>JARPMR010000017.1:19090956-24090956 GCA_029955525.1 Oeneis ivallda
TAAATTATTATGAAAGAGGAAAGACCACTTACTGCGTTGACAGATTGACAGTGAAAATGAGGATTTTTAAATTCACGTGAAATACTTTTGAAATTAAAAAACCATGATATTTATATCCCTGTTTGTAAAGAATTACATCTCCTGTACGTAAACGTTCTTACAGATTAGAAACAATACCTTCCAAGCCAAATACTACTTAAATTTTTATAAGGAATAGAACTTGGTGTTTTGAGAGACGTGTTATAGATTTTTAGAAACCCTTCTCTGAGAGAAGACCTGCGCTCAGTACCTACTGAGACGTTGATGGGTTGCTCATGATGATGATGATGACGAATAGATTTAGATACGTTGTGGCCAACTAGGTATAGACTTAATCTCTAAACTATATTGACACGTCTAAATATCGTGCTATCCCATGCATAATACTTACTTGTCGCAGAAAAGGATAGCACTGGTGTACCAATCGGGTACATTTGACTGTTATTAAAAAGTTATTCATTATTTATAATCGAAAATGTAACATGTAAGAATAACATTTGTAAAACAGAAAATAAATCGGTCAAATACCCAATTTTGGTTTACTGAAGTTCCGGGAATACAAAATACTGTACCCCAAAAATCGGTTAAAGATCAAAAATATCTTTAAGTACCTGTAAAGTTGTCACGATGCAAATGCTTTTCCATCTCGATTAAACAACAGTTTTATTTGGTAATACTCTGGGATGGGAGTAATCGTAAATGTCACTTAGTTTTAACTAAAGAATGAAATGGTCCATAAAATGGTAACTCGGAATGGCTTTTTAAAAAACATGAATAGACTTTTGTGACTATAAAACTGATAATATAATTATTTTCGAGGGAAAAAGACTTTTATGTGTTTCCTGGTTTGGGTTACGGAAGTTGTTGGTACATAAAACCTACTCGTAAAACCGATTTCGTTTTGAAAAATCTAATTCAGGCTATTTCTTTCCTGGATATTGCATTACATTGCAAACTTGCGGGATAAATCGTAGTTATTAAAGGAGTGATGCCACAGACTTCGGCGGATTGTACGACACACTGCTGCAGGCCTATCATGCACGCGCTAGAAAATTTTGTCAACCCCTTTTCTCGTATTATCTCTATATCTTTACCGAAACTAACATGGTTGCACACCATGATTCGTCTCGTTACGTCAAAAGCAGAGACAAAATTAATTTCTCTATTTTTCTCTACGAACTCCAACATGGCGAGAGGCGACGTCATTTTCTCGAATTTTGAAGTTTAAAAGAGTAAACGAGAAATCAGTCTACATCGACAATATCTCTCTTTCTCTTCGTGAGATATCACTTCGACGTGCATGCTAGGCCTACTGGTGTGGCGTCGTGTGGCATACCACGGATTTTACGCCGAAGCACGCAAGACGTCGTTGTACCGAAGCGCACCGTATGGCGTACGGATTTTTCTGTGAAGGAAACCTCAGCGGCTACGTAGAAGTAGCACGTTACAACGGTCTACGATGGTAAGTAGTCATTAATAGTTATGAGATTAAAATTATTAATAACTAAATACATCATCATCAGCATTCATCATTATCAACCCATAATCGGCTCACTACTGAGCGAGGTCTCCTCTCAGAGAAGGGTTATAACTTATAGGCCATAGTCCACCACGCTGGCCCAAAGCGAATTGGCGGACTTCACACACCTTCGAGATTACTATGGAGAACTCTCAGGTGTGCAGGTCTCCTGACGATGTTTTCCTTCACCGTTAAAGCATGTGATATTTTATTTCTTAAACGCACTTAACTTCGAAAAGTCAGAGGTGCGTACCCGGGATCGAACCTGCGACCCCCAGAATAGGAGACCACAGTCGTAACCACTAGGCTATCACTGCTGCAAGTAAAATACATATTACATTAAATAAAATGATCGATATACATTACTCTGATTAGCATATCTATTCAAATAACTCTTTGTCTGTGTTATACAAGTTATGGTTGATCCTAGTATTTGTAGATGTCTTCTTCTTTATCAACCTATAGACGTCCACTGCTGGACAAAGGTCTCCTGCATGGACTTCCACAGGCTTCGGTCTTGCGCCGCTTGAATCCAGCGGCTCCCTGCGACTCGTTTGATGTCGTCGGTCCACCTGGTGGGGGGGCTGCCAACACTGCGTTTCCCTGTCGCCACTCCAATACCTTGGGACCCCAACGACCATCAGCTCTTCGAACTATGTGCCCCGCCCATTTCCACTTCAGTTTCGCGACACGCTGAGCTATGTCGGTGACTTTGGTTCTCCTACGAATCTCCTCATTTCTGATTTGATCTCGCAGGGATATACCGAGCATAGCTCTCTCCATCGCTCGCTGGGTGACCCTGAGCCTTCTTCTTTTTGTAGATGTACTAACGGCTTATATAAATGGTTATTCAAATCCGTAAATACATGCAGCTGTACGTCAGAAGCATGTACCAATTGTCATGGTTCTATTTAAATGAGAAGTAGGTACCATTCGTTTTCCTTTCGATTCAATTACAAACTTATGTTACCGGGCAAATAAGTTGTTTGGTTTAAGTGGCAAGCGCTGGGCGGTTGTTATTCAAATATTATTGGAACGTAGTTCCTTATCGCGCGGTACGGAAGGGGGCTAGACGGAAAAAATTAAGGAATCGACACTCGACACATTTTTGAAACCGACACTTTTTTGTTGAATGTGAATTTTGCATTGTATTCGGTATTTTCGCCATACTACACGGCGTCTGCATGGCCTAGTGGATCGGGCAGTCGTCTAAAAGTTCAACGCCGATGGTTCGAATGTGGTTCGAATCCCAGCTCGACAGACTGAATTTTCTATTTTCAATTTTATTTTAAATAATTTCTACATGTGGAATTTTTCCCTAATTTTTTATTGTATAAATTGGATAAAATTTTATTGTACTACTAACGCCGTCTGTTAAAAAACCAGAGTAACTCTTTGGTTTTGTAACAGAGCTGCAATAGAAATAAACTAAATATAATTTCGTCATCATCGTAGTTAATCAATTTAATACTAGATGACACCACTAGTTTTATTACAATTCCTTCACTAAAATTAATCGAAAGGAACTACGTACAATCCGGGTGTCCCTTGACACCTCTCAAGTTTTTTTTTAATAAACATCATCATCTTCAGCAACTACCAACCAAGTTTTGACAAGTGCTGAGGTCTCCTATTTATTTAACTATTTTTATACAAAAAAACAATATTGAGCATAATATTAAATCAAATGGACCTATTTGGGAGGTCATCGGTTCTATCCCGGGCACGCACCTCTGTTTTTTCGGAGTAATGTGCATTTAAGCAATAAAATATCACATTATTTAATTGCGGTGAAGGGAAACATCGTGCGGAAACTTTCATGCCATAGAGTTCTTCATATAATGTGAAAGGTGTGTGAAGTCTGCCAATTTACATTGAGCCAACACTGACTCGGGTTTTATTCAGGCAGCGCAAGACCGAGACCTGTGGAAGTCAATTCAAGAAACCTTTGTCCAGCAATGGACGTCTATCGGTTGACAGAAGACAAGAAGAAAGACAATGTCAACCTTAAAGTTACTTTAGGTATGTACCTAATATGAAGACATTGTTGCATGACAGCTAAATAAATAAATAAATAAACATTTATTCAGCTTTTAACAAGAAGGTCTTTAAGAATAATGATATACAGACAAAAACTTAATCACTAAATAATTTAATAATAAATTGTTCCTAAATGTTAAAGCTGAAAAGGCTACTGCCGTCAGCATAATGCTGCAACATTAAAATGCTGAGCGCTGATTTTCAGGCATAGACTTAAATGAAATCGCGAGCCAACCACGAGACAGCTGTTATACAAGATAAGTAATAAGAAAAAGAAATAAATGAATAAATACAGATATTAACATGAGTTTCTTTAACAGTTGATACATAGATAAATAAATAATCAACATCTCAAAATAATACTAATTTTAACGTTAGTTGTAGGCCCCCAGGAGAACAAAAGATCTTATGCCTAAAGCTTGTGTCTCACAGGCGGCAATCGGCTGCTGCGTTTCAATCGTCACTGGCTAGATAGCGCTAATTGGACGTTTGAGCCGCACCGCTAATGCGCCGCCGCAATAAATCCGTTCCAATCTACTCCGAGCTTTGGTACACGCAGCATACTCGAGATTAACAATTGAGTGAGAAAATGTGTAAAGGCATTTGAAAGTGAATGGATGGATTAAATTATCACAGTAACCTCTTTTTTGGTAAACTCGTTATTTTCCTACGGTACAGTATACGGTACAGTATATTTCGAATACGGTACGTATGGGTACCGTATTCGAAATATAATTTAGTTCTGTAGGAGCATGTGAATATTTTGGTAATTTAATGAATGTATTAGTATTTTTAAGGCGCTGTAGTCAGTCACGATCTTCATATCACAAGCCGAATGAAGATCGTCCAATTTAAAATCTATGGGTCATAATATTATGAAAAAAAAAGTAGTTATAATTGATCGTATTTTTGGCCTGATGGCTGTTTCCTAAACACGATGACGCAAACTTTTCTCGATAGAAAAAAATTGCAAAGTTGACTCTGCAAATACATAAACTCCCATCGTTCTCTGTTATGCATACATTTATTTTGGTAAAATTATTTACAATTGTTTTTCATATTTTAATACAACAAATGGCTGTTTTAGATTTTATTTATTGCAACTGTTATAATTTTAATATTATCCATTACAATTTGTCACTTGGCCCTTCTATTCCCAGAAGCGACTTCTTTGTCTCTCCTACTCAATTAGACAGTGATCGCCGAGGCGTGCTGCTAGGTGGACCTGCGTCGCGCTGCGCTCGCTCGGCTATCAAATATTATCGTAAATAGTAACAATTGAAAATTGTTTATGTTTATACTGAAAACTATTATTTTGTATATTTTAGACTTTAGAGAAGTCAAATAGAGTGTACCTAATTATAAGTTTGTATATATTAATATTGTAAATAATTTATCCATCAAAAAAGTTGTAAATAAGTAGGGACTGAGTAGTAGAGTAGACTAATTTTGAAAATGGGTCCGAAAAAAAGCAAAATCTAAGAATGTACAGTATAAAAAAATCGGCCAAGTGCGAGTCAGGCTTCGCTCTTTTAGGGTTCCGTTAAAAAAATTTAATTAAAATATTTCCATGTACCCATGGAAACATTTTAATTTAATTTTTTTAATTTAATTTAATTTTTATTATTTGTTGTTATAGCGGCAATAGAAATACATAATAATTATGTGAAAATTTCATTTGTCTATCTATTACGGTTTACGAGATACAGCCCGCTGACAGACGGACGGACGGACGGACAGCGTGGGCTTAGTAATAGGGTCCCGTTGGTAACCTTTGGGTACGGAACCCTAAAAATAACAAAAGCAGATGATGGAAGTTGTAAAGTAAGTAGGTACCTATTTCAATATTTTGTAAAGGATGATTTGTGTAACATGTAATGTAATGGATCATGAAATATCAATTTCATCATCAAGTAAGGTATCTAATAATGGTGGGATGCATCATGCAAAGTAAGTACATCATATAGGTACATCGTACAGTTTGGCTAATCAAATTGAGGTCAAATTGACGACCTCCCTGGCTCAGTGGTGAGCGCTGTTGTCTTATAACTGGGAGGTCTCGGGTTCGATTCCCGGCGGGGTCAATTTGGGAATTTATAATTTCTGAATTGTCTCTGGTCTGGTCTGGTGGGAGGCTTTGGCCGTGGCTAGTTATCACCCTACCGTCAAAGACGTGCCGCCAAGCGATTTAGCGTTCTGGCACGATGGCGTGTAGAAACCAATTAGGGGTATGGGTTGAATGTTCACTGCCATATCCCTTCCAAGTTAGCCCGCTACCATCTTAGACTGCATCGTCACTTACCATCAGGTGAGATCGCAGTCAAGGACTAGCTTGTCATCGAATAAAAAAAAAAAAAAAAGGTAGGTGGTAGTTAGGTACTTTATGGGTATGGGTAGGAGTAGGGGTCGGGGTAGAGGTAGGGGTAGAGGTAGGGGTAGAGGTAGGGGTAGGGGTAGGGGTAGGGGTCGGGGTAGGGGTCGGGGTAGGGGTAGGGGTCGGGGTAGGGGTAGGGGTCGGGGTAGGGGTCGACGTAGGGGTAGGGGTAGGGGTAGGGGTAGGGGTAGGGGTAGGGGTCGGGGTAGGGGTCATGGTAGGGGTCGGGGTAGCGGTAGGGGTAGGGGTAGGGGTAGGGTTTGGGGTAGGGGTAGGGGTCGGGGTAGAGGTAGGGGTAGAGGTAGGGGTCGGGGTCGGGGTAGAGGTCGGGGTCGGGGTAGAGGTAGGGGTCGGGGTAGGGGTAGGGGTCGGGGTAGAGGTAGGGGTCGGGGGTCGGGGTAGGGGTAGGGGTCGGGTAGGGGTAGGGGTAGGGGTAGGGGTAGGGGTCGGGGTAGGGGAAGGGGTAGGGGTAGGGGTAGGGGTCGGGGTAGGGGTAGGGGTAGGGGTAGGGGTAGGGGTCGGGGTAGAGGTAGGGCTCGGGGTCGGGGTAGGGGTAGGGGTAGGGGTCGGGGTAGGGGTAGGGGTAGGGGTCGGGGTAGGGGTAGGGGTCAGGGTAGGGGTCGGGGTAGCGGTAGGGGTAGGGGTTGGGGTAGGGGTAGGGGTATGGGTATGGGTAGGAGTAGGGGTCGAGGTAGAGGTAGGGGTAGAGGTAGGGGTAGGGGTAGGGGTAGGGGTAGGGGTCGGGGTAGGGGTCGGGGTAGGGGTAGGGGTAGGGGTCGGGGTAGAGGTAGGGGTCGGGGTCGGGGTAGGGGTAGGGGTCGGGGTAGGGGTAGGGGTAGGGGTCAGGGTAGGGGTAGGGGTCGGGGTAGGGGTAGGGGTAGTGGTAGTAGTAGTATTATTATATGTATACTTAGTGACATATTTAGTTCCTATCACAATCTGTCCTTTTCTGCATATTACTTTTACAAAATAATGTCGATGTTTCACATCTGCCAGGCGTCCCACGACGGCTCACAATTTTTTTGTACCTAAAAGTGCCTAAAATTACAAGTGTAGATCACGATTCGCATGCGAAAGGATCCTTTCGCATATGTTTCGCATCCTTGGTTCCGTAAGGATGCGCACGGATCCTTCCAGATCCTTACGCGTGCGAAAGCGTCTTCGGCAACTAGGGCAATGCATGAAGTGCCAAAAAGTATCGATATATCGAATCGATGAAATTAGTTTCTATCTCAAGTATGTGTGCAAACACAGGTGCACTTTTCCGCCATGTTGGAATTCTTTGATAATGGACGGATTACGTTCAAAATCGATATTTAGGCTTCCCTAGGGTCAAAAAGAAGAAATGGATGCCAAAATTAAAAAAAAGTCACCGCCATATTGAAATTCTTTGTTATTCGACCGATTTCATTCAAAATCGATATTCAGGCTTCTCTGGGTTCACGAAAGAGGAAATGGATGCGCAAATTTAAAAAAGTCACCGCCATATTGAAATTCGTTTTTTATTGGACCGATTACGTTCAAAATTGATATTAAGGCTTCTCTGGGGTCAAGAAAGAGAAAAAGGATGCGAAAATTTTACAAAGTCACCGCCATATTGAAATTCTTTGTTATTTGACCGATTTCATTCAAAATCGAAATTTGGGCTTTCCTGGCGTCGAGAAAGAGGAAATGAATGCCAAAATTTTAAAAAGTCACCGCCATATTGAAATTCTTTGTTACTGAACCGATTTCGTTCCAAATTGATATTTAGGCTTCCCTGGGGTCAAGAAAGAGGAATTGAATGCGAAAATTTTAAAAAGTCACCGTCATATTGAAATTCTTTGTTATTCGAACAATTTTGTTAAAAATCGATGTTTAGGCTTCCCTGGGGTCAAGAAAGAGGAAATGGGTGCCAGAATTTTAAAGAGGGAATGTTTTGGGGTAACAAAATCGATATTTAGGCTTCCCTAGGGTCAAAAAGAAGAAATGGATGCCAAAATTAAAAAAAAGTCACCGCCATATTGAAATTCTTTGTTATTCGACCGATTTCATTCAAAATCGATATTCAGGCTTCTCTGGGTTCACGAAAGAGGAAATGGATGCGCAAATTTAAAAAAGTCACCGCCATATTGAAATTCGTTTTTTATTGGACCGATTACGTTCAAAATTGATATTAAGGCTTCTCTGGGGTCAAGAAAGAGAAAAAGGATGCGAAAATTTTACAAAGTCACCGCCATATTGAAATTCTTTGTTATTTGACCGATTTCATTCAAAATCGAAATTTGGGCTTTCCTGGCGTCGAGAAAGAGGAAATGAATGCCAAAATTTTAAAAAGTCACCGCCATATTGAAATTCTTTGTTACTGAACCGATTTCGTTCCAAATTGATATTTAGGCTTCCCTGGGGTCAAGAAAGAGGAATTGAATGCGAAAATTTTAAAAAGTCACCGCCATATTGAAATTCTTTGTTATTCGAACAATTTTGTTAAAAATCGATGTTTAGGCTTCCCTGGGGTCAAGAAAGAGGAAATGGGTGCCAGAATTTTAAAGAGGGAATGGGTGCCAGACTTTTAAAAAGTCCCCGCCATATTGAAATTCTTTGTTATGGCGGGGACTTTTTAAAATTTTATCACCCATTCCCTCTTTCTTGACCTCAGGCAAGCCTAAATATATATTTTGAACGAAATCGGTCCAGTTACAAAGAATTTCAATATGGCGGTGTTTTTTTAAATTTTGCCACCGATTTCCTCTTTCTTGACCCCAGGGAAGAACAAATATCGATTTGGAACGAAATCGGTCTAGTAACAAAGAATTTCAATATGGCGGTGACTTTTGAAAATTTTGGCACCCATTTCCTCTTTCTGGACCCCAGGGAAGCCTAAATATATATTTTGAACGAAATCGGTCCAGTAAACAAGAATTTAAATATGGCGGTGACTTTTTAAAATTTTGGCACCCATTTACTCTTTCTTGACCCCAGGGAAGCCTAAATATCAATTTTGAACGAAATCGGTCCAGTAAACAAGAATTTCAATATGGCGGTGACTTTTTAAAATTTTGGCACCCATTTACTCTTTCTTGACCCCAGGGAAGCCTAAATATCAATTTTGAACGAAATCGGTCCAGTAAACAAGAATTTCAATATGGCGGTGACTTTTTAAAATTTTGGCACCCATTTACTCTTTCTTGACCCCAGGGAAGCCTAAATATCGATTTTGAACGAAATCGGTCCAGTAACAAAGAATTTTAATATGGCGGTGACTTTTAAAATTTTCGCATCTATTTCCTCTCTCTTGACCCCAGGGAAGCCCAAATTTCGATTTCGAACGAAATCGGTCGAAAAACAAAGAATTTCAATATGGCGGGGACTTTTTAAATTCTGGCACCCATTCCCTCTTTAAAATTCTGGCACCCATTCTCTCTTTCTTGACTCCAGGGAAGCCTAAATATATATTTTGAACGAAATCGGTCCAGTATCAAAGAATTTCAATATGGCGGTAACTTTTTTAAATTTTGGCACAAATTTCCTCTTTCTTGACCCCAGGGAAGCCTAAATATCGATTTGGAACGTAATCGGTCCAATAACAGCGAATTTCCATATGGCGGTGACTTTTTAAAATTTTGGCACCCATTTCCTCTTTCTTGACCCCAGGGAAGCCTAAATATCGATTTGGAACGTAATCGGTCCAATAACAGCGAATTTCAATATGGCGGTGACTTTTTAAAATTTTGGCACCCATTCCCTCTTTCTTGACCCTAGGGAATCCGAAATATCGATTTTGAACGAAATCTGTCCAGTAACAAAGAATTTCAATATGGCGGTAACTTTTTTAAATTTTGGCACCCATTTCCTCTTTCTTCCCAGGGAAGCCTAAATATCGATTTGGAACGTAATCGGTCCAATAACAAAGAATTTCAATATGGCGGTGACTTTTTAAAATTTGGCATCCATTTCCTCTTTCTTGACCCCAGGGAAGCCTAAATATCGATTTTGAACGAAATCGGTCCAGTAAACAAGAATTTCAATATGGCCGTGACTTTTTAAAATTTTGGCACCCATTTACTCTTACTTGACCCCAGGGAAGCCTAAATATCGATTTTGAACGAAAACGGTCCAGTAACAAAGAATTTTTATATGGCGGTGACTTTTTAAAATTTTCGCATCTATTTCCTCTCTCTTGACCCCAGGGAAGCCCAAATTTCGATTTCGAACGAAATCGGTCGAATAACAAAGAATTTCAATATGGCGGTGACTTTTTAAATTCTGGCACCCATTCCCTCTTTAAAATTCTGGCATCCATTCCCTCTTTCTTGACTCCAGGGAAGCCTAAATATATATTTTGAACGAAATCGGTCCAGTAACAAAGAATTTCAATATGGTGGTAACTTTTTTAAATTTTGGCACCTATTTACTCTTTCTTGACCCCAGGGAAGCCTAAATATCGATTTGGAACGTAATCGGTCCAATAACAGCGAATTTCAATATGGCGGTGACTTTTTAAAATTTTGGCACCCATTTCCTCTTTCTTGACCCTAGGGAATCCTAAATATCGATTTTGAACGAAATCGGTCCAGTAACAAAGAATTTCAATATGGTGGTAACTTTTTTAAATTTTGGCACCTATTTACTCTTTCTTGACCCCAGGGAAGCCTAAATATCGATTTGGAACGTAATCGGTCCAATAACAGCGAATTTCAATATGGCGGTGACTTTTTAAAATTTTGGCACCCATTTCCTCTTTCTTGACCCTAGGGAATCCTAAATATCGATTTTGAACGAAATCTGTCCAGTAACAAAGAATTTCAATATGGCGGTAACTTTTTTAAATTTTGGCACCCATTTCCTCTTTCTTCCCAGGGAAGCCTAAATATCGATTTAGAACGTAATCGGTCCAATAACAAAGAATTTCAATATGGCGGTGACTTTTTAAAATTTTGGCATCCATTTCCTCTTTCTTGACCCCAGGCAAGCCCAAATATCGATTTATAATGAAATCGGTCGAATAACAAAGAATTTCAATATGGCGGTGACTTTTTAAAATTTTGGCACCCATTTCCTCTTTCTTGACCCCAGGGAAGCCTAAATATCGATTTTGAACGTAATCGGCCCAATAACATAGAATTTCAATATGGCGGGGACTTTTTAAAATTATGGCAGGCATTCATTTTCTCTTTCTCGACCCCAGGGAAGCCCAAATATCGATTTTGAACGAAATCGGTAGACTAACCAAAAAAAAAAAAAAATTAAAAAAAAAAAATTAAAAAAAGCATGTTATTGTATTTGGTTAGGAATTGAACCTGTATAAATTTTTTTTTGATTATCTATGAACATGAACTGGAACCATGCTGAGCCAAATAAAGTATAATAGGATTGACGAAAATAAGTTACAGTACCTATTAAGTTTAGATAAATAACCAGTTTTGTCAGTCGGGAGTTGTTTCCCGCCAGAGTTGCTTCGCGCCATTTCTGCGCTTCGCACGGGGCGCCCCGCGGTGGGCGGGACTACGACTCCGCTCCTTCCCCTGCTTTTCACCCCCTCAAATACCTAAACTTTGTCTGCCTCCTCGCCTTAAAACTGAGTGGTAAGCGCTGTTGTTATATAAGTGGGTGGTGGGGGCAATTTGTGAATTTATAATTTTATTACGCCAAAGCCGCCAAGCGAATAATTAGAGTTTCGGTCATGAAGATAGCAAATACATGGAGGTGAGTTACCTACAAAAATCGGGTGCATACCTACAGAAAAAAACTCATAAAATGGCCGCCCATTAGGGAGTGTGCTTCGAAACTATCGACATCGATAAGGAGTGAAGCGATAATCAAGCATTTATGTATACGTAGTATTTATAGGTTATAATAATTACGTAACGTACGTTTGTACTCTATCAGGTACATATTATTCGCGTGGATTTAGGTTTTTAAAGATCTTGGAATATCCAAACAGTTTCGCTGCCGTTTTGTGAAATTGAAAGAGATCACCATATATAAAAAAGTACTCATTTATAAATTATAATATGTATCAATCGTTTGTTAATTATAAACCACTATTTCTTTTCATTAAAAGAGCAACTTGCTGGCTCATAGTAGTAGAATTTCTTTCTATAAGCGGTGGTAGAGTCGAAACATGACGTGCTTAGCATGAGACAGCTATCTGCATGCCCTACATATAAATAAACAAATATAGAATACTAGTTGACCCGGCGAACTTCGTACCGCCAACTTATATTTTATATAAATAAAACAAATAAACTATCCTAATCAAAAAAAAACTATCCTATCTTTCAAATTGGACTAAATTACAGATAGTAACGAAGTTTGATCAAAATCACTTTAATTTAAATTTAATTTTATATCACACAATATATTATTATCACACAAGTTAAATAGTTTAGGAGTCCATCGTGGACAAATAACGTGACACGTAATTTATATATATATTACTAGCTGACCCAGCGAACTTCGTACCGCTTCTTTTCTATATAAATAAAACAAATAAACTATCCCAATTCAAAAACTATCCTATCTTTTAAGTTGGACCAAATTACAGATAGTTACGAAGTTTTATAAAAATCGGTTAAAATCGGTAATTGAATTGCACAGGGATTATTTTTAAATCCACCTCTTGCTCTTACCGCAGAAAAGAAATGTATCACACGATCTTTTCATATTTTATGTAGAGGGATGTGTGTTATATTTATATTTTCCACGCCTATAGCACCCATCCATTTTTTTCTTTAAGTTTTCACTAGCCGGAAACGACAGCAGAAAACACGGACATTATCATCTATTATATAGAGGTATTAGATTCTAGCATTTATTATTTATGTGAAGTATTAAAATAACCGGACAAATGATATAAATTTCAACTATAAACACCAAACTTCTTGTATTATCTGATAATATGGTGATGAGCAGTACCTAATGCATTAGAATTTATTCAAGTCGTTTAACGTCACCTATAATAATATCGACAAGTCGATACTCCATTGACACAAATCCAATAACACGCAACTACTTGACAGGCTGACAGCTGAAGTTCAACCAATAAGAGTGAATACATAATGTGTTGTACATAAGGCTCATAAAATGGCGGATGGCACCCGGCTTGACTAGTAGTTACTTTATATACTTCATCTCCATCTATTTCCTACCTACCATGGTTTCGGTACAACGGCGGAAATCGATAAGGGGTGTGGGCATAATTTACACTGAATTACCCGGCTTCCAAGTTAGCCTACTACCATCTAAGACTGCATTGTCACTAATCATCAGAATAGATTGCAGTGACAGCTTCTTGTCATTGTCATCGAATAAAGAAAAGGTTAAGGATCTTGCGGTGTTGCAATATTTCTGCCACTAGCTTTATAGTATTAAAATAAAATAAAATACTATAAAATAAAAAAATATATACAAGGAAAAGATGATAAAAAGTATGCGTCAATTAGTTAATTTAAAAAAAAGACAAATTACTTTACGTAATAACATTGTCGACTCCATTGCGTTCTTTTGGAAGCTATTAAGATAACCTCGGACCTGATCTGTCAATTATATTAATCTCAATCACTACAGCTGATACCGAAATAAAAACAAAGGTTCTTATAGTTGTGGAATTAAAGATTAATTTACAACAACATAAATGAGCTAATTTAGCAGAAGTAAAAATAATTGTCCGTAACAAGTCCCGACTCCCGAGAGTTCAAGAATGAGCGATAACATTTCATGTTATTTATTACAGTATAGTATGAATAAATGAGGGTGAGGTTGACCGGAATATACCTAAGTCAACATTGATGCAAATAAATGAATTGATCCAGTACCAGTTTTCAAAACAAATCGGTGTACCATATGAGTTTATGGAGCGGTTAAAACTATAAGGCTTAAACTATAAGGGTCTTATTCATAAACAAGTTAAAAGCTTATTATAGCTAAAATATGTTTTGTCTTTTTCTATCATTTGACATTTTGAATTCATTTGACAGTAACAAAACATATTTTAGCTATAGTACGCTTATAACTTGTTTATGAATAAGGGGGTAAATCTATTAACAATTTCAATCAAATCAAAAATCAATCAAAACATCAATGGAGATTTTCTTTTGCTGGTGCTCATAGGCTTATGACTGTTATTTTTTTTGTTTTATCCAAATAAAAATTCCTGTTGCGAAAGTGTGTGCAATCTTCTTGACTCACAATACCACGCAGCAACAGATCGACGTGATTTTTGCATGGGTAAAGTTGACGATCTGGAGAGTGACATAGGCTACTTTTTATTCCGGAAAAACAAAAGGTTCTCGTAGGAATTAAAAAAATCTAACTCTACACATCCGAAGTTAAGAGTGAAAGCTAGCTAATAATATAATTTATTATTGAAATGTATGATTTTTTTTATTCTTCAACACGTAACTTGATTGATTATATATTTGATTTTAATTGATTAAATTTTATATAATTTATTTAATTGATAATAATCACAATTTCAAATACTGAAAACGGTGATAAAAGAGTCACATAAATGTTATTTTGCATTTTCGTTGCAGTTTTGCTCGAATAACGTTTTATTTTGAGTTGGGTCGTTACCTTTGACAAACGAGGGCTCCTGAAGTCTGACAGGATAATTTATTTCATCTTACTAAGCGGTTATGTTTAGACAAAGACAAATAATAACAGTGCACAGCAGTCAAGATTTGATAACATACTTTATAGCGTTATCCGGCAATTGGTAAATTGTTTTAGGTAAGCTAAATTATATTTAGCTGATTTAAAACAAGGTTTAAATTGGTATATGTACGGAAATCTATGGGAAACCTACTATCGTGATAAACTTTATTAAACGTTATTTAAAAAGAAAAAGTGGGCAGTTATGGGGACTGCCGACAAAAGCGAGAACACGTCATTACTAATAGCTACAGATATACTGGTGTACTGTGACCTTTGACAAATGAACCACGGGACCAGTAACACGCCTAATGCTAGGAACAAAAAAGTCTGCCAATTTTGGTGCGGGGGGGGAGGAAACACTACATACACAGAACTGCACACTTTATCAATTCCATTTGTGTCATTATGGCACACAAAAGACAAAATCTCCAACACTATTACATTTACGCACACATATAGGTTAAATACAGTGTAAGACAGACAAATTAATTGCGATGCTACCATATCGATATTTCATATCGATAGTTTTCCTAAGAAAAAACAGAAAATTTCCTAAGCAGCAAAACGCACTCAAACAAAATTTTAATCATCTAACTCTTTACTTGGTTAGCGTAACACATCTTTTTTTAGGATTCCGTAGTAAAACAACTAGGAACCCTTACAGTTTCGCCAAGTCTATTGGTACTTACTGTGGTAAGTTAGACACAATAATCATTATATTATAACTAGCAAAAAGCTGAGCTTTGTGAGAGCTCGCGTAGTTTTTCTAACGGGTAATAATTTTTACGTTAATGGTTATAAAATTATATTTTCTTTGACAGATAACACATTTGGATATGAAATTAAATTACAATGTTAAATCACAAATCCATAGGCGTAATAGTTTCTCAGCGAAGTGTACCACAAAATGTACAGTTTGTGGGATAGTGATAGGTCTCGCTCCGCTCTTAAAACTATTAAACTTACTAAAACTTATTAACTATTAAACTTATTTATTATATTAAACTTATTTATTATAAACTTACTAACTAACTATACTAAAAATTATCTTAAAACTTGCACCTCCACATCATATGCCGACGCCGTGACAACTTATTCAATAAAATCATAATAATACTAGTGGTTCGCCCCGAACTGAGACCTCGCGGTAACGGTATCCCATGATTATTCATTCAATCGATACATGATAACCAAAACTGACATTATTATTATGCCCGTTTTCACCAAACATACCTAAATCATCCCCTAAGTAGGAGTCTCTTAACGTAGGTAGCTCCTAAATACAATCCTAAGTCCTAACATCCGTCCCAATATCCTTTTAGGTGTCCCGTACAGGATCGTGATAAATAAGTTGACAGAAAACATCAATCACCTAACTTATAGGTAGCCCGTAAAGGTTAGGGAACGTTAGTGAAAACATTGAATTATTTATCAAACATTGAATTTAACTCGTAGTTCCATGGGAATAGTTACTGACTGCGCCATCTATTAGCATTATTGTGAAGCTATGTTGATGCTATATGAATTACTGACGCCCATTAAAAATTAAATAATCTCGTTTCTTTATAATATTCATATAATTTTAGTATTTGTTGTTCAAGTACAGGATATAAGTGACCTAAAAACATAAAATCAGTTTGAAAATCCATAGCGGATTTTTCTAGAGAGCGTCTTCAAGCGAGCGTATAAAATCGCCACTTTGAAAGCCCCCCATTTCGTCAATTTTAAGGGAAAAATTAAAAAAAAATTATTTTTGTACTCAGTTCAAAATTATCTTTAAAATGATACGTAACAATTTTATGTAACGCGATATTTTTTTTTTTACTTCGCATTCGCTTCTATGAGAGCCCCCCTGAAATAAAGATTTTTATAACTTTTTAAGCCATTTTCGGCTGGAGGCCATCGGTTTACATATTATATCTAAATTTGAAGTAATTACGTTCAGTAATTCAAAAGTTATAAGGCTCTGACAGACGGACGGACGGACGGACGGACGGACGGACAAGTGCAAATCGCCCTAGTTAACTCAAAGACCTTCGCTTCGCTCGGTCGATAACGTAAAGAGGAAAACATTAAAAAAATGCAATATTTATATTTTTTAATCATTACAGTTTTTAGGGGTTCGAAGTAAAACAACACGGAACCCTTATAGTCTAGTCAAGTCCGACCGTCTGTCCACCTAAACATTCGAACCGATTAGGGTACTCTCAATTTACACAATATAGGCTATATATTTTATCCTTAAAACTTAAAAAGTTTCCGCTAAAATCAACATTTAGTTAATAAACAATACATTAGCGTTCGGCATAAGTTAAATAAAATTGAAGGGAGCTTTAATATATACATATCAATATTCCGATATTTTTGTCGAATTTATTTAATGTAATGAATTGGTTCATTTACATTTTATTAGGGCGAGCGGAGCGAGACCTATAACTATCCCACAAGCTGTACATTTTGTGGTACACTTTACTGAAAAACTATCACGCCTATAGATTTGTGATTTAACATAGTAATTTAATTTCATATCCAAATGTTATCTGTCAAAGAAAATATAATTTTATAACCATTAACTTAAATTTATTACCCGTTAGAAAAACTACGCGAGCCCTCACAAAGCTCAGCTTTTTGCTAGTTAGAATCCTCTTTAGTTTATTGCTTGCTGATGAATTTCGATGCTTCTTCAATGAGTAATAATTTTTTTTATCGTTATCGATCCGCACCGCAGTCACATCACTTTTACTAAATTTAAAAGTTTGCAACCTTGTGCACTATGTAATAAAATCTAATTTTGCAAAATGATAGGGTGTTATAGTACGAGATCTGGCTGCAGAATATACATCTACGATGTTGCCTATCAAAATGTGACCGCTAGTATTTTTAATTAAATTGGGTACCACTGTACTTTATTTGTACTACCGTACGTTTGTTGTTGTTGTTTGGTGGTCATTATGTTACTACGGGTGCAAACAGTAGTAGAAACGACTTAATAAATAGGTACTCCAAAAGAAATCTTCCTTTTCAAAATGACAAATTTTAAAATTACAACAAAAATCAATATTGATGAAAAACAAAACCCCTTGGTTTTTACTTGTATAACTTGGTTGGTTAAAGAAAATATTAGATTTTATTCAAGTATTCAACCGTCTGTTACATAATAATTAAACATTTAAGCAAATTAAAAGTTTAAAAAATGTATCTTATATTTCCGTGACTCTTATTTAAAAAATCATCGGAGCCCTCATTTACACTATCATCGCAGCTATCACTTTCATCGCTACTAATATCAGATTCGTCGACATTATCGGAAGATTTGTTCATGAAATCACATAGCAAACTCTTAACTTGGGTTGGAGTTGAGTCTCTCAGGAACCATGTTGGTTTTAGAAAACTATCTAATAGCAGCCAGCCATTATTTTCCGCGCAAAATCTGATACATTCCGACTCAGTGGCATTTAAACACATCGAATTAACAGATTGACCACAAAAAATTGTTGTTTGAAAGATTTCCAGCACGGTGGAATGTGCGTTGAGTCTAAATCTTTAATTCTTTTTATGTTGCGTTTTTTATGTTATAATAAAAATATCGCAGCTGTTCAGTTGAGAACACTAGCATTCGACGCATGCTCAGTGACTTTAAATCATCGCGGTCGTACAGCTGGCAATCGCTATCCTCGTCTGACTAGTTATGTATATGCGCTAACTCTCTTTCACTCTACATTAAATATTTACCATCTTTAACAACCAGCAACCCTTATTTGCGGTCAGATTTAACTAAGCAATCGTATATCATAATAAACAGAAATAATTAGCTTTAATTTCATATAATATAAATAATAAATGTACGTTATGAACGTATAAATGTGTCAAAATCATATCTGTATATACTTGGCTACGAAGAGGTGCGGCCAAGTGCACAACGGCATCCGTGATTTTTCAGTCTTTATATATATTGCCGTGAAGAGGATGATATTTTATTTAAAAAACCAGTGAATGAATTCCGAAAAATCAATTAACAATAATTTAATTAAAAATAATAGCAACCACATTTTGATAGGCAACCTGGTAAATGTTCTCTTCGTCATAAATATATGCGTAAAAATTTGGTTTTTAGCAAACACTTGATGAGTGCACTAATTCTGTAGCCGGATCTTAGACTAGTAGTCTCGTTACACAGTTTTGCTTGTCAATTTGATTTTTGTTATTCATTTTTCGAATCTGAACCTAAGTTCTATGTAGTGATGGTTGAAATTGCTATACAAAAGTAAAATAGTAGTAAGTAGTCTCGTGTTGTACTTGCGTGTTCAAATTTAAACCTTATTTGTAGCAATCAAAGGTTGAAATTGTTTAAAAAAGAAACAAAAAGTAGTCTCGTGGGGAGTGTGGTTACGTCACAACTCAACTTACGATTATCACTCCGATTTTAACGAGATATTACGTACTAGATCACCTAAACGATGAAATTCTCGATTATTATTTTACGATATTACTTTAAATATTTTTAATAGAAAGAAAGCATGTATCACAATAAAAATACTTCCAAATGGAATGTAATTCCCTATTTTTGTAAATTTGAGGTATTCATCTTATTTCTGCACATGTTAAGCGCTCAGATCAGCATTTTTCACGGAGCACCTACGAGTGCGAAAACGATTCATGTAATGATATAATCGATTCGAAAACAGTTTTTATAAGTGCACAAGATTTGAATCCATTACATTGTGGCAGAGGGGAAGGATCTTGCGAGGCGAGTCCAATTACGGTAGTAAATATCATTCGTCTATGACTGTGACATAAGATCTTGCCCTACCAAAAATCGCTCAACATGCCTAAAGGAGTTTTAACTTCAAATATCCTGGCAGATCCTGTCGCGTTTCAGCGTCGAAATATAGTATATTTCTGGCCCTATTCCACGCGGGCATGACTTGGTACGAGTATAATAGGTAGCTTGTCGGAACATTTTTATAAAAAAAATCTCAACCTTTAAGTCGCAACTCGCAAATCACAGTGTTTATGAGGACAATACACGCAGCTACGACATTCATAAAATGACGCAAAAAACTTCACAAAGCTTTAAAAATAAATGATAATATTATAAGGATGTCACTTTTTTTAAAGAAGTCTTATGCCCGTTTTTACCAACGCTTCCTAACTTTACCGGGCTCCCTAAGCTAAGTTAGGTGACGCTTTCTGTCAATTTCGTTTTCAAGGCAACACCTAAAGGTCAAAATGACTTAGGGTAAGGGAATTGAACTTACGAGCTACGTAGGTAAAGAGACTCTTACTAGTGGGATGATTAAGGTATGAAAACGGACATTAGGGCACATCTGCGATATTTGTCCGATGCTTAGCCAAAATCACTAGTTTGAAAGGCAATTTCGCTAAGGCTTATAAGCGGATTATACTGTCAAACAGCTTCTGTTTGACAGTATAATCCGCTTATAAGCCAAACTATGGCAAAACTACCTGTTTTGAAATGCAGACTATACACTAGGATCATATCTATATCTAATCCTAAAGATAAAGGCCTCTCCTTCAAGTCTCTGGAGACTTTAGCTATACTTAGGTATAATGCGAATGCGTCTCGAATTGATGCGAATTAATTTCAAAGGAAACTGTGTAACCCGTTTTATTTGCAAAAAAGACACTCTGAATAGTGTCCCAGGAGACGTTAACAACGGCGATCAATTAAATGACTTGGCAAAGCATGACATGCATGAAGCATAGTATCTACGGTTGGTCTGTAGGTTTATATTATTTACAAGCTTTCGCCCGCAACTTCGTTCCGTGGAGTAAGGTTTTAAACAATCTTGTTGGAACCCCTTATCGAGATATACTCACTGAACTCACGAATCACTTTTGTCGACAGAATAGCAGTTCTCAATTCCACTTCGGGGCCCTAATGAACCAATTTTGATAAAACATGTCTAAGGACCGTCGCTAGAAAACCTGCTTTTAAATTAACATAAAACCGCACCCAAATCGGTTCATGGTGCCATAGACAGACACAGCGGTCAAACTTATAACACCCCTCTTTTTGAATCGGCGGGGGTTGAAAATAGCCCTCTACAGTCTATATAGTTTTTGTTACCGGTTTACGCATGGATAAACAATGATGATGCAATTTCGATCTACGCAGGGTTCCAGGAGTCCTACAATAATAATCAAAACAAAATAGAGAAATCCTATTGTCATATTATTATATTTCTATTGTCATACATACGCGTACTAAAGTGTTGAAACGTGACCAGAATGTAATAGATATTATTATAAACTAGCTGATGCCCGCGACTTTGTCCGCGTGGATTTAGTTTTTAAGCCCCTCGGGAACTCCTTGATTTTCCGGGATAAAAAGTAGCCTAGATGTTGACCCGAGTAATAAGCTACCACGGTATAAAATTTTGTAGAAATCTGTGCGGTTGTTTTTACGTGAAAGAAGGACAAACAAACAGACAAAAAATAAATAAAAATCTGTTTTGGGCTCAGTATCGATAGTAAAGCATCCCCCAATTAAAATTTTCAAAATATATTAAATGTACAGAAATCTTCCAGTTACAGTTTTATTACATGTATAGATAATCACATATTTTAATATTAATAATATTATTATGAATGCGAAAGTTTGTGAGGCTGGGTGTATAGTCGCTCTTCCCTGAAATTAATAAGGTATAATAATAATGAATACAGCTGCAAACTTGTCATTATTTCTACAACTTATCAGATCAAGATCATTCCTACTCAATCCAAACAAACCAACAAAATAATTTCAGCGAATAAACAGACAAAAATCTCTAAGACCGGTTTTGAAATAACTCTTCTAACAACCAATACCAAAACTTTTTAACATACTGGGATTTTACGCCATACTTAGTTTACTTCAAGTACATAAAAAATTATATTTTTTGAAAACAAGCTATTAGCAGCTGGCTACATCAAAAGACCCTGGATATTATCATCTAGGACTATAGTACTTGTCAAAACGAATCAAACGAGGCCAAACGGGATGGTGTCACGTCGTTTTATTACAGAGTTGCATAAACCACCTTTCGGCTTAATCATCAGACTCTGGATATATCATCTAGGACCAGAGTACTATAGTTAAGACGAATCAAACGAGCCCAAATTCGATGAGACTACATCGTTTTATTACACAGCTCCGATAGCCATCTTCCAGCTTTATCATCAGATTAGTTCCATGTCACAATAATATTGCATTGTGATCCGATTAACATATACAAACAAAATTTCAGCTCAATCGGAAACCGGAAAGTGGTTCATCTGGCAAGATTTTACCTAAACATACATAAATACATTATACATACATTGCAAGTTAAATAAAAGCCTGTAAAAGTAAAGAGAAATGTGACTGTACATAAATCGCATGGCAATTTACCAAAGACCAAAAACCCAGACCTAAAAAGATAAGCATCGTTGGCATCACAAACAGAATGTCAAGTCCAAATACCAGCCTTACCTTTGCATGGTCTTTTTGTGAAAGGACACCGTCTGGTCGTTATACGTTACGCATCGTCACTTGAACTCTTCACTCTAACTGTGTTATTTGTATCAATTATACTTTGCACTGCTATATTTGGTTACAACAGAATGTGAACGCACTCATAGTTACCGAGGCTACAATGTTGAAAGAAAATAAAAGTTTTAGGTATTGTTTTGGGAAGCGCAGCATTGCTAGACTACTAGATATAAATTAGATGGACAGATGACATTGGACAGTACGCTTAGTACAAGATTTGATAGTTAACTATAATAACTGTAAATAGTAAACGATGACATTACCATCAAAGTAAAATAAACCATAATCTTATTGAATTAGTGCTCAATTTCGTGTATGTATTCTTATACGTTTTCGTAAGGAAAACGATGCAATTTATAATCGTCTGTATTGAATTTGTGACTTTAAATCGATACTATTATGGTTCATTTTACTTTGATGCTAATGCCATCGTTTACTAATACGATCAAACGAATTAAAACTCAGACTAACCGCACAGGGCGCTGGCAGCCGCTGGATGCAGGTCACACAGGGTCGTGCTCTGTGGCGATCATTTCAAGAGACTTATGTCCAGCACAGATGATGATGATGGGTTTTGTTTGGAATAATCAAGGATTTTTCTAGTTATCAGGATTACTGCTTAGCCCTATCTTTTCTATTTATCTACTATATAAAAATAAGTCGGGTATTCCTTCCTGACGCTATAACTCAAGCAGGCCTAGACAAAGGGACATTCTATTAGCGATGTCGCTAGTAGAAAAGTCCAAAAATGTATGGGATTGACATTAGCAATCGATATGTCACGTGGTCTAATAGAATCGAATCGAAATTTGTTAGACAATGTTAATTTAATCGATTCCATCAAAAGAATCGACATCTGTCGAAAGACTAATTCCATAGGATGTGTCGACAATTGTTAGACAAAGTGACATTTTGACAAGCGTAATCGATAGTTGTCGAATAATTTAATGGAAACCCTAGCGAGCGCTAAGACCCTGTAGAAAGCGAAAGAAATAGCATTGATTAGTGGATTGTTTTGTTTATTTTAGTCGTGTTTTTACGAATTTTGTAATTTTTGTTGGCTTTTTGCATTATTATTTATTTTGTAACTTTGTCGGTTGTTTTCGTTTGTTTGTTTGTTTAAGGAAGATCAATCTCAATCATTTATTTAGTAGGTAGATTATAAAATGTATAGTATTATATTTTATTTAAAATAGTTGATAATATATATCTATGCCTAAATCTATGAATCTATCATAGATTTAGGCATATAATTATCAAATAAACTATTTTCGTTACATTCATAACATTAAGTTACATAATATTAGTTGATGCCCGCGAATTCGTCCGCGTGGATTCAGTTTTTAAAATCCTTCGGGAACTTTGATCTTCCGGGATAAAAAGTAGCCTATGTCACTCTCCAAGTCCTCAACTATACTACCCAGGCTAAAAATCATGTCAGTACGTAGCTCCGTTATGGCGTGATTGAAGGGCAAACCAACAAAAAACACACTTGCATTTATGATATAGAATCGAATAGAAATGTTTTTCATTCAAATAAACTTTTTTACAAGTGCTTTTGAATCGTCGGTACCACTGGTTCGGAATGCCCTTCCTGCCGAGAAGAACAGCAAGAAACTCGTTGGTTGCTTTTTTCAAAACAAGTTTACAATTCAATAGATACTATGCTATTTATGCAGTGTTTCCACAATGAGTTCCACAAAAGCATACCTAATTAGGAGTGATAGCCTAGTGGTTAGGACTGTGGTCTCCTATTCGGGGGGTCGCAGGTTCGATCCCGGGTACGCACCTCGGACTTTTCGGAGGCAAGTGCGTTTAAGCAATTAAATATCACTAGCTTCACCGGTGAAGGAAAACATCGTGAGGAAACCTGCACATCTGAGAGTTCTTCATAATGTTCTCGAAGGTGTGTGAAGTCCGCCAATTCGCATTGGGTCAGCGTGGTGGACTATGGCCTATAACCCTTCTCTGAGAGGGAGACCTGCGCTCAGTAGTGAGCCGTTGATGGGTTGCTAATGATGATGATGATACCTAATTATAATTCAACACATGTAAAGACGGGCAGACAGAAAGAAAACCCATTCCCGCTGGTGACATCCGTTCACGAGCATGACGCATGATCCAGCCATTGCTTCGCTCAACCATATTTGAGGGAATGTAACAACCCACATCACAGAAATGTTTAAAGAGAGTTTGACATACTTAGGCTACCACAGATAATATAAAACAATTTAAGGTACCTACTTATATTATTTTGAATTTTGAATGACTAGATTTTTATGTAAATCTTAACTTTTTTGTGCAGATGAGTTTGCAGATCTGTGAAAAAATGCTTGCACTATATTATGTAATAAGAGTAATATATGACAACCCAGATGATCACTGAAAACTAAATTGCTTACAAAAATAAAAATTGTAATTTTTCAAATTAATTAAATTAACATTTCTGGGATTTTAATTGCATTTTCTAATTTTTGTATACGGCATTGGGTGTAATGGGTGTAGAAATTGGAAGACATTTTATAGTTTTCAATACTTTTATTTCTTGAAAAAATAATAATTTTTGTTATAAACTATAAAAAACACAGAATTTAAATCAAATTAGGGTGTAGTGTTATTAAAAAAATCGGCCAAGTGCGAGTCGGGCCTCGCTCTTTTAGGGTTCCGTACATATGACCAAATCACTATTTTTAAATTAGATACATACCTATTTAGATATCTTAGTTCTTAGATAGTACTAAATTAGCATATGATGGGGAAAAAATGCTCGTTTGTTTTGGTCACAACTTACAAACCGCATTATAAATCGGTGTTTTCAGTATTTGCTGTATAGTACATAGCACTATATAGTACATAATATACCAAAATTTCAAATTCCTAACTAGTTTAGTTTTTGAGAGAGACCCCCTAACAAAATTGGTCTAAAACCGAAAACTTTGACAGCCCCCCATTTCTTCAATAATGTAGCTAAAAAATATAAAAATAAATATTTGAACTTTACTTAATGAGCTCTAGACAATGATACCCCACATGCCGGGGTAAAAAAATAAAATTTTATTTCGACTCCTTTTCCATGTATGGGAGCCCCCTTTATTTTTCAATGAACTCAAAAATGTGTTCTGTGGCGATTATTGTCCAAAAGTTGAGATGAGAGTGAATGATGATGCCTGGTTCGTTATTGGCCAGATATATACAACAGATTGAAAAAATCGGCCAAGTGCGAGTCGGGCCTCGCTCTTTTAGGGTTCCGTTACAAAAAAATTAAATTAAAATATTTTCATGTACTTACCCATGGAAATATTTTAATTTAATTTAATTTTTATTATTTGTTTTTATAGCGGCAATAGAAATACACAATATGTGAAAATTTCAACTGTCTATCTATTACGGTTTACGAGATACAGCCCGCTGATAGACGGACGGACGGACGGACGGACGGACAGCGGAGGCTTAGTAATAGGGTCTCGTTGGCACCCTTTGGGTACGGAACCCTAAAAAGTATAACTTTTACAGTGAAAAAAAAAATACTTTTGTCCTAAACTCAGAAATAATTTAAGTATCAAAAAAAATAAGTAAGCAAGGAATCTACATTAAATTTTTGTACAATGGGGTTTATTCTGGCAAACAATCTCTGAAGTAAAAAAAAGTAAAATTTCAGAGTTAATAAAAAAGTACAATGAAAACAAAACACAAAAAATATAAATACAATGCTCTTACTCTTAGCTCTTTCAATGCTAGTGGATAGTGCGCAATTTACTTAACTTTAGAGATTATGTTTACCAGAGTTCGCCTTAATATCTACGTTTAATTTTAAAGAATTTATTCTCTAAGGAACACATTGCTCACTTAGAGAACTTAAAACTATAACACTAATAAAATATACATACATAAAAAACAAAAATGGGGACTCTTAATAAAACTTTATTGACTAACTAGTTGTAGATTAGCTCAGGTATTTAAAAAAATCTAAGTTTGTTTCTAAAAGTTAAAAATAAAAAATTTCAGTAAATATAACATTATCCTTAGGTAGACAATTATATCTACAAAAATCCTTTAAACTATAATAATAATAAACAGAAATAATGTTATCACTTTCATGAAGTAATAAGAATATTACAATGATTGGTCCAAAATCAACTTATATCCTACTTAATATAATAAATGCGAAAGTTTGTGAGGATGGATGGATGGATGGATGTTTGTTACTCTTTCACGCCACAGCGATTGAACCAACTTAGTTGAAATTTGGAATAGTGATAGCTCACACCCAGGATTAGCACATAGGCTACTATTTATCCCGGGAAATTGCAGTTCCCGCGGGAATTAAAAACCTTAATCCACGCGGACGAAGTCGCGGGCATCATCTAGTAGTAAATAAATCAGTTCTATCAGTTTTGGGAGGCTTCGGCCGTGGCTGGTTACCGCCCGACCAACAAAGGCGTTCTGCCAAGCGATTTAGAATTCTGGTAATTCATTTGAGGATTAATAATTTACCATCCTCTTCCAAGTTAGTCAGCTTTCACCTTAGACTGCATCCTTACAACTATTCAGTGCTACCTCTACTTTGTAGATAGTGCAGAAGGAATCATTCAGCAATATCTGCTAAGTTATTCAACACGTTCGTTCTATTGTAGTCCGCCTATATTCCTCGGTGAGGGAATTATTATTAGAGTGTGTGAAGTGGTGGTGACTGGTGATGAAGGCGATTGCGGTGAGATAACATCCCTTCCTGCAAAGCAAAATATCTTTCATCAATACACAGTTATAAAAAATCAATGTATGATTCAGAAACCTTAAATAGAATTTTGTATTTTTTACAAATTTTTTGTTGTCTGTACAAAATTCCCTTTGACCAGAACTTTGCCCAGCAGTGGTTGTCTATCGGTTGACAAAGAAGTTCAAAATTATTTATTTAAGTCAAGAATCTACCACCAGTTCGGAAAGCTAATTCTTTTGAGAAGAAAGAGCTGGCCAGAAACTCAGCAGTTCAAAGCAAAAATGTTTCAAAATGTAGCTGTTAATGTATAATGTACAGATTATATTTATACCACTATACTTTGAAATACTACTACTACACTACTTTGAAATATTAGAGTGAACACCTAAGAACACTAACAGGGAACAGTGTCCATTAACTTATTTTGTTAAATTATAAAACTAACATTATGCCATACATAACACATACCTACCTACCATCTTCAACACCATCATTGGTTCTACATGCAGCTGGGGGTTGCTGAAAAATATAAAGATAATAAGCTAATAATATTATAAGTTATGTACCTACTAGTTTTATAATATTATGGTAATAAATAATCATTTTTACTATTATGAGAGTGAGTTGCTCTCTTACAGAGTTATGTGGTCTCCATTCAACATACATCCATATTTTTTTTATATTACTTACTATATGGTATTTAATACAATTAAACTTATTTTTCTAACATCAAAACCTTTCTCTTCTGTCTCCTCATATCCCTTCACCGCCAATACACCAATAATTCCTAACAGCATTGTCTCTAAAGCTTTTAGAGCCTGTCCTCTATTAGCAGTTTCAATTTAAGTAATAACTATTTGAAATTTAAGCCATAAAATATGTATCATGCTCAAAGTACACCAATACATACCTTTTTCCCTTTGTGTGGAGTCTAATGTACCCCACCGCCAACTGAGTTAAGGAGATTTGTTTGATAACTCCTGCCACAAACGATCGGCTCTAGTGCCACCTGCACCAGACTGAGGGCTGACGCTCAGACAAGTCACCGTGGCTGAAATATGAGTTGACAAAGAGCCCTTTAATTGCGTTAAAATGTTATTATTGTTCATTCACGTCATTGCTTACATTACGAGTACCATTCGGTCGACTGTACCTATAGCGTTTAAACTTTCGTAAACTAGATAAATATTATAGAGACTAGAGAAATATGAATAATTGTTCAATACATATTAGTATTGAACAATTATTCATATTTTACCTTTCCATAAATTCTAAAAGAGCCGAAAACTGCTCAGAAAACAATCATTTTACAATATTAGTACGTTATTTAGTTGTATTTATGGAAAATCGAAATCTTTACTTGCCTAGCTGAAATCTAGGTTAGGTTAACCAATTGTTTTTAAAACACACAAAATCACTTTGTTACTTACCTCTGAATATTACGAGTAAGTAGTTATAAATTAATTTATATAAACTTTACATTCACACTGAATATCCGTGAAAAACAACTCAAAACGATTATAATAAAAAATTACTCTTAGGAATTTGACGTTTCATAACGCTCAGACCATAGACAAAAGTTAATTTTTATCGAAAAGATTAATGGACTAGGCGATCGCTAATCGCAGGTAACTTTGTCTAGCTGTCCAACTTCGCTTTCGATAAAGCGATGGCGAATCAAGGTATCGAATCGCTCCGAATCGAATGCTGTTTGTCTAGGGCTGCAGAACGCACGAACCGATTTCCATGGTTTTGCATTCGTTGGAAAGGTCTTGGGCTCCGTGAGGTTTATAGCAAAGAAAATTCTATCCACGCGGACGAAGTCGCGGGCATCAGCTAGTATACACTAAAAAGGTTTTACCATTGAATTATTAGAATTTGTACTAAAGGGTTTTAACTTAATAGCAATCTTCCCAGAGATTGCAAGAATATATACAAATTATGTTTTGAATCGTGAAGAGGTAAACGAAGCATTACTTCAGGAAGGTTAGTATAAAATTATAGTAATAGTAGTTTGTTGAACATTATCCTTTCTCTAGAATAATTCTAAATCCTTCACAGATTTATGCATTTCGGACGTGAATTTATGTTGGTTCTAAGTTGTTATTGGTTTTAACGGGTTGTAAAAGGTAAATGCAGCAGTATAATAATGCTGCGTTGAACAGTAAAGTAGGTTTATGAGTGTTCATTTATAATAATTACAGTTAAGACAAGGATTAGCAATACGTAGAACTGAGAGTATATGGAAATACGCTAAATTCATAGAATCTGGCTACTTTTTATCCCGGAAAATTCCCGCGGGATTTATAAGACTAAATCCTGAATTTGTGACTTTAAATCAATACAATCAAGGATTATTTTAAATTGATGCTAACGTCATCGAATAGGTACGAATACGATCACTGGAATAACTTTTATACAATTGGTGCCCAGGAATCAGGACATAGTTCAAGTTTAGTTTTCTTGTCTGTTTCAAAATTAAGAAATTAGACAAAATAACTAACAAAACTTTAACAGACCTTGTTTGTTAGAAGTAATGTATAAATACAGATAAATACCAACAAAGAAACGGACAAGAAAACTAAAGATCAATCCCAAATGAAATGGTATGATATGAAAAAACGTAACGTGCAAGAAATAGATAAAAGCCATGATGTTTGATCAATAGTAGAGGCCAAAGGAGAATGATTTCAACCAAACAAAAAATAAGAAAAAGAATGGAGGTTAAACATCAGGTGAAAGGGAAGTTCTAATCAAATTAATCGTAGATAAATGCGAATAAAAAATATAAAGTTCATTAAAAAGTGAACAAACGCATAAAGAGAAATTGATTACACGTCTATTTTAATAGCTGTTAAAAGCATTATAGGTAGTTTACTATCAATCGGTCAGGTAATGAACTTTAATCAGATCTATGAATGATCATCATTCAAACAGATAAAATTGATTGACTGCCTTCTTTACTATAGTCGCAGGTCATTGACTCGCTTCACAGCATTGATTTGTCTGCGTACCTACCTATTTCATAATCAACTTATAGAATCATGATTTGCAATTCCTATGTTATTTCTTTTTCTTCTTACACTTCTAACTAACGTTGGTATTCTTTTTTATTTCTTTGGAGACCACTATTTTAGAATTTTAGATTATGTTGTTGTACTTTTACCAAGCAAAAGCAGTGCTAGTATAGTGGTTAGAACTGTGGTCTCCTATACGGAAGTTTGCAGGTTCGATCCCGGGCGTTACCTCTGACTTTTTGGAGTTGTGTGCGTTTAAACAAATTAATATCACATGCTTCAACGGTGAAGGAAAATATCGTGAGGACAGTCTGCACACCTGAGATTCTCCATAATGTTCTCAAAGGTGTGTGAAGTCTACCAATTCCTATTGGGAGACTTCACACGTTAGCTTCCTTCGAGGAACTCTCCTTCTATCACTTACCTACTTCAAATATTTAGATAGAGAAGTTTTGTATTTTTGGGTAACTTTAAAGTCAATTAAGACATTGTGTATCTTATCGTGGTTCTAGAACCAAAACATTGATTTACATACTTAAAAATATGAATAGGCTCTTAAAATACTATTAAGGGCTTAGGCCAATTAACACCCGGGTCTCAGCTTATTAAATAAGAGAGGACGTCAAAATTAAAATAAACAAAAAACCATCAAACTACTAAAACTAAATTTTAATAACGTTATTAACTCAAACGTATAATATAATAAAAGAGACAATTATAATAATATTTTAATAGGAAACAAGTTATACAACAACTTTATGAGCCATAAACACCAAATAAACTTACTTACAGTTATTTTGAATACATGAACGGCTCTCGTCTTGAAACGTTACCGTTGAGTAGAGTTACCATGTTATTCAAAATGTATTGAAATCAGGACCAGACACAAGCCATAATAATTTACCCTTAAATAATTGAACACGGCTTGAGATTTAAGAGCATTCCAAATTTTTACCTGATTCTCGTATTCGTAATAAATTGACTTTTCAATATAATACCATAAATTAAAAAGACATGCAGCCTAACGAAATACTCGAAGCCTCGTTAACGTCAAATTAAAGCTGGCTAAACTTGCAGGCAATCAAATTAGACTGGTCAAACAAAAACCAGCAAATCTTACCTCAGTATTTGAAAAATTGAAAAGTTAAATCACCCTGACTTGTTCAACCCAGATTTTTTTTTTATATTCCATGTAAAAAAATATGGGTTGAACAAGTCAGGGTGATTTAACTTTTTAAACCAATTACTATTACTTAAAATTATGATATAAATATTATTCGAAATCCTGGAATAATCCGACAAAACCTAGATGTAAAGGGACCCTACCGTTGGTACAATATGTCAAATTGAAGCCGCGATGGATGGCGGCGAAGCGTGTCGCCGGACATTTATAACAGATGTATCCACTTAATACCAAAGTTAATTTAAGGTTTGGGGTGCACGTACAAACGAACGCGCACTGTGATGAATTAAAGTCGAATGTAAGTTCAACTCGTACTGCAAATAACCGTGACCTTGCTGGTTTTAATTTGCTTAACTAAGTTTATTGAGCGAAACAGAACTTCGAGCGTGGACTGCACTCTCAAGCAGTAAATAGCTACATACTGATATTGTAAAATGATTATTTTGAAAAGAGCAACTGCTGAGTTTCTTGCCAGCTCTTCTCAGCAGAATTCGCTTTCCGAACCGTTGGTAGAGTTATGCTTATGACGAATTATAAGAACCACAGTTTGGCCTACGTGAAATAAATAATTTTGAATTTCACTTTGAATTTAAAGATTAGCTTCTTGGTACGGTAACAAACTGTTTTTAGTTCAAACCTGTTACTGCCTTCTTTCAAAAAGTGATTACGTTACAGACCTACTAAAATGTACTTCTACCTAGACCTAGTACACTACTAGTTATAGTAATAAATATGTTAGATAACTTTTTAGAAAATGATTAAGCAATACGAAATACAAACTTGAAATAGCTATTTGATTAAATTTTCTGGCTTTTAATGTTACAGATTGTTATGGATGTAAAGCGCCACCCAGAAGGGAAAACGTCACTTAAAAGCCATAACACGAGCCCGAATATATATAGAGCAGGGGGATTAAACAAATGGAGACTGTGTGTAGATTTATGCACTCCCGGTCGACAAATATAAAACGAGCAAGTGTTTCAACGTTAATTTAATTAAAATGAAGGAGACGTACGATGTAAACATATCTCCACATCTCAAAGCTTTAGTTCTGTGAAGTTATTATTACTAAAAAAGGGGTTTTAGATGTAAATAAAACAAGTACACGGTGATACATCATCATTAGCAACCCATCAACGGCTCACTACTGAGCGCAGGTCTCCTCTCAGAGAAGGGTTATAGGCCATAGTCCACCACGCCGCGCCGGCCCAATGCGAAATAGCGGACTTCACACACCTTCGAGAACATTATGAAGAACTCTCAGATGTGCAGGTTTCACCGTTGAAGCAAGTGATACTTAATTGCTTAAAAGTCAGAGGTGCGCACCGTTGAAGCAAGTGATATTTAATTGCTTATAAACGCACATGACTCCGAAAAGTCAGAGGTCGGGAGTCGGGACCCGGAATCGAACCTGCGACCCCCCGAATAGGAGACCACAGTCCTAACCACTAGGCTAACACGGTGATACTTAATGTAGGACAAAGATTAGAATGGTTGATATTTTTTGTATGAGCAGTCGTCGCAAGGAATGCAATGAACTGTTTCAATTTGTGATATTTCATTGACGTAATAAAAGAAGCGTAATAACAGTAAGTAGGTATATAGCAACAATTGCGCTGATCGCTATTGCAATGTTTGTTTACCTAAAAACATCAACTGTGGTGATACAGATGGTAATTCGTATAATGTTGGATTATGTTAATGAATCATTCGAACGATAACACGATATACGGAACATAACTAAATTGTTGTAAATCTTAATAAATATGACGTTAAACCACCGTCAAAAATAAATTTGCATAGGAGACTGTTTAAGACGCAATACATTAAAAACATTGTTAAAAACAGCGAACCTATTCACACCAGCAATAACCCAGCAATTTATTGATAAAAACCTGTCCATCGTTGCCATTAAAGGTATTCAATTTGTGAATATTTTATGCAAAGCAATCACAATCTGTCAACTGTTAATCGGCTATAAGTATTCAAGGGAAGGCGGCATTAGTCTGTCAAGGAGTTATCAACACTCGCTTAAGATGAGGTGATAACTGCAATTAGTTTTTGCAAAATTACTGCTGTACTCTAGATTATCTAGTCGCAAAGCTGAAGTTAAGCAGTGATAGCCTAGTGGTTAGGACTGTGGTCTCCTATTCGGGGGGTCGCAGGTTCGATCCCGGGTCCCGACTCCCGACCTCTGACTTTTCGGAGTCATGTGCGTTTATAAGCAATTAAATATCACTTGCTTCAACGGTGAAGGAAAACATCGTGAGGAAACCTGCATATCTGAGAGTTCTCTATAATGTTCTCGAAGGTGTGTGAAGTCCGCCAATTCGCTTTGGGCCAGCGTGGTGGACTATGGCCTATAACCCTTCTCTGAGAGGAGACCTGCGCTCATTAGTGAGCCGTTGATGGGTTGCTAATGATGATGATGATGAAAGCTGAAGTTATAATTGGCGGAGCACATGGCTTGAAAAACCGATGGGCGTTGGGGTCCCAAGGCGCTGGAATAGCGACCCCGCACCTGGAGCCCCTGGAGGCGCAGCGTTGGTAGACCCGCCACTAGATTTTTTTTTATTTCGCGATAGGCTTCCACTTGACTACAATCAATGCTGAAAAGCACTGATGAGGTCTAGGTTGGAGCGCGCTTGCCTAGAAATTACCTATTCAGTCTTACCTTTAAGGTACTTTAATTATACACGTGGCCGGAAACACAGATGCCGGAAGTGCATTCTCTAATAAACCATAGTGGTTCGTTTCAGAAACGTGCAACTAAAGCTTTTCGTGCGAGTAGGTTGGATATCAAACGCGTAAGGGTGCCAACGCTCACGATTTCTCGAAGTTCTGTGGTAGGACGGTGATAGATAGACAGAGGATGCTGCTGGATGCAGGTGGCGCGAGATCGTGCTCTGTGGCGATCATTTCAAGAGACCTATGTCGTCGTACGTCTATCAGTTGAGATGACGATGACTGTCGCACTCAGATCTCAGAGTCGTTAGTAAACTGAGAGATTTATTTTATGCGTATCATTCAAATGTCAACCGAAGATACTCGTTAGATACTCGATGCGTGGAAGCCGGTAAGGTATTCGTATCGATAATACCCCAGTATTTCATGATGTTAATACGATAAGCTGATTTCACTGTCACCCGTCATTGTAAACCGCTAGCCGCTGACTTCTAACTTCCTTTCGTTAGTTAATACTTTCTACTGATTTACATATAAATAACAACATTAGTTTTGTACTAGGTTTAAGGAAGCTACACTCTGACAATTAGGTATAGGTACCACCATTTAAATAGTACTAAATATTTTATATTAATCAAGATTTGAGGAGACAGTCCAGGTTTTGAGGAAATGTCGCTAACAGTTGCTTAAACTGAAAAAGTAGATACATATCACTAATTTCGATGCTGAAGTGTAGTTCGACCGCAGCTATGGTGTAAAGCTAACACACTCGGGCGCGATTCCCAAGATATGTGGGTTCGAATCCCGCTGCCCTCGGAATTTTTGATAATTATGTGTTTATAAATTTATTCTGAAGATTTGAGGAACGCTATCTGTCAGACAAGTTGTGGATAGTCTATCGGACACTTTATTAGCAAGTGATGAAACAAGCCCTAAATATTATTTATTTAAAACTAATTCGGTAAAGTGAAAATTGTCGCTGTTTCCAGATAAGCTCCATCCGATATCAGTGAAATCTCAAAAAAATTACGTTGTGCTTGTATCTCATACCTTTTATTTTATAACAGAATGAGGCTTACAATGAACAGACTGATATTTTACTCAATTTTTTTTTTATTAGTTTTTATATGTTTTGGATAGGATTACTTCGTAAATTCGTGATAATTCAATTATCTAATATAGTGCATTTTAATAGCACCACGGCAGCCCACGTTTTATAAATAAAACGTTTTTTATTACCGATAAAACTTTATTACCGTGACCTTTACGAATAAAGGTTGTAGCTCACATGGCACCCACACAGCACTCGCACGGGCGCCTCAACAGTGACTCGCTGCTCTCGCGCCGTTTATACATCTAGCAGCAAGCGTCCAGGCGTGATGGTTGAAGAGGGAGGTGGTGCCTCTCTTCTGTACACGGTCATACAATTTTAGCCACATAAATTGCGCGGTATTTCGCTTAGATAGATTGCGGCAAACTTGCTCGTCGCGCGCTTTTTGATATTGTACGCCGTCACCATAGATAAAATCTACTAATGTTGCCACTGTAAAGAGCACGACCTAAAGGGGCTACAATGGTCTCGATTTTCAGCAAAAATGCGGGAAGGATAGAATAGAATAGTTTTTGTTATTCAAATAAACTTTTACAGAGTGCTTTTGAATCAAGTAAATCTAGCACTGTTTCGGAATCCCTTTTCAACCGGGAAGAACCAGCAAGAAACTTAGGTTTAGACTTCTGTAGTAGTTCTTCAAATTTAGTGTATTTTAGACTAGACTCATCTCTAGTCTAAAATACACTAATGCAAGATCGTATAAATTCTCAACAATATGTTCCGTTTAACATTCGTTGTTAAAGGTTCAGTCCTTTACCGTGCTAAAGCGCGTCTTATCGTGTAAAAGTATTGTGAGCTTCAACCTTAAGCCGTACACCGCGATAGCTGCAAACGCCATGGCAATCAAATTTCATAGTTAATTTTTACCATGGTGTTGTACAAAGAGTATAACGGGCGGATATTTTTATTAAACAAACAATAGCTACTGTTCACGAAACTTTAAACACGTGTCTTACCAGCGGTTTGTAAACTTTCAACAAAATATAACAAAGACTCAAATTATATTTCAAAGTTGATACTTAAAGAGCGTGGTGAACTGCGGTCCAATCTATCCTACTTCCTATCCCACTAATATTATAAATACAAAAGTTTATGAGGATGGATGGTTCGCGCCACAACGAATGAAAGGAATTGGCTGAAATTTGAAATTGACATAGCTCTTATCCAGGATTAACACATAGGCTACTGTTATCCCGGAAAATTAGAGTTTCCACGGGAATTAAAAACCTTAATCCACGCGGACGAAGTCGCGGGCATCATCTCGTAGACTATAATCCTTCTCTGAGAGGAGACCTAGCTGCGCCTGCGCTCAGCCCCCAATTGTCTAAAAGTTGCCGATCAAAGTCGTATTCATTTGATGGCATTAGCGTCAAAATAAAATAAACCATAACAGCATTGAATTCGTCTTAGGCCCGCTTGCAGAGGACGCCGAGTTAGTTAACCCAGGAATACATTTGTAATTTTGACAGAAACTGTATACGCAATCTGTCAAATTTGTCCTTTTAACCCAGAGTTAGCCGCTAACTCTGGGTTAGCATCGTTCTGTAAGTGGGCCTTAGTGATTTAGGCCCGCTTGCAGAGACGCCGAGTTAGTTAACCCAGGAATACATTTGTAATTTTGACAGAAACTGTATACGCAATCTGTCAAATCTGTCCTTTTAACCCAGAGTTAGCTGCTAACTCTGGGTTAAGACGTTTCTGCAAGCGCGCCTTATACGTTTAGGTATGTACGATACGCTCCATAACGCTCCATGTTAAAATTGGTTGTACTGAATTTGTGACTTAAAATCAATACAGTCAAGGAATATTTTACTTTGACGCTAATGCCATCAAATGAATACGATTTTAGACAATCGCTCCTCGGTAGTGAGTCGTCGATGGGTTGATGACGAGGATGATGAGACTGAGAATAGACTGAAATCAAGAGATTCAATGCAGATGCAATGAGAATTCAGCCGAAGATCATAAAATACATGCCCATTCTGGATTATGTGAAGACCGATCATGTCAGTGTCCCAAATTAGAAAGAACACCATATATGAGATACTTAGGTATAATTATAGATAAAAATCTTAACTTTAACGAACACATAAAAACACTTACAAGTAGAATAAGAAAGCTAATAGCCATTTTTAGAAACATAAGAGAGGTTGCAGATCCTAAACTTATAAGGAATATTTATACTTCATTATGTCAATCTTTATTAACATACGGTATTGATGTTTGGGGTGGTGCAGCCAAGTCACACATGATAAAACTGGAAAGAGCACAAAGGCTACTACTGAAAGTAAGCCGTTTTCTACCGCACCACTACCCGACGGTATTATTATATCGCGAGAGTAAGGTGCTGACAGAACGAAAGCTATTTATACAAAAATTGATTATGAGATACCATGTCCAAATCAAAGAGAAATTAGCAAACAAACAAACAGATTGTAGACGAAATTATAAAATATTTACCACTAACAAATTTAAAAAAACGTTTGTACATAACTTGTCATGCTTCCTTGGAAGCTACCTGTATAATAAGGCCAATAAAAATTTAAATATAAACGGTCTGAATAAATACAACTGCAAAACCCGAATATTCGACTATCTAACAGAACTAGACTACGATGAAACGGAAAAATTCATTAGGATCCAAAAATAAAACAGTCACACACACACACACACACACACACACACACACACTCACACACTCACACATACACACATACATACATACTTACTAAATAAATAAATAAATTAACTACCTATCTACAAACTTGTATAACATGTACTTTTTTACCTTTTTTTTTAAATTAAGTATGTCAAAATAATATAACTTTATAGTCTAGGCAATGGGGCGGTTTGTTGTATGGAGACCCCCGCATCAAATCCTCAGTCGATGAAACTTGGCAGGGTTGTAGTATGGGATGACCCAAAATTTACACAAATATATCCAAAAAAAAATCCATGCGGAAGTTGGGTATTTATACCTAAAAGTACAAATAGCTTAATATTTTGAACAGAATAATTTCTCCGTCCAATTTTTTTTTACCAAACTAATTATTAGCCTTAATAAGAGGTACTTGATAAAAATCCAAAACTTTTTTCAAACGGAACTGTCATTTTTTAAAGAGGTTTCCTTTTTTTGTCCGTAATTTCGACCAGAAAATTGCTCAGTCAATTTTTTATTTTCAAATGTCCTTAAAATGTAATTTAGCATAACGTGTAAGAAAATCCAAAAAAAAATCCATACCAAAATCTATTTATCTTACTTCAACTGAAAATTGTTTATAACTCGGAATGAAAAATTTCTCTATCCAATTTATTTTTTTTAACATAGTAGGTAGTCACATTTACACACTTATCCTAAATATCCAAAAAAAATATCACGAAGAACATCGATATTGAAACAGAGTTTTTGAAATCTAAACTGCGTTTTCGCGATAATGTACCTTAATGCTTGAATCATTGGGTATAGTTTAGCGTGCGCGAGCGAAGCGACTTCACAAATAATATATTACTACATGCCTTCTACGATGCTAAATAATAAACATAAATGTGTACCTCAACATTAATTTACTTATACAACCACTAATTGTAGCGACTTAGCTTCCAGATAATTAATGAGCTATTTCAATAGTTTAATTAAGGGCCCTTAAACATAATTTGTTTCTCCGAATTAGTTTATTTTGGGAAAATTAAAAAACAAAAACAACATAAAATTGGCATAACAGCTTATATTAACTAATATTCATTTCCTTCACTGAAAATAAAATAATATGTATCTGCTTCAAACAACCAAAAAATAACATCTTTATTTTGAAAAAGTATAAAAAATTATGAAGCTCTATAATGTTTAAAAACAATTGTTTTTTGGTAAAAGCTTCATTGATTACTTTGTTACCAAAACCTTTTTAACCGACTTCCAAAAAGGAAGTGGCTCTCAATTCAGCACTTATTTTTTTAACTTATGCACGGTATTTTAGGATCCCTAAAAAAGTCACATACTGTTTTTATTCAAGATTCCTGTATTATGAATGAATACAATACAATAAATAAAAAGAGCATGACACTTTTTAGGGATCCTAAAACACCGTGTGTTGTATGTACAGCGGTTTCTTCGAGATTTCTGAACCGATTTGGATAATTTTTATTTCACTTGCTAGAAGAAATTCTCGAGATGGTTCCCCAATAATTTCTGGATCCAACTTTTCAATTCTAATGCCTCATTCTGAAGTCGGGCGAGTATAAAAACACGCCCAATGTCAACATAATGTGTAGAAACTAAAAACTTTTTTTTCAACACACTTGCTCATAAAGTGGCTCTAATAGTCTAGTTGACAAGTTCAAAATGGTACAAAATAGAGATACTGGTCTTAAAATTATGTGCGATAGCTCATTGGATCGGGAATGACGCCTAGAAAAATGTTCCAAAAGCGTGTATTAGCACATAAAAAATTGCAAAAGTTATAAACAATTAAAGATGAAAAAAAAAATGGCATTTCGTTTTTTGCCAATATTTCATAAACTATTAATATTTAAGAAATTTCAAAAAAAGATTCTAAAAGAAGAGGAAATTTTCAATAAAAAACTCCCGGAACTCTATCTCCATTATTTATAATTTTAATTTAACGCTGAAAATAGGTCTGCGCGCGACATTTTTAGGTTGCGCGCGCGGCGTTAAAAGCGAGTATGGCACATTAATTAATTTATTTAAGGTATTGAATATTTTTTTTTAAATTTGAAAAAATTATGGTGTGTTTTGAACACTATAAATAATTTATTCTCGTTGGAAATTTTACTTAAAGTTAATTTTTCAACAAGTTAAACAATTGTTAACTAACAAAATTTTCTCGAACTTCCGTCTTAATTGTAAGAGAAAAAAAATGTTTAAATAATTGTCGTAAGCCTTTTTTACATACATATTTAACAAGATCGCGCCATAAAAGTTAAAAAAATATTATATTTTGTTTATAATAATTTTTTATACTTGAACAAAAACTGAAAAATCCAAGTAATGTTGTAAAGTAAAATAATTATTATACTTAATAAAGTATACAATAATATTTGTTTAGACATTGAAGAATATTTAAAATCCGGAATGAGCGATACCAGTTTGCTTTATTATCACGAGAGCCACGTCGCCGTGGGCAGACAAAGTCGGGTCTCGTGACGTCATCACGCTCCTGCTCACTCCTTGTTATGGAGTAACATCGGCACAAAAAAAAACGTCGAATTGATAACCTGCTCCTTTTTTTTAGAGTCAGTTAAAAATAGCCATAACAACTTATAAAATAATAATATCCATTTCTTTCAAATTCAAATTTATTTCACGTAGGCCAACCTGTGGCTCTTATGACACGTCATGATTCTACCACTGGTTCGGAAAGTAGATTCTGCTGAGAAGAGCCGGCAAGAAAGTCAGCTCTTTTCAAAATTGGTATGTTATGCAGAAAAAATGTACCTAAACCTAACTAAACTCGCTCCTAAATCATCAATTTTCGGTGTGAAGAGGTGACGAAAAATCATTTTTATAGTACTAAAAAGAAAGATTTTTCACCAAACCAAAACCAAAAATTGGAGATAAAGGACCAATCTCTGTGTAGTAGTTTTTAGTTCCATTGTATTTTGTTCGAATTAGTTACAAAATGATCCGAAAACTCCAATAGTTTAACGGATTTGCATTAGCGCCCTTAAAATTGTGCAGTAATGTCGCTATGATATGGATTTCGTGCCCCTTTTCGAGCGGGATGGCAAATTATCGTTTTCTCGTGAGTGAGAAATAGAGTGATAGACGCGCGACGTACTTTTGACGACGTACTATTTTTTACCTAATTACGAGTTACTTAAAATACAAAATTGCATATTATTATACACTCTTAAAGCAGTTTTTGTCTCAGCATTTAAACTAGTTTTAGATCTGTGTGCGATTTTTCGCTTTAAGGCGAGGAGGCAGACAAAGTTTAGGTATTTGAGGGGGTGAAGCAGGAGAAGGAGCGGAGTCGTAGTCCCGCCCACCGCGGGGCGCCCCGTGCGAAGCGCAGAAATGGCGCGAAGCAACTCTGGCGGGAAACAACTCCCGACTGACAAAACTGGTTATTTATCTAAACTTAATAGGTACTGTAACTTATTTTCGTCAATCCTATTATACTTTATTTGGCTCAGTTAGCATGGTTCCAGTTCATGTTCATAGATAATCAAAAAAAAATTATACAGGTTCAATTCCTAACCAAATACAATAACATGCTTTTTTTAATTTTTTTTTTTTTGGTTAGTATACCGATTTCGTTCAAAATCGATATTTGGGCTTCCCTGGGGTCGAGAAAGAGAAAATGAATGCCTGCCATAATTTTAAAAAGTCCCCGCCATATTGAAATTCTATGTTATTGGGCCGATTACGTTCAAAATCGATATTTAGGCTTCCCTGGGGTCAAGAAAGAGGAAATGGGTGCCAAAATTTTAAAAAGTCACCGCCATATTGAAATTCTTTGTTATTCGACCGATTTCATTATAAATCGATATTTGGGCTTGCCTGGGGTCAAGAAAGAGGAAATGGATGCCAAAATTTTAAAAAGTCACCGCCATATTGAAATTCTTTGTTATTGGACCGATTTCGTTCAAATTCAATATTTAGGCTTCTCTGGGGTCAAGAAAGAGGAAATGGGTGCCAAAATTTTAAAAAGTCACCGCCATATTGAAATTCTTTGTTATTGGACCGATTTCGTTCAAATTCGATATTTAGGCTTCTCTCGGGTCAAGAAAGAGGGAATGGATGCCAAAATTTTAAAAAGTCACCGCCATATTGAAATTCGCTGTTATTGGACCGATTACGTTCCAAATCGATATTTAGGCTTCCCTGGGAAGAAAGAGGAAATGGGTGCCAAAATTTAAAAAAGTTACCGCCATATTGAAATTCTTTATTACTGGACAGATTTCGTTCAAAATCGATATTTAGGATTCCCTAGGGTCAAGAAAGAGGAAATGGGTGCCAAAATTTTAAAAAGTCACCGCCATATTGAAATTCGCTGTTATTGGACCGATTTCGTTCAAATTCGATATTTAGGCTTCTCTCGGGTCAAGAAAGAGGGAATGGGTGCCAGAATTTTAAAATTTAATATGGCGAATTAATAAGAATTTCAATATGGCGGTGACTTTTTAAAATTTTGGCACCCATTTCCTCTTTCTTGACCCCAGAGAAGCCTAAATATCGAATTTGAACGAAATCGGTCCAATAACAAAGAATTTCAATATGGCGGTGACTTTTTAAAATTTTGGCATCCATTTCCTCTTTCTTGACCCCAGGCAAGCCCAAATATCGATTTATAATGAAATCGGTCGAATAACAAAGAATTTCAATATGGCGGTAACTTTTTTAAATTTTGGCACCCATTTCCTCTTTCTTGACCCGAGAGAAGCCTAAATATCGAATTTGAACGAAATCGGTCCAATAACAGCGAATTTCAATATGGCGGTGACTTTTTAAAATTTTGGCATCCATTCCCTCTTTCTTGACCCGAGAGAAGCCTAAATATCGAATTTGAACGAAATCGGTCCAATAACAAAGAATTTCAATATGGCGATGACTTTTTAAAATTTTGGCACCCATTTCCTCTTTCTTGACCCCAGAGAAGCCTAAATATCGAATTTGAACGAAATCGGTCCAATAACAGCGAATTTCAATATGGCGGTGACTTTTTGAAATTTTGGCACCCATTTCCTCTTTCTTGACCCTAGGGAATCCTAAATATCGATTTTGAACGAAATCTGTCTACCCCGTAATCTACCCCGACCCCTACCCTACCCCTACCTCTACCCCTACCTCTACCCCGACCCCTACCCCTACCCCTACCCCTACCCCGACCCCTACCCCTACCTCTACCCCTACCTCTACCTCGACCCCTACTCCTACCCATACCCATACCCCTACCCCTTCTTCTACCCCGACCCCTACCCCAACTCCTACCCCTACCGCTACACCGACCCCTACCCTGACCCCTACCCCTACCCCGACCCCAACCCCTACCTCTACCCCGACCCCTACCCCTACCCCTACCCCTACCCCTACCCCTACCCCGACCCCAACCCCTACCTCTACCCCGACCCCTACCCCTACCCCTACCCCGACCCCTACCCCTACCCCTACCCCTACCCCTACCCCGACCCCTACCCCTACCCCTACCCATACCCCTACCCCTTCTTCTACCCCGACCCCTACCCCTACCCCGACCCTACCCCTACCCCGACCCCGGCCCCTACCCCTACCCCTACCCCTACCCCTACCCCTACCCCTACCCCTACCCCTACCCCTACCCCTACCCCTACCTCTACCCCTACCTCTACCCCGACCCCTACTCCTACCCATACCCATAAAGTACCTAACTACCACCTACCTACCTTTTTTTTTTTTATTCGATGACAAGCTAGTCCTTGACTGCGATCTCACCTGATGGTAAGTGACGATGCAGTCTAAGATGGTAGCGGGCTAACTTGGAAGGGATATGGCAGTGAACATTCAACCCATACCCCTAATTGGTTTCTACACGCCATCGTGCCGGAACGCTAAATCGCTTGGCGGCACGTCTTTGACGGTAGGGTGATAACTAGCCACGGCCAAAGCCTCCCACCAGACCAGACCAGAGACAATTCAGAAATTATAAATTCCCAAATTGACCCCGCCGGGAATCGAACCCGAGACCTCCCAGTTATAAGACAACAGCGCTCACCACTGAGCCAGGGAGGTCGTCAATTTGACCTCAATTTGATTAGCCAAACTGTACGATGTACCTATATGATGTACTTACTTTGCATGATGCATCCCACCATTATTAGATACCTTACTTGATGATGAAATTGATATTTCATGATCCATTACATTACATGTTACACAAATCATCCTTTACAAAATATTGAAATAGGTACCTACTTACTTCACAACTTCCATCATCTGCTTTTGTTATTTTTAGGGTTCCGTACCCAAAGGTTACCAACGGGACCCTATTACTAAGCCCACGCTGTCCGTCCGTCCGTCCGTCTGTCAGCGGGCTGTATCTCGTAAACCGTAATAGATAGACAAATGAAATTTTCACATAATTATTATGTATTTCTATTGCCGCTATAACAACAAATAATAAAAATTAAATTAAATTAAAAAATTAAATTAAAATGTTTCCATGGGTACATGGAAATATTTTAATTAATTTTTTTTAACGGAACCCTAAAAGAGCGAAGCCTGACTCGCACTTGGCCGATTTTTTTATACTGTACATTCTTAGATTTTGCTTTTTTTAACAAATTTTTTTGACAAATTTTCAAATGGGAGGAAATGACTAAAAAACTTTTTTTTTCTCCATGCGTTGGAGGCTGCCACTGCCCGCCCCACCCACGGAGTCGCAGCTGACGGTCGCGAATATTCATAATATAAATCCCTAATGCATTTCACGAAGTTTTAATTGGGAGGGACTTGGTCATGAAAATCTGTCACTGGCTCCCGGACCATTACGTCAACTCACCACGCTCCTGCTTCCCTTGATGGATTAAATATAAAATATTTCTTTCTAAAATTTTTATAGTTTTTAATGCGCTTGATTATTTTTTTGGATATTTTGATACTTGATACAAAAAAAATAATTGTAATCATATCAATTAAAAAAATGGATGGAGAAATTTTGCACTGTGAGTAAAAGGGTAGTTTTTGAAAAAAATATAGTCTCTTGGTATATTGTTTGGATTTTCAAGTTGTAGGTACAAAACGGCTATAAAAGGACATTCCAGTGAAAAAAATTCACAGAGCAATTTTTCGCTTCAAGTTACATTAAAAAAACTTATTTTTCAAAATTTGGTGGTTTCAACTAGGAGTATATTTTGGATATTTTATATTTTGTTTCTAGACTTTACATGAATGTTTCAGGTGAAGAAAGTTTTGACCAAGCATTTTGTCGAACTGAGATATTAAGCATAAAAGAGTTTAGGTAAAAATACCTAACTTCCGCTCAAATTTTTTTTTGGATATTTATAAAATACGTTTAACTACTGATACTTTATCATTCTGTAAAGTTTCGTCGCCTGAAGAATTGCTGTTGGGGTCCACTAGCTTCATTGCCTAGACTATTAGGAGTATTGTATCCCTGGAAGGAACTACCCTCTGCAACACAGGTTTTCCTAGTGCAGAGGGTAGGGACTATTTGTATTTTGTAAAAATTTATGGATCAATAAATAAATTATTGTTATTATATATTATTATTATATAGATTAGAACTAATTATTATTTACGACCTTTTGGTCTGATGGTAATGGCCACAGATGATTAGAAATGGGGCCTATTATGATTTTTAGAGGCTGTTGCAGATACATAGCAATTTTATCACATTAAGTACGTCTATAGTTAGTTGTGTTGTTGTTGATTTGCCCTTCAGTCACGCAGCAACCGAGCAACGCTGCAACTTGAATTTTTCTATTTGTATCTATAGTTTCAAAGGTAACGAAACACTGGCCATATTGTGAGTAGTGCTCATAATTCTATTGACCTGGACAATCATCTAATTTGAGCCACTTGAGATGGTCTAGATAAATAGGTAACTGTACCTTGTAATGACACATTGATCTTGGTTGGTATATATGTGTGTTTGTAATTGTATAATTAATAAGTAATACTATGTTTATAGCAATAAGTATAAGCAGTGATAGCCTAGTGGTTAGTACTGCGGTCTACTAAACGGGGGGTCGCAGGTGTAAGTAAAGTGAGTTTAAGAAATTAAATATCACAAGCTTCAACGGTGAAGGAAAACATCGTGAGGAAACCTGCACACCTGAGAGTTCTTCATAATGCTCAAAGGTGTGTGAAGTCTGCCAATTCGCATTGGGTCAGCGTGGTGGACTATGGCCTATTATAACCCTTCTCCAAAAGGAGACCTGCGCTCAGTAGTGAGCCGCTGATGGGTTGCTGATGATGATGATGATGAAGTCATCATCATCATCATCAGCAACCAAATAGTTAGTAAAATCTGCCGCAGATTTGTCTAAATCGATTGTTCCAGTGCAGTGTGTCAAATGCAATAACTCCTGATTGGCCGATGCTCTGTTGCGATTAAAAAATTCAAAAAAATTCAAAATTATTTATTTCACGTAGGCTCTTATGACAAGTCATGACTCTACCACCGGTTTGGAAAGCGGATTCTGCTGAGAAGAGCCGGCAAGAAACTCAGCAGTTGCTCTTTTCAAAATAATCATTTTACAATATTATTATGAAGCTATTACATTGTAATAAGTTTTTTATACTATCTTGTGGGCAGCTGGATGCCAAGCCGATTTAACCTATGCAACTTTGATAGAATAAAATATAAAATTTCCACAATGAGGGAAAGTTTCGAAAAAAAAAGAAACTACAATTCAATTCATGTTAAGACGGGCAGACACAAAGTAGCCCCATTCCCGCCGGCGGAACCCGTTCACGAGCATGACGCATGATCCAGCCGTTGCTTCGCATTGGATTAAATTGGATGATAGAAATGCGATTGGATTAAATGCATTGTTGAATCAAGAATACAATAAATTCAGCCAATCAGATACAAGATTTTTTGCAATAACCAGCTTGTGTCTAAGTAAGATAAGAATGTCGGTTACGGCCTGTTTTACAATCACCAAGTAAACTTTTGCCGATTAATTTTGACTATTTGACAAATTTTCAACACAAAAACTAAACGTCAAAATTCCTCAGTTAACCTTTATTGTAATTTTACGTTTAGGCCCGAAATATTCCATCAAAACAAAAAACAGGTTTCGCGATCGCTCTTAGGTCATAGAATAAGGTACAACTGCATAGTATTGTAGAGTACACGAACCTTATTTTCTTTAAAAACATAGAACTAACAATTAAAAAAAAAACTTAGGTAAATCTAAGGATATTTCGGAAGTACGTGATATCTGGCAAGTAGATCATAAGGAAACTATATTTTATCTTTGAAATTACAATGATAAAATAATAGTAAATATCGTTTCCCAAGTTTACTTTATGATAAGCAAATCACTTGTTATTACCATCAGTTAACTGTTTTACGAAATTGTTTAATTAGACGAGATAACGGTTGTTTAATTTTTAGCTTGATTAAACATGATTTTAAGATGTAAACGTGACTTTATTTGTTCCGTTTTGTTAATAAAATTGATGATGTTAATTCCAATTTGTGTAATAGCAAGTGCGAATTTTATGACTCAAAAGGTAACTTAAGTTAATTAATAAACTTTTATGACTCAAAAGGTAACTTAAGGTAAATTAATAAACTCTACAGTTTACTTATTAGCACAATATACATTTGCAGTTCCAACAAAATTCTGCTGCAAGTATGACGTGCTGTTAAGCGCTTGTTAGCTCACTATTCATTGGAAAAAAAACATCTTAAAAGTACAACTCTTCGCAAGTTTTCAAAGGCATCTGCTTTTTGAAACAGTTTAATGGTAGTCTTGATTTATCATATGCATACGAGCCACAAGTTGGCCTACATGAAAATGATATATATTTTTTTAAGCTATTGCATAGCTTTTATCGCGGGCTTTGAACTAGGACAAACAGTTTGAGCGCGGCGACCGAATCAAGAAATTCCGTAACGAAAAAAACCTAACACCGTCGTTCAGTAAGCGTTCAACATTTTAGAGGTTCACATTTAGCTCTGTTTGGCGCAGTGGGCGAGCCTCCGCTTTCTTTAGATGTTGCAGGTTCGAATCTCACTCGCGAAGTAGTGACAGTGCGCTTTTCTTGTTTGTTTCTTTTCGCTTTTCTTGTTTGTTTGTTTTTTAATTATTTTTTTGCATAATTTTTATTATGCAAAAAAATATTGCATAAATATTATAATTGCATAAGTTGACAAAAAATGCTATGCAATAGCTTTACCGTGGCAGTCCCCGAATGCCACTTAATTTTTTTTTTGTTATAAAGAATATTTAATTACGAGAATATTTCAGTATGCTTTTTCGTTATAAGGAATATATAATAATAAGGAAATTTCGTTACCACTGCCGCTAAGGCATTATGTAAAATCTATGACCTTCGTTAGACAAAAACTGACTACTTAATTAAATAGCTATTCAAATCCCTCCACAAAAAGTAGAGCTACTTTAAAAAATCACCACAATTAAAATTAATCTTGTGTTTTTTTACTCTCTTTTAAACAAAAGGTAATTAATTAGCAAACAGAATAAACAAGACAGATTTTTGTTACTTATATGTATTTACATCACTTCTTTAAGAAAGGATCATAATACTATAATATTATATTACTTTAATAACTTTCTGATAATAAGAATACGTAAATTGAAAAGCGGTGACAGCCTAGTGGTTAAGAGTTCAACTCCTTTTCGGGGGTCCAGGTTCGAAACCCAGGCACGAACCTCTTACTTTTCAGAGCTATGCCCTACATAATATGTCACTACACTACATATGTGCGTCTAAAGCAACTGAATATCACTCGCTTTAATGGTGAAGGAAAACATCGTGAGGAAACCTATCTGAGAGTTTTTTTATAATCGTCTCGAACGTGTGTGAAGTCTGCCAAACCGCAATCCAGTGTGGTAATCTATAGCCTATACAGTATACTTCTCATTCTGATGATGAAGTACCAACATTTTAGAGGTTCACAAGTAGCTCTGTTTGGCGCAGTGGGCGAGCGGCCGCTTTCTTTACCGTATGGTGTATGATGTCGCAGGTTCGAATCTTACTCGCGAAGTAGTGACAGTGCGCTTTTCTTGTTTGTTTGTTTTTTAATTATTTTTTTGCATAATTTTTATCAGGCAATAAAAAATATTGCATAAATATTATAATTGCATATGTTGATAAAAAATGCTATGCAATAGCTTTACCGCGGCAGTCCCCGAGTGCCACACGTATTTTTTTAAAATTCTGTGGGTACTCTTTAATTTTCCGGGATTAAATGTAGCCTGTATGTTTCATCAAAATCAGTCCAGTAGTTTTTGCGTGAAAGAGTCAAACGTCTATCCATCCACACAAACTTTCGCATTTATAATACTAGATGACGCCCGCGACTTCATCCGCGGGATTGAAGTTTTTTTATTCCCGCAGCAATCCTCTAATCGATCTCCATTGCACATTTCAGCTAAATCTGTAGTAGTTTTTGCGTGAAAGAGAAACAAAAATACACAAGCACACACATGTAAACTTTCGCCTTAATAATTAGGTTAATTTATTTTATGATACTTAATAATATTAGTGTAGGCTCATAAGTAGGCTCAGGACCGCTCAGCGGGCGATGGAGAGAGCTATGCTCGGAGTGTCCCTGCGGGATCGAATCAGAAATGAGGAGATCCGTAGGAGAACCAGTCGCGATACTGGTGAAAGTGGAAATGGGGCACATAGTTAGAAGAGCTGATGATCGTTGGGGTCCCAAGGTGCTGGAGTGGCTACCCCGCACCGGAAAGCGTAGTATTGGAAGACTCCCCACCAGGTGGACCGACGACATCAAACGAGTCGCAGGGAGCCGCTGGATTCAGGCGGCGCTAGACCGAGGCCTTTGGAAGTCCATGCAAGAGACCTTTGTCCAGCAGTGGACATCTATCGGTTGATAAAGAAGAAGAAGAAGAATATTAGTGTAACTAGTAGGAAGTAAGATAGGTTCTAAAATAGCAGTAAAGCTATCACTTACAGTAAAGAAATGCGGCCTCAGCCTTCCTATGGTGTACTTGGCGACGTCCGTGGTTAGCTGCTGACAGGCGCAACCGAAGAGGAACACGCCAACCACTCTGTACACCTCCCACGCCCACGCTGGTACTTCGTACCCGAGGATCACTCTTGACCGGCCGCCTTTGTAGTCCCGTAGCCTGATCCACTCCGTGAGGCACATCTGGTGATGAAAACAAAATGCGTGAATGTCGTGGAACACGATTGGAACGAAGTGCATTTTAAAACATTACCTTTTAGAATCAACGCCATCTCTCGCCACATGTTACAACCATTTCGTAAAAAATAAGCAGACATTAAAGCAAGTTCTCGCTGCCCACAATAGATGGCGTTAGTAAATTTTGCCACAATGGCCTTGGCTGCTCTGATGAGCGCCTTTCACTTTATCCCTACTCCGCGGCCGACCGTCACGCGACATGCAACACACAGACGAAAAAGTTTGAGACGATGTAATAAAAGTTTCACTGTAAAAAAAAAAAAGAACAAAGACCTGATCTGAAGTCAGGATTCGAACTCCCGAACCGATAGTTTTTTTTTTTTTTTTTTTTTTTTATTCGATGACAAGATAGTCCTTGACTGCGATCTCACCTGATGGTAAGTGACGATGCAGTCTAAGATGGTAGCGGACTAACTTGGAAGGGGTATGGCAGTGAAAATTCGACCCATACCCCTAATCGGTTTCTACACGCCATCGTGCCGGAACGCTAAATCGCTTGGCGGCACGTCTTTGACGGTAGGGTGGTAACTAGCCACGGCCAACGAATGCCTCCCACCAGACCAGACCAGACAATTCAGAAATTATAAATTCCCAAATTGACCCCGCCGGGAATCGAACCCGAGACCTCCCAGTAATAAGACCACAGCGCTCAGCCACTGCGCCAGGGAGGTCGAGGAGTTTCACTCCTTCGTTTAGCCGCTACGCCACCAAAGCTATGATGGAAGTAATAAACGAAGGCAACAAGGGTCGTGACGGAAAATTCTTACACTTTTTTTCGTCTAACCTCCATCCGCCATAGCGCCCGAAAAGGACCTTCGTTCCAAAAGATACAATTCAATGTCCGGTTGCTCATTAAAACATGGTCGTTTGTACTCTAGACTTCACAAGACATAGTCGCAGGGTTCGCTCAGCGGGCGATGGAGAGAGCTATTATGGCTATGCTAGGATTGACCCTGCGAGATCAAATCACGAATGAAAAGATCCGTGAGAGCCACCACAAGGTACTCAGAGTTATTTAAATAGCATAACTAGCCGCAAAGCAGAAGTGACAATGGGAAAATTATGCTAGTTTATTTAGCTACACGAAATAAATACTATTTTTAATTTGAATTTAGTTCTTGTTATTGCTGTTTCAGTAGGCTATCAACCCTCACTAGCTGATTGAAACTATAATTTTGGCCTTTATTTTTTGTTGACTTGTAGGAGTCAAATCATTTATAATGGACCTTTCATAAACGCAAGTTATGTCTATATTACACTCATATTATACATATTATATCCACAGCATATTAGAGGAAAATTATAAAGTAGAACAAAATTAAACTGATAAAGTAAAAATACCGGACCGATCGGAGGGCGTGGGTATAAAACTGCAACAACGTCATATTTGATATTGACATTGATGTTGACCTCCGCATCAGAAAGGAGCTGTGAGTAGGTGGGTTGCCTCTAAAATACAGATCATGCGTGATGTGAGTCATGTTTTGATAAAAATAAACCTTGTATCGCCTGGTTATTATTATCAACTACTCATAAAATCTATCAAAACTATCACTACGTTTCTATTTGTTAAATTAATTTTTTTTCAAAATCTGAAAAGATTTAGATTTATTTTACCAAGAATAGATAAATAGGATTACTGTATATTGCCTATATATTCTGTCGTAGGCGGGAAAAATAGGAAATAGCATCGCAATCTAGAGGTCACACTCGAAGGCTTTCGAGCGCACTATACAAACGAAGATTTTTATTTGTGCAAAGAAACATTCAAACAACATTCTTATGCTTCCGCCTCCAGAAAAATCTGTATGGTACAACGTTCTGCTCGTGCTGTATGCAAAGCTTTGCAATTGTGTCATCATCATCATCATCATTAGCAACCCATCAACGGCTCACTACTGAGTGCAGGTCTCCTCTCAGAGAAGGGTTATAGGCCATAGTCCACCACGCTGGCCCAATGCGAATTGGTGGACTTCGCACACCATCAAGAACATTATGATGAACTATCAGGTGTGCAGGTTTCCTCACGATGTTTTCCTTCACCGTTGAAGCAAGTGATATTTAATTGCTTAAACGCACTTGACTCCGAAAAGTCAGAGGTGCGTACCATCGAACCTGCGACCCCCCCAAATAGGAGACACAGTCCTAACCACTAGGCTATCACTGCTTTTTTGTGCTTGCAATTGTGTATTGTGGAGTAAACTTTTCCTAAGGTTACGGAGTGAATTTCGGAGGGAAGTGTTGCGTTGTTCTTGTATTTGATCTACTTACTATATGGAAGTGCGGCAATGTAGGTACCGCCTGCGCGGTGGACTATAGCCTATAAGCCTTCTCTGAAAGCAGACTTGCACTCAATACTCAGTTGTGAGCCGTTGATAATGATGTTTGTGTGTCTACATAATAATATACAAAAATTCTTTTTAAAAAAACCGATTTCAAACGCCACTACAAAATATAATAATTGAAGTGTGTGAATGTTGAAGTCGGGCGGGCCTCAATAGAAACGATGAAACTTCAACATATAAAATTATTTTATACTTTGTTGTGGTGTTTGAAGTCGGTTTTTTTAAAAAGAATTTTTATATACCTAAGTATTATTATTTTAAGCTTTTTAGTGCAGCTTCATAAGGATCAAATCTTCATATTCTCTGATCATTGAGGAGTTCCGTCCTCCATCACCGAAGATATTCATCAGATCTTCTCCAAATTTAAAAATGGGACCAACCTTACGGTATGAACTTTCAAATAAAAAAATATTGAAATCGCTTCAGATTTGACGGCGTTATGGAGTAGCATCGACAAAAAAAACACGCATCGAATTGATAACCACCTCCTTTTTTTGAAGTCGGTTAAAAATATTATTGAGTTTCATATCGTTTATATGGAGCGTGCTAGGGTTAAGCTTCTCATAAACCGCAGATATATTTATTTAAATGAGTCGACCGCGCACACGAGGCCGCTGCAAATCGAGGCAGGAAGTTAATGTCATTATGCAGTCTGTTCCTGCATTCGCTGGCGAATTTTTATTGTTGCTTCGAATTGGCGCAGTTTTGCCTGACAATGTTTTTGTTATACATTCGTAACTTTAAGGTTAATGACCCTATTTGCCAAAGCGTTTGTCATGATATCTACCATCTACCTAGTACTATACCAATCAGAGATGCGATTGTCTAATATTATTCCATTGATCGTAATCGTATTCGATGACATTAGCGTCAAAGTAAAATAAACCATAACGGCATTGAATTAGAGCTCAATTTCGTGTATGCACTCTTATACGTTTACGTATACGTACGATACGCTTCATAACGCTCCATTATAAAATCGGTTGTACTGAATTTGTGACTTTAAATCAATACAGTCAAGGATTATTTTACTTTGACGCTAATGTCATCAAATACGAATACTATCAATGGAATAACTTTTAGACCATTCGGGGGGCTGAACTGAAAAATTTATTCTATGAACCAGTGAAGATGTAAGTACATTGCTTTGGGCTGCATGTATTCAGGATCTTTTTCCAAAATTATAATCTTAACCTTAACTACTTACTTAAATACTAAATTATACCAACAACGTTGCTTGTTTTTTGACAGGAGAGTTAAACTTTAACGTTAACTTAAGTTTTACCAACTGACGTACAACTGGTCTTTACATAATATTACTCAGGAGAGTGATGTTTGTGAATCCAAACATGTGCGAAAATAGATCACAAAAGGTGATTTCCCATAAAAAATTCCATACTGAGTACATTCGTCGGGACACGATGCTTTAACTCTTAAAAGTGTAGGACGCAATCTTTCAGAGTTATAGAAAATCCAAAAGCTCTTTACTCGTAATTTTTAAGCTATTGCATAGCTTTTATCGCGGGCTTTGAACTAGGACAAACAGTTCGAGCACGGCGACCGAATCAAGAAATTCCGTAACGAAAAAAAACCTAACACCGTCGTTCAGTAAGCGTTCAACATTTTTTAGAGGTTCTCAAGTAGCTCTATTTGGCGCAGTGGGCGAGCGGCCGCTTTCTTTACCGTATGGTGTATGACGTCGCAGGTTCGAATCTCACTCGCGAAGTAGTGACAGTTCGCTTTTCTTGTTTGTTTGTTTTTTTAATTTTTTTTTTGCGTAATTTTTATTAGGTATGCAAAAAAATATTGCATAAATATTATAATTGCATAAGTTGATAAAAAATGCTATGCAATAGCTTTACCGCGGCAGTCCCCGAGTGCCGCTTAATTTTTTTTGAGTTTAAGGGAAAATTACCACGGGATTTTGAGTTTTAAATTACAAAAGTTAAAGCAGTGATAGCATAGTGGTTAGGCCTGTGGTCTCCTATTCGGGGGATCGCAGGTTTGGTCCCAGGCGCGCACCTCTGACTTTTCGAAGTTATGTGCGTTTAAACAACTAAATATCACATGTTTCAACGGTGAAAGAAAACATCGTGAGGAAACCTGCACACCTGATAGTTCTCTATAGTCTATAATGTTCTCGAGGGTGTGTGAAGTCCGCCAATTCGCATTGGGCCAGCGCGGTGGACTATGGCCTATAGCCCTTCTCTGAGAGATCTGCGCTCAGCAGAGAGCCGTTTATGGGTTGCTCATGTTATAATCATGACTATGTCGGTATGGCTTCCTAGTTTACCCAATGTGTGATTTATGTGAAGTCGAATGTTTACTTTAATCATACAGCAAGTAAAGTAAATTGTACATTTACTTGCTGTATGATTAAAGGTTATCGTTATGGGCTCTTAGCTTATCCTCTCACTGGAACGTGTTTCGCATGACATAACTTTATGAATAGAAGACAATCCATACTCCATTACAGATGATTTCTGATACAGTCATTGTACGAAAATGAATTAACATTTGCATGGCTTTGTGATCCAATACTTTAAGTACCTACCAATACAGAATACTGTACTGTAGGCGCCATCAAACGCTTCTTTACAAGACACTTTAAAATTTGAAGAAAATTTATACACATCCACACTAACATTGAAGCAGTGATAGCCTAGTGGTTAGGACTGTGGTCTCCTATTCAGGGGGTCGCAGGTTTGGTCGCAGGCTCTCACTTTTCTCTCACCTCTGACTTTTCGATCCCGGGTACGCACTCTGACTTTTCGGAGTCAAGTGTGTTTAAGCAATTAAATATCACTGGCTTCAACGGTGAAGGAAAACATCGTGAGGAAGTCACCTTCAAGAACTATGAAGAACTCTCAGGTGTGCAGGTACACCTGAAAGTTCTTCATAGTTCTTGAAGGTGTGTGAAGTCCGCCTATTCGCATTGGGCCAGCGTGGTGGACTATGGCCTATAACCCTTCTCTGAGAGGAGACCTCGCTCAGTAGTGAGCTGTTGATGGGTTGCTAATGATGATGATGATGATGACACTAGCAGGATAATAATGAAGATATCGCTATAATATAGGTATTATTTATAGTAGATAAGTAAAAGTAACAAATAAATATTTCGAGTAGACATACACTGAGATATCTTCGCATGTTCGAATTGATTAATTGATTAATCCACGTAGCAGAATCGGCTTGTCAGGATCAGGATATAAAATAAATGTCCAATCTTACAGCAAGAACAAGATCACTTCTTCATCTTCATCTGCCTTTTTTTATCCATTTTTGGACACATGCCTTCTTATTTGTACGCCAATCGCCATACATGTAGAGCGAACGTCTCGTCGACCAGAATTGTGTATGTAACATTGTTATTTTTGTACTGTCGCTAGTCGTATCAAATTCGTGATCGTAATGCACACCTTTTATGGGAAGTCTATACTTATTCGATCACTATTGCCGTGTAGGTCAAATAGTGATTCTCGATCGATTGACCCGAAGATGTCCAAAAAGGGGCTCATGAAGACCTCGAAGGTAGAGTTGTCCAATCATGGAACAGTTCAGATTAGATAATATCTACGGGCGCAGTCATACCTATCAAGTATCTAACTATAGTGTGAATTTTAAACAATAAGGCCCAACGCTCACAAACGGTGTAGAGTGGAGTCGAGAAAATTGTTTCCAGTCATTTTTCAAATCACATGTCGTTGTCACTATAGAACTATTATAATATAAAAACAATCCTTCTTCAAACTTTCGTTTTACTACATTACGCACACACTATACAAAGTATTTAATTTATTGTTGATATTTTAAAAACAGCTCGACCGATTCCGATAAAATTTATATGGGACCACCTGGGGAGTATACCCTTTCAAACAAAAAAGAATTTTCCAAATCGGTTCAGGCGTATCCGAGTAATCGGTGAATATACATAAAAAAAAGATTCCGACGAATTGATAACCTCCTCCTTTTTTGAAGTCAGTTAAAAATGTAATAATACAGAGGTCAGGGTGGCGGACTGAAACTGAAATGTCGAGTGTTTTACGCTACACAAGCTTTACGCTTAGTTGGAGGGGAATGGGGAATATAAGTCATGTTCAGCTTGGCTAATATTCCTTTTAAAATTGTCGTGGCTAAGTGTCAAGAATAACTTAAATTCTCCATAAAATTAAGTTGCTAGCTGATGATCGCGACTCGGTCCGCGTGGATTTCATTTTTAAAATCCGGCAGGAACTCGGATTTTCCGGGACAAAAATTAGCTTATGCCAATCTCCAGAACCTCAGCTATAGCTAGGCAAAAATCACGTCGATCTCCACTGGTATGCGCTGGGCCTTCATTTCAATCCCGCGTCTCATCGTGATGACTTGTGATCGTGATGATAAATCAAATGTGATTCACTATCGAATATCGATAAAACTAAACTAATCGTTATCTCAGATAATCACTACGTAGAGAAATCGTTTTATCAATTACCGATATCTCAGTGACTCAAAACGATGTCATTCTGATATGCTTTAGGAAACTGAAAATAACTTTCTAGCATAAGTTTTTTAATCTACTAAAATAATACTAGGTATATATAGTATCTGCGATCTATTATCACACGCTTTACTATTACTTGGATATTGTCTTTCAATTTTTGTATTTTAATACAATAAAATTATTGTATAGGTTATAAATTCATAAAGACTTAATTACTATTTATATATTTTGTTGAAAAAACGGCGAAAATAAGGCTACTTGACAACTTTGCAGACAGTTTCGCATTTATAATATTAGTAGATAAAAATAAAAATCGGTTCACAATCACCGAAGATATCGCGTAAGATACACACTAAAAAATTTCAATAAAATTGAGAACCTTCTTTTTGTGAAGTCGGTTGATAATGCAATAACAGGCAAGTTGTAGTTGGTATAATAATCGTAAAATTGTGTTGGAAAGTTTTAAGCTACGTAGGTAATTTACTTTAACGTTGATTAAATTGTCGACAAAATCGATATTTCATGTCGAATCGATATTTCACACTCCAACGCACTCGTAATAATAATTACAGAACGCTGTAAAATGTGTTTATCGAGTAATATTTGCGAGTTAGTAAATTAATTATTCATATGCAAATCTAGATAAGGGAGAATTGCATAAAGTCTTATAACTAGCGTAAGAATTGTACAGTTGAGGGCAAAAATGTTAAGTGTAAACCAATATTTCTTTATTCGACGATTGTTACTAAGTTCTCATCTGATGATTCAGTTTCCTAATGATTACTAAACTACCTTGCAGCTAAAGTTATCACCGCCAGCGAATGCCGAAATAATCCGCTACAATAGCCGGACCGTAAAGAAAATCCAAATTTTTCCAAATTACAGATTGACTCCATCAGCCAGGCTTCACTTACTCGCCCGTAAATATTAGATATCAGAATAAAAGAATAGAAAAAACCTTGAATATAAACTATTTCAAGCTTCTTTAATCTAATGCAAGTCTTATGAAAGCGAAGTGAAAAATTGCGGCTTCAAATAAATTATTTTAATAAAAAAATTATTTTTAAGAAACCGACTTCAAACACCCGCGCCACTACAAAGTATATAATTTATTGTTGATTTTTTAAAACCCGCTCGACTGATTTCGATAAAATTTAAATGGGACCACCTGGGAATTATACATTTTCAAACAAAAAACGAATTTCCCAAATCGTTTAGACGTCTTCAAGTAATCGGTGAACATACATAATAAAAATAAAAAAAAAAAAAAAAAGATTCCGACGAATTTATAATCTCCTCCTTTTTTGAAGTCGGTTAAAATATAGGTTTTTTGTATACCGTGTATACAGTAACATTTGTCAAGGCCTAGAATTTACGGCCTACAGTAACAAGTTTTATTTTAATTTCTAATTTCTCACCACTATACCATTACCACAGTTTAGAATCTAGAAGAGATTTAATTTCAATAAGTATTATTTTTCCCGTAAAGACTTTTCAAAGCAACTGTACAAACACAGGCAAATTAAATACTTACATGCGTATGTACACAAAACGAAGTTGTGGCGTAAATGAGAATGGGAACGTGTAATTAGCAGAATGAATATTCATTGCTTGTTTTAGTTTCTAAGATTTTCTCTCTGTTGGCGTATAGAAAAGTTAACTAATATTGAAAATTCATACCAATGTTATTAACTCGAAATCGAAATTAAGTGTTAAAATTAATTTTCGTCAAAAGGGTGACAATAAGGCCTTATACGATACCCCTTCTTTAAGAGATACGTAATTAAGAACATACTCTTTTCTTTGGAGGAAAAAATCCTTATCAACTGTAACTGGCTAGCGAGGCGTGTCAAACTTGCACAAACTAAAATCTTACCACTACGTTTCTTCTGGATGTTCGTGTTTCCACGAAAGCTATACAATGTATTACCGTGCTTCTACTAAAGATAGAGGCCTTCTTTTTTTCTATTTTCCTCTCTTCTGATATACCAACAAGAACAAACACAGATACATCATGCCTCATTCAATTTAGGGATACCTTTGGGGATATACATTTTAAAAGTTCATCATTTTATAAAATTAAAACTCAACGTTCTAAAACCTCGACATTCTGGGAATAGTCATTTTAGGAATTCGACATTTTGTGAATTCAACTTTTTAAGAAGTCGACGCAGAGGTCTTGAATTATATCATTGTAGACCTAAGCATAGATGCAAGGGAAGCAGCCGACTTTCTTCTTTTAGTAACATCTCCTTTGAGGTTGGCAACGGCTAGTTGTACTTATTTAATTACTGCGGCTCTGAACAAGGACCTGGAGGCTGGAGCTTATATTGAACCACTCGCGAAGATTTTTAAGCCAGGATATTCTTGTACGACCAGGTCTTCGTCGGCTTTTTATTTTGTCTTGAAAATGGAGAAGCAGTTGACGTAGGCACCACAGAAAACGGAGGCGACTGCTTTCAGAAGACGAAAGCTAAGCCTAGGTACAATTTAAAATTAATAACATTCTGAGGATATAAATCTGTGTCAGTTGGCTCTATATATCTCTTTCAAGACCTATAATGAAATCAGCTACTTGTAAAATAAATCTGAAGTACATCACAAATTAAATTGTAATAGATAGCTAATAGCTTCTATTCTTGCAATTTTTGATCCGCGACATAGCGTTCTAATACCGATTTACGATCTTCATATGTAAGGATGCCACACTGTGGCTAATCTGGTGCACAATCTCTATTACTAAATTGACAAGTCTTCTAATGCCATCCTTTTCCACAGGGAGCATTGTAAAAGGGATAGCACGAGATTCAGACCTATCAGTTTAGTTTAGTGAGTACAACACGAATAAGTCACACTATCTTGAGATGTGTTACGTTTTATTGTGGCGAAGTATCCATTTCAAAGTGGGGACGAAAAGGGATTACAATAATTCAGATACCGGTCGATATAAATAAGGTTTTCCAAGTTATTTCTGAGGTTGTAAAATTTATACAACGGATTGAAGAACGATGAACAACTCTGTTAGGGCAATATAAGGGTATATACCTATAAACACAGTTATTTTATTCAGTATACATAGAAGTATGTATTTCTTTGTCTTAAGGATAAACATATTTTATCAACAAAGCTAACCACCTTCCTTCTGTAGATCAGTTTAAATTTCATTTATTTGTTAAGATGTCCCAGAAAGATATAATAGGCTGACTTATATATAAGTCAGCCTATTATATCTTTCTGGATTTTCAAAAATCCTATATATAGGATTTTTGAAAATTCAACCACTACGTGGGGGTTAAGTAGGAGGTTGAAAAATCGAACTTAACGTGAGCGAAGTCGAGGGTAAAAGCTAGTAGGTATGTATATAAAAGGAAAAGGCGACTGACTGACTGATCATCAACGCACAGCTCAAACCACAGGACGAATCAGGCTAACATTTGGCATACGGATAGTTATTATGACGTAGGCATCTGCTAAGACAGGATTTTTGAAAATTCAACCCCTAAGGGGGTAAACGAAATGTTTGAAAAATCCAACTTAACGTGAGCTAAGCCGCGCGCAATAGCTAGTGACAAACTAAATTGTAGTGTCTGTCTACGGTCTAGTTACGAAATAAATAGAAACCCGTAAATAGGTATACGAACCCGCATGAGCTAAAATTAGACGCGACAATGACACCGTTACAACGTTGTTTACGACACAGACAGTTTTGCGTGACGCGTTGACATTTTGAGGTTAGATTTTATGGAAACCATATGGTAACTTCACAGCTGTATATTTTGTCTTCTGTTATCCTGCATTTAAGCAATTTTTCATCATACTTATACGAAAAACGAATATTGGCTTCAGAGGATAGCGGGAGCAAAATTTAATTTTAAGGTGAAAGACACGGGTCTGCCCGCGAAATTAAAACTTTATTTGGTTTTTCCCATTTTGTAAACTAATACGACAAAGAAGGCTTATGGCACTCATATGCGCCAGTAGAATTATCATCTTCACAGGTTTACATAAAAATCTTTACTTGAAAGTGACCAGTTTAAGAAATTAATCAAAATACTGACTAATTTGTGAGTAACTCACGTCCAACTCGGTATTTTGATTAATTTCTTAAACTGGTCACTTTCAAGTAAAGATTTTTATGTAAACCTGTGAAGATGATAATTCTACTGGCGCAATTAGAATGCCATTAGCCTAGTTTGTCGTATTAGTTTACAAATTGCGAAAAACCAAATTAAATTTGAATTTCGCGGGCAGACCCATAAATTCATCCTTATAGCAATCTTTAAGCAATTTTTCACATGCTACAATTGGGAAGGAAAACATCGTGAGGAAACCTGCACGCGTGTGCGCCACAATGTTATCAAAAATGTGTTGTCTCTGCCAATTTTTATTGGGCCAGCGTAACGAACTAAGCGTATGGGCTATGGCCTGTAACACTTCTTTGAGATCAGTATTAGTGAGCCGTTGATTGGTTGATGATGATGATGCGTGCGATATTTGTTATAGTTCTTGCAATTCACGAGGGCGACTGACTTATGGTTGTGTGTGTGTCGTATCTGTATAAGTGTGAGCGAGCGCAATGCTCGCGCCTGCCCGCTCCCACCTAGGCTTTGACAGGCACGCACACTTATGCAATGTGCATGTACACGAAGTAACCACGAGGAAAGCTCACTCGCCTTCGTGAATTGCAAAAACTAGGTACTTTAAAGTGAGTCTTAAAGTTAGTATTAAAGATGTCGGACGCGATTTTGCTTTGAAATCAGCCTCTGTAGCCAAGTAACACTTCGTTGTGTCTATTCTCTTTCTACGATAGTTGTCACTTGAAGTTTTAGTTAGAGCTAGACTAGATGGCGCTGCAGCTGATCAAAGACAGAAGTGTTTTGATAATATTTCGCGGCATTTTGTAGTGTTTTTTTAGCATTTAAAACATTTATAATACATAATATTAGCCGCGAAATATTATTATCAAAACACTTCTGTCTTTGATCAGCTGCAGCGCCATCTAGTCTAGCTCTAGCCAAAACTTCAAGTGACAACTATTGTAGAAAGAGAATAGACACAACAAAGTGTTACTTGGCTACAGGGGCTGTTTAGAAATTATTAACGAAGATAGAGACTTCGTTTTATACAATTGAGAGATTTCCTTAAAATACAAAGCGTCATCATATTTTCCGCAAACACGGTTATCAGATAATTCAGATATTAATATGTGAGTGTTTACTCATCGCGCTCGACTCGTACGATAGTGTTTCCTCGAGCAAAACCTCTTGATTGATGTCCTAATAACATAAATCTCTGATAATGTACTCTATTTGTCAAACGGCGACAATGTAAACTGTAGTATTTTATTCGACAACAGTAAATAAGGAACTAACTGGACACCTTACTTATATTATAAATGTGAACGTGTTTATTTACTTATACATATTTGTATCTACTTTTAAATCAAGTAGCAACGGATTAACTTTATTTTTGCACCAACTAGCTTTTACCCGCGAGATTTTTAATTTTTTTTAGTCACTAGATAGGTCTAAGTTGGCACGCGCTTGCCTGAAGTATGCCTATTCACTTTTGCCTTGAAGATACTCAAATTATTATAGGTGGCACGAAACACGGATGCTGGATGTTCCACACCTTAGCGCCTCGTTTCAGAAACGTTTAAAGGGTTTGTTTCATCTTGGGCCAGGTACTTGTACGCTATACCAAAAAATAGTTTTAAATCATAGCAATTGAAATAAAATATGCTTTTTTGTAGTATTACAGTGAATAAGAGGTAAAGATATAAAATTGATAATTGGGTACATCTGCAGAATGGCAACTCCCGGAGTGCATCCATCTGTTTTTGTTGTCTATGTTTGTAATGACGTAACGTCATCTTAATGTCATTTCAATTGTCAAACGTCAATAGCTGGTATGTCAAATGTCAATTGCTGTCAATTGTGGTTATTTTTATGTCAAATGTCACTCGTGTAAGTAGGTGTCATTGTCAAAAAGAACGCCATGTTGTTGAGCTTTTATTTTGCAAAATAATTTCGCATTGTACCTCGTAAAAAGGACCTTTTAATGAGAAATAAAGAAAAAATAATCACTATTTCATGACCCCAAACATTTTGAAAGACTGTACAAAGACCTGGCCCAGGCTCCATATATATTTGAAACAACCCCTTTCGTGGGATTCGCGGAATCCTTTGATTTTCCGAGACAAAAAAGCATCCCTTAAGTAATTTGATAATGATAGTTACTTAGTGTGTAACGATGAGGCTGACACCTGTACTTGTACTAGTTTATAAATACACATAATTCTTACAACAATTATACATAATCCATATGAATGGTTAGTATAAAATAATTATACCTATGGATTATCGAAGTATGGTTGTACAAAGGATGCGAGTGTCTGAGAGGGACGACAGTTTGCCAGCAACCAGATGTTGTGTATCAATCGCTTCGTATCTCGATGGCAGTCGTAACGGGGAGTGCGTTATCTGAATGGAGCAATATCGGCCGATGCGATGCACTTTATCGCCGCAATGTGCATGAAACACAAGTTGTGCCTTCTTTTGTCCCTCTTTTTACCAGGCTACGGCAAAGCCAAAGGTAGGATTATGATTTTAACAGACTACATAATATGTACCTATGTATGTATCGAGAAGCAGTGATAGCCTAGTGGTTAGGACTGTGGTCTCCTATTCGGGGAATCGCAGGTTCGATCCCGGGTACGCACCTGACTTTTCGGAGTCAAGTGCATTTAAGTAATTAAATATTACATGCTTCAACGGTGAAGGTGGCCTAAACCCTCCTCTGAGAGGAGACCTCGCTCAGTAGTGAGCCGTTGATGGGTTGCTAATGATGATGATGTTCAAAAATATTTTAAATAACATCTAGGTAGGTATATTTTCAGGTAATCGCTACCCACCGCTATAGTCCATCAGTATCACACTAGCCACGTGCATTGACAAACTGCATTCACCTCATGAGAACATTATGGAGAACTGTCAGCCATGCAGGTTTCCTGGCGATGTTTTCCTTCACCGTTAATGCCGTTAAAGAAATTAAAAATCACTAGTATATTTAATTTCTTAAAATGAACATAGCTACGAAAAGTTACAGGTGTAGGTAGGTATGCCTGGGACTAGAACCTTAGGCTGAGATCCATAGATCGTACTTTGGCTCTGCTCAAGACTTAAGATAGAGTTAAAATGAGACACAAATATATCTCCCTCTCTCTCTCTATCAACCTATAGACGTCCTCAGCTGGACAAAGGTCTCCTGCATGGACTTCCACAGGCTTCGGTCTTGCGCCGCTTGAATCCAGCGGCTCCCTGCGACTCGTTTGATGTCGTCGGTCCACCTGGTGGGGAGTCTGCCAACACTGCGCTTACCGGTGCGGGGTCGAAACTCCAGCACCTTGGGATCCCAACGACCATCAGCTCTTCGAACTATGTGCCCCGCCCATTTCCACTTCAGTTTCGCAAACAAATATGTCCTGACATAAATCTGTCTCATTTTAACTCAGTCTCAGTCTGAGCTGAGTGAGAGTGCCATCAATAGATCTCACCCTTAGACCTTCGGAAAAGGAGGCGGAAGTCTTAACCACTAGGGCAGCATCATCAGCATCAACTTTTACACGTACCTAAGACGTACACTGCGTTTACATAAATAAACACTATGATAAATGAATATGAGGTGGATATCACACTAAATCACAAGCCGCTACTCGTATATTTGGCACCACAACCAAAACAATTTACTGCGGCTGACTCAATATTTACTTAATGGAGGGCCCAGTCTTTATATTTTTATGCTCTTCCAGGATAGTTCTTAGGTATATAAATTATTCTTCTTTATCAACCGATAGACGTCTATTGCTAGACAAAAGCTCCTGGTATATAAATAAAGGTATACGTAGATTAGGTACACTGGCACAACACCAAAAGGAATGGAATGGTAAGGGCTACCGAAGAAGATATACAGATCACAGTCAAATGCAAATCAAAAATTTAAATCACCCCCGCACATGTGGAATCAATAACCGGTCTATGTACGATATACCTACCTGACATCCAGTTATCCATCATTCCTGCTCCATCATGACATTAACTTGGTCATTTTACTAGTCAAACCCAATACAAACGTAATGCGAGCAGGCGGAAAATACAGACTTACACAACATTGAAAACATTGTGGAGAACCTTCAGGCATGCTGGTTTCCTCAAGACGCAGACAGTTGACAATGAAGAGCAGACAATGACTTGACCGCTTAAGTGAGTGATATTTAAAGTTGCTTAAAACGCACATGACTGAAAAAAATTAAGTGGCACTCGGGGACTGCCGCGGTAAAGCTATTGCATAGCATTTTTTATCAAGTTATGCAATTATAATATTTATGCAATATTTTTGCATAATAAAAATTATGCAAAAAAAATTTAAAAAACAAACAAACAAGAAGCGAACTGTCACTACTTCGCGAGTGAGATTCGAACCTGCTACATCATACACCATACGGTAAAGAAAGCGGCTGCTCGCTCACTGCGCCAAATAGAGCTACTTGAGAGAACCTCTAAAATTTTGAACGCTTACTGAACGGTGTTAGGTTTTTCGTTACGGAATTTCTTGATTCGGTCACCGCGCTCAAACTGTTTGTCCTAGTTCAAATAAAAGCTATGCAATAGCTTAAAAGTCGATCGAACCCCCGACCCCTCGAAAAGGAGTGCGAAGTTCTAAATAACACTTCGCAACAATTAATTAAACACAAAAGAAAACAAAAGATAGAGTGGAAATGAAAATATAGGAAGCGACAAAGCAAGCATAAATATGTTGATGTAACCATTTATAGTTATTAAGTATCGTTAGAAACTATTCTTACTTGACCGTTACAAACAATTAGTGCGTCACGATCTGATATACTTAATGGTGGAAACAACACGTGCCAGCTTTACAGTACACACATAGAAATATTATCTATAGTAATATTATAAAGAGGAAAGAATTTTTAAGCCATTGCATAGCTTTTATCGCGGGCTTTGAGCGCGGCGACCGAATCAAGAAATTCCGTAACGAAAATAAACCTAACACCGTCGTTTCAGTTCGGCAGACTTCGGTACGGTGTTTGAGTGCGTGCGACTAGAAAATGATATGCAATAGCTTTACCGCGGCCTACCGAACCGAGTGTGCGGCTATAGTCCTCAGCTAGGATCTTCCAGATCCTAGTAGCCGTGTCGTATGTCTACCTTTCACACGTATTGAAACTTCGTTACTAATATCCGATAAACAAACATTAAAAAAGGACAACCGAGTAAAGTGGGCGGGGCAATAGATCTTGCCGTTGCAATAGGCATAATCGGAGACAGTAAACGTCCTTACAGACTAATGATCGGGCGCGATGAATTGGCAACAGTCTTTAATGTTTTTATGGTAAAATATAACTTACACAAATAATATCATATTAACAATATAGAAAAGCGTTGTGTAAGGAGTTAGTCAATAATGACTATAGCTGGAAATCGATTTCTTAAAAAAATCCCGAATAAACCTGTATTAGCTCTTACTTACACTAGCGGCACGCTATGATGGCCGGTTTGACACATTACAATAGTGATGTGGAATGTCAATTTATTCTCGAACAAAAAACAATTAAGTTTTGTTTTTGTACCTGATTAAATAGGTTTAATAAAACAAAAATGTATATGTTTATTTAATTTATTTGAACGAACTGAATATTTGAATGAAAATGAATATACATACTTTATATGCACACAAGAAACATATGAATACAAAAGATACCAAAAAAGGTGCCACAAAAGGCCATAATTAATCAGATTCGTCCATACTACTATTTTCACTGTCGTCACTGCTATCATCACCTACATTAATAATTATATGTTCGTTTTCTATAATATTATCTATTTTCACATCTCTTTCATAATCTTCCCTTATTAATTTAACAGTTCTATTCACAACCTTTTCCCAGTCTCCTTTAGTCACATGTTCACAAGCTTCTTCTAATAATTTTAGCATTTTTTTTGTGGTAAATGGGGGTTCTGTATTGTGTCTTGCAGCATATCCCTTAATTTGAGCCCACACCAACTCAATCGCATTATACTCACAATGGTAAGGCGGTAACCGTATAACTCTGTGCCCATGTTCTAATGCTATTTCGTCAATGACGTATCGGATCTTGGTTGGTTTGTTTTCTTTTAAAAGACGTACTAATTCCGCTTTTAACATATTCATGTTTGCATCTACGCCATTTTTACGAAGCCATGCGACGATATCAGCTTTCTTTTGGGATTGGGCAGGTGGCTTGTCAATTTGCATCGAGTGGTATGGGGCGTTGTCCATAATTATAATAGATGGTTCAGGGAGGCTACACAACATTGAGGTAAACCATTCAGTAAACTTTTCTCCATTCATGTCTTCATGATAGTCTCCAGTGGTTTTTGACGCAAAAGCCATGAGAGAACCTTCGACAAACCCGTTGATGGTTCCGGCGTGACAAATTATAAGTCGCGATCCTTTTCCTACAGGAACTTTGGAAGTAGATGCTGCTGTGTCATCGTTCCAAGAACGGCCTACAGTATGGTTAGCATTAAGCCATGTTTCATCCAAGAACACAACATTTTGCCAATTTTTGATTTCTTTCACTTGCCGTAAAAAAGTATACCTTGCCATCGCTATATCAAATCTTTCCATCAATATTTTGCGTTTGTTACATTTTTTGTATCGAAATCCAATGGTCTTCAAAATCTTCGTTAAAGAACTTTCCCCACCGAAGAATAATCCAGCTTCCTTCAGTGAATGCACCAACTTTTTTCTTGTTGGATACTCCTTCTGTAAATAGTAGCCGTAAACATGTCTTCGGATAGCATCGGCATCAAAGCTATCGATGCCTACGACTGGTTTTGCTCGTTTTCTCTTTTTTGGTGTGTGAAGTTTATTTTCTTCTGTGCCAGTCTCGCCATATTTTTTTTTAGTTATCCGTCTAACAGTTCGTTGTCCAATATTAAGCGCATCAGCTACGCGTTCAACCACTGACGTTATAGGTAAAATTGGCCCTCCATTTTGAGCTTCACGATCGAAATAGTTACGAAGGCGTATTACGAACTCACGTGTCTGACTATTTAGAACAGTTCTCTGCGTACGTTCGGTCATATCGACGAAATCCACAACAAAGGGCTTGAACAGAGTCCAAATTAACGAGCAAGGGTCAACAGTAATGCAGTATCAATATTTGAAATCCAAAGCCAGGTCAAAACTATATCACAATCGCATTGCACTGACAGTTTATACTTTTCGAAGCAACGTCAATTCGAAACTGCTTTGTTTTGCATTGAGCATTGACGCGAGTTTGCCGGAGGTAGTAGTTGTGCTAGCCAGCGATCCTATGTGACGATCGTATTAGATTCCATTTTTAAAAATTTTCAATTTAGAAAACCAAATGCCGAGTTGTGGTATATATCATATAAAAATAAAAATTTTACCTTTTGTATGAAACAGCTGATATTTTTTTGCGATTTCAGAGGTTTGTCCACATAGTGAAAATTGTTCATATTCACAAGTACATTCACCCCTTAAATGGTGCAAACTGATTTTTCTACACTTGTATACATTTTAGAAATCAATTTAATAAATAAATTTTGAGTCCTAAACCTAAAACTACATTCGATAAAATTTATGAATCTCTGCACATCACTATCGTCAATAAAGTAATACAATTATTTCCTTCAAAGTCGTTATCAATTAATACGGAACTTCATGAGCGGACAAACGTCAAACCGGCCTTCATAGCGTGCCGCTAGTTTAATTACGGTAGAAAACTGTTTACCCGAATAATATCGGTTGTCGTTTTACTGACAAATCCCTTTGGTATTTTTTTTCGTAAATATCTAAAACAATATTATTCGTTTAAAATACTTTTCAATGCATTTTAGTGGAATACACACGTAATTTTTCATATCTTTGTAAATATCGATAGGAAAAATCTGAAAAAAATTCACATGATTCATTTTTAGGGTTCCGTACCCAAAGGGTACCAACGGGACCCTATTACTAAGCCTACGCTGTCCGTCCGTCCGTCCGTCCGTCTGTCAGCGGGCTGTATCTCGTAAACCGTAATAGATAGACAGATGAAATTTTCACATACATGTATTATGTATTTCTATTGCCGCTATAACAACAAATAATAAAAATTAAATTAAATTAAAAAAATTAAAGTAATATATTTCCATGGGTACATGGAAATTATCATCATCATCATCATCATCATCTCAGCCTGCGGACGTCCACTGCTGAACATAGGCCTTTCCCAGAGAACGCCACCACACCCGGTCCTCAGCCTTCCTCATCCAGCCACTTCCCGCCACCCGCTTTATATCGTCAGTCCAACGTGCTGGAGGGCGCCCCACACTACGCTTACTTGTTCGCGGTCTCCACTCTAGGACTTTTCGGCCCCAACGGCCATCGCTTCTGCGACAAGCATGGCCTGCCCACTGCCATTTCAGCTTGCTAATGGTTTGAGCTATGTCGGCGACCTTGGTTCTCTTACGGATCTCTTCATTCCGAATCCTGTCCTTAAGAGAAACTCCTAACATAGCCCTCTCCATAGCTCTCTGAGTGACTTTAAATTTGTGGATCAAGCCTTTTGTTAGTGTCCACGTTTCAGCGCCATAAGTGAGGACGGGAAGGACACATTGATTGAAGACTTTCGTCTTCAGGCATTGAGGTATTGACGATGAGAAGACCTGACTTAATTTTCCAAATGCCGCCCAGCCCAGCCGTATCCTTCTGTTGGCTTCTTCGTCGAAATTGTTTCTACCCAATTGTATGGTCTGGCCAAGGTAGTTGTACTCTGAAACAATTTCGATTCCAACATTTTCGACGTTCACGGGTATCGGAACAACATGTTGATTGAACATAACCTTGGTTTTGTCCATGTTTATCCCGAGACCAACTCGTCTGGAAGAGCGGCTTAGACTACTCAGCATCTGCTCCAGATCTTCTGGAGTCTCTGCAAGGATCACCACATCGTCGGCGAACCGCAGGTGTGAGATGTATTCGCCATTTATATTAAATCCTCGTCCTGTCCAGTCCAGCGTTTTGAAGAGGTCTTCTAGTGCACTATTAAACAGTTTTGGGGATATTACATCCCCCTGTCTAACCCCCCTTCTCAAGTTGATTGGTTTTGTTTGCTGAGACTGTACTTGGACGGTCATTGACGCAGTATCGTAAATACATCGCAGCACCTCGATATAACGCCAATCGACTTGGCATCTCTGCAGTGACTCCAGAACAGCCCAAGTTTCGATAGAGTCGAAGGCTTTCTCGTAGTCCACAAAAGCAAGGCAGAGTGGTAGATTATACTCTTCGGCCTTCTGTATAATCTGCCTCAAGGTGTGGATGTGGTCTACGGTGCTGTAGCCTTTTCGAAACCCAGCCTGCTCCGGAGGTTGAAAATCGTCAAGTCTTCGGGCGAGGCGATTTGTGATCACCCTCGAAAACAACTTATAAACATGGCTCAAGAGTGATATCGGCCGATAGTTCTTCAGAAGCTCCTTGTCACCCTTCTTAAAGAAAAGAATTACCACACTCTTGCTCCATGCTTTTGGCGTTGTTCCGTTTGCAATGACGTCATTAAAGAGCTCTGCTAGCTCTTTCAGGATCGGAGTACCTCCTGCACGTAGAAGCTCTGATGTGATGCCGTCATCGCCAGGTGCCCTGTTGTTTTTAAGTTGATTGAGGGCTATTCGCATCTCGCCAAGGTCAACGTCTGGGATGTCTTCGGTGTAGTGGCGGGTCAATGTCGCACGTTTGTCGTTCGTGTCTTGAGCCGCTTTTGGAGCTTTGGAGGAGTATAGTTGAGAGTAAAATCGTTCGATCTCCTCTAGGACCTCTGCTTGAGACGTTACGATTTTACCGACGGGGTTTCTCAACTTTGTTAAGTGGCTCCTCTCAAGTCGCTTAGCGAACACTTTCGAACCTCGGTTTTGCTCGATCGCATTTTGTATATTGCGGGTGTTGGAGCGCCGGAGGTCGAATCTTATTCGCTTCTTGACGCGCTTGTTCAAAGTATGCCACTCAGGCAATGCTGAGGAAGTCTCCCGTCTCTGCTCCATAAGTTTACGGGTATCTTCGGATATCTTTGACACCCTTTTATGATCGTTCTGACAGTATTTGCGTCCCACTTCACGAACGACATCTACGAAATTGTTGAATCGTTGGTCAATGTCCAAGTTGGTTTCCAGCAGCTCGAACCGGTTCTTGAGCTCAATTTGGAATTGTTCGGAGCTTACACTTTGCAACGGTTTTGGTCGGAGAGTTGACTTCATCAGACGTTGTCTCTCTAATTGCAGATCTATATTTAAGATACCACGCACAAGCCTGTGATCGCTGCCGGTATCAAACCTATTGATCACTGAGACATCTTCAAATATATATCTGCGATCCGTCATTATAAAGTCAATCTCATTTTTAGTCACACTATCCGGACTATGCCATGTCCACTTTCTAGAGGGCTTTTTCTTGAAGAAAGAATTCATCAGGAATAGCCCTTTCCGCTCCAAGAAGTGAACAAGCATCTGCCCCCTGTGATTTCTGTGACCAAATCCGTGTGGTCCTACTTTTAACTCGCCATGTTCCTGTACTCCCACCTTAGCATTAAAGTCCCCCATAACGACATGGAAATATTTTTATTTAATTTTTAACGGAACCCTAAAAGAGCGAGGCCCGACTCGCACTTGGCCGATTTTTAATCCTAGATGCCTAAAAACACATAACATGAAAAACCCCGTAATAGCTTATTACCGGATTATTCGCGGGGGGCGTCGATTTATAAAGTAGAGAAAGATAAAAGGTATTTATTTATTTTGTAATGAAAAAATGAGAAAATATTAAAAAAACTCAGCAATAAGCTACAATTAGTTACGGTCCAGTTCGAAATCACTGTCAAATTAGTTACAGGTGATGAACAGGTGCAACGCTATATCGATAAATCTTTTAGAACACAGCGTTACTTTTATCGATAAATCTCATACTCCTTCGCTCCACTTGTGATGAAAATAAATAATAATCATCTAGCGGAAGATTCGTTTAATTAGAACGTCAAGATTTGACAAGCGTAAGTTTTGATACGCATCGAACTTTTTTCCAATAGGTACTTATTATGGTTATGATTGAGTTGAGAGCAGGAATTTAACTTTTTTAACACTGACGGCTTTGCGCTTGAACACGATTTTAACTAATAGTTAGAAATTATGCAGTTAGGTGGAACCATAAACATATTACAGGCTACAGCAATTAATTATCACATACTTCAACGGTGAAGGAAAACATTGTGAGAAGAAAACATACACGCTTGAGAGTTCGCCATAATGTCTTCAAATGCATTGATATTTGATTGGGGTAGCGTGATCGACTAGGGCCTATAACCCTTATAAGAGACCAGTCAGTAGTGAGCCATTAGAAATAATTTGAATATAATACAAAATATATTTTTTCAATAATGACTGAAAAAAGACCTATAATAATATTGATGACTGATGAGCAAAGGATTTCGATTTTTGAATTAATGAATTAAATAAGAGTCGAAATTGATTAAAATCAGTTTGTGGCAGATGACAACAAACGATTAGTGACGAATTCATGGTAGTTTTTTTTGAACTGGGCTGATACACTGCCGAACCTTCTTCCTCCTATAGCATGTCCCCGACATTTTATCAGGGTCCGAGTATTCTTTTCACTAATCTGACAGGCCACAAGTTAAAGGACTACCTGATATTCTACCGTGTGTATCAAACCATACCTGCTGGCTGCTGGGTTGACACTTGACACGCACACAAAAAAGGTAGTATTAAATAACATTTCCAAATCAATCATGTGATACTAACCATAATTCGACACCCGGTATACCCAATAAACTATCTACTACATTAATACTTTTACTGATATATCTGAATGCATCTTAAACTTTCACTGAATTTTTAATTTTATGAGCAATGAAATAAGGACGGAATTTGTATGTATTATACCTGAATGTTATCAACTGCAATGTTTATGTTTAGGATAATAATATTATGATACCCATTCTCAAATATGTATATGAAACTAGAACTATAACTTTAAGGGAGAAAAAATATCATAATTTTGATTAACGATAAAAGAGGTGATAGTGTTTTGAAAGTTACACCTCAGGATTGTGACAACAGTAGAAACAGAAAGGTATCAAGTGATTGATACTGAATAGCCAGATATCAGTTTCAACACACGCTCGAACGTATTAACTCTATAAAAACAATAAACCGCTGAATAAACAGGTTATAACTTGAATTGTAAGTAGTAACACATAATCACAGAAAATACAAATGTGATGATAACCGATTATGTGGTTACGACTGGCTTCCTTTTCGGTATGTCCAGGGTTCAAATCCCAGGGATGCACTTCTTATTTTTCGTATGTGCGTTTTAAGCAATTACAATATCACTTTTCGGTTTCGGTAAAGTACCACATTAAATAAGAATTCTTCATAATGTTCTCAAAGATGTGTGAGGTCTGAGAATCCATACATTCGGAAGGAGAACTGTGCCCAATAGTAAGCCCGTGATGGGTTTAAGATGAATAAAAAAAAAAAAAATTAAAAGAGAATTGTGATAATGAAAACAAGATTCCGACTACACCATAATTCACATATTCTTCTTCTTCTTCTTCTTCTTTATCAACCGATAGACGTCCACTGCTGGACAAAGGTCTCTTGCATGGACTTCCACAGACCTCGGTCTTGCGCCGCCTGAATCCAGCGGCTCCCTGCGACTCGCTTGATGTCGGTCGGTGGGGGGTCTGCCAACACTGCGCTTCCCGGTGCGGGGTCGCCACTCCAGCACCTTGGGACCCCAACGACCATCAGCTCTTCGAACTATGTGCCCCGCCCATTTCCACTTCAGTATCGCGACTCGCTGAGCTATGTCGGTGACTCTGGTTCTCCTACGGATCTCCTCATTTCTGATTCGATCCCGCAGGGATACTCCGAGCATAGCTCTTTCCATCGCACGCACTAATTCACATATTAGCCTCACATAATACCAGTAAATTGCACATTAGAAATAATATTTCGGAATTGTAAATAAACGATTTGGTCGACAAATCGACCCCTCAGGATTACGCAGCTATGCGCTCTCAAAATAACTGAGCCAATAATATTTTCATTGCAAGCATAATGAATGGTTAACGTAGCAATAAATTATCATTTAATACTGTTGAAACAATTCGAACAAGTTTATTAAAGTCAGAAACTAAATCAGGAACCAAAATTTAAGTATTGTACCTAGTTATTTTATTTGAAATAAGTATTTTTTTTATTTAACAGCTTTCAAAATCAAAACCATCAAACTGATGCAGTCTTTAATATACTCAAAGGATGCAGTCGAGCAAACTGCTGCACCAAATCTCGTAAAAGAATTTCTTCACTTAACCATCAAATCAGAGTTATTTAAATCAAGTAGTCAATATCGTAAAAAAGCCTATATGGGAATTGATCTCTAAACCTTGGTATTCAACGCGAGTGCTTTAACCGGTAAATAATGATCGTATCGAAGACGGTAGGCTCTGATTGTGATAGAGATAAAGGCTATTTATTAACTAATAACAGGCAATAGTACATCAGGTGTAACGGGATTAGTAAGTCCGCTACCATTTTTTCTAATAGAATCTTGATTGCATTTCATCGACGAATAAGATTTCAATGTTGTAAACAAAACTAAATTTTGATTGAAAGAAAGTTATGATCATTGAAAAGAATTTATGACTTCTGTAAGTTATGAAAAAAGCAAAATTAAAGCTTTTATGAAACTATTCGAATAAAAATGGATGGTAGAGTTCTAACAGACGCTTACGAAATTCCACTAATCGGACCGATTAAATCGGAATAAACTAAATTAAATAGATCTTTCCCGCAGAGATCACTGTGAAAAGGATAGACCTTTAAAGAACTATCCGAAGTAAATCAATTTTTATGCTAAAGATTTTAGACTTATTTCGTGGCTTAATGACATAATTATAATTATACGAGTACGTACCACGATAATTATATATGTCGATATTTCGATCCAGTTGCATGGACCGTGGTCACGACGGGACTGCGGTGTTGAGAGACGTCAAGTTGAAGCTGTCATGGGTATAATAGGCCGGTAGATAGATTCTGCATGCATTGACGAATCGAAAGAAATTTTATGAAGAAATGGTAGAAAATTCTGTTTTGCATACCTACTAAGAAAAACAAAAAACTAAAAGTATTAAAAAGAGTGCAAAGGCTTTATTGCAGAAGCAATCTCTTCCAGGCAACCCTAGTTTGGAAAGGAAAAAGCCAAAGTAGATTCAGTTTAGTTCAAAATTGAGATCTGAACATGCAGTTAGAAACTTACGTTGGTATATTATTACCATGCAAGTTGCAGAACCATGCAGAACTCAACAGAAGGTTAACTGACTGGACTGCTCGTCATTTTATAGTGTAGTTTACATTTTTGTTAGCAACTTTTACGAAATCTGTTACTCAAGTCAATAATGTCTTGAACATTTTCAGCCCACGCGCCCAACCAATATGTATACAAAAGGTTAGAGCCATTAGATGATAAGCGAAAGGTGACAACTAATGGATGACCGAACTCGTCGAACAGAAAATTACCCGATAAAAGAATTATCGACAGAGATGTTTCCAATATGATCTATGGTATGGAAATAGTTTGGACTGTGGATTGATGTCGGGATTCGGTAACATATTTGTACCTACACATGCATGTAAAGAACACAAAAACAGTCGACAACAGTTAGATTTGCTAGTTTCCATTGCAGCCTATTACTTTTGAGTATGTAGAGTGAAACGGGGAATTCTGCACTAAGTATTCCAGACATTGGCAAAAGGATCGAGGCTTCAGACGATAGCTTTTCACGGCACTGATCGTCACACGTGCATATTGTTCCATATCTATGCGGATCTCTATCAATAGTTCATCAGCCATCACTAGTGATATGAACTAAATTGATTGGTTTAACGTATTGTTTAAAATGCATGTCCTTGAAGATAATTCGAATTGATTATCCAGTTCTTCACGCTTATAGAAACATATATAATGCATTACGTACTCTTACATAAAAGGCCTCGACGATAAGCGTCAGCGGAAAACTAATTGCTGATCAAATACAGCGGACACAAATATTGAATGACCATCAGCGATCCTGTAGTATTTCACACCTTGTTATATATTAAATGGATTGTGGAGGAAATTATTGAAAGTAGGAAATGTTTTTTTAGTCATTACGCAGAAAAAGTTAATTGTAACGAGAATTACAAAGCATTATAGTAATAATGACTTAGTAAATGTTAAAAGTGTTGTATCTATCCTAGGTACGAATCTCCGATTTTTAGGAGTTGTGTGCGTTTGAAGCAATTTAAAGCAAAGGACAACATCGTGAGGAAACCTGCACACCTGAGAGTTCTCCATAATGTTGTTAAGTTGTGGGAACTTGGTCAGCGTGATGGACTATGGTCTAAGCCTTTCTCATTCGAAAGGAGCCCCGTGCCTAATAGTAGGCCGTTAAAGATGATAATGATGATGAAATATTAACGATACAAATTAAACGTTTTCGTGAAAACTGAGTTATCGCGTAAGTCATATCTACTGATAAAATTGGAAGCAAGTTCAAATGAATTCTAGATAATATACTGAAAACTTATCGTATATTAAACAGCTCGGTTTTTCCTGTAAAGAGTGATAGCTACAAAAACAAAATTAGTGGTGATCTAAACATATCAAAGTATGCTAGAGATAAGATGGAACGGAACATATTAAGCGAAACCCGTGCTATACTTAAAAATTTTTAAAGATTTAAAAAGATAAGTGGGTATTTAAAATTAATACCTCACAGTCCTCACACACCGGAAAGCGCACTGCGTAGTGTTGTCGGACCGACGACGACATTACTCGAGTTACAGGGAGCCGATACAGGCGGCGCAAGACTTATACCTGTGGAAATCTATAGAAGAGGAAGAGACCTATGTCCAGCAGTGGACGTCTATAGGTTGATAAAGAAGAAGAGTACCACTTTTTCGGATCCTGTCGAGATTCAAATCACAGACAAATCTTTTGAAAAAAAAAATAAAGTGGCACTCGGGGACTGCCGCAGTAAAGCTATTGCATAGCATTTTTTATCAACTTATGCAATTATAATATTTATGCAATATTTTTTTTGCATAGTAAAAATTATGCAAAAAAAATTAAAAAACAAACAAACAAGAAAAGCACACTGTCACTACTTCGCGATTGAGATTCGAACCTGCGACATCATACAAAGAAAGCGGTCGCTTGCCCACTGCGCCAAATAGAGCTACTTGAGAACCTTTAAAATGTTGAACGCTTACTGAACGACGGTGTTAGGTTTTTTTCGTTACGGAATTTCTTGATTCGGTCGCCGCGCTCAAACTGTATGTCCTAGCTCAAAGCCCGCGATAAAAGCTATGCAATAGCTTAAAAAAAAATAGAAAACAATGTTACCGTGAACGCAGGCAGGCCGATGCCAATGATGTACAGCATCAAGTTGGTGACGGTGGAGTCCTTGTAGGGATGCTTCAGAGATTCATCGTCGCAGAAGAAGCCGCGCTTGTAGGGTGTCCCCCACAGGTAGTACACTAGGATTAGGAAGCCAACTGTAACAAGAGAAATCTCATTAATTCTCATTAATTAAGAGGATTACAGTGATCCTGATTTGTGCAAAAATATTATTTCTTCTTTTGTTATTCTCTGGCTTTTATTATTGCCATTTCAGCACATTGCACTTCGCCAATGTCACGTGCAAAAATATTAAAGAAGGATATATTCTTAAACTGCCGTTTAACGAGAAAGACATGGCCGTGAAATGAGAAAGAAATCAATTATATGTTAGGTACATTATCAGGTAATGAAATTAATAAAATATTATATCTCGAGCCCTAAAAAGAGTCATTTGGCTAGATTCAGTTTCGTAGAGCGTCGCCTCGGTCAGTCATACCTACGTTTTGTCGCTTTGTACGACAGAGACAACGCTCAATGAAGCCTCGAGCCCCAGAAAGAGGCAATTGACCCAGCTTCAGCTTCGTAGAGCATTGGATCGGTCATCGATTTTTGTAGCTTCTTGAGATGTGCCGACGTGTAATATTTTCTGCAGGGTCCTGTGATTTCTTATTTTCTGGTGTCGTAAAGAAACTGAGAATGGGGCTTTTATCGATCAATCGTGAAGCGAAACTAATTTCAAAAGCAAATATAAATTGTAAACGAGTTTCAAAATAAAAATAGAAACAAGTCATTCTCTCTATAAAAAACTGTAAAACTATTAAAAGAAGTGAAGAAAATATCTTTAAAAATCTAATATACAACAACCATAATAAATCACGTCGACAATCTATATTTAGAAGAAACGATTAAAATCAACTGCGAGCCATCAGTGGGGAATTTAAATTGGTGTGGAATGATCCCGTTCTGACGGAATTAACCATTGTTTCGATTGTTGCTTCTACAAACACTTCGGGGGACAGACAAAAAACATCAGGTACTGGATGCCCGGCCAGGGAATAAGGGAAACTGGAAGTTGTAACGAAGTCCACATTTTAAAAACCTACGAAAAAAAAGAGGGCTGTTATATGTTTGAAGTATGTATGTTAACGAGTATCTGTGTGTGTTTGTTCCCTTGTAGCTCCCTAACGAATGGACCGATTTTGATGCGGTTTTTTCTGTTTGAAAGCTAACGTAATGAGGTGGATCTTAGCTATACTTTGTGAAGATGTGCTCAGGCGTTTGAAGATCGTCAGGTCATTTCCTACTTTATTAAAGGGTCTTACAAACTTTCACTGGTGCGATAAATTTGAAAGGTGTACTATTACTTCGGATTATTTCCACAGCGCACAGTGCACTGTGTCCTGTGTCGGTTATTAGCCACCATTGAATATTTTATTTTCATACAACAAATGTGAAATCAACCAGCAACTGCGCAAACGTACCTAGACACTTTTTGTGTCCTGTGTCGGATACAATCCACTTTTGTATGAAAATAAGTGACTTTGTATCGGACACAGGACACAAAAGTGTTCACGTTTGTCTAACCGTGTCTGGGGTTCTATCCCAGATCCCAGATATGACTCTGACTTTTCGGGGTTGTGATGGGACTTACGAAAAAATCGTAAGGAAACCGGCGTGCCTAAGAAGAACTTCGTGTTCTCAAAGATATGTGAATTCTACCAATCTGCATTGGGCCAGCATGGAATGGAAGTCTCTGGCCTAAACCTTCTCATTCGAGAGGAGGCCTGTGCCCAGTAGTGCGCCGACGCGATGGGTTGAGAACTGAGACGAATGATTATTTGTGTTATATGGGGCCAAAGAAAATTTTTGTTCCCCGAGGGCGTTATTTTGAATTCAGAGCGAAGGGAAGGATTCTAAAGTAGAATCCTGAGCGTAGCGAGGAATTCAATATACGCCGCCCGAGAACAAAATATTTTGGCCCCGAATGACACACACTATTTTTCATCATTAGCTATGAGAAAAAGCTAGGGTATCATCCTACTATGTATAGACATCGTATATTGAAAGTTTAAATAAAACACAAATAAATTATTATTAAATAATTAAACATTAATATTTATGTTGGATACAGTATGGGGGTATATCCGATCGACAAATTGATCACGTGACTTATCGAAGACAACAGCTTCCCAAACATATTTGAATTTCGACACATACTACGACGCACGAACGCGGACCAATCAGAAGAGAGAAATGTAAAGTCCCATGGGGTTAAAATTATATTTTGCTCCAGCTATCCTCTGAAGCCAATATTCTTTTTTCGAATAGGTATGATGAAAAATATTGTGTGCCGTTTCCAGTGAACCTTACAAAACTATAGATCTTAAGGCAATCCCCTTTGTTATTGATCCCGGTTAAAAATAACAAACACAACATTATCGTTAGGAGTTAGGAGCGATGCGTAGAGGGGTTGAAGCTTTTACGGTGTGCAGTTAATAGTTATTGAATATCGGTTACACTGCCGCCGCTAAAGGACTTATGGTTGCCATAACAATCAGTAGAGGATCAAGTTTAAAATAACTATTCAGGACTAGTTCATAGCTATCACTAGATCCCTACTTCCCCACTAATATTATAAATGCGAAAGTATGTTTATTGGTTTGTCCTTCAATCACGCCACAACGTGCCACAATAGAGCTACGGTTTTTCACAAAGTGAGTTGAGGACTTTTTGGCTACACACATTTTATTCCGGAAAATCAAAGAGTTTCCATGGGATTTTGAAAAACTTGAACCACAAGGATGAAGTCGCGGGCAACTACTAGTATTATTATATATAAAACAAACTAGCTTTTGCAATGTTAGTCGATTTTTTTATTTGATGATTAATATAGTCCTTGACTATGATCGCTTCTGGTGGTAAGAGACGATGCAGTCTGACGACAACAGGCTAACTTGGAACAGTGTAAATTAAACCCAAATCGGTTTCTACATGCCATAAATGCCGGAATACTAAATCACTTGGCGGCACGTCTTTGACGGTATGGTGGCAAATAGCCACGGCCAAAGCCTCCCACCAGATCAGACCAGAAACAATTAAGAAATTATAAATACCCAAAGGCCTGCCGGGTATCGAACTCGAGACCTCCCACTTACAAGACCACAACGCTCACCACTGCGCCAGGGAGTTCGTCAAAAAGTAAATGAAAACTCAAGTGAAAATGCTCAATCTATGCAAGCATTCCAGTCAAATGTGAAGAAACTTGCCCCGGAAAGCAAATATCACCTAATAACATCAACAAACAATTATAAACTGCAGGCCACATAACAACACTTCATTGATTCTATAGAGTAAGACAGACTATAGAGCAAGCACAAACGGTAGACTTTTTGTCTCTTTATTAGTCTTGAAATAGGGAGTAAGACAAACGCTGAAGAATGTCCAAAAAAGGAAATCCCGATTTTGCTTCCAGTTTGGACCGACAGTTTTAGGGAAATAAATAATTACAAATTTAGAGTGGTTGATGCATGTAATTTAACATTGCGAAATACTTTTCTTAATAGGTACATTAAGAAAAGTATTACAGTATTACAGGTACATTAATAATGGCAAACTAGCTGCAAGCAAGTTCTCATAATTGCTTTCCATAAGCATAGATGCATATTAATCTTGATTCGAGTTTCGTAAGCACAAACCTATATTGAAGTTTTTAACGTTCGTATAATTTAGGCTAAATAAAATGTTATATTTTTGATGCAACATTCCTACTAATTGTACCTGTTATTAATGCGAAAGTGTGTTTGTTTGTCTTACAATCACGCAGCAAAGGAGCGTCGAAGCAACGAATTACGTCATTTTTGCATGGGTATAGAGGAAGACCTGTAGGGCTAACATGGACGCCACGAGAAAATTGTATCTATCCATTATTCCTAAATTTTAAGAGATATAACGAGAAAATGGCTAGACAAAATTTTCTCTTGGCGCGCATGTTAGCCCTACTGGAGAGTGACATAAGCTATTTTTTATCTTGCAAAATAAAGGGTTCCCGCGAGTTTTTATTAACCTAACTCTACCTTAAAGTAAGTAAAGTTAATCATAAAATTAAACAAGACGCAAGTCTGGACAGGCATTTTGCCTCTCTCCTGCTGTTAGTTTGAACGCGGCTTTAGACACATAAATAAAGCCCATGAATCATAGAGTCGCCTACGAATTGGGACAACGACCTTTTACATCACGCGAGATAAATTATACGGTGTGGTCTTATCTACCTACACATTACGACAAACGCATGGATAATGTGGTTCTACATGGAACCTAACTCAAAATTCCATAAAAGGTGATGTTTTGAAGAGTTGCTTGAATTAATAAAATTTGTTCGAAGCCAGTCTTCTGATGTTAAGTGACTACCGCCGAGAGGCACCACCAATGCGATGACGGCTTTTCAGGAATTTGTTGGTCCGCCCCTTGAATAACCCCATGTTGGTACTGTTACTGTTTACTGCCCGATATTTTCACGAAAAAGTGTCACGTTCCGCCTAAGCCTCAGCGTGCAAGCGAGAGCGCGGAACAAGCGATAGAGAGGCACGATCGGCCCAAGCGTTGGCTTGTGACCGCGCCGCCCGCTGCCCGACAGTCATCGTCAATGTTTCTGACGTTATCACGTAAAACTATCGTCCGTAAACCGACTTTACAGACCACCAATTTTTTTAGTTATTATTTATTCTAGTTAAGTATATATCTATGTTGATAAATGATGACGATAAGAAGCTGTGAAAGTTTAGTGGATCGGATAGTGAAAGGACGAAAGATTGACTAGGTGCCTACCGTAGGTACTTTTAAGTGGTATTTGCTAAAGGATGTGTAAACTCAATTAAAAATACGATTCTAATAGCTGATCTAATAGCATGGTGTGAACATAATGATTAATTTGCTGTAAGTGTATTTAATGTTTACTTCGTCCTAAAACTACTAACGTTTGAAGTTCTTTGATGTATTTAACTTTGAAGCTTGATATATGTACAGCGAAATTAACCTCCGATGATACATGTCCATACATGGTTGAGAAATTGTAATTAATCAAGTTTAAAAAGGAAGTGAAAAAAAGCAGTGATAGCCTAGTGGTTATGACTGTGTTCTCCTATTCGGGGGGTCGCAGGTTCGATACCTCTGACTTTTCGAAGTCATGTGCGTTTAAGCAATAAAATATCACTTGCTTCAACGGTGAAGGAAAACATCGTGAGGAAACCTGCACATCTAAGAGTTTTCGAAGGTGTGTGAAGTCCGCCAATTCGCATTGGGCTACCATGGTGGACTACAATATGGCCTATAACCCTTCTCTGAGAGGAGACCTGCGCTCAGTAGTGAGCCGTTGATGGGTTGCTAATGGTGAAGAAAATGATGAATAAGGAAGTATTTTTTCGATGGGTTTATTCCGGATCGCATATTCAAAGAAAATTAAATTAGAAGAAATAGTAATTTGTAACTGGAAGTTGCTTTCGGGAAGCTTTCCTTTTCGGGAAGTCTGTGTTTCGATGGTGTGGTGATGCTTTTTTTGGTGGTACACATAAGACAACTCACAAGTGAGTGTGTCTATAAAAAAGTCTAATGGCAACACACTGCGTTTAAATCGAATTATTAAAAACTCATAAAAGATAAACGCACATCGATAGAAATCATTAAACAAACATGTCTTATCAACAACTTAAACAAGGAATTTATAACTTGAAAGGTGTAAAAGCTGATACAACAAACTGATAACGTTAGATTTAAGACCACAACAAACACGAAAGTATGATGAGCTATGAACTTTGTTATTTCCACCTTAAACTAGTAACAATAAGGTTCAAAATCAAATGGCAGATTTGCGTAAAGGCATAATTGTGTAATGCTTAAATTTCAGGAGTTGCCAAAGTAAGGTCAACGACTTTACATAGATTAGTATGAAAATAATATGGTAGTTACGTAATAAGCTACCATACAACTGCTCGAAACCGGTAAACCGTGTTTGGGATGGAATCTTCAGGTACCTATTATTCTCATTTATTTTTATTGCGTACACGTTTTCGCTGACTCTCGAAAAAGGTAGTGGGCGAAAATCACGTCATTCGTATCGTATTATAACGCGTACGACGTGACAATGGCTAAACCTGTGTTTTTTTTTCGTCTTAGTCAGTGTGGATCGCATTAAGGCTTTTAGAACACCTCCGCCATTCGACGCAGTTGCGACGTACCTACCTACGATATCTCAGCCCGAATGCCTAAAGTAAACTCGATCAAAGTCAAAAGGCGAGTACTTCATCGGAACTTATGGGTTTGTTCTCCTCTCACATTTAGTGAATTATTAGGAAACACAGAAAAGATTACTTATTTCTAAAAGGAGCACTACTTTATAACGCTTACAACAAGCGATAAGCGGTACTTAAGTGACATTAATTATTGTTTGCAAGTATCAAGTAACGCGTTTAGTTAGGAACTTAGGAGTTAGGACAGTGAGCATAAAGCTATACCTATATTATGTGGTTACAAATACAATGAATGCGTTGGACGCCTGCACCCAGGCGGTTAGATAACGTCGCGTACCATGCACGGAGCGTATCTCAACCAACCAAATACAATAAGGGTTTACGGTCTGCAGGGCTAGCATGGGCAGGAGACAAAAATTAAATCCCCCGATTTTATGAACTGGCAAGAGATAAAATTAACTTCATTATGATTATTATAATGGCAATAATTGCGGGGATACGTTTTTCTCCCATTTTATCCACTGTGGATATTATATCCACCGCTGTGCCCATGTTCGACGGGTGGATAAAACTGAGCGAGGAGAAAAACATTTTATTCTCTCCCGTGGATATATATGTCCCCTGCCCATGCTATAGTGTGGAACGATTTGCAAAGAGCTTTAGTCACAAATCATATTTGTTTTTTCAAAAAGCTACTTACTGAAAACAAAGAACACATAAAAAGTGCACCAAAATTACGTCCGCCATTATGCAAATGCAACACTTTGTGCCCGAAACAAAACCCCGAAAGTACCAAAACAGTACCTAAGTAACAATAAGTGTTCAGTTGCATTGGCACTAATGGTCTCGAATAAAAACAAGCATTGCTGCATGAATGGCCACGCTGTTCCCAGCTCCCTACTGGAGGTACCGACTACGAAAAGCGATTGTGACTGACCAAAGTGGGGTACTTGCCCAAAAAACAATTTGCTTAAACCTAACAACAAACGAATGGCTCAATTCAAGAAGTGACTAAGTCCATGACGCATGAGTCCATAAGTCCATTTTTTCTGTTTTGGAAAAATTTACTTTAGTTCAAGAAGACCTTGAGGCCATTTTTTCGGAAAAAAGAACTTAGGAACTACTTGAACTGGGCCATTATGAACTTAGGGATATGAAACTACGTAAACGTTTACACATTTCGTTGAAATACGTTTTGCACGTTGAAATATTTTGCGTTATTTAACACTGCAGAAGTTGGAAAGGCTAGCCTAGATAGGCACTCTTCTGTAATAATTGCCATATCCACTGAAGTTTGGTGAATGACCAAATCCATATCCAGATAGAAATTGCAGATGGGGCCTCAATCTGCTGTTTTCGACTGATGGTCATTATAAGAAAATTTATATAGAACTCTATACTAACTGATCGATAGATCCCTTTCCCTAATTTTTTATAACTTATAAGTTATAAAAAATTAGGGAAAAAGTCCACATGTAGAAATTATTTAAAATAAAATTGAAAATAGAAAATTCAGTCTGTCGAACTGGGATTCGAACCATCGACGTTGAACTTTTAGGCGACTGCCGGAGCCACTAGGCTACGGAGACGTAATGTTGTATCGCGAAAATACCGAACACAATTCAAAATTGACATTCAACAAAAAAGTGTCGGTTTCAAAAATATCTCGAGTGTCGGTTCCTTAATTTTTTCCGTCTAGCCCCCTTCCGTACCGCGCGATAAGGAACTTACGTTCCAAAATCTATTTAACTGTATCGCCAGGACATCAGTCAACGCTAATCTAACTTACAATGACTTCATGTAGATACATCTGTAAAATTATTCAATTTTCTTTTTATGGCACGTAATTACTACACCCATTGGGCGCACTTTACTTTGCCAATGACGTGTGGAATGGAAGAGACACTTTTAATATATGGCTGGTGAGTAAATTAAAGCGTGACATGGCTATGTCACGTTAATTTTCGCTTTGAAATTGTAATTCCATTGTGATGGTGACCGGATTGCGATCAGTGCACGTAATAAGCGACGCGACGGTCACTTAATGGAGTCGATGCAATGACCCCATCCTGCAGGATGGAGTGTTGATACATTTCTTTTGGGATTTAATCCCATACATGTACGACGACGCTTTTATAGTTTAAATTCATAAGATTCATGGTCCATAGTTTCAGTTATACCGAGATATGTAGGTAGTATAAATTTAGATAAAATTTGGTGCACTGCTATGTGTTCCAAGTGACATTTAGGTAAAAATTGAATTCTGTACGCTTTCGCCTTCAATTCAATTCAATTTTCGTGGCGTGCAGTAGCATCAAATGAGCACAATTTACTCTGCCTTGATGTTCCGTGGAACTGAAGGGACACGCTATTAGTAGAGAATGGTCGGTTGTAGCTGGGACTTTCTAACCAAGTCCAGCTTTTAATTTTGATAATGTTTAAATGGCAGATTTTTATTTTAGATAATTCTTATGGTTAGGATCTACGTATAGAATAACACAATATTATAGTTAAGTATATTAAAGTTTTTAATCATAAATTATTGTAAACTAGCTGACGCCCGCGACTTCGTCCGTGTGGATTTCATTTTTAAAATCCCGCGGGAACTCTTTGATATTCCCGGATAAAATTTAGCTTTTGTCACCCTCCAGGTTCTCAACTATACCCTTGCAAAAAATCACGTCGAACTGTAGCTTTTTTGCTACTTGATTGAAAAACAAACCAACATACACACTTTCGCATTTATAATATTAAAAAGTATCCTATGTCCGTCTCCTGGTTCTAAGCTACCTCCCCACCAATTTTCAGCTAAATCGGTTCAGCCGTTCTTGAGTTATAAATAGTGTAACTAACACGACTTTCTTTTATATATGTAGATTCCAAAATTAAGATTTCCAAAAGAGCCAGCCAAGATAACTAAGTTCCTCCCATAGATGTATCTTCTTCTTAATCAACCTATAGACGCGTCCACTGCTGGATGAAGGTCTCCTCCATGTACTTCCACAGGCTTCGGTCTTGCGCCGCCTGAATCCAGCGGCTCCCTGCGACTCGAGCTATCTTAGTAGATACGATTTTGCCGAAGATTTCTTCATTGCCAAGAGCAAAATAAAGTTTCAACACCGTTGCGTAGTTTGTTTAAAAAGTTTGGACCAAATTCTTAAGCTTCAAATAAATATATAATAGTTTAAAAAAACTAAAAACACGCTTTTTATAGAAAACCAAACTAAAAAATAGAAAATAAATTTTAATAAATTTAAATTAAGAATAGGGTCCAAAAATTTCAATAAATAGAAATTAATAATAGTGTAAATAAAAAAAAATTATTTTATTTAAAAAAAAGCGTGGGGTGCATGGTGTCAATAGTTATAAATATTTTATTGACAGATATGAGTAGAGTGAGTATCATTTTGATAATATCTTAAAAAGCAACCCACGCTTTTTTTTTAATAAAATACATTTTTTTATTTACACTATTATTAATTTATATTTATTGAAATTTTTGGACCCTATTCTTAATTTAAATTTATTAAAATTTATTTTCTATTTTTTAGTTTGGTTTTCTATAAAAACCGTGTTTTTAGTTTTTTTAAACTATTATTTATTTTCTACTTTTTAGTTTGGTTTATTTTTAATAGCTTGTTTTTTTAATTTTATTTTTTTTTCAAATTAGTGTATTGTCATCGGTCCTCGATAAATCTACAAAGTTTGAACGAAATCTGGCCGTTTAAAGTGGGTCAAAATCGCGCCCAAAAAAGTCGGTTACAAGTTACAATATGTTTGTACAAGTGAAATCGCGCCCAAAGAAGTCGGTTACAAACATACAAGTTTTTTTTTAAATCAAATTAGTGTATTGTCATCGGTCCTCGATAAATCTACAAAGTTTGAACGAAATCTGGCCGTTTAAAGTGGGTCAAAATCGCGCCCAAAGAAGTCGGTTACAAACATACAAGTTTTTTTTTTAATCAAATTAGTGTATTGTCATCGGTCCTCGATAAATCTACAAAGTTTGAACGAAATCTGGCCGTTCAAAGTGGGTCAAAATCGCGCCCACGGTTACAAGTTACATTGTACAAACATACAAGTGAAGCTAATAAAAAGCGTATAAAAACCAATCGCCGTATAGTTACTCCAAAACTAGTACCTATAGTAAATATGGGCCCGTCAAAACAAGCAACAGTATACCAGAGTGTTTAACATAAATTACCATAACAATGAGGCTCGCACTGAGAGACAATGCCTTGAGGGCTTGTCAAAAACAAATCAACTATCAAGCTTTACACTTAACATGTACTTGCGTTAACTAACCTGAGTCCCTCCTTTCATGAATAAGACCATAGTGATACGCATATTTCATCATAATATTATCTGAATGCAAAACAAAAACAACAAAAAGTCTGTCTGTCTGTCCGCGGCTTAACAAAGACTATTAGTCAGTACTAAAAAGCTGTAATTTACCATGGTTGAACATCAAGCCTACAAAGCTGTTAAATGAGGTGTTTGAAAAAATTGCGTTAGTTATATAAGTTCGGTTTAGAGAACACTGTAAATTCAGTGTAATTAAGTCATATCATATTATTATTCCTACGTATCTTAAAAGCTTAGGCCCCGAATTCGTACGCGTGCATTATTAATTTTTAATTTTCGGAATAAAGCTTTCTCCCGAAATGTCATAATTTCTTCTAAATCCCGCGTCGCGCGTCGTTAACTTCGGATGGACAGGTGAAAAATGGGTGCGTGCTGACTGCTGGGGAGCGATGTTGACTATTACCTTCTATGACTGAACATAGATGGCGCTGTAGTACTTTAGGTCGCGCTGTGTTATTCGGTTCCCACCAAGTAGATATGATTTGGACGATGTTTGTTACACCGTCAAGCGTTTAATAAGCGCGTTCCATCTTAGACTGCAATTTTTGATACGCACTTGTACAAGATACAAAAAGCGTGAAAATTATACAGTAGACATGTTATCGAAAATAAATAAGAATATTAAATAAATAAGTAATAAGACTAATAAGTATATAAAGAAAAGAAAGTAGAAACTTAAATTAATTGAAGTTTTGAAATAAGAGAATAGAGATAGTAAGATACCTAGTTCTTATTATTACTTATTCTTATTTCTTAGGATCTTAGGAGATTTAAAAAAACTTAGCACTCTTAGCAGCTTACGAGTTGGAATTTTTTTAAGGAAGCTCTGCTTCTAAGAATTATTTATTATTCTTTAGAAAGGAATTCCGAAACCCATCACCATTTCGCTGATTTATAATTATTTTTCAGCATGTTAGTTTTTCCTTTAAGTCTGTATAATATCTCATAGTTTTATCCTGCCCCTTAACCTCACAGTAATCTTTTTTATACGATGGCAAGATAAATCTTGACTGCGATCTCACCTGGATCACAATGGCGGGGCAAGTTAGAAGAGGCATGGCGGTGCAATTTAAGGCAAACCCCTAATCAGTTTCATCACACCTTCTTACTCGAACGCTAAATCGCTTCGCGGTACGCCTTCGACGCTACTTACCAGTAAAAAAAAACCTCCCCCAACAGACTAGAACAGAGACAATTTAGAAATTGTGAATGCCCAAATTGCCCTAACCGCGAATCTAAGCGCAGACCTATATTTTTAATCACAGCACTCACCATTGCGCCCGAGAGATCGTCAGAAAATCTAGCTGTATCGGTACGCCTTCGACGCTACTTACAAGTAGCCACGGAAAAACCTTCTCCATCAGACTAGAACAGAGACAATTTAGAAATTGTGAATGCCCAAATTGCCCTAACCGGGAATCTAACCCGAGACCTATATTTTTAATCACAGCCATTGCGCCGGAGAGGTCGTCAGAACCTCAAGATGTATCGGTACGCCTTCGACGCTTCTTACCAGTACCCACGGAAAAAACCTCCGCCATAAGACTAGAACAGAGACAATTTAGAAATTGTGAATGCCCAAATTGCCCTAACCGGGAATCTAACCCGATACCTATATTTTTAATCACAGCCATTGCGCCGGAGAGGTCGTCAGAACCTCTAGCTGTATTCAAATGCAAGGAATTTATGATATCCTACATTGCTGTAGCGTGATGCCTGACACACGATGCCGGCTCACGAATCGAACACGCTGGTTATAATTCGTGGCATAAAATATTGTTTTATGGAAATGCGACGAAAAGTAGTCCAGTTGAGTAGTCACGTAGATCAAAGAACTCCGTTCAAACAGCGTCTATAAACACTCACCCAGTTACAAGATGTCGGAACAGCCGTATTGTTTGGTATCTTGGAGATTTTTGACATAAAATGCAAAGTATAAAGACGTGAGGTAAATTGTGTGTGGTCTTTTGAAAACTCAAACATGTGATCGAACTATCGGAGCCATCATTTTTAGTGGCGTCAATCAAGAGGAAAGACTATAGAGACTTTATCCCGAGGTTTCCCTTAGGTAATAATATACTTAAATTCAAAGTCTACAATTTCCGGATGAAATATGCTACGCGATGACAATTCATAAAGTCAGGGTCGAACGTCTAAAATTCAAAAAATATTTATTTCATTTAGGCCAACCTGTGATTCTTGTGATAAGTCAAGACACTACCACTGGTTCGTTGAAAGTAGCAGGAATTATTGTTTCTCCCATGGCCAATTGTACGTGGACGACTCCAGTCAATAACCCAACAGTTGAAGGTGCGGACTGAAAACTGAAAGGTCAACGGTACGATCCTCACCCTTGCACTATTATCGTACCCACTACTCAGAGTTCAGACAAGCTTTCCGTTTATACGGAGGGCAGAGGAGGATATCAGTCAGGTTCAGCATGGCTAATGTTAGTTTACAAAAAAAAAGTATCAGATAAGTAGTATCAATTCGACATCAACTGATGATTAGATTGGCGCCTATAAGGAGCGACGAGTAAAAAAGAAACACCGAGTGTTCCGTCCACTTCCACAATGCGCGTTAATCGTCCAATTAAATGAACAATTAATCAACCCATTGTTCAAATCGCAACGGCGGCGCGGCTGCAACGAGCGATAATTGTTTTTCTACAATAACGGGTATAATCATCATTAAATTCTTGAACACATACCAGCAAATCTTTATCAAACGTCAAAACGCGCGTATGTCTTAGGACCGATTTTACCAACGTAAAATAAGTCTTATCCAAGCGTAAATTTGATATTTTGACAGTATTTTCAATACAAAAAATGTGCCTCGAATTTATACCTCGGTAAAACATCACCCGACGTTAGTGACATCCGCACTTAATCGATAATTTCAAATGGTTATCAAACTTAAAACAGTGGGCCTGTATGTCATTTTACTTTGTTTAGAAAATCTACTATAGCTATGCTATGACCTGTAGTTCTTCTCTGAAAGGACATATGCGGTCAGCAGTGAGCCGTTGATGGGTTGTTGAAGAAGAAGCTCTGTAATAATTATAAACCATAGATAAAAGCACTGCAACACAATATGTATCGTCAAAAAATATCTCACACAAGATTAATATCAACATTTCCATTCACACCACTGTAAAAGTCGTCGTAAATCTTCCCTCATGTACCCTTCTAGGCGGTTATAGGAAGGGAGTAAGAGACCATTAAAACTAGAGTGTTACTAGGGCATTCACATTAGCTATTTGAGTAACTAGTACAGGAAATAATGTACGCGTATATGCAGTAACAACATTCTATATTTGTCCTGTTACCTACTCTACGTAACCTAATCGGTACCTACCTACCAATGTTTATATCCGTCATATTAAACTAATTAATAATTAATTAAGCAGTGATAGCCTAGTGGTTAGGACTGTGGTCTCCTATTCGGGGGGTCGCAGGTTCGATCCCGGGTACGGACCTCTGACTTTTCGGAGTCAAGTGCGTTTAAGCAATTAAATATCACATGCTTCAACGGTGAAGGAAAACATCGTGAGGAAACCTGCACACCTGAGAGTTCTTCATGTTCTTGAAGGTGTGTGAAGTCCGCCAATTTGCATTGGGCCAGCATGGTGGACTATGGCCTATAACCCTTCTCTAAGAGGAGACCTGCGCTCGGTAGTGAGCCGTTGATGGGTTGCTAATGATGATGATGATGATTAATCATCAGCTATTAGCCATATTAGTTTAAACTAATATGGCTAATAGCTGGGCTCACTTAAGTTGAGAAGGTGGAAGTTCTGCGACACGTCAATCAAAGACGTCAAATACGACGTAGATGATGTTGATGAGGATGAAATTTGTTTGGACTGGCAATTTGTTTGGATGAAATTTGTTTAAGACGTGCCGCCAAGCGATTTAGCATTTTGGCACGATGGCGTGTAAAAACCGATTAGGGGTATGGGTTGAATTTTCACTGCCATACCCCCTCCAAGTTAGTCCGCTACCATCTTAGACTGCATCGTCACTTACCAACAGGTGAGATCGCAATCAAGGACTATCTTGTCATCGAATAAAAAAAAAAACTGGCACATTGTGTCTCGAGAAAAATGTCTCCCAGTCTAAGTTTGAGGTGCATTATTGAGACAATCTCAGTGCGCGTTGTCTAGGAACGTAGCGAGTATATATCGGTCAAACGAACCGCAATAAATGATTCATGGCTTGCATGCCCGGAGCACTTGAGTAAATAACCGAACAGAGACATAAGTAACTTTATTCATCCGTGCTGTGATAGTTAAAGAAAGTAAGAAAACACATTTATTCAGTTATTGTGTCACAGACAACTACACAAATGTGACATCTTGTCTGTGATACCGATACCACTCAGAAATGGTGTACAGCTCAGCGTAATGCCCCACTTCACAAGCGCGAACAAGCACAAAGTGCGGCGCTGATTTTCAGCTGTGACCCCCATACAGCTCAGGAGCTGTACATATAAATTAGTTAAAAAAAATTAAATTAGATACATACATATCAATAAAATTAAAAGATTAAGATTAAAAAATACGAATTAACTACACGTATGAGGCGCTTGTGTGCGTGTCCACTCGCGCGATGCGAGTACAAAAATTCAGTTTACACCGGCTCAGCCAGTGGACAAGCCCAGGTTCTGTGCGACACGTGATATTTTTTTTGAAAATTCTAATAAATGTTATGCTTTTCCTTCAATTACACGACATCAGAGTTACGAATCGACGTGATTTTTCTTCACAACTTCCGCGGGTTTTTAAAACATGTCTCCACGCGGATGAAGTCGCCAGCAAAAGTTATCAACAAATAATTATATTACAAAATCAGAATAAACATTCATTCATTTCATTTATCTTATCGTCCCACCAAATCTATGCATATATAAATGAATTGACTGTTTGTTAGTCTCACAAAAACTCGAGAACGGCTGAACAGATTTGCCTAATTTAAAGGTGAGAAAAGAAAAGTTAAAAAAAAGTATATCAATATCTCCGTGATTTCTTAACCGATTTGCGTGAATGTTTTTGAATCAATACAGAATCTTTGCGGAGGGTCCTATAAAAACTTAGAGTTCTAACTCCTCAATCTTGATGCTGCAGGGTTACTGCCCACCTAAACTGTTGTGACTTATTAACTGTCGATTATGAATAGTTTTTATAGATACCAAGCAAAAACTACCTACATAGTTAAATTCCAGGATTCAACTTCTCAATCCTGATGCTGCAGGGGTTATGCCTACGTGGACGAAGTCGCGGGCATCAGCTAGTTAGGTATAAAAACCTAGACGATCGTTGTAAGCTTGGCTCTACGAGGTTATTTACTCTTGTGCCCACACAATGAACGATATGAAAATTATGCAATTAGCGGCATTTGACCGGGTGACCAACTCATTAACTGTTACAACATTTACGGCACTTGCGAGGAGGAAGCACTTATTTGGTCTTTAAGTTTGTCGGCTCCATTAATATCCTTTTAGCGTACTTATGAGAAATAATTTAAGCTTGAGTGAGATAATACTATCTGCTTTTTTTTCTTTTGATAATCTGCTACGTTTTGGTTTCTTTAAAACCCAATCAGTATTATATTAACTGTTACGGATTACCTAAGCTAAGTTTTTTTTCTTTTGATAATCTGCTACGTTTTGGTTTCTTTAAAACCCAATCAGTATAATATTAACTGTTACGGATTAACTAAGCTAAGTTTTTTTTTCTTTTGATAATCTGCTACGTTTTGGTTTCTTTAAAACCCAATCAGTATCATATTTTCACTAACGTCCCCTAACTGTTACGGGTTACCTAAGCTAAGTTTTCTTTTTCTTTTGATAATCTGCTACATTTTGGTTTCATTAAAACCCAATCAGTATAATATTTTCACTAACGTCCCCTAACTGTTACGGGTTACCTACCTAAGCTAAGTTAGGTGAAGTTTACTGTCAATTTCGTTTCCACGAACCTATAAGGGACTCTTAAAGGTGGAAAGGGCATTGGGTGAGGTATTGAAATTGAGGGGGTCCCAAGGTGCTGGAGTGGCGACCCCGCACCGGTAAGCGCAGTGTTGCAGACACCTCCACTAGGTTGACCGACGACATCAAACGAGTCGCAGGGAGCCGCTTGATTCAGGCGGCGCAAGACCGAAGCCTGTGGAAGTCCATGCAGGAGACCTTTGAGCGGCTCCCTGCGACTCGTTTGATGTCGTCGGTCCACCTAGTAGGCGCTCTGTCAACACTGCGCTTCCCGGTGCGGGGTCGCCACTCCAGCTCCTTGGGACCCCAAGGACCATTAGCTCTTCGAACTATGTGTTCCGCCCGTTTCCACTTCATTTTCATTTCATTTTCACTTGTTACTTATCCTACTTAATATTATAAATGCGAAAGTTTGTGAGGATGTATGAATGGACGGATGGATGTTTGGATGGATGGATGTTTGGATGGATGTTTGTTACTCTATAACTCCACAACGAATGAACCGACTTGGCTGAAATTTGGAATGGAGATAGCTCATACACGGGGTCAGCACATAAGCTACATTTTAACCCGGAAAATTACAGAATTCCCGCGGGAATCAAAAAACCTTAATCCACGCGGACGAAGTCGCGGGCATCATCATCTAGTATTATTATAAAAATGTCTACATCCGTAGCCGTAGGTATACGAATTTTAAATAATTTATTCAACCCTGACAGCAAAAGCGTACGAAATACAAATACGATAAGACAATGGTATCAAAGTCTCATAAATCTTTCGTGAACAGCCGTGCCCATTGTCAAGGAAGGTAAGTATTAAAATAAGGCATAAGTATCGGCACCATACAAATGGATTCAGATATCTGCAGCCCCATTGAAATTAATTATAGGGGAGACTCCGACACGCCCGGCCGCCTCCGCAGAGAAACCTGTACGAATTGTTATACTTACAAATCTTACAACGCAGAACTAGCTTTAGTGGAATTACTTTCTAGATTGGAATTTTGAAACTATGAAACAGGGTCTTCTTTATTTTTAACTAGCTGATGCCCGCGACTTTTGTCCGCGTGGATTTAGTTTTTAAAGTCCCTCGGGAACTCCTTGATTTTCCGGGATAAAAAGTAGCCTAGATGTTGACCCGAGTAATAAGCTACCACGGTATAAAATTTTGTAGAAATCTGTGCGGTAGTTTTGACGTGAAAGAAGGACAAACAAACAGACAAACAGACAAAAAAAAATTTAGCTTCTGTTTTGATATCTGTATCTTGAACACAATTAGAAGCAAAAACCCTTTTTTGAATCTATTTCATGTACAGAATTGGTTTCGTTTCTGTTTTATTATATTATGTATTTTTAATGGAAAGGCAAAATACAAAGTTTCATGGATATAACTTGAAAGATGATGGACTTCCATACAAGCTTTCACCCGTTTTTAACCGCCTTGGGGCTGAAATTTCAGAATAATCTTTTCTTAGTGGGTGCCTACGTCATAAAAGGAATCTATTGTCACAAGATTCTAACTCCTATGGTTTAGACTGCACGTTGATAGATCAGTCAAGTCAGTGGTGGAGAAGTCTTTTTATAAGTACCTATCTAAGATAGACATCTAAGGTAGACTTAGAGGTAGGTACGCGACTGCGCCACAATGGCATTGCACGAGACAACACTCCTTAGTATAGAAATGTAAGAAGAACATCTTCTTTTTTAGGTGGGCAGTGGGCAGGAATAAGAAAAAGATGTTCCAAGAAGACTTACCTAGGTCTCCCCACATATAATTAGGTCTGTATAGAGAGCATTTGAGTTAGTGGACGTGGACCGATGACATCAAACGAGTCACAGATGGCCGCTGGATAGAGACGGCACAAGACCGAGCAATGTGGAAGTCCCTACAAAAGACTTATCTCTGGCAGTGGACGTCTTTCGGTAGATAAAGGAGAAGTAACCTCTTACAAAGTTTACAAAGACAATTTCTTAAAAGATTGAAGCCTCAATAGCCCAACGGTTAAAGGTGCGGATCGAAAATTAAAAGGTCACAGGTTCGAGCCCCACCCTTTGCACTATTTTCGTCCTACTCATAGCACAAGCTTTCCGCTTATTTAGAGAAGATAGGAGGATATTAGTGAACTTCAGCTTGTTTGTTTGTTGGTTTGTCCTTCAATCACGTCGCAACAGAGTTACGGATTGACGTGATTTTTGCATGGGTATAGCTGAGGACCTGGAGAGTGACATAGGCTACTTTTTATCCCAGAAAATCAAAGAGTTCCCGAGGGATTGTAAAAACTAAATCCACGCGGAATAAGTAGCGGGCATCAGCTAGTTCTTTATAAAAAAAAAATACTTAGTACACGTACATAAAATTACAAGAATATAAAATGCAGATGTATGTACCTATCTACACTACACTAATTTTAACTAACCTATGTTTAGCGACAGAGTAATAAAACTATTATTTATTTATTCCGTGCTATTACTAATTCCGTATTTGGCTTAGGTACTTGTTAGTTGTTACCGAGGACATTAGTTTAGATGACCATAATTAATTGGCGAGTCATACTCGTGTTGCTGGGCTTAATATGGCACGAACTTTATAGGGGTCATGCAGGAATCTATTTTTAAAATTGTTGATTGCAATGAGTTTACCAAAATAGACCACTTCATTTTTCTTCTTTTTTTACCGGAAAATTCAGTCATAGCCTCAATGTTAATCTCTATCTATAACGGAAATCTGACAAACCCATAAACGTAGTATTACTATTTTAATGGACAAACCAGACACAGATATTATTTTAATTTCTAGAGTGTGTCATCAAGTTAGACTGGTAAATACTTATTCAAATAAGTACCAAACTTCGTTTGTATAGACCGCGCCAGTGTGAAATTCCATATTACGTTCAATGCACATCCCACAATAACCAATTACAGACACCCTCCATAACTGCGAATCATACAAATGATCATCCATACATTCGCAGATTATAATTTGCAGCCATTATTTTTCAAGCAGTCGGACCCCACAAATAAAACCCTACCTATAATAACACGAAATTGTTCCTTACCACATGTTGTTAAGGTTCAAATTTCAATGTATCAGTTCATAGATCAAGATAAATTCTTATCGCGTAGGTGTGGGATATTAAGAAGTAATAAATCTAGCGAAGGTATTGATTATTTTATTTTCATCTGTGAAGGGCCACGGATTTCATTAAGCGACTTTAGAGGGTGATAAAGTTTGAAGTTGATTTATTGGTTTTTATAGGAATTAAGATGTATCGATCTTGGTAATCTACTTTTTATATTGTTTTATAGTACGCCTAAAATATGTACAAAGGAACGTTGAATGCGTTAGTTTTAAAACGTAAAGGATTTGGGCCTTTTTCACCACTTCAAGTAAATTTTATCCATCAAAAAGATTCGACATTTTGACAGATAACCCATACAAAACCTATAATCAAAACGTCAACTTTATTTGATGGATACAAATTTGAAGGTGGTGAAACAGGCAGGCAAGGCAGATAGGACTGTCAAAACAACTATTTTTATTTTATTGGATATTATTTCAGATTTTTTTAAATAATTATTTTGATAAGATTAATTGAAATAAAAATAGAGTTGATACTAATTATTGTACAATATATGTATGTAGGTAGTAGATAAATAATGCTTTTTTGTTGGTGTAAGTATCCTTTACATTTTTTTAAAGAATTGACATGATATAACGAATTCCCCTCTCTTCTCCAAATAAGCCATAAAGCTTGAGTTGGGAGTGGGTACGACGTGGGTACGACAATAGTGCAATGGGTGGGGATTGAACCGCCGACCTCTCATTTTTCAGTCCGCACTTTTAACCATAGGGCTATTGAAGCTATCTAAAGGCTTAGATTTAAGCTTAGGCTAGTTAAAGGCACATAGTTATTACCTTGATCACGAAATCTTCGCGCTTTAAATAGGAAGCTTATAACTACTTACAAGCAAGTACATCCTACCAATGTTATTGCGGACGTAATTTCGTATTCTTCCTTTACAATCCAGCCGTGGTATTACGGGTAATCTAGGTACTGCAGATAGGTTAACAATGCATGGCTAGCAGCTAAGTATAGTGCAGCCATAAGTGTAAGGTGCTGCGATGGCGAGGTAGCGTGAACCTTGTTAGAGATTCTTGTAAGCGTAACTGCTACTTAAGAGAATAGAATTCTTTAGGCGTTAAATTACTGTCTAAGGCTTCGACATTACTCGTAAATTACATCTTACTAGCTAATTCCCGCGACTTCGTCCGCGCGGATTTAGTTTTTAAAATCCCGCGGGAACTCAACTACGGTTCTCAACTATATAAGTATCCCATGCAAAAAATCACGTCGAACCGTAGCTTTATTGCAGCGTAATTGAAGGACAAACCAACAAACAAACACACTTTCGCATTTATAATCGCCTTTGTTACTTCCTGATAATTTAGCTGTCTATAGGTGAAAGAGTGGTTAAAATTGGTCCAGTAGTTTCAGAGCCTATTCGGTAGGTACAAACAAACAAACAAAAAAATCTTTCCTCTTTATAAATATTATTAGTATTAGCACAGAGTAACGATAGTTTCATAATACACGCATTAGGCATTGAGTTATTTGTAACCTGTCACTTTAATCAACATACAAATTGAATCCCGTAGGTGGTCCATTTGTAGTATCATGAAACGAATCGATTTCTGACAAAAATATGTAAAGTAATTTATTATTTATTTATGGTTTAGAATTTTCAAATAAGAAAATAATGTTATAACGAAATAGGTAAGTAAATTTCGTTTAATTTTAGGTGGGTATACTAGCTAATGTCCACGATTTCGTTCGCGATTTAGTTTTGAAATCCCGCGGGAACTCTTTGATTTCCCGGGATGAAAGTAGCCTATTATGTCACTCACCAGATACTAAACATTACCTACCCATGCAAAAAATCACGTCGATCCATTGCTCCGTTTTGCCGCGTGGTTGAGCAGCAGTGTTTAAGATGAAGCCTTGGACCAAAAAACACGAAAACGAGTACTTTTGAATGCGTAGTGTGAGTGCAACGAATGATATATAATTAGAATTTTAAAAATATCGTAAAAAAGGGGAAAACCTGTATAATTTCTTAAACCGGACACAATTTTTAAAAATAGTCTGACTTATTTAAAAAAAAAAGTACAAACTTCACACCAAAAAAGTTCAAATGCTTGGAATTATCAGCGACAACGTCCTATTATTTTTTACGAATAAAATAGCCAGACCGCTATTCTATTTCATAGACCGAGAAGTTATTTTATTTTATGCTTATGTTATGAGTAATTATAAAAACCCAGTCAAAAATAACGCCTGGAGCTTACTGTTATCATCATCATCAGTTGTGCCAGGCGATTATCAACTTTATTATCAGGGCGACGCGTAAAATTTATAAGGGTGAGCGGGGAGTGTGGTACTCGATTTTTGAAACAATAGTTTATCAATGCGTCACCTTAAAACGGAAATTCATAGATTCGGTAGCCACAGATATGCAGTTTCCCGCCACCTTACTTAATTGGTGCCCGTTCTAGATACGAGTAAAGTGCCTACCAACAAATTCGCCCACACACAGGATGGGATCGTTTAGGTCTCCGGTATCAATTGAGTATAATATATCCCGTGAAATGTATACTTAATAAGAGCGGAAAGCGCTCAGGCAGTTAGGCACGCGTTTCCTTGTACATATCTTGTATCGTATTTAGATGCAATTGATATCAGAATTCGTGATAGTTAATCTACCCTTTCCATTTTTAATGAAATATCTCAAAATTAAAAATATAATGATGGATAAAATATTATAATGACTATATTTGTGACTAGTTTTTTTCCCTATTTTTCAAACCCCTATTTTACTCCTAGGGGTTGAATTTTCAAAAATCCTTTGCCAAGCGGATGCATACGTCATAATATATGGGGTGTTTGGTATACGCAAACTGGGCACCAATTGTCTAAAAGTTATTCCATTGATCGTATTCGTATTCGATGACATTAGCGTCAAAGTAAAATAATCCTTGATTGTATTGATTTAAAGTCAACACACACAGACACAGAGTTCGTTTGCAAGACGCGAGCCGGCCGGTAGTCTCAGTGCTAAATAATTTAAGTATTCCATCAACTTAAAAGTAGCTAATCTAGCATAAAATTAAATCGATTATTATAAGTTTTTCCTCATAAAACGGAATATTCCCTCTTATTTTTACCGCAAGTCCTTCAATTATTGTAAGGTGAAAGGCAGAAAAATAGAACACTCCATTTTTTCTAGCAGCTGTTATAACTACATTTTTCCTCTTTGGCAAATAAATGATACTGGTTTGGAATAAATAAACATAGAGACGCGGCTTTACGTCAAGTATGAAGTAATTTATAAAAATCACTATAGCGCGACTTTGTCCGCATGGGCCATGGAATTAGGTTTTCAAAAACCCGCGAAAACCCTCTACAATCACCGTTGCTTGGTGATTGTAGGACAAACCGATAAATAAGTACAATATCGCATTTATAATATTACTAGCGACCCGCCCCGGCTTCGCACGGGTAGTAGAGCATATTACGCCTATGCTTTTTAAACTACATGGAATGTTCCATATTTTATATCTTGAACAGCATATTGAACAGGACGTAGGTATAAAGAAGTATTAAAGCAACAGTGGGTATCTACCCTTAAAAGATAGATATATGCCATCGCGGACTTTTCTGTAAAGACTTATCCCACCATACCACCACCATAAATTCTTTTGTTATATTATCTCAAAGGGATTAGGCACCGTTTTCGATGAACGCTCCCAGGCGGCTTGAATTTTTCGGGCATTCGGGACTTTGATTTGTAATATGTAGTTGATTATAGGGATTCAATGCAATTGGTGCGTTGAGACAGAAGTGAACATAATTAATTCAACAAAACAAGCGTTGAATTAATAATGGACCCTTGCATCGTCGCGGCCCTATTACAGACGTGACCCTGGCCTTAAGAATAATAATTTTAAGGACACTCGGATTCATTACGAATTACGATAGTCGTTTCGAGTTTAACTTTAAGGAAAATGATAATAATATTCGCGTATTCTTACACAACAATAATTATGATGTTTAGTTTCCGTGATCATGAGATTAAACATTGTTAGGTAGGTATAACGTAAACCTATTAAGTGCCGATTTCACCAACGTTGAGTAACGTTTAACCGTTGAATAAATTTGATATTTTGGCAGATTTTCAATACAAAAACTGTTAGAACACCCAATTTATTCCTATGTTAAACGTCACTCGACGTTGGTGAAAGCGGCACTAAAAAGTATTACGTTTACAGTTTGTCAGCTTAAAATGTATTTTTTTGTTTTACTTACTAGCTTTTGTCTGTGATTTAGTCCGCGTTGGTGGGCAAGTACTTGACGGTAATTTAATTTTAAGCGCCGGAAGTGCAACTGACATAAAATTCAAGTACCTACGTAGGTAAATAAGTAATTCAAGAAAAAATCTAAAGTCTCATCCGCACGTCCACTCCAAACCTCTACAAACGAAGATTGGCCACAAGCCATGCCAAACCTACGCAAGCCATGCCAAACGCTCTATCCGCACGTTTGAACTTGTGAAGGCTTGCCGAGGTTTGCCAAACGTGCGGATGAGGCTTTAGGATTTTCCGTATCGTGTAAGCTCGGTACTGAAGCAAGATCAAAATGTTTTTACGAGAAACGAAAATGTTTGATTCTATCCAATATTGAAAATGTTTCCATTGCCCCTTCACTGTATGCAAGTATCTGTATTTAGCTGCAGTGGGGATTGTCTAAAAAATCTTTGTAGCAATCATTTAATGATTGCTACATTGTGACGATCGCAATCACCTCTGATTGGCTGAATTAGGACGTTCTTGCTGTACCTATTAATGCATCTTAACGAATAGGGAGAGCGTCCCAACTCCCAGCCTATCTCACATAAGCTAATTTACTATTAGATATAATTTACTAATGCTAAAAAATATTTAAAAAAAACCGACTTCAAACACACGTGCCACTACAAAGTATATCATTTATTTTTGATTTTTTAAAAACCGCTCGACCGATTTCGGTAAAATTTAAATGGGACCTGGGAAGTATACCCTTTCAAACAAAAAAATAATTTTCCAAATCGGCTCATGCGTCTTCGCGTAATCGGTGAACATATATAAAAAATATATAAAAAAAGGATTCTAACGAATTGAGAACCTCCTTTTTTGAAGTCGGTTAAAAAATTACGAAGGGACAAGGCTCTAAAAGTACAAGAAGGACCCAGACTTATAGCCAATTACAAAAACTTTACAAAACAATCAAAATTCAGCTGTGGGCCACAGCCTTGTCCCTACGTAATTTAAAAAAATAAGCTTAGATAAATAAACAAAAATATCATTGTTTGAAACAGATTATTGCACAGACGCGACATGCATTTTGCTCGGTTACACGTTCTATTTTAGAACGTTAATTAAAAGCAGAGGTTGGGCTAAGTGGTACAGATATAGCACGCGATAGCACCACAAATATTGAAGACCAATATGTAAACACGTGGGAACTTAAAAGCCGACGTTTGGCAAAGATCAAATATCGCACAGACATCACAACTCACAAGTAGGTACCATTTTACTACCTACCTTTCTTAACCTCCTCGCACGAAAATATTTAGTTTAAGATTTTTGAAACGAACCCCTAAGCTTCAAGGCAAGACTCTAAAGGTAGCTTCTAGGCAAGAGCTCTCCAACTTAGACATTATCAGTGCTTTCTATTATTGATTGCCAAGCGCAAAGCCTATCACACATTAAAAATAAAGAAAAAACTTGAGGTGTCAAGGGACACCCGGATGGAACGAAGTTCCTTTCGATTAATTAATTTGGCATTGTGTTCAATATTTTCACACTACAATATTAGATCTCCGTAGCCTTGTGGTTTCTACAGTCGCTAAACAGTTAAAGGTCGATGGTTCGAATCCCAGCTCGACAGACTGAATTTTCTATTTTCAATTTTATTTTGAATAATTTCTACATATGGAATTTTTCCTTAATTTTTTTATTTTTATTATTAACTAGCTGATGCCCACGACTTCGTCCGCATGGATTTAGTTTTAATAATCCCGCGGGAACTCTTTCATTATCCGAGAAAAAAAGTAGCTCTCCCGGTCTGAGGAACCACTACAACATCCATTACTATACCCATGCAAAAATTGCATCAATCCGCTGTTCTGTTGCGACGTGATTGAAGGACAAACCAACAAACAAACACACTTTCGCATTTATAATATCAGTAATGCTTTATTATAACACTTTTTATAATTGTCCAATTTTTTACAACCAAAGACAAAATTACGTTTAGCTGTCATTTACGTTTTGTTATTCCACTGTCATTTGCGTTTTGTTATTCCATGTCAGATGCGTTTTTGTTATACCACGTTTTATAGTGACATGACGGAAACGCAGTCGAACGGGATAAAAAGTATCCTATGTCCGTCTCCTGGTTCTAAGCTACCTCTCCACCAATTTTCAGCCAAATCGGTTCATCCGTTCTTGAGTTATAAATAGTGTAACTAACACCACTTTCTTTTATATATATAGATTTATTATTTAATAAATTAATAATAAAAATAAAAAATTAGGGAACACAGTGCCAAATTAATTAATCGAAAGGAACTTCGTTCCATCCGGGTCAAATAATTTTATTTTTATTATTAATTTATTATTTAATAAATTAATAATAAAAATTGTAGAAATAATTGATGCAAATTTTCCGAATTCGACCTACTTTAACTACGGATTATTATCTGTTTTGTACTTAATCTTTGTCAATCGCGCGGCGGAGTAGAGAGACGTCTTGTCGCTAATTGTTGTGGGCAACATGTTTGGTACATAAAGATAACACGCATTAAGTCCGCGATATCTTTACCACTTAAGAAGTGAAAATGCTTAAACGTTAAGTGTACGTACTTGTACATAGTAAGTACATTCGGCAATCAAAAGCTTTTCACTGCTCAAATATTGAACCGATCTAATATAAAAAATATTTTTTTAAAAACCGACTTCAAACACCCGTGCCACTACAAAGTATTGTCGCGTGTGAAGATAGGGTACTGCCACCTATATGCGTAGTGTCACACGGACAGAATGAGAATGTGATTTTGTACAAAGTAGGGGACGCCATATTGTGGTGTGGCGACCGGTTGCTGGATACTAGCGGCGTGAGCATCGGGCCTTTATTTTCAAAGGCCGTCCTTTTGCCGTCGGTCTGGATGCGCTGTTGATGAGGAGGGAAGTCTGGGGTTGCAGTTGAAATGAAATTACCTTTTTGACTAAATACAAGATGGTGATTTAATTTAAGTTTCTGCAAAGATTTAGATTATGACTAAGTTAAAATTAACTAAAAAGACTTACAGACTAATGGCACTGAGTCCAACGCATCGTCCGTAGAATTTAATGTTGTAACTCACGAATACGAGGGCTGACAGTTGGGCCGGAGGCTGACCTGGTCAGGCCCGCCTTAAGCCGACCGTAGCAGGGAAGGTCCGCTCGACCAAGGGGTTACGGACCCCGCAGGGTTGGTTAGGCGAGGAGGCGCGGCTCGGTCAGCACGCCGCCTCCTTGGTGCGTCTCGCGGGAACCGGCGCGGCGAGGAGGCTATCTCCTGGAGATTGCGTCGAGCTCACATAGTTCACTCACTATTTACACTAGAGACGTCACTGAGTTTAAGCCGACTACATTGTTCTTGCTACTTAACGAGAATATCGCTTATATGGTAGACAGGGTAATCGCGTGGCGTGGCAGGCGTCCATACTAATTTGATAGGTCCGCTGCCAAAATACGTCGCTGCGGCGACGGCAAAATGTCCGGTCACATGATCGGTAGTTAAGGAGAGGTAAAAACTCTCAAGATGCCCTTAAAACGGGATGATTTTAGAATATCGTTGCCAAATAAACCGCGCGTCCCAGGTTAGACGGTGACAAAAACGCGGGAGTCGATCACGTACGCGACCTCCGGTGGCGGTATTCGAGCCTCGACTAACTGTCGGTTGTCGTCTGTCACTCTCGTGGCCATCGCTCGAGTATGAAAGAGACGGGTTATGGATTACGATACCACAGAGAGGGACAGACTGTTCTGATGTTCCGTCTAGTGCGTTCGGAAATCTAATATGTCATGGAACTGCGAATGCGCAGGTAAAGTGACTTTGGAAGTAGTGTGTAACATTACACTACAATACCCCCCTAACAAAGCAGAGAGACAACCCGGTTGTCTCCACAGCCGTGGTAACCGGAGAAAAGAAAAAAAAAATTTTTTTTTTTTTTTTGTTAAGAATGAAGGTATGTACAAATGTGGAGTTAGTGTGTTAGTACTGTAACCTAATAAAATTAACCTATATTCCTTTCATACATTTTCCGAATCATTTGTTGCGCGCAATTTTGGTCTTCATTCATTCATAGCTGGCATACCTCACGCTCTCGTACCAATAATACTAGGGTTCCGATTAGAATTTATGTGTTGTTAGTAATAAGTTATATCTAGCCATAAGTAATGAGTAGGTATTAATAGTATTTACAGTTGTGTGTGTGTAGTAGTCTGTAGTTGTATCTTGTTGGCAACGGAGACTAGTACACGGTTGTTTAGCCAATGGTTCGACATGTGGAGTTCTTATTGAATTAAAAATTTTGTTGAACCTTAATAGATGTTTATTATTTACAGTCATGCTTCATTTAGTAAGCGATGAAAAGTAAAGAGAGAAAAAAAATCTTCTTTTTTTTTTTTTTTTTTTTAAAAAATTATTTTGAAAAAAAAATTGTGGTGAAAAAAAAAAATTTTTGTACATTGTATATCACCGATCTTTGTTAATAAACAATTACATGAGAATCAAAATATTTTTTGATTGAGGTCTTTTTTCTTGTGACCCCTATTTTTCCCATCCTCCGCTCGTGGAAATTTAATTGTTTGGAAAAGTGTTTAAACTTCAATTGGATGGAAAGGATGTGATAACCTAATCATACAATGATATTTTTAGTTCAGTAGTATGTAGTATTTATCTACTGTACTTGAATACTATATAGATATTAGGTATATAATATAACTAGTAGGGCGCGTGGGTGCGCGGCCCGCAAGCGGACCGCGGTTTTTCTACTCGGCAAGTAGACTTTTAGGTCTTGATCATTGTCTATCAAAAACCACTCTTCCATCTTTTATACTCTCCGAGATAGACACCGTTGAAGTTTGTATGGCCGCCATCTTGAATCCGCCATTTTGGATTTTTTTTCAGCTCACTGCCAATTGGATGAGGTTTCGAGTGACTTGTTCGAGCACCCTATCTTTATTACCATGGCCGTGCTCCTCACCCACCTTCCAAACCCTCGATCATCATATGTCATCATTTGTCATAATGAAAATTCTTCAATAAAAACAAATCTTGAAAAGGAACCGTATCAAAGTCTTGCATGAATCCCGCCTCCCGGCTTCTAGTCTCATCAATATTCGCCATATATTTTGTATGAAGAAAAAAAAATTCCGCCATCTTGGATTTTTTTTCTATTCATCAAATAGACCTTTTGGTCTTGATCATCTTTTGCCAAGAAACCACTCTTCCATCTTTTATACTCCCCGAGATAGACACCGACGAAATTTGTATGGCGGCCATCTTTTTTCCGCCATTTTGAATTTATTTTCAGCTCACTGCGAATTGGATGAGGTTTCGAGTGACATTTGTTCGAGCACACCCCACCTATCTTCAATACCCCGGCCGTGCTCTTCACCCGTCTCCGAAATCCTCAAGCATCAGCTCTCTCCATAATTTTCCTCCGAATGAATTTTTGTCCTCTATACGAAACCATAGGTGAAAAAAAAATTTTTCATACAAAATTTTACAGGAGAGGTGATCAATCAGTCAGTGAGTCAGTGAATCAGCACGAGCAGCTATATATATATTAATTTAAGACATTTTTTAACTTATGTTTATTTTAGATGAGAATTATTATGTAATATTGTTATATGCTAGTTATGCTAAAGGGTTTTTTTTTTGTGATTATATTAAATAAATTATGTAAATATTGAGATTAAAAGGAGTTGTTTTATTTAATTTATTTGAAAATTAAGAGTATTAAGATGTGAATAGGTAGTTATGGTTTACCTAGATGTTATGTGTAATTCTTATGAAAGTGGTAAAGTGTTGGTAAACTATCCACTGTATGGTTTATAATTATGAGAATTTAATTATGTCTTTTATATGGTATTTACCTGTGTATTTTGTCCCTATATCTTCTAGTATGTATACTAGGTCTGAAATTTACTTTATAACTTTGCTCTTTACAAATCTAGGGGCTAGTTTGGCAGAAAAAAAGGTTGCTGCATTTGATTGAACAAAGTTTCTCCTCCAAACTATGTCATCTACGTTGCATACTACTCGCTTTCGCCTGAGGTTGTACTTGGCAGCATTTCGTTGGTAGGCTACTGTTAGGGCTTCTTGAACGCTATTGAATACCTCAGACAACTCTGTTAGAGCGGAGGCTGATGTTTCCCTATCTGCTATTTGTAGCTCGTCGAGGTCTTGTGGCAAAGCAGAGTGGAGTTGGTGAAGGTTACCATCTACTATTATCTCTCTGCCTGTGGCTAGAAAGTATGGAGTGTATCCTGTGGCTACATTCACTGCGCTGTTTAGTGCTAGTTGTACCCTGGGTAAGTGTTTTGACCAGGTACGGTGGTCTTGTTCCACTAGAATAGACAGGCACGTTTGAACAGTTTGGTTATATCTTTCTACTGTATTTGACTGTGGTGAGTAGTAAGCGTTGTAGAAGATTTTTGGTATATTAAATGTTTCACAGAATTTTGTGAATTCTTTACTTTTAAAGATTGTCGCATTATCTACAATTAAAATCCTTGGAGTTCCTGACTTCATTATTATTTCGGATTCCAGGAATGATGTAACTGTCTTTGTGGTTGCAGTCCTTAGGGGATGCAACCAGCAGTATTTTGTAAAGACATCTACTATTGATAAAATGTATACATGACCTGAGTATGCTTTTGGAAATGGACCTATTATGTCCATAGATAGTGTGTGCATGGGATATTTCACTGTCTTTTGATTATTCATTAGGCCGTGAGGTTGTGTATTCGAGTGCTTATAGGCTTTACATGTCTCACACTTATTTATGAAGTTAACTGCATTTTTGTACATATTTGGCCAATAATAGATCTGTTTCAATTTAGAATAAGTTTTAAAAATGCCAGAGTGTATGGAGTCTATGCCGTTGTGGCACTCATTCAAGCAGTCAGTTATTTTTTCTTGTGGGATTACAATTTTCCAATTACTAATAGTTAGCCTATGTTTAGGTTTTGAAAAACGATATAATATTTTATCTTGTATTAAAAAGTTTTTATAATTTTGAGGATTTGCTTCGCAGCCTTTGTATGTTTTTATGTACCAGGCATCTTTGGTGTCTTGAATACCTCCTGAGTAGGTTATTAAGTTTATTGATGACCTGGATAAGGCGTCTGGTACAATGTTAAGTTGTCCTTTTTTATGGCAAATGTCAAAATTGAATTGTGATATTTGCATAGCCCATCTAGCTAAACGACCAGACGGGTTGTTTAGCGATTTCAACCACTTTAGGCTCATGTGATCGGTTATGACTGTGAATTTTGTTCCTTCAATGTATGGGCGGAAATGGTTGATTGAATCTACCACTGCTAATAGCTCTCTCTCTGTGGTGCTGTAATTGCGTTCTGTCTTTGATAAGAGTCTTGAGTGGAAAGCTACTGGGTGTTCTAATCCTTCTAATTCTTCAGTTAGTACACTACCTATCCCTACAGAGGATGCGTCACAGTGTAAGACGAATGGTTTTGTGTAGTCCGGGCAGGCTAGTACTGGGGCCGTTGTTAGTGCCTTTTTTAATGTAGTGAATGCTTCTTTGGCCTGATCGGACCAGACAATACCGTCTTTTCCTTTTCGCTTACCTATCATGGCTGTCATTGGTGCAATAATGGAAGAGAAATTTTCCACGAATCGCCTATAATATGAACCGAGGCCGATGAATCCTCTGAGCTGTTTTGCTGTAGAGGGTAAAGGAAAATTTTCTATACATTTTAATTTGTCGGGATCGGTTTTTAACCCGTTTGAATCAATTACATATCCAAGGTATTTTAATTCATCCCTACAAAATTTGCATTTTTCTAAATTAATTGTTAGGCCAGCTTCTTTGAGTGCCTTGTACACTTTTGTTAGGATTTCTATGTGGGTGTCAAAGTCCTCAGTTGCTATCAATAGGTCGTCCAGGTACGCGAATACTTTGTCGCCGAACTGATGTAAAAAAAGTCTATCTACTAGTCGTTGCATCTCTGCGCCAGCGTTTGAAAGCCCAAAAGCCATTCTGCGGAACTCGAAAAGGCCCCTACCAGGTACTACGAACGCGGTCTTCTGACAGGAGGAACTGGGGTCGAGTTTATTGCTAGGGTCGTTGTAGTCTGTGCTTTCCAAAGGTATTTGCCAATATGCGCTGGACAAGTCTAGTGATGTTAGGTACCTTGCTCCTTTTAAGTTGTCTAGGATTGAATTTATATAAGGTATAGGGTATGAGTCCTTTTTTGTGACCTCGTTTAATTTTCTAGCGTCTAGACAGAAACGCAGAGATCCATCTTTTTTTGTGGCCATCACCACTGGGTTGGCCCAAGGGGACCTAGATGGTGCTATTACCCCTAACTTGAGCATACGGTCTACTTCGTTGTTCAGCGCTTGTAATTTTACCGGTGACAATGGGTAGTATCTTTGTTTGATAGGTGGGCCCTCTGTTACTATTTTGTGACTAACTAGGTTTGTTTTTCCTAAGCCTTTGTCCTCGGCTGAAATTTGTTTAAACTTTTCCCTAATTTTGTTAATTGCCTTCGCTTTGTTTGGTGGTAGTTTTTCTTTGGGTATAATACAATGTAACTCATGTGTTTCTGAATGATCTCCCTGTATTCCTGTAGTAGTTTGTTTTGAAATGTTATTGTTTAGTTTTAGGAAGTTTAGTAATTTGAATGTGTACAGGAAGTTCATTCCTAAAATAATGTTTTTGTCAATTTTTGGCATAACTAAAAATTCAATATTTCGAGTTTGTTGCTCAAATGTTATTGGTATGGTCATGGCCCCTAGTACGTGGACCGCTGACCCATCTGCTTGTCGAGCGTTGATAAATGTTTTCACTAAGGGAATATGTTTTGAAAAATTTTTATGAAAGTTTTTGCCTAACACACATAGATTTGCCCCTGTGTCTATGAGACCTACTAGTTTTTCCTGAGACACTTGGAAGTTTAGGTACAACCTATTGTCTCTTGATATTGTGTGCACCTCGGGTAATATCATATTGAACTGTTTTAGTTGTTTTTTTGGGGCTTTAGTGTTACTTGTGGAAGTTATTTTTTTGGAACTATTCAGTGTTGACCAATGATTGCCTATGTTTTTTGTTTTAGTGCCTGCCGAGTTTTTTCTACAGCGCGGGCATGAATTTGAGTATACATTGGGCATGTGGCAGTTAAAACATACTAGCCCTGGGTATTTTCTGCAGTCTCTATGACTGTGCCCCTGCCGCTTGCATTTTTTGCAAGTGATAGATTGTGAGGGGGCAGTTTGAAACTTTTTAAATGTTTCCCGGTCTCTATTCATTGCATTACCGGAGTGGTTTGGTAATGCGTTGGCTTCATAGTTTCTGCTTAATGTTATTAGATGTTCTATAGAAGTGATCGCGTTGTTAGCCAACAATGAGCCGTAGCATGGTAATAAATTATGTTTTATTATCTCCAGTAATGATATATCTGGGATAGGGTTAGCTAGTTTACTATTAAGATCTCTTATATGTATGACAAATGAAAACACTGATTGTTTGTTATTTTGTTTTGTATCCCTAATTAATTTTTCTGTTGAAAACTCAAAATCTATTGGCTGAAAATTTTGTGTAAATATTGAGCATAGGACGGCCCATGATGTTATTTGGTGCCGTACTTGCCTGTAAAACTGTAATGCCGTACCTTGTAATAACTCGGAGAATCCTCTGAGCACTATGTTGATGTCTATGCCCCTAGCGCTTCGCACTTCTTCAACCCTGTTTAAAAATTCATACACACAAGAGTCTCCGGAGAACTTAATATTCCAGGACTTCAGGTTAGCTAAATTGTGCATATTATAAATAATCGGTTGTTCTCTTGCGAGAGTGTTATTCAACTCGTTGTATTGTATGGGTGTACTACCTGTGCTGAGGGCGGGTTGGAAGGCTATTGGGTTTGATGTTTTTGTGTGCGGTGTTGTTGTCGTGCTGTAGGAAACGTCAGTTTTGGCTATCTTCTTTTCGACATGTCTGGGGTTGGTGTTTACGTACGCATCCTGCATATCCACGTACACTGAGGTTACGTTCCCTTCTTCTAGAACCGACACGGGGGAAGTAAAGGTCGCTACACTCGCGGGCTCGCGTAACGGAATCTCGCTATCCATTTTTGAATGTATAAATTACGAATTTCGAACTAAATATTGCGTTACGAAAACTACTATTTATCCGTCTCACATTATACGATTTTCTCGTTTCACACTGATTGTTAATTACTAGATTGTTATCTTTAGCGTTAATCAGTCACGTTATGTTAAAAAACACTTAAATTAATTTATACATGATTAAAGTAAAATACACAAGGTTATAAATTAACCAGCTATGTAAAATTGTCGATGACAAACTGCTGTCAAGCGTCAATGTTGACAGTAGTTGTCACATGACTCGTTGAGTGTCACTTGGGCAGTTGCTTTTGTCATTTGTTACTGTCTACCAACATGGCCGTATTAGCAGTGTTGCCAAGTGTCGCTCTAACTCTTTGGTAATTTACATGGAACCGGAAATGTCAAACACATTATCTATGTTACTTAATTAACAACATGAAGAAAATTATTTATGGTCAGACTTCCGTCGCGATCAACAGCGATGGACCGATGACATTTCTATCGTTCGGGCGCCATGTTGTCGCGTGTGAAGATGGGGTACTGCCACCTATATGCGTAGTGTCACACGGACAGAATGAGAATGTGATTTTGTACAAAGTAGGGGACGCCATATTGTGGTGTGGCGACCGGTTGCTGGATACTAGCGGCGTGAGCATCGGGCCTTTATTTTCAAAGGCCGTCCTTTTGCCGTCGGTCTGGATGCGCTGTTGATGAGGAGGGAAGTCTGGGGTTGCAGTTGAAATGAAATTACCTTTTTGACTAAATACAAGATGGTGATTTAATTTAAGTTTCTGCAAAGATTTAGATTATGACTAAGTTAAAATTAACTAAAAAGACTTACAGACTAATGGCACTGAGTCCAACGCATCGTCCGTAGAATTTAATGTTGTAACTCACGAATACGAGGGCTGACAGTTGGGCCGGAGGCTGACCTGGTCAGGCCCGCCTTAAGCCGACCGTAGCAGGGAAGGTCCGCTCGACCAAGGGGTTACGGACCCCGCAGGGTTGGTTAGGCGAGGAGGCGCGGCTCGGTCAGCACGCCGCCTCCTTGGTGCGTCTCGCGGGAACCGGCGCGGCGAGGAGGCTATCTCCTGGAGATTGCGTCGAGCTCACATAGTTCACTCACTATTTACACTAGAGACGTCACTGAGTTTAAGCCGACTACATTGTTCTTGCTACTTAACGAGAATATCGCTTATATGGTAGACAGGGTAATCGCGTGGCGTGGCAGGCGTCCATACTAATTTGATAGGTCCGCTGCCAAAATACGTCGCTGCGGCGACGGCAAAATGTCCGGTCACATGATCGGTAGTTAAGGAGAGGTAAAAACTCTCAAGATGCCCTTAAAACGGGATGATTTTAGAATATCGTTGCCAAATAAACCGCGCGTCCCAGGTTAGACGGTGACAAAAACGCGGGAGTCGATCACGTACGCGACCTCCGGTGGCGGTATTCGAGCCTCGACTAACTGTCGGTTGTCGTCTGTCACTCTCGTGGCCATCGCTCGAGTATGAAAGAGACGGGTTATGGATTACGATACCACAGAGAGGGACAGACTGTTCTGATGTTCCGTCTAGTGCGTTCGGAAATCTAATATGTCATGGAACTGCGAATGCGCAGGTAAAGTGACTTTGGAAGTAGTGTGTAACATTACACTACAGTATATAATTTATTGTTGATATTTTAAAAACCGCTCGACCGATTTCGATAAAATTTAAATGAGACCACCTGGGGAAGTATAACCTTTAAAACAAAAAAGAATTTTGCAAATCGGTTAAGGCGACTTCGAGTAATCGGTGAACATACATAAAAAAAAAATTAAAAAAATTCGACGAATTGAGAACCTCTTCCTTGTTTGAAGTCGGTACGTAGTAGAGTAGGTTTATTATTATTACAAAATGCAGCCTTACTTACTGATACAAGATAAATCAAGAAGGGCAGTTAACTTATGAATTTTTTGTCTCGCTAAAAAATCCTTGACGTACAAAATTGGCGGTAAACGAGCTGTCATAATATTAAGAGCTACTTTTTAAGTCTGAATGTAAAAAACAGAAATAGAATGCAATTACTTAAGTATGTATCATGTACTTTACAGCCTGTATTAAAAAAAACAACTTGAAACGTTAAAAATATACAATTTTCTTTGGGTAATGAACTCCTTGACATATGATGAAATTGGCGGGAAACGAGGCCGCCAAACAACGGCAGCCATTATTACCACGGTTTACTTTTTAATTTTCACGTAGCAAAGCTCGACGAGTAGAATGCTTAATTTTTTAGCTGTGGATTGTCGTATCGGTACTTAGCAAACTGTATAGTTGACTGTAGTTAAATTGTGGTTAATTAAAATGACACAGTGATTTTATTAGAAGAAAAAAATGCCAAAAAATGATGATCCGGGTGACATAGGCTGCATTTCATACGAACAAAATGATATATTACATCCATTTTACCTTAGTTGGGTTAAAAAATTTCCATGTAGCATCATACCATGGATTATATTATAATAATAATTTACATACGCAACAACATTTCAAGTAGGTACCTATTTACCCGACGTTTAAGATATAATTTTAAAGCCTCAATAGCCCAACGGTTAAAGGTGCGGACTGAAAACTGAAAGGTCCACCCGTTGCACTATTGTCGTACCCACTCCTGACACAAGCTTTCCGCTTATTTGGAGGGGAGAAGAGAATATTTGTCATGTTCAACATGGTTGATATTCTTTAAAAAAAAAAAAAAATTGGCAGCAAACGAGCTGTCACATCACAGCCGACAGGTTTTTTTTTCAACTCTTGCCGAGCGAGCGTCCTGCCATCAAGCGATCGTGCCCGCTTTATTATAAAGGCCTCCTTAACGGATACCGCTAATCTGACAGGCATCGCGTCGGTTGTTTTGACAGCCACGCAATTACCTGCCACTTTGTCTGGCGGCTCACTGCGCCCACCGTTCACATCCTTCGTTCGTTGCTCCTAACCGATGTGACCTGAATTAACGTAATTAAGGGACGCACGGCATAGTTATGACAGCTCATATCAGACGATCTTGTAAGCAGTGATAGCCTAGTGGTTACGACTGATGTGGACTCTTCGGGGGGTCGCAGGACTCGCAGGTTCGATCCCGGGTACGCACCTCTGACTTTGTTGTTTTCTGAAGTTAAGTTCGTTTAAGAAATTAAATATCACATGCTTTAACGGTGAAGGAAAACATCGTGAGGAAACCTGCACACCTGAGAGTTCTCCACAATGTTCTCGAAGGTGTGTGAAGTTCGCCAATTCGCATTGGGCCAGCGTGGTGGACTATGGCCTAGAACCCTTCTCTGAGAGGAGACCTCGCTCAGTAGTGAGCCGATGATGGGTTGATAATGATGATGATGATGATATCAGATGATCACGCTTGTTAAGCAACGTTAACCCCGGTAGGAAATTGATGGGTCTTTGATCGAATTTGGCTTTTTCGTGTTCTCCGTGCCTCGGAGAGCACGTTAAACCGTCGGTCCCGGTTATTATCACCATCATGTGATAAACCTAAGGCTAAGATCTATAGATCGTTCTCTGGCTCTGCACAAGACTCAAGATAGTTAAAATGAGACACTAATATGTCCTAACATAAATCTGTCTCGTTTTAACTGTCTTGAGTCTGAGCTGAGTGAGAGTGCCATCTATAGATCACACCCTAAGGTTGAGATCTATAGATCGTACTCTGGCTCTGCACAAGACTCAAGATAGTGTTAAAATGAAACACAAATATGTCCTAATATAAATCTGTCTCGGTTTTACTGTCTTGAGTCTGAGCTGAGTGAGTGCCATCTATAGATCGTCGTAGAGTCGAAATTTCGTTTTCTTGGTCGAGTCGTAACTCGAATCGGAAGGATCTAGGGATCAACTCAGTTATTATCCCAAGAAAACTCATCAGCGACGAAACTCTTGTCAACGCGACGTAACGAACTGGTGACTTGGTGGTGGAGCTGTGCATCATAACTACCCGGGTAAGGTCAAAAATATATGGGGTATTTTCTGTAAAGAAATTCTCAGTAGCAGCCTGAAGTTCGGAACACTTCAAAAACACAGGCACTTGCATGTCTCAGATAGAACATAAAACCGTTGTTCCTGCATATTATGATCTCTCAGGTCGTGCAGTCTAATCGACTATGACAGTGAGGAAATAAGGATCGTATGGATATGACGCATGAGTTGTACATTAATATCTTTTGCGTAGTCTACCTACTAATCTTTCCTAGGTCCCATGGTGGAAATTCAGTCACGAAAACGTTATTTACATTTTTTTTTTCTGAAAACTAGTGTTAGAAGTGGATCCGACAATTATATGCAACGACGCAAAACGGGCGGTTATCGCGGAAACAATTCCCAGAATGAAGAGAAGAGCGCAATGGGTGGGGATCGAACCAGCGACCTTTCAGTTAACAGTCCGCACCTTCAACCGTTGATCTATTGAAACAAGGTTAGCACTGATGGTGCGGCTACATTATCGTGCGGACATTCGTGTCGAGTTGCCGCGATAAATAGCTACATAATCGTGCTAGTTCATCCGAACTCATCGCGACACAACGAACTACCCGGCTACACTTGTTACAAGTGTGTAAGTGTGTGTAGTTGATGAACTAGCACGATTATGTAGCCGCTGTGATAGAATGAGACACAGCCATTTATCGCGACAACTCGACACGAATGTTTGCACGATAATTTATCTGCATCATTATCGTCATGGCATATGGTCGCTAATTATGGGCCTCATAAGAAGGCTCAGGCTCACTCAGCGAGCGATGGAGAGAGCTATGCTCGGTATATCCCTGCGAGATCAAATCAGAAATGAGGAGATTCGTAGGAGAACCAGAGTCACCGACATAGCTCAGCGTGTCGCGAAACTGAAGTGGAAATGGGTGGGGCACATAGTTCGAAGAGCTGATGGTCGTTGGGGTCCCAAGGTGCTGGAGTGGCGACCCCGCACTGGGAAGCGCAGTGTTGGCAGACCCCCCCACCAGGTGGACCGACGACATCAAACGAGTCGCAGGGAGCCGCTAGATTCAGGCGGCGCAAGACCGAGGCCTATGGAAGTCCATGCAAGAGACCTTTGTCCAGCAGTGGACGTCTATAGGTTGATAAAGAAGAAGAAGATAATCGTCATAACATAGCTTGTTTTGGACTTTGGAGCAACAAAAAAACCTGCTCGCTTATTTGTATCGCCTTCGCCTCCAAACCTACTAACAAAGTTTAGTCACATTAGTGCATCGGTTCCCATTGAGCACAGAGAGCGCTTTGATGGCTCGAGTGCAGCCATTCATCAGCCGATGTGGCCCACAGGCGCTACTCGGAAATGTGTGCGAGTTTAATTTGATTAGCCGTTGATAAGTGCATGTGTCAATTAATTAGGTATTTTTATCTCACAGTTCGTAGGTATATTAGTCCAGTGTTTTCAGGGTTCCTGGAGTACTTACATGGAAAGAACACATGGTTCCTCATTTTTTTTAAAGTTCACTTTCTGTAATATTTCTTCTTCTTCTTTATCAACCGATAGACGTCCACTGCTGGACAAAGGTCTCTTGCATGGACTTCCACAGGCCTCGGTCTTGCGCCGCCTGAATCTAGCGGCTCCCTGCGACTCGTTTGATGTCGGTCCACTTGGTGAGGGGTCTGCCAACACTGCGCTTCCCAGTGCGGGGTCGCCACTCCAGCACCTTGGGACCCCAACGACCATCAGCTCTTCGAACTATGTGCTCCGCCCATTTCCACTTCAGTATCGCGACTCTTGTATATATTTGTATTGTATTGTATTGTATACATATTGTAATATTTATAATCCTCTAATTGCCAGTGAAAATCCCAAATATACAGACACACAACATAACTACAATAAAATAATACAAATAGCCTAATAACCTAGGAATGTGATCTCCTATTCGGGTGGGTCGAAGCTATGATCCCTGACACACACCTCTGACTTTTCAGAGTGATAGTGATGTGAGTTTAAGCAATTAAATATCACATGCTCCAATGGTGAAGGGAAACATAGTGAGGAAACCTGCACCCTGAGTTCTCTCCATGTTCTCAAAGGTGTGTGAAGTCTGCCAATTCGCATTGAGCCAGCATGATGTATTATGGCTTCCTTCAAATCTTCCTTCAGAGTTCCTGATGATGATGATTAGCAGTTATTTCGAAAATAGGTAGATGATGTGTACCTTTTGATGTATGATACATTTATTCAGACAACAAGTGTCAATTAAAAATTTTATTTTTAAATACAAGCATTTAGTTAAATAAATAGCAATAATTAAAAAATAAAATAATACTTTTAACATGAAGCTTGTATGAAACCATAATAAGTTTTTTTATGTAATCCACTCAATAGTATCTCATCTGAACATGGGTAGCCAAATTAGACCAGCTTGGCGACTGGTCTTCTTTGATGCGAATGATCCCTGAATGATTTTTATGTGAAGAATCCCAATTTTATGAGAAGTTATTTTGTAAGCTGTACTTTTTCTTAAAGTGTAAGAAGTATTTTACAAGTATTTTGAGATAGATTTCTATTTTTATAGCTAATTTCTAATTACAATATTCAAATTTAAATTTTTATGCACCACTTTGTACAGTTAGAATGTGTAAAGAGTTATAGATATCTTAAGATCTTGATAGTTCCATATTTCTGAATATATCAGGACTCATCTCTCATCACAGACCTAATACTGGGCACGAGTCTCGTTTCTGAGTGAGAAGGGTTTAGGCAATAACACACCATACTGACAAAGTGCGGATTTGCAGAATTCACACACCTTTGAAAACATCATGGAAAACTCTCCAGTATGTAGCTATTTCCTCACAGTGTTTCCTTCACTGTTGAAGGAAATTATATTTCGTTACTTTTTTTTTTTAAATTCTTTTTTGTCTTCTTTGTGAATGCTTTTTGCTATCTGTCCAAGTTGTGATTACTTTTAAGTAATTACTACACTTAGCTAGTATTTAGTTAAACTTTTAAGTATTTATGTTAGTGTATTGGTGTAAGTGATTGTTAGTAAACCTAATTAAATAAAATAAAAAATTACTTACAACGCACATTACTCTGAGGAGTTGGAGGTGGGTACTGGGTACCTTGGATTTAAACCACAGACTCCAAATTCTCAAACACTAGGCTATCACAGCTTCATCAGGACTATCACAAAATAATCAAATACAACCACAACAGTAACACAGCGGTTTTCCACCAGACTAAATAAAATTGTGCACACACTAAAAACCTACAACCACAACAGTAACACAGCGGTTTTCCACCAGACTAAATAAAATTGTGCACACACTAAAAACCTTTCAATCAGCTGGCAACTTAGTTTGCCAAGGACAGGCCTTATTGAATAGATACAGATTCTATTGAACATCTCCTCAAGTTCAAATTCAATTCAATTCCCAAGCAATGGCTTTTAGGTGTGCCAACTGGGCAGATTGATTCCCCAGTGTCACATTGATGAAGAAGGCACGAAGGAGACTGAGCGGTGTAAGATGTTATAAATTTTTGATTCAAATTCAAAATCATTTATTTCATATACTTAGGCCAAATTTTGTCCAAATTATGACAAAGGTTTAATAACTAAAGATTGAGCGGTGTAAGATGTTATAAATTTTTGATTCAAATTCAAAATCATTTATTTCATATAGGCTAAATTTTGTCCAAATTATGACAAAGGTTTCATAACTAGAGATTGAGCGGTGTAAGATGTTATAAATTTTTGATTCAAATTCAAAATCATTTATTTCATATAGGCTAAATTTTGTCCAAATTATGACAAAGGTTTAATAACTAAAGATTGAGCGGTGTAAGATGTTATAAATTTTTGATTCAAATTCAAAATCATTTATTTCATATAGGCTAAATTTTGTCCAAATTATGACAAAGGTTTCATAACTATAACTAATTATACTACTTGATAGATTGATACACTCCAAACGTACACGTAAAAAAATTTTGTAAAAAATAGGTAGGTTGGTTGGTATTGATAACAACTTAACTAAGTTATAATATTTAATTTTAGTACAAAATGCGAATCTATTTTACGCCTGATAAGTGATAATACTGTATTTTGTTATCACTTATTCCGTTCTAGTTTTTTTACGCAAATTGTATCCGTTAACCACTTTAATTAGGTATCCATTTTGCCTATTGTTATTTAAAACGGCCTTGAATTAAAATCAATGTCACCGTACCTACTAGCTAGAAAATGAGGAAGAAAGTTTACCTATCTATTGTTTTTAACTTGCAACGAAGTCAGTAATTAAAGAACATTGAATTTGCTTCATTTTACGACACTACGATTTAAAAATACGTGTAATTTTATTTAGGAAAAACACCAAAATACTCACCGACAAAAAGTATCGCAAAATCCGTGAGAACTTTTCGCAAAATAAACTTCGAATCACGGTCGATTGTAATTGAATGGGCACGAGAGTTTGATTTACGTTCGTTTCTCTCCATTTTTATGATTATTTACTGTTCAAAATTGTTGAGAAATGGGAAAATTCACTGAAAAACTGTTACACAAACGTTACGAAACGTCAAGCACTCGACTGAAAGTAAAACTGTCAAACACAACACACGTCAAATACTCAACGCATGCGCGCGGTGACTGCGCTGCGAGCGGCCCTGGGGCCAGTGATGCCAACTTTGCAACTTTATAGCTAGATCTAGCTATTTTTTGGTGACAGACAGCTACAATTTAATGAAACTTGTAGCTAAACTTTTTAGCTACTTTTTCTAGCTACTTTTCGTCATGAGACGTAAGGCTATCGAGATTCGTATAGAGTAGTAGATCAATGGTATGGTCATAGATGCTATGATATGTACAGGTTGGCGTTGGTCGCGAATTCTCAATTCCCCGTTTCCTGCTATGCTACAAGTTACAACCAAAGAATACAGTATAATACTGAATACACTACCTACTATAATATTCGAAATCAGAGCAAGATACTAAACCCCAGCCATGGACATTGAATAAAATCCTTAATTAAAAAATAATCAATTAAAGAGGAAGATATTTAATTGATTAATTTTTAATTAATTTTTTATTCAATGACGTACACTGGTACACAAGACATTTTTAACTCTCTTGTTAGATGAATATACAAATCATCGTAGTCGCAAATCCTAGTTCCATGATACAAATGATTGTCAGAAATCATTTTATTGTAACCTACCTACCTACTGTAACATTTTGATAATCTAGCAACTTTTTGGGGTAAAACTGGCAATCTAGCAACATTTTGAAAAATGTCTAGCAACTGTGTAAAGCTAGCAGTTGGCAACACTGCCTGGGGCCTGGCCCTGGCCCCTGCTATGGCATTGCGCGTCGTCGCCGTGCCATGCAGCATTTGTGTGGACTGTGGAGCCATAATCTTGGGGCCACGGCCCACTACCACGGACGGCTGAAGACAAAAATGATCTCTTTATGTAAGTAGCTAGGTACTGTTCTCGAATCTCGGAGTCTCGACGCGACGGTGCGTGGTCTGCCGATCCGCACTTGTTTAGACGGAGGCTGGATACAAGCGGCACAAAATCGTATTCTGTGGCGATCCTGTCAAGAGACCTACTAGGTAGCTAGGTACCTACCTACATAAATGTCCAGCGGTGGTCATTTATCGCTTGAGATGATGATTATGACAAAAAGCTAGTAAAATAATTGGTTTTCTGTAAAGTCGGTTTACGGAAGATAGTTTTAAGTGATAACGTCATAAATAAACATTAATGATTAAATGTGTCACAAGCCAATGCTTGGGTTGATCGTGCCTCTCTATCGCTTGTTCCGCGCTCTCGCTTGCACGCGCAGGCTCAGGCGGAACGTGACACTTTTTCGTGCGTGCAGCCGGTGTTCATCGATTTATAAGACGTTATCACGTCAAAAATAACGTTATTATGTTCTGGGCACAGATCTCCTCAAAATTCTCCTCTTAAGAAGAAGGATTTATTTTATAAAATGATAGTCACAGCAAATTCATGCTATTTATTGGCTAAAATAAAAAAAATCGTGAGTGTCGTGGAAAACTCGGTTGGAACGAAGTTCCTTTTAATAATAAATTAATAATAAAAATAAAAAAAATTAGGGAAAAAGTCGAGCTGGGATTCGAACCATCGACCTTTATGCGACTGTAGAAACCACAAGGCTACGGAGATCTAATATTGTAGTGTGAAAATATTGAACACAATGCCAAATTCACATTCAAAAAAGTGTCGGTTCAATTTAGTCTTAATTTTTTCCGTCTAGCCCCCTTTCGCATCGCGCGATAAGGAACTACGTTCCAAATTGTTGCAGCAAGAATTCCATAAATTCAACCAAACACCCTGCAGCTTTGATTGATGCAGCTTCTAGTCAAACGACCGACAGGACGGAGTGATTAGGTGGACCAACAGGTAGGTATAATATACTCAGTGGGCTAGACATAATAATTATGTAAACATACTACATAGCTCATAGCTCAGCTCAGCGAGACGCGAAACTGAAGTGGAAATGGGCGGGGCACATAGTTCGAAGAGCTGATGGTCGTTGGGGTCCCAAGGTGCTGGAGTGGCGGCCCCACACCGGGAAGCGCAGTGTTTGCAGACCCCTCACCAGGTGGACCAACGACATCGAACGAGTCGCAGGGAGCCGCTGGATCGCAAGACCGAGGCCTGTGGAAGTCCATGCAAGAGACCTTTGTCCAGCAGTGGTTGTCTATCGGTTGATAAAGAAGAAGAAGAAACATACTACTTACCTACTCGGAGTCTAAACGCGTATAGCCGTATATATTATTATACTCTTTGGCGTATAGGTAGCTGTTCAATTTCAACATTATTTCAATTTTCAACCGTGGAGATTCAATGTGATAAAGAGGTTTTATTCCAATTTTTTTAGACTTACCTAGGTACCTATTGTAAAGGCAAAGACATGCCGCTTCAGTTAATCGGTAGCTTTGATCATGCTCCGAGACCGAGAGGACACCTGCACTCTGCAGTAGACCCTTTAGGCTCTCCGCCCACGTCAGACTTATTGTAGGTTCGATAATCGGCCCGATAATTATTTGCCCGGCCCGATAATTTGTCCACGATATCTTGCTATTTTATAGATATTATTCCAACAGATTTCATTGACACGTTTTTTGTGTTCGGTAAATACAGTAGGTACCTACTACCACTACGCAGCGTAGGTGATGTAGGTATATAAGCTTCTGCGTAAATATTAGGTAAGTACCTACTATGTGTGTAATAGTAATTATTTATGGAGATATAAATGTAAATTGGCTAAACAACTTTTTTGGCGTATACTGCATATTTTGTAAACTCAACTGAGAGCTTTTCAGGCATCTAACAACACACTTGAAAACAATTTACTGTGGATTTTCATAAAGACGGAAACTCTTACAGCTAAGTAGGTATATTAAATTATTTACGTGGGTAGAACGTTTTTTCAAATCTATTGAAAACATAAGTAGGTACCGGTAACTTGGGGTGACTTTGCACCTACGGGGTGATTTTGCACCAAATCCGAACAACTTTCAAAATGCAATTAAAAAAAGTGCTTGGCTTAAAAGTTTTATTGACTTCTGAATGCAATCCTTAAATGTCAATGGTCTGTCGAGAAAGTTGATAGGTTGGTATTCCTGCAATTACCTGTGCAACGTTGGTATCGCAATATACGCAAATCAGCGTTGCTACTCGTGGCGTCTCGGAGGCGAGTCCTGGCGGCCACGCCGCGGGTCTTGGCTCTGAGGGGCCATCGGTCCCAGCATAGGCTGAGTGACTTACCTATTTGTAGCGTTGCACTGCTGTACAAGCTAACTGCTCCAATACATTTTACTATAAATATAACTGATTTATGTTTTGTGCAATAAGTGTTTCTGCTGCAAATAAAGATATTTCTATTCTATTCTATTCTATTCAACGATTGACAACGTAAAAGTTGATTTTTTTTCAAAAAAGAAATTCTTGTAAAATCCGTGTGTACCTGTACAATCATTGTACATATAAACAGGTAAACCTAATAATATTTTATGCGTTATTAGTTCTATTTTATTTAAAAAAAGGAATTTCAGCAAATTTTATCGTTAGATCGCAATGTCGGTAAAATGGAGTGTCTTTGCACCAGACTCATTTTGATTTATGTGAAGAAATATTTGACTACTTTAGTTATTTAGCTCATATTGTGGTTTCTAAGCTTTTCTCTTTTTTATTCGATGATAAGATAGTCCTTGACTGGGATCTCACCTGATGATAAGTGACGATGCAGTCTAAGATGGTAGTGGACTAGGTACGTCTTTGACTGTAGGGTGGTAACTAGCCACGGCCAAATCCTCCCAACAGACCAGACCAGAAACAATTCAGAAATTATAAATTCCCAAATTGACTCCACCGGGAAGCGAACCCGAGACCTCCCAGTTATAAGACCACAGCGCTCACCAATGTGACAGGTAGGTCGTCAAAAGTTTATTTCAATAATAATATGATGATTCAGACTATCCTGATGGTTGCCTTTTAGAGCCCAGCAGCCATGAGGAGATCCTCATACACTTCGACCAGTAGCTAGACTCAAAGGCGAGAGGCGTGAGAAAGAATTTTTGGCGGTGAAATAAGATGAGACATTGTACCCTGGTCTCAACTGCAGACTCCTTTCGATTCCCGGCGGGGGAAAACTGGGAATTTATAATTTACGAATTGTCTCTGGTCTGTTCTGGTGCTCTGGTCTGGGCTAAGTTGTCAGGTTAAAGACGTGCCGCCAGGAGATTTAGCATTCCAGCACGATGGCATTAGAAATAGATTAAGAGTATGGGTTGAATTTACGCTGTCATACCTCTTCCAAGTAAACTGCGTCGTCACTCACCATCAGGTGAGATTGCAGTCAAGGACTATCTTGTCATCGGATAATAAAAAATTATGGCATTCAGTTAAGATTTTCTCAATAAAGTATGTGGGGGCGTGTGTGTGGTGCAAAGTCACCCCGTCGAAGGGGTGACTGCACCAAATTTAATTGAAATAAAAATAATGTTTCTGATTAGGTGCCACTGTATAGTAGTCAATAAAAACCATGTTAGATATCCAGTCTTTCAGTCACTAAAACTCCTTTAGATTAAATTAAAGTAAGTATAGGTATGACTTTTTATTTGATATTTACTAGGAATATAACAAAAATGGGTGCAAAGTCACCCCAAGTTACGGTACCTAATAGGTTCAAAATTCCAATCCAAGCAGTCTTTCGGTGGTTCATGGGATGCTTTCTTTGAGATTCATTGTACCGAACGTGCTTACTTTTCTATGGGCTAAGTAAGGTACCTACGTGCACTGTTGGAGTTCAGCGCAAAATGTTAGTCAACAAAAGTGTTGAACGTAATTCTGGTTATTCTGGTGAAATTGCGCCTTTTGGATTCGACCGCCTAGCTCTAGTTCTACACAAGTGATGACAAGTGTACCTAAAAAAACACCCCTGACATGTGAATCTATGGCCGGACGGACTATGTGGAAAATACCTGACATCCTGTTAGTCAGTTCACTGCTCCATCATCAGATCCTCCTCCTTGATCCTCGATCATCATCTATCTAACACTCATTGAGACCCTCCTAATGAGCCCAAACATACTTTATCAGCTGTAAGTTGCTGAGGAGTTGGGTATCCCGCAGACTCATCGATGCTACAGCATCAGCTCAAGGTTACCTAATCATGCCTTGGAATTAATCCGAAGTAACAGTAAGTAGGGCTTTATCAATCGCACCAGTCAAAGCTTGTATGAGCTGATGAGCTTCAAACGCCTGAGCATATTTTCATAAATTATTGTAGAGTAAGTTCCACGGTCCACCTCGATTACCTACGTTAGCTTTGAAACAGAAAAAAACCGCATCAAAGTCAGCCTATTGGGTAGGCTGCTACGAGGGAACAGACAGACACACAGATACTGATAGACACAAATACAAATGTCAAACTTATAACACCCCTCTTTTTGTTGGCGGTTAAAACTAAGTACCTACTTAGGTGATTTTTTTAACCGACTTCAAAACTTTTTTTTTTATGTTTGTCAGCGGATTACTCGAACCTGAACCGATTTGGAAGATTCTTTTTTGTTTGAAAGGGTATACTCCCCAGGTGGCCCCATATAAATTTTATCGAAATCGGTCGAGCGGTTTTTAAAATATCAACAATAAATTAAATTCTAAAGTATAATGTATGGGTAATGTAGTAAAGCGGAAGTTGGAAGGCGGTTGTTTAAAAATATTTTTTTATATTAAATTATGTATGTGAGTTTAATAATTATAGTCGGGCATCTTCTAACTTTACTGAAATAATTTTCGAGTACAGCGACATCTATCAACTGTTAAAAAAATTACGTGGTTAAGAATAAAACGCCCTCTATACCAATTACACAAAACTAATTCAAAAAGTGCTTAGTAGTTACAACGGTGTGCAACAGATGGCGCAGTACTTCGTATTTCTTTGTATTTCGTATAGATGGCGTTATCGAACTTTTTACCGCCGAGTAAGGTTATCTCCAAACTGTGGTTTTATTTAAAATTCAAAATTATTTATTTCCCGTAGGCCATCCTGTGGTTCTTATGACACCGCGTCATGACTCTACCACCGGTTTGGAAAGCGGATTCTGCTGAGAAGAGCCGACAAGAAATAGTTGCTCTTTTGAAATAATCAGTTTACAATATTATTATGCAGCTATTCCATGGAACTATCCAGGCATGAAAGGTAGGTACGTACCTAAATGCTTATTGGGTTAAACAAAAGGGTTTGTACCTAATTGAAGTCACATCAAATGAGAGTGTCTGTTCTTATGATCCGTTGACGATCGACGATGCACTATGTCGCCGTTTAGATACTAAAAGGCCGTAACGTGAAAAAAAAACCCAATTTTGAGATACGTATAAACAAAAAATATGCTCACTATTCAACGCATTAACGCAACGCAATAAAGGGGAAAAGGGATAGGTATGTAGGTAAAAATAAGTCATTTTCAGCATGGCTAACATTCTTTAACAAAACACTTTGATGCGGTGAAATGCGCGCTGGCCTTTAGGATACCTACTTTCAAAACGGCTAGGCACACATTTTCCTTTGGCTGTGCAAGGATAATCTCAAGGCGGCTGCGAGGCCCGCATGCTTATCTTGCAAATGGAAATGTTTGCGCCGAGTTACGCTTTGACGGATTACCAACCCTACCGCGCGTTTAGCTAAACAGTAAGCTGTTGAGCTGCATCTAACGCTTAGCTTAGCGTGAAAAATTTAGCCTAAATTAATCCTTGTAGGTATCTATCTCATAGTCTATAAAATGTATAAATGCCTGAAAATATTTATTTACAACCTGTAAATAAATATTTTCTTATCTAGTCTAGATAGCCGTTGGAATTAATATGAGATAATATATTTTATCTACTCCCATGCTTTAAATCCTCTATAAAAGATTCTGAAACAGTTAGCTTATTGCCAACATTAAAACAACCATAATGTCATCCAAACGGATGATATTAAAATGTTGTACTGAATTTCATAATAACCCTCCTATTGTTTTTTTTTCGATCCCTTCTGAGCAAAGGTTTACTCCACAGACAGCCACATTCTTACTGTTCGATGCGTGGTATCTATGAATTAAAAAAAAAAACTTTTACAAGTATGCATTTCAAAAAAAGAACATTTTCATTCAAGCGCGTTTCAGTACCGAACGCCGCGCGCCGTAAAAAAAATAGGTTATTCGAATCCCTGCCATTTTTCTTAATTTACAAAAAAATGAGCGATTCAAGTTTCGACAGCACACCGCCAAATATTTTAAACGCTGCAAAAGAAATTTCCAACAAATTACTACCGGAAAAATCAAGAAGCATTATGAAAAAGCGTATCAAGATTTTATCAATTGGAAAATATTAAAGGGAAGTAGGACCTTCAAACATATTCAAGTGAATTTTAATAATTGCCCTATACAAAATGTTAATTACTACTACAATAAATAATTCTTTCATTAATACTTAGTTTATTTGTATATACTCAGTAATGGATGATATTAATTAGGTTAGGTACTAGGAATGGCTGTTTTAATATTAGCAGTAAGCTAATTGTTTCAGAACCTTTATAGAGGATTCATATTATGGGAGTAGATAAAGTCTTGTATGCAACTGTTGATAATTAGGTATTAAAACACTCATGTGATACTATTATCACACTCGGCTTCGCCTCGTGTTAAACCCACGTTCGTGTTTTAATACCCCTTATTATACAACAGTTGCATAAATAACTATTATGTTCCATACCCTTATTATCCATTCGTTCCGGTCTCCCGCAGAAACTCACGAATGGGAATATGAATTCAGACTTGTCAGTCGTAACATCATATTCAAGTAGGTAGGTTAGTGTAAAATGAACGATATGAAATTGAATGTATCAAATTCACCCCCTCATTCTTTCGTAGAAGGAACACGTTCTCAGCTCTCACGCAAGATATCAGAGCACTTTTCGCTGAAGAGGTTTCAATTTTATTTTCATCCGACTGACAGGAGGAAGGTAATATTTAAACAGGGGCATCGCCAGGGGTGGGGTAGGCTCCCCCAGTGCGTAGTGTCAGTGCTAAACAGAGGCAATGTAAAAATAATGTAACAGAAAAATATTATACAAAACTTAAACTAGGTTTAATCAGAAAGTTCAGTTAACCTATACTATTATACCTGCCAATATCGGGGGATTAGCTAAAGTACCTAATTTAAAACAGGGACGTAGCTAGGCATAGGCTCTCCTAGTGCGTAGTGTTAGTGCTAAACGAAACCTCTTTAGGCAGGTATATAACATGTTATGATAACCTATGTACATTGAATATATTATTTTGAAAATTTTGACCGACGCGAGGGATGCTTTCTTATCGATACTGAGCCCAAAACAGATTTATATTTAATTTTGGAACGTAAGTTCCTTATCGCGAGGTACGGAAGGGGGCTAGACGGAAAAAATTAAGGAACCGACACTCGACATATTTTTGAAACCGACACTTTTTTGTTGAATGTGAATTTTCTCTAATTTTTTATGACTTATAAGTTATAAAAAATTAGGGAAAAATTCCACATGTAGAAATTATTTAAAATTAAATAAAAAATAGAAAATTCAGTCTGTCGAGCTGGGATTCGAACCATCGACGTTAAACTTTTAGGCGACTGCCGGAGCCACTAGGCTACGGAGACTCAATGTTGTACCGCGAAAATACCGAACACAATGTAATCGAAAGGAACTACGTTCCATCCGGGTGTCCGTTTTTTCTCTCAAGTTTTTTGTTTGTCTGTCTCTCCGTCTGTCTGTATGTGTGTCTGTTTGTCTGTTTGTCCGCGTATCACGCGAAAAATACTGGATGGATTTAAATGAAATTTGTTGTAGTGGTAGCTGATACTACGGGTCTACATATTAGGTATATAAGTAGGATAGTTTTTATCCTGGTAAACTTGTATATTCACTGGTAGATTCACATGATGATTCGAAAGACTTTATAAAGTTTATTTGAATAACAAATTATTCTATTCTATTGATATTCTATGAATATAAAAAATGGTTTGATTTCGATTCAGTTAAATTATATTATTATTATTCTTTTTTGTCAACCGATAGACGTCCACAGCTGGACAAACGTCTCTTGCATGGACTTCCACATTCCTCGGTCTTGCGCCACCTGAATCTAGCGGCTCCCTGTAACTTGTTTCATGTCGTCGGTCCACCTAGTGGGGGGTCTGCCAACACTGCGCTTCCCGGTGCGGGGTCACAACTCCAGCACCTTGGGACCCCAACGACCATCAGCGCTTTGAACTATGTGCCCCTTATTATATTATACTAAAGTTTTGTACGCTATTGTATGGCCTTAAGTGGTGAACTGTAACACTTACTTATTTATTTTTAACACCTTGTTTGTTTCCGCATATATTATGCAAATAAAGAATTGAATTGAATTGAATTGATGAACCTAATATTTAAACAGGGGTGGGTACAGACGTCCCAGATATGTCTAGGGGTGGGTTGGTTCCCCCAAGTAGTGCTAAGCAGGGGTAATAAAAATATTTTAAAAAGTGCAGAAATTAGGCATTCTTAGTTTAGGTGATACAAAGAGGTTTCAGTTTTATTTTCATTTGCTAAAGAGGAACTCCGTCTCCCAGTAGGGTGGGTTCCCCTATAGTAGGTACTGTAAAGTAAGTATACTAATATTATCTAGTACTAATATACCTACCTACCTATTACAAAGTTTTGGTGTGTGGTGAAAATATCTAAATAACATTTGCACAAATCCTACCTACTTACCCAAATATTATATACTTTTGAGAGGTTTAAATACTATGACTAATCGTATACTTTGATTATATAAACTCTAGATACCGCATCACGCAATGAGCGATGCGACACAAACAGGCCAGCTTTTACGAGCGTGTGTGCGTGAGGCACGCACACACGCATAGCAGTGGCTATGTCTTACACCAGCGTCATTTGGATCTTGGAGTTACCAGCTAATGAATCTATCCCGATAAAATGGGGGAAAACTGTAAAATTATGTTAATAATATAATAACATAAATTGTAATATTTTACTATTTAAATGTTTTTTTTTTTACTTTATGTATTATGTATAGAAAAATACTATCAAATAAAAGTCAATAACGTATTGACAAAATATGTTTTATTATTTAACTTATAGTGTCGACTTATAAAAATATTATAATAAATATAACTAAATATAACTTATATTGGACCGATTTCGTTCAAAATCGATATTTAGGCTTCTCTGGGGTCAAGAAAGGGGAAATGGTTGCCAAAATTATAAAAAGTCACCGCCATATTGGAATTCTGTGTTATTGGACCGATTTCGTTCAAAATCTATATTTAGGCTTCTCTGGGGTCAAGAAAGGGTAAATGGTTGCCAAAATTATAAAAAGTCACCGCCATATTGGAATTCTGTGTTATTGGACCGGTTTCGTTCATAATCGATATTTAGGCTTCTCTGGGGTCAAGAAAGAGGGCATGGTTGCCAAAATTATAGAAAGTCACCGCCATATAGGAATTCTTTGTTATTGGACCGATTTCGTTCAAAATCGATATTAAGGCTTCTCTGGGGTCAAGAAAGAGGAAATGGTTGCCAAAATTTTAAAAAGTCACCGCCATATTGGAATTCTTTGTTATTACAATGTTACAAGCTTTATAATAATATTGTAAAATGATTATTTTAAAAGAGCAACTGCTGAGTTTCTTGCCGGCTCTTCTCATGATTCAATGATGACGTGTCATAAGAGCCACAGGTTGGCCTACATGAAATAAATAATTTTGAATTAGAATTTGAAATTAAGATGTAGATTATAGTTGATGAAGATGATAGATTATGTGTGTGTGGTATGATTATGATAAGATGTAGATTATAGATGATGTAGATGATAAATTATGTGCGAAAGTGTGAAAGCGCACGGGCTTGCAACGCGAACTGTTCTTCCAACTTTCAAGGCGAGGCGTGGAAACAGTAATGATTTCTGTGTGCAAGTTTTTCTGGGTGGTTATGAAAAAAAATAGCCTAAGACTTGCAAAAGACGTTGCAAACCCGTGCGCGGTTGGAGGGCTCGTGCTTTGATAGAACACGAGTTTGAAAATGGAGTTAGCCTAACAAACCCGTGCGTGTTTCATGGCAGTATTATTTCCATTTCCCCGTTCAAAAGGAGGCTTTCAGATTTTGAACAGGGAAATGGAAATAAGCTCTCAGGAGGACGTTTGGGTAGTTGGGTCTAACATTAACTATGAAGGTAGCACTTACCCGCAGCGACAAATTTGTCAGGCAGCATCACACAGTGCAGAGTGGCGAGCAGAGACCATCCTTGCTTAATATGAGCTTGTTGAGCCGCCAACTGTTCTTCACGCTCTTCATCAAAAGGCCTATGAACGTTGTTGGTCTAATATATATACGAAGGAATCACTTACCCGCAGCAACAACTTTGTCGGGTAGCAAAACAAAGTGCAGAGTGGCCAGTAGAGACCATCCTTGCTTGATATGAGCTTGTTGAGCCGCCAACTGTTCTTCACGTTCTTCATCAACCGCCCATGAAGACGTGTGAGATGTTGGTCTAACATCTACTATCTAGGTAGCACTTACCCGCAGCTACAACTTTGTCAGGTAGCAATACACAGTGCAGAGTGGCGAGCAGAAACCATCCTTGCTTGATATGAGCTTGTTGAGCCGCCAACAGTTTTTCACGTTCTTCATCAACCACCCATGAAGACGTGTGAGATGTTGGTCTAACATTTACTATCTGGGTAGCACTTACCCGCAGCAACAACTTTTGCATGCAGCCGTACACAGTGCAAAGTGGCCAGTAAAGACCATCCTTGCTGGATATGATCTTGTTGAGCCGCCAACTGTTTTTCACGTTCTTCATCAACCGCCCATGAAGACGTGTGAGCTGTTGGTCTAACATCTACTATCTAGGTAGCACTTACCCGCAGCTACAACTTTGTCAGGTAGCAAAAACACAGTGCAGCGTGGCGAGCCATATTGGAATTCTTTGTTATTGGACCGATTTTGTTCAAAATCGATATTTAGGCTTCTCTGGGGTCAAGAAAGAGGGCATGGTTGCCAAAATTATAAAAAGTCACCGCTATATTGGAATTCTTTGTTATTGGACCGATTTCGTTCAAAATCAATATTTAGGCTTCTCTGGGGTCAAGAAAGAGGAAATGGTTGCCAAAATTTAAAAAAGTCACCGCCATATTGGAATTCGTTGTTATTGGACCGATTTCGTTAAAAATTGAAATTTAGGCTTCTCTGCGGTCAAGAAAGAAGGCATGGTTGCCAAAATTATAAACAGTCACCGCCATATTGGAATTCTTTGTTATTGGACCGATTTCGTTCAAAATCGATATTTAGGCTTCTCTGGGGTCAAGAAAGAGGGTATGGTTGCCAAAATTTTAAAAAGTCACCGCCATATTGGAATTCTTTGTTATTGGAACGATTTTGTTCAAAATGGATATTTAGGCTTCTCTGGGGTCAAGAAAGAGGGTATGGTTGACAAAATTTTAAAAAGTCACCGCCATATTGGAATTCTTTGTTATTGGACCGATTTCGTTCAAAATCGATATTTAGGCTTCTCTGGGGTCAAGAAAGAGGACATGGTTGCCAAAAATTTAAAAAGTCACCGCCATATTGGAATTCTTTGCTATTGGAGCGATTTCGTTCAAAATCGATATTTAGGCTTCTCTGGGCTCAAGAAAGAGTGGTTGCCAAAATTTAACTGTCATATAAAAACCCTTCCGTAGTAGGTACATTATTTATAAAAAACCCCATAACCGAAATTTCATGTTTGTAAATACTAATTTAATAGCCATCTCTTTGAATTTCTTTTTTAAATAATTTGCGTTTAGAGGTTGCATCACTTTTTAAGTTATCTAATTTGGCTATATGGTAACACCGTATGGTCAAATATTTTTCGGTGATCAGTCTTATTAGGTTCACTTGGTGAAGTGAACCAAACGCGTGTTCCGTTTCAACTTTAAAATAAGTATTTTTATGGCCAATAAATTGTTTTATTATAGAAGATACTATTTTTGTGAAAGTTCGGCTAGTCATTATAAAATTTTGTCTTAGAAACTTTCTTATCACTGTCTCCGAAGTATTACATATAGAATATACATCCCGTGAAGCATAAATCAGGCCGGCTTCATCCCGTGCGCTAACTAGTTTATGGTATTCATGCTTTTCATTTGATAACAAACATTCTATGCATGCAGTACATTTGATTTGTCTACGGAGACATCTCACAACACAACCTGAAATGTAACCAACTATCTGTTGTGTATATTCAGATAATGTAGAATCATCCAAAAATCGAGACACATATCCTCCGTTATCGTCCGATATATTTTGTTCTACCGTTTCACCGTCATCTTCATCATCTTTTCGTATTGTCGGAGTAGTTGAATTAATACATTTTAGTGCCGAAGAGCAAGTCAAAACGCTTATGTTCTCTAGCGGCACACAATTTCCTGAACCAGCAGATTTAAGCTCCATGTGACACAGAAGTTTTCTGTATATACCTTTCAATTGTCGGGCATTCGGGTTATCATTATAATATTATAATTGTATCGCATCCTTTTTCAATCTTTGACGTCCTTGATTACTTGCAAAATACAAGTCTTTTTCACGGAAATGTTCGGAACATATCACAGTGGATTTGGATGGTTTTCAATACTCTTCTCCACGGCTTTTTCTTATTATTTCCACCCATCGACTTCTAAATATGGGATCAATAGGTATCCTGAAACCGCAAAATTTTAAAGTTTTTTTTTTAATTTGACCGATGTATTTCAAATTGTACGTTAATTTAAATATGGCGGTGACTTTTTAAAATTTTGGCAACCATGTCCTCTTTCTTGACCCCAGAGAAGCCTAAATATCGATTTTGAACGAAATCGGTCCAATAACAAAGAATTCCAATATGGCGGTGACTTTTTAAAATTTTGTCAACCATACCCTCTTTCTTGACCCCAGAGAAGCCTAAATATCCATTTTGAACAAAATCGGTCCAATAACAAAGAATTCCAATATGGCGGTGACTTTTTAAAATTTTGGCAACCATACCCTCTTTCTTGACCCCAGAGAAGCCTAAATATCGATTTTGAACGAAATCGGTCCAATAACAAAGAATTCCAATATGGCGGTGACTGTTTATAATTTTGGCAACCATGCCTTCTTTCTTGACCGCAGAGAAGCCTAAATTTCAATTTTTAACGAAATCGGTCCAATAACAACGAATTCCAATATGGCGGTGACTTTTTTAAATTTTGGCAACCATTTCCTCTTTCTTGACCCCAGAGAAGCCTAAATATTGATTTTGAACGAAATCGGTCCAATAACAAAGAATTCCAATATGGCGGTGACTTTTTATAATTTTGGCAACCATGCCCTCTTTCTTGACCCCAGAGAAGCCTAAATATCGATTTTGAACAAAATCGGTCCAATAACAAAGAATTCCAATATGGCGGTGACTTTTTAAAATTTTGGCAACCATACCCTCTTTCTTGACCCCAGAGAAGCCTAAATATCGATTTTGAACGAAATCGGTCCAATAACAAAGAATTCCAATATGGCGGTGACTTATTATAATTTTGGCAACCATTTCCTCTTTCTTGACCCCAGAGAAGCCTAAATATCGATTTTGAACGAAATCGGTCCAATAACAAAGAATTTCAATATGGCGGAATATTGCAATTTTGTGTTTGCACACAATATACTTGAACACTTAGATTGGTTGCCGTTGCCGAAATTGGTTGGGAGGACATTATTATCATTAACTTTGCGGCATTTGAATGTGATTGGAGTGTAGCATTCAATCCCTGTACAGAGCTTCACAAATCGCAAAACCCCGATGGTTAAAATCGCGGAACGCCGATGCTAAAAAACGCAACACTCTGTTGGTCAGTCGGGAAAAATGAACATGTACAACAGGTTTAAAGACAACTATACCAGGAAATTCCCAATCCAAGACTGGCAACACCACAAAATGACGCGATGGTTTTGTGAATAAAGGTATCAAATTATTAGTTTTGCTTTCGTATATTACTATTAGTTTTGAGTTACTTACCGATGGTAGGAGATTTTGTTAGTTGATTTTAACCGTCCTTTGTAATTTCTGCAAATTTTGATCGCGCAACTTGCCATTTTCAGCAAAATAATCGATCGCAAAAAATAAGCCGTACGTGCGTATCACTCGACGTTACAATTGACACTGAGGTGCGGTGAACGCTTTAGAGGAGAACAGTTCACTGATATTTTTATCGACGCTTTTGCGCCGCCGTGACTCTATCTAGAGTATATATAATCAAAGATCGTATAGAACTTCATACTTATTCCCAATCTTTGATTATATAATCAAAGTTCCCAATTAAAGAAAATTTGTCTGTGGTAGATCTTCAAAGGATAAGTAGTACTTATCTATCAAAGTTGAATGGCTAAATAAATAAAGTCGAATAGAAAAATCCGCTTCTTATAACAGACTAGATTTTACCCGCAGCTTTTCTCATGTTGAGTTCGTTTTTCAAACTCCTATTTTACCTCCTTAGGGGTTGAATTTTCTTAGCGTTCGCGTCGTAATAAATAGCTATCTGTATGCCCAGTTCGATCCGTCCAGGGATTTGAGCTGTGCGTTGATAGATCAGTTGGTCACATTTTACCAGCTTTTATTTAACTTGCAATGTTGTTGCTACCTAACTTAAATGTATTTATGAAGTTTAATATGTATATTTGGGTCAAATCTTGCAAAACGAATTAGAACAACTTCCCGGTTTCTGACTGAGATGAAATTTTGTATGTACCTACTTACTTATATACCTATATGTACCCAAATCGGATGACAATGCAATATTATTGTAACATGGAGTTGATCTGATAGAGCCGGAAGATGGCTATCGGAACTCTCGACGTAGCTCATCGAATTTGGGCTCATTTGATTTGTGTTGGCAAGTAGGTACTCTGGTCCTAGATAATATCCAGTTTCTGATGATAGAGCTGGAAGGTGGCTGTAGGAAAGCTGTAATAAAACAAAGTAACCCCGTCGAAGGCTCGGTTTGCTCGTTGGGCTCCTTTGATTCGTACTTAGGTACTTACTCTGGTCCTAGATGAGATCCAGGGTCTGATGATGTAGCCAGCTACTAAAAGCTTGTTATTAAAAATATATTTTCAACACTTGTTCCTTTTCTTTACACTTGTTGTTTTTTTGTTGTTGTTGTTGACTACATGATAAGGTATGTATGGTTTGGAATCTTTGAATGACTAGAAGGTACCTACACCATAAGGATTCCATTATGTACCTAGTTATTACAGCTCACCTAGTAGGTACTTAGAGTAAAAATCTTACTGCAGAAAAAGCGATCATCGGTTACTCCGTTGTTGCATGATTGAAAGACAAACAAACACACTTTTGGAATTTATAATAATGTTTGTTTAACATCAGGAAGATGCACATGAGGAAGCTATGTCCTATAGGTATCTAGGTAAGTAGATACCTATAGGACATAACCTAGACCTACTTAGTAAGGCTGATGAAAAAAAGACGAAGTATGAAGATAAGCAAAGAAAATTTTGAACAGGCAAAACGAATACAAACTTTAAGCCGGCAGCCGCGCGTAAACGTTCGCAGAATTTCAGGCAAACAGGAAAATTCCTTCATTACAACCGACAACGCCTATAGAGTCGGCTACATACAAATAACTGGCTGTGTCCAATTTAAATAACAGCCTCGGAAAGCTGAAAAACAACCCGTAACCGAAGTTGAGAATAAATTAGCAACCACCCTACCCCCCTTTTCCCCAATGTGTACATTGTGCAAAATATTATTTGCCTTGCCAGACAATAATAGGATCTATTGCTCCGCCCTGACATGTTAGCTTTAGGAGGCCCCTCCCAGAGAGGCCCTCCCGCGATTGGCGCCCCTCGCTCTCGCTCGCGCGCGCAGTCCGTCCCTGTCTCCCGCGCGGCTTCGCGCGACGCCCGAGGGGTAAATGTTTTGGTAGCAACACACACGAGGGTTTTCCAGAGACGCGTATTGTCGGGGCGTTTCGTTGAGAGATATTTTTTACGCGCATTTTATTCGGTGATACCTGAATTGTGTGTCAGAATTCGCTTTATGAGATTTTTTTCAATAGAGTCCTTTAAGGATTAAAGGATCTTTCTATACGTATCTCGGTAAACAGTTACTTTTCCTCTTTTTGTTGGGATCTTTTTGGAGCTTTTTCATATTTATTTTCGCATCTTTTCGCGGTAAAAGTTTAGCTAAACTCTCGATTCGGTTTAAACAGAAATGTTTTGGACTCAATGATAATGAGGAACAATTTTGTTAGATACCCTACTTATTACGATGAGCTTATTATATTCAAGATGTTATAGTAGGTAAATATTTCAGTAAGACAAGTTAGGTTGGTAGAAAAATATTCTTGGGCCAGTTTAAATTTAAATCTAAATTATTCTTGTAAAATCTTAAAAAGCTGGTAGAGTCGAGAGAGCTCCTAAATTATCTAAATATAAAAATTTTTCACAAAGAAAATATTCGTTAGATACCTAGTTCAAATATGTTTTAACATACGAAAAAATAACTAAAAAGAAACATTAAAGTAAAAATATACGAATCATTCGTAAAGAAATACTTAACTTTGGACAAAACAAGCGTTCGACGAACGAAAAAGTCCCGCCGACCCAAAATAAATACCGCAACAAAGTTAAATCGATAGGGAGCCTAATAATTATTAGTCAACGGCCTGAAATTCATGCACAAAGCTCCGACCCGCAGTAATAATAACGACAATTGTTGTGTTTACTGAAACGTAAACGCGCGGAGTGGGTGACCCCCCGGGGCGGGGCCTGGCGGGCCGGCCTCCGGCGCGCCGGGGCCCGTGCAGTCCGCGCCGCGCCTCGCGCCTCAACGCACCTCTGACATGCGACGGGGCCATGGGCGACTGTGACCTGAGCCAGTACCGCGACATGGTCATCGAGGGCGAGCTGCCGCTGGACCTGCGGCCGCCGCCGCGCCTCTACCTGCCGCACTACCTGCGCGACGAGCGCGACGAGCGCGACGACTACCCGCCCGACGACCCCTACGTGTCCGTGGACGAGGACCCGCCCGACGCGCCGCCGGGCGAGGAGGAGCGCTACGGCGCGCCCAGCCCCGGCGACTCCAAGCCCAGCTCGCCCAAGAAGCCCAAGAGCAAGTCCTCGTCCCAGCTGATCAAGCCGCCCTACTCCTACATCGCGCTCATCACCATGGCCATCCTGCAGTCCCCGCACAAGAAGCTCACGCTGAGCGGCATATGCGAGTTCATCATGACCAGGTTCCCCTACTACCGCGAGAAGTTCCCCGCGTGGCAGAACTCCATCCGGCACAACCTGAGCCTGAACGATTGTTTCATAAAGATCCCGCGGGAGCCGGGGAACCCCGGGAAGGGGAACTATTGGACGCTGGATCCGCTGGCCGAGGACATGTTCGATAATGGAAGCTTTCTCCGCCGACGGAAGAGGTACAAGCGGCCGGCGCCGTCCCTGCAGCACGCGCACGCGGTGGTGGCGATGCTGGCGAGAGAAGCCTACGCTCCGCTGTTGCCTTTGCCGTGCTACTTGCCGCCGTCGCCGCTGCTGTCGCTGCCGCGCCCGCCGCCGGCGACGTTACGGCCGGTGCCGCTGCCGCCGCGTCTTCCGGAAACCACGGACACGCGCAGCAAGATATCCCGGAACGGTTTCTCGATCGAAGCTATAATTGGCTCGCAGGAGAGCCACGCGTCCGAACCTAGGCGTAGTGCGTTTTCGCCGCTGCACCAGGGCTTGCCGCCGGATGACTGGGCGAGATGAACGTTCTTGAGCGGGTGCGTTTCTAATCTTAGTTCATTTTAGAACGTCCCGACGGACATTGTTTGGGTGAGCTACGGCAAGGAAAAGGTTTTCGGTGTGAGACAGTTGCCGGTATTGTTGCGCGGCTGAGTCGATGGTGTATTTCAATTAATTTGCAATGGGAATTTGTAAAAATGTACATTTTCGTGACGGGTATAATTTATTAGTTCGATTTTAAGGGTCTGCCCGCGAAATTCAAATTTGATTAGGTTTTTCGCAATTTGTGACCTAATACGACCAAGTAGGCTTATGACATTCTAATTGCGCCCATGGGTGTATCATCTTCACAGGTTTATATAAAAATCTTTACTTGAAAGTGTCCAGTTTAAGAAATTAGTCAGAATATCGACTAATTTGTAAGTAACATACGTCCAACTCGTTATTCTGACTAATTTCTTAAATTGGACACTTTCAATTAAAGATGTTTATATAAACCTGGTGAAGATGATACTGCCATTGGCGCAATTAGAATGCCATAAGCCTACTTTGTCGTATTAGTTTACAAATTGTGAAAAACCAAATTAAATTTGAATTTCGCGGGCGGACCCGTATAATCCACCTTAACAAATGACCAAATAAGTCAGAGTTACCTACGATGCATATTTTTAAAAGTAGCTCACAGTAGGTAGGTACAGTGTTTCGTGTAAAGTCGAAGTGTATGTTTGGAATGAACAAATAAAAATGTAAAAATAAATAATATGAATTACGTCCGTAATATAATTAAAATAAGATAAAAAAAAGATAAACGTGGCAAAAATAACTTTTTCTCACCTCCGGGCGGAAAGCGTCAATTTTCCTCCCGCTGCGCTAAACGAAAATGTCGCTTTCCGCCTCCGTCGAGGAGAAAAATAGTATACACACCACGGGCAGTAAATAAGAAAGCCTCAGATCACATGTTTATTGACCTCGGCTTCGCCTCGGAAAACAATTAGGTACATGTGATCTGAGACATTTCTTATTTTACTGCCCTAGATGTGTAATGTACTATTACTTTATCTAGCGACAATTTATTTAATAATGTTTTCTTTACTTTTTTATTTGTTGAGAACTGAAACCTTTTATTAGGCTTTTTAAATGAAACCTAAAGGGTACTAATATAATTTTTTACAATGCTGTTTCCAACATGTACTTACCTATCTATAATTTATTAATTTGAAAGAGAAACTAAAATAATTAATAATTAATGAAAAGCATTGCAATTTATTCATATTTGTTTTAAAAAAAATTATTGTTGTCATTTTAATCTAATTTTGTTAACATTAAATATTTTTTCTATAATATATCAAAAAAATTACGATGCCTGTGTATACCTACTACCTTAAAGATTAAAAATCTAGTCATTATTTGTACAGACTACTTAGTTACAAAATATAGAAACTGTAAATATTATGTAAATTTTCGTTACAATTAGCTAGGAAATAAGTAGATATTGTTCAGTAAGAACTACTTTGCCAAAAACATGCTGTATTTATTACGTAGTTTTATTTGTAGCATATATTTTTGTGTAATTATTTCCAATAAGATACAAAATATATAAAAATAGAAGATTACTGTTATTTTCATTATTTCGAAGCAGAATTTTAACTTATGCCTACACTCCCTTTTATGGAACAGTTAATATATTTATTTAATAATAATATGCTATAGATACAAATTACATATATATATACAAATATTTAATTATGTAGCTTATTAAATGAACATAAAGTAAATAGGTAGGTACCTAAGTACCTGAAATAATATTATTATGAACCTCTGACCATTTTTAACCGACTTCCAAAAAGGAGGAGGTTCTCAATTCGGCCGGTATCTTTTTTTTTTTTTTGTATGTATGTCCACCGATTTCTCCGGGATTACTGGACCGATTCACGTGATTTTTTTTTTAATCGACAGAGGATGTTTGCGAAATGGTCCCATAAAAATTTTAACCTTCAACTCCTCAAGCCTGATGCTGCAGGGATATTGCTCACCTAAAATAAAGAGATTTAGGAAATGTCGGTTACGAATTATCATTGTAGGTAACAAGTATGGACTACATCATGGAGCTCCAGGTCCTAGCTCCTCAATCATAGGATACTACACTTAAAAGCTTAAAATAAAAATTCTTTTCAAAAAACCGACTTCGAACGCCACTACAAAGTATAAAAATAATTTTAGTTTGTCCACGTTTGATCCATCCACGTGTCCACCGACTCGCGATGCTCTCTCGACTTCTACAAACGAGTCTCTCATATTGTGTAGCGTCGCGCATCGGTTTCATAGTTTGAATTTAGGCCCGCCCGACTTCAACAAACGTGGACAAACTAAAATTATTTTTATACTTTGTAGTTGCGTTAGAAGTCGGTTTTTTGAAAAGAATTTTTTGGTTTCAGTCTTTAATTTAAAACTTAAAGCAAAATTAAATTTATTAATTACCTAGATTAAAACCATAGTAAATATATAGGTATTATGTTTTTATTGTTTATCGTTAAATCGAATACGGCTAAGTTAATTTTGTATCTAATGATTTTAATTTTTGATTTTTATTAACATCAGGCTTCTTCCGAATAATAAAATCAATTTTATTTAAGTATCGTCAGTCAAAGTTCATGGAACAAGTTAACATAATATACCTAGGTATTAAACTTGTTAGGTATTTATCATGCAAAGATAAAACACTCTGTAGATTACCTTAAAACAATGTTACAGTAATATTAATGCTAAATATAAAATAACAGACACAGCAAATGTTTGTAGTGAGATTTGCACAGGTAACAAGTTTGTTTAACTCTTGCAAATTTTGTTGTTGGAGTGCCATACAATGTTGTGTGGCGTGCGTTTAGGGTTATGCTTTATTTCATAATAATATTATGTAATTATGTAGTTTTTGCTGGGACCACGTCCGCATGGCCTCGCGGAAACTCTTAGTTATTCCGAGAGAGGTAGCCTATGTCACATCAATAACGCTGTAAAAACGCAATAAATTGCTACGTGATTGAAGGACAAACCAACAAACACATTTTCGCATTTATAATATTAAGTAAGGAAGGTTTCAGCAGCTAAACTTTTTAAGCTATTGCATAGCTTTTATCGCAGGCTTTGAACTAGGACAAACAGTTTGAGCGCGGCAACCGAATCAAGAACTTCCGTAACGAAAAAAAACCTAACACCGTCGTTCAGTAAGCTTTCAACATTTTAGTGGTTCACATTTAGCTCTGTTTGGCGCAGTGGGCGAGCGGCCGCTTTCTTTAGATGTTGCAGGTTCGAATCTCACTCGCGAAGTAGTGATAGTGCGCTTTTCTTGTTTGTTTGATTTTTAATTATTCATAATAAAAATATATTGCATAAATATTATAATTGCATAAGTTGATAAAAAATGCTATGCAATAGCTTTACCGCGGCAGTCCCCGAGTGCCACTTAATTTTTTTTATTACAAACTTAGGTAGTGGTAAAATACTTTCAACATTTAAGGTCAAGTCACTCGTTTGCGGATCCTGATATTTTATTCTTGACCAGAGTCCTTGACTGCGATATCACCTGATGGTGAGTGACGATGCTAACTTGGCTCTGGGGTAGTAGTTTATCGAAGTTCACAACCAAAAGCTGTCTTCTAAATAAAATATCGATCATCATAAAATGTGTTTAGTATTTTCATAGGAAGAAGAAGTCGACTATATTCTTCCAATTTTATATCGGACTCCAACCTAGAAAGCTACTTACTAACTCCTGGGTATATCGGCTTCTGAACAAATAGAACCTCATCAAAATCAGTCATTCGTTTTGGGAGCTACGAGATGCTACAATTGCTACGACATACGATGTTGCAACACACGCATTGAAGACATTTCTTTAATTTCTTCTTTTCAAGCCATACAAGGTTGAACAAAGGTCTCTTTTAAGGAATTCCACAGGCTTCGGTTTTGCGCCACCTATAGCCAGCAGTTCCCTGCGAAACAAACCATTCAACCACCAATGATTTTATGTTATACTAGCTGATGCCCGCGACTTCGTCCGCATGGATTTAGTTTTTAAAAATCCCGCGGGAACTCTTTCATTATCCAAGATAAAAAGTAGCTCTCCCGGTCTGAGGAACCACTACTACAGCCATTACTATACCCATGCAAAAAATCGCATCAATCCGCTGTTCTGTTGCAACGTGATTGAAGGACAAACCAACAAACAAACATACTTTCGCATTTATAATATCAGTAATGCTTTATTATAACACTTTTTATAATTGTCAAATTTTTCACCATACTTATAACCAAAGACAAAAACGTTTAGCTGTCATTTACGTTTTGTTATTCCACTGTCATTTGCGTTTTGTTATTCCATGTCAGATGCGTTTTTCTTATACCACGTTTTATAGTGACATGACGGAAACGCGGTCGAACGGGATAAAAAGTATCCTATGTCCGTCTCCTGGTTCTAAGCTACCTCTCCACCAACTTTCAGCCCAATCGGTTCATCCGTTCTTGAGTTATAAATAGTGTAACTAACACCACTTTCTTTTATATATATAGATTTTGGTAAGTACATGTGAGTAGTATTTATTGAGTTAGGTCAATTAGAGAATTTATAATTTCTGAATGGTTTCTGGTCTGGTCTGGTGGGAGGCTTTGAACGTTGTTCTAGCTACCACCCTACTGTCAATGACGGGCCGCCAAGCGATTTAGCGTTCCGACACGATGCCGTATGGTGTAGAGGGATTTTAAGGGTATGGGTTGAATATTCACTGCCATACCCCTTCCAAGTTAGCCCGGTACCATTAGACTGCATCGTCACTTACCATCAGGTGGTATCGTAGTCAAGGACTATCTTGTCATTGAATTAAAAAAAGTGTGTGTCAGCTCCGGCCTCAGACGCACGACTGGAGTTTACGCGCGACTCGGGTCCCCGACCGTCTTTCGCTTCGGGGACCCGATCGCTACGCGCTCGGCTACCCGAACCGAAAGCTCTTTCGCACGAAAACCAACCTTATTTACTCAACATTAGGGTAGAAATTTGCATCGTTGTGAAAAACGTAACAGAAAAACGTAACGAGGTCATTGATTTTACTGCTCGGATTTTTCTCATACCGGACGCCTAAAATCGATTCTTAAGGAGTAAACTCCAAAAAAGGCATTTTTGTCAGCCCTCACGCAACACATTAGCTTAAATTATGCTCAGTATAAATGTTGACTCAGCAAATAACAAAAAGCCAGTTGTTTAGCTCTTATCTGACGCGTGAAGTCTGACTGTCAAATGACTGTCAGCGATTGCTACTCTCTATTACGTATTTGTGACCTTACTGGCGCCAAGAGTGACTTTGTCATGTATATCATCATCAGCATCATTAGCAACCCTTCAACGGCTCACTACTGAGCGCAGGTTCTTCATAGTTCTTTGCAGAACTTCGTAGAGCTTCGTAGAACGTCGTAGCTGTCGTGTTCCTATGGCTTCTATCACGGCAAACTGTAAAAATTTAAAACCAATTGAAACCAAGGGGTGATCACCATAGAGAAAACCTGGAAAATAGCATAATAAAACGATAAAAATAGAAAAAATGTTGTTTCTAGGCTGCTTTCTTTTTCTTATCTAGTACCAAGATTTCATGACCTAAGTAATTCATATTTGCCGAGTAGTGTTTAACCGACGAAAAAACTAGACGTTTTGACAGATTTTATAAACAGAGTTAGGTACTTAATACTCATTTAATATTGAATGAGAGCATTATTCGAGAATCATAAAGCTAGGTAATTTGTCCCGTTTGATGTGAAGACAATGGGGCCATGGAGTCAAAAGTGCAGAAAAAATTACGATACACGATACATTTCGTAATTAATGCCTCATCTGGCGAAGAAGGCCCTGTCTTTTTTCACGCAAAGAATCAGCCTGGCTGTCCAGCGTGGAAATGCAGTCGGTAAGTTTGGCACCATTCCACGTGGGCATGATTTGTAAAATATACATATTACATTAGATAAGTTTGTCACCGTAAGATTGTAAAATTCATAAACGAACTAGTAAGTTTGTGAACTCTGCGAACAGTATTGCTTATTTTATAATTTAACTTACGTTGTAAACTACAATAGGAGGACCACTGATCATGTGACAAAAAAGATGAAATAACTGGCATTAGAAATTGTTTATATATGTAATTTAAAATATAATATTATATTATTATTATTTGGTAATCACGTGTTTGTTTCAAAAAACAAAATGCTGACGCCCCGACTCCACGCAGCTCAGTCTTGTCTGTCCTACCCCTATTTATATAGCGGGGAGCCAGAAGCTCGTGAAGATCTACCAAACACTTTTTGCTGTGAAATAAGATATTTTTTCGAAATTGTAGGTACTTCCGAACATCATGCAAGAGTTTTTTAAAATCGGTCAACATACCCATTATGGATAAGTATGAAATCAAACATACATTTTAATATACACAAGCAAAGTAGGTTCTGCATAGTAATAAAGATTTTAAATGTTAAGAATTGCGAAATGCAGGACAAACTGATGAGATAAATCTTAAAAAAATTCCTATCTACGAGTTTTCACTTCTATTTACACGAACAGATAGAGCGGATTGTTTTAATTGGGGCATTGTTTATTTAAAATAGTCAAAGAGCTGGTGACCAAGGATTTATTGAAATGGGGTAGAAAAAAAATTTAAAAAAATTATGAAGCGAATACCATTGACTTTGAAACATCATTTGTCATCAATAGATGGTGTCATCAATAGATGATGATGATGATTAAAAGACCACTTTGAGAGCTTCAAATTCAGTAGTAGATACTATATGGAGAAGCATGACATTTAGGCACTGTCTGCTAATAAAAAGCTCATAAGATTATTTTACTATTAAGCACATAATTAGGATTTTTTTTATATGACTAACCAAAACACACTTTACAATTTTTTTTATCAGTCTGCCGGTTTGTACAGGCTAATCTTCTGAATGGTTTAGCCGATTTTAATGGAATAATAGAAGGAAATGTTTTAAAATACTTAAAATTTTTAGTACCTACTTAATAAACTTTTTGACCGAGTGAAGCGAGGTCTCTGAGTTTACTAGAGCGATTTGCACTTTTCCGTCCGTCCGTCTGTCCGTCCGTCCGTCTGTCGGTCCGTCCGTCTGTCAGAGCCTTATAACTTTTGAATTACTGAACGTAATTACTTCAAATTTAGATATAATATGTAAACCGATGGCCTCCAGCCGAAAATGGCTTAAAAAGTTATAAAAATCTTTATTTCAGGGGGCTCTCATAGAAAATTTTTTTTTGCGATTCATAGGGCTTCTGTGTATCATTTTAAAGACAATTTGGAACAGAGTACAAACGTATTTTTTTTTTAATTTTTTTCCTAAAATTGACGAAATGGGGGGCTTTCAAAGTGGCGATTTAATACGCTCGCTTGAAGACGCTCAAAATTGAAAATTGGCTATATATTTTCAAGCTGTACTTATTTTTTTACTTCACTTGTATCCTGTACTTGAACAACAAATACTACAATTATATGAATATTATAAAGAAATGAGATTATTTAATTTTTAATGAGCATCAGTAATTTTCACATAGCTTCACAATAATGCTAATAGATGGCGCAGTCATTAACTATTCCATGGAACTAGGAGTCACGACTACGATCTATCCCAAAAACAGTTTTGCGTCGAGCATTATTATTTAGGTACATAATATATTATCATATTATTCAATTAAAATTATTCTTTAGTTAAATATCTTCAATAAATTAATAATTGCTGCATTTTGTATATTTTATATTCGCGTCGATAGATGACGATTTGTACAGATGCACCTAACCCGTTTTCACTCGTTAGTACCTACATAATAATTCAATGTTGTCACTGACGTTCCCTAACCTTTACGGGCTACCTATGATAAGTTAGGTTATGATTACTGTCAACTCTAATCACGATCCTGTACGGGACACCTAAAGGACATTGGGACGGATGTTAGGACTTAGAATTGTGTTTTGGAGCTACCTACGTAAAGAGACTCCTACATAGGGGATGATTTAGGTATGTTTGGTGAAAACGGGCATAATAATAATGTTAGTTTTGGTCGTCATGTATCGATTGAATGAATAATCATGGGGTACCGCCAAAATATCAAATTTACGCTCGAATAAAATTTATTTTACGTCGGTGGATTCGGAGTGCCAATGTCACCATGTAAATGTAAAGTTGTAAAGTTTAACCGTGGAGATTTGACGTTTTTACTGATTTTCAGTACAAGAACTGTCAGAACGTCTATAACTCCTCGGTTAAAAGTTTTACCAACGTAAAATAAGTTTTATCCGAGTGTAAAGATATTTTGGCAGATTTTCAATACAAAAACTGTCGATCGTGAAGATGGCACTCACTGCTCTTGCACTATGAATTCTTCTGTCAATCTGTAGACAAACGTACAAACGTACATTTCAACGCACTGGGAAAACAGAGATACTGCGTTACGAAAACTTCACAAATCTCGATGATAACGTGTGACGAAACGAAAGTAACGTTTCAAGTTATCTAATTTATGATGCTTACACACCAGAATGAGGCTTTTCTTAAGATTATAAACCATTTTTATAGCGATATTTTCATTTTTGCCTCTATCATTAAACAGCCATAATAACACCATACTACAGAATATTTATTAGTACAAGACCATACCTAGATTACAGTCCGTAAAACTTAAGAATTTACCGAGTTCAGGCGGGCAGGTGATATACTAGGTGGAGATGATTTGAAGTTGAAGGATAAGAAAAATAAAACACTTTAAACAAATTATATATAAGTGCCGATTTATCCAACATCGAGTGACGTTTAACCGAGGAATAAACTAGTAAATCGGCCAGTTTTTGTATTTAAAATTGGCCAAAATATCTTTACACTTGGATAAGATTTATTTTATGATGGTGAAATCGACTCTTAAATCCATAATAAATTATGAGTAGCTATCAAGTTATGTAAAACATAAAGTCAATAGATATCAATACAAAGAGTTATTCCACAGTTACATAAACTTAAGAATACTTAGTACTTTATCAACCGACTTCAAAAAAAGGAGGAGGTTATCAATTCAACGCGTATTTTCTTTGCCAATGTTACTCCTAACTCCATCAAATCTGAACCAATTTCAATACTTTATTTATTTGAAAGGATATATCGTCAGGTTGGTCCAATTTAAAAGTGATAAGATTATCACGTATACGATATTCATCAGATGATGAATCACCGGTGATGGAGGTCGAAAACTACTCAAGGAATAAGAGCAAATCGCTCGCGATCAGAGAATGTGTAGTTTGATCTTAATATGAATCTACACTAAAAATTTTAAAATACCTAGGTACTTGAACAAAACGAAAATTTTTTTTTTAAAAAACCGACTTCAAACGCCAATAGAATTTATGAAATAATAAAAGTTTGTCCACGTATGTTGAAGTCATACTCATACATAGTGTACAAACTAAAATTATTTTAAACTTTCTAGAGGCGTTTACTATATGGCGGTTTTATAAAAAGAATTTTTTACTTTATTTATTTTTTGTCTACTTTCTGTAAAACCTCCTGGTAAACTGAGAGCCAGTATATAAAAGCCAGAGATGCGTGCCTAGAATCGAACCCCAAGTCCCCTCAAAAGGATTTCGAAGTCTTAACTACTAGGCAATCCCCGCTTCAACAATATGTGGCGGCGTTCAACCTCCACAGACCCTGGCTGTTTTCGTGCTGGCCAGGTTTGCAATAGAAACTTGGTTGTCAAGAAATATGAGAAAATTATGAGAAATACGGAGAAAATACTTGTCTTGACAACCAAGTTTCTATTGAACACCTGGCCAGCAGGAAAACAGCCAGGGCTTGTGGAGGTTGCACGCAGTCACAAATACATAATTAAAAAACAAAATTCTAAAACACTAATACGCATATCAGTGTTCCATATTTGATTTGACGTTGATAAATATAATTTTCTTTAAAATAAGTTACTTTTACTATTTTAGAAATAGCAGTTTTATACAATATACCGCCTGCAGATTGAACCAGTGTGGGAAGTTAATTTACACAGTTCTTAGTTGTTGGGGTAGGTATTATGTTCTCGTAATCTTAGTTTCTTATTAGAACTACACAAATATACTGTGGTTTTAATACACGATGTTAATATCTTTCCGCGAATATTAAACCGTTAGAAGTTTCTTGATTCTTGATCCTTTACTATATTTAGATGTTTTAACAAGAATAAAAGTTTAAAAACTGTAGATATAAAAATCGTCATTGATTTTTAACCGACTTCAAAAACGGAGGAGGTTCTCCATTCGTCGGATTTTTTCAACCGACTTCAATAAAAAAGAGGAGGTTCTCAATTCGTCGGAATTTTTTTTTGTTAATTTATTTTATATATGTTTACCGATTACTCGAAGACGCCTGAACCGATTTAAAAAATTCTTTTTTGTTTCAAAGGGTATATATATAGGGATGTCTTCCCAGGTGGTCCCATATAAATTTTATCGAAATCGGTCGAACAGTTTTTAAATATCAACAATAAATTATATTCTTTGTCTAGTGGCGCGGGTGTTTAACGTCGGCTTTTTAAAATTTTCTATATCAAATTATGTCCGTATAAAATATAGCCTATGCCGTTCGGACTATAATAACGAATCGATTGACAGTTCATCAAAATCGGTTCAGTAGTTTCGCTACATTCGTTGGAACATTCGTAAATATTCACATAAATAGTCAAGTATATACATACACACATACATACATACATACATACATACATACATACATACATACATACATACATACATACATACATACATACATACATGCATACATACATACATACATACATACATACATACATACATACATACATACATACATACATACATACATACATACAACATACATACATACATACATACATACATACCTACATACATATATACATACATACATACATACATACATACATACATAGACTGCTAAAATCATAAACTCCTGTTGGAAGTTGTATTGCTTTGCCATCCATAAAAAAGTATTATCAGCTTAAGATATTGATGAATCATTTTAATCATCAATTGGAGATGGCTCATATCCGGGTATAGCGCAGAGACGCCGGGTTAGGCTTAACCCAGGAATAAATTGTAATTTTAACAGAAGCTTTATACGAAATCTGTCAAAGCAGCAGCTAACTCTGGGTTAAAGGGATAAACCGGCGTTTCTGCAAGCGGGCCTTAATGTAATAAATATAATTTTTGTTTAGTGTATCGATAAATAATATTATCTAATAACATAGGTAGATTGAAGAACTGATGCTCGTGTTTAAGGCCCCCAAAGGTGCTGGAGTGGGGACCCCGTACCAGAAAGCACAGGCCCCCGGCTTGGTGGATCGACACATCAGACGAGTTGCAGCCGATAGATACGTGCGACACAAGATCGAGACATGTGGAAGTCCATGCAATAGAGCTTTGTCTAGTCGTGGAGGTCTATCGGTTGATGAGACAATGATGATGATGATGATTAAGTTCTGTACTTAATTTCTTACATAGAAGCATTGAACTAATAACGCTTAAAACAACAGAAGTTCCTAACTTTCGCTCCTAACTTAGGCGTAGGCTCAAAATAACCAGTGAATTTGTGAGTGCCATGTAATTACTTTCTGGTAGTACCTACCTACTGATACTTACGTTTTAGACGTGATAACGTCTTATAAATCGATGAACACCGGCTGCACGAACGAAAAAGTGTCACGTTCCGCCTGAGGCTGTGCGTGCAAATGAGAGCGCGGGACAAGCGATAGAGAGACACGATTGGCCCAAACGTTTTTAGGGTTCCGTAGTAAACAAGGAACCCTTATAGTTTCGCCATGTCCGTCCGTCTGTCTGTCTGTCTGTCTGTCTGTCTGTCTGTCTGTCTGTCTGTCTGTCCGCGGTTTATCTCAGAGACTATTGGTACTAGAAATCTGTAACTTGACAAGGGTATAAATATCAATCACGTCGACAAAGTGGTGAAATAAAATTGTGAAAAATATTTTTTTAGGGTACCTCCCCTACATGTAAAGTGGGGATGAATTTTTTTTTCTCATCTATCCCATAGTGTGGGGTGTCGTTGAATAGGTCTTTCAAAAACGTTGTGGGTGTGGGAACACCATTTTTCAATTCAGGGATCCGTATGTGAAATATGATATTTTAAAGTGCTAAATTTTATTAGAGTCAAGTGTCCCCCCCCTCTGCCAGCTAAATGGTTGTATATAGGATACAAGAAAAAATTCACAGCAGTAGTATATATAATGAATTTTAAAGGAAAACTATCACGGCTAAGTAGGGTTCATTAGTGATGGAGTTATATCGGTTTTTCTAAGTTAGATATTTTACGTAGTGTAAGTTGCATATTTTGTAGTATATTAGGGTTCCGTACCCAAAGGGTACCAACGGGACCCTATTACTAAGCCTACGCTGTCCGTCCGTCCGTCCGTCTGTCAGCGGGCTGTATCTCGTAAACCGTAATAGATAGACAGATGAAATTTTCACATAATATTATGTATTTCTATTGCCGCTATAACAACAAATAATAAAAAATAAATTAAATTAAAAAAATTAAATTAAAATGGGTTGGTGGGTAGATGGAAATTTTTTAATTTAATTTTTTTAACGGAACCCTAAAAGAGCGAGGCCCGACTCGCACTTGGCCGATTTTTTTAGTATTTAAACCATGGAACTCAAAATGTATGTTGAGACTTTCAACTACGGAACCCTACACTGCGCGTGGCCCGACACGCACTTGGCCGGTTTTTATTATAGAGAGCGCCCGCACGCCAGTCATTAATGTTTCTTTATGACGTCCGTAAACTGACTTTACAGACAACCAATTTTTTGCTAGTTAAGTATTCAAATTCAAAATAATTTATTTCATATAGGCCAACTATGACAAGTGAAGAATATACCACCGATTTGGCAAGCTGATTCCATTGTGATGACTTATCCTTTCACAGCACAGTAGGTACGTATTTTTTAATAATTTTCTGCTAGCTCGTCGTACTAACGCAATGATACTGCGTAGTCGCCCTTTAAAGGCTTACTAAAAATGCCTTACCACCGCGCGACGCAGTTTCAAGAGCTTAGTGTTTATGCTACCGTTAATTTGCGTAAATCAGTTAGAGTGCAGATTAACGAGGTATTCTGCAGATTGTCTTGCTGAGTCAGTTAAAGTGGAAAAAAATAATTGAGTTCTCACATTGACTAGATAATCTGCAGAATTCCTAGGTAATCTGCAGACTAACGACCATGCATACGGTAAATTCCATAAAACAGGTTCTTGTTTGAATAAAACATTTTAATTAGTTGTAGGTAATTACTAACCTAACCTAACCTAACATAACCAAACTAAACCCAACAAGTGCTATATACATATTTTGGCAAAATCTAAAGTTAGGTTAGGTTGGGGTTATACATGAATAGCCAGGTGCCCGGCCACAGGCCGGGCACTTAGGTTGTCTGGGCACTTAGGTTGTCTTGGCACTTAGGTTGTCTGGGCACTTAGGTTGTCTTGGCACTTAGGTTGTCTGGGCACTTAGGTTGTATTGGGTCAATGTACCTAACTTAAATTTAAAAAACCTGAGGAGCGCGGGAGGAGCGGGTGAGCGAAACAAAAGTATTTTGTTCAGTGTCTTCCGCAATTTAACGATGTACCATTCGTTATTGTGCAGACTAACTAGGTAAAGTGCAAATAAGACCTTTTTTAATTCAAATTTTGCACTTTAACGCATCGTATCCGAGCATCTATGCAGATTACCTAGTTAATGTGCACATTAACGTATTATGCACTCTAACGGTAACAATTATAGTTCGATGCATAAAAAATCATAACATCAGTCGGCCTAGCATGCACGTCGAAGTGATATCTCGCGAAGAGAGAGAGAGAGATATTTTCGATGATAGACTGGTTTCTCGTTTACTCTTTTAAACTTCAAAATTCGAGAAAATGACGTCGCCAATCGCCATTTTAGAGTTCGTAGAGCTAACAGAGACAATAATTTTATCTCTACTATTGACGTAACGAGACGAATCATGCTGTGCAACCATGTTAGTTTCGATAGAGATAATACAAGAAAAGGGGTAGGTACACAAAATTTTATCGCGCGTGCATGCTAGGCCTGCTGGAATCAGGGACTCATTTCCACTAGTACAACTGATTAAGCCAACCGTTGAACTCTAGAATCAAGACTCAAGACCACCCAAAATAAAAGCTCTGAAATATCCCGTTGTTTCCTTGAGTTAATTCGCGCCTTATCACGATAAGCGTAATCACGGCTTTTTCCTGTCCATCAATTGGTTTGTTTGAGTAACCTCACACGGCGCATAGCGGAGTTTGTTTGTGTAAAAAGTGCCTAAAGACCTAAAAGTAGGTAAACATTGAGTTAACTTGTGTTACGATTACGTGGAAAAATTAGGGGTGTTGGTTCAGAGAATGCGTTCCTTTCTCCTGACACGTCTCGATTGAACTGACGACGTAACTTTGTAATGGCGTTGCAGTTACGATAAAAATATTATTGCTGGTTGTTTACCGTTTTAACAATTGATGAGCATTAAAACAACATTATTATATCAATAATCAATAATGTTATAATTTTGTGACAGTTGTCGTGACTAACTGACAGGTGTCAGGAACGCATTCTCTGAACGGCCGAACTTTATAACACATTCGTCCGCGTGAATTTAATTTTTACAATCCCTCGGGAACTCTGTGAATTTCGTGTCACTATGTCACTCTCCAGGTCCTCAACTATATCCATGCAAAAAATCACGTTTATCCGTAGCTCTGTTACGGCGTGATTGAAGGACAAATCAACAAACCAACAAACAAACACTTTCGCATTTAAAATATTAGTATGATTAGTATGATTTCATGTACCTAGGCCAAATTGTGACACTTATGCCAAGTCGAGATCTACCACCGGTTCGGAATGATTCTGAATCATTTTATCCTCACTAATATTATAAACGTGTTTGTTTGTTGGTTTGTCCTTCAGTCACGCAGCAACGGACGTGATTTTTTGCATGGGTATAGTTGAGGACTTTTAGAGTGACATAGGCAATAGAATATATTTCCCGCAAAAACAGAGGGTTCCCGCGCGATAGCTCTACGCGGACGAAGTACAAAATTAGTGCAATATTTATGGCTAGCTTAAATATCCTGGAGAGTGGAGACGATCATGGGTAGCACGGATTAAAAACTCTATGGTGATTAACTACTAACGGACAAAAGCTTGTGCCTACCTCTCAAATAAAATCATTATAATTTTCACTATGGTGCATTCAATCACACGCTTCAATCGAAAATAAGTAAAAGTGAAGACCTTTATATCTTTGCAGTTTTAGGGTTCCGTACCCAAAGGATGCCAACGGGGCCCTATTACCAAGCCGCTGTCCATCCGTCCGTCTGTCTGTCCGTCCGTCTGTTAGCGGGCTTTATCTCGTAAACTGTAGATAATACGTAGACAGTTGAAATTTTCATAGAGTTTATTTCTATTGCCGCTATAACAACAAATAATAAAAATTAAATTAAATTAAAAAAAGGGGGCATACATGAAAAAGGGGTCGAAATAAAATTTTATTTTATTACCCAAGCTTTAACGGTGAAGGAAAACATCGTGAGGAAACCTGCACATCTGAGAGTTCTTCATAATGTTCTCGAAGATGTGTGAAGTCCGCCAATTCGCATTGGGCCAGCGTGGTGGACTATGGCCTATAACCCTTCTCTGAGAGGAGACCTACGCTCAGTAGTGAGCCGTTGATGGGTTGTTAATGATGATGATGATGATGACCCAAGCATGTGGGGTGTCATTGTCTAGTTTTCACCGACTTTAAAAAAGGAGGAGGTTCTCAATTCGTCAGAATCTTTTTTTTTATGTATGTTCACCGATTACTCGAAGACGCCTGAACCGATTTAGAAAATTCTTTTTTTGTTTGAAAGGGTATTTTTTCCATGTAGTTCCATTTAAATTTTATCGAAATCGGTAGAGCAAATTTAAAAATTCAACAAGAAATTATATACTTTTTAGCGGCGTGGGCGTTTGAAGTCGGTTTTTAAAAATATTTTTATAATAAATTATGTTATTATTTTTAAAGATGTCAGTTTTAGATTTTTCGGACGGGGTCTATTTCAAAAACTAAACCAGCTAGGAATTCCAATTTTCTGTATACTATGTAACATATAGTGCATTAAATAAACAACAAATACTGAAAACACCGATTTTTAATACAGTTAGTGAGTTGTGAACAAAACAAACGACCATTTCGTGTTAAATCTTATACTATGGTACGGAACCGTTCGTGTGCGAGAACGACTTGCACTTGGCCGGTTTTTTGTAAACTGCTTACAGATTGCACTCAATAATGTGAAATCAATTGAGCGTTTAATGCTGACGTTTGCGTTAAACATTCTTTAGATCCAACAATAAAATACGCTCAAAGAATAATACTGCAGAGACGTTAAATTGCTACCTTAGAAATTGAAAATGAATATTTTAATTCTCATTCCCGTACTATTTTTCGATGTATAAAGGGAAAATAAAATAGAGACAATTGTTTGTAGAATACGTAACGTTTTGCTTTAAAAACGTACTATCATCTCAGGCCTCAAACTATATCCGGTACACTACTGGGAACAGATCTCCTCTCAAAGGAGAAGGGTTTCTAGGGCCAGTATATAAACAAGCAAAATATTCAAAAAGAATAAAAAACCCGACTGCTTTAAAGAATATCAATGAAAACATCAATTATCATGAGAAAAAAAATATGAATATATTTTCGTGATCACCTTTTCAAACCCTTTAATTTGAAATCCCATTCAATAGGATTTGAAAAAAAAATTTTTGAACCCCACGTTATGGCATCCAAAATCCGCCATTTTGAATTTTTCAAATTTTTATGTTCTTGTTGCCACACATGCTGGCATAGCAAATCTAACGACGTGTCACTTATCAAAATCGGCCCACGCGTTTGGTCTCTAGAGTGCCACAAAGGAACAAACAAACGAACATACATACATACATATACTGACCCTGAATCACCACTCTTATGCGTCGCGCAGTCGGATGATTGTACCAGTAACGTACTACTTTATCATCAAAGACTTGCCGCCAACTAATTTAGTTTTCTCTAATACATACCCCAAATTTTATACCTTACCGGTCGTATAAAAACGGAGGAGGTTCTCAATTCGTCGACCGATTAGTCGAAGACGCCTGAACAGATTTGGCAAATTCTTTTTTATATCAAAGGGTCCAGGTGGTCCCATTTAAATTTTATCAAAATCGGTAGAGTGGTTTTAAAAAAATCCAAAATAAATTACGTATATACTTTGTAGTGGCGCAGGTGTTTGAAGTCGGTTTTTAAAAATAATTTTTATTATTACAGACAGCGTCGTCACTGACCGTCAGGTGAGATCGCAATCAAGGGCTATATTGACAATTCTTTTACATAGTGTACAACTTTATTTTAATAAAAATCTGTTCTACTCTATTTTATTCACTATAAGTTCAGTTACATATTGATGACTACGTTAATATCATTCAATTTAGGACACTTTGCACTGTCTTTTCAGGCTGCCATAGTTTGAAATTCGAACATTTTGTGATTTTATACCTACTGCCGCGTCTGCGACATTCGTAATCGTAAAATAACCTCAAAATTCGTACGCAGGTACTTATAACCACCCGTCGGGCTATCGCCCATACTTACAAAGGCCCCTATGATTTTTTCATGTCAATTAAACAAGTACCGCGAACAAATGTAACATGTCCAAATTACAGATCGACAGAGTCCTTTATCTCATGTAAATAGTATGAAACATGGAACTTTGGCATAGTGATTTTGGTATTATGACGTGTGCATTGGTTCGAATAGTGTATAATGGTACTTGAACACATGCGTCGCGGGTTTGATTCTTATTGAATTTGCTTGGAGATGTTTTTATCGTGTTTTGGAGCACCCCCTGCTGTTAGTTGTAACCTTTTTTTTTTGTTATACAAAGTAGGTTGCAAATTCTGTGGTAATGGGTCCTTTATTGCGTATTTGATTTGACAACCTCTGTTGTGCAGTGGTGCGAATAGTCGGCTAGCATAGTTCCCGGTTCGATTTCCGGTTCGTTATGCTTAGTACCTACTTAGGAAATAATAATTATGATCCTTTATTGAGACAATTCCACCGGAATTACCGGTTTTATTTAAAGTACGAGATCCGGTATAAGACATATTGTATACCCTCATCTGTTATGTATTAGTGCTAAGAAATAAATGATAGATAATATACTCATCGATATGTCGCAATAGGTTGCCTAGTTAAATTGCGTGCGGATAATATTAAATTAAATTTATTAAATCTACTTCTCTCATAAGTTTAAAAAAAATCTGTGGCACTCGGGGACTTTATCAACTTATATATAGCATAGCATTTTTTATCAACTTTAATGCAATTATAATATTTATGCAATATTTTTTTTTGCATAATAAAAATTATGCAAAAAAAAACAAACAAACATGAAAAGCGCACTGTCACTACTTCGCGTATGAGATTCGAACCTGCGACATCATTCACAATACGGTAAAGAAAGCGGCCGCTCGCCCACTGCGCCGAACAGAGCTACTTGTGAACCTCTAAAATGAACGCTTACTGAACGACGGTGTTATGTTTATTTTCGTTACGGAATTTCTTGATTCGGTCGCCGCGCTCAATGCCCACGATAAAAGCTATGCAATAGCTTAAAAATCGTACACTAGATTAGAGAATATACCCAACAGAATTGAAAAAGTAAAGGTTGCCTTCTTCCCCCTCTGCGCAACTGTGGAGTTGCCAGGTAAAAGCAGGTGAGTAAAATTCGGGAATTCTTTGATTTTCCGGGATAAAAAGCAGCCTATGTCACTCTCCAGGTCCTCAACTTTCATCATCATTATCAACCTTTAGATGTCCACTGCTGGACATAGGTCTCCTGCATAGACCTCCACAGGCTTCGGTCTTGCACCGCCTGAATCCAGCGGCTCCCTGCGACTCGTTTGATGTCGTCGGTCCACCTAGTGGGTGGTCTGCCAACACTGCGCTTGCCGTTGCTTGCGTCAACCACAGCTCAACTTTACCCATGCAAAAAATCACGTCGATCCGTAGCTCTGTTTCGGCGGTATTGAAGGACAAACCAACAAACCAATAAAACAACAAACCAACAAACATTCACACTTTCTTTCGCATTTATAGTATTGGTATGATTAGTATGACTAGTTGTTTCCCGCGACTTAATCCGTGTGGAATTAGGTTTTAAAAATCCTTCGGGAACCTTTTGCTTTCCGGCCTATGTCATAATGTCACTCTCCAGGTCTTCAACAGCTGTACATGTCATGCAAACAATCAAGTCGATCCGTTGCTCTGTTGCTGATTGCAAACAAACACACTATCGCATTTATAATATTAGTAAGAAGTAAGATATTATTAGTAAGATAGCATGTTTCTGTTTCTGTGTCATCTAATCGAAATAAATGTAAGAAGATAGGTAAGTGGGACAGAGTGCTAAAGCCTTGCGTCCATACATTAGGTACATAATAGATTATATATTAGAGAAGCAGACCCTTGTCTCCTTTGTGAATCTAATAAATAGACGGACACTTCGAAACAATTTGAACACATTGATTTGCCTCTTTATACCTATCTAAGTCTAGATATCTACTTACCTACAAGTACGAGTATGGAAAATAAATATTAGGGTTCCGTACCCAAAGGGTGCGAACGGGACCCTATTACTAAGCCTCCGCTGTCCGTCTGTCCGCCCGTCTGTCAGCGGGCTGTATCTCGTAAACCGTAATAGGTAGACGGTTGAAATTTTCACAGTGTGTATTTCTATTGTCGCTATAAAAAATAAAAATAAAAAAAGTGTGTGTCAGCTCCGGCCTCCGACGCACGACTGGAGTTTACGCGCGACTCGGGTCCGAGCGCGCCCCAACCGACTTTCGCACGAAAACCAACCTTATTTACTCAACGTTAGGGTAGAAATTTCAACGTTGTGAAAAACGTAACGAGGTCATTGATAAATTGATTTTACTGCCCGGAATTTTTCTCATACCGGGCTGCTAAAATAAACTCCAAAAATATTTTTTTTACCTATTACGTGCACTACCCGCCACCCGGCAGTAAATAATAGGAACACTCGGCTGGCTTCAACTTCGTAGAGCGTTAATGTCTCTGTAGCATAGAACTCATTGTGGAAACACTGCATACATAGCATAGTATCTATTGAATTGTAAACTTGTTTTGTAAAGAGCAACCGCCGAGTTTCTTGCTGGTTCTTCTCGGCAGGAAGGGCATTCCGAACCAGTGGTAGACTCATCGACGATTCAAAAGCACTTGTAAAAAGTTTATTTGAATAAAAAACATTTCTATTCTATTCTATTCTTAAAGCCTTTATTCGAATAATTTATCCCAGCATTCTCCAACTGACAAAAATCAGTAGTTAGTTTCCGCCTAATCTCACGCAATCTCTCCTGTTATAGGTACAAGACAGCTAGATAAAAGCGGCACAGGATTGTGTGAAAGTTCTTTCAAGAGACATAACTAGTGGTTCGCCCCGAACTGAGACCTCGCGGTAACGGTATCCCATGATTATTCATTCAATCGATACATGATAACCAAAACTGACATTATTATTATGCCCGTTTTCACCAAACATACCTAAATCATCCCCTAAGTAGGAGTCTCTTAACGTAGGTAGCTCCTAAATACAATCCTAAGTCCTAACATCCGTCCCAATATCCTTTTAGGTGTCCCGTACAGGATCGTGATAAATAAGTTGACAGAAAACATCAATCACCTAACTTATAAGTAGCCCGTAAAGGTTAGGGAACGTTAGTGAAAACATTGAATTATTATGTAGGTACTAACGAGTGAAACCGGGTTACGGGCATCTGTACAAATCGTCATCTATCGACGCGAATAGAAAATATACAATATTTAACTAAAATTTAACTAAAAAATAATTTTAATTGAATAATATGGTACAAAAAAAATTACAATACAATTATTGTATTATAATAAGTAACTAAATAATAATGGTCGACGCAAAACTGTTTTGGGATAGGTCGTTAGTCGTAACTCGTAGTTCCATGGGAATAGTTACTGACTGCGCCATCTATTAGCATTATTGTGAAGCTATGTTGATGCTATATGAATTACTGATGTACATTAAAAATTAAATAATCTCGTTTCTTTATAATATTCATATAATTTTAGTATTTGTTGTTCAAGTACAGGATATAAGTGACCTAAAAACATAAAATCAGTTTGAAAATCCATAGCGGATTTTCTTAGGGAGCGTCTTCAAGCGAGCGTATAAAATCGCCACTTTGAAAGCCCCCCATTTCGTCAATTTTAAGGGAAAAATTAAAAAAAAAATATTTTTGTACTCAGTTCAAAATTATCTTTAAAATGATACGTAACAATTTTATGTAACGCGATATTTTTTTTTTTACTTCGCATTCGCTTCTATGAGAGCCCCCCTGAAATAAAGATTTTTATAACTTTTTAAGCCATTTTCGGCTGGAGGCCATCGGTTTACATATTATATCTAAATTTGAAGTAATTACGTTCAGTAATTCAAAAGTTATAAGGCTCTGACAGACGGACGGACGGACGGACAAGTGCAAATCGCTCTAGTTAACTCAAAGACCTTCGCTTCGCTCGGTCGATTATGTCCAGCAGTGGCCATACATCGGTTGAAATTGAAACGATGACATGACAACGGAAATAAAACGCTAATATGTTATTGCAATAAAAAAATTAAGTGGCACTCGGGGACTGCCGCGGTAAAGCTATTGCATAGCATTTTTTATCAACTTATGCAATTATAATATTTATGCAATATTTTTATTTGCATAAAAAAAATTATGCAAAAAAAATTAAAAAACAAACAAACAAGAAAAGCGAACTGTCACTACTTCGCGAGTGAGATTCGAACCTGCGACATCGGCACTCGAAAGCGGTCGCTCGCCCACTGCGCCAAATAGAGCTACTTGAGAACCTCTAAAATGTTGAACGCTTACTGAACGACGGTGTTAGGTTTTTTTCGATACGGAATTTCTTGATTCGGTCGCCGCGCTCAAACTGTGTGTCCTAGTTCAAAGCTCGCGATAAAAGCTATGCAATGGCTTAAAAATAATCATAAAATAATAGAACAATAAAACAACCACATAGACAATAAAACAACCACATACACAACAGACATGACCTGGCTCTACGATTTATTATACGCACTTAATGCCTTCATTCGAATGATTTATCCCAGCATTCTCCAACTGACAAAAAGCAGTAGTTAGTTTCCGCCCAATCTCACGCAATCTCTCATGGTACTTTACTGCAAACAATTCGGGTGTTTTATGAAACGGCCGGCTCGCCAAATTGGGGGCTAGAGCAGCCAGGCGTTACCGAATCTGCCCCACCGGCAAAATATTTATTTCATTACTCCTATTCATGGGTCCTAATCTGAGTTGCAGCGCAAGTTTTAATTTGGGTCTCTTTTAGAAATGACTAGAAATTGACGATTATATTTAGTAGGTGACAAGCTGATGCCCGCGACTTTATCCACGTGGTTTTGGTATTTATAAGTCCCGCGGGAACTCTTTGATTATCCGGGATAAAAGTAGCCTATGTCACGCTCCACTCCCAAGTATCCTTGCAAAAAAAATCGTGCCGATCCATATTTCTGTTGCTGCGTGATTGAAGGACAAACCAACAAACTTTCACATTTATAATATTAGTAAGATAGTAAGAAGTAAGATATGCACATTTTTTTTAAATTGGTCAGGTAAGTACGATGAACAGAATTACACTAACTTTTTTTTGTAATGTAATGTAACATATCTTTTTTCTTTCTCTTAGTTCGTTTATTATCTATAATTATTTTTTTCTTTTTTTGATTTTCACAAGCCGACAACTTCTGTTTGAACTTTAATTTGAAAGAAAACTATCCTCGTATTTTATAAATATTTTTATTTGCTTATATGAAGATGCGGACTGCAACTAATTACTTTTCGAGTTGAATTTGAAAAGCAACGCCTCTGCGACTTTTTAATAAATGACAAATTAGTAATGCCTAATTTAGAAGCTTGAGCATTATCTAATTCCCCAACTTTAGCAACAACATGATAGTATAGGAACAGATCATAGCTTACTTCGCGGGGCGTCACAATCGAGGGCTGGATTTTTTCGACCCCTGTGGTGATATTGTCACTAACACCCAACCAGAACCAACCATAACACAAATAAAATAAGGTTGAAAATTTAACAACAAGTATTTGTCAACGTAAGTTCAATGCGAAGCACTATTGTCAGGATAATGCCACGATCAAACGCAGTGCATTGTCAACAAAACCTACAAAGTAAATTAAACTTTAAAGATTAAGTTTGAGAGTTTAAAATGGCTTTCGTATGGTTATGCATAGTAAAACCAGATAAGGGGTAAGTGAGATTCATTTAAATCGTCCACACTGTCACTGGTCCTCTTAATTTTACTTGTAATAAACGTGGGGTGTCTTCAACGTGTTTCGGTGGAGTGATGTCATGCGCTATGAGAATGTTCGAGTTATTAAAATTAATCGCTGATTAAATAATTCCCAATACCAACTCCTAAGTATAACGACGGTATGACAGGTGATAAAGCTGTGACACAATGTTTTAAGACTGAGTTTCCACAGCGCGGTTCGCACCCGTGACTGTAGCGGTTGCGGAACCGCTGTTACCGCGCCCGCCGCGGGCGCAAACCGCGCCGTGGAAATTGCTACTTCATTTTCCATACAAATCTGCATTCTACGGAGGCCGCGGGCCCGCAACCGCTGCGGGTGCGGGCCGCGAACCGCGCCGTGGAAACTCAGTCTTATGCAGCACTCAGTCTTATTTATTGACACCTGTTTTAAAAACCACATATTGTACCATAATTGTAATTAATTTTAAAATACTTATAACAAAAATTTTACTGGAAAAACAACATTAATTAATGTTTTTGTTGTAGTAAAATTTTTGTTATTTTCTGTGTGTAAACTGTATGAAATAAATGAATAAATACTATAAATCCATTTTAATCTAATGGTTAAAGAAGACAAATTGGTTCTCTGAAGACAAAAGTCTTTAGTGGTCATTCACAAAGTCGCTCAGCGCGACTAGGGCCATGTTAAGAGGTTCCTTGAATGATAAGATCCGGAATGTACTTAGAGATCCGCAGGAGAAACAAGATGATTGCCATACCTAGACGTCAACCGCATAAGCTAACTGAAGTGGCAATGGGCAGGCCACGCTGGATCTAAGAGCGAAGGTGATGGTGTTGCTGGGACGGTGCACAAATCAGCACAGGAGGGGCTTCTAGTATTTTTAGATAATTTATGTCATTGACTAGGCGCTAAGAGGTGTAAAATGCCAAAATTTAATTCAAAATATCAAGTCAGTGTTCCATTAAGCATGCGTTATGCATGCTTAATGGAACACTGACTTAATTCAAAAAAAGACAATTTTTGGAAAATCGCCAAAGATCATCTTGCAATGAAGACTTATCCTACTTTTTGACGCATAAAATTAAAAACTATTTTTAAATAATTATGAATTTTTGTATTTTTAATGAATGATTGCCTATTGAACAGATCTGTATTAAAAAAATACCGGAAATAATACGTAACTCAATTCTGACCTATCTACTATTGGGTCAATTTTCCACTAAGCATTAATTGTAAAGTTAAGCTGTGAAGACAAAATATAGAATGAAAGATAAAGATTCAATAAATGTTATTCGCTAAAAAAAATATTTTTGTCAACCCCTTTTTATATAAAAATCCCCAACCTATTTTTGACATAATTTGCAAAATTTCTCCAAAAGCGCATAAGCTTTTTAATTCGTTCTTGCACACAAAAAAAGGTCTTAAAAATATCAATATTTCCGCTTGAAAATTTTATTTTTACATCATCTTACATGCGTGTAAAGTAATTTTTTTCCGAAATTTCAACTAAATCTGTACGAGCGTACATACTCCGTCACCCTGTAAACCATCACGCTTCATAAGCCCATATCGATATTAAGTAAATATAGGTAAGTATATGGCCGGTAATTCTAAACTATCACATCATATATTCAAGTGCCACCTAAATCTTAAATGATAAGTTATTCTACGCACTCAGAATGCTGGAATAAATCATTCGAATGAAGGCATTAAGAATATTCCGAAGTCATGTTAGTATCTATGTAGATATTTTTATTACTTCCTACTTGGATTTTGCTGGAACATAGTCATGGAGTCATCATAATACTATGATAGTTTAGTTTATTGCGTAACTAGCGGTCCATAAATCTATTTTGTTAGAAGAAAAGTACCTAATCCTTACTAATATTATTATTCATGCGAAAGTGTGTTTGTTTGTTGGTTTGTCCTTCAACCGCGCAGCAACAAAACGTGCTTTTGCATAGATAGGTAGGTATATAGTCAAAGACAAGCTTGAAATATTATGCTACATTTTACCCCGGAAATACAGAGGCCCCCGCGGGATTTTTAAAACCCAACGTGGATAAAGTCGCGATTAAAAGCTAGTAAATAAATAAATAAAAGTCAAGTGTCTATATGTGCACGAGGCCGTAAAAACTACAAATAAGATTTAAATTGCAGCTTTGGGCAGTTGAGAGTTTGATTGGTTGTGTGTTTGCTGTTAGGGGCGCTGTAGCGATGAGGGTTTTGCACTAATTTCACTATTATTAGTTAAGGCGAACTAAACGGGTCTAACCGCAAAATTCAAATTTAATTTGGTTTTTCGCAATTTGTAAACTAATACGACAAAGTAGGCTTATGGCATTCTTATTGCGCAATTGGCAGTATCATATTCACAGGTTTATATAAAAATCTTTAGTTGAAAGTGTCCAGTTTAAGACGTTAGTCCGAGAATCGACTAATTTGTGAGTAAATCACGTAAAACTCAATACTCGGACTAATTACTCAAACTTTCAAGTAAAGATTTTTATACAAACCTGTGAAGATGATACTGCCATTTGGGCAATTAGAATGCCATAAGCCTACTTTGTCGTATTAGTTTACAAATTGTGAAAAACGAAATTAAATTTGAATTTCGCGGTCAGACCCGTTTAGTTCGCCTTAAGTATGACCGGAAGGCGATAGTTTTCTGTATAGGTATAGAGACAATACATTTCTTGCTCAATCATTTGAAATTTTATTTTCTAATTAAGATAGAAATTGAAAATATGGAAGTATATACCTAGTAGTAGTAGTAAATACAACATTTCTTACAACTTTCTAATAAATATAGAGGTTGAAAGTAGTAGATATATGAAACTTGCAATCATTAATTTGATCCTGACGTTTTTATTGTTGATTTGTTAATTAGAAATATGAAAGTGTGTTTGTTTGTTGGTTTGTCCTTCAATCACACAGCAACGGAGCAATGGATCAACATGATTTATTGCATTGGTGTACAGTTGAGGACCTGGAAAGTGACATCGGCTACTTTTTCCCCGCAAAAACAAAGGGATCCCGAGGAATTTTCAAAACTAAATCCACGCGGTCGAAGTCGCGGCCTAAAACCAGTATAATAAATGCGAAAATGTGTTTGTTTATTGGTTTGTCCTTCAACCACGCAGCACGGAGCAACGGATCGAAGATTATAACATTGATATCGTTGAGGACATGGAATGAAACATAGGCCATCCTTATTCCGGAAATCAAAGGGTTCCTGCGGAATAACTTAATATTATAACTTAATTATATATAACTTAACTATAATTATATAACTTAACTATATTATATATAACTTAATATTATAATAATGCACATACAGTAAGACATAAAATCTTTTATTTTTTTTATTATATTTAATAGGTTTACTAGTGATTTTTACAACAGGTTACAATATAATTATGTAATAGTTAATACATGCTTAGTAAAATCGTCTGAAAGTAAACACTATATGCAGTAAGGTACTTTGCAATTGCGATAGCTAGTAACAAAATTCACTTGATTAAAGCTGTTAATATTAAAATATTAAAATCCTAAAGATTCTTTAGCTTTCCTGCAGTCGGGTAAGCCTAAACAGACTTTCAACTCGGCTCACAGCAACACAAAGGCTTAAAAGATCTTAAACCTAAACAGGCAATGGCTAAATCTAAACAAGTTGATGTTTGGCGAAGTGATTCCGGCGGAGCCTGGGAGAGCACATCTGCTGAGCCTATCTGCACACAGCTTCCCGGGAATGCTTTATGCTCCCTTTAATAGTGTTTGGCTCTTTTGTTTTTGAATACGAATACAGATTGTTATACTCGTATAGGTGTTCGAATTGCGTCCATTTTTGAGTCATAAATGTGAAACCAAATTAATTTGTCTGTCTGCGATATCTTGTCACCCGTGAACTGCTAAACAGATAGGGAAACATACTCAAATTGGTCAAGCTAAGCAATGACTGGATCATGCGTCATGTATGTGAACGGGTGCCACCGGCGGGAATGGGGCTGCTTTCTGTCTGCCCGTCTTAAAATGTATTGAATTGTAGTACGCATTTGTGGAAACCCTTATTGTGGAAATATTCTATTCTATTCTAACAAAGTTGCATGGGTTAAATCAGCTTGGCATCCAGCTGCCCACAAGATAGTATAAAAAACTTATTACAATGAAATAGCTACATAATAATATTGTAAAATGATTATTTTGAAAAGAGCTGAGTTTCTTGCCGGTTCTTCTCAGCAGAATCCGCTTTCCGAACCGGTGGTGGTAGAGTCATGATGGTAGGAAGGTTGGCCTACGTGAAATAAATAATTTTGAATTTGAATTTGTATTTGAATTTTGAATATTGATTGATTGATCCAAATTGATTTGTGCATATCCAGAAAATTTTGCATAACACTTGACACTTTACTTTAGAGCGCGTTAACAATATCAAAAGTTTGGGATTGATATAGCTACGAAGCTACTTTCGCATTTATATAATTATTATAATCTTAATATATATAAATTACGTGTCACGTTGTTTGTCCGCGATGGACTCCTAAACTACTTAACCGATTTTGATCAAACTTCGTAACTATCTGTAATTTGGTCCAACTTGAAAGATAGGATGGTTTTAATAGTTATTTGTTTTATTTATATAGGTAAGTTGGCGGTACGAAGTTCGCCGAGTCAGCTAGTCATTTATATAATATTTTAATGTAATAATAATATTACTATCATCTCAACCGTTAGACGTCCACAGCTGGAGATAATTATCTTGAAAGAATAGAATAGAATAGAAAAGAAATATTTTTATTCAAATAAACTTTTTACAAGTGCTTTTGAATCGTCTGACTCTACCACTGGTTCGGAATGCCCTTTCTGCCGAGAAGAACCAGCAAGTAACTCAGCGGTTGCACTTTTCAAAACAAGTTTAAAATACAAAATAAATACTATGCTATGTATGCAGTGTTTCCACAATGAGGGATAAGTTCCAAAAATGCATACCTACTAACAATGCAATATATCTTAAGATGGGCAACATAAAGTAGCCCCATTCCCGCCGGTGGAATCCGTTCACGACAGAACAATCGCCACAGAATTCGATCTTGTGCCGCCTGTATCCAGCGGTTGCTAGAGACTCGCTTGAGGTCGTCCTTTCGCTTAGTGAGGGGTCTTCCAACGCTGCGCTTTAAATGCAAGATTCGCCATTCGAGCACCTTGGGACCTCAACAGCTATAAGTTCTTCGAACCATATGCCCCGCCCATAATAACACGTTTACATGGTTACCTGTATTATTTTATATGTTGTCCCTATGTGTTACACGTCGAATACTGTGCATATGTGTGTGAAGTGTATGTGTATGTACAACACAATGTACACACACAGCAGTGTGCATACGTGGGTAGACACACAACAAACCGCTGTCTGGCTTAATCTCACTTGTGCTGCGCTCAAAGTCTCCTTCAAAATGTGTCATCGCACTGAAAGGCACTATTTTCATACGTGCATAGTGATGCCACGGTGAATTGGCTGCTTTTTCACCCGACTGCGCGATGCAAAGGAGTGGTAATGTATTTTATCTACTCCAGCATCGAAAAGTGCCAATTTCGAATTTGACAGCTGAATCGAAATGAACCCTATTTCGGTTTTGCTTCTCATTTCGATGCAGCTCGTTGTATGGGAGCTGAATCGAAATGGTTATCTTCTTAAAATAGGATACCTAAAGCTAAGGCTCTGAGTTCTGGCACTTTTGTACCGTTCATATGACAGAAGCGCCACAGGCGGCTGGTGGCGGCTTACGGAGTTACTTTTTGTTGACAGAGGCGCCACAGGCAGCTGGTGGCGGCTTACGGAGTTACTTTTTGTTACTTTATTGAGCCTACGGCGTATTTTGTTAATGATTTTATTTTCCTTGTCGTAGATAAAATCTTGTATGCAACTGAACGTAATTAGTCATTTTAATTCTCGTACTATCCTATTTTGATACTCGGCAAGCCTCGTATCAAAAAACAGCACTCGAATAATTAAAATGACCCTCATTACGATGCAGTTGCATAAATAGCTATATCAGTCTATGTATGTTTGTTTGTTTGTTCCTTTGTGGCACACTAGAGACAAGACGCGTGGGCCGATTTCAATAAATGGCACCGTGTCGTTAGGTTCGCCATGCCAGTGCGAGTGTCAACGAGAACATAAAAATTTCAAAAAATTCAAAATGGCGGATTTTGGATGCCATAATGTGGGGTTCAAATTTTTTTTTGCTTCAAATCCTATTGGAGTTTCACATTAAATGGTTTGAAAAGGTGATCAGTGATCAAGAAAATATATTTTTCATTTTATTTCTCATAAAGATAATTGATATTTTCATTGATATTCTTTAAAGCAGTCGGATTTTTAATTATTTTTAAAAATTTTACAACATAAAAATAATTTTAAACAAAATAAAAAAAATCCATCCACCTCAACCCACCAACGGCTCACTACTGAAGTTTCCTCCCAGAGAATGGTTATAAGCCATAGTCCACCATGCTGGAAAATTTGGAGATAGCGCTTACCCAGGACTAACACATAGGCTACTTTTTATCCCGGGTAAAATTACAGAGTTCTCGCGGGAATTAAAAAATCTTAATCCACTCGGACGAAGCCGCGGGCATTGTCTAGTTTGAAATATATTCTAGATATATTATCTCTATATATTCATAGATAGTTTCATACGGAGCATTTTTTTATTTGATTGCAACGGCCATTTCTCGAGCGCGTCACCAAAGCCGCGAGTACATCCGGGCGCGGCAAGAGATCCGGTTTATTTGCGCTTATATTGTGTGGACACAATACTCGAGGGGATGACGTCGCCGACTGTACCCCGCGCCCGCCCTCGCGTGGATGTAACGACGCGCGAGCCGACTGTGGGCTGAGTATTGTGCTTTGTCTTCAGTAGTTGAGGATGACAATTCTTTGACGATTGCGGATTATACCACCTTTATGGAATAGGCTATGTACTTTACCTTTTTAGGGTTCCACAGTGAAATAGTTTCGCCAAATCGTCGTTCGCCTGTCTCCACGCGTCTGTCCGCAATTTAGCTCAGAGACGTACGCCAACAAAGCTGTGAAATAAAGCCTAGAAGTTTTTTTTGGGTACATCCGCAGAGTAAACTCCGTGACTAACAAAATTAGTTTCATCCTCTCCTTAAAAATACTTTTGAATACTGACGTGTTGATTTAATACTCAAAGATACTACACATACAATATACATAAAAAAAATTTTAGTTGAAAAAAAAGAAAATCCCATAGATATATATTTCAGAAATGAATAGAGTAAGCTTAATTGGTAGAATACCGGCACGCCGTATTTTCGTTTTCCGCAATTCCGTTGGTTGGGAGGCCGACGTGCAATTATAAATATTTCAATTATAAACCAGACGGATTCGTACGTCTACCAGTATTTTTAGGACGCGTTCAGATTACGCCACAGATTTTACTAAAATGATAATAGTTATTTGTGTTATATGGGGCCAAAGAAATTTTTTGTTCCTCGAGGGCGTTATTTTGAATTCAGAGCGAAGTGAAGGATTCTATAGTAGAATCCCGAGCGCAGCAAGGGATTCTAAAGTAGAATCCTGAGCGTAGCGAGGAATTCAATATACGCCGCCCGAGAACAAAATATTTTGGCCCCGAATGACACACACTATTTTTCATCATTACCTATGAGAAAAAGCTTTATGTATAAACATCGTATATTGAAAATTTAAATAAAACATAAATAAATAATCTATCATTAAATAATTAAGCATAAATATTTATGTTGGATACAGTATGGGCGTACATCCGATCGACAAATTGATCACGTGACTTATCGAACAGCTTCTCAAACATATTTGAATTTCGACACATACTAAAGCACGAACGCGGACCAATCAGAAGAGAGAAATGAAAAGTCCCATGGGGTTAAATTTAATTTTTGCTCCCATGGGGTACAAATTGAATTTTGCTCCCATGGGGTTAAAATTAAATTTTGCTCCCGCAGCTATCCTCTGAAGCCAATATTCGTTTTTCGAATAGGTATGATGAAAAATAATAATCATGGTATGAAGGTATTTTTGTTTTTTATGTTAACTTATTCTTTTCTTTATCAATCTATAGATCTGCAGCTGGACATATTATATATTATACCTACATAATACATAATATTTCATAACAAAACTTAAGACCACCTACAATTTTTACATCAAGTTTACATTGTTGAATTGACATGAATTTTGGCGGCATGCAAGAGGTAGCATGTAGGGTTAAAAGTATAAATAATTCGTTAAGCTACGTATACTACGTATACTCTTTTCAAAATATAAAAGTTACAACTTTTTGTGTCTTAAAAAGACTACCTACTCGCTGATTTTCTCGCTTGATTTTCTCAGCAAAATATAATCTGAACCGGTAGTAGTCTTGATTTAACATAATATGAGCCACTAGTTGTATAATATTAAAATACTTTTTTTAATTTTGTGTCCTACCTCCAACGATATTTTGACGACCTCCCTGGCACAGTAGTGAGCGCTGTGGTCTTATAACTTGGATGTCTCGGATTCGATTCCCGGTGGAGGCAATTTGGAAATGTATAATTTACTTAACATCAGGTGATTGCTCACTTTTCATATAAAAAAAATAGTCTCTGATCAGGGTCTGGTGGGAGGATTTGGCCGTGGCTAGTTACCACCCTATCTTCAAAGACTTACCAATAGATTTAGCGTTGCACGATGGCGTGAAGTAGCTCGCTAACATCTTAGACTGCATCGTCACTTACCATCAGGTAAGATCGCAGTCAAGCATTATCTTGTCATCGAATAAAAAAAATGCGTGAGTGCCGTGGAACACTCGGTTGGACCGAAGTGCCCTTTATAATAAATAAATAATAAAAATAAATAAAATAAAAAATAGTAATCTAAAGTTAGGATTCGAACCCCAAACCGTAGTTCCATTTTATCTTTCGTTTATCCACTACACCATCAAAGCTATACTGAAACATGTATAATAAACGAAGGAACAAGTGTCGTGAAAGAAAAATTACACACTTACACTTTTTTCGCCTAGCCTCCATCCGCAAAACCATCCGAAAATGTACTTCGTTCCAAAAAACATTTATACCGCTGAAACTTTGACGTAATACTCCTTATCTGCTTGCCAGAATTTTGTAACACCATAAACGAATATCCCCGTCGTTACAAAGTGAACGATATTCAAAAAGCAAGGGGGGGATGAATAATTTTCATTATCCGCGAGTTAACACTTAGCATGGATCGGGCGACTGCTCCGGCGGCGAAACTTAATTTATTCCCTCAGTTACGCTTTTACTGCATTTCCACTTTTTATATCATTATGGATGAATGTTTAATAACTTTTTGTCTATGAAGCGCCTTCAGTCGCGCCAAAACTCATTTTATAAGGTGGTATTACGCTAAAGATTTTAAACCTGACGTTACCTACAACAAATAAAACTAATCGAGCACTTATTCAATAAAACTAAATTACCGTTAAATACTACAGTTAAACTTATCGTTAACCAAATTTTTGATTTGTATTCCCCATTACTGAGGGTTATGACCCCTTTTCACAATTCACTCTATTGTTAAGTCGCTGTTTTTAGGCTTTTTTTCTTGGAGTCTATGAAAATTAAAAGCTTTCAATAATAATAATGTTATTTCAGTCATATCCTGTAATTAATAACAATCACCAATCACTCAATAACTTAATAACTTATCAAGCAGAAATAAAATGTAAAAATAAAAAACTAAACAAATTAAATTTTTGGAGTTTACTCCTTAAGAATCGATTTTAGGCGCCCGGTATGAGAAAAATACGAGGGGTAAAATCAACTTATGAATGACGTTTTTCACAACGATGCAAATTTCTACCCTAACGTTGAGTAAATAAGGTTGGTTTTCGCTTGAGTTGTCGAATGCCCGCGTTACGTTTTTCACAACGATGCAAATTTCTACCCTAACATTGAGTAAATAAGGTTGGTTATCTACTCACATGTAGATCAGCGCCATCTTTCGGCTTATGTGTAAACTATTTCGAATAGCAACGCAACACTAAAACCCTGCGATAACAGCACTGCTAACATAATAGTTCGAGCTATTTACAATAGATGGCCGTATTTGATATTAAATACCTAGCACAATTAGATATTACTATTGAAGTATAAAGTAAACTCCAGTCGTGCGTCAGAGCTGACACACACACTTTTTTTTTTCTTGCTGAAGCTCCACGCTAAAACTTCGAGTAACTTAGCTGTACACATTTTTCTCGGTTTAGGTACCTACAAACTTCTAGGTCATGAGGTCTTATTTCAGGTCGCATCACTGTTCATCATCATCATCATCATCAGTAACCCATCAACGGCTCACTATAACTAGCGCAGGCCTCCTCTCAGAAAAGGGTCGTGATACACCACGCTGGCCCAAAGTGATTGACAGACTTCACACAACTTTCAAAACATTATTGAAATTTGAAATTTCAAAATTATGGGGATCTCTCAGAAGTTTTACTAATCATCATTAGCAACCCATCAACGGCTCACTACTGAGCACAGGTCTCCTCTCAGAGAAGGGTCCAGGCCATAGGCCATAGTCCACCACGCTGGCCCAATGCGAATTGGTGGACTTCACGCACCTTCGAGAACATTATGAAGAACTCTCAGATGTGCAGGTTTCCTCACGATGTTTACCTTCACCGTTGAAGCAAGTGATAGTTAATTGCTTAAAGTTTTACTAATAATATACAGAAATTAAGACACCTACTTACACAAAAATACAACGCCCCCTATACAATATTGATATCAATTACAAGCCCTGCGAGCCGCGTGGCGCCGCGGGGGTGTTTGTGATTCGCACTGGATTTGTCTCTGCTCTCATACAAATTGTGACTAAGCGAAAAATATTATTTTGTATAGTCAGTACTCACAGTTGTTGTGTCAGTCATGGGAGAGTCCATATATATTACTAGCTGTTGCCCTCGCGACTTCGTCCGCGTGGAATTAGGTTCTTTGAAAAACCCGTGGGAACTACTGGCTTTATCGGGATAAAAGTAAGCAGTAGCACTGCAGGTCTACCACTATACCCATGAAAGAATCACGTAGATCCGTTGCTCGATGTAACTAACTCGAAAAATTTGGACTTTCATATAAACATTCAACCGCCTATTTAACCCCTTTGGGGATAGAATTTTCAAAAACTGTGAAATACGTAGTACGTACGTACGTTCTTTGTTTTTAATCGAAAGCCCAAATACGAAGTTTCATCGATAAAATTTAAATAATGACGGACTTTCATACAAACTAACAACCCCTATTTTACCCCTTCGGGGGTAGAATTTTCAGAAAATGTAAAATACGTACTTCTTTATTTTTAATCAAGAGCCAAAATACCAAGTTTCGTGGATATAACTTGAAAAATAACTTAAAAAATGAAAAACTATCATACATACATTCAACCCCTATTTAACCCCTTTGGGGGTAGAATTTTCAAAAAATGTGAAACACGTAACTCTTTATTTTTAATGTAAAGCCCAAATACCGAGTTTCATGGGTATAACTTGAAAAATGACGGACTTTCATACAAACAGTGCTCACCTACGTCATAAAAGGAACCTACTGTCAAAAGAAGAATGGCGAATTTGGACCCAGAACTTTTAGAAACCGTTCAGATTCAGAAATCATTTCATTTTAATTAATATTTTTCAAAGTATTTTTCTGTGTAAACCCCATATTTTTAGAAGATGGGGATCAAAAATATAATTATTCACAATTACACAATATAATTAACCGTTCTTATGGCAATACTTAACATTTTACGGAGTAAGGAGTAAAAACTTGTCAAATTATTTATGTCAATGTCAATTGTCAACTCCCTATAAATAGGAAGACTATAGTCGCAATTCCTAGTTCCATGGTCAACTCACTCAAATGTCCATGGAACTAGGAAGATGAGTTGTAATTCCTCATCATCATCATTAACAACCCATTAACGGCTCACTACTGAGCGCAGGTCTCCTCTCAGAGAAGGGTTATAGGCCATATTATAGTCCACCACGTTGGCCCAATGCGAATTGGCGGACTTCACACACCTTCGAGAACATTATGAAGAACTCTCAGGTGTGCAGGTTTCCTCACGATGTTTTCCTTCACCGTTGAAGCAAGTGATATTTAATTGCTTAAACGCAGATGACTCCGAAAAGTCAGAGGTTCGCACCCGGGATTGAACCTGCGACCTCCCGAATAGGAGACCACAGTCCTAACCACTAGGCTATCACTGCTTCTAATTCCTAGTTCTATGCAAATGTCATTGGTGGTAATAGAAATAGGAAGGTCGTAATTCCTAGCTCCATGTTCATTGTCCGTGGTCATTTCATTTGTTAATTGTTTGTAATGCATTTGGCATTTGCGGTTTATTTTATTTTTTCGTTCATTTTGTGTTTGTTTTGCATTGTAGTGTATTAATACTAACGATTTGGCGTGATTTTGGACAAGGCACAGCATTTCTTTCTGAACTTAAAGTAATTACAAGCAAATTGGTTCCAAAGCAAAGTTCCTTACATATCGCTCGATAAGGTGACATCATACGAAAGTGATGGAAGTAATGGATCTCTATAATAATCTTATTCCAAAAAATAGAACAGCATGACAACCACCATCACTTACTCGTTTTCCTAGTTCCATACTAATACCATAGGCCGCATTACATGACAGGACTAGTCGAATTACCATGGAACTAGGAATTGCGACGAATTACACATTTTAGGTAAGGTTGGTAGGAAGCGTGTTCTCATATTATGTATATTCAGACGATAATATTCTGTGCCTATTAGATTATTCAAAGCACAGATTAATGATTGATTCAAAGCTATAGTGGTAATTTGTCTTAAATATATTAAATGGAAACATAACCTCATTTTTAACAATTTACTACTGAATATCTTTTTTCTCCCAACTTTATTTGATTGACCTTGATTAACTTTTTTGTTAGTCTGGTTTACTATAACAAGTATCAGAAGTTTGATTCGTGAACGTGGGCCGCAAGTCTGGGTCAGAAACACTATGGGGGTTCGCCAAACTCCTTTCAAGTTTCTAGCTTCAGTGGTTTAGGCTGTGCGTTGATAGATCAGTCAGTCAGTCAGTCAGGACAAATCTTTATTATTTTTTATTATAATAATAAATATTATTATTATCTATTATTATATACCATGTATATATACCGGGAGCCGGTAACACTAAAATGCCCGTCGATAGAAAATTTCGTACTTTGTCAGGAGAAAATTGTGCCCTTTTTTGACCAGACCTTTCTCACATACCTAGATTCTTCTACCTTAAAGTGTACGATATGGGATAAATTTTCTCCGTCATCTTGTACATTTGCATAATGTTTTTCTGAAAAATAACGAATTTCTATCGAATACAATCAATAAATCATTTTTGCATACAAAAAATTTTGAACACTTTTTGGGTATTTAAATTAACGCATACCCAAGCTTTATTTAATCGCATTATTGTTAACTACTAATTCCCATAAAAAGTTTTTGTTTCCGTATGAAGGGTATTTTATTGTTACCGGCTCCCGGACCAATAGAGGTACCTATTAAGTCGCGCGCAGAAGGTTTGCCGATGGCTGCCCCTCCCGCCTACGCCCTGAGCGCGGCTTATACAATTTATTTTTCCTTTTCCTTAGTAAAAAAAGAAGAAGACCTAGACGAATGGCTGAAAAATCTTCGCCAGTGGTTCAATATGTAGAGTCGCAAGTAAAAAGAGTACAACTAGCCTTAATGGATGCCAACCTCCGCTTGGAGATGGCAGAGAAGAAGATAGTCACAGTGCTAAATTGCCACATATATCTTGTGTGTTTGTTCTCAGACACCCAAGATAATTATATAAGGGCGTGTTTGAAACCACTGCACCATAGACAAATAGAAATTAGATAGAAAAATAATTAGGGTCTACAAGGGGTCTACGCTCGTAGCCGTTCGTAGCATATTTAAATATGGAATATTCACCGAAACAGACCTATAGATTGGATTTTTACATAGTTATATACCCTAGTTGATGACTTGGAAAGTGACATAGGTGATAAGGCTACTTTTTATCCCGGAAAACAAATCCCGCGGGATTTTTGAAAACTTAAATCCACGCACACGTAGGCGAAAGCTATTAATGAAATATTTGCAATGTTTTAAGCAAGTGATAAGTATGTGTGTCCTCGTATCTCATCGTGTGCAAAACGCGTAAAGACGCGTTTGATGTGTCACGTGCCCCCAATCGAGTTCGTTAATCAATTGGCGCGTTCCATATTAACAAACAGGCGTGATTGTGTTTGTTATTAGATTTTAAGATGTAAGCACTTTCTACCTATTCGGAGTATATAATTCCCACAGCTTTATGCGTCTATATTTAGGCCATCTTAAAAATCCTATGTATCAGTCCTTGGATATAAAGTATCCTATATTATTGTCCAGGTCTGTAACTATAATAATTAAAAATCACTTCGATCTATCACTTCGTTTCGGCGTGGACAAACCAAAAAGCAACAAAGAAGTATAGGTATATATTGGGATTGACATTTTACAATGTCTTAGGCGCCATGTTAAACACGTGTTTTTGCTGCGCTCCGACGCAATCTTGTGATGCCCCTGCTATGATAATAATAGTAAGCTTAATGTGCTGTTGATAAGTTCCAACTTATCAATAGCAGATGATATATTAGTCAGGGGTTAAATTCAGTCAATAAAAATATAAAACTTAATTTTGGATAACACAGCCAACGATTCAACTCGAAATCAAAAGTCAAATCGACTACAAAATTAAGGCTCGCCTTATTTTATCATAATATGGGCACTATAAATGATAATTTTAACGCTCCACCGAGTCCGACACTCGAGTGTGTTATCACAAAACGCTCTAACACGCATCCCGTCAAATTAAACGGCAATTATCTCAACACCATCTCAATATTGGCGCTTTTAGACCCCGCGGCACGTGGCCCGACCTGTGCCGATATTAGTTTTTTATTTGACTACACGCCCCTCTTCAAAAGTTGTCAACGTGTATCGATATAAACTACTATTGCCCACCACTAACATTCTCAGTCTACCAAATTTTATGTAACCTCTATTTGTTACTTATTAGAGACTAGTTTTAAGTGCTTTTTAGTTGTGTATTGGTAAATGTAAGTTGTTTTTTGCACTGTTTGTCGTTTGCTCATCGGATATTAGGGCTGCTTTTGAGTGGCGTACTATTTGACAATGTTCTTTGTGATGGCTGTCCATTCCCATGGAAATTGTATTACGTACGGATTTTGTTGTTCTTTACACACCATTTTGAGCCTGGAGTAGCTGAGTATTGCTTTAGGCGATAGGATTGATGTTCGATGTTAGTATTTAAGTTTATTACCATGTCAGTTGCTCTTTATTTCTTTTGTTTTAATATTTAAGTCATCGTGATGTCTCAACATGTTTATTTAATATCGCCACAGAGCACAATCTTCTACAACTTGAATCCAGCAATATCCAGCGGCTTACCTGACATCATCCGTTTACGTAATATAGTTCTTAGCATATAATATAGTTCTTAGCACATTTCTATTTTAATTTATTTGTTTTTTTTAGCTTGACAGCAAAGATATACTGCATAATAGATGCCGCGTGCGTCCCGATTAGAGTAAGTGTTGTTTAGAGTATGGTAGCTTCCAACTGTGTGGCAGCTCATACGAGTGGCACCATGCATAGGCGCCGAGGCGCCTGTGTGTGTTGTAATAACAACAAAAACAAAATAGAATAATCCGCGTAGCAATGTAGCTCGTAGCTGCCTCGTAGCGCTACGATCAGTAGCGATTAGAACATAAAATTATTTACACTACTGTTATCTATTTCCCCTAGCCTATTTCGTGAAGAATATTATCAATGAAGTTATGGGTAAGAGTACCGGGTGGGTTTAAAGTTGTATACTTACCTACCTTTTGTTTTATAGTCCATTTGTAGCCAGTTAATGTCCGTAGCTTCATCCGTTTTTAATTATTTATAGTTAACTATTTAATTTTTCGTAGCAAAGTATTATAGATCATTCTACGTGCTTTTCTACTTGCTCTCAATCTGTTTGTGAATATTCTGTCAAAATCAGTACAGCTGTTTCGAAGATTAGCCTAGATAACCAAACAGACAGACAGATAATATAAAAGTCTTAGAAACATTTGTTTGGGTTTATTACTATCGTCAGTTATCAGTTGAAACTTTTGGAAGAGGCAAATATTTCGACAAACACTTCAACTTTTTTTTGTACAGATAACGATGTTAATGTACTGAAATAACTTCGAAACGAACCTTTAGCAGCCCGAAGGAACATTTTCCGTCCTAAAAATATTTCCTCTACGGCTTCATCAAAAAGGTATTTCATTAAGTCTCCCGGACTTGAAAGAAAAGATCGCACATTCTAGGATGCCATCGACTTTTCTAATGAAGAATGTCCATTTTAAAAAGGCCGTGACGTCTTTCTTTGGACGCCTTTGTTTTTTTGTCTCCGCCTCCTACAGACGACTGCGCTTTTTTTGTTTTCAGCTGAACATCTACTATTGAATCATGTTGGTATAGATTTTATAGCTGTATCTCAGTTGTGTATATAGTTTAAGTAATGGGACACACATCTATACTAATGTTATAAAGAGGAATCATTTTTTTGTTTGTTTGTTTGTACCAAGTATGCTCTGTAACTACTGGACCGATTTTAACCATTTTTTCACCAATAGAAAGCTAAGTTATCAGGAAATAGCATAGGCTATAATTTATTTTACAAAAAATTAGAGATCCTTAAGAAAGTTGCAATAATGTAACCCAAAGTAGCAAATTTTTGCCTATAAAATGCTTTTTTGGCGTGTGCTGAGAAAACTATTGATGATACATAAAAATGATGTACTACATGATTAAAGTTCTCATTATTCTCTACAAAAAAGTCTGCAAGGGTATATATCTAACTATCATATTTTAGCTTAGTAGCTTTTCTTTTCTAAAATTTAATTAGATTGCCTTTATTATCGTAGTATTAATTCTTCTTTACTATTACATAATTATAAATGTGAAAGTGTGTTTGTTTGTTGGTTTGTCCGTCATTCCCGCTGCAACAAAGCTACGGATTGACGTGATTTTTGGATAGGTATAGTTCAGAACCTAGGGTTCCCGCGGGATTTTAAAAACTAAATCCACGCGGACGAAGTTGCGGGCATCAGCTAGTTTTAAATACTTAATGACATACGTCTGGTGTTTCATTATCAATGTTATGGATATCTGCTTCTCACTCAAACACGAATAATATTTACGAATACTCTACTGAACGATATTGTTATATTGATTTAATAGCTCTATCAACCCAGATATTGTGTTGATGCTAATAATAGGTATATAACATACAATTTAACACCAATGGCATGCTTTCATGTTGAAAACTATACGGTTTTCAACATTAAAGGCTATGGATACTTCACACTTTAGGTAAATAAGTTATAGCTTTTTTGTTCAATGATCTAATTATTATTTGCTTTCTTTTACTGTTATGTATGATTTTGCATTTATATTTATTTTTATTCATAAAAATGTAAGTGAAAATCTGCATGGTTTTTTTTCGGTTTTGATTTGTGTATATTATATTTTGTTTATTTTCTGTTTTCATTTAAATTTGGTATGGAATGAAGCTAAAAACTAGCTATCGTTTAACATTCGTTATAAATAACTTCAATAAAGAGTTTCTATTTTGTTTTATGTGATATTTGACAAAATACATTTTGTTAAATCATGAATTTTGTACACTTCAGTTTTTTTTCAGAGTTTTGTATCGATATTTTCGGAAACCCTACCTACAGAATAGATGTAGGTGTACATAATAAATATAGGCATTCCATTTCGTTTCGGGTGTTGGTAAATTGCGATAGAAGCGGGGAGTATGGCGCATCAATAATGCACGCAAGCGGACAAATCACTTAGCGGACTGAGCGATTGTCATTGTCTATATATCTGTGTATAGATAGGGTATATACCAACGGGTAAATACATCGTCTATCAATCACCAGCGAGCAGCAATATTCTAGGTAATAGTTTTGAGGGGCTCATTTGGGCATTTTTGGAAGGCAAACGCAAAAACTCAAACTCTATAATATTCAAAATTACCTATGTATAACTAGCTGATGCCCGCGACTTCGTCTGCGTGGATTTAGTTCATAACATCCCGCGGGAAATCTTTGTCACCCTCCAGGTTCTCAACTATACCTATCCAATAAATCACGTCAATCCGTAGCTTTGTAGCAGGAAACATTTGATCGTCTTGCTCGCGGCATTGTTAATGATGATTCAAAGAGAAAACATATTACTGATGATATTATCAATTACGTTTAGCTATAATTTTTATAATTGTCAAATTTTTCACCATACTTAACCAAAGACAAAATTACGTTTAGCTGTCATTTACGTTTTGTTATTCCACTGTCATTTGCGTTTTGTTATTCCATGTCAGATGCGTTTTTGTTATACCACGTTTTATAGTGACTTGACGGAAACGCGGTCGAACGGGATAAAGAGTATCCTATGTCCGTCTCCTGGTTCTAAGCTACCTCTCCACCAATTTTCAGCCAAATCGGTTCATCCGTTCTTGAGTTATAAATAGTGTAACTAACACCACTTTCTTTTATATATATAAAGATTAGATGCCTAGATTTTTTATCGATCCAACTTTTCTTTATAAAATGAAACTATTAGTTGAAGTTGGAACCTATGCGTAGTAGCGTGGAGTTAGGTTTTAAAAATCCAATTATACTTTGTTTTTCGGATAAAAGTCAACTACGTACGTCAGCCTAGGTAAATACGTTGCTTCGTTGCTGCGTGATTGAAGGAATAACTGAAGAATAAACACACTTTCGCATTTAAATTACTGTTAGCATCGATCTACTGTTAGTGATAAATTCATTATGAGAGTTAACAGCAAGTGTGTTTTCGTAAGATATTCGTATACATTAAATCCACTTTAATGAACATCCAATGTTATTCGCTTTTGTTGAGTTAAAGACAGCCGTGGGTAGAGCATTTAAGTAACTGAGTTTTAATTTTCTGAAGATTTTCAGTAAGGTATTTGGAACTGATTTTGTAATAGAAAAAGAACATGGCAATCCAGCTAGCTACAACCAGTTTCCAATAAAATCAATGTCTGCAGTATACATACAAATTAGAAGCAATACGTTCGTGTATCTATACCTATATTCTATGCCGTTTTCCAGTAAGCGCCAAGCGTTCCGAACAAACAACCGCACAGCTTCATTGGATGAAGCTACGCAATGCAGTTCCAGCGAATTCAATTTGATAGTGGAAGAAGAATGAAAGGAGAGGGTATACACTCTCAAATCAAACTCTAGATGAACTTGTAAAAATATTATGGACTCTGCACACTAGTAGATTGAATTAGAATAATATTTTTGCGATTTCTAGTATACTTAGACTTCTACTAGGCAGTGCCTGTGCATGTGCATGTGCCTGTGCCTGTGCCTGTGCCTGTGCCTGTGCCTGTGCCTGTGCCTGTGCCTGTGCCTGTGCCTGTGCACGTGCCCGTGCCCGTGCCGGTGCTCGTGCCGGTGCCCGTGCCCGTGCCCGTGCCCGTGCCCGTGCCTGTGCCTGTGCCTGTGCCATGATTTTTGCTCACCCAAAAAAGTGCTCAACACGCCTAAAGAAGTTTTTACTTCATTAGCTTTTATATTTCATTTTATTTTCGTCCGTATGGAGTTACATAGTTTTTTAAAAATCCCGCGAATACCCTTTGTTTTTACGGGATAGAAAGGCCCATGGCACTCTTCTGCAGATCCTCAGTTATGCCCATGCAAAAAATCACATCGAACCGTTGTTTCGGTGCTGCGTAATTGAAGGGCATGTTAAGGTGTGCTATTCAGTACAATTACACAAGTACACCAACTCAAAGTATAAAATTACATGTAGCAACGCCTAATGATTCGTATTGTGAATCAAGTGTTAAAAACTAAGTAACACCACATGCACATCACAGTAGTATACGCACAGGAAGTTAGTAGCATAAGTGCAAAGATAGTAGCATCTAGTAGCGCCGCGTAGTTGACGCGAATGCAACTAGATTCAATTTGATGAGGCAAGTGGGGGCGGGGGGTGCGACCGACGACGCTTCGCTGATGGCTAAATCGTGTTCGATTTGCACCTGACTTGCCACTCTCAGTGAGATATGCTCTACTTCGTGGCTTGTTATTTTTGAAGTAAAAAATTCTTTGGGCGCGCTGAGCACTTTTTTGGGTGAGCAAAAAATATGGATTTCGCGAAATCGTCAACGTCACCATCGTCACCTGGAGATTTCAGTAAGCGTTCAACATTTTAGAGGTTCTCAAGCAACCTCGTACAGCGCAGTCGGCAAGCAGCCGCCTTCATTACCGTTTAATTTAATGTATGACGTCGCAGGTTCCAATCTCACTCACGAAACGTGACAGTGCGCTTTTTTTTAATTTCTTTTATTTTTTTTAGTACATCATGGTTACATCGGTTGTCATCAGTACTCTATTTTTAAAAAGCGTTGACCTTAAACATGTTGATCGTGTTTGATATGAAACAATAATATGATAACGAGATACATGCCCGTTTTCATCAAGCAAACCTAAATCATCCCCTAAGTAGGAGTCTCTTTATGTAGGTAGCCCTTAAATAATAATAATCCCTTACACAATGTCATTTCATCATCCCTAAAGGTTCGTGAAATGAAATTAAAAGAAAGCGTCACCTAACTAAGCTCAGCGGTTATTCTTTTTAGGGTTCCGTACCCAAAGGGTACCAACGGGACCCTATTACTAAGCCTACGCTGTCCGTCCGTCCGTCCGTCCGTCCGTCTGTCAGCGGGCTGTATCTCGTAAACCGTAATAGATAGACAGATGAAATTTTCACATATTATGTATTTCTATTGCCGCTACAACAACAAATAATAAAAATTAAATTAAATTAAAAAAATTAAATTAAAATATTTTATTATATTTATTTAATTTTTTTAAACGGAACCCTAAAAGAGCGAGGCCCGACTCGCACTTGGCCGATTTTTTAAATATAATTTTTTTTAAATTTATTTTTTTAAATATAATGTAAAAGCAAAGCCGATATTAGTATTATTACTAAGTACCTTTTACTATAAAAATAAACCGGTGATGATTCTATGAGAAAAATAAAATAGAGCATACTCCACTCGGTATCTCTGCTACCGCAATATTCTCTACAAAGTTGCCATCACCTCCTAGCCTAACCGAAGCCGCAAGTTTGCTACACTCAACTCTGAAGTCGGGAGTTTTTGAAACTTTAGGTCACTTCCACCTTGCAGTTGAAACTGTAGTGGGATTAACATGTTCTTAACACTTGGCTTTTGAAGTGCGGATTTATATTCCAGTTTAGCGAATAAGAAAGTTTGTTTCGCTTTACATAAAAAAATATATAGCTGTTCCAGAAATTATTCTTGATTGTACCCAGGTATATATACCTACCTACGAGGTTTATAAGTACTTATTTATGAAGTTATCTTTTGCTAATTGAGGCTTGTATATTTTAATAACACCTATACCTAGGTACTTAGGTATCTACCTACTCTTATTTTACTGACATTTAATTCATTTGACTTCTTTTAATAGGTGATAATTTGTCATTTTAGTTGGCTTTTAGCTCTTGAAGTTACGAGTTAGATCAATGGTATTATGAGATTTAAAATAAAGTAAAGTAGTTACTTACTACCAATCGGTCACATGCATTTTAGATTTCATGAAATACTTTTTAACCACCTCAGAATTATATCAAGGCATCAAACTACCTACTACTACTACAAACTAACTACCTACACCTACTACTACATACCTTATGGACTTACCTACATTTTTTTTATTAAAAGTAGATACCTACATCTTAAAACTGCCTGTGGTTTTTATTGCACTAAAATAGGTATTTATTATGTTTTAAATATTGTAATAGTTTGTGTATTATAGGTATATTATAATGAAATAAAAACTTAAGTTTGTAAGCACCTAACTTATTAGGTGCTTACAAACTTAAGTTTATTAGCCTTACTCTTAAGTAAGGCTTTATTTGAACAAATAAGTAAGTATAAAATAAGTGTGTTTTTAGTTGACTTAGGTACCTATACGATGAGGGAAGCTGTTAAGTGGGAAAGTGCTCATTCAATAAAAAAAAAATAACAAAATAAAAGAATTGTTTTAAAAGTAACAACGTGTAATGACAGTTATTAAATAAAAACGCGTTTCATTACACTTACAGTGTCTACCTATTAATTCATAACGGCTACCTCCATTTCCGCTAAAAGGAACAAAATGCGAGAACGCTTGAAGCAAAATTAAATTTCATACCATATTATTTTGTTCACAAAAATCATTATCCGTTTACGCTTTCGCAGGCAATTATTTTAATCCGATAGCTAGCGCGGCCCGATGCGGAATGAAATAATTTAATAGCCCCCCAGCATCCCCCGCACGGATTCAAGATGGCGCCGGGGCGGAGCAGGGGGTGGGGCGTGCCGCCTCATTTGAATTTCGAACCCGAGCTTTTCGAACGTGTGCTTGAATTTCCAAACGGGTTTTCGGCCAATTAATTTCAGAATAATTCGGTTTCAACCGATTCTATTTGGCTTTATCATTGTTTAATTGGTAATAATGTTGGGGTCCATTTTTGTGGCGGTTCATTCAAGAACAGAATAATAGACCAACGTTACTCTGATAATACTATTTATTGTATTTACTATCCTATTATGATAAAAAATTTTTTTAACAATAACTTCGGAGGCAAAAGAACAAAAATTAATTTTTAAAACAATTACTTACATATTTATTATAATTTACCTGCCTGACTATCAGTGGGATGGATTCATAGTATCCATAAATTAACTTTGTACTTAGTTAATTAAATAATAAAAATAGATTAGATCACTGTTAAGCCATTTACTTCTTCCATCGTCAATTACTTCCCAAAATGATGTGTTATTTCCTACGTGAAATTTTTTGCTCAGTTAAACAAACATAATTATTTACCACATACCTTAATATCATTGTGGTGACTTTTATATATTTTTAGTAAATGTAATTTTATGATAAAAATAAATAAAAAGTAACTCATTACAAAAATTGATAATATGATAAAAAAAATTGGGTAAATTCAAAGGTTTTTAAGGCCTGATTAATCGTTTCAAATACACCTAAGTACCACAATTAAGAATCTAAGGCAAAGTTAATTCACTAATAAAATCAGCCAACCATAAAAACATTATTAATCATTACAAAAGGCGCAAAACAAGTAACAACTCCCAACAGTATTATAATTATTACCAAGACGCAAACACGAACCTCAAAGTCGGAAAGTTCCTCCATCCAAAGCTAATCATCGGCGCCTCAGAAAGATCCAAACAAGTCGCTATTCCGAACAAAAAGCCTCATAATACGTTCGCTGCAAACAGTGTATTGTTAGAACTTTCACAATATTATGTAGAGTGGTGTAATGCGCCACAAAGGCCCTCCCCGCTCGGTAAATAACGCTTTGTTCTACGAAGCCAAATTTTGACAATCACTAGCTCACTCGCTATATCTATGTTTAACGGATTGGCAGCAAAGAGTAACGAATTCACGTAGAACCAATAAAAGAATACAATAATGTACCTACGATTTAACGAGGAATGGCTTTATGTAGTCTTCAAACTAAATGAATTAGAAGGATCTTTACTTCTACGGCACCGGCTACGAAAGCCACAACAAGCTGTAGCGTTTGTTTTCCGGGAAAACAACACGATGCGTGTGAGACAAGCTTAGGTGCTTGTAAAATATTAATAACGATGCACACGAATGACAGACTGGCGATCAAAGGTAAAATCATGAAATTGTGTTATGCTCATAATAGGCTCTAAGTACATAGAATTATGTAGAGGCATTTTTATTATTTTAACTAGATGACTCACCATTTTGGCGGCCAGGATTATTTAAAACCTACCAGCTATCAGCAGTGGCGTAACTATACCGTGTGAGGCCCCTGGCAAATGAATCGGATGGGGCCCTCTCCTACCTATAGGTATAAAGAAATTCAACCAGTTATTTTTTTTTCTAATTTTACAATGTGTGCTCACGACCCTCTCAGGCCGGGGCCCTTTCCAGCTACCGTAGTATTTTGTCTAAGCGCCACCCTGTAGTTACACCACTGGCTATAGAGCATGTATGGGAAACACTATTTGTACTAAGACCTATTGTACCCATGTTCCAGCAAATAAATATTATTATTTTCACCTAAGTATTAAATAAAACCTATATATATATATATATATATATATATATATATATATATATATATATATATATATATATATATATATATATATATACTTAAAACCCTTATGCAGGCAAAGGCAAATTTATATGGAGCCTGGGCCATGTCTTTGTAGGTACAGTCTTTCAAAATGTTTGGGGTCATGCAATAGTGATTATTTTATAAAAGCGCAACAATATGGCGTTCTTTTTGCCAATGACACATACTTACACGAGTCATGATGACATTTGCCATTAAAAGTAACCACAAATGACATTAATTTACATTTGACATACCAGCAATTGACGTTTGACAATTGAAATGACTTTAAGATGGACGTAACGTTGTTACAAAAATAGACAACAAAAGCAGATGGATGCACTCCGGGAGTTGCCATTCTACAGATGTACCCAATTATCAATTTTATATCTTTACCTCTTATTCACTGTAATAGTGCAAAAAAAAATTGTGTGTGTCAGCTCCGACGCACGACTGGAGTTTATACTCCTTAAAACGTCGTAATGCATTCGCGGCGCTTGCTGCGTCTCGGCGCCGCTCGGACCCGATCGGTACGCGCTCGGCTTCCCGAAGCGAAAGCTCATTCGCATTCGACAACTCAAGCGAAAACCAACCTTATTTACTCAACGTTAGGGTAGAAATTTGCATCGTTGTGAAAAACGTAACGAGGGCATTCGACAACTCAAGCGAAAACCAACCTTATTTACTTAATGTTAGGGTAGAAATTTGCATCGTTGTGAAAAACGTAACGAGGTCATTCATAAGTAGATTTTACTCCTCGAATTTTTTTCATACCGGGCGCCTAAAATCGATTCTTAAGGAGTAAACTCCAAAAAGCATAATTTATTTCAATTTCTATGATTTAATACTATTTTTTGGTATAGAGTACAGTTGGGTAGCCATTTATAATTATATACGCAGCTATCTACTCCATTTCTCTATTTAATCTTTGACAGCTTTCCGCTGTGTGAGAGGGGTGGCGCACCCAATGCGGCGAGGGGTAGGGCCGTACCCCGCCAGTCCAATGTTGACAATTGATGGATATCTCTTGTCTTCTAAAGGCAGGATTAATGTCCTGCTGCAGAGCGACAATGGTGACGATTCCTTGAGGATTAGGCACTTGAAAGCGTGAACGTTCACTCCAAGATGAGAAATGTTTTACAGACAATGCCTTGGATACTTTTTGCGAGCCTTTCCGGATTTTTTTGGATGAAATGGCGATGTTTTTCAGTTTTTGCTTGATTCTTGAGTCTATATGAGAAGTAAAATAAGTACTTATCTTAAGTACCAGTAAAATTTTTCAATATTTATATTCTTTAGACAATAAAATATAATAAAAACTTGAGAGGTGTCAAGGGACACCTGGATGGAACGAAGTTCTTAATGTGTATAAAATTTAAAATAAAATTGAAAATAGAAAATTCAGTCTGTCGAGCTGGGATTCGAACCATCGACCTTTATGCGACTGTAGAAACCACAAGGCTACGGAGATCTAATATTGTAGTGTGAAAATATTGAACACAATGCCAAATTCACATTCAAAAAAGTGTCGGTTCAATTTAGTCTTTATTTTTTCCGTTCAGTCCCCTTTCGCATCGCGCGATAAGGAACTACGTTCCAAAACTAGCTGATGCCCACGACTTCGTCCGCGTGGATTTATTTTTAAATTCCCTGGTAGGTAGCCTAAGTATGTCACACTCTCTTTAACATTTCTGCGGTGGTGTCGTGTGATGCGGGTTGTTGCGTTCCCTAAAATATGGTTGAGCGAAGCAATGGCTGGGTCATGCGTCATGCTCGTGAACGGGTGCCACCAGCGGCAATGGGGCTACTTTCTGTCTGCCCGTCTTGACATGTGTTGAATTATAATTAGAAATAATTACGTATGCTTTTGTGGACCTTTCCCTCATTGTGGAAGCTCTGCATACATAGAATATCTGTTAAGTATATTGTAAAAGTATTTTGAAAAGAGCAACTGCCGAGTTTCTTGCTGGTTCTTCTCGGCAGGAACGGCATTCCGAACCAGTGGTAGACTCATTGACGATTCAAAAGTACTTGTAAAAGTTTATTTGAATAAAAAACATTTCTATTCTATTCTATTCTATTCTATTCTATTCTATTCTATTCTATTCTATTCTATTCTATTCTATTCTATTCTATTCTATTCTATTCTATTCTATTCTATTCTATTCTATTCTCGGGAACTCTTTGGTTTTCCGGAATAAAACGCCTATGTCACTCTCCAGGTCCTTAACTATACCCATGCAAAAAATGAAGTCAATCCCTTACTCTGTTGCGGTGTGATTGAAGGACAAACCAACAAACAAACACACTTTCGCATTTAGGTTGCCAGCAACATTTTAATACTCGTAAAAACATCGTTCGAAATTTAAATTTCGAACTGTATAATATATGATATGACTGTCATATAATTAACATATTTTAATTTGCAATAACAAATATTGATGACAATAATTAAGATAAAAACTATCCTATCTTTTAAGTTGGACCAAATTACAGATAAGTAGTTACGAAGTTTAATCAAAATCGGTTCAGTGGTATTCGAGTTTATCCCTAATTAGTTTTTAATATTCCTCGGGAGCTCTTTGATTTTCCGGGATAAAAAGTAGCCTATGTCACTCTCCGGATCCTCAACTATACCCATGCAAAAAATCACGTCGATCCTGGCTCTGTTGCGGCGTGATTGAAGGCTAAACCAACAAACCAACCAGCAAACAAACACACTTTCGCATTATTGTTAGTGTGTTTTTGCAAAAAAAAAAACGAACATGGCTTGACAATATTCATGTACCGGACGTAATGGATAGTACCTGTCTAAGTCCTCGGACAGTTTCTTGGCTCTTGCAGAAGTCGAATCAGACTAACTAAAACTTGCAGGAATTTGTTTGAACTTAACTCACAGCAGTGTGATGTGAGTTTTCCTTTTAAAGTGTGCAAGTAACTTGCCTTAGCTGACTTCCGCAAGTTTTATTGCTAGTGTTTACACTTTTGCCAATAAGATAACTTCATCTCAAAACATCAACTAAATGGTAAAACATCAAAGTATGACTTGTAAGTTATAGGTATAACTTGTCCGTAAGAACCTATTTCAAAATTGCCAAAATGTTTTACCGACGAAAAAGGTCCTATTCTATATCATCAAATTAAACCCATCGAAGTTCGAGCCTTAAATACATCTTCTCAGAAAGGTTCCTGATTAAGTGCCACAAGATTCTTCATCCATCCAACTAGATTCTTCCAGGCAAAATACAGCAGCCCAATAAGGGTACAAAATCCCGAACATAATTTTCCATGTACCCGCCAACGTTATGGTTGACATCGGTTATTGCCGCCTCTATACACACAAGTATGCGCTGTCCGGCTACGACATTATTGACTCGTCCAATAAGCGTGCGATGGCCGCGTGCCTTCTACCAGCTTCTGGACGAAAACCATGGAAATGGCTTCCATTATAAAGCATGTGGAATATAAAAGTTTCCACTAAATGCTTCCAAAATTGAAAAAGTTTTCAATTTCGGTCTTAATAAAGTAGTTTTAATGATTTTTATATGAATCTACTGAATACTAAAAGACTTCAAAGTTCTAAATACAGAGCGTTATTTATTTTTCTTTATAATATGCACACAAATTTTTCCGAGAATTATGGATCGATTTGGGTGATCTTTTTTATCGATAGCGGAGTAAGATGATTCCATAAATGATGACGTTGCTTACAACGTCAACGTTTTCCAAAAAACTTAATTACCAAGTGCTTTCGATATGTGTAAGTTGTGTATGTGAAGTGAATTTTAGTGAAGGAATTGTAATAAACTAGTGGTGTCATCTAGTATTAAATTGATTAACTACGATGAATTATATTTAGTTTATTTCTATTGCAGCACTGTTACAAAACCAAAGAGTTACTCTGGTTTTTTAACAGATGGCGTTAGTAGTACAATAACATTTTATCCAATTTATACAATAAAAAATTAGAGAAAAATTCCACATGTAGAGATTATTTAAAATGAAATTGAAAATAGAAAATTCAGTCTGTCGAGCTGGGATTCGAACCATCGACGTTGAACTTTTAGGCGACTGCCGGAGCCACTAGGCTACCGAGACCTAATGTTGTATCGCGAAAATACCGAATACAATGCAAAATTCACATTCAACAAAAAAGTGTCGGTTTCAAAATTATGTCGAGTGTCGGTTCCTTAATTTTTTCCGTCTAGCCCCCTTCCGTACCGCGCGATAAGGAACTTACGTTCCAATAAATAATTAATAATTAAATATTTGAGAACGTCACGCCCATTCCCCTAAGGACTTTCAGACTTTCTTTAGGCGTAATTGAGGAATCAATATTGAGAATCAGTGTTAACCAACATTGAGAAGCCTAAGTAAGAACTACTTTTTCTTTAAAGATGTCGATAGGTTGGAATGATTTTACCTTAGACCACCTATTTGAGAAAACGCCGCCTCCATAGTGACCTCAACGGCGTCACATTCCGTCGCGTGATTAAATGAGCCGCCGCCGGCTATCGCGATATTGCCGGCGATCTTCCGAACACGTGCCCTCCCTGAGGCTGCCTGACCGTTGCGCCGAGCCTACATACACGTTATGAGCAATATGAACATTATGTAGGAAAATATTTTATTGAACTGCGTAAATAGAACACAGTAGTAAATATAATTCGTCTATGATAGAACACGACCAAGTATAAAGGAGCTATAAATTTTGCCTGCGATTTCGTCTGCCTGGATATAGGCTTATAAAATCTTGCGGAAACCTTCAGATTTTCCTGGTTAAAAGGCAGCCTTCGTGTATGTCACTAAGCATCTTAGACTTAATTTTTTGCATAGTTAGGTATAGCTGAGGACTTGGAGAAAGAGCCATGCTAAAAACGAATCCCTTGCTCCGTTGCTGTGTGATTGGAGGTCAAACCAAAAACCGATACACTTTTACATTTGTAATATTAGCAAGTGCCTGAGGATTCATTTTAGAATATATTCTCCTTTGTTCAAGGTGGTTTACTTCAACCTTATAGGTAATAACGAGACGAGCCTGATTATTTTATCAACTTGCTTTTTTGTTGGCCCAGTGACTCAAAGTACACTTAAAAGTCTTTGGACAACAGAGATGTAGCTTATGGAACAAGATTCAACGATAGCTTAAAGATAGTTTAAAGAGCGCATTGGACAAAAGTCATCATAACGACAGTCAAGCTCCGTGATGTGAATGATATTTAAATACGTTTACGAAAAGTAGAATATAAAATGTTTTTCCAAACGTTATCGAGTATTTTTATTTTTCTACCAAAGAAATTGCCATTTACTGTATTGACTGTAGGATCATAAATACTGAAAGAATGGTTTAAGCATAAACCTTGTATTAAGTAGGTACTTACGGGACTGTATGACGTTGATGATGACATTCAAAAATCTGACAGTGTTTATGGCGCTTGCTTTGCTAATATTTTCAGCCGTAGGTATATCAAGGTAATGCATTATGTACCAAAAATATTAAGGTTATTATTGTGCATAGGATTGTTCATAGAAAGGCTTTATTTCCGCAGTATTTTAACCTGTAGCGAGCTAAGTCCGAAGACTCCAAAGTAGGTAACTTAAGTTCTATTTACTCTGGCGAGATTGTCCGCTCTCCTTCAATTTGCGCCGGTCTTTATGTCCTGTAGTAGGTATAGTTAGCGGTCAGCAATTTTCCTCGGTCAAATTCATTAGCGGCGAAGTAATTTATTTAGGAAAAAACAATTCCGGCGGTCATTTGGAAGATTGCTTTGGTCGGGGGAACTTTGTGTTTTTGTGATGACGGTATTAAACGGTCTTGAGGGTTTCTTCTTTGTGGCCACAGATAAATTTATTTATCCCTTTAGGTATAAATAAGCCGTATACTTAGATAATAAGTATATAACTTTGCCAAGAGGTGCTTAACTTATTATATTGACTAAATCGAAAATTTAATAATATGTACCTACCTAGGTATACCTAATTAAAAATCCGTTAAGGGTAATAGGGTATTTTATGTTCTTTATGGGCAGTCTTAGTTAAAATAATCTAGAAGTTCTTGAATTTTTTTTGTAGGTTTATATCGAGCAGTGAAAGCCACGTCTTTTCCGGGGGCTCTGAGTTTCGAAACCCAACCTCTGACTTTTTGGAGTTAGGTATGTGCGCTTACAATTAAATATCACATGCTTAAGGGAAACATTATGAGAGAGAGAGTTCTCGATGATGTGGGAAGTCTGCCAACCTCTGCACACAGGTTTCCTCACGTTGTTTTCCTTCACCTTTAAAGCAAGTGAATGTGATTGTTTTCAACAAACAAAACAGTTCACGAAGTATCCAAAATTGGAATACTCTATAAATATTTGGCCATTTTGTGGCACATAAAATGTATTTATTATAAAGGCAAACATAAGACAGAGTAGACGCGGAGCGGCACGGAACATTTTTCAGAGTAACAAAGCGAATATTGGAGAGCTTCCACAAAAGCCACCCGCCGGGCGAAGCTCGGTAGGCATGTGCCGACCGTCTTATTATTTTATCGACATCTCAATCAGAATCAGAATTTATTTATTGCATTATACACTAGTAGCCTTTAGGAGGTGGTAGGTACAATAGATTGTAGGACATAGTGTATTACCAATCTAATGGTGTGCAATAACAATACAAATTATACAATTAAATTTAAAAATTGGACAGTTCACAGTACACATTTAATTAGGTATATCGATACTTAAATAATATATTATTATTAATTAATATAATATGTCAAAATTGTTTATCAAATCTAGAAATGTCAATAATTTAAAATACCAGTAAAATCCAGTTTAGTTATCATAAATTAAGTGTACGGAGGGCTAATTTCAAAATACCAACATTTTGATTGATTTGTCTTTGTTTTTCCGGGATAAAAGTCAGTCTGTAGGTCCTCAACTATACCTCTACCTACCCATACAAAAATCACGACGAGCCGTAGTTTTGTTGCAGCGTGAATCGTAATTAAAAGATAAACCAACAAACGAAAATACTTTCGCAATTTTATAATTTACTTATTTGTAATGATTCAAAAGTAAAAATATTGATTTGTAGGTATAAGAAAAAATAAAAACTTTGAATTTTTGTTTTTAGTGAATGCATTTAAGATTTTATACCTACAGATAATTGTTTCTTTATAAATTAGAAGGTTGGCTGCGCAGATACTGAGCTTGAGCTTGCTGCATTTATCAATTTTCATATTTTATTTTAAATTCAAATTCAAAACTATTTATTTCACGTAGGCCAACCTGTGGCTCTTATGACAAGTCATGAATCTACCACCGGTTCGTAAAGCGGATTCTGCTGAGAAGAGCCGGCAAGAAACTCAGCAGTTGCTCTTTTCAAAATAATCATTTTACAATATTATTATGAAGCTATTAATTACATTGTAATAAGTTTATTTAGGTTCATACCCTAAACCTAATAGTAGTAAGTATGAACCTGAAGAAAATAGTGATTGATACTTGCCTCCTACCATGTCTACTCTACGGTTGCCAAACTTGGATACTTACAAATAAAGTAAAAAGAAGAATAAGAACTACACAACGAGCAATAGAAAGGAGCATACTTAAAATAAGGAGAATACACAGGGTGAGAGCTGATAAAATGCGACAAAAAACTAAGATAGCTGACGCATTATAAAACAGGCTCTGTCCATGAATTAGCAATGGGCGGGGCACATATCGCGATACACAGACGAACGGTGGACAATCCAGGCTACGCGTTGGAGGGGACCCGAGGGCAAAAGGGTTGTCGGAAGACCATGTAAACGGTGGGCTGTTGACATCTTAAAAACAGTGGGGAAAAACTGGACAAAATTAGGAAAAGATAGGGAAAAGTGGAAGAGGTTGGGGGAGGCCTTTACCCGAGAAGAGGCCCATAAAATTTTAATTAGTTAGTAGTAATTAGTAATTTAAATAGTAGTATTAGTAAATAATTAATAATTTAGTAGTAATTAGTAAATCGTAATTTAAATTAGTTAATACAAAGAAATTAAGAAAAGGAAATGGATATGGGAATAAATGGCTTTTTTATTTTTATTTATTATTTAAGTTTATTTAGAAAAAAATTAAGTACACAGATTCTCAGAATGAAAATAGGTGTTTTCAGCTTTTCTACTAGTATAACATTGTAGAGATCAAAATTTTATCGACAACGATTCCCCCAACCCTACCGACTGACTCAGCTCAAACCAAGTGCCTCATAGTTACATACGTAGGTGTAATTGTTTGTAAGTACATTTTTCTTTGAGGTTACTCTCTATTAAACGCTCAAAGTCAAATAGGACGCAATGGGCTTAACCACAAAGGTGTAGGAGATGAAAGGGGACGTTAATTGTTCCTCAAATTATTATGAATTTGATACACGGTCGAGTCAAAGGGCTATGTTAAAATTGTGGGCCCATTTGTCGGTGAAAGTAGACGTAGGTAAGGCCTCTGAACTTTGATCTTAGGGTAGGTACGAGTCGCCTCATTGAGATGCGGGTTTTATTAAGTGTTTCATACTAATTTTCTATTTTTAAAATTGACTTTATAACTCTCTACAATTTATCATTAAACTAGCTTTTGACCACGACTTCGTCCGCGTGGAGTTTTAAAGTTTTAAAAAATCCCGCGGGTACCTACCTATGTCGACCTAAATCGAGCTTATCAATTTAAGTCGATCTAAGTCATCTAAGTTAGAAGTTGAGCTAAGGTGACCTACGTCGAGCTAAGTCAACTTTCGTCAAGCTGAGTCGACCTAACCGAGCCAAGGCAAACAGAGATCTATAGATGGCACTCTCACTCAGCTCAGACTCAAGGCTGAGTTAAAACGAGACAGATTTATGTCAGGACATAATATTTATGTCTCATTTTAACTCTATTTTGAGTCTTGGGCAGAGCCATAGCACGATCTATAGCTGTTCTCAGCCTGAGTGTGACCTAAAGTGAGCGTCGACCGAAAGTGAGCTAAGCCTGAATTTCATTGAATTATATCGAACTAGATGATGCCCGCGATTTTTTAATTCCCGTGGGAACTCTGTAATTTTTCGACATAAAAAGTAGTCAAAGTGTTCATCCTGGGTATGAGCTATCTCCATTCAAAATTTCAGCCAAATTGGTTCATTCGTTGTGGAGTTATAGACTAACAAACATCCAAACATCCATCCATCCATACATCCTCACAAACTTTCGCATTTATAATATTAGTAGGATTATGTTGATCACCTGAATTTTCCTGGAAGAACGGTTCCTTGCTATTTCACTTGCGACGCCGCATCGCACAAATCACTAAGTTGCGGGCCGCAACGCACCATGTGGCATCGCTCTTGCTTTGAGTTTACACACAGCTGCGCGAGTGGCCGTCAAACAAAATGCTCTCTTAATAGCTCAATTACGATTAAGTTTTTTTGTATTTGCTCACTTTGTTTATCCTTCAACAGTTGTATCCCCTAAACAGTTATGAGCTATGGAGGTTCACACAGTAAAAATCTCATAATCCCCGCTAAGACGCGAACGCTTACCCCTACAGTAAATATTTACAGAACGTCATGTGTTTGCCGTGATTTTGTTAGATTAGAGGTGATTTGAATGTTGGAGCAACTGTACTGGATTTAAATTTAGTACCTACTTAATAAGGTCATTTCTATAGTCGCACTTGCTTATTTTCTTTTAACGAATTGGGGTTCCTCCTTTGTTTTTCCGGGAAGAAAAATAGCTTATGCTACAGTCCAGGTCCTAAACTAGGTACATCCAAGCAAAAATTGTCGTTCCGTAGCTCAGTTGTGGCGTGATTGAAGGACAAACTAACAAACAAATACACTTTCGCATAATGTTTAGTAGGATGTTCAGTATGACTGGTATGAACCAATATGAATTTCGCTTTAACCTCCAACTAAGCCTAAAGCTTGTCCTAAGAGTGGGTACGGTAGAAAAAAACCGGCCAAGTGCGAGTCGGACTCGCGCACCGAGGGTTCCGTACTCCAAAAGAAAAGTAAAACGATAATATAATATTAATTTGCTTATTTATCGTTAACTTTGTTTGTAGATGTTTATTGTTAATATAAAAAAAAAACTATGATAGTTAGAGCGTTGGTTTTATTTTTCCTGTAAAATATACATAAACCTCTATTGACCATAATTATTTCAGATTTTTCGATTGGTAAACTTCGGAGATAAGGGGGGGAACGGTATTTTTTTCGTCATTTTGGCCGATTACTCAAAAACTATTATATATAGAAATAAATAACAAACTGTTTTAGAATGCACAAATAAAGGCCTTTCATATGATACCCCACTCGGTATAATTATCTTACTTTGAAATTTCAAACCGATGATTTTCCCCCTCTTTTAATTAAACTAAAATAATTTTCGCGTTGATTTTATTTTTCCTGTAAAATATACATAAACCTCTATTGACCATAATTATTTCAGATTTTTCGATTGGTAAACTTCGGAGATAAGGGGGGGGAACGGTATTTTTTCGACATTTTGGCCGATTACTCAAAAACTATTATATATAGAAATAAATAAAAGACTGTTTTAGAATGCACAAGTAAAGGCCTTTCATATGATGTCCCACTCGGTATAGTTATCTTACTTTTAAATTTCAAACCCCCGATTTTCCCCCTTTTTTAATCAAACTAAAATAATTTTCGCGTTGCTTTTATTTTTCCTGTAAAATATACATAAACCTCTATTGACCATAATTATTTCAGATTTTTCGATTGGTAAACTTCGGAGATAAGGGGGGGGGGGAACGGTATTTTTTTCGACATTTTGGCCGATTACTCAAAAACTATTATATACAGAAATAAATAAAAAACTGATTTAGAATGCACAAGTAAAGGCCTTTCATATGATACGCCACTCGGTATAGTTATTTTACTTTGAAATTTCAAACCCCCGATTTTCCCCCTTTTTTAATAAAACTAAAAATAATTTTCGATTTTTCTTTATTCCAATGTTGTTGGGCCACTATTATACACAACTATGCCAAATTTCATGTCGATAGCTTTAATAGTTACTGAAATAATCGACTGTGACAGACGGACGGACGGACGGAGAAAGTCTCACCATAAGGGTTCCATTTTTACCATATTGGTACGGAACCCTAAAAAAAACGAGTAGGGTAGGTAACCATCGATCTTTCTGTTTTCATTATGCACCTATTATTATTGGTCTATGACTATTAAATCTTATCATAAAAATCAGTCTTAATTTTGTTTTTAATAAGATTGCGTCTAGCCAGCTATGTACTAACTACTCTAGTATTTAGTAGTTAGTTACTCGGAAAACCAGGTGAAAATTGGAGTGTTCTACATCAACCGCCGATTCCTATAATAGTCAAGCTTCTGTAATCTTTCGATTACTTATCAATATTGTTATTAGTTAGTCAAAAATTTATGAATTTTTTTAACACAGATTTAGGATTTGCTATGCCATGCTCCTACCGTAGCGATTACCAATCTCAGATTATGGGTTTAACAAGTTTTTTAGATTATGGGTTTAAAAAAAATACCTACGTTTCTACATCTTGCGCCCGGTTCCTATAATACTCAATAATCAATATCTATCTGTAATCTTAATCTGCCAATAAGGAACCGGGCGCTAGGTAACTAATGTACCGATTACAGATAGGTTTAATATTATGCAAATGTAGATATGCCTTTAGATATTCAACCGGGTAGTGTCTTGCCTTATCGAATGTGATGCCATGCGAATGCGCATTAAAAACCATAATTATATTATGTAGGTAAGTATCAGCACTTACCCAATCGGTTCGAATAAAATCGAATAAAACACCCAACAATCATAATATCGATTAGAAAACAAACAATATTTATTGCTCATAAAGAATATACGCCCTATAATACATGCGGTATTATCCTCAGTACCGCCATCTGTCGGCAAGACCGAAAGCACCAAGGTACAAAGCAATTTTATGTATAAAAAGATAGGGGAAAATTAACCTTATTTGTTTGGAATAAGGATGTGTCTAATGTTTGTGGGTGGTGTAAGTTATTTGGAAGTAAATGTGAAGTCAAATCGTGGTGAGCTTCCTACCTCGCGGGTGGCCGTTTGCAGCTGTGATGTCACGATGAGGGCCACTAAAATGTTGATACTCAGTACCTAAGTACCAATTTCACCCGATGGCGAACATCCACCTGATGGTGATGGTGATGGTTCTACGATCCGAGTAATGGACCGGGAGCCAGTGACAGATTTTCATGACCAAGTCCCTCCCAATCAAAACTTCGTGAAATGCATTAGGGATTTATATTATGAATATTCGCGACCTTCAGCTGCGACTCCGTGGGTGGGGCGGGCAGTGGCAGCCTCCAACGCATGGAGAAAAAAAAAAGTTTTTTAGTCATTTCCTCCCATTTGAAAATTTGTCAGATTATAGTTTACCTAATATTTTGAAGGAAAAATAAATTCAGCTGACCATAACATGGTGGATTATACTTCAGCTGGCTGCTTGAACATGAAAAAAAAAATTATATTTTCAATGATTTCCTCTCAACTAAAAATTTACCTGGTGATAGTTTATATGCTACTATGAATGAAAATTAATTTCAGCTTGCTGTATCGCGGTGGAAAGTTTGTCAGCTGGTACCTTGAAAGGTGTGACGTAGCAGCATCTATCACCTACTGAATCTTATCAGCTGACGACTTTTCCCTTGATTTAGAGCTAGCTGATTTTTTTCATTATTTACTAATGCATGTTAACAATCCTCTTATAAATTTTCATCCAGGAGGAAATCACTTTTCTTAAGTTATTCTCTTTCTTTTTACAGATTGAGGCTATACATAAGCATGGAGGAAAAAAAAGTTTTTTAGTCATTTCCTCCCATTTGAAAATTTGTCAGATTATAGTTTACCTAATATTTTGAAGGAAAAATAAAGTCAGCTGACCATAACATGGCGGATTATACGTCAGCTGGCTGCTTGAATATAAAAAAAAAATTATATATTCAATGATTTCCTCTCAACTAAAAATTTACCTGGTGATCGTTTATATGCTACTATGAATGAAAATTAATTTCAGCTTGCTGTATCGCGGTGGAAAGTTTATCAGCTGGTACCTTGAAAGGTGTGACGTAGCATCTATCACCTACTGAATCTTATCAGCTGACGACTATTCCCTTGACTTACAGCTAGCTGATTTTTTTCATTATTTACTAATGCATGTTAACAATTCTCTTATAAATTTCAATCCTCTTATAAATTTTCATACAGGAGAAAATCACTTTTCTTAAGTTATTCTCTTTCTTTTTACAGATTGAGGCTATACATAAGCCCTTTCTATATTGCAGCTAGATTGTGGATTAAAATTACCTTCTCCAGATGCTATGCTAAAGCAGAGCATAGAATGCTAAAGGTCCACTTGGAGGGGGTAAGTTTTACCCATGACTACGTACAAAGGCCCTTTATTGTGTATAGTGCACATGCAGATTTTTGGTAGAAATAAATTGGTTGTCTGTAAACTCGGTTTACGGACGGTAGTTTTCCGTGATAACGTATTATAGAAACACTTGCTGATGCCCGCGACTTTGTCCGCGTGGATTTAGTTTTTAAAGTCCCTCGGGAACTCCTTGATTTTCCGGGATAAAAAGTAGCCTAGATGTTGACCCGAGTAATAAGCTACCACGGTATAAAATTTTGTAGAAATCTGTGGGGTAGTTTTTACGTAAAAGAAGGCTTATGTATAGCCTCAATCTGTAAAAAGAAAGAGAATAACTTAAGAAAAGTGATTTCCTCCTGGATAAAAATTTATAAGAGGATTTTTAACATGCATTAGTAAATAATGTCAATAGTCAAGGGAAAAGTCGTCGTCTGCTGATAAGATTCAGTAGGCGATAGATGCTGCTGCGTCACACCTTACAAGGTACCAGCGGACAAACTTTCCACTGCGATACAGCAAGCTGAAATTAATTTTCATTCATGGTAGCATATAAACGATCACCAGGTAAATTTTTAGTTGAGAGGAAATCATTGAATTTATAATTATTTTTTTCATGTTCAAGCCGCCAGCTGACGTATAATCCACAATGTTATGGTCAGCTGACTTTATTTTTCCTTCAAAATATTAGGTAAACTATAATCTGACAAATTTTCAAATGGGAGGAAATGACTAAAAAACTTTTTTTTCCTCCATGCTTATGTATAGCCTCAATCTGTAAAAAGAAAGAGAATAACTTAAGAAAAGTGATTTCCTCCTGGATGAAAATTTATAAGAGGATTGTTAACATGCATTAGTAAATAATGAAAAAAATCAGCTAGCTCTAAATCAAGGGAAAAGTCGTCAGCTGATAAGATTCAGTAGGTGATAGATGCTGCTACGTCACACCTTTCAAGGTACCAGCTGACAAACTTTCCACCGCGATACAGCAAGCTGAAATTAATTTTCATTCATAGTAGCATATAAACTATCACCAGGTAAATTTTTAGTTGAGAGGAAATCATTGAAAATATAATTTTTTTTTTCATGTTCAAGCAGCCAGCTGAAGTATAATCCACCATGTTATGGTCAGCTGAATTTATTTTTCCTTCAAAATATTAGGTAAACTATAATCTGACAAATTTTCAAATGGGAGGAAATGACTAAAAAACTTTTTTTTTTCTCCATGCGTTGGAGGCTGCCACTGCCCGCCCCACCCACGGAGTCGCAGCTGAAGGTCGCGAATATTCATAATATAAATCCCTAATGCATTTCACGAAGTTTTGATTGGGAGGGACTTGGTCATGAAAATCTGTCACTGGCTCCCGGACCATAAAGTAACCCGAGCAATAAATTGGACGTTCTGACAGTTTTTGACGATGGATCGTAATTTTGAATTTTTAAGCTATTGCATAGCTTTTATCGCGGGCTTTGAACTAGGACAAACAGTTTGAGCGCGGCGACCGAATCAAGAAATTCCGTAACGAAAAAAAACCTAACACCGTCGTTCAGTAAGCGTTCAACATTTTAGAGGTTCTCAAGTAGCTCTATTTGGCGCAGTGGGCGAGCGACCGCTTTCTTTGATGATGTCGCAGGTTCGAATCTCACTCGCGAAGTAGTGACAGTTCGCTTTTCTTGTTTGTTTGTTTTTTTTGCATAATTTTTATTATGCAAAAAAAAATATTGCATAAATATTATAATTGCATAAGTTGATAAAAAATGCTATGCAATAGCTTTACCGCGGCAGTCCCCGAGTGCCACTTAAGTTTTTTTTTGTATGCGTATAGTTGGAGCCCTGCAGAGTGCAGAGTGACAGGCTACAGCCTTGTACTCCGGAAAACTAAGGACTTTCGCGGGACTAAAAAAAATAAAATTGACGTGTCTGTTTGTCATTTTGAAATAATTGGCCTTTATTAATTTGGCGCCACTATGTCAGTACGTATACAGGACGAGACTACGAGACCAATCCACTTGCAGCGTGGAGTGCGACAGGGAGATGTAATCCCCCGAAGCTATTTACCGCTGCGTTGGAGGACGTCTTTAAGCTTCTGGATTGGAACGGACTTGGCATCAACATAAACGGCGATTACATCACTCACCTGCGATTTGCCGATGACATATCTAGTAGTCATGGCAGAGACTCTGAGAGATCTCAATGCAATGCTCAATGATCTCAGCAGGGTTTCTCAACAGGTGGGCCTGAAAATGAACATGAGCAAGACGAAAATCATGTCCAATGCTCATGCTCCGCTCCACCCAGTAATCGTTGAGAACTCTGCGCTCGAAATTGTAGACGAGTATATATACCTGGGACATACCTACAGTCCAGCTAGGTAGGTCCAATTTCGAGAAAGAGATTAACCGCCGAATCCAACTCGGCTGGGCAGCGTTCGGGAAGCTCCGAGATGTCTTCTCGTCCAAAATCCCTCAGTGCCTGAAGACTCAAGTCTTCGAACAGTGCGTGTTGCCAGTGATGACTTACGGATCCGAGACATGGTCGCTAACTATGGGCCTCATAAGAAGGCTCAGGGTCACCCAGCGAGCGATGGAGAGAGCAATGCTCGGTATATCTCTGCGAGATCAAATCAGAAATGAGGAGATCCGTAGGAGAACCAAAGTCACCGACATAGCTCAGCGTGTCGCGAAACTTGGCGAGGAGGCAGACAAAGTTTAGGTATTTGAGGGGGTGAAGCAGGAGAAGGAGCGGAGTCGTAGTCCCGCCCACCGCGGGGCGCCCCGTGCGAAGCGCAGAAATGGCGCGAAGCAACTCTGGCGGGAAACAACTCCCGACTGACAAAACTGGTTATTTATCTAAACTTAATAGGTACTGTAACTTATTTTCGTCAATCCTATTATACTTTATTTGGCTCAGTTAGCATGGTTCCAGTTCATGTTCATAGATAATCAAAAAAAAATTATACAGGTTCAATTCCTAACCAAATACAATAACATGCTTTTTTTAATTTTTTTTTATATTTTTTTTTTTTTTGGTTAGTTACCGATTTCGTTCAAAACTTTTTAAAATTTTGGCACCCATTTCCTCTTTCTTGACCCCAGGGAAGCCTAAATATCGATTTTGAACGTAATCGGCCCAATAACAAAGAATTTCAATATGGCGGGGACTTTTTAAAATTATGGCAGGCATTCATTTTCTCTTTCTCGACCCCAGGGAAGCCTAAATATCGATTTGGAACGAAATCGGTTCAGTAACAAAGAATTTCAATATGGCGGTGACTTTTTAAAATTTTGCCATTCATTTCCTCTTTCTCGACGCCAAGAAAGCCCAAATTTCGATTTAGAACGAAATCGGTCGAATAACAAAGAATTTCAATATGGCGGGGACATTTTTAAATTTTGGCACCCATTTCCTCTTTCTTGACCCCAGGGAAGCCAAAATATCGATTTGAAACGTAATCGGTCCAATAAAAAACGAATTTCAATATGGCGGTGACTTTTTTAAATTTGCGCATCCATTTCCTCTTTCGTGACCCCAGAGAAGCCTGAATATCGATTTTGAATGAAATCGGTCGAATAACAAAGAATTTCAATATGGCGGTGACTTTTTTTTTATTTTGGCATCCATTTCTTCTTTTTGACCCTAGGGAAGCCTAAATATCGATTTTGAACGTAATCCGTCCATTATCAAAGAATTCCAACATGGCGGAAAAGTGCACCTGTGTTTGCACACATACTTGAGATAGAAACTAATTTCATCGATTCGATATATCGATACTTTTTGGCACTTCATGCATTGCCCTAGTTGCCAAAGACGCTTTCGCACGCGTAAGGATCTGGAAGGATCCGTGCGCATCCTTACGGAACCAAGGATGCGAAAGGATCCTTTCGCATGCGAATCGTGATCTACACTTGTAATTTTAGGCACTTTTAGGTACAAAAAAATTGTGAGCCGTCGTGGGACGCCTGGCAGATGTGAAACATCGACATTATTTTGTAAAAGTAATATGCAGAAAAGGACAGATTGTGAGAGGAACTAAATATGTCACTAAGTATACATATAATAATACTACTACTACCACTACCCCTACCCCTACCCCGACCCCGACCCCTACCCCTACCCCTACCCCTACCCCTACCCCAACCCCTACCCCGACCCCTACCCCTACCCCTACCCCGACCCCTACCCCTACCTCTACCCCTACCTCTTCCCCGACCCCTACCCCTACCCCAATCCCTACCCCTACCCCTACCCCTACCCCTACCCCTACCCCTACCCCTACCCTGACCCCTACCCCTACCCCTACCCCGACTCCTACCCCTACCCCGACCCCGACCCCTACCTCTACCCCGACCCCTACCCCTACCCCTACCCCTACCCCTACCCCGACCCCTACCCCTACCCCGACCCCTACCTCTACCCCTACCTCTACCTCTACCCCTACCTCTACCCCGACCCCTACCCCTACCCCGACCCCTACCCCTACCCCTACCCCTACCCCTACCTCTACCCCTACCTCTACCTCGACCCCTACTCCTACCCATACCCATACCCCTACCCCTACCCCAACCCCTACCCCTACCCCTACCCCTACCGCTACCCCTACCTCTACCCCGACCCCTACCCCTACCCCGACCCCTACCCCTACCCCTACCCCTACCCCTACCTCTACCCCTACCTCTACCTCGACCCCTACTCCTACCCATACCCATACCCCTACCCCTACCCCAACCCCTACCCCTACCCCTACCCCTACCCCTACCCCTACCCCAACCCCTACCCCGACCCCTACCCCTACCCCTACCCCGACCCCTACCCCTACCTCTACCCCTACCTCTTCCCCGACCCCTACCCCTACCCCAATCCCTACCCCTACCCCTACCCCTACCCCTACCCCTACCCCTACCCCTACCCCTACCCCTACCCTGACCCCTACCCCTACCCCTACCCCGACTCCTACCCCTACCCCGACCCCGACCCCTACCTCTACCCCGACCCCTACCCCTACCCCTACCCCTACCCCGACCCCTACTCCTACCCCGACCCCTACCCCTTCCCCTACCCCTACCTCTACCCCTACCTCTACCCCGACCCCTATCCCTACCCCGACCCCTACCCCTACCCCTACCCCTACCCCTACCTCTACCCCTACCTCTACCTCGACCCCTACTCCTACCCATACCCATACCCCTACCCCTACCCCAACCCCTACCCCTACCCCTACCCCTACCGCTACCCCGACCCCTACCCTGACCCCTACCCCTACCCCTACCCCGACCCCTACCCCTACCCCTACCCCGACCCCGAGCCCTACCTCTACCCCGACCCCTACCCCTACCCCTACCCCGACCCCTACCCCTACCCCGACCCCTACCCCTACCCCGACCCCTACCCCTACCCCTACCCCTACCTCTACCCCTACCTCTACCTCGACCCCTACTCCTACCCATACCCATACCCCTACCCCTACCTCTACCCCGACCCCTACCCCTACTCCTACCCCTACCCTACCCCGACCCTAACCCTACCCCAACCCCTACCCCGACCCCGACCCCGACCGCTACCTCTACCCCGACCCCGACCCCTACCCCTACCCCTACCTCTACCCCTACCTCTACCCCGACCCCTACCCCTACCCCAACCCCTACCCCTACCCCTACCCCTACCGCTACCCCGACCCCTACTCCTACCCATACCCATAAAGTACCTAACTACCACCTACCTACCTTTTTTTTTTTTTTTTATTCGATGACAAGCTAGTCCTTGACTGCGATCTCACCTGATGGTAAGTGACGATGCAGTCTAAGATGGTAGCGGGCTAACTTGGAAGGGATATGGCAGTGAGCATTCAACCCATACCCCTAATTGGTTTCTCCACGCCATCGTGCCGGAACGCTAAATCGCTTGGCGGCACGTCTTTGACGGTAGGGTGATAACTGCCACGGCCAAAGCCTCCCACCAGACCAGACCAGAGACAATTCAGAAATTATAAATGCCCAAATTGACCCCGCCGGGAATCGAACCCGAGACCTCCCAGTTATAAGACAACAGCGCTCACCACTGAGCCAGGGAGGTCGTCAATTTGACCTCAATTTGATTAGCCAAACTGTACGATGTACCTATATGATGTACTTACTTTGCATGATGCATCCCACCATTATTAGATACCTTACTTGATGATGAAATTGATATTTCATGATCCATTACATTACATGTTACACAAATCATCCTTTACAAAATATTGAAATAGGTACCTACTTACTTTACAACTTCCATCATCTGCTTTTGTTATTTTTAGGGTTCCGTACCCAAAGGTTACCAACGGGACCCTATTACTAAGCCCACGCTGTCCGTCCGTCCGTCCGTCTGTCAGCGGGCTGTATCTCGTAAACCGTAATAGACAAATGAAATTTTCACATAATTATTATGTATTTCTATTGCCGCTATAACAACAAATAATAAAAATTAAATTAAATTAAAAAAATTAAATTAAAATGTTTCCATGGGTACATGGAAATATTTTAATTAAATTTTTTTAACGGAACCCTAAAAGAGCGAAGCCTGACTCGCACTTGGCCGATTTTTTTATACTGTACATTCTTAGATTTTGCTTTTTTTCGGACCCATTTTCAAAATTAGTCTACTCTAATAATCAGTCCCTACTTATTTACAACTTTTTTGATGGATAAATTATTTACAATATTAATATATACAAACTTATAATTAGGTACACTCTATTTGACTTCTCTAAAGTCTAAAATATACAAAATAATCGACCGAGCGAAGCGAAGGTCTTTGAGTCTACTTGAGTGAATTTGCACTTGTCCGTCCGTCCGTCCGTCCGTCCGTCCGTCTGTCAGAGCCTTATAACTTCTGAATTACTGAACGTAATTACTTCAATTTTAGATATAATATGTAAACCGATGGCCTCCAGCCGAAAATGGCTTAAAAAGTTATAAAAATCTTTATTTCAGGGGGGCTCTCATAGAAGCGAATGCGAAGAAAAAAATAAAATTTTGCGTTTCAAAGGGTTACAGTACCTCATTTTAAAGATAATTTGGAACAGAGTACAAAAGTATTTTTTTTTTAATTTTTTTCCTAAAATTGACGAAATGGGGGGCTTTCAAAGTGGAGATTATATTTGACCTCATAACGGAATAACCATTGAAAGCTGGGGCTTGCAAGTTTTATAATTTTAGCGTAATATCATGTACTTGAACAACAAATACTAAAATTAGATAAATGTAATAAGGAAACTAAATTATTTAACTTTTAATGAGCAGCAACAACAGAACTTCACAATGATGTCAATAGATGGCGCTCTCATCTCATATAGCAAATGCAGCTATATGTAACATATTATTCAATTAAAATTATTATTTAGTCATTTAGCAAACATCAATAAAACTTCACGTTGCAGTATGTTTTTACATGTTTTCTGATCGTGTCGATATATGACGCTGTGTACAAGTAGGTAATTTAATTTGAATGTTCCAAAAAACTATACCTAAGTTTGATTGATGCCTTGAGGATTTCACTATAACAGTTCCCTAACCTTTACGGGCTACCTATGTTAAGTTAGTTGACACTTTCTGTCAACTTTGTTATTACGAACCTCTACGGGACAACTAAAGGTGAAAATGACATTGGGATGTTAGGATTGTATTTAGGGGCTACCTACGTAAAGAGACTTCTACAAAGGGGATGATTCAGGTATGGTTGGTGAAAACGGGCATTATAATAATGTCAATTTTGATCGTCATGTATCTATTGAATGAATAAGTAATTATGGGAAGCCGTTACCGCGAGGTCTCAGTTCGGGGCGAACCACTAGTAGTTTTCAGTATAAACATAAACAATTTTCAATTATTACAATTTACGATAATATTTGATAGCCGAGCGAGCGCAGCGCGACGCAGGTCCACCTAGCAGCACGCCTCGGCGATCACTGTCTAATTGAGTAGGAGAGACAAAGAAGTCGCTTCTGGGAATAGAAGGGCCAAGTGACAAATTGTAATGGATAATATTAAAATTATAACAGTTGCAATAAATAAAATCTAAAACAGCCATTTGTTGTATTAAAATATGAAAAACAATTGTAAATAATTTTACCAAAATAAATGTATGCATAACAGAGAACGATGGGAGTTTATGTATTTGCAGAGTCAACTTTGCAATTTTTTTCTATCGAGAAAAGTTTGCGTCATCGTGTTTAGGAAACAGCCATCAGGCCAGAAATACGATCAATTATAACTACTTTTTTTTTCATAATATTATGACCCATAGATTTTAAATTGGACGATCTTCAATCGGCTTGTGATATGAAGATCGTGACTGACTACAGCGCCTTAAGTGGAAATGGGCGGGGCACATAGTTCGAAGAACTGATGGTCGTTGGGGTCCCAAGGTGTTGGAGTGGCGACCCCGCACCGGGAAACGCAGTGTTGGCAGACCCCCCACCAGGTGGACCGACGACATCAAACGAGTCGCAGGGAGCCGCTGGATTCAAGCGGCGCAAGACCGAAGCCTGTGGAAGTCTATGCAGGAGACCTTTGTCCAGCAGTGGACGTCTATAAGTTGATAAAGAAGAAGAAGACGAATTTGGCTCATAGGATTTGAATTGGACAGCCATAACTCTTAACAGTCAGCACAACAAACGTTTTTTTTCTGCCTGTTTGTCTGGGTTATTTTGACGTGATAATGTCTTATAAATCGATGAACACCGGCTGCACGCACGAAAAAGTGTCACGTTCCGCCTGAGCCCGAGCGTGCAAGCGAGAGCGCGGAACAAGCGATAGAGAGGCATGATCGGCCCAAGCATTGGCTTGTGACTTGTTTCTTTATGACGTTATCACGTAAAACTATCGTCCGTAAACCGACTTTTTTAAGAATTATAGCGCTACATTTTTACACACCAGCTCTTATACTAAAAGCTCTATATATTATAAGAGCTATTATAAGAGCTGGAGGGAGGTAGAGTGTTACACAAGGAGTGATCAAAGCTATAAGTATTTTATTATGAAAATCTTTCGGGAAAATAATAACAACTGATGTAATTGGCTAAAATGCACAGTTGCAGCAATATTGTAATAGTAATGCGATAGGTAATCACAATTTTTGTGCTACGGCGTAGTTTAGTTTGGTTTACTATCATCTTTAGAATGGGACCTTTGTATTAGCGCTATTTTAGCGCTCCGTCGCGACGTAGTCAGGAATTGATGTCGCTATAATCCGATTCATTAAGCACTTGCACAGGACAAGTGTGCTGTACAGTAATAGGATTAGGTGTTTTGAAGAGATTATACGTCACAAGGGCGCGTAGGATCCGCTGGATGTCTGGACAAACTATTAATAAAATAAGCCTGAACAGTTCGAGGTAATTTGCATATTATAATATAATCAATTGCTAATTATACGTAGATTTTTATGAAACATCAAGATTAACATCAAGATTAAACAACTTTCTTCGGCGATGTTTCCACTGGACTTCAACACGGGGTTATTCAAGGGGCACATCAAGAAATCTCTGAAAAAGCGCTAACGAATAGGCGGTGCCTACTGCCTCGGGTGCTCCACCATAACTAAGTAATATTATGTTTATAGACAATAGTAATCGCTAATTAACATTAGGTGACTCTCCTGCTCCTCGTGGTTAGGAATGTGGTCTCCTATTCGGAGGATCCCGGGTACGCACCTCTGACTTTTCGGAGTCAAGTGCGTTTAAGCAATTAAATATCACTTGCTTCAACGGTGAAGGAAAACATCGTGAGGAAACCTGCACACCTGAGAGTTCTTCATAATGTTCTTGAAGGTGTGTGAAGTCCGCCAATTCGCATTGGGCCAGCGTGGTGGATATGGCCTATAACCCTTCTCTGAGAGGAGACCTGCGCTCAGTAGTGAGCCGTTGATGGGTTGCTAATGATGATGATGATGACTCTCCTGCTCGTTTAATCGCTATAAGTGTACGTTCATGCACACGCGGCGCGTTGTGCGGTGCCCGCCGCGTTCAACGCAAACGCTTCTGTATGAACGTTTTCATACTTGGCCATATTATGTTTGAGTTTACCGCGCGACACGACGCACCACGCGCCGCGTAACGCCCCACGTGTGCATAAACGTACCCTAAGGCCGTGGCCGCACTGGTTAGGCGACTGGCGACGCGATGCGACACGATACATCGTGTGTGGAATAAATAATAATCCGAAATCATCAAGCCTTCTATTATCTTAATACCAGACGTGACGTGGTGTCAGAAGTGGGATAAAAACTGTGTTTCCTGGATAAAAATATATGAAAAGGGTAGCCTATGGGCTATGTCTCTCAAGTCTTTAACTAACCTACCTACGCGACCAAAACCACTCCGATCGTTGCCCCGTTGCTGCATTACAAACACACTTTCGTATTTATACTTAGTATTAATAAGGATAGTAAGGATAACAGTAGAATATTAAATTAATAGTTTACCCACATGCCAATATTTCAATAGGTAAAAGCAATATCGAATGACAAATTCTCGTAATGTAGATCCTGCTAATACCACAATTTATGAGTTGTGGTGACAGCGGAATATGCAAGCATTATCCACCCCTGTTCATCTCGCCTCCAAATGGTTAGGGCGTGAAGCGTGATGTTATAAAATGCTGCGAGATCATTGTGGGTTTATTGGTTATAGTTTTAATGGCACGACTTTTACAAGCACGTTTAAAATTGAAAATTTCATTGAGCGTGTTTTAAGATTCTTGCATTATCATCATTTTCTATTTTTTTTAAGATTACCAGCCAAGTTGAAGTTGACTCTATCCTCCTCTCCCCTCCAAATAAGCGGAAAGCTTTTGTTTGGAGTGAGTACGACAATAGTGCAAGGGGTGGAATTTGAACCTGCGACCTTTCAGTTTTCAGTCCGTACCTTTAACTGTTGGGCTATTGAGGCTTAAATCAATAGCTGCATATAACAGTCTACTTACAGCTGGAGTAAAGGCCTCTCCCAAGGGGAGGGTTTGCCCATAATCACCACACTGGGCAGACAGGTTGGTGATCGCAGTAGATGGTAGTAGTAGCACAGAGGACGCTGCTGCCCGTTCGCTGTTATATTCCCTTAAACGGGAAGAGGAGGGGTGGTGACAACTCTATTCTGATCTGCCGTCATCACTCAGCACAAGATCCTTACATTATAAATCAAATAGGTAAACATCTTAACTGCGGTGACACGGGTGAAGTGGTGAAGACTTCAGGGGGTCTGGGGATTGAATCCTAAACCTTTACGTAACTTTTCGGAGTTTTAAGCAGTTAAACATCTCCTGCTTTGACCAGTGTGGTGAGAGACTTCTATGTACTATGTAACTTGTAAGGATAATATGTAAGGAGAGCCGTGTTCAGTAGTTGATTGGCGATGGGTTGAAATGAAGATGAAGAGGTACCATTTTCACCTACAATTGTAGCTTTCAGTCCATTTACTTCCTACTCTTCATCACTTCCTAAGTCATACTGCTTAATATCTATATTTACTTTTCTTTTCTTGAAAAAAAAAACGCTTCAGAACACCATCTTGTGAATCTTTTACCCAGGGTCTGCAAGGGATCGTCCGTGCACCTAGTCTTCCATCGCTGCGCGTTTCTTTACTCATGTGGCTGCGCTTTCCATTTTTAATGCAGGTTTAAAAAAACACTGCGTTCGGAAACTTAAAATGGCATGAATAGAAAATGAAATAAAAAACAGCGATACAGAAATAATTGCGTTAAACTCGCTGCACTTGAGTTAAACAATAGGTTTATTGGCGCCAAAATCGGGGTGCATACGCCACTTGGCCATCTGTGTGATTGCGGAGTGGATACGATTCGATTTTTAAATTATTTTATTCCGATGTAAAAAGGTTTGTGTACAAAAAAGTTCTTATTTAAAGTCGTGAATTTATGCTCCCTTGTTATTTATAATTAGTAAACCCATAGTAAACCGTTAGTAAACCCAATAGTAGCTATAAAGTATGGTAGGTACTCAAAGCTAGGTTAGGTAAAGCTTATGATTTTTGTCGATTGTGTTATTGGCTGGATGTGCCTTTAAATTCCGTCTCGACTAGGACCTAGGACATTAGGTAGACCGTACTTAACTACCAATGTTCGTCACTAGAAGTATTGTTACTAGAAATAGAAATTTTCTCCAAAATCAAAAAGTTTCCACGGGATTTTTTTAAATCCCACGCGAGTAAAATGCGGTCAGTTTCCTAGGTTAGGTAGGTATTTTTCTTTCAAATGCCTTGGCTAGCAAGCAGGTAAAATAGGTAGGTATATTAGCTTTAAGGTGGAAAACACAGTTCTGCCCGCGAAATTCAAAAATTTGGTTTTTCACAATTAGTAAACTAATACGACAAAGTAGGCTTATGGCATTGAAAGTGTCCAGTTTAAGAAATTTATCAAAATATCGACTAATTTGTGCTCACGTCCAACTCAGTATTTTGATTAATTTCTTAAACTGGTCACTTTCAATTAAAGATTTTTATATAAACCTGTGAAGATGATAATTCTACTGGCGCAATTAGAATGCCATTAGCCTAGTTTGTAGTTAACAAATTGCGAAAATCCAAATTAAATTTGAACATCGCGGGCAGACTCGTATAATTGTTACGGTAAATGTGATAAATGCGATAATTATTAATAATTTTTGGTAATTATTAATAATTACCTCACCACTTGGTAAATTTGATAAATACTATGAATTTCATCACTTTTATCGGTTATTATTAATAATTCACTGTTGTCTTTGGTAAAAGTGATAAAACAAACGAGAAACAATCTGACAACCCCTCTAAACCCCACCCGACTCCTTTCTCCAGCCCTTTTTAACTTCACCAACAGTAAGGATTTTCGGGTGCAAGTATTCCTACGTTGTCATAAAATAAAATAACAACGAAAGCTGTGATGAACCTAACTAACAGTAAGGATTTCCAGATGCAAGTATATACGGGTGGTCCTATTGGTGCCGCCCAAAGTCAATATTTTGATTCCTCGTACCTAGATCTATTAGAAAATACCAGCGATATTTCGGATAGGGACCGAGCCACTAAGCATAAACTACATTATGGAGCTCTAGGTTATTGCTCCTTAATCCTGATGCTGCAGGGTACTGCCTACCCAAACTGCGGAGATTTAGGAATTGTCGATTACGATTTGATATTGTAGCCACTAAGCATAGACTACATCATGGAGCTCTAGGTTATAGCTCCTAAATCCTGATGCTGCAGGGTACTGCCCACCCAAACTGCGGGAATTTAGGAATTGTCGATTACGATTTGATATTGTAGCCACTAAGCATAGACTATATCATGGAGCTCTAGATTATAGCTCCTAAATCCTGATGCTGCACGGTACTGCCCACCCAAACTGCGGGAATTTAGGAATTGTTGATTACGGAATGATATTGTAGCTACTAAGCATAGACTACATCATGGAGCTCTAGGTTATAGCTCCTCAATCCTGATGCTGCAGGGTACTGCCCACCCAAACTGCGGGAATTTAGGAATTGTCGATTACGATTTGATATTGTAGCCACTAAGCATAGACTACATCATGGAGCTCTAGGTTATAGCTCCTAAATCCTGATGCTGCAGGGTACTGCCCACCCAAACCGTGGGAATTTAGGAATTGTCGATTACGGAATGATATTGTAGCTACTAAGCATAGACTACATCATGGAGCTCTAGGTTATAGCTCCTCAATCCTGATGCTGCAGGGTACTGCCCACCCAAACTGCGGGAATTTAGGAATTGTCGATTACGAAATGATATTGTAGCCACTAAACATAGACTACATCATGGAGCTCTAGGTTATCACAAATCCACAAGTTTTATGCATGAAAACAACACCACTTTGCATACATGCTTTCAAAACAAATGAATGGTAACAAATGACGTGTTATTGCCTTGCCCCCGCTAGTTGTCACAAGTCACAACCCCTTACCGCCTCTGTTTATCGGAAACAAAATAATGCTAAGTATAAGTAAACCACTGTAAACTTGGCTTTCCTGATGATCTGCGGGACGCAGGGTGAGAGCGCACTCAACCAATCAGGTATTCCGCCGCTGTCTGCTGGCAGTGACTGACTTGTGATAATTTTCCTAGCGACAGCTGAACATGGTATTTTAATATGGAACAATCGCATGATACATCATAGGAATGTTCGAATAAAGAATGTTCTAATGATACAGAAAGTTCAGATTAATTTTAATGTGTGTTTTTGTATTGCCTACTTTCAATTATGTATGCGAATAATAAATTTAAAAAAAGTAAAGACCCTTGTTTAAATTTATTTTAGTTTGTTCATTAGATCACTGCATCGGTAATACCGTCGCATCGTGTATACCAGAACACATCACCCGCCCCAAGCCCTATTAGACCATCGCGATGGCCAAGTTAACGACAGTTTTACCTTTAAGCGAATGTTATTTTTAAAAATTTATTAAATTTACCAAGAGTAAGGTGTAATTATTAATAATCACCGAAAAAAGTGAATAATTTATTACTTTTACCATCAATCTTGGTAATTATTAATAATGATCGGTAATTATTAATAATTTTCAATTAATCACATTTACCGTAACATAATCATTCTTAATGCGACAGAATCCTTTTCAGTTTACTGTCGTTCCTCGAAAGGGTGAGTTCTTCTTCATCATCCACTATATATACCTACTAACAACTGATAGACGTCCACTGCTGGAACCAAATCTAATCTAGGAACTTTTACCAGCACCGCTTAGTTATGTATTTATATTCAGCAGCTCCCCGTGATTCGTCTGACTCTGATGTCGTCATCTGCAAAACTCCCCGAACGCCCAGCCAAGTTGGATTGGCGGCTGACCTCTTTCTTGAATATGGGCCTACCTAGCCCAGTCACAGGGATTTAAATTATTTGCTTACGAAAATGTTTTATTCACCCAGTAGCCAAATAGGTACCTAGTAGGTATCCGGTCAAACATTAATACATTTTATAGCCGGGTCTTCACTGCGATTTGTAGAGGCCATTCGTAACGGAGGGTTACTTATCGGGGGTCGGAAAGGATTATAGCATTACAATAAAGGGTGGTTAGGTTTAATCACCGTTTGTGATGTGCCCCGAATACTGTAGTTAGTCAACACAATTTATTTCTATTGAAATTAAACTGATATTAGTTTATCGATTTTAATAAGTTTATGGCGAGTTAGTGGAAATGATTTGCTGCTGTGTGGGTTTCTAAGATTTCTAGTTGTATGTAGGTATTTCTTTGGATTAGGTGGGTAATGGGGAAGTTACTGAAAAGTGAAGTTTTAGGTAGAGGGCGCTGTTTACTTGTTATTTATGTCAAAAGGGTCTGATCAAACAGTGAATTTTATGACATTTTGTACAGTTTGTACAGTATACAATGTAGGCTACTCGACTTGGCAAATCACGTAGTTGAAGGAGTTGAAATAATAGAGCATCATCGCAAAAAGGAAGTGGAGAAGAAAGTGGAGCTAGTCGAAAGGACAATAATTTATTTATGATTTCATCGAGTTCCAGCTGTTTTGAACAATAATATTGAGCTTCTTTTTAACCCCCGACGCAAAAAGAGAGGGGTGTTATAAGTTTAACGTGTCTGTGTATCTGTGTATCTGTGTATCTGTCTGTGGTAGCGTAGCCGCCAAACGGATGAACCGATTTTCGTTTAGTTTTTTTTTGTGTCATAGATAATTTTATCCCGAGTGTTCTTAGCCGTGTTTCATGAAAATCTGTTCAGCCGTTTGAAGATTATCAGCTCTTTTCTAGTTGATTAGTCCGATCGATTCGAAATTTGGTACCGTGTTACTTCAATGATATTGAAAGTATATGGTAAGGTAACCATGACCTGATCAGCCCTTTGAACATCATCAGCTCTTTAATAGTTGATGAGGGGATCTGACTACCTTCCATATGTTCTATCGATTCGAAATTTGGTACCGTGTTACTTCAATGATATTGAAAGTATATGGTAAGGTAACCATGACCTGATCAGCCGTTTGAAGATCATTAGCTCTTTAATAGTTGATGAGGTGATCTGACTACCTTCCATATGTCCTATCGATTCGAAAGGTACCGTATTACTTCAATGATATTGAAAGAACATGGTAAGGTAACCATGACTTTAAATATGAGATGTTAGAGTAAGGTTTAGATTTCGAAGGTGGGTAATTAAATGGGATCAATTAGGCTCAATTACCACTGCGCTAACAAATCACTATAAATACCTTCCTAATATTTATACCTACTTTAAAAAGGACTAAATAAAAGTAAAATTAAAAATTTTAAAACCCCCCGACACAAAAAATAATCTCCAAAAACTAACAAATAATATTTTATACCTATATATAATTATTATCGTCACATATATTATGTAAGTTAATAATATAAATAAATATTTTTATTTTCCAAGTGTCGTCGTCGCGTCGGGAGACCGCTAAGTGAGAAAAACAGGTGTAGTCGCAGATTGCAACAAAAGAATTTACTCAAAATCGACACAACCGTCAACGTCGTCTGCCCTCACGTGTCGCGCGCGGCATTACGTAGAGCGTAGACTATACATGCATGAAACTTAAGATCGCTCGTACCTAAATGTAATTCGTAATAATTAATTAGCTGTTGGAAAAATACTTTATATATAAACTTTAGCGGTCCCGCGACGCGACGACGACACTTGGAAAATAAAAATATTTGAACTTACATAATATATGTGACGATAATAATTATATATAGGTATAAAATATTATTTGTTAGTTTTTAGAGATTATTTTTTGTGTCGGGGGGTTTTTAAAATTTTTAATTTTACTTTTTTATAATTATTAATGTTATCAAATAAACTTAATTTCGTAACTTTAGCTAGTTTTAATGATACTATTGATATACAAAATTCTAATATTTGAAGTTAGGCTAGTTTTAATGATACTATTGATATACAAAATTCTAATATTTGAAGTTAGGTAAATCATTTTGTTTTATGGGTTGGAAGCTTACGAAAGAAACTTTAACTGAAATAGTGTGTGTAAAAGTCCTGAATTCTAAACCGAATTGCTGGAGGAGAAATATTTTGGGATGATTATAGCACCACATTAATGCCACTAACAAAAGAGTTCTTTCGAATAAAATATTTATTGGTAATTTGTAAGCACTGTATTTCTTTAAGTACATCCTTATGCTAAAAACGAGCTATTTTTAGGGTTCCGTACCCAAAGGGTGCCAGCTGGATCCTATTACTAAGCCTCCGCTGTCCGTCCACCCGTCCGTCCGTCCATCCATCCGTCTGTCAGCGGGCTATATCTCATAAACCGTAATAGATAGACAGCTGAAATTTTCCCATATTGTGTATTTCTATTGCCGCTATAACAAAAAATAATAAAAATTAAATAAAATTAAAAAAATCGGCCAAGTGCGAGTCGGGCCTCGCTCTTTTAGGGTTCCGTACATATGACCAAATTGTTTTTTAACTAGATACATATTTAGATATCTTAGTTCTTAGAAAGTACTAAATTTAGCATATGGGGAAAAAATGCTCGTTTGTTTTGGTCACAACTTACAAACCGCATTATAAATCGGTGTTTTCAGTATTTGTTGTTTAAATACACTATATAGTACATAATATACCAAAATTTCAAATTCCTAACTAGTTTAGTTTTTGAGATAGACCCTCTAACAAAATTGGTCTAAAACCGACAATTTTGATGGCCCCCATTTCTTCATTTTTGTAGCTAAAAAATAAAACAAATATTTGAACTCCACTTAATGAGCTCTAGATAATGATATCCCACATGGCAGGGTAAAAAAATAAAATTTTATATCGACTCCTTTTCCATGTATGGGAGCCCCCTTTATTTTTTAATTTAATTTAATTTTTATTATTTGTTCTTATAGCAGCAATAGAAATACATAATCTGTGAACATTTCAACTGTCCATCTATTACGGTTTACGAGATACAGACCGCTGACAGACGGACGGACGGACGGACGGACAGCGGAGGCTTAGTAATAGGGACCCGTTGGCACCCTTTGGGTAAGGAACCCTAAAAATAACGGGGCTCCCATACCTATCTAAATGGAAAAGGAGTTGAAATACAATTTTATTTATTTATCCTAGCATGTGGGGTGTCACTGTCTAGAGGTCATTAAGTGTAGTTCAAATATAATATTTTTTGGAACGTAGTTCCTTATCGCGCGGTGCGGAAGGGGGCTTGACGGAAAAAATTAAGACAAAATTGAACCGACACTCGACACTGATCGACACTTTTTTGAATGTGAATTTGGCATTGATGTGTTCGGTATATTCGCGGTACAATATTGGGTCTCCGTAGCCTTGTGGCTTCTGCAGTCGCCTAACAGTTAAAAGTCGATGGTTCGAATCCCAGCTCGACAGACTGAATTTTCTACATGTGGTTTTTTTACAAGTTATAAAAAATTAGGGAAAGGTTCCACATGTGGAAATTGTTTAAATATAAAATTGAAAATGGAAACTTCGGTCTGTCGAGCTGGGATTCGAACCATCGACCTTTGGCTGTTAGGCGACTGCAGAAGCCACAAGGCAACGGATACCCATTATTGTACCGCGAAAATACCGAGCACATCAATGAAAAATTAATTAATCGAAAGGAACTACGTTCCATCCGGGTGTCCCTTGACACCTCTCAAGTTTTTATTTTTTATTTTTTAGCTACAAAATGAAGAAATGGGGGGCCGTCAAAATTGTCGGTTTTAGACCAATTTTGTGAGGGGGTCTATCTCAAAAACTAAACTTAGTACTTATCGAATCCCGCTGGCTTCGGAAATTTTGATGTGTGTTTATAAATTTATTCTGCTATTTCCCTAAGTGTAGGTTAACACTTTAATAAAAATAAAAATAGTAAAAAAGCAATGTGGCATCTCTAGTTCCTGAGCTCCATAGCAATATGGGATCTTGGAAAGTAGATCAACAACTGTAACGTGTTGCTACTAGATTGCGCTAACAGTTGCTTAAACTGAAAAAAGTAGATGCATATCACTAATTTCGATGCTGACGTGTAGTTCGACCGTAGCCATAGTGTAAGAGGCACACTATGGCTACGGTCGAACACACTCGGGCGCGATTCCCAAGAGATGTGGGTTCGAATCCCGCTGGCTTCGGAATTTTTGATACCTATGTGTTTATAAATTTATTCTAAACTACTTAGTGAGGAATTTAAAATTTTGGTATACTATGCACTATATAGTGTATTTAAACTGCAAATACTGAAAACACCGATTTATAATGCGGTTTGTAAGTTGTGACCAAAACAAAGGAGCATTTTTTCCCCATATTATGCTAATTTAGTACTTTCTAAGAACTTACATATCAAGTAGCACCTTTATATGTCAAGTGAGCACAGTTTTGAAGCCATAACCTGATGATGAAGAGGAAACTGAAGTTATTCTGTCTTCAGGGGATACCACATTGCTATCATTGCTATCCACGTACCTAGGTATAAAAAAGAACTGGAAGCTCTCCAACGCGTGGACGCCACATACTTAATAGTGCCCGCATACAGTCCAGACTTCGAGGCCTGGCGCTCGAGTCTGGAGATTTAAAAAAAAGTGGATTCCAGTAGGGTAGACCGGGGACGATAGTAACATTTTTTAAACAACGGCTTGTAGTTCAGAATCTACAAGTTTCTATTGAACACGGTTTAAACATAGCATACTCAGCTTTATGCTCTATGCTTTTGTAGTGTCTGATTTTATTCATTGTAGCAGAACATTGTATAAATCGAATTTTTGTCCAGGGATACCCACTGTTACAATTGACCCCAAGTACGGGTCAATTGTACCATAACTTTGGAAGTTAATTAAAGCCATATGTATGATTTAATTAAAACAGTTTTATTATTTTTCCTTCAACTTAATCGGTCTGATAAGTTACATCAGTCATAAGTGTCAGAATTAACATTATATTGAAAATTATAACTTTTTTAAGTTTAACGACGAAGAATATATTATTTTAGCTTATTACGGAAGTAAGTAACTTGTTATAAATAATATAGCTAAATAACATTACTTTCGCATTTCTTTTTGTAAGCTATTTGTATTAAAAACTAAAAAGAGATCACTTTTTTCAAAAATCACATTTTGTATGGAGTTACAATTGACCCCTGGTACTATTAACCCCTTTCCACACTTATTAGTCATAATTCTGGAAAGCTCTTTTCAACTACGTCATTGCGTCCAAACGAAAGTAAGAAATATAACAAACTTAAATTTCCCTCCTTTAACCTCTAGAGACCCTGAGTCCTCAGACGAGTACATAAACTTTAAAAAAATCTGCTCTCTTTGTTTTCGCCGAATTTGAATTTTGGCGCGCACAATATTGTAAGACTGACTGTATTCACGCGGTTTGTCGGTTGAATGGATGCGTAACAACCAATCAGCGATCAGTGTGGTACAAAACATCTGGCCGGGCGGATCGCATCATGGCACATGGTAAGTAAATCCTAATTAATCCATGCTAATACCCAATTATACGATTTAGTTTCGCAACAATAATGTTAAATTGGGTCCCAAATTCAGTAATCAGCCTTTATTTTGTAAATTAATTGAAAAAAAATGTATGATTCATGCCGTTAATTCTTATGGTCTCGTACAAGTACTTCCGGTCTCTGTTGCAAGTGTTTTCTATGTACTTGTGTGAAGCAAGGGTAATAATATGCGTAGTTTATTTTATTATTTTCAGATCGTCTTGGGGACGAACAGATCTTACAGATCTTACAAGGCCTTGATGACTCGGATGGACTATCAGACGGCGAAGATGACTTATTAACATACAACCCACACCGGTTACTAACTTCAGATTCCGAGAGCGAAAGTGATAGCAGTGAACATGCGCATGAAGACTTTCGAGATGAAGGTCCATCCGATGATGAAGATATTGCGGTGCCAAGTCCATCATTTCCACCTCTTGAAATTAGTACACCGCCCCCACTATGTAGGAGTGGACCGGGTCGGCGGCCATCGAGGGGACTAACACGCGGTCGGATGCCTTCTAGGCAAACATCACTTGGTCGAATAGCAGCTTCCCGTGGTCGACAACTATCTCGCGGATCAAAGGATCGTACGCGTGGGATATCTGCACGAAGAATCCTGCCGGAATCTTGTGATTGGAACGGATCATCATCGGAACACATCATTTTTTCACAAAATTCCTGATGTGAACCAGCCATCATACATACCTCGGAATATGATGGATTGGGAGCCATATGATTCATCATCATCAGAAATCTCATCATCAGAAGATCATAAGAAATAGAACTCATTTATAATAATTAGTTTTTTTGTTTTTATACAAAAAAATATTTACAATTGATAATAGTAAAATATAAACCGTGAAAATCGACATGATTGCCAAATAACAAAGAATTATTGAGACGGATTTGATTATTAATTACTTAGATAATGAATATTATGATTATAAAGTACAAATTATTAATATATAAGTTGATTATGAGCAGAAACTGGTATTTATTTGACCTTTTCCTATCCTAAAGATATGTACTCGGATGAGGACATAGTCCCGATGTACTCGAGTAAGAACATAGAGAAAAACTCCCCGGAAAAGCCAGACATTTTTTTTTATATTTTTCTTAGTCTCTATGCCACCCATAATACTCATATACAATATAAAATTATGATTTTTTTTGAAAAAAAATCTCCGGACTCTAGAGGATAAACCATAATTTTTAAACTCAATAGAATGCAAGCTCCAGTTCAGCATTTGTGCCTATTCGAAGTTACAAAATCTCTAAATTAAAGTAATTTGACTGGTCTAAAAATAATCATTTTCAAAATATTCCTCCTTCTGGCGAAGTGTATTACTATTTTATACCGATCAAATAAATTTTTGTTTAGAGATTTTGTAAATCAAAATAGGCACCAGATTCGATTTCGAAATTATTCCATGATTAATATAATGACTTCCAATTGTAGCATTTTTTTTATTAAAATGTTACAAAAAAACTTATGGCTAAACTAATCTAATTACTATACAAATCATGCCCGCGTGGAATGGTGCCAAGAATACTGGCTGCATTTCCGCGCTGGACAGCCAGGCTGATCCTTTGCGCATTAGGTTTTGTTAGGAGAACATAGTATGTAGATACATGGATCAAATTCATTTTAATTCAATAACAGATAAAATTCACTATATGAAAATATGGCTCGGGGTCATTTGTACCGTGGGGTCAAATGTAACGTTTCAAATGACCCCGAACGTGCTGTTACAATTATTGTGCCAAAGTGACCAAAACCAGAAAAGTTAAAATAACTTCCGTTTTAAATGAAACCGACCTTCAAACTACTACACAATTGAAGCGTTGATATTTAGTGGATACAATATTAATTACGATCTAGCATTAAAAGTATTTTTAATGAATAATGAGCCAATACATAAAGCGCAAATTTTTACTGGGGACACTCGTAAACAAAAATTGTTGAATAGCTCGTCCATCTCTCACCGTATCAAGTCGCCGACTGGTGAGCAGGTTGAGAACCGCTCGAGGCACGTAAGCATGCACTCACACAAGCTTTTTTTTAGGTAGTTGTCGAAATATCGACGTTGTTACTATTGCCCCGTGTTACTATTGTACCCGGTCTACCCTACTACCCTTATGCACCGAAAGGTGGCGGTTCCTTCTCACCTTTCATTCTTTCCACCGACAAAAGCATTCCCAACGAGGGTTGACGTCAGGCAGGCGGCCGGTCGTAAAATGTCAAGCCAAACCAATTACAACATGGCTTATAAGACATGTTGTCCCGACCCCACATAGCGTGGGAGATGATGATGATGATAAGAACTAAGATATCTAAATATTTATCTAGTTTAAAAAAAATGATTTGGTCATTTGTACGGAACCCTAAAAGAGCGAGGCCCGACTCGCACTTGGCCAAGGCAAAACTAACTGACAGTATTCTTTCCCATGTGATAGAAACTTTTCATGGAACTAGGAATTACGACCACGTCAAAGATTTTCACGGTAAAATATCCTATGACACATAGTTTTGTTAGCTCATAGAAAATATCCGAACGTCTGAATAGAATAGAATAGAATAGAAATGTTTTTTATTCAAATAAACTTTTACAAGTACTTTTGAATCGTCAATGAGTCTACCACTGGTTCGGAATGCCGTTCCTGCCGAGAAGAACCAGCAAGAAACTCGGCAGTTGCTCTTTTCAAAATACTTTTACAATATACTTAACAGATATTCTATGTATGCAGAGTTTCCACAATGAGGGAAAGGTCCACAAAAGCATACGTAATTATTTCTAATTATAATTCAACACATGTCAAGACGGGCAGACAGAAAGTAGCCCCATTGCCGCTGGTGGCACCCGTTCACGAGCATGACGCATGACCCAGCCATTGCTTCGCTCAACCATATTTTAGGGAACGCAACAACCCGCATCACACGACACCACCGCAGAAATGTTAAAGAGAGTGTGACATACTTAGGCTACCCATCTTAAGGCATCGAATTGAAACTAATATTCAAATCAAATACTCATTTTAAAATATGACTTGTACACAAATAAAGTGGAAACTCTGAATAGAATAGAATTATTTTGATATACAATTATACAGGTTAATCATTACCTACTGTCTCATGAATCGCTGGAACGAATTACATCCACGCTTTTTTGTCATTTATATAGTCTTCAATCGTATAATATGCTTTTTTCATGAGCGTAGTTTTAATCGATTTCTTAAACTTGTGTAAAGGCAAGTCCAAGATCGACTGTGGAATTTTATTATAGAACGTCACGCCCATTCCCACAAATGTCTTTCGGACCCTCTTGAGGCGCAGTCGAGGAATCACGAGCCTATTTGGATCTCTAACCTGCCTATCTCGTAATTCACCCTTTTTTTTGTAATTCACAATGTTTTGTCTGACAAATATTATATTGTTATAAATATATTGTGAAGCTACTGTAAGAATGCCTATTTCTTTAAATTTTTCTCGAAGCGAATCCCGCGGCTTTAAATTATAGATTGCGCGAATCGCCCTCTTCTGCAATACAAAAATTTTTCCAATATTGGCCGCTTTACCCCATACTAAGATTCCCTATGACATAATACTATGGAAATATGCAAAATAAACAATTTTTGCAGTTTCTATGTCAGTTATCTGTCGAATCTTCCTAACAGCGTAAGCAGCAGAGCTGAGTCTATTTGCGGCATTGACGTCTGACGTTTCTTTTGAATTTGACTCCTCTGACAGTGTGACTGTTGTCATTTGTCATGGTAGTTGGTACCATGGTAGGTAGGAAATACATGGAGGTGCCCTAACTACAAAAATAGGGTGCATACCTACAGAAAAATATCTTATAAAATGGCCGCCATTAGGGAGTGTGCTTCGAAACTATCGACATCGATAAGGAGTGAAGTGATAAATTAATCAAGCATATATGTATATGTAGTATTTATAGGTAATAATAATTACGTAACGTACGTTTGTACTCTATCAGGTACCTATTATTCGCGTGGATTTAGATTTTTAAAGATCTTGGAATATCCAAACAGTTACGCTGCCGTTTTGTGAAATTGAACGAGATGACCAGATATAAAAAGTACTCTATGTTAGATGCAAAACTGATTTTTCAGACCACTTTAACTCATTTATAAATTATAATATGTTTCAATCGTTTGCTAATTAAAAACCACTATTTCTTTTCATGAAAAGACCAACTTGCTGAGTTACTTGCTGGCTCTTAGTAGTAGAATTTCTTTCTATACGTGGTGGTAGAGTCGAAACATGACGTGCCTAGCATATGCGACAGCTATCTGCATACCCTACATATAAATAAACAAATATAGAATATTACCGTACAGCTTCGTAGGTTAGTTACTGTACAGTTATAATTAAGTCACCCTAAGGGTGGTAGTCTACTAAAGTTTTAAAAGCGTTCACCGCTTTTAAAAAGCAAGAGCAACTAGCAAAATATGTTGTCAAATAATAAATGAAATAAAACACAGTTAGTGTATGATTGATAGGTATGTAATTGATGAAAATAGTGTAAATACACATATTTTATTAATATTACGATTTTTTAACTATCAAATGGGACACTTTTTATGAAGCGAATCAAACCAATTTTTATTCGTTTCTGAATAAAATTAAGCTAGATAGAAAACTCCTTTGCAACACTGGATCGTTTATTTTAGTACCATGTTATGGTAAACCGAATCTTAGGTCTAAATATCTTTAAATCACACTTTTAATGGGCATCAATTAGTCATTAGTGTTGAGTTCAGTGTTGGCAGACCCCCCACCAGGTGGACCGACGACATCAAACGAGTCGCAGGGAGCCGCTGGATTCAAGCGGCGCAAGACCGAAGCCTGTGGAAGTCCATGCAGGGGACCTTTGTTCAGCAGTGGACGTCGATAGGTTGATAAAGAAGAAGAAGAAGAAGAAGTTGTGCTCAGGATCATTCCAAAAGTATTTTCTGTGTCGTATTTAATGGGAACCTCAATACATAAAGGTTATATAGTTTAAGTATACGTAGTATACATAGTTTCAGGTTTCGTTTTACCATTTAAAATTGGCTTCATCAATTTCCTTCAATAAAACTTAATTTAAAATTTTAATTTATTTTTCCATTAATTTAAAATTTCACCTATAATAATATCGACAAGTCGATACTCCATTGACACAAATAAACAATGGACATCCCTAAGGCTCATGTTTACATAACATTACATAATGTGTTGTATATAACACTCATAAAATGGTGGATGGCACCCGGCTTGACTAGTAATTACTTTATATACTTCATCTCCATCTATTTCCTACCTACCATGGTTGGTACCTACAAGTTAGTGACAGCCGAATGAGTTTGAGTTATGTCACTATCGTAATCGAATTCCAAATAATCTTCAGTGTAAAAACTAAAAACTTTGGTTTTATCAATAAAACCATGAAAAGTTTTGTAACTTCTGACAATTAGTAATAATAAGAACAATAAAAATGTGGTATTTACTACACGCGAACTCTTGTAATATTATACGGCAAAGGTTTGTTTCGCTAACCTACTACGTGATTTTGTTTGTTGTTTTTCCTGTTTTGAGAGTCAATAATGGTGTTACAATAATGTTTTCAGGTTATTGCCGATAAAAAGTAATGGTTACTATGTAAATTTGGTGAAAAACAAGCCGTCCCAAGCGGTGAAACGCTACGTATCTAATGTGAAAAGTTCATGTGAAAAAGATGTTTCAAAAGAGTTATTGTTACTTTGTAGCCCGTGGAAGCTGTGCTCAGGCATCAGTCTAGGGTTAGCTGCACGTTTGTTGTATAATAATTCCGTATATTGTAAAGCCTTGCCATCTAGGGTTATACAGCGAAGGCCAAATATAAATGAAGATAGTGCAAAGTTTGATTGGAAGCGGTTTTGGGAATACCTCCTGCCACACAAATGGCTCTTAGCTGCTGCTGTTGCTGTAAGTTACAATAGACTGATTTGAGAGTTCATAATCTTAATCTAAAGCTAAAAATAAAATTTTGATAGAAAAGCTGCATCAATAATTTTATTTATTTATTTATTAAGCTCTATTTTTTCCCCAGACACATGTATCTTATTATGTAGTATAGTTCACACTTTAGACTTACATGGAAGTCTTATCTAGTCCGTTTGTGTGTGGTCCCCTGTGGCCTCCATCTGTTGCCATCTCTGTCTGTCTTGGGCAATATGCATCCAGTCCTTTCCCGCTGTGTGCACAATGTCATCAGCCCACTTTTTTCTTTGTATTCCTATGTGCCTTTTGCCTGCTGGACCTAGCCATTTTGTGGTTTGATGGGTCCACCTCTTATCCTTATATCTTGCTACATGTCCTGCCCACTTCCATTTCTGTGTTAAAGTATGCTGAAGAGCATCTGTTAACTTGTTTTTTTAACGAATTTCTGTGTTTCTTAGCATCAATAATAGGTTTGCCATAATTATTATCATCATCATCACCATCAGCAACCCATCAACGGCTCACTAATGAGCATAGGTGTCCTTCCAGAGACAGTTTATAGGCCATGATCCACCACGCTGGCCCAATGCAAATTGGCAGACTTCACACACCTTTGAGAACATTATGAAGAACTCTCAGGTGTACAGGTTTCCTCACGATATATTTTATTCACCATTGAAGCATTCCATAATTAAGGATGTATAATTTAGTTTGATGGCCATAATAAATTCTTTGTTTTTCAGTCGGCCCTGGCAGTGGCATTCCTAAATGTCTACATTCCAGCAATGTTGGGTGTGATAGTGAACATTCTAGCCAGTATGAAAAACAATCCTAATGCTGACTTCATTGAGGAAATAAAGATCCCTGCTCTCAAGATGATCTCATTGTATATTGGACAGGTTTGTGGGTTGATTACTATTTACTAAATAAGGAACTGATTCTATTTATATATTGTGTATTGTACTTATAGAACATAAGTCACCAGTAGAATGATAAAAATTGGGAATAGATAAAAATCTAATGTTGGCCTTACATAGGCAGCTTGAAGCAGTCTGGATTGACTGTTTCCAGCTGCCAAAAATCAACCTTTGGTTAAGAATACCATTCTTAATGAAAAGAACCAGCAAGAGTGAAAAAGGCTACATTTTTTGGGTGGGAATTGTTAAAACCTAACTACAAAAATTGTGTAAAAAAGCTAGTTTTTGTGCTTTTTAAAATTATAAAGTAGTATTTAAAAGGGAGCGCCGATATGCTCCAATATAGAGCATAGGTTAGCAATGTTTTTACAAGCTTTTATTTAGCTTGACCAGTTTATTTATTTGTTTGTTTGGGTCAAATCTTACAAGATGAATTAGAACCACTTCCCGGTTTCCGATTGAGCTGAAATTTTGCATGTATTTGTAAATCGGATGACAATGCAATATTATTGTGACATGGAGCTGATCTGATGATGGTGACGGAAGATGGCTAACGGAACTCTGTAATTAAAGGATGTAACCCCATCGAGTTTGAGCTTGTTTGATTCGTCATGACAAGAACTCTGATCCTAGATGATATCTGGAGTCTAATGATGTAGCTACTAAAAGCTTGTATTGAAAAATAAAATTTTTAATTTACACTTGTTTGTTTGTTTTGCAGGCGATCTTTACATTCTGCTACATCCATCTCCTAGCCCAAGTGGGGGAGTGTGTCGCGGCTCAGATGAAGCAGGACCTGTTTGTGTCTATCCTGCAACAGGATATGGAGTTCTTTGACCAGGAGAGGACTGGAGAACTTGTAAATAGGTACAGTTTTTGCAATTCACGAAGGCGAGTGAGCTTTACTCGTGGTTACTTCGTGTACATGCACATTGCAAAAGTGTGCGTGCCTGTAGCCTAGGTGGGAGCGGGCAGGCGCGAGCATTGCGCTCGCTCACATTTATACAGATACGACACACACACAACCATAAGTCAGTCGCCCTCGTGAATTGCAAGAACTATAGAGTTTTGTTAATTTACGCATAAACTTTATTCTCTACTAAGACCTCACTGGCCCAGTGTTATTATAAGTGGGAGGCCCCGGTTTCCTGGCGGGGGCAATTTGGGAATTTATTATTTCTGACTTGTCTCTGATCTGGAGGCTTTGACGGTGGCTACTTACCACTCTACCATCAAAGATGTGCCTTCAAGCGATTTAGCAGCATGATGGTGTGTAGAAACAGATTAGGGGTATGGTTTAAATGTACACTGCCATACCCCTTCCAAGTTAGCCCGCTACCATCTTAAACTGCATCGTCATTTACCATCAGATGACATTGCAGTCAAGGATTATCTTGTCATTGAATTTAAAAAAAACTTGTTTATTTCCATACAAGAAAGTGTAACCTGACTGAAAAATTGGATGTAATATCTATCATACTGATTTTGTTTGTATAAAATGTAGCCTGTATCATTCAGACCATGATATCGTATCGCAAGACACCTCATTCATCAAAATCGGCACAGTACTTCAAGCTCTATGGTGATATGTATAAAATCACATACAGAAGTACATAGTACATACACACACACACAGATTGCTGATCATAATCTTTCCTTTTTGCTTTGCCAAAAAATTAAATTAAAAAATTAAATAGCCATTTATTCCCAAATTACATTTACATTCAATTATTTTAGTCACTTCATACAAATATCCAAATTAGATTAGTCAAATACAATACAGTCAGTCAATATTTTGAAAATTATTTATAGAATAATTAAATTATATTAATGTTAATGTTTTATTATTTTAATGTCAATGTTTTATTTGGGTACCCATCTTCGGGTAAAGGCCTCCTCCATCCTGCTCCACTGCGTCCTCTCGTTAGCAAGCCTCGTCCACGTGTGCCCCGCGACATCTTCCAGGTTGTCTCTCTAGCGAGCGCGCGGGCGGCCGCGTTTTCCTTTTTGCTTTGCCATAGGCAGATAAAATAGAGCTGTGTTTAGTCATTTTTTGTTCTTGCTGTAGAGTTCTTAAAACATTAATGAACTATGACAATAATAATGCAATTGCATTTTAATAAGTATGTAAATATTAATCAAATGTGGGTTTTCTTTACAGAATAACAGTAGATGTACAGGATTTTAAAAGTTCCTTCAAGCAAACCATTTCAGGTGGTTTACGGGCTATAACTCAGGTATTTAAACTCGTATAAGGTCTTTGGTCATTAAATTTTAAGCAATTAAGTAGTATTTGCTTTAATATTTAATGTTTAAATTTGATCCTAAGGTGATACTGTATAGTAAATTCGTACGCTTAAATGGTTGGCGCCCTTTGTAAAGCCGACACATAGCGACCGCCGGTACATGCCGAAGGCGGCACAACTTAAAGTGACTCACTGTGTACTTTAGTGTGTTGCGCTAATTTTTGTGTAATGTATTGTGATGATAGTATAAGCATATAAAGTGAGGATTCATATACTACTAGTACTACTAGTATTTTGATTTTGTATGGTTTAATTAATCTAAAAAAATTAAAATGAGGTACTAAATGATTAAATAATGTATTTATTTATTTTCACATAGTTTCCAAAATACCTTGTACTTGTACTGCAAAGTGCCAACTATTTGAGCTGATGAACTAAACTCGCCGGCATATTTAGCGGAACATAAAAAAAAGGTTTGATATCAGTATCATGTAAGGTTGCTGGCTGGTTTATACGTCATTTAATTTAAAAATAAATATTTTCAAACTAAGAAAACAACTGAACATCACATTTTATGCAATTGTTTTAATTTTATTCAAATACACCTTATCTGGAGCGAACTTCGAGTATTTCTTCCTTCTGAGTTTGATTTAAAATTTCATTGAAATACTGTTTTTTGTTAGTTTTTTTTAATCGCGTATCTTTCTGGAGTTGATGACTGAATTATGCCTGACTTAGCCCCAACGGAGATTGCCAGGGCACTCGAAATGCGAAGAAATGGTCAAACCTTCAGAGTGATATCCAGAGATCTTCGTCGACCAGTTTCAACGATCCATCGCAGTATCCAACGGTTCAGGGAGACCGGTACTTATGTGAGAAGAGCAGGACAAGGCAGAAAAAGACGCACTTCGAGTAGGTATGATCGTTTCATTCGGCTTCGTGTACGTAGGAACCCCCGTTTGACGGCCGTCCAAGCCCGACATGAGTTAGAAGCAGTGCGGGGTGTAACCGTAAGTGAACGTACGGTACGAAGAAGGCTCGAAGAAGCTGGTTTGGGTTCATTTGTGCCCGCCAAGGCTCCAAGGCTCGAGGTAAATCATCGTAGAAACAGGTTAACTTTTGCTCAGGAACATCGACTTTGGAACGCGGACCAATGGAGTAAGGTATTGTTTAGTGATGAGTGCAGAATTCTCTTAAATCAAATTGACGGCAGGCAAAGAATATACAGACGCAAAGGAGAACGATACATTCAGACAAATTTTGAAACTACAGTTGCATACGGTGGTGGATCAATAATGGTTTGGGCGAGCATTTGTTTGGGAGCTCGCACAGACTTGGTAGTGATTGACAGAGGAAGTCTGACTGCAGACCGCTATATCAGAGAAGTTTTAGAAGAAAATGTCGTACCGTTTGCCCCATATATCGGTGACGATTTTGTTTTTATGCAGGATAATGCTCGGCCGCATACCGCTCGGGTAACTCAAGCTTATCTTAATGATATGAATATCACTGTTATGGAGTGGCCGGCGAGATCACCGGATATGAACCCAATAGAGCACGTTTGGGACTTGCTGAAAAGAAAAGTTAAGTCCAGAATTCCAGCTCCTGCCAACGTGGGAGAACTGCGAATCGCCGTAGTTGAGGAATGGCGGAGACTATCCCAGGAGACCATCGATAACATCATTTTCAGTATGCCTAGACGGGTAGAAACTTTAATAAGAGCACGTGGAGGAAATACGCGATATTAATCACCATTGTTCTAATTTAATTAATTGTTATTTTAATATTAAATTTCACTTTTCCCCGTTACATGAAAAGTTCAAAAATGTCCAATTTTTCACAAATAGCCTTTACTCGCAAAATCTGTTCTTAATGTGATCTCATTTTAAGTAAAACAAATGAAACTTTAAATAACAAAAGAAGTTTAGTAAGTAGATTTTAAAATAAAACCATATTTTTTTAATTATGGACCTTTTTTTTATGTTCCGCTAAATATGCCGGCGAGTTTATATTGACAACTGACTTCATGACGTATTGTAATGGCGGGTACCGTTTGAGCGTTTGGCATATTTGTAGCATAGATAAAAAAGTGAAGTGAAATAAAATATAAAATTTACTCTATGATTTGTGAACTGAAACTGAATTCTGCCATACCCTTAGACAATAATAGTCCTCTCATTTAAGAGGAGATCTATATAAGGGTAGTATTTTTCTTTAGCTCTCTTAATAGGTAAACTACAAAAAGGGTGCTTACAATTTTCGCTAAGGAAAATAGATTGTAGTGAGTAAACTTTTTTAGTAAATTAAATTAAAGTAAATTTTAGCAGTGATGTTCTGGTTTCAGGTAGTAGGTTCGGCAGTCAGTTTGTTAGTAATATCTCCTCATCTAACGGGGCTAACACTGGTTTGTGTGCCATCCGTCGTTATTGGAGGAACGTTCATCGGATCGCTGTTGAGGAAGCTCTCTAGAGACGCGCAGGCTCAGGTAGTATTATGAAAAAACCCTAATTTTGAACGGGCTTACCTTCTTCTTTCTTCTTTATCAACCTATAGACGTCCACTGCTGGACAAAGGTCTCCTGCATGGACTTCCACAGGCTTCGGTCTTGCGCCGCTTGAATCCAGCGGCTCCCTGCGACTCGTTTTTATGTCTCGGTCCACCTAGTGGGGGTCTGCCAACACTGCGTTTCCCGGTGCGGGGTCGCCACTCCAGCACCTTGGGACCCCAACGACCATCAGCTCTTCGAACTATGTGCCCCGCCCATTTCCACTTCAGTTTCGCGATACGCTGAGCTATGTCGGTGACTTTGGTTCTCCTACGAATCTCCTCATTTCTGATTTGATCTCGCAGGGATATACCGAGCATAGCTCTCTCCATCGCTCGCTGAGTGACCCTGAGCCTCCTTATGAGGCCCATAGTTAGCGACCATGTCGTCACGGGCTTACTTATTATGATATTAATGTTATTCAAAACTAGCCGATACCCGCGACTTCGTCCGCGTGGATTTAAGTCGGCGAGAACTCTGATTTTCCAAGATGTAGCCTCTCTGCAGGTTATCAAATATACCCATGCAAAAAAATCACGTCGATCCGTAACTTTGTTGTAGCGTGATTGAAGGACAAACTTACAAACAAAAACACTTTCGCATTTATTAGTAAAAAGTTAATAGAAAAGTTGAATTACGATAGAATGTTACCTGTTATGTTGTATAATTTTTTTTATTTATGTTTTCAAAAAACGCGTCGACCGCATAATTAGAAAAAATTATTGAAAAACTTTCAATACATTTTTGGAATAAATAATTTGCCATGGTTTAAAAATTATTGCCATTTGATTTATTTGATATTTGTTAACTTGTTGTTAAAATACTATTTATCTACTCCAGCATCGAAAAGTTCCAATTTCGAGTTTGACAGCTGAATCGAAATGAACCCTCTTTCGGTTTTGCTTCTCATTTCGATGCAGCTCGTTGTATGGGAGCTGAATCGAAATGGTTATCTTCTTAAAATAGGATACCTAAAGCTAAGGCTCTGAGTTCTGGCACTTTTGTACCGTTCATATGACAGAGGCGCCACAGGCGGCTGGTGGCGGCTTACGGAGTTACTTTTTGTAGACAGAGGCGCCACAGGCGGCTGGTGGCGGCTTACGGAGTTACTTTTTGTTACTTTATTGAGCCTACGGCGTATTTTGTTAATGATTTTACTTCCTTGTCGTAGATAAAATCTTGTATGCAACTGAACGTAATTAGTCATTTTAATTCTCGTACTATCCTATTTTGATACTCGGCAAGCCTCGTATCAAAAAACAGCACTCGAATTAAAATGACCCTCATTACGATGCAGTTGCATAAATAGCTATTTTAGGTGTTTCATTATAAATAAAGTTGTTACTCACATCATCATCATCATTAGCAACCCATCAACGGTTCACTACTGAGCGCAGGTCTCCTCTCAGAGAAGGGTTATAGGCCATAGTCCACCACGCTGGCCCAATGCCAATTGGCGGACTTCACACACCTTCGAGAACATTATGAAGAACTCTCAGATGTGCAGGTTTCCTCACGATGTTTTCCTTCATCGTTGAAACAAGTGATATTTAATTGCTTAAACGCACTTGACTGCGAAAAGTCAGAGGTGCGTACCCGGGATCGAACCTGCGACCCCCTGAATAGGAGACCACAGTCCTAACCACTAGGCTATCACTGTTACCCACATAATACTCTTTTATTTAAATTAGAGACATCTATATCCAAAAATATTTTTCTCAGATAGAAAAGTCCACGCTTGTCGCTGAAGAAGCGATAGCAAATGTTAGGACGGTAAGAGCGTTTGCGGGCGAAGAAAATGAAGCGAAACTGTTTGCAGAGGAATGCAATATTGCCGCTGACCTTAGCATGGAGCTTGGTTTGGGCGTTGGGCTGTTCCAAGCTGGGACCAATCTCTTTTTGAATGGGTAAGTGTTCGAATCTAGTTTGATACACAAATAATATCTGTTTGCATCCTCGTACGTAAGTGCAATCCTGACAAGCCTGTAAACTCAATGATTTTCTGATATACATGTAAGCAGTGATAGCCTAGTGGTTAGGACTGTGGTCTCCCATTTGAGCGGCCACAGGTTCGATCCCGAGCACTGCACTGCACAGCACCTCTGACTTCTCGTAGCTATGTGCGATTTAGCAATTAAATATCACATGCTTCAACAGTGAAGGAAAACATCGCGAAGAAACCAGCACACCTGAGAGTTCTCAATAATTTTCTCAAAGGTGTGTGAAGTCTGCCAATTTGCATTGGACCAGCGTGGTGAACTATGGCCTATAACCCTTCTCTGAAAGGAGACTTGTGCTCAGTAGTGAGCCGTGGATGAGTTGCTGATGATGATGATGATGATGTAAATAAATGGGTGTAAATAATACAAGCTTAAGTGTAAGATTGTTACCTGTATTCATTCATTCATTCATCTCAACCCATCGTCTGCCCACTATTGGGCACAGATCTCCTCTGACCACAATACTGGCCTGTTGAGGATCGGCAGACTAAACATATTTGAAAAAATTATAGAGAACTTATAGGCTTCATGGTTTCCGCAGGATGATTTCCTTCATCGTTAAAGCAAGTGGTGTTTTATAAAATACGTATCCTTCACATTTTTGTAGAAAATTTGGCGCGTTGCAGCCCCGTAATGCGTCTATCATCAGCAACCTATCAATGGCTCTCTACTGAGCCCAGGTCTCCTCTCAGAAAAAGGAAGTCGACCATGCTGGCCATAGCAATTCACCGTTACAGCATGTGATATAATTGCTTTAACGCATATAACTTCGTGCGACCCCCCAAATAGGAGACAGTAGTCCTAACCACTAGATTGTCACTACTTTAGTGTAGTTTTTTAAAACTGTATGGTCTATGTCGAAACCATACAATTCGCAGTCTTCATTTACCTTTACCAAACACTGCACCTCTCTTTTATTCATACATCAGTGCACATACCATCGCATCACGCTCACATTACAGTAATTAGGTCATTAGCCTAAGTAGTGGTCAATAAATGAACCTCTATTTCAAGCAGTTTTTATTACTGTGCGGTTCTGGACCGTGCATATGGTCCTTCGAACCGGATAAGGATACAAATCATCATCGTCATCATCATCATCATTAGCAACCCATCAACGGCTCACTAAGCGCAGGTCTCCTCTCAGAGAAGGGTTATGGGCCATAGTCCACCACGCTGGCCCAGTGCGAATTGGCGGACTTCACACACCTTCAAGAACATTATGAAAAACTCTCAGGTGTGCAGGTTTCCTTACGATGTTTTCCTTCACCGTTGAAGCAAGTGATATTTAATTGCTTAAACGCACTTGACTCCGAAAAGTCAGAGGTGCGTACCCGGGATCGAACCTGCGACCCCCCGAATAGGAGACCACAGTCCTAACCGCTAGGCTATCTCTGCTTCCCAGTATTAATTCGTCTAAGTAGTGGTCAATAAATGAACCTCTATTTCAAGCAGTTTTTGTTACTGTGCGGTTCTGGACCGTGCATACGGTCCTTCGAACCGGATAAGAATACAAATAGTATAATTTATTTATTTCAGCATGGTTCTAGCGACGATGTTCCTTGGCGGGCACCTCATGTCGACGGGTCAGATGTCAGCCGGTGACGTCATGGCGTTCCTGGTGAACGCACAGACGGTGCAACGATCGGTCGCGCAACTGTCGCTGCTATTCGGGTCCGTCGTCAAAGGACTCAGCGCTGGGGGCCGAGTGTTCGAGGTATGGACATTATCGTACAGTACCCGGCGATATATATTGCACATCGGCCTTTGGATTAAATCGCTATTTCTATTCTATTGCAAGGAAAGCTAGCCAGAAATTCACGTAGTAATTACTGAAATCTCTTCACAATCGGCGAGCACATCACGTAACATATATAAAAAAAAATGCAGTCGAACTGAGAATAGAATAGCGTTTTATTCCAAAGGCCTATAATAATAATAATAATCGTTTATTTTTTTCCAAAATTACAAATGATTTTATAACAGATTTTAACGATCATCCCGCAGAAGTATAAACTGTGTTGCGGTGATCATCGCCCTCCTCGTCCATTAAACACAAGATTTATAATATGACCTTACAAACAAAATTATATACTTAATAAATAAAATAAACTTTAGAAAATTTAGAAAAAAGACAAATTTTAAAGTGTTAGATTGTAGTTGTAGATTGTTGATAGTGCATGTGCGTGTTTGCAATGTGTTGGGTGTCGGGTAATTGGTGTGAGAGGTGTGTGTGTGTGTGTGTGTGTGTGTGTGTGTGTGTGTGTGTGTGCGTGGTGTGCGTGCGTGGTGTGCGTGCGTGCGTGCGTGCGTGCGTGCGTGCGTGCGTGCGTGCGTGCGTGCGTGCGTGCGTGCGTGCGTGCGTGCGTGCGTGCGTGCGTGCGTGCGTGCGTGCGTGCGTGCGTGCGTGCGTGCGTGCGTGCGTGCGTGCGTGCGTGCGTGTGTGTGTGTGTGTGAATATATATCGCCGGGTACTGTATATAGTTACGTATCCAAAGGGTGCCAACGGGACACTCATGACATGAATATCAAGTGATATTCGAGATGACCCCTTGGTCAAGGGGTCGAAATCGGTTTCCCAGGGGTCGACGTAAACGAAAACTGATTTTTGGGGTCGACGGGGTCTAAAATGGACCTCCATTAATTAACACAAGTTCTTATTTGAAACTTTCAAGATACTGTATAAGTTGTGTTATGTGTACCAACTTGTTATATAGGAATGACTAATTTTTTAGTAGGAAGTATCATTGTTATAGTTCTTGCAATTCACGAGTGCGACTGACTTATGCTTGTGTGTGTGTCGTATCTGTATAATTGTGAGCGAGCGCAATGCTCGTGCCTGCCCGCTCCCACCTAGGCTTTGAAAGGCACGCACACTTATGCAATGTGCATGTACACGAAGTAACCACGAGTAAAGCTCACTTGCCTTCGTGAATTGCAAAAACTGTAGGAGTTTATGTCACCCAATGACTGTAAGAACCGTTAGTTTATACCTAGTTAGTGTAGGGGCAAGTGCTGTACCTATGGACGCTTGTACCTGTGGACACAATCGATTCGCAACTAGCAACCCTAAAATTCTAATTTGAACGCGAACTGTCAACCATAGACAAAGATTATAGGGTTGCTAGTTTCGACGAAATCGATTGTGTCCTCAGGTACAGCACTTGCCCATATATCCTTATTACTGTTATTATAAACGAACTGATGCCCGCGACTACGTTGTCTTGCAATATTCGTTCACTATAATGATTCCGCGAGAACCCTCTGTTTTGTCAGTGATAAAGGGTAGCCTATGTCACTCTCCAGCTCCTCAACTAACTATATACCCATGAAAAAAATCAAATTGGTCTGTAGCTTTGTTGCAGCGTGATTGAAGGACGAACCAACCAATAAACACACTTTTACATAAGAAGATTGTTTGTTGGTTTGTCCTTCAATCACGCAGCAACGAAGCAAGATTAACGTGATATTTTGAACGTTTGATACATGGATATAATTGTAGACTTGGAGAATGACATAGGTTACCTTTTATCCCGAAAAATCAGAGGATACTCGCGGAATTTTTATAAAACTAACTCCACCCGGATAAAGTCGTGACAAAGTATTGTGAAGGGACACTAAAAAATTTACGATATTACAATTTCTTGTAACATTGTCCATTGGACATATTAGGACATATTATGGCCCTTATATGGACTGCCTAAAGTGGAAGTACGGATCCGAGACATGGTCGCTATCTATGGGCCTCATAAGAAGGCTCAGGGTCACTCGAGAGAGCTATGCTCGGAGTATCCCTGCGAGATCAAATCAGAAATGAGGAGATCCGCAGGAGAACCAAAGTCACCGACATAGCTCGGCGAGTCGCGAAACTGAAGTGGAATAAGGCGGGCACATAGTTCGAAGAGCTGATGGTCGTTGTGGTCCCAAGGATTGACGACCCCGCACCGGGAAGCGCAGGGTTGGCAGACCCCCCACTAGGTGGAACGACGACACCAAACGAGTCGCAATAAGCCGTTGGATTCAGGCGGCGCAAGACCGAGGCCTGTGGAAGTCCATACAGGAGACCTTTGTCCAGCAGTGGACGTCTATCGGTTGACAAAGAAGAAGAAGAATGTAATTGTTTTGTTCAACAGTACATAAACAAGGAACCAAAGATGGACACGTCAGGCACTAGAACCATCAAATACCACGAGTTCCATGGCGATATAGAGTTCAAGGATGTCACATTCGCTTATCCTACGCGACCTGAAGCGGTTAGTATCATGGTTATTTCTTAACTATTATAGTAATAATGTCGTCGATCATCATCATCATCATCATCATCATCAGCAACCCATCAACGGCCCAATGTAAATTGGCGAACTTCGTACAGGTTTACTCACGAAGTTTTCCTTCACTAATGAAGCATGATATATTTAACTAACCGACTTCAAAAAAGGAGGAGGTTCTCAATTGGTCGGAATCTTTTTTTTTATGTATGTTCACCGATTACTCGAAGACGCCTGAACCGATTTGTTAAATTATTTTTTTTGTTAAAAAAGGGTATACTTCCCAGGTGGTCCCATTGAAATTTTATCGAAATCGGTCGAGCGGTTTTTAAAATATCAACAATAAACAACGCAAGCATAAGTCGATTACGGCAAGCAGTTAGCTGTAATCGAGTTATGCCCATTTTCACCAACGCTTCTTAACTTTTACGCGCTACCTAAGCTAAGTTAGGTGAGGCTTTCTGTCAATTTCGATTTCTCGAACCTTTTAGGGAGCACCTAAAGTTAAATAACCTTAAAGTAGCAGTGATAGCCTAGTGGACTGCGGTCTCCTATTCGGGGGGTCGCAGGTTCGATCCCGGATCACGCACCTCTGACTTTTCGGAGTCAAGTGCGTTTAAGCAATAAAATATCACTTTCTTCAATGGTGAAGGAAAACATTGTGAGGAAACCTGCACACCTGAGAGTTCTTCATAATGTTCTTGAAGGTGGGTGAAGTCCGCCAGTTCGCATTGGGCCAGCGTGGTGGACTATGGCCTATAACCCTTCTCTGAGAGAAGACCTGTGCTCAGTAGTGAGCCGTTGATGGGTTGCTAATGATGATGATGATGATGAAAGGTAAATATGACAATGGGGAAGGGATTGTGTATGTAGGGGCTGCTTACGTAAAGAGACTCCCACTTAGGGGATTATTCAGGTATGGTTGGTGAAAACTGACATTAATCTCCTTTGATTAAGCTTTAACACTGTTCCAAAAATGTGATTGCTCCCAGTTTGATTTAAGAGTTTTTGACGATGTTCAAGGCTGAGATCTATATCGGGATGGGGACGGAATGAGACACAAATATGTCCTGACATAAATCTGTCTCGTTTTCACGCATTCTTGAGTCTGAGCTGAGTGTGGGTGCCATCTATAGATCTCATCTCACCTCACTTCATCTCACCTTGTATCTAGTTTTAGACTGACATTATTTATATTCAAAAATGCACTTTAAGTTTTGAAGTTTATAGATTTATGTTAACTGTACTAACTTTGTAACTGTGTAAACTGCATAATTATAACTGTAATTTCTGTAGATTCAATACATAAATTTTATAACTACTGTGCACACATATTAAGGGTTGTTACTTGGAGCCCAAATCTGATGTTATTGTATTTCGTTTATAGTTTGGTTGCAACCTGTTTTGTGTACCTTTTCAATAAATAAATAAATATAGATCGTCTGGCTCTGTTCAAGACTAAGATAGAGTTAAAATGAGACACAATATATGACATAAATCTGTCTCTTTTTAACTCAGTTTTGAGTATGAGCTGAGTGAGAGTGCCATCTATAGATTTCAGCCTAAGACAGATCTTTTACCGTTTTTTTGTGAGACTTTCGGAAGAATAAAACAAGGCATTGTACGCATTTTTGGAACTTCCCCTCATTATGGAAATATTCTATTCTATCTAACAAAGTTGCATGGGTTAAATCGAGATACACAAGATAGTATAATAAACTTATTACAATGTAATAGCTACATAATAATATTGTAAAATGATTATTTTGAAAAGAGCAACTGCTGAGTTTCTTGCCGGCTCTTCTCAGCAGAATCCGCTTTCCGAACCGGTGGTAGAGTCATGACGATGCCTGAGTGATGTCGATGTCATGAATTTGAATTGCCTCATTTTTCCAGATAGTTCTAAAGAATTTCAACTTGAAGATTCCGGCAGGAAAAACTGTTGCCATTGTTGGAACGTCTGGCAACGGGAAGTCAACGATTGTCGCTTTATTAGAAAGGTAATTCCTTATTTTGGGCTCTAATCACTGACCTCCATAATCAACCTATGATTAACACTGGTTTGGCTGTCTCTCTTTTTTTTTTATTCAATGACAAGCTAGTCCTTGACTGTGATCTCACCTGATGGTAAGTGACGATGCAGTCTAAGATGGTAGTGGGCTAACTTGGAAGGGGTATGGCAGTGAACATTCAACCCATACCCCTAATTGGTTTCTACACGCCATCGTGCCGGAACGCTAAATCGCTTGGCGGCACGTCTTTGACGGTAGGGTGGTAACTAGCCACGGCCAAAGCCTCCCACCAGACCAGACCAAAGACAATTCAGAAATTATAAATTCCCAAATTGACCCGCCGGGAATCGAACCCGAGACCTCCCTGTTATAAGGCAACAGCGCTCACCACTGAGCCAGGGAGTTCTTCGCCGTCTTTATACAAATGACAGCTTAAATTATGAATTTAAAGCGCCACATTTGTCATACGAGTGTCTCTGGAACTAAGTACTATAGGGCTGCAGGATGTACGTATCCTTCCCAAATTGCTCGCGCTGGGAACCGAACTCGAGACCTCCCAGACCACAGCACTCACCACTGCGCCAGGGAGATCGTCTGTTCTACTATTGAAGCCGAGATATTGTAATCATACTAATATTATGAATGCGAAAGTGTGTTTGTTGGTTTGTCCTTCAATCACGCCGCAACAGAGCGACGGATGACGTGATTTTTGGCATGGGTCTAGTTGAGGACCTGAGGACATAGGCTACTTTTTATCCCGGAAAATCAAAGAGTTCCTGAGGAATTTTAAAAATTAAATTCATGCAGACGAAGTCGCGGGCATCAGCTAGTATTATAAATGCGAAAGTGTGTTTGTTGGTTTGTCCTTCAATCACGCCGCAACAGAGCCACGGATCGACGTGATTTTTTATGGGTGTGGTTGAGGACCTGAAGAGTGACATAGGCTACTTTTTATCCCGGAAAATCAAAGAGTTCCCGAGGGATTTTAAAAATTAAATTCACGCGGACAAAGTCGCGGGCATCATCTAGTATTACTCATAACTCACAGGTTCTACGATGTGAACGCCGGGTCGGTGACGATAGACGGCATAGATTTACGGGAGTTGGACTGCCGTTGGCTCAGAGGGCGGGCGTTGGGCCTCATCAGCCAGGAGCCGGTGCTGTTCGCCACCTCGGTCAGAGAGAACATACGATACGGCCGGCCCGACGCGAGTGATGCTGAGGTAACTACGAGTGAAACGTTGTACTACCCGTTCAATTCAAGTTTGCCCTCGACGACAGCTACAAAATGACGTCATACTGTAGCGTTGACATAAAAAATTATTGTATTTTTCACACCAAAACTGTGACGGAAGTTTTCTCTTCTGGCAATGCTTTTCATGGCAATGACGTCTTGAATGTCGAAGGGCGTGATTTTAATTTTCTTATTTTTCTCCTCTTCTAAGAAAGTTGTTAATTAAAGTAGTAAAAAGTCTGCTCTATGCAAAACTTTTCCTTTTTTTCTCATCGTAGAAAACTATACGCGAACAATAGTAACTAAACAAAAATAAATAACTAATTAAAACTTAACAAAAAATTTAAATCTTAAATTACCGTAAGTTAACAATAACAAAAGTTGTACGTACGTAGAATAAGTACGTTGTTACCTGTACTAAGTGGGTCTGACTCTTGGTCTGATTTGAGGTGCGGTGCGGGGAAGCGCGAGCGAGGTAAAGGACAACTTGAATTGAACGTGTAGTACAATTTTTTTTTCGACTATATTTTGTGAATCATAGAAAGGGATCACGACCCTCAGCTATGAGGAATATTATATGGAGAGAGAGATTCACAGAAACATTACAAGCAGTTGTGGGATTGTCTAAAAATGCTTGTATCGGCGTGACCACGCAATCACCTCTTATTGCTTGAATTTATGGCGTTCGTAGGGTATCAATGCCTTTTACGTTGCATATGGTGATTACGATCGCCACACTAATGGAATCATTTTAAAACAATCCCACAACTGTCACTCACAGGAGGTCTCCTTTTGCGTAAGCCAATGGTATTAAAGGAACAAATAATTTAATATAAAAAATTCTTTTTTAAAAACCGACTTAAAACGCCCGCGCCACTACAAAGAATATAATTTATCATTGATTTTTTTAAAAAACCGTTCAACCGATATTCCGATTAAATGTATAAGGGACCACCTGGGAAGTATAATCTTTCAAACAAAAAAGAATTTTCAAAATCGGTTCAGGCGTCTTCGAGTAATCGTTGAACATACATAAAAAAATAAAGATTCCGAGGAATAGAGAACCTCCTCCTTTTATGAAGTCTGTTAAAAATGACCTCGTTCGTCTTAAAATCTCCTAATATGTCTATATTATCTATGTATTCAATTAGAAACCAAACGATACTCAGTTGATCAATCTGTGTGCAGGTATACCAAGCAGCAAAGACGGCGAACGCAGATGACTTCATCCGGGGATTCCCCGAAGGCTACAATACGATGGTGGGGGAGCGAGGCATGTCTCTGAGCGGGGGACAGAAACAGCGTATCGCCATCGCGCGCGCTGTACTGAAGAACCCGCCCGTCATGATACTGGATGAAGCCACTAGGTAATTATTTCTATGCGACACTGCCTCACTCTTGCTCTCACTGCCTCGTTGGTCTAGTGGTTAGCTTGTTCGACTGCTGATGACGAGGTCACGGTCGGGTCGGGCCGTTAAAAAAAAAGTATTGGGTTTTTCTGCAAAGAAATTCTCAGTACTAGCCTGGAGTTAGGAAGTAGGCGGTTATAGTCACCCCCGTGCCTCGGAGAGCACGTAAAGCCGTCGGTCCTGCGCCTGATCTCTCTCCGGTCGTGTCGGATTTCCGTCCCATCGGACTATGAGAGTGAGGGAATAGAGAGTGCACCTGTGTTTGCGCACACACTTGTGCACTATAATATCTCCCACGCAGATGGCTGATCTCTAAGGAGGTTGGCTGCCGTGATCGGATTCGGTCGGGAGGACATTATTTATTATTTCTATGCAAGTAGGTATATTATCAAGCGGCTAACAGCGAAGGCACATGTCTTCATTCGGGAATTCCCCGAAAGCTACAACACGATGGTGGGAGAGCGAGGCATGTCTCTGAACGGGGGACAGAAAAAACATGATATTTGTTGAAGAAGCCGCCCGTCATGATAGCCATTGTTATTCATTTATTAATTGCATTCCAACATTATAATATTATATATTTTTACATTGGATCCCCTTTGGGGCTCGGCAATTGCTAGGTTTAGTAGAGAGACGTACACCATTATTATTCTTCAAAAAGTCATTTATTTTATAATAGTTTTTGTCAATTAGAAACTTTTTTAAGGACTTGATAAACGCTGTGATTCATTTATTTTATGTGGTCTGGGGTTTTAATACAGCGCAACCTCGATATAACAAATCAGAAGGGAACAAGTAAATATTTGTTATATCAAGAAATTCGTTAAACTGAGGTTTGTTATGTTGAGGTTAGGTTGGTCTAAAATTTGTTATAAAGAGGTCAAAAAGTAGTTTAATTCACCACAAGTGTGCAGCAGTGTTTACATTATTTTCCATCAAACAACAATGATTGTTTTACGAAAAAAAGCGTGTTGAAACCTGTCGCGACATGAATCACATACTATGGGATAGGGTCATACATTGGTGAGAACGTTATAAAAAGGTTTTGGGTTGACAAAATTCGCTAATTAGAGGTATTTATAATTTTTCACCAGTGAGAGCCAGCTGTGCTCTCTCAGTAGCAGAGTGCAGTGCTGCACTGCTCAGTAGCAGTCAGTAGCAGTGCTCGCAGTGTATTTCGGAACATACCCTTTATCAAACACAATGAACGCAGACAATTCATACATCCCGGGATTCCCGGAAGGCTACAACACGGTTGTGGGGGATTGAGGCATATCTCTGATGGGGGAAAGAAACAACGGCAATTTTTTTACAAAAAAGCTATTTTACAAAATTATGGGTATATTTGAAAATTATGTATGAAAATATTTACAAAGTTTGATGTCAATCTGTCATGTACAATATAGTTTCTTTTTATGAATTTCAGTGCCTTAGACTCTGCCAGTGAGAAGGTGGTACAAACGGCGTTGGAAACGGCGTCAAAAGGCCGTACGGTGCTCGTCATAGCGCACCGACTGTCCACTGTCATGAACGCCGACCTCATCGTGGTTCTGAGCAAGGGCAAGATTGTGGAGGTATCTATTACAGTTTTTGCAATTCACGAAGGCGAGTGAGCTTTACTCGTGGTTACTGCGTGTACATGCACATTGCATAAGTGTGCGTGCCTGTCAAAGCCTAGGTGGGAGCGGGCAGGCGCGAGCATTGCGCTCGCTCACACTTATACAGATACGACACACACACAACCATAAGTCAGTCGCCCTCGTGAATTGCAAGAACTATACTTATTTATGAAAATGAAAGGAAAATACACTTTATTGTACATTAATCAACACAAAACAAAAGAACATAAAACATACATATGAGGGAAGAAGCTGTACAATAGGCGGCCTTATCGCTAAGAAGCGATCTCTTGCAAGCAACTTATAGACGAAACACTAATAGAAGAAATACTGGATGAGGGTGTACACTAAAAAGGAATAAACGATGAAAATAATAATTAGGTGAAAAAAAAATAAAAATATAATAAACATATACATAAATGTTACATACATACATACAATATATACTTAAATATCATCTATTAAATATTTATCTATTTGAACTAAACGATAAAATAGTATAAATGGCGTCAAAAGGTCGCATGGTGTGGGTCCTAAATCCTAATGCTGACTTTACCCACCTCAGTCTGAGCTAGAGCAATATTGTGGTCTTAAGAGACCTTAACCTATTTAACATTCTTGTCTATTAAGTGGGCTCGCATGTCTATTATTATTACTGGCTGGCTTATTTATCTATTATTATTACTGGCTGGCTTATTTATTTATTATTATTATTACTGGCTATCTTATTTATTTATTTAAACTAAAGACTTATCAAAAAAGTGGTATAAATGGCGTCAAAAGGTCGCACGGTATGGGTCCTAAGTCCTGACGCCCTTAGCCGCCTCAATCTGAGCTAGACAAGATTGTGGCCTTAGGAGTTACATATTTCATATTCTTGTCTATTAAATGGACTCGCATGTCTGTTATTATTATTGGCTGGCTTAATCTGCTGCGATCAGCCAAAAAGTTGAGTTTCTCTGTTAAGAAAATATCACAGAAAAACAATTAAAACTAAAGACGGCCTTGGCCTCTGAAAAAAAAATATAGATTCATTTTTTGACCGAGATTATTCTTTTTATTCAAATTATTATTTTTACCCGACGGCGGCGGAAGGGTTACGATTTTATCAGTCTATGTATGTATGTAACTATTTGCGAATGATCCACCGTAGCGGCTTAACTACTGAGCCGATTTTGTTGAATGAAATGTCAATTGATTCAACTAAAGATTTTAGACTTATTTCGTAGTTCAATGACATTAGCTATTTATGCAACTGCATCGTAATGAGGGTCATTTTAATTCGAGTGCTGTTTTTTGATACGAGGCTTGCCGAGTATCAAAATAGGATAGTACGAGAATTAAAATGACTAATTACGTTCAGTTGCATACAAGATTTTATCTACGACAAGGAAAATAAAATCATTAACAAAATACGCCGTAGGCTCAATAAAGTAACAAAAATTAACTCCGTAAGCCGCCACCAGCCGCCTGTGGCGCCTCTGTCAACAAAAAGTAACTCCGTAAGCCGCCACCAGCTGCCTGTGGCGCCTCTGTCGTATGAAAGGTACAAAAGTGCCAGAACTCAGAGCCTTAGCTTTAGGTATCCTATTTTAAGAAGATAACCATTTCGATTCAGCTCCCATACAACGAGCTGCATCGAAATGAGAAGCAAACCCGAAAGAGGGTTCATTTCGATTCAGCTGTCAAATCGAAATCGGAACTTTTCGATGTTGGAGTAGATAGAAACAATTATCGTGGTACGTACTCGTATAATACATTATAATTATGTCAATTAATTCATTATTATGGTCCGGGTGGGGTGACATAGGCTATATTTTATATGAACAAATTCAATATAACGGATGTTATATATCCGATTTTCCGTAGTCGGTTACAGTTTTTAAACTTTTTCTTGTTATTTTATTACCTTTAGAGCAGGTATTCCCAAAGTAATCGATATATCGACCCCTTGGTCAAGGGGTCGAAATCGGTTTCCCAGGGGTCGGAATAAACGAAAACTGATGTTTGGGGTCGACGGGGTCTAAAAATGGACCCCTATTAATTAACACAAGTTCTTATTTAAACTTTCAAGATACTGTATAAGTTGTGTTACGTGTACCAACTTGTTATAGAATAGAATAGAATAGAAATGTTTTTTATTCAAATAAACTTTTTTACAAGTGCTTTTGAATCGTCGATGAGTCTACCACTGGTTCGGAATGCGGTTCGGAGTGCGGTTATATATGAATAACTAATTTTTTTAGTAGAAAGTATCATTGAAACGTGATTTGTATTAATGATTATTAATTGATATTTATTATTAATATATGATTTGTATAGTAATTAGATTAGTTTAGCTATAAGTTTTTTTTGTAACATTTTAATAAAAAAAAAATATTAATTACACTTGATATTTACTGAGTTACAAGTATATTTATTTAATTTTTATGAGAAAATATTGTCAAGTTTACTAACTTATCCAACCACAAAGTTTTTAAATTGCTAAGTATTTTGTATCAATAGGAAAAAAAACTAGAGATAGGATTTTTAAAGAAATTTGACTATGGGGGGTCTAAGATATCAGTTCATTTTGGAAAAGAAGTCTCTTGCCCAAAATAGTTTGGGAATCCCTGCTTTAGAGCCTTTGACTCTGGTGATAATAATAATATATAACAATTTATTTATTTAAATAAAATTTCACACTTACAATAATTATTACAGTAAAAATACATAAGCATATAAAATATGATCATAAAACTTTTTCTCTTCTCTGAACTCCCAAACTGTGTCACACCTGTGTCTTGGGAGCCAGTCGGATGATTAAAAAACTTCTTCATTTTTTTTTCACAGATGGGTACTCACGATCAGCTGAGAAAACTGAAAGGCCATTACTGGAACCTCATAAAGCAGCAGGATCAAGAAGCTGAGGACTCCTCCAAGTCTTTATGAAGACGATGTACCTACTAGCCAAAGTTGTTAATTAGTCTAATTCCATAAGTGCACTAATTAGATTTAAGTATTATTAATTTTACCCGATTACGGCAAAGTCAAAAGGAAGGGTTATGGTTTTAGTCTATACAGGTGACATGTGACTATTTACGAATGTTCCAGAATAACGGTTTAACTACTGAGCCGATTGTGACGAACCGCAAGGCATCGCACGAATCTGCACCGCTACGTGGTTTAAATCCCACGATCTCGCAATAAGCGCTTTTTAGAATAGAATAGAATAGAAATATTTTTTTATCCAAATAAACCTTTACAAGTGCTTTTGAATAGTCAATGAACCTACCACTGGTTCGGAATGTCCTTCCTGCCGAGAAGAACCAGCAAGAAACTCGGCGGTTGCTCTTTTCAAAATAGTTTATAGATACTATGCTATGTATGCATGCAGTGTGTCCACAATGAGGGGAAGTTCCAAAAATGCATACCTACTTACAATTCAATACATGCTAAGATGGGTAGACAGAAAGTTGCCCCATTCCCGCTGGTGGAACCCGTTCACGAGCATGATGCATGACCTAGCCGTTGCTTCGGATGAATTCATAGCTCATCGAATCGCGAAGCTGAAATGGCAATGGGCTACATTTTTGAAGAACTGAGGTCGTTGGGGTCCAAAATGTTAGAGTGGAGACCTCACATTGATATTGATAAGCGCCATCGTTAGCAGACCCCCCACTAGGTGCACCGATGACATAAGCCGGGTTGATCGATGATGAGTTTGGTGTTTGGTTGGGTTGCGTTGGGTTGTTAGTTATATTTATTAGTATCTGGGTGAACGAGCTTTGCTGCCTTTTTTTGGGAAATCGTGTTTTTTGGAAATTATATATTTAGAAAGAAAAAATATAATAAAATATATATATATATATATATATATAAAAATAAAATTCATAGGGGAAATAATAATCGTCTGGACTCGAACCGGGGTCTTCTGGTTTCTGGACCGCCCGATTTCCTAACTGAGCTATTGGAACTTTAGAGATGATGATGGCGAAATTTACCTCTGTAATCTAATGATATTGTAAGGGGGTTTTCATTGCCTGAAAACATGGATAAAACGACGTTTTCTAAAAATGAAACCTAGCTAGATCAATTTATCGCCCCGAAAACCCCTCCGCATACTAATTTTCATGAAAATTGTCGGAGCTGTTTCCGAGATTCAGATTTAAAGGTATTAGATATAAGTTATATTTATTGAATTGATTTATTTGATTATGTAAAGTTTATTAATTTATTTGATTATGTAGTGTTAAAATAGTTTTAGTAATTTTATGAATTATTGTGGTCGGTGACAGTAATAAATGGTTTTTGTTATAAATAATGGTACTTTATTTTAACCTTTTCGACGTTGTTTGTGATTTTTATTTATCAAGGATGTTAATTTCATAGTAAGATACAGCCCGTTTTTTCTTTTTGTTGTTTTCTGATTTATGACGTCATATTCCGTTCTAACCGAGAGATCTAACTTTAATATCCCGCGCATATAGTTTAGTTGTTTTTAGTTCAGAGGTTATAGCATTTAATAGGTTATATTATTAAAAAGCATTTATATTAAAAAATGGATTGTTTTTAGCCTGACTTCGCGTCGATAAAATTACAGAAAAAATATTTGAGTCCAATTTAAACTACACACATATTATAACTAGTAGGGCGCGTGGGTGCGCGGCCCACTAAAGTGGACCGCGGTTTTTCTGTTCATCAATTAGAGTTTCAGGTCTTCATTCCATCATTTTTTACCTAAACATCACTCTTTCGTCTTTTATACTCTCCGAGATGGACACCTATGAAATTTTTATAGCCGCCATCTTGAATCCGCCATCTTGGTTTTTTTTCAGCTCACTGCCAATTGGATGTGGTTTAGAGTATTTTTTCTTTTAGCAGCCCCCGCCTATCTTTAATAACCTGGCTGTGCTCCTCACCCACCTTCCAAACCCTCAATCATCATAGTATCTTGTAATTTGTCAGAATGAGTATTCTTTTATAAAATCAAATTTTGAAAAGAAATCGTATCAAAGTCTTGCATAGTTTCCATTTTCCTCTTCAATATTCGCCATATATTTTGTATGGAAAAAAAATCCGCCATCTTGAATTTTTTCTGTTCATCAAGTAGAACTTCGGGTCTTGATCATCTTTTTTCAAGAAACCACTCTTCCATCTTGTATACTCTCCGAGATAGACACCGACGAAGATTGTATGGCCGCCATCTTGAATCCGCTATTTTGGAATTTTTTTTCAGCTCACTGGCAATTGGATGAGGTTTTGAGTGACTTTTGTTCGAACACCTCCCACCTATCTTCGCTACCCTTGCCGTGCTCTAACCGTCTTCCAAACCATCGATCATCAGCTCTCTCCATATTATTTCTCCAAATCATTTGTTAGAATAAGAATTCTTCTATAAAAAATATTTTAAAAAGGATACTTCAAACTTCAATATTCGCCATAATATATTTTGTATAGAGAAAAAAAAAAAACACCATCTTGATTTTTTTTTCTATTCATCATGTAGACCTTCGGGTCCTGATCATCTTTTGCCCAGAAACCACTCTTCCATCTTTTATCCTCTCCGAGATAGACACCGACGAAGTTTGTATGGCCGCCATCCTTTTTCCGCCATTTTGGATTTTTTTTCAGCTCACTGCCAATTGGATGAGATTTCAAATGACATTTGTTCGAGCACCCCCTACCTATCACAAATACTCTGGCCGTGCTCCTCACCCGTCTCCGAAATCCTCAATCATCAGCTCTCTCCATAATTTTCCTCCGAATTAATTTTTGTCCTCTATATGAAACTATGGGTGAAAAAAAAATTTTTAATACAAAATTTTACAGGAGAGGTGATCAATCAGTGAGTCAGTGAATCAGCCCCAGCAGCTATATATATATTAACTAGCGTTTGCTCGGTGCGCGAGCTGCTAAAGCAGCTCGCGGGAAGTGTTTTACTAAAAGTAAGGCGCGTGGGTGCGCGGCCCGCTAAAGCGGACCGCGATTGTTCGGCTTTATTTATTTCGCTCGGTGCGCGAGCTGCTAAAGCAGCTCGCGGGAAGTGTTATTGCTACAAGTAGGGCGCGAGGGTGCGCGGCCCGCTAAAGCGGACCGCGATTGTTCGGCTTAATTTATTTCGCTCGGTGCGCGAGCTGCTAAAGCAGCTCGCGGGAAGTGTTATTACTACAAGTAGGGCGCGTGGGTGCCTATCACAAATACTCTGGCCGTGCTCCTCACCCGTCTCCGAAATCCTCAATCATCAGCTCTCTCCATAATTTTCCTCCGAATTAATTTTTGTCCTCTATATGAAACTATGGGTGAAAAAAAAATTTTTAATACAAAATTTTACAGGAGAGGTGATCAATCAGTGAGTCAGTCAATCAGCCCCAGCAGCTATATATATATTAACTAGTAGGGCGCGTGGGTGCGCGGCCCGCAAGCGGACCGCGGGTTTTCTACTCATGAAGAAGACTTTCAGGTCCTGATCATTTTCTATCAAAAAACCACTCTTCCATCTTTTATACTCTCCAAGATAGATCCAGATGAAATTGGTATGGTCGCCATCTTGAATCCTTACTTAATTAACTAGCTTACTGGAAAGCCTGGAGCACCACAGAGAGAGATGTAAGCTCTCTGTGTATATTCTATCGGCTATGACGGGTAGTGTTCTGAAGAGCTATTTGACCTTATACCAACCTCTCTCTTCTACATGATGATTATATGGATGTTTGTTACTCTGTCACGCTACAAAATTTGGAATGGAGATAGTTCATACCCAGGATTAACACATAGGCTATCCCGGAAAATATACGGAGTATAATAATTATATTGATACATCAGTGTGACGTATGATTTATTTAGATACTGTTAGAGCATAATTTTTAAGTTTGATTAAATCATTGATTTTTATTGAAAAAATCATTTGATTTAAATCAAAATGATTAAATCATGCCAACTCTGATTTCAACTACATTTGCAATCCCGGGATGTACATAATATGATTACATAATATATCATTTGAATTGAAGTAGTGTTTATAAGGATAAAAATTATCCTATATGTTGACTCTGAGTATCAGCTGCCATTATACCAGATTCCATTGAAATCCGTTCAGTAGTTTTTGTGTGATGCGCGCACAGACAGACAGACAGACGGAAAAAAAATTAAAAAAAATTGTTTTGGGCTCAGTATCGATAGTAAAGCGTCCTCCAATTAAAATTTTTAAAATTAAGGGCCTGTTTCACCACTTGTTGATAAAGTGCCTGATAGCCTATCCACATCTTGTCTGACAGACATTCTGTTTGACAAGTGTCTGTTAAGACAATCTAGAAAATGGCTTAAAAAGTTATAAAAATCTTTATTTCAGGGGGGCTCTCATAGAAGCGAATGCGAAGTAAAAAAAAAATATCGCGTTACATAAAATTGTTACGTATCATTTTAAAGATAATTTTGAACTGAGTACAAAAATAATTTTTTTTTAATTTTTCCCTTAAAATTGACGAAATGGGGGGCTTTCAAAGTGGCGATTTTATACGCTCGCTTGAAGACGCTCTCTAGAAAAATCCGCTATGGATTTTCAAACTGATTTTATGTTTTTAGGTCACTTATATCCTGTACTTGAACAACAAATACTAAAATTATATGAATATTATAAAGAAACGAGATTATTTAATTTTTAATGGGCGTCAGTAATTCATATAGCATCAACATAGCTTCACAATAATGCTAATAGATGGCGCAGTCAGTAACTATTCCCATGGAACTACGAGTTAAATTCAATGTTTGATAAATAATTCAATGTTTTCACTAACGTTCCCTAACCTTTACGGGCTACCTATAAGTTAGGTGATTGATGTTTTCTGTCAACTTATTTATCACGATCCTGTACGGGACACCTAAAAGGATATTGGGACGGATGTTAGGACTTAGGATTGTATTTAGGAGCTACCTACGTTAAGAGACTCCTACTTAGGGGATGATTTAGGTATGTTTGGTGAAAACGGGCATAATAATAATGTCAGTTTTGGTTATCATGTATCGATTGAATGAATAATCATGGGATACCGTTACCGCGAGGTCTCAGTTCGGGGCGAACCACTAGTATATTATACAAGTGTGTGTTAAGACAACCTAGCAGATACACTCTAAAAATATCATACAGATTTATCTGACAGATATTTTATCTGTTAGATATAATATATCAGACATTTTAAACGGATAGTGGTGAAACAGGCCCTTAATGTACAGAATTAAGCTAGTTACAGTTTTATAATATTAGTAGGATTATACGTAATAATCTTATATTATTTCAGCAACAACATCGACAACTTTGCAATCCTCTGAAATGGAATTGTCTTCATTCTCCGCTGAGGAAACTGAAGCATCTGATTATGCAAAAGCCATTTCTGCACGAGGTAAATATATAAAAATGATATTATAATTATTGAGCCCTTACACTTAGTAACCTGTAAGCCAGGAGCCACTATATGGTGAAGCACTTTTTTTAATGTTTCAACCAGGGTGGGAAATAATCATGACTTTTTCAATTAATCCATTAAATCGTTATTTTTTTGAATAAATCCGAAAAATCATGATTTTTCGTTTTTTTTTTGGAATCTATAGTTTGATTGAATTTTGCGTGAAACAAAACGCAACCTTTGGCATCAAAAAAACGGGGACCGAATTCCCGCGCGGTGTTTTGTAAACTTGTCTTGCCATACGATTACAATCTCTCATTCGTTTCAATTCTTTGTTGCGTGTTTTGATTCCATTAAGTAGTAGTAGTCTTTGCTTGATATCTATAACGACTACGACAGTTTACAAACAGACAGATAAAAATTTAAAAAATTGATGTATTGTTTTAAGTACTGACTATACTTAAATTTAGTAAAAAGCTAGTTACGAAATACAATATGTAATTTAATCACATATATTATAATGTATGAATTATAATAGTAAAACAATTGCTAACCAACCACTAACAATTGTTAACCATTGTTTTTTCAGACATGCCTTTAACAAGGGCCGAAAGACAGAGAAGTTATCTTCAAAAGTTAAAAAACAGTAATCCTGAGATGTTTGAAGAATTAAAGAAAAATAATTTAGAGCAAAAGATCTTAATGAACGGGGATGGGAACTGCAGGCGACAAAAGTGGAGGAAACAGAAACAAGATAGGAATAATAAAGGAGTTCTTAAAGAGTTAAAAAAATGTATTGAAGAAAATGAAAAACATAGGTTTCATTTTGAAGCTCACGATGAAACTATTAACGGCAAAAATAAGAAATTTAAAAAGTGTGTATTCAGATACAAAAAGCAAGTGAAGCACTTAAAAGAAATGGCAAACACATTAAAAAAAGCAGTTCAAGAAGAACACACAGTCAATGTAAATATTATTGATGATATCTAACAAACTCCATAATATTCTAAAACTGAAAAATTGAAACAAGACAATGTATCAGAAATTGCAACTACAGCGAAAAATGTGGTAAAAAAAGTAGTTTTTGAAAATATGGTTATTAAAGAATAATTAAGTATGCAGTATTCTCAAGCAAGCAATAATCATGAAAGAAATATACTAAAAAATGTGATAAATAACGACATGATTCCAAAATATAAAATAAAAACTGAATTACTTATTAGAGATGACAATAGCCGTGCTTCAGCTGACAAAAAAGAATAAAGGTCTTGACATTAAAAAAAAATAGATACTTACTAGATATAATGGAACATTTACATACTAAAAATAAAAATGAAGGAGAAAAATTATCTTACGCCACGTTTGCGTTAACCATTTTACATAATTAGTCCAAAATAAGCTGATAGAAACACTTGTGCTTGCATTAAACACGACAACCTAAGTTTCATGGCAAATAAACTAAAACAGCTAACTATTATACACTATGTCATAAAACACCTTATTAAACACTTACTTTATCTATAAGGTCGTTCATATTTAAAAGACGCTGCAGTATTTTGTTCGTAAATATTAAGAAATACCTGTTTATATTTTATATTAGTCTTATTATTTTGAGTGTCACTTAAAAAAATTGTATAGCACAAATACTTAAATAAGGTAAAATTAAAACATATCTGGGGCAGAAAGTTCATAATATTTTATGTTATGGATAATACATAATAATATTATGTATACCTAAGCGCAAAGTAGGTAACTTTTTATGTCATTTTTTAAAAATTTTATTAATTCCTCTAAGTACCGAAGTAACGATGTTAATAATTTGTAAATAATTTGTCATTAAAATATTGTTAAAAGTACTAGGTATACTTAAACTTGTTTGAAAATGTAAAATGCATTTTTTAAAGATACATAATATTTTCATGATAATTACCTATGATTTCGTCTAAAATATTATGAAGCCTAAAAAGTATTGTAAAGCTATTATTATTATACATTAAGGCCACAATTACATGTTTCGTAAGTTTTTCGTTATTAGCTTACGTAGTAAGTAACTTACTTAACTAACATTGGCAAACGATACATGGTTTACTGCATGGGCTGTATACATTTCGCAACTTGCCCTGTAAGCGACTTTCGTGACAAACTTACGAGTGTAATTGCGGCCTAAGGCTGATTTTGACTTGATTTGAAATTGCTAATTTCTTTTTTCATATAAGTAACACATATAGATATATTTTGGTATATCTATTAGTCCGTAGTAAACTGTTAGAATTATCTTGAGCATTTATTTTTCAGGAGAATTATTATTAGTATGTATTAGAATTTTGACGACATCTAAGCCCGCATTCGATTAAGTTATACCAGTTTTTTTGAGTGTTGTATTTTGTTAGAGTAGAACAATAAGTAGCATGTCAAATAATAGGTAATGACGATGCCCAATAGTTTTAAACTAGCGGCACGCTATGATGGCCGGTTTGACACATTACAATAGTGATGTGGAATGTCAATTTATTCTCGAACAAAAAACAATTAAGTTTTGTTTTTGTACCTGATTAAATAGGTTTAATAAAACAAAAATGTATATGTTTATTTAATTTATTTGAACGAACTGAATATTTGAATGAAAATGAATATACATACTTTATATGCACACAAGAAACATATGAATACAAAAGATACCAAAAAAGGTGCCACAAAAGGCCATAATTAATCAGATTCGTCCATACTACTATTTTCACTGTCGTCACTGCTATCATCACCTACATTAATAATTATATGTTCGTTTTCTATAATATTATCTATTTTCACATCTCTTTCATAATCTTCCCTTATTAATTTAACAGTTCTATTCACAACCTTTTCCCAGTCTCCTTTAGTCACATGTTCACAAGCTTCTTCTAATAATTTTAGCATTTTTTTTGTGGTAAATGGGGGTTCTGTATTGTGTCTTGCAGCATATCCCTTAATTTGAGCCCACACCAACTCAATCGCATTATACTCACAATGGTAAGGCGGTAACCGTATAACTCTGTGCCCATGTTCTAATGCTATTTCGTCAATGACGTATCGGATCTTGGTTGGTTTGTTTTCTTTTAAAAGACGTACTAATTCCGCTTTTAACATATTCATGTTTGCATCTACGCCATTTTTACGAAGCCATGCGACGATATCAGCTTTCTTTTGGGATTGGGCAGGTGGCTTGTCAATTTGCATCGAGTGGTATGGGGCGTTGTCCATAATTATAATAGATGGTTCAGGGAGGCTACACAACATTGAGGTAAACCATTCAGTAAACTTTTCTCCATTCATGTCTTCATGATAGTCTCCAGTGGTTTTTGACGCAAAAGCCATGAGAGAACCTTCGACAAACCCGTTGATGGTTCCGGCGTGACAAATTATAAGTCGCGATCCTTTTCCTACAGGAACTTTGGAAGTAGATGCTGCTGTGTCATCGTTCCAAGAACGGCCTACAGTATGGTTAGCATTAAGCCATGTTTCATCCAAGAACACAACATTTTGCCAATTTTTGATTTCTTTCACTTGCCGTAAAAAAGTATACCTTGCCATCGCTATATCAAATATTTCCATCAATATTTTGCGTTTGTTACATTTTTTGTATCGAAATCCAATGGTCTTCAAAATCTTCGTTAAAGAACTTTCCCCACCGAAGAATAATCCAGCTTCCTTCAGTGAATGCACCAACTTTTTTCTTGTTGGATACTCCTTCTGTAAATAGTAGCCGTAAACATGTCTTCGGATAGCATCGGCATCAAAGCTATCGATGCCTACGACTGGTTTTGCTCGTTTTCTCTTTTTTGGTGTGTGAAGTTTATTTTCTTCTGTGCCAGTCTCGCCATATTTTTTTTTAGTTATCCGTCTAACAGTTCGTTGTCCAATATTAAGCGCATCAGCTACGCGTTCAACCACTGACGTTATAGGTAAAATTGGCCCTCCATTTTGAGCTTCACGATCGAAATAGTTACGAAGGCGTATTACGAACTCACGTGTCTGACTATTTAGAACAGTTCTCTGCGTACGTTCGGTCATATCGACGAAATCCACAACAAAGGGCTTGAACAGAGTCCAAATTAACGAGCAAGGGTCAACAGTAATGCAGTATCAATATTTGAAATCCAAAGCCAGGTCAAAACTATATCACAATCGCATTGCACTGACAGTTTATACTTTTCGAAGCAACGTCAATTCGAAACTGCTTTGTTTTGCATTGAGCATTGACGCGAGTTTGCCGGAGGTAGTAGTTGTGCTAGCCAGCGATCCTATGTGACGATCGTATTAGATTCCATTTTTAAAAATTTTCAATTTAGAAAACCAAATGCCGAGTTGTGGTATATATCATATAAAAATAAAAATTTTACCTTTTGTATGAAACAGCTGATATTTTTTTGCGATTTCAGAGGTTTGTCCACATAGTGAAAATTGTTCATATTCACAAGTACATTCACCCCTTAAATGGTGCAAACTGATTTTTCTACACTTGTATACATTTTAGAAATCAATTTAATAAATAAATTTTGAGTCCTAAACCTAAAACTACATTCGATAAAATTTATGAATCTCTGCACATCACTATCGTCAATAAAGTAATACAATTATTTCCTTCAAAGTCGTTATCAATTAATACGGAACTTCATGAGCGGACAAACGTCAAACCGGCCATCATAGCGTGCCGCTAGTGTAGAGTGGCTGGATTTCGCTGTTTTGGAAGAATACTGTATTATTACAAAATACCACAATTTCAAGTTACCTAAACTATGCAACGAAGAATGATCCAAATTACATACTCAGTAAAGATCATAATTTTTCTTTGTTTTTATTTAATTTTCACCAATAAAAGTGGTATAGGTCAAAAGTTATAACAGTTTTAAATAATAGTAAAATTCAATCAGCTCCCTTGAAAAAAATAGCATTTTTGAGTTGCAACAGTATTCTTCCAAGGCAGCGATTTTATTTGAGTCCTCTGAGCGACGCAAAATGGGCGAACGGCAGCTGAGGTTGGGATATCTATACTAATAAATAAAGCAAAAGAGTTTGTATGTTAGAACGCGCTAACCTCTGGAACTACCAGTCGGATTTGATAACCCAATTCTTGAGGAAGGTTGTAAGCTATTCAAATTCACGGTGCGACCCTTAGAAGCCGAGAAAAAAAAGTAAGAAAAAACGATTAGCGAAGACGAAGTGACCGCGGGCGGGCAATGAAAATGCGATAAGTCTTTGGCCGAGAGCGGTCATCCGATGAGAACCGAACCGAAGGCTTCTTTTTATTCCGAAAAATCAAAGTTACCACGGGATTTTTAAAACTAAATCCACGCGAAGTCGCGGGCATCAGCTAATATAATTAATATGTAGATAAAGTGTGTGCTCCGAGTTAGCTCAGACTCAAGACAGAGCAAAAGTTTGCGATCTAGTGTCGCATTTCAACTGTCTCAAGTACAGGCGATAAGGGTTAAAGCCACATTGTTGGTTGTATTTTCTTATTTATTTATTTTTATTACCTTGTTACGCATTTACTATACTAACAATAAGCTGGTGTATTTGTTGGCATTTTATTGTAAAGAAGTCTTATTTTGTCAGTAGTGTTATATTTTTAATTAATAAACTGAACTTACATAATGCATAGATCTTACTCGTATTTTGTTTTATTTTGAACACCATCCTGTAATCTTAAGACTTCACACCATTCAACCTAACCTGTTATAGATTGAGGTGTGTTTGAGGCCATAATTATAATCCACCACGCTGGTCAAGTGCGATTGGCAGACTTCACAAACCCTTGAATACATTATGAAGAGCATGCATGCATGGCATGCAGGTTGCCTCACTTTTTCCTTCACTGTCAATGGGTACGAAACTGGGACTCCCCAGTTGGCTCGCCAACTAAAGTTGGCCAGTCTCCTAAGAGAAGAAAGCTAAACATTTTAGCTATTTGGACACAAAAATGCCTTTCTGTCTGTTTCAGACATAGATTAAGGATAGATTATGAGTAGTCGAAGAATAGGTAATGAAGCGAAAATATTGTGTACCTACCTAATCATTTTTAGGGTTCCGTACCAAAATGGTAAAAATGAAACCCTTATGGTGAGACTCTCCGTCCGTCCGTCCGTCCGTCTGTCACAGTCGATTATTTCAGTAACTATTAAAGCTATCGACATGAAATTTGGAATAGTTGTGTATAATAGTGGCCCAACATCATTGGAATAAAAAAATCGAAAATTAATTTTATTAAAAAAGGGGGAAAATAAGGGGTTTGAAATTTCAAAGTAAAATAACTATACCGAATGGGGTATCATATGAAAGGCCTTTACCTGTATATTGTAAAACAGATTTTTATTTATTTTTATCTATAATAGTTTTTGATTAATTGGGCAAAATTTCGAAAAAAAAATGCGCCCCCCCACCCCCACCCCCTTATCTCCGAAGTTTCTCTCTCTCTCTCTCTGCATCGTTGTCCTCATTACTGAGGGTCGCGATCCTTTGCATGGATCACCTTCTCCCGTACGATGTTTCTCCAGGTGGTTCTGTTCTCGGCACTGTGTAGAGCGGCGTGGAACGAAGTTCCGAGTGCAGTGCGGATCTGATCGGACCAACGCATGGGGCTACGTCCTCTTGGCCTCTTCCCTTCCACCTTGCCCGTGACCAGTAGTTTTTCTAAGTTTCCAGGGCTACGGCGGGCAATGTGTCCGAAGTATTCCAAGGTGCGCCTGAGACATATAGTCGACAGCCTGGTTTTTATATTAAGCCCTTTCAATATAGATGCGTTGGTTCTGAATGCAGTCCAGGGTATCTTAAGCATCTTCCTCCAGCACCACATCTCGAAGGCATCAATGCGTTTGCGGTCTGTAGCCCGAATAGTCCATGTTTCAGAACCGTTTCTCCGTTCCGTCTCCGAAGTTTACCAATCGAAAAATCTGAAATAATTATTGTCAATAGAGGTGTATGTAGATTTTACAGGAAAAATAAAACCAACGCTCTAGCTAGCATATTTTTTTTCATATAAACAATAAACCTCTACAAACAAAGTTAACGATAAATAAGCAAATTAATATAATATTATCGTTTTACTTTTACTTTTGGAGTACGGAACCCCTTGTGCGGGAGTCCGACTCGCACTTGGCCGGTTTTTTTATTTCAGATAGGTATTATCTTTTTTAAACTTAGTACTATATTATTCTTACTATATTATTGAATATGTGCTCGTAGCTTTGAGTGGATATTAGGTACTTTTGAAGTGCAAAGTGCACAATAATTGAAATAGCAATTAGTCCTATTTGTAGTAATACTCATACATTTTGATTACAATTTAAATTTGATAATTTTTCGGAACACAATAATATTATTATGTGTTTTAGTTTAGTGTCGTTCGCGGGATCGCGATCAGGATGGACGAACTGTTAGCTTTTTTAAAAAAAATATGTTTTGAACGGTCGGTATGAAATAAAATAATAATTATTATGGTTGAAATTTACATGAGAGTTATAAGATTTTAACTTGTAAATAATTTTAAAAGCATATTACATTCTTAGTAGGTACCTAACTCGACTTTGACTTCCGACAATAATAATAATTACTGTGATGTGTCTATTTTTATTTAATCAGTTTATGGAGTGACAAATTCATGTTTAAAATTAATTATGATTTTTAGAAATGATAAAGATATCATCCTTTTATTTATTGAAATTAGTTTAATTAAATTGTAAATTGGCATTATTCGGCATTATTGTGTAATTGTGTAGCATCTGTGAGAGCACGTGACTTCCCTTTTAATCCTTCGACCAATCAGAGGGATCTGGCAAGCTATCAGCCAATCATATTATTCACTTCCGCCAATCATATTCACTTCTTTTTCGTCACTGTAAATTATTATATTCTGTTACGTCATACAGATTAAGCCAATCACAGCGTACCTTATCAGCCAGCCAATGCCAGCCTGCCCGAGCCAATCTATCGGATACCTTCGGAGGGGGATCATAAAGTATAAAGTGCCCTGCGAGCCCATTCTGGTCAGTTTTTGCGTGCGGTTAACTTATAAGCCGAAACTCTGCCCGGTTGTGAGTGTACGGCTATTGTGATTATTAAACAAATTAAGTGTGTACATAGTGTGTGTGATTAAATACAATTTGCGTGAATTTAATTACCGTAATGTGTTTTATCGGACTTCTAAGCGTAATTATGGACAATTCCTGTGTGGATAACGTGAAACACATACCCGCTGGCGCCAAGGCCGCCTACTACCGGAAGCGGCATGCAGTGTCGTCGGGACCGTAAAAGGGAGAAATCTCTGTAAGTCATCCACTTTATCTTCTATACACGGTGAAAAGTTAATGGTTTTAAAGTCATCGCGAGTTGAATCGCCTTAAGCATTCCTATCGAGTCCACTTGTTTTTTGCTTTTTTTGAAGTAGGTATTTTTTTGAATTTGAAAAAAAAATTCCAAATAAACTCGAAACTGTGAGAAACAGTAGTAGCGGTTTGTTTACTACGCGGCGCCGAACGCAGTACTGCCGCTTTTAAAACTTTCATAGAAACTTTTCTACCTAGGTTTTCTACCTAGTTTTTGTGCTGCAGGTTGACGGAGCTGACAGTCAGCGACGGGCAGGAAAAAATCTTAATGAAAATCCGGGAAAAGGAGAGACAGTGCGTGATTTCGGTGACTCGGCTCGGCTCAGCTCTGCTCTAAGATAAGTATTTAGTGATAAGCGATAAGAGATATAATTAGTGATAAGCGATAAGTTAAATATTGTTTTTATGTTGCAGGTCGACGAAATTTTTGTATTGTTGCATGGTATTGTAGTTGTATTGTGTTGCATTTATAACAAGCACGCTTTGGTATATATACGGGTGGCGGATGCCTTGAAAAGAGAATTTTGAAAAATCTAAAACTATTGGCTTTTTTGCAGGTCAACGGAGCCGAAGGCCAGCGACACCCTGAAGGACGAGGAAGCTGCTGGGAGGGCGGCGTCGGGCGATGACGGCGCTGGGCGAGGAAGGCGCCGCACGCAGGTGAACTTTACGTAATTTCTTGTCAAAATTAATTAATATGAAGTTACTCTGATTAAATTCTAGTAAATTTAATTAGCAACGAGACATATGGAGCCACCTATTAGGGATTAGTAAAATGTTTGTCACTTTATCACATTACATTTCCAACTCATTTGATTAAAGTCGTCCTTCACAGAGTAATTTTTGTCGATGTTGAACATTAATTTGTATTGTTTTTGTGCCGCAGGTTGACGGAGCTGACGGTCAGCGACAAGCAGGAAAAAATCATATTGAAAATCCGGGAAAACGAGTGACAGTGCGAGATTTCGGCGACTCGGCTCGGCTCTGCTCTAAGATAAGTAATTAGTGATAAGCGATAAGATAAATAATCAGTGATTAGCGATAAGTTAAATATTGTTTTTATGTTGCAGGTCGACGGAATTTTTATATTGTGGCATGGTATTGTAGTTGTATTTGTCGCATGGCCTTGTTGTTGTATTGTGTTGCATTTATTACAAGCATGCTTTGGTATATATACGGGTGGCGGATGCCTTGAAAAGATAATTTTGAAAAATCTTAACTATTGTTTTTGTTGCAGGTCGACGGAGCCGAAGGCCAGAGGACGAGGAAGCTGCTGGGAGGGCGGCGTCGGGCGATGACGGCGCTGGACCAGGAAGGCGCCGCACACAGGTGAACTTTACGTAATTTATTGTCAAAATTAATTAATATGAAGTTACTCTGATTAAATTCTAGTAAATTTAATTAGCAACGAGACATATGGTGCCACCTATTAGGGATAAGTAAAATGTTTGACACTTTATACATTACATTTCCAACTCATTTGATTAAAGTCTTCCTTCACAGAGTAATTTTTGTCGATTTTGAACATTAATTTGTATTGTTTTGTGCTGCAGGTTGACGGAGCTGACGGTCAGCGACGGGCAGGAAAATATCTTGATGAAAATCCGGGAAAACGAGTGACAGTGCGTGATTTCGGCGACTCGTCTCGGCTCTAAGATAAGTACTTAGTGATAAGCGATAAGAGATATAATTAGTGATTATCGATAAGTTAAATATTGTTTTTATGTTGCAGGTCGACGGAATTTTTATAGTGTGTTGCATAGTATTGCAGTTGTATTATGTTGCATTGATTTCAAGCATGATTTGGTATAAATACAGGTGGCGGATGCCTTGAAAAGAAAATTTTTAAAAATCGTAACTATTGTTTTTGTTGCAGGTCGACGGAGCCGAAGGCCAGCGAAACCCTGAAGGACGAGGAAGCTGCTGGGAGGGCGGCGTCGGGCGATGACGGCGCCCAGGCCAGGAAGGCGCCGCACACAGGTGAACTTTACGTAATTTATTGTCAATATTAATTAATATGAAGTTACTCTGATTAAATTCTAGTAAATTTGATTAGCAACGAGACATATGGTGCCACCTATTAGGGATAAGTAAAATGTTTGACACTTTAAACATTACATTTCCAACTCATTTGATTAAAGTCGTCTTTCACAGAGTATTTTTTGTCAATTTTGAACATTAATTTGTATTGTTTTTGTGCTGCAGGTTGACGGAGCTGACGGTCAGCGACGGGCAGGAAAATATCTTGATGAAAATCCGGGAAAAGGAGTGACAGTGCGTGATTTCGGCGACTCGTCTCGGCTCTAAGATAAGTACTTAGTGATAAGCGATAAGAGATATAATTAGTGATTAGCAATAAGTTAAATAATGTTTTTATGTTGCAGGTCGACGGAATTTTTATAGTGTGTTGCATGGTATTGTAGTTGTATTGTGTTGCATTGATTTCAAGCATGCTTTGGTATAAATACGGGTGGCGGATGCCTTGAAAAAAAAATTTTGAAAAATCTTAACTATTGTTTTTGTTGCAGGTCGACGGAGCAGATGGCCAGCGACACCCTGAAGGACGAGGAAGCTGCTGGGAGGGCGGCGTCGGGCGATGACGGCGCTGGACGAGGAAGGCGCCGCACACAGGTGAACTTTACGTAATTTATTGTCAAAATTAATTAATATGAAGTTACTCTGATTAAATTCTAGTAAATTTAATTAGCAACGAGACATATGGTGCCACCTATTAGGGATAAGTAAAATGTTTGACACTTTATACATTACATTTCCAACTCATTTGATTAAAGTCGTCCTTCACAGAGTAATTTTTGTCGATTTTGAACATTAATTTGTATTGTTTTTGTGCTGCAGGTTGACGGAGCTGACGGTCAGCGACGGGCAGGAAAATATCTTGATGAAAATCCGGGAAAAGGAGTGACAGGGCGTGATTTCGGCGACTCGGCTCGGCTCAGCTCTGCTCTAAGATAAGTATTTAGTGATAAGCGATAAGAGATATAATTAGTGATTAGCGATAAGTTAAATAATGTTTTTATGTTGCAGGTCGACGGAATTTTTATAGTGTGTTGCATGGTATTGTAGTTGTATTGTGTTGCATTGATTTCAAGCATGCTTTGGTATAAATACGGGTGGCGGATGCCTTGAAAAAAAAATTTGAAAAATCTTAACTATTGTTTTTGTTGCAGGTCGACGGAGCCGATGGCCAGCGACACCCTGAAGGACGAGGAAGCTGCTGGGAGGGCGGCGTCGGGCGATGACGGCACTGGACGCGGAAGGCGCCGCACACAGGTGAACTTTACGTAATTTATTGTCAAAATTAATTAATATGAAGTTACTCTGATTAAATTCTAGTAAATTTAATTAGCAACGAGACATATGGTGCCACCTATTAGGGATAAGTAAAATGTTTGACACTTTATACATTACATTTCCAACTCATTTGATTAAAGTCGTCCTTCACAGAGTAATTTTTGTCGATGTTGAACATTAATTTGTATTGTTTTTGTGCTGCAGGTTGACGGAGCTGACGGTCAGCGACGGGCAGGAAAATGTCTTGATGAAAATCCGGGAAAAGGAGTGACAGGGCGTGATTTCGGCGACTCGGCTCGGCTCAGCTCTGCTCTAAGATAAGTATTTAGTGATAAGCGATAAGAGATATAATTAGTGATTAGCGATAAGTTAAATAATGTTTTTATGTTGCAGGTCGACGGAATTTTTATAGTGTGTTGCATGGTATTGTAGTTGTATTGTGTTGCATTGATTTCAAGCATGCTTTGGTATAAATACGGGTGGCGGATGCCTTGAAAAAAAAATTTGAAAAATCTTAACTATTGTTTTTGTTGCAGGTCGACGGAGCCGATGGCCAGCGACACCCTGAAGGACGAGGAAGCTGCTGGGAGGGCGGCGTCGGGCGATGACGGCGCTGGGCCAGGAAGGCGCCGCACACAGGTGAACTTGACGTATTTTATTGTCAAAATTAATTAATATGAAGTTACTCTGATTAAATTCTAGTAAATTTAATTAGCAACGAGACATATGGAGCCACCTATTAGGGATTAGTAAAGTTTTTGTCACTTTATACATTACATTTCCAACTCATTTGATTTAAGTCTTCCTCCAAAGAGTAATTTTATCGATGTTGAACATTAATTTGTATTGTTTTTGTGCTGCAGGTTGACGGAGCTGACAGTCAGCGGCGGGCAGGAAAAAATCTTAATGAAAATCCGGGAAAAGGAGTGACAGTGCGTGATTTCGGCGACTCGGCTCGGCTCAGCTCTGCTCTAAGATAAGTATTTAGTGATAAGCGATAAGAGATATAATTAGTGATTAGCGATAAGTAAAATATTGTTTTTATGTTGCAGGTCGACGAAATTTTTGTATTGTTGCATGGTATTGTAGTTGTATTGTGTTGCATTTATAACAAGCACGCTTTGGTATATATACGGGTGGCGGATGCCTTGAAGAGAGAATTTTGAAAAATCTAAAACTATTGTTTTTTTTTGCAGGTCAACGGAGCCGAAGGCCAGCGACACCCTGAAGGACGAGGAAGCTGCTGGGAGGGCGGCGTCGGGTGATGACGGCGCTGGGCGAGGAAGGCGCCGCACGCAGGTGAACTTTACGTAATTTCTTGTCAAAATTAATTAATATGAAGTTACTCTGATTAAATTCTAGTAAATTTAATTAGCAACGAGACATATGGAGCCACCTATTAGGGATTAGTAAAATGTTTGTCACTTTATACATTACATTTCCAACTCATTTGATTAAAGTCGTCCTTCACAGAGTAATTTTTGTCGATGTTGAACATTAATTTGTATTGTTTTTGTGCAGCAGGTTTACGGAGCTGACGGTCAGCGACAAGCAGGAAAAAATCATAATGAAAATCCGGGAAAACGAGTGACAGTGCGAGATTTCGGCGACTCGGCTCGGCTCTGCTCTAAGATAAGTAATTAGTGATAAGCGATTAGATAAATAATCAGTGATTAGCGATAAGTTAAATATTGTTTTTATGTTGCAGGTCGACGGAATTTTTATATTGTGTGGCATGGTATTGTAGTTGTATTTGTCGCATGGCCTTGTTGTTGTATTGTGTTGCATTTATTACAAGCATGCTTTGGTATATATACGGGTGGCGGATGCCTTGAAAAGATAATTTTGAAAAATCTTAACTATTGTTTTTGTTGCAGGTCGACGGAGCCGAAGGCCAGCGACACCCTGAAGGACGAGGAAGCTGCTGGGAGGGCGGCGTTTGGCGACGACGGCGCTGGACGAGGAAGGCGCCGCACACAGGTGAAATTTACGTAATTTATTGTCAAACTTAATTAATATGAAGTTACTCTGATTAAATTCTAGTAAATTTAATTAGCAACGAGACATATGGAGCCACCTATTAGGGATTAGTAAAATTTTTGTCACTTTATACATTACATTTCCAACTCATTTGATTTAAGTCGTTCTTCACAGAGTAATTTAAGTCGATTTTGAACATTAATTTGTATTGTTTTTGTGCTGCAGGTTGACGGAGCTGACGGTCAGCGACGGGCAGGAAAATATCTTGATGAAAATCCGGGAAAACGAGTGACAGTGCGTGATTTCGGCGACTCGTCTCGGCTCTAAGATAAGTAATTAGTGATAAGCGATAAGAGATATAATTAGTGATTAGCGATAAGTCAAATAATGTTTTTATGTTGCAGGTCGACGGAATTTTTATAGTGTGTTGCATGGTATTGTAGTTGTATTGTGTTGCATTGATTTCAAGCATGCTTTGGTATAAATACGGGTGGCGGATGCCTTGAAAAAAAAATTTTGAAAAATCTTAACTATTGTTTTTGTTGCAGGTCGACGGAGCCGATGGCCAGCGACAACCTGAAGGACGAGGAAGCTGCTGGGAGGGCGGCGTCGGGCGATGACGGCGCTGCACGAGGAAGGCGCCGCACACAGGTGAACTTAACGTAATTTATTGTCAAAATTAATTAATATGAAGTTACTCTGATTAAATTCTAGTAAATTTAATTAGCAACGAGACATATGGAGCCACCTATTAGGGATTAGTAAAGTTTTTGTCACTTTATACATTACATTTCCAACTCATTTGATTTAAGTCTTCCTCCAAAGAGTAATTTAATCGATGTTGAACATTAATTTGTATTGTTTTTGTGCTGCAGGTTGACGGAGCTGACAGTCAGCGACGGGCAGGAAAAATCTTAATGAAAATCCGGGAAAAGGAGTGACAGTGCGTGATTTCGGTGACTCGGCTCGGCTCAGCTCTGCTCTAAGATAAGTATTTAGTGATAAGCGATAAGAGATATAATTAGTGATTAGCGATAAGTTAAATATTGTTTTTATGTTGCAGGTCGACGAAATTTTTGTATTGTTGCATGGTATTGTAGTTGTATTGTGTTGCATTTATAACAAGCACGCTTTGGTATATATACGGGTGGCGGATGCCTTGAAAAGAGAATTTTGAAAAATCTAAAACTATTGGTTTTTTTGCAGGTCAACGGAGCCGAAGGCCAGCGACACCCTGAAGGACGAGGAAGCTGCTGGGAGGGCGGCGTCGGGCGATGACGGCGCTGGGCCAGGAAGGCGCCGCACACAGGTGAACTTTACGTAATTTATTGTCAATATTAATTAATATGAAGTTACTCTGATTAAATTCTAGTAAATTTGATTAGCAACGAGACATATGGTGCCACCTATTAGGGATAAGTAAAATGTTTGACACTTTATACATTACATTTCCAACTCATTTGATTAAAGTGTTCCTTCACAGAGTAATTTTTGTCGATTTTGAACATTAATTTGTATTGTTTTTGTGCTGCAGGTTGACGGAGCTGACGGTCAGCGACGGGCAGGAGAATATCTTGATGAAAATCCGGGAAAAAGGAGTGACAGTGCGTGATTTCGGCGACTCGGCTCGGCTCAGCTCTGCTCTAAGATAAGTAATTAGTGATAAGCGATAAGAGATATAATAAGTGATTAGCGATAAGTCAAATAATGTTTTTATGTTGCAGGTCGACGGAATTTTTATAGTGTGTTGCATGGTTTTGTAGTTGTATTGTGTTGCATTGATTTCAAGCATGCTTTGGTATAAATACGGGTGGCGGATGCCTTGAAAAAAAATTTTGAAAAATCTTAACTATTGTTTTTGTTGCAGGTCGACGGAGCCGATGGCCAGCGACACCCTGAAGGACGAGAAAGCTGCTGGGAGGGCGGCGTCGGGCGATGACGGCGCTGGACGAGGAAGGCGCCGCACACAGGTGAACTTTACGTAATTTATTGTCAAAATTAATTAATATGAAGTTACTCTGATTAAATTCTAGTAAATTTAATAAGCAACGAGACATATGGAGCCACCTATTAGGGATTAGTAAAGTTTTTGTCACTTTATACATTACATTTCCAACTCATTTGATTTAAGTCTTCCTCCAAAGAGTAATTTTATCGATGTTGAACATTAATTTGTATTGTTTTTGTGCTGCAGGTTGACGGAGCTGACAGTCAGCGACGGGCAGGAAAAAATCTTAATGAAAATCCGGGAAAAGGAGTGACAGTGCGTGATTTCGGTGACTCGGCTCGGCTCAGCTCTGCTCTAAGATAAGTATTTAGTGATAAGCGATAAGAGATATAATTAATGATTAGCGATAAGTTAAATATTGTTTTTATGTTGCAGGTCGACGAAATTTTTGTATTGTTGCATGGTATTGTAGTTGTATTGTGTTGCATTTATAACAAGCACGCTTTGGTATATATACGGCTGGCGGATGCCTTGAAAAGAGAATTTTGAAAAATCTAAAACTATTGGTTTTTTTTGCAGGTCAACGGAGCCGAAGGCCAGCGACACCCTGAAGGACGAGGAAGCTGCTGGGAGGGCGGCGTCGGGCGATGACGGCGCTGGGCGAGGAAGGCGCCGCACGCAGCTGAACTTTACGTAATTTCTTGTCAAAATTAATTAATATGAAGTTACTCTGATTAAATTCTAGTAAATTTAATTAGCAACGAGACATATGGAGCCACCTATTAGGGATTAGTAAAATGTTTGTCACTTTATACATTACATTTCCAACTCATTTGATTAAAGTCGTCCTTCACAGAGTAATTTTTGTCGATGTTGAACATTAATTTGTATTGTTTTTGTGCCGTAGGTTGACGGAGCTGACGGTCAGCGACAAGCAGGAAAAAATAATGAAAATCCGGGAAAACGAGTGACAGTGCGAGATTTCGGCGACTCGGCTCGGCTCTGCTCTAAGATAAGTAATTAGTGATAAGCGATAAGATAAATAATCAGTGATTAGCGATAAGTTAAATATTGTTTTTATGTTGCAGGTCGACGGAATTTTTATATTGTGTGGCATGGTATTGTAGTTGTATTTGTCGCATGGCCTTGTTGTTGTATTGTGTTGCATTTATTACAAGCATGCTTTGGTGTATATACGGGTGGCGGATGCCTTGAAAAGATAATTTTGAAAAATCATAACTATTGTTTTTGTTGCAGGTCGACGGAGCCGAAGGCCAGCGACACCCTGAAGGACGAGGAAGCTGCTGGGAGGGCGGCGTCGGGCGATGACGGCGCTGGACGAGGAAGGCGCCGCACACAGGTGAACTTTACGTAATTTATTGTCAAAATTAATTAATATGAAGTTACTCTGATTAAATTCTAGTAAATTTAATTAGCAACGAGACATATGGTGCCACCTATTAGGGATAAGTAAAATGTTTGACACTTTATACATTACATTTCCAACTCATTTGATTAAAGTCGTCCTTCACAGAGTAATTTTTGTCGATTTTGAACATTAATTTGTATTGTTTTTGTGCTGCAGGTTGACGGAGCTGATGGTCAGCGACGGGCAGGAAAATATCTTGATGAAAATCCGGGAAAACGAGTGACAGTGCGTGATTTCGGCGACTCGTCTCGGCTCTAAGATAAGTACTTAGTGAAAAGCGATAAGAGATTAGTGATTATCGATAAGTTAAATATTGTTTTTATGTTGCAGGTCGACGGAATTTTTATAGTGTGTTGCATAGTATTGCAGTTGTATTATGTTGCATTGATTTCAAGCATGCTTTGGTATAAATACAGGTGGCGGATGCCTTGAAAAGAAAATTTTTAAAAATCGACGTATATTATCAAAATCAAATTTTTACGAATACGTAATTTATTGTCAAAATTAATTAATATGAAGTTACTCTGATTAAATTCTAGTAAATTTAATTAGCAATGAGACATATGGTGCCACCTATTAGGGATAAGTAAAATGTTTGACACTTTATACATTACATTTCCAACTCATTTGATTAAAGTCGTCCTTCACAGAGTAATTTTTGTCGATGTTGAACATTAATTTGTATTGTTTTTGTGCCGCAGGTTTACGGAGCTGACGGTCAGCGATAAGCAGGAAAAAATCATAATGAAAATCCGGGAAAACGAGTGACAGTGCGAGATTTCGGCGACTCGGCTCGGCTCTGCTCTAAGATAAGTAATTAGTGATAAGCGATAAGATAAATAATCAGTGATTAGTGATAAGTTAAATATTGTTTTTATGTTGCAGGTCGACGGAATTTTTATATTGTGTGGCATGGTATTGTAGTTGTATTTGTCGCATGGCCTTGTTGTTGTATTGTGTTGCATTTATTACAAGCATGCTTTGGTATATATACGGGTGGCGGATGCCTTGAAAAGATAATTTTGAAAAATCTTAACTATTGTTTTTGTTGCAGGTCGACGGAGCCGAAGGCCAGCGACACCCTGAAGGACGAGGAAGCTGCTGGGAGGGCGGCGTCGGGCGATGACGGCGCTGGACGAGGAAGGCGCCGCACACAGGTGAAATTTACGTAATTTACTGTCAAACTTAATTAATATGAAGTTACTCTGATTAAATTCTAGTAAATTTAACTAGCAACGAGACATATGGAGCCACCTATTAGGGATTAGTAAAATTTTTGTCACTTTATACATTACATTTTCAACTCATTTGATTTAAGTCTTCCTCCAAAGAGTAATTTTATCGATGTTGAACATTAATTTGTATTGTTTTTGTGCCGCAGGTTGACGGAGCTGACGGTCAGCGACAAGCAGGAAAAAATCATAATGAAAATCCGGGAAAACGAGTGACAGTGCATGATTTCGGCGACTCTGCTCGGCTCGGCTTTGCTCTTAGATAAGTTATTAGTGATAATCGATAAGAGATATAATTAGTGATTATCGATAAGTTAAATATTGTTTTTATGTTGCAGGTCGACGGAATTTTTATAGTGTGTTGCATAGTATTGCAGTTGTATTATGTTGCATTGATTTCAAGCATGCTTTGGTATAAATACGGGTGGCGGATGCCTTGAAAAGAAAATTTTTAAAAATCGTAACTATTGTTTTTGTTGCAGGTCGACGGAGCCGAAGGCCAGCGACACCCTGAAGGACGAGGAAGCTGCTGGGAGGGCGGCGTCGGGCGATGACGGCGCTGGGCCAGGAAGGCGCCGCACACAGGTGAACTTTACGTAATTAATTGTCGATATTAATTAATATGAAGTTACTCTGATTAAATTCTAGTAAATTTAATTAGCAACGAGACATATGGTGCCACCTATTAGGGATAAGTAAAATGTTTGACACTTTATACATTACATTCCCAACTCATTTGATTAAAGTCGTCTTTCACAGAGTAATTTTTGTCGATTTTGAACATTAATTTGTATTGTTTTTGTGCTGCAGGTTGACGGAGCTGACGGTCAGCGACGGGCAGGAAAATATCTTGATGAAAATCCGGGAAAACGAGTGACAGTGCGTGATTTCGGCGACTCGTCTCGGCTCTAAGATAAGTACTTAGTGATAAGCGATAAGAGATATAATTAGTGATTAGCGATAAGTCAAATAATGTTTTTATGTTGCAGGTCGACGGAGCCGAAGGCCAGCGACACCCTGAAGGACGAGGAAGCTGCTGGGAGGGCGGCGTCGGGCGATGACGGCGCTTGGCGAGGAAAGCGTCACACATAGGTGAAATTTATGTAATTTATTGTCAAAATTAATTAATATGAAGTTACTATTCTAGTAAATTTAATTAGCAACGAGACATATGGAGCCACCTATTAGGGATAAGTAAAATGTTTGTCACTTTATACATTACATTTCCAACTCATTTGATTAAAGTCGTCCTTCACAGAGTAATTTTTGTCGATGTTGAACATTAATTTGTATTGTTTTTGTGCCGCAGGTTGACGGAGCTGACGGTCAGCGACAAGCAGGAAAAAATCAATGAAAATCCGGGAAAACGAGTGACAGTGCGAGATTTCGGCGACTCGGCTCGGCTCGGCTCTGCTCTAAGATAAGTAATTAGTGATAAGCGATAAGAGATATAATTAGTGATTAGCGATAAGTCAAATAATGTTTTTATGTTGCAGGTCGACGGAATTTTTATAGTGTGTTGCATGGTATTGTAGTTGTATTGTGTTGCATTTATAACAAGCACTCTTTGGTATATATACGGGTGGCGGATGCCTTGAAGAGAGAATTTTGAAAAATCTAAAACTATTGGTTTTTTTGCAGGTCAACGGAACCGAAGGCCAGCGACACCCTGAAGGACGAGGAAGCTGCTGGGAGGGCGGCGTCGGGCGATGACGGCGCTGGGCGAGGAAGGCGCCGCACGCAGGTGAACTTTACGTAATTTATTGTCAAAATTAATTAATATGAAGTTACTCTGATTAAATTCTAGTAAATTTAATTAGCAACGAGACATATGGAGCCACCTATTAGGGATTAGTAAAATGTTTGCCACTTTATACATTACATTTCCAACTCATTTGATTAAAGTCGTCCTTCACAGAGTAATTTTTGTCGATGTTGAACATTAATTTGTATTGTTTTTGTGCCGCAGGTTTACGGAGCTGACGGTCAGCGACAAGCAGGAAAAAATCATAATGAAAATCCGGGAAAACGAGTGACAGTGCGAGATTTCGGCGACTCGGCTCGGCTCTGCTCTAAGATAAGTAATTAGTGATAAGCGATAAGATAAATAATCAGTGATTAGTGATAAGTTAAATATTGTTTTTATGTTGCAGGTCGACGGAATTTTTATATTGTGTGGCATGGTATTGTAGTTGTATTTGTCGCATGGCCTTGTTGTTGTATTGTGTTGCATTTATTACAAGCATGCTTTGGTATATATACGGGTGGCGGATGCCTTGAAAAGATAATTTTGAAAAATCTTAACTATTGTTTTTGTTGCAGGTCGACGGAGCCGAAAGCCAGCGACACCCTGAAGGACGAGGAAGCTGCTGGGAGGGCGGCGTCGGGCGATGACGGCGCTGGACGAGGAAGGCGCCGCACACAGGTGAAATTTACGTAATTTATTGTCAAACTTAATTAATATGAAGTTACTCTGATTAAATTCTAATAAATTTAACTAGCAACGAGACATATGGAGCCACCTATTAGGGATTAGTAAAATTTTTGTCACTTTATACATTACATTTTCAACTCATTTGATTTAAGTCTTCCTCCTAAGAGTAATTTTATCGATGTTGAACATTAATTTGTATTGTTTTTGTGCCGCAGGTTGACGGAGCTGACGGTCAGCGACAAGCAGGAAAAAATCAATGAAAATCCGGGAAAACGAGTGACAGTGCGAGATTTCGGCGACTCGGCTCGGCTCGGCTCTGCTCTAAGATAAGTAATTAGTGATAAGCGATAAGATAAATAATCAGTGAGTTGCTATAAGTTAACTATTGTTTTTATGTTGCAGGTCCACGGAATTTTTATATTGTGTGGCATGGTATTGTAGTTGTATTTGTCGCATGGCCTTGTTGTTGTATTGTGTTGCATTTATTACAAGCATGCTTTGGTATATATACGGGTGGCGGATGCCTTGAAAAGATAATTTTGAAAAATCTTAACTATTGTTTTTGTTGCAGGTCGACGGAGCCGAAGGCCAGCGACACTCTGAAGGACGAGAAAGCTGCTGGGAGGGCATATTCGGGCGATGACAGCGCTGGACGAGGAAGGCGCCGCACACAGGTGAAATTTACGTAATTTATTGTGAAACTTAATTAATATGAAGTTACTCTGATTAAATTCTAGTAAATTTAATTAGCAATGAGACATATGGAGCCACCTATTAGGGATTAGTAAAATGTTTGACACTTTATACACTACATTTTCAACTCATTTGATTTAAGTCGTCCTTCACAGAGTAATTTTTGTCGATTTTGAACATTAATTTGTATTGTTTTTGTGCCGCAGGTTGACGGAGCTGACGGTCAGCGACAAGCAAGAAAAAATCTTAATGAAAATCCGGGAGAACGAGTGACAGTGCGTGATTTCGGTGACTCGGCTCGGCTCGGCTTTGCTCAAAGATAAGTTATCAGTGATAATCGATAAGAGAGATAATTAGTGAGTAGCGATAAGTTTAATATTGTTTTTATGTTGCAGGTCGACGAAATTTTTAGTGTGTTGCATGGTATTGTAGTAGTATTGTGTTGCATTGATTTCAAGCATGCTTTGGAATAAATACGGGTGGCGGATGACTTGAAAAGAGAATTTGGAAAAATCTTAACTATTGGTTTTTGTTGCAGGTCGACGGAGCCGGTGGCCAGCGACACCCTGAAGGACGAGGAAGCTGCTTGGAGGGTGGCATCGGGCGATGGCGGCGCTGGGCGAGGAAGGCGCCTCATACAGGTGAACTTTACGTAATTTGTTGTCAAAATTAATTAATATGAAGTTACTCTGATTAAATTCTAGTAAATTTAATTAGCAACGAGACACATGGAGCCACCTATTAGGGATTAGGTAAATATTTGACACTTTATACATTACATTTTCAACTCGTTTGATTTAAGTCGTCCTTCACAGAGTATTTTTTGTCGATTTTGAACATTAATTTGTATTGTTTTTGTGCTGCAGGTTGACGAAGCTGACGGTCAGCGACGGGCAGGAAAAAATCTTAATAAAAATCCGGGAAAACGAGTGACAGTGCATGATGTCGGCGACTCGGCTCGGCACGGCTTTGCTCTAAGATAAGTAATAAGTGATAATCGATAAGAGAGTATAGGAGATAATGGAGGGTACCCAAAAAAAAAAAATCCGAGCGCGCGCACGAGCAACACCGAGCCGATCTACGAGTCGGGAGAGGCGACAATGGAGCGTTCGTCGGCCTTATAAGCACAGCGTGCTATTTGTTCGCCCTCCCTTTTATTAGGACGAGCATACCGTCAACATCTCTTAATCGTGATGGGGATCACGCCTGAGTCATAATTATTGTCCATTGGTTGATTTGTTCATTTTGATAGTTACCCTCACGTTCAGATGGTGGTTTGTCTGTCGTGCTGTGGTTATTAGCTGAGTGGAAAGGGGCCGTTATTGGGGATGGTGGAGACGGCTTAGGTAGTGTTTCAGCGTTTTAAGAGATGCGTTCTCTTATAGCCTGATTAGTTTTTTTTAGTAATGAATCCGCTCCTGATAAATTTTAAATAAATCCGCTTCTGATAGCTTATAAGAGATAATTAGTGATTAGCGATAAGTTAAATATTGTTTTTATGTTGCAGGTCGACGGAATTTTTATAGTGTGTTGCATGGTATTTTAGTTGTATTGTGTTGCATTGATTTCAAGCATGCTTTGGTATAAATACGGGTGGCGGATGCCTTGAAAAAAAATTTTGAAAAATCTTAACTATTGTTTTTGTTGCAGGTCGACGGAGCCGATGGCCAGCGACACCCTGAAGGACGAGGAAGCTGCTGGGAGGGCGGCGTCGGGCGATTACGGCGCTGGACGAGGAAGGCGACGCACACAGGTGAACTTAACGTATTTTATTGTCAAAATTAATTAATATGAAGTTACTCTGATTAAATTCTAGTAAATTTAATTAGCAACGAGACATATGGTGCCACCTATTAGGGATAAGTAAAATGTTTGACACTTTATACATTACATTTCCAACTCATTTGATAAAGTCGTCCTTCACAGAGTAATTTTTGTCGATTTTGAACATTAATTTGTATTGTTTTTGTGCTGCAGGTTGACGGAGCTGACGGTCAGCGACGGGCAGGAAAATATCTTGATGAAAATCCGGGAAAAGGAGTGACAGTGCGTGATTTCGGCGACTCGGCTCGGCTCAGCTCTGCTCTAAGATAAGTATTTAGTGATAAGCGATAAGAGATATAATTAGTGATTAGCGATAAGTTAAATAATGTTTTATGTTGCAGGTCGACGGAATTTTTATAGTGTGTTGCATGGTATTGTAGTTGTATTGTGTTGCATTGATTTCAAGCATGCTTTGGTATAAATACGGGTGGCGGATGCCTTGAAAAAAAATTTTGAAAAATCTTAACTATTGTTTTTGTTGCAGGTCGACGGAGCCGATGGCCAGCGACACCCTGAAGGACGAGGAAGCTGCTGGGAGGGCGGCGTCGGGCGATGACGGCGCTGGGCGAGGAAGGCGCCGCACACAGGTGAACTTTACGTAATTTATTGTCAAAATTAATTAATATGAAGTTACTCTGATTAAATTCTAGTAAATTTAATTAGCAACGAGACATATGGTGCCACCTATTAGGGATAAGTAAAATGTTTGACACTTTATACATTACATTTCCAACTCATTTGATTTAAGTCGTCCTTCACAGAGTAATTTTTGTCGATTTTGAACATTAATTTGTATTGTTTTTGTGCTGCAGGTTGACGGAGCTGACGGTCAGCGACGGGCAGGAAAATATCTTGATGAAAATCCGGGAAAAGGAGTGACAGTGCGTGATTTCGGCGACTCGGCTCGGCTCAGCTCTGCTCTAAGATAAGTAATTAGTGATAAGCGATAAGAGATATAATTAGTGATTAGCGATAAGTCAAATAATGTTTTTATGTTGCAGGTCGACGGAATTTTTATAGTGTGTTGCATGGTATTGTAGTTGTATTGTGTTGCATTTATAACAAGCACTCTTTGGTATATATACGGGTGGCGGATGCCTTGAAGAGAGAATTTTGAAAAATCTAAAACTATTGGTTTTTTTGCAGGTCAACGGAACCGAAGGCCAGCGACACCCTGAAGGACGAGGAAGCTGCTGGGAGGGCGGCGTCGGGCGATGACGGCGCTGGGCGAGGAAGGCGCCGCACGCAGGTGAACTTTACGTAATTTATTGTCAAAATTAATTAATATGAAGTTACTCTGATTAAATTCTAGTAAATTTAATTAGCAACGAGACATATGGAGCCACCTATTAGGGATTAGTAAAATGTTTGCCACTTTATACATTACATTTCCAACTCATTTGATTAAAGTCGTCCTTCACAGAGTAATTTTTGTCGATGTTGAACATTAATTTGTATTGTTTTTGTGCCGCAGGTTTACGGAGCTGACGGTCAGCGACAAGCAGGAAAAAATCATAATGAAAATCCGGGAAAACGAGTGACAGTGCGAGATTTCGGCGACTCGGCTCGGCTCTGCTCTAAGATAAGTAATTAGTGATAAGCGATAAGATAAATAATCAGTGATTAGTGATAAGTTAAATATTGTTTTTATGTTGCAGGTCGACGGAATTTTTATATTGTGTGGCATGGTATTGTAGTTGTATTTGTCGCATGGCCTTGTTGTTGTATTGTGTTGCATTTATTACAAGCATGCTTTGGTATATATACGGGTGGCGGATGCCTTGAAAAGATAATTTTGAAAAATCTTAACTATTGTTTTTGTTGCAGGTCGACGGAGCCGAAAGCCAGCGACACCCTGAAGGACGAGGAAGCTGCTGGGAGGGCGGCGTCGGGCGATGACGGCGCTGGACGAGGAAGGCGCCGCACACAGGTGAAATTTACGTAATTTATTGTCAAACTTAATTAATATGAAGTTACTCTGATTAAATTCTAATAAATTTAACTAGCAACGAGACATATGGAGCCACCTATTAGGGATTAGTAAAATTTTTGTCACTTTATACATTACATTTTCAACTCATTTGATTTAAGTCTTCCTCCTAAGAGTAATTTTATCGATGTTGAACATTAATTTGTATTGTTTTTGTGCCGCAGGTTGACGGAGCTGACGGTCAGCGACAAGCAGGAAAAAATCAATGAAAATCCGGGAAAACGAGTGACAGTGCGAGATTTCGGCGACTCGGCTCGGCTCGGCTCTGCTCTAAGATAAGTAATTAGTGATAAGCGATAAGATAAATAATCAGTGAGTTGCTATAAGTTAACTATTGTTTTTATGTTGCAGGTCGACGGAATTTTTATATTGTGTGGCATGGTATTGTAGTTGTATTTGTCGCATGGCCTTGTTGTTGTATTGTGTTGCATTTATTACAAGCATGCTTTGGTATATATACGGGTGGCGGATGCCTTGAAAAGATAATTTTGAAAAATCTTAACTATTGTTTTTGTTGCAGGTCGACGGAGCCGAAGGCCAGCGACACTCTGAAGGACGAGAAAGCTGCTGGGAGGGCATATTCGGGCGATGACAGCGCTGGACGAGGAAGGCGCCGCACACAGGTGAAATTTACGTAATTTATTGTGAAACTTAATTAATATGAAGTTACTCTGATTAAATTCTAGTAAATTTAATTAGCAATGAGACATATGGAGCCACCTATTAGGGATTAGTAAAATGTTTGACACTTTATACATTACATTTTCAACTCATTTGATTTAAGTCGTCCTTCACAGAGTAATTTTTGTCGATTTTGAACATTAATTTGTATTGTTTTTCTGCCGCAGGTTGACGGAGCTGACGGTCAGCGACAAGCAAGAAAAAATCTTAATGAAAATCCGGGAGAACGAGTGACAGTGCGTGATTTCGGTGACTCGGCTCGGCTCGGCTTTGCTCAAAGATAAGTTATCAGTGATAATCGATAAGAGAGATAATTAGTGAGTAGCGATAAGTTTAATATTGTTTTTATGTTGCAGGTCGACGAAATTTTTATAGTGTGTTGCATGGTATTGTAGTAGTATTGTTTTGCATTGATTTCAAGCATGCTTTGGAATAAATACGGGTGGCGGATGACTTGAAAAGAGAATTTGGAAAAATCTTAACTATTGGTTTTTGTTGCAGGTCGACGGAGCCGATGGCCAGCGACACCCTGAAGGACGAGGAAGCTGCTTGGAGGGTGGCATCGGGCGATGGCGGCGCTGGGCGAGGAAGGCGCCTCATACAGGTGAACTTTACGTAATTTGTTGTCAAAATTAATTAATATGAAGTTACTCTGATTAAATTCTAGTAAATTTAATTAGCAACGAGACACATGGAGCCACCTATTAGGGATTAGGTAAATATTTGACACTTTATACATTACATTTTCAACTCGTTTGATTTAAGTCGTCCTTCACAGAGTAATTTTTGTCGATTTTGAACATTAATTTGTATTGTTTTTGTGCTGCAGGTTGACGAAGCTGACGGTCAGCGACGGGCAGGAAAAAATCTTAATAAAAATCCGGGAAAACGAGTGACAGTGCATGATGTCGGCGACTCGGCTCGGCACGGCTTTGCTCTAAGATAAGTAATAAGTGATAATCGATAAGAGAGTATAGGAGATAATGGAGGGTACCCAAAAAAAAAAAAAATCCGAGCGCGCGCACGAGCAACACCGAGCCGATCTACGAGTCGGGAGAGGCGACAATGGAGCGTTCGTCGGCCTTATAAGCACAGCGTGCTATTTGTTCGCCCTCCCTTTTATTAGGACGAGCATACCGTCAACATCTCTTAATCGTGATGGGGATCACGCCTGAGTCATAATTATTGTCCATTGGTTGATTTGTTCATTTTGATAGTTACCCTCACGTTCAGATGGTGGTTTGTCTGTCGTGCTGTGGTTATTAGCTGAGTGGAAAGGGGCCGTTATTGGGGATGGTGGAGACGGCTTAGGTAGTGTTTCAGCGTTTTAAGAGATGCGTTCTCTTATAGCCTGATTAGTTTTTTTTAGTAATGAATCCGCTCCTGATAAATTTTAAATAAATCCGCTTCTGATAGCTTATAAGAGATAATTAGTGATTAGCGATAAGTTAAATATTGTTTTTATGTTGCAGGTCGACGGAATTTTTATAGTGTGTTGCATGGTATTTTAGTTGTATTGTGTTGCATTGATTTCAAGCATGCTTTGGTATAAATACGGGTGGCGGATGCCTTGAAAAAAAATTTTGAAAAATCTTAACTATTGTTTTTGTTGCAGGTCGACGGAGCCGATGGCCAGCGACACTCTGAAGGACGAGAAAGCTGCTGGGAGGGCATATTCGGGCGATGACAGCGCTGGACGAGGAAGGCGCCGCACACAGGTGAAATTTACGTAATTTATTGTGAAACTTAATTAATATGAAGTTACTCTGATTAAATTCTAGTAAATTTAATTAGCAATGAGACATATGGAGCCACCTATTAGGGATTAGTAAAATGTTTGACACTTTATACATTACATTTTCAACTCATTTGATTTAAGTCGTCCTTCACAGAGTAATTTTTGTCGATTTTGAACATTAATTTGTATTGTTTTTGTGCCGCAGGTCGACGGAGCTGACGGTCAGCGACAAGCAAGAAAAAATCTTAATGAAAATCCGGGAGAACGAGTGACAGTGCGTCATTTCGGTGACTCGGCTCGGCTCGGCTTTGCTCAAAGATAAGTTATCAGTGATAATCGATAAGAGAGATAATTAGTGAGTAGCGATAAGTTTAATATTGTTTTTATGTTGCAGGTCGACGAAATTTTTATAGTGTGTTGCATGGTATTGTAGTAGTATTGTGTTGCATTGATTTCAAGCATGCTTTGGAATAAATACGGGTGGCGGATGACTTGAAAAGAGAATTTGGAAAAATCTTAACTATTGGTTTTTGTTGCAGGTCGACGGAGCCGATGGCCAGCGACACCCTGAAGGACGAGGAAGCTGCTTGGAGGGCGGCATCGGGCGATGGCGGCGCTGGGCGAGGAAGGCGCCTCATACAGGTGAACTTTACGTAATTTGTTGTCAAAATTAATTAATATGAAATTACTCTGATTAAATTTTGAACATTAATTTGTATTGTTTTTGTGCTGCAGGTTGACGAAGCTGACGGTCAGCGACGGGCAGGAAAAAATCTTAATAAAAATCCGGGAAAACGAGTGACAGTGCATGATGTCGGCGACTCGGCTCGGCACGGCTTTGCTCTAAGATAAGTAATAAGTGATAATCGATAAGAGAGTATAGGAGATAATGGAGGGTACCCAAAAAAAAAAAAAATCCGAGCGCGCGCACGAGCAACACCGAGCCGATCTACGAGTCGGGAGAGGCGACAATGGAGCGTTCGTCGGCCTTATAAGCACAGCGTGCTATTTGTTCGCCCTCCCTTTTATTAGGACGAGCATACCGTCAACATCTCTTAATCGTGATGGGGATCACGCCTGAGTCATAATTATTGTCCATTGGTTGATTTGTTCATTTTGATAGTTACCCTCACGTTCAGATGGTGGTTTGTCTGTCGTGCTGTGGTTATTAGCTGAGTGGAAAGGGGCCGTTATTGGGGATGGTGGAGACGGCTTAGGTAGTGTTTCAGCGTTTTAAGAGATGCGTTCTCTTATAGCCTGATTAGTTTTTTTTAGTAATGAATCCGCTCCTGATAAATTTTAAATAAATCCGCTTCTGATAGCTTATAAGAGATAATTAGTGATTAGCGATAAGTTAAATATTGTTTTTATGTTGCAGGTCGACGGAATTTTTATAGTGTGTTGCATGGTATTTTAGTTGTATTGTGTTGCATTGATTTCAAGCATGCTTTGGTATAAATACGGGTGGCGGATGCCTTGAAAAAAAATTTTGAAAAATCTTAACTATTGTTTTTGTTGCAGGTCGACGGAGCCGATGGCCAGCGACACTCTGAAGGACGAGAAAGCTGCTGGGAGGGCATATTCGGGCGATGACAGCGCTGGACGAGGAAGGCGCCGCACACAGGTGAAATTTACGTAATTTATTGTGAAACTTAATTAATATGAAGTTACTCTGATTAAATTCTAGTAAATTTAATTAGCAATGAGACATATGGAGCCACCTATTAGGGATTAGTAAAATGTTTGACACTTTATACATTACATTTTCAACTCATTTGATTTAAGTCGTCCTTCACAGAGTAATTTTTGTCGATTTTGAACATTAATTTGTATTGTTTTTGTGCCGCAGGTCGACGGAGCTGACGGTCAGCGACAAGCAAGAAAAAATCTTAATGAAAATCCGGGAGAACGAGTGACAGTGCGTCATTTCGGTGACTCGGCTCGGCTCGGCTTTGCTCAAAGATAAGTTATCAGTGATAATCGATAAGAGAGATAATTAGTGAGTAGCGATAAGTTTAATATTGTTTTTATGTTGCAGGTCGACGAAATTTTTATAGTGTGTTGCATGGTATTGTAGTAGTATTGTGTTGCATTGATTTCAAGCATGCTTTGGAATAAATACGGGTGGCGGATGACTTGAAAAGAGAATTTGGAAAAATCTTAACTATTGGTTTTTGTTGCAGGTCGACGGAGCCGATGGCCAGCGACACCCTGAAGGACGAGGAAGCTGCTTGGAGGGCGGCATCGGGCGATGGCGGCGCTGGGCGAGGAAGGCGCCTCATACAGGTGAACTTTACGTAATTTGTTGTCAAAATTAATTAATATGAAATTACTCTGATTAAATTCTAGTAAATTTAATTAGCAACGAGACACATGGAGCCACCTATTAGGGATTAGGTAAATATTTGACACTTTATACATTACATTTTCAACTCGTTTGATTTAAGTCGTCCTTCACAGAGTAATTTTTGTCGATTTTGAACATTAATTTGTATTGTTTTTGTGCTGCAGGTTGACGAAGCTGACGGTCAGCGACGGGCAGGAAAAAATCTTAATAAAAATCCGGGAAAACGAGTGACAGTGCATGATGTCGGCGACTCGGCTCGGCACGGCTTTGCTCTAAGATAAGTAATAAGTGATAATCGATAAGAGAGTATAGGAGATAATGGAGGGTACCCAAAAAAAAAAAATCCGAGCGCGCGCACGAGCAACACCGAGCCGATCTACGAGTCGGGAGAGGCGACAATGGAGCGTTCGTCGGCCTTATAAGCACAGCGTGCTATTTGTTCGCCCTCCCTTTTATTAGGACGAGCATACCGTCAACATCTCTTAATCGTGATGGGGATCACGCCTGAGTCATAATTATTGTCCATTGGTTGATTTGTTCATTTTGATAGTTACCCTCACGTTCAGATGGTGGTTTGTCTGTCGTGCTGTGGTTATTAGCTGAGTGGAAAGGAGCCGTTATTGGGGATGGTGGAGACGGCTTAGGTAGTGTTTCAGCGTTTTAAGAGATGCGTTCTCTTATAGCCTGATTAGTTTTTTTTTAGTAATGAATCCGCTCCTGATAAATTTTAAATAAATCCGCTTCTGATAGCTTATAAGAGATAATTAGTGATTAGCGATAAGTTAAATATTGTTTTTATGTTGCAGGTCGACGGAATTTTTATAGTGTGTTGCATGGTATTTTAGTTGTATTGTGTTGCATTGATTTCAAGCATGCTTTGGTATAAATACGGGTGGCGGATGCCTTGAAAAAAAATTTTGAAAAATCTTAACTATTGTTTTTGTTGCAGGTCGACGGAGCCGATGGCCAGCGACACCCTGAAGGACGAGGAAGCTGCTGGGAGGGCGGCGTCGGGCGATGACGGCGCTGGACGAGGAAGGCGACGCACACAGGTGAACTTAACGTATTTTATTGTCAAAATTAATTAATATGAAGTTACTCTGATTAAATTCTAGTAAATTTAATTAGCAACGAGACATATGGTGCCACCTATTAGGGATAAGTAAAATGTTTGACACTTTATACATTACATTTCCAACTCATTTGATAAAGTCGTCCTTCACAGAGTAATTTTTGTCGATTTTGAACATTAATTTGTATTGTTTTTGTGCTGCAGGTTGACGGAGCTGACGGTCAGCGACGGGCAGGAAAATATCTTGATGAAAATCCGGGAAAAGGAGTGACAGTGCGTGATTTCGGCGACTCGGCTCGGCTCAGCTCTGCTCTAAGATAAGTATTTAGTGATAAGCGATAAGAGATATAATTAGTGATTAGCGATAAGTTAAATAATGTTTTTATGTTGCAGGTCGACGGAATTTTTATAGTGTGTTGCATGGTATTGTAGTTGTATTGTGTTGCATTGATTTCAAGCATGCTTTGGTATAAATACGGGTGGCGGATGCCTTGAAAAAAAAATTTTGAAAAATCTTAACTATTGTTTTTGTTGCAGGTCGACGGAGCCGATGGCCAGCGACACCCTGAAGGACGAGGAAGCTGCTGGGAGGGCGGCGTCGGGCGATGACGGCGCTGGACGAGGAAGGCGCCGCACACAGGTGAACTTTACGTAATTTATTGTCAAAATTAATTAATATGAAGTTACTCTGATTAAATTCTAGTAAATTTAATTAGCAACGAGACATATGGTGCCACCTATTAGGGATAAGTAAAATGTTTGACACTTTATACATTACATTTCCAACTCATTTGATTAAAGTCGTCCTTCACAGAGTAATTTTTGTCGATTTTGAACATTAATTTGTATTGTTTTTGTGCTGCAGGTTGACGGAGCTGACGGTCAGCGACGGGCAGGAAAATATCTTGATGAAAATCCGGGAAAAGGAGTGACAGTGCGTGATTTCGGCGACTCGGCTCGGCTCAGCTCTGCTCTAAGATAAGTAATTAGTGATAAGCGATAAGAGATATAATTAGTGATTAGCGATAAGTCAAATAATGTTTTTATGTTGCAGGTCGACGGAATTTTTATAGTGTGTTGCATGGTATTGTAGTTGTATTGTGTTGCATTTATAACAAGCACGCTTTGGTATATATACGGGTGGCGGATGCCTTGAAGAGAGAATTTTGAAAAATCTAAAACTATTGGTTTTTTTGCAGGTCAACGGAGCCGAAGGCCAGCGACACCCTGAAGGACGAGGAAGCTGCTGGGAGGGCGGCGTCGGGCGATGACGGCGCTGGGCGAGGAAGGCGCCGCACGCAGGTGAACTTTACGTAATTTATTGTCAAAATTAATTAATATGAAGTTACTCTGATTAAATTCTAGTAAATTTAATTAGCAACGAGACATATGGAGCCACCTATTAGGGATTAGTAAAATGTTTGCCACTTTATACATTACATTTCCAACTCATTTGATTAAAGTCGTCCTTCACAGAGTAATTTTTGTCGATGTTGAACATTAATTTGTATTGTTTTTGTGCCGCAGGTTTACGGAGCTGACGGTCAGCGACAAGCAGGAAAAAATCATAATGAAAATCCGGGAAAACGAGTGACAGTGCGAGATTTCGGCGACTCGGCTCGGCTCTGCTCTAAGATAAGTAATTAGTGATAAGCGATAAGATAAATAATCAGTGATTAGTGATAAGTTAAATATTGTTTTTATGTTGCAGGTCGACGGAATTTTTATATTGTGTGGCATGGTATTGTAGTTGTATTTGTCGCATGGCCTTGTTGTTGTATTGTGTTGCATTTATTACAAGCATGCTTTGGTATATATACGGGTGGCGGATGCCTTGAAAAGATAATTTTGAAAAATCTTAACTATTGTTTTTGTTGCAGGTCGACGGAGCCGAAGGCCAGCGACACCCTGAAGGACGCAGAAGCTGCTGGGAGGGCGGCGTCGGGCGATGACGGCGCTGGACGAGGAAGGCGCCGCACACAGGTGAAATTTACGTAATTTATTGTCAAACTTAATTAATATGAAGTTACTCTGATTAAATTCTAGTAAATTTAACTAGCAACGAGACATATGGAGCCACCTATTAGGGATTAGTAAAATTTTTGTCACTTTATACATTACATTTTCAACTCATTTGATTTAAGTCTTCCTCCAAAGAGTAATTTTATCGATGTTGAACATTAATTTGTATTGTTTTTGTGCCGCAGGTTGACGGAGCTGACGGTCAGCGACAAGCAGGAAAAAATCATAATGAAAATCCGGGAAAACGAGTGACAGTGCATGATTTCGGCGACTCTGCTCGGCTCGGCTTTGCTCTTAGATAAGTTATTAGTGATAATCGATAAGAGATATAATTAGTGATTATCGATAAGTTAAATATTGTTTTTATGTTGCAGGTCGACGGAATTTTTATAGTGTGTTGCATAGTATTGCAGTTGTATTATGTTGCATTGATTTCAAGCATGCTTTGGTATAAATACGGGTGGCGGATGCCTTGAAAAGAAAATTTTTAAAAATCGTAACTATAGTTTTTGTTGCAGGTCGACGGAGCCGAAGGCCAAACAGACACTCTGAAGGACGAGAAATCTGCTGGGAGGGCATATTCGGGCGATGACAGCGCTGGACGAGGAAGGCGCCGCACACAGGTGAAATTTACGTAATTTATTGTGAAACTTAATTAATATGATGTTACTCTGATTAAATTCTAGTAAATTTAATTAGCAATGAGACATATGGAGCCACCTATTAGGGATTAGTAAAATGTTTGACACTTTATACATTACATTTTCAACTCATTTGATTTAAGTCGTCCTTCACAGAGTAATTTTTGTCGATTTTGAACATTAATTTGTATTGTTTTTGTGCCGCAGGTTGACGGAGCTGACGGTCAGCGACAAGCAAGAAAAAATCTTAATGAAAATCCGGGAGAACGAGTGACAGTGCGTGATTTCGGTGACTCGGCTCGGCTCGGCTTTGCTCAAAGATAAGTTATCAGTGATAATCGATAAGAGAGATAATTAGTGAGTAGCGATAAGTTAAATATTGTTTTTATGTTGCAGGTCGACGGAATTTTTATAGTGTGTTGCATGGTATTTTAGTTGTATTGTGTTGCATTGATTTCAAGCATGCTTTGGTATAAATACGGGTGGCGGATGCCTTGAAAAAAAATTTTGAAAAATCTTAACTATTGTTTTTGTTGCAGGTCGACGGAGCCGATGGCCAGCGACACCCTGAAGGACGAGGAAGCTGCTGGGAGGGCGGCGTCGGGCGATGACGGCGCTGGGCCAGGAAGGCGCCGCACACAGGTGAACTTTACGTAATTTATTGTCAATATTAATTAATATGAAGTTACTCTGATTAAATTCTAGTAAATTTAATTAGCAACGAGACATATGGTGCCACCTATTAGGGATAAGTAAAATGTTTGACACTTTATACATTACATTTCCAACTCATTTGATTAAAGTCGTCTTTCACAGAGTAATTTTTGTCGATTTTGAACATTAATTTGTATTGTTTTTGTGCTGCAGGTTGACGGAGCTGACGGTCAGCGACGGGCAGGAAAATATCTTGATGAAAATCCGGGAAAACGAGTGACAGTGCGTGATTTCGGCGACTCGTCTCGGCTCTAAGATAAGTACTTAGTGATAAGCGATAAGAGATATAATTAGTGATTAGCGATAAGTCAAATAATGTTTTTATGTTGCAGGTCGACGGAGCCGAAGGCCAGCGACACCCTGAAGGACGAGGAAGCTGCTGGGAGGGCGGCGTCGGGCGATGACGGCGCTGGGCGAGGAAAGCGTCACACATAGGTGAAATTTATGTAATTTATTGTCAAAATTAATTAATATGAAGTTACTATTCTAGTAAATTTAATTAGCAACGAGACATATGGAGCCACCTATTAGGGATAAGTAAAATGTTTGTCACTTTATACATTACATTTCCAACTCATTTGATTAAAGTCGTCCTTCACAGAGTAATTTTTGTCGATGTTGAACATTAATTTGTATTGTTTTTGTGCCGCAGGTTGACGGAGCTGACGGTCAGCGACAAGCAGGAAAAAATCAATGAAAATCCGGGAAAACGAGTGACAGTGCGAGATTTCGGCGACTCGGCTCGGCTCGGCTCTGCTCTAAGATAAGTAATTAGTGATAAGCGATAAGATAAATAATCAGTGAGTTGCTATAAGTTAACTATTGTTTTTATGTTGCAGGTCGACGGAATTTTTATATTGTGTGGCATGGTATTGTAGTTGTATTTGTCGCATGGCCTTGTTGTTGTATTGTGTTGCATTTATTACAAGCATGCTTTGGTATATATACGGGTGGCGGATGCCTTGAAAAGATAATTTTGAAAAATCTTAACTATTGTTTTTGTTGCAGGTCGACGGAGCCGAAGGCCAGCGACACTCTGAAGGACGAGAAAGCTGCTGGGAGGGCATATTCGGGCGATGACAGCGCTGGACGAGGAAGGCGCCGCACACAGGTGAAATTTACGTAATTTATTGTGAAACTTAATTAATATGAAGTTACTCTGATTAAATTCTAGTAAATTTAATTAGCAATGAGACATATGGAGCCACCTATTAGGGATTAGTAAAATGTTTGACACTTTATACATTACATTTTCAACTCATTTGATTTAAGTCGTCCTTCACAGAGTAATTTTTGTCGATTTTGAACATTAATTTGTATTGTTTTTGTGCCGCAGGTTGACGGAGCTGACGGTCAGCGACAAGCAAGAAAAAATCTTAATGAAAATCCGGGAGAACGAGTGACAGTGCGTGATTTCGGTGACTCGGCTCGGCTCGGCTTTGCTCAAAGATAAGTTATCAGTGATAATCGATAAGAGAGATAATTAGTGAGTAGCGATAAGTTTAATATTGTTTTTATGTTGCAGGTCGACGAAATTTTTATAGTGTGTTGCATGGTATTGTAGTAGTATTGTGTTGCATTGATTTCAAGCATGCTTTGGAATAAATACGGGTGGCGGATGACTTGAAAAGAGAATTTGGAAAAATCTTAACTATTGGTTTTTGTTGCAGGTCGACGGAGCCGATGGCCAGCGACACCCTGAAGGACGAGGAAGCTGCTTGGAGGGCGGCATCGGGCGATGGCGGCGCTGGGCGAGGAAGGCGCCTCATACAGGTGAACTTTACGTAATTTGTTGTCAAAATTAATTAATATGAAGTTACTCTGATTAAATTCTAGTAAATTTAATTAGCAACGAGACACATGGAGCCACCTATTAGGGATTAGGTAAATATTTGACACTTTATACATTACATTTTCAACTCGTTTGAATCAAGTCGTCCTTCACAGAGTAATTTTTGTCGATTTTGAACATTAATTTGTATTGTTTTTGTGCTGCAGGTTGACGAAGCTGACGGTCAGCGACGGGCAGGAAAAAATCTTAATAAAAATCCGGGAAAACGAGTGACAGTGCATGATGTCGGCGACTCGGCTCGGCACGGCTTTGCTCTAAGATAAGTAATAAGTGATAATCGATAAGAGAGTATAGGAGATAATGGAGGGTACCCAAAAAAAAAAATCCGAGCGCGCGCACGAGCAACACCGAGCCGATCTACGAGTCGGGAGAGGCGACAATGGAGCGTTCGTCGGCCTTATAAGCACAGCGTGCTATTTGTTCGCCCTCCCTTTTATTAGGACGAGCATACCGTCAACATCTCTTAATCGTGATGGGGATCACGCCTGAGTCATAATTATTGTCCATTGGTTGATTTGTTCATTTTGATAGTTACCCTCACGTTCAGATGGTGGTTTGTCTGTCGTGCTGTGGTTATTAGCTGAGTGGAAAGGGGCCGTTATTGGGGATGGTGGAGACGGCTTAGGTAGTGTTTCAGCGTTTTAAGAGATGCGTTCTCTTATAGCCTGATTAGTTTTTTTTAGTAATGAATCCGCTCCTGATAAATTTTAAATAAATCCGCTTCTGATAGCTTATAAGAGATAATTAGTGATTAGCGATAAGTTAAATATTGTTTTTATGTTGCAGGTCGACGGAATTTTTATAGTGTGTTGCATGGTATTTTAGTTGTATTGTGTTGCATTGATTTCAAGCATGCTTTGGTATAAATACGGGTGGCGGATGCCTTGAAAAAAAATTTTGAAAAATCTTAACTATTGTTTTTGTTGCAGGTCGACGGAGCCGATGGCCAGCGACACCCTGAAGGACGAGGAAGCTGATGTGAGGGCGGCGTCGGACGATGACGGCGCTGGACGAGGAAGGCGACGCACACAGGTGAACTTAACGTATTTTATTGTCAAAATTAATTAATATGAAGTTACTCTGATTAAATTCTAGTAAATTTAATTAGCAACGAGACATATGGTGCCACCTATTAGGGATAAGTAAAATGTTTGACACTTTATACATTACATTTCCAACTCATTTGATAAAGTCGTCCTTCACAGAGTAATTTTTGTCGATTTTGAACATAAATTTGTATTGTTTTTGTGCTGCAGGTTGACGGAGCTGACGGTCAGCGACGGGCAGGAAAATATCTTGATGAAAATCCGGGAAAAGGAGTGACAGTGCGTGATTTCGGCGACTCGGCTCGGCTCAGCTCTGCTCTAAGATAAGTATTTAGTGATAAGCGATAAGAGATATAATTAGTGATTAGCGATAAGTTAAATAATGTTTTTATGTTGCAGGTCGACGGAATTTTTATAGTGTGTTGCATGGTATTGTAGTTGTATTGTGTTGCATTGATTTCAAGCATGCTTTGGTATAAATACGGGTGGCGGATGCCTTGAAAAAAAAATTTTGAAAAATCTTAACTATTGTTTTTGTTGCAGGTCGACGGAGCCGATGGCCAGCGACACCCTGAAGGACGAGGAAGCTGCTGGGAGGGCGGCGTCGGGCGATGACGGCGCTGGACGAGGAAGGCGCCGCACACAGGTGAACTTTACGTAATTTATTGTCAAAATTAATTAATATGAAGTTACTCCGATTAAATTCTAGTAAATTTAATTAGCAACGAGACATATGGTGCCACCTATTAGGGATAAGTAAAATGTTTGACACTTTATACATTTCATTTCCAACTCATTTGATTAAAGTCGTCCTTCACAGAGTAATTTTTGTCGATTTTGAACATTAATTTGTATTGTTTTTGTGCTGCAGGTTGACGGAGCTGACGGTCAGCGACGGGCAGGAAAATATCTTGATGAAAATCCGGGAAAAGGAGTGACAGTGCGTGATTTCGGCGACTCGGCTCGGCTCAGCTCTGCTCTAAGATAAGTAATTAGTGATAAGCGATAAGAGATATAATAAGTGATTAGCGATAAGTCAAATAATGTTTTTATGTTGCAGGTCGACGGAATTTTTATAGTGTGTTGCATGGTATTGTAGTTGTATTGTGTTGCATTTATAACAAGCACGCTTTGGTATATATACGGGTGGCGGATGCCTTGAAGAGAGAATTTTGAAAAATTTAAAACTATTGGTTTTTTTGCAGGTCAACGGAGCCGAAGGCCAGCGACACCCTGAAGGACGAGAAAGCTGCTGGGAGGGTGGCGTCGGGCGATGACGGCGCTGGGCGAGGAAGGCGCTGCACGCAGGTGAACTTTACGTAATTTATTGTCAAAATTAATTAATATGAAGTTACTCTGATTAAATTCTAGTAAATTTAATTAGCAACGAGACATATGGAGCCACCTATTAGGGATTAGTAAAATGTTTGCCACTTTATACATTACATTTCCAACTCATTTGATTAAAGTCGTCCTTCACAGAGTAATTTTTGTCGATGTTGAACATTAATTTGTATTGTTTTTGTGCCGCAGGTTTACGGAGCTGACGGTCAGCGACAAGCAGGAAAAAATCATAATGAAAATCCGGGAAAACGAGTGACAGTGCGAGATTTCGGCGACTCGGCTCGGCTCTGCTCTAAGATAAGTAATTAGTGATAAGCGATAAGATAAATAATCAGTGATTAGCGATAAGTTAAATATTGTTTTTATGTTGCAGGTCGACGGAATTTTTATATTGTGTGGCATGGTATTGTAGTTGTATTTGTCGCATGGCCTTGTTGTTGTATTGTGTTGCATTTATTATAAGCATGCTTTGGTATATTATATACGGGTGGCGGATGCCTTGAAAAGATAATTTTGAAAAATCTTAACTATTGTTTTTGTTGCAGGTCGACGGAGCCGAAGGCCAGCGACACCCTGAAGGACGAGGAAGCTGCTGGGAGGGCGGCGTCGGGCGATGACGGCGCTGGACGAGGAAGGCGCCGCACACAGGTGAACTTTACGTAATTTATTGTCAAAATTAATTAATATGAAGTTACTCTGATTAAATTCTAGTAAATTTAATTAGCAACGAGACATATGGTGCCACCTATTAGGGATAAGTAAAATGTTTGACACTTTATACATTACATTTCCAACTCATTTGATTAAAGTCGTCCTTCACAGAGTAATTTTTGTCGATTTTGAACATTAATTTGTATTGTTTTTGTGCTGCAGGTTGACGGAGCTGACGGTCAGCGACGGGCAGGAAAATATCTTGATGAAAATCCGGGAAAACGAGTGACAGTGCGTGATTTCGGCGACTCGTCTCGGCTCTAAGATAAGTACTTAGTGATAAGCGATAAGAGATATAATTAGTGATTATCGATAAGTTAAATATTGTTTTTATGTTGCAGGTCGACGGAATTTTTATAGTGTGTTGCATAGTATTGCAGTTGTATTATGTTGCATTGATTTCAAGCATGCTTTGGTATAAATACAGGTGGCGGATGCCTTGAAAAGAAAATTTTTAAAAATCGTAACTATTGTTTTTGTTGCAGGTCGACGGAGCCGAAGGCCAGCGACACCCTGAAGGACGAGGAAGCTGCTGGGAGGGCGGCGTCGGGCGATGACGGCGCTGGGCCAGGAAGGCGCCGCACACAGGTGAACTTTACGTAATTTATTGTCAAAATTAGTTAATATGAAGTTACTCTGATTAAATTCTAGTAAATTTAATTAGCAACGAGACATATGGAGCCACCTATTAGGGATTAGTAAAGTTTTTGTCACTTTATACATTACATTTCCAACTCATTTGATTTAAGTCTTCCTCCAAAGAGTAATTTTATCGATGTTGAACATTAATTTGTATTGTTTTTGTGCTGCAGGTTGACGGAGCTGACAGTCAGCGACGGGCAGGAAAAAATCTTAAGTAAAATCCGGGAAAAGGAGTGACAGTGCGTGATTTCGGCGACTCGGCTCGGCTCAGCTCTGCTTTAAGATAAGTATTTAGTGATAAGCGATAAGAGATATAATTAGTGATTAGCGATAAGTCAAATAATGTTTTTATGTTGCAGGTCGACGGAATTTTTATAGTGTGTTGCATGGTATTGTAGTTGTATTGTGTTGCATTTATAACAAGCACGCTTTGGTATATATACGGGTGGCGGATGCCTTGAAAAGAGAATTTTGAAAAATCTAAAACTATTGGTTTTTTTGCAGGTCAACGGAGCCGAAGGCCAGCGACACCCTGAAGGACGAGGAAGCTGCTGGGAGGGCGGCGTCGGGCGATGACGGCGCTGGGCGAGGAAGGCGCCGCACACAGGTGAACTTTACGTAATTTCTTGTCAAAATTAATTAATATGAATTTACTCTGATTAAATTCTAGTAAATTTAATTAGCAACGAGACATATGGAGCCACCTATTAGGGATTAGTAAAATGTTTGTCACTTTATACATTACATTTCCAACTCATTTGATTAAAGTCGTCCTTCACAGAGTAATTTTTGTCGATGTTGAACATTAATTTGTATTGTTTTTGTGCCGCAGGTTGACGGAGCTGACGGTCAGCGACAAGCAGGAAAAAATCATAATGAAAATCCGGGAAAACGAGTGACAGTGCGAGATTTCGGCGACTCGGCTCGGCTCTGCTCTAAGATAAGTAATTAGTGATAAGCGATAAGATAAATAATCAGTGATTAGCGATAAGTTAAATATTGTTTTTATGTTGCAGGTCGACGGAATTTTTATATTGTGTGGCATGGTATTGTAGTTGTATTTGTCGCATGGCCTTGTTGTTGTATTGTGTTGCATTTATTACAAGCATGCTTTGGTATATATACGGGTGGCGGATGCCTTGAAAAGATAATTTTGAAAAATCTTAACTATTGTTTTTGTTGCAGGTCGACGGAGCCGAAGGCCAGCGACACCCTGAAGGACGAGGAAGCTGCTGGGAGGGCGGCGTCGGGCGATGACGGCGCTGGACGAGGAAGGCGCCGCACACAGGTGAACTTTACGTAATTTATTGTCAAAATAAATTAATATGAAGTTACTCTGATTAAATTCTTGTAAATTTAATTAGCAACGAGACATATGGTGCCACCTATTAGGGATTAGTAAAATGTTTGACACTTTATACATTACATTTCCAACTCATTTGATAAAGTCGTCCTTCACAGAGTAATTTTTGTCGATTTTGAACATTAATTTGTATTGTTTTTGTGCTGCAGGTTGACGGAGCTGACGGTCAGCGACGGGCAGGAAAATATCTTGATGAAAATCCGGGAAAAGGAGTGACAGTGCGTAATTTCGGCGACTCGGCTCGGCTCAGCTCTGCTCCGAGATAAGTATTTAGTGATAAGTGGTAAGAGATATAATTAGTGATAAGCGATAAAATAAATATTGTTTTTATGTTGCAGGTCGACTGAATTTTTATAGTGTGTTGCATGGTATTGTAGTTGTATTGTGTTGCATTGATTTCAAGCATGCTTTGGTATAAATACGGGTGGCGGATGCCTTGAAAAGAAAATTTTGAAAAATTTTAACCATTGTTTTTGTTGCAGGTCGACGGAGCCGAAGGCCAGCGACACCCTGAAGGACGAGGAAGCTGCTGGGAGGGCGGCGTCGGGCGATGACGGCGCTGGACGAGGAAGGCGCCGCACACAGGTGAAATTTACGTAATTTATTGTCAAAATTAATTCATATGAAGTTACTCTGATTAAATTCTAGTAAATTTAATTAGCAACGAGACATATGGAGCCACCTATTAGGGATTAGTAAAATCTTTGTCACTTAATACATTACGTTTCCAACTCATTTGATTTAAGTCGTCCTTCACAGAGTAATTTAAGTCGATTTTGAACGTTAATTTGTATTGTTTTTGTGCCGCAGGTTGACGGGGAGCTGACGGTCAGCGACAAGCAGGAAAAAATCATAATGAAAATCCGGGTAAACGAGTGACAGTGCATGATTTCGGCGACTCGGCTCGGCTCGGCTTTGCTCTAAGATAAGTTATTAGTGATAATCGATAAGAGATAATTAGTGATTAGCGATAAGTTAATATTTGTTTTTATGTTGCAGGTCGACGGAATTTTTGTAGTGTGTTGCATAGTATTGTAGTTGTATTATGTTGCATTGATTTCAAGCATGCTTTGGTATAAATACGGGTGGCGGATGCCTTGAAAAGAAAATTTTGAAAAACCTTAACTATTGTTTTTGTTGCAGGTTGACGGAGCCGAAGGCCAGCGACACCCTGAAGGACGAGGAAGCTGCTGGGAGGGCGGCGTCGGGCGATGACGGCGCTGGGCGAGGAAGGCGCCGCACACAGGTGAACTTTACGTAATTTATTGTCAATATTAATTAATATGAAGTTACTCTGATTAAATTCTAGTAAATTTAATTAGCAATGAGACATATGGAGCCACTAGGGCTTTCAATACCGGGATCCCGGTATTGGCCAATACCGGGATCCCGGACTTTTTTAATACCGGTATTGAGGGCTTCCAATACCGGGATACCGGTATTGGCTAATACCAGGATCCTAGGCTTTTTTCACATTTTTATTAATATCTGCAGACATGCCTGCAGCCCCAATATTGGGTTGATTTGAACTGAAAAACAACTGGAAGCAGAAATAGAGGCTAAAACTAAAAAAAAGTATCTAAACCCTAAGCTTCCTCTAGCATTGATAATGAAACTATTGTGAGAGTTGAAAAGGGAATTAATAATTATAAGCGTTTTAAGGCGTAGAGGCGGAAAGAGCGTTGTCAGCGGTCAACATATTTATGGAATTGATTAATTCAATTCAATTCGATTCTTTATTTGCATAATATGACAAAAAAGATTTTGTTAATACGACAAATCCCTATCAACCATTTCTTTAATTTATGTGCAATATTGTTTTGGTAGTGTTTTGATATCGACTGGCAATTTATTGAATATTTTAACTGACAATTTTAATTTTTTTTATTAAAATGTGCTGTTTGTGGTGCTATGGTAAAAATAAATTTGTCGTGATCTCTCAGAGATCGCGTATTTAAATTTGTGTTACGCTTGGCCTTGAAGTTATGCATATTCATTTTCACAAATTTCGATATTTCCAAAATGTACATGGATGGAAGTGGCAAGACCTTCAGCTTTGTGAAAGCCGGCCCTACACGAATCATATGGTGCCATGCGAAGGATAGCTCTAAGCATTGTTTTTGAACTATAAAAGCCTTATTAGCCGTTGTTGAATTACCCCAAATTACAAGGCCATATCGGAGTACTGCAGAGACATAACCATAGTACACAATAAGAGCCGTGCGAATACTTGTTGTGGTAAGTCTGCCCAGAACAAAGACAAGTCTATTACAAACATTGCGTGTTAATAAAATAGAAATAACCTACCGCCGAAACAAGTAAATAATATCTAAAAAATCAAAATATTCTCACTCAAATTTTCACTCCCTGTTTTACTACTCTGAAAGGGTGATTTTCTGAAATAGCTAATACAGGTTTTTAATACCTAAAATTAATAACGATTTTTCATGTCTCCTACTTCAAAATATAGGACTTTCATATAGCCCCAATGAAATCCCATTTCAATACCGGGATCCCTGGATCCCGGTATTGAAAAAAATATTTCCGGTATTAATACCGGTATTGAAAAAATCCGGTATTCGAAAGCCCTAGGAGCCACCTATTAGGGATTAGTAAAATGTTTGGCACTTTATACATTACATTTTCAACTCATTTGATTTAAGTTGTCCTTCACAGAGTAATTTTTGTCGAATTTGAACATTAATTTGTATTGTTTTTGTGCTGCAGGTTGACGGAGCTGACGGTCAGCGACGGGCAGGAAAAAATCTTAATGAAAATCCGGGAAAAGGAGTGACAGTGCGTGATTTCGGCGACTCGGCTCGGCTCAGCTCTGCTCTAAGATAAGTATTTAGTGATAAGCGATAAGAGATATAATTAGTGATCAGCGATAAAATAAATATTGTTTTTATGTTGCAGGTCGACGGAATTTTTATAGTGTTTTGCATGGTATTGTAGTTGTATTGTGTTGCATTGATTTCAAGCATGCTTTGGTATAAATACGGGTGGCGGATGCCTTGAAAAGAAAATTTTGAAAAATCTTAACTATTTTTTTTGTTGCAGGTCGACGGAGCCGAAGGCCAGCGACACCCTGAAGTACGAGGAAGCTGCTGGGAGGGCGGCGTCGGGCGATGACTGCGCTGGGCGAGGAAGGCGCCGCACACAGGTGAAATTTACGTAATTTATTGTCAAAATTAATTAATATGAAGTTACTCTGATTAAATTCTAGTAAATTTAATTAGCAACGAGACATATGGAGCCACCTATTAGGGATTAGTAAAATGTTTGTCACTTAATACATTACGTTTCCAACTCATTTGATTTAAGTCGTCCTTCACAGAGTAATTTTGTTGATTTTGAACATTAATTTGTATTGTTTTTGTGCTGCAGGTTGACGAAGCTGACGGTCAGCGACAAGCAGGAAAAAATCTTAATAAAAATCCGGGAAAACGAGCGACAGTGCATGATGTCGGCGACTCGGCTCGGCACGGCTTTGCTCTAAGATAAGTTATTAGTGATAATCGATAAGAGATAATTAGTGATTAGCGATAAGTTAAATATTGTTTTTATGTTGCAGGTCGACGGAATTTTTATAGTGTGTTGCATAGTATTGTAGTTGTATTATGTTGCATTGATTTCCAGCATGCTTTGGTATAAATACGGGTGGCGGATGCCTTGAAAAGAAAATTTTGAAAAATCTTAACTATTGATTTTGTTGCAGGTCGACGGAGCCGAAGGCCAGCGACACCCTGAAGGACGAGGAAGCTTCTGGGAGGGCGGCGTCGGGCGATGACGGCGCTGGGCGAGGAAGGCGCGGCACACAGGTGAAATTTACGTAATTTATTGTCAAAATTAATTAATATGAAGTTACTCTGATTAAATTCTAGTAAATTTAATTAGCAACGAGACATATGGAGCCACCTATTTGGGATTAGTAAAAGTTTTTTCACTTAATACATTACGTTTCCAACTCATTTGATTTAAGTCGTCCTTCACAGAGTAATTTTTGTCGATTTTGAACATTAATTTGTATTGTTTTTGTGCTGCAGGTTGACGAAGCTGACGGTCAGCGACGGGCAGGAAAAAATCTTAATAAAAATCCGGGAAAACGAGTGAGTGCATGATGTCGGCGACTCGGCTCGGCACGGCTTTGCTCTAAGATAAGTAATAAGTGATAATCGATAAGAGAGTATAGGAGATAAAGGAGGGTACCCAAAAAAAATGAATCCGAGTGCGCGCACGAGCAACACCGAGCCGATCTACGAGTCGGGAGAGGCGACAATGGAGCGATCGTCGGCCTTACAAGCGCAGCGTGCTATTTGTTCGCCCTCCCTTTTATTGGGACGAGCATACCGTCAACATCTCTTAATCGTGATGGGGATCACGCCTGAGTCATAATAATTGTCCATTGGTTGATTTGTTCATTTTGATAGTTACCCTCACGTTCAGATGGTGGTTTGTCGGTCGTGCTGTGGTTATTAGCTGAGTGGAAAGGGGCCGTTATTGGGGATGGTGGAGACGGCTTAGGTAGGGTTTCAGCGTTTTAAGAGATGCGTTCTCTTATAGCCTGATTAGTTTTTTTTAGTAATGAATCCGCTCCTGATAAATTTTAAATAAATCCGCTTCTGATAGCTTATAAGAGATAATTAGTGATTAGCGATAAGTTAAGTATTTTTTTTATGTTGCAGGTCGACGGAATTTTTATAGTGTGTTGCATGGTATTGTAGTTGTATTGGCATTGATTTCTAGCATGCTTTGGTATAAATACGGGTGGCGGATGCCTTGAAAAGAAAATTTTGAAAAATCTTAACTATTGATTTTGTTGCAGGTCGACGGAGCCGATGGCCAGCGACTCCCTGAAGGACGAGGAAGCTGCTGGGAGGGCGGCGTCGGGCGTTGACGGCGCTGGGCGAGGAAGGCGCCGCACACAGGTGAAATTTACGTAATTTATTGTCAAAATTAATTAATATGAAGAATTAATTGCCATCATTAGAGAATTATAATTCTCTAATGTGGGCAACTGCCTCAAAAACATGATCGAAATTTTCAAAACCACAAAGAAAAATACAAAATGGCCGCCATCTCGTTCTACCGTAACATTTCACATAGTTTTATAACTTTTCCATCAACTACAGCATATACCGCTCCCGATGACGTTGCCATTTTTCATCTCGCTCGCACGCAGCCGAAATGATCGCCTCTGAAAAGGCCATCTCGAAAATCACTTTTACTTTGATAAATTCCAGTGTTGCCAGACCTGGGCGACGAAAATACCCAAATGTCATTTATGCAAGTGAGACACGTGGTTTTTGGTACTCAGATTTAGCAAAAAGTCCGTATTTAGATTTTTATTTTTGGTGTAAATCTTGGAAATTTCCCGAGAAATGGGGTTAATTTTTTTTTTCGCAATCCATACCTCTCAGTACACACAATCGCCCCGTAGAAGTCGAAACGCTCCGACGTTGCCAACTGTGAAAAATTCGAATTTTAAAATTGCGTTTTTTCGTATCCCAAGCCGAATGGCTGCCGCAACAGCCGCCATCTTGAATTTTTCAAAACCACCCCCATTCTGTCAAAATACAGGATAATTGTAGGCGAAGCAAGAAAAAATTATTATCCTCGACCGTCCCGTTTCGGATCTGTGCCTCCGCGGTTCAGGGTCGAAATATCAAAAATTTTAAAACACTACAGCGCGGCCGCCATCTTGTTTTTCCAATTTTTTCCATTTTTTCCGTTGATGGTTCACTGATTTCTTCGATTCTTGCTAGTTTGAACGAAATCGGTTGGAAAACAAAAGAGTTGCAAGAATCACGTCGGCCGCCATCTTGTTTTTCCGAAATGTCATAATTTGTCCCCACTCGAATCCCCCACCCGGACATATCTCCCCTACATCATTGTATCGTTTTCTGTCTCTTTCTAGGAGAACAATCGTGTCAATGAGTGAGTGAGTGAGTGAGTGAGTCAGTCAGTCAGTCAGTCAGTGGTAATTTAGCTATATATATTATAATATATTCCCTATTCTTAGTGAGTTTATGCAAGAACTTTGTCTAGCTTAAGATGTGTTGCCAGTTGATAAAGAAGTAGTATTGTACTATTGACAGTAACAAAATAAAACAAACTTCCGAAGAAATGTTTATTGCATACAGAGTCACCAAAAATGTTTTTGTACAGAGTAATTTTAAATAACACTGACAATTTATTTACATTCATATTCATAAATTATTTATTATTATATGTACCTATTACGCTAATGCCTACGTTTAATTTTACTGTGTAATCGTATTTTTATTGTATTTACAGATAAACAATTTAGAATTACCTCTTAGAATTCAATTAGGTATACTTGTATGATGTTTAACTTAATATATTCTCTATGATATATAACCATAAACATGTATCTTCAACGGCAGATTTGGCTTGGTGATACAGTTGTTTTTGCAGCAATGCCAAAAGGGTCGATGACGTGTTTTTTGACAATAAGGTGGAAGACACGAGTCTGCCTGCGAAGTTCAAATTTAATTTGGTTTTTCCAATTTTGTAAACTAATACGACAAAGTAGGCTTATGGCATTCTAATTGCGCCAGTAGAATTATCATCTTCACAGGTTTACATAAAAATCTTTACTTGAAAGTGTCCAGTTTAAGAAATTAATCAAAATACTGAGTTGGACGTGAGTTACTCACAAATTAGTCGATATTTTGATTAATTTCTTAAACTGGACAATTTCAAGTAAAGATTTTTATATAAACCTGTGAAGACGATACTGCCATTGTCGCAATTAGTATGCCATAAGCCTACTTTGTCGTATTAGTTTACAAATTGCGAAAAACCAAATTAAATTTGAATTTCACGGGCAGACCCGTATAATCATCCATAAGATACGTATACATATAAAGGGGTTTGAACAATAACCTCTATAATTTATCTATGATTAACATTGGATTGGCTGTCCCTAAACAAATGACAGCTTAAAATTATTAAGGATAATTTTGAAGCGCCACACTTTGACATAACTATTTAACAATACATGACATGAATAGGTGCTGTGAAGTTTAAATTTTTTTACGAGGCCTTTTTGTCATTTTTCCGAAGTTTGAGAATAGGTATATTATTTTAATAGCAAAATGTAGTCATCTGTATGAGAATGGTACATGTTTATGCTTTGACCTGTGAGCTATTTCAGTCAAGGTTATCAAAATATGATAAGAATAAGGTTTGGCAAAATATGAAATAGTTTTTTTTAATGTTTAATGGTTTTAATAAAAAAACGTTACAACCGTTCGCATAAAAAAAAAATATGGATAGTTTGTACAATTAAATAGTAGGTTAGGCAGTGACTCCTGGCCTAGATGAAGACTACATTGTGATTGGTGATTGAAGGACAAACCAACAATTAAACACACTAAGTTCACCATCGCCGAGCAACGTTTAACCAAGGAATCTTGACGTTCTGACAGTTTTTGTAGCTTTTGAAAAATGTCAAAATTCGTCGGTTAAATTTGACTCAGCGATTGTGCAATTGTCAGAAATAAATCGCACTTATAATTAGGGTTCCGTACCCAAAGGGTACCAACGGGACCCTATTACTAAGCCTACGCTGTCCGTCCGTCCGTCCGTCCGTCCGTCTGTCAGCGGGCTGTATCTCGTAAACCGTAATAGATAGACAGATGAAATTTTCACATATTATGTATTTCTATTGCCGCTATAACAACAAATAATAAAAATTAAATTAAATAAAAAAAAAAATTAAAATATTTCCATGGGTACATGGAAATATTTTTGTTTAATTTTTTTTAACGGAACCCTAATAGAGCGAGGCCCGACTCGCACTTGGCCGATTTTATATTATATTAATATTATAAGTGCGATTTTCTTTTAGGAGTCAACGGAGTCAAAATGACTTTTTATAATCATAGAAATGCCTAAGTATTGTGTTAACAAAAGTGACATGCCATAGTTAAGTGTAACAAAGCTTTTTACAGTAACGCCAACTACCGATATAAATAATTAAATTACATGCTTATAAATCTGACTTATTTAAAATTTTAATTCCTTGGAATTTATTATCTTACACACTAAGGGCCGATTTTACCAACGTAAAATAAATTTTATCCGAGTGTTAAAATTATTTTGACAATATTTTCAATACAAAAACTGTCAGAACGCCCAATTTATTCTCCGGATAAACGTCATTCGACGTTGGTGAAATCGGCACTAAGAAAATAATTCTTTTGACTTGAAAATTTTACGCTCAGAAAGTACAAGATATTTTAGTTCTGTGTGATTGTAACTTTTAAACTTTCTATAATATGCCTAATATAATTTTTTTTCTATTTCCTATTAATAAATAAAAATATTTAGTCCCTTACAAGATGTCCTAGAATAACTGAAAACATATTTTATATTTTTCTAATGTTTATTAGAAAAATATAAAATTTACATAAATAAATAAACAAAATATTATATCTAAATTGAAAATAAATATTATACTGCGTAGAAATGTATTTAATTGACCACAATTCGGTATATTTATTTGTTTGATAACATAAAATTAAAAATACAAGAAAAACATTTATGAGTAACATTATAAATCTGGATTATTTTACATTGAGCTATGACTCCTCTGAATCTATTATTAATAAAATATAAGTAATAATTTTAAGCATATTTATATAATAATAATTTAATTAATTCCGTAATAATAGCTACTAACATTTGAGTATCTAAATAGACGGTTCAGTTAGAAAAAAATAATCTTTTTTGTCATTTTAGAGGTTTTAGCTAAAAATAAAACGTTAGACATTAGATTTTACATTATGACGTAAGTAATATTCATTTTCTATTATATAAATTCGAATACTTTAAGTGCCTTTGACTACATAGAAATTTCATTAGTAATATAAGTATACATTTAAAATTTTTAACAATTTAGAATAAAAAAAAATTAACTTTTTGACATGCTTAGTAATAGAATAGGCAACAACTTACAATAGTTACTAAATTAATTTTAATTTCACAAAATGAAAAATACCAGAAATATTTCTAAACAAATTAAGTACGAAATAAATTTTTCTTAATTACTGTAATATTTATACTTATGCCACATTTAGCTTCGCTACAGATAAAAATATGGGCTGGTCTGAACAATTCATAGAATTCACACCAACTGCGTCTTAACAAAATGTACATCGAAATGTATGTGTAAAAATTCACGCTAAACAAGTTTTTTGACCAGTCCATACATTTATCTAGGCTGCATATTATTCTACTTATGTGTATGGTATTGAAATGTTTAAAAATAAACCGTATTCTATGAGTGATAGAGCCGCCATTCGTCTAACGTCATCGGAGGCCGAAGTGTATCATCACGGAAGAGAAGAGGAGCAGGCATGTGATACTTGAAGTTATGCCGTGGATGGCGCTAGTGTTGCGACGGAGAATCGCTGCCATTTTGTTGCCTAGAATTTAGAATAATTTTTTACTTTTTCGACTCTATGGCTTTACACCCTAGAGTCAGACGGAATTGTGAAATTATCAAATGAGTGAAAAGTCGTTTTGCTAAAACTGTGCACAAACACCACTATAATGAGTCTTCAGAGGTCAGTTATGAAGATTTAGCTTTTAGATTTTGTAGTGTTGCTAGCGCTGAACTTACAGAATTGCCAGAGTCTGAGCATTGCTCCAAGTACCGAGTCTAGACTGTGTTCTTCTCCAGTCTGTTTACGCTAGAACTTCAGTGTAATCAGACTAGTTCCTTGGATAGTCGTCACCGTTTACAGCGCCAAAATGGCGTCAATCAAATAGGTTCAAAACTAACATGACAACAGTCCGTCCAGTGTTAATCACTAATTTTATAGATGTTAATGGTAATAAGGGATACTTACTGCCTTCAGACACGAAGACGTGTATAGAAAGGTGTATAGACGCCGGCTCAGTGTGCTAGCACTGCACGTATAGTTGCCAGAGTCTTTGAGCGTGGCTCCGCTTACTGTGAGTAGTCTGTGTTCTCCCCGGCTTTGATTTCGTTGTGCTACGATTTCAGTCTAATGAGGGATACTTACTGCTTTCAGACACGAAGACGTGTGTAGACGCCGGCTCGGTGTTGCTAGCCCTGCACGTATAGTTGCCTGTCTGAGCGTGGCTCCGCGTACTGTGAGTCTAGTCTGTGTTCTCCCCGGCTCTGATTGTGCTACGATTTCACTGTAATGAAGGATACTTACTGCCTTCAGACACGAAGACGTGTATAGACGTCGGCTCAGTGTTGCTAGCACTGCACGTATAGTTGCCAGAGTCTGAGCGTGGCTCCGAGTATTATGAGTCTAGTCTGTGTTCTCCGCGGCTCTGTTTGTACTACGACGTCAGTGTAATGAGGGATACGTACTGCCTTCAGACACGAAGATGTGTATAGAAGCCGGCTCAGTGTTGCTAGCACTGCACGTATAGTTGTCAGAGTCTTCGAGCGTGGCTCCGCTAACTGAGTTACTAGACTAGTCTGTGTTCTCCCCAGCTCTGTTTGTACTACGACGTCAGTGTAATGAGGGATACTTACTGCCTTCAGACACGAAGACGTGTATAGACGCCGGCTCAGTGTTGCTAGCACTGCACGTATAGTTGCCAGAGTCTGAGCGTGGCTCCGCGTACACTGAGTCTAGTCTGTGTTCTCCCCGGCTCTGTTTGTACTACGACGTCAGTGTAATGAGGGATACTTACTGCCTTCAGACACGAAGACGTGTATAGACGCCGGCTCAGTGTTGCTAGCACTGCACGTATAATTGCCAGTCTTTCAGCGTGGCTCCGCGTACTGATTCTAGTCTGTGTTCTCCCAGGCTCTGATTGTGCTACGATTTCAGTGTTATGAGGGATACTTACTGCATTCAGACACGAAGACGTGTATAGACGCCGGCTCAGTGTTGCTAGCACTGCACGTATAGTTGCCAGAGTCTTTGAGCGTGGCTCCGCGTACTGAGTCTAGTCTGTGTTCTCCCCGGCTCTGTTTGTACTACGACGTCAGTGTAATGAGGGATACTTACTGCCAGACACGAAGACGTGTATAGACGCCAGCTCAGTGTTGCTAGCACTGCACGTATAATTGCCAGAGTCTTTGAGCGTGGCTCCGCGTACTGATTCTAGTCTGTGTTTCTCCCCATCTCTATTGTGCTACGATTTCAGTGTTATGAGGGATACTTACTGCCTTCAGACACGAAGACGTGTATAGACGCCGGCTCAGTGTTGCTAGCACTGCACGTATAGTTGCCAGAGTCTGAGCGTGGCTCCGCGTACTGTGAGTCTAGTCTGTGTTCTCCCCAGCTCTGATTGTACTACGACGTCAGTGTAATGAGGGATACTTACTGCCTTCAGACACGAAGACGTGTATAGACGCCGGCTCAGTGTTGCTAGCACTGCACGTATAGTTGCCAGAGTCTTTGAGCGTGGCTCCGCGCACTGTGAGTCTAGACTGTGTCCTCGCCCCCGGCTCAGTCTCGACTGTGATTCCTCCACGTGTCGCATCGTAGTTGATCATGCGATCGTTGTGGTACCAGAACACGTACTGTGGCGGTGTGGGGCTCTGGAATTTATAGCAATAGTATAGGTCGCGGCACGAAAGTTTAGCGCTGAACAAAATAGCTTCGCATGGAGTACTCTCGCGCAACCAATGACAACGGCCGGATTGCGACTGGAGAGCCAATCAGCGCCATGATACCGCAACCAATGATAACGGCCGGATTGCGACTGGATAGCCAATCAGTGCCATGATACCTTATTTTCGACTTCTGCGCAATAACGGTCACCGCTAGACTTTCGTGCCGCTACCTATACCTCTATTACACTAGCGGCACGCTATGATGGCCGGTTTGACGTTTGTCCGCTCATGAAGTTCCGTATTAATTGATAACGACTTTGAAGGAAATAATTGTATTACTTTATTGACGATAGTGATGTGCAGAGATTCATAAATTTTATCGAATGTAGTTTTAGGTTTAGGACTCAAAATTTATTTATTAAATTGATTTCTAAAATGTATACAAGTGTAGTGTTCAAGCCCTTTGTTGTGGATTTCGTCGATATGACCGAACGTACGCAGAGAACTGTTCTAAATAGTCAGACACGTGAGTTCGTAATACGCCTTCGTAACTATTTCGATCGTGAAGCTCAAAATGGAGGGCCAATTTTATGTATATTCATTTTCATTCAAATATTCAGTTCGTTCAAATAAATTAAATAAACATATACATTTTTGTTTTATTAAACCTATTTAATCAGGTACAAAAACAAAACTTAATTGTTTTTTGTTCGAGAATAAATTGACATTCCACATCACTATTGTAATGTGTCAAACCGGCCATCATAGCGTGCCGCTAGTGTAGATTTTAATTGCCTCATTGGTTTATAGCAATAACCTGCCTTTTCGAGCTTCGGCATCTTGTGGCTAGTTTGTTGTTGTCAGTAAGTGATCATGAGTCCAGGTTACCAATTGTCTAAAATTTATTCCATTGATCGTATTCGTATTCGATGACATATTTAGCATCAAAGTAAAATACTTAAGTGTATTGATTTAAAGTCACAAATTCAGTACAAACGATTTTAATGTGGAGCGATATGGGGCGTATCGTACATACCTAAACGTATAAGAATGCATTCACGAAATTGAGCTTATTTTACTTTGACGCTTACGATCAATGGAATAACTTTAGACAATCGCACCTCTGAGGTCCAGGGTTCGAGTTTCGGATCGGGCTAAAAAAGTTATGGGGATTTTTCTGTGGATACCCGGAATTGGAAAAAGTAACCAACACACTGTCGCATAATATAATATTAGTAGCCTAACGATCCCCACTTTAGGGATAGGTGCTGGTAGGTAGGTTGGTTAATATTAGAGATTCAAAGACACATTAGAAACATACATTAACTTTACCTATCTATTTGGAGTCAAACAATTCCATTATCTTCTAAAACTTATAAAATATTCACGGTTATGGATGGGCTTCAGTTCGTATGCAATACAACATTAATCCGGGTATTGGGGATTCCACTGTGAATGAGCAAAGACGGGCATAATAAAATATATAATATCTTTATCCCGTGAAAGATTATCCGGTACGAATACAAACATGGTGGTTGATCGAGTAGGTACAGAGACTGTACAATACAATATTGATGAACTATTTGGATAGGGTATGGCAAATTCCGCAAGCCATAAATTGCACAGACGAAATTTTAGCAATATGTTAGTATAGCGATACTGCGAACACGTAGTTTTTTTTGAACTAGTTATGGGCAAGTGCTGTACCTATGGACGCTTGTACCTGTGGACACAATCGATTCCGTCGAAACTATGCTTAGCTATCGTGCGTATATTATATATATAGCGTAAAGCTTTGTCTATGGTTGACATTTCGCGTTCAAATTAGAATTTTAGGGTAGCTAGTTTCGACGGAATCGGTTGTGTCCACAGGTACAAGCGTCCATAGGTACAGCACTTGCCCCTACTAATGAATATCGATGATAAAGATGAGAAAAGTGTTCGGAAAAAAGCTTTTCTATTAATCTGTATAACATTAATATGACTGAATGATATATTATATCATTGCCTAAACTACTGGAGTTAGAAGCTTGAAATTTTGACAATAGGTTCCTTTTATAACGTACACGCCCACTAAGAAAGGATTTTTTATATTTCACCCCTTAAGAGGTTAAAGTTTTTATGAAGGTCGGTAATTTTTTTCAAGTTATAGGTATCCATGATATACATATAGGTATTTGGGCTTTCGATTTAAAATAAAGAAACACGTTTCACAATTTTTGGAAGTTCTATTTTCAAAGGCTTTATAAATAGGGGATGAATGTTTGATTATGAAAGTTCTTCATTTTTATACGCTTTTTATTAGCTTCACTTGTATGTTTGTAACAATGTTTGTAACCGACTTCTTTGGGCGCGATTTTGACCCACTTTAAACGGCCAGATTTCGTTCAAACTTTGTAGATTTATCGAGGACCGATGACAATACACTAATTTGATAAACAAAAAAAAAACTTGTATGTTTGTAACCGACTTCTTTGGGCGCGATTTCACTTGTATGTAACTTGTAACCGACTTCTTTGGGCGCGATTTTGACCCACTTTAAACGGCCAGATTTTGTTCAAACTTTGTAGATTTATCGAGGACCGATGACAATACACTAATTTGAAAAAAAATAAAAAAATAAACAAGCTATTAAAAATAAACCAAACTAAAAAGTAGAAAATAAATAAAACTAAAAATACGCTTTTTATAGAAAACCAAACTAAAAAATAGAAAATAAATTTTAATAAATTTAAATTAAGAATAGGGTCCAAAAATTTCAATAAATATAAATTAATAATAGTGCAAATAAAAAAATGTATTTTATTTTAAAAAAAGCGTGGGGTGCTTTTTAAGATATTATCAAAATGATAATCACTCTACTCATATCTGTCAATAAAATATTTATAACTATTGACACCATGCACCCCACGCTTTTTTAAAATAAAATGCATTTTTTTTATTTACACTATTATTAATTTATATTTATTGAAATTTTTGGACCCTATTCTTAATTTAAATTTATTAAAATTTATTTTCTATTTTTTAGTTTGGTTTTCTATAAAAAGCGTATTTTTAGTTTTTTTAAACTATTATTTAAAGTTATTTTTCAAGTTATATCCATGAAACTTGGTATTTTGGCTTTCGATTGATATTAAAGAAGTACATGTTTCACACTTTTTGAAATTTCCTTTAAAAAATTACTAAAGGAACCCATGTAGGTAAAGCACGCGGAATAGTTAGTTCTCGTTCAATGTCGGGAATTCATTCCTAATAGTACTTAGTAAATGTACTACACAAGACAACATAGTTTACAGTTTACACACCTTCTCAACGATGCAAATGAGGTGTATGACGCTGCCGAGATCCACGTGATGCTCGCCGGAGCCCAGTATGAAAGCCTCCGGGACCACTATCTGCAGCCTCACGTAGTGGGACACGATGCCTGTCCGAGTTGACACCTGGGACGTGCAGAATTCAGGTATGAAAAAAATCGGCCAAGTGCGAAGTACTAAATTGGCATATGGGGAAAAATTGCTCATTTGTTTTGGTCACTATATTATAGTATAATAATATACTTACCAAAATTTCAAATTACTAACTAGTTGAGATTTTTGAGACCCCCTAACAAAATTGGTCTAAAACCGACAACTGTGATGCCCCCCCCCCCCCCCTTTCTTAATTTTTGTAGCTAAAAGATAAAAAAATATCAATGACACCCCACATGCCAGGGTATATTTCGGTATCTATTACGGTTTACGAGATACAGCCCGCTGACAGACGGACGGACAGTGGAGGCTTAGTAATAGGGTCCCGTTGACACCCTTTGGGACTGCCCTAAAAATGATGAGAAGACCGAAGAGTTGAAGTAGACGATGAACTGGACCTTGGCCTTGTATGGAAATCACATCGACCTATCGTTACTATAATAATACCTTAGTATTATCAATCCGTAAGTGTGTTTGTTTTTGGTTTGTCCTTCAATCATGCAGCAAAGCAGCAGCGGATCGACGTAATTTTTACATGGGTATAGTTGAGGAATTGTAAAGTCACATAGGCTAAATTATCCCCGAAAATCAGAGTTCCTACGGAGTTTAACCTATCGGATAAAACTAACTTCACGTGGACAAAGTCGCGGGCAAAAACTAATTGGTAATGTCGGCCAAAAAATTCTCAATGGACTCAATTTAGATGGTCAATGTACCTACTCCACTTTTAAGTGTGCTTTTTAACTAAGAAAAGCTCATCTCGAAAAAAAACCTGTTAGGCTCAACCTGGGTACCAATTTTCTAAAAGTTATTCGATTGATCGTATTCATATTCGATGACATTAATAATGTAAAATAATCCTTGATTGTATTGATTTAATCAGTACTATCGATTTTAATATGGAGCGTTATGGGGCGTATCGTACATGCGTAAACGTATAAGAATGCATACACGAAATTGTGCACTACAATTCAATTCTGTTATAGTTTACTTTGACGCTAATGTCATCGAATAAGATTACGATCAATGGAATAACTTAAGACAATCGCACCTCTATAATTCCGGCAGGGTTGTGGAAATTACGTAAGGCGCTCATGGCTGAAATGCGTAGTGATAAAATAACATCGTCGCGTCGGACCCCTCTGTATCATAAACAAAGTACCTATACCTAAAAGTTTTTGTATAATTTCAGTCCTGGGGTTCTTCATTAGTTTGTAAGATATAAATGTGTTCTTCTTTTTACTGAAAACTAGCTGATTGAGCTCGTGACTACGTTCGTGTGGATTTAGTTTTTAAAATCCCTCGGGAACTCTTTGATTTTCCGGGATAAAAAGTAGCCTAAGTCATTCTCTAGGTCCTCGACTATACCCATGCAAAAATAACGTCAATTCGTAGCTCTGTTGCAGCGTGATTGAAGGACAAACAAACAGACACACTTTCGAATCTTATTAATCATACTAATCACACTAATACTATAAATGCGAAAGTGTGTTTGTTTGTTGGTTTGTCCTTCAATCACGCCGCAACAGAGCAGCGGATCGACGCGGACGTTGGATTTCTATAGTAGATAAGTATATCTAGTTGAGAACCTGGAGAGTGACGTAGGCTACTTTTTATCCCGGAAAATCAAAGAGTTTCCGAGGTATTTTAAAAACAAAATTCACGCGGACGAAGTCGCGGGCATCAGCTAGTTTATTACATACATTACTTAGTAAGGACGAGGCGATTGCTTGCAATTTTAATTGAATTTGTAGTGAAGAGTTTTGAAAATAGAGAAAAACCTTTTGCATTTATAATAAAATATAAAATTAGTGTAAGTATTCGTCGAAGCAAAGAAGCATTAAGCCTACTTCTAGGAGTGTCGTTTTATGTACCTAACTATTCCGTCTGAAAACAAGGGGAGGATACGCCTTAAAAGATTCAAGCTTGTTCCCGTTTTATCTCTCTTTGTTTTCACTGTCGACTCTAGAAATGGATCTAAATCGTTTTTAAGGCTTGGGTGTGATAGCTTTAACCCTTCGGGACACAGAAGCTTTTCTTGTCGATATTTTTAGGGTTCCGTACCCAAAGGGTACCAACGGGACCCTATTACTAAGCCTACGCTGTCCGTCCGTCCGTCCGTCCGTCCGTCCGTCCGTCTGTCAGCGGGCTGTATCTCGTAAACCGTAATAGATAGACAGATGAAATTTTCACATATTATGTATTTCTATTGCCGCTATAACAACAAATAATAAAAATTAAATTAAATTAAAAAAATTAAATTAAAATGGGTAGGTGGGTAGATGGAATTTTTTTAATTTAACTTTTTTAACGGAACCCTAAAAGAGCGAGGCCCGACTCGCACTTGGCCGATTTTTTCTTATCGCATAACTTTACAATTCACTGTATAAAAGAAAATTTTCTTACTATGTATACGAGTACTAAATCCTAATGAAATACAAAATAATGCGAAACTGTATTTGTTTGTTGTTTTGTTGAAGCAACGGACGTGATATTTTGCTTGGGTAGGTACAGCTAAGAACTTGTAGTGATTTAAATGCTACCTTTTATCACGAAAAAACAGGGTTCCCGCGGGATTTTAAAATCTAACTCCTCGCGGACGAAGACGTACGCAAAAGTTAGTTAGAAAGTAATTTTAGGTTTGGTTTCTCCTTTTATCATGCAGTAAAGGAAAAACAAAAGTTGCGTCAGGACAAAAATTACAATATCTATAAAAGGACCTCCGAGTATCTTCTAAAATTCTAAATATATAAAAAGAAAAGGTGACTGACTGATCTAGCAACGCACAGCTCAAACCACTGCACACTGGACGGATCGGGCTGAAAGGTATTAATTATTATTATCAAAGCCCTACAGCCCTGGGTGAGCCTTGGCTTGGTCAAGCAAACTCCATCGGAGGCGATCATAAGCGGCCTCTCTCCAACTCCGTACTCCCAAAACTCTCATGTCCTTTTCCACTCCGTCAATCCACCGGCCTCTAGGTCTTCCTCCACTTCTACGGCCCTCTGGTTTACTGTCAAGCAACTTTTTCGGGGCTCTTGAATAGTCCATGCGTTGCACATGTCCTGCCCATCGCATTCGTGACAATTTAATGATTTTGACGACATTCGGTTCTTTAAAAAGTCCGTAAAGTTCGTGATTGTAACGAATGCGCCAGATACCATTATCTTGAACAGCACCGAAAATCCTCCTCAAAACCTTTCGCTCAAAAATTCGCAGGCTGTTTTCATCCTTCTTACTTAGAACCCAGCATTCAGCCCCGTAAGTAAGAATAGGGGGGAGGAGGGGGTGGCTGAAAGGTATACAGATAGCTATTATGACGTAGGCATCCGCTAAGAAAGGATTTCTGAAACTTAACGCGAGCGAAGCCGTTAGCAAAAGCTAGTAGGTATATATTTTTTTCTTTAGATTATATTGTGAGAATCTTTTAAATATTTCTTTAAAAAGATATTGTGAAAGAATTTATTTCAGAAATAAAACAGACACCCGATATAAGAAATGATTACACTTTTCAACAATATCGATATTCCTTTACAATACGGGCAATATAATTGGCATTGGTGAAAATAAGACTGCTATTCTTGTTTATTCGAAACAGGAATGAAAAGGAAGGAAAAGGAAAAGTTTATTTACAGGAAAAAGTATTTTTTTTTACTAGTATAAATTATTTTATTTTAGAACCAAAGTTATTCTTATTGATATTTTAAATGTGAAAGAGTGTTTATTTGTTGGTTTGTCCTTCAATCACACAGCAACGGATCGAAAAGATTTTTCGCATAGTCGAGGACTTGCAGAGTGACGTAGGCTACCTTTAATCCCGGGAAAACAGAGGGTTTCTCCGGGATTATTAAAAACTTAGCGAGTGACATAGGATGATTTTTATCCCGAAGAAATAAAACGATTTTAAAAATCTAAATCTAACTCCACGCAGACGAAATCGCGGCCAAGGCTACTTGATTATATTTGTGGTAGTAGAAGTCCACCCACATCACGATTTCTTCATCACAAGTTATGAATACTCATAAAATAGATTCACCGTGACGTAAAAGGACATTTATAGGGCCTTATATTCGTCTCACGTACCGCACTGATTGTTTGTGTATCTCTTTTGTAACGGATATTCTTTATTTGCTGGATTTTTGCTCAGGTTATTAGGAAGTCGTTTAAGAGTTAAGGCCCTCAGGCTGGACGATTCATCAGAAACTGAACCCGACTACTGGAGTTCAATGACACTAAACGAATTAAGTAGATACCTACTATAATAATATTTTGTTTTAGGTATCATATTATGTACCTAGATAAAAATCCAAATTCCAAATTATATATCTCATGTAGGCCAACTTGTGGCTCTTAGGTCAAGTCAAGATTTTACCACAGGTTCGGAAAACTGATTCTGCTTAGAAGAGCCGGGAAGAAAATCAGCTGTTGTTTTCTTTTTTCTCTTTCCCAAACGAAATGTTACAAAATGTGGCTTATCTATTTTGTGGACAGCTGAAGCAAAACCGACTGCCTACAAGCAAACTTGTCATAAAGAAATTCACTATATATACATATACACCGTATAATAGCCTCTACTTATTAAATGTGTTTTTCTTCTTCTTCTTCTTCTTTATCAACCGATAGACGTCCACTGCTGGGCAAAGGTCTCTTGCATGGACTTCCACAGGCCTCGGTCCTGCGCCGCCCGAATCCAGCGGCTCCCTGCGACTCGTTTGATGTCGTCGGTCCTCCTGGTGGGGAGTCTGCCAACACTACGCTTCCCGGTGTAGAGTCGCCACCTCAACACCTTGAGACCCCAACGACCATCAGCTCTTCGAACTATGTGCACCGCCCATTTTCACTTCAGTTTCGCGACATGACGAAATGTGTTTTTACACACTGTTTAAATTTGTGTAATGGCAAATCTATCAATTCTTTCGGAATCAAGTTATAAAAATCGGCCAAGTGCGAGTCGGGCCTCGCTCTTTTAGAGTTCCGTTAAAAAAAAAAATTCCATGTACCCATGGAAATATTTTAATTTAATTTTTTTAATTTAATTTAATTTTTATTATTTGTTGTTATAGCGGCAATAGAAATATATAATATGTGAAAATTTCATCTGTCTATCTATTACGGTTTACGAGATACAGCCCGCTGACAGACGGACGGACGGACAGCGTAGGCTTAGTAATAGGGTCCCGTTGGTGCTTTTTGGGTACGGAACCCTAAAAACGTATACTCGACCCCCCAAAAGGATTTCTGTACTTTACGCAGACGACACAATGGTGTTACAGGTACAACAGGTTAGGTGATGGGGTCGCCAAGAGTGGAGCGGCTGCTTAAGAAAACGCGGAAATGAGTAGGTAGGTATCATCATCATTAGCAACCCATCAACGGCTCACTACTGAGCGCAGGTCTCCTCTCAGAGAAGGGTAATAGGCCATAGTCCACCACGCTGGCCCAATGCAAATTGGTGGACTTCACACACTATCAAGTACATTATGAAGAACTCTCAGGTGTGCAGGTTTCCTCACGATGTTTTCCTTCACCATTGAAGCAAGTGATATTTAATTGCTTAAACGCACTTGACTCTGAAAAGTCTGAGGTCGAACCTGGGACCCGACCCGGGATCGAACCTGCGACCCTCCGAATAGGAGACCACAGTCCTAACCACTAGGCTATCACTGCTTCAGGTAGGTAAGTATTAGGTAGGTATACTATACTGCAATTTCATAACATTGTACGGCACTCGCACTAGGAAGAATTAGTGACAGCAACTGCCCCCCTAGCCAAATTACACTTCGTTGTATCTATTCTCTTTCTATGATCGTTAACGCTTTAGAGCAGGGGTTCTCAATATTTTTTATCACGCCTCCCTTCTGAAAGGATAGGAGGTGTGATAAAAAACTTTGGGAAGTCCTGCTTTAGAGGAAGCGTGTATTCGTGTGCGTAAGCGTGTACAAGCGTGTAAGTTGTAATATATATAAGCGTGTAGCGTGAATTCTATTCCGTGGAGCGATCAAGAACGTTGTGTCGACTTGGCTACCAATTAATTGTTTCGTAGCTTCCTGTAAAATAGGGTTTCCCAACGTTTATTTCCTTTCAGAAGGAAAGAATGCTAAAAACCATTGGGAGCCGATGCTCTAAAGCGTTAACTATCGTAGAAAGAGAATTAGTAACAGCAACTGAACAGATAAGGTGGTGGTAGATAAGTCCATACCTATTATTGAAGACTTTTGAGCTAGCCAGTAAACAGTGAATGAAGTATTATGCCTTAACCCATGAGAAATGTACCATTTCCGGTGCAAAGAGAAAACAAAGAAAAACAACGAGAATGAGGCTTGAATCTCAAAGCGTACCCTGCGAAGCCTGCGCTGTATGTAGATGAAATTGTGCCATTTACATAAAGAGAATGATTTCAAGTATTGAAGGGCCATTCAAGGGTTTTCTTGGGGAGACAAACTGACGTGGAAATAAAGGGGTATAATATTATTATTAGTACTTGTGGGCAAATCGCGAAATAAAATTTGAGGAAATAAGGTTATAATTTATGTGCAAGCCATTTGGAAAACGTCCGAAACCTCTATAGATTTGCCTTTAAGCATAAGCATCGAACTATAAGGCATAGAAGAGCAGTAGTCGACGCGGTGATATAAGCCATTTTTAGTAAACCTTTAAAGGCCGACTACATAGTACCTATCGTCGCGTCAGTACGGCGAGCTCGCAGAAAATTATTAAAAAGTGACGTACTGTGCTGTGAAAGTGGGTCATAACATAATTCATCACACAATGACGTAATTATCAGTACCAGTACCAGATTTTTAAGCTATTGCATAGCTTTTTTTGCGGGCTTTGAACTAGGACAAACAGTTTGAGCGCGGCGACCGAATCAAGAAATTCCGTAACGAAAAAAAACCTAACACCGTCGTTCAGTAAGCGTTCAACATTTTAGAGGGTTTCAAGCAGCTCTGTTTGGCGCAGTGGGCGAGCGGCCGCTTCATGTATGATGTCGCAGGTTCGAATCTCACTCGCGAAGTAGTGACAGTGCGCTTTTCTTGTTTGTTTGTTTTTAATTATTTTTTTTGCATAATTTTTACTATGCAAAAAAAAATATTGCATAAATATTATAATTGCATAAGTTGATAAAAAATGCTATGCAATAGCTTTACCGCGGCATGCCCCGAGTGCCACTTAATTTTTTAGTAAACCTTTAAAGGCCGACTACATAGTACCTATATCGTTGCGTTAGTACGGCGAGCTCGGAAAAAATTATTAAAAAGTGACGTAATGTGCTGTGAAAGTGTGTCATAACATAATTCATGACACAATAATGTAATTATCAGTACCAGTACCAGAAATTATTTATTAAGCTATTGCATAGCTTTTATCGCGGGCTTTGAACTAGGACAAACAGTTTGAGCGCGGCGACCGAATCAAGAAATTCCGTAACGAAAAAAAACCTAACACCGTCGTTCAGTAAGCGTTCAACATTTTAGAGGTTCTCAAGTAGCTCTATTTGGCGCAGTGGGCGAGCGGCCGCTTCATGTATGATGTCGCAGGTTCGAATCTCACTCGCGAAGTAGTGACAGTGCGCTTTTCTTGTTTGTTTGTTTTTAATTATTTTTTTGCATAATTTTTACTATGCAAAAAAAATTGCATAAATATTATAATTGCATAAGTTGATAAAAAATTCTATGCAATAGCTTTACCGCGGCTGTCCCCGAGTGCCACTTAATTTTTTAGTAAACCTTTAAAGGCCGACTACATAGTACCTATCGTCACGTTAGTACGGCGAGCTCGCAGAAAATTATTAAAAAGTAACGTACTGTGCTGTGAAAGTGTGTCATAACATAATTCATCACACAACGTAATTATCAGTACCAGTACCAGATTTTTTTTTCATTTATTTACAGTTGAAAATAATTATATTTTTACAAAAATACTAGCTGACCCAGCGAACTTCGTACCGCCACTACTTATAAATGAAAAGTTATTTAAATAAACATTTTCCAGTGGACCAAATTGTGAATCTAAACCATCCTCGAATCCCCTTGAACTCACACAAAAAATTTCAGCAAAATCGGTCCAGCGGTCTAGGAGGAGTTCAGTGACATACACACGCACACAAGAAATATATATATTAAGATTCGAGGGCATTGAAAAAACCACAGAGGTTTGGCCTCAATGCCGTCCGCACCCAGCGCAATTACATAAGGTACTCACACATTCATTGTTTTGAACATACGTTTGGAGCGGAACTTTGTTAGAAACTTCTGTTCTATTGCTTTATAGTTCGATGCCTTTTAGCTTGAAATGTCACGTCTCACAGTCACACTTAATTTTGCATTCCTGAAAATAGGCTTTAAGTGGATTAGGCGGGGCTTGGTTCTGGCAAATCGTTCAGTTTTTATTTGTTTGTTCTGTTTTAAGCTCAGATTTAAAGCACGTTTCCGTGTAGTATTATTTTAGTTTTAATTAGCTGAACTTTTTCGACTTTACACTGTCTGTTTTTTTTAATGCGAAATAGGCTTACCATTGACAACAATCAATGATAGAAATAACTGATGAGGTGAGTTTAAGCGCGCTTGCCTAGAAGTTGCCTATTCACTCTTGCCTTGAAGGTATTCAAACAACACGGACGCCGGAAGGGCGTTCCACAACTTAGCTGTTCATTTCAGAAACGTTGAACTAAAGCTTTTCGTGTGAGTAGATACAGGTAAACTCTAGTTTCGTATGTAATTGAATTAACTATACTATACATTGTCAAAAACGAAATGCTAAAGGGAAGAATCGGCTGAGTTACATTTTTTCAAATTGATTTTTTGTGGTCTATGGTCATAAAAACATGCATTTCATTGTGTTTATTTAAAATTAGGGGAAAACTCGCTAAGTTACAAGATAATTCTAGCTGTATTTTTTATGTATTAGTAGTAAATAACCAGTTTAGTCCATGGACATAACCACTTTTTCCCTGTAAACTGGAATTTAAACAAGAATTAATATCAGAATGAACATGAAGGTTGATTTTTTGTGATTCGCTTTTGTTGTAGTTTATTTACTATTTTACCAGTTTAAAACATCTGAAAAGTCCAGCAGCTATTGAAAATAATCCAGGTGAATGCAGTCGAGTTAGAAGCAGAGGTTGGGACGTAGAAGATTTCAGCAGTAAAAAGGCATATTATATTCTGTTTTTTTAAGCAAAAATTTTAATAAATAAAAATGATTATATTATAATAAAAGCTGTCATTTTATGTTTATTTGATTAATATTTTTGCATATACTCAACAATATAAATTCATGGGGAAAAAGGCTAACTCCTGGACTTAGCTACTTATTCCCCGAGGATTTGACCTTTAGCATGAAATTTCAGTTATTATTGTGTAATTTTTAACCAAAAAGTTCCTTATACTTACATGAAACATATAAAAATTCCCTTTACAATCAATTGCTCGTGTGTGCGCAGTATTTTCAAGTTGGCTGTATCATGCAATAAAACGTAAATAAAAAATGTTGTCAATGTGACTTAGCCGATTCTTCCCCTTAGCCCTTCTTATTTATTTTAAGATTTTATTAAATTCAAATTCAAATTTATTTATTTCATGTAGGCCAACCTGTAGCTCTTATGACACGTCGTGATTCTACCACCAGTTCGGAAAGCGGATTCTGCTAAGAAGAGCCGGCAAGAAACTCAGCAGTTGCTCTTTTAAAATAATCGTTTTACAATATTATTATACAGCTATTACATTGTAATAAATAAGCTTTTTACCGCCGGCTGCCCACAAGATAGTAAATCTTGTGGGCAGCCGGATGCCATGCCGATTTAACCCATGCAATAGAATAGAATAGAATATAATATTTCCACAATGAGGTGATACTTACCTTTTCAATAATATAATACTGTTCGACCTCTTTTCATATTTTCTAAAGACTCAAGAGACTCGTTTCATTCCAGTCGTTAATTAATTTTTTCATATTGCCTGTTCCGGATCAAGCTTGCTCTCGAATGAATTCAATAAATGCAAATAAAAACAAAGCGATAATTATCTCACAAATCTCTTGATCATGCTTTTACATTGGGTATGTTCCGATATACACTGTTTAAACACTGTGACTGTGTAAGGTGTGACGTCAATCCATCCTTTTTAGGGTTCCCGTGACTCGATGAAAAACCCTCAAGGTTAACGTCGGCTCAAATACAAAATTAGGTATCTATTTCATGTAAGCCACCTGTACCTCTTACGACCAGTGAAGACTACCACCGACCAGCTTCCGACAAGTCTATCCAGCTTCCCTCGAAAGTGAGTAAAGTAAAATTATAAAGTCCATTGGCTGCAGAGTGAGTTTTCTTAGCAGACAAATAGATAGTTCCCGGCTATGTTTTGAGGATTAAAACAAAATTGTTCTGTGTACGGTCACAAACGTTTACCACGAAATTAATTATGTTTCTTAGCAAAAATAACCGTTCCATTACTAAGTTTAGGGAAAGGTAAGTGCAAAACGCGAGAGCAAACCGACGTTTGAAACAGGAATGCCGTTGAGAAATTCATTTTTCTTTCAAGACCCACAAGAGTTCACTTCCCAGACCCTCTTTAAGGAAGAGGTCTTTGCCCTGTGCGCCCTGGACATAAATGTAGCTCGATTTTTCTCGCTGTTTTTATAGCGTTACTAGGTAGATAAGTACCTTTTTCTTTAGGTACGAGAGTCGCAATCAGAAAAGGAAATTTTAATAGCTTTGATTTGAAAGCCAAAATCTAGAATTCAAATTTAAAATAAAATCCAAGTTTATTTTGTAATTTTACTATATACGCCTAAGTAAACATGGATCCTCAAAGTTAAAATCCAAGTTCAAGTAAAAGATCAGTAGCTAATTTTATTGTTTTATCAAAGTTCACTTGTCACTCTACACTTTTCGAATGTGAACAATTTTATAATAGGTACGTAGGTATACCGTTGGTAATGGTGATAAATAATTATTTACGAGAACTTAGAATAATTGTTTTTAACCGACTTCAAAAAAGGAGGAGGTTCTCAATTCATCGGAATCTTTTTTTATGTATGTTCACCGAATACTGGAAGACGCCTGAACCGATTTAGAAAATTCTGTTTTGATTTGGAAGGGTATACTTCCCAGGTGGTCCCATTTAAATTTTATCGAAATCGGTCGAGCGGTTTTAAAAAAATCAACAAAAAACTATATAATTTGTAGTGGCGCGGTGTTTGAAGTCGGTTTTTTAAAAAGATTTTTTTTTTATATTAGATTATAAAGTATGTATTTCCAAAGTACTTTGAAGTCAGTTTTTCTCGAACAATCGATCGCAGGTTGTATCGGAAAGCTTAAGAGTGAGCTATACCACTTTCGAAATAGGTATACAAAAGGAAAAGTAGGTGACTGACTGAGTGACAAATCTATCAACGCACACTCAAATTACTGGAGCGATCGGGCTGATATTTAAAGATAGCTATTATGACGTAGGCGTCCGCTAAGAAAGGATTTTTGAAAATTCTACCCCTAAGGGGGTAAAATATGCGTTAGAAAAATCGTACTTAGCGAGAGCGAAGTTGCACGCAAAACCTAGTGTTATATAACATGGAACCTAAAGCCTATAAGTTTAGGGCTGTGTAAATATACCTACTCACCTTATCCACTAATTATTCCAATGTTTGTCCAATAAGGGACTTTTAGTTTTAGCCCGGGATAGAACCTCATTAAAAATACAGAGTGTAAAGTCGCCACTGTTATTATTTGCTCAAATCCAAACAACTTAAAGCTCCCACTCAAACACTTTGTAAGGGATCAGCTAATGGGAAAGATAAGGCCTCTAACACACGGAATTTTACGTGGGCACCTTTAGGGGCTTTAAATGTGTAATACCTACTTTTAAATCGGTTTTTCTCTAACACTGCGAAATAGAAGTGTATCTGATAACACTTTAGTACTTGATAAAAGACATCTATCGGTTGACAAACGGCTAAAATTATTATCTTATAAAATGACTTCAAACAAAAAGTTTAAGTATGTTGTTTAAAGCCATGTTTGCTTAAAAGACTACCAATAAACATTTTTAGCCCACACGGAAAAAGAGGGATGTTTTTAATGACGTGAAATAGTTTGTTTATGTCCCTCTTTCAAATTGTTCGTATCTTAACTATAAAGCCTCTATAGGTTAAAGGCACGGACTGAAAACTCGATCATTCGATCCCCACCCGTTGCACTATTATCGTACCCACTCCTATACGCTTAGTACAAGACTTGATAGTTAACTATACATAGTAAACGATGACATTACCAACAAAGTAAAATAAACCATAATTAACAGTATTGGGTTAGAGCTCAATTTCGTGTATGTACTCTTATACGTTTACGTAACGAAAACGCTCCAAATTAAAATCGTATGTATTGAATTTGTGACTTTAAGTCGATACTATTATGGTTCATTTTACTTTGATGCTAATGTTATCGTTTACTATTACGATCAAACGAATTAAAACTCCGACTAACCGCACTAACCTAACATAAGCTTTCCGCGTAATTGGAGGGGGAGGGGATTAATTAGCAAAATTCAGCTTGGAATATTTTTTTAAGAAAACAAAAAAAAATATATTAAGGAGTACCTATGCCTTAATCTCAAAAATATTGTCGCAGTTACAAATTGGATATTTCGCTGTCTTGTTAGTTAATGTTTCTAAGAATTATCATATTCATGTTTCCGATCCGAATTCCGCATGCATAGTACGACAGTGGCTTGGGACTTGGGACTGCGACGGCATACCTAACGTCATAAGATCTCCTCTAACCTCATGTTAAATTCATAAAACGTTTCATTTTTAAATCGACGTCAGTAAGGAAGTCGAGGTTACTTAATTTATTTGCTTGAGGGGTGGATTTGGAGGGCTGGAGCGGAGTAATACCATTGACCATTTCCGATAAAAAATATTTTTAAAACAAACCGTACCTACGTTTTAGGAATTGTTAATTAGGTATTATTTATTGTAATGAAATGTTTTTACTTTTTGCTGACATAATAATAAGCTAATAATTTGGTGATCAGTTAATATTTCCTTGCAAAATTTGTATGAACTTGTATAATTATTTTAGCTGGCTGATGCCCACGACATCATCCACCCGTGGACATGGAAAAGTTTTTTTTATTCAAATAAACGTCAAGTAAATGTACCACTGGTTTCGAATGCCATAACAACCGAGAAGAACCAGCAAGAAACTTGGTCCGCCAATTCGCATTGGGCCAGCGTGTATATAGCCTATAACCCTTCTCTGAGAGGAGACCTCGTTCAGTAGTGAGCCGATGGTGGGTTGATAATGATAATGATGATGATGATGATGATGATGATGATGATGATGAAAGTTCTTTTAAATAACAGCTACAGAACTTAAGTCACAACAAAAAAATGTACTTGTTCAATGTACTCGTATTTACGAAAATTTAACTACATCGTCCCTCTTTAAGCCTTTTCCACTTAATAACAAAAGGCGTCCTACGCTCAAGCGGCTTAAATGCGATTAATGATTTAGTCTGCCTCTGTTGGAAGAAACGCAGTATCAATTACGGTTTATTTAAAGAGGATTTTTAACCGACTTCAAAAAAGGAGGAGGTTCTCAATTCGTCGGGATCTTTTTTTTTGGTTTTTTTTAATGTATGTTCATCGATTACTCGAAGACGCCTGGACCGATTTGGAAAATTCTGTAAGTATACGTCCCATTGAAATTTAATCGAAATCGGTCGAGCGGTTTTTAAAATATCAATAATGAATTATATATACTTTTTAGTGGCGCGGGCGTTTGAAGTCGGTTTTTTAAAAATCATTTTTTATATTAAATTATGTTTTAAAACGTTATTTTGAATCCTGAGAGATTTCACACGGTGCGTTGTGCCGCCACAACTTAGCCATTTTATCGGACTGCATGCCAAACTGCTGTCGTAAGTGATAATAATTTTTAAGCTATTGCATAGCTTTTATCGCGGGCTTTGAATTAGGACAAACAGTTGAGCGCGGCGACCGAATCAAAAAATTCCGTAACGAAAAAAACCTTTCACCGTCGTTCAGTAAGCGTTTAACATTTTAGAGGTTCTCAAGTAGCTCTATTTGGCGCAGTGGGCGAGCGGCCGCTTTCTTTGTATGGTGTCGCAGGTTCGAATCTCACTCGCGAAGTAGTGACAGTTCGCTTTTCTTGTTTGTTTGTTTTTTAATTTTTTTTTTGCATAATTTTTATTATGCAAAAAAAATATTGCATAAATATTATAATTGCATAAGTTGATAAAAAATGCTATGCAATAGCTTTACCGCGGCAGTCCCCGAGTGCCACTTAATTTTTTTTATAATATATATAGCTCAATTACCACTGACTGACTGACTCACTGACTGACTCACTGATTGACACGATTGTTCTCCTAGAAAGAGACAGAAAACGACATAATGATGCAGGGGAGATATGTTCGGGTACGGGATTCCAGTAGGGAAAAATTATGACATTTCGGAAAAACAAGATGGCGGCCGACGTGATTCTTGCAACTCTTTTGTTTTCCAACCGATTTCGTTAAAACTCGCAAGAATTGAAGAAATCAATGAACGATCAACGGAAAAAGTGGAAAAAATTGGAAAAACAAGATGGCGGCCGAGCTGTAGTGTTTTAAAATTTTTGATTTTTCGACCCCTAACTGCGGCGCCACAGATCCGAAACGGGGCGGTCGAGGATAATAATTTTTTCTTGGTTCGCCTGCAATTATCCTTTATTTTGACAGAATAGGAGTGGTTTTCAAAAATTCAAGATGGCAGCTGTTGCGGCAGCCATTCGGTTTGAGATACGAAAAAACGCTATTTTAAAATTCAAATTTCTCACAGTTGGCAAGGTCGGAGCGTTTCAACTTGTAAGGGGCGATTGTGTGTACCAACTCGAGGTATGGGTTGGTGAAAAAAAAATTACCCCATTTCTCGGGAAATTTTCAAGATTTACCTACCCCAAAAATGAAAAAATCGAAATACGAACTTTTTGCAAAATCCGAGTACCAACAACCACGTGTCTCACTCGCTCAAATGACATTTGGGTATTTTCGTCGTCGAGGTCTGGCAACACTGGAATTTATCAAAGTAAAAGTGATTTTCGAGATGGCCCTTTTTCAGGGGCGATCATTTCAGCTGGGTGCGAGCGAGATGAAAAATTGAAACGTCATCGGGAGCGATATATCCTGTAGTTGATGGGAAAGTTATAAAACTATGTGAAATGTTTCTGTAGAACGAGGTGGCGGCCATTTTGTATTTTTATTTGTGGTGTTGAAAATTTCGATCATGTTTTTGAGGCAGTTGCCAACATTAGAGAAAGTTGACATGTATGGATCGATCGTGTGACTCGACCGGCAGTATCGAGTTATATAAACAGTGTTGCCACATTTGGGGTAGTTTTCGAGATTTTCCCCGAAAATTTCCTCCTGGAAAATTTTGTATGAAAAGTTTTTTTTTTTCACCGATGGCTTCGTATAGAGGACAAAATTTCATTCGGAGGAAAAATATGGAGAGAGCTGATGATTGAGGATTTCGGAGACGGGTGAGGAGCACGGCCAGGGTATTGAAGATAGGTGGGGTGTGCTCGAACAAAAGTCACTCGAAACCTCATCCAATTGCCAGTGAGATGAAAAAAAAATCCAAAATGGCGGATTCAAGACGGCGGCCATTCAAATTTCGTCGCTTCTATCTTGGAGAGTATACAAGATGGAAGAGTAGTTTCTTGGCAAAAGATGATCAATACCCCAAGGTCTACTTGATGAACAGGAAAAAAATCAAGATGGCGGAATTTTTTTACCCATACAAAATATATGGCGAATATTGTACAGCTACAAGTAACCTTTTCAAAATATTTTTTATAGAAGAATTCTCACTCTGACAAATCATTTGGAGAAAAAATATGGAGAGAGCTGATGATTGAGGATTTCGGAGACGGGCGAGGAGCATGGCCAGGGTATTGAAGATAGGTTGGAGGTGCTCGAACAAAAGTCATTCGAAACCTCATTCAATTGGCATCGAGCTGAAAAAAAATTCCAAAATGGCGGATTAAAGATGGCGGTCATACGAAATTTCGTCGGTGTCTATCTCGGAGAGTATACAAGGTGGAAGAGTAGTTTCTGGACAAAAGATTATGAGAAAGTTTTTTTGGCAAAAGATGACCAGAATCCGAAGGTCTACTTGATGAGTAGAAAGATCGCGGTCCGCTTTAGCGGGCCGCGCACCCCACGCGCCCTAACACTATAGTAATAACATTTAGTAATAACGCACAGAGCAAACACTAGTTTTATTATAAAACTAACGGTTGACTTTAACTCGCCTGTGTGTAAGATGCAGTCTAAATGGAGCGCGCTTGCCTGGAAAATATTATTCGCTCTTGATTTGAAGGTGCCCTCCTCCAAAACCCCGACTCCAAATCAGTGTAAAGCCATCGAATTGTAACGCTTAAAAGCGCGAAAGTCGACGCGGTGAAAAGCCATTTTTATTAAGCCTAGCCTAAGGCCCACTACGCAGTATCGTCGCGTTAGTACGTGAGCTCGCTCGCAGAAAATTATTAAAATACAAAACCGGCAAAGTGCGAGTCGAACTCGCGCACCGAGGCTTCCGTACTCCAGAAGTATAAATGTATTCAAGTAAAACGATAATATTACATTAATTTGCTTATTCATATATATGTATTATATATTTTTTGTATTAATCGTTAACTTTGTTTGTAGAGGTTATTATAAAAAAAAACTATAGTTTTAGTCAGCTAGTTAGAGCGTTGGTTTTATTCTTCCTGTAAAATATACACTCGCAGTCATTGAATGATTGTGCCTAATTTGTCATTGTGCCTAAGTTTGGAGCGGAATTTTGTTAGTTTCTGTTATAAGCATTATGGTTGGATGTATAGTAGGGGTTTTTCTTTTCATACCTAATGAATTTAATCCTTTACTGTGTGTTTGTTTATTGGTTTGTTCTTCAATCAAGTGGCAATGAAATGTTGGACCGACGTAATATTTTAGATGGGTATATCAGATAGTTGAGGAATTGGTCGCTATCGTCGAAGTTGAAGAATTGGATGATGACATGATTTTTTTATCCCAGTTAATCAAAGGGTTCCAGCGAAATTATTAAAAACATAACGCGGACGAAGTCGCGGGCATAAGCTATAGTAATTGGTACGGAGGAAACTATAGTAGTACATCAGTTGTAATTGAAACAAAACTAACCTTTTGGATAATAGTATAAGTAGGTACTTTCATGTTAGAGGCCCATTAAAAAGAAACATTTCATGAATCAAACATGAGAGGATCTTAAGACTTATCTCACTGCTTGCCTGAGCACTTCCGGGTCTTGTTGAATAATTTCACCAAAGACCATGAATAATATTACAATGTTTTGTAAGAAAACTTTAGCAACTACATGAGAATGTAGGTAATATGTAAATATTGCATGAACCGTTAGGTAACCGGAATCCTACTAATAATTATAAATGTGAAAGTTTGTGATGACTGATGATGGATGCATGGATGTTTGTTACTCTTTGACGCCACAACGAATGAACCAATTTGTCTGAAATTTGGAATGGAGATAGTTCATACCCAGGATTAACACATAGACTTTTTATCCCAGAAAATTACAGAGTTCTCGCGGGAATTAAAACCTTAATCCACCTGGGTGAAGTCGCAGGCATCATCTAGATCAAATTTTCACTTAAGTATGTACGGAACTTCGGAGGTATGGCCTAGTTGAGACAGTGCATATCGCGTTGTGTATATTGCGTTGGCCATGAAAAACAAGTGGAATTGGGCGGGCCATGTTATGAGAAGAAAGGACAATAGATGGACTACAGAAATTACAGATTGGTGCCCATATTATAATATAAGAAAAAGAGGAAGACCAATGTGTAGATGGAGGGACGATATTGTAGAGTTTGCAGGCTCTCTTTGGCATAGAAACACCTCTAACACTAAAGTATGGAAGAGACTAGGGGAGGCCTTTGCCCGGAAATGGGATGAGTTATAGTGATATTTCACTATAACTAGGCTTATAATAATAACTATTGCGTTGGGCAAGCTACTTTGATGTAAGTTGGTAACTGGATGGCTCTCCAATGTAACCCATGTTGGAGGTTGGAGGGAGGTCCTTTGGCCTTTAATGAGACGATAAAATGTCGGTCCTGGTCGGACATAATTTTTTGCATGAGTATCATCGACATAGTGAAAGACCTGGAGAATGACATAAAAGCCACTTTTTAGGGTTTCAGCGGAATTTCTAAAGAACCTTAAACCCTTCCACGCGGACGAAGTCGCGGGCTGACGCAAGTAGAGTAAAATGAATGCAAGTGACTTGTGACTGCTTATCGCGTTAATTTCCCGCATTAAAACATTTGCAAGTGTGTCTGAGTGGGCAGGAGCGAGCGACTGTGTTATGTTAATTAGATTGCAACTGAAAAGAAATGTTTGAGAAAATTTTCATACGTTTCTTTTATTTTTACAAGCTTTTATTTAGCTTGACCAGTTTATTTATTTATTTGTTTGTTTGGGTCAAATCTTGCAAGATGAATTAGACCTACTTCCCGGTTTCTGGTCGAACTGAAATTTTGCCTTTATGTGTAAATCGGATGACAATGCAATATTATTGTGACATGGAGCTGATCTGATGATGGAGACGGAAGATGGCTATCGGAATCTAATAATAAAACGTAATAAAACGACGTAACCCCATCGAGTTTGGGCTCGTTTGATTCGTCATAACAAGTACTCTGATCCTAGATGATATCCAGAGTCTAATGATGTAGCTACTAAAAGCTTGCATAATTGCTTGCAAAATTGCATGCTTGCTTGTTAATTTACACTTGTTGTTGACTTTAGCTCGTCAGACTAGTTATCGAGTTATAGATGGTTAAAGTTATGTATACATTAGAACAAAACTCTCGTTACTCGCGTACGTAATTATAGTAAAAAAAATTATAATAATTTGTCTTTCAGATGTTACGCCATCTATACGAAGAACCTGGCAAAATTAACTACAACAGCACAGCCTTTTTGAATTCGATAATTTATTACCATTATTAATATTATTCATCAAGGGACTAAATATGAAACATTAAACGTCTACAGTAAAATTGTAGAGATTAAAAGCATCAACATTATTTTTTACTTTCTTCTTGACGCATTATTATTCAAAGATTACTAATTTAGACCATTCAAATGGTGTAAGATCACTAAGGATCGCCAGTGCAGCAGTTCGCTTTTTCATGAATCTTCTTCTTTTTCTCAATCAACCTAATAGACGTTCACTGCAGGACAAAGGACGAGGTCTCTTGCATGGACTTCCACAGGCCTCGGTCCTGTGCCGCCCGAATCCAGCTGCTCCCTGCGACCCGTTTGATAGCGTCGGTCCACCTAGTGGGGGGGTCTGCCAACACTGCGCTTCCCGGTGCGGGGTCGCCACTCCAGCACCTTGGGACCCCATCAACGACCATCAGCTTTCATGAATAAATTAAAATAAAAAAACCATTCAAAAAATTTAACAAGCATCGAAAAGCAGATTCTTTTTATTTTTTAGGATCACATTAATTTGGAAATCTAAATCGAATGCGACTAAAATTAATAAAAAATACTTTATAGCCCGAGACTAAAATGAGTCATTATAGCTTATTGTACGACACAGAAGACATTATAGCATAAACTTAGGTCGCGCTACGCCGAGAGGAGGGAAGGATAATTATTATATTTTACGTGGCAAATAAAATAATTAAATGTGTGAAAGTTTTTTCTAGGCTTCAGCGTAGACATTAACATTTAAATAGGTAAGTATACCTTAATAAACCTATTTACATCTTTATTTACCCCACACTGTCTCATTTTAAACTAATTACCAACACTTTACCTAAACGCTCACCATTCTCCGAGCAATGAAAATATGCAAATGGAAACAATAAACAACACAAATGCGGAATATAGCGTTCCGGAACGAAGCGGCCATCTTGAATTTTACGCGTAACGTACTGTTCGATTACCGTGTTAGGGAAATTTACCTAACTGTTACTGTCTATTTATGGAGAGTAGGCAACTAGCAGATTATAAAAGCTTTCAGAAAGGAGGAGCTCTGTAGAAGAATCAGTATTTTTTTCTGAAAATGTAAAACGAGTGAAATGGAAAGTACATAGTTCGGACATACGATAGACTTTAAAATCCTAGGGTTAAAATAGCGATCCCATAAGGCAAGATGCAGGATTTCCACTAAATAACAGCTGGTAAGTATCAATGATAAATCTAATCTAACATCTATACCTAAATTACCGGAGATTAAGAAAATATACGATTGGAGTGTCGAAAATTTAATCGAGTAGTAACACAGAAAACATAAAAATAATTATGTAGGTAAAGGGATGCAAAATTCTAATTTTACAGGAGAGCGTTTCAAAGATAAAATGTTTAGAACTTTTTTATTATTTGTACTAGAAGTATGATTTTCTTAAGTTTGTATTTTGATACCTATGTGGTTCATTGGGTATTTAAATAATAAACCTTATATATTAAATTTCTGATATATAGTAGTTGATTCAGTATACATCAAACGTAACATAGCCATTTTTGAGCTAACTACCACTTACACTAGTACACAATGTATGTAGCTAAAAGCGATATTTTTAGTTAAAAGAAGTTATTTACTTAACTAAACATTGAAATATTGGATTTGATATAATTTTAAAGACTTTCAGATTAAAAAACTAAGATTTAAATGATAATAAAGTAGTTGACCCAGCTTGTTACGAATTTTATTGCCGACAGTGTGCGTAGTATATGAGCGTATGTGCATATAAAATAAGCTATTATAGCATAAAATATTATTTATATGGTATGTTATATAAAATATTATTTAAATTTTGTGTCATATTGATTTTATATATTGCAAATACAAACTAATTACAATTTTTTTAATATTTATAGGACTCAGTATTGCATATTTTATTTCAAAACAAATCAGATTTTCCTCTAAATATTCAGAATACAAAACTTAATTGGAATTTTTTTCATAGTTAAATTACTTAGGCGCCTAAATATATCTCTTTCATACAAACAAACTATGATACATATAAAACAATAATTTTATATTTTATCAATAAAAACAGTTATAAATTATAATAATAAAATATCCATGTTATTATCTAAACCAGGTAAGTATTGGAAACAAGATTAAATCACAATCGTAAATGTAAAAATAAAAAAAAACTTTTGATGGCTTTATTATCTAATGTGTGGGATGATTTACACTTTCCATGTCACTGGTAGGACAATCAAACAATCCCTATACCAACCTGTGAATATGGTGGCTGTAAAGTTTCCAACATGTCAGATAATAAATTATCGAAAAAACTTGACATATTTTGTGAAAAGTGGTTTCATTTATTTCGAACTATGTGACTTCGTCGGTGTAGTTTAAGAATTTTGGATTCCTGAGGCAGCTCTATAATTTTTCTAGTTAAAATGTAGCCTATGTATGTTCTATATCCATTCAAAATTTTGACCAAATTGGCTCATTTGTTGTAGCATCCATCTAATATCCATTCTCACAAACTTTTGCATTTAAAACATTAGTAGGATTAAAGGGCTATTCAGGCAAATATCATGTAATTTTGATAAATTTTGGCAGTCCATCCAGCTTACACAATAATTTTCCAAATTGTAATTAAATAAAATTTTATAGGGCTCATTATCTTCTATTATATTTCACAGATTTTATTTCTGTGATACATAATTTCTGTCACCCGCAGTTGTCAATTATTGCAGTGTTTTTGACATGGAAGCAGATTTTAGATGTGCTTTAAAGTCTAGAATAAATTCTAGCGAAAAAACAGAGACTTCATAGAGCTTTTCATCATTTTGGCTCATTGAAACGCAGCTCACCACTGATCGGGAGTAGTAGAAATTACCTTGTCTTTGGTGTGAAATTTGTTCAAGGCATGCTTGCTGTTTCCTTCATTCTGGGTAAAACCGACTACCAGAAAACGATGAGTAATACTTATCTTAAATTTGTAACAGGCTAAACTACTAATATATTATGATTCTGGCCTTGCACGTATATTATCAGACCAGAAACGATAATCTTTGATTCATTTATCTAAACCGTAACCGTAATTTTGTAAACAAATACATTTAAACATATTTGTTAATCAAAACATGCACTTAAAACTTCTTTAATTCCTTATCCTGTCCTTTTAATTTAATCGCATTATTATTTTCTTAAAATGATTTCCTTGTTTTTCATTTTCTGCTTCAAGGATTTAATTTTTATTTTTATATAAATGAAATTCTTCACATTTATCTTTTTAAGGCTTATGAAAACATTTTTGTTCAAAATATCACGATTCTGACGTAGATTAGAAACTTGGGCGCAGTAAATAGTTGAATCAAGTCACTGCTTGTAGAGGTTAAACGTCTTAGCAAACGCTATATACTGATGCAACTTATACTTGTACCTTTCCGCCCACGGTAACCTGTCGCGCCCACTCAACGTATACAGGAATCCTGTAGTAACCTCAGTATACGATGTACATAAATTGTAAACAGCTCAACTTGAACCACTATATGCTAGATTATCTTCGAATCTATTTATATTTTTAAAAGTTTTCTGACCTAGGCTGATAAATAAGGTCTTTTTAATGTCAAATCCACCAAAAAGTCAAAATACCTATAAGTGCTAGATGGCTCACTATACGTAGGAGCCATCGAAAAAGTCTCGAATGAGCAAAAAAAGCGTGCTTTGAAGGAGTTCGATGGATTTTTTAATAAACGTTTTGGAGAAACATTGCATTGCCCTTGACACTAAAAAGAATTTTTGTGTGAAACATTTTCAATTCGGGGCGCGCCGAAATGCCAATAAAAACCGACAAACAATGCGGTTCTCACTCCGCGCACCGACCGGGTGACAATATCCTCATACAGGTTGGCAATTTCACAGGACGTGTTGGCCTTATTTTCCCTATTTTCGTTTGTTGTTTTTAACACTTTTGATTGGCTTCAAATATGTCGACGAAGTTTAATTTCATTACCGTGATGCCACAAAGAGTTGCGAGCTTTTTAACAATCTACGGCAAAGCCCAAAGGAAGGAGGGCTTATGATTTTAGAAATGTATGTATGTATACGTTATATATTATGTATGTATACGTTATATATGTATAAATGTATGTATGTATATCGTTTCGTTTCGGAACACACACACACGAAAAACCGGTTCATTAAATGGGCCATAAATCGTAAACGGTAAGTTTTACAAAAAAGTTTACAGGAAATAAAAGATGCAATATTTTATTTTCTACAAAAAAAGTCTGTATAACTCTTCGCTAAAGTGGATAGTTTCCGAGATATCGGTCAAAAACTTTTCTTTAAGATTGCGATCGAAGCTCCACCTGGATCTGTCAGCATTTTGTGTTTTTATGGTCAGTAAGTAACCCTTAACCTAAAAGAAATTAAAATTGGATCGGAAATTTAGTGCGAGGTTGACCAAAAAAAAGGCTTTATTTACTGGCCTATACAGAATATACAAAAAAATTTCATAAACATCGGTCAAGCCGTTTCGGAGGAATTTGATTACAAACGAGAATTTTATATTAACAACCCATTTACTTCCTATTACTAAGAACCGTTGCGTTGAATTTTATTAGCCCTTTTGTCATTAATGCTAGTGCCTATTAAGTACACTCAAATTGCATGTTTTTAATCCCAAGAGAGCTTTTACTTGGTTATCTAATTGCGAAATTATAATTAGCTCTATTAGAGCATTGTAACATGTATTGTCAAGCTTTTGTTATAATAAATGCATGCTAAATTAACATACAGGTACCTAAATAAATAAAGTTACTTCATTAATATTTATCATTTCATTTGCTAGCTGACTAACCCGCCTACGGTAAACAATAAAATATTTTAAAAATATAGTTATGAATGGTTGAGCGAAACAACGGATGGATCATGCATCATGCTAGTGAACGGGTTCCACCGGCGGGAATGGGGCTACTTTCTGTCTGCCCATCTTTACAAGTATTGAATTGTAAGTATGCATTTTTGGACCCCTCCTCATTGTGGCAACACTACATACCCTGCTTAGCAATAATAGAATAGAATATAAATATTTTTTATTCAAATAAATTTTTAGAAGTGCTAATACTCAAAGTTTCAAATAGTAAAATGAATCTACCACTGCTGGTTTGGAATGTCTTTCCTGCCGAGAAGAACCAGCAAGAAACTCGGCGGTTGCTCTTTTCAAAACAAGGTTATAATACAATAAGTTTATAATAAGTACAATAGATACTATGCTATGTATGCAGTGCTTCCACAATGAGGGGAAGTTTCACAAAAGCATACCTAATTATAATTCAACACATGTTAAGACGGGCAGACAGAAAGTAGTCCCATTCCCGCCGGTGGCACCCGTTCATGACGCATGACGCATGCATGACGCATGACACAGCCATTGCTTCGCTCAACCATATTTGAGGGAACGCGGTAACAGCCCGCAAAACCGAAACATTCCACACAAATATGAAGCAACTCGATCGTGCCCGCGACTTTGTCCGCGTGGATTAATTTTTTTTGATTCCCGCGGGAACTCTTTAATTTTCCGGGATAAAATGTAGCCTATATGTTAATGCTGGGTATAAGCTATCTCCATTCCAAATTTCAGCCAAATCGGTTTATTGGTTGTGGGGTGAAGGAGTAACAAACATCCATCATTCCATCCATCCATCCTCACAAACTTTCGCTTTTATAATATTAGTAGGAAGTAGGATAGTGGGATTAGTGTAGGAAGTAGGATTTAAATTGATAACCTAAATGTACCTAAACTTACAATTCGTTACTTGAGGTGCCCTTCAGTATATAGGTACTTACGTACTACACTTAAAATAGTTCTATCTCAAACAGCTCCGCCATTCCGGAGAGCACTTTAACATTTGCAATTTAAATTGCATGAATGTAAAAACCCCTTTTTAGCGACCATTTTCAAGGAATTCCTTTGCTTACGTATTATAATAACATTAAGTAGACAAAAGATTTATCTAATTTGGGTGTATTATAATCTTTTCACACTACATGCTCGACAATGCCGAATTATATGTCATGTAAACCTTACCGAAAGCAAGACATTATACCTCTTGGCTTTAGCCGGGTTATAATGTTCTATTGAATTTCATTATAACCCGCTGGTCAATAATGTGATTTTCACTTTCATAACTCTTATTGCTATGTGCATAAAGTCTAATTTTGCTAAACAGAATGTGCCCTCAGCGGGCGCGGCCAACTCGATTTTCGAAGACCGAAGCCGTGGCCCACTAGATTCGCACCGAGACGAACTTCATTTGTTTGGCAAATCGAGTAGGCCACGCCAGCTGAAAGAAGTTGCTATAGCCGTAGCTAGTAGTACATTTAGAAGATTCTATAAATATTTCAAAAAAAATATCAAAAATGTCGAGTGATGAAAGTATTTTGACTCCAGAAGCGGTTTTTTATTGTCTCGCAAAAAGTGAGAAAAGTATAGTATACACCACCGGAATAAAACTGTTTTTTTCTTGGGCGCTTGAATCCCTCACTGCACTCAGGACTCAATCTTAATTCCCTCGCTTTGCTCGGGAATTAACTTATACCACCCTCGCTGCGCTCGGGAGTTAAATTTGGAGTTCTTCGTTACGTTCAGGATTCAATATAGCGCCCGTGACAAAAAACAGTGCTTTATCCCCTTGGTGTATAATCTACTATTAATATATATATATATATATATATATATATATATATATATATATATATATATATATATATAAATTACGTGTCACGTTGTTTGTCCGCGATGGACTCCTAAACTACTTAACCGATTCTGATCAAACTTCGTAACTATCTGTAATTTGGTCCAACTTAAAAGATAGGATAGTTTTTTTGGATTGGGATAGTTTATTTATTTTATTTATATAGATAACTTAGCGGTACGAAGTTCGCTGGGTCTACTAGTTTAATATAAAAAAATCTTTTTAAAAAACCGACTTCAAAAGCCCGCGCCACTACAAAGTATATAACTTATTGTTGATTATTATTTGAAAACCGCTCGGCCGATTTTGATAAAATTTAAATGTAACCACTTAGAAAGTATACCCTTTTAAAAAAAAAGAATTTTCCAAATTGGTTCAGGCGTCTTCGAGTAGTCGGTGAACATACATATATAAAAAAAGATTCCGACGAATTAAGAACCTCCTCCTTTTTTGAAGTCGGTTAAAAAGCTCTTCCAAAATCAGATCTGTGGTCTTCTAACTGGGAGGTCTCGCGGTTCGATTGCCGGCGGGGGCAATTTGGGAATTTATAATTTCTGAATTGTCTCTGGTCTGGTCTGGTGGGAAGCTTCGGCCGTGGCTAGTTCCCAGTACTTAGTAGTCAAAGACGTGCCGCCAAGTGATTTGGCGTTCCAGCACGATGACTTTTACAGGCAGATAGGGGTATGGATTGAATGTACACTGCCATACTCCTTCCAAGTTAGCCCGCTACTATCTTAGACTGCATCTTCACTTACCATCAGGTGAGATCGCAGTCAAGCTATCTTATCATCGAATAAAATAAAAATAAAAAAGACCTCTGGCTTTGTCAGAATGGATATTTTTAAGTTTTTTTTCAGTTGGGAGAAATTGTTTCATGTTATTAAAAAGTCGGTTTGCAAGAAAAAAATATCGAGATTCAAAATTCAAAATTATTTATTTCATGTAGGCCAACTTGTGGCTCTTATGACAAGTCAGGAATCTACCACCGGTTCGGAATGCTGATTCTGCTGAGAAGAGCCGGCAAGAAACTCAGCAGTTCGTCTTTTTAAAACAAAAATGTTACAAAATGTAGCTTATCTATCTTGTGGACAGCTGAAGCAAAGCCGATTAGAATAGAACTGAAATATTTTCCATTTCAATAAACTTTTACAAGTTCTTTCGCGTCTATGAATAATATTAATGAATCTACCAATGGTTCGTAATGGTACTTACAATTATTCGATACATGTTAAGATGAGCACATCTACAGACAGAAAGTAGCCCCATTCCCACCGGTGGCACCCATTCACGACCGTACCGTATAGCCATACCGATAAGAAACCGAATAAATATTGGCGTATCTTTTAGGCATCGTTACTAACCACCAGGTGAGATCGCAGTCAAGGACTATAACTATTCATAATACCGAGGTACTTATATAAAACTTTCGATTTATAGGCTAAGAGCTGGAAACGTGTGCTCTCTCCGGTTTGTGGGAGTGATGACTTCCGAAAACTGGCAGGCAACGCGATTGCATAATATGCAACATTGGCGCTACCTAAAAATGCCTACAATCTCCACAGTAAATCCACTGTTCACAAGCCTCAATAGCTCAACGGTTAAAGGTGCGGACTGAAAACTGAAAGGTCGCAGGTTCAAATCCCACCCGTTGCACTATTGTCGTACCCACTCCTAACACAAGCTTTCCGCTTATTTGGAGGGGAGAGGAGAATATTAGTCAACTGTTGGATAAAGGTCCTCAAACAGTGGATATATCGTGGCTGATGATGATGACGATGATGATGATGAAGCATACCTGACATTCGTAGGTACCGTTGTCCCTCTTCTGAACGAACTTGATTTGCAGCGTCCAGTCCTCCGACCCTTCTCCGTGGAGGACCTGAAATAGAATGACATTTAAAGTGAAAACTTTTCAGTTACTTATTCAGGGTTAGTACAAGATTGGATAGTTAAGGATGATTATACGGGTCTGTCCGCGAAATTCAAATTTAATTTGGTTTTTCGCATTTTATAAACTAATACGACAAACTAGGCTAATGGCATTCTAATTGCGCCAGTAGAATTATCATCTTCACAGGTTTACATAAAAATCTTTACTTGAAAGTGACCAGTTTAAGAAATTACTCAAAATACTGGCTTTGTGAGAACTCACGTCCAACTCGGTATTTTGATTAATTTCTTAAACTGATCTCAACTGATCATTTCATTGATCAAAATAAAATAAACCATAACAGTATTGAGGTACAGCTCAATTTCGTGTATGTATTTACTGTAAAAACCAAGACCCAAACAAGTGGGCCCAATCCAGAGCCTTATAATTCATAGCCGAACAAGCCAACTGCACCAATGAGGTATTTTCTTACCCTACTAATATTATAAGTGTGAGATAGTGTCGGGGTTCTAACTTCTAGTTTCTAAGGCCTCTCTGCCTCGAATCTTGCGGGCAGCGGGGCGGGGCATTCTGACGTTGTAGTTCGTTCGTGGCTGTGGTGTAAGGCCAACACAGGCGCGATTCCCAAGAGATGTGTTCGAACCCCGCTGGCATCGGAATTTTTGATATGTATTTAAAAAAATTGTTCGTATTTTCTTAAGTGTAGGTTAACATTTATTAAAAAAATAAAAAAAACTTGAGAGGTGTCAAGGGACACCCGGATGGAACGTAGTTCCTTTTGATTAATTAATTTGGCATACACAATGCCAAATTCACATTCAAAAAAGTGTCGGTTTCAAAAAAGTGTCGATCCGTCTAGCCCTTCCGCACCGCGCGATAAGGAACTACGTTCCAAAAATAGTGAGAAAGGGTTTTTGGTTTGTCTTTCAATCACGCAACAACGAAGCTACAGATAGACGTGATTTTTTGCACCGGTATTGTTGTGGACTTGGGGAGTCACATAGGCTACGAGAGTGACAAACCGGAAAATAAGAGTTCCTACAGGATTTTTAAAAACTAAATCCACAGACGAAGTCGCGGGCATCAGCTAGTAAATAAATACATCGAACCGCACTACCCAATTCATTACATTAGTAGAATGAATAGTGCTCAACGGAATATTATTCTCTAAAAAAATATCTCGAAATTTCATCCCGGCCCACCGACAGGGAGTCAGTCAACTATGTTTTCCTCAACACACTTTAATAAATGAAATAGGACGGAAAATCTCCGGTGCGAATTGTCTGGCATCTCTAAATTCAAGGGACGATGTATTCCGAGTGTGACATGTATGGATGATATTATTATGTTAAGTAGAAGGTAACTGTCTCATGGATATTGCGCTACGAGTAATGGGGTCCTGGGTTCAAGATCCTGGTCAAGGAAGTTATTGGGTTATCGGATTAAAAATTCTCGTGTCATCCAACACTTATATATATATATATAGAATAGAATAGAAATATTAATTATTCAAATAAACTTTTTACAAGTGCTTTTGAATCCTCTGACTCTACCACTGGTTCGGAACGCCCTTCCTGCTGAGAAGAACCAGCAAGAAACTCAGCGGTTGCTCTTTTCAAAACAAGTTTACAATACAATAAATACTATGCTATGTATGCAGTGTTTCCACAATGAGGATAAATACATCCTATACTCTATATATTATAAAAATCCTCCTCCTTCTTTGAAGAGATGTATTATACTACTTACTACTAATATTGTGCCAAGTTATATACTTAGTAACTGAAGTAACTGTGTTTTAAATTACGAGGGCAGTATTATAAATGCGAAAGTTTGAGAGGATGGATGAATTAATGTTTGTTACTCCTTCACGGCAACGAATGAACCGATTTGGCTGTTTGGAATGGAGATAGCTCATACCCAGGATTAACACATAGGGTACATTTTATCCCGGAAAATTAGAATAGAATAGAATAGAATAGAAATGTTTTTTATTCAAGTAAACTTTATTACAAGTGCTTTCGAATCGTCGATGAGTCTACCACTGGTTCGGAATGCCGTTCCTGCCGAGAAGAACCAGCAAGAAACTCGGCAGTTGCTCTTTTCAAAATAAGTTTACATTCAATAGAATAGTTAAACAGTTCAATTACCACCTGCTGTCTCATGAATCGCTGGAAAGAATTATGTCCACGCTTTTTTATCGTCTAAATAGTCTTCAATTGCATAATATGCTTTTTTCATAGACTGTGGAATTTTATTATAAAACGTCACGCCCATTCCCACAAATGTCTTTCGGACCCTCTTGAGGCGACATCGAGGAATCACGAGCCTGTTCGGATTTCTAACTTGCCTATCGTGTAAATCACCCTTTTTTTTGTAATTCACGATGTTTTGTCTGACAAATATTATATTGTTGTAAATATATTGTGAAGCTACTGTAAGAATGCCTATTTCTTTAAATTTATTAAAGAGTTCTCGCCAAAATCCACGCGGATGATGTGGCGGGCATCATCTTGTTACAAATACGGCGAGTTCTGCGTATAAATTACATGTTATCGCATGTAATTTGTCTGTTAAGATTAATTAAACTTGATATATTGTACGTATCTGATTTCCCAGTTCCCATTGACTATCACACAGTCTCCGCGATATCTTATGCGAGATAGGTACAGTATTGTTACTAAGGCCGCAATTACACTTACATGAGTAACCTACGAAATGTAAACAGTCCTGTAAGTTACATATCGTTTGATATTGTTAGTTACGTATAACTTGACAATGACACCCCACATGTCAGGGTAAAAAAAAATTGATTGTCTGTGAAGTCGGTTTACGGACGATAGTTTTACGTGATAACGTCATAAAGAAAGATTGATGACCGCTAACCACATCGCGCACGCGATGACTGGCGGCGGCGGGCACTCTCTAAAGTCTAAGCCAACGCTTGGGCCGATCATGCCTCTCTATCGCTTGTTCCGCGCCCTCGCTTGCACGCTCAGGCTAGGCGGAACGTGACACTTTTTCGTGCGTACAGCCGGTGTTCATCGATTTCACGTCACTAATGTCACAATCACGTCAAAAATAAAATTTTATTTCGACTCCTTGTCCATGCATGGGAGCCCCCTTTATTTTTAATTTTATTATTTGTTGTTATAGCGGCAACAGAAATACACATTTTGTAAAAATTTCAACTGTATACCTATTACGGTTTACGAGATACAGCCCGCTGAAGAACGGACGGACAGCGAAGGCTTAGTAATAGGGTCCCGTTGGCACCCTTTGGGTGCCAACGAACCGTATACCTACGTCGTTACACGTTTCTCAGTTTCTGCGATTTGTTTACCTTTCTAATTTGCAGGTAGCTAACAAAATAACAGTTTTAATTTCCGCAATGCACCAAATCCTTGCAGAACACAACTAAACTAGCGGCACGCTACGATGGCCGGTTTGACACATTACAATAGTGATGTGGAATGTCAATTTATTCTCGAACAAAAAACAATTAAGTTTTGTTTTTGTACCTGATTAAATAGGTTTAATAAAACAAAAATGTATATGTTTATTTAATTTATTTGAACGAACTGAATATTTGAATGAAAATGAATATACATACTTTATATGCACACAAGAAACATATGAATACAAAAGATACCAAAAAAGGTGCCACAAAAGGCCATAATTAATCAGATTCGTCCATACTACTATTTTCACTATCGTCACTGCTATCATCACCTACATTAATAATTATATGTTCGTTTTCTATAATATTATCTATTTTCACATCTCTTTCATAATCTTCCCTTATTAATTTAACAGTTCTATTCACAACCTTTTCCCAGTCTCCTTTAGTCACATGTTCACAAGCTTCTTCTAATAATTTTAGCATTTTTTTTGTGGTAAATGGGGGTTCTGTATTGTGTCTTGCAGCATATCCCTTAATTTGAGCCCACACCAACTCAATCGCATTATACTCACAATGGTAAGGCGGTAACCGTATAACTCTGTGCCCATGTTCTAATGCTATTTCGTCAATGACGTATCGGATCTTGGTTGGTTTGTTTTCTTTTAAAAGACGTACTAATTCCGCTTTTAACATATTCATGTTTGCATCTACGCCATTTTTACGAAGCCATGCGACGATATCAGCTTTCTTTTGGGATTGGGCAGGTGGCTTGTCAATTTGCATCGAGTGGTATGGGGCGTTGTCCATAATTATAATAGATGGTTCAGGGAGGCTACACAACATTGAGGTAAACCATTCAGTAAACTTTTCTCCATTCATGTCTTCATGATAGTCTCCAGTGGTTTTTGACGCAAAAGCCATGAGAGAACCTTCGACAAACCCGTTGATGGTTCCGGCGTGACAAATTATAAGTCGCGATCCTTTTCCTACAGGAACTTTGGAAGTAGATGCTGCTGTGTCATCGTTCCAAGAACGGCCTACAGTATGGTTAGCATTAAGCCATGTTTCATCCAAGAACACAACATTTTGCCAATTTTTGATTTCTTTCACTTGCCGTAAAAAAGTATACCTTGCCATCGCTATATCAAATCTTTCCATCAATATTTTGCGTTTGTTACATTTTTTGTATCGAAATCCAATGGTATTCAAAATCTTCGTTAAAGAACTTTCCCCACCGAAGAATAATCCAGCTTCCTTCAGTGAATGCACCAACTTTTTTCTTGTTGGATACTCCTTCTGTAAATAGTAGCCGTAAACATGTCTTCGGATAGCATCGGCATCAAAGCTATCGATGCCTACGACTGGTTTTGCTCGTTTTCTCTTTTTTGGTGTGTGAAGTTTATTTTCTTCTGTGCCAGTCTCGCCATATTTTTTTTTAGTTATCCGTCTAACAGTTCGTTGTCCAATATTAAGCGCATCAGCTACGCGTTCAACCACTGACGTTATAGGTAAAATTGGCCCTCCATTTTGAGCTTCACGATCGAAATAGTTACGAAGGCGTATTACGAACTCACGTGTCTGACTATTTAGAACAGTTCTCTGCGTACGTTCGGTCATATCGACGAAATCCACAACAAAGGGCTTGAACAGAGTCCAAATTAACGAGCAAGGGTCAACAGTAATGCAGTATCAATATTTGAAATCCAAAGCCAGGTCAAAACTATATCACAATCGCATTGCACTGACAGTTTATACTTTTCGAAGCAACGTCAATTCGAAACTGCTTTGTTTTGCATTGAGCATTGACGCGAGTTTGCCGGAGGTAGTAGTTGTGCTAGCCAGCGATCCTATGTGACGATCGTATTAGATTCCATTTTTAAAAATTTTCAATTTAGAAAACCAAATGCCGAGTTGTGGTATATATCATATAAAAATAAAAATTTTACCTTTTGTATGAAACAGCTGATATTTTTTTGCGATTTCAGAGGTTTGTCCACATAGTGAAAATTGTTCATATTCACAAGTACATTCACCCCTTAAATGGTGCAAACTGATTTTTCTACACTTGTATACATTTTAGAAATCAATTTAATAAATAAATTTTGAGTCCTAAACCTAAAACTACATTCGATAAAATTTATGAATCTCTGCACATCACTATCGTCAATAAAGTAATACAATTATTTCCTTCAAAGTCGTTATCAATTAATACGGAACTTCATGAGCGGACAAACGTCAAACCGGCCATCATAGCGTGCCGCTAGTGTAAAGTTAAATTAATTAGCGGAAACAGGAAATTAGACACTTCTGCACTAACCCGTGAATTTGCGCGAATTGAAAACCGCGAAATCAACGTTTCGAAGCTCTAATGAAAATGTGGACGCGTTCCGTGGAGCATTTTAGACGACTATCGAATTAACTAATGATGACTCAGCCCACTAATGCTGACTAAACCAATTGTTTGTGCACTGAAATTACAGCTCGTGCGATTTCTGTTTTATTCAGGGTTGTCATGAGCAAATTCAGAGATGACGGATCCAGATCGATCGATGCATGGAATCTGGGGCTTTGGATATTGTTTATAGTACTTTGACCAAAAAATTATAATCTCTACAAATAATACCTACTATGAATGCGAATGTGTTTTACTTTTGATTTATCTTACAATCACGCAAAAATTTTTGTAAGGGTTAAATGAGAATGGATAGGTTACTTTTTATTAAAAAAAATTTAAATCTTTCTCCTATAAAATTTTGAAAATGACGCCTTAATCAAGTCTTTTAGCCATCAATATTATTATTTATACAATCATAATTACATAATATTATTATTATGTAATTTTTTAATTTTTTAATTTTTATTAAAATGTTACAAAAAAAACTTATAGCTAAACTAATCTAATTACTATACAAATGTAATATTATAATATGTTTTGCATTGTACTACTCTCACGCCTCATTTACTCCTCTCACTAAAGCTTGGCGGGTAGAGATTGCTTTGTTAGCCGCCTAGTATAGAATAGAATAGAAATATTTTTTATTCAAATAAACTTTTTTACAGGTGCTTTTGAATCGTCGATGAGTCTACCACTAGTTCGGAATGCCCTTCCTGCCGAGAAGAATCGGCAAGAAACTCGGCAGTTGCTCTTATCAAAACATGTTTACAATACAATAGATACTATGCTATGTATGCAGTGTTTCCACAATTAGGGGAAGTTCCACAAAAGCATACCTAATTATAATTCAACACATGTTAAGACGGGCAGACAGAAAGTAGCCCCCATTCCCGCCGGTGGCACCCGTTTACGAGCATGACGCATGACCCAGCCATTGCTTCGCTCAACCATATTTAAGGGAACGTAACAACCCACATCACACGACACCACCACAGAAATGTTTAAAGAGAGCGTGACATACTTAGGCTACCCATTAAGGCATCGAATTGAAACAAATAATATAATACAAAAAATACTCATTTTATACATGTATTTAGTTGCGTAGTTTTGTTATTGTATGTGTTTTTGGTTGTATTGGCTTTTTCTTTCGCGTGCAATAAAGTTTTCTCTATCTATCTAGGATAGGCAGATAGAAAAAAAGATTTGTCTATCTAGGATATTCTTGGTTGGCTTATGAAGACCAAGTTCTAGCTAACAAGCGGGACTTGGTATAATTAATATTATCGATCGGACCAAATCCAATCTACAAATTCGAAGGACGTGATCTATATTCCTAACAATGTTCGGCCGAGAGCCCCTCACTGACGCAGTTCCTTAATTACTTTTGATTATTATATTGTTACACCTCCCGGAAATTAAGAGAATGATGAAATGAGCTATGATAGCTTAGTAGTCAAAACTGGGATCTTCTATATGTAGGGAGTTCCGGATTCGATCTAGGACACGCATCTCTGCCTTTTGAGATTAACATGCGTATAAGTAATTAATATCACAATACATGCTCGAACGATGAAGGAAAACATCGTGAGGAAACCTGCACGCCTGAGAATTCCCCATAATGTTCTCAAAGGTGTGTGAAGTCTACTAATTTGCACTGGGCCAGCGTGGTGGACTATGGTCTTTAAGAGAAGACCTGCTCTGTAGTGAGCCGTTGAGGGTTTACTGATGATGAAGAAATGCGAATGATTGGACGAGATTTTTTAAACAGTAAATGCATATTTTTTTTTACGACTGACTATAACTTGGTTACCTCCAAATCAAGACAAATAAGCATTTTCTAGGCAAGCGCACTCCATCTTAAGCTGCATCTTCATTTAAAATAGGTGTGAGTGCAGTCATGTGCCAGTCTATTTAGAAGAAAACAATGTGTGATAAAATAAATTTTTCTCACCTGAAATCTCTCATCGTTTGTGTATGTGAACTTCCCTGAACTCAGGATGTGCCAGTCCCGCTTCCTAATCCACGACACTTGCTGTGAAATAGACAGGACTAAATTAGTTTTACGATGCTATAGTAGGTACTAAAGTCACAATAAATCATGTTTTTCTAAGAAAGACTATACAAAAAATTGTATGAGCACTGTCCTCACCCCCGTACAGACGTGGTACTATTTTTAATATTATTATGACGTCCCATTTTTATGTCTTTTTAGACATTTTCCATCCAAAAATTGTTGGGGTTTTTTATTAAAAGGCTACAAAAAAATACACAGGTGATAAGTAATAGAGCGGGAGGTGGTCAGAGGGCGCGGGCAGCGCGCGGCGCAGTTTTTTCTCTGCGTCTCAGAAACGCGTCTGCATCTTACAGTAGCTTTTTTGTAGTTGTTTGATGCTTCTATATGTTCGTTTTATAATTGTAAACTACTAAACTGGTATCCAAAACAATTCATTGAAAAATAAGTAATTCAAATTCGATTTGAATGAAAACCCCAAATCAACAGTGGATGTCGTAGTAGTAAAAAAACCGGCCAAGTGCGTGTCGTGCCACGCGCAGTGTAGGGTTCCGTAGTTGAAAGTCTGAAATATTATTGCTGAGTTAGGATAGTGCTTTTATTTTATTTATGAATATTGAATACATTTTGAGTTCCATGGTTTAAATACTATAATATATGTGGGCGCAATTGATTTCCGTTTAATTTATATTAATTAATTGGGAGTATTGTTTTGATTTCCGTATCCATTTATTTTAAATTAATTATTTAAAAGTATTGTTTTGACTTCCGTTTCCTTTTATTTATTAAAATTAGTTTAATCAAAGTGACATTTGACTTTGACAGCGCGAGTACGCCATTTTGCGCGCCATCTTGAAATATTAGTGTAAAACGGCTGTTTTGACGACACGAATTCAGTCTCTGCCCAGAGACTCATTCGACTAGTAGATGCCTTCGCGTCTAGGTCGTTCTATTTGATTGAGGGTTTGCGATAGCAATCGCTCCCTAATCGAATAAATATTGTCTGTACGCTTAGATTAGTGTAAAAATTTAATTAATATTTTGATATTTTTGATAACTACCCTCACGTTTAGATGTTGTTTTGATCAATTAATACTTAGATATTTTTGATAGTTACCCTCACGTTTCGATGGTGGTTTGTCCGTCGTGCTGTAGTTATTAGCTGAGTGGAAAGGGGCCGTTATTGGGGATGGTGGCGACGGCTTTAGGTAGGGTTTCAGCGTTTTAAGAGACGCGTTCTCTTAAAGCCTGATTAGTTTTGAGTAATAATTCCCGCTTCTGGTCCATCGCTAATAAATGTAAAAGAGGGGCTTTTGAGGGTACTTTGTTTAAAAAATAAACATCCCAAGTAATTTAGTGATCTTTCCATGCTACCTACCCTCGTTGCGCAGCAAATGTGTCTGACTTTGTTGCCAACGAGGATAACTGTTTCCGACATATACTACAAAATATGCAACTTACACTACGTGTAATACCTAACTTAGGAAAAACAGATATAACTCCTTAACTAATGAACCCTACTTAGCCGTGATAGTTTTCCTTTAAAATTCATTATATAATCTACTGCTGTGAATTTTTTCTTGCATCCTTTATACAACCATTTAGCTGGCAGAGGAGGGGGGGGGGAACACTTGATTCTAATAAAATTTAGCACTTTAAAATATCATATTTCACAAACGGAGCCCTGAATTGAAAAATGATGTTCCCACACCCACAATATTTTTGAAAGACCTATTCAACGACACCCCACACTATGGGATAGACGAGAAAAAAAAATTCATCCCCACTTTACATGTAGGGGAGGTACCCTAAAAAAAAATTTTTCACAATCTTATTTCACCACTTTGTCGCCGTGATTGATAGTCTCTGAGCTAAACCGCGGACGGACGGACTGACAGACGGACGGACATGGCAAAACTATAAGGGTTCCTTGTTTACTACGGAACCCTAAAAATCATCAAGCTGCCATGATCTATTAAATGAGATATATATGTTTGAAATCTGTTCGTGGGTGGGGATGCTTTTTGCATGGTTTTTTTTGATAGATTATTTTAGTTCTTTTTCTTCTTTGATAAATAAAACAGATAAAAGAGATAAACTTCTTAATCAGGTTGTGCAAATTCCCAAGGTTTACTAATCCTGTTGTAATAAATAGTACAGATTTAGTTTTATGATTTTCTAACACAAGGCTTTTTTGTACTAAACTTTCTTGAGCAACAGTTTGCGGAAAAATCCTCGAAATCCAGAACACCTAAGTTAATACCAAACAAAATATAACATACTTCTTATATTTCTGCTTTACAAAGCTACGATCTGCAATGCGACGTAAGTTTTGTAATGTTGTTCTGTTTCCTTTGATGTTTGGCATAGGAATTTTTAAATGCCGTGCTAACTGTGCGTTCTTCGCTGTCATTCCTAATTATATCCCTTCTATAAATGGTGCTTACACTAGCGGCACGCTATGATGGCCGGTTTGACACATTACAATAGTGATGTGGAATGTCAATTTATTCTCGAACAAAAAACAATTAAGTTTTGTTTTTGTACCTGATTAAATAGGTTTAATAAAACAAAAATGTATATGTTTATTTAATTTATTTGAACGAACTGAATATTTGAATGAAAATGAATATACATACTTTATATGCACACAAGAAACATATGAATACAAAAGATACCAAAAAAGGTGCCACAAAAGGCCATAATTAATCAGATTCGTCCATACTACTATTTTCACTGTCGTCACTGCTATCATCACCTACATTAATAATTATATGTTCGTTTTCTATAATATTATCTATTTTCACATCTCTTTCATAATCTTCCCTTATTAATTTAACAGTTCTATTCACAACCTTTTCCCAGTCTCCTTTAGTCACATGTTCACAAGCTTCTTCTAATAATTTTAGCATTTTTTTTGTGGTAAATGGGGGTTCTGTATTGTGTCTTGCAGCATATCCCTTAATTTGAGCCCACACCAACTCAATCGCATTATACTCACAATGGTAAGGCGGTAACCGTATAACTCTGTGCCCATGTTCTAATGCTATTTCGTCAATGACGTATCGGATCTTGGTTGGTTTGTTTTCTTTTAAAAGACGTACTAATTCCGCTTTTAACATATTCATGTTTGCATCTACGCCATTTTTACGAAGCCATGCGACGATATCAGCTTTCTTTTGGGATTGGGCAGGTGGCTTGTCAATTTGCATCGAGTGGTATGGGGCGTTGTCCATAATTATAATAGATGGTTCAGGGAGGCTACACAACATTGAGGTAAACCATTCAGTAAACTTTTCTCCATTCATGTCTTCATGATAGTCTCCAGTGGTTTTTGACGCAAAAGCCATGAGAGAACCTTCGACAAACCCGTTGATGGTTCCGGCGTGACAAATTATAAGTCGCGATCCTTTTCCTACAGGAACTTTGGAAGTAGATGCTGCTGTGTCATCGTTCCAAGAACGGCCTACAGTATGGTTAGCATTAAGCCATGTTTCATCCAAGAACACAACATTTTGCCAATTTTTGATTTCTTTCACTTGCCGTAAAAAAGTATACCTTGCCATCGCTATATCAAATCTTTCCATCAATATTTTGCGTTTGTTACATTTTTTGTATCGAAATCCAATGGTCTTCAAAATCTTCGTTAAAGAACTTTCCCCACCGAAGAATAATCCAGCTTCCTTCAGTGAATGCACCAACTTTTTTCTTGTTGGATACTCCTTCTGTAAATAGTAGCCGTAAACATGTCTTCGGATAGCATCGGCATCAAAGCTATCGATGCCTACGACTGGTTTTGCTCGTTTTCTCTTTTTTGGTGTGTGAAGTTTATTTTCTTCTGTGCCAGTCTCGCCATATTTTTTTTTAGTTATCCGTCTAACAGTTCGTTGTCCAATATTAAGCGCATCAGCTACGCGTTCAACCACTGACGTTATAGGTAAAATTGGCCCTCCATTTTGAGCTTCACGATCGAAATAGTTACGAAGGCGTATTACGAACTCACGTGTCTGACTATTTAGAACAGTTCTCTGCGTACGTTCGGTCATATCGACGAAATCCACAACAAAGGGCTTGAACAGAGTCCAAATTAACGAGCAAGGGTCAACAGTAATGCAGTATCAATATTTGAAATCCAAAGCCAGGTCAAAACTATATCACAATCGCATTGCACTGACAGTTTATACTTTTCGAAGCAACGTCAATTCGAAACTGCTTTGTTTTGCATTGAGCATTGACGCGAGTTTGCCGGAGGTAGTAGTTGTGCTAGCCAGCGATCCTATGTGACGATCATATTAGATTCCATTTTTAAAAATTTTCAATTTAGAAAACCAAATGCCGAGTTGTGGTATATATCATATAAAAATAAAAATTTTACCTTTTGTATGAAACAGCTGATATTTTTTTGCGATTTCAGAGGTTTGTCCACATAGTGAAAATTGTTCATATTCACAAGTACATTCACCCCTTAAATGGTGCAAACTGATTTTTCTACACTTGTATACATTTTAGAAATCAATTTAATAAATAAATTTTGAGTCCTAAACCTAAAACTACATTCGATAAAATTTATGAATCTCTGCACATCACTATCGTCAATAAAGTAATACAATTATTTCCTTCAAAGTCGTTATCAATTAATACGGAACTTCATGAGCGGACAAAAGTCAAACCGGCCATCATAGCGTGCCGCTAGTTTACGCCTCTTTCGCTCAAGTGCCCAACAAGACAGTGCAGGTAGGCCGTCCCGCCGAGCTGCGCTGTCACGTTGCTGAAAGAGTTGTTCGCTGTCACGTCGGCGAGTAAGGCTATACTATTTTCATGATTATTACCCAAATGCCGTGCTAACTGTGCATTCTTCGCTGTCATAGGTACCTAATTGTAACTCTTATATAAATAGTGCTTACGCCTCTTTCGCTCAAGTGTCCAACAAGACAGTGCAGGTAGGCCGTCCCGCCGAGCTGCGCTGTCACGTTGCTGAAAGAGTTGTTCGCTGTCACGTCGGCGAATAAGGCTATACTATTTTCATGATTATTACCCAAATGCCGTGCTAACTGTGCATTCTTCGCTGTCATAGGTACCTAATTGTGACTCTTATATAAATAGTGCTTACGCCTCTTTCGCTCAAGTGTCCAACAAGACAGTGCAGGTAGGCCGTCCCGCCGAGCTGCGCTGTCACGTTGCTGAAAGAGTTGTTCGCTGTCACATCGACGAGTAAGGCGAGTATACTATTTCCGTGATTATTATATAAATGCCGTGCTAACTGTGTGTTCTTCGCAGTCATTCTTAATTGTATCTCTTCTATAAAAAGTGCTTACGCCTCTTTCGCTCAAGTGTCCAACAAGACAGTGCAGGTAGGCCGTCCCGCCGAGCTGCGCTGTCACGTTGCTGAAGGAGTTGTTCGCTGTCACATCGACGAGTAAGGCGAGTATACTATTTCCGTGATTATTATATAAATGCCGTGCTAACTGTGTGTTCTTCGCAGTCATTCTTAATTGTATCTCTTCTATAAAAAGTGCTTACGCCTCTTTCGCTCAAGTGTCCAACAAGACAGTGCAGGTAGGCCGTCCCGCCGAGCTGCGCTGTCACGTTGCTGACAGAGTTGTTCGCTGTCACGTCGGCGGGCGGGGCGTTGCCTCTCCAACCGCGCGCTCGCGACGTCCCGTGATGCCCTACGAATTTTACACAAAATTATAATTAATAACGTATTCATAAGTTTTTACGCTTGAGCTCTGTATCTAATAAAATAAAGACGATTCTTAACTTTGAATAAATTAAAAACTATACTTTTTGAGCGGTTACTATTGCAATGATTTTACAGTGTAAAAACATTTCGATAGTAATTTTATGGCTGAGCATTGAAATAGTAATAATTGAAATATTATTAGTGTATATTAATTATGTAAGTTGACCTCTAAATCAAGAGTGAATAGGAATCTTCTAGGTACGCGCACTCCATCTTAGGCTGCAACTTCACTTACCATCACGTGAGATTGCAGTCAAGCGCTAGTCTAAATATTAGCGGGTATATCAATAGCGGGTTGTTACGTTCCCTCAAATATGGTTGAGCGAAGCAATGGCTGGATCATGCGTCATGCTCGTGAACGGGTGCCACCGTCGGAAGCGGGGCTGCTGGTCTGCCAGTCTTGACATGTATTGAATATTGTACTTATGTTATTTTTGGAGTTGTTCTATAAATATTATATCATCGTATTGTTGGAAATATTCTATTCTAACAAGTTGCATGGGGTAAATCGGCATGGCATCCAGCTGCCCACAAGATATTATAAAAAGTTATTAAAATGTATAATACATATTACCTACAAAAAATATTGTAAAATGTGTAATTTTGAAAAGAGCAACTGCTGAGTTTCTTGCCGGTTCTTCTCAGCAGAATCCGCTTTCCGAACCGGTGGTAGAGTCATGACTTGTCATAAGCGCCACAGGTTGGCCTACATGAAATAAATGAAATGAAATAAATTAAAAAAAAGTTTTATTAATTTTTGTGAAATATTGACATCTTTGTAAAGTATATTATTATAATAAAAATAACAACTTGAAATTGAATGACGGAACATGTTTGGAACTACTTTAATCTATGTCAACTTTTGTACAATGTTTACACGTATGTCTCCGTTGGATGATGTGAACAGGGGCAGCCTGCAGAACACAGCAGCGGCGAACGGTATGCCCATCCTGCCAGCCACTCGCCATTTCATCTAAAACGGTCGTCATACTCACGTATGTCTCCGTTGGATGACGTGAATAGACGCAGCATGCAGAACACAGCAGCGGCGAACGGTATGCCCATCCCACCAGCCACTCGCCATTTCATCTAAAGCGGTCGTCATACTCACGTATGTCTCCGTTGGATGACGTAAACAGGGGCAGCATGCAGAACACAGCAGCGGCGAACGGTATGCCCATCCCGCCAGCCACTCGCCATTTCATCTGAAACAACCATTATTGATGTTATGATCACTTCATCTATCGGGGCTTATAAGTTTCACCTAAATAGCTTCAATAGCGCAACGGTTAACGGGCGGACTGAAAATCAAAAGGTTATGATTCAAATAATTATATTAAATTTAAATAATTCGTTAGGTGCAGTTATTTTCTTTCTTACTAATCTTACTCTCTTTAAATAAATGCGAAAGTATGTTTGTTTATTTGTTTGTTGGTTTATTGGTTTGTGTTTCAATCACGTGCAACAAAGCTACGGATTGACGTGTCTTTTTAATGAGTATAGTTTTATATTTTTTTTAAGGAAAAGACGCGCAGTGCCAACGCCACATAGCGTGGGAAAAGGACATGGGGATGATGATGAGTATAGTTGACGATCTGGAGAGTGACATCAGGCTTCTTTTTATCCCGAAAAGTTTATGACTTTCTGCGGGATTTAAAAAAAAATAATCCACGCGGACGAAGTGGCGGGCATCAGCTAGAATGCAATAAAAACTTGTTCAACCTGATATCTTATCGCCACATCGCAATCTCTGCCTGACATTCAGTACCAACACAGCACAAGCATTCAAGAAACGAATCGAATAACTCGATTTTCTTCAAAACTCCGAAAAATATTCTTCCATTTGATGCCATATAAACGATTCCATTGTACTCGGAGTTTGCTTTAATACCTTTTTGTGGGGCGCAAGAGAAATTTTGTTTATATAAGGAAATTATTTGCCTTCAGAGTTCCCAGTTTTCTCTGAAGATCTGCAGGGATTTTCATGTTTTATGCAAATTCTGCTATACCTACCTACTTATCTCTGTTGTCTTTATGGTAGAAAGGAGTGAGTATAGTATTGAGTTATTTCTTCTACACACGCAAAGTGAGTAAAAATAAATGTATTCTTTTATACAAATATGGATATAGTTACAAAATTATGAATAGTTTTAGTTACAGTCTGCCATAATTATAATGGTGTGCAAAAATTTTAAAATCACAAAAATTCAAATTTTAAAATCAGGATTAATTTTAATTCAAAGTGGCCACTTCGTTAAAACAGCAACTTCTAAATCCTATAGGTATACGCAATAATTATTGTAATTATGATTGATTGCACAGTCGGCAACATACCTACATACATAAACCGTACTTACTTAGATTATGTAGAGTATCTACTTAAGCAAAGTAGGTTATTAATTAGCTAATACCTAGTAGTTGACTTAAGTATATAATTATCTAGCAAGGATACTCAGAGCATAGCCATCTAACCACTCATCCATCGCCCGGCGAGTGACCCTTAGCCTCTTTATGAGGCCCATCGTTAGCGACAATTATTCGGAACCTTATGGTCATCACCACGGAATAGATAAAGTCATCACTGACAACATGTATTGTTCGAAGACACTTTTTATACTTTAACTTGCGCACTGCTTTTATAATGGTAGTAATGAGCATTTTTTACGAAAACTTACAACCAAATCTAGTTATGCTGGTATATTAATGTGGGTACCAAACGCGCCCTGGTCTGAGAAGAACCCACGACATTTGCTCAGCTGGTTCTCTCGATTTAGATTAACTTTCACAATTACATTTCTAGATTAATTTACTAGATAGTAAAAATAGTATTATTGATAAAGCAACGTTGTGTTGCATTTCGTTCGTTCGTTCTGTGCAAAATAAAATAAGTTTTCAGGTTAAGGGCCTCTAGCAAAAAAATATCGGTCAAATGCCTCTCTGAATTTATACAGTGAACAAATCTTTTGAATAGGTACTTTAATATTATTTTTCTTTACTTCTCTCGGAAAGTAACTGGGTCAGGACTTTCTATTCTAAGGAAAATGAGTGTTTAGAAAAGCTGCTAAAGAAATATTTATACTGAGATAACTCATTTCAAAGTGGTTTCGCGCTTATTAAGTAAGTAGGAACGGTCTTTGGAAGGTTTTGTCTTAGAATTTTCATAGGATTTTTAATCGAGGGCCGATTTCACCAACGTTAAATACTTACCTAAGTCTTATTCGAGCATAAATTTGATATTTTGGCAGATTTTCAATACAAAAACTGTCAATTAAAATATTATAATTATAACCCAATTTATTTCTCGGTTAAACGTCACTCGACTTCCATATGTATGGACGGAATCAGGACGGAGTCCCAGATACACGCTGAATATAGGCGTAAGGCGGCGCAATACCGAGGCATGTGGAAAAGTCTATATAAGAGACATATGTCCAGCTGGGACGTCTATCAGTGGATAAAAAAGAAGGAGAAAATATATTATATAGATTGTTAAAAATTATTATATGTATATAAATAAAATCATCAAAAACTTTTATAATACTAATTATATTCATCTGAATCTCAACACTGACTGATGACTCTTTTCACCAGCTTTCCTTAGTTGTAGATAAGCTAAGTTAACCAACCTTTAGGGAGCACCTAATGGTGAAGTTCCGTAGGAGAACCAAAGTCACCGACATAGCTCAGCGAGTCACGAAACTGAAGTGGAAATATGCAGAGCACATAGTTCGAAGAGCTGATGGTCGTTGGGGTCCCAAGGTGCTGAAGTGACGACCCCGCACCGGGAGCGCAGTGTTGGCAGACCCTCCACTAGGTGGACCGACGACATCAAACGAGTCGCAGGGAGCCACTGGATTCGGGCGGTGCAAGACCGAAGCCTGTGGAATTCCATGGAGGACCCCTTCGTTCAGCAGTGCACGTCTATAGGTTGATTAAGAAGAAAAGTAATGGTGAAATTGACAATAGTTGTTAAAGGTTTGCATTGGAAGGTTACTTAATAAATTAGGTGACTCCTACATAAGAGATGATTTAGGTAGAACGTAATATGTATTGTATTGATGAAAACGTCGAGCATGACTGCTATATCAACACCTGTCAAAACAAGAAAGATGCTATTCAATACAGTTAAAACAATTTTGTTAATTAAACCAAAATTAAAATGTAATTGGGACCACTCCACGATCTACATTTTCGTAGAACCTGTCTCTCATTGTGAGGTGCGCGGCGAATTGAAATTATTTTCGTTACGTTAATTGGATTTTTCAGCAACGATGCTTTTAAATTAAATTTTACGACCTCCCTGACGCCGTGGTTAGCGCTGCGGTTATTTACGAGTACGTGGAAGGTCTCAGATTCGATTCCCGGCAGCGGCAATCCCTATTAATGTTATAAATGCGAAAGAGAGTTTGTTTGTTGGTTTGTCCTTCAATTATGCTGAAACAGAGCTACGCATCGACGTGATTTTTGCAAAGGTATAGTTGAGGACCCAGGGAAGGACGTAGTATTTTATATCCCTGGAAATCAAAGAGTTCCTTCGGGATTTTTTAAAACTAAATCCATGCAGATGCAGTGGCAGGCATCAGCTAGGAATAATTTCTATAATATTATCTTTGGTCGGGTCTGGTGGGAGGCTTTAGCCGTGGATAGTTGCAATACTACTGTTAAAGACGTGCCCATCAAGAGATTTAGCGTTCCTGTACGATGGTGTTCAATCGTAGGGGGTATTGGTTTAATTTACACTGACATACCTCTTCTAAGTTAACCCGCTCTTAATCTGCTGTTATCAAATAAAAAAGAGTTATAAAAAAACATCATGAATAAATTGAAATTCAACAAAATGTTGAAACAAGTGGATGATTCTTATCTCAAAATCTTCGGTCGTTTAAGATTTTTTTCCTGAAGGTTATTTTTTAATGTTACTTCTTTAGGTAATGGAATGTTAAAATAACATAATTGAATTTAAATTTCTCTATAAAATACTTAGAAATAATTTGGACTATTTATACGATAAGTAAATATTCGTATTCGATTTCGGAAGCTTGTTATTTTAAATTAAGAAATTTGAAATGCCATCAATTTCACCATCTCCGAGAAACGATTATTTCAAAAGATTACCAGTAGATAAAATCGTCAGAACGTTAATATTTCTTGGTTATTAAGTTTCTAGACGATTGTGAAATTAATTAATACATTTTGATCGACACTTATTTTATTATAAATGCGAAAGTTTGTATTTCTGTGTTTGTTATCTTTTCACGGCTCGACCACATAAAGGATCTTAATAAAGAGAAAGTACAAAAATGTTGTATTCTGCAGCGCGCTTGCCTTGAAGTTGATTCACTTGATCAATCAATGATCTAAGATGGTTTTAAAAGGGAAAATTTCTGTAGATTTCGGCTGTATGCCTTTGATACAATATGTTGTTCTAATGTTAACAACAAGCGTAGGTACGTATTTATACCTACTCTAAATTACCACTCTATGGTAGAAATTTTGTTTAATATGCCTTTCTAATTTAATAGCAATTATTATTATAATACGCGTACGTAATTATTATAGTACGCGTTAAAAATAAATTCTTAAACTGTTTCGACCTTCAAAGTCGCTATGAAAATTGGTCGATAAATAATAAATTTACTTTGTTTATAACTTGGTGGTAATTAACGTCGACGCTACTTTGATGAAAGCTTGACTTTGAAAGTAATCAGGATAATTCTGGAAGATTAAGATAAACTTTAGTTTCTAAGGTTGTAAATTTAGTTTGAGAATAATTCAAAACAGTCGTTCTGACTGTTTTTGTGAAAAATTGCTGTGTAACTATTGCTGGAACTAATTTAGAACACTAGCTTAGACTCTTTACATACTACGTAGAAACGACCACAGTAGCTTCTTCGTCCAAGTAAGTATGCTAACCAAGTATATATTAAGTAGTGTTCAAGTATCACTTCCCAAGGGTGCAACAGCCTTACTGTAAACTGCATCATTACCTAAGACAATTCTTGGTTATCATTACAGCTGGAACATAAATCAAAGAGGTCACATTAAATATTCTAATGCCAACATAGTCTGGCGTGTAGACAAACAGTAATTTCCTTACATACACAACTTTTACGTGCGCTCTACAAAAATAAATCAAAGTAAACATCTTGTACCTACAATGAAAACGTTTACGGAATCAAATAATATTATATTGATCGATAAATAATTTCTGAAAGTAAGAATTATTGCATTTAAGATGAGCTCTTATGGACAGTAAGTAGTTGGTATATTTAATTCATAATATTGATGTACATTTCAAATATGTATTGAACAAAAACGATTTCCACGAAATAGGTGTATGTTTAAGACAGGATATTATACATACAGGATGTTTCTAAATGTTAATGGACAATAAGTTGCCGTATTTTGCAGGACGCTGCATTAAAAAGGAAATTTCAGTTCAGGTTTCAGTGTCCCCTGAAAACAACTGTAAAGTTCTACGCCACAAACTAAATTAAACTATTTTCTGACATTTGAAACGACTGTTATCTACTTAAAAAGTACACATTGTATTTCATCATGCAAGACGGGTTTGCGCTTGGTTAAAAATTACCACATAAGGCATGGTTCAAGGGAATGAAGTCAAACTTCATTCCCTTGAAAACAAACAAATTATGAACTAGGTCAGAACGCATGACTAGGTTATGTGCTCATGTTATACGTGGTAGGATAAAATGACGTCGGAAGGGCTTTCCACTCTTAGGTTTGATTTATATTACCTACTCGTTTGGAAGAATTATTGTGTGGCATTGAATGAAGTAGGTCGTGCTAGAATGTGCTATACTCGTGCTCGGTCTGGGCATAAATGTTATGCCCAATGCACAGCCTAGCACGGCACCGTGTATAGTGTTTTAAATCTGCCCTAACTGGGTATTTCACTGTTGTCAAAATGTTGATATTCAATATTCATCAATTATAATCGAAAATGTAACATTTTTTTTAAAGAATATTAGTCAAATTGAAGTTGACTAATATCCTTCCTATCCCCTCGAACTAAGCGGAAAGCTTGTGCTAGGAGTGGGTACGATAATAGTGCAACGGGTGGGATTCGAACCTGCGACCTTTCAGCTTTCAGTCCGCACCTTTAGCCGTTGGGCTATTGAGGCTCTAACATACATGTAAGAATTACATTTGTAAAAACAGAATAAATCAATCAAAAATCAAATAAGTTATAAGCTGTTTTACTGAGACTGTATTTGTCTCTTGAAAAATGAAATGAAGCCTAATTGTAAGCGTAGCTTATTGCCTTAAAGTATGTTTTTTTTTGTTCTTTTGTCTTGTATTGATTGGTGTGCAATAAAGTATATTTTCATTTCATGAAATTCTCTATGAAGCATGTATATAAGTATAAGTGTATACTACTGTCTTGTGACGTCATACGCCAGTAGCATTCTCATCGTCTAACAGGAAACTTTAAACATCTAAGTATATTTCAAAGACAATTTAAGATTTTTAAAAAGAAAAATGGCATTGTTTTATAATATTTAAAAACTTTATTTAATAGGTATAAAAAATATCAGTCAAATACCCTATTGTAGTAGGGTATTTAATAAAATTTCCTCAGGTCCTTAACGGTGTAAACTATCGGCCAACCAAAAAGTTACAAAAGCACTTGCAATCGCTCTGAGACAAGACGCTAAGTTTTGCATTAAATATTCATGAATAATTGAGCAGATAAACAAGAAACACCCTGTATACATCTCGCTGGAGCGTGACGCTAAACTAAAATGGTTGCCTTCAAGCTGTCTTATACTTACAAACAAACTGTGGAAAGTTCAACAGAGCAATTATCTTGTCTGCACAAACTGTTGCTTTTGTACTCTGTTTTGAACGCTCTGTTGTTATTGATAGATGGGAATAAATTGATTAATGTTAGTGAACCAAATAATACTGCCGCCGCCCCACGCGCGCCGGTAGAAATCCGATTTTGAAAGTTTCTCCCTCTCTGCATTTTTAGGGTTCCGTAGTAGACAAGGAACCCTTATAGTTTCGCCATGTCCGTCCGTCCGTCCGTCCGTCCGTCCGTTTAGCTCAGAGACTATTGGTAGTAGAAATCTGTAATTTGACAAGGGTATATATATCAATCACGGCGACAAAGTGGTGAAATAAGATTGTGAAAAATTTTTTTTTAGGGTACCTCCCCTACATGTAAAGTGGGGATGAATTTTTTTATCTCGTCTATCCCACAGTGTGGGGTGTCGTTGAATAGGTCTTTCAAAAATATTATGGGTATGCGAACACCATTTTTCAATTCAGGGATCCGTTTGTGAAATATGATATTTTAAAGTGCTAAATTTTGTCAGTCAAGTCCCCCCCCCCCTTCCCCCACCCCTCTGCCTGCTAAATGGATGTATAAAGGATACAAGAAAAAATTGACAGCAGTAGTATATATAATGAATTTTAAAGGAAAACTATCACGGCAAACTAGGGTTCATTATTTAAGGAGTTATATCTGTTTTTTCTAAGCTAGGTATTACACGTAGTGTAAGTTGCATATTTTGTAGTATATTATAGTATTTAATCCATGGAATTCAAAATGTATTCAATATTCATAAATAAAATAAAAGCACTATCCTAGGTCAGCAATAATATTTTAGACTTTCAATTACGGAACCCTACACTGCGCGTGGCCCGACACGCACTTGGCCGGTTCTTTATGTACTTAAGTAGCGAGCAAACGATGCAATGCGATGGAGAGAGCTATGCTCGGTATATCCCTGCGAGATCAAATCAGAAATGAGGAGATAGCGGGGCACATAGTTCGAAGAGCTGATGGTCGTTGGGGTCCCAAGGTGCTGGACTGGCGACCCCGCACCGGGAAATGCAGTGTTGGCAGACCCCCCACTAGGTGGAGGTAGGTAGGTAGGTTGTGGAAAGCAGACCTAACTATAACTTTATAGTCTTTTGCACTTATTTGTATTGATAATTTTCGAGGTCAGAGCTTTAACATCCTCCCGACTAAATTAGGTTGCGGCGGCCAATCTCCTCAGAGATAAGCCATTTGCGCGGGATATATTATAGTGCACAAGTGTGTGCACACATACAGGTGCACTGGCTATTCCCTCGCTCTCATAGTCTGATGGGACGGAAATCCAATACGACCGAACAGAAATCATTTGTAATTGAACATGATAACCACTATACCAAAGAGGCAGTTAGTCTACGAGGTGAAAGCTACCCAGTTATCAAACCCTTGCTTGCGTCAATACTATGACCCAGTATACTGTGAGATAGAAAAGTCTTTAGAAAATCATCAAAGCTCTAAATGAAGTTTGAATAAATCTTAATTAATGAGAGCGCGATTTGGTCGCGAGTCCCGAGCTTCGAGTTTAATATTCCTGAAACGTATCCATTATTATCGGATTTTCTTTTATATGCTAATTGCTCGCTCTGTTTCATTATGTAACTGAGAAAACGCTGAGTTATTGCCGGCCGGCTTTTATTTCACAGCGCTTGTTATTTCACAGCTTATACTTTGGAAAATTCTTTTATAAGTCTTTGTGTTGGCGTTTTCTTGGTAATTAATCAGAGCTGCCTCATAATAACTGAAGCGTTAGCCCCAAAAATGTGCGACGTTTCCAAAAAGAAAATACCAATCCTATAGAGGTTGGTAGGTATATAATAAAAAAAAATATATATTTGAACAACATCAACTGTAAGTATTATTATATAAATAACTAGCTGACTCGGCGAACTTCGTACCGCCAACTTACCTAATCTTTCAAGTTTGACCAAATTACAGATAGTTACGAAGTTTGATCAAAATCGGTTAAGTAGTTTAGGAGTCCATCGCGGACAAAGAACGTGACACGTAATTTATTTTTTATATATTTTAAGATAGTATAAGGTTTACAGGTCTCTCTAATTAATAGTTTCGCTATCAACCGCACTAAGATAATAAGATTATGCGCGTTTAAAATAATTTTCTATTTTAGGGAATGTTAGTCTTGAATTTTTCGCAAAACTGCGAGAATGTTACAGCATTAAATTGAAAATTAAAAAAAAAAAAACATGACAACGTGGATGACGAATCGCAGCGCGCCCAAATCGCTTTGCTACCTTGTTCCTAAATACAAACCGCTAAAATTTTGAATGTTTTTACGAGTAACAATAACTTAGGATCTTCACATCAAGAATCAATGGACATTTTTTATAGGTAAGCGGTACCTAGTCTTTTTGTTTTTAAGCTATTGCATAGCTTTTATCGCGGGCTTTGAACTAGGACAAACAGTTTGAGCACGGCGACTGAATAAAGAAATTCCGTAACGAAAAAAACCTAACACCATCGTTCAGTAAGCATTCAACATTTTAGAGGTTCTCAAGTAGCTCTATTTGGCGCAGTGGGCGAGTGGCCGCTTTATGTATAATGTCGCAGGTTCGAATCTCACTCGCGAAGTAGTGACAGTTCGCTTTTCTTGTTTGTTTGTTTTTTAATTTTTTTGCATAATATTTACTATGCAAAAAAAATATTGCATAAATATTATAATTGCATAAGTTTATAAAAAATGCTATGCAATAGCTTTACCGCGGCAGTTCCCAAGTTCTACAAGCCATTATGCCGGAACGCTAAATCGCTTAGCGGCACGTCTTTGACGGTAGGGTGGTAACTAGCCACGGCCAAAGCCTCCCACCAGACCAGACCAGAGACAATTCAGAAATTATAAAATCCCAAATTGACCCCGCCGGGAATCGAACCCGAGACCTTCCAGTTATAAGACAACTGCGCTCATCACTGAGCCAGGGAGGTCGTCAAAGTCTATGTACTAAAAAAATATTATGTAAAAAACCCTACATCAAAACACGTTGAACTATGAACGCCCCTGCTCACTAAAATAAATTAATGTCTTATTAGTTTTCCTAGCCCTTGAAAAAGACTTGAAACCTTTCACTGGAGTTTCAAATAGCTTTCACAGACCAGTTTGTAATGAAATATGTGCTTATTTTTGCAATAAAAAGTCCCTAGACAGACCCTACTCTACCTCAGAAAAGCTCTAAAAGATTTGTAATAGAAAGTCGGTGGTAATGGCGAAATTGAATCGTCTAGGCGTCAAAATTGAATAATGGTGGAAAGAATATACTTTTAGTGGTAAGCTCCTTGAATCGAGATGTAGGTTAGATCTGGATTAGATACGCAGAGCCTTGGATCGAGCTATTTTGAGAAAAATCATATCACTCAGAAAGCTCCTTAAAGATATACGAGTATATCTTTTAAGTATACGGTTATTGTGTTCGTGTGTGTATTGTGTAGGTACTTAGCTAACCTCACTTTATACACTATTCAAGTGGAAAAACTTAAACTACTTAAAGATTATGAATGCTATGAAGGACTTTTATTGATTCACCCTATACCTAGTTACCTAGCTAACTTTGTTAGGCCCGCTTGCAGAAACGCCGAGTTATATTCTTTTAACCTAGAGTTAGCTGCTGCTTTGACAGATTTTGTATAAAGCTTCTGTCAAAATTCCTGGGTTAAAACTAACCCGGCGTCTCAGCAAGCGGGCCTTAGCTTAAAAAGACGTTTAAGTATTCAGTTTTACTAAGTTTTTATAAAATATTAGCGACCTGCCCTGGCTTCGCACGGGTAGTATTAGCATATTACGCCTATGCTTTGCAAACTGCTTGGAATGTTCCGTAAGTTATACCTTGAACAGCATATTGAACAGTAAGTAGGCTTATAAAAGAAGTACCTATCGCTCAGAAGCGCTCGGCTAGGTATTCACTTCAGTACTTCGTTCATCATTAAAAATAGTCCTTACCTTCGAATCTTTCATCTTTATCATGGCTCAAGATGATTTTTAATGATGACTAGCTGATGCCCGCGTCTTCGTCCGCGTAGATTTAGTTTTTGAACTCCCTTGGGAACTCTTTGATTTTCTGGGATAAAAAGTAGCCTGTCACCCTCCAGGTCCTCAACTATACCTATTCAAAAAGTCACGCTAATCCGTATCTGTTGTGGTGTGATAGAAGGACAAACCAATAAACAAACTCACTTTCGCATTTATAATATTAGTATGAAGTATGATAGTATGATTACTAATTTTAATTAATTCAATACGTGCTTCAATTCGAGTGGACTCGAGTCTACCGTACCGAAACTAAGCCCCGCCGCACATGCACCCACTCGCATTGGTCTTCACGAGCCGCGTGCGAGTGGCAATATTTATAACCTATGGCACAGTACCGAACTCCGCATTTGCTCGCACGTGTCGATGCAGGCACGTACATGAGCGTGTACGCGCGTGCCGGCTAGGTGATCGAGACACTAATTTCGAGTGGCAGTGGCGCGAGTGTTTGCAAGATGAAGGAACTAATTGAAGCTGTTCGAAGCGAAAAATGTTTATACGACGTATATAATTCACATGTAATTCCTTGAAATCGTTCCTAGTCATTCTAAAATAGTTTTTGAATTTTTCGTCTGAAAACTCAGAAGTTACTTTGCAATTCTGCATGTGTTGTTTGCCTTTTGGACATGAAGGAGCTCTTCCAATTTTTTTTCCGGCTTTCCTTATTTACAATAATCTATATAAAAACTCAATATCATTGTCGGATTCTGAACTTAAATCTATCGCGTCCATCTAGCTTGATTCCCGTCGACGAATGCCACTGAGGCGTCGAATGATGTACGATTCGTGTAAGCAAATGCGGACACACCGTGTCCACCAATGTCAGTGCCACATTGGTGCAGTATCGTGAACAAGTGCGAGTGTGGGCATGTGCGGCGGGGCTTAGGGACGAACGTCAAATGTTTGACAGGAAAGTAGGTAGAACAGTTTATGTGGGAAAATGAAATTGTTTTTTTTACTATCTTCCTCGCAATTTTTCCATATTTTCTCAACGTTTAAACCTTCCCTGGACTACGACAAACATTTCAAAACCAAAATCAGCTAAATCGGCTCAGCCGTTCTCGAGTTGTAGCGAGACTAACGAACATTAATTGATTTTTATATATAGAGATAGAAATACCATCGTCATTAAAAATCATCTTCTAAAACAAGAAAGTATACACAAACTTGCTAAGAATCGATCTTCAAGTAAAAATGATTATTACTAGTGGTTCGCCCCGAACTGAGACCTCGCGGTAACGGTATCCCATGATTATTCATTCAATCGATACATGATAACCAAAACTGACATTATTATTATGCCCGTTTTCACCAAACATACCTAAATCATCCCCTAAGTAGGAGTCTCTTAACGTAGGTAGCTCCTAAATACAATCCTAAGTCCTAACATCCGTCCCAATATCCTTTTAGGTGTCCCGTACAGGATCGTGATAAATAAGTTGACAGAAAACATCAATCACCTAACTTATAGGTAGCCCGTAAAGGTTAGGGAACGTTAGTGAAAACATTGAATTATTTATCAAACATTGAATTATTTATTTATTATGTAGGTACTAACGAGTGAAACCGGGTTACGGGCATCTGTACAAATCGTCATCTATCGACTCGAATAGAAAATATACAATATTTAACTAAAATTTAACTAAAAAATAATTTTAATTGAATAATATGGTACAAAAAAAATTACAATACAATTATTGTATTATAATAAGTAACTAAATAATAATGGTCGACGCAAAACTGTTTTTGGGATAGGTCGTAGTCGTAACTCGTAGTTCCATGGGAATAGTTACTGACTGCGCCATCTATTAGCATTATTGTGAAGCTATGTTGATGCTATATGAATTACTGATGCCCATTAAAAATTAAATAATCTCGTTTCTTTATAATATTCATATAATTTTAGTATTTGTTGTTCAAGTACAGGATATAAGTGACCTAAAAACATAAAATCAGTTTGAAAATCCATAGCGGATTTTCCTAGAGAGCGTCTTCAAGCGAGCGTATAAAATCGCCACTTTGAAAGCCCCCCATTTCGTCAATTTTAAGGGAAAAATTAAAAAAAAAATATTTTTGTACTCAGTTCAAAATTATCTTTAAAATGATACGTAACAATTTTATGTAACGCGATATTTTTTTTTTTACTTCGCATTCGCTTCTATGAGAGCCCCCCTGAAATAAAGATTTTTATAACTTTTTAAGCCATTTTCGGCTGGAGGCCATCGGTTTACATATTATATCTAAATTTGAAGTAATTACGTTCAGTAATTCAAAAGTTATAAGGCTCTGACAGACGGACGGACGGACGGACGGACAAGTGCAAATCGCTCTAGTTAACTCAAAGACCTTCGCTTCGCTCGGTCGAATACAATTAATCACGCGTGAGCTCTCTGTATTTCCGGGATGAAAGTAGTAGTCTATGTCACTCTGTCATTCACTTAATAATAATAGGTATAGTAAAGTTTCAAGGACACGTAACAAAAATGTTAGGTAGGGTACCTACGTCTCATCGTAACCTTAACTTAATGGACACTTAGATGAGAGATGTGTGTGGGACTGTGATGTATCGTCTGTCGTTCTAATTTCTTTCAAACGATATCAAGTAAGCAACTATGATATATCACCCTTTTCTCTGGAATCTAGATATATAAAGGGAAAAGGTGATTGAAGGGCAAAAGCTAGTCTAGTATAAATTTTAAGAAAATTGTACCTATATCAATAGTTACCATAACTTTGGTTTACTTAGCACCAATTTGTTTTAAATTTGATTTTGAAAGTTGTTCGGATTTGGCGCAAAGTATCCCCCGCAGGAGCAAAGTACCGTAAGTAAGTAATAAAAGTTACTATAAGTCGATACATCGGTACCTATACATATAAGCGTTATTATAGTAAGCGGTGATAACGTAGTGTTTAAGTTTAGGGGATCCGGGATCAGATCCCATCATGCACGCATCTTTAACTTTCCAGAGTTATATTGTGCTTTTTAAGCAACTAAATATCAATTAGTTTAATGGTGAGTTCTCCATAATGTCTTTTAACGTGTTGTGAAGTGCGAAACCAGCGTGATGGACTATGGCCTAAGTATGTCTTTTCAGAAGTGGGCTGGCGATCGGTTGAGGTGAAGTCTCAAGATAATCGCGTTAATTATAACGCGACTATAAATCTTTATTCCTAGTTCTAATTCAGTACCTACCAATCATCATCATCATCATTAGCAACCCATCAACGGCTCACTACTGAGCGCAGGTCTCCTCTCAGAGAAGGGTTATAGGCCATAGTCCAGTAGAATTGGTCGACTTCACACACCTTCGAAAACATTATGAAGAACTCTCAGATGTGCAGGTTTCCTCACGATGTTTTCCTTCACCGTTGAAGCAAGTAATAGTTAATTGCTTAAACGCACTTGACTTCGAAAAGTCAGAGGTGCGTACCCGGGATCGAACCTGCGACGCCCCGAATAGGAGACCACAGTACTAACCACTAGGCTATCACTGCTTCCTACAAACCAATACTTATACGTACTTATGCACCTACCAATACTTATACGTAATTACGTATGTTTTATTATATACGTACGAATGTATTATGTATAATTATACATAAGTAGAAAGATCGATACACTTACTCAATTATCATTATGCTCTAAGTGAAATTAGAGTACAATCGATACATTACAGTTCTACCCTCATCTCTCTTCTTAGGTGGCCATTAAGTTAACCAAGTTACGATAAGGCGTAACATTTTATGGAGCATCTTTTTCCTATTACCGTGTTCGTAGGTGATTACTGATATCTCTCCTTCAGTAAGTATTGGGAAGATGCTCTACCTTTTTGCCTTTTTGTGGGCTTTTTGAGAGTTTACGATAAAATGTCTAGGCACTTAATAAAAAGATAGAGTTTTATGATTATTATGTGCGATTTTTTTTATACGATATTCCTGTAGCAATTTTAGATTGTGAAGTTAAAAGGGTAGTTACATTGAAGTACAAAACAACTGAATATTTTCTAAGCGGGCTTTGGAGCCCGGCATTTTTAGGAGGTTGGTAACCAGCCACGGCCGAAGCCTCCAACCATACTAGGCAAAAGTCAGTTTAGGTAATGTTATCTATTATAACAAGCCACAGGTTGGGCGTTGGCCTACGTGAAGTAAATAATTTTGAATATTGAATTTTTTTGAATACAAACAAATTCAATATTATACGGATGTTTCATCAAATTTACCGTAGACGGGTTACAGTTTTAAACTTTTTTCTTATTCACTAGACGTTTTCCCTGTAAAAAGTGCCTACCTACTCATAGCGCTTCCCTTACCCAACCCTCGAACCGTGAACTAGTGTTTCAGTGTGAACAAAAACGGGTCATTACCCGCGGTGCAGTGATGCCGGACCTTTGTTCGCGCGATTAGCTGCTTTGATCGCTCGCGCGTGAACACGGCTCCGTTTTATGAGAACAATTTTCATACAAAAAATAATTTCATTCATATTTACCGTAGATCGCAGATTTTTGAAGTGATCTTCTCAGGCGCGTTGAGCGATTTTTAATAGGGTACAAGCGTAAATTTAAAATACCCGACATGTGAATCTATGGCCGGACTATGTATGATTCTGGTTGCAGCATCAGGTCGAAGTTATCAATTAATTGTCATTAAACGATTATACTGGCACGCGGAAGCACTTAATGGAGTAATCATACGCCAAAAATGCCTTACATCATTGTTCAATTCGCAGAAATGTCTATGCCAGAACTTCTCACATTGAGAACAATTACAAAAGGCAAGTTATTAAGGCTGATTAATTACATAAACAGTGCGGAACAGTCGGAAGACATCGATAGTACAGAAATTTCTACACGCAGCGAAGACCTAACCTCACTTATGCAAAGGTTTGACGTCATTCAAACGCAAATCGACTTGGATGAAGACGATTTAAGCCGATCTCCTCATCACGAATCTGAAAGGGTGGCGATGGAAACCAAATACTACGCTACAAAAGCAGCAGTTGTCCGCATACTGAACAAAAATCCATCAAGAAATTCTACATCTTCAGTGTCACAAACACAAGCAGTTCAGGTCCGTCTACCTAAATTGGAGCTTCCACAATTCCAAGGAGACCTACGGGAATGGCCATCTTTCATCAACTTGTTCGAGTCCGCTATGGAAACAACAAATGCATCTACGCTACAACGCCTACAGTACCTCAAGTCTGCATTAAAAGGAGAAGCAGCCAGCTTAATAAGTTCATTGTTGATAACCAACACAAATTACAATAAAGCTATGGAAATCCTGAAGAACAGGTATGAGAATAAAGCAATAATTACTAATTTTCACCTAAAACAATTCATGGGTTATCCTACGGTAAATAAATCTAATTTAAAACAATTTCTAACAGTTTTGCAACAAAGTTTAGACTCTTTAACTGCATTAAAGCAACCTGTTGAACACTGGGACACTCTATTAGTGTACATTATAACCCAGAAGTTGGACAATTCTCTTAGGGCAGCCTGGGAGCTAAACAGAAAAGAAACATCCGTTCCGACAATGAAAGAACTCTCAGACTTCCTTAAGTTAAGAGCCACAGCTTTTGAGTTGATGAATGCAGATTCAAATTCAAAGCCAATAAGCAAAGTTTCTCATTCTGTTACCAATTCTACTTCTGAAGTTAACAATTGTATAATGTGTCAAGCTTACCATACTTTGAATAAATGTCCTAATTTTTTAGAAATGTCAGTAGATAAACGAATAAACTACATAAAGTCCAATCATTTATGCTTCAATTGTTTACAGCGGTACAGCCGAGATCATAAGTGCTCCAGAGGTACTTGCAAATATTGCCATAAAAAACACAGCAGTTTAATACATACTACTAACCCCCCACAGAAGGTAAGCACAAATAATTCTACTAACCTTGCACATGATATACAAACATACAACTCATCCGTACAAAACCATACTAACCAATTAACAAATACTAGCATTCCTACATACACACCACAGCATTCTAGCATACCACAAGCTACATACAGCTCAAATACTTCAACAGAAGACAAAACACAGCTCATACACACATGCTTGGATACATATACATCTCCTTGCACACAGACTTCAACAGAAGCAAACATACATAACTTACAGTCCAATAATATCCAAGCAAACAATGCTATTAAGTCACACAGCACTAATAGTACATTAAGAAACTTAAATCAATTACAAAGTTCAAACACACAACCTTCACACTCAAAAGATGACAGTATCTGTCCATCAACATCATGTATATCGAACACAAATACTAATAAAATTTTACTTTCAACAGCTCTCATAAGAATACAAGATGCTAATGGATATTGGCACCTGGCCCGTGTTTTACTTGACTCGGGAAGTGAAATTTCATAGTTACTCATAGACTCGCAGTTCTATTGAAAAGTAAGTTAATCTACAGTAGCCATATTATACAAGGCATTGGAAATACAGGTAAACAAACCCAATTATGTATCAACGCGAACATATCGTCACGAGTGTCAAACTACAGTGGCAATCTTAACTTCATTGTGATGGATAAGATAACAGTACCACTTCCTCACAATTACATTGAAAATATCCATACATGGAGAATTCCTAAAAAACAAAGGAATCAATTAGCTGATCCTTCATTTTACATTCCACAGGATATTGATATACTCATAGGTGCTCAATTATTTTACTCCCTATTATTACCTAATAGAATTAATTTAGGTCCAAACAAACCTCAACTCATCGAGTCTCTATTTGGTTGGATAATTTCTGGTAAATATGAACAGAACACAACAGATACACACGCAAAAGATTCATATCATGTCAATTTACTAAGTGTAAATAACTCACCAACCACAACTGATGACCTCTTGGTCAAATTTTGGCATCAAGAAGAAATAAAACCTAAAGAAATATACACACCTGAACAAAAGTTCTGTGAACAGCTTTTCTTAGATACAACAGTTCATGAAAAGTCGGGTTTTTTTTTCAGTTGAATTACCTATTCAAAAAGATAGAATTCATGAGCTAGGTGAATCATTCAGTATAGCTTATAGAAAACTTTTATTTCTAGAATCCAAATTTCAAAAAGATCCTCAATTATATACACAATACAAATCATTTATTCATGAGTTCATACAGCAAGGTCATGCAGAGTTTATTCCAAATTTCCAACAACAACATGGTAAGTTACATTGCTATCTACCACATTTGGGTGTACTGAGACCAGAAAGCCGTTCAACAAAGCTCAGAACAGTGGTCAATGCGAGTAGTCCTACTTCCACTGGTGTCTCGTTGAATGACATTCTGCATGAAGGTCCTAACATACACAATGATATTTTAGACATTATTCTACGTTTCAGAATGTATAAATATGCCTTTACCTGTGACATCATCAAAATGTTTAGAACAATATTGGTTAAGGAAGAGTATAGACCTCTACTCAGAATACTCTGGAGGGACTCAAAAACAGATCCACTTAAGTGTATACAACTCAAACAGTCACATATGGTACAAAATGTGCTCCTTATCTTGCATGCCGTACACTTAGATATTTAGCTCAACAATATTCTCACATCTACCCCGATGCAGCAAAAGTTATAGAATCAGAGTGCTACATGGATGATTTTTTGTCGGGAGGAGACAGTATTGCACAAGTTCTCCACCTGTGCAACCAGCTAGTTCAATTACTAGGCATAGGAAACTTTAAACTACATAAATGGTGTACAAATGACACATAAATCACACAACAACTACAAAATACACACAAAAACAATATAGTCACTTCAGAACAGACTGATTGTACAAATAGCTATGATTTTTCAGCTAATGATGTTATAAAAACATTGGGTATAAAATGGTTAACAATTACAGATTCATTAAGCATATCTATTCCAGATTGCAAGACATTTGAACCCACAAAAAGAAATATTTTGTCTGTTATAGCTCAAATTTATGATCCCACTGGCATATTAGCACCAGTTATAATTAAACCCAAAATTCTTATGCAAGAAATATGGAAAGAAAAACTTGAATGGGATGCGGTATTACCAGAAAACTTATATACTTTATGGTTAGAGTTTTATCAAAATCTGTCCAGTCTCAACAATCTCAAAATCCAAAGATATTATTTCTCAGATATTCCTTTAGATATCTCATTAGTAGGATTTTGTGATGCTTCACAAAAAGCATATGGAGCCTGCATATATTTTAGAGCCACATATCCCAATAGGAAACCCACATGCACATTGGTCTTAGCCAAGACTAGAGTTTCACCAATTAAAGTTCAATCTTTGCCCAGACTAGAACTCAATGGTGCATTATTGCTTGCTAAATTAGTAGAAAAAGTTCATAATGCTTTCAAAAATAAATTTAAAATAAATAAAATCTACTTATTCACCGACTCGCTAATTGTATTGCAATGGATAAAAAAACCATACAAAAAAAAACTTCATACTTATATAACCCACAGGCTAATGGAAATAATAGAACTAACTAATCCAGCCACTTGGATTTATATAAATACAAAAAGTAATCCTGCAGATTTACTCACACGAGGTATCTCACCACAAAACTTACAAAAATGCATTCTTTGGTGGAATGGCCCACATTGGTTAATACAAGAAGATCCTATATCCTGGCCAAGCACATTACCATCTGAAATAAATCACTCAGAGATTCAAGCTGAAATTACCACTTCACACACAGTCCAAAGTTCACAATCAGACTCAGATCTTTATGAATATTTCACAAAGTATTCTAATTTTAATAAATTAACAAGAGTAATTGCTTATGTACAAAGGTTTGTATATAACTTAAAAAATAAAGATAAAATAAGTTCACATCTCACAACATTGGAATTACATCAAGCTCACACATTCATCATTCAAACGGTACAACAGAAAATATTTACAAAAGAGTTTCAAGAGTTAAAAAGTATTAAGTCTCAAAACTTGCAGTCACATAACTCATCAAACAACAATTGCACTCACATTCTTTCATCTAATTTATACACATTTAAATCAAGTCCTTTAAGGAAACTTAATCCTTTCTTGGATTCAGACAATTTAATTCGCATAGGAGGAAGAATACACAATTCCAACGTATCCTTCAATCATGCACACCCTATAGTATTACCCCAAAAAGAGCATATAACCACTCTTATAATACAACAATGTCATTTGCGCTTGCTACATTCAGGCATACAAAGTACTCTGTCAAACATAAGAATGAGGTACTGGCCTATCAATGGACGCAATGAAGTTAAGAAAGTCATTCACAGATGCACTCGTTGTGTCAGATATGGAGCTCGAGTCTGTGAGCAACAAATGGCTAGCCTACCTCACCCTAGAGTTTCTTTAACACGTCCATTTACACATGTTGGTGTAGATTTCAGTGGTGCAATTTATATCCGTAATCAAATGGGACGTAACTGTAAATATGTAAAGGGATACATATGCTTGTTCATTTGTTTGTCTACAAAAGCCATACATCTCGAACTTGTATCAGAATTGTCTGCACAAGCATTTATTTGTACAATCAAAAAATTGATATTTCGCAGAGGTTTTTGTAATTTTTTATACTCAGATAATGCGTCTAATTTCAAAGGAGCAAATAACGAATTGAAGGAACTATATAAAATGTTCAAAGATGATGTTTCGTATAGCACTATCATGGACTATTGCAGCACAAATTCCATACAATGGAAGTTCACTGTTTCACTCGCAAGTCACATGGGAGGTCTCTACGAAGCGGGCATCAAATCTGTAAAATCCTTGTTAAAAAGATATTTAGGTAATATAAGATTGACTTATGAATATTTATATACTGTATTGGTGCAAATAGAAGGTATTCTTAACTCAAGACCCCTTTGTACTTTAACTGATGTACCAGATAATGAAATTACATGTTTAACACCAGCACATTTTTTAATAGGCTCAGTAATTACAGATTTTCCAGAACCTAATGTATATGAAAAATTGGAAAATAGATTATGTTTATATGAGAAAGTAACACAAATAAAACAAAAGTTTTGGATTCAATTTTATAATAATTATTTGTCAGAACTTCAACCAAGAAGCAAGTGGTTAATTGCAAAGTCAAACTTGAATATTGGAGATATAGTTATATTGAAAGACGAATCAACCCCACCTGCTTGTTGGCCTTTAGCTAAAATTGTAAAGGTAAATAAGAATTCTAATGATAATTTAGTTAGATCTGATAAAGTAAAAACATCAAAAGGTGAATTTGTAAGACCTATACATAAACTTATTCTTTTACCATGTAACAGTGTCGATTAGTATATAAGTTAAATTTAAATTTTGTTAAAATTAATAAATTATAAAGCTTCATTTGAAGAGGCCAGAATGTTCAATATTAAAATTGAAATTAAAACAAAAAAAATAGTGTGGCAACACTTGCCAAGTGTCACACCGGCGTCTGTCTCTTTTTGCTAACAACAGCGGCCATGTTAATATTACATTTACATTGTGTTTTCAATAAGTTTAAATATTAATAAAAACTCAGTTCAAGTTCATCCTTTATTTTGAAAATAAACAAAATATCAAACAATCATTTTGGAAAGAGCTGATACTCTTACACTGCTGGACCGATATTACACAAACATAGTTAAGAATCACCGCAAGGAAACTGGCTTTCAAATGAAAAAACCGCATCGAAATCGGTCCATCCGTTTAAGAGCTACGATGCCACAGACAGACACATACACACACAGACAGACAGACAAACAGACATCGACGTCAAAATTATAACACCCCTCTTTTTGCGTCGGGGGTTAAAAATACAAATCCAAAAAAAATTGGGCCAGTAATGTATTGGGTTTTTCTGAGAAGAAACTCTCAGTAGAGTACAGCTCGGAGTTAGGAAGTAGCCCGTGCCATAGAACTGTGAGACTGAGGAAATAAAGACAGGGGAAGGGGTGTATTTGCGTACACACCTGTGCACCTTAACACCTATGTGTCTCCCGCGTAAATAGCTGAACTCCGTGGAGATTTGCCACCGGTCGGGTTTGGTCGGGAGGACTATAATTATTTAATGTTAACAATATCTGTAAGCTTTGAGTATGACGTTTTTCAATTCTGTCGGCAGTTCCCATAACGGCCCCTATTTTTTTATTAAATTTGCTTATCAAATTTAATAACAAAATAGGGGCCGTTAGGGTTAGAATATAATATTTCGCTCTCTTTTTAGCCCTGAGTGAGCGAGACTTTTTTCTTATCTTAGAGATTGCTTATTTCTACTCTACAAATAAGCAATTCTACTTCCATGGAATAAGCATGGAAATAGGAATTACGACTACGTCTAACTACTTCCATGCAAATTAGCTTCATTTCTCCGTCCAATTCCACGATCACAGAACAAAATATAAGGATTTAATTGTTCTGTTTCCACGACATCTCGCAGTTTTTATTTTAACTCCCACCTACATGATTCGTGCTCAGAGCAAATTATAAAAGTTTCACATCCGAAACTATTCCAATATTCCTATTACTGAAGTGTAAACTTTGACTCAATTTAAAATTTTTCCAGTCACGAAAATTCCCCTGTCTCTAAACATCGCCTACTTCGTGCCTATTTCATGTTCAAAGTGATGACGTCGCCGACTGGCACTGTAATGGGAATTGGGAACAAAAAGAACGTTCGCAGTACCTGGGGACTTTATAACTACCACTAGAGGTGTGCAAGGTAGCTCATCGAAAGAAAGGCACAGCGAGTGACTGAAAGATATGAATCAGTCTTATATTCATATCTTCCAGTCTTATTCATATCTTCCAGTCACTCGCTTTGCCTACGATTCAATAGCTTTAGTATGCTGAGAAGACGCCCTAGCGTCCGAAAGAAAGAACGAACGTCCAAAAATTCTCATTGAACATAGAACGAAAAGGAAGGTTGACAGCTTATAATAGGATAAAGCTAAGAACCTTTATTTCATACTAGCTGATGCCCGCGACTTTGTCCGCGTGGATTTAGTTTTTAAAGTCCCTCGGGAACTCCTTGATTTTCCGGGATAAAAAGTAGCCTAGATGTTGACCCGAGTAATAAGCTACCACGGTATAAAATTTTGTAGAAATCTGTGCGGTAGTTTTTACGTGAAAGAAGGACAAACAAACAGACAAAAATTAAATAAAAATCTGTTTTGGGCTCAGTATCGATAGTAAAGCATCCCCCAATTAAAATTTTCAAAATATATTAAATGTACAGAAATCTTCCAGTTACAGTTTTATTATATGTATAGATTCGCCAAATGGTGTTCAACCGATTAGTAAAAAAGTTCAGAAATCTAATTAAATAAAAGGAAAAGTGACTGACTGACTGATCTCTCAACGCGCAGCTCAAACCACTGGACGGATCTGGCTGTAAGGCATACAGATAGATTATGACGTAGGCATCCGTTGAGAAAGGATTTTTGGAAATTTAACCTCTAAAGGGGTAAAATAGGGCTTTGAAAACTCGAACTTAACGTGAGCAAAGCCGCCGGCAAAAGCTAGTTCAATATAAAAACTGTCACGTAACTCAGCGATGGTGAATTTGGCAGTTAGTGATATAGTTCATTTTTATCCTTTTTTCACCTATCTAAAAACTTTAGCCACGCTCAGTTCTAACTCCATAATTCCTGTAAGCGAGCCCGCTGAAAAATTGAAATTGATTTTTTTTCAGCGGTAAAATCAAATAATGCCGAATGAAATTTATTTTAGTTTGTTTCGAATAAATGAGACCAGCACTAAATTGTTTACGTAGTTTGTTCGTAGTGACGTAACATACGAGTACCTAACGGCGAATCGTTTATTGTTTTGCTATGAAAGTTGAAACGGCAAATAAGGTACTTTTAGTCTACTTCGAAGTCTACTAGTCTCATAAGAAGGTTCAGATCGTTAATGAATTTCTTAATAAAAAAGTAGCATGGGAAAATCGATTTGCATCCAGCTGTCCACAAGATGTTCATTTGTCCTTATGTTTTCCTATTCCTAAGGTTGCCTGGTAGAGATCGCTACTAAGCGATAAGGCCGCCTTTTGTGTCTGTTTCATTTGTATATATTTTTTTTTGTGGTGCAAATAAAGAATATCTATCTATCTATCTATCTAAGATGTGTAATAAAATAACTTACAATGTAACAGCTACGTATGATACTGTAAGATTTTGTTCGAAAAGAACTACTGATAAGTTTGTTGCTGGCTCTTCAAAGCAGAATCTATTTGCCGAACCGATGGTAGAATCTTGACTTGTTGTAAGAGCCAAAGGTTAATCATCATCATCATTAGCAACCCATCAACGGCTCACTGCTAAGCGCAGGTCTCCTCTCAGAGAAGGGTTATAGGCCATAGTCCACCATGCTGGCCCAATGCGAATTGGTGGACTTCACACACCTTCGAAAACCTTATGAAGAACTCTCAGATGTGCAGGTTTTCTCACGATGTTTTCCTTCACCGTTGAAGCAAGTGATAGTTAATTGCTTAGACGCACTTGACTCCGAAAAGCCTAGCCTGTGATAGCCTAGTGGTTAGGACTATGGTCTACTATTCGGGGGTCGCAGGTTTGATCCCGGGTACGTAACTCTGAGCCAAAGGTTGGTTTACATTAAATAAATAATTTTGAAATTTTCTGTGATGTATGCTCGGAGTAGCCCTGCGGGATCAAACTAGAAGTAAAGAGATCCGTAGGAGGACCAGTGTTACCCACTTAGCTTATCGAGTCGCAAAGATGAAGTAGCGATGGAGCGGGCACATGGACGTTGGGGTTACAAGGTGCTGCAATTGCAACTCCGCACCGGGATGCGCAGCGTTGGTAGACCCTTCACTGGACGGACGATCTCGGGCAAGTTGCCTCTGGATATAGGTGGCACAAGATCGTGTTCCGAGCAATTCTTTTAAAAAACCTAAAGTGAGATCCTCAATGCTTTCCATCATTGATTGTCTTGTCAGCAAGCGCAAACCTATCTTTAATTAATGTTGGCAGGTGCTTATTCGTCTAAACACCTTTAGGATACGACAACAATATAATATTCGATCCTACTTGACTACGCGGCTTAGTTCACTTATAGCTGATTTTATAAATGCCTGGCGAACCCTTTGTTTTTCCGGGATAAAAAGTACCAAGACTATGTACCTCTCCAGGTCCTGAACTATACCTACCCATGCAAAAATCAAGTCAGTTGGTTTCGTCCGTCAGCATCAAGCAATATCCGTTGTTCCATAGCCAAGTGATTGACAGACAAAGCAAAAACGAACAAACTTTCGTATTTATAACATTAGTACTTAGGTAAAGAAAGTAAGCCAAAAATAATAAAATTATTATTGACTCATATCGAATAATAATATTATAATTATTGTAATGGGTATGTAGGTATCTCATAATTAAAAAGCAAAAAGCGGCAAGCGATTGTTCATTTCCAAGCTGGTGAACATAATTATCATTAAGCGGCAAAGTTTTAATTCGGGCTCAAACACGCGACTCCCAAATTCACTAATTGCGCCCTCAAACTTTATTATTATTTGATTCTTGTATAAACCTAATGGAATTTATCTTTGGAAATTATATTTAGATACGAATTACTTACTGATGAAATATGAATAATATTTTACGATCTTACCGACATAATAATAAGAAAATATGAACGGGTTATTTAAATAAAAAAATCACGAGTGCAATAAGTTTAACATTTTATTTGAATATTGGATAGAAGCAGGCGTTACTTTGCGGAAGTCCATGATTAGCAAAAAAAGGTTAGAATTATTTTGCTATAATCCGCCAACAGAAAAAATCTGTATAATTTTTACACTACTCTCGACGCACGTTTCGCCCCGACACCGGAGCATCCTCAGGAGATGTTGACTCTACAACAATGCATTGTCTAGTGACGCTCGTGTCAATTGCGCGGTATTATATACCGTATTCCTACCCCCACTACTGTTGCCCCGCCCACTACCCCCCCCTTCAAACAAACGAAGCAGTGGTGAACTTGAGACGTTCACTTGTTCATTAAGTAATTTAAACTGAGTATTATTGTTATGTTTTATTATTTCTAATTGTTCCAACATGCTCAGTCGAAGCCCTTTATCACAGGTGTGTAAGATTTTGTATGAATGATCGGATGATAATATGTGTCCACTATCAAGGAGATGTTTCGCAAAGTGAGACTTTTGGGGTTGGTTGTTCCGAACCGCGGCCATATGTTCTTTGTAGCGTGTTTCAAATTTACGACCCGTTTGACCAATATAAGTGGCTTTACAGTCTGAACATTCGAGTTTATAGATGCCCGATTTTTGTTTGTTGTTTAATTTATCTTTACCGTTGCAAATAGTTTTAAGTGTATTATTTGTCCTAAATGCAACATGTATATCATGTGCTTTAAGTCTCTTCGCGATACGCTCCGACACTGTTCCAAAATAAGTTAAACTGGATTTGTATTTATTTATTTTCTCAGGTGATGATGAATATAAATCCTTTTTTATCCGCATCAATTGTTGCTTTTTTATTATATTATTAACAATATTATTGTTGTAACCATTTGCCTGTGCCATGTGGTAAATTACTTTTAATTCTTTTAAGTAGTTTTCTTTTGTGAGTGGAGCATGTTGGAACAATTAGAAATAATAAAACATAACAATAATACTCAGTTTAAATTACTTAATGAACAAGTGAACGTCTCAAGTTCACCACTGCTTCGTTTGTTTGAAGGGGGGGGTAGTGGGCGGGGCAACAGTAGTGGGGGTAGGAATACGGTATATAATACCGCGCAATTGACACGAGCGTCACTAGACAATGCATCGTTGTAGAGTCAACATCTCCTGAGGATGCTCCGGTGTCGGGGCGAAACGTGCGTCGAGAGTAGTGTAAAAATTATACAGATTTTTTTCTGTTGGCGGATTATAGCAAAATAATTCTAACCTTTTTTTGCTAATCATTTTATTTGAAACAAGTACTTACTTTTTTACAGTTTATCAATAACAGTTTTTCTCACAAAAGAAGGAACTTAAAAAAAAAAGGAAAAAAATAATCATCTGGAATCGAACCGGGGACTTCTGGTCTCGGGACCGCCCGATTTCCCACGTGAGCTATTATAACCTTGTAGATGGTGGCGAAATTCAGCTTCACGTCGACTCTATAAAATAGAAATGCGCGAAAGTCGTGGAACACTCGGTTGGAACGAAGTTCCTTTTAATAACAATAAATTAATAATAAAAAATAAATAAAATAAAAAATAATAATCTGAAGTCAGGATTCGAACCTCCGAACCGATAGTTTCACTCATCCGCTTAGCCGCTACGCCACCAAAGCTATGGCGGAACGTGTGTAATAAACGAAGGCAACACACAAAGGTCGTGATGGAACAATTCTTACACTTTTTTTCGCCTAGCCCCAATCCGCCAAGTACTTACCGCCCGATAAGGAACTTCGTTCCAATTCCTACCTAATCGTTTGTTTATACATAATTTAGGTACAAGTGGGTATTTTGTGCTGGCTGCTTTCCTCTATTTTTAAATTCAAATTCCTTTCACGGTTCGGAATAGTAATTTAAACGGCTCTATCAAACGCTAGCGCAACCGTTTATGCCGTTAGTAACGAATGGAATCAAACCGGGACACATTTGTGGTGTTATTTGCGGCCCGCTTGTATAATTGATGTAATTCGTGAAGGCAAACAATGATTCTCTTTTCGAACAATTTATTACTTTTCAGGGATTTCAGGGTTCCGCTAGCTTATATCGTTGGTATGAATGAATGGAGAAGCAATGGCTGGGTCATGCATCATGCTCGTGAACGGGTTCCACCAGCGGGAATGGGCTACTTTCTGTCTGCTCGTCTTAACATGTGTTGAATTATAATTAGGTATGATTTTGTGAACCGTGTTTTTTGTGGAACTGCCCCTCTTTGTGGAAACACTACATACATAGCATAGTAACTACATATTTTATTGTAAACTTGTTTTGAAAAGAGCAACGGCCGAGTTTCTTGTTGGTTCTTCTCGGCAGGAAGGGCATACCGAACCAGCGTTAGACTCATCGACGATTCAAAAGCACTTGTAAAAACGTTTATTTGATTAAAAAGCATTTTATGCAAAGCTATTCTATTTTATTCTATAATGGTCATTTCTAAAGCCTTCAACACATTGGTGCGTCCTATTAATCGATTATATTCTATATAAAAATGAAAATGCTGTTCGGTAGTAAGCGCATTACTTAAGTATTCAAGCTGGACCGATTTGGCTATTTTTACCTAAGTACTTCGGCAAAGCAAAAAGGAAGGGTTATGATTTTATCAGTCATGTATGTATGTGTATCTATTTACGTATGTTCCACCGTAGCACCTACCCTACCGAGCTGATTTCTGGTGTCAATCGATTCGTCATTATGGTTCGGGTGACATAGGCTATATTTTATAATGAACAAAATCAATATTATTACGGACTTTACATACAATTTGCCGCAGTCGTGTTACAGTTTTCTTGTTTAAAATTTTCACAATAGTTCTAATTAGATTTTATGAAAATCAAATTGGGAAATTTTTTGATTCTAAAAAAATGCCCTTTTTTCTTTCTAAATATCATTATTCACGACACTTTGTAATGACCATAATTTACGATTCAAACCATGGGTCACCACCAGACCACACGTAGTCGTGGCCACGTAGTGCGCGAGGACCTTAAACTGCTTTATCAAACGCTGGCACGACTGTTTTACCATTAGTTATAACTAGATTCAAACTGGGACACATTTGGGGCGTAATTTGCGGGCCGGTTGTAATTGCGGCACGTTTAGATAATTCGCGAAGGCAAACAATAATTCATTATGTGAACACCCTGTACTATTACTTTGTAGGGTACCGTTTGTTCCATAAAAGTCCAATTTCTTCATCGATTTCGTTCACATGGAGTAAAAAATCCCTCGAGAACCCTCTGTTTTACCGGAATAAGAGGTAGCTTATTTTACTCTCCCGGTCCTTAATTATACCCATGCAAAAATCTCGTTAATCCGTCGCTGCGTGATTGAAGGACAAACCAACACACAAACACACTTTCGCATTTATAATAAGTACTAGATGATGCCCCTGATTTCGTCCGCGTGGATTAAGGTTTTTAATTCCGAAGGGAACTCCTTAATTTTCCGGGATAAAATGTAGCCTATGTTTCAATCCTGGGTATGAGCTATCACTATTCCGAATTTCAGCCAAATCGGTTCATTGGTTGAGGCGTGAAAGAGTAACAAAAATCCATCCATACATCCATCCTCACAAACTTGTAAACATTCACAACATTTGTAGTATTATATGATTAGTAGGATTATAAAGAAGTAAGATAGTAGAATTAGTAAGAATACTTTATCCACTAAATTTAATGCTCACAAACTAACGTTGAAGAAACATTCCGTTCTGGCTGACGTCTCGTGTCTCAGAATGTCTAGTATGGTAAAGGGTCCAGTGTTCTGTTACTGCCAGTCCCACAATGTTCAGAGTTTCGTGATGACTACTTCCATTCTATTTCCACTAAATTATGTGACACTGGTGATACACCTGTATTCCATAATCTGTACATATAATAAAACAGAAACGAAACCAATTCTGTACATGAAATAGATTCAAAAAAGGGTTTTTGCTTCTAATTGTGTTCAAGATACAGATATCAAAACAGAAGCTAAATTTTTTTTGTCTGTTTGTCTGTCTGTTTGTTTGTCCTTCTTTCACGTAAAAACTACCGCACCATTTCTACAAAATTTTATACCGTGGTAGCTTATTACTCGGGTCAACATATAGGCTACTTTTCATCCCAGAAAATCAAGGAGTTCCCGAGGGACTTTAAAAACTAAATCCACGCGGACAAAGTCGCGGGCATCAGCTAGTTGTTAATAGAAAGCCTTTGTACTGATTACGGTTTGGATTTTTTCTATTACAATTTCTATTCAAATAAGAATATAAATTATCGTAAAATAAAGACTCCCTTAGCCTTTTCAAAATTTAGTAGATGAGATTTTACGCCGCAAATCCATTGGAGCTGTTACCGTGAAATATTCATACTAAAAATATATTCATAGCAAAATGAAGTAATAAAAAGTTGAATGCCAATCTACGGAACAAAGAGGTCTTTTATCATAGCCGTATCCGATTCGACGCGGTTATTTTAAGTAGGCATTTAACCGAATTTCAAAATAAAGTGTAACAACTCATTCGTACAATCGGTATTGATTGTAGTGTCATCCGAAACCACAGCAATTTACGCTTCTTTTCAAACATAACCTGTGATAATACTTTTTAAAATTTTGTCTCAGCCGATAACCGGACCTTTTATTTTATTTGTAAGAAGATGTTGCAAGTAAAATAAAATAGACCCAGTCCAAACTTTTTCATACAAAGGTTATCACAATCCTTAAAAAGATCGTGAGTTGGCTGCTTGGAGGCTTTGGCTGTGGCTAGTCACCATACTATCATCAAAGACGTGTAGTCAAGCAATTTAGCGTTCAGATACGATGGTGTCTAGAATAGTTTAGGGGTATAGGTTAAATTCAAACTTCCATAAAACTTCCCTAGTTAGCCTACTACCACCTTAACCGGCCACCATCTAGTGAGATTTTAGTCTTTAGCTACTATCTTATCATGATTAAAAAAAATTTTTTTCCAAAAGAAAAAAATATGTAGGTTACATAATTATTTTTAAGCTATTGCAAAGCTATGGCGAGCTTTTAGCGCGGCGACCGAATCAAGAAATTCCGTAACGAAAATAAACCTAACACCCCCCACTCCGACCGGCACAGCGATGCGGTGTTGAAAGCCGTGCATCGTCTAACGCCGTTTCAGTTCGGCAGACTTCAGCACGGTGTTTTTGTGCGTGCGACTAGAAAATGCTATGCAATAGCTTTACCGCGGCAGTCCCCGAGTGCCACACGTACTTTTGTAAAATAAAACATATTGTATAACATTCCTGTCCAAAGGACGAAATTCTTTAGGAGACCTCCCGATCACTTTGTTTCACATTAATCATGGAGATAAGAAGACCCTGTGCCCGTAATGTCTGTTTGAAAAGAGTATTTAAGGGCCGTAAACACGAGACCTGAATGGATAATATCTTGTTAGAGTCGGGACAATCTGTCTTGAGGTCAAAGGAATGAACAGATTGGTAAGAGATCACGTATTCCTTGTATTTATGGCTTTAACTCCTATTTGCTATATTTAGGTATCGAGAGCTAAAATTTGTCTCAGAGGACGATCTTGTCTTTCAATCACGCAGTAAAGGATCGACATGATTTTTGTATCGTTGAGGACTTCGAGAGTGATATAGGCTACCTTTTATCACGGGAAAACATATGGTTCCCGTGGGGTTTTTGAAAACCTAACTCTATGCGGACAAAGTCGCGGGTTAAAGCTAGTAGTTTATGTATGACTAGGAAGTGTCGTTATCAATCTACGAAATGTTGCAAAGCCAAAATAACGTAGCTTACGTTCGTAATACTCATAGCAAAGTTTTCTGTAGCTATATGCTACGCCGCTACGCAACGATTCCATACTGTTGGTAGTAAATAAAATAAGTCTATGACGTGTTTAACACACTGTCACCGGGGGCTGAAGAGCCGAGTGAGATGCAAGTTTGTCAAGCTTAAATTAAACAAAAATGCCCTCAATAGCCCAATGGTTTAAAGTAAAAGGTCCAATGATTCAATCCTCATGTGTTGCAGTTTTATCGTACCCGCTCCTAGCACAAGATTTACATTTATGTGAGATACAAATATTGGGTAAGTCTACTATTCCTTTCTAAAATACTGTCCTTGTCAAACCAAAAAAGCGGTTAATTAAAAAGAGCGATAGTGTTTGATCGAATCTTCAATCGTTAACAAAAGCTATTTTAACATGGACGGATCTGATAGACTAATGGAATTACTCTTAACGGAATCTTTTTGTTTGACGTCAGCATAAACAAGGATAACCCCGCTGCTTTGCTCAATTCCCGACAAGATAAAGGATCCACTCTTTCTTTCTTAACCCAGCAGGAGACGCGTCCCCATTTAGAACGCAAGCAGGCGCTACTGGGTTCAAAGTACCCTTTCAACATAAATATTATTTAAATACATATTTTAAGCTAATTTTTCAACATCTCTATACTCGTAATAATTTTAGATTTAAAAAATCTTGGAAAAATGGATAAGGTAGTTCATTATAAGATAAAATGTATTTATTGGTAGCATACATTACATTAAATATGTTATATAAGCGTTATACAAAATATACCATTTAAGAACAGTAACAGTTTTTAAGAATTATGGAAAGCAGTATAAAATTTATAATTAAAATAAAAATTTTTTTTAAATCAAAATAAGAAGTCCTAAAGTAGTTCTATCCTTTTGACGATGTTGCCTCATCGAATCAGGATTGTGTACAACGAATTAGCGATAAACTAGTTGCCCTAAGATTTTATGTTGTGGTATTTTATACCCGGTTGCGTCTTTGGGTTAAAATCGACCCGAGAAAAACCCTAAAGGTCATCGATTATCTCCCGGTTCGCATTTATTGTCTGTTTGCGACTTATTTCGTCGCTGGGAATGTTTTTTACGCAAATCTATAGCCACTTACAATTTCCTCGGCCATCGAATTCTTTCGAGCGGTATAAATTGAGGAAAGCTTTGAAAGGCGATAGTGATAGTTTTGTGTAAGCTTTGTTTTATTTTGTTTTCGAATAATGATTGGAACTTACAAACGGGGATCTGTTACAACGTTGATATTTTATTATTCAGTTATAGAATAGGACGTAATAGACATACTGGACGTTCAGGAAATTGGACCTTCCGGGCCGTAAGAATATACTTAACTCAAATCTGAATAATAAAAATAGAGCAAAATATCACGCAAGTAGCCGGCAGCCGCTGGATGCAAGTGGCACGGGATCGTGTCTTGTGGCGATCATTTCAAGAGACCTAATGTCCAGCAGTGGACGTCTATTGGTTGAAATAATGATGATGCTGATTATGATGATAGATACCATTGTATGTAACGAAATCATGTATATGTAATGTAACGAACTTACGAACCGGAAAGTCCAATTCCCCGAACGGCCAGTTTCTCCGTTATATATCTACCGATAACTTTTGAACAGCATAGAAAAAACTAGTAAAAAAATAATGTTTACGAGGTCGAGTAGGGTAAATCCTCTAAATCATAAAAGTATGCACTGACAATACAGCCTGAGCAAACAACGCTGGGTTATAAAAAAATATTATACCTATAGAAGAAAAACCGCAGTAAGTTAAAAAAGAGACTCAATATTATGCACAGCTGGCTTACTTGCCTGCCAACTGACCTCTTTCGCCTACTTTTGGCAATGGATACGAAATAAATACGCCTAATTAACAAAGCTACTCCTCTGCCCCATTTTACATAATAAAAATACCTATTTAAAGAAGTGTGCAATACTTATATTACATTTGAGATGATTTTATTAGTGACTAACTGATGCCTAAGTACGAATGGAATGAATGAATAATAATCAAAGGCGTAGTGGATACTCTTTGTATGTACATTTTTTTTTTCATCCTCTTAGGAATGGAATCGCAAAAACCACACAGTGTAAATCTGGGACACTCGAAGTGTTTTACTTTAGTTATGCATTTGGTACTCGTCCTAAATAAAGCAAAACTAAGTAAATAATAATAGATCTCTATTTACTTACTAACTGATGCCCACGACTTCACTGGTATCCACTTTTCATGGGTATACCTAGATGAGGACCTGAAGAATGATATAGGCTATTTTTCCCAGAAAATCAAAGAGTTCCCGCGGGATTTTAAAAACTAAATCCACGCGGACAAAGTCAAGTTCGTCAGCTAGTAAATGCATATATTTTATTCTAAAATGTCTTCATAATCCGAAAATGTTAATTATTAATAATAGTTTACAGAGTGAGCAGTGGATTTATGTTTCTAGGTCATCTTGCTATTGTTAGGTGGAACGTTACGAAACAAGATTTCTCAGTAACACCCACTCCTGACTAGCTTCAGTCTATTGTACTGATTTACACGTAGTTTATTTCAGTTACAATGTTATATGAAAGCTATAGAGATCTCTGTTTTTCAGAGAAACTTTTTAAACCACGCCTAAAAAGGTTTATTTTATTTTTCCCTTTTTAGTTGCTTTTATCGTGGGTTTGAAATTTAAAAGGAACTAACATCAAGCTAGACCCTATTAATTTAAAAAAACCAAGCCAAGTGCGAGTCGGAGGGTTCCGTACTCCAGAAGTAAAAGTATTCAAGTAAAACGATAAGATTATATCAATTTGCTTATTCATATATTTTTTTGTTTTTATTAATCGTTAACTTTGTTTGTAGAGGTTTGTTGTTAATTGGTTTTATTTTTCCTGTAAAATATGCATAAACCTCTATTGAACATAATTATTTCCAATTTTTCGATTGGTAACTTTAACTTTATTAAACTAAAAATAATTTTCGATTTTTGTTATTCCAGTGATGTTGCACCACTATTATTTAAAACTATTCATAATTTCATGTCGGTAGATTTAATAGTTACTAAAATAATCGACTGTGACAGATGGACGGACGGAGAAAGACGCACCATAATGGTTCCATTTTTACCATTTTGGTACGGAACCCTAAAAAGAACCATCAAAATCAGACGACTCTGTGAAAAGTTATTTGTGGTCATACATTAAAAAAATATACGTGACGAATTGTGAATCTCCTCCTTTTTTTCGTCGGTTGAAAAGTAATATTATTTGACCGCTTTATGGAACAAATACAAACTGTCATACAGTGCCACCAACTTATCTATTCAAGTAGACAAGATAAGAACAACATAGACAAGATAAGAACAACACTATTTTTAAATAATATCATTATTTATAGTGCGATTATCATACGATAAGAAAATGCAGTACCGATTTCCTCGTAAACTTAATTCGCAATACTACACTCTCCACTAGTGACCCCATCAACTGATGTTGTGGATCTGTAACATAATGTACTATGTTCATTCATTCATTAGCAACCCATCAACGGCTCACTACTGAGCGCAGGTCTCCTCTCAGAGAAGGGTTATAGGCCATAGTCCACCACGCTGGCCCAATGCGAATTGGTGGACTACACACACCTTCGAGAACATTATGAAGAACTCTCAGATGTGCAGGTTTCCTCACGATGTTTTCCTTCACCGTTGAAGCAAGTGATACTTAATTGCTTAAACGCACTTGACTCCGAAAAGTCAGAGGTGCGTACCCGGCATCGAACCTGAGAATAGGAGACCACAGTCCTAACCACTAGGCTATCACTGCTTGTTAATGTATTATTAAATTCTTAATGTACTATGTTACTACTTATGAAACATCACAAACTCCATGAGTGTCGAGTTATGTGTGACGTGGTGTGCTCATCAATACGTATCGAGGTTAAGCCAGCAGCCTAGGTCAGAACTACGAATACAGCGCTTTGTGTAACATCGTTCCTATTACGACCCTGAAATGATATTGATATACTATTACAACATGATTTCATAATGGCTATAAATATAATAATTAACTGACGCACTGTCAACGGTTGAACTAATCGGTTGTACGTAGTAGTGGAAATGAGCCGTTTATTTCACTATGTTCAATTTAATTTAGTTCATTTTGTTAGTTACATAAACTGTACTATAATAATAAAGGTCTTATAGTTACAATCATTAGATTTAGGGTTGGTAGAAGCTTCGCACCTAAGACTAAGCTATAGGCGTTCATGGCTATAGGAAACTGAGAGCCTTATATTATAAGCCTCTTACAAATTGCTAATTTTAATACAAAAATAAACTTATACATATTCGATGACATTAGCGTCAAAGTAAAATAAACCATAATCATTGTATTAGAGCTCAATTTCGTGTATGTATTCTTATACGTTTAGGTATGTACGATACGCTCCATGACGCTCCATGTTAAAATCGGTTGTACTGAATTTGTGACTAAATTAAAACAATCAAGGATTATTTAACTTTAACGCTAATGTCATCGAATACGAATACGATCTATGGAATAACTTTTAGACAAATTGGTACCCAGGTCTCCTCTTGAATGAGAAGGATTATGTCATAGTCATTCACCTTGGCCTAGCGCAGGTTGGGGGACTTCAGACACCTTTGAAACCATTATGGAGAAGTCTCAGGCATGCAGGCTTCCTCACGATATTTCCTTCACCGTTAAAGCAAGTGATATTCAATTTTGTTAAAACACATTACTCTGATAAGTCAGAACTGCGTTATTGGGATCAAACACCGGGCCCTCCGAAAAGGAGCCCGAAATCTTAAATCCACTAGACTACTACCTACATATTATTTTAAAATTCTCTCTAACTCTAGGTATATTAGAGAAACAATACAGTCAGACAATGGGAGGCTATAGCGCTGATTCCAACGAGCTCGATCGCAATAAGCGATACTCATTACGGACGGGTATTGATGAGTCAGTGAAACGCGTTTCATCCCTCGATATAACTTATAGAATATACATAGATACTCTACTATAATTATAGTTAAGGTATATAGGTTAGGTTATGCCCATTCCCTCACTGACGAGTGAATGTTTGATGAAAGAGAGAATGTTCCAGATATTTGCCATGTAAATTCAGTCATCAATGAATGCAATTCTATTCAAAAATGTCTTGCAAAGAGCTTGAATCGTCAAGTATTATATATTATCAGTAAGAACTACTAGATTATAAAATACGAGAAAATTGATTTTTCTCAGTCATTGAACTGAAGGTGCTTGAGTGTGGTGCTTGAAGGTGCTTGAGTGGCGACCCCGCACCGGGAAGCGCAGTGTTGGCAGACCCCCAACCAGGTGGATCGACGACATCAAGCGAGTCGCAGGGAGCCGCTGGATTCAGGCGGCGCAAGACCGAGGCCAGTGGAAGTCCATGCAAGAGACCTTTGTCCAGCAGTGGACGTCTATCGGTTGATAAAGAAGAGAAGAAGAAGAAGTCATTGAACGTTATTTTTAATTTTGATCAATAAACCAGCTGAAGCTCGCAGCGTCGTCCGCGTAGATCTTTGGAATCTTCAGGGGATTAAACGGGAGAATAAATCAGTCAGAGTCAATAAATCAGGCGATTTCATCAACTTTGAGTGACATTTACTTGTGTGTTTTGGCAGATTTTCAATACGAAAACTGTCAGAATGCGCTATTATTTTATTTCTTGGTTAAATGTCACTCGGCGTTGGCAAAATCGGTCCAAAAACACATAAGTTGATTCAGACTCTTGCAAAGATTAAAATTTCAGAGAAAATACCCCATAGGATAATCTGCGCACAAACAGGGATACAATTCATCACATTAACTGAAGTGGTGTCGTGTGGTGCGGGTTGTTACGTTTCCTCAAATATGGTCGATTAAAGCAACGGCTGGATCATGCGTCATGCTCGTGAACGGGTGCCGAAGACGGGAATAGGGCTACTTTCTATCTGCCCGGCTTAACATGAATTGAATTGTTGTACCTACGCTTTTTTGGAACTTCCCCTCATTGTGGAAATATTCTATTCTATTCTAACGGGTTAATTAATATTAATGGGTTAAATTGGCTTGGCATCCGGCTGCCCACAAGATAGTATAAAAAACTTATTACAATGTAATAGCTACATAATAATATTGTAAAATGATTATTTTGAAAAGAGCAACTGCTGAGTTTCTTGGCGTCTCTTCTCAACAGAATCCACATTCCGAACCGGTGGTAGAGTCATAACGAGCCATAAGAGCCACAGGTTTTGAATTTTGAATTTTTGAAGAGTGTAGACCGAGTTTTTTTTCAGTGATAAGTATTGGACCTTGTTTAGGTATGTCATATAAAAAAAAATGTTTAAGGTCTTCTTTTTACTCCACTAAAATTTTAATTGACGTTAAACCTACGATCTTTAAGGTGCCAGTCACTGTAAACCCATTGAGGCTTTAAATGTAGGCGTAATATTAAAAAAAGTAGAGCAGCGGCTTATAAACCTTTAATTACTTAAAATATAGGTTAATGATATGAGTACGTGTTTTCATTTACCAACGGGATTTCAAACGAATTTCATACAAAAGGGTACCTACTGCGTTAAAAATAATATTCCAAGCGAATATTTGCTTTAGAACTTTTTGTCATATTTGTTTATCATTTAATTCAATTTACATAATATTACTAGCTGATGCCCGCGACTTCGTCCGCGTGGATGTAGTTTTTAAAATCCCTCGGGTACTCTTTGATTTTCCGGGATAAAAGCCTATGTCACTCTCCAAGTCCTCAACAATACCCATGCAAAAAATCACGTTGATCTGTAGCTCTATTGCGGCGTGATTGAAGGACAAACCAACAAACACACTTTCGCATTTATAATATTATTAGTATGAAGTATGATGAGATCCATACTTCCCTACTACCACTAAAATAATAAATCGAAAGTGTGTTTGCTTGTTGGGTTATTGGTACATCCCTCAATCATGCCACAGCAACGGTAGACATTTTCCACTCGTAAATGTTCAACATAAATCAACAGATTGAAATAGCATTCTATTCGTGATATTGAAGAGTATTCTTCTTAAATATATAAAAGGAAAAGGTGACTGACTGACTGATCTATCAACGCACAGCTCAGATCACTGGGCGGATCGGGGTGAAACTTGGCATACAGATAGCTATTATGACGTAGGAATCCACTAGGAAAGAATTTTTAAAAATTGATGAATTTTTCAAACCCCTATTTTACACCCTTAGAGGATGCCCTAAGGGTGTAAAATAGGGGTTTGAAAAATCGAACTTAACGTGAGCGAAGCCGTGGGCAAAAGCTAGTTCTTAATAAATGTATTTCTTTTTAGTTCTTGAACTTTATTTTTGTAAAAGGTAAGATTGCAGAAACACTCTCAAACCTTCAAAGTTACAAAACCCCTCCGCTCGACGTTTTCGATAACTCAACGATTTCGCAGACTTCGTTAAAAGCGTAAATTAATTTTAGTGTTCCGGTCGAAATTGCCTTTTAACTCTAACGCTGAGCACTCAAATTTACGAAAAGGATTTTGTTTGTTGTTTGGACTACCTGATTAATGCTAAGACGGTTTATTTAAATTTAAGTTAATATTATTTATGTTCTTTAAAAAATAATGATTTCAAAAGGTAGTATTATTATTAATTTTGGCATATTATTTTCCATTCCACTCAAAAATAATTCAAGAATTCCAAACATCCATACCTACATAGTAAATTAAAAATACTATTACTTATATTATACTACTACTAATAAGTTCTAGTAAAACCTAGGCTTTTCCACTTTTTGATCCTTTTTAGAATCTAGTTCACCTTCAAAAAGGTTTGTTAAGTGACAGTAAATTTTAAAATCACATTTGTTATCTGATTATCTCATAGAGACCTAGAGAGATCATGAAATAATATAAAATAAAATATAATAAATAAATAAATAAAATAATAATAATAGTTTTTGTACCTGGAAAAAAAAAGATTCCAGCGGGATTTAAAAACACTCTACGTGAAAGAAGTCGAGGGCAATAGCTAACTTAGCCAAATAAAAGCGAAATTACAGGCGGGCGCTAACTTAATGTATTTCATAGAATATTGATAAGACGTAAACCGCTCTCAAAGGATATAAAGGCCAATCTGAAATTATAATGAGAAGTAGCCGGGGGCTGACGAATTGCCTCTAAATATTTAGTCGGGCATTTACTGAATATTGTGGAAACTTATTTTTCATTAAACTGTCCAAGTTTGATCATATTTTTATTATTACCTGATTGCCGAAGGATTAATATTTTTTAAAGTATTCAGGTATCTATGTATGACTGTTCATTGCCTCCGCCTATTTATCCGCGTGAAATTTTTCCGGGATAAAAGTATGTGATTTTGCATGACTACAATTGAGGACTTGGCTACCATTCATCATAAAAGTTAGCCTTTATGCCACTTTCAAGTCCTCAACTGTAGTCATGCAAAAAATCACATCAATCTGTTGCTCCTTTACCGCGTGATTGAAGGAAAAACCAACAAACAAACACCTTTGGTAAACTGTTGGTAACAAGATTAGGTAAAACATAGCTCAACCAAGTATTTCAATTGACAAAATGAAACCTGAAACGCCTCATCTTGGCAAGCTTAAAAGGTCTAATTAACATTTCAATTAAATTAAGCCTAAATGTTTTAGGTATAATTTGGAGTAACGTTCCAATAAATTGTCTGGAAACTATAATAGTTCTTACTCAGAACTCAACACAAAGTTCTTAAAATTATTTAACGCCTGAAGGATCAAGGACTCGACCTTTAGGTAACTACGCCCGAATGTCTAAGCCATGACAAGATGTTATTCAACTCTTTCGACCTAGATTTAGTATTCAATTAATACTACAATGAAGATAGGTATGGTTGATGGTAAATAAAATTAATTGAGCCATGAACGATGACAGTTGAAAGTTTTCAAAAAGTAGATTATATGCGTGCTGTTAAAATACCATTTTGTATTCCGTCATTGATATAACTTCTTTAGGAAAGCTGCTTTTTACTTCATTCACAGGTTATTTGGCTAACTTATTTGGCTGTAAATAATGATTTTTCAGGTTCAAATTCAAAATCGGGTCAAAAATGCTATTGGGATTTTGTGTCAAGTCCGAATAAGCAGCCTGGAGTTAGGATGTTGGCGGTGTTACACTTCCACGCCGTGCTTCGGAGAGCACTTTAAGCCGTCAGTCCTGCAGCCGAATTCTCTCCATGTTGGATTACAGTCCCATCAGACCATGAGAGTGAGGAAATTTAGAGTGCATCTGTTTGCGAACAAACTTGTACACTTCGGACAATTTTAATTTTTTTTTGTTGACCACTGAGCTCATTCTTCTTCTTCTTCTTCATCAACCGATAGACGTCCACTGCTGGACAAAGGTCTCTTGCATGGACTTCCACAAGCCTCGGTCTTGCGCCGCCTGGATCCAGCGGGTCCCTGCGTCTCGTTTGATGTCGTCGGTCCACCTGGTGGGGGTCTGCCAACACTGCGCTTCTCTGCGCTTCAGTATAGGCTACTTTACTTTGTCAATCTCCAGGTCCATAACTATATCTATGCGAAACGTCACGTCAATCCGTTGTCGCGTTGCTGCGTGATTGAAGGACAAATTAACAAACAAATACAGTTTCGCTTTTAAAATACCTCCTTATTAAAAAAGTCCAATATTTTTTTGGAGAAATCTCTTAGGAAAATTAAAGAATTAAAGAATTTTGTTTATTTTTAATTAAATAATTTTCACCGATAAAGCACGCCGGTGTTTTACAAATAACCCTGTACAAAGACAACTCAGCACTCTTGGTGAAAACGTGAACTGAATAAAAAAAGTACTATTGAAAACGCGACTCAGCGCGCTGCGGAAAATATAAAAAAAATCTGGAACAGCTGCTTTTATTTCCACGAAGCATTTAATTAAGAAAAATATGAGTTAATGGTATATTTCAATGTGTGTGCTATTTTTCCCACAAACGTACGTATGTACTGGCGAATTTTAATCAAATCTACATACATTAAAACACGGTTAAAGCTTTACATTGAAAACACCCCCATCCCTTATGTAATAAATGAAGCGTTAATTTTAAAAATGTGCCATTCGTACATAAATCATCAAGTCAAGTCAAGTTTGTTTGCTGATTTGTTGCTTTATTGGTTTGTTGGTTTGTCTTTCAATCACGCCACAACAGAGCTACGGATCAACGTGATTTTTTGCATGGGTATAGTTGAAGACCTGGAGAGTGACATAGGCTACATTTAATCCCGAAAAATCAAAGAGTTCCCAAGAGAGATTTTAAAAACTAAATCCACGCGGACGAAGTCGCGGGTATCATCTAGTAATACATGAAAATTCTTTTAAAAAAAACCGACTTCAAATGCCACTACAAAGTATAAAATCATTTTCGTTTGTACACATATGTTGAAGTCGGGCGGTTCAAATAGTCACGACTAAACCGTTGTGCAACGCTAGCGGCCGTAGCTTTAGTGTATCTTCATATTATAAAATCAATCTACGCATTCTCTGATAGCGAGCGATTTGCTCGTATTCATTGAAGAGTTCCGTCCTCCATCACCGAAGATATTCATAAAATCTTCACCAAATTTAGAAGGGACCAACCTGAGAGTATGTCCTTTCAAATAAAAAAAAAAATTTGACGGAGTTATGGATTGACATCACAAAAAAAAGCTAAACCGGAAAGTTATATATCGCTTGGTGGCACGGCTCTTCCGGGAGGATACGAGCCCACTCACCAGGCTAAAGAAAATTTAAAAATAATCCAAATATTGTTTCTGCTAGATATCGATCCTCATAACACCACACATCATAAAGGAGATCGCCAAAAGAGTTATATTTTGATTCAGGCGATTCTATAGTTTAGCGGTGCAAAACCCGAACGAATTTTTAAAAGCTATTGCTATTTGAAACACATAATACCTCTTATGTCAACAAGAATTGCAAAGTCGCATTATTCGACAGCATTCCGTGAAAATATCGAAGGCAAAAGTTAGCCGGAAATAAAAGTTATCGCCACGTCGCTTGAAAATATTTTATGATACACTAGCTGATGCCCGCGACTTCGTCCGCATGGAATAAGTTTTTAAAAATCCCGCGGGAACTCTTTCATTATCCGAGATAAAAAGTAGCTCTCCCGGTCTGAGGAACCACTACTACATCCATTACTATACCCATGCAAAAAATCACATCAATCCGCTGTTCTGTTTTTTTTTTTTTTAAAGTATCCTATGTCCGTCTCCTGGTTCTAAGCTACCTCTCCACCAATTTTAAGCCAAATCGGTTCATCCGTTCTTGAGTTATAAATAGTGTAACTAACACCACTTTCTTTTATATATATAGATTAATAACTCGTCAAAACTTCAACGTAACCGCCATTTCGCAGAGTCATTTCCGATAAAATTCCGCCGATATCGCCAACTTCATTAGTGCCGTGAATGATTCGCTCAATTTTAGGAATCCACATAAAATCTACGAACACTTTTTGGATCCAAATCTTGTTAATTCTATCCTGGTTGGGTTGTATCTATTCTTTTTCCCTAATACCCTCTCCCACTGTCTGTTAAATATCTCTTATTAAGAGATAAGTGTTTCCTTTTTCACCACCTTTTATTTTATCCTTATCTAATGTATTATCTTATGTATTATATAGTATATTAAGCTAAGGTAATATTGGAACGGTTGTACAATAGATATTTATATAACTGGGGATAACCTTTCATTTAAGAAAATATTGAACTTTTTTCGGACTATGTTGAAGACAATGCTGATTATTGAATAATTTTTGTCGTTTTCGTTAGGAAACGTGGGGGGAGCGACTACGGAACCAAAGTATATATTGAAAATAACAATAATTATTTATAGTTAATATAATTAAATTCGGCCAAGATGATGCATTTCCATCAAGCATCACACGTGCCAGCAAAATGCACCGATATATCGCCGTCCCCAACGAATAGTATGGTAATCGCAAAAAGTAAATTTTACAGGAAAAATAAAAAACTGATTTTTGATTATATGTCACTAACTATTAAATTTAGACGTACATGTGATATACCATCAGAAAGGTTATTTTTTGACAAATAATTCCATGTTAATGATATGTAATTATGTTTAATTATAATATAGTTATTAACAAAAATATTTTTACCATAAACTACTAACAGAAACTCTGCCCGTAAAGCGACATTACCATGTTGTTCGGGTAAAATAATGACTATTTATTTTACAGTAATAGGATCTTGCAATAATATTCGTTTAAATTTAGTACTTTGGAACTCTATCGTTATCAACTATAACAGTCTTTTTCACTGGTATAAAACTAACTTTAATTTTCAGTAATACAAGTGTACTGTATTATTCACTGCTACATTTGTCTCATTTATATTGTAACATTTTATGAATGATTTCTATGTTAATATTTTTTATAACGAAAATTATACTTCTTATTTTATAATGGAATAAAAACAAAATTAACTATCTACATAATATAATTATTTAGTGAACATAATTAGGAACTGGAAAAAGGGATTTCCTAGTTCTTGTATTTTCTTTGTATTATTCACAAAATGAAATTACAAATTGATTAGTCATCATTCTCTAAATCAGATGACATTTCCATTTCCGCATTATTATCACTTTTAACTTATTAACTTTTAAGGGACTTATAAAATGAGTGATAAATAAGCTCATGATAATGAGCAGAATTTGCATTAGTTCTGCTCATTGACTCAGTAAATCTGATTGCAGCGCTTTACTTATTGGAATGGGTTCATTATAAGCATGTCCCAAATCAAGAAATCTACTGAGTCAATAGTGGATCTACCAGTGGATCTTCGCCCCCTTCTAGGTCAACCTGTACAGGAATCTATATTCGGTTCGCGATATTCTTCCTCAAAATCTTATCTAAAGAGAACCACATGCGGTTTTAAATGTGATATCTTAATTTCCATCACATTTTTCCATGCCACTTTTCTTCCTTGAATATCAGTTTGCCAGTTCTTTCCAGTAATAAGTCTTTTGATGTCATAGAAAATCTTCTTGTTCCATCTCATTTACAAGATATCTTTCACAAGATACTTTGGCATTCATGATCACACCATAGACCTGGTCTGGAGTGAACAAAAGTTTATTCTTCATAGCCCGCTCTACACAAGAGTGCATACTATCGCCTCCATTTTGGCAATGGCCAGTGTCAAAAAAGCGGTGAGTTATATTTTCTTATCTATGAACGTTTAAAGCATGTAAGTAATAGGCAAATATGTACCGGTTTTTATTTTGACCTGAGCATCCATATAGACTTGTGATACCACGTTGCCTTTCTGTTATAATAAATTTTAATAAACAACTGCCTATTTCAATGGCTCCACGCTTGAACATAACCATGTGCCATGCTTCCGGCGTTATGCCCTCGTGAATAACGGAATTGAACAATCGCTGAAAGATTTTAAGTACCGGTTTACCACCCGTTTTCAGGAGTTCCGCAGTGTTTCCGTCATCACCAGGCGCCTTGCTGTTCTTGAGCTGCTTGAGAGCCATACTAATCTCGTATAGGCTGACGTCCGGGATATCTTCGGTATAGTGTCGGGTCGGCTTGGCTCTGGGATCTTTGGCCAAATCTTCAACAGGTTTTTGTGTCGTGGTATATAACTGTCCATAGAACTTCTCAACCTCTCTCAAGACCTCAGGTCGAGAAGAGACGAGACGGCCGTCATCAGTTTTCAGTCGCGTCAGCTGGCTCTGTTCGATAGACAGATCTCTCGCGAACACTTTTGAGCCTTTGTTCTGCTCGATGGTATCTTTAATACACTTGGTGTTAAAGGTAAGACCCGGAGTTCGCGAGTCTGTGCCTTAGACATCTGCCTATTAATCCGTCGGTAGGCAGCCGTGTCTGCCGATGACTACAGCCTCATCTCTTGTCTCTCCTCCATTAGCTTGAGAGTATGTTCAGAGAACTTTTCGGTTCTTTTCCTACGATGGGTCTTAAAGAATGTAGACCCCACAGTATGGACAGTTTCCACGAACTTGTTGTTTAGATCGTCCACGAAAACGCAGTCTGCTAGGCACTCGAATCGGTTCTGCAGTTCGAGTTGTAAGTTTTCGGGATTTTGAATATGAGCATGAGAAAGTCGGAGAGTTACTTCAGCAGTCTGGCCCTTCCTAGCTTCACATTAATATTCAACGTGCCTCTTACCATCCGGTGATCGCTACCGGTTTTCACCCTATTGATCACAGAGACATCATTGAATATATGCCGCTTGGTCGACATAATGAAGTCGATCTCACTTCTCGCGGGACGCAAACATGTCCATTTTCTGTGTGGCCGCTTCCTGAAGAAGGAGTTCACCATAAAGAGGCCCTCCTTCTCCATGAAGTCGGCCAATATTTGGCCCCTTTGGTTCCTACGCCCATACCCAAAATGCCCCATTCTCGTCTCTGCACCGCTTCGCTCACCCAGCCTTGCATTGAAATCCCCCATCACAACATTGTAGTGAGTGGTAGAGGCGTTTATGTCTTTTGATATATCATCAAATCACTTGAAATATATCGTAGCACTTACTTACAAGGATTATTATTAATATTTACTAAATCCAGCATTCTCCTATCTCACGGATGTTGCAGTTTGCGTTTTTGCATAATTAATCAGTTTTTATCCGTTTTACTAGCTATAGATAGGTAAATTACGTCACCTAAATCACTCGAATATACACCAATCACGGTCAATTAAATCACTAATACCGCACGACTTAAAAGCATCAACAACGCGACCACGAGTGAGTAGGTATAGTGCTATCACTATTTTTCATTAATTGTCAATAAAGTGAGAACGATGTATCATTTAATAAGCCTTCGTTGACAATGAGAGGCTTCACTGTTTAAAATAGTAAGAGCCTATTACAATATAATAGAAATTGAGCATATTCGGCAATCGACATCGCGCTTTTAGCTTTGATTATTTGTGTATTGTAAAGAATATTACCAATTTCTGAAGATGAAGTTAAACATTGGAATATAAGTGCATTCAACTTTACGAGTTATCTTAATAACTATATTTTCCGGAATATTATGGTAAAAAGCTGTTACGATGTTTCTTTTTTTAGAACGGCCTAGTAATAGCGATAATGATATTATTCGTGGAAAAAAGTTGGTCCTTGTTTTAAAATAATATTATTGGAAAGTACATTACGTTTTGTCTAATTTCGAGAATACTAACTGAAAAATTATAAAAAAAAATCACAAGGTGTATTCAGACATCCTGAGAACCATGATGTATTAAAAAGCAAAGTATGGTAATGTTGATTACCATACTATTCGTTGGGGACGGCGATATGCGCCAACTTTACAGGACAGATTTATGATATGGAAAAATATTTGGATATTAATAGGTATATTCCTAATCTAATACAGAATTTTAACACTCTCACCGCCATACGTTTATAAGGTTTTTACAGTGCAGCAGGCCATGTGGGCGGCCGGCGGGACACGTCGTTAACTTTACCGGCAGGCCATGAGGTCCGCTGTGATCCCACAAATTCATATAATTTTATAGAGCTTGGCTTGCTAGATAAAGATTCGAAAATTATTGCTTCGATTAGTTTAGTCAAAACGCTACCCATAAAAAAAGTTTGATGAAAATTGGACTATATTTAAAGAACTATAGGGGTGAAAACTGAGTTAGTAAAACTAGTACCAAAAAGCATAATATTTATTTTAATTTCTTGAAAAACCAATTAAAATCAAAAATCTTAATGTTAATATTTATTAGAAAAATAAGGCTTAATTTGAAAATGGATTGCTGCGTTACATTGACCACAAACACTAGATTGAGTTGGGCATTTCAGGCATACAGTGTTTACTTTTTGTTCGATCCCTGGCTTGTTTTAGTTTAGACAGTCCACCATTTTTATTGTTTTCATAACAATGTATACATTTTTGGCTAATAAGTCTTCCTCTATGATCAAACTGTGATGATTTTTTGAAAAATTTATGAAAAAATTATTTCCCAGCAGGCCACGTGGGCGGCGCGCGGCCAACTGACCTAATTATACTGATGGCCTGCCAGTTAAAATTCAAAAAACCGATAGTGGCCTGCTAGGCTCGAATTTTTGTGGGCCGCCGGCAGCCCACGTGGCGGTGAGAGTGTTAAAATTAAAAGGGCAAATAAGTCAGTCAAAAATAAAAGTTGTCATCGCATCACTTCAAAAGTTTTTGAAAATGTTACATTAAGATCGTTTCGAAACTGTAACTTCGCACCGAGAACCGCCATTTCGCGAAGTAATTTCCGATAAAATTTCTCGATTATCCCCCGCCTTCGTTTCATTCAGGCCATAAACGATTTATCTACTTAATTTTACTGGACTTAAATTTCCTTGTAGACAAGGCTGTTTTTGGGCGAAAATTATATGGACGATTTTTTTTAAGGTAGATATTATAGACTTCAAAAATATTATGATTTACAATCGCCATAATATATATGGATTTATACACAGTTAATTTTACTTTAGCTCAAAGAGCCTCACCAAGCTTCACCAAGTTTGTGAGGGAAATTTCGGAAAAGAAATGACCTTCTGATGAAGAAAAATAAAGTTAATATTTAACTTGAATACTTAATTACACTATAATATCATCAGATAAAACACAGTCACGTTTCATTTATGAGTGTCAAAGGTGTGGTCTAACTAAGACAGTTCCAGAGGGAGCAGTGTGAAATAACGTATGGAGTCACTTGTATACCTAAGAAGTAGAAAGGTATTTACTTTCTTCACCTATTCAGTCATCATCATCATCATCATCATCAGCGACCCATTAACGGCTCACTACTGAACGCAGGTCTCCTCTCAGAGAAGGGTTATAGGCCATAGTCCACCACGCTGGCCCAATGCAAATTGGCAGACTTCACACACCTTTGAGAACATTATGAAGAACTCTCAGGTGTGCAGGTTTCCTCATCTTCTCAGTCATTTCAAAAGTCAGAGGTACGTGCCCGGGATCGAACCTGCGACTTGTGACCTATCTAAGGCGTTTGATTGCGTTGATCACCAAACTCTTTTACTCAAACTTAGTCATTATGGCATAAGGTTGCAAGGTTGCACTTGATCTCATTGCCTCTTACCTTAGTGATCGAACACAAAGTGTATGCGTAGGTGACGTGAAGTCGCGGGGTTCATCTACTCTGTTGGGTGTCCCACAGGGCTCTATCCTGGGTCCTTTTCTATTTTTGGTGTATATTAATGACTTACCATATCATGTCCGCGATGCTTGCAATATTGTGTTCTTTGCAGATGATACATCTCTAATATTCAAAACTGACAGAAACAAAGTAAATTTTGACGATGTAAACAATACCTTATCTCAGATATCGCGTTGGTTTACTGTTAATAATTTGCTCTTGAACGCTAAAAAAACTAAGTATTTAGAATTTATTGTACCAAATGTTAAGAAAATTGACAAAACAATAAAAATAAACGGGGAAAACCTTATAATTGAGAACTCCACAGTTTTTCTGGGGGTGACCTTGGATAGTAAGCTTCAGTGGGACGCTCACATAGAGACATTAGCGGGTAAACTCAGCTCAGCTGCCTATGCTGTCAGAAAAATCAGACAGTTTACCGATGTAGACACGGCTAGGCTGGTCTACTTTGCCTACTTCCATAGTGTAATGTCCTATGGAATCTTATTGTGGGGCGGAGCAGCTCATATTGAAACTATTTTTATATTACAGAAAAGAGCCATTCGATTTATCTATAAACTCGGTTCGCGCGTATCTCTTCGTGAAAAGTTTAAAGAGATTGGTATTCTTACGGTAGCATCACAGTACATTTATAATAATATAGTCTTTGTGAGACAAAATATTCATCTGCATAAACAAAGAGGCAATACACACAATCGACTCATTAGAAATCGTCATAAACTAGAAATTCCATCATGTCGCCTGCGCAAAGTGCAAAAATCCTTTGTGGGGTTGAGCGTACGCTTATATAATATGATTCCGAAGGAATTGCTAGATTTGCCACTGCACAAATTTAAACAATGCGTAAAAACTCACTTACTGAGTCGCGCTTATTACAAAGTTAATGACTTTCTTAATGACAAAGTTGCATGGGATCTTAAAATTAGTGTTTGAATAATATTATTCAATTCGATGCTTTGATACGGGTAGACTCAGTATGTCACGCTCTCTTTAAACATTTCTGTGGTGGTGTCGTGTGGTGCGGGTTGTTACGTTCCCTCAAATATGGTCGAGCGAAGCAATGGCTGGATCATGCGTCATGCTCGTGAACGGGTGCCGCCGGCGGGAATGGGGCTACTTTCTGTCTGCCCGTCTTTGACATGAATTGAATTGTAGTACGTTTTGTGGAAATGTCATATTCTATTCTAACAAAGATGCACGGGTTAAATCAGCTTGCCATCCAGCTGCCCACAAGATAGTATAAAAACTTATTACAATGTAATAGCTACTTATTAATATTGTAAAATGATTATTTTGAAAAGAGCAACTGCTGAGTTTCTTGCCGGCTCTTCTCAGCAGAATCCGCTTTCCGAACCGGTGGTAGAATCTTGACGTGTCATAAGAGCCACAGGTTGGCCTACATGAAATAAATAATTTTGAATTTTGAATTTTGACTCCCCGAATAGGAGATCGCAGTACTAACCATTAGGCTATCACTGCACCTATTCAGTGATACTTTCTAATTTCATGTACGTTTAAATGAACTAACAACCCCACCCGCCTTTCATCCTTACCTATTTAGGATAGGTCACACCGTCTCACAACGGTTGGTCTACTAGGCGCAAGCCATATCAAAAATTAAGCTAACTTAGCATAGTTCAGGGTTTTTCATAATTGGTTTGCAAAGCTTCGCTTAGTAGTCATTGCAAGTTATAAGAACTAAAGCTAAGCTAAATTAGCTTAGTTCACGGTGTGGCTCACGCTTAGTGAATAGTAATCTGTGGTCAACAATAAAATTAGTACCTATCGTTGATCGCAGATAGTGATAATCAGGTACTTCAACCAGTCTATTTGACCTTGTTAACTTATAGCAAATATTCAAGATCTATACAGCTTAATTATAATTTAGTCTCTTCTCTATTAATAGCGTCTAGACACTCCTGAATGCTCTTAACGAAGTTACTGAAATGAATATCAATTATGAAAATAAATTTACAAATATCAGGCAAATTCCTATCTAAATATCCGTTCTTAGTGCCGATTTCACTATTATATTTCGAGTCATGTTTAAATGAGGAATAAAATATGATTAAGACTTATTTTACGTTGGAGAAATCTGCGCTATAAGGTAAAAATTGGCCAAGTGCGAGTCGGGCCTCGCTCTTTTAGGGTTCCGTTAAAAAAAATGAATAAAAATATTTCCATGTACTCATGGAAATATTTTAATTTAATTTTTTTAATTTAATTTAATTTTTATTATTTGTTGTTATAGTGGCAATTGAAATACATAATATCGCCGTCCCCAACGAATAGTATGGTAATCAACATTACCATACTTTGCTTTTTAATACATCATGGTTCTCAGGATGTCTGAATACACCTTGTGATTTTTTTTTATAATTTTTCAGTTAGTATTCTCGAAATTAGACAAAACGTAATGTACTTTCCAATAATATTATTTTAAAACAAGGACCAACTTTTTTCCACGAATAATATCATTATCGCTATTACTAGGCCGTTCTAAAAAAAGAAACATCGTAACAGCTTTTTACCATAATATTCCGGAAAATATAGTTATTAAGATAACTCGTAAAGTTGAATGCACTTATATTCCAATGTTTAACTTCATCTTCAGAAATTGGTAATATTCTTTACAATACACAAATAATCAAAGCTAAAAGCGCGATGTCGATTGCCGAATATGCTCAATTTCTATTATATTGTAATAGGCTCTTACTATTTTAAACAGTGAAGCCTCTCATTGTCAACGAAGGCTTATTAAATGATACATCGTTCTCACTTTATTGACAATTAATGAAAAATAGTGATAGCACTATACCTACTCACTCGTGGTCGCGTTGTTGATGCTTTTAAGTCGTGCGGTATTAGTGATTTAATTGACCGTGATTGGTGTATATTCGAGTGATTTAGGTGACGTAATTTACCTATCTATAGCTAGTAAAACGGATAAAAACTGATTAATTATGCAAAAACGCAAACTGCAACATCCGTGAGATAGGAGAATGCTGGATTTAGTAAATATTAATAATAATCCTTGTAAGTAAGTGCTACGATATATTTCAAGTGATTTGATGATATATCAAAAGACATAAACGCCTCTACCACTCACTACAATGTTGTGATGGGGGATTTCAATGCAAGGCTGGGTGAGCGAAGCGGTGCAGAGACGAGAATGGGGCATTTTGGGTATGGGCGTAGGAACCAAAGGGGCCAAATATTGGCCGACTTCATGGAGAAGGAGGGCCTCTTTATGGTGAACTCCTTCTTCAGGAAGCGGCCACACAGAAAATGGACATGTTTGCGTCCCGCGAGAAGTGAGATCGACTTCATTATGTCGACCAAGCGGCATATATTCAATGATGTCTCTGTGATCAATAGGGTGAAAACCGGTAGCGATCACCGGATGGTAAGAGGCACGTTGAATATTAATGTGAAGCTAGGAAGGGCCAGACTGCTGAAGTAACTCTCCGACTTTCTCATGCTCATATTCAAAATCCCGAAAACTTACAACTCGAACTGCAGAACCGATTCGAGTGCCTAGCAGACTGCGTTTTCGTGGACGATCTAAACAACAAGTTCGTGGAAACTGTCCATACTGTGGGGTCTACATTCTTTAAGACCCATCGTAGGAAAAGAACCGAAAAGTTCTCTGAACATACTCTCAAGCTAATGGAGGAGAGACAAGAGATGAGGCTGTAGTCATCGGCAGACACGGCTGCCTACCGACGGATTAATAGGCAGATGTCTAAGGCACAGACTCGCGAACTCCGGGTCTTACCTTTAACACCAAGTGTATTAAAGATACCATCGAGCAGAACAAAGGCTCAAAAGTGTTCGCGAGAGATCTGTCTATCGAACAGAGCCAGCTGACGCGACTGAAAACTGATGACGGCCGTCTCGTCTCTTCTCGACCTGAGGTCTTGAGAGAGGTTGAGAAGTTCTATGGACAGTTATATACCACGACACAAAAACCTGTTGAAGATTTGGCCAAAGATCCCAGAGCCAAGCCGACCCGACACTATACCGAAGATATCCCGGACGTCAGCCTATACGAGATTAGTATGGCTCTCAAGCAGCTCAAGAACAGCAAGGCGCCTGGTGATGACGGAAACACTGCGGAACTCCTGAAAACGGGTGGTAAACCGGTACTTAAAATCTTTCAGCGATTGTTCAATTCCGTTATTCACGAGGGCATAACGCCGGAAGCATGGCACATGGTTATGTTCAAGCGTGGAGCCATTGAAATAGGCAGTTGTTTATTAAAATTTATTATAACAGAAAGGCAACGTGGTATCACAAGTCTATATGGATGCTCAGGTCAAAATAAAAACCGGTACATATTTGCCTATTACTTACATGCTTTAAACGTTCATAGATAAGAAAATATAACTCACCGCTTTTTTGACACTGGCCATTGCCAAAATGGAGGCGATAGTATGCACTCTTGTGTAGAGCGGGCTATGAAGAATAAACTTTTGTTCACTCCAGACCAGGTCTATGGTGTGATCATGAATGCCAAAGTATCTTGTGAAAGATATCTTGTAAATGAGATGGAACAAGAAGATTTTCTATGACATCAAAAGACTTATTACTGGAAAGAACTGGCAAACTGATATTCAAGGAAGAAAAGTGGCATGGAAAAATGTGATGGAAATTAAGATATCACATTTAAAACCGCATGTGGTTCTCTTTAGATAAGATTTTGAGGAAGAATATCGCGAACCGAATATAGATTCCTGTACAGGTTGACCTAGAAGGGGGCGAAGATCCACTGGTAGATCCACTATTGACTCAGTAGATTTCTTGATTTGGGACATGCTTATAATGAACCCATTCCAATAAGTAAAGCGCTGCAATCAGATTTACTGAGTCAATGAGCAGAACTAATGCAAATTCTGCTCATTATCATGAGCTTATTTATCACTCATTTTATAAGTCCCTTAAAAGTTAATAAGTTAAAAGTGATAATAATGCGGAAATGGAAATGTCATCTGATTTAGAGAATGATGACTAATCAATTTGTAATTTCATTTTGTGAATAATACAAAGAAAATACAAGAACTAGGAAATCCCTTTTTCCAGTTCCTAATTATGTTCACTAAATAATTATATTATGTAGATAGTTAATTTTGTTTTTATTCCATTATAAAATAAGAAGTATAATTTTCGTTATAAAAAATATTAACATAGAAATCATTCATAAAATGTTACAATATAAATGAGACAAATGTAGCAGTGAATAATACAGTACACTTGTATTACTGAAAATTAAAGTTAGTTTTATACCAGTGAAAAAGACTGTTATAGTTGATAACGATAGAGTTCCAAAGTACTAAATTTAAACGAATATTATTGCAAGATCCTATTACTGTAAAATAAATAGTCATTATTTTACCCGAACAACATGGTAATGTCGCTTTACGGGCAGAGTTTCTGTTAGTAGTTTATGGTAAAAATATTTTTGTTAATAACTATATTATAATTAAACATAATTACATATCATTAACATGGAATTATTTGTCAAAAAATAACCTTTCTGATGGTATATCACATGTACGTCTAAATTTAATAGTTAGTGACATATAATCAAAAATCAGTTTTTTATTTTTCCTGTAAAATTTACTTTTTGCGATTACCATACTATTCGTTGGGGACGGCGATATGTGAAAATTTCATCTGTCTATCTATTACGGTTTACGAGATACAGCCCGCTGACGGACGGACGGACGGACGGACGGACAGAGTAGGCTTAGTAATAGGGTCCCGTTGGTACCCTTTGGGTACGGAACCCTAAAAAGTCTAAAATAGTACCTAATCGGCATTCGTTAGATATCAGTCATTTTAATTCTTAGCGTAAGTATTTCTAGCGTAGATGAAATAATTTGTTTATTGCACACCAGCTGATGCCCGCGACTTCGTCCGCTCGCAAATCCCTCGGGATTTCTTTGATTTTCTGAAATAAAAGTAGCTTATGTCACTCTCCAGGTCCTCACCTATACTCATGCAAAAATTACGTCGATCCGTAGCTCTATTGCAGCGTGATTGAAGGACAAACCGACAAACCAACAATCCAACACACCAACACACCAACAAACCAACAAACTAACAAAAAACACACTTTCGCATTCGATTACCGTCAGACATTTAAATGAAGTGTGCAGGAACAGTTTTACCCATTGCATCTGATAAGACCTCAAGTATTCGCTGGGTGCGTGACCCCAGTGCCATCTAACGATACAACTTACGGGGGCTCTTTTGAGAAAATAAACATGTATTGGATGTCAAATAGCTATTGAAAAAATAAAATAAACTTGAAAAAATTTTTTATTCGATGTTAAATGTGATATATTACACAGAGTGAATATTAAATTAAAAAAAATTCCGCGGGTCAGCTAAAAACAGTAAGTAAAATAATTACAACAACTAAAACAAGTCTCAATAAGTGAATTAGGTTAAGCAGTGTTAAAATCTGTCAAAATGTTTATTGTAAAATTAATATTGAATAAAAAATCATTATTAATATTAAAAAAACAATATAAAATAACAAATAGCTCTATTTAACATAATTATATATTTAAAAATAGTTGGAGCGTAATTAGGACTTGATTCAACATCTGATTTTTCACCGCCAATGAAGTGTTCACTGCATATAACATCCATAGGTTTTGGAGACCATAACGATCCATCAATACTTTACAAAAAAAAAATTAATTAAATTATTACTCCGTTTTCTTACACGATATACACATGTATATGACATTATTCTATAGAATACGGTTGTAGGTTATAGTAATACTTACTTTTGCCTTTTAACAGCAGTTATCCATTTTTTTCGCTGATTTAATTTCCACTTGGCAACCGGAAACTTATAAAATTTACAATTACTATTTCTACTAGTATTTTTGCAATCGACTACACAACAACTTCGATGACCTATTTTATTTTATTTATTTAATTAAACTGACACAGGTGTTATTTTTATGGTCATCGATAATAAAGAGCCCCCCGTAGTTCTATAATTGTCCGCAGCGGGCGCTGTCATCACTTTTGTGTCCCCCACTATGCCCTATGCACCCAGCCAATAGATCTAAAGAATGAGATGGGTAAATTCCGCAGTACACCCTTCGGGGTTGGGCATGTGCGGATTAGCGGACTTCACAGTTCAAATACTTTTGAGAACATTATTGAGAACTCTTTAGACATAAAGGTTTTCTTACGATGTTTTCCTTTACCGTTATAGCAAGTGATATTTAATTGCTTAAGGCCCGCTTGCAGAAACGCTGGGTTATCCTTTTAACCCAGAGTTACCTGCACTTTGATAGGTTTGGTATAAAACCCCTTTCAAAATTACAAATTTATTCCTGGGTTAACTCTAGCCCGGCGTCTCTGCAAGCGGGCCTAAGACGCACATTGCTTCAAAAAGTTAGAGGTGGGAGCTTGAAAATTCCGCCTCGGATCCCTCAAAAGTGAGACCAAAGTCTTAATTCCTGTAGGCTATCACCACTATTACGTAGATACGTGTTGATTGAAATCCATATATACCTACTTACAAAGGTACCTACGAGTATATTTCATACATAGGTACCTACATGAAGCGTACTCCTAGATATTTGTGTATGAATTTACATACAACATGTTTCAATTTACACTGCAGTTCGTAAATAGCCTACGGGGCCTACCTGTATGATTGGAATTTCTGACCATTTACTTTGTGAATTTTGAGCAACATGATGCCGATTGGTCAATCCGACTTGATGGTCGCTTTGTTACCAATCAAAGCGATATACTCTTTATAGCCTTTAGGACAGAGTTAAAAATTTGTTCCTATTGTATTACTTAATTTTTATTTTATTTTTTTCCATAATTTTTATTTTTATTGTGTTTTCCCATGTTTTCACTCGAAATAAAATTCGTGTTGTACCCGTTTTTAGGGTTCCGTACCAAAATGGTAAAAATGGAACCTTTATGGTGAGACTTTCTCCGTCCGTCCGTCCGTCCGTCTGTCACAGTCGATTATTTCAGTAACTATTAAAGCTATCGACATGAAATTTGGCATAGTTGTGTATAATAGTGGCCCAACATCATTGGAATAAAGAAAAATCGAAAATTATTTTTAGTTTTATTAAAAAAGGGGGAAAATCGGGGGTTTGAAATTTCAAAGTAAAATAACTATACCGAGTGGGGTATCATATGAAAGGCCTTTACTTGTGCATTCTAAAACAGTTTTTTATTTATTTCTTGATATAATAGTTTTTGATTAATCGGCCAAAATGTCGAAAAAAATACCGTTCTCCCCCCTTATCTCCGAAGTTTACCAATCGAAAAATCTGAAATAATTATGGTCAATAGAAGTTTATGTATATTTTACAGGAAAAATAAAAGCAACGCGAGAATTATTTTAGTTTGATTAAAAAAGGGGGAAAATCGGGGGTTTGAAATTTCAAAGTAAGATAACTATACCGAGTGGGGTATCATATGAAAGGAAATTTACTTTTGCATTCTAAAACAGTTTTTTATTTATTTCTAGATATAATATTTTTTGATTAATCGGCCAAAATGACGAAAAAAATTCCGTCCCCCCCCCCCCTTATCTCCGAAGTTTACCAATCGAAAAATCTGAAATAATTATGGTCAATAGAGGTTTATGTATATTTTACAGGAAAAATAAAATCAACGCGAAAGTTATTTTAGTTTAATTAAAAAGAGGGGAAAATCAGGGGTTTGAAATTTCAAAGTAAGATAATTATACCGAATGGGGTATCATATGAAAGGCCTTTACTTGTACATTCTAAAACAGTTTTTTATTTATTTCTATATATAATAGTTTTTGAGTAATCGGCCAAAATGTCGAAAAAAATACCGTTCCCCCCCCCCCCTTATCTCCGAAGTTTACCAATCGAAAAATCTGAAATAATTATGGTCAATAGAGGTTTATGTATATTTTACAGGAAAAATAAAATCAACGCTCTAACTAGCATAGTTTTTTTTATATTAACAATAAACCTCTACAAACAAAGTTAACGATAAATAAGCAAATTAATATAATATTATCGTTTCACTTTTACTTTTGGAGTACGGAACCCTCGGTGCGCGAGTCCGACTCGCACTTGGCCGGCTTTTTTTTTCCTGTCCAAGCGATATTTTTACTATTCAAAATTTATTTCGGTTGCCTAGCAACTATTATAAGTCATTAGAGAACGACGTTACAAAGCGGATCGTTTATAATTTTTGAAGAAAACTTTTTAACTTAATTTGAAACATTAAAAAAAATCAAAATTCATTTTAATTTAATTTTAAATTTTGAGTGTGTACGTATATCTGTGTTTGATTTGTGTAAATATTATAACTTTTAATACATTTTTTAAGGAATATTTTCCTCTCCCCTTCAAATAAGCGGAAAGCTTATGTTAGGAGAGGGTACGACAATAGTAGTTTAAAGGGTGGGGATCGAACTGTGGACTTTTCAGTTCGCACAATTAACCGGTGAGCTATTAACAACGAATAAACAAACAATACGTTGAAAATAGGACAATGGCCTATAACCCTTCTCTGAGAGGAGATAATCATGAATCAATAATCTAGATAATCATGAACTTCCTATTGAACCAATCTAGTCTGGCTAAAACTTTGACCTTTATTAATAATTTCTTTTTTGTTGTTCTTTCTAATACAGGGGTTATTTAAAAACAAAATAAATAAATAGGGAAAACCCAAAAGAATAACTGAAATATCGAACAAATCGCACCGCAGGAAAATATTTAATAGATTAATTGACTAACTATAGGTATATTTGATATTATTTAATACTGCCCGCTACATAAAACTGTTTTCGCTTATGATGTGAACGCTAGAATATTTTTACATCAACAGCTTTATGGCCCAATCAATATCTTCTGATAGAACTGATAGATACTTATCGGGGATCAAAATATTGGGAGAATGACGATAGAGATAAAATTAGATTTTTTTTGGAACAATAGGTCAATGTCTCCGATTTTATTTTTGATATATTTTTTTAGCTTTTGTACATCAAGTATCTATGCAAATCAGTTCACAATTTCGTATGCAAAATTATGGAGATATCATGCCCCAGGTTTGATTGCTAGCAAGAGTTATTTAAAAATTCATATTGTTTTGTTTATAAATCTCTTGAACTCAAGTTAACTTGGGTTAAAGGTATGTATCTACTTCGTGTGCATACGCCCACGTCAAGTTTACTTGCAAGGTTGAAACTTACACCGAGGGCTCAGAGCTTTTGAAATATTCTGCTTGAGGCACTGTTCATTTTCTCATGCGTAATAATTAATTATATTTCTCGCTAACTTCACTTGGAACTTTATATGCAACAAGTTTCTATAGTCTTAGATTATTGACATCATCTTAAGCCCCGTAGATGTCTAAGTCTGGGTTTCCACGGCGCGGTTCGAACCCGCGCCCGCAGCGGTTGCGGTACCATTAGTACTGCGCCCGCCGCGGGCGCAAACCGCACCGTGGAAACTCAGTCTAAGAATGAAAACTTGGTCTGTGTAACACTCAAAGCAATAAATGCAGTAGCGTCTGCGAGTACCTGTGGCGTCTACCAAAAAGTGACGTGTGCCAAATGCCAATCAATCCCACAATACATTATAGTAACCAAGGCGTAGAACAAAGTACGTAGATGTGCTACGACCAAGCTACGCACTGGCTACGAACCCTACACAAAGTTGAGTATGAAGCTGCACTAAATACTACGTGTAGTGTCCGACCAAATCTTGGGCTTCGGTATTTTGAAGAGCTACTGCCAGCTAACATGAGACATGCACCTCACATTTGCATGCGTCAAACACGAGTAACACCAGTGCAGTTAGACCTAAAATCACTCTGTAAGTTCACTGTGATCTACCACTGTTTTCAGTGAAGCCTGCACTCTTGCATTCTGGAGGTGGATATAGGCTACAAAGGAAAATATAAATCCACTTTGGTAAATAAACTATTAGATAACTCCACATAAGTATGTGGAGTTATCTAATGTGGGGTAAGTACCCCCCATAGTCAGGGTCGTTTATTCAGCAAAGAATAAACTAACAATGGACAGTTTTTCCACGATGAAATAAAAGAGCACAACAAAAACCTTCACACAATACAATTGATATGAACACCGAACAAAAAAAAACAGAAAACTTTTCCTTCGTACGGACCGACTAACTTTTAGAGCCCGCACATACTACAGTATAAACTTTTGATCAGACTATACTTTTAGTTGCCACTTTCTATTTACATATTCATACAGATCTTATATACTATTACTTATTAAAAATGTGATAGTATGTCTGTCTGCCTGTTACCTTTTTCAGGCTCTACCGCTTAAATCCATCTTGACGGAATTTGGGACAGAGATACGAGTAGTTTGCAAACACTTAACACAAAACATACTTTTATCGCGAAAAATCAAAGTTTCTCACGGAATTTTTAAAAACCTTGACCATATTATACTTATATTATAATATACCTACATATTATAAAAAATCAAGTACCAAGGTAAACAAGAGTACCGATTTGCCATGGAAATGCAGATGACGATATTTATTGACTTTTTCATAGAAATGAATAAAATTATTTATTCAAATAAACTTACAAAGTGCTTTCGAATAAATTGTACTTATTTCGAATATAATAAAATTATCTTTATTTAAATATATTTCACCTACCTTAGAAATTCCGAAAAATATATACAAATACTTATTAAAAATTGTGGACACGGCGGGTATTTAATCCACGTCATCTCTTGGGAATCGCGTCTAAAACTGGGTTTCCACGGCGCGGTTCGCGGCCCGCGCCCGCAGCGGTTGCGGGCCCGCGGCCTCCGTAGAATGCAGATTTGTATGGAAATTGAAATTTCAATATCCACGGCGCGGTTTGCGACCGCAGCGGGCGCAGTACTAGCGGTACCGCAACCGCTGCGGGCGCGGGTGCGAACCGCGCCGTGGAAACCCAGTCTAATTGTGTTGACCTTAAGGTGGAAGACAAGGGTCTGCCCGCGAAATTCAAATTTAATTTGGTTTTTCGTAATTTGTTAACTAATACGACAAAATAGGCTTATGGCCTTCTAATTGCGCCAGTGGAATTATCATCTTCACAGGTTTACATAAAAATCTTTACTTGAAAGTGACCAGTTTAAGAAATTAATCAAAATACTGAGTTGGACGTGAGTTACTCACAAATTAGTCGATATTTTGATTAATTTCTTAAACTGGACAGTTTCAAGTAAAGATTTTTATATAAACCTGTGAAGATGATACTGCCATTGTCACAATTAGAATGCCATAAGCCTGCTTTGTCGTATTAGTTTACAAATTGCGAAAAACCAAATTAAATTTGAATTTCGCGGGCAGACCCGTGTCTTCGACCTTAATATGTGAGTGGTAAGGGGAATATTATCCATGTTTAGCACGACAAATATTCTTAAAAAAATAAGTGTGATCTGCGCGAGCCCTTACCACCCCAACGTCGGATAAACTAACTTTAACATGACAAAATAAATGTTAGACCTCTTTTAGGGATAATCCTTGGGACAAAGACGAAGTGTACCAAGGTCGTATTTATGGGCCCTTTTTGTTTGTTCAGGGTGTACTTTTTAAACTACAATACCTACTTTATAAAGCTATAATTATCTTGTATAATTTGATTACAGGTTTGAACTTGCAATCAAATTAAACAACATAATTATAAGTAGGTAGGTACTGTAAGTGGACCCATTAGATGATACGCTCTCCTTTACGATCAATATGAGTCAAAACATCGAAACGCTTCAATTCAAAGTTTCTGAATCGTACTACATCTAAGAAACGCCCTTCCAGCATGCATGTTTATAGATCTCATCAGTGCTATCCATTATTGTTTGTCGTCAAGCGTAAGCCTTGTCTATATCTTGTAATAAAAATACCTGATACTAGTAAGCAACTGGCTTACCGCTATTTTGGCGTTGATTGCTATCAGAAGCTGGAGTTAAGTTCCAAAGAACTGATGTGAATTGTGATACATGGTTTTGGGAAATGTCAAATTTTCTGAGGATATTTGATATGAAGCTTTGAAGAGGCCCAAGAAAAGGTCTCCGAGTCTACTTGCAAAAATTTGCATTAGTCAGTCTGTCTATCGTCTGTTCATAAAAAGCCTTTTTTAATACCATATTATAATATTTATGTACGAATCGGTCAATCAACTTTTCAAAAAGAGTTTTAGTCGTCATTCGTCATACATGGATGAATTTGCACAAGTCAGTCTGTCTATTTATAAAAAGCCTTTAACACAATATAATATGGACGAATCCGTCAATCAAATTCAAATTCAAATTCAAAATTATTTATTTCATGTAGGCCAACCTGTGGCTCTTATGACACGTCAAGATTCTACCACCGGTTCGGAAAGCGGATTCTGCTGAGAAGAGCCGGCAAGAAACTCAGCAGTTGCTCTTTTCAAAATAATCATTTTACAATATTAATAAGTAGCTATTACAATGTAATAAGTTTTTATACTATCTTGTGGGCAGCTGGATGCCAAGCTGATTTAACCCGTGCATCTTTGTTAGAATAGAATATGACATTTCCACAAAACGTACTACAATTCAATTCATGTCAAAGACGGGCAGACAGAAAGTAGCCCCATTCCCGCCGGCGGCACCCGTTCACGAACATGACGCATGATCCAGCCATTGCTTCGCTCGACCATATTTGATCAACTTATCAACTTTTCAAGTTCTTTTACGATCTTTTGAAGATCGGTTTTGTGAAAATCTACCTGAAAATCAGGAAAGATCCGCTCTATTAGGACATTCAAATATTATATTTAATTAAGTATAAAAAATCGGCCAAGTGCGAGTCAGGCCTCGCTCTTTTATGGTTCCGTTAAAAAAAATTAAATTAAAATATTTCCATGTACCCATGGAAATATTTTAATTTAATTTTTTTAATTTAATTTAATTTTTATTATTTGTTGTTATAGCGGCAATAGAAATACAAAATATGTGAAAATTTCAACTGTCTATCTATTACGTTTTACGAGATACAGGCCGCTGACAGACGGACGGACAGCGGAGGCTTAGTAATAGGGTCCCGTTGGCACCCTTTGGGTACGGAACCCTAAAAAGAGTACCTCAAATTTCACCAACGTCGAATTACGTCTATCCGAGGAATAAATTGGGAATTCCAACAGTTTTTGTATTAAGAGCTCAGCCAAATGGGTGAAATCGGCCCTTACGCCTACTGTTAGTAAGTAAATTTATTCTGATATTTCCTTGAGTGTAGGTTAACACTTAAGTAAAATGTATTTATTACGGTGCAGTCCCATTTGGAAATATCCTGTTTTAACTTATAATCTAGACGTGTCTCTTAAAGATACTCTTTGCAAAATTCTAAATTTACAGTTTGATGACCGCACCTGGACTCAAGCCAGCCTACCTGTTAAATACGGTGGCTTAGGTATACGTTCCATTTCAAGCGTAGCGCTTCCGTCTTTCTTATCTTCTGATTTTGGCTCTATCACTCTCATCAGTCAGATCCTTAATCTGTCTAATCCGGCTGATGATGTAGTGGAGAGTCTTGCAGAGGCGAAGTTAGCATGGAGTGCATCTTGTCCTGGTGAGAGTTTTCCTTCGGCTGTGGAATGTCAGGGTCTTTGGGACAAACCGCGTGTTGTTTTGACACATGCAGATCTCGTAGCGCAGTGTACCTCAGATACGGATAAAGCCCGTATTTTAGCCGTATCCGAAAAGGAGTCAGGTCACTGGCTACACGCTCTGTCATCTCATAGCCTGGGGACGATTCTCGACAGGACAGCGCTTCGTGTGGCCGTTTGCTTACGCTTGGGGATTAAGGTATGTGAGCCTCATCGCTGTCCTTGCGGCAGCCAAGTGGATCGTTTTGGTCACCATGGACTCAGTTGTTATCGGAGCGCGGGCCGCTTGTATCGCCACGGTGCTCTCAATGATATAGTCCGTCGCGCTCTGGTCACTGCCTCCATCCCTGCACAACTGGAACCCTCCGGTTTGTTCAGGGATGACGGCAAGAGGCCGGATGGGATGACTATAGTACCGTGGACGATGGGTCGCGCACTGGTGTGGGACGTGACTTGCGTTGATACGTTGGCTGCGTCCCACCTACCGGGCTCGTGCCAAAAGGCGGGTGCAGCTGCCGAATCCGCTCAGTTGCTTAAGCGCCGCAAATACTCTGCCATTTCTAAGGATTATATTTTTGCGGCGCTTGCTTTTGAGACTCTGGGTCCATGGTCATCGGACACGAAAAATTTTGTAAATGTCGTGTTCCAAAAATTGATCCACGCCTCTGGTGACCAAAGAGCTGGCGCTTATTTAGCCCAAAGGCTTAGCCTCGCTATTCAGAGAGGTAATAGCGCCAGTGTTTTGGGCACCATGCCCATTAGCGATCACTTGGACGGCGTGTATTTTTTGTAAATATAATTAGTAGTAATTTTTTCGCTTTTATATAATATGTAGATCTACTTATGTGAAAAGGGAAAAATAAAATTTATTTCACTTTAGTAAAAAATAATAATAAAAAGCAATATGGCATCTCTAGTTTCTAAAGAGCTCCATTGTAATATGGAGTCTTAGAAAAACGTAGTTCAACAACTGTAACGTGTTGCTACTAGATGTCGCTAACAGTTGCTTAAACTGAAAAAAGTAGACACATATCACTAATTTCGATGCTGACGTGTGTGCGGCCATGGTGTAGCGATAACACACTCGGGCGCGATTCCCAAGAGATGATGTGGGTTCGAATCCCGCTGGCCTCGGAATTTTTGATATGTGTTTATAAATTTATTCTGTTAGTAACCCCTAACGAGGTTGTGTATTTAGTTGTATTTACACGATATCATAAATTACTTGGGCGGAAGTTGTTCCGATCGGCGAGGTTGCTCCGCAGGGAGAATGAATCTCACTAACAAAAGCGAGGGAATTAAAGTGTTGCTCTGCGGGAACTTGGAAAGTGATTGCCTTCTTTTATTAAATTAAAATCCTTTTGTGTAAGTTTGCTTATATTGAATTCTTAATGTTATCGTTTTTATTTGATTCAGTGACCATTTTTTTTTAATTCCTTACTAATAATATTAATGCGAAATAGTGTTTGTTTATTTGTTGGTTGCCTTCAATCACGCAGCAATGGAGCAACGGATTGACGTGATTTTTTCCATGGGCATGCCACTCGCATATGCTACTTTTTACCCCGGAAAATGAAAGATTTTCCATGGGATTTTTAAATACTAAATCCACGCGGATAAAGTCGTGATGACTAAGACTTGCTGCTGCGATATATGTATTTATTAAAAAGCAAATGCAGGATTTTTGCGCTGTAGGAAAGTGCAGCATGTTTGCGCGTATTAATTTACGTGAGCTTTATGTAAACATACACCAAGGCAGTCGCGGGAAAAACTAGCAAAAACCTAAAAAGCCTTGTGTATATTTTAAACTAGTTGATGCCCGCGACTTCATCCGCGTGGATTAAGGTTTATTAATTTCCGCGGGAACTGCTTAATTTTCTGGGATAGAATGTAGCTGTGTTAATCCTGGGTATAAGCTATCACTATTCCAAATTTCAGCCAAATCGGTTCATTCGTTGTGGCGTGAAAGTAACAAACATCCATCCATCCATCCATACAACCATCATCAAAAACTTTCGCATTTATAATATTTGTAGGAAGTAGGATGTTTTTATACTTAATTTTTCTTCTTATTTTTGAAACTCATGTAGGTATAATTTTTATTTAATAAACTGAGATGAAAACTTTGCACAAAACGGCCATTATTTAAATTCATTTTAATATTAGGGATATATGGAAAATGTTCCCATCATCGATTATTACAAAGGCAATGTGTTGTGACCGCTGCCCCAAAGTTATTAATGTGGGGTCCGCCCCAAACTATTATTGCGGTGCGAACTTTCATTGAAATCCGTTGACAAAATCGCCAAATGTTCACAGATAACCTTAATCGGTTGGAAAATAAAGCTAAATCATTATTCATTACACTAGACTAGATCTTATGGTAGTAAGGGATACTATGTTTAAGGACTAAATTTGAATACACTAACAAAAAGTAATGAACGATTACTATAAAATTAATTCTAAAATTAAAACTAATATAAATCCAAAATCTCATCGATGTTACGGCAGCGCGGTATAGCTTACCTAAGATGCTGGCAGAATTGTCCCTTTGGATGGCCAAAGGGGCAATAACATACAATCCATTCAATTCAAGTTGGCACTCGACGACCGTTACAAAATGACGTCATACTGTAGCGATGACATAAAAAAAATGATTGTATTTTCACTGTTACCATGACTGTGACGGAAGTTTTCTTATCTGGCAATGCTGTTCATGGCAATGACGTCTTGAATGTGAGGGCGTTATTTTTAATTTCTTATTTTTCTCCTCTTCGAAGAAAGTCATTAATTAAAGTAATAAATAGTCTGCGCTATGCAAAACTTTTCCTTTTTTACTCGTCGTAGAAAACTACATAGGAACAATAGTAACCAAACAACAACTAACTAATTAAAATTTAACAAAACAATTTAAAACGTAAAAAAACAAAAGTTTGAAAACTACGGTACAGACGATCGCGAGTGGTACGTTGCTATCTGGAGTGTGGGCGTACGTACGTAGTACTATTATATATTCTGTGCTGTGGGTCTGATTTGAGGTGTGGTGCGGGGAAGTGCGAGAGAGGTAGGGGCTAGCTTCAATTGAACGTGTTTAGTAATCATGTCTGAATGAATGAATGAATGCCACGGCCAATGTCAACGTAGTCTAATAAATACGTAGGAGATATTATAATACCTACACACTTCTCAGCATAATCCGCTTTCCGAACCGGTAGTAGAGTCATGAGTCATGACGTGTCATAAGAGCCACAGGTTGGCCTACGTGAAATAAATAATTTTGAATTTTAAACAATGTATGTGAAACCACAAATCTACTCACTAGTTCCTGACTCTCAGCATGTGGCTGCAACCTTCAACTAATTGTTGTTCCAGTGATTTGAGTCACTTTTTAACCGACTTCAAAAAAGGAGGAGGTTCTCAATTCGTCGGAATGAGGTTCTCAATTCGTCAATTTTTTATTTTATTTTTTTATGTATGTTCACCGATTACTCGAAGACGCTTGAGCCGATTTGGAAAATTCTTTTTTGTTTCAAAGGGTATACTTTCCAGGTGGTCTCATATAAATTTTATTGAAATCGGTCGAACGGTTTTTAAAATATCAACAATAAATTATTTACTTTGCAGTGGCACGGGAGTTTGAAGTCGGTTTTTTTAAAAATATTTTTTTATATTAAATTATTAATAGTTTTTTTGCTAATCGTCCTATGCAGAAAATAATATTATCTGGTTAGTACAAAAAATTTTACTGATTTTACTTTTAAGTTACTATTTAAGTGATTTTGTGGAACATTAAAGGGCTTAATATAATGATGGATTTAAAAACCATTACACTACCATTAAAATCGATTTGCAAATCATCGATTCCAAAAGTATGAAAACATGAATAGAACCATCAATTTGATGGAATCGTTAGAGGAAAACCTAACCATGCTAGAGTAATGTAGCGATCGTCGATTCCTAGCATAACGAATAGCCGCTGTCCCAAGTTATTAATGTTTGGACCGTTCCATATAAGTTTTGCGGTGTGAGCTTTTAATTTAATTATTTTTTATAATCCATTGTTAGGAAAATTTATCATTTTTGTTTATTTATATGTGTTATTTTAATTCATGATAAGCAAGGGCTTATTCAGAGGACTGCGATCACCACCTGACCAACACCTGACCACCTGATAACCTTAACAAGACTGTGACAATGCAGTCTAAGATGCTTGCGGGCTAACTTAGAAAAGGGTATGGCAGTTTTTATTATATCCATGTCCCTAATTAAACACGCGCAATCGTGCCGGAACGCTATAATCGCTAGGCGGCACGTCTTTGTGAGCATACCATGTGGTGTGCTCACACTACTAGATTTAAGCTCAAGTTTCGCAACACATGAATTTATTTGTAACATCTTTTGGAAACACCTCCCGCATAATGCCGACGCCATTTTAATTCTTATAAGTAGACTAGCTGACCGGGCGAACATCGTACCGCCAACTTATCTATATAAATGAAACAAATAAACTATCATAATAAAAAAAAATATCCTATCTTTCAAGTTGGACCAAATTACAGATAGTTACGAAGTTTGATCTAAATCGGTTCAGTAGTTTAGGAGTCCATCGCGGACAAACAACGTGACCCGTAATTTATATATATTAAGATAGCTACAGTGCGCCGATCGCAATTATCTCTGATTGTTGGTTAAAGTTCTCTCGCTATAAGTTGAAATTCATTGTTGCAGTAACAATGTCATAAATTCAACCATTCACCACAATTGCGACTATAGCAATGATTAATACAGCTTTGCGCAATCGACCAGCAGTGTCTAGTGACGTCGGTTTTCCTGCAAACTCAAATAGTTTAAGTTTTATAGACATTTATTCTCATAAAGACTACAGTCACTTACATGAGAACTTAATTTAGAATAATGCAATAACAAGTTTAGCCATTAGGTACATTTACTTATATAAATACTCATTCAATGCATTAGTTTTAGTTCAAAGTTATTTGTATTACTAACTAGCTAATGCCCGCGACTTCGTCCGCATGGATTTAGTTTTTAAAAATCCCGCGGGAACTCTTTCATTATCCAAGATAAAAAGTAGCTCTCCCGGTCTGAGGAACCACTACTACATCCATTACTATACCCATGCAAAAATCGCATCAATCCGCTGTTCTGTTGCGACGTGATTGAAGGACAAACCAACAAACAAACACACTTTCGCATTTATAATATTTTAATGCTTTATTATAACACTTTTTATAATTGTCAAATTTTTACCATACTTAACCAAAGATAAAATTACGTTTAGCTGTCATTTACATTTTGTTATTCCACTGTCATTTGCGTTTTGTTATTCCATGTCAGATGCGTTTTTGTTATACCACGTTTTATAGTGACTTGACGGAAACGCGTTCGAACGGGATAAAAAGTATCCTATGTCCGTCTCCTGGTTCTAAGCTACCTCTCCACCAATTTTCAGCCAAATCGGTTCATCCGTTCTTGAGTTATAAATAGTGTAACTAACACCACTTTCTTTTATATATATAGATTTTAGTATCAATGACATTGTATATCTGCAAGGTTTTGCTCATGATAGAGTCTTGTTATAAGAGTCACAGCTTGGCCTCTTTGAGCCCACTAATACGTAGTTGACAGGCACTTGACGCGAGTCAAACAGTTTTATATAACTGGTATGAGCACCGCTCTAACCCAACTTACAGAGGGGTAAGTGGTTTAAAACTCAAAGGGTAGGTCTACGTGAAATAGGTATATAAACTTGAATTTTGTTTTTATTGAATTGGCGTTATTTACAGGGCATATAAAATTAAACAAATACACTTTTACAGTGTAACAGATAGTTTTAATTCTACTGCGGTCGTTTATTCGCTATATAGGCGGGCTTATGCAGATGTTTTCGCAATAAAAGCGGATAATAGCCTTCATTTCCAGCAGATTAAACCCGCTTACCGCGCAGGTTGGTGTGCTTGTATTGTTCCAACCTCGGGCTTATGCCACATGAGTAAATAGCCGAACAGAGGCAAAGCTCCATATAAACGTGATGTCATAGGGAGACTAGTAGTGGTCTACCTATCACAGAACGATTGTATGAAGCTTTCTCTTCTCCAAGTAGAAGGCGTCGTGCGCCGGCTCGCCGCTCGCCGATAGTTGGGTATTTGACTGTAGTAGTCAAAATATTTATATTCATTATTTCCGAGCTATAGCCGATTTTCTTTATAGCCATTTATAGCCGAGTTTCTGGCTGGTTCTTCTCGATAGGAACAGCATTCCGAACAGTGGTAGACTCATCGATGTTTCAAAAGCACTTGTAAAAAAGTTTATTTGAATAAAAAATGTTTCTAATCTATTAATTTTATTCTAAATCTATTATTTATAATCGAAAATATAACATGTAAGAATAACATTTGTAGAAACAGAAAATAAATCGGTCAAAAAACAAATAAGTTATAGAATTTTAAATTTTCCTGTTAGACAGAGAGAGAGCGCTACTGAAGTGTGATGTCACAATTCAGCAGTTCCATACACGCTTCATAGAAAATTTCGTTTTAGAAAGAGACATAATTATACAGTCACAGTAAAACAGCTTATAATTCCGAGACTAGTAAAGATATTAAAAAAAAAGAAATGGCATAGTGTTATAAAATTTAAAAACATTATTTTAAATAAATAAAAAAATATCAGTCAAATACCCAATTGCGAACAAGCTCAGTAGTGGTGGTCTACTGTTCTCTAAAATTGATTGCATCAGTGTATTGATCGCAATGGCCTCTGATTGGCCGGTATTCTGCCGCTATTGGTTAAAATGCATTGATGCAGCAAGAACGCGCCATTCAGCCAATCACCACAATTGAAACTGTAGTAATTGCAGCTTTACAGAAGCGTCACACAGATTCTGTGCATAAGCGCGTTGCACTTGTTCTACTCCACGTTTTCAAAGAAATTTTTGGAAATTGTCATGAATGTTAACTTTTATAGTTTAATATAAAAAATTCTTTGTAAGAAACCGAGTTCAAACTCCCGCGCCACTATACAAATTATATAATTTATTGTTGATATTTTAAAAACTGCTCGACCGATTTCGATAAAATTTATATAGGGCCACTTGGGAAGTATACAAAAAAGAATTTTCCAAATCGGTTGAGGCGTCTTCGAGTAATCGGTGGACATACATAAAAAAAAAGATTCCGACGAATTGATAACCTCCTCCTTTTTGAAGTCGGTTAAAAAATTGTGTTCAATTCTCACGTTATTAATACGAATGTTAGTTTGTTGTTTTTTTTTTTTTGGTTTTACCTTCAACCACAGTGCTACAGATCCACGTGATTTTTTGCATGGGAGAGTAAAATAGGCAACTTTTTTCCCGGAAAAACGAAGGAGTCCCTCAGGATTTTTAAAATCTAACTTCACGTGGACTAAGTTGTACAAGCTAATAAAAAACAGATTAGTAAATATTTTGCTTCCTTTATCGTATACTCATGTGAAAATCCTACCAAAATAGGTATAAAATCTTCTGTGTTTTGAATCGTTGTTTCTGGTCATTTGTCTACTCATGTGCTTATGCATCGCGTGATCAACTGAATAAACTTCATAACAGGCTGACTAATGAAAGTCTGAATAGATCGTGCATTCGCAGCAAGAAAAACAAAAGTTTAAATTGCTTTTGGATATGGTCTATTGTGTCAAACGTATAAATTCTTAAAAGTTGACTATTTTTACAAGCTTTTATTTAACTTGACCAGTTTATTTATTTATTTGTTTGAGTCAAATCTTGCAAGATGAATTAGAACCACTTCCCGATTTCCGAATGAGCTGAAATTTTGTATGTATGTGTAAATCTGATGACAATTCAATATTATTGTGATATGGAGCTGATCTGATGATGGAAACGGAAGATAGCTATCGGAACTCTGTAATAAAACGATGTAACCCCATCGAGTTTGGGCTCGTTTGATTCGTTATGACAAGAACTCTGATCCTAGATGATATCAAGAGTCTAATTATGTAGCTACTAAAAGCTTGTATTTAAAAATAAAATTTTTAATTTACACTTGTCTTTGAAAAAAAAGGACACCTACCTAGAGACTCCTTTTTGCTCAACTATACCCATGCAAAAAAAACCACGTCAATCCGATGCTCTGTTGCTGAGTGATTAAAGGACAAACCAAAATTAACACACTTTCGCATTTATAATCATACTAATACTATAGATGCGAAAGTGTGTTTGTTGGTTTGTCCTTTAATCACACCGCAACAGAGCTACAAATCGATGTGATTTTTTGCATAGATGTAGTTGAGGACCTGAAAAGTGTCATAGGGTACTTTTTATCCCGGAAAATCAAAGTCCGATTTAAGTTAGCATTGCTTTTCATGGCAATAATGTCTTGAATGTCGAAGGACGTGATTTTTAATATTATCTTATTTTACTCCTCAACGTAGAAAGTCATTAATTAAAGTAATAAAATAGTCTGCGCTATGCAAAACTCTTCCTTTTTTACTCAACGTGGAAAACTACAAGCGAACTGTAACCATAATATACTAAATAACTAATTAAAACTTAACAAAAAAAAATTGGTTGTCTGTAAAGTCGGTTTACGGACGATAGTTTTACGTGATAACGTCATAAAGAAACATTGATGACTGGCGGGCGGCAGCGGATGCTCTCTATAAACGCTTGGGCCGATCGTGCCTCTCTATCGCTTGTTCCGCGCTCTCGCTTGCACGCGCAGGCTCAGGCGGAACGTGACACTTTTTCGTGCGTGCTGCCGGTGTTCATTGATTTATAAGACGTTATCACGTCAAACAATTTAAAAGGTAACAAAACAAAAGTTTGAAAAACCACTGTACTGACAATCGCGAGGGGTACGTTGCTATCTGTACTAAGTGGGTCTGACTTGAGGTGCGGTGCGGGGAAGCGCGACGGGAGGTAGCGGCCAACTTGAATCGGACGTGTAGTAAATGGAACGCGTCTACGCCCGCGGACATTTTCAATGTAACCTGTCATTGTTCCACCTTCAATACCTGTTGTATGTCTCGCTATACATAATGACTCCACGTGTCTAGACAAAGGTCTAGACTTATATTATGCTACCTGTTAGGGCTGTTTCACATGACGGTTGAGAAGCACATTTTGACGTGATAACGTCTTATAAATCGATGAACACCAGTGTCACGTTCCGCCTGAGCCTGCGCGTGCAAGCGAGAGCGCGGAACAAGCGATAGAGAGGCACGATCGGCCCAAGCGTTGGCTTGTGACACAAATTATTAATGTTTCTTTATGACGTTATCACGTAAAACTATCGTCCGTAAACCAACTTTGCAGACAACCAATTTTTTTTTTAATTGGATCTGTGCCGATTTCACAATCGTCAAGTGACGTTTTACCGCGGAATAAATTGGGCATTCTGACAGTTTTTAACCGACTTGAAAAAGGAGGAGTTTCTCAATTCACTGGAATGTTTTTTTAATGTAATATGTTCACCGTAGAAACTATATGTTCACCGATTACTCGAAGACGCCTGAACCGATTTGGAAAATTCTTTTTTTTTTGTTTGAAAGGGTTCTTAAAAAATCAAGAATAAATTATATATCTACTTTGTAGTGGCGCGGGCTTTGAAAGTCGATTTTTTAAAAATTATTTCTTATTATAGATTTTGTACTGTATTGAAAATATTTTTAACTGATTCAAATAAAATAAAAAAATTGAAGACCCTGACAGAGACATTGGGGCCTGTTTCACCACCTCTAAGTTGATTTTATCCATCAAATAAAATTGATGTTTTGATAGGTTTTGTATGGGCTATCTGTCAAAATTTCGAATTTATTTGATGGATAAAATTTACTTGAAGGTAGTGAAACGGGCCCTTAATTACAAAGATAACGAATGGTCATTTATATGATTGGAAGGCCCCCGACACAACTCGCATCATTTTAAGGTGCAATAGCCTGAAGTTTAGCTATAGTCCGCTCACTATACCCAACTTGTCCCTTGCCGTCAGGTCCTTGGCACCATTGCTTCACACAATATAAACCCTGACAACGGCTTGAGATAAGCAATGGTGCCAACATAAGGGCAAGGGACAAGTTATAGTGAACGGTCTGTATGCTATGCATGAAAATGTTGTCACGTGATGTTGTTGTTTACCACGACTTTAAACTTAAAAAGAATTTTTATATATTCTTATTCCGTACAAACAATACTATTTATTCCACAAACTATCGCCTACATCTATCGCTATCGACGAATTGATAGGTAGATAGAAAAAAAAGATACATCGAAGCCAATTGCCATCTGCAGAGTTGCTAGCCTTTGTTCCATAAATCCCAATAGATACGCTACTCTACTGAAGATTACAACAAAACAACAAAACATACAGATTACGTCGCACTCGTACAAGGATGGGATTCGATTTCTCTCTCTGCAGTCTATTTTGTGAGAATCAGTCGCGAAGTATCTTTTACAAATGTACCATATCGCAAGGGTTAGTATACAAGTTTATTTATATGATACTAACCCTTAGCTTAACCCTCAACAAAGTTGATAGATTTTGAATCGTAAGGACCTACCAGAACAGTAACATTATTACATCAAAACTCAAAATTAAGATCTACGATCATTGTGTTTCTATTGTGATCCCTATAGATTAATACCGCGTTAAAAACTCAATTTTTAGAAACTATTTCTCCGTAATTTTTTGACGAATTTCTAAGCTTTTGAACCATTTTTTTATCTAATCCTTACTAAAATATATCTAATAAAAGCAAGAGTGTGTTTTTTGAGTTTTAGTTGGTTTGTTCTTTAATCACGCAGCAATAGAGCAAGGAATCGTCGTGATTTTTCGCATGTATATCGTTGGGGACCTGGAGAATGACTTACCTAGGCTTTTTATTCCGGAAAAAACAAGAAGTTAACCTAAGGTTTTTAGAAACCTAACCCCATGCAAATGAAGTCCCGAGTAAATGCTATTTACCTAATAGTAGCATAATAATAGTAGGGATTCATTTAATTATTGTTGAAAACGGATAGTCTGTTATTGTTTTAATAACATTATCGTCCCGTCTATAAAGGTTATTATAAACCAAAAACAATAATTTATGCATAGTAGTTAGTTGTCACTTGTCTTTGTATAGACTCTCTCTCTCATCAGCGCCACCGTCCGAGCCTCTTGTCTTGCGTTGGTATTAATTAGGTTTTCTTTACATAATAAACACGTGATTAAATCCATGTTAATTAATTCCATATTTTAATAACCTTTGCATAATCCCGTAAAATTATACAAAAGGAAATAATAATTTATATTTGACTATCGTTCAATTAACACATCTTGTTACTATAAAACAATGTAGGGCAAGATAATAAAATAAGAATAGGCTCAGTCGTAAATAGAGAACTCAATAGGAAATAGTCGGGCCGTCAAGTAGGTATAGACGACGTTCGCCGGGACAATGTTAATCATCCGAAGTAGGTTGATCCCCGGCGTCGTTGTCTTGCCGTAATACGAGTAAATGGCAGCCATCTCTAATTTCTAGATTAGTATCGAGTTTATTTGACATTTAAAGCTCTAATTATCTATCTATTCATTAAAACCCTAAACATTTATAACACGGTAGTAACGGTATGACAGTCAGTCCATACACACTTTCAGAGTGAAGCAGCCACTATTTTTCTTTATGTATTGTATAGATTATATTTTTACGTGTGTATATTATATGTGTTTTTGTGTATTTGTTGTTTATTATTATTATATATAATTATATTTTACTAGTTGATGCCCGTGACTTCGTCCGCGTGATTGAGGTTTTTAGGGTTCCGTACCCAAAGGGTGCCAACGGGGCCCTATTACTAAGCCTCCGCTGTCTGTCTGTCCGTCTGTCAGTGGGCTGTAATCTCGTAAACAGTAATAGGTAGACAGTTGAAATTTTCACAGTGTGTGTATTTCTATTGCCGCTTTAACAACAAAAAATAAAAATTAAATTAAATTAAAAAATCAGCGAAGTGCGAGTCGGGCCTCGCTCTTTTATTGTTCCGTACATATGACCAATTCATTTTTCTTAAACTAGATACATATTTAGATATCTCAGTTTTTAGAAAGTACTAAATTAGGATATGGGGAAAAATGCTCGTTTGTTTTAGTCACAACTTACAAACCGCATTATAAATCGGTGTTTTCAGTATTTGTTATTTAAAAACACATGTAGTATGTGTTGTATATATGTAGTACATATTATTATACCAAAATTTCAAATTCCTATCTAGTTTAGTTTTTGAGATAGACCCCCTAACAAAATTGCTCTAAAACCGACAACTTTGACGGCCCCCCATTTCTTCATTTTTGTAGCTAAAATATAAAAAAATATATATTTGAACTCCACTTAATGAGCTTTAGACAATGACACCCCACATGCCAGGGTAAAAAAATAAAATTTTATTTCAACTCCTTTTCCATGTATGGGAGCCCCCTTTATCTTTTAATTTTATTTTATTTTTATTGTTTGTTGTTATAGCGGCAATAGAAATACACAATATGTGAAAATTTCAACTTTCTATCTATTACGGTTTACGAGATAAAGCCCGCTGACAGACGGACGGACGGCGGAGTACGTTTGGGTACGGAATCCTAAAAAGAAGGTGGCTCCGATACATGAAAAACGAGTCAAAATAAATTTTATTTTTTTACCCTGGCACGTGAGGTGTCATTGTCTAGAGTTCATTAAGTAGAGTTCAAATATATTTTTTATTATTTTTAAGCTTCAAAAATGTGAAATGGGGGCCTTCAAAGTTGTGACCAAAACAAACGAGCATTTTTTCCCCATATGCTAATTTAGTACTATCTAAGAACTAAGATATCTAAATATATGTACCTATCTAGTTTAAAAAAAAGCGATTTGGTCATATGTACGGAACCTTAAAAGAGCAAGCTGACTCGTACTTGGCCGATTTTTTAATTCCCACGGGAACTCTTTAATTTCAGAGATAAAATGTAGCCTATAATGTGTGCTAATCCTGAGTATGAGCTATCTCAATTCAAAAAATAATAAAATTAAGAGGTGTATTAACTCACCACTCTTCCATACCTAATCTCACGAAACAAATCCCGGGGATTTTAAAACCTAACTCCTGACGGACGAAGTCATAGTCGAAAGCTAGTAATATTTAAATACTTTCTAAAAGTATTATTGTTTAAGAATTTTAAACAGCTAACACAATAGCAACAATATGAAGGAAATTAAAACAACTTTCTACTCTCCCCGATACAAATGTCAAAAACAATTTGTGGAGGACAAAGCTGACTTATTGTTCAAGCAAAGTATTATTTCAAAACTTTTAAAACTCTACCACACTTTGACAATCATACAGTTTGGAAATGGCTATAGGTATTTACCTATATATACAGAGGATTGTTCTGGGGACTTGGTAGGTAAGATTTCAAAAAAAAAAAGCAAGTCAAGAAGGCGGGTAGATTCTACATAGGACAGCTTCAGACATCTGACTTTTTGCAAACCCAGTCCCTTCGTGATCACGCAATGCAACTCGATCGAAATATCGACAGTTCCAAAGAAACATATTTTGTCGTGGTACGTACCTACTCTTTTCATTCGTCATAATAATTAAAAGCAACTGCCTCACTGTGTCTAATAAAATAACACACTGAGAATATTTCTAAAAAGAAAACGCGACCTTGTACCAAGTCATGTGGCATCGCTCTTGCTCTCTGTATGCTTGCTAAACTGGGATACCTTGTGTTTATAACATTTGAACAAAAGTTTTAGATTCGTGTTTGGAATAATTATTAACTTTTTTTGATAACGTGGCTATTATAATTTATAATTATTAATTCTTGGGAAAAATCCATGCGCATTTATAATAATGCGTATGTTTATGTTTCATAGTTCGAAGAGCTGATGGTCGTTGGGGTCCTAAGGTGCTGGATTAGCGACCCCGCCCCGGGAGGCGCAGTGTTGGCAGACCCCCCACTAGGTGGACCGACGACATCAAACAAGTCGCGGGGAGCCGCTGGATTCAGGCGGCGCAAGACCGAAGCCTGTAGAAGTCCATGGAGGAGACCTTTGTCCAGCAGTGGACGTCTATCAGTTGATAAAGTAGAAGAAGGTGAATGGTGTATTTTTCTCCTGCAATCACGTACAAGTTTTTGCAATTCACGAAGGCGAGTGAGCTTAACTTATGGTTACTTCGTGTACATGCACATTGCATAAGTGTGCGTGCCTGTCAAAGCCTAGGTGGGAGTGAGCAGGCGCGAGCATTGCGTTCGCTCACACTTATACAGATACGACACACACACAACCATAAGTCAGTAGCCCTCGTGAATTGCAAGAACTATAGCAACGGAGCAATGAATCGACGGGATTTTTTGAATTGAAATACTTGAGATTTGAGGACCCGGGGAATGACAACAGCTTTTTATCCTAGAAAAGATGAGAAACTTGAACATCTGCCAAATACAATGTGAAATAATGCCAAAATATAAATGCTCGCAAGTTTTGGAATGTCAATAATTCCAACTAAAGCTTCAGTGAATTTTAGGTTCGTCTGTTAAATTTATTCTCCTCTTAAAATTCTGTAAGCATCGACCGTTTAAGAGCGCGTGTAACCCCAAAAAAAAATCAGATTTCGCGATGAGATAAAACATAGCATAGCATACCTCATGTGAGGCGCGACAAAAGATAGCGTTTTGCGCGGAATAGGAGTGTAGTAAGCGCCAAAATACTTTGTAACTCGTAAAATATTCATTTTCTTTTCAATTCGCTAGGCCTTGATTTGAGGCCTCCCTTGATAATATCAATCGGAATTTAATGTAAAAATTTTGGCTCTGTAATATGCAACACATTGAAAATAAATGAATATTGGTTAAAAATTAGACCTAACTTCGCGATTTTTTATTATCGAACAAATTTCATCATTTTATGTTTTTGCCCAAACACGTCCCTTGGCAGTATGATGTAATTCTTGCGTGTTTTTTTTTCGGATAATTGAAACTTGATCTACTACTGTAAAAATCAAATCTGTTTACTGTTAACGAGCGCACACCCACTCTTAAGAGCTGCGAATTAGTTGGTATTTCTGGTGCTGAGCTAAAATTAACGTCATCCTTTCTAGAGGAAGATATTATGTAACTCTTGCTTCTTTGCTAAAGTAACGGATCATGGGGTCAAATAAAAATATAAGGAGTTGTTTGCATATTTATTTTAAGGAGTATTTTTTTATGTAAATGGAAGTAGTTAGAGCCTAAATAATAGCCTAACGGGTAAAGGTTCAGACTTCAGACTGTAAACTGAAAGGACGATGGTTCAATTTCAATTCCTACTCCTAGAACAAGCTGTACGCTTTGCAGAAGAGAGGGGAATATTAGTCAAGTTCAGCAGCATCTATATTTTACATGAATCTACTATAAAATAAAATATTATAGTATAATATAGTGTGCTTAGAGTTTCAAAGTTAAAGTGTGTTAAGTTTCAGTTTTTTTTGAGTTGCAGTCAGGTCAGTTTTACAATATTACTGTGTAGATGCGTTATTATTTTTATTAGTATATTTATATATCTTTCTTACTTCACTTTTCAGCCAGAGTGAGATGATTATTGCTTAATGTGACTAGTTTTAATAATTCGAATCTACCTCGTAGCAATGCTACGAAGTATGAGCCTGTATAAATTTCATAAACGACAAATATGTATAACACTGACGATAAGAAAGAGCCAGTACTCAATTTAAATAATACATGTCTACATCTTACAAAAACTTTTTTGGAATTCCAAGAAACCTTATCTGCCTTATATAAAGCCAGAGTTTTTAGAATGCTAGAAGAAGACTCGTACCACTAACGTCGAATTCAGGCAGTGCTAGGGGTATATTGTCTACTTTTAGCCGTGTAACTTTGTACTATAAACGCTACAAACTGGCGGGTATTTTGGTATTAAGTTTCAAGTGGAAAAAACAAAGGAAGAAATTTGCGGACGCCAACTTCGCCGGCGGCATTCCAGATAATCCTAGGAATGAGGCCATGGAAAATGTTGAAATAGTTAATAGAATACTTATTCTTCCTCTTCATTCATTATATGGCTTTAGTCATATCTTCACGCCACTATTTACTTACCAAATCATAAATTCCCTAATAGGTAGATAATTTTAAAAAATTAAAAAAGGAGTTCTCCAAATGAAAGTCAAACCTAAATATAATTATTTTGTACCTAACTTATTTTGTTTCTACCGTAATTACCCATTTATAAGCTCTCGAAGCTCTTGGCTGAGGTCTCACTTGATGGTGAGGTGGTCCGCCCATACCTACAACGTATATTTTTTTCTTTCTTCGCCGAATAGACTCATAAATAAATTTTTCGAACATAACAAGGCCCTAACATTAAAAGCGACTTGTAAAATAAACATTTAGACCTATAAATTTAACAATTTAGACAAGTTAAATTGTGTGCTCGCATGTGGAAGGCAATTAAGCCAAAATAAGACAAAAGGCACAAAACTTCGAAACCACTTTGAAAGCAATAAACTATAGAAATTAGGAGAAATCTGAGCAAAGGCACGATAAGAAATTTTAACTAGGAAATGCATCGTAAACTTTATTTTTTTGCGGCCTTGCAAGCCGTGCGAACTTGGACATTAAAATACCAGATGTATGGGAACAAACAGGGAATAGAAACTTAACCAATCACTCAATGATGAGGTTTGACTTGGGAGGTGACATTTAGTAACGCGACAGGATTGGTCGAGAACAACGGGTGACGGATACAATTAGACCAATTATATCTTGTACAGTTGACTTTGGGCGTGTTTTAAATCCACAGAGGCTGAAGTCGAGAGTGGGGATGCGAAGGCGCGAGCGCATAGCTGGCGAGAGAAGGTGGACAGTGGATCTCTGAGGTCTCCGGGTGGCGGTCCAGTGGCTCACTCGAGGGTCCTTTACAAGCTGATTGGCAGTGCGCGTATATCTAAGCCAGCAGCCCTAATTTAATAAAAGTTAGAATATTTTTTTGTAAACCTTTTAAGAAAGAAATTGTAATAAAATTACTCAGGGTAGAGAATATAAATTAATAAATTAAAAGCTACAGTGATAAGTGAGGCGGATGCAGTAAATTGGTAATGTACTCTATTCAATCTCGTAATTAATTAATAGACTGCTAAGATCCACAGAGACTCGAGTTAATTGTAAGACTTAAATTGAGAGCCTTAGGTCTCAAAGGCTATTGGTAATGGACGCAGACAGTTCGCTGGAACTTATGAGTCGAACAATACAGAGAGATTGGAATATGACATGGACCCCAGTAGATTGGGTAATTCTTTTCACAGGGGTGGTCTATATTTTGTACCTATTAATACTACTTTACAGACTAGTGTGGCGTGGATAATAGAGGGAGAAGGTCTGACATAAACCCGCCGATAATCTAGCACACCAGTAGACCACCTGTTCAATTATGTAAAATTATTTATCCTAAAAGGAAAGATTGAATTAAATTGAATTAACTATCTGTGAATCTTAGCACAATATTATGTGAATATATGTTTGTTCCTACTTTAAAATTAAGGTGTGTGTGTGTCTTTTCTCTTCGAGACTGTTTAGCTAGCATTTTGCATTATAACCAACTCAGTATGTCTGACTATCTTAAGATAGAAGTAAGTCTGTATATATATATATATTCTTGAATTTTCCTCATAGTGGAAATACTACATGTTTAACATAGTAATTACTGTATTGTAACTGTTTTGAAAAGAGCAACCGCCGAGTTTCTTACTGGCTCTTCTCGGTTGGAGTGGCATTCCGAACCAGTGGTAGATTCATTAATTATTCAAAAGTACTTGTAAAAATTTAATTGAATAACAAATAATTCTATTCTATTCTATTAATGGCTTAAGGTAATTTAGCGCCTTAAACATGAATTAAATAATCAAACAGTTTCTTTTCTAATAATCTTTAAGAGACTGATAATAAATCTCATTCTTTCATCCATAAACACCTCTTTTATTAATATAGTCTATAAATTCCCTCATGCTACCTATGTACGATCATGGATTTCATTTCAGAGAGCTAAGCTCAGATAACTATTAGGTGTAGATATACGAATATTTAAGCTTCCGAGATGGGTTCGATTCCCACAGAATTACGGAGGTTCAAACTAAGGTCAATAACTTTATTTCAGGCTGATTACATACTCCGATATTACAAATTAAGTCAGGTCAAATATAGCTATGATATTTCTACGTTTCTCGACGGGTTCGACTCCCAGACGAGAGAAGTTCTGTGTTGTGAGTAATTAATTATTTCCAACTTAGACAATTACCGTAAGCTACTTTGATTTAGGCAGACAAATCCCTTTCATAGTGAACTAAACAGGTCTAGTTCGAAGAGCTACGTGACTATTTCAGAATCAAAGATTAAGCCTATAGTCTCTGAATTACTGTGCAGTCTATGAAGGCTAGACTCCATCTAGCTCAATACGATGGACCGATTAGGGCATTTAAGTAGGTATTAAAAGAAGCCGCAGTTACATCGAGTCTTCGTACACATCCTACGGGTAACGACTCGAAAGCAGGTAGGGGATTTGAACCTTTTTTGTGTCCTATTGTTATGCAGTTGCCAGGCACTAGGGTGACCGTAGGGTATTGTGAAAAGGAGAGACTTTACTGGAGATGGCTAGGGTGACCACGATATTGTGGAATGAGAGACATTAAGGTTGATGTGGGCTTTTAAATATTAACTTGTTGACTTAATAGTCAAAGATTGATACAATATCAGTACATGGCTACCAGTGTGGCGCACCGGCGGCGATTCTCCTACACCACAATTACACGCCCTCTGAAATACGGATCAGCCCCGATCTGGTTTGGCCAAACCAAATATCAAATATAACAAATGAATATATCAATAAAACCATGGTAATGGGGCGAGCTACGGCTCTCAAAAGAACCCGTCTCTCGAAGACAAGGGCAATACACGCTTCGCAGCGAAAAAGGGTGATCTGGTCCGTGCCCCAATAACAATGTTCAAAGACCCCTGTGCTGGGTGTAGGGTTCCCCAGTGTTCGAGAGAATCGGTCGGCTTGCGATGGCCCAAAGAAGGCACTCATACATTCACCAGCTCATCATGCATTCTATACTGATCGTTAGCTTATACCTTTTGACTAAGTCCTTCTGGACTTCCGAGTGTCGAAGTGACGCTATTCCACTGCTCTACTAAGGTAGGCCCATACAATACAAATGGGCCTCGCGTATCCAGATAGAATGGAATGATAGCCTGAATTGTCCACCCGCAAATGTATTGCCCAGGTGAGCGATGCGTCTCCGTTCACTTTGGGAATTCCGCGAAGTTACAGATAACATGCCAACTACCAACGTGTCTCTTATTCCTGAAATATTGTTTTTTATGAACTTTTCTTCAAGTATACTTAATCACAAATCATCAATCTTAGACGATCACAGCCGTACCACCACAGAATTTGGTGCCGTGACCAGGATGCGTGTATCATCCTGTGTCACATCTGTGACCCAGTAAGGTCACAGAATTTGTTGCCGATTGACCAGAGGTCTATGTACGTATTCGAAATAACGGTATGACTAGATCTATAATAGTAAAAATAGAACACAACGTAGGAATCGTGACTAGGTATATGAGGAGAGTAGTCATTAAAGAAAAAAAACGGAGTTAAGACACACACCGTGCATGTTATTATTATGTTATAAAATTATTCCATATATAGGTGGAGCAGAAATAGCACTGTGCATGTTATTATTGTGTTGTACATTTATTCCGTGTATAGAGGGAGCAGAAATAAGCAGTATGTCTTATAAATGTACAATTTACAGGTTTCTAAGGAGGAGATTGCAGTATCGGAGATATCACTTATGCTTATTTCTTAGATTTATTTCTCTGCCCTTGTTTTATTTCCTAGAATTTATTTTGAACCCAGCGACTTCACATAAAACAAGACACATCCCGAGCGTTTCCAAACATCTGGTATCGAAATTGTTCTATTATCTAAAAGGTTTTGTTCAAGTTTCGTGAAAGCGGCACGGTAATAAACAGCTTATTTTAGCACTTGGCGAAGTTAGGCGGTAAAGTAAAAGGGGTTTAAGACGAAATAAAAATATGTCGACAGGTAGAAGGGGACGTAAGGCGAAGCAGGTAGCGATAGACAGTACAGAAAGGGATAGAGAGCAAACGGTAACCGTAGGTAGCTCGACTTTAGAGTTGATTTTGGAGAAAATCAGCGAGTTCGAAGGAAAGTTACAACAAATTAGTTCAAAGGTGAATCCGGTATCAAACGAAAACGCGAGTGTTACGTCACACGCATCGGTTGGGTTGACGAATAGTGAGGGTGATCGAGATGTTAGACAGGGGTCTAGTTATGAGTCCACGAGTCACAGCATAGCATCTTCTGAAACTCGAAACTTATATGTGATACAGCCGTCGGTTAGCAAACCGAATTTCGATGGAAAACCATTCACGAACCCTATTTCATTTTTAAAACGGTTAAAGAAGTATATTAGGGCGGTAAATGGATTTGATCGCGAGATCGACATAGCGCTTGGGTGCATTACAGGTCACGCGCGACAGGTTATGGAACTATATTCAAAAGATTGGACTACTTTCGCTGATTTTGAAGTTGATTTTAGACGCACGTATTGGACCGAACAGATCCAGGAGTCTGTGAGGTATCGATTGATTAATGCCGTATATACGAGTAGTTCAGGAATGACGATGTCTGAACATTTTGCCGAGCAGATTGAGTCGATGCAATCGTTAACTATTGCGTTTAGCGAACGTGATTTAGTAAACGCTATTATGCGTCACTATGCTATAGATATACAACGGTTATGGTTTACTAGGACCGAGGAAGTTAGCATTATGAGTGGGGCAAAGTTTCTAAGAAGTATAGAGCAAAATATTGTTGAGAAGCCTAGAGGAATTGCGAGAGAGGTAGCAGGTAGTAGTTTTAGAGGAAAAAGGTATAACGGGCCACCGCTGGCGCGTCCCATTGTTGCTACTATGAATGCTAGGAAGTGGAGTACTAGAGACTCGAACAGAGGTCGGGGTTATCGATGGGGTCGGTCAAGCTATAGGGGAAATTCTAACAGGCCAGCCTTGCCTGAAACCGAGCGAACCAGACAGGCTATCACTTTTGTGAAAGAGGGCAAAGGCCTTACTTCATCGGAAAATGCGGGGGAGGGAACGTCAAAAAACTAGGTTCCCCTACACAAGCGAGGTCGGGTAAATTAAATTTGTGTAAATCAGGGAATATAGAGATCTCGGAGAGCGAACGGGCAGGTGTAGCTTATAATATTTTAACTAGGAGCGGATGGAAACCAGGACAGAGTTTAGGAGTCGGTGGAAAGGGTCTGAAGCGAGCACTAAAGGGCGGCGTAAATGACGTCAATTACAGTTGTCAGTCGGAAATTAGAGGCATAGGAATCTTATTGGAAAACCAGTTCAGCAACGTAATAGAGTGTAGTGAACGGGGCGTTACATGCGAGTATTGTGTTAAGCGAGGAGTGAGTTCAAATACGATGTTCCACGAACTCGATGAATCGATTGACGAAGAGGTTGGTTATTCTTTACCTAAGTTACCTGAAGTATGCGTGTCATTGTACGGGAGAAGCATGAATGTACTTATCGATACGGGAAGTCAAATTAGCGGAATGACTAGAGAATTGTACGACTCTATTCTCAGTGAAAGCGGGTCTCTACCTGAGATCGCTATTCCGGCAATTCGGATACAGGGAGCATTTGGATCGCGAAGCGAGAACGCGAATCGATTGGTGTTAATAGAGTTCCAGTTAGGTAGCACATTAGTTGAAGCACCTGTGTTAGTCATGCGACACCTACCTAGATCGTTAATATTAGGGTATGATTGGTTGGAAAGGGTGAAAGGAGTAGTGAACTGCGGTAGTGAGCGAACGTTGACAATTGAACACTTGGGAGTTAGGTCTTGCGTTAAGCTAAACTCCGATTGTAAGGTCGAAAGGTTAGGGGGAGAGACGAATGCAATCACGATTAATTCTATATTGAGTCATGATCCTAGATCGGTGGGACATTGCTTATCGATTGAAGAATCGGGCGGTAAACTCAACAAGGAATACCATCTGGACGAGTCAGGTATAAGCACAGAACAAAGGGAGATGTTATTGCCTATACTAGACAAGCATTGTAAGGTATTTACGGACAAGTTAGGGTTGGCTAGCAGGTACGAGCACGTTATCGAGTTAACCGATGAAATCCCTTTTGTGAAGCACAGCTATCCGGTACCTTTAGCGTATAGGGAACAGGTTAAGGAAGAATTAGAGAAGTTGGAGAGATTAGGCGTAATCAGACAGGAGGCGACACCGTACTGTAGTCCTCTCACATTCACAAAGAAACGAGATGGGTCAATAAGACTTTTATTAGATGCACGCGAGCTTAATAAGAAAATGATAGGTGATGCGGGATCACCTCCACTCACATCAGAGATTTTACAATCCTTTCATGGAGTGAATTATATCAGTTTGATTGATTTGAATAATGCATATTTTCAAATCCCTTTGCACCGGGATTCTAGGAAGTATACAGGGTTCTCTTTTATGGGGAGAACTTATACCTATTGTGTCTTGCCTCAAGGATTAAAGACATCTGTGGCAGGGTTTTCTAGAACAATGGATTCTATATTAAAAGAAGTACGCGAGTTTTGCGTGAATTATTTAGATGACATTGTCATATTTACTACAGGGGATATAAAGTTACATTTAGAGCACTTAGATCGAGTACTAGATAAGTTAGAGACTGCAGGGTTGACCGGCAGGCTAGAGAAGTGTCGATTCTTATGTGTAGAGGTGAAATTACTAGGTCACATAGTGAATACTAGCGGATTGCGTATGGATCCTGAGCGAGTAGAAGCCATACAGGAGTTCCCCATACCTCGAACAATAAAACGGTTACGAGGATTTTTAGGATTAATAAACTATTTCAGGAGGTTTATCGCGAAGTATAGTGAGGAGGTTAGGCCACTCTGCGATTTATTGAAACAAAATACCAAATGGCGTTGGACACAGGCAGCGAACGATTGTTTCGAAAGGGTCAAGAAATTATTTTTAGACACAATGCTTCTTGTACACCCTAATCCGAAGGAAACTTATTACCTGCAAACCGATAGCAGTAATTTGGGGGGTTCCGGGTATGTTTATCAGTTAGACGATGTAGGTGAAGAGCGAATAATAGGATTTTGTAGTAAGGCATTAACGGAAACGGAAAGGAAATGGACAGTCACAGAACAGGAACTGTGGGCAATTATCTTTAGTCTATCAAAGTTTGAAACGTACTTAAGAGGAGCACGTTTAGTGATTAGGACTGATCACAAGAGCTTGATATTCCTACAAACGTGTAAGTTATTAAGCGCACGGATGATACGATGGGTACACTACATAGGAAGGTTCGATTATACAGTTGAGCATGTGAAAGGTAACCTAAACACGGTAGCGGATGTATTATCCCGCCATATAAAGGGGACAACGGACGTGTTAACTAATAAGGTTACGGGACCAGAGATGTATCTATTTAAAACGTCGTTAGGACGAGTAGTACAGGCGAAATGGAAAGAAATAGGTAGTTATCAAGAGCGTGACAAGGTCGCCAACGAAATAATTAGGCGTATGGAAGTAACGGGCACGTCTGAATCTAGGTATTATACGCTTAAGGAGGGTGTTCTTTACAAGACCGACGGGAAGACGAATACTTTACGGCTATACATTCCCGAGGACATACAGAGAGACTTGATTGTTAGTATACATGAAGAGATAGATCATTTCGGACGATATAAGGTTTATGCTTTGATGAAGCACCGTTATTATTTTTCGAATATGTCTCGTATAATAGGTCGGATTGTGAGAGCTTGTGAGATATGTCAGAGGTCAAAACACGCGTTAGAAACACATACGGGGCCGATTAAGACTGTGGTAGCGAGAGAAATAGGAGAACGGGTCTTTTGTGACATTTATGGCCCTTTGCCAGCGGGTCGTTTCGGATACAAATACATATTCGTCATGCAGGACGCGTATAGCAAATTAATCAGGCTATACCCACTACGTGCGGCAAGTGGAAAGGCAACGTTAACATGTGTAAGAAAGTTCCATAATCAAATCAAGATTAGGACATTATGTTCGGATCGAGGCGCGAATTTCACTTCGAGAGTTTTCGAGGCAGGCGTTCGTCAGTTAGGTATCGAACTAACGCACACATCTGTCAGAAATCCGCGGCCGAACTCTACAGAGAGAGTTAATAAAGAGTTAGGGAGACTGTTTAGAACATATTGCGAGAAGGCTCATCAATCTTGGGTAGATGCATTACCTAGTATAGAGGATTGTTATAATCAAGTGGTACACACCACGACAGGCTATACACCAAATGAGGTAGTGTGGGGAAAACGGACGTTATTATCAACTGACTTTGACAGTGGCATGGTGAAGGAAAACGAACTACAGCGGGAAATGCTAGAACAAATGCCGACAAAAAGTTGACAAAGAAATTCATGCGGCTATATGAAGGGCCCTACATAATAGGAGCAGTCCCATATAATAACGTATACACCTTGATCGACGCTCGTACTAATAAGACAAAAGGAAATTATAACGCTATTCACCTATTCCGTTACTATAAGAACGTGTAAACATTAGGGTTCTATTAGGAACTTAGTGAGTGATTACAGAGGAGAAATAGATTTCCAAACGACTAGTCCAAAATGCTGAGGCATTAGGGAAGACTAGGTGTATTAAAAATCTATTTGGGGGAGTGTGAGGTGGTCCGCCCATACCTACAACGTATATTTTTTTCTTTCTTCGCCGAATAGACTCATAAATAAATTTTTCGAACATAACAAGGCCCTAACATTAAAAGCGACTTGTAAAATAAACATTTAGACCTATAAATTTAACAATTTAGACAAGTTAAATTGTGTGCTCGCATGTGGAAGGCAATTAAGCCAAAATAAGACAAAAGGCACAAAACTTCGAAACCACTTTGAAAGCAATAAACTATAGAAATTAGGAGAAATCTGAGCAAAGGCACGATAAGAAATTTTAACTAGGAAATGCATCGTAAACTTTATTTTTTTGCGGCCTTGCAAGCCGTGCGAACTTGGACATTAAAATACCAGATGTATGGGAACAAACAGGGAATAGAAACTTAACCAATCACTCAATGATGAGGTTTGACTTGGGAGGTGACATTTAGTAACGCGACAGGATTGGTCGAGAACAACGGGTGACGGATACAATTAGACCAATTATATCTTGTACAGTTGACTTTGGGCGTGTTTTAAATCCACAGAGGCTGAAGTCGAGAGTGGGGATGCGAAGGCGCGAGCGCATAGCTGGCGAGAGAAGGTGGACAGTGGATCTCTGAGGTCTCCGGGTGGCGGTCCAGTGGCTCACTCGAGGGTCCTTTACAAGCTGATTGGCAGTGCGCGTATATCTAAGCCAGCAGCCCTAATTTAATAAAAGTTAGAATATTTTTTTGTAAACCTTTTAAGAAAGAAATTGTAATAAAATTACTCAGGGTAGAGAATATAAATTAATAAATTAAAAGCTACAGTGATAAGTGAGGCGGATGCAGTAAATTGGTAATGTACTCTATTCAATCTCGTAATTAATTAATAGACTGCTAAGATCCACAGAGACTCGAGTTAATTGTAAGACTTAAATTGAGAGCCTTAGGTCTCAAAGGCTATTGGTAATGGACGCAGACAGTTCGCTGGAACTTATGAGTCGAACAATACAGAGAGATTGGAATATGACATGGACCCCAGTAGATTGGGTAATTCTTTTCACAGGGGTGGTCTATATTTTGTACCTATTAATACTACTTTACAGACTAGTGTGGCGTGGATAATAGAGGGAGAAGGTCTGACATAAACCCGCCGATAATCTAGCACACCAGTAGACCACCTGTTCAATTATGTAAAATTATTTATCCTAAAAGGAAAGATTGAATTAAATTGAATTAACTATCTGTGAATCTTAGCACAATATTATGTGAATATATGTTTGTTCCTACTTTAAAATTAAGGTGTGTGTGTGTCTTTTCTCTTCTAGACTGTTTAGCTAGCATTTTGCATTATAACCAACTCAGTATGTCTGACTATCTTAAGATAGAAGTAAGTCTGTATATATATATTCTTGAATTTTCCTCATAGTGGAAATACTACATGTTTAACATAGTAATTACTGTATTGTAACTGTTTTGAAAAGAGCAACCGCCGAGTTTCTTACTGGCTCTTCTCGGTTGGAGTGGCATTCCGAACCAGTGGTAGATTCATTAATTATTCAAAAGTACTTGTAAAAATTTAATTGAATAACAAATAATTCTATTCTATTCTATTAATGGCTTAAGGTAATTTAGCGCCTTAAACATGAATTAAATGATCAAACAGTTTCTTTTCTAATAATCTTTAAGAGACTGATAATAAATCTCATTCTTTCATCCATAAACACCTCTTTTATTAATATAGTCTATAAATTCCCTCATGCTACCTATGTACGATCATGGATTTCATTTCAGAGAGCTAAGCTCAGATAACTATTAGGTGTAGATATACGAATATTTAAGCTTCCGAGATGGGTTCGATTCCCACAGAATTACGGAGGTTCAAACTAAGGTCAATAGCTTTATTTCAGGCTGATTACATACTCCGATATTACAAATTAAGTCAGGTCAAATATAGCTATGATATTTCTACGTTTCTCGACGGGTTCGACTCCCAGACGAGAGAAGTTCTGTGTTGTGAGTAATTAATTATTTCCAACTTAGACAATTACCGTAAGCTACTTTGATTTAGGCAGACAAATCCCTTTCATAGTGAACTAAACAGGTCTAGTTCGAAGAGCTACGTGACTATTTCAGAATCAAAGATTAAGCCTATAGTCTCTGAATTACTGTGCAGTCTATGAAGGCTAGACTCCATCTAGCTCAATACGATGGACCGATTAGGGCATTTAAGTAGGTATTAAAAGAAGCCGCAGTTACATCGAGTCTTCGTACACATCCTACGGGTAACGACTCAAAAGCAGGTAGGGGATTTGAACCTTTTTTGTGTCCTATTGTTATGCAGTTGCCAGGCACTAGGGTGACCGTAGGGTATTGTGAAAAGGAGAGACTTTACTGGAGATGGCTAGGGTGACCACGATATTGTGGAATGAGAGACATTAAGGTTGATGTGGGCTTTTAAATATTAACTTGTTGACTTAATAGTCAAAGATTGATACAATATCAGTACATGGCTACCAGTGTGGCGCACCGGCGGCGATTCTCCTACACCACAATTACACGCCCTCTGAAATACGGATCAGCCCCGATCTGGTTTGGCCAAACCAAATATCAAATATAACAAATGAATATATCAATAAAACCATGGTAATGGGGCGAGCTACGGCTCTCAAAAGAACCCGTCTCTCGAAGACAAGGGCAATACACGCTTCGCAGCGAAAAAGGGTGATCTGGTCCGTGCCCCAATAACAATGTTCAAAGACCCCTGTGCTGGGTGTAGGGTTCCCCAGTGTTCGAGAGAATCGGTCGGCTTGCGATGGCCCAAAGAAGGCACTCATACATTCACCAGCTCATCATGCATTCTATACTGATCGTTAGCTTATACCTTTTAACTAAGTCCTTCTGGACTTCCGAGTGTCGAAGTGACGCTATTCCACTGCTCTACTAAGGTAGGCCCATACAATACAAATGGGCCTCGCGTATCCAGATAGAATGGAATGATAGCCTGAATTGTCCACCCGCAAATGTATTGCCCAGGTGAGCGATGCGTCTCCGTTCACTTTGGGAATTCCGCGAAGTTACAGATAACATGCCAACTACCAACGTGTCTCTTATTCCTGAAATATTGTTTTTTATGAACTTTTCTTCAAGTATACTTAATCACAAATCATCAATCTTAGACGATCACAGCCGTACCACCACAATGGTAAAATGGCGATGTAGTCTAAGATGGCAGCGGCGGGCTAACTTGGAAACGGTATGGCAGTGTCATCATCATCATCATTATCAACCCATCATCGGCTCACTACTGAGCGAGGTCTCCTCTCAGAGAAGGGTTATAGGCCATAGTCTACCACGCTGGCCCAATGCGAATTGGCGGACTTCACACACCTTCGAGAACATTATGGAGAACTCTCAGGTGTGCAGGTTTTCTCACGATGTTTTCCTTCACCGTTAAAGCATGTGATATTTAATTTCTTAAACGCACTTGCTTCGAAAAGTCAGAGGTGCGTACCCGGCATCGAACCTGCGAGCCCCCGAATAGGAGACCACAGTCGTAACCACTAGGCTATCACATGGCAGTGTAAATTTAACAAAATAATATCCTCATTTCATTATCTTCAATCATATTAATATCATTGTTAACCGTCAATTATTTATCTTTAAAAAAACTAGGTAAATGATCATGGCTTGTAGTTATGGAAGTCAAGACATTGTTCACGGTTTGGAAAGCAGACTATCATAATTATTTTAACAAATTCCCAAGCATTATGAATTCAAGCATTCACGTGCTCTCATTATCTATTATCAATACCACAAAACCGTAAATCGAATCGATTCAGTGAAACCCTTTCCACTGATTTTGTATTAAATTATGCAATCGCCATACGCGCATAATGAAACGCTAATTACGCAAAGCGGATTACACGCACTCATCACCAAATCGCTGCATTACTGGCCCGCGTATACTACGTCACAAGCCGAGTTCATACCTGTCATAGCTCACTCAATCTCACATAGTGACTGAGCTGTCAAAAAGAAAATAAACGGCTGGACAGGGTATAGACCAAATTATTACTACAATATATTTTACCCAACTACGGCCAAAGGTTATGATTTTATATATTTACTACCGTAAGAAGACATAAACAGGAGTGAGGAGCGAAAAAATCTCTTAGGGCAATACCTAAAGATAGAACAGGAAAGCGAATCTGATATCGCTATGACCAGATTCCAAAATAAAATTCGTCACAATTCGTCATTTACCTACATTTTTATTTCCTACATTTATCTATTAAGCTATTGCATAGCTTTTGCATAGCTTTTATCGCGGGCTTTGAGCGCGGCGACCGAATCAAGAAATTCCGTAACGAAAATAAACCTAACACAGCATCGTCTAACGTCGTTTCAGTTCGGCAGACTTCGGCACAGTGTTTTTGTGCGTGCGACTAGACGAATGCTATGCAATAGCTTTACCGCGACAGTCCCCGAGTGCCACACGTATTTTTTTATGAACGCATTTCTCCGAAAGTTTGAGACAGCCAAAAAACATGGTGGGTTGAAATATTGGCTGTAACATCCGTCATATAGATTTTGTTTTATAATATATAATGTAGCCTAAGTTCTCCGGACTATAGCACCGAATCGATTGACACCTCATTCATCAAAATCGGCTCAGTAGTTTGTGCGCAACGGTGGAACATACGTAAATAGACACATACATAGTCACATGCATACGTAGACTGTTAAAATCATAACCCTTCCTTTTGGCTTTGCCATAGTGTGGTAAAAATTGGAATCAGAAGTAGCTGAACCTCTCTGATCTCCCGCACAATCACAACACGCTGTCATAATATTACATTATAAATTGTAATCCGCTTACCGCTGCTCACATTAAATCTATTTTAATGGCCGCAGCTTGCGAGTATAATATTCGCTTACGCCGGCTATTCCGCTGAATTAGTGGCCACAGTTTGTGGAGATATTCGGTTAACGCGCTGCAAATTGGATCATTAAACATTTAGAGTTTCACTTCCATGTTCGCAGTTAGTGTGAAAAACCAATTAATTTCATGGTCTATGATTTTATAAATGGTATTGCAAAAATCATGAGTCGTAAAATGTTTCTTTACCTAATCTATCTAATCTATCTATCTATCTATCTATCTAATACCTTTAAACGAGCAATTCTTGTATATATATATAATCTGAATCTCGGAAACGGCTCCAACGATTTTCATGAAATTTAGTATGCAAGGGGTTTCGGGGGCGATAAATCGATCTAGCTAGGTTTCATTTTTAGAAAAGGTCGTTTTATCCGTGTTTTCAGGCAATGAAAAACCCCTTACAATATCATTGGAATACGAAGGTAAATTTCGCCATCATCTTTAAATTCCCGATAGCTCACCTCAGGCAGTCCCGAAACCAGAAATCCCCGGTTCGAGTCCAGACGATTATTTTTTTCCCTATGAATTTTATTATTATTATTTTTTTATAATTTTTTTTCTAAATATATAATTTCCAAAAAACCCGATTTAAGAAAAAAAAAATAACCGAGCTAAGCTCGGTCACCCAAATATTGTTGTTTAATACGCCATGTCCATAGACGGACGGACGGATGGACGGTGTCCATGTTTCCTGCCACGTACATATTATTTTGAGTACTTTCAAGGAAAGATTGCCTCGGAGAGCAATTAAAACTGTCGGTGTCGGGACGGATTTTCGTCCGACAGAATATAGAGCGCACCTTTGTTTGTGCACACACTTGTGCACTATAATATCTCCCGTGCAGATGTATAATCTCCATGGAGATTGGGCGCCGTGGCGGTATTCGGTCGGGCCGATTACTACTATTAATATTTACTACTTATATCAGATGAAAAATGAACTCATTAGTCATTATCTACATCGCGCGTTAAGTAAGTAGGTATTATTAATGGCTATTAAATACTCAACACACAGCACGAGAGCAGCGTTTGTTTATCGACACTCGATAGTAATTACCGATTGAGTGTTGGGCCAATATTTTCCGCGTGAATAAAGGAGGCTTCTTGTTTTTTGGATATTAATTTATAGTGCTTTTTATCATAATGAGGATAAAGACTAAAGATAAAGACTAAAGACACATTGGTTCAATGCGCTCGGCCAATTCTGCGCGTGAGATATTATAGTGCACAAGTGTGTGCGCAAACACAGGTGCACTCTCTATTCCCTCACTCTCATAGTCCGATGAGACGGAAATCCGACACGACCGGAGAGAGATCAGGCGCAGGATCGACGGCTTTACGTGCTTTCCGAGGCAAGGGGGTGACTCACCGCCAACTTCCTAACTCCGGGCTAGTACCTGAGAATTTCTTTGGCAGAAAAACCCCAATACATTTTTTTAACGGCCCGACCCGGGAATCGAACCCGGGACCTCGTCATCTGTAGTCGAACAAGCTAACCACTAGGCCAAAGAGGCAGTTAATGTTAAATGTACAATATACATGGGTATGGAGGGCACTTATATCATGCTGCCAACGTTAGTTGGCTTCCCGACTTTTGTAGTGAACTACGCAAAGCTCTATTTTTGAAATAGTTTTCTTACAAACGTAAATGGAGCTTGGTGCAATTCGTTAGCAACTTTAGCACACTGTCTGGCAATCGCCGAACGCGTTAGGTCAATTTATACTGGGCAATGGGCCCAATGTTAAAGCTCTGAAGGCAAATTTCACCATCGTAACATAAGCCTTATACGAGCGTGATATTTTGGCAGATTTTCAATACAAAAACTGTCAGGACGCCCAATTTATTCCTCGGTCAAACGTCACTTGACGTTGGCGAAAAAGACATTTTAAGAGACGCAAATAAGTTCACATTAAATCGTAGAAATCACTTTAAAAATACGCATACAATTAACACGCTTTTTATCAGAAAATTAAAGATTTCCCACGGAATTTTCATAATCCACGCGGATGAAATTGAGAGAATCGGGTGTCTAACAAGTCATTAATCTCTGTCATTTGTCATGAAGAAAAATTTCAGCACCTGTATAGGTGAAGTGAGCACAGTTTTACACCCAGAACCTGATGAAGAAGATGATACTGAAGTTATTCTGTCTTCAGGGGACACTACCATGCTATCCACGTATAAAAATGTGTGGACGCCACATACATAGTGCCTGCGTGCAGACCAGAGTTCGAGGCCTGGCGCTCGAGTCTGGAGATTTAAAAAAATTAGGCGATTCCAACACTACCCTACTGAACCGAAATGTGGCGGTTCTATCCTTTCCACCAACAAAAGCATTCCCAAAGAGGGTTGACGTCAGGCAGGCGGCCGGTCGTAAAATATCATGCCGAACCACTTACAACATGGCTTACAAGACATGTTGTGCCGACCCCACATAGCGTGGGATAAGGACATAGGAGATGATGATGACGCGCTATCATTTAACTCTATTAATGAAGCGTTAACTACATCTCAGAGATACCTCGTAAATCTATACTAAGAAGTTCCTTATATAATAAATATGAGACTCTGAGTACAGCAGTTAAAGTTATGAGAATAAAATCTAAACCAAAAAACAAAGTCATGTTTATAACTTAAACTCATTTAAAGAAGATTTATACATCATCAAGTCTCTCATCTCGGTACTGTAATAAATAAGTTTTTCGTTTGCGGCACGTTTATTAAAGGACTTACGCGACTTTTTTTTTCATTTTACACTCGAATGTAGTTGTTTTTGACTTGATACTTCCGGAGTTGGCGTGGAAACGTGTTATTAGCTTGTCGCCTGATTTAGTTCCGTTCGTTTTCTCTGATGAAGGTTTTATTTTTAATTTGATGCGATAGGATCGGTGTACTGTGTAAACACTTTTTCGTGCCAATTTGGATTGAACGACGTAATCTATTTCAAATAGACAGCGTTTGCTGACAAACTGGTGACTATTGATAGCCACTACAAACTGGCTCTAAAAAGCTACGTTTATACTAGTGGTTCGCCCTGAACTGAGACCTCGTTGTAACGCGAACGGTATCCCATAATTATTCATTCAATCGATACATGACGACCAAAACTGACATTATTATTATGACCGTTTTCACCAACCATACCTAAATAATCCCCTAATTAGGAGTCTCTTTACGTAGGTAGCCCCTTAATACAATCCTAACATCCCAATGTAATTTGCTCCTTTAGTTGTCCCGTAGATGTTCGTGATAACGAAGTTGACAGAAAGCGTCACCTAATTTAACACAGGTTGCCCGTAAAGGATGAGGAGGGTCTGGGCCTTACTACCTGTTATTTCGTATTTCGTTTCTGCATTTTCTGAGAGTATTTACCATAGTAATGTATAGTTTTTTTTACACCATCAGAAAGTAGAGATTTCAACGAACAAAAAGCTCACCGACTTTTTTAAAAAAGCAGATATTTTGACGGGAGAATTTTCGATTGAAAATTAGGTGCTTTTTCAATATTTAGTCAAAAATAAAAACCTGCCAAGTGCGAGTCGGACTCGCGCACCGAGGGTTCCGTACTCCAAAAGTAAAAGTAAAACGATAATATTATATTAATTCGCTTATTTATCATTAACTTTGTTTGTAGAGGTTTATTGTTAATATAAAAAAAACTGTGCTAGTTAGAGCGTTGGTTTTATTTTTCCTGTAAAATATATATAAACCTCTATTGACCATAATTATTTCAGATTTTTCGATTGGTAAACTTCGGAGATAAGGGGGGGGGGGGGGGGGGGGAACGGTATTTTTTTCGACATTTTGGCCGATTACTCAAAAACTATATATAGAAATAAATAAAAAACTGTTTTAGAATGCACAAGTAAAAGCCTTTCATATGATACCCCACTCGGTATAATTATCTTACCTTGAAATTTCAAACCCCTGATTTTCCCCCTTTTTTAATCAAACTAAAATAATTTTCGCGTTGATTTTATTTTTCCTGTAAAATATACATAAACTTCTATTGACCATAATTATTTCAGATTTTTCGATTGGTAAACTTCGGAGATAAGGGGGGGGGAACGGTAATTTTTTCGACATTTTGGCCGATTACTCAAAAACTATTATATATAGAAATAAATAAAAAACTGTTTTAGAATGCACAAGTAAAGGCCTTTCATATGATACCCCACTTGGTATAGTTATCTTACTTTTAAATTTCAAACCCCCGATTTTCCCCCTTTTTTTAATCAAACTAAAATAATTTTCGCATTGATTTTATTTTTCCTGTAAAATATACATAAACTTCTATTGACCATAATTATTTCAGATTTTTCGATTGGTAAACTTCGGAGATAAGGGGGGGAACGGTATTTTTTTCGACATTTTGGCCGATTACTCAAAAACTATTATGTAGAGAAATAAATAAAAAACTGTTTTAGAATGCACAAATAAAGACCTTTCATATGATATCCCACTCGGTATAGTTATTTTACTTTGAAATTTCAAACCCCCGATTTTCCCCCTTTTTTAATAAAACTAAAAATAATATTCGATTTTTCTTTATTCCAATGATGTTGGGCCACTATTATACACAACTATGCCAAATTTCATGTCGATAGCTTTAATAGTTACTGAAATAATCGACTGTGACAGACGGACGGACGGACGGAGAAAGTCTCACCATAAGGGTTCCATTTTTACCATTTTGGTACAGAACCCTAAAAAAGGTGAAAAAATAAATATTTTAAATCAGAAAAATTACAGTGTGTTTGGGACATAAAAAGGTAAGTTATCACCAAATTTCGTGAAAAAATATTTTTTTTTTTGTAAAAGATAAAAATAAAAAACCAAAAACTTGGTTATTCGAATTTTTCACATACATTTTGAGGTTATGTGAAAAAAGTCTAAATACAAAAGTTGTAGATCTTTTTATTACCTACAACTTTGCCATTCAACTTTTTTCCATAGGACTTGTAGTTTTTTCAGAAATTGAGATAAACCGTTTTTTACCCTTAAACCCCCCCTCTCCCCCACTTCCCGACCTCAGATCGCCCGTAATTTATTTTTCCTTTCATTTTTGTTGCATTCTCTTCCTTTTCCAATGGGTTTCATCCTACTATATTTTTTTTTAATTTTTCATCATTTTCAAAGGTATCTGCACTGGTCTAGTACAAGATATAACTCAAATTATACATAAGTTTCAGCCTCGGCCTTTCACGTGATTTTGACACAGAATATTGAATTGAATCTCTACTTTGAAAGCCCCCCCCCATTTCGTAAATTTTAAGGGAAATATTTAAAAAAATACATAATTTTGTACTCTGTTTCAAATTATATTTAAAATAATATACCGTAACACTATGCAACGCTATAAAAAATATTTTACTTCGCATTCGCTTATGTGAGAATATAAAAGAAATATAAGTATAAAGATTTTTATAACTTTTTAAGCAATATTCGGCTGAAGGCCATCGGTTTACATATACTATGTTTGAAGAAATTACGTTCAGTAATTCAGAAGTTATAAGGCTCTGACAGACGGACGGACGGACGGACGGACGGACAAGTGCAAATTCACTCAAGTAGACTCAGAGACCTTAGCTTCGCTCGGTCAAATGAGTACACTAAAAGTAAGTATAGCTTAGAAAGATCTTATCTAATTTTCTGCTTAATCTTTGAAATTTATCTTGTTTTTCGTTACTTTTTATTGGATAACTTTTATATTAACGTTTTCTTCCACAAAATAGCTGTTTGTAATCGACCGAGCGAAGCGAAGGTCTTTGAGTTAACTAGGGCGATTTGCACTTGTCCGTCCGTCCGTCCGTCCGTCCGTCCGTCTGTCAGAGCCTTATAACTTTTGAATTACTGAACGTAATTACTTCAAATTTAGATATAATATGTAAACCGATGGCCTCCAGCCGAAAATGGCTTAAAAAGTTATAAAAATCTTTATTTCAGGGGGGCTCTCATAGAAGCGAATGCGAAGTAAAAAAAAAATATCGCGTTACATAAAATTGTTACGTATCATTTTAAAGATAATTTTGAACTGAGTACAAAAATATTTTTTTTTTAATTTTTCCCTTAAAATTGACGAAATGGGGGGCTTTCAAAGTGGCGATTTTATACGCTCGCTTGAAGACGCTCTCTAGAAAAATCCGCTATGGATTTTCAAACTGATTTTATGTTTTTAGGTCACTTATATCCTGTACTTGAACAACAAATACTAAAATTATATGAATATTATAAAGAAACGAGATTATTTAATTTTTAATGGGCGTCAGTAATTCATATAGCATCAACATAGCTTCACAATAATGCTAATAGATGGCGCAGTCAGTAACTATTCCCATGGAACTACGAGTTAAATTCAATGTTTGATAAATAATTCAATGTTTTCACTAACGTTCCCTAACCTTTACGGGCTACCTATAAGTTAGGTGATTGATGTTTTCTGTCAACTTATTTATCACGATCCTGTACGGGACACCTAAAAGGATATTGGGACGGATGTTAGGACTTAGGATTGTATTTAGGAGCTACCTACGTTAAGAGACTCCTACTTAGGGGATGATTTAGGTATGTTTGGTGAAAACGGGCATAATAATAATGTCAGTTTTGGTTATCATGTATCGATTGAATGAATAATCATGGGATACCGTTACCGCGAGGTCTCAGTTCGGGGCGAACCACTAGTCTATAAAACAACTTAATCCAATTAAACAAGTTTCTATATTACGAATATAGTCCTATAATAAAATAAGATACTACCTACCTCCATCTGTATTGAATAGGGTGTTATCATAGAATAGAATAATCACAGAAATATAAGTGAAGTTTAGGTTCTGGAGAGTGACATAGGCTAATATTATCCCGGAAAATTAAAGAATTCCAACGGAATTATACACATAGTTCGAAGAGCTGATGGTCTTTGGGGTCCCAAGGTGCTGGAGTGGCGACCCCGCACCGGGAAGCGCAGTGTTGGCAGACCCCCCACCAGGTTGACCGACGACACCAAACGAGTTGTAGGGAGCCGTTGGATTCAGGCGGCGCAAGACCGAGCCCTGTGGAAGTCCATGCAAGAGACCTTTGTCCAGCAGTGGACGTCTATCGGTTGATAAAGAAGAAGAAGAGAAGAACGGAATTATTGAAAATTATATCTAAGCTGTCGGAGTTGCAGGCATCACTAATGCTTATTACGATAAGAAGATAAGAATAGTCATGCTTTGCAGATTTCAAGGAATATGAAACAGTTTTATATTTAGAGAAGTACCTAGACAGATTCTAGTTTTTAAACGACTTTCCTCTTACAAAAACCTACATTTCAAATTAGTTAAACCTGTTTGGAAAGCTTGATCTAGCCTAGGCAATGGGGCGGTCTGTTGTATGGAGACCCCCACATCAAATCCTCAGTCGATGAAATTTGGCAGGGTTGTAGTACGGGATGACCCAAAATTTACACAAAAATATCCAAAAAAAAATCCATGCGGAAGTTAGGTATTTATACCTAAAAGTACAAATAGCTCAATATTTTGAAATAAATAATTTCTCCGTCCAATTTTTTTTTACCAAACTAATTATTAGCCTTAATAAGAGGTACTTGATAAAAATCCAAAACTTTTTTCAAACGGAACTGTCACTTTTTAAAGAGGTTTCCTTTTTTGTCCGTAATTTCGACCACAAAATTGCTCAGTCAATTTTTCATTTTTAAATGTCCTTAAAATGTAATTTAGCATAATGTGTAAGAAAATCCAAAAAAAAATCCATACCAAAATCTATTTATCTTACTTCAACTGAAAATTGTTTATAACTCGGTATGAAAAATTTCTCAATCCAATTTCTTTTTTTTATCATAGTAGGTAGTCACATTTACACTCTTATCCTAAATATCCAAAAAAAATATCACGAAGAACATTGATATTGAAACAGATTTTTTGAAATCTAAACTGCGTTTTCGCGATAATGCACCTTAATTCTTGAAACATTGGGTATAGTTTAGCGTGCGCGAGCGAAGCGACTTCACAAAATAATATACATGTTACTACATGCCTTCTACAATGCTAGATATTGAACATAAACGTGTAACTGAACATTAATTTATTTGTACAAGATAAATGAGCTTAAATAAGGGCTCATAAATTATTTTTTTTGTAAGCTTATGTCTAGGTAAGTAAATTAAAATAAAAAATTAAGTGGCACTCGGGGACTGCCGCAGTAAAGCTATTGCATAGCATTTTTTATCAACTTATGCAATTATAATATTTATGCAATATTTTTTTTTGCATAATAAAAATTATGCAAAAAAATAATTAAAAAACAAACAAACAAGAAAAGCGTACTGTCAATTCTTCGCGAGTGAGATTCGAACCTGCGACATCATACACCATACGGCAAAGAAAGCGGCCGCTCGCCCACTGCGCCGAACAAAGCTACTTGTGAACCTCTAAAATGTTGAACGCTTACTGAACGACGGTGTTAGGTTTATTTTCGTTACGGAATTTCTTGATTCGGTCGCCGCGCTCAAACTGTTTGTCCCAGTTCAAAGCCCGCGATAAAAGCTATGCAATAGCTTAAAATTCAATTTTTTTTCATTACTTGGATTTGAGGAAATAAAGGAGGAAATGTATTAAATATATTTTGTTTGAGTACGTATTTGGCACGCCAGAAATTTGCAAACTGTTTAAAGCATAATGCCAGAGTCTAGACAGTTTATGCAACTGATATCGACGCTGGAAATTTCAAATGTCGTAAGGGACATTCTGTCGTAAGTACACTTGATTCACCATCGAACTTGAAATTTTTCTTTGTATCGATCTGTCTATTTATTTAAAATTTTGATATCTCTTATAATTATAAATAAGGACTGGAGATACGAAATGTAATACTTTGTAGTAAGTAACAAAAAAGTAAAATTTTAGTTAGTATAGATCAAATTTTAGATTATAACTTTCTTGTACAGTACCCGGCGATATATATTGCACATCGGCCATAAAGCCGATGTGCAATATATATATATATATATATATATATATATATATATATATATATATATATATATATATATATATATATATATATATATATATATATATATATATATATATATATATATATATATATATATATATATATATATAGTAGTAGTACATACAGTACCCGGCGATATATATTGCACATCGGCCCTATGGCCGGGTACTGTAGCTTTTTAAAATGTCGTAATTCATTTCAAACTGTCTGGTTTCTATGCTGTAACGCGTCTACAAAAATTAAAAATTCTTTACGATCTAAAATCTATTTTGGTATTTAAAAATTTTGAATTAACATTGACGTAAGTAGCGACGAATTGATATCGACGCTGGAAATTTCAAATGTCGTAAGGGACATTTTGTCCTAAGTACACTTGATACACCATTGAACTTGAAATTTTATCTCTATCGATCTGTATATTTCAAATTTTGATATCTCTTATAAATAAGGACTGGAGATACGAGATGTAATATTTGTAGTAAGTAATAAAAAAGTAAAATTTTAGATCGTATAGATCAAATTTTAGATTCTGACTTAGTAAATATTTTCACGATCGCTTCGCTCGCGAAAATTTCCATTACAGATTGATATTTTAGGTATCAAGTATGGAATACATAGCTGCATAGTATGGCCGTTAATCACTGACCTATATCATTGAGCTCAAGGTACCAACTCCTCAATCCTGATGCTGCTGGGCTTCGGCCCACCAGACTCAGCTAGCCTTAATTAAATCATTGGGTCGTTAAAATAATCTAGGAACTGACACAATATTGTAGAGATTTGTAGGGACGGCAAAATTTGAATAGCCTACTGGCGGCAAATTGTAAATCTGGTGTGCGTTGCGCCTCCGTTTGTTTCGACGTTTCTTATATGCCCATCCAACTTCAACATACGTGTAGAAACAAAGATTATATATGTAATTTATAGAGGCGTTTGAAGTTAGTTTTTTTGAAAATCGTTATTATTTTTAGTGGCCTAGGAGTGCAATATTCTGCAGCATCAGGTCTGATTTTCAGGTCAGGTGATAGAATCTGGAGTTCGTGGTGTAGTCTAACTAAAGGTAATTGGTCTTTACAATATGAATTCACAATAAAAAATTCCTAAATTCTCACAGCTTAAGAGTGCAGCACCCTGCAGCATCAGAATTGAGGAGTTGGGGCCTCGAGCTTAACGATGTAGTCTATGCTTGATACCTATTACTTACATTATTAATACACAATCGATATTTTCTAAATCTTCATAGTTAATAGCAAACATTCTCTTTCAAATAAAAAAAAATGCGATACGGTCTGAAATCTCGAAGAAATTGGTGTACATACCTGCATGGAAAAAAATCGGCCAAGTGCGAGTCGGGCCTCGCTTTTTTAGGGTTCCGTTAAAAAAAATTAAATAAAAACATTTCCATGTACCCATGGAAATATTTTAATTTAATTTTTTTAATTTATTTTAATTTTTATTATTTGTTGTTATAGCGGCAATAGAAATACATAATATGTGAAAATTTCATCTGTCTATCTATTACGGTTTACGATATACAGCCCGCTGACAGACGGACGGACGGACGGACACCGTAGGCTTAATAATAGGGTCCCGTTGGTACCCTTTGGGTACGGAACCCTAAAAATATGAGCCGATTGCGCGCCGATATAAACTTCCTTTTTTTGAAGTCAATTATAAAGTATGTAACTTTATTTTAGAGTAAATGAAATACAAAAATGGAAAATTAATTAATTTTTTTTTGTTGGCAAGGGGGGCGCAGGCGGATTTTCGCACCCCGGCGTCCAGTGTGGTTAAGACGACCCTGTCTATGCAATATGGTCTGATTCCAATCGAATGTGCTAGATAACATCCAAAGACATTACAAAGTATATTGTTTTTAACATACTTGGTAATGTCTTGATATAATAAGTTTTAAATATTTAAGAATCGACCTTAGCCTAAACGACATAAACAGCAAAAGGCATTAGCTTAGTTTATTTACAAATAGCAAAAGCTCTTTGTTAATAAACTAAGTCAATTTACAAAAAATGCATAAAAGAAGTGTCTCAATGAAAATTAATGATTGTTAAAAATCAATGGAAGAAGAGTCCAACATTTCAAATGCACCAAAAATCTTCTAAAGAGGTAAGAATTGAATTGGAACCTGAAATATCTGTGGCAAAATGCAATGATCTGAAAAGTTTAATGCAAATATAGAACAATATCAATACGGTTTTTTACTATTTTCTATTTATTGTCATCGAACCAATTTTGACAAGCGACTCACGTCATTATCATTATCTGATAATTTTATAAGCTTTATATCATGAATTAATAGCTGAGTGAGCAAGACTTTTCAGGCAGTTACGACAAAATTACTTCTATTATACTAAGATTCTTTTGACGTGATAACGTCTTATAAATCAATGAACACCAGCTGCACGCACGACAAAGTGTCACGTTCCACCTGAGCCTGAGGGTGAAAGCGAGAGCGCGGAACAAGCGATAGAGAGGCATGATCGGCCCAAGCGTTGGCTTGTGACACATTAAAATTTATTCATCGATGTTTCTTTATAACGTTATCACGTAAAACTATGGTCCGTAAACCGACTTTACAGACAACCAATTTTTTTTATTTTATTCCAAAATTTTTCGATATTATTATATTAAATTGATTATTCATATTTTTTGTTATACTATACAAGATGATGCCCGCGACTTCGTCCGCGTGATTTAAGGTCTTTTGATTCCCACGGGAACTCTGTAATTTTCCGGGATAATAAGTAGCCTATGTATTAATCCTGTTTATAAGCTATCTCCATTCCAAATTTCCGCCAAATCGATTCATTCGTTGTAGCGTGAAAAAGTAATAAACATCCATCCAAACATCCATCCATAGATCCTCACAAACTTTTGCATAGTCATCGCATCGCATAGTAGGAACTAGGATAGTAGGATATACTGCATCACAAAAAAAAAATTTTGTGATGCAACTACAAATTTACGATTTTCGGATTTTTTCCTTTACTTGTGCTACATGACATTGCTTCATGCAAAATTTCATGATTCTAGGTCAACAGGAAGTACCCTCTAGGTCTTGCGAGTGTTAAAATATGCGGCATAGATGGACCATAAAAGGCCGTATCTTTTGATTGCGTCGGCTTAGACTTTGTCACAGCTACAAGGGATTGCAGACCTGAGTATTTGATACTATTTTCAACTTGATACCCTCCATGTGTTCCTGAGAAAAAGGGTATTGACAGACGGACAGACAGACGGACAACGAAGTGATTCTAGAAGGGTTCCGTTTTTAGTACGGAGTACGGAACCCTAAAAATGAGAGTTATGACAGTTTAAAAGGTAAAATTTTGTTTGGTCCTCCTGAAAATTAGGGGATTGTCGCTTACAAAATTTGAAATATCCAGCATCGATGTATCGGATTACACACGGACCTCGGATTACAAAGGGCGTAAAGGATATTTTGGCCAAAACTTGAACTTTTTAATGGTATCATACTCAGTTTTTAACGCTCTTTCGATCTGTCTTATTTACGTCTCAATATTCGCTAAAAATGTCGTTGACGATCTAGATTTTTGGTGTTCTTAAACATGAATTTTCGAATAAATAGGTCACTACAAATGGTACTACACTATGTAATGCATACATAGCATAATATCTATTAAGTATATTGTAAAAGTATTTTGAAAAGAGCAACTGCCGAGTTTCTTGCTGGTTCTTCTCGGCAGGAACGGCATTCCGAACCAGTGGTAGACTCATTGACGATTGTAAAAAATTGAATAAAAAAACATTTCTATTCTATTTTATTCTAATGGTCGTAAAGCTTGAGCTAAAACATAATATCATCAAAAATTTTTTTTTTTAATTTTATAAAGTAAAAAATAGTCATATCTATTTCTTCTTTATCAACCTATAAACGTCCACCCGCTTTCAGGAGTTCCGCAATGATTCCGTCATCACCAGGCGCTTTGTTGTTCTTGAGCTGTTTGAGAGCCATACTAATCTCGTATAGGCTGACTGACATCTGGGACATCTTCGGTATATTTCATAAATCATAACGAATAATTGATCGTCCTAGTCACCGTCGTTGGCAACAGTTTTTGATTGACAATTGCACTGTCGATTCAACGAAATACAGTCGATTATCGAGTGCAGGCTCGCGTCACCGTAGAAAAAATATGTCGATATAATAGGCAGATAATATGTCGGATCTCGTGACGTCACCACGCTCCTGCTTCCCTTGATGGATTAAATATAAAATATTTCTTTCTAAAATTTTTATAGTTTTTAATGCGCTTGATTATTTTTTTGGATATTTTGATACTTGATACAAAAAAAATAATTGTAATCATATCAATAAAAAAAATGGATGGAGAAATTTTGCACTGTGAGTAAAAGGGTAGTTTTTGAAAAAAATATAGTCTCTTGGTATATTGTTTGGATTTTCTAGTTGAAGGTACAAAACGGCTATAAAAGGACATTCCAGTGAAAAAAATTCACAGAGCAATTTTTCGCTGCAAGTTACATTGAAAAAACGTATTTTTCAAAATTTGGTGGTTTTGACTAGGAGTATATTTTGGATATTTTATATTTTGTTTCTAGACTTTACATGAATGTTTCAGGTGAAGAAAGTTTTGACCGAGCATTTTGCCGAACTGATATATTAAGCATAAAAGAGTTTAGGTAAAAATACCTAACTTCCGTTCTAATTTTTTTTTGGATATTTATAAAATACGTTTAACTACTGATACTTTATCATTCTGTAAAGTTTCGTCGCCTGAGGAATTGATGTTGGGGTCCACTAGCTTCATTGCCTAGACTATAGACCATGTGTCTGTAGATGGTAACTATGTATGTTACCTACTGTATTGGACCAGTGCGTCTATAGGCGGTAAATAAGTATTTTACCTACTGTATTGGACCATGTGTGTCTGTTGATGGTAACTATGTATGTTACCTACTGTATTGGACAGTCTTTAAAACTGCACGTTGAGCACGTTCTATTTTAACTAAAAACGTTTTACCAGCTCCACCCCAAGAGGGTAGGCAGTAATTTATTATAGATTGACAAACGGATAAATAAACAAGCCTAAGTACCTCTGCATTAGCCACATTCCTAAGCCTTTTAAATATGAACATAAACTTGCGTAACCTACCACTCAGAGCGTTTATTTGTTTATCCCACCGTAGTCCTTCATCCAACACTACTCCTAAATACTTTAGGTTACTAACCTGTTCAATTATAGGACGCTTGCAACTTTTACTATGATAGTCAGGACAGACGTGGAATTTAATTTTTAATTGTTTAATTGGGTCAGTTCTGCTAGATATTTTGAAAGTAATAAATTTTGTTTTGCTTGTGTTGACCGTAAGTAGGTTAGTTCTGAGCCACGAAAACACCTCTTGAAGTCTCTGTTGACATAGACGTTCTACCGAATCCCAGCTATCACCATAAAACACTATCGCAGTGTCATCCGCAAAAGTAAATAATTGGGCCTGTTTGAGGTTGAATGAGCACAGGTCATTTATATAGACTAGGAATAAAGTAGGGCCCAATACACTGCCTTGAGGCACTCCAAAATTAACTTCTGCTAGATCACTGGATAGGTCACCTACAGTAACTTTTTGCTTACGGCCTGTCAAATATGATTGAAACCATTGTAATGCAATACCACGTATTCCCAGAGCTTCTAGCTTGGTTATCAGAATTTTCCTGGATAAAGTATCAAAGGCTTTCGCTAAATCAAGAAAGACACCAATACATTTACTTCCTTGATCCAACTTTGCAGTATAGAATAGAATAGAATAGAAATGTTTTTTATTCAAATAAACTTTTACAAGTACTTTTGAATTGTCAATGAGTCTACCACTGGTTCGGAATGCCGTTCCTGCCGAGAAGAACCAGCAAGAAACTCGGCAGTTGCTCTTTTCAAAATACTTTTACAATATACTTAACAGATTCTATGTATGCAGAGTTTCCACAATGAGGGAAAGGTCCACAAAAGCATACGTAATCGACCGAGCGAAGCGAAGGTCTTTGAGTTAACTAGGGCGATTTGCACTTGTCCGTCCGTCCGTCCGTCCGTCCGTCCGTCTGTCAGAGCCTTATAACTTTTGAATTACTGAACGTAATTACTTCAAATTTAGATATAATATGTAAACCGATGGCCTCCAGCCGAAAATGGCTTAAAAAGTTATAAAAATCTTTATTTCAGGGGGGCTCTCATAGAAGCGAATGCGAAGTAAAAAAAAAAAAATCGCGTTACATAAAATTGTTACGTATCATTTTAAAGATAATTTTGAACTGAGTACAAAAATATATTTTTTTTAATTTTTCCCTTAAAATTGACGAAATGGGGGGCTTTCAAAGTGGCGATTTTATACGCTCGCTTGAAGACGCTCTCTAGAAAAATCCGCTATGGATTTTCAAACTGATTTTATGTTTTTAGGTCACTTATATCCTGTACTTGAACAACAAATACTAAAATTATATGAATATTATAAAGAAACGAGATTATTTAATTTTTAATGGGCGTCAGTAATTCATATAGCATCAACATAGCTTCACAATAATGCTAATAGATGGCGCAGTCAGTAACTATTCCCATGGAACTACGAGTTAAATTCAATGTTTGATAAATAATTCAATGTTTTCACTAACGTTCCCTAACCTTTACGGGCTACCTATAAGTTAGGTGATTGATGTTTTCTGTCAACTTATTTATCACGATCCTGTACGGGACACCTAAAAGGATATTGGGACGGATGTTAGGACTTAGGATTGTATTTAGGAGCTACCTACGTTAAGAGACTCCTACTTAGGGGATGATTTAGGTATGTTTGGTGAAAACGGGCATAATAATAATGTCAGTTTTGGTTATCATGTATCGATTGAATGAATAATCATGGGATACCGTTACCGCGAGGTCTCAGTTCGGGGCGAACCACTAGTTATTTCTAATTATAATTCAACACATGTCAAGACGGGCAGACAGAAAGTAGCCCCATTGCCGCTGGTGGCACCCGTTCACGAGCATGACGCATGACCCAGCCATTGCTTCGCTCAACCATATTTTAGGGAACGCAACAACCCGCATCACACGACACCACCGCAGAAATGTTAAAGAGAGTGTGACATACTTAGGCTACCCATCTTAAGGCATCGAATTGAAACAAGATCAGTCAGTTCCGTGACGGCGTCTTCCGTAGAACGATTAGCTCTAAACCCGTATTGGTTTCCAGAGAGAAGATTATTTAATTCTAAATAATTTAGCAATCTTTTGTTGACTACCTTTTCAACTATTTTGGACAGGCACGAGAGCAATGAGATCGGCCTATAATTTGACAATTCTGCAGGGTCACCGTCTTTTAGGATAGGACATATATTTGCTATTTTAAAATTATTTGGAACTGTGCCAGTAGATAAACTAAGATTACTTAAAAAGGCAATAGGGCTAGCTAAAACGAGTTTGCACTTCTTTAAAAGTTCATTTGTGATATTGTCCAAGCCAGCTGCAGATCTGTTTTTGAGGTTGCTTATTATTTTTAGGATTTCAATTTCATCTGTGGGTGTAAAAAAAAAAGAATGTTGGCTATTGTTCCTAATAAGTTGTTTTATGCAATCCTTTGCTAGTTCTGATTCAGTTTTCCTGGAATTATTTAATATATTCTTAGCAAGCTTTTCACCAATTGTGGAAAAATAGGTATTGGCTTCATTAAGTATGCGTCTTGGTTGCGAAGTATTGGTAATAAGCCGTTGGTTACTCTTTTTATTATTCAGGTAACAAATGTCTTTAAGAATATCCCAAGTCTTTTTGCAATCTCCTTTACTATCCAATAGTTTATTCCTGTCATATTCGTCCTTTAAATTTTGTATAATGTTATTACAAGTATTCCTGTATTTTTTGTATTCATTCAGGATAGTTTGGTCATCCGGATGTTTTCGTACAGCGATATGGAGACGGTCACGCTTCTCCATAGATTTAATGAGGCTTACAGTCATCCAGGGTTTGAGTATGCAATGCGAACGATGAATAAGTCTCAACTCTGTATTTTTAGTTACAGTAGTGTTTATTATATTAATAAATTCATCAGTGGCTGTATTAACATCGGTGTGTTCATATAGTTTAGACCAGTCAGTAAGTTGGAGATCTTTGTTTACCTGGGCGTAATTAATCTTTTTAAAATAAGTGTGTTTAGGTGGGCTAATAGTCTTCTCGTTTCGGATTGTAAATAACACAGATTCATGATCAGTTATGTCGGATCGGCAGACTACTACGTAATTAGGGATTCGCGACTTTATTAGAACGTGGTCTAAGCAATTAGGGCCTCGTGTTGGGAGCGAATGACCAGGGACAAAGCCATATTGAGCTGTAAGATTTAAGTATTCGTCTGACTTGACATCATTTGTATCGATTTTAATATCAATGTTAACATCGCCCACAATGAAGCAATTTTCACTTTTACAATTTCTAATTAGGTCTTCCAGTGAATTTAGAAAATTATCAATATTTTTAAATGACGGTGACCTGTAGATGCACCCAATTGATGTAGCCTTCCCTAACTCTAATAACAGACAGTTTGCATCCGAGAATGAGGGCTCAGATATATTAATTTTGAGGCCGTGTCTATAGTAGACTACAATACCATCGTTTTTATTGAAATATTGTTTAGAATTATATTGCTCGTAATTATTTAGGTTGAATACAGTATTACTATCCAATAACCAACACTCGGTCAATATTATAAGGTCCGGCAAGAAGTCCAGTTTTTTAATGAAAATAGTCAAGTAATCCAGATTTTTACGTATACTTCTTATATTTTGTGATAGAACTGTAATTTGCTGTCCAATATCCCCTAGGTATTTAATACATAACTCAGGCTCGTTTACAAAAGTACTTAGCGCTGCGGAGATATTGTTATCCAAATCATTTATTAGCGCTGTATTATCCACTTTAATATAAAAAATATAAAGCAACCAGTAAGTGAGGAACAAAAGTAGTGTGTATTTATAATACTGTTAAATACATGATATTGTGTGTATACGCAACAAAAAAATATATGCCACCTTTGGTTTAAGTTTACGAAGACAGGTAAAAAATAATAATATGTATAAAGTATTTGTGTGGTCTTTGGTGTATAGTTCAGAAGTGTGTATGTGTATATGTATGGGGTTTGAATGTACATTATATAAGCGACAGACATACTAACTACTACCATTTTATACATTTTTAAACAGTTGAATTTATAGATCATACTATATAAATATTGAATTGGATCTTGAATTACATTACAATCAAATGGAACTGTTATAAGGATTATGTTACATTTCACCATACGAATCACAGAAATCGCAAGTAGCAATGCAAAAACGTACAAGTATGTCATATAAATAATCATAAATCGGAAACCGCAACACAACAATGTATTATATTTTTTGAGATGTAGGTAGGTATGAGCACTTCCACTAGTCACGCATTCGTCGGTGGTTTGAACGGCGGTGTTGGCGGGCAGTTCAGTTGCGATAGTTGTTCCTCGGACCTGATAAGAATATAAGGTTCACCTTCCTTCTTCCTCATGTAAACCTTATCATTAGCAGTCCAGCAAAAATCATATCCCTTCGCCTTGGCAACCTCCCGAGATAGGTGAAATAACTTCCTCGTTCTTCCCGTGAGGCTGTCCGACACGTAAATTGGCTTGGGGTTGCCTAGTAGGCCAAGATGAGTTGTATTTAATTGTGGACCCAATTTATTCTTCCTGTATGTTTTGACAGCACTAACAAAATCGGATTTTTTTAGTGTGTCAGAGAATTCTACGATGAGAGTGGAATTCAGTAGATCTCGCTTATTTGGGATACGCCGAACGTCCCGTAAGTCGCCTGCCTTTAGTTCCATGGTAAGGTGGCTAGAGAGTTTCTGGACTAAGGAAAATAGATCGCTTTTTGTTTCTGACTTGCGCTTGGGAACACATCTCACTTCCATGAGGAATTTAGTGGAGTTGCGTTCAATTGCCTCAATTTTATTTTCAAGCGAGTTACACGTTTCTCTCAATTGCTCGCGATCCTCTTCTAGAACCTTAATTTTTGTCTGCATATCTGATACTTGATCGGAAATGTAACCAAGAGACTTTTCAATATCCTTATTAGTGGACTTAATGCATTCGTTTTGACGTTTTATCTCGGTGATATGCTTTTCTAGCGTGTCTAAGCGCGAGTTTTGCTTGATCATAAACGAACTTAGCATTTCCCTTATTTCGCTTTGAAATGTGCTAGACACATCACCAGGCTCGTCGTCACTCAAGCGCTTTGAACGTTTAGTACGAGTTTTCGCCATCTCGGAATTTGTGGATTTGTTCGGAATATCAGAGTCCGAAGCGAATGTACCTTATTCATTAGCGAAGAGGGTTCCATTTTGCACGACAAGAATTAGCCCGTCGATAGATAACAAGTAGGTAGTTTCCAGCTATGAGGTAGCGAGCGCTCGCGCAACGATAGAAATTATAAATTTTACACTTTTGTAAACATTTTTAAGCCACACGTCCACACTGCTTGGAAGTCCGGGGGGAAGGGAGTTCTTGAAGGGAGAAGGGAGAGGGAAGAGAATCTTAAGTTATTTATTAGCAATCATTTAAATGATACGAAGGTAAGAAAGCCTGTGACACGATTAAGGGCAAAATGCCCAATGATACGAATTAGAGTAGACTACTCAGGTTGGCAAGATTGTCCTTTGATGATAAGCTTAAGGTCACCTGCATGATTGTAAATATTTGTCAATATAATAATTGTTCTTAATTGGCCGCGAGGGCAAGAAGGGCTTAAACTATGAAAAGGCAAGACTGTCAAAAATCAGATGAAATTAAGAGTACTTTCTTCATTATTAGGTGGTCGTGTAGCTTTTTGATCAGCATTTACGGGTAGGATACGCGATTGGTTGACCGCGTGCATTTTATGTTGCGTTGTTTTGTAGGACTTACCAATATGTTTTAAAATAAATATATTAATATGAAGTTATTATTGAACGAAATAAATATACCTTCGGGTCGTTTAAGTTGGTATATATATAAAAAAAAAAGTTTGAAGAATCACGTCTATGTTATATACTTTGCTTTATAATAATGCGTTTGTATGAATAATCGCGTAAGTAGGGTTCAAAAAAAAAGAAAACAGACAAAAAGAGTGTTATTTTTAAATTCTTTGCAATCGGGAATTTGACAGTTTATAATAGGTATACATGTACAAGATAAGTTATCTAAGTAAGATCAGTATGTTTTTGAAGATAACTATTTTGATGAATCTTTATTTGCTTACTCACTTTTTAGAAAATTTTATTGCGTACCTACTTGATTACAGAGTATGGTAGGTACATGCAATATTTTATTCATAAGAACTTGACTTGATGAACTGAGAAACGGGAAATCGCAATTATTACGTGGAGTGTTTTAAATAATAATACATATTATTATTATTTTGTATATAACTCCAGTAGCAAGCTTTGGTAGCAAATAATATGTTAGTGACATATAGTGCTTTTGAGAATTACCTAATATTATCATTATGAATATTTGAAGTTGATGAATATGATGAATATGAACTTTTCTTTGATAAAGAATGTTATAATAAATATATTCTAATGAACTGTTTCTTTGTGAGTTGATGAAACATTTGTGTTTTGAGGATATTCATTACGGGTACGATAGGCGGGGTATATTGACGAGGTTTTAATCATAAATTATTGATTATTATTTATAATTCTTGTAAATCAATTTGGTGATCGATTTACCAATTTATTGCGATGAAAATTACGATTATTCTTAGGTAAAATAAATAAACAGTTGTATCGTATACTTACGTTTAATGATTAATGACCGATTGAAACTGAAGAAACATACGAGTAGGTTAAAATACACTTACGAAGGTAAACTGGAGCAAAATATTGTGCAATACTTGGAATTATATCTAATGTTATTTTGTCTTATTCTTAAAATTATCTTGTCTTGATTTAGATCTACTCGTATTTAACTGTTGCTAATGGCATTAAAAAAAATACTTTATTAGTGGCATTCTTAAACCTTTCTTAGAGAAAGTTAATGTGTGTGTTTATGAACTATTTAATGTAAGTGCACACAAGTTGACGCATATTTAAAAATTTTCCAGCATTGGTTCTACAAAGATATTCAAGCAGATTATTTATTTATTTATAAATAAGTATTTCAACGCATTTAACGTCAACTTGCGCCTGTAGTAGAAATTTAAAAGATAATATTTTAAAAAGAAACTCTTCATGGAAGTTTTGAACGATAATATCATTAATTTTATAAATACTTAATTTGAATTTGAATTGGATTTGAATTGAATTTGAATATATTTATGTTATTTTTATTATTTATGTACAAGAAAAAAAAATCTCTTAAAATCTTTTATCAGATGAATTGGACAAAGGTGAAGCTTATCTCTATGTGGAGATTTCTTTCATCTTGCTCAAAAGTGAGAGGTGAAATTAAAAAGTGGTGCATGGGTATAAAATGTACATCCTTATATAATAATATACTATAATAATATACTAGCAAAAAGCTGAGCTTTGTGAGGGCTCGCGTAGTTTTTCTAACGGTTATTAAGTTCCGTTGCAGCGATGTTAAACTCTTTGGTTTTCTAACAGATGTACATGGTAGTACAATAACATTCTATCCAATGAAGTTAAATTTTTTTTTAATAAATTATATAATAAAACATAAATACGCAAAAATACATAAATATTTTCATAAACATTTTTATAAAAATTAATTCTATACAGTACATTAAGAAAGATAGTGCTGCTTCACTCTAAATTTGAAAGTGTGTATTGACTGTCTAATATGCTGAGGTAGTGAGTTTCATAGGCAATAATGCGGTGAACGAAAGATTTTTCTGAACATTTCCAATCTGATTTAGTAATTGGTATGGTAAAAAGAGAGTTTCGTTGACAACAAGCATAAAATTATAGAAATGAAGGAATGGTGATTTTGAGAGTTCGTTCGTCAGGTACATTACAAATCGATAGGGACGGATATAGTTAGATTGTCTAGGTATTTTTAAAGGATCTAGCAATCAAGTTCAGTGTTGATTAGTAGCTAGAGATTTTGAGATCACCTGCGAATAAAAAAAATATATATTGCGACTGCTTGAAACAGAGATGAACGTCATTAGTAATGTTAGGGATGGATTCTCAGAATTCGAACCGTTTACCATTAACGAACAAATTAATTGCTTTGATTGCCGATTATTTAGTTATTTTAATACAAATTAGTGATTGTTTATTTTAGATTTATATAGATATATTATTTTCTTGTTGACTATATTTTTTGGATGAATAATAAATTTTATATTATTTAAATTACTATTTAGATGACTGTGAATGATTTTTTTTTTAAATATTTGATAATGAATGTTTTATAAATAAGCAATTTTAAGATGAAAACATTGTTTAAAGAAATGAATAACATAATTAATTATTTGATACAAGTTCTGGGTTGTAGCCAGTAAATATGTTAGGTAAAACATTTTTTTTGAAAAGACAATTTATTGCGTGATATTTTTATAAATTCGTAGACTGCAATACTCTATAATACAGAACTGATGGCACCGCATTCACGAATGTGGTGGTGGGATAAACTACTTTTTAGGATAAATAAGAGATAATTTGATATTATTGGAATTTGCTTAAAGTAGACCAAACCAAGGTGAAGTAAGTTTGCTTTCGAAGTGAGTGAGTCACTTAATTGATTTCCGATTTCAAGATGGTATTTAAGTGGATAGTCAGTATACCATATTCAGTAACATGATTGAAAAGAAACAGCGTAATAGTAATAAAAAAATGACTTAATTAGTAAATATTTGTTGCGGTATTTTTACTGGTTCTTCCCGCTAGGTTGCGGTATTTCGAACCAGAACTTTTAATTTAAAACTTAAAAATTTAAGTACTTAATATTATTGTCTAATTGACTAGACAGAGATTATGAATGCAGAGTTTAGTTTGTAATTAACAGATAGTTAAAAGAAATTGTTAACTTTAACTAAAAATTATGTTGAGGTTAATAGAACGAATAAAGATTTGAATGAAATGAAAAGGTTTAGGGTTGAATTTGTGAATAAATTAAAATTTTGAATTTCTAGTCTTGAGATATTTAGTCTAAAGATTGGATTTTGAGTGAGATAATGACATTTTTATAATAAAATGATAAGGATTGAATGAGTTGGGTTAACCTCGCTCCTAAAATATCTTAGAGACTGTGCTGGCTAAGCTACGATGAGTAGTTGTTTCACGTAGCACTAGCACGAGATAGTTCTTAGATAGGTCTAAACCTCTCGTTAGAGAGTTTATGTTTCGTGGGTCTAAAGTTTCTATAACTATAAGTGTAGTGTGTAATATGAAATTGGTGTTAATTGGTTAGTGCTAGAGTAATTCGTAATATTAAAATAATGATCAAGCTTAGTAAAGATAATTAGTTTCGAATCTGATTCACAATAAAATAAGTCCAGTGAGAATTACGACCGAATGTCATGATCAAAAATTAGGTTATACATATACAAAAGGATAACTAATTTAGTTGAAATTTGGTGTGGGTATATTAACAAAAAAATTATGGATATTATTTTATGTTGTTATTCTAATGCATGTTGATAATACAGTGTTGAAGTGCAACATTCCAGCTAAACGGTTTATATCGTGTGTATGATATAGATATATAGATATATCTATATCTATGTATGTAAGGTATGCGGTTACCAGATTTTTAGTAGGGTACGTGCGCCGGAGGCTGCACGATATTGGATGGCCGAATGTCATGATTTTATAAAAAAGACGGTGTTAAATGAACTTTTCAAGTGGCAATCTTTCAGTGTGGCAACACTTGTTTATGTTGGTAATGTGTTAGTTGTTGGCAAACATGGTTGCGTTGGCCAATCAGGAATAAGCACGTGTAGCCCCGACAGCAAAGAGTGGGAAAAATGGGGGGGATAAAGCGAGTGCTGGATGGTCGAGAGCGGAGGACAGGCAGTTAGTGATTTATCTTTGAATAGTTCGGTTAATAATGGGCAAAGTATCGATATTTGTGACACTAATAAGCCTCATAGCTGAGCGAAAGTCCTAATTTTGTAAAGCATTAATTATGAGAACATTTAGCCTAGGCAATGGGGCGGTCTGTTGTATGGAGACCCCCACATCAAATCCTCAGTCGATGAAATTTGGCGGGGTTGTAGTATGGGATAACCCAAAATTTACACAAAAATATCCAAAAAAAAATCCATGCGGAAGTTAGGTGTTTATACCTAAAAGTACAAATAGCTCAATATTTTGAAATAAATAATTTCTCCGTCCAATATATATATATATATATATATATATATATATATATATATATATATATATATATATATATATATATATAGTATATATAGTATATAGTAGTAGTACATACAGTACCCGGCGATATATATTGCACATCGGCCTTATGGCCGGGTACTGTAGCTTTTTGTAATGTCGTAATTCATTTCAAACTGTCTGGTTTCTATGCTGTAACGCGTCTACAAAAATTAAAAATTCTTTACGATCTAAAATCTATTTTGGTATTTAAAAATTTTGAATTAACATTGACATAAGTAGCGACGAATTGATATCGACACTGGAAATTTCAAATGTCGTAAGGGACATTTTGTCCTAAGTACACTAATTGATATACCATTGAACTCGAAATTTTTATCTCTATCGATCTGTATATTTTAAATTTTGACATCTCTTATAAATAAGGACCGGAGATACGAGATGTAATATTTGTAGTAAGTAATAAAAAAAGTAAAATTTTAGATCGTATAGATCAAATTTTAGATTCTGACTTAGTAAATATTTTCACGATCGCTTCGCTCGCGAAAATTTCCATTACAGATTGATATTTTAGGTATCAAGTATGGAATACATAGCTGCGTAGTACGGCCGTTAATCACTGGCCTATATCATTGAGCTTAAGGTACCAACTCCTCAATCCTGATGCTGCTGGGCTTCGGCCCACCAGACTCAGCTAGCCTTAATTAAATCATTGGGTCGTTAAAATAATCTAGGAACTGACACAATATTGTAGAGATTTGTAGGGGCGGCAAAATTTGAATAGCCTACTGGCGGCAAATGTGTAAATCTGGTGTGCGTTGCGCCTCCGTGTGTTTCGACGTTTCTTATATGCCCATCCGACTTCAACATACGTGTAGAAACAAAGATTATAATATATGTAATTTATAGAGGCGTTAGAAGTTAGTTTTTGAAAATCGTTATTATTTTTAGTGGCCTAGGAGTGCAATATTCTGCAGCATCAGGTCTGATTTTCAGGTCAGGTGATAGAATCTGGAGTTCGTGGTGTAGTCTAACTAAAGGTAATTAATTGGTCTTCACAATATGAATTCACAATCAAAAATTCCTAAATTCTCACAGCTTAAGGGTGCAGGGGCCTCGAGCTTAACGATGTAGTCTATGCTTGATACCTATTACTTACATTATTAATACACAATCGATATTTTCTAAATCTTCATAGTTAATAGCAAACATTCTCTTTCAAATAAAAAAAAATGCGATACGGTCTGAAATCTCGAAGAAATTGGTGTACATACCTGCATGGAAAAAAATATGAGCCGATTGCGCGCCGATATAAACTTCCTTTTTTCGAAGTCAATTATAAAGTATCTAACTTTATTTTAGAGTAAATGAAATACAAAAATGGAAAATTAATTAATTTTTTTTGTTGGCAAGGGGGGCGCAGGCGGATTTTCGCACCCCGGCGTCCAGTGTGGTTAAGACGACCCTGTCTATGCAATGGTCAGATTCCAATCGAATGTGCTAGATAACATCCAAAGACATTACAAAGTATATTGTTTTTAACATACTTGGTAGTGTCTTGAAATAATAAGTTTTAAATATTTAAGAATCGACCTTAGCCTAAACGACACAAACAGCAAAAGGCGTTAGCTTAGTTTATTTACAAATAGCAAAAGCTCTTTGTTAATAAACTAAGTCAATTTAGAAAAAATGCATAAAAGAAGTGTCTCAATGAAAATTAATGATTGTTAAAAATCAATGGAAGAAGAGTCCAACATTTCAAATGCACCAAAAATCTTCTAAAGATGTAAGAATTGAATTGGAACCTGAAATATCTGTAGCAAAATGCAATGATCTGAAAAGTTTAATGCAAATATAGAACAATATCAATACGGTTTTATACTTCAAATGTTAAAAAAAAACTCTAAAATTATCAAGCAATGAGTTGTCTTCTATTTAAGAGTGTGTGTAGTTTCGGATTGTGTATGCTGCTGGCCCTACTGGCCGTTACAGCGTCACCGGGGGGTTGGCAAGCGCGAAGCTCTGCCTGGGGTTTTGAAGAGAGCTCTAGGGCTCGAAGACATCGGGGGGCAACGTCTTCCTAAGGGCGCCTCCTGTGAGGCTCGGACCACGACTTAGGATGACGTTGGGACGAATGGGAGGAGTGGCTGGACTAAGTTAGTCCGTACGTCCCCGTGATCGTGGTAAGGATCCACGCCCAGGTGACGTTAGAAATCGGGGACCTCGTCTTCGCCGGCGAAGACGCTGTGCAGAGGTTGTTTGAGTGTGCAGCCCTACCTGATAAGGAGCGTTGTCGGTCGTTGTCTGATCGTCTGGATCGAGAAGGACGTGTTTGGGACGTCGTTTGTCGGGTGGGTCATTACGGTCTGGGGTGTAAGCTGCTGATTGAGCTACTAAGGGGTTAGGGTGACTGACTGCTTTCTCAAAGTAGCTTTTAGAAAGCTGTTTAAAATAATGAGCTAGTGTGGGAAGTTCGAGGTCTCTATGGAGGTCTACATTGCGTACGAACCACGGAGAGCCCGTGGCCATGCGCATGAACTTGTTTTGGAGGGCTTGCAAACTTTTAAATCTACTGTGGGGTACGTGTGCGAATGCTACGCACGCGTATGTCATAATAGGTCGGATGCACGTTTTGTAAAGTGTTACTTTGTGTCTGAGGGACATTTTGCTCTTAGCACAGATCATGGGGTAAAGACGACTTAGCACGTACGCAGCCTTTCTACGAGCTCTGCGTATGTGAGCAGCGAAGTTCATTCTCCTATCGAAGGTTACACCTAAGTATTTGACTTTGTCTTGCCAGGGTATGGGGCGCCCGTAGAGGGTTATTTCATACTCGCGAAGTTTATCGAGGGATCTGTTTTTTGACTTTTCGAAGAGCACTGCTGCGCTTTTTTCCGGGTTAACCTCTATCCTCCAAAGGCGGAACCAGCGGCCTAGGCTACTGACCGCCTTTTGGAGGCGAGCTCTAACTGAACTGATTTTTAAGTGGGAACAGTAAAGGGCGGTGTCGTCCGCGAACTGAGCTATACTAACATGTGGAGATCTTGGAATGTCGCTGGTATACAGCGCGTATAAAAGGGGGGAGAGCACTGAGCCCTGAGGGACTCCTGCTCGGATGGGTCTAGGAGAGGAAAGAGTCCCATCCAGACGGTAACGGAAGGTTCGGTTGGTGAGATATTCTCGTATCAGACGTACGAGTCTTTCGGGGATGCCTAGATGGAGTAGCTTGTAGATCAAGCCGGCGTGCCACACCTTGTCGAAGGCTTTGGCTACGTCGAAGAAGAGGGCTCCTGTTGGGATACCTTTCGTCTGAAATCTATTGAAACCGAGGAGGATGTGCTCCGTGAGGCGGTGCGCTTGGTGGATACATGAGTGGCGGGCTCGAAACCCGAATTGCTCGTCGTTGAGGAGTTTCTTCTCCTCGACGACGGTCCTAAGGCGACTAAGGATAACTTTCTCATACACCTTGCCAAGGGTGTTGAGCAGACTAATGGGACGATAGCTAGTGGGGAGGTTTCTAGGCTTTCCCGGCTTCGGGATGCCTATAACCGTTGCTTCCTTCCACCTGTCGGGGAAGGAGCACCCCATCATAAGAGTGTTAAAAATGACAACCAAGAGGTTTATTATTTGATCGGGGAGTAGTTTAAGTGTTTTGTTATTAATGCGATCGGGACCTGGGGCTTTTTTAGCGTGTAAGTCTTTGATAATTTTACGAACTTCGCCGCTAGTCGTGGGTGTAATTGGGTCGCCCTCGGGGGCAGATGAGAAGGTTGTTGTCAGTTTGTTCTCTACTCGTTTGACATGGGACCTAACTATGGAGCTAGTGCTCGGGGAGCATTGTGATTCTAGACTGTCGGCCAAGCATTCGGCCTTATCGATGTCCTCAAAGGCGGGCGGTTGGTCGGGGCGCAAGAGCGGTGGAGTGGCCGAAACAGGGTCGGCTTTGAGAGCTCTCGCCAGGCTGTAGTAGGCTACGTGCGATGGCGTGAGCTCGCTCAGCTTTCTGTCCCATTGTTCGTCACGGAGTTCGGCAAGGCGAGCCTTAACCTCCCTCTGGGCTATCCAGAGATCTCTCCGGCTGTCGGTTGTCGGAAAGGCGTCATGGGCTCTACGTCGGGCGTTTTTAACGGTTATTAGCTCTCTAACGTCGTCCGGTAGTTGCCGGCGGGTGAACCCGTTCGGCATTTCCCGGGAACAGGCGCTGAGGGCGTCGTGAATATGGTCTGTCAGGTGCAGTGAGGCTGCATGTGCGTCGTCTAAGCTCTCTATTCTGTTGGGGATTTGGGAGATGTGCACTGAGTCTAGGGACTTAAGATGCTCAGAGAGCTTCTTGAAGTCGATGACTGTTTTGATCGGGGGGTCCGCGTTGGTTGGAGGTCCTAGCTGGAGTAGGACAGGACGGTGGTCTAAACATAGCTCTGATAGCACCTCTAGGGGACTCACCTGAAGGGTGATGTTCTTCAGAAGCGCTATGTCAAGTATGTCCGGTCGGTCTGTGGGTCGTTCCGTCGTTGGGTAACGGGTCGGTTTGTCAGGGGCTATTACTATGAAATTAAAATCAGGGTGGTCGGTCAGTCTTTTGAGTTGTCGTCCACGTTGGTTAGGGGTGCGGGAGTTCCAGCTGCTATGTTTGGCATTAAAGTCTCCAGCCAGAATGACGGAGTTTCCTAAGGAGAGGAGTGCGCGAATGTCACTCTCTAAGAGGTCTTTCGTAGGGGAGAGATACACTGATGCTAGTATGACCGTCGGATGGCCGGTCATACTTACCCGACAGATAGAGGCTTCCATGTTGGTAAGTATGGGAGGATCGAGAGGAGTACAGTGAAGAGCCCTTCTGTAGTATATTGCAGTACCTCCGAGAGCGGAGGTTCTGTCGTTTCGGATGAGATTGAAGTTAGCGATTTTAGGATCTTTTCTACTAGGTTTTAAGAAGGTCTCTTGCACTAGGAGAATATCTATTTGGTGTGCACATACGAAATGACGTACTTCATCTATTTGATCGATAAGGCCGTTTGCATTGTAGAAAGCGACAGTCAATGAGTGAGGTTTTAGCCTACTTTTGGTTGTACTAGCCATTAATTAGTTTATCTATTTTATTTATCGATTTGACAAATTCCCAGTGTTTGGATAAAGCGGATAGCGTCCCTTCTAGGCGAACATCTTGGATGAAGGCATCCATTTTCTCTATGTCTATTAAAGCACAGATGCGGCTGATTATACGAAAGTTTTCCGGAGCCCTAGTGGCTGCTGAAGACTGAGTTGACTGTGACGGGATAGCTGCGGGCTTAGGTGCCGCTACAGGCTCTGGTTGGGTGGGAAGTTTGGCCGCGGGTGCCTGAGTAGGCGCGGCCGTAGTAGGATTTGACCTGGGAAGGGGTTTGGTCCATGCGTTGACGGCTGGGGCCGGTGCAGGGACGAAGGTTTGGGCGGGTTGGGAGGGGGCGGCAGGTTTACGACCGACCGGATTGACCCTTCGCATGGGACCCTTTGGGGCTTTGGGGCATCCGCGATAGTTCGCGGGATGCCCTTTGGCCTTGCAGAGTACGCAGCTTGGGGGCTCCTCGGTCGGCTGGGTCCTGGGGCAGTCGGAGGTACCGTGATCCCCTAAGCACTTTACGCACCTAGGGGTGGCAAAGCAGTTCCTAGCTGAATGACCGTAGAGCTGGCAGCGGTGGCACTGGCCCATTCTACCGCGGTTGTTAGGTTTCTCAATGGTGAGGCCAGAGAGACGACAGACGGAGGTGATCGCGTTGATCTTCTTACCCGCGGGGGTAAGTTCGAGTGAGACTAGAACCATCTCGTAGGGTCTCTTGGTTCTAGGATGATACATCCTATGAACTTCGAGTACGGGCAGTTCCTGGAGGAGGAGGTCTGCCTTGATGAGCTCGGTGTTGAGCTCCTTCGGGAGGCCGCGGATAACGACGCGTAGGACGCGTTCGTCGGGAAGCGCGTACGTATGAAAACCTATGTTTTCCTGTCTAAGGGTCTTAGTTAAACGACGATGGTCGTCGGATGTTGGGCATTGAACCCTGATGCCTATGGCGGTCGAGCGGGCGCTAGAGAAATGGATGCCTTGTGCATCCAAGATGGGCAACACGCGTTGCCAACTAAGTTTTTCCCTAATGTATAGGGGAGGTACTTTTTCCCTTGGCGGGTCCTCCATGGGGGAGTCTTCCGACTCCTCCACGGTGGTCGCCTGGGTGGTTGAAGCTGAAGGGGCTGCAATTACCACCTTTTTGGGTGGGTTCGCGTGCGATTTGGAAGCCTTCAGCTTGCGCTTCTGGCTTTTTGTATTTAAGAGTACTACTATTTTCTATTTATTGTCATCGACAAACGACGACAAAGTGTCACGTTCCACCTGAGCCTGAGGGTGAAAGCGAGAGCGCGGAACAAGCGATAGAGAGGCATGATCGGCCCAAGCGTTGGCTTGTGACACATTTATTCATCGATGTTTCTTTATGACGTTATCACGTAAAACTATGGTCCGTAAACCGACTTTACAGACAACCAATTTTTTTTATTTTATTCCAAAAATTTTCGATATTATTATATTAAATTGAATATTCATATTTTTTGGTTATACTATACAAGATGATGCCCGCGACGTCGTCCGCGTGATTTAAGGTTTTTTGATTCCCACGGGAACTCTGGTAATTTTCCGGGATAATAAGTAGCCTACGTGTTAATCCCGTTTATAAGCTATCTCCATTCCAAATTTCTGCCAAATCGGTTCATTTGTTGTAGCGTGAAAAAGTAATAAACATCCATCCAAACATCCATCCATAAATCCTCACAAACTTTTGCATAGTCATCGCATCGCATAGTAGGAACTAGGATAGAAGGATATACTGCATCACAAAAAAAAAAATTTTGTGATGCAACTACAAATTTACGATTTTCGGATTTTTTCCTTTCCTTGTGCTACATGACATTGCTTCATGCCAAATTTCATGATTCTAGGTCAACAGGAAGTACCCTCTAGGTCTTGCGAGTGTTAAAATATGCGGCATAGATGGACCATAAAAGGCCGTATCTTTTGATTGCGTCGACTTAGACTTTGTCACAGCTACAAGGGATTGCAGACCTGAGTATTTGATACTATTTTCAACTTGATACCCTCCATGTGTTCCTGAGAAAAAGGGTATTGACAGACGGACAGACAGACGGACAACGAAGTGATTCTAGAAGGGTTCCGTTTTTAGTACGGAGTACGGAACCCTAAAAATGAGAGTTATGACAGTTTAAAAGGTAAAATTTTGTTTGGTCCTCCTGAAAATTAGGGGTTTGTCGCATGTTTGTCGCTTACAAAATTTGAAATATCCAGCATCGATGTATCGGATTACACACGGACCTCGGATTACAAAGGGCGTAAAGGACATTTTGGCCAAAACTTGAACTTTTTAATTGTATCATACTCAGTTTTTAACGCTCTTTCGATCTGTCTTATTTACGTCTCAATATTCGCTATAAATGTCGTTGACGATCTAGATTTTTGGTGTTCTTAAACATGAATTTTCGAATAAATAGGTCACTACTAATGGTACTACACTTTGTAATGCATATATAGCATAATATCTATTAAGTATATTGTAAAAGTATTTTGAAAAGAGCAACTGCCGAGTTTCTTGCTGGTTCTTCTCGGCAGGAACGGCATTCCGAACCAGTGGTAGACTCATTGACGATTGTAAAAAAATCGGCCAAGTGCGAGTCGGGCCTCGCTCTTTTAGGGTTCCGTTAAAAAAATTAAATTAAAAAATTTCCATCTACCCACCTACCCATTTTAATTTAATTTTTTTAATTAAATTTAATTTTTATTATTTGTTGTTATAGCGGCAATAGAAATACATAATATGTGAAAATTTCATGTGTCTATCTATTACGGTTTACGAGATACAGCCCTCTGACAGACGGACGGACGGACGGACGGACGGACGGACGGACGGACGGACAGCGTAGGCTTAGTAATAGGGTCCCGTTGGTACCCTTTGGGTACGGAACCCTAAAAAACTTGTAAAAGTTTATTTGAATAAAAAAAATTTCTATTCTATTCTATTCTAATGGTCGTAAAGCTTGAGCTGAAACATAATATCATCAAATTTTTTTTTTTTAATTTTAAAAAGTAAAAAATATTCATATCTATTTCTTCTTTATCAACCTATAAACGTCCACCCGCTTTCAGGAGTTCCGCAATGATTCCGTCATCACCAGGCGCTTTGTTGTTCTTGAGCTGTTTGAGAGCCATACTAATCTCGTATAGGCTGACTGACATATGGGACATCTTGGTATAGTTCATAGATCATAACGAATAATTGATCGTCATAGTCACCGTCGTTGGCAACAGTTTTTGATTGACAATTGCACTGTCGATTCAACGAAATACAGGCTCGCGTCACCGTAGAAAAAATATGTTGATATAATAGGCAGATAATATGTCGGGTCTCGTGACGTCACCACGCTCCTACTTCCCTTGATGGATTAAATATAAAATATTTCTTTCTAAAATGTTTATAGTTTTTAATGCGCTTGATTATTTTTTTGGATATTTTGATACTTGATACAAAAAAAATAATTGTAATCATATCAATAAAAAAAATGGATGGAGAAATTTTGCACTGTGAATAAAAGGGTAGTTTTTGAAAAAAATATAGTCTCTTGGTATATTGTTTGGATTTTCAAGTTGTAGGTACGAAACGGCTACAAAAGGACATTCCAGTGAAAAAAATTCACAGAGCAATTTTTCGCTGCAAGTTACATTGAAAAAACGTATTTTTCAAAATTTGGTGGTTTCGACTAGGAGTATATTTTGGATATTTTATATTTTGTTTCTAGACTTTACATGAATGTTTCAGGTGAAGAAAGTTTTGACCGAGCATTTTGCCGAACTGAGATATTAAGCATAAAAGAGTTTAGGTAAAAATACCTAACTTCCGTTCTAATTTTTTTTTGGATATTTATAAAATACGTTTAACTACTGATACTTTATCATTCTGTAAAGTTTCGTCGCCTGAGGAATTGATGTTGGGGTCCACTAGCTTCATTGCCTAGACTAATCCTACGGGATCCATTCCTTTCAACGAGAAAATAATAAATCGAGAAGCGGGAAAAAGTGTCGCGGTAATCAGCGGTGACGCGTTAAATAAAGGAGTTGTAGAGCTTTTCCGGTGTATTCTCAGAAAGTACGTCTCCATAGATTTTCTTGTTATATTTATTAAATTTGATTAAGTTCTTCATGGGAATCTATGTCTATCTTCTATTTAAAAGTAAGAATCTAATGCGATAGACATAAGCAGATGTGTCAAGAAATGATTAAAAAACTAGAAAGAGTTATAGGTACTTATGATAATTACTAGCTGATGCCCGCGACTTCGTCCGCGTGGATTTAGTTTTTAAAATCCCTCGGGAACTCTTTGAATTTCCGGGATAAAAAGTAGCCTATGTCGCTCTCCAGGTCCTTAAGTATACACATACAAAAAATGCAGTTCTGTTGCTAGGATAAACCAACAAACAAACACACTTTCGCATTTATAATATTAAGTATGAAATATGATATTAGAATGATTTTTGAAGCCATAATATTAATATAATAGTCTTTCGCCCCAAACTAAGGCCTGTAAGTTTGTAGGTGCGTGAACTATTATGGCATATAAATAAATTCTTCTTTGAACAAAAGTTTTATTTCTTTTATTATAATAATTCTTTGTTTATTCTTAAAAGTATATCTGACATTAAGCATATATTATATAAGTTGTAAAAGATTTTTTGACGACAACTAAGTTTCTTGATACCTTTAAGTGAATCTGACTTGATTTTTACTTACTGACAGCTATCAGATTAACTTCCGATCATGGAAGTAGGAAGACTATAGTCGTAATTTCTAGATTCATGCTTCCGATGGATGGATCAACCCCTTAATACGATCGTGATGGGCTGAATCAAAATTACATGTATTTGCACTTTGGCTTACGTTGAATTATACCTTCACCTGAGAGCAATCGAATGGGCTGATATTGTAAGCGAATGCACTTAGAATATTTTTAGTGGGAAGATTGCGTAAAAATATTTTTGGGATACTTAATTGAGTTATTAAAAACCTTGTTCCACAGAGATTTAGATCAGCATCTGTTAGTTTACCTGTAATGAAGAAAAAATATAATTATTAATTTGATTAATGCTATAGTATAAAAAACTTATTACAATGTAATAGCTGTATAATAATATTGTAAAATGATTATTTTGAAAAGAGCAACTGCTGAGTTTCTTGCCGGCTCTTCTTAGCAGAATCCGCTTTCCGAACCGGTGGTAGATTCATGACGTGTCATAACTCATAAGAGCCACAGGTTGGCCTACGTAAAATAAATAATTTTGAATTTTTTTGAAAAAGGAATTGAACTCTTATCGCCGACACAACTTATAAACATTCAAAATAATATTGGTGGGATATGATCGAGTCCTATATATGAAGAATAGCTACCCAAATCAATGTGTACATACGCTAGTATACGTGAGAGGGTCAGAGTCTTCAAAGGAACGAGTCAAGGGTCTCTGGTCGGTCCTTGAGACCCATTGTAGAGCCTTGCTCACTTCAGCGTTCATTGACGCATTATTATCCGGATGGAGAATCACTATTCATCCCACTCAACCTATAGTCGTACCTAAGTACATGCTCTAGGTACTAAAACTTAGTTTTTGATTGAAACATCGATTCACAGTGTGAATCATAGAGTCAAAACGACGATCCATGGTATGAATATCAGTAGTGATGCCCGCGACTTCGTTCGTTTGGATTTAGTTTTTAAAAATCGCATTTAATTTAATTAACCGCAAAATATCTACTCATTTACTCGTGTATCTCTAAGGAATGTCAAAAGAAAACGGATAGACAAAATTTTTTCGTGGTTCGCATGTTAGCCCTACAGATACTCAACTATACCCATGCAACAACTCACGTCAAGCCGTGGTTCCGTTGTGGCGTGATTGAAGGACAAACCAACAAACAAACACACTTTCGTATTTACAATATTAGTAGGGATCTAGAGTAGAGTTTATCCCAGAAAATAAAAAAGGATTTTCTAAAACAATCCACGCATTCGAAGTCACGGAAATCAGCTAGTCTAAATAATGGCCTGTTTCACCACTTGCTGATAAAGTGCCTGATATATATCTAACAGATAATATCTGCTGGATAAATCTGTGGGATATCTTTTTGTGTTTAACTGCCAGATTGACTTATCAGATACTTATGAAACATAAATTTAAACGCTATCCGTCAGATAAGTTGTGGATAGGTTATCAGACCTTTATCAGCAAGTGGTGAAACAGGCCTTTTAGGTATTATACACTAGACGATGCCCGCGTCTTCGTCCGCGTTGATTAAGGTTTTTTGATTCCTTCAGGAACTCTTTACTTTTCTGGGATAAATTGTAGCATAAGGGTTAATCCTGGGTATGAGATATCTCTATTCCAAATTTCAGTCAAATCCGTTCAGTAGTTTTTGCGTGAAAGAGTAACAAATATTCACACAGATACAGAAACTTTAGCCTTTATAATATTATTGTGATGTGAATGATGTGATGTGATGTGATGTGATGTGATGTGAAGTGTGATGTGAAGTGTGATGTGATAGTGTGATGTGATTAGTGTGATGTGATATAGAAGGAACTGATCTATCAACGCATACCTGAAACCACTTGAGGGATCAGGCTTAAGGCATACAGATAGGTATTATGACGTAGGCATCCGCTAAGAAATGATTCTTGATAAATCAACCCTAAGGGGGTAAAATAGGGGTTTGAAAAATGTGAGCGAAGCCGCAGGCAAAAACTATTTGTTATTAAGTAGTCAACTGTAAATTTTCAGTAACATTTTCTGGCGTAAGTGCCTACGATCACATCGTACGTCAGTAAATTCGATACAAACTACCCTCACATTAATCGTACGCCGAGTCGCAATAATTTGTGACGTATAATTGTTTGACCGTAGGCTTAGCCTAGCTCGCAATATATCTGGATAGATTGTTACCCATAAATTATTGTATTGGCTGTTAACTTTACAGGCTTGTTATACTGACAGCCGGTTATAGTTTCAGAATAATAGAAATTATAACGTATAGTTTAACGTTCCTTTTAGTATATTTAGTAATATATTACTATATTAATCACTAAAACAATATTTTTAACATTAAATTTTGACGGAGCACTCAGGGCTACTGAGAACAGTGTCACTCACCAATACCTAACACTAACAATAATTAAGGAAAAAAAAATGCCATTCCCATTTGACGAACATCGTGAGTGGGCACTTTTTCAGAGCAAAATTCGCATTAAATAAAGTCTCTGACACCATGTCAGAGGATAACTGAGTGCGAAACATTTAAAAAAAACAAAAAAGTTCCTTTTAATACTTGGCTTTCTTTTAAATTTTTCTTTAAGTATTATTAGTATGCAACTTTTTTCTTAATTTACATGATGATAATGATGACGATTTGTTTGATTAGCGTGTCCGTTACGCGAACTCATAAGATTTTTCCCTACCAAAAATTGCTCAACGCGCCTAATGAAGTTTTCACTTGAAAAATATATTAGGAACAAGTTTGATAATATTATTATGACAATATTATAACATAGTAGGTATATTGTTCAGTACACTGTGACACTGTTACCATACCAGTTGGAACCACTGTTATCATACCAGTTGGAACTGACAATATAACACACCTGGCATCCAACGTCGCGAGTCGGGACGGCATCCATTGCTCACTGAAGTATGAAACTCAATTTTCAAACTGTTATCTTGCCCGCTTTTATAAAACTTTAAAACAAAATGTATTTTTAAAATTTTATATTATACCCTTTCAAATGTCAAATTCAATTTTGTACGCTATAATAGTTCAACTTCAAGAAAAACGAACGAACAATAATGAAGGAATAATACTTACAGAGGCAAGTGCTGTACCTAAGGACGTTTGTACCTCCCCACAATCAATTTCATTGAAACTAGCGACCCTTAAAATTCTAATTTGAACGCGAACTGTCAGCCATAGACAAAGCTTTACGGTCGCGTTTAAATTAGAATATGAGGGTTACTAGTTTTGACGTAATCGATTGTGTCCACAGGTACCGAACGTCCATAGGTACCTACAGGACTTATTAGGTACTTTCTAATTTCATGGACAATTTATATTTAGTTAAGAAGCTTTTATGAAATACTAAGTATAAGTTTTTTAGAAAGCGACCTTTCACTAAAAGTGGGTACGTTATATTTAAATTAGTTTTTGAAATAGTTTGCTTAAAATTTATTTTTACCACGATATAGCCACTACTAACAAAACGTAGTGTCGTTTTACTCGTATATACAGTTTATATACGTATCGTATATACATTTTTTGTCGATGTTACTCCATAACTCCGTCAAATCTGAACCGATTTTAATATTTGTTTTTTCATTTGAAGGTCATACTGTAAGGTTGGTCCCATTTAAATTTGGTGAAGATCTGGTGAATATCTTCGGTGATTGAGGACAAAACTCCTCATTGAATAAGAGAAAATCGCTCGCGATCAGAGAATATGAAGATTTGATCATATGAAGCTACACTAAAGCTTTAAATAATAATTTATTAAATTCCTTTTAAAAAACCAACTTTAAACACCACTACAAAGTATAAAATAATTTTAGTTTGTACAGGTATGTTGAAGTCGGGCTAGCGTTGCGGTTTCATCGTTTCTAATGAGACCCGCCCGATTTCAACACACCTGTAGGTACAAACTAAAATTATTATGTTATACTTTGTAGCGTTTCAAGTCATTTTTTTTAATAATTTTTATATAATAATAAGTTATATTATGTTATGAAATTATGATGTTAACAGTGTAATGTAATGTAATATAATTTACTTGTAATTGAACTAATAAACTTCTTAATCTTATCATAACTAACATCGACGTGATCTATTAAGTATAGCTTGTGCTATACGCCAACGATGCGTGTGGTAAGTACAAGTACATCGATCAAGTTTAATTAAAGTGTATAAAGGAATCTTCTGTAAGTCCATAAAATATACATAGGTATTCCAAGCACGTAAAATCTCTTCTTATCGTTTGGTCACTAAAGTATGTGAAATCCGAAATCACTTGGACGCGATAAACCTTTATCCCGCAAATCCTTGGCAGTAAATTGATGAGCTATCCGTAAATGGATCTGAAAATATCTGGGGTATTGGGTGGAATTTCGGCACATTTCTAGGCTCCTGTAGAGAACGAGAGTATCAAAATAAGATATTTTGGTGGCTAAAATATAAAGGTTATGTATTTATCTATACTTATACTAATACTAATACTAATACTAATATACTAATTACTAATAAAATTTTATTATAAAGAGGAAAGATTTTTTGTTTGTTTGTACCGAATAGGCTCTGTAACTACTAAACCGATTTTGACCATTTTTTCACCAATAGAAAGCTAAATTCTCAGGAAGTAACATAGGCTATAATTTATTTTCAAAAAAATTAGAGATCCTTAAGAAAATTGCAATAATGTAACCAATGTAGCAAAATTTTGCCTATAAAATGCATTATTTGGCGTGTGCTGAGAAAACTATTGATGATACATAAAAATTATGTACTACATTATTAAAGTACTCATTATTCTCTACAAAAAAGTCCGCAAGATAATATATCTGACTATCATATTTTTGTCACAATAGTAGCTTTTGTGTTCTAAAATTTAATTAGATCGCCTTTAGTATTAATTCTTCCTTCTTCAACTAACACATAAGTATAAATGCGAAAATGTGTTTGTTTGTTAGTTTGTCCGTCAATCACGCTGCAAAAAAGCTACGGATTGACGTAATTTTTTGGATAGGTATAGTTCAGAACCTGGAGGGTGGAGGGTTCCCGCGGGATTTTAAAACCTAAATCCACGCGGACGAAGTCGCGGGCATCAGCTAGTTATGTATAAATTCAAAAATTTCCGGAATTAGACTTGACATTACTACACAAAAAAAAATTGTAAAAACCGAATTTACTAAATCGAGATCCTAGCAGGTGATAGCCGAGTGGTTAGGACTGTGGTCTGTGTAGTGAGCCGTAGATGGATTGCTGATGATGATGATGATGATGATGAAGTCGAAATCCTTGCTATTATTATAAATGCGAATATTTTTGTCTGTTGGTTTGTTAGTTCGTCCTTCACTCACACTGCAACAGAGCTATGTGATTTTTTGCATGGGTATAGTTGAGGGACCTGGAGAGTGACATAGGCTACTTTTATCCCGGAAAATCAAGGAGTTCCTCAGAATTTTTAAAAACTAAATCAGCTGACGAAGTCGCGGGCATTATCTGCTTTTTATGACATAAACTCGTAATGACAAAATAAATGATAACATTTATGCATATGTTGCATTTCAAAAGCTTGTACAAATTGACAAAGAAATCTTGTTTCAACGCTCTGAAAATCTGTAAATCTCACGTAAACTTCGCGTGAATCCCGTAAAACAAAACATGATAACTCTCGTCGCATCATAACCGAAATAAAAACTGACATTGTAGTTTCTTTTGCAGGTTCAAAATTATCAATTCTCTTTCAGTCCATTTTGCTCTAAATCCCGTTCACAAAAGCTATGGGATCTCATCTCATCTCTATGGCTTTGCATCTCATAAGATATTATTACTTGTTACAAGATATTATAACTTGTGAAATAACAACACAAATAATAATAATTAATAAATGTATTGTAATATTTTATTTTGAAAATAACTACTGCTGAGATTATTGTGAGACATTCTCAGCAAAATCTGTTCCAAGCCTGTGGTATAGTCTACACAGTCTACATGAAATAGAATATCTAAAGAAATAATAGAAATGAGTACTTTAGGATAAGAATGAATAAATAATTATTAATAATTATAGATTATAATCTATATTAAAAAAATATTTTTAAAAAACCGACTTCTAACGCCCGCGCCATGATTTATTGTTGATTTTTTAAAAACCGCTCGACCGATTTCAATAAAATTTAAATGGAGCCACCTGGAAAGTATACCCTTTGGAAATAAAAACAATTTTCCAAATTGATTCAGGCGTTTTCGAATAATCGGTGAACATACATTAAAAAAGTCCGACGAATTGAGAACCTCCTCCTTTTTGAAGATGACCAAAGATGATTGAATTAGGGCACAGTGGCGTTATAAGAAACGTGACGATATTGAAATCACTGAAAATTTTGAGGAAAAATTAGTCCATTCAAACAAAACCACAGTTTAACGGAATTGAAATTTTAATGTATTGTCAAGTGTGAAGGTCCTAGAGTCTTAGACTAAGAGCTGAGTTCATATTACGTGATACCTCGACGCTTTGTGTGCAATAAGTGGTTAGTTCCGAAGTTCCTACGTGACCGAAGTAGGAACTTGTTCACGCTCTAGAAAATTTGTTCCATCCCTCGATTTCATAGTCCAGTAATCTCGCTCGGGTTGATCCTTAAGGGCCCAGGTCGGTTATAATCGGATTCTTTCATAATAATAGGATGTGTAGATACAGTAAGATTATTTTGCGGATTATTTTGGAATCATTACTAAAATGACTAAAATAATGTAAAAACTTACCATGTATAAAAAAATATAGTGTTTAAACACAGTGAGTAGCGGGTAGTTAATGAAAACATAATACAGCCGCAACTGTGTAGCGAAATGGCATTCATGAATCAATCTCCAACGCAATAGGACGCTAGTGTAGTTATGGTTTGAGACTCTACACAGAAATAATAATTGAGCAAGATTAGGAACTTATTTTTATATTTTTATCAGCTTTTGCACGCAGCTTCGTAAGTACGTTCACGTAAATTTCGATTTTTCAAATCCCTATTAATTCCCTAAAGGAGATCCTCTAATCCCCTAAGGGTGCCTACGTCATAATAGCTGGTTTGAGCTGTGCATTGATAGTTCAGATTAGTATTATTTTTATTTAAGGTTTACACCTTTAGGTGTCTACCTACACTTGAAGCTTGGGTTTGTATCCTTACTAATATTATAAATGCGAAAGTGTGTTTGTTTGTTAGTTTGTTGGTTTGTCCTTTAATCACGCCGCAACAGGGCTACGGATCGACGTGATTTTTTGCATGTGTATAGTTGAGAACCTGGAGAGTGACATAGGCTAATTTTTATCCCGGAAAATAAAAGAGTTCCCGAGGGATTTTAAAAACTAAATCCATGCGGACGAAGTCGCGGGCATCAGCTAGTAAAAAATAATGGGACTGACAAGTATGAAACCCATCCTACATCACTTGAGAATCTTATAAATCTCGAGAGTGCGTTAACCTTACACCACCGGGGTTCAACAACCCGTCTGAACCGAAAGTGATATGCATCTATTTGTCAATCGGTTTAAGCAAGTAGATAGGGTATTATCAAAGTGTGAATACCTAAACTAAAGTAACTAAAAGTGATCAAGCGAAAATTTGTCGGATACTATCATCATATATCATTTTACTGTGCATTTAGCAGTGATAGCCAAGTGGTTAGGACTGCGGTCTCCTGGGTTCGATCCCGACACCTCTCACTTTTCAGAGTTATGTGCGTAAAAGCAATTTAAATATCGCTTGCTTTAGAAGAAGCGAAGAAAAACATCGTGAGACAGTAACCTACACGCCTGAGAATTCTCCATATTCTCAAAAGCGTGTGAAGTCTGCCAATTCGCATTGGGCCAGCGTGGTGGGCTAGTTATGGTCTATAACCTTTCTCTAAGAGAAGATCTGCGCTCAGTAATGAGCCGTTGATGGGTTGATATCAATGAAATGAATAATTTATTTTACTTGCAACGACATAAAGTTACCGACTTACTTACCCATATCCCTCATGGATTAGAAATATGTGTTAACTATTTATTTAAGCCAATTCGCACTCAAAAACGAGTTAGTGATAAATCAGTTGCTATAGGTATCCCGTAAATTAAAAACAGACGCAGATTAATGAGTTTTTGCGAAATTCAATCAACGCCGTTAAGTGACGCAGGCAACTTTATTAAGGATCGGGGCCTACGCGTAAAAACTAATGCCGAAAGACCTATTTATATGCTGGAGTTATTTCGCGAGAATGGGAGTTTTATGACGGGAAGAGCAGATTCCCCGATTTTATGACTCCACTTGCCAGCTTAACGGTTTACGATCTAATGGCGAAGCTTACCTGACTTTTGGGAGGTTGCGCCTTTATTTGTCCCACGTCCCACTATAGCTGTTACGCTGTCGTTACGCTTTAGTTGAATGTTTGTTTATTGGTTTGTCCTTCAATCACGCCGCAACAAAGCTACGGATCGACGTGATTTTTTGCATGGGTTTAGTTGAGGACCTGGAGAGTGACAAAGGCTTCTTGTTATCCCGGAAAATAAAAGAGTTCTTGCGGGATTTTAACACTAAATCCACGCGTATGAAGTCGCGGGCATCAGCTAGTATAAAACAAATAATAAATTCAATTATTTGCTTTAATATAACACAGACAAAACCTCATCACGCGTCATGATCCTACAAAGCCTACAGAGCATGATTATTAAAACACATTCAGTTCATAATTCCGCGTGCAAGCTAATAACAGTTGAAACAGTATAGCTGACTTTGAATCTACTTATGCTAAAATGAAACTTTGCTGTTTACAAAAGCTACCAATACACGGAATATTTTCAGCGAAACGTGAGGAACGTGCCAAAACTGGTTTTTGTGATAATGAAAATCACTCCGCACTTTATGTTCACGATGATTAAAACTTAACTAAAATTGCATTTACACGATAATAAACAGTTGTGGATTTCAAAGTTAAAGTCTGTAGCCTCAAAAGCAAAAGTTAAGTTCGGTACTTTAATTAAAAATTTAACCTTAATTAAATAACATCAGACATTTATTTAGGATGAAACATGGCATCTCGTTCCAAACGGATCGTGACCGAGCGTCCATTTCCTCATCTATACGAGAAACCGGGAAGGGGGGGGGGGGAGGGGTCCTTTGATCTTTTATATTACGCACTTGCTTTGACGGCGGAAATATTGGTGGAATCAGGTTTCCGGGCAGCACGTATTCTCCCCGTACTTGTTACTACATCCTGTCTTTATCGGACCGAGATACTTATGCCTACTTATTTGTTCAACAAGATAGCAAAGTTTTTTTTTGTTGCGAGTGCCTAGTTTGAATTCCGAGCGTAGCGAGTAATCCTTTTTTGAATCCTGAGTGTAGGGAGGGATTCAAAGGCACAAGAAACAAAAAACTTTGCTATCGTGTGATACATACATTTTTTCACCTAAATAGCGAAAAAATACAAGATGTAAGAAAAACATTTATTGAAACACTAAGGAATTTTTACATTCATGTATATTACGTATTTAAATAAGATAAAACCACAGTTTTTGAGCAGGTCTTCACACCACAACTTTAGAAAGTCTCCAATCGTTAAATAATTCAAAGGCTTTCAAGTATTTTTCATGCGACTTTTCCGGAAGAAAGTTTAATTCAGCGTTAGACACTGATTCCTTTAATTCTGACGGTGTTGAATTAACCCAAGAATCACTCATTTTGTTACTTTTAAAACTTTTTTAACAATTGTCTTAAAAGTATTAAGATAATAGACAATTTTTCTTTTGTATTCCCGCCATGATTTATTCCTTTTTTGTCTGCGTTCAAAATTCAAAAAAATTCAAAATTCAAAATTATTTATTTCACGTAGGTCAACCTGTGGCTCTTATGACACGTCATGAATCTACCAAGTTCGGAATTGTCATTCATTAAAAAAGTAATAAATAATTAATTTTAATTCATCTTTAATCTTGTACGTTTCATGTTGTTTTACAGATTTATAAATTCTAAAACACATTTTAACAAAAACTCAAAAGTTTAAGTAATCAAACGGAAAACTTTGATGAAATAAAATGTATACAAAATTTCCGAACTTTTCTTGAGACAATGAATTGAAGAAATGACAGTCCAAAACATGCTAAATTCAAAACACTTTTTCTCACTGCGTGAGCAAAACCGACTTTTGCTCACTGGTTTTGGGCAGCAATGGTGCCCTTTTTGAGCTAGCGAGTTGAAAAAATTATATTTTATGAAGACTTTAAGTAGGCAGGCCTTTTCTCTGAATTCCATAAGGAAAATTTTGAAAACTACCTTTAGCGGTAAAATTTAACATTCCTGAAAAGCCGGCAACGCATTGGTGGTTCCCCTGGTGGTCCAAATATTCATGGGCGGGGCTGGTAATCACTTAACATCAGGGTTCAAGTGTGCCATGTGCAATAGGTATTAACTTGTTTGCTCGCTGTTTATAAAAAAAATATAGAAAAAACTTGAAGTATGATTCACACCCGACGGCGCACGTTGAACCGGGGCCATGTATGTTTACATAAAATGCCGCTAGTCTTACCAACTTGGTGCTGAATGAATGCGGTCAAATGGATCAAATGCCGTTTCGTAACCAAAAACACAGTCTTGATAGATCCAAAAAAGTCTCAGGAAGCCGTTGGATATAAACGGCGCATGACAAAGGTGTGTGAAGGTACAAGTAACCTTTAGGTACTTCAAGCACCATTAGTTGCTGACTGTAACTTCGTCCACGACGGGTTCAGTGTTTTAGAAATCCGCGAGTACCTACGCTTACTCGGGATAAAAGTAGCTTATGTCACTCTCCAGATCCTCAACTAGGTATACATGTTTATAAAGTTATACATGAATACACACAATTTTATATTACCCCAATTTATCTATGTATCAACTGTTAACCGAAAAACATGTTAATATCTGTATTTATTCAATTATTTCTTTTTCCTATTACTTTTCTTGTATAACTGTCTCGTGGTTGGCTCGCGATTTCATTTAAGGCTATGCCTGAAAATCAGCGCTCAGCATTTTAATCTTGCAGCATTATGCTGAAGCAGTAGTCTTTTCAGCTTTTACATTTAGGAAAATTTATTATTAAATTATTTAGTGATTAAGTTTTTGTCTGTATATCATTATTTTTGAAGATTTTTAAAGTCTTTAAAAAAGCTGAATAAATGTTACTAATTTTTTTTCCGTTGCCGTATGATTGCGAAGGACAAAACATAGATGCCAAAGTAATCTTGAGAATTAGGGTTTGACCTAATTCTCATGATTGGTTTGGATGCTATGAGAGTATAGAACCACACACAGTCGACTAATAAAGGTCAAGGATTGTTCTCTTCATAAACCAGCTTTTACCCTAATGTTTTTAGTCCTATGTCCCCCAAGTGGGGCAGAGGGCGTCCACAGTACTACGCCATACAGACTGGTTTTGAGCCACAGCCTCAACTTCGTTCCACGTCGTCCCTATCCTTGCAACCTCCGCCAGAACTGTACGCCGCGCCGCCAAGTTTGCTTAGGCCGGCCCCGCTTTCTCTTTCCCTGAGGGTTCCAGTCGAGAGCCTGTCTCACTATGTTGTTGGGTTCCCTTCGAAGAGTGTGACCGATCCATCCCCATTTACGACGTTTAATCTGCTCGTCCATTGGCGATTCTTTACAGCGTATCAAAAGATCGATGTTACTGATCTTCTCCTAATAATAGGTATAAATTCTCAATCCAATATCTGTTTACCTCAATAAAGGATAGTGGATGCATGCTCGTATACAAAAACCGAAGTCACGCCGTTATAATAAAACCTGAGGATCGTGTAAGCAAACTGATATAGTGATATAGATAGGTGCTAGATAGTGGTATCCAGAATTCCATTAACTATTGTAGTGGCAACCATCAATCAAACGGGTAATATGAAACGCTTACAAAGCATTACGAGTTAATGTCAGGGCCACGAGGCTCGACGCGAAATGCTCAAAGCGAATTCGTTAAGCGCTGCAAGCGTCAGCGTTGAGCGGAAAAAAGCTTCTGTAAGTATTTTTATTTTAGTGATGACAAGTGTTGCGCGGAATAAAACTTCTCTTTAGATTGCGTTTCATCGGTAAATAAAATACGTATATGTTTCACTTGATGGCTTATTGTCGACTGCTTTAAAATTAACATTATATTGCTTGTAATACATGGACGTCATCGATACACAATATTAATAATTTTATCTACTCCAGCATCGAAAAGTTCCAAACTAAGAGGGTCTGAGTTCTGGCACTTTTGTATCGTTCATATAAATGAATTAAAGATGGTACCTAACCCACTCTATGGTTGATACTGCCACTCAATGTTAATATTAAACCTAAAAAAATTAAAAAAAAAAAAAAAAAAAATATTTAAAAAAGTTTTACGCGGCAAACGGATTACTTTTGCAACTTTTGCCATTTGTATTGATTTGATTTTTTTATTAATTGAAAGTAAAGAATTATAAAAACGACACTAATATTGTTGATGATTTTATTTTCCTTGTCGTTGGTAAAATCTTGTATGCAACTGTGCGTAATTAGTCATTTTAATTCTCGTACTATCCTATTTTGATACTCGGCAACCCTCGTATCAAAAAACAGCACTCGAATTAAAATGACCCTCATTACGATGCAGTTGCATAAATATGTAGCTAATACAATTCGGAAGACAACATCGATATAATATCTAATATATAAAATTCTCGTGTCACAATGTTAGTTACCTTACCTACTCCTCCGAAACAGGTGGACCGATTTTTATGAAATTTTGTGTGCATATCGGGTAGGTCTGAGAATCGGCCAACATCTATTTTTCATACCCCTAAATGATAAGGGTGATATTTTTGTTGGCGGTACGAAGTTCGCTGGGGTCAGCTAGTTATCTAAATATATAAAAGGCAAAGGTGACAGACTGACTGACTGACTGACTGACTGACTGACTGACTGACTGACTGACTGACTGACTGGTCTATCAACGCACAGATCTAACCACTGGACGGATCGGGCTGAAATTTTGCACACAGATAGTTATTATGACGTAGACGTCCGCTAAGAAAGGATTTTTGAAAATTCCAACCCCAAGAGGGTTAAATGGGGGTTGAAAGTTTGTATAAAAGTCCGTCATTTATCAAATTATTTTTCATGTAATATCCATGAAACTTTAATTTTTGGGCTTTCGATAAAAAAATAAGAAATACGTGTTTCGCAAATTTTGTAAATTCCACCCCCAAAGATTTTAAATAGGGGATGAAAATTTGTATAAATTCCAGATTTTTAAGTTAATTTTCAAGTAATATCCATCAAACTTGGTACTTTAGCTTTCATCTTCTAAATATATAAAAGGCAAAGGTGACTGACTGACTGACTGACTGGTCTATCAACGCACAGCTCTATCCACTGGACGGATCGGGCTGAAATTTTGCACACAGATAGTTATTATGACGTAGACGTCCGCTAAGAAAGGATTTTTGAAAATTCCAACCCCAAGAGGGTTAAATGGGGGTTGAAAGTTTGTATAAAAGTCCGTCATTTATCAAATTATTTTTCATGTAATATCCATGAAACTTTAATTTTTGGGCTTTCGATAAAAAAATAAGAAATACCTGTTTCGCAAATTTTGTAAATTCCACCCCCAAAGATTTCAAATAGGGGATGAAAATTTGTATAAAAGTCCAGATTTTTAAGTTAATTTTCAAGTAATATCCATCAAACTTGGTACTTTAGCGTTCATCTTCTAAATATATAATAGGCAAAGGTGACTGACTGACTGACTGACTGGTCTATCAACGCACAGCTCTATCCACTGGACGGATCGGGCTGAAATTTTGCACACAGATAGTTATTATGACGTAGACGTCCGCTAAGAAAGGATTTTTGAAAATTCCAACCCCAAGAGGGTTAAATGGGGGTTGAAAGTTTGTATAAAAGTCCGTCATTTATCAAATTATTTTTCATGTAATATCCATGAAACTTTAATTTTTGGGCTTTCGATAAAAAAATAAGAAATACGTGTTTCGCAAATTTTGTAAATTCCACCCCCAAAGATTTCAAATAGGGGATGAAAATTTGTATAAAAGTCCAGATTTTTAAGTTAATTTTCAAGTAATATCCATCAAACTTGGTACTTTAGCGTTCATCTTCTAAATATATAATAGGCAAAGGTGACTGACTGACTGACTGACTGGTCTATCAACGCACAGCTCTAACCACTGGACGGATCGGGCTGAAATTTTGGACACAGATAGTTATTATGACGTAGACGTCCGCTAAGAAAGGATTTTTGAAAATTCCAACCCCAAGAGGGTTAAATGGGGGTTGAAAGTTTGTATAAAAGTCCGTCATTTACCAAATTATTTTTCATGTAATATCCATGAAACTTTAATTTTTGGGCTTTCGATAAAAAAATAAGAAATACGTGTTTCGCAAATTTTGAAAATTCCACCCCCAAATATTTCAAACAGGGGATGAAAATTTGTATAAAAGTCCAGATTTTTAAGTTAATTTTCAAGTAATATCCATCAAACTTGGTACTTTAGCTTTCATCTAAATATATAAAAGGCAAAGTTGACTGACTGACTGACTGACTGGTCTATCAACGCACAGCTCTAACCACTGGAAGGATCGGGCTGAAATTTTGCACACAGATAGTTATTATGACGTAGACGTCCGCTAAGAAAGGATTTTGAAAATTCCAACCCCAAGATGGTTAAATGGGGGTTGAAAGTTTGTATAAAAGTCCGTCATTTATCAAATTATTTTTCATGTAATATCCATGAAACTTTAATTTTTGGGCTTTCCATAAAAAAATAAGAAATACGTGTTTCGAAAATTTTGAAAATTCCACCCCCACCAAACACTTCAAATAGGGGATGAAAATTTGTATAAAAAACTTGAGAGGTGTCAAGGGACACCCGGATGGAACGTAGTTCCTTTCGATGAATTAATTTGGCATTGTGTTCGGTATTTTCGCGGTACAATAATGGGTCTCCGTAGCCTTGTGGCTTCTGCAGTCGCCTAACAGCCAAAGGTCGATGGTTCGAATCCCAGCTCGACAGACCGAATTTTCCATTTTCAATTTTATTTTAAACAATTTCTACATGTGGAACCTTTCCCTAATTTCTATAACTTATAAGTTATAAAACTCCTTGATTTTCCGGGATAAAAAGTAGCCTAGATGTTGACCCGAGTAATAAGCTACCACGGTATAAAATTTTGTAGAAATCTGTGCGGTAGTTTTTACGTGAAAGAAGGACAAACAAACAGACAAACAGACAAAAATTAAATAAAAATCAGTTTTGGGCTCAGTATCGATAGTAAAGCATCCCCCAATTAAAATTTTCAAAATATATTAAATGTACAGAAATCTTCCAGTTACAGTTTTATTATATGTATATAGATTTCAAATAGATAGCGAGTAACTTATTCTTATTTTTCCAATATTGCCATTCTACATAACAAATAGAATACAAATGTTTTAATTCAAATAAACTTTTCATAGTGCTTTTGAACCGTCAAATCTATCGCTGGAATGCTGTTAAACTGAGAAGAATCTGAAAAAGTTTACACTGCTTATTACTTAATCTAATGTGCTTCCTTGTGAGAAATTTCTTTAAGTGACAAGAGACTACCTAAACATGCGAATTTATTTCTTTTAAAAGAGTTTTAAGCATCTGAACATTACAAATCCAAATCCTTTACCCACAAAAAAGCGTAAAATTTGTGCTACGAGTGGGTACGACAATAGGGCAACGGGTTGAAATTGAATCAAAATTCAAGCCAAATTGTAATTTTTAAGCTTCTAAGCACCTGTGTCTTTCTGTGTATGCAATAAAGTAAACATTTATTCATAGATATTCGTCGACCGCAATTCAAAAAGAAATAAAGTAATATTTTAACCAATAATAATGTAATACAATTTTCTCACCATTAAAAAATCAATGGAATATTTTAAACAGGAACATCCATTTGCAGTGTAAAAATTTGCGTTCCTCAATCCGATTTAAATTAGCAATGCAAATTTTATGTCCGAGAAAATTTTATCTTTCTTCCGAATTAATATTATGTTTAAGTTGATGCCTGCTGCTCCGTTTGCGTGGATTTTGGTTTTAAAATCCTTTGATTTTCCAAATTTACTTCCAAAACCTACCTATCATAAATCTTTCTTTCGTAATTCTATAACTGTCTGTGGAAAATCGTAAAAAAATTAAATTCCATAAAAAATTTGCCATGTCCATTCACTCTCTTAGAATATAATTTTCTTTTTTGATATTGTAACACGTGTTATTTTATATCATTTGAAGAGACGATACTAAAGTGCCATCATGGTGACTTAAAAAAAAACATAAACTCTATCTCCTTTTTCACCCCAGTGGGGAATGGAATTTGACAAAATCTCTCCTAAATGCACTAACTGACTTAAACTACATATTCTATGTAGTTTAAGTCAGTTCCAAATATTTTCTTGGTCCATCGGTACAGTACAGTCCAGTAGAAATTGTTTTAGCATAAGATTTGTTCAAACACATTAAGAAAAATTTACAGATTACAAAAACTTTCATCCCGTGACAAACTTGTTAGAAAATACACTATCTCTACCATTGGCTGTTGGATGGATGCCTTAATACCTAGAACTAGATGGTGCCGGTCGCTTCTTAAAACTAACATAACTCCAGTAGTAACCCGAATAGCTCCCTAGCCGCACTTTGTGTATAAATTCACTGTATTCTTAATTATATTGCGTAGCTTCAGCCAATTTTCCCCCTAAGAGTCGTCTGGAGTCTTGGACCGCAATACTCATAAACTATGTCTGGGTAAGGACTTAATTTATTTATTGTTTCTTAGCTTAAAGTGGTTTCTGTTAACGCAAGCATTTGTACGCGACGACGCTCGGGGTTAAGGTGTCAAAATTTATCATCATCGTGTGACGAAAAAGTGCTTTTTGGATTTTTACACAATTCTCTTCTTGCACACCTATACGCGATTTCGGACGTACATTGGTAGGCTAGGAGAAAATGCTTGAGCATTAAGTCCGCCATTATTAATATAGTAATATAGTTATATTATCCCCAATAAAGTGAATAAGGTCAAACAAGAGGGAGTTCTATAACAATTGGGACCTACTTAGTACACTTTAATAGTACTGTGCTTATGATATTTCAGTACAAATGATCACACTCACGCTTTCGTCTCCATTGTTCCAGCTAAATTATCACTTGGACACCGCGATAAAAGTTTCCGGTCTCGGAAAACAAGAGCCATGGGGTCGAATAAGTTATGAAGTTTTATTTTTTCCTAATAGTAACAGATAGCTTAGTGGTTAGGACTGCGGTCTCCTTCGAGGGATCGCGGGTTCGATACCGGACACACACTCTGACTTCTCGGAATTATGCAATTAAATATCCCATGCTTCAGCGGTGAAGGAAAACATTCCATCAGGTCTGAGAGTTCTCCGTAATGTTCTTAAAGGTGTGAAGTCTTCTAATTTGTATTGGGCCAGCGTGGTTGACTTAGCCTATAACCATTCTTTGAGAGGAGAACTGCGCTTAGTAGGATGGGTTGCTAATGACGATGACACTAAATATTAAAAGATTTTTACACAGGGACTTTTTTAACCGACTTCAAAAAAGGAAGAGGTTCTCAATTCGTCGTATTCTTTTTTTTTATTTATTCACCGATTACACGAAGATCCCTTAACCGAATTGAAAAATTCTTTTTTTGTTTCAAAGGGTATACTTTCCAGGTGGTCCCGTATAAATTTTATCGAAATCAGTAGAGTAGTTTTTAAAATAACAATAAATTATATACTTTGTATAGTGACGCGGGAGTTTGAAGTCGGTTTTTAAAAATATATTTTTATATTAAATTATACAATATTAGCCCTTAATATTTGATTGGTTATAGCCTAGTTTTAAGGTTATAGCTAGTATAATCCTCTCTCTACCTGCAGGTGAAAGTCTCGTAAAAATCAGTCCAGTTCTTCAGAAGGGCCGGAAAAACAGGCTGACCAACAAAAATACTTATTTTTAACCCCCGTCAAATAAAGAGGGGTGTTATAAGTTTGACACGTGTATCTGTGTGTTTGTCTGTTCCCTCGTAGCTCCCTTACGAATGGACTGATTTTGATGCGGTTTCTTCTCTTTGAAAGCTAACTTAATCGAGGTGGATCTTAGCTTTAATTTATGAAGATCTACTTAGGAGTATTATAAACGATCTATAACTTCGAATTATTTCCTAGGCATGGTAGCCTTGAGCTGATGCTGCAGCATTATGTAGTCTGCAGTATCGCAACTTCTCAGCAACTTACAGCAGATATAGTGTGTTTGGGCTCATTAGAACCTTCTGAATGAGTAGGTGTTATATAGATGATGATCGAGGATCTGATGATTGAGCAGAAAACTGGGTAAAAGGATGTCAAGTATATCGTACATAGTCAGACATTATAGATTCACTTGTCGGAGGTGTTGTCAATACACTTATTAAATATGCATTTGGATTATGATTGATGTACCTAATAGCTTAATAAGGACATTTATATATTTATTTGTATAGAATCTATACAAATAAGCTCGGGTACAAGAGTGAGTTTCTTTATAATAATTTTCTAATAATAATCAAAAACAATACAGAACAACTTCGAATTGTCATAATAAACTAAAATAAAAGAAGTAAAAAAAAAAAAACTTCGAATTGATTTTTTTTCTAATTTTCATATTCTGAGCTACTCCAATGTCTTTGTTGTAAAAGCTGACTAATATAGCGGTAAATATGTTTAATACAACAAGGTTCCGTAAGTATTTTTACTAAGTTTATTTCTTACTAGCTGATGCCCGTGACTTCATCAGCGTGGATGTAGTTTTTAAAATCCATCTGGGACTCCTTGATTTTCCGGGATAAAAAGGAGCCTATGTCACTCTCCAGGTCCTCAACTATACCCATGCAAAAAATCACGTCAATCTGTAGCTCTTTTACGGCGTGATTGAAGGACACACCAACAAACAAACACACTTTCGTATTCATAATATTAGTATCACGTATTAGTAAGGAAGAATTAATACCACGATAATAAAGGCGATCTAATTAAATTTTAGAACACAAAAGCTACTGGTTGTGACTTAAATATGATAGTTAGATGTATTCCTTCCGGGACTTTTTTGTAGAGAACAATAAGTACTTTAATTATGTAGTGCATCATTTTTATGTATCATCAATAGTTTTCTCAGCACACGCCAAGGATCTCTAATTTTTTTGACAATAAATTATAGCTTTTGTTACTTCCTGATAACTTAGCTTACTTTTGGTGAAAAAATGGTTAAAATCGGTCCAGTAGTTACAGAGCCTATTCGGTACAAACAAACAAAAAAATCTTTCCTCTTTATAATATTAAGTATAGACTAGCTACCGCGAGTGGAGTTAGATACTTAAAAATCCCACGGGAGCTTTCAATTTTTCCGGGATAAACGGTAGCCATTGACGTTCCCCAAGTCCTCAACTATACCCATGAAAATAGTAACCAAAAAATGGTTTGTATTTCAATCACACAGCAATAGAGCTAAAGATTGACGTGATTTTTTTGCTTGGGTGTTAAGGTCTTAGATAATGATAATAATTGTTATTATCATTCTCATATCTATTATAGACCTCAACTATAAGCGGAGACTGATAGCTACTATCTATCCCGGTAAAAAAAGAGGGTTCCCATGGGATTCTTAAAAGCTATTTGTCGTGTGATGCCGGTTAACTACGTTCCCTCAAATATGGCTGAGCGAAGCAACGACTGGGTCATGCATCATGCTCGTGAACGGGTACCACTGGCGGGAATGGGGGTACTTTATGTTTGCCCATCTTAAGATATATTGCACAGTAGGTATGCATTTTTGAAACTACCCTCATTGTGGAAACACTGCATACATAGCATAGTATTTATTGTTTTGTAAACTTGTTTTGAAAAGAGCAACCACCGAGTTTCTTGCTAGTTCTTCTCGGCAGGAAGGGCATTCCGAACCAATGGTAGAGACATACGATTCAAAAGCACTTGTAAAAAGTTTATTTGAATAAAAAATATTTATATTCTATTCTATTCTAATCTACTTACTCCATTCGGACGAAGTTGTGGGCTACGGGTGGGGTTTGAACTATCGACCTTTCAGATTTCACTCCGTCGGTATTCCGATGAACTATTGAGACTGCGGAACCCTAAACTATTAATTACGGTCTCTCATATTGCCATTCTTTCTTATCACTCATTCCGAGCATAGACGACGTTATCCTCTCTTGATTCGGCATGTAGTTTTGCATTAATAATAAGTTGATGATGAATAGAAATTATACTTAATATGAACTAGAAAATACGAATAATATAATAATTATAAAATGGAGGACAAAACGATTATCTGTGAGTAAAAATATTTTTTATTTCAGTTTTTTAAAGTATAAGTTTAAGTAAGCATCCAGCGTGGTTAATTCCAAACAAAATAATATTAATAGCCGTCTCTAGGTAAGACGCTATCTCTGTGCCAAATTTAGTCACGATCCTTTTAAGTTTAAGCGGTTTAGCATTAAAAATTTATGTAACAGACGGACACAATTTTGCATTTTTGTATTTATTTAACCGACGAAAGAAGGAGGAGTTTCTCAATTCATCACGTATATATTTTTTTATTATTGAAGTATGGATTCGTATTAATCGAGAGAATACTTATGAATCGAATACATCTATTTCAATTGTAATTAAGTTATAAATATTTCAGCAGTATTAAATATCTTGTTTTGTCTATATATTAAAACCCATTGTTTTCAAAGTTGCAAATGTTTCCCTTGCCCGTCTTTGTTACATGTTTTCTGATAGGTATTATAAATAAATATATATATATATATATGAATCGGTCCAGCCATCTAGGAGGAGTTCAGTGACATACACACGCACATAAGAAATATATATATTAAGATAATATTATACATATATAGATATTATATATAACACTTTCTACATTTCAGATTTCCTTATCGCCATTTCATCCCTTTTGGGCGTGCATCCTACAAATATCTGTAACATTGAAGATAAGATTTCGAACTGCGTTTTCACAGTTGTGTGTGAAATTTATGCTGGAAGCGCTTCAATGCCGAGCTGTAGTTCTGAACCACATGTCACTTTTATCCTAAAGAAGTCTACCGCTGATATTCTTAGTGCTGGCTTTTTTGGATCAACTAATTTTGATTCGAGAGTAAGAGTTATAAAGGCCAATGAAAACAAATGGAACACAATCGCAGAATCAGTTTTCAGATATTATTCTAAAGTAATAGAGATGGACATTTCCAATAACAGTATTAAATATATACAGAACATGGCATTTAAAAATTTAATTTATCTTGAAACACTGAATTTGTCAAGAAACGAAATCACCAGTCTTGGGTCCAGTTCTCTATACACACATGATACTAAAGATTCAGAAATAACTTCGTTGATTCTCTCACATAATAATTTGGAATATCTACCAAGTGGCTTGTTTAAATACATGTCCAAATTAAGACGTTTAGAATTACAAAATAACAAGATTAATGCCTTGTCTGATGATGTGTTTATGAACTTGAGAGATCTAACTAGCTTGGTACTATGTAACAATAATTTAACAGCGTTCAATATGACTTTAATTAATTTAAAATCATTAGTATACTTGGATGCGTCATTTAATAACTTGATTCGACTGTCTGGATATGAATTAAATCGATTAACGTCTTTAGTTTCAGCAAACTTTTCAAATAATGCCATTGAGACTTTGGAGTCAAATTGTTTCAATCAAGCTTTCAACTTAGAAGTCTTAGACTTCAAAAATAACAAAATAAAATCAGTTATGGAAAGCATAATGTTCATCAATAATGTCAAATTAAAATATTTGGATTTGCAAAATAATGCAATTACTACAATAGAAGATAATGTTTTTCAACATAACAATCTGAATTATTTGAATTTAGAGAAAAATAATATATCAGGCCCAATTACAGAGTCTACATTTGCCGGTTTGGGAAATATTAACGTACTTAGTTTATATGACCAAAGTATCACAGCATTAGGACATAGTGCTTTTTCAGATATGATAGCTTTAAAGGTTTTAAACCTAAGTAGAAATAGTATATCTGCCATTGATGTATCGTGTTTTGCTACAATGAAAAATCTAAGTGTTTTAGATCTATCATATAACTCTATATCTGATCTATATTTTGTTAAAAATTCACTGACAAATTTAACAGATTTGATACTGAGGAATAATAAATTTGTGAAAATAATTTCGCATCAATTTGCAAATCAGACGCAATTAAAGAAATTAGATCTATCTATGAATAACATAAATGTTATTGAAAGATTTTCTTTACCACTTGAAAATTTACAATATTTAAATGTAACTGGTAATTATTTAAAAGGACCAATAGAACCAGATACTTTTAGTCCGGCTAAATATTTGAGATACTTGGATTTAAGCAACTTTAACTTGAGTAAAGTAAGCAACATGTCATTTGTTAATTTGCCCGTGTTGGCACGAATGAATCTCTCAAACAATATGATAGACGATATAGGACTTCAAAATTTTATTGGAGTAAATAACTTATACTCCTTAGATCTATCTCATAACAGGCTTAAAACGTTGGAAATAACAAATGCGTTAAATAATTTGAAGTCCCTTTATTTAAATAACAATAATTTGAAAAGTCTTCCAAAAGTCTCTGTCTCTGGTATTCTGTATTTGGATTTATCTTATAACAATATTACAAATGTATTTGATACATTTTTCAAACAACTAAAGAATCTTAAAGCGTTACACATGTCCTATAATAGAATAACACGTTTTAACAACAATTATACGAATTCTCTAACAGGACTCACAGACTTAAGTTTGTCTCATAATGAAATAAATAACGTAAATTTGAGCATTTTTAAAGAGTTAATTAGTTTGGACATCAGCAATAATAGACTTACTAATATTGACAATAATTTCTTAATAAATATGGATAATTTACAAGCTTTGGATTTGAGTAAAAACAATATCACAGAACTACCACCTGCCACATTTCAGAACATAAAAATTTTGAAGATGCTCAATTTGTCATCAAACCATTTATCCAACTTAAGATACGGAAGTTTCAGAGGATTGCATAGAACCGAAGTATTAGATATATCTAAAAATGATATAACGGAGCTAGATGTGGATATTTTTCATGAATGCTCGGAACTTAAGAAACTTATTATAGATTATAACCATATTAAAAATTTAGATTTTGATAGATTGTTGCTTGTTACTCCAAAATTAAGTTCAATAAGTTTGGGAGGAAATCCGGTATCCTGTAAAGAGATAGTGCGAAATATGAGATCTGTTAATCATACTTTCTTCCGTCCTATGGAAGTCACATCAATAGATAAGATATATCACGAAGACAATGTGCACGGCATCAAGTGTGGTAATGTCAATGACAGCATCACTACAATTAAACCCAAGGACAGGGAAGCTAGTTCATCGCTTCATTCTTCTGCATTAGTATACTTTGTATGGACTACGATGATTATATTTTTTCTTATTTTAGTCTTCATTGTTATTATTTATTTCAAGTACTACAGAAGTCATATTAATAGTGATAATTTTAATGCTCTACAATTCAGAAGATCGCTTGAGCTTAGTAATTCTAATTTTAATAGTGATTTGTTAAGTTAGATATTTTTTACTCTGTTAAAGCTACTGATAAAATAAATGTTTTATAATTTTGTGTTTTTTATTTAATTTTAAATGTAGCTCGCACTTTATGAATAAATAATAGATGTTACTTAGTAATTCATGACCTTTTAGGTTAGCTGTTAGAACTAGAATCGATAATGACACTCAAGTTTCTTTGCGTAAGCCGGTAGTAAATATCATTCGTCTATGGCGTAAGCTAAATAAGTGTAGTTTGCGATGTGATGCATGCTTAATGAATACTACGATGTTACGAAATAATTAGTCTTCTACTAACTTACAAGATTTAGTACCTTCTTACCTTGGTATATTACAAACTGGAATCGGTATTGACTTAAATTTGCACCATACAAAATGCTAATGAGAATTCGATACGAACAGCTCTGGTTAATGTAGTCGAAGCTTAATTGAAATCTTTATACTTGTACTTTGAACAAAACTACATAAAAATTCAAGTTGATCTGTTGCTTAGTTTAGCGCTAGAAACTCAGAGGCAGCCATCTTGCGAAGGATCTCACTAACGCTACGTAGTACTATTATATTATATTCTGTGCTAACGCTTTAAAGACAGAGTGGCTAAGCACGTGCTAAGCTAGGCTAAGCAAGTGACAGGGTAAGCTGAAACAGGCTCGCTTCCACGTATAGTATACTCGTATATCTATACAAAAAGTTAATATTAGTCTTACGACCTTTTGATATTCAGCCCTTATAGCGTTGACCTATTTAAGCTACAGTGACATTATGAAGTAGTTAGTCTTAGTGACTTCTTACCCTGTACATTTTAAACTGGAATCGATGTTGACTTTCAAGTTTGCTCCATTCCAAATGCTAATGTAAATTCGATACCTACTTCCTGATAATGTATTCTACGTTTAACCGAATTGGAATTCCTTTATTGAAACGTATTCTGTTTTTAAGGACGAATGAATAAAACGAAAATGAAATAATCTTAATTGTAGGATTAATAATAATCTAGTAGTAGTAGTAGAGTCTACGCGACCATTCACTTACTTTACTACTTACCTACTTACTTTTGGAACGCGATTACCGTAAGGTTGATGGAAATGACACACTCGCTATGTAAAATGTAATCTGTTCAGTGCGAATGAGCCCTAAGTTCAGTGAGTAAATTTCAGTAAATACCAAAGGTAAGCCTACTGTTTCATTAGCATCAGTCGAGTGGTTTGCGGTTGGCGGAACGGACAGAAGGATAGAACGAATAGTGGAATCAGTGGAATGAAATGTTGGACTGGAAAAAGGAGGTCAACCAACTTTGTTTAAATTTATTTATATGAGCCAAGCTGAGATGAGCCGTGATAGCTGAGGTTGGAGTTGTTAAAGATTCAGGGGTTCACAGGTTCGATCCCGAGCACGCACCTCTGACTGTTCACAGTTAAAATAACACATGCTTCAACGGTGAAGAAAAACATCGTGCGGAAACCGGCACGCCTAATGGCCGATTTCACCAACGTCGAGTGACGTTTTACCGAGGAATAAATAATTGGGCGTTCTGACAATTTTTGTATTGAGAATACTGTCAAAATATCAAATGTACTCTCGGATAAGACTTTTTTACATTGGTGAAATCGGCCCTAAGAATAATAATCTCAAGGTGTGTAAAGTCTGACGAGAACTGATATTGATGTTAATATTTTAGTATCATCATCATCATCGATGGCCTATAACAGTCCATTGCTGGACTAAAGGCCTCTCCCAAGGGGAGGGTTTGCCCATAATCACCACGCGGGGCAGACGGGTTGGTGATCGCAGTAGATGGTAGTAGTAGCACAGAGGACGCTGCTGCCCGTTCTCCGTTATATTCCCTTAATCGCCTCCTACGACACCCGCGGGAAGAGCAGGGGTGGTGACAACTGTATTCTGATCTGCCGTCACCACGCGGCATATTTAGCATATTTGGCATATTTATTTTAGTATAACTTAAAAATTTATTCTTCTAAAGTTCAGTTTTTATCTAAAAACGTATCTTCGAATGAGAATATAAGGTAGTTTAATGAGAATTTTGAAGAATAAAGACTGAGTATTTTGAAAAAAAAAAAAACAGAATAAAGAACCTATTGTGTTTTTTACCGAAAATTCTTTACCCGAAGACTGTAATCTTTGGTAGTTCCAGTAGGTTACGTGATGATAACATTACATTAGATAAATCTGACGTATAAATCGGATACACTTTAAGTATTCGATCCCTCTCATTCAAAGAGGGATAAGAGGATCCGATGCCCAAATCCATTCGCATCAATCAACGTTGACTGGCTGAAGCTAATTTAACATACAAATGTACTTACATTTCAAAGGAATTTCGGAAGCTTGAAGGATTTATAATTTGTGTTGACTAGTGTGCGTAACTAAAGTGTGAAATGGAAATATACCGCATGAAGGACTAAATGATGCACGCGAGTTCTTCGGCGTTTAAGGTTTTAAATTCCCGCGGGAACTCTTATTTTCCGGGATAAAATGTAGCTTATTGCTAATCCTGGGAATGAGCTATCTCCATTCCAAATTTTAGCCAAATCGGTTTATTTGTTGTCGCGTTAAAGAGTAACAAACATCCATCCATCCATCCATCCATACATCCATCGTCACAAACTTTCGTATTTATAATACTAGATGACTAGGTGATGCCTGCGACTTCGTCTGCGTGGATTAAGGTTTTTTAATTCCCGCGGGAACTCTTTAATTTTCCGGGATAAAATGTAGCCTATGTGCAAATCCTGGATATGAGCTATCTTGATTCTAAATTTCAGCCAAATCGGTTCATTCTTTGTGGCGGGAAAGAGTAACAAACATCCATCCATCCAAACGTCTATCCATACATCCTCACAAACTTTCACGTTTATCATATTAGTAGCCTGAATAGAATTCCAAAAATCAAAATATAAAAATAACAGACTTACTAATATTACAAATGCGAAATTGGTCCTTCCATCATGCAGCAAATGGAATTCATGACCTGGAGAGAAGCATACTCTTACATACTATTATTATTTATTATAGTAGCCTGTTTATTCGAAAAACTGAAGAAGACGAAGTTGCGGTGTACCTCAACCTACTACTAGCCACAGTTAGTACCTATTAAGATAAATTTATATGACTATACAATTATTATAAGCAGTGATAGCCTAGTGGTTACGACTGTGGTCTCCTATTCGGGGGGTCGCAGGTTCGATCCCGGGTACTCACCTCTGACTGTTCGAAGTTAAGTGCGTTTAAGAAATTAAATATCACATGCTTTAACGGTGAAGGAAAACATCGTGAGGAAACCTGCACACCTGAGAGTGCTCCATAATGTTCTCGAAGGTGTGTGAAGTCCGCCAATTCGCATTGGACCAGCGTGGTGGACTATGGCCTATAACCCTTCTCTGAGAGGAGACCTGCGCTCAGTAGTGAGCCGATGATAGGTTGATAATGATGATGATGATTATAAAATTATTGGAAAAAAGGAAAAATAAATTACAAAGCCCACGGTGATTCATTTAAATGGACTAAATGATTGCTAATTTAAATAATATTTGAGTTTAAGTAAGACAGTGTTTTGGACGAAAACATTTATTTTGTGAATAAATTCGAATTGTAGGCATAATAATATGAAAACAGAACTTAAAAAAGGTTTCAACAAATCGCTAACATATAAGCACCAAATCCAATTTTTTGATTTTCTTTGATAGCATTCGAAACGTTTAGAATGGATAAAATTAATTAAATCAACTAGGTACTTGATAAAAGGTAGGGCAACTAAATTTTTTATCACTAACATAACCTACTAAGTATGTAGTATACTGTGCGAATTTTTGAGGAATAATTAATTAATTAAATAATTATTTTAAAGTGTGACTGCCAACCACCAATGACAAGACTTAGCTACCCGAAAAAAGTTTTTCGAGGAGGTTGAATTTTTCTTAACTATTTTAAAATAAAATAAAATCTTAACTATTTTAATCTTGTTTATTTTTTTTAAATACGTTACCGTTCATAGTACGAAAGGACATGTGCTGCGATCTTTTAGACCTCAGTTTAACCTATTTGAAGCTTATTCTCTACAAACGAAATAAATTGGGTTTCTTAGTAAAGTTTGTCTGAAAGTACATCGTGTTAGATATAGTGTATATCTACTTCAAAATTAAACAAAGCCCGTAACTTAGTCAAAACTTTGCTTTGATACAAGTTTGCGACTACCTATCCATTTTAAGGGGCATTCTGTTATGATTTGTTGGGAAACTGGAGAGGCATCTACCGTCTTATCTCTTAAAATTTAATATTGTAGAAGAGCCGCTGTACTATGAACTAGTTGATGTCCGCAACTTCATCCACGTGGATTTAGTTTTTTTTAATCCCGCGGGAACTCTTTGATTTTCCGGGATAGCCTATGAAATACTCAACTACACCCATGCAAAAAATGGCATCGACCCATAGCTCTGATGCTGCTTGATGAAAGGAAAACCAACAAATCAGCAAACAAACACACTTTCACATTTACAATATTAGTTAGAAGTAAAATCGTTTAAGAGCAGGCGATGGCGATACTCTACGGAATTCTTATTATATACAAGGATTAACAAATTCTTTTGCTAAGTATAATCCGCCAAATTTGCATCAATACAGCACACCGTGCCATGCCACCCGCGCTGTATTTGCAACAATAACGCACCAACAAGCAACACCCTTACACCACACAAAGAAAATCTCACCGAAATACTGTCTAAGGGTACGTTTATGCACACGCAGCCCATTGTGCGGCACCCGCCGCGTGCGCCGCCGCGTTCAACGCAAACGCTTCTGCATGAACGCTCTCTTATTTGGCCATTTATGTTTGAGTTAAGGCGAGGAGGCAGACAAAGTTTAGGTATTTGAGGGGGTGAAAAGCAGGGGAAGGAGCGGAGTCGTAGTCCCGCCCACCGCGGGGCGCCCCGTGCGAAGCGCAGAAATGGCGCGAAGCAACTCTGGCGGGAAACAACTCCCGACTGACAAAACTGGTTATTTATCTAAACTTAATAGGTATTGTAACTTATTTTCGTCAATCCTATTATACTTTATTTGGCTCAGTTAGCATGGTTCCAGTTCATGTTCATAGATAATCAAAAAAAATTTATACAGGTTCAATTCCTAACCAAATACAATAACATGCTTTTTTTTTTTTTATTTACTTTTTTTTTTTTTTTGGTTAGTCTACCGAGATCGTTCAAAATCGATATTTGGGCTTCCCTGGGGTCGAGAAAGAGAAAATGAATGCCTGCCATAATTTTAAAAAGTCCCCGCCATATTGAAATTCTTTGTTATTGGACTGATTTCGTTCAAATTCGATATTTAGGCTTCTCTGGGGTCAAGAAAGAGGAAATGGGTGCCAAAATTTTAAAAAGTCACCGCCATATTGAAATTATTTGTTATTGGACCGATTTCGATCAAATTCGATATTTAGGCTTCTCTCGGGTCAAGAAAGAGGGAATGGATGCCAAAATTTTAAAAAGTGGACCGATTACGTTCCAAATCGATATTTAGGCTTCCCTGGGAAGAAAGAGGAAATGGGTGCCAAAATTTAAAAAAGTTACCGCCATATTGAAATTCTTTGTTACTGGACAGATTTCGTTCAAAATCGATATTTAGGATTCCCTAGGGTCAAGAAAAAGGAAATGGGTGCCAAAATTTTAAAAAGTCACCGCCATATTGAAATTCGCTGTTATTGGACCGATTTCGTTCAAATTCGATATTTAGGCTTCTCTCGGGTCAAGAAAGAGGAAATGGGTGCCAAAATTTAAAAAAGTTACCGCCATATTGAAATTCTTTGTTACTGGACAGATTTCGTTCAAAATCGATATTTAGGATTCCCTAGGGTCAAGAAAGAGGAAATGGGTGCCAAAATTTTAAAAAGTCACCGCCATATTGAAATTCGCTGTTATTGGACCGATTACGTTCCAAATCGATATTTAGGCTTCCCTGGGGTCAAGAAAGAGGAAATGGGTGCCAAAATTTAAAAAAGTTACCGCCATATTGAAATTCTTTGTTACTGGACCGATTTCGTTCAAAATATATATTTAGGCTTCCCTGGAGTCAAGAAAGAGGGAATGGGTGCCAGAATTTTAAAGAGGGAATGGGTGCCAGAATTAAAAAAGTCCCCGCCATATTGAAATTCTTTGTTATTCGACCGATTTCGTTCGAAATCGAAATTTGGGCTTCCCTGGGGTCAAGAGAGAGGAAATAGATTCAAAATCGATATTTAGGCTTCCCTGGGGTCAAGAAAGAGTAAATGGGTGCCAAAATTTTAAAAAGTCACCGCCATAATGAAATTCTTGTTTACTGGACCGATTTCGTTCAAAATCGATATTTAGGCTTCCCTGGGGTCAAGAAAGAGTAAATGGGTGCCAAAAATTTAAAAAGTCACCGCCATATTGAAATTCTTGTTTACTGGACCGATTTCGTTCAAAATATATATTTAGGCTTCCCTGGGGTCCAGAAAGAGGAAATGGGTGCCAAAATTTTCAAAAGTCACCGCCATATTGAAATTCTTTGTTACTAGACCGATTTCGTTCCAAATCGATATTTGTTCTTCCCTGGGGTCAAGAAAGAGGAAATCGGTGGCAAAATTTAAAAAAACACCGCCATATTGAAATTCTTTGTTATTGGACCGATTTCGTTCAAATTCGATATTTAGGCTTCTCTGGGGTTAAGAAAGAGGAAATGGGTGCCAAAATTTTAAAAAGTCACCGCCATATTGAAATTCTTTGTTATTGGACCGATTTCGTTCAAATTCGATATTTAGGCTTCTCTCGGGTCAAGAAAGAGGGAATGGATGCCAAAATTTTAAAAAGTCACCGCCATAATTTTTTTGCAGTGAACATTCAACCCATACCCCTAATTGGTTTCTACACGCCATCGTGCCGGAACGCTAAATCGCTTGGCGGCACGTCTTTGACGGTAGGGTGATAACTAGCCACGGCCAAAGCCTCCCACCAGACCAGACCAGAGACAATTCAGAAATTATAAATTCCCAAATTGACCCCGCCGGGAATCGAACCCGAGACCTCCCAGTTATAAGACAACAGCGCTCACCACTGAGCCAGGGAGGTCGTCAATTTGACGTAATATAAATATGTCACTAAGTATACATATAATAATACTACTACTACCACTACCCCTACCCCGACCCCTACCCCGACCCCTACCCCGACCCCTACCCCAACCCCTACCTCTACCTCTACCCCTACCTCTACCCCGACCCCGACCCCTACCCCGACCCCTACCCCGACCCCTACCCCAACCCCTACCTCTACCTCTACCCCTACCTCTACCCCGACCCCTACCCCTACCCCTACCCCTACCCCGACCCCTACCCCTACCTCTACCCCTACCTCTACCTCGACCCCTACTCCTACCCATACCTATACCCCTACCCCTACTTCTACCCCGACCCCTACCCCTACCCCTACCCCTACCTCTACCCCTACATCGACCCCTACTCCTACCGATACCCATACCCCTACCCCTACCTCTACCCCGACCCCTACCCCTACTCCTACCCCTACCCTACCCCGACCCTACCCCTACCCCTACCCCTACCCCGACCCCGACCCCGACCCCTACCTCTACCCCGACCCCGACCCCTACCCCTACCTCTACCCCGACCCCTACCCCTACCCCAACCCCTACCCCTAGCGCTACCCCGACCCCTACCCTGACCCCTACCCCTACCCCGACCCCTACCCCTACCCCTACGCTAAATCGCTTGGCGGCACGTCTTTGACGGTAGGGTGATAACTAGCCATGGCCAAAGCCTCCCACCAGACCAGACCAGAGACAATTCAGAAATTATAAATTCCCAAATTGACCCCGCCGGGAATCGAACCCGAGACCTCCCAGTTATAAGACAACAGCGCTCACCACTGAGCCAGGGAGGTCGTCAATTTGACCTCAATTTGATTAGCCAAACTGTACGATGTACCTATATGATGTACTTACTTTGCATGATGCATCCCACCATTATTAGATACCTTACTTGATGATGAAATTGATATTTCATGATCCATTACATTACATGTTACACAAATCATCCTTTACAAAATATTGAAATAGGTACCTACTTACTTTACAACTTCCATCATCTGCTTTTGTTATTTTTAGGGTTCCGTACCCAAAGGTTACCAACGGGACCCTATTACTAAGCCCACGCTGTCCGTCCGTCCGTCCGTCTGTCAGCGGGCTGTATCTCGTAAACCGTAATAGATAGACAAATGAAATTTTCACATAATTATTATGTATTTCTATTGCCGCTATAACAACAAATAATAAAAATTAAATTAAATTAAAAAAATTAATTTAAAATGTTTCCATGGGTACATGGAAATATTTTAATTAATTTTTTTTAACGGAACCCTAAAAGAGCGAAGCCTGACTCGCACTTGGCCGATTTTTTTATACTGTACATTCTTAGATTTTGCTTTTTTTCGGACCCATTTTCAAAATTAGTCTACTCTACTACTCAGTCCCTACTTATTTACAACTTTTTTGATGGATAAATTATTTACAATATTAATATATACAAACTTATAATTAGGTACACTCTATTTGACTTCTCTAAAGTCTAAAATATCCAAAATAATAGTTTTCAGTATAAACATAAACAATTTTCAATTATTACAATTTACGATAATATTTGATAGCCGAGCGAGCGCAGCGCGACGCAGGTCCACCTAGCAGCACGCCTCGGCGATCACTGTCTAATTGAGTAGGAGAGACAAAGAAGTCGCTTCTGCGAATAGAAGGGCCAAGTGACAAATTGTAATGGATAATATTAAAATTATAACAGTTGCAATAAATAAAATCTAAAACAGCGATTTGTTGTATTAAAATATGAAAAATAATTGTAAATAATTTTACCAAAATAAATGTATGCATAACAGAGAACGATGGGAGTTTATGTATTTGCAGAGTCAACTTTGCAATTTTTTTCTATCGAGAAAAGTTTGCGTCATCGTGTTTAGGAAACAGCCATCAGGCCAGAAATACGATCAATTATAACTACTTTTTTTTTCATAATATTATGACCCATAGATTTTAAATTGGATGATCTTCATTCGGCTTGTGATATGAAGATCGTGACTGACTACAGCGCCTTAACCGCGCGACGGGACGCACCATGAGACGCGCATTGCGTCGTTTGACCTCGGTGCCCGCCGCGTTCAACGCAAACGCTTCTGTATGAACGCTCTCATACTTGGCCATATGTTTGAGTTTACCGCGCGACAAAACGCACCACGCGCCGCACAACGCCCCGCTTGTGCATAAACGTACCCTAAGTACGTTTCACTCCGACACTGGAGCATACTTCAGAATATTATGTTGTTGTTTCTTTTGGAACTCTATACAATCGCATAGTTTCTTGCTGGTTCTTTTTGGTTGAAACGGCGTTCCGAAGTAATGGTGTAATGACGACTTGACGATTCAAAAGCACTTTGTAAAATTTATTTGAATAAAAAACCAATTTTTGGATCGTATAGTTCCTTATCGCCTAGGCGGAAAAAATTATGACAGAATTGAACCGACACTGATCGACACTTTTTTGAATGTGAATTTGGCATTGATGTGTTCGGTATTTTCGCGGTACAATATTGGGTCTCCGTAGCCTAGTGGCTTCTGCAGTCGCCTAACAGTTAAAAGTCGATGGTTCGAATCCCAGCTCGACAGACTGAATTTTCTATTTTCAATTTTATTTTAAATAATTTCTACATGTGGAATTCTTCCCTAGTGTTTTATAACATATAAGTTATAAAAAATTTCCATCCGGGTGTCCCTTGACACCTCTCAAGTTTTTTTTTATTTATTTGGTTTACCAACAGCACATTCATAATATAAAACAATAAAAAACTAATTTAAATCAAACAATACCTAGATAACATGTTAAACTAATTACAGGTAAACACCGCATGCATAGTTTATCCGTAGAACGGCGGGGAAAAGATAGGGTTTTGAATGGTATTAAGTACATCATATTAAGTACAAAAGATTGCAGCCTTATACACATTATTGCAAATTATTTAATATATTATTAATTACTATTATGGCAAGATATTCTCCTTCAACCTTCCTTAAACAGTGTACACACGCGCGTAACTTAAACTTTTACTACTTAAAAGCATATTGTGGTATCATTTTTACATTGACTTTCTCACTGAAAATAGCTTGGTGCCTTATCTTTGCCAGTAGTGTAGTAACTAACCACAACTAGAATCTTCCACCAGACTAGAATATTTAGTAATAATAAATGTCGCAGAGAGCGTTTTCCGATGGCAAAATGTTAATAAATTATTTATCTACTCCAAAATCGAAAAGTTCCAATTTCGAGTTTGACAGCTGAATCGAAATGAACCCTCTATCGGTTTTGCTTCTCATTTCGATGCAGCTCGTTGTATGGGAGCTGAATCGAAATGGTTATCTTCTTAAAATAGGATACCTAAAGCTAAGGCTCTGAGTTCTGGCACTTTGGTACCGTTCATATGACAGAGGCGCCACAGGCGGCTGGTGGCGGCTTACGGAGTTACTTTTTGTTGACAGAGGCGCCACAGGCGGCTGGTGGCGGCTTACGGAGTTAATTTTTGTTACTTTATTGAGCCTACGGCGTATTTTGTTAATGATTTTATTTTCCTTGTCGTAGATAAAATCTTGTATGCAACTGAACGTAATTAGTCATTTTAATTCTCGTACAATCCTATTTTGATACTCGGCAAGCCTCGTATCAAAAAACAGCACTCGAATTAAAATGACCCTCATTACGATGCAGTTGCATAAATAGCTATTATCTAAGGTATACAACTTTAACGTAACAAGGTATTTATGTTAATACATTCTATTACCTACGTTATTACATCCAAAACAATAGTTGCTTCAGTTCTCAGTTTTCGGCCAAAAAACAAGTGCTAGTCCCGACTTTTCTTGGCATCATGCCTACTCTATATTATGTACTTTGTCCATAGGTTTTTATTAATTCAACAACTAGTTTAGCATTTAGTGCATTTTGCATACGGCCGGTATTAATAACTAGGTTAAACTAAAATCTACAGATTGAGGAACGAAAAAATCGAAAGATAATTGACGCAGATCCTGTGGTTGAAATTCCACGATCTTGCACTAAGAGCTTTGCTTCCTCGTTCCTCGTTGGCTTATTTAAAAAAAGTTATGTAAGATCAGCAATGGGATTGTTTCAAAATTATTGCATCAGTATGATGATCGCAATCACCTTTAATTTCTACAGATCTATCATTAGTCTTGTTAAATTAGTCCGCTCCCACCCACAGGGCGATTGCACAGATAAACAAAATGCTGGACCAATTCCAGGATGCCAACGTATTTTTACAAAAAGAAGCCATTTTTATATTTTTCGTTTTGAAATAGAACAGTCTTAAATTAATTGTAAATTATTATATAACTAGCTGATGCCCGCGACTTCGTCTGCGTGAATTTAGTTTTTAAAATGCCTCGGGAACTCTTTGATTTTGCGGGATAAAAAGTAGCCTGTCACTCTCCAGGTCCTCAACTATAGGTACCCCTGAAAAAAATCACGTCGATCCGTAGCTCTGTTGGGGCGTGATTGAAGGACAAACCAACACACTTTCGCATTTATAATATTTCACATATAAAGTGCAAGTGCATAAAGTCGACGTGGTTTTTTACACAGGTAAAGTTGAGGACCTGGAAAATAACACAGGCTACTTTTGTCCCGGACACATACATTTAAACGCCCGCGCCACTAATAAGTATATAATTTATTGTTGATTTTTTAAAAACCGCTCGACTGATTTCGATAAAATTTAAATAGGACCACCTGAGAAGTATACCCTTTGAAACAATAAAAAGAATTTTCCAAATCGGTTCTGGTATCTTCGAGTAATCGGTGAACATACATAAAAAAAGATTCTGTTGAATTGAGAACCTCCTCCTTTTTTGAAGTCAGTTAAAATAATAATAAAAATTAGTTTAAATTCAACGAAATTATGGAGTAAAACAGTCAAAATAGTTCAACCCCTATCTCAGAGAACATACATCCATCCATCCATACATCCATCCATCCATCCATCCGTATACTACATCTTCTATCCATAAATCCATCCTCACAAACTTTCACATTAATGAAATTAGTAGGATAGGATATAGTTAATGTTGTTATAGTAAGTAGGAGGATACAAACAAACATAAATACAAACATACATACATGCATGCATACATACATACATACATACATACATACATACATGCATACATACATACATACAGACATACATATATACATACATACATACATACATACATACATACATACAGGCATGCATGCATGCATACATACATACATGTATGCATGCATGCATATTGGCAAATAATTTAAAGATAAATATGTGAAAAGTAGCATACGAATATCCCGCGGGAACTGTTTGTTTTCCCTAAAGTAGTAGTAAAAAAGTAGCCTTTGTCACTTTTCAGGCCCTTAATTTTACCTGTGCAAAAAAACCACGTCAAAATATAACTCCGTTGGCGCAAAATTGAAGAATAAATATGTGCGTTGTCGCGTTAAAGAGTAACAAACATCCATCCATCCATCCATCCTCACAAACTTTCGCATTTATAATAGTAATAGGTTGGCGCAAAATTGAAGAATAAATATGTGAAAAGTAGAATACTAATATCCCGCAGGAACTATTTGTTTTCCCGGAATAAAAAGTAGCCTTTGTCACTTTTCAGGTCCTTAACTTTCATCATCATCATCATTATCAACCTTTAGATGTCCACTGCTGGACATAGGTCTCCTGCATGGACCTCCACAGGCCTCGGTCTTACGCCGCCTGAATCCAGCGGCTCCCTGCGACTCGTTTGATGTCGTCGGTCCACCTAGTGGGGGGTCTGCCAACACTGCGTTTACCGGTGCGGGGTCGCCACTCCAACACCTTGGGACCCCAACGACCATCAGCTCTTCGAACTATGTGCCCCGCCCATTTCCACTTCAGTTTCGCGACTCGCTGAGCTATGTCGGTGACTTTAGTTCTCCTGCGGATCTCTTCATTTCTGATTTGATCTCGCAGGGATACCCCAAGCATAGCTCTCTCCATCGCTCGCTGAGTGACTCTGAGCCTTCTTATGAGGCCCACAGTTAGCGACCATGTCTCGGATCCATAAGTCATCACTGGCAACACGCACTGTTCGAAGACTTTAGTCTTCAGGCACTGAGGTATTTTGGACGAGAAGACATCTCGGAGCTTCACGAACGCTGCCCAGCCGAGTTGGATTCGGCGGTTGATCTCTTTCTCGAAATTGGACCTACCTAGCTGGACTGTGTGTCCCAGGTATATATACTCGTCCACAATTTCGAGCGCAGAGTTCTCAACGATTACTGGGTGGAGCGGAGCATGAGCATTGGACATGATTTTCGTCTTGCTCATGTTCATTTTCAGGCCCACCTGTTGAGAAACCCTGCTGAGATCATTGAGCATTGTATTGAGGTCTCTCAGAGTCTCTGCCATGACTTAGTTGTCATCGGCAAATCGCAGGTGAGTGATGTACTCGCCGTTTATGTTGATGCCAAGTCCGTTCCAATCCAGAAGCTTAAAGACGTCCTCCAACGCAGCGGTAAATAGCTTCGGGGAGATTACATCTCCCTGTCGCACTCCACGCTGCAAGTGGATTGGTCTCGTAGTCTGGTCCTGTATACGTACTGACATAGTGGCGTTTTCGTACAAGCACTTCAACACTTGGATATACCGGTAGTCAATCCGGCATCTCTGCAGCGACCTCAATACAGCCCAAGTTTCCACTGAATCAAAGGCTTTCTCATAGTCCACAAACGCTAAGCAAAGTGGCTGGTTATACTCTTCTGTCTTTTGAATAACCTGCCGCAGCGTATGAATGTGATCTATGGTACCAAAGCCTTTTCGGAATCCGGCTTGTTCGGGAGGCTGGAAGTCGTCAAACCTACGAGCGAGACGATTCGTAATGACTCTCGAGAACAACTTGTAAACATGACTCAGCAGCGAGATCGGTCTATAATTCTTCAGCAAGGTATTATCACCCTTTTTGAAGAACAGGACCACCACGCTCCTGTGCCATGCTTCCGGCGTTATACCCTCGTGAATGACGGAATTGAACAATCGCTGAAAGATCTTAAGTACCGGTTTTCCACCCGCTTTCAGGAGTTCCGCAGTGATTCCGTCATCACCTGGCGCCTTGTTGTTCTTGAGCTGTTTGAGAGCCATTCTAATCTCGTATAGGCTGACGTCCGGGATATCTTCGGTATAGTGTCGGGTCAGTTTGGCTCTGGGATCTTTGGCCAAATCTTCAACAGGTTTTTGTGTCGTGGTATATAACTGTCCATGCGGGTTGTTGCGTTCCCTAAAATATGGTTGAGCGAAGCAATGGCTGGGTCATGCGTCATGCTCGTGAACGGGTGCCACCAGCGGCAATGGGGCTACTTTCTGTCTGCCCGTCTTGACATGTGTTGAATTATAATTAGAAATAATTACGTATGCTTTTGTGGACCTTTCCCTCATTGTGGAAACTCTGCATACATAGAATATATGTTAAGTATATTGTAAAAGTATTTTGAAAAGAGCAACTGCCGAGTTTCTTGCTGGTTCTTCTCGGCAGGAACGGCATTCCGAACCAGTGGTAGACTCATTGACGATTTAAAAGTACTTGTAAAAGTTTATTTGAATAAAAAACATTTCTATTCTATTCTATTCTATAGAACTTCTCGACCTCTCTCAAGATCTCAGGTCGAGAAGAGACGAGACGACCGTCATCAGTTTTCAGCCAAGTCAGCTGGCTCTGTCCGATAGACAGATCTCTCGCGAACACTTTTGAGCCTTTGTTCCGCTCGATAGTATCTTTAATACACTTGGTATTAAAGATCCGAAGGTCGCGAGTTTGCGCCTTAGAGATCTGCCTATTAATCTGCCGGTAGGCAGCCGCGTCTGCCGATGACTGCAGCTTCATCTCTAGTCTCTCCTCCATGAGCTTGAGAGTATGGGCAGAGAACTTGTCGGTTCTTTTCCTGCGATGGGTCTTAAAGAATTTAGACCCCACAGTATGGACAGTTTCCACGAACCTGTTGTTAAGATCGTCCACAGAAACGCAGTCTGCGAGGCAATCGAATCGGTTCTGCAGTTCGAGTTGGAAGTTTTCGGGGTTTTGGATATGAGCACGAGAAGGTCGGAGAGTTGACTTCACCAGTCTGGCCCTTTCCAGCTTTACATTAATATTCAATGTGCCTCTTACCATACGGTGATCGCTCCCGGTTTTCACCCTGTTGATCACAGAGACATCATTGAATATATGCCGCCTGGTCGACAAAATGAAGTCAATCTCACTTCTCGTGGAACCATCGGGGCTCATCCATGTCCATTTTCTGTGTGGCCGCTTCCTGAAGAAAGAGTTCATCATAAAAAGGCCCTCCTTCTCCATGAAGTCGGCCAGCATTTGACCCCTCTGGTTCCTTCGCCCATACCCAAACTGCCCCACTTTCGTCTCTGCACCGCTTCGTTCGCCCAGTCTCGCGTTGAAATCCCCCATCACAACACTGTAGTGAGTGGTAGAGGTGTGTATGGCTTTTGATATATCCTCATACAGCACCTCCACCTCCTCGTCAGAATGTGTCGATGTCGGTGCGTAAACCTGTATAACCTTCAGCGAATACCGTTTGGTGATTCTGAGTATAAGGTACGCTACCCTACTCGACACACTTTTGACTTCGACGATGTTGTTGACGAGGGACTTGTGAACGATGAACCCGACACCACCCTGGGACTGTTGGTCGCCCTCCCGGTAGTAGAACAAGTTGCCGGAATTGAGGATTATCGAGTCCTCCCCCTCTCTTCGAACTTCAGATAATCCTATAATATTCCAGCGCAACTTGCTTACTGCTTCTTCCAGCTCGATGATCTTCTCGTCGGTCCTCAAGGTGCATGCGTTGTATGTCGCCAGGTCCAGTCGTCGGGGTTGGCAGCGGAATCTCTTCCGGAGATTTTTAGCACCCCCTGCCCCGCCATTACCACGACCGCTGCCAGGGTCAGGAATAGCGGGGCCGCCGGGAACTAGGGGCCTTGGCCTTGTTTCGGTTTCCATTCGTGTTTTGCCCATAATGACCACGCTGGGCAGGCGTGTTGGTCATCGCAGGGCTAAACTGATCGCACCGATGTCGCTGCTGCCCGACACCGGCCTGTGTCATTTGTTCAGTTTAGCTAGAATGAGATGGTTATACCGCCATCTTTCGGTCGTCATAGCCTCGTCAGTAGAAGCAGGGGGCACCGCGGGCAGGTGAGGTTGACTGTTGGAGCGCTAGATGTAGGTGCGCTCCCTTACCCCCCTTAACTTTACCTGTACAAAAAAACCACGTTAATCTAAAACTCCATTGCGCGTATTTTGAAGGACAAATGCGTAAAAAATAGCGATGCTATCCCGCAGGAACTGCTTGCTTTTCCGGGATAAAAAGTAGCCTATGTGCTATTCCAGACTATAATCTATGTCTGTGCCAAATTTCAGCAAAATCGGTTCATTCGTTGTCGCGTTAAAGAGTAACAAACATCCATCCATCCATCCATCCTCACAAACTTTCGCATTTATAATAGTAATAGGATTAGTTCTAAGGATTTTGCATGTACACGTTTTGGTTTATCTGTAAGTGTATATTGTTTAAATTGGAATAAATAAACAAATACAATATCACATAAATCAATGATCAAATATGTACATGTACCTACCTAATGTATTGGATATCTACTTATTGAACACATTTTACGCAATAAGTCTCTACAATAGAGACGTATTGCGCCCCTTATAAATGTCCCTTGTGCAGGCAAAATCCATCTCTGTCTGAACAGCGAGCTCAGTAATATCACAGGTAATATGCACAAACGCTGTCTCTACTTCCCACGTCAGGTCAACAGATCGCATTGTGTAAACAAGCCGTAAAGTTCTTAGTACTACTATAAAATACACAAACTCGTTGGTACAAGTGTACCCACTTCTCTTGCAAGAGTTCCTGTTTTGTTTATCCTAGCTGAAGGTTTTTATTTATTCAACTGGTATTCCAGGATTAAGTCTTTTAAAACTTAACGTTTAAACAAAGTTATTTTTTGTTAATAGAAAGACCCGAATACCTTAACATAAAATATTATTATAGTAATATTTTACAAAAAATTCTTTTCAAAAAACCGACTTCTAACGCCACTACAAAGTATAAAAATAATTTTAGTTTGTCCACGTTTGTTGAAGTCGGGCGGGCCTATATACAAACTATGAAACCGATGCGCGACGCTACAGAATAAGATAGACTCGTTTGTAGAAGTCGAGCGAGCATCGCGAGTCGGTTTCATAGTTTGTATTTTAGGCCCGCCCGACTTCAACAAACGTGGACAAACTAAAATTATTTTTATACTTTGTAGTGGCGTTAGAAGTCGGTTTTTTGAAAAGAATTTTTATTTTAAGCTTTTAAGTGTAGTATCCTATGATTGAGGAGCTAGGACCTGGAGCTCCATGATGTAGTCCATACTTGTTACCTACAATATCAATTCGTAATCGAAATTTCCTAAATCGCCATAGTTTTAGCCTGCAGCATCAGGCTTGAGGAGTTGAAGGTTAAAATTTTTATGGGACCATTTTGCAAACATCCTCTGTCGATTAAAAAAAAATCACGCGAATCGGTCCAGTAATCCCGGAGAAATCGGTGGACATACATAGAAAAAAAAAAAAAAAAAAAAAAGATACCGCCCGAATTGAGAACCTCCTCCTTTTTGGAAGTCGGTTAAAAATATTATTATAATAATATTATGTTAAGGTAGAAGACGCGGTTATGCCCGCGAAATTCAAATTTAATTTGGTTTTTCGCAATTTGTAAACTTATACGACAAAGTAGGCTTATGGCATTCTAATTGCGACAATGGCAGTATCATCTTCACAGGTTTATATAAAAATCTTTACTTGAAAGTGTCCAGTTTAAGAAATTAATCAAAATATCGACTAATTTGTGAGTAACTCACGTCCAACTCAGTATTTTGATTAATTTCTTAAACTGGTCACTTTCAAGTAAAGATTTTTATGTAAACCTGTGAAGATGATAATTCCACTGGCGCAATTAGAAGGCCATAAGCCTACTTTGTCGTATTAGTTTACAAATTGCGAAAAACCAAATTAAATTTGAATTTTGCGGGCAGACCCTTGTCTTCCACCTTAACGCGTTCCAAGAGAGGTAGGGGTGGTGGGGGAGGAGAGAGAGGTGGTATTATACAAAAATCTCAGTGTTTTTGGAACAGTGGTGGTGGTATTCTCTAAAATTGATTGTGTCAGTGCAACGATCGCAACGACCTCTGATTGGCTTGGACTCTTCCGCTTACGCTTAACTCCATAAATTCAGCCAATCAGCGGTCATTACGGTCAATCCACTGATGCAATCAATTTTAGAGAATACCTCAGCTGCTTATAGCTTTTTCAATGTAAAAGCTGGTTCGGGTAACGGGTCTATAGAACGTAGCTTATTTTGTACCATATAGTTTATAATCATAAGGTTAATAACGAAAATAGATTATCGGAAAATGAAGCTTGCATTCCCGAGATGGGCACTGCTTTGAACCCGAGAAATCTAGAGGTAGCACGAGTTTCTTGAAAAGATTAATCGACGGCATGAAGTTACTCGTTTTAAATTAATCATCATCATCATCATTATTATCAACCCATCATCGGCTCACTACTGAGCGTAGGTCTCCTCTCAGAGAAGGGCTATAGGCACTGCTTTGAACCCGAGAAATCTAGAGGTAGCACGAGTTTCTTGAAAAGATTAATCGACGGCATGAAGTTACTCGTTTTAAATTAATCATCATCATCATCATTATTATCAACCCATCATCGGCTCACTACTGAGCGTAGGTCTCCTCTCAGAGAAGGGCTATAGGCCATAGTCCACCACGCTGGCCCAATGCGAATTGGCGGACTTCGCACACCTTTGAGAACATTTGGAGAACTCTCAGGTGTGCAGGTTTCCTCACGATGTTTTCCTTCACCGTTGAAGCTTGTGATATTTATTTTAAGAGGGGGTGTGCGCTCGTTAACAGTAAACAGATTTGATTTTTACAGTAGTAGATCAAGTTTCAATTATCCGAAAAAAAACACGCAAGTATTACATCATACTGCCAAGGGACGTGTCTGGGCAAAAACATAAAATGATGAAATTTGTTCGATAATAAAAAACCGCGAAGTTAGGTCTAATTTTTAACCAATATTCATTTATTTTCAATGTGTTGCATATTACAGAGCCAAAATTTTTACATTAAATTCCGATTGATATTATCAAGGGCCTAGCGAATTGAAAAGAAAATGAATATTTTACGAGTTACAAAGTATTTTGGCGCTTACTACACTCCTATTCCGCGCAAAACGCTATCTTTTGTCGCGCCTCACATGAAGTTGTGGCTATGTTTTATCTCATCGCGAAATCTGATTTTTTTTTTGGGTTACACGCGCTCTTAAAGCCAGAGGTGCGTGCCCGGGATTGAACCTGCGAACCCCCGAATAGGAGACCGCAGTACTATAATAACTAGGCTATCACTTCTTTAATTAATAGACTTATAAAATTTCATCGCCAAGTTAGTTAAACCACGAATCAGCGGTAACATTAAATCGCCCAGTTTGCCTTGAAATAATACACAAACTCGTGCCGCCCACGCTGGCAGCGTGCCTACTCGATGTACTGGAGTCTGTAGTCAACAGTTTTTATTTATCTACTCTTCACTCTTGGATTGTATTTATAAGCTATCAGGGATTTAATACTAGTTCTCTCTCTCGCTGCGTCATTATCCTCATTTTTGAGGGTTATAAATCCTACCTATAAACACATAAGGGTGGGTTTTTTTTTGGGATATTAATGAATGAATGGACTTTTATCATAAGCGACAAAATAACTCATTAAAAACTATTTATTTCGTGTTGGCTAACTTGTGATAAATCAAGACCCTACCAAGTACCTAAGTCAACTTATTACCGTATACTTGCTCTAACTATTAGTGCCGCATTTTACTAATGCAATGGATGGATGCAGATTTTTTGGTATACATCTATATATCTATATATATATAAAAGAAAGTGGTGTTAGTTACACTATTTATAACTCAAGAACGGATGAACCGATTTGGCTGAGAATTGGTGGAGAGGTAGCTTAGAACCAGGAGACGGACATAGGATACTTTTTATCCCGTTCGACCGCGTTTCCGTCAAGTCACTATAAAACGTGGTATAACAAAAACGCATCTGACATATGGAATAACAAAACGTAAATGACAGCTAAACGTAATTTTGTCTTTGGTTAGGTATGGTAAAAAATTTGACAATTATAAAAAGTGTTATAATAAAGCATTACTGATATTATAAATGCGAAAGTGTGTTTGTTTGTTGTTTTGTCCTTCAATCATGTCGCAACAGAACAGCGGATTGATGCGATTATTTGCATGGGTATAGTAATGGATGTAGTAGTGGTTCCTCAGACCGGGAGAGCTACTTTTTATCTCGGATAATGAAAGAGTTCCCGCGGGATTTTTGAAAACTAAATCCATGCGGACGAAGTCGCGGGCATCAGCTAGTATATAGTACATAATAATCGACTAAGGCCTATGCAAGAGTGCGATTTCGACTCAAGTGTAACAGTTATTAATATCAACTAATTCATTTTCAACGACGAATTACCACTAGCAAATGCTAATGTGCTATATCTGAGGTACGGCTAGACCTGTACGCTTAGTACAAGATTTGAAGTTAACTATCTTCTTCTTCTTCTTTATCAACCTATAGACGTCCACTGCTGGACAAAGGTCTCCTGCATGGACTTCCACAGGCTTCGGTCTTGCGCCGCCTGAATCCAGCGGCTCCCTGCGACTCGTTTGATGTCGTCGGTCCACCTGGTGGGGGGCCTGCCAACACTGCGTTTCCCGGTGGGGGGTCGCCACTCCAACACCTTGGGACCCCAACGACCATCAGCTCTTCGAACTATGTGCCCCGCCCATTTCCACTTCAGTTTCGCGACACGCTGAGCTATGTCGGTGACTTTGGTTCTCCTACGAATCTCCTCATTTCTGATTTGATCTCGCAGGGATATACCTAGCATAGCTCTCTCCATCGCTCGCTGGGTGACCCTGAGCCTTCTTATGAGGCCCATAGTTAGCGACCATGTCTCGGATCCGTAAGTCATCACTGGCAACAGGCATTGATCGAAGACTTCAGTCTTCAGGCACTGAGGGATTTTGGACGAGAAGACATCTCGGAGCTTCCCGAACGCTGCCCAGCCGAGTTGGATTCGGCGGTTAATCTCTTTCTCGAAATTGGACCTACCTAGCTGGACTGTATGTCCCAGGTATATATACTCGTCTACAATTTCGAGCGCCGAGTTCTCAACGATTACTGGGTGGAGCGGAGCATGAGCATTGGACATGATTTTCGTCTTGATCATGTTCATTTTCAGGCCCACCTGTTGAGAAACCCTGCTGAGATCATTGAGCATTGTATTGAGATCCCTCAGAGTCTCTGCCATGACAACTATGTCATAGGCAAATCGCAGGTGAGTGATGTACTCGCCGTTTATATTGATGTCAAGTCCGCTCCAATCCAGAAGCTTAAAGACGTCCTCCAACGCAGCGGTAAATAACTTCGGGGAGATTACATCTCCCTGTCGCACTCCACGCTGCAAGTGGATTGGTCTCGTAGTCTGGTCCTGTATACGTACTGACATAGTGGAGTTTTCGTACAAGCACTTCAACACTTGGATATACCGGTAGTCAATCCGGCATCTCTGCAGCGACCTCAATACAGCCCAAGTTTCCACCGAATCAAAGGCTTTCTCATAGTCCACAAACGCTAAGCAAAGTGGCCGGTTATACTCTTCTGTCTTTTGTATAACATGCCGCAGCGTATGAATGTGATCTATGGTACCAAAGCCTTTTCGGAATCCGGCTTGTTCGGGAGGCTGGAAGTCGTCAAACCTACGAGCGAGACGATTCGTAATGACTCTCGAGAACAACTTGTAAACATGACTCAGCAGCGAGATGGGTCTATAATTCTTCAGCAAGGTATTATCACCCTTTTTGAAGAACAGGACCACCACGCTCCTGTGCCATGCTTCCGGCGTTATAACCTCGTGAATGACGGAATTGAACAATCGCTGAAAGATCTTAAGTATCGGTTTTCCACCCGCTTTCAGGAGTTCCGCAGTGATTCCGTCATCACCTGGCGCCTTGTTGTTCTTGAGCTGTTTGAGAGCCATTCTAATCTCGTATAGGCTGACGTCCGGGATATCTTCGGTATAATGTTGGGTCAGTTAGGCTCTGGGATCTTTGGCCAAATCCTCAACAGGTTTTTGTGTCGTGGTATATAACTGCCCATAGAACTTCTCGACCTCTCCCAAAATCTCAGGTCGAGAAGAGACGAGATGACCGTCATTAGTTTTAAGCCGCGTCAGCTGGCTCTGTCCGATAGACAGATCTCTCGCGAACACTTTTGAGCCTTTGTTCCGCTCGATGGTATCTTTAATACACTTGGTAATAAAGACCCGAAGGTCGCAAGTTTGTGCCTTTGAGATCTGCCTATTAATCCGCCGGTAGGCAGCTGCGTCTACCGATGACTGCAGCCTCATCTCTTGTCTCTCCTCCATGAGCTTGAGAGTATGGTCAGAGAACTTTTCGGTTCTTTTCCTGCGATGGGTCTTAAAGAACTTAGACCCCACAGTATGGACAGTTTCCACGAACCTGTTGTTTAGATCGTCCACAGAAACGCAGTCTGCTAGGCAATCGAATCGGTTCTGCAGTTCGAGTTGGAAGATTTCGGGGTTTTGGATATGAGCACGAAAGGGTCGGAGAGTTGACTTTACCAGTCTAGCCCTTTCCAGCTTCACATTAATATTCAATGTGCCTCTTACCATACGGTGATCGCTCCCGGTTTTCACCTTGTTGATCACAGAGACATCATTGAATATATGGCACTTGGTCGACATAATGAAGTCAATCTCACTTCTCGTAGAACCATCGGGGCTCATCCAAGTCCATTTTCTGTGTGGCCGCTTCCTGAAGAAGTAGTTCATCATAAAGAGGCCCTCCTTCTCCATGAAGTCGGCCAGCATTTGACCCCTCTGGTTCCTTCGCACCGCTTCGTTCACCCAGCCTCGCGTTGAAATCCCCCATCACAACATTGTAGTGAGTGGTAGAGGCGTGTATGGCTTTTGATATATCCTCATACAGCGCCTCCACCTGCTCGTCATGATGTGCCGATGCCGGTGCGTAAACCTGTATAACCTTCAACGAATACCGATTGGTGATTCTGAGCATAAGGTACGCTACCCTACTCGACACACTTTTGACTTCGACGATGTTGTTGACAAGGGACTTGTGGACGATGAACCCGACACTACCCTGGGACTGTTAGTCGCCCTCCCGGCAGTAGAACAAGTTGCCGGAATTGAGGATTATCGAGTCCTCCCCCTCTCTTCGGATTTCAGACAATCCTATAACATTCCAGCGCAACTTGCTCACTGCTTCTTCCAGCTCGATGATCTTCTCGTCAGTCCTCAAAGTGCGTGCGTTATACGTCGCCAGGTCCAGTCGTCGGGGTTGGCAGCGGAATCTCATCCGGAGATTCTTAGCACCCCCTGTCCCGCCATTACCGTGACCGCTGCCAGGGTCAGGCACAGCAGGCCGCCGGGAACTAGGGGCCTTGGCCTTGTGTTAGTTTCCATTTGGGTTTTGCCCATAATGACCACGCTGGGCAGGCGTGTTGGTCATCGCAGGGCTAGACTGATCGCGCCGATGTCGCTGCTTCCCGACACCGGCCTGTGCCATTTGTTCAGCCTAGCTAGTATGAGATGGTTATACCGCCATCTGTCGGTCGCCATAGCCTCGTCAGTAAACCAGCAGGGGGCACCACGGGCAGGTGAGGTTGACTGTTGGAGCGCTAGATGAAGGTGCGCTCCCTTACCCCCCAGTTAACTATAAATAACTCTAACTCAATACTGGTAAGGTTCATTTTACTTTGATACTAATGTCATAGTTTACTATTACGATCATACGAATTGAAACTCGGACTAACCATACTAGGCTAACTCTACACTATGCCAAGAAACTAATGCGTAAAAATGAAAATTTAAAAAGCCTCAATCATCACTGTAGAAGTCGCAGGCAAAGGCTAGTCGTACACATTATTGGCATCCAATAAACGTACAGCAGATTTATTTGTATCGCCGTTGTATTTCCATATCGGCTGATTTTTTCCATATCGATAGTGACGTACCGTGCCCGCTTTGTAATGGCAGAGTAAAGATAGATAGAGTATGGAAACTACCTATAAACGTTCGAAACGGCTCACTCACACAAACATGCGCATCGACGAGACCAAATACCGGTCCTCAGTACTGACAGCACCGCGAGGCCCGCTATTTGGCTCGTCGATGCGCATGTTTGTGTGAGTGAGGCCGTTTTGAGCGTTTGTAGGTAGTTTCAGTACTGGTTATAATTCTACTGTGGTAATGGATATTTTTATTTGTCGAGCGTATCGATATTGCCCCGCTGTGTTTAATCGTCTATAACAGCTTTAGCTGCTTTTATTTTGAATTTTAAAATGCATGCCGCATCAGTTTAATTTTTATGCGTTAGTAGGTAGGTACTTTGAAGTTGAACCAGCTATTATGTTTTACTAGGTTACCCTTTAAGGGGCATTCGTAGCATACCATACTAATATTCTAAATGCTAAAGTGTGTTTGTTTGTTAGTTTGTCGGTTTGTTGGTTTGTTGGTTTGTCTTTCAATCACGCCGCAACAGAGCTACAGATCGACGTGATTTTTTAAATGAGTATAGTTGAGAACCTGGAGAGTGACATAGGCCACTTTTTATCCCGGAAAATCAAAGAGTTCCCGAGGGATTTTAAAAACTAAATCCACGCGGACGAAGTGGCGGGCATCAGCTAGAAATAAAATAATGAATTTGTAAAGGGTATTCCTATGGGAACACACGCTCACGCTTACGTTTGTCCTTCGATTACGCAGCAACAGAACATCGGACTGACATGATTTTTTGCATATAGATAGTTTATGGGCCGGAGAGTTACATAGGTTACTTTTTATCCCGATTAAATGCTCAGTTTCTATGGGAAGACACACTTACCCTTACGTTTGTCTTCAATCACGCAGCAACAAAGCAAAGGATTGACATGATTTTTTGCATAGAGATACTTTATGCACTGGAGAGTGACATAGGCTACTTTTTATCCCGAAAAAAGCACAGTTACTATGGGAAGATACGCTTAAGCTCTTATTAACGCATGCTTGCTTGGGATTTCAAAAACTGATGCTTGCTTGCTTGGGGGTTTGAAACCGATGCTTGCTTGCTTGCTTGCTTCATTGCTTTCTTGCTTGGGATTTTAAAAACCAATGCTTGCTTGCTTGCTATGGCCTTAAACAAAGCGTCCAATTGGGGAGACGCCAACCCAGTTCAATTTAATGCTACCTTTATGCAAGCGTGTTTGTTCACCGCCAAATGGAGTCTATTCACCCTGACTCCAACTTTCCGTAATATACAGGTTGCTTGCGTTCTTGCATGCTGTCATACTTGCTTGCTTGCTTGCTTGGGATTTTAAAAATCGATGCTTGCTTGCTTGCATGCATTCTTGCTTGCTTGCATGCTCGCTTGCATGCTTGCTTGCAGGATTAAAACCGAAACAAACGCGGATGAAGTTGCGGTTAACAGCTGGTATCAAAATAAATACCAATCTCGTTCAAAATAGAAAAATAAATACGTTCTTTAATATCAATAAATTCTATTTCATTAGGTAAATTCATAATTTCATTGATTCTTGGTTAATGTCACTGCCTATTAATCGGTTCCATCCGCTTAAACTTAAGTTCTTTCTTATGTTAATTTTTTCGTCCTTTTCATTGAATTGGTAGCAGTATCTGAATTACAGTTAATTCCGGAGTTCCTCAGAAAACAAGTGATTAGCAGAAAGTCACGTCAAAAAGCGATTAGTTGTGGAGTAAATAAATAGGTAGGAGTACTAAAAGGAAATAATTATTCTCAAATAACAACCCCGAAACAAGATTGTTGATCGAAAATTGGCAGTAGAAACGGTCGTCAATGTTGTTATTATATTTTATGTGTTACTAGCTGATGCCCGCGACTTCGTCCGCATGCATTTAGTTTTTAAAAATCCCGCGGGAACTCTTCCATTATCCGAGATAAAAAGTAGCTCTCCCGGTCTGAGGAACCACTACTACATCCATTACTATACCCATGCAAAAAATCGCATCAATCCGCTATTCTGTTGCGACGTGATTGAAGAACAAACCAACAAACAAACACACTTTCGCATTTATAATATCAGCTATGCTTTATTATAACACTTTTTTAAATTGTCAAATTTTTTATAATACTTAACCAAAGACAAAATTACGTTTAGCTGTCATTTACGTTTTGTTATTCCACTGTCATTTGCGTTTTGTTATTCCATGTCAGATGCGTTTTTGTTATACCACGTTTTATATTGACTTGACGGAAACGCGGTCGAACGGGATAAAAAGTATTCTATGTCCGTCTCCTGGTTCTAAGCTACCTCTCCACCAATTTTCAGCCAAATCGGTTCATCCGTTCTTGAGTTATAAATAGTGTAACTAACACCACTTTCTTTTATATATATAGATTTAGTTTTTAGGATTAGGTTTTTTTTCTTTCACGTGGTTTCACGGGGTAACCAGACTAGTATGTGACGTGGAGTATGTACCAAAAAAAAAGTAATCCATCTCCAACTCGCAGTCGTAAGCTTTACTAAGCTCGATTGAAAAATATTTGCACCGTATAAAGGTAACAGACACTGGTTCACATTTTTGTTTTGTTTGTGTGTGTGTGTGTGTGTGTTTGTGTGAAAGTGAAAGTAGAAGTGTTTGTAGAAATAAATTATTCTATTTGGACAAAATAACGAATTAAAAGTTAGCCAAATTGACCAACACTGAGTTAGTTGACTGGAACAAAATTTCGGACACTTCTATCCCGTGTTAAGCTAATACTTTTGCCGATATTCTCAAACTTATTTGGTCCTCAGGAAAAGCTATTACGGATTCCATCAACGTACGGGCACCAGGAAAGTAGACCGTGGCAGGCGTTGGCAAAATTGAATTTGGACAACTCAATGGACTCCGTTAAGTAGACGAATGTACGCTTGAAAAGTTTTTGGAGAAAATAACTACATACTAATTTACTATCCACACTATAATTTTTATTGGATATAGCATGTACCTAACAACAGTAATACAAGTACCTAATGTAGCAGACACGATTGCAACGAATGCAACAGTTGTAACAGGTCCTAAAACAGATTTCATGCAAGAAAATATGGAATAAATGCAATTCATATAAATCGCTTTACATTCACGCTTTTTCCAATATCGGAATGACGTTGTGGAGCGGGACAGATTTTTATTTTCATTTATGTTATTGGCCTTCTGTTTTTAATAGTGTATGATAGAATTTCATTTTATTTAATTTACATTTGAATAGCTGGCACTTAGTTTGAGTGTACGGCACGTATTGACCGCCCAATAATTAAATATCTACAGTTTTTGCAATTCACGAAGGCGAGTGAGCTTTACTTATGGTTACTTCGTGTACATGCACATTGCATAAGTGTGCGTGCCTGTCAAAGCCTAGGTGGGAGCGGGCAGGCGCGAGCATTGCGCTCGCTCACACTTATAAAGATACGACACACACTCAACCATAAGTCAGTCGCTCTCGTGAATTGCAAGAACAATACTATAATAAAGCAACTGGTTCATAATTCGAAAATTCTTTTTGATTTCCATGATAAAAAATATCCAATGACCGACTCCAGAATGCAAATTGTCTCAGTGACATTCATCAAAATTGGTTCAGCGTTTACAGCGTGAAAAAGTAACATTGTTAATTCCGTATAACTAGTGGTTCGCCCCGAACTGAGACCTCGCGGTATCCCATACTTCCCATAAGGTAGTTTTAACTATATATTGTAATTAAAACGCCGAATCGGATGACGTCAATCGTCATCTGCTTTCGTGGATGGGATGCGTATGCCTACAGTATTTTACTAAAATTCAGCTGGTTCGCTGAACGGGTGATACGTAGTATACGATTTCATAATAAAAAAATTATAAAATGCCATGACTGCGGGTTTGCGGCTTCTGCGGCGAGCATGTCTAGATGCGCGCTCATCTTTACATTCATAGACACAGTACCATCTTACGGTAGTAAATAGATGCTAACGTCTAATTATTGTAAATAGAAACGAATTTGCTTTTGCAAAAACAACGCGATACTTTTGTTGATAATAATTTGCTAATTGAATAACATAATTAGTAATAGACAAAATAAGAATTTAGCTGACGCAAAACTGTATTTAGCGCCATCTATTAACAGTATAGTGAAGTTTTGTTAAAAACATTGATGCCCATTAAAAATTAAATAATTTCGTTTCTTTATAATATTTATCTAATCTTATTATTTGTTGTTCAAGTACAGAATATTACTCAAATTATGTGTAAGTTTCAAGTTTTAAAATAAAGTGGTTTTAGAGATCTAGCCTCGAATTAAATCTCCACTTTGAAAGCCCCCTATTTCGTCAATTTTACGAAAAAAAATAAAAAAAATACTTTTGTACTCTGTTCTAAATTATCTTTAAAATTAGGTACTGCAACCCTATGAAACGCAAAAAAATATATTTAACTTCGCATTCGCTTCTATGAGAGCCCCTCTGAAATAAAGATTTTTATAACTTTTTAAGCCATTTTCGGCTGGAGGCCATCGGTTTACATATCATATCTAAAATTGAAGTAATTACGTTCAGTAATTCAGAATTTATAAGGCTCTGACAGACGGACGGACGGACGGACGGACAGACGGACGGGCGGACAAGTGCAAATTCACTCAAGTAAACTCAGAGACCTTCGATTCGCTCGGTCGACTAACTACTAACTCTGGATCGTGACTATACCTGCTGGTATATCAATCTATCCACGGTTAAATTTAAGTTTACTGCTGCTTTCTATCTGCCCGTCTTAACAAGAATTGTAGTAAGCTTTTTTGGAACTTCCCCTCATTGTGGAAATATTATATTCTATTCTAACAAAGTTGCATGGGTTAAATCGGCTTGGCATTCAGCTACCCACAATAGTATAAAAACTTATTAAAATGTAATAGCTACGTATTAGAATAGAATAGAAAAGAATAGAAATGTTTTTTATTTAAATAAACTTATTACAAGTGCTTTTGAAGACTCTACCACTGGTTCGGAATGCCCTTCCTGCCGAGAAGAACCAGCAAGAAATTGTGCGGTTGTTCTTTTCAAAACAAGTTTACAATACAATAATACTATGATATGTATGCAGTGTTTCCACAATGAGGGAAGTTCCAAAAATGCATATAAATGTTATTATAACAATGCAATATAAATAAAATAAAAAATATTAATATTCTAAAATGATTATTTTGAAAAGAGCAACTGCTGAGTTTCTTGCCGGCTCTCCTCAGCAGAATCCGCTTTCCGAACCGGTGCGTGGTAAAGTCTTGACGTCTCATAAGAGCCACAGGTTGGCCTACGTGAAATAAATAATTTTGAATTTTGAATTTTTTGAATTTAATTGACCGAGCGAAGCGAGGTCTCTGAGTCTAATAGAGTGAATTTGCACTTGTCCGTCCGTCCGTCCGTCCGTCTGTCAGAGCCTTATAACTTTTGAATTACTGAACGTAATTACTTCAGATATAATATGTGAACTGATGGCCTTCAGCCGAATATTGCATAAAACATTATAAAAACCTTTATTTCAGGGGGCTCTCATAGAAGTGAATGCGAAGTAAAAAAATTTTTTTCGCGTTACATAAAATTGTTACATATTATTTTAAAGATAATTTTAAAACGAGTACAAAAATATTTTTGTTTTAATTTTTCCTTAAAATTGACGAAATGGGGGGCTTTCAAAGTGGCGATTTTATACTCTCGCTTGAAGACGCTCTCTAGCTAAATCCGCTATGTATTTTCAACCTGTTTTTTTTATTATTTCACTTATGTCCTGTACTTGAACAACAAATACTAAAATTATATGAATATTATAAAGAAACGAGATTATTTAATTTTTAATGGGCATCAGTAATTCATATAGCATCAACATAGCTTCACAATAATGCTTATAGATGGCGCAGTCATTAACTATTTCCATGGAACGAGGAGTTACGACTTACGACTACGACCTATCCCAAAAACAGTTTTGCGTCGACCATTATTATTTAGTTACATAATATAATACCATATTATTCAATTAAAATTATTTTTTAGTTAAATATCAAACTTCAATAAACTATTAATTACTACATTTTGTATATTTTCTATTCGCGTCGATAGATGACGATTTGTACAGATGCCCGTAACCTGGTTTCACTCGTTAGTACCTACATAATAATTCAATGTTTTCACTAACGTTCCCTAACCTTTACGGGCTACCTATGATAAGTTAGGTGATAATTTCTGTCAACTTATTTATCACGATCCTGTACGGGACACCTAAAAGGACATTGGGACGGATGTTAGGACTTAGGATTGTATTTAGGAGCTACCTACGTAAAGAGACTCCTACTTAGGGGACGATTTAGGTAGTTATGTTTGGTGAAAACGGGCATAATAATAATGTCAGGTTTGGTCGTTATGTATCGATTGAATGAATAATCATGGCATACCGTTACCGCGAGGTCTCAGTTCGGGGCGAACCACTAGTTATTGTAAGGCGAATCTTACACTGCGACGCGCCCCGGGACGCGTGATTTTGCGTGATTCCTTGCGCGGAGATGCGTTGTCGTTTGTGACAGTGCGTGTTTTCTATACAAACTGAGGTATTTACGAACAACCGTAAACACGCCGGCCCGTATCCTGGAGCGAAGCGCGTCACAGTGTGAGATGATGAGATTTTTACAAGGATTTTTATAGCATCTAAAACCATTCAAAATTTTAAAAATGGATGGTGAAGTATTAATATTGACGTGATAACGTCTTATAAATTGATGAACACCGGCTACACGCACGAAAAAGTTTCACGTGCCTGAGTCTGCGCGTGAAAACGAGAGCGCGGAACAAGCGATAGAGAGGCACGATCTTTTTATTGTTTTTTACTGTTAGTCAATTTTTATTGTTGGCTTTGTAACTTGCTTCATAAGTTTGGTTTAGTTGCAACTGTTTTATTTTAATCATGCTAATAAATAGGTAAGTATCCCGTTTATAAACGAAAATTATAATAAACCCCAAGTTTAACTTATTTTGTAATATAATAATAGCACTGGAGACTTATCGGAAGAAGAAATCTGGAGACTAATAAAATTTAAAAAGAAAGATAAAGCTTGAAATATAGCCTCAATAAACTTATAAAGTAATCATATATTCAAAAGAAATTCACAGATAGGTACATAGTAGGTAATTGTTTCCAACTTGTAGCGTAAAGAGAAAACTCTGAAGTACTTATAAACATTCAATTTATCCGAAGCAGAATTCAGACAAATTTCTGTTGGCAAAGTTTTCGGACATTCGGACAGTCCTATCCGATCTTATGTTTCGTTCTTTTTATAAGAAGTTTGAATGTAGTTTTTGTTACTCATCATCAAGAGTAATATTAGGTAAGTTTTTCGGCTTGATGTGACACTATGAGAACTTTTGGAACTTTTGGCTGGACAATGGTAAAATTGTGAACAGGTCGTTACATAAAGAAAAAATTATTCAGTCATTAAAATTTAAAATTACGGCTCGGGCTCGTCTTATTTCTGAATGCCAGTCACATGTAACATCGCATAGATCTAAGACGATAGGTGAAGGGATAGTGACGTAGGTCTTGCAACTCACGAGCGCGCGTGAGCTTTACTTGTGGTTACATCGTGTACATGCACATTGCGTAAGTGTGCGTGCCTGTTGGAGCCTCGGTGGGAGCGGGTAGGCGTCAGTATTGCGCTTGCTCACATTTATACAGACAGATACTACACACACACGACCACCAAGAGCCATGCGCACTCGTGAATTGCAAGAACAATAATTCCTGGCAGACCCTACATCAGAATTAGCTAGAAAAATTTGTGATCTGGTCACTGCTTGCCGTCAGTGACTTTCGGTCGTCTTGATAGTTAAGTTAGTATTAGGTAAGTTAGATAAGTTTATTGTTAAGGTAAGTTGAGTTTCATTGTTAAATATTGTATGAATCGATGGGAAATATATATTTAAAAAAAAGAACAATAATAAATACATCATTTATTTCTAGGAAAGAGTATAACCACAGCCTCCTTTACTCTACAAGCCATGCTATGAAGTTTGGCAACGTCGCAATTAGGATCTGCGTGAACCGATTGTTTTAACTTTTGATAGCATGTTTTCTACATTGTGTACTAGTGGCACTGATATCTTAGCGAGTTCCGTGAGATGGAGCGCACTTGCCTAGAAAATGACTATTCACTTTTGATTTGAAGATATTTACCCAGGTTATAGGTAGTCGGAGATAAAGAAGCCATAAGGGCATTCCAAATTTTACCCTAGATCGATGACATCTTAAAGGTGGCTGGCACTAACTGGATGCAAAAAATAGATTATCGAAAGAATTGGCACTACCTTAAAGTGTCGTATGTCCAGCAGTAGATGCATAAGAACTGACGATGACGATGATCATAATGAATAGAGAAAACATACTTAATTGAAAGTCCTTTAACCATTGCCACCAAGTTATGGTGTTAGAATTAAAGCAATTAACCGGCAATTAGAACAAGAAATCAAAAGGAAGTAGAATATCGGAAATCTTAAAGTAGTGAAGCAACAAATCAAACGCCAATCAACTCGCAAACTCTAATGATGTAGCGTCGAAGTCAGTCGCAGAGATACTTGAATATCCACAAGTCAGTCCCAGAGATACTTGAATATCCACTGACAAATTAAAGGTAGTGACAGACCGGTAGCAATCGTAAGTTAGTAAAATTAGCAGTAAAGAGGCGAACTGATAAATCGGTTACTCTGAATTATTTTCCCGGTAATCAGTTTTTGGACCAATATTTCATAAGTGATTTAATAAAGGTGAAAAAACAGAAGACAAGAATTTTTTGGTATTTGATCACGTCATAGTACCTAGGTACTTAATAAAATTTAAAACTAATTAGGTAAATTAATAAATGCAAAAAAAGTCCCACACTAAGTATAACGTTGCACAACAATTTTCAATTGGTTATATTGGTAGCGCTGGCGTCGAAAACGCGTTTTAGAGTCGAAAAATTTCACCGTGTGAAATTAATATGTACCTATGGTATTATTATGCTAGTGCGATGAATTGCGGATAAAGTGTATCTTTTGGTTTTATTATTTTATTTCCATTTGGTCTTTAGTTTTAACAAGTTGAAATGAGATAAGCTTACCCATGGCCATAATAAATTATTTCTTAGTTATACAATGATTTTATATTTGAAAAATTTTTAAACACAAAAGCACGTCAAAAAGGTTGAAGCGTCGTTACATTTCACTATTTTATGGAACAAGCTCCAACACTATGCGCATGTTTGATTAAGAGTTTGTGATTTATTTAGTTAACGATCCTATTAAGTCTATTGATTTACGAAGAATAATATCTTCTAATGTGAATTCAACAGTTGTCAACCAACTCGAGCTCGATTCGGTTACATTACAGTCGCAATACAGTCAGTCTCTACCTTAAGATAACTTTCAAAGGAAAACTCCAGCATAGCAAACTTAATACAATTTACCCGAAGCCGAAATTCTTATAACTTCGCCTCTTGCCCAGTTTGTGGACCTCGTCCTTTTTATATCCCGTTCATAAAACCTTATATGAAGAGTTTTTTTTGTATTTTTTGTGACCTATCATTTCTAACAATATTAAGTTTTTGAGGGATCCCTTGACATACCAAGTTAGATGTATTCTTTATTTGAATAACGTTTTGTTTGGTGAAGTTGTAATTTTGTCACATTTTCATTTCATATTTTTCTCAGACCTATTTATTTTATTTAAGTTTTAAGTACAACTTGAGCGCTAAAAATGGTAAAAAAACTTCGTCATATTTTAATCGTATAATTTTCAGCTTCTTTTATTAAGAAAAAAAATGTAAGGTCATTTAGTAAGTTAGTTCAAGCAAAAGTAAAGTAAGCAAGTTCACTAACTGCCGCACCCAGAGTCATTCATTAAATTATGATTAATTTAATCATTGACTTGTGATAAACTGCCGCACTCAGTCGCATGTATTCCATTATATTATTTAATGATTAATTAATTAATTATCATTAAATCTATTACTGAATTGACATTAATGTACAAACGAAGCGTTAACTTCTGAGAATGAAACTTTTTAAAATCCAAAATTAAGTCGTTAAGTAACGATTAGCGACTCTGAGTGTGGCAGTAAGGTTTGCGTTATCTTTCAGTTGAATGCAAGCGAGCACTACAAAGAGAGGGGGAGAGGGGTCATGACGGAATAAGGCTGGAACCACATCTGTAAGCCAGCACATCGAAAAACCGAATTGATGCGTACACGACTCTATGAAAAATGACAGTTTTGCATGGACAAAATGCGAATCGATGCGCACAGATGTGGTTCCAGCCTGAGAGAGCGTCATGCCGTTTGCCGTCACGGCATACGAGAAGATCTTAACCTCAAGACACACCAATTAATGTTTCATATCAAAAACAAATATTTCGTAACATAATTGTCAACTTGTGAAGTGAATCAGCAATCAGCAAACTATCCTTCTATTTTTATCGGGGTTTTACCACAAATATTGCGCCCGGATGTACAGTCGACAGATAAAATAATGTCAGCGATAAACATTACCTTGAGGTACGTAAAAAGCAAAGTTATTCGGAGAGTAGGTAATGAATAGTTTATACAGGAAATTTATAAAAATATAAGTATAAGTTGTGATAAAAATAGGATGTTTTTTTTATTTTTTGTATTTGGGAGGCTTTGGCCGTGGCTAGTTACCACCCTACCCTCAAAAACGTGCCTCCAAGCGATTTAGCGTTCCGGCACGATGGCGTGTAGAAACCGATTAGGGTTATGGGTTGAATGTTCACTGCCATACCCCTTACAAGTTAGCCCGCTACCATCTTAGATTGCATCGTCACAGTCATCAGGTGAGATCGCAGTCAAGGACTATCTTGTCATCGAATAAAAAAAAACCTTCTAAATACTATCTTAGGCTATGGTAGACTCATCGACGATTCAAAGCACTTGTAAAAAGTTTATTTGAATAAAAAATATTTCTATTCTATTCTATTCTATGAGTTATTTGCTCGGTTGTTCAAATTTGCTTTAAACTCTCTATCCAGTTAAATCCCATGTATTTTTATAACAATACTAAATCCAGACAAACGAATATACGGGTTTTCAGTCAGTCTTTTTTTCTGACTTTATCAATCGATAGACTATATCCACTGTCTGTATAGACTTCCACATGCCCCAGTCTTGCGCTGCGTTTATCCAGTGTCTTCCTGCAACGGAGCGAAACGTACGTCGGTCGATGTGTTTCGAAGAGTCTGTGTGGTTGAATGCTGGTGTAGAATAGAATAGAATAGAAATATTTTTCATTCAAATAAACTTTTTACAAGTGCTTTTGAATCATCTGACTCTACCACTGGTTCGGAATGCCCTTCCCGCCGAGAACCAGCAAGAAACTCGGCGGCTGCTCTTTTGAAAACAAGTTTACAATACAATATGGCAGTGTTTCCACAATGAGGGAAGTTCCAAAAGTGCATACCTACTAACAATGCAATATATCTTAAGATGGGCAGACATAAAGTAGCCCTCCCGGCCCTCCGGTGGCACCCGTTCACGAGCATGACGCATGACCCAGCCGTTGCGTTGCCTCACTCAACCATATTTGAGGGAACATAACAACCCGCATCGGTGTAGAGTTGTTGCTGCGTTTCTTCTACACCTGAGGAAGCGACAGTGTATTAGCGCGAAATATTGTTTTGCCAAACAGAATTTTTCTACCTCGGCGGATTATAGCAAAAGAATATTACTTTTTCTTTGTAGTGTTAAAATACTAGCTGATGCCCGCGGCTTCGTCCGCGTGGATGTAGTTTTTAAAATCCCTCGGGAACTCTTTAATTTTCCGGGATAAAAAGAGCTTATGTCACTCTCCAGGTCCAGGTGCAACTATACCCATGCAAAAATCACGTCGATCCGTAGCTCTGTTGCGGCGTGATTGAAGGACAAACCAACAAACCAACAAACAAACACACTTTCGTATTTATAATATTAGTACGACGTATTAGTAAGGAAGAATTAATACCACGATAATAAAGGCGATCCAATTAAACTTTAGAACACAAAAGCTTCTATTGTGACTTAAATATGATAGTTAGATGTATTCTCTCGGGGACTTTTTTGTAGAAAATAATGAGTACTTTAATCATGTGGTACATCATTTGGATGTATCATCAATAGTATTCTCAGCACACGCCAAATAATGCATTTTATGGGCAAATTTTCTTACTTTGGGTTACATTATTGCAATTTTATTAAGGATTTTTAATTTATTGACAATAAATTATAGGCTATGTTACTTCCTGATAACTTAGCTTTCTTTTGAAGAAAAAATGGTTAAAATCGGTCCAGTAGTTACAGAGCTTATTCGGTACAAACAAACAAAAAATCTTTCCTCTTTATAATAATTATTAAGTATTAAGTATAGATAAGCACAAGATTGGTTGCTTCATAAAGCGGTGGTCCTAGCTGCTATACAAGTAGGTAGCAGGGCGGGAGTATGATCTCAGTACTCAGAACCTCTGGTTTAGGAATAGGGCTCTCAAAGTCAAAAGCCATTTGAAAGCTTGGGTTATTTTTTTATCGCAGATATTTGAAACGACTCCCAAGCCTTTTTGTAAAAACTCCTACATTTTATTTCAAAGGCAATACCCAGAATATTGAAAAAATATTTATATTGGTCGGCTAGGCAGTGGCTACATATGTAAGCTAAAATAATTCGTTACAGCTCGAATCAAACGAATATTCGATAGGAACACCTCTTTTTTGTTTGTTCTCATTAAAATTCGTGTGGACATGAAGTAACATTTTTAATGATTTTTTCGGATTTAAAATAATATGGTTTTAATATCAGAGTTATCGGTAACAAATAGGCACCTAGCCTGCCTACCCTTTAAAAAATTTTCACTCTTTATTTTTGGAAATAAATACAAACATAGCATGTATATTTAACTGTCCCGTTGGTTCAGTGGAACATTTTCAACTGCGGATGACGTGGTCCAGGGTTTGATTTCCGTTTCAGGCGAAAAACGTATTGGGTTTTCCGTCAAAAAAAATTTCGCAGGTATAGGCCCTGAGCACGTAAAGCCATCGATCCTACATTTGATCTCTCTCCAATCGTGTCAGACACACATCGGACTATGAGAGTGAGGGAATAGAGAGTTCGCTCGTGTTTGGCAACATACACATGTCCCGCGCAGATGATTTCTTTATAGATTGGATATAAAGAAAAAATGCGTGAGAGTCGTGGAACACTCGGTTGGAACGAAGTTCCTTTTAATAATGAATTAATAATAAAAATAAATAAAATAAAAAATAATCATCTGAATTCAAGCTCCTTCGTTTAGCCGCTATGCCACCAAAGCTATGACGGAACGTGTGTAATAAACGAAGGCAATACACAAAGGTCGTGACAGAAAAACTCTTACAGTTTTTTTCGGCTAGCCCCCATCCGCCAAGTCCGTACCGTCCGGGAATTTCGGTCCAAGAAAAAATTTGAAACAATTGCAAATAATAGAGATCGATAGAGGTTTCTGGAGCAGGGCCGGGCCCACAGGGCTATAGGGCTGTTGTTGATAAGATGATAAAACAAAATAGATTTTGCGTAAAGTCAGTGGTTTTCCCTAGTGAAAGACCCTTGAATACGTAATTTGACAGGCGTGAATAAAAATATTGTGAGCAAACGCCACTATAGAAGGCCCTGGTAACCTACTTCGTGAAAACATACGAACCGTAAAGTTATTTGCACCGGCGCGTTTTATAGGGAGTGCAGCTAGGTGAGTATATAGAAGACCAAGTGTGACGTCGTAAGTAACACGTCTTCTAAAAGTAAACGACGTCTAAATAGAAATACACTTGCTTTGACATGGGGATTCAAATGGAAACGCACAATTCATAAAAAGAGTTCGTAAGGCCACGTTTTCTACTTAACACGTGTCGAAAAATATGAAACTAAAATAATGGGAAGTCTTTGAAGAATAGGTAGAACGTAGGTTGTCCGTTAAACATGCTAATCGTAACCTTAAAACCACATGCAAATGCAAATGGTATCTTTTCAGCATCATGCAAAGGTTTTTATCTTCAGTGTTCGTATCAAAAATGTTTTTTTTTGCTAATCTTCTTCTCTTCCTTGCCAACCGATAGACACCCACTGACAAAGACAAAGGTCTCTTGCATGGACTTCCACAGACCTCGGTCTTGCGCCGCCTGAATCCAGCAGCTCTCTGCGACTCATTTGATGTAGTCGGTCCACCTTTTGGGGGAATCTCGCAACATCGCGCTTCCCGGTGTGGGGTCGCCATTCCAGCACTTTGGGACCCCAACGACCAACAGCTCTTCGAACTATGTGCCTCGCCCATTTTCACTTCAGTTTCGCGACTCGCTGAGCTATGTCGGTGACTTTGGTTCTCCTACGGATATCGTCATATCTAATTCGATCCCGCAGGGACACTCCGAGCATAGCTCTCTCCATCGCCCGCTGAGCGATCCTGAGGCCCTTAGTTAGCTTAGTTAGCCTCCTACCTATGAGGCCCTTAGTTAGCTTAGTTAGCCTCTTACTTATGAGGCTCTTAGTTAGCGACCATGTCTCGGATCCGTAAGTCATCACTGGCAACACGCACTGTTCAAAGAATATAGTCTTCAGGCACTGAGGGATTTTTTTGCTAATAAGTAAACAAAAATCGACGTCGAGGGACTTAAATAACATTTTCATATTAAAATGACTGACGATATTACTTATTCAATGCGGACATTAAAGGAGCCCGGATCAAAAAGTTAATCCAAAGCGACTGGAGGCTGCTGTAACATATTTTTCATGTAAATCACCAGGGATCCTTTGAGCCAACTGACAAAGTTGTCACTCCGAGTTTGATTGATTACACACTTATCTAAGGTTCTTAGGACTTGTGTAAGCGGATATGTTACCAAGACAGTCTTGTGATAAGCATGAAAGATTCCGGTTTGAAAACGATTTAACTTAAGGCTTAGATTGAAAGCTAAGATAAAGGGTATATCAAAAGTCGATCTGTTTGTTAGCGTTGATGACTAACTTCATCAAGCTCGATTAAACAGAGCATTTCTTAAAACAAGTTTAATAAAGTATAGGTAAATACTTTATGGTAAATATGGTTGGGCGAAGCAACGGCTGGGTCATGCGTCATGCTCGTGAACGTGTTCCACCGGCGGGAATAGGGCTACTTTCTATCTGCCCGTATTGAATTGTAAGTAGGTATGCTTTTGTGGAACTTCCTCTCATTGTGGAAACACTGCATACGTAGCATTGTATCTATTGTATTGTAAACTTGTTTTGAAAAGAGCAACTGCCGAGTTTCTTGCTGGTTCTTCTCGGCAGGAAGGGCATTCCGAACCAGTGGTAGACTCATCGAAGATTCAAAAGCACTTGTAAAAAAGTTCATTTAAATAAAAAAATATTTCTATTCTATTCTGTTTTAATATTTATTATGCCACTTGGGGATTTGACAATCGGGGAATTCATCTCTCAATTTTCCACCCTTGTTCACCCATTTGAATATGAATTCGAATTTCAAGTGTTTGATTTCCAAGCGGTTTTTGAAAATATATTTTATTGATTGATTTACCTATGTTGACGACGGAGCGACGCATCGACCTGATTTTATCATCGGACCTGAGAGAAACTAAGCATTTTATCTAGGAAAAAACAAAGAGTTCGACGGGGATTTTTCACGTGATTGAAATCGCGGACTTTTGTGTGTGATCGTTAATCATCATTAATTCATCTCAAACCATTGTAGGCCTACTAGGGTCCACTGGAATCAGCTCTCCTCTCGACTTAGAAGTGAGTTAGAGTTTATGACATAGTACACCACGCCAGCCAAGTGCGTATTGGTAGACTTCACACACCTATGAAGATGTTATGGAAAACTCTCAGGCGTGCAGGTTTCCTAGTAGTAAAGCTAGTGTACTATACTAAAACTTTTATTAATTGAGTGCGCAGTTAACATGCAGTTTACACTGTAGCGCTCCAAATACACTTGGGTAAAATCCACTTTAACGGTAACTTCAATCTGGGTTTTTTCTTTGCGACAGTGATGTCGTATGTTTGTAGGCGCCCTTACATCAGCCTTTCAAGTTATCTTTATCGCTAATGTCGTGCTTAGGGTCATGCCCTTTGAGAGGACACGGGCGTATTGTCATATTCTTGCATGTTACAACTTTATTATAATATTTTAGTTAAGCCGCGCCTTCGTCCGCGTAGATTTTTTTTAAATCCCGTGGAAACTTTATAGATAAAGATACCGAAAAGATACCGAAAATCTGTATGAAAATGCGAGCTTCGATCAATGATGTCATTATTTTTTAGGCTCAATCCGTTGTCCATCTGTCGGTTACTAACCGACTTCATAAAAAGAAGGAGGTTCTTAATTCGACGCGTATTTTTTATTTGTAAGTCAGTTGTACAAGTATATTATTTGGCCGCTCCTTGCATTATTTTATAAAATCAGGGCAACCATTCCTAAGACATAAGCGCACGTACTGACAGTTTGTATAGACTGTAGGTTAAGATATCGCTCAATAGAATCATAATTATTGTAAGCTTTAAAAGGGCAGTCATTTTGAAATGACAGACAAACATTTCAATTTTATTTATTTCTATAGATGGACAAGTAATTTGTACGAGTATTTATGTACGAGTACAAAGCCTTTATACCCTGCCTTTCAGGAAAAATGTATTTAAGTTCTCTTGTCATGGCCTATTTTGTGGTTTCAATGGTAAAGTCGGTGAACTCTGTAATATGGGGGCTTTGTTGGTGTTTCTACGAGCATTTGTATGGAGCTTTTACACTTTGTTTGGTGTATACATAGAAAATCAAAGTCCTCAAAGTATGCTGACGAAAACCGCGTGTTTTGTAAATAAAGCCCAACGGTTAAAGGTGTGGACTGAAAACTGAAAGGTCGCAGGTTCGACCCCCACCCGTTGGACTAACTGTTGCATTCACTTCTTACACAAGCTTTCCGCTTATTTGGAGGGGGGGTGGAGAACACCTATAACTTAAGTTCAGCTTGGCAAATATTTTGTTGAATTAGTTTCTACTATATTAGTTTTAAAGCGCTTAGCGGTACGTCTTTTTGGTAAGATGGTATAGTCTCCATCGGAGCCTCTCGGCAAACCATACGAGAGACAATTTAGAAACTATTTTCTAACTTTTGCCCTTGGCTTCGTCCTCGTAGGTTTTAAAGTCCCTCGGGAACCCTTTGTTTTCCGGGATGAAAAGTGCGAGTCACACTCGCGCACTGAGGGTCCCGAACCTTGTGAGGAAATTATACTATCGAGCCACGAATATGTTCGAACTTATTCTCAGGAGTGGAGCTAGATGGCGCTACGCTATACAAATACCGCACAAACTTCAATTTTTACGTAATATTTCATCACAGATAGAGAACTTGAAATTTTCGAGACAGAGACCATATTTTGCCCTTTAAACTCTGTATCAACTTAGTACCTCGAGCCATTTCTAAGAAAACAGGATGGCACACAAACACACACTCACAAACACACAAACACACACGCACAGACAGACGGACAACGTTGCGAGCCTATAAGGGTTCCGTTTTTTGTTCAGAGCCCAAAAAATCACGGTTATCCGATGCTCTATGATTGAAAGACAAGCAAACACACTTTCGCATTAATCTATAATATATGAAAATCTCTTGTTGTCACGATGTATGTTCGGGATAAACTCGAAAACTACTGAACCGATTTTGACCAAACTTCGTAATTATTTGTAATTTGGTCCAACTTAAAAGATTATTATTATCTTAATTATTGACATCTAACACAACTTCTTCTTCAAATATTTACTATTGCAAATTAAAATAAGTTAATTACACGACAGTCATATATTATACAGTTCGAGATTTAGGTTGCTAGGCAACCTAGAACCCTAAATCTCGAACGATGCTATTACGAGTATTATCATGTTCCCAAGCAACCTAAATCTCGAACGATGTTAGATTGCAAGATAGTCTTAACCCAAATAGACTACTTATCTTACTTATCCTTACTAATGCGAAAGTGTGTTTGTTTGTTGGTTTGTCCTTCAATCACGCCGCAACAGAGCAACGGATTGACTTATTTTTTTGCATGGGTATAGTTGAGGACCTGGAGAGTGGCATAGGCTTTTTATCCCGTATAATCAAAGAATTCTCGAGGGAATTTAAAAACTAAATCCACGCGGACGAAATCGTGGGCATCAGCTAGTAATATTACTAAGAATTAATCTACCCCCGCGCTGGGACAAGAATCCAAAACATTGTACCTACAATATAAGATCAGAATGCCTAACACTTCTCCGTGAGCTCGTCGAAATAAAATACTGGTAGAGAAAAATAATAATCATATAAGTACAAGTAGGTACATAATCGTTGTGAAAAAGTAACCCTCTAAGCAATTAGTAGCCAAAAAATAAACATCTAAACTTGTAATTACAAAGCCTCGTCACAGTTTTAAGTTGACTTTCTGTGTACGTCAGCCGCAAATTGCTTCAGTTAATTCCAACTATGGCCCTGAATTTGGGTCGCCCCTTTTTGTGTCAAACGACTACAGCTTCTCTGCTGCCTCGTTGGTCTAGTGGTTAGGACTAGGATGCAGAGGTCCCGGGTTCGATTCCCGCTTTTTTATTTTAGGCGTGCGCTTGACGACAAATAATGCCGGAAAGCACTGATGAGGTCTATGAGGAGGTTGGAGCGCGCTTGCTTAGAAATGCCTATTCAGATTCCACTCTTGCCTTGAAGGTACTCAAATTATACGTGGGCAGAAACAGACGCCAAACCTTAGCGTTTCGTTTCAGAAACGTTACGAGTAGGTTGGATTTCAACTAAGTATCGATCGTCCAAAATAGGCTGTCAGAAATTCGCACTAGGTACAAGCCCGGAGTCAGGAAGTACGAGGTGTGTCACTCGCGTGCCTCGGAGAGCACGTACGGCGGTCAGTCCTGCGCCTTATATCTCTGCAGTCGTGTCGGGTTTCCATCTCATCGGACTATGAGAGTGAGGGAATAGAGAGTACACCTGTGTTTGCGCACAGACTTGTGCATAACAATATCTCTCACCCAGATGGCTCATTTCCGTGGAGATCGTGCGTAGCAGACTATTTATCAAAATACTTATACGATAAATATGAAAGTACTTAATCGCTCTACTATATTTATTTGGTATTTTTATACCAAATGCTTACTGATCCTAAACTTTTATAATGTTTTCAAACCTACCTACCAATTTAATAAGATTAAAAAGTTTCACGTTGATACCTTTAAACGAATTAAAATTTTACTTAAATAATAAGAACTTCATTTATTTGTTTATTTACATAGGTTGGTTCCTTGGTGGTTCAGTTTTCAGAACACACATTTAACCGTTGGGCTATTGAAGCGTTAAAAGTAAAACACATTAAATCATAATTACTTATGACACAATGAGTTCAAAGTAATAGCTAATTAAAATACGCCATCAATATTATAATTAACAGAGAAATTCGGAGATGAAACTTAAAATAGGTCATCGCTCACACCCACACCTGTTTCGATTACCGAATTCAATATTTCACCTTCGATTGAACAAGCTTTCGTTTTTCCTTTCGGCTTCCATTCCATTATTGCCTGTCTTTGAATTTGCCTAGTGTTAAATAGGTGAGCCTGTGAAGCGAAATATAGATAACTGTTATGAAAAATGCCTCATAAAGTGACAACTCACTCATCTCTTTCAAACTAAGTTCCCAGGATCATTTTGGAACGTAGTTCCTTATCGCGCGGTACGGAAGGGGAATAGACTGAAAAAATTAAGGGACCGACACTCGACACATTTTTGAAACCGACACTTTTTTGTTGAATGTGAATTTTGCATTGTGTTCGGTATTTTCGCCATATAACACGGCGTCTGCATGGCCTAGTGGTTCCGGCAGTCGCCTAAAAGTTCAACGTCGATAGTTCGAATCCCAGCTCAACAGACTGAATTTTCTATTTTCTATTTTATTTTAAATAATTTCTACATGTGGAACTTTGGATAAAATGTTATTGTACTACTAACGCCATCTGTTAAAAAACCAGAGTAACTCTTTGGTTTTGTAACAGTGCAATAGAAATAAACTTAAATATAATTCATCGTAGTTAATCAATTTAATACTAGATGACACCACTAGTTTATTACAATTCCTTCACTAAAATTAATCGAAAGGAACTACGTTCCACCCGGGTGTCCCATGACACCTTTCAAGTTTTTTTGTCTGTTTATTTGCTTTAACTCTTTGTTGCACAATCTTTACTAATATTATATATGCGAAAGTGTTTGTTTGTTGGTTTGTCCTTCAATCACGCCGCCACAGAGCTACGGATCGACGTGATTTTTTGCATGGGTATAGTTGAGGACCAGGAGAGTGACATATAGTCTAATTTTTATACCGGAAAATCAAAGATTTCCTGAGGGATTTTAAAAACTAAAACCTCAATATAAAATTCGGTAATAATAATTAATTAAGTTACCGATATAGGTACCTACTCGTACTGGTGCCAAGGTACTAGTGGCGACCCCGCACTGGAAAGCTCAGTGTTGGCAGACCCCCCACTAGGTGGACCGACGGCATCAAACGAGTCGCAGGGAGCCGCTTGAGTCAGTCGGCGCAAAACCGAGTCTTGTGGCAGTCCATGCAAGAAACCCTTGTCCAGCAGTGGACGTCTATCGGTTGATCAAGAAGAAACACAGATTCACTGAGAAAAAACATCATTAAATTTCATACCCTACTTCGCGTTACTGAGGCTATTCTGTGAATTTCCGGCTTCCGTGCGAACTTCCGGATAATCTCTTTATGTACCTAGTATAGAGAGAAAAATTAATAAGGAAATAGAGAGCAGACCTGTTCATGGACTTTACACTCTATAGTCTATATCATCGTTTACGTACATAGTTGGTATTTCTGAAATTCAGTTGCTCTTAAAAAAGGCACTGGGCCTTAGAACCACTCCATTCCATTGGAGTTGATTAATGCGAATAAAACCACGTAAATAGTTCGTTTTCTACAATAATTTATTATCTCTGCCTGAAATGATTACGTGAGTTCATTCAATAAAAATAATAAAAACATATTGCTAACAATTTATGCTCTCAAATATTATAAGCTTTTCTTTTAATCGAATAACGCTGCGAGATTTTCATATATAAAATTTAATTTTCTACTGATTGATTGTAATCCAGTTTCGTGCGAAACAAATATTGTAAAAATAGTTGGAAATAAATTGCAAGAGTCCAGAGGGAATGAGAATCCTTTTACCAACAATTTGCTACCTACATTTTGTGTACAAAGGTAAGTATGCAATTTCAGTCTATATTATAAATGCGAATGCGTATTTGGTTGTTTGTGTTATTTCATAGCAGTCTAAATTGATAACGTCATCATTAACTCATCGGCGACCCACTACTGAGCTCGGGTCTCTTTTAAGAACGAGACGGATTTAGGTTAGGTTAGGTCCACCATGAATAGAATAGAAATTTTTTGGACGTGATAACGTCTTATAAATCGATGAACACCGGCTGCACGCACGAAAAAGTGTCACGTTCTGCCTAGTCTGAGCGTGCAAGCGAGAGCGCGGAACAAGCGATAGAGAGGTACGATCGGTCCAAGCGTTGGCTTGTGACACATTTATTCATCAATGTTTCTTTATGACGTTATCACGTAAAACTATAGTCCGTAAACCGACTTTACAGACAGCTAATTATTTTTTATCAAATAAACTTTTACAAAGTGCTTTCGGATCGTCAAGTGAATCAACCACTGGTTCGAAATGCCATTCCAACTAAGAAAAACCAGAAAGAAACTCGGTTGCTGGCCAAGTACGGATCAGCGGACTTCTCTCACATTTCATCACAGGGGGTTTTCTTTCGCAGTTATAGCAAGTGATGTTTGATTGCTTAAAACGCGCATAACTCCGAAATGTTAGAGGTTTTCTTCTTCTCTCCGTCGTCTTGGGAATTATCTCCGCAAGTAGACCGATGTTCTCCCGTTTTGCGTGATTCCGCTGGTACGGCTCCCGGTCGGATCAATCCAGCCAGCCGAGCTCACTCCAGAATCCGAGCAGGCCACCAAAGTTGGCAACATCAATATTGTCTAGTGACATTAACCGATGAATAAAATGGGCATTTTGACAGTTTTTGTATTAAAAATCTGCCAAATTACACTCGGACTAGACTTATTTTACGTCTTTGTGAAATCGGCTCTAAGATTAAGTATTGGAATACACTATTTTAATATGTAGGTAGCTAATACACAGATACAAGTTGCTTCAATATTAGCAGCATTGGCCATGACCCATCAAGATAGAAGATCGTAAGCTCTAATGAACACCATACTCCCATCGTGTGCGAGGCAAGCTGACCAACTGACCTAATTAATTTAGACTCCTCCATTATAGTGCCCTACAATAAACAGGAAGCATGGACGCTATTACGGTGAAAAGTGCATCTGCTTCCTGCATGGTTATGAAAGATAAAATTATACTAGACTAGATAATGTCCGTGTGAATTAAGGTTTTCTGATTCCCGCGGAAAGCTTTTAATTTTCCAGGATTAAATGTAGCCTGTGTGTTAATCCAGATTATAATCTATCTCCACTCAAAATTTCAGCCAAATCCGTCCAGTAGTTTTTGCGTGAAAGAGTAACCAACATACACACACACACAATACACACTATTTCGTCTTTATCTATAAAATTCACATGTCATCGCATTCTCATGTCGCGGTGTTTGTTACCAAACTCCTCCGAAACGGCTGGACCGATTTTTATGAAATTATGTGTGCATATCGGGTAGGTCTGAGAATCAGCCAACATCTATTTTTCATACCCCTAAATGACAAGGGTGACCCACCCCTAAATATTTTTGTTGGCGGTACGAAGTTCGCTGGATCAGCTAGTAATATTATAAGTGTGATGTGAAGATAGTGTGATTGATGTGATAGTGTGATGTGATATGATAGAGCCTAATTCTTACAACTATCACCAAGTTGGCTGATGGAATCATACAAGTCGCCGGGAGTCAGTAAATTAGTTGTGGTTAATTTAACAATCACTAAACGAATGTATAAACGGACGTGTTGGATGTATAAACGACCACCGGCGGACGTGTTTCTTTGTGCTCCCGTTAAATATCCAGTACGATCTTTATAAAGTCTTTTTCTTTTACGGCCTACACAAGGCCTACACCCTTCAACTGACAGGTCTAATCTAATGGATGAAAGGGACAGCACGAGATTTATACCTATATGTTACTCTCCAGCTCCTCAGCTGGCAAAATCGCTTCGATCCGTTGCAGTTGCTCCAATGTTACGTTATTGAAGGACAAACCAACAAACTAAACAAAAACACTATCACGTTAGTAGATTTTAATACTAAGACGCCATCTCCACGGGCGAGAGTATCGCGGTGATAGTATAGCCTTGTGGAGATAGGCCCGTAGAGTTTGTTTCGAATTTGGTGGCACGGCGAGACTATCGCCGCAATAACCCGTGGCATCTAAAACGTAAAATAAGTCTTATCCAAACGTAAAGATTTATCTTGGCAGAGTTTCAATACAAAAACAGTGAGAACGCCCAATTTATTTCTCGGTTACCTAAACGTCACTCGATGTCGGTGAAATCGGCACTAAGAGAGATACAAATAAAAGAGAAAAAGCTCAAAGCTCAAATCTTGAATCTCGTATCAAGATAAAAAAAGTCGTGCGGTGTCGTGGGACACCAGATAGGAACGAAGTTCCTTATAATAGAAATATTAATTTCAAGTTCTATTCGAGGTATAAAGAAAATAATTATTCGGGTATACATTTTCTATCGATAAAAATCAAAATGACCCCAGGGAAGCCTAAATATCGATTTTATAAAATATTAAAATTAAAATAATTTTATAATATAAAAAATGAAAATAAAAGACCCCCGGGTGGGCTCGAACCACCAACCTTTCGGTTAACAGCCGCACGCTAGGCGATTGCACCACGTAGGCCATGCACAACTTATTGAAATTATTATATAAGATTCTTAGGCCAAGTCTTACGCTTTTTTCATAACGTTACGGACGTTTTGCCGGCTAGGGTCCCTCCACAACGCGCCGTAGGGAACTTCGTTCCAATATTGCTTAGACAGCACCCATATCACTAACAAGAAGGTATTCAAATAGAAGAGTCGTATAATATACCCCCGTGTCATTGACCCCGGCTAAGGGCGCACTGATATCAAATTCCGACCCGCGCGGAAAAACGGAAATTGAGATAATATAAAACTGACAGATACGTATAATAAGATAAGTCTAAATGGAGGGTACTGAAATGTTTCTTATTTCGGAGTTGTTAGGTACCTACTCGAACATTTACGATTCTTACAGGCTCGGGTAAAGTAGAATAGTACCTGCCTACTTAGTACTTACCTCAGAATTTAGGAGGATTTTCACAAAAGATCATCATTAGCAACCCATCAACGGCTCACTACTGAGCGCAGGTCCGAAAAGTTAGAGGTGCGTACCCGGGATCGAACCTGCGACCCCCCGAATAGAAGACCACAGTCCTAACCACTAGGCTATCACTGCTTCTAACATTCTTCTTCTCACAAAAGATACAACAAACTAAATACACAACTATTGAATTGAATATTACATGACTACAAAAAAGGAGTGTAATGAATGTTTATCTACTCCAACATCGAAAAGTTCCAGTTTCGAATTTGACAGCTGAATCGAAATGAACCCACTTTCGGTTTTGCTTCTCATTTCGATGCAGCTCGTTGTATGGGAGCTGAATCGAAATGGTTATCTTCTTAAAATAGGATACCTAAAGCTCTGAGTTCTGGCACTTTTGTACCGTTCATACGACAGAGGCGCCACAAGCGGCTGGTGGCGGCTTACGGAGTTACTTTTTGTTGACAGAGGCGCCACAGGCGGCTGGTGGCAGCTTACGGAGTTACTTTTTGTTACTTTATAACTAACAAAATACGCCGTAGGCTCACGGCGTATTTTGTTAATGATTTTATTTTCCTTGTCGTAGATAAAATCTTGTATGCAACTGAACGTAATTAGTCATTTTAATTCTCGTACTATCCTATTTTGATACTCGGCAAGCCTCGTATCAAAAAACAGCACTCGAATTAAAATGACCCTCATTACGATGCAGTTGCATAAATAGCTATTTCAGGGTTCGCATGTATATTTATGTGAGTTTCTTTATTCCACCAAAACTTCTATATACCTGAACAGAAATGGATGCATAATTTGGAGGTATCCTTGGAATCCTCACAGTATCCCGAGTGACACTAGATAAACTGTTGGTATTCTATAAAGCAGTCAAGTTTTTATTCTATTTTAAAAATTTGCTTGTTTTTTACTGTTTTCTGACTGTTTGAGACTGCTTTCTATAGCTACAAACGTCGGCACTAACAAATTTTCAGTGACACACAATTTTCTAAAATTGTATAGCACAGCTGTTTCCAGATTTCAAAGTGATTTTCCATAAACTGATAAAAAACTTGAGAGGTCTCAAGGGACACCCGGATGGAACGAAGTTCCTTTCGATTAATTAGTGAAGGAATTGTAATAAACTAGTGGTGTCATCTAGTATTAAATTGATTAACTACGATGAATTATATTTAGTTTATTTCTATTGCAGCAATGTTACAAAACCAAAGAGTTACTCTGGTTTTTTAACAGATGGCGTTAGTAGTACAATAACATTTTATCCAATTTATACAATAAAAAATTAGGGAAAAATTCCACATGTAGAAATTATATAAAATAAAATTGAAAATAGAAAATTCAGTCTGTCGAGCTGGGATTCGAACCATCGACTTGTAACTGTTAAGCGACTGCCGAAGCCACTAGGCTACGGAGACCCAATATTGTACCGCGAAAATACCGAATACAATGCAAAATTCACATTCAACAAAAAAGTGTCGGTTTCAAAAATGTGTCGAGTATCGGTTCCTTAATTTTTTTCCGTCTAGCCCCTTCCGCACCGCGCGATAAGGAACTTACGTTCCAATAATATAAATATCCATATCCATGGATTGATGGAACACAAAAAAGAATTTGATGATAAAATAGCACTGCGTTTTCACATTATAATTATAACCTTTTTTTTAAGTACCGGTTTAACCAACACCGAGTGAAATTCAATTGAGGGATAGATTGGGCGTTCTGACAGTTTTTGTATTGAAAATCTGCCAAAATATCTTTACGGTCGGCTTAATATTAACAAGGTGTACAAGTTAATTGATGTAGTGATAGCCTAGTGGTTAGGACTGTGGTCTCCTGTTCAGGGGGTCGCAGGTTTGATCCCGGGTACGCACCATTGACTTTTCGGAGTCAAGTGCGTTTAAGCAATTAAATATCACTTGCTTCAACGGTGAAGGAAAACATCGTGATGAAACCTGCACATCTGAGAGCTCTTCATAATGTTATCGAAGATGTGTGAAGTCCGCCAATTCGCATTGGGCCAGCGTGGTGGACTATGGTCTATAACCCTTCTCTGAAAGGAGACCTGCGCTCAGTAGTGAGCCGTTGATGGGTTGTTAAAATGTTGTTAATGATGATGATGATGTACAAGTTAATTATGTTCTTTTTTCGGTCGAGAAAATATCTTCATCATGTCACAATAAATAATTAGTGACGAGTCTTCATTGAATGTCACACACTAAAAGTATGTAGGTACATTAAAAAACGCTTGGGCGCCGCGTTGATCGCTTTTACGAATATCTATTATGGATATACCTAGCTTCTTTTTATAGTGATCTTATCTTACTGTTGAGGCCAACGGCTTGGCCAACGAGTCAAGGCCTGGAGTACTAGGTATAGGGGCCCATCAGCTATAACCTGAGTCCAGGGTCGCTGCCCTAAGGGCCTTTCACCGCGGTCAGATTTGTTCTCAACGTAGTGGTGACTTAATGATGGTAGGGTTGCACTGACCTTCCTTGCAGCAGTCAATCCTTGTACGGCCTGAGATGGTATGATAGTGGTGATGTGTTAGTGTATTGTGAGAGAGTGTATTGTTAGGTTAAGTGTAAGGTGAACTTCTCAGGCCACTCGCAGCAGCAGGCAGGCAGCTAGTTATGGCCTGCAGCTGTGGACGCCGGGCTGGCGTAGCACTGTACACTTGGTTTGTCACTAGTTGGGTCCAAAACCTTAATCACACACTTCAGCCGAGCGCGTGGCGAGCAAAGGTCGGCGAGTTCCAAAAAAAAGGTTCTTGGTTACGGACAACAATTAACAATTATGCTTATAGCTAGGTCGACACATAGACCGCTTGACGGCGCAACTAAACCGTAAAATAAACTAACTCTAGACACCCAAAAAACAGCAAACGGTGCGCGAGGCGAATTTTCGTGAATACGTGTTAGCTGTCAAACCAAAGGAACTTGCAAAAACCACGCCTCAAAAGCGCGGCAAGTTTAAAACTAAGTATCTGTCAACTTCATTGCGAGCCAAAGAGATTGCCAGCGCTACGACCATGGAACAAGGAATTGTTGACAGGCACATGGCGCGAACAATCCCCCCGCCTGTGGTCGTAAGGATTTACGTCCACTTACTAGTAAATAGGTAAACGTGATAAGGAGCAAACGGCTCGCTGCAAGACAGAGTCTCCGACCATTACCTCGGCAACCCTGGGAACCCCATCAGACCCGTAGATCAGCTTAAGAATGCGCCCACGGCGCCAGTATAAAGGCAACAAATTAGGTTCCTTAATCAGCACTAGGTCACCAACTTTGGGTGGATCAGATTTGTCAGCCCACTTAACCCGCTGCTGCAAAAGATGCAAATACTCTAGTGACCAACGGTGCCAAAAACTCTGAGTCATCTGTTGCAGCAGCTCAAACCGGGACAAACGTGAGACCTTCACGTCCCTGAAGGGGTATTCGGGTAGAGCGTTAAGGGGCTGACCAATCAGAAAATGACCGGGAGTTAAGACCTCCAGGTCATTTGGGTCAGATGAGAGGGGACAGAGTGGCCGAGAATTGAGTACAGCCTCAATTTTGCAAAACACGGTGGCGAGTTCTTCAAAGGTTAAAACAGTTTCGCCTATAACGCGCCGGAGATGAGTCTTGGCCACCTTAACCACAGCTTCGAATATTCCACCCCAATGAGGGCAAGCTGGGGGGTCAAACTTCCAGGTTACCCCCATCTTGGACAATGCTGTACTTAATCTAATCTTATTGCTAGACAGGAATTCGACAATCTCTTTTAAGTATCTATCAGTGCCCTTATAATTTGTGCCGCAATCCGTGCGAATCAGGTCAGGCAATCCTCGACGAGAGACAAATCTACCTAGCGTGGCTACAAAAGCTTCAGTGCTTAAGGCACTCAAAAGTTCTAAATGTACCGCCTTGGTAGCGAGACATACAAAAACGCAGAGGTAGGCCTTGAGCGATCTGGCGTTGCGGAGGTTAGAGCTCTTGATGGCAAACGGGCCAGCAAAATCAGTGCCAACCCCAGCAAAGGGTCGAGTGGCTAGAACGCGGTCGGAGGGCAGATCACCCATCATCGGCTGTGAAGTATTAGCCTTCAAGCGGTAACACGGAATACATTTGAAGGTGACGTTCCGGATGGTGCGTCTCCCTGCCAGAATCCAAAACTCGCGCTGTAAAATAGCCGAGAGTGCATTACAACCAGCGTGGGCATTTTTAAGATGGTAGTGTGTCACTAGCAATTTGACAAAGGTGCCGTCCTTAGGTAGCAAAAGGGGGTGGCGAGCACCATAGGGCAGATTGGAATTCTTGAGGCGTCCTCCAACGCGTAGCATTCCGTTATTGTCCAAAAAAGGGCTTAGGCGAGCAAGGGGGCCCTTCAAAACTAAACCTCTCTTTAGAGTGTCAATCACGGATGAAAAATGCTCCACCTGAACCACACGCACCCAGTAGTTCCGGGCGTCTTGGCGTTCAAGAGGGGAAAGCACAGGACTCAAATTTTTATTTTCTGAATTCCGCCCATTATGGATGAAACGTCGAATCCAACCGGTAACACCAATTAGTTTATCAAGGGAACTGTAACGGTTCAAAAGAAAGTTCAAGTCGGGGATCTGTTTATCCTCAACCACTCCGACTCTTAAGCCCGGCAATACTTCGGGAGCGGAAAACCTATTTTGAGGCCAAGTCGTCTCGGATTGGGATAGCCAACTTGGATCCCACCAAAGGTGATGGTGGACCAGTGAAGAGGCCTCGCAGCCGCGGGAGGCGCAATCGGCCGGGTTCAGTTCTCCGGGTACGTGTCTCCAAATCACCGGTACTGCAGAGCTCTGAATTTGGGAGACCCGATTCGCAACAAAGACCTCTAAGTTGTGAGGCGCGGCTAGTAGCCAGCAAAGGACAATCTCACTGTCCGTCCAAGCATAAACGTCGGTCAGATCGACCGCAGATGCCAAAGAGGAGCGGACGTGGTTCAAGAGGCGTACCAGAAGGGCGGCGCCAGACAATTCTAATTTCGGGATAGTTAACCGTGACCGAATAGGGGCCACCTTGCTTTTTGCCAAGACGAGATGCGTCGCGACCTCACCGGCGCCATCGACAGTCCTCAAATATACCACGGCGGCGTATCCTCGTTCGGAGGCGTCGCAAAACCCGTGGAGACTGGCATGACACCTTCCTGTTGGTAGGAAGCGTCGAGGCATGGAAATTCGGTTAACTTCAGGAAGTGAAGACACAAGGGAGTTCCACTCCTTCAATAACTTCCCAGGGAGTGGTTCGTCCCAACCGAGTTCAGCAATCCAAAGCTTCTGGAGGAAACATTTAGCCAAAAATATTACGGGAGTGATCCATCCATTGGGATCGAAAGTGCGAGCAACCGTAGACAATACGGAACGCTTAGTCCAGACCTTGGGAGGTGGGTCTAATTTGACCCGGTAGGTGAAAACGTCTTGGACGGGCTGGTACTGTATTCCAAGGACCGTCAGCAAATTGGGATTTTCGGGATTTTCAAAAATATGAGGATCCTGCTGATCCTTTCCCGGAAGATCCTTCAAGACGTGAGGGGAGTTGGACAGCCACTTGCCCAACTCATAACCTCCGGACTTCAGTATTGCAATCAATTCATCGCGAAGAGTCAGAGCTTCCTCAACGCTCGAGGCTCCCGTGCAAATATCGTCCATATAGACTGACGATTCCAAGGTGGCTGATGCGCGAGGGTAATTCAGTCGCTCCCGGTTAGCTAGTTCTAACAAGGTCCTGATAGCAATATAGGGGCTCGACTTGAGTCCATAGGTCGTGGTGTTCAATTCAAAGACACGCATTGGCTCATTAGGATTTTCGCGCCACAGAATCATTTGGTATCTCCGATCATCGCGATGTACCATCGACTGTCTAAACATCATCTTGATGTCAGCTACGAAAACAATTTGATGCCGGCGGAAATGCGTGAGGATATCGGAGATATCCTTGATCAGCTTAGGACCGGAGTGCAAGCATTGGTTCAATGTCACCCCGTTGGATGTGGCCGCGGAGCCGTCAAAAACCACTCGAATCTTCCCCCCAGGGGTCTTCAAGACGGCATGGTGGGGTAAGAAGTAGTGCTCGTGTGCGCGCCAATCAAAATTGGATGGTGACATATGCCCCAGGCCCTCGTACTCGCGCATAAATTCAACGTACTTGGAGCGGAAGGTGGAGTCGCGCCGCATGCGCCGTTCCATAGACAAGAGCCTCTTTTCCGCCAAGGCCCGCGATTGACCAAGCGGGGGGCGAGAAGCGAGAAAGGGCAAGCGAGTTACAAATCGCCCATCAACACGGCGGCCTGTGTTGTTTTGATAAAACAACTCACATTCAAGGTCAAGAGGGTCAACTCGTGCGGCATGCGGCGGCTCCTCAACTTCCCAAAAGCGCTGGACCACGTCCGACAGCGTCAAGCCGGCTGCTTGCAATTGGTCCAGCACCGGTAGGTCCGAAGACCATAGCACGGGTCCAAAAAAGCTAGAACCGAATATAGTGGACATGGCACATAGGCCGTCCTTCTGCAAAACCCTAATTTCCCCTGACAAGACCAGGCCCAACACGTCGGAACCCAACAAAAGGTCCGTAGGACCGGGTTCAGTCCAGTGGGGGTCAGCTGGGTTTAGGCCTGATGCACAGGACACCGCAGCGTCAGTTATTCGGACCTGCGGTAGGGGACCTAAGATATTGTCAAGTACTGACACCTTGACCAAGACCCTAAGATTGCCCGTAACGGGGCCAAACATTAATTCCGCTTCCCCGTTAGGAGTCGAGGGCTCTATACCCCCGATACCTATCACCCGTCCTGTTCGAGGACTCCAAGGGAGCCCTAGCTCACCCACCAAACGAGAAGAAGCAATACAGCGCTGTGAACCCGAATCCAAAAGGGCGCGAACGATTAAAAATTCACCCTTCGGGTTGAATACCTTCACTGAGACAGTCGGCAAAAGAATGGTCTGACAGACGGACTGCCGGAGATTCAAGGTCTCAGGAGAAGTTGCTGTGGTGGGGGCTAGGGCGGCAACTACCTATTGGTGGTCGTCCTCATCAAACCGGTCCTCTAACCGGGGAATCTCATTTTGAGACTCAGGGGGGACCTCCAAAGGTGAGGGGGACGGACCTCCATTTGGGTAAACCCATACGTCATCTCGTGGCGGCAGCACGGGCCTAGTCATACGGGCTGAGGTCGGTAGGACGTAGTAAGGCTGTCGACCCGCTCGAGGTGGGCGGCGTTCGAGGCGTGGCCACTCATGAAGCGGGGGTGAATAGCGGGCAGACTGAACCGTAGACGGAGCCGCCACAAATCTGCCATCAGAACGTCGAGGGGGGTTGGCGCCCCCCTCACGGGGGGGTGAAGCCCCCATAGGCGGGGTCGAAATCCGGACGCGTCGGGATTCATGGCCCTGATCAGGAGACCGACGCAAGTAATCCGGGGAGCGATCGGTAAGAGCGCCCCCGCCCGTGCGGGGCGCGCCCTCACTCTCCACCCGGCGGCCAACACCATTCTTGTTGGCGCACAAAATCTCCAGGTGGTTACCCCTACAAATTGGGCATGGCCGTTGCTGTTGGCAGTCCCGTTGCATGTGAGCGCCCAGACAGCTATAGCACCAGTGGCGGTCTCTTGCAATGCCCCTCCGATCCTTGATCCGCTTAGAGAGAAACTGGGGGCAAGAAAGCACCCGGTGGCCTGGACGCCTGCAATAGTTACAGGGGGCGGGTTCAGTGGCAGCAAGTCCAGTGTAAACGGGCATTGGTCTCCGGTCGGAGGCCCTTTTACCAGGGACGCCAGTGTGACCCTTTTCCTTCCTCAGCTGGGCAGGCCGCTCTGGGGTCCTTGAAGGACCAGCCATACCAGAGTTATCAGCCTGCCGGCACTCTTCCTCAAGGAACTTTAAAAGGTCCGAAAAGGGGGGCAGGTAGCTGGCCCCGTCCCCACCATACCTTTGCTCAAAACGCAGTTTCAACTCGGGAGGTAGGCGGGACAACACAATGTGTAATAAAAGGAAGGACCACTGGTCCACGGGAAGCTCTAAACGCTTAAGAGCGTTGCAGGCTACAATCAGTGGATTTAAGAGCGATTCTCTTAAATGGGACACCCCAGAGACACGTGGCAGCGCTAGAATTTGTGCCACGTGTGTTTCTGCTAACCGGCGCACGTTGGCATACCGCCGAGTCAGTAGTTCCCGCGCGGTGGTATAACTCTCCTCGGAGAGGTCTAGGTGGCTAACTAAACCCAGAGCCTCTCCTTGCAGGGAAGAGAGTAGATAGGCCAGTTTCTGGCAGGGAGACAGGTCCCTTCTCGCGTCCACCAGGCTATCAAAGAGGCTGAGAAAGCCTAGCCACTCGCTCAGGTTGCCAGAAAAGTGGGGCAAGTTTATTGTTGGCAACTTGCCCTGTAACGCAGGCTGCGTGGTGGGTCTGGTGGGAGACTCAAGAATAGAGCTCATTCTCGCCTCCTTCTTGAGCCTCGCGGCCTCCTCCACCAGACCGTCTGTCAGCTCAAAAAACTGTTCGTAGTCCCGCACTGAGGACTCCAGCGATTCCGGAGGTAGCTCCAATGCCATGAGGTCTCGGAAGGCCTCTTCGACGACCGCCTGCCTGGTCCGCACCTGCTCGCACCGCTGGAGCAGTGCGGATGCCCGGTCCACCCGGCCTACCAAGGCGTTGGCTGTAGCAGCCCAACGCAGCTCTGATTGAATTTGCACGCTCAATTTTTTGTGGGCTGACATCTTAGGTAGGTACAAAACAACTTAAATAAAGGTAGTTACAACAAATAGATAACAAAATCAAAACAAAGTTATTTGTTACAAGTTATGTTTCAACTTCAACCAAACAAATTAATAATCAAACAAGAATTACCCACTTTAAACACAAACAAATTACTACTTAAATACTATTTATTAATTAGAATTATTTACTTTAAACAAGAATTATTTATTTTAAATACATCAAACAAACTACTCTGTTACCTAACCACGAGGGGTTTTAGTAAACAAACAAAGTATTTGTTGGTTAAAAGTTCCAAAAGATACAAATTAAGCTATCAACAATTTATGTTAAGTCAATCAATAACATAAATTAAGATAAAAGAAAAATTAAGTTTTTAATTACCCGTACTAAGCCACTAGACTCATACTAGGCACTGCAAATTACAAATTGGTTGGTTGAGAACCTACAATTATCAAATTATATTAATATTAAGTTTATTTATTACAATCTACATCTAACTGTTGGCCAGTTACGGGCCACAAACAACAATTAGATACTATTAATTATTAATCAGCAAAATTAACAAAACAAAATCTCAATAATTGCAATCATTATACAGGCCTACATGTGACAAGGTAGGCTATGTACTAGTAACTCAATAAGCCTGTGTATCAATAAATTATAAATTGATAAGTTTACAATTAGTGAGTTAACCCTAGAACGGCCAAGTTAAGTCACAGTAATGCCAAATCTGTCCGCGGAATCAATTTAACCGCGCTCTGCTACCAATTGTTGAGGCCAACGGCTTGGCCAACGAGTCAAGGCCTGGAGTACTAGGTATAGGGGCCCATCAGCTATAACCTGAGTCCAGGGTCGCTGCCCTAAGGGCCTTTCACCGCGGTCAGATTTGTTCTCAACGTAGTGGTGACTTAATGATGGTAGGGTTGCACTGACCTTCCTTGCAGCAGTCAATCCTTGTACGGCCTGAGATGGTATGATAGTGGTGATGTGTTAGTGTATTGTGAGAGAGTGTATTGTTAGGTTAAGTGTAAGGTGAACTTCTCAGGCCACTCGCAGCAGCAGGCAGGCAGCTAGTTATGGCCTGCAGCTGTGGACGCCGGGCTGGCGTAGCACTGTACACTTGGTTTGTCACTAGTTGGGTCCAAAACCTTAATCACACACTTCAGCCGAGCGCGTGGCGAGCAAAGGTCGCCGAGTTCCAAAAAAAAGGTTCTTGGTTACGGACAACAATTAACAATTATGCTTATAGCTAGGTCGACACATAGACCGCTTGACGGCGCAACTAAACCGTAAAATAAACTAACTCTAGACACCCAAAAAACAGCAAACGGTGCGCGAGGCGAATTTTCGTGAATACGTGTTAGCTGTCAAACCAAAGGAACTTGCAAAAACCACGCCCCAAAAGTGCGGCCAGTTTAAAACTAAGTATCTGTCAACTTCATTGCGAGCCAAAGAGATTGCCAGCGCTACGACCATGGAACAAGGAATTGTTGACAGGCACATGGCGCGAACACTTACTGTACATGATATTTTATTTATAAAGTACTGCGTACCATAATATTGGAGTTTAATTTCCGGTAGGTTATAAGCATCGTAGGTACGCTTGAGCTGCCGCCCCGCTTACTTAGAGACGTTGCCTCAATCTGATGGCACTTACCTATTATCGGTTACTAAGACAATATTTTACAGTAAGGAAATTGCATTAGAAGAAGAAAAAATTTGCTAAGTCTATACTAATATCATAAAGAGGAAAGATTTTTGTTTGTTTGTTTGTATTCAATGTAATTCTTTTTTCCCAGTAAAAACTAGGTCTACGAACTCTTTGGTGCAATCTTAAAAACGGTGAAAAAAATTCCAATAAATAGGTACTTATACCAAATGACATCACCAATTACGAGATAACAGCACGTATAACTCGGCACTCACAGATAGTAGATTGCGATGTAGCACGTGTTTTTGTAACCTAACCCGATGCAATTTATGGTGCAGATCGTTCTTGGGGTAGGCTGACCATCGATTTCGGTTTTCTTGGACATGTTCCTTTAATCGGGCCGTCGCGTCGTCGCTCGTAACGCCGGTCGTACGTTTGAAATCACGATGACGATATTAATATTGTGGAATTGGGTTTGGCTTAAATTTTTTGGGTTGCAACAAACCATGGGCAAACTCTTTATGTAAGCTAAATTAAAATCCACTGCATCTTTACTAATAAAACAAAATATTATGTAAGCTAAATTAAAATCCACTGCATCTTTACTAATAAAACAAAATATGCGGTAGTGTGTGAATACACCGCAACACAGCTACAAATTGCCGTGATTTTTACATGGGTATGTATAGTTTTGGCGAGTACCATTGACTTTTTATAACGGCAAATCAGAGAGTTCCCACAGGATTTTTTTTAACTAATAAAGAGTTACGCGGACGAAGTCGCTAGTTGAATAATAAACAAAAAAGTCGTGTGGTGTCGTGGGACACCAGATAGGAACGAAGTTATTATTATAAAAATATTAATTTGAAGTTCTATTCGAGGTATAGAGAAAATAATTATTCGGGTATACATTTATAATCATGATTTTTTTATCGATAAAAATCAAAATGACCCCAGGGAAGCCTAAATATCGATTTTATAAAATATTAAAATTTAAATAATTTTATAAAATAAAAAATGAAAATAAAATTTCGCGCCCCCGGGTGGTCTCGAACCACCAACCTTTCGGTTAACAGCCGCACGCGAGCCGATTAGGCCACGGAGGCAATGCACAACTCATTGAAATTATTGTACATTATAAGATTTTTAGGCCATCAAAAAATGTAAAAACTGTCGTTACAACTTTTGGTCTTAATTTCCGTCTAGCCCCCTTTCGCAAAGCGCGATAAGGAACTTCGTTCCAACAAAATTTTCTCAGATTCATCATGATTAAAAGTATCGGTTTGTCCTAAATTTTTGTAAACCATGGTGTCATCGATAGCACCGCAGCAATTCTAGCTAACACGAACAGTATCAGGTGGATTCTAGGCATCTATTATGTAGCACCTCCCTGCTACCTACATTAACAAATGATTAATTCCAGGAGTACTATTTAGTTCACGAATTATTCTAGGTATTGTAATGGGCTTGTACCGTGTACGATCATCCGACTTTCCTATCAGTTGACTTAAAACTATAAGTAGGCGTGACTATGACTGACTATGGATGTTCATGGATGATGCATTAACGAGAATCGAAATAAAACCGCCAAAAACGAGTCGGACCGCACGCAAAGGGTCCCGTACCATACGACAAGAATCAAGATTGAATACCAGCTATATGATTGGGCAAAAACAAAAGTTTATTAATTGTATGAAGACCCTCTTTAATTTTTGACTGATTTCAAAAAAGGAGAAGGTTCTCAATTCATCGGAATCTTTTTTTTTTATGTAGGTATGTTAACCGACTACTCGAAAACGCTTGAACCGATTTGGAAAATTCTTTTTTGTTTGAATGGGTATACTTCCCAGAAAAATTTCAGCACCTTTATATTTCAAGTGAGCACAGTTTTGAACCCAGAACCTGATGATGAAGAGGATACTGAAGTTATTCTGTCTTCAGAGGATACCGCATTGTTATCCACGAATAAAAAAAAACTGGAAGCTATCCAATGCGTGGACGCTACATACATAGTGCCCGCATGCAGTCCCGCATACTACCGTAATGAACCGAAAGGTGGCGGTTCTATCCTTTCCACCAACAAAAGCATTCCCAAGGAGGGTTGACGTCAGGCAGGCGGCCGGTCGTAAAATGTCAGGCCGAACCCCGACCCCACATAGCGTGGGAAAAGGAGAGGGAGATGATGATGATGATGATGGGTATACTTTCCAGGTCGTCGCATTTAAATTTTATCGAAATCAGTCGAGTGTTTTTCAAAAAATCAACAATGAATTGTATACTTTGTAGTGACGCGGGCGTTTGAAGTCGATTTATTAACAATATTTTTTTATTTTAATTTATAAACTTTTTTTAATATTTATTGTTATAGTGGCAATAGAAATAATAAGAACTTAATAATTCGTTACGTGTATTTTCAAACCGGAATCGTCTTACTTCTAACTAATATTATAATTAATGCGAAAGTGTTAGTTGGTTGCGTAAGTGTTTGTTAGTTTGTACATTTTATACGTTATAGTAGAGAAGCTAACAAACTGGTCTGAAACTCGGCAACAAGGATTAGCTGACAGCCTTTCCATCACTTAGTATAATTACTTCACAGCAATATTCCAAGTAGCATTTGTTTGTATGAATTATTAATATACAGACCATGACTTTCTCTTTTTACATAGAAAAAGAAAATTTCTTGGAAAAGTATATTATTATTTTGGTGAAAACTGTGTCAGACGGTAATATTGTGTTACCTACTTTTATATATCAAGGACGTAAATAATAATGATTGATTTTTTTTATAAGCCAGGTATTATACAAGAGCTATCTTAAAGAAGTTATATACCTAATACGTCTTAAGAAAGTTCTAGGCCTTTGACATTAAAATTGAAGTAACCTGACGAGTGATCAGACTGAGTGAGGGGAGACATATTGTATGGTCAGTACAAGATTTGAATGAAAAATACAAAACTATGAATAGTAAACTATGACATTGCCATCAAAGTAAAATAAACCATAACAGTAATGAGTTAGAGCTCAATTTCGTGCATGTATTTTTATACGTTTACGTGAAGAAAACGCTCCAAATTAAAATCGTCTGTATTGAATTTGTGACTTTAAGTCGGTACTTTTATGGTTCATTTTACTTTGATGCTAATGTCATAGATTACTATTACGATCAAACGAATAAAAAACTCGGACTAACCACACTGCTATGCGATTCTCTAAAAATGATTGCTTCAATGTGACGATTGCAATCGTTTATGGCTGCTCGCACGCTATTGGCTATAATGCATTGTAGTGATAAATTCAGACAATCAACACAATTCAATTTTCAATCTCTTTATTGCGAATTTAGGTTTTACAGGTGTTAAAATATACAAGAATGAGCAGCCAAACTCTGCTTAAATACAGCATGCAACATAAAAAAATATTTATATTAATCTATTACATCATGTTCATAATCACAGGCTAAAATGTCTAACGTATTAATAATTTTATTAAATTTTAAATTAAATATATGTCGAAAGAAACAATACACCACAATTAAAATTACAAAATATGTCAACTTACCACCCAACTATCATCTAAAAATTCTTTAATTGAGTAGTAACATTGTTTCAACGGTGAAGGAAAACATCGTGAGGAAACCTGCACACCTGAGAGTTCTTCATAATGTTCTTGAAGGTGTGTGAAGTCCGCCAATTCGCATTGGGCCAGCGTGGTGGACTATGACCTATAACCCTTCTCTGAGAGGAGACCTGCGCTCAGTAGTGAGTCGTTGATGGGTTGCTAATGATGATGATGATGATTGTTTGAAACTGCCGCAATAATTGATGCAGCTTGTACAGAATCAACCTGCTGATTTTAGCTTTTTAAAATACCGCAGGAACCTAGTCTATAATATTATCACCCTCCATACCCATTGCAAAAAGTCAGGCCGATCCGTATAACGTACCTACGCAGTTCTGTTGAGGTATGATTGAAGAACACATCAACACACTTTTGCATTTTCTGCTTCTTTTGCATTCAGTTTATCAATACAGTCCACATTTTTAAATTATACAAGTTAACTGAAACATGAATTAGTATGCACGAGCATGGATCGGCAGCAAACGACCAGCTGTATTTAATCATAGTTAAACACAGTGCAGTTCAAGTGAAGCGTAATTAAATAATAATACTAAGACGGCAAGTTTAATCTCAAAGTTTACAATATACTGCTGTAATATCTCTGTTAGAGTCCAACAGAGCGTGGCGTAATTTAATTCACCCGCTTGCCCATGAATTGCTTACACCGAATACGAGTTAACTCTAACCGCTTAATATTATTATCTACTGGCTTTTGCTAGCGACTTCGTCCGGGTGAAGTTAGGTTTTGAAATCCCACGGGAACTCTCTGTTTTCCGGGATAAAAGGTACCCTATGTCACTCTCCAAGCTCTAGCTATACGCATGGCGCATGCAAATCACGTCGACCCGTTGCTCCGTTGCTGCGTGATTGAGAGACAAACGCACTTTTGAATTTATAATAATTGTAAGGATCATTGGAATTTGGAAGCAGACCAAAATTGATATATGTAGTACTTAAATAATATTTAAAATTTGTCATCATCATCATAATGAACAACCCATTAACGTCTCACTACTAAGCGCAGGTCTCCTGTCAGAGAATGGTACCACGCTGGCACGCTGGAGAACTCTCAGGTGTGCAGGATTCCTCACGATAATTTCCTTCACCGTTGTGGCATGTGATATTTAATTGCTTAAACGCACGTAACAGCAAAAGTCAGAGGTGCCCAGGCTCGAACCTACGACCCCCCGAATAGGAAACCGCAGTCCTAACCACTAGCACTATCAACTGCTATCACAGGCTATCAACTTCTCAATGTGTGCTACGAATTTGTGTATTATGAAAATTAAAAGAATTTGACGCTAAAAATTCAATTCTGTTATTCGTAATAAACCGGCCAAGTGCGTGTCGGGCAACGCGCAGTGTAGGGTTCCGTAGCTGAAAGTCTCAAATATTATTGCTGACCTAGGATAGTGCTTTTGTTTTATTTATGAATATTGAATAAATTTTGAATTCCATGGTTTAAATACTATAATATTCTACAAAATATGCAACTTACACTACGTGTAATACCTAACTTAGAAAAAACAGATAAAACTCCTTAACTTAAACCCTACTTAGCCGTGATAGTTTTCCTTTTTTTTTTTTTCTCTCTGGGGAGGAGGAAATCCTCATGGATACCATTAGATGGCATGTCCGACTATACTCTGTGGTGCCCTACGGACTAAAACCTCCTCCCGTCTCCGGCCGTCCATCCCGGTACTGCTGTGCGCATGACTTCAGGGTGGGGGCTGTCAGTTTAGGCTGTGTTCAAGTTCAAGTTTTGCCTTTTCAACTCATCCTTGACGCGTCGTCCTACTATCTTGTGGAGCAATGTTGCGCATTTGTTCCATCCTTCCCTGCTATCTAACATCAACCTCACCAGATTACCTTTTGTGAGAGGTTCTCCGAGGCATGCATTTTCTCTTTCCTCTTCGAATTCCTTGCACTCAAAAATTGCGTGATTAGGCGTATCTTCCTTGCCGCAGTAGGTACAGTCGTCGCTATCTGCTTTGCCTATCGCATGTAGGTACGTATTGAATACTCCGTGTCCGCTTAGTGCCTGTGTAATTAACTTGTCAACTTCACCGTGCTTCCTGTTCAGCCATTTTTGAAGGTCCTGTGTAAGATCTCTGGTCCATTGTCCCTTTCCTCTTTCCTTCCATTCGTTTCCCCATTCTTGCAGGGTCCTTTGCCGCTCTTCCTCCGAGGTCTTCAGATCAACTTTTTTGTACAGCCGCGTTCTTTCCATAACCAGCCTATCTATGGGAACCAATCCTGCTATTACCAGGACAGCTTCTTTGGATACAGTCCGATACGCACCACAAATCCTAATAGCCAGTCGCCGCTGTATCCTGCCTAGCATGGTATTATATTTGGCCATTTGTAGAGCTTGGCCCCAGAGCGGCGCTCCGTATAGCATAACCGACTGCGCAACGGATGCTAGAATCCTTCTTTTGCTGGCTCTGGGTCCTCCTTTCCTGGGCATAAGCTGGCTAAGCGCTGTTGTTTAGCCAGCTTATGCCCAAGTGATAGTTTTCCTTTAAAATTCATTATATATACTACTGCTGTGAATTTTTTCTTGTATCCTATATACAACCATTTAGCTGGCAGAGGGGGGGACACTTGACTCTAATAAAATTTAGCACTTTAAAATATCATATTTCACAAACGGATCCCTGAATTGAAAAATAGTGTTCCGACACCCACAATATTTTTGAAAGACCTATTCAACGACACCCCACACTATGGGATAGACGAGAAAAAAAAAATTCATCCCCACTGTACATGTAGGCGAGGTACCCTAAAAAAAAATTCACGACTTTGTCGGCGTGATTGATATTTATACCCTTGTCAAATTACAGATTTCTAGTACCAATAGTCTCTGAGCTAAACCGCGGACGGACAGACGGACAGACGGACAGACGGACGGACATGGCGAAAGTATAAGGGTTCTTTGTTTACTACGGAACCCTAAAAAGCGCTTTCTAAACGTAAACCCAATAGATAACTTTTGCGTGTCGCTTCTATGGTCGCTTCATTCAGAAATCGAACTCAAAAATTCTTTTGTTGCAGGGCTCTTTACGAATAATTATAATGTGCCTGCTTCGGAAATCTCACTAAAAATAATATGGACGAATCCGCAATCAATTACAGAATCTGCGGGATTCAATCCCGTTTCCATAACTTGCTTAGAACTCAGTAAGTTTTGACAAAAAACATGCACGGATTCTTTTAATGATAAATCATATTATTTTGCTGCAGCTTTTATATTTAATCATTATAATTATGTTATTGTAAGTTAAAAATGCTTAAATGAAACTTCTTTTGAAATTAAATTTCGCTGCGATTTCTTTGTTGACATTCAATATAACGAGACTGAATATAATTTCGGCACGCGTTAGAATATTGTTTTAATTAAAAAGCGAATGAACTTTGAAAGGGGCCTGCTATTGTATTTTAGAATAATATCCACTGTAGATAATAGTCAAAAGTAATAAACTTTTATCTGTGAATTTACAATATACATTATACCTTTGTTAAGCAGAAACTCTACAACGGTAAAATGTTAGTCATGTCTGAAGATAAGTAATTTTTGATGTTTTCTGAAATTATATTTTTATTTTGCATATTCAGTTATTGCTCTGAGGATGCTCCGGTGTCGGGGGTGTTCTTATATTATAATAATGCATACACGAAATTGAGCTCTGATCAATCAAATTAAAACTTAGACTATACATACTGTGCCCAGTTTTGGATCGACGGCAGGTTGAGAGGATGAAAATGATCGATCTTTCGGTTTTCTACTATGGAGGTTATTCAGTTTTATCTGTGAGCTGACAATATACTGCAGCGATTCGTGAACAACTAACGGGGAGTGGTGTAATTTGACTCGGCGCTCGTAAATTGCTTTGATGTAAAGACGAACGAACTAGCTTAATGTTGATAGGTAGGTAGTGAACATCTTTAGTAATATCTTTGACCTAGTAAAACGTTCCTGGGAATACTAGATTCAAGCTTGGCTGATTCAAGGCCTTGTGTTAATGGAAAAGTTCGTACCTACTTAGAAGTTAAAAACATCGTGAGGAAACTACTACATGCCTTAGAGATGGTTTATCGGTTTTTTCTTCAATCACGCAGCAGGGAAGCGACAGATCGACGTAATTTTTGCATGCCAGCCAATCAGAGGTCATTGTTGCAATCAATTTCAGAGAATACCACACCAGTTTTCGTGCCTTCTGATTGGCTGAATTTTTGGTGTTCCTGCTGCATCAATGCATTTAAACCAATGGCGGGAGAGTACCAGCCAATCAGAGTTCATTGTGATTGTTACACTGATGCAATTAATTTCAGAGAATACCACCGCAGTTTTCTTGCCTTCGGATTGGCTAATTTATGGTGTTTTTGCTGCATCGTTTCATTTTAACCAATAGCGGGAGAGTACCAGTCAATTAGAGTTCATTGCGATTGTTACACTAATGCAATCAATTTTAGAGAATATCACCACAGTTTTTTAATTATTGAAAGAATGTTATCCCTTCCGCAGCGGGGGAATCATTATAGACATAAGTCTTACGTCTATCAATTAGTTAGCTCATGATAAAGTGTCGCAATGTTTCATCAAGGCCGAAACGAGATAATTAGTTAAAACAAATGACGTTCACGGCGAAAACAAATTCAGTAGCACGGATATGGGTCTAGCTATGAATCTTCTACGAGTAAGATTCATGTCAATTAATTTTATTGTTCTTAAATTTTGTTAACTTCGAAATGAGTGAAGTGAATGAACAAATAACGCCAGTATGTGGTAAGTGCCTTTACTTACCCTATTTCTCTTAAATACTTTAAGTACCAATTACACTGTAAAAAGTGCTGTAAAAGCGATACGCTCTTTAGCACCTGATAGCCTAGTATTAGTGGTTAAGACTGCAATCTCCTATAAGCAGGGGTCGCAAGTTCGAACCCGTGCACGCACCTCTGCTTTTTCGGAATTATGTGTTTTAAGCAATTAAATAATTTATCTCATGCTTCAACGGTGACGGCAAAAAATTGTGAGGAAGCCTGCACGCTTGAAAGTTCTCCATAATGTTCTAAAACGTGGGTGAAGCCCAATTCGCATTGGGCCAGCGTGGTCGACTATTATAGTCCACATATTATTATAAGCAACTTCAAAGTCAGTAGTTTTCGCCTGACCTAGACCCTGTAAGTAATAATTTTCTTAGAAAAGAAACTTTTTTCTTGAAATAAGCAGTTTTTATTAAAAAAATTGGTTGTCTGTTAAGTCGGTTTACGGACGATAGTTTTACGTGATAACGTTATAAAGAAACATTGATGATGACTGGCGGGCGGCGGCGGGCGCTCTCTAGTCACAAGCCAACGCTTAGGCCGATCGTGTTTCTCTATCGCTTGTTCCGCGCTCTCGCTTGCACGCTCAGGCTCAGACGGAACGTAACACCTTTTCGTGCGTGCAGCCGGTGTTCATCTATTTATAAGACGTTATCACGTCAACAAAGTGCTACTGAATTCTAGAACCACTGGTTCTAATAAGAAGTGCCGACTATACGACTTAATGGAAAATGTGAGACCGCAAAAGTTTTAAAACCATCAAATTTTTTTAACTGGGAAACAGTAAGAGAGAAATTCAAGCCGAATAAATCCTTCGAAACGCCGGCATTTTGTTTTCAACGCATCCCATTTTGTGAAAATATGAGCGCCATTGTTCACAGCTCAAAAATCGGTTTGTTCACTCGAAAACCAAAACGATTGTTACGGGCGTTAAGAGATATTTTGGAACAATGCAATGTAGAGTTATTTTGAATTATTTATTTTTAGTCCGGGAGGAATCGGCGCATGCGTATCGAAAACTATTCCACCTCAATTTTTTTATGCGATCCTCTTCAAATGGCCCTCCTAATTATATAAATGCATGTTGCCAGGGCGCCACCTGGTGCCATATTGTTTAAACCGAAATTGTTTAAACAATTGCAAGGAATTGTTATTTTTCAACCGGACAAATTTTTTTTATATTCTTTATTAAAATACCAATAAAAAAGGTCCTATGACTTTTCACGATAAAGTTAATATTTTTAAAGATATGAATTTTTAAAGGTTCGAAAAATCTCAAATTTGAGTACTTTCGACCTATGAAAAATATATTAAAAAAAAAAACATAATGTTTTAGTTATATTTTTTTTTAATTCTCTATACGATAGTTAATAATATTGTTAGTAGAGATTTAAAAAAATTTCATTGTTTATATCTTTTTTTTATTTGTTAATTTCGCGCGCTCACAAGTATGCGTCGCTTATAGTCTAGATTTCCTTACTTGAGTATTCGGGTAAACAAACACCTCTTGATATAAATATCACTTATTTACACACCAACCACACATTTTGAACTATGTTTAACTGTCTAGATCTGTTTATTAAACACATTCGTTACGATTTACACTTGAATGTTTAGAAAAAACATTCAAATGAATTGAATTATAGTTATTTATGCAACTGTTGTATAATAAGGGGTATTATAGAATAGAATAGAATAGAATAGAATTTTTTTTTATTCAAATAAACTTTTACAAGTGCTTTTGAATAGTCAAGGAATCTACCACTGGTTCGGAATGCCTTTCCTGCCGAGAAGAACCAGCAAGAAACTCGGCGGTTGCTCTTTTCAACTTTTCAAAACAAATTTACAATACAGTAAATACTATTAAAACACGAATGTGGGTTTATCACACGAGGCGTAGCCGAGTGTGATAATAGTATCACACTCATGTGATATTATGACACACATATGATTCACATGTGTGTTCACTATTATCACACTCGGCTACGCCTCGTGTGATAAACCCGCATTCGTGTTTTAATACTCCTTATTATACAACAGTTGCATAAATAACTATTATTCAATTCATTTGAATGTTTTTTCTAAACATTCAAGTGTAAATCGTAACGAATGTGTTTAATGAACAGATCTAGACAGTTAAACATAGTTCAAAATGTGTGGTTGGAGTGTAAATATGTGATATTTATATCAAGAGGTGTTTGTTTACCTGAATACTCAAGTAAGGAAATCTAGACTATAAGCGACGCATACTTGTGAGCGCGCGAAATTAACAATAAAAAAAAAGATATAAACAATGAAATTTTTTTAAATCTCTATTAACAATATTATTAACTATTGTATAGAGAATTAAAAAAAAATATTACTAAAGCATTATGTTTTTTTTTAAATATATTTTTCATAGGTCGAAAGTACCCAAATTTGAGATTTTTCGAACCTTTAAAAATTCATATCTTTAAAAATATTAACTTTATCGTGAAAAGTCATAGGACCTTTTTTATTGGTATTTTAATAAAGAATATAAAAAAAATTTGTCCGGTTGAAAAATAACAATTCCTTGCAATTGTTTAAACAATTTCGGTTTAAACAATATGGCACCAGGTGGCGCCCTGGCAACATGCATTTATATAATTAGGAGGGCCATTTGAAGAGGATCGCATAAAAAAATTGAGGTGGAATAGTTTTCGATACGCATGCGCCGATTCCTCCCGGACTATTTTGCGCGTACCATACAAATGCCGAGGCGACGCAGATGTCAGACAAAATATGTCTGGGCCATTTTACAATTGCCGAATAGTGTTTAAACTATAATAATGTACATTCACACCTTCAAAAACATTATGAAGAACTCTCAGATGTGCAGGTTTCCTCACGATGTTTTCCTTCACCGTTGATGCAAGTGATATTTAATTGCTTAAACGCACTTGACTCCGAAAAGTCAGAGGTGCGTACCCGAGATCGAACCTGCGACCCCCCGAATAGGAGACCACAGTCCTAACGACTAGGCTATCACTTCATAAGGCATGTGAAGTCCGCCAATTCGCATTGGGCCAGCGTGGTGGACTATGGCCTATAACCCTTCTCTGAGAGGAGACCTGAGCTCAGTAGTGAGCCGTTGATGGGTTGCTAATGATGATAACGATGAATGTTCATTCTAATATATAAAATTCTCATGTCGGGGTGTTTGTTACCAAACTCCTCCGAAACGGCTGGACGATTGGACATTGGACGATTCTCAAACCTACGGGCCAACATCTAGTTTTCAACATCTGTTTTTTTTATATATTTTATGATAAGGGTGACACAACCCTAAATATTTTTGCTGGCAGTACGAAGTTCGCTGGGTCAGCTAGTAGTTTTTATATTATTTTGTAGCTAATTGTACATTTTAAGATAAATAATATTTTGTGACCGAATGTTAAATTGAAGATAAGCATTAGGAAACATTTGGAAATTATCAGTAATTGTTAACGAGTGCAGAGTCAAGACTTGTATGTTTACTTTTCCCATAGTGTTATTTCTTCTTAGTCTTCTTCTTTATAAAGCTATAGACGGTCACTGCTGGACAAGGGTTTTCTGCATGGACTTCCACAGGCTTCGGTCTTGCGCCGCTCGAATCCAGCGGCTCCCTGCGACTCGTTTGATGTCGTCGGTCCACCTAGTGGGGGGTCTGCCAACACTGCGCTTGCCAGTGATGACTTACGGATACGAGGCATAGTCGCTAACTATGGGCCCCATAAGGAGGCTCAGGGTCACTCAGCGAGCGATGGAGAGAGCTATGCTCGGAATATCCCTGCGAGATTAAATCAGAAATGAGGAGATACGTAGGCGAACCAAAGTCACCGACATAGCTCAGCGAGTCGCGAAACTGAAGAAGAAATGGGCGGAACACATAGTTCGAAGAGCTGATGGTCGTTGGGGTCCCAAGGTGCTGGAGTGGCGACCCCACACCGGAAAGCGCAATGCTGATAATGTTATTTACATTGTTTTAATGTATAAGGTGGAGCCACCCCGTTGTATTAGTTAGTCCGTTACATAAGTCCGCACCTATTAAGTTAGTCCGCAATACAAGTCTGTAATAAGTCATAACAGTCCGAAACGTTAGTCTGTTGCTGAGTAGTCCTATAAGTGAGTCCTAAGGAGTCTTATAATATGGTCTGCAGCAATAATAGTAGATTGTTACACAAGGGACGTAAGTAAGCTATTACAGAACAAGATCCAATTTGGCGCCAGTGCGAGCGCAGCTCGCATAGGGCGCTAATGGATTGCGTGCACCCGAGATATTTAGTCACACGAGCGAGCGCAGCGAGCGAGGGTGAATATAGTTCGAGGGTGTAATAGCTACTTGCAACCGAGGTAAGCATTCTACTTTATATCATTCTTGCGAGGTAAATAAAACATTGGTAATGCAAAATGAAATTTTAGCATAGAGTACAAACACCACAATGACGGTGGTTTGTAGCTTTTTGACAGCATATTGAAATAAGAAAGCAAAACACATTCTGCCAAAGATGTAATTCCTTTCTTTGCACGCCATTTGTTGAATTCTTCGTAAGTTTTCACGTAGCGCTCTTTGGACTTATCTGGCAAAAGGTTTTGCATCATTTGTTCTGCTTCAAGCAAACAAAAATCAGGCTCTCCTCCTTTTTCATCATCTGATGAAGTGCTTGACATTGTTGTAAATAACTTAAATCCCTTTACGAACAAACTTCACAAACTTTCAGATCAAATGAAATGCCGCCATTTCCATTTTTTTTCGTAAATAGTTTTCTATTTTTTTTTACGGCTCTGAGTTCCAAGGAGTTTTGCATAGTTTGAAATGTATGGAAATTAAATGCCGCCATGTTCAGTGTTTTTTTTTTTCAGTAAAAAGTTTTCTTACCATTTTATAAGAAAAGAGATTGTTTACCAAGGAGTTTTGCATAGCTTGAACTGTAATGTGAACATTACAATTCAAGCATAGTGCGACGTAATGTTGCCTTGAATTGCAAACACCAACTTACAAGGAGACATTCCACCATAGTAATCCCTAGTTACTGAGCAAGTATGATATAAATAAATTTATATCGTCTCATGCTGGTTGTCATTTCAAAACCCCTTGTGACCACCTGAACATTACAAAACGACGCATTAATAAGCTGACGTTTTGGGCAATCTTTCAAAATTTAAATTCGTCGAGATAAGCAATCTATGCGCGGGAAATATCACAGTGCACAAATGTGTGAACAAACACAGGTGCACTGTCTATTCCCTCACTCTCATAGTCTAATGAGACGGAAATGTGACACTACCGGAGAAAGATTGAGAGAAAACCGACGGATTTACGTGCTCACCGAGGCACGGGGGTGACACACCGCCAACTTGCTAATCCCATGCTAGTATTGAGAATTTCTTGGCAACCATTTAATTAACTAAATATTTTTGACCCAACCTATGGGAACAGAAACCACGATTTCGTCATCCACAGTTGAAGATTCTAACCACTGCCTGGACCAAGGAGGCAGAATAAAGAACCTCATTATTAATAATCCTTACTTTTTTGCTGACCATATTATTATTAACCTACTATCCTACTTCCTATAATCTTACTTAGGGCCGATTTTACCAACGTAAAATAAGTCTTATCCGAGCTTAAATTTTAAATATTAATGTTTATTTACCTTAAGAATTTCAACAAAATAAGAAACTTATTAATAAATTAAAAAATTACTACTAATTATATTTACAAAAAATACACGCCGTCCAAGTGATCGCTAATGGGCATGGTGCCCAAAACACTTGCGCTATTACCTCTCTGAATAGCGAGGCTAAGCCTTTGGGCTAAATAAGCGCCAGCTCTTTGGTCACCGTATTTAAAGCTTAAATTTAATAATTTGACAGTATTTTCAATACAAAAACTGTCAGAACGCCCAATCGTGAGTAAAACGTCACTCGTCGTTGGTGACATCGGCACTTAATAATATTATAAATCTAGCTGATGCCCGCGACTTCGTCTGCGTGGATTTAGTTCATATAATATCCCGCGGGAAATCTTTGTCACCCTCCAGGTTCTCAACTATACCTATCCAATAAATCACGTCAATCCGTAGCTTTGTAGCAGGAAACATTTGATCGTCTTGCTCGCGGCATTGTTAATGATGATTCAAAGAGAAAACATATTACTGATGATATTATCAATTACGTTAAACTATAATTTTTATAATTGTTTTTACCATAATTTTTTACCATAATTAACCAAATACAAAATTACGTTTAGCTGTCATTTACGTTTTGTTCTTCCACTGTCATTTTCGTTTTTTTATTCCATGTCAGATGCATTTTTGTTATACCAGGTTTTATATTGACTTGACGGAAACGCGGTCGAACGGGATAAAAAGTATCCTATGTCCGTCTCCTGGTTCTAAGCTACCTCTCCACCAATTTTGAGCCAAATCGGTTCATCCGTTCTTGAGTTATAAATAGTGTAACTAACACCACTTTCTTTTATATATATAGATTTGTGAAAAGTTTGTGAGGATGGATGGATGTGTGTTTCTCTTTCACGCCACAACGAATGAACTTATTTGGCTGAACTTTGGAATGAGATAGCTCATACCCGGGATTAACACATAGGCTACTTTTTATCCCAGAAAATTACAGAGTTCCTGCGGGAATTATAAAAGACCTTAATCCACGCGGACGAAGTCTCGGGCATCATCTAGTAATGTCATATTTTCAGGTAACGATGAGGCTGCCAACGCTCCCACTGCAATGCAGGAAGTTAATCTGGCACTAAAGGAGTGCGGATTGGGCCTCTTCCACATACGACTGTTGCTTACATCGTTCTTCGGCATCGCGTGCGGGGTCGCAGTCTTGAACAGTACACCGTATATTTTACCCGTAGCGGAGTGCGACCTTAATATGAATTTATTGCAGAAAGGAGTTTTAAATGCTATGCCGTTTGTTGGTAAGACATCGTTGTATGTTTTTAACAGTTTTAAAAAAAGGAGGTTATCATTCGACACGTATGTATGTAATATTATTAGAACTGCAAAATATTCACATAATTATTATGATAATAGGGCTTCCATACAAATATACAACATTTTTATATTAATCGGATTGCGCCTTCAACCACCTTCAACTTTAGGAAAAGTAAAGATTTCATCAAAATGAATCCAGTAGTTCTCAAGATATGGACACTTTCCCCTTTTCAGTTATTCTTTATTTCGGTATATTGAGTCGGTTAATTTTTCCTAAATTATAGCTTGTAGGTATAAGTACATAATTGAACATTTAGAACAAACAAACAACAGTTAGAATTGTGTAAAAAAATGGAAATTGCTAGCCAATTATAATTAGTTACTATGACTATCAATCGACATCATATCAACCCATCGTTAGCCCTTAACTGGGCAAAGCTGAGGATTTGTTTAAAAATTATTGCATCATTGTATCGATCGCAATGACCTCTGATTGGCTGATACGATCTCCCGCTATTGTTAAAATGCATTGATGCAGCAAGAACGATTGTCGATTGAACGATTGATTTCGATTGTCTAAAGTTATTCCATTGATCGTAATCGTATTCGATGACTTTAGCGTCAAAGTAAAATTAACCAAACAGCATTAAATTAGAGCTCAATTTCGTGTATGCACTCTTATACGTTTAGGTATGTAAGATACGATCCATAACGCTCCATGTTAAAATCGGTTCTACTGAATTTGTGACTTTAAACCAATTCAATCAAGGATTATTTTACTTTATCTATTTATTTACAAATAACTTAATCTATTATTACAGGAAACCTAATGCGACAGATAAGTTATAAATGAATTTAAACTTCCTAATATGTATTAATAACTACCTTATATTAACTACTTACAACCAACTTACTACCTAATATTATGTACAAAGAATATATATAGTGACTTTTGCGAACTCGCTCAACGAGCTACTGAACAAATCAATTTACTTTAACGCTATTGTCATCGAATACGAATACGATCAATGGAATATCATTTAGACAATTGGTACCCAGAGGCGATTGCGACAGCTGACCTCTTCTCGAATAAGAAGAGTTTAGGTCATTGTCTCTAGTTATCACGCCGCTATTATAGATAGTCATGGTTATGACCGAGGAATAATTGTGTAGCTATTAATTTACGTGGGATTAAAGCGTTAATTTATTAACGTCATGTGTAGCGACGTGGGGCATGCGACAGCTCGGGCGGTCTTATTGCCACATCAAAAGGATTTAGCACGTCATATAAGACGACGTGTGGCTAGACCCTAGTTACAGAAGTATTATGTACGGGCTATTTAATTAAACAATAACAAGCGCTATGTTTCCTACTTAAACTTACAAATTAGAATTTGTACAAAATAGTAATTTGAGGGAACTTGCTTTATCATTACTGAATATCCAAAAATATGACTTAATTATTATTTTTATTTATAAATAGCAGTTGGACTGAACCGAAATCTCTTTCATTTTAAAATCTATTTAACCTTTATGAAAATAGAGTGAAAAATATATAAAAATGTGATATATTTTTGGACTCTACTACTACTACTACTACTACTTGAACTAACTGCTCCAAAAATATATCACATTTTTATCTATTTTACCCTGTCGCCATACGATTATTGGCGAATAGGTATTCGTTTTACACAAACAATATTTATAAATTGGTTTTTATTACCTATACAGTAAATAAATTATTATTATTTTCGCAGGTATGGTATTAATATCAGTGGTCGCAGGTTTTTTAACCGACATATTCGGTCGTAAATTTTTTATAGTGGGCGGATTTAGTGGCCTCTTCATATTTACGGTTATAAGTGGGACGAGCCAAACTTATTTAGTGCTTGCCATTTGCAAATTTTTTGAAGGATTATTGTGAGTATAGATGTGTATTTTTCTTACTTTCTACTCTAACTCTTTTCTACTTTCTACTTCCTCCGCATGAAAGTAACTTTTTAACAAGAATAAAAAGTTTAAAATGTAATCTGACACATTGACTTTCTTCGAATAAAATGTAGAATATTAATAAGTAACCCGGACTTTTATAACCTTTGAGATTATAACGAATCAATTGGGTATTAGTACCTGAACTGCGATTATGTAAGAATTGCCGATCAAATCGTCAAAGTTCGGCGTCGAATTAAAATAAACCATAACAGCGTTGAATTAGAGCTCAATTTCGTGTATCCATTCTCAACCGTTTAGGGTATCGTACATACCTAAACGTATGAGAATGGATACACGAAACTGAGCTCTAATTCAATACAATTTTGGTTTATTTTACGTTGACGCCGAACTTTGACGATTTGAATGGCAATTCTTGCACAATTGGGGGGGCAAATCCCGAAGAGAGGTCGTCCTTCACCCATCTGTTTACCAGCCACCAGAATGAAAAGTTTTTTTTATCGAATATTATCTTTAAAAAAAAACAAATCGCATTTGTATTGTCTCGCCACCAGAAAAAAAATAATAAAAGGCATTATTTCGGTCAAAAGTAGATTATTCCACTTCAAAATGACATTATCCCTTTGAAATATACATTTGGAACAAAATATGATTAATCCAGAAGAACAAATTGCAACAAAACATGTTTTATCCGTACATTTTTCAGTCATGTTTTCAACAAAACAGTCAGCAGGGTCAAAACTAGATTATTCCATCTCAAATTTTGGATTTATTAAAAAATATATATTATTACTGCTAAATTTTTGAATCTTGTATAAAGCAATGACTAATCTTGTCGTCTTTAGTAATGCAACAAAATTTCGGGTTAAATACATAGCTGTTGCATTCCTGAAAAACTATTGGAACGTAGTTCCTTATCGCGCGGTACGGAAGGGGGCTAGACGGAAAAAATTAAGGAAACCGACACGACACATTTTTGAAACGTCATTTTTTGTTGAATGTGAATTTTGCATTGTATTCGGTATTTTCGCCTTGTGGTTAGGAGAGTCGCCTATAAAATCAACGTCGATGGTTCGAATCCCAGCTCGACAGACTGAATTTTCTATTTTCAATTTTATTTTAAATAATTTCTAAATGTGGAATTTTTCCCTAATTTTTTATTGTATAAATTGGATAACGCCATCTGTGAAAAAACAGTAACTCCACCAGAGTAACTCTTTGGTGTTGTATCAGTGCAATAGAAATAAACTAAAAATAATTCATCGTAGTTAATCAATTTAATACTAGATGACACCACTAGTTTATAATAATTCCTTCACTAAAATACTTTCTAAGGTACTACGTTCCATCCGGGTGTCCCTTGACACGTCTCTTTTTTTTCTCAAATTGTGCAAAAACACAAAAAGTGAAATAGTCAAATTTTGAAAAGAACCTCCTCGGTTACGATTTAAAAAAAAAGAAAAAATTGGCATTATGTTTTAATATTTAAAAGCTTTATTTTAAATATATATAAAAAATAGCAGTCAAATATCCTATTGTCACATCATTGATTAAAATCGGCTCAGTAGTTTTTCTACAAAAAATTGAATGACAAAGAACATGAATTTCTTACAGATCATCCACAGCTTTCGCACCTATGATAACTCTGACGTCAGAGTTTTGTCACAGTGACGTCAGGGACCGAGTGATGTTGATCCAGTCTTCGTTTGCAGCTATCTCTCAAGTGGCAATTGCTCTCATGTCGTGGGCTATATTGCCACAAGTTTGGGAGGCTACATATTTCAATGGAGCTATTGGTAAGATTACAAGCATTTTACAAGCATTATTTTTATTTTTGTTCTTCTGTAATTTTTTTGGAACGAAGTTCCTTATCGCGCGATGCGAAAGGGGGCTAGACGGAAAAAATTAAGACTAAATTGAACCGACACTTTTTTGAATGTGAATTTGTCATTGTGTTCAATATTTTCACACTACAATATTAGATCTCCGTAGCCTTGTGGTTTCTACAGTCGCACAAAGGTCGATGGTTCGAATCCCAGCTCGACGGACTGAATTTTCTATTTTCAATTTTATTTTAAATAATTTCTACATGTGGAATTTTTCCCAATTTTTTTTATTTTTATTATTAATTTATTATTAAAAGGAACTTCGTTCCAACCGAGTGTTCCACGACACTCACGCATTTTTTTTTAGTAGATAACTGTTTGTCTTTAAAGGTTACTAGTTGTTTACCTTTTAAAACGAGTAAGGGAAAATAGACTATAAAAGTTTTTTTTTAATTTCCGATAGAAAATGGAGTAGTGTTATAAGTTCAGCAGTTAATCTATCTTTATCTGAGTGTATGTCTGTCTGTCTGTCTTCGTAGAACTTAAATGGGGGATGGACTATTTTGAATGCTGTAAAGTTTTATTCAAAAGCGGGCTCTGGTATGATTGATAGAGATGTTTGATGAAAGTCGGGGCGTTTAAGCTCTGTCGGCTCTTTTTCATCTTGATAGTGAGTAGGTTAGCTTACAGAAAGTTATGAGGGTCTGATGATGCTGCATGTACGTGCACACAGGATTAGTGTCTGATGATGAATAAATTATAAATTGAAAATTTAGAACACTTAACTAAGAAAACATAGCTAAGAACCACCGCAAGGAAACTGGTTTTCAAATAAAAAAAACCGCATCGAAATCGGTCCATCCGTTTAGAGCTACGAGGCCACAGACAGACATCGATGTCAAACTTATAACACCCCCCTTTTTGCGTCGGGGGTTAAAAAGGATGATGCATATCGGATATAATAAACACAGGAAAATCTACTACAACATATCATGACCACACGTATGACAATAATAACAAAAAACCTGCCAAGTGCGTGTCGGGCCACGCGCAGTGTAGGGTTCCGTAGTTGAAAGTCTCAAATATTATTGCTGACCTAGGATAGTGCTTCTATTTTATTTATAAATATTGAATACATTTTGAATTCCATGGTTTAAATACTATATTATACTACAAAATATGCAACTTACACTACGTGTAATACCTGACTTGGAAAAAGCAGATATAACTCCTTAACTAATGAACCCTACTTAGCTGTGATAGTTTTCCTTTAAAATTCATTATATATACTACTGCTGTGAATTTTTTCTTGTATCCTATATACAACCATTTAGCTGGCAGAGGAGGGGACACTTGACTCTAATAAAATTTAGCACTTTAAAATATCATATTTCACAAACGGATCCCTGAATTGAAAAATGGTGTTCCCACACCAACAATATTTTTGAAAGACCTATTCAACGACACCCCACACTATGGGATAGTCGAGAAAAAAAATTCATCCCCACTTTACATGTAGGGAAGGTACCCTAAAAAAAAATATTTTTCACAATTTTATTTCACCACTTTGTCGGCGTGATTGATATTTATACCCTTGTCAAATTACAGATTTCTAGTATCAATTGTCTCTGAGCTAAACCGTGGACAGACAGATAGACGGACGGACATGGCGAAACTATAAGGGTTCCTTGTTCACTACGGAACCCTAAAAAAACATAATATACCAAACCAAATTACGAAAATCTTTCAGTGCTGCACACTTGGAATTTTTACCTCTTCATTATGTCGTTATGGTCGCTAACGGCGGCGGCCCTGTATGCGTTTCTGCCTGAAAACCCCAAGTACTACATAACGCAGAAACGATACGACGAAGCGAGGGATATACTCATTAAAATTTATAAGCAGAATACTGGGAAACCGGCCGATGCTTTCCCCGTATGTAAGCTTACATTTTAATATTTTATGTTCAACCCAAGATGTCCGGTGTCAAATTGCGATCATACAGTTCAAAATCTCAAGTCCATATTTATATCTTTTGATCTTTGAGTATTAAACCAACATTTAATACCTACTCAAAGCTTTTGATTTGTTTTTTAACCGACTTCAAAAAAGGAGGAGGTTATCAATTCGTTGGAATCTTTTTTTGTTCTTTTTTGTTTGGTGGTCCCATTGAAATTTTATCGTAATCGGGCGAACGGCTTTTATAATAACAACAATAAATTATATACCTACTTTGTAGTGGCACGGGCGTTTGAAGTCAGTTTTTAATAAGAATTTTTTATATTTTTTAATATTAATTTAGGACACATGCCAGCGAAGCCTTAGTGTAAGTCTTTGAGTAAAACTGCTTTTATTTTTTCTTTCTTTTTTTCCATCATCATCATCATCATCATCATCACCATCATCAGCAGCAGCATCACATAAAACGGCTCAGTGCAGAGCACAGGTCTCCTTTCAGAGAAGGGTTATAGGCCATAATCTACCACGCTGGCCCATTACGAATTGGCAGACTTCACACACCTTTGAGAACATTATAGAGAACTCTCAGGCGTGCAGAATTCGTCACGATGTTTCCTTTCATCGTTGAAACGTCATGTGAAATTTTATTGCCTTTATTTATATTTTGGTGGGATAATAATAGTTATATTTCTAGTTGACATTGAACGATAGTGTTATCGTCGTGGTGTTACATAATTGATAGATGCGTTATTGACTTCTGGATAAATTTCTTGAAAGGATCGCCACAGGAGACGATCTTGTGCCACTTGTGTGTCGCAGCCCCCACTATGGTTTAAATTATAGTACAAATATTATTTTGTATTGAAAAATATTTTTTACTGTATTAAGTGCCAGAAGCTTATAAAGTGTTGTAGGTATTTATGCTTTTTGATTAAGTGATGACTTTAAAAAATATTTTAATTTCGAACTTGCTACTTACGAGCAGGCTCTGTTTCTGAACTGTATGATTACTGAACTTTTACCATAACGTATAGGAACTTCAGAGGATTTTTTAATATTTAAGTATTTTTTCTTTACTTTGAAAATTTCGCTCTCTGAGTATAAAATCAATAATGTTTAATTGAACATAAGCCATGATCTTTTCTTACTGTATGCATAGTTTTAGAATTGGTAGCTTAAGCGAAGCGACTACCAATCCTAAAATCTATGACTTTATGATTATTTTTACAGTATAAAAATATTTGGAAAGACAGGACTAAGCAAGATATAGAAGATTCTTCAGGGCCTATTTCGAGGAGAAACCTAGGGCAAATGCTGTCTGGTGGTCTAGATAATATCAAACCTATGTTCCATAAACCACGTGGACTGTATCTGTTACTTTTTTGCACTTTGAATTTTTTCTCAATGCTATTGTGAGTGTTTTTTTTATTTATTTTGTACTAAAATAATGTATGATGATGATGATGATGATGATGAAATCAACTAAATCAAAGAAATTGGACCAGAAACCCGTTACTACCCACGGCCAATTTACTACTAACGTACTGTTCACGACAGACGACCGTGTGGTTATGCCGAGTTTTAATTCGTTTGACCGAAATAGTTAACTATGACATTAGCTTCAAAGTAAAATAAACCATAATAGCATCGATTTAAAGTCACAAATTTAATACAGACGATTTTAATTAGTAGCTTTTTCGTTACGTCAATGTATAAGAATACATACACGAAATTGAGCTCTAACCCAATAGTATTATGGTTTATTTTACTTTGATGGTAATATCATAGCTTACTATTCATAGTAAACTATCCAACCTTGTACTAACCCTACTGATGCCCGTTCTCACCAACCATACCTAAACCATCCCCTAAGTAGGAGTGTCTTTACGTAGACCTGTTCGATTGGGAACATAATTAAAATTATATTTATGCAAATAAGTTAACTTGTAAATATACTAGTGGTTCGCCCCGAACTGAGACCTCGCGGTAACGGTATCCCATGATTATTCATTCAATCGATACATGATAACCAAAACTGACATTATTATTATGCCCGTTTTCACCAAACATACCTAAATCATCCCCTAAGTAGGAGTCTCTTAACGTAGGTAGCTCCTAAATACAATTCTAAGTCCTAACATCCGTCCCAATGTCCTTTCAGGTGTCCCGTACAGGATCGTGATAAATAAGTTGACAGAAAACATCACCTAACTTATCATAGCTGTAAAGGTTAGAGAACGTTAGTGAAAACATTGGATTATTATGTAGGTACTAACGAGTGAAACCGGGTTACGGGCATCTGTACGAATCGTCATCTACCGACGCGAATAGAAAATATACAATATTTAACTAAAATTTAACTAAAAAATAATTTTAATTGAATAATATGGTACAAAAAAAAATTACAATACAATTATTGTAATTTTACAATAATTGTATTGTAATTTTACGCTACAATACCGGGGGAGCCCCAACATCACTCTGCAGAAATAATGGTTGACGCAAAACTGTTTTTGGGATAGGTCGTAGTCGTAACTCGTAGTTCCATGGAATAGTTACTGACTGCGCCATCTATAAGCATTATTGTGAAGCTATGTTGATGCTATATGAATTACTGATGCCCATTAAAAATTAAATAATCTCGTTTCTTTATAATATTCATATAATTTTAGTATTTGTTGTTCAAGTACAGGATATAAGTGACCTAAAAAAATAAAATCAGCTTGAAAATACATAGCGGATTTTCCTAGAGAGCGAATTTCGTCAATTTTAAGGGAAAAATTAAAAAAAATATATATTTTTGTACTCGGTTTAAAATTATCTTTAAAAAATGATATTTAACAATTTTATGTAACGCGATAAAATTTTTTTTACTTCGCATTCACTTCTATGAGAGCCCCCCTGAAATAAAGGTTTTTATAATTTTTTATCCAATATTCGGCTGAAGGCCATCAGTTTACATATTATATCTAAATTTGAAGTAATTACGTTCAGTAATTCAAAAGTTATAAGGCTCTGACAGACGGACGGACGGACGGACGGACGGACGGACAAGTGCAAATTCACTCTAGTAGACTCAGAGACCTCGCTTCGCTCGGTCAACAATTAAATAAATATGTAAACACTAACTTTAACATGTTGACTATGGCAACATTGTTTATCTCTCTCTGACCAGCTTGCTATGAAGGCGGTCGATTGCAAGGTTCAATAAACCAATTTAAATATTAATCAGCAGTTATGTTGTACTTTTCATAATTATAGGTTTAATTGACCGAGCGAAGCGAAGGTCTCTGAGTCTACTTGAGTGAATTTGCACTTGTCCGTCCGTCCGTCTGTCCGTCCGTCCGTCCGTCTGTCAGAGCCTTATAACTTCTGAATTACTGAACGTAATTACTTCAAAAGATATAATATTATGTAAACCAATGGCCTCCAGCCGAAAATGGCTTAAAAAGTTATAAAAATCTTTATTTTAGGGGGGCTCTCATAGAAGCGAATAGGATTGTATTTAGAGGCTACCTTCGTAAAGAGACTTCTACTTAGGGGATAATTTAGGTATGGTTGGTGAAAACGGGCATAATAATAATGTCAATTTTGATCGTCATGTGTCCATTGAATGAATAAGTAAATATGGGAAACCGTTACCGCGAGGTCTCAGTTCGGGGCGAACCACTAGTTATAAATAATCAAAAGTGCTACGTAGTTTTATTGCCACAGTTGCGCCTAAATACCTTACCCAATGTCATTTTCACCTTTAGGTGTTCCATAAAGGTTCGTGAAAACGAAACTGACAAAATGTCACCTACCTTAAGTAACCCGTAAAACTTAGGGAAAGTTGGTGAAAACGGGCATTGAACTTTTTCAGGTACAATGTAATAAGAATGTGGTTTCCTCAACTGTCGACGATTGTCGAGCATTACAGCAGTGCAGAGAACCAAGATTTATGCATCATGGTGGATGCCTATACACATGACTTAAGTGTGAGAAGCTCTAATGTTACACTTGACGAAGTCTGTGTACCGGTGAGTTGATTGTAATTATTTTTAAAAGAACATTAGCCATGCTGAACTTGACTTTGTTCCCCTCTTCCTTCCAAAAATCATCAACAACCTGGGTCGACAACGGCTCACTACTGAACGTAGGTTTTCTCCCAGAGAATTGTTATAAGCCATAGTCTACAATGCTGCTGGCCCAATACAAATCGGCAGGTTTCACACACCTTTGAGAATGTTGCAGAGAACTCTCAGGCATTTTATTTATTTATTTTTATTATTCTGTACATACAAACAGTGTTAAAAAATATAATAGAAAAAGTGGGCATATTAGTACGAGTGACGATTCGAAAACGCTTTGCAAAAATTCATTTGAATAAAAAACTAGGTATTCTATTCTTTTCTAAAAGGTGAAGCTTATCTCTAAGTAGAAATTTCTTCCAGCTTCCCACGAAAGTGAGTAAGGTGAAATAACAAAGTGGCATGCAGTTTTCCTGACGATATTTTCCTTCACCGCTGATGTAGGTACATGATTTTTAATTGCTGAAATGCACGTAACTCCGAAAAGTTATCCGGGTATCCAGATCCAGATCCGGTGGTATCCGGGATCGAACCCGCTGTCCTTTTTTAAATCAAGAGTGAATTGGCATCTTCTAGGCAAGCGCACACCATCTAAAGCTGCATCTTCACTTACCATCAGGTGTGATCGCAGTCAAGCGTTAGTCTATATTATATTCATAAAAACAATCTTATTAATCAAGTCTTCTAAGGAACTTAACTTTTTTATTTCAGACAGTAAGCGGAACAGAAACATACATAAACACCGTCATACTAGGTTCCGTATGCATAGCGCCATACATCATCACGAGTGTGCTAGTAGGCAGAGTTGGAAAGAAGAATTTGTTTATAGCGTGTTGCTTAATTTCCATCGGCTCCACTCTAGGACTTAGATGGGCAAGCTCTAAAATAAGCTTCGTGGCTCTATTCTCGTTTGATGTGTCAATCTCTCAAATGATGAAGAGTCTAAATCAAGCACTTGTTGTGGAACTATTTCCGACCACTATGAGGTAGGTATACCGTGTTTTATTTTCCTTCTTGACAGGTATTAATGTATGACAGGTAAGTAAATTTTTATCGCAGTGGGTAAAGTTGGGAAATATAATCTTTTTATCGCGTGTTGTATTTATTACCTTTGGCCCTGCCGTAGAACTTAGACGGGCAACCTCTAAAATAAGCTTCGTGGCTCTATTCTCGTTTGATGTGTCAATCTCTCAAATGATGAAGAGTCCGAATCAAGCTCTTGTTGTGGAACTATTTCCGACCACTATGAAAGGAAAAGGACAGGTAATTGTATTAATGTATGACAGGTAAGTACATTACTATCCCGGTGGGTAAAGTTGGGAAATATAATCTGTTTATCGCGTGTTGCATTTATTTATTTTGGCTCTACCGAAGAACTAAGATGGGTAGGCTCTATAGGCTTTGCATCGAACCATGACACGAAAGGAAGCTTCTAACAAAGTTTGGCTCCAAACGTAAGCTCAAAACAAGCAATGAATGTGTGAGTGCCATGTAATTATTTTCTGTACTTGTACTAATAATTTAATATATCTAATTTAATTCTTTATAAAAAACCGACTTCAAACGCCCGCGCCACTACAAAGTATATAATTTATTGTTGATATTTTAAAAATAGCGCGACCGATTTCGATGAAATTTCAATGAGACTACCTGGGAAGTATACCCTTTGAAACAATAAAAGAATTTTCCAAATCGGTTCAGGCATCTTGGAGTAATCGGTAAACATATATAAAAAAAATAAAAAAAAAGATTCCGACGAACTGATAACCTTTTTTGAAGTCGCTTAATAAATATGATACCCTTTAACAGCACAGTACGTCCTTTTTTAATAATTTTCTGCGAGCTCGTCGTACCAACGCGACGATACTGCGTAGTCAGCCAAAGCCTTACTAAAATTGGCTTATCATCGCGTTGACTATTGCGCTTCTAAGCATTATAGTTCGATGAGGCTTTGTTTCTGGTTCTGTATTATGTATCAATCTCTCGATGAAAAGTCTCCCATAATTATTGTGGAATTATTTTCGACCACTATGACTCAATAGTCATAGCTTGGTCGAAAATAATTCCACTTAAATCTCTACCTACCTCAAATAGGTAGGTGGAGATCAAATCAGAAATGAAGATATCCGTAGGAGAACCAAAGTTACATAGTTCAGTGAGTTGCGAAGTTGAAGTGGAAATAGGTGGGGCACATAGTTCGAAGAACTGATGGTCGATAGGTTGCTGGAGTGGCGACCCCGCACCAGTAAGCGAAGTTTTGGCAGAAACCCCATTAGGTGAATCGACAACATCGAGAGACCGAGACCGAGAAACTGGAAATCGATGCAAGACTTCAGCAGTGGATATCTTTAGGATCATAAAGAAGAAGAAGAGAGGTTAGGCTGTGATGAGGATGATGAATTAGCACATGGGTGTTCTTTAATAAAAATTAACCAGTGGTACCACGTGTACCAGTGGTACCAGTGGGAAATCAGGTTTTAAACGTGATACTACCAGACATGTCGGTAGTACTACGGGCAAAAAAAAACCCCCCGTGCTACTACCATTAAGACTACCGGTAGTCATCATCATCATCATTAGCAACCCATCAACATCTCACTACTGAGCGCAGGTCTCCTCTCAGAGAAGGGAAAGGCCATAGTCCACGCTGGCCCAATGCGAATTGGTGGTCTTCACACACCTTCGAGAACATTATGAAGAACTCTCAGATGTGCAGGTTTCCTCACGATGTTTTCCTTCACCGTTGAAGCAAGTGATAGTTAATTGCTTAAACGCACTTGACTCCGAAAAGTCAGAGGTGCGTACCCAGGATCGAACCTGCGACCCCCCGAATAGGAGACCACAGTCCTAACCACTAGGCTGCTTCACTTCGCTAGGCATAATCACTGCTTCACCACCGGTAGTACCACGGGTAATTAACGACAAATAATGTCTGATTTCAGATCTCTTTCAATCGCAATGATAATGACGATAGGGCGTATCGGCAGCGTGGTGGGCAACGTGTTGTTTCCTATACTACTCGACATGGGCTGTGCTGTACCGTTCTTCACTTTAGCAGGGACTATGATAGGTGAGAAAAGCCATCATTCCATCAATCCATCCATCGTTGCTCGCTAACTAAGGGCCTCATAAGTAGGCTCATGGAGAGAGCTATGCTTGGAGTGTCCCTGCGGGATCGAATCAGAAACGAGGAGATCCGCAGGAGAACCAAAGTCACCGACATAGCTCAGCGAGTCGCGAAACTGAAGTGGAAATGGGCGGGGCACATAGTTCGAAGAGCTGATGGTCGTTGGGGTCCCAAGGTGTTGAAGTGGCGACCCCGCACCGGGAAGCGCAGTGTTGGAAGACCCCCCACCAGGTGGACCGACGACATCAAACGAGTCGCAGGGAGCCGCTGGATCCAGGCGGCTGGAGGTCCATGCAAGAGACCTTTGTCCAGCAGTGGACGTCTATCGTTTGACAAAGAAGAAGAAGAAGAAGAAGAAGAAGATCCATCGTTGCAATTCTCCGTCTATTCATCCTTGCATCCCTAAGGTTGAATTTTCTAAAGTACATCCATCTGCACACCTATCTGCACACCTATCCATTCAGCCATGTTATATTCTCTACATCAGTTCATCCATCCATCCATCTATCTATCAATCCATTCACTCACCTAACCGATCGACCATCCAACAAACCGTCCGAACATCTACTCGTATCAATTGGACAAAATTGGGTTAAGACTTATGAACTGAAACTGCAGAAAGTTTCATTTCAATTGACCTAATTTCAATTCAATTGACTTGAAACATAGATGTTGTTATAAATAATAATATAATTATTTAACTAAGTTCATTAAAATTAAACGACCTATAGTTTATTAATATATTATGTCTATATTGCTTTTTTTCAGGTACAACTTTATTGAGTTTTGTGATACCAGTGAAGAAAAAGTGATTTTCCAATTATTAATTTCTTAATATAAAAACAATGATTTTTTAATAAAAAAAATTATATATCTTTTTTTTATTTCTATCTCACCAGAGTAAGTACGTCCTATGCAATTTATGCAGGTTTACAACATAATAGTGTTTTTCTTCTGCGAATAATTATTATTTATCATAAATATGTATTATTTATCATTAAAAAAAATCAATAAATTAAAAATAAAGTGGAAAATGCTACAGAAACATTCATTTAATGTACCAGTATTATGAGATCGCTCATTTTTTAGGGTTCCGTACCCAAAGGGTGCCACCGGGACCCTATTACTAAGCCTCCGCTGTCCGTCTGTCCATCCGTCTGTCAGCGGGCTGTATCTCGTAAACCGTAATAGATAGACAAATGAAATTTTCACATATTGTGTATTTCTATTGCCGCTATGACAACAAATAATAGAAATAAAATTAAATTAAAAATAAAGGGGGCTCCCGTACATGGAAAAGGAGTCGAAATACTATTTTTTTTTACCCTAGTATGTGGGGTATCATTGTCTAGAGCTCATTAAGTGGAGTTCTAATATTATTGTTTTATTTTTTAGTTACAAAATTGAAGAAATGAGGGGCCGTCATAGGTTTCGGTTTTAGACCGATTTTATTAAGGGATCTATCTCAAAAACTAAACTAGTTAGGAATTTGAAATTTTGGTATATTTTGTACTATATAGTGTATTTAAACCACAAATACTGAAAACACCGATTTATAATGCGGTTTGTAAGTTGTAACCAATACAAACGAGCATTTTTCCCCATATGCTAATTTAATTCTAAAAATGTATCTAGTTTAAAAAAAAAATATTTGGTCATATGTACGGAACCCTAAAAGAGCGAGGCCCGACTCGCACTTGGCCGATTTTTATGTAGTAATATCTTAGGTTAGACAAGTGACACTTTGTATATTGCGACAAAATGTTTTAACAGGTATTACTATGTATTTATTGAGACTGATCAGAAATTATAAATTTGTAAATTGCAAGCGGTGATGATAATTGGTCCCTATCACCACTCGGTCGGAATGCCCTTCCTACCGAGAAGAACCAGCAAGAAACTCGGCGGTTGCTCTTATATCTTTTCTTTAATGGCGACGGAGATTATAGTGAGAAACTTGCACGCTTGAGAGTTTTCAATAATTTTCTCAATTCCTCACGTCTTGGCAAGCGTGGTGGAATATGGCCTAAACTCGTCTCATTTGAGAGGTGATTAAATCTCCTGGGTTGTGATGAAAAATGATGATAACCTATCTACTGGGCTTAAATTTTAAGCCCAGTAGATAAGTTATCATCATCTTTTATCACAACCCATCTATGTTGTGATAATGAATGGCTTTGTATAAATAATTATCAGCTGTCGTCTTTTGGTAAGTTTTTGCGTTAAGACTAAAGATGAGAGAAGAAATCTCTCGTATATTCTTACCCTTATAGTTCAAGATAAAATTGCTTGTGAAAACAATATAATTGTTTACTTAAGATAATAATTATTTAACATGTACATTGTACGCATAATCTTTGGGTAGTTCAGTAGCAAAGAACCTCGATGTGGATCAGGTTATGATGGAAACTGAAAATTTTGTTGTTTTTTGTTAACGGTATCTAATTCAAAATGAGTGAAGTGAACCTACAGGCTCTAGCAGGAAGTGGTAAGTAGATAATATATTATTATTATTGTACTAGTGGACGCTCAGTGGCCGAAATTGACCGTGATTGGTTAAAAAATTCAATGTGATTGAGGTTCTTTTGTCAGACAGTATAGTAATCATTGGATTATTAGTTTTAATTTTTAAATTATGTTCAATTTCATCATAATATTGCGAGCGTCTTAGCGAGCGTCATAAGCGTGTGTTGTTTCAGTTGTTTGTGAAAAAAACTGTTTATGACAGACTTGTCAAACACACGTAAAATAATGGAGATACAAAATTATTTTAAGTTTTCGCATAGGTAGTTCAAAACAATTTCAGGGTCTTTGCTGAAATAAGCAAATTATATAGTTTCAAAAGATCGACAGTACTTGACGCTATTTTATTTATATAAAACATAACAATATAATGCCAATGATAGCATTTATATTAATATCTGGGTGATTTTTTTTTGGTAAGTCGTGTTTTTTGGAAATTATATTAAAAAAAAAAAAAAATAATAATAATAAAATTCATAGTGGAAAAAATATAATAATCGTCTGGACTCGAACCGGGGTTCTGGTTTCGGGACCGCCCGACTTTCCGAGCCAAAGAAATTTTATAGAAAATGGCGAAATTTACCTTCGTATTCTAATGATATTGTAAGGGGTTTTTCATTGCCTGAAAACACAGATAAAATGACCTTTTCTAAAAATGAAACCTAGCTAGATCGATTTATCGCCCCCGAAACCCGAAACCGAAAACACACTAAATTTCATGAAAATCGTTGGAGCCGTTTCCGAGATTCAGATTATATATTTATATATATACAAGAATTGCTCGTTTAAAGGTATTAGATGGATAGATAGATAGATTTTTATAGTAGATTGGTAGTTGCTTCGCACCGACTAGATACCGTCGGCGTACTAGTAAATTGCGGCAATTCATAGTACGCCTGAACTGGCGTACCCACATAGTTTCGTAGCAACCAATGTTTGACGTTTTCAAACAAACTACGATATTCCGTTGCCGCATAGAGTGCTATTGTTTGTAGGAAGGGCGTTAACTAGTAGTATTTAATTTTTGGTTAAAACTTTCAGCGTTTCCCTTTTAACTCTGATAGTAGCAATTAAAATTTGCGGTTTACAATTCCAGGTAGTTAAATGTATGTATTCAAAAACTTAATCTCTCTATATTTACTACGGTTCATGAGATACAGCCAGGTGACAGACGGACGTACGAAGGCTTAGTAAGAAGGTTCCTGGTTGGTACTGTATTTTTGGCAAACAAAGCATTGAAATGAGACTGCCATGTTATAGATTCGAATAAGTTAGGTCATTAAAAACCCAGCGTGAAAATTAGATGTGAAATCCAGTGCAAATATTTTATTTTAGATATAGCCCTTATCAATTTATCTCGTATCAAATAAACGAAACCATTTATTGTCGCGAACAAATATTTTAATATGAACAGTTTTGACGCATTAGAACAATCTCATTGTGAAATAGTGGTATTTAAGAGATATTTTTAGTTGTGTTGTTAGGTACCGATTTGTTACTACAAAAGCGGTCAGTGGGGTTATATATTAACTAGCTGAAGCCCACGACTTCGATCGCGTGGCTTTAGTTTTAAGAAAAAATCCCGCGGGAACTTTATTATTTCAGCGATAAAAAAAGCTCAGGTCACTTTTCAGGTCCTTAAGTAATATTCCCATGCAAAAAATCACGTTGATTTGAAGCTCTGTTGTAGCGTGATTGAAGGACAAACCAACAAAGAAACACACTTTTGCATTACGATTAGGTATGGTTTATACGATTCATACGATTACGTTGGAATTTTGTCTTGTGTATAAATTCATTTTTCGAAAAATCTATAAAATAATATACCTATAGTTTTCGTGTTTATTAAAATTAGTGGCATAATCAAAGAGTTCTGAAAGAGAAAATTTAAGTCATAATAATAAAGAAGTTCTATGCACTTTAGAATGTATTTCTATTGCCGCTATAACAAAAAAAATTAAAAAAAATAAAAAAATATTACAATATCTGTAAAAATTTCAACTATCTTCCTATTACGGTTTACGAGATACAGCCCGCTGACAGACGGACAGACGGATGGACTGATAGCGGGGGCTTAGTAATAGGGTCCCTTTGGCAACCTCTGGGTACGGATCCCTAAAAATAATAGGTAACAGTAAGTACGCAGGCTTTAATATTTTTCTTCACGTTATAGCAAAATATGATATTTTTAAATGTATAACTCTGAAATTGAGAAGTACATGCCTGGGATTCAAACCCTGTACCCTCGTAATAGAGGACGAAGTATTAACTAGCCTAAAAGCTAATATGTCATCGACTATTTCAGACTAAATAGAATGAAAGGTTTAGTTTAGTAGCTTCAGTTACAGTTACAGAAGAGTTTCTCGAATGCGAATAGCAAGAAATCGTATGCGATAACTTTCAATACAATTTTCGCCCGCGATTGTACTTACATTACATTACATTAGACTTGCCTTTACACAAGTTTAAGAAATCAGTTAAAACTAATCTCATGAAAAAAGCATATTGTTCAATTGAAGACTATATAAATGATAAAAAAGCGTAGATTTAATTCGTTTCAGCGATTCATGAGACGGTAGGTGGTAATTAAACTGTATATAACGTTCTATATAATAGTACTATTCTATTCAGTGTTTCCACTTTATTTGTGTTTAAGTCATGTCTTAAAATGAGTATTTGAATATTAGTTTCAATTCGATGCTTTAACATGGGTAGCCCAAGCATGTAACGCTCTCTTTAAACATGTCTGTGGTGGTGTCGTGTGATGCGCGTTGTTACGTTCTCTCGAATATGGTTGAGCGAAGCTATGGCTGCGTCATGCTCGTGAACGGGTTCCACCAGCGGGAATGGGGCTAATTTCTGTCTGCCCGTCTTAACATGTGTTGAATTATAATTAGGTATGCTTTTGTGGAACTCATTGTGGAAACACTGCATACAAAGCATGGTATCTATTGAATTGTAAACTTGTTTTGAAAAGAGCAACCGCCGAGTTTCTTGCTGATTCTTCTCGGCAGGAAGGGCAAAAGAGCAACCGCCGAGTTTCTTGCTGGTTCTTCTCGGCAGGAAGGGAAAAGAGCAACCGCCGAGTTTCTTGCTGGTTCTTCTCGGCAGGAAGGGAAAAGAGCAACCGCCGAGTTTCTTGCTGGTTCTTCTCGGCAGGAAGGGCATTCCGAACCAGTGGTAGACTCATCGACGATTCAAAAGCACTTGTAAAAAAGTTTATTTGAATAAAATAACTATTATTATAAATTATGACAAAAACTCGTATCACATATAAGCGATGCTCGAATTCGAGTGTTGAAAATGTGGCACGCATTCGAGAAACTCTCCTTGTGTAAGCCTTGCCTTAAGTCTATGTCCCGCTTACCTGCCATAGGTAAGAGTAGTTTAAAATATTTTGTAGTTTGCTTTGAGTAGTTATTATATAGTTTGTAGTTTTAATCCAAGCGCGTGAACCAAAACCGCGAACAACATTTCACAACACTCATGTTATAGTTTTGAATTAAAACTTTCATGAGTAGCGGTAATTTTCAAACCGTGAAATAACAACTATGTTTCTAGCGCACGTACAAAGTTTATCCTTCTGATACGCCTAGGTATATTAAAATAGGTTCGAGTATCTTTGCTATCTTTAATCATCGCTACAAATATTATAACAGCGAAAGTGCGTTTGTTTGTAGGTTTTTTTGTTGTTTTTTGGTTTGTCCTTCAGTCACGTTATGACAGAGCTAAGGATCGATGTGATTTTTACATGGGTATACTTGAGTACCTGGAAAGTTACATAGGCTGTTTTTAAGCTATTGCATAGCTTTAATCGCGGGCTTTGAACTAGGACAAATAGTTTGAGCGCGGCTACCGAATCAAAAACTTCTGTAACGAAAAAAAACCTAACACCGTCGTTCAGTAAGCGTTCAACATTTTAGAGGTTCTCAAGTAGCTCTATTTGGCGCAGTGGGCGAGCGGCCGCTTTCTTTGTATGATGTCGCATGTTCAAATCTCACTCGCGATGTAGTGACAGTTCGCTTTTCTTGTTTGTTTGTTTTTTAATTATTTGTTTTGCATAATTTTTATTATGCAAAAAAAAAAATATTGCATAAATATTACAATTGCATAAGTTGATAAAAAATGCTATGCAATAGCTTTACCGCGGCAATCCCCGAATGCCACTTAATTTTTTTATCCCGGAAAATCAGAGGCCCCGCGGGATTTCAAAAACTAAATCCACGCAGACAAAGTTCCTATCATCTAGCATTATTATAAATGCGAAAGTGTGTTTCCTTGTTGGTTTGTCTTTCAAGCACGCGGCAGCGTGATCTTGGGTAGTGACATTGGCTGGTTTTCATTCCGAAAAATACACAGGATTCCAAGGAAATTTAAAAAATCTAACTTCACGAGGACGAAGTCGCAGGAAAAAGCTAGTTACTGTGATAAATACGTTAAGGGTATGCTAAAATCAAATAACAGCTATTTAAATTGGTTTCACGGTTTTGTTCTGCATTTTCTAGTGGTTCAAGTGCTGCTAGAATAAATTTAAATGCATAATTTACACGTTTTGCAGTTTTAAATCGACTTGTGTTATTCACCTAAATCTTCAGAACTATTGTTAAAGCGATTACTTGTGTAAGAGTTGAAAAAACTTTTGAATGTAGGTACCTTGTTGGCTCGGTTATTATTTTTGTTTTTTGTCTAAAGTACAAACAACAACATATTTTTAAACATGAGCTATCGCAACCAAATTATATACCTATAATAATATTTATTAACTTCTACTTCTCAGGTGGTCCCATTTAAATTTTATCGAAATAGATCGAGCGGTTTTTAAAATATCAACAATAATTATATACTTTGTAGTGGCGTGGGCGTTTGCAGGCAGTTTTTAAAAATATTTTTGGAACGTAAGTTCCTTATCGCGGGGTGCGGAAGGGGGCTAGACGGAAAAAATTAAGGAACCGACACTCGACACATTTTTGAAACCGACACTTTTTTGTTGAATGTGAATTTTGCATTGTATTCGGTATTTTCGCGGTACAATATTGGGTCTCCGTAGCCTAGTGGCTTCGGCAGTCGCTTAACAGTTACAAGTCGATGGTTCGGATCCCAGCTCAACAGACTGAATTTTCTATTTTCTATTTTATTTGAAATAATTTTAAATTTTTAAATAAAAATAGAAATTGTTTTAAATAAAATTGAAAATGGAAAATTCGGTCTGTCGAGCTGGGATTCGATCCATCGACCTTTGGCTGTTAGGCGACTGCCGGAGCCACTAGGCTACGGAGACGTTGTACCGCGAAAATACCGAACACAATGTACTCGAAAGGAACTACGTTCCATTATGGGTGTCCCTTGACACCTCTCAAGTTTTTTTTTTATATTAAATTATTATATATTCTACATCCTACTAGACTATATTATGAATATTCAATTTGACTCGTCTTACTGATTCGTTTTTTACTTCTCCCAATAGAGAAATCACGCAGTTGAAGAAGCCGCAGCCAAAATACAGTTTAATAAAGTCGTTTCCTCAAAAAGTAATGTTGCTTTATCCATTAAAGATGCTCTTCCAATGCGTACAGATTTCCCATGGCGATACGTTGCCATTAAATATTCAATCTGATGCTTCCTTTATGTTCGCAGAGATCAGTGCCTGATGAAATTTCGTAATGAAAATAAATAGGTACTTATAGATTTAGTATTTCTTCAATAATCTATACTTTGTAGGTATTTATATCTTTATTTGTGGCAAAAGAGTTTAACTAAACTTAATTAAGTATAATATTTCCCTGCCTCGCGTCGTCTTTCGCATTGCAGAGGGTTTTGACTCTTTTCAGTAGTGGAACAGGCTCTTTAATTTTTTCAAAAAATTCAAAATTCAAGATTATTTATTTCACGTAGGCCAACCTGTGGCTCTTATGACACGTCATGACTCTACCACCGGTTCGGAAAGCGGATTCTGCTGAGAAGAGCCGGCAAGAAACTCAGCAGTTGCTCTTTTCAGAATAATCATTTTACAATATTAATAAGTAGCTATTACATTGTGATAAGTTTGTATACTATCATGTGGGCAGCTGGACGCCAAGGTTATTTAACCCATGCATCTTTGTTAGAATAGAATATAATATTTCCACAATCAGGGTAAGTTCCAAGAAAATAACGTACTACAACTCAATTCATGTTAAGGCGGGCAGACAGAAAGTAAATAAACTTTACAGTAATTCCCGCCGTCGGCACCCGTTCACGAGCATGACGCAAGATTCAGCCGTTGCTTAGCTCGACCATATTTGAGGGAACGTAACAACCCGGACCACACGACACCACCACAGAAATGTTTAAAGAGGGCGTGACATACTTAGGCTACCCATATTGAGGCATCGAATTGAATACTTATATTCAAATACTCATTTTAAGATCCCATGCAACTTTGTCAAAGAATAATTCACACTACGTATTCCACTACGTACTAAAGTTCAATTTATTTAATCGATTTAGAAAATACGAATAGATAATATAATATTATTATAGTGAGAGTAAAATATTATTTTCTACATCAGACTTTAAGTAAACATTACAAACCCCATTTTGAACCCTTAGGGGTTGCATAAGCGGGCTTAAGTGTTGCCTTAGCAGATGTCTTATGCCCTTTTCAACACCGTTCTCTAACCTTTACGTATTACCAAAGCTAAGTTAGGTGACGCTTTAGTAAATTTCGTTAATTTTTAGGAACCATTAAGGAACACCTAAAGGTGGAAATGACATTGGGTAAAGGATTATATTTAGTGGCTTCCTAAGTAAAGAGACTCCTACTTAGGGAATGATTTAGGTATGGTTAGTAAAATAGGCTTAAGTGAAGGTACTTATATTAATTTTATAATAATATTATGTTGGCTCCTGGAATTCTTCCTGAAATTTCGTATTCAGTCAGTGAATGATATTTTACTGCTAAATAAATACATAGAGATAGATAACGATAAAAGGCACGCAGAAATTTTGAAATTTGAATAGAAAGCGCTCGGAATATGATACAATTTATTGATTCCCTCAGCTCGTGACCTACTTTGGGAGACTTAGCTTATCAGCAATAATGTGACGGAAAATACTTTGTTCCTCAAAAATGAACAGAAAATGTTCTTGTCAATTTAATTTACGTAGTAAGAAAATACTTTTACTCACTGTTAAAGATCAGATTTAGTAAAGAGGCCGTTTTCATGTCTAGTTTTATTTCTAGAAAAAACATACAAACGTTTCTTTTTCTTTTCTTGATTTATGGATTTTCTTTAATGTCAAGCCAACACAAAAACCTTTCGGTTTCTTCCAAAAAGGCGAAGATCTGCCCACCATTCAGGCGTCATCTATATTTTTTAAAGTTCAGTCAGAGTGGATCGTAATTTGGTCTGATTTATAATTTTGTTTGGTATGATAACATGCTAAGTGCAAAATCTAAGTGATAACTTTAAAAATATGTACCGAATATAATTATAATTATTACATAACGACGCCTCAATAAGCCGCATTAACATAAACCTTATCTCCAAATTACCTCTTAAATTATTACAGAGTCAACGAGGTTTCTTTTCTTTGATCTCAAGAAAATGATTTTCGGGCCATTAAAATTTATATAAGCAATATAACAGAGAGCAGATCTCGTCTCAAACGGCCTCGTTCGATTAACGTTTCTATCAAAGTGTCTCCTGTCTGGTAAAATTGAGACAATTGAGGTGGTATTCTTTCGTCTACACCCCTTTGTGAGTACGATCGTTCCATTTTATCTTTCACTACTATGAACCGGGAAATTTGAATTGCACTTACAGGGCTTGTGATTCTAGAGTGAACAGTGTAAAATAGGATCTAATTGACAAAAGCCACCTATCGTCATTACGTTGTTTGGTTCTAAATAATACTAACTATGGACCTCATAACAAGGCTCAGGATCACTCAGCGGGCGATCAAATCTGGAATGAGGAGAACTAGAGTAACCTTAACATATCTCATTGAATCACGAAGCTGAACAGGCAATGTTTGAATCGTGATGATCGTTGGGGTCCCAGGGTGCTGAAGTGGTCACTTCGCACCATAAAGCACAGTGTTCGCAGACCTTCCACTAGCCTGAACTGACGACATCAGAAGAGTTTCATGGAGCCGCTGTATACAGGCGGAGGATGAGCGGATGAAGACTTTTGGAAGTGAGACAAGCTCTGAACGTCTATCGGTTGTTACTTTTCAATTTAATGTTAAAAGTCATTAACTTTTGACATGATTGGCTATCTCAAAATTTAATGACATGAAAAGTTACATTATAGTCTTTGCATTTAAATTTTCTGTGCATGAAATATATATCCAACACCTCCTCAGACCCTCATAATTTTTCAGTTAAGTAGATTGTTTAAAAGTTTAGCTGTGCAAGTCGTGTAACTCTGTGATAGATTACTCTCATAAAAATTAAGCTGATTACTGAAAGAAACATTACCCTTTTATTGGTATCCGTGGATTTCTATCCTTTATCAAATGATCGGGAAAACAATTGCTTACTAGGGCAAAATGGCAATCAGTAGAGACGTTAAGGGAAACTTAGAGTAATTGCATCATTACGACCCGGAAGAACTGGGCTGGAGTTCCCTAATAGATTGCAATTGCTTGTTTTTGCACATTTCTCGTAATGCTGTCTGCTAGCTTTCTTCCTTGGTAATGGCTGAGTAATTTGCGAGAAATTTTATACAACTGCTAAAGTATTTTAAAGTTCACAGCATTTTGCATATTATATTATGTGTGAGGTGAAACACGCACGTAGGCAGTTTGCCTCCTTAACAAATTGAAAGTCTCTCAACGGTAGAGCGGGCTATTTTGGATGGTAGATATATTCCCAGGCAATAGAACCTGTAACAAGGAGATCCATAGAAAAACCAAAGTCTCCGGAATATCCTGTTTAAAATTGGCGATGCGTTTTGAAGCAGCACGTACGCCTGTGGAATTGTCTGATTGCTACAATTTGAGGATCGCAATCATATCTGATTGTCTGGTATTCTTTCGCTGTTGGTTAAAATGCATTGAAGCAAGAACGGTACTAATTCAGACAATCAGAAGTGATTGCATCGTTACAGTGCAGCAATCATTTTTAGACCATCACGTAAGCCAACCTGTGGCTCTTATATATGGCTCTACTACCGGTTTGGAAAGCTGATTCTGCTGAGAAGAGCCGGCAAGAAAATCAACAGTTGCTCTTTTCAAAATAATCATTTTACAATAATATTATTATGTAGCTTTGTAACATTGTAATAAGTTTTTATACTATCTTGCCAAGCCGATTTATCCCATTCAGCTTGTTAGAATAGAATAGAATATTTCCACAATGAGGGGAAGGTTCAAAAATGCGTACTACAATTCAATACATGTTAAGACGGGTAGATAGAAAGCAGCCCCCATTCCCGCCGGTGGCACCCGTTCACCAGCATGACGCATGATCCAGCCGTTGCTTCACTCAACCATATTTGAGGTGACAGTGACATCAAACGGGTAGATAAAAAAAAGATGATGGATCGTGTATGGTCATGAAATGCAATGAATATCTTAGTAGTTAGCACTACGGTTCGATCCCAGGACCTCTGACTTTTCCGAATTACGTGACGATCGTGAAAAAGTAAAATAGACCAACTAGTCTTGTCAATTAAAGCCAATTTTATCTTCGACTGTTATAAATTAATTGGTTATTATTTTATGCAAATAGAAGTCTCTAAAGGATGAAGGCTTGAATGATTTACGGACTTTAAAATAGTAATGAGAGTCATTATTGTATTATTAAAGTCCAGTGAGTTTTCAGAGCCTAGGTGCTAAGCCACTCGAGACAAATTTTGTTAAAATCTCTTTTAAGTTCTCTGTTGTTTTCATTGAAATTTAGGACATTAATTTAATTTTAAACTTTAGAAAGGCTTTTAAATTATTTTCCTAAAAAATATATTTTTATTTAATCAAAATTTAATTATTTTAGTTATAAAAAAAAAATTCAAACTTGTTGCTGAAGATATTTAAGTTGTCAGGTAAAAAGAAAAGGCTGAATTATCCATACCTTCAGGCAAAATTATATCTAATATAAATACTAATGAAGGTTCATAATTATTAAGAACTAGCTGATGCCCGCGATTACGTCCGCTAGTTTAGTTTTTAAAAATCCCGCGGGAACTCTTTGATTTTCTGGGATAAAATTAGCCTATATGTCACTCTCCCGGTCAACTATATCCATGCAAAAAAAGCTTAGATCCGTTGCTATATTCCGCCGTGATTGAAGGACAAACTAACTAACGAACACACTTTCGCTAATATAACATAAAAATCAAGTACTATACCTATCCTAAAAAAATTGGTTGTCTGTAAAGTCGGTTTACGGACGATAGTTTTACGTGATAACATCATAAAGAAACAGTGTTGAAAAATTGCATACTTTTATGAATTTAATTGAATTATTATCACTGAATTATCATTATTTTGTCATATAATACAAAGAAGGAGTTAATTGAAAATTACAATAATGACTGGCGGGCTATAGTCACAAGCCAATGCCGCTTGGGCCGATCGTGCCTCTCTACCGCTTGTTCCGCGCTCTCGCTTGCACGCACAGGCTCAGACGGAACGTTGCACTTTTTCGTGCGTGCAGCCGGTGTTCATCGATTTATAAGACGTTATCACGTCAAAAATTACTTACCAGATGCCGATATAAATTCGTTTAAGTGGTTTTACCACTTAAACGAATTTATAGGAAAATTATAAAAAATATTGAGCCGTACTCCACGCTTCACTAACAGCCTTAGCTAACAGCACTTGAATTGGCTTTGAGAGTTGGAAGAACGCTTGAAGTTTTCTTTTTAAATAAAAAGTATTTTTGATAGCTAATTTTGAAATTGAAAAAGGTCATTGAGGAGAGGAGTTTGAACTTATATCCCTACAAGCTGATGGCCGCGACTTCGTACGTCCAACAGGAACTCTTTGATTTTCCAGGATGAAAAGTAGCCTATTTCACTCTCCAAATCCTCAACTATATGCAAAAAGTGATGACGATCCCTATCTCTATTACAACGTGATTGAAGGACAAACTAAAAAATACAATTTCGCTTTTATATTAAGTAAGGATCAACGTGATTTTTTTGGGCTTATGTTTAATAATTGATCATCAGAAATAGTAAATGATCACTAATATAATTGGTAAATGGCCAAAATTTTAACCACATTTTACAATAATTTTAATTTTAATCATACAAAAATCATTTTTTTAAACTTAAGTTAGGTATTTTAGTTAGAACATAATAATATTCATGTCCAACCCTAACCTAACCTAAGATTTTAGCAAATGTAGTACTTGTTAAACAAGATTTGGTGATCATGTACTAAAGCTGGTTTTCGAATATATTTTTTTAGTAAGAAAGCTTAGGGTCTCTAGGTTTTTTTTGGTGGTCGTTACTACATTTAATCCCGATTTTTTGTATGAGCATAGCAACTTTTTGTCTACTTTTTATCCCGGTAAATCAAAGAGTTTTTGCGGGATTTTTAAAAACTTAACCACGCGGAAAATTAAGTTTTGAATTTATAAATTTATTTGCAGGTAACGATGACCACAAAGCTCCCACTGCTATGCAGGAGTTGAACCTTGCACTGAAGGAGTGTGGATTTGGGCTATTCCACCTGCAACTATTATGCACCTCCTTCTTTGGCGTCATGTGCAGCATTGTGGTGACGAACAGCGTGCCCTACATCCTGCCGATAGCTGAATGCGATCTCAACATGACTCTCCTGCAGAAAGGGGTGTTGAATGCTATGCCCTTTCTTGGTAAGTTCTTTTGATTGTTAAAAAGTTAGCGTCAACGCATACATGCGCTTTTAGCATCTACGTCGCACAATTTGATCGCTTTTCTCTTCTACGTTAATCTCTTAACTCCGTAAATTTCATTTTTAGGGTTCCGTGCCCAAAGGGTACCAACGGGACCCTATTACTAAGCCTACGCTGTCCGTCCGTCCGTCCGTCCGTCCGTCCGTCTGTCAGCGGGCTGTATCTCGTAAACCGTAATAGATATACAGATGAAATTTTCACATATTATGTATTTCTATTGCCGCTATAACAACAAATAATAAAAATTAAATTAAATTAAAAAAATTAAATTACAATATTTCCATGGGTACATGGAAATATTTTTATTTAATTTTTTTTAACGGAACCCTAAAAGAGCGAGGCCCGACTCGCACTTGGCCGATTTTTTGCATTGGAATCTGCAAATAATGACTGCTACCTTTCTTTCCGCATACATTATAATACAACTTGCAGTAATGAAATTAAATTAAAAGAATATGGTAAATCACGCTGTTATAAGTAATAGTTTTTGTATGTATGTATTTTTTTAAATAACTTATTCACTCTTTCTTTGTGAGAAAGAGCTACAGAGTAATCTTTAACTCTTTCTCACAGATCATCATAATATCTTCTGCAACGTAATTGCCTGGAAGAGATCTCTTCTAAGGAATAATGCCACCTCTTGTACCTTTAAATATTTATTTATTATATTTTTCTGCTATAAGTATTATGTTTGATATTTAGTATTTCATTCATCAAAATGCGTAGCAACATCAGTGCAATTTGATCTCCCGAGTAAACAGTTGCAAAAACTCGATAGGTTCAGCTTCGATACTGGTACAAACTCGTGAATATCTGATACTAAAAGCTGCGTGTTTGCTTGTGCCCTTAGTCAGCAAATTATACTGTAGTACATTATTGCAAAGGCCGGGAAATAGGCAATTGCCATTTCTCGCCGAGGCATATAATATAGTGCTTTTCTCTAAAGAATGCAGGGAAATAAAACACACTTTTTATATTATACATTAAATTCAGTTAATATTAAAAGTTACATTAGACATATTGGGGCAATTACTAAAAGAAAATGTGCCCATAATGTAGATGGCTTTTTAGTTTTGGCAATCTCATTAAAATACGCCAAAAATACTGTTTCGGAGAAAATGTTCACATTTTTCTCGTTTTTCCAACTCATAAAATTTTCATATACTTTCATGTATTTTTCTTTTGACTTCGTTGGAAGCAGGTTTTCCATTGCCAATTTGGCTTCTGATCTTAAATCTGGTGGAGTACAATCAATCTCCATTTCACTCTCTGAACCGTTTGAACTCATTTTAATTATTATTAAATTTATATTTTTAAGTAGGTAGGTATGTAAATAACAAATCAAGACGAATTTTCAGCTTAGCCGCCAATTTTTTTTTTATCATCTGTGCCGACAGGCAAACGCATTTATGGCTATACAGATACAGCCACGTAAACGCAATTTGTACTATTTAAGCAAAGAGACTATGGTATGCCAAGAATGACAAAAGAGAATCCGATCAAAGAGTATTTAATAACCCCAGCACGCCGTTTCATACAACATTGCAGGAGCGTTGTAAGGTTCCAAATTCAAAAAACACTCCTGCAATGGATTTGATTTTCTTTGTCCGAAAATTCGATACTTCGCGTGTTCTTTTTTCGAAAATAATGACAATATTTCCATGCATGTTTGAGAAAATGATATTTATTTGGTTACTGTTTTTCATTTCCTTAACGATAAGATTTATCTTATTTGTATATTCTTACGTAGCAATGTTGAAACTATCACGTAACTCAGCTATTACCTGAAACAAAAAATCATTTATGTAATAAAATGTTTTGTTAGATTGGTACGCCCTTTACCATTAAAGGCCCTTTAGTCCATGGTACGATAGGTTATACATCAATCAATTACGTCAATCTTGAGTTTAGTTTGCTTTAAAAAAAAAGAATATCAGCCAAGCTTAAGTTGACTAATAGAATAGAATAGAAAAAAGTTCTTGATTGCACAGCAAGAAATAAAGGTTGAGTATATAAGAAAGAGAAAATAAATACAAGGTGCAAAGGCGGCCTTATTGCAAAAGCAATCTCTTCTAGGCAACCCTTGTCTGGAGAGGAAAACGTCAAATAAGAAAATGGGATAGTGCAAGCTGAGATTGAGGAAAGTTAAAGACATGCTATTGTAAAACATAATATTATGTAACAATATTGATACCGATATATATTAATACTAATATACTCCTACCACCTCTAATTAAGCTGAGAGCTTGTGCTGGGAGTGGGTACGACAATCATCATCATCAGCAGCAGCAACCCATCAATGGCTCATTACTGAGCACAGGTCTCCTCTCAGAGAAAGGATTATAGGATACAGTCCATCACGCTGGCCAATGCAAGGCACACACCTTTGAGAACATGTTTGTTTCTCACTATGTTTTCCTTCACCTTTAAAGCATAATATGATAGTTAATTGCTTAAACGCACATAACTCCAAAAAGTCAGAGGTGCGTGCCCGTGATCTCTACACAAGTTGTACTATCCCAAAAAGAATGTAAGATGATGAATGCAAGAAAGATTTAGTATGAAGAAAGAAGTGCGAGAGGCATAAATGCGAGAACTGGAGTGAAAGTGGATAGATTACAAAGGTCTTCATTACTGATTGATGGAGGGATAGTTCGAAAAAAAAAAAAAAAAAAAGAACTTGCGACCCCCCGAATAGGAGACTACAGTCCTAACTCATCTCTATTACAGATTCATCTTGATATTCATATAAGCTAATATAATTTTACTGTATTTCACAGGTATGATATTAGTGTCAGTAGTAGCAGGGTTCTTGACTGACACATTTGGTCGGAAGTATTTCGTACTGCTCGGTTTCGGGGGATTATTTATATTTACAGCTGTAAGTGCCACAAGTCAAAACTATGTCGTATTGGTTACTGCGAAATTCTTCGAAGGAATGTTGTAAGTACCTACCTAACAATAGAGTTAGTTTTAGCATAATAGTGCAACGGCTTAAAGCACGAACTTAAAACCGAAAGGTTTACGATTTAAAACCCATCCGTAGCACTATTATCGTACCTACTCCAAGACAAGATTGAGACTTAAAGTTGAAGGGGAAGGGGAATAAAGTGAAGCGTTTTGGTCATAGTCCACCACGCTGGCCCAATGCGAATTGGGTATTTGACTGTGGTCAAAATGTTGATATTCATTATTTTTAATCGAAAATGTAACATGTGAGAATAACATTCGTAGAAACAGAAAATATGTCGGGCCAAAAACAAATGTTATGGAGCTTAAGGGCCGATTCACACCGGAATGGCAGCGGCCGGTCGCGGAAGGCTCGCGTCACCCGCTCGTAGCCTCTCGACATCGCGTAGTGTCCTCTTGCCAGCTTAGTTTCTACATTCGGAAAGGAAACTCGTGTGTTTGAAGCGAAAATAATGGAATTTGGTTATTAAAGCACTTATTCCTGAAGAAAAAGAAAGAAGCAAACAAAGGAAAAAAGAAGGGGGTGTGCAGAGCGGGGAGCGGGGAGTGTCACAGTAAAACAGCTTATAATTCCGAGACTAGTAAAGATATTTAAATAGAAAAAAGACCCTCGAGAACACTATGGGGAACTCTAGTATGCAGGTTTCCTCACGATGTTTAGCACGTCATATTCAATTTCTTATGGTTGATTATACGGGCGTCTGCCCGCGAAATTCAAATTTAATTTGGTTTTTCGCAATTTGTTAACTAATACGACAAAGTAGGCTTATGGCATTCTAATTGCGACTATGACAATATCATCTTCACAGGTTTATATTATAAAAATCTTTACTTGACAGTTTAAAAAATTAGTCTGAATATCGAGTTTGACGTGGGTTACTCACAAATTAGTCGATATTCTGACTAATTTCTTAAACTGGACACTTTCTGAAGACTGGACACTTCACAAAACTGTGAAGATGATACTGCCATCGTCGCAATTATAATGCCATAAGCCTACTTTGTCGTATTAGTTTACAAATTGCGAAAAACCAAATTAAATTTGTATTTCGCGGGTAGACCCGTATAATCAACCTTAAACGCACATATTATCTTCGTTAGTGGATGGGGAGGAAAGGAGAGGAGCATAACCCAGGATTGAATCTGCGACCTCGCGAATAGGAGACCACAGCTCTAACCACTAGTCTATCGCAGCTTCATCTGATTGGGCGATATTTTCCCGCAATTGGCTAAAATGTATCGTTGCAGCAACCATACCATAATATCAGCCAATCACCACTACTGAAAATGTAGCAATGATTGATTCATTTTCTCTCAATCGACAAGCTAAAAATGGTTTAGTTATTCCTTTAGAAATTTTGAGTAAAGTGTAAATGCTTTATTAAGCTGATGTTGAGTCCTAACTTGACCGCAGGCAAAGTCTGTTTTAGACAACATAATAAGCTGTACTGGTTAGACTTTGAAACATGGCCGGATGTGTTTAGAAACCCCAACTTTAATTCATTAAGTCCATTGTATACACAGTGTATTTAACCTACTGACTTAAGTGAGACCTCTAAGTTTAAGGGTGTAAAAAGATGCTGAAATTAAAATGGAAGCAGGTTCAGTGATCACTCAAACTTAAATAAGAAAACTTTTTAATGTAATTTCAGATTATTGGCTCTTTGAAATAAAGGTTTTATTAAGGTTGTATGGGAAAAGAGGGTAGATGTTATAGCAAAAGAGCTTATTGCTTTGTTTAGTTTTTACTAGATGATGCCCGCGACTTTGTCCGCGTGGATTAATTCCCGCGGGAACTCTTAGATTTTCCGGAATAAAATGTAGCCTATGTTTTAATCATGGGTATGAGCTATCTCCATTCCAAATTTCAGCCAAATCGGTTCATTCGTTGTGGCGTTAAAGAACTAAGTAAAGTAACAAACATTCATCTATCCATCCATCCATACATCCATTCTTACAAACTTTCGCATTTATAATATTAGTAAGATTAGTAAGATAACATTCGATAACAAATTGAAATTGAAAAAGATTTTACTGTAAATATTCAAGATATATTTTCATAGTTAGGTACGAATTTACTCTTTCAATAATATACTCAATAATATTTGAAAACGAATTTCAATACCCCTTACATTTCACTCCTGCCTAATGCAGGTTTGCCCGCAGTTTTTGTCCACATAGCGGTGAAGTTAGATTTTTATAAATCCCTCGGGAACCATATATTGTTTTCCTAGGATAAAGATTCTAAGACAATTTCTAGAGTTAAGCTTGCGACTCTTTTATTTTTTCCGGATAAAAGGTCTATGCCACTCTTCCAGTCCTAAACTATATTCTTGCAAAAACATACGTCGATCAGTTGTTCTATTGCTTCGTGATTAAGGACAAACCAATAAAAAATTTTTCGTCTCTAAAGAATTTTAAATCCAATTCCAGGTTTGCTACGTCGTTTTCGTCTCTGATCGCTTTAACTGCAGAGTTCTGCCACAACGACATAAGAGATCGTATAATGATGCTCCAGTCATCATTTTCGTCATTTTCTCAAATTATTACTGCATTGCTATCCTGGGGGATACTGACTCAAGACTGGAGAGTCTCTTATTTTGATGGAACTATCGGTAAGTGAAAATCAATGATTCTTCTTTTAAGTCTGCTTTTGCTTTTATTCATCTGCAGTGTAATAGCTGATGCCCGCGACGTTTTTGAAATTCCTTAGGAGCTCTTTTATTTTCCGGGATAAATAGTGGCCTATGTCAGTCTCCAGGTCCTCAATTATACTCACGTAAAAATCACGTCGATCCGTGGCTCTGTTGCGTTGTAATTGAAGGACACACCAAAAAAATTGGTTTTTGCAAACAAAGCAAACACATTTTCACATTCGTAATAATTATAAGTATACTTACTTAGTTAGACTTACTTAGACATTACTTACTTAGACATATATCACGTCCTCTGAGTCACATTACAAATCTCTCCATATCACAAGGTGAATTCCCGTCCCGATTAAAATACTCTGTAGTTAAACCCGTACACAAAAAAGGATCGAAAAAAGAACTCAATAACTATAGGCCAATTACACTCATACCTATCCTATCAAAAATATTCGAAAAAGTTATGTACAAAAGAATATATCAATTTGTATCAAAATATAGCTTGTTAAAACCTCAACAATTTGGATTTTTAAAAAATAGTTCTACGTCATTAGCTTGTTTTGCGCTTACTAAGCAAATAACAGAGAGTCTAAATAGAAAAACTCCAGTAGCTTGTATTTTCCTGGACATGTCTAAAGCATTCGATCTTGTTTGTCACAGGATACTTTTAAATAAACTACAGAATTATGGAATAAGAGGGAATGCTCACCAATGGATTCATAGCTACCTAAATAATAGACAACAGAGTGTTCAAATTAATAAAATCTGCGGCAATACAAGGGGATCATTTACATCAAACTTTAGGACAAACAAGTATGGTGTGCCACAAGGAAGTATCTTGGGACCACTGTTATTTCTATTGTATGCGAATGACCTACCTGACTCAGTCGAATGTAACTGTATCCAATTTGCTGATGACACGACTCTCATAATACAATGTAAAAACAGGGAAACTTTTGAACAGGAAGTCAATGAAAACCTAAATAAAGTTGTTCAATGGATGAGCCAAAACAATTTATATATAAATGTTGGTAAGAGTAAATATATACAGTTTCAAACATACAATAGTTTTCCAATAAATATTAAAGTTACATGCAATAATTTACCTATTGAACAGGTTGACCATACTGTGTTTCTTGGTGTAGCAATGGATAAGTTTTTAAATTGGAAAATTCATATAGATTCTCTATGTAAAAAACTAGATCGATTTGTGTACGCTCTATACAAACTTAAAAGTGTAACATCAAAAGAGACGGCTCTTTGCGCATACCACGGGTATGTTTCCTCTCTTTTACGTTACGGATTAATCCTATGGGGCAACTCTGTTGATGTGATAAAAGTGTTTCGTATTCAAAAAAAATGTATTCGAGCCGTTTGCGGAGCCGCACCTTTGGAATCTTGTAGGCCACTCTTTAAAAGTACCAAGACACTGCCTCTTCCAAGTCTCTACATATATGAAGTCTCAGTTTTTGTTCATAAGCATAGGGACTATTTTCCACGCATAGCTGACACAATTACAAGATCCAACAGATATGAAAATAAACTTATAATTCCAAGACAAAGAATAAATTTATTTAAAAAAAATATTTACTGCATGGCCGTACGCCTCTATAATAAGTTACCGGACAGTATAAAAAACCTAAATGCTAATCGATTTAAATCAAAACTATACAAAATACTTTCAAACAAATGCTACTATACTGTTGATGAATTTATTCAGGACAAAAATATTAATGACATTGTTTAATTTTTTTTGAAATTAATAGAACTGACATTATATAACAGTTAGAATGAGTATGACATTGTTTGAATTTAAAAATTATAGATTTAAGTATTAAATTTTGTATGACTATTCTTTTGCATGCTACTATGTGGCAGATTGAAGCGCTTAGATAATTGTATAAGATCATATTATGTACTCAATCTTGCAAATAAAACATTTGAATTTAAATTTGAATTTGAATTTGAATTTAGGAATTTTTTAATATTAGTAAAGATTCTGCTATAAATTTTTGTATCGATTGATTATAATACTGTGATTTTCATTTTTATTTAATTTTATAACAGAACGTTACATCCATTCCCACAAATGCTTTTTGGACTTTTTTGAGGCATTATTGAGGAATCACGAGCCTACTTGGATTCTATTTAACTATCGTGTAAATAAGTCCAGTCCCTTGCCCGTTGAACTATTGAGGATTTAGAGTACCCGCAGACTTACAATTTCAATTTGAGCAACTAAATCGCAGCGTGTACATAGGTATAGTAACAGGTAGCCCGCACTTCTTATCAAACTAAGGGCTGATTTCACCAACGTAAAATTAGTCTTATCCCAGCGTGAATTCGATATTTTGACAGTATTTTCAATGCAAAAATTATTGTCAGAACGCCAATTTATTCCTCGGTGAAACATCACTCGACGTTCGTGAAATCGTCCATAAATCGTCCAACTATACATATAATTGGAATATCGTATCGGAATTGAAATTCCCTTTCGATTAAAAAGTTGGCCAACTAAATTGTAAAAATACGCAATTAAGTTGCTCGATAGTCGACCAACTTGAAGTTGTAGGTATGTCAGCGGTCGCTCTTAAACCTAGAAGCTAAACATAAATATAAAATTGCTCTTAGCGTTTCGCAATGTCAGCGTCAATTTCCGTTTGTGTAAATGTGGGAAACTAGTTTAATTTAGATAAATTCGACTCAGATCTGGAAATTTCCTCTGGTTTAAGACTTAAAATAGTTAACACCCACTGGATAGCTGTGAAAGCGATAGCAGTATTAGCCTAGTGGTTAGGACTTTGGTCTCTTATTCGGGGGGTCGCAGGTACGATCCCGGGCATGCACCTCTGAATTTTCGGAGCTATGTGCGCTTACGCAATTAAATACCACATGCTTTAATGGTGAAGGAAAACCTACACATCTAAGATTTCTGAGAGATGTGTGAAGTCCGCCAATTCGCATTGGGCCAGCGTGGTGGACTATGGCCTATATAACCCTTCTCTGAGAGGAGACCTGCGCTCAGTAGTGAGCCGTTGATGTGTTGATGATGATGATGGATGGCTGGATGTTATATTAAGGTTAACAGCTTGTCAAAGAAAAAGCGAAAAGTTAATGCGTTACAAAGCTTACATTAAAGTAGTAGTAATATGTTAACATTACTTCCATATCATCATGAGTTATTAAACCTAACCCGGCGTCCCTGCAAGCGAGCCTTATTATAAAAGGTGAATAAAATTGATCTCCCTTTCTTCTTCACAGTCCTACACAGTTGGAATTTCTATTTGTTCGTCATGTCACTATGGTCGTTGGTGGCCACCATTATGTACTGTTTCCTGCCCGAGAGTCCGAAGTACTACCTAGCTCAGCAGAGGTACGCCGAAGCACGAGAGGTTCTTATCAAAATCTTCAAGCAGAACAGAGGCAAGCCTGCGGAGGATTTTTCGGTGAGCTTACGTTTTTAAGGATATTTGTACATTTGATAGTAACTGAAGATGCAAACCATCGAACAATAAAGCTCATAACAGAAGTTTTCAACAAACCGCTCCAAACCTAGGCTCAAAACAACGAATGAATATGTGAGTGCCATGTTATTATTTTCTGATTCATGGGTACTGATGGTTATTGTAATGAATTAAATGACAAATTATCACAGCACAGTACATTTTTTTATGATATTTTTCTGCGAGCTCTTCATACTAACGCGACGATACTGCCTTACCTACCTACTAGTTTACAGGCTTGCTAAAAATGGCTTGTCACCGCGTCGACTTTTGCACTTCTTAGCATTATTATAGTTCAATGATGCAACAACAATGTTGTAGCACGCGTGCCCAGAAGATATCTATATATATAAAAGAAAGTGGTGTTAGTTACACTATTTATAACTCAATAACGGATGAACCGATTTGGCTCAAAATTGGTGGAGAGGTAGCTTAGAACCAGGAGACGGACATAGGATACTTTTTATCCCGTTCGACCGCGTTTCCGTCAAGTCAATATAAAACCTGGTATAACAAAAATGCATCTGACATGGAATAAAAAAACGAAAATGACAGTGGAAGAACAAAACGTAGATAAATGACAGCTAAACGTAATTTTGTATTTGGTTAATTATTATGGTAGAAAATTATAGTAAAAACAATTATAAAAATTATAGTTTAACGTAATTGATAATATCATCAGTAATATGTTTTCTCTTTGAATCATCATTAACAATGCCGCGAGCAAGACGATCAAATGTTTCCTGCTACAAAGCTACGGATTGACGTGATTTATTGGATAGGTATAGTTGAGAACCTGGAGGGTGACAAAGATTTCCCGCGGGATGTTATGAACTAAATCCACGCAGACGAAGTCGCGGGCATCAGCTAGTTTAAAATAAATAAAAAGAGCATATTGCTGCGCAGTAATATGCTTTTTACATAAGTAAGTATTTATTACCTCTAACTTAAATAAGTTATAAAAAATTAGGAAAAAATTCCACATATAGAAATTATTTAAAATAAAATAGAAAATAGAAAATTCAGTCTGTCGAGCTGGGATTCGAACCATCGACTTTTAACTTTTAGGAGACTGCAGAAGTCACAAAGCTACGGAGACCCAATATTGTACCGCGAAAATACCGAACACAATGCCAAATTCACATTCAAAAAAGTGTCGATCCGTCTAGCCCCCATCCGCACCGCGCGATAAGGAACTACGTTCCAAAAAGGCGAAGCCAATTTAAGAGTTGAGAGCGCGACCGAGTGTCGGACACTCGGTCGATAGTTTGCCGATACACGGAAATAAAAATACATACGTCAGTTTAAATACTAAAAAAAGTCGTAAACTTTTTACACTAATAGATCCAAAGTACTTAGCGAGCCAAATGGGTCACCGCCATTCATTTTGGCCGCTGCTGCAATTATGCAATCAGAGGTGGCACTGGACCGAGGCCAAGTACTAACTGGCATTAGAAACTACAAGACAGAGTACACTACTAAAGGTTTTTCTGACGATAAGTACGTTTAGGCTCTTTAACAAAATACTTATTTATGATAATACAAATCGGTATATTTATGTGAAGTTAAAAAGAGGCACATAAATGTATAGCGTGTTTGGCCTCTACAACACACTATTATTCCAAATAGTAATGCGTGATTACACCAAATAAAACTATTGTTGGCATTTATACTTATTTCTCTATTGGGTACAAAATCGTTACAATTGTACTTTGCACTTATGGAAAAATAATGACAGCACATGCTGTTCGGCTCATGGAGAAGATGGTAATGAATATAATGTAATAATTTAACATAAAACATTCTTTTTAAAAAACCGACTTCAAACGCCCGCGCCAGTACAAATCATATAATTAATTATTCTTGATATTTTAAAAACCGCTAAACCGATTTCAATAAAATTTCAATGTGACCCTCTGGGAAGTATACCCTTTCAAACAAAAAAAGAATTTTCCAAATCGGTTCAGGCGTCTTCGAGTAATTAGTGAACATATATATACATAAAAAAAGATTGAGAACCTCCTCTTTTTTTGAAGTCGGTAAATAAATTGACAGACAACGACTGGGGTGATTGCAGTAGGCTGAATGAATACGGTGCATGTTCTATGCGCAATCGATTTAAAATTGTCTTCTAAACTTGAAATTCTCTTTGCAAGTGAGTTCCAATAAAAGAAAACAAATTGCAGCCAAATGCAAGGCAACCTTCGCATATCAGCTGCCTCAAATGTATCGAGATAGAAAGGCAGTCACCACTTGCATCAAAGCCTTACACTAAATACACTTCCTTGTGAACGTAAATTTTTAGGGTTAACTTCCTTTTTGATTAATAAATAAATAGATGTACAGCTAACTAAATGAGTAACTTCTAGCTGGTAATTGTGTTGTCACGAAATTGGTCTCTCAAGTCTAATTTCTCAGAAAAGAAACATCACTTGCCTAAAAATTTTGCTAGATATAGCAAGAGACAGTTTCCAAAGTCCGCGAATGAGATACTTTTGAAAGCCATCATTAGAGCAAGCTAGGTGTGTTTGTACAACATAGGTACTGAGTCTTCTCTAAGTTCACTTATGTGGTCTTAATTACCGTCCCAAAAGACGCTTTTTCTATTGGCAAAAGCTTGAGTAAAATCCGTGCACCACTTTCAGGGATTATACACTTTCAAAAGAAAGATGCGGCGGGCCAACATTTTTCCCCCTTTTTTTTTTAAACAGCAAATAAGTAGCTAGCTTAGCTTAGGTACAAGAGATTTTCTTGAAAACTGCAATTATTCAGAAATAAACACTAAATTATTTCTGAATAATTGCAGTTTTGAAGTTCAGGACCTAAAACCTGCACATTTGATATATTTCATAATTATCATCATCGTTAGCAACTCATTAATAGCTCTTTAGTAAGGGCTCCTCTCAGAGAAGAGTGGTCAGCCGTACTTCACCACACTGGGCCAATGCAAATTGGCAGACTTCACACACCTTTGAGAAAATTATAGAAAACTTTCAGGCGTGCAGGTTTCCTTGCGATGTTTTCATTCACTGAGGAAGCATGTGATAAGCACATAACTTCAAAAGGTGTGTGCCTGTGTCAAACCCGCGACTTGCGAATAGGAGATCACAGTCCTAACTACTAGACTATTACTGCTTCCTAATTTATTTATATTATGTATTTGCGTATTATGTTTCGGGACTTTTGGCTTCTCTCCGCTGCCCTTTTACGTAATTTATGTAAAAAAAGCCTCATTTTTATAAACGTGTGCCTGACAGTTGGGTTCTAGTGTGTACTAGCGATAGTTAGTGCCTCTGTGTGCGTACACCCCTAATAATTTATTACCCCTTCACGTAGCTTTACGAAAAAACGGCCAAGCAATTTTCCCCGTATTTTCGCCTCTATTTTTTGCACTGTTTTTGCAATCAAAGGGTCTGGGTGTTATGGAGTTGTATGAAACAAAAGACTAAAGAAATAAATCATTACGGGAAATTGAACGGATTTTGTCTTTCGCTAAGACAATTGATTAATATTTTGCCAAAAGATTACTATTTTGGCACATGTGTAAACGATTAAACAAATTAAAAAGTCCGCAGGAAACCTTTTGTTTTTTCGGGGTAAAAGTAGCTTAAGTCACAGTCTAGGTCATCAATTAATATACCTATGCAAAAAGTACGTCAATCTGTAGCTCTTCTGTTATGCTCTAGGATGATTGAATGAAAACTATATCAAAAAAATACACTTTCGCTGATGGTAACTTGGTATGTAACGATGCAGTCTAAGATAGCTAATACTCTTCTATGCTTTGAGAAATCTCCTGAAATACATCTCTATTGGAATAAACATCTTCATCTGTCATTTCCACGAAAATTTCTGACACAATACAAACTTATTACACCTTTCTTCCATCGTTTGCGACCGTGTTCTCAAACACAATAAGAATACCTATGTCATGGCAACGAAAATATAATAAAGGAATCATGAATTTATTAAATCACGAGTGAGCATAAATTTATTTGTCGAGATCATTCGCAGATTGGTGCCAGAAATTTATGAATATTTTAGTAGAGTTTGAGAGAATTCCGTAAAAATAATGTGTGACTAAAATAACATAAAATAAATGTAGTGTTGTATCATTAAGTTTTGAATTACTGTTATTTAATGCCTAGCTAATAAGTTTTTGTTGCACGGCCTAAAGAGTAAGATGCATACAGGAATCGGCCATGCTTTTTTTATTTATTTATTTAAAAGGTACACAAAACAGGTTGCAACCAAATCTAAACGTAATACAATAACATCAGATTTGGGTTCCGTGTACACAGTGGTTATAAAATTTATGCACAGAATCTTTTGGCACTAGAGAAAGATAGTAACCAAATGACCCTAGAATTATCCTATCTGTCACTTATATAAAATTTAAATATCGTTGGGCGTATTCTTGAGGCCGATTGGCGACATCATTCTGTGAGTTATGAATACGAATCGCAAAGTTAAAGTCATAAAGGCAGAAGAAAAAAAGATTTATGAGCCCGAATATTCACCGCCACTCGCCCGCATGCCTGAATAATCATTATTTGTTAAGCATGTCGCCAGCTGGGTCGCAATGGTTATTGATGATCAAGTTTATTGGGATTTATGACTATGGGAGTTGCAAAAATACTTAAAAAAAATACGTGTGGCACTCGGGAACTGCCGCGGTAAAGCTATTGCATAACATTTTCTAGTCGCACACACACAAACACCGTGCCGAAGTCTGCCGAACTGAAACGACGTTAGACGATGCACGGCTTTCAACGCCGCACCGCTGTGCCGGTCGGAGTGGGGGGCGTAAGGTTTATTTTCGTTACGGAATTTCTTGATTCGGTCACCGCGCTCAAAGCCCGCGATAAAAGCTATGCAATATAATAATAATAGCTTAAAAGTTTTAATAATTTCTGGCGATAGCGCAGACCATAAGGGTGAGTCAAGTTAATACCAAAGTATTTTTGTTGGTTTGTCCATCAATCACACAGCAACGACTTGATTTTTTGTATGGGTATAGTTGAAGTCTTGGAGACTGTTCATCCAGGAAAAATAGAGGATTCCTGCGACATTTTAATAATACCCTACTAAACGCGGACAAATGCTAGTATTTTAAAAAGTGCCAACTCAATAATAATAAAGTAAGTATTTCAGTCCTCCCATTCAGTGTCCACTTTAAATTGGTATCATAAAAATTCTTTTCAAAAAACCGACTTCTAACGCCACTACAAAGTATAAAAATAATTTTAGTTTGACCACGTTTGTTGAAGTCGGGCGGGCCTAAATTCAAACTATGAAACCGATGCGCGACGCTACACAATATGAGAGACTCGTTTGTAGAAGTCGAGAGAGCATCGCGAGTCGGTTTCATAGTTTGTATTTTAGGCCCGCCCGACTTCAACAAACGTGGACAAACTAAAATTATTTTTATACTTTGTAGTGGCGTTAGAAGTCGGTTTTTTGAAAAGAATTTTTGACCGAGCGAAGCGAGGTCTCTGAGTCTACTAGAGTGAATTTGCACTTGTCCGTCCGTCCGTCCGTCCGTCCGTCCGTCTGTCAGAGCCTTATAACTTTTGAATTACTAAACGTAATTACTTCAAATTTAGATATAATATGTAAACTGATGGCCTTCAGCCGAATATTGGATAAAAAATTATAAAAACCTTTATTTCAGGGGGGCTCTCATAGAAGTGAATGCGAAGTAAAAAAAAAATTATCGCGTTACATAAAATTGTTACGTATCATTTTAAAGATAATTTTGAACCGAGTACAAAAATATTTTTTTTTTAATTTTTCCCTTAAAATTGACGAATTGGGGGGCTTTCAAAGTGGCGATTTTATACGCTCGCTTGAAGACGCTCTCTAGGAAAATCCGCTATGGATTTTCAAACTGGTTTTATTTTTTTAGGTCACTTACATCCTGTACTTGAACAACAAATACTAAAATTATATGAATATTATAAAGAAACGAGATTATTTAATTTTTAATGGGCATCAGTAATTCATATAGTATCAACATAGCTTCACAATAATGCTAATAGTTGGCGCAGTCAGTAACTATTCCCATGGAACTACGAGTTACGACTACGACCTATCCCAAAAACAGTTTTGCGTCGACCATTATTATTTAGTTACATAATATAATACAATAATTGTATTGTATTTTTTTTGTACCATATTATTCAATTAAAATTATTTTTTAGTTAAATTTTAGTTAAATATTGTATATTTTCTATTCGCGTCGATAGATGATGATTTGTACAGATGCCCGTAACCCGGTTTCACTCGTTAGTACCTACATAATAATTCAATGTTTTCACTAACGTTCCCTAACCTTTACGGGCTACCTATAAGTTAGGTGATGTTTTCTGTCAACTTATTTATCACGATCCTGTACGGGACACCTAAAAGGATATTGGGACGGATGTTAGGACTTAGGATTGTATTTAGGAGCTACCTACGTTAAGAGACTCCTACTTAGGGGATGATTTAGGTATGTTTGGTGAAAACGGGCATAATAATAATGTCAGTTTTGGTTATCATGTATCGATTGAATGAATAATCATGGGATACCGTTACCGCGAGGTCTCAGTTCGGGGCGAACCACTAGTTATTTTAAGCTTTTAAGTGTAGTATCCTATGATTGAGGAGCTAGGACCTGGAGCTCCATGATGTAGTCCATACTTGTTACCTACAATGATAATTCGTAATCGACATTTCCTAAATCTCTTTATTTTAGGTGAGCAATATCCCTGCAGCATCAGGCTTGAGGAGTTGAAGGTTAAAATTTTTATGGGACCATTTCGCAAACATCCTCTGTCGATTAAAAAAAATCACGCGAATCGGTTCAGTAATCCCGGAGAAATCGGTGGACATACCTACATAGCAAAAATAATAAAAAAAAAAAGATACCGGCCGAATTGAGAACCTCCTCCTTTTTGGAAGTCGGTTAAAAATACAAGCAACTAATTGCGCTCAATAAAATGTATCCACCAATTCCCATTTCATTAAGTAATTGCATTAAATTAATAACAAGATAATACGCAGTTTTCATACGAAATTACAAAATAATGTAAATAGTTAACAGGAACAATTACATTCAATTAGCTACGAAACTATAATATTTTATCGGTTTAAATTATTAAAATAATAATAATTGAGTAGGGATTCTTACGCAGACAGGTTACAATTTGACGACAAAGAGATTTATTTTTGCCTAAAAAATAGAGTGGCTAGTTATTGAATAGATTTTCGTACGTCCAGTTGATTGATCTAAATGTCAATAAGTAGTTTATGTTGTACCACAAAGACCAAAGTGGCAAATCTCGTGTGATATTTTCACGGGGCCAAGACAAAGTAGGTAATATATAGTCATACAGAATTTAAACGACAATGTAACATACATAATAATATAATAATTATGTTATAGTGTTGAGTCAATTATTCGGGTTATTAGACCAAGACGTGTGGTCTGTCCATTAAGTGAAAAATATCCGCCCTAAACGTCATCACACTTATATTATAAAGGCGAAATTTTGTGTGTGTGTGTGTGTGTGTTTAAGTTTGTTACTCTTTCACCCAAAAATTACTGGACGGATTTGGCTGAAATTTGGCATGGAGATAGATGGACCATGGAGTAACACATAGGCTATATTTTATCCCGGAAAATTAAAGGGTTCCCGCGGGAATCAAAAAACTGATCCACGCGGACGAAGTCGCGAGCATCATCTAGTGTAGAATATTTACCACCACTACTAATGACCGTTAGTCATCAGTAATGACGAAAAGGCTCTGCAATGGCAAGTTCTATAATGTTTGTTTTGTTCAAGTTTAGCAAATACCCACTTGAAAAAATCCATTGATTTTATTTACTTACTTAAACTAGCGGCACGCTATGATGGCCGGTTTGACACATTACAATAGTGATGTGGAATGTCAATTTATTCTCGAACAAAAAACAATTAAGTTTTGTTTTTGTACCTGATTAAATAGGTTTAATAAAACAAAAATGTATATGTTTATTTAATTTATTTGAACGAACTGAATATTTGAATGAAAATGAATATACATACTTTATATGCACACAAGAAACATATGAATACAAAAGATACCAAAAAAGGTGCCACAAAAGGCCATAATTAATCAGATTCGTCCATACTACTATTTTCACTGTCGTCACTGCTATCATCACCTACATTAATAATTATATGTTCGTTTTCTATAATATTATCTATTTTCACATCTCTTTCATAATCTTCCCTTATTAATTTAACAGTTCTATTCACAACCTTTTCCCAGTCTCCTTTAGTCACATGTTCACAAGCTTCTTCTAATAATTTTAGCATTTTTTTTGTGGTAAATGGGGGTTCTGTATTGTGTCTTGCAGCATATCCCTTAATTTGAGCCCACACCAACTCAATCGCATTATACTCACAATGGTAAGGCGGTAACCGTATAACTCTGTGCCCATGTTCTAATGCTATTTCGTCAATGACGTATCGGATCTTGGTTGGTTTGTTTTCTTTTAAAAGACGTACTAATTCCGCTTTTAACATATTCATGTTTGCATCTACGCCATTTTTACGAAGCCATGCGACGATATCAGCTTTCTTTTGGGATTGGGCAGGTGGCTTGTCAATTTGCATCGAGTGGTATGGGGCGTTGTCCATAATTATAATAGATGGTTCAGGGAGGCTACACAACATTGAGGTAAACCATTCAGTAAACTTTTCTCCATTCATGTCTTCATGATAGTCTCCAGTGGTTTTTGACGCAAAAGCCATGAGAGAACCTTCGACAAACCCGTTGATGGTTCCGGCGTGACAAATTATAAGTCGCGATCCTTTTCCTACAGGAACTTTGGAAGTAGATGCTGCTGTGTCATCGTTCCAAGAACGGCCTACAGTATGGTTAGCATTAAGCCATGTTTCATCCAAGAACACAACATTTTGCCAATTTTTGATTTCTTTCACTTGCCGTAAAAAAGTATACCTTGCCATCGCTATATCAAATCTTTCCATCAATATTTTGCGTTTGTTACATTTTTTGTATCGAAATCCAATGGTCTTCAAAATCTTCGTTAAAGAACTTTCCCCACCGAAGAATAATCCAGCTTCCTTCAGTGAATGCACCAACTTTTTTCTTGTTGGATACTCCTTCTGTAAATAGTAGCCGTAAACATGTCTTCGGATAGCATCGGCATCAAAGCTATCGATGCCTACGACTGGTTTTGCTCGTTTTCTCTTTTTTGGTGTGTGAAGTTTATTTTCTTCTGTGCCAGTCTCGCCATATTTTTTTTTAGTTATCCGTCTAACAGTTCGTTGTCCAATATTAAGCGCATCAGCTACGCGTTCAACCACTGACGTTATAGGTAAAATTGGCCCTCCATTTTGAGCTTCACGATCGAAATAGTTACGAAGGCGTATTACGAACTCACGTGTCTGACTATTTAGAACAGTTCTCTGCGTACGTTCGGTCATATCGACGAAATCCACAACAAAGGGCTTGAACAGAGTCCAAATTAACGAGCAAGGGTCAACAGTAATGCAGTATCAATATTTGAAATCCAAAGCCAGGTCAAAACTATATCACAATCGCATTGCACTGACAGTTTATACTTTTCGAAGCAACGTCAATTCGAAACTGCTTTGTTTTGCATTGAGCATTGACGCGAGTTTGCCGGAGGTAGTAGTTGTGCTAGCCAGCGATCCTATGTGACGATCGTATTAGATTCCATTTTTAAAAATTTTCAATTTAGAAAACCAAATGCCGAGTTGTGGTATATATCATATAAAAATAAAAATTTTACCTTTTGTATGAAACAGCTGATATTTTTTTGCGATTTCAGAGGTTTGTCCACATAATGAAAATTGTTCATATTCACAAGTACATTCACCCCTTAAATGGTGCAAACTGATTTTTCTACACTTGTATACATTTTAGAAATCAATTTAATAAATAAATTTTGAGTCCTAAACCTAAAACTACATTCGATAAAATTTATGAATCTCTGCACATCACTATCGTCAATAAAGTAATACAATTATTTCCTTCAAAGTCGTTATCAATTAATACGGAACTTCATGAGCGGACAAACGTCAAACCGGCCATCATAGCGTGCCGCTAGTGTAGTGGGGGCTGCTACCCCACACTGCGATAAATGTTTATCGTTTACGCGATTTGAAACTTAGCCAAATGACTTCTTTTTCTTGGTGTATATTTTGTCCTTTTCAACCGAATTCAAAAAAGGAGGATGTTCTCAATTCGTCGGAATCTTTTTTTTATGTATATTCACCGATTACTCGAAAACACCCGACCTGAGTTGAAAAATTCTTTTTTGTTTCAAATACTTCCCAGGTGGACCAATTTAAATTTTATCGAAATAACTTATATACTTTGTAAGTTTGTAGTGGCGCGGGCGTTTGAAGTCGCTGTCTTAAAATGATTTTTTTATTAAGTATAGATTATTATTTTCTGTTCTAAAAGACATTTAAATATCTTTGTTTGGGGCTAATAAATTAAGTTCTGTGACGCGGTGTCGAGCGGACTTCCTCCACGCAACGTGGATTATTTCAGGATGGGGTGCTAAGTAATGAAATTAAATTAAATTTTAACAAAATTACCGTTCATGCCTTGAGGGCGCGAAGAATTGAATGAAATTTTACGAGCGTTGAATTATAAAATTATTTCCTTTGAGTACTTACTGTTTTATTGATGATTTTGATCTATAAAGATCATACTTACTTTAACAAATTCTACTATTAGTACAACCAAGTATAACCAATTGAATTCAACAAAGAAGAATTTTCAAATAAGTTGACTATTAGTGGGGAATTTAGATGATCATCAGGTACTAATATTACGAAAGTGTGTTTTTTCCTTTATCTACTTACCTTCCTTTTTCCGGGATTAAAAGTATTTTTGTCACTTTCCAGCAGGCCTAGCATGCTCGTCGACGAGAGAGAGAGAGAGATATTGTCGATGTAGACTGATTTCTCGTTTACTCTTTAAATTTAAAAATTCGAGAAAATTACGTCACCACTCGCCATATTAGAGTTCGTAGAGTAAAATAGAGAAAATACAGTACCCGGCGATGTATATTGCACATCGGCCTTTGGAATAAAACGCTATTTTATTCTATTGCAAGGAAAGCTAGCCAGAAATTCACGTAGTAATTACTGAAATCTCTTCACAATCGACGAGCACATCACGTAACATATATAAAAAAAATGCAGTCGAACTGTGAATAGAATAGAATAGCGTTTTATTCTAAAGGCCGATGTGCAATATATACTGCCGGGTATTGTAATTTGATCTCTACTTTTGACGTAACGAGACGAATCATGGTGTACAACCATGTCAGTTTCGATAGATATAATACTTGAAAAGGAGTAGATAAAATTTCTCGCGCGTGCATGCTAGGCCTGCTGGTCCTCAATTACCATGCAAAAATAACATTGATCCATTGCTCCATCGCTGCGTGATATTGAACAATAAAGTAACACTACATATTCGCATTTATTATACGTCATATTAGTACTGTGGTGTATTCTCTAAAATTGATCAGAGGTCATTGCGATTGTTTCACTGATGCAATCACTTTAGGAATCATCATCATTAGCAACCCATCAACGGCTCACTACTGAGCGCAGGTCTCCTCTCAGAGAAGGGTTATAGGCCATAGTCCACCACGATGGTCCAGTGCGAATTGTGCGGACTTCACACACCTTCAAGAACATTATGAAATACTCTCAGGTGTGCAGGTTTCCTAACGATGTTTTCCTTCACCGTTGAAGCAAGTGATATTTAATTGCTTAAACGCACTTGGCTTCGAAAAGTCAGAGGTGCGTACCCGGGGTCGAACCTGCGACCCCCCGAATAGAAGACCACAGTCATAACCACTAGGCTATTACTGCTTTAGAGAATACCACTACTGATTTTCATACTTATTTTCACGTTCAATCTGGGGTAGTTCGTTAATGCCTCCACTTATCAACTGCCTCAGGTAGACTGTCCTGGGTACAATTCCCGGTAGGGACAATTTACGAATTTTCAATTTCTTAATTGCTTCTGGTGTGATCTGGCTTTGGACGTTAGCATTCCGACACAATGCTGCAAAGAAATTGATTAGGGTATGGGTTTAATTGAACTGCCATACCCTTTTCACGTTATCCCGCTTCCATCTTGGCCTCTATCAGCAGTTACCACCAGATGAGATCACTGACAAGAGCGTAGAGTAAAGTAATTCACTAGAAACTCAAGGGCTAATTTTTGTCATTGAGTAAAAAGTATAGGTAATATTTTTAGCGTGTTTTTTTACCCTATTTTAATCTTTATAGCTATATAAAAACTACTTTTTGCCCGTGACTTCGTCCGCATGGATCCAGTTTTTTAAAAATCCCGCAGGAACCTTCTGTTTTTCCGGAATAAAAGGCCTATGTCACTTTCCAAGTCTTCAATTATATCCTTGCAAAATATTGCGTCGAACATTTTTTTATTGAGGTTGTTTTTCACCCCAAAATACTTTCCAAATTTCCGACTTTCAAAAAATTTCTTTCATACAAACTTATCCTGGTTGCAAAGCGATTTTAAAATTCTAACTCCACGCGGACGGAGTCGCGGCAAAAACTGTTCTTTTTTTATGAAATCAAGGCTGTAAGACTTATTATACAAGGGTTAGGACTTATTATAAGTATAAGTATATCTAGACTTACAAAAGTTAGGATACGTTAATAATTTAAAAACAGTTCCATTTTCCTTTAAACTTACTAAAACCTACCGTTAAACTCCCTTTTTGTACTCAACTATGAAAGACAAAGGAACTCGCACTCGCGTTTTTTTCCATCCCCCTATAATCCCTGGCTTATAATGAGATTGTCTTAAGGCCGACGTCACAAAGCATGCAAATGAATATTAAATAACGCTTTTAACAAGGGAAGCCTGTTCCGGGCTCCTGGCGTGTACATGCAAAGTGGTGTATATATTTATTATTAACAACTTTGTTTAGATTCTTCTCTAAGATCCCTATATAGCTGAATAGCTGATGCCTTTGACTCGCGTATGTATGGAAACACCGTATGTTTTTAAAAATCCCGCAGGAAACCTCGGTTTTTCTGGGATATAAGGAAGCCTATGTCATTCTCCAAGTCTTCAATTGTACCCGTGCAAAAATCACAGCGATAAGTTCTTCCGTAGCTGCGTGATTGAGATCAAATAAACAAACAAACATACTTTCGCATTTATAGTATTACTAGGTGATGCCCGCGACTTCGTCCGCGTGGATTAAGGTTTTTTTGAATTCCCGCGAGAATCCTTTAATTTTCCGGGATAAAATGTAACCTATGTGTTAATGCAGGGTATAATCTATCTCCATACCAAACAGCCAATTCCGTCCAATAGTTAGTTTGCGTGAAAGAGTAACAAACATACGCATACAGACACAAACTTTCACCTTTATATTATTAATGTGATAGAGTAATATTAGTAAGAATAGCTGATACGCGATGTAGTAGAAGTGAAAGTAGGTTTTTGGAAAAATTCGTGAGAACTAGTAATTTTTCCGGATTTAAAGGTCCATCTCCATATTACATTATCTTCGGGCTAATATCTTAAGCTATTTGATATTGCTTGTACCAAACTTTCATTGTATTATTTGTTACATTTCGTTTTGAAATGAGCAACTGCTGGGTTTCTTACCGGCTCTTCTCAGTAGAATCTGCTTTCTGAACCGGTGGTAGAGTTTTGTGTGAGTGGAGGGTTGACTTGTCATAAGGGCCACAGGTTGCCTTCCTATCAGCAATTTGCGTTGGCTCTAATGGACATTTGTACCTAGATTGGTTGACAAACAGTTAGACTTGTCATCCTTAAAAATAGTGGTGCCAACCGTAGAAAAGCGGGATGTAGTTGGCCTTACGAAGGGACTTAGTCGGCATCACCACTACCATCTCCCTATGTATTACCAACCGTTGGGTACAAAATCCCAACGCAAATTGCTACTAGGGCTACATGAAAAGTCCTACTTGTTGAACTGATTAGTTCAACCGTTCCCAAATGCCTCGAAATAAATTATTAACATTTGGGGTAGTGTATGAAACAGCATTTTTTCTATGTTAATGTCCAAAGCTTAACACATTCAACTTTCCACCAGAGCTATGAAATGAAGCTATGAAATCCTTTTAGTGATTGTCACTAATATCAAACGTCCCTAATGGAAAGGCAACTTTACTATTGACCTAAAATCTTAAGAAACAAATTGTATATAGGCCGAAATATATCAAAGTTTTACGTCTCCCCCATAAAGGAGCAAACACACATGCAAAACAATAACCTGGCAAACAACCCGTTAAGGCCGCATAAATCTTCGGCGTTCTACGCGGGTGGAAATAGCGGGAGAAGTTGAAACGTTCGTATAAATTCTAAGAATATTGCCGCCATTCGATACCGGTATTTATGGCTGGCAAGCTATCGACAGGGTTAGCACCACTTAAAATAGTAGGAGGAATGTACTACAATATTATATGTATGTAGCAGCGAAGAATTTTTGTACAATTTTTACTGAAGTTGATGAGAACAGATGAACGGCCATAGATAAGTAGAAAAGACTATGGTTGGTGAAATAGAACAATAGTGATTAGGGCTGCGGCCTCCTATTCAGGGACTCGCAGGTTCGATTCCGGGCACGCACCTCTGAATTTGACTTTTAGGAGTTATGTACCTTTTAAAATTCAAAATTCAAATTCATTTATTGCAATAGTATATTTTGTTCAACAAATTATTTATATTCTATTTACATAATATATACCTAATACTACATTAAAACTAAATTTATTCTAAAATTAAAACTAAAATTAAATAAAATCTAAAACCCCATCGAAGTCACTGCAGTGTGGCATAGTACCCAAGATGCTGGCAGCATTACCCCTTTGGATGGCCAAGCTAATCCTTTGGCCAAGGTAGCTGCCAGCTCTTGAATCCCCGGTAGACTCGATCACCTTTTTAGATAGCTCTACAAAAAGCGCTCGAGCCTCCGGGCCCCACGGCCCCAGGGTCTCTACACCAAAAGGCAGAAATATGAAACCACTGTCAAGTTTTACATATTTGCGCCTCTTAGCCTGTTCGGCGCTAGTAGCCGCTTCACCCGCCACAGAAGAGGTCGCATGGATGTGGGATGCAGCTAGAGTTTATTTATTTGCAAGATTGGGTAGGTACAAGATCTTTTAGATTCTCAAATTTAAATTTAATTTTTAAAATTTATGCAATTTAAGTATCACATGCTTCATCATGAGGAAGCCTGCAGCCTGAGAGTTCTTTATAATACTCTCAAAGATGTGTGAAGTCTGTTAGGCATTGGGCAAGCGGGACGGATTATGGCCTTTCTCTGAGAGGAGACTTCAATAGTGAACCGTTGATTGGTGGCTAATGATGATGATGATGACTCATTATTCATTTAAATTATATTTCCGAGTTGACAACCCTAATAGTGACGTCATAGCACCTGATACCATCTCCCAATATTATGTTTACAAAAAGCTGAGCTTTGTGAGGGCTCGCGTAGTTTTTCTAACGGGTAATAAATTTAAGTTAATGGTTATAAAATTATATTTTCTTTGACAGATAACATTTGGATATGAAATTAAATTACTATGTTAAATCACAAATCTATAGGCGTGATAGTTTTTCAGTAAAGTGTACCACAAAATGTACAGCTTGTGGGATAGTTATAGGTCTCGCTCCGCTCGCCCTAATAAAATGTAAATGAACCAATTCATTACATTAAATAAATTCGACAAAAATATCGGAATATTGATATGTATATATTAAAGCTCCCTTCAATTTTATTTAACTTATGCCGAACGCTAATGTATTGTTTATTAACTAAATGTTGATTTTAGCGGAAACTTTTTAAGTTTTAAGGATAAAATATATAGCCTATATTGTGTAAATTGAGAGTACCCTAATCGGTTCGAATGTTTAGGTGGACAGACGGTCGGACTTGACTAGACTATAAGGGTTCCGTGTTGTTTTACTTCGAACCCCTAAAAACTGTAATGATTAAAAAATATAAATATTGCATTTTTTTAATGTTTTCCTCTTTACGTTATATTATTATGATTTTATTGAATAAGTTGTCACGGCGTCGGCATATGATGTGGAGGTGCAAGTTTTAAGATAATTTTTAGTATAGTTAGTTAGTAAGTTTATAATAAATAAGTTTATAATAAATAAGTTTAATATAATAAATAAGTTTAATAGTTAATAAGTTTTAGTAAGTTTAATAGTTTTAAGAGCGGAGCGAGACCTATCACTATCCCACAAACTGTACATTTTGTGGTACACTTCGCTGAGAAACTATTACGCCTATGGATTTGTGATTTAACATCGTAATTTAATTTCATATCCAAATGTGTTATCTGTCAAAGAAAATATAATTTTATAACCATTAACGTAAAAATTATTACCCGTTAGAAAAACTACGCGAGCTCTCACAAAGCTCAGCTTTTTGCTAGTTATAATATAATGATTATTGTGTCTAACTTACCACAGTAAGTACCAATAGACTTGGCGAAACTGTAAGGGTTCCTAGTTGTTTTACTACGGAATCCTAAAAAAAGATGTGTTACGCTAACCAAGTAAAGAGTTAGATGATTAAAATTTTGTTTGAGTGCGTTTTGCTGCTTAGGAAATTTTCTGTTTTTTCTTAGGAAAACTATCGATATAAAATATCGATATGGTAGCATCGCAATTAATTTGTCTATCTTACACTGTATTTAACCTATATGTGTGCGTAAATGTAATAGTGTTGGAGATTTTGTCTTTTGTGTGCCATAATGACACAAATGGAATTGATAAAGTGCGCAGTTCTGTGTATGTAGTGTTTCCTCCCCCCCGCACCAAAATTGGCAGACTTTTTTGTTCCTAGCATTAGGCGTGTTACTGGTCCCGTGGTTCATTTGTCAAAGGTCACAGTACACCAGTATATCTGTAGCTATTAGTAATGACGTGTTCTCGCTTTTGTCGGCAGTCCCCATAACTGCCCACTTTTTCTTTTTAAATAACGTTTACACTAGCGGCACGCTATGATGGCCGGTTTGACACATTACAATAGTGATGTGGAATGTCAATTTATTCTCGAACAAAAAACAATTAAGTTTTGTTTTTGTACCTGATTAAATAGGTTTAATAAAACAAAAATGTATATGTTTATTTAATTTATTTGAACGAACTGAATATTTGAATGAAAATGAATATACATACTTTATATGCACACAAGAAACATATGAATACAAAAGATACCAAAAAAGGTGCCACAAAAGGCCATAATTAATCAGATTCGTCCATACTACTATTTTCACTGTCGTCACTGCTATCATCACCTACATTAATAATTATATGTTCGTTTTCTATAATATTATCTATTTTCACATCTCTTTCATAATCTTCCCTTATTAATTTAACAGTTCTATTCACAACCTTTTCCCAGTCTCCTTTAGTCACATGTTCACAAGCTTCTTCTAATAATTTTAGCATTTTTTTTGTGGTAAATGGGGGTTCTGTATTGTGTCTTGCAGCATATCCCTTAATTTGAGCCCACACCAACTCAATCGCATTATACTCACAATGGTAAGGCGGTAACCGTATAACTCTGTGCCCATGTTCTAATGCTATTTCGTCAATGACGTATCGGATCTTGGTTGGTTTGTTTTCTTTTAAAAGACGTACTAATTCCGCTTTTAACATATTCATGTTTGCATCTACGCCATTTTTACGAAGCCATGCGACGATATCAGCTTTCTTTTGGGATTGGGCAGGTGGCTTGTCAATTTGCATCGAGTGGTATGGGGCGTTGTCCATAATTATAATAGATGGTTCAGGGAGGCTACACAACATTGAGGTAAACCATTCAGTAAACTTTTCTCCATTCATGTCTTCATGATAGTCTCCAGTGGTTTTTGACGCAAAAGCCATGAGAGAACCTTCGACAAACCCGTTGATGGTTCCGGCGTGACAAATTATAAGTCGCGATCCTTTTCCTACAGGAACTTTGGAAGTAGATGCTGCTGTGTCATCGTTCCCAGAACGGCCTACAGTATGGTTAGCATTAAGCCATGTTTCATCCAAGAACACAACATTTTGCCAATTTTTGATTTCTTTCACTTGCCGTAAAAAAGTATACCTTGCCATCGCTATATCAAATCTTTCCATCAATATTTTGCGTTTGTTACATTTTTTGTATCGAAATCCAATGGTCTTCAAAATCTTCGTTAAAGAACTTTCCCCACCGAAGAATAATCCAGCTTCCTTCAGTGAATGCACCAACTTTTTTCTTGTTGGATACTCCTTCTGTAAATAGTAGCCATAAACATGTCTTCGGATAGCATCGGCATCAAAGCTATCGATGCCTACGACTGGTTTTGCTCGTTTTCTCTTTTTTGGTGTGTGAAGTTTATTTTCTTCTGTGCCAGTCTCGCCATATTTTTTTTTAGTTATCCGTCTAACAGTTCGTTGTCCAATATTAAGCGCATCAGCTACGCGTTCAACCACTGACGTTATAGGTAAAATTGGCCCTCCATTTTGAGCTTCACGATCGAAATAGTTACGAAGGCGTATTACGAACTCACGTGTCTGACTATTTAGAACAGTTCTCTGCGTACGTTCGGTCATATCGACGAAATCCACAACAAAGGGCTTGAACAGAGTCCAAATTAACGAGCAAGGGTCAACAGTAATGCAGTATCAATATTTGAAATCCAAAGCCAGGTCAAAACTATATCACAATCGCATTGCACTGACAGTTTATACTTTTCGAAGCAACGTCAATTCGAAACTGCTTTGTTTTGCATTGAGCATTGACGCGAGTTTGCCTGAGGTAGTAGTTGTGCTAGCCAGCGATCCTATGTGACGATCGTATTAGATTCCATTTTTAAAAATTTTCAATTTAGAAAACCAAATGCCGAGTTGTGGTATATATCATATAAAAATAAAAATTTTACCTTTTGTATGAAACAGCTGATATTTTTTTGCGATTTCAGAGGTTTGTCCACATAGTGAAAATTGTTCATATTCACAAGTACATTCACCCCTTAAATGGTGCAAACTGATTTTTCTACACTTGTATACATTTTAGAAATCAATTTAATAAATAAATTTTGAGTCCTAAACCTAAAACTACATTCGATAAAATTTATGAATCTCTGCACATCACTATCGTCAATAAAGTAATACAATTATTTCCTTCAAAGTCGTTATCAATTAATACGGAACTTCATGAGCGGACAAACGTCAAACCGGCCATCATAGCGTGCCGCTAGTGTAGTGTCTTATTGTCTCGCTGCTATAATATTCGTGAAATATGTTTTGTATTACTTTTGTGGTGGAGATTATGTTATTTTTTGTTCCAAACATGGAAATTATGTTGAGATGAAACTCACTGAATCAAAGGAAAATGGGAAATAGAAAGCCCCAGGATAATCTTGAAGACTTACGAATATGACTGTTTGTGTTTTGATTTCAGTAATTTCTTATATCGTACGTAGGCTACTCGTAATATGAGTGGTTTACAAGTATTACTATTACCTTACTAATTCCTGGTAATTGTTACCATTACCTTACTAATTCCTGGTAATTATTACCATTACCTTACTAATTCCTGGTAATTATTACCATTACCTTACTAATATCCGGTAATTTTCCCCATTACCTCATTAATTCTTAATAAAAATATTTTATGCACCTATTAATAGAATAGAATAGATTTTTACTCAAATAAACTTTTACAAAGTGCTTTTGTATCACGTGAATCGTCAAGTGAATCTAAACGACTGGTTCGGAATGCCGTCTTAGACGACATGAACCAGCAAGAAACTTACTGTTTTTATTAAAAATTAGCTTTTACAAACGGCTTCGCTCCTGCCTTCTATTAAAGATAATTGGTGAGGTGATTCCTAAAAAAAAATTACCAACTTCGATTTTTTTTCGATTTTTCAGCAGTTCATATAAGTCTTACCTATTTTTTTGTCGTTTTTAAACCACTTCTGTATTAAGGCGAACAAAACAAAAACAGAATTATTCAAATCGGTCAAGTCTTTTTTGACTTTTAGCCGGACTGATGAAGAGCAAATTGATTTATTTTTTATATTTATATACATAGATTGTAATTTACAAATTACAAACCATTACAAATACCATAAGTATTCCAATTTATAAAGGTAAATAAATCTGAAATCAAGTTATTCGCTTTCGCAGTATAAAGACTTATGGAAAGACAAGAAGACATACGCAATAGACGAGACACCGGAAAATAGTTCCAGCAAAAACTTCGCAGGCATGCTTACCGCCGGCCTGCACAATGTCAAGCCGATGTTCCAAAAACCTCGCGGCCTATATCTGCTGCTATTCTGTGTCATGAGCTTCTTCACTATGCTATTGTGAGTACAGATTTTGATATGTATCCAAAAAGTTTTAAGCTATTGCATAGCTTTTATCGCGGGCTTTGAACTAGGACAAACAGTTTGAGCGCGGCGACCGAATCAAGAAAATCCGTAACGAAAAAAACCTAACACCGTCGTTCAGTAAACGTTCAACATTTTAGAGGTTCACAAGTAGCTCTATTTGGCGCAGTAGCAGTGGGTGAGCGACCGCTTTATTTGATGATGTCGCAGGTTCGAATCTCTCTCGCGAGGTAGTGACAGTTCGCTTTTCTTGTTTGTTTTTTATTTTATTTTTTGCATAATTTTTACTATGCATAAAAATATTGCATAAGTTGATAAAAAATGCTATGCAATAGCTTTACCGCGGCAGTCCCCGAGTGCCACTTAAGTTTTTTTTTCTTTATTTATTTAGGGGTTATAACTTGATTCATCAGCCCCATTATAATCTGAATACAATGTATACACAAGCAAAATTAATCAAAATTACACAATGTATACACAAGCAAAATTGATCAAAACTAAAACAATTACAGTAATTACAGATTAAAAAAAATAATAAATTAGACTTATGGATCTGAAAAGAGTTATGGCATCTTTGGATGCTGGACGAGCAAGTATGTAACCCGGTATTAGTATGTAACATACCCGGGTCCAATCTCTTCAAATCCATAAGGCCTACAATTTCTTCGCATCCAAAAAGTTATTTGCTGAGGTAAAACAAGGGTAAAACCCAACAAATATAATGATTAATAAATTAAATCTAAATATATAAAAGGAGAACGTGACTGACTGACTGAATGAATGACTGACCTATCAACGCACAGCTCAAACCACTGGACAGATCGGGCTGAAAGGCATACAGATAGCTACTATGACGTTGACATCCGCCAAGAAATGATTTTTGAAAATTCCACCCCATAGGGAGTAAAATAGGGATCTGAAAAATCTAACTTAACGTGAGCGAAGCCGCGGGCAATAACTAGTTCATAAATAAAATAAAATTAATAATCCGTACTAATATGTGAAAATGTGCTTGTTTGTTGGTTTGTTGGTTTGTCTTTACATCACGTATCAACTGACCAACCGATCGAAGTTAGTTTCTTTAAGGGTATTGTTGAGTACATGGATACTGAGTGAGGGAAACTTTTAATCCTCAAAAACTATAAAGTTCTCGTGCGATTTAAAAAGTTTGATTTTCTCACATTATTAAGGGTTTTAGAAACATTCTCTCCAGTAGATATACACTTTCATAAGGACTACCTTCAGCAATGAAGTGTGCGACCAAGAAGAAAATCTATTCTCAGTCTCTGAAGTTGATTTACGATAATGGCTGGTAAAGCATCAAAATAAAATATTTATACCTTTTGAAACTTGTTTTGTGTATGTTTCAGGTACAACGTAATAAGGCTGTGGTTTCCTCAACTGTCGACGATTGTAGAGCATTACAGCAGAACAGACAGCCAAGATTTGTGCGTAATGTTGGATTCTTACACTCATGACTTGGCAAATGTTACAGTTGATGGAGAATGTATACCAGTATGTATCCAGTATTTTATGCAATTAGTTTTGAATACAGCAAAAGTGCAGGATTGGATAGGTTTCATTAATTATTTCATTATAGATTTATTCCTACGGGAAATATAATTAATGAACGTCAAATGGGTAAAGTACAACCGCCACTTTCCATTTGGTACTGGTACAAAAATAAATTTGTAGTGCAGCGATATTTTAACAAGGTTTGTTGTTAAATTTGTACTTGTTAAACATTATGGGTTTTCGAGATATAAAGTTTTTAAACTAGCGGCACGCTATGATGGCCGGTTTGACACATTACAATAGTGATGTGGAATGTCAATTTATTCTCGAACAAAAAACAATTAAGTTTTGTTTTTGTACCTGATTAAATAGGTTTAATAAAACAAAAATGTATATGTTTATTTAATTTATTTGAACGAACTGAATATTTGAATGAAAATGAATATACATACTTTATATGCACACAAGAAACATATGAATACAAAAGATACCAAAAAAGGTGCCACAAAAGGCCATAATTAATCAGATTCGTCCATACTACTATTTTCACTGTCGTCACTGCTATCATCACCTACATTAATAATTATATGTTCGTTTTCTATAATATTATCTATTTTCACATCTCTTTCATAATCTTCCCTTATTAATTTAACAGTTCTATTCACAACCTTTTCCCAGTCTCCTTTAGTCACATGTTCACAAGCTTCTTCTAATAATTTTAGCATTGCATTTTGAAAATTGTTCATATTCACAAGTACATTCACCCCTTAAATGGTGCAAACTGATTTTTCTACACTTGTATACATTTTAGAAATCAATTTAATAAATAAATTTTGAGTCCTAAACCTAAAACTACATTCGATAAAATTTATGAATCTCTGCACATCACTATCGTCAATAAAGTAATACAATTATTTCCTTCAAAGTCGTTATCAATTAATACGGAACTTCATGAGCGGACAAACGTCAAACCGGCCATCATAGCGTGCCGCTAGTATAATATATCGACACCTGCAAGGGAAAACATCGTATCTCATTTTTCGTTGAGCGCAAAAAGCATCTTTTATTTACTAAGAATATGATTTAACTCAAAATCGCTAAAAAGTGAGTTACGACGTTTTTCCTTGCAGGTGTCGATTATGTACTAAAAAAACAAAGTTGATTCTACAAAATTGCTACTTTACAGGAGAGCAGTTTAAAGTTTTGAACTTGGGTTTTTCGGCATTCCGTAGAACAATGTTGGTTCATATAATACGACATGGTTTTTGAGTATTTCTTAATTATAATTAAAATTAAAACATATGAAACGCGACTGCTTTCCAAATTACAACATCGCAAGTGACAATCAACTGGCGGCCGCCGGCATTTGACAAGTTGGCGACAGCAGCGCTTCTTTACAAGCAACGCTTTTCTTCGGAATGAGTTTAAGATACGACTTTGTCCGATTGAATCTCTCCAAAATTATTGAATATTATTATTTTTCTTTTGCTGAGGTGTTAAGCATTGTTTTTAAAAGCCGTTAGTATCGAAATCAAGATTTCGCTGTATATTCATATGCGATAGTGTTCTACGACAGTGTCGAAAAGTGCTGCCCGTTTGGCGATCATCTGTTAGAAGCTAGGTTTAAGCATTGTTTATAAAAGCCGTTAGTGTCAAAAACAAGATTTCGCTGTATATTCATATGCGACAGTGTTCTACGACAGTGTCGAAAAGTGCTGCCCGTTTGGCGATCATCTGTTAGAAGCTAGGTTTCAAGTCAAAGTTTTTTATTTGAGTAGTTATAGTACGTCTTCTTTAATAGTGGTAAACTTAAAAAATCTAAATTTAGGAATGGAAATACTTTTGGAATAATCTCATTACCGTACCTATTTAAGGATTCTTGGTGCGCTCTGCAGTTCTAGCTAGAAAAAAAATAATATTTTCCTTCTTTCAGGTTTTGAGCGGTGCAGCAACGTACATAAACAGTATGATACTAGCAACAGTATGTCTGGGACCTGTCATTATTAGCAGTGTCCTAGTAGTGAGAGTGGGGAAGAAGAACCTGTACATTGCATGCGGTCTCATTTCTGTCGGTGTGACTTTAGGACTGAGATGGGCGAGCTCAAAGACCATCATGGTTGCGCTCTTTTCTTCAGACATGGCGATATCTCAAATGATGGTCAATCTAAACCAATTTCTGGTTATAGAGTTCTTTCCAACGAATATGAGGTAAGTTGAGTTCGTTTTTGTACAAGCTTTTACCCGCGACTTCGCCTGTGTGGAGGTTTCAAGAGTTATTTCCGAGATAAGAGGTAGCCTATGTTAGTATTCAAGTCTTCATACTAAACCCATAAAAAATCACGTCTGTCGTTGCTTCGCTGCCGCATGGTTGAAGGAAAAACGAACAAACATTAACGCATTAAAAATATTATGAGTATACATTACCGGTGCGATGCCCGTGACTTCATCCGCGTGGATTTCGTTCTTAAAAATCCCGCGGGAACTCTATGTTTTTCGGGGATAAAGTAGCCTCACTCTCCAGGTCCTCAAATATACCCATGTAAAAAAATTCTTTTCAAAAAACCGACTCCTAACGCCACTACAAAGTATAAATATAATTTTAGTTTGTCCACGTTTGTTGAAGTCGGGCGGGCCTAAATACAAACTATGAAACCGATGCGCGACGCTACACAATATGAGGGACTCGTTTGTAGAAGTAGAGCGAGCATCGCGAGTCGTTTTCATAGTTTGTATTTTAGGCCCGCCCGACTTCAACAAACGTGGACAAACTAAAATTATTTTTATACTTTGTAGTGGCGTTAGGAGTCGGTTTTTTGAAAAGAATTTTTATTTTAAGCTTTTAGGTGTAGTATCCTATGATTGAGGAGCTAGGACCTGGAGCTCCATGATGTAGTCCATACTTGTTACCTACAATATCAATTCGTAATCGAAATTTCCTAAATCCCCATAGTTTTAGGGTAGGCAGTAACCTGCAGCATCAGGATTGAGGAGTTAGGACCTGGAGCTCCATGATGTAGTCCATACTTGTTAACTACAATAATAATTCGTAATCGACATTTCCTAAATCTCTTTATTTTAGGTGAGCAATATCCCTGCAGCATCAGGCTTGAAGAGTTGAAGGTGAACATTTTTATGGGACCATTGCGCAAACATCCTCTGTCGATTAAAAAAAAATCACGCTAATCGGTCCAGTAATCCCGGAGAAATCGGTGGACATACATAGAAAAAAAAAAAAAAAGATACCCGCCGAATTGAGAACCTGTTTTTGGAAGTCGGTTAAAAATCACGGCAATCCGTTGCTCTGTTGCAGCGTGATTGAAGGATAAACCAACAAACAAACACACTTTCGCATTTATGATATTGGTAAGGAATAAGGATTTAAGGAAGAAGGATTCGCAATCCCATCTCTTTCTTGGCATCAAGTAAAACTAGCAGGAAGCAAACATAAAGGTTTTTTTCTTTATTTATTTATGTTGGAGCTCTTATACCTACCTTGGTGCACGTCATTCCCATTATAATCTTAATACAATTATGTACCATTACAAAAACAGAATTAATCAAAATTATAAAACTAGAACAATTACAGTTACAGATAAAAAATTAAAAAAATATGATTACAATCAAATTAGACTTATGGATTTGAACAGAGTTCTCATCTCTGGATGCTGGATGAGCAGGTATGTTTATAAACATACCCGTGTCCAATCTATTCAAATCCATAAGGCCTATAATTTCTTCTCATCCCGACTGAATTCGGACATATTCCAATAAAAGGTGGTGAATATCCTCGATTAACTCCTGTGGCATACCTACATGACCAACAGAAAAACAGTGATTCCGGAATTTTCATCAAAAATTAAGTTCAAAGGCATGTGTCCGGATATATATATATATATATATATATATATATATATATATATATATATATATATATATATATATATATATATATATATATATATATATATATATTTTCTATCAACTTATGCAATTATAATATTTATGCAATATTTTTTTGCTCAGTAAAAATTATGCAAAAAATAATTAAAAAACAAACAAACAAGAAAAGCGCACTGTCACTACTTTTTTCGAACCTGCGACATCATACACCACACGGTAAAGAAAGCGGCCACTCGCCCACTGCGCCAAACAGAGCTACTTGTGAACCTCTAAAATGTTGAACGCTTACTGAACGACGGTGTTAGGTTTATTTTCGTTACGGAATTTCGTGATTCGGTCGCCGCGCTCAAACTGTTTGTCCTAGTTCAAAGCCCGCGATAAAAGCTATGCAATAGCTTAAAAATAAAGTCATAAATTGGCTACTACAACACGTATACTTACTGAAGTACTACGAGCGTCGGTTGTCAGTACGGCTTTGCGGAGAGCTTTTTGGAATGAACGTTAATTAACCAACACAATTTACGCCAAACACAAACCGAACTAATTCAGGCGAGGGTGACCTAACTCTGCGTTAACTCAATATTAATAGTGAGCAAGTGACTATAATTAGTAGGTTTTTATATGAAATTACACATTTGTAATTACTGGGTTCACAGAAACAATCAAATACTCGTTAGACCAACACGTACGTCATGTCAAGTGTTGAAATGTTTTCCAGTGATAGCTTATTATTTCTGTCCATTATAATGCTTTCAAAATAATATTAAAATGATATTTATCTCACCGTAATATCCAATGGTCTTCATAATACTAGGTTTTATTTCAATTACTTACCATATATTTTTATTGATATTTTTGTGGTCAGTAAAATTTTATTTATTTATTTTTGTCAAGGAAGAGAAAGATTTCTCTAACATACTTATACAATTATGGTCTTCAAGACTAAAGTTTTCTAGGGCTAGCTTTGAAAGATTTCTCCATAACCTTATCAGCGTCCTAGAGTGTTTTAAATATATATTGCTGCTAATCTTACGATGACATGGCACGATAATATCCTACTCTTTAAATTGGTTATGGAACAAGTAATTTTTTTAACTGTGGTCCTGATTATTTAGGGTCACATATTAATAATTATTTTTAAACTTATGTTTTTAAGCATGTCCTAGAAAGGATACTTTCGACGATTATTATAAAAATTAGTACTTAGTTAAAAATGTAGGTAGTTAAAGTTTAGAAATAATAAGCCAGTGTTAAGTCGAAAGAGTGTAGAATATGAAACGCTTCGTCCAGACAAAATGGTCTAGACAGAGCCTTTTACTCTATGCTTTTGTACAAAGGAACAAAGGTTTCAGCGCTTCGAACCACGACCGCGGTCTACTTTCAAACAATTTTTTAACTTAAACCTCAAGCTGATCTGATAGTCGGTTGGGGTCGGGAGTTTTACTTAAAACATCAGCTGCTTTTTTGACTATAGTAACAGCAAAAAAGAATCCTTTTGAGGACTATGTACTTAATTTCTTTTCATAATAATTTTATTCAGTGGAAAGATATTTCAAGCCACTAATCAACTTGAATATTTCGTTCTTTTGTATCATTTTCTTTTATTATCGGATACAATAAAATAATTGGGTGAAGATACTTTGTACTAGCCTTGACATTTATGTGACTCTGAATTGACGGTCGGAGGAGAAATGGATCTATTAAGTTATCGTCATTTTGGCGCCAAAGACAGTGTCAATGACACTCGGAATTACGCTTTTGGAAATTTTTTACTTTTAACTTTTCATATAAGATTAACCGTTTTATTACTGGTAGTACAACTTTACTGGTAATGACACGGGGAACTAACGAAGTTGTGTAATACTAAAAGAAACAAGTGTAAATTAAAAATGTAATTTTTAAAAAAATAAGCTTTTAGTAGCCGGCTACATCGTCAGACCCTGGCTATCATCTAGAACCAGACTGCTTGTCAAGACGAATCAAACGAGCCCAAACTCGATGGGGCTACGTCGTTTTATTAGAGAGTTGCCAAAACCACCTTCCGGTTTCATCATCAGACCCTAGTAACCATCTAAAAACAAAGTACTCCTCGAAACTCGATGGGGTTGCGTCATTTCATTACAGAGTTCCTATGACCACCTTCCAGCTCCATCATCAGACCCTGGTTACTATTGAAAGACAAAGACCTCGTCAAAACGATTCAAATGAGCTCAAACTCGATGAGGTTGTGTCGTTTCATTGCGAAGTTCCTATGGCCACCTTCCAGCTCCATCATCAGATCAGCACCATGTCATCATAATATTGCATTGTCACGCGATTTACACATCTATGCAAAATTTTCGTTGATGACAAACATCGGGACAGGTGAAACTAAATAAAAGCTTGTAAAGAAATAAAATTATATTTAGATTTAATTTTATTAGTTGCATATATAATTTAGGCATATTTTAAATAACGATTTTATATTAATGTTAGCTAATAAAAAGCAAAAATATTATACTTAATATATAAAAAGAAAAAATATTCAGAAAGACATAAATTATATATTCTTCAATTACTTATTAGAAGCTTATTAGGCCAGTCGCTCATTGTGATTTTTTGGCGCCGTGACTTTTTGTCGCCAAGTGTGAGTGCTCGTGTATTTAATTAAAAATTTGTACTCATGTCGAGGAGCTCAATAGAATGGAACAGAAATATTTTTATTCAAATACTCATGTCGAGCAGCTCAATAGAATAGAATAGAAATATTTTTTATTCAAATAAACTCCTTCTCCAATCTGAGCTCAAAGCTGATTAGATACGCAGCTTGTAAATTATCATACATGAAATAAAATATATAGCTTAGCTAATTTGTGTATCGTATATTTATTTCCGTCTGGAAATACGGAGTCTAGTTTATAAAACACGTATTTCTATTATGGAACATAACACAAAGTTGCAATAAATATTACTCGTGAGCTGTTTATTAACTGCTAACTTTATAACGTTATTAATTACGATAACAATCGCCTGTTCGTCTTTCGCAGCAATAAATAACGCAAAGGAAATATCTTATTTTGCATGAGATTTGCATGTTACGTTCATAAAGAACGTTGTAATGGTTTCACGAAGTAGAAAAGTTCCTGAGTTACGAAACTTGTGATTGTTACGTACATAGTGAACGCTACTAATCCTACTAATAACCTATTAATATTATAAATGCGTGCCGTGTGGTGACGGCAGATCAGAATACAGTTGTCACCACCCCTGCTCTTCCCGCGGGTGTCGTACGAGGCGACTAAGGGAATATAGCGGAGAACGGGCAGCAGCGTCCTCTGTGCTACTACTACCATCTACTGCGATCACCGACCCGTCTGCCCCGCGTGGTGATTATGGGCAAACCCTCCCCTTGGGAGAGGCCTTTAGTCCAGCAGTGGACTGTTGTAGGCTATTGATGATGATGAATTATAAATGCGAAAGTTTGTGAGGATGTATGGATGGATGGATGTTTGTTACTCCTTCACTTGACAACTAATGAACCGATTTGGCTGAAATTTGGAATGGAGATAGGCTCATACCTAGGATTAACTCATAAGCAATTTATCCCGGAAAATTAAAAAAACTTAATCCAAGCGGACAAAGTCGCGAGCATCATCTAGTACAACATTATATAAGATGTTTCCCTGAAGGATAAGTAATGAAGAAATCCGCTAAGTAACCTTTAAAAATAACCTTTATAAACTAGTAGGGTTGCAATTGAATGGCTCTGATTATTGCATATTAATAATCACAAAATATTATGAAAGTGGTTAAATAATAATTTCGCTCTGTTTATTTCGTAGTTCGACAAAATATCGCGTGATAAAACTAATAATGTCCTCCCGACCGAATCCAATTACGACGGCCAACCTCCTTAGAGATCAGCCATCTGCGCGGGAGATATTATAGTGCACAAGTGTGTGCGCAAACACAGGTGCACTCTCTATTCCCTCACTCCCATAGTCCGATAGGACGGAAATCCGACACAACCGGAGAGAGACCAGGCGCAGCACCGACGTCTTTACGTGCTCTCCGAGGCACGGGGGTGACTCACCGCCAACTTTCTAACTCCAGGCTAGTACCTACTGAGAATTTCTTTGGCAGAAAAACTCAATACATTTTTTTAACGGCCCGACCCGGGAATCGAACCCGGGACCTCGTCATCTGTAGTCGAACAAGCTAACCACTAGACCAACGAGGCAGTTGGTAAAACTAATAACGTAGTAGGTAGGGGTTCAAGAGAGGTATGAAAATTTGTATTTCATATTAACACTTACAGATTTAGGATACGTTTCAGCAATATGTTATAAACAAGCAATATGTTATAAACAAAGCACGTTTAGTGCGAGCTAATTTTATTACGTGATTAATCACGATAGCGATCGCGCTCGACTTTTGCAGGCGTAAATAACGTGGTAAGGAATATCTAAGTTTGCTTATGAAAGCATTAACTTACAGTTTACATTGTTTGTTGTTACTGGACTGCGGAACAATCGCCATCATCATCGTTATCATCATCAGCAATCCATCAACGGCTCACTACTGAGTGCAGGTCTCCTCTCAGAGAAAAGCAAATCAAGTCTAGCGCTCCCTAGCTAGCTTTTGGTTTCCCTATTTTTTTAAACCACCTACAGGGGTGGGATGGACTTGATTTAAGGCAAAACTAAAAAAGAATTATTCAAATCGGTCAAGTCGTTTTTGAGTTTTAGCCAGACTTTACGTTTTGATTTTTAGACAGTTTTAGCATTTGATTTTTATAATTATAAGAATAACAGAAGATATATACGGCCAGTTTCTGAATTGAGAATTTGATGCTGAGTACGTCTCAAACCATACTTAAGTATGACTTAAGTACTACTCAAGCTAATTTTTGTTTCTGAATTGATATTGAGTACAGTCTGAGAATTGGAGCTTGAGAAATCTCAAAATTTGACATTTCGAAACTTAATTGCATGCTTAACAGCAAATTTGCGTTTCAGAGCGCATTTGACAGTGCTCAAAGCCCTCTTTTCTCAAAGTCGACTGCGTCAAAGTTAAGTAACGGATTTCGGCTACTTAAATTATACTCAAGTTTGCAATTTATTGGATTTAAACGGACTTTGTGAAAAATTTAGCTTTTAATTGTGCAAACACAATAATGTCTAGTGAAGATTCTTCGTTGTCATCATTAGAGGACCTCGAGGTACAACAAAGGCAACCACACAGGCGACAAGCTGTAAGAAATCGGCCAAATTTTTTTCTAACTCTCAGCGAAGAGCAGTTCAAGAAGAGATTTCGCTTTTCTAAATAATCTGTTAGATTCATCCTCAACAAAATAAAGACCAAATTACCAGCCAGATTTCAAAGGCGGGACTGCATTTCACCTATGATTTCACTAATGCTACATTTACTAATACCATTGCGATATTACGCAACTGGTACCTAACTGGTTGGCCCTAGATCTTGATGACTGCATAGTAGGTTCAATAGAATAAATTTGCTCTTCTTCAGCAAAATGATGTCCTACCTTTAACCCTTGTCCCAATCTGAGCAAGCTCAAAACATTGCGCTACGATCAGCAATAGTGCAGTCATTTTACAAATGCATAACGATAAGTTGCTGTAATTATTTTTTTTATTTAGAAATAAGGAACTCGATTACTTTTCTGATTTTTCCTTTGATCTGATTTCATTTTTATAGGTGGATTTATGTTAAAAAAAAATTCTTCGTATACACTATACCACTTTTTCTGTCAGATAGTCACGTTACTGTTTTAAAAGAATAGCTTTTGCCCGAGACTTTTTCCGCCTGGAGTAAGGTTTTTGAAAATCCCACGGAAACTTCTATTCTCTTCAGATCTTCAACTATACCCATGCAAAAAAAAACCTCGTTTACTGCGTGATTGAAGGACAAATCAATAATTTAATATAAAAAAATTCCTTTTAAAAAGACGACTTTAAGCGCCACTTCAAAGTATATAATTTACTATTGATATTTTAAAAACCGCTCCACCGATTTCGAAACAATTTCAATGGTTTGGTACCTGGGAAGTTTGAAACAAACCCTTTGAAACAAAAAGAATTTTCCAAATAGGTTCAGGCGTCTTCGAGTAATCGGTGAACATACTTAAAAAAAAGCGAAGAACTGAGAACCTCCTCCTTTTTTGAAGTCGGTTAAAAACACACTTGCGAAGGTTAACTTGGTAAGTAGTCGTGATAAAAAATAATATTAAAAATTCAGATCTCAGACTAAAAGCCCATGGCAAATATTATGATGTAACGTTAAATTGAAATAAGTTTCTAAAAGGCCGTTGATAGAGCTTTGATGTGTCTAAAGATCTAAAAATAAGAGTCAGCTCTTTAAAACATGAAGATCAAGCAAGTGATTAAGATAAAAAGTCCATTTGCAAGAGCTGACGTAGTCTGAACTTCGCCGGTGCCCTATTTGAGAGTCTCACGGCAACTTCACGGTCGAGGGCTTTTTCGCATTATTAAAGTTAGACAAGCAAAAAGGTGTCTCATTTATTTGTAAAACGATGTAGCTACATAGGCAGTTGACGCATTAACGCAACTTGTGACATCGTCCGCGTAAAATGGGGAATGTGTGTGTTTGGTTTAAATTGGATTCAAAATCTATCTTAAATATATAAAAGTAAAAGGTGACTGACCTACTGACTAACTGGCTGGCTGGCTGACTGACTGACTGACTGACTGACTGACTGACTGACTGATTGACTGACTGATTGACTGACTGACTGACTGACTTGTCTATCAAAGCACAGCTCAAACCTCTGGAAGGATCAGGCTGAAATTTGGCATACAGATAGTTATTATGACGTAGGCAACGGCTAAGTAAGGATTTTTGAAAATTCAACCCCTGAAAATAGGAGTTTGAAAAATCGAACTTAACATGAGCGAAGCCGCAGGCATAAGCTACTAAGTAATATGTATATATTTTTCTGTAAAATTAATCGAGAAGAAATGACAAGGTATACCTAAAGGTGTTTTATTTTTGGTTTGTTGGTATTTCCATAAATGGAGCAACAGATCGACGTAATTTTTATGCATAAGTCGATTCGTATATTAGGTATATATTATGAAAAAAAATTAATAATTATTATTGTGTCAAGAACAAAATGGGGGCGTACAAAGCACAGCAATTTATACTCTCACAAGAGACTATGCAAGATAATTATATTGTTGTATCGCCACATAAGTCTCCGCTAACCAAGGCATTAGATGCAGCGCAGACTAAATGTGTGTGTGTGTGTGTCATCTTAATGGCGGTGGAATAGGAGCCTAGAGGAGTATTAAACTAGATACCAACTAGTTCATACGAAACCAGTGTCACATTGCAAGAACAGGATGTGAGAATTTAGTGTGTAGTATTTCATCGACATTATTATGTGTCCACTACAAGTAGGTTCCAAATATCTTCGCTACTCGAAGTAATTTTGCACATAATATATTTTATTCTTTGTAAAATTTCGTTTTCACAATAAGTGCCGATTTCACCAACGTTGAGTGACGTTTAATGGAGGAATAAATTGGGCGTTCTGACAGTTTTTGTGTTGAAAATCTGCCAAAGTATCACGCTCGGTTAAGTCTTATTTTACGTAGCTAGGTGAAATCAGCTCTTAGTCTACTTTGTATGAAGGTGCGTTGCACAAAACTAATAGCTTCGTTTCTTTTAATTTTTTTTATCGTTTTTTTTTTAAGAATAATAAAGAAATCTTTAATGGTTAAAGCTCAATGTAGTACATCACATTGGAATCCTGACTTTCTGACCCCCATAATTATGGCCAATTTAGGCCAGTTTAGGCGCATCGGTGGAACATACGTAAATACAAACATACTTTTTTTCTTTTCTTTTTTTTTTGTTTCTTTTTAAAAGAATATTAGTCAAATTGAAGTTGACTAATATCCTCATATCCCCTCCAACTAAGCGGAAAGCTTGTGCTAGGAGTGGGTACGACAATAGTGCAACGGGTGGGATTCGAACATGCGACTTTCAGTTTTCGGTCCGCACCTTTAACCGTTGGGCTATTGAGGCTCAATTTTAGCCTTTCCTTTTGGAAAAAGCGTAAGCAGCGTAACAAAAGCGTAGCCTATCATATCGTATCTCTCAATGATGCTTACTTACAATACAATCGGGTCGGTTGCATCTTCGTATTACTTGGGCACCTATTCAACAGCAGGGTGTTTTATCGCGTGAACGTGCGATGGTAGCATTGTTTATTCACGATCTAAGTTCACTGGTCACGTAATCTCGTTGTATTAGGATTTAGGATGAAACTTAGCCTCGTTTTGGAGAAAATGCTATCATAGAGAGAAGCTTTGGTTATCTTATAATTTAATATAAAAAAAATCTTTTTAAAAACCGACTTCAAACGCCCGTGCCACTACATCGTATATTTATTGTTGACATTTTAAAAACCGCTCGACCGATTTCGATAAAACTTCAGTGGGACTACCTGGGAAGTATACACTTTCAAACGAAAAAGAATTTTCCAAATCAGTTAGGGTGTCTTCGAGTAATCGGTGAACATACATAAAGAAAAAAAAGATTCTGACGAATTGATAACCTCCTCCTTTTTTGAAGTCGGTTAGGGTCAGATTTCACCATTTTTGTCTCGCCACTGTTAATGATTTATCAATGCTATAAACTGAGCACATATTATGCACCCAAATTATCAAGGAAGGCAGTAGAAAATGCGGTTCCAAAAAATGCCCGTTTTCACTGAAAATATCTAAATAAGACCAATTTGGTGGGTGACACTTAACAACGAATGATTTGCAACAACGTTTAAGAAATACTTAAACGCTGATGGATAATATCATCAAGATTGTTGGCAAGACTTGGATGAGATAGCGAAAGGAATGGCGTGCACATGAGGAGGCCTATGTCCAACGACGGATGAAGTGAAAGAGCTAGCAAAGAAGAAACGCTTCGAATGATGTCTAGACATAGGTGGCGTCTTGGATTACTTAATACTATTGTCACAAATATTGATACTTTGCCCATTTTTAACCGAGCTATTCAAAGATAAATCACTAACTGCCCGTCCTCCGCTGTCGACCATCCGGCCCTCGCTTTCTCCCCCCCCTTTTTTCCCACTCTTTACGTAATTTTGTAGGGGCTACGCGTGCATATTCCTGATTGGCCAACGCAACCATGTTTGCCAACAACTAACAAATTACCGACATAAAACAAGTGTTGCCACACTGAAAGAATTGCCACTTGAAAAATTCATTTAACACCGTCGTTTTTATAAAATCATGACACTATTCTAATAATAGCTAATGTTCGCGACTTCATCTGCGTTGATTTAGTCTTTAAATTCTAATTCTTTGACTTTCCGGGATAGAAAGTAGCCCATATCTTTCTCCAGATCCTCAACTATATCCATGCAAAATCCGTCGATCCATAGCTTTTTAGCAGTGTGATTGAAGGACAAACCAATAAACAAACACACTTTGGCATTTATAATATTGGTAAGGATTATTTATTGTTTTTTTCAGGTCACTAGCCATAGGAATGGTAATGATGTGGGGTCGAATCGGCAGCCTAGTGGGAAACGTTCTGTTTCCGATTCTACTGGACATGGGGTGTGTTGTACCCTTCTACACTTTAGCAGGAACGATGATAGGTAAGGCATGTTAATTTGTTCTTGATGTTAAAATTGGTACGTTCAGATTCTGACAAAATGTCAACTGATGGTAAATGACGATGCAGTGGATACTTACGATGTAAATTAAAATTAAAATTAAGTGGCACTCGTGGACTGCCGCGGTAAAGCTATTGCATAGCATTTTTTATCAACTTATGCAATTATAATATTTATGCAATTATTTTTTTGCATGGGTAATAAAAATTATGCAAAAAAAAAAAAACAAAAAAACAAGAAAAGCGAACTGTCACTACTTCGCGAGTGAGATTCGAACCTGCGACATCATCAAAGAAAGCGGTCGCTCGCCCACTGCGCCAAATAGAGCTACTTGAGAACCTCTAAAATGTTGAACGCTTACTGAACGACGGTGTTGGGTTTTTTTTCGTTACGGAATTTCTTGATTCGGTCGCCGCGCTCAAACTGTTTGTCCTAGTTCAAAGCCCGCGATAAAAGCTATGCAATAGCTTAAAAACTTATAATACCTCCTTAGATCGCTTGGTGGTATCTCTTTGACAGTACCTTCCACCATCGAACTATATATAACGCTTAGAACAGAAGATTCTTACAAAGTACCGCTCCAAACGTAGGCTCAATACAACCTATGAATGTATGAGTGCCAAGTAATTATTATCTGTTACTGGTGCTGATAATTAACTTTTTGATAGTTGTTGTAATGTTGAGTTTTGAGACCCTTTCACAGCATAGTACGTCATTTTTAATTATTTTCTGCGAGCTCTTCGTACTATCGCGACGATTCTGCTTATTCGGCCTTTTAAGGCTTACTAAACTAGACTAATGCGCTTCTAAACGTTGTAGTTCAATGCCTCTCACCAACAAAATACCTAAAAATGGTTTGCGGCTTATTTGTTGTTTGTTTTTGGCGGTTGAGCCAAGACACATTTCTAACGCTATGTCCTAATTAGCTGTTACAATAAGACACAACTTTTGTATTCTGATCGACCGACTGACCTGAAAAACCATCACCGCCCCACTTAACTGGGCACGGGCCTTTATTTTATTTTGGAGAACGTTACAAAAACTCTTAAGCATGTAGGTTACTTCGCGATCTTTTCCTTCGTCGTTAAAGCAGTATTATAAATAAATGAAATGGGGTGGATTCAGGAAAAAATATTTTTTTACTTTGCAGTTTAGCCATTTTAACCCAGCTCTTAGTAAAAATCTCTTATTTCCGTTTCAGGTATTATTTTGTTAAGTCTTATGATACCAGTGGAGAAGAATACTTAAGGTTTTTTAGTATTAATCAGTTGTATAAGTCATTTAAGTTTTTTATTAAAGGAACTTAAATAAGAAACATAATTTTTCATTTCTTTCTGTAGGTACCTACCTATCTAAGGGGTACATAACACGATAGTTTCAGCATCATTCACTTCATCATTCAATTGACTGAAGAGAATGTACTCCTTAGTATGAGCAAAAGTACATTCCTAAATGTCTTAAAACCATAAACATTAAAACTAAAAGCAAAACCTATAATTTAATAGAAACCTGTAGGTACTATGTACCAAACCTATAATGTAATACATGAATTTTACTAGCCACACAATATAAAGTGCAATTATTCAGGTCGCACAACGCTAACTTACCTCCCTTTCTATCGCGAACTCTTATCCCTTCGCCCTACGTTAACTCATTGAGTTGGCCCATCCGGACGGAAAGACGCCGGATACTTGTAGCTTTATACCTAATAGTTTAATATAAAAAAATATTTTTAAAAACCGACTTCAAACACCCGCGCCACTACAAAGTATATAATTTATTGTTGTTATTTATTGTTGTTATAACCGCTAGACTGATTTCAATGAAATTAATATGGGACCACCTGGAAAGTATACCCTTTCAAAGAAAAAAAGAATTTTCCAAATCGGTTCAGGCGTCTTCGAGTAATCGGTGGACATACATAAAAAAGAGACGAATTGATAACCTCCTCCATTTTTGAAGTCGGTTAAAAACCACACGACCGGTTTCGTTAAAATTTAAATGGGACTACCTGGAAAGTATACCCTGTCAAACAAAAAAGAATTTACCAAATCCGTTCAGGCGTCTTCGAGTAATCGGTGAACATACGAGTACATTAAAAAAAAATTAAAAAAAATCCGACGAATTGAGAACCTACTTTTTAAAAGTCGGTTGAAAAAATGCGGAGTGCGCTTAGTTTAATATATTACTTGTATCTTTATGAATTGAGCAGAAAACTGTTCATCTTGACTACAAAGCGAACCTGTTTTCTGTCACAAATCTATGCCAGATTATACATTCCAAACTCGAACTTGTAAACTTATTCCGTATTTAGAGTCAAAGGCTAAGTTAGAGTCAGCCGAATTCAGCTTTGATAAATAAGTAAGCACAGACGACTGTCGAGCTCAGGTACTGCGGACAAAAACGACACATCGCACTTAAAATACCTAGGATTCTAGCCCTTGTGCTCACAGAATTAAGAACTAACATGATCTCTTAATTCTTGGAAAGCGAATTGGGATACTGTATCGGGGTCACCGAGATCCAATTTCTTTGAGGATATAGTTTCAAGTTTATTGTTTCAAAGTGCCCGGGCGAATGAGAAACTAACTTTAGTTTCTTTTAATGAAATTGCTTGTACTTACATGCAAAAGGCTTACGCTTAACTTGTCCACTTTATTTCTCTTGGTATTTTGTTTCTTTAATTTTTAAGCATCATCGTCCAAGTTATTCGTGGACTAAGTAGTTTAAATACCTAATTATTCACTATTGTAAAATGAATTAGTAAATGTAGATACTCTTCTTATTTTATTTGTAATGCAAATGACTCAAGAATTTCTAGGTACCTAACCTAAAGTTTACCGTAAACATGGTTTACGGTAAACTTTAGGGTACCTAGTTCATGTTCAGTTCAAGTGAGGTGATAAATGTGTGACCCGTCATTGTCATACAAATCAAAGCCACATAATAATATTTACAAGTTCATTTACACAAACTAACACGTGCATAAATGAGTTGCCTAAATGTAGGCTACGAGGCCACTGAGGACGGCTGATCATGACACTGTTACAGTTCTTTCACTGGCTTCTTTTTCAACCGATAGACCTCTTTCATGGGTTTCAACAGGACTTGGTCTTGTGCCGCCTGTATCTAACGGCTCCCTGCGACTCGTCTGATGTCTCGTTCCTAGTCTGCCAGCACTGCGCTATCCATTGCGGGGTTGTCACACCAGTCTACTTTCAAATTATCAAATAGAATAGAATAGAATAGAAATATATTTATTCAAATAAACTTTTTTACAAGTGCTTTTGAATCGTCGATGAGTCTACCACTGGTTCAGAATGCCCTTCCTGCCGAGAAGAACCAGCAAGAAACTCGGTAGTTTCTCTTTTCAAAACAAGTTTACAAAATAGATATTATGCTATGCATGCAGTGTTTCCACAATGAGGGGAAGTTCCACAAAAGCATACCTAATTATATCTACGTAATTATAATTCAACACATGTTAAGACGGGCAAACAGAAAGTAGCCCCATTACCGCCGGTGGAACCCGTTCACGAGCATGACACATGAACGCTCACGCACACAATCCCGCGCGCATACTTAATGAGTTAAGTGACCATAATTATGTATCTTTAAATGAATAAGAATAAAGAGATTTACCATCTCATTACACCGATCGTCTATTTTAACAGCATTCTCTGCGAAAGGTTACTGAAATTACGCAATCCTGAAACTCTCTGAAACTGAAGTATTTTTGCCTTCCTTAAAGATATTCAAAAGGATTCAAGCAAACTGGGGGGTCCTCAATTAACATAAAGCTCTTCTTTTTCATTAACCTAATGATTGTTTTGTTAAGTCTTCTTCAATGTTCGTCAGTTTAGGACGAGTTTGCCATAAAATGTATGTAGGTAGCAGATTTTTTGAAGAGAAGATTCTTCAAGTTTCTTTGAACGGAACTTTAAATGGAAAATTGAATCGTATTTGCGAATAACGCGGCGATGAAAGATAGGTAATTATCTCGATATTGTTGCAAAGGACAATGGCGAGCTCCATATAGTTTCAGACCCAGACTTGAGGTCCACGTTTACGAATCAAACTTCTGATACTTGTAAGCCAGACTGATAAAAAAGTTAAAGTCAATCAAATAAAGTTCGAAGAAAAAAGATATTCAATAGTAAATTGTAAAACATGAGGTTATGTTTCCTTAATTATTTTTAAGACAAATTACCATTATGATATCACTTATTAGCTTTGAAAAATCTAATAGGCACTGAAGATTAATGTCTGAATATACCAAAGAGAACAAACACGCTTTCTTTTAAACGTTAAAACTGCTATTATGTAGTCATAAAACCTACTTAAGATGTAAGTTATACTTTTGCTGCCATCTTTGACTATTGCCATGTAAATGTGTAACCACCAAAAAAAGAACGAATTACGAAATAAAATGACCAAGAATGATATTTAAATGAATTGACAATTGACATTGACATCATTGTTTTGACAAGTTAATGCATTGATGATGTCTATTGCCAGGTATTTTCATTAAAATGGATTATTTATAATGTGTTGTGTATAATTATATTTTTGATCCTCATCTAAAAATATGGGGTTTACACAGAAAAATATTTTGAAAAATATTAATTAGAATGACTTTTTATAATAGCTGGGTCGAACTTCACCATTCTCCTTTCAAGACAGCATGGACTATAATCTAAAATATACATCGATTTTCTTATTTAATCCATTTAATCCATCTTATAATTTTATAAAATTATTCGTAATCTAAATTAAACTTGAAACTTAAATTGTGTAACCCACTGTACCTATTTACAATCAAGTAATAAATTTATTTTATTTAAAAAAATATATAATCAAATTTAAAATAACATAACTTAAACCGACAGTAACTTAAAAAAATGTTTTATGTCCAGGTGTACTTAAGCGTGTGGTGACCCTACCTTAAAAGGGAGCTCAAATAACTTCACTGTTCATTTGAAGAGGAATCCTTTTAAAGACTTTCTGGGAAGTCTGAAAGCTCATCGAAGTTTAAATCGATTTGTCGTTTGCCTGAACCCAAACTAAATGATGAGAGGAACCAACTTCATTAATGAACTTTAGAAAATCTATACTAATAAAATGATTTATCCAGCCTGACACATTGACTGACTGACTGATCTATCAACGCACAGCCTAAACCATAGGCGTTAGAAACTTGAAATTTTGACAGTAGGTTCCCTTTGTTACGTAGGTACCCACTAAGAAAGGATTTTTTGAAATTCCAACATCCAACCATCAATCCCAAATGTATGAAAGTCCGTCATCTCTGAAGATATATCCATGAAAGTTGATATTTGGGCTTTTAATTAAAAATACAGAAATACGTGTTTCACAGGTTTTAAAAATTCCAATCAAAAATTAATTCTACGCGAACAAAAGCTAGTATCCTCTAAAAGCGTATTAAAACATTATGTGTACTATTTAAAATTTAATATTAGTCTAAAATATACTTAGCTGAAAGTCTCAACCAAAACCCGAAAGGTTGGTCAAATTTTAAATTCAAAATAGACTTTTGTTGACTAATTTAATAAATCTAAGATCTCATTAATTATAGTAATCTCTGATAATTGTTATAAATAAAATATGTTCCAAGAAGGTAGTAGCTTTTCATTAATTGGTATAGGTATCTGTCTTGACCTAGGTTTCCGAAGTGCTGATTATGGAAATGACAAACTAGGCTACGACTAAGGCCCGCTTGCAGAGACTAAGTAATTAGAGTAATTTTCGAAATTTGTAATTTTGACAGAAGAAGCTTTATACGAGATTTCGTATAAAGCTTCTGTCAAAATTACAAATTTATTCCTGGGTTAACTAACCCGGCGTCTCTGCAAGCGGGCCTAAGATAGCTATTAGCTATTAAAGATTTCGACCACCAAAAACACTTGTGGGTTGTACAAGTGTACAAGGGCTGAAAACTGACTTGTGCAATGTACAAGCCACTCTAATATAATTTTATTTGGTGGGCAAATTTTACTTTTTCTATGTAACCGCCTTACATGCAACTGGCCCCTTCCTACTTGAAATGCTCATTGGCTCAGAGTAACTATTAGTAGGTATAGAGTGCTAATATCGCACTGTTCGCCCAATACGCAGTGTGGACAGGTGAACTATAGTTACCTATATTGTGTAACGTTGTACTTCAAATAGAATAGTAATTATTTAATTAAAACTAACTATGTAGTATTGAAATAAAAATTAAACTGTTTACTATTAACTATTATTAACCTAGAAATATATTTAATTCGTTAAAGAACATATTTATTACTACGGAACCACGCAAGTTCCTCGCGGCCAGGCGACTTCGTAGACCATTGCGGTTTCCGTACAAGCGTCCGCGCGGAACCCTAGCGAGGGAACCGGTTTTGCCGACCGGCAGTGGTGGATCGGAGCTCGGGCAGCCTCGGCGGCCGCTGCACGGACATTAAAACGGAGTGGTTACATATTCTCTTTGCGAACATTGACTGACCCGCTCTTGGCGAAGTTAGTGTCGCTGTGCTCATTTTACAATTGTGCTGGAACTTTCCACGATATACCACTAAAGTTTCGCCGGCTAAAACCCGCTGGGGTGAGTTGGCATATATTTAACTACTTCTAACTGCTAATGTAAGCTGTTCTGTGCTGCTGTAGTGCTTGTTCACGGTCGCTGGGCTTGGGCAAGTGCTGCGGCGGACGGTGGCTTAACCACGTCCCTCATGCCTGCCGTTCTGGGGTTCCAGGTTTTCCCTACGGATTCCTTTTTTCTCCCGGATCTTATCTTCCGGATCACTTGGAGGAAGTTGTTTTGCTGCGGCGGATTTCACCTCGTGGCCGCTACCGCCACGAACCGCCGTGCCGCGCTGTGCTGGAGCGAGGCGTCTGGACCCGAGGCTGACTTCAGAGGAACTCGGAGGCGTAATAAGCGCTTTGCTCAGGCCAGTGCAACCTACCTTACTAGTACCTTCTATACAGTGTTGGATCGGTGGATAGAAATAAATAAACGGCAAGAACCCCGACCGTCCTTTGATTTCTCTCTCTCTGCTGACGGCTAACAACCCTAAACGTCACAGTGGCGCCCTTCTCGTGTGTTCTTTTCCACCTTTCCACACTGCAATTCACTTAGGTACAATAGCACTACAGTCTGCACTCTGCACCGTCATCCTGAAAGTGTAAGCGACAAGGTGATGCAACATCGACTCGACGAACTGGTACGTGCTAGTTTTTACGCTTATTATTGTTGTGCTAGCAATTAATTAAAATTATAAACTGTTACGTGCACATAAGCATATTTTTAGTACCTACCTATCTACTAGTGCTAATTTAAGAAAAATTAAGTTTTGTTCTTTGTTAAATCGTTTTCCTAATATAATTTAACTGTAAATAAAACGTAACAATTCGTAACCAACTTGATTTTGCATAGTTTCATTGTTTTTTCATTCGACTTCAAGCGTTACATTTCTCGTATTATTTCTCATCTTACCCGCTTTTTTACGCATCATCACCGAGTTGCAAGTAGTAACTTGTAAAGGACAGTTTACATGATCGTAATATTAATTATTACTACTTTATCATTATAATTTTTTTGTAGACTAGTTTTATAATTTTTGTTGCTCATTTTCATGTACCTACATTCATTTATACCATCACTGATTATTGTGTAACTGCTTAATTGTACTTACTGTGATTTTACTTTATTTTGTTTTGCTTTTGCGTAAATATGGCAACTCACGCTATTAAATACTTTTTATTAAACAAAAATGAACTCTCGTACGAGGTTCTAATAAGAGGTGCAGAGCCCGCATCCACAGTCATTGAATTGAAAAAACAAATTGCTAAGTTAACACCGTCACTACCAAGTACGGATATTTTAGAGTCAGGTCTAGACCCTGCCGAGGACCTTGCTGGTGCCGCTAATTCATTAAAAGAACTAGCATCGCGTGTTAAACAACTAGAGGATAAATATGATTATGGTCTTTATGAACGCTCACGTGCTTTATGCTATCATATCTATCACAGGCTTAAACGCATCGACGACTCAGAGCCTAGTGTTGCTGTCAAATCTGTAAATAAAGATTTTAATGCTTTGTATAACCGCCTATCGACCATACAGCGTCCAAGTACCCCTACGCCCAGTACATCCACTGCTCAACCTGCTTTCGAGAGTACTGCATTACAACCTACGACTGTAGTAAATTGTGATCACCAGCTGGATCGCATCAGACCCAAATTTGACGGTACCTCTTGTGTTCGTGCTTTTCTAAATGACGTAAAAGACTACGTATCAATAAAAAATATTACAGCAGATCGCTTACTTGCTCAAGCGCCGCTATTTTTTACTGGCAAAGCTAAGCATTGGTATCGCAGTATACGCGACTCAGTCAAAACGTGGTCTGAACTTACTAAATTATTGTTGACTGACTTCAGTAAAACGGATTATGATTATAGGTTGCTAGCGGAAATCCGTAACCGTACTCAAGGTGATTCGGAAGACATAGTCATATATTTTTCTATAATGTCAGACTATTTTTCACGACTGACCAAATCTTTATCGGAGCAGGAAAAACTCGATATCCTGTTACACAACATACGTCCATGTTACGCTAACGTCTTAGCTAGTAACCCAACTGCTATTAACTCTGTGGAGAAGTTGCGTACACTATGCAGGAACTATGAAAGCGTTCAAAGTTTAACTTCTCATTATAAAGAACCACCAAGAGTGACATCTAGCACATTAGCCCCTGATTTAGCATATGGACCTAAATACAACTACAATAAAAATCACTACACAACTAAACAACAAAATCACTACACAACTAAACACGAAAATCACTATACAACTAAACATGACAATACAACTCGATCAAAATCGGTCAATGCAGTTCATCAGGTATCTAAACCTGCGCGCACATCATGTCCGCGGTGCCGTACTAATGACCATTCTTTAGGCCAGTGTGAAGTGGAACGTTTTCCTATTTGTTTTAAGTGTGGGAAACCAGGCGTAAAGTTTCCAGATTGCAAGGATTGTCAGGATAAACGGAAATCTACTACTAATAATAAGTCAAAAAACTAACTACAGAGAATTGTGTGACACCTAAATTTAATATTGATGAATGGCAAAATTGGCTTAGTATTATAAATTTATATTTTAAAACTTACAAAATTCACGCAATTCTCAACAAAAACTACAATCATGACAATAGGCCTCATGCATCTATTCAGGTTAATGGTCTTAATCTTTTAGGTCTCCTAGACTCTGGCTCTAGTGTCACCATACTAGGTAACGGTTTTCATGATAAACTGAGTAATTTGGGTCTACCTATAATTATGAAAGATTGTATTTCGGTTATTGCGGTTGGTGGTCAACGCTTACAAAGTATTGGTTACATTAACCTGCCTGTTGAATTTGAGGGCCAATTTCACATTTTACAAGCTTTTGTGATACCAGAAATCAAACCCAATCTTATCCTAGGTGTTGATTTTTGGCGGAAATTTCATCTTTGCCCGAAATATGTCAGCAGTGTCATTACCACTAGTAATGATGTTGATAATAACCTTAAGGCTGATACTCCACATCAATCGTTCATTCAAAGCTATAGTAACTTAGCAAGTTCTGAAAAAGAGTTAGCTGATAATATTATTAAACAGTATGAAGATATTTCATCAGAAAACAAAGGTTTGGGTGTTACTAATATTATCACTCATCACATAGACACAGGAGACTCCCCTCCAATTAGACAACGATACTATAGAATGTCACCAGATAAGCAACGTATTCTATGTGAGGAATTAGACGAAATGCTTAAGTTAGGTGTTGTCGAACCTTGTGAGAGTCCCTGGTCCTCACCAGTCCTTTTGACTCCCAAAAAAGACGGTAAGCTTAGGTTTTGTCTCGATAGTCGTAAATTAAACTCGGTTACTAGAAAAGATGCTTATAAATTACCTTATGTATCTGAAATATTAGACAATCTCAAAAATGCTAAATATTTGTCAAGTATCGATCTATCAAAAGCATTTTGGCAAATACCTATTGCAATGGAAGATCGGGACAAAACTGCCTTTTACGTTCCTGGTAGGGGTACCTTCCGTTTTGTTACCATGCCTTTTGGGTTAACGAACGCTCCCGCCACTCAGCAACGCTTAGTCGATCTTTTATTTTACGGTCCCGAATTTGAAAACTCCGTATTTGTATTTCTAGACGATATAATAATTATTTCACCTGATTTTAATACTCATATCTCACTATTAATGAAGGTATATAAAAAATTGCAAATGGCTAACTTAACCATAAATTTATCAAAATCAGTTTTCTTTAGAAATGAACTTAAATACCTGGGTTATGTTGTGAACGCTGAAGGGTTACACGTCGATCCTGGTAAAGTCGACGCAATCCTTAATTTTCCAACTCCCACTAATAAAAAGGAAGTTAAAAGATTCCTAGGTACAGCTTCCTGGTACCGAAGATTTGTACCTAACTTCAGTACTATCGCAGGACCACTGAATCGATTGACGTCTACAGGTAAAAAGGCTACACCTTTTATCTGGTCTAAAGAAGCTGACGAATCTTTTAATAAACTTAAGGAATGCTTAATCTCCGCTCCCATTTTGGTGTGTCCTGACTACAACTTACCTTTTGAAGTCCATACTGATGCTAGCGACTGCGGAATAGGTGCATTGTTAACTCAAACTATTAACGGTACAGAACATCCTATCGCATATATGAGTAGGTCATTGACAGCTTCAGAAAGGAACTATAGTATCACAGAAAGGGAGGCACTTGCAGTCTTAGTAGCGCTGGAACATTGGCGATGCTATATCGACAATGGCCTCAAGTTCACGGTGTACACTGATCATACAGCTCTCAAGTGGTTTCTCAATCTTAACAATCCTACTGGACGTCTGGCTCGCTGGGGTATTCGCTTATCTTGCTTTAACTTTGAAATTAAACATCGTCGTGGTGCTGACAATATTATTCCCGACGCTCTTTCTCGCACACGTCCAGTGGCAGCTTTAGACACGATTGATACTTCATCTAATAATAGTACTTCAGATCAGTGGTACTTGAATATTTACCATGGTTGTCAAAACTCACCAACTTCATTTCCAAACTACATCATTAAAAATAATCGTCTGTACCGCTTCATGCAAACTAAATGCGCCTTACTCAAAGAGTTCGAATGGAAGGAGGTAATACCGAAAGAAAAACGCGAACTAATTCTTACAGAGTGTCACTCCGAGCCTACAGCTGGTCACTTCGGTGTGTTTAAAACTTACAAGCGCCTGTCACTTCGTTATTATTGGCCTGGCATGCACGCTGATGTAGTGAACTTCATTTCCAACTGCGATACCTGCCTATCCTATAAAACCCCTACTCACGGCACTATAGGACAGATGGGCAGACCGAAAGAAGTATCGCGTCCGTTTCAAATGATCTCCATAGATTTTGTAGGTCCCTTGCCAACTAGTCGAAAGCAGCATAGCTATCTTTTAGTAGTAGTCTGTTGTTTTTCGAAATATACTATGCTGTTTCCACTACGACGCGCTAATACTGAATCTGTAATTCGAGTACTAGAGGATAACGTGTTTCTAATCCACGGAATTCCACAGATTATTATCCTCGATAACGGGACTTACTTCTGTAGCAAAGACCTGGATACGTTCTTTAAAAAGTACAAAATACCTAACGTACATTTCACACCCAAATACACGCCGCAAGTCAACACAGTGGAGCGGTATAATAAAACGGTTGTTACTAGCATAGCTACATTTATAGAGAACGATCACAGATCTTGGGACACGAAACTGCCAAAAATTCAGTTCGCTATGAACAGCTCAGTGAACGAGTCTACAGGGTATACTCCAAATTTCCTTGTTCATGGGAGAGAACTTGTCACTTGTGGCTCTCATTACCTAAACTCTGAAGTAGGAGAGGAATTTATTTTTATACCTAGGGATATCTATTGTGAAAATTTAGGTCATCTTGCTAATATATTTAATGAAGTTCAAAAAACATTATATCATGCTCACGCGAAAAATACTCTGAACTATAATTTGCGTAGAAAGCCTTTCGAATTTGAAGTAGGAGATATCGTTTTTAAGAAAACGTATGTCCTATCTGATAAAGATAAATTCTTTAGCAAAAAAATTAGCACCTAAATATATAAAGTGTCGTGTTATAGAAAAACGTTCGCCACTAGTTTACATTTTAGAGGATATGACTGGAAACAAATTAGGTACTTGGCACATAAAGAATTTAAAACCAGTCTCTTCTCATTATAAGGTTTAAACTCAATTAAAATGCATTCTGCAAACATTTTTCTTGGTCTGTTAGTGCATATTTCCCCTACGCCTTACCTCCCTACAAGTACCCCTACAACTTAGAAGATATGAATGGTCAGGATCTTGGTGCTTGGCATATTAAAGATCTCAAATCATTTAAGAGTTATTTAAAAATCTAGAATTAAATCAAGGGAATATATAATACAAATCCTAATTACTAGAATTAATTAATTTCATCATGCATAATTTCAATTATACACTACATAATAATAATTATATACATCTATTACAATTACAACTATACCTATTACACTATATACATAAAAACATTAAAATTAAAATTTAGGGTTCTTATTATGCCGAAATCTCACCTCAATTAAAAAAAAAAAACTAAACTAAATAATATACAATTACTACCCACATAAATTAATTCTTTACTAATAATTTTGTTATCTAATAATAACTATTTAAGTTACTTCTAAGTACTGACCTGCTAACCTTATTAAACATCCTTCCACTTATCGTGCGAATATTACAACAGTTTCGTGTGTAATATTCATGGTTTACTATTTTGAGTATATATTAATTACTAATATAATATTTACTCTTGAGTGCTGGGGTCTTTGGTCATAACTACTACGACTAGAAGACAATATGATAGGCAAATTCTGAAAGAGAGGTATGAAAGTGCGAATGAGGACGTATGAACGTGAGGATAGTATTCTCGAAGAGTGGAGTCAGTCGGATTTTTCTATTAAGTACGAAAAATCCTTCGTTTTCTGGCGGGGTACTGTAACGTTGTACTTCAAATAGAATAGTAATTATTTAATTAAAACTAACTATGTAGTATTGAAATAAAAATTAAACTGTTTACTATTAACTATTATTAACCTAGAAATATATTTAATTCGTTAAAGAACATATTTATTACTACGGAACCACGCAAGTTCCTCGCGGCCAGGCGACTTCGTAGACCATTGCGGTTTCCGTACAAGCGTCCGCGCGGAACCCTAGCGAGGGAACCGGTTTTGCCGACCGGCAGTGGTGGATCGGAGCTCGGGCAGCCTCGGCGGCCGCTGCACGGACATTAAAACGGAGTGGTTACATATTCTCTTTGCGAACATTGACTGACCCGCTCTTGGCGAAGTTAGTGTCGCTGTGCTCATTTTACAATTGTGCTGGAACTTTCCACGATATACCACTAAAGTTTCGCCGGCTAAAACCCGCTGGGGTGAGTTGGCATATATTTAACTACTTCTAACTGCTAATGTAAGCTGTTCTGTGCTGCTGTAGTGCTTGTTCACGGTCGCTGGGCTTGGGCAAGTGCTGCGGCGGACGGTGGCTTAACCACGTCCCTCATGCCTGCCGTTCTGGGGTTCCAGGTTTTCCCTACGGATTCCTTTTTTCTCCCGGATCTTATCTTCCGGATCACTTGGAGGAAGTTGTTTTGCTGCGGCGGATTTCACCTCGTGGCCGCTACCGCCACGAACCGCCGTGCCGCGCTGTGCTGGAGCGAGGCGTCTGGACCCGAGGCTGACTTCAGAGGAACTCGGAGGCGTAATAAGCGCTTTGCTCAGGCCAGTGCAACCTACCTTACTAGTACCTTCTATACAGTGTTGGATCGGTGGATAGAAATAAATAAACGGCAAGAACCCCGACCGTCCTTTGATTTCTCTCTCTCTGCTGACGGCTAACAACCCTAAACGTCACAATTGATATATACGTGTCGAATAGGGATGGGTAATAATGCGCCGCAAGCGCAATTGTCGATGAATACAGCTGAATGGCACAATACTTACCTTACAAGATGTAATGATCTGTTTTTTTTTAGTAAATCAATATTGTTTTTTAATTTGAAAGTATGAGTGTGCTTAGATTTGTATATTATATAAAAAGAAAGTTAAAAATAAAACGAGCTATTTTATCTTCATATTTATTTTTGAGTTATTGACCCATAACCGCCGACTTATCATAATAAGCGAAATTTTTACCTAACTTGAGCTTTTATTACAAAACGATATTTTAAACTATAAAGGACTATAAACTATGATGGGCACGTCAACATTTCCTATTAAAATAACTGAAACATATTTGAAGTTAATATTTTATGTTCCCGGGAAATAAATTTGTAAAAACAGAAAATAAATCGGCCAAAAAACAAATAAGTTATAAGCGTTTTTATTATAACTACTAAATCTATCTCTTTCTAAAATGAAATTTTCTATAGAGCGTGTATGAAGCTGCTGACTTGTGACATCACACTTCTATAGCACTTTATCTGTCTAACAGGAAACTTTAGAGGTTTATATTTCCGAGACTAGTTAAGATATTTAAAAAAAAAAAACGGCATAGTGTTATAATATTTAAAAACATTATTTTAAAGAAATAAGAAAATATCAGTCAAATACAAAATTCGCTAGTTTATCGTCACTGTAATGTTAGACACACGGTTTATCGCGTCGCGACGCGTCGCCAGTCACCTTACCAGTGCGGCCGCGGCCTAAGCGTTCCGACTTGATAATATGAAAAAATGATTAGGAGTATGGGCTTACTTAAAAACTGCCTTAGCTTCTCTTCCAAGTTAGACTGCATAGTCGATCGCAATCAAGGATTTACTTGTATTGTAACTTGATAACAAATAAAAATAAAATCGCAAGTGCAAGAGTGCTGCGGTGTATAACTTTATTGCTCGCAGTACCAACGATAAATAATCAACCGGCAGTCGGCATCGAACGCGTCACATCACTATCCGAGTTTGCAATCGAAGCGGGGTTGCGGGGCAGTGCGGGCGGTGCGTGTCGCCTCCCGTCCCACGTCTCTTTCAACCCCGCGAAGCGTAATTTCTATTTTACTTAAAATTATAAAAACTTGACCAACCGGTGAAATGTGATGCTGGAATTTTGTTTAGTTGTTTTTCTTGTATCATTCTTACAAGTTTTTACGGCACATTTAACCATTTTTTAAATTTAATTCTGCTAAAAGCTCGCAACAGTCATTTACACCGCTAGTACTCGTATGACTACCAGCGCTTGCGAACGGACCGATCCAATGTTCTCACCGGTGTCCACAGTTCCCAGTTAGAAACGAGCGCTCTATACCTACTAATACTTACTCTGAGCTCATTGGTCACTATTTTTGTATCTCTAGAGAGCCAAGCTATCGTTATCGCTTAGATAAATGGCAGAGAACACGGAACAAACTGAGATCTATTAGTAGGTACTCTGGATCTACTCAATACTCAAGATAGAGTTTTTTTTTAATGATAAAATTTACAAATTAATTACAAACAATGTAGCCATCCTCATGAAACTTGAGTGTTTATGTGAGGATTGCGAGTGGTGAGTACGCTTATTCTTAGAATCTAATAGAATAGAAATATCTATCATTACGTTGCAACCCACGCGTAAAAAGCACTTCCTAGAGAACACCGCCATGAACATCAGCATGCATTTCCAGAAAGTGCCTCTTATACCTCCCTAAATGAGACACAAATATGTCCTGACATAAATCTGTCTTGTTTAAACCCATCCCTCACCCTAAGAGCTCTCAAATTTTACTCTAAAATACATAATATATTTGCTTTGTGATCGGCGCCTATATTTTAAAAAGATTCTCTCTTTAATATTAATTTTATCTTACATTTCACGAAAGATAAACTAATTTGATTAATGTTGAAAAGGAATTCCTTTTGCACAATTATTAATATTATCTTAATAGTAGTTTATGCAACTGTCATATAATGAAGGGTATTAAAACACGAGTGTGAGTTTATGAAACGAGCGCAGCGAGTTTCATAATAGTAACGAGTGTTTTATTACCCGTGTTATATGCAGTTGCATACACTACTTTATCTTCACTAATGCAATTTATCAAACAACAAGAGTAAAAATCGGTCCAATAACAAAGAATTTCAATATGGCGGTGACTTTTTATAATATTGCCAATCATTTCCTCTTATTTGACCCCAGGGAAGCCCAAATATCGATTTTGAACGAAATCGGTCCATTAACAAAGAATTTCAATATGGCGGTCACTTTTTATAATTTTGCCAATCATTTCCTCTTATTTGACCCCAGGGAAGCCCAAATATCGATTTTGAACGAAATCGGTCCAATAACAAAGAATTTCAATATGGCGGTCACTTTTTATAATTTTTCCAATCATTTCCTCTTATTTGACCCCAGGGAAGCCCAAATATCGATTTTTAACGAAATCGGTCCAATAACAAAGAATTTCAATATGGCGGTCACTTTTTATAATTTTGCCAATCATTTCCTCTTATTTGACCCCAGGGAAGCCCAAATATCGATTTTGAACGAAATCGGTCCAATAACAAAGAATTTCAATATGGCGGTGACTTTTTATAATATTGCCAAAAGATCTTACCAAAGAGTTTTGTGTATGTAAGTTTAGTAGTTTCGACGAAGTTTTCACGTATAACCCAACTGTTTTCAAAAGCCAGCCTAATATCAAAATTTCATACAACTTGTATGAGGATTTTGACATAAGGCTCGCCAGGTTAATTGGTCGCGTTTTATTGATGTTATAATGAGATTTTACGATATCGATGTGGATATTATACCATCATGTGAAATTGCTTAAATTGAGTGTTTTGTTATCTGCGCTATAACAGTAGTAATTATAAGTCAAGTATTGGAAACATAAGTAGAATGTTATAACATTAGTGTAGATAAAGGTAATTTATTAAGACGTAAAACATGTAACGTCAAAGATAATAATTTATTACTGTATTTTCCAAGCCTTATTAGGGAGGTAATCTTTGGATTTAGCCTGGGAAAGGGAAATTAGTATATACCTGTAAGTTTATATTATGCATTTAATTTAACTAAGTGAACATTAAATAAAGCACTTAGCATGCTTTATGAACTTGCTACTCGTACGTACCATTATACGTAACATCCTTTTATCTACTCCAACATCGAAAAGTTCCGATTTCGAATTTGACAGCTGAATCGAAATGAACCCTCTTTCGGGTTTGCTTCTCATTTCGATGCAGCTCGTTGTATGGGAGCTGAATCGAAATGGTTATCTTCTTAAAATAGGATACCTAAAGCTAAGGCTCTGAGTTCTGGCACTTTTGTACCGTTCATATGACAGAGGCGCCACAGGCGGCTGGTGGCGGCTTACGGAGTTACTTTTTGTTGACAGAGACGCCACAGGCGGCTGGTGGCGGCTTACGGAGTTACTTTTTGTTACTTTATTGAGCCTACGGCGTATTTTGTTAATGATTTTACTTCCTTGTCGTAGATAAAATCTTGTATGCAACTGAACGTAATTAGTCATTTTAATTCTCGTACTATCCTATTTTGATACTCGGCAAGCCTCGTATCAAAAAACAGCACTCGAATTAAAATGACCCTCATAACGATGCAGTTGCATAAATAGCTATTATATCACCACGACATAATTATTGCATCTACGATATATCCAACATTCTGTTCCCATTTTCTTGGTATATGATCAATAGAATAGAATAGAATAGGATAGAAATGAAATGAACAGAAATAGAAGTGCTTTTGAATCATTAAATGAATGAATCTACCACTGCACTGGTTCGGAATGTCCTTCCTACCGAGAAGAACCAGCGAGAAACTCGGTGGTTGTTCTTTTTCAATAGTAATTTACTAATACGTACTATGCCATGTATGCAGTGTTTTCACAATGAGGGGAAGTTCCAAAAATGTGTACTTACAACTCAATACATGTTAAGAAAGGCAGACAGAAAGTAGCCCCATTCCCGCCGGTGGAACCCATTCACAATCATGACGCATGACCCAGCCGTTGCTTCGCTCAACCATATTTGAGGGAACATTTATAAGAATATCTTGGTCGCCAGTCTGTCGTTGCAGGTCAGGTCACGATTACTGTTATATTGCAAAGTTATCGGATATATTATTATGGAAGTTTTAACATAGTCTTAAAACTCCGCAAAACCATTTCTAATGCTTATTAACCGACTTCAAAAAAGGAGGAGGTGTTCAATTCTTTTTTTTTTTTTATGTATGTTCACCGATTACTTGAAGACGCCTGAACCGATTCGGAAAATTCTTTTTTTGTTTCAAAGTGTATACTTCCCAAGTGGTCCCATTTAAATTTTTAACCGACTTCAAAAAAAGGAGCAGGTTATCAATTCGTCGGAATTTTGTATATTGTGTGTGTAATGTAAAAAAAAAAAAAATTATAGTAATTAATATTTTTACGAATAAGAAACAGCATAAAATCGTTCAATACACAAAATACACAAAACTCTAAAAGTACATATCTACTAAACGCAAAAAATGTAAAAAAAAACATCATTTCAACCAGGCTCAGAAAAGGTTCACAGTAAATAATGTCGGAGAATACTTTGCACGGTCTTTCTATTTTAGACGACATAGAAAATATAATATGTCATAACGTAATATGGCAGCGTAATCAGGATACATGAAGGGACGGACGTTGTTATTAAAGGACGTAGGATGATGGTATGCAAGATAAATAGGACCGAATATTATGGAAATACATGATACCATCTCTCAATCCAATGGAGATTGTGATATGGGATCGTATCAATTTAGCGTAAATATCGCTCTACGGATCTTTTGTTTAGAAACTTTTTGGGTAACCTAAAAAAACGAGGGGTTCAAGAGAATTTCATAAGCAGTCCAAGCACAATCAGTGGGATTTTTTTCTCATAGCTACTTAGTGTACGTTTATGCACATGCGGGGCGTTGCGCGGCGCGTGGTGCGTTGTGTCGCGCGGTAAACTCAAACATATTATGGCCAAGTATGAGAGCGTTCATACAGTAGCGTTTGCGTTGAACACCGCGGCGCTCACGGCGGGCACCGGGGCGGGCGACGCGGCGTGCGACGTGGCTGGCGACGCGGCGGGTGACGCGGCGGGCGACGTGGCGGGCGACGCAGCGGGCGACGCGGCGGGCGACGCAGCGGGCGACGCGGCGGGCGACGCGGTGAGCGACGCAGCGAGCGCTGCACAACGCGCCGCGTGTGCATAAACGTACCCTTAGTGTTACAAAATTCGCGAGACATGTGTCGCATTAATTGTTCTGGTGTGTCTGGTATACAACTTGGCTCTTAGGCCCGCTTGCAGAAACGCCGGGTTAGGTTTAACCCAGGAATTTTGTAATTTTGACAGAAGCTTTATTCGAAATCTGTCAAACCAGCAGCTAACTCTGGGTTAAAAGGATAACCCGGCATTTCTGCAAGCGGGCCTAAATATTTCAATTCAACACAAATTAGACATATTACGTTTAGCAGTGACGATGGGAGACAGCTCATAATGAAGAAAGTTTTACCTCATAATTTCAACAGTAAAATTAGTACTTACTAAATTATCTCTAATAATATTCTCCTATATTATATCTCCTTTAAATATATTAGTTGCAACGTGTATAAATAATACAGTAAATTATACGTCATGTTATGATACCGAGAATAGAAAATACAAAAGGATAGCTACTAAGTATTAAGGGTTATGAAGTAAATACAAGGTAATCCCAACCAAATACAATCAAAATACAAATATTTTTCCTTCATGGTTATATGAAATGAGATAAAGTCGTATTAACGAGAGGATAGGACGATGTTATGCGTGATAAACACAGCCGTATAATCAAAATATCAAAGATAGGTATCTCTGAATGGCCCAGCTCTATAAATTGCGATGAAAAAGGGTACCTAACAAACAGAAGGATGGCATCCTTCGATCGATAACATACTAGATGTGTTGTCAGCCGGTAATCGACAGGTACGTACAAACATTACTATTACTATGATCCTACAATGGTCGAATTAAATCAAGGGTTAAAATACAAACAACCTCCTACAGATAACTATCATTACAGTCATCAATTTTCGTCAAAAAACGTCTTATAAATTGATGAACACCGGCTGCACGCACGTAAAAGTGTCACGTTCCGCCTGAGCCTGCGCGTGCAAGCGAGAGCGCGGAACAAGCGATAGAGAGACACGATCGGTCGAAACGTTGGCTAGAGCGCCCGCCGCCGCCCGCCAGTCATCGCGTGCGCGCTGTGGTTAGCGGATGTGTCGCGAGCTAGTTCTAGCAACACGATTCATCAATGTTTCTTTATGACGTTATCACTTAAAACTATCGTCCGTAAACCGACTTTACAAACAACCATTTTTTTATTTTTTGTTGCAGAGTCTTACACTTTCTTAGTTCTGTGGGTATTTTATGTGATGCCTTTGCCATACTTGCGTGATAAAGATTCTAAAAATACTATTTGTGTTGCATTTTTATTTACGTTCAAAGCTATTGCCTACTTGTCGCGTTTACAAATTCTTTCTACTACAATTTTTAGATAATTTAAGTTGACATAGAACATAAAATAATACCTAATTAATATTTTCACTAACACAGATAATTTATAATCGGAATGAAAACATCAGCTTATTTTTATAGAAGAACAAGTAGATATCATATTGTTTGAATATGTAACCGAATATCACAAAGGCAATAAAGTCCTGAACTTAATTTACTTAGACTATCTATGACGCAATCCCCGGTAACTTATCCAGATCAATTCCGAAAGTTGCCAAAGATTGGGGGCAAAACGAAAATAGATTTTCGTCCACACGATTTCAGGTTTTTGGGCAAGTTTTCACCTATTTTCGTCCTATCTCTCGACCGTATATATTACCGGTAAGTGATATACGAATGCTGTAGCTCATGGATTATTTATTTTCGGTCTATTTTTCTCACTAGTCTAGTGTAATTTTGTTGTTTTTATGCTGGTATCATATTATCTAACTAGTGTACTTTGTCGAGTAAGTTAATTCACATTCATGGGAATGATTACATAGTAGTTAGAGATTAGCTACATGGCGCACCCATCCAAAATTCAAAACGTTTCAAAGTATTTGTAAAGTATTTGCATGTGTGCGTGCTGAGGCGGCTGTCAAACAAAACTAAATCCAATGGATCTGTTGCTTGACTGGCGGCGTCATTTATACATTATTATTATTATTATCAAAGCGCTACAGCCCTGGGTGAGCCTTGGCTTGATCAAGCAAATTTCTCCATCGGAGGCGATCATTAGCGGCCTCTCTCCAACTCCGTACTCCCAAAACTCTCATGTCCTTTTCCACTCCGTCAATCCACCGGCCTCTAAGTCTTCCTCTGCCTCTACGGCCCTCTGGTTTACCTTCAAGCAACTTTTTCGGGGCTCTTGAATCGTCCATGCGTTGCACACGTCCTCCCCATCACATTCGTGACAATCAAATGATTTTGACGACATTCGGTTCTTTAAAAAGTCCGTAGAGTTCGTGATTGTAACGAATGCGCCAGATACCTTTAACAGCACCGAAAATCCTCCTCAGAACCTTTCGCTCAAAAATTAGCAGGCTGTTTTCATCCTTCTACTTAGAACCCAGCATTCAGCCCCGTAAGTAAGAATTGGCCTAAGTAAGGTTTTGTAGAGGAGTATTTGGCAGAATCTAAGATCGGAGGTAGCGTTACAGACCAAAATAACATTTGTTTGCCGAAGTTATTTTTTTGCCGTTCATTATACATAGTTAATTATTACAAGTATCGAGGGGCGCGCCACAGTTGATCTCTACATTATTATTCTTCTCATTTTTTTATCATAAGCTTTTCTCTTTATCTTTGTTTTAAGCTTTTATTTAACTTGCAATGTTTGTTTTATTTATGCAAGTTTTCAGTTCAAAATTTGCAATTTTTTTAAGCATTTGCGGGTATTAGAACCTCGCTACGTAAACACATAAGTATGTGTTTCGCATCGCGTCGCATTGCACTTTTTGTGTTAACAGCCCTAAATTCCATCAAAATGGCCGCCCAGATGCTTCACATCAAAAACTTGGGTTGTGAAACTGCTTCAACAACTGCATATTTTACAATCCCCCCTCCCTCCTTCAACGTGCAGCTAAAATCCCGTAGGACTCAGTAGTCATGACGGTGTACGACCTTACTTACTTATTCCAAGCTCAGCAGGGACACCTGACTAGCTAGATAACTTAATACCCTGAATCTTGATTAACTTGTGCCGAACATCCAGTTGAAGCGAAGGTTTTTTATACGATATCTTATCACTATAGCAGCATTATTAGTCCTTTATGTCGTGATATACACGTCAATCTGCTTACACCTATATACCAGCACCACGGTAATATTATCTGTATACAGTATTGTAACTCGGCCGTATCTTTGACATAAATGCCTACAGCCGCGCGGTACGTAAACATGCGATAGGGCTGCCCGCCTCCAGCATTTTAATTACATTTGCCTACTTTGTGTTTCCATTTAGTTTTGTGATTGTAAATATACTTTTTTTTATATAAACAAATAAAATACTTTGTGAATTAAATAGGAAGTGTTCAATAAAAGGAAAAAGAAAAAGGAAAAAGCAAAAGAGTTCGCGTCTACTCTAAGCATCAAAAACATCAACACTTAATAATTCGAAATTTTATTTATTTTCTCTTAAAAATTTCGAACCATTAGATATTTCAAACACTCGATAATTCGTAATATTTCCCTTATTATATCTCGTAATAGTCCCTCGAGTTTCGAATCAACGAGAGTCGGCTGTATTATTAATAATAAAATACCACGTCTTTACATTGAATTATACAAACTAACAAAACAAAACACACATGCCCCGAGGTTTTAACACAAGCGTACGTACCGTATCGTGATTCATGAACCGCCTATAACTACCTATTTCACTCGTGTCAATCACTTTCCTTTACTCTATTCACTTTATTTATTAATCCAGACATCTTTTTTTCGGGAGATAAAAGGAAATACCTTATCCATTAAAAATACACACATTTTGTACCTACCTACTAGTAAGTAAAATTATTTTAGAGTCTTACCTTTCAGAGTTTCCAGGTAATTTAAAAAAAGTTATCTCTGGATGCGTTATTGACGAATTGATGCAACCAAAAACAGCACAATATATCCTCCTCGTCATATTAAATATGTACTTGAACTTATTTTTAGTAAAAAAATTGCGCAGTTATTGTTAAAAAACATAACACCGTCCGTTCGTCACTGCGGCACAGTCGCGACTGTCTGCGTACCGAGCGCTTACCGAGATCGAGGCGCGTAGGCATAGCTCGCGCTTCGTCCGTTTGTATGAAGTTACAATACTGTATACAGATAAAATTACCGTGCCAGCACTGTGACTGAGTTACAGACGATGCAGATTGCACGGCAAAAATCGGAAGTAAGAAGCATAAATACCCATTATTAAGGCTTCTTGATCGGTAGACCATAGATTTAGGTTTGGTAGCTTAGTGTAGTGTGCCGAGTCCCAATCCTATGGGGTAGAAATTATAATAATATATTAGATGACATCTTCCTAATTCTAAAAAGATGGAACCTAAGAAATATTTATATAAATAAAATCAAGCAAACGGATATAGAACTGCGCGTAGGGGCTAAGTGACTATACCAATTCTAAATCTATGCGAAAGGAGTTGTAGCATTTAGCTAGTTTTCACATAGTTTCCATTGTATAACTTCACTCTATATGTAGCATACATATAATATAACTGTAACTGAAAGATTTCTGTACATTTAATATATTTTGAAAATTTTAATTGGGGGATGCTTTACATAGATACTGAGCCCAAAACCGATTTTTTATTTAATTTTTGTCTGTTTGTCTGTTTGTTTGTCCTTCTTTCACGTAAAAACTACCGCACAGATTTCTACAAAATTTTATACCGTGGTAGCTTATTACTCGGGTCAACATCTAGGCTACTTTTTATCCCGGAAAATCAAGGAGTTCCCGAGGGACTTTAAAAACTAAATCCACGCGGACAAAGTCGCGGGCATCAGCTAGTTTAGCATAAAGCACCTAACAACAGCAGGGTTTTTATCAACCGAAAGATAAAATATTACTAGATTTGATATACTCGTAATTAACTGACAAAATTTTATAGGGCTGTTTTGTTTACATTCCTAGTTTACATTCAGTAGGTCTGGTCGTCAATTTTAGTTAGATGGTGACCTTTATCAAAATCATCTGATAAAGTACAAAACCATTAACTGTATTTTTACAAGCTTTTATCTAACTTGCAATGTGTACGTATGTGTGTATGTTTGTTTAGGTCAAATCTTGCAAACTGAATTAGAACCACTTCCCATTTTCCGATTAAGCTGAAATTTTGAATGTACCGTAATGTTATATAGCTAGGAACTATTGGAAGGTTCGAGTCCTAACTTTTATTACAGCGAATACTAAGACTTCCCAGATAAGCTATACAGAATATTAAACAGGATATTTCCGCTCAAATTGAATAGAATACCTACGCGACACTGAAAATTTTCCCTTTAAAATATTTGTCTTCTTTCACCATTTACCATTTGAATAAAATACGTTTACCATTATCTTTTACGACTTTACGACTTGAATAGAATACTTCCTAAGGTTTCCTTAAGCTTATCGCATTCAAAATACGACCTTTTTCTTTGCTAAAAACCTAAGTCAGTAGCACGAGTCGGTCGCATTGGACGCGCTGAACTCTGCTGTCGACATGCGCATTAAAAACAGTTTATGAAAGGCTAAAAGAATTTTATCAACCACCAACGCTGAAAGTACAGTGCGACAAGTATAACTAGGCGCGACTGTGCGCCACTGTGCTCAATATTACTATTGCTATTGTATAAAATATGAGACTAAATTTGGGAAAAAAACATTTTTAATTTACACAATAAACGCAACAGCATACAACGAAATCCAATAGTGAATTTTCAAGATACTCCATGTATAAAAAAGCCGGCCAAGTGCGAGTCGGACTCGCGCACCGAGGGTTCCGTACTCCAAAAGTAAAAGTAAAACGATAATATTATATTAATTTGCTTATTTATCGTTAACTTTGTTTGTAGAGGTTTATTGTTAATATAAAAAAACTATGCTAGTTAGAGCGTTGGTTTTATTTTTCCTGTAAAATATACATAAACCTCTATTCACCATAATTATTTCAGATTTTTCGATTGGCAAACTTCGGAGATAAGGGGGGGGGGGAACGGTATTTTTTTCGACATTTTGGCCGATTACTCAAAAAGTATTATATATAGAAATAAATAAAAAACTGTTTTAGAATGCACAAGTAAAGGCCTTTCATATGATACCCCACTCGGTATAGTTATCTTACTTTGAAATTTCAAACCCCCGATTTTCCCCCTTTTTAAAATAAAACTAAAATAATTTTCGCGTTGCTTTTATTTTCCTGTAAAATATACATAAACTTCTATTGACCATAATTATTTCAGATTTTTCGATTGGTAAACTTCGGAGATAAGGGTGGGGGAATGGTATTTTTTTCGACATTTTGGCCGATTACTCAAAAAGTATTATATATAATAAATAACTGTATAATAAATAAAAAACTGTTTTAGAATGCACAAGTAAAGGCCTTTCATATGATACCCCACTCGGTATAGTTATTTAACTTTGAAATTTCAAACCCCCGATTTTCCCCCTTTTTTAATAAAACTAAAAATAATTTTGGGCCACTATTATACACAACTATGCCAAATTTCATGTCGATAGCTTTAATAGTTACTGAAATAATCGACTGTGACAGATGGACGGACGGACGGAGAAAGTCTCACCATAAGGGTTCCATTTTTACCATTTTGGTACGGAACCCTAAAAATTGGAAGACCGAATTAGTTCCTCAAAACTCCACCGCCAACTTATACTTGTGGCATTGTAGTATTATTTGATATTTCAATATTGTTTTGACATATTGTGCCGATTTTTTCCGATTTTTAGAGTAAGTAACATAAGGACGTCATTGTATAATGTCAAAATAATATTGAATTAACTTAAATTTTAGGTTGGTGGTAGGGTCCCTGAACGCTTGCGAGTTTCAGCTCGAGTCATATTGTACGCATGGCTTAACTTGGAACAGCATTAATGGCGAAAAGTCTGTCTATGTTTATCTATAGTAATAGTAGAGCTAAAGTTTTAGAACGTTAAGATAAAAATTAATGTAGGTACCTAAACTCGGTAATGTGTTGATAGAAAACAATAATAAATTACTTCTGACCTTTATATTACATACCATACCCACCATAGTCCATAACCCATGATATAACCCAAGTGTATTGAACAATATTAAATAGGATAATATTATGAATAAAATGTTTACTTTGTTGAATATAATTTTATTATAATGGAAAATATTTGATATTAAAATATTTTTATCGCTAACAATAACAACCTTATTTCTTTAAATTTATTTTATAAATAATTTATAAAATATGTAAAATTATATTGTGATTTGGGCCAATTTCATATTAAATCAATTTAATATTTATGAATATTATTTTTATATTATGTATTTGCTATGAAAATAACGACAAAATGTGGCGATTATTTAATTTCTTAGACGTTTATTGCTTGACAACGAATGTAATCCATGATATAACATGCTACCTGAGGAATGGGGATATCCTACTAAAAAAATGGTAAACCTAGTCAGAGGATACAAAAGTTTGGCTAAATTGCTGTTGAATAATCCAAAACATACTTCCCTGCATTTTACATGAGGCGAAAAACAATGAAAAATGCTGGCATCCGCTTTGAGTTCTGACATGTTGTTTTGTTTGTTTTTACTGTTACGGGTTGCTCTCCTTTCTGTTATAATATGTGAAATCATAAATTATTCTATTCAAAAGTGTCTTTATTAGTTTGTCTTTACAGAGAAAGTTTTCATCGGACACTGCATAGATGCAACTGAAAGAGTATTTTTTAATTTTCTTTCTTCTTCATCATCATTTCTACAGATTCTTTGCAGTCCACTGTAGGCCGCTTCACTTGCACGCCATCATCTACTTCTGTCTCCATTATCTTGACATAGGTCTCTTGCAATGACGTCCACATGCCTCAGTCTTGCGCCGTCTGTATCCAGTGGCTCCCTGTGACTCGTCCGCTGTCGTCGGTTCATATAATGGGGATCTGCCACCACTACGCTTTCCGATGCAAGGTCGCTATTCCAGCACCTTGGGACCCCAACGACCATCAGTTCTTCGAACTATATGCCCCACCCATTACCACTTCAGCGTCGCGACTCGACGAGCTATGTTGTTAACTCGAGTTCTCTATTTCTACTGGCTTAAATTTCCTGTGGAAACAAATATTCGAAACCAATAATTTAATCGACACTCATGTTATTTCCATAACTAAAAATACCTAATATTTTCTAGTTTAGCTTATCAACTTTCTACGTTTCAAAAATAGATTCGTACAATGATACAGTTCATAAATCGTGAATCAGTTTCGGTCGTAAAATGAGGTCTCTATCCACAAAGGCAGGAATAACTTATTCATAAACGTCGGGTGTTGTCAAGATTCCTCAGCCTAACGAGACAAAATGCCCTAAAAGACATATGCGACAGAGTTTTTTATTTATCCTCAACCTCTCCCTGCGGAACGAACAACCTGAAGACCTGTATAACCCATGCACGCTTTTATTACAGGTAATACGTCAGATTTCTCAAGGAAAATTCGTGAAGGTATCGTGGTTTATGTCAGCTGAGATGAATTTTCCACTCCCATGAGCTGTGATGTGAAATCTCGTTTAGAAAAAGGATACAACCATTGAAGTAAATAGATAAAGAAGATTCCGTCAGAACAAAAATATTCACGATTCTACTAACAATTAAATGACACAACCATCGCTTGGCAACCTACTAGGATGCCATTTTGCAATGGAAGGGCCAGACCATACTCAGTACTCAATAGGTACTTATATAAAAGTCAATGGATACAACCTTTATTTTTAGAAATCTACCTATTTGGTTCGACATCTAGTTTAAGTATCTAGGGGTCTGTGGTCACCTTATTACAAGTATAAGCTCGTGAAGTGTTGCAGTAAAGCCGGCGTATATTCCGCCAGATTATTACATCAAATAGTCGGATCCGATAGTCTAAACACACGTGCGATCCGATAGTCGGTTCAGATCAGATCGGATCGCACTGAGTTCAAAATGCCTGACGCAAGAATCGGATGTGTGTGGATAAAACAAAATCTGACGTGTTTTTCCAGTCTTAGCCTGGCAATACACGTCAGGTTTTTTCATCCGATTGTCCGATCCGATAGTCTGATCCGGCTACCGGAAGGCATTGGAGCCATTACTTTGTATGAACGGTCAATACACGTCCGATCCGGTAGTCGGATCGGACGTCCGAGTCGGAAGCGGGCGCGAGGCGTTTCCGATTTTACTGTCGGTCCGATTGTCTGAAGGCGCGGTCTACATACTTCTAGTGTGAGACGAAATAGACGTCCGGTTATTCCTTCCGATTTGCCAGTCGAATCTAGCGCTGATACTGTGTGGACGCATCGTTGTGGATCGAATCTTCTTCTTTATCAACCTATAGACGTCCACTGCTGGACAAAGGTCTCCTGCATAGACTTCCACAGGCTTCGGTCTTGCGCCGCTTGAATCCAGCGGCTCCCTGCAACTCGTTTGATGTCGTCGGTCCACCTGGTGGGGGGGGAAGGGTCCTGCCAACACTGCGTTTCCCGGTGCAGGGTCGCCACTCTAACACCTTGGGACCCCAACGACCATCAGCTCTTCGAACTATGTGCCCCGCCCATTTCCACTTCAGTTTCGCGACACGCTGAGCTATGTCGGTGACTTTGGTTCTCGTACGAGTCTCCTCATTTCTGATTTTCTCCTCATTTGATCTCGCAGGGATATACCGAGCATAGCTCTCTCCATCGCATCGTGGATCGAATAATGGCCGAAATTTATGATATTGAACGGCTAATTGTAGCCGTAGAAAAACATTCTATAAAAATTAAAAACTTTTCGGGGTGTCTTAATAATTTTGGATGTATTAATTAGAAATGACTCTCGGTAAGTCTTGTCAAATTAATTGGGTGAATCCAATAGCGTCGCTCCGTCCGTTTTGCTCCGTGCGCAAGCACTCGGGATGATAGCTCGGGAACGACTGAGCTCAAAAAAAGCCTGACGCAAGAATCGGACGTGTATCGAGTAAATACGATCCGGTAGTCTGATCAGACAATCGGAAACAAAACCTGACGTGTATTGCCAGGCTTATGCAGCATTATATGACACCAACGTCGAGTGACGTTAAACTGAGAAATATTTTGGGATTTCTGACAGTTCTTGTATGAGAATCTGCCAAAATATCAAAACGCTCGAATGAAATTTATTTTACTCTGGTCAAATCGGCCCTTAGTATAAATGAATATCTTTATACGTAGAGTACTCGTTCCAATATGACTACAAAATACGCCTTAGGGTACGTTAATGCAATGGTGCGTCGTGTCGCGCGATAAACTTAAACATATCGACGGCAGAAAGCGGAACTGGCGTATCTCGAAAAATCCAGTTTTACACCAGAGCCAAAAAACTATTTCAAAAAATCATAACTCGTAAATTAATAAAGATAGAAAGTTGAAACTTGCAACATATTTCTATCAACCTAAACGTTATTTGATACAGTTATTAGGAAAGTCCTAAAGTTACTGCTTCATTGATTTTTTACGAGTTACAGCAGTTGATGTTTAAATATCGAGCAGCGGAAAAGCTGTAACTGTAAGGTGAAATGTATGACCAATTAAAATTGATACAAGTTTTCGTGCTACGATCTGCTGTATCTCAAATATGAACTATTAGAAACATGATCATTTTGCTGTATGTGATTTTAATTGAATTATTTTATAAAAATGAAATGTTTTTAAACATTCTGAATTATAAATTTATAACGAGTATCTATACATGATATATTATAATAAATCTGTAATTGATCGTTGTCTATACATCAAAAATTTATCAGAAAATCTGTTTTTGGGGGCCTTTATCAAAACAATAGATCCCTAAACAATCATTGTTAGAATTTTTTTCTGTGTCTGTGTGTTTGTGCGCGCTAATCTTAGAAACGGCTAAACCGATTGGGGTACGGTTTTCACTAATGTATTGTGGTAAGTTTCACTTCAAACTCAATGTTTGTTTTATTTCAATAAAGTTCATAAATAAAAAAATATGAAACTTAAAAAGCCATCAAGCGATTTCAAATATTCTACCTTTGCGGGTGAAAAAGGGGATTAATTTGGTATATAATGATGATGAAGTTTCGAAGTGAAATGCATGATACTATATTTTTAGGCGTCGTAAGAAAATGATGGAAAAGAGGACGAAAGTTTGCATTGAAATCCATAATTTTTGAAGGGAAAATTTATTTGCGGGTGTTAATTTAACCAAAAAAAATCGGCCAAGTGCGAGTCGGGCCTCGCTCTTTTAGGGTTCCGTTAAAAAAAATCGTTAAATGGAAATATTTTAATTTAATTTTTTTAATTTAATTTAATTTTTATTATTTGTTGTTATAGCGGCAATAGAAATACATAATTTGAGAAAATTTCATCTGTCTATCTATTACAGTTTACGAGATACAGCCCGCTGACAGACGGACGGACGGACGGACGGACAGCGTAGGCTTAGTAATAGGGTCCCGTTGGTACCCTTTGGGTACGGAACCCTAACAAGTGAAAAGGAGGATAAACTTTTTTATGTGAGTTCGGTCATTTAGCGATTTCAAAATTCGAAAATTAATCTTAAAATGGCGATGCGAAGCTCGCGGGCAGCAGCTAGTAAAAAATAAAATACTGTAACTTTTGCATAATGCTTTTATTATAATATTCAGAATGTAAGAAATGACACAAAAAAATCAGTCCGCTCTATATACTTCCTCGTCGTCATTAGTCAATAATCAGTCTGCTGTATCTATTAATCCTTCAACACCGCACCGGTCTATAGCTACCTAAAACAAAAGAAGAATTAATTAGTAATAGACAAGCTATTTACCTAATTACTGAGCCTATCAAATATCTTCAGACCTAGTCTAATATTTTGGTAAGTTATAAAAACATCACTCACTTTCTTTACTGTGTACCTACCTAATGTTTGTTAACTATCTACTTATTCGAGACCTTAAGATACTGATAAACGAAACAATCAAGGTAGCTATGTAAAATATAAGCAGGTAAGGTTGTAGTAAGCTTTCCTTGCTTATTAGATATAGTAGGTATGCTAAATATACAGACTTCCAATTAAGTCATTTAACAAAAAATAGGTCAAATTTTAATATTCTTTTACTTACTCGAACTCCTGAAGTATAATTATTAATTTTAAACACGTAAACGACACGTTAACAATCTTTTAAAATAATATTTTTGTTAACAACAAATACGCTTTCTCACTATCGGCGCTTACGCATTAGATGCCGCGCGATCAGAATGGCGTATATAGCATGTTTGCTATATATCCTCGGGATTGGAGATGGGTGCGGGTCTATCTAGAGTGGCGTATTTATTACTTAACACAAAACAATACTCTAATCTAATGGTGTAAGTAAGATATTTGCTCTTAAATTAAATGTTTGAAATGTAGTAACTGTTCGATAAACACTCACCAGTTCAGAGCATATTGCTGTATCCTTGTCAACGTAAAATTTTGGGGCGGCTGAAATGCTGTATCTCTTTTGAAATCAATGTCCGTCAGGGTAAAATAATGGTGTAACTGTTATTTATGTTGGACGTGGTGTCGTATCTATTTTATTTTCAAAAATAGCAATTTTTCCTCTATTTACAGCAATTTGTCATGTAAGCAGTACCAAAAATAGAAAAAATTCAATGGCGTATCATTGAATTTTTTCATCGTAGAAAGACGAGACATATACCATTCGACGCGGCTTTTTTTGCTTATCAACAATATAGTAAAAAGTCATTTAGCCCAAATTTTGAGATACGACATTTCCGCTTTCTGCCGTCGATATTATGGCCAAGTACGAGAGCGTTCATGCAGAAGCGTTGGCGTTGAACGCGGTGGCGCACTCGGCAGGCACCGCGGCGGGCGCCGCAGAACGCGCCGCGTGTGCATAAACGTACCCTTAGTATTTTGATAAAGAACGGTGCGAATTTGTTGTTTCCATTTTACTTTTCATGCTAATAAACCGGACACCCGAGTTAAATTAATCCGCTCTACGTAAAATCACGACGAGTGCCCTAGTCCAAGGAAGTAAGAAATACTTTATTTTTAGATGCCTTACTTAGCTTTGATGAAACGTTAGCTAAACTCACGTAAATATATAAATAAATGAAATCTATCAAAATATTGCAATAGAGGCACACGTAAAATACAACCCAATATTTATATCTGTCAATGGTTAAGCATAGGTACCCAATTTGGTTGCTAAAATGTAGCGCAAAATACATAATCCCTCATACCAGATTTACAAGTCAAAACGATGAGGAGAAGCAAGCCATATTAATATCTTACCTTACCCTTTTTATCACAAATCCAACTTGACACTATTATACCGTTTCCCCCAGCGCATTACTGAGAGAGCCATATTTGAGGATTTTCAGCATCTTTGCCCCTTTGGGATAGCTTGGGCGTAAATAACAAATAACATACTTTCAAAGTAAATATATCTCATCCTATATTTTATAGAACTTTTGGCATGAAAGAATACATTAGCAAAATGTTGCGAAATAAAAAGCTGTTGTTATGTGTCGATTATGCTTTCTGCAGAATCGTAGCGAATGCGTTATTTTTTATTCGAAGGAAACTTTAATGGAGATGCTTCAATTTAGCTGAAAATCTATTCAGCCATTTAAGGATTAATATTAATCTCTTAATAGTTGCGAAGCTGTAGTGGCAATGGGCACCCATCTTGCACCCATACATTCACCTAGTTTATTCACCGCATAGGCGAAGAGTTGGCAGACTCCCCTGATGGTTGTTTAGGTCCCAGAGGCCCCGCAACTGAAAGTACATTGACAGCCTCCCCACTAGGTAGACCGACGGCATCAGACGACTCGTGGGGATACAAGTAGCAAGACCAAGGCCTGTGGAAGTCCATGCAAGGGATCTTTCTCCAGCTGTGGACGTCTATATATACTAATATTATAAAGAGGAAAGACTTTTTGTTTGTTTGTTTGTTTGTTTGTTTGTTTGTTTGTTTGTTTGTTTGTTTGTTTGTTTGCTTGTTTGTTTGTTTGTTTGTTTGTTTGTTTGTAAGTTTGTTTGTACTAAACCTAAGTTATCAGGAAGTAACATAGGCTATAATTTATTTTCAAAAAATAGAGATCCTCAAGAAAATTGCAATTATGTAACCCAAAGTAGCAAAATTTTGATTATTTGGCGTTAGCTGAGAAAACTATTGATGATACATAAAAATGATGTACTACATGATTAAAGTATTCATTATTTTCTACAAAAAAGTCCCCGAGGGAATATGTATAACTATTCTCTTTAAGTCACAATAGTAGCTTTTGTGTGCTAAAATTTAATTTGATCGCCTTTATTATCGTAGTATTAATCCTTCCTTACTAATACTTAGGTACATAATAATTATTATAAATGCAAAAGTGTGTTTGTTTGTTGGTTTTTTCTTCAATCATGCTGCAACAAGGCTACGGATTGACGTGATTTTTTTGGATAGGTATAGTTGATAACCTGGAGGGTGACATAGGCTTCCCGGAAAATCAAAGAGTTCAAGCAGGATTTTAAAAACTAAATCCACGCGGACGAAGTCGCGGGCATCAGCTAGTCTGTTGATAAAGCAGAAGCAGCAGATATTACGTAATTAAACTACATGCTCTCGAAGGTATGAGTTTGTACCTAATTAAGTAGCCTATGCTAACTTAGCATCATTTAAGTTTAGTATTCTTATTATGGTTTTGTCAAGAATTTCTCGACATTCAGTAATAAAATGCCGTAGGGAGGGTCTTATGACTCCTTTCTGATAGGTTTAATGCAGACGCAGAGTATCTATCGAATTTGGTTTTCCAACGACTTAATGCCAATTTCTTCAACGTCGAGTGTCGTTTTACCGAGAAATAAATTGGGCGTTCAAACAGTTTTTGAATTGAAAATCTGTCAAAATATCAAATTTACGCTCGGATAAGACTTATTTTACGTTGGTGAAATCAGCTCTTACTCAGATAATGGTGCAAAGATGACACCTAAAAGAAGTTAATGCTCTTTATTACGGAGATAATATTTTGAAATATCCACTTTAGACCTCTAAATCATTTTTTACTTTACAACTAGATTGTGTTTAACTGAATTAGAGCCAATGGGAGATTAGAATAGAATAGAAATATTTTTTATTCAAATAAACTTTTACAAGTGCTTTTGAATAGTCGATGTATCTACCATTATCTTGGACTCATGTTAGCCATGATCGCCTATTTATACAATATGGTTAATACTTAGACCACCAGCGATGCAGCTTTATTGAACTGGAGCTTTATTGAGCTTGGATACTTTTAAGTGAATATTAACGTCTTTTAATTATTTCTTGTTTTGTATAGTTCTTTAGATATCAATGAAGTTCAGAGACTTTTCGTAAAAAGCTCATGACAGCCTTTTTCGTCGGACATCTGTGCTACGCCTTAAATAAACACATATTTATTAAATAAATATATTTTTATCCGTCCCCAAGCAGTCTCAACAGGGTTTAAGACTCAAAAGCATAGTATAACTTTCATATGACCTTCAGAGTTCAGGGTTAATATCCTCATTTAGGATTAATATACAGCGTACTTTGACGTTGGCCAAACTTTCCTTTCGATTTAAAACTAGAAAGTAATTGACCTTATATCTTTCTCGTTTAACCGGGACATAAATCTGTCTCGTTTTAACTTGAGAGAAAAGTGTGAACAAAGTCAAAGTTCACTCTATAGATCTCAGCGTTAGTGTATGTGAGGGAGTGAGGGAATGTTGTCCACATTCCCTTAAAAAATTAATGACGTGAAATAGTTTATGTATTCTGTAAAACGATATTCATTCAAAAATAAAGAGTTTTCGGGTTTAATTTGCTTTGGTAAAAAAATAAATATAATTTTTGATGTCAGTTCATCCATAATCCCATGATTATGGTTGGATCTGACATAAATAATTATTTTATCTGAAATGTTTACTATTGGTTCCAACATAATAATAATATTATATTCTGCCATTTCAGCGTGTATTTATAAATTTAAAAATTCATAAAAATATTTAAACTAAAACTAGGTACTTAAATCAGTACAAAGGCACCACACAGCTAAACATATTTTAAAGTCCTAAATTATCAGCAACATAATAGGACCATTACAAGATCTTTTACTGATGTGCGCACCATTGCGCTCACAAGTGAAGAGGTAGTAAAAACAGATAACTTTTCAATTTTATAATTGTGAAAATTATTACTAACTTTGATCTGCACACAGTTTAAACGCTCTTTAAATACAATATAGAGCATTTTATACAACTCTCTCGAGTTTCATTACTCGTGAAAAATAAACACTTGCGAACTTATAAGCAGCGGGCGATGATAAAAATGTAATGGAAATATTAATATTCTATAAACTGCTTCACTTCAATGTGCAATATAATATACTCATGAAAGCCTTGATATTACGTAAATACCAGCGCTATTTAAATGTTATTGTGATGATAGAAAGGACAATGCAGAAAAAACTTGAGTCACTTTAGTATTTTTTAATTCATACCATCACAATTCGTAATCAGGCAGTATTTACACAAAATCTTGAATGCGACATTACTAGGTAGTGAGCAGTCAAAAATATTTTTTTCTTTTAGACAGAAGTTAGTAGGTAGTACATAATTAAATAGTTATCCAATTAAGATGACAGTTCAAACCAGCGTGCAGCGGTAGATTCACTTGACGATTCAAAACTATGAGCATTAAAAGATTCAAAAGCACTTCATAAAAGTTTATTTGAATAAAAAAAACTTTTCTTATTGATACAATAATTATAATATTATACGTACCAAGACAATTGTTTTATTAAAATCTTTACTTTGAATTTGATACACTCAAGAATAAACGTCTTTTTCTATCTTTAATTTTTGTAGGAAAATGTTTCAAAGAGCCGTTCTATCTTCCAGTGCATCTCTTTGGTTAAAGACATTGAAAGTTGCTGGTTGGGAATTTTTTAATTGCCAGCTAAATAAAACCTGAGTGGACTCCAATTATAAATATCAAACTGCGAAATAAGGAAAATTATGAGGACAAAAATAGAAGAAGCCGCTTCAGATGAAATTCAGAAATTTCATCAAAGAAATTACATTAATTAATTTTTAAAACGGCTCTTGACGCAAACCTAATTAAAATTTAAATTTTTTGTAATTTTTTGGCGCTTCAAATTCTACAACGCAATGCGATCATTAATCTTAATAAAATAATAATTAAGAATTTTAACGAAGTTTTAATAATTGGTAATAAATAGATGATTACTATCCTAATATTTTCCTCACCCTTCCAATTAGGTGGAGAGCTTGTGTTTTGAACGGGTACGACAAATGCAAGAAATCACGTCGATCAGTTCCTCTGTAGTTGTGTGATTGAAGGAGGAAATAAACCAACAAAATTTCGCATTTATAATATTAGTAAGGATGTTAGTTGTCCGAAACACTTGCAAACCTATTGAATAATATATAAACATCGTTCAATATGTTGTAGATCTAGTTATCATAATTGTTTATTTAATAGGAATACCATTTAGTAGCACAATCACTACAATGTGCTAGTACAATGTTTGATTTGACAAATATTTGCGCAAAGCGGTGAGGTTGAAACATATTTTGTAATCGCTTAATATCATAATAAAACAATTTGCTTTGTTTCGGACAAAATATTTTATCTGGGAAACGTTGAAATAATTTCATAAACTGTATTATTAAATATTTTTCATAGTTTCTGTGAACCAACGGTGTTCACTCACCCTCAATTGATTTGAGGGGCTTTACTTGAAATAATATTTTCAATTACATTGATGAAATCCTAAACACAATGAACTTTCACATTTCGTGATTATTTGTTGGTTTGTCCTTCAATCGCACAGCAACGGAGAAACGTATTAACGTGATTTTTCCATGGGTATAGTTAAGGAAGTACGGGAAGTAAGAATGGGTATAGTTATGGAAGTATGGGAAGTAAGAATGGGTATAGTTAAGCACATAGCTCGAAGAGCTGATGGTCGTTGGGGTCCCAAGGTGCTGGAGTAGCGACCCCGCACCGTAAGGCGCAGTGTTGGCAGACCCCTACTAGGAGGACCGACGACATAAAGCAGGGAGCCGCTGGATTCAGGCGGCGCAAGACCGAAGCCTGTGGAAGTCCATGGAGGAGACCTTTGTCCAGCAATGGACGTCTATAGGTTGATTAAGAAGAAGAAGATAGTTCAGGATCTGGAAGTTACAAAAGCTACCCCAGGAAAATATAGGTACCTATTATGGTTCCCGCGGGTTTTTGACAACACGCGGTTGAACTCACGGGTTGGCGCGTTGCAAAAGGTTTCAAAATTCGTTACGGGGCGGAAATGTCGCCATATTGCGGACGCCATTTTATTTGTGACAAACGTTCGCCGCGACAAATCATATCGAGTATGGAGAAGTAGGTATGAATTATTGTTAAATGAGTGCGGGGCATTTCAGAGCTTACCGGGTTGAGTTAGAGTCCAAAATAGTTTGCAGTATAGCTCATTACATTATGTCATCAGTGGCGTGGACAGCTTTTGACAAGGGTAGGTAATAGACAGGCAAAATATGATACAAAGTGCCAGTTACGCACGTTAGGCTGTTAAAGTTAAGGTACTGTTAAAGTTAGACTTGTCCACCAAAAACTACTTGTAGTACCGGAAAAATTGAAAAACTGACTGACTGGGTTTTTAACCGAATTCAAAAAAGGAGGAGGTTTTCAATTCGTCGGAATCTTTTTTTTTATGTATGTTTACCTATACTCGAAGACGCCTGAATCGATTTGGAATTTTTTTTTGTTTGAAAAGGAATATTTAAGCGCGGGCGTTTGAAGTCGGTTTTTAAAAATAATTTTTTATATTAAATATTAGCCATGCTGAATGTATTATGTAACTAATATTCCAAATAAGTGTAAGGCTTGTGTAAGAAGTGGGTACGACAACAGCTTTGCAACGGGTGAGGATTGAACCATTTGTCTTTCAGTTTTCAGTCCGCACCGTTAATCATTGAGCTATTGAGGCTATGGGAATATATTTTTAACCGACCTCTTGAAAAGCTAAATCTGCAGATAGTTACCTATTGATAATACATTAAAATTACTTTAAAAACCCACTTCGAACGCCACTACAAAGTATAAAATAATTTTAGTTTGTAGCAGGTATGTTGAAGTCAGGCGGACCTAAATAGAAACGATGAAATCGATGCGCAACGCAAGTTGGTTTTTTATAAATTATTATTTTAAGCGTTTCATATACCTTCACATTCTCTAATCGCAAGCGATTTGCTTTTATTCATTGAAGAGTTCGGTCGTCCATCACCGAAAATATTCATCAGATCTTCACCAAATTTAAATGTAACCAACCTGACGGTAAGTATATCCTTTCAAATAAAAACAAAATATTGATTCTTTAAAAAATAAAAACAAAATATTGGTTCTGATATTTTGACGAGGTTAGGGAGTACCATGAATAAAAATTGAGGAGTTCCGTCTGGCATCAACGAAGATATTATTCACCTTCCGATGTCCTTTCAAATAAAAAAATAAAAATAAAATCGGATCAGATTTCACGGAGATATGAAGTAACATCGACAATAAAAAAATATGCGTCGCATTGATAACTTCCTCCTTTTTTTGAAGTCGGTTATAAATTGATTTAATTTCAGAACGCTTGAATAAGGCTTGAATGCTTCTTTGAAGACAAAAATCACAGTATAAAAAAAGATCTTTTAAAACTGAACTCGAAATAAAATCCTTGGCACAAAAATTAGTGCTCCTGACAGGTTTAAAGGATTAGGATAGTTAATGAAGTATGCCTTTGAAACTCCCAACGAAGAAATAAAAAGGATTCAATTTAAAATGGGTGGTATTAATTAAAATGATATTATAATATCTCTGGGTGCCATTAATATAACCTCAATTTTAACATTTTACTCATAAACCAAGCGTTAGGACCTTACCCTCCCTTATTACATTACCAACAGCATTGACCCTGGGCCTTTAATTGAATTTATTTCACTTGGTATAAAGAACCTCTACACATTGGCCTTATGACATTATCTGATTGTTAGAGCTGGTTGATTACGGAAGAACTGTTGTGGAATTTTCTATCAATTATTTTGTATGTTGTCACTTTTTGTACATCATTTATGGAAGCAATCAAGCTGTGAGATTGACTTTAAATGGCCAATTGCGTATCAGGCCACGCGCAGTGTAGGGTACCTTAGTTGCCTATCACAATAATTATACTTACTTAGAAGGGTGTACAAGTACATATCCAATTTTTATCATAAAATGTTTTTTTTTTACATTTTAAAATAACATCACAAAGTAATAATGCGCCTAGTTATAATTTAAGCCTTAAATTGAATTTTAGTGAAGCCGTGGGTAAAATCTAGTATAAACTACTTATTTCTAATACAATATAAAAGGTTATCCCATGTTCAGGATTTCACAGGTCCGAAGCTACATATCTTGCGATATCATCTTGCGATTTTGGAATAAATTCCACCAAACAGCATAGTAGCTGTAGATTTCTCCATTATAAAATAAATAAACGGGTCTTTTACGTCAACTTTCCCCACTGGATTTCGTAAAGAAAACGCCGCTGGGGAGAAACTTCTTACCATAGTGCCAGACTCTGTGATGGATAAAGTTACTATTTGCGAAATTTCACCAATATTCCAATAACCTTCATCGAAACTATTGAAATTTGCAGAATTTTCCTGAAACATATCAGAGAGTCCCATATTTAATAGAGGTTTATTTAAATTAATAGGTAGCTCCGAAATCCCAATTCGCGGTAATTTTACCTCGACCTCTCGCAACTCAAACTCATCGACATCTCTTTGAAGTTTAGTGAATATGTCTTTCAATGATATTTGTCTGAGATTTCTGAGCACTTGTCTGACGTCATACCCCCTATGAGGTCGCAGGAGAAGCATGCAGTATTTGTTACCTTTATATGGTAGTTCGGTGACGGAAGCGTGCAAAGATACTAAATCAGAGAAGCGGAGTCGCGCTTTCAAGTACATCACATCGAATTCTCTTTCTGTATTGCCGTCTCGATAACCTTTCACCGTGTTTGAGACGTTAAAGGGCTTTGACCATTCCGCATCAAATAAAAAATGATTGAACATAATCATTGTTGAATTTTCGTACTCCAAAGTGCTTACGTAAGCGATGGCAAATAATATATTATTACTAAAATTAGGTAAGCCTTCCAATGAATCCAAAATGTTCGGATCCCCAAAACGAATACGCCGAGTTACAAAATCAAAGTTATCTTCTAATCTCCTAACACCTTCTTCTGAATATACATCGAACTGTTCGTCATAGTCATTCACTTGCAGCGTTGTTCTCTGTTTCAAGAATTGCTCCCGGGTCACTCCCAAAGTTTCGTACGCCATGCTTATTAGCAAATACCTAAGAACGTAAGTCGATATAATTACAATTAGCAAATACCCACTTAAAAAAATCCATTTTACTTACTTAAGTACTTAGTGGGGGCTGCTACTCTACACTGCGATAAATGTTTATCGTTTACGCGATTTGAAGCCAAATGACTTCTTTTTCTTGGTGTATATTTTGTCCTTTTCAACCGAATTCAAAAAGGAGGAGGTTCTCAATTCGTTGGAATCTTTTTTTATGTAAGTTCACCGGTTACTAGAAGACGCCTGAACCGATTTGGAGAATTCTTCTTTTGTTTCAGTGGTATATTTTTTAGGTGGTCCCATTTAAATTTTAATGAAATCGGTCGAGCGGTTTTAAGAAAATCAACAATACATTGTATAAGTACTAGGCAGTGGCGCGTGTGTTTGAAGTCGGTTTTTAAAAAGATTTTTTTTATATTATAGATTATTTTAGTGTATACACACACATACTGTGATATATGCCGATGACAAGATGGCACATGACTGTAACTACATCCAATGGTAAGTGACAAAGCAGTCTATGAAGATAGCGGGATAACTATAAAAAGGTATACTTTTTGCTACGAGATTTATGTCCAGCAGTGGATGTCCATCACCTGAGCCAACGAAGATATTGTGCAAACATAATAAAATAAAAAAGGCTTGAACCATTTACTCCACAAAATAAACTAACAACACGTAGGCAAAGTTTTAAATGAATACACAAACAATGTCCCTCTACAACACGTTAAGCACATAAAAGGCCTAAACAAAATACAAATTCGAAAAGAGGCCCTTCCCGAACCGCAGGTAACCGCATGCAACCTACCCTCACTTTTATAAGCAATTGAACGCGTATATAAAATTATACAGATGACGCCGAAACTGTGTGTAAGCGCTTATTTTTGGCCCCTCTGCGTAATTTTACTTCTTTTCGGTTTAACTCTTTTACTTACGATAGAAGGAAAGGACGGTCTGTTAGGCGATAATGTAACTGTCTAAAGTTAACATTAGTTAACTAAAGTTCGGCCGTTCAGAGAATGCGTTCCTGACACCTATCAGTTAATATTGTTTACCAAGTTATTTGACACTCAGTTTGGCACAAAATTATAATATTAATTGATTATTGATATAATAATGTTGTTTTAATGCTCATCAATTGTTAAAACGGTAAACAACCAGCAATAATATTTTTATCGTAACTGCAACGCCATTACAAAGTTACGTCGTCAGTTCAATCGCGACGTGTCAGGAACGCATTCTCTGAACGGCCGTAGTATATCTGGTCTTCTCATTTGCGTGAGTTGGGAAAGAGATGGACGTATAATACACGTATCACCTTATACGTAGTATATTTACTGCCGTAAGACATACAAAGGAGTGGGCAGAGAAAAAATCTCTTGTGGCAATAACTAAAGATAGAAGAAGAAGAAAGAGAATCTGATATCGTATGACCAGATTTCAAAGAAAATTTCGTCACAAATCGTCACATTGGCCACGCCAAAATAAATGCTATAGGCTTTACTTTTTTTCGTTACACATCATACAAATTTCATGTCGATAGCTTTAATAGTTACTAATATAATTGACTGTGATAGACAGACGGATAGACGGAGAAAGTCGCACCACATAAGGGTTCCATTTGTACCATCTTGGTACGGAACCCTAAAAACATTCATGACTGTTAAACACAAATTCAAGTTTTCTAAGCTTTCATCTCAGCTTAAGTGTCCCTGGGGTAGAGATAAGTGTGTATGACAGCCAAAAGGATTACTCCATTCGAGAAATCTGTTTTCGAAATATTGAATGAAGTATACGAGGATCCAATTTAAAATGGCTATTCGAAAGTCCCTTTCAGAAATAAATTAATGTTTGGTTAGCTCTTAACCGCTACTTTGTTTTAGCGTTATAGAACGCTGGGATATTTTATTACCGTTCGTAATTTAAGGATTTTAGAATTATTTCGTGGTTTTACGACATTCCACTAATATTATAAACGCGAAAGTGTGTTTGTTTGTTTGTCGATCACGCTCCAACAGAGCTACGGATCGACGTGATTTTTTCCATGAGTATAGTTAAGGACCTGGAGAGTATATAGGCTTCTTTTTATTCTTGCAAATCAGAGAGTTCCCACGGGATTTTAAGAAATTAATCCACGCGGACGAAGTTCGCCATAATGTTCTCAAAGGTACGTGAAGTCTATCAGTCTCTGCTCATTCTTAGACAATACCCGTGCTCAGTAGTTGTAGCCTGTAGGTTGGTGATGGGTTGATGATGATGGAGCTAAGGTAAGACACATCAAAACCAAACAAATCAAACAGTCCTTCGGGATTTTTAAAAAACCTAATTACACGCGGGCTGACTTCATTTTCAGTATTATTTGTTCCTAACGACTCCCAGTTATTTTTTTGACGTGATAACGTCTTTTAAATCGATGAACACCGGCTGCACGCACGGCACGAAAAGGTGACACGTTCCGCCTGCACCTGAGCGTGCAAGCGAGAGCGCGGAACAAGCGATAGAGAGGGACGATCGGCCCAAACGTTGGACGTAGTACTTGTTTGAGGCGGCCAAGAAAAGTCGATGAATTTAACAACGCAGTTTTATTTTACTTATGATTGCACTTTTACAAATTATTTTAGTTACAAAATTATGCTAGCACGTAGTAGACACGTATTATGCGAGCAGAGGTTGCTGTCAGAGAGAGTATAGACTAGAGCATAAATTAAAGAGTTGTAACAGACAGTATTGCCATATTAAACCTACAAAATACAGATAATATGAGAACAAAAAATATGCGTTGATCGCATACATACTGCCCTGGAGGTGAAGAAAGCTATGCATAATTATGGTATTACAAATTAAACCAAATTGAATTATTAAAGTTAGATAAGTTGGAACAAAATTACACAAGTTACGAGTAGAACAAAATTACACTTAGTTAAGTAATGCTAACATCAATTAGGTACACCAAAGTGACTATATAAATATAACAAAATTACATAATAAAGTGCAGTTTAAGTTTAAGAAACAATATTGATAATAATTACTGAAAATCTTAGTACATAAACAAAGTACATATTATTTCAACTAGTATTTATAATTATTAATGTTATAGATTATGAAAGAAAATTATTGCTAAATGACTGAGTTATGCAATTGTTTCATAACACTGAATAACAAATTTCCAATAAGACTCAAAGGACCATTCATCATTTAATATGATCTTATCATAATAACTAAAATTAATTTCTACTATTGGAGTAAAACCAATTTATTGATAGGACGATGATACTCTCCAGATGCAGTCTTGAGAAGTACAGATCTAACAAGATTGTCAGTTGCATTCTTATAAATTTGAATAACCTTGCCTAGAGGCCAGCAAGCTGGTGGAGTATTTTCATCCTTGATTATAACTATATTACCTATTTCTAAATTATTCAATTTACAAAGCCACTTATTTCTACTTTGCAATTCAGATAAGTATTGTTTATAGAACTGTTTCCAAAAGGTCTGTTTGTGTTTAGTGACCCTTTGAAAAATAGTTAACCTATTTTCTGAGATTTCACTAATATTAGGTTCAGGTAAGTCCACAATAGGCGCCCCTATGATGAAATGCCCTGGTGTCAGGCAAACTAAATCATTATGTTCATCGTTCATTGGACACAATGGACGGCTATTGAGGATTCCCTCAATCTGAATAAGTAGAGTATTCAAAAGTTCATAAGTTAACTTACTATTACATAATTGCCTTTTTAATAATAGCTTGACAGATTTAATGCCAGCTTCATATATGCCTCCCATATGACTGGCTAGAGGTACAGTAAAATGCCACTGAATTTTATTGCTACTACAAAAATTAACAATCTCACTGTATGAAGTGTCATTTTTAAACATTTTGTATAGTTCATTGAGTTCGTTACTAGAACCCTTCATATTCGAAGCATTGTCCGAATACACGTGGCTAAAAAATCCTCGTCTAAAGATTGCCCGTTTTATGGCATTTATTAGTGCTTGAGATGACAAATCACTCACTAATTCTAAGTGAATAGCACGAGTAGCAAGACAAACTATAAGGCATATATAACCTTTAGTGTATCTGCAATTGCGAGTCATATTTGATCTAATGTTAATGGCACCACTAAAGTCAATGCCGACATGAGTGAATGCACGAACCAATGACCCTCTTGGACTAGGTAGGTCTGACATTTGTTGTTGGCAAGTTGAAGCTCTAAACCGAATGCATCGGACACACCTGTGAATAACCTTTTTCACTTCAATTCTACCCTTTATAGGCCAGTATTTCAGTCTTACATTGGCAAGTGTGGTTTGAATACCTGAATGTAAGAGTCTGTAATGATACTGTTCAATAATGAGTGTAGTTATGTGAGATTGACAAGGTAAGATGACAGGGTGTGCTTGGTTGTATTGAATGTTTGCATGTCTGATCCGACCTCCTACACGAATAATACCTTTGCTGTCCAAGAATGGATTTAATTTTCTCAAAGGGCTAGATTTAAATGTGTATAGATCTCTATGGCTGGTGGTATCTTTCAGTGAATCTAATTCTTTTATTTCCTTTGGGAAAAATGCTTGTTGTACAGTACGGATGATGAAATCCTGTGCATTGTTTAGCTCTGATACTGAAAGAAATGAAATGTTTTTAATGTTACTTCGGCAGTTGCTGATGAATCTAAGAACATATGCCATAGTTCTGTTAAGGTTTGTGAAGTTTGAAAATCTTCCAAAATATTCCAAAAATGTATGTTCTGTGGTGACTGTATGTGTGGTATGTGCCTTAGGCTTAACCAATTCTAACCTGCTATCAGATTCTACTACTGGTTGGGGAATGACAATGGGCCACTTGGTAATATCCTCCCTAGTCCACTTAGGGCCTGTCCACCATAAGTCAGATTGGATTAGTTCTTCCGCAGTGATACCCCGAGTGAGCAAATCAGCTGGGTTCTCCTTAGTGTTAATATAATACCAAGCTTCTACTGAGGTCAACTCTAAAATCTCCATGAGCCTATTTGAAATGTAAACATTATACCTTTTGTATGGAGACTTCAGCCAGTGAAGTACAACAGCAGAGTCAGAAAATAAGTAAGTATTTTTTATATTGAATGATGTGAGTATGGTTTGTACCTTATTATTCATTCGCGCTAATAGCAAGGCTGACCCTAGTTCTAATCTTGGGATTGAGACAACTTTAATTGGACTAACCTTTGTCTTAGACATGACAAGTGTGCAAGTAGGTTTTTTATTAGAATAGGTAGCCCTTAGGTATATACATGCACCATAAGCTTGAGAGGATGCATCACCAAATCCTAGAAGTGCAAGTTCAATTGGGATGTCAGAAAAGTAATAGCGTGGCAGTTCCATGCCTTTCAAGCATTGTAAATTTTTATAAAAGGTTAACCACTGACTCTCTACATTTGCAGGCAGAGCACTATCCCAATTTAAATTAAGCTTCCAAATATTTTGCATTAAAATCTTTGCAGTGACAGTATTGGGTGAGAGCAAACCTAGAGGGTCAAAGATCTGAGCAATGTTAGATAAAACTGTACGCTTTGTATGTTGAGAGGTTTCTTTGTTAGGTATTGATATAGTAAAACAATCTTCAGTAGGTATCCACTGTATGCCTAGTGTCTTGACTATACACTCAGGTGAGAAATCATATGAGGCAGAACTCCTGTTGTCTGACAGATTACTTGTGACATGATCAAGAATATCTCGGCAGTTAGATGACCACTTGTGTAGTGTGAAACCACCTTTATGAAGTAGGTCAGTGACCTCATCACAAAGTTGAATGACTGTGTGTATGTCATCTGCTCCGTCCATCAAGTCATCCATATAGCATTGTTCCTGTATGCATTGAGCGGCACGAGGGTGTGTATCTTTATGTCTGTGGGCTAAATCTTTAAGAGTTCTACAAGCTAAGTAGGGTGCACACTTGGTGCCATATGTGACTGTTTTAAGTTGCAAGCATTGTATAGGGTCTTGTTTATTATCTCTCCATAGTAGTCTCAATAGAGAGCGGTGTTCAGGATGAACCAAAATATTTCTAAACATCTTCACTATGTCTGTGGAAAAAACAACTTTGTGCATTCTAAACCTTATAATGATGTCTAGTATATTGTTATAAATATTAGGACCTTCAAACAGAGCATCATTTAATGAGATGCCGCTGGAACTTTGAGAGCTCGCATTAAAAACGGTTCTCAATTTAGTGGAAATTGAGTTGGTCTTTAAAACTGCATGATGAGGAAGAAAGTAGGCAGGGTATTTCCCAGGAGTTTTAAAATCCCCTTGTACTATCTCAGCATGATCAAGTTCTAAAAATTCATGAATAAATTGTTTATATTGTTGATATAAAATAGGGTCTTTGCTAAATCTTGACTCTAATTGTAAGAGGCAACGATATGCTGTGTTGAAAGAATCACCTAGTTTGTAAATCATCTCTTGATTGATAGGTAAATGAACTGTGTAGCGACCTGTGTCAGAAATGGTAGTGCTGTCGGTAAACAGTTGTTCACAATATGCTTGATCTGGTGTGAGTGTTGGTTTGTAGCTTAACTCTTCTTGTTCCCAGAATCTAGATAACAATTTGTCACTGTTGTGATCATCAATGAGGTGTAGATTCACTAATGTATGTGAAGTGAGGTGTATAGCTCTCGTGTCAAGAAATGGACCTGAAATAATCCAGCCGAACACTGAGTTAACTGCATGAGGTAAGTTTTCACCTAATGTACAACTACCTTGTGTTATGATGTTGTAAAACAGTTGTGCACCTATTAGTAGGTCGATTTCATTGGGAATGTTGAATGTAGGGTCTGCTAATGTGTTAGCTATGTGAGTAGGTATGTTCCAGGTGTTAGTGTGGACATAAAAGTGCGGTAGATTGACTGTAATATTATCCATCACTAAGCATGTAAGACTGGCTTGATATTCACTGATGCGTGATGCTATTCGAGTAGTAAGAGCTACATTAGAGTGTAATTTAGAAGAACCTATTCCTTTAATAGAACATTGATTAGGTTCGAACTTACATTTGAGTTTGAGTGCCAACTTGTTGCTGATCAGGTTGACCTCGCTTCCAGAGTCCAAGAGAGCCCTGGCTGTATGCCACTGTCCATCAGCGTCGGCTATCCTAACGACTGCTGTGGATAGCAAAATATGCATATTGTTAGTAATTTTATTGATAGCTGTGTGAACAACAGGTAGGCTGCCGTCAGCAGTGCTAGCTTGATTATGAGGCGTGGTTGACTTTAAGTTGTCATTAGATGTAGGCTTAGTTGGCGCAGACATCTGAGCTGGTGCAAGCATTTCGGATGCTGAGTGTGAGAGTTGAAACTTATTAACACTATTAGAATGTAGTGCTTTAGGGGTTTTAGAGCTATTTATGTGGACCGTCGTGTGGTGGCGACCTCTACAGGTAAAACACTTATGCTTGGAGCACTGGTGATTAGACTTAAAAGGTTTAAGGCAATTCCGGCAAAGTGAATTATTTTTTACAAACTCAAGCCGCTGTTGAGGAACCATTTTTAAATATTCAGGGCACTTATAAAGAACACAATGTTGAGCCTTACATAATATACAAATATCATTAACATGCTCAACTGTAGCACCATGAGTTACCTTGGTCTTAGCAGGGACCGTCGACTTACTGTCAGCGCCTTTGTCATTGATCAACTCAAAGGCTGTCCTACGTAAGCTGAGAAAGTCAAGAAGTTCAGTTAAGGTAGGTAAAGTGGTTTCCTTTCTATTAATTTCCCAAGCAGCTCTAAGTGAGTTATCCAATTTTTGAGTTATGAGAAAAACTAATAAAACATTCCAACCTTGAGTTTCAACTTTGAGTGCATTTAATGAGTCTAAACTTTGTTGCAGTATTACTAAAAAGTCCTTAAGGTTAACTTTGGTAATCTGTGGATGATTGACTATTGCTTTAATATGGTGATTCACAAGGATAACCTTATTGTCGTACCTGCTTTGAAGAATGTCCATAGCCTTGTTGTAGTTTTCGTTGGTGATAAGAAGCGATCCAACGAGTCCCGCAGCCTCTCCTCGCAAGGCTGACTTTAGATACTGAAGCTTTTGAATGGGTGGTAGGTTGCTGTCCCCGATGGCAGATTGAAATATATTCTTGAAACTGTGCCAATCCTTTAGTGTCCCGTCGAATGTCGGTAATTCCAATTTAGGCAGCTTGATGTTGAAGGCATCAGAGTTGCACGTGTTGTACTGCATGGGTGCCGGCGTGGCACGCGCATCGATCACCTTTTGTAGGTGCGCCTTTGTGGTATAGTACTTTTCTTCCACTGCGTTGCGATCTTGGTCGTTTTTGTCGTCGTCGTCATCCTCCATTTCAATGTACATCTGTATATTCTCGTACCTTTCGAGTAACTTTTGAAGGTCTGCAAGTCGCACCTTTAGTTCCGTAGTTTCCACCTCGGACAGATCGGATTGCGAAAAATTGTAGATTCGCGTGATCCTACCTTTCACATTATTTCTTTGTGCGAGTAACCTTTCAACATCTCGTGGCGAAGACATGGCGGCGATGACGCAGAATACGTACGATGTTGACTGATGGCGATTTTGAATTCGGCGCTGTGTTCATGCATCCGACGCTCGTAGGACCAGAAAATGTTTGAGGCGGCCAAGAAAAGTCGATGAATTTAACAACGCAGTTTTATTTTACTTATGATTGCACTTTTACAAATTATTTTAGTTACAAAATTATGCTAGCACGTAGTAGACACGTATTATGGGAGCAGAGGTTGCTGTCAGAGAGAGTATAGACTAGAGCATAAATTAAAGAGTTGTAACAGACAGTATTGCCATATTAAACCTACAAAATACAGATAATATGAGAACAAAAAATATGCGTTGATCGCATACAGTACTATTATAATATATTCTATGGCGTTGGCTTGTGCCGCCCGCCAGTCATCGTCAATGTTTCTTTATGACGTTATCACGTAAAACTATCGTCCGTAAACGGACTTTACAGACAGCTAATTTTTTTGGTAAAAATCTTTAATGTACGACAAGTCTACGATTTCATCATAATAAATGTGTATTTATCGACCGAGCGAAGCGAAGGTCTTTGAGTTAACTAGGGCGATTTGCACTTGTCCGTCCGTCCGTCCGTCCGTCCGTCCGTCTGTCAGAGCCTTATAACTTTTGAATTACTGAACGTAATTACTTCAAAGGAGTTGTCCAAAATTGGTTTTTTAAATTTGAATTTAATTAACAAGGATGATTTTAATGTAGTTGGGTAAAGATGCCAAAAGGCTTCTATCAAAATAATTTACAGATTTTTTAAAGCCTCCGATAATAAAAATTTTTTTTTTTGTTTTGACTCATTTTTTTGCTTGTGATTTGTCGTAATTCCTTGTTCCATGTGATTTATACACCGTTAAAAAACTGAAAATATTATTCTATGTAAGTTGTCAATGTCAGATGATTGTCAGGAACAAATAATTTCATTTTCGAATAGGCAGTTCAAAAGTACCTAGTCGTAATTCCTAGTTCCTGGTCTGTGATTCCTAGTTCCATGGTTCAAAATGACATGTATTTGGTTCAAAATGACATTTACGTGACATTAATCGGTGCCAGATTTGATAGTCTATAGATTATAAAAGTTTTTAGTGTTACCATCCATTGAAAAATATTTTCTACAAACGGTATTTTTCATAATTAATTAAAAAAAAACCGAGGACACTAAAATTATTATTTTTATGGCGTTTAATTTTATTTTTTTTTCTCTTTCACGTAATGACAGTTTGGTTCTGGTTAATGGACACTCAGAATAAAAAACCACCCTCCATACTAAACTGGGACATGTCTATTTAGATATAATATGTAAACCGATGGCCTCCAGCCGAAAATGGCTTAAAAAGTTATAAAAATCTTTATTTCAGGGGGGCTCTCATAGAAGCGAATGCGAAGTAAAAAAAAAAAAATCGCGTTACATAAAATTGTTACGTATCATTTTAAAGATAATTTTGAACTGAGTACAAAAATATTTTTTTTTTAATTTTTCCCTTAAAATTGACGAAATGGGGGGCTTTCAAAGTGGCGATTTTATACGCTCGCTTGAAGACGCTCTCTAGAAAAATCCGCTATGGATTTTCAAACTGATTTTATGTTTTTAGGTCACTTATATCCTGTACTTGAACAACAAATACTAAAATTATATGAATATTATAAAGAAACGAGATTATTTAATTTTTAATGGGCGTCAGTAATTCATATAGCATCAACATAGCTTCACAATAATGCTAATAGATGGCGCAGTCAGTAACTATTCCCATGGAACTACGAGTTAAATTCAATGTTTGATAAATAATTCAATGTTTTCACTAACGTTCCCTAACCTTTACGGGCTACCTATAAGTTAGGTGATTGATGTTTTCTGTCAACTTATTTATCACGATCCTGTACGGGACACCTAAAAGGATATTGGGACGGATGTTAGGACTTAGGATTGTATTTAGGAGCTACCTACGTTAAGAGACTCCTACTTAGGGGATGATTTAGGTATGTTTGGTGAAAACGGGCATAATAATAATGTCAGTTTTGGTTATCATGTATCGATTGAATGAATAATCATGGGATACCGTTACCGCGAGGTCTCAGTTCGGGGCGAACCACTAGTTTATATAAAATTGTAGAGTCGACAACGACTATTTATTTTTGTTGCTTCTAAATGCTTCTAAACTTTATTTACGCATGTCAAAGTGAAAAACAAATTTTCATTTGAACAGAGATGCATAACGATGAGTTCAAATTGAATTCATTTTGGCGCGGAAACAAAGCATCCATATTGCGGACTCCATTTTAATTGCGAAGCGTTGTGTATCCGTGGAACATCATATCGAATGGAGGAATATCAATTGTTATAATACCTAGCATGGGATTTTGGACTCTGTGAAAAGGTTCCAAGGATCAAAATGGAAGAACTTTTCGATAAAACGTCGCATGTCGTTGGGCTGGTAGGAGTAGATGTGTCAGTTTTCCCCTGAGAATAAACGATTTTATTCGAAATAGGCGAATATTTGCTTACGAAGATACTGTTCATTAGTAACGTTGGAAAGTTTTTGTAACCTAACAATTACAAGCATTACGACTTTTACTTTATTGTTATTTGGATTTTGTCCCTAATTGCACACACGTGTTCTCGCACGTCCAAAGGCAAACTGGCAGAAAATGCTATAGCATTAAGTCCGCCTTTAGTACCTACTAAGTATATTGAGCAATAATTTGAGTAAAAAAGTGGAGCAGTTAGTTTCATTAACTAGTTTTTTCCCGCGGCTACGCTCACGTTAAGTTCGATTTTTAAAACCCCTATTTTATCCCCTATTAGGGGTTGAATTTCTGAAAATCCGCCTACGTCATAATAGCTATCTGTATACTACATTTCAGCCCGATTCGTCCAGTGGTTTGAGCTGTGTGTTTATAGATTATTCAGTCAGTCACCTTTTCCTTTTATATATTTAGATATACCTCGGTAAACTTTTTCCGAGATAAAAGGTAGCCTATGTCACTCTCCAAGTCCTCATGCAACAAAGCACGTTAATCAGTTGCTCTGTTGCTGCATGATTTAAGGACAAACCAACAAACAAACACACTTTCGTAATTATAATATTTGTGGAGCTAACTACATACAGGAATGATATTAGGCAATCGATATTGTAATAAAAAACCGGCCAAGTGCGTGTCGGGCCACGCGCAGTGTAGGGTTCCGTAGTTGAAAGTCTCAAATATTATTGCTGACCTAGGATAGTGCTTTTATTTTATTTATGAATATTGAATACATTTTGAATTCCATGGTTTAAATACTATAATAAACTACAAAATATGCAACTTACACTACGTGCAATACCTAACTTAGAAAAAACAGATATAACTCCTTAACTAATGAACCCTACTTAGCCGTGATAGTTTTCCTTTAAAATTCATTATTTATATACTACTGCTGTGAATTTATTCTTGTATCCTTCATACAGCCATTTGGCTGGCAGAGGGGGGGGACACTTGACTCTAATAAAATGTAGCACTTTAAAATATCATATTTCACAAACGGATCCCTGAATTGAAAAATGGTGTTCCCACACCCACAATATTTTTGAAAGACCTATTCAACGACACCCCACACTATGGGATAGATGAGAAAAAAAAATTCATCCCCACTTTATATGTAGGGGAGGTACCCTAAAAAAAATATTTTTCACAATTTTATTTCACCACTTTGTCGGCGTGATTGATATTTATACCCTTGTCAAATTACAGATTTCTAGTACCAATAGTCTCTGAGCTAAACCGCGGACGGACGGACGGACAGACAGACAGACGGACGGACATGGCGAAACTATAAGGGTTCCTTGTTGAAAAAGAAACAATTTGACTGTAGTCAAAATGTTGATATTCATTATTTATAATCGAAAATGTAACATGTAAGAATAACATTTGTAAAAACAGAAAAGTATCGGCCCAAAAACAAATAAGTTAATAGAGCATTAACGTTTCCTGTTAGACAGAGAGAGCGCTAGTAAAGTGTGATGTCACAATTTACCAGTTCCATACACGCTCCATAGAAAATTTCGTTTTAGATAGAGACAGATACAGTCACAGTAAAACAGATTATAATTAAGAGACTAGTAAAGATATTTAAAAAAGAGAAATGGCATTGTGTTTATAATATTTAAAAACGTTATTTAAAAAAAATAAAAAAATATCAGTCAAATACCCAATTCTGAATTTTTTTCTATAGTGTGGAAAGAATAAAAAAAAAAACTTGAGAGGTGTCAAGGGACACCCGGATGGAACGTAGTTCCTTTCGATTAATTAATTTGGCATTGTGTTCGGTATTCTCGCGATACAGTAATGGGTCTCCGTAGCCTTGTGGTTTCTGCAGTCGCCTAACAGCCAAAGTTCGATGGTTCGAATACCAGCTCGACAGACCGAATTTTCCATTTTCAATTTTATTTTAAACAATTTCTACATCTACGGAGACCCAATATTTTACCGCGAAAATACCGAACACAATGCCTTCAAAAAAGTGTCTCTTTCAAAAAAGTGTCGATCCGTCTAGCCCCCTTCCGAGTTCCGCACCGCGCGATAAGGAACTACGATCCAATAATTAACTACAATAATATTGTTTGCTTACCTCTATTATTCTCTATTGTTTCATTATTTTTATCAACCAACCAAAATAATGAATTAGTGATAATTTTTATGCAACCCCTTTGATTGCATTGAAATTTGTTCAATGTTATATTACTATAGTCTATTCAACAATTAATTATCAATAGTCATTATTAGAAACAATATACATACATCTCAATATTTTTTTATTTACCAATAAGTATACGTTGATAGTGATAATTAAATTCCCACTAACTGCATACTCCATATTCCTTACTTATAACAATAATAATGCGAACGTGCGTTTGTTTTTGATTTTTCCTTCAATTACAGAACAACTATGTAAACTAATAAAGTTATATTATGTTACATGTACGCGTACATAATAATAAATATTATTTATAACACGCGTTTATGCGTTACATATAAGTGAAACGCGTACATATAACACGCATTAATATGTTACATATAACTGTCACGCGTACATATTTATTTCACTCGTTAATCGTCTGCAAAACGCAAGTGTGAGATGTATTCGCCATTCACATTAATGCCTCGACTTTTCCAGTCCAACACCTTAAACACGTCTTCTAGGGCGCAAGTGAAGAGTTTCGGGGATTTAACGTCTCCCTGTCAATACCCCCCGCAGTATGGGAATCGGATTCGTTTGTTGGTCTTGGACTTGGACTGTCATAGTGGCGGCCTCGTACAAACATCTCAACACCTGGACATATTTTTAACACGGATTAATACGTTACATTTATCACAATAAATAATTTATAATATAACACGCGACAATATTATGTTACAAAGAACTGACACGCGTTAGTATGTCCCACAGTCCGTACACAGTCCATAGAGAATATAACCCAAAATTCTAAGTTCTAGAATATTCAAATTCGATTAACGTAACATTGGTAAGGAACGGAAAAAGAAATGGCCAAAAAGGGATTAAAAATGGGATTCGTAACCGCAGGCATGTTAAATACGATGAAATAATAAGCTGAAGTCGCCATTTTTCATAATTCCCCGCCCCACGGCCGTACCTCCATAATTTACTTTTGTTTCAATTGTAACAAGTTTAAGAGGAAAAAGATTTATTCGACAGGGCCCTCAAAGTTTCATCGTAAAAAAACGTTTCCAAGATTTGATGAGAAATTTTACGCAAGGGATATTACTTAGAGGTAAATTTTGACTAATTTATGATGTATGGTATCAGCAGTTTCCTTTGAGAAGGGTGTGGATGAGTCCACCATCAGTGCGAAAACAACGAGTTTTGAGCGCCCGTTAAACTACAAGTCGTATTTTCAATAGCCCCCAAGTTGTTCAGAACTAAGTAGGTATTGTTGAAGAAACTGGGACTTTCTTTAGCCTGGATAACTTTCAACAACGGCCAACGGTTTACCTGGTACTTTTGTATAATAACATGTTCTTTAACATTTAAGAGAGATGTAGAAAGATCTACTTACAGTGAGCAAAACCTTTCTTCTGCTATAAATACTGTCAAGTCAAAAATAAAGTCTTTGCAATTTACTTGCTTATTTTTTTGACGGATGTTACATTCGATTTTTCGTTATCGCGTTACAGTCTTTAATTTTTTTTCCTCTTGATATATTTTTTATTTCTTCAAGTTTTGTGTCTAATTTTGGTTAATGTTTAATTTTAATTCTATTAAAAATCGGCCAAATGCGAATCGGGCCTCGCTCTTTTAGGGTTCCGTACATAATTATAACCAAATCACTTTATTTAAAACTCGATATTTATTAGATAGTTATTAAACTAAGTTATCTAAACTTAGTTTAATAACTATCTAATGATAGTACTAATAAGCGTAAGGGGAAAAATGCTAGTTTTGGTCACAACTTATAAACCGCATAATAAATCGGTGTTTCAGTATTTTTTGTTTACATACACTATATTGTGCATAATATACAGAAATTTCAAATTCCTAACTAATTTAGTTTTTAAAAAATATATTTGAACTCTACTTAATGAGTTCTAGACGATGACAGCCCACATTTCAGGGTAAAAAAATAAAATTTTATTTCGACTCCTTTTCCATGTACCTACCCTTTAATTTTTAATTTAATTTAATTTTTATTATTTGCTGTTATAGCGGCAATAGAAATACATACACTGAAAATTTCAACTGTCTACCTGTTACGGTGTACGAGCTAGATGCCCGCTGACAGACAGACGGACGGACAGCGGAGGCTTAATAGGGTCCCGTTAGCACCCTTTGGGTACGAAACCCTAATAAATAGTTAACATCTTTGTGCCTAATAAAACTTTATTGCGCCAAATTATTAAATTATATTTATTTTTACTACTTTGATTTAAATCCATAAAAAATTACCTACTACGAACAGAAAAAGAACCGTTTTTTCTTTGGCCCCGAACAAAATAACCATTTAACTTCAGTTTCAAACTTATACCCATTAAACCACAAACCTGTGAATTGTGATTTCAATGGTCCCGAGTTACTTAGCATTACAAATTCCCAAGAAACTTGGAAATTCTCTCACTTGGGTAACTTAGATCAACTTTACCTGGCATTGTTACAATTTGTTACTTATTACTTAACAGAGAAACTTCTGAAGCAGGCTGCTGAAAGGTTATTTGACCAAGTCGAAGACAACAGAAAGGACCGAGAGTGGTTTCAGAAAATTGCCTGATTCAGGGTTCCCGATTAAAACATGGAATCTAAAATCAGCAAAATTAAGAAGAAAACTGTTTGAAAACTGTAACCCGACTAAGAAAAATTGGATGTAACCTGCGACCCCACCAATAAGGACCACAGCCCTAACCACTATTAGCGCTTGCATTAATTCATGATGGGAGTTTTATAGTAAAGCTTTGTACAAGTTTGTGAGCAAGCCATTAACGTCTCACTACTGAGCGCAGGTCTCATCTCAGAGAAGGGTTATATAGGCCATAGTCTACCACGCTGTCCCAATGCGAATTAGTAGACTTCACACGCCTTTGAGAACATTATGGTGAACTCTCAGGTGTGCAGGTTTCCTCATGATATTTTCCTTCACCGTTGAAGCATATGATATTTAATTGCTTAAACGCACTGAACTTCGTATAGTCAGAGGTGCGTGCACGGTATCGAACCTGCGACCCCCCCGGGCTATGACTGCTTATACAAATACAGGCATTTAACTAGTTAGGTATAAATTAAATCTGAGTACCTAACTGAAGGAAAAGATGTGTTTAATAATAAACTCAAAAATCCATTATATATCTGGAGACATCTGCGTCACATGGGCTTACAATGTCGGCGACGTTGAGGGAAAATTAATTTCCATGTTATTAAGTGTCTCGATTTTCTAAAATGGCTTTTCAATCTAATTATTATAAATTAGAGAAGCTATGTAACCAACCAATTTTGCTCAAAATAAGTCAAGATTTTATTATCTCTTTTGAGATTACCTCTAGAAGAAAATTTCAATCAATTTTAGTAAATTTCAATAATTTTTTTTTCTTACCTAAATAATTATTAAAACAATACTCATCGCAAATCTCAGGTATATTTAGCTCTTATGTACCATAAAAAATAACATAATGTTTAAAAAAATTCAGCTTAAAGACGGACACGGCACAAATTCAGTACAACCGATTGTAACATGGAGCGTTATGGAGCATATCGTACCTACTTAAATGTAAATGAAATGAAATGAAATGAAATGAAATGAAATGAAATGAAACTTTATTTGCTGAATATGAGTACAGTATAGTTAGATGTTATTAACAATGTCATAAAATTTCCTCCATATTCTGCTAAATAGCATGCAAATGTTTAAATTAGGTACTCATCATAATTTTGAAAATTTCGATGAGCTAAATTAATTAAAATGAATATAAAGTGTCAATTACGTTAGTTTAAATTTCAATTAGGTCAGTATACAATGTCAATAATTTTTATTAATTTCAATGTTAATAAGATAGGTATTCTGGTACGGAATAAAAAGATTTGTTACACAGCCAACGAAAGAGATTTTTTTTAAAATGACCTGTAGGTAAGTTTTTTAGGCTAGCATCAAGTTTGTTATAAATTTTTATGCACATGGTATGTGGAGATTTTGCTGTTTGTCTTAAGTTATATTTTGTGGTACATAATCGATTCCTTTGTCTTGTTTTTCTGTAACATTTATTTACATTTGGAAGATCAGAAATCTTAAAGTAGTCCATGTGTCTGTGTACGAATACCGCTATTTCGTAAATATAGAGACAAGGCAGGGTAAGAAGATTGTGCGCTTTAAATAGTGGCCTACACGAATCAGTAGGGTCCATTAGGAAGATGCTCCTGAGGCATTTTTTCTGTGTCACAAACAATTTGTTTAAGTGAATAGAGTTCCCCCAAATGACAATACCATAACGCATGACAGACATTAAATAACCATGATAAGCTGTGAGGGCTGCCTCAAGAGATACTGTACGCCTAAGACGACGTAAAGGGTACACGAATTTATTAATTTTAGCATAAATGTCCTCAATGTGGTAAGTCCAATCACAATGTTCGTCAAATTTAACTCCCAAAAATTTTGTATTATGAACGATGTCAATTGATTCATTATTATAATTTATATTTAATGTTTTTATTTGTCCTCTTTTTGTTCTAAATTGTATACACTTCGTTTTAGTAATATTTACGCTTAAGTTATTGTTTTCTATAATATTGTTGTATAAGAATGCATACACGAAACTGAACTCTAATTCAATGCTTTTCTGGTTTATTTTTCTTTGACGCTAATGTCATCGAATACGATTACTATCAATGGAATAACTTTAGACAATCGCGCCTCAGATCAGAAATGAGGAGTTCCCTAAGAGAACATAGCTCAGCGAGTCGCGCAACTGAAGTGGAAATGGGCGGGGCACTTAATTCGAAGAGCTGATGGTCTTTGGGGTCCCAAGTGTCAGATTCGTGTGTAATTAAGAGTATTTTTTTGAGTTCCGTATTCTTTTATTTATTGAAATAAAGTTTAATCAAATTGACATTTGACTTTGACAGCGCGGGCACGCCCTCTTGCGCGCCATCTTGAAATATTAGTATAAAACAGCTGTTTTGTCCAGCGACTCATCCGACTAGTAGATGCTTTCGTGTCTAGGTCGTTGTATCTGATTGAGGGATTGCGATAGCAATCGCGCCCTAATCGAATAGATATTGCCCGTACGCTTAGATTAGTGTAATTAATATTATTTAGATGTTTTTGATAACTACCCTCACGTTCAGATGATGTTTGTCTGTCGTGCTTGTGGTTAGATTGTTTAGATGTGTGGAAAGGGGCTGTTGTAGGGGTGGTGGAGACGGCTTTTGGTAGGGTTTTAGCGTTTTAAGAGCTCTCTTAAGGCATGATTAGTTTTCGACTGATAAGTTCCGCTTCTGAGTCTATGGCTAACACAAGGTGCCGGAGTGGCTACCTAACACCGGAAAGCGCAGTGTTGGCAGACGCCCCACTGGGTGGACCGACGACATCAAACGAGTCATAGGGAGCCACTGGATTCAAGCGGCGTAAGACTAAGGCCTGTTGAGGTACATGCAAGAGACCTTTGTCCAGCTGTGGACGTCTATCGGTTGACAAACAAGAAAGAAGATATAGAATCTCGCGTGATTTTTGTATGAATTAGATATTATGCCATCTACCGGAATAAAATACAACTACGCGAAGTACACTAATCCGTTTTCACCAACGTTCCCTAATTTTTACGGACTCCTTAAACTTACTTAGGTGACGCTTTCTGTCAATTTAATTTTCACGAACCGGGGAATACCTAAAGGTGAAAGTTACATTGGGTAAGGGATAGTATTTAGGGGATACCTACATAAATAGACTTCTACATAAGAGATGATTTAGGTACGGTTATTCCCGTTTTCACCTAAGTTTCCCAAATATTGATTAAGTAGGTACCTAAGCTAAGTTAGGTGACGCTTTCTGTCTATTTCGTTTTCACGAACCTTTATGGAATACGTAAACGTGTAAGGGATTGTATCTAGAGGCTACCTATATTATAAAGCGAAAGTGTGTTTGTTTGTTGATTAGTCTTTCAATCAAGCAGGAACGGACAAAACAGAACGTGAATTTGAGAGGAGCTGAAGAGATAGGCCAGATACTTTTCATCCCGATTTAACAAAGAGTTCCCGCGGGATATTAACTCCACGCAGACGCAGCTCCAAACGAGAGAGCATAATATAAGACGCATAATGTAATCAATTTTAAAATTAATTAAGAATAGGTAAAGTTATTGTTTACTTTTCACGTATCTCAAATAACTTAAGCAGCGATCCTCGAAATTGTTTTGTTCTATTTACATTCCAATTTCCGTGCAGTAAATAATGTAACCTACCAAATCTTAAACAAATAACAAACATTATAAAATATGATGAACTAGCTGATGCCCGCGACTTTGGATTTAGTTTTTAAAAATCCCGCGGGAACTCTTTCATTATCCGAGATAAAAAGTAGCTCTCCCGGTCTGAGGAACCACTACTACATCCATTACTATACCCATGCAAAAAATCGCATCAATCCGCTGTTCTGTTGCGACGTGATTGAAGGACAAACCAACAAACAAAAACACTTTCGCAATTTATAATATCAGTAATGCTTTATTATAACACTTTTTATAATCGTCAAATTTTTTACCATTCTTAACCAAAGACAAAATTGCGTTTAGCTGTCATTTAAGTACGTTTTGTTATTCCACTGTCATTTGCATTTTGTTATTCCATGTCAAATGCGTTTTTCTTATACCACGTTTTATAGTGACATGACGGAAACGCGGTCGAACGGGATAAAAAGTATCCTATGTCCGTCTCCTGGTTCTAAGCTACCTCTCCACCAATTTTCAGCTAAATCGGTTCATCCGTTCTTGAGTTATAAATAGTGTAACTAACACCACTTTCTTTTATATATATAGATATTAGGACGATAAGGAAAACAAGGCGTATCTCTTACAATCTCGCGCAATCTACAATTTAAAACCGCGGGATTCCCTTCGAGAAAAATTTAAGGAAATAGGCATTCTGACAGTAGCTTCACAATATATTTATAACAACATAATATTTGTCAGACAAAATATTTTAAGTTACAAAAAAAAGGGTGATTTACACGATAGGCAGGTTAGAGATCCAAATAGGCTCGTGATTCCTCGACTGCGCCTCCAGAGGGTCCGAAAGACATTTGTGGGAATGGGCGTGACGTTCTATAATAAAATTCCACAGTCGATCTTAGACTTGCCTTTACACAAGTTTAAGAAAGCAATTAAAACTTCTCTCATGGAAAAAGCATATTATACAATTGAAGACTATATTAATGACAAAAAAGCGTGGATATAACTCGCTCCAGCGATTCATGAGACAGTAATAATCAACCTGTGTAACAAAATTATCCTGTGCTATTCAGTGTTTCTACTTTATTTGTGTCTAAGTGATGTCTTAAAATTAGCATTTGAATATTAGTTTTCAGTTTGATGCCTTGACATGGGTAGCATAAGTATGTCACGCACTATTTAAACATTTCTGTGGTGGTGTCGTGTGATGCGGGTTGTTACGTTCCCTCAAATATGGTTGAGCGAAGCAATGGCTGGGTCATGCGTCATGCTCGTGAACGGGTGCCACCGGCGGGAATGGGGCTACTTTATGTCTGCCCATCTTAAGATAGAAGTTAGTCTGTATGCATTTTTGGAACTTTCCTCATTGTGGAAACACTGCATATATAGCATAGTATTTACTGTATTGTAAATCTGTTTTGAAAAGAGCAACCGCCGAGTTTCTTGCTGGTTCTTCTCGGCAGGAAAGGCATTCCGAACCAGTGGTAGATTCAATGACCATTCAAAAGCACTTGTAAAAGTTTATTTGAATAAAAATATTTCTATTCTATTCTATTCTACAATAAATTAAGTGCTTTAATTTGAAGCGACGCGTGTATGATTACAATAATATTATAGAGTATTTGAAAGGGAAAAATAAATTCCCATTTTGTCACGTGTAGTATTCTGAAATTGGCTTATATAATTCACGTCGTTCTGACATACACGGGTTTTGGTTAATTGTATTAAAAAATATTTTACCCTTAAACAATAGCTTTCACTTTTGTTGAAGGGTGGGCTTGCAAAATTTCCTACTTTTGAAATGGGCTTATCTCGGAAAGACAAAGTGTTCTCATCGGGTTTTTAAACTCTATCGATTTTTCTAATTTCACGCAACGAATGAATGATTCATATTTAAACTTCGATCGCATCATCGATGCGTTCAATGCCGATTTCACAGAAAACTAAAAAGAAACGGTTCTAAAAAAATGTCTCTTAAAATCGCAGTTAAAATTCTGGAGACGTCTGTAATAGATTACAATGTAAAGGGTAAAATTAATTTCCACTTTGTCACGTCATGTCGGGAGTTTGTTAATTAATTGGCTTACGTCGTCTGTGTTATTTCAGAATTATGCTGATATTATGAACTTTGCGGTCGAGTAAAGAAGAACGAAAAATTATTTTGTTGTTTACGGATTTCAAACAATCAAAACGGTTGGTATTAGAGACAATCATAATAATATATCCTATTTTAATAATACATAAATGCAAAAGTGTGTTTGTTTGTTGGTTTGTCTTTGAATCACCCAGCAACAGAGCAGCAAAGCGTCGTGATTTTTTAGACGGGTACGGCTGAGGACTTGAAAATTGGCATAAGCTACGCTACTATTTATCTCGGAAAAGTAAAGGCGGTATATTACAAAATTTTGAAAAGTTTGCACTTAGTTTAATACCTACATTTTCACAATTTAAGCGTTCAGAACAGTTTTTATCGAAATTATTAAACTTGCATCCCGAAGACTTTTTTTGGGAAATCAAAGAATTCCCACGAGAATTAGCATAAAACCTGAATCAACGTCAATTTAGTTTTAAAATAAACAAATAATATGAAACAAAATCGACAAGTTAAGAAAAATTTGATGGCTAAACCTTTTGGCTTTAATGGTTACCTATTTGCTAAGTTCTACGCAGAATCGTACCAGAACTGTTAGCGAACCATTAACTACCCCAGTAGGTTAACATTACGCTAAAAACTTAATAAATTTTATTAAAACCTAACCTAGGAAAAATATAATTATTGAAATTGATCTTACCGTATTTTTGAATTAATATCAGTCATCAAACAACTTCAAAACATATCGAAATATTGATAGGTAGTAATTTTCGACGAGCTTAACCAAATGAAATGAGATATGTTACAATATTATGTTTTGATTTCATTTGTAATGCTGCGGTTTGAGAAAATCATTTCAAAATTGTAAACCAATTATCGGTAAAGTATCAGCGAAATATAAAACTAATAGCACGTGAAAATATTGTACTTTTCGTAAAATCCGATCCCAAATCGTTCGACGATTTCGCGGACTGCTGCACTTTGTATTGATAAAGTAGTATTTTATTTTAGTTCTCGAACTATTGGGAATGAAACTTTTCTTATATTACAGAAATGTAATAAAATGCTAACTTTGTTGTGTAATAAAAGTCTATGATGTGAAAACTGTGGACGATTATTTGACTACTGGTTCATGAGGGTAATCCACGTGGATGAAAGGGGTTTATTTAACAAAGCCTGCGGGAACTCCTTAGTATTTCCCGAGATAAAAAGTCGATTATGTGCGCACCCTGTGATGATGTAAGCTATCTCGTCAAACCAAATTTCGATTGGATCAGATCAGCGGTTAGGATACGAAAATCATACTAATATTAATATAAATGCAAAAGTGAGTTTGTTTGTTGGTTTGTCCTTAAATCACGCCGCAACAGACCAACGGATCGAAGAGATTTTTTGCATGGGTATAGTTGAAGATCTGGAGAGTGGCATAGGCTACTCTTTTTATCCCGGAAAATCAAAGAGTTCCCGAGGGATTTTAAAAACTAAAACTAAATCTAAAAATTAGTATATCAGCTAGTATAAAATGTTTTTTATTCAATACATCCAACGCGTAGAGGCTTCATGAGAGAGTTGATCTAAATTGGGCGATGAATACACAAAACGGATTTCATGCTTCAATACATCAATAAGTTGCACTGAACGATAATCCTCGGTGCGTGCAGGACTATTTTAAGGAATAGACTCTGAACCACTAAATTAGGCTATTGGATGGGGTGTTGTGGAAATAATATCTAGGCTATGGTCGACGATACCTGATACTTGACGCCTGCCATTACAATGCCTCGCAATCTTAAAAGTTATGGCAGGCGGTGACTATAGTCGCCTGCTAGATGCTTTGGCTAGATGGACCCCAAAAAAATACTCGACGATAGTAATAGCTAATAATAATAATTGTTAGCTATTCGTTGCCTAAATCACTCCTTGTATAAACCTTAACCTGCCAGTGAAATTCCCATCAGAATCGGTTTATCCGTTTCGTTAGCCAGGACATACAGACAGCTATTAGAAAAAAGTGTACTTGGGTTATGTTGGTGGGCGTAGCGCGTAAGAATATGCACAGCAAAAGTGATGCAGCTAGTAGTTTAGAAGAAAAATATGTATTTTGCTTTTCGTCCATTTCTTTTTAAAAACAGAATTCTCACAAAACGGAAATTATTTTAGACAGGACCAAATTTTATTAAAGTGTCCTGAATAATCTCAAATACAGAATTCTGTATTTCAAGTTGATAATTTTATAATAATAATTTATATTCTAACGGGAACCGGGGAAAGGGAGGGGGGAGGGGGTTTAGAGCCATAGTAGGGCTACCAGATGTGAATTTAAAAGTTCTAACAAAAATCTGCGATTCGTGCGAAGTCCTCAAACTCCAGAGTCCAGGCTTAAACCCTCCTGATTTGAGATGAGATCAATCCCCAGTAATGGGCCGGTAATAGGTTCAGATTTATAAATGAATCAATACAAAAAACTTGTTGTGAATTTAACCCAATGAAACATAAACTAGCTCACAGTCAACGATGACAGTGATAAAGACAGACAGACTATTTCAAGAATCATCAATGGAATGGCATTCCGAACCAGTGGTAGATTCACTTGACTATTTGAAAGGACTTTGTAAAAGTTTATTTGAATAAAAAAATATTCTATTCTAATCTATTCATTAGAGCAAGATTGGAGCCCACGGACGGGACATCGATTAAGAGGCCCACCCATTCCTTGATGGATATTTGGATATGGCCGATAAATAAAACGGCTTAAAATCCATTACCGGGAAAGTGACTTTTCCCACGCCCCACCAGTCTCCGCATGCTCCCATCGCGGCCAGTTAAGACAGCTCAGTATTATCTTCTTCTTATTATTCATTCACACCACGCTGCAAGTGGATTGGCCTCGTAGTCTGGTCCTGTATACGTACTGACATAGTGGCGTTTTCGTACAAGCACTTCAACACTTGGATATACCGGTAGTCGATCCGGCATCTCTGTAGCGACCTCAATACAGCCCAAGTTTCCACCGAGTCGAAGGCTTTCTCATAGTCCACAAACGCTAAGCAAAGTGGCCGGTTATACTCTTCCATCTTTTGTATAACCTGCCGCAGCGTATGAATGTGATCTATGGTGCCAAAGCCTTTTCGGAATCCGGCTTGTTCGGGAGGCTGGAAGTCGTCAAACCTACGAGCGAGACGATTCGTGATGACTCTCGAGAACAACTTATAGACATGACTCAACAGCGAGATGGGTCTATAATTCTTCAACAAGGTATTATCACCCTTTTTGAAGAACAGAACCACTACGCTCCTGTGCCATGCCTCCGGCGTTATAACCTCGTGAATGACGGAATTGAACAATCGCTGAAAGACCTTAAGTACCGGTTTTCCACCTGCTTTCAGGAGTTCCGCAGTGATTCCGTCATCACCAGGCGCCTTGTTGTTCTTGAGCTGTTTGAGAGCCATACTAATCTCGTATAGGCTGACGTCCGGGATATCTTCGGTATAGTGACGGGTCAGTTTGGCTCTGGGATCTTTGGCCAAATCTTCAACAGGTTTTTGTGTCGTGGTATATGACTGCCTAAGAACTTCTCGACCTCTCCCAAGATCTCAGGTCGAGAAGAGACGAGACGACCGTCATCAGTTTTCAGCCGCGTCAGCTGGCTCTGTCCGATAGACAGATCTCTCGCGAACACTTTTGAGCCTTTGTTCCGCTCGATAGTATCTTTAATACACTTGGTATTAAAGATCCGAAGGTCGCGAGTTTGCGCCTTAGAGATCTGCCTATTAATCTGCCGGTAGGCAGCCGCGTCTGTCAATGACTGCAGCCTCATCTCTCGTCTCTTCTCCATGAGCTTGAGAGTATGGTCAGAGAACTTGTCGGTTCTTTTCCTGCGATGGATCTTAAAGAATTTAGACCCCACAGTATGGACAGTTTCCACGAACCTGTTGTTAAGATCGTCCACAGAAACGCAGTCTGCGAGGCAATCGAATCGGTTCTGCAGTTCGAGTTGGAAGTTTTCGGGGTTTTGGATATAAGCACGAGAAGGTCGGAGAGTTGACTTCACCAGTCTGGCCCTTTCCAGCTTTACATTAATATTCAATGTGCCTCTTACCATACGGTGATCGCTCCCGGTTTTCACCCTGTTGATCACAGAGACATCATTGAATATATGCCGCCTGGTCGACAAAATGAAGTCAATCTCACTTCTCGTGGAACCATCGGGGCCTCCTCTTCATGCAGCGTGGTGTGCGACAGGGAGACGTAATCTCCCCGAAGCTCTTTACCGCTGCGTTGGAGGACGTCTTTAAGCTTCTGGATTGGAACGGACTTGGCATCAACATAAACGGCGAGTACATCACTCACCTGCGATTTGCCGATGACATAGTAGTCATGGCAGAGACTCTGAGAGACCTCAATACAATGCTCAACGATCTCAGCAGGGTTTCTCAACAGGTGGGCCTGAAAATGAACATGAGTAAGACGAAAATCATGTCCAATGATCATGCTCCGCTCCACCCAGTAATCGTTGAGAACTCTGCACTCGAAATTGTGGACGAGTATATATACCTCGGACACACAGTCCAGCTAGGTAGGTCCAATTTCGAGAAAGAGATCAACCGCTGAATCCAACTCGGCTGGGCAGCGTTCGGGAAGCTCCGAGATGTCTTCTCGTCCAACATTCCTCAGTGCCTGAAGACTAAAGTCTTCGAACAGTGCGTGTTGCCAGTGATAACTTATGGATCCGAGACATGGTAGCTAACTGTGGGCCTCATAAGAAGGCTCAGGGTCACTCAGCGAGCGATGGAGAGAGCTATGCTTGGGGTATCGCTGCGAGATCAAATCAGAAATGAAGAGATCCGCAGGAGAACTAAAGTCACCGACATAGCTCAGCGAGTCGCGAAACTGAAGCGGAAATGGGCGGGGCACATAGTTCGAAGAGCTGATGGTCGTTGGGGTCCCAAGGTGTTGGAGTGGCGACCCCGCACCGGTAAGCGCAGTGTTGGCAGACCCCCCACTAGGTGGACCGACGACATCAAACGAATCGCAGGGAGCCGCTGGATTCAGGCGGAGCAAGACCGAAGCCTGTGGAGGTCCATGCAGGAGATCTATGTCCAGCAGTGGACATCTAAAGGTTGATAATGATGATGATGATTATGATTATTAATTCCCTCTAGGCAGAGTGGTCGTGGTTATGATTCGGCCTTCACAGCACCGTCCACCTAGTAGGGGAACGACTACGTGGACGTTTGTCCTCGATTGGACCTTGTACAACGAGGTGTTCGATGGTACCAGTCTTCCTTGTAATATGCCCAAAGAACTTAAGGATTCACAGTTATACAAGCGACGAAAACCTTTGAGTTTTTTTCAGCTCCTTTGAGTATGGAGACGCAGTATTATCTAGCAAATTCGAATAGGGCCTTTAAATATTATATTATGAAATTTTCTAGAAGAATGTAAAGAATGACCCTTGTCATTGCCTATCAAAGAGAGCTAGATACAATCCTGTCAATTTGAATCCAACTAGAATCCTGATAAATGAAACTGAACTGTCGTTCGGTAACCCCAGAGGTAGACATTTTCATAACGGCGTCAAATTAATTATCCAACATGACCTGACCTAACCCTTTTATGTTTTACGGTACTCTCTACAGGTAATATGGCGGGCCGTCATATAAAATTAATTGTTTTGTGGACATAAGTACTTACTTGTTTGTGTTTACTTGATAATTTTATCATTTTTTTGACATTTTCAATTTTACGTTGTTCTCAGTGATTTTCTCGTTAAATTCAAGGTTAACTATTTAAGTTTTCTTAAGTAACTTATTAAATCAACCAAGCCTACCCAATTAACCATGATTTACGTATATTTTAATGAGTGAAAAGTATAATTATAATTATTGCATTAAACCTAAATTTACTCTAAAATTAAAACTACCTACTACATTAAAATTAAAATTATTCTAAAATTAAAACTAAAATAAAAAATTAAATAAAATCTAAAACCCCATCGAAGCCACTGCAGTGTGGCATGGTACCCAAGATGCTGGCAGCATTACCCCTTTGGATGGCCAAGCTAATCCTTTGGGCAAGGTAGCTGCCAGCTCTTGGATCCCCGGTAGACTCGATCACCTTTTTAGTTAGCTCTACAAAAAGCGCTCGAGCCTCCGGGCCCCACGGCCCCAGGGTCTCTACACCAAAAGGCACAAATATGAAACCACTGTCAAGTTTTTCATATTTGCGCCTCTTAGCCTGTTCGGCGCTAGTAGCCGCTGCACCCGCCACAGAGGAGGTCGCATGGATGTGGGATGCAGCCAGAGTATCTACACAGGTGGCATCCCACACAAGCGACCTCCCTGCCCTCCAAGGAACAAGCGTCATACCATCAGGTCTCCTGCCATCACTACGTGCCAAACCAATAGGTTCTAATACAGCTGGCACGTGAGCAGTAGCAAGAGACCTGCGGATGATGTCGTTGAGGGCATTGTGGCGGGAGAAACGACCAGCGCTCTTCGAACAGGAGAGTCCGTGATGACCGTAAGCGTCGACGTGGTCACCGCAGTGGCAACGGTGAGGCTGGGTTATTTTGGCGCCGAGCCTAAGGCCAACTACCACTGCAAGAGTGGCGTGGTTTAAAAGAGTGCCTAGATTAGCAGAAGGGAGAGCATGGAGCCAGTGGCCGGATTCTTTCGCAGAGACAGCGAGAAGACGAGCACGGTCTTTAGAATTTGCTTCCATTAACATTGCGTCAAAAGTTTTTTTACAAATAATGTCATCCCACTGTCTCTGGGAAGGAAGAGAAACCGGCAATTGATTTGGGCTAATCGTTGACCATTCATTTCTTGCCTCTGCCAAGCACGACACCTCAATTGATCCCAAAGACTGGGATATAATTTTTTCAAAGAGAGTGTGTGTACTATAAACAGAGGAAAGAAATGCTGGCAGAGAGACACTAGAAATTTTGCGGATTCCCAGACCTCCATACCTGATCGGAAGAGAAGCCTGGGCCCATACTTGATCATCTATCGGACAATTTAAGATGTCAGATAGAATATTTTGTATAAAATTATCCAGATTTTCCAATAAATTATTAAATTGTAATATAATATTATAGCTATACATTGATAGTGTAATATTTTATTTTGAAAAGAGCAACTGCTAATTTCTTGCCGGCTCTTCTCAGCGGAATCTGGAAAAATAAGTAGCTTATCTGTAAACGAAGCCGGGAGGAGATACCTAGCGGTGCGTATCGCGAATATATTCGGGACGCATAGCTTGTATCCTTTGACGTAAGTAATATAGGTATGTACAATGTACATACTATGAGAGTCAACCTACGTCTAGTGAGTTATATATATGTAGTTTGTCACTACTAAAAATATTTTTCTGTGAAAGCCTTTGCGTCAGACGAGACCTCTTTACCTATAACTAGCAAAAAGCTGAGCTTTAAAGGGGTGGCTCGCGTAGTTATTGTAACGGGTTATAATTTTTAAGTTAATGGTTATAAAATTATATATTTTTTGACATATAGCACATTTGAATATAAAATTAAATTACCATGTAAAAGCACAAATCTATAGGCGTGATAGTTTTTCAGTAAAGTGTACCACAAAATTCTCAGGTTGTGGGATAGTGTTAGGTCTCGCTTTGCTCGCCCGAATATAATAATCCTTCGTTACCCGTGTTACTACCAGTCTTTCTACCAATAGTAGCACGGGTAATTTTTTTTGCCCGTGTTATCCAGATCACCAGATGGTAATCTGCCTCAGATGTTATAATAATATGAAATAATATTACTTTAGTGACACGTAGGCTCACTTGAGTCGTGAGCTTTATACGGGAAGCCTTGTTATCTAATATAATCCTATTAATTCTATAGCCCTTACAAACCTATGGCTAACTGAGTCTCGATGTCTTATTTATTTGTAGTGAAAATAATATAATAATACGCTAAAGGAGCATTTTCCTGCAGCTATATTCACCCGAAGCTCTTTCTTTATTCACCCGAGGCTCTTTCTGGGGTTTTATTCACCCGAGGGGTTTTTACGGCTTTATTCACCCGAGACTCTTTTAAATACAGTTTTGAAGTATTCCCTAACGCAGTGGTGAACGCTATGGTCTAATAAAAGTTAGGTCCCGAGTTCTATTCTTGGTAGGGGCAATTTGGACCACCACGCGTACCGGCCAAGTGCGGATTGCCAGACTTCACACACCTTTGAGAACATTATGAAGAACTCTCAAGCATGCATTTCTTAAAACGCACATAGCTCCGAATACTCAGAGACCCATGCCAGGGATTGTACCACGGACCTCGAAAAGAAGGCAGTCTTTACCATTTTGTAATCTAAATATATACAAGGAAAAGGTGACTGACTGACTGACTGATTTCTCAAAGCACAACTCAAACCACTGGACGGATCGGGCTGTTTGGCATAAAGATAGCTATTATGACATAGACATATAGATTTTTGAAAATTTAACCTTTAAGGGGGTAAAAATAGGGGTTTGAAAACTCGAACTTAACGTGAGCGAAGCCACCGGCAAAAGCTAGTAATGCTATAAATAACATGTAACCTTGTTATTAGTTTAGCAGTTTATATTACCTTTGAAGGGTGGATTGGATTCCATATAAGAGGATTAAGTATAATAATTATAACTCGTGATGTCAATAGTAGGCATTAATGAATTGATTGATAATGTAGTTAATTACGTTGATACTTTACATTAAATTATTTAATTCGTATATTTGTTAAATTGGGTATAATTAAACTCGATGATAATAAACGGGATCGACGACTATTTATTTTGTATGGATGAAATTTTGAATTTTTTCTAAGCCTCTCACCATACCAGACCAGAGACAATTTAGAAAGTATAAATTACCAAATTGACTTAATACCTATTGATGGGCTGCTTTGTATCCCTGATAAAAAAGTTTCTTTAGTATAGATTACGTAAAGCCATGCGAACATGCGCTCAAATATGGTTGAGCGAAGCAATGGCTGGGTCATGCGTCATGCTCGTGAACGGGTTCCACCGGCGGGAACGGGGCTACTTTATGTCTGCCCATCTTAAGATAGAAGTTAGTCGGTATGCATTTTTGGAACTTCCCTCATTGTGGAAACACTGCATATATAGCATAGTATTTACTGTATCGTAAATTTGTTTTGAAAAGAGCAACCGCCGAGTTTGTTGCTGGTTCTTCTCGGCAGGAAGGGCATTCCGAACCAGTGGTAGATTCATCGACTATTCAAAAGCACTTGTAAAAGTTTATTTGAATAAAAAATATTTCTATTCTATTCTAAGAACGAATTCGCGAAATGAAGTTATAATAACAATGTTTGGATAAAAAAGAAAGTAGAAAGCTAGAACATAAGAGAACTAAAATTGAATCAGTACTGAACATTGTATCTCTTTATAGTAAGTTTACATTTCAATTTGATACACGTATCTAAGTAAAACCTCAAAATATACTCGTAGGTACATTTTCTTTAATAAAACTCTACTGTATCGTCGTCCTTAGTGATTTTGCAGAACGTTGCACTTTGATATTGAAAAAAGTCGAATAAATAGTTGATTTTTATAATAAAAATATATTTCATAAGGACTTATCACTTAACTTTTGATAAAAATATGAAGAACTAGATGATGTCCGCGACTTCGTGAATGTGGATTAAGGGTTTTTAATTCCTACGGAAACTCTTTAATTTTTCGGGATGAAAATTCAGCCTATGTGCTAACCCTGGGTATGAGCTATTTTTTTTTATTATTGTCTGCAAACTATTTATTGTTACTAGCTAGCTTTTGCCCGCAACTTTGTTTACGTAATCTCGCGGGATATGTTTCATTTTCCAGACTAAAAAGTATCTTATGTGCATTGCTGGTTTTTTAATTATAAGTACCTACCAATGCAAAAAATCACGTAAATCCATACCTCTATCTGTTGTGTTGTCCTTCAATCACGCAGCAATGGCACAATGGATCAACTTTATTTTTTGCATGAGTATAGTCGAGGACTTGGCAAATGACATAACCTTTTATCCTGGAAAAACAGAGAGAGGGCTCCCGCTTTTTAAAATCTAACTCCACGCGGACGTAGTCGCAGGTAAAAGCTAGTTATGAAATAAAAACTCGTCTTCTCTAGTTTATTTCTTAACAAGCTTTCACGAATTTTTCAGATGAAGGATTCCGCAACGGTGCCGCAGAAGGACCACTGCGACTCCGCAACGCACCGAGTGACATTAAGCTTACTCCAGCGCAAGAAAAAATATAATCTTTATTCAAAACATGCATGCCGCTACTCGCTCAACGACTACCTACATTCCCGCGCATGTCGATAAAAATTTATCAAAAGCAAAATGTACAATATTTTGTTATTTCCCGTTTGATTGATTCGAAAGCGTCAGCGTAACAAATATGCCATACTCCGCAGCCCCAATTCCATTATTGGGGGCAACACTTTTTAGCCAATACATACAACGAGCAAGTTTTAAAATTGACCTGGTTGTTAAGTATTGGACACCTCAGCTTCAATATATTTTATGTATAACAAACCAGAATAACGCATACCTAATCCATAGTCCATACTAACCTAATCTTTACTAGTATTATAAAATTGCGAAAGTGTGTGTGAAAAGGAATAGAATGGCTAGAATGTGCCATTGGCTACAACTGCCGGCTCTTCTCAGCAGAATCCGCTTTCCGAACCGGTGGTAGAGTCATGACGTGTCATAAGAGCCACAGGTTGGTCTAAGTGAAACAAATAATTTTGAATTACCTATCACTTTTAGCAAACAAGTGTAAATTAAAAATTTTATTTTTCAATGCAAGCTTTTAGTAGCTACATCATTAGACTTTGAATATCATCTAGGATCAGAGTACTTGTTATGACGAATCAAACGAGCCCAAACTCGATGGGGTTACGTCGTTTTATTACAGAGTTCCGATAGCCATCTTCCGTCTTCATCATCAGATCAGCTCCATGTCACAATAATATTGCATTGTCATCCGATTTACACATACATGCAAAATTTCAGCTCGATCAGAAACCGGGAAGTGGGTTTAATTCATCTTGCAAGATTTGACCCAAACAAACATTGCAAGTTAAATAAATGATTTGGCAGTGATACAAGTAGGCCGCGAAGCGTTTAGTATAAAATATTGAATGAATAAACAAATAAAATCAAAATAGGAATTATATCGTTAAAAAAACTACGAAATTTAACAAAACAAAGTCCACCACATCCAATTAAAACTAAAAATAAAAAACATTTTTTTAAAAGGTCCAAAATTTTTATACTAAAAATATCCACATAAATATTTCTCAGCGCATTGCAATGCGCATTGTGGGCCCCGACCACGGAATTTCCGTGTGACTTTGTTCATGATATTTTAAAATTCGTATGGATCATAAATAAAAAAGCATAGCCATAAAACATGTTACATGAAAAATATTGTAATTCGTAGATACTTGTGACTTGTTTTTCGCTCCGCCTGCCATTGTATGTCTGACGTCTAATCAAGATAATAAAGCGGTATACCGACATCGCGTGACCAAAATATTTCATACTTTTTAACTCTAAAGACTTTTCTTTGTTGAAAAATAATGCTATGAAGGCTCTATGAAAGTACATTCCTGCTCATTGCTGATATGAATTTGTAAGTTGGAAAAATTTATATAAAACAGTTTTAAAATTCCTGAACATTCTAAACAGCACTGCGCTAATTTTACATACTTACTTAAGCTTAATAATAAACAATTAGTATTTCTATATTTCCTAAACTGTTTTTTTTAACGTTTCTAATATTTTCTAAATCATACGAGTATCTACAAAAGTGAGGTTACTAAGGTTGCTGGGTAACTTATCGACTTTTAGAGATTGATTGAATTTAGTAACCGGTCGTTAGCGAGTTCTCAGGCAACAATTATTATGGATGTAATAAATTGATCTATAATTATTATTTTTCGAATACCATAGCTATCTGACAGTCAATGTTAGCGTATCTGTTTCGTTACAGATTTTATGCCATCAAGTATTTAACATTATATAAAATTAGTTCAATGACCATGCAAATTGGCGTCCCCACCTACCAACAGATTTACAACGTATCTCAGTTAATACATCATGGCAGCCTGATGATTTTTTAATATTAAGACGACATCCGCCGTAGGATTGGGGTTTCATGTAAATCGAGTTAGAAATATTTTTTTTTTGTGAATTGTTTTGGATGCCATCTAAGTAGTTTACAATTAAAACCAACATACAGGAGCATTAACCAACTAAAAAAAACTATTGTAAGACACAGACGCGTTTCTGAGACGCAGAGAAAAAACCGCGCCGCGCGCTGCCCGCGCTCCCTCTGACCACCTCCCGCCCTTTCGTCGCCTGTGCATCCGCGCGCGTGCACTTCAGCGTGCGTTCATTCTTTTGTATTTTTTTTAATCTCCAATAATTTTTGGTATGAAAATGGTTATTAGTCTTTTTATAGGACATCACAATAATATTGAAAATAGTGCCACGTCTGTTGTTGAGTGGGGACAGTGCCCATACAATTTTTTGTATTGTCCTTTCTTCCGAATAGGTAAATTAAATACAATATTATTTCGCGATTCGAATGCTACATCACGGCTCTCGATTTAAAAATAATAATCTAATTAAAATGAAAATTAAAATACCGCACAAATAAATTATTTATTTTAGCTGCACCATTTACACCGTACATGGTCGAATTTGAATCGTATGTTATTGTTGTGGTATACCACAACAGTTAAAATGGAGTCCATGAAAATAAATTTCTAACCAGTGTCCCATTTAGCTCTAAATATAACAATTTAGAGCTAAATGGGACACAAGTAGAGACATTATGGAGTTCATGCCACATCGAAAAGTCATGCAAAGCTATTAATCTAATGACTATGTAAATAACAACTTAACTGAGCTCTAGTAAATAATGGTCTCTCATTGTTCTACGTTTGCCATATTTTATTTATAAAGCAGTCGTGATGAACTAGTACTACGTAGATAATAGGTATACTTATAACAAATTCACAACAATTCGATGCCTTAACATGGGTAGACTAAGTATGTCACGCTCTCTTTAAACATTTCTGTGGTGGTGTCGTATGATGCGGGTTGTTACGTTCCTTCAAATATGGTTGAGCGAAGCAATGGCTGGATGCTCGTGAACGGGTTCCACCAGCGGGAATGGGAACTTTTTATCTGGCTATCTTAACATGTGTTGAATTATAATTGGGTATACTTTTATGGAACTCATTGTGGAAACACTGAATAGTGTATACATAGCATAGTACCTATTCAATTGTAAACTTGTTTTGTAAAGAGCAACCGCCGAGTTTCTTGCTGGTTCTTATCGGCAGGAAGGGTATTCCGAACCAGTGGTAACGATTCAAAAGCACTTTAAAAGGTTATTTGAATAAAAACATTTCTATTCTATTCTATTCAAAATATTGTAATTGTATATCGTATCAAATATTCATGGGTTTCCACTTAACATCAAGTGACCCGCCTGCTTGTTTGCTCGCTATTTTGTATTATATTATTAAAAAAAGAAAATCTTTCATAAATCTCGTAGTAATTATTTTGTTGAACGTGAACAAAAACAGGGAGAAATAATAACAATAGTAGATTGTACAACAAGTGCATAAAACGAGCCAAAATGGCGAGAAAATAAAACAGTGATATTGAAAGTAAATGTATCTTTTTTACCATCAGATCCTAGTTTATCCAAAGTATGTAATCACCTACGTTATGACGTAGGTGATTACATACTCTTAATAATGTTAATGGTTAATAAGAGACGTGACTTACATCAAAACTTAAGTGGCACTCGGGGACTGCAGCGGTAAAGCTATTGCATAGCATTTTTTATCAACTTATGCAATTATAATATTTATGCAATATTTTTTTCGCGAGTGAGATTCGAACCTGCGACATCATCAAAGAAAGCGGTCGCTCGCCCACTGCGCCAAATAGAGCTACTTGAGAACCTCTAAAATGTTGAACGCTTACTGAACGACGGTGTTAGGATTTTTTCGTTACGGAATTTCTTGATTCGGTCGCCGCGCTCCAACTGTTTGTCCTAGTTCAAAGCCCGCGATAAAAGCTATGCAATAGCTTAAAAAAATAAAAATATAATGAAAAATACTCTGTACCCCTTCAATATCAAAGATACTCTAACTATATTGAACATTCAGTACTGCCAACATGAAAGTTACCTATGAACACTTTTATGCACAAGAGCATCAAAATCAGTTTTAGTCCGCTTATAACTAGCATAAACAAGAACTTTAAGAGCATAATAGTGAAAAACAATTAAATGGAATAAACACAAGCCGGTACAAATTCCTCACGTTACAAGTTAATTACCAAACACAAATGAATGTTTGTATAAAACATCCATAATACTAATATTTCCACGACTTCCGTGCCTCAACACGGCAGTTGCCAAGTTCTAATTATGGGTTTTAGCAGCGGTGCAAGCGTGAACAAGTTTAATAATTGAGTTTAGAACTACGACTAGTGGTTATAGTACACTTTCTGTAGCTGCTGTGTGGGGGTTACCACGTTCAACTATGTACGACTTAGGTAAAATTAAATTAATACCTACCTTTAGTTCTTTACTCGCACTTGTTATATTAATAACTAGCTTTTGCCCATGACTTCGGCTGTGTGGGATTCGTTAGCAAACCATCAACGGCTCACTACTGAGCGCAGGTCTCCTCTCAGAGAAGGGTTATAGGCCGTAGTCCACCACGCTGGCCCAATGCGAATTGGCAGACTTCACACACCTTCGAGAACATTATGAAGAACTCTCAGATGTGCAGGTTTCCTCACGATGTTTTCCTTCACCGTTGAAGCAAGTGATATTTAATTGCTTAAACTCACTTGACTCCGAAAAGTCAGAGGTGCGTACCCGGGATCGAACCTGCGACCCCCCGAATAGGAGACCACAGTCCTAACCACTAGGCTATCACTGCTTCGTGTGGGATTAGGTTTTTAAAAATTTCGCAGGAACCCTCTGTTTTTCCGGGATAAATGGTAGCATAATGTCACTCTCCAAGTCCTCTATAGCCATGAAAGAAATCATGTCGATCCGTTGCTACGGGTACCAATTGTCTAAAAGTTATTCCATTGATCGCATTCGTATTCCATGACATTAGCGTCAAAGTAAAATAATCCTTGACGGTATTGATTTAAGGTCACAAATTGAGTACAACCGATTTTAATATGGAATGTTGGAGCGAATCGTACATACGTAAACGTATAAGAATCCATACACGAAATTGAGCTCTAATTCAATGTTGTTATGGTTTATTTTACTTTGACGCTAATGTCATCGAATACGATTCTGATCAATGGAATAACTTTAGACAATCGCTCCTCTGTTGCTGTGTAATTGAAGGGTAAGCAAATAAACCAAAAACTTTCACATTTATAAGTAAGGACTTGACCAAAGGGCCAAAACAACAAACCAAGGAACCGACAAACAATTTCTTTCACATTCTACTTAGTAAGGACATTCAGTATTAGTTTGATCATGGATTATTTTGATTGTTTTCCAGGTAACTTGCCGTTTTGATACTGAAACAGCTAATAATGAAGAAAAGTGACTTCATAGGATTAACTTATAAACGTCTCAGTACAGAAGCGCAGATCTTCCTTTCAGAAGAAAAAAACACACATCTGCGAAAAGGGAGAGGTGGGTGCTTGGGATCGAACTCAGACCCCCCGAAATGGAGGCTGAAGTTTTAACCACTAGACTATCACCACTTGTTATCTATCAACTATTTTTATTAACTACATGACTAGTATCTACTACACTCACTCAGCTTCATAAGACTCACAATTTCATCTCGTTACTTCGCGCTCTCGGTTCACTTAGCGAAGCTCTCTCGGCCCTTAACATCAGACCTTCTATTGCCTTTGGATGCGAGCCAAGCTCATTTCTTTTTGCTCCAACTTTCTCCAGCGTCCCATTTGAGCTTAGTTTTTCAGTTTTTTAGGTTAGTTTTTGAAATATTTTTCATGTGGCAACTAAATGATGCCCGCGACTTCGTCCGCGTGGATTAAGGTTTTTTAATTCCCGCGTGAACTCTGTTATTTTCCGGGATAAACAGTAGCCTATGTGTTAATCCTGGGTATGAGCTATCTCCATTCCAAATTTCAGCCAAATCGGTTCTTCATTGTGGCGTGAAAGAGTAACAAACATCCATTCAAACATCATCCATACATACTCATAAACTTTCACATTTATAATATTAGTAGGATAGTAGGATTAGAAATTTTCCTGTTCTTATTTTTTATTTTATTTTATTTATTATAAAGTAATCAACAGCGTTACATATAATTATTATACAATTAAGAATAGTTATAAAATAAGGCCAAACAGATTACACAATAATACATAATAACACGACAGACACTAGCATTATAAAATAATATGATTAAATAACTAGGTAAGTATAAGGTAATAATATAAGTATCATCATTGAGTGTGTGTGTGTGTGTGTGTGTATGTGTGTGTGTGTGTGTGTGTGTGTGTGTGTGTGTGTGTGTGTGTAAGTGTTAAAAGGGGGTTAAGCATTAGGTACTATGTAGGTAATTTTAATATTTCGTTTTTTTAGCTGCATTTTAGTTAAGTGAAATAGATCTAGATCGTAATAAGCTTTATTGTAGGTTCTAGCCAGACGTAGCAGAACATAATTTTGTGCATAGTTTGTGTGGGCTCTAGGTACAGCCAAAAGGCGCCTGTGTCGAGGTCTAAGATATGAGACATTTAGTGATGATACATTTAGTGAAAAGCTTGTCAGTAAAGCGGGACAGTCAATTTTACCAGACAGGATAGCTTGCAGTAGCAACATATCGCTTAGGCTCCTGCGCTTCTCTAAGGTGTCGATTTTATAGTGTTTGCAAGCTTCCTCATAGCATGAAAAATTTTTGAATTCTTTGAACGCTTTTATTTTATTAGTTCTTAAAATTTTTAGTCTACATAAGTATGACGTTATAACATAAGCGCCATTAAGCGCGCTTAATATAAAAGACGTTTGATTTGGAGCCTGTTTCACCACCTTTAAATAAACTATAAACCAAGAATAAAGACATTTTGACAGATTACTCATACAAAAACTGTTAAAAAGTCAACTTAATTCATCGGATAAAGTTTACTTGAGGGTGAAACAAACCCTCAATCAAATAATTATGATTTAAAATAGGTACCAATTATACGAATACGTACCATGATAATTGTTTTAACTTTTAGGTGGAACTGTCGATATTTCGATTGTGAGTTAGTTTTTGATTAATTAGGTAATCAATCTTACTAAAGCAATTATATTAATTGCACTCATGACGACCTCTTCAACCTCTCAACTCTAAATTATAATTAGTCGGCATTTATACTTACGTATAACATATACCATAATTACTAAGTAGTGACGTTGACTCCACAATGCACTTGCAGGCATGATCACCGATTTTGAAAAACTGTTCGATGATGTTCGAAAGTACTTACCTACTATTTCGAAAAAATATTATCTTATTTCAACAAAAAAAGGGCGGTTTTGGTAGATAAAATTGCCATTTCAATTTTAAGTTTTAAAAATAACGCAAAAACACTCGATGGTGTCATGGCGTCGTTTGCGACGTCACTTCTATGTTTTTTCAGAGTAGTTCGTCAAAGATTGAAGATAAATGTGACGTATCGCGCTGATTGGTATTCAATCCAATATGGCGGATTGCTGTATTTTAAAATTTTCATTTATCAAAATTAATATCGATCTCGCACAAAATAGAATTATAAAAAAGATAAGTGGCACTCGGGGACTGCCGTGTTAAAGCTATTGCATAGCATTTTTTATCAACTGCAATTATAATATTGATGCAATATTTTTTTTGCATACTAAAAATTATGCAAAAAATTATTAAAAAACAAACAAACAAGAAAAGCGCACTATCACTACTTCGCGAGTGAGCTCCGAACCTGCGACATCATGCACCATACGGTAAAGAAAGCGGCCGCTCGCCCACTGCGCCAAACAGAGCTACTTGAGAACCTCTAAAATGTTGAACGCTTACTGAACGACGGTGTTAGGTTTATTTTCGTTACGGAATTGATTCGGTCGCCGCGCTCAAACTGTTTGTCCTAGTTCAAAGCCCGCGATAAAAGCTATGCAATAGCTTAATACGTTTTTTTTAATAATCCATGAATCCTGTTTCATTAGATAAATCCATAATTTCATTGATTCTTGTTTACCGTCATCATGCTTATTGCAAAGTACTCTGCAGTCCACTTTGAAGTCCACTCAAATTCATCCCGTTACTCCACATTTTACACTTCGCCTGTTAAATCTCCCGGCCCTTGATATTACACTTGCAATTGTCTTTGGAGAGCTGCCAAGTTGCTTTTTGTTAGAACTTTCTCGTAATATTACCCCAGTTTTATTTCCAGTCGTGAGAATTTTTTTAATAGTTTTATTATTAGTTGTTATCGGAGCAAGACTGCTCGCTTGGGGATATGGATCTTACACAAGGAGCCTCCGGACAATTGAAGATCTTATACCAACTGGTTTCTATCCTGTAGTACCTAAAAGAAGTTCTAAATAAATGGAAGTTAAAATTAAACTCAAACAAAGTCAATTGAAATAAAAAGGGTATCTATCAATAGTCTATCATTTTTGAATAATATTTTTTATTTATTGTTTTTAGACACTGTAAGCTGCTAAGTTCGTACCTACTTTGGGTAAATGAAATAAAATAAATTCAATAAAAGATTTTCTTATTATTGCCCGGTTATATTTTTAGTACGATGCAGTTAAATATAACATTTTATGTTGGTAAAGTAATACAAAATAAAGCTAATTAAAGTTAGCATATTTAAATTTAAAGTATTGGTGTCGCAAAGGAGGAATATTCATTAGGTAAATAGGTATTATGAAATAAGAAATATTATAATAATTATCTATACGTTGAAAGAAACAAGAAATATCGAAAAGTATTAAACTATAGTGTTGAAGTAAAATTCTCAGGATAAATAATACATCCTGTAATTAAAACAAATATTGTACCTATTTTGTAATTTAAATGTTTTCACTAAATTCATTTATTATGTTTCCTTTCATTTACTAATTAACTAATAATTTATAATTTATTGTTGGAAACTATTTGATGAGCAATTTAACCTTATTTGTTTATTTATTTACAATCGGGCATACTAACGTTATGCAAATGAATTAGTACTCAGAAACTGAACTAAAACTGATCTATCCAAATTATGACAGAGCTAATTTGTATCAAAGACGCAATAATATACTTTCAAATATACCTACCATTACACCCGATTTTTGTTTTATGAATAAAATTATAAATTATATATCACAATAGGTACATTGATAATATAATAATTTATACTATGATAACTTGCGTATTTACCTGTCCGACCGGTTTAATATGAATAAGTGATGTTTATAGTGGGTATACTGAGAACTCAGTTTTTCCGGTTTAATTTTTCAACTATTAACCGTCCACTTCAAGTTGGCTGCTACCTCACGTTGCGCTTCCCCGCACCGCACCTCAAGTCAGACCCACTTAAGACCGAGTTCAGACGAGCTGAATTTTGTTGAATGTCACCATAGCCGTCTCTATCTCTCTCTACAGCAGAAGACGGCTATGATGACATTCAAGATTCGCCTCGTCTGAACCCGGTGTAATACAGACAGCAACGTATCGCTCGCGATTGATAGTACCGTTTTTCAAACTTTTGGTATTGATACGTTTAAAATTTTTTTGTTAAGTTTTAATTAGCTATTCATTGTGGTTTGGTTACTATTGTACGCGTGTATTTTTCTACAACTAGTAAAAAGGAAAAGTTTTGCTTGGCGCAGACTATTTAGCACTTTAATTTCTTAAAACTTCCGTCACAGTCCTGGTAACAGTAAAAAAAAAAATTTTTGCCATATTTATACTTTGCCTCTGCGTGCGTGTTACAGGGGTCGCAAGTTCGATCCCAGGCACCTCTTGATTTTTCAGAGTTAAGTTCGATTAAGCAAATAAATATCACATGCTTAAACGATGAAGGAAGTCCGTCAAACCTGCACGCCTGAGATTCTCCATAATATTCTTAAAGGTGTGTGAAGTCTACCAATTTGCATCGGGTCAGCGTGGTGGACTTTGGCCTTTAAATCTTCTCTGAGTGAAGACCTGCGCTCAATTTAGTGAAACTTTAAAGGGTTGGTTGCTCTTGATGATGATGAATATTCTTTTTAAAAATAAATAAAATCAATAGTCGAGGCAAGCGTGCTCCATCCACCACCAGATGAGTTCGCAGTCAATTCTATAGATTAAAAAAACTTAATATTTTTAATAATTATTTATTAAAACAGGTTAAATTGTAAAGAATTACTAGACCGTTAATTGGTAAGTTCTCAGTTTCATCCTGTTATTTCACAGTTCACGCTTACACGTCGCTTGGCAAAGCTCGTAGCCCTTGATATCAGACCTTCCATTGTCTTTGGAAAACAGCCAAGCTCGTTTCTTTTTATTCCGACTTTCTCGAGTTCTCAATGCAGTATTGTTTTACCCCCGCCGGGGCGTTTTTTGTAACCTCTTAAATATTTTGTTAAATATAAATTTTATTTGTCGAAGAAATGAGGGCCACTGGTGCAAATGGGACTAACTATGGGCCTCATTAAAAGGCTCAGTCACTCAGCGGGCGATGGAGAGAGCTATGCTTGGAGTATCCCTGCGGGATATTAGTAGTGAGGAGATCCGTAGGAGAAACAGAGTTACCGACATAACTTATCGAGTTACAAAGTTGAAGGTGCAAGTGGCGTTGGAGCCCTAAGATGTTGGCACACGGGAAAACGAAGCTAGAGTTGCTAGGTCTCTAAATCGAATAGCCAGACAGACCAGCTAGTTTATAGCCGGACATTTGGGGAAAAGGCCGGGAACACATAATTGTTTAATCTAGGGCAATACGACAATTTTTTTTAAATTAAACAAGAGTTTTTTTATCATTTACCATAAAATCTTATTAAATTGTTATGAAACAACAAAATTGTAACAAATGTAAAAAAATTGTCTTTAGAAAGCCTTACAAAAGTCGGACAGGCCAGACACCGTCTGATGTGGCCGCACACGTAACCAAAAAGCCTCACGAACGCCTGGCAAGGCTAAGCGCAGCAATAGATCCCCCTCTACCTAGAGGGGATGGATGAAAAATCGCAGGCAAGTCGCTGGTAGCCATTGGAGGTAGAACGTCTATCGGTTGAGATGACGATGATGGGGCAAACGTGTTATAGAAAGAACCTTACCTAAATTACCTTAAGTCATTTTCCCTTCTTCACCATCCATACCTAAATCATCCCCTAAGTATTAGTCTCTTTACGTAGGTAGCCCCTAAATATAATTCCTGAACCAATGTCGTTTCTACCTTGAGGAGTTCCATAGAGGCTCCTGAAAATGAAATTAACAGAATGCGTCACCTAAGTTAGCTTAGGTAGCCGTTAAAAGTTAGGGAACGTTGGTGAAAACGAGCATAAGTACTGGATAGTATCGGATGATCCTCAGTCCGATTGTGAGAAAGAGAAATTAATGTAGTGAGGCTGGATGAGAAAATCGGAGGATCATGTAGTATGGATTATTGTATGGTAGGGCCGTTTTAGCGAAATTATTTAAACATAGAGAAAACTTGAAAATTATGAAGCAGTTGATAGATATAATACAAATACCCCAACGTGCGAAGTTTTCAAACTTCCGAAGCAGAATTTTAACTATGCCTTGTTTGGTGGATAAGGTACGTGTATCGGTAATTCCTTTGATGTTGATTTCAAAGCGCTTTTTGACACCGTGATAGGTGAAGGTGTGAAATTGACATTTTTAACCGTGTGACTTTGTAATATCGAGTTACTGTAGGACTTCCAGTTTGCCATTATTGAGTACCTGTCCACTATTGAGTACTAGTTATGTAGCATTGCCGCTTACTGCTGCATGCAGAGACTTAAATTACACGAACTAGTTATAATGCTTTTATTATCAAAGTGTACATCGTCACTTACCAGCAAGTGACCGCAGTTAAGGGCTTGTAGAAGAATAAAAAAGTTGTTTTTAGACCTTTTTGACCCATGCAACCAGATTGAATTATCGACAGTTTCAACATCATAATGATTCTGACGACCTCCCTGGCTCAGTGGTGAGCGCTGTTGCCTTATAACAGGGAGGTCCCGGGTTCGATTCCCGGCGGGTCAATTTGGGAATTTATAATTTCTGAATTGTCTTTGGTCTGGTCTGGTGGGAGGCTTTGGCCATGGCTAGTTACCACCCTACCGTCAAAGACGTACCGCCAAGCGATTTAGCGTTCCGGCACGATGGTGCGTAGAAACCAATTAGGGGTATGGGTTGAATGTTCACTGCCATAGCCCTTCCAAGTTAGCCCGCTACCATCTTAGACTGCATCGTCACTTACCATCAGGTGAGATCGCAGTCAAGGACTAGCTTCTCATCTAATTAAAAAAAAATGTTATTAAATTACGAAATTGCATATTCGCCAAGCGAATAATCTCTACAATCATCAACATCATCAGCAACCTATTAACGTCTCACTACTGAGCGCAGGTCTTCTCTCAGAGAAGGGAGTTCAAATCGATCTTAAGGAAGCACAGAATTTTTCGTATTACGGAAACAGGTGTTGCCATCTTAACCTTTCACATCTGGGAGAGCATAACTACATGATGCGAACACTAGTGAAATTCCAATAATACCTAATTCTCATACTCAACCCTCTCGCCTTTATACGTGATCGTGCGTACGTCGTACGTTTATGGATTTTTACCCCACCTTTAATTCCGTACGAAGCGATGAGGTGCGTGTCATGTAATTGAATTCCGTAATGATTGCCTGTGAATGTATTATGGGCAGGTTTCCTCACGATTTTTTCCTTCGCCGTTAAATCAAGTAATTGCTTAAATCGCACAAAGCTCTGAAAAGTCAAAGATAGAATAGAATAGAATAGAAATATTTTTTATTCAAATAAACTTTTTACAAGTGCTTTTGAATCGTCTGGCTCTACCACTGGTTCGGAATGCCCTTCGGATGCGTGCCTGGGATCAATCGCTGGATCCCAAGAAAAGGAGGCCAAGTCATTAGGCAATCGATTAACAGTTCGGTAAACATCACAAAGGCTATCAAAGGTTCTCAAAGGTGTGAGTCAATCCGGATTTGTCCAGCATAGTACGGCCTAAACCACGCTCTCATACTTGGCCATATGTTTGAGCTTACCAGAAAGTTGTTGTTGTTTGAGTCCAGAAAGAGCCCTAAACCATTCTGATTCGAGACGAGACGTGTGCCAAGTAGTGGGCCGATGAGTTGTAATTTTTTTAATTCGATGACAAGATAATCCTTGACTGCGATTTCACCCTATAGTAAGTGACGATGCAGTCTAAGATGTTAGCAGGCTAGCTTGGAAGGGTATGGCAGAGTACATTCAACCTATACTCCTAATCTGTTTCTACATGCCATCGTGCCGGAACGCTAAATCGCTTGGCGGCACGTCTTTGACGGTAGGGTGGTAACTAGCCACGGCCAAAGCCTCCCACCAGACCAGACCAGAGACAATTCAGAAATTATAAATTCCCAAATTTCCCCCGCCGGGAATTGAACCCGAGACCTCCCAGTTATAAGACCCACAGCTCTCACCACAACGCCAGGGAGTTTGTCAAGTATAGTCGTCGTGAATTAAGGACATAATATTATATTATTACTAGCTGACCCAGTGAACTTCGTACCGCCAACAAAAATATTTAGGGGTGGGTCACCCTTATCATTTAGGGGTATGAAAAATACATTTTTGACGATTCTCAGACCTACCCAACATGCACACAAAATTTCACAGAAATCGGTCCAGCCGTTTCGGAGGAGTTTGATAACAAACACCGCGACATGAGAATTTTGTATAATAGAGATTAATAAATTATTCTATTCATTTAATCTATTATTCTTGCTTTGGATCGTAAGTTTAATAGTGTTTATTTCAACGTGAAGTGAAATACATCAATTTAATAATTAATTAGTTTTAGTGGTGATTAACTTACCCTTATTAACTTGAGTAGGCGGGCTCTAATCGGGGGTGGCTTCTAAATCTTTTAGGTGGATACGATAATTCGTTTATTTGGGGAGTAGGTAATATCATACACTAAATCTAAATTAATTGCTTAGGAAAACAATGGGATTGATTGATGCAGCTCGGCTTTAGAGCATTTAAACAGCTGTGGGTTTGTGATTGTAGATTGTCTAAAAATGCTCGCATCAGTGTAACGATTACCTAAGGATTACCTTTGATTAGCTGGTACTATCTCGCTAATACATTGATGCAACAAGAACGCCATAAAGAACAAAGGCAAGGGTCCATACTTCAGTATACCTGAAATCGATTCGAAGCGTAGAGGTTCCATTACTAAAACATAATCACTGAGATTTTTTGTTTGAGGAACTCACAAGATATTAACAACTTTATAATGTATTTTAAGGTTATAAAAATATGTAGATAGGTTTAAAGACGTAGTCGTAATTCCTACTTCCATGTTAATTTCGTTCGTAATAAGTTCTAATTTGACAATGGGATGTGTTACTTAGTAGTCTATAGACCTCTTTACATAGACAAACTCTTGAATTTCCGGGCGAGCAATGACATCAAACAACGATCCAAACTCAAAGCACGATATGAATTAATCAGATGATGGTTGATTATTTAATAATTTTTCAACCAAGGCAAAGGATGTAAAACTAATTTCATATAAAAAACGAACTAATTTAAATACCTACTTTGTTTTGCATAAATCATATTCGTAGACGCCTCCTTAAACATTCAGGTACAATTCTGCCATTGTTCTATTAAGCCAATCAGAGACAATTGCAATCGTCAGTGTTGATTGGACAACCAGAACTGACAGATTTCATTACATTATTTCCCTATATAGTTTGGTTTATTATGACTTATGAAGCATGAAAAAGCATGAAACTGCTTTATGAAAAAGCAGTGATAGCCTAGTGGTTAAGACTGTGGTCTCCTAATCGGGGGATCGCAGGTTTGATCCCGGGTCCCGCACCTCTGACTTTTCGGAGTCAAGTGCGTTTAAGCAATTAAATATCACTTGCTTCAACGGTGAAGGAAAACATCGTGAGGAAACCTGCACATCTGAGAGTTTTTCATAATGTTCTTGAAGGTGTGTGAAGTCCGTCAATTCGCATTGGGCCAGCGTGGTGGACTATGGCCTATAAGCCATCTCTGAGAGGAGACCTGCGCTCAGTAGTGAGCCGTTGATGGTTTGCTGATGATGATGATGATGATTATGATTTATACCATAGACTTAGTACATTTACTACAAATATTACGTCTATGATTTATACTAACTAATGACAGGTAAACATAGTTACCTAAGTGTAAATATTGAATTTCATAACCATTAAGGGTTCAATATTATATTATTTGAAGTAACTTTGAACACAACTTCAACATAATGGGTTGTCTATTTAGTTGATATCTTTGACATCGTATCATCCCGCCTTCCGTTGTAAATAGGGCGGCAACATCAAAAGACCTTTCGCCACAGGCTGGCCTCGTGTAAACTAGACAAACGCAAGTTTTACTCTACTAGTCTGGAATGCACTACTAATCATACTATCACACTAATATTATTAATGACTACCTGACCCAGCGAACTACGTACCGCCAGCAAAAATATTTAGTGTTTGGTCACCCTCATCATTTAGGGGTATGAAAAATAGATGTTGGCTGATTCTCAGACCTACCCGATATGCACACAAAAAATCATAAAAATCGGTCCACCCGTTTTGGAGGAGTAAGGTAACTAACATTGTGACACGAGAATTTTATATATTAGATTAATTATAAATGCGAAAGTGTTTTTATGATGGTTTGTTGGTTTGTCCTTCAATCACGCCGCAACAGAGCTCTACGGATTGCCGTGATTTTTTGCATGGATACAGTTCAGGACCTGGAGAGTGACATAGGCTACTTTTTATCCCGGAAAATTAAAGATTTCCCGAGGGATTTTAAAAACTTAATCCACGCGGACAATAAGTCGCGGGCATCAGCTAGTATTATATAAATGCGAAAGTATTCATCTGGAGTTAGAGTTGGTGGTGGTTTTAAGCAATATAAAATATCACATGATTTAATCGTTAAGGAAAACATCGTGATTATACCTGCAATCCTGCAAAGCGTGGTAGAATTTGCCCTAAACCCTTCTCATTTGTGGGCCGGCGGCGATGAGTTGAGATAATGATTTGTTGGTTTGTCCTTTAATCACGCAACAAAGGTATACCTACTGTTCGCGCCATAATTCCTAGTTCCATGGTCGTGACGCTAGCAATTTCTTTGGCTCGCAATGAATTTGTCAGATGACACTTGAAAGGTAAAACTTGCCGCGATTTTGGGTGTGGTTTTTGCAAGCTCCCTTTCCTTTTGACAGCTAACACGTATTCACGAAAATCCGGTCGTCTCGCGCACGTTTTTGCTGTTTTAAGTGTCTAGAGTTAGTTTATTTTACGGTTTTGTTGCGCCGTTGAGCGATCTATGTGTCGACCTAGCTATAAGCATCATTGTTAACGTGCTGTCCGTAACAAAAGAACATTTTTTGGAACCCGCCGATTTTGCTCGCCAAGCGCTCGGTGAAGTGTGTGTGATCAAGATTTTGGACTTAACTAGTGACAAGCAGAGTGTACAGTGCCACGCCAGCCCAGCGTCTTCAGCGGGCCATAGCTGGCTGCCTGCCTACCGCTGCTAGCGGCCTGGGCCTAACCCTTTACACCTAACCTACATAACACACCCACATCATCACTCATCACAATCACCATTCTCATATCATCCCAGGCCGTACAAGGATTGAATGCTGCAAGGAAGGTCAGTGCAACCCTACCACATTAAGTCCACACTTAGACGAGAACAAATCTGACCGCGGTTAAAGGCCGCTTTGGGCAGCGACCCTGGACTCAGGTTATAGCTGATGGGCCCCTATACTTCGTGTTCCAGGCCTTGACTCGTTGGCCAAGCCGTTGGCCTCAACATTTGGTAGCAGAGCGCGGTTAAATTGATTCCGCGGACAGATTTGGCATTACTGTGACTTAACTTGGCCGTTCTAGGGTTAACTCATTTATTGTAAATTAATGGACCTTATAACTTATTAATACACAGGCTTATTGAGTTACTAGTACATAGCCTACCTTGTCACATGTAGGCCTGTATAGTGATTGCAATTATTGAGATTTTGTTTTGTTAATTTTTGTTGATTAATAATTAATAGTACCTAATTGTTGTTTGTGGCCCGTAACTGGCCAACAGTTAGATGTAGATTGTAAATAAATAAACTTAATATTAATATAATTTGATAATTGTAGGGTTCTTACCAAGCCAATTTGTAATTTGCAGTACCTAGTATGAGTCTAGTGGCTTAGTACGGGTAATTAAAAACTTAATTTTTCTTTTATCTTAATTTATGTTATTGATTGACTTAACATAAATTATTGATAGCTTAATTTGTATCTTTTGGAACTTTTAACCAACAAATACTTTGTTTGTTTGCTAGAACGCCTCGTGGTTAGGTAACAGAGTAGTTTGTTTGATGTATTTAAAATAAATAATTCTTGTTTTAAAGTAAATAATTCTAATTAATAAATAGTATTTAAGTAGTAATTTGTTTGTGTTTAAAGTGGGTAATTCTTGTTTAATTATTAATTTGTTTGGTTGAAGTTGAAACATAACTTGTAACAAATAACTTTGTTTTTTAAATTTGTTATCTATTTGTTGTAACTACCTTTATTTAAGTTGTTTTGTACCTACCTAAGATGGCAGCCCACAAAAAATTGAGCGTGCAAATTCAATCAGAGCTGCGTTGGGCTGCTACAGCCAACGCCTTGGTAGGCCTGGAGGACCGGGCATCCGCACTGCTCCAGCGGTGCGAGCAGGTGGTCGTCGAAGGGGCCTTCCGAGACCTCATGGCATTGGAGCTACCTCCGGAATCGCTGGAGTCCTCAGTGCGGGACTACGAACAGTTTTTTGAGCTGACAGACGGTCTGGTGGAGGAGGCCGCGAGGCTCAAGAAGGAGGCGAGAATGAGCTCTATTCTTGAGTCTCCCACCAGACCCACCACGCAGCCTGCGTTACAGGTCAAGTTGCCAACAATAAACTTGCCCCACTTTTCTGGCAACCTGAGCGAGTGGCTAGGCTTTCTCAGCCTCTTTGATAGCCTGGTGGACGCGAGAAGAGACCTGTCTCCCTGCCAGAAACTGGCCTATCTACTCTCTTCCCTGCAGGGAGAGGCTCTGGGTTTAGTTAGCCACCTAGACCTCTCCGAGGAGAGTTATACCACCGCGCGGGAACTACTGACTCGGCGGTATGCCAACGTGCGCCGGTTAGCAGACACACACGTGGCACAAATTCTAGCGCTGCCACGTGTCTATGGGGTGTCTCATTTAAGAGAATCGCTCTTAAATCCACTGATTGTAGCCTGCAATGCTCTTAAGCGTTTAGAGCTTCCCGTGGACCAGTGGTCCTTCCTTTTATTACACATTGTGTTGTCCCGCCTACCTCCCGAGTTAAAACTGCGTTTTGAGCAAAGGTATGGTGGGGACGGGGCCAGCTACCTGCCCCCCTTTTCGGACCTTTTAAAGTTCCTTGAGGAAGAGTGCCGGCAGGCTGATAACTCCGGTATTGCTGGTCCTTCAAGGACCCCAGAGCGGCCTGCCCAGCTGAGGAAAAAAAAGGGTCACACTGGCGTCCCTGGTAAAAGGGCCTCCGACCGGAGACCAATGCCCGTTTACACTGGACTTGCTGCCACTGAACCCGCCCCCTGTAACTATTGCAGGCGTCCAGGCCACCGGGTGCTTTCTTGCCCCCAGTTTCTCTCTAAGCGGATCAAGGATCGGAGGGGCATTGCAAGAGACCGCCACTGGTGCTATAGTTGTCTGGGAGCTCACATGCAACGGGACTGCCAACAGCAACGGCCATGCCCAATCTGTAGGGGTAACCACATGGAGATTTTGTGCGCCAACAAGAATGGTGTTGGCCGCCGGGTGGAGAGGGAGGGCGCGCCCCGCACGGGCGGGGGCGCTCTTACCGATCGCTCCCCGGATTATTTGCGTCGGTCCCCTGATCAGGGCCATGAATCCCGACGCGTCCGGATTTCGACCCCGCCTATGGGGGCTTCACCCCCCCGTGAGGGGGGCGCCAACCCCCCTCGACGTTCTGATGGGAGATTTGTGGCGGCCCCGTCTACGGTTCGACCTACCCGCTATTCACCTCCGCTTCATGAGTGGCCACGCCTCGAACGCCGCCCACCTCGAGCGGGTCGACAGCAGTACTACGACCTACCGACCTCAGCCCGTATGACTAGGCCCGTGCTGCCGCCACGAGATGACGCATGGGTTTACCCAAATGGAGGTCCGTCCCCCTCACCTTTGGAGGTCCCCCCTGAGTCTCAATATGAGATTCCCCGGTTAGAGGACGGGTTTGATGAGGACGACCACCAATAGGTAGTTGCCGCCCTAGCCCCCACCACAGCAACTTCTCCTGAGACCTTGAATCTCCGGCAGTCTGTCTGTCAGACCATTCTTTTGCCGACTGTCTCAGTGAAGGTATTCAACCCGAAGGGTGAATTTTTAATCGTTCGCGCCCTTTTGGATTCGGGTTCACAGCGCTGTATTGCTTCTTCTCGTTTGGTGGGTGAGCTAGGGCTCCCTTGGAGTCCTCGAACAGGACGGGTGATAGGCATCGGGGGTATAGAGCCCTCGACTCCTACCGGGGAAGCGGAATTAATGTTTGGCCCCGTTACGGGCAATCTTAGGGTCTTGGTCAAGGTGTCAGTCCTTGACAATATCTTAGGTGGTACCGCAGGTCCGAATAACTGACGCTGCGGTGTCCTGTGCATCAGGCCTAAACCAAGCTGACCCCCACTGGACTGAACCCGGTCCTACGGACCTTTTGTTGGGTTCCGACGTGTTGGGCCTGGTCTTGTCAGGGGAAATTAGGGTTTTGCAGAAGGACGGCCTATGTGCCATGTCCACTATATTCGGTTCTAGCTTTTTTGGACCCGTGCTATGGTCTTCGGACCTACCGGTGCTGGACCAATTGCAAGCAGCCGGCTTGACGCTGTCGGACGTGGTCCAGCGCTTTTGGGAAGTTGAGGAGCCGCCGCATGCCGCGCGAGTTGACCCTCTTGACCTTGAATGTGAGTTGTTTTATCAAAACAACACAGGCCGCCGTGTTGATGGGCGATTTGTAACTCGCTTGCCCTTTCTCGCTTCTCGCCCCCCGCTTGGTCAATCGCGGGCCTTGGCGGAAAAGAGGCTCTTGTCTATGGAACGGCGCATGCGGCGCGACTCCACCTTCCGCTCCAAGTACGTTGAATTTATGCGCGAGTACGAGGGCCTGGGGCATATGTCACCATCCAATTTTGATTGGCGCGCACACGAGCACTACTTCTTACCCCACCATGCCGTCTTGAAGACCCCTGGGGGGAAGATTCGAGTGGTTTTTGACGGCTCCGCGGCCACATCCAACGGGGTGACATTGAACCAATGCTTGCACTCCGGTCCTAAGCTGATCAAGGATATCTCCGATATCCTCACGCATTTCCGCCGGCATCAAATTGTTTTCGTAGCTGACATCAAGATGATGTTTAGACAGTCGATGGTACATCGCGATGATCGGAGATACCAAATGATTCTGTGGCGCGAAAATCCTAATGAGCCAATGCGTGTCTTTGAATTGAACACCACGACCTATGGACTCAAGTCAAGCCCCTATATTGCTATCAGGACCTTGTTAGAACTAGCTAACCGGGAGCGACTGAATTACCCTCGCGCATCAGCCACCTTGGAATCGTCAGTCTATATGGACGATATTTGCACGGGAGCCTCGAGCGTTGAGGAAGCTCTGATTCTTCGCGATGAATTAATTGCAATACTGAAGTCCGGAGGTTATGAGTTGGGCAAGTGGCTGTCCAACTCCCCTCACGTCTTGAAGGATCTTCCGGGAAAGGATCAGCAGGATCCTCATATTTTTGAAAATCCCGAAAATCCCAATTTGCTGACGGTCCTTGGAATACAGTACCAGCCCGTCCAAGACGTTTTCACCTACCGGGCAAATTAGACCCACCTCCTAAGGTCTGGACTAAGCGTTCCGTATTGTCTACGGTTGCTCGCACCTTCGATCCCAATGGATGGATCACTCCCGTAATATTTTTGGCTAAATGTTTCCTCCAGAAGCTTTGGATTGCTGAACTCGGTTGGGACGAACCACTCCCTGGGAAGTTATTGAAGGAGTGGAACTTCCTTGTGTCTTCACTTCCTGAAGTTAACCGAATTTCCATGCCTCGACGCTTCCTACCAACAGGAAGGTGTCATGCCAGTCTCCACGGGTTTTGCGACGCCTCCGAACGAGGATACGCCGCCGTGGTATATTTGAGGACTGTCGATGTCGCCGGTGAGGTCGCGACGCATCTCGTCTTGGCAAAAAGCAAGGTGGACCCTATTCGGTCACGGTTAACTATCCCGAAATTAGAATTGTCTGGCGCCGCCCTTCTGGTACGTCTCTTGAACCACGTCCGCTCCTCTTTGGCATCTGCGGTCGATCTGACCGACGTTTATGCTTGGACGGACAGTGAGATTGTCCTTTGCTGGCTACGAGCCGCGCCTCACAACTTAGAGGTCTTTGTTGCGAATCGGGTCTCCCAAATTCAGAGCTCTGCAGTACCGGTGATTTGGAGACACGTACCCGGAGAACTGAACCCGGCCGATTGCGCATCCCGCGGCTGTGAGGCCTCTTCACTGGTCCACCATCACCTTTGGTGGGATCCAAGTTGGCTATCCCAATCCGAGACGACTTGGCCTCAAAATAGGTTTTCCGCTCCCGAAGTATTGCCGGGCTTAAGAGTCGGAGTGGTTGAGGATAAACAGATCCCCGACTTGAACTTTCTTTTGAACCGTTACAGTTCCCTTGATAAACTAATTGGTGTTACCGGTTGGATTCGACGTTTTATCCATAATGGGCGGAATTCAGAAAATAAAAATTTGAGTCCTGTGCTTTCCCCTCTTGAACGCCAAGACGCCCGGAACTACTGGGTGCGTGTGGTTCAGGTGGAGCATTTTTCATCCGTGATTGACACTCTAAAGAGAGGTTTAGTTTTGAAGGGCCCCCTTGCTCGCCTAAACCCTTTTTTGGACAATAACGGAATGCTACGCGTTGGAGGACGCCTCAAGAATTCCAATCTGCCCTATGGTGCTCGCCACCCCCTTTTGCTACCTAAGGACGGCACCTTTGTCAAATTGCTAGTGACACACTACCATCTTAAAAATGCCCACGCTGGTTGCAATGCACTCTCGGCTATTTTACAGCGCGAGTTTTGGATTCTGGTAGGGAGACGCACCATCCGGAACGTCACTTTCAAATGTATTCCGTGTTACCGCTTGAAGGCTAATACTTCACAGCCGATGATGGGTGATCTGCCCTCCGACCGCGTTCTAGCCACTCGACCCTTTGCTGGGGTTGGCACTGATTTTGCTGGCGCGTTTGCCATCAAGAGCTCTAACCTCCGCAACGCCAGATCGCTCAAGGCCTACCTCTGCGTTTTTGTATGTCTCGCTACCAAGGCGGTACATTTAGAACTTGTGAGTGCCTTAAGCACTGAAGCTTTTGTAGCCACGCTAGGTAGATTTGTCTCTCGTCGAGGATTGCCTGACCTGATTCGCACGGATTGCGGCACCAATTATAAGGGCACTGATAGATATTTAAAAGAGATTGTCGAATTCCTGTCTAGCAATAAGATTAGATTAAGTACAGCATTGGCCAAGATGGGGGTAACCTGGAAGTTTGACCCCCCAGCTTGCCCTCATTGGGGTGGAATATTCGAAGCTGTGGTTAAGGTGGCCAAGACTCATCTCCGGCGCGTTATAGGCGAAACTGTTTTAACCTTTGAAGAACTCGCCACCGTGTTTAGCAAAATTGAGGCTGTACTCAATTCTCGGCCACTCTGTCCCCTCTCATCTGACCCAAATGACCTGGAGGTCTTAACTCCCGGTCATTTTCTGATTGGTCAGCCCCTTAATGCTCTACCCGAATACCCCTTCAGGGACGTGAAGGTCTCACGTTTGTCCCGGTTTGAGCTGCTGCAACAGATGACTCAGAGTTTTTGGCATCGTTGGTCACTAGAGTATTTGCATCTTTTGCAGCAGCGGGTTAAGTGGGCTGACAAATCTGATCCACCCAAAGTTGGTGACCTAGTGTTGATTAAGGAACCTAATTTGTTGCCTTTATACTGGCGCCGTGGGCGCATTCTTAAGCTGATCTACGGGTCTGATGGGGTTCCCAGGGTTGCCGAGGTAATGGTCGGAGACTCTGTCTTGCAGCGAGCCGTTTGCTCCTTATCACGTTTACCCATTTACTAGTAAGTGGACGTAAATTCTTACGACCACGGGCGGGGGGATTGTTCGCGCCATAATTCCTAGTTCCATGGTCGTGACGCTAGCAATTTCTTTGGCTCGCAATGAATTTGACAGATGACACTTGAAAGGTAAAACTTGCCGCGATTTTGGGTGTGGTTTTTGCAAGCTCCCTTTCCTTTTGACAGCTAACACGTATTCACGAAAATCCGGTCGTCTCGCGCACGTTTTTGCTGTTTTAAGTGTCTAGAGTTAGTTTATTTTACGGTTTTGTTGCGCCGTTGAGCGATCTATGTGTCGACCTAGCTATAAGCATCATTGTTAACGTGCTGTCCGTAACAAAAGAACATTTTTTGGAACCCGCCGATTTTGCTCGCCAAGCGCTCGGTGAAGTGTGTGTGATCAAGATTTTGGACTTAACTAGTGACAAGCCGAGTGTACAGTGCCACGCCAGCCCAGCGTCTTCAGCGGGCCATAGCTGGCTGCCTGCCTACCGCTGCTAGCGGCCTGGGCCTAACCCTTTACACCTAACCTACATAACACACCCACATCATCACTCATCACAATCACCATTCTCATATCATCCCAGGCCGTACAAGGATTGAATGCTGCAAGGAAGGTCAGTGCAACCCTACCACATTAAGTCCACACTTAGACGAGAACAAATCTGACCGCGGTTAAAGGCCGCTTTGGGCAGCGACCCTGGACTCAGGTTATAGCTGATGGGCCCCTATACTTCGTGTTCCAGGCCTTGACTCGTTGGCCAAGCCGTTGGCCTCAACACCTACATTATTTAAGTTAAAATGCAACTCGTTAATAAAAATATAGAGAGTAATATCTCTCCTATAAAGTTTATAACTTTAAAAGAGTTTGTGACTTCTGAAGACCTAACAACGTCACCACAAGCTAATAAATGTTGAGATATAGTACCTATCTTCATTTACAAAAATATAATACTTACTAAAAATTATTCACATGTTTGCAGTACCTTTTTTTATCCACAGTCTATGTATGTATGTTTTTCAGTATTTTTTTTAAATATATTATAGACTAGCACTTGACCGCGATCTCACCTGATGGTAAGTGAAGATGCAGCCTAAGATGGTGCGCGCTTGCCTATTTTATTATATTCAGTATTCACTCTTGATTTAAAGATACCCAAAGAAAGATTCTTGTTTAAGATTTTTTAAGTTTAGTTTTAGTTTTATTTCTTTTTTTTAAATATTATGTTGTGCAATAAAGTGTATTCATATCATATCCAAGTAACATAAAAGATGTGAGGTACATCTAATTTTCCATAATTTCGGGTTACAGGTTTTTTCCCCTTTCCCCTCTCAATTTCTGATTAAGTCTCTATGTATAGTGGGTAACCTTCTTCCTAAGATGTTTCCACAAGGTTCAGAGCAGTTCAAAAATGGAGTGTCATAGTATCTTATACTATACATATTGTCGGCGATATTTTACACATAACTTCTGCCACTTGTGCCATAAAACTGTGATCTTAAATCTTTCGGAATAACTTTTGAACTTCGTAATTTTGCCGAGTCAGTAATTTTCAAAGAGCGTTCAAACTTCCCAAGAACTATGGGTGTGTGCATAAAGCATTCGCGGCTAACTGTTTAAAATGTCAGAATAAAATTTAATAAGTAACCGCGGTCGCAAAAACAGCGTCTAATTTTGAAAAACGTTTGGAAAATGAATTAATAGAAACTAGCTTTTTTTCCTCAAGATGCTAGAGTGGCGACCCCGCACCGGGAAACGAAGTGTTGGCAGACCCCCTATTAGGTGAACCGACGACATCAAACGAGTCGCAGGGAGCCGTTGGATTCAAGCGGCGCAATACCGAGGCCTGTGGAAGTCCATGCTAGAGACCTTTGTCCTGCAGTGGACGTCTATCGGTTGATAAAGAAGAAGAAAGCTTTTGCCGCGATTAAGTACGCGTAAAGTTATAGGTTGTTGAAATTTCCGCGGGAACCCCCTTCATGTTTTCCGGGATAAAAGGTACGCTAAGTCACTCTCTAAATCCTCAAGTATGCCAATGCAAAAAATCACGTTAATTCGTTGCTCCATTGCTACGTAATTGAAGGACAAACCAACTAAAAACACATTCATTACCCATCAACGACACACTACTGAGCACAGATCTCCTTTCAGAGAAGGGTTTATAAATTGTATATTATATAACCCTTATACTATTGGTTGGCGGATTTATTTGGAGGATAATAGTAGTATTTAAATGCAATGTAAAAGTCATAAATAAGCTTTTTCAAAATTATTACACCCAAGTGCACCCACTTGGAGCTTGGAGGTTTTCTATTAATTAATTATCGTTGCAATAAAAGCGAAACATTGCAACGGAAATACGAGCGGAGGCTGATCGTTAATTAGTAACAGGTCCCGGTTTACGCAATTAAACTCATTGAGTGCTATTTCAGATTTTTAAAATTTATAAAAGTAACGCTTATTGGTTTTCCGCTACTTTGTTACTTATACTGGTAATTTCATCCAACGCCGAGTTATATAACGTTTAACCGAGAGGTTCACACCACTAACATTCTTGGTGCTTGTATTGAAATATTAACATAAAACCCAATACCAAAAGACATTAATTCGTATAAATTCGTGTCATACACCTGGCTGTTTGTGGCCCGACGGACCATCAAACCCAGGACAAATCTAGGTACAGTCTTATATGCTAACCAATAAGGAGGCAGTAAACAACAACAGTAGACATTAGTACAAATGTACATCCGCAATACCGCAAACCTACCAACAGTAAAATTGGTTTCTGTAAATGTATTCCTATCGACTTTAGTCTTTTTAGTCGAAGTCCCTTAATACTTACCTACTATTATGAATGCGAAAGTGTGTTTGTTAGTTGGTTTGTTTGTTTGTCCTTCAATCACGCCGAGCAACAAATCGATGTGATTCTTAAATACCAACTCCTCATAAACGAAGTCCCGAGCAAAAGCTAGTAATTTTTTTTTTAAAAAGAATATTAGTCAAATTGAAGTTGACTAATATCCTTCCTATCCCCTCCAACTAAGCGGAAAGCTTGTGCTAGGAGTGGGTACGACAATAGTGCAACGGGTGGGATTCAAACCTGCGACCTTTCAGTTTTCAGTCCGCACCTTTAACCGTTGGGCTATTGAGGCTCTATAATTTGTAATATTTTTTTTTGTCAAACGTGTTCAGCAAGTCTTCCTTTTAATCTTTTATAAGACACGCAAGTCATCGATCGCTAGGAAATTAAAGGGTCGGGTAAAAATCTACACAGCGTAGGCATATACAAGTAGGTACGCAGGTATGTCTATAAGGGCCCTTGTGCACTACGCTGCTACGACCGGGAGCCACCGGCCGCAGCGTACATTTGTAGCATACTAACGCACTCTGTGAAAATTTCGCCTTTCTAACTATTATTATTATACGTTCCATGAGATACAGCCCGCCGCGCTGGCTGGAGCACCTGGAGATGGATGGAGGGACGGGTGGAAGGACGGACGGAAGCGCGGACGAAGCGATGGACGGAAGGACGGACGGACAGCAGAGGCTTAGTAATAGAGTCCCGTTGGCACACTTTGGATCTTTTTTTTGGTCGCACACTTCATTGCTGAATGTCGTGTCCATATGAAAGTGACTTCGTCACGTTGGTAGCTAAAGCCTTCCATTCTGTCCGGACCTCGGCTTTTCTAATTGCGGTTGTAATTGGAAGGCCAGTGAGTGATTTGACTTAATCAAAATAGCGGCTAGGTGATTCAATCTCTACATATAAAAGAAAGTGGTGTTAGTTACACTATTTATAACTCAAGAACGAATGAACCGATTTGGCTGAAAATTGGTGGAAAGGTAGCTTCGAACCAGGAGACGGACATAGGATACTTTTTATCCCGTTCGACCGCGTTTCCGTCAAGTCACTATAAATCGTGGTATAACAAAAACGCATCTGACATGAAATAACAAAACGCAAATGACAGTGGAATAACAAAACGTAAATGACAGCTAAACGTAATTTTGACTTTGTTGGTTTGTCCGTCAATCACGCTGCAAAAAACCTACGGATTGACGTGATTTTTTTTGTATAGGTATAGTTGAGAACCTGTAGAGTGTAAAGCATCCCGGAAAATCAAAGAGTACCCTCGGGATTTTAAAAACTGAATCCACGCGGACGAAGTCGCGGGCATCAGCTAGTAAATAAATAAATAAATAGATTGACCACGCGGTCTTTTACTCTTTGGATACGGAACCCCAAAAAAGTGGAGTAATGTACCTACAACACTGAAGCAATACCCTTTTGGGGAATTTTCTGTGCTTTATATACTGTACGACGTGCCTTGACTAGACTCTGTATCAATAGTCTAACCATCCGATTGAGCGTACGAGCATCTGCGACCAAGATTACAACCGCAACGACTATTTGTGTAGTGCGTAAAGTCCCTAGGACTCCATTCGAGTATCAAAATTGGATATCATTGGATTTTCACTGACGCCCCGCCGTTGTAATCTTGATATCTCTTTTGCTGAGTCCCTTTAGACTTGTGAAAAGGTAACGTCTGTTGCTATGACAGGTGGATTTTAGGGTAAGCTTTCTTTTGTTAAAAATATGAGTAGGTACTTACGAGGCGTAGGGTATTACAATTTCAGGTGACAAGTTTAAATTTAGGCCTGTGGACATGTTACGTTGCGAGAATCTTCCAACTATTAGGTTAAGTACGCTTTAGTAACCTCGTTGCAAAATTATTCGACTGTGGCCACTAGTTCCGTACCTAAAAAAATCTTTAAGAAGAACAGCTCAGATGAAATTTGAAAAGTAAAAATTTAAAAAAAGCCTTAAATTGAAAAATTACATTCGGAACACGCTAACAGAAACACAAACTTAAATATGAAACGTAAAGTACCTAGTTCTGAAAATATTTTAAAATTTCCTGCACTTAGGATTTTCACAAAGTTGGCAGTTTTTCCGAGTTGCCAACTTCCCAACAACAATCCTTCGGTTGCATAAAATATTTAACTCATGAACTTCGTAAATTGTGCAAAATGTTGAAATTTATAATTTCAATCTTGCTTTTGCTTACGGGTTCCTTCTTCTTCCTCTATAATTATCTTGCTTCAAATCAAAGTTAAAACGATTGCCAATGCTTTATATTTTGGGTCAGTAATGAGTTGAGGTGATGGAGATCATCGTATATCAAACACGTTAGAAGACTGTGTCCAGCATTGGAAGTTTGCTTTAATAATATATTGAAGTTGCGCATATTCTCTGTCAATTTTTTATTTACAGAAATTAGGTACTACTATTAGGTAATCATATTTACAAAAAAATTAAGTGGCACTCGGGGACTGCCGCGGTAAAGCTATTGCATAGCATTTTTTATCAACTTATGCAATTATAATATTTATGCAATATTTTTTTTGCATGATAAAAATTATGCAAAAAAATAATTAAAAAACAAACAAACAAGAAAAGCGCACTGTCACTACTTCGCGAGTGAGATTCGAACCTGCGACATCATACACCATACGGTAAAGAAAGCGGCCGCTCGCCCACTGCGCCAAACAGAACTACTTTTTTTTCTTTTTTGTTTTAAAAAAGAATATCAGTAGCCAAGTTGAAGTTGACTAATATTCTCCTCTCCCCTCCAAATAAGCGGAAAGCTTGTGTCTGGAGTGGGTACGACAATAGTGCAACGGGTGGGATTCGAACCTGCGACCTTTCAGTTTCCAGTCCGCACCTTTAACCGTTGGGCTATTGATGCTTTTGAACCTCTAAAATGTTGAACGCTTACTGAACGACGGTGTTAGGTTTATTTTCGTTACGGAATTTATTGATTCGGTCGCCGCGCTCAAACTGTTTGTCCTAGTTCAAAGCCCGCGATAAAAGCTATGCAATAGCTTAAAAATACACGCCATCCAAGTGATCGTTAATGGGCATGGTGCCCAAAACACTGGAGCTATTCGAATAGCAAGGCCTTTGGGCTGAATAAGCACCAGCTCTTTGGTCATCTGAGGCGTGGATAAGTTTTTTTTTTTCATTTTCCGACTATATAATATATTGTAGCAGCAATTGTAAAAAACAATAAGTACCGAATTGAAAACCATCTTTTAAAAAATCGGCCAAGTGCGAGTCGGGCCTCGCACTTTTAGGGTTCCGTTAAAAAAATAAAATTAAAATATTTTCATGTACCCATGGAAATATTTGACCGAGCGAAGCGAGGTCTCTGAGTCTACTAGGTGAATTTGCTCTTGTCCGTCCGTCCGTCCGTCCGTCCGTCCGTCCGTCCGTCCGTCCGTCCGTCTGTCAGAGCCTTATAACTTTTGAATTACTGAACGTAATTACTTCAAATTTAGATATAATATGCGAACTGATGGCCTTCAGCCGAATATTGCATAAAAAATTATAAAAACCTTTATTTCAGGGGGGCTCTCATAGAAGTGAATGCGAAGTAAAAAAAAAATTATCGCGTTATATAAAATTGTAACATATCATATTAAAGATAATTTCGAACCGAGTACAAAAATATTTTTTTTTTATTTTTTCCTTTAAAATTGACGAAATGGGGGGCTTTCAAAGTGGCGATTTTATACGCTCGCTTGAAGACGCTCTCTAGCAAAATCCGCTACGTATTTTCAACCTGTTTTATTTTTATTATTTCACTTATATCCTGTACTTGAACAACAAATACTAAAATTATATGAATATTATAAAGAAACGAGATTATTTAATTTTTAATGGGCATCAGTAATTCATATAGCATCAACATAGCTTCACAATAATGCTAATAGATGGCGCAGTCATTACATTAGGCACTATTCCATGGAACTAGGAGATTACGACTACGACCTATTCCAAAAACAGTTTTGCGTCGACCATTATTATTTAGTTACATAATAATATAATACCATATTATTCAATTAAAATTATTTTTTAGTTAAATATCAAACTTATTGAAGTTTGATATTTAACTAAACAATAATTTGATGATTTAGGTATGTTTGGTGAAAACGGGCATAATAATAATATCAGGTTTGGTCGTCATGTATCGATTGAATGAATAATCATGGGATATCGTTACCGCGAGGTCTCAGTTCGGGGCGAACCACTAGTTTAATATAATTTTTTAAATTTAATTTAATTTTTATTATTTGTTGTTATAGCGGCAATAGAAATACATAATATGTGAAAATTTCATCGGTCTATCTATTACGGTTTACGAGATACAGCGCGCTGACAGACGGACGGACGGACGGACGGACGGACGGACGGACGGACGGACAGCGTAGGCTTAGTAATAGGGTCCCGTTGCCCGGCGCCGCGATGCTAGCAAATGTTCTGGAGCGTTTGGCAGCGGTACACAGAGCTCCGCTGGTAGACCTCTTCCAAGCATTCTCTAGCATGGCTATGCGAGGCATTCCTTCATGCAACCGGGCGGGTCGGCGAAGTTGCGGATCGCCGGTGTCTATATGACCCTGGACAAGAAGGACTGCTCATGTGCCACTCCCAACACTGGGCAGACCCTGTAACCTTTTTTTTCCCATGTGTTCCCCCAAACCCCTATTATACCCCCCACTCCCGCACACTCCACACTCACTTACACACTGCAGTTACATACAGAAACTCCACATCTCGACACACAACTCAAAAAGCCTCATGACGGATCTCAATACACGTAATCGACTCCTGGCGGGTAGCGAGCAATCCAAATCCCGTCCTGGCACCCAGGCGTTGCCTTCAGGCGATGCCCAGCCAGGCTGCCCTTCGTACTCAGGAGGGGGCAAAGACCCGTTTATAAGCTCACGCACAGACCGACCGACGACCTCAGCAAGCCCACTGGACCTAACCTCTCTGGCCGAAGCGATCCCGACAACCACGCTCTCTAGCGCATGGACGCTCGTGGCCCCAAAACAAAAACGGAAAGGCAAAAAACCGACGAACCGACGGACCGATAAACCCAATGACCCAGGCGACTCACACACGGACACCGCACACACCAGAGGCGGGAATCGGGAAGACTCCGACTGCACAACCGCGCTCGCAGGCGGTGCGGCCGGGGGAAGCAAAGGAGGAAGCGAAGAGCGGCCGTCAAAACGAGGCGGCAACTCACACGTGGACTCCAATGCGACCCCAGGCTGCTCCGCAAGCGTTGATGCGGGCGGGCAGAGACCGGGCCCTGACCGTGACCCACAGGCCTCGGGAGAGTCGAGCACCACCACCACTGGGGCTGGGCAAACCGCAGTCAAGGACAGGGCGAACACTGGTGGTCACACCGACCCCGACGGGAACCCAATCCGGACGCGGGGCGCAACGGGCCCCAGGGTATCCAACACAGCTCGACCCCCAACAACAACAACAACAACAACAACAACAACAACAACAACAACCGACAAAACCAACGCTCACAATCTGCCTAACACGAGGGCTCACCCACGTGCTAGGAAACGTAACAGAGGAGCTAAAACCAACAACCCTGGAACGTCGTCGAGCCAACCAAACATGAAAAGGGAAAGACTCGATGACACAACCTCACCCAGGGGAGGGCATAAACGCGCTCGGACTGACAATCGGCCAACTCATGGTGAGGCGGGCTCCTATGCCAGGGCTGCCCAATCTCACCTGAGTGTGGCCGTGACCACAACACCCAGAGTAGACCTAACCCAAACTGAGGCAAACGCCATACAGTCGCAGATACAGAAGGCCATTTTCGCAATCTGTATCGCACCGTTGGCTCCAGGCCAGACCCGATACGCCCCGTCGTTTGAGGGAAAAGCCTTCCTCAGTGAGGGTGTGCTTAAAATCTTTTGCCATGACGAACAAGCCTTAAACTGGCTAAAAAGTACGGTACCCAAACTCACACCACCAAGAGACGGAACAGAGCTTACTGTGATACGTCAAACGGAAATACCGGTTAGGATAAGGTCGGGGCTCTATGTACCCGACTACGATGGGGGGATGGGGCAACTCCACCAGGTACTATCATTCCAAAATCCCTGGTATGACGTGTCACGGTGGACTCTGTTCAGTTACCAAACCACCTCCAGCAGCCCTCCGGGGGTATTCCTAATATTGGGAATACCAAAGGAAGAGCTGCCAACAATCCTGGCGCGCAGTAGGAAGGTCGCCTACTCCACGGGCACGATCTACATCAGGTTCTTCACGCGTGAAGGACTGAGTGATGTACCGCCTGGACACAACTCAGCGCCTGAAGACCGTGGGGAGCCTGATCGGGGAGTGATCATGGATGTGGACGAACCAACCGACCAGCGCCCCAAAACACCAGAACCATCCGTGGGCACTGTCCTCGATAACATTGAGGCAGTGCTAGCGGACTCCCGAGCGGACCGACCACAAACTCGGGAGGAAATGGTGACACCCAACGCCTCAGACAAAACTGCCCCCGCCGACCAACTACCGGCGCAGAGGGCACTATAATACATATGATTCAGACCAACCTCCAGCACAAACATCTCGCCACGGCCACCCTACGCAGGCAGCTGGAGGTGGAAGCCGACACCATTGCACTGATTCAAGAGCCGTGGGTCAGGGGCAACAACATATGCGGGTTCGGCAGCTGTAATGGTAAGATCTTTACATACAGTAATGATGAACCACCTAGAACATGCATTTACATCCCACGCTGCTTATCAGCGTTACTACTAACGCAATACTGTTCCAGAGACCTAACAGCCGTAAAAATAAAAAACGGAATACAACAGGGCAGGGGAGAACCGCCAAGACCATTGGTGTTGGCATCTGTCTACATGCCCATTGAAGACCAAATACCAACAAAAGACTTGATGGACCTCATCACGCAATGCGAAGACAGCGGCACAAATCTAATCATCTCTGCCGACAGCAACGCACACCACATTCTATGGGGCAGCCCAACCAACAACAACAGAGGTGAGACGCTTATTTCTTACTTACTAACAACTAACTTGGCCATCCTAAACAAAGGCAATGAACCTACCTTTGTGTCAAGTAGGTACCAAACAATAATCGATCTAACTCTAGCATCTCCAGGAGTTTCAGACCAGGTCAGAAATTGGCACGTCAGTGATGAACCCTCACTCTCTGATCACAGAAGGATTTGCTATGAATTAGATCTTACTAAAACTCAACACATACCGAGGAGAAATCCGAGGAAAACCAACAGACCAAAATACAAACACTTGCTGAGCAAAGGAATCGGCACAAAGAAACCGGAAGATATCGTTGATATCGGTTCAATAGAAAACAACGTAACAGAAATAACAGAACAAATAATAACATGCTACGAGCAAGCCTGCTCTCTGACCAAAACCATTACTAGGCAAACACCGAAAAACAGCTGGTGGGGCCCTGACCTGGAAAGAATGAGGAAGAACCTCAGACACCTTTTCAATAGAGCCAAAAACACCAGGCAAGAACTGATGGGATAATTTTAAAGAAGCCCAATATAAATACAATAAACGCGTCAGGCAAAAGGAAAAGAGCTCCTGGCAAAAGTTTTGCACAAGCATAGAATCAAACGACAATGCTGCTCGCATTCGTAAGATTTTATCGAATGACAATACACGTTCACTCGGCTCTCTAAAGAAAGCCGACGGAACCTACACTAAAGACGACAAAGAGATCTGTGAAACATTAATTGAGACACATTTCCCAGGCTGCAGAATAGTAAGTTCTCCAAACTGGGCAAGCTGCTCCAACACCCGTCCAACAGTAGAAGACTGGGACCTCGCAAACAAAATAATCACTCCCGATAGAATAACATGGGCAATAGATACCTTCCATCCCTTTAAATCGGGCGGGTTGGATGGCATCTTCCCTGCGCTCTTGCAATGGGGAGTGGCCCAACTAACACCATGGCTCGAACCAATTTACAAAGCTTGTATAGCACATAAATACATACCTGAGGCCTGGAGAGAAGTAAAGGTCGTCTTCCTACCAAAACCAGGTAAGAGCGATTACACTTCACCAAAATCCTTCAGACCGATCAGCCTCACATCCTTCCTACTGAAAACGCTTGAAAGGCTGGCCGACCGATTTCTCAGGGACGGATCCCTAAAGCACATACCCTTACACCCTAACCAACACGCATACACTACGGGAAAATCAACGGAAACAGCTTTACACTCCGTAGTAGCCAAGATTGAACAAGGTCTTGAGAACAGACTATCAACTCTGGGCATCTTCATTGACATTGAAGGGGCCTTTGACAAAACAACATTTGATAGCATAGACAAAGCCCTAGATCGTTATAACGTACCGGGCACCCTACGCAGCTGGATAAGAGCACTGCTAGAACATAGAATTATACAACTGGACATTAATGGAGTTACAAGGGGCATAGTAGCGAGGGGTTGTCCTCAAGGAGGTGTTCTGTCGCCGATCCTGTGGAACCTCGTAGTCGATGACCTAATAAAGAAACTGAACACAACCGGATATTACACAATTGGCTATGCTGATGATATAACGATCCTCATCAGTGGCAGATTAGAAAATACACTATACGAAATCATGCAACGAGCATTGCATTTAATTGAGCGATGGTGCAATGAAAACGAACTCACGGTTAATCCGAAGAAAACAGAGATGGTTCTTTTTACCAACAAAAGGAAAATCGAACTTGGCAAACCACCAACTTTGGCTAACACAAAGCTAACACTGTCTACCGAGGTAAAATACCTTGGTGTAATCCTTGACAGTAAACTCAACTGGAAGAAACATCTAGAGGACAAAATTAAAAAGTCCCTCATTATCTTAAACCAATGCAAACGCATGCTGGGGAAAACCTGGGGCTTAAAACCAAAAATCATGAAATGGTTATACCTAGCAGTGGTAAGAAGCTCACTTACATATGCCTCATTAGTCTGGTGGCCAAGAACACTTCTTACAACTGCCCAGCAAGACCTACAAAAATTTCAAAGACAAGCCTGTCTTTCCATCACAGGCTGCATGAGCACAACACCAACTCAAGCACTAGAAGTAATACTAGGGATTCCGCCCCTACAACTACACATTAGAGAAGAAGCAACACTGTCTGCCCTGAGGTTGAAAACTTCAGGTCTTTGGAAAGAGTTTGACACAGCACACACCAAAATACTAATACAAGGATTCAAAAAAGAACCACGTCTGGAATGGAAATGTGACAGATCCAGCAAAAAATACACACTTGACAGAAGCTACAAAGTAAATGCTGAAAGCAACACTTTTCATAAAGCATTTCAAGATACAATAGAAGTTTACACTGATGGATCGAAAACCAAACTTGGCACAGGAGCTGGAGCTTACTGCCAAGAACTCAACATGAAGATAAGTCACACACTTGGTAAGGATAACTCTGTTTTCCAAGCAGAGTGTGTGGGCATCTTAACAGCAACTACAGCTATAATTAACAGACAGGTAAAAAACTTTAAAATTAACATTAACTCGGACAGCCAAGCCGCTCTCAAGGCTTTGGCAAGAACATCGACAACATCTAAACTCGTACAGGACTGTCATAAAGCCCTGGCTACGCTCGCTGCCTCCAACGATATCACCTTAAGGTGGGTCAAGGGGCACGACGGGGACCGGGGCAACGAGGCAGCAGACGCACTAGCACGTAAGGCAGCGACGCTGAAGGTGGCACGGCCGGAACCGATCGTTCCCATCCCCTTCAGTGAGTACAAGACATGGTTGCATGAACTAACACTCAGAGAGCATTCCCTGCTTTGGTCGAATGCAACAGACTGCAAACAGACTAAGGAAGTCTTTCCTTATCTAGACAAACAACTAACAAACAGACTACTCCGCCTGGACAGAGGTAAACTCAGGAAGGTGGTAGGAATCATAACAGGGCACAGCCCATTAAACAAACACCTTTTTAATATAGGTGTCACCGACAGTCCTCTGTGCAGGGCCTGCATGGAGGCAGATGAAACGCCCACGCACGTGCTCTTGTCATGCACGGGCGTGGAAGAACAACGCAAGAACCACCTCGGATCTCCAGCTTCACTGCAAGAAGTCCTTGGCAACCTGGGCGGCCTGCTAGGCTTCTGGAGAGATCTGGGATGGTTGGAGTAACTACAATGGATGGATTGGTCACACACAACAGACCATCACGGTTTACGTGTGGAAACCAGCCCAGAAGAAGAAGAAGAAGAAGAAGGGTCCCGTTGGTACCCTTTGGGCACGGAACCCTAAAAATCAATGTGAATATTATTATTATTCTATGCTATTTATCATGCCATGCAAAGTAATACATAAAATACCTATAGAGTGATTTATTAGTAAGCTGTAACGGACGAAAATCACTGCATTAAAATTTTGCGTCAAAATTCAAACTAAAGTCTAGTTAGTTTACACTGAAAACAAATGTGCGGCGCGTCTATTGGCTGTTAACATAATTAATTACCTGCTTGGCGTTTCTAATATAAACTCAGTTCGGCTTTTGATACCGCTTCTTCTGAAGTTGAAAGGACTACGTAAATAAAATTCTTTATAGAAACGTAATTAGTTTTTCGAGTAACAGTGGCATCGTCACCGAAAAAAATATATTTATTTTGGACTACATTTTACTCGTGACTTCATCCGCTTGCAGTTAGGTTTTAAAATACCCACGTGAACTTTGTTTTTCTGGGATAAATATGTATTTGTATAATGTGTATGCCTATGTCACTTTCCTGATTCTCAACTATAGCCATGCAAAAAATGACGTCGATCCGTTGCTACGTTGCTGCGTAATTGTAGCAGAAACCAACAAACAAGGCAGTTTATGGAGGTTTTGGTCGTGGCTATGTACAACTATACCGTCAAAGACGTGCCACCATGCGATTAAGAGTACGGCGGTAGAGGACGGCGCGTACAAATCTTAGACTGCATCGTCACCTAAGTTATGGGCCTTCCTAGTTTAGGATCGGGGTTCCATTCTACTTGTTATACTATACCGAGCTTCTCTAGTAAGTATTTCTAGTTAAGATTTAATTTTTTTTTTTCTCAAATGAGTCGCAGGGAAACTGGAAACAAGGAACAGGTACAAGAAGGAAATATACTTAGGGCAGAACAAGGTAGTTTGGAAGACACAAGATGAAAATTTGGGGTGTGGAACTTAAAGATAAAGTATTTATTAAAACAACAAGGATGACTGTTTTACCAGGTAGGTAGTAGTAGATTTATAATATAAAGGGAGAAAAGTCATGCCAGCAAAATGTATTCATATTCCCGGAACGTTTAACTGTATGTCAGACTGGCTTTCTTCCCCCAAGCTTTTTATTTACTGTTTTATGAACTTGGGGAACGGAATGAATTATTCACGACTGTCCTTGTTAAAATGTATTAAGTGTAAGATTTTGTGCCTGATTCTATTTTTGGAACATAACATTGTAATAATAATACGCTATGCTATATCCAATCTGAAAAAATCTCTTTTGATCTATCATAAGCAAAAAATCATGGTTTTATCCTATGCGACTGAGAGCTGACTTTTTAGGGTTCCGTACCAAAAGTGTGTCAACGGGACCCTATTACTAAGCCTTCGCTGTCCGTCTGTCCGTCCGTCCGTCCGTCTGCGGGCTGTATCTCGTAAACCGTAATAGGTAGACAGATGAAATTTTCACAGTGTGTATTTCTATTGCCGCTATAACAACAAAATATTAAAAATAAAATAAAATTGAAAAATAAAGGATATAATATAAAAACATACACACATGAAAAAGGAGTCGAAATAAAAATTTTATTTTTTTACCCTGGCATGTGGGGTGTCATTGTCCAGAACTCATTAAGTGGAGTTCAAATGTATTTTTTAGCTTTAAAAATGAAGAAATGAGGGGCCATCAAAGTTCTGAGCAAAACAAAAGAGCATTTTTTCCCCTTATGCTAATTTAGTACTATTTAAGAACTAAAAAATCTAAATATATGTATCTAGTCTTAAAAAAGTGATTTGTTCATAATTATGTACTTCCGTACAAAAGAGCAGACCCGACTCGCACTTGGCCAATTTTTTTTCGCTACCTACTTTTGCTGAAATAAATTTGACATTGTTAATTATGTGGAAAATCTTGCCTAAATGACAAATTTATTCATAGCATAAATGTTACTGAGCAATTTAAAAATAATTTAGAATATTTTGAGCTAAATTATTTTAAAAAGAGTAAGCGTCTAGTTTCTTGTACGGTTTTCTCGGTTGGAGCGGCATTCCGAACATTAGTGGTAAATTCACTTGACGCTTCAAAAGCACTTTATACAAGTTTATTTGAATAAAAATAGGTATTCTACTACTATTTATTCAATTACAGAATTGAATAAAAAGTTTAAGAATAGGTTTTGTTCATAAAAAAGTATTATGTTGATCTAAATGTTTACTAGCTGCTGGATTTGTGACCAGTACCAACTGGTGAGGTCTCTATAAAGAACGCCTGCTTCTATTTAACAAACTGACAAGTCTGTCGCTAAGGGCAAGTTACGAATTGAACCAGTTGCTTTACCTTACTGTCCAAAGAATAAACAGGCACAAATATCAGGCAAATAAATATGAAGCTGTTTACATTATGGCGGATCTGCGATAAAGAAAGGGCAAGCCTCGGGGTTTGTTTGAAGGAACTCGAGCGACTTTTCTACCAAACTTCTTGGGTGTGAACACGCACATCCGGGCTCCGGTTTCAAAATATTTACCCATTTTGACGCTGAAAGAACATGTTGCTTTTTTTTCACACACTACTAATAAGTCCAGGGTAGATAATTTTTGAAAACAAAAAAATTATAGTAGGATGAAACCCATTTGAAAAGGAAGATAATGCAACAAAAATGAAAGGAAAAATAAATTACGGGCGATCTGAGGTCGAGAAGTGGGGGGAGGGGGGCTTTTTGTTCGATGAAATCTCTACTTTCTGATGGTGTAAAAAAAAAATACATTACTATGGTAAATGCTCTCAGAAAATGCAGAAACGAAATACGAGATAATAGGTAGTGGCCCAGACCCTCCTAGCCCCTTCCCCACTCCTCTATGAAATACCTTTTGATGGGCTAAAATTTTCCGTAGGTCACTCAGGTATATAAGTTATCTTAAAATAGCAATAAATAGCCATCTACGCATGTAATTTTTTTTTTTTTTTTAAATTTTTTATTCAGAAAATATAATAACAAGTATTAGTAAACTTATTCTACCCCGCCAAACTGCACATGCAGTTTATTGGCGAGTCTGCGCTCATACAATTAATAAACTTATAACTACATATTATATTCTAATGCTAGCCTACTTGTGTCGGTCAGTCTGTCAGTCGGTCGGTCAGTCAGTCGGTCGGTCGGTCGGTCGGTTTGTCAATCAGTCAGTGAAGGAGTCCTTAATGCTCCTTGTAATAAGTCTTAATAAGAAATTCCTTTAATTTCTTCTTAAGGACTCCCTCACTTACCTTTCGACCTTCTCTTACAAACTCCAAACTAGAATTAAATATATTTGGCACTAGATAAGAATTCAATCTTTTACCATAATAATTAGTTACTCTTGGCAAAATGTACCTTATCTTTCTAACAGTACGTGTATGGTCTTTAATAATTTAAAAGGTATTTCATAGGGGCTAGGAGGGTCTGGGCCTTACTACCTGTTATTTCGTATTTCGTTTCTGCATTTTCTGAGAGCATTTACTATAGTAATGTATATTTTTTTACACCATCAGAAAGTAGAGATTTCAACGAACAAAAAGCTCACCGACTTTTTTAAAAAAGCAGATATTTTGACGGGAGAATTTTCGATTGAAAATTAGGTGCTTTTTCAATATTAAGTCAAAAAAAAAGGTGAAAAAATAAATATTTTAAATCAGAAAAATTACAGTGTGAAAAAAAATTTTTTTTTGTAAAAGATAAAAATAAAAAACCAAAAACTTGGTTATTTGAATTTTTCACATATATTTTGAGGTTATGTGAAAAAAGTCTAAATACAAAAGTTGTAGATCTTTTTATTACCTACAACTTTGCCATTTAACTTTTTCCATAGGACTTGTAGTTTTTCCAGAAATTGAGATAAACCGTTTTTTACCCTTAAACCCCCCCACTTCCCGACCTCAGATCGCCCGTAATTTATTTTTCCTTTCATTTTTTAGGGTTCCGTACCCCAAGGGTACCAACGGGACCCTATTACTAAGCCTACGCTGTCCGTCCGTCCGTCCTTCCGTCCGTCCGTCCGTCCGTCCGTCTGTCAGCGGGCTGTATCTCGTAAACCATAATACATAGACATATGAAATTTTCACTTATTATGTATTTCTATTGCCGCTATAACAACAAATAATAAAAATTAAATTAAATTAAAAAAATTAAATTAAAATAATACCATGGGTACATGGAAATATTTTTATTTAATTTTTTTTAACGGAACCCTAAAAGAGCGGGCCCGACTCGCACTTGGCCGATTTTGTTGCATTCTCTTCCTTTTCCAATGGGTTTCATCCTACTATAATTTTTTTTAATTTTTCATCATTTTCAAAGGTATCTGCACTGGTCTACAAAGCGTGTGCGATAACAGTGCAACTGTTGGGGATCGAACTGTCGACCTTAAAGTCTTCTGTCCGCACCTTTAACCGTTGGGCTATAGAGTTTATTTCATTACATGTGAACGCTTGACTGCAGTCTTATCAATTGCAGTTAATCATGATGTAATTCGAGATGGAAGAGCGTTAAACATCAATGTAGGCACGCTAAGCTTCTAAGTGTTTTAAAAGGGCTTTTTAAAACAGTTTTTTAACTCATAAATGCTGACCTTTCCGTCAATAATAATTTACTGTAATAGGTAAGTGTGCGCAAAAAATAAGTTTCCATCCACGATTTCGAATCTACATATTTTCAATTAGAAAGGCAATATAAACACTTTCACGATTCCAATTCGTGTTTTCAACATTTTTAATGTTTAATTTATTTTTTTTTATAAAATGTTTTGTGGTAAATATAATAATTATTATAAAAATAAATTTGTTAATAATTTTCACCTCTGAGAAATATCTCTGGAGGTGAAAGTGAAGGAGGTAAAATGGTGTTCCGTAGAAGATCAGTTTTTTTCATAGTTATTTTTCATTATGTGTGCCAACACAAATAATTTTCTTTATATTACTTTTCCAAATTCTAATTCGATACTATAAAATATAAATAAACGAATGTATCTTCACCTTTTCCGAACGCGCAAATCACGCCAACTTCAAGTTCGCTTGTCACTTCTGACAGTGTACTCACGGCGGTCCAGCGAACACGACTCGAATTACATTTCTTTACTTTCGTAACCGACTTAACCGCCCCTTTTCTCAATTCGGCGCGGCGCGAATCAGCAAACCCAAATTTCTTCCGGAGACAGCCAGACAGTGCACAAACCAGCTGAAGGCCTATGGACTCAAGATTGGGGTACCCCATAGAAGAAAACAGAAGCCATCACCGGTAAGTGTTGATACATTCGTATTTCGGCCAATCTGTAACTTTCCACAACAAATGGCAAGTCAAGACTCTAACACTGGTTCGGAAAGAAGATTTAGTGTGGAACTGCAAATCTTTTTTTAATATCTTAATAATCTTTATTAAATACACTAATCATAGATCAGGACATTTTTTTATTTGTTGTCAAGATAGCCCTTGACTGCGATCTCACCTGATGGTAAGTGACGATGGTAAGATGGTGATGGTAAGATGGTAGCGGGCTAACTTGGAAGGAGTATGGCAGTGACATTCAAGTCATACCCCGAATCTGTTTCTACACCGTACACGCCATCGTGCCGGAACGCTAAATTGCTTGGCCGCACGTCTTAGACGGAAGGGTAGTCACGACTAAAGACTCCCACTAGACCTGACCAAAGACAATTCAGAAATTATAAATTCCCAAATTGCCCCCGCCGGGAATCGAACCCGAGACCTGCCAGTTATAAGACTAAAGCGCTCACCACTGCGCCAGGGAGGTGGCCAAACATTCGATTGGTGGTACGTTTTGACCAGTAAGTTTGTACTATACTCTATAGCTACGGCCAAAGCCTCTCACTAGAGAACATAATTTGTAAATTCCTAAATTGATCTTACTAGAAATCGAACTCGAATTCTAGGGAAGTCGACAGGAAAAAATTACCAGGCAATCCATCAAAACCTTCAAAACCTACAAACGGCAACCATTCTATTACGGATAGATATCTAATATTTATTGAATGCTATCGTAAACTAGCTTTCATTGAAAACTTTTCCAATAGATGTTGGTTTATCTATTTTTAAACATAAACATTAAACAACCCTTTTATATTGAATCTGCGATCCATTGAGCTAGTTTACCTTTTCCGAGCTATCGTATTTAAACCCATACAAGAGTGAAAATAAAAAACATCCAGAGATAGAACTTTTATCTAAACGAATCACCGATATATATGTTTTTATTTCATTCAATGACAAGTTAGCCCTTAATACTGCGATCTCACTTGATGGTAAGTAACGATGCACTCTATGATGGTAGTGGGGTAACTTAGAAGGGGTATGGTATTGTGCATTAAACCCATACTTCTAATCGGTGTCTACATATGTTTGTGGTTTCTACACGCCACCGTATCAGAAAACTAAATCACTTGACGGTGAGTCTTTGACGTTAAGGTGGTAACATAGCTACGGCCAAAACCACGCCAAAAATTATTTTGAGCTGATCATTATTAGCAAGGAAAAGTAAACTTTTTTGCTGTAATCTGCTTGACTAGATAAATCTTTGCTTTGCGGAATTTCAAGATATTTAAAAAAAAATAATATTCATTTGCTATAATCCGCCAAACAATAAATCTTTTAACACTCAGTGTTAACACTGTTAGAAGATTTATTATATATATATAGCAAAGGTATACTAATTTTCTTTAGCTTAATCTGTATGGAACAATGCGCAGCATGCGCTGTACTACCAACCCTCTTGCTTCCCAATTTTCAGAAAAAACAACCAAGTAAACAATACACACACCATCACTTTGTTTGTTGAGTGTCTTTTGGAGGATGTTTTTTTTTTTATTCGTTTACAAGATAGTCCTTGACTGCGATCTCACCTGATGGTAAGTGACGATGCAGTCTAAGATGGTAGCGGGCTAACTTGGAAGGGGTATGGCAGTGAAAATTCAACCCATACCCCTAATCGGTTTCTACACGCCATCGTGCCGGAACGCCAAATCGCTTGGCGGCACGTCTTTGACAGTAGGGTGGCAACTAACCACGGCCAACGAAAGCCTCCCACCAGACCAGACCAGAGACAATTCAGAAATTATTAATCCCCAAATTGACTCCGCCGGGAATCGAACCCGAGACCTCCCAGTAATAAGACCACAGCGCTCACCACACCACCAACATGTGTGTAGTTTTACGTTGTGACGATGCGTATAGCTTACTTGGTTGCTTGCTTTTCTGCAAGTGTACCAGCTAAGAGGACGAGCGGTGCATAGCGCATCCCTAGTAGCAATTTGCGTTGGTTGTTAGTTGGGCCCTTGTCCCTACTTTGGTTGGCCAACAGTGAGACTTGTTTTCCCTAAAAATCGTGGTGTCAGCTGTATAAAAGCGGGACGTGGTTGGCCTCACGAAGGGACTTAGTCGGCATCACCACTACCATCTCCCAACCTTTGGCTACCATTGGCTACAAAACCCCAACGGAAATTCAAAACTCGGGATGCTGCTATTTTACCATACAATTTTTCTGGTTTAGCGTCTAAAAGTCTTTCTTAAACATAATTTCGAACTTAGACCGCTTCGCTTTCACCAATGTTCAGGAACCTAAAGCTTTGACATAATATGAATATTGCTGGAAAAATTGTATTTTACTATACGAGTAGAGCATCCATCCAAAAAACTATTTTGACAGTTAAAAATCTAAAAAAAAACTTGAGAGGTGTCAAGGGACACCCGGATGGAATGAAGTTACTTTCGATTAATTAATTTGGCATTGTGTTCATTATTTTCACAGTACAATATAAGATCTCGGTAGCCTTGTGGTTTCGACAGTTGCTAAACAGTTAAAAGTCGATGGTTAGAATCCATATAATAACTTATTTTTAAGTTATAAAAAATTAGGGAAAAATTCCACATGTAGAAATTATTTAAAATAAAATTGAAAATAGAAAATTCAGTCTGTCGAGCTGGGATTCGAACCATCGCCTTTTAACTGTTTAGCGACTGTCGAAACCACAAGGCTACCGAGATCTTATATTGTACTGTGAAAATAATGAACACAATGCCAAATTCACATTCAAAAAAGTGTCGGTTTCAAAAAAGTGTCGGTTCAATTTTGTCTTAATTTTTTCCGTCTAGCCCCCTTCCACACCACGCGATAAGGAACTACGTTCCAAAAATCATTCGTTATTCATTCAATTAAAACCATATTAAGAATCCTTTTCAATTTTGTAGTTATCAAATAAATACTGCTATTAATTTTTATCTCAACGTTGAGCTTAGTAGGTATAAGTACCCATCGCTAAGAATGTTTCAGCACATCCTAATAATAATCCATAGTTGTAATCTTTCTTATAAAATTTTAATACATTTGTATAATCGATAATAATATTAAATGAAGAAGGCAAGGTCAACAGTATCTATCAAATAGTAACACTATTCACTAAGTTATTAATTTGAAAACTATAATTCAAAATATTTGATACAAAATTGACCAATTTTCGTAATAGGAACGAAAATTAAGAACCTCTTGCAGCGGCCCATGAAAAATTAAGGCACACCACTTAGCAAGTAATCACGCTAGGGGTGAAATGTAAATATAATTTACCATTTTTCCGCACCATCAAACGGGCCGATCGAAATCCTTCCGTTCACTGCCACTGCACATTGTGTTACTTACTATCACTAAAAAAATTCGTCTTGCACTCAAAATTAAACACAAATCGAAATAATCACAATCACCGATTTATTTCTCCGGTTTTTGTATGGAAATAGTGATCGCGGCGTAGCGGGTTCGCGGCGACGGCTACGGAACTGCCGCTACGGCGCTACGAAGTCACCCGAGGGCGGCCGAGTTTTCCCGACGATCGTTCGGGGAGCCGGGGCGAATTTCGCTCAGTGTTTCATATTTTATATCGGTTGGGAGTTGGGACGGCGCGGAATTACGGAGTTTGCTCGGGTGGGTTTTTATAGCGTAACGGAACCCAGCGCGGCTGGCGCGTTTTCTATTTGGGAGGTATTTTTTTCGACTTGTGTGCCGTGAAATTTTTCATTGTTGCCCTAGCTCCCACACTCAAAGATAGTGTGTTATAATGCCCTTATACACAAGTGCATTTAGCTAGAATCTCTAGCCCGGACAAACAGATAAGTTTCAAAGCTGTGTATTTAAAAAAAATTTTAAACGTGTCAATAGGCGTAATAAGGGCATAGTAAAATATAGTTTTTTAAATCATAGACGGACGTTAACTAACCGACTTCAAAACGGAGGAGTTTCTCAATTCGTCGGAACCTTTTTCTTTATTTTTTTTATGTATGTTCTCCGATTACTCAGTCTCAAAGTCGCCTGAACCGATTTGAAAAATTCTTTTTTTGTTTGAATACGGTATAGTCCCTACTTCCCAGGTGGTCCCATTTAAATTTTATCGAAATCGGTCAAGTGGTTTTAAAAAAATCAACAATAAATTATATTCTTTGTAGTGGAGCGGGCGTTTGAAGTCGGTTTTTTTAAAAGATATTTTTAATTTAAATTATTTATTCAAACAGCAGCTTAGACTACACTATCTCATTATGTAGCCGTCCACAGCAGGTCATTCAGCGCGTGACACAACATGGTCCTCCGCGTTTCTTTTGCCATCGGTCTACTGTCCAGAACTCGTCTGCCCCAGCGGCTGTAGGCTTTGCGACAAAATATGACACTACGATTTCAACTTGTTTATTCTTTGAGCTATTCCAGTCACTTTGGTCTTTCTGCTATTCTCATTTCGGATTTTATTCCTGAGAGAGACACCCAACATAGCCATAGCGTCTTTTGTTTTGTGAAGGAGGACAACAGTCAGTATACACGTGTCCACTTGAATAAGGCAAAGGCATTTTCAAAGCAAGCGCGTTCCAACCTCATCAGTGATCAATGATTGTCATCGAGTGCGAGCCTATCTCGCAATTAAAAAAAATTTTCCGCTAGGTATATTATATTCTATTATGGCAGTCTGAACCTAGCTAAGTATACCTTTTGGTTTGATTACTTATTAATTAGGATTTCAATGTAGGGTCGTAAAGCTCTTTCTTTGCAAGTGCGTTATCGGGGTAACAAACAAAATCGTCCACAATGACATCACCAAAGTATACGTTTCTACGCATCGAGATAACGTATTTATGGAGCAGCAAATCTTAAATTAAGAGGTCATACAGTCTGACAAAATGACTCTATTGCACCACAACGCTCTCACATTTGCAGCACACCCCCACACAATCAATTTCAGCATTTTTGTCTTTAATGCGTACATGATTAAAGACCCTAAAAGCATAGTACTATCATAATTAAAATGAATATCACAGTAATTTTATTTATTTTCATGTTTAGGCTAACCAAAAATCGAAAGCACATTTTTTTGAACAATATTCGCAATGATGACCCCCATTATCCTTTCCTCTCCAACTAAGGGTAAACCTTTTGCTAGGAGTAGTTACGACAATAGTGAAACAGGGGGGTTTGAGCTGTGAATCTCTATACTTCCAACTCTTCAAGCAGTATTATTCCAATTTTGTTTTGACTTGTATGAGTCAAATATGAATATCAACCTTAAAGTAAATATTTTAAGGTTGTCATTGTATGACAGTCATTACGACAGTAAGCCTAGTGGTTAGGACTGTGGTCTCCTATTCGGGGGATCGTAGGTTTGATCCCGGGTACGCATCTCTGACTTTTCGGAGTCAAGTGCGTTTAAGCAATTAAATATCACTTGCTTCAACGGTGAAGGAAAACATCGTGAGGAAACCTGCACACCTGAGTTCTTCATAATGTTCTTGAAGGTGTGTGAAGTCCGCCAATTCGCATTGGGCCAGCGTGGTGGACTATGGCCTATAACCCTTCTCTGAGAGGAGACCTGCGCTCAGTAGTGAGCCGTTAATGGGTTGCTAATGATGATGATGATTTTATGACATGTAAAAACAATTATTTTGAATTGATACTGCTTTAAGCGTTGGTAGTATAGGTCCTGAACTCCTGATTGCTGCGCTATCGAATTTTCATTGCACGCTCTAGTGTCAAAGGAAATGTTACCTCCTTGCTTTTAGGTAAAACAATCCATTCTCGTCTACGAAAGCGTCGTATCAACGCGTTATTACTTCTTTGAGCCAGTCACGCCTTGGCGCGTTAAAATCACACGACCTGAAAGTGAGGGGTCACGCTAACAATGAGTTTCGGCAAACATAGTCGAGTCGAGCATTGAAGACACATTTCGTGGGAATGTGTGGCCAAGTTAAGAATGAAAGTCAGACAAAACATTGTGAATTACAAAAAAAGGGGTGATTTACACGATAGGCAGGTTAGAGATCCAAACAGGCTCGTGATTCCTCGATTGCGCCTCAAGAGGGTCCGAAAGACATTTGTGGGAATGGGCGTGACCTTTTATAATAAAATTCCAAAGTCGATCTTAGACTTGCCTTTACACAAGTTTAAGAAATCAGTTAAAACTAATCTAATGAAAAAGCATATTATGCAATTGAAGACTATATAAATGATAAAAAAGCGTGGATATAATTCGTTCCAGCGATTCAGAAGACAGTAGGTGGTAATTAAACTGTATAACTGTTCTATTGAATTGTAAACTTTTTTTGAAAAGAGCAACCGCCGAGTTTCTTGCTGGTTCTTCTCGGCAGGAAGGGCATTCCGAACCAGTGGTAGACTCATCGACGATTCAAAAGCACTTGTAAAAAAGTTTATTTGAATAAAAAATATTTCTATTCTATTCTATTCATTGAAGAAACATTATGTGTGTGAAGGCAAGGCAATACAAGAGTGAATAGAGTAGTTTTTATTCAGATAAACTTTTACAAAGTAACCCTTTTTACAAAGTACCCTTCTTTGAGGCGTCACGTGAATCTACCCGTGCCTCGAAATGTCCGGGGTACGATTCCAGGCACGCGTCTCTGAGTTTTCGGAGTTATGTTCGTTTGAGAGCTATTAATTCTGTGCGCTTTAATGGTGAAGAAGTTGGCATTGTAAGAAAACCTGCATGCCTGAGAGATTACCATAATGTTCTCAAAAGGTTTGTGATGTCTACCAATTTGCATTATACCAGCGTGGTGGACAATAGCCCTATAACCATTCTTTGAGAGGAAACCTGGGCTCAGTAGTGAGCCACTTAAGGGTTGCTAATGATGATGATAAGGTTACACACACATATTCACGGCCACTATATTATTATATAAATAAAATTCTATATTATATTATTATGTATCTACGAGCGATTTGAACCACTGTGCAGTTTCAAGGTACGAGAGTTCTTTTTAACTGACGCCATGTAGATTATAGAAATATTATAGACTATAGTGTTATAGTGGGTGGCTAAATTCATCATTTAGCACCAATAGTAACTTCTGTTAAGAGTGGGTGTGCGCTTGTTAACAGTAAACAGATTTGATTTTTACAGTAGTAGATCAAGTTTCAATCATCCGAAAAAAAAACACGCAAGAATTACATCATACTGCCAAGGGACGTGTTTGGGCAAAAACATAAAATGATGAAATTTGTTCGATAATAAAAAATCGCGAAGTTAGGTCTAATTTTTAACCAATATTCATTTATTTTCAATGTGTTGCATATTACAGAGCCGAAATTTTTACATTAAATTCCGATTGATATTATCAAGAGAGTAGCCTAGTGAATTGAAAAGAAAATGAATATTTTACGAGTTACAAAGTATTTGGCGCTTACTACACTCCTATTCCGCGCAAAACGCTTTCTTTTGTCGCGCCTCACATGAGGTTGTGGCTATGTTTTATCACATCGCAAAATCTGATTTTTTTTTTGGGGTTACACGCGCTCTTAACGCATTTATGCTGTGCGAAATTTTTATGATTAATCACATGTTAATTGTATTCTGAGTTAGTGTTTTGAATGTAAACAGCTCTACACTCACGATGCATTAATTAACATGGTAATTAATTTTATTTAAATTATTTATGAGACACTCATTAATATCACACACATTTCAGCCGTGAATCCTCACTAAAAGGGTCAAGGGAATTCACGGTCGAATTCTGATCAGGCACTTTGGAGTTTTCTTTATAATTGACAAGCTGATACCCGCGACTTCGTCCGCGTGGATTTAGTTTCTAAATTCCCTCGGGAACTCTTAGTCCATTGAAATGATACATTTTTTAGGCCTTACCTTGCGTTTTTTAGAGGACGCAATTTTATTTTTTTGATGTGTAGGGGGGTCAGTGTAAAGCTAAAACCAAGTTTGTGGGGTCGCCACCCTTGTCCCACGGCCGCCATCTTGAAAATAGGGGTTGAAATGGTTTTTACGATATGGTTTTACGATATATCTCTTAAACTATTTATCTGTTAAAAAAAATTTCTTAATATTTTAGTTTGCAAATTGAATTCTCTACAACTTTGGTCCAGTAACTTTTTGTCGTAGAACTATAAATAAAAAGTTATAAGCGAAAATGTTCAGAAATTCGTGGTACTAACGAGTGAAACCGGGTTACGGGCATCTGTACAAATCGTCATCTATCGACGCGAATAGAAAATATACAATATTTAACTAAAATTTAACTAAAAAATAATTTTAATTGAATAATATGGTACAAAAAAAATTACAATACAATTATTGTATTATATTATGTAACTAAATAATAATGGTCGACGCAAAACTGTTTTTGGGATAGGTCGTAGTCGTAACTCGTAGTTCCATGGGATAGTTACTGACTGCGCCATCTATTAGCATTATTGTGAAGCTATGTTGATGCTATATGAATTACTGATGCCCATTAAAAATTAAATAATCTCGTTTCTTTATAATATTTATATAATTTTAGTATTTGTTGTTCAAGTGTACTTGGAGTAAGTGGATATAAGTGACCTAAAAAAATAAAATCCGCTTGAAAATACATAGCGGATTTTCTTAGAGAGCGTCTTCAAGGGAGCGTATAAAATCGCCACTTTAAAAGCCCCCATTTCGTCAATTTTAAGGGAAAAATTAAAAAAAAAAAATTTGTACTCGGTTCAAAATTATCTTTAAAACGATATGTAAAAATTTTATGTAACGCGATAAAATTTTTTTTACTTCGCATTCACTTCTATGAGAGCCCCCCTGAAATAAAGGTTTTTATAATTTTTTATCCAATATTCGGCTGAAGGTCATCAGTTTACATATTATAATATCTAAATTTGAAGTAATTACGTTCAGTAATTCAAAAGTTATAGGGCTCTGACAGACGGACGGACGGACGGACGGACGGACGGACGGACGGACGGACAAGTGCAAATTCACTCTAGTAGACTCAGAGACCTCGCTTCGCTCGGTCAAATATTGGAACTTATGAATTATGTAAAAGGGTCAGTAATATTTCAATTCGTCAGTATGCTGATGATTTCGTTTTATATTCCTCTCATAAAAATATATCGGAAAGTGCAGACAAAATTCAACAAGCTTTGAATACTTTTATTATTCTCCTCGATGATCTTGGCCTTAAGCTTTCAGAAACCAAATCTAAGTATTGTATTTATAGTAGGGGCAATCGTAATCAAGGTGTTAACTTAAAGACCAATGAAAATCAGATTAGTTATGTAGATTCTTACAAATATCTTGGTATATGGCTAGACAAAGCTCTTCCTTGGCATAAACATATTAAAGAGACTATTGAAAAAGTTCAAAGATTACAAAATCTGTTAAGAAATTTGGCTGGTTCATCTTGGGGTCTACACCCAACACATCTACCTAGGATATATATAGCGATGATTAGAAGTAGGTTAGATTATGGAAGTCTTTTCTTTGATAGTAGCGCTAAATCTCATACTTATAAATTAGACAAAATTCAAAATCAATCGATGCGGATTATTGGAGGCTTTATTAAAAGCACTCCATTACATGTTATGGAAAGTGAACTTAGCTTACCACCCTTACATTTGAGAAGGAAATATTTGGCTTATAAGTATAATTTGAAATCAGCATCAATTGCGAATAATGACAGGAATCATTTAGTGGATGAATTAAAAGAGTTGTGTGTAGACAGATAATGGAACAATAAAAAAATACCACTGCTGGTTACAACCAGGACTGAGATAAGTATGGACGATATTGCTTCGTCATTTCCGTTAGAGATGTTTAAAATGGATACTCGGGTCACTAGTATAGATCTGTGTAATATTATATGTGTTAATTTAAGTAGTCTAAAAGAGTCTAAGAAGTCATATGATCCTACATACATGAAAGTCAATGTAATCAAAGAAATTTCGGATAAATATCATGGATGGTACACTTTATTTACCGATGGATCCAAAAATGTTAAAAATGGAAATGGTGCAGCATTTTATGATCCTAATGTAGAAAATTACTATAACAATAATTGTTTTAAGATTAATAGTAATGTTTCGATCATGTCATTGGAACTCATTGCAATTTCTGAAGCATTAAATTACGCACAAAATTTGCCATGTGAAAAACTCTTAATTTGCACTGATAGCAAGAGTGCATTACAACATATAGCTCGATGCGCTTCTGGCCGCAAAGGCATCTCGATAGCTTATGTTATACTCTCAAAGATTTTGCATTTCAAACAAATTAAAAAAGAGATAAAATTGCAATGGGTTCCATCGCATATTGGTTTAAGAGGCAATAAAGAGGCTGATCGGCTGGCTAAAGAAGCAACAATAGTGGGAGAACAAATTAATATTAAACCGGATTACACTGAAGTCTTATCAAAGAATAAATCAAAATGCCAGGAATTATGGGTAGAGTACTTTCAATGTAAATCTGTGGAAAAAGGGATTTGGTACAGAACCATACAGTCTCAGCCTCTTCATATACCTTGGTTCTTAAATGTTAAGGTTGGTACGAGGTTAATTGTTATTGCTCACCGACTGAGATCGGGACACATGCCTTTGAACAAGTTTAAATTTTTGATGAAAATTTCGGAATCACCTTTCTGTGACTCATGTAGGCCACAGAGAGGTGATTTTATTGAAGATGTTCATCACCTTTTGATGGAATGTGTCCGATTTCAGTCGGGGCGAGAAGAAATTGTAGGCCTTATGGATTTGAACAGATTGGACACGGGTATGTTTTTAAACATACTTGCTCGTCCAGCTTCCAAAGATGCTATATCTCTGTTCAAATCCATAAGTCTAATATTTGATTGTAATCACAATTTTGTTTATTTTTTTTTCTCTGTAAGTGTGTTTGTTTTAGTTTTCGTAATTGTTATTTTAGTTTTTTTTTGTTAATTTTTTAATGATTAATTCTGTGAGTGTATGAATTGTTTTTAGATTATAATGGGGCTGACGTGTACCAAGGTACAAAAGCCCCTAAACAAATAAAGAAAAAAAAATGTACCCTAAAACAGAAAGGTGACTCTTGAAACTCGGATATGTTCTATAACACACATAATATATTGTATATGTATATATTTTTTATTAATATGAAAAACCTACTATCCTCAGAGACCTTGGCAGTTAATAATAGTTATTTCACTATTCCACGTATCAAATAGTCAATATGTAGAGCATTAATTCATAGCAGTATTAGCTTGATCACTCTTTCAATTAAAATGATTACTTACTGCAATGTAAAAATGTTTATATTGAGAACATTTTCACACGGTTTTCCATTAATCATAGAAAAAAATATGTATTTTTATATTGCTCTTTTATGATTGATTTACCTATTTTAATTTTACATAATTTATTAATTGATGCGATTTTTTGCATGGGTATAGTAATGGATGTAGTAGTGGTTCCTCAGACCGGGAGAGCTACTTTTTATCTCGGATAATGAAAGTTCCCGCGGGATTTTTAAAAACTAAATCCATGCGGACGAAGTCGCGGGCATCAGCTAGTATTTATATATATCTAAAATGTATATAATTCCGCAACCTTTCCCTAATTTTTTATAACTTATAAGTTATAAAAAATTAGGGAAAAATTCCACATGTAGAAATTATTTAAAATAAAATAGAAAATAGAAAATTCAGTCTGTCGAGCTGGGATTCGAACCATCGACTTTGAACTTTTAGGCGACTGCCGGAGCCACTAGGCTACGGAGACACAATATTGTATCGCGAAAATACCGAACACAATGCAAAATTCACATTCAACAAAAAAGTGTCGGTTTCAAAAATATGTCGAGTGTCGGTTCCTTAATTTTTTCCGTCTAGCCCCCTTCCGTACCGCGCGATAAGGAACTTACGTTCCAAAAACTTATTACAATGTAATAGCTGCATAATAATATTGTAAAATGATTATTTTGAAAAGAGCAACTGCTGAGTTTCTTGCCGGCTCTTTTCAGCAGAATCCGCTTTCCAAACCGGTGCAGTAGAGTCAAACCCCAAAAGAACAGCTGAAAAGAAAATCTAAAAAAAACAAAATTGGTAATTTTGTAGCACTTATAGGAATCACCACTTCGGATTATTTTTAATAGATGGCGGTAGCAAAGCCGGGAGTAAAAGCTAGTCTGTAATAATTATAATGAGTATGGATTTATGACCAGACTGGGAACAGGGACTGTCTAGCGTGCATTCAAACTATCTATTCAATCACTCGGGCCCCGACCAGTACTATTATATATTCTGTGCCCCGACGATGAACGGGTTTGGTCTGAAATAAATCATGCCTAACGCAACCGTTTTAAAGGTCAAGGTAAGTATTCAATCATAATGTTTAAAAGTATAGCTGTAGTCTGTTGAAAAAGTAATTTATAAAACTGAAAACTTGGAATCACCGTGTTTGCCGTGTAGGAAAGCATCATAATAGCCCGCCATGTTACTTTTACAGCTTGTAGCATATGCGCGGATAAATAAAAAAGCTTTTAGGCCTGTCTTAACCTTAATCTGCTGGGGAACTGTGTTTAACTTTCAAAATGGCGGATGTTTGCATCTTCTTGCTTATGTATAACTGGCTTTTACCCCAAACTTTACTAGCGTTCGGCTAGACATTTTCCGGCCTCAAACCAGAGTATTTTCTTAGCGATTGGTTGTAATAATTTATTAAATTCATTAGTCCCCTTTAGAGTGGATTAGTGTTACTTGGTATAGGTTAGAGTAGATTATATGGTTATCATCATCATCCACTACCCATCACGCTCACTACTGAGCGCAAATCTCCTCACATTGGAAAACGAATTGTAAGCCTTCACACACCCTTGACAACAACTTTTAGGCGTGCAGGTTTCCTCACGTATTTTCCTTCACTATTGAAGCATGTTATATGTAATTTCTTAAACATCCATAACTTAGTCAGAAGTGCGTGTCCGAGGCTGAACCCTCAGAATAGAAGACCGCAGGCCTAACCACTAGATAGGCTATCACTGCTTGCTGCGCTTATATGGTTATGTAAAAATGTACCTATTGATCACGGTCTCCTGTACTTCAGTTCATTAAGTTTCATTGGCATCTCTGCCAATAATGGCTACTCTCAGGACATCATCTTTTCAGTTAAATATTTTTGTATTTGTACCTTTCACTAAAGACACACACATTTCATCAACGCATTTCAACGCATTACAACATCCTTACTAATATTATAAATGCGAAAGTGAGTTTGTTTGTTGGTTTGTCCTTCAATCACGCCGCAACAGGGCTACGGATTGACGTGATTTTATACTTAGATTTTGGGTATAGTTGAGGACCTGGAGAGTGACATAGGCTACTTTTTATTCCGGAAAATCAAAGAGTTCCCGAGGAATTTTAAATAGCAATTTCAATAGCAATTTTTACTAATTAATCTTTGTTGTAGTAAGTAATGAAATTTTATTTTTATATCTTTTACTTCTGTATGGTTGTTAATATGCATACCTTCGGTCTACTCACATAAGTACCACGGATTGCTCTATGTAAGGATACATTAGGAGGTGGGCGTTACTTTTTTCCTACCATTTGAATTTAGGACCGCATGCTTATTTTACCAGCCTGCAGTTTCACTTGAAAACGAAAAGCTGCTTCCTTTATGCAGTATTTGGCAATATATTATGGACCGATAGGTAGCTATACATTTATATACAAACATATCTTTTTACTGGCTCGAAAAAGGCTCTATTTACTCTAGATAAGAGCGGTCCGAGATTAGAAAAGTTAGTTGAACTTCAGTCGACCGTATTAGGTCAAACCTCATCCGCCGACTATTGTTACACAAACTACAAATACAAAACTACTCCGTGTATCTTTTCTTGGAAGAGCAAGAAATATAAATCTTATCTACTATAGATTTTACTCGCGACTTCATCCAAGTGAAGTTAGGTTATTAAAATTATTAAAATCCCGCGAGAAACTTTCATTATTTTGTCTCAGTATTTCAACTCTTGTAAGGATTTAGACGCAGTTGAACTACTGATCCGTTGATGGGTTGCTTAAATGATGATCATGATGAAGTGCTGGAAAAAAGACTCACTAGTTCAACGATTGAACTAATCAGATGTACAAGTGGGAACGAAGGGTTCATTCCCACTAGTACAACTGATTAGTTTAGATGAGTATTTTTTCTGGGATAGAAGGTTTATGTCACTATCAAAGTCCTCAATTATACCTGTGCAAAAAAATCAAGTTAATCCACTGCTCCGTCGCGTTGCTGTGATTGAAGGACAAGCCAACAAAAATCACTTTCGCATTCATAACTTAAAAGCAAGGATATTTTATTATCTCCCTAAATAACCATTTTCAGCCAAAAAAATATTGCAACACGTGATGAACAGGAATTATAAATTTGTTTGCGCAATAAAAACGAATGAATCAAATGTTTCCGTCGCTGCGTCATTGTCAGCCGCGCTCATATTTTTACGACGCAATAAAATTGTTGTGTTCAATTAGTTGATATGAATTGGCTTGTGTGAAGGAGGCTTTCTAAAGCTTAATTTTATTTATTCAACACCCTTAACAATATACATATTATATTGAAGTGAAAATTCCTTTAGGCACGTTGAGCACTTTTTTGGGTGAGCAAAAACATGGATTTCACGAACAACGTCACCATCGTTACCTGGAGATTTCAGTAAGCGTTCAACATTTTAGAGGTTCTCAAGCAAACTTGTACAGCGCAGTCGGCAAGTAGCCGCTTTCCTTACCGTTTAATGTATAATGTCGCAGGTTCGAATCTCACTCACGAAACGTGACAGTGCGCTTTTTTTTAATTATTTTTATATATTTTTTTTTATTTTATATTTGTTTTGAATTATCAGCAAATCTAGTTTTCACTTCTATCGGCATTCCCTATGACTAACAATTTTTTTTTGTAATATCACTATCCTACGGTCAAAGACATGCCACCAAGTCATTTAGCGTTCCGAGACGATCTAGACGAAACCGACTAGGGGTATGGGTTTAATTTACAATTCAATACCCCTTTCAAGTTAGCCCACTACCAACTTAGACTACATCGTCACTTACCATCAGGTGTGAACACAGTCAAGGGCTATCTTGTGATTTAATGAAATAAAAAAATAAATATCACAGAAATAATACAAAGAATTATACTGAATCACAAATACATAAAACAACTTAAAAAAAACAATTGAAATTATAAAAACTACAATGACAAAATACCTTTGAGTTTTAAACCAAAAAATACCCAATAATATCTTTTATTTTTGCCAGCACATACCCTTAAATAATACGAAATAATATCCTATTTTTTTTGCCTGTAAAGACTATCGCGGGAACCAAAAATTACAGTGATCTAGGCACTGATTATTTATTATTAAAGTACTGAATAAAATATTATTCAGTTTCAGAGTCTGTTTAATAAAATTCGGACAAATCTATTGTTGATTTTTAACCGACTTCAAAAAAGGAGGTTATCAATTCGTCGGAATCTTTTTTTTATGTATGTTCACCGATTACTGGAAGACGCCTGAACCGATTTGGAAAATTCTTTTTTCATCATACCTATTCGAAAAACTAATATTGGCTTCAGAGGATAGCGGGAGCAAAATTTAATTTTAACCCCATGGGACTTTTCATTTCTCTCTTCTGATTGGTCCGCGTTAGTGCTTTAGCATACTAACGCACTAACGCGGACCAATCAGAAGAGAGAATTCAAAAATGTGTCGAAATTCAAAAATGTTTGAGAAGCTGTTGTCTTCGATAAGTCACGTGATCAAATTTGTCGATTAGATATATATACGCCCATACTTCCAACATAAATATTAATGTTTAATTATATTAAATAAAAAATTTGTGTTTTATTTAAACTTTCAATATACGTATTGGTAATGTCTATACTCTATACATATTAGGTTGATACTCCTAGCTTTTTCTCATAGGTAATGATGAAAAATAGTGTGTGTCATTCGGGGCCAAAATTTTTGTTCTCCGGCGGCGTATATTGAATTCCTCGCTACGCTCAGGATTCTACTTTAGAATCCCTCGCTACGCTCGGGAGTCTACTATAGAATCCTTCACTTCGCTCTGAATTCAAAATAACGCCCTCGGGGAACAAAAAATTCCTTTGGCCCCATATAGCACAAATAACTATTTCATCATACCTATTCGAAAAACGAATATTGGCTTCAGAGGATAGCGGGAGCAAAATTTAATTTTAACCCCATGGGACTTTTCATTTCTCTCTTCTGATTGGTCCGTGTTAGTGCTTTAGCATACTAAAGCACTAACGCGGACCAATCAGAAGAGAGAATTCAAAAATGTTTGAGAAGCTGTTGTCTTCGATAAGTCACGTGATCAAATTTGTCGATTAGATATATACGCCCATGTATGTATGTATTTGTGGAGGGGACGCCTGCTAACGCCTGGCGGGTGATCAGTCCTGTGTCGGAACTATTCCACCCAATTCCCCGTGTTTGGACACAGGTTACTGGTGCCCAGGCAGCCTACCCCCCTCAAATCTACCTGTAGCTTTCGTAAACCTAACGATGCCTCCTATTGAAAGGTTTGTTAGGTCTTCTTCACTTAATCTATCCTTACCTTGTATTTCCTAATAATTCCTAATTATTTCATAAAAATTTATTTTTGTTTTATTTTCTTTCTTTCAATATACGTATTGGTAATGTCTATACTCTATAAATAGTAGGTTGATACTCCTAGCTTTTTCTCATAGGTAATGATGAAAAATAGTGTGTGTCATTCGGGGCCAAAATTTTTTGTTCTCGGGCGGCGTATATTGAATTCCTCGCTACGCTCAGGATTCTACTGTAGAATCCCTCGCTGCGCTCGGGAGTCTACTATAGAATCCTTCACTTCGCTCTGAATTCAAAAATAACGCCCTCGGGGAACAAAAAAATCCTTTGGCCCACATATTATTTTTATTATATATATACATTATAACACAAATAACTATTTTTTGAAAGGGTATACTTCCCAGGTCATCGAAACACACATCGAAATCGGTCGAGCAGTTTAAAAAGAAATCAACAATAAATTATATACTTTGTAGTGGTGCGGGTGTTTGAAGTCGGTTTTTTAAAAAGATTTTTTTTTTATATTAAATTATGTTAGCTATCCTTTTACAGCTATTAAACATTGTTTGGCTGCTCCAAAGCACAAGAACCATGCCAATATAGTCCATAGATAGAAATGGAAATGATAATGCCGTCTATAGATAGAACCTTTAGGTATTTATAAGATTGAAATTGGTCAGACATTCAACCCTGGACACGCAATTTGAATGAATGGATACATAAAGCGAAATGGGTTTCATTGTTTGCAGGTAAGTGCCATTTTTCAAACTAGGGCTCAGGCACTTATAAGAGTCGGTCAGGCCACGGTTTAGACTTTAGATCATGTAAAATATTTCTTTAGAAGAACCTAAGGGGAGAGTTCACGGTAAGCATGTTAAAGTTTGTTTTTTTTACCTTGACTAAAATGATAGGTGGAGTGCCTATTCCTGTCAACATTTCAGACACTGTGCCTAATCTTAATGCAGATTTACTGCGAAGATATTATAGTGCACAAGTGCATAATTGCAGATTTACGCACACTAGGTTAGAGTTTCTTGACAGATAAACCCAATAACTTGTTTTGTTCTGACTTGGGACACGAACCCGTGACCTCATGATCTGCAGCTGATTAAGCCAGTCACAAGAGCATTGAGGCAATAATTCAATAAGCTTAATAGGTACTCAAAGTTAGAAGTAGAAGTAGTTATTTTCAAATTCTGTTCTCTTCTCTGGCTATTAAGCCAGAACTCATAACTAATAAACGTATGGTATTCATTAAAACAAAATTGATAATCGAAGATTTATTTTTATATTCCCACTAGGTACTTGTTTCTAAACCAATGGTCTATTACTAGCTTCAATAAGATATCCTTTCATCGTCTCCAAGTTTCCAAGATGTATACTACCTATCTGTGAACCAGTTTCAGCTCAATCGGATAACGATACGAGATAGCATATGACGATAAGGTATTATATTAATATGTAGGTAGATGCAAAACAGAGAGGCGCTTAAATACTGTTGCGGACGGGAGCAACGCACCAAGCGCGGCGTCGGCGGTGAATGGCGCTGATTGGCCAGCCGCGTAAGCCCCCGCCCCCGCTACGCCCTCACCACCCGCGACACCTTGTCTCTCGCTCGTCATGTTCATATGCGCATGCCGGGTGGGAAAATTATATATAAGAGCCCTATTTTGAGGTAGCGAATCAGTTCGCCTACAGCTCCCGAAGAAGACTGAACAAGAACTACGAGCTACGAACTCAGAACATTGTGAACTAGAACATTGTGAAACATAGTGATCAAGATAATACAGTCCACTTGAACCACCGAGGAATTTTATTTAAATCCCTCCCCAACATCTTTGGTCCTTCGAGCCGGATCAAGAATCTTAAGAACCGAAGTCTGAAGCCTCAAGAACTGAAGCCTGAAGCCTCAAGAACCGAACTCTGAAGCCTCAAGAACCGAAGTCTGAAGCCTCAAGACCCGAAGTTTGAAGATCTCAAGAACCGAAGCTCGATCAAGATGGTTCGAACCAGGAGTCAGGACTCACAGCGTGAAGATGAACACGACGAGCACATTGCGCCGCAAGAACCGACCCCTCGCGCGCTGAACCCTGCACGTCCTGTTCAGATTCGCTTCATGGAGTCATCTCCGTCAACCAGTGCCGGTCCATCTAGGCAAGAACCCATCATAGGAGCACGAAACGTTATTGGGGAACAAGCCCATCGTGATCGCCCTCCTTCGCCGACGCGATCAACCCGATCACAGCGATCTACAGCAAGCACGGCTGCCCGCGTTAAGCAAGCAGAATACGAAGCGGCAGAGCGCCTGGCAGCCATTAAAATGCGTCAACTAGAGATCGAAGCCGAGCTAATTCAGAAGAAACTTGAAGCTGATCTAGCTACCATCCAAGATGAAGATCAAGGTAGCACACAAGGGCCCGAGGAAGCGATCAACACGAATCGACGTACGGAGGATTGGTTGCGACATGCCGATCCTACACGAGGGGAGCCAACCTCGGCCTTACCTGCGGGGGAAACCCGAACCCCTCCCGCAGCTGCACCCCCTGTGAGACCCGTCACGAACCAAAGTGAACCTCGACCCGAACACCGAGGCTACGAAGATCGCCGAGCCCGCACGCCTACGCCAAGTCGCTCACGGAATCGCAGCATTGAAGCCTTGGTCGAAAGCTTCGAACGACTGAGCAACTATCGACCACCACCAAGATCATCGACTGAACTGCCAAGCTTCAGCGGGTCTGAAAACGAGTGGCTGCCTTTCAAAGCATCAATGCGAGACTCAACGCGCCTTCACAAGTTCTCGTCAATAGAGAACATGCAACGCCTACGCAATGCATTGAAAGGAGCTGCCCGCGACGCCGTCGCTTCTCTTCTGTACACGGCTTGTGACCCTAACGAGATCATGGAAGCCCTAGAACAGAGTTTTGGCCGTCCAGAAGCTTTGATCGACAAGGCGTTAGAAGAAATAAAGCAGCTGCCACGCTTGGGACCAACAACTACAGAACTAAATGTTTTCGCGGTCAAAGTGAGAAACATTGTAGCCACAATAACTAACGTCGAGGGTCTAGATGGATGTCTTCAAAACCGCATGCTCACCAGAGACATCGTGGAAAAGTTACCTCCAGACTTACGAAGAAGTTTCGCCAAGTATGCGTCAGAGAACCGACGCCAGGGAGAACCACACATCGTGATCCTGTCTCGATTTTTAAACAACGAGGCTACAATAGGTTTAGAGTTCACTTACTCGAAACCTACAACATCGGCAGCATCTACTCGGAAGGAACAGAACCCAAAATCTTCAAGCGCATTTCAAAGACCGAAGAAAGCCCGAGAAGCCAGCGTATTCACCGCTGTTGAGAAGGAACAATGCCTGTGCTGTGGTGGAGACCACGAACCACCAAAGTGCAAGAAAATTAAAGAGATGCCTGTCAACGCACGCTGGGAATGGGCCAAAATGAACAAGATCTGTTTCAAGTGCCTGACAAAGAAGCATCGTCGCACAGCATGCAAGGCTAAGCAATGTAGCATCGACGGCTGCATACATTCACATCACCCGTTGTTGCACCAGAGAAGCCTTGAGATGGAGCCACCAGAATCAAACTCCGAAACAACACGAGAAAATCAATCTGAGGAAGTGGTGGCATCAACTGCGACCGACATGGATATGAACAACAAAGTGATGCTGAAAGTGTGTCCGATCGTCGTCTCCAACTCTGAAGGCATCGAGATCCACACGTATGCCCTACTGGATGAGGGTTCCACCATAACCCTTATTGAAGAAGATCTAGCAGACCAATTGAACCTGGAGGGACCTGCGCATTCACTAAATATCCATGGGCTGAACTCCACTCAAAAAGAAGAAACCAGCAGGATTGTCCGTTTGAAGCTGAGAGGCAAATGTTCAAATGCCTCACATATCATACGGGCGAGAACTATTCGAAATATCCAGCTGCTGAACCAAACTGTACCGACACATCTCCTGCAGTACCCACATCTTCGGAACTTGGAGCCGGGTAGCGTATGCTATCAACAGGCTCGACCACGATTACTCATAGGCTCTGATAACTGGGAGCTTATAGTATCGAAGCAGTTGCTAACCGGACGACGCCACGAACCTGCGGCGTCACGCACTGAACTTGGCTGGGTGATACACGGTCCTGCACCGCGTGCCACTCTCCATCGTGATGAAGACCACGTTCTTCATATCAGAATAGGGAAGCGAACAGAACCAGCCAGCGACGATAGACTTGACACTTTAGTACGATCTCACTTTGAACTTGACGCCATCGGTATCTCTCTCAACACCAAGATCCGAAAAGAAGATGAGAGAGCTATAAAGATCTTCGAAGAAACTGCTCGAAGAGTCAACGGTCGTTTTGAAGTTGGCCTGCCATGGAAGAGTGATGACGTTACTCTACCGTGCAATTACGCAGAAGCCTTCACTCGATTAAGAAACATTGAACGCAAGATGGATCGAGATGAAAACTTCAGTGAAGAATACTGCAAACAAGTAGCTAACCTATTGAACAAAGGTTACGCAAAACCTTGCGACGGATCAGAAGTCAGCAAACGCCGATGGTTTCTGCCTCACTTTGCAGTGCGAAACCCCAACAAACCCGGAAAAGTGAGATTGGTGTTTGATGCAGCAGCCACGCATCAGGGAACCAGCCTGAACGACAAATTGCTGGATGGCCCAGATCAACTGAAGTCACTGCCTGGCATCCTGTATCGATTCCGAGAACGAGCAGTAGCGGTCACAGCAGACATACAGGAGATGTTTTTACAAATCCGAATCAGAAAAGAAGATCAGCCAGCACAACTATTTCTATGGCGCGGCAAAGATCGACGCAGCCCACCGACGCAGTACAAAATGGTGTCATTGATCTTTGGGGCTCGAAGCTCGCCGTTCCTCGCACACAGCGTGCGAAATAACAATGCGCTGGATTACGCAGAGACACACCCGAGAGCACTACGAGCCATCACTGAAAACCATTACATGGACGACCTGGTCGACAGTTACGACACAGAGCAAGAAGCCATTGAGACCGCAAAAGAAATAAACTTCGTGCACAAGCAAGCCGGGTTTATTCTGCGCGGTTGGAACTCGAACAGTCAAAGAGTACTGGCAACAATCCCTGAAGAACTCCGAGCGCCCACGCCTACTCATTTGGGATCTGAGCCCAACAACCAAGAGAAGACCCTTGGGCTGCTGTGGATACCTGCTGAAGACACACTTGCATTTAATACCACAATGAATCGAGTTCCGAGGCAGGTTTATAACCAGAACCGCGCACCTACAAAAAGAGAAGCTTTGAGTGCGGTCATGTCAATCTTTGACCCACTCGGACTGCTGAGTCACTTCACGATTACAGCAAAGATCCTTCTGCAGAACCTGTGGCGCCTAAAAGTCGGGTGGGATGAACTTGTACCCACTGAAATCGCCGATGACTTCTGCGCCTGGCTAAAGAACTTGGAAGAAATAAAAGAGCTACGACTCCCCCGCCACTACAATACGAGGGGAGCACGATCCACAGAACTACACATACTCTGTGATGCCAGCGCTCAAGCCTACGCAGCGGTGGCTTACTGGAGAATCCTGCGCAACAATGGCACCGTGGACCTAGTGCTCATCGCAGGCAAGGCTAAGGTGGCACCACTGCGAGCGCAAAGCATCCCACGTATGGAGCTACAAGCAGCCCTCATCGGGGCCAGGCTTGCGAAATCCATCATGGAAGAGCATCGTGTGGAGCCTGATAGGGTTCTTTACTGGTCGGACTCTAAAACCACGCTACAATGGATTCGCAATGGAGCACGACGCTACACCCCCTACGTAGCACACCGCCTGGGCGAGATATCTGAACTCTCTCAAGAGAACCAATGGAGATGGATCCCAACTGATCTGAACATAGCCGACGACGCTACTCGCCCGAACTACGAACCGATAACGCAAGAAGACCGTTGGTTCAATGGTCCACCTTTCCTGCGAGAAAATGAAGACTCTTGGCCCAGTGAAGACTCTGTCCTAGAAGAAAGCGTCGAAGAACTCGTCGCTCATATCACCGTGGCCACAAACTATACATCAAGCCTGCCAGACATAAGCAGATTCTCATCTTACGAGAAGTTAATAAGGACCACCGCGCGGCTTTTAGCATTCTCAGACATATGTCGCAAACGATCCACAAGCCTAGAAGTCCGCCACCTTGAACAAGCTGAGAACCTATGGCAACGCGCAGCTCAGGAAGAAAGCTTCGCGGAAGAATTGAAACGCCTACGAGACGGCCAAGTCATCCAAAGATCAAGTCGCTTGGCCAAGCTCGACCCTATATTAGAACACGGCCTGCTACGTGTCCGCAGAAGAATTGACGCCGCCATCGTGCCCAACACAGCAAAGCGGCCTATCATATTGGACGGTCGTCACCCATTTACGAGGCTACTGCTTGCTCGTGAACACTGTGCAGCGGGACATGCCAACAATGAACGAGTCGTGAACGACGTCCGGCAGAAGTATTGGGTGAGTAACTTACGACCAACAGTGAAAAAGGTGGCACGCAGTTGCCATTTTTGCCGTCTACGCCGATCGACACCGAACATACCAGCAACCGGGAATCTGCCAGCAGCACGCCTAGATCCATTCCATCGCCCTTTCACCAACTGCGGGGTAGACTTCTTTGGTCCTATGTTGGTTGCAGTCGGACGCCGAAGAGAAAAACGATGGGGTGCACTCTTCACTTGTTTGACAACGCGCGCCGTCCATCTTGAACTAGTGGCGTCATTGTCTACTGACTCTGCAATCATGGCAATCCGGCGCATGGCTGCGAGACGCGGGTGGCCTAGCACTATGTATAGTGATAACGCCACTAACTTTCGAGGTGCTGACGTCGAACTCAAGAAGGCGTACTCCGAGTGGAAGACTGCTCTTAGTGACTTGGGGCTACAACACCGCATGCAATGGCGCTTTATACCCCCCGGAGCACCGAATCAAGGAGGAGCTTGGGAACGTCTAGTTCGCTCCGTCAAGGTGGCCCTTAACACTGCACTATGTGAAAAGGTACCAAAGGAAGAGGTACTTGCCACATTGCTGTCAGAGGCGGAGTACAGTATCAACGCTCGCCCTCTGACGCACGTGTCAGTAGATCCCGCTGATCCCGAAGCCCTGACACCGAACCATTTTTTGTTGGGGTCTTCGACTGGCTTGCCACACACAGGACCCTGTGAATCAGCTGATCGACGCACTTGGCGAGCTGCCCAAGCGCTCGCTGATAGCTTCTGGCGTCGCTGGGTACACGAGTACCTTCCAACGCTCGTACCTCGTGGTCAGCCAGCATCGACCCAACGCCAGCTCCAGGAAGGTGACCTAGTGGTGATCGTGGATCCCGCACTGCCGCGAAACGTCTGGCCACGCGGTATTATTGAACGTGTGCATCCTGGACCTGATGGAGAAGTGCGCAGTGCCACCGTGAGAACACGAGGTGGCATATTTCATCGGCCTACCAGGAAGCTCGCCGTCCTGACTACAGCTGAAGAGAAGCTACGCGAAAGCTGCGCTGAGGGGAGAAATGTTGCGGACGGGAGCAACGCACCAAGCGCGGCGTCGGCGGTGAATGGCGCTGATTGGCCAGCCGCGTAAGCCCCCGCCCCCGCTACGCCCTCACCACCCGCGACACCTTGTCTCTCGCTCGTCATGTTCATATGCGCATGCCGGGTGGGAAAATTATATATAAGAGCCCTATTTTGAGGTAGCGAATCAGTTCGCCTACAGCTCCCGAAGAAGACTGAACAAGAACTACGAGCTACGAACTCAGAACATTGTGAACTAGAACATTGTGAAACATAGTGATCAAGATAATACAGTCCACTTGAACCACCGAGGAATTTTATTTAAATCCCTCCCCAACAAATACAATACACCACTAGATTGTAGGGCAGTTGTCTGAGAACCACGGACGTGCATGAAGTGTAGTGTGAGTGTACATATTATTGTATGCACATATTATGTGCATATATATTATGTAAATATGTATTACGTGTATATATATAATGTACATATTATGTATTATGTACTGTAGAATGCATGAGCATTCTACAGACATACAAGTGAATTATACTTACCCCCGTAACGACTGGACGTTATATAGCATAAAGGATAATCCTTAGTTTTTTTATAAAAGATTGGATACGATATAATTATAAAGATACTTGAAAATATTAAAAATACTTTCACAATTTTGCTGCAAGCGAAACTAAAGTCAAAATGTTGTACAAAACAAAAACAACAAAACAGAAGTTGAAAAACGCAAGACAATAAAAGAAAATTCTCCCTCTATCTAGTTAAGCAAATAGATTCAAAGTTAAATTGTTCGAGAAGCGGCAAGAAACTTTTGTTTTTTAATTTGAATTCTCTAATAGGGACCGCTTGTGAACTAGGAAAGCTACAATATTTGTTTGTTTCGACCAACTTTCAAAAAATATTGCGGTATTTGTGTTCCTTACATTAAAAAGTGGTATACTACAAACAAAACATGCCAATATAAGTTTTATGGCATTGAAAATAATTGTGGAAATAGCTTGAATATATTTCTATGATACGGCCGTCTTTTGGGACGTGTGAAGTTTATTATTAGTCTCAGCATAGGCCATTATAGTGTATGTAATGTCAAATACATAGTTATTTTCCATACTAAAGTATTTTTATAAGCTAGTTCCAGACAAGAGGCAGTTTTGCAAGCCTCATCGCCGAAGAGACACTACGATCTTGGAAGGCATGTAAGCCAATGTTATTTCCGATCTATTCACCTTATTCATAAGTCCCTACTAATATTATAAATGCAAAGTATGTTTGTTTTTTGGTTTGTTGGTTTTGCTTCAATCACACCGCAAGAGAGCTACATATCGACGTGATTTTTTGCATGGGTATGGTTGAGGACGTGAAGAGTTAAATAGGCTGATTTTTTTCCCAGAAAATTAAAGAAATCCCACGGGATTTTTTAAACTAAATCCACGAGGATGAAGTGGCGGGCATCAGCTAATAAATTATATATTAATGGTGCCAAGCGTAACATGAAATTTAGTGTGAAATTTTGTATGATTTCTCTATCATGTACACTTATTTTGATATTTACAATTAAAATTAACTAAACCTAAACTTAAAACTTTAAGTGATGTCGGTTCTTGTCAATTTTGAGACAAGACGGGAGAAAAGCATTGGAGATCGCTTCCATTGGTAATAATAATAATGTCCAAAGGTATTATCTAATATATAAAATTCTCGTGTCACAATGTTCGTTCCCGTACTCCTCCGAAACGGCTTGACCGATTCTCATGAAATTTTGTGAGCATATCGAGTAGGTCTGAGAATCGGCCAACATCTATTTTTCATAGCCCTAAATGATAAGGGTGACCAACCACTAAATATTTTTGCTGGCGGTACGAAGTTCGCGGGGTCAGCTAGTTAAGTATTATTGACCGAGCGAAGCGAGGTCTCTGAGTTTACTAGAGCGATTTGCACTTGTCCGTCCGTCCGTCCGTCCGTCCGTCCGTCCGTCTGTCAGAGCCTTATAACTTTTGAATTACTGAACGTAATTACTTCAAATTTAGATATAATATGTAAACCGATGGCCTCCAGCCGAAAATGGCTTAAAAAGTTATAAAAATCTTTATTTTAGGGGGGCTCTCATAGAAGCGAGAAAAAAAAATATATAGCCAATTTTCTCTCTGAGAAAATTGGCTATATTATATTTTCAAGGTCTACTTATTTTCTTACTTCACTTGTATCCTGTACTTGAACAACAAATACTAAAATTAGATAAATATTATAAAGAAACGAAATTATTTAAGTTTTAATGGGCATCAATGTTTTTAACAAAACTTCACTATACTGTTAATAGATGGCGCTGTCTTTAATATTGTAAATACGCATCCCATCCCCGAAAGCAGATGACGATTGACGTCATCAGATTCGGCGCGTTTTAATTACAATATAATATAGTTAAAACTACCTTATGGAAATTATGGGATACCGCGAGGTCTCAGTTCGGGGCGAACCACTAGTATTATTCATCATCATCATCATCAATAGCCTATAACAGTCCACTGCTGGACTAAAGGCCTCTCCCAACGGGAGGGTTTGCCCGTAATCACCACGCGGGGAAGACGGGTTGGTGATCGCAGTAGATGGTAGTAGTAGCAAAGAGGACACTGCTGCCCGTTCTCCGTTATACCTATTCCCTTTAGTCGCCTCGTACGACACCCGCGGGAAGAGCAGGGGTGGTGACAACTGTATTCTGATCTGCCGTCACCATACGGCACATATATTATTATCAGGTATTATTAGGTATTATTATTGTATTGGTATAGTATCTTTATATTATGGACATCAAGCGCAAATAAGTATGCAAAAGTCGCGTGGTGTGAACCTAGTTGGTTTACTACTCTTCGCGCAGGCTTTCGTGAGATACAATATTTATAGGTACAATATCCTGTATTCCTACAATCAATTTTTAGGGTTCCGTAGTAAACAAGGAACCCTTATAGTTTCGCCATGTCCGTCCGTCTGTCTGTCTGTCTGTCTGTCCGTCCGCGGTTTAGCTCAGAGACTATTGGTACTAGAAATCTATAATTTGACAAGGGTATAAATATTAATCACGCCAACAAAGTGGTGAAATAAAATTGTGAAAAATATTTTTTTTAGGTTACTTCCCCTACATGTAAAGTGGGGATGAATTTTTTTTTCTCGTCTATCCCATAGTGTGGGGTGTCGTTGAATAGGTCTTTTAAAAATATTGTGGGTATGTGAACACCATTTTTCAATTCAGGGATCCATTTGTGAAATATGATATTTTAAAGTGCTAAATTTTATTAGAGTCAAGTGTCCCCCCTCTGCCAGCTAAATGGTTGTATATAGGATACATGAAAAAATTCATAACAGTAGTATATTATAATGAATTTTAAAGGAAAACTATCACGGCTAAGTAGGGTTCATTAGTTAAGGAGTTATATCTATTCTTCTAAGTTAGGTATTACACGTAGTGTAAGTTGCATATTTTGTAGTATATTTAAATAGTATTTAAACCATGGAACTCAAAATATATTCACTATTCATAAATAATATAAAAGCACTATCCTAGGTCAGCAATAATATTTGTGACTTGCAACTACGGAACTTTAAACTGCGCGTGGCCCGACACGCACTTGGCCGGTTTTTTAAGGGAGAGCTTACAGATATCTTTGTTTTCCTAGAGTGAAAATAGATTTTCTTCCTGTGGATTATATCACAACGTGAGCTTGTTGTTTGTAACAGCTAGGTTCATAATAAATAGGCCTTGATTTTCTAAAGCGAAAACTCAGTTTTGTTCCATATAAAATAAGTTCCTATCAATGAACTCTGAATAGGTAAACATAATAATGTATCCATCTAAACATACTTATGTGATAAATGAAGTATATTAGAGATAGGTATAATATCGAGAATATGTAGAAAATCTACAAATACTTTTTTATACCTACACGATATTGAGGTATGATATTTTTTTCTCAGTAGATAGGTAGGTATACTATTCCTCCTATATGGTTTGTGTGGCGAGCGAACGACGTAATACAGACACTATCCTTCATAAAAGTAATTTTGCCATGAGGCGATTCTCGCGTCATTAAATAGAGATGACATACTTAATTTCGTCTGCTTCGCATCTCTACCATTCCAGATAGTACCCTTTTTTATTTTTTTATTCGATGACAAGATAGTCCTTGACTGTGATCTCACCTGATGGTAAGTGACGATGCAGTCTAAGATGGTAGCGGGCTAACTTCTAAGGTATGGCAGTGAACAAAAAACCCGTGACTCCATCCACTTGGAGTAAGTTTTTTAAAAATCTCGCGAGAACATTTTTGTTGGATTCTTTTCTATTCTATTCTAATAAGTACCTACTCATACAAAATATCAAGTCGACCTTAGATCTCTTATGGTTTGATTGAAGGATAAACCAACAAACTTAAACACTTTCATTTTTTATTACTGGTAAGGATTTGTAATAAAAGTCGGATAGGATTTTTTAACATAAAAATAGAATTTACTGTGACGTCGAAACAATGCATTAGTAAAACTGCGCTCTTGTCCAAGTGAACGTAATAAAAGCCCGCCGGCCATTTTGTCGATGCGCAATGACCTGAAAAAGCAAATGGCGGCCGCGAAGTTTTTTCAACAACGCCAATATTACGTCTGATTCAATGCCTGCCAAAAGGTCCGAGTAGAAAGGAAACGTAGATAATTAAACTTCATTATTTTTTGTTCAGAGTTCGTACTTTACTTGGCAGAAATAGGTTGATTTCACGTATTATTCGTACTTACAAATTTCGCCTGCGTGAATAAGCTTCTTTTATATGAAATTTCCTCCTATACCAATCAATGAATATTAGGTAGGTATATCCTTTGAGTATATAACCAGAATATATATATAACCTACCTAATATTCATTTATTTGTATAGGAGGAACTTTCATATAGACTAGAAGTTAAATAAAAATCGGCCAAGTGCGAGTCGGGCCTCGCTCTTTTAGGGTTCCGTTAAAAAAAATTCAATAAAAATATTTCCATGTACCCATGGAAATATTTTAATTTAATTTTTTTAATTTAATTTAATTTTTATTATTTGTTGTTATAGCGGCAATAGAAATAAATACATAATATGTGAAAATTTCATCTGTCTATCTATTACGGTTTACGAGATACAGCCCGCTGACAGACGGACGGACGGACGGACGGACGGACGGACGGACGGACAGCGTAGGCTTAGTAATAGGGTCCCGTTGGTACCCTTTGGGTACGGAACCCTAAAAATCTTGAATGGTTTTGTAGAAAAGATGTGCTAAGAGCCCACGTGCCGATTTCACCAACGTCGAATGACGTCTAATCCAGGAATAAATTGGGCGTTAAATATTGACAATCTGCCAAAATATCAAATTTATGCTCGGGACTTATTTTACTTTGGTAAAATCGGCCCTATTACTTCCTATTCATCTCTGAAAAGAAAAACGAATATTACTTTCCCTAGACTAGTTAACTAAGGTAGCGCTTTAAAAATAAGCTGTACGGTAAGTACAGTACAAGTAAGTCCAAAGTTAAATATAAAATTACACCATAATTAAGGTTTCTGAGTAAAGCCAGTCTTAATGAGGGCTTTAGAAAACTCGCTATTGTAGGGCTGTCGACTGCAATAGTAATAATAATTATACTTTCTCTTACCCATATTTTAATAATTGAACTTAGTCTTCTAGCTTACAAAGAGTTTTCTTAATAGGCATTTTAAGTCCAATATTAGATTCCCCATAATTATTCGATTATTTTTTGGATTAATCATTTACGGTCGGATCTTCTTCTTTTTCAACCGATAGACGCGTCCACTGCTGGACCTAGGTCTCTTGCATGTACTTAAACAGTAAACACGACTCGGTTTTGCGTCGCCTGAATCCAGCGGCTCCCTGCAACTCGTCTGATGACTTCAGAGTCGTCAGTCCACCTAATGGGGGTCTCCCAACACTGCGCTTTCCGGCCTTTATTCTCATAATACTACATTCGGTGCGAGGTCACCACTCCAGTAACTTGGGAACGTAATACTGAACCTAACTAAAATGTATACCTACTAAAACGTAATAATAATATCTTGCCAACGAGCGTTTCAAACGCTGAGTGTTTTTCAACATTTGTAAAAATTTAGACGTTCTTATAGTGGCTACAAAGAATAAAATTACATGTAAATCCAAAGGAGGTTGGCGAATTTTGCCCCAGCATTTTTAAAAACCGTTCAGATTCAGTAAACATTTAATTTTAATTAATACTAGCTAATGCTCGCGACTTCGTCCGCATGGATTTAGTTTTTAAAAATCCCGCGGGAACTCTTTCATTATCCGAGATAAAAAGTAGCTCTCCCGGTCTGAGGAACCACTACTACATCCATTACTATACCCATGCAAAAAATCGCATCAATCCGCTGTTCTGTTGCGACGTGATTGAAGGACAAACCAACAAACAAACACACTTTCGCATTTATAATATCAGTAATGCTTTATTATAACACTTTTTATAATTGTCAAATTTTTTACCATACTTAACCAAAGACAAAATTACGTTTAGCTGTCATTTACGTTTTGTTATTCCACTGTCATTTGCGTTTTGTTATTCCATGTCAGATGCGTTTTTCTTATACCACGTTTTATACTGACATGAAGGAAACGCGGTCGAACGGGATAAAAAGTATCCTATGTCCGTCTCCTGGTTCTAAGCTACCTCTCCACCAATTTTCAGCCAAATCGGTTCATCCGTTCTTGAGTTATAAATAGTGTAACTAACACCACTTTCTTTTATATATATAGATTTTTCAAAATATTTTTCTGTGTAAACCCCCATATTTTTAGAAGAAGGGGATCAAAAATATAATTATTCACAAGTACACATTATAAATAACCGTTACATGGCAATACAAGTGAATATCATTTTTCTCCCAACATTCATTTGACATCAGACAGACTTTGATTAATTTTTTGTTAGTCTGGTTTACTAGAACAAGTTTGAGAAGTTTGATTCGTGAATGTGGGCGTTCAGTGTTCAGTTCAGTTCGTCTGGGTCAGAAACTCTATGGAATTCGCCAATCTCCTTTCGTTTGCTATCGTTTCTTTTTAAATATTAAACGTATAAATTGGATGCGATAGCTTACTTATGTAAAAATAATTAATCTATGTTTTTATATGCATGCGTGTTGGTTAAATCAAATAAGTTCGATGTTCTACTAATTATTATTGATGATGCTACCAACTAAATTTGGCAGGCTTTTGTTAAAATAATTAATTTGTTATTTTTAAGGGAGTTTTGTTAAAATAATTAATTTGTTATTTTTAAGCTATTGCATAGCTTTTATCGCGGGCTTTGAGCGCGGCGACCGAATCAAAAAATTCCGTAACGAAAATAAACCACACACCCCGTCGTTTCAGTTCGGCAGACTTCGGCACGGTGTTTGTGTGCGTGCGACTAGAAAATGCTATGCAATAGCTTTACCGCGGCAGTCCCCGAGTGCCACACGTATTTTTTTATGTATGTTACGTTTCAGCATCCAGCGGATAATGTTTTAAAATGAAATAATAGTTTCTTTAATATGCTTCAGAATTTACAAAGCAACTATTCTGTTTGGAATTTAGCTGCAAGTACTATTTTCCGCTTCGATTTAAATCCGCTTGCCAAAACGGTTTGTGGAATTTACAGCACGAAAAACATTTTCTAACTACCACTGACAGCTTCTGTCAAAGGAACGTTTACACGACGAGGCTTTTTCTGACGGGGAAAAAGGCTCCGACTGGAAAAAATGGTGTTTTCCATTCTGTTAGGATCAATCATTGAGTGAGTTAGTTATTTACATTTTAAAGTAGATATATTTTAACAGTGATAGCCTAGTGGTTAGGAATTTACAATTAATTAAGGTTAGGAATTTAGCCTAGTGGTGGTCTCCTAATCGGGGGATCGCAGGTTCGATCCCGGGTACGCACCTCTGAATTTTCGGGGTCAAGGGCGTTTAAGCAATTAAATATCGCTTCAACGGTGAAGGAAAACATCGTGAGGAAACCTGCACACCTGAGAGATCTTCATAATGTTCTCGAAGGTATGTGAAGTCCGCCAATTCGCATTGGGCCAGCGTGGTTGACTATGGCCTATAACCCTTCTCTGAGAGGAGACCTGCGCTCAGTAGTGAGCCGTTGATGGGTTGCTAATGATGATGATGATGATGATGATATTTTAACAAGAATTGTATTTTTGAACCTCCTTTCAACCTCGCTTTCAACGCTGACGCAGCGATGAAATCTGTTCTAATATTATACGTCTTTTTTTTTTCTTACCGTATAGCACCATTACATAACGGTAGCTTTATTTTTTTACTACAATCTAGATTTATTTCTAGCCTATGATGGGCTAATAAGTAATATTATTTTATAATTAAAATTTATATCACTTATACGTGAGAAAGCAACTCTATCTTTGCCACCAGGTGATCCACAGAAGTACCTTGCTTGTGTAAGAACATAATAAGTAATATATAACTCTTTTACCTATACTGGAATATCGAACAGTACCTACCTGTAGGATTTTAAAACTGAAATCCACGTGGGTAATGTCGCGGCTATGAGCTAGTCATCATTCATCATCATCATTAACAACCCATCAACGGCTCACTACTGAGCGCAGGTCACCTCTCAGAGAAGGGTTATAGGCCATAGTCCGCCACGCTGGCCCAATACGAATTGGCGGACTTCACACATCTTCGAGAACATTATGAAGAACTCTCAGATGTGCAGGTTTCCTCACGATGTTTTCCTTCACCGTTGAAGCAAGTGATATTTAATTGCTTAAACGCACTTGACTCCGAAAAGTCAGAGGTGCGTACCCGGGATCGAACCTGCGACCCTCCGAATAGGAGACCACAGTCCTAACCACTAGGCTATCACGAGCTAGTAAAACATTATTATTTTACACATTCTTTTACTAAACAAAAAGTACAAAACTCCACTATAAAGAGTTCAGCATAAGTTAAAGTGTACCTACGTCAAACAGAGAAACTTTCAAGTACAATTTAAGTTTGAATTTATTTCTTAACTGCAGAGAAAATTTTCTCTTAGGTACTTTACTTTTTAACCAACTTCAAAAAATAAAAAAGGAAGTTCTCAATTCGACGCGTATTTTTTTTTGTCGATGTTGTATTTGTATTTGTGGAGGGGACGCCTGCTAACGCCAGGCGGGTGATCAGTCCTGTGTCGGAACTATTCCACCCAATTCCCCAAAACACCCCCCTTTGTCGATGTTACTCCATATCTCCATCAAATCTTATCTGATTTCAGTATTTTTTTTTATTTCAAAGGCGTATCTGCAGGTAGGTCCCATTTAAATTTGGTGAAGATTTGATGCATATCTTCGGAGATGGAGGACGGAACTCCTCAATGAATGAGAGGAAATATATTATGTCCTATTATCATTTTGCGTTTGATAAATAATCTAATCTAATCTTACGGAATTCTGAACCAGTGGTAGATTTACTCAGACTCGAAAGTATTTTGTTAAAATAAAAATAAACTTTTCTATTCTATTCCCTAAGTTATTAGAATCATTTAGCAAATTTAAAACGCTATAAATCCAAGCAACGAAGCCGGCGATTCCCGAATAGCCCCATACGTCTTGTTCCTCGTCTCGCGTATATATGCCCAGACGCACATTAAATCACGCTCCGGCACAACCGCACGGAGTTTCCCAACTCGTAACCCGTTCGCATTCGATGTAGGTATTATTGCCTTGTTGCTTAAATTTATAGTAAATCCAGTAGATTTATAAAACGTGAAACAACGTCATGATGTCTCTTATTTTAAGGTTTCTTACCTCATACTGAAAAAGGAAGCCAGGATCACTTTGTTGTCCGTCTGTCTGTCCAGGACATTTTTCTCAGAAACGGCTTGAGGTACTAAATTGAAATTTATTCTAAACACATGAATCAATAGTCTCTGAATGCTGTGAAAATTTCAAGTTTCTAGTTTAAATCAATAAAAAGTTACAGCTTTAAAAAGCGTATTAACAAAGTTCCAATGAGGCCAGCGTCATCAAAACCTTTTGATCACTACCCGGAGAGCTACTGTCTTTGAAATTTAACTGGCACGAAGCGAGGTCTTACAAGACGAGTAAAAGAAAAGTTCAGAAAATTATTATTTTCAATTAAATTACCTGAATCCGTTGGCTTATTTTAATATAACCCACCAAACCAAAAAAAAAAAATGTATGGTAGAAAGTGCTGGTCACGCTGTTCATAGAAAGTACTAAAAATACAGGAACAATGCAACACGTTACTCTCTGAAAGATTTCGGTTTCGGATCGAAACATCCCTTGATTGTATTTTGGAGGTTTTGCGTGGTGTTGCGTTGGGCATCTGTTTACTGCAGGTTTGTTAGTCAGCGTCACGTTTTACCGTAGTTTTTTCTGGTCGGGCCGATTATAGTGAAAGAAGTTTTTTTTTGTTTCCTAAGTACGAGATGGAATTCTGCAAAGAAACGCTTGCTTATAACAAAACATTAAAACCTATAATGCCATAAAAATACTGTACTGTAGTACAGTACTGTACAGTACTTAATTAACTATAATACCAATAATAATTTTATATTTTCTTCGTAGATTCATTTGACTTGGGAATACAATCACTGTCCCGAAAACATTATTTTTTATTACATAAAATACAAATAATTAAAGTTAACAATCCGCATATCATAAATTAAGTCGCGAGCAAACTCAAACACATTAGACTACAAAGTGGAACACCCATAAAGGGAACAAAGAGTAAAAGCTCATAATATATTTATTATTTTACATGCCGGGTCAGAAAAATAAATGCCATTAGAAGCTTTTATAATGTTTTTAACTCAATTAGTTAATTGTTATAATGTTTAGAAAAAGTCTGTGCCCAAAACAATATATTCTGTTTAATGAGCTTATACTAGCAATAATGTACTTAATTGTATGTATTAGAATTTAATATAAAAAGTTATTTTTAAAATATCGACTTCAAACACCCGCATTGTTAATTATTATAACACACACAAAGTATATAATTTATTGTTGATTTTTTTTAAAACCACTCGATCGATTTCAATAAAATTTTAATAAAAGCACCTGGGAATACCCTTTCAAACAAAAAAAAAAGAAAAAAAAAAGAATTTTCCAAATCGGAATTTTCCAATTTTTCAAACAAAAAAAAGATTTTTCCAAATCGGTTCAGGCGTCTTTGAGTAATCGATGAAAATACATAAAAAGAAGATTCCGAAGAATTGAGAACCTCCTCCTTTTTTAAGTTAGGTTAAAAATGCGTGATAAATTCAGAAAAAGCATTTATTGTGTTTTGGTTAAAAAAAGTTGTGTCTGGAGAAGTTCATCGTTTTTATTCTAAGACTGCAGAAGCTTCTATTCCACAGATAAGTAATATAACATAAGCTCTAGAGCTCAGCTGCAAATAAAACTTTATCAAGTCTTATTTACGCAAAGCTTGTGCTTTTTTCATAAATTACACAACATCAACAATACACAAATACACAACACAACAATATTAAAAAGCCAAAAAATACGAGTAATGAATGCTAGCAAGAAAGTTCTTTACTTGATTTATAAAATAAATTGAGGTATTATTTCTTTTATGTTTTCAGCTCATCCAAATGTATAATTATTCCCACAATTAAACACAGTAATTAGTATAATACCATTACTTACTGAAGCCTAGAAATTAAATAGAAACTCGCAGCGTTATTAAGGTTGCTCAGCAAAAGCTGGTTTTAATGAGCATTATTAGAACAAGACCGATAAAAGACGCAACTATTGCAGAACAATATTTCTATAACTCAAGTGAAATAAACATCAAATAAGAATACCCTTTTGAATAACTTAATATTATAGCGTACAATTACTCTTTTACAATGTGTCTATTTTTACACGACTAAGGCAAAGCCAAAAAGGAAGGGTTATGAGTTTACCTGTGTGTATTTACGTATGTCCTTCCGTAGCACCTAAACTACTGAGCCGATTTTGATAAATCAGAAATCGATTCATATCTATATAATTGTTTGTGAATAAAAGAAGAATACATACATAACATGAAATATAGACACAATAGAGGTGGAGGCATCAGAGCGCACTGGCTGATCGATAAGATCTATAAAATTCAGGCATAGAGCCTAATACTATGCTTTGGCCGTGATGTTAGAATGCGAGACGATACGAACCATCTTGGCTGTAATTTTCGCGAGCCTTGGGTGTGTTTGTATCTTAATTTAAATATATATAAAAGGAAAAGGTGACTCTGACTGACTGACTGATCTATCAACGCACAGCTCAAACCACTGGACGGATCGGGCTGTTTGACATAGAGATAGCTATTATGACGTAAGCATCCGCTAAGAAAGGATTTTGAAAATTCAACCCCTGAGGTAAAATAGGGGGTTACAAAAATCAAACTTAACGAGGAATTTAACATGAGGAAAGCGGCGGGCAAAAGCCAGTTTGAATGAAATACCATAAAAACAGTTCACGATCTCAAAAATCCTACTATCCTACTAATATTATAAATGCAAAAGTTTGTAAGGATGGATGGATGGATGGATGTTTGTTACTCTTTAACGCGACAACGAATGAAACAATTTGGCTGAAATTTGGAATGGAGATAGCTCATATCCAGGATTAGGACATGGGCTATATTTGATCCCGGAAAATTAAAGAGTTCCCGTGGGAATTAAAAAACCCTAACCAAGCGGACGAAGTCGCGGGCATCCTCTAGTTAATATAATACGAGTATAACAGTGATATAAGTATTAAGAGTCCACCATATGCCGTAAAGTTACCACCTTAATACTTGGGGAAATGATACTTCGAACTTATATATTGGATTATGTGTTTCAAAAACACGATTGGTGAATATTTTCTCGATAGTATATTTTTTCGAAAATTACATGTTTTGCACACATTTTGCTATTTATCTCAGGAGGAGCAAACTATTTTTGTTGGGTTTTTCGTTTTGTCAAGAAACCTAGAAGTATTTTTCAATTACATGTTTTAATTTTTTGATTTTTTACATAGTGTAATTGTAAATATGCAGTTCATGATTATTATACGAAGTTATTTTTTGATTGGTTGTTTAATTGACTTGTAATTAAGTAATAAGCAGTTTTGGGGCTTACGTCGTCAAAAATACGTCGCGCGTCTATCGCTCTGTATTTCTCAATCACGAGAAAACAATATTAACCATCCCGCTAAAAGAGGGGCACGAAATCCATATCGTAGCGGCGTTATGGCACACTCTTAATATGATCAAAGGTAAAGAAATATTCGAAAACATGAACAAAGTTATGAATTTCGGATCTACATAACCAGTTTTAGATTAAACACAATCCTTTGTATTGTTTCAATGACAGCTAGGTATCATTCATTTTATAAAAATGCGAAATGTGTTTGGTTGATGGCTTGAAAAGGTTTGGGCCATAGTCTACCACGCTGGCCAAATACAGATTTTGTATTGCATAATATGATTAAGCGAAGCAACGGCTGGGTCATGCTTCATGCTCGTGAATGGGTTCCACCGGCGGGAATGGAGCTACTTTCTGCCCTTCTTGACATATATTAAATTGTAAGTAGGTATGCATTTTTGGAATTTGCCCTCATTGTGGAAACACTGCATACATAGCATAGTTTAGGTACCTATTGTAAACTATTTTTTTATTCGATGACAAGCTAGTCCTTGACTGCGATCTCACCTGGTGGTAAGTGACGATGCAGTCTAAGATGGTAGCGGGCTAACTTGGAAGGGGTATGGCAGTGAACATTCAACCCATACCCCTAATTGTTTTCTACACGCCATCGTGCCGGAACGCTAAATCGCTTGGCGGCACGTCTTTGACAGTAGGGTGGTAACTAGCCACGGCCAAAGCCTCCCACCAGACCAGAGCAGAGACATTATTCAGAAATTATAAATTCCCAAATTGACCCCGCCGTGAATCGAACCCTAGACCTCCCAGTTATAAGACAACAGCGCTCACCACTGAGCCAGGGAGGTCGTCATATCATCGTCATTTTGAAAAGAGCGACCGCCGAGTTTCTTGCTGGTTCTTCTCGGCAGGATGGGTATTCCGAACCATTGGTAGATTCATCGACAGTTCAAAAGCACTTGTAAAAGTTTATTTGAATAAAAATATTTATATTCTACTAGCTGACACGGCGAACTTCGTACCGCCAACTTAGCTAAATTTTTTTTTTTTTTTTTTGTTTTTTCTTTTTTTTTTATTAAGTATTAAAACCTTCCGTGGACCTTAAGGAACATTCAAAAAAATAAATTAAGCGAATCGCTCCATCCATTCTTGAGTTATGCGCTTACCAACATTCATTTTTATTTATATAGATTCTATGGATTTATTCATTTCCTTAAACGGCTAAACGCACATAGCTCCGAGAATTTAGGAAACCTGGATTTGAACCACGGACCCGCCTGAAAAGGAGGTCAAAGTCCTAACAATAAAACACTGAAAGCTGAAACTTATCATTTCATAATGACGCTATCAATTCTCAACCTGCAAAGAGGCTCATACATCTCGCTTTTATATAAAAGGTGCCCAAACGCACTCTAAATCACGTCCCAGTACAACCGCACGAAACTCCACAACTCGTAACCCATTTACATCGAACGTAATATTCTCTTTGTTGCCAAATCACGCCGTAAATATACGCCACTAGCACTCTATTCCAGCAATTACGCGGTTATTTAAAATTTCTTTAACGGTGACACTGTCTGAGTAAATATTATTGCGAAACTCCAGAAATTTAGTCTATTTATTTTCTTGTTATACAAGAAATAAAAGGAAGTTTATGTTAGTTCAGCGTCGCCCTTTCTACTGTGAATATTTTTAATTAAACACGGGTTTTTTCTAATCAAATGTTTGGAACATGACACGAATAAGAGAATAGTAGTACGGGTACCTATTATTATTTTTGAACTTATGCAATGCCAAATTACGACAATTCATAATGCAAAAGTGTCTGTCAAATTGTGTCTGCCTGTCTGTTTGTTATCTTTTCACGGATTTTGAAAATAGCTTGCATCTTGGAATCGGACGCAGAATACTTTATATTCCGAGAAACCAAACTAAGACGGGATTTCAAAGGAATAACTATATTATCAACGCAGACAAAATTGTGGGATTCAGCTAGAATAATTTATTAGAATAGTAATTAATGGCGTTTTCCTAAGAATATTTTATAAATTTGTTCTTGTAAAATTAATACACGTACTGAATGAAAATCATGTCGAAGCTAGAAGCAATTATTCCTCAGAAGTGAGTAATAAGGTGCAATTAAAATGAATTAATAATAATATCATCATTAGAAATTAAAATAAAATAAAATATAGCTTTTAAACTTTCGGCAAATAACGCAATGCTAAAACATGTGACATCTTCAACTTTATCACTTAGTTTACGTTGTATTTTGGCCAGTACCTTACTTGAAACTGAACTGGGCAAACAGTTAACAGTTTCTCAAACAGCTAGGTTAACATCAACCCGCTCATCTTGTGGTCAAAGCGTCCACTAGAAACTGCGTATTAAGGAGTTCTAAGCCGACAATTAAGCCAGCAAGCACAAGGATTACGAATTAACAGTTCATGTAATTAGTAACACGTGAACAAGATTTTCTTCATACAAAGAAAAATATCATGTTTCGCTTATTTTAATATTCGATTCGACCCTGGAAACGAAGTTTCTTTAGAATATCTTACAGATATTCAGCGTGGGTAAAATGTTAGGAGATCCAAATATAATGAGGTTCAGTTTGAATATTCCGTTGTAACTTAAGTAGGTATAATAAATAAATGAAACAAAAACAAAATAATGATTTGGTCTTTTTCGACCCATTGAATTATGAATTCTGTGCTACTCTACAAATCCATTGTTTGCTTCTATATAGGCCAACTCTCTTTATGAAATTTATTTTTTACGATATTATTAACCGATTAATAAATTTGATTAAAAATATTTTAAAAAATTATTTATTCTGTGAAAAGTTTTAATTTCTTTTTATACTGTAAGTATTTTTTATTATTCCATATTTTTATAAGCGGTACGGTACGGTACGGGTTTCAAACGGTAGCCTTTAAGTCCTGTTATCTTTATAACACATAGCCGGCTGTAGCGTTGAGTATTTCAAATGGATATGTTTCTGTCAGATTTGGTCTCAAAAATATAAAATTTTGTTACCTTTTCTAAAGGTTCATAGAATAACCAAAAGCCAAAAACGTTAACTATGGAACACGTACGCTGTCACACTTTCGTCTGAAACAAACACGTTATGCGCGATCGTTACGGGGTGCTAAAACGGGATTTATGCTCGCAATGTGTGACGGCGTGTGACCGCATGATGTACGGTAACGGACGCTCTCTGCTGACTGCCAGTGTCCCGAACAGAATATGCATGCATTTTGTTTTAAACTTTAACTCGAAATAAGGCAAAAACAACAAAAGTATATATGCTTACTTAGCATACTTTTGTTGTTTTTGTTGGCAACACAACATAAGATTCATTCATTCAAATGTAAAGTTAACCTATTTATTCAACGAGCAATAGATTCGCTCGCTCTCGACTTCGGTCTGCCACAGTGATAACACCTATGTTTCCAATAAAATTATAATTAAATCTCTGCTGTGCCAAAAAAGTGTTTCTCTTGGAAACCGAGCGAGCACCCAGAGCAACGCTGCAGTCTCAAACACTTTTGAGTAAAAGGAAATTTATAAAACGTTAGAACCTCATATGAAAGAGGAATAAATTATAAAAAATATACACTATTTAAACACGTATGCTGTTACGTTTTGACAAACATTGTGCGGGACCGTTACGGGTTACTATTTAACAGATTTATGCTCGCAATTTATGACGGCGTGTAACCGCATGATGTACGGTAACGGACGCTCTCTGCTGACTGCCAGTGTCCCAAACAGAATAAGAATTTAGTTTTTTAAACTTTAACTCAAAGTAACGCCTACTTTTGAGCTAATCATATCATATTTTTATCAGAAATATACCCGTTATGCGCGATTGTTTTAGAGTGCTCAAACACGATTTACAGTCGTAATGTGTGGCATCGTGTGACTCATATTGTGTGACCGCATGACATACGGTAACCGGTAGTAAACATTATTCGTCTATGACGGTAACAGAGCGGAGCTGTCTGCTAGATGACTGTTTTTTTAACACGCTTTTATTAGCTTGGTATGTATCTATGAATCTTTGTATCTTTGAATCTATGTAACCGAATTTTTGGACTCGATTTTCATCCCCTTCTAAACGTCGGATTGATTTGAAACTTCGCACACTTATCAAGGGCTGATGACAATGCAATAATTTAAATAGTTTGTTCCATTATCCTTGCCAGGATCCTCAGTATCACGCTATTTTACAATAAAATTTTTTTTATGGTAATCAGTTCATGGTTATTTTAAACTTATTCAAAATAAAATTATTGGAACGTAGTTCCTTATCGCGCGGTACGGAAGGGGGCTAGACGGAAAAAATTAAGGAAACCGACACGACACATTTTTGAAACGTCATTTTTTGTTGAATGTGAATTTTGCATTGTATTCGGTATTTTCGCCTTAGAACTCGGCGTCTGCATGGCCTAGTAGTCAGGAGAGTCGCCTATAAATTCAACGTCGATGGTTCGAATCCCAGCTCGACAGACTGAATTTTCTATTTTCTATTTTATTTTACATAATTTCTAAATGTGGAATTTTTCCCTAATTTTTTATTGTCTAAATTGGATAACGCCATCTGTGAAAAAACAGTAACTCCACCAGAGTAACTCTTTGGTGTTGTATCAGTGCAATAGAAATAAACTAAAAATAATTCATCGTAGTTAATCAATTTAATACTAGATGACACCACTAGTTTATTACAATTCCTTCACTAAAATGTATACTACTAAGGTACTACGTTCCATCCGGGTGTCCCTTGACACGTCTCTTTTTTTTTCCTACTTTTTAGTTCGGTTAACTACAAAAGCGTGTTTTTATTTTTTTTAACTATTATATTTTATTTACAGTTAGGTGTCTTGTTAGTGAACTTATTTTAGGGTGCAATTATTCAAACTCCGTGACAAAATTTTGATATAAGTAATTACATCATCCTAAAAGTATGTTTTCACCATTAGATTTTAATACATGTTGAAAGCATATTATTACGAGTATCCTACATCAGCGCTTTGATAAACTATATATTCGCTCGATCATGAAACGACAGTCAGTGATAGATGATCGGACGAGGTACGATATCGAACAAACGAAAGCGTTTCTTATCAGATTAGAGATAAATGTATTTGAAGTTGATGCTAGAAAGCCCTTCATTTGAGCTTAGTGATTTCAAAACGCGTTTTACTCGGGAATAAATTTAGCGAGTTCAATCTCTACAAAGATTTTATTTTAGTAACAGCTGTGACTAACATTATAAGTGGTGAATCTAATTGAGATAGAATGATTGTGCCCGTTTTCACAAAACATTACCTAAATCAGCCCCTAAGTAGGAGTCTCTTTACGTCGGTAGCCCTTAATGAAATCCTTTACCCAATGCCATTTGCATCTTTAGGTATCCGCTAAAGTTTCGTGAAAACGAAACAGAAAGCGTCACCAGCTTAGGTAGCCCGTAAATGTTAGGGAACGTTGGTATAAACGGGCATCAATGTCTTAAACGAAAGATGTCCACTGGTAGCGATAGATCTCTTGGGAACACAATTTTGCGAAGGATCGCGAACACGATTTTGTGCCGCTTGTATCCAGTTATTGGCAGAAACTCGCTTGTGATCGCCTATCCACCCAGCGTTGAAAGACCCCCAGTCTCTATTGCTTCTTACAGCTATTTTCTTTAAGCTTTCTTATAGCTTAGAGTTATTGTTTGGCTGGTTGAGCCGCTGCAACCGATAGACGTTCAACGCTGGATATAGATCTTGTACAAGAATCACCACAGAGCGCGATCTTGTGACGTTTGTGTCCAGCCTCTGCCAGCCACTCGCTTTAGGTCATCCATCAACCTAGCGGGACTACCTACTGCTGCGAATTCGTCCGTGTGGAGTAAGCGGTATAAATCCAGCGGGGACCCTTTGTTTTTCCGGGATAGAGTAGACTGTCACTCTACAGGTCCTCATCAAAATCAATGCAAATTACGTTGATTCATTGCTCCGTTGCTGCGTAATTTAAGGATGAACCATTTTACAATCAAACAAACATTTTTGCAGCGTGAGTGAAGGACACACCAATTAACCAACAAACAAATACTTATGCAGGACTTTTGCTGCCCAATTGAAGGACAAACCAATTAACCAACAAACAATCACTCTTCTCCGGTTATACAATCGGTATATTAAAGTAATAATAAGGAAGTCTTCGAACAGTGCGTGTTGCCAGTGATGACTTATGGATCCGAGACATGGTCGCTAGATAAGGGCCTCATAAGTAGGCTCAGGACCACTCAGCGGGCGATGGAGAGAGCTATGCTCGGAGTGTCCCTGCGGGATCGAATCAGAAATGAGGAGATCCATAGGAGAACTAAAGTCACCGACATAGCTCAGCGAGTCGCGAAACTGAAGTGGAAATGGGCGGCGCACATAGTTCGAAGAGCTGATGGTCGTTGGGGTCCCAAGGTGTTGGAGTGGCGACCCCGCACCGGGAAGCGCAGTGTTGGCAGACCCCCCACAGTCGCAGGGAGCCGCTGGATCCAGGCGGCGCAAGACCAAGGCCTGTGGAAGTCTATGCAAGAGACCTTTGTCCAGCAGTGGACGTCTATCGGTTGATAAAGAAGAAGAAGGAGGTCTAGGCTGTAGATCTTAATATTTGCGTGACAAGCGCATCGCATCGCGTTCTTATAAAGTTCGCTCACGATGGAGGATGCCTCAGGCAAATGTAATATTCCAACAGAGTTAAAAATGAGGTAGTTCATACCTGTAACGTGGAGGTAATGTTGCTATGAATAAATGGCCCCCCAGATACCTCGTCATATACTTTAATGTTTCAAAGGACTATGGGCGGAATCGTCCCCCCCTATCAACAAGAATTAAATGTAGCGCAATTGATAGACCTTGGCAAGATGATATTTTTTTACTATGGCGACGATGCCCAAATGCATGGGGTTCTCATTGTATCTTACGTTCAAAAAAATATTTCGTTGACGTATTATTGATGACTAATTCCAAAATACCTACTCATTTATCTATTTATCTACTCCCATGCTATAAATCCTCTTTAATAGATTCTGAAACAGTTAGCTTATTGCCAACATTAAAACACCCAATGTCATAATAACCATTATATCATTCAAAAGTATGATATAATGTTGTACTGAATTTCATTATAACACACCTTTGTTTTTTTTCGATCCCTTCTGCAAAAAGGTTTCTCAACAGACAGCCACATTCTTACTGCTCGATGCGTGATAACTGTATGAATTTCAAAAAAAGAACGTCTGACTGAATTTCAAAAATAGTACATTTAAAACACCTAATAGAGGAAAGTGTACCTTTTTAAAAACCCCGTAAAAAAAACCTGGGTTATTCTAACAGAGTAGAAGTAGTTATTTTTACTGTTATATGATTTTTATACGATAAAATATAGAAAAAATAACAAAAATAAATCAATTTCAAACAAAAAGTTTTTTTTTTTTTTAGAAGAACCCCAGCGATTTTGAAGCTGAAACCAACTATTTACGTCTATTTGGATCCAAATGAACATATTAACATAAATCCGGTGACTGTTGGAGGGTGGGGACGGGGTCCATACAAAATTGCCCATGGTCCTTTATGTTCGAAATTGAAAGTCATGTGCGCTTCATAAATTATTATTAACTTTAAACTGTTCGTCGTTAAATATAAACGTTAAATAATTGCCTCTTTTAAAAGTAACATTGATTCCAGATTTATTATTGTTGTATTTATTATTATGTTTTAAGGATTTTTATTTTCCGTTTCGAACTTCTTCTCCAGATAGTCTAGGAACAACTTTGTGGCAAGTACTTATCTATACTAAAATTATAGTGCAAGTGCCTATAAAAATATTAGGTAAGTCTTGCGTAGACAAAACGATGAATTCTACGGAATGATAATTTCTACGGAATTCCCTAGCCTGATAAAACCTTATTAAAATGCTTGGTCGAGGAAGATCTCGCAAAACTTGGCAATTATCATATCTTACATTAAATGGTTTTTGTATTATTGTGCAAAATAAACGTTTACTTAGATGAAAATTTTAAATTGCAAAGGCAACCGCTGGGAATCTAAGCCGTTTGGAGCACAATTCACGTTGTGTATACCAATCGGATGTGGCGAGGTGGCAGGAATAAGGTTATCGTTCTATCAACCGAGATAATATTATACTAACTACACCCTTGTTTCAATGTTGTGTTTGCAAGGAGATTAGTAGGAGAACCAACAAAGTCACCGACATAGCTCAGCGTGTCGCGAAACTGAAGTGGAAATGGGTGGGGCACATAGTTCGAAGAGCTGATGGTCGTTGGGGTCCCAAGGTGCTGGAGTGGCGACCCAGCACCGGGAAACGCAGAGTTGGCAGACCCCCCACCAAGTGGACCGACGACATCAAACAAGTCGCAGGGAGCCGCTGGATTCAAGCGGCGCAAGACCGAAGCCTGTGGAAGTCCATGCAGGAGACCTTTGTCCAGCAGTGGACGTCTATAGGTTGATAAAGAAGAAGAAGAAGAAGAACTACACCCTAGGTAAATAATATTTTGTAATTCTTACAAAAATATACCTAATAATACCTACATATAAATTCCTACCTTGTATAATATTAAAAAAATAAGTTTATTGTTCTTATGCGTCATGGATTTACATGAAGCAATACCTGCTTCTAATCAATTTATCCATAGAGCTCTTTTTCATTCCTAAGAATTGGAATTGACGGACTTTACTAAGCTAAGTATAATACAAAGAAAACAAACAGTGCTGGTCTTACGTGGATTGAACACGTTTCAACTCTAAAAAATCTCAGTAGAAACTACTTTCCAAACTGGTGGTAGAGTCTTGACGTGTCTTAAGAGCCACAGATTGACCTAAATGTGAAAACAAAAAATATGTGTGGCACTCGGGGACTGCCGCGGTAAAGCTATTGCATAGCATTTTCTAGTCGCACGCACACAAACACCGTGCCGAAGTCTGCCGAACTGAAACGACGAGGTGTTAGGTTTATTTTCGTTACGGAATTTTTTGATTCGGTCGCCGCGCTCAAAGCCTGCGATAAAAGCTATGCAATAGCTTAAAATATTGACGTCTCATAAGAGTCAAAAGTTAGCCTACCTAAAATAATTTCGAATTTCAATTTTTGAAAAATTCTCAAGCGATAAATTGATTATAGCTTAGCTTTTCACACAGAGCATATACCTAAAACAGTAAGTGCAAAGTGCACGATCCTGGTGTTAGTATGTTCGTGTGTGGAGACGACAAACAGTGCTGGGGTTACGTGGATGAACACATTTCATTCTGTAACCGAGTTCCAAAGCTTTGAGACTGCTGTTTTGACGTTTACGTGTTTCGAACTATTTACGAACTGCAAATTTCGCAGTATAGGCTTGCTCTACATAATCAAAAGGCCCTTACACATTATTTGACTTTAAGTATTTCTAATTTACTTCTTCGCGGCTTCATACTAGAACGCTTAATTGCTTGGCGATAGGATTTTGCTGTTAGGGTGGTAACTATTATTTCAAAGTTCCCATTATTATAATGAGAGAAAAATGGGGAATCATAACCTAGGTAGACCTCTCATTTATGAGGCTATACATAATTATCAGAAGCCCATCAACGGCTCACAACTGAGCGCAGGTCTTCTCTTAGAGAAGGGCTATAGGCCATAGTACACCACGCTGGCCCAATGCTGCAAATTGGCGAACTTCACACACCTTCGAGAACATTATGGAAAACTCTCAGATGTGCAGGTTTCCTCACGATATTTTCCTTCACCGTTGAAGCATGTGAAATATCACATGCTTCAACGGTGTTCTTTCAGAGTTATGTGCGTTTAAGCAATTAAATATTAATTGCTTAAATGCAAACACACTTCCAACATCTGTGTTTCCGGCCACGTATAACCTCAGTACCTTCAAGGCAAGAGTGAATAGGCACTTTCTAGGCAAGCGCGCTCCAACCTAAACCTCATCAGTGCTTTCCAGTATTGATTGTCGTCAAGCGTAAGCCTATCTCCAAATAAAAAAAAAATAACTCTGAAAATTCAAAGGTACAATGCTCGGGATCGAACTTGCGACCCCTGAATAGGAGACCACAGTCCTAACCACTAAGCTATCACTGCTTATATACTTATTATTAAATAAAGATAATATATTTAATTTCATAAGACTAGTGAACACCGCTATTTACGAGAAGAGAACTCCTTGTCTTTAATGTGGAACGGTGAAAATATAGTTATTTGTTATACAAGAGTGCAAAGTTGCTTTTTAACCGCGTGCTCAGTTTTGATGACCGAGCAAGCGAAGGATTCTAAAATTGAATCACGAGCGCAGCGAGTGATTCAAAAATTAGAATCCTGAGCGTTAGCGAGGGAATCAAAAGAGCACGAGGTGAAAAATCTTTGCACTCGAGTGCAACACGTAATTTTTCTCTCCCCATTCAAACAATATGACGTGAAAAGAAAATGGCGCGCGCAAAGCAAATTAAAAAAAATACACCAAGAAGGTTCCAAGTCTGAGTTTCAACAAATTAAAAAAGGTTGTATGATAAATTCGGCACCATGGAGGTAGAAGTAAATAGGTTTAATGATGTTTTGAATTCACAAACTTAGTGCACACGATGTTCTAAATTCAATTTACTTTATCCTCTAGAGGATAAAAACGGCTTTTACACTCCGATATCGAAGAGCAAAAATACTCTTTCCGAGATGGGGAGATGAAAAAAATATTATGTTTACAAAAACAAACTATTTTTTTTTACATCACCTTTTTTGTTGATCACCTTTAGCGTAAAAAAGGTCATAGCTCACCAACAATACCTTTATTAATTAGTAGAGTGTTGTAATAATAAAAATGAAAAAAATATTTTTATCGGCCAAACGAAACCTTTTGACTCAACCCATACAATTACTCAATTAATCAATTCTTGTTTATTTAATCTTTTACAAATATAGTGTTAAAGATGACAATTTAATCGACCAGAAACAAAAGATAAAATAAAATTTCTTTTGTTTATCTTTTTTTCTGGTTCATGTTTGAGGTGGTCCGCCCATACCTACAACGTATATTTTTTTCTTTCTTCGCCGAATAGACTCATAAATAAATTTTTCGAACATAACAACACCTTAACATTAAAAGCGACTCGTAAAATAAACATTTAGACCTTTAAATTTAACAATTTAGACAAGTTAAATTGTGTGCGCGCATGTGGAAGGCAATTAAGCCAAAATAAGACAAAAGGCACAAAACTTCGAAACCACTTTGAAAGCAATAAACTATAGAAATTAGGAGAAATCTGAGTAAAGGCACGATAAGAAATTTTAACTAGGAAATGCATCGTAAACTATATTTTTTGTGGCCTTTACAAGCCGTGCGAAGCTTGGACATTAAAATACCAGATGTATGGGAACAAACAGGGAATAGAAACTTAACCAATCACTCAATGATGAGGTTTGACTTGGGAGGTGACATTTAGTAACGCGACAGGATTGGTCGAGAACAACGGGTGACGGATACAATTAGACCAATTATATCTTGTACAGTTGACTTTGGGCGTGTTTTAAATCCACAGAGGCTGAAGTCTGGAGAAGGGATGTGAAGGCGCGAGCGCAGAGCTGGCGAGAGAAAGGAGTCAGTTGATCTCTGAGGTCTCCGGGTGGCGGTCCAGTGGCTCACTCGAGGGTCCTTTACAAGCTGATTGGCAGTGCGCGTATATCTAAGCCAGCAGCCCTAATTTAATAAAAGTTAGAATATTTTTTTTGTAAACCTTTTAAGAAAGAAATTGTAATAAAATTACTCAGGGTAGAGAATATAAATTAATAAATTAAAAGCTACAGTGATAAGTGAGGCGGATGCAGTAAATTGGTAATGTACTCTATTCAATCTCGTAATTAATTAATAGACTGCTAAGATCCACAGAGACTCGAGTTAATTGTAAGACTTTAATTGAGAGCCTTAGGTCTCAAAGGCTTATTGGTAATGGACGCAGACAGTTCGCTGGAACTTATGAGTCGAACAATACAGAGAGATTGGAATATGACATGGACCCCAGTAGATTGGGTAATTCTTTTCACAGGGGTGGTCTATATTTTGTACCTATTAATACTACTTTACAGACTAGTGTGGCGTGGATAATAGAGGGAGAAAGTCTGACATAAACCCGCCGATAATCTAGCGCACCAGTAGACCACCTGTTCAATTATGTAAAATTATTTATCCTAAGGGAAAGATTGAATTAAATTGAATTAATCTGTGAATCTTAGCACAATATTATGTAAATATATGTTTGTTCCTACTGTAAAATTAAGGTGTGTGTGTGTCTTTTCTCTTCGAGGCAGTTTAGCTAGCATTTTGCATTATAACCAACTCAGTATGTCTGACTATCTTAAGATAGAAGTAAGTCTGTATATATTCTCGAATTTTCCTCATTGTGGAAATACTGCATATTTAACATAGTAATTACTGTATTGTAACTGTTTTGAAAAGAGCAACCGCCGAGTTTCTTACTGGCTCTTCTCGGTTGGAATGGCATTCCGAACCAGTGGTAGATTCATTAATTATTCAAAAGTACTTGTAAAAATTTAAATTGAATAACAAATAATTCTATTCTATTCTATTAATGGCTTAAGGTAATTTAGCGCCTTAAACATGAATTAAATGATCAAACAGTTTCTTTCCTAATAATCTTTAAGAAACTGATAATAAATCTCATTCTTTTATCCATAAACACTTCTTTTATTAATATAGTCTATAAATTCCCTCATGTTACCTATGTACGATCATGAATTTCATTTCAGAGAGCTAAGCTCAGATAACTATTAGGTGTAGATATAGGAATATTTAAGCTTCCGAGATGGGTTCGATTCCCACAGATTACGGAGGTTCAGACTAAGGTCAATAACTTTATTTCATGCTGATTACATACTCCGATACTATAAATTAAGTCAGGTCAAATATAGCTATGATATTTCTACGTTTCTCGACGGGTTCGATTCCCAGACGAGAGAAATTCTGTGTTGTGAGTAATTAATTGTTTCCAACTTGGACAATTACCGTAAGCTACTTTGATTTAAACAGATAAATACCTTTCATAGTGAACTAAACAGGTCTAGTTCGAAGAGCTACGTGACTATCTCAGAATCAAAGATTAAGCCTATAGTCTCTGAATTACTGTGCAGCCTATGAAAGCTAGACTTCATCTAGCTTAATACGATGGACTGATTAGGGCATTTAATTAGGTATTTCAACACTAGTAAATATTTCGAGAGAAGCCGCAGTTTCGTCAAGCATCTGTACACATTCTACGGGCAGCGACTCGACGCAGGTAAGGGGATTAGAACCTTTTTTGTGTCCTATTGTTAAGCGGTTGCCAGGCACTAGGGTGACCATAGGGTATTGTGTAAAGGAGAGACTTTACTGGAGATGGCTAGGGTGACCACGATATTGTGGAATGAGAGACATTAAGGTTGATGTGGGCTTTTAAATATTAACTTGTTGACTTTAAATAGTCAAAGATTGATACAATATCAGTACATGGCTACCAGTGTGGCGCACCGGCGGCGATTCTCCTACACAACCATTACACGCCCTCTGAAATACGGATCAGCCCCGATCTGGTTTGGCCAAACCACATATCAAATATAACAAATGAATATATCAATAAAACCATGGTAATGGGGCGAGCTACGGCTCTCAAAAGAACCCGTCTCTCGAAGACAAGGGCAATACACGCTTCGCAGCGAAAAAGGGTGATCTGGTCCGTGCCCCAATAACAATGTTCAAAGACCCCTGTGCTGGGTGTAGGGTTCCCCAGTGTTCGAGAGAATCGGTCGGATTGCGATGGCCCAAAGAAGGCATTCATACATTCACCAGCTTATCATGCATTCTATACTGATCGTTAGCTTATACCTTTTAACTGAGTCCTTCTGGACTTCCGAGTGTCGAAGTGACGCTATTCCACTGTTCTACTAAGGTAGGTCCATACAATACAAATGGGCCTCGCGTGTCCAGATAGAATGGAATGATAGCCTGAATTGTCCACCCGCAAATGTATTGCCCAGGTGAGCGATGCGTCTCCGTTCATTTTGGGAAATCCGCGAAGTTACAGATAACATGCCAACTACCAACGTGTCTCTTATTCCTGAAATATTGTTTTTTATGAACTTTTCTTCAAGTATACTTAATCACAAATCATCAATCTTAGACGATCACAGCCGTACCACCACAGAATTTGGTGCCGTGACCAGGATGCGTGTATCATCCTGTGTCACATCTGTGACCCTCCTAGGTCACAGAATTTGTTGCCGATTGACCAGAGGTCTATGTACGTATTCGAAATAACGGTATGACTAGATCTATAATAGTATAAAAATAGAACACAACGTAGGAATCGTGACTAGGTATATGAGGGGAGTAGTCATTAAAGAGAAAAAACGGAGTTAAGACACACACTGTGCATGTTATTATTATGTTATAAAATTATTCCATATATAGGTGGAGCAGAAATAGCACTGTGCATGTTATTATTATGTTGTACATTTATTCCGTGTATAGAGGGAGCAGAAATAAGCAGTATGTCTTATAAATGTACAATTTACAGGTTTCTAAGGAGGAGATTGCAGTATCGGAGATATTACTTTTGCTTATTTCTTAGATTTATTTCTCTGCCCTTGTTTTATTTCCTAGAATTTATTTTGAACCCAGAGACTTCACATAAAACAAGACACATCCCGAGCGTTTCCAAACATCTGGTATCGGAATTGTTCTATTATCTAAAAGGTTTTGTTCAAGTTTCGTGAAAGCGGCACGGTAATAAACAGCTTATTTTAGCACTTGGCGAAGTTAGGCGGTAAAGTAAAAGGGGTTTAAGACGAAATAAAAATATGTCGACAGGTAGAAGGGGACGTAAGGCGAAGCAGGTAGCGATAGACAGTACAGAAAGGGATAGTGAGCAAACGGTAACCGTAGGTAGCTCGACTCTAGAGTTGATTTTGGAGAAAATCAGCGAGTTCGAAGGAAAGTTACAACAAATTAGTTCGAAAGTGAATCCGGTACCAAACGAAAACGTGAGTGTTACGTCACACGCATCGGTTGGGTTGACGAGTAGTGAGGGTGATCGAGATGTTAGACAGGGGTCTAGTCATGAGTCTGCGAGTCACAGCATAGCGTCTTCTGAAACTCGAAACCTATATGTGGTACAGCCGTCGGTTAGCAAACCGAATTTCGATGGAAAACCATTCACGAACCCTATTTCATTTTTAAAACGGTTGAAGAAGTATATTAGGGCGGTAAATGGATTTGATCGCGAGATCGACATAGCGCTGGGGTGCATTACAGGTCACGCGCGACAGGTTATGGAATTATATTCAAAAGATTGGACTACTTTTGCTGATTTTGAAGCTGATTTTAGACGCACGTATTGGACCGAACAGATCCAGGAGTCTGTGAGGTACCGATTGATTAATGCCGTATATGCGAGTAGCTCAGGAATGACGATGTCTGAACATTTTGCCGAGCAGGTTGAATCGATGCAATCGTTAACTATTGCGTTTAGCGAACGTGATTTAGTAAACGCTATTATGCGGCACTATGCTATAGATATACAACGGCTATGGTTTACTAGGACCGAGGAAGTTAGCATTATGAGTGGGGCAAAGTTTCTAAGAAGTATAGAGCAAAATATTGTTGAGAAGCCTAGAGGAATTGCGAGAGAGGTAGCAGGTAGTAGTTTTAGAGGAAAAAGGTATAACGGACCACCGTTGGCGCGTCCCATTGTTGCTACTATGAATGCTAGGAAGTGGAGTACTAGAGACTCGAACAGAGGTCGGGGTTATCGACGAGGTCGGTCAGGCTATAGGGGAAATTCTAACAGGCCAGCATTGCCTGAAACCGAGCGAACCAGACAGGCTATCACTTTTGTGAAAGAGGGCGAAAGCCTTACTTCATCGGAAAATGCGGGGGAGGGAACGTCAAAAAACTAGGTTCCCCTACGCAAGCGAGGTCGGGTAAATTAAATTTGTGTAAATCAGGGAATATAGAGATCTCGGAGAGCGAACGGGCAGGTGTAGCTTATAATATTTTAACTAGGAGCGGATGGAAACCAGGACAGAGTTTAGGAGTCGGTGGAAAGGGTCTGAAGCGAGCACTAAAAGGCGGCGTAAATGACGTCAATTACAGTTGTCAGTCGGAAATTAGAGGTATAGGAATCCTATTGGAAAACCAGTTTAGCAACGTAATAGAGTGTAGCGAACGGGGCGTTACGTGCGAGTATTGTGTTAAACGAGGAGTGAGTTCAAATACGATGTTCCACGAACTCGATGAATCGATTGACGAAGAGGTTGGTTATTCTTTACCTAAGTTACCTGAAGTATGCGTGTCATTGTACGGGAGAAGCATGAATGTACTTATCGATACGGGAAGTCAAATTAGCGGAATGACTAGAGAATTGTACGACTCTATTCTCAGTGAAAGCGGGTCTCTACCTGAGATCGCTATTCCGGCAATTCGAATACAGGGAGCATTTGGATCGCGAAGCGAGAGCGCGAATCGATTGGTGTTAATAGAGTTCCAATTAGGTAGCACATTAGTTGAAGCACCTGTGCTAGTCATGCGACGCCTACCTAGATCATTAATATTAGGGTATGATTGGTTGGAAAGGGTGAAAGGTGTAGTGAACTGCGGTAGCGAGCGAACGTTGACAATTGAACACTTGGGAGTTAGGTCTTGCGTTAAGCTAAACTCCGATTGTAAGGTCGAAAGGTTAGGGGGAGAGACGAATGCAATCACGATTAATTCTATATTGAGTCATAATCCTAGATCGGTGGGACATTGCTTATCGATTGAAGAATCGAGCGGTAAACTCAACAGGGAATACCATCTGGACGAGTCAGGTATAAGCTCAGAACAAAGGGAGATGTTATTGCCTATACTAGACAAGCATTGTAAGGTATTTACGGACAAGTTAGGGTTGGCTAGCAGGTACGAGCACGTTATCGAGTTGATCGATGAAATCCCTTTTGTGAAGCACAGCTATCCGGTACCTTTAGCGTATAGGGAACAAGTTAAGGAGGAATTAGAGAAGTTGGAGAGATTAGGCGTAATCAGACAGGAGGCGACACCGTACTGTAGTCCTCTCACATTCACAAAAAAACGAGATGGGTCAATAAGACTCTTATTAGATGCACGCGAGCTTAATAAGAAAATGATAGGTGATGCGGGATCACCTCCACTCACATCTGAGATTTTACAATCCTTTCATGGAGTGAATTATATCAGTTTGATTGATTTGAATAATGCATATTTTCAAATACCTCTACACCGGGATTCTAGGAAGTATACAGGTTTCTCTTTTATGGGGAGAACTTATACCTATTGTGTCTTGTCTCAAGGATTAAAGGCATCTGTGGCAGGGTTTTCTAGAACAATGGATTCTATATTAAAGGAAGTACGCGAGTTTTGCGTGAATTATTTAGATGACATTGTCATATTTACTACAGGGGATATAAAGTTACATTTAGAGCACTTAGATCGAGTACTAGATAAGTTAGAGACTGCAGGGTTGACCGGCAGGCTAGAGAAGTGTCGATTCTTATGTGTAGAGGTGAAGTTATTAGGTCACATAGTGAATACTGACGGATTGCGTATGGATCCTGAGCGAGTAGAAGCCATACAGGAGTTCCCCATACCTCGAACAATAAAACAATTACGAGGATTTTTAGGATTAATAAACTATTTCAGGAGATTTATCGCGAAGTATAGTGAGGAGGTTAGGCCACTCTGCGATTTATTGAAACAAAATACCAAATGGCGTTGGACACAGGCAGCGAACGATTGTTTCGAAAGGGTCAAGAAACTATTTTTAGACACAATGCTTCTTGTACACCCTAATCCGAAGGAAACTTATTACCTGCAAACCGATAGTAGTAATTTGGGGGTTTCCGGGTATGTTTATCAGTTAGACGATGTAGGTGAAGAACGAATAATAGGATTTTGTAGTAAGGCTTTAACGGAAACGGAAAGGAAATGGACAGTCACAGAACAGGAACTGTGGGCAATTATCTTTAGTCTATCAAAGTTTGAAACGTACTTAAGAGGAGCACGTTTAGTGACTAGGACTGATCACAAGAGCTTGATATTCCTACAAACGTGTAAGTTATTAAGCGCACGGATGATACGATGGGTACATTACATAGGACGGTTCGATTATACAGTTGAGCATGTGAAAGGTAACCTAAACACGGTAGCGGATGTATTATCCCGCCATATAAAGGGGACAACGGACGTGTTAACTAATAAGGTTACGGGACCAGAAATGTATCTATTTAAAACGTCGTTAGGACGAGTAGTACAGGCGAAATGGAAGGAAATAGGTAGTTATCAAGAGCGTGACAATGTCGTCAACGAAATAATTAGGCGTATGGAAGTAACGGGCACGTCTGAATCGAGATATTATACGCTTAAGGAGGGTGTTCTTTATAGGACCGATGGAAAGACGAATACTTTACGGCTATACATTCCCGAGGACATACAAAGAGACTTGATTGCTAGTATACATGAAGAGATAGGTCATTTCGGACGATATAAGGTTTATGCTTTGATGAAGCACCGTTATTATTTTTCGAATATGTCTCGTATAATAGGTCGAATTGTGAGAGCTTGTGAGATATGTCAGAGGTCAAAACACGTGTTAGAAACACATACGGGGCCGATTAAGACTGTGGTAGCGAAAGAAATAGGAGAACGGGTCTTTTGTGACATTTATGGCCCTTTGCCAGCGGGTCGTTTCGGATACAAATACATATTCGTCATGCAGGACGCGTATAGCAAATTAATCAGGCTATACCCACTACGTGCGGCAAGTGGAAAGGCAACGGTAACATGTGTAAGAAAGTTCCATAATCAAATCAAGATTAGGACATTATGTTCGGATCGAGGCGCGAATTTCACTTCGAGAGTTTTCGAGGCAGGCGTTCGTCAGTTAGGTATCGAACTAACGCACACATCTGTCAGAAATCCGCGGCCGAACTCTACAGAGAGAGTTAATAAAGAGTTAGGGAGACTGTTTAGAACATATTGCGAGAAGGCTCATCAATCTTGGGTAGATGCATTACCTAGTATAGAGGATTGTTATAATCAAGTGGTACACACCACGACAGGCTATACACCAAATGAGGTAGTGTGGGGAAAACGGACTTCATTATCAACTGACTTTGATAGAGGCATGGTGAAGGAAAACGAACTACAGCGGGAAATGCTAGAACAAATTAGGCAACAGGCGCGACGGAACATAGTTAAAGCGGCGGAGAGTAGAGAGTCTTACTATAATAAAACACATAAGCTAGTGCATTTCGAAATAGGAGACTTAGTAAAACTTAAGGTCTTTGCGAAGTCGGATGCCGACAAAAAGTTGACAAAGAAATCCATGCGGCTATATGAAGGGCCCTACATAATAGGAGCAGTCCCATATAATAACGTATACACCTTGATCGACGCTCGTACTAATAAGACAAAAGGAAATTATAACGCTATTCACCTATTCCGTTACTATAAGAACGTGTAAACATTAGGGTTCTATTAGGAACTTAGTGAGTGATTACAGAGGAGAAATAGATTTCCAAACGACTAGTCCAAAATGCTGAGGCATTAGGGAAGACTAGGTGTATTAAAAATCTATTTGGGGGAGTGTGAGGTGGTCCGCCCATACCTACAACGTATATTTTTTTCTTTCTTCGCCGAATAGACTCATAAATAAATTTTTCGAACATAACAACACCTTAACATTAAAAGCGACTCGTAAAATAAACATTTAGACCTATAAATTTAACAATTTAGACAAGTTAAATTGTGTGCGCGCATGTGGAAGGCAATTAAGCCAAAATAAGACAAAAGGCACAAAACTTCGAAACCACTTTGAAAGCAATAAACTATAGAAATTAGGAGAAATCTGAGTAAAGGCACGATAAGAAATTTTAACTAGGAAATGCATCGTAAACTATATTTTTTGTGGCCTTTACAAGCCGTGCGAAGCTTGGACATTAAAATACCAGATGTATGGGAACAAACAGGGAATAGAAACTTAACCAATCACTCAATGATGAGGTTTGACTTGGGAGGTGACATTTAGTAACGCGACAGGATTGGTCGAGAACAACGGGTGACGGATACAATTAGACCAATTATATCTTGTACAGTTGACTTTGGGCGTGTTTTAAATCCACAGAGGCTGAAGTCTGGAGAAGGGATGTGAAGGCGCGAGCGCAGAGCTGGCGAGAGAAAGGAGTCAGTTGATCTCTGAGGTCTCCGGGTGGCGGTCCAGTGGCTCACTCGAGGGTCCTTTACAAGCTGATTGGCAGTGCGCGTATATCTAAGCCAGCAGCCCTAATTTAATAAAAGTTAGAATATTTTTTTTGTAAACCTTTTAAGAAAGAAATTGTAATAAAATTACTCAGGGTAGAGAATATAAATTAATAAATTAAAAGCTACAGTGATAAGTAAGGCGGATGCAGTAAATTGGTAATGTACTCTATTCAATCTCGTAATTAATTAATAGACTGCTAAGATCCACAGAGACTCGAGTTAATTGTAAGACTTTAATTGAGAGCCTTAGGTCTCAAAGGCTTATTGGTAATGGACGCAGACAGTTCGCTGGAACTTATGAGTCGAACAATACAGAGAGATTGGAATATGACATGGACCCCAGTAGATTGGGTAATTCTTTTCACAGGGGTGGTCTATATTTTGTACCTATTAATACTACTTTACAGACTAGTGTGGCGTGGATAATAGAGGGAGAAAGTCTGACATAAACCCGCCGATAATCTAGCGCACCAGTAGACCACCTGTTCAATTATGTAAAATTATTTATCCTAAGGGAAAGATTGAATTAAATTGAATTAATCTGTGAATCTTAGCACAATATTATGTAAATATATGTTTGTTCCTACTGTAAAATTAAGGTGTGTGTGTGTCTTTTCTCTTCGAGGCAGTTTAGCTAGCATTTTGCATTATAACCAACTCAGTATGTCTGACTATCTTAAGATAGAAGTAAGTCTGTATATATTCTCGAATTTTCCTCATTGTGGAAATACTGCATATTTAACATAGTAATTACTGTATTGTAACTGTTTTGAAAAGAGCAACCGCCGAGTTTCTTACTGGCTCTTCTCGGTTGGAATGGCATTCCGAACCAGTGGTAGATTCATTAATTATTCAAAAGTACTTGTAAAAATTTAAATTGAATAACAAATAATTCTATTCTATTCTATTAATGGCTTAAGGTAATTTAGCGCCTTAAACATGAATTAAATGATCAAACAGTTTCTTTCCTAATAATCTTTAAGAAACTGATAATAAATCTCATTCTTTTATCCATAAACACTTCTTTTATTAATATAGTCTATAAATTCCCTCATGTTACCTATGTACGATCATGAATTTCATTTCAGAGAGCTAAGCTCAGATAACTATTAGGTGTAGATATAGGAATATTTAAGCTTCCGAGATGGGTTCGATTCCCACAGATTACGGAGGTTCAGACTAAGGTCAATAACTTTATTTCATGCTGATTACATACTCCGATACTATAAATTAAGTCAGGTCAAATATAGCTATGATATTTCTACGTTTCTCGACGGGTTCGATTCCCAGACGAGAGAAATTCTGTGTTGTGAGTAATTAATTGTTTCCAACTTGGACAATTACCGTAAGCTACTTTGATTTAAACAGATAAATACCTTTCATAGTGAACTAAACAGGTCTAGTTCGAAGAGCTACGTGACTATCTCAGAATCAAAGATTAAGCCTATAGTCTCTGAATTACTGTGCAGCCTATGAAAGCTAGACTTCATCTAGCTTAATACGATGGACTGATTAGGGCATTTAATTAGGTATTTCAACACTAGTAAATATTTCGAGAGAAGCCGCAGTTTCGTCAAGCATCTGTACACATTCTACGGGCAGCGACTCGACGCAGGTAAGGGGATTAGAACCTTTTTTGTGTCCTATTGTTAAGCGGTTGCCAGGCACTAGGGTGACCATAGGGTATTGTGTAAAGGAGAGACTTTACTGGAGATGGCTAGGGTGACCACGATATTGTGGAATGAGAGACATTAAGGTTGATGTGGGCTTTTAAATATTAACTTGTTGACTTTAAATAGTCAAAGATTGATACAATATCAGTACATGGCTACCAGTGTGGCGCACCGGCGGCGATTCTCCTACACAACCATTACACGCCCTCTGAAATACGGATCAGCCCCGATCTGGTTTGGCCAAACCACATATCAAATATAACAAATGAATATATCAATAAAACCATGGTAATGGGGCGAGCTACGGCTCTCAAAAGAACCCGTCTCTCGAAGACAAGGGCAATACACGCTTCGCAGCGAAAAAGGGTGATCTGGTCCGTGCCCCAATAACAATGTTCAAAGACCCCTGTGCTGGGTGTAGGGTTCCCCAGTGTTCGAGAGAATCGGTCGGATTGCGATGGCCCAAAGAAGGCATTCATACATTCACCAGCTTATCATGCATTCTATACTGATCGTTAGCTTATACCTTTTAACTGAGTCCTTCTGGACTTCCGAGTGTCGAAGTGACGCTATTCCACTGTTCTACTAAGGTAGGTCCATACAATACAAATGGGCCTCGCGTGTCCAGATAGAATGGAATGATAGCCTGAATTGTCCACCCGCAAATGTATTGCCCAGGTGAGCGATGCGTCTCCGTTCATTTTGGGAAATCCGCGAAGTTACAGATAACATGCCAACTACCAACGTGTCTCTTATTCCTGAAATATTGTTTTTTATGAACTTTTCTTCAAGTATACTTAATCACAAATCATCAATCTTAGACGATCACAGCCGTACCACCACATGTTGATAAAGTAATTTTACTTTATCAACACGATTTCTAATACAATCAAATTAATCAAAGATAAAAGCCTATGAAATTAAAGCACACTTTACGTAAATCTTTACTTATTTCATGTCCTTTTGTTGATCAGTTTCAGTAACGTTATTAAGCTTTTAGATAGATCATATATTATTTAGAAAATAGTAGAAAATAATTGTTACACACAGTACAATACTCAATAGCCTAACGGTAAAAAGTATGGAATGAAAACTAAAAGTTCGCCAGTTCGATTCCCTTCCGTTGCACTATTGTAACCTTAACACTATCGGCTTATTTGAAAGGAAAAGGACAATATATCAGTCCAGTTCAGCTTGGTTAATATTCTTTAAAGAAAATTGGTTGTCTGTAAAGTCGGTTTACGGGCGATAGTTTTTCGTCATAAAGAAACATTGACGATGACTGGCGGGCGGCGCGGCGGCGCGGTCACAAGCCGCAACGCTTGGGCCGATCGTGCCTCTCTATCGCTTGTTCCGCGCTCTCGCTTGCACGCTAAGACTCAGGCGGAACGTGACAATTTTTCGTGCGTGCAGCCGGTGTTCATCGATTTATAAGACGTTATCACGTCAAAAATATATCTTTGCCACTTTTACCGATAGTACCACGGGTAAGTACCTCTCTTTACGTTGATTGCAAACGAAATTCTACTCACCGTACTTCTCGTAAAATCCTTCTCATGCCCATTTACTTCCTCAGCGGCAGTCGGTTCCCCGCGAAAGGTAACCGAGAACAAATGACTTGGAAAAGTTGAAACAACGACAGTCTCATTTACATGAGATCGCGAAACGTAAAGGTGACTCGTGACCTGTTAGCCAAGTGTGTATCCGATACATGTTCTACACGTACCTACTCTATCTCGAAATTTCTTTTCAGATATGCAGATTTTCTAATAATATGTTATGTGTTCAAAGTGTAACGTAAAATTCACAGCTTCGTAATAGGGGTACATGTGGATATGGATTTGTTATTAGAATAGAATAGAATAGAAATATTTTTTATTCAAATAAACTTTTTACAAGCGCTTTTGAACTGTCGATGAGTCTAGCACTGGTTCGGAACGCCCTTCCTGCCGAATAGAACTAGCAAGAAACTCGGCGGTTGCTCTTTTCAAAACAAGTTTACATCACAATAAATACTATGCTATGTATGCAGTGTTTCCACGATGAGGGAAGTTCCAAAAATTCATACCTACTAACAATGCAATATAGCTTAAGATGGGCAGACATAAAGTACCCTCATTCCCGCCCGCGGCACCCGTTCACGAGCATGACGCATGACCCAGCCGTTGCTTCGCTCAACCATATTTGAGGGAACGTAACAACCCGCATCAGAAAAAACCTTATTAAAAGCCCAACGGTCAAATGTGCGGGCTGAAACCAAAAGATCGCAGGTTCGATTCCCACCCGTTGCGCTATTGTCGTATCCACTCCTAACACAAACTTTCCACTTATTTGGAGGTGAGAAGAGAATATAACTTAAATTCAGCTTAGCTAATATTCTTTTAAGAAATAAAACTCAATAATACACACATACAAAGCGTCATAAATAGGTAAATCCGTCATGTCGTCTGTGCAATGTACAAAAATACTTTGTGGGCTAAATCCCTAGAAATATTACTTAGTACTGAAATATCGACAAAGAAAAGAGCTTCCTTTATGAAGTACTAGCTGATGCACGTGACTTCATCCGCGTGGACTTAGTTTTTTAAATCCCTTGGAAACTCTTTGATTTTCCGGGATGCCTTTGCCACTCTCCAGGTCCGCAACTGTACCCATGCGAATCACGTCGATCCGTAGCTCTGTTGCGGCGTGATTGAAGGACAAACCAACAAAAAACACAGTTTCGCATTTATACTTAATATTAGTATGATTCCTTATATGTTATGTGTGTGAATTTCAAATATCAATCTATTCGAAACATTACTATATACTATGGAAGCTGACGGTAGGCAAGCAATGATTTTGATCGGTTCTGCATGCAAAGTAGGATTTAGAATTGACAAGGTGCCTATTCGGCTGAGGGATGGAAGCGATATTTCTGCAAATTGATAGGCTGCTGTGAAGCCGAGTAGAAAGCGAACAGTTTGCATTCATGGGAATATAAATTTTGTGATAGTTCGAAGCTAGATAGATAGATTTATATAGATTTTTTATTCACCAAAATGCAGTACAATGTGATGGTATAGAGAAAATCGAGTATAATTACTTTTACATTTAACCAGGACTGGTGTGTGAATATTTATACAATACAACAAAATGTCAATGTTAAAAGTTAATACAAAATTTTAAATGTATATCGATAATTTTATATCAAATTCAAATTCAAAATTATTCATTTCACTAGATGATAGCCGCGACTTCGTTCGCGTGGAGTAAGGTTTTTAAATTCCCGCGGGAGCTCTTTAATTTTCCGGGATAAAAATGTAGCCTATGTGTTAGTCCTGGGTATGAGCTATTTCTTTTTTAACAGCCAAATTGGTTCATTCGTTGCGGCGTGAAAGAGTAATAAACATCTATCTATCCATCCATACATTCATCCTCACAAACTTTCGCATTTATAATAGTAGGAAGTAGGATGTGACTCTTATGAGTTGACACGTCAAGACACTACCACCGGTTCAGAATGCAGGTTCTGCTGAGAAGAGCCGGCAAGAAACTCAGCAGTTGCTTTTTTCAAGATAAAGTAAAGTTTATTGAGATTTACAAATAGGTATAATACAGTTCCATCTCATTTCTGAGCACAATCCATCTCAATATGCAAGTTAACGGATTCGTCATTCATGAATACAATTTCCTTTACCAAGAAAGATTTCCATTTTCGACTGAATTTGCTAGCTAAGCTCGTATCAAACATTGTAAAGATTTTAAAAATTTAATTATAAAGTTATTTATTTATTTTTACAACTTTATTGCATACAAGAACAAAAAAATCGCGAAAAACCCGTTTCACATTTCATTTATTATAACTAACTAAACTATTATAAGTTAACTACTATAAATAGTGTTTTGAACAATCCTACCAACTTTTAAACAAGTGGGAATTATTGTAACCTCACCCCTATTTTTTGGTCTAATTTGACCGGGCTATAAAGTGAGAGATGGGGTATCACAATAAGTGCATAGGAATACAAATCAATATTAACTACACATACATACACTCTAATAGATACAAACTATACCATAATACAATAAAAATAAGAATAATATACATACAAACACAATAATAATAAGTAATTATATTAATAATAGTTAATTATAATTTTTCGCGTTTCTCGCACATTCTAGCGCTCCAAAAGTGAACCACACCTGCCCGCGGTGCCCCCTGCTGGTCTACTGACGAGACTCTGACGCCCAATAGATGGCGGTGTAACCATTTCACACTGGCTAGACTGAACAAATGGCACAGGCCGGTGTCGGGCAGCAGCGACATCGGCGCGATCAGTCTAGCCCTGAGATGACCAACACGCCTGCCCAGCGTGGTCATTATGGCCAAAACCTTACATGGCAGGTCTCACAAGGCCAAGGTCCCTAGTTAGTAGAGCCGTTGGATTCAGGCGACGCAAGACCGAGACCTGTGGATGTCCATGCAAGCGACCTTTGTTCAGCAGTAAACGTCTATCGGTTGACAAACAAGAAAAAGAAGAAGAAGCTGTTCGAAACTGTATCAGCGCAACGGATGCAAATTGAACCATCGTGAGTATGCAGCCCTCACCTTTAACCTTGAGGATTCCACAATTGGAAATCGATGATATAATCAGCCTAGCGATTAGGACTGCAATCTCCTATTCAGGGGGTCGCAGATTCGATTCCGGAGTTATGAGCGTTTCACATGTTTCAACGGTGAAGGGAAACATCTTGAGGAAACCTGCACGCTTAAGAGGTCTCCATATTGATCTCAAATGTGTGTGAAGTCTGACAATATGCATTGGGCCAGCGTGGGGAACTATGGCCTGTAATATTTTCTCTGCGAGGAGACTTGCACTCAAAAGTGAGCCATGGATGGCTGGCTGATGATGATGAACTAAGAACGGTAACTCGGTTTTATAATTTGATCCTCCGAGCATAGCTCTCTCCATCGCTTGCCTTGTCTTCTTATCAAGCCCATACTTAGCAACCATAGAAGTTGCACAATATGTATCTTTTCTCAAACATGCATGGAAATATTGTCATTATTTTCGAAAAAAGAACACGCGAAGTATCGAATTTTCGGACAAAGAAAATCAAATCCATTGCAGGAGTGTTTTTTGAATTTGGAACATTACAACGCTCCTGCAATGTTGTATGAAACGACGTGCTGGGGTTATTAAATACTCTTTGATCGGATCTCTTTTGTCATTTTTGGCATACCATAGTCTCTTTGCTTAAATAGTACAAATTGCGTTTACGTGGCTGTATCTGTATAGCCATAAATGCGTTTGTTTGCCTGTCGGCACAGATGATAAAAAAAAAATTGGCGGCTAAGCTGAAAATTCGTCTTGATTTGTTATTTACATACCTACTTAAAAATATAAATTTAATAATAATTAAAATGAGTTCAAACGGTTCAGAGAGTGAAATGGAGATTGATTATACTCCACCAGATTTAAGATCAGAAGCCAAATTGGCAATGGAAAACCGAAACAGTATTTTTGGCGTATTTTAATGGGATTGCCAAAACTAAAAAGCCATCTACACTACGGCAATTTATTCCATGCTGAAATGTACAGTTCATGTTAAAAACGGCAATAACTTGAAAAATTATGGGAACTTAACTACTTTTCTTAAACGACAATCGACCGGATTCAAAAGCAAGAAATCGAAAATTTTTACTGGCGAAAACATAAAGCAATTTTTAATTAAAGCCCCAGATGATAATATACCTATTTAGCCACAAAGGTAAATGTAACTTTTAATATTAACTGAATTTAATGTATAATATAAAAAGTGTGTTTTATTTCCTTGCATTCTTTAGAGAAAAGCACTATATATGCCTCGGCGAGAAATGGCAATTGCCTGTCTCGTATTTAGTGAAGTCCTCGCCTACGGCTCGGCCTTCAAACTCATACTCGACCTGCAATTGCCTATTTCCCGGCCTTTGCAATAATGTACTATTTTAATCGTTAAAGCTAGCACTAGAACACATAGATTTTTATATAGATGCTATAGCAAACCTTCAACTGAAATAGTATAAGCACGCCGCTACCAAAATGTCCGCCGCTCCAGACAAGTGTGAACAACGCTGTTTAGTTCAAGCTGAATGTAATTAAGCGGAATTTATGTGCTTTTGAGGAGCTAATGCTGTGTAGTTAGAACATGTGCGTACAGTAGTGCTGCGGTACTGCGGACTGTTTTAGACAATTGAATTTAAGCCGCAAGAGCTCATTGGCGAGATGGACTAAATTGAGGAGCTGGCGAACAAAAAGGGGTAACTGCAAGATATTAAATTTTACAGTAGAGGCTTTAATTAAAGCAATTTTTAATTAAAGCCCCAGATGATAATATACCTATTTAGCCACAAAGGTAAATGTAACTTTTAATATTAACTGAATTTAATGTATAATATAAAAAGTGTGTTTTATTTCCTTGCATTCTTTAGAGAAAAGCACTATATATGCCTCGGCGAGAAATGGCAATTGCCTGTCTCGTATTTAGTGAAGTCCTCGCCTACGGCTCGGCCTTCAAACTCATACTCGACCTGCAATTGCCTATTTCCCGGCCTTTGCAATAATGTACTATTTTAATCGTTAAAGCTAGCACTAGAACACATAGATTTTTATATAGATGCTATAGCAAACCTTCAACTGAAATAGTATAAGCACGCCGCTACCAAAATGTCCGCCGCTCCAGACAAGTGTGAACAACGCTGTTTAGTTCAAGCTGAATGTAATTAAGCGGAATTTATGTGCTTTTGAGGAGCTAATGCTGTGTAGTTAGAACATGTGCGTACAGTAGTGCTGCGGTACTGCGGACTGTTTTAGACAATTGAATTTAAGCCGCAAGAGCTCATTGGCGAGATGGACTAAATTGAGGAGCTGGCGAACAAAAAGGGGTAACTGCAAGATATTAAATTTTACAGTAGAGGCAAAAAACTAAAACACTAGGTTCTAGACCACCTATAGGGTTGTGATTTTTAGATTAATATGACTCTCAAATTACAAGTCTATATACGCTTTGGCTAAATTTCAGAACTCAAAATTTAACGAAATACAGACTAGACAAGTTTTCAATTAACCCATTTTGTTTGCCATCGGTTCACTTATTCCGTTTTGATTGAAACTGATGTGTAATTAGCACATTTTGATTGAAATTATCGATAAAGTAGAAATAAAAAATAGTCTATTCTAGGATGAAAAACTATTTAATCAACTTAAGAATTTCTTATAGTTACGTTAGTTATTTAAAAAAATAGAGTTTTATGAAAAATTTATAGGTTTTCCTCTTACATCTACTTCAACACATTCGCATGTTTCTCCATAACCTTCAATGTCCTCATTATCGTCCCTTTTATCGCCGTTTTCTACTTCACCAACTGCAATCACCCAAAACCTCGCGATACCATGTCAGGGTTTTCAGACCACGTAGTGAGTAGTTTTACCATGTCTCTTTTTTTTAGGAGACATTTTAAAACTTTTTGAAGTGAAAACTTCTTTAGGCGCGTTGAGCATTTTTGTGGGTGAGCAAAAAACATGGATTTCGCGTCATCGTCACCGTCACCATCACCGTCGAGCTTTCCATGAGCTATATTTATACTGTGTCTAAATGTACATAGATATACCTCCGTGCGTTATTAGTATACAAACTTGTCTTGTATGAGGGACTCAAGTGCTGGTAAAAAAACAGGGTCATGTTTTGTTGCACAGGCACAGGCACAGTTATAGGAACTGGCACAGGCACAGGCACTGGCACGAGCACTGGCACAGGCACTGGCACAGGCCCAGTTTTAAAGTTGGTTCACGTACTCATTACAAACAAAGGCTTAGGTGTGATAAATTGATATTTTAATTCATCACAATTTCTTAGTTTTCACTTCTATCGGCAGTCCCTATGACTGCCAATTTTTTTTTTGGCGCGGAATCGACTTCAAAGATACACAAAATAACAAACTAAAAATTTTGCCTTGATTAAATTGGGGCTGCCAGTGTAATATAAAAGGATTTCTCCATAAAATAATGTCAATTACTTCGTTTTGATTGAAATCCATGTTCTGTAATCTTAAATAATATGAAATTTAGCCCCTTTTGATTGGTATTCAAATAAATATTCGAGAGATGCTATTTTTATTTTACAATTACCACGTTTTGAACGCAATCGTCAACTTTGAGTGCTTTTTTATACCACTTTTAGGCCGTTTTGCCAGACTTTTTTGCACCTAATAGATGGAGAGGTATGATAAGAACACGATTTCATGAAAAAAGTTGTTTGAGAAAATCATGCAATTACCCCTTTTTGTTCGCCAGCTCCTCAATTTATAGTCTAGCTCTTTGATCAGTCATACTTTACTTTACAGTATTTAAGCATAGGGTATCCTTGTTAGATAAAATTATAAAAAAATATGAGAAGATTCATATTATTATAATTATGAGAACTAGAGTTAATTTTACACTTAATTGGAGGTAGGAGGAAAAGTATACTACAAGTAAAACTTAAAAAGTAAAAGTAGCTACTACTACTGCTATCGATACCTCTACCGCCATTGACTGACTGATCTACAATGCACAGCTCAAATCACTGGACGGATCGGGCTGAAAGGCATAAAAATAGCTATTACGACGAAGGCATCCGCTAAGAAAGGATTTTTGAAAATTATTTAAATTAAGTATTTAAATTTTTAAATTAATCGAAAAATCAAACTTAACGTGTATGAAGTCGCAGGTGAAAGCAAAATATCAATAAATATGTAATGAGCTGTAATTTGTATACGTAAGGTATACGTAATCGACTCGTGCTTCCTAAAAATTGTTTAGATGACAGGATTAAGAACACAAATTAATTAAAATAATTTTTATCTGTATTTTATTTCCGGTTAAGGTTAAAACCTTCAATTTTCTGGGTCTTCAAAAATACTCGTGCTGCACTTTCAACCCCGTAATGGCGGGCCCCGTAGCTAAAGTGCTCATTAAAAACGGCTTCCACTGAGTAACCTTAATGACGCCATAATTTTTTTTTATTCCATTTTGTGTTGGTTTCACTATTAATCCGACATGCCTTTTAGGTAAATACGAGTATAAATATGAGGAAAAATATATTATAAGTTTTTAAGTAAAAAAGTCACAGCTTATTTTTTTTCACAGACAGTTTTATCCATAATTATAAATTATATCTTCTTATGGGGGGTAAGGGAGCGCACCTCCATCTAGCGCTCCAAAAGTCAACCTCACCTGCCCGCGGTGCCCCCTGCTAGTCTACTGACGAGGCTATGACGACCGACAAATGGCGGTATAACCATTTCATATTGGCTAAACTGAGCAAATGGCTCAGGCCTGTGTCGGGCAGCAGCGACACGGGTGCGATCAGTTTAGCCCTGCGATGACCAACACGCCTGCCCAGCGTGGTCATTATGGGCAAAACCTTCTATGGATATTCGCACAAGACCATGGCCCCTAGTTCCCGGCGGCCTCGCTATTCCTGACCCTGGCAGCGGTCACGGTAATGGCGGGGCAGGGGGTGCTAAGAATCTCCGGACGAGATTCCGCTGCCAACCCCGACGACTGAACCTGGTGACGTATAACGCACGCACTTTGAGGACCGACGAAAAGATCATCGAGCTGAAAGAAGCAGTGAGCAAGTTGCGTTGGAGTATTATAGGATTGTCTGAAGTCCGAAGAGAGGGATAGGACTCGATAATCCTCAATTCCGGCAACTTGTTTTACTATCGGGAGGGCGATCAACAGTCCCAGGGTGGTGTCGGGTTCATCATCCACAAGTCCCTCGTCAACAACATTGTACAAGTCAAGAGTGTGTCGAGTAGGGTAGCGTACCTTATACTCAGAATCACCAAACGGTATTCGCTGAAGGTTATACAGGTCTACGCACCGACATCGACACATTCTGACAAGGAGGTAGAGGCGCTGTATGAGGATATATCAAAAGCCATACACGCCTCTACCACTCATTACAGTGTTGTGATGGGGGATTTCAATGCAAGGCTGGGCGAACGTAGCGGTGCAGAGACGAGAGTTGGGCATTTTGGGTATGGGCGAAGGAACCAAAGGTGCCAAATGCTGGCCGACTTCATGGAGAAGGACGGCCTCTTTATGATGAACTCCTTCTTCAGGAAGCGACCACACAGAAAATGGACATGGTTGAGTCCCGATGGTTCCACGAGAAATGAGATCGACTTCATTATGTCGACCAAGCGGCACATATTCAATAATGTCTCTGTGATCAATAGGGTGAAAACCGGTAGCGATCACCGGATGGTAAGAGGCACGTTGAATATTAATGTAAAGCTAGAAAGGGCCAGACTGGTGAAGTCCACTCTCCGACCTTCTCGTGCTCATATCCAAAATCCCGAAAACTCGAACTGCAGAACCGATTCGAGTGCCTAGCAGACTGCGTTTCTGTGGACGATCTAAACAACAGGTTCGTGGAAACTGTCCATACTGTGGGGTCTAAATTTTTTGAGACCCATCGCAGGAAAAGAACCGAAAATTTCTCTGACCATACTCTCAAGCTAATGAAGGAGAGACAAGAGATGAGGCTGCAGTCATCGGCAGACGCGGCTGCCTACCGGCGGATTAATAGGCAGATCTCTAAGGCACAAACTTGCGACCTCCGTGTCTTTAATACCAAGTGTATTAAAGATACCATTGAGCGGAACAAAGGCTCAAAAGTGTTCGCGAGAGATCTGTCTATCGGACAGAGCCAGCTGACACGGCTGAAAACTGATGACGGCCGTCTCGTCTCTTCTCGACCTGAGGTCTTGGGAGAGGTTGAGAAGTTCTATGGACAGTTATATACCACGACACAAAAACCTGTCGAAGATTTGGCCAAAGATCCCAGAGCCAAACTGACCCGACACTATACCGAAGATATCCCGGACGTCAGCCTATACGAGATTAGAATGGCTCTCAAACAGCTCAAGGACAACAAGGCGCCAGGTGATGACGGAATCACTGCGGAACTCCTGAAAGCGGGTGGAAAACCGGTACTTAAGATCTTTCAGCGATTGTTCAATTCCGTCATCCACGAGGGCACAACGCCGGAAGCATGGCACAGGAGCGTGGTGGTTCTGTTCTTCAAAAAGGGTGATAATACCTTGTTGAAGAATTATAGACCCATCTCGTTGTTGAGTCATGTTTATAAATTGTTCTCGAGAGTCATTACGAATCGTCTCGCTCGTAGGTTCGACGACTTCCAGCCTCCCGAACAAGCCGGATTCCGAAAAGGCTTTGGTACCATAGATCACATTCATATGCTGCAGCAGGTTATACAAAAGACGGAAGAATATAACCGGCCACTTTGCTTAACGTTTGTGGACTATGAGAAAGCCTTCGATTCGGTGTAAACTTGGGCTGTGTTGAGGTCGCTGCAGAGATGCCGGATTGACTACCGGTATATCCAAGTGTTGAAGTGCTTGTATGAAAACGCCACAATGTCAGTACGTATACAGGACCAGACTACGAAGCCAATCCACTTGCAGCGTGGAGTGCGACAGGGGGACGTTGTCTCCCCGAAGCTCTTTACCGCTGCGTTGGAGGACGTCTTTAAGCTTCTGGATTGGAACGGGCTTGGCATCAACATAAACGGCGAGTACATCACTCACCTGCGATTTGCCGATGACATAGTAGTCATGGCAGAGACTCTGAGAGACCTCAATACAATGCTCAACGATCTCAGCAGATTTTCTCAACAGGTGGGCCTGAAAATGAACATGAGCAAGACGAAAATCATGTCCAATGCTCATGCACCGCTCCACCCAGTAATTATTGAGAACTCTGCACTCGAAATTGTCGACGAGTATATTTACCTGGGACACACAGTCCAGCTAGGTAGGTCCAATTTCGAGAAAGAGATCAACCGCCGAATCCAACTCGGCTGGGCAGCGTTCGGGAAGCTCCTAGATGTCTTTTCGTCCAAAATTCCTCAGTGCCTGAAGACGAAAGTCTTCGAACAGTGCGTGTTGCCAGTGATGACTTACGGATCCGAGACATGGTCGCTAACTAAGGGCCTCATAAGTAGGCTCAGGACCGCTCAGCGTGCGATGGAAAGAGCTATGCTCGGAGTGTCCCTGCGGGATCGAATCAGAAATGAGGAGATCCGTAGGAGAACCAGAGTCACCGACATAGCTCAGCGAGTCGCGATACTGAAGTGGAAATGGGCGGGCCACATAGTTCGAAGAGCTGATGGTCGTTGGGGTCCCAAGGTGCTGGAGTGGCTACCCCGCACCGGGAAGCGCAGTGTTGGCAGACCCCCCCACCAGGTGGACCGACGACATCAAGCGAGTCGCAGGGAGCCGCTGGATTCAGGCGGCGCAAGACCGAGGCCTGTGGAAGTCCATGCAAGAGACCTTTGTCCAGTAGTGGACGTCTATCGGTTGATAAAGAAGAAGATATCTTCTTATAATTATAGTTGCCTATATAATCCTCCTCCTACATAATTATAGTTTCCTAATTAGGTACAGTATAAGTAGATCTCATTAGGTATAACTACACCGTGCACCGGTGCGCTTTCAACTTGCGTAGTAAATAACTAGTGGTTCGCCCCGAACTGAGACCTCGCGGTATCCCATAATTCCCGGTAGTTTTCACTATATTATATTGTAATTAAAACGCGCCGAATCTGATGACGTCAATCGTCATCTGCTTTCGTGGATGGGATGCGTATTTACAATATTAAAGACAGCGCCATCTAGTAACAGTGTAGTGAAGTTTTGTTAAAAACATTGATGCCCATTAAAACTCAAATAATTTCGTTTCTTTATAATATTTATCTAATCTTAGTATTTGTTGTTCAAGTACAGGATATAACTCAAATTATGTGTAAGTTTCAAGTTTTAAAACAAAGTGGTTTTAGAGATCTAGCCTCGAATACAATCTCCACTTTGAAAGCCCCCATTTCGTATGGGAGCCCCCCTGAAATAAAGATTTTTATAACTTTTTAAGCCATTTTCGGCTGGAGGCCATCGGTTTACATATCATATCTAAAATTGAAGTAATTACGTTCAGTAATTCAGAAGTTATAAGGCTCTGACAGACGGACGGACGGACGGACAAGTGCAAATCGCTCTAGTAAACTCAGAGACCTTCGCTTCGCTCGGTCGACTATTTATGTCTCGTTTTATTTCGAAAACTGAGAAAAATCACAATAACCTCTGTAGATCTGATCTATTAAGAGTATAAATTATCGACCGAGCGAAGCGAAGGTTTCTGAGTCTACTTGAGTGAATTTGCACTTGTCCGTCCGTCCGTCTGTCCGTCCGTCCGTCTGTCAGAGCCTTATAACTTCTGAATTACTGAACGTAATTACTTCAATTTTAGATATAATATGTAAACCGATGGCCTCCAGCCAAAAATGGCTTAAAAAGTTATAAAAATCTTTAATTCAGGGGGCTCTCATAGAAGCGAATGCGAAGTAAAATATTTTGGAGTTTTCTCCTTAAGAATCGATTTTAGCAGCCCGGTATGAGAAAAATCCGGGCAGTAAAATCAATTTATCAATGACCTCGTTACGTTCTTCACAACGTTGAAATTTCTACTCTAACGTTGAGTAAATATGGTTGGTTTTCGTGCGAAAGAGCTTTCGCTTCGGGTAGCCGAGCGCGTAGCGATCGGGTCCCCGAAGCGAAAGTCGGTCGGGGCGCGCTCGGACCCGAGTCGCGCGCATAGAGAAGGATATAGTTATAGCGTCGCGCGTAAACTTCAGTCGTGCGTCGGAGGCCGGAGCTGACACACACTTTTTTTTATAACTTTTCATAAAGTTGGAGTGTATCATATTAAAGATAATTTGAAACAAAGTACAAAAGTATTTTTTTTTAATTTTTTTCCTAAAATTGACGAAATGGGAGGCTTTCAAAGTGGAGATTATATTAAACCTCAGAACGAATTAACCATTGGACCCCGGACTTCAAAATTTTATATTTATTAGTGTTATGTCATGTACTCATAGACGAATGATATTTAAAGCATGTACTTGAACAACAAATTCTAAAATTACATAAATTCAATAAGGAAACTAAATTATTAATGAGCTGCAGTATTTTTAACAGAACTTTACAATATGTCAATAGATGGTGCTCTCATCTCATATTGCAAACGTAGCTATAATATGTAAATTATTATTATTTTGTATGACAAGTACTAATACATATAATAACATGTTATTCAATTAAAATTATTATTTAGTTATAATCAAACATCAATAAAACTTCACGTTGCAGTTTGTTTTTACATGTTTTCTGATCGTGTCGATAGATGACGCTGTGTACAAATAATTTACTTTGAATGTTCCAAAAAACTATACCTAAGTTTGATTGAGGCCTTGAGGATTTCACTATAACAGTTCTCTAACCTTTACGGGCTACCTATGTTAAGTTAGTTGACACTTTCTGTCAACTTTGTTATTACGAACCTCTACGGGACAACTAAAGGTGAAAATGACATTGGGATGTTAGGATTGTATTTAGTTGCTACCTACGTAAAGAGACTTCTACAAAGGGGATGATTTAGGTATGGTTGGTGAAAACAGGCATAAAAATAATGTCAATTTTGATCGTCATGTACTTATCTATTGAATGAATAAGTAATTATGGGAAACCGTTACCGCGAGGTCTCAGTTCGGGGCGAACCACTAGTCTAAATATATAAAACGAAAAGGTGACACGCACGGCTCAAACCACTGGACGGATCGGGCTGTTTGGCATACAGATGGCTATCATAACGTAGGCATACACTAAGAAAGGATTTTTGAAAATTCAACCCCTCAAGGGGGTAAAATAGAGGTTTGAAAAATCGAATTTAACGTGAGCGAACTCTCGGGCAAAAGCTAGCTATGTATCATCATCATCATAATCATCACCAGCAATCCATCAATGGCTCACTACTGAGCGCAGGTCTCCTCTCAGAGAAGGGTTATAGGCCATAGTTCACCAAGCTGGCCCAATGCAAATTCACACACCTTTGAGAACATTATGAACAACTCTCAGGTGTGCAGGTTTCCTCAAGATGTTTTCCTTCACCGTGTAAGCTTGTGATATTTAATTTCTTAAACGTACTTAGAAAAGTTAACGTACGTGCCCGGGATCGAACTTGCGACCACCCGAACCGACCACAGTACTAAACACTAGGCTATCACTGCTGCAGTTATGTATAGGTATTCATATAGGTATGTACATAATATTATGCCCGCTCCTTTCACAAGCTTTACACTAAAATTGGCGGACAAAGGGGAACATTAGGCATGCTAAAAATGGAAAATGTTCTTAAAATTAAAAAAAAAATAGTTACATAACAGACTACACACAATTGTGACACTGCAATTAAACTTTATTCTAGTAGCTTTTAAGCAGCAAGAATGCTTCAATATTTTCCATCCCTCAACTAAATAGGCAAGTTGTCAATTCCAAATCCTACTTTGCATGCAGAGAGCGTAATCCTACCGCAACGGCTGCACTCGCTCTACAAAATAAACTCCAAGAAACTGACGGATCTCTGAGCTCGAACACATCGCAGTGGGGTGCTCTGAAGAGTTATTATTGGTTTTCGTATTTTATAAATCACTTCATTTATTTATTCATTGTATAAACTGTGCAAAAGTAAAGGTCATAATAATATACACATAATACATACAAAAGTACGAATAAAATCCCATTCTAGCTTTTGCCCCCACGACTTTGTTCGCGTGGAATTAGGTTTTTGATTGGAATTTTCAAAAACAGAGAAACATGCACTTATTTATTTTTAATCAAAAGGAATTTACGATATGGGATAATATTCTGGGGAAACTCAACTGACAGAGATAGGGTATTCAAAAGCCAAAAGAAGTGTTTGAGAGCAATATGCCATTTGAACTCGACAGAATCATGTAAACCCTATTTTAATAAATTAAAAATATTAACTACTCCATCTCTATATATATATGAAGTCTTACACTAGCGGCACGCTATGATGGCCGGTTTGACACATTACAATAGTGATGTGGAATGTCAATTTATTCTCGAACAAAAAACAATTAAGTTTTGTTTTTGTACCTGATTAAATAGGTTTAATAAAACAAAAATGTATATGTTTATTTAATTTATTTGAACGAACTGAATATTTGAATGAAAATGAATATACATACTTTATATGCACACAAGAAACATATGAATACAAAAGATACCAAAAAAGGTGCCACAAAAGGCCATAATTAATCAGATTCGTCCATACTACTATTTTCACTGTCGTCACTGCTATCATCACCTACATTAATAATTATATGTTCGTTTTCTATAATATTATCTATTTTCACATCTCTTTCATAATCTTCCCTTATTAATTTAACAGTTCTATTCACAACCTTTTCCCAGTCTCCTTTAGTCACATGTTCACAAGCTTCTTCTAATAATTTTAGCATTTTTTTTGTGGTAAATGGGGGTTCTGTATTGTGTCTTGCAGCATATCCCTTAATTTGAGCCCACACCAACTCAATCGCATTATACTCACAATGGTAAGGCGGTAACCGTATAACTCTGTGCCCATGTTCTAATGCTATTTCGTCAATGACGTATCGGATCTTGGTTGGTTTGTTTTCTTTTAAAAGACGTACTAATTCCGCTTTTAACATATTCATGTTTGCATCTACGCCATTTTTACGAAGCCATGCGACGATATCAGCTTTCTTTTGGGATTGGGCAGGTGGCTTGTCAATTTGCATCGAGTGGTATGGGGCGTTGTCCATAATTATAATAGATGGTTCAGGGAGGCTACACAACATTGAGGTAAACCATTTAGTAAACTTTTCTCCATTCATGTCTTCATGATAGTCTCCAGTGGTTTTTGACGCAAAAGCCATGAGAGAACCTTCGACAAACCCGTTGATGGTTCCGGCGTGACAAATTATAAGTCGCGATCCTTTTCCTACAGGAACTTTGGAAGTAGATGCTGCTGTGTCATCGTTCCAAGAACGGCCTACAGTATGGTTAGCATTAAGCCATGTTTCATCCAAGAACACAACATTTTGCCAAAAGTTAAACTGAAATATCTTCGTTTTTATTTGTTTCTTTCTTCGTTTTTAATTGAAAGCCAATACCAAGTTTAATGGATATGACTTGAATGATGATGGACTTTTATACAAACTTCTAACCCCTATTTAAACCCCTTGGGGGTAGAACATCAAAAAAAATCCTTTCTTAGTGGATGCCTACGTCATTAAAGGAACCTACTGTCAAAGTTTCAATCTTCCAAACTCCAGTAGTTTAGGCTGAGAGTTGAAATATAAGTCAGTCAGTTTTTTTTTTGTTTTAATCTAAATTTTTTTTGGGGTTTTTTACAACCTGGCATGTCAACCCCATCGATTCATACAATATTTAACCTTAACAATAAACTTATCTAACTTAATACTAACTTAACTATCAAAACGACCGAAAGTCACTGACGGGAAGCAGTGACCAGATCACAAATTTTTCTAGCTAAAGGACTATGAATTTTATATAAATACAGAAGACTCGGAGGGTTGTGTAATGTGCAATGTCTCAATTGAGTGCTTTTTTTACTCCTGACTGTAACAATGAACTCGGGGCCGAGGTGTTGGTGGTGGGGGGAGACCGCATTTTACCCATTCCTCCGGTAGTCCTTACTATAGTTATAGACAGTTTTACACTATCGATAGTATACTATACTATAGATACATACTATCGATACTATAAAACTATCGATACTTTCAATTGTTTTGTGTAATTTTTGGCAATTTTTGCAATACTTTCGATAGTATTGAACGTAGAACTATCGATAGTATCGATAGTATTGCCTTCATCAATAGTACTATCGATATTATTGTCACGTGGCAATAGTTTTACAGGTCTTCTATCGATAAATAATCAAACTACCGATGGTTTTGCAACACTAGTCCTTACTCATCGAGATTGTTACGAAAATCAATAGTATCGGTAAAACAGTAACCAGAGTAGTACAAAGGCTGATTTGAAATATCATCAAATACATTCAGCTTGCGGGTCACGAGTCACCTTTACGTCTCACGCTCTCATGTAAATGAGGCTGTCGTTATTTCCCGGTGTATTCGACTCTTTCCCGCCTCATTTGTTAGCGGTTACCTTTTGTGGGAATCCTTCGTATCTCTATACGTATCTACCTACTTAAATAACATCAGCTGTGAGATTTTCTAAAAATTTATTATTGCTACAGTAAAAGTGGAGCAGCTGGGAACGGCAGGGGTTTATCTGTAACTAGCATTTGCCCGCGGCTTTGTTCACGTTTGTTATATTTTTCAACCCCCTATTTTACCCCCTTAGTGGGTGAATTTTCAAGTATTTTCTTAGCGGATGCCTACGTCATAACAGCTATCTTTATGCCAACCAGCCCGATCCATCCAGTGGTTTGAGCTGTGCGTTGATAGATCAGTCAGTCACCTTTTCCTTTTATATTTTATACTTAGACATTTTGCATCAAATGGCAACCCTCACGATCTATTTCTCAATCACTTAGTGAACATTAACAGACGAATAAATTTGAGTTTTTGACCAATACTACAAAATGTCAGGATATCAAAATTCGTCATTTAAATTTTACAGGAAAAGGTAAAATAGGTCCTTATTCAACTAAATTGAGTGGATTGTCTAAAAATGATTGTTACAGTGTGACGATCGCAATCACCTCTAATCGGCTGGTAGTCTCTCGCTATTGGTTAAAATGCATTCATGCAGCAAGAACGCCATAAAGGAGATTGACGAATTCCATAGAGTTTCTGACCCACACGAACTGAACTGAACACTGAGCGCCCACGTTCACGAATCAAACTTCTCATACTTGTTCTAGTAAACCAGACTAACAAAAAATAATCAAAGTCTATCAAATAAAGTTGGGAGAAAAAAGATATTCACTTGTATTGCCATGTAACGGTTATTTATAATGTGTACTTGTGAATATTTTTGACCCCCATCTTCTAAGAATATGGGGCTTACACAGAAAAATACTCTGAAAAATATTAATTAAAATTTCATATTTTCTGAATCTGAACGGTTTTTAAAAATGCTGGGTAGCCAAAATTCGCCAACCTCCTTTAGCCAATCAGAGATGATTGCGATCGTCAGTTTAAGACAATCCCACAACTAAAGGGACCTATTTCACAACCGCCATGTAAACTCAACCAATTTCAAATTCGAGTTACGGGATTTCTTCCAAGCAGAAAGGAATCTATCTATAGTTAAACATACAATATGTCTACGGTTTTATGACTTTTAAGGTTACGGTTCACCAAAAATCGCATTTTATGTTCTCAATGTGTCCCCCTAATTCATGTAATGTCCCCACCTATGTCCCGATAATTATTATTCATGTAAGCTGCCTGCTCAACTCAAAAAGGTCTAAGTCAGAAAAAAAAATTCTTACCTATTTGTGAAGTCATACATTCAGGCAAAATAATAAAAAGTTACGTAAGCAATCAAAGCTCCACAGATGAGAGAGAAGTTTTATAATAAGGAAATTTCCGGACGTTTCCGATGCTGTTTGTACGAACACGGTTCGCGGTGGGTAGCAAATGTAATGGTCTAATATTAAATGAACTGTAAATTATGCTTTGGACCTTCTTACTAACTGCATCAGAAAGAGACTAAATTTTTTCAGTTCGAATTCTCACCAATAAGATAAACGCGAAATGTGATTGTTTGTTGGTTTTCTTCCAATCAGATCACACTAATGTTTTTCGGTTTGAATTCTTTAATAATATGATAAATGCGAAAGTGTGATTGTTTGTTGGTTTTTCCTCCAATCCAGATCACACTAATGTTTTTCGGTTTAAATTCTTTTTTACTATGATGAATGCCAAAGTGTGATTTTTTGTTGGTTTTTCCTCCAATCATATCGTAACAGAGCTCCGGATCGACTTAATGGCTATTTTTAACACTTCACTAGCGTAACACTGGATAGATGACGTCACAAAAAATCAATATGGCGGACGCTAGCCACTGATAACAATAATTATTTACTCGTATTGTCTAATGTTAGCCAAATGTTAAAGTAATTAGTTTGGTTAATAGGTGCTAGTAATACGAAACAATAACTGTGGAACCAAAATAAATTTTTGACAACCCAGCAGCAAAACTTTCAGTTTTAATCAAGGCTTTTATAATTTCTCAGCACCTACTAATTATACATCTAAATCAATCGATATAATAACGACTTACATAAATAAGAACGCTGAAATCACTTCAGAGCTCACAACGAAAATAAAGTTTATACAACCCTACAATATAAAACAACGATAAATAAAGCGAAAAGAATTTCATTTCACGACAAAATAACAAATAAGAGTTGAGTGTTGACCGACGGACACTTACATAAGATTTATAAGCTCGTATACTTCGTCCCCTAGAGGCTTAGGCATCGAGACTAAAACCTATCGCAGACCACCGATAATATCCACCCTAACTCGTAACAAAAAAACTTGTGTAATATGGAAAATTCACAAAAAGGACGGTCCAAACAATTACTATAATATCTTGCTAAACCAATCCAATTACATATCTAGAGAAAAGATAAAGCTATCTCAGCACTGAAGCAGTGATAGCCTAGTGGTTAATACTGAGGTCTCCTATTCGGGGGATCGCAGGTTCGATTCCGGGCCCGCACCTCTAACTTTTCTAAGTGCGTTTAAGAAATTAAATATCACGTGCTTTAACGGTGAAGGAAACATCGTGAGGAAATATGCACACCTGAGAGTTCTCCAAAATGTTCTCAAAGGTGTGTTAAGTCCACCAATTCGCATTGGGCCAGCGTGTTGGACTATGGCCTATAATCCTTCTCTGAGAGGAGACCTGCGCTGAGTAGTGGGCCGTTGATGGGTTGCTGATGATGATCTCAATACTATAAAATATTCTATAAACGTTCTCATGATTTAATTTTGGGTATAACAGTCAGTTCTCTGAGGAAGACTTTCTTTTCTTGACAACAAACATGTGCCTAAACATAGGTTTATGTTCACTCAAGTCAAGTCCAATAGAACTGACGACTATCGCAAAGAGACTAGGATTTACAACAATAATGCTCACCAAAGCATGGGACTGAAACACCAAGGTGAAAAATGAAAGCGTGTCAATGCGATTAAGACAGTACTTAAAGTCTATTTTGGATGAAACCCCCCAGGCAAATGTCGGTCATCTGCGTTAGTTCTCATCAAGGTTCTCGTACTAAAAGTTGTTCGAGACAGTCTGCATACATTTAATTTATATGACAAACATTTTGATTTACTGAATCGTAAACAAAAATTTTCACGTGAGTCTTAATATTTCAGGCATAACTAATGGATAGCGAACGGCCATTATTTTATTAACTGTAATAAATTCTCATTTTTAGGGTTCCGTACCCAAAGGGTACCAACTGGACCCTATTACTAAGCCTACGCTGTCCGTCCGTCCGTCCGTCAGCGGGCTGTATCTCGTAAACCGTAATAGATAGACAGATGAAATTTTCACATATTATGTATTTCTATTGCCGCTATAACAACAAATAATAAAAATTAAATTAAATTAAAAAATTAAATTAAAATATTTCCATGGGTACATGGAAATATTTTTATTTAATTTTTTTAACGGAACCATAAAAGAGCGAGGCCCGACTCGCACTTGGCCGATTTTTTTCTTATAATTGACACTTTAAATTCATTTTAATTAATTGAGCTCATCTAAATTTTCAAAATTATGATGAGTACGTAATTTAAACATTTGCATGCTATTTAGCAGAATATGGAGGAATTTTTATGACATTGTTAACATCTAACTATACTGTACTAATATTCAGCAAATAAAATTTCAGCATTTCATTTCATTTTCATTTAGTACAACATTCAACTTAGTTCCTGAACTTTCAAGTAAGTGTATTATTATATTATTAGAGCACTTAACAGGCCAATTGAAAATTACGCGCCACGCCTGCAGCGTATGCGAAATTTTAAAAACTGCTTTCATGGCTCAATCCATAAATTATTATCGACTTATAGTATATTAAATACGAGTAGGTTCTTTTGAGCTTTTGAATTTTTTAAATATTCATATGAGACCTAACTATGAGATATGAATTAGTTCGAACATCCACCATTACTTTTATTATAGTGTATTTATGAACCTTACCTAACATTTTTAATTATTCGAAAAAAAAAACTCGTTACATTAATGGCGTTTCATCCTTCAACTTTAACGAAAGTAATATACACTAGCGACAAAATATCGCTCTATAAAAATTCTAGCACATGGTCGTGTTGGGAAACATTTTGATAACCTTCCTGGTAAGTGAGTACTGTGGTCTTATTAGTGAAAAGTATGGGGTTCGACTCCCAATAGGGACAATTTAGGGTTTTTGATATCTAAGTTATCCCTGTACTAGTCTGATGGGAGATTTGGGCTGCAAATAGTTATCTTCATCTTCCCTTAAGCAAGGATATGCCGCCAAGCAATGTTGCGTTTCGGTAAAAGGATGCTTCGTTGAAACCCATTTGTAAGTAAGCCCACTTCCATCTTAAGAGTTCAATACTGTTAACTAATTATTATTACCTACTTAAACATCCTCAAAAATTTTAAGGCAATGCCTTAAAGTCTGTAATTAGATCTTATTAAGTTGTGTAAATACATTATTTCAAAATTGTGTTGTATAGAACTGACTTATCCATCAGACAAGACAAAAAGTTGTACAACAACTTGTCGCCCACGTGACCTTACTCTACCGCTTCCGTGCCCATGGGGATTGCAGCATCCGCAACACAATGTACCACGAGGCAGTTACTGCCTTGTAAATGGGATGCGCCATAAAGTTGATCGTCAATACAGATTTCAAGGGAATATCGACCTTAATGTAACGACGATAGTGGTTCGATTCTCGACTTTAGTGGTGTATTAGTTTACTTTAGGGTGATGTGGGTTCAACGAGGGAATGTTTTAAACCGATGTGACTGAACTTGATGTCTGATGCTTTAGATTTTAATTAATATTCGTATACATATATATTTTTTTTTCAAACATGTCACGCTTGATTACACACCTAAAGGATGCTGTAATTAAAATATCTTTATGTCTGTCTGAAATACCATTTTAATTTACCCTGAATAGACTATAGAGGATAATATTTTGTTCTACTATATTATTGGGTTAAGGTTAACTAAATGGGTCTGCCCGCGATATTCATTTCGATACGACAAAGTAGGTTTATGGCATTCTAATGCGTCAATGGCAGTATCATCTACACAGGTTTGTATAAAAATCTTTACTTGAAAGTGTCCAGTTTAAGAAATTAGTCCGAGTATCGAGTATGACGTGAGTTACTCACAAATTAGTCGATACTTGGACTAATTTCTTATACTGGAAACTTTCAAGTAAAGATTTTTATACAAACCTGTGAAGATAATACTGCCATTGGCGCAATTAGAATGCCATAAGCCTACTTTCTCGTATTAGTTTACAAATTGCGAAAAAACAAATTAAATTTGAATTCCGCGGGCAGACCCGTTTAGATCGCATTAATGTAGAAATTTCGCCGAAAACAAACAAATCAGACACCAACGAGATTTATATTTACATCGGTTGACCACATGGCGTGCAGTTTACATAGCTCCCTTTGGTACACGAGGGGAAAACGAACTTTGTATTTTTACCTGACTACGATAAAGCCAAAAAGAATGCTTGTGATTTTAAACAATGTATGTACAATATATTATAGTATTTATAGTTAGTATATTACTAACTATATTTTAATAACTGAACACTAAGTACTTATGAAAGCAGTGATAGCCTAGTGGTTAGGACTGTGGTCTCCTATTCGGAGGGTCGCAGGTTCGATCCCGGGTACGCACCTCTAACTTTTCGGAGTCAAGTGCGTTTAAGCAATTAAACATCGTGAGGCAACCTGGACACCTGAGAGTTCTTCATAATGTTCTTGAAGTTGTGTGAAGTCCGCCAATTCGCATTGGGCCAGCGTGGTGGACTATGGCCTATAACCCTTCTGTGACAGGAGATCTGCGCTCAGTAGTGAGACGTTAATTGGTTATTGCTGATGATGTATGCATCTATCTATCATCATCATCATTAACAACCCACTAACGGCTCACTACTGAGTGCCGGTCTCCTCTCAGAGAAGGGTTATAGGCCATAGTCCACCACGCTGGCCCAATGCGAATTGGCGGACTTCACACACCTTCGAGAACATTATGAAGAACTCTCAGGTGTGCAGGTTTCCTCACGATGTTTTCCTTCACCGTTGAAACAAGTGATATTTAATTGCTTAAACGCACTTGACTCCGAAAAGTCAGAGGTTCGTACCTGGGATCGAACCTGCGACCCCCCGAATAGGAGACCACAGTCCTAACCACTAGGCTATCACTGCTTCTAATTCCTAGTTCCATGCAAATGTCATTCGTGGTCACTGGTCATAGAAATACGAAGGTCGTAATTCATAGCTCCATGTTCATTGTCCGTGGTCATTTCATTTGTTTGTAATGCATTTGACATTTGCGCGTTTATTTTATTTTTTCGTTCGTTTTGTGTTTGTTATGCATTGTAGATTTGGTGTGATTTTGCTGTGTCTTGTCCAAAATCACGCATCTATCTTTGTATGTGAGTATATTCGAATGTTCCACCATCGAATACTGTACAGTAGCGAACTACTGAGACGAGTTTGATGAATAAGGTGTCAATCGACTCGTTATTCGGATCATATCTGCATCATAACGAACCGATTGACAACTTATTCATCACTAACTGATGACCGCGACTTCGTCCGCGTGGATTTAGTGATTAAAATCCCTCGAACTCTTTGATTTCCGGGATAAAAAGCAGCCTATGTCACTCTCCAGGTCCTCAACTATACCCATGCAAAAAATTACGTCGACCGTAAGTAGCTCTGTTGCGGCGTGATTGAAGGACAAACCAACAAACACACTTTAGCATTTATAATATTAGTATGATATTATTATAATTGACTCCTTAGTTTATTCGCTACGGTGGAACATTCGTAAATAGTCACACACATACATAAATATACAGGGTTAATTGTAATTCACCAACAACCTCCCACGTGTAACTTCTTTGCATCAAAGTAAATAACTTTTGTTCCACGATTTTTTAAAATTCCTAAAAATAATTTTTTTTTTCACACAAAAATAAATAATATTTATTTTTCAAAGAGAATGGGTGTCGTATTTGACGCACCGTCACTCGATATTCGGTACTTAATGCTTGTCTGATACTTACGTCTGTCGCCGCGGAAAGCCTTTTTGGTGTTCGCGATAAACGCGAAATTATGGACTTGCAGACGATTGCTCAGCCTGATGTTAGTAATACACGTCACAAAGCATTTTTAAATACGAAGCGATAACTTCGGACGTTAATTGTTGTGCGGTTAGTAACTTAGTAGTCGACGCTGCACGCAGGTGTGGAAGAGACATTACATAAAATGACCAAAGAGTTAAAAAAATGACAGACTCTTCAACAAAAACTTAGATTTTTTTTTTTGAGAATTTATTGATTTATGTGCAAAGTCGTTTAACAAATGTTGTTCAGTATTATACATAGAAGTTACATGTGGGAGGTTGTTGGTGAATTAAAATTAACCCTGTATAGACTGGTAAAATCTAAACCATTCCTTTTAGATTTGCCAAAGCCGAGTAAAAAACATTTGAGCATAAAACTAATTACTCACGAAGTACAAGGAAACCTTTTAGTCGAACGAGTATATATCCGCCAGGACACGAAAAATCGATCACTATATTAAATCCGATCATTAGTCACGGACGCTTTTACGGGATTATCCCGTTGCTTGATTGGCAAAAACGTAGCTAAGCCACACATGCTCAATTTTGAGATATAGTTAATTATATCTGTCTTTAACCTCATTTCTACTATTTCCACTAAACTCATCTAACTTCTAACAAAAAGTCTTTTTTGTAGTCGGCTAAAATCTATAACTGTCGTTTCTATACACACAATAAATCACTGAACCGCTTGATGCAAATCTATAATGTTTTAATGCCCCTTACATTTCAGTTTTTCAGTTTTACATAAAAATAATTTAAAAAAAATTAAAATATTTTTATAAATTATTTAGAACAACCATAAATTCAATAAAAAAACTAAAACATTATTTGCATAAAATAAAATATAAATTAAAAAGTGCATTGAAAGGTCCGCTATTGTTTCCATTAGCAGTTTATATTTTATGCACCATTTCAGTAATCTTTTTGGCCAATTTTCACTCACATTCCGAAACTTTATTTTTGCACTTACCTATGTTTTAGCTAACGGTTGGCTGCCCGTTTGATCGTTTTTCTGCTCCGATTCCTGTAGGGTGACCACATTTGTGCGGTGATAGCGGATAATGGCGGATGTGACGTCATTACATTAATTTTATTCTCGGATTTCTTTTTGCCGGACGTACAGCAGATGTTTGCAAAACCTGTTTTAGTATTTTTTGAGTTTTCGATTTGTGAAGGGTGACCGGTTTAGGCAGTGAATAGTGACACCATTACCGGACAATGGTCAGTATCAAGTACTTTGATTTTATTCACCAATTTGTTTATTTTTTAATCATCATATTAATATCCATGTTCAGGATAGTGTATCGTGTTTGTTTTAGTATTTTTGTACTTTTCGATTTGTATAGGGTGCGGATAATGTCATCTAAATGACATCGTCAATTTAAAAAAAATATGGTCTCACTTTAATCAGTTTTACCAGAAGTGTAGGTTTTAGTTCTATTATAATTTTGGATATATATAGGGTGACCACATTTTTGCATTATTAATAATATGGATTCGAAATCATAACATCATCAGATTTTTTTAAGGTTTTAATCTATTTTGTTCTCCTTTGTGGCACCAATTTTGTCGAGTCAAAAGGTGATATCTATAGATGGCACATCTCACTCAGCTCAGACTCCAGCCTGAGCTAAAACGAGACAGATTTATGTCAGGACATATTTGTGTCTCATTTTAACTCTATCTTGAGTCTTGAGCAGAGCCAGAGTACGATCTATAGATCTCACCACCATTAGCCTTAGAGCTCACCACCATTCTTAACGATCTTCTGTGCTCGTCCAACACTCCTGGTGTAGCGGCCAATAGGGTCCTAAATAAAGTGGCCAATAAGGTCCGTCCAATAGTTACAACAGTCCCAAAAAATTCGATAGTTTTTACTATGAGTCTGAAAATACGAAAATAGTTTATCTTTTGTAGATTGTAGTATACTGTAACCTCATTTGTGAAATCATAGCAGATTTTACTTAACGGTAAAAGCAATACCATTACTTGAATTTCATTCCCCGATTTCCTTCAACCTATATAGCAGATAATGGTAAATGTGACATCATTACTTGAATTTTATTCTTCATCTCTAACCTATAATTTTCAAAAAAAAGCTGTTACCTTTGCCACGAAAACTGTCAATGGCCTAATTCTACTACTAAATAGATTGATCACCTACTGTGAAGGTTCAGGGTTCATTTTACTTGACGCGATATCATCAGTAACATGTTGCCTATTTTACAGCATTATGTATGAAATAATATTGTCATACACCTATGAGTCCGCATCACATTCCTGAAATAGCTGAACGGAATACCTTTTGTACGTATTGGATAGGTACGAAACAAACTTAAGTAATAATCATTTCGAAACAAGTGACAATAGGCCCTATTGTTAACAAAATACATCACAAATTCGTTTGAAGTAGAGGGTAATATAACACATGAGTACATCATTATTACCTTGCAAAATGGACATGTGCCGGTAATTGATGAAGTGATAGGGCGGGGATATGTATCGATGCTTTTGTGTCAGATAAGTACAGGTATGAAATGAGTATAACTCAACATTTAACAGTGACTCGCTTGTGATCGTCTCTGACCACCTCATAATCAGAAACTTCAAATTCAATTTCAAAGCATTTGTTAGCTTTCTTAATTTTCTTAAATATTTTCATTGGTTGAGATTAATCATATGATTTCTGTTAAAAAACCAGAGTAACTCTTTGGTTTTGTAACAGTGCTGCTGCTGCTGCAATAGAAATAGAATAATATAATTCATCGTAGTTAATCAATTTAATACTAGATGACAGCACTAGTTTATTACAATTCCTTCACTAAAATTAATCGAAAGGTACTACGTTCCATCCGGGTGTCCCTTGATACCTCTCAAGTTTTTGTTATAACAATTCCAGTTCGGAAAAAGCGAAGGGAAAGAGAGCGCACCGTGGAGTAACCATGTTCGATTAAAGATTTGTACTTTCTGGCGACTATGGTCAAGTTAATACCTACTCGGACTATATTATATTTAGTTGTCCATATTAGTCAAAGGGTACACCACTGGATCGGTGTCACTTGTGTACCTACCGGCGACAGAGCGGTACGTGAGTGTGTGTTTGTGTGCTATCTACATATCTATAATAATATTATAAAGAAGACGAAAGATTTTTTTGTTTGTTTGTTTGTACCGAATAGGCTCTGTAACTACTGGACCGATTTTAACAATTTTTCAAAATTGCAATAATGTAACCCAAAGTAGCAAAATTTTGCCTATAAAATGCATTATTTGGCGTATGAGAAAACTATTGATGATACAGAAAAATTATGTTCTATATGATTAAAGTACTCATTATTTTCTACAAAAAAGTCCTCGAGGGAATAAATCTAACTATCATATTTAAATCACAATAGTACCTTTTGTGTTCTAAAATTTAATTAGTTCGCCTTTATTATCGGGGTAATTAATTTTTCCTTACTAATACATATTATAAATGCGACAGTGTGTTTGTTTGTTTGACGGTTTGTTGGTTTTTCCATCAATCACGCTGCAACAAAGCTACGGATTGACGTGACTTTTGGATAGGTATAGTTTAGAACCTGGAGGGTGACATAGGCATCCCGGAAAATCAAAGAGTGCCCGTGGGATTTTAAAAACTAAATCCACGCGGCCGAAGTCGCGGGCATCAGCTAGTAGTAGATATACGAGTACACGGGGTCATTATTACAGAAACTTAGTACCTCAAAGTCTATCGGTTCACAGTGGTTATTACAATGATACTTTTACGACTCCGGAAAGTCACGCTCTCCCTAATGAATGTCAAAGGACGGAGCAATATTTTTTTTCCATTTAAAGGTTTCTCCAGAATGTCGAATAAATTACTGAACTTTCTCAGTGCTACTTAATTATAAATAAAAAAATAGTAAGTAGGCACGTGTCGGACCTCTCCTTTGACGTTTTCAAAAAGGTCTTTCACCGCAAGTAGGTACCTACTTACACTTTCCGCAAAGAAATCAAAGGACTATTCATGTACCTATTCGTTTCCGTGAATCGACGCAGGCCGTGTTTCTATTTTTTCCTTTAAGATTGCTCCAATAAACACGTTGGACTTACGATTATTTATCTAGATACTATGCGACTTGCTATGCGAAAGTGTGTTTGTTTGTTGCTTTATTAGTTTGTTGGTTTGTCCTTCAATCAAGCTGCAACAGAGCTATACGGATCAACATGATTTTCGCATAGGTTAATAGGATTAATGTTACAAAACGCAGTTACAAAAGTAGGTAGGTACCTACTTTATTTAACTGCGAAAAATACTACATTACTACTTATATTATTAATTAGCGTACTATGCATTAATTGTATCTCTGCCCTTTAAGGTCTTTTAAAAGCAGTTTAAAATGTCAATCCCAGAAGAAAATACAGCCATGTTTTTCCTCTAAGATATCCTCGAATGAACACTTTGGTTGGATGTATACAGGTGCGTGTAATACCTACGCCGCATGATAAAAAGATGTGTTCATAAATTATTCATAAAAATATTGAGTTGGTCCGTGTGTGATGTTGAAATACCAAGCAATATAAGACTACATAATATTATGTAGTGCTAGGAATAATATTAGGATTTGGGGTGTACCGAATTAAATTTGAGCGTAAAATAGATTAATATCTGTTTATTTTTACAGCGGTTGAGGATAGGATGGAGAAAATCGGTGAAGAACGGCATAGCATGCCGTGTTTCCACTAAAGCGGAAAGGAGATGCTTACTAACTGGCGTATTAAAACATCACATCTCGTCTCTCCCATGTCTCTACTCTCTCGTCTCCACTGCTTCTTCTTCTTTATCAACTGACTAGCTGATGCCCGCGACTTCGTCCGTGTGGATGATGTTTTTAAAATCCCTTGGGAAGTCTTTGATTTTCCGGGATAAAAAGGAGCCTATGTCACTTTCCAGGTTCTAAATCACACACAAATCACAAATCACCCATGCAAAAATCACGTCGATCCGTAGCTCTGTTGCGGTGTGATTGAAGGAAAAACCTACAAACCAACAAACAAACACACTTTCACATTTATAATAATAAGTATGACGTATTAGGAAGGAAGAATTAATGCCACGATAATAAAGGGGATCTAATTAAATTTTAGAACACAAAAGCTACCATTGTGACTTAAATATGATAGTTAGATATATTCCCTCGGGGACTTTTTTGTAGAGAATAATGAGTAATTTAATCATGTAGTACATCATTTTTATGTATCATCAATAGTTTTCTCAGCACACGCCAAATAATGCATTTTATAGGCAAAATTTTTCTACTTTGGGTTACATTATTGCAATTTTTTATAAGGATCTTTAATATTTTTGACAGTAAATTATAGCCTATGTTACTTTCTGATAACTTAGCTTCATTGGTGAAAAAATGGTTAAAATCGATCCAGTAGTTACAGAGCCTATTCGGTACAAACAAACAAAAAATCTTTCCTCTTTATAATATTATTATATTATACTAATATAGTAATATAGTAATATAGTATATAGTAATATAGTATATAGTAATATAGTATAGATAGAAGTCCACTGATGCACATGTCGAATCTCTTGTCCACACTTCCACTCCTCTCCGCTGAGGTCGTCCCAATAAGGTCGCCCTTAATCAATAAGAGATAATATCTCCTCTTCTCTGTAGGTTTCCACTGAAGATAAGTGGAGATAAGATGTGGAAATAACGATATCTTATTGGTTTCATCATTTGTCATTGTCTTCATTAACCTATAGATTTCCACAGCTGGGCTAAAGTTTCTGCAGGAACTTTCACACGTCTCGGTCTTGCGGCCCTTTATCCAGCGGCTTTCAGTAAAATTCAATCAGAAAAAACATTACATACCGAAAATGGGACCCAGCATGTAATAATAATAAATTCAGCCAGCATAACTACGTAATTCAACACGTCAATACTTCAATACAAATCAAAAAAAGCCGGCCAAATGCGAGTCGGACTCGCGCACCGAGGGTCCAAAAGTAAAAGTAAAACGATAATATTATATTAATTTGCTTATTTATCGTTAACTTTGTTTGTAGAGGTTTATTGTTAATATAAAAAAAAACTATGCTAGTTAGAGCGTTGGTTTTATTTTTCCTGTAAAATATACATAAACCTCTATTGATCATAATTATTTCAGATTTTGCGATTGGTAAACTTCGGAGATAAGGGTGGGGGAACGGTATTTTTTTCGACATTTTGGCCGATTACTCAAAAACTATTATATATAGAATTATATAAAAAACTGTTTTAGAATGTACAAGTAAAGGCCTTTCATATGATACCCCACTCGGTATAATTATCTTACTTTGAAATTTCAAACCCCCGATTTTCCCCCTTTTTTAATCAAACTAAAATAATTTTCGCGTTGCTTTTATTTTTCCTGTAAAATATACATAAACCTATATTGACCATAATTATTTCAGATTTTTCGATTGGTAAACTTCGGAGATAAGGGGGGGGGGAACGGTATTTTTTTCGACATTTTGGCCGATTAATCAAAAACAACTATATATAGAAATAATTTTCGATTTTTCTTTATTCCAATGATGTCGGGCACTATTATACACAACTATGCCAAATTTCATGTCGAAAGCTATAATAGTTACTGAAATAATCGACTGTGACAGACGGACGGACGGACGGACGGAGAAAGTCTCACCATAAGGGTTCCATTTTTACCATTTTGGTACGGAACCCTAAAAACTTATAGTACCTATCTAAAACAAAATAGCCCCCCCCCCCCCCCCTATAGATTTCCAAAGAACCTCAACTGATACATACCTACTAGCTAACTAAACCTTTAACTAAACAGATTTCATAGTGCACGAAATATATGTACGATTACCCAGGTGCACCCTCTATTTTGTCACTGTAATAGTCAGTAATAGTCCGATGGGGCAGTGATTCGTCACTACGCGTAGAAAGATCGATCATATGGGAACGACAACTTTACGTGCTCTCCAGACTCTTCGGAGCACGGTGTTGTCTGAGAGATGACTGAGAATTTTTGACAGAAAAATCTAATATCTAACGATTTTTCCCATTCTGGGACTCGAACATGGACTTTATAGTCCACAGCCAAATATATTAATTAGTCACTTAACGATCGAGGCTGTGAACTCCTATCAGTAGGTAAATATCGGTAACTCTCTCGTAGGTAGTAGGTATATTAATTAATTCAATATCACGTTAGCGTTTGCTTAGTATAAATGCAAATGCTATACAATTAAAAGCTGAATTATGTAAACTCGATAGTAATAAATCATCCGGCGCTCGGTTATTAATGAAATAGCTACCCGTTTGTGCAACTGTTGATTTAATTTAAATGTTATCTCTGGAATGAAAAGGTTTGTTGGTTTCATAACTTTAGGCTGCGCTGCCTCGCGGGATATCGCATACAAATGTATTACGCTTATTTAAAGTCTATTTTTTACTAGATGATGCCCGCGATTTCGTCCGCGTAGATTTAGGTTTTTTAAGTCCCGCGGGAACTCTGTAATTTTCCGGGATAAAAGTAGCCTATGTGTTAATCCTGGGTATGAGCTATTTCCACTCTAAACAGATAAATCGTTTTCTCACCTCCGGGCGGAAAGCGTCCATTTTCCTCCCGCTGCGCTAAACGAAAATGTCGCTTTCCGCCTCCGTCGAGGAGAAAAATAGTATACACACCACGGGCAGTAAATAAGAAAGTCTCAGATCACATGTTTATTGACCTCGGCTTCGCCTCGGACAACAATTACATGTGATCTGAGACATTTCTTATTTTACTGCCCTAGATGTGTAATGTACTATTCATTCGTTGTGTCGTGAAGAAGTAACAAACATTCATCCATCCATCATAACTTCTACGTTTAAAATTAAACAGGGATATACACAGGATACATATACATACATATATATATATATATATATATATATATATATATATATATACAGGGATATAACAGTAATATTCTAATATTACTAAGGATTTGGAAATTTTGACCTTTTACACGTGTCTGTAATAGCTAAGGAAAATGTCCACGAGTAAATAATAAATTATGGTAATAAGTTCGTGCTCTGTCGAGATCCTTTCAGGTAATGAATGGTAAACAAAAATTGAATACATACTTACGCATTGTAAAGATAATCTGGAGGAAACTGCGAAATCATAATATTACCCATGCTGTGTTTTTATTTCCTCAGTGATATTGATTTAATAATGGCGAGAAAATATTGACGAAAGTACATGAAAAATCCATCGTGACATAACGAAGTAAGTCCTGATCATTAGTCACGGTCGTTTTTGCGGGATTATCCTGTTCTCTTTACTGCTCATTGATTTGAGTAGGGTGACCGCAGTTTTGGAAGCGAATTAAAATTCGGACGCGACATCTATTAAACTTAAAATTTAATAGAAAAAATATTTTTAAAAAGCCGACTACAAATGCCCGCGCCACTTCAAAGTATTTTATATTTATTGTTGATTTTTTAAAAACCGCTCGACCGACTTCGATAAAATTTCAATGGGACCATCAAGGAATTTTCGAAATCGGTTCGGGTGTCTTTGAGTAATCGGTAAACATACATTTAAAAAATCCGACGAATTGAGAACCTCCTCCTTTTTTGAAGAAGTTTAAAAATCAAATTAAGCTCATTCCAGTAAGATGTGGATGATCATCTTCATCATCATCATCAGCAACTCATAAGCGGTTTACTGAGCGCAAGTTTCCTCTCAGAGAAGAGTTATAGGCCATAGTTCACTAAGCTAGCCCAATGCAAACTGGCAGACTTCACACATATTTGAGAAGTCTCAGGCGTGCATAAAATGGTTACAAAAGTTCATCAGTCAGCCATTTTGTTGCTCGGCGATTTGCGGAAAGACCACATTCCAGCGGGGAACGGATAAAGGCGGATATAACGTCAATAGTATCTAACCGCAGCCGATTCGCTTGAAATCTAGTTGAAATCCAACAAGAGTTTTCAAACGTCGACCTATCTAAGAGACGTTGCCGTTTATAACTGGTATTGGTAGATTTTAGACGCTTATAATTAATTTTAAGAATTTATTACAAACCAGCTTATGCTTGTTAGATTATGTAAACTCAGACAATGAAGTTTTGTTATTATCTATGGTAATAGTGTTCTGTGGTAAAAATGTCAAAGGGATGTCCGGTTTACTCTTTGGTCTTTCTTCCTGTTTTCATATTGTCTCATGTCATTGTGTAATGTGTGCCGAATTAAATCTTAATTAATCTTTTGCCGTGGTGTCCTTTTATTTCCAAATATCAACTGGTTATGGACTAGCAGCGCACGGGAAGAAAAAATGGCTTCGATTTCGTCGGGAAATACTATACAAATTGAAAAACTTCGTGGCATCGAGGACTACAACAATTGGAAATTTTTAATGAAAATGATGATGCACGAAGATTTGTATGAATGTATCGAATCGGAGGATACGAAGGACGTTAAAAAGAATCAAAAGGCAATAGCAAAAATATGCCTTTCGGTCGGTCCCACGGCGTTGGCACACGTGAGAAATGCGACATCACCATATCAGGCGTGGGTGAGTCTTCAAAAAGCTTATAAGATAAGATAAGGGCCTATGCAGGAGGCTTGGCCTTCTCAGATCACTGTTCAGTATGAAGCTCAAGGATGGAGAGGAAATGTCGAGCTATGTAAATAAAGTCACAGAGCTCGGTCAGCAGCTTGCAGACATTGGATCACCGTTGGATGATGCGTTTATCGCTGTTATTTTATTAAGTGGATTATCAAGCGATTATGATCCATTGATAATGGCTTTGGAAAACTCCAGTGCTAAGTTGACCAGTGAATTGGTCAAGTCCAAACTTCTACAGGAACAACTACGAAGAGATGACAAGGTGGATGGTTCTGGAGCAAGTGCTTTGACAGTAAAAGCCTCAATTATCTGCTTTCGATGCCGTAAACGGGGTCATCTAAAGAGTGAGTGTACTGCGAAGCTCGGTAATTCATCTAGAAAGGATAATAAGACCTCGCCGGCAACCACAAAGAAGAGTGGCAAATCTTTGTTGACTGCGCTGTCCATGACTGTGAAGAGTGATGCTTGGCTTGTGGACTCTGGCTCAAGCCTACATCTCAGTCACAATAAGCAAATTATGAGTGATTTTGAGTGTTTACCGCCCTTAGAGGTTAAATGTGCTAATGGTGATGTAGTGAAAACAGAAGGGTGCGGCAATGTTACAGTGAATTTGAAAAATTTCGGTTTAAAGACAATAAGCAATGTATACTATATTCCTAAGCTCTCTGCAAATCTACTATCAGTTAGCGAGTTAAATAGGAAGGGTTATAGTGTAATATTTAGTTCAAAAAGGTGTAAAATACTCGATGGCAGGGAATTAATTGCTACTTATAATAACGGAGTTTATGTACTTGATGTTATTAATAGTAAATTAGGTTGTGATGTGGGGTCTGAGACAGCCATGAACTCGGTGAGTAAGGTGTCAGAGGAGTGCGAGTCCCAAACTACTAGGACTTCACATGTACCTGAGGACAGCAAGGCTTCACAGGAGGTGTGGCATAAGAGGCTCGGCCATCTCAACTTGAGGAGTATGAACCTTATGAAGAACGGACTTGTAACAGGTATGGATTTTGATAATACTACTTATAGTCCTTGTGTTGCTTGTATTACAGGAAAATAAACAAAGTTACCGTTTCCTAAGAAGAGTCAAAGTAGATCAAATGAATTATTAGGATTGATTCACACTGATATCTGTGGTCCCATGCAAACACCATCGTTGAATGGTTCCCTATATTTCATACTTTTTATAGATGATTACTCACGAAAAACATTTATTTATTTTCTTAGGTGGAAGAGTGAAGCTTTTGAGAAATTTAAATTATTTAAAGCTTTAGTGGAAAATGAAACCAGTAAGAAAATAAAAATGATTCGTAGTGATAACGGGGGTGAATATATGTCTAATGATTTTCAGAATTACCTAAGAAGTTGTGGAATCAGACACCAAACCACGGTTTCACACTGCAGCGAACAAAACGGGGTCGCGGAAAGAGCCCATAGGACCATTATGGATAAAACTCGCTGTATGCTTCAAGATGCTGGGTTGGGCAAGCAGTATTGGGCTGAAGCAGCCAATACAGCTGTGTATCTGAAGAATCGTTCACCGACAAAAGCAGTGATGGGGACTACTCCTGAGGAGAAGTGGACATCGAAAAAGGTAAATGTTCAACATTTACGTACTTTTGGTTGCAAAGCTTATGCTTTGGTTGAAAATAAAAGGAAATTGGAACCGAGAAGCAAGAGTTATATTTTTGTAGGATACTGCGAAGACACAAAGGGTTACAGGTTGATAGATCCTACATGTCCACGGAGATGCGTTAAGGCAAAGCATGTTACTTTCCTGGAAAATAAATTTATTAAGGACTTTATGTCACATGATGATAGCAGTGCAAATAAAGACACTGTAGTGTTTATAGAAAAATCATCTGGTCTGTCTGATGATTTGGCTTGTAATAAACCATTGAGGTCTTCAGAGAGTTCTGAAGAAATAATTTCATCACAGCCATCTGAAAAGCCAGACATATCTATGGATGAAAATTTGACATCTGATGACATAAACCCTAGGAGACAAACTATATTCTGTCTAGATGACACGGATGATACAATAGGAACAGATTATTGGTCCGATCATACTTATGTTCCAGATACCACAGACCTCAGTTCTTCGCAGACCAGCTCTGACTGCTCCTTCAAAGATACTCTCGACCTGGAGGGGTATGCTGGGTTAGCAGAGATACTGAACGAGGCAGACATCCCTACATCCGTAGAGCAGGCAAGACAGAGTAATGAAGCCAGAGAGTGGGAAAAGGCAATATTAGATGAGTACAATTCATTTAAATCTAATAATTGTTGGACTCTAGTAGATTTGCCCAAGGGTCACAAGGCTGTTAAATGTAAATAGCTATTTAGTAAAAAGAGAGACCCAAGTGGTGCTCTGAAGAAATATAAGGCTCGTCTGGTCGCGAAGGGCTACAGCCAACGGCATGGCATAGACTATCATGAAACATTCTCACCAGTTGTTCGGTATTCAACGATTAGAATACTATTAGCGTTAGCTGCTATGAGAGACATGACAGTGGAGCATCTCGATGTAAAAACTGCATTTTTGAATGGAAATCTTAAAGAAAATGTGTATATGGAGCAACCTGAGGGTTTCATAAGAAAGGGCGAAGAGGGAAAGGTTTATAAGTTAAATAAAGCTATTTACGGTTTGAAACAGGCTGCAAAAGCATGGAATGAAAGGATAAATAATATTTTAACTAACAAATTAGGGTTCAAAAGGTTATCCTCTGAACCATGTGTCTATATCTATAATCATAATGGTGAATTAATGATAATTGCCTTGTATGTAGATGACATAATGTTGTTTTCGTCTAAAACTTCTCAGATGAAATCTGTTATTAAGAAAAAACTAACAGAAGAGTTTGATATAACTGATTTGGGGACAGCTGACTGTACATTAGGGATGAAAATAACCAAGTCACAGGATGGAATTTTTTTATTAAATCAGTCCAGTTATATTATGAGAATTTTGGATAAATTCCAGATGTCTAATTGTAAACCAGCTGCAACTCCCATGGAGGTGGGCCTGAATCTCAAAAAGGGAGATTGTCAGAATTGTAATTTTGACTATCGAAGCTTAATAGGTTACCTTATGTACTTGGCGGTATGTACCAGACCGGATATTGCACATAGTGTCAGTTACCTCAGCCAATTCAATAACTGTTATTCTGAAGAACATTGGAAGGCAGCAAAGAGAATATTAAGGTACTTAAAGGGTACTGTAAACTTCAGCCTCATATTCCAAAAACAAGGTAAAATGGAGATAACAGGTTTTACAGATGCAGACTGGGGGTCTAATCAGCTGGATCGCAAGTCATATACCGGGTATGTGTTCAGTCTTGGTAATTCTATAGTTTCATGGGAGAGCCGCAAACAGCGTACCGTTGCACTCTCCAGCACTGAAGCTGAGTATATGGCTGTCTCAGACTCATGCAGGGAAGCTTTGTTTTTGCAAACTTTTGTAAAAGAATGTTTAGATTTGGATTGTCCAATTCAAATTTTTAACGATAATCAATCTGCCCAAAAGATTTGTAAAAATACTGTATGTCATTCTCGTACGAAACACATAGACATTCGACATCATTTTGTGAGAGATCTTATTAGTAAGAAAATTGTAGAAATCAGTTATGTGCCAACTGAAAGCATGATTGCTGATGTATTTACAAAACCTTTAACAAAAGATAAACATTGTAAATGTATTTCTGGTTTACTTAAAGTATAACTGCATACGATTTTAAGTTTTAAGTAACCATATTTTTATATTGCGTTGTTTGTAAACGGTTTATGAATGTACTGATGTCATGTTGGCTATGTTTGCGTAAAAGAAATAAGGGTTATACTGAACGTATAAGTACCATGTAAGTATCATGTATGTTTATCTAAGTTCAACTTAATTGTCTTAGTTTAAGGCCTGGTGTTAGATTATGTAAACTCAGACAATGAAGTTTTGTTATTATCTATGGTAATAGTGTTCTGTGGTAAAAATGTCAAAGGGATGTCCGGTTTACTCTTTGGTCTTTCTTCCTGTTTTCATATTGTCTCATGTCATTGTGTAATGTGTGCCGAATTAAATCTTAATTAATCTTTTGCCGTGGTGTCCTTTTATTTCCAAATATCAACTATGCTCGCAACTTCGTCCGCGTGGATTTGGTTTTTAAAATACCTCGGGAACTCTTTGATTTTTCGGGATGTAAGTAGCCTATGCCACTCTCCAGGTCCTCGACTATACCCATCCAAGAAATCACGTCGATCCGTAGCTCTGTTGCGGCATGATTGAAGGACAAACCAACAAACAAACATACTTTCGCATTTATAATTTTAGTATGGTTAGTGTGTTGGTCCTTCAATCGTCCCACAAAAAGGTATGAATCGAGCGACGTGAGTTTGCATGGGTTTAATTGGACAGTCGCATAGATAGTTTTTATTCTCTGAAACTCAACATTATCCTCAGGATTTTTAATTCTGGATTGATGTAAAAAACAATTCTTACTATCTTTACAAATGTTTTAAATGCAAAAGTGTGTTTGTTTGTTTGTTTGATGGTTTGTCCTCAATCACGAAGTAATAGAGTTTTGGTTCTACTCTCCAACTCTCTTCAAATCGTCAACTATGTCCTTGCAAAAACATGGTTTTGCATGAGTATAGTTGAGGACTTGGAGATCGAGATAGAATATCTTTTATCTGGGAAAAACAGAGGGCACCTCCTGGAACTCCACGCATACCAAAAACCTAACTCCACGCTAACCAAGTCGAGGGTAAATGTTAGTTTGATATAAATCCGATGCATACTTTCAATATTAAAGCAAAACTACGTTCGTATGAAAACTCGAGCTCACTGGAAACACCAAGGGCTCGTTTCTGGACACACAGCGCGTTGTGCGGCGCGTGTTCGCGGCTCCCGCCACGTACAACGCAAACGCTTCTGCAAGAACGCTCTCATTCTTAATGTTTGAGTTAACCGCGCAACACAACGCACCACGCGCAGCGCAACGCGCCGCGTGTCCAGAAACGAGCTCTTAAATTAGAAGTAGGAAGCGAATTGAATTAGTGAAGGAAGTGAATTAGTTTTTACACTGACATTAAATCGACTGTTAGACTGGAAATCGACGGCGACATTAATTTTGATCATTAGTAATGGGTGGTTATGCTCGATAATGCGGCTCAATCATTTTGCTGTGCAGCGATTCATGTAGAGTGACCACAATTCCAGGAAGAGCGGACCTCTCGCAGAGTGGCTGGTCCGGGGTTCAATTCCCGGCAGGGGCAATTTAGAACTTTATAACTTCTAAATGATATTATCAGCTGTGATAGCCCAATGGTTAATACTTCTGCCTCATTTCCGGGGTGTCCAGGATTCGATCCTAGGCACGCATCTTTGACTTTTTAACCGACTTCAAAAAGGAGGAGGTTCTCAGTTCCTCGGAACTTTATTTTTTTATGTATGTTCACCGATTACTCGAAGACGCCTGAACCATTTTGGAAAATTCTTTTATGTTTGAAAGGGTATATCCTTCTCAGGTAAATTGAATCCATTAAAATTATATTTCATTCCATTTAAATTTTATCGAAATCGGTCGAGCGGTTTTTAAAAAATCAATGATAAATTATATACTTTGTAGTGGCACTTCCCAGGTGGTCCCATTTAAATTTTATCGAAATCTTAATAATGTGCTTAAAAAAAATCAACAATAAATATACTTTGTAGTGGTGCGGGTGTTTGAAGTCGATTTTTAAAAAGTGTTTTTATATCAAATTATTGGAGTTATTATTATTAAGAAATTAAATAAACTTGCTGGAAAAAACCGACCGTGAGAAGACCTACAAGCCTAGGAGTTCTTTCAAATGTATGTGAAGTCTACCAATCTGACTTGACCAGAGAGATGGACTAGAGCCTAGAGCTTTCTCGTTCTGAGAGGAGACCCGTGCCCGTGCCTAGTGAACGTGTGAAAAACTGATAAAAATAATCTTCTATCTTTTAACTAAATATAATATCAAAGGAAAAGGTGACTGACTGAATGACCGATTTAGCAACGCACAGCTGAAACCACTCGACGGATTAAGCTGTAATTTAGCATACAGATAGCTGTATGCTAAATTATGACGTAGGCAACCGCCATGGATAGATTTTAGAGATTAAATAGGGCTTTGAAATTCGTATGAAAATTGAACCTAACGTGAGCGAAGCCGCGGGAAAAGGCTAGTATAGTTACAAGATCAAATACTTGTTTGTGCGCGACTTTAAAACACATTCATGTTAAAACAGAAGTTATTTTAAATGTCAATAAAATCGCGAATGAAATTCGATGTAAGCTCTCTTGTAATGAAACAATAATGAATGTAAATATTAATACTGCCATCATCATTACGAATTCCGTAATCTGACATACACTTCGATGTTTACAGATTTACTTAAATGTATCATTTTATCCCAAAAGCAACTCGAAGATATTATATTATTTGCAACGCAGATATATTATTGCTTACGTCACGAGACTTAGTTGACCATCGGGTCCTAAGAGATATTTGACAATCGCCGAATATAGAGTTCAACCGCCAAATAAAGTTAACTTTGATACAGTTTTTGTATCGCCAGTCAGTCAGAATGTCCAATTAATTATTATTATTATTGGTCGGTAAAGTTTACTTAAGCAGTGATAGCCTAGTGGTTAGAATTATGGTCTCCTATTTGGAGGTCGCAGGTTCGATACCGGGCACCTCTGACTTTTCGTAGGTATGTGCATATTTAAGCAATTTAATATCACATGCTTCAACCGTGAAGGAAAACATCTTTAGGAAACCTGCACAACTGCGAGTTCTCCATAATGTTTGCAAAGGTATGTCAACTCTACCAATATGCATTGGGCCAGCGTGGGGAACTATGGCCCACCCTTCTTGGAAAGGATATCTGTGCTCAGTAGTGAACCGTTGATGGGTTGCTGATGATGATGGTGATGATAATGAAAGTTTACTTAGGAATAGTAAAATAGGCACTTAGTGTTTGGGATCATTTTACTTGCTAAGAAAATGGTAGTTTGTTTGTATGAGTGTTAATGTAATCGCAATGTCCTACCACATGAAATGCCAAAACATGTTTAGTCTTTAGTAGTTAAACCAGTGTTCGCTTTTAATACTACAATTTGACAGCTTGCAAGAACTCTCAAACGTCTTTAGATAACATTATTTTCAATATTTTTTTGTAGTAAGATTTGTTGTGTCAATTGTCTTCGCTTACGCTTGAAGTTCAATGATTTTATGGGACTCATATTTGGGAAATTGAAATAAATGTAGTACCGTTCTGAAAAGCTATTGTTATTAAAGTGAAAAATGACATATTGAAGTTGGTTGAAGGTATATTTTTTGTACTCTATTAATATTATACTACAGAACATTGTGATCAGCAGTAACAACTATAAATAAAAGTATAAAACTTATAGATGAGCGAATTAACGGCTGGATCATGCGTCATGCTCGTGAACGGGTTCCACCGGAGCGAATGGGACTACTGCCTGCATGCCCGTCTTAACATGAATTGAATTGAGAATTTGCATTTTTCTGGAACTTCCCCTCATTGTGGAAACCCTGCATACATAGCATAGTACCTACTGTAGACTTGTTTTGAAAAGAGCAACCGCCGAGTTTCTAGCTGGTTCTTCTCGGCAGGAAGGACATTCCGAACCAGTGGTAGACTCACTCACGATTCAGAAGCACTTGTGAGTGCACAAGTTTATTTTAATAAATTCTAATGTAATATTCTATTTACTTTCTATAGACCTCCTAGTAGTGATCTTGAAATATAGGTGTCTGGTCTCATTTGGTGGTAGAGTCTTGTACTGGTGAGAGACTTTGGTCGTGGGTAGTTACCACGCTACCGTCAAAGACGTGTCATCGAGCGATTAAGTGTTCTAGCACGATGGCGTGTAGAAACCGATTAAGAGTATGGGTTTAGTTACACTGCCATACCCCTTCCAAGTTAGCCATACCATCATGGCTAACTTGGATTGTAGTTAGCACTACCATCTCAGACTGCATTGTCATTTACCATCAGGTGAGATCGCACTCAAGGGCTATTTGGTCATCCAATCCTCCTCACTAATATTACTAGTGGTTCGCCCCGAACTGAGACCTCGCGGTAACGGTATCCCATGATTATTCATTCAATCGATACATGACGACCAAAACTGACATTATTATTATTATGCCCGTTTTCACCAAACATACCTAAATCATCCCCTATGTAGGAGTCTCTTTACGTAGGTAGCTTCAAAACACAATCCTAAGTCCAACCATCCGTCCCAATGTCCTTTTAGGTGTCCCGTACATGGATCGTGATAAAGAAGTTGACAGTAATCATCACCTAACTTATCATAGGTAGCCCGTAAAGGTAAGGGAACGTCAGTGAAAACATTGAATTATTATGGTATACTAACGAGTGAAAACGGGTTAGGGGCATCTGTACAAATCGTCATCTATCGACGCGAATAGAAAATATACAAAATGCAGCAATTAATTTGGCCCAAATTAATTGCTTAATAAATTGGGCCCAACTTAGCTTAACGTAACTTAACTTGGTAACAGCAGTCGAACGACACGAAATCGTGCCGAACCCATCAAGTTTTTATTTAAATCCTTTATAATCACATAATTTAATGAACCCGAAATCAATGCAATGAAATCTCAAATTATTGAAGTTTGATATTTAACTAAAGAATAATTTTAATTGAATAATATGATATTATGTACCTAAATAATAGTAGTCGACGCAAACCTGTTTTTGGGATAGATCGTAGTCGTAACTCCTAGTAGTCCTAGTTCCATGGAATAGTTATGTGTGTATGGAGTGCGCCATCTATTAGCATTATTGTGAAGCTATGTGAAATTTACTGATGCTCATTAAAAATTAAATAATCTCGTTTCTCTATAATATTCATATAATTTTAGTATTTGTTGTTCAAGTACAGGATACAAGTGAAGTAAGAAAATAAGTAGAACTTGAAAATATATAGAAAATTTTCCCAGAGAGCGTCTTCAAGCGAGCGTATTAAATCGCCACTTTGGAAGCCCCCCATTTCGTCAATTTTAGGAAAAAAATTTAAAAAAAAATACGGTTGTACTCTGTTCCAAATTGTCTTTAAAATGATATACAGAAAACCTATGAATCGCAAATAAAAAAAAATTTCTTCGCATTCGCTTCTATGAGAGCCCCCCTGAAATAAAGATTTTTATAACTTTTTAAGCCATTTTCGGCTGGAGGCCATCGGTTTACATATTATTATCTAAATTTGAAGTAATTACGTTCAGTAATTCAAAAGTTATAAGGCTCTGACAGACGGACGGACGGACGGACAAGTGCAAATCGCTCTAGTAAACTCAGAGACCTCGCTTCGCTCGGTCAATAAATTCGAAAGTGTGTTTGCTTGTTGGTTTGTCCTTCAATCATGCCGCAACAGAGCAGCAGATCGACGTTATTTTTTTTTTCATGATTATAGTTGCGGACCGCGAGAGTGACATATTAGCCTACTTTTATCCCGGAAAATCAAATAGTTTCCGCGGGATATTTAAAACTAAATCCACGCGGACGAAATCCGGGCATCAATAAATGTTAATGCTTTTCTTGTTTGTTTTTTAACTGTCCTGTTTGCATGTTATTAATTTAAGTATTTTAAGTTTTTAGGGTCCGTCCGTCTGTCAGCGGGCTGTATCTCGTAAACCGTAATAGATAGACAGATGAAATTTTCACATATGCATTTCTATTGCCGCTATAACAACAAATAATAAAAATTAAATTAAATTAAAAAAAATTAAATTAAAATATTTCCATGGGTACATGGAAATATTTTTTTTTTTTTTTTTTTTTAACGGAACCCTAAAAGAGCGAAGTAAGTTATCACTATGCATGCTGTTTTTACGTGTAATTAGTTTAACATATTTTTATCTAAGTATTGTTTTATATAAATGAATAAGCTGTTGGTAAATCAAATAATTAAAAATAAATCAACTGGTGAAAAATAAAAACTCCCAAGCTTATTGTAGACCTAGGAATATTCTATAAACTAACCCATTTCCATTAATGTCAGAGATAATTCGCCGCAGCCTAACATTTCTGTAGTGATAGCATCTGTACGCTGGCATTCACTGCTTAATCAACCGTAGAGATTCCTGATACAGGAAACCTTTAGTTTCCATAAACTTATTTTACCTTTTAAACCCCGACGCAAAAATAGGGGCGTCATAAAATAAAAAATAAAAAATAAAAAACGTTTATTTCAGACTTGGACGTCTATAGAAAGTACAAAAACAGATTAAGTACAAATTATTGTACTCGCTCAATAGCTACCGCCATACAGTGGTTCAGTATGGGGCAATCAGGCCTGGCAGCAATTACCCTTAGGATGCCATTGTTGCTGGTACGTAAGCGCTGCAGGAGAGACGCTGCTTTTTTACGTTATACATGTTAAAAGCCTTTCTGTCTGATTGTTTATTGACCATCAACAAGTACCTAAACTTTAACCGATGAATAAGATGTCTTGACAGATTTTGTATTAGCAAACAGAATGTCTTTAAACATCGGTAAAGTTTACTTGCGTATGGTGATATAGGTCCTGTCATATTTATTTCAATTAAGTATTTTACTTATACTTTTAACTTTATCTAATGCAGATGTCCGTTCACTTTTGTTTCTAAGATACCTAAATTGTAAGTGTAAGATCTTGGAATAGCATTCCAAACCCCGTCGTGCTTATGAAGAATCAAGTAGATGATGCCCGCGTCTTCGTCCGCGTGGATATAAAGGTCGTTTTATTTGCTGCAGGAACTCTTTAATTTTTTGGAATAAAATATAGCCAATGTCGTATACTCAATATGAGCTCTCTCCATTCCTTTCAACCAAATCAGTTATTTCGTTGTAGCGTGAAGGACAAACATATTACATCCTCGCAAACTTTCGCATTTATAATATTAGTAGGATGAAGAAGCGCTTAAATTACCGACTTGAAATTAACCTAACCGCGCGTATATTTAATACCTACCAGGTTTTAATTAACTTTATATGCATAAGTCTATTTACTTGGATAGGAACATTTTGTAGCTATCAAAAGAATATAGACAGTAAAAGGAAAGAAATAAAATAAATGCCACTTTTAGGCTCTTTCCCAAGGCAGATTTACATTAAAACAATGAATGTACATCTACCTAATTGGACAAAATGCAGAGAGTTGCCATAGACTAGAGGAGGCTATGTACCGCCCGATGGAAGTTCCTGGTTGGTGACATCAAGGCATTGGTGCTGCTCGGTCTCAACAATATTTTTGTCGTATTCGTATGATACCTCTTTATAGAAAATATAAAAGGAATAAAAAGGAAAAAGATAATAGATCTCAGTTTCATCATAATTTTTTATACAATATCCGCAACTTCGTCCGCGTAGAGTCAAGTTTTTGAAATCCCGCAGAAACCCTTTCTTTTACCGGGATATCGAATAGCCTATATCATTTTCCAGCTTCTCAAATACCCTCATGCAGAAAACCACGATCCGTTGCTGTCTTTCTGCGTGGGCTTTATAGGAATAACAAATATTCTAAACTGTGTGTGTGTCTCTATGGTCTGCAGCTCAATGACATAAATGCTTGAAAAAAGTACAATTTAATTTTCTTATGGAGCAGCCAAATTGAAAATTCCTTCTTGGCGATACAAAGTTATTGGAGTGTATAAGAAGCTTATTATAAAACGCTTTATGAATTTCTAAGATGGAACCGTTTGGTTTCTCCGTTTTTAGTTTTTTTATTTTTATTCCCATACTCAGGCTCTCATGGTAACATTGCGAGAATTTGAATATAAATAAGAGTACGTCATAGGTAATTGGTGATTTAAATATTTTCCTTAATTTTTGGTTTTTTAGGGTTCCGTAGTAAAACAACAAGGAACCCTTATAGTTTCGACAAATCCGTCCATCTGTCCGTTTCTCTGCGGTCTAAAGCAGAGACTATTATTACTAAAGAGCTGTAATTTGTAAACAAAGTTGTATACTAAAATTTAAAAAAAAATTGGGTTCCTCCCCTACACGTAAAGGGGCTAAAGGGGGGATGATATTGTTTTACTCCTCTATTCCGTTGTGTGAGGTCTCCTTAGAAAGGTCTGTTAATAATACTGGCGGTACTTTATGATCATTTTTCGATTTAGGGATCTGTTTCCAAAATATTAAGCCTTAAAGTGAAAATTTAAACTTTCACCAAAGTCAATAACTTGGTGGGTACTGGGTGACCGGCGTTTATATTACATAAATCGAATAGAAAAGCTTTTTCTTTCAAATAAAATGTGTAAGTGCTTTCAAATCGTCAAGTTATTCTACCACTGGTTCGTACTACCTTAACATAAATTTTTATACTAGGCCTTCAGAAGTAGCCTAGTAATACATAAAAAGCCCGTCTTTTGTTAGAATATCGAAGTAAAAGCTTTAGTGCAAAAAATAATAACCCTTACCATTTAGTGTTCAACTTCAAGCTTTCTAGCTCCGAGCTAGACTCAAACTTCTCTAAATCTTTTCTCAATTTTTCTTGTTCATAAAATGTATTTCTTTTTACTTTTATAATGGACTTGATAGAGTAGGATAAGCTTATTGTAATAGTTATTATAGTGACGTTCAAACTAAGTTTAATTTGCCATTCATAAATTTTCTAAGCTTTTAGATTTTTATATCATGTATTTAATTTTATAGTAATTTATTCAAAATTCTTTATCTTCTTTTCAACCAATATAGATATCTTACATAGAATTTCACAAGACTCTGCCTCCCTACGACTCTACATCTGATGATTCGTTGGTCCACCTAGTAGGAGCGGTCTGCCAACACTGCGTTTTCCAATGTGGGTTCGCTACTCCAGCATCCCAGAGATCACCAGTTTCATGGTTATTGATCTTTCAAGAGTCTGACGTTACCAAGTAGGGACTATAAAATCGTCTATAACTAATTTTCCTTAAATCAACCCATACAGATTAACCTAACTGAGTATAATAGTATAGAATAGAATAGAATAAAAATGTTTTTTTATCAAAATAAACTTTTTACAAGTGCTTTTGAATCGTCGATGAGTCTACCACTGGTTCGGAATGCCGAAAAGAACCAGCAAGAACCTCGGCGGTTGCTCTTTTCAAAACAAGTTTACAATTCAATAGATACTATGCTATGTATGCAGTGTTTCCACAATGAGTTCCACAAAAACATTCCTATCTAATTATAGTTCAACACATGCTAAGACGGGCAGACAGAAAGTAGCCCCATTCCCTCTGGTGGCACCCGTTCAAGAGTATGACGCATGATCCAGCCATTGCTTCGCTCAACCATATTTATATCCATATTTATATCGGATATATACATATATATGTATATCCGACTGTTTCTAAGCGCAGGGGAGTTACCTTAGGATTCATGCACGTGGGCCAAGTACTTACCTTGGCTTCGTTTTGCTTATAGTAAGGGATGTTTTTTTTAATTTTTTTAAATCGATGACAAGCTAGTCCTTGTATATCCGATGGAATAGTAATTATATTATGACCCTGTTGAAGGTGGTGAACCTTCAAGTAAACTTTAACCAACGAATGCAGCTGCTGACGTTCTGTCAGTTTTGTATGGGAAATCTGTCAAAACGTCAAAATTCGTCAGTAAAAGTTTACTTTGAAGGTGGTGAAACGAGCACTTAGTTTGATGACATTTTCATGTCAAAACATAATTAATAACCGATTTTGATTTGATGGCACAACTCAATTTTTCTGAAAATGGATTGGCATTTTGTCGCGCATAACAAGTTGAAAAAATAACAAATATCCACTATAACTTATTCCATGCTATAGATAACATACGTTATTGCTTCGGAAAAAGACATTAAAATCGGGTCGCCACTTTTAGTGCTAATAAAAGACATAATATCCGACACACCAAGCGCCAAATGTACGGGAAAAAATCCGCGCAGTTAAGCTGAAAATTTCAGTCCTTCAGTTTTATGATTTCGCGCAAAACTGACGTTATTTACGGCACTGAGCGTTTTTTTCTAAAAAATAATAGCTAAATATAATATTGCTGTATGTAACTGAACTAAGTATCTTACGAAAATCTCTACCCTATTATTAATATCGATCTTTCTATTTTTAAATTATTTCTTTAGCGTGGCACGTGAATCGCTAGTGGTAGAACCCTTCATAATGTTGTGATCGTATTAACCCAAGAACTTTTAGAGCGTCAGAAGTAATGAGTTCATAAGACCTAGGCGATAAATGCAAGAGTTCGTGTATTAGATTTTAGTGGGTTCCCGTATTGGTTTATATTAAAGAATGTTTAAAATCCAGTATGAATGATACCGGTTTGCTGCATTATCACGAGTCTCAACACTGATGTCGAGAGACACAATTATTTCTATGGGTAAACATCAAAAGAACCTACATCGCAACTTATGTACCTCGACATTCAACATCACATTGAACGTCTACACTACACATCGTTGTTTCAAGTTCCTTTGAGTCCATAGGCAACGTTCAAACTTAAGATGGCATCATTTCATTGTAAAAAATGAAATGATGATCGTTGGCTCCCTGCACGCCAAACGATGGTGAGCTCCTACCTTTTGTAGTACATCAAGGACCACTCAGTTGCGTCCATTAAAACAATAATGTATTATTATAATAATTGACGCAATGAGATCGCAGCTTAAATATCTTAAACATACATAATATACTTTGGGTAATTATTTGTCAATAATCAGGAATGTTTACAAGTCCCTGAAATACCATCAAACCTTGAGCCCCCCCCCCCACACTGTCATCATTCACTCACACACGAATGTGCGAGGCTTTTTTAACCGTGGTTTGCTCCACAAGACTTTTTTTAAAGTGGTGTGATCCACTGAAGACACTTTTTTAACCGTGGTGTGTTTCCACAAGACTTTTTTATAGTGGTGTGATCCACTGAGACTTTTTATAGAGGTGAGCTCCTCTCATGTATAGTTGGTTGTACGTTAATAGTTATACTGCGTGAAGTCACCACGGAGTGGTGAAGGACTCTAACAACGTTAGAGTCTAGTTCGAGGTTGGTGTCGGACGCCTGGACCAGACAAAACCATAATAGCAATTGCCATCATTAGCTTCATCCTATCTCAGCACCCAACAGTTGGTTGTCACCACGAAGTGGTGATAGGCTCCAACTTAACGTCAGAGCGAGTTCGAAAGTAGAATCAGACACCTGGACCAGACAGCCCGGACTGGCAAGTTTATTAGCCCATCCTAAGCTTATCCTATCTCGGCATCCAACCTACAGGTTGACACAACACTCAGCATAGAGCATCGCGATATAGATCGATCTTCATCTGAAATCGTCGGTCGCTAGCCCAAAGACAGGTTCATAAAGCACCAAAGTACTAGAGCTCCCCATCTATTAAGCAGCTTCCAACGTCAGATTAGGTATCACTCATAATAGATTTCGTGTATCGCCCCTTGTACTTTATCAATAATAATTGATATAAAGTATGTCACTACATACCACTTCACATTTCTCATAATACAGTATGTGCATGTTTAAGTCTCTGAACATATGCCCAATACACGAACAATGTTCTTTATATATGCGATCCGCGCGTCGACGACGCTGCAGTCGTCGCTGCCTTCCCCTACAGTATACCGTTCTACAGAATAGCGTCAACGTCAAATTGATATTATATGACATGAAAATTGAAGTTCCCAAAATTATTATTTTTATGATCTCATGTGAAAGTACATCTCGTAACTTAACTACTGTACCGATTTTGATGAAATTTAATCAACAATTTTTAGTACTATCAACCATGAAAATTCCTTTGTACGAAGGACTAGGGTCGTTACATTCAACCCCCTAAATTCTATGAGGCATGCAAAATAGAACGATTTCTATGAAGTATGCTGAATAGAATTTACACTAAGAAATATTTTATTCGCGATTTCCCTTATTGTCCAACTTAAAATCATCACAACCTCCAGACTTCTATCATTTGTTTCTTAAATTAAATTATACACAGATATCTGAACCTGTATACAAGGATTACTCCACAATACATCACTCAACTTCACATTTTCCTTTCCCCTAATCTAATTTCTTTATTGTATCTCCAATACTCTACACAACCCCCAGACCTGAAGTCAATTTGACTTTTAATTAAGTCAATCGCCACAAAAAAAACACTTATCTTCACATTTTCTTTTACTTAATCTAATGTTTTGTACCTCTAATACTCTATACAACCCCCAGACCTGAAGTCAATTTGATGTCATATTAATATTAATTTTCATGGATAATCATGCTCCACTTAGATTTTTTTACACTTGGCATCAATTTCCACAACCCCCCGTCAACCACACAATTAAGTTCTTTTCACCCATAGAACTAGAATTTGCGACTATGCTTTCACCCATTTAAATAATAAAATAAACCTTATTTACATCAATTGTCCAAAAACCCCACCTGTCAATGACCTATAATCGAACTCTCGCACGAAACGCCATGACCATAACGAACTCAAAACTTCCTCAGACTCTTTCCATTTCACGAGCAACATATTGTAGGCTTTCGCCTACTTTGTACTTCCCTAATCAGCCGTTTGACCATCCTGGTCACGGCACCATATTGTAACTGAACTAAGTATCTTACGAAAATCTCTACCCTATTATTAATATCGATCTTTCTATTTTTAAATTATTTCTTTAGCGTGGCACGTGAATCGCTAGTGGTAGAACCCTTCATAATGTTGTGATCGTATTAACCCAAGAACTTTTAGAGCGTCAGAAGTAATGAGTTCATAAGACCTAGGCGATAAATGCAAGAGTTCGTGTATTAGATTTTAGTGGGTTCCCGTATTGGTTTATATTAAAGAATGTTTAAAATCCAGTATGAATGATACCGGTTTGCTGCATTATCACGAGTCTCAACACTGATGTCGAGAGACACAATTATTTCTATGGGTAAACATCAAAAGAACCTACATCGCAACTTATGTACCTCGACATTCAACATCACATTGAACGTCTACACTACACATCGTTGTTTCAAGTTCCTTTGAGTCCATAGGCAACGTTCAAACTTAAGATGGCATCATTTCATTGTAAAAAATGAAATGATGATCGTTGGCTCCCTGCACGCCAAACGATGGTGAGCTCCTACCTTTTGTAGTACATCAAGGACCACTCAGTTGCGTCCATTAAAACAATAATGTATTATTATAATAATTGACGCAATGAGATCGCAGCTTAAATATCTTAAACATACATAATATACTTTGGGTAATTATTTGTCAATAATCAGGAATGTTTACAAGTCCCTGAAATACCATCAAACCTTGAGCCCCCCCCCCCCCACACTGTCATCATTCACTCACACACGAATGTGCGAGGCTTTTTTAACCGTGGTTTGCTCCACAAGACTTTTTTTAAAGTGGTGTGATCCACTGAAGACACTTTTTTAACCGTGGTGTGTTTCCACAAGACTTTTTTATAGTGGTGTGATCCACTGAGACTTTTTATAGAGGTGAGCTCCTCTCATGTATAGTTGGTTGTACGTTAATAGTTATACTGCGTGAAGTCACCACGGAGTGGTGAAGGACTCTAACAACGTTAGAGTCTAGTTCGAGGTTGGTGTCGGACGCCTGGACCAGACAAAACCATAATAGCAATTGCCATCATTAGCTTCATCCTATCTCAGCACCCAACAGTTGGTTGTCACCACGAAGTGGTGATAGGCTCCAACTTAACGTCAGAGCAAGTTCGAAAGTAGAATCAGACACCTGGACCAGACAGCCCGGACTGGCAAGTTTATTAGCCCATCCTAAGCTTATCCTATCTCGGCATCCAACCTACAGGTTGACACAACACTCAGCATAGAGCATCGCGATATAGATCGATCTTCATCTGAAATCGTCGGTCGCTAGCCCAAAGACAGGTTCATAAAGCACCAAAGTACTAGAGCTCCCCATCTATTAAGCAGCTTCCAACGTCAGATTAGGTATCACTCATAATAGATTTCGTGTATCGCCCCTTGTACTTTATCAATAATAATTGATATAAAGTATGTCACTACATACCACTTCACATTTCTCATAATACAGTATGTACATGTTTAAGTCTCTGAACATATGCCCAATACACGAACAATGTTCTTTATATATGCGATCCGCGCGTCGACGACGCTGCGGTCGTCGCTGCCTTCCCCTACAGTATACCGTTCTACAGAATAGCGTCAACGTCAAATTGATATTATATGACATGAAAATTGAAGTTCCCAAAATTATTATTTTTATGATCTCATGTGAAAGTACATCTCGTAACTTAACTACTGTACCGATTTTGATGAAATTTAATCAACAATTTTTAGTACTATCAACCATGAAAATTCCTTTGTACGAAGGACTAGGGTCGTTACATTCAACCCCCTAAATTCTATGAGGCATGCAAAATAGAACGATTTCTATGAAGTATGCTGAATAGAATTTACACTAAGAAATATTTTATTCGCGATTTCCCTTATTGTCCAACTTAAAATCATCACAACCTCCAGACTTCTATCATTTGTTTCTTAAATTAAATTATACACAGATATCTGAACCTGTATACAAGGATTACTCCACAATACATCACTCAACTTCACATTTTCCTTTCCCCTAATCTAATTTCTTTATTGTATCTCCAATACTCTACACAACCCCCAGACCTGAAGTCAATTTGACTTTTAATTAAGTCAATCGCCACAAAAAAAACACTTATCTTCACATTTTCTTTTACTTAATCTAATGTTTTGTACCTCTAATACTCTATACAACCCCCAGACCTGAAGTCAATTTGATGTCATATTAATATTAATTTTCATGGATAATCATGCTCCACTTAGATTTTTTTACACTTGGCATCAATTTCCACAACCCCCCGTCAACCACACAATTAAGTTCTTTTCACCCATAGAACTAGAATTTGCGACTATGCTTTCACCCATTTAAATAATAAAATAAACCTTATTTACATCAATTGTCCAAAAACCCCACCTGTCAATGACCTATAATCGAACTCTCGCACGAAACGCCATGACCATAACGAACTCAAAACTTCCTCAGACTCTTTCCATTTCACGAGCAACATATTGTAGGCTTTCGCCTACTTTGTACTTCCCTAATCAGCCGTTTGACCATCCTGGTCACGGCACCATATTGTAACTGAACTAAGTATCTTACGAAAATCTCTACCCTATTATTAATATCGATCTTTCTATTTTTAAATTATTTCTTTAGCGTGGCACGTGAATCGCTAGTGGTAGAACCCTTCATAATGTTGTGATCGTATTAACCCAAGAACTTTTAGAGCGTCAGAAGTAATGAGTTCATAAGACCTAGGCGATAAATGCAAGAGTTCGTGTATTAGATTTTAGTGGGTTCCCGTATTGGTTTATATTAAAGAATGTTTAAAATCCAGTATGAATGATACCGGTTTGCTGCATTATCACGAGTCTCAACACTGATGTCGAGAGACACAATTATTTCTATGGGTAAACATCAAAAGAACCTACATCGCAACTTATGTACCTCGACATTCAACATCACATTGAACGTCTACACTACACATCGTTGTTTCAAGTTCCTTTGAGTCCATAGGCAACGTTCAAACTTAAGATGGCATCATTTCATTGTAAAAAATGAAATGATGATCGTTGGCTCCCTGCACGCCAAACGATGGTGAGCTCCTACCTTTTGTAGTACATCAAGGACCACTCAGTTGCGTCCATTAAAACAATAATGTATTATTATAATAATTGACGCAATGAGATCGCAGCTTAAATATCTTAAACATACATAATATACTTTGGGTAATTATTTGTCAATAATCAGGAATGTTTACAAGTCCCTGAAATACCATCAAACCTTGAGCCCCCCCCCCCCCCCCCACACTGTCATCATTCACTCACACACGAATGTGCGAGGCTTTTTTAACCGTGGTTTGCTCCACAAGACTTTTTTTAAAGTGGTGTGATCCACTGAAGACACTTTTTTAACCGTGGTGTGTTTCCACAAGACTTTTTTATAGTGGTGTGATCCACTGAGACTTTTTATAGAGGTGAGCTCCTCTCATGTATAGTTGGTTGTACGTTAATAGTTATACTGCGTGAAGTCACCACGGAGTGGTGAAGGACTCTAACAACGTTAGAGTCTAGTTCGAGGTTGGTGTCGGACGCCTGGACCAGACAAAACCATAATAGCAATTGCCATCATTAGCTTCATCCTATCTCAGCACCCAACAGTTGGTTGTCACCACGAAGTGGTGATAGGCTCCAACTTAACGTCAGAGCAAGTTCGAAAGTAGAATCAGACACCTGGACCAGACAGCCCGGACTGGCAAGTTTATTAGCCCATCCTAAGCTTATCCTATCTCGGCATCCAACCTACAGGTTGACACAACACTCAGCATAGAGCATCGCGATATAGATCGATCTTCATCTGAAATCGTCGGTCGCTAGCCCAAAGACAGGTTCATAAAGCACCAAAGTACTAGAGCTCCCCATCTATTAAGCAGCTTCCAACGTCAGATTAGGTATCACTCATAATAGATTTCGTGTATCGCCCCTTGTACTTTATCAATAATAATTGATATAAAGTATGTCACTACATACCACTTCACATTTCTCATAATACAGTATGTGCATGTTTAAGTCTCTGAACATATGCCCAATACACGAACAATGTTCTTTATATATGCGATCCGCGCGTCGACGACGCTGCGGTCGTCGCTGCCTTCCCCTACAGTATACCGTTCTACAGAATAGCGTCAACGTCAAATTGATATTATATGACATGAAAATTGAAGTTCCCAAAATTATTATTTTTATGATCTCATGTGAAAGTACATCTCGTAACTTAACTACTGTACCGATTTTGATGAAATTTAATCAACAATTTTTAGTACTATCAACCATGAAAATTCCTTTGTACGAAGGACTAGGGTCGTTACATTCAACCCCCTAAATTCTATGAGGCATGCAAAATAGAACGATTTCTATGAAGTATGCTGAATAGAATTTACACTAAGAAATATTTTATTCGCGATTTCCCTTATTGTCCAACTTAAAATCATCACAACCTCCAGACTTCTATCATTTGTTTCTTAAATTAAATTATACACAGATATCTGAACCTGTATACAAGGATTACTCCACAATACATCACTCAACTTCACATTTTCCTTTCCCCTAATCTAATTTCTTTATTGTATCTCCAATACTCTACACAACCCCCAGACCTGAAGTCAATTTGACTTTTAATTAAGTCAATCGCCACAAAAAAAACACTTATCTTCACATTTTCTTTTACTTAATCTACTGTTTTGTACCTCTAATACTCTATACAACCCCCAGACCTGAAGTCAATTTGATGTTATATTAATATTAATTTTCATGGATAATCATGCTCCACTTAGATTTTTTTACACTTGGCATCAATTTCCACAACCCCCCGTCAACCACACAATTAAGTTCTTTTCACCCATAGAACTAGAATTTGCGACTATGCTTTCACCCATTTAAATAATAAAATAAACCTTATTTACATCAATTGTCCAAAAACCCCACCTGTCAATGACCTATAATCGAACTCTCGCACGAAACGCCATGACCATAACGAACTCAAAACTTCCTCAGACTCTTTCCATTTCACGAGCAACATATTGTAGGCTTTCGCCTACTTTGTACTTCCCTAATCAGCCGTTTGACCATCCTGGTCACGGCACCATATTGTAACTGAACTAAGTATCTTACGAAAATCTCTACCCTATTATTAATATCGATCTTTCTATTTTTAAATTATTTCTTTAGCGTGGCACGTGAATCGCTAGTGGTAGAACCCTTCATAATGTTGTGATCGTATTAACCCAAGAACTTTTAGAGCGTCAGAAGTAATGAGTTCATAAGACCTAGGCGATAAATGCAAGAGTTCGTGTATTAGATTTTAGTGGGTTCCCGTATTGGTTTATATTAAAGAATGTTTAAAATCCAGTATGAATGATACCGGTTTGCTGCATTATCACGAGTCTCAACACTGATGTCGAGAGACACAATTATTTCTATGGGTAAACATCAAAAGAACCTACATCGCAACTTATGTACCTCGACATTCAACATCACATTGAACGTCTACACTACACATCGTTGTTTCAAGTTCCTTTGAGTCCATAGGCAACGTTCAAACTTAAGATGGCATCATTTCATTGTAAAAAATGAAATGATGATCGTTGGCTCCCTGCACGCCAAACGATGGTGAGCTCCTACCTTTTGTAGTACATCAAGGACCACTCAGTTGCGTCCATTAAAACAATAATGTATTATTATAATAATTGACGCAATGAGATCGCAGCTTAAATATCTTAAACATACATAATATACTTTGGGTAATTATTTGTCAATAATCAGGAATGTTTACAAGTCCCTGAAATACCATCAAACCTTGAGCCCCCCCCCCCCCCACACTGTCATCATTCACTCACACACGAATGTGCGAGGCTTTTCGACCGAGCGAAGCGAATGTCTTTGAGTTAACTAGGGCGATTTGCACTTGTCCGTCCGTCCGTCCGTCCGTCCGTCCGTCTGTCAGAGCCTTATAACTTTTGAATTACTGAACGTAATTACTTCAAATTTAGATATAATATGTAAACCGATGGCCTCCAGCCGAAAATGGCTTAAAAAGTTATAAAAATCTTTATTTCAGGGGGGCTCTCATAGAAGCGAATGCGAAGTAAAAAAAAAAAATCGCGTTACATAAAATTGTTACGTATCATTTTAAAGATAATTTTGAACTGAGTACAAAAATATTTTTTTTTTAATTTTTCCCTTAAAATTGACGAAATGGGGGGCTTTCAAAGTGGCGATTTTATACGCTCGCTTGAAGACGCTCTCTAGAAAAATCCGCTATGGATTTTCAAACTGATTTTATGTTTTTAGGTCACTTATATCCTGTACTTGAACAACAAATACTAAAATTATATGAATATTATAAAGAAACGAGATTATTTAATTTTTAATGGGCGTCAGTAATTCATATAGCATCAACATAGCTTCACAATAATGCTAATAGATGGCGCAGTCAGTAACTATTCCCATGGAACTACGAGTTAAATTCAATGTTTGATAAATAATTCAATGTTTTCACTAACGTTCCCTAACCTTTACGGGCTACCTATAAGTTAGGTGATTGATGTTTTCTGTCAACTTATTTATCACGATCCTGTACGGGACACCTAAAAGGATATTGGGACGGATGTTAGGACTTAGGATTGTATTTAGGAGCTACCTACGTTAAGAGACTCCTACTTAGGGGATGATTTAGGTATGTTTGGTGAAAACGGGCATAATAATAATGTCAGTTTTGGTTATCATGTATCGATTGAATGAATAATCATGGGATACCGTTACCGCGAGGTCTCAGTTCGGGGCGAACCACTAGTTTAACCGTGGTTTGCTCCACAAGACTTTTTTTAAAGTGGTGTGATCCACTGAAGACACTTTTTTAACCGTGGTGTGTTTCCACAAGACTTTTTTATAGTGGTGTGATCCACTGAGACTTTTTATAGAGGTGAGCTCCTCTCATGTATAGTTGGTTGTACGTTAATAGTTATACTGCGTGAAGTCACCACGGAGTGGTGAAGGACTCTAACAACGTTAGAGTCTAGTTCGAGGTTGGTGTCGGACGCCTGGACCAGACAAAACCATAATAGCAATTGCCATCATTAGCTTCATCCTATCTCAGCACCCAACAGTTGGTTGTCACCACGAAGTGGTGATAGGCTCCAACTTAACGTCAGAGCAAGTTCGAAAGTAGAATCAGACACCTGGACCAGACAGCCCGGACTGGCAAGTTTATTAGCCCATCCTAAGCTTATCCTATCTCGGCATCCAACCTACAGGTTGACACAACACTCAGCATAGAGCATCGCGATATAGATCGATCTTCATCTGAAATCGTCGGTCGCTAGCCCAAAGACAGGTTCATAAAGCACCAAAGTACTAGAGCTCCCCATCTATTAAGCAGCTTCCAACGTCAGATTAGGTTTCACTCATAATAGATTTCGTGTATCGCCCCTTGTACTTTATCAATAATAATTGATATAAAGTATGTCACTACATACCACTTCACATTTCTCATAATACAGTATGTGCATGTTTAAGTCTCTGAACATATGCCCAATACACGAACAATGTTCTTTATATATGCGATCCGCGCGTCGACGACGCTGCGGTCGTCGCTGCCTTCCCCTACAGTATACCGTTCTACAGAATAGCGTCAACGTCAAATTGATATTATATGACATGAAAATTGAAGTTCCCAAAATTATTATTTTTATGATCTCATGTGAAAGTACATCTCGTAACTTAACTACTGTACCGATTTTGATGAAATTTAATCAACAATTTTTAGTACTATCAACCATGAAAATTCCTTTGTACGAAGGACTAGGGTCGTTACACTGTATTATAATATTCGAACCTAGATTTAGTATAGTTTGCTGGAAGTATACCTACCTTATCTGAGGTTTTTAGGGTTCCGTACCCAAAGGGTGCCAACGGGACCCTATTACTAAGCCTCCGCTGGCCGTCCGTCCGTCCGTCCGTCTGTCAGCGAGCTGTATCTCGTAAACCGTAATAGGTGAACAGTTGAAATTTTCACAGAATGTGTATTTCTATTGCCGCTATAACAATAAATTATAAAAATTAAATTAAATTAAAAATAATCGTATGTACATGAAAAAGGAGTCGAAATAAATTTTATTTTTTATCCTGGCATGTGGAATGTTATTGTCTAGAACACATTAAGTAAGGTTCAGATATATTTTTATTATTTTTTAGCTACAACAATGATGTATTCTGTATATAAATTATGTACTATATAGTGTTTTAAAATAACAAATACTGAAAACACTGATTTATAATGCGGTTTGTAAGTTGTGACCAAATCAAACGAGCCTTTTTCCCAATATGTATAATTTAGTACTATTTAAGAACTATAAAATATCTAAATATTATCTAGTTTAATAAAGTGATATGGTCACATATACGGAACTCTGAAGGAGCGAGGCCCGAGACTCACACTTGGTCGATTTTTTCTTAATCTTGAGCTTTTAATGATGATGAGATTTAGGTTGGAGCGAACTTGCCTAGAAGATGCCTATATACTCTCGCCTGTAGGGGTACTCAAATTATAGGTCGTAGGAAACACAGATGTTCCACACCTTAGCGGTTCGTTTCGGAAACTTTGAACTAAAGAGTTTCTTGCGAGTAGGTTGGATTTATTTCATTTTTGCCTCGCTTTGGATTCTTTCACGCATCCCTTCACTGATAGAAAACACAGCGCTGACCAACAGACAGACAAGACCGAATAAGTACAGCCGTAGTCATAATATTATACATCTTACATTTCAATTAAAATTGTGTATAATAGATACGATACTCCATAAACGATACCCCATAAAAGCTTCCTGCAAACGCCTTTGATGATCAGCTATAGAGTGTACTTGTAATGCCTACAAGGAAGATCAAAGGTGTTCATTATTAGATGGGAGGAAACTATCCAGTTATAATTTATTAACGCCTGATGCTGGAGATGCTTTTAATTTGCAATTTGCTTTAAGGGAAATCGATTCTTCGTATTTTTAGGGTTCCGTACCAAAATGGTAAAAATGGAACCCTTATGGTGAGACTTTCTCCGTCCATCCGTCCGTCCGTCTGCCACACTCGATTATTTTAGTAACTATTAAAGCTATCGACATGAAATTTGGAATGGATGTGTATAATAATTGCCCGACATCATTGGAATAAAAACAATCGAAAATTCTTTTTAGTTTAATGAAAAAAGGGGGAAAATCGGCAATAACTATACCGAGCTGGGTATCATATTAAAGGGCTTTACCTGTACATGCTAAAACAGATTTTTATTTATTTTTATACATAATAATTTTTGAGTAATCGTGCAAAATGTCCAAAATAATACACCCCCTTATCTCCGAAAATCCGTTAAAAATCAGAAATAATTATGGTCAATAGAGGCTTTATATTTTTGACAGATAACACATCTGCATATAAAGTTAAATTACTGTGTAAAATCACAAATCTACAGACGTGATAGTTTTTCAGTAAAGTGCACCACAAAAAAGCTCAGGTTGTGGGATAGTGATAGGGCTCGCTTCGCTCGCCCTAACAAGAATGTTTTGCCTATGTCTGTACGTGTCTCTGTCAGGTTTACGTCACGTGTCTACGTCACGGCATCTGGCAGTGCTGCGCGGTTAGTATAAATGCGTCTACGTACACCAGCAATATTAATGTGCATATGTCCGCGTGCGCTCTCAGTAGTCTGCTGCCTGACCGTGTTTGTGGATCATTTTCCGGTATATATGAGTACTATCTCTTTTTCTGTATCTACCTCGTTACGTGCTGGGCACACTATGTGCCGGTAGATGTGAACGGAGCTTAATAAGTAAGCAAAGTACCTTTTCCAGTTAACATAATAATTCTGTACGGGCCAAGGACTTGGATACCTTACATAAGCTTAATTGTTCTTAAAATGTGATCCTATAACTATTCTAATATCTCCCTATTAACCTATATCAAAGCTTCGGAAATATAGTAACAAGATTTATATTCTCAGAATTTCCATTCCAAGATGTGCCAGTGTCACTTAAAATTCATAGGAACCTTCTCAAACGGAATAGATGTTGTTGGGGCCACTGTTTCTTTGTAAGAATGTAACACTAATTAAATTCCGCCTTCTATCTTTTGACCTTTATCGTAGCGGACGGGAGACCAACCTTAGCTGAATTTTAACACTCTCTATTTGCCTCCCGACTTGAAACTTGTGGAGGGCAGTTGAATAGAAGTCGGGGGTCAAGTGGCGTTGGCGGAGTTTAGCTTTAAAAATATAAAACTGTTTTTTCTCCTAACAAGAGATGTTTTTGCTGTTTACTTGCGATAGCTAAGCTTGAACAAGAGCGGGTATAAAAATGGATAAAGGTAACGAATCATTTGAGGTGTTTTCTTCAACACCATTTTTATCATGGATAAGGCAGAAAATTTATCGTTTTCATAAAAGATTTCGGTTTAAAGACATTTATTTTTCTCTAACGAACTCAATATAGCATAGCTGTAAAATAACACTCAATAAATACCTAAAACTGGGGCTTTTAGCGTCAATACGTCAGGGCGGCAAGGTAAAAAGTTAAACACATTTATGTAGCGACGGAGTACCTAAATAAATGCAAAATATTAATACATAATATATTATGCACACAAATCTTGCTATTTCAACTGATACCATTGTGAAGGAATTCAACTAATGGTAAAATATACGACCGTAAATAAGGACTTGGAGAAATTCCACGGAACTTAAAACGTTTTCAGCAGTTGAATTATTGCCGATTGGGATGCGTTGCGGAAAATATAAGCGGATTGTTCTGGAACATTCAAGAGTTCCCTTTCCAAACAAAGTGTAAGTAGGTACGCTCACAATTATTTAAGTACAGATTAAAGACTCGATGGCTCTATTCGAATCTTGGTCAGAGTTGCCAGCTACGAAAGCATTTTTTATTGCGGTACAGCTTAAATAGAGTATTCGACTCAAGTAACTAATTTTTACCAAAAGGTTACATTACTCAATATTCAAAAAACAACTTACCACCTGGGTGCCTGGAGCACTTCGACCATCCGTTGTGCCAGATTTTTTTTCCACGCACTACCAAACTGTGGAACAAACTTTCAAAAAGGTTTTTTTTTATTCGATGATAAGATAGTCCTTGCACTAGCCCTAGACGATGCAGTCTAAGATGGTAGCGGGCTAACTTGGAAGTGGTATGGCAGTGAACATTGAACCCATACCCCTGCAGCACCATCATACCCTACCTCTAATCTATTTCTGAACTCTAATTCGCTTGGCAGCACGTCTTTGACGGTGGGGGCCATGACCAAAGCCTGCCACCAAACCAGACCAGAGACAATTCAGAAAATACATAATAATTATTTTCCCAAATCGACCCCGCCGGGAACGGAACCCGAGACCTCCCAGTTACCACAGCGCTCACTACTGCGCCAGGAAGGTTGTCGTGTCTCAGTCTCGCAACTCAGTTCTTCTACCGTAAAAATTTGTGAGATCCATGAAATACCAAGTCGGTTAATTTATTCAGTCCCTACTTAAGGGTCCTTCTGTCTCAAGTTATTACGTAATTAGCTAACCTAACAACATCTTATAGTGACAATAATTATCAATATTAAAAATCTTTTGTTTTAAATAAATAGATTGACTTGTTGGCCATCGCATGAAAACACAATGTATTTCACAAGTAATACATAACTTAAATTTGATTGTATAATGCGATTGCCAAGGCGATCTTTCTCCGTCCGTCCGTCCGTCCGTCCGTCTGTCACAGTCGATTATTTCAGTAACTATTTATTAAAGCTATCGACATGAAATTTGGGATAGTTGTCCCCCCCCCCCCCCCTTATCTAAGAAGTTTACCAATCGAAATATCACAAATAATTATGGTCAATAGAAGTTTATGTATATTTTACAGGAAAAATATAATCAACCGGAAAATTATTTTAGTTTAATTAAAAAAGGGGGAAAATCAGGGGTTTGAAATTTCAAAGTAAGATAACCGAGTGGGGTATCATATGAAAGGCGTTTACTTGTGCATTCTAAAACAGTTTTTTATTTATTGCTATATATAATAGTTTTTGATTAATCGGCCAATATGTCGAAAAAAATACCGTTCCCCCCCCCCCCCCCCCCTTATCTCCGAAGTTTATCAATCGGAAAATCAGAAATAATTATGGTCAATAGAGGTTTATGTATATTTTAAAGAAAAAATAAAACCAACGCTCTAGCTAGCATAGTTTTTTTAGGGTTCCGTAGTAAACAAGGAACCCTTATAGTTTCGCCATGTCCGTCCGTCTGTCCGACTGTCCGTCTGTCCGTCCGCGGTTTAGCTCAGAGACTATTGGTACTAGAAATCTGTAATTTGACAAGGGTATAAATATCAATCACGCCGACAAGTCGTGAAATAAAATTGTGAAAAATATTTTTTTTAGGGTACCTCCCCTACATGTAAAGTGGGGATGAATTTTTTTTTCTCGTCTATCTCATAGTGTGGGGTGTCGTTGAATAGGTCTTTTAAAAATATTGTGGGTTTGGGAACACCATTTTTCGATTCAGGGATCCGTTTGTGAAATATGATATTTTAAAATACTAAATTTTATTAGAGTCAAGTGTCCCCCCCCTCTGCCAGCTAAATGGTTGTATAAAGGATACATGAAAAAATTCACAGCTATAGCATATATAATGAATTTTAAAGGAAAACTATCACGACTAAGTAGGGTTCATTAGTTATGGAGTTATATCTGTTTTTTTCTAAGTTAGGTATTATACGTAGTGTAAGTTGCATATTTTGTAGTTTAATAAAGTATTTAAACCATGGAACTCAAAATGTATTCAATATTCATAAATAAAACAAAAGCACTATCCTAGGTGAGCAATAATATTTGAGACTTTCAGCTACGGAACCCTACACTGCGCGTGGCCCGACACGCACTTGGCCGGTTTTTTTATATTAACAATAAACCTCTACAAACAAAGTTAACGATAAATAAGCAAATTAATATAATATTATCGTTTTACTTTTACTTTTGGAGTACGTCGCGAGTCCGACTCGCACTTGGCCGGTTTTTTTATTATGGCATCTCATTTCATTTTGTAGAAAAACAACAAACAATCCAATTGCAAATGCAACTTTGTAATCCTATATATTTATATTGGATTACAAGTTGGTGTATCTAGAAAACTGGACCGAAATTGCAAAATATTTTAGTTTTTCCTTGATTTATACACTAAACACTAATTGTATTCTAAATTTGAAACTTGTATGTCTGCTAGAAGTGCCTTAGAGTTTGATGATCGGTCGTTCAGTCAGTGAGTGACAAAATTAAGAAACTTTGACTAGTTATAATTCTTAAACTATTGGTTCAAATTGAATGAAATTTGAAACATACCGTGTTCATACAATGCCTGCTTGGTTACTGAAAATTCGGGCTTCTAACTTTATCCACAATGAAGTTATAGGGGGGTCGATAATTGCCTGAACTGCTTCAAGAAAAGAATGGTACGGCCATGCAGCTTTTTTGCTCGACTTGTTGGGATGGGTGAGATATGGTATTTATAGCTGTTTTGAACTTACAAAAATAATATTATCATGTTATTTATAGCTATTTTAAAGTCACGAAAATCCCATCATTTACTATATTATGTTATCTTACCTGCCATTTTTGGGCCATTGTGGCACTTTCCGAAGAAACTGGACACAGTCAGGCAAAGCTTTGAAATCGATCCATTATGAATTGAAATTTCTAACCGACCAAGGTTTACAGACTAATTCCATCGTCGCTTTGTCTTATCACTTGAACTATGCGTTAATGGTTTAACTCGTTAGCAGGGGCAAAGATTATCAAGAAATCATATTTCATACTGTATAATCGATCGTTCTAACTTTAGTACAAGTTAAAACATCTCGACGACGAATTAGATTTCGAGTATCGAAACGGCATAAGATTAAAATAAAATGATGGTCCATTTTACTATAGGTCTAATTTTAAAGCTGAAATATGACCTACTGAAGAAGAAGAAGGCTACTGTATAAGTATGATCACACTTGAGTTTTAAAATGGTTGTTAACAGCCAGCGTATCAAACAAAAACTTATAATGAAATTAACATAGGTAGCCTATACTCTATACTCTTTACTAATACTATAAAGTGGATGCCCCGTCGCTCACGTCCGCAGGAACTACCTTTCACTTCCCTGCACGTGTCCCCCGGGTGGTGCTAAACGAGCAACGAACTAGACGGCGTAACATGCCATACGATTAAAAAAAAAATAAAGAGGAAAGATTTTTTGTTTGTTTGTTTGTATCGAATAGGCTCTGTAACTACTGGACCGATATTAACCATTTTTTCACCAATAGAAAGCTAAGTTATCAGGAAATAACATAGGCTATAATTTATTTTCAAAAAATTAGAGATCCTTGCAATAATGTAACCCTAAGTAGCAAAGTTTTAAAATGCATAAGCCTATAATATAGTTTAAGCCTATAAAATGCATTATTTGGCGTGTGCTGAGAAAACTATTGATGATACAGAAAAATTATGTACTACATGATTAAAGTATTTCTCATTATTCTCTAAAAAAAAGTCCACGAGGAAATATTATATCTAACTATCATGTTTTAGTCACAATAGTAGCTTTTGTGTTCTAAAATTTAATTAGATCGCCTTTACTATCGTAGTATTAATTCTTCCTTACTTATACATATTATTGTAAATTCGAAAGTGTGTTTGTTTGTTGGTTTGTTGGTTTTCCGTCAATGCAACGCTGCAACAAAGCTACGGATTGACGTGATTTTTGGATAGGTATAGTTGAGAACCTATACCTTAAGAGATAATATACCTACTCCTCAGGCCTCAATTCATCTGCACCACAAAAACTGCATAGTGGACGGAATACGATCCATAGACAAAATATTATTTATAATACAATAGACAATTTCGCTATAGTTTTGCTATTTTCAAAAGGCATCGCGGTGGATTTTTGCATAAAAGCATTAGATTGTTGCTGTTTAATTAAATAATAGATTATAATTTAATTAAAAAAAAATCTTTTTAGAACATCGACTTCAAACGCCCGCGCCACTACAAAGTATATAATTTACTAGATGACCCGGCGAACTTCGTACCGCCAACTTATCTATATGAATAAAACAAATAAACTATCCTAATCCAAAAGAACTATCCTATCTTTCAAGTTGAACCAAATTACAGCCAGTTACGAAGTTTGATCAAAATCGGTTAAGTAGTTTAGGAGTCCATCGCGGACAAACAACGTGACACGTAATTTATATATATTAAGATTGTTGATATTTTAAAAACCGCTCGACCGATTTCGATAAAATTTAAATAGGACCATCTGAGAAGTATACCCTTTAAAACAAAAAAAATCATTTTCCAAATCGGTTCAGGCGTCAGAAAGAAGGTCAGAAAATACATTAAAAAAAAGGATTCTGACGAATTGAGAATCTCCTCCTTTTTTGAAGTCAGTTAAAAAGTTTTTTAACCAACTTCAAATAAGGAGGAGGTTATCAATTCAACACTTATTTTTTTGTCGATGTTATTCCAGAACCGATTTGAATGGAGGACGGAACTTCTCAATGAATAAGAGCAAATCGTTTGCGATTAGAGAATGTGAAGATTGATCCTATGAAGCTACCACTAAAAAGCTTAAAATAAAAATATAAAAATTCTTTAAAAAAATTACATCAAACGCCACTTAAAAGTATAAAATAATTATTTTAATTTGTACATTGAGGTCGGGCTAGCGTTGCGAATTGATTTCATCGTTTCTATTTAAGCCCGCCCGACTGCAACTTACACGTACAAACTAAAATTATTTTATACTACTTGTGGCGTTTGAAGTCGTTTTTTTTTTTCAAATATAATATATAAAATTATCATGTCGCGGTATTTGTTACCAAAGTCCTCCGAAACGGCTGGACCGATTTTTATGAAATTTTGTGTGCATATCGGGTGAGTCTGAGAATCGGCCAATATCTATTTTTCATACCCCTAAATGATAAAGGTGACCCATCCCTAAATATTTTTGTTGGCGGTACGAAGTTCGCTGGATCAGCTAGTTATTTGATAAGTTTATTATTTTCAATTATTTTTTAAAAATATTTGCTAAGTCTTAAATAACATATTATATTATGACTAATATTCCCCTTTCTCCTCCAAATTAAGTGTACAGCTTATTTTAGGAGGGGGCATGACAATTTTTGTGCCACGGGTGGTGTTTGCACCGTCAACCTATCCGTCTGGTATCCGTTGAGCTTTTGAGTCTCTAAATTCAAGTTTTTCTGTACACTTTGAAATTATGTCTAAAATAAACACAAACGGTGATCAAAAAAGGTGATCGAGTCTACCGGGGATCCAAGAGCTGGCAGCTACCTTGGCCAAAGGATTAGCCTGGCCATCCAAAGAGGTAATGCTGCCAGCATCTTGGGTACTATGCCACACTGCGGTGGCTTGGATGGGGTTTTAGATTTTAATTAGTTTTTATTTTAGTTTTAATTTTAGAATTAAATTTAGGTTTATAGTATTGTATATATGAAATTTTCTATCTATAATATAATAAAACTGTAATATAAAATAAAATAAAAAAAACACAAACGTAGCAAAGAATATGAATCAAAATAAGAAAATTATAGCATCACTACCAGAGTACACCTTCAACCATCATACATCGTAGCGTAGGCACCTAAGATTTTTATGAATAATTTATGATACACCTTTTTATCGCACTTGGTACTTTCTTACTGTCCTACGAGTTTACTCTGAAGAATTTTAGCTGGAACATTCTACGAATTTCGTCGCCAATTTTTCATGTTTATCTATATCAGAAAACATCAATGTCTGGAAGTGAGAAGTTATTCGCAACGTCCTGTTTAGCCAAAGTAGCTGACCGGTGGGTCCAAGAAGCTTATGCATCATGTGCGAGATTTTTCTGTGAGAGGGTAAGAAAAACAAAACCTAACTACCACCACCATCATCTATTCTATCACCACCATCCATGAACGACATTAACGTATTTTCTCATGTATAAATTACTACATGATGCCTGCGACTTCTTCCACGTGGATTAAAGTTTTTAATTCCCACAGGACCTCTTTAACTTTCTGAGATAAAGTGTTGCCACTGTGTTAATTCCGTCCATTTCCAGTCGTTCATTCATAGTGAAGGAGTAACAAACATACATCCATCCAATCATCCATCAATCAATCCTCACAATCTTTCGCATTTATAATAATAGTTGGATTAGTAGGGACCCCCCCACCTAGGGGGGGGAGGTTTGCCAACACTGCGCTTCCCGGTGCGGGGTCGCCACTCCAGCACCTTGGGACCCCAACGACCATCAGCTCTTCGAACTCTGTGCCCCGCCCATTTCCACTTCAGTTTCGCAGCTCGCTGAGCTATGTCGGTAACTTTGGTTCTCCTACGGATCTCCTCATTTCTGATTTGATCTCGCAGGGATATTCCGAGCATAGCTCTCTCCATCGCTCGCTGAGTGACCCTGAGTCTTCTTCTGAGGCCCATAGTTAGCGACCATGTCTCGGATCCGTAAGTCATCACTGGCAACACGCACTGTTCGAAGACGTCTCGGAGCTTACCGAACGCTGCCCAGCCGAGTTGGATTCGGCGGTTGATCTCTTTCTCGAAATTGGACCTACCTAGCTGGACTATATGCCCCAGGTATATATATCATCATCATCATTAGCAACCCATCAACGGCTCACTACTGAGCGCATGTCTCCTCTCAGTAGGAAGAAGGATAGTAGGATTATTCATTCTTTCATTCGATAATTCTAAACTCTTTTTTCCTCACGCAGCATGATAAATTCAATATGGCGGTTATTGAATTTGTAGGTACTCTGTAATATTAGGTACAATGTAACAAGACTGTAACTCATATCCAGTAGAAAGGTGAACAAGTGTAAATTAAAAATTTTATTTTTAAATGCAAGCTTTTACTTAGTAGCTACATCCTTAGACTCTGGATATCATCTAGGATCAGAGTACTTGTTATGACGAATCAAACGAGCCCAAACTCGATGGGGTTACGTCGTTTTATTACAGAGTTCCGATAGCCATCTTCCGTCTCCATCATCAGATCGGCTCCATTTCACAATAATATTGCATTGTCATCCGATTTACACGTGCAAAATTTCAGCTCGATCAGAAACCGGGAACTGGGTCTAATTCATCTTGGAAGATTTGACCCAAACAAGCATTGTAAGTTAAATAAAAGCTTGTAGAAACAAACCCAGTTGTATTTTTCTAAAACACCCCCAATAATTAAGTAGGATTGCAATAATAAATAATTTAATTGCGCATGGCTTGTCTTAAACTTTTTGTTAAATACAACGCAGCCTTCTCGTAAGCGTGTCGCTTTATTGACTTTATAGATATTTGGAAGATATAAAAGGGATCCTAAAATAACAAGCTTTCGGAGCGTATTTTCCTTTGTACCTACCTAATAGGTAAAGCGAAAGAAAAATTCAATTTCGCCGAATTTAATAGACCTAAGTAAAAATATATTTGTGAATAGAGGCGTTATACCTATTTAATTATAAAACTTAAATATTATAACGCCTTTATTATTTTGAAAGTAAAATACAATTTGATGTTTAAAAACGTTTATTTTATAAGACTATACGAACTATTTACATAAATGACAAGTCACAACACTAACGTTAAGATACATATAAAAGACTAGCAGATGCCCGCGACTTCGTCCGCGTGGATTTAGTTTTTAACATCCCACGGGAACTCTATCACCCTCCAGGTTCTCAACTTTACCTATCCAAAAAAATCACGTCAATCCGTAGCTTTGTTGCAGCGTGATTGACGGACAAACCAACAAACAAACACACTTTCGCATTTATAATATGTGTTACTAAGGAAGAATTATTACTACGATAATAAAGGCAATCTAATTAAATTTTAGAACACAAAAGCTACTTATCTATCTAATATCTTTAAACGAGCAATTCTTGTATATATATATATACCTATATATATATATATAATCTGAATCTCGGAAACGGCTCCAACGATTTTCATGAAATTTGGTATGCAGGGGGTTTCGGGGGCGATAAATCGATCTAGCTAGGTTTCATTTTTAGAAAAGGTCGTTTTATCCGTGTTTTCAGGCAATGAAAAACCCCTTACAATATCATTAGAATACGAAGGTAAATTTCGCCGTCATCTGTAAATTCCCGATAGCTCGACGGTAAAACGGGCGGCCCCGAAACCAGAAGACCCCGGTTCGAGTCCAAGACGATTATATTTTCCCCTATGAATTTTATTATTTTTTTTTTATTTATTATTTTTTAAATATATCATTTCCAAAAAACACGATTAAAAAAAAAAACAAATAACCGAGCAAAGCTCGGTTACCCAGATATTTGTGACTTAAATATGATAGTTAGGTATATTCCCTCGGGGACTTTTTTGTAGAAAATAATGAGTTCTTTAATCATGTAGTACGAGTACATAATTTTTATGTATGACAAATAGTTTTCTCAGCACACGCCAAATAATGTATTTTCTAAGCAAAATTTTGCTACTTTGGGTTACTCTAAGTCCAGTCCAGTGGACATTTATAGGTTGAAGACGATAAAATCAATCGCTAGATTAGATAAACTGAATAAAATTTTCAGTTCATTTTATATGGACTGGGAGCCCAGGTTAGACCTTCGTCATTTTATAAAAGCTGAAAGTATCTCTGCGTATGCCTCATGCAAAAAATCACGGCGATCCGTAGCTCTATTGCGGCGTAATTGAAAGACAAACCAACGAACCAACAAACAACACACACTTTCGCAAATCTAATATTAGTATGATAGTAGGTATATGATTCCCGTTAATAGATAGAGCTTCTGCAATCCGTAATGTGCCGATCCAATTCAGACTCGAGTCAAAGATAAGATAAAAGAAGTTTATTTGTTCAACCACTATAGTTAGAACAACATTAACTTAATAGAATATAATACTTAGAACGTAGGTAATGTAAGTTGTCTATTTCAATATAACATTGTGCACCTTATTTCTAAATCCAATCCATGAGATCCACAAATACACCATAATATAAAAATATAAATTCCTTTTTTCACTAAATAAATAATTTACGCAGTATTTCCTAGATATCGAATATACAGTATTCGATTTTATTATGAGACATTTGTATAATACATAAAAATTGCAGTTCTTAATTAGACACTGGGTAATGTGAAGTTAAGTTTAGAAGTAAAATAATCCCTTTTCCAAATAAAATGTAACTCTTATAATTTTGTTAAAGGTAGCAAAAGTTTAAGTAAGATAAAGCAAATTAATGTTAGTTACATGTATCATTGCTAACTGAAACAGTACTTAAAGTTAGGATACAAAATTGTAAATAACTTTCTTGAATACGAGAATCTGTTATAATTTCAATTTTTTTTATGTATAAACTGTGATTATGTAGAGTTATCACATAAATTACATAATAATCAATTATATTACACCGCCTAAAGTTCATAGCTCACTTAAACGACACCGCGCCCGCACAGCTCCACCTCAAATCGAAGTGACCGCTAGGTACAGAGGAATATTTTATTTAACGAGAGTAGTGTCGTGTAAGTGAGCTACGACCTTAAGAGTGGGTGTGCGCTCGTTAACAGTAAACATATTTGATTTTTACAGTAGTAGATCAAGTTTCAACTATCCGAAAAAAAAACACGCAAAAATTACATCATACTGCCAAGGGACGTGCTTGGGCAAAACCATAAAATGATGAAATTTGTTCGATAATAAAAAATCGCGAAGTTAGGTCTAATTTTTAACCAATATTCATTTATTTTCAATGTGTTGCATATTACAGAGCCAAAATTTTTACATTTAATTCCGATTGATATTATCAAGAGAGTAGCCTAGTGAATTGAAAAGAAAATGAATATTTTACGAGTTACAAAGTTATTTGGCGCTTACTACACTCCTATTCCGCGCAAAACGCTTTCTTTTGTCGCGCCTCACATGAGGTTACGGCTATGTTTTATTTCATCGCGAAATCTGATTTTTTTTTGGTGTTATACGCGTTCTTAAGGCCGCAGCCGCACTGTAAGGCGACTTGCGACGCGATAAGCTGTGTGTCCGCATTGCAGTGGCGATAAACTAGCGAATTACGCTTACATCGCGTAATGACTGGCTGTACTCAGTGCGGACACATTCATTGGTTTTAGTACTATTGAAAATGGCGCGCGACATAAACTTTTCGCGCATCGCTTATCTGATGCGGCCGCCCCCATTTGTTTAAAGGAGTTTGTTTCAACGAAATCGCCGTCGCGTCGCAGTCGCCTTAACAGTGCGACCTCGGCCTTAGATGACAAAAGAGCGTTATCGGCTCCAGTTTCCAATAAGATGATGGCGCAGAGGTGTGAAGCTCGGATGTGAAAGACTTTCGGATGCTTCATACTCTCATATTACTCGTATACTCGTATATTACGTTAGCATAGGAACTCTATATACCCAGAAATATTTTAGACTTAAAAGCGCCGTGCACACTAATCTATCTGATAATATAATAAATCTTAAACTAGCGGCACGCTATGATGGCCGGTTTGACGTTTGTCCGCTCATGAAGTTCCGTATTAATTGATAACGACTTTGAAGGAAATAATTGTATTACTTTATTGACGATAGTGATGTGCAGAGATTCATAAATTTTATCGAGTGTAGTTTTAGGTTTAGGACTCAAAATTTATTTATTAAATTGATTTCTAAAATGTATACAAGTGTAGAAAAATCAGTTTGCACCATTTAAGGGGTGAATGTACTTGTGAATATGAACAATTTTCACTATGTGGACAAACCTCTGAAATCGCAAAAAAATATCAGCTGTTTCATACAAAAGGTAAAATTTTTATTTTTATATGATATATACCACAACTCGGCATTTGGTTTTCTAAATTGAAAATTTTTAAAAATGGAATCTAATACGATCGTCACATCGCTGGCTAGCACAACTACTACCTCCGGCAAACTCGCGTCAATGCTCAATGCAAAACAAAGCAGTTTCGAATTGACGTTGCTTCGAAAAGTATAAACTGTCAGTGCAATGCGATTGTGATATAGTTTTGACCTGGATTTGGATTTCAAATATTGATACTGCATTACTGTTGACCCTTGCTCGTTAATTTGGACTCTGTTCAAGCCCTTTGTTGTGGATTTCGTCGATATGACCGAACGTACGCAGAGAACTGTTCTAAATAGTCAGACACGTGAGTTCGTAATACGCCTTCGTAACTATTTCGATCGTGAAGCTCAAAATGGAGGGCCAATTTTACCTATAACGTCAGTGGTTGAACGCGTAGCTGATGCGCTTAATATTGGACAACGAACTGTTAGACGGATAACTAAAAAAAAATATGGCGAGACTGGCACAGAAGAAAATAAACTTCACACACCAAAAAAGAGAAAACGAGCAAAACCAGTCGTAGGCATCGATAGCTTTGATGCCGATGCTATCCGAAGACATGTTTACGGCTACTATTTACAGAAGGAGTATCCAACAAGAAAAAAGTTGGTGCATTCACTGAAGGAAGCTGGATTATTCTTCGGTGGGGAAAGTTCTTTAACGAAGATTTTGAAGACCATTGGATTTCGATACAAAAAATGTAACAAACGCAAAATATTGATGGAAAGATTTGATATAGCGATGGCAAGGTATACTTTTTTACGGCAAGTGAAAGAAATCAAAAATTGGCAAAATGTTGTGTTCTTGGATGAAACATGGCTTAATGCTAACCATACTGTAGGCCGTTCTTGGAACGATGACACAGCAGCATCTACTTCCAAAGTTCCTGTAGGAAAAGGATCGCGACTTATAATTTGTCACGCCGGAACCATCAACGGGTTTGTCGAAGGTTCTCTCATGGCTTTTGCGTCAAAAACCACTGGAGACTATCATGAAGACATGAATGGAGAAAAGTTTACTGAATGGTTTACCTCAATGTTGTGTAGCCTCCCTGAACCATCTATTATAATTATGGACAACGCCCCATACCACTCGATGCAAATTGACAAGCCACCTGCCCAATCCCAAAAGAAAGCTGATATCGTCGCATGGCTTCGTAAAAATGGCGTAGATGCAAACATGAATATGTTAAAAGCGGAATTAGTACGTCTTTTAAAAGAAAACAAACCAACCAAGATCCGATACGTCATTGACGAAATAGCATTAGAACATGGGCACAGAGTTATACGGTTACCGCCTTACCATTGTGAGTATAATGCGATTGAGTTGGTGTGGGCTCAAATTAAGGGATATGCTGCAAGACACAATACAGAACCCCCATTTACCACAAAAAAAATGCTAAAATTATTAGAAGAAGCTTGTGAACATGTGACTAAAGGAGACTGGGAAAAGGTTGTGAATAGAACTGTTAAATTAATAAGGGAAGATTATGAAAGAGATGTGAAAATAGATAATATTATAGAAAACGAACATATAATTATTAATGTAGGTGATGATAGCAGTGACGACAGTGAAAATAGTAGTATGGACGAATCTGATTAATTATGGCCTTTTGTGGCACCTTTTTTGGTATCTTTTGTATTCATATGTTTCTTGTGTGCATATAAAGTATGTATATTCATTTTCATTCAAATATTCAGTTCGTTCAAATAAATTAAATAAACATATACATTTTTGTTTTATTAAACCTATTTAATCAGGTACAAAAACAAAACTTAATTGTTTTTTGTTCGAGAATAAATTGACATTCCACATCACTATTGTAATGTGTCAAACCGGCCATCATAGCGTGCCGCTAGTTTAATAATAAATTACGTGTCACGTTGTTTGTCCGCGATGGACTCCTAAACTACTGAACCGATTTAGATGAAACTTCGTAACTATCTGTAATTTGGTCCAACTTGAAAGATAGGATAGTTTTTTTTTTGATTATGATAGTTTATTTGTTTTATTTATATAGATAAGTTGGCGGTACGAAGTTCGCCGGGTCAGCTAGTAATAATATAAATATCATAATATCACAATCTGAAAATAATTAAGTCTCAATAGATATTAATGGCGTGAATTTGAACCTTATGATTGCATAACTTAAGTACACAAGTGCAAATTGAAAATTTAAAACACCCCGATATGAGAATCTATGGCTGTCGAAGTTATCAATTCATTATCATTTAACAATTATACCTACTGTCACGCGTGAAGCACTTAATCGAGTAATCATACGCCAAAACTGCCTTACATCATTTTGAAAAAGGGCTGATACTCTTACATTGCTGGACCGATATTATCCAACATAGCTAAGAACCACCGCAAGGAAACTGGCTTTCAAATGAAAAAACCGCATCGAAATCAGTCCATCCGTTTGAGAGCTACGATACCACAGGCAGTCACACACACACACACACACACACACACACACACACACACACACAGACAGACATGGACGTCTAACTTATAACACCCCTCTTTTTGCGTGGGGGTTAAAAATGAGCTAATTGTATAAACAAAATAATGAGTCCTTTTAAATCTGAAGTCAGGATTCGAACCCCTAAACTGATAGTTTCACTCCTTCGTTTAGCCGCTTCGCCATCAAAGCTATGACGGAACGTGTGTAATAAACGCAGGTAGCACACAAAGGTTGTGTCGTGACGGAAAAATTCTTCCACTTTTTTCGCGTAGCCTCCATCCGCTGAAGTCGCAGAACTTATTTAGTACTAAATATCTGCTTAATTCTAAGTCCAGTTCTAAATCGTCCAAGTGTTTTACTCACCGGATATGATGTAATCAGATGATGGTTAATTAATTAATAATTATCTAACCAAGGCTATAGATGTAAAACTAATTTTAGAATAAATTTATAAACACATATCAAAAATTCCGACGCCAGCGGGATTCGAACCCACATCTCTTGGGAATCGTGCCCGAGTGTGTTAGCGTTACACCATAGCCGCACACACGTCAGCATCGAAATAAGTGATATGTGTCTACTTTTTTCAATTTAAGCTTCTTTCAGTTTAAACTGTTAGCGACATCTAGTAGCAACACGTTACAGTTGTTGATCTACGCTATGGCGTAACGCTAACACACTCGGGCGCAATTCCCAAGAGATATGGGTTTGAATCCCGCTGGCCTCGGAATTTTTGATATGTGTTTATAAATTTAATTGTGATATTTCCTTAAGTGTAGGTTAACAATTTAATAAAAAATAATAAAAACTAATTTTAATAAAAAACTAACAAATTTATGTAAATAATTTGTTTTGCGTGAATCATATTTGTAGACGCCTCCTAAAACATTCAGGTACAATTCTACTATTGTTCTTTGGCACAGAGATAGATTATAGTCTGGTGTAGCACACAGGCTACTTTTTGTACCAGAAAATTACAGAGTTCCCGCGGGAATCAAAAAACCGCAGACAATGTTGCGGGTATCGTTTAGTATGAAATAAAACTTTAAAAAACTTTCTCACCAGTGTGTTCTCTGTGGTGCTGGTGTATGTCCGTGAGGAATTGCTCTGTGTGAGCATTACCTATGTTGCTTCAATGCTCTGTAGATCACCAGAGTGTCGCGCTCGCATGTGTCGGTTTAAGTGATGGCTATAGGTAGATTTGTAATCACAAATCTTGCATACAAAGGGTTTTTCACCAGTGTGAGTTCTCATGTGTCTCTTCAAATTCCCGCTTTTTGTACATTTGTAATTACAAAACTTGCATACAAAGGGTTTTTCACCAGTGTGAGTTCTCATGTGACTCTTCAAATTTCCGCTTTTTGTGCATTTGTAATTACAAAGCTTGCATACAAAGGGGTTTTCGCCATAGTGAGTTCTCATGTGATACTTCAAAGATCCGCTTTTTGTGCATTTGTAATTACAAAGCTTGCATACAAAGGGTTTTTCACCATTGTGAGTTCTCATGTGTCTCTTCAAAGTTCCGTTTAGTTTACATTTGTAATTACAAAACTTGCAAACAAAGGGTTTTTCTCCAGAGTGAGTTCTCATGTGAGCCTTTAAGTTGCTGTCTCGTGTAAATTTGTAATCACAAACCTCGCATACAAAGGGTTTTTCACCAGTGTGAGTTCTCATGTGACTCTTCAAATTTCCGCTTAGTGTACATTTGTAATTACAAAACTTGCATACAAAGGGTTTTTCTCCAGAGTGAGTTCTCATGTGTCTCTTCAAAGTTTCGCTTTGTGTAAATTTGTAATCACAAACCTCGCATACAAAGGGTTTTTCACCAGTGTGAGTTCTCATGTGTCTCTTCAAATTTCCGCTTTGTGTGCATTTGTAATTACAAAGCTTGCATACAAAGGGTTTTTCACCATTGTGAGTTCTCATGTGTATCTTCAAAGTTCCGCTTAGTGTACATTTGTAATTACAAAGCTTGCATACAAAGGGTTTTTCCCCACTGTGAGTTTTCATGTGACTCTTCAAATTTCCGCTTTGTGTGCATTTGTAATTACAAAGCTTGCATACAAAGGGTTTTTCACCATTGTGAGTTCTCATGTGTCTCTTCAAAGTTCCGCTTAGTGTACATTTGTAATTACAAAGCTTGCATACGAAGGGTTTTTCACCAGTGTGAGTTTTCAAGTGACAAACCAAATAAGATTTATACTTACTCATATATCTGCAATGGTTACACTTCAATATGCTTTTGTCCTGTGTGTGTAAGAGCAAGTGTTTTTCCAAAGATTTTTTTGACTTTGTTTCACAATTAAATTTTTCGCAAAGCAGATCGTTTTGAAGCAAATTTTCACCAATTTGATTTATTTGTTTTGTATTGGGTCCTAATTTATTTGCATCTACATATTTTTGAGTAATTGTTGTAATGGGTTGCCTAAATTTATCTTTTTCTGCTACTGGTTTTGACATAATATTGTTACTATGTTCGCCATTAGAACTTTTCGATACTTCGATATTTTGAAAATTTTGAGTGTTTGGTTCATTTGAAATTTCGTTAGTTTTTATCGTTGGTGGTATATACTTTTTAGGTTTTTTCTCTTTTGGTTCTTCAGTTTTCTCATCACGCTTCTCTTGGTTTTCCATGTCGGTATCACAGCATGCTGTTTTGGCTGGATTCAGTTTAGGTGTAATTCTTTTGGAAGACGCTTTTGCGTGCGCTATTTTGCCTGTAGCCTTCGCAGATTTCTTGGCAGGAACTCCTGTAATAAGATATCTACTGTAAGGAGAACTACTCTAATAGTTAGTATAATACAATTGGTAGTCTTGACTCTAATACACGCAGAAAATGCTATAGCAATTTTACTAAGTTTGACATATTTTATATAGGATGGAGAATTGTATGAATAGCAAAAACACTTGCGTTCACTACGCTCGGTCTTATGGTTGTTAATTAAGCTGAGTCTGTTGCAGTACTGAGTTTGTAATCTAAATTGACGGATCTAAAACCATGCATCCTTTTCCACAGGTGGAGCATTTTGAAAGGAATAGCACGAGATTTTGAGACTTTTAAAGACAATTTTGTTTATATTTTGTGTACCTACAACAGAGTTATTACCCTCATTAATTAATTTCAAATAGGTACTAATTTACACGAGCTGTTCGCTTATTTGGAGCGGAAAGGAGAATATTATTAAAGTTCGGCTTGGTTAAAATTCTTAAAAAAATTGATTTTGTAAGTAGGTACATTTTTGTCAAATTATCCAATATTATGCAGAGTGTCTGCATACTGATTTAATAAGTATGAAGAAGCATAATATAATAATAATAAAATGATTATAACTATCTATACAAATGAATAAAATTGAAGAGTGTATATTTTATAATATCAAAATATTTTTTTTTACTAAATGCATATGAAAGTATATTCAGAACTTATCACATCAATTTTTAAAATTTATGTCTGTTATGAGGAGTATGTATTAGAATAGAATAGAATAGAAATGTTTTTTATTCAAATATACTTTTACAAGTACTTTTGAATCGTCAATGAGTCTACCACTGGTTCGGAATGCCGTTCCTGCCGAGAAGAACCAGCAAGAAACTCGGCAGTTGCTCTTTTCAAAATACTTTTACAATATACTTCACAGATATTCTATGTATGCAGAGTTTCCACAATGAGGGAAAGGTCCACAAAAGCATACATTATGAGGAGTAACAAAGGCAACTTTTTTAACCGACTTACAAAAAAGGAGTTGTGTTTTTCTACATATGCATATCGATATCTCCGTGATTTCTAAACCGAATTGCATGAATCGTTTTTTAATCGATTTAAAACTTTATGAGATGATCCCATAAAATTTTCGGATTCTAACTCTTCAATCCTGATGCTGCAGGGTCACTTATTAATTGTCGATTATGAACAGTCGTTGTAGGTTCCAAGCAAAGACTACATAGTTAAATTCGAAGACCCAACTCCTCAATCCTGATGCTGCAGGGGTACTGCCCACCTAAAACTTAATTTTTTTTTTATTCGATGACAAGCTGGTCCTTGACTGCGATCACACCCGATGGTAAGTGACGATGCGGTCTAAGATGGTAGCGGGCTAACTTGGAAGGCAGCGAACATTCAACCCATACCCCTAATTGTTTTCTACACGCCACCGTGCCGGAACGCTAAATCGCTTGGCGGCACGTCTTTGACGGTAGGGTGGTAACTAGCCGCGGCCAAAGCCTCCCACCAGACTGAGAAACTGTTGATTATAAGTAAATATTGTATGTACCAAATAAAGACTACATTACATCGTTGAACTCCAGCATCTAACTCTGATACTGCAAGAGACTGCACTCCTAAGTCCTAACCCGTGGTGGTTTGGGAACTGTCGATTGTGAATTGATTTTTCTGGATAGGTAACTAGTAAGCCGGGAAATACTTCATCATTGAATTCCAGATACCGCTCTCGCTATTAAACCCTGACGCTAAAAATCTTTAAATATTTTTATTTCAATAAAAACCCACGCAGGCGAAATCGCTGGCATCAGCTAGTAGATTAAGAGATAGCTGTACTTTTGGTAACTACATATCGCTAGGAAAGCTGATTCAGTATTTAGTAGATGTAGGGCCCTCCTCTCGTCAAAATGGTATCAGTCTGCCTGCATTCGGTTGGCCATTTGACTACTTGTCGCCTTTCAAAGTCGTGTTATGGTTACAAATAATGAACAGTAACTAGGAAGGCTGAATACTGGTATGGCATTATGATATTACAAATACCTGTGTAAACTGTATAAAAACTGACGGTATTCCAAGGTTCCTGCATGAGTTATAGTATCACAAACCACAGCACAAGCAGTGACAGCCTAGTGGTTACGACTAGTCTCCTCTTCGGCGGGTCGCAGGTTCGATCCCTGATACGCACCCCTGACTTTTCGAAGTTAAGTGCGTTAAAGAAATTAAATATCACATGCTTTAACGGTGAAGGAAAACATCGTGAGGAAACCTGCAGAGTGCACACCCTGAGAGTTCTCCATAATGTTCTCGACGGTGTGTGAAATCCACCAATTCGCATTGGGCCAGCGTGGTAGACGCCTATAACCCTTCTCTGAGAGGAGACCTCGCTCAGTAGTGAGCCGATGATGGGGTGATGATGATGATGAAACTACAGCACAGCCATCTCTTATAAGTAATTTATAGTCTACCATGTTTCTACGCGTATGCTGGCGGCGAGTTGTTTGTCCGAGTGTTGACGCCCGGCGTGTGCGCCAACTCCGCTCCGTTGAACTCCATCCGCTACTTGAAGCGCGGGATTATTTCAATCGTCCTGAAACGGGTATATTTTTAAAAAAGATGATAGGTTCTTTGAAAATCACTGAGCTATATCATTAATCTCTATATATATATATATATAAATCGATTGCTGTTCGTTAGTCTCGCTAAAACTCGAGGACGGCTGGGCCGATTTAGCTGATTTTTGTTTTAAAATGTTTGTCGTAGTCCAGGGAAGGTTTAAACGGTGAGAAAATATGGAAAAATTGCGAGGAAGATAGTGAAAACAACAATTTCATTTTCCCATATAAAGTGTTCTCTACCTACTTTCCTGTCAAACATTTCATCTTAGCTTCGGTACGGTAGACTCGGGTCCACTCGGGTCGGATCATTGTTTGTTCGTTCAGAAATATATTATGTCATTTAATAAAATAAAATCAGTAATCATACTATCATACTAATATTATAAAGGCGAAAGTGGTTTGTTGGTTTTTTTTATTTTTCTTATTTTTTGCATGTTTATAGTTGGTATAGTATGTGTGTAGTAGTGGTTGTGGGTATAGTTGAGGACCTGGAGGGTAGGCTACTTTTTTTCCCAGAAAACCAAAGAGTTCCCAAGGGAGTTCAAAAACTAAATCCACGCGGACTAAGTCGCGGGCATCAGCTAGTCTATTATATATATAAACACTGGAAGAGGCTGTTGTCATATTTTTTTCAACCTACTTGATTGACGCCATTTTGGCGCTGTAATCAGATAAACAAGTGTCTCTGGAACTAAAATTATTGGAAACACCGACCTCTTTAATTCTACAATAAATCTATGATTTCATAATATGAAATCATAGATTTATTGTAGAGGTCGGTGCGCACTTTGCAATATTCTTAGTACCAGAGGCACTAGTTTTGTCAAATGTGGCGCTTCAAATTGATCCATATTATGCTGTCATTTCTATAGGCAATCCAGTCATAATTATCACCCCTATCAGTCGATAGACGTCTTCTGCTGGAGAAAGGTCTCCTGCATGGACCTCCACAGGCGTCGGTCTTGCGCCGCCGCCACGTCAGCGGCTGCCTGCGACTCGTTTGAACCCGTCGATCCACCTAGTGGGAGATAACACTACCTAACCTTACACTACGCTTACCGGTGCGGGGTCGCCACTCTAGCACCTTGGGAACCCAGCGACCATCAGCTCTTCGAACTATGTGCCAAGCCCATTTCCACTTCAGTTTCGCGACTCGCTGAGCTAAGTATGTTAGTGACTTTGGTTCTCCTACGGATCTCCTCATTTCTGATTTGATCTCGCAGGGATACTCCGAGCGTAGCTCTCTCCTTTGTCCGCTGAGTGACCCTGAGCCTTCTTATGAGGCTCGTAGTTAGCGACCATGTTACGGATCAATCCAGGGTTAATCATAGATTGATAATTATAGGGATCAGTGTTGAAAATCCTGAAAATGCTCTTCAGAACAGACAAATTTTCATCGATTTAAAACGCCAATACAAAATATTATTATAATATTAGCTGTTACCCGCGGATTCGCTCCCGCCATCTATCTAAACTATTCCGAACTGGTGATTCTTATACAAAATGCTTTTTTCGATTTCTTTACTGTTTTTTTGGGTTTCCCTATTATCGTCGTGAAACATCGTGAAGAAACTTGAGTGCTTGATAGTTCTCCATAATGTTCTCGAAGATGTGTGAAGTCAGCTAATTCGCACTTGGCCAGCGTGGTGGACTTATGGCTTAAACCGCCCCTGTGGCGCATTATGAGTGTGTCGTCGCCTGCAGGCTGCTCACCTGCCAGCAGTACGAGGAGCTGACGTCGCCGGCGCGCCGTCCGCGGTTCGGGCCGCACCGCACGCCGCTCGGCAGCGTCAGCGTCGCGAACGCCCAGACCGGCCCCTGCGGCACATTATGAGTGTGTCGTCGCCTACTGGCTGCTCACCTGCCAGCAGTACGAGGAGCTGACGTCGCCGGCGCGCCGTCCGCGGTTCGGGCCGCACCGCACGCCGCTCGGCAGCGTCAGCGTCGCGAACGCCCAGACCGGCCCCTGCGGCACATTATGAGTGTGTCGTCGCCTGCTGGCTGCTCACCTGCCAGCAGTACGAGGAGCTGACGTCGCCGGCGCGCCGTCCGCGGTTCGGGCCGCACCGCACGCCGCTCGGCAGCGTCAGCGTCGCGAACGCCCAGACCGGCCCCTGCGGCACATTATGAGTGTGACGTCGCCTACTGGCTGCTCACCTGCCAGCAGTACGAGGAGCTGACGTCGCCGGCGCGCCATCCGCGGTTCGGGCCGCACCGCACGCCGCTCGGCAGCGTCAGCGTCGCGAACGCCCAGACCGGCCCCTGCGGCACATTATGAGTGTGTCGTCGCCTACTGGCTGCTCACCTGCCAGCAGTACGAGGAGCTGACGTCGCCGGCGCGCCGTCCGCGGTTCGGGCCGCACCGCACGCCGCTCGGCAGCGTCAGCGTCGCGAACGCCCAGACCGGCCCCTGCGGCACATTATGAGTGTGTTGTCGCCTGCTGGCTGCTCACCTGCCAGCAGTACGAGGAGCTGACGTCGCCGGCGCGCCGTCCGCGGTTCGGGCCGCACCGCACGCCGCTCGGCAGCGTCAGCGTCGCGAACGCCCAGACCGGCCCCTGCGGCACATTATGAGTGTGTCGTCGCCTACTGGCTGCTCACCTGCCAGCAGTACGAGGAGCTGACGTCGCCGGCGCGCCATCCGCGGTTCGGGCCGCACCGCACGCCGCTCGGCAGCGTCAGCGTCGCGAACGCCCAGACCGGCCCCTGCGGCACATTATGAGTGTGTCGTCGCCTACTGGCTGCTCACCTGCCAGCAGTACGAGGAGCTGACGTCGCCGGCGCGCCGTCCGCGGTTCGGGCCGCACCGCACGCCGCTCGGCAGCGTCAGCGTCGCGAACGCCCAGACCGGCCCCTGCGGCACATTATGAGTGTGTCGTCGCCTACTGGCTGCTCACCTGCCAGCAGTACGAGGAGCTGACGTCGCCGGCGCGCCGTCCGCGGTTCGGGCCGCACCGCACGCCGCTCGGCAGCGTCAGCGTCGCGAACGCCCAGACCGGCCCCTGCGATTTGTTGAAGAACTACCACATTATACGCTAGCAAAGCGAGCTTAGCTTTCACTAGCTAACAAATCGTTTGATTGCTGCATCACGGTTGATTCTCAAAAATCCCCAATTTTCGAAAAATGTGTCGAAAGGTTTCAAGTTTTCAATTTTTTTTTTTAAGTCTTCTCTGAGTTTATTTTCAACACTCTTTCTTTTCAAATTAATTTTTCTACACTAAATAGTAGTAGTTATAGTACCTACTACCACTTTTTCGAGACAAAACATTATTGCAGCGGAGGGGCGAAATGAATCATGATTTACGTAAACACTATCAAACTAAACTATACGTAAACACTATCAAACTAAACTATACGCGAGGGAATTACTCCATGGGTAGGCGGACTTGGGCTTTATAAAGTAGGAGCCTGTGCTCTGGCGTAAAGTACCGCTTAGCTCTGTTGAGCACTCGAAGTTTTTTAGAGGCTAATTTAGCTTTTCCTTCCAAGTGATCCCGGAACTGGACTGCGTTTGTACCGAACTTTAGCTCTGAAAATACTGGACCGATTTTAACCATTGTTTCACCAATTACATTCTGAACCAGTGGTAGACTCATTGACGATTCGAAAGTACTTTTAAAAGTTTATTTGAATAAAAAACATTTCTATTCTATTCTATTAAAGGCTAAATTATCAGAAAGTAACATACCTAGGCTATAATTTACAGAACACACAAATTATCTAATATATAAAATTCTAGTGTCACAATGTTAGTTACCTTACTCCTCCGAAACGGCTGGATCGATTTTTATGAAATTTTGTGTGCATATCGGGTAGGTCTGAGAATCGGCCAACATCTATTTTTCATACCCTTAAATGATACAGGTGACCAACCACTAAATATTTTTGCTGGCGGTACGTAGTTCATTGGGTCAGCTAGTTTATTTATAATATAATGTCGGAGAGTGACCACATCGACATCGTCATTAGTGGTCACGGATTGAGTGGGCGTCTTCGGGCTTCCAGCGGGCCTTCTAACGGGGTTCCAATGTAAAAATATATAATCTAATGTTGGAATACAATTAACAAATGAATATGAATATGAATATGAATATGGCCAAATCTACACTAATATTATAAAGAGGAAAGATTTGTATTTTTGTATTTTTGTATGTAACGAATAAACTCAAAAAGTACTGGACCGATTTTAATAATTTTTTTTTCATTAGAAAGCTACATTATCACTGAGTAACATAGGCTATATTTAGTACTAGATTACTATAGAAATCTTTAGAAATTCCTATTAAAACCAACCGAAGATGTAAAAAAATTAGCCATAAAATGTCTTTCATCGCATACGCTGCGAAGAGTATTAATGATAGGACAAAAAATGTTCGACAATATTATAGAATATATCAATATCTACAAAAAACTTCGCGAGACCATGTGTCTAACTATTGTAGTTACGTCACTATAACTACTTTTTTTCATTTAACAAATTGATAGAAATGCCGATCAAAATCAGACCGTGTTATCCATACCATATAAAAATTTTTATCCAAATAAATAATTTAATATTCAAGACTGTCTCAATACCTGATGATTACTTTTTGAATTATTGAAATCGGACATTCCATTCAAAAGATATCATGAAATTAAAATAAAAATACATGCCGGCGTCGGCCGCCACGCAGCGCATCGAGTAACTAACAGCAGAAGCAGTGGACCGCACATTAAAAGATATAAGAAACTCATGCAATATGATGGGTGGCGTAACTTTTGTTTTCGCTGGAGACTTTCTAGACCAGGGTAATAGCCTTAAAAAATAATAAAAAGTGAAAAGAAATAATAGTAGGATGAACAAACCCATTGGAAAAGGAAGAGAATGCAACAAAAATTAAAGGAAAAATAAATTACGGGCGATCTGAGGTCGGGAAGTGGGGGGAGGGGGGGGTTTAAGGGTAAAAAACTGTTCCGATTTCCGGAAAAACTACAAGTCCTATGGAAAAAAGTTAAATGGCAAAGTTGTAGGTAATAAAAAGATCTACAACTTTTATATTTAGACTTTTTTCACATTACCTCAAAATGTATGTGAAAAATTCAAATAATCAAGTTTTTGGTTTTTTATTTTTATCTTTTACAAAAAAAAAATATTTTTTCACGAAATTTGGTGAAAACTTACCTTTTTATGTCTTAAACACACTGTAATTTTTCTGATTTAAAATATTTATTTTTTCACCTTTTTTTTTGACTTAATATTGAAAAAGCACCTAATTTTCAATCGAAAATTCTCCCGTCAAAATATCTGCTTTTTTAAAAAAGTCGTTGAGCTTTTTGTTCGTTGAAATCTCTACTTTCTGATGGTGTAAAAAAAACAATGCAGTACTATGGTAAATGCTCTCAGAAAATGCAGCTAAACGAAATACAAAATAACAGGTAGTAAGACCCAGACCCTCCTAGCCCCTATGATATACCTTTTAAATTACATGCTTAGATGGCTATTTATTGCTATTTTAAGATAACTTATATACCTGAGTGACCTACGGAAAATTTTAGCCCATCAAAAGGTATTTCATAGAGAAGTGGGGAAGGGGCAAGGAGGGTCTGGGTCTTACTACCTGTTATTTTGTATTTCGTTTAGCTGCATTTTCTGAGAGCATTAACATAGTAATGCATATTTTTTTTTACACCATCAGAAAGTAGAGATTTCAACGAACAAAACGCTCACCGACTTTTTTAAAAAAGCAGATATTTTGACGGGAGAGTTTTCGATTGAAAATTGGGTGCTTTTTCAATATTAAGTCAAAAAAAAAAGGTGTAAAAATAAATATTTTAAATCAGAAAAATTACAGTGTGTTTGGGACATAATAAGGTAAGTTTTCACCAAATTTCGTGAAAAAATATTTTTTTTTGTAAAAGATAAAAATAAAAAACCAAAAACTTGGTTATTTGAATTTTTCACATACATTTTGAGGTTATGTGAAAAAAGTCTAAATATAAAAGTTGTAGATCTTTTTATTACCTACAACTTTGCCATTTAACTTTTTTCCATAGGACTTGTAGTTTTTCCAGAAATTGAGATAAGCCGTGTTTTACCCTTAAACCCCCCTCCCCCCCACTTCCCGACCTCAGATCGCCCGTAATTTATTTTTCCTTTAATTTTTGTTGCATTCTCTTCCTTTTCCAATGGGTTTCATCCTACTATAATTTTCTTTGTTTTCAAAAATTATCTACCCTGGACTATTCGCCAAACTCTACCAGTTGTAACAAAAGGTACACGTGCCGACGTTATTAAAGCGTGCCTCAAATCATCACCTTTGTGGCTATCAATTAAAACTCTCAATTTGCGCACGAATATGAGAGCACATTTATGCAATTACCACGGTGGTAATTTCTCAGAAAATATACTTAAATTAGGAGACGGAAAATTTACTACTCCAATTGCAAACAGCTCCCAAGTACTGTTGGATATTGAATTCGCTCAAACTGTTCACAATCTAGAAATCCTTATAGACACAATCTATCCCGACATCAACAATCTTACAGTAAGAAATTTCCATTGGCTCTGTTCGAGAGCGATATTGTCACCCAGAAACGACTCAGTAAATGAGATAAACAAAATTATTATTGAAAAAGTACCAGGTGATTTTAAATGTTACAAATCTGTTGACACCGTGTGCAACATCGAAGATACAGTGCACTACCCACAGGAATTTTTAAATTCCCTCAATCCTGCTGGCTTGCCACCTCATGAACTAAAATTAAAAATAGGTACGCCTGTTATGCTTTTAAGAAATTTTAGCCCTCCCAATATGAGTAATGGTACAAGACTATTGATCAAAGAATTAAGAGATAATGTGATTGTAGCAACTATCATTACGGGTCCCGCGGCCGGTCAGCTCGCACATGTTCCGCGGATCCCGATGATACTAACTGATTTGCCCATATCTTTTAAAAGGTTACAGTTCCCTTTAAAAATATCCTTTGCCCTAACAATAAATAAATCCCAGGGACAAACTTTTTCCATAGTTGGTCTCGACTTAAGGAAAGAGTGCTTTTCCCACGGGCAATTGTATGTGGCACTTTCTCGAGTAGGATCTCCTGAAAATCAAGACGTTTTGTTGCCACCTACAAATACCACAGCCAACGTAGTGTACAGGGAGGCTTTTAAATAAGCATACAATTTTTTTCTAATTTAGTGATTCATGGTCGTTTTAATTAGCATGCTTATAACTTAAATATCTGTACCTATTTATGTCTACCCGTGCGAAGCCGGGACGGGCCGCTAGTGTAATAATATAATAATTCATAGTTTGAGATGTCAATCAAAATACCCCAATCTTACTCGTTTGTAAAATGACGCTCTCTTGATCCGCCTCGACCAACTCAATTCTTTTCCAAAATTCTGCTCGTCAAATTCTTTTCCAAAAAACGTCAAGATGGCGGGCGTCGCACCTGCTTGGCATGCTTTCTCAAGAAGTCTTGCTGATTTGACAAGGATTTGACGTAACAACTTTACTTTTAATAAATCAATGAGGTTTTGCATAATATTAATAGTAAATACTTAAATGAATAAGGTTTTATAATTATTTAGGTTTTCTTCAATATAGCGGGCCCCTGTATAGACTGATGAAATAAGATGAAACCTGTGGGAACTCGTATAGTCGTGAATATTTTAATGATCAAATCCATTTTAGGTGCCTATTCACCAAAACGATGGAAATATCCTCTAGTAAAATCGATGTCAATCCAGTGCAGAGGGATACTTTTTAGGGTTCCGTACCCAAAGGGTACCAACGGGATCCTATTACTAAGCCTACGCTGTCCGTCCGTCCGTCCGTCCGTCCGTCCGTCTGTATCTCGTAAACCGTAATACATAGACAGATGAAATTTTCACATATTATGTATTTCTATTGCCGCTATAACAACAAATAATAAAAATTTAATTAAATTAAAAAAATTAAATTAAAATATTACCATGGGTACATGGAAATATTTTTATTTAATTTTTTTTAACGGAACCCTAAAAGAGCGAGGCCCGACTCGCACTTGGCCAATTTTTTTAAGCGACTTCAAAAAAGGACGATCATCTCGTCCTTTCTCGGAATTCAATTCGTCGGAATCTTTTTTGAAGTGAAACTTCTTTAGCACCGATGTGATTTAAAAATTCGATGAAACGAAAAACATCACCAAAAAGAGACAAACATATTCATAAATAATATTTAGCCTAGAGAGAATGAGATAGAATAATATGACGTGTCTTTGCGCCTGCGTATTACGAAGCCTTCAGAAAATGCGTCATTCTCTCGTTTTTCAACTTTTCTGAAGTTACACTTCTGCCGTGTGTGAATTGCACACACACACACTTTTTTATGTATGTTCACCGATTAATGGAAAATAATAATCTGAAGTCAGGATTCGAACCCCCGAACCGATAGTTTAACTCTTTCGTTTGCCGCTACGCCACCAAAGCTACGATGGAACGTGTGTAAACAAATGCAACACAGAAAGGTTGTAGCGGAAAATTCTTACTTTTTTCGCCTAGGGGGCATCCGCCAAGACCGTAAGTCCGATGGGGAATAATTAAAATATTTATATTAAAATATTAATAAAATAATTGTTTACAAAAACTAAAAAAACACGCTTTTGTAGATAGCCAAATTAAAAAGTAGAAAATAATATCCATTAGGCTTAAAATAAAAATAGAGTGATCACAAAAAAAAAATTTGTTTTAAAAAAGCGTGAGGTAGATACTTTATTATGTCAACTTTGCAAATGTGTAAAATATTATTAAAAATCGACCAAGTCCGAGTCGGGCCTCGCTCTTTTAGGGTTCCATACATATGACCAAATCATTTTTTTAAACTAGATATATTGGTATTTAGATATCTTCGTTCTTAAATAGTACTAAATTAGCATATGGGAAAAAAATGCTCGTTTGTTTTGGTCACAACTTACTAACCGCATTATAAATCGGTGTTTTCAGTATTTTTTGTCTAAATACACTATATAGTACATAATATACCAAAATTTCTAATTTCTAACTAGTTTATTTTTTGACATAGACAAATTTGACGGCCCCCATTTCTTCATTTTTGTAGCTAAAAAATAAAAAAATATAATATACTAGCTGACCCGGCGAACTTCGTACCGCCAACTTATCTATAAGTATAAATAAAACAAATAAACTATCCTAATCCAAAACAAACTATCCTATCTTTTAAGTTGGACCAAATTACAGATAGTTACGAAGTTTGATCAAAATCGGTTAAGTAGTTTAAGAGTCCATCGCGGACAAACAACGTGACACGTAATTTATATATTATTAAGATATTTGAACACCACTTAATGAGCTCTAAACTAGCGGCACGCTATGATGGCCGGTTTGACACATTACAATAGTGATGTGGAATGTCAATTTATTCTCGAACAAAAAACAATTAAGTTTTGTTTTTGTACCTGATTAAATAGGTTTAATAAAACAAAAATGTATATGTTTATTTAATTTATTTGAACGAACTGAATATTTGAATGATAAATAGTTACGAAGGCGTATTACGAACTCACGTGTCTGACTATTTAGAACAGTTCTCTGCGTACGTTCGGTCATATCGACGAAATCCACAACAAAGGGCTTGAACAGAGTCCAAATTAACGAGCAAGGGTCAACAGTAATGCAGTATCAATATTTGAAATCCAAAGCCAGGTCAAAACTATATCACAATCGCATTGCACTGACAGTTTATACTTTTCGAAGCAACGTCAATTCGAAACTGCTTTGTTTTGCATTGAGCATTGACGCGAGTTTGCCGGAGGTAGTAGTTGTGCTAGCCAGCGATCCTATGTGACGATCGTATTAGATTCCATTTTTAAAAATTTTCAATTTAGAAAACCAAATGCCGAGTTGTGGTATATATCATATAAAAATAAAAAATTTACCTTTTGTATGAAACAGCTGATATTTTTTTGCGATTTCAGAGGTTTGTCCACATAGTGAAAATTGTTCATATTCACAAGTACATTCACCCCTTAAATGGTGCAAACTGATTTTTCTACACTTGTATACATTTTAGAAATCAATTTAATAAATAAATTTTGAATCCTAAACCTAAAACTACATTCGATAAAATTTATGAATCTCTGCACATCACTATCGTCAATAAAGTAATACAATTATTTCCTTCAAAGTCGTTATCAATTAATACGGAACTTCATGAGCGGACAAACGTCAAACCGGCCATCATAGCGTGCCGCTAGTGTAGAGTCTAGACAATGACACCCCAGGGTAAAAAAATAAAAAATATTTCGACTCCTTTTCCATGTATGGGAGCTCCCTTTATTTTTAATTTAATTTTATTTTTATTATTTGTTGTTGACCGAGCGAAGCGAGGTATCTGAGTCTACTAGAGTGAATTTGCACTTGTCCGTCCGTCCTTCCGTCCGTCCGTCCGTCCGTCCGTCAGAGCCTTATAACTTTTGAATTACTGAACGAAATTACTTCAAATTTAGATATAATATGTAAACTGATGGCCTTCAGCCGAATATTGGATAAAAAATTATAAAAACCTTTATTTCAGGAGGGCTCTCATAGAAGTGAATGCGAAGTAAAAAAAAAAATATCGCGTTACATAAAATTGTTACGTATCATTTTAAAGATAATTTTGAACCGAGTACAAAAATATTATTTTTTTTAATTTTTCCCTTAAAATTGACGAAATGGGGGGCTTTCAAAGTGGCGATTTTATACGCTCGCTTGAAGACGCTCTCTAGGAAAATCCGCTATGGATTTTCAAACTGATTTTATTTTTTTAGGTCACTTATATCCTGTACTTGAACAACAAATACTAAAATTATATGAATATTATAAAGAAACGAGATTATTTAATTTTTAATGGGCATCAGTAATTCATATAGCATCAACATAGCTTCACAATAATGCTAATAGATGGCGCAGTCAGTAACTATTCCCATGGAACTACGAGTTACGACTACGACCTATCCCAAAAACAGTTTTGCGTCGACCATTATTATTTAGTTACTTATTATAATACAATAATTGTATTGTAATTTTTTTTGTACCATATTATTCAATTAAAATTATTTTTTAGTTAAATTTTAGTTAAATATTGTATATTTCCTATTCGCGTCGATAGATGACGATTTGTACAGATGCCCGTAACCCGGTTTCACTCGTTAGTACCTACATAATAATTCAATGTTTTCACTAACGTTCCCTAACCTTTACGGGCTACCTATAAGTTAGGTGATTGATGTTTTCTGTCAACTTATTTATCACGATCCTGTACGGGACACCTAAAAGGATATTGGGACGGATGTTAGGACTTAGGATTGTATTTAGGAGCTACCTACGTTAAGAGACTCCTACTTAGGGGATGATTTAGGTATGTTTGGTGAAAACGGGCATAATAATAATGTCAGTTTTGGTTATCATGTATCGATTGAATGAATAATCATGGGATACCGTTACCGCGAGGTCTCAGTTCGGGGCGAACCACTAGTTTTAGCGGCAATAGAAATACACACTCTGTGGAAATTTCAACTGTCTATCTATTACGGTTTACGAAATACAGCCCGCTGACAGACGGACGGACGGACGGACGGACAGCAGAGGCTTAGTAATAGGATCCCGTTGGCACCCTTTGGGTACAGAACCCTAAAAATTAATGTTATATAAAATAAGTTTTTTTTTTTCAGAGCTCGTTATGTCTCATTAAAATGCTAGTGTATGATCCCTATAGTTCTAGAACGCCAAAATATTGTACGGTAATAGATACAAAATGGCTGATTCCAAATGGAGCTGCAGATGCCTACATGGCATAGCACTTTATCAATTACGTAAATATGTCCACTTTGCATGGTAATAATGACGTGCTGACCTGTTTAGTGGGCTACTTTGCTTTAAGAATTGATACCTAAAGCTTTGAACGTGGGGTTTATATTCGCTTAGCTGGTGGTGACGATTAGTAAATTTTGTCGAGTACATCAAAGGCATTCCGTTCAGTTATTCCAGGTATGTGATACGAATATTAATCAATATTGATAGGATAACCCTTTAGTAGGAATTATTCAACCGATCAAACTATACAGTGTAGAGGCTCACTTGAAATGAGTCCTTATACCTATATTATTATTATAGATACATAAACTTTTTTAACAGACTTGAGGTAAAAGAAGGAGGAGGTTTATATTTAAAATATGGTCAAATATGGTCAAGCGAAGCAACGGCTGGATCATGCGTCATGCTCGTGAACGGGTGCCGCCGGCGGGAATGGGGCTACTTTCTGTCTGCCCGTCTTAACATTAATTGAATTGTAGTACGTTTTTTTTTAAATTGTAGTATGTTTTTTTACGAGCTATGCTTGGGATATCCCTGCGAGATCAAATCAGAAATGAAGAGATCCGCAGGAGAACTAAAGTCACCGACATAGCTCAGCGAGCACGAAACTGAAGTGGAAATGGGCGGGGCACATAGTTCGAAGAGCTGATGGTCGTGGGCTTGGGGTCCCAAGGTGCTGGAATGGTGACCCCGCACCGGCAAGCGCAGTATTGGCAAACCCCCCACTAGGTGGACCGACGACATCAAAGGAGTCGCAGGGAGCCGTTGCATTCAGGCGGTCCATGCAGGAGAAAATAAAATTATATATATATTGATATCCGCCTATATAACCCGGACTATAATAACGAATCGATTGACATATCATTCATCAAAATCAGCTAAGTAGTTTAAGCGTTACGGTACACCTTACGTAAATGCAAACATACATAGATTGAATAAATCAAATAAATAAATTAAAAGTCTTTTATTCAGGACTAAAACAGCCACATAACTTAAAAAAATAGATAGCATCTGGAGTTCATGTTGTAGTCTAACTAAGGGTACTTGGTCTTTACAATATGAATTCACAATCAAAAATTCCTAAATTCTCACAGGTTAAGAGTGCAGCACCCTGCAGCATCAGAATTGAGGAGTTGGGGCCTCCAGTTCAACGATTTAGTCTATGCTTGATACCTATTACTTACAATATCAATACACAATCGATATTTTCTAAATCTTCATAGTTAATAGCAAACATTCTCTTTCTAATAAAAAAAAACATGACCTGCGTTGAAAAAAAATACGAGTTGATTGCGCACCGATATGAAAACTTCCTTTTCTTGAAGTCAGTTAAAAAGTACTTATCTAACTTAATTTTAGAGAAAATTAAATACAACTTTTTTTGTTGGCAATGGGGGCGCAGGCGGATTTTCGCACCCCGGCGTCCAGTATGGTTAAGACGGCCCTGTTTATATAGTTCTTATACAGAGTATAAAATTACAGATTCAGATTGCTGAAATTATAACTTTTTCTTATGGTTGTAGTCGGAGCAAAAGTCCAATAGAATGCTTGTATCGAAAGTTTATCTTTCGCATTGCCAGCGAGACAACTACTGGTGAAACTGTTAACTGGGACACGTTTCCACAAAGCCAAAGTAAACAGTGTGGTTAGTCCGAGTTTTAATTCGTTTGATCGTAATAGTTAACTATGACATCAGCATCAAAGTAAAATGAACCATAATAGTTTCGATTTGAAGTCACAATTTCAATACAGACGATTTCAATTTGGAGCGTTTTCGTTACGTAAACATATACAACAACCCGTATCACTCAACGTTACGTATCGTGCGATGCGGGTTGTTACGTTCCCTAAAATATGGTTGAGCGAAGCAATGGCTGGGTCATGCGTCATGCTCGCGAACGGGTGCCACCGGCGGGAATGGGGCTACTTTAAGTCTGCCCATCTTAAGATATAAGTTAGTCGGTATGCATTTTTGGAACTTCCCTCATTGTGGAAACACTGCATATATAGCATAGTATTTACTGTATAGTAAGTTTGTTTTGAAAAGAGCAACCGCCGAGTTTCTTGTTGGTTCTTCTCGGCAGGAAGGGAATTCCGAACCAGTGGTAGAGCCAGACGATTCAAAAGCACTTGTAAAAAGTTTATTTGAATAAAAAATATTTCTATTCTATTCTATAAGAATACATACACGAAATTGAGCTCTAACTCAGCAATGTTGTGGTTTATTTTAATTTGATGGTAATGTCATAGTTAACTATTCATAGTTAACTATCAAATCTTGTACTAAACGTACTAGGGTATAATATCCGGCCGCACAAACTGCGAGTAAATAATTATGTTTGTACAACGGACCGCGTACCGTACTTAGCGCGGTTATTGTAAGATGTGCACTGTGCAGCATCATTTTACCTTAGAAACCACTTTCAGCTGCCACCGGGCGAGTTCAAAGAGATCAAATGCTGTCTGATTATTTACATAATATAAAATAACGTAATAGAAAACGCGATATGTTTAATCCTTTGTCTCTTTCTACCCTCCAACGATACCCTATCCATACCTAATTCCTATCTCTTTCCTATAACTGTTTTCCTTTACGCAAAATTATTGAAACTATAATACATCGCCGCAAAAACCAGTCTCAAATGAACGCTCGAGCAAGCACGTCGTATCGTGCCTTAAGAAATCACCGCGCCGCGGCCAACCACGCATGAAATGAAATTAAATTAAATGAAAATACACTTTAATGAGGTCTTGTGCGAATATCCATAACAGGTTTTGCCCATAATGACCACGCTGGGCAGGCGTGTTGGTCATCGCAGGGCTAAACTGATCGCACCCGTGTCGCTGCTGCCCGACACAAGCCTGTGCCGTTTGCTCAGTTTAGCCAGTATGAAATAGTTATACCGCCATTTGTCGGTCATCCCAAGTAGGTCTACTTATGAGGTCATCGGCCTCATAAGTAGGCTCAGGACCGCTCAGCGGGCGATGGAGAGAGCTATGCTCGGAGTGTCCCTGCGGGATCGAATCAGGAATGAGGAGATCCGTAGGAGAACCAGAGTCACCGACATAGCTAAGCGAGTCGCGATACTGAACTGAAAATGGGCGGGGCACATAGTTCGAAGAGCTGATGGTCGTTGGGGTCCCAAGGTACTGGAGTGGCGACCCCGCACCGGGAAGCGCAGTGTTGGCAGACCCCCCAGCAGGTGGACCGACGACATCAAACGAGTCGCAGGGAGCCGCTGGATTCAGGCGGCGCAAGACCGAGGCCTGTGGAAGTCCATGCAAGAGACCTTTGTCCAGCAGTGGACGTCTATCGGTTGATAAAGAAGAAGAAGAAGAAGACACTTTAATGTACACCAATCAACACAAAACAAAAGAACATAGAACATACATAATATATGAATAGAAGCTGTACAATAGGCGGCCTTATCGCTAAGAAGCGATCTCTTCCAGGCAACAAACAGTAATAAGAAATACTGAAACACGCATATTTTCGGAGTGTGGATAAAATATATTGCTTTATATACTCCAAATCGTATGTACTAAACATACGATAAACAAACTATTACATACTAGCTGCCCGGACAGACTTCGTTCTGTCAAAAGTTAAAAGTAAATTAAATTTTTTTTGTTTTTTTTTTTTATAAAAACCTTCCGTGGACCTTAAGGAACATACAAAAAAAAAATTAACCGAATTGGTCCATCCATTCTTGAGTTATGCGCTTACCAACATTCATTTTTATTTATATAGATATATAACTATTATATATTCAAGATAGTTAGACTCTAAAAATGATTGCTTCAGTATGATGATCGTAATCACCTCTGATTGGCTGAAATTCTGCTGTTCTTGCTGCATCAATACACTAACCAATAGCGGCAGAGTACCAGCCAATCAGAGGTCATTGCAATAAGATCGTTACACTAAATGCAATCAATTTTAGAGAATACCACTATTGCTGTGAGACTCTCTAAAAATGATTGCTACAGTGTAACAGTCGGTCACAGAGGTGACACCAGAAATTCAGCCTATCAGAGGCAAAACAAACAAAAGAATACAATCAAATCAACACAGTCGTAGAATAAAGTTGCTTCTACAAAATTGCTACTTTACAGAAGAGCAGTTTATAGTTTTGAACTTGGTATTTGTTTTCGGTTTTTCGGCATGCCGTAGAACAATGTCGGTTCATATTATACGACATGGATTTTGAGTATTTCTGAATTAATCATTTTTAAAGCGAAACTTTTATTACATCGTGTCAAATTTTTTCGGCCGTGTGTTGCATGTCGCGTGACGGTCAGCCGCGTGCGCTCGTCAGAGCAGCCAAGCCCAATATGGCGGCACCTATTTAAATGTCTATAATGTGAAAAAAGGTTTCACTTTTACCGTGGTTTCATAAAACCACACAATCCTTTTTTTTAATTGAAATCAAAACATATGAAACTAGACGGCTTTCCAACTAACAACATCTCAAGTGTCATTCAACTGACGGCCGCCGGCATTGGACAAGTTAGCGACAGCAGCGCTTCTTTACAAGCGACGTTTTTCTTCGGAATGAGTTTCAGATACGACTTTGTCCGATGGGATATCTCCAAAACTTTTGCCGAGGTGTTAAGCTAATAAAAGCCGTTAGTGACAAAATCAAGATTTCGCTGTATATTCATATGCGACAATGTTTTACGACAGGGTCGAAATGTTATTGCGATCGTCAATCTACAGAAATAACATACTGACAAGATTTTTTTTTATAGTTCCATACATCGTTAGCCATCACTTTGTAAAATATTTTTGTAAAAAAATAGAATAAATACTATGACTTTAAAAACTAAGACCATTTCAAACGTAGTACCAATTTGACTTCTGACGTTATACTTAGTGTAGAAACTACTGAAAACCCTCAAAGTATTTGAGATGCGCAAACTTGTACGTACTAAAAGTACAGGTATGGATAAAGTCTGTCTAGTTTTAAATGGAACCCTCCTTTTACTAAGGCTTTAAAGGAGATGAATTATACGCGATTTTACGCCGTAAAAGGATTTCCAGGCACGGCTGAGATCTATGATGAGTACGTGAGTAGATTTAGAAGTTGATCCTAGAAGCTCTTTTGTACATCAACGACTAAGGTGTTCCTATGGATTTTATCGTACAGTAGCTTTTTATTATACTATAAGCTATCTAGTTGATCTTACTCTAATAGCAATTTCCGATGAGGTTTTATAGCAACGGTAGCCAAAAGTTGGGAGATTTAAGTGGTGATGCCGACTAAGTCCCTTCGTAAGGCCTACCACCTCCCGATTTTCTAGCACCACGATTTAAAAATAAAATTTAAAATATTTCTATTCTATTCTATTCTTTTTTTAGGGATGACAAGTCTTATTGTTGGCCAACCAAACTAGGGACAAAAGTCTAACTAACAGCCAACAAAAATTGCTAGTAAGGTAACTGGTGAGAACTTAAGAAAAAATTATGTTTTTCAGGGTTTTCTGTATGGGTTTCATTTTTTTATTATTATTTGCCATTATAGAGGCCATAGTAATACCGTAGTACCTACGTCGTATTCTGGAAAGAATAATAATTGGTTATCAGTGTCGACTAAAGCTAACATAGCTCCGTGACAGGCAGACTGATAGACAGAGGAAGTTCAGTAATAGAGTTTCGTACCCAAAGGGGGCTACTTTTGGATACAGAACGCTAAAAAACTCTTTACTACAACGCCGCTTCGGTGGGCGTTGCGCCTTAGAAGTATATTTCCGACCTAATACATCTGTTATGTTGAAAATAAAAAGGTGTTCTTAATGAGTTTGTTTTGTGAAATATCGTAAAGTAAGAGTGTTAGCCCATTAGTGTAGCCGAGAAGACTTCCCGAGACGAGAGGGTCGTTAGTGAGAGAGGCCTTTTAACTACAGTTTATGCATTGTAGAAACACTTTCTATTACTTTCTCCACATTTTACCTTAAACAGAATTAATGGCCGGTCGTCGTCTCAACTGACGCCCACTGCTGGGCATAGGGCTCTTGAGAAAATCGCCACAGAATACAATGTGCCGATTGTATCCAGTAGCTCCCAGCGACTCGCTTGAGATCGTTCGTCCACCTAGTATGATGACTAGCATTATTAAATAAGTAAACTTACAATAAATATTTTTGATTTGCAATCGATCTCATCTTGGGTACCAATTGCCTAAAAGTTATTCCATTGATCGTATTCGTGTTCGATGCCATTAGCGTCAAAGTAAAATAATCCTTGATAGTATTGATTTAAAGTGACAAATTCAGTACAACCGGTTTTAATATAGAGCGTGGAGCGTATCGTACTTAAGTAAACGTATAAGAATGCATAAACGTAATTGAGCTCTAATTCAATGCTTTTATGGTTTATTTTACTTTGACGCTAATTGTCATCGAATACGATTACGATCAATTGAATAACTTTACACAATCGCACCTCAGGCAACCAATGGTTATAAAGGACATTATTTAGCTACAGATACGAGGTAGGTACGAATAGTCCAAATATACCTATAAAAGTATCTCGAAAATTCTAGCTTTGTATCTCGTACATTAATCAAGGAAGTATCCAGCTTTTCTTGGAACATAATGCTAAAAACCACCAAAATTAGAGTAGCATCCAGCGGAAGCCATTGCTGCGACCTAAAAATTAAGATGTCGACGACGAAAGTACAACGAATAAAATATTCAGCTTAAGTATTATGTAAAACCTTGCAGACAGTAAAAGATCGTTGAATTATTTTAAAAAATTGGACAAGTCCGAGTCGGGACTCGCTCCTTTAAGGTTCCGTATATGTAACCAAACAACTTTTTTTTTAAACTAGATAATATTTAGATATCTTAGTTCTTAAATAGAACTAAATCAGCGGGGAAAAAATGCTCGTTTGTTTTGGTCACAACTTACAAACTGCATCATAAATCGGAGTTTTCAGTATTTGTTGTTTAAATACACTATATGTACATAAAATAGTACATAATACCGAAATTTCAAATTTCTTACAAGTTTAGTTTTTGAGACAGAACCCGTGACAAAAATAATCTAAAAGCCTTTGACGGCCCCCATTTCTTGATTTTTGTAGCTATAAAATAATAAAAAATATATTGGTACTCTACATAATGAGTTCTAGACAATGACACCCCGCATACCATAAAAAAATAAAATTTTATTTCGACTCCTTTTTCATGTTATTTTTATTTTTATTTATTCTTTAACTAGCTGATGCCCGCGACTTCGTCCGTGTGGATTTAGTTTTTAAAATCCCTCGGGAACTCTTTGATTTTTCGAAATAAAAAGTAGCCTATGTCACTCTCCAGGTCCTTAGCTATACCCATGCAAAAAATCACGTCAATCCGTAGCTCTGTTGCGGCGTGATTGAAGGATCAACAAACCAACAAACACACTTTCGCATTTATAATATTAGTATGATTTTATTTTTTATTATTTGTTGTTATAGCGGCAATAGAAATACACAATCTGTGAAAATTTCAACTGTCTACCTGTTACACTTTACGAGATACAGCCCGCTGACAGACGGACGGACGGATGGACGGACAGACGGACAGCGGAGGCTTAGTAATAGGGTCCCGTTAGCACCCTTTGGGTACGGAACTCTAAAAACAGACATAATAATTTCATGAGTTTAATTTAAATTGATTTCGGCATAATACAGTTACGTTTTTTATAGGAGAGAAAAGAGATAGAGAGAAAAATAAATATTTCGATCCCCTTTGTTGTTCAGATGGAAAAAAGTTTCAAAAAAAATGTAAACCCGTATTTGGAACTTTGTTTCAAAACAATGCGTAGGTTTGAACGTCGGCCTGAGAGTGTTGTTAAAATTTCGAAATCGTTACAAACGTACATATCAAAGTTCCTGAGCCGACTGTCAGCTACACGTAAATTTTTAACCCAATTTAAAAACAGAAAGTTTGCATTTTTAACGCAATATTTCCTCGTTGCAGTGGTTTAGAAATATTTTTGACTTCATTTTAGGAATTCTAAGTACCTATATATAATCTACGTAAAAAAACCTTAATTATTGTTTCCCATTTAAATTAAAAATTGATATTGTAGCAGTAATTGTTTACTTAACGTTGTTTTACCGTCGCTTATGTTTCCACGGACTTTATAATAACTTAACAATTGATGTCACATACAACAGCATTCAACATATAACAATGCCAAGACAATAGTCTGAAGGCATACGTCCCTTTTAAGGTGTTGGAGTGGCGACCTCGCACCGGGAAACGCAGTGTTGGCAGGCCCCCCACCAGGTGGACCGACGACATCAAACGAGTCGCAGGGAGCCGCTGGATTCAAGCGGCGCAAGACCGAAGCCTGTGGAAGTCCATGCAGGAGACCTTTGTCCAGCAGTGGACGTCTATAGGTTGATAAAGAAGAAGAAGAAGAAGATACGTCCCTTTAAAACTTAGAAAATATTAAAAAATATTTTCTGAAATTTTTTTCTATTTCAAAAGTTGTTAGTGTCACTCGATATTTCTAGAAGTCGTGTCAAACGCAGCCCAATGGACGCTCTTGGGACGTTTGTTTTCAAATAAAAATGTTATATTTATGAATGTCTGTCTTTGATATATAGTTTACCTGTCACAAGAATCCAACTTTTCATAATATTGTAAATGTGAAATTTTGTGAGGATGGATGGATGGATATATCGATGGATGGTTGGATGTTTGTTACCTCCTTCACGCTACATCTAACGAACAGATTTGACTGAAATTTGGTTTGGAGGTAGCTCATATCCAGGATTAACACATGCATCGACTACATTTTATCCCGAAAAATTAAAAGTTCCCGCGGGAACTAAAAATCTTAATCCACGCAGACGAAATCGCGGGCATTATCTAGTATTAAATAATTAAAAAAGCTAAACTATAAACAATATTTATTGATTGATTGTATTCATTCATTTCAACACATCGTCGACCCAATACTGGACACAGGTCTCCTTTTGAATGATAGGGGTTACATTACAGTATTGTTGTACAAAATAGGCTATAATAGGAACATTTACTTTAATTTAGATCACAGCAATAGTGCGACTGGCTGAAAACTCAGCTTCATGCTGTTCATTGGCAAAACTCAGCGCTGGTTGCAGTTTGCTCAATAACATCATATAAAAATTGCGTAGTACCTAAGTAAGTAGCAACCTCTGTTGCTACGTGTTTACCGCTCCTACGCCTTTGCTACGCCATAGGAGATACGTCGTAGCCCGTAGCTACTATTTATTTGTTGTTCTAAGATTGAGATTTTTTGCATGGTTAAAGTTACAAAGCAGTTATAGCCTAGTGGTTACGACTGTGGTCTCCTATTCGGGGGGTCGCAGGTTCGATCCCGGGTACGCATCTCTGAATTTTCGAAGTTAAGTGCGTCTAAGAAATTAATATCACATGCCTGGTAGAGATCGCTTTTTAGCGATAAGGCCGCCATTTGTACTACCATGTGTTATTATTTATTTTTAAGTTTATTTTTAGTTTTTATTTCTTTTTAATGTGGTGTGCAATAAAGTGTTTTTCATTCATTCATTCATTCATGCTTTAACGGCTAAGGAAAATATCGTGAGGAAAACTGCACACCTGAGAGTTCTCCATAGTGTTCTCGAAGGTGTATGAAGTCCGCCAATTTGCATTGTGCCAGCGTGGTGGACTATGGCCTATAACCCTTCTCTGAGAGGAGACCTCGCTCAGTAGTGAGCCGATGATGGGTTGATAATGATGATGATAGTTACAAAAGTGGTACAAGTGTTGGTTAGTCCTTTAATTATGCACCAACAGAGTAATGGATCGTCTGGATTTTTGATCGAATGTAATCAAAACCCTAGAGAATTATGGCCTCTTTTAATTTCGGAAAACAAAGAATTCCCGTAATCTTTTCACGCGAATTAAGTCGAGAGTAAACTCGGATCTTTCTCAATAACCCAACGGTTTAAGGAACTGAGAATTGAAAGGTCAATGGTTCTATCCCCACCCGTTTCACTACTGTCGTACCCATACCTAACTCAATCATTCGTTATTTAGGTCATTTGCTTATTTAGAAACGAGAAATTAGTCAAGATCATCATATAATATCCCTTTTTTAGGGTTTCGTAGTAAACAAGGAACCCTTATAGTTTCGCCATGTCCGTCCGTCTGTCTGTCTGCCCGTCCGTCCGTCTGTCTGTCTGCCCGTCCGTCCGTCCGTCCGCGGTTTAGCTCAGAGACTATTGGTACTAGAAATCTGTAATTTGACAACGGTATAAATATCAATCACACCGACAAAGTGGTGAAATAAAATTGGGAAAAATAATCTTTTTTAGGGTACCTCCCTTACATGTAAAGTGGGGATGATTTTTTTTTCTCGACTATCCCATAGTGTGGGGTGTCGTTGGCACGACTTTGATAGTAGGGTGGTAACTAGCCACGGCCAAAGCCTCCCGCCAGACCAGACCAGAGACAATTCAGAAATTATAAATTCCCAAATTAACCCCGCCGGGAATCGAACCCGAGACCTCCCAGTTACAAGACAACAGCGCTCACCACTGAGCCAGGGAGGTCGTCAAACAATACTGATACAAATCGAACTATAACGCTTAGATCAGAAGCTTCTAAAAAGTTCCGCTCCAAACGTAGGCTCAAAACAACCAATGAGTGTGAACTTAGTTGGTTATTTTCTGGTACTGGTACTGATAATTACATTTTTGATGGTTAATGGTTATTGTGATTGATATCATGACACCCTTTCACAGCACAGTACGACATTTTTAAATAATTTTTTTCTGCGAGGTCGTCGTACTAATGCGAAAATACTGTGTAGTCAGCCTTGAAAGGCTTCCTGAAAATGGCTCATATCCGCGTCGAGTATTACGCTTCTAAGCCTCATCGTTCGATATGCTAATAAATAAGTTCACTGGTGCGAATTAGGAGCAAGAATATTATTGTATTATACTAACTTGTACTTGGAAACCAACCTTGAAGATTTACAGAAACGTTTTCAATAATTTTAATCACTAAAGTGTGCAAGACGAAGAAAACCCCCACAGTTCTGAAGATAAATAATGAAATAAACTTAGGTAGAATAACGCAAGATTTCAATTAAAACTTCTCATTTCGAAGTTTTCTGCGAATCCACGGACAGACCGCAGACACAATAGTATTAACTTTTAACAGAAACTAACCTTTGCCGCAACTTCGTCCGCGTGAAGTTAAGTTTTAAAAATCCCGCGTTAACCCTATGTTTTTCCGAGATAAAAGATAGCCTATGTTACACTCCAAGTCCTCAACCATACACCATAGCCATGCAAATATCACGTCGATCTTTTGCTTTTTTGCTGCGTTTTTGCAGGACAAACCAACAAACAAACAGACTTTTACATATTTTATAATATTAGTAAGGATTTAGTGGTGTACACTTTCAATTACTAGCTTTGGTCCGTGACATCGGGCGCGTTTCGTTGGGTTGCTTAAAAATCCATCCAGATTATAATTATACTCCCGGGGTACAAAATAAAGGGGGTAGGTTTAATTTATACTCTACGCTAACGAAAAGGCAAATTTGGAACCTCTATAATAGGTCACCCAATTATTGACGCGGATATAATATAATGTATAAGCCTCAATAGCCCAACGGTTAAAGGTGCGGACTGAAAATTGGAAGGTCGCAGGTTCGAATCCCACCCGTTGCACTATTGTCGTACCCACTCCTAACACAAGCTTTCCGCTTATTTGGAGGGGAGAGGAGGATATTAGTCAACTTCAACTCGACTAATATAAAAAAAATGTTGCTTGCCTAAAGCAATTGACTGATTGCCCGCATACCGAACACATTCCCCATCATGATTTTTTTTTAAAAGCAATCGTTGTATTTCTTGCTGGCCTTTCTCGGTTGAAACGGCATTCCAAACCAGTGGCACAATCATTTGACGATTCAAAAGCACTTTACAAAAGTCTATTTAAATTTTAAAAAAGTCGTATGGTGTCGTTGGACACCAGATAGGAACAAAGTTCCTAATTATAAAAAAATATATTCGGGTATATTATCATGATTTTTTTATCGATAAAAATCAAAAAAACTACTTTACAAAATTATCTTAACACCTTTATTTTGTTTACAATGATTTATAAAAATATATAATAACAAGTGTAATTTGTTTTTAATTTTTACCAAATATTATAAATTATAAAATTATAAATAATAATAAATTAATAATAAAAATAAAATAAATAATAACTGTCTGAAGTCAGGATTCGAACCACTGAACCGATAGTATCATCCCTTCTTTTTACCGCTGCGCCATCGAAGCATTAATGGAATGTGTAAAATAAACGAAGACAATAAGGACTGTAACGAAAATTTCTTACGCTTTTATTTAACGTTACGGACGTTTTTTACCGGCTAGGGTACCCTTCCGCAACGCCCCATAAGGAACTTCGTGCCAAAAACTCCTATCAACATAAGTCATCATCATCATCATTAATCATCAACGGCTCACTACTGAGCGTAGGTCTCCTCTCAAAGAAGGGTTATAGGCCATAGTCCACCACGCTGGCCCAATGCGAATTGGCGGACTTCACACACCTTCAAGAACATTATGAAGAACTCTCAGGTGTGCAGGTTTCCTCACGATGTTTTCCTTCACCGTTGAAGTAAGTGATATTTAATTGCTTAAACGCACTTGACTCCGAAAAGTCAGAGGTGCGTACCCGGGATCGAACCTGCGACCCCCGAATAGGAGACCACAGTCCTAACCACTTGGCTATCACTGCTACATAAGTAACACCTCATCAAATAAATTTTGTATCCAATTCCCCTTTATCTGAAACGCAGATCTCCCATAATTTCCGAGTGCCCGCAACTCCGCCGGTTCTCAGAGCGCAGAACTCAGCGCAATAAAACAAACACTAGGTACCTGAACCTGGTCACTAGTTGCGCCATACATAACCCGTTCCGAGTTCCAAGTTCCCGATAACGCTGAACATAATGGCTCTATAAAATTTCACAGTCGCATCCAGCGGTTTTCAATTAAAACTTAAGCTGCGCTATCTTCAATAACTGTGATAGCCATGCTTGCGGTGGAGAATTAAAGGGCTTGTGGACCCTTAGACATACTGACACCATCATGAGTAGGTTAACATGCCAAACCATAGTTGTAAGTTGAGTTAAATGTTTTGTTTGTATCACTTTAATCCTCAGATGTTATGATTAATTTGCTATCAAATTAAGAATTTAGAAGTTTAATGTTGCGGCTACACGCTCCGTCTTGCCTATGTTGTTTTAACTGCGCAGTTTTAACTGAGAAATGCGCAGACAAATCTTCCGCAAATCAACGAACTGCGAAGGCTACCATCTTGCCGTCCACACATTAGCAACCCATCAACGGCTCACTACTGAGCGCAGGTCTCCTCTCAGAGAAGGGGTATAGGCCATAGTCCACCACGCTGGCCCAATGCGACTTGGCGGACTTCACACACCTTCGAGAACATTATGTAGAACTCTCAGATGTGCAGGTTACCTCACGATGTTTTCCTTCACCGTTGCAGCAAGTGATATTTAATTGCTTAAACGCACTTGGGATCGAACCTGCGACCCCCCGAAAAGGAGACCACAGTCCTAACCACTAGGCTATCATTGCCGTCCACACGCACATACTTAACTGCGTAAACTAGGCTTGTGCAGGTAAGTCGTCAGGTAACACGGAGAGTGTAGCCGGAACTTAAAACATGATGGAAACATAATGTAATGAGGCGGAAATTTGATCGCCAATCGTTTTACCGTCTGGACGTTGCGACCCTCTTGCTTGAATTTGCACTTTTCTGCCTGTTAATCTGTTAATGTGTATCTGTCAATGAGAGCTATTTAACTTCAGAATTAATAAACTTATTTACTTCAAATCATGTAGCAATAATACTATGTTTGTGCTTCACATTCACAAAGCTATGGCCCGCAGCCAATTGGGTATTTGGCTGTTGTCAAAATGTTGATATTCAGCAATTATAATCGAAAATGTAACATGGAATAACATTTGTAAAAACAGAAAATAAATAGGTCAAAAAACAAATAAGTTTTAAGCTGTTTTACTATGACTGTATGTATCTTACCAAAACGAAATTTTCTATGGAGCGTGTATGGAGCTGCTGAATTATGACATCACACTTCAGTAGCGCTCTCTCAGTCTAACAGGAAACTTCAGAGCTCGATAATTCCGAGACTAGTTAAGATATTTAAAAAATAAAACTGGCATCATACTAATATTATAAATGCAAAAGTGTGTTTGTTGGTTTGTTGCCTTGTCCTTCAATCACGCCGCAACACAGCTACGGATCGACGTGATTTTTTGCATGGGTATAGTTGAAGACTTTTATCCCGGAAAATCCAAGGGTTCCCGAGGGATTTTAAAAACTAAATCCACGCGGACGAAGTCGCGGGCATCAGCTAGTTGTGATATAATATCTAAAAAAAAATATTTTAAATAAATGAGAAAATATCAGTCAAATACTCAGTTACATAAAAATTACATAAAAGTTATAAAAAGTTTTATTGGAAGTTGCCTATGCAAGCAAATGGGGGGGCTTAGGATGCGAGGTCTTAGGTTTAGGTCACTTGTTTTAATTAGTACAAGTATTAATTAGTTTGTGGATTATGGTCACCCTACTGAGAACTAGGGATTTCATGCCACAGTTAGCACTAACTTATTCCATATAATAATTTACTCACGTAACTTAACAGAGCTTAATCATAACATTGCGTTATAATTAACGCATATTGAGCTTCAATTAACAATAGAGTATTGTTGATTAATATGGTTAACTATATAATATTATGTAAGCTTGTTAATCACACATTGTTATTAATACACATGAGTTAAGACCCAATAGATGCACTGATACGTTGGTTACATCGCAAAACAGCCATCATCATCTGGAAATCTACTAGAGCTAAGACTTCTCAGTAGAACCGATGGTTGTATCATGACGTATCATAAGGGCTCAAGGTTTGCCTACGTGAAATAAATAATTTAAAATTTTGAATTTTTGAATTTTGACTTGAAGTAAAGCTAAATAAATGGCGATGGGCTGGCTACACCATTCGGTGTGAGTAAAATGGAGCAAAGCGATTACTATTTGGTGGCCCACGGAAGGAAAAGAAGGAGGCAGGGGCGGCAGATCAAAAGAGGGGGAGATGGTATTGTGGCCCTAGCAGGAAAAACATGGAAAGATAGTAGAAAATAGAGAAGATTGGAAAATGTCGGATGAGCCCAAAGCGTTCACAAATTAGTTGAAAAGCATCAATATAAATATTGTATACAATTATTGTTATCCGTAAATAAAAGAACACAAAAATAAACTGCAGCAATTTAACCACTAGCAAAAGTCATATTTTATTACATTTTGTAAAATGTATATTATCATAAATACATATAATACGGGAAAAAATCAGCGACTAGCTGATCAGTTGCTCAGTTGCTGTGTGATTGTAGGACAAACCAAACATACTTTTGCATTTAATATATTAAGGATAATTTAATTTTTGTAAGTGAATTGTTATAAGATTCATCCATCCATCCATAAGCCTGTATTTATTCACTGCTGGACATAGGTCTTTCCGAGAGCGCGCCACCAAACACGGTCCTCCGCTTTCCTCATCCAACCGCTTCCCGCCACCTTCTTAAGGTCATCGGTCCAGCGAGCTGGAGGGCGTCCTACACTGCGCTTGCCGGTACGCGGTCTCCACTCCAGAACACGTCTGCCCCATCGGCCATCGGTTCTGCGACAGATATGACCTGCCCACTGCCACTTCAGCTTGCTAATCCTCAGAGCTATGTCGGTCACTTTTGTTCTTCTACGAATCTCCTCGTTCCGGATTTTATCCCTGAGGGAGATTCCCAACATAGCTCGCTCCATAGCGCGCTGAGCGACTTTTAATTTGTGAACGAGGCCCACCGTCAGTGTCCACGTTTCCGCTCCATACGTCATTACCGGTAGGACACACTCATTGAAAACCTTTGTCTTCAGGCTTTGCGGTATCGACGAATCGAAGACCTGACGCAGCTTTGAAAATGCTGCCCAGCCCAGCTGAAATCTTCTGTCAGCCTCCTTGTCGAAGTTGTTCCTACCGAGTTGTATAATCTGGCCAAGGTAGTTGTATTCCTGAACAACTTCGATGCTGACATTGTCGACGTTAACAGGTCTTGAGATAACATGCTCGTTCAACATGACTTTCGTTTTGTCTATGTTCATCTTAAGACCCACTTGTCTGGAAGAACAGCTGGGCTGGGCCAGCATTTCTTCAAGGTCTTGCAGTGATTCCGACAGTATAACTATATCGTCTGCAAAACGCAAGTGTGAGATGTATTCGCCATTAACATTAATGCCTCGACTTTTCCAGTCCAACACCTTAAACACGTCTTCTAGGGCGCAAGTGAAGAGTTTCGGAGATATAACGTCTCCCTGTCTTACCCCCCGCCGTATGGGAATCGGATTCGTTTGTTGGTCTTGGACTTGGACTGTCATAGTGGCGGCCTCGTACAAACATCTCAACACCTGGATATAGTGCCAGTCGACTTGGCATCGCTGCAATGAATCCAGAACAGCCCAGGTCTCGACAGAGTCAAAGGCTTTCTCGATATTCGTTATAAGATTGGGGTAGATTTTTTTGTGTCATTAAATTATTATGTATTGTGATTTTTGACTACTTTCCGCACTGCATCTGATTCGGAACCGAGAATTCTCGGTCTGAAGTAGCCGTAGTACTGAGTTTATAATGAGAGCAGGCTTATTAAGTCTGGCTGCCCTGGTATAACCACAACAGCATATCTACCTAAAATTATTAAGCAATTGCATAGCTTTTATCGCGGGCTTTGAACTAGGAACGTAGGACAAACAGTTTGAGCACGGCGACCGAATCAAGAAATTCCGTAACGAAAATAAACCTAACACCGTCGTTCAGTAAGCGTTAAACATTTTAGAGGTTCACAAGTAGCTCTGTTTGGCGCAGTGGGCGAGCGGCCGCTTTCTTTACCGTATGGTGTATGATGTCGCAGGTTCGAATCTCACTCGCGAAGTAGTGACAGTGCGCTTTTATTGTTTGTTTGTTTTTTAATTATTTTTTTGCATAATTTTTACTATGCAAAAAAAATATTGCATAAATATTATAATTGCATAAGTTGATAAAAAATGCTATGCAATAGCTTTACCGCGGCAGTCCCAAAAAGCCACTTTTTTTTTTATTATAGATAAAATAAATGAGTCATTTTATTTCACTGCTCATTCACAAAGTTAATATACGCGCAGAGTCGTGTAGTAACAAAGTATAAAGAGCCTGCAGGCTTGAATCAAGGGGTCAAGTCAGACGTAACGGCTCGCTTTCATCCAACATAAATAACAGTTCTTTGAAGCTCATGCGCGGATTGTCGGAAACCGGGGCACGCCCTGGGGCGGTTCAATGACCTTACCAGCTACGAACTGAATAGTTGAGTTCAAAATTAGGAATTAAAACTAATTTTAATCATTAATGAAAAAAATATCTCCAACTTTTGTATCAATCGATTAGGCACCATTATAATGTTACAACCTGTTCAGGAAGTTTGGTGGCGCGTTTTTAACAAAAAATTGAGAAGGGTAGATTTATTTAAATTGCAATGTACTGAGTTAGAGATAACCCTTGAGCAAGTTTGATGCGACTGAGAAAAATTTGGTCGGTTTATAGGATAAAGAGCGTCCTTCTGTTGCCAGATATTGTGTCAGTCTGAGTCCGCCTACGCTAAATGGTCGGGTTTCTAGCGGGTATTTGGCATTGGAGAGTTGCTCTTAACTCTATATACCTAAATCTAGAATCAGCCACTTCAGAGATGATAGTTCCTGGATGCTAGAGTGGCAATTTTGCATTGCAAACGCAGTATTAGAAAGCTCCAAAATGCTGCTTCCATCTGGTGAACTGGCGAACTCAAGAAAGTCACTGACAGCCATAAGATATAAGTATCCAGCAGTGCACGACTATAGAATAGAATAGAATAGTAACTTTGAATAGTCGAAGCATCTAGCACTGCACTGGTTCGGAACGCCGTTCCTGCCGAGAAGAACCAGCAAGAAACTCGGCGGTTGCTCTTTTCAAAATAATAACCCGAACCTTAATGACCCGAACTTTAATGACCCGAACCTCAAGCTGGCCACTCCGAAACCCGCGATCCGATGTTTCATCGACACCCGTTGAATATTAAACTGCGCATAAAATAATTATATAGAACACAGCGAAAATACAATTTATTTGTGATTCACAATTTGCGGTTTTAATTTTATTTGCATCAATGCTCAAACCGCTTAATACGATCCCGTTGTTTATTGACTATTTAATACGTGAATTTATAATACACTACATTAAATCGCAGTGATTCACAGAGTACTATTTATATATATGCAGTGATTCCTATCTATATTTCAAATGAAATCAGTTTAACATGACGTATAATGTTTCATAATGGTGTTTATTATTGAATAATACGTGAATAATGAAGTGCAATTTGGAAAAGAGGTCTTACCACTGAAATCTAACTTAGCTGTACTCAGCATACGGGAAACTTAGAAATGCCTTTACGTCCAAAACTCCTCAGTGCTTGAAGACCAAAGCTTTCACAAAATCTTTTTAAACTTCAAACTCCCGCTTTTTTCAGCTTTTAACAAGAAGGTCTTTAAGAATTTACAGACAAAAACTTAATCACTAAATAATTTAATAATAAATTGTTCCTCAATGTAAAAGCTGAAAAGGCTACTGCCTCAGCATAATGCTGCAACATCAAAATGCTGAGCGCTGATTTTCAGGAAATCGCGAGCCAACCACGAGACAGTTATACAAGGTATAATAAGAAAAAGAAATAAATGAATAATTACAGATATTGACATGTGTAGCAGTGATAGCCTAGTGGTTAGGACTGTGGTCTCCTATTCGGGGGTTGCAGGTTCGATCCCGGGTACGCACCTCTGACTTTTCGGAGTCAAGTGCGTTTAAGCAATTAACTATCACTTGCTTCAACGGTGAAGGAAAACATCGTGAGGAAACCTGCACACCTGAGAGTTCTTCATAATGTTCTCGAAGGTGTGTGAAGTCCACCAATTCGCATTGGGCCAGCGTGGTGGACTATGGCCTATAACCCTTCTCTGAGAGGAGACCTGCGCTCAGTAGTGAGCCATTGATGGGTTGTTGATGATGAAGGTTAAAAGGTAAACGTACAAAAGAAATGAATACTACACGTTATTGTGTCTGAATAGCTACAGGTATTGAGGAGCACATGTAAAAGAAATCGTGCTTTACTACATTACACACACATTTCATCAAAGCATTTTATTTATTGTTGATATTTTTAGGGTTCCGTACCCAAAGGGTACCAACGGGACCCTATTACTAAGCCTACGCTGTCCGTCCGTCCGTCTGTCAGCGGGCTGTATCTCGTAAACCGTAATAGATAGACAGATGAAATTTTCACATATTATGTATTTCTATTGCCGCTATAACAACAAATAATAAAAATTAAATTAAATTAAAAAAAATCAATTAAAATGGGTAGGTGGGTAGATGGAAATCTTTTAATTTATTTTTTTTTAACGGAACCCTAAAAGAGCGAGGCCCGACTCGCACTTGGCCGATTTTTTTAAACCACTCGACCGATTTCGATAATATGGAACGACCTGGGAAGTATGCCCTTTGAAACAAAAAAACAATTTTTCTAATCGGTTCACACGTCTTCGAGTAATCGGTGAACATACATAAAAAAAAAATTAAGTGGCACTCGGGGGCTGCCACGGTAAAGCTATTGCATAGCATTTTTTATCAACTTATGCAATTATAATATTTACGCAATATTTTTTTTTGCATAATAAAAATTATGCAAAAAAAAATTAAAAAAAAAAACAAACAAGAAAAGCGCACTGTCACTACTTCGCGAGTGAGATTCGAACCTGCGACATCATAAGAAAGCGGCCGCTCGCCCACTGCGCCAAACAGAGCTATTTGTGAACCTCTAAAATTTTGAACGCTTACTGAACGACAGTGTTAGGTTTATTTTCGTTACGGAAATTCTTGATTCGGTTGCCGCGCTCAAACTGTTGTCTACAACAACTATGTCCTAGTTCAAAGCACCAATCTGTTCGCTCTGCTGTCCGATTTCTAAAAGACCATAAAGTTGAAGCCTCAACAGTAACGGTAGGTGCGGAATGAAAAACTGAAAGGTTGACGGCTTTTGCGGTTAGTCCGACTTTTAATTCGTTTGATCGTAATATTAAAAGATGACATTAGCATCAAAGTAAAATGAACCATAATAGTATCGATTTAAAGTCACAAATTCAATACAGGTGATTTTAATTTGGAGCGTTTTCGTTACGTATACGTATAAGAATACATACACGAAATTGAGCTCTAACTCAATTCTGTTATGGTTTATTTTACTTTGATGGTAATGTCATCGTTTACTATTAATTATAGTATCAAATCTTGTACTAAGCGTACTGATCCTCACGCGTTGCACTATTGTCTTACTCCTAACACAAGCTTCCTACTTATTTGGAGGGGAGAGGAGAATATTAGTCCAGTTCAGCTTGGCTAATATTATATTCTTTAAAAAAATATATTTACTCCTCTATTAAACATTATTCGGCGATGGTGAAATTGGCACTTACTTAGAAATAATCAGAGAGCTTTTGAAGTGTAATTTTGTGAAACACTTGTATGGCTTGGAATGTGCTATCAATGTTGAATTTGGATGTTTCACTCGAGTTTAAGAGGCTTTTAATTACATAATTTCGTAGCACGCTACAGATATTTGAGCGTTTCTAATTAATTAAGTATTTCATTGAATATATTATTATAATGAACTATGAAATATGAATTATGGATTCTAATTAATGCATTGTGACTATGATATAGTGTTAACTGAACCTCGAGTTATCGAATCGAGAGCGCTTATCTTTAGCGCTACCCATACAAATGAAGCTGAGATGGTTTTTTAAAAAGTCCTTATGAATTGTTTGATTTCTCGGGGTTTAAAATTAAAATAAATACAAAACAGATTATTGAGGGTATGCAAAGCTGATTTTTTTGTTACTAAGTACCAGTAGAGACAACTATGCTCGGATTATTCCTGCGAGATCAAATAAGAAATGAGGAGATCCGTAGGAGAACCAAAGTCACCGACATGGCTCAGCGAGTCGCGAAATTGAAGTGGAAATGAGCGAGGACAATGTGTGTGCACATAGTTCGAAGACTTGATGGTCGTTGGGGTCCCAAGGTGCTGGAGCGGTGACCCCTTACCGGGAAGTGCAATGTTGGCAGACCCCTCCACTAGGTGGACCTACGGTGGAGCCGCTGAATTCAGGCGGCGCAAAACCGAGGCCTGTGGAAGTCCATGCAAGAGACCTTTGCCCAGCAGTGAACTTCTATCGGTTGACAAAGAAGAAAAAGTACCAGCAATCTCTAACAGAATTTTCATCATCATAATCTCTACTGGGCACCGATCTCCTGTCAGAATGAGAAAAGGCTTAGGACACTGTCCACCACGCTGGCCAAGTGCAGTTTGGCAGATCTCACACACCTTTGAGAACATTTTGGAACTATAGAACTCTCAGGCATACAGGTTTCCTCATGATGTTTGCCTTCATCGTTAAAGCTTGTGATCTGTTAACGAAATAAATAACAAACATTGGTTCTAAATAGAAAAAATTTGGTTGTCTGTAAAGTCGGTTTACGGGCGATAGTTTAACGTGATAACGACATAAAGAATCATTGGTGACCGCTAACCACAGCGCGCACGCGATGACTGGCGGGCTCGGCGGCGGGCGCTCTGCCAACGCTTGGGCCGATCGTGCCTCTCTATCGCTTGTTCCGCGTTCTCGCTGGCACGCTCAGGCTAGGCGGAACGTGACACTTTTCCGTGCGTGCAGCCGGTGTTATCGATTTAACAGACGTGACACGTCAAAAAGTGGCCATCAAGGTACACCCGGCAGGCATTTAACAACACAACCCAAAGGAGTACAGAGTGGCATTGGAGAGGACACATGACGGCGAAAGAAAGCGTCATGCCATCTGCCGTCATTTCACGGCATACAGGCCAGTCTTAGCTCCAAGTTGCCACAATATAATATTATATTATTATTCTTCTTTATCACCCCATAGATGTCCACAGCTGGACAGATCTCGTGCATGGACTTCCACAGGTTTCGGTCTTGCGCCGCTTGAATCCAGCGGCTTCCTGTGATTCGTTTGATGTCGTCGGTCCACCTAGTGAGGGGTCTGCCAACAATGCGTTTCCCGGTGCGGGGTCGCCATTCCATCACCTTGGGACCCCAACGACCATCAGCTCTTTGAACTATGTGCTCCGCCCATTTCCACTTCAGTTTCGGGACACGCTGAGCTATATATTATATTACTCATCATAAATCTCACATTTCTTTAAGTAGCTGTATGTACTTTACCCTACTTATTTGAAAAAACAAGATCCCAAGAAAGTGCTTAGGTAAGAATCTCTTAAGGAATTTTTAAAAGATATAAGACAGCAAGATGGCGGCCCAATATCTGTGTGCTCTCATTTACATACAAATGAGGCGAAAGTTCTACGGCAAGAAGCTCATAATAGATGGCATTTCCGCTAGATATATTACAACAAGGGGCAGTTGCGGAATCTACTTTCAATAACAATTACCTTTCATAGTATTAAAGTTAGCCATAATGGTCGAGTGGTAAGGAATTTGGCTTCCTTTTCGATGGATCCGAGGATCAAATCCTAAGCACGTACCTCTAACATTTTGAAGGTAATTAGCTATCATACCTATCCTTCTTGTTTCCGTATGGTACTACACCCAATTTATTTAGATGTAGTTATATAATTATGCAATAAGTGCTAATGTTTCGTTGGAGACAATTAAGGTTTAAATAGGTACTATAAATCTGTATTACCTATCATTTATGTACAATTGCTGTATTTTTCCATGAATAAATAAAATAAAATAAACTGCGAAAAGTCATAGACGCGTGCCTGTGATCGAAACCCAAATCACGATAGAAGTAGGTAATTGCAATTCATGTTTGCGTTGCGCAATTAACCTCTATTTATGGAACAATGAAGTTTAAAATATCTTTCTCCTACTTAATTAAAGTCATACTTATTAAGTCATAAGTTCATTTGAGATTTAAATTGTTAATGAATTAATATACCTGACCTAAATTCCAGTACATACCTACCGGAGAGAAAATTAGTAAGTACACTCACAATCCGAGAAAGTACATGGCCTCAACGTGATCAAGAGAAGATATTCCCTAAGGCACTCCATCAAAGAAACGGTGGTAACATAGTTAACATAGTGAATAAGACTTCATAATCATAGTTAACATAGTGAAGAGAAGGGATTCGATTGCAGGCATACATCTTTGAGCGATTAAATATTTTTGTAGTAACGGAACGTTACATTGACATTTGTAAAATGTACTTATTAGTCTATGGTAGACTAGTAGTAGTAGTAGTAGATTCTCTCATCAAGATAAATCACCGAATCCTTAAATACTCTTATAATCTACAGTTCCAAAAGCGTTTTTGTTCTTTAATAAGGATAATACTAATTAAAGCCAACCAAGATTACCGTCGTTAAAACACAAACACTTCTTTGTCTCAACGCCAAAAAGAAAGCGCTCAGATTGCATAAGGCCGCGTTCAAGTACAAACAAGAGTAAATACTAGCACAATGCTAGCTCATACAAGCACGGAAACATAAAAAAAAATTTAAAACTTACAGTTTTTGACTCTGAATCCCGACTACGGTAAATTGAATATTATGTAACATTCGTTAATTGATTTGGTTCGTATATAATTTATTGTTGATATTTTAAAAACCGCTCGACCGATTTCGACAAAATTTATATGGTACCACCTGTGATGTATACCCTTTAAAACTAAACAAGAATTTTTCAAATCGGTTCAGGCGTATTAGAGTAATCGGTAAATATACATTTAAAATAAAAAGATTCCGACGAATTGAGAACCTGTTAGAAATGTAGCCTATGTCATTTGGACCATAATAACAAATCAGTTGACATTTCATTCATGAATAGTTTAGGCGCTATGGTGTTACATACATAGAATAGAATAGAATAGAATAGAAATGTTTTTTATTCAAATAAACTTTTTTACAAGTGCTTTTGAATCGTCGATGAGTCTACCACTGGTTCGGAATGCTGTTCCTGCCGAGAAGAATCATAATCCATACATACATATACATACTTACACACATACATACATACATCTCAAACTGCATTGTCACTGAATATCTTCTAAATATGCATTGCCCGGGTACAACCGAACAGCCTTGTCATCTAACAACTTCCCAATAATAACGAAGAGAGAACAAAAGAAAGAGAAAAGCAAGGAAGTAAAGAAGTAAATCGGCACTAGTCGGTACTCGTCGGCGCCGATTCGGTAGAAGTATGTAGATTCGACACCGACTGGTTCCGCGTCAGATACTACCTCTCGGTTTGCGATAAGCGTCAGTAGACTGGTTCCGCGTCAGATACTACCTCTCGGTTTGCGATAAGCGTCAGTAGACTGGTTGCGCGTCAGATACTACCTCTCGACTAGCGATAGCCGTAAGTAGATCGGCGCCGGTTGCCTGCTGTATACCTGAACACAACCTAAAATTAAGCTGCTGTTTATATGTGTACACTGGCGTGCAAAAAAACTCGGCTAGCCATATAATTTGCATGCGATTATCTCTACTGGGAATACACGTTTTCTTCTGAAAACCCTCACAAACGCAATATCCCCGGAACGTTAAACTAGGGTTGCCAAATTCAAACGTTGCAAGCATGCAACAAGGGACCAAACTATTTTAGTTTCGTACTAAAATAGTTTGGTTTCTTGATGCCTAAGCTTGCAATGTTTTCAAAATATGTTTGAATTTTTTTTTCATACAACAATATTATCATCCCCTAATCATGTTCCAATGGATTTTCAAAAATTTTCTTTCATTCAAACCTTGTCCTGACCGGCCGAGCTAAACTCGAGTGATGATCTTTCATGGCGGCAATTAATTTTCTTTGAAATAGATGGTGCGGTTGGCAACCCTGCAATAGATAAGGAGCAGGATTTTATATCACACCATTATCCTAGTCACATGTGAAGTTTATTGACACTAAGATTAGTTTTAAACAAACTAATTAATTTAGTTAAAACTATTGATATCACTCCATTATTGTGAAACGACTACCGGCTTGAGGCGCCACGTATACCGCGCACGGTTTTAAACGGTTCGTAGTGATTTTTAAATAATAAAAAATTGGCACTCGGGGACTGCCGCAGTAAAGCTATTGCATAGCATTTTTTATCAACTTATGGAATTATAATATTTATGCAATTTTTTTTGCATAATAAAAATTATGCAAAAAAATAATTAAAAACAAACAAACAAGAAAAGCGCACTGTCACTACTTCGCGAGTGAGATTCGAACCTGCGACATCATACACCATACGGTAAAGAAAGCGGCCGCTCGCCCACTGCGTCAAACAGAGCTACTTGTGAACCTCTAAAATGTTGAACGCTTACTGAACGACGGTGTTTGGTTTATTTTCGTTACGGAATTTCTTGATTCGGTCGCCGCGCTCAAACTGTTTGTCCTAGTTCAAAGCTGGCGTTAAAAGCTATGCAATAGCTTAAAAATAGATGTAAGTAACAATCTTCATCTGAATAAATGGAAAAAAAATTCGCAGGCAATTCTCTCGGGATCTAAGGGATAGCAGACTGGTAGAAGTTCGAAAACGAATCAGAAAAGGTACAATTCTTAAAGACGATCTCTCTGGTGCAGTTGTGAGTGCTATGGTACATGAAGTGGGGGACCTGGGGTTCGATTTCCAGCAGGGAAAATTTGGGAATTAATAATTAATTTCTAAATTGTCTCTGGTCTGGTCTGGTGGGAGGCTTTGGCCGTTAGTTACCACCCTACCGTCAAAGCCAAGCAATGTTCAGTATTATTTCCCTTCTAAGTTAACTGGGCATTAGTATTTTGGTATCGAAAATAAGAAACTTAATAGGTAGTGCCAAAGATAAAAATTTTTAGGAAAAAATGAATTAGGAACTTTTCAAATTCCTATAAAAACATAAAAAACTTAAAACTCTAAAAGTTATGGAAAGTTCAAAGTTAAGTGTTTGTGTAACAAAATAAATCGCAAACTCCATTATAATTTAATAACAACAGTTAAAATATTCATGAAGTCATAGCAAAGCAATCAAATTTTAATCTGTTAGGGGCCTACCCAAATAAATTGTTAGAGCGAAGTCTCTTCGGGATTTGGTCTTGTTTTGGCACACTCGTATGAATAACGTATGCTACACGTGGCTACACGCTGTGACTTCCTAATAGAAAGGGAGTGATTTTATTTATATTATTTAACTTTCTGTCTGCGTCTTTTTGTTTAGGGTTGTGACCTATTTAGCATTTAATCATACAAAGGTACAGGTTTTTTTTTGTTATAATAAGGCTTTATGCTCCCATATCCTTTTAAATACGACTCAACAGGTTGGTACCTACAAGTTGGTTTAGGGTTAGGTTACGGTTAATGTTAAATATTTCACAATCAAAAACATTCTATTTTAGGTTGAATAAATAACTCGAGATTCTTTTACTTAATAGCGAAATTCGACCATCACGTAAGAATCCATGCAAGCCACTTTTGCACCACGCAATTCTGCCCTGCTAACAAAAAGGCGGCTTTTTGACATTTCACCAAAACTGTGTATAAGTAAGACTAATCCTGCATCAGGAAAAAGAGCTCTGTGTACGTATCTTACTCGTTTTTTTCTGTTTCCATTTTCGAGGTCGTTTACTTATCTTATTCGTTTTAAACGAGTAAGATACGTAGATAGCTCTTTTTCCTAGTGCAGGATTGGTCTTAAACACAGTTTTAGCGAAATGTCAAAAAGCCGCCTTTTTCGTTATCATTCATCATTATCAACCCATCATCGGCTCACTACGGAGCGAGGTCTCCTCTCAGAGAAGGGTTATAGGCCATAGTCCACCACGCTGGCCCAATGCGAATTGGCGGACTTCACACACCTTCGAGAACATTATGGAGAACTCTCAGGTGTGCAAGGTTTCCTCACGATGTTTTCCTTCACCGTTAAATCACGTGATATTTTTAATTTCTTAAACGCACTTAACTTCGAAAAGTCAGAGGTGCGTGCCCGGGATCGAACCTGCGACCCCCCCCCCCCCTATGATCGGAGTTACGCGCTAGTCAAATATATTTTTAAAAAAACTGCTTGTTTTAGGGTGGGCGTTACCCTAACTGTAACTCAACTAAGAACCGATTCCACCAACGTAAAAATAAGTCCTACGTAACATTTTGGCCGATTTTCAGTACAAAAACTATCAAATAATATCTTTAAGTTCAGATAAGACTTATTTTACGTTAGTGAAATCGGCCCTAAGTAAGTATAAGTGGTAATTTTGACAACGATTTTATCAGATGTCGATGCAATTAATCTAGGATGTACTTTCCGAATGAAGGAGGAGAGCAAGACATATGGTGAGATCTATAGAGCGTACTCAGACTCAACTCAAACTCGACTCAGACTCCACTCGCGTCAATCTCGCCAGAGTGTATGCTTAGCTTTATCTCAAATTTGGAATTTATAGTCATAGCGGGCTAGGATTATGCTGAGCCTAAGCTCAAGTCTGAGGCAGTCGTCAAATTAATTGTTTTTTCTTTCCACGCATTATCTTCTTGATTTTTCTTAATAGAATTTAACGATATATTATATAAAAAAATCTTAAAATGCAATTATTTTATTTTCATATACTTAAGCTAGTAATAAATTAAAAAGAAACTGACGTGTTCAAAGAGTAAAAAAGTAAAATTTTACTAATTTTTTTTAAAGAAAATAGAAAGGAACGGAACGGTTTGTGATTTGACAACAAGCTAGCCGTTTCTCTTTGCTGTGTTCCACTGTGTTCGGTGTTCGCTGTGTTTGTTGTGTTTATCATGTGCGTTTTGATAAAATTCTCTTTTTTTAACGACTGGCTTTTGAACTTGGACTCCCGATCTCGTATTGAATTATTCGACCTACGCTTCCCTAAGGACTCTGTGATCTGTTTTGCATTTTTGACTTGGCTTCGGACTTTGGACTTGATTCGTGTTTTTTTGATAACCCAGGCTTGTTTAAGGACTCGTTTAAAAAATGGAGAGCATAGAAACAGTGCTATCCAGAATAGAAAATATTGAGAGGTTGGGAAATTCAGCCGACATAAATTTTCAACGAATGCCTAAATTATATGTTCGGAATTAGCTCATGCAAGACCCTTTCGAGCTGTACGACGAAAATGAGTTTAGAAGAAAATATCGCTTCAGCAAAGCCACGGTGTCAAACACCATATTACCGTTAATAATTGACAATTTGGAGCACTATAATAATAGAGGGTTACCAATTTCACCCAAATTGCAACTACTTATTGCATTAAGGTTTTACGCTACTGGATGTTTCCAGGTAATTATTTTATTCTCAACATTGACTTGTTATACAAGCAAGACAACCAATTGCTATGAAGTTTTTCAAAAAATATTCAAATGATTTTGTGATTAGGTGGCAATAACAAGTTCACTCCTTAGCCATTATTTCATTGCAATTTCAATTTGTACGAAACTGAACAAAGACATGTCCTATCCATGAGCTTTTGTTTGTCTCTGGACACTTGTTGAGAACAATTAATGCGAGTCTTGTTGGTATTGTTTTAATTATATACATTCCCAAGTATATTATGTATTTCATATTGATCTTATAAGTAATATGTTTCTTGATATTTCAGATGGTGTGTGGAGACTTAAATTTAATAAGTCAATCAACGGTCTGCATCATTATCAATAAAATATCAAGGGAGTTGAGCAAATTATTACCGCTATTCATTAAATTTCCAAGAAATTTGAATATTGTGAAAAGGAAGTTTGAAGAATTAGGGAGGACGAACATTCCCCATGGGCTGCGTAACATTATTGGTGCTATTGACTGCACCCATATTAAAATAAATAGACCCAGGGGTATTCCCCACTCTGAAATATACCGCAATCGTAAAGGATATTTTTCAATAAATGTGCAAGCTATCGTAGGCCCAAGCATGGAAATTTTTGATTTGGTAACACGATGGCCTGGCAGTTCACATGACAGCAGAATATTTAGAAATTGCCAGGCCTATGCAAGGCTCCAAAGTAGTAATTTAGAAGGTGTTTTGGTAGGTGACAGTGGGTATCCTTCGCTTCCGTTTCTTTTGACACCTTTGTTAAACCCAATAACGAGGGCTGAAAATAATTATAATTATTCTCAAACTAGCTTTTGCCCGCGGCTTCGCTCACGTTAAGTTCGATTTTTCAAACCCCTATTTTACCCCCTTAGAGGTTGAATTTTCAAAAATGGTTTCTTAGCGGTTGGTTAGCTCACGTTAAGTTAGATTTTTATTGGTAATTAAAATCCAACCTAAAATATATCTCCGTAAAAAGCCAACATACCAAGTTTCATGGATATTACTTGAAAACTAAAATTTTTGCGAAAACTAAAACACGTATTTCTTATTTTTTTATCGAAAGTCCAAAAATTAAAGTTTCATGGATATTGAATGAAAAATAATTTGATAAATGACGGACTTTTATATAAAACTTTCAACCCCCATTTAACCCTCTTGGGGTTGGAATTTTCAAAAATCCTTTCTTAGTGGACGTCTACGTCATAATAACTATCTGTGTGCAAAATTTCAACCCGATCCGTCCAGTGGTTAGAGCTGTGCGTTGATAGACCAGTCAGTCAGTCAGTCAGTCACCTTTGCCTTTTATATATTTAGATGAAAGCTGAAGTACCAAGTTTGATGGATATTACTTGAAAATTAACTTAAAAATCTGGACTTTTATACAAATCACCCCCTATTTGAATTCTTTGGGGGTGGAATTTTCAAAATTTGCGAAACACGTATTTCTTATTTTTTTGTCGAAAGCCCAAAAATTAAAGTTTCATGGATATTACATGAAAAATAATTTGATAAATGACGGACTTTTATACAAACTTTCAACCCCCATTTAACCCTCTTGGGGTTGGAATTTTCAAAAATCCTTTCTTAGCGGACGTCTACGTCATAATAACTATCTGTGTGCAAAATTTCAGCCAGATCCGTCCAGTGGTTAGAGCTGTGCGTTGATAGACCAGTCAGTCAGTCAGTCAGTCAGTCAGTCAGTCAGTCAGTCAGTCAGTCAGTCAGTCAGTCACCTTTGCCTTTTATATATTTAGATGAAAGCTAAAGTACCAAGTTTGATGGATATTACTTGAAAATTAACTTAAAAATCTGGACTTTTATACAAATTTTCACCCCCTATTTGAAATCTTTGGGGGTGGAATTTTCAAAATTTGCGAAACACGTATTTCTTTTTTTTTTTATCGAAAGCCCAAAAATTAAAGTTTCATGGATATTACATGAAAAATAATTTGATAAATGACGGACTTTTATATAAAACTTTCAACCCCCATTTAACCCTCTTGGGGTTGGAATTTTCAAAAATCCTTTCTTAGCGGACGTCTACGTCATAATAACTATCTGTGTGCAAAATTTCAGCCCGATCCGTCCAGTGGTTAGAGCTGTGCGTTGATAGACCAGTTAGTCAGTCAGTCAGTCAGTCAGTCACCTTTGCCTCTTATATATTTAGATAAGAACGAGGAATATTGTTGAAAGGTTCTTCGGAGTATGGAAAAAGAAATTTCCATGCTTGCAGTTGGGCCTACGCTCGAAACTAAAGAATGCAAGCAACATAATTATAGCTTGCGCTGTGTTACACAACATAAGTATACAGAGTGGGGATGGTTTTGAGGATGACACTGATGCACCAGCTGGGGCAGAAATTCAATCCAGACCATATACTGGTGTATCATCCTCTGCAGGTCTAGCATTTCGACAGTCTGTTATTGCCCAATATTTATAATTAGCTGTTTTGATTTTATTAAAATTCATCAAAAAAAAACTACTTTCAATGGCCCTATCCTTATAATCACATATATATTCTAATTATTCTATTCTAATATGTTAATTCATAATAATAGGTTTGTATTAAGATTGTTATGACATGTGAGTGTAAAGACAGAGAGACAGTTTCTAGACAGGCAGACTTTCCCATTTATAATATTAGTATGGATTAACAAGATCTTATCTGTGGCTTTGCTCTCAACATCTATTATAACTTTATAAGTAATCCTAATGTGATGAAGGGCTTGCTATACAATTTTACCAATTTTTTTTTTAATTTTCAGTGTTCTTTTGGGTTTTGAACCACAATTAAATGCTAGGAAACCAAACAAAAAGATAATTATTAAATCGGTCAAGCCATTTTTGAGTTGTAACTAGACTAATGAAAATTAATTCATTGATTTTTATATATAATGTACATTAAGAAAAACATAATAAAACAAAATTTATATATTTCACTTATTGTTATATTATTTAACAACTTTTGTTTATTTCTAAAATTTCTAATTCTAAAGTTTGTTTTTAAGGGAGAAATCCATTTCTTGTATATATCTTCCTTCATCCCGTCTCATTTCTTCTTCAAATTTCTTTTTTTGTGCTTCATTAGACTTCTTCTTATTTTCTAAACTTTCCAATTCTAAAGCTCGTTTTTTTGATAAAAATTCCATTTCCTGTATATATTTTGCTTCATACTGTCTCATTTCTATTTCAAACTTCTTTTTATTATTTTCTAACTCTTGCAATAACAGGTCTTGTTTAAGTTCATCGAATGTCTTATTCTTTTTTTTTTCCTTTTGATGTATTATTATTCACAGAAGTTATTACATTTATACTATCAGAGGTTTGCTCTTCGATGGACTTCTGGCTTACCTCATGATTTGTTTCTGGCTTTTCAATAAATTCAAATTCTATTTGTTCCACATCCGATACTCGTGCCCTCTTTGGAAGCCAGCTTTGCTCGTCGTTATCTAAGCCAAGTGATGTGCCAGCTAGAAAAAATATATAATAAGCTAAAGTATACAAGTACAAATTAAGTCATAATGGTTAAAATTAAATACATTTTATTATGTATTTGAAAACAAAACTGAAAAAATTCTTGTACTTGTAAAGTTGCAACTGTTGTACACGAGTCATAAAATACACACATCAAAAGTGTCTAGGGATCAACATATATTTTTGCAATAACTTTTCTCCTGATTGATATTAATTAAAATTTTCTTTAAGGATTCATCAAATAAAGTGTTTTCGTTTGTCACAGTAACGATAAACCAAGTCACCTTTGCATTAATAAAGAAATTTGCCATTTTCCTAATAAAGGGATTTTTGACATTTGAACCACTAACATTAAAGTTCGAAAAAAAGACTGAAATAACAGTTTTCTTTAAAATTTTATTGGGTAACTTAAACAATTAATAATCCGTGTTTCTACCGCGAACACTAACAACACAAGAACATCGGTTTGGCATACTCAAAATGAGTTCATCCAAATCACGCTGTGGAATGGCCGCCCATGTTCGTTGCAACAACAAAAAAAGGTCTTCTTGCCACTGGATACCCTCCATATTCGGCAGAGCTCTTCTCTGTAGCATATCCCATGCATGCTCAATCGGGTTCAAGTCTGGCGACTGAGCAGGCCAGGGCAGGACATTGATGTTAGCTGCGGCGAGAGTATGTCTTACAACTCTTGCGGTGTGCGGTCGTGCATTATCATGCATTAACTGAAATAAGGGACCGATTTGCACTTGTAGAGGAACGATGACGTCTGATACAATCGTCTCAGCATAAATTTGAGCGTTGAGGTTGCCTCTGATCCAAATCAACTCAGTTCTTCCGCCGATCCAAATACCCGCCCATACCATGATGGTTCCACCACTATAAGGATGGACTTCCTGGCAGGATTTTAATCGCTGTTGGCGTCCAGGGGTTCTCCAGTGTCGTATACGTCTTGTATCCGGTCTCATACCAAAACGAGACTCATCAGAAAAACACACGAAACGCCATTGTTCTTCTGCCCAATTTCTGTGTTCAAGAGCCCATTGATATCGAATCCTACGATTGTGCATTGCTATAGGTGGTACCCGTAGCGGTCTTCGGGAATGAAGGTTCACTTCATGCAAGCGGTTTCTGACTGTTTGGTCGCTAATTAAGTTCCCTGAAGAGTGATGAAGCCTCACGGCTAACATCATGGCGGTTATTGTTGGAGCTCTTCGAGTTAAGATTTGAATGTATCGGTCTTGTCTCCGTGTGGTGCAGCGATACCGTCCTCCATGGCGCTCAGCCACGGTACCAGTGCTTCGGTAACGTGTCCAAAGTCGACTGATAACACTCTGACTTGTATTCAGAGCTAAAGCCACAGTACGTTGCCGGGAACCAGCTTCTATCATTCCCACGGCTCTGAGCATTTCTTCCCTGCTTAAATGACGTCGCCGCTCCATAATAACGTTGGTTTTAATCAGTAGTAGGGAAACAGTAGCACTAATAATGTCTTCAATGCGTTGTATGTTTTTATAGGGAAAATATTGACAGCTGATTTTCATCTTTTACTCGAATTTGATTGACAGTTCCTGATTCAAATTATGAAATGCACCAAAAAGGATCCATATAAATTTATAAAATCATAAATTTATTACAAAGCCACATCTCAATCTCAAGAAATCCGCATAAAAATGCTTGATCCCTAGACACTTTTGATGTGTGTATGTACAAAAGATACGATGGGAAAAAACATGATGCAAAGTCATACCTGCAGCTGAAGTATCACTGTTAATGTCTACATCAATGGACGGCAATACATTTGGCATAACGGCTATCACTTGTGCCTCCAAGGGCCCCATATCTGGAGGTGCAGGTCCTCCTCCAGTTCTCTTCCGTTGGGCCTCCAGAGTCTTGGCATCCCTAGCCCTAGTTTTCAAATTCTGCCACATTTTTTTTAACTGTTTTGTATCAGCCTGAAAATTAATAGCTAATATCAGAAATAATGTCAAAATAATATGTCAATGTTTCATGTGGTAGAAGGTGGTAGATGAATATAAAAAGAGAGACTTGTAATAGAATAGAATAGAATAGAATAGAAATATTTTTTATTCAAATAAACTTTTACAAGTGCTTTTGAATGGTCAATGAATCTACCACTGGTTCGGAATGCCTTTCCTGCCGAGAAGAACCAGCAAGAAACTCGGCGGTTGCTCTTTTCAAAACAGATTTACAATACAGTAAATACTATGCTATATATGCAGTGTTTCCACAATGAGGAAAGTTCCAAAAATGCATACAGACTAACTTCTATCTTAAGATGGGCAGACATAAAGTAGCCCCATTCCCGCCGGTGGCACCCGTTCACGAGCATGACGCATGACCCAGCCATTGCTTCGCTCAACCATATTTGAGGGAACGTAACGTCATAAATCATAGGGTTTAATGTTGCTTATCCATCTACACTACTATTATAAAGAGGAAAGATTTGTATTTTTGTGTGTATGTTTGTAATGAATAAACTCAAAAACCACTGTGCCGATTTCAAAAATTCTTTCACCATTGGAAAGCTCCATTCACCCTGAGTAACATAGGCTATATTTATAGGCGAAGCCGGGGCGGACCACAGATTAGGTACTAGTTGACCGCTAGTATAATATATGTGGGTTGGAATTTGTCATAGCCTAGGATTATTATTATGGTCTTCAAGTTTGTACCTAGATAGAATCTATGTATGAGCGAGAATAAACACACAAATGATCCGAATTCATTCAATGACATCTTCAATGATATGAAGTTTTGTGTAACATTTGGAATGGTACCTAGCTAGGTTAATAAATGGCTGAGGTACTTACAATTTGGGTGACATTGGAGCTGTTATTAAATTCAAAGGTAATTTCATCCCAGGCTTCAGCTTTCTTCCTTTGGGAAACACCATCTGTCCACCTATTTTCTACAACGCCAATCTTTGACTGAACTAACTGAATCAATAACTGCCTTTCGTAGTCCGAGTAAGGCCTTTGTTTTTTTTTTTGTAATTTCCATTTCGGGCTTCAGTCCGTATGGTTAATCTTCCAATACAATCTGGTACAAAATCCGTCGAACTGGTAAGTAGGAAGTAGAAGTTTACCTACTTAACTGATTTTATACCTGCTTTTAAAAGACGAAAATAATTGAATGTACCGAAATCCGAAAAGACCGGCAGAAATACTATTCACAGACCACGAAAAATAAATACTATTGTTGTTGTTATTGTTTACATCACAGGTGTTTAGTGTTGCCAGATGACCGTTTATACTTTCCTTTCCTCCTTTGAGTCCTAATTTTCTAAATTCATCTTATTAATTTTTTTTTTGAGTAATAAGTAGCATAAAACTCCAAAATTATTTTATAAAGATAAAATATTTTCTTATTATTTTTATTTTCAGTGTTTGGAGAACTAATATTACAACAATATTCTGATAAATAATTCTGTGATTTCCTTAAATAAATGAATTCTCCAACCTGGCAGCACTATGGCGCTTTATAATACGACAAAATTAAAAAGTGATGTTTCAGATATGGTGGTAAAGTAAATTCTGGGCCTCTATTTTTGTTGGAGTTATTTTGAGTTTGTTCTGAGTTTTTCGTAAGTCGTCGATTTTGATGACTCAAGCAAATGCTTAGCACGCACTCAAAGCTAGCACTGTAAATACCGACTCAGACTCAACTCGAAAGTTAAGTTTGAGTTGAGTCTGAGTACGCTCTATAGATCTCACCCTAGACCAGTTGACTTCAGTCAACATTCCTTATCTAATTCAATCGATTGAAATTCGCCCTTGTTTGCCAATGCATTGGGTGGATTTTGGTCTGTAGCCCTTCTCAGGAAAACTGCGCTCAGTTAGCCGTTGATAGGTTGCTGATGAAATGATGTCCACTAGTTTTCCCGCGAGGATTTAATTTTCACCATTTTCGGGGATCAAAAAATTTTAACCTAATAATAAACTGGACCGCAAAGAAAAAGAGTCGGTAAGAAAATCTTCAAAATGAAAAAATTTAAAAAATTTTACCTCTGAAATAGTTACTCGAAACAGAATTGTATAGAAATTGTTTTTCCAACAAACCTAATAATAAACTGGACCGCAAAGAAAAAGAGTCGGTAAGAAAATCTTCAAAATTAAATAAATGAAAATGCGTAGCATTTTCATTTATTTTGCATTTATTAAAAATTAAAAGCTTAAATTCATGTTTTCTTTAAGCCCATTAAAATATTCTTTAATTTTTAGTCTTTACTAGCTGTTACGGCCCTCCGTTGCCCAGACGAGGGTGGAGAATACTAGGGCCCATCAGTAGCGTTCTCCACGGGCAAAGGAAGGTCGGGCCCAAAATGACCGATGGAAATTAACTCCACTCCAGGGAGTCCAATCGTCTCTTACATCTAGTACTCACCGGAGATTTCCGCGGTGGGTCCTTGCCAGGTGCCTAGAGGCGCCAGTAGGTGTGGTGGATGTGTGGTGAGAGATAGGTGTGTAGTGTGTATTACCCCAGGGCACCCAGTTTAGACCAGTGTGCGGTCGCCCCTGGTAGATGCTCGGTCGATGCTTCGTGATTCCACTGAGCCTTCCGCCAACTCGTAAAGTAAAACACGGACCACCGTCTGCACTGTACTTGCACTGTAATCTGCACTGTATATATTATGGCGTCAATCGAACGTCAATCAATCCCGCACTTAACCGCGATGCAAATATGACGCCTTAGTTATTAACATTAGACACCAACAAATTATAGTTCAAAGATGAGGCTCGATGCCCTCCCAAAAACGTGAATTCACGACGTATAAAAGCGCAGTGTTGCAAATGGCGCTCACACAGTTAAATTCACAAGTGACCGACGGCTCCACTTATTCGTTCCCTCACAATTCAATCGCGCAATGATCCAAAAATGCGCACGTCGCGTGAACGTAACGAAAACAAAGGTCCTTTCAGACCGCCGCCGAAAGATTCACAAAAATGATTGCAAATTAAGTTGCGTCATCCAAATATCACACGCGATGCCAAAACCGACCAGCGCGCCGAACGTTCGAAGTGAATCCGAGGAATGCGAGGGGCGGCGCGGGCGCGCGGGCAGGGGCCGTTATGATTCAGTTTTTAAACGAAACAAATCAACAATCTAGCCGCGCGGCGGGGGGCGTCGCGCGGGGGACGAGGAACACCCGATTAGCAAGTTTTGTATACAATTTAAATGAATCTCAATTCGAGCGCAAACACTAGCTGATGCCCGCGACTTCGTCCGCATGGATTTAGTTTTTAAAAATCCCGCGGGAACTCTTTCATTATCCGAGATAAAAAGTAGCTCTCCCGGTCTGAGGAACCACTACTACATCCATTATTATACCCATGCAAAAAATCGCATCAATCCGCTGTTCTGTTGCGACGTGTTTGAAGGACAAACCAACAAACAAACACACTTTCGCATTTATAATATCAGTAATGCTTTATTATAACACTTTTTTGTAATTGTCAAATTTACCATACTTAACTGTACTGTCATTTACGTTTTGTTATTCCATATGTCAGATGCGTTTTTGTTATAACACGTTTTATAGTGACTTGACGGAAACGCGGTCGAACGGGATAAAAAGTATCCTATGTCCGTCTCCTGGTTCTAAGCTACCTCTCCACCAATTTTCAGCCAAATCTGTTCATCCGTTCTTGAGTTATAAATAGTGTAACTAACACCACTTTCTTTAATTATAATATATATAGCTCGATTACCACTCACTGACTCACTGACTGATTGACACGATTGTTCTCCTAGAAAGAGACGGAAAACGATACAATGATGTAGGGGAGATATGTCCGGGTTGGGGATTCGAGTGGGGAAAAATTATGACATTTCGGAAAAACAAGATGGCGGCCGACGTGAATCTTGCAACTCTTTTGTTTTCCAACCGATTTCTTTGAAATTTTGGATTATTGTAGAAATTAGTAAACAATTAACAGAAAAAGTGAAAAAAATTAAAAAAACAAGATGGCGGCCGAGCTGTGACGTCTCAAATTTCCGACCCCACTCCTGTAAAATTTTGTATGAAAAAAATTTTTTTCACCCATGGTGTCGTATAGAGCTCAAAGAATGTGACTCGGAGAAAAGTGGAGAGAGCTGATGAGTGAGGAGTTCGGAGACGGGCGAGGGGCACGGCCAGGGTATAGTAGATAGGTGGAGGGTGCTCGACCAAATGTCATTCGAAACCTCGAGCAGTTGCCAGTGAGTTGAAAAAAAATTCCAAAATGGCGGAAAAAAAATGGCGGCAAATTTTGTCCGTCTCTCTCTCGGAGACTATAAAAGATGGAGGAGCGGTTTCTCGACAAAAGATGATCAAAACCCGGAGGTCTACCTGGTGAGTAGGAAAGAAATTCAAGATGGCGGATTTTTTTTTTTTCATACATTATGTATGGGGAATATTGAAGGGACTAGAAGTTGGGAACTATGCAAGACATTGATTTTGATAGGTTCATAGGGCTTTTTTTCTTTTTCTTTTTTTTCATTTTACATTTGCTTTTTTTCTTTTTTTTCTTTTTTTTTCTTTTTTTTTCTTTTTCTTTTGTGAATGAGGAGCACGGCCAGGTTATTGCAGATAGGTGGGGTGTGCTCGAACAAATTTTTTGGCAAAAGATGACCAGAATCCGAAGGTCTACTTGATGAGTAAAAAAATCGCGGTCCGCTTTAGCGGGCCGCGCACCCACGCGCCCTACTTGTAGTAATAACACTTCCCGCGAGCTGCTTTAGCAGCTCGCGCACCGAGCGAATTAATAAAGCCGAACAATCGCGGTCCGCTTTAGCGGGCCGCGCACCCACGCGCCTTACTTTTAGTAAAACACTTCCCGCGAGCTGCTTTAGCAGCTCGCGCACCGAGCGAAATACTAGTTTAATATATATATAGCTGTTCGTGCTGATTCACTGATTCACTCACTCATTCACTCACTGATTGATCACCTCTCCTGTAAAATTTTGTATGAAATTTTTTTTTTCACTAATGGTTTCGTATAGAAGACAAAAATTCATTCGGAGGAAAATTATGGAGAGAGCTGATGATTGAGGATGTCGGAGACGGGTGAGGAGCACGGCCAGGGTATTGTAGATAGGTGGGGGGTGCTCGAACAAATGTCATTCGAAACCTCATCCAATTGGCAGTGAGCTGAAAAAAAATCCAAAATGGCGGAAAAAAGATGGCCGCCATACAAATTTCGTCGGTGTCTATCTCGGGGAGTATAAAAGATGGAAGAGTGGTTTCTTGGCAAAAGATGATCAGGACCTAAAGGTCTATTTGATGAATAGAAAAAAATCCAAGATGGCGGATTTTTTTTTCTTCATACAAAATATATGGCGAATATTGAAGAGACTAGAAGCCGGGAATCATGCAAGACTTTGATACGGTTCCTTTTTCAAAATTTGTTTTTATTGAAGAATTCTCATTCTGACAAATGACGAGATATGATGACCGAGGGTTTGGAAGGTGGGTGAGGAGCACGGCCAGGGTATTGAAGATAGGTGGGAGGTGCTCAAACAAAAAATACTCGAAATCTCATCCAATTGGCAGTGAGCTGAAAAAAATTCAAAATGGCGGATTCAAGATGGCGGCTATACAAATTTCAAAGGTGTCTCGGAGAGTAAGTAAAATAGATGAAAGAGTGCTGCTTAGGTGAAAAATGATCAAGACTTGAAACTCTAATTCATGAACAAAAAAACCGCGGTCCACTTTAGTGGGCCGCGCACCCACGCGCCCTACTAGTTAATATACATATATATAGCTGTTCGTGCTGATTCACTGATTCACTCACTCATTCACTCACTGATTGATCACCTCTCCTGTAAAATTTTGTATGAAATTTTTTTTTTCACTAATGGTTTCGTATAGAAGACAAAAATTCATTCGGAGGAAAATTATGGAGAGAGCTGATGATTGAGGATGTCGGAGACGGGTGAGGAGCACGGCCAGGGTATTGAAGATAGGTGGGGGTGCTCGAACAAATGTCATTCGAAACCTCATCCAATTGGCAGTGAGCTGAAAAAAAATCCAAAATGGCGGAAAAAAGATGGCCGCCATACAAATTTCGTCGGTGTCTATCTCGGGGAGTATAAAAGATGGAAGAGTGGTTTCTTGGCAAAAGATGATCAGGACCCAAAGGTCTATTTGATGAATAGAAAAAAAATTCAAGATGGCGGATTTTTTTTTTCTTCATACAAAATATATGGCGAATATTGAAGAGACTAGAAGCCGGGAATCATACAAGACTTTGATACGGTTCCTTTTTCAAAATTTGTTTTTATTGAAGAATTCTCATTCTGACAAATGACGAGATATGATGATCGAGGGTTTGGAAGGTGGGTGAGGAGCACGGCCAGGGTATTGAAGATAGGTGGGAGGTGCTCAAACAAAAAATACTCGAAATCTCATCCAATTGGCAGTGAGCTGAAAAAAATTCAAAATGGCGGATTCAAGATGGCGGCTATACAAATTTGAAAGGTGTCTGTCTCGGAGAGTATAATAGATGAAAAAGTGCTGCTTAGGTGAAAAATGATCAAGACTTGAAATTCTAATTCATGAACAAAAAAACCGCGGTCCACTTTAGTGGGCCGCGCACCCACGCACCCTACTAGTTTATATATATAGAGATTTCATTAAGCTAGGTCAGGTACTTTTGAAGATATTGAAGATTTTCTAACCGACCCTTTTTCTTTGCGGTCCAGTTTATAAGAAATGCAGAAACAGGACATAATTTTGGATGATATTTCTGGATATTTTAGATTGAATATTAAATATCACAGAATGTTCTAAGTACCGTGGAAAATTTTAGTGAAAAGTATCAACTACGATATTAATGAGGGAATGTTACAAAATTTCGCATGAAAATTACAGTTTAATTAGTTCGCCACAGCGCTCGTTTTATTTCAGACTCTCCCAAGAGGCGAACCTCTTTCAAAAAGCTGATAACTGGACGTAGACTAAACGACAAAAATAGATAGTAAATCATTTCCTTTTACCTGTGTCCATAGAGTTTAAAGAATCTCATCATTCTGTCATAGTATGGATGCGAGAGATATATTTTTAGACATATTTTGTGCCACCCGCAGGCGGAATTAATAATATTACTATTATTATCTGTCATTAAAATTATGTATCACTTCAACGAAATACATAAATAATTCATACACACATAAATAAATTCATAATCACCGATCTTCAGTCCCCTTATCTGTCAAAGTTGAAACAGCGAGACTTACTTTTTACTTTTTTTTCCATATACCTAGTATAAAGATAAATTGTTTATTGAGTAACTAGATTTTAGATTTAGTTTTAATCCTATCCTCATCTTGTACAATTTATTTTGTCTCTAGTTTTTCGTATCTCTGTTAATCTGAATAGATGTTTATTTATTTAATCATTAGCTGTTAGTATTTAAAAAAAACTTTGAACATGAAAGTCGCAAAGTACTTAGCTTTTACGAGAACGTGATACAATTCAGCGTGCTTCAGCGTTGAGGCTCGCTCTACGTTTTCTACTTTAGTCCCTGTAGCCCCGTGCAACGAAAACAAAATTAGGTAAGTAGGTTAATTTCACTTCGGAACTTCGGCCCAAGGTTTGTATGTGTTAAATTATAATCCTGAAATTTTAATGTAAGTTAATCATAATTACATAAAGTTTTAGTGACTAGAATCGTAAATTCGGCAAATCTCCAACATAATCTATCTATCTATCTAATATCTTTAAACGAGCAATTCTTGTATATAATAGCTATTTATGCAACTGCATCGTAATGAGGGTCATTTTAATTCGAGTGCTGTTTTTTGATACGAGGCTTGCCGAGTATCAAAATAGGATAGTACGAGAATTAAAATGACTAATTACGTTCAGTTGCATACAAGATTTTATCTACGACAAGGAAGTAAAATCATTAACAAAATACGCCGTAGGCTCAATAAAGTAACAAAAAGTAACTCCGTAAGCGGCCACCAGCCGCCTGTGGCGCCTCTGTCAACAAAAAGTAACTCCGTAAGCCGCCACCAGCCGCCTGTGGCGCCTCTGTCATATGAACGGTACAAAAGTGCCAGAACTCAGAGCCTTAGCTTTAGGTATCCTATTTTAAAAAGATAACCATTTCGATTCAGCTCCCATACAACGAGCTGCATCGAAATGAGAAGCAAAACCGAAAGAGGGTTCATTTCGATTCAGCTGTCAAACTCGAAATTGGAACTTTTCGATGCTGGAGTAGATAAATATATATATAATCTGAATCTCGGAAACGGCTCCAACGATTTTCATGAAATTTTGTACGCAGGGGGTTTCGGGGGCGATAGATCGATCTAGCTAGGTTTTATTTTTAGAAAAGGTCGTTTATCCGTGTTTTCAGGCACTGAAAACCCCCTTACAATATCATTAGAATACGAAGGTCAATTTCGCCATCATCGATAAATTCCCGATGGCTCGACGGTAAGTCGGGCGGTCCCGAAACCAGAAGACACAGGTTCGAGTCCAAGACGGTTATATTTTCCCCTATGAATTTTATTATTATTTTTTTATTATTTTTTTTAATATATAATTTCCAAAAACACGATTTACCGAAAAAAAAAATAGCCGAGCAAAGCTCGGTTACCCAGATATTATACTTAAATCTTTTATAAAGTACTAGCTTTTGTTCGCGACTTCATCTGCGTGGAGTTTTGGTTTTTAAAAATCACGCGGGAACCATTTGTTTTTCTGGGATAAAAAGTTGCAGGTGTGTTTTTCTACCATAACTATACCAATGTAAAAATCACGTATCCGTTGCTCCATTGCTGCGTGATTGAAGGACAAACCATAAACCAGGAGAACATTTAAATTCATTAATCAACTGTTTTATTTAAACACGTAAGTATTTACCTATTAATTATTTAAGTTAATATTTAGTATAATTTTATAATCTCATCACGACCTTGACTCCCCGCGTTAATTATTTTAATTCCGATGCGGTATTTTAAAGCTCACTTGTAAAATATTATGATCCGTCTATTAGTCGATCGTAAAATAAAATTGGGCGTAAAATGTTATAATGTACCATTAAATACGGGTATTATGTTGTAACATGCTTTAATATCCACTTTACCGGCTCGAGATACTCTAAAGGCTTATAAATTTATGCGTACTGTATTAAGTTTTTTTTAAATATTAGCAAAAATATATAATTGCTCTGCTTTGCGTAATAAACATTGATGTATTTATTATATTTTTACTACCCTTATTTATTATTTTCAAACCCCTATTTCATCCTTTTATGGGTTGAATTTTCAAAAATCCTTTCTTAGCGGATGCCTACCTTGGGTTGCTGATGATGATTTCATCAGCAACCCATCAACGGCTCACTATTGAGCGTAGGACTCCTCGCAGAAAAGGGTTATAGGCTATAGTCCACCGTGCTGGCCCAATGCAAATTGTGTAGACTTCACACACCTTTGAGAACATTATGAAGAACTCTCAGGTGTGCAGGTCTCCTCACGATGTTTTCCTTCTCCGTTGAAGCTTGCGATATTTAATTTCTTAAATGCACATAATTTAGAAAAGCCAGAGGTGCGTAACCGGGATCGAACCTGCGACTTACTGAATAGGAGACCGCAGTACTAACCACTAGGCTATCACTGCTTCCTATCCTACTAATATTATGTAGGTATTATAAAGGCGACAGTTTGTGAGGATGTATGGATCGATGGATGGATTGATGTTTGTTACTCTTTCAAGCCACAACGAATGGACCGATTTGGCTGAAACTCGGAAAGAAGATAGCTCATACCCAGGAATAACACATAGGCTACATTGTATCCCAGAAAATTTCCCGTGGAAATCAAAAAACCTTAATCCACGCTGACAAAGGCGCAGGCATCATCTGTTGTATTGTGTAGGAATAAATGGGTTTGTGCCGTGACGGCAGATCAGAATACAGTTGTCACCACCCCACCTCTTCCCGCGTGTCGTACGAGGCGACTAAGGGAATATAACGGAGAACGGGCAGCAGCGTCCTCTGTGCTACTACTACCATCTACTGCGATCACCAACCCGTCTGCCCCGCGTGGTGATTATGGGCAAACCCTCCCCTTGGGAGAGGCCTTTGGTCCAGCAGTGGACTGTTATAGGCTATTGATGAAATGGGTTTATTCACACGTGGTCCCATTAATGGGTTGAACCGAGTTGACCCACTGGGATCACTAGCAATGCCGAAACGCACGCACGCACAAAGGGTGTTACGAAATATAAAACATGCTTAAATAATCAAAAATTATTTACGATGCTAGAAAATATAGATTGGAGTTCTACGTGCAATATGACATGCCCAGTAAATATATACAATTCTATATACGAAAACTTTACAGAGTGTTATAGGAAATCGGAATATTTAGCTAAAATTAAATCAAACAGCGTACGTAATAATAACGACTGGATAAATAAAAAAGTTATCAGAGCATGTAAATATAGAGATGAATTATTTTCTGAATGGATAAAGAATACCAGTAATTTAATCATTAAACAAAAGTATAATAAAGCTAGAAACTATGCAAATACTTTAATCAATAAAACTAAAAATAAAAATACAAAGTCTGATATCATATCTAACAAACACAACTCTAAAAAGCTATGGAATATTCTAAATAGGTTAACGGGTAAAATTAAATCATCAATTGATGATGACATACAATGTTCTTTTGGTAGTCAGGGCAATACTAGTAAAGAAATTGCAAACAATTTTGCTTCTGTATTCAACAATAGTGTTAAACAAATAATTCCAAAATGCTCTAAATTATTGCTCGACAAATCAACATATCAGCATTCAGCAAATGTCACTATGCGGTTCAGGCCTGCGGACTCCAAATCAGTGGAGAAAATAATTAAATCTATAAGCAGTAATAAAGCTCCTGGAGTAGACAGGATAAGAGTCATAGACATAAAAATGCTATGTGGCAAAATCAAACAGGTTCTTGCTAACTTAATAAATGCCAGTGTAATAACTGGTAAATTTCCTCCACAACTAAAAACTGGAATTGTTCGACCAATTTATAAAAAAGGTAGTAAGTTTGAGTATGATAATTATAGACCGATAACTATATTACCTACCATTGACAAAATTGTAGAAAAATATATAAGCGGACAGATCCATAAATTCTATGGAAGCAACAATATACTAACGAGCAACCAATATGGGTTTCAACCTGATAAGAACACCACACAACTGCTTTCCGCTTTTACAGACAGTCTGTGCAACCACATAGACAATAAAGAGCATGTTCTAGTGGTATTTATTGATTACAGTAAGGCCTTTGATACACTCAGGCATGACGAACTTTTACAAAGTCTTAATGATAGTGGGATCAGAGGTAAATTACAAAAGTGGTGTGAAAATTATCTCGTTGAACGATCATACCGCGTAAGGGTCTGTGATACTGATAGTTTCCCTGTGGAAGTAACGGAAGGCACAGCACAGGGCTCAGTTCTTGGGCCATTGCACTATCTCACTTACGTAAACAGCCTTTCTAATATAATTAAACAATGTGAGATCTATCAGTTTGCAGACGACACCTGCCTAGTGGGGGTCGGTCGTAGTATAGAGGAAGCTCAAATAAAACTACAAAGAGAATTTGACATCCTGATGAAGTGGTCCCACGACGTCGGATTAGTGTTGAATGCGGGAAAAACTAAACTAATGTATATTAGCACAAGTGCCAATCTTCTATACCAAAATTGATTGCACATACCCATCACTGCCTCCACCATAATGACACAAACGTACAGACTGCCTGTAACTGTAGTGCCATAGACCTTGTAGACAAACATACTTACCTTGGATTAATAATTGACAATCGACTTAATTGGAAAGAACACATTAATCGTGTTTGTGATAAACTGAGAGGGATTCTGGCTAAATTTTCTCTTATAAAGTATAGTATTCCGTATAAAACTCTTCTTTTACTATATAAAACTTTAGCTGAATCTATCATACAGTATGGGCTGTCAAGCTATGGGAGAACCTACAAAACACATCTTGACCGAATATTTGCCCTTCAGCTACGCATATTATAAGAAATAGTACCAAATAAATTAAAAGTTACCTTTAAAGAAGATTATAGAAAATTATTTGCATTCTGTAAAATTATACCCATACATGAGAAAATTGATCTCACGTTACTAACAGAACATTATTATACCCAAAATTTAAAAAAAGTACAGAAGACCTATAGCTCAGCACGCAGAATTGATAATCGTAAACTCCAGTTACCTAAATACAACAACCACTACGGAAAAAGAACAATAAAATATGTTATTCCAAATTTAATTAATCGATTACCAGAGTCTCTGAGACGCATCATTACTCATAAAAATATAAAGTTTAAATTAAAAATGTACTATGAGCAACTGATAATCACTAACTACTCATAACTAATGCTATTGCATTGGTTACGAGTAGTTAGTATACTAATTATTGATAAAACATACTCGAATACTTAAACTTATATTTATATACGCAGCACTTAATATCATAAGTAATATAAAATTAATCATCCTGTATCATGTCTATTTACGTTGAAACTTTGAAGTGAATCGAGTGCTAACAAAAGGTTTTTACGCTCTTCACTTTTAAATTATTGTTAGCCCACCTACATTAAAATATAATAAAATTACAGTTTTATTATATGTATAGATTGTAATGTATAGTTATAAGGTTCCTACAATATATTATTATAGATTTAATTTTTAGATTTAAGTATTTTTCCGCGTATCGATGTCGACGGCAATGGTGTACGGAAAAACTCAAATGAGTTTATGTTTACACCAAACTGTACTGTCTTTGTAATATTTTTGTTTTATGTAAATAAATTAAAAAAAAAAAAAAAAAAAAAAAAAAAAAAAACAAACAGACGAGGGCCCAGATTTTCACCGAGTGCATTCACCGAGAATGTTAGGGCGATGTGCACTAGCCTCTTCTTCTTCTATATATATAAAAGAAAGTGGTGTTAGTTACACTATTTATAACTCAAGAACGGATGAACCGATTTGGCTCAAAATTGGTGGAGAGGTAGCTTAGAACCAGGAGACGGACATAGGATACTTTTTATCCCGTTCGACCGCGTTTCCGTCAAGTCAATATAAAACCTGGTATAGCAAAAATGCATCTGACATGGAATAAAAAAACGAAAATGACAGTGGAAGAACAAAACGTAGATAAATGACAGCTAAACGTAATTTTGTATTTGGTTAATTATGGTAGAAAATTATGGTAAAAACAATTATAAAAATTATAGTTTAACGTAATTGATAATATCATCAGTAATATGTTTTCTCTTTGAATCATCATTAACAATGCCGCGAGCAAGACGATCAAATGTTTCCTGCTACAAAGCTACGGATTGACGTGATTTATTGGATAGGTATAGTTGAGAACCTGGAGGGTGACAAAGATTTCCCGCGGGATGTTATGAACTAAATCCACGCAGACGAAGTCGCGGGCATCAGCTAGTTAAGTAATATATTGAAGAGATGAATCGATATTTGGCTTAGCTTTAGATAAAAACGTAATACCACGTAATAGACGGACAGAATACTTACGTTTTATGACGAACATAACCTTTTAACCAATTATTAATTCAATGTTGTGTGAGGTCAAACGAACTCTTTCGACATTAAAACGACATTTAATAATCTCTTATTTTATACAAGCATGAAAAATGCTTTTCACTCCGCGCAATCTCATCTCAATATGCAAAACGAAATACAAAGAATGACATAACTTATTGTAAGCTTACATTTCACATACTTACGTCCAATTTCATACAACGCCGCGCCTTCAAAATCTTTTTAGATATAACAAATAATATATCGTATTACAGGATTATGAGCCTTATGCACCCTGAATAAGAACTAAAGTGAATCAGTGTTGTACGCGTGCAAGGATCAACATAGATTTCTAGTTTCTAGAAGTGAAAATAATAAGAAATAAATACGAAGTCTTTATTTGAGAAGCTCGGTACAGTGCATAATATTGGAATCCTGACCCCTAAACTAGGAAAACCAGTATTTTTAGGGGCCAGTGTCATTCCCCAACATTGATTTATATTATGATCTCACTGGTGCACTTTCAACAAACGAATAGAGAATATAATAGTTTAAGTAACAGTCAAGAAAATCATAAAACAATAAAGCTAAAAATTTTCAATTCAATATTATTTTTAGAATAAATGTGAAAAACAATGTAAAACAAGTTTTTGTCCATAGTGTGATTTTATGGTGTACCCACCATATAGAAAAGCAATTACAATACAATGTTAAAATGATATCAGGACCATGAACCAGACAATCAGCAAAAAAAGTGTCTGTTGGATCAAAAAATTACTGACTAAATTAAGTCTGCTGTGGGCGGACCATTGCACGAGTGTATCAGGCTGTCGGCCAGCAGAGAGAAGTGGCGAATCACATCTGCTGCTAAAGAAGTCATTTCGTGATAAGTGCAACCACTGTGTCTAGAGTGTAACGAGGAAGAGGAATAGAACTCACACTCTAGCAGTTTATCTTTTAAACAGAGTAGCATTATATACACTTGCACTGTACCCGAACAAAGAAAGGCGCGTATTCGTGAATTGAACCAACTATACCTTCTTTATTACCAATGCCTTGCAAGCTGCTTACTGCATTAATTATACCCTTTTTACCAACCATACCTAAATCATTCCTTAAGCATTAGTCTCTTTACCTAGGTATCCCCTAAATACAATCCCGTACCCAATGTAATTTTCACCTTAGGAGTTCTTCTTCTTTATCAACCGATAGACATTCACAGCTGGAAAAAAGTCTCCTGCATGAACTTTCACAGGCTTTGGTATTGCGCCGCCTGAATCCAGCGGCTCCCTGCGACTCGTTTGATGGTCCACCTAGTGGAGGGTCTGCTAACACTGCGTTTACCGGACCCCACTTAAGCACCTCAGGGATACGTTTCGTGAAAACGAAATTGACAGGAAGCGTCACCTGACTTAGCTAAGGGGGCTCGTAACAGGTTAATGAAAACGGGCATTAGTGACCCAAGTTTAAGATAAATAATAAAACGTGGTCATATCCAGTAGCACTAAATCTTCGGATAAATATTAAATTTAACTCTATATCTCGGCTAGACTTGCCCATTCTCTGGTGCGCAGAATGCTGATTCAGTGTTTAGCCTTGCTGAGTTTGAAACAGATTAAACTTAATATATAACAGCTTAAGGGGCGATTGAAACTCGTCTGCTATAAGACATACTCCTAACTTGTACGATGTCTTCATCGAACTTGCACTGAGCCGTTGAAATCGATAGAAATGGTTAATTCATTTTGATCGCCGTGGTCTGATTCAATTTTGATCAATGCCTATTATATTATCTCCTTCTAAATCTTGCTGAGGTCATGAGTCATGACTCTTGACACCTTTCCATTAATCACGTAATTGTATTATATTTATTTTTTACCAGATGTTGCCCGTGACTTCATCCACGTGGATTAAGGTTTTCAATTCCCGTGGGAACTCTGTAATTTTCCGGGATAAAAAGCCTATATTTAAATCCTGAGTATGAGATATCTCCATTCCAAATTTCAGCCAAATCGGTTCATTCGTTGTTGTGTTAAAAAGTAACAAACAATCCATCCATTCATCCATCGTCACAAACTTTCGCATTTATAATATTAGTATTTATTTATCTTATATATAAAATTGTCGTGTCACAATGTTAGTTACTCCTCCGAAACGGGTGGACCGATTTTTATGAAATTTTGTCTGCATATCGGGTAGGTCTGAGAATCGGCCAACATCTATTCTTCATACCCTTAAATGATAAGGGTGACTAACCACTAAACATTTTTGTTGGCGGTACGTAGTTCGCTGGGTCAGCTAGTTTATTTATAATATTAGTAGGATTGGGGTAATAATGAGGTAGGTTCCCGCATCCGTCCGCTTACGACTAAATCAAGAGAAAACTTTTGACTTGTCAAGAAGGAAGGAGTCTATAAGAAGCTGACTGCCAACATACACTAGTCGGAGAGATAGAGTTTGTTCAAAAACAGAACCGTCGCGACGGTTCGTCGTAACAAAAGGCCATAAAAACGCTAAAGGCAAGAAAAGCGCGCGATTTTTGCCGCTAAAAGTAGCCATTTTGCCGTCTAGCCCTTATACAAGCTTTCCGCATAATTGGAGGAGAAATGACAATAATATTTATCAGTTCAGTTTGGCTAATATTCTTGAAAAAATAAAATAAAAAGAGTGAAAAAAAAACGTTGAACGTAAAACAGCAGTAAATAAAGCAAACTTTTGATATTGGACAAAAAGAAAAAGAAACTCATCGACCCATATAGAAAATTGCTGCATCACATTTGAACGGGGTTGAAGTGCGAAAACTTTTCAGTTTTCAGCGCACTCGCTCGTGATATAGCACTGAGAATTTCCCCGCCTGTACCATAAGGAATAAGTTCTTATAACATAAACTATGCACTATAGCAAGGACTTTCGCTTAAGGAATTTTTTACGGTATCTAGTTAGCAGTTGACTGTGATCACACCTGGTGCTAAGTGACGATGCTGTCGTGGAAGTGGGCTAACTTAGAAAAAATATTAGTAGACGTTTTGATTTACCTATACTCGTAATTGGTTTAAAACTGGTATCTTATCTCAAAGTTAAATTATTTGGGCGGTACGACTTTGTAGGTCTTTTAGCCATCCTAGGTAGGTACGGTGGAGCCTCCCATAAGACCTGACTAGAGATCATTCAGAAATAATAAAAGTCGAAACCGTAATCTATGTTGCTGACTCATAATACAGATATATGCGTGCTGCCCAGCCCAAAAGTATCATTGGAACTTATGAGTGAGAGACATTGGAGTCAATACAAACAAGTGTAAATTAAAAATTTTATTTTTAAAAACAATCTTTTAGTAGCTGGCTACATCGTCAGACCTGGATATCATCTAGGACCAGACTACTTGTCAACACTAATCAAACGAGTCTAAACTCGATGGTATTATGTCATTTTATTAAAGAGTTACCAAAACCACTTTCCGGTTTCATCATCAGACCCTGATCAGATCAGACCCTGATAACCATCTAAAAACAAAGTACTCGTCGAGACGAATCAAATGATCTGAAATTCGATGGGGTTGCGTCGATTCATTGCGAATTTCCTATGTCCACCTTCCAGCTCCATCATCAGATCAGCACCATGTCATCATAATATTGCATCGTCACGCCATTTACACATGTATGCAAAATTTCAGCTCAATCGGGAAGTGGATCAAATTTAATTTGCAATATTTGATGACAAACATCGTTGATGACAAACATGGTTGATGACAAAAATCGTTGATGGCAAACATCGGGACAGTTGAAACTAAATAGAAGCTTGTAAAAATGATTAATTTATTGCACAAGCCCAGCCAATGAGGTTCCTTTTTTTTTCACCGCGTGACTTGAATGATTTAATTTTCTCAAATATGTAGGTCCCTCCATACGCCTGTGAATAAACATCCCTTTATGAATGCAGTATACAATAAGAGAGTCGCGAAACTGAAGTGGAAATGGGTGGGGCACATAGTTCGAAAAACTGATGGTCGTTGGGGTCCCAAGGTGCTGGAGTGGCGACCCCGCACCGGGAAACGCAGTGTTGGCAGACCCCCCACTAGGTGGACCGACGACATCAAACGAGTCGCAGGGAGCCGCTGGAACCAAGCGGCGCAAGACCGAAGCCTGTGGAAGTCCATGCAGGAGACCTTTGTCCAGCAGTGGACGTCTATAGGTTGACAGAGAAGAAGAAGAAGATACAATAAATATTTAGTTTAGGCTACAGTAACATAGGTTTCCATTTCGATGAACATTTCGAAGGCAGATCCTTTTCAATGAAATGCCTGTGTAAGAGGATACGGCCGATCTGCATTCTACGAGTATTGTCAACAAAACCTTCGACGCCACGATAGATGAGAGCGTAAAACATTGACTAAGGCACACCGCGTACGGTCGACTGTCGTAATATTTAAATTATTGATCTCTTTAAATGTGATCTATGGCACGTAGGAGCGTGCTCATAGTATAACCTTCTTTCCGCATGGTAAAACCTTGTAAATCAATTCAATAACTTATTATTAATATTAGTCAGCAACTTTTGCACGTACATAAGATCAGAGTCTAAACTTCTCCCGCTTTTTAGCTGTAATTTTACTATTATATAAGTTCACTGTAATTATGTAAATATAATATGCCACTTGCCACTTGCACGTTACGCCAAGTCTGTGTTTCTCTACCTCGTTCCCCGACGTCTCTCTACAAAGAACACGCTGTTATACTGTTCCCCGGTATAACGCAATATTATGTGTCATGTTTTGGTTCCATACCTTTTAGTCCCTCAAAGGATGTTACTTTGTTGTCTGTCCGTTAGTCCATTTGTTTTATAAAATTTAAAATTTACAAATATATTGTACAATGTACATGCTTTATATATGACGTTCTGATAATGGTACCGCTTTCCAGATGTTGTAAGTATAATACACAATTCTTATTTGCCACGAAAAATTGAGAACTCTCAGTACCTAGCATTTTTTTAATATCTAGGCTAGCGCTTGACTGCGATTCACCTGATGGCAAGTGAAGATGCAGCCTAAGATGGTGCGCGCTTGCCTAAAAGATGCCTATTCACTCTTCATTTAAAGATACCCAAGTGATAGTTAGTTGGAAAAACGGAAGCCGGAAGGCCATTCCAAATTTCCAATTTAGCAATCTTGAGTTAGGTAATTAGCGGTGATATATCTAAAATCATCATCATCAGCAACCCATCAACGGCTCACTACTGAGCGCAGGTCTCCTCTCAGAGAAGGGTTATAGGCCATAGTCCACCACGCTGGCCCAATGCGAATTGGCGGACTTCACACACCTTTGCGAGAACATTATGGAGAACTCTCAGTTATGCAGATTTCCTCGCGAGCTTTTCCTTCACCGTTGAAGAACGTGATATTTAATTTCTTAAACGCACATGACTTCGAAAAGTCAGAGGTGCCTGGGATCGAACCTGCGACCCCCCGTATAGATATTAAATAAATTTGTTTACGTTATGACATAAAAACTAAGTACTTGAGTACCTACCTATTACTTTTTAATGATATGTTTATGACATTTTATATGACGATTTATGTTTGACACAATTTTTATTATTTTTTTAATTTTATTCTTAAACATACCTAGTAGGTACCTAAATTTTGTGACTTAAAATTTATTTTATTAATTTGTGCTAGATTTAATATTTTTGTAGATATTGTAATTGAAATATATAAATGATGTAACATTTTTGACATTCGTAAGCGCTTTTGTAAGCCTTAATCGAAGAAAAATAAACAATACAACAATACAATAGGAGACCATAGTCCGCCACAACGCTATCACTGATTAATAGCACAGTAAAAATTCTACAATTCAACAAACATATCCTAATGATGTAATCTGCCTTATTCTCTCGGTTGTGTGTAACTAGGAGTCCTTTTACGTTCCGGCGTCACGTTTTTTAAATCATCGCTCTCGGCTCTGCATACAAATTGTGTTTCTACTCGCAGACTGCGAGATTAGCGCAGATAAAATCCGTCCGAGAGCCCTGCTTACTTGAGCATAGTGCTAATTTTTACTGAGATTTGGCTTGTTAAGTACTACCAGCTTAACTTAACTTAGAATTCCTAAAAGAGGTTGTTGAATTCCTAAAGGAGGTTGGCGAATTTTGACCCAGCATTTTTAAAAACCGTGCAGATTCAGAAAACATTTAATTTTAATTAATATTTTTCAGAGTATTTTTCTGTGTAAACCCCCATATTTTTAGAAGATGGGGATCAAAAATCTAATTATTATTCACAAGTATACATTATAACCGTTACATGGTACCGTTACTTGTATTGACAAGTGAATATCTTTTTTCTCCCAACTTTATTTGATAGACTTTGATTAATTTATTGTTAGTCTGGTTTACTAGAACAAGTATGAGAAGTTTGATTCGTGAACGTGGGCGTTCAGTGTTCAGTTCACTAATCTTCTTTACATTTTACGAGAGGGCTCTTCTAACTATACATACATAGTTCAAAGAGCTGATGTTCGTTGGGGTCCCAAGGTGATGCAGTATCGACCCCACACCGAGAAGCGCAGTGTTGGCAAACCCCTCCACTAGGTGGACCGACGACATCAAACGAGTCGTAGAGAGCCGCTAGATACAGGCGGCGCAAAACCGAGACCTGCAGAATGCAAGAGACCTTTTTCAACAGTAGACGCCTATCATACTAATACCTATGTATTATACCTATATAATACCTATGTACCATACTATCATAAAATATTATAAATGCGAAAGTGTTTTTGTTGGTTTGTCCTAAAGAAGAACAGATTGTTCAATTTCTTATCTTCTATCTATTAATATAATAAAACTGTAACAGGTCCAATTCTGTACATTGAAGATATTTTGAAAATTTTTGTTTGAGGGCACTCTATAATCGATACTGAAGCCAAAACAATTTTTTTTAATTTTTTGTCTGTCTGTCTGTCTGTCTGTCTGTCTGTCTGTCTGTCTGTCTGTCTGTCTGTCTGTATCTTGGCCGCGCATCACGCCGAAACTACTGGACGGATTTAAATGAAACTTGGCACGATTTAAGTTAATACTACGAGGTATAATATAGGATACTTTTTATCCCGAAATTCAGCACGGTTCCCTTGGGAGACGGGATGAAAGTCAAAATGAGTATTACGCTGTAATTCATTAAGGTGTATTCCGATTTAATCCATTCTTTTTTTGTTAGAAAGCAGGTTCTTTAGAGATTGTCCTGTAATTATTTCAAGGTCGTCAATTTCGTAGTTCAGAAATTATAGACATCACAATCTTCAGTATAGGTCCAAATAACTTGAACCCCGGAATCTACAGGATACTTTGAATGAACGGCTCATCTTAAGCTGGCATGCGTAATTTATCGTATATAGCCATCGTGGATACTATTTTGTCAAAGTCAAACTACTCCAAAGGCGTCAGATTTTGGCAAACGATCATTATACCTACATACGGAGTGAGGGCGCCACCGTTGCCCGGCTAACTGAAAGCTGATGAGCTCTGAGTAATTTTTAAATAATAAAATAATAATAGTGGTCAAATGTAACTAAATCTCAGTGAAATTAGTGAATAACATTAAAACCTATAAAATGACGTGATAATATCATGAAAATAACCATGAAAAGACTATAAATTGTGCTGCAAAAATAGTGACCGTATATTGTATTATCTATCATATTTTATCTGGACAATACATCAGTTAATAATAAACATTTAAACATCATATTTATATCAGCTGAAAGTGAATTTTAATATAAGTTTTCCAACCAAATACTGTTTAAATCAAAAAGTTAAAGTGAACGTTTTTTATTCAAAACTTTGACGAGTGTAATGAACTTTGAGTTGACGACGAGTGCAATGAAATTGATGACCTACTTACCATAAGTTTGTTTATTTAATAGCGCAGCGGTTACGGGCTATGAATTATTATAAATATTATATTATATAGTCGGAGAATCGAACCCAGCGGCAAACAACAAAATTGATTTTTATTAGAGAAATAGGTAATTACATTGGAATAAAGACAACTACATACCTTACTAAATATTATTAATATCATTTCGAAGAATACTAAGACTACAATGGAACACGAAAATATTACGGTTCGAAAACCTTTGAAAAAGTCTGACTCCCTAAATGATATGTCGAATGCTAACATTTCACTTCTACACTAGCGGCACGCTATGATGGCCGGTTTGACGTTTGTCCGCTCATGAAGTTCCGTATTAATTGATAACGACTTTGAAGGAAATAATTGTATTACTTTATTGACGATAGTGATGTGCAGAGATTCATAAATTTTATCGAATGTAGTTTTAGGTTTAGGACTCAAAATTTATTTATTAAATTGATTTCTAAAATGTATACAAGTGTAGAAAAATCAGTTTGCACCATTTAAGGGGTGAATGTACTTGTGAATATGAACAATTTTCACTATGTGGACAAACCTCTGAAATCGCAAAAAAATATCAGCTGTTTCATACAAAAGGTAAAATTTTTATTTTTATATGATATATACCACAACTCGGCATTTGGTTTTCTAAATTGAAAATTTTTAAAAATGGAATCTAATACGATCGTCACATAGGATCGCTGGCTAGCACAACTACTACCTCCGGCAAACTCGCGTCAATGCTCAATGCAAAACAAAGCAGTTTCGAATTGACGTTGCTTCGAAAAGTATAAACTGTCAGTGCAATGCGATTGTGATATAGTTTTGACCTGGCTTTGGATTTCAAATATTGATACTGCATTACTGTTGACCCTTGCTCGTTAATTTGGACTCTGTTCAAGCCCTTTGTTGTGGATTTCGTCGATATGACCGAACGTACGCAGAGAACTGTTCTAAATAGTCAGACACGTGAGTTCGTAATACGCCTTCGTAACTATTTCGATCGTGAAGCTCAAAATGGAGGGCCAATTTTACCTATAACGTCAGTGGTTGAACGCGTAGCTGATGCGCTTAATATTGGACAACGAACTGTTAGACGGATAACTAAAAAAAAATATGGCGAGACTGGCACAGAAGAAAATAAACTTCACACACCAAAAAAGAGAAAACGAGCAAAACCAGTCGTAGGCATCGATAGCTTTGATGCCGATGCTATCCGAAGACATGTTTACGGCTACTATTTACAGAAGGAGTATCCAACAAGAAAAAAGTTGGTGCATTCACTGAAGGAAGCTGGATTATTCTTCGGTGGGGAAAGTTCTTTAACGAAGATTTTGAAGACCATTGGATTTCGATACAAAAAATGTAACAAACGCAAAATATTGATGGAAAGATTTGATATAGCGATGGCAAGGTATACTTTTTTACGGCAAGTGAAAGAAATCAAAAATTGGCAAAATGTTGTGTTCTTGGATGAAACATGGCTTAATGCTAACCATACTGTAGGCCGTTCTTGGAACGATGACACAGCAGCATCTACTTCCAAAGTTCCTGTAGGAAAAGGATCGCGACTTATAATTTGTCACGCCGGAACCATCAACGGGTTTGTCGAAGGTTCTCTCATGGCTTTTGCGTCAAAAACCACTGGAGACTATCATGAAGACATGAATGGAGAAAAGTTTACTGAATGGTTTACCTCAATGTTGTGTAGCCTCCCTGAACCATCTATTATAATTATGGACAACGCCCCATACCACTCGATGCAAATTGACAAGCCACCTGCCCAATCCCAAAAGAAAGCTGATATCGTCGCATGGCTTCGTAAAAATGGCGTAGATGCAAACATGAATATGTTAAAAGCGGAATTAGTACGTCTTTTAAAAGAAAACAAACCAACCAAGATCCGATACGTCATTGACGAAATAGCATTAGAACATGGGCACAGAGTTATACGGTTACCGCCTTACCATTGTGAGTATAATGCGATTGAGTTGGTGTGGGCTCAAATTAAGGGATATGCTGCAAGACACAATACAGAACCCCCATTTACCACAACAAAAATGCTAAAATTATTAGAAGAAGCTTGTGAACATGTGACTAAAGGAGACTGGGAAAAGGTTGTGAATAGAACTGTTAAATTAATAAGGGAAGATTATGAAAGAGATGTGAAAATAGATAATATTATAGAAAACGAACATATAATTATTAATGTAGGTGATGATAGCAGTGACGACAGTGAAAATAGTAGTATGGACGAATCTGATTAATTATGGCCTTTTGTGGCACCTTTTTTGGTATCTTTTGTATTCATATGTTTCTTGTGTGCATATAAAGTATGTTTATTCATTTTCATTCAAATATTCAGTTCGTTCAAATAAATTAAATAAACATATACATTTTTGTTTTATTAAACCTATTTAATCAGGTACAAAAACAAAACTTAATTGTTTTTTGTTCGAGAATAAATTGACATTCCACATCACTATTGTAATGTGTCAAACCGGCCATCATAGCGTGCCGCTAGTTTAGATACGACTACTATGAGTTTACCTGACACATCACTCGATGAAACATTGACTTATCTAAATGATAGAATAAAAGATCTAACAATGGAGTTACAAAGTGCACACCAGAAAATTGAAAACATAAACTATGAAAATATTCAACTTAAGTCGGAACTTGACAAATGTAATAAAATAATACAAATATATAAAAAATTGGGATTGGGACTAGAAAATCAAAACCATGTCTCCCCAACAATAGGAAAGAAAAAGAACAAAAAGGCTGTAACAACTAACAATACACCAGTACGACAAACATTTAGAAAGCATGAGGAACTTAATCTGGAAACTAGGAAAGTTGTTCTCTCTGACAAACTGGACAATCAGGAGGTGAGTCAAAAGCCTATCATAAAAGGCAAAAATAAAAAAATATTGCAAGAAAGACTTGAAAATATTAAACAACACGGAAATAATTATACATCATCGCATGAAAATAGAAACCCAGATAATCTTGAAGCAAAAAAAGAGTCTTAATTCTTGCTGACCAGCAGGGCAGAGGGACTCAGAGCTTATTACAAAAGTTAACGGGACCAACGTATGAAGTAATCTGTTTCTCGAAACCAGGGGCTAGATTAAACAGCATTCTTAGTTCAGAAAAATTATTGCTAAGTAAATTAAATGAGAATGATGTTGTTATTATAATAGGAGGTACTAATGACACAGATCCCTATGAATTCAAACTGAGCTTAAACCGTTTCTTATACAATAACAAGAACACGAATATTTTGGTAAGTGAAATTCCACATAACAGAACTTTAAATGAAAAGAAACTTAACTATGATTTACGATTTATGTGTAGTAAATTTGAAAATGTGTCTTATGTAGATATGAATTACAGCACATTTAGACCGAAACGTGCTTTGTATATACGAAATATGTGCCAAAACTAATTAAAGGATATTTTACGTCTTGAATATTATAACAGGATAAATAACTATAATATGGGAAAAATGGAAAACGTGAATCATAAAAATATAAATACAGAAAATAAAGCAACACAAACTGAAAGTGTAACACAGCGTGCGGTTGAAATCGAAAATATAATTAGAGCAGATACTGATGGTTGTGATCAATGCAGAGATGGTGTAAATATACAAAATGAAAAGAATAGAAACCAAGAAAGAGGTGAAGTTAACAATACATTTTTTCGTCTCTCATAAATTAAATATATTACATCAGATTATAAATGGTCTATTAAATAAATCTGAACAGCTATCAGTACAGCTTGATGAACTAAAAAGTCGGAATATTGTTATAGATATACTCTGCATTACAGAACACAATCTAATTAAGGACGATAGTGAACTAATTAAGATACCAAATTTTAGCCTTGCTTCGTCGTATTATCGTAAGCAAAGAAGAGGTGGTTCATCTATCTTTGTCAGTAAATATCTTAATTTCAGAGAGCTTTTAGATGTGACATCTGCAAGCGTACCAGGTGTAATAGAATGCAGCGGTATAGAGTTATTAGAACATAATATTGGACTAATTTGTATTTATAGACCACCTAAATCGGATAAATTTAGCTTAGAGACATTTTTTACTGTTTTTTATAAATTACTCAAAAAATATAGTTAAAAAAAAAGGAAAATTGTAGTTTGTGGAGATATCAATATAGACGTGCTAAAAACAAATAAAACTACTCAAAACTTGACAGACATAATAGAGGGCTTTAATTTAAAACTAGCGTTAAGGCAACCCACGCGAATAGTAAGTGGCACGTGCATTGATAACTTCATGACCAATATTCATAGGTTTAGTTGTAGTATTGAAGAACTTACATTATCAGATCACAGTGCGCAAATCTTTAGCTTTGTTGTTAAAACATTTAATCGAGTAGCACACTGGTATATCTTTAGACGGGATTTAAGCACAGAAAATATGATTAAATTTAGAGAATGTATAAGTAGTATCACTTTTTCAGACGTTTATGACACGCGTGAGCCAAATGAAGCATTCAATAGATTTTTTGACTGTTTTACACTTTTCTATTATCTATGTTTCCCGTTCATAAAAATCAAAATAAATACTAAGCAAAAACCCAAATGGATGTCGAAAGGAATTAAAAAATGCTGCAGAAAAAAAAGAGAACTTCTTTGGAAATATAGATCAAAACCTAGTAACAAGAATAAACAAGAATTTAAGGTTTACTGTAAAAGGTTAAAAAACGTAATTAAATTGACGCAGAAATCTCAAAACGACTATAAAATTAAAACTTCTGATAATAAGTCTAAGACAACATGGAACATTATAAATAACTATAAATCAAAAACCAGCGACCACAAAATACACCAGGTCAAAGAAGATGGCTTAATTATTACGAACCCAAAAGACATAGCACAAGCATTTAATAAAAACTTCCTTAAACGAAAACATATAAAATCAAATCAGATAAATAAGAAAATTAATTGGAGCAAACCGAATTCAATCTTTATGAAACCGACGTCACCGATACAAGTTAATAACATTATAAAAACATTGAGAAATACGAACAGTTGCGGATATGATGAAATTAGTACAAAAGTTGTGAAATATGTGTCGGATATAATATCGCCAGTTCTAAGTTATATAATAAACCTCTGTGCAGAATATGGTGTATTCCCAGACAAGTTGAAGATGTCTATTGTAAAGCCACTTTTTAAAAATCAAAACAAAGAAGACATGGACTGCTATCGGCCAGTCTCATTAATACCTATCTTTTCTAAGGTGATTGAAAAATACATTTATAACAATTTAAACGACTATTTTGAAAAAAACGGGATTTTGGCGGAAGAGCAGATAGGCTTTAGAAAAAATAAATCTATAAATCTAGCGATATACACATTTCTTAAAACAATAATGACTAATGTGGATAAACGAAAACATGTATGTGCGCTTTTTATGGATCTCACAAAAGCTTTTGATTATGTGGACCATCGAATATTAGAAGACAAACTATATGCGTACGGAGTAAGAGGTAATTCTTTGGCACTTCTAAATTCATATTTAACAGGTAGGCAGCAAGTGACACAAATAACAAATATAACATGGGAAGAAAAAGCTGAAAAAATATATATGTCAGAAACAGGAAATGTCACAACTGGAGTACCTCAAGGAAGTATATTGGGACCGCTACTGTTTATCACATACATAAATGATTTCCCCACTGTAACTGAGCATCGAATGGTTTTATTCGCAGACGACAGTACAGTAATTTTTACAGGTGAAAAGAATGATTTATTTGAAGAGGACATAAATAATACAATAGGACATATTATTGATTGGTTGACATCTAATAATTTGATTATAAATCTTAGGAAGACTAAAATTATGACATTTGTTAACAAGCGCAATAAAATATCTTTAGATATAAACTATCAAGGTGAAAAAATTTCGGAAACGACACAAACCAAATTTTTAGGCCTATATATTGATGATAAACTTAATTGGAAAAATCACATTGAGAATTTGTGCTCAAAATTAAATAAATTCTCATTTGCACTGTATTTGCTCTCCAAAGTTGTTAATATGTCAGCAGTGGTAATAGCATTTAATGCATATGTTACATCGAATTTACGATATGGGATAATATTCTGGGGAAACTCAACTGACAGAGATAGGGTATTCAAAAGCCAAAAGAAGTGTTTGAGAGCAATATGCCATTTGAACTCGACAGAATCATGTAAACCCTATTTTAATAAATTAAAAATATTAACTACTCCATCTCTATATATATATGAAGTCTTACACTAGCGGCACGCTATGATGGCCGGTTTGACACATTACAATAGTGATGTGGAATGTCAATTTATTCTCGAACAAAAAACAATTAAGTTTTGTTTTTGTACCTGATTAAATAGGTTTAATAAAACAAAAATGTATATGTTTATTTAATTTATTTGAACGAACTGAATATTTGAATGAAAATGAATATACATACTTTATATGCACACAAGAAACATATGAATACAAAAGATACCAAAAAAGGTGCCACAAAAGGCCATAATTAATCAGATTCGTCCATACTACTATTTTCACTGTCGTCACTGCTATCATCACCTACATTAATAATTATATGTTCGTTTTCTATAATATTATCTATTTTCACATCTCTTTCATAATCTTCCCTTATTAATTTAACAGTTCTATTCACAACCTTTTCCCAGTCTCCTTTAGTCACATGTTCACAAGCTTCTTCTAATAATTTTAGCATTTTTGTTGTGGTAAATGGGGGTTCTGTATTGTGTCTTGCAGCATATCCCTTAATTTGAGCCCACACCAACTCAATCGCATTATACTCACAATGGTAAGGCGGTAACCGTATAACTCTGTGCCCATGTTCTAATGCTATTTCGTCAATGACGTATCGGATCTTGGTTGGTTTGTTTTCTTTTAAAAGACGTACTAATTCCGCTTTTAACATATTCATGTTTGCATCTACGCTATTTTTACGAAGCCATGCGACGATATCAGCTTTCTTTTGGGATTGGGCAGGTGGCTTGTCAATTTGCATCGAGTGGTATGGGGCGTTGTCCATAATTATAATAGATGGTTCAGGGAGGCTACACAACATTGAGGTAAACCATTTAGTAAACTTTTCTCCATTCATGTCTTCATGATAGTCTCCAGTGGTTTTTGACGCAAAAGCCATGAGAGAACCTTCGACAAACCCGTTGATGGTTCCGGCGTGACAAATTATAAGTCGCGATCCTTTTCCTACAGGAACTTTGGAAGTAGATGCTGCTGTGTCATCGTTCCAAGAACGGCCTACAGTATGGTTAGCATTAAGCCATGTTTCATCCAAGAACACAACATTTTGCCAATTTTTGATTTCTTTCACTTGCCGTAAAAAAGTATACCTTGCCATCGCTATATCAAATCTTTCCATCAATATTTTGCGTTTGTTACATTTTTTGTATCGAAATCCAATGGTCTTCAAAATCTTCGTTAAAGAACTTTCCCCACCGAAGAATAATCCAGCTTCCTTCAGTGAATGCACCAACTTTTTTCTTGTTGGATACTCCTTCTGTAAATAGTAGCCGTAAACATGTCTTCGGATAGCATCGGCATCAAAGCTATCGATGCCTACGACTGGTTTTGCTCGTTTTCTCTTTTTTGGTGTGTGAAGTTTATTTTCTTCTGTGCCAGTCTCGCCATATTTTTTTTTAGTTATCCGTCTAACAGTTCGTTGTCCAATATTAAGCGCATCAGCTACGCGTTCAACCACTGACGTTATAGGTAAAATTGGCCCTCCATTTTGAGCTTCACGATCGAAATAGTTACGAAGGCGTATTACGAACTCACGTGTCTGACTATTTAGAACAGTTCTCTGCGTACGTTCGGTCATATCGACGAAATCCACAACAAAGGGCTTGAACAGAGTCCAAATTAACGAGCAAGGGTCAACAGTAATGCAGTATCAATATTTGAAATCCAAAGCCAGGTCAAAACTATATCACAATCGCATTGCACTGACAGTTTATACTTTTCGAAGCAACGTCAATTCGAAACTGCTTTGTTTTGCATTGAGCATTGACGCGAGTTTGCCGGAGGTAGTAGTTGTGCTAGCCAGCGATCCTATGTGACGATCGTATTAGATTCCATTTTTAAAAATTTTCAATTTAGAAAACCAAATGCCGAGTTGTGGTATGTATCATATAAAAATAAAAATTTTACCTTTTGTATGAAACAGCTGATATTTTTTTGCGATTTCAGAGGTTTGTCCACATAGTGAAAATTGTTCATATTCACAAGTACATTCACCCCTTAAATGGTGCAAACTGATTTTTCTACACTTGTATACATTTTAGAAATCAATTTAATAAATAAATTTTGAGTCCTAAACCTAAAACTACATTCGATAAAATTTATGAATCTCTGCACATCACTATCGTCAATAAAGTAATACAATTATTTCCTTCAAAGTCGTTATCAATTAATACGGAACTTCATGAGCGGACAAACGTCAAACCGGCCATCATAGCGTGCCGCTAGTGTAGTATTCGTTAAGACTAACCATAAACTTTTTAAATTCTGTGAAAGTAAACGTCGTAATGATAAAATATGTTTCTTGCACCACACAACCGCTTACTTTGGAAAGAGTATTTTTAATATGGCCCCACAAATATACAATAAATTACCAGCGTCATTGGCTGACAAGAATCTAAATATTAGACTATTTAAGCAAAAAATTAAAGATATTTTACTGAAAAAGTGCTACTATTCAATTAAAGAATTTTTAGATGATAGTTGGGTGGTAAATTGACATTGGTGCATTGACATTTGTAATTTTAATCGTGGTGTATTGTTTCTTTTGACATTTAATAACATTATTAATATGTAAAAAATAATAATTTTTGCATGCCCTTTGTTCGGCGGATTGCGGAATGTTTTGTACCTACCTTACTGTAACACCTTTTATGTACCTGTGATCATGCAAATAAATGATTTGAATTTGAATTTGAATTTGAATACTACATAGTAGGTATGGATATACATCGTATGGACGTAATATTACAGTGTTTTCCTATGTAATTTAATATTCTAATCATACTTACTAATATTATAAATGCGAAAGTGTGTTTGTTTGTTGGTTTGTACTTCAATGACGCCGCAACAGAGCCACGGATCTACGTGATTTTTTGCATGGGTATAATTGAGGACCTGGAGAGTGACATAGGCTACTTTTATCCCGGAAAATCAAAGTGTTCTCGAGGGATTTTAAAAACTAAATCCACGCGGACGAAGTCGCGGGCATCAGCTAGTCTAAACTAAAATACCTAGAATATTATTCTTATTTAGATAACTTACTAACTCTTGCTCACGACTTCGTTTGCGATAGAGTTAGGTTTTTAAACATCTAGCTGAAACTCCTTGTTTTCCGTCATAGAGGTCCTTGGTGCATGTCTAGCAAGACTTAAGAGTGAGGGAATAGAGATGGTGAGAGCGCGCCACCGAATTAAATGCGGTCCTATTGGCCTTCCTAATCTACTCCACAAAGCTCAAGCATAAAGTAGCAGTGGGCAGCTGTTTGGCATGCACACTTTATTGCTTATTAGACGTTGTCTATATTTAACATTATTGCATATGGGGATATAGCTCAGTGGTAGAGCAATCGACTGCAGATCGATAGGTCCCCGGTTCAAATCCGGGTGTCCCCTGAGAGTTCCATTTATTTTTATTATTTTTATTAATAAAAGCTAATATTTTAAGCTTATTATCTGAGTAAAATCTTTTATGCCTTTTACACTACCAAGGCAGGAAAGGTTTACATACAATATTTATTGCCGAAAATAGCCCGTTCGAAAATCTATTCGTTATTTTCAGCTTTTTAAGACACTAGCGGTTTCGTCCAAGTGGAGTAAGGTTTTTAAAAACGGAAACCCTATTTCTACGGGATGAAAGCTCAAGTCCTCAACTATGTACAAAAAAAATCTTATCGATCCTTTGCTCTACTGCTGCGTGATTGAAGGATAACCCAACAAACAAACACACTTTCACATTTATAGTATTATCACATTAGTAAGGCTTGTGTTTTCACCAAAAAGAAAATCTTAAGTACAAATAAAATGTGCCAATACACTAGGTAAGTATATAATAATTGAACCAATATTTGAACAAAGTGAAACTAATCAATCGGCCCCAAGTTGTGAGTCCAGACGAATTGGGTTATTTGAACGAAGTATTTTCTCTATCCGTAGCGGTTTGAATACCCCATTCTACGGGTGAAATTGGTATCGTCAATCCCAAACCACATCGGAAAAACATTTGTCTATCGTCAGATCTAACCCTTATTACCCGACTACCGTGAAACCAAAAGGAAGTGTTATGATTTTAGCAGGCTATGTATGTGACGATTTATTTTTGTATTTACGTATGTTCTAACGTAGTGCCTAAATTTTAGAAATAGAAATAGAAATGTTTTTTATTCAAATAAACTTTTTGACAACTGCTGGAGGAGAAAGGACAATAATATTTGTCAGTTCAGAATAGAATAGAATAGAATAGAAATGTTTTTATTCAAATAAACTTTTTTACTAGTGCTTTTGAATCGTCAATGAGTCTACCACTGGTTCAGAATGCTCTTCCTGCCGAGAAGAACCAGCAAGAAACTCGGCAGTTGCTCTTTTCAAAACAAGTTTACAATATAATAGATATTATGCTATGTATGCAGTGTTTCCACAATGAGGGGAAGTTCCAGAAAAGCATACCTAATTATAATTCAACACATGTTAAGACGGGCAGACAGAAATTAGCCCCATTCCCGCCGGTGGCACCCGTATTATAATAACCATATTATATAGCTATAGTAGGTATACAATGTGATACGGCGTAATAGTACGGCGTATAAAAAGAATTAATTAATAAGCCTTTAATAAAATAGTTAATAACTTAAATTCTAAAATAGATGATTTTATTATATTTATGAAAAAAAATTGGTTGTCTGTAAAGTCGGTTTGCGGACGATAGTTTTACGTGATAACGTCATAAAGAAACATTGATGAATAATTAATGTGTCACAAGCCAACGCTTGGGCCGATCGTGCCTCTCTATCGCTTGTTCCGCGCTCTCGCTTCCACGCTCAGACTCAGGCGGAACGTGATACTTTTTCGTGCGTGCAGCCGGTGTTCATCGATTTATAAGACGTTATCACGTCAAAAATAATTCATAATTAAATAAAAAATACGTGTGGCACTCGAGGACTGCCGCGGTAAAGCTATTGCATAGCATTTTTTATCAACTTATGCAATTATAATATTTATGCAATATTTTTTTTGCATAATAAAAATTATGCAAAAAAATAATTAAATAAAAAACCGGCCAAGTGCGTGTCGGGCCACGCGCAGTGTAGGGTTCCGTAGTTGAAAGTCTCAACATACATTTTGAGTTCCATGGTTTAAATACTATAATATACTACAAAATATGCAACTTACACTACGTGTAATCTCTAACTTAGAAAAACCGATATAACTCCTTCACTAATGAACCCTACTTAGCCGTGATAGTTTTCCTTTAAAATTCATTATATATACTACTGCTGTGAATTTTTTCTTGTATCCTATATACAACCATTTAGCTGGCAGAGGGGGGGGACACTTGACTCTAATTAAATTTAGCACTTCAAAATATCATATTTCACAAACGGATCCCTGAATTGAAAAATGGTGTTCTCACTTCTCACACCCACAACGTTTTTGAAAGACCTATTCAACGACACCCCACACTATGGGATAGATGAGAAAAAAAATTCATCCCCACTTTACTTTAGGGAAGGTACCCTAAAAAAAAATATTTTTCACAATTTTATTTCACCACTTCGTCGGCGTGATTGATATTTATACTCTTGTCAAATTATAGATTTCTAGTACCAATAGTCTCTGAGCTAAACCGCGGACAGACAGACAGACAGACAGACAGACGGACGGACATGGCGAAACTATAAGGGTTCCTTGTTTACTACGGAACCCTAAAAACAAACAAACAAGAAAAGCGCACTGTCACTACTTCGCGATTGAGAATCGAACCTGCGACATCATACACCATACGGTAAATAAAACGGCCGCTCGCCCACTGCGCCGAACAGAGCTACTTGTGAACCTCTAAAATGTTGAACGCTTACTGAACGACAGTGTTAGGTTTATTTTCGTTACGGAATTTCTTGATTCGGTCGCCGCGCTCAAAGCCCGCGATAAAAGCTATGCAATCGCTTAAAAAATTGAAGGTAAAGGTCTCCTTCAATCTTTCTAATATTTCGCACCACTCTGTTTTGTTTTGTGCTGTGTCAGTCCAGTTTCTTAAACTTAAAGTTTTAAAGACAAGACACAAAATCAATATTAAAAACTGCCTAATATCAAATAGTGCTAAAAGAATTTGATCGGACGAATTTTTGTGGTCAATCGTAAAGTTGGCAAGCGGCAACAAAACGCAGCGCTGTGTTGAATTGTGCATTTGTATTGGCTAGTACTCAAAATGAATATTTACATCCGAGTTTGCTTCGCGAGCTTTCGATATTTTGAATTTTCATGATGCTTGGGAATTTAAATTTTAAAGTGGAAGATTAATGTTCAGACAGCGGTCAAAATGCTCTTTTAATAATGGTTAAACAATTCGCTCATTCGCTGCAACTTATTTTTATCTCGAATAATAATAATTATATAAAAATTCATTTTAAAAAACCGACTTCAAACGCCACTACAAACTGTAATAGTTATTTGTGTTATATGGGGCCAAAGAAATGTTTTGTTCCCCGAGGGCGTTATTTTGAATTCAGAGCGAAGTGAAGGATTCTAAAGTAGAATCCTGAGCGTAGCGAGGAATTCAATATACGCCGCCCGAGAACAAAATATTTTGGCCCCGAACGACACACACTATTTTTCATCATTACCTATGAGAAAAAGTTAGGAGTATCAACCTACTATGTATAGACATTACCTATGCGTAAATTTAAAGTTTAAATAAAACACAAAATATAAATAATTATGAAATAATTAAACATTAATTTATGATCAAACGAACTTACCTGTAAGTGAAGTTCGATCCTAATTATGTGAGCAAGCTTCATTCGACGCGATTTGGGGTTTTACATATTGTAGCAACACTTTCTAGCTACCGGCCTTCACGTTATTTGTAGTAGGGAAAAAAGAATTTACGTATGGTATCACCATTCGGTAGACATCCCTACCATTACTCATTAGTTTAAAGCAAAATAGGTACCTGAAATAATAAAATGTTAGCTTGTGGTAATACCTATGCTAATACCTATTTATGAATGTGATTATTTTTACATGTTTATTTATACTTAAAGTATACGGTACATTGGGAGGGTTAACTTTAAATACGAACACTTATTAACACATAAAATAGATACTAGATTAGGGTGGGTTCTCCCAAATCGCGTCGAATGAAGCTTGCTCACATAATTAGGATCGAACTTCACTTACAGGTAAGTTCGTTTGATCATAAATTATGCTTCGCAAGCTTCATTCTAGCGATTTGGGGTTTTACATATTGTAGATGTTTATAGCTGTATATAGTAAAAATAATACAGACTAGAATAGGTAGGATAGGTATTTTTATTAATTTCTTTTATAGAAAAATAATGAACTTACCATAATTTAATTACTTAATTACATTAATCATAAATCATTGATCAATTATTATTATAATCATATGTATTAATTGTTATACTATTCTAAGTATTACATGACAACATTACTGATTTTTGATATGGGTGATGGTCTGGACATTATAAGCTATTACTAAAGCATTAAGTGTGACGGTTTTCTTTGATAAGTCTTGTAGACTTAACGCATGGTTGGGCCAGAACTGGCTCAAATAATTTAAAACGATATTAGCTTCCCAAACTATATCATATTTAGGCGTATGAGGTCGTAACTTATATACCTACTCCCTTCATGAATCTCTTTATCCTATTATTATCTATGGGATTTCCCATTAACAAACTTATTGCTGCTATAAGAGAGTTAATGGTGCCATACCGTACTCCCTGATCAAAAAATCGGCTAAGGTAATATATTATTTCTAGAATAGGCATAGAATCATAGCATAATATGACGTTATTTATCTCAAAGTACTTAATGCATAATCTAATACAGCCAACATATTGCTTATAATATGTATTTTCAGTCAAAGAGAATAATATGATATCCACAGATTTTAAGGAAAGTTGTCTGTCTTAATATTGTTTTCCTGACAATCTTACGGCAATCAGTTCTAGCGAACTGTGTAGATTGTGATGAATTCTGAAAGGAGATACAAGCAATTCTTTACTTGGTCGAAAATATATTTCTCTAGAAATTTTAATTTTTTGATACAATGGATACCAAGGTTGTGTTTTCCAATTCGGTATTACAACAATACCTTCAGCTTTATCATCTATAATTTTTCGTATTACTTTTAATACCATGGAGAAAGGAGGAAAAGCATAAAAATTAAGATGAGTCCTTGACAATGTGAACGCGTCAATTGCCCAAGCTTCAGGATCTGGCTTCCAAGATACGTAAGTGGGACATTTCTTATTATTTCTAGATGCAAACAAATCAATAGTAGGTTGTTTAAATGACAGAATAATTTCTTGAAACATTGCATCCGCTTCCACATTGTCTTTGGAATTGATATATGATGCGAATAAGAAAATTTTTCTTTGTTCACACCACTGCCAAATTTGACGAGTGATTTTTTCCAGATGTGCATACCTACTGTACGCTACCCATTTTATTAATACATGCTATAGCTGTAGTATTATCAATTCGTAAAAGAATCTCCGTATTAGTAAGATGTTTAGCATAAACTTTTAAAGCAAAGAAAGCTGCTTTAAGTTCTAATAAGTTTATATGTTGCAATCTTTCCTTTTCGGTCCAAAAACCATAGACTTTATTCTTATTACAGTACGCTCCCCATCCCGTAAGAGAAGCGTCTGAAAATATTTCACACTCATAGTTATGGGTTCGTACTTTAGCATAATCGTTCATAATATGCCTTAACCACCATAACATATCCTCATGTAACGTAGCTGGGATTTTTACGATCTGATCGTATGAAGAATTTTCCTTTAAACACAAAAATTTAAATCTTTCAAAAATCTTGGTATATAACCAAGAGTAATCAATAGCAGGGCAGGCTGATATCAAAATACCAACAAATCTAGCATAATTACGTAAACTACATTTTTCTGTATTTATGAATTTCAAAATTAATTTTTGAATCTTAGCCTTCTTTTCCTCGGGTAATTTTAGTATCATTTCTTGAGAGTTAAATATGAAACCTAAATATTTACACTCTCTTGAAGGTATTAAGCAACTCTTTTCATAATTTATTATAAATCCCAGATTTTCGAGAGCGTTTTTAATGAATGAAATATTTCTATTGCACTCCAAATATGACCTACCAAAAATCATTATGTCATCTAGATAAATAACTGTTAATATATTGTTTGACCTAAAGTATTCCATTACTGGTTTTAATAATTTTGTAAAAACATAAGGTGCTGTCGCCAGCCCGAACGGTAAGCAATTATATGCATAAAGAGTATCATTAAATTTGAACTTCAAATATTTCCTATGAAACTCATAGATCGGCAATAAGTAATAAGCATCCTTTAGATCAATGGAAGCCATAAAACAATCTGGGAACATCATCTTGGTTGCAGTACGATAATCTTCTACTTTAAAATGTTCTGTTTTGACAAACTTATTTAAACATTTTAAATTCAAAATAAACCGATTCTCTCCACTAGGTTTAGGCACTAAAAAAACACTAGAGACAAATTCCTCTTCCTCATGATTACATTCTGAAATGGCGTTTATATATAATAATTTTTGTATACATTTATTAAATTCAAGTAATTCCTGGTCTGAATGTGAAATTGTATAAGGCCTATCGCTGCGACTAGGTGTAGAAATAAATGGAATTTCATAACCGTCTAGCCAGCCTAATATAAGCGGGTCGCTAGTTATATTTTCCCATTGTTGAGAGAAGCAAGACAATCGCCCTGCATATCGTTCCTCGTTATTACTGTTCAGTAGCGCTGCTGTCTCTGACGTCGAGGGGCCACGGCCGGCGGGGGGCTGCGGCGGTAGTGTCGCTGGCGGCTGCTTGCTGGTGCCGGTGCTGGTGCTGCATGATCCTGCACTCGTTGCTTCCCCATATAAGAACGCGCAGCTGTTTTCCGATATGGGGTCTTTTGGTTTAAAGACTTAACATTGCTAGGTGCAGCTGTCATAGTATTCTTATTAGAATTATTAGAGAATGGTATGACTTTTAAAATTTGTCCCGATCTATTAATGCCCTGGGCCGTTTTAAGCTTTTCAGACATATTGTCACCGAAAAGAAATTTCCCTGGGACTGTGTCCATAACGATGTCTTTCATCTTATTATTTATTGAATTTATTATGTGGATTCTCCTTCTTTTCGTTTCAAGCTGATATAAATCGCATAAAATGCGACAGGCATCGCTTAGCGGTTTTAATACAGTCGACTTTGTTTCATTTTGTAAACTTTTATTTGGGTCATTTATTATCGAGTCCACTGATTTGCTTAAAGCGGATAATGCAATCCCGGTCTGTTTTTGTCTATGAAAAATAGCGTTATCCCGCTTTACTAAGGGCTCTGTTAATGCCGCTTTAACTTCGGGATTTAGGATTGGCGGTACAAGAATTTCCAAATTACTAGGTATAGGATACAATTTTATTAAGTATTTTTTAATATCATCTTTAAGACCTTTCTGTAAAATGTCCTGCCATCTAGTGGCAATATCCCTATGGATAGGGGGACCTGATTCAATATTATTTTCAGGAGCGTCACCTAGTAATGAAAGTATTGATCCATCCAGCACAAGCTCAGTATTTTCCTCAATTCCGGCGACTGCAGAATCGGCACCATCGTTCTGCGAAACTGGTAGCGTCTCGATAGCTGTCCCAGGTGATGGCGAGGCGTCCTTCAACGATAACGCGATGTCTGGACGTTGTTCATCATCGTGTATGGTAGTGGAATCGAAAAACACCGGTACAGGGTCACATAATGCACCATTTACCACCTGATTGACATCTGTAAACGTACGAAACGTCTTACTATTCCTCCTTTGTTACAACGAAAAAAGGAAGGTACCCACATCAAAGGAAAAATATTTTATTTTTATTTTTACCCTGGTTATAACTATTACAATAGAATAGTTTTGTTAAAGCTAAAATCTAGCTCGTAAAGCGTAATTATGAAGGAGTAAACCCAAAAACGGAGTTTCGCATCATAGTATTCATCAATGGCGTAAAAACAAAATGAAGGAGTAAACCCAAAGCGGAGTCTCGCATCATAGTATTGTCTAATGACGTAATTATGAAGGAGTAAACCCAAAAGCGGAGTCTCGCATCATTGTATTGTCTAATGACGTAATTATGAAGGAGTAAACCCAAAAGCGGAGTCTCGCATCATTGTATTGTCTAATGACGTAATTATGAAGGAGTAAACCCAAAAGCGGAGTCTCGCATCATAGTATTGTCTGACGTAATTATGAAGGAGTAAACCCAAAAGCGGAGTCTCGCATCATAGTATTCATCAATCCAAACAAAACAAAGAAACTTTGAATCATGCGCCTGTATTAATATTAAATTCTCGTATTAACACTTACCCTCGTTTTCGTCACATGAACTGGAAGGTAGACGCATTATACGTTTCCGTGCCAATTTCTCCTCCAACTTCCTTATTTTTCTTCTAATCTTCGCCACCTTTTCCTCTGCTTTCCGTTTTCCCATGATTTTCACTACCTAACTAACTCCTTTACTTAAAATAAAATATTCGAAACTAATTATAATATTGTGCGTCCGAAGGCCTCGAGCACGAAAATGTTAATAAGTAATGGTAGGGATGTCTACCGAATGGTGATACCATACGTAAATTCTTTTTTCCCTACTACAAATAACGTGAAGGCCGGTAGCTAGAAAGTGTTGCTACAATATGTAAAACCCCAAATCGCTAGAATGAAGCTTGCGAAGCATAATTAATAATTATGGGCGTATAATATATCCGATCGACAAATTGATCACGTGACTTATCGAAGACAACAGCTTCTCAAACATTTTTTGAATTTCGAACGGAATGAGCGATCGACAGGTTTCTGATTACGGTAGTAAATATATTATTCGTCTATGGGTTTCTGCAACGAACGCAGTACCAATACACATACTAAAGCATTGCTGAAAATAATTTTAGTTCTATTGCAAAGCTTACAGCTCTAGAAAACAACGGCTGCTAGTGATTCGATTAAGATCTCAACCTCAGAGTGATTGACAGAAATTAACTTCAAACAAAATTCAAGAAGTCAAAGCCAAAAGCTACACTTTCAAGTACGTAGTCACACCAACACAAAGCTGAGCTTACGCCTCGCGGACTGAATCTCTCTGCCATTGATTTATTTTGAAATAAAAAAGCATCGACAAAGTGCAATGCGAATACAGAAGCACAGTCTCTCATAAACTACAAGCCAATCTGAAATATTGAACTAGGAAGTTGGATTGAATGCCACAATGGTAGTCAGTCGGAAAATTGGCGAAGAGGCAGTCTTTGCATTGGTTTGCCCATTTGAATTGGCTGCTATTCAATATGAATACTTTGGCCTGAAGTTTTCCCCCGCTATATTATGCATAGCGGCGTTCTGAAGGTTCTAGGTCAATACATTGATATAATGAGATATATTGAGCACATATTCGCAGGCTTTTATTCGTATAGTTTGAAAAAGTGCTGAATTAAAAAAAAATTAGCAAGTAGATAAAATCAAAAAAAACTGCATAACAATAGTAGATTATACACCAAGGGGATAAAGCACTGTTTTATGGCACGGGCGCTATATTGAATCCTGAACGTAACGAAGGACTCCAAATTTAACTCCTGAGCGCAGCGAGGGAATTAAGATTGAGTCCTGAGTGCAGTGAGGGGTTCAAGCGCCCAAGAAAAAAACAGTTTTATTCCGGTGGTGTATACTCTACTTTTCTCACTTTATGCGAGACAATAAAAAACCAGGCTTAGTAGATAGTGTTTATTACAGCAAATTAAAAGTGCAAATTGATATTGGAGACATTAGTCCAATTATGGAAAGATAACGTTCTTCTGGAGTCAAAATACTTTCATCACTCGACATTTTTGATATTTTTTTTGAAATATTTATAGAATCTTCTAAAGGTACTACTAGCTACGGCTATAGCAACTTCTTTCAGCTGGCGTGGCCTACTCGATTTGACAAACAAATGAAGTTCGTCTCAGTGCGAATCTAGTGGGCCACGGCTTCGGTCTTCGAAAATCGAGTTGGCCGCGCCCGCTGAGGGCACATTCTGTTTAGCGAAATTAGACTTTATGCACATAGCAATAAGAGTTATGAAAGTGAAAATCACATTATTGACCAGCGGGTTATAATGAAATTCAATAGAACATTATAACCCGGCTAAAGCCAAGAGGTATAATGTCTTGCTTTCGGTAAGGTTTACATGACATATAATTCGGCATTGTCGAGCATGTAGTGTGAAAATAACATTAACCAATAAACTCCTTCAGGTTGTTAGAGTAAGATTAAGGTTACATTTAATAAACAAATAATACAATTAATTATTGCTCTTTTGAATTTAACAAAAGGAAAGATGAATGTAACGATGCCCTAACGGTTCTTTAATTTATTTATCAAACCTATAAATAACCATTTATTAAGGACATAAATACTGTTTATATTGAAACACTGAAAAAATACCTAAAGTACCTACATGGTTGGTATCATAGAATTAGTCTAAGGTTGGTATTACATATTTTTATGAAATAATATATTAACGTCACACTTTTGAGGAAATAACAGAGACATGTTATATTTACTACCGTAATAGTCAAAGAGGAATAAGTAACAAAGTCAGTATAATTATCGCAGTTACTATAATTTTAGACTTCTTTGTTTAAACTTACTTAATATTATGTAAAATACTCTTACAAAGATACAAGAATAAGAAAATTTAGAAAAGAAGTTACCTTGTAACTTGTAAAAAAGAAGGAGATACGTAAAACATTAAACGCTTTACCACTTTCGTTGCAGTTTCGAAGTAAATTCCAGTTAAAGTTTAGCTGTACGTAACAGAAGATGGGCGATTGAAAAAACTATGCGGCTATTTTGAAAAGTTTAAACAAAAGATGGGAGTAAGTGTGCCGTGAAGCTTAGATAGTACATTGAAGTTCGTTCTAGCATGAACCGGTTTATATGACACGTTCCCCCATTTACTATCATGTCCACAAAACTGACTAATGCTGAAACGCATGCACTAATCTATACTTATAATAAAACTGTAACTGGAAGATTTCTGTACATTTAATATATTTTGATAATTTTAATTGGGGGATGCTTGACTATCGATACTGAGCCCAAAACAGATTTTTATTTAATTTTTGTCTGTCTGTCTGTCTGTCTGTCTGTCTGTCTGTCTGTCTGTCCGCGCTTCACGCGAAAACTACTGAACGGATTTAAATGTAATTTAGTACAGCGGTAGCTGATACTCCGGGTCAACATATAGGATAGTTTTTATCCCGATAAAACATAAGGTTACTCCAGGATAGGGGATGAAACTTTTTGTTGATTTTACTCCATAACTCAGTCAAATCTGAACGGATTTTAATAATTCTTTCTTTATTTGAAAGTGTGTACGACAAGAAATACAATGAATGACCAATTTTGGTGAAGATCTGCTAGATATTATCGGAGATATAGGACAAAACTTCTCTCGGATAGTTCCAGGTCACTCGCATACGATATATACGTATATAGATCTTATTGACCTGAGCTATTCATTACATACTAATTTTAGACTATATCACTGACTTCCAGGCCCTAGCTCCTCAATCCTGATGGTGCAGTGTACTGCCCACCTAAATCATGGATATTTACGAACTGTCGATTGTGAATTGATATTGTAGGTGCCAAATATTTAAAATATAATAGTGTAGTGGAGCCGTAAAAGAGGACTCAATTCTGATGCTGCTGGGTACTGCTCACCAATGATAGGTAACAATTAGTATGAACTACTTAGGGTAGTGGCATAACGCAGCCGTAAAAAATTTCGCGTCTCCGTTTTCCGTTTACTAAAATTTCCCACAGTAGCTTTGTATTCTTAGATGGCATCAATCTATTCAGCTAATTTAATTATCGCTCGGTTCGGTTTAGGAATCATCCACCTACCTTCTCCTCCCCATGCTACAACTACTAATGGTACCAACTTCTCAATCCCGATGCTGCTGATGATAATACCCACCTAAATAGTAGGTGTTTACAAAATGTCGATAATGAATTCATATTGTAGGTACCAACCAAGTGAAGACTACAAAGTGGCATAGTGCAATCGTAAAAAATGTCTCACTCGCTTCGTTTGCGAGAATGTCGATTGTAGATTTCTTTTTAACCGACTTCGAAAAAGGAGCAGATTCTCAATTCGTCGGAATCTATTTTTTCAATTTTTTTATGTATGTTCACCGATTACTTGAAGGCGCCTGAACTGATTTGGAAAATTCTTACTTTTTTGTTTGAAAGGGTACTTCCCAGGTGGTTTTTAATTTTACCGAAATCGGTTGAGCGGTTTTAAAAAATTAAGAAAAAAAAATATATACTTTGTTTTGTAAAAAAATTATATTAAATTATGTACTCATTAGTATATGGACTACACAGAGGCGTAGTGCGATCAAAAAAACCTTCGCGCTCGCTTCGCTCGCGAAAATATCAGTTTTCAGTTGCTACTGCGGGTGCCAAGTATGAACTACAAAGAAGCGTAGTGCAATCGAAAAATTTTGCGCTCGCTTTGCTCGCGAAATTGTGTCTTTTCTTGATTGGTATTGTAAGAACAAAGTATGAAGGACACAGTTAAGTAGTGCAGCCCTAAAAAAATTGCGAAAATGTCCGTTTTGGATTGCCAAGTATGGACTACGTAGTGATGCAATGTAATTGTAAAAAATTTCGCGCTCGCTTCGCTCGCGAATATGTCTTTTCTTCATTGTTGTTGTAAGTGTAAACCAAGTATGGAGTACATAGTTAAGGAGTGCAGTCCTAAAAAATTTCGCGCTCGCTTCGCTCGCGAAAATGTCTTTTCTTCATTGTTGTAAGTGTAAACCAAATATGGAGTACATAGTTAAGTAGTGCAGTCTTAAAAAATTTCGCGCTCGCTTCACTCGCGAAAATGTCTTTTCTTCATTATTGTTGTGAGTGTAAACCAAGTATGGAGTACATAGTTAAGTAGTGCGTTCCTAAAAAATTTCGCGCTTGCTTCGCTCGCGAAAATATCACTTTTCAGTTGTTATTGTAGGTGCCAAGTATGAACTACAAAGAAGCGTAGTGCAATCGAAAATTTTTGCGCTCGCTTCGCTCGCGAAAATGTCGGTTGTAGATTGCTTTTGTCTATACCAATAAGTATGGACTACACAGAGGCGTAGTGCGATCAAAATATTTTCGCGCTCGCTTCGCTCGCGAAAATTACAGTTTTCGCTTCCTAATGTAGGTGCCAAGTAGAAACTAAAAAGGAGCGTAGTGCAATCTAGATTTTTGCGCTCGCTTTGCTCGCGAAATTGTGTCTTTTCTTGATTGGTATTGTAAGAACCAGTATGAAGGACACAGTTAATTAGTGCAGCCCTAAAAAATTTGCGAAAATGTCCGTTTTCGATTGCCAAGTATGGACTACATAGTGATGCAATGTAATTGTAAAAAATTAGGAGCTCGCTTCGCTCGCGAATATGTCCTTTCTTCATTGTTGTTGTAAGTGAAGCCAAGTATGGAGTACATAGTTAAGTAGTGCAGTCCTACAAAATTTCGCGCTTGCTTCGCTCGCGAAAATGTCTTTTCTTCATTGTTGTTTTGAGTGTAAACCAAGTATGGAGTACATAGTTAAGTAGTGCAGCCCTAAAAAATTTGCGAAAATGTCCGTTTTTGATTGCCAAGTATGGACTACATAGTGATGCAATGTAATTGTAAAAAATCAGGCGCTCGCTTCGCTCGCGAATATGTCTTTTCTTCGTTGTTGTTGTAAACCAAGTATGGAGTACATAGTTAAGTAGTGCAGTCCTAAAAAATTTCGCGCTCGCTTCGCTCGCGAAAATATCAGTTTTTAGTTGCTACTGTAGGTGCCAAATATGAACTACAATAAGCGTAGGGCAATCGAAAATTTTTGCGCTCGCTTCGCTCGCGAAATAGTCGGTTTTGGATTGCTTTTGTCTATACCAATTAGTATGGACTACACAGAGGCGTAGTGCGATCAAAATATTTTTGCGCTCGCTTCGCTCGCGAAAATTTCGGTTTTCGCTTGCTAATGTAGGTGCCAAGTAGAAACTAAAAAGGAGCGTAGTGCAATCTAAAATTTTTGCTCTCGCTTTGCTCGCGAAATTGTGTCTTTTCTTGATTGGTATTGTAAGAACCAGTATGAAGGACACAGTTAATTAGTGCAGCCCTAAAAAATTTGCGAAAATGTCCGTTTTCGATTGCCAAGTATGGACTACATAGTGATGCAATGTAATTGTAAAAAATTAGGAGCTCGCTTCGCTCGCGAATATGTCTTTTCTTCATTGTTGTTGTAAGTGAAGCCAAGTATGGAGTACATAGTTAAGTAGTGCAGTCCTACAAAATTTCGCGCTTGCTTCGCTCGCGAAAATGTCTTTTCTTCATTGTTGTTTTGAGTGTAAACCAAGTATGGAGTACATAGTTAAGTAGTGCAGTCCTAAAAAATTTCGCGCTCGCTTCGCTCGCGTAAATATCACTTTTTAGTTGCTACTGTATGTGCCAAATATGAACTACAAATAAGCGTAGGGCAATCGAAATTTTTGCGCTCGCTTCGCTCGCGAAAATGTCGATTGTAGTTTGCTTTTGTCTATACCAATTAGTATGGACTACACAAAGGCGTAGTGCGATCAAAATATTTTTGCGCTCGCTTCGCTCGCGAAAATTTCGGTTTTCGCTTGCTAATGTAGGTGCCAAGTAGAAACTAAAAAGGAGCGTAGTGCAATCTAAAATTTTTGCACTCGCTTTGCTCACGAAATTGTGTCTTTTTTTGATTGGTATTGTAAGAACCAAGTATGAAGGACACAGTTAAGTAGTGCAGCCCTAAAAATTTGCGAAAATGTCCGTTTTCGATTGCCAAGTATGGACTACATAGTGATGTAACGCAATTGTAAAAAAATTCGCGCTCGCTTCGCTCGCGGAAATGTCTTTTCTTCATTGTTGTTGTGAGTGTAAACCAAGTATGGAGAACATAGTTAATTAGTGCATTCTTAAAAAATCGCTCGCGACAGCGTCGGTTTTATGTTGCTTATGTAGGTGCCAAGTATGGACTACATAGTGGCGTAGTGCAATCGTAAAAAATCTCGCACTCGCTTTACTAGCGATAATGTCGATTATAGATTGCTTTTGTCTATACCAATTAGTATGGATTACACAGAGGCGTACTTAATGCGATCAAAAAATTTTTGCGCTCGCTTCGCTCGCGAAAATATCAGTTTTCAGTTGCTACTGTAGGTCCCAAGTATGATTCCCAAGCTCAAGCTTATTTGTAGTTACAAATAAGCGTAGTGCAATCGAAAATTTTTGCGCTCGCTTCGCTCGCGAAATGTGTCTTTCTTGATTGATACTGTAAGAACCAAGTATGAATGACACAGTTATGTAGTGCAGCCCTAAAAATTTTGCGAAATGTCCGTTTTGGACTACATAGTGATGCAATGAAATCTTAAAAATTTTCGCGCTCGCTTCGTTGGCGAAAATGGCTTTTCTTAATTGTTGTTGTGAGTGTAAACCAAGTATGGAGTACATAATTAAGTAGTGCATTTCTAAAAATTTCGCGCTTGCTTCGCTCGCGATAACGTCGCTTTTGTGTTGCTTATGCAGGTGCCAAGTATGGACTATAATTATGGTGGCGTTGTGCAATCCTTAAAATGTCGCACTGGCTTTACTAGCGATAATGTCGATTATAGATTGCTTTTGTAGATACCAAAATGTAGTATGGGCTACACAGAGGCGTAGTGCGATCAAAAAAATTTCGCACTCGCTTCGCTCAAGAAAATATCGGTTTTCAGTTGCTACTGTAGATGCCAAGTATAAACTAAAAAGAAGCGTAGTGCAATCGAAAATTCTCGCCTGCATCACTGGACTGTAGTCCAGTGATGCAGGCGAGAATGAAGACCAGTTGCCAATCCATCATTGAAGACCAGTTACCAACTCCTCAATCCTGATCAATCCTGATCCTCAATCCTGGACCAGCAGCATCAGCTGCTGGTCCTGCCTAAATTGTGGGTATTTACAAAATTTCCATTTTGAATTGATATTGTAGGTTTGCAGGTACCAAGTAGGTACAGAATATTATATAGTGGCGTAGTACAATCGTAAAAACCTCACGATTAACATAAAACAATTCTTTTTTATTACTTTTTCCACGCGGACGAAGTCGCGGGCATCAGCTAGTGCATAATAAACGCATTTTTTATGGTACGTTTTTAAACGACCGGTCACTTTTAGGTCTTCATTGGATCGTCAGTTTTACACTATTCGTATTTGGTTTTTACGATCAATGACTATCGTATATACTATCGATCTATGAATATAATTTAGAACAATTGCAGCTCTCCACTGTGCAGGGCCCTGCGATACCATGATTCACGACACTACGAAATGTAAAGCCCCATTCGTTTCTTTGTTGCAGTTCTCGCATGCATTCCAGTTAGAGTTTAGCTGAGCGTGTCGCGTGGTGTAGCGGGATGGCAGATACGGGAAAAAACTACTAAAGGCTACTGTTTCGAAAAGTTTAAACAAAAGATCACAACAAGTGTAGCGTGAAGCGCTGATACAGTGCATCGGGCTCACTGAGGTACGAGCTTGTTTATGGAACACCATCCGATTTGGTGATTTATATTGTGTGCACAACACAAAGCAAGCTGATAATGAATTACAATTAATCGGCTAACATCGCGAGCGATGGAGAGAGCTATGCTCGATATATCCCTGCGAGATCAAATCAGTTATGAGGAGATTCGTAGGAGAACCAAAGTCACCGAAATAGCTCAGCGTGTCGCGAAACTGAAGTGGAAATGGGCGCGGGGCACATAGTTCGAAGAGCTGATGGTCGTTGGGGTCTCAAGGTGTTGGAGTGGCGACCCCGCACCGGGAAACGCAGTGTTGGCAGACCCCCCACTAGGTGGACCGACGACATCAAACGAGTCGCAGGGAGCCGCTGGATTCAAGCGGCGCAAGACCGAAGCCTGTGGAAATCCATGCAGGAGACCTTTGTCTAGCAGTGGACGTCTATAGGTTGATAAAGAAGAAGAAGAATCGGCTAACAGTGAAAGAAAAGAGTAGTACCAAGGTCTTCTTTTTCTTCCTCTTTATCAACAGGTATTCTATCGGCTGTATAACGGGGAGTGTTCTGAAGAGCTTATTGACCTTATACCTCCTTCTCTCTTCTACAACCGCACCGCACGCCACCGAAAGTAATTTCACCCTCACCACCTGGGTGCCTGGAGCACTTCGACCGTCCGTTATGCCAGATCTTTTTTTCACGCACTACCAAATTGTGGAACCAACTCCCATCGACTGTGTTCCCGCTTAATTACAACATGAGGTTATTCAAGGGGCGGACCAAAAAATTCTTAAAAATCTGAAACGCATTGGTGGTGCCTCAAGTGCTACAAATGTTCATGGGCGGCGGTAATCACTGAACATCACGTGACCCACAGCCTGTCTGGTCTGTGGGTCGGTCCACCTAATGGACTAGACAGACGAGGTACAAGGTCACCACTCCAGCATTTTGGGACCACAACGACCATCAACTCTTGGAACTAGGCTCGCTCTTTTCCACTTCAGCTTCGTGACTCGCTGAGCGTAGTAGTTCTAGTTCTTCAAAATTTTCTTGAAGGTGTGTGAAGTTTGCCGATCTGCACTTGGTGGACAATGGCCTAGACCAGAGGTTCCCAAACTTATTTTTCTCGTAGTCCCCCGCCATGATCACGCCAAAGTAGACAGAGCCCTTTCGAGTTTCCCGTGAACCTCTGGGGGTACACCTGGACCACTTTGGGAATCACTGGCCTAAACACTTCTCATTCGAGAAGAGCCATGTGCCCGGTAGTGGCCCAGCGATAGGTTGAGATCACTGACCTCTACAATTCATGTATGGTTAACTGGACACACTGGACTGGCTGTCCCTATACCAATTTGAAGCGCCACATTTGACATACGAGAGTCTCTGGAACTAATATTAAAGAGATGTAGGAAGTGCCAAAAAGTATCAACTATCAGTTTTCAACTAGTGTCCTCACTAATTTTACTTCCTTGTTTAAATAGCATTAAAATGGCGTTAATCAAGTAGGTCCAAAAATGTATGACAGCAGTCTGTCCTGTGTTAATCACAGCTTAATCATAAAGGTCAATGGATGAGATGATTGAACGAAATAACAAGTTCATAACTCAAACTGTGTTATTATGTGAAACCATGTTGTTTAACCGTAGGTACGTATCCAAAGTCTAAAGCCCCTTATTTCCACTGACGTTAATCACATTTCAAAGTTTTGTTTCAAACTAATAACTCGATTATATTAACTTGAAAACTATCGGGGGTTGGGTGGGGAAAGCTTCGCAAATAGCTGACCGTTAATCGATGATATTGTTCGGTCTCACAGTCCCCGCGGCGAATGACAGCTTAATAACACTAAATCAACTACAAACGATACTCATTCGAGGGTTAATAATGTGTGAAATTTTAACGTTATTAAATTAAATAAATAATAATATTATTATATTTTTAATTAGCTTCTGCCCGCGATTTCATCCGCAGAGAGTTACGAGTAGGATAACCAAAAATCCTGCTGAAAGTCTTTACCTTTATAAAAATAGTTGGTTTGTCCTTCAATCACGTACCAACAGTGGACGTGATTTTATGCATGAGTATAGTTGAGAAATAACCCTTCTCTGAGAGGAGACCTGCGCTCAGTAGTGAGCCGTTGATGGGTTGTTAGTGATGATGATAGTTGAGAACTTTGAAGGTGTCATAGGCTATTTTTTAACCTGGACACAGGTCTTCCTTCTTAATGAGAAGAATGAATGATACCATCACGCTGGACATATGCGGATTTGCAGACTTCACACACCTTTGAGAGCATTATGGAGAACTCTCAGGCATGCAGGTTTCCTCACGAAGTTTGACTAATATAAATATTATAAGCGTTCCGTCACGATGGCGTATCGTAACCGGTTAGGGTTAATTAAAAGCTGCCGTAACATAGGCTTACCTCATTCCAAATTAGTCCGCTACTATATGAGACTGCATCGTCACTTACCATCAGGTGAGATCGTAGACAAGGGTTATCTTGTCATGAATAAAAAAAATCGATGCAGTGACGACGTGTGACATCGCTCTTAAGTGATAAAAATCTTATATATAAAATTCTCGTGTCACAATGTTAGTTATCTTACTCTTCCGAAACGGCTGGACCGATTTTTATGAAATTTTGTGTGCATATCGGGTAGGTCTGAGAATCGGCCAACATCTATTTTTCATAGCCCTAAATGATAAGGGTGACCAACCACTAAATATTTTTGCTGGCGGTACGAAGTTCGCTGGGTCAGCTAGTATTTTAATAAAAATTTCTACCTTGCAGAAACAATGTACACAAAAGCGGTTTTAATTTTAAATTTTCGTCGTCTTGGCCGGAGCCGGGCCGGGAGTCATTGTGAGATAGTAAATAGTATAATAAACAAGATTAACGACACATAAGGAGGCACGTTTCGCGGACAGTGATGTAAATGCACATGGGCGTCAGCCTGTCACACCGACGCGTATCCAAATAGCTCGATAATTGGTTCGATTCTTTTATCGTTTTATTTAAAATGTTCATTATCATTAGCAACCCATCAACGGCTCACTACTGAGCGCAGGTCTCCTCTCAGAGAAGGGTTATAGGCCATAGTCCACCACGCTGGCCCAATGCGAATTGGCGGACTTCACACACCTTCAAGAACATTTTGAAAAACTCTCAGGTGTGCAAGTTTCCTCACGATGTCTTCCTTCACCGTTGAAGCAAGTGATATTTAATTGCTTAAACGCACTTGACTCTGAAAAGTCAGAGGTGCGTACCCGGGATCGAACCTGCGACCCCCCGAATAGGAGACCACAGTCTTAACTCTTAACCACTAGGCTATCACTGCTTATTTAAAATGTTACGTTAGTCAAAATTGTAAAACAAGTAAGTGTAAATTAAAATTTAAAACACCCCCAACATGTGAATATGTGGCTCTTCTGCCGTTATAGGTACATATTTATATGCTGAATAGAACTAATAAAAGTCTGGTATCACTCTTGCAAATATGTATTAAATATGTACCATCAAAAAGACTTAGAAAATAAAATAATTACTAGTATCAAAATAACGGCAACAAGAATTTTGCCAGCGGCCGGCCTAATGGTGATAAGGATTTGAATTGATTGGCGCTTCTTTCTGCGCACCCATTTATTCGTTTGAAATGTTCTAAATTCAAACTGTTCTCGCTGACAAATGGCAACATTTACAAACTTTTTACTATTGAAAGAGGTTGTATACGCCACAAATCTCGGACGAAGAATCAATGGACTTGACAGACGCGTATACCCGAAAGGGACAAATATAAAGTACTTCAAAACGCAGGGCTAACATGTCATTAAAAAATTTCCCCAATTTAATAGAGCAACCTTTCCATGGAACTAGGAATTGAACTTTCCCTAAAAAAACATACATCGATAACAAAATTAATATTAGACATTTTATACAAAATTCGCAGCTCTACTATGGAGTTTGTACAAAAGGTCGATTTTGTTTATTTTTTTTTACAGTTTATGCTTTCGAAGGGAATAATAATACTTTCCCTAGTTGCTCAGAATCATGGTACTGCTCTCGTAATTGAAAACACAAAAGTTACTGTGTTTTCAATGACGAGGGCAGCCGGCAGAGTATGAATACATTGTTTTCGGGCCAGTGTCTATGGTCATCTATATATATATATATATATATATATATCACCTACATAATTATAGTGTTATACATACCTATTATTATACAGCTGCAAATCCTAACTGACTGACATAATAATTTGTTCCCAAAGATGGTAATAATGATATAGGAGGGTTTGATTTGCGATGAAGCAAATAAAAAACTGAAGAAATCAGTTTATTTATTGTCCCTTAAATAAAATAAGTTTTGTGTAGGTACATATTAATCCTAATGTTATCATTGTTATGAACCATTGTTTTAGTTGCATAATGAATTCGTACATTTAAATATTTTTTACAAATTGCTTTTAATAATAGCGAATACACAAAGCAAGCACAATTCAAGTAGGAAACAACAAAACAAATCATACTTACGAATGAAAGGTTATGTTTCTTATTTTGCGCTCGCTACGACTGTTACAGCCGATCACACAGCAGTGCACCATAATTATAGCTTTTATACACCTTCAACACTCAATTTAAAACGGAAAACTAAATAAAAACTTAACGTAATAATCGCATTAAATTACTATCACAAGAGGCACACATCAGATTTGTTGGGCTATACATCGATGTTGGGCACAGATGACAACTGTGCCCAACAAAAAAAAGCTAAACTATGACAAAGACAAAAATATATGTTTTTACCTTTATCACTCTTCACAGCTTTCCATACATCTTTCTTGCTCTAACAAGGTATTATTATTTTGATGCCAAGTCCATTGATTCTTCGTCCGAGCCACAAATCTATGGCCGACAGATGGCAAACAACGTTTACATACTTTTTACTATTGAAAGAGGTTGTATACGCCACAAATCTTTGGCCGGTCTATGTATGGGATATCTCTTCCTCGATCCTCGATCATCATCTATTTAACACCACACCACATTGAAACCTCCCTAATGAGCCCAAATACACTAAACCTGTTGTAAGTTGTTGAGGAGTTGGGACCCTGCAGACTACTTGATGCTGTAGCATCAGCTCGGGGTTACCATGTCTTGAAAATAATTCAAGGTAACATTACCTACACCAAATTTGAAATCAATCGCATCTGTTAAAGTTTATAACACTTCTCTTTTTTTGGTGGGTGTTAAAAAATCTTCATCTAAATATGTAAAAGGAAAAGGTGACTGACGGACTGATTGACTGACTGAATGAATGAGTGATCTATCAACGCACAGCTCAAACCACTGGAAGGATTATGCTGAAATTTGGCAAACAGATAGCTATTAAAACGTAGGCATCCGCAAAAAATCTATTCTTAGCGGATGCCTAGCTTACTTCCTTATATAGGAGGTTTTATTGGGCTTTAAAAAATTGAAATTAAAATGAGCGAAGCCACGGGTAAAAGTTAGTCTGCTTATAAAATAAAAAGTTACCATTATATTTTTATACAGATAATATTATAATTTAGCGCAATGGTTAAGGCGTGGGTTGCGAACCGAAATGTCTACGGTTAAATTTACACTTTGCTCAATTTTTTAAGAAAACATTAGTGCGATTAGTCCGAGTTTTAATTCGTTTGATCAATAGTTAACATTAGCTTCAGAGTAAAATGAACCATAATAGTATCTATTTAAAGTCACAAATACAATACAGAAGATTCTAATTTTGAGCGTTTTCGTTACGTAAACGTTAATGTATTCTTATAGAATACACGAAATTGAGCTCTAACTCAATACTGTTATGGTTTATTTTACTTTGATGATGATGCCATAGTTAACTATCCAATCTTGTACTCACCCTACGGAAGTATGGCTATGTGGCGAATTACGTAACAGTGTAAAGTTGTAACAGTTCGGCCGCATCGCGCATGCTCCGTTTGCAGCCTGGTTTAGTTCAAATATTTATACGCGAGGGGTTCGTCCCGGCTATAAAATTTACATTTTTACAAACGTGCGGTCTCGAAGCCACATTATGTTTGTATGTTGGGTCCAACGAAATCGTTGAAATTGTAATTGCAGATTGTGTCTAACTTGAAAATATCTATTCATGTCAAACTAGTTTTTAAAATCCCTCGGAAACTCTTTGATTTTACGGGATAAAAGTAGCCTATGTCACTCTCCGTCCTCAACTATGTATAACCATCCAAAAAATCACTTCGATCTGTAGCTCTGTTGCGGCGTGATTAAAGGACAAACCAACAAACAATCACACTTTCGCATTTATAATAATATTAGTATGATGTGTCATGTGATAGTATGATGATTTTTATTACTTGGGAATAGAATATAAATTTTTTTTAATATTTTTTTTCTACCTAGGAGTCCTTATGAGGCTTAGTAATAGGATCCTGTTGGCACATTTTGAGTACGGAACCCTAAAAAACAGGAAATTGAGGATGCTTATTCGATGCTAGTTTGATTTTACCGAGCTATTTCTGGCAAATAAATTCCTCCCTTTGATAATTTCAGTCAGAACTAGGAATTGAAGTGTAAATACAAACCTCCAGCGTATCTACTGATTGGTGTTTCGCATTGCGTTTAATATTCAAATACGTTCGATTGTAACGTATACGATGCTACGTTTGTCAGCGATACCATCATACTACTCTAGCTCTCAATTTACATGTTATACAATGTACGTCAAAGTATATACAATGCACAGCCACTGAGTTTTATAATATAAAGTAAGTAGGTATACTCATTTTTTACTATTTTATCTTATATGTGCTGATTTTACCAACGTAAAATAAGTCTTATCCGAGCATAAATATATTTTATCAGTATTTTCAACAAAAAAACTGTCAGAACGCCCAATTTATTCCTCGGATAAACGTCACTCGACGTTAGTGAAATTGGCACTAAATATTTTCTAAAGGCCCGAAATCAACACTAATCGCTTCACAGTAAACACTCGTGGTCCTTCGAGCCGGGTCAAAACAAGCGAAGTGAAAGAAACCTAGAAAGATTTTTTGTGAATAGAGTAGCGCGCGAATAGATAGTTTACCGAGTTAGTTCATTAACTTAAAGTTACATTACTTTACAAGCAACTGAGGGCTCTACCCTCAGTTCCTTGGCAAAATATTGTTGCATTGCTTACATTTAGTCAGCAAGCTGAATAAATAAAGAATCGATCACTAACGAACAGAGTACGATGATTACCTATGTGTTCAGTTTATTTATCTAGTCAATTAACAAGGAAAACATGCAACAGATAAAAATAATTTATTAATTTCCCTAGGGTTCTGAGTTCCTACTCTGTAAAATGCTCAGTTGTTAAGACCTCTTCTAGAAAATTTTATTTTTATTTGTCGTAGTTTTCATTCGATATGAATATAACTGACTGTGATGTGGGTTTTAAGGCTCACATCAACTTACTGGGGTAGTTTATTAAGTTATTTCACTAAATTAAAGTTATTCACTAACATAAAGACACTAGAGCCCTCAATTCATTAGCACTTTTAATATTTTAATATTGTTACTTTCCTTAGTCAGCAAGCTGAATAAATAAAGATTCACTAACGAACCGAGTCCTCCGTGCGGAAGGTAAAGGTTATTGTTCGAATATAACAAACATTGCGTTACACAAAGGAAGAGGCGGGTCATTTCCGTGCAATTACGCAGCTTTGCACGATATAAGAGTACGGTGATTATGTGTTCTGTTTATTTATCTGGTCAATTAACAAAGGAAACATACAAATAAACAGAAATTACTTATTCGTTTCCCTAAGAGTTCTGTGACATTATAAATCTATGTAGTTATTTAGATTTTCTAAATCTTTTTTTAAGCTATTGCATAGCTTTTATCGCGGGCTTTGAGCGCGGCGACCGAATCAAGAAATTCCGTAACCAAAATAAACCTAACACCCCCCACTCCGACCGACACAGCGGTGCGGCGTTGAAAGCCGTGCATCGTCTAACGTCGTTTTTTGGCAGACTTCGGCATGGTGTTTGTGTGCGTGCGACTAGAAAATGCTATGCAATAGCTTTACCGCGGCAGTCCCCGAGTGCCACACGTATTTTTTTTACAAGCTTTTATTTTTTAACTTGCAATGTATGTATGTATATTTAGGTCTAATCTTGCAAGATGAATTAGAACCACTTCCCGGTTTCCGATTGAGCTGTTGCATGTATATGTAAATCAGATGACAATGCAATATTATTATGACATGGAGCTGAAAGATGGCAATGGGAACTCTCTAATAAAACGACGTAACCCCATTCAATTTGGGCTCGTTTGAATAGTCTTGATGATATTCCTCTCCTCTAGTCCTAGATGATATTCAGGTCTCATGATGAAACCGGAAGGTGGTTTTGGCAACTCTGTAATAAAATGACTTAATCCCATCAAGTTTGGGCTCGTTTGTTTTCTCTTGACAAGTACTCTAGTTAAAGATGATATCCAGGGTCTGATGATGAAGCCGGAAGTTGGTTTTAGCAACTCTGTAATAAAACAAAGTAGCCCCATTGAGTTTGGACTCGTTTGATTTGCCTTGACAAGTAGTCTGGTCCTAGATGATATCCAGGGTCTGATGATGGAGCTGAAAGATAGTTATGGGAACTTTGTAATGAAACTACGTAACCCTATCGAGTTTGGGTTCGTTTGATTCGTCTTGGCAAGTACTCTGGTCCTAATTTGATATTTAGGGTCTGACGATATAGCCAGCTACTAAAAGCTTGTTTTTTAAAAATAAAATTTTTAATTTATACTTGTTTGGTTTCAATTTTCATTCGATCTGAATAAAACTAATTGGGATGTGGGAATTCAAAACTCACACTAAGGGCCGATTTCACCAACGTAAAATAAGCCTTATCCGATCTTAATTTTTTTATTTTGACTGAGTTTTCAATACAATAACTGTCAAAATGCCCAATTTATCCCTCGGATAATCGTCATTCGACGTTGGTGAAATCGGCACTAAGTCACTGGGGATGGTTTTGAAGTAAGTTGAATCAGTAAATTCAGCTAACGTTTTGGGATAGAGTTAGAGGAGCCGATCTGTGCTATCTTCGTGACCTACTCGTAGATATGTCATATCTACGAGTAGGTCACGAAGATAGCACGAAGATAGGGGCCAATGAATCACGAAAGGGGTCACGTTGAATACCACATTAGGTCCCGACCCCATTCCCAGGGAACCAGCATCAATTAAGTCTCGATGTAATCTTGATAAATCTTAAAGCTCAATGAGAACTGGAATAGCAATGGTGAGAAGAACTGGAGCAAGATTTAAATTTCTGTTCAGGTCGCCACCCACCCTGTCCCTGTGCGAATCGGCAGACCTCATGCCCCTTAGAGAACATTATGGAGATCTCTTACTATCGTAGTATTAATTCTTCCTAATACATAATATTATAAATAGTGTGTTTGTTTGTTGGTTTGTCCGTCAATCATCTTGCAACAAAGCTACGGATTGACCTGATTTTTGGATAGGTATAGTTGAGAACCTGGAGGGTGACATAGGCATCCCGGAAAATCAATGAGTTCCCGCGGGATTTTAAAAACCAAACCCACGCGGACGAAGTCGCGGGCATCAGCTAGTCACCAATAAAATTATCTACTCTTCTCATTCGATAGGAGACCTGTGACCAGAAGTGGCTCACATAATGGGTTAAGATGAATTAAAAATGAATGATTAAGTACATAGTCCAAACTTTTGCTTTTAGACAATCACTTTCAAAGATACCGTCCATAGAAAGAGCAGTCACAACTCAAACTATTTTACACAGAATAATACGATCTTACTGCCTCGTGCCTTTTGAGCGGTAAAGTTGAAGTGAAACTGAAAAATATTCTAGAATGCATTGTTGTAAAGAAAGCTTGGCATTAAGGCAACAAGGTAGCCGCATTGTATGCCGTGACGTCACTCTGTTTCCATTGTTAACGTCGGAAATGACTTAACATTTCAGGCGTTTGGAAGTCTGAACGTTTTGACGTTTCCATTCTTGTTGGGTTGGGTTAAGTAGGTCGTGGCCTCGTTTAAAAATCAGTTTAAGGATGTTTGACCTGTAGATAATAATATTGTATCCTAAATCGTCTATAAGTTAAAAAAAAAACAACAAAAATACCGGCACCATACTAATATTATAAATGCGAAAGTGAGTTTGTTGGTTTGTCCTTCAATCACGCCGCAACAGGGCTACGACGACGGCAGGATCGACGTGATTTTTTGTATGGGTATAGTTGAGGACGTGGAGAGTGACATAGGCTACTTTTTATCCCGGAAAATCGAAGAGTTCTCGGGGGATTTTAAAAACTAAATCCACGCGGACGAAGTCACGGGCATCAGCTAGTAATTTATAAACCCGAAATTTTGTGAGAATTGATGCATGTTTGATATTCCTTCACGCCACAACGAATAAACTGATTTCGTTGTTTGGAATGGAGATAGCTCATATCCAGGATTTTAACACATAGGCCACATTAAAGGATTCCCGCGGGTATTAAAAATCCTTAATTCACGCGAACGAAGTCGCGAGCATCATCTAGATAATAAATAATAATAATTCTGAGTGATGCTTACGAGTCTTCTTCTTCTTCGTCTAAGCATTATCCCACTAGGTGAAATTCTGCTATCTTTTCCCGATCTGGTGTATCCGATTTTACAATTTGTTGACCCTGATATCGGTGTTTGCGAGTTCTAGCCATTACATCACTTGGACGGCTGTGAGTTTTAGCTCCAGAGATGGCGATGTTAAGATATCTGTTGCCAACTGTGCTTTCCGTGCTATATTATGATGGTATGAGTAGGTAACATCTTAGACGGGCTTCTTGCAACATATCTCCGATGTCTCGAACATTAAACATGCCGTAGATGAGATGTTGTTGATGACGATCGTTGCGTCGTCGATCACAATGAATGAGTTTGCACATCCACTGCAGCATTTTCATTTCCATGACTTAAGACGATGGCCGATGGGGCAGAAGTGTTCTGGAGTGGAGACCGCGTACCGGCAAGCGCAGTGTAGGACGCCCTCCAGCTCGCTGGACCGATGACCTTAAAAAGGTGGCGGGAAGCGATTGGATGAGGAAAACGGAGGACCGTGTTTGGCGGCTCGCTCTCGGAAAGGCCTATTTCCAGCAGTGGATGAATACAGGCTGATGGATTGGATTGGACTTAAAGTGATGCTTAAGTACGAGTGATGTGATATAAACTTTACTTAAAGTGATGTTTACTTTGCTTAGTGATGTGATAAAAACTCTTCTTCATTTTGCCTCAACGGTGCGTATTAAGCGTTCAAATGAACTTCACTTATGCGGTACCTATAAAGGAAAACATCAAAGGGACACGTGCGTCAACGAGAGGTGTACGTAATATTCTCAAAGAACAGTGAAATAAATAGAAAACTATCATGTAATTACATTATAAATTAATTGTTTTACAATGTGGTAAACTTAAAATAGGCATTCCATGGGATGGACACCTCAGCGTTTGAACAACGTTACAGAAATTACAACTACTAGCGAACTTCGGATAACTCAACAGTAATTTATGAGCACAACTATGTTCAAAGGGTCGTAGTATAGATACTTAGGTTTTGACTAGTTACGGCCTAGCGGGTTTATCTACCTAAAATTCAGTCATAGTTTCTAAAATACCGTGTATTTGTACTACAAACTATTTGAGCGGATGAACTATATAGACCCGCCATTACACTGATGAACTATATAGACACGTCAAATGTCAGTAAATTTGACTTAGTGTAATGGCGGGTAGTGTTTGACGTTTCGAATATTTCAAAGACAGAAATAACAATAATTATGTATTTTATTTCTTATTAAAAAAGTTAAAAAATTGACTGTAGTTTTAATAATCAAGTACTTCAACTTACAAAATCAAATAATTAAGTAGGTATAATATGACAAATCACAACAAAATCAAAATTGTTTTTCATAAAAAAGACCAAACCAAAAAATAAACTGGTTTCATTAATCAAATTAAAGTTTTAAAGACATCAAGAAAAAATATTAATATAACAAATTTAAAAAAAATTAGACTTTTTGACGAAATATTTCATCAAAAAGTAAGCATAATTTTTTTAAATATTATTATTATTAATTATTAATTATATATTTAGTAGAGCCTCTCCCATTCGCTGGACACTTTACGATAAATGTCCATGCAATCTTTGGCATCTTGCAATGAGTCGTGTTCACCCTCCTGTATCCACCTTCCTAGGTACTGTCTGACCAAGAATTGTAGGGAAGCTGGGTGCGCTTCAAAAAGCTAAAAAAGGTAGAAGTTATATTAACATCTTCTAGAAAGGGGACCAACACCCATAGTTTCAGGTACATCTTTTTATTTTAACTCTGGTTTTGTTTTATTCCTGATTTAAATACTAGAGTCTAATAACTAATTAATATTTATTTAGAAAACATGGAAAAAGTGGCTTGAGCTTGTCCAATGACATATTGTATACAATATGTATTATAAGGGTACATAAAATATATTAGTGAGGTAGGTATATTTATTTAGAAAACATGGAAAAAGTGGCTTGAGCTTGTCCAATGACATATTGTATACAATATGTATTATAAGGGTACATAAAATATATTAGTGAGGTAGGTAGTTTTAAGCAAGTAAAACTAAAGGGGTCACTATCGAGCAGCTGGTCATTTGATTACATGGTGACCGCTGTAAGAGGCGTGCGCGGACGTCATGTTCTGGAGCGGCATGTCGCGTGACGTGGAGCAAAGAGTACGCAAATGCGCCGCCCAAGGAGCCGATGATGCCTCATGCAGTTCCAAATCTGCCGTGGAGTAAGGTTGGCTCGCATATATTTGTGTTTAATAAGAAATAGGCTAACTAAGGGCCTCATAAGTAGGCTCAGGACCGCTCAGCGGGCGATGGAGAGAGCTATGCTCGGAGTGTCCCTGCGGGATCGAATCAGAAATGAGGAGATCCGTAGGAGAACCAGAGTCACTGACATAGCTAAGTGAGTCGCGATACTGAAGTGGAAATGGGCGGGGCACATAGTTCGAAGAGCTGATGGTCGTTGGGGTCCCAAGGTGCTGGAGTGGCGACCCCGCACCGGGAAGCGCAGTGTTGGCAGACCCCCCACCAGGTGGACCGACGACATCAAACGAGTCGCAGGGAGCCGCTGGATTCAGGCGGCGCAAGACCGAGACCTGTGGAAGTCCATGCAAGAGACCTTTGTCCAGCAGTGGACGTCTATCGGTTGATAAAGAAGAAGAAGAATAAGAAATATTTTTTAATACTTGTAGACTATTTTTCAAATTTCGTCGAAGTTAGTCCTATAACTAATACAGGTTCGAGGGCGGTGATAACCGCCATGAAGGATCAGTTTGCGAGGCACGGCATCGTTACTGAACTCGTTACGGACGGAGGTGCGGCGTATACGTCAAAAGAGTTTCGACAGTTTAGTGTGGATTGGTGTTTCAAGCACACGACGACATCGCCTCATTATGCACAAGCTAACGGGCTTAGTGAAAGAGCGGTTCACACCGTAAAGAACATTATTAAAAAATCAGTAATGACTGGATCTGATTTTTACTTAGGGTTGCTTAGCTACAGGTCAACACCTCGTGATGGGGTTAGTTCTCCGGCTAAATTGTTAATTGTTAGACGGCTTAACACCACGCTTCCTGTACATACTGATAAACTGAAGCCGGCTCGGGATAATGATAATGATTTCGTTAACATTAACCGTAATCGACGTCGTGCTAAATTATGATAAACACTCGCGTGAGCTACCAGGGTTGAGAAAAGGCGATCAGTTGATAATGGCCGACGGTAACACGAGACGACGCATGACGGTACAGGCTCATGCGCCAGAGCCTCTTTCTTATTTTGTTCTGGATAGGTCGGGAAGAAAACTGAGGCGCAACCGGCGTCACCTTATAAAAGCTGAAACTTGTTCAAAAATTAGCCACTTTAGCCAGTCACCTCCTGCTTCTTTCGATGAGAAGGAGGATGGTGATGATGATTTTTGTGCCACCATATACGGTGATGTCGGCGGAACTGACGGCGGGTCCGATGACAGTGATCAGGCTTCGGCCTCGACCGATAAGGGTCCGGCTAGATATACTAGAGTTAAGGCACGAGAGAGACCTGGCGTTAATTTTTAAAAAAAATTAATGTTTAGGTGTGTATGTTGCAATTTATATCGCGAGGATATTGTACTTAGATGTAACGAAAAATGTTAAGTTTAAGATATTAGTTTCTATTTTCAATTATCATTTCTAAAGGGAAAGATGTTGTATACTATTATAAGGTACATAAAATATATTAGTGAGGTAGGTAGTTTTAAGCAAGTAAAAATAAAGGGGTCACTATCGAGCAGCTGGATTTTTCATTACATGACAGAAGGTCAGAACATAATATTAATTAATTATGACGAGGCGATGGGTGACTTATCGAAGAACAATTAATATCAAATAATCAAATTATTCAATTGTTCTTATTATCGGTAACTATCTTTTTTGCAACTATCTCCCATCCAATCGCTAATATGAGGGCAAAATTTTAATAAATTAATGGATTGAAAGGGAAAGTTACAGGACAAGAACAACCAAACAAATTCGAAACGGCTGGTTAGTCCTTCAATTACCCAGCAACAAAGCAATGGTATGGCGATCCATTGGTCTGTTGCCAAAAGATGCAAAAAACCATGATAGATTAACATTGGCATTAAATTAAAAAATCCAGCAAAAATATTGGGTGGGAAAACATTTTTTTAATTTATTTTACGGCCCTGGATACTAGGTCCTTTAAGGCCTTTCTAAAAAATACAGAATCTAATTAATCTAGTCACGACCTGACCGATGACTGAAGAGTCCCTCGTGACAGAATTATTATTTGGTCCAGACCAGAAATAGCTCGCATCTCAGAGACTGACTGACTCAGTGATAGGTTAAAATCCTTGAAACAATGTAAAAAAGAAATTTCCACGGAATTTAGGACAAACCTTAAAACGACATTATAAGCATTGTCTATTAAAGTAGGTACAGTTCGATTCAAACTTTATGTCGTCACGGATGTTAGCCGCAAGTGTAGGTTCGCGCAGGTTCGCCGCCTCCCCGCATACCGCCGGTACCGAATATGAATATTGCGCATCGAAGCGCACAAGTCCGATAAGTCATAAAGTTTGAATTTGACTAACTGTAAAATATTAGTAAAAGACGCCTTACCCGTCTGAATGGCTCGCACTTCGCCAAGTCACGCCGAGTGTGCTCCGGATGATTCCGACCCATAGCATCCAATTCGAAATGCAGCGAGGGTTCGAGAACGCGCCCTTTGATCTGCGATAGCAGACTTGGCTGAACGGTGAACATGACAGAAGTTCAGAACATAATATTAATTAATTATGACGAGGCGATGGGTGACTTATCGAAGAACAATTAATATCAAATAATCAAATTATGCAATTGTTGTTATTATCGATAACTATCTTTTTTTGCAACTATCTCCCATCCAATCGCTAATAATATGAGGGCAAAATTTTAATAAATTGAAAGTGAAAGTTGCAGGATATGAACTACTTAACAAATTTGAAAGGGCTGGTTAGTCCTTCAATTACCCAGCAACAAAGCAATGGCGATGCATTGGTCGGTTGCCACAAGATGCAAAAAACGAGGTTAGATTAAAATTGGCAATAAACAAATTAAAAAGTCCAGCTTAAAAGATATTGTGTGGGAAAACATATTTTGTCATGACCTGACGGATGAGTCACTCGTGACAGAATTATTATTTGGTCCAGAGCAGAAATAGCTCGCATCTCAGAGACCGACATTATAGTGATAGGTAGGTAATCCTGGAAACCACGGAATTTAGCACAAACATTAAAACGACATTATAAGCATTGTCTATTAAAGTAGGTACAGTTCGATTCAAACTTTATGTCGTCACGGATGTTAGCCGCAAGTGTAGGTTCGCGCAGGTTCGCCGCCTCCCCGCATACCGCCGGTACCGAATATGAATATTGCGCATCGAAGCGCACAAGTCCGATAAGTCATAAAGTTTGAATTTGACTAACTGTAAAATATTAGTAAAAGACGCCTTACCCGTTTGAATGGCTCGTACTTCGCCAAGTCACGCCGATTGTGCTCCGGATGAGACAGGTCCAAAGCATCCAAGTCGTAATGCAGCGAGTGTCCAATTAGGATGCACCCATTGATCAGCGATTTCACCTTTTGCTGAACGGTGGCAAAGTCTTGGCCGTTGTCCAAATGTGCCCGCTTGATGCCGCTAACGCAAGTCCTGTAGTCTGACACGTAGGCTGTAGGCTTCACATAATCGTCGAGCACAGTGTCCCCGTTTTCATTGACGATAGACACCCTGGCCAGGATGCTTCTGTTCCCGCTGCCGACCATCTCGCAGTAAATTGCATATTTCACCATTATTAGAACTTTCAACAAAAAATATTATGTATTCCTATTCAGTATTAGTGGCAGAAGAAATGTGCAGAACTGCAGATGCTTATAAACTTATAAAGTGTTGAATAACGAGCAACTTATTAGTTCGAAGACGCTGTTGGAAATGAATGCACTATGGACTGAACAACTATAATAAAAACCGGCCAAGTGCGTGTCGGGCCACGCGCAGTGTAGGGTTCCGTAGTTGAAAGTCTCAAATATTATTGCTGACCTAGGATAGTGCTTTTACTTTATTTATGAATATTGAGTACATTTTGAGTTCCATGGTTTAAATACTATAATATACTACAAAATATGCAACTTACACTACGTGTAATGCCTAACTTAGAAAAAACAGATATAACTAATTAACTAATGAACCCTACTTAGCCGTGTTAGTTTTCCTTTAAAATTCATTATAATAATATATACTACTGCTGTGAATTTTTTCTTGAATTCTATATACAACCATTTAGCTGGCAGAGGGGGGGGGGGGACACTTGACGCTAATAAAATTTAGCACTTTAAAATATCATATTTCACAAACGGATCCCTAAATTGAAAAATGGTGTTCCCACACCCACAATATTTTTGAAAGACCTATTCAACGACACCCCACACTATGGGATAGTCGAGAAAAAAAAAATCATCCCCACTTTACATGTAGGGGAGGTACCCTAAAAAAAATTATTTTTCAGAATTTTATTTCACCACTTTGTCGGCGTGATTGATATTTATATCCTTGTCAAATTACAGATTTCTAGTACCAATAGTCTCCGAGCTAAACCGCGGACGGACAGACGGACAGACGGACAGACGGACGGACATGGCGAAACTATAAGGGTTCCTTGTTTACTACGCAACCCTAAAAACGGTTTACTTTATAAAGCACGTTAAGCAGAACACCATGAGCAGAACAGCGCAGAATATTTTTGAGGACACTGAAAAATTAACTTTACGCCTATAGCATACAGTACAAAATTGAATATCCTTCAAAACGCACGTTCGCGGAGTTTTTCGTTTTGAAGTTTATCGACCGAGCGAAGCGAAGGTCTTTGAGTTAACTAGGGCGATTTGCACTTGTCCGTCCGTCCGTCCGTCTGTCCGTCCGTCTGTCAGAGCCTTATAACTTTTGAATTACTGAACGTAATTACTTCAAATTTAGATATAATATGTAAACCGATGGCCTCCAGCCGAAAATGGCTTAAAAAGTTATAAAAATCTTTATTTCAGGGGGGCTCTCATAGAAGCGAATGCGAAGTAAAAAAAAAAATATCGCGTTACATAAAATTGTTACGTATCATTTTAAAGATAATTTTGAACTGAGTACAAAAATATATTTTTTTTAATTTTTCCCTTAAAATTGACGAAATGGGGGGCTTTCAAAGTGGCGATTTTATACGCTCGCTTGAAGACGCTCTCTAGAAAAATCCGCTATGGATTTTCAAACTGATTTTATGTTTTTAGGTCACTTATATCCTGTACTTGAACAACAAATACTAAAATTATATGAATATTATAAAGAAACGAGATTATTTAATTTTTAATGGGCGTCAGTAATTCATATAGCATCAACATAGCTTCACAATAATGCTAATAGATGGCGCAGTCAGTAACTATTCCCATGGAACTACGAGTTAAATTCAATGTTTGATAAATAATTCAATGTTTTCACTAACGTTCCCTAACCTTTACGGGCTACCTATAAGTTAGGTGATTGATGTTTTCTGTCAACTTATTTATCACGATCCTGTACGGGACACCTAAAAGGATATTGGGACGGATGTTAGGACTTAGGATTGTATTTAGGAGCTACCTACGTTAAGAGACTCCTACTTAGGAGATGATTTAGGTATGTTTGGTGAAAACGGGCATAATAATAATGTCAGTTTTGGTTATCATGTATCGATTGAATGAATAATCATGGGATACCGTTACCGCGAGGTCTCAGTTCGGGGCGAACCACTAGTTTAATTTAGCACTGTATGTAATTCGAATAAAGATAATTTTTGAGTGTTCTCAAAATCTCTCTGTCTGTGTGTGACTTGTCGCGCCGAGACGCTACCGGGAATCCCGAACCATAGAAACACTTTATGTAGCATGTATAGTGTACAATAACATAAACTTATAACCTACCTACAAAGTAACATTGAACATCTACACTTTTGCGTGAGGTGTTTTGGATGAGGATCAAATGATCGCGATCGGATTGTGAACAGTCAATCTGCTTCTAAAGGTTTTTCTAGATGGGCAAGAAGCTGGAAACAAGCACGTAGATTTTGTGGCTTTTTCAGGCAGCACAAGATACTTGATCCTGCATTCTTAGCATAAGCATTAGGAAGGTTTAAAAATATTTTCACAAAATGGATGATTGTACACACATCAAAAGTGTCTAGGGATCAACATATATTTTTGCAATAACTTTTCTCCTGATTGATATTAATTAAAATTTTCTTTAAGGATTCATCAAATAAAGTGTTTTCGTTTGTCACAGTAACGATAAACCAAGTCACCTTGGCATTAATAAAGAAATTTGCCATTTTCCTAATAAAGGGATTTTTGACATTTGAACCACTAACATTAAAGTTCGAAAAAAAGACTGAAATAACAGTTTTCTTTAAAATTTTATTGGGTAACTTAAACAATTAATAATCCGTGTTTCTACCGCGAACACTAACAACACAAGAACATCGGTTTAGCATACTCAAAATGAGTTCATCCAAATCACGCTGTGGAATGGCCGCCCATGTTCGTTGCAACAACAAAAAAAGGTCTTCTTGCCACTGGATACCCTCCATATTCGGCAGAGCTCTTCTCTGTAGCATATCCCATGCATGCTCAATCGGGTTCAAGTCTGGCGACTGAGCAGGCCAGGGCAGGACATTGATGTTAGCTGCGGCGAGAGTCTGTCTTACAACTCTTGCGGTGTGCGGTCGTGCATTATCATGCATTAACTGAAATAAGGGACCGATTTGCACTTGTAGAGGAACGATGACGTCTAATACAATCGTCTCAGCATAAATTTGAGCGTTGAGGTTGCCTCTGATCCAAATCAACTCAGTTCTTCCGCCGATCCAAATACCCGCCCATACCATGATGGTTCCACCACTATAAGGATGGACTTCCTGGCAGGATTTTAATCGCTGTTGGCGTCCAGGGGTTCTCCAGTGTCGTATACGTCTTGTATCCGGTCTCATACCAAAACGAGACTCATCAGAAAAGCACACGAAACGCCATTGTTCTTCTGCCCAATTTCTGTGTTCAAGAGCCCATTGATATCGAATCCTACGATTGTGCATTGCTATAGGTGGTACCCGTAGCGGTCTTCGGGAATGAAGGTTCACTTCATGCAAGCGGTTTCTGACTGTTTGGTCGCTAATTAATTTCCCTGAAGAGTGATGAAGCCTCACGGCTAACATCATGGCGGTTATTGTTGGAGCTCTTCGAGTTAAGATTTGAATGTATCGGTCTTGTCTCCGTGTGGTGCAGCGATACCGTCCTCCATGGCGCTCAGCCACGGTACCAGTGCTTCGGTAACGTGTCCAAAGTCGACTGATAACACTCTGACTTGTATTCAGAGCTAAAGCCACAGTACGTTGCCGGGAACCAGTTTCTATCATTCCCACGGCTCTGAGCATTTCTTCCCTGCTTAAATGACGTCGCCGCTCCATAATAACGTTGGTTTTAATCAGTAGTAGGGAAACAGTAGCACTAATAATGTCTTCAATGCGTTGTATGTTTTTATAGGGAAAATATTGACAGCTGATTTTCATCTTTTACTCGAATTTGATAGACAGTTCCTGATTCAAATTATGAAATGCACCAAAAAGGATCCATATAAATTTATAAAATCATAAATTTATTACAAAGCCACATCTCAATCTCAAGAAATCCGCATAAAAATGCTTGATCCCTAGACACTTTTGATGTGTGTATTTACGAAGCACTAGCTGATGCTTGTGACTTCGCCCGTGTGGAATGGTGTGGATTAAGTTTTTGAAATCCCGCGGAAACCCTATGTTTTATCGGGATTAAAATTGCCTACATCACTCTGCAAGTACTCAAATAAACCTATGCAAAAAATAAGAAAAAATCACGTCAATCCGTAGCTTTGTTGCGGCGTGATTGAAGGACAAATCTAGAAATAAACACACCTCCGCATTTATAATATTTTATTAGTGAGGATTTTTAAGGCACGGTGTGACCTCTGATGGTGATATGCCAGCCAGTGTTTCTTTAATTTGCCACGAGAGTGTGGATATAGCTTATTATACTCCGCCATAGACACAATACTTAGTTTCTCATGTACCTACCTAATGTACAGCGATATGGAGACCGCTGGATATGAACAAGGCATTCATTTATATTTGATCCCAAGACACCGGAAAACAATGTTTATCGCGATCGATTCGTGGTACTTACCATCATAGATTAAGTAGGTACCTAAGTATGTGAATCATGGACGGAATCGAAAAATTCGAAAGCATTTCGTAAAAGTTTATTTCAATAAAAAAATATACTATTCTATCCTGTAATCACGACTGAACTACCGGCCGTACGATTGTGTAAAAAAAAAATCCGTCTGACAAGTTAAAACGTAGGTATTCATTCAAGAAGCATAATAGGTAGGTACTAACCTATTAATTAGTTAAGGTGCAAGACATGGTTCTGCCCGCGAAATTCAAATTTAATTTGGTTTTTCGCAATTTGTAAACTAATGCGACAAAGTAGGCTTATGGCATTCTAATTGCGACAATGGTAGTATCATCTTCACAGGTTTATATAAAAATCTTTACTTGAAAGTGTCCAGTTTAAGAAATTAATCAAAATATCGACTAATTTGTGAGTAACTCACGTCCAACTCAGTATTTTGATTAGTTTCTTAAGCTGGTCACTTTCAAGTAAAGATTTTCATGTAAACCTGTGAACATGATAATTCCACTGGCGCACTTCCATAAGCCTACTTTGTCGTATTAGTTTACAAATTGCGAAAAACCAAATGAAATTTGAATTTCGCGGGCAGACCCTTGTCTTCCACCTTAAGCTTCTTGGTTTAACTTTATGAATTAATTTTATTTAAGTAGGTAGATAAGAATATTTACTCTCTAAGTCTTAACTTAGGTACCTATATGATAATAAAGAAAAATTGAAGTGTCTGTAATTTCGAAATAACTGCCTCCTAAAGTACATACCTACATAGGATTGTAGTATTTGAATATAACCAAAATTAAAATTTTTGTCTGTAAGTTCACACGGACTAATCTTCGGAACGGCTGAACCGATTTTGACGGGACTTTTACAGACAAGTACCTAGAGAATTATTATAAAAAAAGTAACGTAGAATAGTTAACGCAGTAACGTAGTAGTAACGTAGAACCTTCTTTTCAAAATTGGAGTAGGTACCTAGTGCTTTTCTACAGTATGTAGGTACGTCGATATCCAGAGAGTTCTAAACTGTTCTAAAGATTCAGCTACGCTATAATGTAAGAATGGACATTACGGTGGTAGACAAAACTACAAAATTGTTTTTTCATGTTTTATTATTTATGTTTTATTATTCTATGTACCTATAGTGTAACCTATTCTTAATTCTTAGATCAACCATAAGTTTTAAGCGGTTGTCAAATGAATACGACTTTGTTGTTTTGTTTGTTTGATTGCAGTCGCTTAGTGGTCTATGCCGATATTTATTCTATGATGTAACTTTTAGGTGTAGATAAAATTCGGAGAATGCCAGTCCATAGGTAATATAGATCATCATCATCATTAGCAACCCATCGACAGCTCACTACTGAGCGCAGGTCTCCTCTCAGAGAAGGGTTATAGGCCAAAGTCCACCACGCTGGCCCAATGCGAATTGGTGGACTTCACACACCTTCGAGAACATTATGAAAAACTCTCAGATATGCAGGTTTCCTCACGATGTTTTCCTTCACCGTCGAAGCAAATGATATTTAATTGCTTAAACGAACTTGACTCCGAAAAGTCAGAGGTGCGTACCCGGGATCGAACCTGCGACCCCCCGAATAGGAGACCACAGTCCTAACCACTAGGCTATCACTGAGCTAGCCTAGGTAATATAGATACGATAGACTAATTGTAAACTATGAAAATAGTTAGGTGTTCAAAGTTACATTTTACATTCTTGGAGCAGTTTCCGAGATTCAGAATATTATAATATATTATATATATATATCTTCTTCTTCTTCTTCTTTATCAACCTATAGACGTCCACTGCTGGACAAAGGTCTCCTGCATGGACTTCCACAGGCTTCGGTCTTGCGCCGCTTGAATTCAGCGGCTCCCTGCGACTCGTTTGATGTCGTCGGTCCACCTGGTGGGGGGCCTGCCAACACTGCGTTTCCCGGTGCGGGGTCGCCACTCCAACACCTTGGGACCCCAACGACCATCAGCTCTTCGAACTATGTGCCCCGCCCATTTCCACTTATATAATATATATATATATTATTCTTGTTTAAAGGTATTAGAAGATAGATAGAATTTGAAACCGGGAAGTGGTTCTAATTCATCTTGCAAGAATTGATCTAAACATACATACACACATTTCGAGTTAAATAAAAGCTTTTATAAAGATGGTTTTAATTAGTTTAACTTCAATAATTATTTTCCTTGATGTATAGCATTAATTCCTAGTTGTATTAAGTCCTATGTGTATTAGGTTAGATTCAAAGGATCGTGTTGTAGTTAGTGATATTGCTCGTTCCCGGGTCCCTTCCCATACCCCATTTAGGGGTTTAGGGGTAACTTTAGGGGTTTAATTACCGTCGCAACGTCTGCGATAAGACATGACGCAGCAAACTGTGAATTATTTGTTACCTAACAAAGTTTATTATAGTTGCAATAACCAATATTCTCAGGAGTTCTATATGAGTTCTAAGTGATAAGAGATGTTCTTATTTACTGTCTGACAAATATTAACCTACTTACTATTTTCCTACCTGATTTTGTCTACCTGAAACATTCAAGTAGCTGTATCTCTTATTTAACATAATCAAATTTAATCAAAGTAAATATGTAAATTTTAAAATCCCGATTTTAAAAAGACGATGATAAAATGCCCTCAATTGCGATCTCACCTGATGGTAAGTGACTGGAAATGCAGTCTGCAGTCTATATGGTAGTGGCTTAGCATAGAATGGGCATGGCAGTATGACATTCAAACCATACCCCTAATCGTTCTACACGCGATCGTACTGGAACGCTTGGCAGCACGTCTTTGACAGTAGGGTGGTAACTAGCCAATTCAGACAATTCAGAAATTATAAATTTCTAAATTCCAGTCGGGTATCGAACCCGGGACTACCCACTTCAAGACTACAACGCTCACCACTGTGCCAGGGAGGTCGTCAAGTTTACTTTGCAGATTGCAGTATGCTCTACAGTGTAGAGTCTACACATTAGAACAGAATAGAATAGAAATATTTTTTATTCAAATAAAATTTTTACAAGTGCTTTTGAATCGTCGATGAGGCTACCACTGGTTTGGAATGCCGAGAAGAACCAGCAAGAAACTCGGCGGTTGCTATTTTTGAAACAAGTTTACAATACTTACAATAGATAATATGCTATGTATCCAGTTTTTCCACAATGAGGGGAAGTTCCAAAAATGCATACTACTTACAAATTATTCAATAAATATTAAGATGGGCTGACAGAAAGAATTCCCCCCCATTCCCACCGGCGGCACCCTTTCATGAGCATGATGCATGACCCAGCCTTTGCTTCGCTCAACCATATTTCAGGGAATGTAACATTGCTAGACTGCACCGATGATTTTAAGGGGCTCTTTCACTAACGCTTAAAGAAATTCAATATTGGTTAGAAAATAATTATGTCATGCAAAAGACCTTATTATATGACATAGTTGCTGAAAACTGAAAAGTAGATACATATCACTAATTTCGATGCTGACGTGTAGTTCGACCGTGGCTATAGTGTAAGCGGCTTACACATTCGGGCGCGATTCCCAAGAGATGCAGGTTTGAATCCCGCTGGCCTCGGAATTTTTGATATGAGCTTAGAAATTTATTCTGATATTTCCTTAAGTGTAGGTTATCACTATAATAAAATTAAAAATAGTATGTGGCATCTCTACTTCCTAATGAGCTCCATTGCAATATGGGGTATTGAAAAGTGGATCAACAACTGTAACCTGTTGCTAATAGATGTTGCTAACAGTTGCTTGAAACTGAAAAAGTAGATACATATCATTAATTTCGATGCTGACGTGTAGTTCGACCGTGGCTATAGTGTAAGTGGCTAACAAACTCGAGCGCGATTCCCAAGAGTTGTGGGTTCGAATCCCGCTGGCCTCGGAAATTTTGATATGACGTGTTTATAAAGGAGATTGGCGAATTCCATAGAGTTTCCGACCCAGACGAACTGAACTGTGGGCCTCTAGCCCACGTTCACGAATCAAACTTCTCATGCTTGTTCTAGTAAACCAGTCTAACAAAAAAGTTTAACAAAGTCTATCAAATAAAGTTGGGAGAAAAAAGATAATCACTTATATTGGCATGTAACGGTTATTTATAATATGTCCTTGTAAATAATTATATTTTTGAACCCCGTCTTCTAAAAATATCGGGTTTACACAGAAAAATACTCTGAAAAATATTAATTAAACTTAAATGAATTCTGAATCTGAACGATTTTTAAAAATGCTGGGTCAAAATTCACCAACCTCCTTTATTCTGATGTCATAGTTGGCGCTAGGGCCTCAGGACGCAGCCCGCTGAAGCTTTATGCTGAGGTCATCTGTCAACAAAATAATATTGTTCGTAATATCTCATCTCATTAAAATAGATAAACTCATTGTAGTTACCTCACTCTGGAGTGTCTTTTTAGTTACAAAGTTAATTCTGAGGAGACGAGCCATGACGCGTTCACATAAAACTGAGTTTGTTAACAAAATAAAGACGGCTAAGTGCGAGCCACACTGAGGTTCTGTACCTCACTTCCGCACTCAAAGACATTCATTAAAATATAATAAACTAGCTTTAGCCCACGAATTCGTCCACGTGGAATTTTTTTTTAAATTCCCACGAGAAATGGTAAAGTTAAGACTAGATTGACAGGACTATGAATTTCTGTGGAACACTCTTCCGAGATAATATGTGTTTCCTAAGGCGTACAATTTGGAATATCTTTAAAACAAGATTGAATAGGTAATAATAATGTCCTCCCGACCGAATCCGATCACGGCGGCCAATCTGCTCAGAGATTAGCCATCTGCGCGGGAGATATTATAGTGCACAAGTGTGTGCGCAGACACAGGTGCATTCTCTTTTCCCTCACTCTCATATAGTCCGATGGGACGGAAAATCCGACACGACCGGAGAGAGATCAGGTGCAGGACCGACGGCTTTACGTGCTCTCCGAGGCACGGGGGTGACTCACCGCCAACTTTCCTAACTCCGGGCTAGTAATGAGAATTTCTTGACAGAAAAACCCAATACCTTTTTTTTTCGGCCCGACCCGGGAATCGAACCCGGGACCTCGTCATCCGTAGTCGAACGTGCTCACCACTAGACCAATGAGGCAGTTATTAAATTGAATAGGTATTTACTATGAAAAACGCTTTCCACTTTAGGCTACAACATCACTTTCTATCAGGTGTGATAGTGGTCAAGCGTGTGCCTATAATGTATGACAAAGGGAACCTTTTGTTTATCCGAGATAAAAAGTAGGTAACCTAGTATGTGACTCTCCAAGTTCTTAACTATACCTTTGCCAATTATTACCTCAACCCGTAGCTCTAATGCGGCGTAATTGAAGGGCAAATCAACAAGCAATAGTATATTACACATCTAGGGCAGTAAAATAAGAAATGTCTCAGATCACATGTAATTGTTGTCCAAGGCGAAGCCGAGGTCAATAAACATGTGATCTGAGGCTTTCTTATTTACTGCCCGTGGTGTGTATACTATTTTTCTCCTCGACGGAGGCGGAAAGCGACATTTTCGTTTAGTGCAGCGGGAGGAAAATTGACGCTTTCCGCCCGGAGGTGAGAAAAGTAACCTTTCTTATCATAAAACATTTGACGTAGACATCTCCCACTTTAAATTTCAACACTCCATTTCAGCCCCTATTGCAATAAAAAAAAATTGTGGATTCTTTTCTGTAAGTACAACGAAGTTGGGTAAGCAATATTTAAAAACTAGGTGATGCCCGCGACTTCGTCCACGTGGATTTAGTTTTTAAAATCCCTCGGGAACTCTTTTATTTTCCGGGATAAAAAGTAGCCATGTCACTCTCCAGGTCCTCAAGTATACCCATGCAAAAAATCACATCGATCCGCCGCCCTGTTGCGGCGTGATTGAAGGACAAACCAACAAACCAACAAACAAACACACTTTCGCATTTATAATATTAGTAAGGATATGCCTCAAGTCGATAGAATTATTAGTATTACGTTTATGATAAGTACTTAGTTAATAAAATAAAATTAGCTGTGACATACTACTATATTAATTCCTGTTTCACCACTTTGTTACGAAACCCTAAAACCCGCTCGTACACCCAACTTTAACTCGCTCTTCAAATTGGATACAAAGTTTTACTTTGCTTTGATATGGAGGCTATAAAATGCCTTCTTGCAAATAAGGGTTGCGTTCTTTACATTTTTGTACGGGGAAATTCTTTTGGCAGGTTCTCAGGTAAGAGTGAATAGGAGTTTTTCGGTAGGTCAGCAAATTGTGTAGACTGTAAAGATTCACTTATCTATGATAATAGGGAGTTTGCATAATTTTCTTTAGATGGAATTTCGGTCACTGTGAATGAATGAATATAAGTACTTTTATTGTACAACACATACGGGGTCAATCGGAGACTAGCCAACTACACGGCATATTATAGTGCACAAGTGTACTCGCACAGGCAGGTATGCTCTCTATTCCTTCACTCTCATAGTCCGACGGGGCGGCAATCCAACACGACAGTAGAGACATCGGGCGCAGGACGAACAACTTTACGTGTCTTCAAGGTATGGACGTGTATTTCATCGTCATCATCAGCAACCCATCAACCGCTCACTACTGAGCGCAGGTCTCTCTCAGAGAATGGTTGTAGTCCACCACGCTGGCCCAATGCGAATTGGCAGACTTCACACACCTTTGAGAACATTATGAAAAACTCGCAGGCGTGTAGTTTCCCTCACAAAGTTTTCCTTCATGGTTTATGCATGTGATATTTAATTACTTAAAAGGAATTATAACTTATAAGGACTTGTTTCAAAACTTCACCGAATGTGTTTTAGTAAATACCTAAATAATTTAAGCAACATCCCAAACTGACAGTAATTCCTATAGTTTTAAAAAACCGAAGGCTAGTACGAATAAAGTACTAACTTAAATAAATAAAAGCATCTTGTCTAGAGGCTATACCTATTATTAATAGAACAGGCTAAAAGCCCACCAAGGTCTGTTTTTAAAAATTATTATTAAATATGAAATAATCCACGTTTTCCCCGTTTATTTTAAGCCTGCAATAATTTCCAACCACCGCATGAATATTATCATCCCGGCCCCACTGTACCTAGTTTTGTAACGCTTTATGATAATTAACTTTAGTGTACGAAATTTTGGTGTATTTATTTTTAACAGAATAAATTTTATAAACACATATCAAAAATTCCGAAGCCAGCGGGATTCGAACCCACATCTCTTGGGAAACGCGCCCGAGTGTGTTAGCCACTTACACTATAGCCACGGTCGAACTACACGTCAGCATCGAAATTAGTGATATGTATCTACTTTCTCAGTTTAAGCAACTGCTGGCGACATCTAGTAGCAACACGTTACAGTTATTGATCTACTTTCCAAGACCCCATATTGCAATGGAGCTCGTTAGGAACTAGAGATGCCACAATGCTTTTTACTATTTTTATTTTATTAAAGTGTTTTACCTACACTTAAGGAAATAACAGAATAAATTTTATAAACACATATCAAAAATTCCGAAGCCAGCGGGATTCGAACCCACATCTCTTGGGAAACGCGCCCGAGTGTGTTAGCCACATACACTATAGCCACGGTCGAACTACACGTCAGCATCGAAATTAGTGATATGTATCTACTTTCTCAGTTTAAGCAACTGCTAGCGACATCTAGTAGCAACACGTTACAGTTATTGATCTACTTTCCAAGACCCCATATTGCAATGGAGCTCGTTAGGAACTAACTAATTTCGATGCTGACGTGTAGTTCGACCGTGGCTATAGTGTAAGTGGCTAACACACTCGGGCGCGTTTCCCAAGAGATGTGGGTTCGAATCCCGCTGGCTTCGGAATTTTTGATATGTGTTTATAAAATTTATTCTGTTATTTCCTTAAGTGTAGGTAAAACACTTTAATAAAATAAAAATAGTAAAAAGCATTGTGGCATCTCTAGTTCCTAACGAGCTCCATTGCAATATGGGGTCTTGGAAAGTAGATCAATAACTGTAACGTGTTGCTACTAGATGTCGCTAGCAGTTGCTTAAACTGAGAAAGTAGATACATATCACTAATTTCGATGCTGACGTGTAGTTCGACCGTGGCTATAGTGTAAGTGGCTAACACACTCGGGCGCGTTTCCCAAGAGATGTGGGTTCGAATCCCGCTGGCTTCGGAATTTTTGATATGTGTTTATAAAATTTATTCTGTTATTTCCTTAAGTGTAGGTAAAACACTTTAATAAAATAAAAATAGTATTTATTTTTGCAGTTGACCATTTTGAATGTAATTTTCTACCAATTTTTGGTGAGAAACCTTTCAAAATATTTTAGTTGTTTTGCGTCAGCCTTGTCTTGGGATTCTCTTTAAATCATGTTTTTATCATCTGACGCCATAAAATGATCTATATTTTACCACATACATATTCAATTTGTTTATGTGCCTGTGACCGTGATTATATGAAAGATATTTACTTTTACAAAAAAATTTAATTAATTTAAAATTACAAAAACTGTCAGAAGTTCTGAAATTTTTTTTGTTTTTCAAATAATCAAAGTCGGTTTTGGCGATGGTGAAATTGGAGTAAGAGTTTAAGTTACCGTTAAGCTGTGTTTTTACACTTGCATCAGTCTGTGTAGGTCCTGTCGATATAGTTCGACTCTGCTAAAACACGACACACGCAGGAGTATGGACGTCAAAACTTTGTTAGTACGAGTATAAAATAAACTTTATCAAAGTTTGATGAATCTGATGAAATCCGTCAAACTTTTTACATCCGAAGTATGAATTTTTGAAGAGCGATTAGTGTACTTTACGGATTCATAAAATTTTAAAGGTTTCAAAACCAGAAGGAGATTGCAAGGGATGAATAATTTTATACATTATCATAAATGAATGGTAAAACTCGGGCACCTGAATATAAATCTTACGATCCATCATTCTGAGGAAGTATATTTTAATACTGAACTTTATCGAAAATTAAAGTTAGCCACTTACCTGTATGAATAGCATTTTCTTCATATCAAAGAAGTAAAGTTCTATAGTTATAGTTTAATATCTTTGTTTAAAAATGATCACCTACCTTGAGATAATGTAATCGTTTTTCTTAAGTGTTAAGTGATGATTCTGATAGCCATAAGAATGATCATTTATTTATTTTTGACGACGATGACGAGGTATTCTATTTCATCATCGTCACAATCTAAATTAATGCAGTGAATATAATGAAACAGAATTCATAGCTTATATCTATCACCAATCTCTTTGGTTGTTTGAACCAGTGATAGCCTAGTGGTTAGTACTGCGGTCTCCTGTTCAGGGTGTCACAGGTTTGATCCCGTGCATCTCTATCCTCTGGCTTTACTAATTTATGTGCGCTTAAGAAATTAAATATCACAAGCTTCAACGAAAACTGCACACCTGAGAGTTCTTCATAATGTTCTCAAAGGTGTGTGAAGTCTGCCAATTTGCATAGGGCCAGCATGGTGGACTATGGCCTATAACCCTTCTCTAAGAGGACACCTGCGCTCAGTAGTCAGCCATTTATCTGTTGCTGATAATGATGATGATGAATCTCTTTGTTTGCCAGCGATGGTCGTCTTTATCGCATAAGTTGAAAGTTAATTCATTTCGTCATTAATTTCTTACATTTCCTTTTTCTTCTTTATCAACCGATAGACATCCACTGCTGAATAAAGGTCTCTTCCATGGACTTCCACAGGCCTCGGTTTTGCACCGCCTGTGTCCAGCGGCTCCCTGTGACCTATCTGATACCGTCTACTTATCTGTCGCAGTAAGATAGTTGAAGCCATGTTATAGCTATAAACCTAGGTTTCTATCTATATGCCGGAATATAGCTATACGAAAGCGATTCATTGCTATCTTACTAGGAATATAGCTATAACACAAACGCGATCTAGTAATATAGCTATCTGACTAGACTAATCTAGTAAAATGATTATAGAAGTATACATTTTCTTTGATTTGCACTAGTTACTCGTTTTTAAGCCCCGTGTTATAGCTATAAACCTAGGTTTATAGCTATAACACTCAACTATCTTACTGCGACATATCCATCTGGTTGGGACCTTACATTTTCTCTTGAAAACATTAGAATACTTCACCCAAGTTAATGCAAAAGGTAAAATAAATAGGTATTAGCGCAGTTCCATGGTCCCAACGCCGCTCACCTGCGCTCAGAAATTCCAAGGTTCCTTCACCGCAACCTCAAATTACTCCATGTTACCGGTAAATAATGTCTAGAGCGGGTGACATGACATATTCGGCTGTGGCGATTGCCCCCTACCAATAGTAACGTTATCATTGCCGCTTATTTATTAAGCTATTGCATAGCTTTTATCGCGGGCTTTGAACTAGGACAAACAGTTTGGGCGCGGCGACCGAATCAAGAAATTCCGTAACGAAAATAAACCTAACACCGTCGCTCAACATTTATCTAACTAACACCTACTCATTGAGACCATTCTAATGAGCCCGAACACACTCTTTTTTCTCTTCTTTCTCTCTCTTTATCAACCGATAGACGTCCACTGCTGGACAAAGGTCTCTTGCATGGACTTCCACAGGCCTCGGTCTTGCGCCGCCTGAATCCAGCGGCTCCCTGCGACTCGTTTGATGTCGTCGGTCCACCTGGTGGGGGGGTCTGCCAACACTGAGCTTCCCGGTGCGGGGTCGCCACTCCAGCACCTTGGGACCCCAACGACCATCAGCTCTTCGAACTATGTGCCCCGCCCATTTCCACTTCAGTATCGCGACTCGCTTAGCTATGTCGGTGACTCTGGTTCTCCTACGGATCTCCTCATTTCTGATTCGATCCCGCAGGGACACTCCGAGCATAGCTCTCTCCATCGCCCGCTGAGCGGTCCTGAGCCTACTTATGAGGCCCTTAGTTAGCGACCATGTCTCGGATTCGTAAGTCATCACTGGCAACACGCACTGTTCGAAGACTTTAGTCTTCAGGCACTGAGGAATTTTGGACGAGAAGACATCTCGGAGCTTCCCGAACGCTGCCCAGCCGAGTTGGATTTGGCGGTTGATCTCTTTCTCGAAATTGGACCTACCTAGCTGGACTGTGTGTCCCAGGTAAATATACTCGTCGACAATTTCGAGTGCAGAGTTCTCAACAATTACTGGTTGGAGCGGTGCATGAGCATTGGACATGATTTTCGTCTCATGTTCATTTTCAGGCCCACCTGTTGAGAAACCCTGCTGAGATCGTTGACCATTGTATTGAGGTCTCTCAGAACACACTATATCTGCTAAAAGTTGCTGAGGGTTTGGGTATCCCGCTGAATACTTGATGCTGCAGCATCAGCTCAGGCATGTTTTGGAAATAATCCGAAGTAACAATACACAAAATTTCAAATCAATCGCACTAGTAAAAGTTTGTAAGACCCTTTAACCAAGTAGGAAATGAGCTGATGATCTTCAAACGTCTGAGCAGATCTTCATTAATTATAGCTAAGGTCCACCTAGATTACGCTTTGTAAAAAACCGCAACAAAATCAGTTTATTCGTTTGGGAGCTACACGGGAACAAATAGACATAGATACACAAATACACACGTCAAACTTATAACATCCCTCTTTTTGTTGGGGGTTAAAGAAATGGTTTGCCAACAGGTTTTGCGATTGGTTAATCTAATCATTCTAATATACAGGGTGGGCCAGACCAGGTGGATATAAAATTTTTTTTAGATTGTTCACTTAGGGGTCTACCAGGACCCGTAAGGAAAAAAATCGGTTCCCACCCGATTACGAGAATAAATTTTTTATTTAAAATTTTGGAAAATCATTGCTTTGACGAACTTTTAATTTTTTTTTAATTTTTCCAGTGACAATTTCCACAATTTTTTTATGGAATATCTTTACCTAATAACTCTACTCTCTTAGAAAAAAATTCCAGTCTGGTTAGCTGGTTTTAAGAGCATTAAATTTTAAATTATTTCAAGAAAATTAAGTTTATCCAAAATCTACAGAAAATTTTAAAATTCCATTGAAAATAAAAATCTCCAGCGCTATGCACTGGTGATTTTTTAAAAACTGTAGCAACTTATGTTCTTTTGATTGCCAAAAGAAAAATTGTATGTCAATGTGCCGGATAAAAAGTTACGATTTTTCAAAAGTCTTCGTTTCTCATTCGTGTAAATAACGACCTTATTGAAAAACATGTTAATTGTTTGTGGAGACTGCAGTATGTCCTTTAATTTTAACTGCCTCGTTGGTCTCGTGTTTGACTGCGGCCGACGAGGTCCCGGGTTCGAGTCCCGGGTCAGACCATATCAAGTATTGGGGTTTTCCGTAAGAAATTCTCAGTACTAGCCCGGAGTTAGGAAGTTGGCGTTGTTTCACCCCCGTACCTTGGAGAGACGAGGTCCCGGGTTCGAGTCCCGGGTCAGACCATATCAAGTATTGGGGTTTTCCGTAAGAAATTCTCAGTACTAGCCCGGAGTTAGGAAGTTGGCGTTGTTTCACCCCCGTACCTTGGAGAGACGAGGTCCCGGGTTCGAGTCCCGGGTCAGACCATATCAAGTATTGGGGTTTTCCGTAAGAAATTCTCAGTACTAGCCCGGAGTTAGGAAGTTGGCGTTGTTTCACCCCCGTACCTTGGAGAGCACGTAAAGCCGTTGGTCCTGCGCCTAATCTCTCTCCGCCTGCGCCTAATCTCTCTCCGGTTGTGTCAAATTTTCCGTCCTATCGGGCTATGCGAGTAAAGAAACAGAGAGTGCACCTGTGTTGGCGCACACACTTCTGCACTTTAATGTCTCCCGCATAGATGGTAAATCTCTCTGGAGATAGGTCACCGTGGTCGAAACTTGGTCGGGAGGACATTAATCCTTCAATGATCAATGACGGTATCTACATTTTTAAGAGAAAGAAAAATAAAACAATGTTTTATTTTTCTTTCTCTTAAAAATAAAACAATGTTTTATTTTTCCGAATTTCGGTCACGGTGGCGGTCTATCTTCAGAGAGATTAACCATCTGTGCGGGAGATATTAAAGTGCACAAGTGTGTGCGCCAACACAGGTGCACTCTCTGTTTCTTTACTCTCATAGCCCGATAGGACGGAAAATTTGACACAACCGGAGAGAGATTAGGCGCAGGCGGAGAGAGATTAGGCGCAGGACCAACGGCTTTACGTGCTCTCCAAGGTACGGGGGTGAAACAACGCCAACTTCCTAACTCCGGGCTAGTACTGAGAATTTCTTACGGAAAACCCCAATACTTGATATGGTCTGACCCGGGACTCGAACCCGGGACCTCGTCTCTCCAAGGTACGGGGGTGAAACAACGCCAACTTCCTAACTCCGGGCTAGTACTGAGAATTTCTTACGGAAAACCCCAATACTTGATATGGTCTGACCCGGGACTCGAACCCGGGACCTCGTCGGCCGCAGTCAAACACGAGACCAACGAGGCAGTTAAAATTAAAGGACATACTGCAGTCTCCACAAACAATTAACATGTTTTTCAATAAGGCCGTTATTTACACGAATGAGGAACGAAGACTTTTGAAAAATCGTAACTTTTTATTCGGCACATTGACATACAATTTTTCTTTTGGCAATCAAAAGAAAATAAGTTGCTACAGTTTTAAAAAATCACCAGTTCATAGCGCTGGAGATTTTTATTTTTAATGGAATTTTAAAGTTTTCTGTAGATTTTGGATGAACTTAATTTTCTTGAAATAATTTAAAATTTAATGCTCTTAAAACCAGACTGGAATTTTTTTCTAAGAGAGTACAGTTATTAGGTAAAGATATTCCATAAAAAAATTGTGGAAATTGTCACTGGAAAAATTAAAAAAAAATTAAAAGTTCGTCAAAGCAATGATTTTCCAAAATTTTAAATAAAAATTTTTTTCTCGTAATTGGGTGGGAACCGATTTTTTTCCTTCCGGGTCCTGGTAGGCCCTTAAGTGAACAATCTAAAAAAAATTTTATATCCACCTGGTCTGGCCCACCCTGTATAAAATTCTCATATCGCGTTGTTGGACCGATTTTTATGAAATTTTGTGTGCATATGGGGTAGGTCTGAGAATCGGCCAACGTCTATTTTTCATACCCCCTAAATGATAAAGGGTGACCCACCCCTAAATATTTTTGTTGGCGGTACGAAGTTCGCTGATGGGCCAGCTAGTATTAAAATAAGATCTTATAAGTGTTTGAAACGCTCGAGAGAGACTTGTCTTCTCTCTCATCTCAACCTATCGCCGGCCCACTACAGAGCATAGGTCTCCTTTTGAAAGAGAATGATCTCGACCATGTAGTCCACCACGTTGTCCAAGTGCGAATCTGCAGACTTCATACACGTTTATGAACATTAAGGAGAATTTAAGGCATGCAGGTTTCCTAATAATGGTTTCCTTTCCCGTTAAAGCAAATGATAGTTAACTGCTTAACACGTATAATTAGTATGAATAGTTAGGAGAGTCTAAGATTGAACCTCTGTACCCGCGGAAAAGGAGACAGAAATCTTAACCATAGACCTATCATCACTTCACGCTAACCGTAATCTATCAAAAATAATAAATCTACGAAACTATTTTCATATCAACCAGTCCAATCCAGTTACGTCCCTCTCACGTACTCAGCATAAAAAATATGAGAAAAAAAAGCGCTCCTTCGAGAAAACTAATAGTAGTGGTTATCCCACGTCACCAACAATGAGAAGGGTGCGGGACACACGTCTGTTCCACGTCTGTGCGCGAGCAATAAAACATAACCTTAATTAAAGATCGCTCCAGCCAGGATTCCGCCTTGATTGATGGCTGGTCAAATCAACCAGATGATGTACCGAAGTCCGACCAATTCGATTAGCGTTCCTGGACTATTTGGGTAAAAGTATGTTAAAGTACCTTTCTTCTTCTTCTTTATCAACCGATAGACATCCACTGCTGGACAAAGGTCTCTTGCATGGACTTCCACAGGCCTCGGTCTTGCGCCGCCTGAATCCAGCGGCTCCCTGAGACTCGCTTGATGTCGTCGGTCCACCTGGTGGGGGGTCTGCCAACACGGCGCTTCCCGGGTCGTCACTCCAGCACCTTGGGACCCTAACGACCATCAGCTCTTCGAACTATGTGCTCCGCCCATTTCCACTTCAGTATCGCGACTCGCTGAGCTATGTCGGTGACTCTGGTTCTCCTACGGATCTCCTCATTTCTGATTCGATCCCGCAGGGACACTCCGAGCATAGCTCTCTCCATCGCCCGCTGAGCGGTCCTGAGCCTACTTATGAGGCCCTTAGTTAGTTAAAGTACCTTTGACATTTGGGAATTATGTGCGTTTACGCAACTAAATGTCACATGCTTCAACGGTGAAGGAAAATATCGTGAGGAAACCGGCACGCCTAAGAGTTCCTCATAATGTTCTCGAAGGAGTGTGGAGCCCCCCAATTGGGCCATCATGGTGGACTATGGCCTATAACCCTTCTCTGAGAAGAGACCAGCGCTAAGTTGTGAGCCATTGATGGGTTGCTAATGATGATCATGATGATGATGATGATATATCTAGGTATATCTCACAACGTCTAATGGCCGATTTCACCAACGTCGTGTGTAGTCAGGTGGACCTCAATAGAAACGATGAAACCGAAAAGTTAGCCCGACTTCAACACACCTTTACCAACTAAAATTATTTTATACTTAGCAGTGGCTTGAAGTAGGTCTTTTAAAAAATAATAGAGAACTCTAAGATGTGCAGGTTTCCTCGCGATGTTTTCCTTCACCGTTGAAACAAGTGATATACAATTGCTTAAACGCATAATATGACTCCGAAAAGATACCTAGATAATGTAGATTATGGAATAGATGTTATCGAGTATCGACTGCATCATTGCTTTAAACTTTCTATAACTATCGTCTTGAAAGTATTTTTAACCGACTGCAAAAAAGGAGGAGGTTATCAATTCTTCGGAATCTTTTATTTTTTTTATGTATGTTCATCGATTACTCGAAGACGCTTGAACCGATTTGGAAAATTCTTTTTTTTTTGAAAGGATATACTTCCCAGGTGGTCCCATTAAAATTTTATCGAAATCGGTAAACTTTCATACACCCACATGCAGAATGTCGAATTGAAAACCCAGATGTCAAAGTTTGTGGCGGAAACTTTATACCGGAGTCACGAACACGTAAGTCAAGACTCAAGAATGAAAACATCTTCCAACTTCGCCATAGCGCTCCATCTGTCGGCTGACAGTTTTATTACCTAAAGGTACCTTCTGGTACTTGGTTACTTGGTATCGCAATTCGCTATTCACGCAGCAGTTTGCTTTTGTGTTTTTCGCTCCGAGTGTGCTCCGACCGTATCGTTGAGCCCTCGTCGAGCAAGTGAATTGAGATACATCCCGTAGTTTCTCGCGGCTCGCGTTTTCCGCCGCCCGTCGCGTTCCCCGGTGCCAGTGGTACTCGCCGCACTCGTGCGGCTTGAGGAAGCGGCCGGGTCCGACCCGCGTCGGCGCCCCTGCGCCCCGCCCGCGAAAAACTGCGCGGCCCTAATCCCGCGCTTTTTGTGACAAAAAGCCGTCGGATTGCCAACACCGACCGTCAGACCTCTCACCGAGCGGGGTTGACTGAGCGTGTACGCGGGCGCCTAAGCTGGGTCTCCCTTAGGGGTCTCGCCTGGCTGGGTAGCACGCGATTGCGCTCGGTCTCCCTGCAAGGGACGCAGTGTTGCATCCACCGCTTCGTCGCGATCATCGCGACCCTATGTGATAATGTCGGACGAACCGCCTCGCCCGCAACGTGCGGGACGCGGCAGAAAAGGTATTCCGCGTGCAATCGTGCGCCGGAATATCTTTGACCAATCGGTCACGCCCCTCTCCATGGAGAGACGCCCAACGCCAATGATGACGGCGCCCCCATCGCGCCTGTCCGACCCGCCGTCCTCGTCCTCCAGCGAGGACAGTGAAGCTATGACGCTGCGACTCAACCGATCACCACAGCCGGAACATTGGCTCCGGTAGGTGAGTTGGCCAAGCGCGCGCGCCCGAGCTCGTCCTCCTCGGGGAACACTGACGGCCAAGAAGACAAGCGGACGAAGCTGTCTTCCCGCTTCGCCCTGCTGCCGTACCACTCCTCAGACGAGTCGCCGCGGTCACCCAGCCCAGCGGCTCGCCCCCGCGCTCGAGAAGTGCTCCCCCCGCCCCCGCGGATCACCCCCACACCGCAGCCGGAGGTGCGACCCCCGCCCTCCGCCCCCGCGCCCGCAGGTGAGACGGCAAGTCATGCCGTCCCTGTCGCGCGCCTACCTACCGCCGACGCGACGGCACATATTGCCGTCCCTGTCGCGCGCTCGCCGACGATGGATGCGACGGCACATATTGCCGTCCCATCCACACAAACCACTGCATCGTCCTCTCAAGCGGGGTCCGCAAGCTGGCCGAAGGACTCGACCAGCTATGCGGGCCTAGCTTCGCCCGTCCCTATGGACTTGACTCGGCCGCACTCACCTCTGCCGAGCACTTCCTACGCTGCGACAGCCGCGGCGCCGCCCGCGCCACGCCGCAGCCCACCGCCCGCCGAACAACGCTCGACCCAGCAAGCGGGCCGTGCGGCCCCGCCTGCTGCGCCTGCGGCCGCTCAGCCGCGGCCGCCGCGGTCCGAATACCCGCCGCTAGTGGTCGAGTGCCTCCCCAACTGGACGAGGCACTTCCAGGCCATCCGGCGCGAGCTGGGATTCGCGCCAAACGCCAGACCACTGGGTAGAGGAGTCCGATTCCTCCCTCAATCTGCCGACGAATTCCGGGCTGTACAGCGCTACCTGACCCAGGCGGCGCGCCAAGACAGTACCATCTCATGGTACTGCTACAGCCCGGCGACCGAACGCCCAGCCAAAATAGCGGTGCGAGGACTGCCGCTCGACACACCGCCTGAGGAGGTGGTCGCCGCCCTACGCGACATCGGCTTCCCGGCGGAAAACGCGCGATCAATCCCGCCAAAAGCCGGCAAGCACGGCTGCACTTACTTTGTGCAGCTGGCGCACATGACCGCCGAAGAGCTCCGTCAGCTGTACGCAGTGACGGAACTTCTCTGCATGCCCGCGGTCACCGTGGAGGCCTGGCGCGGAGGGACCAAGCCGCCCCAGTGCCACCGGTGCCAGGCGTACGGGCACTCATCAGTCAACTGCCACCGGCCCTTCCGCTGCATCCGGTGCGCAGGAGCCCACCCGGTCGCAGACTGCCCGCACCCGCGCGATGTTACGCCCACCTGCGCGAACTGCGGGCAAAGCCATGCCGCGAACGACCGCCGGTGTTCGCTGTACAAGCGAGAGGCGCGGAAGAGGGGCATCGCCTTGCCCCCGCCCCCGCCTCAAGCACCCGGCCGTCCCCGCCCGCAACCGCAACGCAGGCCCGCAGCGACCGCTGCGTCGGCCCCCGCAGAAGGCGCGCAGGCGACCGCCGCGCCGCGCGCCCCTCGCCCCTCATCGACCACGAGAACCGCTCCACCGAACGCCGCTGGGGGCCCTACTACCACGCTCCCAGCGGCGGCCAACCCGCCCACCGAGCGGGGACAGGCGCTGCGCGGTAGGCGCAGACCGCGCAACCGCGGCCGCCGCCCCGCTCGCAACGAGCCAGCCGCCGCCTCCACGCCTCAGCCGAGGCAAGCGAGGCAGGCGCCCACACAACAGGCCGCGCAGGTGCAATCCCAGGCACCTGCGCCGACTCAACCTGCGCCGACTCAACCTGCGCCGACTCAGTCGGCGCCGACCCAATCGGCGCCGACCCAATCGGCCCCGACCGCCCCCGCCGCCACAGCCCGACCACACTCGCCGACGCCTGTCGCTTCTCGGGAGCAAACTCGCCGTTCGCAGCGGATTGCTCCTGAGAGGGCGCAGGCGCAAGCTCGCGTGCAGCAGCAAGCGCGCGAGCAGCAACAATCTGCACCATCACGCGCTGCACCGCGCGCCGCGCCGCGCACTGCCCGGCGCGCAGCCCCACCTGCCGAGCAACACACCGCCTCCCAACCGCCTCCCCCCGCACCTCAACAGGGGGAAGCGAGACACAGCCCGGACATCATGGCCATAGTCCGGGTTGTGATAGAGGCAATAACGACCGGGCTGACGACATACCTACAGGGACAGGGCGCAGTACAGGCGATCGCAGCAGGGATGGCGGTCTTAGCGCGACTCCCGTCCTGCTGAGGGTCCTGTACCCAGGTAGCAATTTTTCGTCATCACGACGTCCATTCACAGTCATTTCCGACGTAAATGACGTCGTAATCTTCGTCGCACGGACGTACGAAATGACCAACATATGTCATATCCCTCAGGACGTCTCTAAATGACGTTTATTGGACGTCGACGATAAGACGTCAGTAGAACGTCATATAGAACTACAATTAGAACGTCTTTTGAGGTCGTTAGTAGGACGTCATATAGAAATATAATTAGAACGTAATATGAACGTCATATAGAACTACAAATAGAACGTAATATGAACGTCTTCTGAGGTCGTTAGCAGGACGCCTTCTGAAGACGTCAGTAGGACGCCTGCTGGAGGCGTTAGTAGGGCGTCTTTTGAGGTCGTTATCAGGACGTCTTCTGAAGACGTCAATAGGACGCCTGCTGGAGGCGTTAGTAAGACGTCTTTTGAGGTCGTTATTAGGACGTCCTGAAATCGTTATCAGGACGTCTTCTGAAGACGTCAATAGGACGCCTGCTAGAGGCGTTAGTAGGACGTCTTGTAGAATCGTAATATGGACGTTTTCTAAAAACGTCAGTAGGACGTTTTTACAGACTTTGAGAGGACATCATCTTACCGTCAAAATATCGTTCAATGGGCAATAACGTTAAGTATTTTTAACGATAAAAAAATACGTCCCAATGTGTATTCTCAGTCTGCAAAGAAGCCATTTCTGGACATCTGACGGAGACAGAACAGGCTAAAAGAAAAATAAAACCACAATTTTAACTGATTTAGCATAATTGCAAAACCCTTTTATTAATAAAATCAGTTTTTCCTTCAAGCTTTCCATGAGAGCTTATCATTGAGCGACTTTTTTCTTAATTAAGGGGTAATTACATATTAGGAAAGAAAAGAAGAAAGTAATTAGTTCAAAAATCGATTTTACAGTATAAACTAAGAGATACAAATTTCTGTCAAATTTCAATACGTTCATTTATTTTGTTACTTCTTTTCTTTCTATAATATAATAGTTGTAAATCATACACTAATTAAGAATTATATTAAAAATAAAGATTAGAATAAGTACCTACATGAATCAATTACAATATGCATGGAGAATAGGAAAACATATAAAATAGTTACTATTTGTCTTGGGGAATGACAACACATTTTGAAATAATGTCTTTCCATTAATTTTACATCTCAGTATATTATATGTACTCTAACCACTATGTCTTTTGCATAGCAATAACAATCAGCTAAACGAATGGATTTAGCATAAAGCGCAAAACCGTTATAAACAAGTTTCTTAAATTATTCATGAACACGTTTATTATAGAAACACTTCCTCCTTCATTTGGTGAAAATTGAACCACACTATACATCCTTGATTCTAGCACAAAAGTTCACACTTCACAATTTCACAAAATGTCAAAGGGCAATCGGGCAAACCAAACTTATGTATAAACCGATTTACGACGCTAAATCGTGATTTTAAGGATTTTAAAGCCACTTGATTGTAAGCTAAGCACGTCGTACGCACAGCCAAAGGTAACTCAAAATGGCGCTGGCACCGGGCGGTCGGGCCGCAGGCATCGGTAGTGATGTCAAAAATATCGATATTTTTTCTGATATAATATACCTATCGAAATATTGTATCGATGTTAAACGATATATCAGAAGGAAAAGACTTTACTAGGAGTAAATAAGTTAGTAACCAAGGTTAAAAAGCCAATCAACTTTATTTTTAACTAGTAGGGCGCGTGGGTGCGCGGCCCGCAAGCGGACCGCGGTTTTTCTATCGTCAAGTGGACTTTCAGGTCCTGATCATTTTCTATCAAATAACCACTCTTCCATCTTTTATACTCTCCGAGATAGATGCCTATGAAATTGGTATGGCCGCCATCTTGAATCCGCCATTTTAATTTTTTTTTTCAGCTCATTGCCAATTGGATGAGGTTTCGAGTATTTTTTGTTTGAGCACCTCCCACCTATCTTCAATACCCTGGCCGTGCTCCTCACCCACCTTCCAAACCCTCGACCATCATATCTCATCATTTATCAGAGTGAGAATTCTCACATTTGTTTATATAGAAGAAAATTAATTATTATTAATTATTAGAAAATTTGTTTATATAGATAAACAAATTTTGAAAAGGAACCGTATCAAAGTCTTACATAGTTCTCGGCTTCTAGTCTCTTTAATATTAGCCATATATTTTGTATGAAAAAAAAAATTCCGCCATCTTGGTTTTTTTTTCTATTCATCAAATAGACCTTTGGGTCCTGATCATCTTTTGCCAAGAAACCACTCTTCCATCTATTATCCTCTCCGAGATAGACACCGACGAAGTTTGTATGGCCGCCATCTTTTTTCCGCCATTTTGGATTTTTTTTCAGCTCACTGTTAATCGGATGAAGTTTCGAATGACATTTGTTCGAGCACCCCCCACCTATCTTTAATAACCCGGCCGTGCTCCTCACCCGTCTCCGAAATCCTCAATCATCAGCTCTCTCCATATTTTTCCTCCAAATGAATTTTTGTCTTCTACACGAAACCATCAGTGAAAAAAAAATTTTCATACAAAATTTTACAGGAGAGGTGATCAATGAGTGAGTGAATCAGCACGAGCAGCTATATATATATTAAAGTGAAACTTTTATTACATCGTCTCAAACTTTTTCGTTTGTGTGTTGGATGTCGCGTGACGGTCGGCCGCGGAGTAGGGATAAAGTGAAAGGCACTCGTCAGAGCAGCCAAGGCCAAAATGGCGGCGCCTATTTAAATGTCTATAATGTGAAAAAAAGTTTTACTTTTACCGTGGTCTCATAAAACCACACAATCCTTTTTTATTAATCCCAATATTTCTTATCTAAACCCGACAGCAAAATTTTGTAAACTGTAAGTTTTTTTAACAGAGTAAACACAGACAACTTCAACAAAAAACAAAAAGTTGATGGAATATCTAAAATAAACGAAGACTACAAGCACTGTGACGAAAAAATCTTAAGCTTTTATTTTCTAACGTTACGGACGTTTTTTGCCGGCTAGGGTACCCCTGCGCAACGCCCCATAAGGAACTTCGTTCCAAAAAAAACTTGAGAGGTGTCAAGGGACACCCGGATGGAACGTAGTTCCTTCCGATTACATTGTGTTCGGTATTTTCGCGGTACAACATTGGGTCTCCATAGCCTAGTGGCTCCGGCAGTCGCTTAACAGTTCAAAGTCAATGGTTCGAATCCCAGCTCGACAGACTGAATTTTCTATTTCAATTTTATTTTAAATAATTTCTACATGTGGAATTTTTCCCACTTCCACATGTAGAAATTATTTAAAATAAAATTGAAAATAGAAAATTCAGTCTGTCGAGCTGGGATTCGAACCATCGACTTTGAACTGTTAAGCGACTGCCGGAGCCACTAGGCTACGGAGACCCAATGTTGTACCGCGAAAATACCGAACACAATGCAAAATTCACATTCAACAAAAAAGTGTCGGTTTCAAAAAAGTGTCGAGTGCTGGTTCCTTAATTTTTTCCGTCTAGCCCCCTTCCGCACCGCGCGGTAAGGAACTACGTTTCAAAAAAAGTAAAAAATTAAAAAAATACGCGTCGAATTGAGAACCTCCTCTTTTTGTTTTTTTATGTCGGTTAAAAATAGAATATAGATGTGCAACACGTTCATAGTTCAAGCGAGATGATACAAGTACAGTGCTGCCAACTTGAGATTATTTCGTGTATCCGTCGCTCGTCGGGTTGGCGAACTTGGACAACAAATTATATAGATTGTAAATTTTTTGTAGTTAAGTTTTTATTGAAAATTAAAGATAGGTATAGTTGACTGTTGAAGTAATAGTTTAGAACATGTTTGAAATTAATAAATAAGCAAATTAATTACTGATGATTTTTCCTAAATATTCTAATTTCAACGGTATTTCATATATCGAATAAAATATATCGATATTATATATTGACTTCAATTCAATCATTCGATAATATCGAATTTATCGATATTTTATCACGTATCGAGCATTCCTAGGCGTCGCGTCCGATCGCCGGCGTCAGGCGCATGCCGCGTGGGCGCGCATTTGGCGGGAACGGAAATATACTGCGTAGAGTATTGCATGCACGTGTCTTTTGTTTCTAAGACTTACAAAAGACCCTAAACTCGACACGTTTTTGTTTAGTTTGCGATCTTAATAGCCATTGACCATTATATTGTGCCCCAGATGTGGATACCGTTACCTATTTGACCCTAAAGTGACGTTAGCGAAACGTCATCGTTACGACCAATATGGTACGTCTAGAATCTAGATGCTGACCCTATAGTGACGTTAGCGAAACGTCATCTTTACGACCAATATGGTACGTCCAAGTGCTGACCCTAAAGTGACGTTAGCCAAACGTCCTCTTTACGACCAATATGGTACGTCCAGATGCTGACCCTATAGTGACGTTAGCGAAACGTCCTCTTTACGACCAATATGGTACGTCCAGATGCTGAACCTAAAGTAACGTTAGCAAAAAGTCCTCTTTACGACCAATATGGTACGTCCAAATGCTGACCCTAAAGTGACGTTAGCCAAACGTCCTCTTTACGACCAATATGGTACGTCCAGATGCTGACCCTAAAGTGACGTTAGCGAAACGTCCTCTTTACGACCAATATGGTACGTCCAAATGCTGACCCTAAAGTGACGTTAGCCAAACGTCCTCTTTACGACCAATATGGTACGTCCAGATGCTGACCCTATAGTGACGTTAGCGAAACGTCCTCTTTACGACCAATATGGTACGTCCAGATGCTGACCCTAAAGTGACGTTAGCGAAACGTCCTCTTTACGACCAATATGGTACGTCCAAATGCTGACCCTAAAGTGACGTTAGCCAAACGTCCTCTTTACGACCATTATGGTACGTCCAGATGCTGACCCTAAAGTGACGTTAGCGAAACGTCCTCTTTACGACCAATATGGTACGTCCAAATGCTGACCCTATAGTGAAGTTAGCGAAACGTCCTCTTTACGACCAATATGGCACGTCCAGATGCTGACCCTAAAGTGACGTTAGCGAAACGTCCTCTTTACGACCAATATGGTACGTCCAAATGCTGACCCTAAAGTGACGTTAGCCAAACGTCCTCTTTACGACCAATATGGTACGTCCAGATGCTGACCCTATAGTGACGTTAGCGAAACGTCCTCTTTACGACCAATATGGTACGTCCAGATGCTGACCCTAAAGTGACGTTAGCGAAACGTCCTCTTTACGACCAATATGGTACGTCCAAATGCTGACCCTAAAGTGACGTTAGCCAAACGTCCTCTTTACGACCATTATGGTACGTCCAGATGCTGACCCTAAAGTGACGTTAGCGAAACGTCCTCTTTACGACCAATATGGTACGTCCAAATGCTGACCCTATAGTGAAGTTAGCGAAACGTCCTCTTTACGACCAATATGGCACGTCCAGATGCTGACCCTAAAGTGACGTTAGCGAAACGTCCTCTTTACGACCAATATGGTACGTCCAAATGCTGACCCTAAAGTGACGTTAGCCAAACGTCCTCTTTACGACCAATATGGTACCTCCAGATGCTGACCCTAAAGTGACGTTAGCGAAACGTCCTCTTTACGACGAATATGGTACGTCCAGATGCTGACCCTAAAGTGACGTTAGCGAAACGTCCTATTTACGACCAATATGGTACGTCCAGATGCTGACCTTAAATTGACGTTCGCAAGACGTCCCCGTAGCGTCCGCTCTTGACGAAAAACTGACTGACCTTAAATTGACCTATGAATGACGTCACCTATACGTTTCTGACGTCAGTCTGCTACCTGGGTACTGGAACCCGGGCGGCATCAGAGGCCACATCCGCGAGCTCACAACACTCGCCCAGTCGCAGGATGTCCACGTCATCCTCCTGGGCGAGACCAAGCTCGCGGAACACGTCGAGCTCCGTATCCCGAACTTCTTCGTGTACCGGCGCGACGAAGTCTCTCCCCGGGGTCTAGCCTTCAGAGGAACGGCGGCCCTGGTGCGGAGGGACATCGTACACGAGGAAGTTGAACACGCACCATACACATCCCTGCGTACGCAGGGAGTGCGTGTTCACGCCGGGGAGGAGGAGCTCCTCCTGTATGCCGCCTACCGACCACCTACCACGACCTTCTGCAGCACTGACGTCCACACACTCCTCGAGTCGCATGCCCCCACACTAGTCGTGGGTGATTTTAACGCGAAGCACCAAGCCTGGGGCTCGCGCGTAATCACCCCGGCCGGAAGGGCTTTACTCGAGGACAGCGAGCACCACCAGTACGGTATATTGGGTCCTGGAGCACCGACCAATATACCGTCAAACCCCCACTACCACCCGGACGTCCTGGACATCGTGCTGCATCACCGGATTGACCACCCCATCAGTGTCGAGCCACTCTATGACCTCGACACTGAACACCTGCCCATACTAGTCACGCTTAACCTCCAGCGCGACTTCACCATACCGCGTCCTCCCAGAGCCAAGACCAACTGGGAGAAGTTCGCCGCCGCGCTGTCGGAGCTTGAGCTCGCAGGTCCCATCTCGACCCCAGTGGACGTTGACCGGGCCGCCAACACCATCATGGCGGCCATCCAGACGGCCAAACAGGAGGCCACTACCACCATGCCCACCACTGGTCGACGTGACCTGCTATCGAGCTCGCTCCGCGACATGCTGAGCAGGAAGCGCGCCCTGCGCAAACTATGGGCGCGCACTCGCTGTCCGACGGTCAAGCGTGACCTCAACCGTCTTGCACAGGAAGTGAGGCTAGCACTCGGCGCCCGCGAAGATGATGACTGGGAGAAGACCATCGACGCGGCAGCCGAGTCAGAAACATCGCTGTACCACCTGTGCAAGACACTCACCGGATCTGACTCACCCGTCTACCCGCTACTAGACAACCAGGGTAGGCGAAGATACTCCGCGCATGACCGAGCTGAGATCATGGCGGAGTATATGGAGAAGCAATTCACCCCCAACCCACCGGCCAACGACAACGCGCACAGGCACCACACCGAGCTCGACCATCAAGTGCGGGAATTCCTGTCGGCCCAGACTCCTCCGCTCCGGGGGGACGAGTTCATCTCCCCGTCTGAGCTGAGGAAAGCCGTCATCCGTCTCCCCAAACGGAAGGCGGCAGGCTACGACGGAATTCCGATCGCCGCACTTCAGCAGCTGCCAAGAAGAGCCCTCGTAGCGCTAGCGAGGCTCTTCAATGGCATTCTCCGCACCGCACACTTCCCGGAGACCTGGAAGCGGGGGAAGGTGATCACCATCCCCAAACCGGGCAAGGACCGCCGCCTCCCAGGGAGCTACCGCCCGATCACCCTACTGCCGCACATCGCCAAGCTGTTCGAGCGTCTGTTGCTGCGAAGGCTCACCCCGTACGTCCGTTTACGGGATGAGCAGTTCGGCTTTCGCAGTAACCACTCAACGACGCTCCAGCTGGCGAGAGGACTTCACCACATCGCCAGCAAGACGAACAAGGGCTACTGCACCGTCGGGGTCTTTCTCGACATCGAGAAGGCCTTCGACCGTGTGTGGCACACCGGTCTGCTGGCAAAGCTCCTCACCACCGACCTGCCACCCGCGATTGTGCGGCTGGTGGCCTCTTTCCTGGACGGGCGGTCCTTCCACGTCTCCGTGGAGGGCGCGGACTCCCAGCCGCGCCCCATCCGTGCGGGAGTGCCCCAAGGCAGCTGCCTCTCCCCGTGCCTGTACGCGTTGTACACCAACGACATCCCTACCCTCGCCGGACACCTGCGCGAGGGGGAGGAAGACGTGCTGTTGTCGCTCTACGCCGACGACAGCGCGTATCTCGCGTCGTCGTTCCACCAAGCCGCCGCCTGCAACAAGATGCAGCGCATGTTGGACCTGCTTCCGGAGTGGCTGGACAAGTGGAGGATGGCCGTCAACGTGGGGAAGACGGCCGCGATCCTGTTCGGCATCCGGAAGCCATTACGTCAGCTCCGCTTCCGAGGGCAGGACATAGAGTGGCAAACTTCGGTGTGCTACTTGGGGTGCCGCATCGACCTCAGCCTGAACCTGATTCCCATGGTCAACCACGTGGTGAGTCAGGCTAAGGCGGCACTGTCGATGCTGTACCAAGTCTTCACCTCGAGTCTATCACCGAAGACCAAGCTCCTCATCTATGGAGCCTATGTCCGCTCCAGACTGACGTACGCGGCCCCAGCCTGGTATGCGTACTGCTCAGCGTACCAGGCACGCCGCCTACAGGTCCAACAGAACAAGTGCCTCCGCCTGATCGTTGGAGCTCCGAGGTACGTGAGGAACGATGTGATCCATCGCGACCTCAAGACGCCCACCGTGGAGGAGTACGTCCGTACACTGGCGCGGCGCATGTTCGCCAGCGCCGACAACGGACCGTACGAACACCTCCACGGCATCGCACCGCTAGCCAGCCGACCACCGACCGGGCGTCCTCTACCTCGTGAGCTCCTGCGATCGCCACCACCGAGGAGGCACGCAGGCGGCCACAGCGACGACGACGCGAGACCCACCGGACATGACCTCAGCTCCGCGCACGGTGGCGACACCATCGCCCGTAGCGCGGAGCACTCCACTGGATTTGACACCGCCCCGCTCGCGGCGGCTATCTGCCCGCCAGCGACGCGGGGCCCCTGGCGATACACTGGCCCCGCGCTCGATGACGACCCTTTCGTCAGTAGCGCGGGGCCCCACACCGAACACGACACCGCTCCGCTCGCGGCGGCGACTTGCCCGCCTGTGACGCGGGGCCCCCGGACCGACACCGGTCCCGCGCACGGCAGCGACCTTATCGCCCGTAGCGCGGGCCCACCCTCTGGACCCGACACCGCTCCGCTCGCGGCGGCTACCCTGCCCGCCAGCGAGCGGAGCCACTGGACTGACATTGAGCCACAAGGCCCCTACTCAAGTTGAATAGGAGCCTCAGCCGTCGTGGATTGCCAAGACGGCTGAAAACTCACCACCGGGGAAGTGTTCTTCCCCGCGACCCGCCCGGGTAATGAGGCCACGCCTCGAAGCCCGCACCCTCCGCTGGCCACGGCCAACGAAGACGACCCTCGCAACAACCTTCTGCGATTATTACCTACTTACTCTGGTGTTTGAGTGAAATTCTTGTACCCAATCTTATGGAAATGCAACTTTCTGAATAAAACAGAATAGTTTATTATTCAAATAAACTTTTACAAAGTGCTTTCGAATCATCAAGTGAATCTACCACTGGTTCGGAATGCCATTCCAACCGAAAAGAGCCAGCAAGAAACACGGCGTTGCGCCTTTTAAAATAATAATATGTTGTACACAGGTTAGTTATTACTGTCTCATGAATTTTTTATCATTTAATATTAATCTTCAATTGTATAGGTACTAATATTATGCTTTTTTCATTAGAATACCCTTAATCAATTTCTTAAATTTGTGCAAAGTGTTCTTTTGAAATGGAGGCAGTTCGGCTATGGAATGCCGTGCCCGATTTAAGGAGGGCAAACTCAAAATTTTCATTATACGGCATGTGAAGGATCATCTGCTCAAAACCATGTAACCTCTGTCTGGTTGTCCCTTTTTCTATATTTATTAAATTGAATACTAATTTTATGTATCATAATATGTATGGTATCATGTTACGTACAGTACCCGGCGATTTATATTGCAGATCGGCCTTTGGAATAAAACGCTATTTCTATTCTATTGCAAGGAAAGCTAGCCAGAAATTCACGTTGTAATTACTGAAATCTCTTCACAATCGGCGAGCACATCACGTAACATATATAAAAAAAAATGCAGTCGAACTGTGAATAGAATAGAATAGCGTTTTATTCCAAAGGCGGATGTGCAATATATATCGCCGGGTACTGTAATGAATTATGTATCATGTAATATATTTAGGTATAATATGTATTTAATTCCTGAGCCTACTTAGGCTCAGGACCGCTCAGCGTGCGATGGAAAGAGCTATGCTCGGAGTATCCCTGCGGGATCGAATCAGAAATGAGGAGATCCGTAGGAGAACCAGAGTCACCGACATAGCTCAGCAAGTCGCGATACTGAAGTGGAAATGGGCGGGGCACATAGTTCGAAGAGCTGATGGTCGTTGGGGTCCCAAGGTGCTGGAGTGGCGACCCCGCTCCGGGAAGCGCAGTGTTGGCAGACCCCCCACCAGATGGACCGACGACATCAAGCGAGTCGCAGGGAGCCGCTGGATTCAGGCGGCGCAAGACCGAGGCCTGTGGAAGTCCATGCAAGAGAGCTTAGTCCAGCTGTGGACGTCTATCGGTTGATAAAGAAGAAAAAGAAGATGTATTTAATTATCATATTCAATATATTTATTAAAATATATTTATTAAAAAGGTAGAAAATGCTTTAGCATTAAGTCCGCCCTTTGTACTATTTTTGTGCAATAAAGTGTTAAAAAAAGGCAAGTCTATAATCGACTGTGGAATTTTACTATAGAACGTCACGCCCATTCCCGCAAACGACTTTCGGACTTTCTTGAGGCGTACTTGAGGAATCACGAACCTTAAGAAAATTAGGTTTTTTTTTAAACAAGATTTTGTAGGACTTGCCCTGCTAATTATCATATTATTTAAAAATAGCATAGCAACCCGATAGTAAAACATCAGTAGATATTAGTTAACATTAGCCATGCTTAACTTGACTAATGCTCCCCTCTTTCCTCCAAATATCGTAAAGCTTACGTTTCAAGTGGATACGAGGATATTGCAACCGTTTTACCGTTGGGCTATTGAATAAATAACTGGCAAAAAGCTTAGCTTTGTGAGGGCTTGCGTATGTACTTTGAGTATTAAACCAGTTTAATACTCACAGCTCGCGTAGTTTTTACGGGTAATAAGTTCTGTTGCAGCGATGTTAACTCTTTGGTTTTCTAACAGATGGCGTTAGTAGATAGTACAATAACATTCTATCCGATGAATACAAAATTGTTAACTACTTAATGTTAATTTTTTAATGGTTATAAAATTATATTTTTTTTGACAGATAACATATCTGGATTTGAAGTTAAATTACTATGTTAAAGCACAAATGTATAGGCGTGATAGTTTTTCAGTAAAGTGTACCACAAAAATACTCAGGTTGTGGGAATAATTATTTCTTTGCAAGAATGTTTGTACAGTGGGTTGGTACGTAGCAGATATTGTCAGTAATATTATGAATTGAAGCGAAACTCTTTATTTGTAAGGAGTCGTGAGTTTACACAAGTCAACGGGAGACTCTAAATGATACCCAACTTGCAATTCTCGATACGCCTTCAAAGTTTCACGCGAAGGAACAAAATACCTAAGTTGTTAAAATAACAAACAAGTAGGTACCTGAAGTAAGTACTGTAGCAAAAAGTTTGAAAGCCTCTCTCACTTTGTGTCATTATCGAGCGACGCAGGCGGCGATAGACGCTCCGACTTAATAAAAAACACTGTTACAAAGACTTTTCAACTGTTTGTTACTGCAGAAAGGACAAAGCCTAAATAAGAACAAAATTAATCATTTTTAGTACAGTAAGTTATAATTATGTTTTGAAATGGAGCTACATATTTCCTGTCATTCTATTTAACTAATATTTCAAATATAAAAAAATTTAAAACTAAATATAATAATTTAGTATAACAAATTATTTTAAAAAACCGACTTCAAACACCCGCGCCACTACGAAGTATATGTAGGCACCTCTCCTCTGGCCGAGCGTCTAATAAAGGCAATCACACACTATCTCAGAACAGAACATCATTCTCAGCAATCACCTTCTCTCAATGATAATAACTATCCACAAGGAGGTACATTGTAATCTTTACATAACAAGCATGGATCCCAACATTTCCATGTCTAACTAGACAAACCCGGCTAACTACTCTAGCCTAGGCGCAGCCTCCACCATCCCCATATAGCTGCCCTGACTCCACCTCAGAAGACCCTAAGCAAAATCTTCTTTCTAACTCGCTCATGGCCCATCTCAAGGCAAAGAGATACTATCATCATTAACATTGCAACAAACTCACCAAACAACCAATTCATCACTCACTCACTCCACAACGACTGATCAATCTTTCCGCAACATCACCAATTACACAATCAATCACTCTAGATTCCAAATGCATTGCAACCACAATAAAATGGCACTGCACCAACTCCATGACCAAAAGCCTACGAACATGTCATCGAACGTAACAACCACTGCATAGCCAGTAACACTTCAACAATAATCGCATAATTACTCTACACTATAGCAATCACTAATCGTAAACCCTTTATTCTTAAATCCGACAAATTAATGACAAAACTACTAAAACTACGCTTGCGACCTTTAATGACAGAAATGCGAATCCATCGACCACAAACACTAGAATAATCTCAATTCTACCACAGACTACAAACATTAGCGAATAATATATGACACAAACGTCCACAGACCAATCGATAACACATGGAACTAGGAATTACGACTACGTCAACAGATTGCACCTCACAATATCCTACATATATAATTGATTATCCTACATACATATATTGGTATATTGAAGTATACCCTTTCAAACAAAAAAAGAATTTCCAAAATCGGTTCAGGCATCTTCGAGTAATCGGTAAACATAAAAAAAAGATTCCAACGAATTGAGAACCTCTTCTTTTTTTGAAATCGGTTTAAAATATCATCCAAACCACTGAAACTAAGCAATATGGCAATAATGGCCAAACTTATAGGTATGTTGGTTACCAGGCAACTACTACTATTAATTAACTCCGCGGAAACGCTTTATTTTTCAGGCGATCCGTTGCTCTATTGCTGCGTGATTGAAGGATAAACCAATAAAAAAGCAAACTCTCGCATTAATAATATCTAATATTAGAAAGGATGAATGTATGACAAATTTATCATGACGTCATCACAATCATAGCTAAGAATATTATATAAATAGCCGCTCGACGCTTTAAAATAATACCTTGGACCGTCTTCAAACTGTATACAACTTTGACAATCAGGGCAAAAATAAAATTAAGTGGATCGCCAACTTTGGGAATGGCCAATGAGAATTTGTTGAACTAAAGCAAGAAAATTACAGTTAGTTAAATTAGCATCGCAGTGCAATCATTTTCTACGGCTATACTTTGATAGAAACCTGTAAACTTAGCGTAAGGATGACAAAATTACTGATGTAAAAAGCAAGTACTAAGAATCCTTGTTTTAATGTCGTAGATATTCCAAAACAGTGATTATTTTTGCGCTTGGGGATCTGGTTGTAAACAAACATCCAACTGCGCGTAAAGTTTTTTTATAAATCCCGAAGAAACCCTTTATTTTTGACGTGATAACGTCTTATAAATCGATGAACACCGGCTGCACGCACGAATAAGTGTCACGTTCCGTCTGCGCCTGAGCGTGCAAGCGAGAGCGTGGAACAAGCGATAGAGAGGCACGATCGGCCCAAGCGTAGGCTTGTGACCAGAGAAAATTTTAATTTTCAATTAACTCCTTCTTTGTTTAAACAAAATAATGATAATTCATTGATAATAATTCAATCCAATTCATAAAAGTATGCAATTTTTCATCAATGTTTCTTTATGACGTTATCACGTAAAACTATCGTCCTAACTATCGTCGACCTTACAGACAACCAATTTTTCCAAAAGAAAAAGGAGCTTACTTCACTCTGCAGGTACTCAACTAAACTCATGTACTTAAAAATAAAATTGATCCTTACCTTCGTTGTGGAGTGATTGAAAAATAAATCAATAAATTAAAAAAAATACACTTTCACATAATTGGTTTACCTAGTACGATAAGATTTTTAGAATTCTAACCTTTCTATACCTATACTTTAGTTAAAGGAAACACAACATTAAGAAAACTGTTTTAAAATCGAAAAACGAGTTCCAACGTGAAAAGCAATTTATTTAACTGCTGGAGCAACTATTTAATAATAAAAGTCTATAATAGAGAAATTAATTAACTAGAAAAATTGTTGTATGAATGCGTTGAGGCGATCTAATGGGTTTCCAATTGAACGGTAACGCAGGCCCTTACCTCTAAAAAACAAAAATATAGACATACTCGTACGAGTATGTCTCCAGAGCTTGTTCGATTACTTTATTCTTCTTGAAAAACGTTAGTAAGTAGTATTGGATATATGGACATAATCACTGGTAGAATCGAAGGAACGAGACTCATTAATTATTATCATCAACAACCGATCAACGGCTCACTACTGAGCGCAGGTCTTTTCTCAGAGAATGGATATATATAGGCCATAGTCCTTCACAATGGCCCAATGCAAATTGGCAGAATTCACACGCCTTTAAGAACGTTATGGAGAACTCTCAGGCATGCAGGTTTCTCCACCATGTTTTCCTTCACCATTGAAGCATGTGATATTTAATTGCTTAAACTTGCACAACTCTAAAAATCTGCGTGCCCGGGATCCAACCCGCAACATTCCGAATATATTAAGACCGCAGTCCTAACCAGTCAGCCAGTCTATGCTTCAAAACAATAAGCGATGGCTTTGCTACGCCATCGGCGTAGTCGTTATTATCCGTCTGTACATAGATTTCTTCCAAGCTTCACCACAGAACACGATCTTGTGCCACTTGTATCCCCGATCGCTATTCAAAAGGAGAGCACCTCCAAAATAGTGCTTCAACTGAATTAACCTAACCTGCAGTGCCCCCTGCTGGTCTACAAATGAGACTAACCGCACTGACAAAATGGCGGCATATTCCATTTTTAAAGTGAAAATAAAAATGGCACAGGCTGGTGTCAAGCAGTTGTGACTGGACATGGACAAGTCGCAACAAGCTGTATTCAAGTAGGTTTTGATTTCATATTGAATCGGGAAGATTACAGAGGTATTATGCCACTGCTTCTAACCTCTTAATTCCAAAGCAAATAACAATTATGCCAGCAAAGCTCCCAGCAGGCAGGCTGTCTCACTGCATTTGAATATTAAGCTGCTCTCAACGCCAGCTGTGCAAACCTGAGCTTCTAAATAATTTCTGATGGAACTGTTTCAACGTTTGGATAGGTGCATATTTTGTACATTGTACAATAGTATTCTTGTGGTATCCATCAACCATTCAACCCACTATGTAGTTGAAACATTGATCTACGGTGCGATTATCTAAAGTTATTCCTTTGATCGTAATCGTATTCGATGACATTAGCGTCAAAGTAAAACAAATCATAATAGCATTGAATTAGAGCTCAATTTCGTGTATACATTCTTATACGTTTACCTGAGGTGCGATTGTCGAAAGTTATTCCATTGTTCGTAATCGTATTTTATGACATTAGCGTCAAAGTAAACCATAACAACTTTGAATTAGAGCTCAATTTCGTTTATGCATTCTAATACGTTTACCTATGTACAATACGCTCCATAATGCTCTATATTAAAATTGGTTATACTGAATTTGTGACTTTAAATCAATACAATCAAGGATTATTTTATTTTGACGCTAATGTCATCGAATATGAATACGATCAATGGAATAACTTTTAGACAATTGGTACCCACGTTTGAGTCGAAACGAAATAGTTATTGGATTTTGGAACGTAAGTTCCTTATCGCGCGGTGCGGAAGGGGGCTAGACGGAAAAAATTAAGGAACCGACACTCGACACTTTTTTGAAACCGACACTTTTTTGTTGAATGTGAATTTGGCATTGTGTTCGGTATTTTTTTTATTTTTTTATTTTTTTTAAATCTGACATTTTTATAGAGGGTTTGTTCAGACCGAATGAACATGTCACCCTCATCGGGCCGGCTCACAGAGAACTACCTTCGTTTTACATGCGATTTATAAATCTCATACAGTGCTCTAGCCTCCTTTGATATCGGGCAGGCCAGAACACTGTTGCAAGAGCCTAACTCCCGCAAATCAACATTGAACTTACATTTAAAAATAAATCTATCTCTTTCGTTGCGGACACACTCCACCAAAACGTGGTACACATCTTCGATATTATTGCACTCTTTGCATTTTGGTGAGGTCGCTTTACCTACAAGATATGCAAAACCATTTAGGGGAATGTGTCCGCAACGAAGTCTTAGCGCTACTACAGTGTTGCATCTGCTTAACTTTAGACCAGCAAACCACGGTGATCGGGGAAGAGATGGCTGGATGGTTCTGTACCATATGCCCTTTGTGAGTGACCTCTGGTCAAAGTACTCCTTCCACATATCGAAACACTTTTCTTTGATTTTATACGTTAAGTCACCGAAGTAAGGTAGCCCGTCAGATGGTAGATCTGAGTACGACGCCTCTTTAGCTAGACGGTCGACTTGCTCATTTCCCGGCAGGCCTATGTGAGACGGGACCCATTGTAAGCATAAGTTTTTCTTTTGAGATAATATTTTTAAAATGGATTTTATTATATCATATGCTATTGGAACGCCGCGAAAAACAGTTGTATTACACCTTAGAAGGTGTTGCAGAGCACTTTTCGAGTCTGTAAAAATAACATAGTTACCAGGCGCAAGGGAGTCGATATATGCCACAGCTTCTGCTATTGCTATTAGTTCAATATGCATGATGGATAAATTTACATTAACTTGTAGTTTGACCGAAGTTTTAGATTGATAGTCCAAAAAAGCCATACCAGCTTCATCTCTTCCTTTACAACCATCTGTGTAAATGCTATAATAATTGTCATATTTACTTGCTAAGTAATGTATACAAATATCTCTTAAAATAGACGGATTATATTGCCTTTTAGAGTTACTTATCGTTTCAATCTCCGTATTAATTACATTTGATAAATTCACATTGCTGATCCAGGTATCCAACAAGAAACAATCTAAATTTGTATTTTTCTGGAACGCAGTGGATTGAAATTGGTCCTGAACTGAAGCTAGAACAGGTTTATTTCTACTTCTCCAATACCTGTTCTGACAAAGAGAACTAAGATCACTCAATATATCAGATAGCTCACTTGGCAAGATTGACACCGACTTAAACCAAAATTTCCCAGCCAGATAGTATCTTCTCGTGAAGAGGGGTTGGAGATGGAGCTCTGATTCCATTACATGAATCAGCGTGCTTTTGATGAAGCCACCAATGATCCGCATGTATTGGTTCTGGATTTTATCTAACTTTCCCAAGTGTGTGTTACAACTATTTGAGAAGAGGAAACTGGCATAGTCTAGTCGGCTTCGTACTAAGACAATATATAGTCTTCTCAAATGAGTCGGGTGGACACCCCAACCAGGTCCCACCAGTACTTTAAAAACATTGAAAATCTTTGAACATCTCTCTTTCAAATCATTGATGTGTTTTTTCCACCTTAGAGAATAATCTAGCCATAGTCCTAAGTATTTTATACAATTGGCTACCTGGAGAGACGAATCGTTTACTGATAAATTTACAGTTGCATTTTTGTAACCCCTTCTATAAATACACACTTTACTCTTTGCTGCTGAAACCTGTAATCCTAATTGCATAGCAGCATGAACAAATTTATCTATTTCTAGTTGCAAGACCTGTGCCCCTCGTTCAGTATTTTTGCAAGTCATATATAGAACAAAGTCGTCGGCGTATTGGGAGATTGAAACTTTACTAGTATTTAAACATTTACATAAATTTAATGTCGCAATATTGAAAAGCAATGGTGAAAGCGGATCCCCCTGAGCCAAACCCTTCCCAGTTTTCCTGCACAGATAAACATTGTCAACAGTAATTTTCAAGTTCCTTTCACTAAGAAAATTCCACAAGTAGCTGCACAATTTACCACCAATTCCTAGATTATCCATTGATCGTAGCAGTACCGACACATCTACGTTGTTGTATGCATCTTCTAGATCTATGAAGCATCCTATAGTGACTAGACGTTTAGATAAGGCTACTTGTATGCTTGAAACTAATGTAGATAAATTTTCCAATGAAGATCGACCTTTGCGAAAACCGGTAGTTGATGGCAATAAAATGTTATTCTTTTCTATGTGCCACTCTAATCTTTTGATTAGTATGCCATGAAAAATTTTACAGACGCACGATATCATTGAGATAGGTCTGAGAGATATAGGGGAACCCGAACTTATGTTAGCTTTAGGGATAGGCATAATGATCATGTCCCTCCACTGTATAGGCACGAAACCGTGAGTATAAAAGGAGTTATATAATTGTACTAAAATATTTTTACCATTAGTAGGCAAATTCTTAATCATAGAGTAGAATATATTGTCGTCCCCTGGGGTAGTGTCTTTATTTTTCATACAACTATGCAATTCATGCAATGATAAAACTGTATCTAAAGACTCATTAGTTGATGTGAAATCCGGTCTATTTGGGGTTACAAAATCAGGAGCGAGTCTTTCCAAAAGTTTGATGCATTTGTCCCTGTCAACATTATTTCTAGAACTGTGGTGGCCTTTTAGCCATCTCATTTTATACCAAATATCGTTTTGATTTGAAGATTCATCTAAAGAGCTGCAGAAGTTTTGAAATGATTTGTCTCTTTCTTTGCGAATGTTTTTCTGGGAATTCTGAATTTTTTCCCGTAAGATATCTAAATTTCGGGGAGTAGGGTTGCGTCTAAATGTTGACAGGGCCAAACGACGTTCTGCAACACACTTGGAAAGGCCAGGGTTCCAGTACGGTTTGGGACTAAACTTATTGGTAGGGTTCGGACTTATTTTTAAAAAGGGAATGTGTAGATCTGCAGCTGTATTTAAGCATTTTATAAAATTATCATAAGTAGTTTGAGTATTCTCTTTATGATCAAAATTTTCGAACATTAATTCTAAACAATTTTTATAATTCTTCCAATTAGCCTTTTTGAAATTCCGCCGAGGAACGCTACTAGAATGGGCAATAAACCCAGTAGAGATTTTTATCATCAAATGGTCGCTGCCTAGTGATTCGTTTAAAACAGTCCAGTTAAAGCGTAACATAATATCTGAGGAAACTAGTGATATATCTGGAGCTGACTGCCTACACTGTCCATTCACTAATCGTATAAGAGTAGGTGTGCCATCATTCAATGAGCAAAATAAATGTTCTTCTAGTGCATCGCATATTTGAACTCCCCTCGTGTCATTTTTATTAGACCAATTTGTATGGTGGCCGTTGAAGTCACCTAAAATTAGAGTTTTCCTTCTGAAAGTTGAAAAAAGACTATCCCACTCTTTCTGATGTGTACGTGCTGCTGGAGGGCAGTACAAAGAAACAATGTGGTCCATTGTATCGCAGTTGTGTACCTTAATTGCTATCATTTCCAGATTCGGGCTATTGTCTGGTACTTGCAACAAATCGGCTTTAATAGATCTGTGAACAAATAGTGCCACGCCTCCATATGAGTCTGACCTATCCTTACGAAGGTATTTCGGTTCGGTATTTTCGCGGTACAATATTGGGTCTCCGTAGCCTAGTGGCTTCGGCAGTCGCTTAACAGTTAAAAGTCGATAGTTCGAATCCCAGCTCGACAGACTGAATTTTCTATTTTCAATTTTATTTTAAATAATTTCTGTATGTGGAATTTTTCCGTAATTTTTGGAACGTAAGTTCCTTATTTATTGTATAAATTGGATAAAATGTTATTGTACTACTAACGCCATCTGTTAAAAAACCAGAGTAACTCTTCGGTTTTGTAACATTGCTGCAATAGAAATAAACTAAATATAATTCATCGTAGTTAATCAATTTAATACTAGATGACACCACTAGTTTATTACAATTCCTTCACTAATTAATCGAAAGGAACTTCGTTCCATCCGGGTGTCCCTTGACACCTCTCAAGTTTTTTAGTTGGGAAATGTTTGGTCCCCGTGAATCGAAGACCTCGTCAAGCCGTTGGCCTGACAATTGTCTCAGTTGGAGATTGCCATGGAATGAACTATGAGAGCGAGAGAATACATTTTGCATCAGTGTTTGCGCGTGTCAGTATGTATCCGGCATATTAGATTGTCTCCGTCAAAATTGTTTGTCGTGGGCAACCTTCAGTCGGTACAGTATTTCTAAAACATTCAATGGACTCGCACAAAACTTTATCGCTCAATGTTTCTGATGCAATTGTAAAGCCCTGTCATGTACCTATAACTGGAATACCTTCAAGTAAAACTAAATAGTCGCCTTCCTAACCAGACCTCATCATAGCTTTCATGACAAGTCATTAGTCATGATTATGGTCATAAGCAAGTCTATTTACGAGTAAGAAAAAGAGCTACAAAATAGCTTTGTGGAAAATTATAAGATACGGAATCTAATATAATACGATACACTTTTATTAAAACGACTAAACCAAACGTTATCTGAAGCTTTATCGAATCCTTACGAGAAATATTGCTAAATCTGGAATGCCGTAAGAATAATCCCACATCAAAGATAACGTACAGACAGTACGACGCTATAATATAAATACTACGTGCGCTTCACTAGACGAGCCATTTATGACATTGGTAGAGGTCATATTAAAGTTCGAAGAGCGATTTGATTTAATACTTTAAACTTCGTCGACATCCTGGCACATGACAACCAGTACACAAAACAAAAGTTGAGACGAGATGTCATGGTTCTTTTATGAATTTCAACTTTACACCCTTTATTTTACACCCTCTCCATCTGCTTATCTGGAACCCTTTCAAGCCACTAAACCACAAATTATGCAAGTTAGCTTGCATTTTAAAAAAACCAACGAGGTGCATTTTTGTTTAGTACCTACAGCCATATTAAAGCCCTATTAAAGTTCTTCTTCTTCTTCTTCTTCTTTGTCAACCGATAGACGTCCACTACTGCATAAAGGTCTCTTACATGGACCTCCACAGGCCTCGGCCTTGCGCTGCCTGAAAAGTTAGTTGTATATTTATTATTTAAATCGACATATTGGGATATGAACCCGCTGCGCTTATGACTGTGGCCACAACTTTCAACTGAAGCAGTTAGTACATATACAACGCAGTAGTCTGAACTATTTTATACTCCTCTTTGCTCCGAACTAAGTATTGTGTAGATGATTGTACAGACGAGAGCTCTTAGCAAATGTTCCACGTGAATCCGTTTTGCTTGAATTTGTTAAAGGAATAAAACGTGGGGCTGTTATTTCTGAGAGTATCATAGTGTCAATAATGGAGAAATGTTAACATGAAGTAGGTACCTATATTTTTTTTTATTTAAGTTCCTATTTCAAAACTTTATTTTGTCACTAGCTGATGCCTGCGACTTCGTCTATATCTAGCCTATGCCATTCTCCAGGTCCTTAACCATATCTATGCAAAAAATCACGTTTCGACTTTGGTTTAATCGACTATTCTGAATCGAGATACGCTGTTGCGACATGATTGAAGGACAAACTAACAAACAAACATACTTTCGCATTTATAATATTTGTAACGACGTAGACCAACCACTCATTCATTCATTCATTGGTACCCAGGTAATCATTGTCTAAAAGTTATTCCATTGATCGTATTCGTATTCGACAACATTAGCGTCAACGTCAAATAATCCTTGAATCCTTGAATGATTGATTTAAAGTCACAAAATCAGTACACCCAATTTTAGCATGGAGCGTTATGGAGCGTGTCGTATATACCTAAACGTATAAGAATGTATACACGAAATTGAGATCTAATTCAATGCTGTTATGGTTTATTTTACTTTGACGCTAATGTCATCGAATACGATTACGATCAAAGGAATAACTTTAGACAATCGCACCTGCACCACACTGGTTTGGTTAAAGTTTAAAGCTATTATGTAATGTAAACTCTACCGTGCCGTCAGGTATGGTTTGATTGATTTGGGGTATGGGGATATTGGGGTATTTATCTACTATCTATTTCTTTCTTATCACTAATAAATAACAGATGACTGATGAGGGTATAAATTTCTTATACCGAATCTAAGATATTAAACATCATCATCATCATCATCATTAGCATCCCATCAACGGCTCACTACTGAGCACAGGTCTCCTCTCAGAGAAGTGTTATAGGCCATAGTCCACCACGCTGGCTCAATGTGAATTGGTGGACTTTTGAAAGAACTCTCAGATGTGCAGGTTTCCTCCCGATGTTTTCCTTCACGGTTGAAGCAAGAGATAGTTAATTGCTTAAACGCACTTGACTCCGAAAAGTCAGAGGTGCGTACCCGGGATCGAACCTGCGACCCCCGGAATAGGAGATCACAGTCCTAACCACTAGGCTATCACGGCTATCAGACCTTAATAGTGTCATCTATTAAATTAATTTAACATAGCAGCCTATTAGGAACGTACAGCGTAAGTCGCGGGTACGATATTGGCTCCGTGTGGTTTTTCCGCTGATCCATGCGCAAGCGAGAGCAATATTCACATCGCTATTCAAAACTTCCATGCACAATCCAAGTTCTCCGTTGATCAAAGTTCTAAACTATCCACCGTTTTTATTTTATTTTTGTACTCTAAACTAGCTGATGCATGATTAAGTTATTAAAATCCCGCGGAAACTATTTTATTTTCAGGGATAAAAAGTAGCCTATGTCACTCTCCAGGTCTTCAACTATACCGACCTACTCATGCAAAAAATCACGCCAATCCGTAGCTCTGTTGCAGCGTGATTGAAGGGCAAACGAACAAACAAACACACTTTTGCATATTTTATAATAATACTAGCTGTTGCCCCCGCGACTTCATTCGTGTGGTATTAAGTTCTATGTCTATAAAATCCCGTCGGAACTCCTGGTTTTATAAAAAGTAACCTGTAACTTTGCAGGTCCGCAACCCTACCCCTCAAAGAATCGCGTAGATCCGGTGCTCGATATAATATCTTGAAGAATGATGGGCAATCATACAAAAATTCAACCCCTATTTAACCCCTTTGGGGATAGACTTTTTAAAAAATATGAAACATGTACTTCTTTGTTTTTAAACAAAGCCAAAATACTAAACATATATATAATACATAACTTGAAAAATGACGGACTTTCATACAAACTATCAACCCCTATTTTACCCCTTCGGAGGTAGAATTTTCAACAATGTAAAATACGTACTTCGTTATTTTTAATTAAGAGCCAAAATACCAAGTTTCATCCATCATCACCTAATCCTGAGGATCCTGGCAAGGATAATGGGACAAACTATTTAAATTATTGCATTGTCATTGGTCCTTGATAAGTGTGCAAAGTTTCAAATCAATCCGACGTTTTGAAGGGGATGAAAATCGAGTCCAAAAATTCGGTTTCATAGATTCATAGATACATAGATAAGAACCCAAGCTAATAAAAGCGTATTAAAAATTATAAATATCTTTATTTCGGGGGCTCTCATAGAAGCTGATAGTTTGTATGAAAGTCCGTCATTTTTATGTAAATAAGCTATATTACGAATGTAATATGTCGATGGTTCCCATGCAACTTTGTCATTATGAAGTTAAGGACTGATTACACCAACGTAAAAATATAAAACTTATCCGAGCGTTTTGATATTTTGACAGTATTTTGAGTACAAAAACTGTCAAAACGCCCAATTTATTCCTTGGTAAAACGTAACTCGATGTTGGTGAAATAGGCACCTTTGATCTCCGCCAGATAGCTCGTTAATTAAACTAAGATAAGCTTTCCCTGTAGCACCCAGTAGGTAGTAGAGTAGTAAAATGTTATTCTTGATGAGGCAAATAAACGGGGCGACTAAAATGTGTGTAAATTATCGTCTACATTATTACAGGAGCGCTAAAAGGGTTGAATTTGTCGCTCTACCATCTACAATATTCTGCGTTGGTCCATAATATTTTAATTAGGTTACGACAGGACTAAGTAGCAGCCCCACATAATTAAAGACAACGAATTAATGAGACTACTTGAAACAAAAAACCTGAGAGTCTTCTTATAAAAGGAAAAGGTGACTGACTGACTGATCTATCAACGCACAGCTCAAATCACTAAACGGATCGGGCTGAAATTCAAAAGAAAGGATTTTTGAAAATTCCACCCCTAAGGGGTTAAAATAGGGGGTTGAAAAATCGAACTTAACTTGAGTAAAGTTGCGGGTAAATGCTAGTTCTCTATAATGTTCTCAAAGGTGTGTGAAGTCTGCCAATTCACACTTGGTGTTGGTGTGAAAATGGACAGAGCGCGCGAGTTTTCGACAAAAATACGGATAGTGAATTTGTTTTATTTAAAGAGCATTGAAGAGTTCAGATGATATTAATTCTATTTACCTGAAATAAATATTTACAAGAACTTTCAAGATTTTGATTGGTTTTTCTATTGCCCCGACAAACTTTGTATTTACACTGTATTTTCCAATGAAAACTGTAGCAGCCATCTTAAAAGGAAATCTAACCGGACGTTGGTAAACGTTTGATAGATAAATTGAAATACGAAGGAGCTGTTTTCTGAGTTAAAAGATATATTTTTTTTGTGTTCTGAGTTAAAAGAAGCCGCAGGAAATTTTGAAGAGACTTCTTAGATTGTTAACTAAGTTTTCGATTTAAGAAGCTGGTAGGTGTTTCAAGCAGATTTTATATAGGAACAAATCACTACTAACTTTTGCTTAAAAACAGATTATGTTAAGGTAATTTCACTAAGTAAGTACTTAGTTTACTTTTTTTCATGTGTGAAAGTTTTTTGTGTGCTTGTTTCTTACTCAAAAACTGCAAGCCTGACTTCGATTCGGTTTAATGCATTAAAAAGCTACTTCGGAGTAGGTCGTTTTGCAGTTAGATGTGGCAGTCACAGTGGTAGGTTTACAAAAAATAGAAAATCAAAGTTGATTGCCATAGTTGAAAGATTACGTTAAGGTACTTATTTAATAACAGATTTTTTTAAATAGTAGGTACTTATACCTATACTAATAATGTTTATACTGTAGCAACTTTTTACACTAATTAGGCTTTTGCCTGCGGATTTGTTCACGTTAAGTTCGATAATTCAAACCTTTTTTTACCCCTTTAGGGATTGAATTTTCAAAAATCCTTTCTTAGTGGATACCAACGTCTTAATAGCTGTATGTATAGTATGCGAAACAGACTGATCTATCCAGAGGTTTGAGCTGTGCGTTGATAGATCAGTCAGTCAGTCACCTTTCTATATTTAGAGAAGAAGATAGACTACATCAACATCATTATGAATTTTTCTTCCTTCCTATTCTCTTTTTTCCTGTAGTAAGTTAGATAAATAGAATTTTCTTGTGAAAGGCTTCCTCAGTGTTGGTAGAGGTACAGGTAAAATTCCTTTAAAGTCTAGGTATCTTGCATTTAATTAATGTAAATTTCCACGCTAGAATAATGCCCGTTTCGTGCAACAAAGCGTAAAACAATGGCCGCTCCTAATTAAAAGCCCTAAATTGTTCCGAGCAATATTAACAAGGGGCCACCGATCATGATTATTACGAGTAGATACTGACTTTTCGTTATTATACTTCTAACTAGTGATTAACATGTTCAACTGCGGATGAGAGGTCCGGAGTCCGATTCCTGGGTCCAAAAAAAGAGGTTCCTACCTATCAGGTTTTTCTGTCCAGAAAGTGCTAGCTCGGAGTTATGTAGTCGTCGATGTGTCAACCCCGTGCATTAGAGAGAGAGCTGTGTAGTTAGCTATAAGTTTTAAGGGCTTTTTAAGCTATTGCATAGCTTTTATCGCGGGCTTTGAGCGCAGCGACCGAATCAAGAAATTCCGTAACGAAAATAAACCTAACACCCCCCACTCCGACCGGCACAGCGGTGCGGCGTTGAAAGCCGTGCATCGTCTACCGTCGTTTCAGTTCGGCAGAATTCGGCACGGTGTTTGTGTGCGTGCGACTAGACGAATGCTATGCAATAGCTTTACCGCGGCAGTCCCCGAGTGCCACACGTATTTTTTTTAATTATTTTATCATCATTATTAACCCCCGACGCAAAAGGAGGGGTGTGGATCTTAGCTACGATTTATGAAGGTCTGCTCAGGCGTTTGACAATCATCAGCTAATATCCTACTTGATTAAAGGGTCCTACAAGTTTTCGCTTGTGCGATTATGAAATTTTGTGTGTTGTTACTTCGGACTATTTCCAAGACATGGTAACCTTGAGCTGATGCTGCAGCATCAAATAGTCTGCGTAATACTCAACTCCTCAGTAATATACAGCAGATATAGTAGATATGGTTGGGCTCACATTAGAGTGGTCTCAATGAGTAGGTATTAGATAGATGAAGTTCGAGGATCGAGGAGGAGGATCTGACGATGGAACAGAAAACTGGGTAACAGGATGTCAAGTATATCTTACATAGATCCGGCCATAGATTCACATGTTTGGGGTCAATGATGTTATATATTTAAATTTGGGGTGTTTTTAATTTTCATTAGTTATATTGCGTAAAACTTATTACTACCTATCGTAACCCTAATATAACTGAACCTTGTTAGCAACAAAGAGCTTTAATTTAACCCTTTTGGCGTCCCGGCAAACAAGAAGCTAGACAATAACTTATATAAACATTCCACCTTTGCCGCTTGCCTGTATAAAGAAAACAGCTTATTATTAAGAGAAATCTCTTAACAATAAGCTGTACAAAGTATGATTCTTATCTGATATTAACCATCTAAAGTTAATGTTGTAAATACGCCTTAGAAACTAATATCTGAAGCAATGATAGCCTAGAGGTAGTACTGCAGTCTCCTATTCGGGGGGTCGCAGGTTCGATCCCAGGCACGCACTTCTGGCTTTTCTAAGTGCGTTTAAGAAATTAAATATCATAAACTTCAACGGTGAAGGAAAACATCGTGAGGAAACCTGCACACCTGAGAGTTCCTCATAATATTGTTCTCGAAGGTCTGTGAAGTTTGCCAATTTGCATTGAGCTAGTATGGTGGACTATGGCCTATAACCTTTCTCTGAGAGGAGAACTGCGCTGAGTAGTGAGCCGTTGATGGGTCGCTGATGATGATAACGATGATTGGAAAACCACAGACACTAAATATAATGAATATCCATAAATAATAGAACTTGTCTTATAAAATTATCAAATTACTAAAAAAATACCTATACGTGGAAATCTTGTGAAATGAGTGTTGCCTCTTTTGCACTAGCTGGAACGTGACAATGTGTGTCCATGTGTGTTCTTCTTCATTGAGGAGTTCCGTCCTCCATCACCGAAGATATTCATCAGATCGTCACCAAATTTAAATGGGATCAACCTTACAATATGACTTCAAAAAAAAAGTGTGTGTCAGGTCCGGCCAAGGAACAGCCTCCGACGCACGACTGGAGTTTACGCGCGACGCTATATCCTTCTCTATGCGCGCGACTCGGGTCCGAGCGCGCCCCGACCGACTTTCGCTTCGGGGACCCGCGCTACGCGCTCGGCTACCCGAAGCGAAAGCTCTTTCGCACGAAAACCAACCTTATTTACTCAACGTTAGGGTAGAAATTTCAACGTTGTGAAAAACGTAACGAGGTCATCGATAAATTGATTTTACTGCCCGGATTTTTCTCATACCGGGCTGCTAAAATCGATTCTTAAGGAGTAAACTCCAAAAATTGAAATCGGGTCAGATTTGACGGAGTTATGGAGTAACATCGATGTAAAATATACGCGTCGAAAATAATTATCACAATTTACTATTATTTGCATGCCTGAAAAAAAACCCATAATTGTCGTAAAATAAAACAGGTAGGTAACTGATTGCAATGGGTGGTGACTTCGCAGAACATCTGGCGGCAAGTCACTGCGCAAATTACAGGTGACGTCATCATAACCCCACTTCTCTTTTCATTTACCCTCCGAACCTTTGAAGAGAAAATGTAATTTATCACTAAAATGAAAAGCCGACCTGTTCCAGTCAAAACCTAAGAATGTAAAAATATCTAAGTATTTTTTCAGCTATTGCATAGTTTTTATCGCGGGCTTTGAACTAGGATAAACAGTTTGAGTTTCGGCGACCGAATCAAGAAATTCCGTAACGAAAAAAAACCTAACACCGTCGTTCAGTAAGCGTTCAGCATTTTAGAGGTTCACATTTAGCTCTGTTTGGCGCAGTGGGCGAGCTTCCGCTTTCTTTAGATGTCGCAGGTTCGATTCTCACTCGCGAAGTAGTGACAGTGCGCTTTTCTTGTTTGTTTGTTTTCAATTATTTTTTTGCATAATTTTTATTATGCAAAAAAAAAAAATATTGCATAAATATTATAATTGCATAAGTTGACAAAAAATGGTATGCAATAGCTTTACCGCGGCAGTCCCCGAGTGCCACTCAATTTTTTTTTTGGAAGTTTGATTTACTGACTCAATTTCTTAAGAAAACATCAGTGCGGTTAGTCCGAGTTCAATTCGTCTGATCGTAATAGTAAACGATGACATTAGCATCAAAGTAAAATGAGCCATAATAGTATCAATTTTTAAAGTCACAAATTCAATACAGACGATTTTAATTTTGAGCGTTTTCGTTACGTAACCGTATAAGAATACATACACGAAATTGAGCTCTAACTCAATACTGTTATGGTTTATTTTACTTTGATGGTAATGTCATCGTTTACTATTTATAGTTAAGTATCAAATCTTGTACTAAGCTTAACTTCTGTAGAGAAACAGTTTGTCTAGTTTATTTCTCTAGAAACAAAAGTAATAAATAGTAAACAAGAATCGCTATAGTCACAGCAAGCTAAGCATTGTATTTCTTCTAATCTCTTTGGATCTATAAAGATTCTACAAAGACTATGTTTCAAAACTATAGAGAGGTAACCCGATTACGGAAAATTAGATGTTATAATATCCTTCAGTTTCAACTTGTTCGTATAAAACGTATCCTGTCCCCCGGACCATAATAAAGCAGCAATTCAAACCGAATTCATCAAAATCGGCTCAGTAGTTTAGACGCTACCGTAGAATATACGTAAATACAAACATACATACATACATACATACATACATACATACATCTTCTTTATCAACCTATAGACGTTCACTGCTGGACAAAGGTCTCCTGCATGGACTTCCACAGGCTTCGGTCTTGCGCCGCTTGCATCTAGCGGCTCCCTGCGACTCGTTTGATGTCGTCGGCCCACCTATTGGGGGTCTGCCAACACTACGCTTCCCGGTGCGGGGTCGCCACTCCAGCACCTTGAGACCCCAACGACCATCAGCACTTCGAACTATGTGCATACATACATACATAGACTGCTACAATCTTTCATTTTGGCTTTGCTGTTGTCGCAAAAATCATTATACTCGTACATAATACGAAGAAAAAGTCCCTCGAACCAGTCTTTTATGACTTACAAACGAACTGATTGCAAGACACGGTGACTTTGCACTACTGTCGGTGCAAGTCACCGTGTAAATTACATCGGATGACGTCATTATTACCCCTCTACTCCCCTCCCCCCCTCTACTCCGCCAGATAGGGAAACTGTAATTTATCACTTAAATTAAAGGCGATATTCTGAGGAGGAAACGTTGAAAAAAATCTATGAATTTTTCTGAAGACTAGGTATGATTAAGTTTCATATTTTTTTATGCCACGCTCACTTGATTAAGTAGTAAGTTATTTTATAACTAGCTATTTGCTCGCGACTTCATCCGCGTGTAATTAGAAAATTCACCTCTCTGTTTTTAACGCGGTCACTCTCTATATTTCCGGGATAAAAGGTAGCCTATGTCAATCTCTAAGTCCTCATCTATACCCGTGAGCGATTGACGAATAAACACACTCAGGCATTCATAAAATTAGTACGGATTATTAAGCTATTGCATAGCTTTTATCGCGGGTTTGAACTAGGACAAACAGTTTGAGCGCGGCGACCGAATCAAGAAATTCCGTAACGAAAATAAACCTAACACCGTCGTTCAGTAAGCGTTCAACATTTTAGAGGTTTACAAGTAGCTCTGTTTGGCGCAGTGGGCGAGCGGCCGCTTTCTTTACCGTATGGTGTATGATGTCGCAGGTTCGAATCTCACTCGTAAAGTAGTGACAGTTCGCTTTTCTTGTTTGTTTGTTTTTTATGCATAAAAAAATGCATGAATATTATAATTGCATAAGTTGATAAAAAATGCTATGCAATAGCTTTACCGCGGCAGTCCCCGAGTGCCACTTAATTTTTTATTTTAATGAGTAGCAAAATGAAAGTTTTACGATTAAAATTACTTCTCTACTATTTCTGTACCCTTAAGTAACAAAATTACAGTTGCAAGAGCTAACACAGTCGTTCGTAGTACCTCAATATTCAGGTCGCGCGAAATTGCACTGAAAATCTGTGCGCTATTTTCACGAGTGAATACAAAATATGACACTGTTCTTTGTTATTTAAATAATCATTGGGAAAAATTAATCAACAGTGGAAAGAAAATATCATTAATTTTTCAATAGTAATATTAATAGGAAACATAATATTTTTTATTTGATTAAATTAGTGTCACTTTAAGGCGCCTTATGGTAGCTTAAACTTTCCAATTGAAGAAATGGAGTCAAAGTTGTTCACAGTGAAACTTACGTTGTGCGATATCACACTTCACATCTCACAATCACACTAATAATATAAAGGCGAAAGTTTGTATGTGTGTGTGTGTGTGTTTGTGTGTGTGTGAGGGTGTGTGTGCGTGTGTGTATGTTAGGTTTTAAATAACTAAATCATCATTAGAGGTTGATGAAATTGACAAAGAAAAAAAAATTGGTTATCTGTAAAGTCGGTTTACGGACGATAGTTTTACGTGATATGCGCGGTGGCGCGTCACAAGCCAACGCTTGGGCCGATCGTGCCTCTCTATCGCTTGTTCCGCTTGCACGCTCAGACGCAGGCCGAACGTGACACTTTTTCGTGCGTGCAGCCGGTGTTCATCGATTTATAAGACGTAATCACGTCAAAAAGAGTTGTCCTATCGTCCAACGTCCTACGCAGCGCTTGGGTAGGACGTAGGACGATGACGCGACAGGCAGGCCGAGCTGCCGGTTGGCGCATACGCACATAGTTCTCAAGTTGTCCTGTCTCAGAAACATTACATACCGTGTTGCCTGCGCTTTATTATAGACTAGCACCATCCTCGATCGTTATTATTATTTAAAAATTAAAAACCGGCCAAGTGCGTGTCGGGCCACGCGCAGTGTAGGGTTCCGTAGTTGAAAATCTCAAATATTATTGCTGACCTAGGACAGTGCTTTTATTTTATTTATGAATATTGAATACATTTTGAGTTCCATGGTTTAAATACTATGATATACTACAAAATATGCAACTTACACTACGTGTAATACCTAACTTAGAAAAAACAGATATAACTTCTTAACTAATGAACCCTACTTAGCCGTGATAGTTTTCCTTTAAAATTCATTATAATATATACTACTGCTGTGAATTGTTTCTTGTATCCTTTACATAATATACAACTATTTAGCTGGCAGAGGGGGGGACACTTGACTCTAATAAAATTTAGCATTTTAAAATATCATATTTCACAAACGGATCACTGAATTGAAAAATGGTGTTCCCACACCCACAATATTTTTGAAAGACCTATTCAACGACATCCCACACTATGGGATAGACGAGAAAAAAAAATTCATCCCCACTTTACATGTAGGGGAGGTACCCTAAAAATATTATTTTTCACAATTTTATTTCACCACTTTGTCGACGTGATTGATATTTATACCCTTGTCAAATTAAAGATTTCTAGTACCAATAGTCTCTGAGCTAAACCGCAGACAGACAGACAGACAGACGGACGGACATGGCGAAACTATAAGGGTTCCTTGTTTACTACGGAACCCTAATAAAGCATGTATTTAGCGCCTAAATAATATTTAATGATAAAACAATTTATTATTATTTTTTTCTAAGCTGAATAACTTTTTCCCCCAATTATTCACAGATTTACTGCCATACAATGAAATGATGTATTTTGAAAAATTGCAACAAGGATGAGGACGGGTTTTCCAATGTCCCTTAAATTTCGTTTTATACCTAATTACGTCTAATTTAACTGAACATACCATTAATTATTTTTACGGTAGCAAATAAAACTGTATAATAATTTTGTAGTTCAGTGAGATTACGCCTTAGGGAACGATTACTACAATGCGTGCTTACTATATATTAATATACTAAAACTCTATGTTCCATGAATTTTAATGGTTATTTTAATATCCCCTCACATTGCACTAATTAAAAAACATATTTTCAAATTAAAGTAAATGCAAAACAGAGGGAAAAGTACGTCAAAACATTTACTCTTCAAGCGTAACCTACCCACATAAAAAAAATCGGCCAAGTGCGAGGCGGACCTCACTCTTTTAGGGTTCCATACATAAGAGCAAATTACTTTTTTCATACAAGATATTTAGATATCTTAGTTCTTAGATAGTACTAAATTAGCATATGGGGCAAAATGCTCGTTTATTTTGGTCACAACTTACAAACCGCATTATAAATCGGTGTTTTCGGTATTTGTTGTTTAAATACACTATACACAGGAATTAGTACATAATATACAGAAATTTTAAATTCCTAGCTAGTTTAGTTATTGAGATAGGTACTTAGACCCCGTAACAAAGATCTAAAACCGACAACTTTGACGGCCCCCCATTTCTTCATTTTTCTAGCTAAATAATAATAAAAAATATAATTGAACTCTACTTAATGAGCTCTAGACAATGCAAAGAGCTCACATGCTAGGTTAAAAAAATAAAATTTTATTTCGACTCCTTTATCATGTAGAAGATATGGGAGCCCTTTTTATTTTTTAATTTAATTTAATTTTTATTTTTGTTGTTATAGCTGCAATAGAAACATACACTCTATGAAAATTTCAACTGTCTAGCTATTACGGCTTACGAGATACAGCCCGCTGACAGACGGACGGCGGAGGCTTGAATAGGGCGTTGGCACCCTTCGAGTACGAACCCTAAAAATACACAATCTTGTAATTGAATACCTCGCCTTCTTTTGAAAGTCGGGTTCCTATCAACATAATATTTTTCATCATACCTATTCTTCTTCTTCTTCTTCCTAGCGTTTGTCCCGGCATACGCCAGGGTCCGCTTTCCTGCTAAGTTTCTTCCACTTTGCACGATCTAAACTAAAGCATCCTCTTTACGGAGACCTTTCATCATACCTATTCGAAAAACAAATATTGGCTTCAGAGGATAGCGGGAGCAAAATTTAATTTTAACCCCATGGGACTTTTCATTTCTCTCTTCTGATTGGTCCGCGTTCGTGCTTTAGCATACTAAAGTACTAACGCGGACCAATCAGAAGAGAGAATTCAACAATGTGTCGAAATTCAAAAATGTTTGAGAAGCTGTTGTCTTTGATAAGTCACGTGATCAAATTTGTCGATTAGATATATATACCCATACTTCCAACATAAACGTATGTTGGAAGTATGGGCGTACCATTAATATCTACCTTCTACCTTCCATTAATGTTTAATTATTTCATAAAAAATTATTTGTGTTTTATTTAAACTTTCAATATACGTATTGGTAATGTCTATACCTACTCTATACATAGTAGGTTGATACTCCTAGCTTTTTCTCATAGGTAATGATGAAAAATAGTGTGTGTCATTCGGGGCCAAAATTTTTTGTTCTCGGGCGGCGTATATTGAATTCCTCGCTACGCTCAGGATTCTACTTTAGAATCCCTCGCTGCGCTCGGGAGTCTACTATAGAATCCTTCACTTCGCTCTGAATTCAAAATAACGCCCTCGGGGAACAAAAAATTCCTTTGGCCCCATATAACACAAAATATAACTATTTCATCATACCTATTCGAAAAACGAATATTGGCTTCAGAGGATAGCGGGAGCAAAATTTAATTTTAACCCCATGGGACTTTTCATTTCTCTCTTCTGATTGGTCCGCGTTCGTGCTTTAGTATGTGTCGAAATTCAAATATGTTTGAGAAGCTGTTGTCTTCGATAAGTCACGTGATCAATTTGCCGATCGGATATACGCCCATACTGTATCCAACATAAATGTTAATATTTAATTATTTAATAATTATTTATTTGTGTTTTATTTAAACTTTCAATATACGATTGTCTTTACATCTACTATGTATGTATGTTGATACTCCTAGTTTTTCTCATAGGTAATGATGAAAAATAGTGTGTGTCATTCGGGGCAAAAATATTTTGTTCTCGGGCGGCGTATATTGAATCCTTCACTTCGCTCTGAATTCAAAATAACGCCCTCGGGGAACAAAAAATTTCTTTGGCCCCATATAACACAAGCATACTATTAATTAATGTAACTATTAAATCCCGACGCAGAAAGAGGGGTATTATACGTTTATTAGTTTGACGTGTGTAATTGTGTATCTGTGTATGTATGTGTCTTAATTCCGCTATCCCCGCTCGGGTGGCAAAAAGTGTGTGGCATAATCCTACCCGGTAGGCAAGCTATTAATGCTTCTTACATACACCGTATCAAATCCTAATTACCTACCTACTGACTTACTGAGTTATAATTATAATATTATATTAAATCCTACGTTGCGTCTTACCCTTCACCATCGAAGCGGCTAATGAAGTTCATTGTAATTCACTGAATAATTAATTCCCTCTACTGTGTATCTAGTGAAATACGTTCGTTAAAGTTCCATTGTTAATTTAGAGGTTTTGTTTTGTAGGGATTTATAACCGGCTTTTGTGCCAGTTCGTCCGCCGAACCAGGTCTTTGTCATATTGTAATAGCCTGTGTTGATAGCGAAATCATTTTGTTTACGAGGATTAATACAAGCTCTCTCTCTTTATGGGAACCAAATTGGGAGTGTTTGAACCGTTCTCATTTGGGGATAACCTTTGGAATTCCTTCTCACGTTCTTCTTCTTTGTCAACCAATAGGCCGAAATTAGACGGTGCCCCATTCATCGTTAATTTTTACGAACATTTTTTGCGGAAATGCATCTAAGGCCCTAATGGCTTTAGACGGTTCATTTTCGATGACTCTCGATGAAGCCTCAAAAATGAAAGCAAAAATCTCGAAAGCTAAATTCGCCCGGTTCGTTTTCGTAAAAATTTTCGCTACGATGAACGAGGCTCCGTCTAATTTGGGCCTTAAACAGGGTTCTCACGGCGCATCAGAAAGACAGGCCACTGGCCTAGCATACGCGTCGAAGTGATATATCGCGAAGAGAGAGAGAGATATTGTCGACGTAGACTGATTTCTCGTTTACCTTAACATGCACGCAACGAGTGACTAATTTCTCGTCGAAGACTTGGCTTTCTCGTGACAGTTAGACGTAGACAGACGGGCCTAGGCAGACGACGCGAAAGACCGTTGTAAACGGTAGCCTCGCGTTGCGTCGCGTGGTAGTCCGCCGTCGCCCCTCGCTATCCATCGGACGCGGCACGCCTTTGAACTTTACGGTAGTAAATATAATTCGTCTATGCTTCGAACGCCTTTTATTTGGAATGACAGGCAACAGACCACGCCGGACGTCGTCATGCGCCACGTGTTAACGCTCGATACGGGCCGCGAAGGGCGGCCACAGGCGTCTCTCGTACAGGGCGGCCCATCACTTCAACGCACTGTGAGACCCCGGCAGAAGACGTCCGTATGGAGTACGGACATACAAATGAAAGAAAGGAAAAGCAATTATTTAAACTTTGTGCCTGGTAGATCCATTGCTAAATTGCTCCGTTGCTGCGTGATTGAAGGGCAAACCAAAACCAACAAAATTTTCTCATTCATAGGATACACTCGTATTAATTTAAAACTATTGCATAGCTTTTATCGCGGGCTTTGAACTAGGACAAACAGTTTGAGCGCGGCGACGGAACAAGAAATTCCATAACGAAAAAACTAACCTAACACCGTCATTCAGTAAGCGTTCAACATTTTAGAGGTTCACATTTAGCTCTGTTTGGCGCAGTGGGCGAGCAGCCGCTTTCTTTAGATGTCGCAGGTTCGAATCTCACTCGCGAAGTAGTGATAGTGCGCTTTTCTTGTTTGTTTGTTTTTTAATTATAATAAAAAATATTGCATAAATATTATAATTGCATAAGTTGATAAAAAATGCTATGCAACAATAGCTTTACCGCGGCAGTCCCCGAGTGCCACTTAATTTTTTAGTAATGCGCTTATAATATACATACATATTATATCTATACCTACTAGAACAGTACCGTACCTAAATAACTGACTGAAATGCGAAACAGAAATGGCTTTGCATGCTGTAAAGGTGCTTTTCAGGGAAGTATGATAAATGGTGGTGATATTTGTATGTAAAAGGCGAATTCTTGGGCAGTGAGCGTGGCGATTTGTATTTCGCAATGAGTTAAAGCGGAAGTAAATAAGTGGTTCTATCCGCTCTAAACCTATTACCAAGCTCTACCTAAAACCTTACGTCTTTTCAATTCAAATACGCTACATCTGAGCTGTAGGATCATGTCCTTATACCGTTGTAATTCAAATTAGACCGTTATTCCAACAATTTTAAGACTTATTTTCGAATGTACGTCATTTCTTGTTCAAATAACATTTACTAGAAAAATTTTATATATAAAATCAGTTCTATGTTTCAGAAAATAGGATTTAAAATTGAATGCACGTGGTTTAGTAGAAGGGCAGAAGACCCAGCTCTTCAAATAAGCACTGCATCCACAGAACTACAATGCATGAATATTTTCAAGTTTTCTCGACAGATATGAAATACACTAGTGGTTCGCCCCGAACTGAGACCTCGCGGTAACGGTATCCCATGATTATTCATTCAATCGATACATGATAACCAAAACTGACATTATTATTATGCCCGTTTTCACCAAACATACCTAAATCATCCCCTAAGTAGGAGTCTCTTAACGTAGGTAGCTCCTAAATACAATCCTAAGTCCTAACATCCGTCCCAATATCCTTTTAGGTGTCCCGTACAGGATCGTGATAAATAAGTTGACAGAAAACATCAATCACCTAACTTATAGGTAGCCCGTAAAGGTTAGGGAACGTTAGTGAAAACATTGAATTATTTATCAAACATTGAATTTAACTCGTAGTTCCATGGGAATAGTTACTGACTGCGCCATCTATTAGCATTATTGTGAAGCTATGTTGATGCTATATGAATTACTGACGCCCATTAAAAATTAAATAATCTCGTTTCTTTATAATATTCATATAATTTTAGTATTTGTTGTTCAAGTACAGGATATAAGTGACCTAAAAACATAAAATCAGTTTGAAAATCCATAGCGGATTTTTCTAGAGAGCGTCTTCAAGCGAGCGTATAAAATCGCCACTTTGAAAGCCCCCCATTTCGTCAATTTTAAGGGAAAAATTAAAAAAAAAATATTTTTGTACTCAGTTCAAAATTATCTTTAAAATGATACGTAACAATTTTATGTAACGCGATTTTTTTTTTTTTTACTTCGCATTCGCTTCTATGAGAGCCCCCCTGAAATAAAGATTTTTATAACTTTTTAAGCCATTTTCGGCTGGAGGCCATCGGTTTACATATTATATCTAAATTTGAAGTAATTACGTTCAGTAATTCAAAAGTTATAAGGCTCTGACAGACGGACGGACGGACGGACGGACGGACGGACAAGTGCAAATCGCCCTAGTTAACTCAAAGACCTTCGCTTCGCTCGGTCGAATAGGCTGAATAAATACGCCGTCGACTCTTTGAAAAGCGATAATAGGGGCCTACATAGAAACTATTTTATTAAACTAGCGGCACGCTATGATGGCCGGTTTGACGTTTGTCCGCTCATGAAGTTCCGTATTAATTGATAACGACTTTGAAGGAAATAATTGTATTACTTTATTGACGATAGTGATGTGCAGAGATTCATAAATTTTATCGAATGTAGTTTTAGGTTTAGGACTCAAAATTTATTCATTAAATTGATTTCTAAAATGTATACAAGTGTAGAAAAATCAGTTTGCACCATTTAAGGGGTGAATGTACTTGTGAATATGAACAATTTTCACTATGTGGACAAACCTCTGAAATCGCAAAAAAATATCAGCTGTTTCATACAAAAGGTAAAATTTTTATTTTTATATGATATATACCACAACTCGGCATTTGGTTTTCTAAATTGAAATTTTTTAAAAATGGAATCTAATACGATCGTCACATAGGATCGCTGGCTAGCACAACTACTACCTCCGGCAAACTCGCGTCAATGCTCAATGCAAAACAAAGCAGTTTCGAATTGACGTTGCTTCGAAAAGTATAAACTGTCAGTGCAATGCGATTGTGATATAGTTTTGACCTGGCTTTGGATTTCAAATATTGATACTGCATTACTGTTGACCCTTGCTCGTTAATTTGGACTCTGTTCAAGCCCTTTGTTGTGGATTTCGTCGATATGACCGAACGTACGCAGAGAACTGTTCTAAATAGTCAGACACGTGAGTTCGTAATACGCCTTCGTAACTATTTCGATCGTGAAGCTCAAAATGGAGGGCCAATTTTACCTATAACGTCAGTGGTTGAACGCGTAGCTGATGCGTTTAATATTGGACAACGAACTATTAGACGGATAACTAAAAAAAAATATGGCGAGACTGGCACAGAAGAAAATAAACTTCACACACCAAAAAAGAGAAAACGAGCAAAACCAGTCGTAGGCATCGATAGCTTTGATGCCGATGCTATCCGAAGACATGTTTACGGCTACTATTTACAGAAGGAGTATCCAACAAGAAAAAAGTTGGTGCATTCACTGAAGGAAGCTGGATTATTCTTCGGTGGGGAAAGTTCTTTAACGAAGATTTTGAAGACCATTGGATTTCGATACAAAAAATGTAACAAACGCAAAATATTGATGGAAAGATTTGATATAGCGATGGCAAGGTATACTTTTTTACGGCAAGTGAAAGAAATCAAAAATTGGCAAAATGTTGTGTTCTTGGATGAAACATGGCTTAATGCTAACCATACTGTAGGCCGTTCTTGGAACGATGACACAGCAGCATCTACTTCCAAAGTTCCTGTAGGAAAAGGATCGCGACTTATAATTTGTCACGCCGGAACCATCAACGGGTTTGTCGAAGGTTCTCTCATGGCTTTTGCGTCAAAAACCACTGGAGACTATCATGAAGACATGAACGGAGAAAAGTTTACTGAATGGTTTACCTCAATGTTGTGTAGCCTCCCTGAACCATCTATTATAATTATGGACAACGCCCCATACCACTCGATGCAAATTGACAAGCCACCTGCCCAATCCCAAAAGAAAGCTGATATCGTCGCATGGCTTCGTAAAAATGGCGTAGATGCAAACATGAATATGTTAAAAGCGGAATTAGTACGTCTTTTAAAAGAAAACAAACCAACCAAGATCCGATACGTCATTGACGAAATAGCATTAGAACATGGGCACAGAGTTATACGGTTACCGCCTTACCATTGTGAGTATAATGCGATTGAGTTGGTGTGGGCTCAAATTAAGGGATATGCTGCAAGACACAATACAGAACCCCCATTTACCACAAAAAAAATGCTAAAATTATTAGAAGAAGCTTGTGAACATGTGACTAAAGGAGACTGGGAAAAGGTTGTGAATAGAACTGTTAAATTAATAAGGGAAGATTATGAAAGAGATGTGAAAATAGATAATATTATAGAAAACGAACATATAATTATTAATGTAGGTGATGATAGCAGTGACGACAGTGAAAATAGTAGTATGGACGAATCTGATTAATTATGGCCTTTTGTGGCACCTTTTTTGGTATCTTTTGTATTCATATGTTTCTTGTGTGCATATAAAGTATGTATATTCATTTTCATTCAAATATTCAGTTCGTTCAAATAAATTAAATAAACATATACATTTTTGTTTTATTAAACCTATTTAATCAGGTACAAAAACAAAACTTAATTGTTTTTTGTTCGAGACTAAATTGACATTCCACATCACTATTGTAATGTGTCAAACCGGCCATCATAGCGTGCCGCTAGTGTAGGATAAGCTTATCTACTGAAATTTCAAAACAAATAAAAAGCAAATAAAATATGAAAAGAAATAAAAAAGTTGAGTGTCCTGGAACACTCGGTTGGAACGAAATTCCTTCTAGTAATAAATTAATAATAATAAATAATAAAATAAAAAATAATAATCTGAAGTCACGGATTCGAACCCACGAACCGATAGTTTCACTCATTCGTTAAACTGTTACGCCAGCAAAGTTGTGATGTAATGTGTATAATAAACGAAAGTAACAAGGGTCGTGATGAAAAATTCTTACGCCTAGCAACAAAAACCGTGACATAAAATTCTTACAAATTTTTTCGTCCACCAAACCGTCCGAAAAGGAACTTCGTTCCAACACAACACAGTCAATAAAATCCTGATATAATAATATTCAAGTTTTGTTACTTACATACGTATTTCAGGGATTAACCGCTGAAAACCGGAAAACTGATGGATCTTGACGAAAGACGGAGGGATAGCTTTGCTTCCTGGGACCGAAAATATGTTACTCTTTATCCCGGAAAATTAAGGAGTTCGGGAGCTTAAGAAACCTAAATCCACGCGGACGAAATCGCAGCCATTCGTAATGTTTTAACATTTTTTTTACCGTATACTGCAGATTGTATGTTTGTGAGTCTCTCCGTACTACATAATTATCATGGAAGATTGCCGTCCCACCGGACCTTAAGCGTAATATATTTTGTGGAAAATCTTTAAAATACTTATTTACCTATTATAGGTTTTAACCTTAAAGACAATTCAATGATTGTAATAAAGTCAGTAATTTGAAGTACTTATGTACAATTGTACACACGTGTTTATTTCAAACAACAGTATATTGACCTTTCTAATTATTGTTCTTGACAAAATACAAACAAAATACAGACGAACCTATACATATACCCGAGCGAGCCTAATTTGAGTGTTCAAGTGATAAAGCTCAATGAATGAGAGTACTTGGTGGGTCCCGTTATTATTTAAACCTACAAAAACTCCATAACGGAGAGCGCACACTGTCTACTTTTAGCGTCAACGATCGGCGTTTTTGCAACTCAAAAGCGTTCTAATGCTAAAATATGCGAAGGTTAGCGCTTAAAAATCGCGGAATATCGATGCTTAAACACGCAACTCGATCGCTGCGACTGGCGTTTGTTGTGCGCCCACTGAAGCTTTCGGAGGCAGAATCGTGCTTCCGAACAGCGTATAAAAAGCATAAAAACGCCGATCGCTGCCGCTAAAAGAAGCCAGTCTGCCCTCACCCTAAGTGGGGAAAGTAAATCCAACTTAGCTAATGACCCGAATTTTCGACTTGTGCCGGCGCAATGTGCCGTAGACGAATTTTACGAATTAAGTCTCTAGTAAGTGATGCGGGTTGTTACGTTCCCTCAAATATGGTTGAGCCAAGCAACGGTTGGTTCATGCATCATGCCCGTGAACGGGTGCCACCGGCGGGAATAGGGCTACTTTATGTCTGCCCATCTTAAGATAGAAGTTAGTCGGTATGCATTTTTGGAACTTCCCTCTTTGTGGATACACTGCATATATAGCATAGTATTTATTGTATTGTAAACTTGTTGAAAAGAGCAACCGCCGAGTTTCTTGCTGGTTCTTCTCGACAGGAAGGTCATTCCGAACCCGAATCAAAAGCACTTGTAAAAAGTTTATTTGAATAAAAAATATTTTTATTCTATTATATTCTATTCTATTCGCAAGAATAACATCAGGCCAAGTTTGACCAGTCCATAAGTGAGAGTCATTTTTCAATAACCAATTCTTTTAAGTAATAACTGTATGTTCTATCGTGATCCTACCATTTAGAATATAATGGAATAATATAGAACAGAATAAATAAGTTTTATATTCAAATAAACGTTTACAAAGTGCTTTTGAAGTGTCAAATGAACTTCGTCCGCAAGGAATTAGTTTTCTTAAATCCCTTTTGAACCACTTTGATTCTTTTTTTCGGGATAACAAGAAGTAATCTACGTCACTTTCCAGGTCCTCAACAACTATATTATACCCTGTGCCAAAAACACTTCGATCCGTTGCTCTGTTGCAGCGTGATGAAAGGACAAACCAACAACAAACACACCTTAAGAAGTCACTTTTCGCTTCTGTTGGGCGCCCCACGTCACTTCACGATTATCGTTTATTTTTGACGTGATAACGTCTTATAAATCGATGAACACCGGCTGCACGCACGAAAAAGTGTCACGTTCCGCCTGAGCCTGCGCGTGCAAGCGAGAGCGTGGAACAAGCGATAGAGAGACACGATCGGCCCAAGCGTTGGCTTGTGACTATAGCCCGCCAGTCATAATTGTAATTTTCAATTAACTCTTATAAAAATAATGATAATTCAGTGATAATAATTCAATGAATTCATAAAAGTATGCAATTTTCATCAATGTTTCTTTATGACGTTATCATGTAAAACTATCGTCCGTAAACCGACTTTACAGACAACCAATTTTTTTTTTTCACATAATTACAAAAATAGTAATCACGAACTGTTAGCATACCAACGTATCTGTAGTGTTTGTTTAACAGAGTTAAGAGGAAAATTTCGTTAAATTACGCGAAACGCGAAATGTTCCGCTAATGAGCGAAATTTTCGTACTTTGCTCCATATATGGTACACCATGAGCCTCAAAGTTCGTAACAACCCTCGGAAACTGGTTCACGTGTACTTAAGAGGGGAATGTTATCAAAAGACTTGAGACAGGTATTTTCTTATGTAAGAAAGTATGAACTGCTGTTAAACTTTTTTTAATTCGATAACAAGTTAGCCCTCAGTAAAGCTTTGACTGCATGACTTGATAATAGTAGCAGCGATAGCCAGGTCAGGACTAAGGTCTCCTGTTCGCGGGGTCGCAAGTTCGATTCCGGGCACGCACTCAAAGTTATGTGCGTTTGAGCAATTAAATATTACATGCTTCAACGGTGAAGGAAAACATCGTGAGGAAACCTGCACGCCTGAGAGTTATCCATATTGTTCTCAAAGATGTATGAAGTCTACCAATTCGCATTGGGCCAGCGTGGTGGACAGGTGGTGGACTATGGGTTATAACCCTTCTCTGAAAGAAACCTGTGCTGAGTAGTAAGACGTAGATGGATTCGTCTGATGATGATGAAAGACTTGACTGCGATCTAAGCTGGTGGTACCTAAGTCACGATGCTGATGAAGGAAGCGGTCTATTTTGGAAGGAATAATATTATAACCGGTCAACCATACCCATACTTTCAGTATAACATCATGCTGAACTTACGTGGAGCTTATGTAGATGTTCCGAATGTGCTGAGACAAACGGACGCTCTGTTCGTTCAAATAATTATATTATGAGCGTCATAAAGATATAACAGAAAGATTACTTTTATTAATCTGAAAACTATGCCTAAAAGAGATGCATTCAGAATCCTGAAAATTATTTAGGGAAAAAATTATTTGACTGTTTGGTATCTTTTCACTGTTCAGCATATATTGATTAGGTATACAACTAAATCGCTAAAAACCGATTAAATTTTCGAGGGGGTGGCAGCCTCCTGTGGAAGGAATTAAGAATACTAATGCCACTTTTTACCGACGAGTTTTAGAAAATGCCTAAGCCTAATTAGGTGAAACTTAACAATAAATTGTGTTTCACCAACGTTTAAGTGACTACAAATTGGTCACGTCTACGTCTATGAATACAAGACATACGTGACGTCTTATGCTAAGCCTCTAAGGGATCCTTATTTAGGGAATTGTTTAGGTGGTTACCTAACACTGGCGAAATCAGGCATCATTCTCTCGGAAAATCAATGAGTTCCCACTGGATTTTCAAAATCCCTATCCGAAAGACGAAATCACGAGCATCAGCTAGTAGATACCTATTCTTTAAATGTACAGAAAATTTACTCAAATAAAATATTCTCGCGTCTATTCAGGAATGGTTAGGCGAGTGGAGAGCAAACGAAAAACTTCGGCAAACTTACAACTCTCGGGAGCTCAAGTCACGTATGGACAGACGGCATTGCCGAATTTAGAATTTATAGCTGTAGCCTGTGATATACCAAGAGCCTGTGACACGCAAAGCTTGGCAAGATGTGTGGAAACTATAATATTTCTAATATATAACATTCTCGTGTCGGGGTGTTTGTTACCAAACTCCTCCGAAACGGCTGGACCGATTTTTATGAATGCATATTGGGTAGGTCTGAGAATCGGCCAACATTTATTTTTCATACCCCTAAATGATAAGGAATCAGAATCAGAATCAGAATTTATTTATTGCATTATACACTAGTAGTATACAAGAGATGGTAGGTACAATAGATTGTTAGCCGTAGTGTATTACCAATCTAATGGTGTGCAATAACAAAAGAAAATTAAACAATTAAATTTAACTAGTGGTTCGCCCCGAACTGAGACCTCGCGGTAACGGTTTCCCATAATTACTTATTCATTCAATAGATACATGACGATCAAAATTGACATTATTATTATGCCCGTTTTCACCAACCATACCTAAATCATCCCCTTTGTAGAAGTCTCTTTACGTAGGTAGCCCCTAAATACAATCCTAACATCCCATATGTCATTTTCACCTTTAGTTGTCCCGTAGAGGTTTGTAATAACAAAGTTGACAGAAAGTGTCAACTAACTTAACATATGTAGCCCGTAAAGGTTAGGGAACTGTTAAAGTGAAATCCTCAAGGCCTCAATCAAACTTAGGTATAGTTTTTTGGAACATTCAAATTAAATTACTTGTACACAGCGTCAACTATCGACACGATCAGAAAACATGTAAAAACAAACTGCAACGTGAAGTTTTATTGATGTTTGCTAAATGACTAAATAATAATTTTAATTGAATATATTATGTTACATATAAGCTGCATTTGCTATATGAGATGAGAGCGCCATCTATTGACATCATTGTGAAGTTCTGTTGTTGCTGCTCATTAAAAGTTAAATAATTTAGTTTCCTTATTACATTTATCTAATTTTAGTATTTGTTGTTCAAGTACATGATATTACGCTAAAATTATAAAACTTTCAAGCCCCAGCTCTCAATGGTTATTCCGTTGTGAGGTCAAATATAATCTCCACTTTGAAAGCCCCCCATTTCGTCAATTTTAGGAAAAAAATTAAAAAAAAAATACTTTTGTACTCTGTTCCAAATTATCTTTAAAATGACGTACTGTAACCCTATGAAAAGCAAAAATTTTTTTTTTCTTCGCTTTCGCTTCTATGAGAGCCCCCCTGAAATAAAGATTTTTATAACTTTTTAAGCCATTTTCGGCTGGAGGCCATCGGTTTACATATTATATCTAAAATTGAAGTAATTACGTTCAGTAATTCAGAAGTTATAAGGCTCTGACAGACGGACGGACGGACGGACGGACGGACGGACGGACGGACGGACGGACGGACAAGTGCAAATTCACTCAAGTAGACTCAAAGACCTTCGCTTCGCTCGGTCGAAAATTGGATAGTTCACAGTACACACTTTATTATATCGATAATAAAATAATATAATGATTAATATGTCAATTGTTAGTAATGTCAATAATTTAAATAAATAAAAACATGTTACTTCATTGAAATTATTATCATCGATAAAATTAATTAATTATTTTTAAAAAATTAAAAAAAAAATAATAATAATAAAATAAAATAGAATATCTGAAGCACAAGGCATTGAAAAAAAAAAGAAAGAAAACAGCTCTAAATAATTTTATGTATACCTACTCATTTCACTGTTTCATTAAAAAATTCCTCTAATGTGTAGTAGGCCTTATTTATAAGCCAATTTTTCAAAGTTTTCTTAAACTTAGCTAAGGGAAGTTCCTTGATATCATCAGGTAAGTTATTATATACTCGAATGGCCATGATGTATGCACTTTTACGGTAAATATTACAACTTACAGGAGGCAAATGAAGTTTATCTTTTTGTCTACTAGGTCTTGTGCGCAATTCAGATTTTTTTGTGAAGAATTGATTATTGGTTTTTACGAGTAGACTTAATTCTAACAAGTATATTCCTGTAAGAGTGAGAAACTTTTTTTCTATAAATATTGGACGTACAGAATCCTCTCTTTTCTTATCATATAGTATTCTTATAAAAGCATCGCTTTTGCAAAATAAACGTGCTTTGAACATTGACAGAGTTCCCCCAGAAAATGACACCATAAAGCAGAATCGAATAGACACTACTGTAGTAAAACGCGGTGGCCACCGACGTGGAGGATACATCCTTTAGCATTGATAGGGCGTATATGCAACTGGATAATCTTTTGTTGACCTTATCAATATGCTCTTTCCAATTCAAGTGATTGTCCAATATAACACCTAGAAATGATGTGCTATTGGTTTCCTGGATTGGTAATCCATTTAATGTTAGATTTAGAGGTAGTGGCTGCTTCTTATAGTTCCTAACCTGTTAACATTCAAACCTATATTATGAAGCCAATTTTGTACTATTTCTAGCGAGAAATTGATTTCATTTTTATATTCTTCTACAGATTCTTTATTTCTGATAAACAGTAAAGTCGCATCGTCAGCAAACATGACACACAGGTGGTTTGTTAGCTCTGGCAAATCGTTCACGTAAACAAGGAATAGAAGGGGACCAAGTATGCTGCCCTGTGGGACTCCTACCCTAGTTTGTTCATATTTGGACTCAAATTGTTGCAAAGTTTGGAAGAATGATTAAATTTAGTAATTACTGTGGACTGCATTCTTTTATTCAAATACGATTGAAGAAGATCTGAGGCTATGCCACGTACTCCAAGATTATTTAATTTTCCTAATAGAACAGAGTGCCTAACACAATCAAATGCCTTTGACATATCGAGAAACAGCATAGTACAATCTTTTTTCCTGTTAATTTCTTCCCCTAATTTAGTCAGGATTGTGTAAATTGCCAGTGAAGTAGACCGTGCTTGGCGAAAGCCAAACTGATATTTATTTAATACTTCGATTTTATTGAAGAAGTCTATTACTCTGGTGTAGATAATTTTCTCAAAAATTTTAGAGAAGCATGGAAGCAACGTAATGGGTCTATAGTTATTGGGATCATTCTTTGGGCCTTTTTTGTGAAGTGGTTTTATTACCGTGATTTTGAGTTTGTCGGGGAAAACACCATTTACGAGCATTAGGTTTGTTAAATATGTTAAGGGTTCTGTAATAAATGGCATGCACGATTTTATAGCCTGAGTTGTAATTCCATCATAGCCACTGCTTTTTTGTTTTTAAGTGTTTTTATAATGTTTACAATTTCGCTGTATTCTACTGGTTTTAAATATATACTGTTACACTGTTGTTTAATGCCCTCATTTGAATTTTTAATTTTGAACAAATTGTCTTGAGCTTGACTTATTAGGAAATTATTGAAAAAGTTTGCTATGTCTAGTGGGTTCCTTATTACATTGCTTCCATGTTGTAAATAATCTATAGTCTCCTGTGTATCATTATGTGTGGACGTATGTTGTTGAATTAATTTCCATGTAGACTTAGTTTTATTATCACTATTCATAATATAATTTTTATTAGTGATTTGTTTTGAAATATTGATTGACGATCTAAGTAATCTTTTAAATTTTTTGTAATGGAGAATCTTTGAATTATTTCTACATTTTTGTAAATTTAGATAAAGTTGTCGCTTCACGTGACTGGATTTAACAATACCCCTAGTTTTCCAGTTTGGCTTTTTAGTGTACGTTATTTTAATCTTTTCTGTTGGTATACACAAATCGAAAATCATTTTAAAAAGTTCATGAAATATGTTGAATGCAGTGTTTACGTCTGAGTTTTCATATACATCTTTGAAGTTATATTTAACTAAGATCTCGATGTATTTACGAATATCCCTCTTATTTATGTACCAGAACTTAAATTTAAAATACGGACTACAAGGTATTTTTATAATTTGGCCAGCGTGATCTGATAGGCCATTATGTAATACATCTGTCTCATATTTTCCTATGTTTGTTAATATATTATCAATACACGTTTTTGAACTTGTGGTTACCCTAGTTGGTTCTTTAATTGTTATTTTTAGATTGTAGTTTGTTATAATATTTTTAAATATATTACAATATTTGTCAGTTTTTAATAAGTCTATGTTAAAATCACCTGCAATTATTATTTTCCTAATAATATTTCTTGTCTTACGTATTACTCGATCTAAGATACTTTCGAATACCTCAAAAAATCTAATTTTATCACTATTTGGTGGTCTATATATACAAATAATTTGGTATTTCAATTCTGGTAAGTAAATTCCACAGCATTCAATCAAATTATCTACAGATTTCTCGCTAACCCAATCTAATGTTGTAAAATTAATAGATTTTTTAACAAAAATACATACACCACCTCGCCCACTCTTTTTTCTACAGTAGTAAACTGCTAATTTGTAACCTTCTATATTCGTGACATTGATATTTTCTTTTTTAATAAAAGCTTCAGTAAAGCAGGCTATGTCAATTTGTTCTTTCCTGAATTCAAATAAATTTCAAGATCATTTAACTTTGCTTTAAGGCTCATTATGTTTTGATGGTAGATATTTATGTTATTTGCTTTGTGGACGAAAAAAATCCTCAAGTAACTCACTATCAGTTTGCGTTTCAATTGACTTACTACTAGATTCCTGTTTTGGCAATTCTTTGTCTGTCTGAGTTCCAACCGTGCTTCTGCAAACAGAATATTCACGTTCTTTTTTGTATATTATATATTTACGCTTATATTCTTGATTAAGTATTTCTCTGAGGATGAGCCTACATGATATTTGCAAACGTTGAAATCTTGAGAATTTAAATTCTTGATTATAATTAGATGTACTGACAAAATTTGTATGTTTAAATTGATAACATAGTAACCTGTACATATCACTGATTTGTTTTGCATTTATATATTTATTAGCAAACACTTCCGTAAGTATAACATTTGTGAATTTTAAATTTTCTAGATAGTAGTACATATGTGACTTTAGTTGAAGAGGATTTTTGTCATTTGAACCGCACATAATTATGACATAGTCTGTTTTGCCAAAATCTTTACAGCTTAATAGACAATTAGATATGATTTGGTCGACCCGTGCACCAGGCATTGTTATAGAAGTGACCTGAAACTTCTTGCCTAGTAGTTCTTGAAGAATTTTATAAGCTCCTTTGTTTTCATCATCTGAATATATTTTTACTTTATTTATTTCTTCTGTTGGTACTCTTACTTCTTCTGTGGCTTGATAGTCATGGTGAATACTTTCCTTTTTATCTGTGTGAGTGTTTACATTTCCGTTTATCGTTTGTACTACGTCTCTATGTAAGATATTTTTTTCACTTTCAATGTCTTGTTGATTTATCATGTAAGGTGTTTTATTAGTCACATTCATTGTAATGTTAGGTGTATTAGGCGTGTTTGTTTCACTTGGCATTTTGTTATCAGTACTCATCGATGGGCTGTTTTCATAGTTAAGTTTTTTGATTACATTTAACGAACCTTCAGACTGGCAGCAATTAACTATTCTTGGGACCTTATTTTTTGGTTTTCGCCTTTTTTTATTTGTGGTACTTTTGGATGATGTTGGTGTAATTGTTTCGGAAACACTTAACTTTTTTAACGTTTTTAGGGTATTTTTACATTGTGATAATTCCAATTTCAGTTGTGAGTTTTCTAAACTAAGGTTCTCAATTTCATGATTGGCAGATTTTAAATCAAGTATTAATTGTTGAATCTTAATTTTTAAATCTATTATTTCTTCACTGTCATGGATCGTACTTGGTAAGCTTCTTATTGTGCTGTCATACATCGAACTATTTATGTCATCGTCACTTTCACTCATCATTACGGACAGATCCGCACATGATTGAGTTTTGTGTCTAATGCGTGTTGTTACATTTTCCATTTTCACCCTTACTGTTCTTAGATTTCCCGATCATTAAGAAACAAATATCCTAAAGTCGAATTGAATGTAAGAATAAAAAACAAAGTTATCATAGAACTCTAGAACGATCCGTCGTTTATGTATCAGAAGGTCAGTAGGTATATTATATCCGGTTGATACAATTCACATTCATCTAGTATTCTCTCGAGAAATAATGGCGACAAGATACGAGTCGTTGTTTCGATTATTAGGTAAGAATACAGTTTCAGTGCACTTTGGACCCGATCCGCCCGCGCTGTACCAGCTGTATTTCACGGTTCATGCGTTATCTATGACGTATAGTTGCACCGTTCGCTTTTTGTTGTTGAATTAAATTAACACCACCGTACACTTTTTGTTGAAGATACAGTTTTATTATCCAAGTAATGTGTAGTTTTAATGTAGCTTATGTTTTATTTCACTAAAATGTATAACTTCACTTGTTTTTTGACGTGAATGGTGAATGCGAATTAAAAACGTGTTTGTGTTGTGGTGATCTCTCGGTCAACGACCGCTATGCATTTTGTGTTATTTCTTGATAGTATCCTGAGGATTGCGGTTAAGGTAACACCTTTTCACTTGAATTTAGCAGTTATTCTTCGAAATTTGCAAATTTTTAACACTGTTTGATTAGCTTAGTATTTTTAAAATTCGTAAAAACCTCTGACTCTGAAGCTCTGACTGAAGGGTGACCCACCCCTAAATATTTTTGTTGGAGGTACGAAGTTCGCTGGGTCAGCTAGTTGTTTATGTAAATATGTATGTTATTTAACACCTATCCAAAGTTATTACGACTATGAGCCAGATGTGATAACACATAAATATATAGACGCTGTCTTTTCTTTTTACTAACCGACTCAAAAAGGAGGAGTTTCTCAATTCGTCGGAATCTTTTTTTTTCATGTACCTACGAATATGTTCACCGATTACTTGAAGACGCCTAAACCGATTTGAATCATTTTTTTTGTTTTAAAGTATATTATGCTTCCCAGGTATTTCCATTTTTAGGGTTCCATAGTAAACAAGGAACCCTTATAGTTTCGCCATGTCCGTGCGTCTGTCCGTCCGTCCGCGGTTTAGCTCAGAGACTATTGGTACTAGAAATCTGTAATTTGACAAGGGTCTAAATATTAATCACACCAACAAAGTGGTGAAATAAAATTGTGAAAAATATTTTTTTAGGGTTTTCCCTACATGTCAAGTGAGGATGATTTTTTTTGTCTCGTCTATCCCATAGATAGTGTGGGGAGTCGTTAAATAGATCTTTAAAAAATATTGTGGCTATCGGAACACCATTTTTCGAATCAGGGATTCGTTTGTGAAATATGATATTTTAAAGTGCTAATTTTTATTAGAGTTAAAGTGTCCCCCCCCCCTCTGCCTTTAGAAGTGAACCGCGAAAAAAAACCATGGAACTAAAAGCGCTATCCTAGGTCAGCAATAATAATTGTGACGTGCAACTACGGAACCCTACACTGCACGTGGCCCGACACGCACTTGGCCAGTTTTTTTATATTTTATTAAAGTGGTAGAGTGGTTTTTAAAATAAACAATAAATTATATACTTTGTAGAGGCGCGGGCGTTTGAAGTCGGTTTTTTAAAAAGAATTTTTTATATTAAGGGCAGGATCTCCGGGCGCAGTAGGCATTTAGAGCAACCTCAGTCCCCGCGCGGTGAGGTGCGCGTAGGCGCTTTTCAAATGAACTCACTCACCCCAAATTTTACATCATAGATTAAATAACTTTATTGTACCTAACAGTACAGGGACACTTGTAAGTTTTAGAAACATTTATTTTATTTTTTATTCATACATTTATATTATATAAGTGTGATTGTTATTTTGCATATTACGTACATAGGTACATTTACCTACTTATTTTTTTTTTGTTTTTTTTTTTTGTTATTTCTTTCGAACTCGATATCTGGGGTTCCCTGTACTTATAAAATACGTAACCGTTGCCAAAATGTCGGCCATTTTCTCTTTTTTTGTTATTGGGCCGATTTCTTTCAAAATCCATATCTGGGGATCCTTGTACTAATAAAAGCGGTAACCATCGTCAAAATTAGAAAAAGTGGTGGCCATATTCTTTTTTCTTGTTATAGGACCGATTTCTTTCAAAATCGATATCTGAGGATCCCCGTGCTCATAGCAGTGGTAACCAATGTCAAAATTTGAAAAATGGAAAAGTTTTTCCCTAACCTATTTGGGACGAAGTTCCTTAGACATTTTTTTGTTATTTGACCGATTTCTTTCAAACTCGATATCTGGGGTTCCCTGTACTTATAAAATAGATAACCGTTGCCAAAATGTCGGCCATTTTCTTTTTTTGTCATTGGACCGATTTCTTTCAAAATTGATATCTGGGATTCCCAGTGCTAATAAAAAAGGTAACCATCGTCAAAATAAGAAAAAGTGGTGGCCATTTTTTTCTTGTTATGGGACCGATTTCTTTCAAAATTGATATCTGAGGATCTCCGTGCTCATAGTAATGGTAACCGATGTCAAAATAAGAAAAATGGAAATTTTTTCCCCAGTCTATTTTGGACAAAGTTCCTTAGCCATTTTTTTTGTTATTGGACTGATTTCTTTCAAACTCGTTATCTGGGGTTCCCTGTACTCATAAAATAGTTAACCGTTGCCAAAATGTCGGCCATTTTCTCTTTTTTTGTTATCGGACCGATTTCTTTCAAAATCCATATCTGGGAATCCTTGTACTCATAAAAGCGGTAACCATCGTCAAAATTTGAAAAAGTGGTGGCCATATTCTTTTTCTTGTTATGGGACCGATTTCATTCAAAATCGATATCTGAGGATCCCTGTGCTCAAGCAGTGGTAACCGATGTCAAAATTGTAAAAATGGAAAAGTTTTTCCCCAACCTATTTGGAACGAAGTTCCTTAGCCATTTTTTTGTTATTTGACCGATTTATTTCTACCTCTATATCTGGGGTTCCCTGTGCTTATTAAATAGTTAACCATCGTCAAAATAATAAAAAGTGGTGGCCATTTTTTTTCTTGTTATGGGACCGATTTCTTTCAAAATTGATATCTGAGGATCCCCGTGCTCATAGCAGTGGTAACCGATGTCAAAATTAGAAAAATAGAATAGTTTTTCCTTAATCTGTTTGGGACGAAGTTCCTTGGCCATTTTTTTTGTTATTGGACCGATTTTTTTCAAACTCGATATCTGGGGTTCCCTGTGCTTATAAAATAGTAACCGTTGCCAAAATGTCAGCCATTTTCTTTTTTTTTTGTTATTGGACCGATTTCTTTCAAAATCCGTATCTGGGGATCCTTGTTCTCATAAAAGCGGTAACAATTGTCCAAGAAAAAGAAAAATACATTTTTGTTTGGCGGCCATTGTTGTTCTTAATATGGGGCCGATTTCTTTCTAAATCGATATCTGAGGATCTCTGTGCTCATAACAGTGGTAAGTTGGTAACCATTGTCAAAACTAGAAAAAGTGGCGGCCATTTTATTTTTTCTTGTTATGGGACTGATTTCTTTCAAAATCAATATCTGAAGATCCCTGGGCAAGTTTTGGCTACATTTACCTGTTATGACACAGTGGTAACCGTTGCCCGAACAAAAAAATGGAAAAGTTTTTCCCCCAACCTATTTGGGATGAAATTCCTTATCGGAATAGCAAAGAATAATAAAAACACCTATTTAATATTTGACAAATGTTTATAGTATAAAAAAAATTGCCGACACTTTTTCTAATTTTGACGACGGCGACCTCTTTCATGAGTATGATGAATCTCTGATATTGATTTTGAAAGAAATCGGTCCAATAACAAAAATAAATAAAATGGCCGCCACTTTTTCTTATTTTGACGATGGATACCTATTTTATTAGCACTGGGAACGAACCCCGAATATCAATTTTGAAAGAAATCGGTACTATAACAAAGAAGAAGAAAATGGCCGCCTTTTTTCTTATTTTGACGATGGTTACGTCTTTTAATAGCACTGGGAACCCCAGATATCAATTTTGAAAGAAATTGGTCCAATAACAAACATAAAAATGACCGCCACTTTTTCTTATTTTGACGATGGATATCTCTTTTATTAGCACTGGGAACCCCAGATATCAATTTTGAAAGAAATTGTTCCAATAACAAACATAAAAATGACCGCCACTTTTTCTTATTTTGACGATGGATATCTCTTTTATTAGCACTGGGAACCCCAGATATCAATTTTGAAAGAAATTGTTCCAATAACAAAAAAAAAATTAACCGCCACTTTTTCTTATTTTGACGATGGATACCTCTTTTATTAGCACTGGGAACCCCAGATATCAATTTTGAAAGAAATCGGTCCAATAACAAACATAAAAATGACCGCCACTTTTTCTTATTTTGACGATGGATATCTCTTTTATTAGCACTGGGAACCCCAGATATCAATTTTGAAAGAAATTGTTCCAATAACAAAAAAAAAATTAACCGCCACTTTTTCTTATTTTGACGATGGATACCTCTTTTATTAGCACTGGGAACCCCAGATATCAATTTTGAAAGAAATCGGTCTAATAACAAAGAAAAAGAAAATGGCCGCTTTTTTTTCTTATTTTGATGATGGTTATCTCTTTTATTAGTACTGGGAACCCCAGATATCAATTCTGAATGAAATTGGTCCAATAACAAAAATAAAAATGGCCGCCACTTTTTCTTATTTTGACGATGGATACCTCTTTTATTAGCACTGGGAACCCCAGATATCAATTTTGAAAGAAATCGGTCCAATAACAAAAATAAAAATGGCCGCCACTTTTTCTTAATTTGACGATGGATACCTCTTTTATTAGCGCTGGGAATCCCAGATATCAATTTTGAAAGAAATCGATCCAATAACAAAGAAAAAGAAAATGGCCGCCTTTTTTCTTATTTTGATGATGGTTTCCTCTTTTATTAGCACTGGGAACCCCAGATATCAATTTTGAAAGAAATTGGTCCAATAACAAAAATAAAAATGGCCGCCACTTTTTCTTATTTTGACGATGGATACCTCTTTTATTAGCACTGGGAACCCCAGATATCAATTCTGAATGAAATTGGTCCAATAACAAAAATAAAAATGGCCGCCACTTTTTCTTATTTTGACGATGGATACCTCTTTTATTAGCACTGGGAACCCCAGATATCAATTCTGAATGAAATTGGTCCAATAACAAAAATAAAAATGGCCGCCACTTTTTCTTAATTTGACGATGGATACCTCTTTTATTAGCGCTGGGAATCCCAGATATCAATTTTGAAAGAAATCGATCCAATAACAAAGAAAAAGAAAATGGACGCCTTTTTTTCTTATTTTGATGATGGTTTCCTCTTTTATTAGCACTGGGAACCCCAGATATCAATTTTGAAAGAAATCGGTCCAATAACAAAAAAAAAGAAAATGGCCGCATTTTTTTCTTATTTAGACGATGGTTACCTCTTTTATTAGCACTGGAACCCCAGATATCAATTTCGAAAGTTTTCGTAATTTAAATCAAGATATTTTGTTCTTTCTTCCATTTTTATTCCCCATATTTACTTTATTATATTATTCTTATATTATAGTTTAATACTATCTATACAATAAGACTCTAAACCTAAAACCTATAATACTAATATTTACAGATTTATTAATAAATACTAAAAATTACAACAATATTAACCCTCTGATTTGATTTAATCTATGATAAATGAATACGGAATGAAAATAATAGGTATCTATGCAATAGATCGCTTGATCAGCGGGGGATCGCAGCGAGCCAGCGAAAGCGATACGTCCTACCTCGATGATACTTTGCGGGCTACTGAAGTGAAGCGCACGAGCCACTTTGTTATATAAAAAGTAAAAACGTCGTGATTAAAAAAATACAAATTTTTTAGAGAAAAAGTAATCACAAAAGAATCTTCTAAAAGTGTTTGCCTATTTTATGAAATTTGTTTTTTTAGTCTAACTTTAATATTCTATGAACACGACCTGAAAAACGATAAAAATTACACTGTTTTCGAAATTATTTTTGATCGGGTGAAGTTGTAAATATAGAGTTTTGAATCACAAAAGAATTAAGAACATACATTAAACTACAACATATATTTTTAACCGATCAAAACAAAGAATATTTCATTGTTTACGATTCAATCAAAAATAGGTCGATGTCGAAGATCCCGCCGTTAAATTATTTATTCATAACAAGGTTGCCCATCATTGCGCTCTCACATGATGGTAATTGACGATGCAGTCTAAGACGTTAGTGGGGTAATTTGGAAACCATATAGACACAAGCTGATGCCCGCGACTTCGTCCACATGGATTTAGTTCTTAAAATCCCTCGGGAACTCTTTGATTTTCCACGCTCCCGGTCCTCAACTATACCCATGCAAAAAATCATGTCGATCCGTAGCCCTGTTGCGGCGTGATTAAAGGAAAAGCCAACAAACAAACACACTTTCGCATATTATTAAGGATAATATTTATAGTTTCTTAGGTTTTTAAACCTGCGGGGTTCCTCTGTTTTGCTGAGATTAAAGATAGTCACTCTCCAGGTCCTAAATTGCTCTGCGGCTGTATGAATAAGGGACAAATCATCAAACAAACACGATTTCGCATTTATATATTGGTAATGAATGTTTCTCCAAAGAACGCACACATACTCACACACAAAGACACACACATAAGGCATAGGATATTATTCAATGTTTTTGTTTAATCCATATCATTGGTCGGCTCTTAGGCTATTAGAACTTAACGGTACTTTTATGTAAAGTTTTCTTTTGTACCACTCTATCCATCAAACTTCTTTGATACCAAATCACGCAGTGGAAGGAAATTGTAAAAATACTTTCGCATACCTCACCAAACTTTCGCATTTATAATATTAATAGGATTTAATTATAATGTTTTATACGAGTACGTACCACGATAATTGTTTGGGCAAAGTCGATATTTCGATCCAGCTACCTGGACCATAGTCACGACAGGATTTCGGTACGGGAAATATCGACTTTGCCCAAACAATTATCGTGGTACGTACTCGTTTAAAACATTATAATTATGCCATTAAACCACGAAATGAGTCTAAAATCTGTCGTATTAATAGGATTCCCTACTTTCTAATATGTTAAAGCTACATTAAAAATTAAGTGGCACTCGGGGACTGCCGCGGTAAAGCTATTGCATAGCATTTTTTATCAACTTATGCAATTATAATATTGTGAACCTCTAAAATGTTGAACGCTTACTGAACGACGGTGTTAGGTTTTTTTTCGTTACGGAATTTCTTGATTCGGTCGTCGCGCTCAAACTGTTTGTCCTAGATCAAAGCCCGCGATAAAAACTATGCAATAGCTTAATAAATTACAAAAGTTACACTCGAGTTTCGGTAATAATAATAATAATAATTCCACTATCAATGACTGCGACCCACGTTAGTGACAAAGTTCACGCTAACTTCACTTTCCACTATTACAGAGACGCTAAACCCAAATCAAGTAAAACCATTTAATTAAATACTTGAAATGGCTTACAGATCCGCAGTAGCCGTTAGTTGCAGAATTGTATCGGAGAGAACCGTTTACACGAAGTCGAATCGGTATTTGGAACGAGTAAGAAAATGTTGATTTTGTTCATTAAAAGTAATGAGTTAAAGCTTTAACCATCTTGACCCATCGCCATCCTACTACTGAGCACAGGTTTCTTCTCGAATGAGGTTTTCGGCCATAGTCCACCACGCTAGTCAAGTGCGAAGGAAAACATAATTAGAAAAACGTGCCTGATAGATCTCGATAATGTTCTCAAAGGTGTGTATGTGAACTCTGCCAATCCTTACTAGGCTAGCGTTGTGGACTATGGCCTAAATGTTCTAAATGTCGATCGTTGAGATGAAGGAATAAACATATGCTGAACATGACTAATATTCCTTTATGAGTATCTACGATAATAATGCAACGGGTAGGCTTGGGTAGGTTTCAGTTTCCAGTCCGCGCCTTGAACCGTTGCACTTTCAAGGTTTCCGAGATCAAAATCACATCGTAATCATCTTAACTTTGTCGCTGCTCCACACGAAATCCAGAAAAACCTCACAACGATGGAACTAGTAAAAAAAATTGGTTGTCTGTAAAGTCGGTTTACTACGACGATAGTTTTACGTGATAAAATCATAAAGAAACATTGATAAACACATCCGCTAACCACAGCGCGCACGCCATAGATAAAATACACATAAGCGCACGCGATGATTGGCGGGCCGCGGGCGGCGGCGGGCGCTCTAGTCACAAGCCAACGCTTGGGCCGATCGTGCCTCTCTATCGCTTGTTCCGCGCTCTCGCTTGCACGCACAGGCTCAGGCAGAACGTGACACTTTTTGTGCGTGCAGCCAATGTTCATCGATTTATAAGACGTTATCACGTCAACAATGCTAGTAGGCCCCCAGAAGAGTGCATTGTTTTCTATCGTCGTATGAATGTCGTAAAAACGTGGCCCTAGCTTCATAATCTCGTTAGAGCCTTCATCAGTAGTTTGAGCTCCGTGCGGGATAATTGCCTTTGTTACAGGCCCCACTGGTTGTTTTTTCTCTTTCCTCATTAAAATATCCTTTACGTTATATAACCTACAGTGCCATCAACTTATCTGAACAGCTGGACAAAATTGGAACTAAGGACGCTATCATTCCGCTCAATTCCGATGTCCATGGTTCATGGCCTTAAAATGTTATGAAAATGTAGTCCGATGTCCTCGGATCAAAATTTTTTAAAGCTCTAGCCCGTGATTTCGTCGCTTCGAGTTCGTTCGCGTTGAGTTTGCGTTCGTTTGCGTTCGCGTTGGTTTTTAAAATCTCTTGGGATAAAAAGTAGATAATTTTATAATATTCGTCTGAAATCTCTCGTCTTAGTCTTAGCTTACGTTAGCTTAGCTTGGCTAGCTTACGTCTCCGTTCGTAAATTGTATCTAATTGTACGTGGTGTTATTATGAATTTTATTAATTAAGGTATTTGACTGACATTTTTTTATTTTTTAAATATCTTATCATAACGCCGTTTCTCTTTTTTAAATATCTTTACTAGTCTCGTAATTATAAGCTGTTTTACTGTGACTGTATCTGACTCTTTCTAAAACGATATTTTCTATGGAGCGTGTATGGAGCTGGTGAATTGTGACATCAGACTTGAGTAGCGCTCTCTCTATCTAACAGGAAACTTTAAAGCTCTATAACTTATTTGTTTTTGAACCGATTTACTTTCTGTTTTTACAAATGTTATTCTTACATGTTACATTTTGGATTATAAATAATGAATATCAACATTGTGACAACAGTCAAATACCTAATTTCACCAAACAAACTCAAAGTCTGAACATTTTCAAATGAAGAGTCACTCACACTGAAGTGGGCTCGCGAGGGTCAGAGGTCTCGTAAGAGTTGAAGTTTGAAGTGGCAACTACAGCACGCTAATAATACAAACAAGGAGGTCACATTGGCGAGAGAGAGGTCAATCCCTAACCTTGGTTATGAAATCCAGTAGGTACCTAGCTTATTCTAATTATTTTATAACCACACTGGCACAGTGGGGAGCTCTGTGGATGTGGTCCTATGAGGAGTAGGTACTATAGGATTCAATCCCCGGCAGGGGTTGGGAATTTATTATCTATACTTACAATAATTTCTAAATAAGTGCGGAGACGCGCGACTGCAACGTGATTAGTCATAGACCAGAGATGCGATTGTATAAAGTTATTCCATTGATCGTAATCATATTCGATGAAAGTAAAACAAACCATAATAGAAGTGAATTATACTTATACATTTAGGTATGTATGATACGCTCCATAAATCGGTTGTACTTCGGTCTGTGACTTTAAATCAATCAAAGAGTCATGTCATATGTCATCGAATACGAATACGATCAATGGATCAATGGATAACTTTTAGACAATTGGTACCAAGGATAAGTAAAACTTCGGCGATTTCGTTTTTTTTAGATAGAGATTTTCGATTGCGATATAGGCATGCGCTTGATGAGAATCAATGATAAAAATCACTGATGAAGTCTTCTTGTTGTTTTCCTTTCAATTTCCTATTGTCTAACCAGATAGATTACAAAAAAGTAAACCCCGTTCTCCATTTAGGCCTTTATCCACGGTGAAACCACTGAAGGTCGTTCAGATAGGACATGTGGAATAAAAGCGAAACTGCCCATTCTAAAGCAGCGATTTGAATATATGGATCTATATTATGTATACTTAGCTTATCCATGCGTCTTCGACGTTATAATTTTTTTTTAAAGAATATTAGTCAAGTTGAAGTTGTCTAATATCCTCCTCTCCCCTCCAAATAAGCGGAAAGCTTGTGTTAGGAGTGGGTACAACAATAGTGCAACGGGTGGGATTCGAACCTGCGACTTTTCAGTTTTCAGTCCGCACCTTTAACCGTTGGGCTATTGAGGCTTAGTAATATACTAAAATGCCAGTAATATCCATACGTGGTTTCGCTGTATTCATGCCAGCGGAGGTGTTCTACAGGCCTCAAAGCTGGACATTCGTCAAATATCTACTTTGTGTGCGAAAGTGTTGCTAATCCTAAATAAATTAAAAATTGCTATCTATAAAAACTAAAAGTTTGCTAACAGAATGGTAGAAAAACACATTTTTATACAAAAATATTTATTAATTAAAGAGATTTACTCTGCCACTAGCTTATACAAAAGGTAAGTAAGTAGGTATATTATCCCAGAGACTCGTATCTACAACCTTTCTTCACTTTTTGTTTTTTTTTTAATTTTACTTTTAAAAGTGCTTTTGAATCGTCGGTGAGTCTACCACTGGTTCGGAATGCCCTTCCTGCCGAGAAGAGCCAGCAAGAAACTCGGTGGCTGCTCTTTTCAAAACAAGTTTACAATAGGTAGAATTCAATAGTAATTTCTAGTTTCTACTATGCTAAGTAGGTATGCAGTGTTTCCACAATGAGGGTAAGCTTCAAAAATGCATACCTCCTTACAATTCAATGCATGTTAAGATGGGCAGACTAAAAGTAGCTCCATTCCTGCCGGTGACACCCGTTCACGAGCATGACGCATGACCCAGCCGTTGCTTCGCTCGACCATATTTGAGGGAACGTAACAACCCGCATCACATGACACCACCACAGCCCGCCATTTCACATAGGTCTTGCAACTTTGCGTTTTCCGATGTGAAGTTGCCATACCAAAGTTGGACCTCAACGTTTAATGTATATCATACCCACCGCTCTAGCTTTGAGACTCAGGCCTAAACCCCTCCTTGAATACTTGAAGTGACCAGTGCCAAGCATTGGGGCGGCGATATGTTGAGAAGATGAATACTTCGGTGATACAATGGAGGATTCATGCCCAACCACCAGCGATTTTGCTATAGGCTTTTCCTGTCTGCTTGAGGCCTAATTTACGTAAATTGAAACTAAAAACGTCCAATAAAAGCCAAAGCTCTGTCTAAATTAACAACGACTGAAAATTAACGCTTTTTTGATGCCGAGGCTCTCCCTAAACAACATTTAATTGGGCAGTTTTTCTTAACGCAGGAAATTGAACGCTAATGTACCCCTTGAGATTTCTGTGCGCACCAGTTCATTTAGGTGTGAAAATGTTAATTTATTTACTCTTTTTACCCGATTAAGCAGCTAAGCCGATAAGCTACCCGATAAGCAGTGATAGCCTAGTGGTTAGGACTGTGGTCTCCTATTCGGGGGGTCTCAGGTTCGATCCCGGGTACGCACCTCTGACTTTTCGGAATCAAGTGCGTTCTAAGCAATTAAATATCACTGCTTCGACGGTGAAGGAAAACATCCTGAGGAAACCTGCACATCTGAGAGTTCTTCATAATGTTCTCGAAGGTGTGTGAAGTCCGCCAATTCGCATTGGGCCAGCGTGGTGGACTATGGCCTATAACCCTTCTCTGAGAAACAATAATGTATTATTATAATAATTGACGCATTGAGATCGCATCTTGAATTTCTTAACCATACATATATTACTTTGGGTAATTATTTTTAACCGTGGTTTGCTCCACAAGACTTTTTAAAAGTGGTGTGATCCACTGAAGACACTTTTTTAACCGTGGTGTGTTTTCACAAGACTTATTTATAGTGGTGTGATCCACTGAGACTTTTTATAGAGGTGAGCTCCTCTCATGTATAGTTTGTTGTACGTTAATAGTTATACTGCGCGAAGTCACCACGGAGTGGTGAAGGACTCTAACAACGTTAGAGTCTAGTTCGAGGTTGGTGTCGGACGCCTGGACCAGACAAAACCATAATAGCAATTGCCATCATTTGCTTCATCCTATCTCAGCATCCAACAGGTGGTTGTCACCACGAAGTGGTGATAGGCTCCAACTTAACGTCAGAGCAAGTTCGAAAGTAGAATCAGACACCTGGACCAGACAACCCGGCCTGGCAAGTTTAGTAGCCCATCCTAAGCTTATCCTATCCCGGCATCCAACCTACAGGTTGACACAACACTCAGCATAGAGTATCGCGATATAGATCAATCTTCATCTGAGATCGTCGGTCGCAAGCCCAAAGACAGGTTCATAAAGCACCAAGGCGCTAGAGCTCCCCATCCATTAAGCAGCTTGCAACGTCAGATTAGGTATCACTCATAATAGATTTCGGGTATCGCCCCTTGTACCTGTACCTGTACTTGTACTATACCTTGCTCAGTAGTGAGCCGTTGATGGGTTGCTAATGATGATGATGATGATGATGATGATGATGATGATGATGATGACCCGATTAAGCACAAGTAGACTTGCTTCTGGCTTTAAAATTTTATTTTCTAAGGCCCGCTTGCAGAGACGCCGGGTTGCAAAAGTTTTATACGAAATGTGTCAAAGCAACAGTTAACTCTGGGTTAAAAGGATAACCCGGCGTTTCTGCAAGCGGGCCTTAGTGAACAAGGATTAAAGTAACTTCGAATGTAACATCGGTCATATTGATTTTGTTTGTATAAAATGAAGTCTATGTCAACCGGACTATCATAACGAATCGATTGACACCTCATTTATCAATATCGGCTTAGTAGTTTAGGTGGTACAGTGGAACATTCGTAAATAGTCACATACATACATACATACATACATACATAGACTGCTAAAATCGTAACCCTTCCTTTTAACTTCTTCATAGTCAGGTAAAAATCGGAACATGATTCCAAAAATTGAAAATGCCATTCTATTTAAAACAATTTCCAAAATATAATAAAATGTTTTCAAAGACAATATTTGCAAAGGAAGCGACATCTGCGATCTGCAATTAGCATTTTACGACGTTAATTTTCCGGAATATTGTCGTTGAAACGTTCTGATGACCCCTGGCGCAGTGGTATGCTGTGCTTATGGGTGCGAGATCCCGGGTTCGATTCCCAGTCAGGGGCAATTTGTGAATCTATCTAATATATTATAAAATTTTCATGTTGCGGTATTTGTTACCAAACTCCTCCGAAACGGCTGGACCGATTTTAATGAAATTTTGTGTGCATATCGGATAGGTCTGAGAATCGGCTAACATCTATTTTTCATACCCATTATGTGAATGATAAGGGTGACACACCCCTAAATATTTTTGTTTGCGGTACGAAGTTCGCTGGGTCAGCTAGTAATTTCTAAATTTTTTCTGGTCTGGTTTGGTGGGAGGCTTCCGCCGTGGCTCAAACATACCTTTAAGCTCAAGTTTTAGCGTTCGGGTACGATATATGATCTGGATTCTGGTAGTATAAACCGACCATAACCGGGATATGGGTTAAATTGACACAACCCTTCCTAGTTAACCCGATTCCATCTTACTGCACCGTCACTTACCACCAGGTGAGATCGCAGTAAACGGCTCTTGTCATCGAATAAAACCTTATTATCCAGTAACATTTAGAGCCGATTTCCCCAACGTAAAATTAGTTTTATCCGAGGGTTTTGCCAGATTTTAAATACAATAAAAACCGGCCAAGTGCGTGTCGGGCCACGCGCAGTGTAGGGTTCCGTAGTTGCTTTCAACTACGGAACCCTACACTAAAAATTAATATAATCTCAAATATTATTGCTGACCTAGGATAGTGATTTTATTTTATTTATGAATATTGAATACATTTTGAGTTCCATGGTTTAAATACTTAATATTATAGTACAAAATATGCAACTTACACTACGTGTAATATCTAACTTAGAAAAACCGATATAACTCTTTCACTAATGAACCCTACTTAGCCGTGATAGTTTTCCTTTAAAATTCATTATATCTACTACTGCTGTGAATTTTTTCTTGTATCCTATATACAACCATTTAGCTGGCAGAGGGGGGGGACACTTGACTCTAATAAAATTTAGCAATTTAAAATATCATATTTCACAAACGGATCCCTGAATCGAAAAATGGTGTTTCCACACCCACAATGTTTTTGAAAGACCTATTCAACGACACCCCACACTATGGGATAGATGAGAAAAAAAAAATTCATCCCCACTTTACATGTAGGGGAGGTACCCTAAAAAAAAATATTTTTCACAATTTTATTTCACCACTTTGTCGGCGTGATTGATATTTATACCCTTGTCAAATTACAGATTTCTAGTACCAATAGACTCTGAGCTAAACCGCGGACAGACAGACAGACAGACAGACAGACAGACAGACGGACGGACATGGCGAAACTATAAGGGTTCCTTGTTTACTACGGAACCCTAAAAACTGTCAGTAAGCCTTTATTCCTCGGTCAAATGACACTCGACGTTGGTGAAATTGGCACAGTCAAATAAAAAAAACGGCCAAGAGCGTGTCGGGCCACGCGCAGTATTTTTGAAAGACCTATTCAACGACACCCCACACTATGGGACAGACGAAAAAAAAATTCATCCCCACTTTAAATGTAGGGGAGGTATCCTAAAAAATTATTTGTCACAATTTTATTTCAACACTTTGTCGGCGTGATTGATATTTATACCCTTGTCAAATTACAGATTTCTAGTACCTATAGTCTCTGAGCTAAACCGCGGACGGACAGACAGACAGACAGACGGACGGACATGGCGAAACTATAAGGGTTCCTTGTTTACTACGGAACCCTAAAAAGGGAAAGAAATCGCGAACATATTCAGAGCTCTACATTACATCCCGTTACAACGAATCATAAACGTGATTTATAACCAAATGCCATTACAAAAACACGATGTGAAGGCGAAATGAGCCCTATATTAATAATACAAACACACCTATCCGACAAGGGTTGGTAAAATATGAGAACATTAACGATATTTTCAAATTCAACAAACACTGAAGAGCCTACGTATAAGACGTGAATAAATTCATGTGTTGTTCCGTTTAGAAATAAAGAAAGAAAATTAATTTATTTGCCCACACACACATATGGATGCATAACTTATAGATATACATTTAATAATATATAAACAATTTAGAAATGCGCTTTTGCACCCATTTTATATACCCATATTAGAGACTTCTTCTTCTTTATCAACCGATAGACGTCCACTGCTGGACAAAGGTCTCTTGCATGGACTTCCACAGGCTTCGGTGTTGCGCCGTCTGAATCTAGCGGCTCCCTGGGACTCGTTCGATGTCGTCGGTCCACTGATTGGGGGTTAACCAACACTGCGCTTCTGGTGCGAGGTCGCCACTCCAGCATCTTGGGATCTCAACGATCATCAGCTCTTTGAACTATGTGGCCCGCCCACATCCACTGCAGTTTCGCGACTTGCTGATCTCTGTCGGTGAATTTTTTTCTCCTACGGATCTTCTCATTTCTGGTTGTAGACTTCACCTAAATTCATTCATTTCAACCCATCGCTGGCCCTCATCTGGGCACAGTTCTCCTCTCAAATGGGAAGGGCTTAGGTCATAGTCCATCATGCTAGCTAAGTGCATTGGTAGACTTCGCACATCTTTCAAATCAATTTAGTTAGCTTTTGCCCGCGACTTCATCTTGCGAATTAGGTTTTTTAAAATCCCTCGAGAATTATCTGTTTTTCCGAAATAAAAGGTGGCTGCCACTCTTCTAATCATCGACTACACCTCCACATCGAAAGACAAACCAACAAAAAACACTTAGGCTCGCTTGCAGAAACGTCGAGTTATCCTTTTAACCCAGAGTTAGCAGCTAACTCTGGGTTAAAAGACAGATTTGACAGATTTCGTAAGTATAAAGCTTCAGTCAAAATTACAAATTTATTCCTAGACTAACTAACCCAGCGTCTCTGCAAGTGGACCTAAATACTTTAAAAAAACACAAGGACCCCCAAAACATTGAAAGCCTTTTGAGTGCAAACACTTGAGCAGGAAAATTGCTCTGATGCCTTGGTGACGGCGCAAATTCATAACTTTATATCTTCATCAAGAGGAGCACCCCGACCTGCTCGTAACATATGAACGACTTTAAACTAAAAATCAGGCAAAAGAATAAAGGCATGCTGTAGGACTATCTCAGTATGATCACTAGTGTGACGATCGCAGTCACCTGTGATTGGCTCAATTTATGGTTTACTTGCTGCAACAGTGCATTTTAGCCAATAACTGATTTTGATGTTGTCCGTCTGTCAGCGGGATGTATCTCATAAACCGTAATAGCTATACAGGTAGGTACTTGAAATTTTAACAGAATGTGCATTTCTATTGCAGCTACAAAAACAAACAATAAAGAGGGTCTCCATTACAACAACCTTTTGTTTTGGCTCGATCTTAATAATAACTGCATAATATATTTTATGGAACGGAATGGATGGAACGGAAACCTTCGGTCCGACTCGGAAGAAAACAAAAAACTTGAGAGGTGTCAAGGGACACCCGGATGGAACGAAGTTCCTTTCGATTAATTAATTTGGCATTGTGTTCAATATTTTCACACTACAATATTAGATCTCCGTAGCCTTGTGGTTTCTACAGTCGCTAAACAGTTAAAGGTCGATGGTTCGAATCCCAGCTCGACAGACTGAATTTTCTATTTTCTATTTTATTTTAAATAATTTCTACATTTGGAATTTGTCCTACATGTGGAATTTTTTTATTTTTATTATTAATTTATTAAATAATAAATTAATAATAAAAATAAAAAAAATAGGGAAAAATTCCACATGTAGAAATTATTTAAAATAAAATTGAAAATAGAAAATTCAGTCTGTCGAGCTGGGATTCGAACCATCGACCCTTATCGACCTTTATGCGACTGTAGAAACCACAAGGCTACGGAGATCTAATATTGTACAGTGAAAATATTGAACACAATGCCAAATTCACATTCAAAAAAGTGTCGGTTTCAAAAAAGTGTCGGTTCAATTTTGTCTTAATTTTTTCCATCTAGCCCCCTTCCGCACCGCGCGATAAGGAACTACGTTCCAAAAACCTGATCAACAGAACTAATTATACCTCCTGGGAATACTTATACTTACGGAAGTGGGAATGGGCAGGGCACACTGTTCGAAGAACAGATGTATTTTGTGATCCCTAGGTGTTTGTGTGGCGACTTAGCACCGTAAAGCGCAGTGTTGGCAGACCCCCACTAGGTGAACAGACGAGTCGCAGGGAGCCGCTAGATACAGGCGCACAAGACCGAGGCATGTGGTAGTCTATGGAAAACCTTATGTCAACAGGTGGAGGTTTCACCATACTAATTTTATAAATACGAAACTGCGTTTGTTTGTTGGTATAACCTTCAATCAAAAGCAATGAATCGACGTAATTTTTCATGGATCTGAAGAGTGACATAGGCTACTTTTTGTCCTGGAAAATTATTAAAGATTGAGACCCACGCAGACGAAGTCGCGGGCATCAGCTAGTCGGCTGATGAGGAAGGAATGCATGTTTTAGGTTAGAAATAATGAAATCCATGAGAATTTTAGGATCTATTCTTCCCAGGGGTAAAAAAAGAAAAAAATAAGGTTAGAATTCAAGCAATTACGCCAGAAGCTTATTACTGGGCAATAAAACAAAATTATGAGAGAAGCAAAAAAAAAAAAATATAAAAGGCACTTTAAAATTTTAAAGAAACCCTCTCACTCCATTCTTATAATGAAATAGCGAGATAACGTGTAGAATATAAATTAATTTCTCATGTAATAGCCGGTCCAGCGAGATTAATATTGTATCAGAGAAACCTTTTACATTGCTGCGCGGACCGTGCCGCCTTTGAACGCACTGTCAAAACTTTAAACTAACTTTTACTGGAAACTGTTAACTAACTAAAAAACTTGAAAGTTGAAGTGTTTCCGGTCTCCATTTTCCCAACTAACTGCATATAACTTGGGTACCTTTAAATCAAGATTGAATAAGCATATTCTAAGCAAGCGCGCTCCATCTTATGCTGCATCTTCACTTACCAAGTGTGATCGCAAAAATAAAGCATTAGTCTATACATGGAAACAAAAATAAGTCATTAGTCAAGTAGGTAGATACGTCGAGGTCTTCGTAGTATTTTTATGTTAGTTTCAAAGTTTTTATTTTCATTTTATTCTTTCGTATTGTTTTGTGTGTAATAAATAATTACAGTGCTCTGAAATAAACTTGGCTATACTAATATAATAAAGCGGATTTTGTTTGTTTGTTTGAACGCGCTAATCTTTGGAACTACCAGTCGGATTTTTTTCGAAGAAAGGTAGTAAGCTATTAAACATTATAAAACTCTTAGAAGCCGAGCAAAGAAAAAGCAAAATAAGTAATAGAATATATCTCTCAAATACCTTCCCTCAAAATGTGGTTGACGAAGCAATGGCTGGGTCATGCGTCATGCTCGTGAACGGGTTCCACCGGCGGGAATGGGGCTACTTTCTGTGTCCACGTCTTAACATGTGTTGAATTATATTAATATTAGGTATGCTTTTATGGAACTTCAACTCATCGTGGAAACACTGCATACATAGCATAATATCTATTATAACTTATAATATAATATTGTAAATTTGTTTTGAAAAGAGCAACTGCCGAGTTTCTTGCTGGTTCTTCTCGGCCAGAAGGGCATTCTGAACCAGTGGTAGACTCATGGACGATTCAAAAGCACTTGTAAAAAAGTTTATTTCAATAAAAAACATTTCTATTCTATTCTATTCTATAGTGCGGGCGGGCAATATGATGCGGTGAGTCGAGAGCCGAGGGCAGTCAGGGTCAGAACACAGTTGATAACAAATAGCAGCTGATGAATGCAAGTTGTAAGGTTAATGTCTGAAAATAAACTGCGTCTACTGCGTGATGTAATGTGCTTGCTCTAGTATCCACGTGATCTTGTAAAATGTATGACTGTGATAATTTTATCGCATCATGACACGCTGTGCCAGCTCGATGTGTTTCCGCCATAAAGCTAAATCCTCATGAACAGTTGCTGATACGTTTTCGTTAGTTTTGTCACGTAATGTACCTAGGTAGATGACGCCGAGATTTTAGTAGTTTTTAGAAATCTTGAAAAATAACAAGATTTCTGGAAACTACATACCAAAACTTGTCAATATAATATTATTTCCTCTATTTAAAATGAGATGATCCAAAGGTAGATAATAATTTAGTCCTGCTGATGTGGCATTTTCGTAAAGAAAGTAATCACCAACGAGTTGCAGCTTATCATCATTATGAGCAACCCATTAACCTCTCACTAAGTCACTACTGTGCACAGGTCTCCTTTCAGAGAAGGGTTATAGGCCATAGTCCACCACGCTGGTCCAATGCGAATTGGTAGACTTCACACACCTTTGAGAACATTATGTAGATTTCTCAGGTGAGCAGGTTTCCTTACGATGTTTTCCTTCACCGTTGAAGCATCTGATATTTAATTGGTTAAACGCACATAACTCTGAAAAGTTAGAGGCTCGGGATCTGATCTACGACCCCCCGAATAGGAGTCCGCAGTCCTAACCACTAGGCTATCAAATATCTATGCTTTCAGCTTACTAGTACAAATAACTGTCTCATTGTAAACGAGGCATAGCCGCTGTGCAAAGCAATCCTTCTCACTTAGCTCGGAGTCTAACCACATAGGGAATTCAAGAAGCACTGGTAAAGAGCGAAAATACTTTATTATATTACATACTATGTAAGTATTTATCATGTTTTGAAACGGAATTTTTGATATTTCAACTCCTTTTCCAAGATTCTCTTACATACGAATAAAATACATAACAAAAATTCCGGGGCCAGTGGAGATCGAACCCAGATCTGTCGGCAATTGCACCAGACCAGGGTACGTTGACCACTTTACACTACGGCTACGAACAAACTACACGTGAGTACCGAAATTAGTGATAGTATCTACTTTCAATCAGTTAAGCAACTGTTAGCGACACAATGCAGTCGTGGATCTACTCCTCTTGCATAAAACTTTGACGATAAATAAAAATAAAACAACAATAACTTTATTAATAAAATAAAATAAAACATTGTTATGCCGTTGGTCTTCATACCAGGGAAACCTGTGTTGTGAAGGCCTTATTACGATTGCCTAAGTAAAACTTAATTAAGAGGACTAGGTAGAGTGAGTTTCCATTGCAAGAGCATATAAATTAAGTGCGTGAAAATATTATTATTTATTTATACAGTTTACATACAGTACTTATTAACTAGTATATCTACTTCATTATTATCCTTATGTGACTAAATATAATCTATCTGTGTACAATATCTGTAAATTATTATTTACTCCATTTCTAACCCATTTGCGACTGATTGTCCACTATCATACAAATGGTTTATATGTGTCCTGTGCGATGATTGTCTATACAAATATTTGTAGATTAATGCTACTGCACAAAATAAAATTACACTCGCTAAACATACAGCTATAAAATATAGCAGTATTTTTATATCTACTAGTGTACTTTTATCAAATTTAACTTCAAGTGGTTCGGCGTCATACTGTAATTTTGGCTTAATATCCATTGAATTAAGATTTTCTTGTCTCTGGACAGTCTTATTAGAAATCAGGGTCTCTAATAACTCTTTGTGAATATTACCTAATTTCGTTAAATTATTGTTTATTTCTAATAATAATATCATCGATTTAACGTCATTTGCTACATTATTATTTGTATTTATTAGCTGCGGCAATAGTTTTTTATTCTCATTTAACAAATCTTTTAATTCTTCGTTTAGAGCAAGTTGGGATAGGTTCAAGTTTGCCGACACTTTGTCTGAATATTCTAGTCCATTATTCAAAATAGCAATAATTTTCGAAAATGTTTCATTGAGGGATATTCTTAAATAATTATACAGTTGTCCAACCGTTTCCTTTATTTCAATTACTTCGCTAGTTACATTTACATTAGTATTTCCAATTTTAGTTCTCTCCTGTAAGGAACTCGTTTCACAACCCATGCCATATATATTTTCTGAATTAAAATCAAATCTCTCAGCAGTAATATTTAACGTACCATCATTTTTATATATATGCCAATCTGCCAATGCATCACATGATATTTTGTTACCACCGATAGTTAATAATTGAACTCCCGTGCTAGAGAGTTCTTTAAAGTCAAAACTTCCTAAATTGTTATTTTCAAGAAACAGTTGACTCAAATGCGGTGAAGTATGTAACAGCTTTACATTAAACGAATGTATTTCATTGTTAGATAAATTAAGCACACGAAGGTTCCTAAGGCCATCGAGCGCTCCAAATTTCAGAGATTGCAAATTGTTACCGTAAAGATTCAAAGTGTTTAACATGTTATTGGACAGAAATGTTCCAGGCTGTATAGTGGAAATCATATTTAAACTAATATCGAGCCAATCCAAAAAAGTCATGTTGCGAAATGAACCTTTGTTCAATTCTTTGATTTTATTTGAACTAATATCTAATTTAAGAATATTTCTTATGTTAGAAACGAAAACAGAATTTATATCATCAATTTCACAATTTGATAATAACAATGTCGTTATTGAAGTGTTCACAGAATTTTCAAAGTTAAATTGTTGGTGCACTTTTCTTAAAGAAACCTCTGATAAAACCAAATTGTTAAATATATCGCTCTTGATATGCAAATTCAAGTTAGAAAACAAGTTCAAATATCGTAAATGAGATAATGTTTGAAAGCCACTAGAATCAATATAAAATATATTATTAGAAGCTAAACTTAGTTTATTTAAAAGGCTTAAATTCTTAAAAGTTTCAGTTGTAATGTTTTTTAATTTATTGTGGCTTAGATATAATTCTGATAACTGTTTAATGTTTGAAGTATTGATATGAAAATTTTCTAATGCGTTATATGATAAATCAATAATTTTGATGGCCCCAGTTGCTTTAAATGTATCATACTCAATTTTTTCTAACTGACTATGGGATGCATTCAGAAAAGTTAGAGAAATCATGCCATAAAATGATTCATTGAGACATAACATCAACCTTGTATTGGATAAATCTAAAAACTGTACCCCGTACAACCCTCGAAAAATATTTGCTGTTAAAGAATTAACGAAATTGTTACCACTTACATTAAGCTCTTTTAGGTTTATAAGTTCAATAAATGAATTGAATTCAATATCTACAATTTTATTTTGTGACATATCCAACTTGACTAATTTTGTCATATTACTGAATATATTCGGAGTTATCTTTTTTATTTTATTGTTCTGTAGATAATATTCTGTCAAGTAAATAAGATCACTTGTATTAAAATAAACATCAGTCAGATTATTATAAGACAAATCCAGTTTCGAAAGTTTTTGTAATGACTGAAAAGCAGTTTCTGCTATAGTTTCTATTAAATTGCTACTCAAATTTAAATATGTTAATTCATGACTCAAAGAGCTAAAAGCTTTATCGCCTAATTTTGTTAATTTCCCAGAACTCAAATCCAAGTTTTCAACGGAAATGCCTTGGAATGTGTTATACTCTATTGATCCGCTAAGTCGGTTACTTCGTACATCAAAATAAGATATATTTGATCTTTTAAATGCACCTCCTTCTATATGTTCTATGTCATTGTGAGATAGTGATAATCTAAACATATTTACGTTATTTTCAAAAAGTGTCTGACGAATAATAGTGATTTTATTGTGACTTAAATCTAATTGTTTAAGATTTATAATTGGGGCCAGAGTTCGATCTTCAATGTTTTTTATCAAATTTGAACTCAGATTTAGTTTTTCTAAATTGACCAGGGTCCTAAAGTTAAAATCAGTAAGAGAAGTTAGCTGATTATTATCTAAAGTTAAATCTTTTAAATTCCTAAATCTTGCAAAGTTTTGGCCAATTTCTGATATTTTATTGTTTGACAGTTGCAGTGTCTCTAGCTGCACTATTCCTTCAAATGTAAGTATATCGAATTGTTTAATTAAATTAAATGAAAGGTCCAAATATGTAAGTTGTGTGAACCTTGAGAAGCAGTTGTCTGGTATTGATTCAAGTTCATTATAACTAAGGTCAATAGTAATAATCAAACTAGGTACACTACTTGCGACTAAGTCTTCTTCAATTGATGATATAGAATTATGAGATACATTTAGGTACTTCATTGAACCACCAGCTGACACCTGCCTTAGGTTAATAGTTTCAACTTTGTTGTATGTCAAAGAAAGCTCAGTCAATTTGACTAAGCTACCTATTACAATTGGTACTGAGACTAGATTGCCTATTTCAATGTTTAAAATGTTTATATTAGTACTTGCATCTATAACTTCAATTAAAGGATCCTCTGAAATATTCGTGTCTATATCTCTAATATTTAAATTTAAGTTGTAATTAGGGTTTAGCTCCTCATCATATTCTTCACGATAGTAGTTATAACGTCTATTTCCGGTTCTTATACAATCCCAATTCTTGACGATATTCATCATATTTTCAGTGGTTCCATCGCAAAATATGTTGGCACTACAAACATCATTTTCATAAACTCTTCTATTTTCTTGTAATGTACATTGTCCGTATACGCCAAGAATCGTTGCGAAAATCACAGAAATCAGCAGAAACATGGTATCTGAAAATAAAGAAATAATGACTTAAAAATTCGAAATATTTCATTTCTTGTAGGCAGGCCAACTTTTTATAAATTGATGTAGGTGGGCAAATATGAAATTTATAATTCATTAATTCAGTCATTTTTACAACAATATCTGAAATTTTCTTTCTAAAAATATGTTTTTCTAATCTACTTATCGATTTTCATGTGGAAAATTATACTTATGTAGAAGGAGGTCCTGAATGCAGCGAGCCTATGAGGCCAAGTGGAGCGTTTACAATAACCCAAAAGAAAACACTCGCCTTACATTTCGTTTTTAAGAAACAGGCGCTAATTATCAAATCAGTAAACTAAGTTAGGAATTATTTTATTAAAGAACTAGCTGATGCCCGCGACTTCGTCCGCATGGATTTAGTTTTTAAAAATCCCGCGGGAACTCTTTGATTTTCTGGGATAAAAAATAGCCTTTGTAACTCTCCAGGTCCTCAACTATACCCATGCAAAAAATCAAGTCGATCCGTAGCCTTGGTGCGGCGTGATTGAAGGGCAAACCGATAAACCAACAACCAAACACACTTTCGCAAGGATTTAGTAAGGATTATCAGAACGAGAAGAGCTTAGTTTACAGTCACTCACTGTACCAAATTCAAATTGGCAGACTTCAAGCACCTTTGAGAACATTATGGAATGGAGAATTCTCAGGCATGCAGGTTTCCTCGCGATGTTTTCCTTCACCGTTAAAGGATTTTAATTAACCGCTTTAAATACAAATAAATCCGAAAATTTAGAGGTACTGTACCAACACACACAAGCTATAATTTAATCCTTACCAAATTATAAAGTTCACTAATTGATCCACTAAATTTTCTTAACTTTACTAGTAAAAATCTTTAGAATGTTGACATCTTAACCGTTCGCATAGCAGCGGGGTACTGTTCACACTAATGAACGCACAAATGACAAAGAACCTATTTAATTTTATCAGAACATAATTTAATTATCAAGAATGTGTCAATATAATAACTATTATTATACGTATCCAAACCCTTACTAATATTATAAACTAGCTGATAACCACAACGTCGTCTGCGTGGATTTGGTTTTTAAACCTCGCGGGAACTCTTTGATTTTCTGGGAAAAATATACTTAGCCTATGTCACTCTTGAGGTCTTTAACTGACTACACAAAAAATCCCGTCGATCCATAGCTCTGTTGCTCCGTGAACACACTTTCGCATTTTTAATACTAGTAGGTAAGATGCGAAAGTGTGTTTGTTTGTTGTATTATCCTTCAATCACGCAGGAACGGATCGATGTCATTTTTAGCACGGGTATAGTTGAGGACTTGGATAGTGACATAGGCTACATTTTATCCCGAAAAAACAAAGGGTTCTAAATTTTTAAAAATCTCCACGCAGACGAAATCGCGGGCAAAATCTAATATAATTAATATAGTGTTAATGTTACAAGCGGTTTTCATCAAAAATTTGAATATAATAGAATTTTTTTTATTCAAATAAACTTTTTTACAAGTGCTTTTGAATCGTCGATGAGTCTATCACTGGTTCGGGATGCCCTTCCTGCCGAGAAGAACCAGCAAGAAACTCGGTGGTTACTCTTTTCAAAACAAGTTTACAATACAATAGATACTATGATATGTATGCAGTGTTTCCACAATGAAGGTAAGTTCCACTAAAGCATACCTAATTATAATTCAACACATGTTAAGTAACAGACAGAAAGTAGCCCCATTCCCGCCGGTGGAACCCGTTCACGAGCATGATGCATGACCCAGCCATTGCTTCGCTCAACCATAATTTAGGGAACATAGCGTACGTTAAAATTAAAAACACTATTGCCCTGCCATTTAAAATTGGCGCAATATAGCCGCCATATTGTTTTTTTTTTATTTAGTTACCATAGCCAGTGTCACTCAGGATGATGTAAGGATTCTAGAACGATTCCCCATCCAAATCTGTTCAGACTTAGAAGTTATGGTGGAATAAAGAAACTCACATAAGTACATACATACTCGTACTCGTACATACCTACATAACCCTGCAAATATTACCTAATTACACTCCTATTTTTGGGCAGTCGTATATCAAATTAGTTTGAATCACCTATACTAATTTATTATTCCTGAATTCTGAATTCGGTAGCTCGTGTGACTTTTATAATATCGAGAACTTTGTAAAAGTTTATTTGAATAATTAAATTACATAAAATATTACTATACTATACTACAGTATTTATTTTGTAGGCGATTTCCTGTTCCCTTTACGTGACATAGATAACTTGCAACATTGTAAAATTGTAGATCACTCGTACATACCTGCTATGCAATTCTCCTAAATGTTGGCTAAGGCATGTCCCAGGCTGGAGAACGTAGGTTAAAACTAACTCAGGCTTATGTAACTTTTTTTGGAGATACTAGATAGTGTCCTCTATATCGTCCATCAAGAAAAAGAAGATAAAAGAGGTGAGATCCAGCTTTAAAAAAAATTTAAACCTCCATTTTCAAATTGTCTCCAGTCTGGTCTGGCCGAGGCTAGTTACCATCCAATACTCTACCAGGACAGATGTGCCACGCCATGTGATTTAGCGTTCTGGTACGTATCAGCGTAGAAACCGGTAAGTTGTTTAAGTTTAATACCAGGTAAACTCGAAACCATCTTAGACTGCATTCACCACTTACCCCAGATTATCGCAGTCAAGGACCAACTTGTAGACTTAACATATAAAAAGTTATAAGTAATCTGTGTTGAATGATTATGGCTGTATTTTGATACTGTTTGGGTGTTGGTAATGACAACATCGTTATATTTACCAACAATAAAATTAACTAAACCGAAAAAGATGGGCAAAAAAGGCTCGAATGGTATGCGAAGATAAAAAAAAGATCCTATATTATACCGAAAAAGATGGAGAATAAATCTTAATTCTTTTTATAGCTCAATCGCAATCAAACTTGCAGCATTGTAGCGTTGTAAGGCGATTGACGACCTTTGGACCAGGTAAACCCCAGAACGTGGATCGCAACCCCTTCACCTTAAACGGCCGATATCGTGCAATAATCGCTTAGCTTCCACACTCCAGCATTCCGTGGTCTCCACTGCCAGAGGGACAAAAAGGTAGCTGTCCAGAATAGGGGCATCTTTACTCCTTTTTTTAATGCAACGGATTCTGCAGCGTCTACCCGTGTTTTCCGGCTGAGATGACATGGTGCAAATGTACTCATGCACGTCGCGTCCCTCAGCATGCATTTGCTATTTTGCCATGGGACGAGTGTCAAGCCATCAGGATGCTTGCCATCCATGTGACCCAAACCGGGTGGCTCGAGTACACACTACGCAGGGTACGTTGACCGGGACGAGGGCTGTGCGGACGATATCGTTCAGAGAGTGGTGACGAGAGAATCTGGCCACACAACGACTGCAACTCAATGCGTGGTGGCCGTTGGCTTCCACCATGTAACCGCAGATGCATCGATGGTATTCGCAAACAAGCATACAACCATGTTGGGAAGTCCTCAGTAGATATGTAATCTTCGGCACAGCAAAATAGTTTTGCAAGAGCGTAAGCGTAACATGGGCCGAAAGATCTTTCCAATGCTCTTGAATGGCGGAGTGGCCTCCTTGCCTCAATGGCTTCCGGGATAGCAGAAGAAAAGATAGGAGACCCCAAGAGGAAAAAATTGTCAGCGTTAAACTCCTTGAGCCCAGGAACTAGGTCTTCAAAGTGAGGGAACAGAAGACGGGACTCTGGATTACAGGGGAAGAACTCTCACTTAGGCATGTTTACCTTCAACCCCAGCTCCTTCAAGCAATGTATTAAAAGCAGTAGGTCACGTTCCACAACTTCAGGTTTGCCTCCTATAGTACCTACATCGAGTTACCAGATATTAAGGGGGGATTTGAGGTCGTGAAGAACTTTCTGAATGCTGAGGCTGAAGATGAGAGGTCTAAGCGGATCTCCCTGTTGCACATCAATCTGCGAATGGATAGAGATTTGGTTATAGAAGACATTGGAGAGGGAATGTTAAAATTGCTGAAGAAAAGGATACAGAGTAGGAATCATAACTTTGCTTTGCTCAGTAGAATATCCTTTTCCAGTGTATTGAAATCGTTATGTATGTCAAGCTCCATGATAACACAGTCCTTGTTGCTTGGGTCTATAGCGAACAAATGCGTTGCGTGGATAGCCTAGCTTAGTGTCAAGACCTAACATGTGCGGTCGCAGGTAAGTCACTATTTCCTCCAAAGGCCCTAGACCCTTATTTGATTAGAAGATTACCGAATATATAGATCTCATCAACGACACTGACAATTCTGTATCAAATTTTATATTATAATAATAATTATGTTTATTATTATAATATAAAATTTTATTAATTATGTTTGGCATGTTATTTGAAGAATATTTTGTGTACATAGAGCTATCTTATGTTAAACTCATAATATAATTAGACGCTTTTTGTAGGTAAGCCTAGGTAGGTCTGTTAGGAAAATAACTGAATTTATTGATCTCGTCAGCAAGGCAGACTTTTGTTATGAATCTTTGTACGATTATGATTGGCATGCCGTTTTTACGAGATTTACTTAGACGCTTCTTCTAGGTAACTAATTAACTATAATAATTAATCAATAAATAATAGGAATTGAATCAAGAAAATATATGAGTGACATTTTTATCTATTTTGTAAATCGTGATTGATACATTTGATTTATCAATTTTGAGGACTATTAAAAAGTACCTACTTACCTAAGCAGATTTTTTTTATATTTAAAGAAATACTACGATATTTCTTTCAGTTTTGTTACTGTATTTTTTCCACATTTACAGATTACATAGATTTTATGAACAAAAACACTTATGTTTTATTTTTGTTTCTCATTCACAAAATTTTAACAAATTACCATATAGCATATTCTAATCACCATATTCCAGACCTCATTACCATGTCACAATTTATCCTTACCATGGACACCATAATTACCAAATACGCTATTTCTCCAAGAAAACTAGGTTCTGGTGGAGGCCTTCCTCATCACTGTGATAAATGAAGGCACCTCTCTGTCAAGGCATACTTAAAAAACCAATAACTCAAAAAAAAATATTTTTTTTTCGTCGGACGTTTTAGCCAACAATTAGGAGAACTGCCCCTATGCGATTCTCTTACGTAAAATACAATTTACATCGGCTGCGCATCGAGCGTTATTTTAGATGTTACAAATTTGGTATTCTCTTACGCCCCGTTGCCACACTAGCGCTCCATGAGCGAGCGTGTTGGATGTAGGAAACTCAATTTTGACATATAAGTAAGGTAATTGGTATTCTGCAAGACATTTTTGGCTCGTCTTCGACTGCATCGTAAGCCGTAGCCTTCGATTTTAAACGTCAAAATGAAAGCGTCTTGTTTTGTAGCTTTTCCTAAGATGTAGTGTGAGATGAAGAGTAAAATTTCTTTGTGAAATCAAAGAAATCTTTGAAAATCTTTGAAATGTGAATTTTCTTCTTCCACAAAATATTATCTGAGATGGATCATGTAAAAAAGGTATGTAACTTCTTGTGAATATGCCAAATAAGAGCTGTATCTTAGTTAAATTATTAGAATATACATAACATATTATCTTGGAACATAATAATTGTTTGTCTTATTTTTTAAAGTATAATAAATTTAATATCACAGTCATTAATGAAGTTCTTAGAGCATCTAAGTTTAAGTTACATTGGAAATAATAATTGCAGATGCATAATCATTGACGAATAATATTTACTAAAAGTGCACAATGAATCCTTAATAATATTATAAATGTGAAAGTGTGTTTGTTCGTTGGTTTGTCCTTCAATCACGCCGCAACAGAGCTACGAAGCGACGTGACATTTTATTCCGAAAACCAGAGTTCCTGAGGGATTTTAAAAACTATATCAACGCGGACGAAGTCGCGGGCATCAGCTTGTAAGGAATAATTTTAGTTTAATATCCAACAATACTACGTACTACTTTTAATATTATAAATGCGAAATTTTGCGAGAATGTTTGGATTGATGGATGGATGTTTGTTACTCTTTCACCCCACAACGAATGAACCGATTTGGCTGAAATTTGCAATGGAGATCGCTCATACTCAGGATTAAAACATGGGTTACATTTTATCTCGGAAAATAAATGATTTCCCGCAGGAATTAAAAACTACCTGACTGTGACATCACATGTCTAGCAAATCTTTTTAAACCATCTAAAGATCTGTTGTTTAGATGGTTTGAAAATATTTGCTAGGTAAGTGTCCTTTTATGCTCCCTACAGGGTTTATGTATGCCATAAATAGGTACTTATTCATATCATTTTTCAGATATTTCACTTAGAGGGAACCCACATAATTGAAATTTCATGAAGCAAATCTGCAGATTTAGCAGCACAACATGTATACCTACAGCTTCTTCTTCAAAGGGATGTAGCGATGAATAGACAAGCAGTTACGAGAATGTTTGATACATTTCTAGAAAGCACTTTGTTCTAACTTCTAGCTAACTACTAGCCAACACAAACCTCAAAGAAAGAGTGAGAAAAAATAAAAGATATATATCAAAGGAAACTGTTTTTATTTTTCAAGTTTTAGCGTTTAATAGCTGTGTTGTGTAAAAATTTTATTAGGGCTTGACTTGTGTCCTATCCTATATTATATTAAATGCGCAGCTGCTCGCCACATCTTGATTCCTTCTAAATGCACACTGAAAGTCATGGAGTGCATTATCCGGCATAATAATTCCAGCTGAAACATTTTCATTTAATATAATTAATTATGTAAATACATATGGGTAGTTTGGATTACTTAGGCTTAGGTATATTACATACAGATAACCAAAAAGTAGTTAGAAACTAGCATCCTTTTTTACTATACATATATAAGAACTCAGTGTGCAAAAGCCACTGACCTGAACCGCTGAAATGATGTTTTTTGCTACATATTTATTTTTAGTAGTGTGGTAAGTTCAATCAAAACTGTTTTAGTAAAATTCGAGATATACCTAGTTTGATGTCAATTTCAAGTGGGGAAGTCATTGGAAAAGATTAATAGTTCATTAATTAATAAAATATTTTATTATTGGGTAGTTCCTTTATATTGTGTTTAGTAAGTAAGTAAAGTACTTTAGATAGTAGGTACAGTTTAATAGTAAAACCCTTAGGAGTCAAAGTAACAAACCTTTTGCGATAGGTACTCTTCAAATTCTTGGGACAACTTCTATAGATACTTATAATCCTTTTGGTCAATCCAAGAGTGTATCAACATCACCACTGAATGCTTCTTTCTACCAACTTTTCAAAATGTGTAGTGAATGCAGCATTATAAACATTGATTTCAGGTTAAATAACACAGTTTTTTGCACTCAATTATTTTCAAATCATCATACATCACATCTTACGTAGGTATCCAAAAGTAGTCCTTACACTCACTTGTTGCCAGAGCGTCACAATGTAGACTGTAGTATTGCAAGGATTCTAAAGTATTTTAAGTGTTTCGTTTTATTCTTATACTTATATTGAGTTAGAAATACGATTGCCTTCACAGTCACAAGTGTTTGGTGTTTACAAACATGGATTGGGTCACGGGTCACCCTGCCGGTACCTCGGTCCTCAACGATGAACCTAATTTTTTATTTCGTCTTAATGTTATCGGCAACGGTCAACGAGCATTCATCCTAGGTCGAAGTTAAAACTTATATATAATGTTTATTTTCATGGTATTTTGTAATTCTAAATGTAATTTTGTATTAAAACAGTAAAATTTGTAATAAAGCAATTTCTAAAGTATCAAAAAGGCTAAATTTCTTAATCGTAATCTTTTACCGAAAACTATATAAAAAAAGTACGACAACACCGGCTCGCCCGATAGAACATCGCAGCGTTCGTCTCGACAGTAATATCGTCGATGAGGTTTAGGCTGCTACAGAATACCAATTTTTACAACCGTTGTAAGTCAAGTCGATGTGAACGATGTAACATCGCAGCCCACATCGACGCTAGATGTTTTTAAGAGAATCGCACTCCTGATACCACACAGAAAGTTTTGCCTCTAATGGTAGGTTGGAACCTACGCGAACACTGAAATTTCAAGAAATCTAAACAAGTTCGGACGCATCGGTTGATCGGTAATTTTATCAGGCGTCATCGGACGAGCCGTCGAGTATCGTCGTATCGTATAGAAGAGCTATCTCCTAGTACATAGTAGTAGTAGTATAGTTATTTAGGTATGGTTGGTGAAAACGGGCATAATAATAATGTCAATGTTGATCGTGCACGATGTATTGAAATTATTTTTCACCATTTTATTTCACCATTTTGTCGGTGTGATTGATATTTATACCCTTGTCAAATTACAGATTTCTAGTACCAATAGTCTCTGAGCTAAACCGAGGACGGACAGACAGACGGACGGACATGGCGAAACTATAAGGGTTCCTTGTTTACTACGGAACCCTAAAAATGCGCTTGTCTCACCCGGGAATCAAACCAGCTAAAAATTCAAAAAATATACACTCGTTATTTTATTCCACTAGTCGATAGTCAATGTTAAGATAAAATTTCTCCAATCACACTCGTCGGTCCTACAAGATATCCGTAAAATCGAATATTTAGTATACAAGTTCTTTAGTCAACATTACCTAGAACTGTTCACTTTCAACAAGTAAAAGACACGTTAGGTATAATTTTCTTATAACTCTAATATCCAAAGACATTGTATGAAGTACAAAGCTTGCTAATTATCTTAAAATCGTTTAATGGTAATAATAATTCTAGGCCAGTAAATAAAGCCTTTTTTTTTGATCAACCTCGCACTAAATTTCAAGTTTAAGGGTCACTTACTGACCACAAAAACACAAAATGCTGACAGATCCAGGTGGAGCTTCGATCGCAATCTTAAAGAAAAGTTTTTGACCGATATCTCGGAAACTATCCACTTTAGGGCAAAAGTTATTTTGACCTTTTTTGTAGAAAATAAAATTTTGCATCTTTTATTTACTGTAAACTTTTTGTAAAACTTACCGTTTACGATTTATGGCCCATTTAATGAACCGGTTCTTCGTTTCGTTTCGAAACACACGAAAAACCGGTTCATTCAATGAATCTGATGATCGCTGGGGTCCCAAGGTGCTGGAGTGGCGACCCCGCACCGGGAAGCGTAGTGTTGGCAGACCCCCAATAGGTGGGCTGACGACATCAAACGAGTCGCAGGGAGCCGCTGGATTCAGGCGGCGCAAGACCGAAGCCTGTGGAATTCCATGCAAGAGACCTTTGTCCAGCTGTGGACGTCTATCAGTTGATGATGATGACGAAAACGATCAAAACTCAGTATAGAATCCAACCTACCGTAATAGTAGTATTTATTCATTTTCTCAAAACTTTCGCACTTCCCCACATACATGCTCGTTATTATTGATGATAAGACATAAATGAATGATTATCTTTGTTTATGCTTTCGGGGAATCACCATTTTATCATCACAGAGTTGCCATTTAAAAAATAACAATGAAATATGTTATCAATTGAATTGTAATGTGAAATTGTTGGTTTCATGTATGCCAACTTGTGGCTCAGTACGACCAAACAAGTCAACTGGTTCGGAAACACGGGTGTAAGTCACATGAGATGATGAGAATTGTCATCTGTTTCTTACGCCCTCAAAACAGAATTATCAAAAAAACAAAGTGACCCTTACGCCCTCTAAATAATTGTAAGCTGTAATTGTTATTCATATTTTGGTAAGATTTTGAAGAGCTTAATTATTTTAAAACTAGCTGTATCCTTTGGTGTCACCCATAAAGATCTCAATCTCGTTAGAGTATCGCGATAAAAGTACCCTATGTAATATTTCAATGTATAATTTATACACATAACCATCAAAATCAGCAGTTTTGAATGAATAACAAACATTGATAATCACAAACTTTCGCATTTAAAAGGTGTAGGAAAGAATATTTTTTTTAACAAATTGAATAATTAAGAATACCCTTTACAAATCTTCTGCTAACTCGCTCTGAAGAAATAAGGAATTTCAGCTTATCATCATCATCATCATCATGAGCAACCCTTTTAACGTCGTCGTAAAATTCACATCTCACTGTCACTACTGAGCATAGGCTTCCTTACAGAGAAAGGTTATATATATAGGCCATAAGTGCACGCTGGTCCAATGCGAATTAGTAGACTTCACACACCTTTGAGAACATAATGGAGATCTCTTAGGCGTTCAGGTTTCCTCACGAATGTTTTCCTTCACCGTTGAAGCATGTGATATTTAATTGGTTAAACGCACATAACTGAAAAGTCAGAGGCTCGGGATCTGATCTGTGACCCCCCGAATAGGAGTCCGCAGTCCTAACCACTAGTCTATCAATGCTTCCAGCTTATAACTAGTACAAATGACTGACTCATTGTAAACGAGGCATAGCCGCTGTGCAAAGCAATCTTTCTCACTTAGCTCGGAATCTAACCCCAAAGGGAATTCAAGAAGCACTGGTAAAGAGCGAAAATACTTTATTATAATTACATACTATGTAAGTATTTATCATGTTTTGAAACGGAATTTTTGATATTTTAACTCCTTTTCCAAGATTCTCTTACATACGAATAAACTACATAACAAAAATTCCGGGCCAGTGGGGATCGAACCCAGATCTCTCAGGAATCGTGCCAGACCAGAGTGCGTTGGCCACATTACACTACGGCCACGAACAAACTACACTACACGTGAGCACCGAATTTTTTTTTATTATATAGGTAGCAACAAATAAATTTTTTACAGAGTCTTAATATACCAACAAATAAATTTTTTACAGAGTCATATTAGCGTTTTGGTGTAAACATAAGTTTTTCCGTACACCATAGCCGTCGACATCAATACCGAAATGTAATAAAATCTTATTCTAAGTCTACAGGGTGGAAAAAAATTATGGGCCCTGGAGGGGAACTACCTTAAATCCTTAAGTTAGATCATTTTACTTAAAAGAAACATTCCCTTATTTTTAAAAAGAAACAAAACTGCATTCAAACTTTTTCAAAAATTCGCTTGTCTCACCCGGGAATCGAACCAGCTAAAAATTGAAAATATGAACACCCGCTATTTTATTGCACTAGTCGATACAGTCGATGCTAAAGATAAAATTTCTCCAAGAAACATTATGTCTTACACTCGTCTGTCGTACAAGATATCCATTAAATCGAATATTTAGTATACAAGTTCTTTAGTCAACATTACCTAGAACTACTCACTTTCAACAAGTAAATTACGAAGATACGTTAGGTATAATTTTCTAATAACTCTAACATCCAAAGACTATGTATCTCTAAGTACCTTTTTGAAGACTTAGATTATCGTTTAATGGTAATAATAATTCTATGCACATTTACTTTCTTCTAACAATAAGTTTAAAAATTTAAACGTTTAACTTTGCGGTGCGGGACAGCAATTTTGAAATTCTATGACACATTTTGAGCATTTTTATCGATTTTGTTTTGTTTTGCTTCCATTTAGTAATAGCGTATCAATCAAGACGGCTCAGGACCGCTCAGTGTGCGATGGAAAGAGCTATGCTCGGAGTATCCCTGCGGGATCGAATCAGAAATGAGGAGATCCGTAGGAGAACCAGAGTCACCGACATAGCTCAGCGAGTCGCGATACTGAAGTGGAAATGGGCGGGGCACATAGTTCGAAGAGCTGATGGTCGTTGGGGTCCCAAGCTGCTGGAGTGGCGACCCCTCACAGGGAAGCGCAGTGTTGGCAGACCCCCCACCAGGTGGACCGACGACATCAAGCGAGTCGCAGGGAGTCGCTGGATTCAGGCGGCGCAAGACCGAGACCTGTGGAAGTCCATGCAGGAGACCTTTGTCCAGCAGTGGACGTCTATCGGTTGATAAAGAAGAAGAAGAAGAAGTATCAATCAAGAACAATTCTATTTATTAGAAGCTTAAGTACTTTTCAAACAAAAAAGAATTGTAATTTAACTCGACAGTGTAGAAGCTAAATTGCAATTTTTTTTTTCAATTCTCAAAAAAACGATTTTATCTAAATCTTCAACAAGGTACTTAGAGATAATTAGCAAGCTTATACTTCATACAATGTCTTTGAATGTTAGACTTATAAGAAAATTATAAGTGGGAATGTTGATTAGAGAAATTCGATTTTATGGATATCTTGTACGACAGACGAGTTTAAGACATAATGTTTCTTGGAGAAATTTTATCTTTAACATCCACTGTATCGACTAGTGTAATAAAATAGCGGATGTTCATTTTTTGAATTTTTAGCTGGTTCGATTCCCGGGTGAGACAAGCGAATTTTTGAAAAACTTTGAATGCAGTTTTGTTTCTTTTTAAAAATAAGGGAATGTTTCCTTTAAGTCAAATGATCTAACTTAAGGATTTAAGGTAGTTCCCCTCCAGGGCCCATTATTTTTTTCCACCCTGTATATATAAGTATGAAGGTACATCTTAATAACTAACTATAAACTTAATAACTAAATAAAAACCGGCCAAGTGCGAGTCGGGCCACGCGCAGTGTAGGGTTCCGTAGTTGAAAGTCTCAAATATTATTGCTGACCTAGGATAGTGCTTTTGTTTTATTTATGAATATTGAATAAATTTTGAGTTCCATGGTTTAATTAAACACTATAATATTCTACAAAATATGCAACTTACACTACGTGTAATACCTAACTTAGAAAAAACAGATATAACTCCTTAACTAATGCACCCTACTTAGCCGTGATAGTTTTCCTTTAAAATTCATTATTTATACTACTGCTGTGAATTTTTTCTTGTATCCTATATACAACCATTTAGCTGGCAGAGGGGGGGGACACTTGACTCTAATAAAATTTAGCACTTTAAAATATCATATTTCACAAACGGATCCCTGAATTGAAAAATGATGTTCCCACACACACAATATTTTTGAAAGACCTATTCAACGACACCCCACACTATGGGATAGACGAGAAAACAAAAATTCATCCCCACTTTACATGTAGGGGAGGTACCCTAAAAAAAATTATTTTTCACAATTTTATTTCACGACTTTGTCGGCGTGATTGATATTTATACCCTTGTCAAATTACAGATTTCTAGTACCAATAGTCTCTGAGCTAAACCGCGGACAGACAGACAGACAGACAGACGGACGGACATGGCGAAACTATAAGGGTTCCTTGTTTACTACGGAACCCTAAAAAAGGCATTGCCAACAAGGTACCTACATTGATTGCCTATTACATAGAATACATTGGAATGAAGAGTGACTTAATATATTTTCAATGTAGGTAGGCTAACAATGTTTAATACAAAATACAAAGAACGTACCTACAAAACCGCAGGTAAAACCGTTTTTAGCTCGATCCACCTCAACGTATATAAACATGATACAGGATGATTAAAAGTTGATTTAAAGTAGTTTGTAAATATAGTGATAGTATGTATTTACTTTTAATCAGTTAAGAATTTTACAAATACAGTTGTGTAATGTGGATCTACTTCTCTTACATAAAACTTTGACGATGAATAAAAATAAATTAAAAATAACTTTATTAATAAAATAAAATACAACATTGTTATGCCGTTGGTCTTCATACCAGGGAAACCTGTGTCGTGAAGGCCTTATTACGATTGCCGTAAAACTTAATTATGCCTGCTTGCAGAAACGCCGGGTTATCCTTTTAACCCAGAGTTAGTTGCTACTTTGACAGATTTCGTATAAAGCTTCTGTCAAAATCACAAATTTATTCTTGGGTTAAACCTCAAGCGTCTCAGCAAGCGGGCCTTAGAGGACTAGGTTACAATTACAAGAGCATATAAATTAAGTGCGTGATAATAATCTAAATATATAAAAATCTCGTGTCACGATGTTTGTTCGGGATAAACTCGAAAACTACTGAACCGATTTCGATCGTAACTATCGTATCTCATCGATCGTAACTTCGTAACTATCTGTAATTTGGTCCAACTTAAAAGATAGGATAGTTTTTATCTTAATTATTAAAATCAATGTATTTGGTTATTGCAAATTAAAATATGTTAATTATATGACAGTCATTTATACAGTTCGAGATTTAGGTTGCTAGCAACCTAAATCTCGAACTGCAACCTAGCAAACCTAAATTTCGAATGTTGTCTAAATTGTGTTATTATTTTGCATTACTGATATTGTAAATGCTAAAGTGTGTTTGTTTGTTGGTTTGTCCTTCAACGTCCTTCACGTCGCAACAGAGCAACGGATTGATGTGATTTTTACATGGGTATAGTAATGGGTGTAGTAGTGGGTCCTCAGACTGGGAGAGCTACTTTTTATCTCGGATAATCAAAGAGTTCCCGCGGGATTTTTAAAAACTAAATCCATGCGGACGAAGTCGCGGGCATCAGCAAGTATTATATTAATATTATTTATTTGTTTATATAGTTTACACACATTACTTATTTACTAGTATATCTACTACATAATAATTATCCTTATGTGACTAAATTTAATCTGTCTGTGTAAAATAACTCTAAATTATTATTTACTCCATTTCTAAGCCATTTGAGACTGATTGTCCACTATCATACAAATGGTTTATATGTGTCCTGTGCGATGATTGTCTATACAAATATTTGTAGATTAATGCTACTGCACAAAATAAAATTACACTCGCTAAACATACAGCTATAAAATATAGCAGTATTTTTATATCTACTAGTGTACTTTTATCAAATTTAACTTCAAGTGGTTCGGCGTCATACTGTAATTTTGGCTTAATATCCATTGAATTAAGATTTTCTTGTCTCTGGACAGTCTTATTAGAAATCAGGGTCTCTAATAACTCTCTGTGAATATTACCTAATTTCGTTAAATTATTGTTTATTTCTAATAATAATATCATCGATTTAACGTCATTTGCTACATTATTATTTGTATTTATTAGCTGCGGCAATAGTTTTTTATTCTCATTTAACAAATCTTTTAATTCTTCGTTTAGAGCAAGTTGGGATAGGTTCAAGTTTGCCGACACTTTGTCTGAATATTCTAGTCCATTATTCAAAATAGCAATAATTTTCGAAAATGTTTCATTGAGGGATATTCTTAAATAATTATACAGTTGTCCAACCGTTTCCTTTATTTCAATTACTTCGCTAGTTACATTTACATTAGTATTTCCAATTTTAGTTCTCTCCTGTAAGGAACTCGTTTCACAACCCATGCCATATATATTTTCTGAATTAAAATCAAATCTCTCAGCAGTAATATTTAACGTACCATCATTTTTATATATATGCCAATCTGCCAATGCATCACATGATATTTTGTTACCACCGATAGTTAATAATTGAACTCCCGTGCTAGAGAGTTCTTTAAAGTCAAAACTTCCTAAATTGTTATTTTCAAGAAACAATTGACTCAAATGCGGTGAAGTATGTAACAGCTTTACATTAAACGAATGTATTTCATTGTTAGATAAATTAAGCACACGAAGGTTCCTAAGGCCATCGAGCGCTCCAAATTTCAGAGATTGCAAATTGTTACCGTAAAGATTCAAAGTGTTTAACATGTTATTGGACAGAAATGTTCCAGGCTGTATAGTGGAAATCATATTTAAACTAATATCGAGCCAATCCAAAAAAGTCATGTTGCGAAATGAACCTTTGTTCAATTCTTTGATTTTATTTGAACTAATATCTAATTTAAGAATATTTCTTATGTTAGAAACGAAAACAGAATTTATATCATCAATTTCACAATTTGATAATAACAATGTCGTTATTGAAGTGTTCACAGAATTTTCAAAGTTAAATTGTTGGTGCACTTTTCTTAAAGAAACCTCTGATAAAACCAAATTGTTAAATATATCGCTCTTGATATGCAAATTCAAGTTAGAAAACAAGTTCAAATATCGTAAATGAGATAATGTTTGAAAGCCACTAGAATCAATATAAAATATATTATTAGAAGCTAAACTTAGTTTATTTAAAAGGCTTAAATTCTTAAAAGTTTCAGTTGTAATGTTTTTTAATTTATTGTGGCTTAGATATAATTCTGATAACTGTTTAATGTTTGAAGTATTGATATGAAAATTTTCTAATGCGTTATATGATAAATCAATAATTTTGATGGCCCCAGTTGCTTTAAATGTATCATACTCAATTTTTTCTAACTGACTATGGGATGCATTCAGAAAAGTTAGAGAAATCATGCCATAAAATGATTCATTGAGACATAACATCAACCTTGTATTGGATAAATCTAAAAACTGTACCCCGTACAACCCTCGAAAAATATTTGCTGTTAAAGAATTAACGAAATTGTTACCACTTACATTAAGCTCTTTTAGGTTTATAAGTTCAATAAATGAATTGAATTCAATATCTACAATTTTATTTTGTGACATATCCAACTTGACTAATTTTGTCATATTACTGAATATATTCGGAGTTATCTTTTTTATTTTATTGTTCTGTAGATAATATTCTGTCAAGTAAATAAGATCACTTGTATTAAAATAAACATCAGTCAGATTATTATAAGACAAATCCAGTTTCGAAAGTTTTTGTAATGACTGAAAAGCAGTTTCTGCTATAGTTTCTATTAAATTGCTACTCAAATTTAAATATGTTAATTCATGACTCAAAGAGCTAAAAGCTTTATCGCCTAATTTTGTTAATTTCCCAGAACTCAAATCCAAGTTTTCAACGGAAATGCCTTGGAATGTGTTATACTCTATTGATCCGCTAAGTCGGTTACTTCGTACATCAAAATAAGATATATTTGATCTTTTAAATGCACCTCCTTCTATATGTTCTATGTCATTGTGAGATAGTGATAATCTAAACATATTTACGTTATTTTCAAAAAGTGTCTGACGAATAATAGTGATTTTATTGTGACTTAAATCTAATTGTTTAAGATTTATAATTGGGGCCAGAGTTCGATCTTCAATGTTTTTTATCAAATTTGAACTCAGATTTAGTTTTTCTAAATTGACCAGGATCCTAAAGTTAAAATCAGTAAGAGAAGTTAGCTGATTATTATCTAAAGTTAAATCTTTTAAATTCCTAAATCTTGCAAAGTTTTGGCCAATTTCTGATATTTTATTGTTTGACAGTTGCAGTGTCTCTAGCTGCACTATTCCTTCAAATGTAAGTATATCGAATTGTTTAATTAAATTAAATGAAAGGTCCAAATATGTAAGTTGTGTGAACCTTGAGAAGCAGTTGTCTGGTATTGATTCAAGTTCATTATAACTAAGGTCAATAGTAATAATCAAACTAGGTACACTACTTGCGACTAAGTCTTCTTCAATTGATGATATAGAATTATGAGATACATTTAGGTACTTCATTGAACCACCAGCTGACACCTGCCTTAGGTTAATAGTTTCAACTTTGTTGTATGTCAAAGAAAGCTCAGTCAATTTGACTAAGCTACCTATTACAATTGGTACTGAGACTAGATTGCCTATTTCAATGTTTAAAATGTTTATATTAGTACTTGCATCTATAACTTCAATTAAAGGATCCTCTGAAATATTCGTGTCTATATCTCTAATATTTAAATTTAAGTTGTAATTAGGGTTTAGCTCCTCATCATATTCTTCACGATAGTAGTTATAACGTCTATTTCCGGTTCTTATACAATCCCAATTCTTGACGATATTCATCATATTTTCAGTGGTTCCATCGCAAAATATGTTGGCACTACAAACATCATTTTCATAAACTCTTCTATTTTCTTGTAATGTACATTGTCCGTATACGCCAAGAATCGTTGCGAAAATCACAGAAATCAGCAGAAACATGGTATCTGAAAATAAAGAAATAATGACTTAAAAATTCGAAATATTTCATTTCTTGTAGGCAGGCCAACTTTTTATAAATTGATGTAGGTGGGCAAATATGAAATTTATAATTCATTAATTCAGTCATTTTTACAACAATATCTGAAATTTTCTTTCTAAAAATATGTTTTTCTAATCTACTTATCGATTTTCATGTGGAAAATTATACTTATGTAGAAGGAGGTCCTGAATGCAGCGAGCCTATGAGGCCAAGTGGAGCGTTTACAATAACCCAAAAGAAAACACTCGCCTTACATTTCGTTTTTAAGAAACAGGCGCTAATTATCAAATCAGTAAACTAAGTTAGGAATTATTTTATTATAGAACTAGCTGATGCCCGCGACTTCGTCCGCATGGATTTAGTTTTTAAAAATCCCGCGGGAACTCTTTGATTTTCTGGGATAAAAAATAGCCTTTGTAACTCTCCAGGTCCTCAACTATACCCATGCAAAAAATCAAGTCGATCCGTAGCCTTGGTGCGGCGTGATTGAAGGGCAAACCGATAAACCAACAACCAAACACACTTTCGCAAGGATTTAGTAAGGATTATCAGAACGAGAAGAGCTTAGCTTACAGTCACTCACTGTACCAAATTCAAATTGGCAGACTTCAAGCACCTTTGAGAACATTATGGAATGGAGAATTCTCAGGCATGCAGGTTTCCTCGCGATGTTTTCCTTCACCGTTAAAGGATTTTAATTAACCGCTTTAAATACAAATAAATCCGAAAATTTAGAGGTACTGTACCAACACACACAAGCTATAATTTAATCCTTACCAAATTATAAAGTTCACTAATTGATCCACTAAATTTTCTTAACTTTACTAGTAAAAATCTTTAGAATGTTGACATCTTAACCGTTCGCATAGCAGCGGGGTACTGTTCACACTAATGAACGCACAAATGACAAAGAACCTATTTAATTTTATCAGAACATAATTTAATTATCAAGAATGTGTCAATATAATAACTATTATTATACGTATCCAAACCCTTACTAATATTATAAACTAGCTGATAACCACAACGTCGTCTGCGTGGATTTGGTTTTTAAACCTCGCGGGAACTCTTTGATTTTCTGGGAAAAATATACTTAGCCTATGTCACTCTTGAGGTCTTTAACTGACTACACAAAAAATCCCGTCGATCCATAGCTCTGTTGCTCCGTGAACACACTTTCGCATTTTTAATACTAGTAGGTAAGATGCGAAAGTGTGTTTGTTTGTTGTATTATCCTTCAATCACGCAGGAACGGATCGATGTCATTGTTAGCACGGGTATAGTTGAGGACTTGGATAGTGACATAGGCTACATTTTATCCCGAAAAAACAAAGGGTTCTAAATTTTTAAAAATCTCCACGCAGACGAAATCGCGGGCAAAATCTAATATAATTAATATAGTGTTAATGTTACAAGCGGTTTTCATCAAAAATTTGAATATAATAGAATTTTTTTTATTCAAATAAACTTTTTTACAAGTGCTTTTGAATCGTCGATGAGTCTATCACTGGTTCGGGATGCCCTTCCTGCCGAGAAGAACCAGCAAGAAACTCGGTGGTTACTCTTTTCAAAACAAGTTTACAATACAATAGATACTATGATATGTATGCAGTGTTTCCACAATGAAGGTAAGTTCCACTAAAGCATACCTAATTATAATTCAACACATGTTAAGTAGCAGACAGAAAGTAGCCCCATTCCCGCCGGTGGAACCCGTTCACGAGCATGATGCATGACCCAGCCATTGCTTCGCTCAACCATAATTTAGGGAACATAGCGTACGTTAAAATTAAAAACACTATTGCCCTGCCATTTAAAATTGGCGCAATATAGCCGCCATATTGTTTTTTTTTTTATTTAGTTACCATAGCCAGTGTCACTCAGGATGATGTAAGGATTCTAGAACGATTCCCCATCCAAATCTGTTCAGACTTAGAAGTTATGGTGGAATAAAGAAACTCACATAAGTACATACATACTCGTACTCGTACATACCTACATAACCCTGCAAATATTACCTAATTACACTCCTATTTTTGGGCAGTCGTATATCAAATTAGTTTGAATCACCTATACTAATTTATTATTCCTGAATTCTGAATTCGGTAGCTCGTGTGACTTTTATAATATCGAGAACTTTGTAAAAGTTTATTTGAATAATTAAATTACATAAAATATTACTATACTATACTACAGTATTTATTTTGTAGGCGATTTCCTGTTCCCTTTACGTGACATAGATAACTTGCAACATTGTAAAATTGTAGATCACTCGTACATACCTGCTATGCAATTCTCCTAAATGTTGGCTAAGGCATGTCCCAGGCTGGAGAACGTAGGTTAAAACTAACTCAGGCTTATGTAACTTTTTTTGGAGATACTAGATAGTGTCCTCTATATCGTCCATCAAGAAAAAGAAGATAAAAGAGGTGAGATCCAGCTTTAAAAAAAATTTAAACCTCCATTTTCTAACCTCCATGACTGTCCCATTGCTTATGTTGTATGTAACAAACTTATTTATTTAAAAACATAGTCAATTAAAAATTCTCAAAAAAATATATTTCAATAATGAATAATTAATCTTTAAAATAACAACAGTAGCGTGAGGTTACGTCTTAGAATTAGTTTTTTATTAGTATTTAAAGTCTGTCCCACGACTTTTTAATCATTACCGTGCTCTTGTGCAAACACTATCGTAACTACCCACATATCCATACAATCCGCATCGTCGTCGCGTCTAACGTACAAAGTCAGTTGCCTTGAGCAATTCATGTCGAATGGAGGTGTGTACGTCGTCAGGTTACTGAAATATTTGGCATTCTCCAACGGAAATTTCATTTTGGCAACTTTAATCGCTCATTCATAGGACTCTACCATACCTTAAGTAGTTATCACATTTATATGTTTGTATTTTTTATATATTTCAAATATGTTTTACTTTCTAACAAAGCAAATTAAAAAAAAATACTATGTTTACTTATCAAGTAAAAATTTAATTACTAACCAATTCTAATTACCATGATCCTAATTACCATTATTACCAGGGCCATTTTGCGTACTATGGTAATTGGGCATTACCTAGGTAATTAGAGTAATGCTTGAATGTATGGGATCTTCTAGATTTTAACGACCTCCCTGGCCCTGTGGTGAGTACTTTGGTCTTAAAAACTGGATCTTCATGGGTTTGACTCCCGGCTGGTGCAATTTTGGATGTTGTAAAATTGTCTCCAGTCTGGTCTGGCCGAGGCTAGTTACCATCCAATACTCTACCAGCACAGATGTGCCACGCCATGTGATTTAGCGTTCTGGTACGTATCAGCGTAGAAACCGGTAAGTTGTTTAAGTTTAATACCAGGTAAACTCGAAAACATCTTAGACTGCATTCACCACTTACCCCAGATTATCGCAGTCAAGGACCAACTTGTAGACTTAACATATAAAAAGTTATAAGTAATCTGTGTTGAATGATTATGGCTGTATTTTGATACTGTTTGGGTGTTGGTAATGACAACATCGTTATATTTACCAACAATAAAATTAACTAAACCGAAAAAGATGGGCAAAAAAGGCTCGAATGGTATGCGAAGATAAAAAAAAGATCCTATATTATACCGAAAAAGATGGAGAATAAATCTTAATTCTTTTTATAGCTCAATCGCAATCAAACTTGCAGCATTGTAGCGTTGTAAGGCGATTGACGACCTTTGGACCAGGTAAACCCCAGAACGTGGATCGCAACCCCTTCACCTTAACCAACGGCCGATATCGTGCAACAATCGCTTAGCTTCCACACTCCAGCATTCCGTGGTCTCCACTGCCAGAGGGACAAAAAGGTAGCTGTCCAGAATAGGGGCATCTTTACCCCTTTTTTTAATGCAACGGATTCTGCAGCGTCTACCCGTGTTTTCCGGCTGAGATGACATGGTGCAAATGTACTCATGCACGTCGCGTCCCTCAGCATGCATTTGCTATTTTGCCATGGGACGAGTGTCAAGCCATCAGGATGCTTGCCATCCATGTGACCCAAACCGGGTGGCTCGAGTACACACTACGCAGGGTACGTTGACCGGGACGAGGGCTGTGCGGACGATATCGTTCAGAGAGTGGTGACGAGAGAATCTGGCCACACAACGACTGCAACTCAATGCGTGGTGGCCGTTGGCTTCCACCATGTAACCGCAGATGCATCGATGGTATTCGCAAACAAGCATACAACCATGTTGGGAAGTCCTCAGTAGATATGTAATCTTCGGCACAGCAAAATAGTTTTGCAAGAGCGTAAGCGTAACATGGGCCGAAAGATCTTTCCAATGCTCTTGAATGGCGGAGTGGCCTCCTTGCCTCAATGGCTTCCGGGATAGCAGAAGAAAAGATAGGAGACCCCAAGAGGAAAAAATTGTCAGCGTTAAACTCCTTGAGCCCAGGAACTAGGTCTTCAAAGTGAGGGAACAGAAGACGGGACTCTGGATTACAGGGGAAGAACTCTCACTTAGGCATGTTTACCTTCAACCCCAGCTCCTTCAAGCAATGTATTAAAAGCAGTAGGTCACGTTCCACAACTTCAGGTTTGCCTCCTATAGTACCTACATCGAGTTACCAGATATTAAGGGGGGATTTGAGGTCGTGAAGAACTTTCTGAATGCTGAGGCTGAAGATGAGAGGTCTAAGCGGATCTCCCTGTTGCACATCAATCTGCGAATGGATAGAGATTTGGTTATAGAAGACATTGGAGAGGGAATGTTAAAATTGCTGAAGAAAAGGATACAGAGTAGGAATCATAACTTTGCTTTGCTCAGTAGAATATCCTTTTCCAGTGTATTGAAATCGTTATGTATGTCAAGCTCCATGATAACACAGTCCTTGTTGCTTGGGTCTATAGCGAACAAATGCGTTGCGTGGATAGCCTAGCTTAGTGTCAAGACCTAACATGTGCGGTCGCAGGTAAGTCACTATTTCCTCCAAAGGCCCTAGACCCTTATTTGATTAGAAGATTACCGAATATATAGATCTCATCAACGACACTGACAATTCTGTATCAAATTTTATATTATAATAATAATTATTAATTATGTTTGGCATGTTATTTGAAGAATATTTTGTGTACATAGAGCTATCTTATGTTAAACTCATAATATAATTAGACGCTTTTTGTAGGTAAGCCTAGGTAGGTCTGTTAGGAAAATAACTGAATTTATTGATCTCGTCAGCAAGGCAGACTTTTGTTATGAATCTTTGTACGATTATGATTGGCATGCCGTTTTTACGAGATTTACTTAGACGCTTCTTCTAGGTAACTAATTAACTATAATAATTAATCAATAAATAATAGGAATTGAATCAAGAAAATATATGAGTGACATTTTTATCTATTTTGTAAATCGTGATTGATACATTTGATTTATCAATTTTGAGGACTATTAAAAAGTACCTACTTACCTAAGCAGATTTTTTTTATATTTAAAGAAATACTACGATATTTCTTTCAGTTTTGTTACTGTATTTTTTCCACATTTACAGATTACATAGATTTTATGAACAAAAACACTTATGTTTTATTTTTGTTTCTCATTCACAAAATTTTAACAAATTACCATATAGCATATTCTAATCACCATATTCCAGACCTCATTACCATGTCACAATTTATCCTTACCATGGACACCATAATTACCAAATACGCTATTTCTCCAAGAAAACTAGGTTCTGGTGGAGGCCTTCCTCATCAATGTGATAAATGAAGGCACCTCTCTGTCAAGGCATACTTAAAAAACCAATAACTCAAAAAAAAATATTTTTTTTTCGTCGGACGTTTTAGCCAACAATTAGGAGAACTGCCCCTATGCGATTCTCTTACGTAAAATACAATTTACATCGGCTGCGCATCGAGCGTTATTTTAGATGTTACAAATTTGGTATTCTCTTACGCCCCGTTGCCACACTAGCGCTCCATGAGCGAGCGTGTTAGATGTAGGAAACTCAATTTTGACATATAAGTAAGGTAATTGGTATTCTGCAAGACATTTTTGGCTCGTCTTCGACTGCATCGTAAGCCGTAGCCTTCGATTTTAAACGTCAAAATGAAAGCGTCTTGTTTTGTAGCTTTTCCTAAGATGTAGTGTGAGATGAAGAGTAAAATTTCTTTGTGAAATCAAAGAAATCTTTGAAAATCTTTGAAATGTGAATTTTCTTCTTCCACAAAATATTATCTGAGATGGATCATGTAAAAAAGGTATGTAACTTCTTGTGAATATGCCAAATAAGAGCTGTATCTTAGTTAAATTATTAGAATATACATAACATATTATCTTGGAACATAATAATTGTTTGTCTTATTTTTTAAAGTATAATAAATTTAATATCACAGTCATTAATGAAGTTCTTAGAGCATCTAAGTTTAAGTTACATTGGAAATAATAATTGCAGATGCATAATCATTGACGAATAATATTTACTAAAAGTGCACAATGAATCCTTAATAATATTATAAATGTGAAAGTGTGTTTGTTCGTTGGTTTGTCCTTCAATCACGCCGCAACAGAGCTACGAAGCGACGTGACATTTTATTCCGAAAACCAGAGTTCCTGAGGGATTTTAAAAACTATATCAACGCGGACGAAGTCGCGGGCATCAGCTTGTAAGGAATAATTTTAGTTTAATATCCAACAATACTACGTACTACTTTTAATATTATAAATGCGAAATTTTGCGAGAATGTTTGGATTGATGGATGGATGTTTGTTACTCTTTCACCCCACAACGAATGAACCGATTTGGCTGAAATTTGCAATGGAGATCGCTCATACTCAGGATTAAAACATGGGTTACATTTTATCTCGGAAAATAAATGATTTCCCGCAGGAATTAAAAACTACCTGACTGTGACATCACATGTCTAGCAAATCTTTTTAAACCATCTAAAGATCTGTTGTTTAGATGGTTTGAAAATATTTGCTAGGTAAGTGTCCTTTTATGCTCCCTACAGGGTTTATGTATGCCATAAATAGGTACTTATTCATATCATTTTTCAGATATTTCACTTAGAGGGAACCCACATAATTGAAATTTCATGAAGCAAATCTGCAGATTTAGCAGCACAACATGTATACCTACAGCTTCTTCTTCAAAGGGATGTAGCGATGAATAGACAAGCAGTTACGAGAATGTTTGATACATTTCTAGAAAGCACTTTGTTCTAACTTCTAGCTAACTACTAGCCAACACAAACCTCAAAGAAAGAGTGAGAAAAAATAAAAGATATATATCAAAGGAAACTGTTTTTATTTTTCAAGTTTTAGCGTTTAATAGCTGTGTTGTGTAAAAATTTTATTAGGGCTTGACTTGTGTCCTATCCTATATTATATTAAATGCGCAGCTGCTCGCCACATCTTGATTCCTTCTAAATGCACACTGAAAGTCATGGAGTGCATTATCCGGCATAATAATTCCAGCTGAAACATTTTCATTTAATATAATTAATTATGTAAATACATATGGGTAGTTTGGATTACTTAGGCTTAGGTATATTACATACAGATAACCAAAAAGTAGTTAGAAACTAGCATCCTTTTTTACTATACATATATAAGAACTCAGTGTGCAAAAGCCACTGACCTGAACCGCTGAAATGATGTTTTTTGCTACATATTTATTTTTATCTACTCCAACATCGAAAAGTTCCAATTTCGAATTTGATAGCTGAATCGAAATGAACCCTCTTTCGGTTTTGCTTCTCATTTCGATGCAGCTCGTTGTATGGGAGCTGAATCGAAATGGTTATCTTCTTAAAATAGGATACCTAAAGCTAAGGCTCTGAGTTCCGGCACTTTTGTACCGTTCATACGACAGAGGCGCCACAGGCGGCTGGTGGCGGCTTACGGAGTTACTTTTTGTTACTTTATTGAGCCTACGGCGTATTTTGTTGATGATTTTATTTTCCTTGTCGTAGATAAAATCTTGTATGCAACTGAACGTAATTAGTCATTTTAATTCTCGTACTATCCTATTTTGATACTCGGCAAGCCTCGTATCAAAAAACAGCACTCGAATTAAAATGACCCTCATTACGATGCAGTTGCATAAATAGCTATTAGTAGTGTGGTAAGTTCAATCAAAACTGTTTTAGTAAAATTCGAGATATACCTAGTTTGATGTCAATTTCAAGTGGGGAAGTCATTGGAAAAGATTAATAGTTCATTAATTAATAAAATATTTTATTATTGGGTAGTTCCTTTATATTGTGTTTAGTAAGTAAGTAAAGTACTTTAGATAGTAGGTACAGTTTAATAGTAAAACCCTTAGGAGTCAAAGTAACAAACCTTTTGCGATAGGTACTCTTCAAATTCTTGGGACAACTTCTATAGATACTTATAATCCTTTTGGTCAATCCAAGAGTGTATCAACATCACCACTGAATGCTTCTTTCTACCAACTTTTCAAAATGTGTAGTGAATGCAGCATTATAAACATTGATTTCAGGTTAAATAACACAGTTTTTTGCACTCAATTAATTTCAAATCATCATACATCACATCTTACGTAGGTATCCAAAAGTAGTCCTTACACTATCACTTGTTGCCAGAGCGTCACAATGTAGACTGTAGTATTGCAAGGATTCTAAAGTATTTTAAGTGTTTCGTTTTGTTCTTATACTTATATTGAGTTAGAAATACGATTGCCTTCACAGTCACAAGTGTTTGGTGTTTACAAACATGGATTGGGTCACGGGTCACCCTGCCGGTACCTCGGTCCTCAACGATGAACCTAATTTTTTATTTCGTCTTAATGTTATCGGCAACGGTCAACGAGCATTCATCCTAGGTCGAAGTTAAAACTTATATATAATGTTTATTTTCATGGTATTTTGTAATTCTAAATGTAATTTTGTATTAAAACAGTAAAATTTGTAATAAAGCAATTTCTAAAGTATCAAAAAGGCTAAATTTCTTAATCGTAATCTTTTACCGAAAACTATATAAAAAAAGTACGACAACACCGGCTCGCCCGATGAACATCGCAGCGTTCGTCTCGACAGTAATATCGTCGATGAGGTTTAGGCTGCTACAGAATACCAATTTTTACAACCGTTGTAAGTCTAGTCGATGTGAACGATGTAACATCGCAGCCCACATCGACGCTAGATGTTTTTAAGAGAATCGCACTCCTGATACCACACAGAAAGTTTTGCCTCTAATGGTAGGTTGGAACCTACGCGAACACTGAAATTTCAAGAAATCTAAACAAGTTCGGACGCATCGGTTGATCGGTAATTTTATCAGGCGTCATCGGACGAGCCGTCGAGTATCGTCGTATCGTATAGGAGAGCTATCTCCTAGTACATAGTAGTAGTAGTATAGTTATTTAGGTATGGTTGGTGAAAACGGGCATAATAATAATGTCAATGTTGATCGTGCACGATGTATTGAAATTATTTTTCACCATTTTATTTCACCATTTTGTCGGTGTGATTGATATTTATACCCTTGTCAAATTACAGATTTCTAGTACCAATAGTCTCTGAGCTAAACCGAGGACGGACAGACAGACGGACGGACATGGCGAAACTATAAGGGTTCCTTGTTTACTACGGAACCCTAAAAATGCGCTTGTCTCACCCGGGAATCAAACCAGCTAAAAATTCAAAAAATATACACTCGTTATTTTATTCCACTAGTCGATAGTCAATGTTAAGATAAAATTTCTCCAATCACACTCGTCGGTCCTACAAGATATCCGTAAAATCGAATATTTAGTATACAAGTTCTTTAGTCAACATTACCTAGAACTGTTCACTTTCAACAAGTAAAAGACACGTTAGGTATAATTTTCTTATAACTCTAATATCCAAAGACATTGTATGAAGTACAAAGCTTGCTAATTATCTTAAAATCGTTTAATGGTAATAATAATTCTAGGCCAGTAAATAAAGCTTTTTTTTTTGATCAACCTCGCACTAAATTTCAAGTTTAAGGGTCACTTACTGACCACAAAAACACAAAATGCTGACAGATCCAGGTGGAGCTTCGATCGCAATCTTAAAGAAAAGTTTTTGACCGATATCTCGGAAACTATCCACTTTAGGGCAAAAGTTATTTTGACCTTTTTTGTAGAAAATAAAATTTTGCATCTTTTATTTACTGTAAACTTTTTGTAAAACTTACCGTTTACGATTTATGGCCCATTTAATGAACCGGTTTTTCGTTTCGTTTCGAAACACACGAAAAACCGGTTCATTCAATGAATCTGATGATCGCTGGGGTCCCAAGGTGCTGGAGTGGCGACCCCGCACCGGGAAGCGTAGTGTTGGCAGACCCCCAATAGGTGGGCTGACGACATCAAACGAGTCGCAGGGAGCCGCTGGATTCAGGCGGCGCAAGACCGAAGCCTGTGGAATTCCATGCAAGAGACCTTTGTCCAGCTGTGGACGTCTATCAGTTGATGATGATGACGAAAACGATCAAAACTCAGTATAGAATCCAACCTACCGTAATAGTAGTATTTATTCATTTTCTCAAAACTTTCGCACTTCCCCACATACATGCTCGTTATTATTGATGATAAGACATAAATGAATGATTATCTTTGTTTATGCTTTCGGGGAATCACCATTTTATCATCACAGAGTTGCCATTTAAAAAATAACAATGAAATATGTTATCAATTGAATTGTAATGTGAAATTGTTGGTTTCATGTATGCCAACTTGTGGCTCAGTACGACCAAACAAGTCAACTGGTTCGGAAACACGGGTGTAAGTCACATGAGATGATGAGAATTGTCATCTGTTTCTTACGCCCTCAAAACAGAATTATCAAAAAAACAAAGTGACCCTTACGCCCTCTAAATAATTGTAAGCTGTAATTGTTATTCATATTTTGGTAAGATTTTGAAGAGCTTAATTATTTTAAAACTAGCTGTATCCTTTGGTGTCACCCATAAAGATCTCAATCTCGTTAGAGTATCGCGATAAAAGTACCCTATGTAATATTTCAATGTATAATTTATACACATAACCATCAAAATCAGCAGTTTTGAATGAATAACAAACATTGATAATCACAAACTTTCGCATTTAAAAGGTGTAGGAAAGAATATTTTTTTTAACAAATTGAATAATTAAGAATACCCTTTACAAATCTTCTGCTAACTCGCTCTGAAGAAATAAGGAATTTCAGCTTATCATCATCATCATCATCATGAGCAACCCTTTTAACGTCGTCGTAAAATTCACATCTCACTGTCACTACTGAGCATAGGCTTCCTTACAGAGAAAGGTTATATATATAGGCCATAAGTGCACGCTGGTCCAATGCGAATTAGTAGACTTCACACACCTTTGAGAACATAATGGAGATCTCTTAGGCGTTCAGGTTTCCTCACGAATGTTTTCCTTCACCGTTGAAGCATGTGATATTTAATTGGTTAAACGCACATAACTGAAAAGTCAGAGGCTCGGGATCTGATCTGTGACCCCCCGAATAGGAGTCCGCAGTCCTAACCACTAGTCTATCAATGCTTCCAGCTTATAACTAGTACAAATGACTGACTCATTGTAAACGAGGCATAGCCGCTGTGCAAAGCAATCTTTCTCACTTAGCTCGGAATCTAACCCCAAAGGGAATTCAAGAAGCACTGGTAAAGAGCGAAAATACTTTATTATAATTACATACTATGTAAGTATTTATCATGTTTTGAAACGGAATTTTTGATATTTTAACTCCTTTTCCAAGATTCTCTTACATACGAATAAACTACATAACAAAAATTCCGGGCCAGTGGGGATCGAACCCAGATCTCTCAGGAATCGTGCCAGACCAGAGTGCGTTGGCCACATTACACTACGGCCACGAACAAACTACACTACACGTGAGCACCGAATTTTTTTTTATTATATAGGTAGCAACAAATAAATTTTTTACAGAGTCTTAATATACCAACAAATAAATTTTTTACAGAGTCATATTAGCGTTTTGGTGTAAACATAAGTTTTTCCGTACACCATAGCCGTCGACATCAATACCGAAATGTAATAAAATCTTATTCTAAGTCTACAGGGTGGAAAAAAATTATGGGCCCTGGAGGGGAACTACCTTAAATCCTTAAGTTAGATCATTTTACTTAAAAGAAACATTCCCTTATTTTTAAAAAGAAACAAAACTGCATTCAAACTTTTTCAAAAATTCGCTTGTCTCACCCGGGAATCGAACCAGCTAAAAATTGAAAATATGAACACCCGCTATTTTATTGCACTAGTCGATACAGTCGATGCTAAAGATAAAATTTCTCCAAGAAACATTATGTCTTACACTCGTCTGTCGTACAAGATATCCATTAAATCGAATATTTAGTATACAAGTTCTTTAGTCAACATTACCTAGAACTACTCACTTTCAACAAGTAAATTACGAAGATACGTTAGGTATAATTTTCTAATAACTCTAACATCCAAAGACATTGTATGTATCTCTAAGTACCTTTTTGAAGACTTAGATTATCGTTTAATGGTAATAATAATTCTATGCACATTTACTTTCTTCTAACAATAAGTTTAAAAATTTAAACGTTTAACTTTGCGGTGCGGGACAGCAATTTTGAAATTCTATGACACATTTTGAGCATTTTTATCGATTTTGTTTTGTTTTGCTTCCATTTAGTAATAGCGTATCAATCAAGACGGCTCAGGACCGCTCAGTGTGCGATGGAAAGAGCTATGCTCGGAGTATCCCTGCGGGATCGAATCAGAAATGAGGAGATCCGTAGGAGAACCAGAGTCACCGACATAGCTCAGCGAGTCGCGATACTGAAGTGGAAATGGGCGGGGCACATAGTTCGAAGAGCTGATGGTCGTTGGGGTCCCAAGCTGCTGGAGTGGCGACCCCTCACAGGGAAGCGCAGTGTTGGCAGACCCCCCACCAGGTGGACCGACGACATCAAGCGAGTCGCAGGGAGTCGCTGGATTCAGGCGGCGCAAGACCGAGACCTGTGGAAGTCCATGCAGGAGACCTTTGTCCAGCAGTGGACGTCTATCGGTTGATAAAGAAGAAGAAGAAGAAGTATCAATCAAGAACAATTCTATTTATTAGAAGCTTAAGTACTTTTCAAACAAAAAAGAATTGTAATTTAACTCGACAGTGTAGAAGCTAAATTGCAATTTTTTTTTTCAATTCTCAAAAAAACGATTTTATCTAAATCTTCAACAAGGTACTTAGAGATAATTAGCAAGCTTATACTTCATACAATGTCTTTGAATGTTAGACTTATAAGAAAATTATAAGTGGGAATGTTGATTAGAGAAATTCGATTTTATGGATATCTTGTACGACAGACGAGTTTAAGACATAATGTTTCTTGGAGAAATTTTATCTTTAACATCCACTGTATCGACTAGTGTAATAAAATAGCGGATGTTCATTTTTTGAATTTTTAGCTGGTTCGATTCCCGGGTGAGACAAGCGAATTTTTGAAAAACTTTGAATGCAGTTTTGTTTCTTTTTAAAAATAAGGGAATGTTTCCTTTAAGTCAAATGATCTAACTTAAGGATTTAAGGTAGTTCCCCTCCAGGGCCCATTATTTTTTTCCACCCTGTATATATAAGTATGAAGGTACATCTTAATAACTAACTATAAACTTAATAACTAAATAAAAACCGGCCAAGTGCGAGTCGGGCCACGCGCAGTGTAGGGTTCCGTAGTTGAAAGTCTCAAATATTATTGCTGACCTAGGATAGTGCTTTTGTTTTATTTATGAATATTGAATAAATTTTGAGTTCCATGGTTTAATTAAACACTATAATATTCTACAAAATATGCAACTTACACTACGTGTAATACCTAACTTAGAAAAAACAGATATAACTCCTTAACTAATGCACCCTACTTAGCCGTGATAGTTTTCCTTTAAAATTCATTATTTATACTACTGCTGTGAATTTTTTCTTGTATCCTATATACAACCATTTAGCTGGCAGAGGGGGGGGACACTTGACTCTAATAAAATTTAGCACTTTAAAATATCATATTTCACAAACGGATCCCTGAATTGAAAAATGATGTTCCCACACACACAATATTTTTGAAAGACCTATTCAACGACACCCCACACTATGGGATAGACGAGAAAACAAAAATTCATCCCCACTTTACATGTAGGGGAGGTACCCTAAAAAAAATTATTTTTCACAATTTTATTTCACGACTTTGTCGGCGTGATTGATATTTATACCCTTGTCAAATTACAGATTTCTAGTACCAATAGTCTCTGAGCTAAACCGCGGACAGACAGACAGACAGACAGACAGACGGACGGACATGGCGAAACTATAAGGGTTCCTTGTTTACTACGGAACCCTAAAAAAGGCATTGCCAACAAGGTACCTACATTGATTGCCTATTACATAGAATACATTGGAATGAAGAGTGACTTAATATATTTTCAATGTAGGTAGGCTAACAATGTTTAATACAAAATACAAAGAACGTACCTACAAAACCGCAGGTAAAACCGTTTTTAGCTCGATCCACCTCAACGTATATAAACATGATACAGGATGATTAAAAGTTGATTTAAAGTAGTTTGTAAATATAGTGATAGTATGTATTTACTTTTAATCAGTTAAGAATTTTACAAATACAGTTGTGTAATGTGGATCTACTTCTCTTACATAAAACTTTGACGATGAATAAAAATAAATTAAAAATAACTTTATTAATAAAATAAAATACAACATTGTTATGCCGTTGGTCTTCATACCAGGGAAACCTGTGTCGTGAAGGCCTTATTACGATTGCCGTAAAACTTAATTATGCCTGCTTGCAGAAACGCCGGGTTATCCTTTTAACCCAGAGTTAGTTGCTACTTTGACAGATTTCGTATAAAGCTTCTGTCAAAATCACAAGTTTATTCTTGGGTTAAACCTCAAGCGTCTCAGCAAGCGGGCCTTAGAGGACTAGGTTACAATTACAAGAGCATATAAATTAAGTGCGTGATAATAATCTAAATATATAAAAATCTCGTGTCACGATGTTTGTTCGGGATAAACTCGAAAACTACTGAACCGATTTCGATCGTAACTATCGTATCTCATCGATCGTAACTTCGTAACTATCTGTAATTTGGTCCAACTTAAAAGATAGGATAGTTTTTATCTTAATTATTAAAATCAATGTATTTGGTTATTGCAAATTAAAATATGTTAATTATATGACTGTCATTTATACAGTTCGAGATTTAGGTTGCTAGCAACCTAAATCTCGAACTGCAACCTAGCAAACCTAAATTTCGAATGTTGTCTAAATTGTGTTATTATTTTGCATTACTGATATTGTAAATGCTAAAGTGTGTTTGTTTGTTGGTTTGTCCTTCAACGTCCTTCACGTCGCAACAGAGCAACGGATTGATGTGATTTTTACATGGGTATAGTAATGGGTGTAGTAGTGGGTCCTCAGACTGGGAGAGCTACTTTTTATCTCGGATAATCAAAGAGTTCCCGCGGGATTTTTAAAAACTAAATCCATGCGGACGAAGTCGCGGGCATCAGCAAGTATTATATTAATATTATTTATTTGTTTATATAGTTTACACACATTACTTATTTACTAGTATATCTACTACATAATTATCCTTATGTGACTAAATTTAATCTGTCTGTGTAAAATAACTCTAAATTATTATTTACTCCATTTCTAAGCCATTTGAGACTGATTGTCCACTATCATACAAATGGTTTATATGTGTCCTGTGCGATGATTGTCTATACAAATATTTGTAGATTAATGCTACTGCACAAAATAAAATTACACTCGCTAAACATACAGCTATAAAATATAGCAGTATTTTTATATCTACTAGTGTACTTTTATCAAATTTAACTTCAAGTGGTTCGGCGTCATATTGTAATTTTGGCTTAATATCGATTGAATTAAGATTTTCTTGTCGCTGGAAAGTCTTATTAGAAATCAGGGTTTCTAATAACTCTTTGTGAATATTACCTAATTTGGTTAAATTATTGTTTACTTCTAATAATGATATCATCGATTTAACGTCATTTGCTACATTATTATTTGTATTTATTAGCTGCGGCAATAGTTTTTTATTCTCATTTAACAAATCTTTTAATTCTTCGTTTAGAGCAAGTTGGGATAGGTTCAAGTTTGCCGATACCTTGTCTGAATATTCTAGTCCATTATTCAAAATAGCAATAATTTTCGAAAATTTTTCATTGAGGGATATTCTTAAATAATTATACAGTTGTCCAACCGTTTCCTTAATTTCAATTACTTCGCTAGTTACATTTACGTTAGTATTTTCAATTTTAGTTCTCTCCTGTAAGGAACTCATTTCACAACCCATGCCATATATATTTTCGGAATTAAAATCCAATCTCTCAGCAGTAACATTTAATGTATCATTATTATATATATGCCAATCTGCCAGTGCTTCACATGTTATTTTGTTACCACCGATAGTTAATAATTGAACTCCCGTGCTAGAGAGTTCTTTAAAGTCAAAACTTGCTAAATTGTTATTTTCAAGAAACAATTGACTCAAAGACGGTGAAGTATGTAACAGCTTTACATTAAACGAATGTATTTCATTGTTAGATAAATTAAGCACGCGAAGGTTCCTAAGGCCATCGAGTGCTCCAAATTTCAGAGATTGCAAATTGTTACCGTAAAGATTCAAAGTGTTTACCATGTTATTGGACAGAAATGTTCCAGGCTGTATAGTGGAAATCATATTTAAACTAATATCGAGCCAATCCAAAAGAACCATGTTGCGAAATGAACCTTTGTTCAATTCCTTAATTTTATTTGAACTAATATCTAACTTAAGAATATTTTTAATGTTAGAAACGAAAACAGAATTTATATCATCAATTTCACAATTTGATAATAATAATGTCGTTATTGAAGTGTTCACAGAATTTTCAAAGTTAAATTGTTGGTGCACTTTTCTTAAAGAAACCTCTGATAAAACCAAATTGTTAAAGATATCGCTCTTGATACGCAAATTCAAGTTAGAAAACAAGTCCAAATATCGTAAATGAGATAATGTTTGAAAGCCACTAGAATCGATATAAAATATATTATTAGAAGCTAAACTTAGTTTATTTAAAAGGCGTAAATTCTTAAAAGTTTCAGTTGTAATGTTTTTTAATTTATTGTGGCTTAGATATAATTCTGCTAACTGTTTAATGCTTGAAGTATTGATATGAAAATTGTCTAATACGTTATATGATAAATCAATAATTTTGATGGCCCCAGTTGCTTTAAATGTATCATACTCAATTTTTTCTAACTGACTATGGGATGCATTCAGATAAGTTAGAGAAATCATGCCAGAAAATGATTCATTGAGACATGACATCAACCTCGTATTGGATAAATCTAAAAACTGTACCCGGTACAACCCTCGAAAAATATTTGCTGTTAAAGAATTAACGAAATTGTTACCACTTACATTAAGCTCTTTTAGGTTTATAAGTTCAATAAATGAATTGAATTCAATATCTACAATTTTATTTTGTGACATATCCAACTTGACTAATTTTCTCATATTGCTGAATATATTCGGAGTTATCTTTTTTATTTTATTGTTCTGTAGATAATATTCTGTCAAGTATATAAGATCACTTGTATTAAAACAAATATCAGTCAGATTATTATAAGACAAATCCAGTTTCGAAAGTTTTTGTAATGACTGAAAAGCAGTTTCTGCTATAGTTTCTATTAAATTGCTACTCAAATTCAAATATGTTAATTCATGACTCAAAGAGCTAAAAGCTTTATCGCCTAATTTTGTTAATTTCCCAGTACTCAAATCCAAGTTTTCAACGGAAATGCCTTGGAATGTATTATACTCTATTGATCCGCTAAGTCGGTTACTTCGTATATCAAAATAAGATATATTTGATCTTTTAAATGCACCTCCTTCTATATGTTCTATGTGATTGTGCGATAGTGATAATCTTAACATATTTAGGTTATTTTCAAAAAGTGTCTGACGAATAACAGTGATTTTATTGTGACTTAAATCTAATTGTTTAAGATTTATAATTGGGGCCAGAGTTCGATCTTCAATGTTTTTTATCAAATTTGAACTCAGATTTAGTTTTTCTAAATTGACCAGGGTCTTAAAGTTAAAATCAGTAAGAGAAGTTAGCTGATTATTATCTAAAGTTAAATCTTTTAAATTCCTAAATCTTGCAAAGTTTTGGCCAATTTCTGATATTTTATTGTTTGACAGTTGCAGTTGTAGCTGCACTATTCCTTCAAATGTAAGTATATCGAATTGTTTAATTAAATTAAATGAAAGGTCCAAATGTGTAAGTTGTGTGAACCTTGAAAAACAGTTATCTGGTAATGATTCCAGTTCATTGTAACTAAGGTCAATAGTAGTAATCAAACTAGGTACACTACTTGCAACTAAGTCTTCTTCAATTGATGATATAGAATTATGAGATACATTTAGGTACTTCATTGAACCACCAGCTGACACCTGCCTTAGGTTAATAGTTTCAACTTTGTTGTATGTCAAAGAAAGCTTAGTCAATTTGACTAAGCTACCTATTACAATTGGTACCGAGACTAGATTGCCCTATTCAATGTTTAAAATGTTTATCTTGTTACTTACATCTATAACTTCACTTAAAGGATCCTCCGAAATATTGGTATCTATATTTCTAATATTTAAATTTAAGTTGTAATTATCATCATATTTACGACGGTTTCCATAATAATTGTTGTAGTTTCTTGTTCTTATACAGTCCCAATTACTGACGATATTCATCATATTTTCAGTGGTTCCACTGCAAGAAACTTCAGCACTGCAAACATCATGTGTAAAAACTTTTATTTTTTCTTGTAATGTACATTTTCCGTTTACGCCAAAAATCGTTGCGAAAATCAAAGAAATCAACAGCAACATGGTATCTGAAAATAAAGAAATAATGACTTAAAAATTTTAAATAGTTCATTTCATGTAGGCAGGCTAACTTTTTATAAATTTCATGTAGGTTGGCCTACCTACTTTTTACAACAATCACTGGAATCTCTATTGCTTTTCAAATTACTACTGTGGAACATTATACCTAGTACATAACATGTCATGTTCAATTAACAGCCTAGCCGTGCTACTTTACGGCGCCGTTCAACCAATTTCCTGGATGATATTCAGCTATTCATTCAAACAGCTAGGCTATAAATGACTTAAATCGATAACGTTTAAGTACTTGCTTAGCCTAGTCATTTAAAAGTTCCACGTTCTGCCACCTATTAATATAGCGTCAGCCAGCAACAATAATAATTATAAATAGTTATATTTTGAATTACATAAATAAACAATTTCTAATGTCAGATATTAGTATTTCATCTTGTTTGTCACATAGGCACCCTATTGTAAGAATGGCCTTTAGGCCATTCATACATTCAGCCAGCCAGTACATAAATTAATCCTGTACTGCTATCATTCAGGAAACTAGTTGGTCAGCGCCGTTTAGTAAAACGGCTAGGCTGTTAATTGAACGGCTAACTAAGCTAGTTGGCTGCGACATACATAATCAAGTTTTACTACGCATCAAAAAGTGTTATGTTTGCCATCACAAAGCAAGCTAATTTCAATAGTAGGTAACATTCATTGAGAGGGAATAGACAAAAAGGCAAACAGAAGTAACCTTTCTTCTGTTTATAATATTAGGTACTACCTTGTGCCCGCGACTTTGTCCACGTGGACATCTCCGAACATAGATAGATAAAATCTTTATTGCTGCACACTCAAATAATATTTACAACAAAAAAAAGAAAGTAGGTACGCAATGGCGACCTTATCTCCTCCAGGCAACCTATTTAGTAGATCTTCACCAAAATTGGACAAAATATTTTATTTCACACTTTCTAATAAAGAAAGAACTGCAAAAACGTGCAGTCAGAGTGTTAGCTAAAGTGTCACAGGGGACACCTCCCGCTCCGGCCTCCGCGCGACCCTACTTCACTATTATTATTATTAAAGTTTGGGCATGTGCCTACTAATATACAATACGGCACTTTATGTCGTCAACCATAAGGTCGAATTTAAAACAAGAGGTGATACACAATGCCGTAACCTACGATACCCAAACAGGGTATAGGCGCTGAGGTCTACAACCGCATACCCCTAACAATCAGAAATGCATCCAGTTTCTCGATCTGTAAAAATAAGCTAAAGACCTGGCTTGTCGAGAGGTCCTTCTATAGCTACAATTTTTTGGGTTGTAAAATGATTGAAAAAATATATAATCTACCTATATAGTATTACTTTTTATAATATGTATATAATCGTTATATACTTAGGTACAAATACATGTACCTACATGACTTGACTATGACCTATTACAAACTACAGAATCAGAACAAATATCTAGATCTATCAAAAGACTGGTAATGGAGTAAAATCAACAAAAACTTTCATCCCTCATCCTGGAGGAAACTTATGTTTTATCGAGATAAAAACTATCTACCTATGAGATTGTCAGCTACCAATATAATAAATTATATTTAAATCCATTCAGTAGTTTTCGCGTGATGCGCGGACAGACAGACAAAAATTAAATAAAAGTCTGTTTTGGGCTCAGTGTCGATAAGAAATCCCCCGGTTAAAATTATTTTCAAAATTTATCACAGAAATCTTCCAGACACAGTTTTATTATAAGTATAGATGTCATCAAACAAAATCAAGTTTCATAACTTTATTAACAAAAGATTCAGAAATACTTTTCTTCTACTAGGGAACAGAAACCTTTTGAGTTATTTCCCTTTTGATCTAGGTGTGTGATTTGATATTTAATTCACATAACTCCGAAAAACTAGAGGTACCTACTGTATCAATTACACAAGCTATTATTTAATTCCTTACCAAATTATAAAGTTCACTAAATGATTCCCTAAAAATTTAACTTCAAAAAAAACTTATTTAAAAATCTTTAAAATGTTGTTTGCATAGCCACGGGATACTATTCGATAATGAGCGTATATTTATGACAAAGAACCTACCTATTTAATTTTATCAGAACATACCAAATATAATTATCATGAATGTGTAAATACATATATTAAACGTATCAACTTTGAGTATAGTGTTGGTTATATACTCAAAGCGTATCAACATCCTTTCTAATACATGCTATCCTTACTCATATTATAAATGCGAAAGTGTGTTTGTTTGTTGGTTTGATGGTTTGTCCTTCAATCACGCCGCAACAGGGCTACGGATCGACGTGATTATTTGCATGGGTATAGTTGAGGACCTGGAGAGTGTTATAGGCTGCGTTTTATCCCGGAAAATCAAAGAGATCCCGAGGGATTTTAAAATAAAGTCCACGCGGACGAAGTCGCGGGTACCAGCTAGTATTATTATAAATGCGATGTTTGTTTGTTGCATTGTCCTTCAATATCTCCGCAACGCAGCAACGGATCGATGTCATTGTTAGCACGGGTAAATAGTTGAGGACTTGGATAGGGACATAGGCTACCTTTTATCCTGAAAAAACAAAGGGTTCTCAATTTTTAAAAATCTCCAAACAGACGAAATCGCGGGCAAAGTCTAGTGTTAAACAAGCAGTTTTTATCAAAAATTAAAAACACAACTGCCCTGCCAATTGAAACTGGCGCAATATAGCCGTAATATTGTTAGGGTTCCGTACCTCAAAAGGTAAAAAAAGAAACCCTTATAAGATCACTCTCTTGTCCGTCTGTCCGTGTGTCACCACCGATTTTCTCAGGAACGGGTGGACCTAGCAAGTTGAATACCAGACTAGATGATGCCCGCGACTTCATCCGCGTGGATTAAGGTTTTTTAATTCCCGCGGGAACTCTATAATTTTCCGGGATAAAAATAGCCTATATGTTAATCCTGGGTTAATGCTAGCTATCTCCATTCCAAATTTCTACCAAATTGGTTCATTAGTTGTGGCGTTAAAGAGTAACAAACATCCATCCATCCAAACATCCATCCATCCATATAATATTATCTTCACAAACTTTCGCATATAATATTAGTAGGATACTGTGGTCAATAGTCCGTATTAGGTGTATAAAATTCAACGTTCTGAGTCAACACGATAAAAAGATATGGGCAAATTTAGATTTTCACGAAAACTTGTAATTACAAAAATTTACCTCAATTGTCAACTTATTTTTCGGAATTTTCTCTTTACTTGTGCTGCAAGACCTTGCTTTTAACCAAAATTGACAATTCTAGCTCAACCAAAAGTACCCTATAGGTTTTGTGTCGAAAACTTAAATGGTAGTTCCCGTTGACCTAGACTCACGGAATGTGGCAAAAAGCAAGGTCTTACAGCACAAATAAAGGGAAAATTCCAAAAAAATATAAATGTTGAAAATTATATATTATAATAATAATAATATAATGGCGGTATAATGGGTAGGTACGGAACCCTCGGCGCACGAGTTCGATTCGCACTTGAACGGTTTTTTTTAATTTAGTTACCATAGCCAGTGTCACTCGGGATGATCTAAGGATTCTAACGATTCCTCATCCAAATCTGTTCAGACACTTAGAAGTTATGGAGGAAAAAGAAACTCACATAAGTACATTCATACATACCTACATAACCCTGAAAATTACCTACTTACACTCCTTTTTTGTTTTTTGAATGAAATTAGTTTGAATCACACTAAACTAATTTATTATTCCCTGAATTCTGAATTCGGTAGATCGTGTGACTTTTATAATATTGAGAACTTTGTAAAAGTATATTTGAATAATTAAATTACATAAAATATACCTACTACAGTATTTATTTTGTAGGCGATTTCCTGTTCAACCCTCGGATTACGTGACATAGTTAACTTGCAACTTTGTAAAATGGTAGATCACTCGTACACACCACACAGAAAGTTTTGCCTCTAATGGTAGGTAGAGATACGCGAACACTGAAATTTCAAGAAATCTCAACAAGTTCGGACGCATCGGTTGATCAGTAATTATCAGGCTTCATTGGACGATAGCTCTCCTATGCATTGCACCTATGCACCTATGCATTTTTAGGGTTCCGTAGTAAACAAGGAACCCTTATAGTTTCGCCATGTCCGTCCGTCTGTCCGTCCGTCCGTCCGCGGTTTAGCTCAGAGACTATTGGTACTAGAAATCTGTAATTTGACAAGGGTATAAATATCAAACACGCCGACAAAGTGGTGAAATAAAATTGTGAAAAAAATTTTTTTTAGGGTACCTCCCCTACATGTAAAGTGGGGATGAAATTTTTTTTTCTCGTCTATCCCATAGTGTGGGGTATCGTTGAATAAGTCTTTCAAAAATATTGTGGGTGTGGGAACACCATTTTTCAATTCAGGGATCCGTTTATGAAATATGATATTTTAAAGTGCTAAATTTTATTAGAGTCAAGTGTGCCCCGCCTCTGCCAGCTAAATAGTTGTATAAAGGATGCAAGAAAAAATACACAGCAGTAGTATACACACATCAAAAGTGTCTAGGGATCAAGCATTTTTATGCGGATTTCTTGAGATTGAGATGTGGCTTTGTAATAAATTTATGATTTTATAAATTTATATGGATCCTTTTTGGTGCATTTCATAATTTCATAATCAGCGATTAAAATCCTGCCAGGAAGTCCATCCTTATAGTGGTGGAACCATCATGGTATGGGCGGGTATTTGGATCGGCGGAAGAACTGAGTTGATTTGGATCAGAGGCAACCTCAACGCTCAAATTTATGCTGACACGATTGTATCAGACGTCATCGTTCCTCTACAAGTGCAAATCGGTCCCTTATTTCAGTTAATGCATGATAATGCACGACCGCACACCGCAAGAGTTGTAAGACAGACTCTCGCCGCAGCTAACATCAATGTCCTGCCCTGGCCTGCTCAGTCGCCAGACTTGAACCCGATTGAGCATGCATGGGATATGCTACAGAGAAGAGCTCTGCCGAATATGGAGGGTATCCAGTGGCAAGAAGACCTTTTTTTGTTGTTGCAACGAACATGGGCGGCCATTCCACAGCGTGATTTGGATGAACTCATTTTGAGTATGCCAAACCGATGTTCTTGTGTTGTTAGTGTTCGCGGTAGAAACACGGATTATTAATTGTTTAAGTTACCCAATAAAATTTAAAAGAAAACTGTTATTTCAGTCTTTTTTTCGAACTTTAATGTTAGTGGTTCAAATGTCAAAAATCCCTTTATTAGGAAAATGGCAAATTTCTTTATTAATGCAAAGGTGACTTGGTTTATCGTTACTGTGACAAACGAAAACACTTTATTTGATGAATCCTTAAAGAAAATTTTAATTAATATCAATCAGGAGAAAAGTTATTGCAAAAATATATGTTGATCCCTAGACACTTTTGATGTGTGTATATAATGAATTTTAAAGGAAAACTATCACGGCTAAGTAGGGTTCATTAGTTAAGGAGTTATATCTGTTTTTTCTAAGTTAGGTATTACACGTAGTGTAAGTTGCATATTTTGTAGTATATTATAGTATTTAAACCATGGAACTCAAAATGTATTCAATATTCATAAATAAAATAAAAACACTATCCTAGGTCAGCAATAATATTTCAGACTTTCAAATACGGAACCCTACACTGCGCGTGGCACGACACGCACTTGGCCGGTTTTTTATTTATTTTTAGCATAATGTTTGGTTTAATCGGCTAGGCATATATTACATTTGCCGAAAGTGTACACAAGCTATTGGAGCTTCTGCCCGACTATAGAAATTATTTTTTGTAATGTAGCTTAATGTAATGCATGTGTAATGTAATCATCGGTTCCTTCTCAATTGCTTAAAACTACTAATTAAAAAAAACATACGATTCGTATTCGTTACTTTGTTGCCCCGTAATTGTAAAGACAAACCAATTAACCAACAAACTAACCAATATTACAGATATTATGACCAGAGAATAAAGATGCCTAGCGTTGCTCCGGGATTTCCATAATACCTATTTAGCCTGGTGGCAAAAATATTTAATGAGTGGTCCTTGTCTTTTACCCAAAACACGACACTTAGAGTATCTGAGCACCTGCGACGCTAATAAAGACGTGGGCTAAAGCTACGTAATAATAAATACAATTGATCAAAACTCTGCGAAATCAAATCAGAAATGAGGAGATCTGTAGGAGAGCCTTTGGCTCTCACCGACATAGCTCAGCGAGTTGCGAAACTGAAATAGAAATGAGCGGGGCACATGGTTCGAAGAGCTGATGGTCTTTGGGGTCCCAAGGTGTTGGAGTGGCGACCCCACACCGGGAAGCGTAGTGTTGGTAGACCCCCCACTATAGGTTGGAAGACGACATCAAACAAGTCGCAGGGAGCGGATTCAGGCGGCGCAAAACCGAAGCCTGTGGAATTCCATGCAAGAGACCTTTGTCCAGCTGTGGACGTCTATCAGTTGATGATGAACAATAACAGGATCCAAACTCAGTATAGAATCAAACTACCGGAGTAGTAGTAGTTTATTCATTTTCTCAAAACTTTCGCAGTTCCCCACATACATGCTCGTTATTATTGATGATAAGACATAATTGAATGATTATCTTTGTTTATGCTTTCGGGGAATTACCATTTTATCATCACAGAGTTGCCACTTTAAAAATAACAATGAATTTTGTTATCAATTGAATTGAAATTTAAAATTATTTTATCTACTCCAGCATCGAAAAGTTCCAATTTCGAATTTGACAGCTGAATCGAAATGAACCCTCTTTCGGTTTTGCTTCTCATTTCGATGCAGCTCGTTGTATGGGAGCTGAATCGAAATGGTTATCTTCTTAAAATAGGATACCTAAAGCTAAGGCTCTGAGTTCTGGCACTTTTGTACCGTTCATATGACAGAGGCGCCACAGGCGGCTGGTGGCGGCTTACGGAGTTACTTTTTGTTGACAGAGGCGCCACAGGCAGCTGGTGGCGGCTTACGGAGTTACTTTTTGTTACTTTATTGAGCCTACGGCGTATTTTGTTAATGATTTTATTTTCCTTGTCGTAGATAAAATCTTGTATGCAACTGAACGTAATTAGTCATTTTAATAGGGTATTTGACTACTTTTAGAAAATCATCTTAAATTGTTAATAATGCTATGCTGAAGCTAACAAAACGTATATTTCGGCATAATTTTCATTATTTTTCATAATAATCGAGAAATAAATTCAAAAAAATTAATTGCCGCCGAAACGTTCCATTTGCTCTCATGACGTAACAGTTCACATTTCAAACAATGACAATTTTATAATATGTGTTTAGGCCGCGTGTCGCATACTATTTGGTATTTAATAAAATAGTAACGATGAAAAACAGACGAAATTAGCCTATTACGCCGCACAAACACGTCGAAATGTATTGACAAAATGAGAATTCCATAGGTGGTGTGGACTGTGACGTCATTCGAGATCACGGAACGTTTTCGATCACGTGACCATGGCCAGAATTATAGCAATTTTATTTAATGTTTTCTAATTAAATAAAGCTTTATTTTTTAGTTTTGTCGTATGGAATAATGTTTTTAGATAATAATCTTTTAGGATGACACCAGTTGAAACGATATTTTTATTATAGTCAAATACCCTATTCTCGTACTATCCTATTTTGATACTCGGCAAGCCTCGTGTCAAAAAACAGCACTCGAATTAAAATGACCCTCATTACGATGCAGTTGCATAAATAGCTATATTACGTGTAAAATATACAACAACTAGCTGCGCCCCGCGGTTTCACCCGCGTAAGTTTCGATTCCGTTGAAATATCGGGATGAAAATTCATTCATTCCATTTCATTACTTCATTGCCGATTTCAGCAACAGCGACTGGATCTCTGTAAACTTTGAAGAATTCTGGGCTTCGCTCGTGTGCCCTGATGTGGCTGATGTACCCTATTTTTGCACGAAATAACCGTGCGCAGTGAGGACTTGATAGGGCACCATCGAAGTAATTATTCCCTACTAATATTATAAATGCGAAAGTGTGTTTGATTGTATGTTTGTTGGTTTGTCCTTCAATCACACAGCAACAGATCAATGGATTTACATAATTTTTATGGAACGGAGAGTAAGTAACAGAGGTGATACAATATTTTGCATGCTTGCTAGCAGGATTAAAAAACCCAAACAAACGCGGACGAAGTCGCGGGTAACAGCTAGTAGATAATATTGGATGGTTGTCTACTTTTCCGTTGATCTCGGTAAACATACAGATCCACCCTCCTTTTATCTGTAAAATCCGTGACAGCCTGCCTCCAATCCCCTCGGTTTTCAGCGAGACTTTCCCAACGAAAGGAGTTGATGTAACATCTGGTCATATGGCGGAATAAAGTAGACTTGGCAATACAATAGCCATGTACCTTGATTTTTGTGTTTAGCTTAATTCCATGCAGACGGAACACCTTCTCTCGGAGTTTACCAAATGCCGCTAAATGACGGGAAAGGGGTGAAATGTAACAGAGCTATAGGTAACGCTGCTGTAAAAGCTGTGTACCGATCAAGTTTCATCGCAATCGGTTCATTAGTTTTTGCGTGAATACAAAACGTAATTATGTACCTCCATACTTAATTAAAACAAACTTTCACAATTTTTTATACTCGTGATAACTTCGAAATAAAATGTCCGATTCAAATGAATTAAAAAATATTTTACTGCTAGATAAATACCCTTGATGATAAAACTATTTATTTGAATAAGAATTAATACTACGATACGAATGTAACCAACTTTTGTTTCTAACGACGATCTAATTAAAATTTTGAACACAAAAGCTACTATAGTGACTTAAGTATCATAGTTAGATATATTCCCTCGCGGACTTTTTGTAGGTAATAATAAGTACTTTAATCATGTAGTACAACATTTTTATGTATCATCAATAGTTTTCTCAGCGCACGTCAAATAATGAATTTTATAGGCAAAATTTTGCTACTTTGGGTTACATTATTGCAATTTTCTTAAGGATCTCTAATTTTTTTAAATAAATTATAGCCCATGTTACTTCCTGATAATTTGGCTTTCCATTGGTGAAAAATGGTTAAAATCGGTCCAGTAGATTCAGAGCCTATTCGGTACAAACAAACAAACAAACAAAAAAATCTTTCCTCTTTATAATATTAGTACAGAAAATTCAGCTCTTCCCAAACAAAAATCGGTCAAGTGCGAGTCGGGCCTCGCTCTTTTAGGGTTCCGTTAAAAAATATTAAATTAAAAGATTTCCATCTACCCACCTACCCATTTTAATTTAATTTTTTTAATTTAATTTAATTTTTATTATTTGTTGTTATAGCGGCAATAGAAATACATAATATGTGAAAATTTCATCTGTCTATCTATTACGGTTTACGAGATACAGCCCGCTGACAGACGGACGGACGGACGGACGGACGGACGGACGGACGGACAGCGTAGGCTTAGTAATAGGGTCCCGTTGGTACCCTTTGGGTACGGAACCCTAAAAAGTGTAACATTGTGTCTAGCTTTCTTGATAGTAATACCTTGTAGGAGTTGTAGGCAAGTAAATGCTATAAAAAAAATAAAAAATTGATTGCTTCGATGCTTATTAAGGAATTCATTATTTTTGTAATGAACTCTACTTAATACTAGTAAATATTTTTTACACGTCTTTTGTGTACTTAAAGAGGAGAAAAACTAAAATACTTTCTGAATCGTGTATAAAAAGCATTTATTACCTACTCAAACCCGCAAAAGATTTCTGTACTTACTACGCAGACAATTTTATGTACATAATATTATACATATTATAACTATTTTTTCTTAGCTGTCTTAAAAGGTAAACAAATCGCAGAAAACATTCTGGCGAAATGCGTAACTGACGACCTTTAGACGTAAAATAAATTATGTATTTTATTACAGAGATGCCATAGCCTCCTTCAGGCTTCATCATCACATCTAGGATCTAGGATCAGAGTACTCGTCAAAAAGAATTAAATCTAAGTATTGTTTTATTTCATATAGTTTTATATAAAACTAGCTGATGCCCGTGACTTCGTCCGCGTGGATTTCATTTTTAAAATCCCGCGGGAACTCTTTGATTTTCCCGGATAAAACTTAGCCTTTGTCACCCTCCAGGTTCTCAACTATACCCATGCAAAAAATCACGTCGATCCGTAGCTTTTTTGCTACTTGATTGAAAAACAAACCAACATACAAACACACTTTCGCATTTATAATATTAAAAAGTATCCTATGTCCGTCTCCTGGTACTAAGCTACCTCTCCACCAATTTTCAGCCAAATCGGTTCATCCGTTCTTGAGTTATAAATAGTGTAACTAACACCACTTTCTTTTATATATATAGATAATATGTTTAAGCTGTTGATATACCAAATAAATTGAAAAAAAAAAAACGAGATTCGTTGGGATCCCAAGTACTCCCAAGGTAGGAAGCGTGACCTCTCACCGAAGACTTCTTGTTGGCAGACCTCCCTTCTAGGTGGATCATCATCATCATCATTAGCAACCCATCAACGGCTCACTACTGAGCGCAGGTCTCCTCTCAGAGAAGGGTTATAGGCCACTGGCCATTGTCCACCACGCTGGCCTAATGCGAATTGGCGGACTTCACACACCTTCGAGAACATTATGAAGAACACTCAGATGTGCAGGTTTCCTCACGATGTTTTCCTTCACCGTTGAAGCAAGTGATATTTAATTGCTTAAACGCACTTGGTTCCGAAAAGTCAGAGGTGCGTACCCGGGATCGAACCTGCGACCCCCCGAATAGGAGACCAAAGTCCTAACCACTAGGCTATCACTGCTTGCACTATAGGTGGATAGATGACATCAAACGCGTCATATGGCGTCGCCTGTACGTGTGTGTGGAAGCCATTTAGATGGGAGGTGGAGGATACCTACATTGCCAATTCCTCGAAACAATCGTTATAGGAGCTTGTATAAAATGCATAGATCAAAGGTATCAAGACTTTGCTGTACAATAAACATTTGATATGAGACAGGTCAAAGAATATTCTTGCGACGAAGAAGTTCAACATCTTGTGATGATGAACTTGTGCATTATAATGCACATGTACCTACTTACGTGATAAGGCACAAATACTGGCAACGTGTGAGGAGCGACTCGTTTTCCCCGCATGCGTTGATCTTGTCTTCAATCGACGCATGCGAGGAACGAGCACGGCCCATCACAACTTGCACGTGATGCATTACTCAGCTCCTTCTTTATCGCTTAATATACCGATATCTATACATATAATAAAACTGTAACTGGAAGATTTCTGTACATTTAATTTATTTTGAAAATTTTAATTGGGGGATGCTTTACTATCGATACTGAGCCCAAAACAGATTTTAATTTAATTATTGTCTGTTTGTTTGTCCTTCTTTCACGTAAAAACTACCGCACAGTTTTCTACAAAATTTTATACCGTGGTAGCTTATTACTCGGGTCAACATCTAGGCTACTTTTTATCCCGGAAAATCAAGGAGTTCCCGAGGGACTTTAAAAACTAAATTCACGCGGACAAAGTCGCGGGCATCAGCTAGTGATATATAAAAAATCATAACAAAATTAAGTGAAGGTTTAATCTACTTACCTATCGAATTGATGTTAAAGTGATGTAAAATTGTGACAAGTTAAATCTTCCAAGTAACCTATAATATTATAATTGCGAAGGTGTATTTGTTTGTTGGTTTGTCCTTCAATCACGCAACAACCGAGCAACAGATTGACGTGATTTTTTGCATGTATAAGTAATGTAGTTGAGGATTTGGAGAGTGGCATACACCTACCTCTTATCCCCGGAAAACAGAGGGCTCCCACGAGATTATCAAAAATCTAACTCCACGCGAACGAAGTCGTGGGTAGAAACTAGCATGATATGAAACGATAAAGTTTTTTTTTTTTAAAGAATATCAACCAAGTTGAACTTGACTAATATTCTCCTCTCCCCTCCAAATAAGCGGAAAGCTTGTGTCAGGAGTGGGTACAACAATAGTGCAACGGGTGGGATTCGAACCTGCGACCTTTCAGATTTCAGTCCGCACCTTTAACCGTTGGGCTATTGAGGCTTAAAGTTCGCTAAGTTCGCGTTAAGTTAAGTTCGCTTCTATACAATATTTATTCTCTGACAAAATACCGGTGATCCCATTTCGCGGAGTCAGCAAAATGATGCGAGCGTCAAATTTAATTATGTTCAGGACTGTGGACTTTAGAATTAGGCTTCGGTGCTATTACTGCGCAGTTGTGTTGTTCGCAGGTGCAAACAAATAGGTAAGTCTATTGTTTTTACTTTTTTTTTATTCGAAGACAAGATAATCCTTGACTGCGATCTCACCTGATGGCAAGTGACGATGCAGCCTCATATAATTAGAGGACTAATTTGGAATGAGGTAGGCCTATGGTACGGCAATTTTTAATTAACCCTAACCGGTTACGATACGCCATCGTGACGGAACGCTTATAATATTTATATTAGTAAAACTTCGTGAGGAAACCTGCATGCCTGAGAGTTCTCCATAATGCTCTCAAAGGTGTGTGGAGTCTGCAATCCGCACATGTCCAGAGTGATGGTCTATGACCTAAACCCTTCTCATTAAGGTTGAAGACAAGGGTCTGCCCACGAAATTCAAATTTAATTTGGTTTTTCGCAATTTGTAAACTACGACAAAGTAGGCTTATTACGGCCTTCTAATTGCACCAGTGGAATTATCATCTTCACAGGTTTACATAAAAATCTTTACTTGAAAGTGACCAGTTTAAGAAATTAATCAAAATACTGAGTTGGACGTGAGTTACTCACAAATTAGTCGATATATCAATAGGTCGACCCTTGTCTTCAACCTTAAGAGAGAAAACCTATGTCCGGGATAAAAAATAGCCTATGTCACTCTTCAAGTCCTCAACTATACTCATATCAAAATCACGAGCGGTATAAGTATAAGATGGTAGCGGGATAAATTAAGGGGTACATTCAACCCATACCCCTAATCTGTTTGTACACGCCATCGCATCCTGCCGGAACGCTACATCGCTTGGCAGCACGTCTTTGAAAGTAGGGTGGTAACTTGCCAAGGCACGACACGGCACAGCTAAAATTCCCTTTCCCCGTCGGAATCGAACTCGACACCTCCCAGTCATAACACCAAAGCGCTCACCACTGCGCCAGAGAGGCAGTCATAAAACTTTTGATATAAATCGAAAGAAATCTTTATTAGAGCTCTGTAATCTGTATAGCAATAGTGTTTCTGTTTTTTAAAAATAAGTCTTTTTCTTAGCTGATAGACGTCCACTAGTGTATAAAGGTCTCTTACGTAAACTTCCACAGTTCTTGGTCTTGTGTAGAATGTATCCAGCGGCTCCCTGCGAGTCGTCGAAATAAGCGCTATTGTGTCTTATAGTCTTTCCCGTATAGGTTTTTTTTTTTAAATCCGCAGGAACGATCACATTGTTTTCCCGGAATAAAAATTATCTTATATTCATGTCACTTTCTAAGACCACAAATATATGGACGGACAAACCAGCATTCACGTTTATAATAATATAATAATGTTTTAGATCATCCCTACTATCCTTACTAGTATAGTAATATTAGAACATACATACCTAAGTATACTATAGAAAAAGTAGTGTTTGCCAAATACCACTTCATTGTATCTATTCTCTTTCTATGATCGTTAACGCTTTAGAGCAGGGGTTGCCAAATCTCTTATCATTTCAGAAGGCGTGCTAAAAAACTTTGGGAACCCCTGCTCTAAAGCATTAACGATCATAGAAAGAGAATAGATATCTACGACAATAAATATGGCTAGGGGGGCAGCTTTTTCATTTATCCTTCGAACACACCAATGATCGTTGTATTTTTAACTAACCTTTGTTAAATATTGCGTTTTATTCCGGAAAAACAAAGGATTCCTTCGGGAATTTTTTAAAACCTAACTCGTCGCCGACGAAATCGTGAGCAAATAGGTATGAAAATAATAATAAATATGTAGTTCAGTAAAATTCGTTACTTGATTAATTTTTTTTTAATTTTTTTTGCAGATTCAATTCTAAAATCGCAACTGCTACCTATGCCAACAAGATGAAGGAAGGTAAGTTAACATAATGTTTTAGTATTAACTTAAATAAAAACAGTAAACAGTCGATCGATTCAACCTATCATTGTTTAGTTTGTGCCTATAATCACCAATGCGTTTTTTAAAGCTGACTTCCCACGGTGTGTGATGTTGCGGACCGACGAGATCGGGTCTCGTCTATGGTAGCTGGGCAGTCCGTAACGTTCGGTGCGTGTCTATACGTGTTCGTCTGCCTTGCGGGATAGGCATCATCCGCAAGACCACGCAACGTGGGAAGCCACCTTAATACGCGATAATGCAGGAATGCGTGTGAAGTTATGATTATTTGAGCCGCAACGCGATGCCAGCGTTCTCCAGTTATGCTCCCAAATATTATTGAAGTGAAAACTTGTTTAGGCACGTTGAGCACTTTTTTGGGTGAGCAAAAACATGGATTTCGCGAAATCGTCACCGTCACCATCGTCACCATCGTCAGTCAGATTTCAGTAAGCGTTCAACGTTTGAGATTCTCAAGCAACCTTATACAGCGCGGTCCTTCCTTACCCACTCACCCACTGCGCCAAACAGAGCTACTAGTGAACCTCTAAAATGTTGAACGCTTACTGAACGACGGTGTTAGGTTTATTTTCGTTACGTAATTTCTTGATTCGGTCGCCGCGCTCAAACTGTTTGTCCTAGTTAAAAGCCCGCGATAAAAGCTATGCAATACCTTAAAAATCTCATCAAATCTATGGTGGTGTCGTGTGATGCGGATTGTTACGTTCCCTCAAATATGGTTGAGCGAAGCAATGGCTGGATGATGGATCATGCGTCATTCTCGTGAACAGGTGCCACCAGCGGGAATGGGGCTGCTTTATGTCTGCCCGTCTTAACGTGTTGAATTATAATTAGGTATGCTTTTGTGGAACTCATTGTGGAAACACTGCATACATAGCATTGAATTGTAGACTTGTTTTGAAAAGAGCAACCGCTGAGTTTCTTATCGACGATTCAAAAGCACTTGTAAAAAAGTTTATATGAATAAAAAACATTTCTATTCTATTCTATTCTATTCATTTGCCCCTTTACAGCTGCAACCGCATTGGTGTTCCTTATGGCCACGAGTTGGGTGGCGGGCCACTGCCCGTTGGACCAAATCCACGGGATCGGCCAGTGCTCCTACCGCATTATGTGCGTCAACACCATAAGCGACATCAAATTGCCCAACGACTGCCAGGGATCCAGCAATTATGACGTCAAGGTAGTTTGATCATTTTTGACCGACTTCAAAAAAGGAGTATGTTCTCAATTCGTCGGAATCTTTTTTGACGTGATAACGTCTTATAAATCGATGAACACCGGCTGCAAAAGTGTCACGTTCCGCCTAGCCTGAGCGTGCAAGCGCGGAACAAGCGATCGAGAGGCACGATCGGCCCAAGCGTTGGCTTTAGAGAGCGCCCGCCGCCGGGCCCGCCAGTCATCGCGTGCGCGCTGTGGTTAGCGGTCATCAATGTTTCTTTATGACGTTATCACGTAAAACTATCGTCCGTAACTTTACAGAAAACCAATTTTTTTTATGTATGTTCACCGATTACTCGAAAGAACCGATTTGGAAAATTCTTTTTTGTTTCAAAGGGAAATTTTATCGAAATCGGTCGAGCGGTTTTTAAAATATCAACAATTAATTAAATACTTTGTAGTGGCGCGGTCGTTTGAAGTCGGTTTTTAAAAAAGAATTTTTAATTTAAATTATTACCCTACTACCTACTTTACAGTGAAAAGGAAAGGTTATGATTTTAGCAGTCTATGTACTTATGTTTATTTTTGTACGTATGTGACTATTTACGTATGTTCCACGGTAGCGCCCAAACTACTACGCCGGTTTTGATGAACGAGGTGTCAATGGATTCGTTATTATAGTTAGGGTGCTACATTTTATACGAACAACATCAATATGACGGGTGTGATGTCCAATTTATACGAACAACATCAATATGACGGGTGTGATGTCCAATTTATACGAACAACATCAATATGACGGGTGTGATGTCCAATTTATACGAACAACATCAATATGACGGGTGTGATGTCCAATTTAAGTGGGTTACAATTTTAAATCTTTTTCTTGATACTTATACTTATTCCAATTGCTGGTCCTCTATTGGGTGCGGATCTCCTCTCAGAATAAGAAAGGTATAGGCCATTCAGGTTTCCTCACAATGTATGTTCCTTAAAGCAGGTAATACTTATAAGATGTTAACCACTAATATGGTGCTAATGCTTCCGGAAGTGCAGTGTTGGCATATCCCCCACTAGGTGGACCGTCGCCATCAGACGATTCGCAGGGAGCCGCTGGATACAGAACCGAGGCCTGTGGAAGTCTATGCAAGAGACCTTTGTTTAGCAGTGGACGTCTATCGGTTGTTAAAGAAGTGTCTAGTGCTAATTTGTTTTGAGTATTGTATCATCATCATCATCAGCAACTCATTAACGTCTCACTACTGAGCGCAGGTCTCCTCTCAGAGAAGGGTTTAGGCCATAGTCCACCACGCTGGCGCTGGCCCAATGCGTATTGGTTGGTAGACTTCACACACCTTTGAGAACATTATGCAAAACTCTCAAGTCTCAGGTGTACAGGTTTCCTCACGATGTTTTCCTTCATGTGATATTAATTTACTTAAACGCACATAACTCCTAAAAATCAGAGGTACGTGCCCAAACTTGAACCTGCGACTCCACGAATAGGAAACCGCAGTCCTAACCACTATTTTTTACTATATTTATTATTATTATGATGCCCGCGACTTCGTCCGCGTGGATTTAGTTTTTAAAGTCCCTCGGGAGCTCTTTGATTTTCCGGGATAAAAAGTAGCCTGTGTCACTCTCTAGATCCTCAACTATACCCATGCAAAAAATCACGTCGATCCGGAGCTCTGATGCGGCGTGATTGAAGGACAAACCAACAAACACACTTTCGCATTTATAATATTAGTATGATTATTGCATAATAGTTGTAAATTTTCTTCTAGGTTGACGTTACTATCCAGAACGCCTCCGAAACGTTCCATATCGGAGCTGATCCAGAACTTCTCGGTATGATCACCACGCTCACGGTTCACGGAGACAGGTCAAGAACTGATCTGTCATTTTTGGACAGCATGTATAAACTCAAAAATCTCTACATCATAAAAAACAATATACAACAGATCATTAATAGCCCATTTCGAAATCTAGTCCATATTGAAAATATAGATTTATCTCACAACAAGATATCGAACATTGAAGACCTTTTTTATTTCGAAATTGGACCATTCAAATTGCGATCGATATCTTTGGCATACAATTCAATAGTAGAAGTTCCTGCTGATACATTTGAAGAGTTGCCCAGCCTCATCGAACTCGATCTATCTCATAACTTAATAAGAGAGCTGCGGGAGAAACCGTTCTGTAACTTGACCAATTTACAAGTCCTCAAATTGAACAACAATAAAATCAAACATCTCAACGGCGCTCTGAAGAATCTGTATAATTTAAGGCACCTGTACATAGCATCTAATCAAATACAAAAAATCGACATGGAATCTATAAATACCATAAATCATTTGGAAACATTCGACATATCTAAAAATGAAATTGAAAAAATAGAACCGACATTGTTTCCAAGACACTGGAATCATTTTAGTAATCATACAATTTGCAAGATCATGCTTTCAGATAACCATATCATACACGTACCGAATGCATCGATAGAAGTATTTGAAAGATTTCGAAGGAATTCCTTGAAACCAAAAATTGTTTATACTAAACTTGATCTGTCTAACAATTCCATAACTAATATAGAATTCAATGCATTCAGTCTCATGGAGCTCATATCTTTAGATTTGTCTCAGAACAGACTGACGGATTTTATTGTAAATGCTAATGACTTGATTTACGTAAGGTATTTGAATCTAAGCAGCAACTACTTGAGCAGGTTATATTATGAGAGCTTTTCATCAATGCACAGCTTACAGAACTTTGATTTATCCCATAACTACATGGAATATTTCCCTGACCAATCATTGTCGAATACTTCAAACTTGAAATACGTGAACCTTACATATAACAGCATCCTCGAAGTGCACAGCTTACGAATAACATTCCACCCTGAAGGTGGCTACTTGGATCTTTCAAACAACGGCCTGTCAGCTCTGATGATACCTAAAAGTGAAACCGTTGGCTTAAGGGAGCTAGTCCTAAGTTATAACAATATCTCGGATGCATATCTAATAGTGTTAACTGATCAACTCAATCTAACAAGATTGGATATGAGCCATAATTTCATACTCGAATTAGATGAATCGTCCTTGCAGTTGCCTGAAAAGCTAGGTTACTTAGATTTGAGCTACAACGATATATACAGAATAGCACCATCGGCTTTCCATCGCTTGAATAACTTGCAAAGTTTGAGATTGTCTCACAATCACTTAAAAATCATCGAGCATGGTTTGTTTCGGGGTCTAGTGAGTTTGCTGAATTTGGACATGTCGTTCAATCAAATTGATCAGTTGGACTCGAAAGTGTTTATGGACTTGAAATACTTAAGTTTGCTGTCTCTGCGTCATAATGGCTTGAATATACTAGATACCGATGGTTGGCTGTCTCATAAACAAGACTTGACGGTGTATTTGGATGGCAATAATTTGTCCTGCCAGTGGCTAGCGAAGTCGTTCAATGATTTCAACCGAGGATATTCAAAGATGTATCCAGCGGTATTGGAGTCCGTGGTTGTTGGGAACTCGATTCAAGGAGTTCCTTGTAAACAGGAAGTGGGGAATTTGTTGGAACTGTCTGGTAAATATCTGACAGATGAGCGGTTGTTGATAATGAGTCAGAGAATTCTGGAAGCAGTGCAGGAGCAGACGTCCCTAATGAAGAAATTCATGTGGCAAGTGATCTTACATGAGGCTGAGCAGAGAACTGCCTTGAATGTTGTGTAGGTTTTCACCGGAGAATTTGTATTAACATAGGTATTTGTAGTTTTTGATTTTGTCATTCCCTATTGTATAGTTTTCAATTTGATAACGATTTTGTACCAGTTACTTATTAAAATTATGATATAATAATTCTACAAACTGTTGTTTATTTGATGACCCGAATCACGATTTGAATACCTGATGAAACTAGGCTACCAACCTAATTATAATTTTTTTGTCATGTTTAGCGGAGTTTAACATAAATGAGGTGTCATTAGATTCTTCTTATTAATTTGCAATTTTAAAATGCGAAAGTGTGTTTGTCCGTTGATTCGTATGATTGTCCATCATGCTGCAACATATCGCAGTGCTACGGATTGACGTGATTTTTTGCATTGGTATAGCAGCTGAGGACTTGGAGAGTAACATAGGCTAACTTTATCCCGGAAAAACAATTCTACGCGTATCATATACGCGTATTCGTTTCCTGGCAAACCTCACATCAGAATTGGTTATGTGATGTAGTCACTGTTTGCCGTCAGTGACTTTCGGACGTCTTGGTAGTTAAGTTAGTATTGCGTAAGTTAGATAAGTTTATTGTTAACATATTATGTCAAGCTTTGTTGTTAAGTTTATGTATGTGGGGTTGACATGCCAGCTGGTCAAAAACCCAAAAAAATATAGGTTAGAAAAAGTTTATTTTTAACACACTTCAAAAAAAAGGATGACGTTATCAATTCGTCGCGTCGGAGTCCTTTTTTATGTATGTTCACCGATTACTCGAAGACGCCTGAAACGATTTGGAAAATTCTTTTTATGTTTGAAAGGGTGTACTTCCCAGGTGGTCCCATTTAAATTTCATCGGAATAAGTCGAGCTGTTTTTAAAAAATTAACAATAAATTTTATACTTTGCATTGGCGCGGGCGTTTGAACTCGGTTTTTTAAAAATAATTTTTTAATAACTTTATTTATTGTTATTATTATATATTATTATTTGTTATTAAAGCGTCAACATAGAAACACGCATTCTACTAAAATATTCAATTATCTATCTATTACGGTCGATGAGATACAGCCCGCTGACAGACGGACGGACAGTGGAGGCGTAATAGGGTAATTTGCAGCCTTTGGGTACGGAATCCCAAAAAAGTGTGTTCGATGTTATTTACACATCGAAGTCTTCGAACTGTGGGTAGTGGTCGGAGTAGTCAACGGCGAACAAGGCTGAGCACTCGACCTCGCCCGCGGCCTCGTCGCGGCTGACGTGCGCGGGCCCCAACTCCACCAGTTGCAGTAAGGCAAGGTCACACTTTGTTGACACCATGAACGCTAGCCTTAATTTATCCCTGAAAAATAACAAGCATTATTCATCCTTCATCATGGGTTGCTCATGATGAAGGATCATCATCAGCAACCCATCAACGGCTCACTGCTGAGCGCAGGTCTTCTCTCAGAGAAGGGTTATTGGCCATAGTCAAACGCTGGCCCAATGCGAATTGGCGGAACATTACAAAACATTATGGAGAACTCTCATATGTGCAGATTTCCTCACGATGTTTTCCTTCACCGTTGAAGCACGTTGATATACGTGATATTTTTTTTTTAAAGAATATCAGCCAAGTTTAAGTTGACTTATATCCTCCTCTCCCCTCCAAATAAGCGGAAAGCTTGTGTTAGGAGTGGGTATGACTAAAGTGCAACGGGTGGGATTCGAACCTGCGACCTTTCAGTTTTCAGTCCGCACCCTTAACCGTTGGGCTATTGAGGCTTAGAATATTTGATTGCTTAAACGCATATAACTCCGAGAAGTCAGAAGTGCGTTCCCGGGATCGAACCTGCGACCCCCCGAACCGAATACGAGATCCCAGTCCTAACCACTAGGTTATCACTGCACATCGCACATTATTCATCCTTACTAATTTTATACAATATGCGAAAGTGTGTTTTTTCATTGGTTTGTTAGTTTGTCCTTCAATCACGCCGCAAAAGAGCTAAGGATCGACGTGATTTTTTTGCATTGGTATAGCTGAGGACCTGGAGAGTGACAGGGCCAGCTTTAATCCCAGAAAATCAAAGTGTTTCTACGCGTTTAAAAAAAATAAATCAACGCAGATGAGGTCGCGGTCATCAGCTACTAAAATAATATTTTTAACCGACTTCAAAAAAGGAGGATGTGATCAATTCGTTGGAATATTTTTTTATGTATGTTCATGGATTACTCGGAGATGCCTTAACGGATTTGGAAAATTCTTTTTTTGTTTCAAAGGGTGTTTTGTTTCCCAGGTGGTTCCAATGAAATTTTATCAAAATCGGTCGAGCGGTTTTTATAATATCAACAGTAAATTATATACTTTGTAGAGGCACGGGCGTTTGAAGTTGGGTTTTTACAAGCTTTTATTTAGCTTGACCAGTTTATTTGTTTGTTTGGGTCAAATCTTGCAAGGTTTCCGATTGAGCTGAAATTTTGCATGTACCTATGTGTAAATCGGATGACAATGCAATATTGTTGTAACGTGGAGCTGATCTGATGATGGAGACGGAAGATGGCTATCGGAACTCCGTAATAAAACGATGTTACCCCATCGAGTTTGGGCTCGTTTGATTTGTCATGACAAGAACTCTGATCCTAGATGATATCTAGAGTCTGATGGTGTAGCTACTAAAAGCTTGTATTTAAAAATAAAATTTTTAATTTACACTTGTTAAAAAGAATTTTTCATATTAAATTATAAGTAGGTAGTAATTATAGTAGGTGTGAACGTACAATTTATAAGTTTTCTTTTTCTGCATAGTATCAAACTGTCTTACGCTGTATGCGATATGAAAAGCGTTGTATGGGCATGTCGCTTTGAAAATGCCCATCTGAAAAAATAAAGAGCCTTAATTAAAAAATTCCTTCCGGAATTAAAAGACCTTAATCTACGCGGACGAAGTCGCGGACATCATCTAGTTAATAATATCAAAGAATGTGATGAGTAGATGTTTAGATAAAGCCCGCCACTTGATACATAAAATAAACGAGTAGGTAGGTGTAGAGCAAAAATGAGTTGATAAATTTTTGCTGAGCAATAATTCAGAGGAACCTTATAAGTACCTACCTAGGCGCCTTTCTATACTACCGTTTTATATAGTACTAGCTGATGCCCGCGACTTCGTCAATTCGATTTAATTTTTAAAATCCATCGGGAACTCTTTGACTTTCCGGGATAAAAGTAGCCTATGTCACTCTCCAGGTCCTCAACTATACCCATGCAAACAATCACGTCGATCCGTAGCTCTGTTGCGGCATGATTGAAGGACAAACCAACAAACCAACAAACACAATTTCGCATTTATAATATTATTTATAATTTATTTATTATGATCAGAAATGAGAAATAAGGTGATACGTAGGTGAACCAATTAAATATCACATGCTTCAACGGTGAAGGAAAACATCGTGAGGAAACCTACACGTTTTCCATAATGTTCTCAAAGGTGTGTGAAGTGTACATCACGATTCGATGAGTTTGTGATGAGTTCATGATTTCGTTAATCTCATCATAAACAACCCATTTACGTCTTATTACTGAGCGCAGGTCTCCTCTCAGAGAAGGGTTATACCTATGCCATAGTCCACCGCGCTGGCCCAATGCGAATTGGCAGACTTCACACACCTTTGAAAACATTAAGGAGAAATCTCAGGCGCGCAAGTTTCCTCGCGATGTTTTCCTTCACCGTTGAAGCATGCCGCACCATAACTCCGAAAAGTAAGAGGTGTGTTCCCGGGGTCGAACCTGCGACCCCCCAAATAGGAGTCCGCAGTCCTAACTACCTACTACTATCTACCGCAATAATGCTGCTGAAGTAACAATCAGTTGTAGATAATATAATAATGATTTATCATCGCCGCATCGGTCCACCTAGTGGGAGTTTATATAGACATAATAATATAATACCTATAAAATAATATACCTGCATATATATACAAATTATACTTACGTATAAAATTATATCTTGTATCTTATTTCCATACTATTATTACATATACATATTACTATTCCAACTATTCTATGTTCCATACTAACATTTAAAATTTCCTTCTTGTATTTAGACATAGCGCCGATGGCTTTATGCCTTTTCTCCATAACAATCATGACCAGGACGTGAGGTGGGAGAAACTCTGGCTCCGGAGTTACATGCTCCGATACTAACTATAAGTGTTAAAATAAAATAAACAGTTATGAAAAGTTTTTGGAAAGTAGTTCCTTATCGCGCGGTGCGGAAGGGATCTAGACGGATCGACACTTTTTTGAATGTGAATTTGGCATTGTGTTCGGTATTTTCGCGGTACAATATTGGGTCTCCGTAGCCTAGTGGTTTCTGCAGTCGCTAAACAGTTAAAAGTCGATGGTTCGAATCCTAGCTCGACAGACTGAATTTTCTATTTATAAATGCCACCGTGTGGTTCTTTATTCGTTTGTCCTTGAATCAGGCAGCAACCGAGCAACGGATCGACGTGATTTTTTGCATGGGTATAGTTAAAGACTTGGAGGTTAACATAGGCTACCCGGAAAAACAGAGGGTTTCCGTGGGATTTTAAAACCCAACTCCAAGTGGACGAAGTCGCGGTCAAATGCTAGTTACTATAGAAAGGGTGTCTCAAATAGAAAAATGATTTATTGAAAATTCCTTTGTGATATATCACAGCAGTATTCAATGTACAAGCAGTGATAGCCTAGTGGTTAGGATTGTGGTCTCCTATTCGGGGGGTCGCAGGTTCGATCCCGGGTACGCACCTCTGACTTTTCGGAGTCAAATGCGTTTAAGCAATTAAATATCACTCGCTTCAACGGTGAAGGAAAACATCATGAGGAAACCTGCACACCTCAGAGTTCTTCATAATATTCTTGAAGGTGTGTTAAGTCCGCCAATTCGCATTGGGCCAGCGTGGTGGACTATGGCCTATAAACCTTCTCTGAGAGGAAACCTGCGCTCAGTAGTGAGCCGTTGATGAGTTGCTAATGATGAATTTAATATCGCTTTTTAAAATGCTCCTCAATTGCGCGCAAATAAAGTTGCGTATACCATAATTATTAATATACCACAATAATTGGATTAATAAATAATTAAATGAAAGAATTATTTATTTTTAACCTTGGGAAATAAAATAGCTAAGCCATTGGTTTTCGCTATATCGCTTGGTGGCGCGTAGAACCCTGGTATCAGAAGACCAGCGGGCGGAAAATACTCGTTTTCGTCTTCAACTTCACTTTCTTCCTCCTCTTCGACGTCTGACAACGCCTGCCGAGAAAAAATGCGTGAGTGTCGTGGAACACTGGGTTGTGACTTGTGACGAAGTTCCTTTTCATAATAAAAAAATAATAAATATAAATAAAATAAAAAGTTATAATCTGAAGTCAGGATTCGAACCCCCGAACGATAGTTTCACTCCTTCGTTTACGAAGTTACGTGTAATAAACGTAGGCAACACACAAAGGTTGTGATGGAAAATTCTTGCACTTTTTTTTGTTGAAGCTGAAATATTTCCAAAAAACCTGGAAACTAAACCCAAATATTGCTTGAAAGGTTTGCATTGCTGTCAATTTCGTTATGTTAGTTTATTACATAGCCGAATGGATATCATAAGCTGATATCATTATTAAATCCATTAGCTTATTATTTACTACATATAGTTCTTAGTTAATATCTTTGATTTCCCTGCAATACTAACTTCTGGTACAACTATGTCGACATCATCGTCATCAGGTTCTTGTTTTAATTTTTCTAGGGCTGTTAAATTCTGAAAGGGGAAAATCACCTGTTAACACACATATCTTTGCTCATGACGCACACTTAGCTATCCTCTATACGGTGTAAGGAACATGCTAATGAAAGCTTTGTGAAGAGGTCGCAATTAATACCTTTAGCGAAATAACAAATACCATTTATCTCGAAAATGATTTGTTACCGATATTATAATTTTTGAGAACGCAATGTATTGCGTACAATGCGATCACAACAGGTACCTACTGCACGTCGCAAACAGTGGTCTGTGTTTTAATGGGTCATGCTTTGACCTTTTGATAAACAGCAGATCGCACTCGTAAGGAAGCTTGAAAAAATATTTTTAATGTACATTGCTTTTTTGTGTTAAAAGTTGTTTTGTAAAAAGATCGACGAAAAATTCCAACGTTGGCTTCAGTTTTCATTGTGTCCCTTAAATTCAAATTCAAATTCAAAATTTTTCAAATTCAATTTTTTTTTGGAGTTTACTCCTTAAGAATCGATTTTAGGCGCCCGGTATGAGAAAAATTTGAGGGGTAAAATCTACTAATGAATGACCTTGTTACGTTTTTCACAACGATGCAAATTTCTAACCTAACGTTGAGTAAATAAGGTTGGTTTTCGCTTGAGTTGTCGAATGCCCGCGTTACGTTTTTCACAACGATGCAAATTTCTACCCTAACGTTGAGTAAATAAGGTTTGTTATCTACTCACATGTAGATCAGCGCCATCTTTCGGCTTATGTGTAAACTATTTCGAATAGCAACGCAACACTAAAACCCTGCGATAACAGCACTGCTAACATAATAGTTCGAGCTATTTACAATAGATGGCCGTATTTGATATTAAATACCTAGCACAATTAGATACTATTGAAGTATAAAGTAAACTCCAGTCGTGCGTCGGAGCTGACACACACACTTTTTTTATTTCACGTAGGCCAACCTGTGGCTCTTATGACAAGTCATGACTCTACCACTGGGTTCGGAAAGCAAATTCTGCTGAGAAGAGCGGGCGAGAAACTCGGCAGTTGCTCTTTTCAAAATAATCATTTTACAATATTATTATGAAGCTATTACATACACCTTACACGCCACGCTTTATAATTTAAGTTTTCACCTCACTAACGACTTAATCTTTCAAAACCATAAACCATATCACTAGAAGAATGTTAAATATGCACGTGGAAGGACAAAACAGTAGAGGAAGACCCAAGAAACGATGGATGGATTGTGTGAAAGAGGATATGCGTGTAAGAGGAGTAGATGATGAGTTGACGAATGACAGAAGCGAGTGGACAAACAATAAGCGAGAGGAAGCGAGTGGAACAAAAAGACGTGTTGTGCCGACCCCACATAGTGTGGGAAAAGGACAAGATGATGATGATGTAATATAATAGAATAGAAATATTGTTTATTCAAATAAACTTTTTACAAGTGCTTTTGAATCGTCTGGCTCTACCACTGGTTCATGCCCTTCCTGCCGAGAAGAACCAGCAAGAAACTCGGCGGTTGCTCTTTTCAAAACAAATTTAAAATACAGTAAATACTATGCTATATATGCAGTGTTTCCACAATGAGGGAAGTTCCAAAAATGCATACCGACTAACTTCTATCCTAAGATGGGCAGACATAAAGTAGCCCCATTCCCGCCGGTGGCACCTGTTCGATGTTAGTCGATAATTTTTTAAAGTCTTTGGTACCTCTAATTATAAAACCTAATAATTGAAGCGATTTATTAATTACATTATCTATATTATGTTGCATAAAACTCAATTTTTGATCTATTCAAAATTCAAAATTCGTTTATTAAACATCATTTACAATGATGTTCACGATGATAACGACTTAATCTTTCAAACTGCATTGTGTTTTAAATATTCACGTTCTAACCTAGCATTAGTTAAGTTTGCTTACTCCAGTTTTAAGTAATTCCAGCTTATATCGCTCCTTTGCAGCTCGTTTAGCTTGTATGGCATCTTCGATAGCTTGTCTCGCCAACCGCTGCATTTCGGACAGTCTTCTTGCACGCTTTTCTATTACTTCTTCCTGAAATACAGGTATAATAGGGATATGGGCTCAATTTACACTGTCATAACTCATACCCCTTCGTAGCTAGCCCATCGTCACTTACCATCACGTGAGATTACAGCCAAGGGCTTTCTTATGTCATTATTAAAAAAAATACAAAATTCAGGCGGCGCAAGACCAAGGCCTGTGGAAGTCCATGCAAGAGACCTTTGTCCAGTAGCCGACGACTTTCGGTTGAGAAAAAAGAAGAAAAAGAAGAAGAAGAAGAGTGCACAAACGCCCTAACACTGACGCAATCATATTTAGAGAATTGACACGCCGATTTAAATGACTTTTTTTAACGAATAGACTATACTATCTCGAGAGTAGTTATACTACTTCTTCTTCTCTTCTTTATCAACCTATATAGACGTCCACTGTTGAACAAAGGTCTCCTGCATGGACTTCCACAGGCTTCGGTCTTGCGCCGCTTGCATCCAGCGACTCCCTGCGACTCGTTTGATGTCGTCGGTCCACCTGGTGGGAGGTCTGCCTACACTGCGCTTCCCAGTGCGGGGTCGCCACTCCAGCACCTTGGGACCCCAACGACCCAATCAGCTCTTCGAACTATGTGCCCCGCCCATTTCCACTTCAGTTTCGCGACTCGCTGAGCTATGTCGATGACTTTGGTTCTCCTACGGATCCCCTCAGTTCCACTACAATTGAGGAAAATAATTTAACTCTAACGGTGGAAAATTTGGGGATTTAATCCCGTTGATTGAATTTCACAAAAAGTATGTTTAAAACCCGAACTGTAACCCGACTACGCAGAATTATTATACATATGGATTGACCTATGTCATCCGGACTATAATAACTAATCGATTGACACTTCATTTATCAAAATCGGTTCAATAATTTAGGCGCTACGATAGAACATTCATAACACAACATACATACATACATAAATAGTCACATACATACATACAAAGACTGCTAAAATCATAACCCTCCATTTTCCTTTGCCATAGAAGGATAAAAAGATTATAACTTTCCTAGCATTTGTATCAGGGTACCAATACTTAAAGACTTAAACCTGTGAACACGATGGTAATAATATAGAAGAGTAGGTTAACTTTTTTTCTTAGGCGATTTTCTCTACGCTTCTTCAGAATTTCTTCTCTGGAAGGACTGTACGATTTGTATGTTTCAAATGCAGTCTTTAATGCATGTTGGTTTTCTGGCTTAGACTCGTCTATTGGTGGCATCTCTTCATAGAGGATCCTGCGTACTAAAGCTGAAACCAATATAATTCAAGCATTTAGATATTTATACCGGCGCGTCGGTAAAAGTAAAGGCCTAATTATTTTTATCATAAAACGCAGAAAGGTCAGTCTTCTTGGACAATCCAGGTATAATCGCTACTTACCTATCCGTGATGCTACCGATGGACCTACGGGTAGTACCAGGGGTAAAATTAATTGACCTTGGTACTACCGACATATTGTCTCCTTCAGATTATCATGATGGGCAGATTTATTGAGTGAATGAGGAGCGTTGGTAGAAAAAAGTGACTTAAAAATATCCTGAAATGGATAGGAATTGTCCCCATCCATTTGCGAATGTTGCAAAGCTGTACAACGTTGGCTATATCAGCCTTTTCGTTGATTTTTTACGAGTAAACGCGCCGAGAAGTTAAGACTAATATTTTTACCATCAGACGCATAAAGGGCAATTGTTTGCGACATGTTCTCAAAATAATTGGACCAGTAGGTACTGTCTCCTTCAGATTGGCTAAATTGAGGGGAAGAGCAGCGTTTGTAGAAGAAAGTCGGCTTTATAACGTTAGCAAAAGGAAGGAATAGCCAACGTCGCAAAGCTTACCTATTCGTTTAGCGAAGGACACCTTTAAGCAGACATTATTTGTAAAAGTAACTTTTCCAGTCAAAGCAATACAAGTTGTAGTATTTATAGTGTGTAAACACAGTAGTACTAGTGGACACTTTTCTTTGCATCATACTCTGTCATATACGTCATAAGACTAGCTGGGCCCAATACTATTAATACTCACAACAAGGCCCGCTTGCAGAAACGCCGGGTTATCCTTTTGACCCAGAGTAAGCTGCTGCTTTGATAGATTCCGTATTAAGCTTCTGTCAAAATTTCAAATTTATTCCTGGGTTAAGTCTCTGCAAGCGGGCCTAAGCGGGCGTTACTTTGCGCAATTCCAAAGATTGCTAATATGCATTGTAGAGACAAATAAATTATTGAAATCAGTTAAAATTTGATGGAGATATGGAGTAACAATACTTAGTTCATATTGGAGGGATTTTCCTGTATTTCTAACGGAAGAACGGCAGTGTACAGCGCGAGTGGTTTTTTTGGTTCGATAGATTATAGCGATCGATCGATCGCTTATCGTCGATCCTTATCCAATACTAACAAACGAAGTGCTTCTCAGTATCGAGCAATCGGAAGCAGATAGCCAAAGCCGGCGCAGACAGCAGCATATGCAAAGATGCTTCATTGAGTTCCGCGTCACCGGCGTACAGGACATCACGTGCCATATCCTCTGTCAGCTGTATCTCCTCGCGTCCGACCATGATGATATCTGCAATATTAGGTATAAGTTATGTATGTACTACCTATCAAGCAATAATAGCCTAGTAGACTGTGGTCTTCTATTCGGCGGGTCGCCGGTTCGATCGCGGTCACGCACCTGTGACTTTTCGGAGTAATGTCACAACACATTCGCTTCAACGATAAAGGAAAACTTCGTAAGGGAACCTGCACATCTGAAAATCAAATTTCAATTTCCATGGCGCGGTTTGCGCCCGCGGCGGGCGCGGGTGCGAACCGCGCCGTGGAAACCCAGTCTACATGTCCTTGCTATATTAATGAGGTCTAAAAATATGTGAACTGGCAGTTGTCAGTGTTGGAAATATATTAAATAAAACGAATCATAACATATTTAAATATTATCCAACATATGTAAGACAACATGGAAAAATCACAGAATCGAATATGTCATAGAAATGTGTTCTAATTTCAAAATATATATAAAACCTTCACTCCTCCTAACGCATTCCTAGACTATTGATCAGATTCTCCAATCTTTGGGATGGCAGCCCTTTAGTTAAAATATCAGCTTCCATCTTCTCTGTATTCATATAAATAATATGAACTGTTTTCTCCTTAACGTGCTGTCGAATGAAATGTGTTCTCAAATCTATATGCTTGGTTCTATTGCTCACAATTTCATTCTTGCACATTTGTATGGCCGCTTGACTGTCGCTATATATAAGTACACTATTTTGCTGATTACAGGCAATGCTATTCAACAACGTTTTTAAATGTATAGCCTCCTTTACGGCTTCTGTTAAAGCCATGTATTCTGCCTCTGCCGTAGACAAGGCTACTGTTCTTTGTTTTCTTGATTCCCAGCTAATGCATCCGCTAGATAATTTGAAACAATATCCTGTGTACACGATGTCCAGTGCACACGATGCCCAATCTGCATCTGCAAATCCATAGATAGGGCATTCAGTTTTCTCGTAAACTATTCCGAGTTGTAAAGTTCCTTTTAGATACCTTAGTACCCGTTTCGCACATTTAAAATGTTCTTCACCGTAATAATTATTAAATTGTGATAAATAACTAACGGCATACATTATATCTGGCCTAGTAGCCACAGCAAGAAACATCAATGTTCCAATCAAATTCTGATATGGTAAGTTTTCTACTTTCTTTTCCTTTTTATCTAATTTTAATCGTGCTTCTATGGGTGTACTAACTGGTTTACACTCCTTCATATTATATGTACAAAGAACTTTCTTAATATAATTTTCTTGTGATAACTTAATTTTTCCTTGTTTGATATCAACTTGTATACCTAAAAATTCGGATGGTTTTCCTAAGTCTTTCATATCAAACTTTGTGGTAAGAAAATTCTTTACCTTTTTTAACTTTTTTTCTGATGTATAAGCAATCATTAAATCGTCAACCTAAAGACAAATTAATATTTTATCTCCTCCTTCTTTAGAAGAATACATACAAGGATCTGCCGGTGATGGTTCGAATCCAAAAGATTTTAGTTCTGTGTCCAACCTTTGAAACATTGTCTTCCAGATTGTTTCAAACCATATAATGCCTTTTGCAATTTACAGACCTTTTCTCCTTTAACATTCCTTAGGTCTTCCAACATTCTCTTTGCTTTATCTAATAAGTTTGAATTTGAATTGCTACTTTAATCATTTATAATTTCAATCAAATATTTTTCTAGATATTCTGGTGTTTTCATTTGAATTTCCTCATCCAAATCACCATTTAAATATGTAGTTGTGACATCCGTCTGATTCAACGAAAGATCTTCTTCTACAGCTACTGCTAGTAGTAATCTTAGTGAGCTCAGTTTTGCAACAGGTGCCCACGTCTCATTATAATCTATTCCAGGTCTCTGGGTAAATCCCCTTGCTACAAGACGAGCTTTCTTTCTCTGTCCTTTGTCTTTCAGAATCATCTTAAAATCAATAACATTTCTACTTTTATCTTTAGTTTTAATTGTCCATGTACCATTTTTTACATGTGACTTCATTTCTGACTTGATAGCTTCATGCCATTCATCGTCCATTTCTGAGTAGTCTTCAACGTCACAACTATAAGTATACTCGTTACTTTGTTTGCTATAAGGAACTTCTTCATAATAATCTTCTAAAGAATAACTTTTGAACCAATCCGGTTGCTTTCTAATTCTTTTAGGTCTTTCATGCCTATCAGGTATAATTTGATCTGGTTCTTCTTCAGGACATGAATCATAAACTTCGGGCTCAGAATTTGAGTCCTCTACACTTTGATCCATTATTTTATTTTCCTTGGTTTCTCTTTCTACAAAAACAGGTAAGTTATTTTCAGCATCCTTTTGAGCAATTAAATCTTTTTCTTTATTATTTTCAAAAATATTTATTTCTGTATCAGGTTCCTCATGCTCCAATTCTACTACCTCAATTTGTTTATCGTAGTAAAATTTTTCTAATACTTTCACGTCCCTACTGACAATAACATTTTTCTTTTTAGGCAAATATATTCTAAATTCTTTAGCATTTGATGCATATCCCATAAAAATACCTTCTTCTGCTATGGGTGTAAATTTTCTTTTCCTTTTCTTATTGAGAACAAATGCTTTTGCACCAAAAACATGTAGGTGATTTCCTGAAGGTAGACGACCAGTCCATTTTTGATATGGTGTCTCACCTTTCAATGCTTTTGCCGGGCTTCTATTAATTAGATAATTCGCTGTATTTATAGCTTCAGCCCATAGGAATTCTGGGATATTACCTTCAATTAATAAGCATCTTGCCTTGTCAAGTAGTGATCTATTTTTTCTCTCACTTAGACCATTTTGTTGCGGTGTATAAGGCGCAGACAGCCTTCTCTGAATACCATGCTCCTTTAAATATTCATTAAAATCGTTATTACAGTATTCGGTTCCATTATCCGACTGTAAAAACTGTATTTTTTATTTCATTTGATTTTCTACCTCGGTCTTGTATTGTTTAAACTTATTTAGTACTTCACTTTTATTTTTCATAAAATATAGTACGTAACCGTATCTTGTAAAATCATCGATAAAAGTGACGAAATATTTATTTTCAGCCAGAGTTCCACAACTCATAGGCCCACAGACATCAGTGTGTATTATTTGTAAAGACCTTGTAGATTTCAATGCTTCATGTATGGGGAACGGTAAAACTGTCATTTTCCCCTTAATACAAGTTTCGCAATTACCTAACATTTCATCAGGGTTTAATATTAATCCACGCAGCAGTTTATTTCTTGATAGTAGTATTAAATCACTTTCATTTATGTGACCAAGTTTCCGGTGCCATCTCATAATATTATTTTCTTTTTCAGGTACTAAATTAGCATTTTCAATGACATTTTTAATGACATTTTCCACTTGCAGATAATAGAGTCCATTTTCTCTGACAGCCGTAACTAAAACCTCCCCTTTGTCATCCATAATAAATGCTTTATTTTTATTGAACAAAATTGTATTTCCTTTATCAGTAATTTTTCCCACAGATAGTAGATTCACTGATAATTCTGGTACATACAATGTATCATGGAGGTTATACTGCGTATTTTTCATTTTAATTTGAACTTTTCCTTTACCTGCTATATCTGTAGTGTGTTTATCTGATGCTAGTTTAAGAGAACCTGTTTCATCGTGTATATTAGAAAAATTCTCTTTTACCCCTGTCATATGTGATGAGCACCGACTATCTAAGCACCATATATTATTATTTTCTATGGCTGTACTATGTAAACAAGTCGGTAATATGCCGAAGTTTTTCTGCTGCTCAACAGAAGAATCTTTTCCATTTCTTTTTATAAATTTTACTTTCGACCAGCACTTAGATGCCTTGTGCCCCCTCTTTTTGCATTTGAAACATATCAGTTCAGCAGAATTAGTTTTAAAATATTTTTTATTCTTGTTATAATATGCACCTTCAACCTCTCTGCTTGTGCAACTCTGTCGAGCGTCACTCTCTTCTATGATTTTGATTTTTAAATCTTCAGGGTTCGGTAAAACATCCCTCGATTCTATCGCTATTCTAAAGTTTTCGTAGGAGGTTAGTAAACTATAAAGCATCATAATACTCAGCAGTTCTGGGTGAATACATGTTTTGCAATTTGTCTACAATATCCATGAAATTATTAAGGTGATTCCGAACATCTTCATGTGCTGCCATCTTTTTTACAACTAATTGTTTTAACAAACCAGCTTTTCGTGCAGGCCCTGAGCTTTGGTGGATAGACTTCAATTTATTCCACACCTCTTTTGAAGTAGTGCAGCCACTTACTTGTTTTAGCTCATTAGGTGACATGAGAAGTAATATCTCAGCCTTCGCCATCATGTCCTGTTTTTTATCGGCGACTTCGCCTGTTACGTATTTCCACAATTCATTTTTAATAAGGATGGCTTTAGCTTGTACGCACCACGTATCGTAGTTGTCCTTTTTCAGCGGTTCAATCCAATAATTTGTAGACGTCGTCATACTCGATTATTTTTAAGAGTTTACATGCGACTTTCCGCTTCCACAACCACTAACCACGCGCTTTGCTACCAAATGTTGGAAATATATTAAATAAAACGAATCATAACATATTTAGAGCCGTGTTTACTATTATCCAACATATGTAAGACAACATGGAAAAATCACAGAATCGAATATGTCATAGGAATGTGTTCTAATTTCAAAGTATATATAAAACCTTCAGTCAGTCAATGATATTATAAAATTGAAGATTAAATCTATGAGAATATAGCTTAATCAAAACTTTATTATTTCAAATCTATCCCCACATTCTGTCACAATTATTTTAGAATCATGTGAGCGTGAGGCTTATGATGTGACGCTTGGGAACGCGAGGCGTGATGATGGATGGCTATTCGAATTTCTGTACATAAAGATCGTTAATAAACACTTAACTGTTCACGTCCCATCTCTCATAGAGTTCAGGATGTGCATGGATCGCGTGGGGCCAATACAAGACGAAGTTGAGATGCTGCAAGTGCGGTATCATGACTTCGGCTCGGTGCCGCTTCCTTGCCGCTTGACGTTCCATTCTACGCGCCTCTGCTCTTGCTTCTTCTTGCTGCTTCTCAAATGTTCGTTCTTTGTGCCACTCCTTTTGACATTAAAAACTTTGCTCAAATGCGTTTGCTATTGTGTGAAAATTGTTTTCTATACAATTTTTTTTTTTCACCCACAAGTCTATTAAGTAATATACGGACTACGCGTTCCAGTAAGTATAAACGGTCGCGAGTCGAGTACGCGTACCCAGGAACGCGCTTCTAGCACCGTGACCGTGGAGTAGGCCTACCTACTGGGGAAATCACGTTAAAAAAAACGCGTCAAGTAGGTACTACCTCACAGGTGGCGTGGAAACGTGTGCATAGTATAGGAAATACAACTTTAGTAAATTTTAGAATCGCTTTTTCTCCGAAATAATGAATCTTGGGGGAAAAAGTGTAAGGACAATTTTTGTAGATAATTGCATGATCTACAATTTTTTTCTGCTATTTTTAACATAAAACTAACCGTTTCGCTAAAAAAATCCAAAAACTTTGACCTTCAATAAAAAAATTCACACAGTGTGATCGATGGGGACTTTTCACAATTTCATTACAGTGGTATCCCTAACGTTCATGTATTTTCAGCTTCTTGGGAATATAAGCAAAGCCCCCTCTACTACCTCTCTACCCCTCTACCTAATTTGACCAGCCTACTAAAAACATTGTTTGTGTTAAACTTTTTATAATCTTTTTCCTAACTAACGATGTCTTCCGGTGATGCCTCGTCCAATTCGTACGTAGTTCTGTCAACTATAGAACCTTTTTGGAATTTCTTATAACAATCGATTTCATATTTGGCTGCCTGTTCGAATCTCATGTTGTCCACTCCACGGAAGGTTCGAGTTATTTTGCGATTCTGAAATTTAAACATCCCAACTTATTTTTTTTTTATTGCAGACGAGCTGATGCCCGCGACTTCGCGTGGATTTAGTTTTAAAATCCAATTAAATTAAAGTTTGATTTTCCGGGGAAAAAGTATGCCTATGTCACTCTCCAGGTCCTAAACTATACCCATGCAAAAAATCGCGTCGATCCGTAGCTCGGCGTGATTGAAGGACAAACCAACGAACCAACAAACAAGCACACTTTCATGTTTATAATATTAGTATGATGATCGATTATTCAAAGGACATTAAAGTGAACTCTTTGTCTGTTTTGTTTTTGTTTTGGCAATATGTCTTTTTTCGTCCGTTAAAGTTTAGTTGGCGCAGGAAAAAAGGGCCCTTAAACAAAAGTTAAATACTTTTAAACAGATCTTCTAAATCTATCCAATCGGTCCAGTAATTTTACTAGCTTTTCCCGCGATTTCATCCTCGGAATCCCAGGAGGGCTATTTGTTTATGAGGGATAAAAAGTTGCTTAATATGTCACTCTCCAGGTTATCAACTAAATAGGTATAGGTAGGTCAAACACTTTCGCATTCATAATAATTATACGAGTAATAGGTAGTATTCTATGATAAGTTAGCCGGTTACTGCAATCTCACGTGGTGGTAATTAGTGATGATGCAGTCAAAGATGACGAGTACCTACACACCTAGAAATATATAAATAAGTATTGTTACTATATTTAAATGCACTATTTTACCATAATAAATAGAAATACGGGTTCACTTTGGTCGTGGAAGCGACTTAATGAATTAATTTCATCAATTAACACCTGAAACAGAAAAAATCTTGTTATGAGGCATGTGAGAGAATTGCTGAACATGATTTATTCTACCCTCTCCCCTCAAAATAGGCGTAAAACTGGTTAGAGGAGTGGGTAAGAAAATAGTGCAACGGGTGGGATAGAACTTTCGACTTTCCGGTTTTCAGTCTATGCCACTAACCGTTGCGCCATTGCAGCTATAAAATATGAAAAACTAGATGATCCGCCCCGGCTTCGCTCGAGAGGGATTTTTGAAAATGGGTGAGGGCGTAGAATTTCCAAAAATCCTGAAACACGTATTTCTTCATTTTTAACCAAAAGTTCAAATATCATAATTATCAGGAATATAAAAAAAAGCCGGCCAAGTGCGAGTCGGACTCGCGCACCGAGGGTTCCGTTCTCCAAAAGTAAAAGTAAAACGATAATATTATATTAATTTGCTTATTTATCGTTAACTTTGTTTGTAGAGGTTTATTGTTAATATAAAAAAAACTAAGCTAGTTAGAGCGTTGGTTTTATTTTTCCTGTAAAATATACATAAACTTCTATTGACCATAATTATTTCAGATTTTTCGATTGGTAAACTTCGGAGATAAGGGGGGGGGGGGGAGGGGGAACGGTATTTTTTTCGACATTTTGGCCGATTACTCAAAAACTATTATATATAGAAAATAAATAAAAAACTGTTTTAGAATGCCCAAGTAAAGGCCTTTCATATAATACCCCACTCGGTATAATTATCTTACTTTGAAATTTGAAACCCCTGATTTTCCCCCTTTTTTAATTAAACTAAAATAATTTTCGCGTTGATTTTATTTTTCCTGTAAAATATACATAAACCTCTATTGACCATAATTATTTCAGATTTTTCGATTGGTAAACTTCGGAGATAAGGGGGGGGAACGGTATTTTTTCGACATTTTGGCCGATTAATCAAAAACTATTATTATATATAGAAATAAATAAAAAACTGTTTTAGAATGCACAACTAAAGGCCTTTCATATGATACCCCACTAGGTATAGTTATCTTACTTTGAAATTTCAAACCCCCGATTTTCCCCCTTTTTTAATAAAACTAAAAATAATTTTTGATTTTTCTTTAGTCCAATGATGTTGGGCCACTATTATACACAACTAGATGCCAAATTTCATGTCGATAGCTTTAATAGTTACTGAAATAATCGACTGTGACAGACGGACGGACGGACGGACGGAGAAAGTCTCACCATAAGGGTTCCATTTTTACCATTTTGGTACGGAACCCTAATGACGTACTTTCACACATTTTATCCCCTATTAAACCCCCTTGGGGAGTGGAATTTCAAAAAATTGTTTCTGAGTGGGTGCCTACGTTATAAAAGGAACCTATACTGACGAAATTTCAAGTTCCTAGCTTCAGTAGTATAATAGGTTGTGCGTTGATATATCAGTCAGTCAGGACAAGTCCTTTTACAAGTTTAGATTAAGTATACCTACCCTACGCAGTGATAACCTAGTAGTCTGCTATCTCCTGTGTGGGGGGGTCGCAGGTATTGATCCCTGGCACGCACCTCGGTCTTTTCGGAGTTATGTGCGTTTAAGCAATTTAATATCACATGCTTCAACGATGAAGGTAAACATCGTGAGAAAACCTGCCCGCCTGAGAGTTCTCCATAATGTTCTCCAACGTGCGTGAAGTCTGCCAATTTGCATTGGGCCGGCATGGTGGACTATGGCCTATAACCCTTCTCTGAAAGGAGACCTGCGCTCAGTAGTGAGCCGTTGATGGGCTGCTGATTATGATGATACCTACCCTCAACAGCACAATTTCCCCATCGGTCCAGTCAAGTTTTATCCTCACAAAGAGATGGTCCAGAACGGTACACGGTCCAGCGAAGGAGTTGTATACATCTGCGCCTGCAAAAACAACAGGTAAGCATTTACAGTTACAGTAGTAGGCAGTTACGAAAATCGCAGGTGGTGGTCATAAAGAAAATGCGGAAACCTACGAATTTAATGGGGTTCCGTACCCAAATAGTGCCAACGGGACCCTATTGTAATTAATAAGCCTCCTCTGTAAGTCCGTCCGTCTGTCTGCCAGCGAGCCGTATCTAACACCCTAATAGGTAGATACTTAATAGGTATGTAATGAAAAAAGTTAAATTCTCTTAATGTCTCCATACAACAACTTTGATTTTTGCTCGATCTTAATAGCTGGTGTTAAATCTGTTTGGCTGGTTTTTTGCGCTGGCTAAGTGCGGTTTATTAGACTTCACACAATACGTATCACATACCTTTGAGTATATTATGGGAACTTTTAGGCATATAGGTTCTATCACGATGTTTTCCTTCTCCGTATAAAAGCGAACGACATACCTAATTATTGCTTATTAGAAAATTTTGCGGTACCTAAATGGCTGGGACTCGAACCCGGGATACCCGCAAAGGAGGCCATAGTCTAACTCTAAACCACAAGGCTATCACCACTACCCATCAATTTTTTTTTTAAGATTAGCCAAACCAAACAACTAAAATTCTCAGTCCTGTCCCCCTCCCTTATGTTAGAAGTGAGTACGACAATAGTGCAACGGTGGGGATCAAACCTGCGACTTTTCAGTTTTCAGTCCGCACCTTTAACCATTACGCTATTGAGGCTGTAAAAACTATATAAATGTTTTGATACCAGTTTAAAAAACGCTTACAAATCAGCCTATCTCGATTGTGATGGAGCATATACTCAAACTGCGATTCGTTTTCAATATTCACGAACACTTCAATTTTCTTTTTCGCCATTGTATCCTTCTGCGACCTACTTTTTGAAGTGTTATTTTAAGTAAATAGGTAAATCACTATGGCCTCGCCAAAGGCAAGGTGCTCATCGGTTCAAGCACTTTAAAAACCAGCAAAGGGCGAGTCGGACCCACACACGCAGGGCTCTGTAGTCTGTACCATTGTACAAGATTTAACACCAGCTATTTTTTAAGATAGAAGCAGTGATAGCTTAGTGGTTAGGACTGTGGTCTCCTGTTCGGAGAGTCGAATCTTCGATCCCGGGTAACCTCTGACTTTTCGGAGTCATGTGCGTTTAAGCAATTAAATATCACTTGCTTCGACGGTGAAGGACCCCTGCACATCTGAGAGTTCTTCATAATTTTCTCGAAGGTGTATGAAGTCCACCAATTCTCATTGGGCCAGCGTGGTGGACTATGGCCTATAACCCTTCTCTGAGAAGAGACCTGCGCTCAGTAGTGAGCCGTTGATGGGTTGCTAATGATAATGAAAATGAATTTTTAAAATCGAGCAAAAACAAAAGATTTTAATGTATTGTATGGAAACCCCCTTTAACTTTTAACTTTTTTATTATTTTTTGATATAGCGGCAAAGATAGCGGCAGTAGAAAGACCTACACATTCTTTGCAAGTATCGAGATGCCTATAAATTACGGTTTATGAGATAGGTAGGTACAGCTCCCGCTGAGAAACAGACGACGCGACGGATGCATGGACGGACGCGGACGGACGGACAGCGGAGGCTTAGTAATAGGGTCCCGTTGACACCCTTAGGGTATCTACCGAACCCTAAAAAGGGTAGGTAGGTAGGTAAATAGTTAGATAAAATCCATTCGCTGTCTGACTGTGTGCGCTAATTATTTTAATATTCACGAACCCTATTGTGTGATTTTTTTAATTATCTAGGCATGTATAGGATTAATATTAGGTAGGTATAAAAGCGAAATAGGTAGGTACACTATTATATTTACTACTGAATAGTCAATAGTATATTAGTACATAATATTGTACAACAACTATATATATACTCAACGTGGTTAGCTGTTAACTTTGAGTATAGAAAGGCTGTTAAATAACTTATTTATTGGAGTTACATTGAAGGCGGGGTAACTTTAGAAATGCGTCAAACATTGTGAGTCAATGTCGATCTTAGGTTAAAATCGAGTTGTTGTTCTGGACCGGAAGCCAAAACGTTTCAGACCTTCGTTATTTTATAAAAGCTGAAAGTTCCTCTGCGTATATCCCATTCCCCAATAGAAATCAGGACGATCCCCGACTATGAAGTTTGGATCTTGGTGGTGTTGTTGTTCTTCGAGTTGTTATTCTACTATGTACGGGCAACGGCTGTGCCTGTTAATAACTAACGGCAAAAATTATCACTGTGAACAGCCGGCTTTGCGTGGGTCTGTTTTCCACACATTTGAGGTATCGTTGTTTATGGTATTAAAGCCTTTTGATGGCCTTTTGTTACATAATTATCTCAAAACATACCTACACGAAACAGAAGTAAATAAGCACCTTCCAAAATTATAATTAAAATCGCCACAATTTTTGGTAAGTATCCTAAATTCTCTAATATAATACTTACATAATTTAAGCATACACTAAGCCTACATAATATTATAATAGCTAGAAGTTTTTAGGAAGTAATAAAAACCGGCCAAGTGCGTGTCGGTCCACGCACAGTGTAGGGTTCCGCAGTTGCAAGTCACAACGCGTTTATTTTATTTATGAACTAGCTGATGCCCGCGACTTCGTTTGCGTGGATTTAGTTTTTAAAATCCCTCAGGAACTTTTTGATTTTCCGGGATAAAATTTAGCCTATTTCACACTCCAGGTCCTCAACTATACCCGCACAAAAAATCACGTCAATCAGTAGCTCTGTTGCGGCGTGATTGAAGGACAAACGTTGCGGAGGGATTTTAAAAACTAAATCCACGCGGACGAAGTCGCGGACATCAACTAGTTAGGGTAAAAATATCAATTTCATTAACGGATCCCTGAATCGAAAAATGGTCTCACAATATTTTTGAAAGACCTATTCAACGACACCCCACACTATGGGATAGACAAAAAAATCATCCCCACTTTACATGTAGGGGAGGTAGGTACCCAAAAAAAATTTTTTTCACAATTTTATTTCACCTTTTTGTTGGCGTGATTAATATTTATATCCTTCTGAAATTACAGTTTTCTAGTACCAATAGTCTCTGAGCTAAACCGCGGACGGACGGACAGACGGACGGACATGGCGAAACTATTAGGGTTCCTTGTTTACTACGGAACCTAAAAAGCATGGAATTAGAAAGTGCCTACTTCTTAGGTAGGTACCATGGAACTAGGAATTACGTCTATAGTCTTCCTAGTTTCATGGTAGACGTACAACTTTGTACAAAGTAAGGCTCAGAAGGGCTGGAACCCAGAGCCGTAAAGCCAGTTAAATAAAAAATAAAAATAAAAAGTACAAAGTATTTTTCGCATGGCAGTACATACAAAAAGAAATGTCAATAGAATAATATCATTATGTCAAGCGGGCGCCATATTGGAATTTTTAGTGATCCGGAAATTATCGTTTGCGATGGAGTCTTATTTTTGCGTAACAAATTCTGATTGTAGCTCCGTTGAAAATTTATTGAAATTATGTCATTTGTTTACCTTTTTCCAATACGGTCGTGTTCAGTGCAGAAAAGTCTCGATCGTTTGACAAAGTTCGTCTGAGCATTGTTGTTGTTAGGAAAATTGTCGATTCGGGAGACATCTTGTGTTGAAAAACCTGCAAGTTGCCCGTCTTGTCCGATTTTGTCTTTCACGTGAAAGTTAGCAATTTACGAACGGTGCTATAAAAGTCTGCAATCATGGATGTGTCGTGGGGTGCGTATTGTTTTCGTGTGGTTATTTTTCTTCCGAGCTCCAGTTGAGTGTTGACGCATTACGTGTGTATTTTCGCAGATGCAGACAACTTCGAACCAAAACTCCCAACCACGTTGACATCGTCGAACAGATGGGAGGGTGAGGACGAGGAAGAGACCGTCAAGGTAACTAAAATCGCTGCCAAATATTTGAAATTGTTATAAAAGTGTTAGTCTTATCGACATATTGGTTTAGAGTGTGATTGAAGGACATAACCTCAATGGGCCTACGTGTTGACGTCAGCTTATCTTACAGGACAGTTGGGAGGACGAGGAGGAAGAAAAAAAAGATGAGGAGAAAAAGGAAGTCACCCCAGCCCCCCCACCGGCCAAACCCAAAAAGAAAATACATGAAAAAATAGCTGAAAAAGAGGTATGTAAAGTTCTTTTGGGTACCTACATGTCAAAGTCACAATTCCCACTATCATGCACTAATCAATCTATACCTATAACTACATTTCATTAGTGTACATGTTGAAACTACTGTAATAAAAACCCAGTCGCTTGTGAAATATTTTTTATCATTTTCTACATAGAAGCTCAGTGTTGTAATTTTTCTACAATGTGTTTGAATCTAAAAGTTTCCTTCTATGTTTTATTTCATAAGTTGAATTCTAATAAAATATCTGTTATAAAAACTCAATTTAAATAATAAAATTTATTTTAACAATGACATAATTTCCAAAAAGTGGATGAGGATGTGCTCAATGCCTACATCATTTTAAATAAAATTAGGTTATTGAGTTTCAGAAAGCTGCCGTAATCAGACAGCAAGACAGGCCTGTGGAAGTCTATGCAAAGATAATGCTTTAAATATGTATCAATTTAAATAAGGTTAGATTATAGAGTTTCAAGAAGCCACTGGCAACAGACAGTGCAATTCAGAAGTCCACACATGAGACCTTTATCTAGTATTGGTTATCTAACAGTGTAGCAGATGCTAACGCAAGCATTTTGCCGATTGAGCTTTGTTAAACGTTTTATATTGGCTTCAAGTCAGTTGCTTCTTACCGGCCGTCCACACCACACTGTTCCACTGTTAGGTTTAGTAATTTTGTAATTTAATATTTATGTGCAATTAATTAAATATTTAAAGTCACAGAGTAACTTCTTTAACAAGCCCTAACCTTGATAGAGAAGCGCTATATGCAGAAGAAGTAAGAGAGATACTACATTGACAAAACCTCCTTCCTCTAAATTGGTGATGCAAGACTTCTCTACAAACAGTTGTTAAAAAAAAAGAAGGCAAGGTCTCAGTTTACTGAATTCTAAAATGACTGACTGAACTTGTTTTAGCGTCTGGAGCGTGAGAAATCAGAGCAGTTGACTGAAAAGGAAGAAGAGCTGACGCCTGAACAGAAGCTAGCAGAAAAGCTGCGTCGCCAGAAACTGCAGGAGGAGTCAGACCTGCGACTTGCCTTGGAAACATTTGGTAAGATTCATACATTTATTTATCTACTCCAGCATTGAAAAGTTCCAATTTCGAATTTGACAGCTGAATCGAAATGTACCCTTTTTTTGGGTTTTGCTTCTCATTATAATGCAGCTTGTATGGGAGCTGCATCAAAATAGGATACCTAAAGCTAAGATGGTCTGAGTTCTGGCACTTTTGTATTGTTCATATAAATGTATTAAAGTTGGTACCCAACCCACTCTATGGTTGGTATTGCCTCTCAATATTAATATCAATCCTAAAAAAAATTTTAAAAAATATATGAAAAACTTTACACTGCAAACAGATTACTTTTGCAAATTTGATTGATTTGACTTTTTTTATTAATTGTAAAGGAAAGTAAAAAATTATAAAGGCAACAATTTTGTTAATGATTTTATTTTCCTTGTCATTGATAAAATCTTGTATGCAATTAGTCATTTTAATTCTCGTACTACCCTATTTTGATATTGGCAAGCCTTGTATTAAATAACAGCACTCGAATTAAAATTACCCTATTCACACAATATTTAAGCATATTCACACAAGTTCATACTGGTTGTAATATGATGTAGTGATAGAAAAGTGGCAACATTAAATGTTTATTATCATCAAATGTTTATGAATCCTAAATACTGATTGATTTGTTAATAAGCCAATGGCAAACTCAATGTCCTATGGACTATGTGACTGGTAGAAGTTAGAACGATAAGTAAAATTTAATTCAATTCTCAAGGCTTTTAGGTGTGCCAACTGGGCACAGATAAATAAAATTTATGTGTTGTAAATGTACTGCTCAAGAAATAAAAACCTGCAGTAAGACTTAAAGGCTTCCAATGTAGTTTTTTTTGTAGTTCATAAGTAATAGAATTTGTAATTTTAGGAACTATGTGTTGTGTACTGCAGCATATTCTATATTATAGTGGTAGGCTATGGCCTATAACCCTTCTCTGAGGGGACACTTGCACTCAGTAGTGAGACGTTAATGAGTTGCTCATGGTGAATGCATCTCGCATTGTCACTTCAGCTATTGAGTGTTCTTCAGCTATTTTGGAACCTGTTGAGTGGTCAATATCTCTGGTTTGTCTATGGATCTCTTCTGATTGATTTCTCTCCATTTGGCTGCTATATCAGATACTAGGGGTGTGAGGTTGCTGTTTACTGTAAGAGACTAGCTGTCTACATCTGTCTGTTAATGACGAAAATAATGTTTATTGTTCACATTAAAAAGTCATGTCTATATTTTCAGGCATAACAGAGGTTGGTGGGTCAGGCAAGCTGGACAGTTTCAATCCCACCACCAAGGAAGAATTCACAGAGTTTGCTGACCTGCTCAGTAAGAAGATCACCCTGTATAAGAGCAGAGAGGAGTTCCCAGCGTTTGTGGATGACCTGGTCAAAAATGTTATTTTACAAAGTAAGTTATAGTTCACACTTCATATTATGTTACAACACTTAATACAGTTAAATATTCTGACTATTATTATGACAAATTCGAAAGTGTATTTGTTTGTTCTTCAAACAGCAATTTGTGCAGCAATGTATCAATGTGATTTACATGGGTATTGTTGACTTGGAGTCTGGAGACTTGGAGAATGACTTAGGCTGCCTTTTATTATGCCTAGGATAGGATTTTTAAAACCTGACTCCACACAAAGTCGCCGGCTAAAGCTAGTGAATACAAAACTTGTGTGTGTGAATAAAGACCACAAGTAAATTTTCTGGAGTAGAAAGTATCTAGTGGGTTTTATCACAGAAAATATTATTGTTCTATTTTCTTGTGCCTTTTGTAAACATTGTGAACATTGACCCTGCGTACATTGCAAAGATAACAGACATACCTACAACGCTATTAATAAAACTATGACTGAATACGAAAGTTTAGCAAAATGTAAATAGTCAGACCCTAAAAAAAATTCACAATCTAGGTAAAACAATACACCTCATTTCCTTAAGCAATAAGGTATTAAATATTATTAGGTTCGATTTATAGCAGCTTAAACAAAATATTATGTATTTAAATAAATAGTTTTTCATTGATTCCCGAAAGTACTGATTTTGGGTTTGGTTGTGTTTTTAAGAGTGCATTACACATTTGACATTTATAATATTAATTAATATGGATTTCATTCATACTGCTGTATGTTGTTGGCAGTGGCATCAGCTGACATAAAGAGGATAAAGTTGACAGTGGACAACCTCTACATAGAGAAACAGAAGGTGGAGAAGAATGATAAATCAAAGAAGCCAAATAAGGGCAAGGGCAAGGCTAAATTAAAAGTGGAAGGCGATAATGTAAGTACATAATTAATTTATGTAGTACCAGGCCTGGCGCACTCTGCTTTTTAGATATCTTCTTTAAAGAAGAAGATACCTTTTCTTCCGTATCAACCTATATAGACATTCACTGCTGGACAAATGTTTCCTGCATGAACTTCCACAGGCTTCAGTCTTGCGCCGCCTGAATTCAGCAACTCCCTGCAACTTGTTTGTTGTTGTCGGTCCACCAAGTGGGGGGGTCTGCCAACATTTCCCAGTGCGGGGTTGCCACTCCAGCACCTTGGGATTCCAACGACCATCAGCTCTTTGAACTATGTGCCTCGCCCATTTCCACTTAAACTTCGCCACTCGCTACGTTAGTGACTTTGGTTCTCCTACAGATCTCATTTCTGATTTGATCTCGCAGGGATACTCATACATACATAGCTCTCTCCTTCGCCGCTGAGTGACCCTGAGCCTTCTTATGAGGCCTGCAGTTAGCAACCATGTCTCATATGTTTTTAGGTATAAGCTACTAGTATTTACCCAGCGTTGTTTCGGTCTGTCGCGACCGAATAAGAGTTAAGCGATAGAAAGAGAGGCAACTTTAGCGCTGTACGATCTTAATTTGCGCTTTATACTGGGATAGCCAGAGTTGCTATTTACTTAAATGATTTTGTGGAGTTAATCTTCTTTACATGTACTATTATGTATACTGTGGTAGTACTTACATATAAGCTCCCTTATTTTATCAAGCGATTTCCACTGCTGGACAATAGTCTCATGCACTGACTTCCAGGCCTCGATCTTGCACCGCCTGAATTGAGCGGCTCCCTGAGACTCCTCTGTTGTCGTCGCCCCACCTAGTGGGGGGTCTGCAAAACTGCTCTTTCTGGCGCGGGGTCGCCACTCCAGCACCGTGGGAGCCCAACGACTATTAGTTCTTTGAACCATGTGCTCTATCCATTTCTACTTCAGCTACGTGACTCGCTGAGCTATGTGGATTACTTTGGTTCCCACCAATCATTGGATCTCCAAACCTGACATGGTCTCCAAACCTCACTTGTCTAAAAGAAAACTAAAGGATGATTAAGATTTATTATTTTACTAGCTGATGCTTGCGACTTCATCCGCGTGGATTTAGTTCTTAAAATTCCGCAGGAACTTTGATTTTCAGAGTAAAAAGTAGTCTGTCACCTTCCAGGTCCTCATCGATACCCAATCGATCTGTAGCTCTGTTGCAGCATGATTGAAGGACAAACCAACAAAAAACAAACTTACTTTCGCATTTAAAATGTTATTATTTATTTATTTATTTCAGGCACACCTCAACCAATACGACGCGTACGGTAATTACGATGCCGATTTCGACGACTTCATATAAACACAATGATTCCATACAACGATATCTGGCCTCTGATTCATATATCAAAATAAGGTATGTTGCTTTTAACAGGTTTTGTTATTTACCAAATTATTGTTATGTATATTGCGTTGACGCATTTAAGGAGCTATTGTTTTTAGGTATCTAGTAGTTGCGTAGCGACTACCAATCCTAAATGGTTATATTGTTGTTGAAACCAAAAAGAGGTTACTAGGTTGAATTTACACTGTGATAGGCCTTTCAAGTTAGCCTGTTACCATAGACTGCATTGTCACTTACAATCAGGTGAGATTGCAGTCAAGGGCTTTTTTCAAATAAAAATAAACAGAAAAACCTTTGCTGAGGATTGTGAGTCTCGCTTTGGATCACATTGAGAATCAAAATCTTAGCAAAAGCAAGTTTTGATTCTTAAACAAAACTATATAATATGTAGATAAAAGTAAGTAATGAACTTAAATCCATCACCAACAAATGTAAATTAAAAATTTTATTTTTAAATGCAAGCTTTTATTAGGCTACATCATTAGACTCCGGATATCATCTAGGATCAGAGTACTTGTTATGATGAATCAAACGACCCCCAAACTCGATGGGATTACGTCGTTTTATTACAGAGTTCTGATAGCCATCTTCCGTCTCCATCATCAGATCAGCTCCATGTCACAATAATATTGCATTGTCATCCGATTTACACATAAATGCAAAATTTCAGCTCAATCAGAAACCAGGAAGTGGGTCTAATTCATCTTGCAAGATTTGACTCAAACAAACAAATAAATAAATAAACTGGTCAAGCTAAATAAAAGCTTGTAATAAAATGACTGTCGATTAAAGTATTTTTGAACGTTTATTTTCACCTTATCTTGCTGTAAGGCATTTTATAGTTATGTATATCTAGTACGTTATCATGTTTTAAATTTCATTTAACTTGCACGTTTTTACAACTGCTGCACTGAAAATCTGAATATTACTTTTAAGTTTATGGTTTTGATGTGGCTATAAATCAACTAAAATTGTGACCAATCGTTAAAGCAACATACCTGAAAGTATATTTTTTATAATAAATTGTATAAAATGCCTCGATTTCTATTTGTATTTGACCAACCTAACCTGGCCCAATGATATAATATACATTGGGTATTTGACTGATACTTTTTCATATGTGTATACATAATAAATTTTTTATTTAAAATAGCACACTGTAATTTATCATTTTTAATCAAGTAGTCTCTGAATTAAAGAGCTTTAAAGTTTCCTGTTAGATAGAGAGAGCACTACTGAAGTGTGATGTCACAAGACAGACCATAAACACTTCATAGAAAATTTCGTTTTAGAAAGGAACTCGCATTTCTACCATACTTCAAGTAGGTATGTGAGACTTCCAGCCAAAAAAATGACAACAGTCAAATACCCAATTGTAAGCCTAAGGACAAGTCAACCATAAGACCTAAGCAATGAAGTGTCCTCAAAAGTCGAATATTTGGGACAAGTTTTAATGGTCCGTAAATGTATCTGTAAACTAAATTATTATGTTGTAAAGATATTTAATTAATTTATAGCTAGCAGACAAAGTAACGGGCATCCTGTGACTTTGTCTGTGTGTAATTGGGGTTTTAAAAATCCTGTGGGAACTCTTTTATTTCTCTGGTTAAATATATTTATCGAAAAATCTTATGTCGTTCTCCAGGATATATCCTGCTATCTATCTTCCAAATATAGAACTTTGTAAAAGTTTATTTGAATAAAAAAATTATTCTATTCAGTGAATTGATAACACACTTACGGACAGGCATTCAGTATATCGAGCCATGACCGCCGACTGAGCGACATTTTGACCTAAATTGTTTTTTTTTTACAAACGATATTTTAATTTAAAAAAAATTTAAACTATAAAGGACTATACAGTAGTCGACATTTCTTGCGAAAATATAATAATATACTTGAAATTAATATGATATACTCCCGGGGAATGTCGAAGTGCCCTTGGCCTTTATAGTTTAAAAATATTATTGTAAGAACTTATTTTGTTCAACTCATTGAACGAAAGTATTATTGTAAAAGCATAAATTAGCCATGTGATTAGTATAGAAAATTTTAACTAACATTGACTTGCAATTTACATAATGTGCTAGAAAAAAAATTGTAATAATGTTGTATTATTTAATAACTTACGGCAGAAAAATTACGAAAAAAATAGGTACCTAGATGTACCTATTCAGCATCGCAGACCTCTTGCTTAAAACTTGGTAATAGCAGTTATCATTTTATTCGCCGGAAATATCGTGTGTAATAAAAAACTCAATTTAGGTAAAAATGTCGCTTACGATAAGTCGGCCGTCATGGCTAAATATTTCCTTCATTCATTTCTACCCATCGCTTGCCCACATCTAGGCATAAGTCTCCTGTCGAATGAGAAGGAATAGTGTGGAACAGTATAAAAAAAGTGCGTTAGCGACGTTTGAATGATGGTACGAAATGTTGGAATTTGTTTAAATTATGAGTTTAAACTTATATTGTTAGATTGAAATTTCGAGTAAGTACTGAGTATACTTAGCTTTCTAAGTACCTTACACTGTGTAATTATGTATAATCTTTACCTTTGTAAAAATAATATATTGTCCAAAAAATTATAGTGAACCCAGCCTAGCTGTCAGAGGTGCCAATAAATACTCAGGGCTACCACATTCATGCCATACCTAAATCATACCTTAAGTAGGAGTATCTACGTAGGTATCCCCTAAATACAATCCCTTACCCAATGTCATTCACCTTCAGGGTGTTTCCTAAAGGCTTGTGAAAACGGAATTGACAGAAAGCGTCACCTAACTTACACCTTGGGGAATGTTCATTATAGTGGTAAATCTATACTGGCAACTGAGCCTTTTTTCTTGTTTACTAGCCCTTTCACTTTGTCCATCGTTGGACATAGGCCGCCTCATGCTCTCAGTGCTGAGCCAGTCTCGGCCAAGTCTTGCCCACAAGCTTCATGTATCGTACTGTGCCTTTATCTAGTTTCAAATCAACGTCAGTAAGGTTATAACTTTATTTGCTGCTTGCAACATTTTAGGAAGGATAAAAAACTAAATTGTGGCCTGTATTATGAATGTGGTTATTGCACAGCTAGTTTGGGCGATCTATTCCATATAAATATTGTCATCACCTTTGTTTTAGGTATTTATTCTCGTATCCATTGATTTTAGAGGTCAGGTATCATAGTGGTCCTTACACAATTTTAAAGGAGATTGCTCGGCCCCCATACAAAGTTCGCCTAAGAACCAGCAGTTATAAAACCTTGATTATTGGGTACAGTATAACACCTCTAAACCCTTGAAAGTAGATTTATATATAGCGCTGAAGCGATTAATTTAGATACTATTCGAAGAACGGGACAGTGTCGTAATGAAGTCAATAATATTTCTCTTTACTTTTAATAAAACTGTCCATTAAATTCTTATATTTGGAATAAAGAACATAAAATAAGATAAGAATTATTGTATATTATGTCTTAAGTGTTTCGATTCTTAGGCGAATTTGAGAAATTTCCTTTAGATGTGTGAAAAATGTTATGTTAAATGTTCATGATTTGTTTTTGTAGTGAAATCTTCGATTCGGCTAGGTCGAACTGCGATTTTTGGTGGGGGAAAATCTCATGGGGAAATGCTTATGTTATCAGTAGCTATATCTTTTAGAGCAAGAGTAGGGATGTAGTGTTTTCAATTCTGTCGACAGTCTATGAAGACTGCCCATGTTTTTTTGCCTAAAATTATATTAAATACCACGGCAGGAACGGCATTCCGAACCAGTGGTAGACTCATCGACGATTCAAAAGCATTTGTAAAAAAGTTTATTTGAATAAAAAACATTTCTATTCTATTCTATTCTATTCTATTCTATTCTATTCTATTCTATTCTATTAATTTATTATAATTATGTGCTATTTATTACTTCGTCACAATTTGATGTGTAAATCTAGTCGTGTGATTTGTTAAATATATCTATATTGAAAATATAAGCTTGATATTAAATTCAGCTGCAATAATTATAGCATATTCAAATATTGTCTAAATGCATAATCTGCATTAGAAGCAGAAGAGTCGAAGAGTGTGGGATATCTCGCTTTGTCCTGGCCCTAAATGGAGTTGTTAAGTGCATATGCACTTAATAGTGTGTGAAATTGTACAAAATTGAAGCTGGTCTTTGTATTTATTTATCTGACTATACAACAGCAAACGCAGGTTATTTTTTTGTTTTGTTGGAACGTTTTTTGCATTTAAAGATGTGTGTATGGACCACTAAACCACACAAACAAGCCATGTATCATAATAAACCCTATTTTGTAATATACTGTCGTCTCATCCACGGTAACGGTCCGATGTTATGTTATATAGATAATAATAAATTTTTTATTGTGATAACATTTCGTATTTTTTATTTATTTTCTCCTTAGGGTGGTTTCAGATTAGCGTTTTTCGGCGCGTATATAAACTCGTAGGTATAGGCCCTCCCTTTGCCACTCGTAGGCGTATATTCTCTTGGCGTTGAATTGGCGTTGTACGGGCGTTGACGCGCTTATAAGTACCTACCGGTCCGAGCGAACACGCCGAAATAAGCTTATTGTGTACGCGCGTTAAGTTTTTTCAAGCTCAAAATGTAACGCGCGTGTAAGCGCGTAAGTCGATACGAGTTTATACGCGCAAACAAATGCGCTAGCCTGAACCCGCCCTTAAACCTGAATGAAAACCCATTGAGTTAATAACAACATAACAATTGAGATTTTTAAATTAAATATCTTAAAAAATTATGAACTTTTAAAATTATTGTTCAATAGAGATGGACAAAGGTATAAATTAATATAAGCTACAGACAGAAATTCAAAAAACTTTAGAGGTGTCAAGGGACACCCGGATGGAACGAAGTTCTTAATGTGCATAAAACGACATAATTTTTTAAAATATTATAGCAAATAAATTTTAGCACAGTAAAAAATTTGGAAAAAATTCCACATGTAGAAATTATTTAAAATAAAATTGAAAATTCAGTCTGTCGAGCTGGGATTCGAACCATCTTCGACCTTTATGCGACTGTAGAAACCACAAGGCTACGGACATCTAATATTGTAGTGTGAAAATATTGAACACAATGCCAAATCCAAAAAAGTTTCTGTTCAATTTAGTCTTAATTTTTTCCGTCTAGCCCCCTTTCGCATCGCGCGATAAGGAACTTCGTTCCAATAAGTACCTACCTATAAAAATCTGCTGGTAGATCCGGAAATGCTGCATCAGTTTTGTAGACTCAATTTTTTTGGCTGCAATGATTGTCAAATTGCCTGAAAAATTATTAGGATCTGTGTTGCACTTTGTACAGTTTCGACATAAACCGTACAGTCTATGCTAGAATGATAGGCGAAGGCTTTATGAAAAAAACACCAGTTTGTAACACCAGAATATGTCTAAAGAGTAAAGACTACCTAGTAGTCATAGAAGTTATTATTTCGCACGGCCGTTAACACTTGCCCAAGTTGCTTGCCTAATAACGACTGATGTCGCTATTACAAATGGACTTTTTCACAGGAAATATCATGTGAACCGTACTGTAAGCAACAATGGATTACAGAGGCGAAAATGTGCTTACGAAATCCAATTAAGCCGTTATAACAGAATCCCACCGGATATTGTACCAAATAACAACGAGTCCATTAAAATGAGTGAGACGCTATGATACTAAATTGGCCATGCTGTGTATGCTATGATACATGTATGATACCTACTTTTATACCTTACGTTAACAAGCAAAATATTAAAAAAGAATAAAAAACTCGACTGTTCAATCAAATTTATGAGAAAAAAATTAAAATAGCTATTTATGCAACTGCATCGTAATGAGGGTCATTTTAATTCGAGTGCTGTTTTTTGTTACGAGGCTTGCCGAGTATCAAAATAGGATAGTGCGAGAATTAAAATGACTAATTACGATCAGTTGCATACAAGATTTTATCTACGACAAGGAAAATAAAATCATTACATAACAAAACAAAATACGCCGTAGTAGGCTCAATAAAGTAACAAAAAGTAGCACCGTAAGCCGCCACCAGCCGCCTGTGGCGCCTCTGTCGTATGAACGGTACAAAAGTGCCAGAACTCAGAGCCTTAGCTTTAGGTATCCTATTTTAAAAAGATAACCATTTCGATTCAGCTCCCATACAACGAGCTGCATCGAAATAAGAAGCAAAACCGAAAGAGGGTTCATTTCGATTCAGCTGTCAAGTTCGAAATTGGCACTTTTCGATGCTGGAGTAGATAATAGCTATTTATGCAACTGCATCGTAATGAGGGTCATTTTAATTCGAGTGCTGTTTTTTGATACGAGGCTTGCCGAGTATCAAAATAGGATAGTACGAGAATTAAAATGACTAATTACGTTCAGTTGCATACAAGATTTTATCTACGACAAGGAAAATAAAATCATTAATAAAATACGCCGTAGGCTCAATAAAGTAACAAAAAGTAACTCCGTAAGCCGCCACCAGCTGCCTGTGGCGCCTCTGTCGTATGAACGGTACAAAAGTGCCAGAACTCAGAGCCTTAGCTTTAGGTATCCTATTTTAAGAAGATAACCATTTCGATTCAGCTCGCATACAACGAGCTGCATCGAAATGAGAAGCAAACCCGAAAGAGGGTTCATTTCGATTCATCTGTCAAATTCGAAATCGGAACTTTTCGATGTTGGAGTAGATAAATATATTTTCGTAATTCTTTTCATTCAAACCCCACTCAATAGGATATAAAAAAAATTTTTTTGAACCCCACATTATGGCGTCCAAAATCCGCCATTTTGAATTTTTCAAACTTTTATGTTCTCGTCACTAGCGCTGGTATGGCGAATCTAACGACGCGCGACGTGCCCCTTATCAAAATTGGCCCACGCGTTTGGTCTCTAGAGTGCCACAGAGGAACAAACATACATAGAATGATAAACACATTACCACTCCTTTGCGGCGCGCAGTCGGGTGAAAATATAACGTTTGGTCCGGGAGCCGGTAATATTGAAAGAAAGCCCCGTCATATGGGGTGATTTATGTGAATTAATATTAATATTAGTTAAAAATTAGACGAACAAAATTAACTTCGTATTTGTCAAGCCTATTTTGTTCTTCTAAATTTTAACTATCAATTCACATTTAAAAAGCCGGCCAAGTGCGAGTCAGACTCGCGCACCGAGGGTTCCTTACTCCAAAAGTAAAAGTAAAACGATAATATTTTATTTATATTAATTTGCTTATTTATCGTTAACTTTGTTTGTAGAGGTTTATTGTTAATATAAAAAAAAACTATGCAAGTTAGAGCGTTGGTTTTATTTTTCCTTTAAAATATACATATACGCCATATATTGACCATAATTATTTCAGATTTTTCGTTTGGTAAACTTCGGAGATAAGGGTGGGGAAAGGTATTTTTTTCGACATTTTGGCCGATTACTCAAAAACTATTATATCTAAGTATATAGAAATTAAAAAAAAACTGTTTTAGAATGCACAAGTAAAGGCCTTTCATATTATGATACCCCACTCGGTATAGTTATTTTACTTTGAAATTTCAAACCCCCGATTTTCCCCCTTCTTTAATAAAACTAAAAATAATTTTCGATTTTTCTTTATTCCAATATCCTTTATCACGCATAAGGGAGAGGGCACACTGGCTACTTTTAGCGACAGCAATCGCGCGTTTTTATGGCTTTTAGCGATTTTATGGCCTTTTGCGACTGCATCGTGATTCGCGCGATTTTGCGATCGATCGCTGATATATCTACGAGTCAATCGCGATGCAGTCGCAAAAGGCCATAAAGTCGCTAAAAGTCATCAAAACGCGGGATCACTGTCGCTAAAGACTAGCCAGAGTGGCCTGATCTAACAGGGCTATCGATGTTACTGGCTCCCGGCCTTTTTTGAATATACTTATTAGAATATTTTGGCTCTTATGGCTACACTTTCCTTCACTTCACGTGTGATTCTTTGACTATCAAGGTGTGATGCAACGATTTGAGTAGGTTGGCTTAAACAACAGTCATTGTTTAAGGTGCCTAGTACGTACCTACAACCATTCCAACTTACCAGTATCATACAGGTCAATTATTTGATCGGTCTCGTCTGCAGCATGCAGTAAAGAAAAGAATTAATGAAGCAAGTGCCAACTTCCCAACGGCCAGTGACGTTTAACTAAAGATGATTTTCACCGTACTTACGTACTTATAAACGAATACTTAAAGATGATTTTCACGAAAACTGTCTGAACATTCAATTTATTCCTCAGTTATACCTACGTGATGATGAAATTGAATGTTCTAAGACTGCTAAAGAAAAGAAATTCGACATAAATCGCGACCTTTCGCTTTGGTAAGCAAGTAGGTACCAGGCTGGTACATATTTGCATATAGTAGGTACACTAGGTGAAAAGCGACAAAACGCGTTGCTTAGGTAGGTACAAGTATAAGCGGCTTGTAGACGTTGCTAGCGTAGAATTCGTTAGATAAAGAATAATAATGCAGTTCGACTAAATACAGCGAACTGTTTATAATAGCTAAGTAGGTAGGTACATAATAATAATAATATAATTATCTGATGATATTATGTTCAATTTACGACAAGTCTTAAAAGTTCTCAAAAATTGTAACTTTTACAAACTTTTTAAAGTACATTCAACTTTGGCAAAATTTTAAATACATACTATAGGTATACGAAGCAGTGATCGCCTAGTGGTTAGGACTGTGGTCTCCTATTCGGGGGGTCGCAGGTTCGATCCCGGGTACGCAGCTCTGACTTTTCGGAGTCGAGTGCGTTTAAGAAATTAAATATCACTTCCTTCAACGGTGAAGGAAAACATCGTGAGGAAACCTGCACATCTGAGAGTTCTTCATAATGATCTCGAAGATGTGTGAAGTCCGCCAATTCGCATTGGGCCAGCGTGGTGGACTATGGCTTATAACCCTTCCGCCGTTGAGCCGTTGATGGGTTGTTAATGATGATGATGATGATATACCTATACAATATTCCTTTCGCTCACCCCATCGGAAAAATCTGTCAAAGACAAACACAAAGCTATATCTGTACCTATCACTACTATTTAATTACATATTATATTATTATTTCTATAGCTCAGAAACGCAGTCTTACCGAAGCCTCTCGGTCTAACCATAGTCTAATCGGTATATTAGTCGTGACTCGAGACCGAAAGATCTGTCGTGAAAGGGTTTACCTTTATGTAAGCTGACCGGCTAACCGGCTTTGCTATAATCTTTACGCTAATATTAGATTACTAGATAGCTGTTACCTCATTGCATGTGTAATCTCGATCTATAGGATATACCTACATACTAGGGGATTCCAGAGTGATTATAATATACTTAAGGTTGAAGACAAGGGTCTGCCCGCGAAATTCAAATTTAATTTGGTTTTTCGCAATTTGTAAACTAATACGACAAAGTAGGCTTATGGCCTTCTAATTGCGCCACTGGAATTATCATCTTCACAGGTTTATATAAAAATCTTTACTTGAAAGTGTCCAGTTTAAGAAATTAATCAAAATATCGACTAATTTGTGAGTAACTGACGTCCAACTCAGTATTTTGATTAATTTCTTAAACTGGTCACTTTCAAGTAGGTAAAGATTTTTATGTAAACATGTGTAGATGATAATTCCAGTGGCGCAATTAGAAGGCGATAAGCCTACTTTGTCGTATTAGTTTACAAATTGCGAAAAACCAAATTAAATTTGAATTTCGCGGCTTCAACCGTAAGTACAGTGGTGGGATTGTCGAAAAGTGCGGTCGCAATCACCTCAGGAGCGGTAAATTCTTAAAAAATGATTGCATCAGAGTAACCATCGCAATGACCACTGATTGGCTGAATTTATCGCGTTGTTGCTGCATCAATGCATTTTAACCAATAGCGGTAGAGTACCAGCCAATCAGAAGTCATTGCGATTGTTACTGTTCATCAGAAGACCTGCTGCTACTCAGTTCGTGAGAAATAAACTTGTATTAAAATCAAATACAATTAATTAAGTCTATAGCAAGGTTATAGCCTTTGTGGTTATAGCTAACACGCGGTCAGAGAGCACGAAGTCAAAAGGGGAAGAGAGAAGAGCTGTCAAAGCTATGTCATTGTGTCAGTTTTATAAACTTGTCTCTGACATTAATGCGTTCAGGATAATTCTAACAGTTATACTGGTGCAATTTTAGAGTAACCATCGCAATGACCTCTGATTGGTTGAATTTAATAGCGTTCTTGCTGCTGTAATGCATTTAAAACAACAGCTAGAGAATACCAATTAAAAGTGATCGCGATCGTTACACTCACGTCACACTGATGCAATCCCACAGCAGGTATTAATTAAACGTAACATAATATTTAATATTATATAGGCGCCAGGATGGCCTATAGCATGGGGTATTATGGCTAAGCGATGATATGTGGGCTTTGAGTATTAAACCATACTCCAAAGTATGTGGGCGATGAATGACACTTGACAACTGAATTCTTCTTTGAACACAACATTATAATCTTGATATCAAAGAAATCAAAGTCAATCACAACATGATAATTCTTCCGATACTTAGATAATCCACTTTGAGCAGTAATTCTTTAGATCAGGATATTTAAACCAGCAATTCGTCGCAGTCGTGGTGCGCTGAGTTGCCAAGAGATTGTTTTCTAATGGCTTCCTCGCTACCATCTACGCAACGCTCCGCTAGAGGGCCTGCCAGTGCCCTCTGGTAACTGGTTATAGACGCGTCGTCATAATAATAAAATAATGTTGGTGACCGAACTTGCTAGTTAAAGTAGCAGAAGGTCCAAAACGGTGCAAGCGGTTCCTCTCTACATAATATTAATAATAATAATATTAATAACTAGCTGATGCCCACGACTTCGTCTGCGTAGATTTAGTTTTTAAAATCTCTCTGGAACTCTTTGATTTTCCGGGATAAAAAGTAGCCTATGTCACTCTCCAGGTCCTCAACTATACCCATGCAAAAAATCACGTTGATCCGTAGCCCTGTTGCGGCGTGATTGAAAGACAAACCAAAAAACAAACACACTTTCGCATTTATAATATTAGTAAGTATGATTAGAATATTAAATAACAAATTCATAGGAAAACACTTAATATTACGTCCATACGATGTATTACATCCATACCTACTATGTAGTCTGTAGGTATAATAATCGTTTGGCAAAATCTGACGCCTTTGGAGTAGTTTGACTTTGACAAAATAGTATCCACGATGGCTATATACGATAAATTACGCATGCCAGCTTAAGATGAGCCGTTCATTCAAAGTATCCTGTAGATTCTGGGGTTCAAGTTATTTGGACCTATACAGAAGATTGTGATGTCTATAATTTCTGAACTACTAAATTGACGACCTTGAAATAATTACAGGACAATCTCTAAAGAACCTGCTTTCTAACAAAAAAGAATGGATTAAATCGGAATACGCCTTAATGAATTACAGCGAAATACACATTTTGACTTTCATCCCCTCTCCCAAGGGAACCGTGCTGAATTTCGGGATAAAAAGTATCCTATATTATACCTCGTAGTATTAACTTAAATCGTGCCAAGTTTCATTTAAATCCGTCCAGTAGTTTCGGCGTGATGCGCGGCCAAGATACAGACAGACAGACAAAAAATTAAAAAAAAATTGTTTTGGCTTCAGTATCGATTATAGAGTGCCCTCAAACAAAAATTTTCAAAATATCTTCAATGTACAGAATTGGACCTGTTACAGTTTTATTATATTATAGATAATATTATGTAGTAAGCCACCAAGGAACCCTCCTTAGTGGTTTACTACGGAACCCTAAAATCGCATTATCCGATGCGTCCAGCGTGAAACGCATAGTCAGTAGGTAAGTATTGCCTAGTGTCCTTTTGGCATCTACTCCACTCTAGGTACAGTGACAATGGGTCACTGCACCTAGCAGGAACTGCGTTGATTTATTACAAGGACGGACTGGACTTTCACTGCCTCTCTATTCCGAGCGCATCGCACAGTGGCCAGCGATGTTATGCTATTGCTAAGTATGCCATAAAACTGTGCCTACAACCTTTCGAACTAAAATCTGGTGCTAATTTTCAATACTTATATCATTAAGGTGCATAATACTATCGTAATTTTTAGGGTTCCGTAGTAAACAAGGAACCCTTATAGTTTCGCCATGTCCGTCCGCGGTTTAGCTCAGATACTATTGGTACTAGAAATCTGTAATTTGACAAGGGTATAAATATTAATCACGCCAATAAAGTGATGAAATAAAATTGTGAAAAATAATTTTTTTTAGGGTACCTACCTCTCCTACATGTACAGTGGCGATGATTTTTTTTCTCGTCTATCCCATAGTGTGGGGTGTCGTTGAATAGGTCTTTAAAAAATATTGTGGGTATGTGAACACCATTTTTAGGGTTCCGTAGTAAACAAGGAACCCTTATAGTTTCGCCATGTCCGTCCGTCTGTCTGTCTGTCTGTCTGTCTGTCTGTCTGTCTGTCTGTCTGTCTGTCTGTCTGTCTGTCTGTCTGTCTATCCACGGTTTAGTGCAGAGACTATTGGTACTAGAAATCTGTAATTTGACAAGGGTATAAAGATCAATCACGCCGACAAAATCGTGAAATGAAATTGTGAAAAATAATTTTTTTAGGGTACCTACCTCCCCTACATGTAAAGTGGGGATGATTTTTTTTTTCTCGTCTATCCCATAGTGTGGGGTGTCGTTGAATAGGTCTTTCAAAAATATTGTGGGTATGTGAGCACCATTTTTAGGGTTCCGTAGTAAACAAGGAACCCTTATAGTTTCGCCATGTCCGTCCGTCTGTCTGTCTGTCTGTCTGTCTGTCTGTCCGCGGTTTAGTGCAGAGACTATTGGTACTAGAAATCTGTAATTTGACAAGGGTATAAAGATATTGTGGGTGTGGGAACACCATTTTTCAATTCAGGGATCCGTTTGTGAAATATGTTATTTTAAAATGCTAAATTTTATTAGAGTCAAGCTAAATGGTTGTATAAAGGATACAAGAAAAAATTCACAGCAGTAGTATATATAATGAATTTTAAAGGAAAACTATCACGGCTAAGTAGGGTTCATTAGTTAAGGAGTTATATCTGTTTTTCTAAGTTAGGTATTACACGTAGTGTAAGTTGTATATTTTGTAGTATATTATTTAAACCATTTATTTAAACCATGGAACTCAAAATGTATTCAATAGCTATACTAATATTATAAAGAGGAAAGAATTTTTGTTTGTTTGTTTGTACCGAATAGGCTCTGTAACTACTGGACCGATTTTAACAATTAATTTTTTTACCAATAGAAAACTAAGTTATCAGGAAGTAACATAGGCTATAATTTATTGTCAAAAAAATTAGAGATCCTTAAGAAAATTGCAATAATGTAACCCAAAGTAGGAAAATTTTGCCTATAAAATGCATTATTTGGCGTGTGCTGAGAAAACTATTGATGATACATAAAAATAAAATTTACTACATGATTAAAGTACTCATTATTCTCTACAAAAAGTCACCGAGGGAATATATCTAACGATCATATTATTTAAGTCACAATAGTAGCTTTTGTGTTCAAAAATTTAATTAGATCGCCTTTATTATCGTGGTATTAATAATTCTTCCTTACTAATACGGCATACTAATATTATAAATGAGCCGCAACATAGCTACGGATCGACGTTTTTTGCGATTTTTTGCATGGGTATAGTTGAGGACCTGGAAAGTGACATAGGCTCCTTTTTATCCCGGAAAATCAAAGAGTTTCTGAGGGATTTTAAAAACTACATCCACGCGGACGAAGTCGCAGGCATCAGCTAGTTCATAAATAAAATAAAAGCACTATCCTAGGTCAGCAATACTATTTGAGGCTTTTAACTACGGAACCCTACACTGCGCGTGGCCCGACACGCACTTGGTCGGTTTTTATTTATTCTATTCAAGGATCCGTCTGAGAAATATGATATTTTAAATTGCAAATTTTTATTAGATTCAAATGTAGACAGCTAAATAGTTGTTTATAGGATACGGGAAAAATTTCACAGCAGTAGTATAATTATGTAAAGAATTTTATAGGAAAACTATCACTGCTAAGTAAGTAGGGTTCACAAGTTAAGGAGCTTAGGAGAAGAAGCTAACAAGGAGGAGTTAATATCTGTTTTTTAGAAGTGAACCGCGAAAAACCATGGAACTCAAAATATATTCAATAAAGTAAAGCACTATCCTAGGTCAGCAATAATATTTGTGACTAGCAACTACGGAACCCTACACTGCGCGTGGCCCAACACACACTTGGCCGTTTTTAATTTTTTATTTTATTTGTATTAATTTCGATCACAACTGCTTATTCTTTCCACTACATGCCTTTATGTTACGGCTCATACCTGTGTACAAACAATAAGTAAATGCGTGTTACTCAATCATCAATTCATCACCCAGCAACTGTGCAAGTTGCAGCGGATCGACGTGATTTTTTGCATGGGTTTAGTTGAGAGCCTGGAGAGTGACAAAGGCTACTTTTCATCTCGGGAAAAAAGGGTGTTTCTGCTGGAAATTGTGTTTGTTTGTTCATCCATCACATTGCAGTGGATTGACGTGATTTTTGGAACGAAGTGCCTTTTCCGACGGTTTAGCTAGGCGAAAATAAGTGTAAGAATTTTCCGTTCCGTTTCCGGTTCGGGGGATCGAATCCTGACTTCAGATATTTTTTTTTAATCATCAATTTATTATTAAAAGGCACTTCGTTCCAACCGAGTGTTCCACGACACTCACGCATTTTTTTACATAGGTAGTTGAGGACCTGGAAAATGACACAGTTTATTATACCGAAAAAAGGGCTATTTTATTTTGGACTAGTTTTTCCACGCGGGCAAAAATTAGTCTAAAATAAAAATTCCATTTGTTGTCCAAGCCCACCTACACAAAATATCACAAGTCCATTGGTGTTGAAATACTTTTGAACGGTAAAGTAAATAATTATAAGTCATAGTCAAGCACCTATATGTTCTAAAAAGAAGCGACAGAGTGTCACTTGAGTTATTACCTACTTATAAAGAGGTATGTTGTAAACAGAATACGCGGCTCGCGGTTACCTAAGCGGACCGCGCATCCTTTCACCGCATAGCCAATGTTGAGGTGCCACACCTGTTGACAGAGCTAAGCGACGGCTATACTCGACTTGAGGCTACTTCGTCCGCGTGGATTAAGGTTTTTAAGCTATGCATAGCTTTTATCGCGGGCTTTGAACTAGGACAAACAGTTTGAGCGCGGCTATACCGAATCAAGAAATTCCGTAACGAAAATAAACCTAACACCGTCGTTCAGTAAGCGTTCAACATTTTAGAGGTTCACAAGTTGCTCTGTTTGGCGCAGTGGGCGAGCGGCCGCTTTATTTACTGTATGGTGTATGATGTCGCAGGTTCGAATCTCACTCTTGAAGTAGTGACAGTGCGCTTTTCTTGTTTGTTTGTTTTTAGGGTTCCATACCAAAATGGTAAAAATGGAACCCTTATGGTGAGACTTTCTCCGTCCGTCTGTCCGTCCGTCTGTCACAGTCGATTATTTCAGTAACTATTAAAGCTATCGACATGAAATTTAGCATAGTTGTGTATAATAGTGGCCCAAAATCATCGAAATAAAGAAAAATCGAAAATTAGTTTTAGTTTTATTAAAAAAGGGGGAAAATCGGGGGTTTGAAATTTCAAAGTAAAATAACTATATCGAGTGGGGTATCATATGAAAGGTCTTTACTTGTGCATTCTAAAACAGTTTTTTATTTATTTCTATATATAATAGTTTTTGATTAATCGGCCAAAATGTCGAAAAAAATACCGTTCCCCCCCCTTATCTCCGAAGTTTACCAATCGAAAAATCTGAAATAATTATGGTTAATAGAGGTTTATGTATATTTTGCAGGAAAAATAAAAGCAACGCGAAAATTATTTTAGTTTGATTAAAAAAGGGGGAAAATCGGGGGTTTGAAATTTCAAAGAAAGATAACTATACCGAGTGGGGTATCATATGAAAGGCCTTTACTTGTGCATTCAAAAACAGTTTTTTATTTATTTCTAGATATAATAGTTTTTGAGTAATCGGCCAAAATGTTGAAAAAAATACCGTTCCCCCCCTTATCTCCGAAGTTTACCAATCGAAAAATCTGAAATAATTATGTTCAATAGAGGTTTATGTATATTTTACAGGAAAAATAAAAGCAACGCGAAAATTATTTTAGTTTGATTAAAAAAGGGGGAAAATCGGGGGTTTGAAATTTCAAAGTAAGATAACTATACCGCGTGGGGTATCATATGAAAGGCCTTTACTTGTGCATTCAAAAACAGTTTTTTATTTATTTCTAGATATAATAGTTTTTGAGTAATCGGCCAAAATGTTGAAAAAAATACCGTCCCCCCCCCCCCCCCCTTATCTCCGAAGTTTACCCATCGAAAAATCTGAAATAATTATGTTCAATAGAGGTTTATGTATATTTTACAGGAAAAATAAAACCAACGCTCTAACTAGCATAGTTTTTTTTATATTAACAATAAACCTCTACAAACAAAGTTAACGATAAATAAGCAAATTAATATAATATTATCGTTTTACTTTTGGAGTATGGAACCCTCGGTGCGCGAGTCCGACTCGCACTTGGCCGGTTTTTTAATTATTTTTTTGCATAATTTTTATTACGCAAAAAAAATATTGCATAAATATTATCATTGCATAAGTTGATAAAAAATACTATGCAATAGCTTTACCGCGGCAGTCCCCGAGTGCCACTTAATTTTTTAATTCCCGCGGAAATTCTGTAATTTTCCGAGATAAACAGTAGCCTATGTGTTAATCCTGGGTATGAGCTATCTCCATCAGTTCATTCGTTGTAGCACGAAAGAGAGAAGATCCATGATCCATCCTCACAAACTTTCACATTTATAATAAATATATATTAGTTCCTACTAAGGAACACACACACACACACACACACACAGAACAGGTCTGGGAAAAATATGTAGAAAATAGGACATGGTTAGGACTGCGGTTTCCTTTTCGAGGGATCGCAGTTTCGAACCCGGGCACGCACCACTGACTTTTCGGAGTTAGGTATTATGTCCGTTTAAGCAATTAGTTAATATCACAATATGCTTCAACGGTGTAGGAAAATATCGTGACGAAAACTTCACGCCTGAGAGTTTTCCATAATGTTCTCAAAGGCGTGTACAAATTCTACCAATACGCATTGGGCCAGCATGGTGGACTGTGGCCAACTCTTCTCTGAGAGGAGATCTGCACTCAATAGTGAGACGTTAATCGGTTATTCATGATGATGATTAAGTTTAAATGGTCTTCTCAATTTGAGACGCATAATATGTGCAGCGTAAACTTTAGATTAAGTCAACGAAGTTTATAAGCAGATTTTGCTCATTTTTAACCGACTTCCAAAAAGGAGGAGGTTCTCAATTCGGCCGGTATCTTTTTTTTTTTTTTCTATGTATGTCCACCGATTTCTCCGGGATTACTGGACCGATTCGCGTGATTTTTTTTAATCGACAGAGGATGTTTGCAAAATGGTCCGATAAAAATTTTAACCTTCAACTCCTCAAGCCTGATGCTGCAGGGATATTGCTCACCTAAAATAAAGAGATTTAGGAAATGTCGATTACGAATTATCATTGTAGGTAACAAGTATGGACTAGAATATGGAGCTCCAGGTCCTAGCTCCTCAATCATAGGATACTACACTTAAAAGCTTAAAATAAAAATTCTTTTCAAAAAACCGACTTTTAACGCCACTACAAAGTATAAAAATAATTTTAGTTTGTCCACGTTTGTTGAAGTCGGGCGGGCCTAAAATACAAACTATGAAACCGACTCGCGATGCTCTCTCGACTTCTACAAACGAGTCTCTCATATTGTGTAGCGTCGCGCATCGGTTTCATAGTTTGAATTTAGGCCCGCCCGACTTCAACAAACGTGGACAAACTAAAATTATTTTTATACTTTGTAGTGGCGTTAAAAGTCGGTTTTTTGAAAAGAATTTTGGATTTTAATTTTCGATTCTTAGCACTGCAGTGGAAGATCGGCCTCAAAATGACATTAGCGGGCGATGGTTCGGTATTATTTATTATTATTACTACCGTAATATCTGTCATTACCTACCCGACGCCAGCACCGTAATAATAATAAGTATGAATTATTAATAGTCTATTTTTAAACCATACTAAAGCTGCTGTAGGACGTATTATTCAAAAGTGCTTCGTAACTTCTTTAGTAAGTACACTAGCGGCACGCTATGATGGCCGGTTTGACGTTTGTCCGCTCATGAAGTTCCGTAATAATTGATAACGACTTTGAAGGAAATAATTGTATTACTTTATTGACGATAGTGATGTGCAGAGATTCATAAATTTTATCGAATGTAGTTTTAGGTTTAGGACTCAAAATTTATTTATTAAATTGATTTCTAAAATGTATACAAGTGTAGAAAAATCAGTTTGCACCATTTACGGGGTGAATGTACTTGTGAATATGAACAATTTTCACTATGTGGACAAACCTCTGAAATCGCAAAAAAATATCAGCTGTTTCATACAAAAGGTAAAATTTTTATTTTTATATGATATATACCACAACTCGGCATTTGGTTTTCTAAATTGAAAATTTTTAAAAATGGAATCTAATACGATCGTCACATAGGATCGCTGGCTAGCACAACTACTACCTCCGGCAAACTCGCGTCAATGCTCAATGCAAAACAAAGCAGTTTCGAATTGACGTTGCTTCGAAAAGTATAAACTGTCAGTGCAATGCGATTGTGATATAGTTTTGACCTGGCTTTGGATTTCAAATATTGATACTGCATTACTGTTGACCCTTGCTCGTTAATTTGGACTCTGTTCAAGCCCTTTGTTGTGGATTTCGTCGATATGACCGAACGTACGCAGAGAACTGTTCTAAATAGTCAGACACGTGAGTTCGTAATACGCCTTCGTAACTATTTCGATCGTGAAGCTCAAAATGGAGGGCCAATTTTACCTATAACGTCAGTGGTTGAACGCGTAGCTGATGCGCTTAATATTGGACAACGAACTGTTAGACGGATAACTAAAAAAAAATATGGCGAGACTGGCACAGAAGAAAATAAACTTCACACACCAAAAAAGAGAAAACGAGCAAAACCAGTCGTAGGCATCGATAGCTTTGATGCCGATGCTATCCGAAGACATGTTTACGGCTACTATTTACAGAAGGAGTATCCAACAAGAAAAAAGTTGGTGCATTCACTGAAGGAAGCTGGATTATTCTTCGGTGGGGAAAGTTCTTTAACGAAGATTTTGAAGACCATTGGATTTCGATACAAAAAATGTAACAAACGCAAAATATTGATGGAAAGATTTGATATAGCGATGGCAAGGTATACTTTTTTACGGCAAGTGAAAGAAATCAAAAATTGGCAAAATGTTGTGTTCTTGGATGAAACATGGCTTAATGCTAACCATACTGTAGGCCGTTCTTGGAACGATGACACAGCAGCATCTACTTCCAAAGTTCCTGTAGGAAAAGGATCGCGACTTATAATTTGTCACGCCGGAACCATCAACGGGTTTGTCGAAGGTTCTCTCATGGCTTTTGCGTCAAAAACCACTGGAGACTATCATGAAGACATGAATGGAGAAAAGTTTACTGAATGGTTTACCTCAATGTTGTGTAGCCTCCCTGAACCATCTATTATAATTATGGACAACGCCCCATACCACTCGATGCAAATTGACAAGCCACCTGCCCAATCCCAAAAGAAAGCTGATATCGTCGCATGGTTTCGTAAAAATGGCGTAGATGCAAACATGAATATGTTAAAAGCGGAATTAGTACGTCTTTTAAAAGAAAACAAACCAACCAAGATCCGATACGTCATTGACGAAATAGCATTAGAACATGGGCACAGAGTTATACGGTTACCGCCTTACCATTGTGAGTATAATGCGATTGAGTTGGTGTGGGCTCAAATTAAGGGATATGCTGCAAGACACAATACAGAACCCCCATTTACCACAAAAAAAATGCTAAAATTATTAGAAGAAGCTTGTGAACATGTGACTAAAGGAGACTGGGAAAAGGTTGTGAATAGAACTGTTAAATTAATAAGGGAAGATTATGAAAGAGATGTGAAAATAGATAATATTATAGAAAACGAACATATAATTATTAATGTAGGTGATGATAGCAGTGACGATAGTGAAAATAGTAGTATGGACGAATCTGATTAATTATGGCCTTTTGTGGCACCTTTTTTGGTATCTTTTGTATTCATATGTTTCTTGTGTGCATATAAAGTATGTATATTCATTTTCATTCAAATATTCAGTTCGTTCAAATAAATTAAATAAACATATACATTTTTGTTTTATTAAACCTATTTAATCAGGTACAAAAACAAAACTTAATTGTTTTTTGTTCGAGAATAAATTGACATTCCACATCACTATTGTAATGTGTCAAACCGGCCATCATAGCGTGCCGCTAGTTTAGGTATAAACTAAACTAGCATCATATAATTAGCAAAGATTGATGGTTTTTCTTTTTACAAAACAGATGGTCTCATTTCTCATAAACTGACCTCGCATGAGGCTTTGACTGTTCTAATGATCAGTTATGAGGGTTACGTGTAAAAATGATTAATTAATATTGTTTTACTCATACCATTAAGTAACTGGGTAGGTCTGTTCAATAATTCTAATATATAAAATTCTCGTGTCACAATGTTAGTTACCTTACTCCTCCGAAACGGCTGGACCGATTTTTATGAAATTTTGTGTGCATATCGGGTAGGTCTGAGAATCGGCCAACATCTATTTTTCATAACCCTAAGTGATAAGGGTGAGCAACCACTAAATATTTTTATTGGCGGTACGAAGTTCGCTGGGTCAGCTAATAATAATAATAATAATCTATTCTATCGGTACTTATAATAAAACTATATCTGGAGGATTTCTGTACATTGAATCATCATCATCACCGATCAGCAACCGATCAACAGCTCACTACTGAGCGCAGGTCTCCTCTCAGAGAAGGGTTATAGGCCACAGTCTACCACGTTGGCCCAATGCGAATTGGCGGACTTCACACACCTTTGAGAATTATAGAGAAAACTCTCAGTTGTGCAGGTTTCCTCACGATGTTTTCCTTCACCGTTGAAGCAAGTGATATTTAATACTTTAAAGTCCGAAAAGTCAGAGGTGCGTACCCGGGATCGAAGCTGCGACCCCCCGAATAGGAGAGAAATTTGAATAATGCTGTACATTGAATATATTATTTAGAAAATTTTAACAGGTTTTTATTTAATTTTTGTCTGTCCGTCTGTGTGTCCGCGCATCACGCGAAAACTTCTTGACGAATTTAAATGAAAGGTATAGTGGTAGCTGATACTCTGGGTTATATAGGATAGCCTTTATAAGTACTGATAAACAATAAGGTTCCTCCGGGATAGGGGATGAGTTTTCGATGTAATCAAAACTCAAACTCAAACTCAAAATTATTTTCATGTAGGCCAACCTGTGGCTCTTATGACACGTCAAGATTCTACCACCGGTTCGGAAAGCAGCTTCTGCTGAGAAGAGCCGGCAAGAAACTCAGCAGTTGCTCTTTTCAAAATAATCATTTTACAATACAATATTAATAAGTAGCTATTACATTGTAATAAGTTTTTATCTATCCTGTGGGCAGCTGGATGCAAAGCTGATTTAACCCGTGCATCTTTGTTAGAATAGAATATGACATTTCCACAAAACTTACTACAATTCAATTCAAGTCTAAGACGGGCAGACAGAAAGTAGCCCCATTCCCGCCGGCGGAACCCGTTCACGAGCATGACGCATGATCCAGCCATTGCTTCGCTCGACACATCGATGAGAGACTCTGTTTTGAACCGATTGCCGACTTTAATGCAGTATTTTTAAGTAAGATATCTGCTCAAGCAGCAAGCAGTGATAGTCTTGTAGTTATGACGGTGATCTCCTATTCGGAGGGGTCGCAGGTTCGATCCCGGGCACGCACCTCTGAGGTTAAATGCATTTAAGAAATTAAATATCTCATGCTTTAACGGTGAAGGAAAACATCGTGAGGAAACCTGCACACCTGAGAGTTCTCCATAATGTTCTCGAAGGTGTGTGAAGTCCGCCAATTCACATTGGGCCAGCGTATGGCCTATAACCCTTCTCTGAGAGGAGACCTTGTTCAGTAATGAGCCCATGATGGCTTGATAATGATGATGATGATCTGCTCAAAATAGGCACTTAAATATTTTTAAAGCCACCAGATTTAAAGCAGACAGGCGCTGCAGATTAAGGTTTTTTGTATTGTGTTATGGACGCAAAGTGCTGCTGTTCCTGGCCTCATCGAGTAGGTATCGGCAAGGAAATCTGAGATGGTGGTGAGCACCAATTTTATAGATCGCTGACGGTCGACGTGTTATCGATTCCGCAGGTCCTACATAGCCGCATCAACAAGAACGCAAGAAGATAGCGGGACGCAGAGCTTTGAACTCCAAGCTATTGAAAGGGTGCTTAGACACTGAAAACCAAGTAGTAAGTAATGTCATAATATTTCAGAAACTGAGCTAAGACCTGTGGCTTGTGATGAAACGGCGAAAGTGAATGCAATTCGTGTAACGTCCGAAGTTACTCAATTGCTGCCCATCTCATACGAAGGCGCGAATATTTCGATAAAATCTAGACATCTATGTACCTACTCTTAATTAGGTAGATGGGTTGGTTTAATACTCAAAGGTAGAGGGCAATTAGATCCTGAGGGAAAGGGACAAAATTTCTTCATCCCTATTCTGTCCATACCTACTAGTTAATTAATACTTTATACTATTAAGATTAAACGCACAAAACGAAGGTAATACATGAAAAGTTAGGTAGTGTATCATAAAATAATGTCCTCCCGATGGAAACCAGCCACGGCAGCCAATCTCCACAGATACAAGCCATTTACGTGGGAGATATTATAGTACACAAGTGTGTGCGCAATAATGTGATCTCTATTCCTTCACTCTCATAGTTCCATGGGACGGAAATCCGGCACGATAGCAGAGAGATCAGAGCTCAGGACCAACGACTTAATGTGCTCTCCGAGGCACGGGGGTGACTCACCGCCAACTTCTACTGAGCATTTCTTGTCAACAAAAATTTGATATTTTTGACTCGACCCGGGAATCGAACCCAGCATTCGAACCAGTTGACCACTAGACCAAAGAGTGCAGTGCAGTTAATGTATCATAATATTATGACACCAAATTGACTGACATTTTTTGCTCCATATTACCTACGTAAACGGACCCAGGAGCGACAACTGTCTGAGAATTCTTGGCGCGCTTTCTTTACTTTCGTTCCGGTCGTATCCATTATGTTCCTCGACAAAAAACCGGTCAAACCCCATTTCTTTTAATAGGATCAATACCGGACTTTAAATAGACTTCGGTAGACTATTATATTTTTATGCATTTGGCGAAAACCTTTAATATTATAAATGCGTAAATATCTCCTTCTGATAACACGATATGAGAGGCACGTTTGTTGAAGTCGAGCGAGCATCGCGAATCGTTTCTTCGTTTGTATTTAGGCCCACCCAACTTCAAAAAACGTGTACAAACTAAAATTTCTGCCTCAATAAGTGATACAAAAGTAAAAAATCAACACTTTACAGGAGAACAAAAACAGGATTTAAAAAATTCTAGTTCGCGATCTACTCGTAGGTGGGCGAGTAGCCCAGTCGACGGTAAGGAAAAAGTGGGGATAAGTGGAAAAAGGTCGGAAGTCAATGAAACTTTGGGATGTTGTTGAGGGATCAAGTTTTGGACCTCGAGGACCCTGTGCTAAAAGAGGAGGGTGGGGGGAAAGCTGCAAAATTTTCGACCTTCCTAAGGTTTTTCCTCAATAACTTTTTCCCTTACGTCCTACGGCAAAAGTATAGACCATACTTATATACTATACTAGTATAGACCATACTTATTTATAGAAGTTAAAATCACAAAAAGGGGCGTTTGAAGTCGGTTTTTGACAAGAATTTTTATTTCAAGCTTTTTAGTGTAGGGCAATTCTCCTAAATGTTGGCTAAGGCATGTCCCAGGCTGGAGAACGTAGGTTAAAACTAACTCAGGCTTATGTAACTTTTTTTGTAGATACTAGATAGTGTCCTCTATAACGTCCATCAAGAAAAAGAAGATAAAAGAGGTGAGATCCAGCTTAAAAAAAAATTTAAACTTCCATTTTCTAACCACCATGACTGTCCCACTGCTTATGTTGTATGTTACAAACTTAGGTATTTATTTAAAAACATAGTCGATTAAAAATTCTCAAAAAAATATATTTCAATAATGAATAATTAATCTTTAAAGTAAGAACAGTAGCGTGAGGTTACGTCTTAGAATTAGTTTTTTATTAGTATTTAAAGTCTGTCCCACGACTTTTTAATCATTACCGTGCTCTTGTGCAAACACTATCGTAACTACCCACATATCCATACAATCCGCATCGTCGTCGCGTCTAACGTACAAAGTCAGTTGCCTTGAGCAATTCATGTCGAATGGAGGTGTGTACGTCGTCGGGTTACTGAAATATTTGGCATTCTCCAACGGAAGTTTCATTTTGGCAACTTTAATCGCTCATTCATAGGACTCTCACCATACCGTAAGTAGTTATCACATTTATATGTTTGTATTTTTTATATATTTCAAATATGTTTTACTTTCTAACAAAGCACATTAAAAAAAAATACTATGTTTACTTATCAAGTAAAAATTTAATTACTAAACAATTCTAATTACCATGATCCTAATTACCATTATTACCAGGGCCATTTTACGTACTATGGTAATTGGGCATTAGCTAGGTAATTAGAGTAATGCTTGAATGTATGGGATCTTCTAGATTTTAACGACCTCCCTGGCCCTGTGGTGAGTACTTTGGTCTTAAAAACTGGGTCTTAATGGGTTTGACTCCCGGCTGGTGCAATTTTGGATGTTGTAAAATTGTCTCCAGTCTGGTCTGGCCGAGGCTAGTTACCATCCAATACTCTACCAGCAAAGATGTGCCGCGCCATGTGATTTAGCGTTCTGGTACGTATCAGCGTAGAAACCGGTAAGTTGTTTAAGTTTAATACCAGGTAAGCTCGAAACCATCTTAGACTGCATTCACCACTTACCCCAGATTATCGCAGTCAAGGACCAACTTGTACTTAGTAACATATAAAAAGTTATAAGTAATCTGTGTTGAATGATTATGGCTGTATTTTGATACCGTTTGGGTGTTGGTAATGACAACATCGTTATATTTACCAACAATAAAATTAACTAAACCGAAAAAGATGGGCAAAAAAGGCTCGAATGGTATGCGAAGATAAAAAATCGGCCAAGTGCGAGTCGGGCCTCGCTCTTTTAGGGCTCCGTTAAAAAAATTAAATTAAAATATTTTCATGTACCCATGGAAATATTTTAATTTAATTTTTTTAATTTAATTTAATTTTTATTATTTGTTGTTATAGCGGCAATAGAAATACATAATATGTGAAAATTTCATCTGTCTATCTATTACGGTTTACGAGATACAGCCCGCTGACAGACGGACGGACGGACGGACGGACGGACAGCGTAGGCTTAGTAATAGGGTCCCGTTGGTACCCTTTGGGTACGGAACCCTAAAAAAGATCCTATATTATACCGAAAAAGATGGAGACTAAATCTTAATTCTTTTTATAGCTCAATCGCAATCAAACAAGCAGCATTGCAGCGTTGTATGGCGATTGACGACCTTTGGACCAGGTAAACCCCAGAACGTGGATCGCAACCCCTTCACCTTAACCAACGGCCGATATCATGCAACAATCGCTTAGCTTCCACACTCCAGCATTCCGTGGTCTCCACTGCCAGAGGGACAAAAAGGTAGCTGTCCAGAATAGGGGCATCTTTACTCCTTTTTTTAATGCAACGGACTCTGCAGCGTCTACCTGTGTTTTCCGGCTGAGATGACATGGTGCGAATGTACTCATGCACGTCGCGTCCCTCAGTATGCATTTGCTATTTTGCCATGGGACGAGTGTCAAGCCATCAGGATGCTTGCCATCCATGTGACCCAAACCGCGTGGCTCGAGTACACACTACGCAGGGTACGTTGACCGAGACGAGGGCTGTGCGGACGATATCGTTCAGAGAGTGGTGACGAGAGAATCTGGCCACGCAACGACTGCAACTCAATGCGTGGTGGCCGTTGGCTTCCACCATGTAACCGCAGATGCATCGATGGAATTCGCAAACAGGCATGCAACCATGTTGGGAAGTCGTCAGTAGATATGTAATCTTCGGCACAGCAAAATAGTTTTGCAAGAGCGTAAGCGTAACATGGGCCGAAAGATCTTTCCAATGCTCTTGAATGGCGGAGTGGCCTCCTTGCCTCAATGGCTTCCGGGATAGCAGAAAAAAAGATAGGAGACCCCAAGAGGAAAAAATTGTCAGCGTTAAACTCCTTGAGCCCAGGAACTAGGTCTTCAAAGTGAGGGAACAGAAGACGGGACTCTGGATTACAGGGGAAGAACTCTCACTTAGGCATGTTCACTTTCAACCCCAGCTCCTTCAAGCAATGTATTAAAAGCAGTAGGTCACGTTCCACAACTTCAGGTTTGCCTCCTATAGTACCTACATCGAGTTACCAGATATTAAGGGGGGATTTGAGGTCGTGAAGAACTTTCTGAATGCTGAGGCTGAAGATGAGAGGTCTAAGCGGATCTCCCTGTTGGACATCAATCTGCGAAAGGATAGAGGTTTGGTTATAGAAGACATTGGAGGGGGAATGTTAAAATTGCTGAAGAAAAGGATACAGAGTAGGAATCATAACTTTGCTTCGCTCAGTAGAATGTCCTTTTCCAGTGTATTGAAAGCGTTATGTATGTCAAGCTCCATGATAACACAGTCCTTGTTGCTTGGGTCTATAGCGAACAAATGCGTTGCGTGGATAGCCTAGCTTAGTGTCAAGACCTAACAGGTGCGGTCGCAGGTAAGTCACTATTTCCTCCAAAGGCCCTAGACCCTTATTAGATTAGAAGGTTACCGAATATATAAATCTCATCAACGACACTGACAATTTTGTATCAAATTTTATATTATAATAATAATTATTAATTATGTTTGGCATGTTATTTGAAGAATATTTTGTATACATAGAGCTATCTTATGTTAAACTCATAATATAATTAGACTAACCCGCTAACTCGCTAACTAAGGGCCTCATAAGTAGGCTCAGGACCGCTCAGCGGGCGATGGAGAGAGCTATGCTCGGAGTGTCCCTGCGGGATCGAATCAGAAATGAGGAGATCCGTAGGAGAACCAGAGTCACCGACATAGCTCAGCGAGTCGCGATACTGAAGTGTACCCAGCAGATGAAGGTTTAAGGAGCTAAGACCTAGAGTTTCATGATGTAGGCAGTTTAAATTTTGTACGTACAATATTAATTCTTCATGAACATTTCCTAAATCCCCATAGTTTAGGTGGGCAGTTGAAGATAAACATTTCTATAGGACCATTTCAGAAGCAGCCTGTGTTGATTCAAAAAAATTAAGTGGCTCTCGTGGACTGCCGCGGTAAAGCTATTGCATAGGATTTTTTATCAACTTATGCAATTATAATATTTATGCAATATTTTTTTTGCATAATAAAAATTATGCAAAAAAAATAATTAAAAAACAAACAAACATGAAAGCGCACTGTCACTACTTCGCCAGTGAGATTCGAACCTGCGACATCATACACCATACGGTAAAGAAAGCGGCCGCTCGCCAACTGCGCCGAACAGAGCTACTTGTGAACCTCTAAATGTTGAACGCTTACTGAACGACGGTGTTAGGTTTATTTTCGTTACGGAATTTCTTGATTCGGTTGCCGCGCTCAAACTGTTTGTCCTAGTTCAAAGCCCGCGATAAAAGCTATGCAATAGCTTAAAAAATCACGCAAATCGGTCCAGAAATCCCGGAGAAATCTGTGGACATACATAGAAAAAGAAGATACCGGCCCAATTGAAAACTTCCTCCTTTTTGGAAGTCGGTTAAACATGCATTCAGCAGTATATAAAAAATCTCACGTGGCCTTAATTATATTTTGTTATTCACGACTAGTTTCAAATTGCTTGTTGGAAAATTAAGCAAACTTAAAGTTAACTTAAAGTTGAAATACTTATCACTTTGTCCGTATTAAGATCGTCAAGGCTCAAGTCTCCTCTCGAATTACACAACATCTCGTCAGTTCAGCTGCATCTAACCTCAATGTGTGGACCAAATAGTCTGAGAGATGTTGAAAAAATCAGTCGAATTCTTTAAACAAAATAGGTAATATTGTACACTCATTATCTGTCAACAATTATTTTCGGTGTTACAGTACGCAGCTCTGACTTTTCGAAATTAAGTGCGTTTAAGAAATTAAATATCACATGCTTTAACGGTGAAGGAAAACATCGTGAAGAAACCTGCACACCTGAGATTTCTCCATAATGTTCTCGAAGGTGTGTGAAGTCTGCCAATTCGCATTGGGCCAGTGTGGTGGACTATGGCCTATAACCCTTCTCTGAGAGGAGACCTCGCTCAGTAGTGAGCCGATGGTGGGTTGATAATGATGATGAGGTGTTACAGTATAATATTATTAACATGGTGAGGTATAAAAAAGAACCGACTAATTTGTTTCAATATCAGATTTAATGATTTGATTGAATGAGTTTGGTTAGGTTTCATTTCATTTCATCTCATTAAATTTCATTTTCATTTCATATCAACAAAAATTGGTTGCCTGTAAAGTCGGTATACGGGCGAAAGTTTTACGTGACAACCGAAATAGAAGCGCAAGACATGAACCGGTGTGTATGCCTATCTCTCTCACTCTCTCTCTCTCGCTCTGTCTCTCTCGCTCTTAGGCGGGCTAACTGTGCTCGAGTGGAAGGGACGCGTGCCTTTCACTTTTTATGTCTGTCTCTCTCGCTCTTAGGCGGGCTAACCATGCCTCTCACTCGCTCTCATTGTGAGCGCATACGTGAGCGGAGCGTAACGCAGTTTCTTGAAGTGTCACCCGGCAAACCAATTTATAAGACGTTGTCACGTCAAAATTGACGATTCTCGAACTTAAAACAAAATTTACGAGGGTTCAGGGATAACTTTTTTTGTGTATGTGTGTAAGTTTCTACAGAGTAACGTATCTGCAGTGTTAGTAATAATAATAATAATTTTATGTTTATGCACCTTTCGCCAGTAAAACTCTTGGGTAGGTGACCGCCGCTATCTATCTCTGTGTCTTTTATCGCAATTCGCAATCAGCTTAACGGTTTAGGAACAAGTGTGAGTTAACCAAATAACATGCATTTTTATACACCATGTAGAAAAAATTGTGATAAAAAAGTAGGTATACCTAATGAAAACTAATATAAATATATTATTTCTGGACCTGATATTTAAGCCACCAGCTCCTGTGCGATTGTAAACTGAATCTAATTGGTTTATTCCACATAATATTCTGGCCGCGATGTTCGTCGTTAACACTTAACGTTTCATTAGGATAATGACAGTGTTCTTTGACTGTTCGTGGTTGAATTTTTAATGTTTACACATAAATATAGCATAACATTTTTACAATGTTAACCTTAAAACAAAATAAAAGAGAAGGGAGGTATCCACATCTAGGATTATACTCGGTTCGCATAGTTTCATTCGGTAGCCATAGCAGGTTGTATGTACCTACTAAAGCTAAAATCAAACCTTTTAGCAACTCTTTACCTACTTCCTACTATCCTACTAATATTATAAATGTGTAAGTTTGTGAGGATGGATGTATGGATGGATGTTTGTTACTCTTTCACACCACAAGAATGAACCGATTTGGTTGAAATTTGATGGAGATAGCTCTTAACCAGGCTTAACACATAGGCTACTTTTTATCCCGGAAAATTACAGAGTTCCCCCGGGAATTAAAAAACCTTAATCCACGCGGACGAAGTCGCGGACATATCTAGTTATAAGTGCAAGAGAACCATAATATTTTTCATCATCTTAGCGAGCATTTGAGCAGATAGCCTTCATAATTTTGATGTTAATTAGTAAATAAGTAGGCGGAACGCAAATCTAACTTTATAAGTCGAAACAACTCGCACATGCTTCAATAATTGCTCAACTTTGATTAAATTATAACCCACTGGCCACTGTGTTAAATCATTGAATATGCAGGTAAGTAATAGGTTACAGTTAGACTTAGAAGATTATTATTGACCGAGCGACGCGGAGGTCTTTGAGTCTACTTGAGTTAATTTGCACTTGTCCGTCCGTCCGTCTGTCTGTCAGAGCCGTATAACTTCTGAATTACTGAATGTAATTACTTCAAATTTAGATATTATAATATTATGTAAACTGATGGCCTCCAGCCGAAAATGGCTTAAAAAGTTTTAAAATTCTTCATTTCAGGGGGGCTCTCATAGAAGCAAATGCGAAGTAAAATATTTTTTGTAGCGTTACATAGGGTTGCGGTAAGTATATCATTTTAAAGATAATTTGGAACAGAGTACAATTTTTTTTTTAATATTTTTCCTAAAATTGACGAAATGGGAGGCTTCAAAAATTTATTCCTGGGTTAACTAACTCGGCGTCTCTGCAAGCGGGCCTTAAATGTTTACCGGGCGTGTTAAATTACTGCAAAATTATTTGTTCTATGACCGACTGGAAATCTGGAATGCAAAAGACAATTCCTTGAGCTGGTTTAAATAGAGTTCAATAACTTCGCTAAAGAGGCAAGTGAATGAATTTTTATACCATTCCGATTTTTGATAGATTTCCAAAAGGGTATTCCAATAACTGGTTTCAATGTAAATCTAAGTTCGTTTTTTATCTTCCTTTCAATATTTCCTTATTTGTTTGTAAACAAGTGTTCTTCTCTTTGAGTATTAATTGGTTTAATACTCAAAGGTTTTTCTCTATAAATTGATACCTACTTCTCGTTCGTAGTTTAAAATTTAAACTCGTTTGAAAAACACTAGTCTAAAAACAATCCAACAATATAGGGGTAATCTAAAAAAAAATCTCAATCTCACAAAGTAACCACAATAATAGGTACTTACTTACCTTCTTATGTTACTGTGTTATCTATACTTACTAATATTATAAAGAGGAAAGATTTTTTGTTTGTTTGTTTGTTTGTACCGAATAGGCTCTGTAATTACTGGACCGATTTTAACCATTTTTTCACCATTAGATAGCTAAGTTATCAGGAAGTAATATGGGCTATAATTTATTTTCAAAAAATTAGAGATCCTTGAGAAAATTGCAATAATGTAACCCAAAGTAGCAAAATTAAAATGCATTATTTGGCGTGTGCTGAGAAAACTATTGATGATACATAAAAATTATGTACCTACTACACGATTAAAGTACTCATTTTTCTCTACAAAAAAGTCCGTGAGGGAAACCGACCGCCTTTATTATCGTATTTATTAATTCTTCCTTACTAATACATAATTATAAATGCGAAAGTGTGTTTGTTTGTTGGTTTGTCCGTCAATCACGCTGCAACAAAACTACGGATTGATGGATACGGATTTTTTGGATAGGTATAGTTCAGAACCTGGAGGGTGACTATCCTGGAAAATCAAAGAGTTTCCGCGGGATTTTAAAAACTTAATCCACGGACGAAGTCGCGGGCATTCAGCTAGTTTAGGTATAATAATAATACTGATTTTGAAACAAAATTCCACCGATGTACACAGGTATGTTTGCAAAATTCATACTCTGACATCTCGTAGGTAGCGTCTTTTGTTTAACAAATTCTCAAGACACCCTTTTTCTCATGGCGAGACGAATTTGTTAGTTTCTATTTGTTTTCGAATGTGACGACTTTAATTGGGCTATTCAATTTATATCCATGAGATTTTTTTATCTTGTTTTTATTACAGAGATAATTTGTATTGTGAGCACAAAACAAAGAGTGGGTTGCGTGGTTACCACCTATATGACATCGTCTATCTGATTAGGTAAGTCCACTCGTACCGGTTTGTCAAATATTTCCATTTCTTTTCTACCCTTCACCCGTAGTCATGTTACACTTACGATTGTCTATTCGATTGCAAACGTTTGAAAGTTTGGCTAGGGATAGACTAGATGGCGCAGCAGCGATCAAAGACAGAAGTTTATTGATAATATTTCGCGGCATTTTGTATTTTAAATGTTTTTTTAGCATTTAAAATGCTTAAATTATTCACTGTAGTGCCCATTTAGAATGCACATTAAAATAATAAGGTAATTTAAGCGCCATCTAGATTTCGATTTTGAAACTCAAACCTTTCAACATTGCTAACTAGATGGCGCTTAAATTGCCTAATTATTTTAATGTGTATCTTAAATGGACACTACAGTGAATAATTTATGCATTTTAAATGCTAAAAAAACATTTAAAAAATAAAATGCCGCGAAATATTATCAATACACTTCTGTCTTTGATCAGCTGCTGCACCATCTAGTCTAGCCCTAGCCAAACCTTCAAACGTTTGCAATTGTAGAAAGAGAAATAGACAATCGTAAGTGTAACATGGCTAAGGGGGCAGGTCTCTTATTGTTATGTCAAAGTCGTCAATGACCATTACCTTGGTCTTGGAAATGTTCATCCTTAAACCATGCTTCTGCGACGCATCAATAAAAAACGCGTACCTACCCAATTTTATAGATCATCACAATGACATAAGTCTCATATCTCAGGCAGTGAGCGATACGAGCTCTTACATCATCGTCATCATCATCGTGATGGGAAAACTTGATGGAAAAAGAGACGTTGGTCGCAGGAAAAAGTCCCGAATTTGTAACGTACGGGAGTGAACGGGAATCGCGAGTCTCTTTCGCGAGAGACTATTTCGCCTCGCGTAGCACAAGCAAGCAAACAAGCAACCGGCCAAGTGTGAGTTGGACCCTCACATAAGGACTCGCGTTGCCCTGCGTCTGCGCGACCGATCTCATCGCGAGTCCGCGAGCGACGGCCGCCAAGCTCGCGGGCGACCGCGACCCGCGCGGTTCTACTGCGGGTGGCCCGAGCAACCTCGCCCGCCGCGGGCGCAAACCGCGCCGTGAAAATTTCTACTCCATTTTCCATACAAATCTGCATTCTACGGAGGCCGCGGGCCCGCAACCGCTGCGGGCGGGGGTTAAAACCGCTCCGTCGGTTTCATTTCATTCGGGGTTGCTCGTAGAATATTTTAAACTCGAAAGTGTGTAACATGTTTGTCTGTGGTTTGTTCAATCAATAAAGAGCAACGGACTTTGCGAACTATAGAGTGACATCATCGTCATCAGCAGCAAAACATCAACGGCTCAACTCAGTGCAGGTCTCTCAGAGAAGGGTTATAGGCCATAGTCCACCATGCTGACTCAATGCGAATTGGCAGACTTCACACACCTTTGAGAACATTATGAAGAACTCTCAGGTGTGCAGGTTTCTTCACGATGTTTGGCTTCACCTTTGAAACTTGTGATATTAATTTCTTAAACGCACTTAATTTAGAAAAGCCAGAGGTGCGTGCCCGGGATCGAACCTGCGACGAGAGTGATATCTTAATATATATAAATTACATGTCACGTTGTTTGTCCGCGATGGACTCCTAAACTACTGAACCAATTTTGATCAAACTTCGTAACTATCTGTAATTTGGTCGAATTTGAAAGATAGGATAGTTTTTTTTATTAAGATAATTTATTCGTTTTATTTGTATAGGTAAGTTGGCGGTACGAAGTTCGCCGGGTCAGCTAGTAAGATTATATTTATTCCCGGGAAAACAATCGAACCCCGCGAGATTTTTTCTATACTTATGGCACAAGGTCGTGTTTTGTGATTCTTTAAAGAGACCTAAATCTATCGTCATCGTAGACATTTATCGGTCCAGAGGATGATGATGATGAACATTCCTGATGATGAAATGAAAAAAATCAAAAAAATCTGATTATAATGAAAATATGCTGTGTAGATTCCATCTAAGATATATTTTATCTTAATTAGATTATGACATAACGATTCAATAAGTTCGATTTAATTACCATTAGACGACCATTAGGTAGATGTTATTATTGTAGTGAGTCGATGCAGTCTCTGACCTCGATGTTATGAAGTTACGAAATAACAAGTAATGAATGTAATATATTACGATGCAGTTTATAAAATTACGAAATTACTTATAAGCTCAAAACATGAAAGTACGTATTACTCTATCGAATGGGAACAAGTTAAGTAACTGAAAAAACTAACAAGAAATACCTATGTAGAGTTCCTACTAAGCATCAACACAACTTTCAGGTTGTGTAATTCTTAGAAATGAGGAGATCCGTAGGAGAACCAAAGTCACCGACATAGCTCAGTGAGTCGCGAAACTGAAGTGGAAATGGGCGGGCACATAGTTCGAAGAGCTGAAGGTCGTTGGGCTCCCAAGGTGCAGGAGTGGCGACCTCTCACTCATTAATATTGTGGTATACAATTTTAATTTTCGTTTAACGGGCGTTTAATAGGGGTGAAAACAGGTAACCTGTCTTTGCCCTCGCGCAGTTGGGTACCTAATAAATAAAACTCTAAGAACTTAACGGAGGTCACCATGTCGCCTAACGACCATTAAGAATTATTTAATAAATAACCTAGGTCTAATAATCTAATCCAAAATCTACAGATTGAAGGCCAAATATTGTGATTTCAATTTAATTCAATAGGTACGTGGATTAATTAACTTGACACGTTTTACTATAGATCTGGATTGAATTTTCAACCATAAATTTTGGATTACATAGGTTAATAATACCGGGCCATAGCTAATAGACCTCACGGCTTGCTCATGTCTTGCAAGGATTATCATCAGTCATAGTCATTATACAATTGTTTAAGTAAGTATATTATAATGAAGGAAGTGAATTGAACTTAAGACAATCTCCTTTTTGAGGCCGTCAAACTAGAACAAAAAACTTATAAATAGAAAACTGATTCAAAACAAATCATCTACAATAAATGGTTATATAAAACTACATCGATGTAACCTACTAATCTTAAGCTGGATCTGCACGCAAATATACATGCTAGTAAAAGCTTCGTATTATAACTACTCATTCGCTATATAATAGAAGAAAAGAAAAAAAAAAATTAAGTGGCACTTGGGGACTGCCGCGGTAAAGCTATTGCATAGCATTTTTTATCAACTTATGCAATTATAATATTTATGCAATATTTTATTTGCATAATAAAAATTATGCAAAAAAAAAAATTAAAAACAAACAAACAAGAAAAGCGAACTGTCACTACTTTTCGAGTTAGATTCGAACCTGCGACATCATACACCATACGGTAAAGAAAGCGGTAGCTCGTCCACTGCGCCAAATAGAGCTACTTGAGAACCTCTAAAATGTTGAACGCTTACTGAACGACGGTGTTAAGGTTTATTTTCGTTACGGAATTTCTTGATTCGGTCGCCGCGCTCGAACTGTTTGTCCTAGTTCAAAGCCCGCGATAAAAGCTATGCAATAGCTTAAAATATGTTTATTTCATTGAATGGACCTAAATTGAGGAGGGTGTGATGATCTAGTTGTTAATTCTTATCATTTGCAGCGTCGTCTAGTCTGGTTAAAAATCCTTGTTAACTGGATATCTAACCGACTTTCTAGGCCCTTATCTCGGAGAGTCATTAAGTTAATTGTGGCTCTAAATTCGTAATATTATATAACTAGGTAGCTTTTGATCGCAACTTTGTCGGCGTGAAGTAGGTAAAATTTTTAAAAATCCCTTGGGAACCCTCTGTGTTTACGGTATAAAGAGAAGCTTATGTGACATAAGCTATAAATAAAATAAAAATAAAATATCTTTATTTTCAGAAAAGGTTATTACAGTGTCGTATTTTGCTAGTGGTCTCCACACTAGGTAACCTGTATCGTGGCGACCATGTTAGGTTTCCTATTAAGTTTTACAGAGGACTAGGAGTGTTCCATTTGCGAACAGAATATTTTATTTATTAATAAAGCTACGAGGCTACTCTTTATATCATCTTCAAGTCCTCAACTGTACCTCTGCAAAATCACATCAATCCGTTGCTTCGTGATTGCAGGACAAACTAACAAACAATTTCGCATTTATAATATTGTGTTAGTAAGGAACCTTAGGATTAATGGAATAGTCACGGCAAGCTGTGTGGAATTCGTAGACGTCGAACGTATAGGAACGTGTATACCCATCATAACAGTGAGTCTAGACTATTACATTCTCATTTAATTGAATGCATCTTACAGTATTCAATTGCGTAAATGAAACATAAATGGTATGGTACGTAAATGAAATATGATGCTATTGTGGTCGGCAACCGAATTAGTTTTCAATGTGTAACAACAAGCGAAAATTACAACTAGGTACCAAAAACAGTAATCTAACTACTCCGAAAAACCAGCCAAGTGTGAGTCGGACCTCGCACACCGAGGGTTCCGTACTCTAGAAGTAAAAGTAAAACGATAATATTATATTAATTTGCTTATTAATCGTTAACTTTGTTTGTAGAGGTTTATTGTTATTATAAAAAAAACTATGCTAGTTAGCGCGTTGGTTTTATTTTTCCTGTAAAATATACATAAACTTCTATTGACCACTATTGACTTCTATTGGCAAACTTCGGAGATAAGGGGGGTGTGTGTGTGTTTTTCGACATTTTATCCGATTAATCAAAAACTATTACATATAAATAAAAAAAAAACTGTTTTAGAATGTACAGGTAAAGGCCTTTCATATGATACCCCACTCGGTATAGTTATCTTACTTTGAAATTTCAAACACCCGATTTTCCCTTTTTTAATTAAACTAAAAATAATTTTTGAATTTTATTTATTCCAATGTTGTTGGCCCACTATTATACACAACTATTCCAAATTACATGTCGATAGCTTTAATAGTTACTTAAATAATCGACTGTGACAGACGGACGGACGGACGGACAGAGAAAGTCTCACCATAAGGGTTCCATTTTTACCATTTTGGTATGGAACCCTAAAAATGTGTAGTTATTTTAGCGCATCTCCTTAGGAGCTATTATATCTTCCGTTTCAATTTACCTCGTTTTTTTGGGATCATCAAGGTACTAGGTTTAAGCGCGAAACCATTACCAGGCAGAAAATGGGAAGTGCAATAATTCCCCGTTCCTCGAAGAGCACGAAAAGTCTTGTCCAATTGCCGTCTCGTCGGACCATCATACTAATATTATAAATGCGAAAGTGTGTTTGTTGGTTTGTTGGTTTGTCCTTCAATCACGCCGCAACAAAGCTACGGATCGACGTGATTTTTAGCATGGGTATAGTTGAGGACCTGTCGAGAGTGACATAGGATACTTTTTATCCCGGAAAATCAAAGAGTTCCCGAGGGATTTTAAAAACTAAATTTACGCGTACGAAGTCGCGGGCATCAGCTAGTAATAATATAATTATTGGTATTAAAAAATTCTAAGGAGGTAGCTCATCTTATTGAAAAGTTGGCTTTCAAGAAATAAATAATTTGAATTTGAAAATTTATAGTGGACTAAAAAATTATTATTATGAATCTTATAATCAAAACACCAATTCAGTTTAATTTGTGTTCGTAAAATAATGATCACCCGATTGATTGATCACGATCTCACTTAAAAGTGGCAAAGTTAATTTAATAGCGCGCGTTGATGTCTTTTATATGTCGAGATGTTCAAATGAAGCAACGGCCGTGTCAGGTGCTTCTACCAAATCAATGTCAACCTGTCACTTTCTAGAAACTATGAACTAATTTTTTGGGTAATGTTATAGGTATTGTGATACTACCTTCTTGTTCAAATTTCAAACTTTATTCAATGAAGTTTGCAAAAAGAGGAGGAATTGAGGAAATGAAGCACCTAATAACATTATATTATACTAGTTGTTACCCGCGACTTCGTCAGCGTTTGTTTCGGTTTTTTGGAACGTAGTTCCTTATCGCGCGGAACGGAACTCGGAAGGGGGCTAGATGATCGACACTTTTTTGAAACCGACACTTTTTTGAAGGCATTGCATTGTGTTCAGTATTTTCGCGGTATAATATTGGGTCTCCGTAGCCTTGTGGCTACTGCAGTCGCCTAACAGTTAAAAGTCGATGGTTCGAATCCCAGCTTGACAGACTGAATTTTCTATTTTCAATTTTATTTTAAATAATTTCTACATGTGGAATTTTTTATAACTTATAAGTTTTATAACTTATAAGTTATAAAAAATTAGGGAAAGGTTCCACATGTAGAAATTGTTTAAAATAAAATTGAAAATGGAAAATTCGGTCTGTCGAGCTGGGATTCGAATCGATAAAATAATAGCAAAGACAGTTCGAAGAGCTGATGGTCGCTGGGGTCCCAAGGTGCGAGGTCGCCAATCCAGCACCTTGGGACCCCAAACACCATTATTATATTCATGCTAAAGTCATGAGTATAAAACTCACAACTTTCAACATAACATCAGACAAGACAAGTCGCAGGGAGAGCATGTGGAAGTCTATATAAAAGATCTTTGTCCAGCTGTGGACTTCTATCAGTCGATAAAGAACAAGATAGCTTCCAAATGCAGCAACAACCACATAACACTAAGCCGTATAAAAAGCCGTAACAAAACGAACCATCGCATCATAGAAAAGGTAAAAAAAAACACACACACAAACGACCTTATCCCAATTTCCCTCTCGACGAGACTCGACTCACCTCTCCATTTACATAACACTGTGAAGGTTGACTTTCTTTAGGGGGGAGGCTGTATGCGACTCAGCCTTCGGTTCAGTTGTGGAGACGCGCGCGCCCGCGCAAGTGTTTTGTGACAGTTGAGATTGACAGTTCATTTGTTTTTTTTTAATCCCAGCCACAGAGAGTGTACGGATACCATGAGGCTCATTTTTTGGGTACGTTCCATTTTTGAATATTTTTGTTATGTGTGAAACTTTCGTCAGTGAAAGTTTGATTTGTGTATGTATAAGATATTGATATTAGAAGTTGAAAGCTCATATCAATGCGATATGTATTAAGTTTCTTATGTTAATTTATAATATGTGAACAGACCAATAAATTTTAATATGAACAACGGTTTCTGGGTTTAGTGGATAGTTTAAAAAATAAATTTGATATACGATAAAATCCTCAGTTATTTAGGTACCTACAAGAGCTTTTATGTAGCCGACGCAGGTGATTTAGTTCCTTTAGGGACCCTTTTCTGTGATGAATATACTGTCTTCAGAAAGTAAGCTCTCCATGTTAAGTTTCAGCTCAATCAAATGAACGATGCGTGGTAAAGCTCGAACATTGACTTTCATCCCATCGAATATATTTTACAGACATTTTTATAGTATCCAAGTATATTTTATTGGAGATACATACAACTTTTACTTATTCCATAAACTTAAAAAGCCCTTTAATTCACAATAATAGGTTTAAATTTAAAGGAAATATTGCAAAGAGTTTATAAACGAGTAACACATTTGATATCAAATTATTAACATTACTCAATATCGATACATCCTTTCTCGAATTGCGTAAAAGCCTTAACAGGAGGAAGTGTGTCAGACAAGCGACGTGGAATTTGCGAGCGGAACTCTTTATTGAAGCTCGTCATACATCGACGGGGAAATGCTTTGCTATAACAAAGCGATACTGAACGGGTAGGCTTGCGCGATCAAAGCCACTGCTGTGCTGATAATTCTATTGATTGATTAGACCTGACAAATTGAAGTTTAGAGATACGTAAATGCATACATACATACATGAATAAGCAATAAGTCGGTTACCTAGTAAATTGTACTTGAAAGTGACCAGTTTAAGAAATTAATCAAAATATCGAGTTGGACGTGAGTTACTCACAAATTAGTCGATATTCTGACTAATTTCTTAAACTGGACACTTTTTAAAGATTTTTATATAAACCTGTGAAGATGATAATTCCAATGGCGCAATTAGAATGCATAAGCCTACTTTGTCGTATTAGTTAATTAATTGCGAAAAACCAAATTAAATTTGAATTTCGCGGGCAGACCCGTATAATCCACCTTAAGATCAATCAGAGGTGATTGCAGTCGTCACACTGTATTCATCAAATAATTATGGTGGTAAGCTTTCTCAGGTGCTCATTCAAATAATTAAAAAAGTATAATAGACAAAATATTAGCTTGTGAATGAATAACTCACTATATTACCTTCCAGGAGGCGTGAATTCAGAATGAAATGCCTATAAACTTGTTTTAGATCATAGATAACTTTAAAATACTAGCTGCTAGTGGATAAAGCCTTAAGAACAACTCGCCGAGTGGTCCGCATGTTCAGTTTTCTCTTGTTTATTCACCAATCCAAAGTTTGCATAAGTGAGCACGTTCTTTATTAATATAAGGAAATCGTTTGACCGACATCTGAAAAATACAGGTCATTTTATATCCATGTTAGCGATGCCTGCAACTTCGTCCGTGTTTATTTAGGTTTTTTTTTTTCAAATTCGATGGCGTTCCGTCGTTTAATTACAGAGTTACCATAGCCCCTTTTCCAGCTCCATTATCAGAACCTAGATATCAGGAGCAGAGTACTTGTCAAGGTTAACCAAACAAGCTCATATTCGATGGGGTTACGTCGTTTTATTACAGAGTTCCGATTGTTATCTTCCAGTTCTATCATCAGATCAGCTCCATGTCACAATAATATTGCATTGTCATCGGGATTTACATATACCTAGTTAAACTAGCGGCACACTATGATGGCCGGTTTGACGTTTGTCCGCTCATGAAGTTCCGTATTAATTGATAACGACTTTGAAGGAAATAATTGTATTACTTTATTGACGATAGTGATGTGCAGAGATTCATAAATTTTATCGAATGTAGTTTTAGGTTTAGGACTCAAAATTTATTTATTAAATTGATTTCTAAAATGTATACAAGTGTAGAAAAATCAGTTTGCACCATTTAAGGGGTGAATGTACTTGTGAATATGAACAATTTTCACTATGTGGACAAACCTCTGAAATCGCAAAAAAATATCAGCTGTTTCATACAAAAGGTAAAATTTTTATTTTTATATGATATATACCACAACTCGGCATTTGGTTTTCTAAATTGAAAATTTTTAAAAATGGAATCTAATACGATCGTCACATAGGATCGCTGGCTAGCACAACTACTACCTCCGGCAAACTCGCGTCAATGCTCAATTCAAAACAAAGCAGTTTCGAATTGACGTTGCTTCGAAAAGTATAAACTGTCAGTGCAATGCGATTGTGATATAGTTTTGACCTGGCTTTGGATTTCAAATATTGATACTGCATTACTGTTGACCCTTGCTCGTTAATTTGGACTCTGTTCAAGCCCTTTGTTGTGGATTTCGTCGATATGACCGAACGTACGCAGAGAACTGTTCTAAATAGTCAGACACGTGAGTTCGTAATACGCCTTCGTAACTATTTCGATCGTGAAGCTCAAAATGGAGGGCCAATTTTACCTATAACGTCAGTGGTTGAACGCGTAGCTGATGCGCTTAATATTGGACAACGAACTGTTAGACGGATAACTAAAAAAAAATATGGCGAGACTGGCACAGAAGAAAATAAACTTCACACATCAAAAAAGAGAAAACGAGCAAAACCAGTCGTAGGCATCGATAGCTTTGATGCCGATGCTATCCGAAGACATGTTTACGGCTACTATTTACAGAAGGAGTATCCAACAAGAAAAAAGTTGGTGCATTCACTGAAGGAAGCTGGATTATTCTTCGGTGGGGAAAGTTCTTTAACGAAGATTTTGAAGACCATTGGATTTCGATACAAAAAATGTAACAAACGCAAAATATTGATGGAAAGATTTGATATAGCGATGGCAAGGTATACTTTTTTACGGCAAGTGAAAGAAATCAAAAATTGGCAAAATGTTGTGTTCTTGGATGAAACATGGCTTAATGCTAACCATACTGTAGGCCGTTCTTGGAACGATGACACAGCAGCATCTACTTCCAAAGTTCCTGTAGGAAAAGGATCGCGACTTATAATTTGTCACGCCGGAACCATCAACGGGTTTGTCGAAGGTTCTCTCATGGCTTTTGCGTCAAAAACCACTGGAGACTATCATGAAGACATGAATGGAGAAAAGTTTACTGAATGGTTTACCTCAATGTTGTGTAGCCTCCCTGAACCATCTATTATAATTATGGACAACGCCCCATACCACTCGATGCAAATTGACAAGCCACCTGCCCAATCCCAAAAGAAAGCTGATATCGTCGCATGGCTTCGTAAAAATGGCGTAGATGCAAACATGAATATGTTAAAAGCGGAATTAGTACGTCTTTTAAAAGAAAACAAACCAACCAAGATCCGATACGTCATTGACGAAATAGCATTAGAACATGGGCACAGAGTTATACGGTTACCGCCTTACCATTGTGAGTATAATGCGATTGAGTTGGTGTGGGCTCAAATTAAGGGATATGCTGCAAGACACAATACAGAACCCCCATTTACCACAAAAAAAATGCTAAAATTATTAGAAGAAGCTTGTGAACATGTGACTAAAGGAGACTGGGAAAAGGTTGTGAATAGAACTGTTAAATTAATAAGGGAAGATTATGAAAGAGATGTGAAAATAGATAATATTATAGAAAACGAACATATAATTATTAATGTAGGTGATGATAGCAGTGACGACAGTGAAAATAGTAGTATGGACGAATCTGATTAATTATGGCCTTTTGTGGCACCTTTTTTGGTATCTTTTGTATTCATATGTTTCTTGTGTGCATATAAAGTATGTATATTCATTTTCATTCTATTAACCTATTTAACTCACCTACCTATTTAATCAGGTACAAAAACAAAACTTAATTGTTTTTTGTTCGAGAATAAATTGACATTCCACATCACTATTGTAATGTGTCAAACCGGCCATCATAGCGTGCCGCTAAACTAGCGGCACGCTATGATGGCCGGTTTGACGTTTGTCCGCTCATGAAGTTCCGTATTAATTGATAACGACTTTGAAGGAAATAATTGTATTACTTTATTGACGATAGTGATGTGCAGAGATTCATAAATTTTATCGAATGTAGTTTTAGGTTTAGGACTCAAAATTTATTTATTAAATTGATTTCTAAAATGTATACAAGTGTAGAAAAATCAGTTTGCACCATTTAAGGGGTGAATGTACTTGTGAATATGAACAATTTTCACTATGTGGACAAACCTCTGAAATCGCAAAAAAATATCAGCTGTTTCATACAAAAGGTAAAATTTTTATTTTTACATGATATATACCACAACTCGGCATTTGGTTTTCTAAATTGAAAATTTTTAAAAATGGAATCTAATACGATCGTCACATAGGATCGCTGGCTAGCACAACTACTACCTCCGGCAAACTCGCGTCAATGCTCAATGCAAAACAAAGCAGTTTCGAATTGACGTTGCTTCGAAAAGTATAAACTGTCAGTGCAATGCGATTGTGATATAGTTTTGACCTGGCTTTGGATTTCAAATATTGATACTGCATTACTGTTGACCCTTGCTCGTTAATTTGGACTCTGTTCAAGCCCTTTGTTGTGGATTTCGTCGATATGACCGAACGTACGCAGAGAACTGTTCTAAATAGTCAGACACGTGAGTTCGTAATACGCCTTCGTAACTATTTCGATCGTGAAGCTCAAAATGGAGGGCCAATTTTACCTATAACGTCAGTGGTTGAACGCGTAGCTGATGCGCTTAATATTGGACAACGAACTGTTAGACGGATAACTAAAAAAAAATATGGCGAGACTGGCACAGAAGAAAATAAACTTCACACACCAAAAAAGAGAAAACGAGCAAAACCAGTCGTAGGCATCGATAGCTTTGATGCCGATGCTATCCGAAGACATGTTTACGGCTACTATTTACAGAAGGAGTATCCAACAAGAAAAAAGTTGGTGCATTCACTGAAGGAAGCTGGATTATTCTTCGGTGGGGAAAGTTCTTTAACGAAGATTTTGAAGACCATTGGATTTCGATACAAAAAATGTAACAAACGCAAAATATTGATGGAAAGATTTGATATAGCGATGGCAAGGTATACTTTTTTACGGCAAGTGAAAGAAATCAAAAATTGGCAAAATGTGTTCTTGGATGAAACATGGCTTAATGCTAACCATACTGTAGGCCGTTCTTGGAACGATGACACAGCAGCATCTACTTCCAAAGTTCCTGTAGGAAAAGGATCGCGACTTATAATTTGTCACGCCGGAACCATCAACGGGTTTGTCGAAGGTTCTCTCATGGCTTTTGCGTCAAAAACCACTGGAGACTATCATGAAGACATGAATGGAGAAAAGTTTACTGAATGGTTTACCTCAATGTTGTGTAGCCTCCCTGAACCATCTATTATAATTATGGACAACGCCCCATACCACTCGATGCAAATTGACAAGCCACCTGCCCAATCCCAAAAGAAAGCTGATATCGTCGCATGGCTTCGTAAAAATGGCGTAGATGCAAACATGAATATGTTAAAAGCGGAATTAGTACGTCTTTTAAAAGAAAACAAACCAACCAAGATCCGATACGTCATTGACGAAATAGCATTAGAACATGGGCACAGAGTTATACGGTTACCGCCTTACCATTGTGAGTATAATGCGATTGAGTTGGTGTGGGCTCAAATTAAGGGATATGCTGCAAGACACAATACAGAACCCCCATTTACCACAAAAAAAATGCTAAAATTATTAGAAGAAGCTTGTGAACATGTGACTAAAGGAGACTGGGAAAAGGTTGTGAATAGAACTGTTAAATTAATAAGGGAAGATTATGAAAGAGATGTGAAAATAGATAATATTATAGAAAACGAACATATAATTATTAATGTAGGTGATGATAGCAGTGACGACAGTGAAAATAGTAGTATGGACGAATCTGATTAATTATGGCCTTTTGTGGCACCTTTTTTGGTATCTTTTGTATTCATATGTTTCTTGTGTGCATATAAAGTATGTATATTCATTTTCATTCTATTAACCTATTTAACTCACCTACCTATTTAATCAGGTACAAAAACAAAACTTAATTGTTTTTTGTTCGAGAATAAATTGACATTCCACATCACTATTGTAATGTGTCAAACCGGCCATCATAGCGTGCCGCTAAACTAGCGGCACGCTATGATGGCCGGTTTGACGTTTGTCCGCTCATGAAGTTCCGTATTAATTGATAACGACTTTGAAGGAAATAATTGTATTACTTTATTGACGATAGTGATGTGCAGAGATTCATAAATTTTATCGAATGTAGTTTTAGGTTTAGGACTCAAAATTTATTTATTAAATTGATTTCTAAAATGTATACAAGTGTAGAAAAATCAGTTTGCACCATTTAAGGGGTGAATGTACTTGTGAATATGAACAATTTTCACTATGTGGACAAACCTCTGAAATCGCAAAAAAATATCAGCTGTTTCATACAAAAGGTAAAATTTTTATTTTTACATGATATATACCACAACTCGGCATTTGGTTTTCTAAATTGAAAATTTTTAAAAATGGAATCTAATACGATCGTCACATAGGATCGCTGGCTAGCACAACTACTACCTCCGGCAAACTCGCGTCAATGCTCAATGCAAAACAAAGCAGTTTCGAATTGACGTTGCTTCGAAAAGTATAAACTGTCAGTGCAATGCGATTGTGATATAGTTTTGACCTGGCTTTGGATTTCAAATATTGATACTGCATTACTGTTGACCCTTGCTCGTTAATTTGGACTCTGTTCAAGCCCTTTGTTGTGGATTTCGTCGATATGACCGAACGTACGCAGAGAACTGTTCTAAATAGTCAGACACGTGAGTTCGTAATACGCCTTCGTAACTATTTCGATCGTGAAGCTCAAAATGGAGGGCCAATTTTACCTATAACGTCAGTGGTTGAACGCGTAGCTGATGCGCTTAATATTGGACAACGAACTGTTAGACGGATAACTAAAAAAAAATATGGCGAGACTGGCACAGAAGAAAATAAACTTCACACACCAAAAAAGAGAAAACGAGCAAAACCAGTCGTAGGCATCGATAGCTTTGATGCCGATGCTATCCGAAGACATGTTTACGGCTACTATTTACAGAAGGAGTATCCAACAAGAAAAAAGTTGGTGCATTCACTGAAGGAAGCTGGATTATTCTTCGGTGGGGAAAGTTCTTTAACGAAGATTTTGAAGACCATTGGATTTCGATACAAAAAATGTAACAAACGCAAAATATTGATGGAAAGATTTGATATAGCGATGGCAAGGTATACTTTTTTACGGCAAGTGAAAGAAATCAAAAATTGGCAAAATGTTGTGTTCTTGGATGAAACATGGCTTAATGCTAACCATACTGTAGGCCGTTCTTGGAACGATGACACAGCAGCATCTACTTCCAAAGTTCCTGTAGGAAAAGGATCGCGACTTATAATTTGTCACGCCGGAACCATCAACGGGTTTGTCGAAGGTTCTCTCATGGCTTTTGCGTCAAAAACCACTGGAGACTATCATGAAGACATGAATGGAGAAAAGTTTACTGAATGGTTTACCTCAATGTTGTGTAGCCTCCCTGAACCATCTATTATAATTATGGACAACGCCCCATACCACTCGATGCAAATTGACAAGCCACCTGCCCAATCCCAAAAGAAAGCTGATATCGTCGCATGGCTTCGTAAAAATGGCGTAGATGCAAACATGAATATGTTAAAAGCGGAATTAGTACGTCTTTTAAAAGAAAACAAACCAACCAAGATCCGATACGTCATTGACGAAATAGCATTAGAACATGGGCACAGAGTTATACGGTTACCGCCTTACCATTGTGAGTATAATGCGATTGAGTTGGTGTGGGCTCAAATTAAGGGATATGCTGCAAGACACAATACAGAACCCCCATTTACCACAAAAAAAATGCTAAAATTATTAGAAGAAGCTTGTGAACATGTGACTAAAGGAGACTGGGAAAAGGTTGTGAATAGAACTGTTAAATTAATAAGGGAAGATTATGAAAGAGATGTGAAAATAGATAATATTATAGAAAACGAACATATAATTATTAATGTAGGTGATGATAGCAGTGACGACAGTGAAAATAGTAGTATGGACGAATCTGATTAATTATGGCCTTTTGTGGCACCTTTTTTGGTATCTTTTGTATTCATATGTTTCTTGTGTGCATATAAAGTATGTATATTCATTTTCATTCAAATATTCAGTTCGTTCAAATAAATTAAATAAACATATACATTTTTGTTTTATTAAACCTATTTAATCAGGTACAAAAACAAAACTTAATTGTTTTTTGTTCGAGAATAAATTGACATTCCACATCACTATTGTAATGTGTCAAACCGGCCATCATAGCGTGCCGCTAGTGTAGTGTAGGTACATGCAAAATTTCAGCTCAATCGGAAACCGGGAAGTGGTTCTAATATGTTGTTCTGTGGTTCTAATTCGTCATGTAAGATTTGACCTAAACGCACATACATACATTGCAAGTTAAATAAAAGCTATTAAAATTGGGGTTTGATTAAGTTATGGAGTAAAATCGCCAAAACTATTATTCCCTATTTCACCCTTCAGGTTTAATTTTGTAAGAACATTTTGTTTTAAATTCATTATAGCTCTCTCAAAACATTATTCCCACGAAACGGTCAAGGTGAGTTCAATAATAAATTTTGTTTTGCAATACATATATCCTGCCACAGTTGACCTGTTGCCTTGTAAGTTTTTTAATTCAAATAATTTTTTGATTCACTTTTGGATAATGTTCTGCAGGCTGAATGAAGACTATATTATAGTTATCATCATCATCATCAGCAACCCATCAACGGCTCACTACTGAGCGCAGGTCTCCTCTCAGAGAAGGGTTAAAGGCTATAGTGCACCAAGCTGGCCCAATGCGAATTGGCGGACTTCACACACCAAGAACATTATAGAGAACTCTCAGGTGTGCAGGTTTCCTCTCGATGTTTTCCTTCACCGTTAAAGCAAGTGATATTTAATTACTTAAACGCACAATATGACTCCGGAAAAGTCAGAGGTGCGTACCCGGGATCGAACCTGCGAGCCCCCGAATAGGAGACCGCAGTCCTAACCACTAGGCTATCACTGCTTATAGTCTGCGTAGTTGACTATAATATAGTCAACTACGCAGATTATTAATTTAAGTAAAGTGTGTTGGTTTGTCCTTCAATCACGCCGTAACAGAGCTACGGATCGTCGTGATTTTTTGCATGGGCATAGCTGAGGACCTGGAAAATGACATTTACTTTTTATCCCGGAAAATCAAAGAGTTTCCGAGGGATTTTAAAAACTAAATTCACGCGGACGAAGTCGCGGGCTTCAGCTAGTATTATAAATGCGAAAAAGTATTTGTTTGGTGGTTAGTCCTTCAATAAAGGCGCAACAGAGCTACGGATGACGTGATTTTTCATGAGTATATTTGAGGACCCGGAGAGTGACATAGGCTAGGTACTTTTATCCTGGAAAATCAAAGAGTTACCGAGGGATTTTAAAAAATTAACTAAACTAAATTAACTAAAACTACGCGGACTCAGTCGCGGGCATCAGCTAGTATTCTTATAATTCAGTATTTGATTATAATAAATCACGAAATAGGAACGTATCACATTCATTAATTTAAAATAGAAAGTACATATTATATATATGACGGCATTTTTCAAATACACATTTACATCCATAATGTAGCGTAATGGGGTGCATTATGATGTATTTAGGCTTCACAACGCTCATCTCAGCAATTTGTGTGCAAAGTAGAGGTAGACGGGCAATAAAACACTATCGTTGTTACATAGTACTAGTTATGTCATAAGCATATTTACTACAGACGTTATATCTGGTACCCAACGAAATGAAATTGAAATGGAAAGTTTAACGGCTTTTGGTTTTCTTTAGTCCGCTTTGGTGGCGTAGCGGTTAAACGAATAGAGTGAAACTATCGGTTCGGGTATTCGAACCCCCCGTTCGAATCCTGACTTCAGATTGTTATTTTTAAAAGGCACTTCGTTCCAACAGAGTGTTCGACGACATTACCGCTTTTTTGTCGTTATAAACCTTTGATTTTAAATTCATTTAGCTCTCTCAAAACATTAACATTTCTCACGCAAATTAAAAATTAAACAGTCAAGGTGAGTTCAATAATAAATTTTGTTTTGTAGTAGGAAGTATTACAGACTACAGTAGAATAGAATACAATAATAATTTTATATAAAAAATTCTTTTTAAAAACTGACTTCAAACGCCCGAGACAGTACAAAGTATATATAATTTATTGTTGATATTTTAAAAACCACTCGACCGATTTCGATAAAATTTTAATGAGACGACCTGGGAAGTATACTCTTTGAAACAAATTGGTTCAGGCGTCTTCGAGTAATCGGTGAACATACATTAAAAAAAAAATTAGACGAATTGAGAACCTCCTTTCTTGAAGTCGGCTAAAAACGGCTTTTAAACAAATTTTAAGTTTTCGTTTGATATTTCGTCGATATCAACAATGAATGCGAAAGTGTGTTTGTTTGTTAGTTTGTCCTTCAATCACACCGCTGACGTGATTTTTTGCATGGGTACCCATAGTTGTGGACCAGGAGTGTCATCTAAGGCTACTTTTTATTTTTCGATTATTATTTATTAGATTATTTGTCCTTTGAACACATTTTGCCAAAAGTATCTAAAATTTTTACATTCATTATCAAAAATATAAGAATGTGCGAGAGAGAGGGATACGAAATGTAAATAATCTATAGATCGTACTCTAGCTCTGCTCAATCTCAAGATAAAGTTAAAATGAGACACAAATATGTCTTGACATAAATCTGTCTCGTTTTAACTCAGTTTGAGTCTGAGCTAAGTGAGAGTGCTATCTATAGATCTCACCCTATTAGTCCTCTTAAAAAATTTATTCTAGTCTGGCGGATTATAGCAAAGGAATATTAGTTTTCTTTGAACACTTCTGCTATTAAGATAGTGGTGAGACGCAGTGGCTTGAAATCGAGAGCACAGTAAACATCCTGGCACACTGATCTATTTTTTGTCACCTGCTGCGGCCTGCGGCAGGAAGCCAAACCGCGGCGGTGGCAGGTGCATGCTCGGATTACTAATAAATAACCGGCGTTTTCTACGCCCCACTTGTGGTTAGGTTAAGGCTCGCGCACATTACAACTAACTGGTATTAGTGCGAAGCGGGCCCCATTGCAACTCAGAAAAGTACATGTCAAAAATTCTGAAACCGATGGGATTCGACCCACATCAAATTATCATCATACCATTCATTTGAAAATTTTCTTGTGTAAGTAAACACTTTCATAAAAATAAAAAACGTGTGGCAGTCGGGGACTGCTGCGGTAAAGCTATTGCATAGCATTTTCTAGTCGCACGCACACAAACATCGTGCCTAAGTCTGCCGAACTGAAACGACGGTGTTAGGTTTATTTTCGTTACGAAATTTCTTGATTCGGTCGCTGCGCTCAAAGCCCGCGATAAAAGCTATGCAATAGCTTAAAACATTTCAAACATTTTATTATGAACCGTAGCACACTATGGGCGGATTGATCAGTCACCGACGCTTATCTAAATATATAAAAGGAAAATGTGACTGACTAACTGACTTACAGAATGAATGATCTATCAACGCACAGCTAAAACGGATCAGGAGTCGGATCAGGCTGAAATTTGACGTTCAGATAGCTATTTATGACGTAGACATCCACTAAGGAAGGATTTTATAAATTAAACGAAATAGAGGTTACAAAAATAGAAACGTGAGCGAAGCCGCGGACAAAAGCTAGTAGAGATATGCTTTGTGCCACTGAGTTGCACTGCGACTAGCCTCAAGATTAGTTTGCGAGGCGATTTAGTTTTTAAGCTATTGCATAGCTTTTATCGCGGGCTTTGAACTAGGACAAACAGTTTGAGCGCGGCGACCGAATCAAGAAAATCCGTAACGAAAAAAAAACCTAATACCGTCGTTCAGTAAGCGTTCAACATTTTAGCTATTTTAGCATTTAGCTCTGTTTGGCGCAGTGGGCCGAGCTGCCGCTTTCTTTAGATGTCGCAGGTTCGAATCTCACTCGCGAAGTAATGACAGTGCGCTTTTATTGTTTGTTTGTTTTTTAATTAATTTTTTGCATAATTTTTATGATGCAAAAAAAAACATTGCATAAATATTATAATTGCATAAGTTGATAAAAAATGATATGCAATAGCTTTACCGCGGCAGTCCCCGAGTGCCACTTAATTTTTTTTCTTTACGTTGCAAATTACAATGTAGTCCGGGCCGACCTAATGTGCGCGGGTCTTAACTCCTCTCCTATCAAACATTAAAGTCGATGTTTATGAGCCCGATTAGAAATTTGATGCCTGGTTTTGTGGTCCAAGATCCCAGTGCCGCCAGACCTAAGTTATTTTCTCAGCAATTATTTGTGTACGATAGAGTACTGTTCGAATGTCCGTTCAGTATATGCGTACCAGTTAGATTGTGCCGACGGCCAATTTCCAGATACCAGGTGCTAAAGGTAGGTAAAAACTAGAATAACTTATCTTAAATTCTCAGGGCTGATTTTCATATATGTTTTAAAGAATATTGTAAAAATTAATAAATTAATACTGCCAGACGCTTACCGCCGGCGGTTACTTTAGCCAGACGCTTTGAAGCTCCCAAAAAAATATTAATTTAAGTTAACTTATATTCTCAGTTCTGATTTTTATACATGATACTCAGGGAACTATTGCGATATTATCTGTAAGCTGCCAGACCTATTGGAAGGGTCAAACATCCCCCCAGACACACATTATGCGTCCCCATATGTATGAGCGCTAGAACATGATTCACTTGTTTAAGTGTGTGAGAGATAATATCATCATACTATAAAATTATAAATGCGAAAGTGTGTTTGTTGGTTTGTCCTTCAATCAATCTGCAACAGAGCTACGGATCGACATGATTTTTTGCCTGGGTATAGCTTTCAGAAGATATTGCAATAGTTCTCTCTCTCTAGATCCTAAGCTATACCCAGACAAAAAATCACGTCGATCCATAGCTCTGTTGCAGAGTGATTGAAGGACAAACCAACAAACACACTTTCGCATTTATAATATTATAGTATGATGATATTATCTCTCACACACTTAAACAAGTGAATCATGTTCTAGCGCTCATACATATGGGGACGCATAATGTGTGTCTGGGGGGATGTTTGACCCTTCCAATAGGTCTGGCAGCTTACAGATAATATCGCAATAGTTCCCTGAGTATCATGTATAAAAATCAGAACTGAGAATATAAGTTAACTTAAATTATATATTTTTTTGGGAGCTTCAAAGCGTCTGGCTAAAGTAACCGCCGGCGGTAAGCGTCTGGCAGTATTAATTTATTAATTTTTACAATATTCTTTAAAACATATATGAAAATCAGCTCTGAGAATTTAAGATAAGTTATTCTAGTTTTTACCTACCTTTAGCACCTGGTATCTGGAAATTGGCCGTCGGCACAATCTAACTGGTACGCATATACTGAAAGCACATTCGAACAGTACTCTATCGTACACAAATAATTGCTGAGAAAATAACTTAGGTCTGGCGGCACTGGGATCTTACTCTATTGTCGGCGATATTAATTTAACTCTTTTTCCGCTCTTTTTGCCTCATTTCGCTTTTTATGTACGAAAAAAACTTGCGGTTTCAATGAAACACAATCTCGATTAGAAATTGAAGTAGGTGGGTAAGTCAAGTAGAGAATAAAGGTGAAATCACACCTGTCGACATCCACAATTACATTTCAAGGTTAAAAAACAAATGTCATCAACGTCGTCGTCTTGACCTATAGCCTGAATCTCCTCTCAGATTTAGAAGGGCTTAGACCTTAAAGACTTTTAGACGCTGACCAAGAGCGCACTGGCAGCCTTTATAAACACACCTTTGAGCACAATATAGAGAACTCTCAAGCATGCAGGTGTAAAGCCATACGTACTAAGTACCTACCTACTAACTTAGTTTTGACATTTTATCGCCAGATATTTTCCAAATTACATAAATGAGTATTTATTGTTTTAAACCCAATTCTAACATCGCATTTATAATGTTAGTAGAGACGTTGTACCTACATAGAACAAAAATATCGTAAAAAAAAAGCGAACGCAAAAGCCTTTCATCTATAATTTCTCGTCTGAACTAAAGTTCTACAGAGCTACACGGTTTGTCAAGTTCGGCCTTGACTTTGTACCATTAGCTACGTTTCCGATCACACGTAACGCCAATTTAACGCTACGTTAACTGTCGCTCAACCTAGTACACTTTACCACACTTTACCGAGGAAACCAATTTCACTCTATAATTTTTATTGCATAAATAAACAGCAGGTTGACGATCTCTGGCGCGGTCATGCGAATCGCTTCTGCAGTTTAGAAAACTCTTTTCAGCCAACTTTAATAAATATATAATAAACTAGCTGATGCCCGCGACTTCGTCCGCGTGGATTTAGTTTGTTCCTAGTTTTCCTGAATTTTCTTTGCTATAAACCTCACGGAGCCCGAGACCTTTCCAACGAATGCAAAACCGTGGAAATCGGTTCGTGCGTTCTGGAGTTATAGCGTCAGGAAGGAAAACCCGACTTATTTTTATATAGTAGAGATAAAAATAGACCACAGTCCTAACCACTCGGCTGTCACTAACAAGCAGTAAACTTACTACAAAAGTAAATGTCGTTATAATGTCCTAAACGAAATTTGCTTCGCTTTTAACTTCTAATGTATCTAGTGTAATAAAGAACTTTCTAAAAACTTTCCGTTTAAAGGAACTGCGTAAGGCTTTTGCTTATAAATGGGTGGATTAAACTAAATTCATTGTGTTCTTTATATTCGCTGACTGATTGTGGTGATCAGATGTCACCGCCTCTCCAAAAGCCATCTCAATTCTCAGTTGAAACTGGTTATTAGATCGAATCTGGGTTATTATATTTATAAATACCTTCATCTTCACTTCTTTGTATACCTAAACAGCATCAATATTTAGGAAAATGAGGTTATAAAGGAGATATAAGAAAGAAAACAAAAGGATGAATATTATATTATGTACTTCCAAATAACAAAGTATAGCACTATGCCAGTTAGACATTGTGATTAATAGTTCAGATAGTTTTTATCCTTCCGGATAGACATTGTGATTAATAGTTCAGACAGTTTCTCTTCTTCTTATCAACCGATAGACATCCACTGCCGAACATGAGTCTCTTGCATAGACTTCCACCTGCCTCGCTTTTACGCCGTCTGTATCCAGCGGCTCCCTGAGACTCGTCTGATGTCGTCGATCCACCTAGTGTGGGGTCTGCCAACACTGCGCTTTCCGGCGAGAAGTTGCCACTCCAGCACCTCAGGACCCCAACGACCATCAGTTCTTCGAACTATGTACCCATTGCCACTTCATCCAGTTAGATAGATAAGCCAAGTTAATATCCGGATGAACATTCCGGTATAAGTTATAATGTACGTGACTCATCATGTTGTCATTAATTCAACCCTAATTACATAACAATCGTAGGAAACAGATTCTTAACTGGCGAACAATGCAATAATCGTAGACGACATTGTTTGAACACGCTGGTGATTGGATTACACGGCAGATTTGCCGGTGCTATTGTAGCATTATTTTGTCAGTCTCGGTTATATTACCTACTTGAGGCTGTTGGTTTTTCTTAATAGCAAGCAAGCAATAGCAACCCATCAACGGCTCACTACTGAGCGCAGGTCTCCTCTCAGAGAAGGGTTATAGGCCATAGTCCACCACGCTGGCCCAATGCGAATTGGCGGACAATTTACTTAATATGTGGGTAGTAAATAATATATAATCCTCTGAGTATTAGCCAGCTGAAGTGGCAGTGGGCAGGTCATATCTGTCGCAGAACCGATGGCCGATGGGGCAGACGTGTTCTGGAGTGGAGACCGCGTACCGGCAAGCGCAGTTTAGGACGCCCTCCAGCTCGCTGGACCGAAGGTGGCGGGAAGCGGTTGGATGAGGAAAGCTGAGGACCGTGTTTGGTGGCGAGCTCTCGGAAAGGCCTATGTCCAGCAGTGGATGAATACATTCTTGAGGCTGATGGATTGGATTGGAAATAATATAACATGTCTCTGTATGTAGGACAATTGCCTACTTCATCTACTTATATGTACTTTCTTATTTTTATTTTCTCTAAGAGACACCACATTTAGTGAGTAAATCTTTAATTCATTCAGCATTTTTTTTTATTGGCGCTCCATGTAGAATCATATCTTTCAGAGATAGTCGCGACGGGTTGTCTCGATTACCTAGCGCTTTATTTAATATCACGATGATGATGATATATTTAAACAAAGTGTAAATAAAACTGTGCCTTACTAATGCCTATGTCATTGCCTTCTTGAATCAAGTTTGCGTGGCCTCAAAAAAAGGCAAAAAGAATCCACCGTAACTATATCACGGTTTGAAAAAAAAATCTATTTTCTACAGAGATAGAATTATGAATTTAATTTCAAAACAAAAACTAATATGCACATATGAAGAAACATGTAGCTACACCATTTTTACTTATTAATACCTATAATTTTTGTCTAATTTTTTTCAAAGTAGGTATATCCCTTAGAGCCTTAGACCATTAGATTAAATAGTGAGACTTATTATATTTTTAATAAGATTAATGTTTTCACAAAACACTCAATAACTCGACAAGTCTACACGCATCACTGTCCCATCATCAAGTACCGCCCTCCGAGAAAGTCCATTTATATTATCACCTCACACATAATTGCAAATTAGCTCACAAAATCATTCCGATTCACGACCTTACCCCGCACTAATAAGTGTCAATAAACGAGAGAACTTTTACTTTTTTTAACAGCTCCATAACCGGCATCGCAAATAAGAGTTCACTTTCGGTGTGAGATTCGTAGTTAATTTACTTTGGCCCATGTGAAGGTTGTATTGTGTAATGATTGCATCAGAGTAAACGATTACAATAACTGTACTTTTTACGAGTAAATTTCGTGGGAGCACTTCCACATCCGTCTTAATCAGAGTTTTGGAAGTATGTTGGTCTTATTGATGATTTTCTTGCTTAAATATTTATACGTAATGAACAGTAGTCCTAATTACAGCAATGTGTAAATATCAAATAATAAGACATCGAAATCAAACTTCTTAGAAGGGTGTAACAGGGTTGGTTGATGTCCCCCCTTATCTTTAATTACTATATTATCGAAGAAAGGTAGATGTAGCAGGTGAGTTAACATCGGAATGTAATCACAAACCCGTCTTCACTTTCGGTATACAATCCATAATAAATTAATTATTTATCTATGTAAAGATTCTATTGTATAATATCATGGTTGCGTCATGTGCAATTACAGATATTTATTTCCGCGATTTTTAGTGTTATGTTATACCTATCTTTCGCATAGCCATCTCGTTGTACTTAATGACTTTTGCAAATAATTTTCTTTACAAAATTGCTTCTCGTAAATATATATTAATAAATACATATTATTTAATCATCATTTCACTTTGTGCAGAGGAAGCTTTTCGTTCTACATTTTAACTATTGTGCTGCATGTCAAAAAAAGAGTAGGCTCCAATCACTTTAGATTTGTATAGCGACGGTTTTAGAGTTGTACAACCTGAAGAAGTAGGTGTATATCCATAGGATATTAAAAATTATATTTACACAAATTTACAAAACCTGCAAAGATTCTCTCACTCAGAGTAAACTAAAACCGTACGACAATCTGTAAAAAATCACCATGTCATGACCTGCAGGGTTACTCAGGGTGGATCCATTCACCTATACTCTTAAACCTTTACGTCAAAGAACTTATGGGTGTCTAAGATATTAGCTATGTTGCATCATTTCATGACAGTGTATCTCAGCAAGAGGCAGATGTGTCTTCGATATGGGCCTAATATTATGACACACAACAGTTACTAGATACACCAGGATCTAGGTCACATAAATCATTTAAAAAGAAAGTTATGCAAAAAGCCCTAATCCATAAATAATGAAAGTCGTAGAATAAATCTGAATATATCAAAAGGACAACAAATAAGTATGCTAATGAGCAGTGACACAAAAAATTCAAGACTAACACACCTATATAACGTAGGTAGGTATATAAATGGGCGATTAACTCTAATTAGCTAATCTGTTATCTCTCTCAATGATATGGAATTTCATATCAACAGATCAACTGAGATTGCTGAAACTGGTTTTAGAAATGGCTAAGAAATTGATGTAACAAGTGTTTAATTTATTTAACTCAAATAATTTGAATTTACATGAATATTCTTAATATGTAGATTACGTAATATAATACATTAGTAAGCAAAAGGAATTCCTAATGAGATCGTTATTTCATTTCACTTGTTTAATTTACGAATATATTTAACATGAGCGTAATATTTAAATTATACTTCTAAACTAGATGATGCCCACGACTTCATCCTCGTGGATTAAGGTTTTTTATTCATTGATTTTATACATTGATAAAATGTAGCCTATTTAAGCTAATCTCGGGTATGAGCTATCCAGGCAAATCGGTTCATTTATTGTGGCGTTAAAGAGTAACAAACATCCATCCATCCATCCATACATCCTCACAAAGTTTCGCATTTATAATATTAGTATTAGGATTAGTTGGATTTTTGTCATAATAATTCTATGTATTTTAAATACTTACATAATAATAAGTCAAATTAAATTTTGTCGTATTTACTAGTACTTTACTTTAGTTTGACGTTGTTGTAGTGTAAACCTTGTTCGAACAGCGCCGGCCCCAGAATTTGTGAATGTATTTAAGTTACTTTATTCGGATAATTCCTTATGGATAGCTTAATACTTTAATAAAAAATAGCTGGTAAGAAACTCGTCCATTAATATTATGATTTATCAATAAAATAAAGGTCTCCAGGAGTTACATAAAAAAACCTAGGCACCTGTAGATATTATAAAGATTTTATACAATCTATGTAAAATTTAATGTTGTGCAACTAACTTTGATGTTAAATCCTCGCGATTTTCCCATACCTTCGTGTGTTGATTTCGATAATAGCTATATCGGTTTTGATTTTTATTACATAAACAACGCATATTTGATAACGATTACATAAGGCCGTTTTGATCGCTATATGAGCTTGAGCATGTTTAACAGTCAGCGTTTAACAGTTAAACTGCGGATATAGGTTTATTTAATTATTCTTAACAGGCCGTTCACTTGTCGATTAAATTATTATATCATCATCAACAACAAATCGCAGGTCTCCTCTCAAAGAAGAGTTACTATAGGCCATAATCCGACACGCCTGGTCCAATGTAAATTGGCAGTGTGAAACACATTCGAGACCATTTTGATGTTTTCCTTCACTCGAATAAATCGAATTAAACATTGCTTATTTCAAAGATTTTCCGAAGATTTTTTTTAAAGTTACTTTTGTATCGGTAGTTATTAGGTTTAATATTACGTTAAACTGTAATCGTCGCTCCGTTGTTTCACTCTCACTCCAAAATGGATGGTGGACTGGTTGACGGACTGGTCTGCAGACGGGTCGGAGGACTGGTCGGCCCGGAATGCTGTAGAAAGCTCGAATCGTAATGAAGAGGCGGGCGGGACGCCATGGTTTTCAAAATGGCTTTATCGTTAGAGAAATTATCGCTTTATTGTCTCTTGTTAAGCCATTGAGTTATCGGTTGTAACGTAAAAACACGCACTAAACCGTTTGCCTCCATTTTTACAAAACTCCTTGCCCATATCTCATTTTCAGAAAAGTCAGAAGTGCACGGGTTTGAACCCGCGAGCTCCCGAATAGGAGACCGCAGTCGTAACCACTAGGCTATCAGAATCATACCTGCAAGATACCGTTCAACAATAAAATTAAAATTAACGTAACATTAATCTCGTTACCTATACTGACTGTGTCGTGCAAAAATGTAGATTTCCTTGAACACTAACCTAGAAATTCGAACAAAGCTGTCTTGCTAAAAAAGTAAAAGTAATTATGTAACATTCATATCGGTAACAAATTTTTAAGCTCGCAGACGACTGAACATAATAAGTTGCCTTTAGATTCGATTTCCGATAGAACAATAGAAGATTAACCATTTACCCAATAATAAATATTTAATCATTGAAAACTATTATTTGAAAGCTTTTACGGGCTACGAGTTAGAATTTCCCACGGGAATGTTTTGTTTTTCTGGGATAAAAGTAGTATACGTTACTCTTCCTTCAGGCATACAAAAGATCAAGGTATTTCAATCCGTTTTCACGCTTCTGCGTGAATGATGAAGAAACCAACAAACAAACACACTTTCGCATTTATAATATTAAGTAAGTAGTAGGGAGTCCAATCGGTCGTCAAAATAAAACAAGTGTAAATTAAAAAAAATATTTTTAAATGCAAGCTTTTAGTAGCTACATCATTAGACTCTGGATATCATCTAGGATCAGAGTACTTGTTATGACGAATCAAACGAGCCCAAACTCGATGGGGTTACGTCGTTTTATTACAGAGTTCCGATAGCCATCTTCCGTCTCCATCATCAGATCAGCTCCATGTCACAATAATATTGCACTGTCATCCGATTTACACATACATGCAAAATTTCAGCTCGATCAGAAACCGGGAAGTGGGTCTAATTCATCTTGCAAGATTTTACCCAAACAAACATTGCAAGTTAAGGTGGAAGACAAGGGTCTGCCCGCGAAATTCAAATTAAATTTGGTTTTTCGCAATTTGTAAACTAATACGACAAAGTAGGCTTATGGCCTTCTAATTGCGCCAGTGGAATTATCATCTTCACAGGTTTACATAAAAATCTTTACTTGAAAGTGACCAGTTTAAGAAATTAATCAAAATACTGAGTTGGACGTGAGTTACTCACAAATTAGTCGATATTTTAATTAATTTCTTAAACTGGACACTTTCAAGTAAATATTTTTATATAAACCTGTGAAGATGATACTGCCATTGTCGCAATTAGAATGCCATAAGCCTACTTTGTCATATTAGTTTACAAATTGCGAAAAACCAAATTAAATTTGAAAATCGCGGGCAGAACCGTGTCTTCCACCTTAAATAAAAGCTTGTAAACTAAATCGATACGTTGACATAACAAGTTCAAATCAGAAATGTAAATTACACATGACGTGCATGCATCGTGAGGAAGGGACCGCGCGTGCTTTCTAATGACAATACGTGCATGCAACTTGCAAGCGAGAGTATGGGAAACTATATTGGCTGTGACAACAAAAACTACTTTGGAAATTATTTCGATCGCTTACTGTCTGTGCATGATAGTCGATTGTGCTGTGTGCTAGTCAAACAAAGTTGACTTTATGTTAGGTACCGGTTATGTTGACCCAAGGTCTATCATTGGAGTGGTGACTGACTATTGGAGGTCCGAAATTAATATAGGTACTTACGTGTGATTTAAATTAGGTTCAATTTTTTTTCTGTAATTTTATTGATACGAAATCATATTATCCAAACCATTATAGATGTAGGTACCTACTTATTATTCAAATACCTTTTATCTAGTGGTTCGCCCCGAACTGAGACCTCGCGGTAACGGTTTCCCATAATTACTTATTCATTCAATAGATACAATATGACGATTAAAATTGACATTATTATTACGCCCGTTTTCACCAACCATACCAAAATCATCCCCTTTGTAGAAGTCTCTTTACTTAGGTAGCCCCTAAATACAATCCTAACATCCCAATGTCATTTTCACCTTTAGTTGTCCCGTAGAGGCTCGTAATAACAAAGTTGACAGAAAGTGTCAACTAACTTAACATAATTATGTAGCCTGTAAAGGTAAGGGGACTGTAGTGAAATCCTCAAGGCCTCAATAAAACTTATAATAGGTATAGTTTTTTGGAACATTCAAATTAAATTATTTGTACACAGCGTCATCTATCGACACGATCAGAAAACATGTAAAAACAAACTACAACGTGAAGTTTTATTGATGTTTGATAACTAAATAATAATTTTAATTGAATAATATGTTATTATATGTATTAGTACTTATAGTCATAAAAAATAATAATAATTTACATATAGCTGCATTTGCTATAGGAGATGAGAGCGCCATCTATTGACATCATTGTGAAGTTCTGTTAAAAATACTGCTGCTCATTAAAAGTTAAATATTTTAGTTTCCTTATTACATTTATCTAATTTTAGTATTTGTTGTTCAAGTACATGATATTACGCTAATAATTATAAAACTTTCAAGCCCGGCCTTGCAATGGTTAATCCGTTCTGAGGTCAAATATAATCTCCACTTTGAAAGCCCCCCATTTCGTCAATTTTAGGAAAAAAATTAAAAAAAATATACTTTTGTACTCTGTTCCAAATTATCTTTAAAATGATATACTATAATTCTATGAAACGCTAAAAAAAATATTTTACTTCGCATTCGCTTTTATGAGAGCCCCCATGAAATAAAGATTTTTATAACTTTTTAAGCCATTTTCGGCTGGAAGCTATCGGTTTACATATTATATCTAAATTTGAAGTAATTCCGTTCAGTAATTCAAAAGTTATAAGGCTCTGACAGACGGACGGACGGACAGACGGACGGACGGACAAGTGCAAATTCACTCAAGTAGACTCAGAGACCTCGCTTCGCTCGGTCAATTATAATATTTAATGAACTGATGAATAAACGAATGAAATTGTAATGAATTCAAAAAAAAGCCGGCCAAGTGCGAGTCGGACTCGCGCACCGAGGGTTCCGTACTCCAAAAGTAAAAGTAATTCCAAAAACTCTAAATTGTAACTCCAAATTGTTAATATTAAAAAACTATGCTAGTTAGAGCGTTGGTTTTATTTTTCCTGTAAAATATACATAAACCTCTATTGACCATAATTATTTCAGATTTTTCGATTGGTAAACTTCGGAGATAAGGGGGGGGGAACGGTATTTTTTTCGACATTTTGGCCGATTACTCAAAAACTATTATATATAGAAATAAATAAAAAACTGTTTTAGAATGCACAAGTAAAGGTCTTTCATATGATACCCCACTCGGTATAACTAGTGGTTCGCCCCGAACTGAGACCTCGCGGTAACGGTATCCCATGATTATTCATTCAATCGATACATGACGACCAAAACTGACATTATTATTATTATGCCCGTTTTCACCAAACATACCTAAATCATCCCCTATGTAGGAGTCTCTTTACGTAGGTAGCTCCAAAACACAATCCTAAGTCCTAACATCCGTCCCAATGTCCTTTTAGGTGTCCCGTACAGGATCGTGATAAAGAAGTTGACAGTAATCATCACATAACTTATCATAGGTAGCCCGTAAAGGTAAGGGAACGTCAGTGAAAACATTGAATTATTATGTAGGTACTAACGAGTGAAAACGGGTTAGGGGCATCTGTACAAATCGTCATCTATCGAAGCGAATAGAAAATATACAAAATGATATTTAACTAAAGAATAATTTTAATTGAATAATATGTTATTATATTATGTACCTAAATAATAATGGTCGACGCAAAACTGTTTTTGGGATAAATCGTAGTCGTAACTCCTAGTTCAATGGAATAGTTAATGACTGCGCCATCTATTAGCATTATTGTGAAGCTATGTGAAATTTACTGATGCTCATTAAAAATTAAATAATCTCGTTTCTTTATAATATTCGTATAATTTTAGTATTTGTTGTTCAAGTACAGGATACAAGTGAAGTAAGAAAATAAGTAGAACTTGAAAATATATAGAAAATTTTCCCAGAGAGCGTCTTCAAGCGAGCGTATTAAATCGCCACTTTGGAAGCCCCCCATTTCGTCAATTTTGGGAAAAAAATTAAAAAAAAATACGGTTGTACTCTGTTCCAAATTGTCTTTAAAATGATACACAGAAAACCTATGAATCGCAAATAAAAAAAAATTTCTTCGCATTCGCTTCTATGAGAGCCCCCCTGAAATAAAGATTTTTATAACTTTTTAAGCCATTTACGGCTGGAGGCCATCGGTTTACATATTATATCTAAATTTGAAGTAATTACGTTCAGTAATTCAAAAGTTATAAGGCTCTGACAGACGGACGGACGGACGGACGGACGGACGGACGGACGGACGGACGGACGGACGGACGGACGGACGGACAAGTGCAAATCGCTCTAGTAAACTCAGAGACCTCGCTTCGCTCGGTCAATTATCTTACTTTGAAATTTCAAACCCCTGATTTTCCCCCTTTTTTAATTAAACTAAAATAATTTTCGCGTTGATTTTATTTTTCCTGTAAAATATACATAAACTTCTATTGACCATAATTATTTCAGATTTTTCGATTGGTAAACTTCGGAGATAAGGGGGGAACGGTATTTTTTTTTTGACATTTTGGCCGATTACTCAAAAACTATTATATATAGAAATAAATAAAAAACTGTTTTAGAATGCACAAGTAAAGGCCTTTTATATGATACCCCACTCGGTATAATTATCTTACTTTGAAATTTCAAACACCTGATTTTCCCCCTTTTTTAATTAAACTAAAATAATTTTCGCGTTGGTTTTATTTTTCCTGTAAAATATACATAAACCTCTATTGACCATAATTATTTCAGATTTTTCGATTGGTAAACTTTGGAGATAAGGGGGGGGGGAACGGTATTTTTTTAGACATTTTGGCCGATTAATCAAAAACTATTATATATAGAAATAAATAAAAAACTGTTTTAGAATGCACAAGTAAAGGCCTTTCATATGATATCCCATTCGGTATAGTTATTTTACTTTGAAATTTCAAACCCCCGATTTTCCCCCTTTTTTAATAAAACTAAAAATAATTTTCGATTTTTATTTATTCCAATGATGTTGGGCCACTCTTATACATAACTATGCCAAATTTCATGTCGATAGCTGTAATAGTTACTGAAATAATCGACTGTGACAGACGGACGGACGGACGGAGAAAGTCTCACCATAAGGGTTCCATTTTTACCATTTTGGTACTGAACCCTAAAAAGCGTTATAAAAAATAAACAAATATTTTGCTTCGTTGATCTTCATAGTCATCATGAGCAACATGGGTTGCTCATGCCAATAACGTCTCACTCCTGAGCGCAGGTCTCCTCTCAGAGAAGGGTTATCTATAGGCCATAGTCAATCAGGCTGGGCGCTGGCCTAATGCGAATTGGTAGACTTCTGGAACTCTCAGGCGTTGATGTTTTCCTTCACCGCCGAGCATGTGATATTTAATTGCTTAAACGTACATAACTCCGAAAAGTCAGAGGTGTGTGCCCGGATTGACCCTACGACCCCCGAACAGGAGACCGCAGTCTTAACCACTAGGCTATCACTGCTTCATTCATACATGCAGTGCTTTATTTATCTTATCCTGCTATAAACACGTTCTTTAGAATCTTTTCCTTTATTCCATTAGTTACTCACGCGCTTAAATCGTATCGTTAACGCGACGTCACGACTTCGAAAACGCTCTAAGCAGGAAGCCTTCTGAATAAATAATAGCAGTTAATTGCGAGCATTGTGCCGGTGAAAGTGTCGTGTCGATGAACTTGATCTTAGGATAACGCTCAACAAACAGACAGCTTGCCGGTTGCCTATTACTTTATGACATAACTGGTATACTCTTAGGGAGGTCGCTCACGGCAACTTTTTGAAGCGATTCAGTAGCGATACAATCGCAAAAAGACCGCAAACCAGTCGCGCTGCTGCCACAGGTCATATTATATCTTCGCCCACGTACCTAACAACTATTCTATATCGCTGCATATATAATATATATATATATATATATAGCATCGATACAGCATCAATAAGGTCGTATGCTGAAATAACTACCTGTTAACGCCTGTGTACCCCACTCTTCTTTTACCCGATGACATCCGAAACAGTCGCGCGTTATATGCCATTGTATCGCTACTCAATCGCTTCTGTCGCGCGTTGCAAATGCGCGTTAACGAAACGCGCTACTGAATTGCTGCAAAATTCAAGTTGGGCGACCTCTTCCCGTAATAGGTATAACAAGGAAACCATTTATTCCCTTTCTTCAAACAGGGCAGGTCTCGGTATATAATATGTAAACTGGTAGTTCAGTCGAGCGTGTTGTCCCTCGCTACATCGTCACTCGACCCTTCCAAGCTTACTCCAACAGCCTTAACGGTCACCTAAGTTCTAAGTTAAATATTAGCCATGCTGAAGTTGACTAATAAGTATTCCCCTCTCATCTCCTAAGCTTGTGTTAGGAGTGGGTATGACAATAGTGTAACGGGTGGGAATTGAACCGTCGACCTTTCAGTCTTCAGTCCGCACCTTTAACCTTTGGGTTATATAGAGGTCATTAGAAGAAAACCCGAGGTATTTTTGAGTCAAGTTGGGGTTCTCAGGTAGGTATTGAGTTGGTCGACAGGAAACCTTGTTAGGTTTCCGATCTAAATAAAGGCTTTTTCAAAAATTAATAATATGACCGCTAGTATTGACGATTACGTTACTCGAAAGGTGTCTCCCGAATCCTACATTTGATCTTACTTCTTACTTCCTGTCCTACTTTTTACGTTTCCTACTGATATTATAAATGTGAAAGTTTGTGAAGATGGATGTATGGATGGATGGATGGATGGATGTTTTTTACTCTTTAACGCCACAAAGAATGAACCGATTTGGCTGAAATTTGGAATGGAGATCGCTCATACCCATGGATTAAAAGTTAAAACATATACTACTTTTTATGCCGGAAAATTAAAAAGTTCCCGTGGGAATCAAAAACATTAATCAACGCGGACGAAGTCGCGGGCATCATCTACTCACATATTTACAGATTTCCATAAAAATCTGAGATTGCTAAACCTATGAGCCTGTCTAAGCTAGCTGTAGGTACTCGTAGCTACCTAACTCTAAATTTACTAAGGATTCTGGCCTTCACATTTCAAAATAAAAAGATGCCTCTCTTTTTTAATAAAGTTGGTATAATTAATGCTAAATACTATTTCATAACTTCACTTATTCGAGATGAGATTTTGCCTTGATATTATGATTAATGTATGAAATCTTAGACTTACGTAGTTAACGAAACAAATATATAAATATATAATAGGAAAAAGGTGACTGACTGACTGACTGATCATATCAACGCACAGCTCAAACCACTGAACGGATTGGGCTGAAATTCGGCAAACAGATAGCTATTATGACGTAGGCATCCGCTAAGAAAGGGCGTTTGAAAATTTAACCCCTAATAGGGTAAAATAGGGCTTTGAAAAATCGAACTTATCGTGAAGGAAACTGCGGGAAAAAAACCTACTAATATTATAAATGTGAAAGTTTGTGAGGATGTTTAAGGATGGTTTTTTTGATGGATGGATGTTTCTTACTCTTTCACGCTACAACGAATGAACCGATTTGGCTGAAAATTGGAATGGAGATAGCTCATACCCAGGATTAACACATAGGCTACATTTTATTCCGGAAAAGTAAAGTGTTCCCGCGGGAATCAAAAGACCTTAATCCACGCGGACGAAGTCGCGAGCATCATCTAGTTATTAATATATAGTTACCGATCTAATGTGCAAGGTCTCAGCATCACGTTTCGGTGAAAGCAAGGTCCGATATATTCACCTAATGATCTTGACGCTGTCGCATTGAACCCGGGTTCGGTAACAATTATGAGACGGGCTTTTTAAAAGTATTGCAACATTTTACATTCAGTATTTGATTGGCCGATACTCCCTGCAAACCTATCTCACCATCTTACTTCTAACTACTATAATTATAAATGCTAGTGTTTGTTTGTTGATTTGTCCTTCGATGACGCTACAACAGAGCTATGGATCGACGTGATTTTTTGTATGTAGGTATTGCAATCCGGAAAAACTGGACCGGGAATCCAGCGGATCCGGCAACAATATACCGGATCCGGTGGCCGGATCAGTTCTTGCATGCGTTGTAGTGCTACGTAAATTATAAATTATATTATTTGGGCCCGGAACCCTCGCGGACGGACCCAGGCCACCCTACCAAAGTTTCATCACAATCTGATCAATGGTTTCGGAACGCATAGCATACTTACAAAAATTGATTTTTATTTATATAGATTTAGATGATTATATCTGCGGCATTTAGTAGCTTTCCGCAACATAATCTAATTGAAGGGAAAATTAACATCAAGCCCATTCAACTAATCGCCTATTGTTATGTAACTGTGACTACGCATTTCACTTCATGGTTTGAAGCAAAATCAACGTTTAATTTCGTAATAAAAAGTGACAGCATCTATGGTGAAGAATAGCATCACCTTTTCAAGGCTAGTTTTCTGTACAAGCAAAATATTAAAATAGAATAAAAAACCCGACTGCTTTAAAGAATATCAATGAAAATATCAAATTATGAAAATGAGAAAAAAAATGAAAAATATATTTTCGTTATCGCCTTTTAAAACCCTTTAATTTGATACCGCGCTCAATAGGATTTGAAGAAAAAAACCCACATTATTTTTCAAATTTTTATGTCTCTTTGACACTCGAGCTGGCATAGCGAATCTAACGACGTGCCACGTGCCAAAATCGGCCCACGCGTTTGTTCTCTAGAGTGCCACAAAAGAACAAACAAAATTACATACAAACATACATACATAGACTGATAAACACATTACCACTCCTTTGCGTCGCGCAGGTGGGTGAAAATCGACACGTCACGGACACGCAAATAGTAGTTTTTCCGATTTTAAGGGACAGAACTACCACATTATTGGCAACATAATAAACAAATTAACTTTCGCATTTAAAATATTGGTACTTAAGGGTAGAGCAAGAGGAAACTTTCACACCTGAGAGTTCTCCATAATGTTTTTGAAGATGTGTGAAGTACATAGGTACCTATGCCAATTCGCATTGGGCCTGCGTGGTAGACTCTGGCCTATAACCCTTCTCTGAGAGGAGATCTCCACTCAGTAGGTAGTGAGCCGTTGATGGGTTGCTGGTGATATTGTGATGATGATATCTGATATCTATACTAATATTATAAAGAGGAAAGATTTTTTTGTTTGGTTGTTTGTACCGAATAGGCTCTGTAATTACTGGACCGATTTTAGCCATTTTTAGAAAGCTAAGTTATCAGGAAGTAACATAGGCTTTAATTTTTTTTTTTTGGATAGGTATAGTTCAGAACCTGGAGGGTGACTATCCCGGAAAATAAGATTTCCCGCGGGATCAGCTAGTATATATATATATATATATATATATATTAGACCAAGCATGTACCTACATTGAGTAAAAATTATGCAGGATTAGAATAGCCGCGACGATGCATACTATTAAGTAGGCAGGTTAGTTAGCTGTAGATATATCTAAATTACCGGAGTTATGTTACGTAAAAGCTAACTTAGCTTCAAGTAGATATCAAATTAATAAGTAGGTCCCTACGTCTGAAATCTAAACTATAAACGTAGTATTACTTACATAATATTCTAAACTGTATCATCGTCATTTCAGTCAGAGGAAGCTTTTTCTATTGTTACAATAAGTAGATTAACAAAATAAAGAAATTAAAAAACAGTCGACAGAAATGCATCTTACGTAATACCTTCACAGTTCAGACCATCATTCTGTCAAGTGCAGAGTGCTTTGTCTTATTAAATAGCTACAGGGAGCTCTGATTGAAAGGATCATGCTGTGAATGATTGACAGGCAGACGGGCTAATGATGGCCTTTCAATTGTTGATGATTGAATGGACCACCTTGCGAGGCGTTGAGGTAGTACTTAATACACAAAGTATAGCTGGTAATTATTAGTAATTGAAATGAAGGTACCTTAGTAGTAGGTAGTGGTAGGCCTAGGCAGTATAGATATATGAAATAATTCAATATATATTATTAGGTCTTTACCTATGAAATTGCCTTTCTTCAGTACTGGTCATTTCAAATAAAAAAAAGTTTGTAATGGCTCTGTATTCTAAATTCAAATTAATTTTGTTTTAAAACCATGACATTCTATTTACAAACTCAGTCTTTTGTTTTTTGATTAGCGTTGTATTTTCATTACATTTGAACATTTTTCGTCATAATGGATACTTTAAAAATTCGTGTAGGTAATTATGGAATATGAGTTCCGTCGTGGCACCAACGCGACACAAACGGCCCGTAACATCAAAAACGTTTACGGAGAGAACTGTACAAACGATCGCACAACCCGTTATTGGTTTTCCCGGTTCCGTTCTGGAAATTTTGACTTGAAAAATGAAGCTCGTGGTCGTCCGGAGACTTTGGTTAACAATAATGAATTAAAGGCGATTGTGGAAGCTGACGAAACTCAATCTACAGCTGAGCTAGCAGTAGCTTTTGATGTAAGGATCAAAACAATATTGATCCATTTGCGACAATTTGGCAAGGTAAAAAAGCTTGATAGATGGGTGCCCCACGACCTTAACGATCGCCAGCGCAACGTACGCGTCGAGACCTGCCTTGCGCTGCTCAACAGGCAAAGAAATGAAGGAATTTTGAGACGAATTGTTACGTGCGACGAAAAATGGATTCTGTTCGACAATCGAAAGCGCTCAGCAAGTTGGTTAGACCCTGGTTCAGCACCAAAGCAATGCCCTAAACCAAAAATGACCCCTAAAAAGGTGATGGTCACTGTTTGGTGGTCTAGTGCGGGTGTGATTCACCACAGCTTTTTACAAAACGGCATTAGCATTAATGCAGATGTGTACTGTGAAGAACTGGAGAGAATGATGGAGAAGCTTGCACATCTGCAACCAGCTTTGGTCAATCGGTCGTCCCCACTGCTCCTTCACGACAACGCGCGACCCCATACTGCGCAACAGACAGTCTCCAAGCTGCAAGAGCTGGGGTTGGAAGCTCTCCCTCATCCGCCATACTCACCAGACCTTGCACCTACCGACTATTAATTTTTCCAAAATTTAGACAACTTTTTAGTGGGTAAAAAATTCAATTCCCGAGAGGCAGTACAAAATGCCTTTGAAGAGTTTGTTGCCTCCCGTCCAGCTGATTTTTACAAGAAGGGCATCAATAAACTGCCAATGCGTTGGCAAAGATGCGTCGATTGCATGGGTGATTACTTCGAATAACAGAAATAAAAAAGTTTGAAAAAATAAGTACTTTCACTTATTGCATACAAAACGGCAATTTCATAGGTAAAGACCTATTATTTATTTTTGAAAACAACTGATAATCGCCTGAAGTTCAATAGACGGGATTCCCCCCTAATTTTCCTGACTAATCTCTTGGTATGTTCAATAAAAAATAAAAACAGAATCATTTAAACCGGTTCGCGATTGAGGAAGATAGTTAGGTAACATAAACACAAAAAATTTAAATCATCCCTGACATGTGGAATCAATGGCAAAGATGGCCGCTCTAAGTGGGAGGTTTGTGTGGGCATATTATTATTATTACTTTTTATCATAAGACAAAGTATTACCACCCAAGCTATTAAATACTTACTATACCGTAAGTTTTTTATATTTTTTTGGATATGAAATAACATTTTCTTCTTATTTGATTTTGATGATGATGATGACGTTCGAAAAGATCTTTGATTGCACCGTCTTAACGTAAAATTGTCTCGAGAAGGTATCATTAAAAAAAAACCGGCCAAGTGCGTGTCGGGCCACGCGCAGTGTAGGGTTCCGTAGTTGAAAGTCTCAAATATTATTGCTGACCGAACTAACCGCGGACAGACAGACAGACAGACGGACGGACATGGCGAAACTATAAGGGTTCCTTGTTTACTACGGAACCCTAAAAATGCGATCTGCGAACATAAAAAATTTCTTGACCCGCATCAATTATTTTCTAATGATATGATAATACAGTCGTAAGCGTGTGTAATGTTATGAAATACGTTCTCATCATTACGTAACATCAACATCAGTAACGGAAATAGCAGAAAATAATCTACAGTTCCTCACTGTAACCTGACCCAGATTTGTGTAATCGTTGCATCTGCTGTGTGGACATTCGACGGGTTAGTGTGCGAACGAGTTACGTTCATAACTAGAAAAAATAAAAATTTGGTTGTCTGTAAAGTCGGTTTACGGACGATAGTTTTACGTGATAACGTCATAAAGAAACATTGACGATGACTGGCGGGCGGCGGCGGGCGCTCTCTAAACCAACGCTTGGGCCGATCGTGCCTCTCTATCGCTTGTTCCGCGCCCTCGCTTGCACGCTCAGGCGCAGGCGGACACTTTTTCGTGCGTGCAGCCGGTGTTCATCTATTTATAAGACGTTATTACGTCAAAAAAAGTGTGTGTATCAGCTCCGACGCACGACTGGAGTTTACTTTATAGTGTATACTTCAGTAGTATTTGTGCTAGTTAATATCAAATACGGCAATCTATTGTAAATAGCTCGAACTGTTATGTTAGCAGTGCTGTTATGCAGGGTTTTAGGGCGTACAACAGAGTTGCTATTCGAAATAGTTTACACATAAGCCGAAAGATGGCGCTGACCTACGTGTTTGTAGTAACGCTGTCATAAAAACGTAGCAAGGTCATAAGTAGATTTTACACCTCGAATTTTTCTCATACCGGGCGCCTAAAATCGATTCACTCCAATAAACTCCAAAAATTTTAAAACTGCAGTAACCCGACTACAGAAAATGGGATATAAAGTTCGTCATATTGATTTTCTTTGTGTTTGTAGAGCAAAATCACCGAAAATATCACGTTTCTTGTTTAGGGGCCCCCTCAATTTCATTTCATTTTTATTATTTCTTGTTAGAGCGGTAACACAAAAACTTACACATTCTATGGAAAGCATCTATATCTATTACGGTTCATAATAGGTACAGTTGACAGACAGACGGACGGACGGACAGACAGCGGAGGCTTGGTAATAGGGTACCGTTGGTACCCTTTGCTTACGGAGCTCTAAATAATTTAATTAAAAAAATTATTTTTAAAAAACCGATTTCAAACGCCCGCGCCGCGCCAGTACAAAGGATATAATTTATTGTTGATATTTTAAGAACCGCTCGACCGATTTCGATAAAATTTTAATGGGGCCACCTGGGAAATATACCCTTGGAAACAAAAAATAATTTTCCAAATCGGTTCAGGCATCTTCGAGCAATCAGTGAACATACATAAAGAAAAGAAAGATAAAAGATTCCGACGAATTGAGAACCTCTTCCTTTTTTAAATTCGTTTAAAAGTAAGTTTGTTTTTCCGTATCAATATTATTTTTCGATACGTTTGGCAGTCTTGTTCTTATGAAATGTTTAGCTTACGAGTACAATCGTGCAATACATAAGTGTTAATTATTTATTTATGAAACCGCGTGTGTTTGTATTTTATTTAAAACACCTGAAACGTCCTTGTGTGTTACTAAATTTTTATTCTCTCAGTCTGTAATTTACTTTCAAAGATATGTTACCGTGACACACATTATAAAATACTAGCTGATGCCCGCGACTTCGTCCGCATGGATTTAGTTTTTAAAAATCCCGCGGGAACTCTTTCATTATCCGAGATAAAAAGTAGCTCTCCCGGTCTGAGGAACCACTACTACATCCATTACTATACCCATGCAAAAAATCGCATCTATCCGCTGTTCTGTTGCGACGTGATTGAAGGACAAACCAACAAACAAACACACTTTCGCATTTATAATATCAGTAATGCTTTATTATAACACTTTTTATAATTGTCAAATTTTTTACCATACTTAACCAAAGACAAAATTACGTTTAGCTGTCATTTACGTTTTGTTATTCCACTGTCATTTGCGTTTTGTTATTCCATGTCAGATGCGTTTTTCTTATACCACGTTTTATAGTGACATGACGGAAACGCGGTCGCTACCTCTCCACGAATTTTCAGCCAAATCGGTTCATCCGTTCTTGAGTTATAAATAGTGTAACTAACACAACTTTCTTTTATATATATAGATGTAGGTAACTCTAACTAATGATGAAACGAAAACAGAAAACCCAATTTATGCACCTAATTTTGGCGAATAGATTGTGATGAAATCGTTATTTTAAATTGAAAAGTAAAGTTTAGTATAGACTTTAATTAATCATTTTTAATGAGATCTCTCCATATTTCAGTATATCAGGTAAAGTACAATGCTCAATTTTCCATTAGACAAATTCAAATAATGTTTAAAGATATTTTTGCTTTTTGCTTATGGATATTGTAGCAATTATATTGCTAAACTAGCTGATGCCCGCGACTTCGTCCGCGTAGTTTTAGTTTTTAACTTTTAAAATCACTCGGAAACACTGATTTTCCGGGATAAAAAGTACTTTCGCCGCGCAATGAACTCATAAGTATGGGACAGCTGTCCAGTAACAGTTTTATTATTGACCGATCGAAGCGAGGTCTCTGAGTCTACTAGAGTGAATTTGCACTTGTCCGTCCGTCCGTCCGTCCGTCCGTCCGTCCGTCCGTCCGTCCGTCCGTCCGTCTGTCAGAGCCTTATAACTTTTGAATTACGAAACGTAATTACTTCAAATTTAGATATAATATGTAAACTGATGGCCTTCAGCCGAATATTGGATAAAAAATTATAAAAACCTTTATTTCAGGGGGGCTCTCATAGAAGTGAATGCGAAGTAAAAAAAAAATTATCGCGTTACATAAAATTGTTACGTATCATTTTAAAGATAATTTTGAACCGAGTACAAAAATATATTTTTTTTTTAATTTTTCCCTTAAAATTGACGAAATGGGGGGCTTTCAAAGTGGCGATTTTATACGCTCGCTTGAAGACGCTCTCTAGGAAAATCCGCTATGGATTTTCAAACTGGTTTTATTTTTTTAGGTCACTTACATCCTGTACTTGAACAACAAATACTAAAATTATATGAATATTATAAAGAAACGAGATTATTTAATTTTTAATGGGCATCAGTAATTCATATAGCATCAACATAGCTTCACAATAATGCTAATAGATGGCGCAGTCAGTAACTATTCCCATGGAACTACGAGTTACGACTACGACCTATCCCAAAAACAGTTTTGCGTCGACCATTATTATTTAGTTACATAATATAATACAATAATTGTATTGTATTTTTTTTTGTACCATATTATTCAATTAAAATTATTTTTTAGTTAAATTTTAGTTAAATATTGTATATTTTCTATTCGCGTCGATAGATGACGATTTGTACAGATGCCCGTAACCCGGTTTCACTCGTTAGTACCTACATAATAATTCAATGTTTTCACTAACGTTCCCTAACCTTTACGGGCTACCTATAAGTTAGGTGATGTTTTCTGTCAACTTATTTATCACGATCCTGTACGGGACACCTAAAAGGATATTGGGACGGATGTTAGGACTTAGGATTGTATTTAGGAGCTACCTACGTTAAGAGACTCCTACTTAGGGGATGATTTAGGTATGTTTGGTGAAAACGGGCATAATAATAATGTCAGTTTTGGTTATCATGTATCGATTGAATGAATAATCATGGGATACCGTTACCGCGAGGTCTCAGTTCGGGGCGAACCACTAGTATTACTAGGTGATCCAGCGAACTTCGTACCGCCAATTTATCTATATAAATAAAACAAATAAACTATCCCAATCCAAAAAACTATCCTATCTTTTAAGTTGGACCAAATTACAGATAGTTACGAAGTTTGATAAAAATCGGTTCAGTAGTTTAGGAATCCATCGCGGACATACAACGTGACACGTAATTTAGATATAGCAGATTGAAGATTATAGATTTCCTAGAAGGTACCTAAAAAAAAGTTACATGGAAGCAACTGTCTTTGCCTGCAGCTGCCCACAATTATTATGTACCTAATAATATAATGTATAGGAGCGGAAAAAAGCGCGAAATTTTCTTGGGCTTATTTGACGTATGCGGATTTATTCGATTTGACCCTAGCCTTAAGGTATATTATTTAATGTTACTTTAAAACATAAAAATAATCACATTTATTTAAATTATACCATAGGACGAAAATGCTATTTTGAGAGTGTTTTTTTTTTCAAAAGCGCGTAATAAATAAGTAGGTAATAAGTTCGAAGAGCTGATGGTCGTTGGGGTCCCAAGGTGTTGGAGTGGCGACCCCGCACCGGTAAGCGCGGTGTTGGCAGACCCCCCACTAGGTGGGCCGACGACATCAAACGAGTCGCAGGGAGCCGCTGGATTCAGGCGGTGCAAGACCGAAGCCTGTGGAGGTCCATGCAGGAGACCTATATCGAGCAGTGGACATCTACGACCCCCTACAAAAGTAGCAAGTAGTTCTAACCACTCAACTATCGCGTCTTAATTATAGGTGTCATTTTCTACTTTTAAATGATAGCTCTCCACATGTTTCCATATGACGTTAGCATTAATTTAGTTAATTTGTTATGTAACGTTACAACTTACAGTAACTTTCCTATAAACAGATTAATAAACTTAACCTGTGTATTATATCATAAAGTTTAACCAGTAGAGATTAAAATATACGAGTTATAATGAATGGTAATTAATTGAAGAATGTAGAGTTTTTCTAAGGGCAACTCTAGTTTATTGGACCTATAGGTACTTCATCAACAAGTATTTCAAGTAGTAAACATTTAACTATCGCTCATAAAAACCTTTTGAACCTAATTAAGAATAATGATTAGATATTACCCCTATAACCCATAAACTAAAGCCAGTTCTATTCATCATAAAAACCGAGACATGGTTAGTTTTTAGGTTTCCGTAGTCAAACTATAAGTAACCCTTATAGTTTCGCCGTCCGTCTGACCGTCTGTCAGTCTGTCCGCGGTCCGCAGAGATTACCCATTTAATCGGTACTAAAGAGCTATAATTTAGCATGGTTTTTATTCATAGAAAAGTTGCAACATTCCAAATTTCAACCAAATGTTTTCATTCATTGTGGCGTTAAAGAGAAACAACTATCCCATCCATCCATCCATCCGTACATCTATTCTCACAAATTTTCGCATCAATATTATTAGTAGGTTAGTAGGATTTTTGCCCGCAAAAATGCGTGATTGAAGGACAACCCAATTAACACGCACTCCTTCGCATTTAAATTTTTTTTGCTGAATTTATTTATTCAATCTAAGAAAGATTTCGGAAAATCAAAGAGTTCTCGGTTACTTTGTCAATGTACAGAAAGACATTACGGTTTACGCCCCTTTTAAACTCATAATAACAAGTTATTCAACCGAGTAAAATGCTTAATAAATACGTTGAGCGTGAGAAAAAGGCTCAGGGAAATTGTGGAAAATTGTAGGAAACCTGTAGGTAGCTCGGTCTACTGGCCTAGACTAGACTAGACTAGTGTCATGTTTATAACACGTTAATTAATACGATAGGTAAAATACATTGCAATTCAGTAAAGTAGGTATTAAGAAAAAAGTTTAAAAACTGTAACCCGATTAAGGAAAATTGTACATTACATTTACATATGCCATACTGTTCATAGAAAAGGGTAGCCAATACCCGGTCCACAGTAACGAATCGACTGAAACCTCATTTACCAACAAGTGTAAATTGATAATTTAAATCACCCCCACCTGTGAATCTACGGCCGGACTACTGTACTAAACTGTTACCCACTTTTCTGCTCCATCATCAGATACTTCTCCTCGATCCTCGATCCTCTATCATCTATCTAACACCTACTCATTGAGACCATTCTAATGAACCCAAACACACTATATCTGCTGTAAGTTGATGGAGAATTGGGAATCCCGCAAACTAGATACCAGCACCAGGTCAACGTGACCGTATTGCAAGATCATAACCTGCAAGGTACCTACTCATTGAAACTAATCTATTGAACCCAAATACGATATGTCTGCTGTGAGTTTTCGAAGAGTCGGGTTCTCTGGAGACCATTCTGGTTGTAGCATCAGGTCGAAGTTAACAATGAATTGTCATTTAACGATTATATTGGCACGCGTGAAGCACTGAATGGAGTAATCATACGCCAAAAATGCCTTACATCATTTTGGAAAAGAGCTGATACTCTTACACTGCTGGACCGATATTAACCAAACATAGTTAAGAACCACCGCAAGGAAACTGGCTTTCAAATGAAAAAAACTGCTTCGAAATCGGTCCATCCGTTTGAGAGCTACGATGACACAGACAGACATACACACACCCAGACAGACAGACATTGACGTCAAACTTACAACATCCCTCTCCATTTTTGCGTCGGGGGTTGAAAAATCAAAATCGGTTCGGTAGCTTAAGCTCTACGGTGGAAATACATTATAGTCCCTTCTTTTTTTTTTTTTGGTTTTGTCGTAGTCGAATCTGGTAAAAATAAACTTTAATGAATGAGATTTGGGGACATAAAAAAGACTCAGTAGCCCAACGGTTAAAGGTGCGGACTGCAAAGTCGGTGGCTCGATTTCTTGTGTTGCACTATTGTGGATAAAATATTTATTGTATAATGCTGCTATTGTTACAAATGCGAAAGTTTGTGAGGATGGATGGATGGATGGATGTTTGTTACTCTTTCACACCACAACGAATGAACCGATTTAGCTGTTTGGAATGGAGATAGCTAGCTCATACCCAGGATTAACACATAGAATACTTTTTATCCCGAAAAATTACAAAGTTCCCGCGGGATTGAAAGCCCCTTAATCCTCGCGGACGAAGTCGCGGGCATCATCTAGTATAATATTATAAATAATGAGCAAACGAGCAGGCGGGTCACCTGATGTTAAGTGGTTACCGCTTACCGCCGGCCCATGCACATTTGGAGCACCAGAGGCACCACCAATGCGTTGCTGGCTTTTCAAAAATTATCTACCCTAATAAGCTCTAATTAATTAACATTACCTACTACAAATTCAGGACGCATCTATGGTAGGTATAGTACCTATGTATGTAATCTTTGGTTCACGGTTTATTTCATTTACACAATATTTAAAGTAACTAGTACTAGTAACTGATATGTGCGTACTTTTACTTTCAACAGTTTGCTGACAATGAAGCAATGTGTACGTTACAAAATAAATTAGCATTTGCAAGATGACAATCTCCACACTTACCTCAGCCCATATACCGCAAAAAATGCAAAATACATAAAACAAAATAAATTTTGTAATATTCGTTTTGCGTAGGCTCTTACCATTATTTTACCAATTATGTATCGAGGTATGGCATTAGTTTGTCCACACTATCAACATTTATGAGACTGAATAGGTTCAAAGTACTACAGGGACTTTTTCACCAAATCGATTAAGGGTTAACTCAATCCATACGTATGAAATCCAGAGTGTAACGTTAGTTATATAGGTAACGTTATATCTGTCTTGAGTAAGGAGGCGATATTTTCCAGTAATTTTCCTGTGAAAAATAATAGACAGTCACGCAAAGTCCCTAAAGCTTCTAAATCCACACTAGGAGACCTACTTACTTAACCTACTCGTATGTAACCTACTTAAAAACTTAATTTACCTAAGTTATTAATTTCTCTATAATTTATCTAAGTATTTTTTTTAATTTCATTTGATAGAAAAAGTTGTACCTTTAAAAGGTGTTGTACCTTTGCACGCAAACTTTTTCTATCAAATTTTTTTGCTATGCCAAAACATAGTTTCGTGTTTCCTACGAGTTCTAGGAAAACATCTAGAACGCGAGATCTCAGTTCGGGGCAGGGCGAACCTTCGGTAGGTTGAGATCCTTCTCAAACTTCCCAAATACCGTCACGTTTAAAGAAGGCTCACTTTTATTTTTATTAGGTACTATGCAGACAAACAAGTTTTTTTGAATCCCTTTTGAAAACTTCAAAAGCTCAGTCGGTTATGTAGGTAGGTAGGTATAGTGTAGGTACCTGCCCCTCTAGCCAAGTTACACTTCGTTGTATCTATTCTCTTTCTACGATCGTTGACGCTTGCTGTGCTGCTTTTGCAGCATAATTAATTTTACTAAATCCGTATATGAAAATAACTTTTTAAGAACCTCGTCTTCTTTTTTTTCGTCGTTTGAAAAGTGAAATAATTATTATTGGAACGTAGTTCCTTTTCGGACGGTTTGGCGGTTGGTAGCTAGACGAAAAAATGTATAATTTTCCGTCACGACCCTTGTGGCTAGGCGTAAGAATTTTCCGTCACGGCACTTGTTTCCTTTGTTTATTAAACACTATGGATGAAGGTTTTTAATTCCCGCAGGAACTCTGTAATTTTTCGGGATAAAAATTAGCCTATGTGTTAATCCTGGGTATGAGCTATCTCCATTCCAAACAGCCAAATCGGTTCATTCGTTGTGGCGTGAAAGAGTAACAAAAATCAATCCATCCATACATCCTCACAAACTTTCACATTTATAATAGTAGGAAATTCCATTGATGCTTTGATGGCGCAGCGGTAAAATGACGAGTGAAACTATCGGTTCGGGGGTTCGAATCCTGACTTCAGATGATGTCTTTGTTCTTTTTAACCGACTTCAAAAAATACAAAAAGAGGAGGTTCTCAATTCGACGCGTATTTTTTTTAAGCGTAAGGGTTCCGTACCCAAAGAGTGCCAACGGAACCCTATTACTAAACCTCCGCTGTCCGTCCGTCCGTCCGTCTGTCAGCGGGCTGTATCTCGTAAACCGTGATAGATAGACAATTGAAATTTTCACATTATTGTGTATTTCTATTGCCTCTATTGCCTCTATTCCTTCTATTGCTATTAAAAATAAAATTAAATTAAAAATAGAGGGGGCTCCCATACATGGAGTCGAAAAAAAATTTTATTTTTTTAGCCTGGCATGTGGTGTCATTGTCTAGACTCTAGACCTCAAATATATATTTATTATTTTTTAGCTACAAAAATGAAGAAATGGGGGCCGTCAAAGTTGTCGGTTTTAGACCAATTTTGTTACAATTGTTTTAGAGAATTTGGCAAAAATATCTCAATAATATTTGTACGATAATACGGCTAATTTTGGACTCTTTACTTTACCTGCAACGTTGTCTGCATGGATGCCACTCTCCAGGTCTTCAACTACCTACTTACATCCATGCAAAAAGTCACAAAATTGTGATTGATGGACAAATTAACTAACAAACACACTTTCGCATTATTTTAGTAGGGATGTACACGTCAAATAAAGAACTGTTCGACTGGGTTTCAACGGCGCGGTTCGCGGTTCGCGGTTTTGGGCCTGCGGCCTCCGTAGAATGCAGATTTGTAGGGAAAATGAAGCAGCAATTTCCACGGCGCGGTTTGCGCCTGCGGCGAGCGGGTACAATTTGGTACCGCAACCGCACAGATAATTATATAAATAAAATCATTTTTTCTTGTTCCAGGTCACAGTGTTTGCTGTGCTCAGCACATCGTACGCGAAGAATTTGACAGCGAAAACGAAACCGAAACGACAGTTAGATAACATAAGGACACCTCAGAATCTCCAGTACTCGCTCATACTTCCACATTCAAGGGTAGCTCATTTTCGCTCCATTAGTAGCAATCGGAGAATCTCAAATGTGGTTCCTAGAGGAGGAAAACTACCGCCCTATGCAGTACAAATGGAACCAGTAGTGCAATACTCTCAAAAAGATCCACTATACAATCCCACTCATGACAATCTAGTGGATGCTGTGAACCAAAACGAAATTTATGCTCAATCTAAAATACTCAATGTTAACGATGAATGGCCTGATACTTCTTATGGTCCACCTTACGGAGCACTGCCTACGTCTCCTCTCTATAGTGGAGATTCACACCCTCACTACATCGAAGCCCCAGAACCTATAATAGAAATCATTATTAAAGAATCTAATGAATCATTGCCTGCACCACCACCTCCACCAGTATACAAAAAGAAAAAGGAACCAGTTCACGTTTTCTATGTAAAATACAGCAAGGATCCCCACTCAAAAGATAAAGTAATTTATGAAAAGCCTATTCCAGCTATCACACCACCTTCCAATGAAGAAGATCACCACGAAGATTATGTTACTGTAACTCCACAACCTCTTTACATACCTTCCCAAACAACAACATTGAGAGCTATAATAAAACCAGAGTCAGAAGTCTACCACAGTAACAGTAATGTCAAAATTACTTTTGGAAATGAAGAACATCATCATGGTTATAGAAGAGAGGAGGATCATCACGGTGAAGAAAGAGAAGAAACAGCTCCTAGACCAGCAATTGCTTTACCAAATTCTCAACCAACTGAGGTACAAACAGGAAGATCAGCGTCTTCTAAAACACAATATAATGATCATGAAAATAAACATTTTATTCAATCCAGTCAACAAATATATCAGTCTGGGCAACAGGCACAGAGTCGCATACAATACCAACACCAGCCACAAATAAATCATGAACCCCAACTACCAAGACAAGGGCCATCAGTTGCACCCTTCAGAGCACAAGGGCCACGTCAACCCTTTAGTCCTGCTATATCCCTAAGACCTACATTTTCAAACGTTTCCCCCAGTTCTAGTCAAAATTTCCCTAATATTGCCCCAACGATTGCTGGGCCGACTGGGCCAATTTTCTCATCTTTCCCAAGGCCAAATAATCCTCCATCATTCAATTCCCGCCAAAACAGTCCACCAACATTCGGCCCAAGGCCACATTTTAATGGTCCCCCAAGAGTTAGCTTCCACCCAGGGCCACAAAGGCCACAGCAGCCATTTTTCGACGAAGCAAAATACTTGCAAGAAAATTATCACACAATTACAACAGATCAAGTAGATCCTCCAAAACAACAATTATTACCCAACAGACAAAATACACAGAATTTTAACCTTACCCCTAAACCCAGTCCCACTCCAGCTCAATTCTCTGAACATCAGAGCCGCCCTCAACAAATAATCCCATTCAACCAACAATTACCTCAACAGAGGCCACCTCAAGTCTTTGACAATAATAGAAATAAACCATCCTTTACAGCCACCTCAAGCAGGTCTCCGTTCTTAAATTTAAAGCCATCTCCGCCCCATATTGAAGACAGTCGACCTCCTTTCCAACGCCAGCCCCTTCCCCACCAGTCTCAGCAACTTGTTAGTTTTCACCAAGGTCCACAGACTTCAACACAACTAAGACCTTCAGTTCAACTCTCTTCTCAAGACAGTCATACCCAAAACATATTTTTGACATCTCCTTCATCAACACCTTCTCCAGTCAATCATAATCAGTTTCTCCCACAACCTTCCTCTACACCCTTCTTTAATTTTCAACCATCAACCAATCCTAACCAACCACAAAACTTCCATCAACAGAGCTTCTCTACCGGTAGACCTCAGCATAATCCATCGGAAAGACCACAAAATAGCGGCCAAGAATTATTAAATTTTGACCATCAACAAAATATTCAACAAATCATACCGCAAGGTGGAGAATTAGTTGCGTCCATTCCACGATATGAACAGCATATAACGGTAAATGGACCAAATGACCAACCAAATTTTAATGGTGGCTTGAACATTATAAGCCAACCAACCCCAACAGCAAGTCAGGTCGAACAACACACACAATCGCAATATATTGATGCAGAGCAAGAACAAGTTAGACAACAGTTGGCTCAAAATGTAAGGAAGCAACAAGAGGAAATACAACGCCTGCAAAACCAATTGCAATTTGCTCACCAACATCAGCAGCAGCAGCAACAACAGCAACAGCAGCAACAACAACATCAGCTTCAACAACAACAGCAGCAAGAGCAGCAAGAACAGCTACAACATCAACAGCACCAGCAACACCAGCTCCAGCAACAACAACACCAGCAACAGCAACAACAGCAGCAGCAGCATCAACACCAACAAACTGAATACGAAAAACGAGTGAACCAATATAATCAGCAGCAATTGCAACAATCTGCAGCAAATAATCAGTATGTGCAAGAAAGATCCAGACTACAACCCACATACGTAACAAGTACTGCATCTCCCGATTATTACCAATCTACATCCAGAACTGTAGAGATTAAACCTACAACTCAAAAGTATGTATCTTCAACAGTAAATGCGGTCAATAACCCTGAATCTCAGAAAGAGCAAAAGAAGAGACCAGCAATCGAGTTGCCTGATGAAGTGCCCGATGATTTACGACAACAGTTACTGTCTTCTGGTATTCTAGATAATGCTGATATAAGTGTACTTGACTACGACAAAGTAGGTGAAACTCCTCTAGAATCACTACCACCAGATCAGTTAGCAAACTTTTTCAGCGCTGGAGGTGCTCAACAAATAGCTGCGAGTGAACATAGGCCAACAGTCGTTAAAGCCAATGGTGATAGAATAGAATCGAGAATAGACGACAATGTTGATGAAGATGATCAAGAAATCGCTGCTTCAGAGAATTTACCAAGTATCGTAGCACCACCTAATAATCAAGCTGTAGAAATGAAGGTTGTGCATTTCGATCCGAAAACCGCGGAAGGTCAGAAAATTGCTAACGATTATGTAAAAGAAGATGCTATTCAAGTTGATCCAGTGGCTTTAAATGATAAAAAATATAATAGGTATCTACCACTGAAAGTTAGCGGCAATCAGTTTCCTGTACCAGATGTATTAAAAGGCAGAAAAATAACTTCTGTTGTAGTCTTAGCTCCTGTTGAAACAGAAGCTTTGGATGGTGTACACCCTAGAGCAGAACGTTCAACAAGTGATAGTTTAAGAGGAATAAAATTTGTTGCCGGAGAAAGTCTTCATAAATTATTAAGGAAACCAACAAAAGACAACTTTGAAAAGTGGCTGGACATGGAAAAGAGAACAGCTACAGATGAACAGTCCGTTATTCTTCTGGTAACTGGGTGAGTTTGACAAATTGTACCCTAAAAATTTATATAATTATATTAATTTTTTGTCATAAACAGTGTAAGGAAGTTATTAGTATCGAAATTGATCGAAAATTGATTGAATCTTGGAAATTAGAAACAATTTCCATTTTCAGGATCTACTATTTTTAATCATTGATTCAATCAGTTCAATAGTATTAGTTAGATAGTTCATTTTAGATCTTAACTTTAAAAAATGGAAAAGTTAACGAATTATTTTTTTCTCACAAAATCTTTTATTTTGATTTCCAATTACTATAATTTTATGTATCTACCATATTATATCTTAATGAAAAATATCTTTTATGATCAAAATTTATTCTTGCATTTTACAGAAATGAAGAGAAGCCAGAGGAAAGGGAAATCTTCATGTATGACATTGCAACGGGAAACGTTAGCAAACTCAGCGGTGATCTCTCAAATGCATTTGTTGAGGCAGCAGAAAATAATTCTCTCAGCAAAGACTACGAACAACTTGCAATCGAGGGAGAAGGCACACCAGAAAACTTTGACAAGGATAAAGATGATGCCATTGCAGAAGGTTCGGACAATGTGCCATTATTTGTAGATTTATCTGGGGTTAAGTTAGGCAAAGAAAATAATAAGGGAGTATTAATATCCTCAGGCTACAGTAAAACAAAACGTGGCAGATCATTTAGAAGACATTGACGTACAAATCCGCCGTCGGCAATAATTTAGCATTGTAAATAGTTTAGCATTAGTGTTACTAAATTAAAGAAGGACTTGAAGTTGTATATTGTATAGTTGTTATTAATAATTAAAAGATGAAAGCTTTGGATGAAAGTGATGAATAAGTTGTAAAATATAAAGACTTTTCTATAAAAAAATATTGTTTTATTGTTACATTAATCATAATGCTTGAAACTTGAAGGAAACCTATAGAGGAAACTATTTTTTACGCTTCAGCAGCAGCTAGTACCTAGTCGAAGATAAATAATATGAACTTCGTTGCTGAAAAGTTTTGAAAATTCAATACCTAGCTGTAAAATACGTTAGGTAGGCATTCTATGAGAGAATGGCATTTTTAGGGATCAGTAGGTACGTTAATATTATGGTGATCCAGCTTCCAAGCCAGCTTTCAAGTTTAAATTAAGATTTTTTTTGTTGCAAAATAGGTCGGTAGTTAGGCTCGCAGCTGACGACAAGCACATAAACTTTACTACCGTGACAAGCCTAATGGAAACCAATGACGAGGTATAGGTTAGAGCGCCTAGTTACAGGCGAGCGCGAGTCGCGGCGGGCCGGGCGTAGGCGGGAGGGGCAGCCATCGGCAAACCTTCTGCGCACTGATAGTATTGCATTTGAATTTCGTTAGAATGACGGCTATGTTTATTTTTGCATTGTATTAATTTAGATTAATTCTAAACTCTTCGATTTTTCATCGAAGTCGTTAGTAAATTCTTTCAATTATTTGTTCAAGTTATTCGAATTTGTGCAGTAGCAACCCAGTTTCCATAAATTGAAAGCTAGCAACACGGATATAAATGTCAAACGTATGGATCAATGGATTATCTATGGTGAACGTATTTGCCGCAGTGTGAATTTTTCAGTCTTTATTTTTTGATGTGTTTTTAAATTATTTTTGAATTTTGTAATCATGATGGAGGGATCCTTGAGTAAGTGGACAAATGTGATGAAAGGGTGGCAGTATCGGTGGTTCGTGCTGGATGAAAATGCTGGCCTGCTGTCTTATTATACTGTGAGTGACGTTTTCATTTCTTACTTTAATTAGTACTTATTAGAATAATGTTTACTTACTCAAATATTAAAAATATTAAAAATATTTGAGTAGGTACGCGTTCATACTGAAAGAACAAACAGCACCTGTAATATTTCTTAGAGGTTACAGTTTTCTTGTTTTCTCTTAGTGGAAAACCAGTTTACATCATACATACTGAATATCCATACTAATTTTATAAATGCGAAATTAGTTTTCGAATCCGTTGGCAAAAGGGAAGGGAAATAGGAGGGAAAGGAAATGGGATAAGCTTATCACTGACATAAAATCATGGGTAGAAAGGAGATAATATGGAGAAGTAGATGAGTATATAACCCTATAACCCAACCTATTCTGGTCATGGAGATGGAGCAGAGATAGGGAGGAGGTTTTTAGTCTATGGACTGTTGGGCAGTAATCCCAATGGAGTTTGATAATCCATGAGGATGGTCTTCCTCCCAAGAAAAAAAATTATGTTGATTTTTTCCAAACCTCTATTTGTGCAGTATAATCATGATCTGTTATTTTTAGTAAAGCCCATATTTTTTATTTATTTAATTATTCGACTTACTACTGTTTCATTGATAAGTTTAAGAAAGAGTTCGTCAATTTTAATTTAATGAAATTTAAATAATTGCAATTGGTTAATGAGTACTTACTGCTTATTATAAATCTATGCTTTTTCTTTGTGTTTTACATGAATGTCATCAAAGGAAACATACCTATTTTTATGAATAGAATAGAATAGAAATATTTTTTGCCCTTCCTGCCGAGAAGAACCAGCAAGAAACTCGGCGGTTGCTCTTTTCAAAACAAATTTACAGTACAGTAAATATTATGCTATATATGCAGTGTTTCCACAATGAGGGAAGTTCCAAACTGCATACCGACTAACTTCTATCTTAAGATGGGCAGACATAAAGTAGCCCCATTCCTGCCGGTGACACCTGTTCACGAGCATGACGCATGACCCAGTCATTGCTTTGCTCAACCATATTTGAGGGAACGTAACAACTCGCATCACACGACACCACCACAGAAATGTTTAAAGAGTGTGTGACATACTTATGCTACCCAGGTTAAGGCATCGAATTGAAAACTAATTTCAAATACTCATTTTAAGACTCATATGTTCATTAGAGATATTTATTATAATTAATTATTTAATCTTTGGGTTTAAGTCCATTCTGTTTATGATTCTTATTCTTATAATCTATATAATTTTGCTTGAAGAACTTGTAGAACATGTAGTAAACAAATATGACATTGGGAAAGTACATGAAAGTGATGCCGAGTGGTGCGGGGCAGCTTGGCAAGAAGACTTGAGCGCTGTATATCAACATTAGAGTGAATTGTATCTGTAAAAGATAGTATTTATGTTAGGAAATTATAGCAGTGATAGCCTAGTGGTTAGGACTGTGGTCACCTATTGGGGGGGTCGCAGGTTCGATCCCGGGTACAGACTTTTCGGAGTCAAGTGCATTTAAGCAATTAAATATCACTTGCTTCAACGGTGAAGAAAAACATCGTGAGGAAACCTGCACCTGAGAGTTCTTCATAATGTTCTTGAAGGTGTGTGAAGTCTGCCAATTCGCATTTGGGCCAGCATGGTGAACTATGACCTATAGCCCTTCTCTGAGAGGAGACCTGCACTCAGTAGTGAGCTGTTGATGCGTTGCTAATGATGACGATGGTGATATTAGGAACTACCTTTTTTTTATTCAATGACAATATAGTCCTTGACTGAGATCTCACCTGATGGTAAGTGATGATGTAGTCTAAGATGGTAGCAGGCTAACTTGGAAGGGGTATGACAGTGTACATTCAACCCAAACCCCTAATCGGTTTCTACACATAATAGTGCTGGAACGATAAATTACTTGGCGGCACTTCTTTGACAGTAGGGTAATAACTAGCCACATCCAAAGCCTCCCACCAGACCAGACTAGAAACAATTCAGATATTATAAATTCCCAGATTGACCCCGCCGGTAATCTAACCCAAGATCTCCCAGTTATAAGACCACAGCACTCACCACTGCGCCAGGTTGATTAGTCATCATCGTCAATAACCAATATGCATGTTGCAACCACTGCTGAATGTAAGCCTAAGATAAGACATAGGCTGAAGATTGGCTAACATTGCCTATCCTCAACCTTATCACAGGGGGGACACAGTATCGTATTCAAAGTTATGTGCGTTTAAGAATATCACATGCTTCAATGGAGAGGAATAACATTGTGAGGAAACCTACATGCCTGAGAGTTATTCATAATATTCTCAATGGTGTGTGAAGTCTGCCAATTTATATTTGGTGGACTATGGCCTATAACCCTTCTCTGAGATTAGACCTGTGCTCAGTAGTGAACCGTTGATGGGTGGCTGATGATGATAGCGATGATGATGGCGATTGTTCCGCAGTTTGGTAATAACAAACAATGTAAACTGTAAGTTAATGCTTTCATAAGTAATCTTAGATATGCCTTACCACATTATCATCATCAGCAAGATGATAAAACTTAGTTTCATCATCATCAGCAAGATGATGATGATATGAAGTTACAAGGAGCTATCTGCTATACTCACCATCTGCATAATAGTCAGCCACTTCTTGTATTTAATAAGGACAGCTTTCACTTTAGGGCTTCCCTCTGAAGACACAAGGTAATAACTGTACATTATAACATGCACTGCATTGTTTATCATTGGGGAGAAAGAAGTTATGCCACCTGCAAAAAAAGTATAGTGTAGTTATTGTTGTCCTTGTCTCAAGCCCTGGATTTCCACTGCTGTCCCCACATAATAGGATCTCATGCCGCCAGTGTCAAAAGGCTTTCTCACTTGAGAAAATTTTGTGTTAAAACTGACTTAAGCCGACTACTTATTTTAACTTTAATGGCTGAAATTAATCTTATCCAAGATAACTACAGATTGAAGGACGAACATTTATTTAATCCAGATGTTTACTGTGGGTGTTTCATTCAGATTGTAATCTGGTATTACGGTGGTAGTCTTGACGTGACATAAGAGTCACAGGTTGGCCTACATGAAATAAATAAATTTGAATTTGAATTATTAGGCTTTATTCGCACCAAACAGATAGAATAGAATGGAAATGTTTTTTATTCAAACTAGCTGACCCCGCGAACTTCGTACCGCCAGCAAAAATATTTAGTGGTTGGTCACCCTTATCATTTAGGGGTATGAAAAATAGATGTTGGCCGATTCTCATATCTACCCGATCTGCACACAAAATTTCATGAGAATCGGTCAAGCCCTTTCGGAGGAGTACGGGAACGAACATTGTGACACGAGAATTTTATATATTAGAATAGATGTTGGCCGATTCTCATATCTACCCGATCTGCACACAAAATTTCATGAGAATCGGTCAAGCCGTTTCGGAGGAGTACGGGAACGAACATTGTGACACGAGAATTTTATATATTAGATAAACTTTTTTACAAGTGCTTTTGAATCGTTGATGAGTCTACCACTGGTTCGGAATGCAGTTCCTGCCGAGAAGAACCAGCAAGAAACTCGGCAGTGGCTTTTTTCAAAACACGTTTACAATATAGTAGTTATTATGCTATGTATGCAGTGTTTCCACAATGAGGAAAAAGAAAAGGACAATGGGCAAAAATGTATGGAATGTGGTCCAAGAGCCTCCACTGATGAGACTTGCGGGAAACAAAAGGTCAAAGTTGTCGTATGATTCTGGCAAAGTTCTATTAAATTCTGTCCGGGGGTTATTTTGCTATAGTCATGTTTGTTCTGACTAAATAATATGACTCGTGTTAAACACTTCAGCGTGTATGTTATCTTTTTATTAAGTCATTCGATCAAAAGCGCCAATAGATTTAAGATTATGGAACACTAGCTGATGCCCGCGACTTTGTCCGCGTAGATTTCGTTTTTAAAATCCCTCTGGAACTATTTTTTTCCCGGGATAAAAAGTAGCCCATGTCTCTCTCCAGGTCCTCAACTATACCCATGCAAAAAATCCGTAGCTCCGTTACGGCGTGATTGAAGGACAAACCAACAAACACAATTTCGCATTTATAATATTAGTATGATGACCAAGATCTTAATAAGCTCAATGTAGTTGATTGCTGGAACAATAAAACAAGATTGTAGGGGAAGAAATCATATATTCATCTATTATTCATCTATTATTATAAAATCTAAAAATCTGGCTGGTTGATGTATGTCATCTTCATAACGTGCATAGCCTAGATACCATATGATGACCATGATGGATTGGCTAGATAATAATTATGGTCTATGGTATGAAGATTAGGGTAGGTGAAAAAGTTTATCACCGACATGAGCCACCGCCGTCATTAACCTTGATGACCTCTCCAAAAATCCCCCATGAATACGTACTCTCACAAGAAGCTAGAAAGAACTTAGCATAACACGGGGCGGTCGCCACAAAGACTGCGCACTCGCTTGCCGGTTGTTGGACCGGGCCGGTGCGGTGCATGCATTCACAACAGGCTAGGACTGCGAGTGGGGGACATACACAATGATAATCCCACCCCCTCTGACCTTCCTTACCTTGTTTTGTTTACCTGGACGCGAGCCGAGAACATAAACGTTCTCCATAGTCACATTATATCTGCGCCTGGTGTCGATGACGTCATATCGGTGTTCTGGTAGGTGTCTGATGGGCGAGGGAAGCGCGGTGAGGTTAGGAGAAGTGGGAGGGGCATCAAATTAAAGATAGATAAAGAGATTAAGAGACCATGTCATAATAAAGACAACGTTATGTATGTAAAATCATATTATTTAGTCGGAACAAACATGACTAAGTATAACAAAATAACCCCGGGACAGAATTTAATAGAATTTTGTCAGAATCATACGATAACTATGACCTTTCATTTCCCAAAAGTCTCATCAGTGGAGGCTCTTGGACCACCTGCGCCCATTGTCCTTTACAGGTTAATCATTACCTACTGTCTCATGAATCGCTGGAACGAATTATATCCACTCTTTTTTGTCATTTATATAGTCTTCAATATGCTTTTTTCATGAGATTAGTTTTAACTGATTTCTTAAACTTGTGTAAAGGCAAGTCTAAGATCGACTGTGGAATTTTATTATAAAACGTCACGCCCATTCCCACAAATGTCTAGATAGTCAGCCGTCGATTGTGAGCAGGCTCACTGTGAGCTCCAGTGTGAACATGAAGTCAGACTGCATTTTTCGTTCTCACTATGCTTACATTACTTACACTTTAACTCCATAGGCAATCAGCGTCTGCGGTGCGTAGTGAGTTGCCTAGTATAATAATAATTGGTGGTCGAGAGTCGGCGACTACGCATAACGTAATAGCGTATTGTCGGTTTGATGTGAAGGAAAAGTTGAAAATGTATGGAAAAACAGTAATCTGCGTAACGCTCGCCCACAATCGGCGGCTGACAACACGTTAGGTGTGAACACAGCCTTATAATATTATTGTAATTTTTAAGCTATTGCATAGCTTTTATCGCGGGTTTTGAGCGCGGCGACCGAATCAAGAAATTACGTAACGAAAATAAACCTACCACCCCCCACTCCGACCGGCACAGCGGTGCGGCGTTGAAAGCCGTGCATCGTCTAACGTCGTTTCAGTTCGGCAGAATTCGGCACGGTGTTTGTGTGCGTGCAACTAGAAAATGCTATGCAATAGCTTTACCGCGGCAGTCCCCGAGTGCCACACGTATTTTTTTTTAAATTATTTTTTGCATATCTGGATAAAAAGTTTCCCCCCTCCATGTGTGGATTCTTTTTAAATACTTCTTGATATTTACTTGCTTGCTGTATGTTGACCATCTATTAGGTAGTAGTTAAATCAAATTTTAGATCAGTCACGAATTTAAGAGTGCTAAGGTACCTTATCAGTTCGAACATTATACGAGTTAAAAATATAATAGCGATACTATATGTGACTATTCCTGTCCTCCTCAATGAGGTGTTTCTGAATATGTTATCGCTATACCAATAGAAAACATATTATGTTAATCCAACTCAAACTTCAAACAACATTCAATTCTAAGTCAACGTAATAAGGTTTTATTTCATTTGATTAGAAAGCCACTTTCTCGATTTGTACGCACAAACGCAGAATTATGCATAGAAACTGGATATTAATGAGCTCTCGTATATTTGAGTGTCTTTAGGCTAGATATCCTTCATCCTTTGATATCATTACAGTTTCAGAGTCTATGAAGTAAATTAGTCGCCGTGCCACGCAAATGTGTAAAAATGCGGAAATGTGTTTGTTTGTTGGTTTGTCCTTCGATCAAGCAGCAACGGATTGACGTAATTTTTTTGCAGAGCCATAGATGAGGACTTGGAAATTGACCTAGGCTATACTCAGAAAAACAGAGGAATTTTTTGAAACCTTTCTCCAAAATCAAAGAGTTCCCACGGGATTATTAAAAACTAGATTCACGCGGATGAAGTTGCGGGCATCAGCTAGTATAATATAATAAATATCGCAACATGAACTCCTATTTTTAACCGACTTCAAAAAAGGAAGAGGTTCTCAATTCGTCGGATTTTTTTTATGTATGTTCACCGATAACTCGAAAAAGCCTATACCGATTTGGAATTATTTTTTTTTTTGTTTCAAAGGGTACACTTCCCCGGTGGTCCCATAGAAATATTATCGAAATCTGTCGAGCGGTTTTTAAAATATCAGCAATAAATGATATACTTTATAAGTAGTGGCGCGGGCGTTTGAAGTCGGTTTTTAAAAAATATTTTCTTATATCAAATTATGGAGCAGCTAAATGAGTAATTAGTGACACTCATCTAATGGCGTGCTGCAATCAATTACACTCATTTTGTGTGGAAAACAAATTGATGAATGTTTGCTACATACAAGATCGGTAATTGACGGAGAGGCGCGTATTAATTATGCGTAAGCGTCCTGGGGGCCGATCGCGCTATTTTTTACGACTGAAACGTAACTGAACTGCAAACGAACCGCAACCGCTTTTTGAACGTTTCGTATCGCGCTAACAATTTGACAGCTAGGTGACACTCAGTTGAACTTGAGTTGGAACGCAACTGCTGTCAAACGAACGTTTTTGCAACAGTTCAATAGACGCTACTTTTTTATAGTTGAAGTTCGATCGCAACAGTTCAATACAGTGTTTACAAGTGTAGTGTTTATTTATATTAAAGTTGAATTGTAGTTGCACCACAATCGCAACTGATCCATAACTGAACTGTAAACGTTTCGTTGACAATGCAAATAGCGCGATCGGCCTCCTGAACTCATGACCGTACGGTCTATAGAAAGATATTACGAAGAGAATAGTTTCGCGAACATGAAGATATAGTCTTCGGATCTATGATGTGCTATTCTTCTTCTTTGACAACCGATAGACGTCCACTGCTGGACAAAGGTCTCTTGTATGGACTTCCACAGTCTATAGAAAGATATTACGAAGAGAATAGTTTCGCGAACATGAAGATATAGTCCTCGGATCTATGATGTGCTATTCTTCTTCTTTGACAACCGATAGACGTCCACTGCTGGACAAAGGTCTCTTGTATGGACTTCCACAGTCTATAGAAAGATATTACGAAGAGAATAGTTTCGCGAACATGAAGATATAGTCCTCGGATCTATGATGTGCTATTCTTCTTCTTTGACAACCGATAGACGTCCACTGCTGGACAAAGGTCTCTTGTATGGACTTCCACAGTCTATAGAAAGATATTACGAAGAGAATAGTTTCGCGAACATGAAGATATAGTCCTCGGATCTATGATGTGCTATTCTTCTTCTTTGACAACCGATAGACGTCCACTGCTGGACAAAGGTCTCTTGTATGGACTTCCACAGTCTATAGAAAGATATTACGAAGAGAATAGTTTCGCGAACATGAAGATATAGTCTTCGGATCTATGATGTGCTATTCTTCTTCTTTGACAACCGATAGACGTCCACTGCTGGACAAAGGTCTCTTGTATGGACTTCCACAGTCTATAGAAAGATATTACGAAGAGAATAGTTTCGCGAACATGAAGATATAGTCTTCGGATCTATGATGTGCTATTCTTCTTCTTTGACAACCGATAGACGTCCACTGCTGGACAAAGGTCTCTTGTATGGACTTCCACAGTCTATAGAAAGATATTACGAAGAGAATAGTTTCGCGAACATGAAGATATAGTCTTCGGATCTATGATGTGCTATTCTTCTTCTTTGACAACCGATAGACGTCCACTGCTGGACAAAGGTCTCTTGCATGGACTTCCACAGGCCTTGCGCCGCCTGAATCCAGCGGCTCCCTGCGACTCGTTTGATGTCGTCGGTCCACCTAGTGGGAGGTCTGGTAACACTGCGCTTCCCGGTGCGGGGTCGCCACTCCAGCACCTTGGAACCTCAACGACCATCTGCTCTTCGAACTATGTGCCTCGCCCATTTCCACTTCTATTTTGCGATTCGCTGAGAGCTATCTCGGTGCTACGGATCTCCTCATTTCTGATTTGATCTCTGAGGGATACTCCGATGTGCTATTGGTTCAGTGAAAAGGATATTTGCTGAAGTGACGCCAGTTTTCGTAAGCCGGCATTTAAGCATTTGCATTGGGCCAGCTTGGTGGATTATTATGGCCTATAACTCTACTCTGAGAGGACACCTGCACTCAGTAGTGAGTGAGAATTTTAGTGGGTTGCTGACGATGATGATTATGATCTTTTATAATCCCAAAAAATAATTAGCGTGAGCCCTTGAATTATTATTACTAATGGAGAGAGCTGTATTGATTTATAGTTTATACTAAGCAGGTATTCCACTGTAGGCGATGGAATGTGCAGAGAACTGGGCTCGGAGTATTCCTGCATAATCAATTCATAAAATATCTAATTGAATTATTAGTTAAAAATCCCATATTCAAAGATCTAGAGCCAACAATAGGTAAAACGCAAAATTCCTATTTCCCAAGATTCCCAAGTGATTAACAAAGTCCTAACCTATTTAAGATACCTATAACCCACCTATCTAGTGTTATAAACGACCAAGTCACGTTCTAAGAACCGCCCTTAAAGCCGATATCGTCAATACTTAATCATTTCTGATTACGTTTACCCTGCCTGTAAGTAGGCCGTAAACCCACATTTCCTTATTAAAGTCTAACACGTCAAAAGCCATTCGCTTATAACGGCCCACTCCAAAAAGAGACGGCAATTAAAAGATTTTATCTACTGTTTTTATGTTATGAAGAGGCGTATGATATTTTTCTATTGAATATATTTGATTGGTGTCCTTGACCTGATGCTGCAAAAGGGCAGTTTGGCTACTCAACTCATGAACAACTTACAGCTAGCTGATGTCCTAGTGTTTAGGCTCATGAACAACTTACAGGTAGCTGATGTCTAGTTTAGGCTCATCGACTTTGACCCGATTAGGGGTAAGCTTAAAGAAAGCGACTATAGTCTGATGATGGCGCAGGTGGTGGAGTTTTACTCGTTGGGTAGGTGATGATTATTTAATAGTTGGTAGAAAAATTGTTTAATGTCTGATGATAGAGCAGGAAGTTTGTGGGTAAAAGCATGTCGCATATAGGTATCATACATACCTACACCGGCCAATGATTCCACATGACGAAGTTCCTTATTGGTGGATGAGGGGCTAGGCGAAAAAAAGTGTAAGAATTTTTCCGTCACGGCCCTTGTGTTGCCTTCGTTTATTACACACGTTCCATCATAGTTTGCTGGCGTAGCGGCTAAACGAAAGAGTGAAACTATCGGTTCGGGGGTTCGAATCCTGACTTCGGATTATTATTTTCTATTTTATTTATTTTTATTATGTTTTTAATTTACACTTAAGATTTACTTATGTCAAATCACGATATTATTTTTTGTTATTTTTTTATTGCATCAGTTTCCTTTCCAGTTGACCTTGCGTAATAACTACTGTAGTAAGTAATACCACAGGTAATACTATGTTTATAGTAATAATAATAACCCACTCAATGCTCTAACCCTAGATCAAGATATCGCCAGCGACAATTTAGAGCAAACAATAAACAAGCCATTTTCCCTTTGCGCTAACGTTGTATAATAACAATCCAGCTACGCAAGCTTTTATAATAATAAAATAAGGAAGATAAGCTGTAACAGGCATTACATAATTCAATATCCCAGTATTACAGAGGACCGTGGACTTTGGACGGTGGACCATTATTGCTACCAACTCTTGTACATTGTACAAGAGATGGTCGTAAGATATAAATAATATGCGGAATTAATTCAAATTCAAAATTATTTATTTCACGTAGGCCAACCTGTGGCTCTTATGACAAGTCATGACTAACACCGGTTCGGAAAGCGGATTCTGCTGAGAAGAGCCGGCAAGAAACTCAGCAGTTGCTCTTTTCAAAATAATCATTTTACAATATTATTATGAAGCTTTTACATTGTAATAAGTTTTTATACTATCTTGTGGGTAGTTGGATGCCAAGCCGATTTAACCTATGCAACTTTGTTAGAATAAAATATAATAATTCCACAATCAGGGGAAGTTCCAAAAAAAAAAAAGTACTACAATTCAATTCATGTTAAGACGGGCAGACACAAAGTAGCCCCATTCCCGCCGGTGGCAACCGTTCACGAGCATGACGCGTGATCCAGCCATTGCTTCGTTCGACCATATTTGAGGGAACGTAACAATAATAATCTAACACTCCATGTTTATTCTTCGACATCACATCACATCGAGATCGCCATCTTTGACTTTTGTTTTTATGGTGGCCCTGGTACCAAACTTTACCGTACCTACAATAAATAAACTTTTAAATTGATTAAAATTTAAATCCGTTGTACCCATGGCCGTGGTGTAAAAAGGTCAACAGACACAGGGCGCAATTCCCGAGAGAGATTTTGTCTGGTGGGAGGCTTTGGCCGTGGCTATTTACCACCCTACCGTCAAAGACGGTGCGATTATTCGTTCCGGCACGATGGCGTGTAGAAACCGATTAGGGGTATCGGTTGAATGTTCACCGCCATACCCCTTCCAAGTTAGCCCGCTATACCGTCTTAGACTGCATCGTCACTTACCATCAGGTGAGATCGCAGTCTAGGTCTATCTTGTCATCGAATAAAAAAAAGATAGATTCGATCATTAAGTATGATGCTGTACCAAAAGAAAAATTAGAGCTAATAGCTAATATATTATCCCACAGTCGTCTCTTGGTCTACTAATAAACGATTGAATAGCAAAGCCTTATCGCTTTCTACGCTAATCGACACTATCAAAGCACGACTCACAATACAATGGATACCAACGATAGATGTCTTGTCGATAGGTGACAAGTGTCGAGTTCACTGATTGATAAAAACCCGGTGTTAGCAGACATTCGTGACGTAAGACATAATATGAGGGCAAAAGTACCTATGGGTGAAAGGAAAAGTGAATGGGTGACAGAACATTTTTCAAAACAAAATATCATAATAGCAGAATATATTTTTTTCTTTAAATAAGTAATTTAATTTTAAAAATTCTTTTTAAAAACCGACTTCAAACGGCCCGCGCCACTACAAAGTATATACTTTATTGTTGATATTTTAAAAACTGCTTGACCGATTTCGATAAAATTTCAATGGGACCACCTGGGAAGTATACCCTTTGAAACAAAAAAGAATTTTCCAAATCGGTTCTGGTGTCTTCGAGTAATCACATGAACATACATTTAAAAAAAAAGATTTTGACGAATTGAGAACCTCCTCCTTTTTTGAAGTCCTTTAAAAAGAATATTAGTCATGTTGAAGTTGACTAATATTCCCTTCTCCCCTCCAAATAAACGTGAAGCTTGTGTTAGGAGTACGAATGACAATAGTGCAATAGGTGAACCGGTCGACCTTTCAGTTTTCAGACGTGCAGCTTTAACCATTGGGCCATTGAGGCTTCAAATAAGCGTAAGTACGTAACTCATAATATTTGGTCATGAAGTCGTTAGAAGACACAAGTTGTGACGTACGATCGACTTACTGTGTTTCTAAATCCAATTTATGGTGACTTTTCACCCACATCGTATGAATTCAGCGAGTTGCGAGTTGGAGCTTACACAATGCTGTATTTATGGCGGTTCGTTAGTCGCTTCTATATAGGGTTGTTGGTAAGAGATTGCAGTCCTCGGTTAAACTAAATGACGATATTTTCAGTTGATATGTGTAATGTGAAAGTGAAAGAGCAACTGCTGAGTTTCTTGCCGGCTCTTCTCAGCAGAATCCGCTTTCTGAACCGGTGGTAGAGTCATGACTTGTCATAAGGCCACAGGTTGGCCTACGTGAAATAAGTAATTTTGAATTTGAATTTGAACTGTTACGCCAAAAACGTTGTACCTTGCCTACCTTATCTTAGGTAGGTATAGTGCTTCCGATTAATTGGTTATACGTTTATAACATTCGAGCGTTGAGTAAATAATTCAAAATTATTTATTTCATGCAGGCCAACCAGTGACTCTTATGACTTGGTCAAAATTCTACCACCGGTTCGGAAGGCAGATTGTATTGAGAAGAGCCGGCAAGAAACTCATGCAGTTGCTCTTTTCAAAACAGATAATATTACAATATCATTATGTAGCTATTGCAATGTATAATGTCTTGTGGTTAGCTGGTTCCAACTGCCAAAGCCGAATGCTCCCATGCAAGTTTACAGTATCATTTTGAATATGTATACCCCGACCGGGTCACTTTAAAACTCAGGTTCACCAAACCAATAAAAGAAAATGTTCTTCGACTGATCAAATTTCAAATGGAAAAGAACCGCGACATTTCTGTTGCTTGTTTCTTCTGCGAGCTGGATGTAAGACGATCTAATATTTCATAAAAATCTTTTTTTTTTCTTTTTCCAAATTACATCATCAGAGATTTTAATATCCAAAAATTGCTATGGCAAAACGGTGACCCAACGTAGCTTAGATTTAAAAACGTATGCCCAATCGCGTGCATAGTTATGCAATGGAGGCTTGTTGATTGAGCCTCGAAAATGTTCCAACTTTTCCGACTAAACTACGCCAACTGGCGCCTCACGCGAGGCACGAAATATGTAGGAAATAGGTACAGCTCCACAGACATAAAGCCTTATTTGTTTAAACATGCCTGGTCATAAGGTGGTATATGTAGGTGGTATATGGTGGTTCTAAATTGTTCATCTCTACTAATATTATAAATGCGAAAATATGTTTGTTTGTTGGTTTGTCTTTCAATCACGCCGCATCAAAGCTGCGGTTCCACATATTTTTCGTGCATACTGCACGGGTGTAGTTGAAGACATAGGCTAATTTTTTACAAGCTTTTATTTAACTTGCAATGTTTGTTTGGGTCAAATCTTGCAAGATGAATTAGACCCACTTCACGGTTTCTGATCGAGCTGAAATTTTGCATGTAAGTATGTGTAAATCGGATGACAATGCAATATTGTTGTGACATGGAGCTGATCTGATGATGGAGACGGAAGATGGCTATCGAAACTCTGTAATAAAACGACGTAACACCATAGAGTTTGGGCTCGTTTGATTCGTCATAACAAGCACTCTGATCCTAGATGATATCCAGAGTCTAATGATGTAGCTACTAAAAGCTTGCATTTAAAAATAAAATTTTTAATTACTTATCCCTTAGAATCAAAGAGCTCACTCCAGATTTGAAAGTCTAAATCCAGGCGCACAAAGTAGCGGGCAATAATTGTTACCTCAACTTTTTTAAGCGTGCAGATATAGCTTCGATTTCATACATTAATCTTAACTTAAATAATACCATCTAATTTAAAAACTCAAAAATACCTTTCATATTTTAAATGATAAGTAAACGCTTTGACTGAAATATAATCTCAAGACGTTATCAAATTTTTAAACTTTACAACCAAATTACACAGGAATTTCTCGAAACACTAAACAGTCACTGTTATATTATTTTTTCTGTATCCCAGTGGCATATAATGATTTCAAAGCTTACAACTGCAGGCAATGCCATATCCTTCCAGATTATTATGCTGCACCATTTTATAATAAAAGCCTAGTGAATTTACTCTCTGAAAGCCTTGCACCTCTTTAACTTAGGTATACTGTTATATATATATTTTACAGACGATTAGCAATGCTGAACTTCACTTATATTCCCCTCTCACCTCCGAATAAGCGTAAAGCTTGTGTTAGGAAAGGGCACCACAATAGTGCAACTGGTGGGAATTGAACCTGCGTCCTTTCAATGTTCAGTCCGCACCTTTATCATCATCATCAGCAACCCATCAACGGCTCACTACTGAACGCAGGTCTCCTCTCAGAGAAGGGTTATAGGCCATAGTCCACCACGCTGGCCCAATGCGAAGTGGCAGACTTCACACACCTTTATGAACGTTATGAAGAACTCTCAGGTTTCCTCACGATGTTTTCCTTCACCGTTGAAGCTTGTGATATTTAATTAATTAACCTCTGCCCTTTAACCGTTTGGCTATTGAGACTCATAGTCGAGGATTAACAAGTTTTTAAAGCTAAAGTTTAGTTTAGTAAAAATTAGATTACCTCCAACATATTTCACAGCAGACCAAATAATGACCAAGGTGCTGACATGATGGTATATGTGCAGGAACGAAGCTTGCCTCTGCTTCTTCCTCAGTAAAAAGAAGACGGTCTCGAACAGTTCCATTAGCTTCAAGATTATCGTCCACCAAAGAAACCGGAGCATTCTCAACGCTTCTGGATTCGTTGAGTAGTCTGGTAACATGCAGCCTAAGTGATAGGTTGTTGTCCAACCCGAGGTCATTATCTGGAAAACAATTAGTGTTCCACTATAAAATCTCTACGGTTTTCGCATTCTACCGGTGGTAGAGTCACTATTTGATGACCTCACTGGCGGAGTACTGAGCGCTGTGGGCTAAAGTTAGAAATCTTGGGTTCGATTCCCGGTTGGCACAATTTGTAAAATAGTTTCCGAAATGTCTGTTTTGGTCTGGTGGGCCATAGACGTGTCACCAATCACCATGCGATTTAGCGTTCGGGCACGATGGCGAATTATAAGTGAAGGTGGGTTTCAAAAAAGTGACAGTTTAAAAAATATACAGTTATTATTTATTGAGCAAATTGAAAGTATGTCGGTACCAATTACACAGTGCATGTCCATAATTTGCCATAGTTTTGCCGTCGTGCCCTATCATATAATATTATGTACTGTACATATTATTTGCAACATCAAATTAGATCACAGATCACAAAGGTGGACTTTCAAATTACATTGGAATATATGGAATATAATGGAATATAATGGAATATAATTTAGCCCTTGGTTATTTCTAGTAGTTCTTCATCATCATCGGCAACCCATATACGGCCCACTTCTGCCGACTGCCGAGTTTCTTGCTGGTTCTTCTCGGCAGGAAGGGCATTCCGAACCAGTGGCAGACTCATCGACAATTCAAGAGCACTTGTAAAAAAGTTTATTTGAATAAAAACATTTCTATTCTATCCTATTCTATTTTACTTCTGAGCGCACATCTCCTCTCTGAGAAGAGTTGTAGGCCATAGTGAAGGCTATGTCTACTAACGCTGGTCCACAATGAACAGTTATGAACACTGGTTTTCTCGTTAGGTTATATGACCCACCTGTTCCAGTTATGGTTTATCATTATCGTATATAACTCCTTAGTAACGCAACGCTTTTATGTTGAGACTTCACAATCTCATTTTGTATATCTATCTATAAGTAGATCAACTGGCCCATGCCTATGACTTTCAAAGTTAAATGCCAACCGACTTGTGCAATTTCCCTTTACTTATTGGTTTTGGCCAATGCCAACCGCAAAAGCGCCCATTTCAAATTGTGTATAAAATTATCATTTGTCATCATCATCACCATCAATGACTACAAATAGCTTAGGCTATTGTCCAACACGAAAACAAGTGTGGATTGGATGACTTCATACACCTTTAAGAGCTCAAGTTCAGATGTTTTATTGCCTCAATTTTTTCTTTATTTGTGTGGATAATTGCAAAATTTCAAAAAAAAATAAACTTGCTTAGATCTTTGACAATTCAACCTCTGGTAAATATCATTCGTCTATGGCTTAGATAGCCCATAAAGTTGGAGAACGTAGGTGAAAACGGACATTATTCTTCTAGTTATGGTAACTCACCCCCCAAGTAACAACAGCGTTCGACAAAATCTGCAGCACATTGTACCATTTAATGACTGTCCGGAGATCGTAAGGTCTTCTGTCGTGCATGATATATGGCAGTAGCTTTATCACCGTCAAGTAGCTAACTATAATCGCCACGAGCTTCCATGGTGAAGTCATTAGCAGCCAGTCGTTGACGCGAGGGTCTGCAACAAAATGGAATATTTAATTTAAAATGAGTACATTAGTGCAAAATTATTTTAATCACGCTGACTTGAAGTTTAGCACAGAATTTGCCTGTTATCTCGGATAATCGACGACAAGCAGCAGGCCAGGCGTACTCTGCATTTTTAACCGACTTCAAAAAAGGAGGAGGTTATCAATTCGTCGGAATCTTTTTTTTATGTACGAGTATGTTCACCGATTACTCGAAGACGCCTGAACCGATTTGGAAAATTCTTTTTTTGTTTGAAAGGGTAGATATACTTCTCAGGTGGTCCCATTGAAATTTTACTAAAACAGCGAGGCGGCTACTGCTAGTAGCTCTCCCACCGTGAGACTCCACTGGCTTGAATGCACAATTTTTATGCAGAGGTTTTTGTAGATGCAGCAAATGTGCTTTTAACATAATTGCTCTTTTTTTAGAGCTTTAATCTTTTTCTGAACACTGAAAAGCGCAGATTTTTTCAACGTTTCTGAATGTATTTAACTATTTATGCACTCTGTAAACCTCATATTTTAAAACTAAGTTCGGAAAGCTACCTGGACGTCTTCCACTATGTAAACCTGATAAGTATTTTAAAACTAAATTTGGAAAGCTATCTTGCTGAAAGCTGTCTTCGGTTAGTTTAGGAGAGCCTTGTGGTTAGTAGGGCTGCGGTCTCTTGTTCGGTGGTCGCGGTTCGATCCCGAGCAGATCCTGAGAGTTCTCCATAATGTTCTCAAAGGTGTGTAGGTATATGGAGTCTGCCAACTTGCATTGGGGCAGCGTGGTGGATTAGGTATGACCTTTTTCTGAGAGGAGACCTAAACTCACTTGTGACTTGTGAGCCGCTAATGGGTTGTTAATCATGATGATGATGATTCACCATTAATATTAATATGTTTTACAAGCTTTACGCTAAGAAGAGAAAGAAGAAAAATACTCGTAGTACATTGTTACGTGTTAAAAATTTCTATCAAATTCCGTACAGTTATTTATCAAGTGCTAGGACTAATCGCCATAAAGCGTAAATCATAAGGGTTAACCAACCGAAAATGTTTGTTAATCCACCATAACTCGATGCAATGACTCGTGCGATACTTATCGTAACATGCTATCCATTATCGCACCAAATCGAATCACGATTCTAATGCAATCGGTATGGAGTTAACGGATCTTTGATCTCTAAACTGTTTCTTGCGTACTCGCAAACTGAACAAGGATAACAGTAAAAATTTTAATATAAAAAATTATTTAAAAAAAACCGACTTCAAACGGCCCGCGCCACTACAAAGTAAATACTTTATTGTTGATATTTTAAAAACCGCTTAACTGATTCCGATAAAATTTCAATGGGACCACCCTTTGAGACAAAAGAAGAATTTTCCAAATCGGTTCAGGCGTCTTCGAGTAATCGATGAACATACATAAAAAAAATATTCCGACGAATTGAGCACCTCCTCCTTTTTTTGAAATCGGTAAAAAACTGTAACCTGACTACGGAAAATTGGATCTAACATCCGAAAAGATTTTGTTCATACAAAATGTAGCTATGCCACCCGGACCATCATAACAAATCGATTGATTGGTTCATCAGAATCGGCTCAGTAGTTTATGCTAGCTACGTCGGATCATTCGTAAATAGTAACATACATAGACTGCTAAAATCATAACACTTCCTTTTGGCTTTGCCGTAGTCAGTTAAAAACTACTATAATATACGGACAGTATACCTAATCATGTTAGTTTCACAAGCTCTTTTGCATCGCCTAACGACTGATAGCAGTTAGCATGCGCCAAGCCCTAATGAGTGCAGGTTGTTTTCGGTAGGTCCAGGGTTCGAATCAGCAATTATTTATTAAGTACTTGGATTAACGCTGAAGGAAAACATCGTCAGGAGACCTGCATAACTACGAGTTCTCCATAACGTTCTCAAAGGTGTGTGAAGTCTACCAATCCGAACTCAACTGCATCAAATCTGCAATTTAGCAGTCGTCTTACATTATTAAGGTGGATTATACGAGTCTGCCCGCGAAATTCAAATTTAATTTGGTTTTTCCCAGTTCGTAAACTAATACAACAAAGTAGGCTTATGGCATTCTAATTGCGCCAATAGAATTATCATCTTCACAGGTTTACATAAAAATCTTTACTTGAAAGTGACCAGTTTAAGAAATTAATCAAAATACCGAGTTGGACGTGAGTTACTCACAAATTAGTCGATATTTTGATTAATTTCTTAAAGTGGTCACTTTCAAGTGGCCTGTTTCACCAGTTTCTGATAAAGTGCCTGATGATAGCCTATCCACAACTTGCCTGACAGATAGCGTTCAAATTTCTGTTTCACAAGTGTCCGTTAAGACAATCTACAGAAATAAACTCTAAAAAAATTCAGACAGATTTATCTGACAGATATTTTATCTGCTAGATATATATCAGACACTTTAACGGATAGTGGTGAAACAGGCCCTAAGTAATCCGTCTATGTAAATAAAATAGAATTATTTTTTATTCAAATAAACTTTTACAAGAGCTTTTGAATCGTATGCGAGTCTTACCACTGGTTCGGAATGCCCTTCCTGCCGATAAGAACCAGCAAGAAACTCGGCGGTTGCTCTTTTCATTTCAAAACAAGTTTACAATAGGTAGGTACTATGCTATGTATGCAGTGTTTCTACAATAAGGGAAGTTCCGAAAAATACAAATTTACATTTCAGTACATGTTAAATGCTAAATAGAATAGAATCTTTGGAATACATAATGAAAACATTACGTAAAACTAAAAGACCAATAAATTAGTGGTAAACGCTCACTATAATTTAATTATCAGCCTGCTCGTACCGCGTGCAATGTCGCAAGTAACGATGCACTTGCATATTGCGTTATGTCACAGTTTGCCTGAAAGGTCACACACTTGATGTCGCGTTTGTCATGCTAGAAAGAATGTGTGTCGTTCACATCATGTTTCCGGTAATCGTAGACAAAATAGACAGGTATCGAATTGAGAACCTCCTTTTTACAAGCTTTTATTTAGCTTGACCAGTTTGTTTGGGTCAAATCTTGCAAGAATAGAATAGAATAGAAAAGAAATATTTTTTATTCAAATAAACTTTTACAAGTGCTTTTGAATAGTCGATGAATCTACCACTGGTTCGGAATGCCTTTCCTGACGAGAAGAACCAGCAAGAAACTCGGCGGTTGCTCTTTTCAAAACAAATTTACAATACAGTAAATACTATGCTATATATGCAGTGTTTCCACAATGAGGGAAGTTCCAAAAATGCAAGATGAATTAGACCCACTTCCCGGTTTGAAATTTTGCATGTATGTGTAAGTCGGATGACAATGCAATATTGTTGTGACATGGAGCTGATCTGATGATGGAGACGGAAGATGGCTATCGGAACTCTGTAATAAAACGACGTAACCCCATCGAGTATGGGCTCGTTTGATTCGTCATAACAAGTACTCTGATCCTAGATGATATCCAGAGTCTAATGATGTAGCTACCAAAAGCTTGCATTAAAATATAAAATTTTTAATTTACACTTGTTACAAGCTTTTATTTAACTTGCAATGTATATACGAGTATGTATGATTAGGTCAAATCTTGCAAGATGAATTACAACCACTTCCCGGTTTCCGATTAAGCTGAAATTTTGCATGTAGATGTAAATCAGATGACAATGCAATATTATTGTGACATGGAGCTTATCTGATGATGGAACTGAAAGGTGGTTAAGGGAACTCGTTATGAAGCTACCGTAACCCTATCGAGTTTGGGCTCGTTTGATTCGTGTTGACAAGTACTCTGGTCCTAGATGATATCTAGGGTCTAATGATGTAGCCTGTAGTTTGTGGAAATGTCATATTCTATTCTAACAAAGATGCACGGGTTAAATCAGCTTGGCATCCAGCTGCCCACAAGATAGTATAAAAACTTATTACAATGTAATAGCTACTTATTAATATTGTAAAATGATTATTTTGAAAAGAGCAACTGCTGAGTTTCTTGCCGGCTCTTCTCAGCAGAATCCGCTTTCCGAACCGGTGCGGTGGTAGAATCTTGACGTGTCATAAGAGCCACAGGTTGGCCTACATGAAATAAATAATTTTGAATTTTTTTTTTTTAGCCAGCTGCTAAAAGTTTGTTATTAATTTTTTTTTAAATTACACTTGTTTAAAATTGATTTAAAATTAGAAAAAATATGTATACGCACAGGTATAACATGTACGGTATAACCTAAACTGTATGATAATACCCATTGGATGACAATAAAATCCTTACTAATATTATAAATGCGAAAGCGTGTTTTTTTGGTTTGTCCTCCAATCACGTTGCTAATGAGTAACGAATCGACTTACTTTTTGGGTTATAACTGAGGCTCTGGAGATCTAGATTTTAGACTACTTTTTATCCCGAAAAATCACGGGATTGTTAAAAACGAAATTCACGCGGACGAAGTTGCGGTCAAAAGCTAGTTTACAATAAACTTATTCATCATCATCATCAGCAGCAGCAGCAACCCTCAACGGCTCACCACTGAGCAAAGATCTCCTCTCAGAGAAGGGTTATAGTCCACGCTGGCCCAATGCAAATTGACAGACTTCACACACCTTTGAGAACACTATAGAGAATAAGACTATTCAACTTAATTAATATTGATATAACCAAGCTGCTTTGATATAAATACCTGCTCTTTCATAGAAGACAGTGTTGTAGGCTCTTATAACACTCTCCATCGTAACAATGCTTTAACGACACGGCTGTTTTGTTTCCAGAAACAATGTAACTTCAGTAAACACACCTTTGCAAATGGAAATATGCCTATTATTATACAATGCACTCCTCTATTATGCTTACTAGTATACGGGTTGGTTTTAATTTAGGTTTGCTATATATACTAGTAGCATAAATAAAGAATTTAATATAATAATATGTATTATGTACCGTGGCCCGTGGGTTAAAAACAATTAAAAACTTTATTTTGAAAAACAAGCCTTTAGAGTTTAGACCATCATCAGACCCTGGATATCATTGAGGGCAAGGTACTTGTCAAAACGAATCAAATGAGTCCAAACTCGATGGGGTTACGTCGTTTTATTACAGAGTTCACAAAGTCACCTTCCGGCTTCATCATCACACCACAGTATCTATTAGGTGAAATTACTATCCTTACTCTGTGATCACACCCTGGATATCATCTAGGACCGTATTACTTCTCAAGACGAATAAAATGAGCCAAAAGGACCATGGGCAATTTTGTATGGACCCCGTCCCCACCCTCCAACAGTCACCGGATTTATGTTAATATGTTCATTTGGATCCAAATAGACGTAAATAGTTGGTTTCAGCTTCAAAATCGCTGGGGTTCTTCTAAAAAAAAAAAAAACTTTTTGTTTGAAATTGATTTATTTTTGTTATTTTTTCTATATTTTATCGTATAAAAATCATATAACAGTAAAAATAACTACTTCTACTCTGTTAGAATAACCCAGGTTTTTTTTACGGGGTTTTTAAAAAGGTACACTTTCCTCTATTAGGTGTTTTAAATGTACTATTTTTGAAATTCAGTCAGACGTTCTTTTTTTGAAATTCATACAGTTATCACGCATCGAGCAGTAAGAATGTGGCTGTCTGTTGAGAAACCTTTTTGCAGAAGGGATCGAAAAAAAACAAAGGTGTGTTATAATGAAATTCAGTACAACATTATATCATACTTTTGAATGATATAATGGTTATTATGACATTGGGTGTTTTAATGTTGGCAATAAGCTAACTGTTTCAGAATCTATTAAAGAGGATTTATAGCATGGGAGTAGATAAATAGATAAATGAGTAGGTATTTTGGAATTAGTCATCAATAATACGTCAACGAAATATTTTTTTGAACGTAAGATACAATGAGAACCCCATGCATTTGGGCATCGTCGCCATAGTAAAAAAATATCATCTTGCCAAGGTCTATCAATTGCGCTACATTTAATTCTTGTTGATAGGGGGGGACGATTCCGCCCATAGTCCTTTGATAGGATTACGTCGTTTTATTACAAAGTGCCGATAGCAATCTTCCGAATCCATCATCAGATCAGCTCCATGTCACAATAATAATATTGCATCGTCATGCGATTTACATATACTTACCTACATGCAAAATTTCAGTTCAATCAGACATCGGGACATACATATTATATGCAATGTACATACATTGCAAGTTGCAACAGAAGCTTGTAATAAGTAATTCCAAATCCTGGTCATTCCAGCCTCTGTTATAGCCCAACATCTCTAATATCTCTAATAGCCCAGCGATTATAGGTGCGGACTGAAAATTGAAAGGTTTAATCCGGTTCCGAAGCTTGTCCGGTCCGGTAGAAGTCCGGTTCAAAAGTGGAGGATCTCGGGTTCGAGATTCGGGTCTCAACAGGGGCAAAAAGAGAGAGATAGTAATGCATCTGCAATTGTGTGGAAGATCTCGTGTTCCATTCCCAACAGGGGCAAAAACAGAGAAAGAGCAATGCATTTGCAATAATTGTACTTTGTTGAAACATCCGCTATTTGCATCCGGCATTTCAAATGTAATTATCATAAAACAATGTCAGTAAAGGTCGATAGCCACTCGATTCATATCGGTCCCTCGATATTCCGTCTTATTATAATATTATGTGACAGTAGTACTTAACTTAAATAAAAATGTGTATACAGTACTTTTTCCATTCCATTAGCAACCCATAAACGGCTTACTACTGAGCGCAGGTCTCCTCTCAGAGAAGGGTTATAGGCCATAGTCCACCACGCTGGCCCAATGCGAATTGGCGGACTTCACACACCTTTGAGAACATTATGGAGAACTCTCAGGTGTGCAGGTTTCCTCACGATGTTTTCCTTCACTTCGAAAAGTCATAGGTGCCTACCCGGGATCGAACCTGCGACCCCCGAATAGGAGACCACAGTCGTAACCACTAGGCTATCACCGCTATAGTAGTAAACTTAATTGTAACTTAGTGCAGTAAAAATGTGAATACCTACAGTACTTTTTAGAACACAAAAATTTGATTTCGTCTCAACTTCCAAAATACTATTACTATTGATTATGATGATTGTCTAAAAGTTGCCGATCAAAATCGTATTCATTTGATGGCATTAGCGTCAAAGTAAAATATTCCTTGACTGTATTGATTTAAAGTCACAAATTCAGTACAAACGATTTTAAAATGGAGCGTTACGTACACTCCTAAACGTATCAGAATTTTTTTTTTTCCTACCATAAGGCACCCTTACATAAGGGTAGCCTTATTTTTTACTGCAATCTAGCCTAAGGGCTAATTAGCAATATTATTTTAACTTAAACTTCTACTTATAATTAAATTCTATATCTAATTTACAGTCCAATAACTGTCCTTAGTTTATTCTATTATATAAGTTCACTTTGTTTTTGTGACCTAGTCAAATAACACAAGCACTGCACTGACACTGCACTTATGCACTTTTAAACACTAGTTCGAAAGGTTTTGTTCTTTTAAGTCTTCTTTTAATGTTCGTGTAATCGAGAAGCTTTACAGTTTCCAGATTCACATGATGACGAAGTCGATGTTGGTGAGCTTCTGCGTAGTTTTGTATAATCTTGTTCACGAACTCCATCTTAAGGTCCCTGTGGAGATCGTGATTTCTGACGTACCAGGGTGCATTGGATATTTCCCTGAGTACTTTGTTCTGGAATCTCTGTATTATTTGGATATTGCTGGGCTTAGTACACCCCCAAAGTTGTATACCATACGTCCATACAGGCATCAGAACTTGCTTATATAGCATAAGCTTATTATGTAATGAGAGCTTAGAATGCCTTCCAAGCAGCCAATGCATTTTTTTATATCGTAATTCTAATTCCTCGCGTTTCTTTTTAACATGAGCTTTCCATCGAAGCTTTGTGTCTAGCGTCATACCCAGGTACTTCGCTGTATTTACGTAGGGGATAAGTTGCCGATTTAGGTAAATCGGATGATATTGCGGTAGCTTATTGGTGAAATCTATATGCATTGATTTAGACTCGTTAAGTTTAATTCGCCACTTTATAGTCCATTCATTGACTTTGTTTATGGCAACTTGTACTTTTTCCACTGCTTCTTCGTGACTTTCTCCAGTTCCTATTATGGCAGTATCATAGCAAATGTTGCAATGGTATTATTTTCTAGTGCTGGAATATCACAGGTGTATAATAAGTACAGGACCGGACCTAAAACACTTCCTTGCGGTACCCCAGCTTTAATTTCCTTGAGTTCAGAATATGCATCTTCTTGACGAACTCTAAACCATCTGTTCAAAATATATGACTCAAGAATATCGGCAAATGACTTTGGTAGCATAATTCTGAGTTTATAGATAAGCCCTTCGTGCCACACTTTATCGAAAGCTTGCGCTACGTCTAAAAATACAGTAGAACACACTTTCTTATCTTCTAATGATTTCTCTATTATATTAGTAATTCTGTGGACTTGGTCTATTGTGGAGTGTTTTTCTCGGAATCCAAATTGGTGATCTGGTATTAATTTTCTGTCTTCTAGTAGGGGTTTTAGTCTCTTAAGTAACAGTTTTTCAAATAATTTTGAAATTACTGGTAATAAAGAGTTCGGTCTATAAGAGGTTGTTTCATGAGGTGGTTTTCCGGGTTTAGCAATCAAGATAACTTCAGCGACTTTCCATAGCTCAGGTACATGTCTCAGTCGAAATGACGCATTTATGAGATTGGTAAGTTTCACTAAAGCTTTTCGAGGTAGATTTCTTAAGATTTCTCCGGTAATAAGATCGTATCCCGGAGATTTCTTTTTGGTTAAGTTGTACATTATTTCTTTACATACTTCCTTTGGTGTCGCAAGTCTAATCTTTTGCAGATCATCTTGATTTTCTTCATTCTCACAGAAATCAATTGGATGACCTTCATTTGGTTGGAATATATCTTCCAGGTGTTGAGCAAATCTATTAGCTTTTTGAATGTTGTTGATGGCCCATGTTCCATTTTGCTCTTTAATAGGTGGTATATGTGTGATGGGTCTTTTTAGATTTCCAGTTACTTTCCAAAGAGAATAGTCCGTTTCTCTATCACCAGTCAAGTTTTGTAGGTAATCATTTAGTTTATATTCATTGTAATTTTCGATAGCTTTCTTGATTGTTTTGGTGAGTTTATTTAGTATTCTTTTATCTTGTGGTGACCTAGAAGCGTGCCACTTTTTTCTTTGCTTTCTCTTTATTTTAATGAGGTCGATAATTTCCTTAGGATAGGTGGTACCCCGACTCCATTTTTTTGTCGGAGGCGTATTATTCCAGGCCGACTTTTGTATGTCAGTTATAAATTTAGCTAGTTCCATATTGAGTTGATCTGGATTTTTCAAGGGGACCTGTAGGTTTATAACACTGTCTAATTCTATCTTAAAGCTCTCCCAGTCTGTATTCTTATTCACTAGAGTAAGCTTAGTTTCATTGACTGCAATAGTGTGCTTATTAATTATTAACATTATCGGTGAATGGTCCGAATTCATGTCATATTTTCCTTCAATACTAAGGTATTTTGGTGAGATATTCTTAGATATAAAGAAATCTATCAGATCTGGAATTTTTCGAGGATCAGTAGGCCAGTACGTTGGCATCCCAGTACTACACCGCATCTCTTTTCTTTGATCGCACTTAGCAGTTCTTTTCCTTTTGTTGTTGTTAGTCTTGAGCCCCAGAAAATATTTTTGGCGTTAAAGTCTCCACCAATTATAAATCTGTGACCATATTGTTCCAAGAATCTTAGGTATTCGTGTTTTTTTAGAGAATGCCGTGGTGGGCAGTATATGGCTACGATTGTGATAGGGTATCGTTCTGTTTTGATATTTACTGCCACTGCTTGGATTTCTAACTCCTCGTATTTACTTTCTTCGTAGTGGTAAATATTCTCTTTTATTATAACAGCACTACCTCCTCTGGCTGAATTATGGGGATGTAGAGCGTGGTAAACTTTATACCCTTTGAATTTTATATAAGATTCTTTTGTAAAATGTGTTTCGGAGATCAAACATACGTCGATATTTTCGGTATCTAGGACTACTTGTAACTCATGTTGATGTTGTAGTAGCCCATTAGAATTCCATGCTAATATCTTCAATTCCTTATCCATTATTTTGTTCTGATATTTTCAAGTTTTCGCAGGCGGTCATCGAATGACGACATGAGTTTTAGAATCTCGTCTAATTTATTTAGAGTAGAATCGCTCGATTTATTAATGATGGGTACTTTATTTGATGCTACTTGTGCATATGTTACCTTTTTATTCGGATTTTCTTTAATGGTTTCGGAAAGTCGCATATTCTTGACCACTGGAGTTTGTTTTGCATTGGGCATTGCCTGGGTGTTTTGGGCAGAAGTTTTTTTGCAGGTCTTGTTTCTGATGGATTGCATTTCTTTGGCTACTATGCAACCTCGATAATTAGCCGGATGAGCCTCCCCACAGTGTACGCATTTGGGTTTCTGTTCAACTGGTTTTTTGCATTCAACACTAAGATGTTTTCCAGTGCATTTGACACATCTTGGCTCTCTGGAGCAGTACTTCTGGGTGTGTCCATACGTTTGATATCTTTTGCACTGCGGTATGAGCTTTGATGATCTCAGAGGATGAATCTCCACTTTACACCCAAGAATCGAGGTGATTCCATAAATTTTGTTAATATCTTCTCCATTTTTAAAACTAAGCAGGAACATGTTAAGAGGTTCCTTGGTTTTCCATCTCAGCTTGTTAACGGCATTTTCGACCTTAAATCCCTTTTTCTGAAGGTCTTCTATTATTCTTTCTGGCTTGCAGGTGAAATGTAGCTTTTTAGCCATGACTTTAATAGGCCTCTCTTGCTTATTTTCAAAAGAATGCCATAGAAAGTTACCTGCGGTCAATATTTTAGTGATTGACCGATATGAGTCTTCATTATTGGTATTTATTTTAACATTGTTGCCATTCAACATTTTAATTCGAAAAGAATCTCCGGTTGGACCCTCTGTTAGCAAGTCATAGAATGACTGATAATTTGTAACGTCGTCTACGATTATTGGTGGCGGCGGCGGAACTTTCTTTGTCTTTTCTTTAGGTAGATCGGTCATGGAATCATCATTTTTTTTTTTTTTTTTATTCGATGACAAACTAGTCCTTGACTGCGATCTCACCTGATGGTAAGTGACGATGCAATCTAAGATGCAATCATGCTGTTTGGTAGATGTGGACTGCGCAGGTGAAGTGTTCAATTTTCTTTTCTTCCGGCTTTTTGCTCTAATCCACTCCGTCTCTCTGGCTAGCTCTTCCTCATCCGTCTGATATTCGGTAGGTTGAGGTGAGCTTACCTTGGTGGTAGTTTCTGGCTGGTATCCATTGGGTTCTGACTGGATAAGAATTTTATCTGATTTTGAAGCTCAATAATTTGCTTTTCCATTTTGCCAATGACGAGCTGAAGTTTCTCATTTTCGGCCTTTTTTTCTGCGAATGCCTTAAAAAGCATTTGCTCCGTTTCTGTTATTAATTTAATAGGCGTATCCATAGTTGCAGTATAAAGATAGTGTAGCTGCGATTTATTATTTTATTGTTTTATAATAAACCTGACGCGACAAAACGCGGAACTAGGTCATTATGCCGCACGCATTCGACCGACGGCGGTCGGGACGCGGCGTCAGCAGATTGCGCTGCTAGTATATTATTGCGATTAGACACGGTTGTTTTCGGTGAAAACTAAACACTGACTGTACTGACGTATCAGAATGCATACACGAAATTGAGCTCAATTTAATGCTGTTATGGTTTATTTTACTTTGACGCTAATGCCAACAAATGTATACGATTTTACACTAGCGGCACGCTATGATGGCCGGTTTGACGTTTGTCCGCTCATGAAGTTCCGTATTAATTGATAACGACTTTGAAGGAAATAATTGTATTACTTTATTGACGATAGTGATGTGCAGAGATTCATAAATTTTATCGAATGTAGTTTTAGGTTTAGGACTCAAAATTTATTTATTAAATTGATTTCTAAAATGTATACAAGTGTAGAAAAATCAGTTTGCACCATTTAAGGGGTGAATGTACTTGTGAATATGAACAATTTTCACTATGTGGACAAACCTCTGAAATCGCAAAAAAATATCAGCTGTTTCATACAAAAGGTAAAATTTTTATTTTTATATGATATATACCACAACTCGGCATTTGGTTTTCTAAATTGAAAATTTTTAAAAATGGAATCTAATACGATCGTCACATAGGATCGCTGGCTAGCACAACTACTACCTCCGGCAAACTCGCGTCAATGCTCAATGCAAAACAAAGCAGTTTCGAATTGACGTTGCTTCGAAAAGTATAAACTGTCAGTGCAGTGCGATTGTGATATAGTTTTGACCTGGCTTTGGATTTCAAATATTGATACTGCATTACTGTTGACCCTTGCTCGTTAATTTGGACTCTGTTCAAGCCCTTTGTTGTGGATTTCGTCGATATGACCGAACGTACGCAGAGAACTGTTCTAAATAGTCAGACACGTGAGTTCGTAATACGCCTTCGTAACTATTTCGATCGTGAAGCTCAAAATGGAGGGCCAATTTTACCTATAACGTCAGTGGTTGAACGCGTAGCTGATGCGCTTAATATTGGACAACGAACTGTTAGACGGATAACTAAAAAAAAATATGGCGAGACTGGCACAGAAGAAAATAAACTTCACACACCAAAAAAGAGAAAACGAGCAAAACCAGTCGTAGGCATCGATAGCTTTGATGCCGATGCTATCCGAAGACATGTTTACGGCTACTATTTACAGAAGGAGTATCCAACAAGAAAAAAGTTGGTGCATTCACTGAAGGAAGCTGGATTATTCTTCGGTGGGGAAAGTTCTTTAACGAAGATTTTGAAGACCATTGGATTTCGATACAAAAAATGTAACAAACGCAAAATATTGATGGAAAGATTTGATATAGCGATGGCAAGGTATACTTTTTTACGGCAAGTGAAAGAAATCAAAAATTGGCAAAATGTTGTGTTCTTGGATGAAACATGGCTTAATGCTAACCATACTGTAGGCCGTTCTTGGAACGATGACACAGCAGCATCTACTTCCAAAGTTCCTGTAGGAAAAGGATCGCGACTTATAATTTGTCACGCCGGAACCATCAACGGGTTTGTCGAAGGTTCTCTCATGGCTTTTGCGTCAAAAACCACTGGAGACTATCATGAAGACATGAATGGAGAAAAGTTTACTGAATGGTTTACCTCAATGTTGTGTAGCCTCCCTGAACCATCTATTATAATTATGGACAACGCCCCATACCACTCGATGCAAATTGACAAGCCACCTGCCCAATCCCAAAAGAAAGCTGATATCGTCGCATGGCTTCGTAAAAATGGCGTAGATGCAAACATGAATATGTTAAAAGCGGAATTAGTACGTCTTTTAAAAGAAAACAAACCAACCAAGATCCGATACGTCATTGACGAAATAGCATTAGAACATGGGCACAGAGTTATACGGTTACCGCCTTACCATTGTGAGTATAATGCGATTGAGTTGGTGTGGGCTCAAATTAAGGGATATGCTGCAAGACACAATACAGAACCCCCATTTACCACAAAAAAAATGCTAAAATTATTAGAAGAAGCTTGTGAACATGTGACTAAAGGAGACTGGGAAAAGGTTGTGAATAGAACTGTTAAATTAATAAGGGAAGATTATGAAAGAGATGTGAAAATAGATAATATTATAGAAAACGAACATATAATTATTAATGGAGGTGATGATAGCAGTGACGACAGTGAAAATAGTAGTATGGACGAATCTGATTAATTATGGCCTTTTGTGGCACCTTTTTTGGTATCTTTTGTATTCATATGTTTCTTGTGTGCATATAAAGTATGTACATATTCATTTTCATTCAAATATTCAGTTCGTTCAAATAAATTAAATAAACATATACATTTTTGTTTTATTAAACCTATTTAATCAGGTACAAAAACAAAACTTAATTGTTTTTTGTTCGAGAATAAATTGACATTCCACATCACTATTGTAATGTGTCAAACCGGCCATCATAGCGTGCCGCTAGTGTAATCGGCAACTTTTAGACAATCGGGGGGCAGGTCGGTCAATCAGAGGTGATTGCGATCGTCACACTGTACCAATCATTTTAAGACAAGCTCGCTGCTAGTCTACGTTGTTTGTGATTTATCGAGAGAACCCATAAAAAACCCTACCTTGAAAACGTAACGTTAAATACGCAACGCTCCGTAAGCTCAATAGAGAGCGAGCCGGCCGGCGCGGCGCGCCTTTTTAGGGTTCCGTACCCAAAGGGTACCAACGGGACCCTATTACTAAGCCTACGCTGTCCGTCCGTCCGTCCGTCCGTCCATCCGTCCGTCCGTCTGTCAGCGGGCTGTATCTCGTAAACCGTAATAGATAGAGAGATGAAATTTTCACATATTATGTACTAGCTGATGCCCGCGACTTTGTCCGCGTGGATTTAGTTTTTAAAGTCCTTCGGGAACTCCTTGATTTTCCGGGATAAAAAGTAGCCTAGATGTTGACCCGAGTAATAAGCTACCACGGTATAAAATTTTGTAGAAATCTGTGTGGTAGTTTTTACGTGAAAGAAGGACAAACAAACAGACAAAAATTAAATAAAAATCTGTTTTGGGCTCAGTATCGATAGTAAAGCATCCCCCAATTAAAATTTTCAAAATATATTAAATGTACAGAAATCTTCCAGTTACAGTTTTATTATACGTATGTATAGATCAATATCCATTATATTTTATGTTCTAAAGTTACTCACCTCTAGTGTAATGATGATTCAATCATTGAAGAAGGAAGACTAGTCGTAATTCCTAGTTCCATGGATTCAATCCATTCATAAGGTCACTCATTCGCCTGTCCCCACCTCAACGATTCATAGACAATCTAGGGTTACGAAATATCACTTTCTCCTAATCTGTGCAAATGAGTTCTGCTAATATTTCGTTTTTGAGAAAATAAATATCTTATAATGGTAAACTCGAAGCAATTTTTGGTGTAAATCGTAACGAATGTGTTTGATGAATAGATCTAGACAGTTATACATAGTTAAAAATGTGTGATTTGTGTGTAAATAAGTGATATATGAATATCACTTATTGATATGAATCAAGAGGTGTTTGTTTACTCGAATACTCAAGTAAGGAAATCTGGACTTTATATAATTTATTGTAGATTTTTTTGAAAACGCTCGACTGATTTCTTTAAAATTTAAATGGGGCCACCTGGGAAGTATACCCTTTGAAACAAAAAAAGAATTTTCCAAATCGGTTCAGGCGTCTTCGAGTAATCGGTGAACATACATAAAAAAGATTCGTTGAATTGAGATCCTCCTCCTTTTTTGACGTCGGTTAAAGTAATAATATAAAGTAGTTCAAATTTAACGAAGTTATGGAGTATAACAGTCAAAATAGTTCAACCCCTATCTCAGAGAACATACATCCATCCATCCGTATACGACATCTATACAAACATACATCCGTATACATCCATCCTCACAAACTTTCACATTAATAATATTAGTGGGATAATATGAGTAATAATAAGTAGGATAGGATATAGTTAATGTATTTGTTGTTAGTAGGAGGAGATACATATATATATATATACAGACATGCACGCATGCATGCATACATACATACATACATACATACATACATACATACATACATACATACATACATACATACATACATACATACATACATACATACATACATACATACATACATACATACATACATACATACATACATACATACATACATACATACATACATACATACATACATACATACATACATACATACATACATACATACATACATACATACATACATACATACATACATACATACATACATACATACATACATACATACATACATACATACATACATACATACATACATACATACATACATACATACATACATACATACATACATACATACATACATACATACATACATACATACATACATACATACATACATACATACATACATACATACATACATACATACATACATACATACATACATACATACATACATACATACATACATACATACATACATACATACATACATACATACATACATACATACATACATACATACATACATACATACATACATACATACATACATACATACATACATACATACATACATACATACATACATACATACATACATACCATACATACATAACATACATACATACATACATACATACATACATACATACATACATACATACATACATACATACATACATACATACATACATACATACATACATACATACATACATACATACATACATACATACATACATACATACATACATACATACATACATACATACATACATACATACATACATACATACATACATACATACATACATACATACATACATACATACATACATACATACATACATACATACATACATACATACATACATACATACATACATACATACATACATACATACATACATACATACATACATACATACATACATACATACATACATACATACATACATACATACATACATACATACATACATACATACATACATACATACATACATACATACATACATACATACATACATACATACATACATACATACATACATACATACATACATACATACATACATACATACATACATACATACATACATACATACATACATACATACATACATACATACATACATACATACATACATACATACATACATACATACATACATACATACATACATACATACATACATACATACATACATACATACATACATACATACATACATACATACATACATACATACATACATACATACATACATGCATGCATGCATGCATGCATGCATGCATATTGGCGCATGATTGAAGTATAAATATGTGAAAAGAAGCATACTAATATCCCGCAGGAACCGTTTGTTTTCCAGGGATAAAAAGTAGCCTTTTCACTTTTCAGGTCCTCAACTATGCCTATTAAAAAAACCACTTCAATCTGTAACTTCGCTGGCGCATAATTGAAGGATTAATATGTGAAAAGTAGCATATGAATATCCCGCGGGAACTGTTTGTTTTCCTGGGCTTTTTAAGTCCTCAACTATGCCTATGCAATAAACCACGTCAATCTGTAACTCCGTTGGCGCCTTATTTAAGGATAAATATGTGAAAAGTAGAACACTAATATCCCGCGGGAACTGTTTGCTTTCCCAGGATAAAAAGTAGCCTTTGTCACTTTTCAAGTCATCAACTATGCCTCTCCAAAAAACCACGTCAATCTGTAACTCCGTTGGCGCATAATTGAAAGATAAATGTGTGAAAAGTAGTATACTAATATCCCGCAGGAACCGTTTGTTTTCCTGAGATAAAAAGTAGCCTTTGTCATTTTTCAGGCTCTTAACTTTACCTGTGCAAAAAAATCATGTTAATCTAAATCTCCATTGCGCGTATTTTGAAGGACAAATGCGTAAAAAATAGCGATGCTATCCCGCAGGAACTGTTTGCTTTTCCGGGATAAAATGTAGCCTATGTGCTATTCCAGACTATAATCTATGTCTGTGCCAAATTTCAGCAAAATCGGTTCATTCGTTGTCGCGTTAAAGAGTAACAAACATCCATCCATCCATCCAAACATCCTCACAAACTTTCGCATTTATAATATTAATAGGATTTCTATTGCCGCTAGAACAACAAATAATAAAAATTAAATTAAATTAAAAGAAATAAATTAAAATATTTCCATGGGTACATGGAAATATTTTAATTTAATTTTTTTTAACGGAACCCTAAAAGAGCGAGGCCCGACTCGCACTTGGCCGTTTTTTTTTTTTACTTGAATAATTTGGGTAATATTTCAACTACATATATTTTTATTATAAGTATAAACAAGATCAAGATCACTGAATTTTGTAAAGGATATGTAAGTACATATCCTTTACAGTATTAGTGATCTTGATCATAATCACCAGCGAAACCAGATCAAAAGACTTGTAGAGGGTCAACTTGGGAATCAATCTTTTTCAGGCAGTCCTTTGTGTCTTTTATAAATTCAAATTCAGAATCACTTATTTCATGTAGGCCAACTAGTGGTTCTTATTACAAGTCAAGAACCTACCACCGTTTTGGAAAGCTGATTCTGCTGAGAAGAGCCGGCAAGAAACTCAGCAGTTGCTCTTTTCAAAATAATCATTTTAAAATATTATTATGTAGCTATTACATTGTTATAAGTTTTTTATGCTATCTTGTGGGCAGCCGGATGCCAAGCCGATTTAATCCATGCAACTTTGTTAGAATAGAATAGAATATAATATTTCCACAATTTCCACAATACAAAAACAAATTTTGTAGCTGATCTATCTTGTGGACAGCTGAAGCAAAGCCGATTAGAATAGAATAGAAATAGAAATGCTTTCGAATCGTCAAATAAATTTACCACTGCACTGGTTCGAAATGTTACTTACAATTCAGTACATGTTAAGATGGGCGGATAGAATGTAGCCCCATTCCCGCCGATGGCACCCGTTCACGAGCATGGCGCATGACCCAGCCGTTGCTTCGCTCAACCATATTTGAGGGAACGTAACAACCCGCACCACACGACAGCACCACAGAAATGTTGGACATATAAACTGGACCGCAAAGAAAAAGGGTCGGTTAGAAAATCTTCAAAATGAAAAACTACGCATTTTCATTTATTTTACATTTATTAAATATCAATGAATATTTTAATGTGCTTAAATGAAAATAAAGAAAACATGAGTTCAAGCTTTTTATTTTTACCTAGCTGATGCCCGCGACTTCGTCTGCGTGAACTTAGCCTTTAAAATGCCTCGGGAACTCTGACTTTGCGGGATAAAATGTAGCCCGTCACTCTCCAAGTCCTCAACTATAGGTACCCCTGCAAAAAATCACGTCGATCCGTAGCTCTGTTGGGGCGTGATTGAAGGACAAAGCAACGCACTTTCGCAGTTATAATATTTCACCATATAAAGTGCAAGTGCATATAGTCGACGTGGTTTTTTACACAGGTAAAGTTTTAGACCTGGAAAATAACACAGGCTACTTTTTGTCCCGGGAGCATACATTTAAACGCCCGCGCCACTACGAAGTATATAATTTATAGTAGATTTTTTTTAAAAACAGATCGGTTTAGGCGTCTTCGAGTAATCGGTGAACATGAATAGAAAAAGATTCCGTTGAATTGAGATCCTCCTCCTTTTTTGAAGTCGGTTAAAATAATAATAAAAATTAGTTTAAATGTAACGAAGATAAGGAGTTAATCAGTCAAAATAGTTCAACCCCTATCTCAGAGAACATACATCCATCCATCCGTATACTACATCTATACAAACATACATCCGTATACATCCATCCTCACAAACTTTCACATTAATAATATTATTGTATAATTAATTAATAATATTATTAGTTCACATTAATAATCAACATACATTAATACATGCATATATACATACACACATACATACATACATACATACATACATACATACATACATACATACATACATACATACATACATATATACATACATACATACATACATACATACATACATACATACATACTACTACATACTACATACAGCATACTAATATCCCACAGGAACCGTTTGTTTTCCCGGGATAAAAAGTAGCCTATGTGCTATTCCAGACTATAATCTATGTCTGTGCCAAATTTCAGCAAAATCGGTTCATTCGTTGTCGCGTTAAAGAGTAACAAACATCCATCCATCCATCCAAACATCCATACATCCTCACAAACTTTCGCATTTATAATATTAAGTAGGAAGTAGGAAGTAGGAAGTAGGATAAATGTAAAATAAATGAAAATGCGTAGTTTTTCATTTTGAAAATTTTCTAACCGACCCTTTTTCTTTGCGGTCCAGTTTAGTTGGATATACATATAGATAGAAATTATAAGGATGTTAAAAACAAAATATTTCATGTCTATTTTCAGTCAAAAGAAAAAATGACACGCGGCGTGAGAAGAGGCTGCGTCCGTCTGCGAGCGGCCGTGATCGGCATCGATGATGAAGACGATTCCACGTTCACCATCACCGTCGACCACAAGACCTTTCACTTTCAGGTAAGAAAGAAAATGACCATGCAATAAAGCGTCCCCACCCACCAACAGATTTCAAGCCTATCTCAGATCTTTTACTATGACGACATCCGCCGCAGGATTGGGGTTTTCATGCAAATCTAGTTAGAATTATTTATTGAAGTGAAAACTTCTTTTGGCGCGTTGAGCACTTTTTTGGGTGATCAAAAAACATGGATTTCGCGTCATCTTCACCTTCACAATCGTCACCGCCACATCGTCGTTCAACATTTTAGAAGTTCCGAAGCAACCTTGTTCAGCGTTGATAGATCAGTCAGTATTTCGGGAATCACATGAGATTTCGACTAGTCAGACGGAATCCATTTGGAATGCAAGCTTGCAAAGGCGCTGCTTGGATGCAGTTCTTTTGCAGTTCACGCACTTTCCTCGCAACGCGGTATCATATAGGTCATCGTTATGCTGCATAACGAATGCGTCATTAGTCAAATGGCCGGAATGCACTGCGCGTGGCTTTATAGGCATATCTCAACGGATCTCGCAACGACCTCGGCTCACTTATTTAGGATGAATCACGGAATCCTGCCTTTCTCTCGCTCTTCCCCCGCATTGGGCACAAGCAGAGTCATTTCCAATTCTCGGCCGGAATACTAATTTGTACCTTATCTGCCGGCATCGAGTCTGTATTGTGTTGTATGTACTCCGTTGATTATATTAACTGCGCCCGAAAGGTCAATCTGAATGTTGATGTATTGATAAAGATAGGGGGGATAGGAGGATATAGTCAACTTCAACTTGGCTGATATTCTTAAAAAAACAAAAACAAAAAAGAAGATAACAACAAAATCGGGTAATCCAATGGCAGGCAGAGAGAATTCAGAAATTACAAAATCCCACACAGTGTTTGTCATTGCACCTGAAACCTGCACGTCATGAGATCATGATAGTGCACAAGTGCGCGCGCAAATACTCTTTTTAACCGACTTCAAAAAAGGAGGTGGTTCTCAATTCGTCAGAATCTTTTTTTTCCATGTATGTATCGGTGAGCGATTACTCGAAGACGCCTGAACCGATTTGGATAATTCTTTTTTTGTTTGAAAGGGTATACTTCCCAGGTGGACCCATTTAAATTTTATCGAAATCAGTCGAGCGGTTCTTAAAAAATCAACAGTAAATTATATACTTTGTATAGCAACAAGCAATGCCACTAGACCAACGCGACGTGGCAGTCGAAAATTGTCGTGGTCAATGCCTCTCATTAGATTAGACCCCAAGCTTCAAGAAGATAATTGCTAACACAAAAATTCTAGGCCTGGAGTTCTTTATGGTGCGACAGCACACCGCTTCAACCATAGACTTAATATATTTTACTACCGTAAGTAGACTCTTTGACAGCCGCAAAGCGCGTAACCGATTTTGATTTAACAGATTTCTAGTGAGGTATAAAGAAATATAGTACTCCTATAGCATTTATTTTGGCGTGAACAAAGTAGTGAATTGTGACGAATTTACCTTTGAAATCTAGTCATAGCGATATCAGGTTCGGTTTCCTTTTCCATCTTTAGGTATTGTCGTAAGAGATTTTTTCGCTCCTCATTCCCTTGTATGTCTTCTTAGGGTACGTTTATGCCGCCGCTGCGCCCGCCGCGGTGCCCGCGTGAACGCTCTCATACTTGGCCATATGTTTGAGTATAGCGCGCGACGCGATGCACAAACGCGCCGCGTGTGCATAAACGTACCCTTCGGTAGTAAAATATATTAAGTCTATGGCTTCAACAGACGGTGACGTATTGTCTCATACAAAGGACTTGTTAGTAAATCGTTTGGTTGTTATTTTCTGCAGGCCCGAGACGGATCCGAAAGGGAACGCTGGGTTCGTTCCCTAGAGGACACCATAGCTCGGCACGGGCGACGCGAGCGATGGTCGCGCTGCGTGCCCGCACCGGCGCACCGACACGGCGACCTCGAGCGGCGCGTCTCGGAGGCGGACGCGTACCTGCAGATCATGATAGAACTTGTTGCTGTGAGTACGAGGCACCATAGCTCGGGACGGGCGACGCGAGCGATGGTCGCGCTGCGTGCCCGCGCCGGCGCACCGACACGGCGACCTCGAGCGGCGCGTCTCCGAGGCGGACGCGTACCTGCAGATCATGATAGAACTTGTTGCTGTGAGTACGAGGCACTATAGCTCGGCACGGCAGACGCGCTGCGTGCCCGCGCCGGCGCACCGACACGGCGACCTCGAGCGGCGCGTCTCGGAGGCGGACGCGTACCTGCAGATCATGATAGAACTTGTTGCTGTGAGTACGAGGCACTATAGCTCGGCACGGGCGACGCGAGCGATGGTCGCGCTGCGTGCCCGCGCCGGCGCACCGACACGGCGACCTCGAGCGGCGCGTCTCGGAGGCGGACGCGTACCTGCAGATCATGATAGAACTTGTTGCTGTGAGTACGAGGCACCATAGCTCGGCACGGGCGACGCGAGCGATGGTCGCGCTGCGTGCCCGCGCCGGCGCACCGACACGGCGACCTCGAGCGGCGCGTCTCGGAGGCGGACGCGTACCTGCAGATCATGATAGAACTTGTTGCTGTGAGTACGAGGCACTATAGCTCGGCACGGGCGACGCGAGCGTTGGTCGCGCTGCGTGCCCGCGCCGGCGCACCGACACGGCGACCTCGAGCGGCGCGTCTCGGAGGCGGACGCGTACCTGCAGATCATGATAGAACTTGTTGCTGTGAGTACGAGGCACTATAGCTCGGCACGGGCGACGCGAGCGATGGTCGCGCTGCGTGCCCGCGCCGGCGCACCGACACGGCGACCTCGAGCGGCGCGTCTCGGGGGCGGACGCGTACCTGCAGATCATGATAGAACTTGTTGCTGTGAGTACGAGGCACCATAGCTCGGCACGGGCGACGCGAGCGATGGTCGCGCTACGTGCCCGCGCCGGCGCACCGACACGGCGACCTCGAGCGGCGCGTCTCGGAGGCGGACGCGTACCTGCAGATCATGATAGAACTTGTTGCTGTGAGTACGAGGCACTATAGCTCGGCACGGGCGACGCGAGCGATGGTCGCGCTGCGTGCCCGCGCCGGCGCACCGACACGGCGACCTCGAGCGGCGCGTCTCGGAGGCGGACGCGTACCTGCAGATCATGATAGAACTTGTTGCTGTGAGTACGAGGCACCATAGCTCGGCACGGGCGACGCGAGCGATGGTCGCGCTGCGTGCCCGCGCCGGCGCACCGACACGGCGACCTCGAGCGGCGCGTCTCGGAGGCGGACGCGTACCTGCAGATCATGATAGAACTTGTTGCTGTGAGTACGAGGCACTATAGCTCGGCACGGGCGACGCGAGCGATGGTCGCGCTGCGTGCCCGCGCCGGCGCACCGACACGGCGACCTCGAGCGGCGCGTCTCGGAGGCGGACGCGTACCTGCAGATCATGATAGAACTTGTTGCTGTGAGTACGAGGCACCATAGCTCGGCACGGGCGACGCGAGCGATGGTCGCGCTGCGTGCCCGCGCCGGCGCACCGACACGGCGACCTCGAGCGGCGCGTCTCGGAGGCGGACGCGTACGTGCAGATCATGATAGAACTTGTTGCTGTGAGTACGAGGCACCATAGCTCGGCACGGGCGACGCGAGCAATGGTCGCGCTGCGTGCCCGCGCCGGCGCACCGACACGGCGACCTCGAGCGGCGCGTCTCGGAGGCGGACGCGTACCTGCAGATCATGATAGAACTTGTTGCTGTGAGTACGAGGCACCATAGCTCGGCACGGGCGACGCGAGCGATGGTCGCGCTGCGTGCCCGCGCCGGCGCACCGACACGGCGACCTCGAGCGGCGCGTCTCGGAGGCGGACGCGTACCTGCAGATCATGATAGAACTTGTTGCTGTGAGTACGAGGCACCATAGCTCGGCACGGGCGACGCGAGCGATGGTCGCGCTGCGTGCCCGCGCCGGCGCACCGACACGGCGACCTCGAGCGGCGCGTCTCGGAGGCGGACGCGTACCTGCAGATCATGATAGAACTTGTTGCTGTGAGTACGAGGCACCATAGCTCGGCACGGGCGACGCGAGCGATGGTCGCGCTGCGTGCCCGCGCCGGCGCACCGACACGGCGACCTCGAGCGGCGCGTCTCGGAGGCGGACGCGTACCTGCAGATCATGATAGAACTTGTTGCTGTGAGTACGAGGCACTATAGCTCGGCACGGCAGACGCGCTGCGTGCCCGCGCCGGCGCACCGACACGGCGGCACGTCTTTGACGGTAGTGTGGTAACTAGCCACGGCCGAAGCCTCCCACCAGACCAGACCAGAGACAATTCAGAAATTATGAATTCCCAAATTGACCCCGCCGGGAATTGAACCCGACACCTCCTAGATAAAAGACCACAGCACTCACCACTGCGCCAGGGAGGTCGTCAGAACTGATTTTTCAGTGTTGAATAATTTATGTAGCTATCAAAATATTTGAGCATTGCTATTTCAAAGTAGTGGCAAATCGATTAATTATTATTTACTAGCCCGCGACTTCGTCCGCGTGGATTAAGGTTTTTTATTCCCGCGGGAACTTTGTAATTTTCCGGGATAAAAAGTAGCCTATGTGTTAATCCAAGGTACAATCTATCTCCATTCCCAGCCAAATCAATCCATCCAGTAGTTTATTGCGTGAAAGAGTAACACACACACCCACACGCACACACACACACACACACACACACACACACTTACATACAAACTTTCGCCTTTATAATATTATTGTGATTTATTATTAAATCCCATTGTATTTCTATCGTTGCAGAAAATGACCACAAGAGTATCGGAGCTACCTGAACCACAAGACAAGAATAAAGGGCAAGTCATATTAGATCACTCTAACGTAAGTAACTCTACATATTTACATCCCATATTCAATCTACGGTTTGTCACAACCTACTCTGTCCCTTCAAAAAGGACAAGGAAATTAAATAGGACTGTTTCTATCTGTTTCCATTATTTTAACATTTTATCAAAAATTTATAAGATGATTAATAAATACATCATCATCATCATCAATAGCCTATAACAGTCCACTGCTGGCCTAAAGGCCTCTCCCAAAGGGAGGGTTTGCCCATAATCACCACGCGGGGCAGACGGGTTGGTGATCGCAGTAGATGGTAGTAGTAGCACAGAGGACGCTGCTGCCCGTTCTCCGCTATATTCCCTTAGTCGCCTCGTACGACACCCATGATAGAACCCATATATATATATATATATATATATATATATATATATATATATATATATATATATATATATACATATATATATATATATAATATATTACCAATCAAAAATTAATAAGTTTGAAGCGTTTTTAATTGTATTCTATTAACATAGTATCTATTGTGAACTGTATTGAAAAAGAGCAACCGCCGAGTTTCTTGCTAGTTCTTCCCGGCAGGAAGGGCATTCCGAACCAATTGTAGATTCATTTGACGATTCGAAAGCACTTGTAAAAGTTTATTTGAATAAAAAATATTTCTATTCTATTCTATTCTGACAAAAATGTAATCCACACAACGTCTGTGACGTAACTGCCTATGCTTAGTATACACGCGTGCGAGAGAGATAGTGTGATATTCCTACTACGTTCCCAACTCCATTTAAAACATTCACTGCCTCATTTTCAAACAATTTAGATTTTGTTTTTATAAATAGGCATTTTACATTAAAAAAAAGTATTTTATAGTACTTATAAAACCAAACACAAACGAGCCTTAATTAATTTTATTATAAAAGCATAATATTATTTTATACTAGCTGATGCCCGCGACTTTGTCCGCGTGGATTTAGTTTTTAAAGTCCCTCGGGAACTCCTTGATTTTCCGGGATAAAAAGTAGCCTAGATGTTGACCCGAGTAATAAGCTACCACGGTATAAAATTTTGTAGAAATCTGTGCGCTAGTTTTTACGTGAAAGAAGGACAAACAAACAGACAAAAAATTATTAAAAATCTGTTTTGGGCTCAGTATCGATAGTAAAGCATCCCCCAATTAAAATTTTCAAAATATATTAAATGTACAGAAATCTTCCAGTTACAGTTTTATTATATGTATAGATATTGTTTCGGTTTCATACATTCGATTTTATTTTCACAAACAAATCCTTTAGTTATTCTCTTTTTCCTTTGCAGGCAATGTTGGATAATATAAAACATTCCATAGTGCTTCTTCAAATTGCTAAGGTACAGTTTTATTTTTTATTTTATTAAAAATCGGTTACTTACAGTAATAAGAATCTTAAGAGAGCTATAACATTTCGCATCCCTCTCTCTCTCGCACGTTCTAATATTTTCAATGATTGTAAAAATATCAGATACTTTTTACAAAATGTGGTCAATTGTTATCTTTGACAATTAAAATATGCATATTTTAGATTTAGTTTTATTATGATGTACCTAGATTAACTTTTATCCCTCTTATATCATCACATTTTGTCAAAAGTATCTGAGATTTTTACAATCATTGAAAATATTAGAATGTGCGAGAGAGAGAGGGATGCGGAAAGTCCTCTTAAGAAACAAAGACACACTACGACTTCCACACTACGACTCTACATTGATTACTATTGAACTGAAACCTCAAATCTAAGGATAAACTGTGGGACTGAAATCGGATAACCCCTTCGTCTCTGATGTGTGAGTGTCTTAAAATTATTCCATTGATCGTATTCTGTCACGTCAAAGTAAAATAATCCTTGATTGTTTGGTTTAAAGTCACAAATTCAGTACAACCAATTTTAATATGGAATGTATACGTAAAACGTATAAGAATGCATATACGACACTGAGCTCTAAATCTTTACTTTGACGCTAATGTCATCGAATACGAATACGATCAATGAAATGCACCTTTGAGTACCGATTGTATAAATTTTTTTCCATTGATCGTATTCACGATGACATTAACGTCAAAGTAAAATAATCCTTGATTGTATTGATTTTAATATCGAGCGTATCGAATACGTAAAAATGTATAAGAATGCGTACACGAAACTGAGCTCTAAATCAATGCTGTTATGGTTTATTTTACTTTGACGCTAATGTCATCGAACACGAATACGATCAATGGAATAACTTTTAGACAATCGCACCCCCGGTTTGTACTGGTATAGTATAAGTCGATGATTGACACTTTATTCCCTACGTATGTTAAAACCTATTATGTTATTCGCAGAATACCGTAAATCCCGTGAACGGCGTGTACCAGGGACCCACAAGTCTATCGCAAACACATATCAAAGAAGGTACATGACATTTAGCTTCTCTATGTTTTGCTTGAACTATGCGTATATGCACATAGTTCGAAGAGCTGATGGTCGTTGGGGTCCCAAGATGTTGGAGTGGCGACCGCGTACCGGGAAGTGCAGTGTTGGCAGACGCCTCACTAGGTGGACCGACGACATCAAACGATTCACAGAGAGTCGCTGGATCCAGGCGGCGCAAGACCGAAGCCTGTGGAAGTTCATGCAGGAGACTTTTGTCCAGTAGTGGACGTCTATCCGTTGACAAAGAAAAATCTTTTTCTTCTTTGTCAACAGATAGACGTCCAATACGAACCACAATCAGTTCAGAAAACCTGAACTGATTTTCTTTTTCTGAAGATTTTCTGGTTTGTGAATGTTTTCTAATCTGAGTATATTCACGCAAGGCGGCGCAGTTAATACTTTAGAAAGTGGGCAGACTGGCCACTTTATCGGTCGCGATCGGCGTTTTTATGGCTTTTAGCGTTTTTGCGACAGCATCGCGTTTCAGCTATTTTTGATACAGAAACGCTAAATCGCGCGATCTGCTATCAAAAATCACGCATATCGCAATCGCAATCACATTAAAATCCATAAAAACGCTGATCACTGACACTTGAAGCAGCCAGTCTGCCCCTCCCTTAGGCGGGATCAAGCAGGCTCCGATTTAAAACTAAATCTCAAATGCGCTCATTGTGACTTTTTGTCGCCAAGTGGAGTGCTATGAAGACATATTGAAGTGCGCTCACTGTAGAGACGAGACAATACGGCGAGAAATAGTTCCAGCAACTGACAATACTTGAAATCGATTCCAAGAATGAGCGCGTTTTGTCGCCCAGCGACATGCGGCTGGCCCAAAACAGTGGGCGCATCGTGGGTGACAACGACAAAAAGTCACGGCGACAAAAAGTTACAATGAGCTCCTGGCCACATTGAGAGCGAAGCAAAACTAAACTAAGTTCCTTACGCGTCGCTCATGTCGCTACCGCGTGTTTTAATACTTCGGATCACACCGCGAACTAAAGCTAGCTAAACTAAGCCCTTCTAGCTTTGGCATTTGTTTAGCTCTGTAGTTTAGCTGAGCTTAGTTTCTTCTCGCTTCGCTCCCAATGTGGCCTGCGCTTTAGACTAACAAAAAGAAAAAAATCACAGACGTGTCCTTCAGATTTACTTATTTATATAAGGGCCTATTTCACCAACGTAAAATAAGTCTTATCCGATTGTAGATTTGATAGACAGTTTTTGTATTGAAAATCTGTCTAAATACCAAATTTACGCTCGGCTAAAACTTATTTTACATTGGTGAAATCAGCACTTTTTATCATAATAGCCTCAATAGCCCAACGGTTAAAGGTGCGGACTGAAAACTGAAAAGTCGCAGATTCGAATCCCACCCGTTGCACTATTATCGTACCCACTCATGACACAAGCTTTCCGCTTATTTGGAGGGGAGAGGAGAAAATTAGTCAACTTCAACTTAGCTGATATTCTTTAAAAAAAATTGCTTTTTGTGACAGATTTATCACCACGAGTAGAACTCGGGTCGGAGTGTCGCGAGCTCTCTTCGCCTTCTCTCCCCATAACGCCTCTTGAACATATCGATGCACCTAGTAAGTGACAAAATCACTCTTCCTCATAGTCAAAAGTTGTTGGCGCAGTGGTGAGCGTTGTAGTATTTTATAACTGGGAGGTCTCGGGTTCGATTCCCGGCAGGGGCAATTTGGGAATTCATAATTTCTGAATTGTCTGGTCTGGTCTGGTGGGAGGCTTTGGCCGTAGCTAGTTACCACACTAAAGTGCGGCCGACAAGAGAATGCGTTTTTGACAGTTCGTCGTAATTTTTGCGAAAATGAACCGTCTTACTTCGCTCTACGGGTGAATTTTCTACGGTTAATTTTTCGAGATTTTTCGAGATCTCGAAAAATTAACCGTAGAAAATTGTCCCTTAGGGCGAAGTAAGACGGTTCATTTTCGCAAAAATTACGACGAACTGTCAAAAACGCATTCTCTTGTCGGCCGCACTTTACCGTCAAAGACGTGCCGCCAAGCGATTTAGCGTTCCGACAGGATGGCGTAAAGAAATCGATTAGGAGTATGGGTTGAATGCTCACTGCTATACCCTTTCCAAGTTAGCACGCTACCATCTTAGACTGCATCGTCACTTACCTTTAGGTGAGATCGCAGTCAAGGACTTGTCATCGAATAAAAAAAATCAGTGATCAAATGACAAGAATCAGTATGTCCATCAGTTTGACAAAGAGTTTTTAAAATTGATTGTATTTAAGAGATTGTTTAAAGTTATTCCAATGATCGTAATCGTATTCGATGACATTAGCGTTAAAGTAAAATTAAAAATAAACCATCATCATCATCTCCCTCTCCTTGTCCCACGCTATGTGGGGTCGGGACAACATGGCTTGTACGCCATGTTGTAAGTGGTTCGGCTTGACATTTTACGACCGGCTGGCTGCCTGACGTCAACCCTCTTTGGGAATGCTTAAAAGTAAAATAAACCATACTGCATTGAATTAGAATTTCGTGTATGCATTCTTTTACATTTACATATTGTACGATACGCTCCATATTAAAATCGGTTGTACTGATTTTGTGACTTTAAACCAATACAATCAAGAATTATTTTACTTTGACGCTAATGTCATCGAAAACGAATACGATCAATGGAATAACTTTTAGACAATTGGTACCCTGGTCTGGTGAAAGGCTTTGGCCGTGGCTATTTACCGCACTACCGTCAAAGACGTGCCGCCAAGCGATTAAGCCTTCCGGCACGATGGTATGTGGAAACAGATTAGAGGTATGGGTTGAATGTAAACTGTCATACTCTTCCAAGTTAGCCCGCTACCATCTTAGACTGCATCATCACTTTACATCAGGTGAGATCGCAGTCAAGGACTATCTTGTCTTTAAATAAAATAAAAATAAGTTCTATTGCAACATCCAAACTGTTATTTCGCATTTAGCTTGTAATCAAAATGCAGACCACAAAGGGTTCGTTGATTTTCACAGTAAGAAATCCATACTTTCAAAGAAAACTTTTTTATTTCGAGATAGGCTTGCGCTGGACGACAATCAATACTGGAAAGCACTGATGAGGTCTAGGTTGGAGCGCGCTTGCCTAGAAAATGCCTATTCACTCTTGCCTTGAAGGTACTGAGGTTATACGTGGCCAGAAACACAGATGCTGGAAGTGCGTTCCACACCTTAGCGGTTCGATTCAGAAACGTTGAACTGAAGCGTTTTGTGCGAGCAGGTAGGATTCCAACCACGTAAGGGTGCCAACGCTCACGATTTCTCGAAATTCTGTGGTAAAATGGTGAAGCGGGCACAAGGTTGTGAAGTTCCTGAGCGCACTCTCCAGAGTATATCCGATAGAAGACCGATAGACAGGCAACATTGCGACGGTGCTGCAGACTGAGCATTTTTGCCTATGTTAGTGACTCCATCCATCTATTAACAACCCATCACCGGCTCACTATTGAGCGCAGGTCTCCTCTCAGAGAAGGGTTATAGGCCATAGTCCACCACGCTGGCCCAATGCGAATTGGCGGACCTCACACATCTTTTGAGACCATTATGAAGAACTCTCAGATGTGCAGGTTTCCTCACGATGTTTTCCTTCACCGTTGAAGCAAGTGATATTGAATTGCTTAAACGCACATGATGTTAGTGACTGATCACCTATAATTCCGCGGGCACGGCGATATACCGACTCTAATGCATCGAGTTGACTTTTAACGGCCGATCCGTTTGTAACAGGACAAGCGATGACGCTGCTGGTGCCGGACACGTCGTATTCTTCGTCGGAGGGTGAGGACGACTTCTACGACGCCGACGACGAACTGGTTGACACCGTCTCGCCGGGACCGAGGTTAGTATCCTATCCTATATAGATGGATAGAAACTTGGTATCCTCAATAAGGTCAAGCGCTACTTCACGCCGGAACAGCTTGTTACCTTGTATCAAGCACAAGTACTGCAGCCATTTATGGGATGGCTCTGGCAAGTACCAGCTTGCTGCAATGCATTCGGTGGATAGACGCGCTAGAAGACTCATTGGCGATGAATCGCTAACTAACTTCAAACTTCAAAGTCTGGAACATTGGCGCAAGGTAGCCTGTCTGTCGGTATTCTACAGGATATATTTCGGAGAGTGTGCTCAAGAACTATTCGAATTAGTTCCTCCATCACCCTTCTACCATCGAAACGCAAGGCATCGCTCGAATCTGCACCGCTAAGTGGTCGAAATACCACGTTCCCGCACTAAGCGCTTTGCTTCCTCGTTCCTAATACGCACCGCTAAAATTTGGAATGCCCTTTAATTTGGAATAATCTTTAAATTAAGAGTGAATAGGGTATCTTCAAGACAAGCGCGTTCCATCTTAGGCTGCATCTTCACTTACCATCAGGTGAGATTGCAGTCAAGCGCTAGTCGATATATTTATAAAAAAATGGATAATTATACATATCTACATTTTACATGTAAGTAAAATAAATAGTAGGCATGGAAGTAGGACTAAAATAAAAACTAAGAACACCTATATTTTATCCAATTTCTGTTAATTATCATCACGTAAGTCAGTAAGAAACAAAACATCGCTGTTTGTGTTTATTCGATTATTATCAACTGGTCACTAAGTTCAAATTGTCAAACGACACCATCCGACTTTTATACTGTCTTTAAAATACCATATTCCTGATCAAACTGCACGTGTCGTCCCTCATACTTAATTTCGTCGCATAATATTTACTGACTTGGAATTTTAGTGGCAAACTACATAGACAATCCTACTTCCATACCTCTACTACTTCCGTGACATTTTATATGTATAATCTATTTTTCCTTGGCTGTTTTAAAAGTTATACAGGATCCACGCCCGGGTGACCGGTTCGAAATAGTGGACCTCATGTTAGGGCGGGTTGTATCAACAAATTTTGACGGACGCGTTACCTGTAAAAAATTGTCGCAATACCAACTCCTAATACTAGCTCAGGCTTGTCAACTTGCGTGGAGAAATGTGGAGATACATTTCTTAATGATTATGTTTTCCTGGTTGTTTTGGTATGATGGTATTTTATCTTACTCTGAGAGCATCAGACTGATTGCTATATGGAAACAAGTGTACAAAAATTTAAAAAACACCCCTGACATGTGAATCTATAGCCGGACTATATACGATACCTGACATCCTGTTACCCAATTTTCTGTTCCATCATCAAATCCTCCTCGATCGTCGATCATCATATATCTAACATACTTCTTTGAGATTTTGGCCTAGTTGGGTATCCCGCAGAGTACTTGATGATGGTAAAGGGCCAACTAATCCATTGCTACCCACAGATTAATTATAGCGATCAATGGTTGGCACAGATGCCAGAGATGGGATGTGTAGGTGACGCGGGAAGTAGGTGCTCGCGGGGCAAGGGACGCCCGTTGGTCTCGTTTGAATCAGGGCTATTCCGTGTAACTGTGGGCACGTACTTATGTCCGTGCGAGCGAACATGGTGCACGCAAGCTCGCGTACAAACTCCTCCACGGTTGGTGGCCGTATCTCTGTTGATAGTAGTGACGTCGCATTAGCGGTGTAGCAGTTCGAGCTCTACATACTAGATGGCGCTGTACAGTGAACTTAAACCAAAGTACACATACAGGAACTTAACTAGGTAAAAATGAGAATTCAAAACAAAAATGTAAGGAGCGTTGGAGCGTTTTAGACAATCCCAGAGCAGTGCTCAGCAATGAGATTAATTTCCTATTGTTAGTTTTTAATATAGAAGTAAGTTAGTTAAAAGCTGTGTACAATAAATAAAGGTTTTATTTATCCCACAAATATATAAAAGGAAATGGTAACTGACAGTCAGTGAGTCACCTTTTCCTTTTATATTTTGACGTGACAACGTCTTATAATTCGATAGAGCCGGCTGCACGCACGAAAAAACATGACTCATGCGGCGTTACCTCGCTCTGAGGCGTTCCATGTAACGCTTGAAGTGCAAGCGAGAGCGCGGAACGAGCGACAAAGAGGCACAATCGGCCTTTGCGTTCGGCAGCGTTCGACATCCGTCTCTCTCCTACTTGAGTGAGTGATGCGTCTGCGTGTACAGCTGCTATGCTATACTATAGTACATTTACATGTTTTGATCGAGTATCAAGTGCAGTGAAAAGTGAATGTGGTGTCAGTTGTTTATAGCAACGATAATTACGACGTTGTCACGTTCAACTATCGTCAGTAAACCGACTTTACAGACAACCAATTTTTTTCATACAAGTATTTTCATCGTAAAATGTGTCGGAAAGACGTTATTGTCAAAAAACTGTTTTTGGGCACCATTTTTCCAATATGGCGGTGCGAGCGGCAAAGACACGAGGTGGCAAAATGAAAATTCGGAAAGACGCAGGTCGAAATCTATAAAATCATCAATTTTCAAAACTCCCAGAAAACTTTCCAGGTAACCCCCTTTTTGAGCACCAAATGGCTAGGCTAAAAGGGTTTTTGAAAATACAATCTCTAAGGGGGTAAAATGGGGTGTGAAAAATCGAACTTCGAATCATCTGAGCGAAGCAGCGGGCATTATAATAAACTTAAATGAATTAACATGCTAATGTTGGAACAAACAACGATACAATCAGTATTTTTCCACGATTACAGAATATACAAACCTCATTTAGGTCAATTTTCGCTTTCCTTATGTACGGTACGCCTAATTAAAAATCTATCCACACTATTTAAACCTCAGTAACCGTGAGCATAAGGCGTAAGTTTGCGTACATCAATACCGTTTGACGTTCATATGTGAAACGAGCAAACATTTAACCGATTGCCCCCATTTATTGTATGACTTGTAGCGAAATGCATTTTGGCAATAAAATAGAAAGCGTTCATGCGGTACTTTTAACGTTGCGATCTAATCCCACTTCAACCGCGCTTATCGATCCATTGATAAATAATGTACCTACCTATAATACCTATAAGCTTTAAGCTTTTGGTAGACTCATTGACGATTCAAAAGTACTTGTAAAAGTTTATTTGAATAAAAAACATTTCTATTCTATTCTATTCTATTCTATTTTCATACATACAACAAAAAGATATCAGAAAATGATGTGAAAAGGGAATGGACATTGATTTATAACTTGATTCCGAAAGAATCTGTAGTAGAAGTTTATTTAAGTAGACTAAATTGTCTAAAAGTTATTCCATTGATCGTATTCGTATTCGATGACATTAGCGTCAAAGTAAAATAATCCTTTATTGTATTGATTTAAAGTCACATTCAGTACAACCGATTTTAATATGGAGCGTATTGTACAGTCGGCTGCAAAAGTCCATATAGAAAAAGCAAACAAGTTGCCTTGCATGCAGTCTGTCACTCACACACTTACTGTAGTATTGAACTGAATTGTTTGAACCTTATGTTGTTGGCTTAAGGTTGATTATTCATAGATAATATTTATTTGTGTGAGTGAGCATGCGAGTGATACACAGCATTGCTTGCGCACGGTTTTAGCCTTTAAGCTATGTATGGACTTTTGACGTCGACTGTACATACGTAAACGTATAAGAATGCATACACGAAATTGAGCTCTAATTCAATACTGTTATGGTTTATTTTACTTTGACGCTAATGTCATCGAATACGATATCAATCAATGGAATAACTTTAGACAATCGCACCTCAGGTATTCAACTGTGCACTCACTCATACATACTCATACTCACGTCGATCCGTAGATCTATTGAAAGACAAACCAATTAACAAAAACACTTTCGCATTTATAATTGAATCGTCTCGAAACGCTCATACCTACGCCCTTAAGGTAGAGCCAAGAGTCTACTTTTATTTCTTTTAAATATATAGACTAGCGCTTGACTGCAATCTCACCTGAGGGTAAGTGAAGATGCAGCCTAAGATGGAGCGCGCTTGCCTAGAAGATGCCTATTCACTATTGATTTAAAGGTACCCAAGTTATAGTCATTTGGAAAAACGGAAGCCGGAAGGGCATTCTTAGCGGTGCGTATTAGGAACGAGGAACCGAAGCGCTTAGTGCGGGATCTTGGAATTTCGACCACGTAGCGGTGCAGATTCGAGCGATGCCTTGCGGTTCGGTGGTAGAAGGGTGATGGAGGAACTTAAGTGAATTTGCACTTGTCCGTCTGTCCGTCCCTCCGTCCGCCCGTCATAGCCTTGTACTTGTACTGCAAACTATTTGAGGAGATGAACTATATAGTCTACTGACTTAATGACGTATTGTAATGGCGAGTACCGTTTGAGCGTTTGGCATATTTGTGGCATAGATAAAAAAGTGAAAACTTTGAAATAAAAAAATTAAGTGGCACTCGGGGACTGCCGCGGTAAAGCTATTGCATAGCATTTTTATCAACTTATGCAATTATAATATTTATGCAATTTTTTTTGCATAAAGAAATTATGCAAAAAAATAAATAAAAAACAAACAAACAAGAAAAGCGCACTGTCACTACTTCGCGAGTGAGATTCGAACCTGCGACATCATACACCATACGGTAAAGAAAGCGGCCGCTCGCCCACTGCGCCAAACAGAGCTACTTGTGAACCTCTAAAATGTTGAACGCTTACTGAACGACGGTGTTAGGTTTATTTTCGTTACGAAATTTCTTGATTCGGTCGCCGCGCTCAAACTGTTTGTCCTAGTTCAAAGCCGAAGCGCGATAAAAGCTATTGCAATAGCTTAAAAATAAAATTTATTTTATAATTTTGTGAACTGAAACTTAGACTGAGTTTCCACGGCGCGATTCGCACCCGCGCCCGCAGCGGTTGCGGTACCGTTGTTACCGCACCCGCCGCGGGCGCAAACCGCGCCGTGGAAATTGCTACTTCATTTTCCATATAAGCCGTGTCAATAAAGAAAGGAATCTGAAATGGCGGCTTGTACTTGTAATGACAGGCACAGGTTGGACCGTCAGCAAAAAACGAAGCGTAGCTGGGCTGCTATATGTGTAGCTATACAGACACACATTGTATGTTTATATTATTTATTTAGTATTTGTGTTGATACCTTATTCATTTATGTACCTATATTATATTACTATTGATTTATATAGTTAGCACATGTTTAATATCTCTAGGTATTTATTTATTTCTTGTTATCTTTAAGTCCTCTAACTTATGTTGTATGTTTCGCGTCAGGTCGCAACGTATTTTATATTTCTTCTTCAAAATATTTTGTAACATTATATACGATTTCACCCTCATCACTTCGAAGAATCTTTCCTCGTTTCGCGTAAACGCTCATTAAATTAAAGCTCATTTTTTAAACGTAAGATAATTATTGATCAATAAACAGCATACGAGCGACAATAACAACGAAAAAACTTAACAGAAAACAAGACAAAGAACAGTAACAAAAACACAGTGTGCAAGCAGATACAGACTGATAATTTTTTGCGTGCTGTAACGACGTGTGCGAGTGAGAGGGAATGATTAGCGACGCCATTTACAATTCCTTTCTTTAATGACACGGGTTATACAAATCTGCATTCTACGGAGGCCGCGGGCCCGCAACCGCTGCGGGCGCGGGCGCCGAACCGCGCCCGGGAAACACGTCCCGATTTCTTAGTGCCTAAACTATCTCATGTAGATATTTTTAGATTATTTCTCACTAGGAGTAAAATACCCTATTGGTGAACGTAATTGTAGCAGTATAGTAGTGTACAATCATCATCATCATCATCATTAGCAACACATCAACGGCTCACTACTGAGCGCAGGTGTCCTCTCAGAGAAGGGTTATAGGCCATAGTCCACCACGCTGGCCAAATGCGAATTGGCGAACTTCACACACCTTCGAGAACATTATGAAGAACTCTCAGATGTGCAGGTTTCCTCACGATGTTTTCCTTCACCGTTCAAGCAAGTGATATTGCTTAAACGCACTTGACTCCGAAAAGTCAGAGGTGCTTACCCGAGATTGAACCTGCGACCCCCCGAATAGGAGACCACAGTCCTAACCACTAGGATATCACTGCTTAGTGCGCAAGTACGCAGTGTACAATAGAGCCGATCAAAAACAGTCGCACCCTTATTAACAAAATAATGTTCACAATAACCCCGACCCCTCGTTCTTGGCAAGGGTACCATAACATTGTATCCACGTTTGACCGCGAGTCGTTGACCTGAACTGGGTTGCCTGCTACAGTTCAGGTATACCTATATCGCGCGACGGAAGTATAAAAGTGCTTTCAAAGAATAGGATGCCTACTTAGATAAAGGCGGCGCTTTCTTTGTATGGACTTAAATGGTGTGTCTAGCTTTTGCAAGCCGCTTGGCATTCGTTAAAGTTTACTTAAAATTTAATAAAATCTAAGCAAAATCACACACCACGGTGTAAGGTAAATCCACTTGCAATAGAAATAGAAATAGAAATATTTTTTTATTCAAATAAACTTTTACAAGTGCTTTTGAATAGTCGTTGAATCTACAACTGGTTCGGAATGCCCTTCCTGCCGAGAAGAACCAGCAAGAAACTCGGCGGTTGCTCTTTTCATAACAAATTTACAGTACAGTAAATACTACTCGGTCCATCCCTTACAATCAACTCGGTCCATCCCTTTGACCGCTACGATGCACGATGTCAACAAACCGGTGAAATTTATAATACCTCTAAATGACCCGACTGACGTTGTCCTATCTTAGATATGAATATTCAATTCGAACTGGAATTATCTGTCAATTTAAAAAAAAAATAATAGGCAATTCTTTTGTTACAAAAAAGTAAAACAGCCGTCTGCTAAATTCACATTCATCCATGGAACAGTCGTAATTCCTAGTTACATGCATTTATCAAACGCGCGAACTGTCAAACTAGCGAGTAGTTTTATAGATATATAGATTTTTGCGTTCATTAAAAAGCCGTTCCGAGTTAAAAATTAAACAAGCAAAATATTAAAAAAGAAAAAAAAACCCCGACTGCTTTAAATAATATCAATGCAAATATCCACTATCAAATTTATGAGAAAAAAAAATGAAAAATATATTTTCGTAATCACCTTTTCAAACCCTTTAATTTGATACCGCACTCAATAGGATTTGAAGAAAAAAAATGTTTCGAACCCCACATTATGGCGTCCAAAATCCGCCATTTTGAATTTTTCTAACTTTTATGTTCTCGTTGGCATTCGCGCTGGCATGGCAAATCTAACGACGTGCCACAAAGGAACAAACAAACATACATACATACATAGACTGATAACACATTACCACTCCTTTGCATCGCGCAGTCAGGTGAAAAGAAACTGCAAGCCTTCTGCAAAATAGCAATTTTGCAGGAGCTTGCAGCCCAAATTCAGACCGCGAAGGGTTTGATAAACCCTTGGTGGTTGTTTTGGAAATTTTTGGAAATTCCATTCTTTGAATCCTTGTAGGGAGAAGGTATGGTGGTTCTAATCCACATCCGTATAATTCGAGTTTTATGTAACAGTATTGTTCAGATAACTTTTAACATTTCGCCAACCCATTGTTTACGATAACCATTGCAGCTTTTCTTGTACTATTTCTAGTACAAAAGACAATACCTTGTATAATTTGTGTGCGGAATAAAAACATGGTTAAGCTCTAACGTTTGAATTTTACAAATAGGGTACCTTAAAATTTTAGCTTGCTGAATGTGCAGCCCGGATAATTCTTCATACTTTATCGTTCTTTGTGTAATAGCTTTTGCTATTAAACTAGCGGCACGCTATGATGGCCGGTTTGACACATTACAATAGTGATGTGGAATGTCAATTTATTCTCGAACAAAAAACAATTAAGTTTTGTTTTTGTACCTGATTAAATAGGTTTAATAAAACAAAAATGTATATGTTTATTTAATTTATTTGAACGAACTGAATATTTGAATGAAAATGAATATACATACTTTATATGCACACAAGAAACATATGAATACAAAAGATACCAAAAAAGGTGCCACAAAAGGCCATAATTAATCAGATTCGTCCATACTACTATTTTCACTGTCGTCACTGCTATCATCACCTACATTAATAATTATATGTTCGTTTTCTATAATATTATCTATTTTCACATCTCTTTCATAATCTTCCCTTATTAATTTAACAGTTCTATTCACAACCTTTTCCCAGTCTCCTTTAGTCACATGTTCACAAGCTTCTTCTAATAATTTTAGCATTTTTTTTGTGGTAAATGGGGGTTCTGTTTTGTGTCTTGCAGCATATCCCTTAATTTGAGCCCACACCAACTCAATCGCATTATACTCACAATGGTAAGGCGGTAACCGTATAACTCTGTGCCCATGTTCTAATGCTATTTCGTCAATGACGTATCGGATCTTGGTTGGTTTGTTTTCTTTTAAAAGACGTACTAATTCCGCTTTTAACATATTCATGTTTGCATCTACGCCATTTTTACGAAGCCATGCGACGATATCAGCTTTCTTTTGGGATTGGGCAGGTGGCTTGTCAATTTGCATCGAGTGGTATGGGGCGTTGTCCATAATTATAATAGATGGTTCAGGGAGGCTACACAACATTGAGGTAAACCATTCAGTAAACTTTTCTCCATTCATGTCTTCATGATAGTCTCCAGTGGTTTTTGACGCAAAAGCCATGAGAGAACCTTCGACAAACCCGTTGATGGTTCCGGCGTGACAAATTATAAGTCGCGATCCTTTTCCTACAGGAACTTTGGAAGTAGATGCTGCTGTGTCATCGTTCCAAGAACGGCCTACAGTATGGTTAGCATTAAGCCATGTTTCATCCAAGAACACAACATTTTGCCAATTTTTGATTTCTTTCACTTGCCGTAAAAAAGTATACCTTGCCATCGCTATATCAAATCTTTCCATCAATATTTTGCGTTTGTTACATTTTTTGTATCGAAATCCAATGGTCTTCAAAATCTTCGTTAAAGAACTTTCCCCACCGAAGAATAATCCAGCTTCCTTCAGTGAATGCACCAACTTTTTTCTTGTTGGATACTCCTTCTGTAAATAGTAGCCGTAAACATGTCTTCGGATAGCATCGGCATCAAAGCTATCGATGCCTACGACTGGTTTTGCTCGTTTTCTCTTTTTTGGTGTGTGAAGTTTATTTTCTTCTGTGCCAGTCTCGCCATATTTTTTTTTAGTTATCCGTCTAACAGTTCGTTGTCCAATATTAAGCGCATCAGCTACGCGTTCAACCACTGACGTTATAGGTAAAATTGGCCCTCCATTTTGAGCTTCACGATCGAAATAGTTACGAAGGCGTATTACGAACTCACGTGTCTGACTATTTAGAACAGTTCTCTGCGTACGTTCGGTCATATCGACGAAATCCACAACAAAGGGCTTGAACAGAGTCCAAATTAACGAGCAAGGGTCAACAGTAATGCAGTATCAATATTTGAAATCCAAAGCCAGGTCAAAACTATATCACAATCGCATTGCACTGACAGTTTATACTTTTCGAAGCAACGTCAATTCGAAACTGCTTTGTTTTGCATTGAGCATTGACGCGAGTTTGCCGGAGGTAGTAGTTGTGCTAGCCAGCGATCCTATGTGACGATCGTATTAGATTCCATTTTTAAAAATTTTCAATTTAGAAAACCAAATGCCGAGTTGTGGTATATATCATATAAAAATAAAAATTTTACCTTTTGTATGAAACAGCTGATATTTTTTTGCGATTTCAGAGGTTTGTCCACATAGTGAAAATTGTTCATATTCACAAGTACATTCACCCCTTAAATGGTGCAAACTGATTTTTCTACACTTGTATACATTTTAGAAATCAATTTAATAAATAAATTTTGAGTCCTAAACCTAAAACTACATTCGATAAAATTTATGAATCTCTGCACATCACTATCGTCAATAAAGTAATACAATTATTTCCTTCAAAGTCGTTATCAATTAATACGGAACTTCATGAGCGGACAAACGTCAAACCGGCCATCATAGCGTGCCGCTACACTAGCGGCACGCTATGATGGCCGGTTTGACACATTACAATAGTGATGTGGAATGTCAATTTATTCTCGAACAAAAAACAATTAAGTTTTGTTTTTGTACCTGATTAAATAGGTTTAATAAAACAAAAATGTATATGTTTATTTAATTTATTTGAACGAACTGAATATTTGAATGAAAATGAATATACATACTTTATATGCACACAAGAAACATATGAATACAAAAGATACCAAAAAAGGTGCCACAAAAGGCCATAATTAATCAGATTCGTCCATACTACTATTTTCACTGTCGTCACTGCTATCATCACCTACATTAATAATTATATGTTCGTTTTCTATAATATTATCTATTTTCACATCTCTTTCATAATCTTCCCTTATTAATTTAACAGTTCTATTCACAACCTTTTCCCAGTCTCCTTTAGTCACATGTTCACAAGCTTCTTCTAATAATTTTAGCATTTTTTTTGTGGTAAATGGGGGTTCTGTATTGTGTCTTGCAGCATATCCCTTAATTTGAGCCCACACCAACTCAATCGCATTATACTCACAATGGTAAGGCGGTAACCGTATAACTCTGTGCCCATGTTCTAATGCTATTTCGTCAATGACGTATCGGATCTTGGTTGGTTTGTTTTCTTTTAAAAGACGTACTAATTCCGCTTTTAACATATTCATGTTTGCATCTACGCCATTTTTACGAAGCCATGCGACGATATCAGCTTTCTTTTGGGATTGGGCAGGTGGCTTGTCAATTTGCATCGAGTGGTATGGGGCGTTGTCCATAATTATAATAGATGGTTCAGGGAGGCTACACAACATTGAGGTAAACCATTCAGTAAACTTTTCTCCATTCATGTCTTCATGATAGTCTCCAGTGGTTTTTGACGCAAAAGCCATGAGAGAACCTTCGACAAACCCGTTGATGGTTCCGGCGTGACAAATTATAAGTCGCGATCCTTTTCCTACAGGAACTTTGGAAGTAGATGCTGCTGTGTCATCGTTCCAAGAACGGCCTACAGTATGGTTAGCATTAAGCCATGTTTCATCCAAGAACACAACATTTTGCCAATTTTTGATTTCTTTCACTTGCCGTAAAAAAGTATACCTTGCCATCGCTATATCAAATCTTTCCATCAATATTTTGCGTTTGTTACATTTTTTGTATCGAAATCCAATGGTCTTCAAAATCTTCGTTAAAGAACTTTCCCCACCGAAGAATAATCCAGCTTCCTTCAGTGAATGCACCAACTTTTTTCTTGTTGGATACTCCTTCTGTAAATAGTAGCCGTAAACATGTCTTCGGATAGCATCGGCATCAAAGCTATCGATGCCTACGACTGGTTTTGCTCGTTTTCTCTTTTTTGGTGTGTGAAGTTTATTTTCTTCTGTGCCAGTCTCGCCATATTTTTTTTTAGTTATCCGTCTAACAGTTCGTTGTCCAATATTAAGCGCATCAGCTACGCGTTCAACCACTGACGTTATAGGTAAAATTGGCCCTCCATTTTGAGCTTCACGATCGAAATAGTTACGAAGGCGTATTACGAACTCACGTGTCTGACTATTTAGAACAGTTCTCTGCGTACGTTCGGTCATATCGACGAAATCCACAACAAAGGGCTTGAACAGAGTCCAAATTAACGAGCAAGGGTCAACAGTAATGCAGTATCAATATTTGAAATCCAAAGCCAGGTCAAAACTATATCACAATCGCATTGCACTGACAGTTTATACTTTTCGAAGCAACGTCAATTCGAAACTGCTTTGTTTTGCATTGAGCATTGACGCGAGTTTGCCGGAGGTAGTAGTTGTGCTAGCCAGCGATCCTATGTGACGATCGTATTAGATTCCATTTTTAAAAATTTTCAATTTAGAAAACCAAATGCCGAGTTGTGGTATATATCATATAAAAATAAAAATTTTACCTTTTGTATGAAACAGCTGATATTTTTTTGCGATTTCAGAGGTTTGTCCACATAGTGAAAATTGTTCATATTCACAAGTACATTCACCCCTTAAATGGTGCAAACTGATTTTTCTACACTTGTATACATTTTAGAAATCAATTTAATAAATAAATTTTGAGTCCTAAACCTAAAACTACATTCGATAAAATTTATGAATCTCTGCACATCACTATCGTCAATAAAGTAATACAATTATTTCCTTCAAAGTCGTTATCAATTAATACGGAACTTCATGAGCGGACAAACGTCAAACCGGCCATCATAGCGTGCCGCTAGTGTAGTGTAGTTATTACACAAAGAACATAAACTAACTTTGACTAACGACTTCATCCGAGGTGAGTTAGGTTTTAAATAAATCCTTTGTGAATTCTATTTTATTTTTAACCGACTTCAAAAACGGAGGAGGTTCTCAATTCGTCGGAATCTTTTTTTATGTATGTTCATTGTTCACTGATGACGCCTGAATCGATTTGGAAATCACCAATAAATTATATACTATCATAACTCTTCCTTTTGGGTTTACTGTAGTCTAAAAAGGATTAATTTAATAATAGGTACAATACAAAGTATACTGTACATACAAAGTTATAATAAGTACAAAGTCGGTTCAAGGTCATCGCCTCGATTAAGGTGACAAGGGGTGTTCCTGGGGAGGGTGGCCATATTTAATTTTTAAAAAACGGGATTAATGTTATAGAACCTCAATGAAATATTTACACCACACAAATCTCCTTTTATTAGTACAAATAAGTGATTATAAAATTTTAAGAATGTTTTATCTTTTATTTTAGTAGTAGAAGATACCTTCGATGCGCTTACGATAATATAATATACGTATTAGTTTTAGTACGCTGCACAGTTCGCGCGCTCGCCTTATAGATTTTTAGGGTTTTGTTTGATTGTTTTTGGTTAAAATTATAGGTGTGGTTTACTTAAATACTTATAAGGCCTTCGATTCCAACAAGAATTTTATATTATATGCACATATATATTATACCCTTCAATATATTCAAGGACTTTCTTAACACTTATAATGTATAAGATCGCATCGCTCTGAATGTAAAATGTTCCAAAAATATATAGGTAGCTAAATCACAGGACGCAACGCAATACCGTACTTGTGAGAAGGAGGCCAAATTCTTTTTATTGTGCTGTGGAAAAATAGGATTTGTCCCGGGAAACTCGATTTGTTTGGCAGCACTAGTCGAAAGTGAAATTATGTTAAAACGTACGCCTAGTATCACGCAAGTGTTCGCGTTTCATAAAACTCAGTATCTCACCAAAACGTAATAAATAGGCTCGTGCTGTGGAGTCATGCTTTACTAATAAATCTGAATCGTGTATGTGAAATAAATAATAATGCTCATTAACAGTCATCATCATCAGCAACCCATTAACGGCTCACTACAGTTTTTGCAATTCACGAAGGCGAGTGAGCTTTACTCGTGGTTACTTCGTGTACATTCACATTGCATAAGTGTGCGTGCCTGTCAAAGCCTAGGTGAGAGCGGGCAGGCGCGAGCATTGCGCTCGCTCACACTTATACAGATACGACACACACACAACCATAAGTCAGTCGGCCTCGTGAATTGCAAGAACTACACTCAATTTCGTGTATTCATTCTTATACGTTTACGTATGTACAATAAGTTGCATACAGCATAACGCTCCATATAAAAATCGGTTGTACTGAATTGGTGACTTTAAAACAATACAATCAAGGATTATTTTACTTTGACGCTAATGTCATCGAATACGAATACGATCAATGGAATAACTTTTAGACAATTGGGGTACCCAGGTCTCCTCTCAGAAAAGGGTTCTAGCCATCTAAAACTTGCCCAATGCGAATTTGGCAGACTTTACCCACCTTTGAGAACTTTATGAAGAACTATCAGGTGTTCAGGTTTCCTCACGATGTTTTCCTTCACCTTTGAAGCTTGTGATATTTAATTTCGTAAACGCACTTAGAAAAGCCAGAGGTGCGTGCCCGTAATCGAACCTGCGACCCCCCGAATAGGAGACCGCAGAACTAACCACACTAACCACTAGGCTATCACTGCTTCAACATTAACAGTAAGTAATTAATACTAATATTAAAATATATTATGTATTTAAATATAGTTTAGAATAAGTTAACACCCTTGCATTTAATAATCAGTTCCTTACTCTTATACTTATAATATAGTTATAATCATTTACTAAAAATTGCAAATGTTTACAAAGATAGACATAGAAATAGATTATAGATAGATGATTAATCAATGTAGTGAGATAAGAATAATCTATTTCATTTATTTATAAACAGCGAGCCGGCAATGTTTACTCGGCTTTCCGGTGGCGCAGCAGTATCGATGCGCCCAAACGCGCTCTCAAATGTTCAAAGAATATTAAACAGACGCGACGTTGTTTAATAATATTTTTAGTTACATAATTATATATATTTAAAACAGACAATTCTTATTAATATTACAAATGCAAAAGTGCATTTGTTTGTTGGGGATTCGGAGTTCAACTCCATAGCGATTAGACGCGTTTACGCAGTGCTCCGCGCATAACCAGTCTACCAAGACCCCTGCCTTACGGCGTTTGTGCAATCTAGCGGTGTCTAGTTCCGCTGGACGCCTCGGTGCGCCCGACCAGCCATCGAGACCCGTTGCTTATGGCGATAAGCATGGGCGGCCGGTGTCTCGCACGACTGGTTGACGGAATAAACAACAAGTGATTTTTACGGCTTACCTACCTTTCGCTCATATGAGCGTGGAAACCAAGGGAGGCCCTTTAGGACCTCCCCAAAATAGCAAAACTAGTGAAATGGACACGGACAGTGCAAGAAAAGTAAACAACAGAAAAAACAGTGACTATAAATTATTTAGTGCGTGTGAACTTTCCCCAGATAATGAAGGACAATACGCTGTAGCCTGTTGGCACTGCTCAAAAATAAACGTAATTAAAAAATTCCATGAGTGGCATGGACTCCAAACTAAAATTAAACAATTAAATTGTAGATTTTGTAGCAAGAGAAGTGCCGTGAAATGTTTTCTTAAAATCTCGGCAAATATATCAAACGGACACTTAGTGAACAGTATAAATAAAATTAATATATACTCGTGTAATATCAACTTCTGCAAAATAAATAAGATAGACTGCCACAAGTGCGAAAAACAGATAAATGTGAAATACATGCCAATTATGGGTCTCCAACACGAAGAAATGGTGACCTGTGAATGCGGCACAGTAAATAAAGTATTATCGGAATATACAGAAACATCCAAGATCCAGCAAACAAGTGCTAAGCCGTCGCAGGGTGGGTCCCGCCACACCACTCGCCAGACACCACGCCACGCTTTTAGTGGCACGAGTACAACGACGCGTACACTCGACAACGAGACCGCTACCGCCGCGCGAACGCCTGGCGACATCCTACCCACACACGGGGACGAAAAAGTGACAATTCCGACGAACCTGCGCACCGACTCAGTGGCCACGTCCAGTCATGAGACAGTATATGTGCGCGCCGCCAGCCAGGCCTCCCAGCAAAAACCCGAAATTACGACATGTAACCGTTTCTCCTTGCTTTCCAATGAAGAGGAGCACAAAGATCAATCGGAAAGGGAAGACGATAATGCTTTCGTGACTTTTACCGCACCCAAATCCAAGAAGAGAAAAAGAGATGCCGTCACTCCTGACGCGAAAGTGACTCAGCGAGAACCGAGGAGGATAACACAGCCCACTCACATACCTGACATAATCATAACGGACGTCAAGAAAATCAACGATCCAGAATACTTAAAAAAGATCAGGAAAATATCCACAGAGCACGGAGCTAGGCACGTCATGGCCCCGAATAAAAGAAATATCACAATCCGCGTATACAACGGGGAAATTAGAACTAAAATTATAGAAGAGCTCGAGAAACTGGATGACGCGCTCCGTTTTGTGGCACGTGTACCTAAGGCTCAGCAGATCCACCAGACGAAAGTTGTGCTCAACACAAACATCTACGATGAGACGAATGAGGCATGCCTTGAGGAAATGGAGAGATGCATCGGTGTGAGACCGATTAAAATGAGAACAATAAAAGGTAACTTACACTTATTTATCTTTGATGGTGCTTACCCATACGAGGAAATCGCCACTCTCATGAAGACAACGAAGCATGCGTACTTCGGGGCCTTCAGCATGAAGCCTCAGCAATACAAATATGACCCTAAGAGAATAATACAGTGTAAGAGATGTTTTCTCTTCACGCATGCTACATCGGCGTGCCATGGTGAAAGGAAAAACCCCACCTTCACAACTCAAAACGAAGAAGGCGAAGAGATAGAAATATGCACAGCATGCAAAAAACCGGGCCATGGAGCTAACCAATTCAAATGCGAGAAGTTTCAGAAAGCAGTGGAACGCCAAATAGCACAACACAAAGAAAAAGAAACCAAACAAAGAGAAGCAACTGAACGTAGAAACACAGCACATAGATATCGCCAGGAAAACGACTCGTACGCGAATATAGCCTCCACTTCAGAATTTCCACCGCTACCTCAACGGGCATCCCAAACACAACCGAAAATCCAGCCACCAATGCAGGCAAATGAACATACAACAAATAATGAAAACAGCATAGAGCCCCTAGAACGAGACCTACAAATAACTTTGAAACAAATATTAATCCAACTACAGCTACAACACCAAATCCTGATCAAAATTCTCAACAAATAATCCAAAAAGTCAATATCATAATTTGCGCATACTGCACCTCAATGCGCAAGTACTCAAAGGCAAATTCCTCGAGCTAAAATCCCTAGTCGACCGTCATAAACCACATATAATCATAGTCAACGAATGCCGCGTGGATTTTTTAAAAATCCGCATGAATATCCCTAACTACGATAAGATCAATCACTCGATCGCGTCGCACCTAACCACAGTCATGTACGTGTTGCGAGGAATACGCTGGAGTCAAACCGACGTAACACCAGGTACAGAAGAGACAGACCGCCTTATCGAAGGCGTCGCTATCAACCTCACTTACGATCATCTGACCGGAGATTTCCTCAAAATTAAGGGAATATATATACCGCACAGGTCAGAACACATCGATGCCGCAGCGCTTAGTGACGAACTAGAGGATATCATAACCGAAGCCCCAAACATCACCATCGGAGACCTGAACCTTAAAATGACCATGCTCAACCAGACAAGAGACGAGGGAGCAGGAATACTTATCCGCGACCTTTGTAACACCGACGTCTGCACTATACACCACACGGGCCTACCCTCAAGACCCAACAGTGCGGGCTACGGCATTCTCGATGCAGCCATCTTCTCGTATGATGCGCAAGCCTTCGACACCATAACATGTCAACAAACAACATCGGTTGGCTCAGATCACATGCCCTGGCTACTGGACATACACATAGTGGTGGATAAAGAGAAAGCCTTGGTAAGAAACACCCGCGGTATTGCAATCAACGACGAAATCAGACAAAAATTTCAACAGACACTATGGGATAAAACTATTGAACTTCCAACGAAAATTACATCCGACACAGAATGCGAGGAATATATATTACAACTAGAAAAAGCCATTACAGAAACTCTAGATGAATATGCACCGCTACATGAAGCTAACAGGAGAGATCAGCTTCCAGATGAGATTAATAAATTAATCTACGAAAGAAATAAAGCGAAAAGTAAAGCGTGGCGTCTACGCTTCAATCAAGATAGAATAACTGAACAAAGAAGAAAATACAATCATCTGAAACATTTAGTTCAACAAGCACTAAAGGAATATAACAACGAGAAATGGACACGACTAATAAACGATCTACAGAACAATAGAGCTCAGATGTGGCAAATCCAACGCAATTTGAAGGCTCCTATACAAAGACTACCCCACATTGAAGGCTGCAACAATGAGAAAGAAACCATTGACTCCCTTGTTGATGCAGCAATCATCACAGAAGCCAAGATAAGTGACGACGATAAGAGCACAGAGAAGACCACACCGTTTCAGCCTCTTGACGCTACTTCTATAGACGAGATTAGATTTGCACTCAGACGCTTTAAAAATAAGAAGGCGACGGGCCCGGACAAAATAAAAGCAGATGCCCTCAAACTTAGGGGCGACCCATTTCTCATCAAGTACAAAGTAATAGCTGATTACCTGCTCTTGACAGGCTATTATCCCAACCGATGGAAAATAGGAGAGTGCATCTTTCTATATAAAGCAGGCAAGAATCACCGGGACGCCAAATCGTACCGACCTATCACCCTCTTAAACATCATGGGTAAGCTACACGAACGCCTTCTTCTATCGCGTCTGCGACAAACAGCTGACAGACTCCAACCGCCGTTCCAACATGGTTTTACCAAGAACAGAGGAACAGGTACGCAAATCCTTCGAACCAGCAAGTTCATAACAGATGCGCTGGAAGCTAAGGAGAGCGTGGCCATGGTGTCGACGGACCTCTCAAAGGCCTTCGACTCCATAAATCACGACGGATTATCGAAGAAGATTCAAACAGCCGACGTCCCAAACAACATCATCAAACTAATAGAGAATTATCTGACCGGTCGCAAAGCCTATGGACGTTTCAGAACCACAAACGGAGATAAGAAATCGGTCCCATACGGAGTCCCCCAGGGCTCTATCCTTGGGCCGGTAATTTTTAATCTTTACGTACACGACGTTTGGGACCAACGGGATCACATCCGCGGACTAAAGCTCTCCCAATACGCTGATGACCTGTGCATCCTCAACAAATCTCCCGACCCGAACTGTGCAACACAGCGCGCGGGCTGGGCCGCCGAAACTATTACCGACTACTACCATCGTTGGGGGCTAAAATGCAACGTAGATAAAACGGAGTGTACCATGTTTACCAACAAGAGAAAGTACCGAAGAACCATCCGCATAAAAAAATGAGATTATCAGCTATAAACACAGTATCAAATATCTGGGAGTACACCTCGACAAGACCATGACCATGGGCAAACAGACCGACTACGTAGTTCAGAAGGCGCGACGAGCACGTAGCGCGTTAGCCCCCATCATAGGCTGGCACGCCAAGACGGACCTGACGGTAAAACTCGCCGTCATTCAAGCCTGCCTACTTCCTATATTGGATTATGGCGTGGTACAACTACTGTCACGTTACAGTAAGAGCAACTTGCTAAAAATTGAACGCCAATATCGTATGGCCCTCAAAACCTCTGGACAATTCCCAAGACGCCTGGAAACTTCTGTCCTCTGGGACATGCTAGACTGGGATCCATGGCACATTCGTGCGCAAGACCTGAACGAGGACATGCTGCGTCGATTCCGCGAAATGCACATCGAGGGTCTAGACACCCCTGGAGATGCCTACACCGGATACGGACAGCACAACCCCCTCCTAACTAACACTAGACTAGGTGAAATCAACTATGTACCAAAAAAAGACACGAGTCAGCTGCTCAGCAAGCGAACAACTGCTCCACGTCCCCATAGATTATAAGAATTATTTGTAATTAGGATAAGGTAATATTAAGCAACATTTTAAATTTATATAAATTTATTTTGTACACACTCACATATTAATAAACATACAGCACACACTACATGAAACTTATACAGATCTTTTAGACAAAAATGAGTAGACTGTAAGTAGCTGACACACCCGCAGGCCGAATAAACCATCGCCCTGCTGGACATTTTGTAACATATGAACTAGGGAAATAAACATCTTTCTATTCTATTCTATTCTATTGTTTGTTGGTTTGTCCTTCAACCAAAAGAGCAAATGGATCGACGTGACTTTTTATCTCTGAAAAACAGAGTTCTGGGCTTAAAAAATCTAGCTCCACGAGGACGAGCTAAGTATCTATACAGGTACAAATCTATTTACGAGTATAGGCAGTTAGTTACATACGTCATTCAAATTAAGAATAATAAAAGTAAGTTTAAATTAAGAATTATGATTCTTGAATATTAATGATGATTCCTAATTTCTAATATGATTAGGAAATATTAATTGAGGGGGGACGAGGGTACTTGCTCGCATTCCTTGAATAAATCCGGGGTACCCTCGTCCCGCTGTAAGATATACGAAAGGCATCATAAAGTATGTTAATGCCAGTGATTATATCGCCAAATAATGAGGTAACTAACAATAAATTATGTGCGATCTTGTGTTTCTATGAAAATATATTGAACTTGGCGGTCCGCCAACTTTTAACTAAGAATTCGGCTTCTTGAATCATACTAATTTTATAAATGCGAAAGTGTGTTTGTTGGTTTGTCCTTCCGCAACAGAGCTACGGGTCGACGTGATTTTTTGCATGGGTATAGTTGAGGACCTGGAAAGTGACATAGGCTACTTTTTATCCCGGAAAATCAAAGAGTTCCCGAGGGTCTTTAAAAACTAAATCCACGCGGACGAAGTCGCGGGCATCAGCTAGTTAATGAATATTATCTTATCTTTATTTCAGGCATTGAATTGATTATAAATAATATGTTTTTTATATTATCTTTTAAACTAAGCGTATTTCTCAAATGACAAAGGGTGGCTTGTTTTTGGATGTTTTACAAAGGTTTAATGTTCTCTAGGTACTAGGTAGGTAAAGAACTTCGATTTTTAATTTTATCAATAAAATCGGCTAAACTTCAGTAATATTCTGCTCTCCCCTCCAATTAAGCGAGAAGCTTATTGCGACCTCTTAGTTGTCATTCTGCACCTTTAAGCGTTGGGCTATTGAGGTTTCAATTAATCTACAGTTAAGAATCCTCCTGTAAGTGCCAGACAAAATTGGCACTACTTACTCTGTGGTGACGGCAGATCAGAATACAGTTGTCACCACCCCTCCTCTTCCCGCGGGTGTCGTACGAGGCGACTAAGGGAATATAACGGAGAACGGGCAGCAGCGTCCTCTGTGCTACTACTACCATCTGCTGCGATCACCAACCCGTCTGCCCCGCGTGGTGATTATGGGCAAACCCTCCCCTTGGGAAAGGCCTTTAGTCCAGCAGTGGACTGTTATAGGCTATTGATGATGATGATGACTTATTAACTCTGAAATTGCCTAAATTAACCTTCTACACTACAATCCCCACTAATCTTTGCCTCATCTTACACATTACATCGCACTCTAATATCCAGTGCGCGATCTGACGCGGCGCGGTACGCATCGCCCACACCGCGTCCGTTTCGGCGGATCAATACCACGGCTAACTAGTCAGTTGTACCAGGATATCTTATGCTTACACCGGGATATCCCTTTAACGACCCCTTGTACCTTAGAGAGGGCAAAATTACGTACGTGCTGATATGCATGTGTTTTTTGGTGTACATTTGTATGCTACCAAATGTTTTTGTTTGTGATCTGCGGCAAAGACTTAAGTGAAATCAGTTTATCCTGTACTAAAACCAGGATATCCCTTTAATAACCCCTTGTACCTTAGAGAGGGCAAAATTACTTACGTGCTGATATGCATGTGTTTTTTAGTGTACATTTGTATGCTGCCAAATGTTTTTGTTTGTGATCTGCGGCAAAGACTTAAGTGAAATCAGTATATCCTGTACTAAAACCAGGATATCCCTTTAACAACCCCTTGTACCTTAGAGAGGGCAAAAGTACTTAGGTGCTGATATGCATGTGTTTTTTAGTGTACATTTGTATGCTACCAAATGCTTTTGTTTGTGATCTGCGGCAAAGGCTAAAAGTGAAATCAGTTTATCCTGTACTAAAACCAGGATATCCCTTTAACGACTCCTTGTACCTTAAAGAGGGCAAAATTACGTACGTGCTGATATGCATGTGTTTTTTAGTGTACATTTGTATGCTACCAAATGTTTTTGTTTGTGATTCAGGCAAAGATTTAAGGAAATCAGGTTATCCTGTATTAAAACCAGGATATCCCTTTAACAGCCCATTGTTACTTAGAGAGGACAAAAATACGTACGTGCTGACATGCGTGTGTTTTCTTTTTTTTTCTAGTATGCATTTGTATGCTACCAAATATTTTTGTTTGTGATCTATAACGGCTAAAACTTTACTGAAATCAAGTTATCCTATACTAAACCCAGGATAACTCTTTAACAGCCCCTTGTACCTTTGAGAGGGCAAAATTACGTACTCACGTGCTTACATGCATGTTTTTTTTGTTTTATTATTACTCTTTCGTATCTGATAACTATATATTGCGCTGACTTCTTCGCGGCAGACGCTGACATGTATTCTGAACTTATGATAGAGTTCTTTCTAACGGCTGGACTTGGCGTTTCAAAAGAACTTTTACCTCCGTACTCAGGGTCACTGATCCACCACTGATCGTTACCTTACTCTGCCCGTCTTAACTTTTTTTTTTTGGACTTTCCCCTCATTGTGGAAATATTATTCTAACAAAGTTGCATAGGTTAAATCGGCTTGGCATCCAGCTGCCAACAAGATAGTATAAAAACTTATTACAATTTAATAGCTTCATAATAATATTGTAAAATGATTATTTTGAAAAGAGCAACTGCCGAGTTTCTTGCCGGCTCTTCTGAGCAGAATCCGCTTTCCGAACCGGTGGTAGAGTCATAACTTGTCATAAGAGCCACAGGTTGGCCTACGTGAAATAAATAAGTAATTTTGAATTTTGAATTTTTTGAATTTTTATCTCCTTAGTATAGATTTAAAAGTTCACTCTCGGAATCATCTAAAGGCTACGTTAATGTTAGGTCATAAAGCTAGGTCATGAATGATAATAATTAGCTAATGAATTATTAAATATTGTTTGATGCAATTCTCTGCACTAATATTTTAAGTTGGATTTTTACTACGGTTTGCTATTAATTTTATGATACCTCGTTATTGATAAAAATACAAGGTATTTACAATATATAAGAAAAAAATTAATGTAAAACAACTTTTCACGCAAAAAGATATATTTACAAGAAAAATTTAAACTAAGTACATTTTTTATCGCAATAAATTTTCTGTAAAGTGACGCGTAAGGCCATATTCGAAAAACTTTCAAGCAGTTTTCCACCTAGTCTACGCTGACCCTAATAAGAAAATCGCTTCAGTGTTTCATGCCACGTTGCCTTCGTTCCGTTTCGCGTGAAATCGTTTTGCCCTTTACAGACAATTACCGTTCTGCTCGCGTTTCAACCGCGTCACACCACGGCATTATTGTGTTGCGTAATGCGTATAACAATAGAATAGCTGTAAATGATTATTGTATTTAGTAATATTATACAAAATTAATTGTCTATACAAAATTTAATACCTCAAAGTAATCTTTTTACTCTTTTTTTATCCGACGTGGATAAAAAAGAGGCTACGACAAAAGGTGATTTTAGCAGTATGTGTATGTATGTATGTGACTATTTACGATTTTACTATGTTCAACCGTTGCGAATAAACTACTCAGCCGATTTTCATAATGATGTGCATTACATTACATCTCGCTACATGGCTACATTTTATACGTACATAATCATTATGACGTATGTTACATCTCACATCCAATTTTTCAGCTATCTCAGCTTGCAGTCTGAGGAAGAATATAGGTTGTTGTTGTTGTTGTATGTTAGAATAGAATAGAATAGAAATATTTTTTATCCAAACATTTTTACAAGTGCTTTTGTCGTCCATTGGGCACTCATCGACGATGAGTCGACCACTGGTTCGGAATGCCCTTCCTGCCGAGAAGAACCAGCAAAAATACTCGGCGGTTGCTCTTTTCAAAACAAGTTTACAATACAATAGATACTATGCTATGTATGCAGTGTTTCCACATTTAGGGGAAGTTCCACAAAAGCATACTTACATCCCATTCAATACATGTTCAGACGGTTAAATACTATTTCACAGTTTTTAAAAAGCCTCAGTCGAAGGGTTTACTTAGTCCTACTCGTATAATTATAAAGGACATCCATTTCATTTCTCATAGTCCAATTCGGATGATCATGTTATCGTTAAGGGCTAAATTAGTGAAAAAACGAAGTCCTTACAAAATTACTGCGTGGATCGTTATATGCTGACTCCATCGTATTATTATTTATCTACTCCAGCATCGAAAAATTCCAATTTCGAGTTTGACAGCTGAATCGAAATAAACCCTCTTTCGGTTTTGCTTCTCATTTCGATGCAGCTCGTTGTATGGGAGCTGAATCGAAATGGTTATCTTCTTAAAATAGGATACCTAAAGCTAAGGCTCTGAGTTCTGGCACTTTTGTACCGTTCATATGACAGAGGCGCCACAGGCGGCTGGTGGCGGCTTACGGAGTTACTTTTTGTTGACAGAGGCGCCACAGGCGGCTGGTGGCGGCTTACGGAGTTACTTTTTGTTACTTTGTTGAGCCTACGGCGTATTTTGTTAATGATTTTACTTCCTTGTCGTAGATAAAATCTTGTATGCAACTGAACGTAATTAGTCATTACGATGCAGTTGCATAAATAGCTATTATGCACGAGTAATGGTACACAGGTAAAAGCTGGATTTAAAAGCATTTCTACAGCCTCATACTCTGAATATATCTCCGGTAAAAGCATTTCTATTACAGTATTCGTGACACGTGAAATGTTTATGTACGAATTCTCCATAACTAGAAATATAAATTTTCATCAATTATCATAATAAGCAAAAACTTTGAAGCAAAAACTTTGTACCCCTTTTTACGAAAATTGCGCGGACAGAGGAGTATGAAATTTCCCACACTTATAACTATAAGTGTGGAAAACAAGAATATAGAGAAGGAGAGCAGAATGCTAATATTTTTTTTAAACTATGCATAAAAAATACATTAAATAAATAAAAAAACATTACACACACTACCATGTATTTGACACACACACGTCAAATTGAGAATATAGATTAAAGTCTCACTGAATGTCAAACATGTCGTTTTCCTAGTAGTTCCATGATGTCAAACATAACCATAATGAATTTTTTTTTCATACTTTTATTATGCTTCGACATAGAACATTAACGGGTCGAATATCGACCAGTGGACGACTTATAAATTAAAAATTGATATATCAGTTGGGTGGAGTATTCTTGACAGCTCTAGCACAACCCTACGGCCTGGGCTGATGGGTTGCCATTTGCAACTACCAGCCTTAGTTTCAGTTTTTCTTTGTCTAATGCTTTGGTCTATAATTGACAATAAATAAATAAAATAAAAATTGCCCTAGGGCGGCCTTTTCGCTTGTAGCGATCTCCTCCAGACAACCTTACACTCTTCGATGTGTGTTTGCGAGCCGCAGCTCTAAAACATTTTCTCATAAAACCTAATAATATCTCTTCATTTGTTGTCTATCAAACCGTTCAATAGCTTAAAAAGTTTTTACACCTTGAAAAGGTAACAGACTGATCGACAGACACGTTTTCGCATTTATACAATTAGTATGGATAATAGAGTTTCCAATTAAGCCCTCTATCCCCTTTAATACCTACAGGAAATATTCTAAAAAGAAGAAGAATAACAAACGCCAAAAATAAACTTCGCAGCTCTTGTACAAAGTCAAAGCATTCTATTCTTTATTCCGATACCCTGAATCCTGATGCCCTTTCAAACTTTACAGAACTCCGGTATGAATAAATTGTGTACCTGCGTCTTTTGTTATTTGCAATACAATACCGACATTTTTCCCCAAGGATTTAATTTCACGTTTACAATTTGTTTGAATTGCCATTCAGTATTGTTACAATGAATACTGAATAAGCATAGCCGTCTCTATCTCCCGTCTCTATCTCCTGTAGGGAGCCATGAAGTGAATGTGGCAACGTCGCAATTTACTGCCACTGGTAGGCCCATGGGTAAAATGAAAAATCAGTACGAATGTATAGATCAGTATAGACTTCGGTCTTCGGTGTTGATAATTATTTACTTATACTAATTAGCTGCTTTATTTATAAGGCGTCCACATGAATGAGAACTAACATATTAAATAATTACATAATTTTGTGTTTTTAGAAACATCGAAAAGTGAATTGAAAAGGTAATGATGTAACAAAGTTACAATGTAAACGACATTATGGTACATATCTTTGAAACTACTGACCCGATCTTGATGAAATTTGCACTGTTCCCTAAGTTAAAAGATTCTTAAAACAATTAAGGAAGATATTTAGATAGGTAATGATAAAGTAGGTAGGTAGGTATATCAAAAAATAAAATAAAACTTCTTCACAAAGCGAATATTCTCTTTATTTAATGGTTTCTTATTATTTAGCTTGTTTTTATTTCATTGCCTTTTTAAGAAGAATCTACCACTGGTTCGGAATGCTGCTCTAACCCTAGCGAGAAGAACCAGCAAGAAACTCGGCAGCGTCTATGCATTATTACTTAAAAGAAAAAACAATATTTAAGAGTATTATCAACTTCAACATAATTTGGACTACATCATACAATCACTATGAAATAGCCGATAATAGCAAAAATTTAGTTAAAACAATGTCATAGAGTCTTTATAGAGTAAAACATATGTTTATAAAAAAGTAGACAACTTTAAAAGCAAGTATAAAAATAGTCAACCTATTTAGTCAACAAATGACTTAATAAAATCTCTATCTAATTCCTCTTTTAGGTAATACACAATATAATTTTTTTTATAAAAATAGTCAAAGAAATTACATTTACAAGCAAGTACAAAAGTAGTCAACCTATAGTCAACGCAATAACTTGTAGGTAAAACACATACATTATACTTCATACTACACTAGCGGCACGCTATGATGGCCGGTTTGACGTTTGTCCGCTCATGAAGTTCCGTATTAATTGATAACGACTTTGAAGGAAATAATTGTATTACTTTATTGACGATAGTGATGTGCAGAGATTCATAAATTTTATCGAATGTAGTTTTAGGTTTAGGACTCAAAATTTATTTATTAAATTGATTTCTAAAATGTATACAAGTGTAGAAAAATCAGTTTGCACCATTTAAGGGGTGAATGTACTTGTGAATATGAACAATTTTCACTATGTGGACAAACCTCTGAAATCGCAAAAAAATATCAGCTGTTTCATACAAAAGGTAAAATTTTTATTTTTATATGATATATACCACAACTCGGCATTTGGTTTTCTAAATTGAAAATTTTTAAAAATGGAATCTAATACGATCGTCACATAGGATCGCTGGCTAGCACAACTACTACCTCCGGCAAACTCGCGTCAATGCTCAATGCAAAACAAAGCAGTTTCGAATTGACGTTGCTTCGAAAAGTATAAACTGTCAGTGCAATGCGATTGTGATATAGTTTTGACCTGGCTTTGGATTTCAAATATTGATACTGCATTACTGTTGACCCTTGCTCGTTAATTTGGACTCTGTTCAAGCCCTTTGTTGTGGATTTCGTCGATATGACCGAACGTACGCAGAGAACTGTTCTAAATAGTCAGACACGTGAGTTCGTAATACGCCTTCGTAACTATTTCGATCGTGAAGCTCAAAATGGAGGGCCAATTTTACCTATAACGTCAGTGGTTGAACGCGTAGCTGATGCGCTTAATATTGGACAACGAACTGTTAGACGGATAACTAAAAAAAAATATGGCGAGACTGGCACAGAAGAAAATAAACTTCACACACCAAAAAAGAGAAAACGAGCAAAACCAGTCGTAGGCATCGATAGCTTTGATGCCGATGCTATCCGAAGACATGTTTACGGCTACTATTTACAGAAGGAGTATCCAACAAGAAAAAAGTTGGTGCATTCACTGAAGGAAGCTGGATTATTCTTCGGTGGGGAAAGTTCTTTAACGAAGATTTTGAAGACCATTGGATTTCGATACAAAAAATGTAACAAACGCAAAATATTGATGGAAAGATTTGATATAGCGATGGCAAGGTATACTTTTTTACGGCAAGTGAAAGAAATCAAAAATTGGCAAAATGTTGTGTTCTTGGATGAAACATGGCTTAATGCTAACCATACTGTAGGCCGTTCTTGGAACGATGACACAGCAGCATCTACTTCCAAAGTTCCTGTAGGAAAAGGATCGCGACTTATAATTTGTCACGCCGGAACCATCAACGGGTTTGTCGAAGGTTCTCTCATGGCTTTTGCGTCAAAAACCACTGGAGACTATCATGAAGACATGAATGGAGAAAAGTTTACTGAATGGTTTACCTCAATGTTGTGTAGCCTCCCTGAACCATCTATTATAATTATGGACAACGCCCCATACCACTCGATGCAAATTGACAAGCCACCTGCCCAATCCCAAAAGAAAGCTGATATCGTCGCATGGCTTCGTAAAAATGGCGTAGATGCAAACATGAATATGTTAAAAGCGGAATTAGTACGTCTTTTAAAAGAAAACAAACCAACCAAGATCCGATACGTCATTGACGAAATAGCATTAGAACATGGGCACAGAGTTATACGGTTACCGCCTTACCATTGTGAGTATAATGCGATTGAGTTGGTGTGGGCTCAAATTAAGGGATATGCTGCAAGACACAATACAGAACCCCCATTTACCACAAAAAAAATGCTAAAATTATTAGAAGAAGCTTGTGAACATGTGACTAAAGGAGACTGGGAAAAGGTTGTGAATAGAACTGTTAAATTAATAAGGGAAGATTATGAAAGAGATGTGAAAATAGATAATATTATAGAAAACGAACATATAATTATTAATGTAGGTGATGATAGCAGTGACGACAGTGAAAATAGTAGTATGGACGAATCTGATTAATTATGGCCTTTTGTGGCACCTTTTTTGGTATCTTTTGTATTCATATGTTTCTTGTGTGCATATAAAGTATGTATATTCATTTTCATTCAAATATTCAGTTCGTTCAAATAAATTAAATAAACATATACATTTTTGTTTTATTAAACCTATTTAATCAGGTACAAAAACAAAACTTAATTGTTTTTTGTTCGAGAATAAATTGACATTCCACATCACTATTGTAATGTGTCAAACCGGCCATCATAGCGTGCCGCTAGTGTAATATTATAAATGCGAAAGTGTGTTTGTTGGTTTGTTCGTATGTTTGTTTGTCCTTCAATCACGCCACAACAGAGCTACGGATCGACGTGATTTTTTGCATGGGCATAGTTGAGGACCTGGAGAGTGACACAGGCTACTTTTTATTCCGGAAAATCAAAGAGTTCCCGAGGGACTTTAAAACTAAATTAATCATAAGCTAGTTTCTTATAAAAATAATCAAAGCAAGCACATTTACAAGCAAGTACAAAAGTTATAGTCCATATCTTACTAAACTACTGAACTGATTTTGATGAAACTTGCACTGATCGCTAAGTTAAAAGATTCTTAACCCAATTAAAAGAGAATTACTTGTTGCAATTTGATTTCAAATTTCTGAGAAATACGTAGACATACATAAAACACTTATGAAATTTGACATCTGTTTTGAAACCTACAGAGATAAACTTATATGAATATTGTACATTTCAAACAATATTATATACATACAGGTCGAATTGATAACCTCCTTTTTTTAAATTGGTTAAATAAAAATAATAATAGGTATGTGCAGTAACTATTCTATCTTAATACTAAACCAAAGTGTTTAATTTACGTCGTTTATAATTAATTGTCTTGTCAACATCATTCTTATGCTTAGTATAATTATTTAGCATAATGTTTGCCAAGATATTTGCAGCAATGCTATAATATTCTTTATTCTGTTTTCCACATACACTACACACTGCTGTAAAGTCTACATAAAAAGTATCAGCTTGAAGGCTGTACAGTGTTAAATTATGAAGTAAACTTTTGTGTTGCACAAATTCCAGGAAGGATACTTCTAAATCAACATCATTAATAATATATTCCAAAATTGCTGTCATGTGATAATAAATAAACATGATTTGGTCAGTCGGTGCACATAAACCCCCTCTTTGCAACAAATTAAAATATTCATCATTTACCGCCGTATTTTCATCAATATAAACATTTCTACAATGTTCACAGGAAAACCGATTTAGTAAACTATGTGAAACATAACCACATACATAAATTTGAGACGAAATATCGATTTCACATGCTTCCAAATAATTACTGCAGTTTATTATAAACATAAATTTCTCAATATTAACTTCATCTTGAAAACATTCAGCTGATGTACAAGATTTGAGAAAGACCAGATCTCGCTGCTTTAGTAAGTGTTGAAGTCTTATTTTTTTTTCAGACTCAACAATTTGTCTGTAAGCTACATTATAATTACATCCAGAAAGTGACCTGTACCTACTAAATCTTTTTTCTATATTGTCAGTTTGAAACTTCCCAAGAAGTATGTACACCACAAAATTAAAATTTTCAAAACAATACCTTGAAATATCAATTATGACAGATGTGGTATGCAACATAGCTTCATAAGTATCTCTTGTCAAACCTACACAAGTTTCTAAAGATTTCCATTTTCTTAGCCAAATACAGACTGACTTCAAAAACTTCAATTTATCATCATCCCTATGAAATATTGGCGTAGAGTTATGTTTTCTTAATACTTGACCTTTGACTGTGTTTTTCACATTCAATATATCCCACCAGTCCCTAATAATTTGTAGAAAATCTGATGTTTCCACATAACCCTCAGATTTTACAGCAGCGATAGTGGTATCATGAAAAATATTGTTTACTAACATGACATTTTGCCGTTCAAATGTATTAGGATTGATAGATTTATTGTTTAATTTAAAAGCTTTTTTACACAACCTATTTTTTTCAGTCCTATATAATTCTGGCAAATGATGAAAGGATGCTTTTTTTATAATATTATCTTCATGTAAGTCAGGATATGTAAAAGTACAATTATTTAAATTTATCCAATTATTACGAATGTTTTTAAAGATATGAACTGGATCATACAAGACAAATATTTTTTCATCTGTATATTTAGGATTACTGAAGCTACAATTTGATTCATCTGTTAATAACTTAAAACAATTTTTGTTTACACGATTGTTATCAGAAATTATTGAAAGTACTTTCAGTCCAAATGATTGTATGTAATTTACAATGAGCAATAAATTTTCATACAAGAATTTCCCAGATATATTATGTACTGGTAACAACTTAACAACCTCTTTTTTGTTACCAAATGCAGAGCTAATCATAAAAGTCTGTACGGTTTTGGCAAGATTTTTTGGATTATTTTCTGCGTAACCTAGAATAGTTTTGGACTTATACTCTAGGCCACATTTTATATAAATTTCATCAATCAATAAATTTACAACTTTCTCCCTTTCTACCCACGTAGAGCATATTGATTTTAAATAACAATAGTTATTTTCTGGTGAATTCGGACACAGGCCAGTCATCGAAGTTATTTGCTGCAAATGTCTTGCAGTTGGCAAGATTAGGTATTGCCTCAAAGTATTATAGGCACAGGAGGAAATACTAAATATCACAAATGAAAATATAAGTGTAGCAACACTATATCTACGTTGCTTATTTTTTAACAATTTCATTTGGTCTAGAACAAGCTCTGCAGCAAAATTATCATTTTCAATATTAACTGCTTCGTTGAAATAATTAATAGACCTATCAAGACAATAGTCAAATGACTTTGTTGGTTCACAACTATTGTTATAGTTAATAACGAGATAGTATATTTTCAAGCTGTGACCATCTGCTTAGCTTAAGTTCACTAGGTAATATCCAGCTTAAATCTTCATGACGCATTAAATGTCCTTTTACATATACCTGAATGCTTAGATTTTCATCCACCAACACACTATTAACTACTTTCACACTGCTGTCACTGTCACCATTATTACTTTCAATATCAAGATTTAACAAATAGAAATAAATCCTCTTATTAGGTATCACTCGATATAACCATTTAGAGTCTCCTAACTTTTCTTGGAATTTATGCACTAAGTCTTCGAATGATGTAATTATGTCACTCTCTAAAAATTTAGACACCTGCTCCTCATGAAATAGTTCAGCTCGTTGTCTCCTTTTTTCGGGGTTGCTTCTTGGAGGTGGAGTGCTCTTCGACATGTATGATGGGAGATTATTGAATATATGGGGTATTGCACCCTCGACTAAACGTGGGTATTTCAATTGCTGTTTAAACACTTGTCCGTCACTTCCAATGACAATTTCCTCAGTCTGGATTTCATGGGTTGTAAAATGGTTGCTGCATACAACTGAGTGTTTTGTAGGTACCCAGTCTTTTCGAGGAATCGCACGTAACCACGCTTGAGAGAGATGAGCATCTTTCGGGAAAGAAAATGTACTTTTAGCTCCTTCAATGCGGATAACACTGGCGTAATTTGATTTGCATTCTGGCACACAGCATTTCCTTGGCATCTAAAACGGTTAAAATAACTTTTATAAACAAACAAAATGAAATAATATGAGTATTTCTTTTGTAGGTTATGTTTTCAAACCTAGATACTTATTTAAATTATGAGTCTGGCACTTAATTGTAAGTTACTACACATCTTTAATCGAAAATATATTCATTAGTTACATTAAAACATATTGACAGTAGTCAGTCAGTAATAAACTTAACTTTCTTACCTTAGCAGCTTTGTTTATACTTTGCAGTCGATATAAAGTTAACCACGAAAACGGATTTATCTCGTCATAACTGATGTATTTCTAAAAGGTTTCTATCCACCTTGAGTGAAACCGTACATTAAACACCAAAATTATTGTATCTTTTGTTAATTAATTATGATTTAAATACAAAATAACACGACGCGAAGCAAAACCAAACACCAAACACAAACTTGTCAATGTCGACTGACAGAGCCATAGATAGACCTACGGCCTACCTGCGACGTTGCCAGACTTCTACTTCATGGCTCTCTAAAGGAGATAGAGACGGCTATGGAATAAGGTGTTATACTTTGAACTTCATGACACTCTTTTATCTGCGACTGAGTTGAGATCCATGTATCTTATACGCTATTGATTAATCATCATCTTCATCAGCAACCCATCAACGGCTCACTACTGAGCGCAGATCTTCTCTCATAGAAGCGTTATAGGTCACAGTCCACCAGGCTGACTCCATGCAAATTGACAGACTTCACACACCTTTGAGAACATTATGGAAGACTCTCAGGCGTGATTTCCTCATGATATTTTCCTTGACTGTTGAAGCATGTGATTTAAATGCTTAACGCGCGCGCCGGCCTATTGATTAACGCAGGCTTGTGTCTATTCTATGCTGATTCTATTCTATACTTTGAGCACTAAGCTTTGCTTCTTCGTTTCTCATACGCACCGCAATTTGGAAGGCCATTCCAACTTCCGTTTTTCCCGACTAAGAGCCGATTTGAACAACGTAAAAAAAGCTTTAGAGCGTTTTGTTATTTTGACAGATTTTCAATACAAAAACTGTCAGGACGATGATTCATTCCTCGGTTAAACGTCATTTGACGTTGGTGAAATCGGCACTGACTTGGGTACCTACCTTCAAATCAAGAACTTAAAATCACCCCGATTTTCGCGAGGTCCAAAAGCAAAAGCATTTTGTAAAACTTTATTTGTATAAAAACCTTTTCTATTATATTTCTATTTTATGCAACTGCATAGAATAACATAACTATTAACCACGTTGAAACTCAAAGCTTGCAGACCGTTAGTCTAAACACACGAAATACCAAGGGCTTTGCCCATAAAGGAATGTTTTCAGCTTGCTAGTAGTTGATATGTTGCTATGCGTAGCACGTAAATATAGGTTAGTGGAAAATGGGAATGTAAAGCAAACCTTGGCCCAAATCTTCGCTGTATTTCGCCATTAATTAAGTAGTAGCATATTAAGAGCTTCTCATTAATTAAGTAGGACAGGTGGTCGTTTTAGTAGGATTCATAAATAAATAATTTCTACTAACGACCTGGCGGCATCGCAAGGGTGCTATTTACTAATGAAGAAATTGAGATTTTCAATATGTACAAAAATAATAATCCAATTTCCAAATGTGGAATGAATGAAAAAATACATAAAAAAATTTTTGGGATGAGAACCCCTTTCGGGTATAGGCTTCTTCCAGAGTTTTCCAGTTTCCTCTATGTTGGACTATTTTGGGCCAGTTGTTTCCAGCTGTCCTGCAGATATCGTCTACCCATTTGGGTATGTTTTGGTCTCCCTCTTCTCCTTTTGCCCCTGGGGCCAGACCAGGTTGTTGTTATGGTCCACCTATCGTCGTTCAACCGAGCTATGAGGCCAGCCCATTTGGCCCATTGAAATGCAAAGGCCCGGCCATCTAATGGTAAATAAAGGTAATAATTGTTAGACGATTATTTTACATGATACTAGCTGATACCCGCGACTTCGTCCGCATGGAAAAGGGCTTTTTAGAGCTGTACTACGCAATCCATACATGGTACATTCAATATATTTTTACGACTGCACTACGCCACTATGTAGTCCATACTTGGTAGCAAGTAGCAACAAGACATTATCACGAGCGGAGCGTGCTCGAATCTTTTTTGTAGTCTAGGCAATGAAGCTAGTGGACCCCAACATCAATTCCTCAGGCGACGAAACTTTACAGAATGATAAAGTATCAGTAGTTAAACGTATTTTATAAATATCCAAAAAAAAATTAGAACGGAAGTTAGGTATTTTTATCTAAACTCTTTTATGCTTAATATATCAGTTCGGCAAAATGCTCGGTCAAAACTTTCTTCACCTGAAACATTCATGTAAAGTCTATAAACAAAATATAAAATATCCAAAATATACTCCTAGTCAAAACCACCAAATTTTGAAAAATACGTTTTTTCAATGTAACTTGCAGCGAAAAATTGCTCTGTGAATTTTTTTCACTGGAATGTCCTTTTATAGGCGTTTTGTACCTTCAACTTGAAAATCCAAACAATATACCAAGAGACTATATTTTTTTCAAAAACTACCCTTTTACTCACAGTGCAAAATTTCTCCATCCATTTTTTTTATTGATATGATTACAATTATTTTTTTTGTATCAAGTATCAAAATATCCAAAAAAATAATCAAGCGCATTAAAAACTATAAAAATTTTAGAAAAAATATTTTATATTTAATCCATCAAGGGAAGCAGGAGCGTGGTGACGTCACGAGACCCGACATATTATGTGCCTATTATATCGACATATTTTTTCTACGGTGACGCGAGCCTGCACTCGATAATCGACTGTATTTCGTTGAATCGACAGTGCAATTGTCAATCAAAAACTGTTGCCAACGACGGTGACTATGACGATCAATTATTCGTTATGATTTATGAACTATACCGAAGATGTCCCAGATGTCAGTCAGCCTATACGAGATTAGTATGGCTCTCAAACAGCTCAAGAACAACAAAGCGCCTGGTGATGACGGAATCATTGCGGAACTCCTGAAAGCGGGTGGACGTTTATAGGTTGATAAAGAAGAAATAGATATGAATATTTTTTACTTTTTAAAATTAAAAAAGAATAATTTTGATGATATTATGTTTTAGCTCAAGCTTTACGACCATTAGAATAGAATAGAATAGAAATGTTTTTTTATTCAATTTTTTACAATCGTCAATGAGTCTACCACTGGTTCGGAATGCCGTTCCTGCCGAGAAGAACCAGCAAGAAACTCGGCAGTTGCTCTTTTCAAAATACTTTTACAATATACTTAATAGATATCATGCTATGTATGCATTACATAGTGTAGTACCATTAGTAGTGACCTATTTATTCGAAAATTCATATTTAAGAACACCAAAAATCTAGATCGTCAACGACATTTTTAGCGAATATTGAGACGTAAATAAGACAGATCGAAAGAGCGTTAAAAACTGAGTATGATACCATTAAAAAGTTCAAGTTTTGGCCAAAATGTCTTTTACGCCCTTTGTAATCCGAGGTCCGTGTGTAATCCGATACATCGATGCTGGATATTTCAAATTTTGTAAGCGACAATCCCCTAATTTTCAGGAGGACCAAACAAAATTTTACCTTTTAAACTGTCATAACTCTCATTTTTAGGGTTCCGTACTCCGTACTAAAAACGGAACCCTTCTAGAATCACTTCGTTGTCCGTCTGTCTGTCCGTCTGTCAATACCCTTTTTCTCAGGAACACATGGAGGGTATCAAGTTGAAAATAGTATCAAATACTCAGGTCTGCAATCCCTTGTAGCTGTGACAAAGTCTATGCCGACGCAATCAAAAGATACGGCCTTTTATGGTCCATCTATGCCGCATATTTTAACACTCGCAAGACCTAGAGGGTACTTCCTGTTGACCTAGAATCATGAAATTTTGCATGAAGCAATGTCATGTAGCACAAGTAAAGGAAAAAATCCGAAAATCGTAAATTTGTAGTTGCATCACAATTTTTTTTTTCTTGTGATGCAGTATATCCTACTATCCTAGTGCCTACTATGCGATGCGATGACTATGCAAAAGTTTGTGAGGATCTATGGATGGATGTTTGGATGGATGTTTATTACTTTTTCACGCTACAACGAATGAATCGATTTGGCGGAAATTTGGAATGGAGATAGCTTATAAACAGGATTAACACATAGGCTACTTATTATCCCGGAAAATTACAGAGTTCCCGTGGGAATCAAAAAACCTTAAATCACGCGGACGAAGTCGCGGGCAATATCTTGTATAGTATAACAAAAAAATATGAATAATCAATTTAATATAATAATATCGAAAAATTTTGGAATAAAATAAAAAAAATTGGTTGCCTGTAAAGTCGGTTTACGGACCATAGTTTTACGTGATAACGTCATAAAGAAACATCGATGAATAAATGTATCACAAGCCAACGCTTGGGCCAATCATGCCTCTCTATCGCTTGTTCCGCGCTCTCGCTTTCACCCTCAGGCTCAGGTGGAACGTGACACTTTGTCGTGCGTGCAGCTGGTGTTCATTGATTTATAAGACGTTATCACGTCAAAAGAATCTTACACCTTAAGCCTAATAGTATAATAGAAGTAATTTTGTCGTAACTGCCTGAAAAGTCTTGCTCACTCAGCTATTAATTCATGTTATAAAGCTTATAAAATTATCAGATTAATGACGTGAGTCGCTTGTCAAAATTGGTTCGATGATAATAAATAGAAAATAGTATAAAACCGTATTGATATTGTTCTATATTTGCATTAAACTTTTCAGATCATTGCATTTTGCCACAGATATTTCAGGTTCCAATTCAATTCTTACCTCTTTAGAAGATTTTTGGTGCATTTGAAATGTTGGACTCTTCTTCCATTGATTTTTAACAATCATTAATTTTCATTGAGACACTTCTTTTATGCATTTTTTGTAAATTGACTTAGTTTATTAACAAAGAGCTTTTGCTATTTGTAAATAAACTAAGCTAATGCCTTTTGCTGTTTGTGTCGTTTAGGCTAAGGTCGATTCTTAAATATTAAAAACTTATTATATCAAGACCAATTATTATTATACCAAGTATGTTAAAAACAATATACTTTGTAATGTCTTTGGATGTTATCTAGCACATTCTATTGGAATCAGACCATATTGCATAGACAGGGTCGTCTTAACCACACTGGACACCGGGGTGAGAAAATCCGCCTGCTCCCCTCTTGCCAACAAAAAAAAAATTAATTAATTTTCCATTTTTGTATTTCATTTACTCTAAAATAAAGTTACATACTTTATAATTGACTTCAAAAAAAGGAAGTTTATATCGGCGCGCAATCGGCTCATATTTTTTCCATGCAGGTATGTACACCAATTTCTTCGAGATTTCAGACCGTATCGCATTTTTTTTTATTTGAAAGAGTATGTTTGCTATTAACTATGAAGATTTAGAAAATATCGATTGTGTATTAATAATGTAAGTAATAGGTATCAAGCATAGACAACATCGTTAAGCTCGAGGCCCCAACTCCTCAATTCTGATGCTGCAGGGTGCTGCACTCTTAAGCTGTGAGAATTTAGGAATTTTTTATTGTGAATTCATATTGTAAAGACCAATTAATTACCTTTAGTTAGACTACACCACGAACTCCAGATTCTATCACCTGACCTGAAAATCAGACCTGATGCTGCAGAATATTGCACTCCTAGGCCACTAAAAATAATAACGATTTTCAAAAAAACTAACTTCAAACGCCTCTATAAATTACATATATAATCTTTGTTTCTACACGTATGTTGAAGTTGGATGGGCATATAAGAAACGTCGAAACAAACGGAGGCGCAACGCACACCAGATTTACACATTTGCCGCCAGTAGGCTATTCAAATTTTGCCGTCCCTACGAATCTCTACAATATTGTGTCAGTTCCTAGATTATTTTAACGACCCAATGATTTAATTAAGGCTAGCTGAGTCTGGTGGGCCGAAGCCCAGCAGCATCAGGATTGAGGAGTTGGTACCTTGAGCTCAATGATATAGGTCAGTGATTAACGGCCGTACTACGCAGCTATGTATTCCATACTTGATACCTAAAATATCAATCTGTAATGGAAATTTTCGCGAGCGAAGCGATCGTGAAAATATTTACTAAGTCAGAATCTAAAATTTGATCTATACGATCTAAAATTTTACTTTTTTTATTACTTACTACAAATATTACATCTCGTATCTCCAGTCCTTATTTATAAGAGATATCAAAATTTGAAATATACAGATCGATAGAGATAAAATTTCAAGTTCAATGGTGTATCAAGTGTACTTAGGACAAAATGTCCCTTACGACATTTGAAATTTCCAGCGTCGATATCAATTCGTCGCTACTTACGTCAATGTTAATTCAAAATTTTTAAATACCAAAATAGATTTTAGATCGTAAAGAATTTTTAATTTTTGTAGACGCGTTACAGCATAGAAACCAGAAAGTTTGAAATGAATTACGACATTACAAAAAGATACAGTACCCGGCCATAGGGCCGATGTGCAATATATATCGCCGGGTACTGTACAAGAAAGTTATAATCTAAAATTTGTCCTATACTAACTAAAATTTTACTTTTTTGTTACTTACTACAAAGTATTACATTTCGTATCTCCAGTCCTTATTTATAATTATAAGAGATATCAAAATTTTAAATAAATATACAGATCGATAGAAAGAAAAATTTCAAGTTCGATGGTGAATCAAGTGTACTTACGACAGAATGTCCCTTACGACATTTGAAATTTCCAGCGTCGATATCAGTTGCATTAACTGTCTAGACTCTAGCATTATGCTTTAAACAGTTTGCAAATTTCTGGCGTGCCAAATACGTACTTAAACAAAATATATTTAATACATTTCCTCCTTTATTTCCTCAAATCCAAGTAATGAAATGAAAAAAAATTGAATTTTAAGCTATTGCATAGCTTTTATCGCGGGCTTTGAACTAGGACAAACAGTTTGAGCGCGGCGACCGAATCAAGAAATTCCGTAACGAAAATAAACCTAACACCGTCGTTCAGTAAGCGTTCAACATTTTAGAGGTTCACAAGTAGCTTTGTTCGGCGCAGTGGACGAGCGGCCGCTTTCTTTGCCGTATGGTGTATGATGTCGCAGGTTCGAATCTCACTCGCGAAGAATTGACAGTGCGCTTTTCTTGTTTGTTTGTTTTTTAATTATTTTTTTGCATAATTTTTATTATGCAAAAAGAAATATTGCATAAATATTATAATTGCATAAGTTGATAAAAAATGCTATGCAATAGCTTTACTGCGGCAGTCCCCGAGTTTTTTATTTTAATTTACTTACCTAGACATAAGCTTACAAAAAAAATAATTTGTAAATAATTGTAAATAAAAAAAAAAATAATTTAATTTCATTTATCTTGTACAAATAAATTAATGTTCAGTTACACGTTTATGTTCAATATTTAGCATTGTAGAAGGCATGTAGTAACATGTATATTATTTTGTGAAGTCGCTTCGCTCGCGCACGCTAAACTATACCCAATTTTTCAAGAATTAAGGAGCATTATCGCGAAAACGCAGTGTAGATTTCAAAAAATCTGTTTCAATATCAATGTTCTTCGTGATATTTTTTTTGGATATTTAGGATAAGAGTGTAAATGTGACTACCTACTATGATAAAAAAAAGAAATTGGATTGAGAAATTTTTCATACCGAGTTATAAACAATTTTCAGTTGAAGTAAGATAAATAGATTTTGGTATGGATTTTTTTTTGGATTTTCTTACACGTTATGCTAAATTACATTTTAAGGACATTTAAAAATGAAAAATTGACTGAGCAATTTTGTGGTCGAAATTACGGACAAAAAAGGAAACCTCTTTAAAAAGTGACAGTTCCGTTTGAAAAAAGTTTTGGATTTTTATCAAGTACCTCTTATTAAGGCTAATAATTAGTTTGGTAAAAAAAAATTGGACGGAGAAATTATTTATTTCAAAATATTGAGCTATTTGTACTTTTAGGTATAAATACCTAACTTCCGCATGGATTTTTTTTTGGATATTTTTGTGTAAATTTTGGGTCATCCCATACTACAACCCTGCCAAATTTCATCGACTGAGGATTTGATGTGGGGGTCTCCATACAACAGACCGCCCCATTGCCTAGGCTATTGATTGTACTACGCCAATTAACTACATCACTATGTAATCCATACTAATTGGTGCGTACAAAAGCAATCCACAATCGACATTTTATTCTACATTGATAGAGCTGTCAGTTGTGAAAGCCCCTTTCACTACAAAAAATCTGTAATCGCTTTGTTTTGTCAAATAAAAAAACCATGTAAAGACGGAGTGATCAAATCTCACAACCTTTCGAGTCTGACATAAGTACTCGTATTTATTACTAACGTTTGAATAGCCGAGAAAGTGCATTTTATTGTATCCGGAAGAAAACTAATGATCAAGATGCAGTTATGAATCTACAATTATTATTTACTAGGTCGAACCGTTCAACCAGTAGTTAGGCGTGCTACTGGTCTACTCTAACAGTCAATTTATTAGTTTTCCCGCACAGACTGACAACAACTGAAACTCAGTTTTATTTTCTTAGCATACGGTTGAATTTGGTAAAATGCATGCTAAAGTACGTAAACTGTTTTCTTGTTCTACCAAACCAAGGTCACAGCTGGGCATAGGTATCTTGCAGGTATAGGGATTAAGGAGTCAGTATCATCAGTATTTGAATATTAGTATCAATTCGATGCCTTAACATGGGTAGCCTAAGCATGTCACGCTCTCTTTAAACATTTCTGTGGTGATGTCGTGTGATGCGGGTTGTTACGTTCCTTAATATGGTTGAGCGAAGCAATGGCTGGATCATGCGTCATGCTCGTGAACGGGCGCCACCAGCGGGAATGGGGCTGCTTTCTGTCTGCCCGTCTTAACGTGTTGAATTATAATTAGGTATACTTTTGTGGAACTCATTGTGGAAACACTGCATACATAGCATAGTATCTATTGAATTCTAGACTTGTTTTGAAAAGAGCAACCGCCGAGTTTCTTGCTGGTTCTTCTCGGCAGGAAGGGCATTCCGAACCAGTGGTAGACTCACCGACGATTCAAAAGCACTTGTAAAAAAGTTTATTTTAATAAAAAACATTTATATTCTATTCTATTCTATCGTGTAGTTTCATTACGAATTTCCTCTTTTCTTATTTCATTAGATGAAAAATACTGAAGCTGAACCTAGACTACTTCTATCACCGATGTAGAATTCTTTGACTTCTATCGTTCTCTAAGTGACTAGGTTTTCAAGTCGCTAAATTCATTCATCTCAAGTATCAATCTATCGCTGGTCCATTTTTGGGCAAATATCGCCTCTCGAAAGAGGAGGGCTCAGGGTAAGATCTATAGATGGCAGTCTCACTCAGCTCAGACTCAAGACTGAGTTAAAACGAGACAGATTTATGTCGGAGCATATTCATGTCTCATTTTAATTCTGTCTTGAGCAAAGCCAGAGCAAGATCTATAGAATAGAATAGAAATGTTTTTTATTCAAATAAAACTTTTTTACAAGTGCTTTTGAATCGTCGATGAGTCTACCACAGGTTCGGAATGTCCTTCCTGCCGAGAAGAACCAGCAAGAAACTCGGCGGTTGCTCTTTTCAAAACAAGTTAACAATTCAATAGAATAGTTATACAGTTTAATTACCACCTACTGTCTCATGACTCGCTGGAATGAATTATGTCCACGCTTTTTTATCATCTAAATAGTCTTCAATTGCATAATATGCTTTTTTCATGAGATTAGTCTTAACTGATTTCTTAAACTTGTGTAAAGGCAAGTCTAAGATCGACTGTGGAATTTTATTATAAAACGTCACGCCCATTCCCACAAATGTCTTTCGGACCCTCTTGAGGCGCAATCGAGGAATCACGAGCCTGTTTGGATCTCTAACCTGCCTATCGTGTAAATCACTCTTTTTTTGTAATTCACAATGTTTTGTCTGACAAATATTATATTGTTATAAATATATAGATATCAGCCTAACAGGTGTGACATCTAGACCACTGTATCATCTATGACCATGTATTACAGTTAATTAAGATCCGTGAGAATCATAAAGTACTCCGCATAATGGCTACCGTAACATAACAGAAACACTGCCATGGTTCTACGCACACAGAAGTGTATTCCTTAAACTATACATTTATTGACTATAGACGTATCACGTGTGAATAAAACAAAATGTTCGAATAAAGTTTGTGACTGTACAAAAATGAGTTTACCTAACACAATGTACGACTTAAAACTTTAGTGATATAGTGAACTGTATTTATTTATTATGTGATGACTTTGGTGCTATATTATATCGTGTGAAAATGTTACGGGCGTTAACTTCGAGACGTTGGTCGTTGCGTCGTGACAGTATCAGTGAAAGGTGAGAATTTTCAATTTTTTTTCAATTAGGTAAGTACAGCTATTTATAAAGTTTGATATTTTATAGCGGGGCGCTCGGGATACAATTAGTGTAAATTAAAAAAGGAGGTTGGCGAATTTTTACAACCGTTCAGATTCAGAAAACATTTAATTTTAATTAATATTTTTCAGAGTATTTTTCTGTGTAAACCCCATATTTTTAGAAGATGGGGATCAAAAATATAATTATTCACAAGTACACATTATAAATAAACCATTCTAATGAGCCCAAACACTGTATATTCTGCTGTAAGTCGCTGAAGAGTTGGGTATACCGCAGACTACTTGATGCTGCAGCATCAGCTCAAGGTTACCATGCCTTGGAAATAATCCGAAGTAACAGTACCTACACCAAATTTCATATCAATCGCACCAGTGAAAGTTTTTAAGACCCTTTAATCAAGTAGGAAATGAGCTGATAATAATCTTCAAAGGCCTGAAAAAATCTTCATCTTAATATATATAAATTACGTGTCACGTTGTTTGTCCGCGATGGACTCCTAAACTACTTAACCGATTTTGATTAAACTTCGTAACTATCTGTAATTTGGTCCAACTTGAAAGATAGGATAGTTTTTATCTTAATTATTGACATCAATATTTGTTATTGGTGGTAGATTCATTGACTATTCAAAAGCACTTGTAAAAGTTTATTTGAATAAAAAATATTTCTATTCTATTCTATTCTATTCTATTGCAAAGTAAATGTTTATTACACGTAGTGTGTATTTATTGTTAGTTCGACGAATTGTTAATAGATGGCTCTGTAGGTTAATTTATGGATGCAACTCTAAAATCGTTCACTACCCACCTACTGAGTTACAGCAACGCGTGGCTGGGTCAGCTAGTAAATTATATAGCTAAGATCCACCTCAATACAATAGCTAAAACTGATCAAAATCGGTCCATTATGGTCCGGTCTGCTAAGAGGGAACAGATGGACTCATACACAGATACACACTTTAAACTTATAATACCCCTCTTTTTGCATCGGGGGATAAAAATGTATGTCGAAATGTATGTGGAGCATAGAAACAAAGATACGTGAGCTGTAAGGCAAAGCTGATAATATGTTACGAGTAAATGTAGTTAACGTGTGTGCCAGCGCACAAAGCTTAAATAAATAATTAGCTGGCTTAATCGATCTCTACTCTAGTTAGTTCGGTCAACTTGAAGTCAAATCTAAAAACAAGTGTAATTTAAAAATTTTATTTTTAAATGCAGTAGTATGCAGCTTTTAGTAGCTGCATCATTAGACTCTGGATATCATCTAGGATCAGAGTACTTGTTATGACGAATCAAACGAGCCCAAACTCGATGGGGTTACGTCGTTTTATTACAGAGTTCCGATAGCCATCTTCCGTCTCCATCATCAGATCAGCTCCATGTCACAATAATATTGCATTGTCATCCGATTTACACATAAAGGCAAAATTTCAGCTCGATCAGAAACCGGGAAGTGGGTCTAATTCATCTTGCAAGATTAGACCCAAACAAACAAACTGGTCAAGCTAAATAAAAGCTTGTAATAACTATAAAGTTAAGCTTTTCCTCAAGGTTAAGCTTTTTCTAATGAAGAACTCTGATTTTACAAAACAACTTGCATTTGGCCGTTTTTTTAAATTAACGCATGAACGTTAATTTAAAAAAAATGGCCAAATGTAAGTTGTTAGTCCTTTACCCGAAGATCTCAGTTTTTGGAGTTCACTCCTTAAGAATCGATTTAAGGCGCCCGGTATGAGAAAAATTCGAGGTGTAAAATCTACTTATGAATGACCTTGTTACGTTTTTATGACAGCGTTACTACAAACACGTAGGTCTGCGCCATCTTTCGGCTTATGTGTAAACTATTTCGAATAGCAACTCTGTTGTACGCCCTAAAACCCTGCATAACAGCACTGCTAACATAATAGTTCGAGCTATTTACAATAGATGGCCGTATTTGATATTAACTAGCACAAATACTACTGAAGTATACACTATAAAGTAAACTCCAGTCGTGCGTCGGAGCTGATACACACACTTTTTTTTTGTAAGAGCGAATTTAGCAAATCACTAATCAGATGGTTGATTATGGTTCAAAATTGTTTATGTATTCCGTCGTCAGAACATCTGTTTTCTGTTATTCCAAGTGACTGCTAGGTAGCGATAAGACCATGGGAGTAGTAATGGATAAGCCCGCCAAAATATAGATTATAGGTATATTTTATATGTACATTTTTTTGTTGTTTTCTATCTTATGTAGTATAAATAATAAAGTATATTAATTCATTCATCCTATTCCTATTAAAAAATTGGTTGTCTGTAAAGTCGGTTTACGGACGATAGTTTTACGGTATAACGTCATAAAGAAACATTGACGATGACTGGCGGGCGACACAAGCGGCACGCTTGGGCCGATCGTGCCTTTCTATCGCTTGTTCCGCGCTCTCGCTTGCACGCTCGGGCTCAGGCGGAACGTGACACTTTTTCGTGCGTGCAGCCGGTGTTTATCGATTTATAAGACGTTATCGCGTCAAAAATATATTACTAGGTGATGCCGGCGACTTCGTCCTCCCGCGGGAACTCTGTAATTTTCCGGTAAAAAAATTTGTTACTCCTTCACGCCAAACGAATGAACCGATTTCGCTGAAAATTAGAATGCAGATAGCTCAAACCCAGGATTAACACATAGGCTACATTTAATCTCGAAAAATTAACGGGAACGCGAGATTAAAAAACCTTAATCCACGCGGACGATGTCCCTGGCATAATCTAGTTCATTCATATTTGAACGAAAATATTTCACAGGCATCCATACATCTGAAAGTTAAAGGCAATCTCTTTGTAAATGTGTTTCTAGAGTTCACGAGTTTGTATGTACTACCTATCAAAAGAAAATAACCTCTGAACTACTCGTCGTACTCAAACACTACCGCACTCTAAAGGTTAACCTTTGAAGTAAATAATGGTCCACCTCTGACCTTTGATGAGATCTGTGCAGGTACATTACATTTATTTTCATAATTTTCCCGGAGTTCGCATTAATACGACATCAAAGGAAAGCTGTTTTTACTTGAAATGTTAAATCCCATTCAAGCGGTCCTTTCTAAGCTTTGGTATTTTTGTATTGTAAAGGAGTAATAACTCACCATTTCCATTCCGAGAAAGAGATCAACCGCCGAATCCAACTCCCACGGCCCAATGCGAATTGGCGGACTTCACACACCTTCGAGAACATAATGGAGAACTCTCAGGTGTGCAGGTTTCCTCACGATGTTTTCCTTCACCGTTGAAGCATGTGACATTTAATTTTTTATACGCACTTAACTTCGAAAAGTCGGAGTTGCGTACCCGGGAGAGGTGTGTACGCCAGAAGTTACCTTCTAACTAATACAAGTCCATATTGTATTAAAAAAAATCTCTTCGTCAATGCTTGAATCTATTGTATTTATAGTAATGAGATGATCCTCTGTAAAAAATATTTTTATTGTAATTTCGGGTTATGTGCAAACCCCTAGAAACTTACGTACTCTTCACAAGATGGCTTCATAGTATTAGGTGTCTTAGGGGCCGAGGGCATTGCCCTCGAAGTGAATTCGTTCATTAGAAAGGGTGTATCACCCGTCACTGTATAAAACCTAGCTAGGTACATCGACTTTTTTCGTTTCTAGGTACATAATAATTATAGTATTCTGTGGTTGCAACGTCCACGCTTTATGTCAGAGTAGGTAGACTGGGTACGGTTGAAACATTTTAGCGCTTATCGTCTATTGCATCGGGATTAGTTAAGCGAGCGATGAAGGAAATGTATTAAGTAAAAGACCATATATCTGTTTACTAATGGGCAATGTTATTTGAGATCACTGTACAGTATTTTATGTATAAAAGCAAATTTAAAAAAAAGTGTAATTTGTTTCAACCGTCCCCATGCCAGGGTCGGTTGAAACAGTGCCTGGGGTTTATTCATCGTCTAATAACATTTTACGACTCGTAATGGCACAGTTGAACATAACAAATATTTTTTTATTAATATGCAAGTCTTTCACGATACTAATAATTTTACATTATTTGTAAAATATATGTCTGCACATCTAATTAAATATTTAGATAGCTCACGCTCTTTTTCCTGGTTAAACACTCGATTGTGAGCCTTATAACCCATTTCTTGATTTTCATCGCCACCAATCGCATCTCGTTTACGTACATACCTACCTCAACAGGGAACAGTCATTCAGTCCATTGTTTTCTGCCACTGTTCTTAACGAAGATCCGGCTTTTACATCTTCATAGGCTTGTTTATACTTCGATAAGATACCCTTGGCATCTAAGAAACAAGAAAATTAAATAAATAAACTGTTTCAACCGTACCCACAAAAAATGTTTCAACTGTCCCCAACCACCTTCTAGGGATAAAACGGTTCACAGTAAGAATGATAACAAATTTGAATAAAAACTAATCATACAGCCATATTCTACAAACTTCAATTAAAACGATGCAAAACTCTCAATATTCTAACTTTAATAAAACCATGATAATTGCAAAAATGTACGAACAACAAATACTTACTTTTGCGTCAAAAAACACAATGAGGCCTTCTATACATAAACACAGCGCGCGAAGAGAGACACAACACTAAAATTCGTGTTTCGACTTGTCACCTGCTTCGTTCTCCCCTTGTACCCCTCACCTCATCATCCACGGTGTCGAGATATACGCTTTGTTTCAACCGTCCCCCGTTTCAACCGTACCCAGTCTACCCTAAATATTATTTCTCTCTTTAAAAGAGTGAGAGCTATTCTAATAAATATTTATTATTGTCACGTAGGAGTCAGCGCGTAAGAAGCAGTGATAGCCTAGTGGTTAGGACTGTGGTCTCCTATTCGGGGGTCGCAGGTTCGATCCCGGGTCCCGGGTCGGGTCGTAAAGATCAATCGTACGAGAAACTAACTAGATGATCTATACTAACTAAAAAAAATTAACCTCATAATATTATTTGAACGTAGCATATTATACCCGTGTTTATAGGTAGAGCATTTTCATGAAAAATTTCTCAAACCAACGAGCGATAAGCTAGCTTTTGCATTCACAATTCAACCAATTCATTAGTGTTATCAGATTAATTAATGGGTATGAAAAATTTAAATAAAGTCTGTTTTCGTTACATAAAATATTCGTATTATTTATAGGCCACACTCCAGCACCTAGAGTTCAAACTCCATCAGCCCATTTCCACTTCAGTTTCGCGACTCGCTGAGCTATGTCGGTAACTATGGTTCTTCTACGGGTCTCCTCATTTCTGATTTGATCTCGCAAGGATACTCAGAGCATAGCTCTCTTATTATTATTTTTTTCACTGAAGAAGCGCGAAAATTAACTTGCTTACTAGTTAGTAGTAAGTGTACATGGAAACGTTCTCATCTTATGCTTCAAAAACGATAAAAATACCGTCGCGAAGATAGTAAACTTTCACCGCTTCATATTCATAAAATATGTACTATCCTCACTAATATTATATATGTTCGTTTGATGGTTTGTCCTTCAATCACGCCGCAACAGATCAAAGGATCGACGTGATTTTTTGCATGGGTATAGTTGAGGACCGGGAGAGACATTAGGCTACTTTTATCCCCTAAAATCAAATAATTCCCACGGGATTTTTAAAAACTAAATCCACGCGGACGAAGTCGCGGGCATAAACTAGTCGTCATATAAAACGAGAGGCAAGTATCAGGTTACAATATTCTTAATTACGTGATACCGGATTCTACGGCCGGCCTAACATTGTTTTGTATTTCTTTCGCCAATTGATAGCGTGAGTCATGAACAATACGAATAAACAGCAGGAAATTCGTTTAAGAAACCCATTATTAGCAGTCATTCAACTTCCGGTTAAACATAAGATATTGGGGTTGTTACATAAGCCACCATTGACCACCTTTTTATAATAGTTACAACGTACAACCTTAATATTAAAACTGACTATAAAATAACGGAAGTTCTCAGTTCGACCATTTTTAAGCTATTGCATAGCTTTTATCGCGGGCTTTGAGCGCGGCGACCGAATCAAGAAATTCCGTAACGAAAATAAACCTAACACCGTCGTTTCAGTTCGGCAGACTTCGGCACGGTGTTTGTGTGCGTGCGACTAGAAAATGCTATGCAATAGCTTTACCGTGGCAGTCCCCGAGTGCCACACGTATTTTTTTGTCGATTTTACTCCATAACTCCGTCAAATCCGAACCGAATTCAATAATTTTTTTTAATTTGAAAGGACATATCGTAAGCTTATGGTCAAGATCTGGTGAATATCTTCGGTTATGGAAGACGGAACTCCACGTTGAATAAGAGCAAATCGCTCGCGATCAGAGAATGTGAAAAGTAATCCTATGAGGCTACCACTAACAAGCTTAAAATAGTAATATAAGTAGGTAAATAAAAAAATTATAAATAAAATCGACTTCAAACGCCACTACAAAGTATAAAATAATTTTAGTTTGTACAGATATGTTGCAGTTGGGCTAGCGTTTCGCATCGATTTCATCGTTTCTATTTAGACTTCCGATCCGCCCCCCTTTAACATACCTATACAAACTAAAATTATTTTAAAGTCCAATATTTTTGATCCAAACGTATGTATTATCTAATTATAGCGTGTTAATCTATTATTTTACTTTTATTAAAACTGTAACTGGACGATTTCTGTACATTTAATATATTATTTTGATAATTTTAACCGGAGGATGCTTTATTATCAATACTGAGCCCAAAACAGACTTTTATTTAATTTTTGTCTGTCTGTCTGTCCGGATATCACGCGAAAACTACTGACCGGAATTGAACGAAATTTGGTATAGTGGTAGGTGATACTCCGGGTCAACTTATATGATAGTTTTTATCCTGATAAACAATAAGTTTCCACCAGGATAGGGGATGAAAGTTTTTATCGGTTTGACTTCATAACTCCGTCAAATTTGAACTGATTTTAATTATTCCTTTTTTATTTAAAAGTGTAAACTATTAAGCATGGCTTGTCTAATTTTGTTGAGGATCTAATAAATATTATAGGAGATAGAGGACATAACTCTTTACGGGTAGCAGCAAAAGTCACTCACATAAAGGACAACGATCGAATACATGCATATTGCATATCATATTTATATTATGAGGGTCTTAGCCATAGACATACCTAGACTAAATCGTTAACCTCCAGGCCCTAGATGTTTATACCATTGTGTTTGTTTTGTAGCCTACCCGTGCGAAGCCAGGGCGGGTAAATAATATAATCATTCAACGTACATATAAATGAGATTGTATCCTGCAGTTTCACCAATCGGTAAACACTACACTTTCCCACGTGATAATTAGATCAAATATTTGACGCTTAATTTTCGTAACACAATGTAAGATACTTTTTATCCCGGAAGATCAAACAATCTCCACGGGATTTTAACAACCTAACCTAACAAAAGAACGATAAAATCGCTCTACATTGTGACTAAGATTTGTTATGGAGCAAACTATTTTGTTTACATTTCCCGCTGCCAATAAATAGTCGACATAGAAAGTTCTTTGCAGGGGCGTTGTCTGGATACACTGCCAAATTAGCTTTAAATAATCTATCATTCGAGTGTAGTTTAGAGTTCAAAGTTTCATGGCAAGATGTCAAATTTCAACATGCTCTCCTAAACACTGCCTAAAAATAGTAAAATACCATTCCTGTAACTAACACGTTTTTCTTTTAGAGTCTAGTTAGAGACCATCCATATTAACGTATATATCAATATACCGTAGCGGTTTGATTAATTGAAGTGTAAGAATCGGCTAACATAATGGGTCTATTTTTAACCGACTTCGAAAAAGGAGGAGGTTCTCAATTCGTCGGAATCTTTTTTTTTATGTATGTTCACCGATTATTCGAAGACGCCTGAAGCGATTTGGAAAATTCTTTTTTTGTTACAAAGGGTATACTTCCCAGGTGGTCCCATTTAAATTTTATCGAAATCGGTCGAGCGGTTTTTAAAATATCAACAATAAACTATATACTTTGTAATGGCGTGGGCGTTTGAAGTCGGTTTTTTAAAAAGAATTTTTTTATATCAAATTATTTTATGCAATGACAAGATATTCCTTGACTGCGATCTCACTTGATGGAAAGTGACGATGCAGTCTAAGATGAAAAACTTGGTAGGGGATATGGTAGTTTTGATTAAATAACCTATACCCCTAATCGGTTTCTACACGCCATCGTGCCGGAACATTGAATCGCTTCAGACACTTTTCATTATTACCTATTGTTTCAACAATATTTTAAAACTTACCACTTGAATATTTTAGTACTGCCTTGAAACAATATCAGATTTACCAAACGAGTAAAAAATCATAGCTTTAATATTAGATTTCAATAAAACACGTACAGTGCGTCCTCCAAAGTGACAGGTGACGTAGATTATTACGTTTCAATGCCATTTTCAAGGAAAGGCTGGTTAATAAAGCATGGCAATAACAATAGTTTCAGGGTGGTTTCACGCCGCGCGCGTCCTTCAACTATGGGTATTCAATAGTTCAATACCAACCAATGTCAGGGCTAAATGGAAGATCTATTATCACAAGGCTGTCGATTGTACACTTTGAATTGGAAGCCGTATGTGGCCAGGCCATATAAAATCTTGCAAATTAAGTCATCATTCATCATCATTATTAGCAACCCATCAACGGCTCACTACTGAGCGCAGGTCTCCTCTCAGAGAAGGGTAATATGCCATAATCCACCACGCTGGCCCAATGCGAATTGGCGGACTAAACACACCTTTGAGAACATTATGAAGAACTCTCAGATGTGCAGGTTTCCTCACGATGTTTTCCTTCGTTGAAGCAAGTGATAGTTAATTGCTTAAACGCACTTGACTCCGAAAAGTCAGAGGTACTTACTCGGGATCGAACCTGCGACCCCCCGAATTGGAGACCACAGTCCTAACCACTAGGTTACCAATGCTTAATGCAAATGCGAATGTAACGGAAGAATCAGGGCTGTTTTATTAGGCGTTTTGATAGCACAGATTTAACGTTCCCCTAACTCATTAGGTATCTATGTCAACTTCTAGCGGACTTTTATACGCAGTTTTTAACCCCCGACGCAAAAAGAGGGGTGTTATAAGTTTGACATCGATGTCTGTCTGTCGGTGGCATCGCAACTCTCAAACGGATGGACCGATTTCGATGCGGTTTTTTTTTTCATTTGAAAGCCAGTTTCCTTGTGGTGGTTCGTAGCTATGTTTGGATAATATCGGTACAGCAGTGTAAGAGCTCTTTTCCAAAATAATGTGAGGCATTTTTGGCGTATGATTACTCGATTAAGTGCTTCACGCGTGCCGCGTGGATTTAGTTTTTAAAACCCCTCGGGAACTTTGATTTTCCGGGATAAAATGTAGCCTATGCCACTTTCCAGGTTCTAAACTATATCCATGCAAAAAATGAACCGATTTGGCTGAAATTTGGAATGGAGATAGCTCATACCCAGGATTGACAGGCTACCTATTATCCCGGAAAATTACGAAGTTCCCGCGGGAATTAAAAAACCTTAATCAACGCGGGCATCATCTAGTAGAGTATAAACAGGCATAAACACATATAGAGTGCGAACACGCACCAATAAAATGATGGCAGTGAACGGAAATAATAGCCAATAGACGGTCAATGTCTCGGCTGATATGCATCTGTATCGATCGCTTCAGGGCAGGTTCCTACGGAAGGCGTTGGTCGACCTTCAGTAGCCCCGATCTCATCGGGTAATGCGTTTCCTGGTGATAATCCTCTTTAGTGTCAATGTCAACCACGCGATACTCAGCCTATCTAACTATATTTAAATTATTATAATACCTACTTTAAGCGTTCGTGGTAGGCCCCTAGATTGTGAGTGGAATCTATAGACTTCCTCTATATTTATAGTTTCGACTGTCTGTCACTAACGAGCAACTGCTGAGTTTCTTGCTGGTTCTTCTCGGCAGGAAGGGCGTTCCGAACCAGTGGTAGAGTCAGACGATTCAAAAGCACTTGTAAAAAAGTTTATTTTGAATAAAAAATATTTCTATTCTATTCTATTCTATTTTATTCTAATGAGTGAGAGTTACACGCATAGCCATACTGTTAGGCATGATGAGAGTAACCAAGAATCAGTGAAAATATGAATTTCTCTAATAAAATAGGATTCATGGATTATAAAAAAACATATTTATTTTGCTATTTTGAGCGAGAATGATATTTATTTTGATAAAATAATACACCAATCAGAGCGATACGTCACATCTAAAACTACTATGAAAAAACAGAGGTGACATAATGATCAACGCCATGACAACATCGGGCATTTTTTGCGTGAATTTTGAAACTTAATATTGAAATGGCAATTTTATCTAACAAACCATTGCTGAAATGATATTTTTTCGAAATAGCAGATACTTCCGAACATCATCCAACTGTTTTTCAAAATCGGTCAACATGCCTATTAGCAAATAAGAATGGAATAGAATAGAGATATTTTTTATTCAAATAAACTTTTACGCTTTTGTATTGTCGGTGAGTCTTCCACTGCACTGGTTCGGAATGCCTTCCTGCCGAGAAGAACCAGCAAGAAACTCGGCGGTTGCTCTTTTCAAAACAAGTTTACGATGGGCACTATGCTATATATGCAATGTTTCCACAGTGAGGGGCAGTTCCAAAGGAAAGCTAACCTCTCACAGAGTCTGTATTGTTTCAGTGCAAGCCGCACGTGCGCGGAGGGCGCGCCCGAGCCAGAGCAGGCGACGCCCGCCGCCGTCGACCTGCCGCGCACCAGGGACGGAGAGATAGACTATGACGGTGAGTGTCCACCGCACCCGGCCACGCCGTGGGAGATATTACAGTGCACAAAGGGGTTGTTTCAAATATATATGGAGGATGGGCCAGGTCTTTGTACAGTCTTCCAAATTTTTGGGGTCATGAAATAGTGATTATTTTTTCTTTATTTCTCATTAAAAGGCCCTTTTTACGAGGTACAATGCGAAATTATTTTGCATAATAAAAGTGCAACAACATGGCGTTCTTTTTGACAATGACACATACTTACACGACTCATGATGACATTTGACATAAAAATAACCACAATTGACATTTAACATACCAGCAATTGACGTTTGACTATTGAAGTGACATTAAGATTACGTAACGTCATTACAAACATAGACAACAAAAGCAGATGGATGCACTCCGGGAGTTGCTATTCTACAAATGTACCCAATTATCAATTTTATATTTGTACCTCTTATTCACTGTAAAACTGCAAAAAAGCATTTATTTTGTTTCAATTTCTATGATTTAATACTATTTTTTTGGTATAGTGTAAAAGTATATGGCCCAAGATGAAGCAACCCCTTTGTGCGCAAATACAGATTCACACAGGATTCGTCACCTCCACTCTCATAATCCTGTGGGGCGGAAATTCGACACGACCTGAGAAAGATCAGTCGACGACTTTACGTGCTCTCCGGGGGTGTCACTCCGCCTACTTGATAACTCGTGGCTAGTACCTACTGGGAATTTCTTGACAGAAGAACCCAGTACTTTTGAAGTAAAACTTCTTTACTCACGCTTGACTTGGGGAATAAGCTGGTGAATGCGTTACGAAAAGTTTGATCGGGCGAGGCGAACGGAAGTTGAGAGGGAGGTATAAGTTAGTGAAGATAGAAAGAGAGGGAGTTACGTTTCGTATATTACTGTAGGGGCAAGAGAGAGAGGTGCGAGCACACAATTTCTTTCTCTCTTTCTCTCATAGCCAGTTGCGTTTCGTAAGTTTTACTTCAGTCGTGTGGTCTAAAGCACACTCGTTTTTTTTGGTATGGAGCTTGGCTTACCTACCGACCGCCATTTCGTTTTTTTTAACAGACTCCAAATAAAGGAGGAGGTTATCAATTCGGGGCGCATTTTTTTCTCCGTAAAATCTGAACCGATTTCAATAGTCTTTTTTATTTGCAAGTTGGTCGCATTTAAATTTGATGAAGATCTGATGAATATCTTCGGTGATTGAGGAAGGAACTCATCAATGAATAAGAACAAATCGTTCGCGATCTAGTTCACCTTATAGCCTCTCCTATAGCCAGTTGCGTTTCGTAAGTTTTACTTCAGTCGTGTGGTCTAAATCACACTCGTTTTTTTGGCCCGAACCGGGAATCGAACCCGGGATCTCATCATCTGCAGTCGGAAATTGTTTTATATTATTGTTTTATAAGGATGCTGCTGCTAAATTATATTGAAACCACCCAAATAGGCCATTGACCATCCAAACGAAACAAAATAATCCCATGGTTTGATCGCAGTCAAGAACTAACTTCTCGTCGAATAAAAAAACTTCAGAGAGCGTTTAATACGATCTGAATTCTTTTTATGCAAGTCATTGGTCACTCGCTAAACCGCATTCTTATGGTGCGAGTAACACGTGAGTTGCGACTTCGTGAGTCACGCATTGTTCTCGAGAACTGACGCGGCGCGTGACGGGAATAGAACGGTTCCTGCGATAGAATAATGGCTCGGCAGGTTGCGTCACGCTGCACAAGGAATAACAGAAGAACATCACACAAACTCATCACAGTAGGTACACGGATACTGGACAGTCTTGACAGTTTTGACGACCTCCCTGGCGCATTGGTGAGCGCTGTGGTCTTGTAACTGGGAGGTCTCGGGTTCGATTCCTGGCGGGGGCAATTTGGGAATTTATAATTTCTGAATTGTCTCTGGTCTGGTCTGGTGGGAGGCTTTCGTTGGCCGTGGCTAGTTACCACCCTACCGTCAAAGACGTGCCGCCAAACGATTTAGCGTTCCGGCACGATGGCGTGTAGAAACCGATTAGGGGTATGGGTTGAATTTTCACTGCCACACCCCTTCCAAGTTAGTCCGCTACCATCTTAGACTGCATCGTCACTCCATCAGGTGAGATCGCAGTCAAGGACTATCTTGTCATCGAATAAAAAAAAGTCTAGTGTCGCAGTGAAACGTACGTTGTGGTAGTGAGCATCTTCAGGATATTATCTTTATTTTAATTCAACAAGATAGTCCTTGACTGCGATCTCACCTGATGGTAAGTGACGATGCGGTCTAAGATGATAGCGGGCTAACTTGGAAGGGGTATGGCAGTGTTCATTCAACTCTTACCCCTAATCAAAATTTTCATTCATTTATCTCAACCCATCGCCGGTTGTCTACATACTGGGCACGTGGTCTCCTCTCGGATGAGAAAATAAAGGTCACAGTCAACTACACTAGCCAAACGCGGATTGATTGGCAGATTTCACACATTTTCACACAACAGAACATTATGGAGAACTCTCAGGCATGCAAGTTTCCTTCGATGTTTTCCTTCACCGTTAAAGTAGGTAAAGTGATACTTAATTAATAGGGAATATGCATGAATTTTTTTTAATTTCTTAAATTAATCAATTACATCTTTATAACATATAAAAAATATAAATAGGTTTGAAAATAGTCAAATAATTTTTCAAAGTGAAATTTAAAACATTGAATAAATTTGAGCCGTTCAAACGCCACCATTAGCGCGCGCTTTTGATGACGTCATTCGACATGTCCCGTGTTTGTTTACTATAGCGTTTCAGTTACTTCATACTCATTTTCAGTTTTAATTGCTACACAAACCATGGAAGAAGTTAAAAAACCTTCTTACAAGTATTGTATGGTACCTAAGTACAAAAACACTATTATTAGTACACCCGATAAAGTGTTTTTTCGTATTCCAAGAGATGCGAAAGTACGAAAAAAAAGTGTAAGAAAATTGTTCATGTAAATCGGAATATCGTATTTATCTAATACTTATTTACAAAAAGTATATCTTCTTCTTCTTCTTCTTTATCAAGCGATAGACGTCCACAGCTGGACAAAGGTATCTTGCATGGACTTCCACAGGCCTCGGTCTTGCGCCGCCTGAATCCAGCGACTCCCTGCGACTCGCTTGATGTCGTCGGACCACCTGGTGGGGGTCTGCCAACACTGCGCTTCCCGGTGCGGGGTCGCCACTACAACACCTTGGGACCCCAACGACCATCAGCTCTTCGAACTATGTGCCCCGCCCATTTTCACTTCAGTATCGCGACTCGCTGAGCTATGTCGGTGACTCTGGTTCTCCTACGGATCTCCTCATTTCTGATTCGATCCCGCAGGGATACTCCGAGCATAGCTCTCTCCATCGCCCGCTGAGCGGTCCTGAGCCTACTTATGAGGCCCTTAGTTAGCGAAAACAAATTAATTTGATATTATCCTTTCACTTTTACTTCTAGAGTACGGAACCAAAAAGTATATAAACATATCAAACTTGAGTGAGCTTCAATAACATAATATTACGTATAAATTATCATGATATATACGTAAATTAGGAGTTTAGGAACACAGATGGTTATTAAAAGGTTATGTTTTGTTTTAAGTATTATTTAAACATATAAGAATAAAAATCTATGTTAAGGACTAAAATATACCATGTAACATAATAATTACATTGCAGCTTTCACTCCTTTGATCTCTGCGCTCGTAAAATCGAGATTTGATACAAAATATGCTGACATCATAAATGCATCTATTTTCGGTAGATTATCCGATTGTGCTTTGACAAAACCAGTTTCAGTCATCGACCTAGATTGACTACAAATATAAATTCACAAGTAATCACACAGGAATACAGTTTTAAACAATTTTTCTCACAAACACTGTATGAATATCGACGCCGTAAATCAACCGTAAGTCAAATGACGTCACATTTCGTTTCGACCAATGGCGACGCGTTTTGTAAGTTTGAATTTCCCTCCTTTATTTTTCACTTTCTATATAATATTTTCTGGGTTTAAATAATAACTAAATAAAAAAAATACCTTTTAAGTATAATGTTAAGGCAATAAAGAATCTAGAAAAAAATATTTGAGACAAATTTAAATTTTATGCATATTCCCTATTGCATACACCGTACATAGCTCCGATAAATCAGAGATGCGTGCCTCAGATCGAACCTGTTAATCGAACCTCTTTCATAATATACACATCTGACTACTCACACCTGATGGAAAGTGATGATGTTAAGGTGGAACGCGTTTGCTTTGAGGATGTTTATTAACTCTTATTTGAATTATTTTAAAGACACCCAAATTGTATTTGTCAGGAGACGCAGATCTCGGAAGAGCGTTTCAGACCGTGCGAATCCTACTAATATATAAATGAGAAAGTTTGTGAGGATCTATGGATGGATGTTTGTTTCTCTTTAACGCCACAAAGAATGAACCGATTTGGCTGGAATAGAGGTAGCTTATTTATACATATACAGGATTAAAACATCAGAAATAGATACGCGCACGAAGCGCTGTTAACAATGTGTCGATCTATCTTTTATTCTTTATACGATTGTTTCAGCTCTGTATGAGGACGATTCAGACAGTGACCTGGGGTCCATGGAGAACCACGGCTCAGTCGTCACACACCTACTTTCCCAAGTTAAAATTGGCATGGATCTGACTAAGGTAAGCAATTAAGCAATTTTTAAAAGGTAATAAAGGTTAAGCAAGTCCAAATATTTTTTGACCTATATATCCAGAGCAAGCTGTTATGTACGTAGGTTCTTACATAATTTTTTTTTCTAGGTTGTTCTACCAACATTCATCCTGGAGAGGCGGTCCCTTCTCGAGATGTATGCAGACTCCTTCGCACACCCCGACCAATTTATCAAGTAGGTTCTACTAATACAAATCTCGTCAGATGAAAAGAGCTCTTGACAATACTGGATCGGCTATCACCACTATTTTATTCATGCTTGTCTATTTATTGTCAAAAATAGACAACACACGCCATATTAATAGTCCTGTGGGAACTCTATGATTTTTGGTATATAAATAACTTAATGTTTCTCTCAAGAATCCAAGCCATTTTCCTTTCGCCAAGATCGATTCAACAGTTTGAACATTATTGTTCTTGATAGTTTTTATTTTTACGAAAAAATCATAATTAATTCCAAGAAATTATACAAGCAGTAACTAAGACTAAATTGTCTTAGTTACTGATTGTTTAATTCTCTTATCTGCCTGTGAGAATCCTATCAAAATTATTTCAGTCGTTTTTAAGATTAGCCCTTACAAACAGACACACAATTTATAAACGTGTTTTTGGGTTATGCTATTTTAAATCTGACACTTAAGTTTATTTATTTGTTTAATAAATATTGCTACTTTGTACAAAATCACTTAACAAAATTGACAGGTTTAGGTAAATCTCACGCTATCCCTTTCATAACGCTTCCTTCAGAAAATGATCGTCGAGTGTCGTCAATAATCGAATGATCTTCTGTATTACAGGATAGTAGACCAACCCACCCCCCGCGACAGAATGGTGCAAGTGGTGAGATGGTACCTCAGCTCGTACCACGCCGGCCGCAAGTCGCAAGTGGCGAAGAAACCTTACAACCCCGTATTGGGAGAAGTATTTCGGTGCCATTGGGACCAAGACGGTGAATCAGTCGAAAGTAACACGACCAAGGTAAGTCTTACTGAAACCGTTAGATAACTCAGATCTTAGGTAGGCAGCAAGCAACGATATTCTCAGAGAATCATGTTGTGTAATCTTTTATCACCCGTTTTAAGAGACTTATAGTAATGAGGAATGTTAATAGGCATGTAAAATCACTTGAAACTTTGTTACAGTAAAGCTTTTATATTTATATACAGATACACTAGTTTTTGTTTTATTTAAAAATACCAAGTAGTTAATACATAGTTATGATTTACATGCATTCAAAGTTCGTATAAATATAGAGTCCCGCTAATAGTCACGTGACTGCGTATGCCGTCATTTTCCAACACTCCGTTTAGTCGCAAGTTGCCAGCCGTAGTAGCAGTAGTTTACTCGTGCAGTGTTTTTTTTGTTTCATTGCTTCCAGTTGAAATGCAAGCACAGAATACCATGCCATATGGAAGAGCGCGAATGGGCTGAGCGAGTGTTGTACTATGACGTCACGCGCATTGAACGCGGGTCGTCGCGCGCTCACTTTCAAATTCTGTATCTTGGAAACTAATTGACGTATCGAAATAATTCTTTCACGAGTATGTTTTATTTTCAACGGAGAATAGAGAAAGCTAACATTCAAAATTAGTGAACATTCTTAATTTTATGTTCCTACATATTTTATGCATACTCTTAATGTCTGCGTTAGAACTGCAAGCAGACTACAAAATTGCAGTTTATAAAGATTCAAAATTTTTGAAAATTCAACCCCTGAGGGGGTAAAATAGGGGTTTGAAAAATCGAACTTAACGTGAGCGATGCCGCGGGCAACAGCTGGTACGATATACGGTAAGGAAATGCTTTTAATTTTTGTGACCTCTTGGGTTTTCCAGCAAGAAGTAGGCGACGGCCCCGTCCCCCTGGTGCTCCCCCGACCAACTGTCCTTCGTGGCGGAGCAAGTGTCCCACCACCCGCCCATATCCGCCTTCTACGCGGAGCACGTCAACAAGCGCATCCAGTTCGACGCGTGGGTGTGGACCAAGAGCAAGTTCCTGGGCCTGTCCATTGGCGTGCACAACATCGGCAGGGGACTGGTCACGCTGCTGGATCTAGGGGAGGAGTACTCGCTCACATTCCCCAACGGATACGGCAGGTGAGTTGATGTCTGCATACGCTCCGCCCAGAGCACCTGTCCATAAGCTTGCAGAATATCAACAGAGGTCTGGCCTCGCTGCTGGATCTAGAGGAGGAGTACTCCCTTTTATTCCCCAACGGATGTTTCATCTATGTACTTCACCCAGAGCAATGTCTTTGGCCTATCCATAGGCGTGCACAACATCGGCAGGGGTCTGGTCACGCTGCTGGATCTAGAGTTTCCCAACGGATATGGCAGGTAAGTTGTCCATCTAATGCTCCACCCAGAGCAAGTACCTTGGTCTATCCATAAACATAAACAAAGTCAACTGAGGTCTGGTCAGTGCTGGACCGAGGGTGGGGGTACTCCCTCGCTTCCCCAACGGATACGGCTGGTGAGTTGATGTCTGCCTATGTTCCACCAAGAGCATCTTCCTTGGCCTGTCCATAGCGTGCACAACAGCGGCGTACAACTCTATTAATAAACAAACAGAGTTAAAAAGTTCGCAGTACCTTGCCTCGAAGAGCACATTAAACCCTCGTATTGCCACCAAGACCGAAGTTCTTAGTTCGACCAGGAGATATTTATTTACTAATAAATTACTTTACATTTTTTCACCAGATCAATACTAACAGTTCCATGGATAGAGCTCGGAGGATCAGTAGTGATAGAATGCGTTCAAACGGGCCACAAAGCGAACGTGGAGTTCCTGACGAAACCGTTCTACGGAGGCAAGAAACACCGTGTGACGTGTGAGATATTCGCCGGGAGCGACAAGAAGCCGTACTATACTGCCCAGGGAGAGTGGAATACCAGGATGGAGGGGAGATGGACTGAATCCGGGGTGAGTTTGGACTTATAACATCTATTGATACATAGTGAGTTCCCTCACAAGCTAGAAACACCACTTGACGTATGAGATATTCGCAGAAGAGACAAAAAGTCATTCTATAATTCATAGTGAAAGTGGAATACCAGAATTGACGGGAGATGAACTGAATCCGGGATGAGTAATTGGGTATTTGACTGAATTTTTTTAATTATTTAAAATAATGTTTTTTAATATTATAACACAATGCCATATTTCTTTTTTAAATATCTCAACTAGTCTCGGAAATATAAAACTTTAAAGTTACCTTGTTAGACACAGAGAGCGCTATTGTGTTGTGACGTCAAAACACAAAGCTCCATACACTCTTTATAGAAAATTTCGTTTTAGAAAGAGACAGATACAGTCGTAGTAAAACCATTTTATTTGTATTTTGACTGATTTATTTTCTGTTTTTACAAATGTTATTCTTACATGTCACATTTTCGATTATAAATAATAAATACCAACATTTTGACAACAGTCTAATACCCAATTCCACACTTACGTTGACTGCTACATACTGACTACCTTTCCATACGTTAATTTTCGTCTGTCTCAACCTATGAAGTCCGTTCTCTGGTGTGGTTGGTCTCTTGCACCATTCGTTTTTGTTTTTTTTGTCCAGCAAGCCAGGGAATCGCTTGAAATCATCCATCCACGTAGCTTAGCTTCTTATGAAGCCGTATCAAATAGTTTGGGAATCCATAATCTATCGATTCTTCGAAATATGTGCTCCGCCCATTGCCGTTTCAGTTTCGCAAGTCGATGAGCTCAGTTCATGTTCTCCTACTTCTTCTTCTTTATCAACCAATAGACGTCCACTGCTGGACAAAGGCCTCCTGCATGGACTTCCACAAGGCTTCGGTCTTGCGCCGCCTGAATCCAGCGGCTCCCTGCGACTCATTTGATGTCGTCGGGCCACCCAGTGGGGCAGGTCTGACTCAAGCACTGAGCACTGGACATGATTTTCGTCTTGTTCTCCTACGGATCTTTTTATATGTTTCTAAAATTTTGCGTTCACCGTACAGCGCAGCGAGGTCCTGTTCGACGTGACGAGTATGAAACCGCGTCGCAAGCGCGTCGCGCCCGTGTCGCGGCAGGCCGCCAACGAGTCGCGCCGCGTGTGGCGCCACGTCACGGCCGCGCTGCGGGCCGCCGACACCGACGCCGCCACCACGGCCAAGCGGAGACTCGAGCAGACGCAGAGAGACGCGGCCAAGAAACGCGTCGATACTGGCGACCGGTGGGTCACGCAGGTGAGGATCACACGCACACACTTTATTCGAAATTTTGCGCTCGCTTCTCTCGCGCTGTTCGTTGTTTTCCAGATTTTTATTCCGTAGCGTTACGTTACGTTCCCTCAAATATGGTTGAGCGAAGCAATGGCTGGGTCATGCGTCATGCTCGTGATCGGGTTCCACCGGTGGGAATGGGGCTATTTTCTAGACAGAAAGTAGTCCCATAGCCAAATCAGCCCAGTAGCCAAAGGGCAGACGCCCAGCTTAACATGTATTGAATTGTAAGTAGTATGCATTTTTGGAACTTCCCCTCATTGTGGAAACACCAGTATACATAGCATAGTATCTATTGTATTGTAAACTTGTTTTGAAATGAAAAGAGCAACCGCCGAGTTTCTTGCTGGTTCTTCTCGGCAGAAAGGGCATTCCGAACCAGTGGTAGACTCGTCGACGATTCAAAAGCACTTGTAAAAAAGTTTATTTGAATAAAAATATTTCTATTTTATTCTATTCTATCCGTATCAATATTATCTCTTCTAACTGCTAAGCGAAGTTTTGGCAGACCCCCTACTAGGTATACCGGCGACATTGGACAAGTCGCAGAGAGCCGCTGGAAGTCCATGCAAGAGTACCTTTTTTCAGCAGTGGACGTCGTTACTCTTGATAAAGAAGATTTCTTCGAATATTATAAGTGTGAAAGTATTTGTTCGTTGATTTGTCCTTTAATTACATTGCATCGGAGCAATGGAACGATGTAATATTTTGCATGGGTATATTTAAGGACGTGACGGATGACATAGGCTATTTTTTATATCCTTGAAAAGCAAACTAAATTACCTTCAGTAGTTAAAGGTGCAGACTGAAAACAGGAATGTCGACGGTTCGAACCCCACCCGTTGTACTATTGTATCGCTAACCTAACACAAGCTTTCCACTTTTTTGTAGGGAAGAGGAGAATATTTGTAAAGTTCAGCTTGGCTAACTTTCTTATTTTTTTTAACTAAACTTTTTTAAAATTGTCGACAATCAATGATGGAAAGCTCTGGTCAGGTCTACGTCGGGGCGCGCTTGCCAAGAAAATACTTTTTCACTCTTGACTTCTGTATTACAGTTATTCAGTCCGAAAGGCGAAGAAGGCTGGGAGTACATCGCGCCGCTCAACAAACGTCTGGAGCCCGCCGCGGACATGACGCCGCAACGCACCGCCGCAGAAACTGAGACCAGATAATGGCCGACAACAGTTTAAATGGACTCTAATACCGTAAGGGCGTACTGGGGAAATCACGCGCGACAAGTATGTCGATACTACCACTAATAGGAAATGTAAATAAATGAACTCCTCTGCTCTTTACTTTTTTTCACAAACTAACGTCAATATTAAGAAACATTACTTTGATTGCAGTGTGTGCATTCAAAGCGATTTACTTGTTTTAACGGTGAAGGAAAACATGCATGCCAGAGAGTTCTCCAAAGTATGTTTAAGTTGGCCAATCTGTGTTTGGTCAATGTGATGTTGTGTGCAACGAAAAGGGTTTAGGCATTGAACTCTATAATTAATCTATGACTATTTGATTAACGCCACTTTACTTGATTGACGTCATTTAGGCGCTGTAAGCAGATACGAGTGTCTCTGTAACTAATAATATTGCAAATGGCGCACTGACCTCCATAATTTATGATTTCATAGATTATTATAGACCTCTATAATTTATCTATGGTTTCATATAATTTATCCATTTTGTCTATGATTTCACAGATTAATTAGAGGTTGGTACGCCAATATTATTAGTCCCAGAGACACTCGTATGTCAAATGTGGCGCTTCAAATTGATCCATAATTAAGCTGCCATTTGTATTAGGGACAGCCGATCCAGTGTAAATCATAGATTAATTAGAGGCCATAGACTAGCACTTGAGAAGAGACCTGTGCTCAGTAGTGGGCTGTTGATGGGTCGAGGTTCCCGAAACTCGTATATAAATTGTATGGAATGAAGCTAACCTATGCAATCAAACCGTGATTTCATAGAAATGTTTGTGAATAGGTAGGGGCCGATCCTATGGACACTTGTACCTGTGGACACAATCGACATCGACGAAACCAGCATCCCTAAAGAAGGTCGGTCAGCTTCATACAAGCTATGACCTGACCCTAAAGTATCGCGTCAATAAACGACATATAGTTCGATCGGTTGTTTAAAATACAAAGTACTATAATAATCAATTAAACTTTTTTTTTCAAGCCGGAGAATGCCGGTATATCTCATTTTTGTTTTGAGGCGTAATTCCTAGTTCCATGTGTACGACACTGGCGCAATTTTTCAAAAAAACAAAATGATGGGTATTTATGCCATTCTTGATACTTTAGAAGCACAGATCGATTGTATTAAATACAATCATTATTCAATTTTTTTTAAAGCCGCATAATGCCGATAATATCATGGTTTGTTGAGTTATATAAATATTACTCTGTGGTTGAGTGATCTGTGAGCATGGAACTAGGAATTACGACTACGATGTCTGTGAGTGTGACAGTGATTTATGCTAGGGACCTCGTTTACACAGAATTGACAAGATTTTACTTGCTTGAAGTTAGTTTCATGTAGTCGTAACTCCTAGTTCCATGGTTTCATTTAGGTTTGATTTCATTTTAACTTTATTTATTTGCCAGAAAACGACCATACTGGCAAAAACTTACTAAGAAACAAATTACACTTATCAATTAATGTAAAATATATAACGAAAGGTAATACGAATTAAATAATAATAATTAAAAAGTTAAAATAAATGTAACTATGTTATTGCTTGTGGTGAAACGAAACGTATTTGTGAAATAAGATGCGTTCCATATTACGATGAGATACCTTAAAGCATTTTGCAATATAATCAATTTATTATTTTTATTCCGGCTCTACTAAAAAAAAGTAATAGTTGTAATTAATTACATAAATAATCAACTATATTTTTGCATAGTATTTAGCCATGGACATTTTTATTTTTTTTCAGGTCGAATTTGACCATCCTTCTTTGAACTTGAAACCCTACTTTGAACGCGAACTGTCAACCATAGACAAGCTTTACAGTCGCGTTCAAATGAGAATTTTAGGGTTGCTAGTTTCGACGGAATCGATTGTGTCCACAGGTACAAGGGTGCGTAGTAACAGCACTTGCCCATACTGTTGTTAGCTAGCTTACCTAGCCTCTCTGAGGGTACTTTGAAAAGTGTAAGTACCCTCAAAGAGGAGTTTCATACATACTATGCGTTACAACTAAGAAAAGTACTGCTATTTACACAATATTTGAATCAATCCGAATCAAATCGATCATGTACTTAAACTCGAGATTTGATTAATGTTTCTTCTTATATTTTTATGTCATTTATTTTGAACTCAAATCAAAACCAAATCTTTTTTGTGGTCTAACACAAAAGAAAAACTTTTTCTGATGATCTCTATTGAAAGGCGTAGTAAAATGGTCCATCTGACCGAATTCTGCCACGGCGGCAAATCCCCGCAGATATTAGCCATAGCGCGGGAAATATTATAGTGCACAAGTGTGCACTCTTTATTCCCTCACTCTCATAGTCTGATGAAACGGAAATCTGATACGACCGGAGAGAGATCCGGCGCAGTACTGACACGGACGACTTAAGGTCAAAGCTCACTTACACGACGCCGCTCTCGCACGTTAAAAGAATGCACATTCAAATAATTTGTACATAAAAATATGTTACGCTCAAAAATATTAATAAAATATAAGAGCGAAAAATATTTTTTACAGTTACCAACTTACCACAACACGTTGTGAGCAGTTTTTTCGCTCAATGAGCATTTTCGGTCTTTGAGCGTAACACATACACTTTATAGTAAAAAAAGATTTCCATATCAAATAGCACTAACGTGCGGCAGCGGTATCGCGTCAGTGAGTTACGATCTTTAATGTGCACGTGAAAGGCATAGAATATATTTTACGCTGGTAAAAAAATACGCTGACGCATTTATGAGAGACGTCAAGTTACGGAAAAAGAGTTTGATGACTATGTTTTGGCTCAAATAAATACTTTTAAATTAACTAATTTCGAAATCGAATCTGAACTGGGTAAGGGTTCTTATGAAATAAAATATAGCGTGATAGCTATTAACATTACATTATAATCTTTTCGTTCACTGCATAGGATCGTGATATTAATAATTGTAACTATTTTCTTTAATTTACTGTCATGTTTTTATTGCGCTCCTATGTAGTGAGTGGAAACCTTAATGAATGTGAGGCGATTGATTCGTTTACAATAAATGTTTTGCTTAAGTAACTTTAAAGGTAAACAAATTACTAGTATTACGACCCCGTAATACTACCGTTAGCCTTTAGATTGAGCCAGTAAATAAAGTCAATTCGTTGTTACTTGGCAAGTCAGTGACTAACTCGAAGGCAGATTTAGATTGAGTGAGTGACGTACGTCAGCAAGTCTCAATTGGTTATTAACTGAATTTATTTTTAGTTTTTTTAGTAAATGTTGGCCAATGAAAGGGAATTGGGTATTTAAAATTACGTTTAATATTATAACACAATGCCATTTCTCTTTTTTAAATATCTTTACTAGTCTCGGAATAGTAAGCTGTTTTACTGTAACTGTATCTGTCTCTTTCTAAAACGAAATTTTCTGTGGAGCGTGTATGGAGCTGCTGAATTATGACATCACACTTCAGTAGCGCTCTCTCTGTCTAACAGGAAACTTTAAAGCTTTATAACTTATTTGTTTTTGGACCGATTTATTTTCTGTTTTTACAAAATATGTTATGTAAAACATGTAATATTTTACATGTTACATTTCAACTATAAATAATAAATATCAACATTTGACTACAGTCAAATACCTTATTGTAATAGTCGTAAAGGGTCGAATGCTCGAGTCAGCACTGACGAAACACCGGGTACTGATTTTAAAAACAATTTAAACACGATAGCTTTAAACAGATAGATTTAAACAGTATGAATTCGGCAGTAACTTGCCGCCTCTACTGGCGTAAGTTACTGACTTGATCTAAATCTGCCTTCAGGGTATCTAACACCGGACAATATTTCGGTTCCTTGTTTCCGAGAAGTTACTTGTGATCTTTCATTTAATTAAACTTAGTCAAAATAAATTATGTAGGATAATTTAATACTAGTAGGTAATTTAACCAGAATTTTTTCTGTAATTATCATCTTTTATGGCCTATGAAATGTTTCGGGCAATAAATGTAAATATAGATTCTTAAATCTCTCTTGCTTTAAATTGTAGGAACGAATGAGGTTATCTTCTAATATTATGTATTGTGGAATCTAAAACGCGTAATTACATAACATTGAATTTAAAAATCAACTGATAGACGGACTGGACAAATATCTCTTGTAGGAACTTCCACGACTGTCGGTCTTGCGCCGCTTGCATTCATTGGCTCCCTGCGACTCGTTTGATATTGCCTGTCCCGAAAGATACTCTACCACCAGTTCGGAAAGCAGAATCTACTGAAGTGCCGGCAAAAATGCAGTAGGTATTGTTTCCAAAAGCAACATAGACGAGATATTTTAGTCTCTGTGCTTCGGTTTTCGTAAACAATTTTCAACCGTATAGCGAAGTAAATAAAGCTGAGTTTCAGTTTTTCATCTCAAAACAGTAGACATGCTTATGTAAATACGCGTTTTAGTTAAATTACGTATAGTGGTCAAGGAAAATATTATACGAAAAAGGTACGATACTAGGCTCTGTTAAATTAATTGTAATAACATAATCTCTATTAAAATTTAAATAAATAAAGTATTTTTTACATTAAAAAAATTTGTTAAACAAGTTTTGCAATCAGCCTAAAATTCTACACTGCCTCAAGTCAAATTGCACCCTTTTACTAAACTGAAGACAGAAACATGACGTATCGAAACGCATGACTATGTGATATATAAACGCATGACTATGCGATATATAAACTCATGACTATGTGGTATATAAACTCATGACTATGTGGTTTATAAACTCATGACTATGTGGTATATAAACTCATGCCTATGTGGTATATAAACTCATGCCTATGTGGTATATAAACTCATGACTGTGTTGTATCGAAACTGCAACTGGTGGTAATTAGCTGAATTTATGGCATTGTTGTTGCAACAACACTAGCCAATAGCCTGAGAATATTGGCCAATCAGAGGTGATTGGGATTGCCACATTTTAGCAATCATTTTTAGTCCCGTAGCTGTGCATAGCATGGCCGTGACATACCGCGGATTTTTCTACGAATCTTCTTTCGGTTGGATAATCTTCTTCTAAATAAGTTAGATTTCATTAAATCACGTTTGGGGTGCATGAGAAGTTTCATTAGACAAGACTGACGAAATACGAACGAATCAAAGAAAAAAAATAGTAAATAAAAGATGTGGTGGAACACTTGATGATCATTATTATATTCAATCACACATAGACTTATTTAATTGAATTACATAGCTATAGCTATCATGTTGTATATTTAAATAAAAATTTAAATTATTCTCTGTTTTTTTTTAGTTCCTCGACAATACTTACACCTACAAGTTTGAAAGGTTAGGTAATTTATATCTGAGAGAGTATTAAAAGGTAAGTGAAGGTAATTTTTTTCGCGTTTTATAATGAATTCATAGGTGTTTATAAAATTAATTTACATCATTATTTACAGTGTAATGAAAGAATAAAGTAATTTATAATAACCGATATTTACTGCGAGTCTCAAAAAGATTAAATTCAAAATTTAAAAAATCTGACAATGATTGACGACCGAATTAAAACCAAATGTAGGTGTTAAAACATTAAAATAGAACTTATAATTGTGAAGTTAATGAGGTTTTTTTGCTGGACCTTGGTCGCATATAACTGAACGCCCTTTCAATGGTAGAAAGCTTTTCGCACGGTGTGTCTTGTATGACTGCGTTCGCTGGTGCCGTTAGTATTCTGAAATTTACTTGAGAAAAATCCATAGACTCGTAGAGGAAGCGTGATTGTCTATTGCTTAGTATCCAGAGGTTACCCTCCTGGTCCACCTTAAAAATAATTATAAAATGCACAACAAATTTTTATTAAACTTGCCGAGATTATACGAGGAAAATTACTTTTATCTGCTTAGCAAAATAGAAGTTATAAGAAATTGTTTAGTATAATATTATAAACTAGCTGATGCCCGCGACTTTGTCCGCTTGGATTTAGTTTTAAAGTCCCTCGTGAACTCCTTGATTTTCCGGGATAAAAAGTAGCCTAGATGTTGACCCGAGTAATAAGCTACCACGGTATGAAATTTTGTAGAAATCTGTGCGGTAGTTTTTACGTGAAAGAAGGACAAACAAACAGACAAAAAAAATTTAGCTTCTGTTTTGATATCTGTATCTTGAACACGATTAGAAGCAAAAACACTTTTTTGAATCTATTTCATGTACAGAATTGGTTTCGTTTCTGTTTTATTATATGTATAGATATAGCCGATTTCCCTTTAGACATCAGTAATTATGTGGTACTTGTAACTTTCTCTGTAAAATGTCACTTTAATTTGTCAAAATACCTTACCTTCCCTTGTCTAGTTACAGATTACCTCAGACATAGTACAAACAGAACTGTTCTGTTCTGTTGTTCTGTTTGTACTATGCCTCAGATGTCAAATATTACCTCTTTTCCAATCATTATCTTATCATAAAAATTAGGTGCAAAATACCTTGATATCATTTGGAAACTCCAGAACAGTACAATCGCTGATAATAAGAGGTACATTTTCCTCAGTCAAAGGTTTGTCTAAATTCCAACAGCTCACACCGTTTTTGCTCAGCTATAACAGAAATATTTGTTAATACATAGAATAAAAGGGTGTTTTTAAACAAAAACAACATACCCACATAATGTTAAATGTTATCGCCACTTCACGATCGTCGAGAGTTGGCACCTATTTTGAGCAAAATTCGCATTAAAAAGGTATCTGACACTATAATTACTTATGTCAAAGGATAACTGAGTGTGAAACAAAAAATAAATAAAAGGGTATAGTTAAGGGTGTAGCCAAATAGCCTTATAGGTACTAATAAAAATGAGAAATTACTTACCTTCTTAGATTAATTAGCGTGATTGAACTTACCTTAATTGACAGAAATTACCTGAGTGTAAAATAAAACGTTGCTATGTGGATCCAAATCGCAGGCAGTTGCTTGTGACATCGTGCCTCTTTCTCCAACAACCTGAAAAATAAATAAAAGAATAAAATGGCAACGTTAGAAAACGTTAAATACTCTTTATTCGTCTATGTAAATATTACATATTACTGAGATAAGTACAGCGTTTATTTTTTACCCATGTCATTAATAGTAATCGTTTTAATAAGTATAAAGACCCACTTACTTCAACTCCGTTGAATATGTTTTCTTGCGGCACATGCTTGTCTCTCAGCAACTTTGTAGACATGCGGAACTGCTTCGTGCTTGAAGTCGGATGGAGGTAGAGATCACGATACCTTTGAAAATTATTTCAAAAAATAATAATTAAAAATAAAAAGTAATTTAAAAATCAAAAAATATGGCTGCTTGGGATACAAAAAAGTATAAAACAAGATGTAAGCATTAATGTCAATTTACATAGTATTATCATCATCAAACATAATCAATAGCCTATAACAATCCACTGCTGGACTAAAGGCCTCTCCCAAGGGGAGGGTTTGCCCATAATCACCACGCGGGGTAGACGGGTTGGTGATCGCAGTAGATGGTAGTAGTAGCACAGAGGACGCTGCTGCCCTTTCTTCGTTATATTCCCTTAGTCGCCTCGTACGACACCCGCGGGAAGAGGAGGGGTGGTGACAACTGTATTCTGATCTGCCGTCACTACACGGCAAACATAGTATTATACTTACTTTTAATGAAATACTAATATATCAATTAATTAGGTACCTGGGTACCTACTTTACGTTTTGTAATATTTTTCCCCCATAAATAATTTTGTAATTGTTACAAGTTATCAAGGCGCAGATGCCCGTCCAATAGCTAACATTAACGTAGTAAACGAGTAGTTGCAAGAATGCTTACCCAGATTTCTTTGAAGACGACAGTACAGCGGAAGACACGCCATCGCTCCAGTAGAAGTCCACCCCTCCTACAGAGTACACCCCCGCGTGTGGGTCGAAGTGGAAGTAGTGGTTCTCCACGCGCCACGAGTCGTCCTGTGCCAGGCTGTACACCAGTAGCGCGTTGGAGCCCATGTCAGGGATGTAGGCGTACGCGTCATTGCAACCCTTGCCCACTATATCTACCACCTACGGAGAAAATACCAGTCTAATGCAGTAAAAGTAACAAAAAGTTAGATAGGGTAAGGTAAGATAAAGGTAATAAAAGTTAGTTAGGGTAAGGTAAAGGTAAGGGTAATAAAAGTTAGGTAGGTTAAGGTAAATTAAATATTTAATAAATTAAATTACGTAATAAGAACTTAGGAGGTATTGTGCCTATTATTTATTTTGTACTCTACTAACTAAATAGACAGGTCTAAAGCTCGTGTTATCCCTTTCACAATGCTCCCTGTGGAAAACGATAGCACTTTATTAATTAGAACCGTCAATTCCGTTTAGAGTGTGTAAAAATACGCGCTCGCTACGCTCGCAAATTGCTTAACAGTTACGTGCGGCCATAGATCTACTTACAATGCTGGTCAGTACTGATGAGTCTCTGAGCACCTCGTCCTTGATCACGTACCGATGCAGCAGAGTATCCGTGTTCAAGTCGAACACCAATATCGCTGGCGCCGTTATTTGCCGCAAATCTCCTAGATAACATCAAAATAATGAATTAAGCATAGGTACCTACCTACTTATAAGCCGCACGCAGAACGTTTGGCGATGGCTGCCCCTTCCCGCCTACGCCGGCCGCGACCCGCGTTCGCCTATAACTAGGCATCCATCGGCAAATCTTCTGCGCGCAGCTTATACCTACTTCTAAATGTTAAACCCGTACCTTTCCACCTAATACTTAGGATAAGTAATGATTGATGGATCTGATCTTCTAATGAAAGCTTGAAAACCGGATAAAAATCAGAAATTAGAAGATCCGTAAGAGAACCAGTTACAGACATGACACCCTCAGTTCACTGAGCGCAGTGAAGCTGAAATGGAAGCCAGCAGAGCACATACTTAGTTCAAAGAACTGATGGTCTTTGGGGTCCCAAGTTGCAGGAGTGGCGACCCCGCACCGGAAAGCGCGGTGTTGGTAGGCCCCCCCACTAGTTGGACCGCGACGAGTCGCAGGGAGCCGCTGAATATAGGCGGCGCAAGAGAACTTTGTTCGGCTGTGGACATATATCTGTTGATAAAGAAGAATATTTTCATACGGGTCATGTCAGCGACTCCATTGTCGACTACCCACAATCGGTCGCACTTGTCGACGTGAACTCGGAACGTGGACACGACGGTGCTGTTATCGCTGATGCAACACGCCGCGTCCGACACGAACGCCGCGCCCCAACTCGGGTACGGGATGAGGGGTTGGGACTGGCTGCCGTTCACGTTGATGTAGTTTAGTGATGCGGGTACCCCTGGGGTGAAAAGATTTTACCGTTAAAGTTTTTGCAATTCACGAAGGCGATTGAGCTTTACTCGTGGTTACTTCGTGTACATGCACATTGCATAAGTGTGCGTGCCTGTCAAAGCCTAGGTGGGAGCGGGCAGGCGCGAGCAACCATAAGTCAGTCGCCCTCGTGAATTGCAAAAACTATACAACTGGGTATTTAATCTGTTGTCAAAATATTGATATGAATATCATTCATTACTTAATTGTAATCGAAAATGTAACATGTAAGAATAACATGTGTAAAAGCGGAAAATAAATCGGTCAAAAAACAAATAAGTTTTAACAAAATATTGATATTCATTAATTACAATGGAAAATGTAACATGTAAGAATATAAAAACAGAAAATAAATCGGTCAAAAGAATAGTTATATTAGTTATGAGCTATTTTACTGCAACTGTAACTGTCTCTTTCTGAAACGAAATTTTGAAGATTGTATGGAGCTACTATCTTGTGACGTCACACTTCAGTAGCGCTCTCTGTGTCTAACAGGAAATTTTAAGCTCTTTATTTCCGAGACAAGTTAAGATAATTAAAAAATAAAAATGGCATTTTGCTATCTAGTAGCGACTACGCTATGTAGGTACGCATAGTAAGCAAATAATTCTACATATAAGTAAGTAGGTAAGTATGTTATATACCTACCTTTCTTCCATCTAGGTATCGTAATAAAAAGCTTATCTTTCCATCTAGCAATGCCAGCAGGCATGTTGTTCTCAGGAATATAAGCACCAGACTTCAATGCCGCCTCCCTCGCATGGCCTTCCCATGCAAAATCTATAGTTTTCCATTGAAATCTAGGCGGTAACAAGCATTGCGATTCATTGAATAAGAAAAACATTAACAGACAAAGTAGTGTCGTTTTCATTTTGCCCATAAATTACGCTATAAATTTAGAAAAAATAATAATTATTACATAATGAAGTGAATTTGAAATGGGTTTGAATTGGGGTTTGAAATTTTGCGCTCAAAATGAAAAATAGCTCATCTGTCAGAAAAATGTCACCCTTAATTCATATACATAAATAGGAAGACTAAACTAGCGGCACGCTATGATGGCCGGTTTGACACATTACAATAGTGATGTGGAATGTCAATTTATTCTCGAACAAAAAACAATTAAGTTTTGTTTTTGTACCTGATTAAATAGGTTTAATAAAACAAAAATGTATATGTTTATTTAATTTATTTGAACGAACTGAATATTTGAATGAAAATGAATATACATACTTTATATGCACACAAGAAACATATGAATACAAAAGATACCAAAAAAGGTGCCACAAAAGGCCATAATTAATCAGATTCGTCCATACTACTATTTTCACTGTCGTCACTGCTATCATCACCTACATTAATAATTATATGTTCGTTTTCTATAATATTATCTATTTTCACATCTCTTTCATAATCTTCCCTTATTAATTTAACAGTTCTATTCACAACCTTTTCCCAGTCTCCTTTAGTCACATGTTCACAAGCTTCTTCTAATAATTTTAGCATTTTTTTTGTGGTAAATGGGGGTTCTGTATTGTGTCTTGCAGCATATCCCTTAATTTGAGCCCACACCAACTCAATCGCATTATACTCATAATATATTGTTCATATTCACAAGTACATTCACCCCTTAAATGGTGCAAACTGATTTTTCTACACTTGTATACATTTTAGAAATCAATTTAATAAATAAATTTTGAGTCCTAAACCTAAAACTACATTCGATAAAATTTATGAATCTCTGCACATCACTATCGTCAATAAAGTAATACAATTATTTCCTTCAAAGTCGTTATCAATTAATACGGAACTTCATGAGCGGACAAACGTCAAACCGGCCATCATAGCGTGCCGCTAGTATAGTCATAATTCCTAGTTCCATGCATTAATTACTATGAGGAGCTTCATAGTAAACTCTGCCACTTGGTGCTACTTGTGGTGGTACTCTACTGCACTCCAAAAACGAAAATAGGTAGACCTAGGTACCTAGTTGACGAAAATAGGTATGTACCTAGTTGGATTACCTTATTCCTACTTCCATGGGTAGGAAATATCAAAGATTTTTAATTCTGTCACTGCTTTCACAACTTGTGATGTCATTTTTAATGTCAGGTAATGATGTACCGAGTTGGCTATTTTTGGTGTTCGAGTATTTTAGTACTCATAAAAACAGAATCGAGTTAGAACTCGAGTCTAGAGTATCTATAAAGTACGCGAGTCAACATAAAGTGTTCGAGTCAACATAAAGTACCTACTCGAGTCAACAGAAAGTAGGTACTCGAGTACTTTTTGTACCTACTAAGATATTTATTAAAATAAAAATAAAAACAGAACTTTTAGTCGAATGATATATTAAATTAACAATTACTACGTATACAGACGGATAATATTGAGCTATAAGTTTACTATTCAAACATAAATTGACGTAATGTTTAGTCAAACTTTTCTACTAATCTAATTCTTTATTGGTAACTAAAAAAAATTAATATTACGGTTTTACATAACAATAAAACCGATATTATGTGCCGAGAGGGAAAACATACAGCATTGAATATTGAAGAAGCTATTTGTACTTTACCGGATATCCGCGATCGATCTATACAAAGTAGTTCATCTTACCGGATATAGGGGGCGCTAGTGTCTCACCCAGCAAGGCAGTTGGAAACAGCTGCCATTTTGAGTCATAGTCTTTACCAGGAAGAACTTCCTGCAATGCTGTATGTTTTCCCTCTCGGCACATAATATCGGTTTTATTGTTATGTAAAACCGTAATATTGATGTGCCTCCGGAAAACATACAGCATTGAATATTGAAGACGTGTTTGTTATCTGCTGGTGAAAAGTATTAAACAACGCTATGATGAATCACAGGGAGTTAATCTGTGAAATAAATTTTCTTTTGATCTATTTTCTTTTGATCATGCATATTGCAAATAATGTTATTTTCCACCAAAATTAGAAACTTTTTTATACTTTTGAAGAGGAAAAAATTAAATAATTAAAAATTAAGTAATTTTTAATTTAAGTGTCTTGACAATTAAGGAACTTTAGTATGGATTGAAAATCAAACCGGACTAAATGAATAAATGTATCGAGATATAAGCTTCGGTTATTTGTAGATATCTTACGACAGTAGTATTAAAATATATATAATATGTCACGATTTTCTGTTATCGTGAGATAATAATATTGATGGTCTAATGGTTGGTTATCTGACCAGAGTGAAGACTACTGCTGATCTGCAACTCCCTGGGTATGCACGAATTTACCGAAGAAAATTAACTTTACTCATGTATTTTGGGAGTCTAATGTAATAAAGGAACATTTGTTATAGACAATCATAATGATTTCTATATTCAGATCTCTTTGACCTATTTTCCTCTCACGAAACCCTAACTAATGTTACTGATCATAATATCCCAGCAACATAATCGTATTTTATTATTATTTTTAAAGTTTAGATTTCCCATAAGAGAGTGATTAGTGTTTGAGTCAAATGCCTGTATCAGATACTAATATATTTTTCCCTATATTACAGGAATAATCATTAGCTTTAGGTCATGACCCCTACGTTCCGAGGCTTATAGAAGCCTTTTTAGGTTTGTCTAGATATTTTATCATTTAATCAATTAGATTGCAAAGTGTGTCAAGTACGTATAGGTTAGATGAAAACGATTGTTGTCCTAGGTGGGGACCACAGAAAGCATAGAAACTGCATATTTACTTGTATGTACAAGAATGATTAGGTATGTCAAAAAATTTGCTTTGCAAGAAGAGAAGATTTTGAATTTATTTGGGAAGTTTCGCGCCATTTTAGTCATCTTTTGATGGCTGGTAAGTACAGACAAGTTTAATTGTAGACCCCCTTTATATTTTTCCCAAACTTTCAGTATCAAATGTCTGCACTTGAGGTGAACGCTTTTCCATCGTGGCATCTGTCAGAGTCACTGATAGGTTCTGTTTTTAATGTGGGTGATCCGTTCAGATCTTAACACCAAAAAAAAAAATGCTGAGGCCATTTGGGCTTCACTATAAGGTATGCTCCTGTCGCACTGTTTTAATGTGTCAGTTGAGGAAATCCCAATGCTAATGATGCCTTCATAGTCAGCTGAAGGCATCTATATGACTTATTGATTGATTTTTTCAATTTATCGAGACATAGTACTTTACTACACCGGTTTGATGTGTCTCAAACAAGTTGATGTCAAATTGTTCCATCCCCTAAAACAAACTATGACGTCATTTGAGGGACATGATGCCACTCTATGGGAGGTTTTTCACATGACCGTTTGTCCCTGTTGTTGTATCGCCCTGAAAACTATTTGAGCAGATTATAAATGACATAAAAAATCCAGTCTGGTGTAGGAATTCGGTCAGAGTTAGTAAAGTCACTACTTTACTCTCATTTCGAATGTACGCAATGAGTGTTGCATTGTTGTCCAATTGAGCCAGGACGTGATTTTCGCAGTTTGTTTTATTTGTGATTACCAATAAAACATGTTACTGTGCCATCATTTTAGCTGAACGGTCAGTTACTAACATTAGTTTGTCGTCTAAATATTTGCACGAGGACCAGTGTGTTCAACATAGTATGGATGTTGGCTCTCATTGGACACCCTTAAATTTTAGATTTATTGGGACATGAGGCTCTCGCCACCCTCAATTCCTGTTCCACGCTTCTGGAGCGAGATACAGATGTTTCCTATCGAAACTTTTCGGAATATTTGAGGAATCCCCAGGGAATCACAAAGTCCTCTGAGGGTTGAAGCCTCAGTAGTCCAAAGGTTAAGGGCGCGGGATAGAAACTGTACTGTACTTAATATACTCGTCATAGACAAGTTTTACGTTTATTTGAAGAGGGGTGGGGAGAGTTAATAAGGTTCAGCATGGCTAATATTACTTATTACTTAACTGTCCCAGCAACCCTTGCAATTCACAAGAGCTAATGCTACTTTACAGCAATGATTATCTCAAGGACTCGATGAGAATATTTATCCTTTTTAAGGGAAAGGAAATTGAATTTGCTGTAGTTGGCAACGATTACCCCTTCATGGGTGTTATTGATTTAACAGCTTAGATGTTCCAAGTGTCTCGTGGCTTCCGCAGCCCGAAGACTTAACTTGGATTGGTCGTGATTGACCAGAAGGAGATGTTCCAAGTGCCTCTCGGCTTCCGCAGCCTAAAGACTACTTGGATTGGTCGTGATTGACCCGAAGGAAGTCGTCTAGGTTAGACTAGCACTCGACTTACCTTCGCACAGAGGGTTTCCGCAACCCAGCGTGTTACATGAGAAAAAAGGCGCCAGCCCAATAGATTAGGACGTAAATCGATTGATCCTGCTTGGCCCGAAGGAAGTCGTCTAGGTAAACTAGCACTCGACATCCCTTCGCATAGAGGGTTTACGCAACCCAGTATGTACACCGAAAGGTAGAAAAGAGGCGCCAGACCGAAAGATTAGGCCGTAACTCGATTGATCTTGCTTGGCCAGAAGGAAGTCGTCTAGGTAAACTAGCATTCGACATCCTTTCGCACAGAGGGTTTCCGCAACCCAGTATGTACACAGAAAGGTAGGTCATCGAGTAAGATTGATCTTTGCATTAGATTCTCAGACATGGTTGATGAGATTTTGTGGTCGAGCTGAGGAAGAATTTTGAGAAAATTCCAGTTTTATCATCCAGTCTCTGGTTATAGAGAGCTGGAAACTGAAATATCAGACGGAACTCTTATTTTCACAAATTCGATTTGTTTTCGAAAGTTGAAAATGGAACGCATATCCATATATATATAGGAATATCCATAGCTTTTCTTGCGCAGAAAAACATTAGAGATAAAAGTAAGCGTTTTGTTGTCAACCACTTGTTAAAGATTAGTCTAGTAATATAAATGTCATTACTTATTAATGAAACATTATTAGTTTTGTGGTCATATCAGAGATTTCTTGCGTGAGGGTAATCGAAATCCCGTTATCATCCAAGGAACTTTTACAAAGCGCTTTTGAAACATCAATTAGTGAATCTCTGGTTCCGAACCAGAGTGCTGTTGGTAACCAAAGCTGCCTATGTACCAAAATTTTTGTATCACTTTTTTGTTCGATTGTTGCAAAGTCAAAAGGAAGAACTACACTCTAGAGTGTCCGGCTGACAAGGCTACATTTTACACGATCGATACATACGATGGATGTTACAATATCCAATTTCCGCAGTCAAGTCTCAGTTTCAATAATACAAACGGACTTAATAAATGCGGTGAATGTTGCTTTGACAATGAATTCTTTACTGGGAGATACATTGTTTATGAGTAGCTTGAAACTTTATGTGTTGCTACTCACATTTTAATTCAATAAGTTAAACTCTTTAACGAAAACGATTAGTTAAGTTTGTTCTGATAAGTATCGTTACACATATTATCTGAAATAGACAAAGGCGATTTACCGAATGCTTCAGTAATTTATTAGAGAGGGTATTTGGAATTAGCTCAGCTTTTTATGTGGGTCGAACCCACTGCAATGCCGAGCCTACCTACCCCTGACGAGAGTGGAGTCTGCCCCGAATATCCCGTCAAGTCGCAAAAATCAGCTTAATATATTCCCGCAGTCCCGCAGTGTGGGAACTTTCAAATATTACTCTAAAAAGAACAGATACTGCACTTTGTTCTTAGGAAAAATGTCGAGAAGCGGTGCAATAAAAAATGTGAGAAAACTCACCTGGTGGTAACGTGTCGATCCGAGGATCGACCGTTACCTGTGAACCTTGTTATAGTTTCTTTCGTCGAAGTCCCTCTCGCTGCTCGAAACCGCTGCTGGAACTTGTCCTCCCGTTCATTGTACCTCTCAGGCACACACAACACCAGATCGATTGACTTTTGAAGCCGAATCGACATTGTTCGTACACGTGGTTTTTACATTACGCGATTTTCCCGATCCGCGATCGGTTCGTACACGTGGTTTTTACATTACGCGATTTTCCCGATCCGCGATCGGTTCGTACACGTGGTTTTTACATTACGCGATTTTCCCGATCCGTGATCGAAAATATGGATTATAATCACTGTATCACTATATTTAATAACAGCCTTTGATAATATTTTTTTCAAAGGAAGACGGATTAACGATATAATTTTAGATTCGATGCGCACGCGGCGAAAGTACACAACGCTATGACTCAAAATGGCAGCTGTTTCCAACTGCCTTGCTGGGTGAGACACTAGCGCCCCCTATATCCGGTAAGATGAACTACTTTGTATAGATCGATCGCGGATATCCGGTAAAGTACAAATAGCTTCTTCAATATTCAATGCTGTATGTTTTCCGGAGGCACATCAATTAATATTAAATCAGTAAATAATTTATTAAAAAAACCAATGTCAAAACGTTCTACAAAATCAATCTCACTAAACAAAAACAAATAAACAAGTTTCAACTTGCACAATTCCTGCACGTTGTTACGATTTGTTTACAGCAATGTTGTATTGACTCGGTTGCACATATAACGCTGTCGTGACTCGAGTCAGTACTCGAGTACTCGAGTGAGTACTCACGAGTACTCGAGTATGCGAGTCTATGTAATTACTCGAGTACTGACTCAAGTCGACCTGACTAGGCACATCTCTAACTGTCAGGCGAAGGCGATGTCACGTTCGTCATGTTCAACTATTTGTTTGCGCTCCCATTGTTCAATATTCCATTAGATTTAATCAAAGAATTCATTCATTGCCCTTGCCTTTTCTTATAACCATACTCCGTAGTTAAGATACCAGTACCATTCAAAAAATTCCAAGTGTTCATGAGAAATAACAAAAATGTCTGAACCAGAAACGAAAACTGGTGAAAACCCAGTGCCACCTGGTGAACCTGAAATTATCGAAAAACGCAGCGGCTGTGCACATTATAAGAGGCGTGCTAAATTTGTGGTAAGCGATCTGTGATAATTGATGCATTTTGTACGAATTTGCGACCATTTCCTGTGGCAGGTCGCTACCGGGTTCAAAACACTCATGTCTATATTTATAACCATCAAACATCAACGGAGGTCGCAGATACATCGATGTGCTATGATACGCAAATTAGCAAAACAAAAGCGTGTCAACGAACTTGAACTCATGGCTTTACTATACTTTGTAAGCACTTAATTGAAAATCTTAAGGTGGATTATATGGGTCTGCTCGCGAAATTCAAATTTAATTTGGTTTTTCGCAATTTGTAGACTAATACGACAAAATAGGCTTATGGCATTCCAATTGCGCGGATGACAGTATCATCTTCACAGGTTTATATGAAAATCTTTACTTGAAAGTGTCCAATTTAAGAAATCATCAAAATGTACTGGTAAAATGCAACTTTCATTGAATTTAGCTAACTGCATTTATCGTATTGGTGCCTTTGGTGGCTCCAAAATTGTTCCACCCAAACCTATAATAATTTTTCTATCAATTTCTACAGACTCCATGTTGCAACAAGTTCTACATGTGCCGCTACTGCCACGATGAGAAGGAAGAGCACTACTTCAACAGGAAGTCGGTGACTGAGCTCATCTGCACCGAGTGTGACACCAGGCAGAAAGTGCAGGCAGAGTGCTCTAACTGTGGTGTCAGGTTCGGAAAGGTAAGCTGGATATTTGCAAGAAGAAGGATGAATGCGGTTTCATACAGCCTTGGGCTCTTGCTTTTCTATATTATTCAGGCATATTAGGGCAAATTGCATATTTTTGTTGAACTATGGGGGTTTATTCATTGATTTTTTAAAGATTTCCAGTTGTTCTTTTTGTATCTTTGGGTTCAAATTTTTTAAGGTTTGATGTTGCTATTTTTTTTTTTCAGTTTGTCTAAATAATTGTGTAAATAACATAAAATGAAATCTAGGTTTGTATCAATCTTTTTATAGATTATTATTTTTTTAATAGGCTACGCAGCTGTCGCTGATGTGCCTATATCACTTGCTGTGCTTGGAGTTTACAATATTATGGAGGTCTAATCTGTTTTTAAATTCATTATCTATTATGTAATGAAAATATTATTCAATATCAAAAGGTCAACTTTAATGAATCTTATGAAACTTGAATGATAGGTAACATAAACTACATTAAATCTCATTATTAAGTTAGTTATCTCATTTCATTAAGTTTAGTTGACCTGGCACACAGCATTTCTATTGGCTTCTTCGTACCATTTCTGTGGCAAGAACTAAACTTTTATATTATTCCAGTACACATGTCTCATCTGCAACCTGTTTGACGATGAAGACAAAAAGCAGTACCACTGCGAAGGCTGCGGCATATGTCGCGTGGGAGGCCGCGACAGGTTCTTCCACTGCGAGCGATGCAACATGTGCCTGCCAGTGCAGCTGCAGCGTGTGGGACACAGGGTAACAGCAATAACTGCTTATTTTTTTTTTTTTTTCATCTAATCATGCCGATTTTAGCTTTTACTATACTTGTATTACTTAATATAACATGCACTGATTTATTATCACACTATCACACTTATCACACTAATATTATAAAGGCGAAAGTTTGTGTGTATATGTTTGTTACTCTTTCACGCAAAACTACTGGACAGATTTGGCTGAAGTTTGTGGTGGAGGATATTTTGAGTTATCGCATGGGATAATCAAGCACATACGATTTCTTGCTTCTCGCATTCGAGAAACTCTTCTTGTGTAGCTGACGCCGAGTTGTGTAAGATACTTACGTAACAACTTACAACTGTAATTGTGTCCTATGTTCTAGCCTAATTGGTTGGCTAGTTAGAACTGTAACTGTAATGTTTTAACCGAAAATTAAAAATTTTTGTCTTCTATATTTTTTTCATATGTTGATCATTTCATAACACATGAAAAAAACACACAACTTATGTGTTCTTGCAAACATAACAGAGGATATTTTATCAGGAATAATTTCTTGTTAATCATACAAAATAGATTCTAAATTTTCTTGGATACAAAAATGTACAAAATGTAAAATGTATGTAATTGAGACTTTGATAGTTTGTTTAAATCAACAGTGTGTGGAAAACGTATCGCGTGCCAACTGTCCAGTGTGCCTTGAAGATATCCACACGTCGCGCATACCGTGCCACATCCCCGACTGCGGCCACTTGCTGCACCGCCCGTGCTTCGAGCAAATGCTGAAGTCCGGCCACTACGCCTGCCCCACCTGCCAGACCAGCATGATTGACATGACCAATGTGAGTATATGCCGCGCCACATCCCCGACTGCGGCCACTTGCTGCACCGCCCGTGCTTCGAGCAGATGCTGAAGTCCGGCCACTACGCCTGCCCCACCTGCCAGACCAGCATGATTGACATGACCAATGTGAGTATATGCCGCGCCACATCCCCGACTGCGGCCACTTGCTGCACCGCCCGTGCTTCGAGCAGATGCTGAAGTCCGGCCACTACGCCTGCCCCACCTGCCAGACCAGCATGATTGACATGACCAATGTGAGTACATGCCGCGCCACATCCCCGACTGCGGCCACTTGCTGCACCGCCCGTGCTTCGAGCAGATGCTGAAGTCCAGCCACTACGCCTGCCCCACCTGCCAGACCAGCATGATTGACATGACCAATGTGAGTACATGCCGCGCCACATCCCCGACTGCGGCCACTTGCTGCACCGCCCGTGCTTCGAGCAGATGCTGAAGTCCAGCCACTACGCCTGCCCCACCTGCCAGACCAGCATGATTGACATGACCAATGTGAGTATTTGCCGTGCCACTACACTATACACATACATTACATTTTATTATTATATACATTATGTGACAAACATTCGTATCAGATAAGCCGTGCTCGAATACGTGTGCCGATTTGCCATAACTCTGTCTTGCATCTGAGCAAAGTGAGAATAAAAATTTATTTGAATACAAATCTATTCTATTCTATTCTATTGCAGCTGTGGAATTACTTGGACTCGGAGGTGGCGGCCACGCCCATGCCACCTGAGTATGCGGACTACAAGACTACCATTCTGTGCAAGGATTGTCACAAGGTTAGCTTTTCTTTTTTATCATCAGCAACCCATTAACGGCTCACGACTGAGCGCAGGTCTCCTCTCGGAGAAGGGTTATAGGCCATAGTCCACCACGCTAGCCCAATGCAAATTAGCAGACTTCACACACCCTTGAGAACATTATGAAGAACTCTCAGGTGTGCAGGTTTCCTCTCGATGTTTTCCTTCACTGTTGAAGCTTTTGATATTTAATTTCTTAAACACACTTAGAAAAGCCAGAGGTGCGTGCCCGGGATCGAACCTGCGACCCCCCAAATAGGAGACCTCATTACTAACCACTAGGCTATCACTGCTTCTCACACATAAAGTCATCCTAGGATCACTCAGGATTTTGCGACTTACGTGAGCAAATCTTTCAAGTGTAATAGGGTATTTTACTCCTAGTGAGAAAAAATCTAAAAATACCTAATTATGATAGTTTATGCAATAAGAAATCGGGAAGTGTAAGTTTCAGTTCACAAAATTATAAAATGAATTTTATATTTTATTTCAAAATTTTCACTTTTTTTATCTATATGCTACAAATATGCGAAATGTCAAACAGTACCCGCCATTACACTACGTCATAACGTCAGTTGTCTATATAGTTCATCCGCTCAAATAGTTTGCACTACAAGTACAAGGTATTTTGGAAACTCTGTGAAAATAAATAAATACATTATTTAATCATTTAGTACCTCATTTATTTCAATTTTTTAGATTAATGAAACAAAGCAAAACCAAAATACTGGTAGTATTAGTTCAGAATCATCACGTTATATAGAATAGAATAGAAATATTTTTTATTCAAATAAACTTTTACAAGTGCTTTTGAATAGTCAATGAATCTACCACTGGTTCGGAATGCCTTTCCTGCCGAGAAGAACCAGCAAGAAACTCGGCGGTTGCTCTTTTCAAAACAGATTTACAATACAGTAAATACTATGCTATATATGCAGTGTTTCCACAATGAGGAAAGTTCCAAAAATGCATACAGACTAACTTCTATCTTAAGATGGGCAGACATAAAGTAGCCCCATTCCCGCCGGTGGCACCCGTTCACGAGCATGACGCATGACCCAGCCATTGCTTCGCTCAACCATATTTGAGGGAACGTAACAACCCGCATCACACGACACCACCACAGAAATGTTTAAAGAGTGCGTGACATACTTATGCTACCCATGTCAAGGCATCAAACTGAAAACTAATATTCAAATGCTAATTTTAAGACATCACTTAGACACAAATAAAGTAGAAACACTGAATAGCACAGGATAATTTTGTTACACAGGTTGATTATTACTGTCTCATGAATCGCTGGAGCGAGTTATATCCACGCTTTTTTGTCATTAATATAGTCTTCAATTGTATAATATGCTTTTTCCATGAGAGAAGTTTTAATTGCTTTCTTAAACTTGTGTAAAGGCAAGTCTAAGATCGACTGTGGAATTTTATTATAGAACGTCACGCCCATTCCCACAAATGTCTTTCGGACCCTCTGGAGGCGCAGTCGAGGAATCACAAGCCTATTTGGATCTCTAACCTGCCTATCGTGTAAATCACCCTTTTTTTTGTAACTTAAAATATTTCGTCTGACAAATATTATGTTGTTATAAATATATTGTGAAGCTACTGTCAGAATGCCTATTTCCTTAAATTTTTCTCGAAGGGAATCCCGCGGTTTTAAATTGTAGATTGCGCGAATTGCCCTCTTCTGCAATACAAAAATTTTTCCAATGTCGGCTGCTTTACCCCATAGTAAGATTCCGTATGACATAATACTATGGAAATATGCAAAATAAACAATTTTTGCAGTTTCTATGTCAGTTAACTGTTGAATCTTCCTAACAGCGTAAGCAGCAGAGCTAAGCCTGCCAGCAAGTGTTGTTATATGGGTGCCCCACTGTAGCTTAGAATCCAGGGTTAATCCCAAGAACACTGTGGAGTCCTCAGTTTTCAAAGGTTCATTATTTATCTTTAGATTATTACTGACAGCTCTGGTGTTAGGCAATAAAAACTCAACACACTTGGTTTTTTTAGCATTTAAAAGTAAATTATTTGCCGTAAACCATTCAGAAACTTAAGATAATGCATTATTTACATCATCAAAATTGTCTTTTTTCCTATCGACTTTGAAAATCAAAGACGTATCATCAGCAAATAGTACAATATCGCAAGTATTTTGGACAAAATGTGGTAAATCATTTATGTAAATCAAAAACATGAATGGACCTAGAATAGAACCCTGGGGTACACCCATTACTGAGGCTGATCCGGATGATTTTACGTCATTGACACATACTCTCTGAACACGATCACTGAGATAAGACGCAATGAGACTAAGTGCAATATACATGTACTATCATCACAATACAACACACAAAAATTTAACGCGACGCACTAAAGTACACAGCGAGTCTCAAAAGTCGCGCCGCCTTCGGGTTGGACCGGGCGGCGGCCGCTTTGTGTCGGCTGTACAAAGGGCGTCAACCATTTGAGCGAACGAATTTACTTCACAATCGTCATCACATGGTGTCTAGCGTTTACGCGCGGAAATTTTGAATGCCTTTTTTTGGTACTTATCTTATCTATCCATTTTCAGCTATCAGCGGTAAAGTTTCATGTGGTTGGACTGAAGTGTCAGCACTGCGGTGGATATAACACGTGTCAAACTAATGGTTTTCACAAGTGAGTACCTACTTATACATTGATAGTATTTTAATAATACGGTTGAATACCTTACCATAGACTTGTCAGAATATCGGGATTAAATTAAATTTGAATTTCGCGGGCAGACCCGTATAATCATCCTTAAGCCAAAAAGATTAAATTAAAATAATATTATAGGGCCCTTCTTTTAGCGTAGGGTTTTAAAAAATAACATGTTCTGTGTGTGTAAACTTCAAATACACTTCCCAGGGACACCGGCAGTTCAGAGCAGTGCGAGTCATCATCACCGTCGTCATCGTCGACATCATCCACGTCATCGACGAGCAGAAGCGGTTCATCATCAGCCACCTTCGAGCCGCGGGAGGAGAGCCACCCAGAAGAAGTCGCTGATGATCTGCCGCGAGCCAATCCTATGGACGAGCCACCACAAGCCTGACCCTAGGTGTAAGGTGATAATAATTGGTGATGAAATGATTAAGATCATCGGTGATTACATTTAAAAAAAAAAAGTGCTTTAGACCACACGATTGAAGTAAAACTTACGAAACGCAACTGGCTATGAGAGAAAGAGAGAAAGACAATGTGTGCTCGCACCTCTCTTGCCCCTACAGTAATATACGAAACGTAAATCTCTCTCTTTCTATCTTCAATAACTTATATCTCCCTCTCAACTTCCGTTCGCCTCGCCCGATCACACTTCGTAACGCATTCACCAGCTTACTCCCCAAGTCAAGCATACGTAAAGAAGTTTTACTTCAAAAAATTCAAAATTATTTCACATAGGCCAACCTGTGGCTCTTATGACACGTCATGACTCTACCACCGGTTCGGAAAGCGGATTCTGCTGACAAGTGCGGGCAAGAAACTCAGCAGTTGCTCTTTCACCACCAGCAACCCATTAACGCCTCACTACCCATATTGTTTAATAGATAGGTGACAATGCAGATACAATATGATGGTACAGAAATTCGAACCATATTATTGCTGACATAAGGTTCAAATTCACACTATTAACATGATATATCAAGACGTCCTTTTCAGAAAAATCTGTTTTTGTAATTTGAACCTTATGGTTGTAGCAATATAGTACAAAATAGGTTACGTTCTATTTAACTGTAACCCGCACCATGCTACAACAAAGAAACTGTAGATAGTCGTTAATAATCATCGATTTCTATTAATCGTTATCATAATCGTTTCATCACGAGTGATAATAGTCATCATCATCACTGAAATCCGTCACCACCAGTATGATTAGCTCTGACTCTGGCTGACTATAATCTTCAACCAGCAGAAGCGTCTCGCCATAACTTTATCATTGGGGGCAAAGCCTGAGCTTAGGCTTGACTCAAGCTTAGGCGTACAATTGAACAAAACGAGCGTAGGCTCGACTCAAACCTTACCATAGACTTGAGTAAATTTTTAACGATAAGCTGAACCCAAACCTGAAGGATTGATCCAAGTTGAATATTTATCTTGACTCAAGCCTAACCTAGGGCGTAACGCAAGCTTTAGGGGGACTTTAGGTTTGACCCCCTGAAAAGTACATCTCTAGTGCGAGTTTTTACAATTTTCGAAAACGTTATTGTGTGTACGTTTTTCCAACTGACTATAACTTGGGTACCTTTAAATCAAGAGTGAATAGGCATCTTCTATGCAAGCGCGCTCCATCTTAGGCTGCATCTTTACTTACCATCAGGTGAGATTGCAGTCAAGCGCTAGTCTATATATAAAAAAAAAATGCGAAAATCTACACTTCGTCAGTATGGTTTTTATCAATTTAGCTTTCGCTAGGTAGGTAGGTAGGCTTTCGGTAGGCCACAGTTTTCGACATGTACAAACTCTCACTAGGGTTAGGGGTGATTTATTTATAATATTACATTGAACTGAATTCAAAATTCCACGTATTAAAAACTTATAAAGCGTTAAATTCGATGCACTTTTATTCTTTGGGCGTTTGTGCACTCATTCGTATTCGATTCATAATCGTATTCATAAAAATGCGGTTCGAAGTGATGCATACACTAGTGGTTCGCCCCGAACTGAGACCTCGCGGTATCCCATAATTCCCATAAGGTAGTTTTAACTATATTATATTGTAATTAAAACGCGCCGAATCTGATGACGTCAATCGTCATCTGCTTTCGTGGATGGGATGCATATTTACAATATTAAAGACAGCGCCATCTAGTAACAGTATAGTGAAGTTTTGTTAAAAACATTGATGCCCATTAAAACTCAAATAATTTCGTTTCTTTATAATATTTATCTAATCTTAGTATTTGTTGTTCAAGTACAGAATATAACTCAAATTATGTGTAAGTTTCAAGTTTTAAAACAAAGTGGTTTTAGAAATCTAGCCTCGAATACAATCTCCACTTTGAAAGCCCCCCATTTCGTATGGGAGCCCCCCTGAAATAAAGATTTTTATAACTTTTTAAGCCATTTTCGGCTGGAGGCCATCGGTTTACATATCATATCTAAAATTGAAGTAATTACGTTCAGTAATTCAGAAGTTATAAGGCTGTGACAGACTGACGGACGGACAAGTGCAAATCGCTCTAGTAAACTCAGAGACCTTCGCTTCGCTCGGTCGAAAATCAATTCGATAATCGATTCATACAAAACTAATAAGGATCCGTCAAAATACGAATCGAATGAGTGCATAAGCGCACACACATTTTGTATGTAGACCACTTCGAATCGTATTTTTACGAATACGTATACGAATCCTTACTAATATTATAAATGCGAAAGTGTGTCTGTTTGTTGGTTTGTCCTTCAATCACGCTGCAACAGGGCTACGGATCGACGTGATTTTTTGCATGGGTATAGTTGAAGACCTGGAGAGTGACATAGGCTACTTTTTATCCCGGAAAATCAAAGAATTCCCGAGGGATTTTAAAAATTAAATCCACGCGGACGAAGTCGCGGGCATCAGCTAGTCGGATATAAAAGAGTGCACAAACGCCCTTTACATTGAGTTTGTAACGCCCAAACCATTCTGTTTTGCATAATATTATGTATTTATATTAAATATTAATTACAATAATATTAGTGATAAGTCGGTTATTATTATTGTTTTATTTACATTGTTACTATTTTTAACTCGCTGTACTATTAGGTTATTAATCCGATAAATAATAATAAATAAATAATGAATTAATAATAATACAATGTGATCACACTTCTGTAATAATAATAATCTTTGTGGTTTAAGGCTCATTTTCGTAGGTCGATACACAGCATGCGGTAATTTCACGCATGATATGGCTAATGAAATGTATAACGAGTTGTCAATACTGTATTACAGTTTTTGCAATTCACGAAGGCGAGTGAGCTTTACTTGTGGTTACTTCGTGTACATGCACATTGCATAAGTGTGCGTGCCTGTCAAAGCCTAGGTGGGAGCGGGCAGGCGCGAGCATTGCGCTCGCTCACACTTATACAGATACGACACACACAACCATAAGTCAGTCGCCCTCGTCAATTGCAAGAACTATAAATTCACCAGTATACAGTTATAGATGAGTTTATGATAGATTTCGTATCCTACAAAAAAAAATTAAAGTAAAATTTACCTTAAGAGTTATGAGCTATTTTAAAGCTCAAATTTGTGTATACATAATTATATCATCAGCAACCCATCAACGCCTCACTACTGAGCGCAGGTCTCCTCTTAGAGATGGCTCATAGGTCATAGGCCACCTCGCGGGCCCAATGCGAATTGACAGACATATTATTTGCCTATAATCCTAATAAAAAAATTAATAAATAAAAATAACTGCCGGTAGAATTTATTTCTTTAAGTAAAGGATTTTTAGGTCAATTTCAAATTGTTAAGTTGGATGTTTCTTGAATTGAACTGATGTTACAATTCGTTGTTTCAACTATATGTATAAAAATCAATTGCTATTCATTAGTCTGGCTAAAACTCAAAAACGGCTTAATGAATTGATTTTTTTTTTGTTTTGTTCACTTTAATGTAATAAGTAAAACAAAAACCAACCTTATAGGGTTAGTTTAAAACAAAAAAAAGGTGAAATCCAAAACAACAGCTAAAAAATGGAAAAAATCAAAATTCGTCATTTTGTATAGGAATCGCCACATCGGACTACTTTTAATAGATGGCGGAAGCGAAGCCGCGGGTATAAGCTAGTTCGTGATAATAGTGCATCCACATATGGACACACGAACGCACATACAAAGTTTGATGCGATCAGTCCAGTAGGTGCGAAGCTTAGCAGTGGACGCTTACCTTTATAGACCAAAGAAAATGATCCTTTGTTGTCTTTATTGCATAATTATTATATTTTATTGAATATTCTTGCTAGAACTTTGTTTTTGCTTAGATATTAAATTAGGAGCTTGTTTGATGAATAAATGAATTCTCTGTACATTTAAGCACTATGAAAATCCGTCAATGATATTTTTACAAAATAAACCATTATACTACTTTGGTTTTACTATGTAATAAGCATACCTTTAAAGAAAAGAATTTAATAATAATCGTATTTGGCTTTGTTACTGCCATTTTCATCTAACAATGTACATAATATATCATGTAACATTATGTAATTGTAATTATACATAGCATACTTAAAAAATATTGATAACTCTTTCTTTAAAAATGTAGATAATTCTTTCATCGTTTTGTATTCGTTATAACTATTTAATAATTATGTATAGTTCTTGCGCGCGGTGTGATGGTTGTATTTAAGTCGTATAAGGCCTCAGCTACACAAGAGTTTCTCGAATGCGAGCGACAAGAAAGCGTAACTATGCGATAACTCATAATACAATTTTCGCCCGCGATTATACATTACATCTATACTAATATTATAAAGAGGAAAGATTTTTTTTGTTTGTTTGTACCGAATAGGCTCTGTAACTACTGGACCGATTTTAACCATTTTTTCACCAATAGAAAGCTAAGTTATCAAGAAGTAACATAGGCTACAATTTATTCAAAAAAAATTAGAGATCCTTAAGAAAATTGCAATAATGTAACCCAAAGTAGGAAAATTTTGCCTATAAAATGCATTATTTGGCGTGTGCTGAGAAAACTATTGATGATACATAAAAATTATGTACTACATGATTAAAGTACTTATTATTCTCTACAAAAAAGTTCCCGAGGGAATATATCTAACTGTCATATTTAAGTTACAATAGTAGCTTTTGAGTACTAAAATTTTATTAGATCGCCTTTATTATCGCAGTATTAATTCTACCTTACTAATACACATTATAAATGCCAAAGTGTGTTTGTTTGCTGGTTTGTCCGTCAATCATGCTGCAACAAAGCTACGGATTGACGTGAGTTTTTGGATAGGTATAGTTGAGCACCTGGAGTAGAGCTATGTCACCCATAGCCATCCCGGTAAATCAGAGTTCCCGCGGGATTTTAAAACGAAATCCACGCGGACGAAGTCGCGGGCATCAGCTAGTTATTACACATTATGACAAAAACTCGTATCAGGGAAGCGATGCTCGAATTCAAGTGTCGAAAATGTCGCTCGCATTTGAGAAACTCTCCTTGTTTAACTGTGCCTGTGTGAGCGAGCGCAACGCTCCTGCCTGACCGCTCACACTTAAACAATGTGCATGAAGTATGAACACGATGTAACCACCATGTAACCACAAGGTTAAAGTTCATGCGCGTTCGTAAATTGCAAGAACTAAGTATAGTTAAGTACATAGTAAAGGTTTTAATTTATTTTACAAAAAAAAAAACATGTTTTTGTTTTGTTTTCTTTAATTTTTTTTATATAAATTAACAATGAACTTTTCTTTGCATTGTTGATTGAGCCTTTGTGGATTATACCAACATCCCGTTTTATTTTATTTGTTTCATAATAATTATTATAAATAAATGCAAGTACAATATTGTAATTGTTGTTTCATTCTTGACCTTTCACGGTTAGACCTTTCACGGTTAACATAGCACGCCTAGCATGCACGCGCGAGAATGTTTTGTCGACGCCTTTTCTCGTATTATCTACATCTGTATCGACACTAACATGGTTGCACACATGGATTCGTCGAACGAGAAATTAGTCTACATCGACAATATCTCTCTTCGCGCGAGATATCACTTCGGCAGGCAGGTCTATGTAACGCAGCTGCCGCAAGTAGGTAAGTAGTACTTGGATTCGGTTTCCTTTTTCGGAATGAGTAGGCCTCTACTGTTTCCACTGAGCGTCCCAAGTTCCCAACCTTCCTAACGCGAGCGATCGCATCATGCCTAGATATTCGCACAAAGCAGAAATCGATATAAGCTTTATCAAAAAAATTTGCGCAAATGTTTTTTGTCTTTTTTAATGGTTAGGCCGCTCAATTTTACACTTCGGAGAGGCCCCAGATGGGTATATTTAGAACAGTCTACATAGATGGGGGGGGGGGGGGGTGTGACAGCACTGGGCTTTCGAGATTTCCACTCAATCTTGGGATCCGAACGACCAGCTGTTCTTCGAACCCGCACGTTGCCACTTCATCTTCGCGACTCTATGATCTATGGTTGTCATTGCTCATTTCTGATTTATTTTCACAGATGTTCAAAGCATAGCATCTATTGGGGCCACTCAGTCGAAACGTTTATTCAGCATTGACTAAATCACAAGTTTTGCCATAAGATGGGTAGCCTAAGTATGTCACACTCTCTAACATTTCTGCGGTGGTGTCGTGTCATGCGGGTTGTTACGTTCCCTCAAATATGGTTGAGCGAAGCAATGGCTGGGTCATGCGTCATGCTCGTGAACGGGTGCCACCAGCGGCAATGGGGCTACTTTCTGTCTGCCCGTCTTAACATGTGTTGAATTATAATTAAGTAGATATAATTACGTATGCTTTTGTGGAATTTCCCCTCATTGTGGAAACTCTGCATACATAGGTATTTTGAAAAGAGCAACTGCCGAGTTTCTTGCTGGTTCTTCTCGGCAGGAACGGCATTCCGAACCAGTGGTAGACTCATTGACGATTCAAAAGTACTTGTAAAAGTTAATTTGAATAAAAAAACATTTCTATTCTATTCTATTTGAAAATAAAACACCTGCATGAATCTAGCAATTTTTTATTGCAAATACAAAATAGATAGAAAAACGACAACTTTGATTAATCTCTTCCCAATTATATAGGGATGACCTGGGAATGTGAATTCTTACACACTAGGTATGTACATACATAGATTTATTTTTTATTTATTTATTGATACTGTTTATTGTTAACACACGAGGGAGCAAAAGCTGACATTATTATGTGCAGATTAGAGTGCTATGTATTCATAAGAAGTTATACAAGATGTCCTGAAATATACAGGTTCCTTATTGTATTACGTATTCATTTATTATTTACTTTTAGATTTTTAACTTTGGAAAAACATGACTGTATTTTTACAAAAGCTGAGCAAAAGTTGCGATTGAGCTCAATTTTTTTTTTTCGTTGAAAGGAACTCTAATAAACATCTTTATACATATATTTAACTTGCTAATAATTTTTACTAAATTTTCCTATTACTATACAAAACAGTGTGTTTTACTTAAGATCCTTATACAATTATCTATATTAAAAGGGGCTTGAGTATTGAGCCTGGCTTCATACTCTACTGTCAATACTCAATACGTAGACAATATTGTTTTTTTTTCAAAATAGCAGCCATGCTTAAAACCTGAATTATACAATCAATAGCTGGCAATTTTTTTATGTGTAACTTGCTATCAAAGTCGTACTGGTGGCGCCACCAGTGCGGAAACTCAAAACTAAAATTAAACGTACGATTATTGATTTTTAATTACGTGGTCGCTATTTTTAAAAATAAAAATCGTGGATAGTAGATTGTCCAAAGTAAAACGGCGCTTTAAAGCCATTCATTGGCTGGACAGCGCGTATTTTTGTCCATACATGAGAGAGCGAGACAGAATTATATCGTGTGACACCTCACAGCTCCTTTTATACAGTTATTAATTGTTTCATATCTACCACATATTGTCAGCATTATTCATAATAAAACACACTGTATCAATCCTTAACCAATATATTGGTGCTTATTCGGTATCACACATTCTCTAAGCTAAATTGACAACTTTTATTTACCGCTATTCTTTTTACAATGTTCGGTTCGCAAAAAATGCGATTTAAGCCAATCAATGTAGTTTAGAGTTTAGAGAACTGAATTAGCACGATAATCCTATTGTTTCAATTGCACTATTTACAAATACATTCTTAATTAGATATACATAGTTGAAACAGACTCGGAAATCGGAAAATTTTAACCGGTTTTCGGTAATTTATCCCAATAACGGGATCATTAATAAAGTGTAAATAACAATAAGACATGTTTAACATGAAAAACATACAATAAGCATAATATATTAATTAAAATAGGTAGCATAATTATTTATTAGTTACCTAGCTATTTTTCTGAGATCACATACACGTTAAAATAATTATATTAAAATTACACTTACAATTAAATTTTTTCATAAATTATTATAAATATTTATTATAATACAAAAAAATACAATATTGCGTTGTTGTACAAGATTGCACACATACAGTTCTGAAACAGCCTTTACGAAAATTGATGCAACAGACAATAATGATCCTTACTTTTGGTTGAAATTTTGTTTGTTTATTATTGTATTCTCTGACGTATTGCAAGAAACCTAGGGTCAGTATTGGCCGCCTATAAGTTGAGCACAATCAGAGGTGGTTGTCTTACTTATGTTCATGGATGGATAATATATATATACGATATAGTCATTGATCGTAAAAACCAAATTCGAATTGTGAGGATCCAATGAAGATCAAAAAGTAACCGGTCGTTTATAAACGTATCATAAAAATGCGTTTTGTTATGCATTAGCATTGCTGAAGCTCAATTTTAATATCTATCTTAATTATTATCTTAAATATTATCTATATAATAATTAATTTATGGGGTATGTCTGTAAAAATTATATCTGACATAATAAATGACATTGCTCCTTATTTAGCCGTAATTTTTAATGAATGTGTTGCTATGGGTATCTTTCCAAATTTGATGAAACATAGCAAACTCATCCCCCTGTTTAAATCAGGCAACAGAACTGACCTCAATAATTACAGACCTGTATCAATCCTTCCAACACTTAGTAAGATATTTGAAAAAATTATACTTGATCAACTAATGAAGCATTTTAATGTTAATAACTTGCTACACCCCGAACAGTACGGCTTCACGAAGGGTCGAAGCACGACTGATGCTGGTGCAAAGCTACTTGAACATATTTTCGATGCCTGGAAGCGTTCGCAGAATGCTATTGGGGTTTTTTGTGACCTATCTAAGGCGTTTGATTGCGTTGATCACCAAACTCTTTTACTCAAACTTAGTCATTATGGCATAAGAAGCGTTACACTTGATCTCATTGCCTCTTACCTTAGTGATCGAACACAAAGTGTATGCGTAGGTGACGTGAAGTCGCGGGGTTCATCTACTCTGTTGGGTGTCCCACAGGGCTCTATCCTGGGTCCTTTTCTATTTTTGGTGTATATTAATGACTTACCATATCATGTCCGCGATGCTTGCAATATTGTGTTGTTTGCAGATGATACATCTCTAATATTCAAAACTGGCAGAAACAAAGTAAATTTTGACGATGTAAACAATACCTTATCTCAGATATCGCGTTGGTTTACTGTTAATAATTTGCTCTTGAATGCTAAAAAAACTAAGTGTTTAGAATTTATTGTACCAAATGTTAAGAAAATTGACAAAAAAATAAAAATAAACGGGGAAAACCTTATAATTGAGAACTCCACAGTTTTTCTGGGGGTGACCTTGGGTAGTAAGCTTCAGTGGGACGCTCACATAAAGACATTAGCGGGTAAACTCAGCTCAGCTGCCTATGCTGTCAGAAAAATCAGACAGTTTACCGATGTAGAAACGGCTAGGCTGGTCTACTTTGCCTACTTCCATAGTGTAATGTCCTATGGAATCTTGTTGTGCTTATACTCTTATATAATATGATTCCGAAGGAATTGCTAGATTTGCCACTGTACAAATTTAAACAATGCGTAAAAACTCACTTACTGAGTCGCGCTTATTACAAAGTTAATGACTTTCTTAATGACAAAGTTGCATGGGATCTTAAAATTAGTGTTTGAATAATATTATTCAATTCGATGCTTTAATACGGGTAGACTAAGTATGTCACGCTCTCTTTAAACATTTCTGTGGTGGTGTCGTGTGGTGCGGGTTGTTACGTTCCCTCAAATATGGTCGAGCGAAGCAATGGCTGGATCATGCGTCATGCTCGTGAACGGGTGCCGCCGGCGGGAATGGGGCTACTTTCTGTCTGCCCGTCTTTGACATGAATTGAATTGTAGTACGTTTTGTGGAAATGTCATATTCTATTCTAACAAAGATGCACGGGTTAAATCAGCTTGGCATCCAGCTGCCCACAAGATAGTATAAAAACTTATTACAATGTAATAGCTACTTATTAATATTGTAAAATGATTATTTTGAAAAGAGCAACTGCTGAGTTTCTTGCCGGCTCTTCTCAGCAGAATCTGCTAACCGGTGGTAGAATCTTGACGTGTCATAAGAGCCACAGGTTGGCCTACATGAAATAAATAATTTTGAATTTGCATTAAGTCACACACAAAAATATTGTAGTTTTGCGGGCTAACTTATTAATAATTAAAAAAATAACCACTATCGTATAAAAAATAACGATCAAAACGTAAAGCATAGATGAACCCCATAAACAATTCGAATCAGCCGTTTGACAAATGAAATCGTACGTTTATGCTATCAAACTCAGTTGAGTATGTTTGAGGCCAACATTTCAGTGTTTATAAAAATATTGTGTCTGCAATCGCTCGGCGGCAGTTTCCGAACTGTATGATTCGTAAACAGTGGTATTTTGACACATGCCAGTAAAACAGCATTCGAGTGCGACGTACTAGTCCATTGAAAAGTTACATTTGGGGTTGCGTTTTTTAGAGGACGCAATTTTATTTTTTTGATGTATGTAGGGGGGGTCAGTGTAAAGCTAAAACCAAGTTTGTGGGGTCGCCACCCTGGTCCCACGGCTGCCATCTTGAAAATAGGGGTTGAAATGGTTAATGGTTACTACACATCAAAAAAATAAAATTGCGTCCTCTAAAAAACGCAAGGTAAGGCCTACAAAATGTAACATTTCAATGGACTATACGACTATACTTCGAATGCCATTTACTGGCATATGAGCATGCCAGCGTTCAACTCACTGGTCGCTTCTCGCCACTGGCACTTGCATGCAAAAATCAACTGGCAACGTAAAATACAAGCTGTCAATTTCCTATAACTGGTAAATATGTGGTGCATGTAAAATACGATTCACATGTAATAAAGCGCGTCGGATTGCAGTGAAAAGCACTGCGAACTCCTACTAATAGTACCTATTAATGCGAAAGTTTGTGAGGATGGATGATGTTTGTTATAGCTCTTGCAATTCACGAGGGCGACTGACTTATGGTTGTGTGTGTGTCGTATCTGTATAAGTGTGAGCGAGCGCAATGCTCGCGCCTGCCCGCTCCCTCCTAGGCTTTGACAGGCACGCACACTTATGCAATGTGCATGTACACGAAGTAACCACAAATAAAGCTCACTCGCCTTCGTGAATTGTAAAAACTGTACTCCTTCACGACAAAACGAATGAACCGATTTGGAATGGAGATAGCTCATACCCAGGATTAACATAAAGGCTTCATTTTATCCCGGATAATTAGGGGGTTCCCGCGGTTAAAAACTTTAATACACGCGGACAAAGTCGCGGGTATTAATTGTCTAGTCTAGATTTTTTTTAAGCATTACAGGTGGGTTGGATCAGTTTCATTTAATTGCCCAGTACCTACCTACCCTGGTTAAAACCCCGTGCAAGCCACTACAAGTAGGTAGGTAATAGTTACCTACTTAACTTTCACTACACTGAGAATCAACTTAGCTTAGCTCTGCGTCTTTTCTGACTTGGTTCATAATACTAAGCTAACTATAACTACATAGCTACTAAGCGAAGCTATGTAGCTTCGCTAGCAAGCAACCAAGCAAAATAGCAAGTTGTATGTAGGTACTAAGCTAAGCTAAGTCAATTTAGTTCGCGATGGCTTACACCAAATCTGTTGCACGTTTCATTTAATTAAAACATAATACTGTTTCTTGATAAAAGGTAGATAAACGATTTTATTAAAAATAGATAGATAAGATTCAATAAAACCTTATCTATCAATACAATATGATTAGTATTAGTAACAGGCTGGGGAAATCATGTTCACTTATTCAGTGCTGGTCAGATAAATGGGCTCGTCAGATCCTTCTATAAAGAAACTCGGATTAAATGGGACCTGGATTTAGTTGCACTAGGTTGCACATTCCGATATCGTAGAACGTAGTTTGTCTGTCACATTCGACATAGCTCAGCGAGTCGCGAAGCTGAAGCGGAAATAGGCGGGGCAATCCTATCCTATCATCCTATAGGAGCAATCCTATCCTGTGGTGGTGTCGTGTGATGCGGGTTGTTACGTTCCCTCAAATATGGTTGAGCGAAGCAATCGCTGGGTCATGCGTCGTGCTCGTGAACGGGTGCCACCGGCGGGAATGGGGCTACTTTATGTCTGCCCATCTTAAGATAGAAGTTAGTCGGTATGCATTTTTGGAACTTTCCTCATTGTGGAAACACTGCATATAAAGCATAGTATTTACTGTATTGTAAATTTGTTTTGAAAAGAGCAACCGCCGAGTTTCTTGCTGGTTCTTCTCGGCAGGAAAGGCATTCCGAACCAGTGGTAGATTCATTGACTATTCAAAAGCACTTGTAAAAGTTTATTTGAATAAAAAATATTTCTATTCTATTCTATCTATGCTCCAATGCCATCCAATAATAACAATTTAAAGCCAGTGTTAGGCTCATAGTCCCTCAGCGGGCAATGAAGAGAGCTATGTTCGGAGTATCCCTGCGAGATCAATTGATCAGAAATGAGGAGATCCGTAGAACCTAAGTCACCGACATAGCTCAGCGAGCCGCGAAACTGGAGTGGAAATGGGCGGAGCACATAGTTTGAAGAGCTGATGGTCGTTGGGGTCTCAAAGTTGTGGAATGGTGAGCCTGCACCGGGAAGCGCAGTGTTGACAGGGGGGGGGGGGGGGACTGGATGGACTGACATCAGACGAGTTGCAGGAAGCCGGGTACAGGCGGCACAAGACTGAAGCCTTTGGAAGTCCACGCAAGAGACCTTTGTTCAGCAGTGGACGTCTATCGGTTGATAAAGAAAGATTAAAGGTAAAATGCAAAATTGAATTGGAAACTTAAGGTAAGAGTTCGTAGCCGATTACAGACAACAGCAACAGGCGACGCGACGTGTCGCCGCGGTTGGAACGAAGTTCCTTTTAATAATATAAATAAATAAAATAAAAAATAATAATCTCATTGTGATTTTTTGTCGCCGTGACTTTTTGTCGCTGTCACCTACTGTCGCCCACGATGCGCGGACTGTTTTGGGCCAGCCGCATGTAAACGCGCTCATTCTTGACATGGATTTAAAGTGTCGTCAGTTGCTGGAACTATTTGTCGCCGTATTGTCTCGTCTCTACAGTGAGCGCACTTCCATATGTCTTCATAGCATTCAACTTGGCGACAAAAAGTCACGGCGACAAAAAATCACAATGAGCGGCTGGCCTAAAAGTTTATTTGAATGAAAAGCATTTCTGTTCTATTCTATGACATCATCACTTATCTCTTAACATTGTGTTAGCTCCAAAGACGTCTCCGCTCCACTCCGCTCCGCTCTGCTAGGCACCTTAAGCACCATTCGCTAATTCGCTACTCTTACATAATACATGAGCAATTAAATGCTTAGTTTTTAGTATACATGTTACTGCTAGAGTAGAAATTTTTGTATGTCAACATTAACTAGATAATTTGCAGATTGTAGGGTTCAATACGAGTAGAATATTACAATTTATTTATTTTTATTTTTATCTGAAGACAAGTTGGCTTGACTGCGATCTCACCTGATGGTAAGTGACGATGCAGTCTAAGATGGTAGCGGGCTAACTTGGAAAGGGTATGGCAGTGTACATTCAACCCATACCCCTAATGTTTCTACACGCCATCGTTCCTGAACGATAAATCGTTTGGCGGCAGGTCTTCGTCGATAGGGAGGTAAGTGGTAACTAGCTACGGACAAAGCCTCCCACACATACATAGACAAACATAAATTAATATGAGAAGCCTAATTTTTCATTATTCTAGACTTACAACTTAGCCAGATATCTATGCTTAAATCGTAAACAAAATAGAAAATTATGTGGGGTCCGCCAACAATGCGCTTTTCAGTGCGATGTCACAACTCCAGCACTTTGGGACCCCAAAGAGCATCAGTTCTTCGAACGATACGATAGATAGACGCGCCAGAAGACTCATTGGCGACGAATCGCTAACTAACTCCAAACTTCAAAGTCTGGAACATCGGCGCAAGGTTGCCTGTCTGTCGGTATTCTACAGGATATATTTCGGAGAGTATGCTCAGGAACTATTTGAACTAGTTCCTCCATCACCCTTCTACCACCGAACCGCAAGGCATCGCTCGAATCTGCACCGCTACGTGGTCGAAATTCCACGATCCCGCACTAAGCGCTTCGGTTCCTCGTTCCTAATACGTACCGCTAAAATTTGGAATGCCCTCGGCTTCCGTTTTTCCAACTGACTATAACTTGGGTACCTTTAAATCAAGAGTGAATAGGCATCTTCTAGGCAAGCGCGCTACATCTTAGGCTGCATCTTCACTTACCATCAGGTGACATTTCAGTCAAGCGCTAGTCTATAATATATTTATTAAAAAAAAACTATGCCACGCCCATTGAAAATTCAACTTGAACGTGACTTGAGCTTTGCCTCTAAACCTCATTCGCCTACGAATCTCCTCATTCCCGAATCGATCTCGCAGGGATACTCCGAGCATAGCTCTCTTCATCGCCCGCTGAGACCCTGAGCCTTCTTAAAAAGCCCATAGTTAGCATTCTAGCCACTATGTTTTGGATTTACTCGAGCAAAACCCCAATTTTCTCAGCTTTAACCAATGCTTGGTCATTACAGATTACACTGTATGTAGGTTATCTAGTTAATCTGGACTCTAGCTGGTTTACGCACTTTAGCGGTAACACATATAAGGCCAAGGCTTACTTTTTTATGACATTTGGCAAAATCGATACGAATAAATAGGCTATACAATTGAATAATTAGTCTAAGGCAAACCATGGAAGTCGAAATCTGTGTAGAGGTTTTCCACTCGTTGGTAAACTTCGTCGCAAGATTTTAGAGTCTGTGGCAAAATAGCGAGCGCCTCTGTTAGTTTTTCATCGTTGCCAAAAACCTGTAACAGATAACAAAATCTTTTGAGTTTTTAACTATATCTATCTAGGTATATCCTCACTAATATTATAAATGCGAAAGTATGTTTTTTGTTGGTTTGTTCTTCAATCTCGCTGCAAAAAAGCTACTTATCGAACTGGGTGAGGACCTGCCCCCTAGCCAAATTACAGAAAATGTGTCGTATCTATTCTCTTTCTAGGATCGTTAACGCTTTAGAGCAGGGGTTCCCAAAGCATTTTTTATCACGCCTCCCTTCTGAAATGATAGGAGCCGTGATAAAAACCTTTGGAAACCTCTGCTTTAGAAGAAGCGTGTATTCGTGTACGTAAGAGTGTAAGCGTGCATGTCATGTATATAAGTGTGTAGCGTGAATTCTATACCATGGAGCGAATGAGCGATCAAGAACGTTGTCTTCTTGGCTACCAATTTATCGTCGATAAGATCTTCCTCTAAAGCAAGGGTTCCCAAAGTTTTTATCACGCCTCCTATCCTTTCAGATGAGAGGCGTGAAAAAAAAACCCCTGCTTTCAAGCGCTAACGATCATCATAGAAAGTTAATAGATACGACAAAAGATATGTAACTTGGCTAGGGGGGAAGTGGCATACTTTTTCTCCGTAAAAACAAAGGGTTCCCGAAGGATTTTAAAAACTAAATCCACGCGGACGAAGCCGCCGGCATCAGCTGCTCAGCTAGATATGATATAATTTACCGACTTCAAAAAAGGAGGAGGTTCTCCATTCATTCATCGGTTTTTTTTTAATTTTTTTTTTATGTATGTTCACCGATTACTCGAAGACTCCTGAACCGATTTGGAAAACCCTCTTTTTGTTTCAAAGGGTATACTTCCCAGGTGAGTCCCATTGAAATTTTATCGAAATCGGTCGAGCGGTTTTTAAAATATTCACAATAAATGATATTCTTTGTACTGGCTCGGGCGTTTGTAGTCGTCGTTTTCTACGTTCGTACGTCGTACGTTGTTTGTGATAGAGGAACGTATGGCCTAGTTTAGAAGTGTGCATAGTGAGTGATGCACATTGCATAAACATAATATCAGTCGCGTATTGTCTGTAGGTACTGACTACTGTACCTGCTGGATAGGTGACCTACTTAAGGTGGATTATACAGGTCTGCCCGCGAAATTCAAATTTAATTTGGTTTTTCGCAATTTGTAAACTAATACGACAAAGTAGGCTTATGGCATTCTAATTGCGCCAATGGAATTATCATCTTCACAGGTTTACATAAAAATCTTTACTTGAAAGTGACCAGTTTAAGAAATTGTAAACTAACAAAAATGCAAGGGTTAAATCCTTTGACAATTACGGTAATTAAGTAAATATCATTCGTCTATGGTTAAATCGGCTTGGCATCCAGCTGCCCACAAGATAGTATAAAAAACTTATTACAATGTAGGTTGTAATGTCATTACTACATGTAACTTATTACATGTACACTAACGGCACGCTATGATGGCCGGTTTGACGTTTGTCCGCTCATGAAGTTCCGTATTAATTGATAACGACTTTGAAGGAAATAATTGTATTACTTTATTGACGATAGTGATGTGCAGAGATTCATAAATTTTATCGAATGTAGTTTTAGGTTTAGGACTCAAAATTTATTTATTAAATTGATTTCTAAAATGTATACAAGTGTAGAAAAATCAGTTTGCACCATTTAAGGGGTGAATGTACTTGTGAATATGAACAATTTTCACTATGTGGACAAACCTCTGAAATCGCAAAAAAATATCAGCTGTTTCATACAAAAGGTAAAATTTTTATTTTTATATGATATATACCACAACTCGGCATTTGGTTTTCTAAATTGAAAATTTTTAAAAATGGAATCTAATACGATCGTCACATAGGATCGCTGGCTAGCACAACTACTACCTCCGGCAAACTCGCGTCAATGCTCAATGCAAAACAAAGCAGTTTCGAATTGACGTTGCTTCGAAAAGTATAAACTGTCAGTGCAATGCGATTGTGATATAGTTTTGACCTGGCTTTGGATTTCAAATATTGATACTGCATTACTGTTGACCCTTGCTCGTTAATTTGGACTCTGTTCAAGCCCTTTGTTGTGGATTTCGTCGATATGACCGAACGTACGCAGAGAACTGTTCTAAATAGTCAGACACGTGAGTTCGTAATACGCCTTCGTAACTATTTCGATCGTGAAGCTCAAAATGGAGGGCCAATTTTACCTATAACGTCAGTGGTTGAACGCGTAGCTGATGCGCTTAATATTGGACAACGAACTGTTAGACGGATAACTAAAAAAAAATATGGCGAGACTGGCACAGAAGAAAATAAACTTCACACACCAAAAAAGAGAAAACGAGCAAAACCAGTCGTAGGCATCGATAGCTTTGATGCCGATGCTATCCGAAGACATGTTTACGGCTACTATTTACAGAAGGAGTATCCAACAAGAAAAAAGTTGGTGCATTCACTGAAGGAAGCTGGATTATTCTTCGGTGGGGAAAGTTCTTTAACGAAGATTTTGAAGACCATTGGATTTCGATACAAAAAATGTAACAAACGCAAAATATTGATGGAAAGATTTGATATAGCGATGGCAAGGTATACTTTTTTACGGCAAGTGAAAGAAATCAAAAATTGGCAAAATGTTGTGTTCTTGGATGAAACATGGCTTAATGCTAACCATACTGTAGGCCGTTCTTGGAACGATGACACAGCAGCATCTACTTCCAAAGTTCCTGTAGGAAAAGGATCGCGACTTATAATTTGTCACGCCGGAACCATCAACGGGTTTGTCGAAGGTTCTCTCATGGCTTTTGCGTCAAAAACCACTGGAGACTATCATGAAGACATGAATGGAGAAAAGTTTACTGAATGGTTTACCTCAATGTTGTGTAGCCTCCCTGAACCATCTATTATAATTATGGACAACGCCCCATACCACTCGATGCAAATTGACAAGCCACCTGCCCAATCCCAAAAGAAAGCTGATATCGTCGCATGGCTTCGTAAAAATGGCGTAGATGCAAACATGAATATGTTAAAAGCGGAATTAGTACGTCTTTTAAAAGAAAACAAACCAACCAAGATCCGATACGTCATTGACGAAATAGCATTAGAACATGGGCACAGAGTTATACGGTTACCGCCTTACCATTGTGAGTATAATGCGATTGAGTTGGTGTGGGCTCAAATTAAGGGATATGCTGCAAGACACAATACAGAACCCCCATTTACCACAAAAAAAATGCTAAAATTATTAGAAGAAGCTTGTGAACATGTGACTAAAGGAGACTGGGAAAAGGTTGTGAATAGAACTGTTAAATTAATAAGGGAAGATTATGAAAGAGATGTGAAAATAGATAATATTATAGAAAACGAACATATAATTATTAATGTAGGTGATGATAGCAGTGACGACAGTGAAAATAGTAGTATGGACGAATCTGATTAATTATGGCCTTTTGTGGCACCTTTTTTGTTTGTATTCATATGTTTCTTGTGTGCATATAAAGTATGTATATTCATTTTCATTCAAATATTCAGTTCGTTCAAATAAATTAAATAAACATATACATTTTTGTTTTATTAAACCTATTTAATCAGGTACAAACAAAACTTAATTGTTTTTTGTTCGAGAATAAATTGACATTCCACATCACTATTGTAATGTGTCAAACCGGCCATCATAGCGTGCCGCTAGTTTAGTAATGACTACATAATAATATTGTAAAATGATTATTTTGAAAAGAGCAACTGCTGAGTTTCTTGCCGGCTCTTCTCAGCAGAATCCGCTTTCCGAACCAGTGGTAGAGTCATGACGTGTCATAAGAGCCACAGGTTGGCCTACGTGAAATAAATAATCTTGAATTTTTATAATGAACAGCAATAACACAGCACTTAACAACCATCAACTAAGTATTTTGTCTGCACACCTTACAATACCGAATGTAAATTGCAAATCGCTAAACAATTATCGTCAATTGTAAAGAACGAGTTCAACCTTGGATACCGGACTGTGCTATTGTTTTTTACTCCTAACAGATGTCAGCAAATATACCAGAGTCAATTGGGTACATTATGTAACAGTGACCTTATTATAATGCTATTTTGCAGCATTTTAATATTCATCATTATCAACCTTTAGATGTCCGCTGCTGGACATAGGTCTCCTGCATGGACCTCCACAGGCTTCGGTCATGCGCCGCCTGAATCCAGCGGCTCCCTGCGACTCGTTTGATGTCGTCGGTCCACCTAGTGGGGGGTCTGCCAACACTGCGCTTACCGGTGCGGGGTCGCCACTCCAACACCTTGGGACCCCAACGACTATCAACTCGTCGAACTTAATATTAAATAAAAAAAAAAAATTAAAAAGTGGTTCATAAGTACACTAAATTGAAAATCAAGCTGCCCTTTATCTGTGCAGAAAAATAGTAAAATGGTTGATAAAAATAAATATGAACAAAGCACAATGTAACCTTTAGTATAATATAATTGGCATCATTATTTTTTCTTCCGCTACAAATGAAACTTATGGAGTAATTAGATAACTATCTAAGACTGAGTTTCCACGGCGCGGTTCGGCGCCCGCGCCCGCAGCGGTTGCGGGCCCGCGGCCTCCGTAGAATGCAGATTTGTATGGAAAATGAAGTTTCAATTTCCACGGCGCGGTTTGCGCCCGCGGCGGGCTCAGTACTAGCGGAACCGCAAACGCGGGCGCGGGTGCAAACCGCGCCGTGGAAACCCAGTCTTAGAAGCCCATAAAAGAAGTCTCTATAACTTTTTAGGCTATAGTTACGGCTGTAACCTACGAGAGATATGAGGGTTGTTCTTTTATACGAACTTTATGCTCTTTTGATAATTTTTTTATTACAAAAGAGCAATAAAAAAATTATTATATTCCCCTAATGAGGGGATATAAAGAGTCACCAAACTGATAAAATCCGACAAATTATAGCACTTAATACACGTCATTTAGGAGTTTGTATTCTTATTAGCTATCAGGCTGATAGAGATAACAATTATTTACAATATGTGGTCATATAAATTGGCAAAGCAACAAATTAGTATTTCATGTTAAACATGTTTGAGTGTTATTACTTAAAAGTAAAAAAAATTGGTTGTCTGTAAAGTCGATTTACGGACGATAGTTTTACGTGATAACGTCATGAAGAAACATTGATGATTATATGTGTCACAAGCCAACGCTTGGGCCACTCGTAATTCCTAGTTCTTAGGCCTAGTGGCTTGGGCCGATCGTGCCTCTCTATCACTTGTTCCGCGCTCTCGCTTGCATGCTCAGGCTCAGGCGGAATGTGACACTTTTTCGTGGTATTCATCGATTTATAAGACGTTATCACGACAAAAAAAAGATTACTGGCCAAATTCAGAACCTCCTCCTTTTTTAGAAGTAGGTTCAAAATGGAACAATAGTAAAATTGTTCCATTTTTAACCTACTTCCAAAAATAGGAAAAATAATTATTAATTCCCCTCAGTATTTATTATAGACGATTATTCCGGTTGAACTATTTTCAAACATTTTTTTTAGATTAAAATCAAGAACATGATAAATAGAAAAAAAACATTCCAGCCCTTACATCATTATTCTTTTATTTCCAATGTTCCAACCCACAATGCATAAGACATTCGTAGCTAAAAACAATCAAAAACACATCAATCTGACTGAAAATTCACTGTTGGTTGGAACATTTTGCATAACTAAGTCCATTATTCAGTGTCTCACCTTATGCAGTAGGTCTGGTCGGGAAGGCAGAGCATGCATGGCCAAGGTGGCAGCTTTCCTGATGTACCAGGGATGGAACTCTGCCAGGGTCTGGTTGTAGGAGCACTGGCATGTGGTGCAGGTGTTCGCACCTTCCTCCGACTCGCTCAGTCTCTTGAGGAAAAGGCGTATGAAATCTACAATACATATTATTGAAATAAAATTTGTATGTATTACGAAGAGTTTTCTTTTACTCATCTCAGCATAATATTATATCTCTATAAACTGGAAAACTTCCTAGATGTAGTAAATATTATCTGATAGTAGCGATCTGGCAAAGAACACGAGATTGAGCTATTTATTAAAGAATTCGATATTGACATCTTATGCCTCACCGAGCATTGGCTCAATTCTCATCAGTTAATTATACATTTTGATAATTATTTATTGTCAAGTGCGTTCTCCAGAAGGACTCTGCTATACGCGGGGGTTCTTTAATAATAACGCGCAATAACATTAATTGCAAAGAGCGAAAAGACATTGTTAGTCTTTCTATGGAACGCATTATTGAGCTGTCTTGTGTCGAGCTGGACCGATATATTATAGTCTGCGTGTACCGACCCCCCTCGGGCGATTTTGTTCATTTTGAGGAGGTCATGGAGGTCACGCCTTAGGGCGGCTATGTAGGTCATCAAAGAAAATAGTAACTTGTGGAGATTTTAATATAGATATTTTGCATCACACGTCTATCACAGGAAGATTACTAAACTTATTTAAAAGTTTCAACCTGGAAAATATTTTTGTTGAAGCTACAAGAATAACAGCGCATTCGGCAACTTGTATTGATAACATTTTCTCTGATTGCAAAATTATCAAAAAATCGATTATCACTTGTTTAAGATCTGACCATTGCGGACAAATGATATCTATTCCGAGCAGTGAGCAGAATGTAACAAAAGTAGTAAAATATAGGCCAGTTACCACCAATAAAGTAAGGCAATTTAAACAAAATATCGCAGCTGCAATGCCGACGCTTGATGTTGCACAGGGTGGTCCGGATGAAATTTATAGAGGGTTTTTTGATCTATTAAACTCTCAATTTAACTCTGTCTTTAAGGTAATAGAAAAAAGATTATTTAAAAATCTTAAATTTAGTGATTGGGCAACTATTGGCATCTATAAAAGTAGAAATAGGCTGTTTGACTTGTATGCAGAAAAACAATATAATTATGCCCCCACGTTTATAGAATATGTAAGAAATTATTCCAAATTGTTTAGAAACGTGTGCATACAAGCAAAGTCACTTCACATAAAACAAAAAATTGTCAATTCGGATAATAAAATAAAAGCAAAAAGGTAAATTATAATAAACTGGAGCTTAAAATTAACAACCGGATAATTGACTCTGATATAGAAATTGCAAATACATCTGAGAACTTTTTCAAAAATATACCAGTAACCACGACCAGTTCTCTAAATTCCTCGCCAACAGAAGCCTATAATCTTCTAAGAAGCAATGTCTCTGAGTGCAATAAATTATTTAGGTTTAAACACGTTACCCCATATGATATTATCAAAACATTCAAATCATTGCAAAATAAAAAAACAGGAGATCTATGGGGAATATCAGTTAAAATAATTCACAATATCATTGATATTATTGCGCCCTATCTTGCTTTAATTTTTAATAAGTCTGTAGATTCTGGATCTTTTCCAGACCTGATGAAATGTAGTAAATTAATACCTCTTTTTAAATCGGGAAGCAAATGTGACCCGAATAACTACAGACCAATTTCAATTTTGCCAACTCTCAGCAAGATATTTGAAAAAATAATGCTCAACCAACTGCTTCTACACTTTAATTTAAATAAACTTCTTCACCCTGAACAGTACGGTTTTACTAAGGGTCGATCAACAACCAATGCAGCCGCAACGCTGTTGCAACACATATTCGATGCATGGAATAACTCACAGAATGCCATTGGTATTTTCTGTGATTTATCAAAAGCTTTCGACTGCGTTGATCACGAGACCCTTTTGCTTAAACTGAGCCACTATGGTATTAAAGATTTTGCGCTTAGCCTCATTGCGTCTTATCTTAGTGATCGTGTTCAAAGAGTATGTGTCAATGATGTGAAATCATCCGGATCAGCCTCGGTAATGGGTGTACCCCAGGGTTCTATTCTAGGTCCATTCATGTTTTTGATTTACTTAAATGATTTACCACATTTTGTCCAAAATACTTGCGATATTGTACTATTTGCTGATGATACGTCTTTGATTTTTAAAGTCGATAGGACGAAAGACAATTTTGACGATGTAAATATTGCATTATCTCAAGTTTCTGAATGGTTTACGGCAAATAATCTACTTTTAAATGCTAAAAAAACCAAGTGTGTTGAGTTTTTATTACCCAACACCAGAACTGTCAGTAAAAATTTAAAGATAAGTAATGAACCCTTGAAAAGTGAGGACTCCACAGTGTTCTTGGGATTAACCCTGGACTCAAAACTGCAATGGGGCACCCATATAGCAACACTTGCTGGCAAGCTTAGCTGTGCTGCTTACGCTGTTAGGAAGATTCGACAGTTAACTGACATAGAAACTGCAAAAATTGTTTATTTTGCATATTTCCATAGTATTATGTCATACGGAATCTTAGTATGGGGTAAAGCGGCCGATATTGGAAAAATTTTTGTATTGCAGAAGAGGGCAATTCGCGCAATATACAATAGGGTATTTGACTATATTAAAAATATCGTTTCATTTGGTGTCATCCTAAAAGATTATTATCTAAAAACATTATTCCATACGACAAAACTAAAAATTAAAGTTTTATTTAATTAGAAAACATTAAATAAAATTGCTATAATTCCGGCCATGGTCACGTGATCGAAAACGTTCCGTGATCTCGAATGACGTCACAGTCCACACCACCTATGGGCTGTGGAATTGTCATTGTTTGAAATGTGAACTGTTACGTCATGAGACCAAATGGAACGTTTCGGCGGCAATTTATTTTTTTGAATTTATTTTTCGACTAGCTGATGCCCGCGACTTCGTCTGCGTGAACTTAGCCTTTAAAATGCCTTGGGAACTCTGACTTTGCGGGATAAAAAGTAGCCTGTCACTCTCCAGGTCCTCAACTATAGGTACCCATGCAAAAAATCACGTCGATCCGTAGCTCTGTTGGGGCGTGATTGAAGGACATACCAACGCACTTTCGCAGTTATAATATTTCACCATATAAAGTGTAAGTGCATATAGTCAACGTGGTTTTTAGGGTTCCGTACCCAAAGGGTGCCGACGGGACCCTATTACTAAGCCTCCGCTGTCCGTCCGTTCGTCTGTCAGCGGCCTGTATCTCGTAAACCGTAATAGATAGACAGTTAAAATTTTCACATAAGTATTTTGTATTTCTATTGCCGCTATAACAACACATAATAAAAATTAAATTAAGTATATTAAAAAAATTAAATTTTTTTTTAGCGGAACCCTAAAAGAGCGAGGACCGACTCGCACTTGGCCGATTTTTTTTACACAGGTAAAGTTGAGGACCTGGAAAATAACACAGGCTACTTTTTGTCCCGGGAGCATTTAAACATTTAAACATTTAAACATTTAAACGCCCGCGCCACTACAAAGTATATCATTTATTGTAGATTTTTTAAAAAACGCTCGACTGATTTCTATAAAATTTAAATGGGACCACCTGGGAAGTATACCCTTTGAAACAAAAAAAGAATTTTCCAAATTGGTTCAGGCGTCTTCGAGTAATCGGTGAACATACATAAAAAAAGTTTCCGTTGAATTGAGATCCTTCTCCTTTTTTGAAGTCGGTTAAAGTAATAATAAAAATTAGTGCAAATTTAACGAAGTTATGGAGTATAACAGTCAGAATAGTTCAACCCCTATCTCAGAGAACATACATCCATCCATCCGTATACGACATCTATACAAACATACATCCGTATACATCCATCCTCACAAACTTTCACATTAATAATATTAGTGGGATAATATGAGTAATAATAAGCAGGATAGGATATAGTTAAAGTATTTATTGTTAGTAGGAGGAGGATACAAACATACACTAGTGGTTCGCCCCGAACTGAGACCTCGCGGTAACGGTTTCCCATAATTACTTATTCATTCAATAGATACATGACGATCAAAATTGACATTATTATTATGCCCGTTTTCACCAACCATACCTCATCCCCTCATCATCCCCTTTGTAGAAGTCTCTTTACGTAGGTAGCCCCTAAATACAATCCTAACATCCCAATGTCATTTTCACCTTTAGTTGTCCCCTAGAGGTTCGTAATAACAAAGTGGACAGAAAGTGTCAACTAACTTAACATAGGTAGCCCGTAAAGGTTAGGGAACTGTTATAGTGAAATCCTCAAGGCCTCAATCAAACTTAGGTATAGTTTTTTGGAACATTCAAATTAAATTACTTGTACACAGCGTCAACTATCGACACGATCAGAAAACATGTAAAAACAAATTGCAACGTGAAGTTTTATTGATGTTTGCTAAATGACTAAATAATAATTTTAATTGAATAATATGTTACATATAGCTGCATTTGCTATATAAGATGAGAGCGCCATCTATTGACATCATTGTGAAGTTCTGTTGTTGCTGCTCATTAAAAGTTAAATAATTTAGTTTCCTTATTACATTTATCTAATTTTAGTATTTGTTGTTCAAGTACATGATATTACGCTAAAGTTATAAAACTTTCAAGCCCCAGCTTTCAATGGTTATTCCGTTGTGAGGTCAAATATAATCTCCACTTTGAAAGCCCCCCATTTCGTCAATTTTAGAAAAAAAATTAAAAAAAAAAATACTTTTGTACTCTGTTCCAAATTATCTTTAAAATGAGGTACTGTAACCCTATGAAACGCAAAAAATTTTTTTTTTTCTTCGCATTCGCTTCTATGAGAGCCCCCCTGAAATAAAGATTTTTATAACTTTTTAAGCCATTTTCGGCTGGAGGCCATCGGTTTACATATTATATCTAAAATTGAAGTAATTACGTTCAGTAATTCAGAAGTTATAAGGCTCTGACAGACGGACGGACGGACGGACGGACGGACAAGTGCAAATTCACTCAAGTAGACTCAAAGACCTTCGCTTCGCTCGGTCGATAAATACATGCATACACACATACATATATACAAACATGCATGCATGCATGCATGCAAGCATACATACATACATACATACATACATACATACATAAGGACATACATACATACACGCATACATACATGCGTGCATACATACATACATACATACATACATACATCCCGCGGGAACTGTTTGTTTTCCTGGGATTAAAAGTAGCCTTTGTCACTTTTCAAGTCCTCAACTATGCCTATCCAATAAACCACGTCAATCTGTAACTCCGTTGGCGCCTAATTTAAGGATAAATATGTGAAAAGTAGAACACTTATATCCCGCGGGAACTGCTTGCTTTCCCAGGATAAAAAGTAGCCTTTGTCACTTTTCAAGTCATCAACTATGCCTATCAAAAAAACCACGTCAATCTGTAACTCCGTTGGCGCATAATTGAAAGATAAATGTGTGAAAAGTAGTATACTAATATCCCGCAGGAACCGTTTGTTTTCCCGGGATAAAAAGTAGCCTTTGTGATTTTTCAGGCTCTTAACTTTACCTGTGCAAAAAAATCACGTTAATCTAAAACTCCATTGCGCGTATTTTGAAGGACAAATGCGTAAAAAATAGCGATGCTATCCCGCAGGAACTGTTTGCTTTTCCGGGATAAAAAGTAGCCTATGTGCTATTCCAGACTATAATCTATGTCTGTGCCAAATTTCAGCAAAATCGGTTTATTCGTTGTCGCGTTAAAGAGTAACAAACATCCATCCATCCATCCAAACATCCTCACAAACTTTCGCATTTATAATATTAATAGGAATAGGATTTTTATGAAAAATACTGAAAATTATGCCGAAATATACGTTTTGTTAGCTTCAGCATAGCATTATTAACAATTTAAGATGATTTTCTAAAAGTAGTCAAATACCCTATTTAAAACCGGGGGATTCCCTTCGAGAAAAATTTAAAGAAATAGGCATTCTTACAGTAGCTTCACAATATATTTACAACAATATAATATTTGTCAGACAAAACATCGTGAATTACAAAAAAAAGGGTGATTTACATGATAGGCAAGTTAGAAATCCAAACAGGCTCGTGATTCCTCGATGTCGCCTCAAGAGAGTCCGAAAGACATTTGTGGGAATGGGCGTAACGTTTTATAATAAAATTCCACAGTCGATCTTAGACTTGCCTTTACACAAGTTTAAGAAATCAGTAAAAACTAATCTCATGAAAAAAGCATATTATGCAATTGAAGACTATTTAGATGATAAAAAAGCGTGGACATAATTCTTTCCAGCGATTCATGAGACAGCAGGTGGTAATTGAACTGTTTAACTATTCTATTGAATGTAAACTTATTTTGAAAAGAGCAACTGCCGAGTTTCTTGCTGGTTTTTCTCGTCAGGAACGGCATTCCGAACCAGTGGTAGACTCATCGACGATTCGAAAGCACTTGTAAAAAAGTTTATTTGAATAAAAAACATTTCTATTCTATTCTATTCTAGTAGTTGATGCCAATAACTTCGTCAGAGTGCATTTAGTTTTTAAAATCCCGCAGGAACTCTTTGATTTTCCGGGATAAAAAGCCATGTCACTCTCCAGGTCCTCAACTATACCCATGCAAAAAGATCACATCGATCCATAGCTTTGTTTCGACGTAATTGAGGGACAAACCAACAAACAAACACCCTTTGGCATTCATAATATTAGTATGATATTAGTGTTAATAACCAAGGATTAAGGAAGATTCATTGACCATTATGCCACTAGTCTGAATTATTGAAACTACAAAAGAACTGACTTGACATAGCTTCATATCAAGCCATCGTCAGTCCACAAATGGGCAAAGGTCTCCTCTCAAATAAGAAGGGTCATAGTCCACCAAGATAGCCAAGTGCAGAGTGGCAGTTATTTCACACACTTTCATTAGAGAACTCTCAGGGCTCGTTTCTGGACACGCGGCGCGTGGTGCGTTTCGTCGCGCGGACCGTCATTGCGTACAACGCCAGAACGCTCCTGCAAGAATGCTCTCATACTTGGCCATATGTGAGTTTACCGCGCCATGCGACGCACCACGCAACGCGCCACGTGTCTAGGAACGAGCCCTAAGGTGTTCATGCTTCCACGACATTTTCCTTCACAGTTAAAGCAAGTGATATAATTAATTGATTAAAATGCTCATAATTCCGAAAAGTTAGCGATGGCTAGGCTATCACTTACAAGTTTCAAAAGGGATGGGCCAACAGTCAATCTCAGGCAGTTTTAGGGTCGATTGTGCACATACTTACAAAAAGGTACATTAAATGCCTTTATCTAGCAAAATTTTTTTTTCTCTATTGCAATCATTTGTTGTCCTACATTAAATGCCTTTATCTAGCAAATTTTTTTTTTCTATTGCGATCTTTTGCTGTCCAATTTTATTATAATATATTAGTCTTTCTTTCTTCTGGGCTGGTTTCCACACTAAAACTGTGATGGTCTGTTGTGTGTTTATATATATGTAGTAGTATCATACTAATATTATAAAGTGTGTTTGTTTGTCTTACAATCATGCCACACCAGAGCTACAGATCAATGTGATTTTTTGTGTGAGTATAGTTGAGGACCAGCAGGCCTAGCATGCATATAGAAGTGATATTCACGAAGACTGATTTCTCGTTTACTTCTTTTAAAGTTCAAAATTCAAGAAAATGAAGTCGCCACTCGCCATGTTAGAAATCGTAGAGAAAAATAGAGAAAATAATCTTCTCTACTTTTGACGTAACGAGACGAATCATGGTGTGCAACCATTCTAATTCTATAGAGATATAGAGATAATACGAGAAAAGGAGTAGACAAAATTTTCTCGCTCATGGTAGGCCTGCTGGAGAGTGGCATAGGCTACTTTTTATCTCGGAAAATTAAAGTTCCAGAGGGATTTTAAAAACTAAATCCACGCGGACGAAGTCGCGGCCATCAGCTAGTTTTATTATATTAGTAGATCGCCGATGGTTTAACTCCGCCCACCCCTAGTACAAGTAGTTTCTAAACAAACCTAAGCCCCTGTGCAACCTCAGCATAGTCCTTGAGCCTGACACAAATCCATTCTTCTCGTGCAAGCTAGTTTCCTTCTCGTACTTCAGCATCTTCTTGAACGATTCATAATAAAGGGCGTCCTCGCCTGCCTTGTGTTTCTCCATTACTTTAATCTTACTCTTCACATCACTACTCACAAACGAGAACACTGTTCCGATTAGATTCAAGAACCTGAACACAAAAATCTTATCAAAACACAACCATATGGAATTATCAAATAATTGAAAATGAAAAAATTCTCTTACTTAACGAGCTCGTTGTAACCGTCTATATAGGCTTCTATTATCACATCGTCATCATCTTTCAGGCTTTTTTGGAAACTTTCGGTTACGTATTCTAGATCCAAAGTAGTATCGTTAGACATTTCTCTTAAATTTAATTAAATAATACACAAAGAAACTAAACACAGTGTCTGAGCCAGAAAAACCAAAATTCAACTAAAAAAATTTAAATTAATTTGACAGCTCAACTCAATGACAACTGACAACTGACATGCCAACAGCCACAGCATAGAAATAAAGACTACAGAAATATGAATAGGTTTACACTATCCTAGTGTTTGTGGTCTATGGTTTACACTTTGTCACTAATGATGGGTGGGAATCGATTATATTAATAATAGTCGATTATATTATTGTCGAACATACCTAATCTACCATTTTTGTACAAAAAATTCATTTATTGGAGGAAGCTTTAGTATCCATAAAGAGCCTAAAACAGTATCTTTACAGTTTTTTTTATTTTTGGCTGCCTATTTAACGATCACGCGGTCAAAACTACCTGAATGGGTTTGATTGTTTTATAAATAATATATTTGTATTTTATAATTTCCACATTTATTTTACTACGACATGTTTTTTTCACGACATTAATCAAACATATTCTTCTTAATTTTATGACAAGTAACTCTATGACACTCCCCCTCACGAAGATCTTGAGGTCCAACCTTAGGTCTGAGTGACTCCTATCATCTTGAGCAGCTTCATTAACCTTGGCTGGGCTAAGGCCTTTGTTAAAAGATCTGCCTCCATATTATCTGTGTCCTTGTAACGAATTGTTATCAATTTCTTTTGGACACAGTCCCTTATGAAATGTTCCCTTATGCTTATGTGCTTTGACCTTTTCCCCGTCATCAAATTGTTGGCTAACTTCTGTGCAGCTAAATTATCGTTGTAGATTGGCACAGTTTGATTAGCTACTCCAATATCTTCCAATAGCTGTTTTAGATGTAGCGCTTCCTTTGCGGCTTCCGTCATTGCCATATATTCGGCCTCAGCAGTTGACAAAGCTACAACTCGTTGCTTCTTTGTAGCATAACTGATTAGACCACCTCCATACTTGAAGATATAACCCGTAAATGAACGACGGTCAATGGTACATGCTGCCCAGTCAGCATCAGCCATTCCTACTAATGCATTTCCTGTTTTTCTATAACTGATGCTAACATTCTTTGTACCTTTTAAATATCTTAATACTCTTTTGGCAGCTTGCCAATGCGTTTTTCCAAAACAGGTATTATACTGGCTCAAATAACTTACTGTAAACATAATATCTGGTCGCGTAGCTATAGCCAGATACATTAAAGAACCAATCAACGCTTGGTATGGTATGTTCTCCATCTCTTCTTCTTTTTGTGCTTTTTCTAATTTTAAACCTGTTTCCATTGGCGTTGAAACCGGCTTACATTCGCCCATGTTAAATTTTTCTATTAAATTATCGATATAGCTTGCCTGTGACAACCTCATTTCTCCCCCTACATGGGTGAATTGTATGCCAAGGCAATGGTGGAGCGAACCCATATCTCTTAATTCAAAAGCTTTTTGCAATTTCATTTTGACTTCTTTTAATAGATTTTCTGATTTATATGCCAGTATTAAATCCTCCACATAAATGTTTGCAAATAGCTTTTCACCTGCTTTTTCTAAAATATATAAGCAAGGATCTGCTGTAGAGTTCTTAAATCCGATTTCCATCAATTTATTATGCAACTTCAAAAACCATTGTCGGCCTGCTTGTTTCAACCCATAAATAGCTTTATTTAGTTGACATATCCCATTCTTTTTATATCTATTTATATCTAAGAGCATTTCTTTTGCTTTTCTTATTAATTCTTTATCTTTTCCGTTTATCATTATCATTTTCAAATATTTATCTAAATTTTTCGGCATCTTCATGTAAATTTGTTCATCTATATCGCCGTTTAAAAATGCAGTACACACATCTAGTTGGGATAACTTCATATCATTTTCAATCGCATGTGCTATGAGTAGTCTAATAGTACTCATTTTTGCAACAGTTGCAAATGTTTCTGTGTAATCAATTCCTTCTTTCTGATTAAATCCACGCGCCACAAGTCGCGCTTTTCTACGATCTATTTCTCCTAGCGCATTATACTTATATTTCAAAATCATTTTATTATCTATCAAATTTTTGCTTTCGTTCTTGTGTACAACATTCCAAGTATTGTTCTTAAGATGAGACTCAATCTCGCTTATTATTGCATCTTCCCATTCATCACTGTTCTCATCTATTTCACAGAGGAATGATTGTTCAGCATCCATCTCATAATCTTGATGCCATGCTGGTGGTTTTCTCTGCCTTTTAATACTGTTAGTATTTGTTTCTACTTCATTATCTGTACACATATCATTATTTATTTCATCTATTTCTGTAGTTGCATCTAGGAATAATTCATCATTGTTCAATTCAGGTTCTGATTCATTACCTTCATTTTCTATCAACTCATCATTGTCATCTATATTTTGTTTTTCAGGAAAGAATATAATTTCTATTTCCTTTTTATCAACTTCCTTTTGTTTTTGTTCTTCTTTCATTTCGTTTTCATAAAACATTTTATCTAATACTTTGACATCTCTACTGATTATCACTTTCTCTGTTTTCGGATTAAATATCCGGTATGCCTTATGATTTTCGGAATATCCAATAAAAATTCCAGCTGTCGCTCTGGCTGCAAATTTTCCATTTTTCTTTCCTTTATTTAATACAAATGCTTTAGCTCCAAATATGTGAAAGTGTCTCACAGACGGAACTTTCTTTACCCATTTTTCAAATGGAGTCGCATTATCAATGCTACTGCAAGGACTGCGATTCGCTAAGTAGTTAGCTGTATTAATTGCTTCAGCCCAAAAATCTTCTTTCATATTAGCGTCTATCAGCATACATCTAGCTTTATCAAGCAATGTCCTATTTTTTCTTTCTGCTAAGCCATTTTGTTCCGGTGTGTATGGTGCGGAAAGTCTCCTCTTGATACCTTTGTCTTTTAAGTATTTATCAAATTCATTGTTTATATACTCTGTCCCATTATCACTTTGCAAATATACTATTTTATTTTTCGTAAATCGTTCAGCCTCGTTTTTAAATTCTTTAAATTTTGCTAGGGCTTCATCTTTAGTTTTCATTGTATATACTCTTGTATATCTCGAATGGTCATCTGTGAATGTGATGAAGTATTTTGAACCCCCTTTAGATGGCTGTCTCATGGGACCACATACATCAGTATACACAATTTCTAATCTGTGATTTATGCGTTGCTCATTGTTATGTGTATTAAACGGCAGTTTTGTTGCCTTACCTTTAGCAGAGACTTCACAATGTCTAACTGTGTCAGATTTATTAAATTCTAAACCTTCCATACTTTTCTTATCAAGAGCTATTCTCATTTGTCCCTCATTAATGTGTGCTAGCTTTCTATGCCATAGCTGCATTTTGTTTGTTTCACAATAGTTGGTTTTTTCTTCTAAATTTTCTTTAACATAGTATAAACCATCTTCATTTCTTTCTGCTTTTAACAGTATTTGACCATTTCTCATTACGGTTGCTTGTTTCTGTTTAAACAAAACTGTTGCACCTTTATCTGTCATTTTCCCAACTGACATTAAGTTTGTAGTCAGTGACGGTACATACAAGGCTTCAGTCAGTTGTAGACCAGGTATTTCCTTTATGTTAAGTTTCACTGAACCTCTACCTTCAATTTGTGCTGTACAGTTCTCTGAAGCTAACCTTATAGTTTTATAGTCATCTTTTTCTACATTATGAAATCTTTCCAATTCATGAGTCATATGTGACGTGCATCCACTATCAAGACACCATTTTTTAACTTTTTCTTTATTATCATTTGCATTAAGACAAGTTTCTAAGCAATAATTCGCATTTCTTTTATTGGTTTTGTCCACTTTTGACCAGCATTCACTCGCTTTATGCCCCCTTTTTTGACATTTATAGCATTCAATGATATATTCCTTGTTGGAACGTAGTTCCTTATTTTTTCTTTGTTGCTTGCTGTAAAGTATTTCTTGTTCCAACTTCCCATCATTTGTACTAGCCATATTTTTTCGTGCTTCAGCTTCTTCAATGATCTTTATTTTCAGGTTATCTGGATCTGGTAGATCATCTCTAGATTCTATAGCTATACGAAAATTTTCAAAAGATTCAGGTAAACTATATAGCAACATGATACTTAATAAATCCTTATTAATGGTTATATCCATGTCTGCTAGTTTATCAACAATATCCATAAACTTGTTCAAATGATCAACCACATTGTCATTGTCCTTCATTTTTCTTAATATCAACTCTTTTAACAGAGTTGCTTTTCTAGCGGGACCTTTACTGTAATATATATTTTCAAGTGTATCCCAGACATCTTTACTGGTTTGACAATTTTTCACTTGTTTTAATTCGCTCGGTGAAATTATCAGTAATAATTCAGCTAATGCTAGCCCGTCTTTTTCTTTGTATTTATTCTATTCATCGCCTTCGCTTGGTGGCTTTTCAATTTTATTGGAAACATAGCTCCATAAGCCAAGTTTTAATAACAGAGCTTTTGCTTGTATTTTCCAGGTGTCGTAATTCTCTCTTTTTAATGGTTCTATGTGCACATGACTCATTTTCTATTTTTTAGTTTACGATTTCTCGCGGCTAATCACCCATAACCTTTTATAAATAATATATTTGTATTTTATAATTTCCACATTTATTTTACTACGACATGTTTTTTTCACGACATTAATCAAACATATTCTTCTTAATTTTATGACAAGTAACTCTATGACAGATTGCAACTTGACATACTTTTCCATAGACCACGAACACTAGTTTCTATCCTGAGTTAACCATGGAACTAGGATTTGAGACTACGTCTATATCTTTATAGAGCAAGATAGCTAAGGATCTAGAGAGAGAGAACTATTGCAATATCTTCTGCAAGCTATACCCAGGCAAAAAAATCACGTCGATCCGTAGCTCTGTTGCAGAGTGATTGATGGACAAACCAACAAACACACTTTCGCATTTATAATATTATAGTATGATGATATTATCTTTCACACACTTAAACAAGTGAATCATGTTCTAGCGCTCATACATATGGGGACGTATAATGTGTGTCTGGGGGGATGTTTGACCCTTCCAATAGGTCTGGCAGCTTACAGATAATATCGCAATAGTTCCCTGAGTATCACGTATAAAAATCAGAACTGAGAATATAAGTTAACTTAAATTATATATATTTTTGGGAGCTTCAATGCGTCTGGCTAAAGTAACCGCCCCGGCGGTAAGCGTCTGGCAGTATTAATTTATTAATTTTTACAATATTCTTTAAAACATATATGAAAATCAGCCCTGAGAATTAAAATAAGTTATTCTAGTTTTTACCTACCTTTAGCACCTGCTGGAAATTGGCCGTCGGCACAATCTAGCTGGTACGCATATACTGAAAGGACATTCGTACAGTACTCTATCGTACACAAATAATTGCTGAGAAAATAACTTAGGTCTGGCGGCACTGGGATCTTGGACCATTATGTTATTTTTATCCCAATAGGGTTCCTAGAGTTTTATTTAGTTTTTCGCAAATATTAGACTAACTACACATTGTAGGCTTTTGGCAATGAATTTTGCGAATATAATAGTATCACAGCGACATTTTTTGACGTATTAACGTCTTATAAATGATAATAATCGTTTATTTTTCCCAAAATTACAAATGATTTTATAACAAATTTGAACGATGATCCCGCAGAAGTATAAACTGTGTTGCGGTGATCATCGCCCTCCTCGTCCATTAAACACAAGATAATATGTAATGATTACAAAGTACAAACAAAATTATATATACTTAATAAATAAAATAAAATTTAGAAAATTTAGAAAAAAGACAAATTTGACAGTGCATGTGCGTGTTTGCAATGTGTTGGGTGTCAGGTAATTGGTGTGAGAGGTGAGTGTGTTTGTGTGTGAGTGAGAGTGAGTATGTGTGTGTGTGTGTGTGTGTGTGTGTATGTGTGTGTGTGTGTGTGTGTGTGTGTGTGTGTGTTTGTGTGAATGTTAGTGGAGTAGTGTAAGATTTATTGACGCAGCTTTACAAGGATATTTTCATCATAAGTGAGGACTCGAAGCCATTCTGAACACTTGTGTTTGCATTTATCTAATGTTAACGGATATATTATATTTACTTAGTATTTTATTTGCTCGATTATATAATATTAAGCCACCAAAATAAAAATAATGCCGACCGGCAACAGCGGTCCGGCAAGGTATGTGGGTGCAAACCATATAAGTTCTCCGCTTCATAGTGAATAGGTTAGGATCATAGGTATGCAAGATGAACAATTGCCGGACCGTGAGCAGCTGGCAACTAGAATATAGCTCGGCAGTAGGAAAGAGTATGGGCTTACCGAGCATTACTTAGATGATCATACAATAATATTACATTAAATAGATGATCGCCGGCTCCATGCATGAAAAAATGTCATCTTCCGCCTAAGCCGAGCCAAGCCGAGCCGAGTTTTCTTATGACGTTATCACGTAAAATTAGCATCCGTAAACAGATTTTACAGACAACCACTTTTTTCTAAAAAGATTATTATAATTATAATTACCGAGTGACCTCACGCCACTAGTAGTGGCAAAACATCGATGTAAAAACATCGTATAAGATAACATCGATACATCGATGTTTTGCAATAGTGAACATCGATGGTTCAGAAACATCGATGTATCGTTTGCATTCCTATTTGGCCCACAGATCATATGGTTCTGTGTAAGAGAGTAGTATATTCTTTGGTTCTGTGGATGATAGAATCTCAGGAATTGATGGATCAGAAATTCAGATCATTATCATTTGGCCCCTGCCCCCTTTGCCCCTAGTGTTCGTGGTCTATGATTTGGCCTTTCATTTCCCGTGAAGTGAAAATAATTAACTAAAGCAATTTGCATTAATTTTGCATTGTTTATTTATTGATAGAATTTTATAAAATTCAGGCCATAGGTATTGTTTTTGTGAGATTAAAATACGTGCAACTTAAAGTAAGTAAAATTAAATAAAATATTGTTTATTTTTATCACTACCTTACAATTTACAATAGCTACTCATTTTGACCACTTCATAATTATTCCCGGATATCGTATTACTGCTTACTGCATTCTTTTACTATCGCGAAACCGACGATACCTACGTAACTCTAAACTCCATGTTTTGTTTTAGGTGTGATGTATAAAAATGTCAGCAAAGGTGGAGAATGATGATGATTCATTTATAATTATCCTGGGTACTTCCCCAGGCGCCAGTATGGAAGTGGAGAAGTGCAATGGTGTTGTGAATGGAGATTTGCATAAGTCACAGATAGAGGATGCCATGAAAGACCTGTCTGTTGAAGCTAACATGGCTTTTAAGGCACAGTTCCAACTTGGAGATAGTGTGAGTGCAATAATATGCTTAAAGTCTGGTTTCTGAGGCTTTTAAATGCATAATATTTATAATAACATAGTCTTCATGAAACAAAATATTCATCTCTATTTAAACAAAGAATTAGTGTTCACCATGATCTATTGAGGAGACACCGTCATAAACTAGTAACACCATCGTGTTGTCTGCGTAAAGTGCCAGAAATTTTTTGTGGGGTCGAGTATACGCTTTTATAACTTGGTTCCGAAAGAATCACAAATTAAGTGAAGTGAAGAACCTTATTGAGTAGAGGCTATTATACGGTTATTGAATTTCTTAATGACAAGGTTGCTTGGAATCAATCAGCTTTGCTTCAGCTGTCCACAAGATGGGTAGATTTTGTTTTTTAATTTCAAGAGGCTTGCGCTTGACGACAATCAATACTATATATATATAACTATACTATTGATTGTCATCAATAGTATATATATATATATATAAATATACTATTGATTGTCATCAATAGTATATATATATATATATATATATATAGTATACTATATATACTAATAATGAAAAGCACTGATGAGGTCTAGGTTGTAGTGCGCTTGCCTAGAAAATGCCTATTCACTCTTGCCTTGAAGGTACCGAGTTATATTTATTATTTTGTAACATTTTTGTTTTGAAAAGAGCAACTGCTGAGTTTCTTGCTGGTTCTTCTCAGCAGAATCATCTTTCCAAACAGGTGGTTCTTGAATTGTCTTAAGAGCCACAAGTTGGCCTACATGAAATAAATAATTTTGAATTTGAGGGGAAGTTCCAAAAATACATACCTACTTACAATTCAATACATGATAAGATGGGCAGACACAAAGTTGCCCCATTCTTGTGGTGGCACCCGTTCACGAGCATGATGCATGACCCAGCCGTTGCTTCGCTCAACCATATTTGAGGGGATGTAACAACCACCAGCAGCATGTAGCAACCAAAGCACCACAGAAATGTTTAAAGAGAGTGTGACATACTTAGACTACCTATGTTAAGGCATCAATTCAGTATAAACACTGTTATAGCTAAACTATGGTAGATAGTAGAGTTTCAGCCAATGGGATGGCTTAGATTAATTGCAATTATCATACTGAATAAATAGTTGGCAGGAATTGCCATTTGTTACACAAGCATCTCTTTTAATTTTCTCTTTGTTTGCTGAGTCAATATTAAAGCCAAAGTTACATTTTCACTTTCAAATATTAATTAATACAATTTTCTTGCCAAGTCATTGATAAGGAGTTATACTTTAGAAATATTACCTAGTTGCAATATTAATTAAAACCTACAATATAATAGATAATCTTAAGATATTTATAATGTATGTTATCAAAAATGTATGTCAGACTTTTATGAAATTCCTAGGAAATGTATTTTCTTCACTTTACCTTAACGTTAAACTGGTGCACTCCTGGGCACAGGTCTCCTGTCAAAGTACAAGGAAATGTAAAATTCCTAAAACCAGCAGGAAGTATTTGTTATCTAGAAACCATTATACACATTACCTATCTTATTGTTTATATTTATATTTTGAAATACAACATACATGAATTCCTTAAAGATGTATGTTTATCAAGCAATATTGGAATCCAGTATGATGGCATTTTAATAGTTCTTTTATTATTGTGTTGGAGCAAAAATAAAACACTATCCCCAGTGAAGCCCAATTGGTCTTGAATTGGTGAATTTGAACAAGAACTGTTTACTGTAATCACATTATAACCGTTCACTTAATTCCAAAAATGAAATGAAATTAACACAAGAATATTTCTCATCTCATATACACATTTTAAAGCTCCTGCATATTGAGTAGGCTATATCTGTAGGGCATAAATCTTGTTTATTTACATTTTTTAAATTGTAGTAGATGATGCTGGCAACTTCGTCAGAGTGGATTAAGGTGTCTAGCTATCTCTATTCCAAATTTCAGCCAAATGGGTTCATTCGTTATGCTGTGAAAGAGTAACAAACCATCCATCCAAACATCTATCCATCCAAACATACATCCATCCTCACAAACTTTCGCATTTATAGTATTAATATAGTAGGATAGTAGGATTATTAGATTTACATTGTAGTGTTCATATTTACATTTGTAGTGTTGGTTTACATAAGAAGCTTGTTTTTTAAAAATAATTTCATATATTACTATTATTGATATTCATTCATTTTATTATTCCATAATATATTCTAGCCATCTCCAGCAAGCATGATGGTTGCAAGCACATTAATAACTGACGACAGAAGCACTGAGGAACTCCAGAAGCGATTCGGTGAACTGCTAGATGAGAATGTAGTCCTCAAAGAGACCCTGAAGCAGAACAATGACTCGATGAAGGAACAGTTCATGTTGATAGCCTCCTGTCAAGAAGACATGCTCAGGACTCATAGGTTGCATAAGGAGAAGTTTGATGAGACTAGAGAGCTAGTTGAGAGGGTGAGTAACTCAAGTGATTCTTCCCATTGTAGAACTGTATTTTAAAAAAAATATTAGCCAAGAATTTAACCTATATTTTCTTCTGCGGAAAGCTCGTGTTAGTGTATGATGATAGTGCAACGGTTGGGGATCAAACCTGCAACCTTTCACTTTTAACTGTCACCTTTAACTGTTAGACAATTTTGGCTTAATTAATGAGTACCTGGGTGACCGAGCCTTGCTGGGTTTTTTTTGGTAAATCGTGTTTTTTGGAAATTATATATTTAGAAAAAAAAAAATAATAAAATAAATTAAATAAATAATAATAATAAAATTCATACTTGAAAAAATAATCGTCTGGACTCGAACCGGGGTCTTCTGGTTTCGGGACCGCCCGATTTCATAAATGAGCTATTGGGACTTTATAGTTAAGGGGTTTTTAATTGCCTGAAAACATGGATAAAACGGCGTTTACTAAAAATGAAACCTTGCTAGATCGATTTATCGCCTCCGAAACCCCCGCATACTAAATTTCATGAAAATCGTTGGAGCCGTTTCCGAGATATACATTACAAGAATTGCTCGTTTAAAGGTATTAGATGTACTTAACTAATTCTTTTATTACTGTTTATTTGGGTAAAAAATTGGGATGGTGTGGTGTAGTGGTAGTAGGCAATGACGTCGGCTGTTGCCTCTGGACCGCCGCTCAAACACTATCCATGTATTAATGGAATTGTCTCTCCTGTGTTTTAATTAGTTGAATAAAGTTTTAACTAAATTTTTGTTTTGACTAAAACTAAAAGTACTCGTCTTTAAATCATCACTTCAACCTTGGTAGGAAACTTGGCTAACTGGAGGCTAGCCAAAAAGTAGAGTTTCCACCTGCAGCATATTAGAGATCAACTACGATAACATGCCGCGCCCCTCCAAAATTCAAAACGTTTGAAAGTATTTGTGAAAGTATTTACAAAGCGCTACCAAGATTCATAGCGCATGTGTGCGTGCTGAGACGGCCGTCAAACAAAGATAAATCCAAGATTTGTTGCTCGACTAGCGGCGTCATTAATAGTTTTTTTTTTTTTTTTTTTTTTCGATGACTAGATAGTCCTTGACTGCGATCTCACCTGATGGTAAGTGACGATGCAGTCTAAGATGGTAGCGGACTGACTTGGAAGGGGTATGGCAGTGAAAATTCAACCCATACCCCTAATCGGTTTCTACACGCCATCATGCCGGACCGCTAAATCGCTTGGCGGCACGTCTTTGACGGTAGGGTGGTAACTAGCCACGGCCAACGAAAGCCTCCCACCAGACCAGACCAGAGACAATTCAGGAATTATAAATTCCCATATTGACCCCGCCGGGAATCGAACCCGAGACCTCTTAGTTATAAGACCACAGCGCTCACCAATGCGCCAGGGAGGTCGTCAGAAAGGTCGTCAGAATAGTTCATTATTATGAGTGTGGAGGGGCGCGCCATGTTATCGTAGTTGATATCTTCTAACAGACAGACAAAAAGCTGCACAATGAGGGTGATTCAATGTATTAATTACACTTGTTTACTAGGAGCTAGTTACAAAAAGAAGAAAAATAAGTATAGAGAAAAATTTGTAGTAAGCTACAAGAGCTCTCAAATAGAGTTCTTTTAAATAAATGTCATTTCAGCTAAGGCAAGAGAACAAACAGCTGAAACTCGATATAAGTCGTATATCAGACACCGAAATCCCCATCAACAGTGAAACTGGGGAGAGCAAATCAGGCGCCTCGTCTGGAGTTGAGTTCGTTACCTCACCAGATGACGACACCATCGACAAACTCACCGCACAGCTGGAATTGGTGGAGAAGCAGAGGAGACAGGTATTGAAGTTTCCACATTAAGGTGAACTAAACGGGTCTGCGCGCGAAATTCAAATTTAATTTGGTTTTTCGCAATTTGTAAACTATTACGACAAAGCAGGCTTATGGCATTCTAATTGCGCCAATGGCAGTATCATCTTCACAGGTTTATATAATAGTAGTTTATGCAACTGTCATATAATGAATGTAACACTCGTTACTATTATGAAACTCGCTGCGCTCGTTTCATAAACTCACACTCGTGTTTTAATACCCGTGTTATATGCAGTTGCATACACTACTTTATCTTCACTAATGCAATTTATCAAACAACAAGAGTAAAAATCGGTCCAATAACAAAGAATTTCAATATGGCGGTGACTTTTTATAATATTGCCAATCATTTCCTCTTATTTGACCCCAGGGAAGCCCAAATATCGATTTTGAACGAAATCGGTCCAATAACAAAGAATTTCAATATGGCGGTCACTTTTTATAATTTTGCCAATCATTTCCTCTTATTTGACCCCAGGGAAGCCCAAATATCGATTTTGAACGAAATCGGTCCAATAACAAAGAATTTCAATATGGCGGTCACTTTTTATAATTTTGCCAATCATTTCCTCTTATTTGACCCCAGGGAAGTCCAAATATCGATTTTGAACGAAATCGGTCCAATAACAAAGAATTTCAATATGGCGGTCACTTTTTATAATTTTGCCAATCATTTCCTCTTATTTGACCCCAGGGAAGCCCAAATATCGATTTTGAACGAAATCGGTCCAATAACAAAGAATTTCAATATGGCGGTGACTTTTTATAATATTGCCAAAAGATCTTACCAAAGAGTTTTGTGTATGTAAGTTTAGTAGTTTCGACGAAGTTTTCACGTATAACCCAACTGTTTTCAAAAGCCAGCGTAATATCAAAATTTTATACAACTTGTATGAGGATTTTGACATAAGGCTCGCCAGGTTAATTGGTCGCGTTTTATTGATGTTATAATGAGATTTTACGATATCGATGTGGATATTATACCATCATGTGAAATTGCTTAAATTGAGTGTTTTGTTATCTGCGCTATAACAGTAGTAATTATATGTCAAGTATTGGAAACATAAGTAGAATGTTATAACATTAGTGTAGATAAAAATCTTTACTTGAAAGTGTCAAGTTTAAAAAATTAGTCCGAGTATCGAGTTTGACGTGAGTTACTCATAAATTAATCGATACTTGGTGCGGTGCGGGGAAGCACGAGGGAGGTAGCGGCCAACTTGAATTGAACGTGTAGTAGTGTCCTCTTTTATCTAAAGGTGCTCCCACACACCAAATACAATTTAAGTCTAAGTCTTGTCTAAGTTGTTTTTAAAACTTTTGTTACAAATTGTTAAAAAAAAACTTAAGCCAACAAAAATGTTGCAACATTCTCTAACGTTATATAATTGCTGTGTGGGAGCACCTTACTCAATGATGTAATGTTAAATGTCTTAGTTGGAGTTAGAATTTGCTATGCATGAAATGGCATAACTTTTAATTTTAACATGTAACTTTTTGCAGGCAGAGTTGGGCATTATTCGAATAAATTTTTATCTAGATAATTATTCGAACAAAAAATACCCAATAAAATTATTCGTGAATAAATTATTCGTAAATAAATTGCCTACGAATAACTATTCGTTATAAAATAACGAATAAAATCACGAATAATTTATTTGTAGGCAATAACAAATTATTTTTGAAAACTCATTTGTATCACTTAGAAACATTTTTTGGACTATATGGTTAGCACGTGCGTTGCCGAGACATATAATATAGATGAAAAAGCGATAAGAGGAATAGTTACAAATCATAATTATTATTTCGTAAATAAATAAACCTGCCAAAGTCAAGCAGATTGTTTGACAACATGTTTGAAGAAAGAGTAGTGATGAAAACTAATATCAGAAAATAGTCATAGCTGGAAATATTTGATAATTGAAGGCAAATACATATTCGATTTTAATACCGTTATTTTTATTCATTATTCGAATAACAAATAAAATAATTTATTTGTCATTCAACTAATTTTTGTTTGTATAAATGAAGTTATCTATTATTCCAATAATAAATAAAATCAATTTATTTATTCGTTATTCGTCATTCGAATAAATTTTGCCCAACTCTGTTTGCAGGTTATAGTAGAAAATGAGAAGCTGTCATGGCAGAAGGAGTCACTGGAACACATAGTGGATGCCACGTCCAAAGAGAGAGATGATGCTAAGGAGAAATTGAAAAACGTTGAGGTATTTCACTTCCTTTTCCATTTTGTAGTTAACTTGTGAAAATATTTTTGTGATCGTTTCATTAAGGCGAACTAAATAAGACTGCCCACGAAATTCAAATTTAATTTGGTTTTTCGCAATTTGTAAACTAATACGACAAAGTAGGCTTCATCATCATTAACAACCCATCATCATCCTTTCCGAGAAGGGTTATAGACCATAGTCCACCACGCTGTCCCAATGCGAATTGGCGGACTTCACACACCTTCGAGAACATTATGAAGAACTCTCAGGTGTGCAGGTTTCCTCACGATGTTTTTCCTTCACCGTTGAAGCAAGTGATATTTAATTGCTTAAATGCACTTGACTCTGAAAAGTCAGAGGTGCGTACCCGGGATCGAACCTGTGACCCCCCGAATAGGAGACCACAGTCCTAACCACTAGGCTATCACTGCTTAGTAGGCTTATGGCATTCCAATTGTGCCAATGGCAGTATCAGATTCACAGGTTTATATAAAAATCTGTATGACAATGAACCAATTTGACTGTTTGGAATGGAGGTAGCTCATACCCAGGATATAAAGCATATAGGCTACATTTTATCCCTGAAAATTAAAGAGTTCCAGTGGAAATTAAAAACCTTAATCCATACAGACAAAGTCGCGGGCATCATCTAGTTTAGAATAAGTTTTCATTTGTGAGTGTGACTAACTTTTTAATTATACATAGTGTATTGATATTTTTATATGATTGAAATACAAGCATTTTAATTACTAAATTAGATGTATTAATGCAATGCAAAAAAGCAGTGATAGCCTAGTGGTTAGGACTGTGGTCTTCTATTCAGGGGGGTGGCAGGTTCGATCCCGGGTACGCACCTCTGGAGTCAAGTGCGTTTTAGCAATTAACTATCACTTGCTTCAACGGTGAAGGAAAACATCGTGAGGAAACCTGCACACCTTAGAGTTGTTCATAATGCTCTCGAAGGTGTGTGAAGTCCACCAATTCGCATTGGGCCAGCGGGGTGGGCTTTGGCCTATAACCCTTCTCTGAGAGGAGACCTGCGCTCAGTAGTGAGCCATTGATGGGTTGCTAATGATGATGATGATGATGATGTTTTATTTCAGTTGCTCCTGTCCAACAAGGAAAATGATCACGCTCAAGAGCTGCAGAAACTGCACTTCATTATAAATGATCTGCACGCCAAGTTAAAATCCACCATCTCAGTAAGTGTTTGAAGTAGTTTCTATTCACATAAACTTTTACAAGTGCTTTCGAATCGTCAAATGAATCTACCACTGTTTCGGAATGCCCTTCCTGCCGAGAAGAGCCAGCAAAAAAACTCGGCGGTTGCTCTTTTTCAATACAGTTTACAATAGGTACTATGCTATGTATGCAGTGTTTCCACAATATAAATACCGTTTGCCCGGGAATTTTCTTAGATTTAGGTTTTTAAGTGGTACAGAGACAGACAATAGAGATATTCCTAACTAATCAAACCAACCTTGCGATTGTCTAAAGTTATTGTATTCAATGACATTAGCGTTAAAGTGAAGTAAACCATAATTGCATTGAATTAGAGCTCGATTTCGTGTATGCATTATACCATATTAAAATCGGTTGTACTGAATTTGTGAAGGATTATTTTACTTTGACGCTAATGTCATCGAATACGAATACGATCAATGGAATAACATTTGACCCTATTCCAACACAAATCAAATGTCACAACACATAATATTGCAGCTTGTATGAAACCATGATTATTTGAACCACTTATTAGTTGAATCATATTATCACTAATAGTATAAATGCCAAAGTGTGTTTATTTGTTGGTTTATTGGTTTGTCCCTCAATCACGCCGCAATAGAGCTATGGATTGACGTGATTTTTTGCATGGGTATAGTCGAGGATCTGGCGAGTGTTATAGGCTACTCTACTTTTTATCCCGGAAAATCAAAGAGTTCCCGAGGGATTTTAAAAACTAAATCCACGCGGACGAAGTCGCGGGCATCAGCTAGTTAATAATAATTGAAGCAGTGATAGCCTAGTGGTTAGGACTGTGATCTATTCGGGGGCTCGCAAGTTCGATCCCGCGTAAACACCTCTGACTTTTCGGACTAAAGTGTGTTTAAGCAATTAAATATCACTTGCTTCAACGGTGAAGGAAAACATCGTGAGTTAATCTGTACATCTGAGAGTTCTTCATAATGTTCTTGAAGGTGTGTGAAGTCCGCCAATTCGCATTGGGCCAGCGTGGTGGACTATGGCCTATAACTCTTCTCTGAGAGGAGACCTGTGCTCAGCAGTGAGCCGTTGATGGGTTGCAGATGATGGTGATCAGTCCGGACTAAGAGTTTCGCGTGATCAAAGTTTTATGTTCAGTTACTCCTTTTTTTTTTAAGAATATCAACATGAACTTGTTTAATATTCGACAATAGTGCACCAGGAGTGTTCCTTTCTAATGCAATGTCAACAAGCCTAACTCAGCGCCCGCATCTGTAAATTGATGACTATTTTTGACAGCACAGGCAGCATAGCTGAATTTGCCTGCTAGTCTCTTGAAGCTTTCTATCTAAGGCCAGCTGCTAATGATGATGATGATTTAATATAAATAATTTATTCTTTTAGACTGTATCACCGGAAGAAATAGTCAAACGGGACGCATACATACAGCAATTGGAAACAAAGCTCTCAGCGCATCAAAATGAACTAAAGAAGGCGCAAATTAAAATATTAGACTTGGAAAACATAAAGGTAAGGTTTTTAAGCTATTGCATAGCTTTTATCGCGGGCTTTGAACTAGGACAAGCAGTTTGAGCGCGGCGACCGAATCAAGAAATTCCGTAACGAAAATAAACCTAACACCGTCGTTCAGTAAGCGTTCAACATTTTAGAGGTTCACAAGTAGCTCTGTTTGGCGCAGTGGGCGAGCGGCCGCTTTCTTTACCGTATGGTGTATGAGGTCGCAGGTTCATATCTCACTCGCGAAGTAGTGACAGTGCGCTTTTCTTGTTTGTTTGTTTTTTAATTATTTATTAGTTTAGGTTAAATTAAAATTACTCTTTAGCCAAATTATTAGGCTATAATTTTTTTATGTATGAACAGTGACTACACATAACATTTTTTGATGAAAAACTGTCAGACTTCAGGAACACTTCTTTAAGCGGCCGTACCGTAAGTAGGCCCCTGTCAGGCGCAAAACGTGCAACCAATTTTCATTTAACTTCTAGTGATATATAAAGAAATATAGTACTTATGATAAAACCCATAGAGTTTATATTGGCGTGACCGAAGTGATGAATCGTGACGAATTTGTCTTTCAAATCTGGTCATAGTGATATCAGATTCGCCTTCCTTTTCTATCTTTAGGTATTGCCGTAAGAGATTTTTTCACTCCTCACTCCTTTGTATGTCTTCTTACGGTAGTAAATATATTATTATTAGAATAGAATAGAATAGAAAAAAATGTTTTTTATTTAAATAAACTTTTTTACAAGTGCTTTTGAATCGTCGATGAGTGTACTGGTTCGTAATGCCCTTCCTGCCGAGAAAAACCAGCAAGAAACTCGGCAGTTGCTCTTTTCAAAACAAGTTTACAATATATTAGATACTATGTGCTATGTATGTAGTGTTTCCACAATGTGGGGAAGTTCCACAAAAGCATACTTACCTAATTACAATTCAACACATGTTAAGACGGGCAGACAGAAAGTAGCCATATTCCCGCCGGTGGCACCCGTTCACGAGCATGACGCATGACCCAGCCATTGCTTCGCTCAACCATGTTTGGGGGAACGTAACAACCCGCATTAGAATAGAATAGAAATATTTTTTATTCAAATAAACTTTTACAAGTGCTTTTGAATATTGGATGAATCTACCACTGGTTCGGAATGCTTTTGCTGCCGAGAAGAACCAGCAAGAAACTCGGCGGTTGCTCTTTTCAAAATTTACAATCCAGTAAATACTATGCTATATATGCAGTGTTTCCACAATGAGGGAAGTTCCAAAAATGCATACCGACTAACTTCTATCTTACGCGATATTAAGTCAATGGGCTGAACTATAGTGAGAGTGAGCCTTGCTCTCCACATGCAACATAACTACTATTGTTACTACTTACTGGGTATATTGTTTGTAGTTGGAGTTCACACAACACAAGTCTGCCGTAGCGGAGACTACAAAGATGTACAAAGATCAGATCCAAGAGCTGAACAACAGGATAAAGGAAATACAAACGGTCGTAAGTAACATTCATCTTAATTATATCTCTGTGGTATGTATGGATATTTCCTGATGCATAAGATACCTTTTCGCAATTTATTTTTTGTCAAAATAACTTCATCACATTCTTCATCATCAATGTTGACACATCGGTTATAATAAGCCTTATAAAACAAAGTCCCCTGCCCCGTCTGTCTGTTCGCGATAAACTCAAAAGTCAAAACTACTGAACCTCTTTTCATGCGGTTTTCTCCAATAGTTAAGGTGATTCATGAGGAAGGTTTAGGTGTATTTCTTAAGGTTTATAAGAGTGACAAAAGTTAATAATGGTAGTTTTCGCCCTTTTTCTGTAACGAAATCTATAGGTTTATCATAATAAAACTATATCTAAAATATCCGTGATTTAATTATAGTCGAAGATAATAATTGACCAAATTTTGTTAAAAGTATCTGAGATGATACTTAATTAAAGATTTTTTACAATCATTGAAAATATTAGAATATGCGAGAGAGGGATGGGAAAGTCTTCTTAACTTGAATTCGAATAAAAATGTCCAATAATGTGTTTTTCAAAAAAAATATAATCCTACCTTACAGGTTTTCCACCCAGTACATTTCTCATTGAGCACGGAAGGCGACTCGCTTTCGGAGCACGCGAGCTACGCTTCAAACGTCAAAGTGTATGACAGAACGCTTAAACATCTCTCCGAATACCTCACCAACTTGACTAATGGGTGAGTGATGGATTGTTTTACTATTTACAATGTTTTACTATGTCCGTTTTAAAGTTTATAATATGGATCTGCCCGCGAAATTCAAATTTAATTTGGTTTTTCGCAATTTGTAAACTAATACGACAAAGTAGGCTTATGGCATTCTAATTGCGCCAATGGCAGTATTATCTTTACAGGTTTTTATAAAAATCTTTACTTGAAAGTGTTTAAGAAATTAGTCAAAATATCGACTTGGACGTGAGTTACTCACAAATTAGTCGATAATCTGACTGATTTCTTAAACTGGACACTTTCCAGTAAAGATTTTTGTATAAACCTGTGAAGATGATACTGCCATTGGGCGCAATTAGAATGTCATAAGCCTACTTTGTCGTATTAGTTTACAAATTGCGAAAAACCAAATTAAATTTGAAATTCGCGGGCAGACCCGTATAATCCACCTTAAGCAATTAAATGTCACTTCTTTCAACGGTGAAGGAAAACTAGCGTGAGGAAACCTGCACACCTGAGAGTTCTCCATAACGTTCTCAAAGGTGTGAAAAGTCTGCCAATCTGCACAATGCAACACCTGGCGAGCGTGATGGGTAATGGCCTAACCCTTCCCATTTGAGAGGAATCCTGTGCCAAGCACCGCAACAACCAGTTGAATTTACAGCGGTTTTGCTATATCAGTGAGAGAGTGCCAACCAATAGGCGTTTGCAAGCCGGCACTGCGACGGTGCCGGCAATGGCATGGTAGCCGGGGAAGCATAAATGTATGAAATTGTATGGCACGCTTCTCCACTTACGGCGACGGCGACGGCCGGCACCGGCTTCATACATTTATGGTTCCCGGCTGCCGTGCCGTGCCCAATCAGAGGTGAATGAGATCGGCACACTGTAGCAATAATTTTTAGACATTATACATATCACACAGTATTAGTGGGTCGGTGATGGGTTGTGATGAATGAATGAAACACGTGAATTTTTTTTTTCTGTTTTCCAGATTATCGGATAGCTTGGTTCACACGTTGGGCGTTGTAGCCAGTCTGTACGACTTCAAGTTGGAACGGAGTTCGGCGGAGCGGGTCAAGGCAGGGCTGGCTGAAGTGCGGCAGATGATCGAGCGACAGCACAGCGAGGCCTTGACTAACATGTGAGTTTATAGGATAACTTGGTCCACAAGTTGGGCGTTGTGGCCAGTCTGTACGACTTCAAGTTGGAGCGGTGTTCGGCGGAGCGGGTCAAGGCGGGGCTGGCTGAAGTGCGGCAGATGATCGAGCGACAACACAGCGAGGCCTTGACTAACATGTGAGTTTATCGGATAGCTTGGTTCACACGTTGGGCGTTGTAGCTGCATACGACTTCAAGTTGTAGCGGTGTTCGGCGGAGCGGGTCAAGGCGGGGCTGGCTGAAGTGCGGCAGATGATCGAGCGACAGCACAGCGAGGCCTTGACTAACATGTGAGTTTATCGGATAGCTTGGTCCACACGTTGGGCGTTGTGGCCAGTCTGTACGACTTCAAGTTGGAGCGGTGTTCGGCGGAGCGGGTCAAGGCGGGGCTGGCTGAAGTGCGGCAGATGATCGAGCGACAGCACAGCGAGGCCTTGACTAACATGTGAGTTTATCGGATAGCTTGGTCCACACGTTGGGCGTTGTGGCCAGTCTGTACGACTTCAAGTTGGAGCGGTGTTCGGCGGAGCGGGTCAAGGCGGGGCTGGCTGAAGTGCGGCAGATGATCGAGCGACAGCACAGCGAGGCCTTGACTAACATGTGAGTTTATCGGATAGCTTGGTCCACACGTTGGGCGTTGTGGCCAGTCTGTACGACTTCAAGTTGGAGCGGTGTTCGGCGGAGCGGGTCAAGGCGGGGCTGGCTGAAGTGCGGCAGATGATCGAGCGACAGCACAGCGAGGCCTTGACTAACATGTGAGTTTATCGGATAGCTTGGTCCACACGTTGGGCGTTGTGGCCAGTCTGTACGACTTCAAGTTGGAGCGGTGTTCGGCGGAGCGGGTCAAGGCGGGGCTGGCTGAAGTGCGGCAGATGATCGAGCGACAACACAGCGAGGCCTTGACTAACATGTGAGTTTATCGGATAGCTTGGTTCACACGTTGGGTGTTGTAGCTGCATACGACTTCAAGTTGTAGCGGTGTTCGGCGGAGCGGGTCAAGGCGGGGCTGGCTGAAGTGCGGCAGATGATCGAGCGACAGCACAGCGAGGCCTTGACTAACATGTGAGTTTATCGGATAGCTTGGTCCACACGTTGGGCGTTGTGGCCAGTCTGTACGAGTTCAAGTTGGAGCGGTGTTCGGCGGAGCGGGTCAAGGCGGGGCTGGCTGAAGTGCGGCAGATGATCGAGCGACAGCACAGCGAGGCCTTGACTAACATGTGAGTTTATCGGATAGCTTGGTCCACACGTTGGGCGTTGTGGCCAGTCTGTACGACTTCAAGTTGGAGCGGTATTCGGCGGAGCGGGTCAAGGCGGGGCTGGCTGAAGTGCGGCAGATGATCGAGCGACAGCACAGCGAAGCCTTGACTAACATGTGAGTTTATCGGATAGCTTGGTCCACACGTTGGGCGTTGTGGCCAGTCTGTACGACTTCAAGTTGGAGCGGTGTTCGGCGGAGCGGGTCAAGGCGGGGCTGGCTGAAGTGCGGCGGATGATCGAGCGACAGCACAGCGAGGCCTTGGCTAACATGTGAGTTTATCGGATAGCTTGGTCCACACGTTGGGCGTTGTGGCCAGTCTGTACGACTTCAAGTTGGAGCGGTGTTCGGCGGAGCGGGTCAAGGCGGGGCTGGCTGAAGTGCGGCAGATGATCGAGCGACAGCACAGCGAGGCCTTGACTAACATGTGAGTTTATCGGATAGCTTGGTCCACACGTTGGGCGTTGTGGCCAGTCTGTACGACTTCAAGTTGGAGCGGTGTTCGGCGGAGCGGGTCAAGGCGGGGCTGGCTGAAGTGCGGCAGATGATCGAGCGACAGCATAGCGAGGCCTTGACTAACATGTGAGTTTATCGGATAGCTTGGTCCACACGTTGGGCGTTGTGGCCAGTCTGTACGACTTCAAGTTGGAGCGGTGTTCGGCGGAGCGGGTCAAGGCGGGGCTGGCTGAAGTGCGGCAGATGATCGAGCGACAGCACAGCGAGGCCTTGACTAACATGTGAGTTTATCGGATAGCTTGGTCCACACGTTGGGCGTTGTGGCCAGTCTGTACGACTTCAAGTTGGAGCGGTATTCGGCGGAGCGGGTCAAGGCGGGGCTGGCTGAAGTGCGGCAGATGATCGAGCGACAGCACAGCGAGGCCTTGACTAACATGTGAGTTTATCGGATAGCTTGGTCCACACGTTGGGCGTTGTGGCCAGTCTGTACGACTTCAAGTTGGAGCGGTGTTCGGCGGAGCGGGTCAAGGCGGGGCTGGCTGAAGTGCGGCAGATGATCGAGCGACAGCACAGCGAGACCTTGACTAACATGTGTGTTTATCGGATAGCTTGGTCCACACGTTGGGCGTTGTGGCCAGTCTGTACGACTTCAAGTTGGAGCGGTGTTCGGCGGAGCGGGTCAAGGCGGGGCTGGCTGAAGTGCGGCAGATGATCGAGCGACAGCACAGCGAGGCCTTGACTAACATGTGAGTTTATCGGATAGCTTGGTCCACACGTTGGGCGTTGTGGCCAGTCTGTACGACTTCAAGTTGGAGCGGTGTTCGGCGGAGCGGGTCAAGGCGGGGCTGGCTGAAGTGCGGCAGATGATCGAGCGACAGCACAGCGAGGCCTTGACTAACATGTGAGTTTATCGGATAGCTTGGTCCACACGTTGGGCGTTGTGGCCAGTCTGTACGACTTCAAGTTGGAGCGGTATTCGGCGGAGCGGGTCAAGGCGGGGCTGGCTGAAGTGCGGCAGATGATCGAGCGACAGCACAACGAGGCCTTGACTAACATGTGAGTTTATCGGATAGCTTGGTCCACACGTTGGGCGTTGTGGCCAGTCTGTACGACTTCAAGTTGGAGCGGTGTTCGGCGGAGCGGGTCAAGGCGGGGCTGGCTGAAGTGCGGCAGATGATCGAGCGACAGCACAGCGAGGCCGTGACTAACATGTGAGTTTATCGGATAGCTTGGTCCACACGTTGGGCGTTGTGGCCAGTCTGTACGACTTCAAGTTGGAGCGGTATTCGGCGGAGCGGGTCAAGGCGGGGCTGGCTGAAGTGCGGCAGATGATCGAGCGACAGCACAGCGAGGCCTTGACTAACATGTGAGTTTATCGGATAGCTTGGTCCACACGTTGGGCGTTGTGGCCAGTCTGTACGACTTCAAGTTGGAGCGGTATTCGGCGGAGCGGGTCAAGGCGGGGCTGGCTGAAGTGCGGCAGATGATCGAGCGACAGCACAGCGAGGCCTTGACTAACATGTGAGTTTATCGGATAGCTTGGTCCACACGTTGGGCGTTGTGGCCAGTCTGTACGACTTCAAGTTGGAGCGGTATTCGGCGGAGCGGGTCAAGGCGGGGCTGGCTGAAGTGCGGCAGATGATCGAGCGACAGCACAGCGAGGCCTTGACTAACATGTGAGTTTATCGGATAGCTTGGTCCACACGTTGGGCGTTGTGGCCAGTCTGTACGACTTCAAGTTGGAGCGGTGTTCGGCGGAGCGGGTCAAGGCGGGGCTGGCTGAAGTGCGGCAGATGATCGAGCGACAGCACAGCGAGGCCTTGACTAACATGTGAGTTTATCGGATAGCTTGGTCCACACGTTGGGCGTTGTGGCCAGTCTGTACGACTTCAAGTTGGAGCGGTGTTCGGCGGAGCGGGTCAAGGCGGGGCTGGCTGAAGTGCGGCAGATGATCGAGCGACAGCACAGCGAGGCCTTGACTAACATGTGAGTTTATCGGATAGCTTGGTCCACACGTTGGGCGTTGTGGCCAGTCTGTACGACTTCAAGTTGGAGCGGTGTTCGGCGGAGCGGGTCAAGGCGGGGCTGGCTGAAGTGCGGCAGATGATCGAGCGACAGCACAGCGAGGCCTTGACTAACATGTGAGATTCAAAATCGACTTTTGAAGTCGAATTTGCTTGAAATTCAATAAACGGGATTTGTTCTAGAATAAATTATTTAAATAAAAAAATCGTTAACTTCAAGTAAAGCTTAAGAAAAAGATATGGTGATAGGTTTTTAAAAATTCTGCGAAAACCCTATAATTGGCTGGGATAAAAAACTAGCCATGTCTGATGTCACTCTCCAGGTCCTCAACCATACCCATGCAAAAAATCACGTCGATCCGTAGCTCTGTTGCGGCGTGATTGAAGGACAAACCAACAAACACATTCGCATTTATAATATTAGTATGATAATCGTTTTGATTCAATTACATGAAAAAAGTTTAGTTATTTTCTCCATTACATGATTTTGCGTGTGACTGTAATATTCAAAATGACATCATCTGCTAATTCGCCTTTTTGGTCATAAAATGAATATTTATAACGAAAAATAATATTGCAGAAGCCAAGTACGCGGAACGCTGTCTATTTTCGAGGGCATCTTCAAAGACTATACAGATCTTCTCAAGAAATCTGTGACAAAACAGGAGCCTGTAAGTGTTTCCTAATTTTAGAGTATAGATTTTTGAAGTGGCCTTAGATAGAAAGCTTTAATTGGGCTTCAAGAGACACTAACAGGCAAATTCAGCTAAGCTGCCTTTGCTGTCAAAAATAGTCATCAATTTCAGGCATTAGAAATGAACTCTCCGGTTGCACTATTGTCGAATATTAATCAAATTCATGTTGATATTCTTAAAAAAAAAAAATTACTAAACAAAAACTACGATCACGCAAATCCCTTAGTCCGGACTGATCACCATCATGAGCAACCCGTCATTACCTGAGCACAGATCTCCTTACAGAGAAGGGTTATAGGCCAAAGTTCATCACGCGGGCCCAATACGAATTGGAAGACTTCACACACCTTAGAGAACATTATGGAAAACTCTCAGGTGTGCAGGTTTCCTCACGATGTTTTCCTTCACCCTTTTTTTTTTTATAAGAATAGCGAGCAAACTAGCAGGCGGGTCACCAATGCTTGCCGGCTTTTCAGGAATTTTTTGGTCCGCCCCTTGAATAACCCCAAGTTGTAATTAAGCGGGAACACCGTCGATGGGAGTTGGTTCCACAGTTTGGTAGTGTGTGGAAAAAAGATCTGGCACAACGGATAGACGAAGTGCTCCAGGCAGCCAGGTGGTGTTGGTTAAATTGCTTTCGGTGGCGTGCGGTGCGGTTATAGAAGAGAGAGGGTGGTATACGGTCAAATAGCTCTTCAGAACACTACCCGTTATATAGCCGATAGAATACGCACACCTTGAAGCATAATATTATGATATTTGACTGTCGGACTGATAATTTAGGTGGATTATACGGGTCTGCCCGCGAAATTCAAATTTAATTTGGTTTTTCGCAATTTGTAAACTAATACGACAAAGTAGGATTATGGCATTCTAATTGCGCCAGTGGCAGTATCATCTTCTCTCTAGGTTTATTCTATCTCTAGGTTTATATAAAAATCTTTACTCGAAAGTGTCCAGTTTAAGAAAGTAGTCAGAATATCGACTAATTTGTGATTAACTCACGCCCAACTCGATATTTTGACTAATTTCATAAACTGGTCACTTTCAAGTCAAGATTTATATATAAACCTGTGAAGATGATACTGCCATTGTCGCAATTAGAATACCATAAGCCTTCTTTGTCGTATTAGTTTACAAATTGCGAAAAACCAAATTAAATTTGAAATTCGCGGGCAGACCCGTATAATCAACCTTAACTTATTCGTCATGCTCGTGAACGGGTTCCACCAGCGGCAATGGGGCTACTTTCTGTCTGCCCGTCTTGACATGTGTTGAATTATAATTAGAAATAATTACGTATGCTTTTGTGGAACTTCCCCTCATTGTGGAAACTGCATACATAGTATATATCTATTAAGTATATTGTAAAAGTATTTTGAAAAGAGCAACTGCCGAGTTTCTTGCTGGTTCTTCTCGGCAGGAACGGGATTCCGAACCAGTGGTAGACTCATTGACAATTCAAAAGTACTTGTAAAAGTTTATTTGAATAAAAAACATTTCTATTCTATTCTATTCTATCTATATAATTATTTTAATTCCATACAGAAGCCCCAATCGCAGAGCGTGGAGCAACTGTCGGCGGCACTGGTCGCGCGCGGGCAGGAGTTGCAAGCCTTGGAGGCAGAACTAGCCGTCCTCAAGAACTATAAGGATGACTGCGAACTGCTGAAGGCGCAAGTCGAGTTGTACAAGTAAGTAAGCCAGTTCGTTGTTTGCGCTCAAACGTCCAAGCCATCAATAGGCTCGTGATTACTCAATTACGCCTCAAGAAAGTTTGAAAGTCGTTTGTGGGAATGGGGTGTGACATTTTATAATATAATTCAACTTTAAACTTGTCTTTACAAAGGTTTAAAAATCTATTCATGTATCATAAAAGTTTAAATATCTGCCCTAAATAATTTAAACTTTTAGTTTGTAATTAATTTTTCTACTTTGTGCATTGACTTATATATACTTAGTATGAAGCAGAATCCGCTTTCTGAACCGGTGGTAGATTCATGACGTGTCATAAGAGCCACAGGTTGGCCTACGTGAAATAAATAAATAATTTTAAATTTGAATTCATGGACCGGTTCAGCAAAACGTTATCGATTCGTTGATACGATTTCTTCTTAAAACACCGACTTTAACAACCTCAAACAATGTTACTAGGAGGTTGTTAAGATATGCATTTAATTGTTAGTAGAACCATGAACATTTTTGTTTGGATGGGCCCTTCTATAGCTATTTACTTCATTGACTATGTCCAATAGAATGAGGCTAAAGTTTTGCGAAGCAGTGATAGCCTAGTGGTTAGGACTGTGGTCTCCTATTCGGGGGGTCGCAGGTTCGATCCCGGGTACGCTTCTACTGCTACCTCTGACTTTTCGGAGTTAAGTGCGTTTAAGCAATTAACTATCACTTGCTTCAACGGTAAAGGAAAATATCGTGAGGAAACCTGCACATATGATAGTTCTTCATAATGTTCTTGAAGGTGTGTGAAGTCCACCAATTCGCATTGGGCCAGCGTGGTGGGCTATGGCCTATAACCCTTCTCTGAGAGGCGACCTGCGCTCAGTAGTGAGCCGTTGATGGGTTGTTAATGATGATGATGATGAAAGTTTTTCGTATTTATTTGACTCAGGTGTGACTTCGAGGCTGAGCGCGAGGCCCGAGAGAAGATGGCGAGCGACAAAGAGAACATGCAAACCGACCTGCGCACCGCGCAGCGCAAGATACAGGAGCTCACTACACAGGTAAACTGCAGTACGATTCACATCTGATGGAGCGCGTTGGACTGCATTCACAATGCAATAAAATTTAAATGTTTAATGTAGTCTGGGAATCATTGTGGCTCCTCGCGCACATTTAACATGTGAACATTAAACGTCAAATTTTATATTTCAGTTATTAAATCGTCATGTCAAACTGCAGCGGTAAAAATTGTGCAAGTACCCTTCAGGCACGCACAACGAATCTGTTAGAGATGTTAGCAGGGGCCAGGGAGTGCAAAACTGGCAAGAATCAATACCAATATGGTTACAAAATCAAATAGCTGACGCAAATTTTTATCTTTACTTTGTGCCTCGGCTATAATTTTCAACATACCTACCACATAAAAAACTATTTCCAATAAGTATTACCGTCTGACGCGCTCCGTTAGATATGCATCGTCCTTCACAATTGCATAAAGGCCATTTCCCTCAAACGTAACACTCCGATATAAAAAACTGGTGTTACTGGTGTCTTTGTCAAGGTAGGTAAAGCAACCAATCCTATATAAGATTGTTAGAAGAATGGCGCCTACCTTTCACACTTTTATCACGGTTATCAATTCGTTGGAATCTTTTTTTCTTATGTATGTTCACCGATTACTCGAAGACGCCTGAACCGATTTGGAAATTTTTTTTTTTGTTTGAAAGGGTATATATACTCCCCAGGTGGTCCCATATAAATTTTATCGAAATCGGTCGAGCGGTTTTTAAAATATCAACAATAAATTAAATACTTTGTATAGTATGTGTGTAATGTAGTAAAGCGAGAGTTTGAAGTCAGTTGTTTAAAAAGAATTTTTTATATTAAATTATACTCGTAATGAGTACATTTCCATATAATCAATTACAATCCATTATCTTTTTTTCGACTTTCAAAAACGGACACTTAATTCTAATTCCACAGTTGGAAGAAATCCGCATCCTAAGCCCGGCCCTACACAAGAGCGTGACCACGAAAAAGGCGCCTTCCAACCCCGCGACCCCCGCGCGCGCCCCGCGACCCTCCCCCGCCGCCACAGCTGCCGCCACCACCACGACTGGCAATATGGTGAGTTTACCATGACAGGATGTTTGTTAGTTTTACTAAAGATTTGAGTATATTTGACCTAAGGATGATTATACGGGTCTGCCCGCGAAATTCAAATTTAATTTGGTTTTTCGCAATTTGAAAACTAATACGACAAAGTAGGCTTATGGCATTCTAATTGCGCCAATGGCAGTATCATCTTCATAGGTTTTTACAAAAATCTTTACTTGAAAGTGTCCAGTTTAATAATTTAATCAGAATAAGGCGCGTACAAATTGGTGCAAGGTAACATGCAATGTATCATGCAATGAAAGAATTTGCCGTACACATTGCTGCAATGTATCATGCAAGGTAACATACAAGGTAACAAATTCTCATAGTTTGGACGTGTTGCGCGCGCGAACGGTGCATTACACGCGCACGCTACGTGCATTACAAGCCGCGCGCGGACCGATCCGTGATTTGTCGGTTTTTCGACGAACACAAAGGAGTGCGCAGTGTGCGCGGGGAGGTTCGTAATGAATGCGCGGTAAGAGCGCGCCACGCGTCCACGCTTGCAGCGAACATGCAATGAAAGGCAGAATGATACATTGCATGTTACCTTGCACCAATCTGTACGCACCATTATACTCACAAATTAGTCGATATTCTGACTAATTTCTTAAACTGGACACTTTGAAGTAAAGATTTTTGTAAAAACCTGTGAAGATGATACTGCCATTGGCGCAATTAGAATGCCATAAGCCTACTTTGTCGTATAAGTTTACAAATTGCGATAACCAAAATAAATTTGAATTTCGCGAGCAGACCCGTATAATCCACCTTAAGTGTGACTTTGAAGCTGAGAGTGAGGCCGGCGAGATGGCTCATGGTTCATTGTTAAAAAAAAGTTGCAAGCGTAGCGAGCTCAAGTTTTAAAAATATTCAGGTACTAGCTGGTGCCAGCGACTTTGACACCTTGATTTTTAAAACTCTTGCGGGAACTCTGGATTTGTCGGAATAAAAAGTAGCCTGTCACTCTGCCGGTCCTCAACTATACCCATGCAAAAAATTACGTTGTACCGTTGCTCTGTTGAGGCGTGATTGTAGGACAAACCAACATACAAACACACTTTTGCATTTATAGTATTAGTATGATTAAGGATGATGCAGCAGTGGCATCTTTAGTTTTAGGTACTGAGTTCAGAATAGATTTATTCTTACTTATTTCAGGATTCCTGATACTATTGTAAACGGAGGTACAATTTAAATCATTTCATTTCATTGTAATTAATGTTTATAGCAAGTAGGATTTTTATTAAATGACATATTTGTAACAAAGGTGCGTAAAAAGAAGAAAATAGAGACCAAATTGAAAGAAGAACCGCCTCCGCGCGAGCAATCGCCGCCGCCGCTGCGTTTCGACTGCCCAGTGTGCGACCAGCCTTTCAAGAGCCTTATACTCTTACAGCAACATGTCGACTCTTGTTTACTATAATTTTAGGATTCTATTTAGAAAAATGACTTAATAGTGTAATGTTAAACCAAAACTTAAACTTATAAAGAACTTAAACATATAAAGGATGTACATAAGGACAGCTTTTTTTTATTACTAGATAGGCAACGCTGGGAAGCACTGATGAGGTCTAGGTTGGAGCGCGCTTGCCTAGAAAATGCCTATTCACTCTTGCCTTGAAGGTACTCAAATTATAGAAGTGGCAGGAAACACGGATGCTGGAAAGGTGGATTGTAGTAATAATTTCGTTTAAAATTTCTTGCTATTGTGAATTTTTACTTAATTAATTAAGCTTAATATTTAGTTAAGTACACACCAAGAGCGTCGCCAGCCGATGGCCAAGGGGGGGGGAGGGGGCAAGTTGACATTATTATGGAGGACGGGAAAAGTATGAATAAATAAAACTTATGCGTTGAGTTAGCAACGAAGCACGAAGCACAGACGAACAGATCGTAGTGATTTTTCCCAGGGGTACCAATTTGGCAGCGGTATCTGGATTTCAATGATGAAGTATCTACTAGTACTATATTTTTCAAATGTCTAGGGGGGGCAGCTGCCCCTACCTACCCCCCCCCCCCCCCCCCCCCTTGGCGACGCCCATGGTACACACGTATGCGGAACCACGCTCAAACATTGCATTTTTTAAAAATATGATCAACTATAATATGAACACAATTAATTTAATTATTTTTACTATTTTTTAAAAATATTAAAAATAATTATTTATTAATAATTATTTATTAAAAATAGTAAAAAGCAATGTGGCATCTCTAGTTCCTAACGAGCTCCATTGCAATATGGGGTCTTGGAAAGTAGATCAATAACTGTAACGTTTTGCTACTAGATGTCGCTAGCAGTTGCTTAAACTGAGAAAGTAGATACATATCACTAATTTCGATGCGGACGGGTAGTTCGACCGTGGCTATAGTGTAAGTGGCTAACACACTCGGGCGCGTTTCCCAAGAGATGTGGGTTCGAATCCCGCTGGCTTCGGAATTTTTGATATGTGTTTATAAAATTTATTCTAATTTAATTATTTATATTATGTATGTATATGTAATGCATATTATACAAGCTGTTGGTTAACTACCCTAACTTACCGAAACCCTTACGTTGGGGACGGTGTACAGATACATGAAAAAATATCATGAGACGTGTAGCTCATATCCTGGGGAAGTTATGAGGACTTCAAAAATTTACCATAAATGTTTACGTGGCATCCCTTAAAAATAGCTTGAAACAGCTGATTCAATAGCAATGAACTGCGAATGATAAAATATTCAGAATGAAAAATGTTAAAAAGAACTCCTAAGATCCTACTATCCTAGTAGTATGTGAAGTACTAGTTGCTATGCTATAGCTTTGCGATAAAATGTTCCAGAGGCTATACCTAACCATCATTAGGCATGCAATTTTTCCTGTAATCATCAGTATTGTTCAGTAAAGTGAAAACCGACTAGAAATCTCGTATTTTTGGAAGAATATGCCCGACTACTTTTGGACTCCGTCAGTCAAAGTCCGTACGTAATCCTTAATTTTGTGAGTGCCGCCTCTTTCTTTGTAGGTAATTAATATCTTGCGTTGCCGTTTTGATCAATAATTACTGTAGTTTACTTTTTAATAATAAATCAATTGCAAAATGATACAATTAATTATTATTATCGCTTGCAGTGGGTTCTAACTTTAGTAGTCAAAAGCGTGCCGCAGTCGGCGTCGGCACTGCCCGCCCGCGCGGGTGGTCTTTGGCGGCGCGCCCTTTATTGTGTTAAAAGGATGCCGCCTGTATTGAATTCGCCACGTGCAAGTAAAGGCGAGGCCACATTGTAAAAATCTTCGACGTCACATAACGCACCGTGGAAATGTCCGATTTGGTGCTGCTACCGTAAAAACCTGCGATGCGACGACGTACTACCATTCTGTCGGTGTCCACACTTCTCTGCGTGTGCGCGTGTGCATGTCAAGATGATTAATTACGGTATCAATTATCAGCACCCCGATTCAGAACCTTACGATAACATAATTATCTATCGATTCGGTTTGTTATCGTACGATAAGATGAATTTTCAATTAGGAATAATCGTATCAACAGAGAAGTTGTCGAAATCGAAACCGAATCGAAACGACGTAGATATCGTTCGATATCTTCTATCAAACGCTATTCACAACAACCTTATCGAATAAGATTTTCCGAACGTCCAATAATTTTAGTTGGTTAACTATCGAAAACTACAGGGCATACGGTATCCTTTTGTTTATGTACTGTGTTTACTGGTTTTTCGTATAAAATGATCATAATGAATGATTTTGGTATGTAAATGTTTAATTACCGTATTGTACGTATTTTAACATTAAAATAATAGATTATGTACACCACAACAAAATAAAATAAGAACCCAGAGCGGTGAAACATGAACTTAGCGCCACCTATCGACGAAGATGAAAATTGGCCGTCAATAATTTAAAAAGTTATCATTTTAAATAATTCCTTTAATGACCTTCGAAAATGATTAAAACCTATTTATTTAGTGCTAATATGAATTAATAACAAGTAAAATTTTGGTAAAACAACAAACTTCGTAAATCCACATGTTATTTAATGCATCTTGTCGATACCGATAACGAAGCCGATACCGTAGTCGATATCGAATCAAATTCTCTTATCGAACGTTCTGAATCCTTCTGAATCGCACGGCAAAAAATTTTTAATACGAGATCGATATCTAATCGTATCGAAACGGTAACTTATCGAAATGTTCTGAATCGGGGTGACCTCCTTAATTCATGAACAACCTCTCTTTTGGGAGAAGCCAATGGAAGAAATGAAAAATGGTTGCTTGCAAATAGTTCCTTCCATATTTAAATGTTTACATCCCAATTTTGAGAAGATGAATACCCAGTACCTACCTGTCTTTTGTGTTTTTTCTTGATGCGTCTTGAACACAACTTAACGCAAGCAGAAGTAGTACTCAGTGAGGTCTGTCTCACTAGAAAGAGTTTTCTCGTAAGATGCCGCGCCATCGTTTTTACTATGCGATGTGTCGCACGGCGTAACGCAAGTCTTGTGGACGCGCCCTTACGGCGGCATATCAAATATCTGCCTATCCAAAATTTCTCGGAATACTAGGCGAACATGAAAATTAGGTTTTTTGATAGTGTTGCCGTTTTTAGGATTTTTGCCTTTACTTGGGGAGAAAGTAAACAACACAAAATACTTGTGCAAGACTTTTGCTTAACTATTTTGACAGGAATTGACGATAATTGCGAGTGCATTTTTAAATTGCAGAATTTTGTAATCTAACAGTACCTACCAAATGTTAGGTACGTTCTTGAGAGGAAAATGTGGCTTTTCAAAACTAAGACTGTTGTTAGTAAATATTTTTTTTAAATTGCTTCCTAAAAGAGTATTCAATTTTCTGTTTTACAAGTTATTTGCCATAAGAAAGTCAAAATATTTTTTTAGGGCCTCTAGGGATATTTTTTAGAGAAAAAAGTGTAAAAACAAAATCATAACTGGGAACACTGCTTTTGAACTTGAGGTTTTTTGCATTCGTTATTTGTACAGCAGTTACTCGTGAATGGTTGTAAGGAGAACACGGTAGCTACTAGTAACTGATAACTTTCAATAGTGTCTAGTGATTTGTGGACAATGAGCTACTCAAATAGCGAGTATTATGACAAATGATCATGTGTGTCGGAGCTTGTGACGGAAATTTAGCAGCAGCTCGAAGGCGATACAGTGAACTGTATGTTGAGGGAAGGCCTAACCCCCGACCGCTTCCGTCACCGGCTTGCTTCCGAGGTCTGGTGAATCGGCTGCATGAGACTGGCTCTTTCCATAGACGCTCCAGCGAAGGCCGACCGTCGACCCTTAGCCCCGATTTGGAAGAGAGCATTTTGGACCATTTCGCAGAAGATGCAACCCGCAGCACTCGTGGTGCAGGTCAGGTTTTCGGAGTTGACCATTGGTTAGTATGGAGCACGTTGAACCGCGATGGTCAGCACCCTTACCATTACCGCAAGACCCAAGAATTGTCCAGCAGTGACTTCGGACCCCGCGTTCAGTTTGCTCGATGGTTCCGAGAGCGAGTGGCAGATGACCCATCATTTAGCCGCAAGATCTTATGGACGGACGAGGCAGCTTTCACACGAGGAGGGCTCTTTAACTGCCACAATCAGCACGTGTGGGCCCACGAAAATCCAAAAGTGCACCGAGTCTCCAGCTTCCAACACCGTTGGCGCATCAAAGTTTGGGCTGGCATAATCGGTGACCGGTTGATGGGTCCAGTGTTCATACCGTCCGCTTTGAACGCAGAACATTATGTGCAGTTTTTGAGGACGGAACTGGAGGAAATGTTGGAAGGTCTACCGGTTGCTACATACGCGTCGACTCAGTGCTCCGCAGGATGGAATTGTGCATAGAAAAGGCGGGTTCGCACATTGAACCGTTTCTGTAAACTGTTCTCATGGTGTGTGTGGGTGTGTGTGTGGGTGTGTGTACAACATTTACGAATTCCTACGTGATGAGTGCTGTGGTGCAATCTTTCCATTGGGAGACTGGAATCCGGATCCCTTTTACAAGTAAGATACATTGTTACGTAGTAACTTTTTATTTATCAAGTAGTTATTTTATTAATAATACCTACTAGTTCCAATAAAGTGAATGCGTACCTATTCAGCCTGCCGGCCTCTTTACCATGTTCGTGCCGAAGGGCGCGATTTTTCATTACAAAGATACCCCGTATGATGAGTACCTACTTAGAGGCAACATTCAAGGTCAACACGAAGATAAAGTACCAACGCCAACATGAACTAGCGTAATTTTTCTGTGAAGTGTGGTAGTGGTTTACATGTTCGGTTGAGAATCTCGGATTCTGTTCGGTCTGAGTTCGAATCCTGCGGTGTCAGTCATAACATTTTTGAGTTGAGTTTCAGCCAAAAAATTAGTACGGGCCTAGAGTTAGGAAATTAGGGGCCACTCTCGTTTCAGCCTCTTGGGCCAATTTTAATTGGGTTAACCCTCCAATCCAAGTACATCCATACCTCCAAGCTGCTCCAACCTACAATGTGGTTGGTGGGATTCAATTAAATTAGGTTAGGTATCTTGCTATCATTGATAGGCGGCGTGACACAACGCCAACTGTGACGAAACGCGACGGGAGTAGGTATTTTCAAAAATGCTATCTGTTTCACATTTTACTGACCCCGACCCGTATCGTGCGATAGAGAGAGTTGGAAGTCCAGCCATTTGCCTACATTTTATTCTTGAAATATTGTTTCGGGTGATAACGTTTTTACTCCCCCAAACATTTACGAAAATTAGACAATTTTAGTCATTTACAACTAGACGATCCTCTTAAGTATCAAAGTTGACAATTTAGAAAGAAAGTCAGAAATTACCAATAAGTCAATACGTGTGTAATTTTGAACCGACACGGGAATCGAACCTAAGACCTCGTTATTTGGTCATCAGTCATCACTACTACTGAGTACTACATTCTACGAGGCAGAGTGGTCGACTCGTCAGTTGTCAGGAAAGGTCGTCACTCGTCAGAGATTCGCCCTTATTCCGGAAAAGACGGACATCGCAATCGCGGCGCAGCTACAAACAATAGGTACCTACCTACATTGGTACAAACAACGCCGCCTGCGCGCAGGCGGCGTTGTTTGTACCAGGGCAACAGAAATTGAAAGAGAAATACTTTATGTCGCATGATGTCATTTACCTACATACTACATAGGTTGTTATTTTCGAGTTAGGGTTGCAAAAATTTATTTTCCTTAATTAATTAATTAATTTTGTATGGAACTTTTTAAAAATTAATTTTCACTTTTTACCTCCGCCAATGTGTTTATAGGGTCAAAGTGCATGGGTAGTTTCCGGTAAGCTATACATATTAACAAACACCTTGTATAGGTTGCACATGCGATGTACCTATGACGTTTTTTTAAAGTGATACCTACTGACATTTTTCATTGTCATTTTATTTATCATTAGTCATTACAGTTTGTAACGTTGCTAAAATAATTAATTGTTTTAGTATTTAAGTTATTAATGAGCTCAAAATAAGCCTAAGCTTATTTAAGCCTTAAGAAAGTTATTTATTAATAATTATTTAGTATTCATATCGCATTTTTATATTAGTGAAGTTTTTTTTTATTTATATAACTATGATTTGTATCAGATTTTTATGAAAAAGTTTTTGTAAGTGTAGTAAGAAATAAAATGAATTATTTACTTATTAATATTTTTTGAATAATTCTAGGTATATCATTTGTAGGCATTTTATAGACATGAATATTATTCCATTTTATGGTAAGATATTTTCTTTGATGTTGTTTTGTGTTAACATGTTTGCATTTTAACTCGTGTATTTTTGAGTTTTTTTTTGTGTGCGCATGATACGTGTTTTCTGTATATACTTACACAAACAAAATAAATTAAAGTTTCACGCGGTGATTTTAAAATAAAATCACGATGAATTTTGATTGGACTCTCACAGTCAATTATAGAAGTAATTCAGGCTTTTTCATTTTACTAATAGATATAAATATGTATTGAATTTTTGTTAATTTAAAAAAAAACTAAAATGCGTGCATGTACTAGTCATGCCAATGTAATGTAACATTCGTTATTATTTTTTATAAATTTTGTGCGTTTTCAGGAATATTTATAATTAACGCAACTAATAAACTAACGCAACGTATTTTATACTAAGTGTTCGCCATATTGTTTTTCTGTTACGTCACGCCATCAGTGTCACTCCCACAACTAAATCTTTTTGAACTACATGCATTGTATTTATGCATACATGTTATTAGGTATAGCCTATTATTACTTAGCTGTCTTAAACCGTAAACAAGTGTTTTTTCGTAGAAATGCTTATGCGCTAACCACAGGCATAGGAAGTTTTTGGTGGAAACTAAGGGCCAGCGCGCGCCAAGAGCAGAGCAGCGCAGAGCATTTTTTGAGAACACTGAAAAATTAACTTTACGACTATTGCATACAGTGCAAAATTCACTTCAAAACGTACTTCAATTTTGTACTGTATGCAATCGTCAACGCACTTCAAATATGCAAATAATCCTATTTTAATTATTGGCTATATTTTTTGTATTTGCAGGTATTCAAATGTCCGAAATGCATGAGGTTCTCCAGCGACCAGTACAAGGTGATGGAGGACCACTTCGACTTCTGTTTGGACGACTTTTGATCACCCCGTAAGTTTGTCGATTGTACATCATACCACTTTTGATCACCCCGTAAGTTTGTCGATTGTACATCATACCACTTTTGATCACCCCGTAAGTTTGTCGATTGTTCATCATACCACTATTGATCACCCCGTAAGTTTGTCGATTGTACATCATACCACTTTTGATCACCCCGTAAGTTTGTCGATTGTACATCATACCACTGCTGATCACTCCGTAAGTTTGTCGATTGTACATCATACCACTTTTGATCACCCCGTAAGTTTGTCGATTGTACATCATACCACTTTTGATCACCCCGTAAGTTTGTCGATTGTACATCATACCACTTTTGATCACCCCGTAAGTTTGTCGATTGTACATCATACCACTTTTGATCACCCCGTAAGTTTGTAGATTGTACATCATACCACTTTTGATCACCCCGTAAGTTTGTCGATTGTACACCATACAAATTTGATCACCCCGTAAGTTTGTCGATTGTTCATCATACCACTTTTGATCACCCCGTAAGTTTGTCGATTGTACATCTTACCACTTTTGATCACCCCGTAAGTTTGTCGATTGTTCATCATACCACTTTTGATCACGCCGTAAGTTTGTCGATTGTTCATCATACTACTTTTGATCAAACCGTAAGTTTGTCGATTGTACATCACACCACTTTTGATCACCCCGTAAGTTTGTCGATTGTACATCATACCACTTTTGATCACCCCATAAGTTTGTAGATTGTACAGTCGGCTGCAAAAGTCCATATAGAAAGAGCAAACAAGTTGCCTTGCATGCAGTCTGTCACTCACACACTTACTGTAGTATTGAACTGAAATCGTTTGAACCTTATGTAGTTGACTTAAGGTTGATTATTGATAGATAATATTTATTTGTGTGAGTGAGCATGCGAGTGATACACAGCATTGCTTGCGCACGGTTTTAGCCTTTAAGCTATGTATGGACTTTTGACGTCGACTATACATCATACCACTTTTGATCACCCCGTAAGTTTGTCGATTGTACATCATACCAATTTTCATCACCCCATAAGTTTGTCGATTGTACATCATACCACTTTTGATCACCCCGTAAGTTTGTCTTACGTTCTAAATTTAAGCAATTAAATATCTCTTGCTTTAACGGTGAAGGAAAACATGGTGAGCCGTTGATGGGGTGCTAATGATGATGATGATGACAATATAACATTTAGGTCTAGATTTAACTCTGAGCAAACCAACTAAAAGGTTTTAAATTCTTTTTACAGGTACAGCCATCTAGTGCGACATTCGGATTAATGTATTTATATTGATAAACGTGTATTTATGTAGTTGCCATCACTTAGTACTATTATGATCAAAAGGTTTATAGTCAATAAACGTTATGAAACACTTCTAAGATTTGTGATATTTGCTGTATTAGATCAATAGGCTTTCGGCGATGAACTTGAAACACTTCTAGTATTTGAGATAGCTATTACAATAATCCCACGCCTAGATCTAATGTGAGACAACTCAAAACTTTCCCTGGGCGAAAAAAAAAGTCTCTATGAATCTTTTGTTTAGAATAGAATAGAAATGTTTTTATTCAAATAAACTTTTTTACAAGTGCTTTTGAATCGTCGATGAGTCTACCACTCGTTCGGAATGCCCATCCTGCCGAGAAGAACCAGCAAGAAACTCGGCAGTTGCTCTTTTCAAAACAAGTTTACAATATAATAGATATTATGCTATGTATGCAGTCTTTCTACAATGAGGGGAAGTTCCACAAAAGCATACCTAATTATAATACAACACATGTTAAGACAGGCAGACAGAAAGTAGCCCCATTCCCGTCGGTGGAACCCGTTCACGAGCAAGCTGTTAGTAAAGTTATGAAACTCAATTTTATTTTGTCACATTTATCAAAATTTATTTTATGACATATAATAAAATTGAGTTAAGAAACTTTACTAACAAAAGATTCAGAGATACTTTTTTTTCGCCTAGGGAACAAAGACCTTTTTTGAGTTGTCTCACTTTAGAGCTAGGTGTGATGTTTAAGGAACTAACCGACTAAGAGCGAAGTAACGCGCGTTGCGGCGGCGTTGCGTCGATTCTGCGGCGCCGTTGCAGCGTCATAAATAGAACAATCCGTGGTATTAGCACTTGCGAATTGCGTTTTGAACTTAAGCCAAGATGGTCTGAGCATTCGTTTTCTAATTGGAACTAAAAAAATTTGAATGTTATTGTATAGTGAAACAACTGTATAGATGGCAAAAGATCTGTCACTAAACACATTCAGGGTACCAATAAATAATTGACTAAAGTTATTCCATTGCTCGTATTACATACATTAGCGTCAAAGTAAAATGATCCTTGATTGTATTGATTTAAACTTTAAAGTCACAAATTCAGTACAACCGATTTTAACATAGAGCTTTATGGAGCGTATCGTACATACCTAAACGTATAAGAATGCATACACGAAGTCGAGCTCTAATTCAATGTTGTTATGGTTTATTTTACTTTGACGCTAATTTCATCGAATACTATTACGATCAATGGAATAACTGTAGACAATCGCACCTCTGATCAAGTTTCCGACCAGTTGAAATATTGGTATTTTACTTTAAATGCTTTGTATTTTAGTTGAAATAATACATCTTCTCCTTTATCAACCGATAGACGTCCACTGCTGGACAAAGGTCTCTTGCATGGACTTCCACAGGCTTCGGTCTTGCGCCGCCAGCGTCAATTTGTGTATTTGTATTAGTGCTAGTTACACTTAAAATAGTTATGACAAATCCCTTCTCTATTTCTCTTTGATACGCCATTCGTGCTTTTATGTTGTGCACATTCTCTAAACTAAACTTTAATGACAGAGCTCTAATAGTAATGCTTTCCTTTTCTATGGTGCTTTTTGAAAGTGATAAAATTATAAAAATGGTCTAAAAACACCTGTCAATGTAGATTACTTTAGAGATTTGATTCAACTTACTTTAGACTATGTTTATGTTTTGTTATTGTTATATATTAACTAGCTGACCCAGCGAACTTCGTACCGACAGCAAAAATATTTAGGGGTGGGTCACCCTTATCATTTAGCAATATAAAATAGCTACAATATCAAATGTCATCTAATATATAAAATTCTCATGTCGCGGTGTTTGTTACCAAACTCCTCCGAAACGGCTGCACCGATTTTTATGAAATTTTGTGTGCATATCGGGTAGGTCTGAGAATCGGCCAACATCTATTTTTTATGAAAAATAGATTTTTTATTAAAAATAGATTTTGGCCGATTCTCAGACCTACCCGATATGCACACAAAATTTCATAAAAATCGGTCCACCCGTTTCGGAGGAGTAAGGTAACTAACATTGTGACACGAGAATTTTATATATTAGATGACATTTGAATGTGTAGCTATTTTATATAGGTAATGTGGCTAATACGGTATTTGACTATATTAAAAATATCGTTTCATTTGGTGTCATCCTAAAAGATTATTATCTAAAAACATTATTCCATACGACAAAACTAAAAAAATAAAGTTTTATTTTATTATAAAACATTAAATAAAATTGCTATAATTCCGGCCATGGTCACGTGATCGAAAACGTTCCGTGATCTCGAATGACGTAACAGTCCACGCCACATATGGGATGTGGAATTGTCATTGTTTGAAATGTGAACTGTTACGTCATGAGAGCAAATGGAACGTTTCGGCGGCAATTTATTTTTTTGAATTTATTTCTCGATTTTTATGAAAAATACTGAAAATTATGCCGAAATATACGTTTTGTTAGCTTCAGCATAGCATTATTAACAATTTAAGATGATTTTCTAAAAGTAGTCAAATACCCTATTATGTTATATACAATCTCTAGACTGGAGATTCTAGGGAAAATGACAGATCTAAATCTCGTGCTATCTCCCATTCATTATACTCTGCAGAAAAGGATAGCACATGATTTAGACCTGTCGATTTAGTTCAGAGATGGTATTCTCTACTCTGATTGGCTAAAATTGTGGCATTCTTGCTGCATCAATGCATTTTAACCAATAACGGGAGAGTACCAGCCAATCAGAGGTCTTTGCCATTGTTTAATTTAAGAGAATACTACCACCTAATTAGCTACATTGTAAGAACTATCTATCTATTATGTACCATAAATGATTTTAATGGAGTGCCATTTCTTAGTGATGATTATAAAAGACATTATATTATTATTATTATTAATGAAGAACAAGAGACGTTTAAATTTTTAAATCGTATTAATAATAATTTTAGGTCCTTATTTAGAAATTAATATTAAATTGTATCTAATTAATTTGTTAAAATCCAGTATGATGCTATAAAAAGAATACCTATGTAAGTTTAGGTATTAGGTACACAAAAGTAAATTTTATACATGGATTCTCAGAAAGGGAGAGAAAATTGGAACGTCTTTTTTTGGCTTTAGGCTTGCGCATGAAGATAATTCTTTGATGGAAACTGTACTGTTCGCTCAGTACCGATAAACCAACATGATAGATAGCTATGTATGTATATGTATTAGGTACATAATATACAACGTGTACTGAGAGTCCGAAAAATGACTGCAGGGTACGTGTGTGTAGCTAATAAAGAATCATCTATAAAAATATTGAATAGAAATAAGCACATTTTTTTACCATACAAACTTATTCAATTGATATTAATGCGTTTACTTGTGACATAACCCTATGATTAACTCTGAATAGGTTACGACGCGCTATGTCTTTTAGGGTTGTGCTAAGATTGTTATTGGTGAAAACTTTCAGTGTGGCTTACTCAAAAACTATAAGGGCTTCGAGTCCAATGCTTGTGCTGAAGACTTCTTTATGAAAGATACAAAGGTACCCTGCAGTAGTTTTTCGGACTTTCAGTACACGTTGTATACACTAGCACTCACATATCCACACCGTCTGAGGATCTATATACCACTGCCCGTTCTTACATCGTGGCACCGGTATTTATAATAAAACTAGCTAATGCCCGCGACTTCGTCCACGTGGATTTAGTTTTTAAAATCCCTTGGGAGTTCTTTGTTATTTTCCGGGATTAAAGGCCTATTTCACTTTCCAGGTTCTCCACTATACCTATGTTATCACGTCGTCAATCCGTAGTTTTTTTTTGCAGCGTGATTGAAGAACGATAAACACTTCGCATTTATAATATTAGTATGATTTTCCGCTTACCTACCCACACTAGAGAAAAAACTGATGAGGTCTAGGTTGGAGCGCGCTTGCCTAGAAGATGCCTATTCACTGTTGCCTTGAGGGTGTGTAACTGGCTTCGTAGAGCGTTGTCTGTGTCACTAGCGCAGGCGAAAATGCTCAGTCTACAGCACCGTCGCAATGTCGCCTGTCTATCGGTCTTCTATCGGATATACTTTGAGAGTGCGCTCAGGAACTTTTTAAACCTGTGCCCCCTTCACCGTTTTACCGCAGAACTTCGAGAAATCGTGAGCGTTGGTACCCTTTCGTGGTTGAAATCCAACCTTCTCGCACAAAACGCTTCAGTTCAACGTTTCTGAATCGAACCGCTAAGATGTGGAACGCACTTCCATCATCTGTGTTTCCGGCCACGTTTAACCTCAGTATCTTCAAGGCAAGAGTGAATAGGCATTTTCTAGGCAAGCGTGCTCCAACCTAGACCTCATCAGTGCTGTCCAGTATTGATGTCAAGCGCAAGCCTATCCCGAAATAAAAAAAAAGTTACTCGTACTGATGTGACGTTTTTCATAGATTTCTGACATCTTTCGCTTCTTGCGACAGGGACGACGCTCCACAATGTCGGAGTTAGCTAATATTCTCTTTCAGGGATCGATGTGTAACATTATAAAATCACTGTTTTGATTCTAACGTTTTTTTCAACGCGCGTTAATAAATCGACCGTGAGTATCAAAGCTAATAGTACCCTTCAAAGTTTTGACATCGATGAAATAACAGTCATAGTACGATTGTTTATTATAAATAATATCAAATCGTTACCATTAAATTTGCATAAGGCAAAAACATCATAACCAAATAAACATTTTAAGGCCTGAATGTTTAGATTGTAAGAAAAGCTTATAAAAAGATGCTATATTTACCTATTTAGTTTTTTATTATTACATAACGGGTAAACTAAATTTGATAAATTACTACCACTTTTATAAGTTCAAATGATGTATCCAACGTTATTTTATAGTGGGCTTGAAAATATTAAAATGCGTCTCAGCGATCACATTTTATAGCTGTACCTGATAAAAGTACAAGTAGGCACTATGGTGGGCATCCGTCTATACATATTATATATAGCCAGCAGTAGTCTAGTATTGCATCATTGTAATGTCAGAGGAAAATGGACCTTAAAAACCTTACAAAAGAGAATTACAAAAAAAAGGGTGATTTACACGATAGGCAAGTTAGGAATCCAAACAGGCTCGTGATTCCTCGATGTCGCCTCAAGAGGGTCCGAAAGACATTTGTGGGAATGGGCGTGACGTTTTATAATAAAATTCCACAGTCGATCTTAGACTTGCCTTTACACAAGTTTAAGAAATCAGTTAAAACTAATCTCATGAAAAAAGCATATTATGCAATTGAAGACTATTTAGATGATAAAAAAGCGTGGACATAATTCTTTCGAGCGATTCATGAGACAGCAGGTGGTAATTGAACTGTTTAACTATTCTATTGAATGTAAACTTATTATATATTGAATGTAAACTTATTTTGAAAAGAGCAACTGCCGAGTTTCTTGCTGGTTTTTCTCGGCAGGAACGGCATTCCGAACCAGTGGTAGACTCATCGACAATTCAAAAGCACTTGTTAAAAAGTTTATTTGAATAAAAAACATTTCTATTCTATTCTATTCTTATTTTAAAGCCGTAAACTCAATTCTAGCTATTTATATCGCAGTCTGCTGGGGCGTTAGCTGTAGAATTGTAGATAGATATACTCGAGCCTTAAAGCAAGACCGTTAAGGTCCATTTTACTTTAACAGTTACAAAAAAAATTAAAATGCCGATCCGAATAAGTATTCGGGTCGGGAAACTGAACAACCATCATTTATGGGAAATTAGTTTTTTTTTCAATGTTTACGTTATATTCGAATTTCTTGAAAAATTGTTTCATTTAAATTCAGTGTGATTGTACGTAAGACTGTCTGTTCCTAACTATATATATAGTACATAGGTTATAATTAATGTTTTTGTTTGTAGACCCATTTAACTGCATATCAATGGTGTCTAATCGGTTGTATATAAATCATTAAACCGAACCCAATTACATTTCGCATCCATAATTAATTATGGATGGGAAATATAATAGTCCTCTTAAATTGACATCTACAAATAATAGTCTACCCTTCTATAAAGTCTATTGCAGAGAACGTTTTGAAAAGAATAGAAATATTTTTGGTCTTACCAATTTATAATGTGTGGTTTTTGACAGCCGATTTAGCATTGTTCCAATTAAGCAATCATACAGCTCAGAATAAGATATACATAATATCGTGAGAATTCTTCTAAAAAATACAACCTCGTTGCAAAAAATTGTTTTTTGTTCTTAAGCCCTTCAATACCGGTGATAAGGTTTCCGCTTCATTTCTGTACTGTGTGATCGTTAAACTGTGGTATTATAATTATTTTGTGCATAAAATAGAAATTAGTAGCACAAATCAACCGTTAAAAAAAACAATAGACATCGCAATTTAATTCATTTAACCTAATTTGAATTCTTATTGTTGTTTTTTTAACGTAATAAAGTTATTCTTATACATATTATTTTTTTGTTTCTATAGCCTATGTCCGCGATTTGTTTCGCGCGGATTTTTTTTTTTTTTTAAATTCCGTGGGAACTTTTTGATTTAGCTCAATTAAAAATAGTCTATTTATTCATCTCATCAACATCAGCTGTGACGTTGTCTAAAATTGATTGCTACATAGTGACGGTCGCCATCACCTCTGATTGGCTGAATTTATGGCGTTCTTGTTGCATCAATACTTCTTCTTCTTAACGTGCCGTGTCCTTGCGAAGGTTGGCAAACATTAGGGCGATTTCAACTTTTGAGATCGCTGCTCTAAATAGTGATTTTGTGCTCTTTCCGAACCACTGGCGCAAGTTTTTAAGCCAAGATATCCTTCTGCGGCCAGGCCTCCTTCTGCCTGCCACTTTCCCCTGCATGATAAGTTGAAGGAGTTCATATTTCTTGGTGTTACGCATCACGTGCCCAAAATATTCCAATTTCCTCCTTTTTATGGTTGTTAGTATCTCTGTGACCTTCCCCATTCTTTGTAGCACAGTGCTGTTTCGTACACGGTCTCTCCAAGAAATTCTTAACATACGTCTGTACACCCACATCTCGAACGCTTCCAGTTTTCTAGACATGACTTCTGTCAGCGTCCAAGCTTCTACACCATAGAGAAGTACAGAAAAAATATGGCACCGCGCTATGCGTGTTCGGAGAGAAATGCTTAAGTTCCGGTCACAAAGAACTTTTTCATTTTCGAAAAAGCGTTGTGTGCTTGCTCTATTCTGCATCGTATTTCGAGGCTGTGATCCCCTGTTTCGTCTACCATTGTGTCTAGATATTTGAATTTAGTGACCCGTTCAAGACCCTGACCATTTAGGGATAAATACGTGATAAGCTCAGATGTTCGGCTTATTACCATGTACTTCGTATTTTGGTATTGATATTAATACCGTATTTAATATTCAAATTCAAATTCAAAATTATTTATTTCATGTAGGCCAACCTGTGGCTCTTATGACACGTCAAGATTCTACCACCGGTTCGGAAAGCGGATTCTGCTGAGAAGAGCCGGCAAGAAACTCAGCAGTTGCTCTTTTCAAAATAATCATTTTACAATATTAATAAGTAGCTATTACATTGTAATAAGTTTTTATACTATCTTGTGGGCAGCTGGATGCCAAGCTGATTTAACCCGTGCATCTTTGTTAGAATAGAATATGACATTTCCACAAAACGTACTACAATTCAATTCATGTCAAAGACGGGCAGACAGAAAGTAGCCCCATTCCCGCCGGCGGCACCCGTTCACGAGCATGACGCATGATCCAGCCATTGCTTCGCTCGACCATATTTGAGGGAACGTAACAACCCGCACCAAACGACACCACCACAGAAATGTTTAAAGAGAGCGTGACATAGGTACTTAGTCTACCCGTATCAAAGCATCGAATTGAATAATATTATTCAAACACTAATTTTAAGATCCCATGCAACTTTGTCATTAAGAAAGTCATTAACTTTGTAATAAGCGCGACTCAGTAAGTGAGTTTTTACGCATTGTTTAAATTTGTGCAGTGGCAAATCTAGCAATTCTTTCGGAATCATATTATATAAGCGTACGCTCAACCCCACAAAGGATTTTTGCACTTTGCGCAGGCGACATGATGGAATTTCTAGTTTATGACGATTTCTAACGAGTCGATTGTGTGTATTGCCTCTTTGTTTATGCAGATGAATATTTTGTCTCACAAAGACTATATTATTATAAATGTACTGTGAAGCTACCGTAAGAATACCAATCTCTTTAAACTTTTCACGAAGAGATACGCGCGAACCGAGTTTATAGATAAATCGAATGGCTCTTTTCTGTAATATAAAAATAGTTTCAATATGAGCTGCTCCGCCCCACAATAAGATTCCATAGGACATTACACTATGGAAGTAGGCAAAGTAGACCAGCCTAGCCGTTTCCACATCGGTAAACTGTCTGATTTTTCTGACAGCATAGGCAGCTGAGCTGAGTTTACCCGCTAATGTCTCTATGTGAGCGTCCCACTGAAGCTTACTATCCAAGGTCACCCCCAGAAAAACTGTGGAGTTCTCAATTATAAGGTTTTCCCCGTTTATTTTTATTGTTTTGTCAATTTTCTTAACATTTGGTACAATAAATTCTAAACACTTGGTTTTTTTAGCGTTCAAGAGCAAATTATTAACAGTAAACCAACGCGATATCTGAGATAAGGTATTGTTCACATCGTCAAAATTTACTTTGTTTCTGTCAGTTTTGAATATTAGAGATGTATCATCTGCAAACAACACAATATTGCAAGCATCGCGGACATGATATGGTAAGTCATTAATATACACCAAAAATAGAAAAGGACCCAGGATAGAGCCCTGTGGGACACCCAACAGAGTAGATGAACCCCGCGACTTCACGTCACCTACGCATACACTTTGTGTTCGATCACTAAGGTAAGAGGCAATGAGATCAATTGCAACGCTTCTTATGCCATAATGACTAAGTTTGAGTAAAAGAGTTTGGTGATCAACGCCTTAGATAGGTCACAAAAAACCCCAATAGCCTGAAGCGTTCACAGAATGAACGCTTCCAGGCATCGAAAATATGTTCAAGTAGCTTTGCACCAGCATCAGTCGTGCTTCGACCCTTCGTGAAGCCGTACTGTTCGGGGTGTAGCAAGTTATTAACATTAAAATGCTTCATTAGTTGATCAAGTATAATTTTTTCAAATATCTTACTAAGTGTTGGAAGGATTGATACAGGTCTGTAATTATTGAGGTCAGTTCTGTTGCCTGATTTAAACAGGGGGATGAGTTTGCTATGTTTCATCAAATTTGGAAAGATACCCATAGCAACACATTCATTAAAAATTACGGCTAAATAAGGAGCAATGTCATTTATTATGTCAGATATAATTTTTACAGACATACCCCATAAATCACCAGTTTTTTTCATTTTCAACATCTTAAAATTTTTTATTACCTCAGCTGCAGTGATAAATTTGAATTCAAATAAAACATTGCACTCATTGACGTTGCCTCTCAATAAACTCTGAGCTGCAGTAGGTGAGGAATTCAGAGAGTCAGTCAGCAGAACAGGAATGTTCTGAAAAAAATTCTCGAAAGTATTTGCAACCTCCACGTCAGAAGTTATTTTATCATTATTAACAATAATTTCAAAGTTAACATCACGTGATTTACTTTTACCCGTTTCTTCATTAACTATATTCCACGTGGTTTTTATTTTATTATCGGATTTCACGATTCTCTCTTTAATATGTATTGCTTTTGCGTGAATGCATACGTTTTTAAATATCTTAGAGTATGTTTTCACGCTTTCAAGAAAACTTGAAGACCGCTTAAATTGTTTTTCTTCATATAACTCATACAGTCTATCTCTACTTTTGTAAATACCTACGGTAGCCCACTCACTGAATTTTAATTTACCATTTACATTTATTTGTTTAAAATTCAATATTTTATTAAATTCAGTGTCTATTGTCTTGAAGAGACCAGTAAAAAGTTTATCTGGGTTACCATTTACATACCTAAGAGTTCGAAGTTTGTCAGAAATGTGACATTTAAACCGCGCCAATTTACTTTCTGATAATGGTCTACACTTAACAATTCTTTTGTCGTTGCTTACATTGTTTGAAATTGTAAATTGTTGCCCGCAGTGATCTGACCTCAAATTGTTAATTATTGATTTATCCGTAACGATATCACTGCTGCAAAAAATGTTATCCAAACAAGTGGCCGAAACTTCTGTGATCCTAGTTGGTTCACAAAAAGCGTTATTTAGATTAAAACATTTAAATAAGTTTAGAAAACTGACAGTGATCGAGTTCTCCACTAGAATATTTACATTGAAATCACCGCAGACTATAACCTTTTTTGTGGACAATACTAACGGAAACCACCGAATCGACTAACCTTTGAAGGCCCGCAATACTATCGGCGATTAATATCGTCAATACACCATCGTCGTCAATACACTTTAACCAATAGCAAGAGAGTACCAGCCAATCAGAGATGATTAAGAGTCACAGTGTAGTGATCAATTTTAGACAAACCCACAGTGGTTCAGCCGTTAGGCCGTATTGTGGTCATTTTTATTTTTATAAAAGTAAAGTGTTAACCTACACTTAAGGAAATATCAGAATAAATTTATAAACACATATCAAAAATTCCGAGGCCAGCGGGATTCGAACCCACATCTCTTGGGAATCGCGCCCGAGTGTGTAAATATAATAGTGTATCTAAAATAGTAAAAAGCAATGGGGCATCTCTAGTTCCTAACGAGCTCCATTGCAATATGGGGTCTTAGAAAGTAGATCAACAACAGCTGTAACGTGTTGCTGCTAGATGTCGCTAACAGTTGGTTAAACTGAAAAAGTAGGTACATATCACTAATTTCGATGCTGACGTGTAGTTCGACCGCGGCTATAGTAAAAGGCTAACACACTCGGGCGCGATTCCCAAGAGATGTGGGTTCGAATCCCGCTGGCCTCGGAATTTTTGATATGTGTTTATAAATTTATTCCGTATTGTGGTAAATTCTGTGGCACACAATTTCTTAGTCTAAACTAAACTAGATTGACAGGTCTAAAAACTTTTCAGAATACTCGTTGCAGAAAAGGATAGCGCCTGATTTAGACCCATTGAGATCTATGATTAACATTGGCTGCCGTCATATTTACTTTTGGATTTATGGATGCGGGTTGTTACGTTCTCTCAAATATGGTTGAGCGAAGCAATGGCTGGGTTATGCGTCATGCTCGTGAACGGGTTCCGCCGCCGGAATGGGGCTACTTTATGTCTGCCCGTCTTAACATGTATTGAATTATAATTAGGTAGGTAAGTATGCTTTTGTGGTGCCGTGTGGTGATGGCAGATCAGAATACAGTTGTCACCACCCCTCCTCTTCCCGCGGGTGTCGTACGAGGCGACTAAGGGAATATAACGGAGAACGGGCAGCAGCGTCCCCTGTGCTACTACTACCATCTACTGCGATCACCAACCCGTCTGCCCCGCGTGGTGATTATGGGCAAACCCTCCCCTTGGGAGAGGCCTTTAGTCCAGCGGTGGACTGTTATAGGCTATTGATACCTAATGATGAAGCTTTTGTGGAACTTCCCCTCATTGTGAACACTGCATACATAGCATAGTATCTATTGTATTGTAAACTTGTTTTGAAAAGAGCAACCGCCGAGTTTCTTGCTGGTTTTTCTCGGCAGGAAGGGCATTCCGAACCCTCATTTCCGAAAGTTTATTTGAATAAAAATCATTTCTATTCTATTCTTGCTTGAGTTACGAGTGTCCAAGGAACTAAAATTAGAGAGGGCACTAAGTAGTTAACAACTGATAGTTGACACTTTTTGGCATTTTCTGCATCCCTATATTAGTTCCAGAGACACTCGTATGTCAAATGTGGCGCTTTAAATTCATCCATAATTTAAGCTGTCATTTGTATAGGGGCAGCCACAGTCCAGTGGTAATCATAGATTAATTAGAGAGATCAACGGGTCTAAACATAGCGGTTTCCTTTTGAAAAGGATAGCACGAGATTGAAACCTGAAATTTAGTTATGAGATTGTATACTTATAATATAAATCAATAGTTTATAAAGAAATTGTTTTTCGGGAAGATACTCGTAGGTACCTTAAATCACTTCTTGCATAATTCTCTACATGCATTTCGAAGTTAAAACTGTACAAGCAGACGAGACAAAAAAGTATTGAATATGTAGATGCTAGATATATGTCTCTTGTAGAAACTTTCACATGCCGTAGTCTTGCGCCGCTTGTATTCCGTGCGGCGGCTTTAGATTTGTAGGGCAGGAAATAAAAATCGCATAATCGTTTTTTAAATGAAATATATTTCATGGAACCCGTAGCGTTTCTTAGCTGTTGTATATAAAATTTATACAAATAGATTAATATTTTACTAGTTCAATATATAATTTTTTTTTTCATTACAATAATTCCATAAGTCCTATAAATCGTTTTACATCTCTCGCTCCTAAAAACCATTAGCTAAATTCGTTACAACTACTTTTCTTGGGACAATAATTGGCACCATTTCTCTAAATATTATAGGACAGATATATCATATAGTAGGTAGTGGAGATTAACTACGATAATATGGCGCGCCCCTCCATACTAATAAAATCATGAGCTACTAATGACGCCGCTAGTGGTGCAACAAATCCTTGGATTTATCTTTGTTTACAGCCGTCTCAACACGCACACATGCGTTGTGGGTCTTGGTGGAGCTTTGTAAATACTTTCACAAATACTTTCAAACGTTTTTAATTTTGGAGGGGCGAGCCATATTATCGTAGTTAATCTCTAGGTACGCTTCATGAAAGTTGAAAATGAGGTGGCTCAGATGTAACTTTTTTTAAACGTTAAACTTGACTAATTATAATTCTACATTCACTCTGACTTGTTTGTTTCAGCTGTCACATTTAGCTATAACGATAACTGGACTATTACGTTACTATAAAAGCGGCTCAGGTAACCCAGCTAATAGTAAGGCCCGGTTTTCGTTAAAGCAATAGTGCAGTACTTAAGTCAAAAGCAGTGGCGTGCCTAGAGTAGGTATGATTCTTCTATTTTAATGTCAATTTTTTTTTCCTAAATAGTACTTTTCTCAGAGTAAACAGTGATTTTCTAATATGCACGCCTCTGGTCAATGGCTTGAAGTAGGTACAGACAGCGATAGACTAATTCGATTGTAACCTCTGGCCTTTTTGTTTTAATTGATCATCTGAAGTCTAAACCATTGAGCCATATTAAAGGCTTCTATTCAACTGAACACTTGCGCAACTTTCATGAAGGTCGCTCATAAAAAGTATGTAACCTCGTTACATGTTCGTTCCATCACAAGTTACATATTTAGAAAAAAGAAAACAAAAACCTTGTCTATGGAAGAGATAACTTGTGACGTAAGAAACGCTAAAAGGAACTAAAAAAAAACTGAGATTCAAATACAGAGAAAAGTTTCAGTGGATCTAATTAAAACAGTCGAATAAGTATAAACCGCAACTTACAAGTTAAAATTCAGAAATATGCTAGAGCGAGTTCCCACACGATGCCGCGCCGGACCGGGTGTGAGCCGGAAACCGGAGCCCGGAATTACGCGTTCACATCTAATCGAGCCGGTGGACAAATAGTCCGGGACCGTATTTTGCTCGGATCCGTAAAAAACCCTAAACAGGAAATTGTGAGGATATTAATTGACAGTTCAAATTAATAAACTTCATTCCTTGAGCATAGAAAAAAAAACATGGTCCAATGCACGTACCAGTTGAACCTCAGTGGGTCCATAATTAATTGAATAAAAGACTTGAAACAAAATTCTTGGCAAATGCTCAAAATGAGCAAAATTGCTGTAGGTACAAAACTGTCTTGACTTAACCAAGTTAACATGTAAAATTACCAGGGATCAGTGTGAAAATGATTGCACTACATAGTAAATAAATTCTGTAAACCATAATATAATATTTAGGATTGGTAGTCGCTTGTGGTCGCTACACACTACTGGGTACCGTTAATAATATTACGTTGCCGCATATGAGCTATTGTTTGTAGGAAGGGGGGTATTGTAGTAGCGACTAAGCTACCCATCCTAAATCTATGGTATAAACGTATCAATTTAGTTTTCTTTACAGTTTTATGTAGTACCGAATCTCAAAAGAAATGTCTGTTACTTTGCAATTTAATTGCAAGCGATTGTGATGCGAGAGGAAGGCTGGCCTGTTTAAAATTGTTGAATAGAAGTGAATTAATGGGAACTCGTCCGTAATGTGTTAAATGTCAAATTAATAAATTAATAAATATTCACTGGTAATCTCCACGGTTGCAAGTATAATAAATAATTACAATAAGTAATAAAAAAATAAATTATAAATCGTAAAAAGTAACAAATAAATAGGTTGGAAGTATGAATATAAAAATAATTCTTTATAAATACTTATCAACTAACTAAATTGCTAAATACAACTCAAACATTTCTATTTTGTGAGACGGTAAAGTGAATATTAGGTAGGTACTTTTATTTTACAAAGATTAGACGGATCAAATATTAAAACAGAAGAAAGATAGATCTTTGATAGATGTAAAATTCAACTTCGAATTATATTCTTTTCGAACTTATTATAATTTGATTTTAAATTAACAATGATAATTGTAACTGAGTTATTTATAATTTTAAACATAGTTTAATGTCTTTTTAATTTTATGTATTGTTTATTTATTTATTATTGAAATATCACTTTGCCGCCCCCTGTTATTAAAATCGGTTTGAGAAATTCTTAATTGCAAATAAAATTAAATACATTGTGTCCAATTAAATCTATTAAATATGTAAAATAATACGGAATACATACAATTAAAAGCCACGTTTGTGATTTACATAATTAAACTATATATTACAAAGGCTTATTTACTTATGGCGATCTATTGTACGTATCGTAATACCATCGTCAATACAATACGGAACATACTGTTAGTAGAAAAAAAAATAGATAAAAAAGCGTAAGTAATTCATTTTATTTAGTTAAATACTGCGTTTGGAATGCGTCACAATAATAAGTAGGTATATAAATAAGGGATCTCACGCACTACGCGGTGACCACTCCCTACTGTCTCTGGTCGCAACCATTTACCATAGACGCGGAAACTTTATACGTTCAAGGCTTGACAGGCAATCACTTTATGACAGGACGTTGTATTTTGTGGTCAGCACACACGCCCCCCTGTCAATGTCATCCGAGTATCATTAGATCCTTGGCGTACTATAACAAAGTTTGGCTACTGCATGTTGATCGTGCAGTTGGTCTTTGTCGGACAACTGCAAGATGCGTATCAGATTCCGTTCATGATGCTTTAACTGAACGATTTGCGAACACTGGCTGTGGTCTTGGCCGCGTATTGCGCCAGATCCCTTTATAGGCAATCTCAGTCGGAAAACTTTCTTTTTAAAAGAGACAGATAAAAAATTAGATGACCAGCATCGGATCCAGGAAAATATCTGCCTCAATCTTTTCTTTTTTATGAACGATTTTTCATTACCCAGGAGGCGATCTAATACTTTAATACAATCAATAAAACAAATCTTTAATATACATTACACTCCCATAGCGAGAAGCTTACAACACTTATGTATAACACAAAATAATTAATGTCCTTAGCACTGTATACACATTATCTAATACAAATTATGATAACATTACAATTAGTTGCAAACATAAATATTTTTATGTCGCGTTAGAGACTAGAATACGTTGAGGATAGAAAGCAGACGTCAATCTGGAGGAACTTGACATTTCTGTTCTGCTTTTTGTTGGCAAAGCGGTGGAATTGTGTTTTACCTTTACGCTGTACTTTTTGTTTGAACTGTGGTTGTGTATTCGATCGGTTGGGTTATACAAAATGGCGTCATGTCAAGAGTTGGCGCGAAATGTTTTGGCTGTGTGCATGTTAGCGTTTCCCGATGAAGTCGATCATTTGATCCAGCTGTTCCTCCTCGTCGTAGAGGTACAAAGACTCCATGCAACCCTTGAAGTAGGGCGAGGTGAAACATTTCGACCTGCAACATACAAACTTTCATTAAAATCTATTCAAAATGGTAGGTTCTTGCGATGCTTTAGTGATACCGTCTCCAAGCTTGTGACAAAGAACAAACGCCCGACTGGCAAGTGCAGGCAGCCAATCCGTTTGATGGAAAGCATAGTGCAAAACAATCCAAGCCATGCTCCCGGTAACATGTTGGTGTTCGTTTTTGTCATAAGCATAGGAACGTATCATAAAATGCGAATAGTTAGAGAAAGTTATAACTCTAAAAAGCCTGATTTCCTCTAGAATTCGGTACAGGAATTATCCTGAATCAATTTTTAGACACAAGTCTAGACTAAGTCTAGTCTAGATAAAGAAAACATTTAATAAAAATGATTCGGGAATCTAATAAGTTGTTATGAATCAAAGTCTTAAAAGTAACATGCACTTAAACTAGACAGATTTAGAAATACAGAAAAGAGTTAATAGTATAATATTATTATGTGATATTAGACAGTTATCAATTCAAAGATTAGAAAATGTATTTATATAGTTATTTATTTATTACATATTACATAATACTAGTGGTTCGCCCCGAACTGAGACCTCGCGGTAACGGTATCCCATGATTATTCATTCAATCGATACATGATAACCAAAACTGACATTATTATTATGCCCGTTTTCACCAAACATACCTAAATCATCCCCTAAGTAGGAGTCTCTTAACGTAGGTAGCTCCTAAATACAATCCTAAGTCCTAACATCCGTCCCAATATCCTTTTAGGTGTCCCGTACAGGATCGTGATAAATAAGTTGACAGAAAACATCAATCACCTAACTTATAGGTAGCCCGTAAAGGTTAGGGAACGTTAGTGAAAACATTGAATTATTTATCAAACATTGAATTTAACTCGTAGTTCCATGGGAATAGTTACTGACTGCGCCATCTATTAGCATTATTGTGAAGCTATGTTGATGCTATATGAATTACTGACGCCCATTAAAAATTAAATAATCTCGTTTCTTTATAATATTCATATAATTTTAGTATTTGTTGTTCAAGTACAGGATATAAGTGACCTAAAAACATAAAATCAGTTTGAAAATCCATAGCGGATTTTTCTAGAGAGCGTCTTCAAGCGAGCGTATAAAATCGCCACTTTGAAAGCCCCCCATTTCGTCAATTTTAAGGGAAAAATTAAAAAAAAAATATTTTTGTACTCAGTTCAAAATTATCTTTAAAATGATACGTAACAATTTTATGTAACGCGATTTTTTTTTTTTACTTCGCATTCGCTTCTATGAGAGCCCCCCTGAATTAAAGATTTTTATAACTTTTTAAGCCATTTTCGGCTGGAGGCCATCGGTTTACATATTATATCTAAATTTGAAGTAATTACGTTCAGTAATTCAAAAGTTATAAGGCTCTGACAGACGGACGGACGGACGGACGGACGGACGGACAAGTGCAAATCGCCCTAGTTAACTCAAAGACCTTCGCTTCGCTCGGTCGATTATATTTTTCTTATAAAAAAATCTTCAATGTTAAAACTTTGCAAGACCCATTAAACGTATGTACGTGTACGTACCCACACACTAAATTAAAAGTTAGTCTTTATTATACCTACCCTCAATCCGCAAGCCCTTAAAATACAAAAGAAATAATTGCACCGAATTCCCAAATATAACCGGTGAATAAGTGCAAATTGGTGCAGAGTAGCATGCGATTAATAGCTATAACCTGATACCTACCGAATATAAATATTTTTAAATATTTCAAGACATAACTATTGCGTGCTTATAAGTTATAATAGAAAGCGTGATTAATTTTTTTGTAGAGCTGAAATAAGAGGGAGGATATCGAGAAACCAAAAGCCATTACGATTGAAGGGATAGGATAGGGTATCACTAATAAACTACTGTATTTGAAAATATTTTTGAAATTACTAATGTTTTCAAGTAAGATCTTTGAAAATATTGAATTTGACAATTTTTGCGAAGATAATCTTGAAATTATTGCGAGTAAAATATAATAGAGATTGGCTTGGCCGAAAATTATTACGAAAAAGTATTATGATAAAAAGTCTTTTACATTATCAAAAAAAAAAAAAACTGGAAGTCCATGGTTTAAGAATGGACTGAGATAAGATTTAAAAAACAAAAAAGACTTAAGTCCGAGAAGTTGACATTATAAAAGAAACATGCAGTTAGGTTTTTGTTAAGGATTTTCACAGTTCCGGATACCAAGAAGAATGGAAGGTAGAAAGAAAAAAAAAATAAAAACTCGCCGGGTACCTAATCTGTAATCCCTGGGTCCGCCCCGTGTAATTGTTTTATATACTTCTTGAATAGTTCTAGTTGGTCCGTTTCTTGTAGAACCTCCACGCAGCCTTTGAAGTAGTCTGTCGTGAAACAGTCTTGCCTGTGCCCCAACAACCAATACATATTTTCAGTACATTAATTTAACATTTTAAAATCGTACAATAATGGAGACAATAATCTTTTTACATAAAGCTTTAAAGTTCGTCAAAATCCTAAACGTATGGCTTCCACGTTAACGTAAAGAATATTGACAATTTTTAAAACTTTCACGGATTCTCTTTTTCTAGGGCTGAAAAACACCACAATGTTAAACAACAAAAAAAAATAATGAAACAAAATGGCTGGAAAACGCCACAACATTAAAAACAAATTGCACTAAGAAAGTTGAAAATGCTCGCTGATCGATTTTGAGGTTGATCCGCACTCCATCATACTTCTTACTGATATTTATAAATGCGAAAGTGTGTTTGTTTGTTGGTTTGTCCTTAATCACTTCGTAGCAGAGGTACGGGTCGATGTGATTTTTTGCAAGGGTTGAGGACCTGGTGAATGACATAGGCTACTTTTATCACGGAAAATCAAATTCCCGAGGAATTTTAAAAACTGAATCCACGCGAACAAAGTCGCGAGCATCAGCTAGTAGACAATAATCTCAAGCTCGGTGAGCAAGCTGCAGCGCTTCAAGCAGCGTATTTTCGAAATGAAAGTGCGAATGCGCCCGAGTCGAATAAAATGGCTCTGAGTGCAGTGGACGCGAGTTGGTGACTTTTTAGCATTTTCATTATGCATGCATCAAAAAGTGTTGCTTTTTTATTCGATGACAAAGTAGCCCTTAACTGCGACCTCACCAGGTAAGTCATGATGCCGTCTTAGCCAGCTAATATAGCTGGCTAACTCTGAAATACTTTGAAGTTGAACTGGTATGGCATTGTAAAAATTAAACCCATCCGTACCTAATCGATTTTAGAATATCATCGTACCAGAACCCTAATTGGCTTGTCGGCATATCTTTAACGGTAGAGTGGTATCTAGCCACGACAAAAGCCTCCGTCCCGATAAATCTCTTGAAACGCTTGCGCCTCGTATCGATGCGATCAAAATAACTGCCCATTTTTCAACTTTCATAGTATATGTAAACGTGTTTATTTGGAAAAGTGAATACTATCAATTCTAATCAAAGATTTAAAATCGCTGGTCAGATTGGCTGTAGAACGCCGCAAAAAAAAACATGTAGTCTATGGTCGCACCTGCACAGAGTAAAAAGCTGGGGCTCCCGGAAGAGGTTATAGCAGTCGTCGCAGATGCGGTCGAGGCGCGCGAAGATGGCGGCGTCGTACACGCCCTTGCACTGCAGGTTGAAGAAGGAGCGGCGCGCCACGTGGTGCGGCGAGCCCGCGGCGTGCGGCGCCGTCACCAGCGCCAGCGTCATCAGCGCGCACACTTGGACTGAGCTTAGATGCATCTGGAACAAAACATACACACGTTAGATGGTACAGCTCATAGGCCATAGTCCACTCATCATCATCATCATCTCAGCCTGCGGACGTCCACTGCTGAACATAGGCCTTTCCCAGAGAACGCCACCACACCCGGTCCTCAGCCTTCCTCATCCAGCCATTTCTCGTCACCCGCTTTATATCGTCGGTCCAACGTGCTGGAGGGCGCCCCACACTACGCTTACTAGTTCGCGGTCTCCACTCTAGAACTTTTCGGCCCCAACGGCCATCGCTTCTACGACAAGCATGGCCCACTGCCATTTCAGCTTGCTGATGGTTTGGGCTATGTCGTTGACCTTGGTTCTCTTACGGATCTCTTCATTCCGAATCCTGTCCTAAGAAAACCTCCTACTCCTCCTCCATAGTCCACTACGCCGGCCCAAATCAAATTGGCAGACTTCACACACCTTGAGATTATTATGGAGAACTCTCAGGCGTGTAGTTTCCCTCGCGATGTTTTTCTCCACCGTTGAAGCATTTGATATTAATTAATTGCTTAGACGCACATAACTCAGAAAAGTCAGAGAGTCGAGACGTAGTCGTTTTCCTAGTTCCATGTAGGTACGTCCCTCTGACACACGCTACATCCTTACTTACCAACTGGTGTAAGATTGTAGTAAAAAAAAATAAGTGGCACTCGGGGACTGCCGCGGTAAAGCTATTGCATAGCATTTTTTATCAACTTATGCAATTATAATATTTATATAATTTATGCATAATAAAAGTTATGCAAAAAAAAATTAAAAACAAACAAACAAGAAAAGCTCACTGTCACTACTTCGCGAGTGAGATTCAAACCTGCGACATCATACACCATACGGTAAAGAAAGTGGCCGCTCGCCCACTGCGCCAAACAGACCTATTTAAGAACCTCTAAAAATGTTGAACGCTTACTGAACGACGGTGTTAGGTTTATTTTCGTTACGGAATTTCTTGATTCGGTCGCCGCGCTCAAACTGTTTGTCCTAATTCAAAGCCCGCGATAAAAGCTATGCAATAGCTTAAAAGTAGTTACTTAAGTACGAGTATAAAAAGGGCACAATCATAGCCGTCTCTATCTCCTAGATAGAGACGGCTATGGCACAATACGACGGCATTAAGTTAACAAACCATAACAACTGTAACACTAACACAGAAAAAAGGTCCCCTCGCTTGCGACGTAACCCCGAACTCGAACCGAAAGAGAGGACCGGTTCAAAATCCGCGCCACACACGGCGTCCATTACACGCATTGTTTATTGCGAATAGTGAAACTCTGAACAACTAGGGCCACCAACGTTTCAGATTTCCCAAGAAAGTCCCGACTCGGGGTCGAGATACGGACGGGTTATAAACTGGGCTAGTAGACACTTTGGACCTGTTATCACACTATACTTTTGGTCGAATATATATATATTATGATGAATGGTTTTGAAGTAAAACTTCTTTACGCACGCTTGACTTGGGGAGTAAGCTGGTGAATGCGTTACGAAAAGTGTGATCGGGCGAGGCGAACGGAAGTTGAGAGGGAGATATAAGTTAGTGAAGATAGAAGAGAGTTACGTTTCGCCTACTGTAGGGGGTGCGAGCACACATTTTCTTTCTCTCTTTCTCTTATAGCCAGTTGCCAGCCAGTTTGACTTCATTCGTGTGGTCTATTTTTATATAGGTTATTTATGTTTGTAACCGCAGTTACAGAATCTTCGCAAAATCATTTAAATAAATAGCGACTCTTGCTACTAGATAATTTTAATTTAGATTTGAAAAAAATTAAATTAAGTTTTTCATACATTGTTTTAGTTCAAAATAAATGCTTAAATAAATCAGTCTATGGGAAGCCGACATGATCGTGGGTACTCGAGTTATTACTATGGCATTCGTGACAAGAAAACGAAGAGATACAATGAAATAAGTAATCAGCGTCTATTTCTCTACATTTATCGAGTCCTGTTTTGAATATTTTCACATGGTCACCCTACTGAACCATTAAGCCAGGCTATAGCCCAGATTACATTAATTCATACAACCTCAAAAGCCGGTGGTCTCTGTAATCGCTCCCTATAAACTATAAACACTTTATGCTTGTCCACTTTACATAATCGCTATTACAGTGTAATAAGGGAGTAGAGCTTCTTGAGTAAGTACCTCCTAGCTACTACTTGCCCGACCGTAACCAAGAGTAACCTAGGTATAGGTACCGATATCTAATCAAAAATCTAAAGATAAGTAGATGAAAAAAACTCCAGATGCCTATGCAGTTTTGAAACGTAGTTCCTTATCGCGCGGTGCGGAACTCGGAAGGGGGCTAGACGGATCGACACTTTTTTGAAACCGACACTTTTTTGAATGTGAATTTGGCATTGTGTTCGGTATTTTCGCTGTACAATATTGGGTCTCCGTAGCCTTGTGGCTTCTGCAGTCGCCTAACAGTTAAAAGTCGATGGTTCGAATCCCAGCTCGACAGACTGAATTTTCTATTCTCTATTTTATTTTAAATAATTTCTACATGTGGAATTTCCACATTTGTGGGAAAGGTTCCACATGTAGAAATTGTTTAAAATAAAATTGAAAATGGAAAATTCGGTCTGTCGAGCTGGGATTCGAACCATCGACCTTTGGCTGTTAGGCGACTGCAGAAGCCACAAGGCTACGGAGACCCATTACTGTACCGCGAAAATACCGAACACAATGCCAATTTAATTAATCGAAAGGAACTACGTTCCATCCGCGTGTCCCTTGACACCTCTCAAGTTTTTTTACCGAATGGATGTTTCACATTTTTTGGGCATATTATACGTCCAGTAAAAAATTGTTATTTATTCACTAAATGTCTACTTACATTCCTGTCAAAGTTAAAAAATCAATTTGTCCGACGCTCTTGGTCATTATTCATTAATGATCTGTCCATATTATTAATACTGCCTGGCTAATCAATTCGTTCCGTTAAAACATAATATACATAGATCAAAACAACGTTTTATTTTATATCAGCAACTCATCAACGGCTCACTACTGAGCGCAGGTGGAGACCTCGCTCAGTAGTGAAAGGAGTCTCAGAGAGGAGAGTAGTGAGAAGTTTGAGAGGAGTCTCAGAGAAGGGTTATAGGCTATAGTCCACCGCGCTGGCCCAATGCGAATTGGTAGACAAAACAACGTAATTAATATTAAATAAATTATGTTCGAATGAAGCGACTCATATAATATCGATCGAACTTCAATAATTGGAAGTTCGTTTGATCACATGTCACCTATTAATAATACGCACAAAATATTAACACCTCATTTCTTTCGGTGTCCATATACAAGTTATAGTATAATATTAATTATGGACATCGAGTTTAGAAAGATGATGACTGATTACTAATCGTAGGCGTGATTTTTTTTTTGGTTTAAAAAAAATATTAGTCAAATTGAAGTTGACTAATATCCTTCCTATCCCCTCCAACTAAGCGGAAAGCTTGTGCTAGGAGTGGGTATGACAATAGTGCAACGGGTGGGATTCGAACCTGCGACCTTTCAGTTTTCAGTCCGCACCTTTAACCGTTAGGCTATTGAGGCTCTAGTTATATGGAAAGTCATCGCATAGGATAATCGCGAGCCTTTAGGCTACTACCTCAATTTTACAATGCAGGGGATAAAAATAGCTTAATAAGGGATCTCTATCGCTTAATTATCCTGTATTGCTTAGTTACTTTAGCCTTAGTAGGTGTTCCCTAATCCGGTTGGGCCCCCCGCTCGCTCGCTCGCAGCACCTCACACTTACCGGCCAGTGCCACCTGGCGGCCGGACCAGCACACTACCTGATTATTATTCTATTAATAGCACTATGGGTATCTTATACTTTTCTAGACGGTAAGGGAACTGCTTTGTATAATTTACCCGACTACGGAGGGATCAGTACATTTAAATAAGTACCTATATTATATCTAATATTATTTTCGTGATTATTTTCGTGATAAAGGATATTCAACGTAGAACCTTGCATATTGTTATTTGGTGGTCAAATGTGAAGAGATTTATCAAAAAAAAAATTTTTAGATCCTGTCTCTTGTAGTCTGTATTTTTATGTTGTTATTGATATTGTAAATCAAAATTTTATATTATATCGAACTCCCTGTCTTGGCTCTTCCATTCAAAGTGTCAATGGTAAAGTAGGTGCAATTTAGGTACTGATTTGACACAAATTTAAAAGCCAGAAAAAACAAAAGACAGCAAAAGAAACCAACGGTAGTAAATATCATAAGTCTATGGAAACCAAGCATCGCGATCGAAGTGGCTAGAACAATATGAATTATTAATATGGTTTAAAACTTAATCATAAAAATTATAATTAGGTAGGTACTTAACTGCTGCTGAAAGGAACTTTGAAATGCTGTAAGAAGTGTAGACTTAGGTACACTTTATGTAAAGGTAGGTGAACGATGTTTTAAGTAGGCATGTCTAAATGTGCTAAATCATTTATAGGAGGCCTACATTATAATGAAAAGCGTGTGTTAAAGCAGTACAAGCGAGCACTTGTTGTTAATTCCGATGGTCTTGTGCATAAAATCAATGCCTTGTTGCTCATTAAACGGTGCTACGATGTAGGTATTTTAGGTACTAATTATTGTGTAAAATCGACCACAAAATTATATCTCGAGTATACCTAGGTAGAGTTGAGAAACTTGGGAAAGTGACAATAGACTACCTTTTAGTTTTATCCCGGAAAAACAGAATAAGGTGGAGTAACTCTAACTTATAATCGGAAATTATTTAAAAAATTATATCACAAGTCATATTATTTTTTCTATTAGTATGCTCTGTCTATAATTTCAGGACGAGTTCAGTTCTTGCTCAATAGTAATTGTAAAGTTGTAAACTCATGTGCAAATAATGTTTACGTTTAGCGTATTTTATTCGACATTTTGCACGATTAATGAAAAACTTATTTTGAATAAAAATAAATAAAAGTCTGTTTTAGAATGTACAGGTAAAGCCCTTTCATATGATACCCCCTTCGGTAGTTATCTTACTTTGAAATTTCAAACGCCCGATTTTCCCCCTTTTTTAATTGAATTAAAAATAGTTAGAGCTTTAACAACTACCTATTCCAAATTTCATGTCGATAGCTTTAATAGTTACTAAAATAATAGACTATGACAGACGGACGGAGAAAGTCTATCTCACCATAAGGGTTCCATTTTTACCATTGTGGTAAAAAAAAGTAAAAAAAGTAGGTAGTTTAGTCATCGAGTTTACATCGCGGGCGAGCCCGAGTCCTGTGATTCATGGCATAAATAAAGTTATTAGACGCCATGGCTTGCGTGAGAACCGGCTGATATTATAATGACCGTGTCGAAGCTGGCAGGTCAATGCTACGGAAACTTCTGGACGCCGGGTACCTACAGACCTAAGTTAAGTTGTGTTTTAGAAAACTCCGTTTTACGACGTTCTGGCGAATTCCCTTTCGCAATGGTGAGCGCTGTGGTTTATAAGTGGGAATTCCCTGCTTCGATTCCTGGCGGTGGTAATTTGGGAATTTGTTATTTGGGAATCAGGTATGGTCTGGAGGCTTTGCCTAGTTACCACTCTATACACCGTCAAAGTGCCGCCAAGCGATTTAGCGTCCCGATTCAATGGCGTGTAGAATAGAAACCAATTAGGGGTATGAAACACCTTCGAAGTAAGCCCGCTACTACGAGTATCTGAGACTGCATCGTCAGTGTCACTTACCCTCAGGTGAATTCGCAAACAAACACATGTCAAAAGAAATCGCAACGCATCGGTTACTCTATTCTCCTCATCTGATGCTTTGAGCTATGCCAGTAATCTCGGCTCCTACAGATCTCTAAATAAAATCATCATCATCATCAACCCATCAACGGCTCACTACTGAGCTCACTGCTTATCCTTACTAATATTATAAATGCGAAAGTGTGTTTGTTTGTTGGTTTGTCATTCAATCACGCCGCAACAGGGCTATGGATCGACGTGATTTTTTGCATGGGTATGCTACTTTTTATCCCGGGAAATCAAAGAGCTCCCGAGGGATTTTAAAAACTACATCCACGCGGGCGAAGTCGCGGGCATCAGCTAGTTTCTTAATAAAGCGAAGTAAAATTCTACTTGTCTACAACTATCTTAAGGATCTATGGCGGTATGATGAAGGCTACATGCTATAGGTACAGTATACAGGCGTATACGCAAGAGTTGTGAGAGTTAGTGTGCGTTGGGTCCCACGCACTCGCTTGCACGCAGCACCGCATACAAATGCGTTGACTACAGACGCTAGACTGCTCGGCTGCCACCCAAGCGAGCCTCAGGGTTGCCAGATAATAGGGGATTTGACTGCAGTTTTTTTTATATATTTAAAACTAGCTGATGCCCGCGACTTCGTCTGCGTGGATTTAGTTCATAACATCCCGCGGGAAATCTTTGTCACCCTCCAGGTTCTCAACTATACCTATCCAATAAATCACGTCAATCCGTAGCTTTGTAGCAGGAAACATTTGGCGACGTTTTCGCATAGGCGTGGCGTCGCGCGGCGCGTGCGGCGTCGAGTCGCGCGTGAAGCTCAAACATATGGCGAAGTATGAGAGCGTTTACAGAGAGGCGTCGGCGTCGCACGCGGCGGGCGCCGACGCGGGCAGCGCGGCGGGCACCGCGGCGACGCACAGTAGGTCGAAACAGCTATATGAGGGACATAGGATTTTTTGTTACAAATTCCATTTAAAAAAATACTTATCGAAAGAACTTGTCATTCTAATGAATAATTGTTATTAAACGTTTTTCTCTAAAACTGATAGTTTGCCCGGAAAAAAATATTTTCAGTTTTTGTTGTATGGAATGAAACAGAAACTGCTAAAATTTGGCCAAGTCTTGAAAGGTCTTGCTTTAAAACTACTTTATTCTTATTCTTTGGCTTATTGGCTATAACTCTATGTTATCAGCTTGCACCCAAACTTGCCCGTTTAAAAGTTATTAGAAACCGAAATTTAAAAAAAAAAATAATTTATTGATTTTCGTGGATTATCAAATATTTGACCAAAATAATGTGCTGCATGAAAATTCTATGAATAAATATTGAAATTAACTTTAAATCACTAGTTCATCGAAGAGAAACTTATAAGTTAAGCACTTAAAAAGGATATTTCATAGATTAAAACTGTAAATTATATTAAAACTAGTGGTTCGCCCCGAACTGAGACCTCGCGGTAACGGTATCCCATGATTATTCATTCAATCGATACATGACGACCAAAACTGACATTATTATTATTATGCCCGTTTTCACCAAACATACCTAAATCATCCCCTATGTAGGAGTCTCTTTACGTAGGTAGCTCCAAAACACAATCCTAAGTCCTAACATCCGTCCCAATGTCCTTTTAGGTGTCCCGTACAGGATCCTGATAAAGAAGTTGACAGTAATCATCACATAACTTATCATAGGTAGCCCGTAAAGGTTAGGGAACGTCGTCGGTGTAAACATTGAATTATTATGTAGGTACTAACGAGTGAAAACAGGTTAGGGGCATCTGTACAAATCGTCATCTATCGACGCGAATAGAAAATATACAAAATGATATTTAACTAAAGAATAATTTTAATTGAATAATATGTTATTATATTATGTACCTAAATAATAATGGTCGACGCAAAAACTGTTTTTGGGATAAATCGTAGTCGTAACTCCTAGTTCAATGGAATAGTTAATGACTGCGCCATCTATTAGCATTATTGTGAAGCTATGTGAAATTTACTGATGTTCATTAAAAATTAAATAATCTCGTTTCTTTATAATATTCATATAATTTTAGTATTTGTTGTTCAAGTACAGGATACAAGTGAAGTAAGAAAATAAGTACAACTTGAAAATATATAGAAAATTTTCCCAGAGAGCGTCTTCAAGCGAGCGTATTAAATCGCCAGTTTGGAAGCCCCCCATTTCGTCAATTTTAGGAAAAAAATTAAAAAAAAATACGGTTGTACTCTGTTCCAAATTGTCTTTAAAATGATACACAGAAAACCTATGAATCGCAAATAAAAAAAAATTTCTTCGCATTCGCTTCTATAAGAGCCCCCCTGAAATAAAGATTTTTATAACTTTTTAAGCCATTTTCGGCTGGAGGCCATCGGTTTACATATTATATCTAAATTTGAAGTAATTACGTTCAGTAATTCAAAAGTTATAAGGCTCTGACAGACGGACGGACGGACGGACGGACGGACGGACAAGTGCAAATCGCTCTAGTAAACTCAGAGACCTCGCTTCGCTCGGTCAATAACGTGAATTCAAACAAAGGATCTACAAAAATAAAACATTCAAAATATAGCTTTCTTTATTTCTTTTTAACAATTCATTTTATTATGTATCTAATGTATCTCCTTAGCTAAACTGTCTTTGTTGTTGGAAACTAATTATTACAAACAGTGAAAAATTAGCTAATCATACTTAATATTATAAATGCGAAAGTGTGTTTGTTGGTTTGTCCTTCAATCACGCCGCAACAGAGCTACGGATCGACGTGATTTTTTACATGGGTATAGTTGAGGAACCAAGAGTGACTTTTTATCCCGGAAAATCAAAGACTTCCCGAGGTACTTTAAAAACTAAACCCACGCGGACGAAGTCGCGGGCATCAGCTTATTATTAGCTTTTAGCAGTTTCTGTTTCATTCCATATAAAACAAAAACTGATAATACTTTTTTCCGGGCAAACTATCAGTTTTAGAGAAAAACGTTTAATAACAATTATTCATCAGAATGACAAGGTCTTTCGATAAGTACTTATTTTTTTTAAATGGAATTTGTAACAAAAAATCCTATGTACCTCATATAGCTGTTTCGACCCACTGTGCGTCGCCTCGGTGCCCGCCGCGCTGCCCGCCGCGGTGCCCGCGTCGGCGAACGCCGCGGTGCCCGCCGTTACACGACGCCGCACGCGCCGCGCGAAGCCACGCCTATGCGAAAACGTCGCCTTTGATCGTCTTGCTCGCGGCATTGTTAATGATGATTCAAAGAGAAAAAATATTATTACTAATGATATTATCAATTACGTTTAGCTATCATTTTTATAATTGTCAAATTTTTTACCATAATTAACCAAAGACAAAATTACGTTTAGCTGTCATTTACGTTTTGTTATTCCACTGTCATTTGCGTTTTGTTATTCCATGTCAGATGCGTTTTTGTAATATCACGTTTTATAGTGACTTGACGGAAACGCGGTCGAACGGGATAAAAAGTATCCTATGTCCGTCTCCTGGTTCTAAGCTACCTCTCCACCAATTTTCAGCCAAATCGGTTCATCCGTTCTTGAGTTATAAATAGTGTAACTAACACCACTTTCCTTTATATATATAGACTAGTGGTTCGCCCCGAACTGAGACCTCGCGGTAACGGTATCCCATGATTATTCATTCAATCGATACATGATAACCAAAACTGACATTATTATTATGCCCGTTTTCACCAAACATACCTAAATCATCCCCTAAGTAGGAGTCTCTTAACGTAGGTAGCTCCTAAATACAATCCTAAGTCCTAACATCCGTCCCAATATCCTTTTAGGTGTCCCGTACAGGATCGTGATAAATAAGTTGACAGAAAACATCAATCACCTAACTTATAGGTAGCCCGTAAAGGTTAGGGAACGTTAGTGAAAACATTGAATTATTATGTAGGTACTAACGAGTGAAACCGGGTTACGGGCATCTGTACAAATCGTCATCTATCGACGCGAATAGAAAATATACAATATTTAACTAAAATTTAACTAAAAAATAATTTTAATTGAATAATATGGTACAAAAAAAATCACAATATAATTATTGTATTATAATAAGTAACTAAATAATAATGGTCGACGCAAAACTGTTTTTGGGATAGGTCGTAGTCGTAACTCGTAGTTCCATGGGAATAGTTACTGACTGCGCCATCTATTAGCATTATTGTGAAGCTATGTTGATGCTATATGAATTACTGATGCCCATTAAAAATTAAATAATCTCGTTTCTTTATAATATTCATATAATTTTAGTATTTGTTGTTCAAGTACAGGATATAAGTGACCTAAAAAAATAAAATCAGTTTGAAAATCCATAGCGGATTTTCCTAGAGAGCGTCTTCAAGCGAGCGTATAAAATCGCCACTTTGAAAGCCCCCCATTTCGTCAATTTTAAGGGAAAAATTAAAAAAAAAATATTTTTGTACTCAGTTCAAAATTATCTTTAAAATGATACGTAACAATTTTATGTAAGGCGATATTTTTTTTTTTACTTCGCATTCGCTTCTATGAGAGCCCCCCTGAAATAAAGATTTTTATAACTTTTTAAGCCATTTTCGGCTGGAGGCCATCGGTTTACATATTATATCTAAATTTGAAGTAATTACGTTCAGTAATTCAAAAGTTATAAGGCTCTGACAGACGGACGGACGGACGGACGGACAAGTGCAAATCGCTCTAGTTAACTCAGAGACCTCGCTTCGCTCGGTCAATAATGATATTATAAATGCGAAGGTGTGTTTGTCCTTCAATCATGCCGCAACAGAGCTACGGATCGATCTGATTTTTTGCATGGATATAGTTGAGGACCTGGAGAGTGACATAGGCTACTTTTTATTCCGGAAAATCAAAGAGTTCCCGAGGGATTTTACAAACTAAATCCACGCGGACGAAGTCGCGGGCATCAGCTAGTTTAAAATAAAGCTTTTAAGACTTAAACTGTTTCATTTTATTAATCTACTACATAATATAATCATCAGCAATGCGCCGACGTTTTTGCATGGTATACTTAGTTGAAGTCTTGGAGTGACAAAGGCTATATTTTATCCTGGAAAACCAAATGATCCCCGCGGGATTTAGAAAACCTAACTCCTCGCGGACAGAGGAGCTTGCTTGTAATACTTCAATTTCAATTTCAATTTTCTTTATTGCGAATTTGGGTAATGTACAGTTGTTGAAAATATACAAAAATACATGAGCAGCCAAACCCTGCTTAATACATTACATAAGTACATAAACTTAATTTCATCGTTATCATGAGCAACCCATTAACATCTCACTAGGTACTGAGCGCAGGTCTCCTCTCAGAGAAGGGTTATAGGCCTTATACAGGTTCTTCCGAATAGGGGACCACGAGGCTACCACTACTTCAAACATAATTCAATGTAACTTAATTAATTTAATTTTATAATTTTCACATCCATTGGCAACCCTAGCCCAACAGCAAATGAAATGCGTCCAGCCCAGCTATTTTATAAAAAAGCTTACGCGGTTTTTTTATAAGAATGCGGTCTATAATTGCACAGCTGCGTTTATCCTAGTCCAGATACCTTGTTCCCGAGGGTACTTGATGGTAATAACAGTGTCAATTCGTTAAGCGTAGGTACCTTCTTACACTTTGATTAAATGCCGACTGACTGGCTGCGGCCGGATTTTAAATCGGCTTCTATTTTTATTGAGCACTCTACGTTTAATAAGCTAGAAATGCCATTTCAGAACGAAGGGTGAAAATATGTATATGTATCTATATTATAGTTTTCTAACCTCTGAGTAAGCACGAGTTCATCTGCGTGGAGTTAGGTTTTTTAAACAACTCGCGAGACAACTCTGTTTTGTAAATATCCCGCGGGACCAATCTGTTTTTTAAATATCCCGCAGGTTCGCTCTGTTTTATAAATATCCCGCGGGACCACTCTGCTTTTAAAATATCCCGCAGGACCACTCTGTTTTTAAAATATCCCGCGGTACCACTCTGTTTTTCCGGAATGAAAGTAGGACATAACCAGGGTCCAATAACCATGTAAAAAACAACGTCGATTCGTTGCTCCGTTATACTGCGTGATTGAAGGACAAACCAAAAAAGAAACACACTTTCTCATTAATTTTTATAATAAGGACTAAGGAGAATGAGTTGCGTTGCGACTGAGAGCGGTAGTAACTTATTTTTTCATTCATTATCGCCTTTAAACAATAATAAAAAATATTATGTAGGTATCCAATAAGAGTTCATAATCAACTAGCCAGCTGCATTCAATAATAAACTTATCGAATTTACTTTGCTTACAAAAGCACCGCGAAAATCCTTATTAACATCGCCCAATAAAATAACAACCTCCTACACAAGGAAAATATTCCTTTGCACAGCTCTACGCAAATGGATATTACGTAGAGACAAAGTGGCACCGCCAGATTACTCCAAGTTGCATACGAAAGGAATGTGAAATTAATTTGCGTTTAGGGCGTGAACAGAGTACAGATAACACGTTACGACTCTATAGCAAGTGCAACTCGTCGTATAGTGTCTAAAATGATAGGCCGCCATAGCCTAATTTAAACTCAGTCGAATCAAAGATCTCTAGGTAGGATTGTTATAGAACACGATCTAGTGCCGCTTGTGTCCAGTGACTCGATTGAGATTATCCGCTCATTTAGAACTTGCCATTGAGTTTTATAATAGGCAGGATGGCCGATTTTGATAAACTGTTGGATGATGCTCGGAAGTATCTACAATATCGAACAAATATCTTATTTCAGCAAACAAAAGGTTTGGTAGATTAAATTGCCTTTTCAATTTTAAAATTCACGCCAAAACGCTGGCCGGTGTCATGGCGTCGTTCATGACGTTTTTTTTTTTTTTTTTCATAGTAGTTTGTCAAAGTTTGAACATAGGTGTGAAGTATCGCTCTGATTGGTATTCAATCCAATATGGCGGATTGCTGTATTTTATAGTTTTATTTTATAAAAATGAATATCAATCCCGCTCAAAATGGAAAAATAAATACGTTGTTTATATATCCATGAATCCCTATTTCATTAGATAAATTCATAATTTTATTGAATCTGGGTTACCGTCAGCATGCCTATTTCTAGAAACATCGTTGGTCATATTGCCCTAGCTTATCTGGTCCAAGACTTATAGGTACTTATTTTGAATTTACATTTAGGTTGAAAGTTTCCACTGGCCTTATTACGTGCGAGAAAATATTGCAATGGGTAACTATTAAATGCAATCGCATACCTACTCAGGTAATATTCGGTATTTTCCATCCACAAGATGTGCTATTAATTTGAAACTTTATACCTACCTATGTAGGTAAGGCTTCAAGTTTCTCACAATAATTATTATAAAACAACACGTCTTGTAAGGTAAAAAAACTTTCTCATTTTATGTATCAAACTCCAATGCTATCCAATAATAACAATTTAAAGCCAGTGTTAGGCTCAGGTCCCCATAGCGGGCAATCAATGGAGAGAGCTATGCTCGGAGTATCCCTGCGAGATCAATTAATCAGAAATGAGAAGATTCGTAGGAGAACCAAAGTCACCGACATAGCTCAGCGAATCGCGAAACTGAAGTGGAAATAGGCAGGGAACATAGTTCGAAGAGCTGATGGTCGTTGGGGTCCCAAGGTGCTGGAGTGGCGACCTCGCTCCGGGAAGCGCAGTGTTGGCAAAGCCCCACTAGGTAGACCGACGACATCAATCGAGTCGCAGGGAGCCGCGGGATTCAGGCGGCTCAAGAGTCAAGACCGAAAGCTGTGAAAGTCCATGTCCTAGTCCAAGGAAACCTTTGCACAGCATTGGACGTCTATCGGTTGATAAAGAAGAAAAAATAATAGGGATGTTGCCCACAAATGAACCAGCAACTCTTTATCAAACGTCAATCGGTGTTGGTACACCGCGCTTATTAATATGGGAGCTTGTATAAAATAGTGAACTTAGGTACATACATACTGAAAAGTGAACATAGAATACATAACTTACATAGTAAAAATACTTTATAATAATTTTTTTAGTTGGGTAAAGTTTCTACTCCAACTACGCGATGCTCTTGAATTCGTTCTCGTGGATTTAGGTTTTAAACTTTTCACTCCTTGGATTGAATTAGATAATAGAAAGATTCCATATCGGAAGTTTTCCAAACGATTCGTTTTTCGTCCAGTGGAAGAAAATCAGACGATTGCGGGCAGAAGTTACAGATGAAGTGGCTCACTCCGCTCGTGTCTATACTCGATAGTGCCGCCTAGTCTGGCGCGGTCCCTTAAACTACATACATCATTAAGGAGATGTAGAGGATAAAAATGTTGTTTATTTTCCATTAACAGCAAGTGGGTCAAGGGAGACGGTTGCTGTGACGGCAGTAAATGGCGGTACCTACGTACCTACACGCGGCCAGCACTAGAGCTATATCAACTCAACGCGCCTGTGAAACCTCTAACGTGCCAATGCACCTTACTGATTGAGCCTATTATGTTGTCACCACACCCTTATCACTCCCAATCGGTCAAACGTACCATTAATCTTAATCAAGTGGTAAACAAATTACGATCTAGGTCTTGATTGGTCTTCACTGATCTCATTGACCGAGCGAAGACTCAGAGACCTCGTCTCTGATTCTACTCGGGTGAATTTACACTTGTCTGTCTGTCTGTCTGTGTGTCATTATAATAATTAATTCATGAATAATATGTATTTACAACAGCTACAGCTATGGCCTAAAGACTTTGATGGTCAAGTCCTAAAGCCGAAAATAAAAAGTCATAAAAACTTCTTTCAAGGGGGCTTACAGAAGTAAATGAGGGGCATTGAGGGGCAAAAAAAATCTCTTTACAATTAGTCAACTTTTCTTCAAACATTGATCATTTTGGGGGCTTCAAAGTCGCCATATTTAGACCTGTTATCTTCTGGGGTCTCAAAAACGGCTTAACATCTAAAGCTAAAACTTATGTATTATATCAATAATTTCCTGTAGTAATTATATTACTTTATACTTTTTTTGTAAGAATTTGTTTCAGTTCATCGTGTTGTTTACATGTGACACTTTATCCATCCACCAGTAGCCTCCTGACAGACTTCTTCCTGCCATCGTAAGCACTTGGTTACACGGGAGCATACCCATTACCCAAGCCGGCATGGGTAGTGGGCACGCTATCTAGCATAGTTGTCAACTTTTAAAACCTACGATTATGTCACAGCCTAATAATTATTTGTCATGTTGTTGCAATGACAATGCGCAAAGTGGATCGGAAGCGCGCATTGTTGGGCAAACGGGTAGCCTTCGCGGTGACCTCGGCGCCGCGCGGGCGGCCTCTGCGCCGAATTCATACGCTCGCTGTGACTCCCGCTTCCTAGTTTCACTAATTCATTCTAATTCTAATTCATTAGGATAGAATAGAAAAGTGTTTATTCAAATAAATTTTGCAAAGTGGTTTTGAATTGTCATAATTACATAAGAATCTACTCTACCATTTCCACTTCAGTTACGCGACTCGCCGAGCTATGTCGGTGACTTTGGTTCTCCTACTGATCTTCTCATTTTTGATTTGATTACTCCGAGCATAGCTCTTTCCATCGCTCGCTGAGTGACCCTGAGCTTTCTTAAGAGACCCATCATAGTTAGTGACTATGTCTCGGTTCCGTAAGTCATCACTGGGCGGGACACATAGTTCGAAGAGCTGATGATCGTTGGGGTCCTAAGTTGCTGTAGTGGAGACCCCACACCGGGAATCGCAGTGTTAGCAGACCGGGGGGTCTGCTAACACTGCGCTTCCCGGTGGACCGACGACATCAAACGAGTCGCTGGGAGCCGCTGGATTCAGGCGGCGCAACACCGATACCTGTGGAAGACCTTGCAAGGGGCCTTTGTCCAGCATTGGTCGTATGTCGGTTGATAAAGAAGAATAAGAATACTCTACCATCGGTTTGAAATACCGTCCCAACATAACCTAAAATAACCAGCATTGAATCTCAGCTCACTACCTAACTATCATTGGCAAATTGCATGCCATTTGTTTGAAGGATTGCTGATGTTTTGTACCTACCCTATTGTAACACCTTTTTTATGTACCTGCCAATCATGCAAATAAATGGTATGATTTGATTTGAATTACTAAATCTCTAATAATATTTTAAGCACTAAAGTGTTTATTCTCGAAGTAATTTTCGGATGGTAATATTTTAGGTCTTTTCAAGTGACAAAAGCTTTTTACCCCGAAAAGACAATGGTTCCCGCGGAGTTTGTAAAACCTAACTCCAAGCGAATGAAGTTGTGGGCAAAATTTAGCGAATAAATGAGTAGGAAAAGCCACGGGCTATTTCTATTAATATGAACATAAAGATTTTTGTATCTAACGACGGGTACAGATCAATTAAAAAGCCAAGTCGGCATGAGCAATGGCAATTAGCCACGTGCGTCCATGTGGGTCACAGGGATTAGAGCTGCTCGAGAGCTCTTGTATACCGAGAGTGGAAACTCATTTCTGTCAGTTTATCGATAAAAAGAAGGAAACCGGCCAATTGCGAGTTGATGCGCACACGAAGGGTTCCGTAGCGCCGTACAAGATTTAACGCCAGTTATTAGGTATTAAGATCGAGTAAAAACAAAAGTTTATTTTATAGAGACCCTCTTTAAGTTTTACCTTTTTAGGGTTCCGTACCCAAAGGGTACCAACGGGACCCTATTACTAAGCCTACGCTGTCCGTCCGTCCGTCCGTCTGTCAGCGGGCTGTATCTCGTAAACCGTAATAGATAGACAGATGAAATTTTCACATATTATGTATTTCTATTGCCGCTATAACAACAAATAATAAAAATTAAATTAAATTAAAAAAATTAAATTAAAATATTTCCATGGGTACATGGAAATATTTTTATTTAATTTTTTTTTAACGGAACCCTAAAAGAGCGAGGCCCGACTCGCACTTGGCCGATTTTTTTTATTTTTTGTTACAGCGGCAGTAGTGAATTTATTACAGTTCCTGAAATAGGTACAGCCCGCTGACAGACAGACGGACAGCTGAGGCTTAGTAATAGGGTCCCATTGGCAATCTAAGTGGGTACGGAACCCCAAAAACCATTTAACCTTCTCGTATCGATATAAGGACAATTTTCATATTAAAAATTGAATGGATTGTGACCTAATTGTATTTGCAAATTGTTATCTAAGGTTGTTGACCCGATGTTCGGACCTATACCACGGTAATATTATGTATACAGTATTGTAACTCGGCCGTATCTTTGACATAAATGCCTACAGCCGCGCGGTACGTAAACATGCGATAGGGCTGCCCGCCTCCAGCATTTTAATTACATTTGCCTACTTTGTGTTTCCATTTAGTTTTGTGATTGTAAATATACTTTTTTTATATAAACAAATAAAATACTTTGTGAATTAAATAGGAAGTGTTCAATAAAAATGCGAAGAGAATGCGAAATACCGAGAGAAAAAAACGGTTTTTAGTGGTATATGTTGTTATAGCAGCAGTGTAGAGGACAAAAAGTGTCTATTAGCGGAAACTTGTTAAAGGAAAAAGCAAAAGAGTTCGCGTCTACTCTAAGCAAAAACATCAACACTTAATAATTCGAAATTTTATTTATTTTCTCTTAAAAATTTCGAACCATTTGATATTTCAAACACTCGATAATTCGTAATATTTCCCTTATTATATCTCGTAATAGTCCCTCGAGTTTCGAATCAACGAGAGTCGGCTGTATTATTAATAATAAAATACCACGTCTTTACATTGAATTATACAAACTAACAAAACAAAACACACATGCCCCGAGGTTTTAACACAAGCGTACGTACCGTATCGTGATTCATGAACCGCCTATAACTACCTATTTCACTCGTGTCAATCACTTTCCTTTACTCTATTCACTTTATTTATTAATCCAGACATCTTTTTTTCGGGAGATAAAAGGAAATACCTTATCCATTAAAAATACACACATTTTGTACCTACCTACTAGTAAGTAAAATTATTTTAGTCTTACCTTTCAGAGTTTCCAGGTAATTTAAAAAAAGTTATCTCTGGATGCGTTATTGACGAATTCATGCAACCAAAAACAGCACAATATATCCTCCTCGTCATATTAAATATGTACTTGAACTTATTTTTAGTAAAAAAATTGCGCAGTTATTGTTAAAAAACATAACACCGTCCGTTCGTCACTGCGGCACAGTCGCGACTGTCTGCGTACCGAGCGCTTACCGAGATCGAGGCGCGTAGGCATAGCTCGCGCTTCGTCCGTTTGTATGAAGTTACAATACTGTATACAGATAATATTACCGTGCCTATACTCATAAGTTTTGCTTATTGGACATAAATGTCGTCATATTATATAAGGGTAGGTATACTTATTAATTGTTTGGAAAAAAAATTTCTTTACTTGCAGAATCTGTGCCCAGTTGGCATGCCTTAAAGCCACTATCCACTTGAGAATTGAATTGCATTACTTGCAGAAATACTTTTTAAAACCATAGTCAACTACAACAAGCAACTTCTAAACTAAGTTAATTCTAAGCAAATGCATAGTTTAATACAAGTACAGGTCATCAATAACTGCTAAATATTGCACATTGAAAGTGCTAATTTTATGCATCACCGTATCCCGGAGTTAACGTAGGTACATCTATGACCTAACAAGCTTCTCTTAGAATTCCGCATATTCATTTTCACACATTTTTTATAGCGTTTCTCGTCTATTTTCATTATAGTTTTCCTTGAATTTTTCATAGATACATACTTAAAGTGCTAAACATGGTGCTAAATAATACACATACCCTAGCACTTTATTTCGTGAGGTAAATTATAATCAGACAAGAGCAACCGGTTGAGTAAAAGAAAACGACACATTTTTGAAATGCTTTAAGATTTTTTTTTGAATAACTGTAGTTATGAATATTTGTAGTTGTATTAAATTGGTACATAAGATCCTCTGTCTTGACTCAGACTTGAGTCAGAGTTAAAAGAGACACATGGAGACACAAATACCTACATAATAATTAATATAATATGCCCTGACATTTATATAGGTATTTAACTCTTTGAGACTGCAGCGCATAGTAAAAGTTCGATAGTATCTTGTTAATATAATAATATTGAAATATATATTATCTTCAACAATTGGGGCTAACTATTAAACAGCTTGGGGTTTTAACATTGACTCTATGCTACGGCGTAGAGTCAAAGTTAAAAACTTTGGCTACCTAACTTATTTCCCCATTTCCATGTTATGATTTATGAACTATTAATTACGTGCTTGTACACTTATGTATCTCTGTTCTCAATTCTACTTGAGATGATGTGAACATTACGTCGTCGTCTTGAACTTTCAATTGAACACGCAAAGCTAAAATTGTTCTGACCAGTTACGAAATAATATTGTACCTATTGAATATTACGTACGGATCCTTGTAAGTGCTTGTAAAACATTGGAATGATGGCGAATTGCCACCTAAACATATAATTTAATTGCCGAAAAGTCAGTGGTACATATCCGGGATCGAACCTACGACCCTCCGACTAGGAGACCACAGTCCTAACTACACTTCACTGTGAAGAGTCATCATCGATCATAGATAATAATTATTATGCAGATGCAGACGTCAACCTATTTATAGTTCATGGCGATATCAAACGCGTGGGATCTTTGCAATGGGTTCCAGTTTTTACCGGTTATAACGAGTTTGATGCAGACTTGTAAATTGTAATATGTAACAAGTAATAGCCCATTAATAGATTTTGCAACGTTATTTATATTGCTTTCTATTCCATTTTAATCTAAAATCGCCAAAGATCAGATGCTACGCGCCAGTGAGTTATTTAAGCTAATTATTTATTAGTAAGCTGTGATAAACTAGTGCTGGTTATCATTATAATATTTAGTTGTGTATTGTACCTTTTAAGCAAATAAAATATCACGAAAGTTTGTGAAGATGGATGGATCTAAGATGTTCGTTACCTACTCTTTCACGCAAAACTGCTGGACGGGTTTTGATGAAACTTCACAAAAATAGCTTATACATCAGAATAGCACATAGGCTACATTTTATCAAGGAAAATTAAAGAGTTCCCGCGGGAATCGAGAAAACCTTAATCAGCGAGCGGCTAAGAAGACGAAATCGCGGGCATCTAATAGCAAATAGGTAGGTAAGTAAGTTGACAATTTTGTATTCAAGTATTCTAAACTAAAATGTATTCCTAAACGATGCTAACCGCGTTCCCGGTACTCATTTAAACATTTATTCTGTAAGTGCCGTCGCGATTTACTATCGTATTCAGATGTAGGCTGGTATGCGATAGTCGAAGAGCCATATCACATTGGCCATGGGATTAATGTTAATAAAATACTGGATGATATTTTCCAGCGTCTCGGAATAAATAGGGTGTTAGAGCAAGATCCCAGTGCCGCCAGACCTAAGTTATTTTCTCAGCAATTATTTGTGTACGATAGAGTACTGTTCGAATGTTCTTTCAGTATATGCGTACCAGCTAGATTGTGCCGACGGCCAATTTCCAGATACCAGGTGCTAAAGGTAGGTAAAAACTAGAATAACTTATCTTAAATTCTCAGGGCTGATTTTCATATATGTTTTAAAGAATATTGTAAAAATTAATAAATTAATACTGCCAGACGCTTACCGCCGGCGGTTACTTTAGCCAGACGCTTTGAAGGTCCCAAAAAAAAAATATAATTTAAGTTAACTTATATTCTCAGTTCTGATTTTTATACATGATACTCAGGGAACTATTGCGATATTATCTGTAAGCTGCCAGACCTATTGGAAGGGTCAAACATCCCCCCAGACACACATTATGCGTCCCCATATGTATGAGCGCTAGAACATGATTCACTTGTTTAAGTGTGTGAGAGATAATATCATCATACTATAATATTATAAATGCGAAAGTGTGTTTGTTGGTTTGTCCTTCAATCACTCTGCAACAGAGCTATGGATCGACGTGATTTTTTGCCTGGGTATAGCTTAGGATCTAGAGAGAGAGAACTATTGCAATATCTTCTGCAAGCTATACCCAATTTTAGGAAAAAAAAGGCACTTTGGAAGCCCCCCAGGCTTCCAAAGTGGCGATTTAATACGCTCGCTTGAAGACGCTCTCTGGGAAAATTTTCTATATATTTTCAAGTTGTACTTATTTTCTTACTTCTCTTGTATCCTGTAATTGAACAACAAATACTAAAATTATATTAATATTATAAAGAAACGAGATTATTTAATTTTTAATGAGCATCAGTAAATTTCACATAACTTCACAATAATGCTAATAGATGGCGCAGTCATTAACTATTCCATTGAACTAGGAGTTACGACTACGACCCAAAAACAGTTTTGCGTGGACCATTATTATTTAGGTACCTACATAATATAATAACATATTATTCAATTAAAATTATTCTTTAGTTAAATATCATTTTGTATATTTTCTATTCGCGTCGATAGATGACGATTTGTACAGATGCCCCTAACCCGTTTTCACTCGTTAGTACCTACATAATAATTCAATGTTTTCACTGACGTTCCCTAACCTTTACGGGCTACCTATGATAAGTTATGTGATGATTACTGTCAACTTCTTTATCACGATCCTGTACGGGACACCTAAAAGGACATTGGGAGTGGACGGATGTTAGGACTTAGGATTGTGTTTTGGAGCTACCTACGTAAAGAGACTCCTACATAGGGAATGATTTAGGTATGTTTGGTGAAAACGGGCATAATAATAATAATGTCAGTTTTGGTCGTCATGTATCGATTGAATGAATAATCATGGGATACCGTTACCGCGAGGTCTCAGTTCGGGGCGAACCACTAGTATATTTTATTCTAACAAAGTTGCATAGGTTAAATCGGCTTGGCATCCAGCTGCCCACAAGATAGTATAAAAAACGTATTACAATGTAATAGCTTCATAATAATATTGTAAAATGATTATTTTGAAAAGAGCAACTGTTGAGTTTCTTGCCGGCTCTTCACAGCAGAATCCGCTTTCCGAACCGGTGGTAGAATCATGACTTGTCATAAGAGCCACAGGTTGGCCTACGTGAAATAAATAATTTTGAATTTGAATTTGAATTTAAGTCGGAACCATAAAAACGTTAATTGATTGGTCCACCAGCTCTTAGGCTACATGCAATGGCCGCTCGAGTTGGCTTGCCACCGGAGCGCCTTGCAGTCTGCGGCTCGCACGCACACACGCACACACGTACACACACTCAAAGATTGCGTAACGCAACAATTTAGTTGCATACCTCACACTACTCGCTAGTTTTCCCTGAACGTATATTCTTATTTAGAAAATCTTTGGTGACAAATTTTGGTTAGGGCAAGACTTAGAAGTTAGAAAAGCATTTCTAATGAACATAGTATTAACACGTTCTCATAGTATTGACACAAAGAATAAGTAGGTACATATTGTGTGGAAATATATAGGTGAAATATTCAACAAATACACATTTTACTGTTTAAACTTTATGTAAATTAATTAAATACTAATCGCAATACAATTATTACTATCATTAAGATTATACCATTGAGAGTAAAACAGTTATTTACTACTTTGGTTGTTATGTAAAACAATTATTAACAAGCTCGTCAGAACGATTATGAAACATGTCACCCGCAGTAGGTACTTAAAACAATTAAAACTGTTTCTATTCCATTGTAATTGTTTCATGTTTCGTCTTACTGAATATTATCCATTTCAGATGACAAGCAATTTAGTATTAGTAGATTATTAACCAAGGGGATAAAGCAGTGTCTTCTGTCGCGGGTGACGATTTAAATCGCGAGCGTAACGAAGGACTCGAGGTTTACTCCCGAGCGTAGCGAGGGTCCTGAGTGTAGCGAGGGATTTAAGTTCACCCAAAACTAAGACAGCTTTATCACCGAGGAAAATATTATTATAATTTGCGAAAAAATTAACACAATAATAATATGAGATAAGCATTTAACATCGTAACGTATTTTTAGAACATTAACTTATTTATAAAATAAATTAAAATAAACTTAACGTTTATGTATTTGTAGAAAACAAAAACGCGGCAAATTCCTAGACTAATATTTTTTTGTCGGAAAAACAAAGGCATCAAGCTCATACGGCCTCGTCGGTTTTCGCAATTTTATTTAATAATCATAACTGCATAATAAATGCGTATTCCTTTTTCAAAAAGATGTATTATTTTTTTATATACAAACTCAATGGTGTAAACACAGATGTAGTTCAGTATACGGTAAGTACGAGTATTCCAAATTTGAATCACATTCTCCCCCTAGAGGATGAATGAAATTCAGTACAATTTTCTTTCCCTGTTTTTAACAGATTAAAAATGACTATTGTTATGTTCGCTTTTTGTGGCACAGAATGTCACTTTTTTGAGCAAGTGGTACGAAAAATCTATTTTTACCCGACTACTACGTTCCCTCAAATATGGTTGAGCGAAACAACGGCTGGATCATGCGTCATGCTCGTGAACGCGTGCCACTGGCGGGAATGGGGCTACTTTGTGTGTAATCCCATCTTAACATTTATTGAGTTGTAAGTATGAATTTTTTGGAATTTCCCCTCATTGTGGAAACACTGCATACATAGCATAGTAACTATTGTAAACTGTATTGAAAAAGAGCAACCGCCGAGTTTCTTTCTGGTTCTTCTCGGTAGGAAGGGCATTCCGAACCAGTGCATGCAGTGGTAGATTCATTTGACGATGTTAATTAATCACTTGTACAATTTTATTTGAATAAAAAATATTTCTATTCTATTCTATCCCAAAAGGAAGGGTTATGGACTTTAGCAGTCTTTACATATAATACTAGTGGTTCGCCCCGAACTGAGACCTCGCGGTAACGGTATCCCATGATTATTCATTCAATCGATACATGACGACCAAAACTGACATTATTATTATTATGCCCGTTTTCACCAAACATACCTAAATCATCCCCTATGTAGGAGTCTCTTTACGTAGGTAGCTCCAAAACACAATCCTAAGTCCTAACATCCGTCCCAATGTCCTTTTAGGTGTCCCGTACAGGATCGTGATAAAGAAGTTGACAGTAATCATCACATAACTTATCATAGGTAGCCCGTAAAGGTTAGGGAACGTCAGTGAAAACATTGAATTATTATGTAGGTACTAACGAGTGAAAACGGGTTAGGGGCATCTGTACAAATCGTCATCTATCGACGCGAATAGAAAATATACAAAATGATATTTAACTAAAGAATAATTTTAATTGAATAATATGTTATTATATTATGTACCTAAATAATAATGGTCGACGCAAAACTGTTTTTGGGATAAATCGTAGTCGTAACTCCTAGTTCAATGGAATATTTAATGACTGCGCCATCTATTAGCATTATTGTGAAGCTATGTGAAATTTACTGATGCTCATTAAAAATTAAATAATCTCGTTTCTTTATAATATTCATATAATTTTAGTATTTGTTGTTCAAGTACAGGATACAAGTGAAGTAAGAAAATAAGTACAGCTTGAAAATATATAGAAAATTTTCCCAGAGAGAGTCTTCAAGCGAGCGTATTAAATCGCCACTTTGGAAGCCCCCCATTTCGTCAATTTTAGGAAAAAAAAAAAAAAAAAATACGGTTGTACTCTGTTCCAAATTGTCTTTAAAATGATACACAGAAAACCTATGAATCGCAAATAAAAAAAAATTTCTTCGCATTCGCTTCTATGAGAGCCCCCCTGAAATAAAGATTTTTATAACTTTTTAAGCCATTTTCGGCTGGAGGCCATCGGTTTACATATTATATCTAAATTTGAAGTAATTACGTTCAGTAATTCAAAAGTTATAAGGCTCTGACAGACGGACGGACGGACGGACGGACGGACGGACAAGTGCAAATCGCTCTAGTAAACTCAGAGACCTCGCTTCGCTCGGTCAATTACTAGCTGACTCGGCGAACTTCGTACCGCCAACTTACCTATATAAATAAAACTACTAAAACTATCCTCATCTTTCAAGTTGGACCAAATTACAGATAGTTACGAAGTTTGATCAAAATCGGTTAAGTAGTTTAGGACAAACAACGTGACACGTAATTTATATATATTAAGATATATATTAAGATGTATGTGAGTATTTACGAATGTTTCACCGTAGTAGCGGCTAAACTACTGGGCCGATTTTGATGAATGAGGTGCCAATAGATTCGTTATTGTGGTCCGGGTGACAGAAGGGCTTCACTTTATACGAGCAAAATCAATAATATGACGGATTTTATATCCAATTTTCTGAAACCGAGTCACAGTTTTAAACCTTTTTAACCGACTTCAAAAAAGGAGGAGGTTCTCAATTGGTCGGAATCTTTTTTTTTATGTATGTTCACCGATTACTCGAAGACGAGTGGGATGAGCCAATTTGTTTCAAAGGGCATACTTCCTAGGTGGTCCCATATAAATTTTATCGAAACCGGTCTAGCGGTTTTTAAAATATCAAAAATAAATTAAATACTTTGTATAGTCTGTGTGTAATGTAGTAAAGCGGGAGTTTGAAGTCTGTTGTTTAAAAATAATTTTTTATATTAAACTAGCTGACCCAGCCACGCTTTGCTGCGGCCTGTGACCCAGTAGGTATAATAGATTAAATTAATATTAAGATAAAAACTATCCTATCTTTCAAGTTTGACCAAATTACAGATAGTTACGAAGTTTTATCAAAATCGGTTCAGTAGTTTAGGAGTCCATCGCGAACAAACAACGTGACACGTAATTTATATATATTAAGATTATTTTGTTTCCTCATCGTTGTCTGCTGATACAGATGGAGCCGCTGGCTACAGGCGGCGTAAGACCGAAGCCTGTGGAAGTCCATACATGTTGTGACGTCTATCAGTTGATACATAAGTAGTAGCAGGAAAATCGGCAGATTTATCTATAGTGAAAATTCCCAAACTAAATTAAAGAAGTGCAGGATATAAATATGTTTATTATTAGATAGGACGTATTATCCTTCGGTCAATAGCCAAACCATCAAAGTAAGATTCCTTGCTGCTTAGTCACGGCAACATCATCAATACAATGACACTGCATGCAAATACATCGACAATATTATGCACACGCATAGACTACCTATGCCAATCGCGGTGAACAATGCTTTTACACATACCTACACACAAGTATTGATAAACTACTTGTTTAACAAGACTTAACATTTAAAAAATATACATATAAATATAAGCTCACGATAAAAATGACGGCGGATTAAAAGTAACAACTATCATAACGTATCCGAATAGGATAGTCTACAAAAATGCGAAAATATGTTTGTGGACAGGAGAATGTCATAGGCTTGTTATCCCGGAAAAGCAAAGGCGAGATTTTAAACACAAACTCTACGCGAATGGAGTCGTGGGCAAAAACTAATTTTTCTTAACTTCACAATAAACTATACTAAGGTAAGTACGTCTGACGTACGTCAGCTCTCCGCACCAATGTACGATAAAAACTAATAAAGTATAAATAGTAAATCTTAATACAGCTAGGACGGGTTACCGCCAACCACTTATAGTACAAGAACCACTCGAGTTCGACCGACCATAAAAAACATATTGGAAAATTGTCGCAAGAACGCCGTTTGCCAGGAAAGCTCAGAAACTGCTCGAACCTTTCGTTTACATAAACGTTACGTTCACTAGTCTAAGAGACGGTGTAGAAAATCCCAAAGCTTTACATATTCTTATCGTTACTCTTATTATAAATGCTTAAAGTGTGTTTGTTTGTTGGTTTGTCCTTCAATCATAAGTACCGCAACAAAGCTACGAATGGACGTGATATTTTTGCATGGGCATAGTTGAGGGCCTGGAAAGGGACATACCTACGCTACTTTTATCACGCGGGATTTTTAATACTAAATCCACGCGCACGAAATCGCCGGGATATAAACTAGCCTATAATATTATGTCACTCTGCAGGAAGTCAACTATACCCATGCAAAAATCACGTCGAACCATTGCTCCGTTGCTGTGTAATTGAAGGACAAACCAACAAAATACACAATTTCGCATTTATAATATTAGTAAGAAAATTATAAAAATAATTATTAAGAAAATTTATAGTACTTTATTTAATCATACGGTTACGTCGAACCGTTGCTCCGTTGCGTTGTAAAAAAAAAACATTTTCGCATTTATAACATTATTAGAGTAAGAATATTTAAAAAAAAATATTAAGAAAATATATAGTAAGTACTTATTATACTTATGATAATTATTAATAAGGATTAAGTATAGCTGTATACCGAGTTAAATGGTTGATTTGTATTGTTAAATTAGTAAGCTCTTAGCCTATACGTTACTATTACGACAGTTGATAGATTGAAGCTTTCGTAAGTTTCAAACTGAGCAATGGTTTGGCAATCAAAATTATTATTAATCCTACTAATAATAAAAGACTTTGATTAATATTCCAGTAATTTACTAAATTATTGTTAATTGACGGCTTTGTTGATTTCTTGATACTTAGACGAAAGTACTACCTACTACTACCAAGTTTATAAAGTACCAATTAAATTACCTACTAATATTACTAAAGCGTTTTTAGACTAAGGAACTTAAATTAAATAATGCCAATTTTACGTTCAGAAATTAATATCTACTGAAGGTAGGGTAGTTTCACTCAAAGTGAATAAATTTTTTTTTTAATCCGCTATAATGTTTATAGGTGCGGTGCGTTTTGCGTTCTACGATATTAAGATGTCTGCTTTTAGAACATTTTGTGGTAGGATGCTTGAGATTTTACACACTTTATAGCGTAAATGTAAGAAAAGATATGGATTGCGATATTTTTAACGACCGGGACCATTAAAAACGAAACTGTGTGTAAAAGGCTTAAAGATTAATTTTCATTAAAAAATAAATTAAAATCTATTCCACTACTGAATCTTTAAAAAAATTGTGGTGATCAAACACTAATAAAAAAGTTGAAAGGCAAGTTGATATGTTTATGTCTAAGTTATAATCTTTGTTCCTAGCTATAAATCGCTCAACTCTCAGTTTCAACGGACCACACATATATAAATCAGTGAGGCTATTATTAATAATGAATTTATCTCGTAATAATCCAAGGCCCACCTGAACGGTTCAACGCCACTAGAGCGACCAGTTCATCTGGTTATATTTACCACGACAAATTTACACCTAGCAAATGATATAACGCGCGATTTGCGACCTTATTTATCTTTGATAATATCTAAGTGATGTGCGCCAGTTGTAAAAGTTACGTTTGCCGCCATTTATGTATTTATTTATTTTATTTTTTAAACTGTATCGCGGCATGAAAATGGCGGGACGGATATATAGAGTATAGACAAAGACATTATAGAGCAAGATCCCAGTGCCGCCAGACCTAAGTTATTTTCTCAGCAATTATTTGTGTACGATAGAGTACTGTTCGAATGTCCTTTCAGTATATGCGTACCAGCTAGATTGTGCCGACGGCCAATTTCCAGATACCAGGTGCTAAAGGTAGGTAAAAACTAGAATAACTTATCTTAAATTCTCAGGGCTGATTTTCATATATGTTTTGAAGAATATTGTAAAAATTAATAAATTAATACTGCCAGACGCTTACCGCCGGCGGTTACTTTAGCCAGACGCTTTGAAGCTCCCAAAAAAATATATAATTTAAGTTAACTTATATTCTCAGTTCTGATTTTTATACATGATACTCAGGGAACTATTGCGATATTATCTGTAAGCTGCCAGACCTATTGGAAGGGTCAAACATCCCCCCAGACACACATTATGCATCCCCATATGTATGAGCGCTAGAACATGATTCACTTGTTTAAGTGTGTGAGAGATAATATCATCATACTATAATATTATAAGTGCGAAAGTGTCTTTGTTGGTTTGTCCTTCAATCACTCTATACAGTAAAATTGTAGGTAACTGGACGAATTTTATACATTTAAATATATTTTGAAAATTTTAATTGGAGGGCACTTTTTTTAGCCACATAATACTTTATTTTCAGATTAGGCTCTATTATATTTTATTTCAAACTTTTAAATTTTTTTATCGAAACGCTCGAAACGGTACCCGTCATGAAACTACGTCAACATGTCAGTAGTTTATAGTTCATCCGCTCAAATAGTTTGCAGAACATAACGTACGTACTCGTACAAGGTGTTTTGGAAATTATGTGAAAATAATTAAATACATTATTTAATCATTTAGTACCTCATTTTTTTTACATGAATGAAGTAACGGAATATCAAAATACTAATAGTATTAGTTCTGAATCATCACTTTATATCAATCAATCATCATCATCGGTATAGCTTGTAGAAGATATTGCTATAGTTCTCTCTCTCTAGATCCTAAGCTATACCCAGGAAAAAAATCACGTCGATCCATAGCTCTGTTGCAGAGTGATTGAAGGACAAACCAACAAACACACTTTCGCATTTATAATATTATAGTATGATGATATTATCTCTCACACACTTAAACAAGTGAATCATGTTCTAGTGCTCATACATATGGGGACGCATAATGTGTGTCTGGGGGGATGTTTGACCCTTCCAATAGGTCTGGCAGCTTACAGATAATATCGCAATAGTTCCCTGAGTATCATGTATAAAAATCAGAACTGAGAATATAAGTTAACTTAAATTATATATTTTTTTGGGAGCTTCAAAGCGTCTGGCTAAAGTAACCGCCGGCGGTAAGCGTCTGGCAGTATTAATTTATTAATTTTTACAATATTCTTTAAAACATATATGAAAATCAGCCCTGAGAATTTAAGATAAGTTATTCTTGTTTTTACCTACCTTTAGCACCTGGTATCTGGAAATTGGCCGTCGGCACAATCTAGCTGGTACGCATATACTGAAAGGACATTCGAACAGTACTCTATCGTACACAAATAATTGCTGAGAAAATAACTTAGGTCTGGCGGCACTGGGATCTTGGACCATTATAGAGTCGAGCGATCTGCAAATGTTGAGTGATAAGACAGGAAAAAAATCATGTTATTATAATTTAACGTAGCAAAAACGATTTAAAAATAGGAATAGTATATATGGCATTATTAATAAAGCTATGAATGAATATCAGGAAATGTGTTTATAATTAATAATAGCACCGAGGATTTTTTCTCAGTAGGAATAGAATAAAAATAGGGTAGAAGTGTAAATGTGTTATTACTTAATACCTACATGTGCGTTATTTATACAACTTAGATCTATTAAGTAAACAGCACAGAGTATAGTCCGGTCAAGTTAGCCCGAAAAATAATAAGCAGTTGTTTTACCCCTCAGCACCGGAACATTGCAGAGATTGTATCACAGCATGTAAAATAAAATGTGATTCTTACGTTTATTTAGCCGATATACCTACCGATAAGCCGATAAACTCGAATTTGAATATACCTATTTGCGATGGTTGTTGAGTAATAAGGGGAATACAACTTTAGTAAGTTTTAGAATCACTTTTTGTCCGAAATAATGAATTTTAGGGGAAAAGTGTGAGGACAAATTTTTGTAGATAATTGCATGATCTACAATTTTTGTCTGAGCTATTTTTATCATAAAACTAATCGTTTCGCTAAAAAATCCAAAAACCCATTTTTGCGAACTTTGACCTGAATAAAATTTTTACACACATGGGATCGATGGGGACTTTTCACAATTTCATTAAGTATATTGGTATCCCTAACGTTCAAGTAAATTTTCAGCTTCTTGGGAATTTATGCAAGGGTGAATGTCTATTTTGACCAGACTAGTATGGATAGATAATATCATACCTTACACTATGGTACTTAACAGAGTGGTTATTTTAAACTTACTTTATTACTATTATTTTATTGGAATGGAACTAAACCAGGGAATGTACTTAACACCCATTTATTGCCTGTTCTGTTTACTTCGAAGTAATTATGGCACATATGATTCAAACCGGAAGTATTTACGAGGAAGCGGATACTGGCAATTCTTACGGGCATTATGTAAATGATAATAATTATTAATAGTAGGTTCCGATCCGAGAAAATGGAGACAAAACGTCAACTCCGATAATAAAGTGGTTCATAAATAGAATCCCATTATTTTTTTCAATTATTGTCAACTTGAATGATGCCCGCGACTTCGTTCGAATGGATTAAGGTTTTTAATTCCCACGGGAACTCTGTAATTTTCCGGGATAAAAAGTATCCTATGTGTTATCCTGAGTATCGATCTCCATTCCAAATTTCAACCAAATCGGTTCATTCGTTGTGGCGATAAGAGTAGCAAACATCCATCCATCCATACATAAGTACATCCATCCTCACAAACTTTCGCATTTATAATATTTAAGTAGGATTGATTTCGAAGACGAACTATTTTTGAGCTTAGTGCTACCCAACGTAAATAAGTTTCTTTCTAGTTCTTCACAGTACCTAGGAAGGCGATCCAAACCCCATTTGATACTTAAAAGAACTTTAAAACTAACACATCTAAATAAAAAAAAAAAACTGTTCTGTTTTAAATGTGTCTCTGTAAACTCTATTAGACAGTGTCTTGCTTTTTAGGGTTCCGTAGTAAACAAGGAACCCTTATAGTTTCGCCATGTCCGTCCGTCTGTCTGTCTGTCTGTCTGTCCGCGGTTTAGCTCAGAGACTATTGGTACTAGAAATCTGTAATTTGATCTGTAATTTGGGTATAAATATCAATCACGCCGACAAAGTGGTGAAATAAAATTGTGAAAAATATTTTTTTTAGGGTACCTCCCCTACATGTAAAGTGGGGATGAATTTTTTTTTCTCGTCTATCCCATAGTGTGGGGTGTCGTTGAATAGGTCTTTCAAAAATATTGTGGGTGTGGGAACACCATTTTTCAATTCAGGGATCCGTTTGTGAAATATGATATTTTAAAGTGCTAAATTTTATTAGAGTCTAGTGTCCCCCCCCCCCCCCCCCCTCTGCCAGCTAAATGGTTGTATAAAGGAAACAAGAAAAAATTCACAGCAGTAGTATATATAATGAATTTTAAAGGAAAACTATCACGGCTAAGTAGGGTTCATTAGTTAAGGAGTTATATCTGTTTTTCCTAAGTTAGGTATTACACGTAGTGTAAGTTGCATATTTTGTAGTATATTATAGTATTTAAACCATGGAACTCAAAATGTACCTATTCAATATTCATAAATAAAATAAAAGCACTATCCTAGGTCAGCAATAATATTTGAGACTTTCAACTACGGAACCCTACACTGCGCGTGGCCCGACACGCACTTGGCCGGTTTTTAGTTCTAGTTTAGAACTTGAATAAAAAATGAGCATTTAAAAGCTTAATTATTTATGTTAAAACAATAAGAACAACTTACTTCAAGAATACATTTGGTACAACCGGCAAAACACATAAAAAATAGCTTCTAATTTTTGATTTTTAAGATTTTGTTTTAATTTAGAATTTAGGTAAGCTGTACTACTTATTATGTATTCTGTGTTAAGTTGAATTTTTTCACGATACGATATAAACGATATAAAAGTAAAAGCTTAAAAAATGTACCTACCTAATCATCATTAACAATGCATCAACGGCTCACTACTGAGCCAGGTCTCCTTTCAGAGAAGGGTTATAGGCCATAGTCCACCACGCTGGCCCAATGCGAATTGGCGAACTTCACACATCTTCGAGAACATTATGAAGAACTCTCAGATGTGCAGGTTTCCTCACGATGTTTTCCTTCACCGTTGAAGCAAGTGATATTTAATTGCTTAAACGCACTTGACTCAGAAAAGTCAGAGGTGCGTAGTGCGTACCCGGAATCGAACCTGCGACCCCCCGAATAGGAGACCACAGTCCTAACCACTAGGCTATCACTGCTTCACCTACCTAATATAAAATAATAATAATAATAACTTTATTCTCAATAACTTTTACAAGATAACAATTACAAGAAAATCACTAACATATACTTACAAAGCTCCAATCAAAACCTCTAATTGTAAATAAATGATTATTTTAAACTAAGTAGGTAGGTACATTCAGAAAATCTACTGTATCCAATGACCTTTGACTGTACCTAAACTAGGTAAAAACTTGATTTTAGGCGACAGCACCCTCCTTAATTTTTATTGACCTATTGACCTATGACTCAAATTATACAATTATTAGGTTTTAATATTACTTTTACATACAAAAATTCGAAAAAAATATATAATAAAGATATAGGTACGTTACCATTTCGTTTCTTGGTAAACTTCGATTTAACCGGAAGTTAGTAACTCTTTTTGAAAAACTTTTATTGTTCACAGTTAACAGGCTCGCGTTTATATGAAAGTTTACCGTAACTGAAGCTCTTTCCCTCACTCACCAGACTTATGAATGAGCTCAGCTGCGGTCGCTCAGCCCACGAGCGGACACACGCCTTTGAGGAAACCGAGAAACCAAAACAATTGCCCGACTTATTTTATAAGTCACTCTACACATTGAAATTTTATTGGGACTTTTCACGTCGCCTAGTTAATTATTAAGCTATTGCATAGCTTTTAACGCAGGCTTTGAACTAGGACAAACAGTTTGAGCGCGGCGACCGAATCAAGAAATTCCGTAACGAAAAAAAACCTAACACCGTCGTTCAGTAAGCGTTCAACATTTTAGAGGTTCTCAAGTAGCTCTATTTGGCGCAGTGGTGTGGTGTATGGTATGGTGTATGATGTCGCAGGTTCGAATCTCACTCGTGAAGTAGTGACAGTTCGCTTTTCTTGTCTGTTTGTTTTTTATTTTTTTTTGCATAATTTTTATTATGCAAAAAACAATATTGCATAAATTTAGTTATTAATAGAAAATTTCATATATACAATACTATAAACCTAAATTTAATTCTAAAATTAAAACTAAAATAAAAACTAATTAAAATCTAAAACCCCATCCAAGCCACCGCAGTGTGGCATGTAAATACATGTAAATAAAAAGAAAAATAGAAATAAACTGCCCTAAGTAATATTGCATAAATATTATAATTGCATAAGTTGATAAAAAATGCTATGCAATAGCTTTACCGCGGCAGTCCCCGAGTGCCACCTAATTTTTTTATTTATATTTATTTACCCGACTACAGAAAAGCCAAACGGAAGGGTTGCGACTTTAGCAGGCTATGTAATTATTTTGTTATATTTTCGTAGTAGGGTTACAGTTTTAAACTTTTTTCTTGTTTAAATGGATATAGTTCAGGACCTACAAAAGTGGCCTGGGACAGTTTTTTGTGTGGGAAAACAGCACGGTTTCCCGGGAAATTTTGAAACGAAATCGCGGTCAGGTTGAAAATAACGTATTTAGTTAACCAAAATGAGAATAGAAAGCCTTTCAGATTAATACATATTATTATTTGCTTAAATTAAAATAATTTCCTTTCTCGGTTTTTAAGTTGCTTTCCCTAGTACATGTTATCGGTGGACCCAACACAAGGATGCCTTTATCGTGGGGGGACAAATGCTAATCATACTATTATACTTAATATTATAAATGCGAAAGTGTGTTTGTTGGTTTGTCCTTTAATCACGCCGCAACAGAGCTACGAATCGACGTGATTTTTTGTGACGTCTAGTTGATGACCTGGTGAGTGACATAGGCTACTTTTTATCTCGGAAAATCAAAGAGTTCCCGAGAGATTTTAAAAACTAAATCCACGCGGACGAAGTCGCGGTCATCAGCTAGTAAAATATAATAAACTTCAGTGTGCGACCTCACTAACTAAAACAAAATACGCGGGATAACTCATTCATGTCTGACGCAAACGTGTAATTGCAAAATATTAGTGCACTTTAAAATAAAACCCATGAATCAATGCGTGTGTATTTATGAGTTCCCTTGAACCCAAATATGTATTTATATACGCGATGCTAATTTTCTATGCTATTATGGGTGCATCCGCATTGTATTCCCATCATTTTATTAATATAGTGATTTCCAATTATATTTATTACTAGATGATGCACGCGACTTCGTCCGCGTGGATAAGATTTTTTGATTCCCGCGAGAACTCTTTACTTTTCCTGGATAAAATGTATAATCCTATGTAGTAATCCTCGGTATGAGCTATCTGTATTCCAAATTTCAACCTAATCGGTTTATTCGTGGCGGCGTTAAAGAGTAAAAAACATTCATCCGTCCATCCATCCTTCCACCCATACTTACATCCATCCTCACAAACTTTCGAATTTATAATATTAGTAGGAAGTAGCTACTAGCTGATGCCCGCGAGTCGCGACCGGGATAGAAAATAGCATTGATCTGATGCTTCGTGATTGAAAGGCGAACCAAGAAACAAACAAACTCAAAAATTCAAAATAATTTATTTCACGTAGGCCAACCTGTGGCTCTTATGACACGTCATGACTACCACCGGTTCGGAAAGCGGATTCTGCTGAGAAGAGCCGGCAAGAAACTCAGCAGTTGCTCTTTTGAAAATAATCATTTTACTAGATGACGATGACTGATCTATCAACGCTGAGATTTGGTATAAAGGTAGCTTTTATGACGTAGGCATCATCAAAAAGATTCCGACGAATTGAGATCCTTCTTTTTTGAATTCGGTTAGTAAGGATTACTATGGATGATATTATTTGGTTACTAATAACACAGTCATAGATCATGCTCTTACATCAAAAGAGTTCATCGTTGGTACTTTGGTCGGTAATATCAAAGAGGACGGATGTGGACTGTGGTACAAAATAAAAGTACCTACCAACAGTAACTGCGTCTTTGGCAACGCCACAAGGAGTACATCTTTTTAACAACCCGTGGTTTAAAGATCTTAAAATATTTTTTGAGAGATAAAAAAATTGCATACGTCTGTCTCTAGGATACGTGTTACCTAACTCTATGCGTCAAACTTGAGTTGAGGCGTACAGATGTGACAGACATACACTTCCATGTTTATAATATTATTAAGTGTGGAGCAAGACATGAAGCACAAGACACAGAGCAAGCAAGGATATGTTTATAGCTACTAAGCTTTTGCATTTTGCTCAAGTAATCAAATCAGCTTCTTTCTTTCAGAACTCAAAACGCATCAACAATTATTATCGACTAGCTGATGCCCGCGACTTCGTCCGCGTGAATTTAGTTTTTTTATTTTTTTTTTGTATTAAAACCTTCCGTGGAACTAAAGGAACATACAAAAAAATAAATTAACCGAATTGGTCCATCCATTTTTGAGTTATGCGCTTACCAACATTCGTTTTTATTTATATAGATTAAACTACAAAAAGTGCATCAAATGTCTATGACGTCATATCTTGATATTTTATACACACTTATTGTGTGTATGAATTTCCATCAATCTATTCAAGGTTTCAAGGGGGGCCCGCTACATTGAAATACATGATCTTTTCTTGTCTAACTCATTGTCTGTAATTGTATCATAATATTATGATCATCAGCCTAGTGGTTAGAACTGTGGTCTCCTATTCGGGGGGGTCCCAGGTTCGATCCCGGGTACCTCTGACTTTTCGGAGTCAAGTGCGTTTAAGCAATATCACTTGCTTCAACTGTAAAGGAAAACATCGCGAGGAAACCTGCACACCTGAGAGTTCTTCATAATGTTCTCGAAGGTGTGTGAAGTCCGCCAATTCACATTGGGCCAGCGTGGTGGACTATGGCCTATAACCCTTCTCTGAGAGGAGACCTGCGCTCAGTAGTGAGCCGTTGATGGGTTGCTAATGATGATGATGGATTATGATCATCTGATTGAATGAATGATTTCAATGGTATTATCATAAATTCGACCTTCACACGCCAAAGCCTGTTTGATTAGAGACTATTTAAAGGCAAAGGATATCGGAAATTAAAATCTGCGCAAGAGTTTTTTAAATAAACGACCTGATATAGGTACCTATTGTGTTGTCATTCTAAATAAAGCATTTATGCAAATGTTACTCAGCTATTGCATAATTTTTACCTGCTTTGAAGTTTGTAAAAAAAATTACGGCCAGTTGGACATATTTTTTGTTCCTCCACCTCAAATAAATGATAAGGTCAATAGTATTTTGAGTTTTTGAAATTAAAATTGTTGGGAAAGGTATAGCCCATAGTCCAATCTTGCCAAGTGTTGATTGGCAGGCTTCACATACCTTTGAGAACATTATGGAGAACTTTTAAGCATGGAGTTTTTTCACGGTGTTGCCTTTATCGTTAAAGCAAGCTTAAAAACATTTAAAATTAATAATAAAATAAAATAATAAAATTATCATTCGGTTGCTTAAAAAGCACATAGCTTCGAAAGCTATCGAGGGCCTGGGAAACCCCCCGGAGCCCTGGAAAAGGAGGCCAAAGTCTGAAATCTGAATCACCAGCCTACGAGCTTATCGGTTATATAATAATATAATTATCCATCCGCACTTGGCCAGCGTGTTGGACTATGGCCTAAACCCTTATGATAAAGAACACCACCGGCTGCAATGGGGCTGCTTTCTGTCTGCCCGTTTTAACATGTATTGAATTGTAGTACGCATTTTTGGAACTTCCCCTCATTGTGGAAGTATTCTATTCTATTCTAACAGAGTTGCATGAGTTAAATCGGCTTGGCATCCAGCTGCCCACAAGATAGTATAAAAAACATAATACAATGTAAATAGCTACATAATAATAATGTAAAATGATCATTTTGAAAAGAGCAACTGCTGAGTTTCTTTCCGGTTCTTCTAAGCAGAATCCGCTTTGCGTACCGGTGGTAGAGTCATGACGTGTCATAGGAGCCACAGGTTGGCCTACGTGAAATAAATAATTTTGAATTTGTTTTGACATGCGCAGTGCGCCGGCCTGACCGGCGATGGGTTCAGATGAACGCATAAACATAACAATTTAATTTAGTTAAGTATTTATTATGTAGATACATATAATAATGTTTTTATGGGTTTATATTGTATTGTTCTCGGCAGGAACGGCATTCCGAACCAGTGGTAGACTCATCGACGATTTAAAGGCACTTGTAAAAAAGTTCATTTGAATAAAAAACATTTTTATTCTATTCTATTCTATTCTATTCTATGTTATACAAATCGTGGCTCTTTAAAAGTATTAAGAACAAAATAAAGATTTTCGATATTAATAATGTCTTGCAATTGGAACCGAAAAAAATGGCGTCTTGGTTTGCCTTGTTTATTTTTATTCTGTTGTAAAAATCGTCTGGCTGCAAAGTTAACGTGTCAACGCCGTCTGGCGGGCTTTATATTTATTATCATATGAGTACGAACCCTGAGTGTTCTTCGGAACTTTGTATTGGCAATATTCCAAACACTCATCATACTGGACAGGTATTAAAGTAGATACATTAACGATCTTTCATTCACTCATCCGTTGTTTGAGCTACCCATTGATATTACGGTGTAAGACAAGGGTCTGCCCGCGAAATTCAAATTTAATTTGGTTTTTCGCAATTTGTAAACTAATGCGACAAAGTAGGCTTATGGCATTCTAATTGCACCAGTGGCAGTATCATCTTCACAGGTTTATATAAAAATCTTTACTTGAAAGTGTCCAGTTTAAGAAATTAATCAAAATATCGACTAATTTGTGAGTAACTCACGTCCAACTCAGTATTTTGATTAATTTCTTAAACTGGACACTTTCAAGTAAAGATTTTTATATAAACCTGTGAAGATGATACTGCCATTGTCGCAATTAGAATGCCATAAGCCTACTTTGTCGCATTAGTTTACAAATTGCGAAAAACCAAATTAAATTTGAATTTCGCGGGCAGAACCATGTCTAAAGTCTTATGTCTTAAAGATGTTTCTCGATTGAAACGTAACTCGTATGTACTCAATCAAGAATATAAAATTATAACTTATTATTCTCATTTGAAATTCCATTATAATTAGATACCAGTTATTTAAATAAGTCGCGTCGTATCACACCGTAGTATTACTTAAATGGGTCGTACAGACTTACGCTTAGATCCAGAGAGCCATTGGAACCAGAGTAGGTAAGATCTAGACCTAGTCTGGCTCTGCTCAAGGCTCAAGATAGAGCTAAAATGAGACAGAAATATGTTCTGTCATAAATCTGTCTCGTTTTAGCTCAGTCTTGAGTCTGAGCTAAGTGAGAGTGCTACCTATAGATCTCACCCTCAGGTGTTGAACCTAATTAAACTTTTTTAAAACAGCGATATTTTTCTAATGGGCATGACACGATACTGACTGGTTTGCTCGCAATATTTAATTGCTTAGAAGCATACAACTCCGAAAATTTAAAGATGCTTGCCTGGATTCAAATTGCGAACCCTTTGAAAAGGAGGAACTGCGGAACATTTGAACAATGCCATTCATCATCAATCAGCATCAATCTCTATCAGGCATTAAAATAAGATTAAAAATATAATCATCACTATCATCATTGAGATAATCTCTTTTAGATTTATATCCCATACCACATATAAAACGTCAGTAAGTATGTACCTGTTATTATCTTTTTTCTTCGTTATTCCTTTTTAGGGTTCCGTACCAAAATGGTAAAAATGGAACCCTTATGGTGAGACTTTCTCCGTCCGTCCGTCCGTCCGTCTGTCACAGTCGATTATTTCAGTAACCATTAAAGCTATCGAGATGGAATTATTTTATTTTAATTAAAAATGGGGGAAAATCAGGGGTTTGAAATTTCAAAGTAAGATAATTATATCGAGTGGGGTATCATATAAAAGGCCTTTACTTGTGCATTCTAAAACAGTTTTTATTTATTTCTAGATATAATAGTTTTTGATTAATCGGCCAAAATGTCGAAAAAAATACCGTTCCCCCCCCCCCCCCCCCCCATTATCTCCGAAGTTTACCAATCGAAAAATCTGAAATAATTATGGTCAATAGAAGTTTATGTATATTTTACAGGAAAAATAAAATCAACGCGAAAATTATTTTAGTTTAATTAAAAAAGGGGGAAAATCAGGGGTTTGAAATTTCAAAGTAAGATAATTATACCGAGTGGGGTATCATATGAAAGGCCTTTACTTGTGCATTCTAAAACAGTTTTTTATTTATTTCTGTATATAATAGTTTTTGAGTAATTGGCCAAAATGTCGAAAAAAATACCGCCCCCCCCCCCCTTTTCTCCGAAGTTTACCAATCGAAAAATCTGAAATAATTATGGTCAATAGAGGTTTATGTATATTTTACAGGAAAAATAAAACCAACACTCTAACTAGCACAGTTTTTTTTATATTAACAATAAACCTCTACAAACAAAGTTAACGATAAATAAGCAAATTAATATAATATTATCGTTTTACTTTTACTTTTGGAGTACGGAACCCTCGGTGCGCGAGTCCGACTCGCACTTGGCCGTCTTTTTTTCATATCTCTGATATCGAATAATTGACAGCTGATATGATGGCGCCATATTACATCATAAACTGTTTTGAAAACGCATATTTATCGACTTACATCGGATATAATCTGACATTACATGCGCCCTCATCTAACTACTCTTCGCACGAAAACATGAGTCATTTTGTTTAAATTCACACAGTCCTAACCACTAGGCTATCACTGCTAACAACTACACACAACTAATAGTCAGGAAAAAAATAGGTAGGTACCTAGATACAATAGACATTTGTTTTAAAGAATATTAGTCAAGCTGAATTAGACTAAACTCCAAATGGTACGTGTGGGGATTGAACCGTCGCCCTTTCAGTTTTCAGTTCGTAACTTTAACCGTTGGGCTATTCATTATTGATTTGGGCTTTTGAAACTGAGATGAATAGAATAGAATAGAATAGAAATGTTTTTTATTCAAAGAAACTTTTTTACAAGTGCTTTTGAATCGTCGATGAGTCTAGAATGAATGAAACTCTATGCCATAGAGTCTATGGTAACACAGACATTTTCACACAGACATTATTTGTAGCAGACATTTTCACGCGCTACCAGCTGCTGTACATCGATGGCTGCTGTGGGATTGTCTAATTATTATTTATTATTATTGCATCACTGTGACGATCACAATTACCTCTGATTGGCATTTGGCTGGTACTCTTGCTATTGGTTATAATTTAATAAAAAAAATATTTTTAAAAAACCGATTTCAAACACCTAATCATTACAAAATATATCTATTGTATATATTTATTGTTGATTTTTTTTTAAATTGCTCGGCCGATTTCGATAAAATTTCAATGGAATAACTTTAGACGATCGCAACTCTGACCGGCTGGTACTCTCTCGCTTAAAATTCAGCCACGCCACAGCAAGTACACTGTTTTGTACACAATAAGTAAGTACTAAGTTATAATGTTATTTATTTTGATCTTAAAGCTACGCGGCCCTGTGTACTCAGCACTTTGCGGTCGAGTGCCACAACTCACAACCTTCGACAACCATCAGACCATCTGATACAACTAGCGAAGACATTTTAACCGACTTCAAAAAAAGGAGGGGAAAAAAGGAGTTCTCAATTCGTCGGTTTTTTTTTGTTTTTTATGTATGTTCACCGATTACTCGGAGAAGCCTGAACCGATTTGGAAAATTCTTTTTTGTTTGAAAAGATATACTTCCCATGTGGTCCCGTTTAAATTTTATCGAAATCAGTTCAGTATTTTTAAAAAAATCAACGATAAATTATATATTTTGTAGTGACGCGGGTGTTTGAAGTCGGTTTTTTACAAAGAATTTTTTATATTAAAATATTAATTAAGATTTTCATACGAACATATTACAAACTAGCTGATGCCCGCGACTTCGTCCGCGTGGATTTAGTTTTTAAAATCTCCGCGGGAACTCTGATTTTCCGGGCTCAACAGTAACCTATGTCACTCTCCAGGCCCTCAACTATCATTCACAAAATCACGTTGATCCTTAGCTCTGTTGCAGCGTGAATAAAGGACAAACAAACACACTTTCGCATTTATAATATACGATTTCCGAATTTTCCGGTGGTGTCATTTTCTTTCATACAAGGTTCGTATTACAAGCACACGTAATTGTATGAAACGTACGATCCTGACAATTACGAACACAACAAAAATCAGCCAAATCGATTAAGCAATTTTCGAGTATATCAAATAATCATATTATCATCAATCTTTCATACATAGAATAGAATAGAATAGAATAGAAATGTTTTTATTCAAATAAACTTTTTACATGTGCTTTTGAATCGTCGATGAGTCTACCACTGGTTCGGAATGCCGTTCATCAATCATATAGAAATTGATTTTTATTTATATCAAAGACAGAAGTTAAGCATCTTTGCAAGAAATAACCAGATAAGTACCTACTTCAGCTCTGTACCAACAGCAACTCGTGAGAGTGACACGTCCATAAGTTATTTATAGGTTTTCGATGCTAAGATGGTGAGACATATGCCTACTATTGTCCTGCATTGGCCGTGTCAACGCACTTTCAAGGTATTGCTTTGAATAATGTGTCATTCTTACGCCTATATCGTTACTAATAACTATTTTTAACAGACTTCAAAAAAGGAGGAGGTTATTAATTCGTCGGAAGATTTTTTTTTAATGTATGTTCATTGATTACTCGAAGACGCTTGAACCGATTTGGAAAATTCTTTTTTTGTTTGAAAGGGTATACTTCCCAGGTAGTTCCATTGAAAGTTTATCGAAATCGGTCGAACGGTTTTTAAAATATCAACAATAAATTATATACTTTGTTTGCACGGGCACGTTTGAAGTCGGTTTTTAAAAATAATTTTTTATATGAAATAATCGAAAATTAACTTCGAATGCGATTTAAGTATAAAATTGCCACTACTAAATATCATCATCATCATCATCATTAGCAACCCATCAAGGGCTCACTACTGAGCGCAGGTCACCTCTTAGGTTATAGGCCATAGTCCGATTACTCGAAGATGCCTGAACCGATTAATAAAATTCTTTTTTTGTTTGAAAGGGTATACTTCCCAGTTGGTTCCACTAAAATTTTATCGAAATCGGTCGAGGTTTTTTTAAAAAGATTTTTTTATATTAAATTATGCGTAGTCGGGTCACAGTTTGAAACTTTATCCTTGTCGCTAGCTTAGATAAGTCCTGATTTTAAATTTTATCCTTGTTGCTAACTTGCTAGTTAGGTCCTCATTTTAAACTTTATCCTTGTTGCTAACTTCATAATTAGGTTCTCATTTTAAACTTTATCCTTATGCTAACTTGCTAGTTAGGTCCTCATTTAAACTTTATCCTTGTAGCTAACTTGCTAGTACGGTCCTCATTTTAAACTTTATCCTTGTAGCTAACTTGCTAGTTAGGTATTCGTTTTGTTTTGGTTTGCTTCAAATACATTTTTGAAATTTATAGTATTAAATAGGTACTTATTATTTCATAAACTTGTGTTATTCAGTATACATAAAGGAAGGTTACATTCGCGGTTTCTGTTGAAATAAAGATGGGAAGATCAATTTAATTATTATTATTGAGAAACATTGCCTGCGAATTCATTATTAAATTACCGCGGGGACTTTTTTCCGGTATAAAAAGTAACCATACCTCAAGGTTTCATACAGTTAAAGAGCTACATACACATGAAAAAATCACGTCAATCCGTTGCTTCATCACCGAATGATTTAAAGGCAAACCAAAAAACAAACACCTTTTCGGATTTAGATAATATTAGTAACGAATAGTAAGCAGTGATAGCATAGTGGTTATTACTGCGGTCTCCTATTCGGGGGGTCGCAGGTTCGATCCCGGGCACGTACCTCTTTTCTAAGTAACGAGTATGTGCGTGTCTAAATTAAATATCACAAGCTTCAACGGTGAGGGAAAACATCGTGAGGAAACCTGCACACCTGAGAGTTCTTCATAACGTTCTCAAAGGTGTGTGAAGTCTGCCAATTCGTTAAGCCAGCATGGTTGACTACGGCCTACATTTCTCTGAGAGCGTACCTGCGCTCAGTAGTGAGCCGTTGATGATGATGATGATGATGATGATGAGTAATGATTGAGGACACTTTAGTGCACACTCACTTAAGTCGTTATTCTTGAAGTAGGTACCTATTTAGTTAACAGATATAAATAGGATATGGTTATTGGTAAGGACACTCTGTCGAATATATTTTTAGCGTCGTCTCCGATGTCGATTTATGCGAAGACGCCCGAGGGCAGCACCTAAGTGTATCGAGAAATATCCCGTTTCAAGAATTAATAAGAAAAAATGTATCTTTATAAATACTTATACTGTTTTTAACAGACTTCAAAAGAGGAGGTTCTCAATTCGTCGGTATCTTTTTTTTATTTTTATGTATGCTCACCGATTACTCGAAGACGCCTGAACCGATTTGGAAAAATATTTTTTTGTTTGTAAGGTGTCCTTGTATTTCCCAGATGGTCCCATTCGAATTTTATTAAAATCGGTCGAGCGTTTTTTAAAAAATCAACAATAAATGATATACTTTGTTTGAAGTCGATTTTTTAAAAAAGGAATTTTTTATATTAAATTATACTTTACCTAATGTAAGTAACTTATATTATAAACTGTAATAGACCCACAATATTTTAACACTTACCTACTATAAAACCTAATATTTGTCCGTGTATCTTTTTTTTCTGTGATCCAAGGTCGGAGGCGTGAAAAACACTACCAACTCTACTAAAGGTAACTTAATCGACCGAGCGAAGCGAAGGTCTCTGAGTTTACTAGAGCGATTTGCACTTGTCCGTCCGTCCGTCTGTCACAGCCTTATAACTTCTGAATTACTGAACGTAATTACTTCAATTTTAGATATGATATGTAAACCGATGGCCTCCAGCCGAAAATGGCTTAAAAAGTTATAAAAATCTTTATTTCAGGGGGGCTCCCAAACGAAATGGGGGGCTTTCAAAGTGGAGATTGTATTCGAGGCTAGATTTCTAAAACCACTTTGTTTTAAAACTTGAAACTTACACATAATTTGAGTTATATTCTGTACTTGAACAACAAATACTAAGATTAGATAAATATTATAAAGAAACGAAATTATTTGAGTTTTAATGGGCATCAATGTTTTTAACAAAACTTCACTATACTGTTACTAGATGGCGCTGTCTTTAATATTGTAAATACGCATCCCATCCACGAAAGCAGATGACGATTGACGTCATCAGATTCGGCGCGTTTTAATTACAATATAATTTATTTAAAACTACCTTATGGGAATTATGGGATATCGCGAGGTCTCAGTTCGGGGCGAACCACTAGTTATATTTTTTTCGAATTGTGTGTAGGCCTGTTGCTTAGGCCCTGCCATAGGCCTTTTGAAAGAGAAAACATCTCGATACTTCCCGAACGCTATCCATGCGGAAGTAGATTCGCCAGTTGCCCTTTCTTCTTTTTTTTTATTCGATTACAAACTAGTCCTTGACTGCGATCTCACCTGATGGTAAGTGACGATGCAGTCTAAGATGGTAGCGGGCTAACTTGGAAGGGGAATGGCAGTAAAAATTCAACCCATAGCCATATTTTGGTTTCTACACGCCATCGTGCCGGAACGCTAAATCGCTTGGCGGCACGTCTTTGACGGTAGGGTGGTAACTAGCCACGGCCAAAGCCTCCCACCAGATCAGACCAGAGACAATTCAGAAATTACAAATTCCTAAATTGACCCCGCCGGGAATCGAACCCGGGACCTCCAAGGTATAAGGCAATAGCGCTCACCACTGTGCCAGGGAGGTCGTCATAAAATAGGTCTTCTTTCTCAAAATTGGACCTACCTAGCCGGACGGTGTATCCTATAAAGATTTTCATCATTATGCTAGCTTTAGCTGAGGGCTCCAAAAAGTACTTGAACACCATTTATCTAAATCTCTAAACGACTCCGTACACAAAGATCGGTACATTCATCAAGTTTATTGCTATGACGGCTTAGAACAATGCAACATGCACTTCTCGCCAATGAGTAATGAATGCGCCCTTTAATTTATCATTCCGCGTATTAATTCCACAATCATCAATCACTCAGTAGTTGCCTCTCGTGAGTCTGTGCGATTTCTATCTGCGAATATCGGATGTCTGCGCTGACCCAAATACGAAGATCTCGGGTTACTTTGACGTTAGCCTTCTCGGTTAAGCATGATTCACATTATATGATTTAAAGTCCATCAGTTTATAAAGCTTTATAGGGAGAATTAGCAGTGATTACTAGTGCTAGCTTCAATATGGTTGAGCGAAGCAATGGCTGGGTCATGCGTCATGCTCGTGAACGGGTGCCACCGGCGGGAATGGGCGGGGCTACTTTCTGTCTGCCCGTCTTAACATGACTGTGTTGAATTATAATTAGGTATGCTTTTGTGGAACTGCCCCTCATTGTGGAAACACTGCATACATAGCATAGTATCTATTGTATTGTACTTAAACTTGTTTTGAAAAGAGCAACGATTCAAAAGCACTTGTAATAGTAGATTATTAACCAAGGGAATAAAGCAGTGTCTTCTGTCGCGGGTGACGATTTAAATCGCGAGCGTAACGAAGGACTCGAGGTTTACTCCCGAGCGTAGCGAGGGTGTTAAAAACTTAAATCACGAGCGAAGCGAGGGATTTAAGACGAGTCCTGAGTGTAGCGAGGGATTTAAGTTCACCCAAGACTAAGACAGCTTTATCACCGAGGAAAATACTCTACTTTTCGTACCATTTGCGAAAAAATTAACACAATAATAATATGAGATAAGCATTTATTAAAAATAATGACAATTAAAAGTAAAAGTTAACATTCGAAACATTGGTCCAATTATTCTTGATAGAGAGAGTTACATTTTTGTTTGGTACATTTATTGTTGATGAGTTGATTTGAGTATTTCTCTGTTCTTGCGTCTGAGCATTTGCACTGATGGAATCCGACAATTCACTGTCACTGTCGCTTTGATTTAACATCGTAACGTATTTTTAGAACATTTACTTATTTATAAAAATAAATTAAAATAAACTTAACGTTTATGTATTTTAAGAAAACAAAAACGCGGCAAATTCCTAGACTAATATTTTTTTTGTCGGAAAAGCAAAGGCATCAAGCTCATACGGCCTCGTCGGTTTTCGTAATTTTATTTAATAATCATAACTGCATAAGAAATGCGTATTCCTTTTTCAAAAAGATGTATAATGCTTTATATACAAACTCAATGGTGTAAACACAGATGTAGTTCAGTATAAATTTCGGTAAGTATTCGAAATTTAAATCACATTCTCCCCCTAGAGGATGAATGAAATTCAGTACAATTTTCTTTCCCTGTTTTTAACAGATTAAAAATGACTATTGTTATGTTCGCTTTTTGTGGCACAGAATGTCACTTTTTTGAGCAAGTGGTACGAAAAAAAGTTTATTGAATAAAAAACATTTCTATTCTATTCTATTAGGACTACGGTCTCCTATTCAGGGGATCGCAAGTTTGATCCCGCGCAACGCCATCCACTCTGACTTTTCGGAGTTACCGCAAACTAGCTTTTGCCCACGGCTTCCCTCACGTTGAGTTTTATTTTTCAAACCTTTCTCGGAGAGGAGACCTGTGCTCAGTAGTGAGACGTGGGTAGCTCATGATGATGATAATACAAAATACCTCGAGTGTTGGGAGTCCCTACAAGAACGTCTATCGATTGACGAAGGAGAAGAAGAAGAATTTATTTATTTTTTATTGATTTATACAACTTTATTGCATACAAGAACAAAAAAATATATAAGTAAAGAATAAATAGAAGTTAATAATATCATTGGATATTTATTTCATGTGGAGTTCCTCAATCAAGCAATCAAAGCAATCCTACAGGAACTTTGTTTTTCCGATGTAAAATTAAGCCTAAGTCACCATCTTCAAAAATCACGTCGCACCGTGATTGTAAGAAAAATTAAGAAACAAACACACTTTCGCATCAATATGTTTGTAGGAGTAGGTAGGTAGGTATAACTACTACTATTAAAGTACCTAACCGGAAAAACTACAAAATAATGTTTCGCTCCCAGAAGTTTTCGTAACAACCGGAGGTAAGTCAATTTGCCAAAATGTATAATTTTGTCAACACTCGGTCGTTACATTGAAAAAATACGTGTAGCTCGCAATCCCTATTTTGTTGATATCACCGGATGTGACATGCTCGTAAGTCGTAAATTTTATTTGTTTTTAAGACTATTTATTTTTAATTTTTCATTTCAAATCCACGTAAAATATTGTACCTACACGATTCGTCTCCCAGGCTCTTTTAGTATCTCTGTACTAATATTTTCGAATCAATTTTTAAGCTATTGCATAGCTTTTATCGCGGGCTTTGAGCGCGGCGACCGAATCAAGAAATTCCGTAACGAAAATAAACCTAACACACCGTCGTTTCAGTTCGTCAGACTTCGGCACGGTGTTTGTGTGCGTGCGACTAGAAAATGCTATGCAATAGCTTTAACGCGGCAGTCCCCGAGTGCCACACGTATTTTTGGAGTTTACTCCTTAAGAATCGATTTTAGGCGCCCGGTATGAGAAAAATTCGAGGTGTAAAATCTACTTATGAATGACCTTGTTACGTTTTTATGACAGCGTTACTACTCACATGTAGATCAGCGCCATCTTCCGGCTTATGTGTAAACTATTTCGAATAGCAACTCTGTTGTACGCCCTAAAACCCTGCGATAACAGCACTGCTAACATAATAGTTCGAGCTATTTACAATAGATGGCCGTATTTGATATTAACTAGCACAAATACTATTGAAGTATAAACGATAAAGTAAACTCCAGTCGTGCGTCGGAGCTGACACACACACTTTTTTTAAGCTATTGCATAGCTTTTATCGCTGGCTTTGAACTAGGACAAACAGTTTGAGCGCGGCGACCGAATCAAGAAATTCCGTAACGAAAATAAACCTAACACCGTCGTTCAGTAAGCGTTCAACATTTTTCACAAGCGGTTACAAGTAGCTCTGTTTTGCGCAGTGGGCGAGCGGCCGCTTTCTTTACCGTATGGTGTATGATGATTGATGTCGCAGGTTCGAATCTCACTCGCGAAGTAGTGACAGTGCGCTTTTCTTGTTTGTTTGTTTTTAATTATTTTTTTGCATAATTTTTATTATGCAAAAAAAAATATTGCATAAATATTATAATTGCATAAGTTGATAAAAATGCTACGCAATAGCTTTACCGCGGCTGTCCCCGAGTGGCACTTATTTTTGAAGTGAAACTTCTTTAGGCGCATGAGGGTAAAATTTTTACAAATGTAACGTCACGCAAGTATGCAACGGAAACGGAAGTGTCGAAAAAGAGATTCGCCAAAGAAATTTCACTTCTGACATGTGTACTTTGTACGTACGCACTTTTTTTTTTGTATTATTGGGATAAAATACTAAGTAGGTGTATCTATTACAAACTAATATAAATAATGCCAAAGTGTCTATTTTTTAACACGTCTTCAATCTAGACGTAAGGCACAGAGAGATTACATACTGAAATGAACGTAGGTATATCCTGATACCGGATACGTCTTTTTCAGGGTAACAACAGGTTTCTATTATATTGTGTTTTAAAAAGAAGCCAGTATAATTGCTCTTCTTGCAATGTAATGTTGGTTGATAAATCATAAATTAATGTAGGTTCAGATTCACTTTAATTTAAGTAGGTAATAGTGAATAATATTATGTATTTTTAGTGAATAGGTTTTAGTGAGACACAACTAACGTAACAACCTATTAAATTAATATGTACGCACTTGCCAGAGCTGCGCATAGTTTGAGATGTACATACTGAAGCCTCACTAATGGAAAGACCGAGTCGTTACGAACGCAGTTTGCTTACGCGCAGGTCGTTTGATTTCCCCGCAAGATGTGTGTGTGGATCGTATTCACGCGCACGCATGTGTGTGTGAACCGCGGCAGACTTCTTGGCAACGCATACGGTTAGGGCGCGTTTAGATTGAACCGTGCCAAGCGAGTTTTTACCACTTATTAATGGCCTTTAATACCCCATTACGGTCCCATTACAGGGTACAGACCTCTATCATTGTACATCTCGTCCAGTTTTTAAGGCCGGTAATTGGTATAATCACCATCACGTACGGGTGATGGGCAGTGCTTGTTATAGATAATAAATGTTAGAAATGGTATGCGAGGTATCTGGCAAAGGAATGTTAATCCGATAGGTAGGTACCTCCGTTCACATTCGGCCCGGATAGCTGGCGGTTTCTAGCCCAGTTTTTGCCTTTCAACTAAATTGCGTGTAGATTATGCGGGTAATTTGCCTTAATTGGTTTCGGTAGAGATATCCGAAAATAACCAGTTAAAACTACTTACTGCATTTGTTATCCTGTAAAGCTGCTGATTTTCCTGCTAGTCTTCGATCAATAATGTGATCATTTCTAAAAATCGTTATCAATTTTAAACACGAATCTGACACTTATTATTAATATTAGAAATATGCAAAAATGCATTTTCCTTCAAACTTAATAAACTTGATAGTATTTTTAAGTCTTAAAAACTGCGAACTGCGACAAAAATGCGAATTTTGGTCGTCAATGGGTCGTCGTCGTCTTTTAAATAATGCATTAGTAGTTGTGTATTTTTAAATGGCATCATAAGACGTGTTCACATTGTCCTTGAAAATAGATTAGCAAACGGAGTGAAGAACTCCTACTGCTACTAACTTTTCACGGAAAATATAATCATCTGTATTAAACAGCTTTTGGTAAAAAAAAATCTGTTTCAAAACCTCTTTAACCATTTCTGCCATTTAAATGCAGAAAGTGTGTTTTGCCGCAACAGAGCTACGAATCGACGCTATTTTTTGCAACGGCTTATTTGACGACGTGGAGAGTGACATAGGCTACTTTTAATTTGGAAAAACAAACTACTAGACTAGTCTAGTCTCTATAGTCACTAGAGAGAGAGATTTATACGCTTAAACTGATGCTATGAAGGTATGCAGTGAAGTTATTAAGTTTCGATTCCGACCTGGATTGTCTATAGAGTGCTATACTGTGTGTTATGCATGCTGTCGCATACTATACTAAGCGTAGGACTCTAAATTATGCCTGTTTTCTTGACATGTCGATGGCGTTTGACCTGGTTTCGTAAGACATGGCAAAAAATGGACGAGGTTGGCATACCTTCGGAATTGACCAGTATCTTTAAATTTTGGTATGGAAACCAGGTCAACAATGTCCGATGGGCAGAAGCCTTGTCACGTCCATATGGGTTGGAGTGCGGGGTCAGGCAAGGAGGATTGAGCTCACCAACGCTGTTTAACCTATATGTGAATGATTTGATAGGCGAGCTCAGCAGCACCAGGGTAGGCTGTTACATAGACGGCGTTTGTGTTAATAACATAAGCTACGCCGATCACATGGTGCTGTTGAGTGCGTCTATTTGTGGTCTCAGAAAACTGATGACCATATGTGAGGCTTATGGGGGGCAATGATTTTACCTATAATGCGAAGAAAAGTGTAGTGATGGTCTTTGAGGCCGGGGGTAAAGCACCAAGTAGTGTACCACCTATAATGCTCAATGGTACAGCATTAGAGAGGATATTTGAATTGAAATATCTTGGTCATATATTGACTCCAGATCTCAAAGACGATACTGATATTGAAAGAGAACGGAGGGCGTTGTCGGTGAGAGCGAACATGATAGCTCATAGGTTTGCGCGCTGCTCGAACAGCGTCAAGAGAACGCTGTTCAGAGCATATTGTACCTACAATATTTATTGTCGATTTTTTTTTTAAGAATTTTTATATATTACTAGCTGATGCCCACGATTTCGTCCGCGTGGATTAAGTTTTTTAATACCCGCAAGAACTGTAATTTTCCGGGACAAAAATGTAGCCTATGTTTTAATCCAGGGTATGAGCTGTCTCCATTCCAAATTTCAGCCAAATCGGTTCATTGGTTGTGGCGTTAAAGGGTAACAAACATACATCCATCCATCCATCCATACATCCATCCTCACAAACTTTCGCATTTATAATATTAGTAGGAAGTAGGATTTTTCAGTCTGGACTCGCCTTAAGCCGCGTTGACGGTGACACCGCGCGCTTATGTGTGTGTCAAAGACACAGACACCGTGACGCCTCACGCCATACGGTAAACTGTTACATGCGCACCCAGAGCGCGACAGCTGGCTCTAGCTGCTTTGGATTCTGAATAAAACACCTTTTTTACCCGCCATTTATATACAGCTTTCGATGCAGGAATAAAATGCGCGTGATTGGAATACCAACATATAAGGTAAGTAAAGACGTGAAATATTTTAACACGGACTGAGGAAAAAGGATTTTCTATCGAACACAGAACTGAACACATGAAATCATACATTAGAAATCATACTTCATCATTCATCATCATTAGCAACCCATCAACGGCTCACTACTGAGCGCAGGTCTCCTCTCAGTTGCCCTCAGTTGTCTCAGGCCCAATGCGAATTGGCGGACTTCACAAAACTTTGAGAACAGTATGAACTCTCAGATGTGCAGGTTTCCTCACGATGTTTTCCTTCACCGTTGAAGCAAGTTAATTGCTTAGACGCACTTGACTCCGAAAAGTCAGAAGTGCATACCCGGGATCGAACCTGTGACCCCCCCGAATAGGAGACCACAGTCCTAACCACTAGGCTATCACTGCTTTAGAAATCATACTTGTAATATTATAAATGCGAAAGTGTGTTTGTCACCGATATAAAAGTACGGTGTTTGTTTGTTGGTTTGTCCCTCAATCACGCCGCAACAGAGCCACGGATCGACGTGATTGACGTGACGTGACGAGACGTGATTTTATACGGGTATAGTTGAGGACCTGACCTGACTGACCGGAAATTTTATCCCGAAAAGTCAAAGAGTTATCGAGGGGTTTTAAGAACCAAAGCCACGCGGACTAAGGCACGGGCATCGTCGTCCTATAACGAGTGGTTTCACATTTATTTTTGTTTTATGGAGAAATTCTAAAAAAATCTGGCATTGACGACCTTTTCTGTATTCGGTTTATTTCGGGGAACGGGGTTATGTCGGGTTCAGTGTTATTTCTCTCTGACTATCTGACGATGCTGAAATGTATCTTAAACTACTCCAGCTTAAACTTGTAACTTCACTATAGGCTAAAATGCATTGGACAAGACACAAGAGGCAGACTATGTCACTCTCCAAGTCCTCAACTATAGGTATCCATAAAAAGTCACGTTGTGTGTGTGTGTGTGTGTGTGATTGAAGGACCAACCAACAAACAAACATACTTTCGAAGTTATACATATTATATTAGTAGGTTATCGATACGGCTCCCTAGACTCTACTATGCGTGTGAGACAGTATCCTAAGTTATAATAATTATTCAGGCCACTGACAGCTGCAACTATGTGCATCCATAGATAATGTTATTTATGTTTGTGTGTGTGGCAGATGTGTTTCTCATAGTTTTTTACACATGTCTCGGACATTGGCAACTTCTAAAGACTAAGTTCTTGAGTGTCTCTATACACATGATATAATTTTGCAATCACATTAATTCAGGCATATAATGTATCAATCCAATAGCATCAAGTAGCTAGATTCGAGCTTATATACTCTGCAGTCCCATGTATTAGAATATAGGTATGTATTAGGAAATCAGATTCTATCGACAGGTCAACGGCATTATAAACGCCTACAGTCATTGTTATTTGTTCTGCAATTATATTATTAACTAGTATTATTAATACGCTGCATATACACCTATTATTAAATACTAGCTGATGCCCGCGACTTCGTCCGCATGGATTTAGTTTTGAAAAATCCCGCGGGAACTCTTTCATTATCCGAGATAAAAAGTAGCTCTCCCGGTCTGAGGAACCACTACTACATCCATTACTATACCCATGCAAAAAATCGCATCAATCCGCTGTTCTGTTCCGACGTGATTGAAGGACAAACCAACAAACAAACACACTTTCGCCTTTATAATATCAGTAATGCTTTATTATAACACTTTATAATTGTCAAATTTTTTACCATACTTAACCAAAGACAAAATTACGTTTAGCTGTCAATTACATTTAGCTGTCATTTACGTTTTGTTATTCCACTGTCATTTGCGTTTTGTTATTCCATGTCAGATGCGTTTTTCTTATACCACGTTTTATAGTGACATGACGGAAACGCGGTCGAACGGGATAAAAAGTATCCTATGTCCGTCTCCTGGTTCTAAGCTACCTCCCCACCAATTTTCAGCCAAATCGGTTCATCCGTTCTTGAGATATAAATAGTGTAACTAACACCACTTTCTTTTATATATATAGATAGATATAGATGTCGCTTCTATATAAATAATCATGTAACCCAAGTTCTGCATCCAATTAATGCATGCAAGACTTATTAGAGAGAAAATTATAGCTAATTGAAACAAAAATCTACATAAAATGCATTTTACGTGCCATCTTAAAAACCGCCAGAAAGCGAAATTGATTTTATAGCATTTAAAACAAAAAGGCGGACCTTGTTCTCTTATGTCTCCGTACAAAATATGATCAATTAATTTTTTACATAAAATAAAATCAACATCGCAACAACCCGTGGAAGAAATAACGTTAAAAAGTGTTCGTTTACAAAATAAAATTCATCAATCGGTGATAAAAGAAAACTTCATAACTTATTGATAATTATTATCATAAAATCATTGGCTTCATAACTTGTCAACTTATTTATAGAAATAGGCTACGCTTAGGCTCATTTCGTAGTCTCTGCATTAACCTACATATTTTGAGCTTTTGAGTATTGCTACAGATGTCGTTTGCTCAACGATTTTCAGATGAGTTTTCATACGAGATTCGTTTCATAGTGGTTTTGGCAGAACTCGTTGTTTACCGTTTTTTCAAGTGCCATAAAACTAAATTCAATATAACCGGCTTTTTAGGGTTCCGTACCCAAAGGGTACCAACGGGACCCTATTACTAAGCCTCCGCTGTCCGTCCGTCCGTCCGTCCGTCTGTCAGCGGGCTGTATCTCGTAAACCGTAATAGATAGACAGATGAAATTTTCACATATTATGTATTTCTATTGCCGCTATAACAACAAATAATAAAAATTAAATTAAATTAAAAAAATTAAATTAAAATATTTCCATGGGTATATGGAAATATTTTTATTTAATTTATTTTTAACGGAACCCTAAAAGAGCGAGGCCCGACTCGCACTTGGCCGATTTTTTAAAGATGCTAAGTCGCGTTTCAAGCAAATATTTCGTTCATTAACTCAATCAGTCTTACATTTAGGTACACATGTCATGTGTATTGTAAGTAGGTGTATGTAGATATACAAACGCGGACATTGTGTGGGTTTTAATGCGGCGTGTAAGCCAACTCCAGCCCGTACCAGGAAATTAGTGCAATGTCACCTGTGCCGGACTGTCATCTGACCAACCTCACTAATTCGTGCGCATTGTTTTGTACATTGACATTTTTGTGCTACTTTGAACATCAGTAGGTATAACAGCAGTTCTCACCGAATTCCAGCTACATCGATCGATTAGAAACCTATCAACGTCTCACTTCACGCTCTCTTTAAACATTTCTGTGGTGGTGTCGTTTGCGGGTTGTTACGTTCCCTCAAATATGGTTGAGCGAAGCTATGGCTGGGTCATGCGTCATGCTCGTGAACGGGTTCCACCTGCGGGAATGGGGCTACTTTCTGTCTGCCCGTCTTAACATGTGTTGAATTATAATTAGGTATGTTTTTGTGCAACTTCCCCTCATTGTGGAAACACTGCATGCATAGCATAGTATCTATTGTATTGTAAACTTGTTTTGAAAAGAGCAACCGCGGAGTTTCTTGCTGGTTCTTCTCGGTATTCCGAACCAGCAGTGGTAGACTCATCGACGATTCAAAAGCACTTGTAAAACAGTTTATTTGAATAAAAAAACATTTATATTCTATTCTATTCTATTCACCACTGAGCGTAGGTCTCCTCTCAGAGAAGGGATAAAGGCCATAGTCCACCACTCTAGCCTAATCCAAATTGGCAGACTTCACATACATGGATAACTCTCAGGCATGCAGGTATTGCCTCGCGATTTTTCCCCTTCACCATTGAAGCATGCGATATATGCTTAAAGGCACACAACTTCGAATAATTTAGTTAGTGGTGCCAACCCGTAACCCTGCCCAATGCTCCCATTGCATTGGGCAGGTTGCTTTCCTAAACTTTATTCTATCACCGTTCATAATATAATGAATATCAGTTTAACGAATACTTAATACAGTGCAACCTTAATATAACGAAGCTCAATATAACGACTTCCTCGATTTAACAAATTCTTCATAATCCCCTTGAATTGTCCATAAGAGTCAATGTAAATTATACCATACATTGCGAACATTTTTGCGAACAACCTCTTTATAACGAATTTTCAACTATCAATAAAAGTGTGAATACCTTTAATTAACGAATTTTGTGAAACCAAAACCTTTATATAACGTTCCCAATAGTATGTAATTCATATAGCGACAGGTTTCAACACGCTTTTACCTCTATATAACAAATTTTAGACCAACCTAACCTCAACATAACAAACCTCAGTTTAACGAATTACTTGATATAACGAATATGTACTTGTTCCCTTCCGATTTGTTATATCGAGGTTGCACTGTACCATTACAGTATTATGGAAAAGTTATCATTGAATTTCTATTTTATCAAAGGGTTGTCGGTAATGGCCAATACACGAGACGCGGCGGCGTCTTATAGAGCTCGATATATCGATACCGGTCCGCAACCGGTCCGGCCAGCTCAGACAGCACCGGCTGGATTATGAAAATTAAACATCTTGCACTTATAATGCGATGGTTGCGTTATGCGTACCTGACCGATATCGCAAGTGATTGCTTATTATACTTTATGGTTAAAGCGATATGAAGCTACTCGCTTGGTAAAAAATATATTCGAAACTTCCAGAAAAAATTGAAAATTATTCAACAACTTTGATGACTCGTAAAGTTTATGAAATAAAAATGTTTATACAATAACGTACCTAAACGGGACAGTTTTGGTTACTCTGACACGGTTATCTTCCAGGTGTTGGTATTGAAAACTCCAACTCCGTGAAGAAACTCCGAGTATAGCTTCCTTGCCGTGTTAAATTCGACGGTCACCCGAAAAACACAAAGCTTTCTTAACTTTTTCACTACGAAACCTAAACACCAAATCAAGGAACGTTATTGTCACGTAATAATTAGTTCATTGCATAGTTAAAAAAAATACGGAGTGAAGAGGCAACGCCAACAAGTCTGCGGTGAATGAAAAGTTGGCACACGCCGTAGTTTAATAATAAAACACGTATCCATTATTTTCGTTTTATCATTTTCCCTCGCACATAAAACGTTTTCTTAGCACGAAACTTGTGATAATTATTTATTAATGTTATAACCGCGATCGATATAGCCATTGACTGCAATCTTAGTCTAGAAGTAAGTGACGACTGACGATGCGACGACTGTCGATGCTAACTATGTTATATGGAATCGAGCTAACTTGGAAGTTAAATACGATTTACTAAACCCATACGCTCCCCTAATCAGTTTCAGTGCAGCATCGTATCGGATAGCTATATTCTATCACATAAGATTCACTATAGCTTTTACTTCTTCTTCCAGGACTTCTAGCTGACTTCTTCCAAATGTGTTTTAAAATCCCACGAGATTCCTTTGTTCTTCCTTTGTTTTTCCTTTGAATAAAAGGTACTTAGCTAAAGGCACTCTGCAGGTCCTCAACTATACTTACCCAATACCGATGCAAAAAATCACGTCGATTCGTTGCTGCGTTGTTGCTTGTCCTTGATTATCTAATCTGAGTTTTTCCAAAACACTGAGAGAATATGTCAATGTTCAGAATACAAGCTTAGCTTTCTCTGTAAACATTCAAAGTTACAATTTTTTTATATTCCAAGTAGAACCTACAGTGGTTCTACTTTTAAATGTCAACAACTTTACCAGTGATCCTATATATGGAAGTGAGGTAATGGTGATAATTATTTACGCCAACCAAGCATAAGCTACGAAGTTTTCAAACGCTATTTAGTCTAAGAAAACTACAAAAACTCAGATTCTCTTGCATTTGCTTAAAACATGACAAAATACATCAAAATATTATGTACCTACATGTACACATTATTTTCTTATCACTTCGGCGATACTCATACTTCATTAGTTCGGCTAAAAGTTTTTGTAAATTCTTTATTTTAAGAGTAATAAAGGGCTCGATAGCTTAGCCGTGAAAAGTTAACAGGCATATTAATGGATTTTTTTAAAGAATTTTAGCCATGCTGTACTTGACTTAAATTATATTCTCCTCTTCCCTCCAAATAAGCGAAATCTTCTGTTGTACGACAAAACTGCAACGGGTGGCGAATGACAATCGAAACTTCGACCTTTCACTTTTCAGTCTACATTTTTAATCGTTGGTACTGAGAATTTGAAAAATAGACATTTTTTTATTTACATTAACAAATAATTTAATTATTTTCGATTGGAATAAAATATGACAGCCCCCCTAGCCAAATTACACTTCGTTGTATCCATTCTCTTTCTAAGATCGTTAACGCTTTAGAGCCGGGGTTCCCAAAGTTTTTTTTATCACGACTTCCTTACTGAAAAATAGGAGGTGTGATAAAAATCTTTGGGAACTCCTGCTTGAGGAAGCGTGTATTCGTGTGCGAAAGCGTGTATGTTATAACTAGTGGTTCGCCCCGAACTGAGACCTCGCGGTAACGGTTTCCCATAATTGACGATCAAAATTGACATTATTATTATGCCCGTTTTCACCAACCATACCTAAATCATCCCATTTGTAGAAGTCTCTTTACATAGGTAGCCCCTAAATACAATTCTAACATCCCAATGTCATTTTCACCTTTAGTTGTCCCGTAGAGGTTCGTAATAACAAAGTTGACAGAAAGTGTCAACTAACTTAACATAGGTAGCCCGTAAAGGTTAGGGAACTGTTATAGTGAAATCCTCAAGGCCTCAATCAAACTTAGGTATAGTTTTTTGGAACATTCAAATTAAATTACTTGTACACAGCGTCAACTATTGACACGATCAGAAATATGTAAAAACAAACTGCAACGTGAAGTTTTATTGATGTTTGCTAAATGACTAAATAATAATCTTAATTGAATAATAGGTATGTTACATAAAGCTGCATTTGCTATATGAGATGAGAGCGCCATCTATTGACATCATTGTGAAGTTCTGTTGTTGCTGCTCATTAAAAGTTAAATAATTTAGTTTCCTTATTACATTTATCTAATTTTAGTATTTGTTGTTCAAGTACATGATATTACGCTAAAATTGTAAAACTTTCAAGCCCCAGCTTTCAATGGTTATTCCGTTCTGAGGTCAAATATAATCTCCACTTTGAAAGCCCCCCATTTCGTCAATTTTAGGAAAAAAATTAAAAAAAAAATACTTTTGTACTCTGTTCCAAATTATCTTTAAAATGAGGTACTGTAAACCTATGAAACGCAAAATTTTTTTTTTTCTTCGCATTCGCTTCTATGAGAGCCCCCCTGAAATAAAGATTTTTATAACTTTTTAAGCCATTTTCGGCTGGAGGCCATCGGTTTACATATTATATCTAAAATTGAAGTAATTTCGTTCAGTAATTCAGAAGTTATAAGGCTCTGACAGACGGACGGACGGACGGACGGACGGACGGACGGACGGACGGACGGACGGACGGACGGACGGACGGACGGACAAGTGCAAATTCACTCAAGTAGACTCAAAGACCTTCGCTTCGCTCGGTCGAATATTGTGTATATAAGTGTGTAGCGTGAATTCTATTCCGTGGAGCGAAGAAGCGATCAAGAACGTTGTGTCGGCTTGGCTACCAATTAACCGTTTCTAAGATCGCTTCCTCTAAAGTAGGGGTTCCCAAAGTTTTTTATCACGCCTCCATCGTTTCAGAAGGGAGGCCAGCTCAAAACTTTGGGAGCCCCTGCTCTAAAGCGTTAACGATCATAGAAAAAGAATAGATACGACAATAGATATGTAATATGGCTAGGGGGGCAGGACTAAATAACATGACAGGGAAAACGCTAGTTAGAGCCCGTATTTTAGACATAAATGAAATCAATAAGCGATGCGGAGCGCTGGTTACTGGGTGGGCGATAACGTGTCTAGTGAAAGGTGGTATCTTAATTAAATCTATATCGGACGCAGGTTTCCTCGGTTAGATTAACTTTGTTACACCTTCAGCCTCTTGCAGAATTTCTATTGCACACTAAATTGTCTAAAATCGTTCTCAAAAGCGTTTGAAGAAGGGACACACGGATGGAACGAAGTTCCTTTCGATTAATTAGTGAAGGAATTGTAATAAACTAGTGGTGTCAGCTAGTGTTAAATTGATTAACTACGATGAATTATATTTAGTTTATTTCTATTGCAGCAATGTTACAAAACCAAAGAGTTAATCTGGTTTTTTAACAGATGGCGTTAGTAGTACAATAACATTTTATCCAATTTATACAATAAAAAATTAGGGAAAAATTCCACATGTAGAAATTATTTAAAATAAAATAGAAAATAGAAAATTCAGTCTGTCGAGCTGGGATTCGAACCATCGACTTTTAACTGTTAAGCGACTGCCGAAGCCACTAGGCTACGGAGACCCAATATTGTACCGCGAAAATACCGAACACAATGCAAAATTCACATTCAACAAAAAAGTGTTCTAATCCTTCTCTGAGAGGAGACCTGTGCTCAGTAGTGAGCCGTTGTGTGCTGATAATGTTGATGATAACTGAATTGTCTGATTTTAGATTTGGTACTTTAGGGATAAAAGTCATCAACATCATACTGACTACTGGGTAAAAGTCTACGCTCGGCCCTCAGGGTGAGTATTTATAGGCCACAGTCCACCGCGCTGGCTAAGTGTGGATTAGCAGACTTCACACACTGACGGACACCTCTCAGGCATCCAGTATTCCTCACGACGTTTTCCTTCACTCCAATCACGTAATCTACACGTAAATTCCCCAAACGGGCTCCGAAAAGTTAGAGTTTAGGCCTGGGATTCGAACCCAAGCGGAAACAAAAAAATTAAGTGGCACTCGGGGACTGCCGCGGTAAAGCTATTGCATAGCATTTTTTATCAACTTATGCAATTATAATATTTATGCAATATTTTTTTTTGCATAATAAAAATCGGCCAAGTGCTAGTCGGGCCTCGCTCTTTTAGGGTTCCGTTAAAAAAATTTACATAAAAATATTTCCATGTACCCATGGAAATATTTTATTTAATTTTTTAATTTAATTTAATTTTTATTATTTGTTGTTGTAGCGGCAATAGAAATACACAATCTGTGAAAATTTCAACTGTCTACCTATTACGGTTACCGAGATACAGCCCGCTGACAGACGGACGGACGGACGGACAGCGTAGGCTTAGTAATAGGGTGCCGTTGGTACCCTTTGGGTACGGAACCCTAAAAATTATGCAAAAAAAATTAAAAAACAAGCAAACAAGAAAAGCGAACTGTCACTACTTCGCGAGTGAGATTCGAACCTGCGACATCATACAAAGAAAGCGGCCACTCGCCCACTGCGCCAAATAGAGCTACTTGAGCAGCTCTAAAATGTTGAACGCTTACTGAACGACGGTGTTAGGTTTTTTTCGTTACGGAATTTCTTGATTCAGTCGCCGCGCTCAAACTGTTTGTCCTAGTTTAAAGCCCGCGACAAAAGCTATGCAATAGCTTAAAATAATTGCCTGTAACTAAAAAAAAATGTTTTTCTGAGTCGATCGCTTGTTGTCCGATTTTATTGTTGTAGATCGCCGATGGTGTAATTCTGCTCACACCTGGATGAGACGGTCGTATGCTGACATACATACTGACATAGTTCAACAAGTATATCTAAGGGTTTCTTGTACCTACGGAACCTCAACAAATCCGCAAGTGTTTGCAAAATCAAGGAAACGCCGCGCCGCCCTTGAGGTCAATTCCGCCCTTCCGCAAGTTAAATAATGTTTCTAGGAAGTTAACTGGACATTACTAGTGTCGCAGTTAATTATACCTTTGTATAAAATTTATTATGCCTACTACAATAAAACGCAATATGTATTAACAATATCCCTACCAATCTCTACTAATATAATAAATGCGAAAGTGTGTTTGTTTATTGGTTTGTTAATATGTCCTTCAATCACGCAGCAACGGAGGAAGTTGATTTTTTGTATGAGTTCTTGCTGGTTTGTCTCGGTAGGAACGGCATTAAAAACGGCAAAAGTAGCCTATCTGTTGCTCCTAGGTATGAGCTATCTCCATTCCAAATTTTTGCTAAATCGGTTCATTCGTTATGGCGTGAAAGAGTAACAAACATCCATCCAAGCATCCATACATCCTCACAAACTTTCACATTTATAATATTAGTATACTTACTTTGTTTTGAAAGTATAATAAGTGACATGTACGTTGGGGCTGTCACATACCTCCTTTATATTGTATAAAAGCCCTTTACAATAAATAAAGATTTAAAAAATATATATTAGTAGGACTTTTCGTCTCTTTACTTTTAAAGTAGTACACGTATGACAGCAATGATAGTATAACAACAACCTTGCCCACCATTTGTCTGTGGTTCACCATTCGCCGGGAAAAAAGAGCGCGAACGAGATCAAAGGAATATAACTTGAGATCATTGACAAGACGCCAACAAAATACAAGACATACAAGCCATCAACCTAAACGGACAAGCAATAAAAATTATAATACATAATTTATGGCAGCGCGACGCGTCGGTGTAGAGTTACCCACAGGTGGCAGCAACAGGTGGCTTTCAAAATTTACCTAAAAGAGATAATTGTATACAAATCTATACACACATCTACGCTGAATGCTATAACTAGTACGCTAATGAAGAGCGTGTCTGTTGGTTTGTAGCGTTTTAATTTTGACTAGATGATTTCCGCGACTGCACTGATTTAGGTTTTTACAACGAAAACTTCTTTATATTGCTGGATAAAATGTAACCTATGTGTCCACGTTCAATTATTGTCAGATATTTTATCATTGCATTCAGGTAAGGTCCCAACAAACACCAGTTTATTTTGATTTTTTTAATATTTTTTTATTTTTTATTAAAATGTTACAAAAAAAACTTATAGCTAAACTAATCTAATTACTATACAAATCATGCCCGCGTGGAATTGTGCCAAGAATACTGGCTGCATTTCCGCGCTGGAAAGCCAGGCTGATCCTTTGCGCAAAAAAATGAGCCAGCCCTTCTGTCACCAGATGAGGCAATCAACCGCGGTGAAATGTCTCGTAAAAATTTTTTTGCACTTTGACTCCATGGCCCGAGGGATTTTGATTATATACAATTATTTTTATTTTAGTTATGCTTAGATTTGGTTTTGATTTCTGTTTAGGGTTCCGTATCCAAAGGGTGCTAACGGGACCCTATTAAGAGCCTCCACTGGACGTTCTTCCGTCTGTCCGTCAGCGTTTTTCATGAAAAAAAAAAGAATTTTCCAAATCGGTTCAGGCGTCTTCGAGTAATCGGTGAGCATACAAAAAAAGGATTCCGACGAATTGAGAACCTCCTCCTTTTTTGAAGTCGGTTAAAAATATTTGAATTTTACTTTAACTTATTATAAAGAGGTAAAGATGTTGCCTTCTCAATTGAGGCGGCGCGGCGGGCCTGTGCCCAGATATAGGCCGGCCATGAACTCAGATGAATGAATTCCAAAAGCAACGGAAAGAGTTTAGAAAATTTAAAATGCCACACGATAAAGACGCGAGTTTCGGCTAGTTTTATTATAATTTTATCCACGTTTTATTGCTATTTGAGATTGTGAGAGACATTTGATACTGTTTTATGTGGTTTTAATAAATTTAACAAGGTTTTAATGACGTCTGCTTCGCTGCATATATTAGTGATGATTCAAGTTATGGGATATTAATTTAAATTATGTTTTGCAGACACAAACTCAACGTAAAATCGATGCGTATAGGTAAATAAAAATAATATTATGTAGAAACCAGTTTATTATGGATATATAAAAATAATACTTACAAATTACAATATTACTTTTAATAAATAAATATCGTCACATTGTAAAAAGTGATTTTGATTAGGTTTTATTTTTGAAAAATACGTTCGGTGAACTTTTAAAGAAATAATTCTATAGTAAGTTATTGTGGCATTTCTACAATATCAACAAAAAGTTGCTACACGTACACCCCCGTATCAAAACAATCAGCCAGTCTCGGATTCGTCGAGTGTCACCTCTGTCACTCAAACCTATAATGACGTTCGGTTACAACGTATTAGACAGAGACGACGTCCAATGAAATTGAAGCCATAATTTATCCCAATAAAATTTCTGAGCAGGTTACAACTTACATTATTTGGTACATTATATTTTTTGGGGGCTCGCGTTGATGTCTTTTACTAGACGCTATTATTTTATTGTGTTCCTATTATGTAGAGACCCTACGAAAATTTGATTGCATAGTTAGCAACTTAAGAAGTAATTATTATTTTTAAATTTGGTGAGAACTGCCCATAGGCAAATAAAATGTTTTTTTTAAGCTATTGCATAGCTTTTATCGCGGGCTTTGAACTAGGACAAACAGTTTGAGCGCGGCGACCGAATCAAGAAATTCCGTAACGAAAAGAAACTAACACCGTCGTTCAGTAACCGTTCAACATTTTAGAGGTTCTCAAGTAGGTAGCTCTATTTGGCGCAGTGGGCGAGCGGTCGCTTCCTTTACCGTATGGTGTATGATGTCGCAGGTTCGAATCTCACTCGCGAAGTAGTGACAGTTCGCTTTTCTTGTTTGTTTGTTTTTTAATTTTTTTTTTGCATAATTTTTATTTTGCAAAAAAATATTGCATAAATATTATAATTGCATAAGTTGATAAAAAATGCTATGCAATAGCTTTACCGCGGCAGTCCCCGAGTGCCACTTAATTAAAATAATATTTATTTTTTGTCTACAATAATAAAGATCTTTATTTTTAAAAGAATATTATATTTGCTAGAATATTGATGTAAAAATAAAAACAAATATTCATTAGAATATACAGCAGTAAGTAGACACAATACAAAATACCTGAGCTTCTGAGTTGTTAAATTCCAAGTTAACGTTAACTGAGTGTAAATTTGACATTTAATGTGGACTATGGAGATGTCAAATCAGGACGTTTACGCACAGGTAACGTTAACACAGGGTTCAAGTTACACTCAGGGTTCAGGCGAGGTCAAGCCTCCGCTCCGGTCCGGAAAGCAGGATATACTGGGAAGAGCCGGAACGTTACCCATGAGCTACTTATTCTTTTCGATAGCCAACATGTCTGGTGGGAGGCTTTCGTTGGCCGTGGCTAGTTACCACCCTACCGTCAAAAACGTGCCGCCAAGCGATTTAGCGTTCTGGCACGATGGCGTGTAGAAACCGATTAGGGGTATGGGTTGAATTTTCACTGCCATACCCCTTCCAAGTTAGTCCGCTACCATCTTAGACGGCATCATCACTTACCATCAGGTGAGATCGCAGTCAAGGACTATCTTGTCATTGAATAAAAAAAAGTAATCAAACTGTAGGTATCGATATATATCTGACAGTTCATTATACTCCACTCGTTGCTCTTTTGTCGTACCCACTCCTAACACAAGTTTACGCTGGAGAGGAAAGGGGAATATTAGTCATGTTTAGCATAAGTAACATTTACAACAATATTAATAGTCTTGTATAATTATTATTAATAATCATTAATAATAATTATACAAGACTATTAATATTGTTGTACAACAATACAAGACTATTAATAATTACCAATATTTATTTATTTACTGATATTGATGGTAAAAGTGATTAATTATTCACTTTTAACGATTTATAGCATAGCTCTTGCTCGCGGCTTAGGTCACGTTAATTTCGATTTTTGACGTGATAACGTCTTATAAATCGATGAACACCGGCTGCACGCACGAAAAAGTGTCATGTTCTGCTTGAGCCTGCGCGTGCAAGCGAGAGCGCGGGAAAAGCGATAGAGAGGCACGATCGGCCCAAGTGTTGGCTTGTGACTAGAGAAAATTGTAATTTTCAATTAACTCTTTCTTTGTAATAAACAAAATTTACACTTTACAGACAACCAATTTTTTTAAACCCCTATTTTACCCCCTTAGGGGCTGAATTTTCAAAAATCCTTTCTTAGCGGAAACTTACGTCATAATAGCTATCTGTATGCTATATTTCAGCCTGATCTGTCTAGTGGTTTGAGCTGTGAGTTGATAGATCAGTCAGTCAGTCAATCACCTTTTCCTTTTATATATTTAGATTAATTATTAATAATTACATTCTGTTATATTTAAAACTGTATAAGTAACAAATTCCTACTTGCAGATTACCGTTAATCTGTAATATGATAGGTAGTATTAAATCTTAAAAGTACTTATTTCCTTAAAAGCTACAATGAACCATTTGCTCGTAATCCAATATTCTTTACTCGGGTCTCAGTTCAGTCTGTACCGGATCGTGGGCTAGTTTAACTGTTTCACATTATTGCAACAACAAATATTTGCGGACACCTCGTAGGCAGTGGTAATGTATTTGTGTACTGAAAGTGTTTCAACGTTTTGTGTGCTTCACAAATAGCTAGTTAGTGCAACTGGAGGCAGGGTGGCATGTAGGTAAACGAACGGTCTTCGCGTGATTCATATTTACGAGAAGAATAAACAGAATACCTACTGTATATTTATTATAAGTACGAAATGTGTTTGTTTTATAACTAAGAGTTACTACGGGATTTTTACCCGACTACCGCAAAGCTAAAAGGAAGGTTTATGATTTTAGCAGTTTATGTATGTATGTATGTATGTATGTATGCATGTATGTATGTATGTATATATATGTATGTATTTATGTGTCTATGTATGTATGTATGTATGTATGTGACTTTACGAATGTTCCACCTTGGCGCCTAAACTACTGAGCTGATTTTGATGAATGAAGTGTCAATCGATTCGATATTATGGTCTGGGTGACATAGGCCAGACCTATGTCACCTCATAGGTCTGGCCTATGAGACCAGACCTTAGAGAATTCGTATATAACTGTTTTTTATACGAACAAAAACAATATGGCGTGTGTAACATCCAAAAATGTGGTGAGTCTTTGAAATATTTTTTTACTATAGTATCGAGTGGGATGTCAAATGAAAAAGGAGAAATTACGTCCATAAATATAAATATGGTACAATATTAATTTTAAGCTTTTATACTTGTTAAGAACTAAATCGACGCCGACAAAGTCGCGGGCATCAGGGATAAATAAAATTAAAGTGTCTGTGATCTCGAAATAACTTCTTAATGCATAAAATATGATCATTGATCGTTAGCATAACCAAAACACATATACCTATTTGAAACGTTTTAAATACGTTGTACATAAATAATATACTTCTTACTCTACGTCTTACGGCCGTTTTGACTCGACAAGCTCCAACGACTAATCAATGGTTTTTGCTTTTTACACTTGCTAAATTGGTATAAATTATATTACCTAATCTTATTGACTCACATTCTATGCCAGTACATACACTAATATAATAATATTTACTTTATTTTGTGGCCAATAAAAAAATACCGACGACAACTTTTATTTAACCTTGGCATTTTTTATATTTTAATCTATATCTTTGTAACACTACAGTAACAAGCCGACATGTACCTACATTTTAAATACCTTAAGGGCCGATTTCAACAACGTAAAATAATCTTATCCCAGCGTTTTGATAGATATTTTGGCAGCTTTTCACCTCGATAAAGCGTCACACAACGTTGGTAATCATTTGAGTAGAGGTAATATTCCTTGTAGGCTATTTTAACCCCTTTTAGAGTTAGTGTAAAGAGGTAGTGAAAAACAGTTTATTTAAATCTAAATCCAGGCGGTCGAAGCCGTTGGCATCAGATAGTTTTTAGGGTTCCATACCAAAATGGTAAAAATGGAACCCTTATGGTGAGACTTTCTCCGTCCGTCTGTCCGTCCGTCTGTCACAGTCGATTATTTCAGTAACTATTAAAGCTATCGACATGAAATTTGGCATAGTTGTGTATAATAGTGGCCCAAAATCATTGGAATAAAGAAAAATCGAAAATTATTTTTAGTTTTAATAAAAAAAGAGGGAAAATCGGGGGTGTGAAATTTCAAAGTAAAATAACTATATCGAGTGGGGTATCATATGAAAGGCCTTTACTTGTGCATTCTAAAACAGTTTTTTATTTATTTCTATATATAATAGTTTTTGATTAATCGGCCAAAATATCGAAAAAAATACCGTTCCCCCCCCCCCTTATCTCCGAAGTTTACCAATTGAAAAATCTGAAATAATTATGGTCAATAGAAGTTTATGTATATTTTACAGGAAAAATAAAAGCAACGCGAAAATTATTTTAGTTTGATTAAAAAAGGGGGAAAATCGGGGGTTTGAAATTTCAAAGTAAGATAATTATACCGAGTGGGATATCATATGAAAGGCCTTTACTTGTGCATTCTAAAACAGTTTTCATTTATTTCTATATATAATAGTTTTTGAGTAATCGGCCAAAATGTCGAAAAAAATACCGTTCCCCCCCCTTATCTCCGAAGTTTACCAATTGAAAAATCTGAAATAATTATGGTCAATAGAAGTTTATGTATATTTTACAGGAAAAATAAAATCAACGTGAAAATTATTTTAGTTTAATTAAAAAAGGGGGAAAATCAGGGGTTTGAAATTTCAAAGTAAGATAATTATACCGAGTGGGATATCATATGAAAGGCCTTTACTTGTGCATTCTAAAACAGTTTTTTATTTATTTCTAGATATAATAGTTTCTGATTAATCGGCCAAAATGTCGAAAAAAATACCGCCCCCCCCCCCCCCCCCTTATCTCCGAAGTTTACCAATCGAAAAATCTGAAATAATTATGGTCAATAGAGGTTTATGTATATTTTACAGGAAAAATAAATCCAACTCTCTAACTAGCATAGTTTTTTTTATATATTAACAATAAACCTCTACAAAACAAAGTTAACGATAAATAAGCAAATTAATATAATATTATCGTTTTACTTTTACTTTTGGAGTATGGAACCCTCGGTGCGCGAGTCCGACTCGCACTTGGCCGGCTTTTTTTATATGATTAAACTAAGATTATCTCGGTATTTTACAAATAACCCTGCAGCTCGCAGGTATGATAACAGAAATAGGTTTAAGTACATTGCTCAAGGCTGCAGGTGTAGGTATTGTGTTTCCAGCGACAGCCGATGCGAGCGAGTGAGGACTGATTGACAAGACAACGTAATGATTGCATTCTCACCTCAGTGCATACACTGACATATTTTGCGACAGTTTACAAGTACATAATATTATCATACCTGCCCCTCTAGCCAAGTTACACTTCGTTGTGTCTATTCTCTTTCTACGATGGTTGTCACGTGAAGTTTTGGCTAGGGCTAGACTAGATGGCGCTGCAGCTGATCAAAGACAGAATTATATTGATAATATTTATTTATAAATGTTTTAAATGCTAAAACAAAATGTTGCGAAATACTATCAATGCACTTCTGTCTTTGATCAGCTGTAGCGCTATCTAAGTCTAGCCCTAGCCAAAACTTCAAGTGACAACGATTGTAGAAAGATAATAGATACAACGAAGTGTAACTTGGCTAGAGGGCCGGCAGACTCGGCCCAGCTTCGCACGGGTGGGCTTTGTCGTGAAATAAAATCTCCTAAAATCCCATCGAAATCTACTAAGTGCCTACCAACAACGTCGAGTGCGAGTGCAACGAGAAATAAATTGGGCGTTCTGACGGTTTTTGTACTGAAAATCTGCCAAAATATCTATCAAAACGCTCGGATAAGACTTATTTTACGTGAGTGAAATCGGCCCTAAGAATTTAAGCGTTTTAAACGAATTATTTTAGCTCCGGACTGAAAACCGAGAGGTCGACGGTTCAAACACAACCCGTTGAACTTTACTGTCGTACCCACTTTTAATACATGTTTTTCACTTATTTAGAAGGGAGATTATTAAAAATTATTTCTCAAATTTGCTCGGAAATCGCTTCTTCGCTAAAAAAACGAAACGTCAATTGGCTCATTGCTGGCGTGGCGCCAGCAATTACGTAACAGGACAATAATGTAAATTGCTGGACAGGTACGAGGTTTTTAAAATGTACACTTTCCTCTATTAGGTGTTTCTCCTCTGTGATTAGGTGTTTTAAATGTGCCTTTCTTTCGCTGAGTTATACAATTAAAAAAAATAAGAATGAATTTTTTTTAAATGGAACAAAAAGAGCGTGGTTTAATTGGAGGTAAAGAATTATTGGTGACTGGTGTTTTCTTTTACAATATATTTCTTGTTCTGAAATAAAAATGGATTTGGAATCGGATGAAGAATTAATGGACTTTACACCACCAGATATGGCGGAAGAAGCTAATGTACTACATTTAACATGAAATAAAACAGTGTTTCTTTAATTATTTTTTGTTGTTTCCTCGCAAATTAGAGAAAAGTACTATATAAGCCTCGGCCGAAATAGCAATTCATGGCCTCGTTTACTTAAAAAGGCCTCGGCTAGCGCCTCGTCCTTTTAAAATCACTTGGAAGTCCTCGGCTTCGCCTCGGCCTTCCAATGTTACTCGTCCATAAATTGCTTTATTCCGAGCCTCGATAATAATAAGTGATCAAACGAACTTACCTGAAGTGAAGTTCGATCATTATTATATGAGTTGCTTCATCCGAAGATATAAATTTTACAAAGGTAGTCACTCCAGTCGCCAGAGATAAGTCCGCGTATTTTACAGTTATACCCTACCCTAAAAATAAATCACCTTGGCAGCACCGTCTTAAGTTTGCTCATTATTTTTAGAGATGTATACGGTTCAAAACTTTTTTATTTGGGCAGTCAGGGAGGGTGGGTAATTATATCTTCGGATGAAGCAACTCATATAATAATGATCGAACTTCACTTCAGGTAAGTTCGTTTGATCACTTATTATATTTCTTTGCTTCATCCTTCAATATAATTATTACAAAGGTAGTTGTTTAGAGTAAAAAGTTTTGATAAACATGTATGCAATACAGATTTTGTAAATTGTGTATTTTTAATCACTTTCTTATGGAAATACTAATTAATTTGCTTGCATACAACAAACAATATTAAAATTTATTTATGATATTATTATTATAATATTATTTAATACTATAAATTAGAATATATTTATTTTTATGATTAGGTATAATTCATAAATTGATTCACTATTAGATGTGTTAACGCAATTATTATTAAGACCTGTGTTGGCAGGGTCTGGCATAATCTCCCTCATCCGCCATGGATCTAACATCTAAGCAGCGAAAGAATGAGTTCGATGTGTTAGTCCAGCCTGCCGTTTTTCTAATTTCCTCAACGCTCGCCTGAGCGTGAGGTGCTGTGCGCTTGTGTCAACGCTGCTCCCTGATACCGTTTACTTGATCCACCTGCTGATCGATTGAAGTTCGGCCTTTTTGTAAGGCTTCTTGTAGGTAAATAGCAGGTTATTTGTCCCCTCGATCTTATATTTTTAGTTCTGGAAATATATTGTGTGGAGGGGTGTAGCAGGGCAGATGCTCAGATTTTCTTGAAAGTAAGGTAGGAAGAGAGAGACAGAGAATAGGCTTGGTATCTGCCGCAGCGTATGTTTTTTTTTAATTTACCGTTATTCTAATTTAAACCCCGATTTCGAAAGTAATATTGCTTTCCAATTTAATTGATGGAAGAGTTTGTAGTCTATGAGCAGTACAAATTGCTAGTATACTGAAAAGTTTCTTAGTGATTTTTTCTAAAGATGAGTGACTATAAGGGAAACAATTTTTAATATAGTTTAAAACAAGTTGAGGGACCCAAGTACGGGAGTAATAGGGTTTGGTAGATCTTAACTTATATACACCTTTGAGGAGACGTTTTACGCTCGCTCCAGAAACAATGCTGTTTCTCAGCATAAATTATATTGCAATTCGATAAGGGTTCAAACTCCGTAACAAACGCTATAAGAGAAGATACCTAATGCTGGTCTTTGACGGTTTAAATACATTTTTATTATTTAATTTACACAACTGCCACCGAAACTTGAGTGTGGTATTATATTGTTTTAAAATACTGTCAGAGAATGATGTTAACATCAGTGACGCTGAGTCTGGGTCGGCGCCTTGTTTTAAGGGAGAGAGAGAGAGAGAGTCCGGAGAGTCTCGCGACACCCAGGGTAAGTTACTTGTGCAAGGAATGGTGAAATGAGATTGCAATAAGTATTAATGAGGATTAACATTAAGTAGTATCCGAAACTACCAAGTTTTGTAGGAGAGAGTACCACGCTTGTGGTAACCAATTTGAAAAAACTAGGATTCCGTTTGCCTCGTTATCAATGATTTTCCTCAGACACTTTAAAATTAAAGAAAAAGGAGGAAACAAAAAATTGGTTGCCTGTAAAGTCGGTATACGGGCGAAAGTTTTACGTGACAACCGAAATAGAAGCGCAAGACATGAACCGGTGTGTATGCCTATCTCTCTCACTCTCTCTCTCTCGCTCTGTCTCTCTCGCTCTTAGGCGGGCTAACTGTGCTCGAGTGGAAGGGACGCGTGCCTTTCACTTTTTATGTCTCTCTCTCTCGCTCTTAGGCGGGCTAACCATGCCCGAGTGGCTCTCACTCGCTCTCATTGTGAGCGCATAACGTGAGCGGAGCGTAACGCAGTTTCTTGAAGTGTCACCCGGCAAACCAATTTATAAGACGTTGTCACGTCAAAATCATAGAAAAATATAAAAGCCCCACATAGCGTAAATGCATCGACAGATAAAGCGTCCGGATCTTGTTGTCAAGGCACGGATTTTTTAAATTTAGTATTGTTATTCAAGCAAAAACGGACTTAAAGCCTAGGTATCTCAAATAGGTTATAACTTCTTTTAGGACCTTGATTAAAACACCTGGAGTCACTGATAAGACGAACAGCCTAACATTAGGTTTAGGCATCAAGAAGATAAAACTCGGAACTAATAGCTCCTATTTGTAATAAATTATTATTAATAACAACCCACATATTAAGTTGGTAAGCTGTTATCCTGCGCCACAGTGTTACGCCCCCCCCCCCCCCCCCAGTTCATGACGAGTACCGACGAGGCGCTCGCCAGTTTTCCTGGTTGCGGGCTGGTCGAGTACCCGTATATAGTTAGGTAAGAACATAACGTATATTGTCTCGCAGACAATAATTTGTAGCTAATGTACATATATATTCACGATTTCACATTTTCTACACAATTGTCATAAGGATATGGCTCATAACTAGCTCGCAGCTAGTAAGGTTATCACAATTACCGATTTCCTTTTGTGGAGTCACAGCTTTAGCAGCTTTAGGATATGGCTCATGAGTAGCTCGCAGCTAGTTATGTAATCGCAATCGACTCGCAGTCAATACCGATTTGTTTAAGGAATCACAGCTTTAGTATGTGATTTATGAATAGCTCGCAGCAAGTTATGTTATCGCAATTGATTCGCAGTTAATCCCTTTTTATTGTGGTGTTACAGCTTTAGGATTTGACTCATGAGTAGCTCGCAGCTAAGAAGTCACATCTTTAGGATATGAACCATAAGTAGCTCGCAGCTATTTATGTTATTGCAATTGACTCGCAGTCAATCCCGATTTGTTTGAGGAGTCACAGCTGTAGGATTTGACTCATGAGTAGCTCGCAGCTAGGAAGTCACATCTTTAGGATATGAACCATAAGTAGCTCGCAGCTAGTTATGTTATCGCAATTGACTCGCAGTCAACCCCGATTTGTTTGTGGAGTCATAGCTGTAGGATTTGACTCATGAGTAGCTCGCAGTTAGGAAGTCACATCTTTAGGATATGAACCATAAGTAGCTCGCAGCTAGTTATGTTATCGCAATTGACTCGCAGTCAATCCCGATTTTTTTTTGTGGAGTCACAGCTTTAGGATTTGACTCATGAGTAGCTCGCTCGCAGCTAGTTATGTTATCGTAATTGACTCGCAGTCAATCCTGATTTGTTTGTGGAGTCACAGCTTTAGAATATGACTCATGAGTGGCTCACAGCTAGTTATATTATCGCAAATTGACTCGCAGCCAATTCCAATTTGTTTGTGGAGTCATGGCTTTAGTATATGACTGATGATTAGCTCGCAGTTAATCATGTTATTGCAATTGGTTCGCAGTCAATCCCTGTTTGTTGTTTTTTAGTTTCTCGGATAAAGCCAATCCAAATAAAGTTTTGTCTCCTTCCGAATCTTATAGCTTTTCTTGTTGAGTTGAGGCATTAACAGTTTAATGCTGCTTTGAGTGATTCCGAAGTTTGAATCACATAGGATCCTGCCGCCATCTTCCTACTTAGGTGTTTCATGGCCTGCAGCCTGTTTTCACTCTCTTTTAATAGTAGGCCCATTCCTTTACTAACGGCCGTGATACTCAGGACGAGTAGTCTTTGTCGCATCCCCTTTTTTAATATAAAGAGCCATATGGTTGGCATGAATATTTTCACCATACTTCGGGGAAACATGCGTCGATTTCCCAAGCGCCGAGTGTAATTTTGAGTCAATTTCGAGTTGACCGACCTTTTATAAAGTAACTTTGAACCCTTTGTTAAAATGACCATTCAGTATCTGGATTAACAGTACTAGACTCGGCGTCGGCTTGATTTTCTTCGGTGTTTACGTATGACGCAAAAAAAAAACAAAGCTCACATTGTTCACACCAATGCCTTACTGGTTCTAGTTAACTTATTTAAGTGAAGGTATTGAATACCTCTCTTTCAATTAATATAACTCATTACCGTCGTAGTATCGACACGAACATTGCACAGTTGTTAAAGTTACGAGCAAGACTTTCAAACCGAGGAAAATGGCCATTATTTCTTCCAAATATTTAATATCTTCTATAATATCTAATAATATGCTACTTGCTCTGCTTGTTCATCTACCATTGCTTTTAATTTTACGTGTTTCGTAACAATTAGTGTTTTCAGATAAATCGAAGAAAAGGTGGGTAGTTAGTTCCCTTACGCTTCACTTAGCTCGTCTTGGCAGGGACACTACCGTCTCTCCAGATAAATAATATTATATTTTTGTTTACAAGTAGGTACTCGAATATAGTTAACGGCTGGGCAAGCTACTAAAGCCCCGTTGAGCGAAGTTTACGAGCATAGTTGAGTGAATTCATGAATTTTATTACATTTTTCGAATGTATAATATGATATGTAGAAATAATAATGATAAATTACCTAAATAAATCCGAGACACTTGGGGGGTAGGTACTAAGTTAATTCAATCGTGATTGATGACAAGTTGTAACAATAGTGTTACCATAATAATCGTTATAGTTGTGTTTTAATTTTTATTAATTTTCATAATAAAACACTTCCGCAAGTATTTGCAGAGTAGGTAACGTAATATTTAATTCAGAATATTTACGTTTTCTCTGATACCTCATAATCGATGAAGACTCACAGTAAACCTCGATACGAAAAGTGTACCGTTTTTATGTTAATGCAAAAACAATAATATAGTAGGCTATATATGTGGCGGTACGTAAGCGCAAACAAGAGATCGTTTGAAAACAGAAAAGAGCTCGTACCTTTTTCCTTCGATGATGATGATGATGATGGTTTCAGCCGATGAACAATACTGCAATCACACTATCCTACAATATCACTCGATCTTCTGCACTTCTGGTTAAATTATTAAGTGCGGCGCGCTGAGCGCGTGCGGTCCTTATCTCGCGCGAAAAAGTAATGAGCAAACTTAAGACGGTGCTGCCAAGGTGATTTATTTTTAGGGTAGGGTATAACTGTAAAATACGCGGACTTATCTCTGGCGACTGGAGTGACTACCTTTGTAATAATTATATTGAAGGATGAAGCAAAGAAATATAATGTACTATTATTTCAACCTGTGAATAATTATAACAAAGTCAAGACACTACTGTCTCGGAATGCAGATTCTAAAGAGCAGAGCCGGCAGGCGGCAAAAAACTCGCCAATTACTCTTTTAAAAACGCATACTTTAAATAGGTATGTAAGATTATTTATCAATACACTTATACGAGCACTACGCTTATTTGGAGGCTAAAGGAGAATAAGAATAATATGGAATGGTGTCCCCCATTGATCTACTTTAAAAAAATTATAGATAAATAGCTTTACTTTTTGATTCTTGCTATGGGAAACTTGAAAAGGTCAAGATCATGAAAAAAAAAACTAAGAAGGTATTAAAAAAGAGAAAATTTCTAATGTAGCTTTATGCATTTTTCAACTTCGCTCAACTGGCTAATAATAGTAATTATGGTTCGGAAACAGGTAAAAGAAAAACTTTTTATATTGTAATTTGTATACCTAATTATAAAAGCTAGACCCGGTTCTTAGCGCACATAGTGGCTACGTATTCTATAATAATTGTTTCTGCCAAAGGCATTGCAAGTTTAGCCTTAATAGGTTATATAGAGGTCAGGTAATTATAAGCTATATAAAAACTGGTCGCCTGTCACTCTGAAGTAATTCTAAGTATTAGTTACATTATTTATAACTACTTATAGAGGAAAATCGATACAGTTAATTTTATATAACATCTACTACCTACTAAAAAAGTTAAAAAGTTACTACCACAAAAATGTATTGACACATCGCCATATAGACCACTAACTCCGGTCAAAATCGCAAGCAGCAGTGGTGACTGATTTGTCAGCTTTGATTGTGCAAAATAACTGATCACAGAAGTCTTGAAGTCTTAGATTCAGAAACGAATGGAATAGTTTTTTTATCTTTTTTGACGTGATTACGTCTTATAAATCGATGAACACCAGCTGCACGCACGAAAAAGTGTCACATTCCGCCTGGAGCTTGCGCGTGCAAGCGAGAGCGCGGAACAAGCGATGGAGAGGCACTATCGGCCCAAGCGTTGGCTTGTGCCTAGAGAAAATTGTAATTTTCAATTAACTTCTTCTTTTTATTATACAAAATTCAATTCATAAAAGTATGCAATTTTTCATCAATGTTTCTTTATGACGTTATCACGTAAAACTATCGTCCGTAAACCAACTTTACAGATAACCAATGTTTTTAATGTATGAAATTCTTGCGCTTGACGAAAATCAGGCCTTATGGACACCAATGACGAGGTCTAGGTTGGAGCCACTTGCCTAGAGGAAGCCTATTTACTGTTGTCTTAAAGTTACTCAAGTTGTAAGTACGTGGCAGGAAACACGGACCATTATTTCGAGAGCTACGTATATAAAATCAAAATAAGTAGGTAACTGAAATACAAGTATAAAACGTAATAGCATAACGGGTGCAACGATTAAATCTTTATAACTTTCATAAAGCCTTCTTCATTTTATGTCCGTCAGTTTATGGATCGCTTCGGATTTCTTTTCAATTAAAGAAGTCTTAAAAATTCTAACTATCCCCGACGATATCGATCATTACAACTGAGCATTTCATCGAAAACCGATGTGATAAGTCGATAAACTTCACCGAATTTCGATCATGAGATTATCGATCAATATCATTGATCGGAGATGAATCATCCATCCTCTGACCATTGGTATATTATATATAAATCATATTATGTATATTATAAAGTATTACACCGACTTCAAAAAAAGGAGAAAATTCTCAATTTAGCCGTTATAATTTTTATTATTTACCAAATGTAACTAGGTATATACTTAGGGCCGATTTCACCAACATAAAGTACCTACTTAGGTCTTATCCGAGCGTAAATTTGCTATTTTGGCAGATATTTCAATACAAAAACTGTCAGAACGCCTAATTTATTCCTCGTTTAATCGTCCCACGACGTTGGTGAAGTCGGCACTTAGTATCCATAGTTCCCACTGAAAAGTGAAAACGTTAAAAGATGTAGATTAAGTACCTTTGAATTATATTTAAAGTAATAAGTTATATTTAGCTGTGAACTGTGGCCTGTGGCCCATGACGTTAGCCAGGTCACAGTTGAATATAGGTAAGTATATCATCATTGATCATCATCATCATCTCAGCCTGCGGACGTCCACTGCTGAACATAGGCCTTCCCAGAGAACGCCAGTCGCCACCACACCCGGTCCTCAGCCTTCCTCATCCAGCCACTTCCCGCCACCCGCTTTATATCGTCAGTCCAACGTGCTGGAGGGCGCCCCACACTACGCTTACTAGTTCGCGGTCTCCACTCTAGAACTTTTCGGCCCCATCGGCCATCGCTTCTACGACAAGCATGGCCTGCCCACTGCCATTTCAGCTTGCTAATGGTTTGGGCTATGTCGGTGACCTTGATTCTCTTGCGGATCTCTTCATTCCGAATCCTGTCCTTAAGAGAAACTCCTAACATAGCCCTCTCCATAGCTCTCTGAGTGACTTTAAATTTGTGGATCAAGCCTTTTGTTAGTGTCCACGTTTCAGCGCCATAAGTAAGGACGGGAAAGACACATTGATTGAAGACTTAAGGACTTAGGTAACTATATGCTGATATATATAGGATGCTGATCCTGTAGGCATTGCTTGCGCATTCGCTCTATGATTCAGGGCTTATGCCGAGTTGTAATACGATTGTAATACACCCTTTCTGGGTAGCGAATTAGCGATCATAAACATAATATTCCTTAATTATAGTCACATATCGTATTTATAAAATTGTTTATTTGTATAGACATTAAATAATCCTCCTTTCTGTCTTTCTTTCCATGGATACCTATTATAAACTTTACCCAAAAGTGTGCTACCTAGAAATATAACGTCTAAATTTTCGATATTCGAATTTAGATTACCAATTCTAAATAGAAAATCCTAGTTTCTCTTATTTTATGTAACTTTGATATATCATCTGTATAAGCGATGAGATTTGTTACTTTCTACTATGTTCAAGAAATGCGATTTTATTTTATTACTAAGGATGTAAGGAAATGCGTATCTTCGCTTTTTTACATCAATGTTTATCCCCGGTTCTTTACGCAACAGATAACAAAGATGAAAAGATTCAGACCAGATAAAGCTGAAAATTAACCGTAACGTGACAACCGGTTGCTTATGCAACATCTATGCGAGTTGACTTTGCAACTGTGGTACAGAGGTACAGAGGTAGGTATGTACTTATGTGCATTTTTTTATATTATTTAAATTGAATGCATTAAAATTTATATTGCTAGCCAAAGCAATTTCTTAGTAACTGTGGTTAGGAGTTATAGGACCCCATACAGCGTGAACGTACCTATCTATCTAATAAATATGTAATATAAATAGAGAAGACAAATTAAAAACATAATTCTAAAACGTTAACTGTGTTTTTCTTAATTTAAAGTTTACTTTAAAAGAATCTTACTTAAATAATTACTTAATCGATTTTAACTTCACGTTGTACCTACCTACCTACCTTACATAGATACTGTGTCTCTAGATAGAGTTAAGTAGGTACTTCGAGTTCGAGTTATGTAGAGAATGCAAAAATGAAACTAACCTCAAAACTTAAACTTTGAAGTTCCACGTAACTTGATTCAATAAGAAATTTTTAAGTTAGCTGTTAGTTATATGTTCATCACACAATCGATAAGGGTAAATAAACCTTATTAAACATTGAACACTAACTACTACGGATCGCATGCAAATCTACCATCTGTCAGCAACGACAGGGAAATATTACCTTTTGGCCCATGAGGTTACAGCCTATAATTGTTTATACTTCAAACAGGTAAACTTTAAAAATGTTTAGACTGTAGAGTGTAGACACAACTACAGAAGTGACGTCAAAAATTGAGACAGGAAAAAATGGTACTCACGGTTGTCCGATTGGGTTGAATCACACAAAACACTTTCCCGCAAGCGAACGAGCAAACGAAATAGTTGATCGAGACGTTCGTAAGGTCACCCGCGAGTTCACCGTGCGTGCAATCTTAGCCGCGTACGTCAAAACTTTGAGCGCGACCGGTCCCACATCAAGTATATATTGCGGCCACAAACGACGCTATTGGTCGGCACTGGCGCGCCCGCGGCTCGTTCTACGTCACACAGTGAAAAGCCTGCAGGTTTTTTTTCCTCTCCGTTAAAAGTTGCGACCGCGCCAACACCTATATTTCACGCAAACTGCGCTTTTTTTTTGCAAATAAGTAGCCGTAACCGTTGGTTAGTCTAGTTCGAAGTTGGTTTTTCGGCACCCGTTAGCTTGTTACGAGATTATACAAGTATAAAAATCTCATTTACGTAGGTACGTCGTACTTGGGTCTAAAACAAACTTCAAGTTGGCTAATTATTATAATTTTTAACCGACTTCCAAAAAGGAGGAGGTTCTCAATTCGGCCGGTATCTTTTTTTTTTTTTTTTTCTATGTATGTCCACCGATTTCTCCGGGATTACTGGACCGATTCGCGTGATTTTTTTTTAATCGACAGAGGATGTTTGCGAAATGGTTCCATACAAATGTTAACCTTCAACTCCTCAAGCCTGATGCTGCGGGGATATTGCTCACCTAAAACTATGGCGATTTAGGAAATTTCGATTACGAATTGATATTGTAGGTAACAAGTATGGACTACATCATGGAGCTCCAGGTCCTAGCTCCTCAATCATAGGATACTACACTTAAAAGCTTAAAATAAAAATTCTTTTCAAAAAACCGACTTCTAACGCCACTACAAAGTATAAAAATAATTTTAGTTTGTCCACGTTTGTTGAAGTCGGGCGGGCCTAAAATACAAACTATGAAACCGACTCGCGATGCTCGCTCGACTTCTACAAACGAGTCTATCATATTCTGTAGCGTCGCGCATCGGTTTCATAGTTTGTATATAGGCTCGCCCGACTTCAACAAACGTGGACAAACTAAAATTATTTTTATACTTTGTAGTGGCGTTAGAAGTCGGTTTTTTGAAAAGAATTTTGTATTACAGTCTTTTTACGTATACCTACTCAGGCTTTAGCGATCCTAAAATAAAAGTTTAAAAATATACAATAAATTCACTAGATATGGCAAGTATTTAATATTATTATGCTCTAATATTTTACCTAGTCCGGAATTTACCTTTTTTTTTTTGCGATTTTAACTAAACCACTGGCTGGTCTTGAAAATCGGTTTAAGACTTTTTGAAAGATGAAAACCATGAGTAGGTATAAGTTGCTCTAATGACAAACTAGAGCGACTTTGAACCCTTCGTTGCTATAGTTGTGTTGATGGTTGTGTTATATTATTGGTGTATATGTACCTACTTATAAAATTGTAAAAATAAATTGCTGTGACTTTGACAAACTTAAAATTAGTTTAAGATAAGTAAAATAACAAAAACTTTTTTTTATCCAAGTTCGTAGATTCCAAAACAAACACTAAAAACGCTTAGTATATACACATATACTATGTCTATAGCGGGACTCGTTTTTCATGTGCCTATATATGCCCCCTTTATTTATTAATTTAATTTAATTTTTATTATTTTTTGTTATAGCGGCAATAGAAATACACAATATGTGAAAATTTCAACTGTTTATCTATTAGAGTTTACGAGATACAGCCCGCTGACAGAAGGACGGACAGCGGAGGCTTAGTAATAGGGTCCCGTTGGCACCCTTTGGGTACGGAACCCTAAAAATGTGGTATCTACAAAAATATTATGCAAATTTAACGAAAAATTTCCATTGCAAACTTTGTTTTTGTTCTTATGATACTCTAATTAATGCTGAAATTAAATATTTATGTTGACCACAAGATGGTATACGAAAAAATAAAATGTACCCTTTGGTTTTACCCGTTCATTTCTCCATTAGTTTTGCGTCATTCAGTGAACCAGTTTAACTTTTAATGATATTTTTCCGGTTCATACAGTCTATATAATTGCACCTTAATACATAAATTACCCAAATACATAATATGCTTAATTTATAGTTTATTGAGCCTTTCGAGTTTAGATATTCCCACGATTTTCGCTCGAAACAAACAAAAAATACCTAGGTAGTAATAACTATTTTTTGGAATAAGTAAAATTATTGAAGAAAATTAAGTAAAAAGCAGCTTTTACTTACTTTAGAAAAAACATTAGGGTGGAACTGGAAACAAAATAATGTTCTCAGGCGATAACTTTCATTATATTCTCTTTAAATTATGGTAAGAGATATTTTTTTTACTACTTAGGTACTTTTAAGTGAAGTTCGATCAAAATTATTATAGAAATTAGAAACTCCCTTCAACGCATCTCTGAATAGTGTAAAAAAAGCAAATAGAGCGTTCATTTACTTTTGGATAATCGTCAGCTTACTATTAGTATTATCTTTATTTACTTTTACTCATATTATTTACATTTTTAAATATTTCATTATAAAACAAAAATAAAAAAAAATATTTAAAAATATAAAAAATAGCGGTCCACCGGTCTCGGGAACAGGGTCCAAGCAACCGGCGGTCAGGGCCCCAGAGAGAGGAACCTCCTGACGATGCGAGCCGTGTCCAGGAGTACAGCCTTCTGGATCTGGCCCTTGACCCAGCTACCCAACGAGAGCCTCGAAAGATGTTGGTCGAGGCTCTTGGCTATAAGACCATTAGCGGTTATCACTATCGGTACAATGATTGCTGAGTCTACATTCCACATGGCGACAACCTCGTGCGCTAAGTCGAGATACTTGGTGAGTTTCTCTTTCTCGGCTTTCACGAGGTTTTCGTCATGCGGGACAGCAACATCAACAATCATTGCACGGCGCTCTGATCGATCTATCACCACTATGTCAGGCTTATTGGCTACAATAGTCCTGTCTGTAATGATAGATCGATCCCAGTACAGTGTGATATGACCATTTTCAAGAACTGGGTCGGGCACATACTTGTAGTACGGTACCTCCGATTCCACAAGATTGTATTTCAAGGCAAGTTGCTGGTGGATAATCCTGGCCACTTGGTTATGTCTGTGTAAGTATTCGCCGTTAGCTAGATGAGAACAACCAGAGACAATGTGACGGATAGTTTCTCCAGGACGGCGACATGCCCGACATATGTCTACCGTTCCATCCTTCACTATGTATTTTCTGTAATTGTTCGTCATCATGACCTCGTCCATAATTGCACACACAAACCCTTCGGTTTCCCCAAAGAGGTCACCAAAGCGCAGCCAGGCCACGGACGCTTCAAAGTCAACATCAGGCCCGTGGAGGGCCCGATAAAAGCGTCCGTGAAGCTCCTTACCTTGCCATACAACCCTGCGGTCATTGGTACTGAGCACCACAGATATGCGCCAGTTCTCTTTAGCCAAGGAGAGCGGCGTCAGACCCCTGTCCACTGCGACCACATCGCGGTGCATCTCCGTCTCGGCGTGGAGAAAGTACTCCCTGAGACTGCACACCTCGCGGTTGTGGAGGGTTTTGGCATTCAAAAGGCCTCTTCCCCCACACTTCCGCGGGATGTACAGCCTCATCACCGAGGAGCGCGGGTAATGCATCCGATATGCGGTCAGCAGCGCACGAACTTGTCTGTCCAGGGCGTCAAGCTCAGTCTGAGTCCACCTGAGTATGCCGAAGGAATACATCAAGACCGGCATGACCCAACCGTTGAAGGCGCGCACCTTATTGCCGCCCGACAAAAGGCTTTTCAGCACTTTCTTCAGACGGCCAAGGAAACGCTCCCTCACCGACTGCCTCATGTCGGCCTCTCTGATACCTAACGCCTCCGCCATGCCCAGGTATTTGTAGGTTTCAGTTGGGGAGAGCGATCTGAGGTATATGGAATCCGAGAGCTCAACACCCTCAGATTCCACAATTCTCCCTCGCTTTACATGCATGACCGCACATTTGTCCACACCAAATTCCATCCTAATGGAATCACTAAAGGCTTTAGTTACATTTAGTAACTCTAGTAGATGTGATTTGTTGGGGGCAATGAGTTTTAGGTCATCCATGTAAAGGAGGTGTGATATAACCTGACCACCTCTCCTCAACCGGTAACCTAGCCCTGAATTCTCCAAGAGAGTACTCAGAGGATTCAGAGCCAGGCAAAACCACAAAGGACTGAGGCTATCGCCCTGGAATATGCCTCGCTCAATCCTTATAGGCTCCGCGCTCCCCAGGGTCCGGCGACACCCTGGATAGTGAAGGACTGTCCTCCACTGCCCCATACACGTCTGTAGGAAGGCGCGTAGTACTGTGTTTACTTTGTACAGTTCCAGCACCTTCATGAGCCATGTATGGGGCACAGAGTCGTAGACCTTCTTATAGTCTATCCAACATGTCGACAGATCCTTTCGGGAGCGCCGAACCTGTTGACAAATGGCCATATCAATGAGGAGAAGCTCCTTAGTACCACGGGAGCCATTCCTACATCCGTTCTGAGAATTAGACATGATGGATTTTGTATCGATGTGATCGTTAATTTTCGTTCTCAGAATGGATGTAAGAAGTTTATACAATGTTGGTAGGCACGTAATCGGCCTATAATTTTTGGGCTCCGTGGTACTACCTGATTTATGGAGCAGGAGGGTAATACCTGTTGTCAGAAACTGGGGTAGCGACTCTGACTCTAGAGCTGATTGGAATTGGGATGCCAAACGAGCGTGCGAGCTGCGTAGCCACTTTATCCAAAAGTTGTGCAGCCCGTCCGGCCCAGGGGATTTCCAATTGGGCAGGTGACGGGCTGCAGTGGCCACGTCTTCAGGGGTTATAGTAACTAGGTCCATTTCTGGAATTTGATCGCACGCTCTTTCTACATCCCACGTCCAATCACCCTCAGTGTGAGCGACAGGCGCCGACCAGATGTTGCGCCAGAATGATGTCATGGCTTCATCATCCGGTAGGCGCGCATCGGTGACACCTTGGTCAGGGTGTTCCCAACCTCGGTATACCCGCCTTTGATCGCTTTGGAAAGTGCCATTCAGGGTATATCTCTCGACCCGGCACTTGTATCTGCGAATACGGCTAGCCCATGCCGAGACCTTCTGTTTCAGGAAGTCAATGCGCTCAGTGACGCGCGCCATATAATCTTGAGGGCTGATATCAGTCCCCAAGAAAGCGCGCCTCACAAAGCGCATGACTCTAGGGCGAGTGTTGCCCCCCCTGAAGCAGAGTAGTTTGCCAATGAGTGCCCTAGCCCCATCAATACGACGTTCGATCCTGCACTGCCAGGCTGGTGCGGTAGGCTTCGGTCGTGTTGCTGTATCATTATTAATTAACTTTACATTAGCAACACGACATGCCGCAACAGCCGCGCAGTACAGAATCGAATGTGTGTCGGAAAGGTCTTCGCTGCTGTCAAAATAACTCGGCAGCAGTGAATCCAGGGCACCCATTAGCGCTTTGTTCTTATTTTTCATGGGCAACCGAGGTAACCGCGGTCTAAACTCGGGTGGTGAAGATCTATATTCCCGAATAGCACTCTCCAAAGCACTCCTCAATTGTTCACTACACTGGGTACTTACATGTGCAGCCCCGCTATCCTGTCCCTCATCAGCCTGAGTGGGCTGCAGCGAAATCGCATGAGCAGTTTGCGATTGTGCTGGAGCTTGCGGTGAGGGGGGGGTAGCGCGGTTACATTGCAGTTCAGAGCGAAGCCGATCAAGCACGGCGTTGTCCAGCATGTGATTACGCTGAATAACCCGCACCTGGTCCGACAGTCGCTGAGCCGACACATTGAGAGCTGGTTCAAGGACCTGAAACAAAGCATGCATCCTAGCACGGTACGCGGTCATGTTGGTTCCACCCTCAGTAGCCCCTAAGTATGCGCGCATGACATTTTCATTAATTGATGTTGTCCACCTCATGCGCGGCACACTACCGCCGGAAGCGGGGACCCTATCAGAAGCCGGTGGGCCTCGGGATCCCAAGCAAGTCGGCGGCCGGCCTCTCCCACGACGATGTACTGGTGGTGGCGACGTCGGCGGGGAGAAAAACTCGTCGCTCGAACTCGACGCAACTGCAGCATTGGGCGTGGTCCCGGGTGGCTGCGAGGCGGAACTGAGCGACGAGTCCGGGGGTGGTGTTTGTGCGTTCCGTGCTCTGGATCGTGTCAGCATTCTACATTATTAATTCGTCTAATAATTTCTTTTGTATTCTATCCGGCATCTATTGACAGGTTGTGTCAGTTATATTTCGGACTGTTTTGATTTTCTTTATTTGTTCTTTCATGGTTTGTTGTTCTTATTAGTTTTTACTATGGTAAATTTATTGAATTAAATCGAAAATTCTGTTGAAATCCGTTTTATAATATTTATTTCGAAAAAATGTAACGGTGAAAAAATATGATGTATGCTGACATTCAGGGTTGCCAGGTATACTATTAGTATTATTATTAGTATTAGTATTATAGTATGAATGAAAGTGAGGGAATATACTGTGTACCTGTGCGTTCATTTGTTTAATATGCTGTAATATCAACCGCGCAGTTGGCTGAACTCTGGCTAAACTCTATAGACATAAAAAAATGTATAATTTCTATTTCTTGTAAATCCCACAACTAACGAACCAAAAACAGAGGTTTACATATTTACAAACTGTGTTCACATTTAGTTAAATAGAGCTTAGCTTTATTGTGTCAATGCAATAATATAAGGTTGAGTATACATACACAAATAGCTTAGTAGGTATAAAATATGTACCTACTTATAAACTTCTAACCAAAACCACAGAATATATAATAGTACTACGTACCAAAACCTAAATTCATAACTATGACACCTAAAATAACGAATAACGTAACTCTGTGAAATTCTTTGAAATCCTATTCATTTGCCTTCTAACAATGATACAATGTACGAGATAAGGGATTCTTTAAAAATGATTGCTACATTGTGACAATTGTAATCGCCTCTGATTGGCCGATACTCGCTCGCTATTGGTTAGAATAGAATGCATTGTTGGAGAAACAATGTGATAAATAAAGCCAATCACCACAATAATAATTGAGAAGAATAATTAATCGGCCTGCATACACAAAAACATGTCATGCAACTTGACTGTATAGAATAGAATAGAATAGAAATATTTTTTATTCAAATAAACTTTTTTACAAGTATAAAATAGTGCTTTTGATAGTCACATGAATCTATCACTTGGTACCAATTGTCTAAAAGTTATTCCATTGATCGTATTCTTATTCGTATTCGATGACATTAGCGTCAAAGTAAAATAATCCTTGATCGATTTAAAGGTCACAAATTCAGTACACCCGATTCTAACTTGGAACTTTATGGAGCTACTGTACATACCTAAAAGTATAAGAATGCATACACTACATTGAGCTCTAATTCATTGCTGTTATAGTTTATTTTACTGGACGCTAATGTCATCGAATACTTTTACGATTAATGGAATAACTTTAGAAAATCGCACCTCTGGTTCGGAATGCCCTTTCATGTTACTGCTGACAGTCGCTGGATCATATTATATAATACTACATAATACATTAGTTATCTACTCCAACATCGAAAAGTTCCAATTTCGAATTTGACACCTGAATCGAAATGAACCCTCTTTCGGTTTTGCTTCTCATTTCGATGCAGCTCGTTGTATGGGAGCTGAATCGAAATGGTTATCTTCTTAAAATAGGATACCTAAAGCTAAGGCTCTGAGTTCTGGCACTTTTGTACCGTTCATACAACAGAGGCGCCACAGGCGGCTGGTGGCGGCTTACGGAGTTACTTTTTGTTGACAGAGGCGCCACAGGCGTTGGTGGCGACTTACGGAGTTACTTTTTGTTACTTTAATGAGCCTACGGCGTATTTTGTTAATGATTTTATTTTCCTTGTCGTAGATAAAATCTTGTATGCAACTGAACGTAATTAGTCATTTTAATTCTCGTACTATCCTATTTTGATACTCGGCAAGCCTCGTATCAAAAAACAGCACTCGAATTAAAATGACCCTCATTACGATGCAGTTGCATAAATAGCTATTATGCACTGGATCAGTAAGAAATTGTCGATTTTAATATCGGTAACACATAAACACGATCAAGATAATGAAGATAAGACAATAGAATATTATAAGTATGGTTAAATATCACGTTATATCAAGGTATGAAGAAAATGTAAGATTGAGACCGCTAAACCTGCAGCACTCTTTTATGATGGTAGATAATATATATTTAATTAATAAATATTTACCAATGACGTCAAGACAAACAGTTTTTAACCTTGATTATTTGACAAACTGCTATGTCTTCACGATCATGTGATCACACGCATCCTTATCAATGTTTATAATATTATGATGTGACTAACTGATTATTTACTTATCACTAGCTGACCCACCACGGCTTCTCACGGGTGAGCTTGTATAGACAAGCGCAATGCACCCGTGCGAAGACGTGGTGGTTCAGCTATTTGAAATTCGATCGATCCTATTCGAAAAAATCCGTAGCTCTGTATGATACCAATCACCATTCTCTTGAACGCGCGAAAAAATTTTGTCGACGCCTTTTCTCATCGGTTCTTTTCTCGTATTATCTCTATATCTCTATCGACACTAACATGGTTGAACACATGGATTCGTCGAACGAGAAATCAGTCTACATCGACAATATCTCTCTCTCTCTCTTCGCGCGAGATATCACTTCGACGTATATGCGGGTGTGTTTCGAAGAGAGAAGAGAGAGAGAGAGAGATAATTTCGAAGAGAGTGTGTTTTGTGTGGTGCTGCGTGTTGGTGTTGAGCTATTCTTGCGTTTCTTCTATACCTGGAGAAGCGACGTTGTACAGCGCGAACTGCTCATTTTGCCATATAGATTTTTCTGATGATAAGGATAGGATGGAAATTAAGAGATGATATAGGTTCTAGATAATTCTGCAAAAATGACGAACGGCAAACGAAAATTGCATACAATAGGTAGGTATACATTTTTTGCATTCACATAATTATAGCCTCCCTAACTTTCGATAAATTGTGTTTTCAGTAAGAACGGAATTTCCGATGAATCATCTAGGCTTTAAATGAAAGGAATAAATCTAAGAATAGTTTACCGGGAAATATTGTTTTCATTGTGTAGAACTACGTGTCCAAAATATATCTCTAGGCGTGCTCAGCGTTGTTTACCGAAAGCACTCCGTAGAGCCCTCGACCGAACTTCGTTCGCGTCGGCCCATCTGAACAAAGCAGGAGATATTATATCTAAAAACTCAAGTGTGTGCGCAAACACAGGTGCACTCCATTCCCTCCTCTCAAAATTTTCCTTAATATCTACATTTTACTGATTAGGTACCTACTACTACTGCTACTACTATACTATACGAAAACGTATTTCAACGTCTTTTCGGTTATCGTCAAAGTATAGGTATGTAGCTTGAGACTCACATACGCCGCGCTCTTACGCCCCTTATATCCAGCAGCTAATAAATCGGCGCTTTCTGATACATTCTATCACCTTGGGTCTATCGGTTCTCCGAACCGATGCAACGTCAGTAGGTACATAAATATTATAGGGAAAAAAATCAAAGGTACGCGAGAAATTTCGGGGAATTCCCTTTATCTAGGTTTTTTTAAGTAGAACATTTCCGGAAATGACGCAACTGTACATGAATTACACGTCATATTTGTAACAGCGTTTTGGTTGGACGCATCGATAGCAGGTAGGAAGTTCTTATAGCGAGGACTGATGGCGGATCACCAAGCTGTTAGCGACAATACTATGAATGGATTTTTCTATATACCTATTATAAGATTCCTAAGGATAACCCAAAAATTAATAGTAATTAGATAAATAGATTCTATGGAAAGTTTAAGCCGCAATAGCTTAACAGTTAAAGGTGTGGACTGAAAACTGAAAGGTCGACGGTTCGATCACTGCCCGTTATACTAGAAGGTAGAGTAGAATATTAGTGAAATTTATTAAAGAAAAAATGTTTATTTTTGTACCAATGTTAATCATCATCATCATCATCATACAACCCATCAACGGCTCACTACTGAGCGCAGGTCTCCTCTCAGAGAAGGGTTATAGGCCATATGCACGCTGACCCAAGGCAGACATCACACAACCTTGAGAACATTATGAAAAACTATCTGGTGTGCAGGTTTCCTCACAATGTTTTCCTTCACCGTTGAATCTTGTGATATTTCATTTCTTATGGTAGACTTCACACACCTTTAATGGCATTATGGAAAACTCTTAAACGTGCAGGTTTTCTCGTGATGTTTTCCTTCGTCATTGAAGCATGTGATATTTAATTGCTTAAACGCATATATCTCCGAAAAGTCAGAGGTGCATGCCCGGGTTCGAACCTGCAACCCAAATATGACAAAGAAGCCATATTTAGTACCGACCTAGACCACTAGGCTATCACTGTGGAAGTAATATAAATATCATTCGCATGAATCAAATCTCTACACAGGCTGATTAAACCTGATAATTCTTATCTTACAGGGCTGAATAGATTTTCATGAAACATAGATAAGAATCATCTAAATTAAATAATGTGCTTCTAAACGGGTCCATCCCTTTGACAGCTATGTAACACTTAGGCAGAGATCTATAGATCGTACTCTGGCTCTGCTCAAGACTCAAGAAAGAGTTTAAATGAGACACAAAAATGTCCTTTCATAAATCTGTCTCTTACAGACAGACACATGGACAGAGAAAACGGTTATGTACCCCTCGCTTTCCATTGAGGTTAACAATCAGTAGGTACGTTTTGGCACCGCGCCGTGTTGCATTTCACCACTCTAAGATGTGAAAAGAGTAGAATAGAATAGAATAGAAATGTTTTTATTCAAATAAACAAAGTGCTTTTGAATCGTCGATGAGTCTACCACTGGTTCAGAATGACGTTCCTGCCGAGAAGAACCAGCAAGAAACTCGGCAGTTGCTCTTTTCAAAATAAGTTTACAATATAATAGATATGATGCTATGTATGCAGTGTTTCCACAATAAGGGGAAGTTACAGGAATCATAATCATCACTAATCATTATCATCATCATCATCTCAACCCATTGCTGAGCACGGGCCTCCTCCCAGAGTAGATTTTCCAGGTAAGGGGGTTAAAATTCAAATAGGTAACTCTTTTGAACACTCTTACTATATGCGGCATATTCACCTTTCAGTCACACCCACATTCCTTGGCACTTTTACCAGATCTAAATTAATTAACACCAGCCGACGCGCGATCGCAAGCGAGCTCCGAGCTTACATCAGTCATTGCTCACAGATTTGTGACCTTAAACTCAAAACGATCTTACGAGAACGGTACCCATTCTCTCGCTATGAATGACGCTCGAAAGTATACCGTTGCGTCATTTGTGATCATAAGACTTAACACTAGTATTTGCTAAACTAAACTGAATTGGCAGGTCTTAATCTCGTGCTATCCTTTTCACAATGCTCTCTGCAGAAAAGGAAAGCATTTTTGTCCATTGAGTCCGCAAAAATGAGGCTCCTTGAGAGCTCGTCCGGCGTATCTAGCATCCAATTTACACTAAATAATATATACGTACACACATAAACCATTATATTAATTTCATCAGTAATTAATTAAAACAACATTAATTTCTCTTTAGTAACTTCTGTGATTCTTCTTCTTGTCAAACAATAGACGTCCACTGCTAGACAAAGGTCTCTTGCATAGACTTCCACAGGCCTCGGTCTTGCGCCGCCTGAATCCAGCGGCTCCCTGCGACTTGTTTGATGTCGTCGGTCCACCTCCACTCCACTCCAGCAACTTGGGACCCCAACGACCATCAACTCTTCGAAATATGTGCCCCGCGATTTCTACTTCAGTTTCGCGACTCGCAGAGCAATATCGGTACTTTGGTTCTTCTACGGATCTCCTCATTTACGTAATCCTTATACTTCCACAAAGTAATATTACGCTTCTTCTGGCTCAACCAGGTGAAAATCTAGAGATTTACTTTACCCTACCCGTGCGAAGCCGAAACGTTTCAGCGAGTGTAAGATACTGTGTGAGCTTGAGCCGCTAGCTTCTTTTTTTTGCATGAAAATCGTCTTCCATGAATATTCATCAGTGGATCACAGAAGGTGCATAAATATATTTTGAGATAGAACGGTTACCAAAGCTGTTTATTGAGGAAAAACGTTGCCATCATGAGTAAATCATGCATAATTATAATCGTGAAAGTAATGGTGATAAAAACCGCAAGGGCGTTGAACTTAAATAATTTCTATATACACTGAGAAAACCTGAATAAGAGCGGAAAGGATCTTCCCAGTAAAAGAGCGGTCGTGAGGAAGATATAATTGGCTTTAGTTAAAATGAATGACTCGTGAAAACAGCTCTAATGTGACAAGGAGGCAGATTTTACCTTTATTCTGCTTCCTTTTCAAATTCTGTACCACAAAAAGCCTGATAAAAGTCCGGCGTGATGACGTGTAGACACCAATAAGGGTATGGGCTTATTATAACTGCCATATTGCAAGTTAGCCCACTAAATTAGCATCTAAGCAAAGAACCAAAGAACGGGGCAAGTAGCCTGATTTCTTTGAGGAAATCATCTAAACTTTAGATGACATCAGTGTTACTGATGTTTAATTGTACCTAATACTTTCTGATGTTTCTTCAAAACTTAAGGAAGTATATTTTACGGCATAAAATGACTGCATAAAAGTTTAAGATATTTATTTAAATTTATTAGATTTGTAGATTATTTAATCGTAGATTATACTACAAATTTATACTAATCGTAGAGTAGTATAAATTTGTAGATTATTTAATCGAGACGTAAGTGGATTCGTGATAAAAATGACCTGAGTTGTCAGAATTCATTTTAGTACGAGATCCGAACATAACATCGACCTTCACCCATCTGTTTACCGAATGAAACATTTTTTTTATAAAATTCCATACATAGACAAATACGTCTTGTATGTATTGCCTATCAAAATATGTTCATGACTATCATTAATAAAAAAAAAATATTAACTAAATTTTTTTAGCGAGTCTCACAAACTTGTTTACCAATCAAAATATATATCAAAAAAAAGATTATTTAATAACAAACGCGATGGTATAGTATTGCCTGCAATAAACCGTTCATGAAACACTATTGCCAGGATTTAAAGTTTAAAAATCAAAGCAAGTAAAGTTGCGCAAGAGAGAAATCCGAGCTTATCTATAATATAATAAAACTGTAACAGGTCCAATTCTGTACATTGAAGATATTTTGAAAATTTTTGTTTGAGGGCACTCTATAATCGATACTGAAGCCAAAACAATTTTTTTTTAATTTTTTGTCTGTCTGTCTGTCTGTCTGTCTGTCTGTCTGTCTGTCTGTCTGTCTGTATCTTGGCCGCGCATCACGCCGAAACTAATGGACGGATTTAAATGAAACTTGGCACGATTTAAGTTAATACTACGAGGTATAATATAGGATACTTTTTATCCCGAAATTCAGCACGGTTCCCTTGGGAGAGGGGATGAAAGTCGAAATGTGTATTTCGCTGTAATTCATTAAGGCGTATTCCGATTTAATCCATTCTTTTTTTGTTAGAAAGCAGGTTCTTTAGAGATTGTCCTGTAATTATTTCAAGGTCGTCAATTTCGTAGTTCAGAAATTATAGACATCATAATCTTCAGTATAGGTCCAAATAACTTGAACCCCGGAATCTACAAGATCCTTTGAATGAACGGCTCATCTTAAGCTGGCAAGGTAATTTATCGTATATAGCCATCGTGGATACTATTTTGTCAAAGTCAAACTACTCCAAAGGCGTCAGATTTTGCCAAACGATCATTATACCTACATACTACATAGTAGGTATGGATGTAATACATCGTATGGACGTAATATTACAGTGTTTTCCTATGTAATTTAATATTCCAATCATACTTACTAATATTATAAATGCGAAAGTGTGTTTGTTTGTTGGTTTGTCCTTCAATCACGCCGCAACAGAGCCACGGATCTACGTGATTTTTTGCATGGGTATAATTGAGGACCTGGAGAGTGACAAAGGCTACTTTTATCCCGGAAAATCAAAGTGTTCCCGAGGGATTTTAAAAACTAAATCCACGCGGACGAAGTCGCGGGCGTCAGCTAGTTTAGTGTAATAAAGAAGGATAGAGCATAGTGGCTGCGAGCGACGCCTTCGTTGAAACTCACTAAAAAAATATTTAATTAATATTTTTTTTAATAAATGATAGTCATGAACATATTTTGATAGGCAATACATACAAGACGTATTTGTCTATGTATGGAATTTTATAAAAAAAATGTTTCATTCGGTAAACAGATGGGTGAAGGTCGATGTTATGTTCGGATCTTAGACTATTTCGAGATTACAACATTTTGCAGATATCAGCTCAGGCCGACGCGCGACGGCCAACCGACAGTCATTTGCTCGTAAGCATGTTATCTTTATTGATAAAGAAATAAAGGATACTATCGTTTGGGGATGTTTAAGTATACTTCGGTGATCAGTCAAAACGTAATAATTTAGAGAAATTTTTTTTTTTTTCGACCGAAATGGCTACGTCAGCGTCTGAGCGCGCCGCCGCGCGCTGTTCTCTGAATCGAAGGTAAAAAAGACTACAAAAAGTATTTAAAAAAACATGGCGCCCGCTAACCGCGACATGAAAGATCTTTGCTATAAGTATGTGTAAGTTATTGAGTTGAGAATTTAATTTTTTAATCCCATGATGTCATTCATGGCTTTGGCTGAGCCAATTTTTGAATCCATTTTAATTTTATAAATTGGAAAGTGATGTGTCTGTTACCTTTTAAGGTAGAATTGTACCTGAATGTTTTAGGCGTCTACGAATATGATTTATACAAAACAAAGTACATATTTAAATTAGTTCGTTTTTTATATGAAATTAGTTTTACATCTTTTGCCTTGGTTAAATAATAATTATTAAATAATGAACCATCATCTGACTAATTCATAACGCGCTTTGAGTTTGGATTGGTTTGGACTTTGGATAGTTTCTCGATGACATTGCTCGCCCGGAAATTCAAGAGTTGGTCTATGTAGAGAGTTCTATAGACTACTACATCCCAATGTAAAATTAGAACTTATACTAACATGGAAGTAGGTCGAAGAACGAATTTAACCCACAACAGGTTTAAAAACTGGAAAATGAAAAAAATACAGAATATAATTTTAGAAAACCTAAACTAACCTTTTTAAGCAATTTAAAAAAAAAGGAGGAGGTTCTCAATTCGTCGGAATCTTATTTTTTATGTATGTTCACCGATTACTCGAAAACGCCTGAACCGATTTGGAAAATTATTTTTTGTTTGAAAGGGTATACTTCCTAGGTGGTCCCATTTAAATTGTATTTAAATTGTAAATTTTTTTATATTAAATTTCGAAATCACATAAGAATAGAGATGTATAGAGTAGTAACTACAAGTACTACGGGACTATAGTTAAGTGCATTAGATTTCACAAGTTCTAGGTAAGTTAATTAAGCATGGAGTCACGGTTCCGTAGAACCCCATAAAGGCATATGACTCAACATCACAGTAGGTTAAATATAGGTTACCCAGCAAACGTTTATACCTAATATAAACAATCATGTCATCATGATAAGCCGCAAAATGATATCGTGCGTAACTAAACTAATTTTTATTGCTCTAACCTAACTAATGGTTGTTCACGACTTTGTTAACAACGTAACATTTTTGTTCACCAAGCAACGTCTATACTGACTCAGTTTTTCATAATTGCATGCAGATTGCAAACTAAGCTATGTGAGTTAACCAGTATGAAAAACTGCGTCAGCTATGTGAGCTAAGCTAAACAAAGTTAGCTTAGTTTTACCCGCTTAAGACTTATTTACGTTGCGCGGCATTACGGGATTTCCCCTAATACGTATGTTGCATCGCAGAGCCTAAACTACTAAACCGATTTTGATGAATGAGTTGTCAATCGATTCGTTATTAGTGTCCGAGAGACATGGGTTCCGCACAAAATCAATATGACGTGTGCTTTAAACAATTTTCCGTAATCATGTTAGTTTTTAATCTTATTGCCGTTTATTGAGCGCGCGTTGAATAACTTTGCGCGAGAATAAATAAATAAAAAAAAAATAAAAAAAGCCTTTTAATCATCCTTAAAAAGAAATTGTTTTAACAAGTCTATTCATTGCATGCATTTTTTTAACATTACCTAATCAAATAAATTAGACATTATGTATTTAGGTATGTATTTTGATTATTTATTGTATTACGATAATTGTAATTTTTTTTAAATAAAAAACAATTGAAAAAAAATCTTACATCATCTGCACACTATTTCTGTTGTAAGTTGCTCAGCAACTTACAGCAGAAATAGTGTGTTTGAGTTGGGAATCCGCAAACTACCTAATTGGTGCCGCAGCATCAGCTCAAGGTAACAATGCCTTGGAAATAATTCGAATTAATAGTTAACCAAATTTCAAATCAATCGCACCAGGGAAAGCTTGTAAGAAGCAGAAGAGAAGTAAGCAGAATTTCATATATTATAGCTAAGATCCACCTCGCTTACGTTAGCTTTCAAACAGAAAAACCGCATCGAAATCAGTCCACTGGGTAGGCTGCTACGAGGAACGAGGGAACAGACACACAGATACACACGTCAAGCTTATATAACACCCCTCTTTTTTGTCGGGGATTATAAATTTGTTTCACGACGACAATTTTCCGCACTTTTAAGTATGTATTTGATTACCTACTGTAGGTTAAGATTGCGCATCGACCATAAGACCAATTCATTCCTACAAAAAAGCCGGCCATGTGCGAGTCGGACTCGCGCACCGAGGGTTCCGTACTCCAAAAGTAAAAGTAAGACGATAATAATATTATATTAATTTGCTTATTCATCTATAACTTTGTTTGTAGGGGTTTATTGTTAATATGAAAAAAAAACTATGCTAGTTAGAGCGTTGGTTTTATTTTTCCTGTAAAATATACATAAACCTCTATTGACCATAATTATTACTGATTTTTTGATTGGTAAACTTCGGAGATAAGGGGGGGACGGTATTTTTTTCGACATTTTGTACGATTAATCAAAAACTAATAAGTATAAAAATAAATAAAAATCTGTTTTAGAATTTACAGGTAAAAGCCCTTTCATAATATGAAACCCCACTTACACAAAGTTATCTTACTTTGAAATTTCAAATCCATGATTTTCCCCGATTTTTTATAATTTTTTAATTAAAATAAAAATCATATTCGATTTTTTTATTCCAATGATGTTGGGCCACTATTATGTATACAACTATTCCAAATTTCATGTCGATAGCTTTAATAGTTACTAAAATAATCAACTCTGACAGACGGACGGACGGACGGAGAAAGTCGCACCATAAGGTTTCCATTTTTACCCTATTTTTATTGTACGGAACCCTAAAAAACGGATAGTCCCATGGACTACCGACATAAGGGACAGAATTAAATAAACACGTCATAACTGCTCATAGATATACAGAGGCATGTCGGTGAGGGTGACGCAACACACAAGATTTTTCCCTACTAAAAATCGCGCGTCTAATTAAAAAGTTTTCACTATTGTTATAATTTGTAAGTAGCTTTAAAAATACATATTTTTATTCGATGTCAAGATAATGCTTGACTGCGATCTCACCTGATGGTAAGTGCATGCAATCTAAGTCTAATCTGATGCAGTCTAAGATGGTAGCGGGAAGGGCATGGCAGTGTACATTCAACCCATACCCCTAATAACTTAACTGTTTTTAAACGCCATCGTGTCACCCACCCTCCTCCTCCCTCCCATAAAGCCTCCTCCCTCCCGTAAAGCCTCCCACCGGACCAGACCGCAGAGACAATTCAGAAATTATAAATGCCCAAATTGCCCCCGCCGGGAATCGAACCCGAGACCTTCCAGTTAGAAGACCACAGTTCAGTTACTATAGATGCCGTAGATGGTCGTTTAATATCAATCGTCTTCACCAAGATGCATTTCCGTTCCGTTACGTGCGATACAAATCGGTCTTTTGACTTTTCCTAGAACCGATGTACCTACCTGATTGATGGACAGACCCACGCGTTTTACATGGAAGTTGGAACTTGTAAAGCAAACATGCCTCCGAACAAACAATGTGACAAATGCTCTAAGCTTGATATCAACCAATTTTAATTCTATTAATAGATGACATAAAGGTTATAATCGCTTAAAATTGTCGAGGGCGTCGGAGTAGACGCGCTGTCTGCCCGTCTTCACGCACATTCCACGAATTTCACTACCAATTTCTCTTGTTGCATTCCATTACCGTGTTGTAACTGCCGTTAACTTCAGATGGCTGTTATAAACCAGCAATGTATATCTAACAATAAGAATGTGCATAGCTCATTACAATGCGTGCGTCGTTGAATGATTTTAATGAAGGTAAACAGTGTAAAGGTAAACGATAGTAGCACTTCGTATTGGTTATTGGCTTAGACAAAGATTGTTTGCACTTTTAAAACAAATAAAGCAGCGATTTTTGTAAGAACTAAAGTCCTACAAATCGAGCTTCTAAAATAAGATCTAGACGCTAGACCGTACTCCGTAGGAGGTTTCAGTAGGTATCTTTATCTGTCTGTGATACATATTTACAAAGTTCTACTCTATGAAGTTTCAAGACTCCTTCACCAAAAATCACGAGCACCGCAAGTACCAATTCAATAAGTTATCTATTTACTCTGGGCTCTGCTCATGACTCAAGATAGAATTTTATTAAAATAAGAAACAAATATGTCCTGTCATAAACCTGTCTCGTTTTAACTCAGTCTTAAGTCTGAGCTGAATGAAAGTGCCATCTATACTTAGGTCTCAGCCTAAGTCGCGGAAAATTAACAAAAGCTAAATAATATATAAAATAAAATAAATACCTAACTAAATAAAATCACAGAATTTGTATACCTACTTACCTATTAATTTTTACCCAACCAACCCATATTTAAAATTCTTCGCGTAGGTATGATGTAACTTTTTCATGTGTCCATGAGTGAAAATAGCTTAAATTATAAACATTTTTTCAGGAATTTGTACATCGAGGAATTTAGTGTCATAAAAGTGTTTGTTTCACATCGTTCTCTGACGCGTGCAGCGGAAAAAGATTTATTGCCAAACACACCGACCTGGCATGCAGCTCTATGAGATTATCTGTGATACCTAGATCTTTAGATTTTTCGAGGATTCTATTTATCCCAGGCACGCACCTTCTCGAAGTAAAGTGAGTTTTAAAGAACATAGGGAAACTTCTATGCCTAATAGAATAGACAATGCTGATTTTCGGCAACGTCCTCTAACATTTACAGGCTACCTAAGCTAAGTTAGGTGACGCTTTCTGTTTATTTCGTTTTCACGAACCTTATTTAGGGAATCTATATATATAAAGGTGAAACTAACATTGGGTAAGGAATTGTATTTAGGGGCTACCTACAAATATACTTACTCCTACTTAAGGGATTTAGGTGTGTTGTGTAATGTGTGGTGACTGGTGATGGTGGTGATGGGCATTACAAATTATTCTGAGAGGAAACGCATGCGTAGTAGCGGGCCGGCGATTCACCCGACTGCGCGACGCAAAGGAGTGGTAATGTGTTTCTCAGTCTATGTATGTATGTATGTTTGTTCCTTTGTGGCACTCTAGAGACCAAAAGCGTGGGCCGATTTTGATAAGCGGCACGTCGTTAGATTCGCCATGCCAGCGTGAGTGTCAACGAGAACATAAAAATTTGAAAAATTCAAAATGGCGGATTTTGGACGCCATAATGTGGGGTTCAAATTTTTTTTTTCTTCAAATCCTATTGAGTGGGGTTGGGGTATCAAACTAAGGGGCTTGAAAAGGTGATGACGAAAATATATTTTTAATTTTTTTCTCATAAATTCTTTTTTTTTTTTTTTAATTTTTTTCTCATAAATTGATATTTTCATTAATATTCTTTAAAACAGTCGAGGTTTTTAATATTTTGCTTGTTCATTCATAAATGCCAAATACCTACTATATTTTGTATCAAGACTGCCATCATCTGATATGATCGTAGTCAAACGCTAAAATTAAAAAAATAAGCATCCTAATAGATCCTAATATTTTATAAATGCAAAAGTGTGTTTGTTTGTTGGTTGGTCTTTAACTCACGCCGCAACAAAACTACGGATCGACGTGATATTTTGCATGGGTATAGTCCCAAGACCTGGAGAGTGACTTTTTACCCCTGAAAATCAAAGAGTTCCCGAGGGATTTTAAAAACTTAATCCACGCAGACGAAGTCGCGGCCATCAGCTAGAAAAATTTATTAAAAACAATCCAATCATTTGTGTGAGTGTTTCAATCTTTACTTTGACTATCTATCCACGTAAGCCAACCTATCTTAAGTCTACAAAATTTTTAAATAGGTAAGTAGGTATGGAGAGTTCAAAGTCCTCCGAGAAAAATATCATTAAAAAGTTTGTCTCGACAATGACATGTAGAAATATAATTTAACATCTTCGTCGGATTGTTGCAAAAAATACATCCGTAATAGAAGCACAGAGTAGCTCACGAAGACATACTAAATTCATAAGAAAATGTGTTGAAGCAAGTGATATTAAATTGCTTAAAGTTTAAACGCACTTGACTCCGAAAAGTCAGAGGTCCCGGGATCGAACCTGCGACCCCCCGAATAGGATACCACAGTCCTAACCACTAGGCTATCACTGCTTCATTTTTTTAGAAACTTAGAAACCATAATTAATATTGTTATTTGTGCAGAATTTGCGAAAGATTGTTGCGATTATATTTGTGTATTTTCGACCGAGCGAAGCGAAGGTCTTTGAGTCTACTTGAGTGAATTTGCACTTGTCCGTCCGTCCGTCCGTCCGTCTGTCAGAGCCTTATAACTTCTGAATTACTGAACGTAATTACTTCAATTTTAGATATAATATGTAAACCGATGGCCTCCAGCCGAAAATGGCTTAAAAAGTTATAAAAATCTTTATTTCAGGGGGGCTCTCATAGAAGCGAATGCGAAGAAAAAAAAAAATTTTTGCGTTTCATAGGGTTACAGTACCTCATTTTAAAGATAATTTGGAACAGAGTGCAAAAGTATTTTTTTTTATTTTTTTCCTAAAATTGACGAAATGGGGGGCTTTCAAAGTGGAGATTATATTTGACCTCACAACGGAATAACCATTGAAAGCTGGGGCTTGAAAGTTTTACAATTTTAGCGTAATATCATGTACTTGAACAACAAATACTAAAATTAGATAAATGTAATAAGGAAACTAAATTATTTAACTTTTATTGAGCAGCAATAACAGAACTTCACAATGATGTCAATAGATGGCGCTCTCATCTCATATAGCAAATGCAGCTATATGTAACATATTATTCAATTAAAATTATTTGTATTTAGGGGCTACCTACGTAAAGAGACTTCTACAAAGGGGATGATTTAGGTATGGTTGGTGAAAACGGGCATAATAATAATGCCAATTTTGATCGTCATGTATCTATTGAATGAATAAGTAATTATGGGAAACCGTTACCGCGAGGTCTCAGTTTGGGGCGAACCACTAGTTTAAATTAAAACGCGCCAATTTCGAGTAGTTAATTAATACTTTCTATGGCTTCTCGCGCTCACGTGTTCGAACAGCAATCAATTACCAAATTGTAATTGCTGTGCCAAAAGTTTTAAGTTGAAATGCCAACTGTTGGTTTTTGACCGAAATCTGAAGGCTGCGAACGTAGTGTTTATATACTCAGATATATACTCTCTGGCTGCTGTCGTTCGCAATACTAATTAACGGTAAGCTAGCCGCGTGATGATCCCATTTTCACCAACGTTCCCTAATACTTACGAGCTACCTAGGCTAAGTTAGGGGCGCTTCTGTTAATTTCGTTTAAAAGAACCTTAGGGCTCATTTCACTCGTAAGAAGGCTCAGAATCACTCAGCGGGCGATGGAGAGAGCTATATGCTGGGAGATCCCTGCAGAAATGAGGAGATCCGTAGAAGAACCAAAGTCACTGACATAGAAGTAGAAATAGGCGGGGTTCAAAGAGTTGATGTTCGTTGGGGTCCCGACGTGCTGGAGTGGCGACCCCGCACCGGGAAGCGCAACGTGTTGGCAGACCTCTCACTAAGTGAACCGACGACATCAAACGAGTCGCAGGGAGCCGCTGGATTCAGGCGGCGGTAGGCCTGTGTAAGTCCATGCAAGAAAGAGACCTTTGTCCCGCAGTGGACGTAGTCTACCGGTTGACAAAGAAGAAGAAGAACTTTTAAGGGACACCTAAACAAGAAAATGTATTTAAGGGCTACCTGCGTAAAGATACTCCTACTCAGGGGATGATTTGGGTATGATTGGTAAAACGGGCATCAAGTTATAAACACTGTGAAGTCCATTTACTAGACATTAGTTTAGTTCTAGTTTGTAGACCCACTAGAACTCACTTCAGTGACACGCTAGGAATCTCCTTCTATGTACCGTCTAAGCTTTGCCCGTGACTCCATTCGCGTGTCGTTAAATTTTTAAAACTTCCACGGGATCCCTTTTTTCCGGAATAAGAGGAGTCTATGTCACTCTCGTTTTATTAAATTACGTCGATCCGTAGCTCTGTTGCAGTGTGATTGAAGGACAAACCAACAAACACACTTACGCATCAAATAATCTTTTTTTTCGAGCTAAGCTTGCGCTTGACGACAATCACTTCTAGAAAGCATTGATGAGGTCTAGTGTCAGCTACATGATTAAATTAACTAGCTTTTACGAATAATAATAAGAATTAGTGTGTATATAATATCAAATAGTTTTAAATATAAGAGATAATATAGGTGATAGTTTTGTTGAAATTTGACTGAATAGAATTTAAATAGACTAATATTTGACTTCTCCCAACGATTGGACGAATGATTTCAAAGGTTCGTCAAAGAAGTGGGAGGTACCGCCATTTTGTAAATGAAACATAAAAAAAGCGAAAAGAAAGACGAAAGGCTCTCAGTTCGGTTATGTCGTGAAAGCGTACGCTAAACTCTGTTGAGTTATCGCGCGAGTGATTTACCTATAATTTATGTTTAAATAAGTTTACAGAAAAGCTAGTGTAATTAGTGTTAATTTGATAATTTGTGATAGATATTTGGTATAGAAATAAAGGCCTGCTTCTGAACAGTAAAGTAGTTCCAATAACTAGTAGATGCTTTCGTGTCTAGGTCGTTGTATTTGATTGAGGGATTGCGATAGCAATCGCACCCTAATCGAATAAATATTGCCAGTACGCTTAGATTAGTGTTATTGATAATTGATATTTAAATGTTTTGATAACTACCCTCACATTCAGATGGTGTTTGTCTGTCGTGTTTGTGGTGAAATTGATTAGATGTGAGGAAAGGGGCCGTTGTGGGGGTGGAGGAGACGGCTATAGGTAGGGTTTTAGCGTTTTTAAGAGATGTATTCTCTTAAGGCGTGATTAGTTTTGAGTGATAAGTTCCGCTTCTGAGTCTATGTTCAACAACTCAGAAGTGGGATGTGACTTACGTGTCCATGAATCCGTTTTGCCATCCACATCAGCGTGTTATCCACGCTAAGTTCATGTAACAAGGCGCGAAGCAGACGCAAGAAAATAACGCCATGCGTGCGTTGGAGGTACGATGAAGGTACGAGCGGAACTACAGCTGAGAATTATCGCCGGTTGAAACCACTCGGTGAGATCGTTTCATTATTAATTGCAATGTTGTAGAAATATAGATGAATCTTCATTTAAGTGGCATATTTGAGTATCCAAGCTTGTTTCTTTTTTTTTTTACAAGTACCTTCATTTGCTACGAATGATAAGTTTATGACTTTTTTGATTGAGACTCATAACTTTGAGATCCCTGACCATCAGGTTTAACGAAATTTTTGTAATTTATTAATGTTTAAAAATTGAAAATACCTACGTAGCATAAAGTCTAATTGCACTACGTAGCATAAAGTCTACGTAGCATAAAAGCTATTTGATCAGAAGATTTTGCTATAACGAGTACTTGGTTTCATTGAATATTTTTTTGAAAGATTAAGAAAATATATAAAGGTTTTGGGGCAAGAATGCACCATTGAATTGATTTTCATGATTTATTTCCGATTTGATTGATATAACTAAAACTACAAGCAATTATAATTTTATTCAAATTTGAAATAAGAGATACTGAGATTGTGAATTAATCATTTTTTTTAGAACTTTACATGAATATTTTTTTTTTTTTTATATTAGTAAATTTTAAGTATCATGACGTGAAACTGATGCAAACTGTTTCACACGTTCCGTCCGCCATGTTTTCATTACCTTCCTAAGATTCAATTTGTAATTAGTATCTACACACCTAATAGAATAAAACTGGAAGCAAGCCGAAACCGGGAATGATTATCATTATTGAGCATTAACGAGTTTCTTTTAAAAGGTTCTACTGTTTTCTTTATTTTAATATAGAAAAAAAAATAGTTACAATGAATCAGCCTACCCTTTAATTAAATAATGTAAGTGGTTTAGAGGTGGACCATTTCTAAACGATAACCTTTTGATAGTGCCTATATAGATGTTTAACATTGAATTGTATAAGATATGTAATGAAAGCTTGACGATAATTTGAAAAAGGGATTATATTGACAATAATTTCAATGATACGAGGGCAAGACAGCCTGTGACAAGATTTAGGGCAAAATGCCCGATGACACGATTTAGGGCAAAATGCCCGATGACACGATTTAGGGTGAAATGCCCGATGACACGATTTAGGGCGAAATGCCCGATGACACGATTTAGAGTAGACTACTCAGATGGACAAGATTGTCCAAAATTGTTGATGAACAAAAGATCACCTGTTAAATTGTAAATATTGTCAATATAATAATTGTTCTTAGGACCAAGGAATTATTTAATCATAATATTATGTAGAGGCAAGACTGTCAGAAATCTGATGAAATTGAGAGTGCTTCCTTCATTATTAAGTGGTTGTGTGCCTTTTTGGTGAACGAGTAGGATACGCGATTGGTTGGCCATGTGCATTTGATGTTGCGTTGTTCTTTGTTAGATTTACCAATATTTTTAAAGTAAATATAGTGACATTACATTTTGGAATAAATATGCATTCGGGTCATTTTAGTTAGTAAATATTTAAAAAAAAAGAGGTTTGAATAATCGTGTCTTAAATACTTAGTTTGTTTACTGCAAAGCATTTCATTAAGACATTAATCTAAAGGTTTCGTTTTGATTAGGAACATTATAAAAAGGAATATATTATATTTTGAATGCGTTTCGCGTGAGTAGCGTTCAAAGAAAAAGACACAAAAACGGGGTTTATTTTAATGCCTTCGTAATCGGGAAGCTGATAGTTAACTGTACAAGATGAGTGTGATCTTGAGGATAATAATTTCGATGAATTACTTATTTATACCGAGAATGGTAGGCGAAATATTTTATTAAAAAAAACTTGACTCAATTTATACATAGAATATATTGTATATTGTTACTGTTTACAATCAGTAATAGATACATACTATGACATAATATATAAACATAGTATAGCTAGATAATATTTAGCAAGTATATTAGGTTTAGTGACCGATAGTGCTTTTGAGAATTAGTATTTCCGTGATAAATATACTTGACGTTGACTATTCTGATGAATATGATGAAAATGAAAATGAATTTTCCGTTTGATGAAGAATATTCTGATGTGAATATTTTAAAGAAGTGTTTGTTGATGAGTTGATCAAAAATTGTAGATTGACGATAGGAATATTGATTGATGATGATTGTTTTGATCATAAATTATTATTATTGATCGACTTACAAGAATTTGTAAGTCGATTTTATGATTGATTTGTCAGTGTATTGCGATGAGAATTACGATGATGACACAATTTGAATTATAATTTTAGTTTTTATTAGGGAAAGTAGATAAACAGTTGAACAGTTGTAAGTATAACAGATCTGATTTGAAGAAACATAGGTTAAAATGCACTTGATAAGATAAAGCGTAAAATATTATGAAAACCTTGGACTTATAACTGATTTTGTTTTTATTTATTTTACTATTAAATTTAACATGAAGATAAATTTGACAGGATATCTGTATGATTTAAATAACTCACATTTTATTGTGCTAATGGCATTCTGGAATCGTGCCTCAGATAAAGTAAATGTCTTTTATGAACTGTTTAATGTAAGTGTCCACAAGTTGACGCATAGGTGAACATTTCCCAGCATTGATTCCAAAAGGATAGGCAGCAAGCAGATTATAAATATGATATGAATGCATTAGTCGTCAACTTGCACCTGTAACTGACATTCAATAGATAATATTATTAAATAAAAGAAACTCTTCGTGGGGAAGTTTTGAACAATAACATCTTTAATTCAGTGAACGAAGGAATTTTTCCTGAACATTTTCAATCTGATTTAGTTACTTATGGTAAAAATGGTTTCATAAACGGAGGGCATAATTATAATATATTTTAGCTGTAGCGCTCTTTAAAAAAATTATATAAATGAAGGACGGTGGGTGATTTCGAGAAGTTCTTCATCAAATGCATTACAAATAGATAGGGACTGATATAGATAGATGGTCTAGGTCTTCTTGAAAGATATAGCAGTCAAGTTTAGTGTCCTTTTGTAGCTAGAGATTTTGAGATCATCTGCGAAAAAATGTTAAGACTGTTTGAAACGAGATGAATGTTATTAATATGAGATTTATTTTATTAATTTTAATTTGATAATTATACAGCGTAATGGCCCCAAAACTAAACCTCGTGGTATACCTGATGTTAGAGACAGATTCTCAGAATTCGAACCGTTTACCATTAACGAATTAGTTGAAGAATTGTTGGATTAACGATTATTTAGTTATTTTACTATAAATTAGTGATTGTTTATTTTCGATAGATATCTATTCAATGGGTAAACTAATCTTAAAAATGTTATTAGTTATGAATTTTGTTTATGGTTATTCTTGTTGACCATATTATTATTTTTTATGAATAATGATTTTAAAATTATTAGGAGATGACAATGATAATGAATGACTTTTTTTTTTACGAAATTCTTGATAGTGAAAGTTGAATAAATAAGCGGTTTAAAGACAAAAACTTTGCTTAAAGAAATGAGCAATACATCTGATAATAGTTCTAGGTTGTAGCCAGCAGATCTATTCTGTAAAACCCTTTTGTAAAGAAAAATCAATGCGTGATGTTTTTGTAAATTCGTAATCTGCAACACTCGGAAGATGGCGCCACATTCATGAATATTGTGGCGAGGTAAACTATTTGGTAAAGATAAATTGGGGATCATTTTATACAAATTGGTATTTGCTTAAACAATACCAAACCAAGGTGAAGTGAGTTTGCTTTTGAAGTTAGTAGTTTTTGATTTCGTTAATATGGTATTTAAGTGAATAACCCTCCAGAGATGAGATTGAATGTGAATGGGATAGAATATAATTTAGTTTTTATTCAAATAACTTAACTATTATTAACCAAGAAATATATAAAATGTAGTAAAAAAAGCTGAAAGAGATAGATTGCGAAAAGTAAGTAAAATGAACGTAATCCAGATTTGACATTTTGACAATTTGACTAAAATAAAATAGTCGGCAGTCCTTACTTTAATTTAAAACATAACAGAAATTAAGTATTTAATAGTATACTTTGAGGGACAAGAAGTTGTTTGAAGAGTTCGTCAATGCAGAGTTTGTAACTTTTGATTTAAAACTTATTAGAAATTAAGTATTTAATATAATAGTTTAATAGACAAGTTGTTAGAAGAGTTTGCCAATGCAGAGTTTAGAAGTTTGAAATTGACTTTAAAAAAAAATATATATTATGCAGTTAAAAATAATATTGAGCTTATTAAACGAATAAAGATTTGACATGATGAATAAAACGACAGGTTGAGTATGGGAAATAATGTAAAAGTTTAAAGTTTTGAATTTTTGAGTAAATTTAAAAATTTTAATTTTTAGTCTCGATATCAAATATTTAGGCTGAAGATTCGATTTTGAGTTAATTAATGACTTTTTTTTAAACAACTTAAGAGACTTGACAGAGGGCGAGACCGCTCACAATTTTACTAAAAGCAGTCATGACCGGAATTAAGGCAGATTGCCTGCGACCTGAACGATATGACAGAATTGCTTGAGACCTGATTAAGAGTAATGTCATCCTCGAATCGAACTTGGGCAATAAGTATATTTTCCTTGCTATATTTATTTATATTATTTTCTTTTTGTTCTTATATGTTTAGGACATTACGTACACCTTAACGGATTAAGTCGTGTAAGTAATGAAAGTTCATATTATAGGTAAATAAAAAAATGACACAATTAAGATTAAGTTTTATTTAAGTATACTTCGAACACGATTATTATGCAGAACTATGTCGAAGTATGTGGAGCGATCAAAGTGTTTTATAAGATTAAATATAATAAGTATATTATTTTAAGAAAAGTACTAGTAATTATCGAAAAGATCTACAAAAAAAATATATGTAAGAATTTATTTGAGACTGACCTGACTTAAGACAAGACCTTCTATGACTTGAACGTGGGCAAGACTGAAGCGATATAATAATAAATTATAATATGTTAGGGAAATGATAGAATTTAATTTTTCTTATCTTATTTATTTATTCTATATATTTATTATTAAAAAAAGAGTCGGAGTAGGTGAAGCGGACATAATATACCGCTTTTAGTTTGAGTGTCACAAACATTTTAAATTATCGATTAAGTATCTATTAAACAGTGCGTCAAATGTTTGTGACGTATCGGTTTGATAATTCATGCAAGCTCCCATACTGTGCGCGCGCTTTGACGTGTGATGGGAGTGGTGAATTGCTGGTTTGATTAGTTGCCAACATCTCTATTGAAATAAGGTAGACTGGAAAAAGTAGAGAACACGGGGACGTGTTTAGTTTCAGGACGGCCGAACTGTCAGCTACATGATTAAATTAACTAGCTTTTACGAATAATAATAAGAATTAGTGTGTATATAATATCAAATAGTTTTAAATATAAGAGATAATATAGGTGATAGTTTTGTTGAAATTTGACTGAATAGAATTTAAATAGACTAATATTTGACTTCTCCCAACGATTGGACGAATGATTTCAAAGGTTCGTCAAAGAAGTGGGAGGTACCGCCATTTTGTAAATGAAACATATAAAAAGCGAAAAGAAAGACGAAAGGCTCTCAGTTCGGTTATGTCGTGAAAGCGTACGCTAAACTCTGTTGAGTTATCGCGCGAGTGATTTACCTATAATTTATGTTTAAATAAGTTTACAGAAAAGCTAGTGTAATTAGTGTTAATTTGATAATTTGTGATAGATATTTGGTATAGAAATAAAGGCCTGCTTCTGAACAGTAAAGTAGTTCCAATAACTAGTAGATGCTTTCGTGTCTAGGTCGTTGTATTTGATTGAGGGATTGCGATAGCAATCGCACCCTAATCGAATAAATATTGCCAGTACGCTTAGATTAGTGTTATTGATAATTGATATTTAAATGTTTTGATAACTACCCTCACATTCAGATGGTGTTTGTCTGTCGTGTTTGTGGTGAAATTGATTAGATGTGAGGAAAGGGGCCGTTGTGGGGGTGGAGGAGACGGCTATAGGTAGGGTTTTAGCGTTTTTAAGAGATGTATTCTCTTAAGGCGTGATTAGTTTTGAGTGATAAGTTCCGCTTCTGAGTCTATGTTCAACACTAGGTTGGAGTGCGTTTGCCTAGAAAATGTCTGTTGACTCTTGCCTTGAAGGTACTCAAATTATGCGTGGCCGGAAACAGACGCCGGAAGTGCGTTCCACACCTAAAGGGCTTAGCTGATAATATTAGTAAGGATAAGGTTTTATTTTTTCTTTGGAAACTATACGCTGACGAAAATATTAAAAGCATCTGTGACCAAAGTAGTCTATAATTAATAATTGCGATAATATTACAGCGGATTAGCTACGTCTGGGTAACGGTGCAAAAAGCCTGATTACCATCAGACGAGCGGCGAGCGACGCTGGGTGTCTCTGCTGTCCAACCGCTTACATGTCGCATCGCGTTTCTATTTATTTGTCAGATATAAACCCGCAATTAAAAAAAATACTTTCGATAAATAATTGCTAAATCTCTATCTACTTAATTAATTACTGATCTGCCTTGTGTCATATCAATTTAAAACAATGCATGACGAAGTATCTATCTCTATAATACTAGTGGTTCGCCCCGAACTGAGACCTCGCGGTAACGGTATCCCATGATTATTCATTCAATCGATACATGACGACCAAAACTGACATTATTATTATGCCCGTTTTCACCAAACATACCTAAATCATCCCCTAATGTAGGAGTCTCTTTACGTAATCGTGATAAAGAAGTTGACAGTAATCATCACCTAACTTATCATAGGTAGCCCGTAAAGGTTAGGGAACGTCAGTGAAAACATTGAATTATTATGTAGATACTAATGAGTGAAAACGGGTTAGGGGCATCTGTACAAATCGTCATCTATCGACGCGAATAGAAAATATATAAAATGCAGCAATTAATAGTTTATTGAAGTATGATATTTAACTAAAGAATAATTTTAATTGAATAATAATATGTTATTATATTATGTACCTAAATAATAATACTCGACGCAAAACTGTTTTTGGGATAGATCGTAGTCGTAACTCCTACGAGTAGTTCCATGGAATAGTTAATGACTGCGCCATCTATTAGCATTATTGTGAAGCTATGTGAAATTTACTGATGCTCATTAAAAATTAAATAATCTCGTTTCTATAAAATATTCATATAATTTTATTATTTGTTGTTCAAGTACAGGATACAAGTGAAGTAAGAAAACAAGTAGAACTTGAAAATATATAGCCAATTTTCCCAGAGAGCGTCTTCAAGCGAGCGTATTAAATCGCCACTTTGAAAGCCCCCATTTCGTCAATTTTAGGAAGAAAAAAAAATACGTTTGTACTCTGTTCCAAATTGTCTTTAAAATGATACACAGAAAACCTATGAATAGCAAAAAAAAAATTTACTTTGCATTCGCTTCTATGAGAGCCCCCCTGAAATAAAGATTTTTATAACTTTTTAAGCCATTTTCGGCTGGAGGCCATCGGTTTACATATTATATCTAAATTTGAAGTAATTACGTTCAGTAATTCAAAAGTTATAAGGCTCTGACAGACGGACGGACGGACGGACGGACAAGTGCAAATCGCTCTAGTAAACTCAGAGACCTCGCTTCGCTCGGTCAATAAAAATCAATCGCCGTTCGTTAGTCCGGCTAAAACTCAAAAACGGCTGGACCGATTTTAAAATTTCCTTTTTGTTTTGCTCGCCTTAATACAGGTGTAGTTTAAAAACAAAAAAATAGGAAAACCCCAAAAGAACAGCTGATAAATTTAAAAATATCGGCCAGGTTCCGTACCAAACCGTGCCTTAGAGTAGGGGACCAAATCATTTTTTTAAAACTAGATACATAATTAGATATCTTAGTTCCTAGAAAGTACTAAATTAGCATATGGGGAAAAACGCTCGTTTGTTTTGGTCACAACTTACAAATCGCATTATAAATCGGTGTTTTCAGTATTTGTTGTTTAAATACACCTAGTACACACCAAAATTTCAAATTCCTAACTAGTTTAGTTTTTGAGATAGACCCCCTAGGCCCTAACAAAATTGGTCTAAAACCGACAACTTTGACGGCCCCCCATTTCTTCATTTTTGTAGCTAATAAAAAAATAAAAAAAAATATGTTTGAACTTCACTTAAGGAGCTCTAAACAATGACATGCCACACGCCAGGGTAAAAAAATAAAATTTTATTTCGACTCCTTTTCCATGTATGGGAGCCCCCTTTATTTTTAATTTAATTTAAATTTTTATTATTAGTTTTTATAGCGGCAATAGAAATACACAATAAGTGAAAATTTCAACTGTCTATCTATTATGATTTACGAGATACAGCCCGCTGACAGACGAATGGATGGACGGACGGACGGACGGACAGCGGAGGCTTAGTAATAGGGTTCCGTTGGCACCCTTTGGGTACGGAACCCTAAAAACTAAATTGGTAATCACCACTTCGGATTACTTTTCGGATGGAGGGAGCAATGCCGTGGGTAAAAGCTAGTTTCTGATGAAAATAAAATAATTTAACGTTTTAAAAAAAATTGCACACACCACTGAAAAAATGTTCCATATAGGGATTGCCTAGCATGTTTATAATTATGTCGCATCCCCTTGAGATGAGTAGCTGTTTATAGATTCTAGGTAAGATCATATTTCAGAGTAGGTATTTGATAGATTCCTATTGATAGCCCTGCCCTAGTGGTTAGGTTAGGTTAGGTTTCGGGGGTCGCGAGTTCGATCCCGGGCACGCACTTATGACTTTTGCAGAGTTATGTGCGTTTAAGCCATGAAATGTCACAATATGCTTTAACGGTAAACGAAATCTGCATACCTGTGAGTTCTCCATAATGTTCTCAAAGGTGTGTATATTCTCCCAATTTGTATTGAGCCAAGCGTGAGCGTGGTGGACTTTGGACTGCAACCCTTCTCTGAGAGATGACCTGCACTCAGTAGTGAGCCGTTGATGGGTTGCTGATGATCATAATTATGATGAACATCATACCTATTTATCGTGAATTTTAGAATTATAAAAATAATTATGGTGAGTCATTGGTAATAAGTAGGTATTCCTAAGCGTTTGTCTCTTCCATTTTAGTGGAATGGCATGAGCCACCTTTCTCAGAAGTCGGGTAGGATGTAAAGGGTAATTAAATTGACTCGCTTGGAGCCATAAATCATGGTGTAAATCGATGTAGAGGCTAGAGCCACTACACAATAGATTAATAAATCATGTTCATATGAGGGTACAAACGGAAATTACAAAAATATTTTCCGGTGTCCACGCTACCAGCACTTACTTATTATATTCTAGGATTAAAGCTGTAATATTAATATTGATTATTTATTGGACTTTAACATTTTAAATTATTTACTTTTAATATTGATTGTATAAACATTCACACACCCGGTCCTGCTTAGATGTATTAGGCTCGATTTTCTGTACCTAATAGCATCAGATTGTACTTGTATTTTGGTGAAAAAAATGATCTATCTATCCATTCTTCGCGACAGGAAAATACACAAGCTAATTCTGTCAGGTACACAATCTCTAAACAACTGAATTGGCAGGTCTAAAACTTGTGATATCAGGAACTTTTTTTTTTCGATGACAAGCTAGTCCTTGACTGCGATCTCACCTGATGGTAAGTGACGATGCAGTCTAAGATGGTAGCGGGCTAACTTGGAAGGGGTATGGCAGTGAACATTCAACCCATACCCCTAATTGGTTTCTACACGCCACCGTGCCGGAACGTTAAATCGCTTGGCGGCACGTCTTTGACGGTAGGGTGGTAACTAGCCACGGCCAAAGCCTCCCACCAGACCAGACCAAAGACAATTCAGAAATTATAAATTCCCAAATTAATTGACCCGCCGGGAATCGAACCCGGGACCTCCCTGTTATAAGACAACAGCGCTGACCACTGAAGAGGGAGGTCGTCAAACTTCACAACCTTGTGCCCCCCTCGTCGTTCTCCCACAGAACTTCAAGAAATCGTGAGCGTTGCCTGGTTGGAATCCAACCTACTCGCACAAAACGCGTTCTACGTAGCGTAGTTTCTGAAACGCACCGCTAAGTTGTGGAACCAGCCACATATAATATAGGTATGTACTTATTAGTGATCTGTAGAAGGTAAGTAGAGCTTGAGGTAGGAGTGGGTAGGTAGTTAGGTACCGCAACAGAACAGCGGGTGGGCTTCGAACCATATCGACCTTTTCAGTCCGCATTGATTTAATTATTCTGACAATTCATTCGTCAAAAATATTCCGCTCAAACTCAACTAAAACCTTCCGCTACAGGCAAATTCCTAGCAATAATAATTAGAACCATTATCCCTGATAATTATACCATTATTTATCTAAGTATACCTATCATCATGACATTTGCCGTACCGACCGGAACTGTACACCTCCATTTCCATTGCCTTGTGGAAACTTTGCCGTCGTTTTGAGCACCAAGGGCGGCAGCATTGAGTAGCATACTTACCTATAAATAAATAATGTCCTCCCGACCGAACCCGGCTACGGCGGCCAACTTAGATAAGCCATGCGCGGGAGATATTATTGTGCACAAGTGTGTGCGCGCGAACAGCTGCACTCTCTTTTCCCTCAGTCTCATAGTCCGATGGGACGGAAATCCGACATGACCGTAGAGAGATCAGGGTGCAGTACCGATGGCTTTACGTGCTCTCCCAAGAGGGAGTGAGGTGACTCATCACCGCCATGTATGGTACATAATTAATTTTTAATTAGTTTTTAGTTAATTTTTAGGGTTCCGTACCCAAAGGATGCCAAATGGGGGTCTGAGGTATCAGTTCATTTTGGAAAAGGGGTCTCTTGCCCAAAATAGTTTGGGAATCCCTACGCTAGATCTTCAACAATAGTTTAACCGGAACATTATTTAGTACCTAAGCGTAACTAGGAGTAATGAGTTAGTTAATGCCCACGTTATAGATACGTAGTTTAATGTGTGAAACTAAAATTACTAGGATTTATTAATTTATTGATCACAGGGTTTTTCTTTTTATTTCGATTTTGAATTAAAAATCTCTAGAACAGCGCCATCTGTCGGTATACCTTTGTACTACGTCGTAAAATGGTTCAGATAGAAGCATGCAAGAAATTAAAATGAGCACTAGTGATTAAAAATAATTGACATTTGACAAGTCATTGCCTTGCTCCCACCATAGTTCATCAGCTGATATCGCTGAGTCAATTATTTAATTTTTTGTAATTCTCAAAATGTCGTAAAATGTAGTAAACAAATTTGTAGTTTAATCACGCGTGCTACAAGCTAGTCAAGCACAAGCTAGTCTAAGCTAAGCATTTGTACATGATAAACGTGTTCGAAAGTGGTGTTTTCAAGAGTTTACAATAATTCTAACCTCAAAGTGTAAATAAACAAACATCGAACAAGGTGAGTTAAATAAAAATTATGGAAAACGTAATTTATGATGTAGCTCTATGTATTCTTAATGTTAATAATCTGAACTTAAAAAATAAAGGCTCAGGTTTAGTCAAAAATTGTAAGGAAAGTGATATTATTGCAGTTTGACATAGGGTCACTGGGTTAAAAGTTAATGTTGATTGTTATAATTTCCAGTCAACTTTGCCACCTATTAGATTGCGCGATGTATTTTGTTTATGACGTTATTTAGCAGCTTTGTAATTTGTTTTGTAATACGAAGTAGGCTTTTATAAAGATATTTAGTGTCAGTGACATGTTTTCATTTAAAGATACTATATAAATTACGTATATTTAAAGTTTAAGTAGGTATAGAAACCAAAACTTATTGTGTATGTGAAACTAAAACCTATACCTACCAGTAAAATGTGCCCATGTTTTCATAAAAAGGCGGACACCGGAGCTAAGATTCTGGATTCAAAGTACAAAATCTTTTATTTATTGTTGTATGTAATCTGTAATATATTACTATTTTATTAACTAGACGAGATTTTTAAGTTTTTCCCAATCACTAAAAAAATACTGCAAATCGATTTAGAAACAGAGATCAAAAAGCTCCTTCTGATCAATCCTTGAATTTCTCTTCCTTTCCGTGAAAGCCCGGTCATAATCGGCTCATCGGTATCGAAGATTAGCACGTTAGAAGCGATAGAACGATCTTTCAAATAGGTAATTATAATATGAGCAGTTATTTCGAAATTAGAGTAACCACTTCAATTTTATTTATTTTTATGGATTTAGGTTCAATTCAAATTCAAAATTATTTATTTCATGTAGGCTAACTTATGACAAGTCAAGAATCTAATACTTGATTAAAAATGTTATATAATAAGTTTTGTTCAAACGATATACTCGTAAGTAGGTAAGTAATCTTAATATATATAAATTACGTGTCACGTTGTTTGTCCGCGATGGACTCCTAAACTACTGAACCGATTTTTATCAAACTTCGTAACTATCTGTAATTTGGTCCAACTTAAAAGATAGTATAGTTTTTTTGGATTGGGATAGTTTATTTGTTTTATTTATAAGTATAGATAAGTTGGCGGTACGAAATTCGCTGGGTCAGCTAGTAATAATATAATAATAAAGGTGTAATATAATAAACTAGGTACTTAAGTTAATGGCGCTTTCTTTAACGTTAGTGAAGTCTAGTTATGAACTGCTATGTGTAAGGTAAATAACTTTAAAATAATTTACAAAGAAACTTACCTTTATCAACATCCTTCACAATACAAACAACAAACCACTTTGCACACCTTTCAAACAATACACCTTCTAACAAACAACTTATAGGGCCATTAAGGGGTACTCTACTTTGCACTAATGACTTCCAAAATGCACTCACCTAAAACGTTATCGCATCAAGTAAATGGAACTGTGCGACTGACTCGAAGACCGAGCCGGCGAAAGTGATTTCTTTTTCTTTACACTCGATGCCAGGCGACGAAATGCAGGCATATCCGTTGCAATATACACCACAATGAAAATTCTCTTCGAAAGTACACTTTTTTACTATCACTGCATCCTAAAGACTGTCAGAGAAGTTAGTATGAAAGAAGTTTAGTTGATTGACCGTTTTCGTTATCGCTGTCGATATATGCGAGAATACATCGTTCATAACCGACGATGCGCGTCGGTCGTCGTCAAAGAAGTCGCCACACTCCACAGGCCGACCGTGTACAAGTCTCGAAACCCACGCGAGGATGTGAATAATAAAGCGGAACGTGATTAAAGATACGATCACGGAAATGAACAAAGGCAGGAATTTTCGTTTCTGTAAAACGAGCACAAAACAAGCCGTCAGTAATGCCGTTGATACAGGAGCGAGAGTAACGGGCTCTTAGCATTGACTGGACGTGCTCGAGCCATGCAGGATGCGGTCCATTAGGCATAAGAGCGTCCATTATTGTATTGTCGTGGGCTTATCGTATCGCATGTATCTCCTTATATCTATGGGAGCGATAAATATGAGTGGCACACACAATTTAGGTGAGAAGGCAACTTTGTCTATAGAAAGCTATCTATTCAAGATTTGCCCATAGTTATACTAAAAAATCAGGAGGCATTATGTTGTCATCATCATTGAGGCCTTAAACATATCCTAGTAAACATCTACCAGTGTAATTATCTCGGAACTCTTAATGTTCGAAATGATTAGTTATTAGTCTCGAGCATTGATTGCAGGAAAAATAATTACTAATTAACAGAAATTATAAGATTGTAGACAAGAAGGGACTAATAAGGTCACGGGACCGGATCGGATCCTGAATTACTCACGCTCATTTGTTCAATTGGTCAGTTAAGTACCACCGAAGCTGAAGACGGTCATTTCCGTCGTTGTTTCACACAAGACCCAATAGATTCCCACTGTTCGTCTCATATTTACAGTTCTATTAACACCACACCTATACAGGGTTAGATTGTTAAGCTGAATTGGGACATTACACTAGTGCATGGGCATCCAGTTATTCGATTGAATATCTGATTAAGTGTGATCGTAGTTAAGCGCTATCAGGTATTGCTTTGTGATTCCATATTGCAAATGTGTCGTATCAATTTGAATTTCTGCCTATTAGATAAGCTAACACTACAAAGACGATAAAACAGAATTACCGTTTTGAAAAGCCCTTTAGAATAATAAGATATTTTTTTTAATTGCATTACTATTAGCGCTGATGTAATATTTCTTTCCTTATTAGTCTAGATCAAATATAATGTTTTTAAAATAGGAAGATATTCAAGAAATTTAAAAAATTATTAGATTACACTTTTGGTTAATATTAACTCTGAGGGCTTAACTTTTAACAGTGCGTTGTTCTTTCATTTAGTATGGACGGAAATCTAAGAAAACGTCGTGTAACGTGTTTGACACCTATAAACGAAGACTTAGTCGTAATTCCTAGGTCCATGTGTAATTTTGCTAAAAATATGAAGTTTGCTGCAGGTACGCGCATGGTACGTGGAATTTGCTCTAGAATTTAAGTAGTCTCTTATCACATCGCGATATCAAATAAATAGTGCGTGCAGGTACGATGTTACACAATCGTACTAAGCCGTGATAATCACACCATCCTTCTTGTCCAATCACCAATTGGCACTAATAATTCTTTCCTGCTTTACTATTGCATAACATGTTTACCTAATCTACGTAATATTTTGCGATGTAAAATCTTTTATTTAAAAAATAACAACAAAACTGGTTTAAGATACTCATAAGTCATAAGATAAAGTCATGATTATTTATTTATCTACTCCAACATCGAAAAGTTCCAATTTCGAATTTGACACCTGAATCGAAATGAATCCTCTTTCGGTTTTGCTTATCATTTCGATGCAGCTCGTTGTATGGGAGATGAATCGAAATGGTTATCTTCTTAAAATAGGATACCTAAAGCTAAGGCTCTGAGTTCTGGCACTTTTGTACCGTTCATATGACAGAGGCGGCTGGTGGCGGCTTACGGAGTTACTTTTTGTTGACAGAGGCGCCACAGGCGGCTGGTGGCGACTTACGGAGTTACTTTTTGTTACTTTAATGAGCCTACGGCGTATCTTGTTGATGATTTTATTTTCCTTGTCGTAGATAAAATCTTGTATGCAACTGAACGTAATTAGTCATTTTAATTCTCGTACTATCCTATTTTGATACTCGGCAAGCCTCGTATCAAAAAACAGCACTCGATTTAAAATGACCCTCATTACGATGCAGTTGCATAAATAGCTATTGTAGTTTTCATTCACTATTATCTAAGCGATAAATAGCTTACTTTGTCAGTTAAATAATGGTAGAATTGTAAAACATTGTATCGTAGGCGATAATATTCACAGTTAACTAGTCAAGTTCAAGGTTCCAGGTTTAGGTCGTATGCATCTGATGCAACTGGGATGTGTGCCACCAGTTCTTGATACTTTTTTCTCTATAAATATGACTATTCTGGTGTACTTCATTCCTTTTAAAGTCGGTTAAGGAGTAGAATGATAGTTTGAAGTACTTATTTAATTATTTATTAACATTTTAATATAGGTAAATGTAATTTGGTAGAAATCAGAAAACATTTTTTACGGTGTTCTCATTTGATATGAGGCGAAGCAGTGTAAGATGCCGGTCCACTATAGACAATTTTGAAGCAGTGGCTTTGGAAATCTGATGCTCATGTACGAGTATGACTTGAGATACAAATATCATAGATATTTGTATTTAACAAAACTATCATGAATTCACTAATAAAACTTTTAATTACTTCATTTTGTATGTTTTCTGTTTGATGACGCTGTGTACAGATGGCGCTTTGCTAAATGTTTAACCGACTTCATATAGGTAACGCTTTCTGGCAACTTCGTTATCACCGCAGGTTATCACTTATCACAAACCTAGGGGACACATAAAGGTGAAAATGACATTGGAAAGGATGTTAGGACTTAGGATTGTATTTAGGGGCTACTTACGTTAACCTTACGTTACCTCCTACTTAGGGGACGATTTAGGTATGGTTGGTGAAAACGGGCATAATAATAATGTCAATTATGATCGTCATGACCGATTGAATGAATTATAATGGGATACCGTTACCGCGAGGTCTCAGTTCGGGGCGAACCAATAGTAGGTACATAATATAATAACATCGATCGATCATCTCTAACCAAATAAATTATATTCGACTTGTTCATCATATTGAATTTATCATCATATTATTTAGATATTTTTATCCTAATATGAAATAACATACTTACTTTATCAATGTTATGAAATTTTGAAGACACGATGGTAAGAAAAAAAAACAATAATTACCACACTGAATTTTTGGAATACAATTTTAATAAAAAAAGTTATTAAATACGAAAAATTATGGCGATATCAATATTATTAACAATTCCTATAATTTGTAAAAACCTTGTCATCCTATAAAGTTCAGAATAAATTGAATAAATGAGCCACAGAATTATAAGCATAATTTCGAAGGAAACTTACAACCTTCGATAGCTCAGTTGGTAGAGCGGTGGACTGTAGAGGAAAATATTTAAAGATATCCATAGGTCGCTGGTTCAAATCCGGCTCGAAGGAATTCTTTTTGCCTTTTTTAAAATTGATTAAAAACAAAGTTAACTGATAAATTTTTTATTTTTAGTTATTTATTTCATAGTATCAACAAAACATTCCCGATATAAATTATAATAATTAATTAGTGATCTATGAAAATCATTATGAAATGGTGCAGGCAAGTCAACGACTTGTAACCTTTGAGTATTAATTTAATACTCAAAGCTTGTAACTCAATATATTAATCGTAATATAGTGTTTAACAAAACATTTGCGCATAGAGTTCAATAATTTGTAATTACTAAACTGATAACACTATAATAGTATTATATCAATATTGATTGATTGTTTTTAATTCTATTTTATTCATTTGGAAATAAAATCTAGACTATTTGACAAAAAAATGTGTGATTGAGAATAAAAAATAATTAATAGAAAAACAACAAAATTTGTTTCCGCCCGGGATCGAACCGGGGACCTTGTGCGTGTGAAGCACACGTGATAACCGCTACACTACGGAAACTTGGTAAGACGTGTCGAAATTATTGGTCAGATGTTCAAACAGCGAACATCACTTTAAGGCCTGTTTCATCGGTAAATAAGTTTTAACTGACGAATATTGTTGACGTTTTGACAGGGTTTGTCTGGGCAATCTGTCAAACGTCATATTTGTCGGTTAAAGTTTACTTGAAGATGGTGAAACAGGCCCTAAATCTTCCCTATTTTTATTTAAATTAAAAAAAATCCATTTCCAAAGGCATCTATCATAATTCATACTAGTCCATCTATCATGGGCTATGAATCGGAAACTTCTTCCATAAAATCTATGTGTATAACTGAAAAATTTCTTGGAGAAAAGAAAAAAAAACTCACCACTCTTGATGATGCTGATTCGAAATAAGAAAATATTTTTTTGGAAAAGAACCCGGCCACGGGCGCCTCTTTCGGTGGCGCTTGGAAGAACTTTGCGGCCATATTGAAAACAGTTCTTTTTATACGGGAACAAATTACCACTTTCATTGACCACCCGCTGAATAAGACCTCATTACATTCTGCAAGGGTGTGGCTGATATGGCACAAATGGGGCGCAAATTTGTAATCGGTTTCGCACCCTATTTTCACGCGTTCTCTAACTCGTATCCCTGTTTATTACAAACTGGCTTTTTTTAGTACATCAATATCCATTGCTGCATAGAATATGTATGTAATAATATCCTTTCATCGAGCAGTGTAAGCCAAGTGATTAGGATTGTGGTCTCCTATTCGGGGGGGGTCACAGGTTCGATCCCGGGTACGCACCTCTGACTTTTCGGAGTCATGTGTGTTAAATATCACTTGCTTCAACAGTGAAGGAAAACATCGTGAGGAAACCTGCACATCTGAGAGTTCTCTATAATGTTCTCGAAGGTGTCTGAAGTCCGCTAGTTCGCATTGGGCCAGCGTGGTGGACTATGGCCTACAACCCTTCTCTGAGAGGAGACCTGCGCTCAGTAGTGAGCCGTTGATGGGTTGCTAATGACGATGATGAATATCCTTTCAACGAATTTCGGCCACCGTGATCAATCTTAAAAATCAATCAATCATTCGACGACAACAAACGAGTCGCAGGGAGCCGACGGATTAAGGCGGCGCAAGACCGAAGCCTGTGGAGGTCCATGCAGGAGACTTTAGTCTAGCAGTTCACCTCTATAGGTTGATAAAAAAGATGAAGATCAATCTTAAGGGAGATTAGCCAATTGGCAGTAGATTTTATGGCATAAGTGCATTCTCTATTCCTTCACTCTCATAGTCCGATGGGTCACAACTAGAAAGAGTCCAGACCGATAGCTTTACGTACTCACCGAGGCAAAAAAATGTATTTTACACTGTCAATTTAGGGACGTTACTGAGAATAATTGTCCGAAAAACCAAATAACCTTTTTTTAGGCTCGACTCCGGACTCTGGGGACCTAATAATACGCAGCCGAACAAGCGAACCATAGGGCCAGTGTGGCACACGTATGTAATACATACCTAATAGTATTTTTAATTATTGTAATAAAAGCAGCAATGGATAACAAAGTTTTCTAACAATTTATAGTGCGGTTTTGAAGCTATTTTTAGCGTCAATGTATGATTACTCATCTCACCGATGAAAGACTATTTGTATCACAATAATTTCATTCAATTTATTTTAAGAATATTTTTAACCGACTTCAAAAGAGGAGGTTATCAATTCGTAGGAATCTTTTTTTTATATATGTTCACCGATTACTCAAAGACGCCTGAACCGATTTTGGAAATTCTTTTTTTGTTTGAAGGAGTATACTACCCAGGTGGGCCCATATAAATTTTATCGAAATCGGTCGAGTTGTTTTTAAAATATAAATAAATAAGTTATATACTTTGTATAGTGTGTGTGTAAAGTAGTAAAGCGGGAATTTGAAGTCAGTTGTTTAAAAATAATTTTTCTTATTAAATTATGGGTCTATAGACGCAGGAGTAATGCTCGTTTCACAAAAAGTTACTGATTCGATTTTTAGGTGGGTAAGTAAATTTTTTTAAGTGACAAACATTTTGGGAGGTGACTATTTATTTATGTATTTATTTTATGGAAACATAATATGTTTTACATATTATTTAGTATTATACATAAAAGATCGGTTATACAGATTTATATTACTTAAACCTTATTACTATAGTGACTCTTCTTTATCAACCGTTAAAATGATGTCCACTGCCGAGCATAGGTCTCTTGTATAGACTTCCACATGCCTCGGTCTTGCGCCGCCTGTTTCCAGCGGCTCCTTGCGATTCATCTGATGTAATCAATCCACATTGTGGGGGTCTGCCAACATTGCGATGTGGTGCGAGGTCGCCACTAAGCACCTTAAAACCCCAACGATCCTCTTAAAAATGTGGCCCCATTGCCATTTCAGCATCGGGACTAGATGCTGTAGTTTTCGAATTCAACCATAGCTGGTCTTTCATTTCCCTTTAAGTTTCTTTCAGTGTAAAAAAGGAATAACATCTGAACATGCCTAATATTCCATTTTCCCTTTCAACTAAGCGTAAAATTTGTGTTATAAGCAGGTACGCCAATAGTAAAACGGGTTGGGTTTGGGCCCTTTTCGGTTTTCAGTTCGCCGATCTGTCCGTTGCCCCTTTATTCCTGCACGAAAAAATATTTATCTAATAATAATTTAATATAATTTTATGACAAGCTAGTCCTTGACTGCGATCTCACCTGATGGTAAGTGACGATGCAGTCTAAGATGGTAGCGGGCTAACTTGGAAGGGGTATGGCAGTGAACATTCAACCCATACCCCTAATTGGTTTCTACACGCCATCGTGCCGGAACGCTAAATCGCTTGGCGGCACGTCTTTGACCGTAGGGTGGTAACTAGCCACGGCCAAAGCCTCCCACCGGACCAGACCAGAGCCAATTCAGTAATAATAAACTCCCAAATTGACCCCGCCGGGAATCGAACCCGGGACCTCCCAGTTATAAGACAACAGCGCTTACCACTGAGCCAGGGAGGTCGTCACTATTTTTATCCGGTTTTTAAATATTTTTAAATAAAATCGGCCAAGTGCGTGTCGGGCCACGCGCAGTGTAGGGTTCCGTAGTTGCCAGTCATAAATATTATTGCTGACCTAGGATAATGGTTTAAAATTTAAATACTATAATATACTACAAAATATGCAACTTACACTAGGTGTAATACATAGCTTAGAAAAAACAGATATAACTCCTTAACTAATGAACCCTACTTAGCCGTGATAGTTTTCCTTTAAAATTCATTTTAAATACTACTGCTAGGAATTTTTTCATGTATCCTTTAAACAGCCATTTAGCTGGCAGAGGGGGGGGGGGGGACACTTGACTCTAAAACGAATCCCTGAATCGAAAAATGGTGTTCCCACACCCACAATATTTTTGAAAGATCTATTCAACGACACCCCACACTATGGGATAGACGAGAAAAAAAAATTCATCCCCACTTTACATGTAGGGGAGGTACCTTAAAAAAATTATTATTCATAATTTTACCTCACCACTTTGTCGGCGTGATTGATATTTATACCCTTGTCAAATTACAGATTTCTAGTACCAATAGTCTCTGAGCTAAACCGCGGACGGACAGACGGACAGACGCACGGACATGGCGAAACTATAAGGGTTCCTTGTTTACTACGGAACCTAAAAACCGACTTCAAACGCCCGGACCATTACAAAGTATATATAATTTAGTGTTGATTATTTGGAAACCGCTCAACCGGTAAATGCAAAGGGTAAATGAGACCACCTGGGAAATATACCCTTTCAAACAAAAAAGATTTTCCAAATCGGCTCAGACGTCTTCGAGTAATCGGTGAACATACATAAAAAAAAAAGATTCCGATGAATTGATAACCTCCTCCTTTTTTGAAGTCTGTTTAAAGGAAAATGTAGTAATCAATCAAAATTCTCCTCTTCCAGGTCCCAAGATGAGCGTCGAAGGTGTTATGGTCTCATACAACTATTCGGACGATGGCGAGTTGGCAAACATCCTCACCGTATCGGCATCTGGCATGAAGTTTTCCAACCGATGGGTGCTCACCCACGGCTCCATACTGTCTCCGTTAAAACAAGCGAATATCATCAAAAACGCACGGGGAAGGCCCATTATGAATGAGGAGTTCTATAACGATCTGCCAGAGATATATGTGACGTGTGAGAAAGTGGCGTCTAAGGTGCCCAATGTGTATGAGGATATTGAGAGACTCAGTCGAGAGAGGAGTTTAGATAATGACATTGATTTTGAGCACAGCAGTTACCAAGCCAGAGTCCTCACTGGGAGGTATGGTAAAGGAACAGCCCTGACTACGAATAGAATAGAATAGAAATGTTTTTTATTCAAATAAACTTTTTAAAAAGTGCTTTTGAATCGTCGATGAGTATACAACTGGTTCGGAATGCCCTTCCTGCCGAGAAGAACCAGCAAGAAACTCGGCGGTTGCTCTTTTCAAAACAAGTCCACAGTACAATAGATAATATGCTATGTATGCAGTGTTTTCACAATGAGGAAAAGTTCCACAAAAGCATACCTAATTATAATTCAACACATGTTAAGAGTGGCAGGCAGAAAGTAGCCCCATTCTCGCCGGTGGAACCCGTTCACGAGCATGACGCATGACCCAGCCATTGCTTCGCTCAATCATATTTGAGGGAACGTAACAACCCGCATCACACGACACCACCACAGAAATGTTTAATGAGAGCGTGACGATACTTAGGCTACCCATGTTATGGCATCGAATTGAAACTAACTCATTTTAAGACATGACTTATTACTAACCATATATAATAAAATAACCATAGTCTTTGCATTTGCAGTTTGCACTAGGTAGTCATCATCCAATATTTCTTCCAGGTATAATCGTCTTAATTTTAATCCATAGATGTTTAAATGGACTGAGATCTCTTGCAAGGAACCCTTCAGAACCAGATCTTGCCCTACTTGTGTTGAAAAACTTGCTTGAGATCATACACCTGTACTATGGAGTCTTTCTTATGCTGTGTTTTCCGATGCGGTGGACCTCAACGTCTATCGGTTTACCCAATTAGCTTCTAGGCTATGTCGGTTACTCTAGTTCTCCTACGGGTCTCCGCATTTTTGATTAAATCATGCCTGCAGTTTACCCCCGACAGCGAAGAAAGCATTCTCAAGAGATGAATCTACATTAAAATTTAGGAATATGACCTCGAATTTCCAATTTTCAGAATATGTCACGTATGGCAATGCCCAGTCCTGGACCGATGCGTGGATGACATTTTATACAGTTGGACCATCGGCCACCAAGACGGTGATATGGAGAAACAGACTCGGCTAGGAAAAGCACTGCTGTCAGTTTTCGTGCTTGTCGATTTAGAGGGTGATTACAGAGGTAAGTGGATAATTGCGCAACACACACAATTATTATAGCTTATAGAAGTCATCGGCATCGCTACTGACTGTATGATAAGGCTATTGTGATTAAGAGTGCATTAAACCTCAAATCATTTTGAAATAATTAGGTATTCAATTTATCACAATAGGCCGTAAACTTTTAAATCCATAAATGGGTAAATCTGCATACTTATGTTTATAACCTTTTCACGGCACAATGTTAAACGAGCTTGCATTCTGGACATGGATAGAAGATAGTATCCCGGAAAATTAGAGAGGTTTCCGTGGAATTTTTAGAACTAAAATGACTATGTTGCAAGCGTAAAATACTTATAAATATTTTTGAGTTACTCATAGAAGTAATATCTATGTTCCAACGATAAATAATACTTCTCTAATTATGCCTTAAATTCGACAAATTATTGCACTGAAATGACTTCAGCTCATAGCTTTTTTTCGAATTTAAGGTTTTATCAGATGAGCAGTATTGAGCCAAGTAAGTCAAGCAAACCTACTGAGCTGTTATAGAATTTTAAGTTTCTTTTAGGTCTCAAAACTCTCAGACCACTGTCGGAACTACTGGACATGGTCAAACCACCGCCTGATCGAGGCACCAGTATACAAGTTCATTCCACACCTTTTGGATGTGAGGTAAACAACATTCTTCATAACTTATCATTATCATCAGCAAAAGGTCAACAGCTTACTACTGAGCTTATGTCTCCTCTCAGACAAGGGTCATAGTCCATCTTGTTAGCCCAATTTAAATTGGGAGACTAAGAATGGAGACATTTAACCTATACATTCTTGAAAGCTATCATCCTAAAGCGAAGCCACCCAAAGCGTGGCTACTATAGTGAGATTTTTGGAACAGCACAATATGTCAAAAACTCAAAACTCAAAAAACTCAAAATTATTTATTTCATGTAGGCCAACCTGTGGCTCTTATGACACGTCAAGAATCTACCACCGGATCGGCGGATTCTGCTGAGAAGAGCCGGCAAGAAACTCAGCAGTTGCTCTTTTCAAAATAATCGTTTTACAATACAATATTAATAAGTAGCTATTACATTGTAATAAGTTTTTATACTATCCTGTGGGCAGCTGGATGCCAAGCTGATTTGACCCGTGCATCTTTGTTGAATAGAATATGACATTTCCACAAAACGTACTACAATTCAATTCATGTCAAAGACGGGCAGACAGAAAGTAGCCCCATTCCCGCCGTCGTTAGATCTTCTCAAATACTTGCGTCGTCGTTTATAAGCTTTCACGCTACCAGGTTATGTAGTGGTTATCTTAGGAATTTGGGTGATCCAGTTAAACAGTCGGTTGGTTCAGGAAAAGACAAAAAAGTCGCAAATTCTTCAGTGAACCGAAATGTCTTTTGGTGTCTTTATTTTCATAATTCCTCAGGCGTTCCTCAACGCAGTGACGCGAGGCGCTGTGTGCGGAGTAGTTGGCAAAAGGCCATCCTTACTTCTGACTGATGCTGCAACTGCCTTAGGCTCTGAAGGCGGCCCAGTTTTCACAGAGGAGCCAAAGTAAGTTAACTCCCAGATATTTCAGTTACGTCCTTAATCGTCCTAATTAACCCGATCCACGAATTACCCTGATGAATTATAAAGACACTAGACAGAGGCGGACACACTGAACTCATACCTAAATCTAAATCTTTCACTTTCGTTGTGGACAAACTCCACTAAAATGTCCTTCAACATATGATACTTTCTAAACGGTGCATTCACCGAGTGGGTGAAAGGATATGGAAGTTTCATCGGTAATGTAGTAAAATTTCTAGAAAGTAACTGTACGGGAGAGTGTGTGCTTGAATGTGGAGGAGCTACAGTGTCTCATAAGACTTTGTTGTTCGTTCGTTTAGTAAGGAGCTAGTCGGGACAGTGGTGTGCAGCGTGTCGTGGTGGCGCGGCGAGTGGGTCGGCCTCACCCTGGCGGCGCCGCTGCGCGCCGTGCTGGCGGCCAAGCTGCGCGTGCCCACCATGTACCCGCCCCGGGCGCCCGCCTCGCCGCTCTACTCCAGGATACTCAGTGAGTCGACAGGGACAGGGTGTGACGTCACACAGTGGTGTGCAGCGTGTCGTGGTGGCGCGGCGAGTGGGTCGGCCTCACCCTGGCGGCGCCGCTGCGCGCCGTGCTGGCGGCCAAGCTGCGCGTGCCCACCATGTACCCGCCCCGGGCGCCCGCCTCGCCGCTCTACTCCAGGATACTCAGTGAGTCGACCGGGACAGGGTGTGACGTCACACAGTGGTGTGCAGCGTGTCGTGGTGGCGCGGCGAGTGGGTCGGCCTCACCCTGGCGGCGCCGCTGCGCGCCGTGCTGGCGGCCAAGCTGCGCGTGCCCACCATGTACCCGCCCCGGGCGCCCGCCTCGCCGCTCTACTCCAGGATACTCAGTGAGTCGACCGGGACAGGGTGTGACGTCACACAGTGGTGTGCAGCGTGTCGTGGTGGCGCGGCGAGTGGGTCGGCCTCACCCTGGCGGCGCCGCTGCGCGCCGTGCTGGCGGCCAAGCTGCGCGTGCCCACCATGTACCCGCCCCGGGCGCCCGCCTCGCCGCTCTACTCCAGGATACTCAGTGAGTCGACCGGGACAGGGTGTGACGTCACACAGTGGTGTGCAGCGTGTCGTGGTGGCGCGGCGAGTGGGTCGGCCTCACCCTGGCGGCGCCGCTGCGCGCCGTGCTGGCGGCCAAGCTGCGCGTGCCCACCATGTACCCGCCCCGGGCGCCCGCCTCGCCGCTCTACTCCAGGATACTCAGTGAGTCGACAGGGACAGGGTGTGACGTCACACAGTGGTGTGCAGCGTGTCGTGGTGGCGCGGCGAGTGGGTCGGCCTCACCCTGGCGGCGCCGCTGCGCGCCGTGCTGGCGGCCAAGCTGCGCGTGCCCACCATGTACCCGCCCCGGGCGCCCGCCTCGCCGCTCTACTCCAGGATACTCAGTGAGTCGACCGGGACAGGGTGTGACGTCACACAGTGGTGTGCAGCGTGTCGTGGTGGCGCGGCGAGTGGGTCGGCCTCACCCTGGCGGCCAAGCTGCGCGTGCCCACCATGTACCCGCCCCGGGCGCCCGCCTCGCCGCTCTGCTCCAGGATACTCAGTGAGTCGACCGGGACAGGGTGTGACGTCACACAGTGGTGTGCAGCGTGTCGTGGTGGCGCGGCGAGTGGGTCGGCCTCACCCTGGCGGCGCCGCTGCGTGCCGTGCTGGCGGCCAAGCTGCGCGTGCCCACCATGTACCCGCCCCGGGCGCCCGCCTCGCCGCTCTACTCCAGGATACTCAGTGAGTCGACAGGGACAGGGTGTGACGTCACACAGTGGTGTGCAGCGTGTCGTGGTGGCGCGGCGAGTGGGTCGGCCTCACCCTGGCGGCGCCGCTGCGCGCCGTGCTGGCGGCCAAGCTGCGCGTGCCCACCATGTACCCGCCCCGGGCGCCCGCCTCGCCGCTCTACTCCAGGATACTCAGTGAGTCGACCGGGACAGGGTGTGACGTCACACAGTGGTGTGCAGCGTGTCGTGGTGGCGCGGCGAGTGGGTCGGCCTCACCCTGGCGGCGCCGCTGCGCTCCGTGCTGGCGGCCAAGCTGCGCGTGCCCACCATGTACCCGCCCCGGGCGCCCGCCTCGCCGCTCTACTCCAGGATACTCAGTGAGTCGACCGGGACAGGGTGTGACGTCACACAGTGGTGTGCAGCGTGTCGTGGTGGCGCGGCGAGTGGGTCGGCCTCACCCTGGCGGCGCCGCTGCGCGCCGTGCTGGCGGCCAAGCTGCGCGTGCCCACCATGTACCCGCCCCGGGCGCCCGCCTCGCCGCTCTGCTCCAGGATACTCAGTGAGTCGACCGGGACAGGGTGTGACGTCACACAGTGGTGTGCGGTGTGACTTACGCGTGTGTGTGTCGTATGAGCTCGACTCACACACCCCTTTACTTAAGGGTCAAGTAGATCGATTCGTCGGAGCAAATTTTTGGATTTAATTTTTACAAGTAATTTCATGTTATAGAGATAGTGGACCGCACGACGCTGCTGGTGCGCTGCGGCGCGGCGTGGGGCGCGGGCGTGTGGCTGGGCCGCGGGCACGTGCTCACCTGCGCACATGTCGTCAGAGACGTATGTACCATCTTACCCCGCACACTTGTTCCCTTAACACGTGACACGCGGCAAGAAAGACAGACAAAATCATATTCCCATTCATCATCATCATCATTAGCAACCCATCAACGGCTCACTACTGAGCACAGGTCTCCTCTCAGAGAAGGGTTATAGGCCATAGTCCACCACGCTGGTCCAATGCGAATTGGTGGACTTCACACACCTTCGAGAACATTATGAAGAACTCTCAGATGTGCAGGTTTCCTCACGATGTTTTCCTTCACTGTTGAAGCAAGTGATAGTTAATTGCCATTATATCCTGGATATTTTTTGCGCAAAGAATCAACCTGGCTGTGTGGCGTGGAAATGCATCCAGCAGTTTTGGCTGTATTACAGGCAGTATGACGTGGGAGGTCTCCCACAAGATCGACAATATCAAGTTAATCGCTGGTAGCATTTAGATAAACAGCTCAACTCAATACTCTGTGGAAGTTCTTGCAAGAGATCTACGTATTTTGCTCAGCACGTGGACATCTATCGATTGAAACTTCGACTATAATGCAATATTTATTTAGATTTAACTTTAAGAACTTTCACTATCCTACTAATATTTGAATTGAATAGAATAGAAATGTTTTTTTATTCAAATACACTTTTTTACAAGTGCTTTTGAATCGTCGATGAGTCTACCACTGTCATTATAAATGTGAAAGTTTGTGAGGATGGATGTATGGATGTGTATGGATGGATGGATGTTTGTTACTCTTTCACGCCATAACGAATTAACAGATTTGGCTGAAAGGAATGGAGATAGCTTATACACAGGAGTAGCACATATGCTACAATTTATCCCGGAAAATTAGAGAGTTTCCGCGGAAATTCAAAACCTTAAGAGCGCGTGTAACACCAAAAAAAAATCAGATTTCGCGATGAGATAAAACATAGCCACAACCTCATGTGAGGCGCGACAAAAGAAAGTGTTTTGCGCGTAATAGGAGTGTAGTAAGCGCCAAATACTTTGTAACTCGTAAAATATTCATTTTCTTTTCAATTCGCTAGGCTACTCTCTTGATAATATCAATCGGAATTTAATGTAAAAATTTTGGCTCTGTAATATGCAACACATTGAAAATAAATGAATATTGGTTAAAAATTAGACCTAACTTCGCGATTTTTTATTATCGAACAAATTTCATCATTCTATGTTTTTGCCCAAACATGTCCCTTGGCAGTATGATGTAATTCTTGCGTGTTTTTTTTTTCGGATACTTGAAACTTGATCTACTACTGTAAAAATCAAATCTGTTTACTGTTAACGAGCGCACACCCACTCTTTATCCACACGGACGAAGTCGCGGGCACCATCTACTTCCAAATAAATGCCTTTTCTTTCTTTCTTTACACTGATGCCATCAATTTATTACTAGTGGTTCGCCCCGAACTGAGACCTCGCGGTATCCCATAATTCCCATAGGGTAGTTTTAACTATATTATATTGTAATTAAAACGCGCCGAATCTGATGACGTCAATCGTCATCTGCTTTCGTGGATGGTTTACAATATTAAAGACAGCGCCATCTAGTAACAGTATAGTGAAGTTTTGTTAAAAACATTGATGCCCATTAAAACTCAAATAATATCGTTTCTTTATAATATTTATCTAATCTTAGTATTTGTTGTTCAAGTACAGAATATAACTCAAATTATGTGTAAGTTTCAAGTTTTAAAACAAAGTGGTTTTAGAGATCTAGCCTCGAATACAATCTCCACTTTGAAAGCCCCCTATTTCGTATGGGAGCCCCCCTGAAATAAAGATTTTTATAACTTTTTAAGCCATTTTCGGCTGGAGGCCATCGGTTTACATATCATATCTAAAATTTAAGTAATTACGTTCAGTAATTCAGAAGTTATAAGGCTCTGACAGACGGACGGACGGACAAGTGCAAATCGCTCTAGTAAACTCAGAGACCTTCGCTTCGCTCGGTCGAAAATACCACTATACAAAAACCACTTAAATAGTTTGGTAATGCTACAAACTCGATGAAAACTTCACAAGATTAACTTTTTGACAGCACGCGTCCTACAAAGTGTCCTTGTACTGCCAGAACAAATCAGAGGCGGCCATAGTGCGATACAAGACCAAAGACGACAAGGCTTACGACCTGGCGTTGCTCTACACCAACCCTGAGAATTGGGCGCACCTTATTCCAGCTGAATTCGCCGACCAGCCGGCAGAGAAAGGTAACAGAGTAATATGTAGGGGCAAGTGCTGTACCTATGGATGTGTGTACCTGTGGACACAATCGATTCCGTCGAAACTAGCAACCCTAAAATTCTAATTTAAACGCGACCGTAAACCTTTGTCTATGGTTGACAGTTCGCGTTCAAATTAGAATTCAAATTCAGAGCGAGTCAGATTCAAATTCAGTTCAAATTCAGAGTCATTTATTTCATGAGAAAAAATTACGCATAGCTTGGAAAAAGAGAGTAGAAAAAAATAGGGGTCTATCACTATCGCTAATTTATCTTGAAACTAGCAACCCAAAGACTCATCTGAATAGGCTGTATGGCCATGGATCTTTGCCTGTCCTGATGAGGGCGAATGAAAAACAACAACATAAGGAGTACAACTACCGGTAGTTTTGTTAATATCAATTGATTTTCGAGTATTAACGCGAATAAAATTTCAACGCAAGGCAATTCGAGACAAATTAATGCAAAATAAATAATTATTATTCACGAATTCTAAAGCATTTAACGACATAAAAATGACAATTTAGCAATGACACTTGACAGCTTATTAGTGTTGTCACTAAAAAAAATTGTAGTTCCGTTTCTAGACTTTTTTGCCCATAAACATAAGGAGTACTTCCCTACATATTTTCGCCGCGCTGTAATTATGTAAATTCGCCGGACGGAAGTACCAATTTTTTTTTTATAAAGAATAAATTTTTTGACGTGATAAGAAACGTCTTATAAATCGCACGCACGAAAAAGTGTCACGTCCCGCCTGAGTCTGAGCGTGCAAGCGAGATCGCGGAACAAGCGATAGAGAGACACGATTGGCCCAGCGTGGGCTTGTGACTAGAGAGCGTCCGCCAATCATGGTCAATGTTTCTTTATGACGTTATCACGTAAAACTATCGTCCGTAAACCGACTTTACAGACAACCAATTTTTTTTTAGGTGAATCGGTGCTAGCGGCTGGATACCCATACTTCAACGAGAACAATCTAGAAGACCTGAAGCCGACCGTGACCAGCGGCCACATCAACAACGTGTCGCCCTCCATGATACAGACGTCGTGCTGCGTGCAATCCGGCTTCAGGTAACTATCACCATCATCAGACATCATCAGAGATCATCTTTTTGACGACCTCCCTGGCTCAGTGGTGAGCGCTGTTGTCTTATAACTGGGAGGTCCCGGGTTCGATTCCCGGCGGGGTCATTTGGAAATTTATAATTTCTGAATTGTCTCTGGTCCGGTCTGGTGGGAGGCTTTGGCCGTGGCTAGTTACCATCCTTCCGTCAAAGACGTGCCGCCAAGCGATTTAGCCTTCCGGCACGATGGCGTGTAGAAACAAATTAGGGGTATGGGTTAAATGTTCACTGCCATACCCCTTCCAAGTTAGCCCGCTACCATCTTAGACTGCATCGTCACTTACCATCGGGTGAGTTCGCAGTCAAGGACTAGCTCGTCATCGAATAAAAAAAACATCATAAGACCGGCGCTCAGTAGTGAGCTGTTGACGGGTTATTGATGATGATGATGATCAAGGGCGGTTTCAGATTAGCGTTTATTCGTCGCGTATAAGCTCGTTTTTTGGAAGCGCTTGAAGACGCGCGCACCGTTTCAAAAAAAAAAAATTCAAAATTATTTATTGATGATGACTCTGGTTGATACCACTGGTTCGGAATGCGGATTCTGCTGAGAAGAGCCGGCAAGGAACTCGGCAGTTGCTCTATTCAAAATAATCATTTTACAATATTATTATGTAGCTATTACATTGTTGTAAGTTTTTTATACTATCACGCAGTTGGATGCCAAGCCGATTTAACCCATGCAACTTTGTTAGAATAGAATATAATATTTCCACAATGAGGGGAAGTTCCAAAAAAAGCGTACTACAATTCAATTCATGTTAAGACGTGCAGGTAGAAAGTAACACCATTCCCGCCGGTGGAACCCGTTCGCATGATCCAGCCCCTGAAATCGCTCTTATGCGATAAAAAATGTGTGAGTGTCGTGGAACATTCTGTTGGAACGAAGTTCCTTTTAGTAAATTATAATTATGGGTATAACAATATTATATGAAAAATTATTATTTTTTAATAATGAAAACATTAGCCTAAAAAACAACGCCAATCTCCAATCAACGCCATCTCTCGCCACATGTTAGAACCATCTCGTAATAAAGCGCGCACCCAATGAAAATAATAATATTTTCTAGTAATGAAAACATTACCTTTTAGAATGAACGCCATCTCTCACCACATGACTATGTGTACAACTCTACACTGTAAAAAGGGGGCCGTGACGGAAAGTTCGTTCACTTTTTTTCGCCTAGTCCCCATCTGCCAATTCAGTACCGTGCGATAAGGAAATTGCTTCCAAAAATAAATTATAATTAATCTAACAGTGCCTGTGTAAATGTGTATAGCAATATTGCAACAAATAGAAATTGCTCTCCTTAAGAGTCCATAATATGCAATTTGGTATTTTGTCATTGTTATTTATCTCAGAATTTGTTAAAGTTATCACCTTAATATTTGGAGAAATGTTACTTCGAATGAAGAATACATGTTTTGCACACATTTTGCTATTTATCTCAGGAGGATCTAACTATTTTTGTTGGGTATTTGTTTTGTCAAGAAGCCTAGAAGTATTTTTCAATTAGGTACATGTTTTCATTTTTCGATTGGTTGTTTAATTAACTTGTAAATAGATTTAGCAGTTTTGGCGCTTACGTCGTCAAAAATACGTCGCACGTCTATCGCTCTGTATTTCTCACTCACGAGAAAACAATAATTAACCATCCCGCTTAAATAGGAGCACGAAATCCATATCGTAGCGGCGGTATGGCATCCTATTAAGCCATTGTAATGTTGTCACCAGTGGCGGCCCGATATTCCGCATAACTAAGGAGCTGAAGGTGGAAGTGCTGGCGACCATCGTGAGCAACGCCAAAGCGCAGATCGGCGCCAGCTTCCCTTACGTAAACATGGCGGTGCCCACCAGAGCATTTATTAGGCTTGTGCAACACTTCATATTGGACAGAGGTGTGTATTAGGCCGCTATTCCACTATAGTCTGTTTTTGACGTGATAACGTCTTATAAATCGATGAACACCGGCTGCACGCACGAAAAAAAGTGTGTGTGTCAGCTCCGACGCACGACTGGAGTTTACTCCTTATAGGCTGATTACACCTACCGAGTAGAGATGCGAGACAGTACTCTCGGCCGAGTACTCGGTGCGTATAAACACTTCGCCGAGTGCTCGGCCGACCACTCGGCCGAGCAAAGTGGCGAGACAATAGCTCGGCCCCCATTCGCTCGGACCCGATCGGTACGCGCTCGGCTTCCCGAAGCGAAAGCGCTTTCGCATTCGACAACTCAAGCGGAAACCAACCTTATTTACTCAACCTTAGGGTAGAAATTTTCATCGTTGTGAAAAACGTAACAAGGGCATTCGACAACTCAAGCGAAAACCAACCTTATTTACTCAACGTTAGGGTAGAAATTTGCATCGTTGTGAAAAACGTAACGAGGTCATTCAAAACAGATTTCACTGCTCAAATTTTTCTCATACCGGGCGCCTAAAATCGATTCTAAAGGAGTAAACTCCAAAAAGTATGACCTTCCGCCTGAGCCTGCGCGTGCAAGCGAGAGCGCGGAACAAGCGATACAGAGGCACGATCGGCCCAAGCGTTGGCTTGTCAGTAGAAAAATTGTAATTTTCAATTAACTCCTTCTTCGTATTATACAAAATAATGATAATAATTCAATTAAATTCATAAAAGTATGCAATTTTTCATCAATGTTTCCTTATGACGTTATCACGTAAAACTATCGTCCGTGAACCGTCTTTACAGACAACCAATTTTTTTTAACAAACGGGTACCGAAAATTTTGACTGCGTTGTTATTGGTCCACGTAATCAACCTAAAATGACCCATCTCACTCTGTCAATATCGGAACTGTGCACATAATCAGTACCCCACCCATAAAAATGACCCATCTCACTCTGGCAATATCGGAAATGTGCGAGAGACATACTCAGTACTCGTTTGTTAAAAAAAATAGACCCATATTTTCATCATCATCATCATCATCATCATCATCATCATTAGCATGTGTTAATCAGAATATGTAATTCACGTCCATTGCTTCTTTTCAGATGAAACAAAACTATCTTCGATAGAGAACAACAAAGAGATGGTCGAGTCGCAGTGGAGATTAATGCCTTATAGATCTAAGATATAGAAACATTATTTTTTACCATAGTAATTATTGTGATATATGTAAATATTTAATGAAGAATAAAGTATGACTATTGTAATTACTATTTATTTTATTTATTATTATTGTAATTACTTACAAAACTTTATCTTTACTAATATTATGAATGCAAAAGTGTGTTTGCTTGTTGGTTTCTCCTTCAATCACGCACCTACGGAGCATCGGATCGACTTGATTTTTTGCATAGGTATAGTTGAGAACTAGTAAGAGTGACGGACGTAGGCACTGAGTAAATAATCACTCCGTTGAAGACGAAGGTTTCCGCGGGATTTTTAAAAACTTCCAGAAGACGAAGTCTAGGGCAAAAGTTAGTCTTTAATAGAGTAATGAATGAATGAATGAAAAACACTTTATTGCACACCACATTAAAAAGAAATAAAACTAAAAATAAACTTAAAAATAAATAATAACACATGGTAGTACAAATGGCGGCCTTATCGCTAAAAAGCGATCTCTACCAGGCAACCACGTTGCAAAGAGGTACCTATATAAAAATCAATTGCTGTTCGTGTTTTATAATACCTATATAGACTAGTGCTTGATTGCGATCTCACCTGGTGGTAAGCGACGATGCAGCCTAACATCGTGCGCGCTTGCCTAGAAGATGCCTAATCACTCTTGATTTATGTAGTCTGGCTAAAAAGGTTTGACCGATTTGATTTTTTTTTGTTCAGCTTAACACAGAGGTTGTTTAAGTGCAAAAAATAGGAAAAACCCACAAGAACAGCTGAAAAATCGAAAAATCACACTGTCTGAGATTTTTAAAATCACCTAAAAAGTGAAAATGACATTGGTTAAGGGATTGTATTCAGGGGCTACCTACGTATTGAGACTCCTACTTAGAGGACGTTTTAGGTGTGGTTGGCCACTTACTCTTCCAGTAAGTAGGCCACCCGGATTCCGGATTTTCTCGGTGCTGTCCACTCTGGTGTTGTTGGGCGTCCCCCAAGTCGCAATCCAGTCCATCCAGCTGCTGTCGTTGCTGGGCGAACTCCAGCCCCCCCACGTAGAGTCGTTGGCGAAGAAGCTCGTCCCCCCTTCCACACCGGGGGGGACGGGGGGCCGATGTCCGTCCCTCCTCCGCCCGGCCTGAAGACATCGCCAATGGAAATTACTCATTCTTAGGGTTCCGTACCAAAATGGTAAAAATGGAAACCTTATGGTGAGACTTTCTCCGTCCGTCTGTCACAGTCGATTATTTCAGTAACTATTAAAGCTATCGACATGAAATTTGGAATATTTGTGTATAATAGTGGCCCAACATCATTGGAATAAAAAAAATCGAAAATTATTCTTAGTTTTATTAAAAAATGGGGAAAATCGGGGGTTTGAAATTTCAAAGTAAAATAACTATACCAAGTGGGGTGTCATATGAAAGGCCTTTACCTGTACATTCTAAAACAGATCATAATAAAGTAACTATAATAGCTACCTAGGTCAATGGTGTGTGAACTTGTGTGGTTAAACCTGAAAAGTGAAAAGTTAATTAAACCTCTACTTGTATTAATTATAAAAATTATTTTCAAAAAACCGACTTCTAACGCCACTACAAAGTATATATACTTTGTAGTATTTTTATACTTTGTAGTGGCGTTAGAAGTCGGTTTTTTGAAAATAATTTTTATTTTAAGCTTTTAAGTGTAGTATCCTATGATTGAGGAGCTAGGACCTAGAGCTCCATGATGTAGTCCACACTAGTTACCTACAATATCAATTCGTAATCGAAATTTCCTAAAACCCCATAGTTTTAGGTAGGCAGTACCCTGCAGCATCAGGATTGAGGAGCAAGGACCTGGAGCTCCATGATGTAGTCCATACTTGTTACCTACAATAATAATTCGTAATCGACATTTCCTAAATCTCTTTATTTTAGGTGAGCAATATCCCTGCAGAATCAGGCTTGAGGAGTTGAAGGTGAATATTTTTATGGGACCATTTCGCAAACATCCTCTGTCGATTAAAAAAAAATCACGCGAATCGGTCCAGTAATCCCGGAGAAATCGGTGGGCATACATAGAAAAAGAAAAGATACCGGCCGAATTGAGAACCTCCTTCTTTTTGGAAGTCGGTTAAAAATAGCTACATTGTCCCTTATTAATTAATTTCTGTTAATTTGAAGGCAAGCAAGCATAGTACATACTTTGGCCTCATCAGAAGTCAAAGGGTCACTCCATGGGAAATCTTTGACCTTGAAGAACTGATAGATGTTTGCCTCCAAGGTGCTCGAATAGCGACCCCACACCGGAAAAAGCAGCCTTGGAAGACCCCTACATAGGCGGACAGTTGATTTTCAGCAAGTCGTTGAGAGCTGCTGGAAACAAGGAGCATAAGACCGTCTTCTGTGTCGATCGTTGAGTGACCTAGTAAAGTATAACCAAAATACACGTGGACAAAACGAACACATTTGCGGTCCGAAAACAAATCGTACGACTTCTTTCAAAACAAGTGTAAATTAAAAATTTTATTTTTAAATGCAAGCTTTTAGTGGCTACATCATTAGACTCTGGATATCATCTAGGATCACAGAGTACTTGTTATGAGTTATGACGAATCAAACGAGCCCAAACTCGATGGGGTTACGTTGTTTTATTACAGAGTTCCGATAGCCATCTTCCGTCTTCATCATATCAGATCAGCTCCATGTCACAACAATATTGCATTGTCATCCGATTTACACATACTTACATGCAAAATTTCAGCTCGATCAGAAACCGTGAAGTGGGTCTAATTCATCTTGCAAGATTTGACCCAAACAAACATTGCAAGTTAAATAAAAGCTTGTAATATGATTTATATGCACATGTATGCAGTGCCTGTTAATATGTAGAATCTATTTTAAGATGTTTTTTGCGCCTGTGCTTCTTTTTGTCCTTGGTTCATCCGTCTGAAGTGCGATGTCTAAAAATTGTCTACAATCCTGAATTATGCTATTTGCAAGCTATTTGTTGTGTCTCGAATGTAAACGATGCAGAACTGTGTTTTAATTGGATTTTAATTGCTTTTCTTTGAGCTCAACTTTGCCGTATTCGGTCATAAGTGTACCTAATCTATAAAAACATTTTATCTTTAACGTGAAATCATACATAGTTACTTTATTAACTTTGAAATTATCGTTTCAGTTTAGTAGGTACTTTCCCTTCAAATAGTTCAATAACAATGGATCTTTAGAAAACCTTGATTATTTCGTAGAGGCGTAGGTACGGGTAGCGTAGCGGGTTTCGTAGAGGCGTAGGAAGTAATTATTATTATTATTCTACATCTCTACGAATTGTAAGATTGGGGTTCTATTTTTAACCCCCGACAAAAAAAGAGTATAGGTTTATATTTTAAGTTTGACTGGTGTAAATTACATACGTGTAGCCTTTGTCACTCTCCGGGTACTCAACTACATACCCAAGCATAAATCACGTCGATCCATAGCTCTGTTGCAGCGTGATTGAATGTCAAACCAACATACAAACACACTTTCGCATTTATAATATTAGCGGGAGGGGCGGTGCAACTAAACAGATTTTTCTGGTTTTGCGCTATAACAAAAGGACTATGCAAAAAATTGTATGGGCACTCTCCCCACCCAGCAAGAGATGTACCACTATTTTCAATATTATTGTGCCATTCCATTAAATGAATCAATCCAAAAATCAATGGGTTTTTTTAAACCTTACATCATTGTTTTAAACAACCGAAAGGGCGGCGGGTGGTGGTCAGAGGGAGCGTTTTCTCTGCGTCTCACAAAGCACAAACGCGTCTGCGTCTTACAATAGTTTTTTTCAAGTTGGTTAATGCTCCTTTATGTTTGTTTTATAATTGTAAACTACTAAACTGGTACCTATCCAAAACAATTCACTGAAAAATAAATAAATAATTCAAACTCGATTTGCATGAAAACCCCAAATCTACGGCGGATGTCGTCATCGTAAAAAATCATCATGCTGCCTGCCTGCAAACGTATCTCGGTTAACGTATCATAATTATATTATCTGAGATACTGAGATACGTTTGAAATCTGTGGTGGGTGGGGACGAGTTTTGGTAGGTAGTTTCTTTCTGTCTTGTTTTTATCTTATATTTTGTTTATATTGTTTTTATAATAGGAATTAATGCAAAGAAGAATGAAAAGAAGATAATATTGAAGTCTTTGAACACGACATCAAAATGAAGGACAAACTGTCAGTACTGATGTGGAAGCACTTGATAGTTCGTAAGAAGCGATACATACATACGCCCATTGATATATTATCGCCGGCACTTTACTTCATCCTTTTGTTTGTATTCAAAAATCAGTTAAGGCTTCAAACGAAATTGACCGAATCGACGCCATTCAGTGATGATTCATTCATAAGAAACACTGTAAGTATTGGACATAATAATTTTATTATTTTTATTCGTTGGCAAGATAATCCTTGACTGCGATCTCATCTGATGATAAGTGACGATGCAGTCAAGATGGTAGCGGGCTAACTTGCAAGGGGTATGGCAGTATATATTCAACCCATACCATGTTTCTTAGAAGCAGTGATAGCTTAGTGGTTACGACTGTGTTCTCCTATTCGGGGGGGTCGCAGGTTCTATCCTGGGTACGCACCTCTGACTTTTCGAAGTTAAGTGCGTTTAAAAAATTAATAAATACCATCACATGCTTTAACGGTGAAGGAAAACATCGCGAGGAAACCTGCACACCTGAGAGTTCTCCATAATGTTCTAGAAGGTAGGTGAAGTCCGCCAATTCGCATTGGGCCAGCGTGGTGGACTATGGTGACTATGACCCTTCTCTGAGAGGAGACCTCGCTCAGTAGTGAGCCGATGATGGGTTGATAATGATGATGATGACCCTGTTTCTACACGCCATCGTGCTGGAACGCTAAATTGCTTGGCGGCACATTCTTTGACTTTAGGGTGGTAACTAGCCACGGCCAAAGCCTCCCACCAGACCAGACCAGAGACAATTCAGAAATTAATAATTCCCAAATTGCCCCCGCCGGACATCGAACCCTAGACCTAACGGTTTTAAGACAGTGCACAGCGCTCACCACTGCGCCGGGGAGGTCGTCGCTGGCTGTAACTGGATACAGGCGGCACAAGATCGTGATCTGATGATTGTGATCCTTTTAATAGGTTGAGGTAATGATAATAATGTCCGTCTCCAGAGTGCTACACAGATAAAACAATCTATACCTTTGCATTTTATTTAGGTATAATATTATTCGGAGGGTCGCAGGTTCGACCTCGGGAACGCACCTCTGACTTTTCGCAGTTATATGCGTTTAAACAATTAAATATCACATCCTTCACCGGTGAAGGAAAACATCGTGAGGAAACCTGCTCAACTGAGAGTTCTCCATAATGTTCTCAAAGTTCAATAATGTTATCCACACTTAAGACAAACTTACACAAATGGCTTCTTTTATTCTAAACAACTATAACTTCCATAGGAACCCCTAAGCATAACATCGGCAGAAGGTCCCCAACGAGTTTTCTATACGCCCAAAACCGATTTAACTAATTTGATTATGGAAAACGTCGGTAAACGGCTGTCCTTACAGCAGCAAAATGTCTTGACAGGTAATTTTGTAAAAACATTGCTTTATGATACTATAGTACCAAAAATCTGATATTACTTACTAAGTTATTATACTTAGTGCCGATTTCACCAACGTCGAACGACGTTTTACCGAGGAATAAATTGGGCGTTCTGACAGTTTTTGTATTGAAAATACTGTCAAAATATGAAATTTACGCCCGGATAAGACTTATTTTACGTTGGTGAAATCGGTCCTTAGATAAGCTTCTTCTTCTTCTGTTGCGCGGCTGTGCAGGTTCGATGCCCTGTAGCACGTCGACCGTCGCCGGTCCATTGTGCTCGCCACAATTTATAGCTCCCCTCCAATACTTGTTGCTGCCAGAAACAGCAGCATCTTCTTGGCTGGGATTAGTGTAGCCTCCTCAGGGTGTACGATGTGGTTCCCTAGAAGAATGCTTCGTTTATGCATTAAAGCGGGGCAGTAACAGATAATGTGCAGCGGCGTTTCCGCCGACTCCAGGCATAGCCTGCACATATCTGAGCCCTTGAGCTTGAGGTTGAACATGTGTCTGTTTAGTCCACAATGTCCCGTCAAAGCTCGCACTAGAATGCATAGGTTTTTCCTACTAAGCGCTAATGCCTCACTGGCAGCCTTCTTATTGAAGGATCTAACTAGCGCTTTGGAATGGTTTAGTCCTGGTAAGTTACGCCAACGAATTAGCGTGTCATAGTAGCAGTATGTTAGCAGGGTGAGCTGAACTAGGCTCTTAGGAATACCGCAGACAGGTTCGGGCCCTATCTGCCGCATTCCAGCACCAGTTCTTGCAAGTTTGTCAGCATTTTCATTGCCGACTATGCCTGCGTGTCCTGGAACCCAGCGAAGAACCACCCTGTTACATTCCGCTAGGGTGTTCAGGGTATCCATGCAGCTCCCAACCAACTTTGAGTTGATTACCTCAGAGGATAAGGCTAAAAGAGCTGCCTGGCTATCCGAGTGAATATAGATGGTTTTGTTAACGTAGTTGTTTTGCAAGATGGTTTCCGCACAAATTATTATGGCGTATACCTCTGCCTGGAAAATGGATGTATGGGTGCCCAGGTTGCGATAGAGTTTGACCCTGGGCTTCTCTCCATAGACTCCACAACCTACGTCTTGACCAGACTTGGAGCCATCGGTGTACCATTTAAGGCTCCCCGATGGCCAAGTTATTTGACTGTCGAGCCAGTCTTTTCTCTCAGGAATTTCCACAGTATAGTACCTGTGAAATTGGTATTTTGGGGTCATCATGTCAGACGGCATCCCCAAAACTGGAATTTGAAGCACTGAGTCAACCAGCTCCCTCATGGTTTGAGACAGCCAGTTCACCTTCCGTTGGCTGATTATCCTGTACATACTCATTCTCGCCTCCCTCCTCAAATATAGGAAGAGAGGAGGAAGGTTGAGAAGAGCTTCCAGGGCAGCCCCCGGAGAGGTACTCATTGCTCCTGTGATGAGCAAGCAAGCAGTTCTTTGTAATCTGCTGAGCTTGTTCTGTGTTGTTATCTGCATCGTTTTGCCACACCAGACCACGGAGGCGTATGATATTATGGGCCTCACGATGGCTGTGTAGAGCCAGAAGGTTACCCTAGGTTTGAGTCCCCATCTAGCCCCCGCAAAACGACCACAGACGCCTAGAGCCATCTTGGCCTTTTTGATAACACCGTCTACATGCGTGTTCCAGGTCAGTTTCTGGTCCATAGTAATCCCCAGATACTTGACCTCAGCTGAAAACGGTATTTTTATGTTGTTCAACTTAGGCGGCTCGAGTTTATCGAGATTGCGCCTTCTAGTGAATGGTACTATAACTGTCTTCTCCGCGTTAACAGTTAGTTCGTTCTCTTTGCACCATTTCTCAATGGTGTTGAGTGCTCTCTGCATAAGGTACGAAAGGGTACTTGGGCAGCTCCCACGCACGGTGACTACCAGGTCGTCAGCGTATCCCTGGGTGTCAATGCGAAGCGCCGCCATCTTATACAGTAGCTGATCCACAGCGAGAGTCCATAATAGGGGCGATAGAACGCCACCCTGCGGACAACCTCGCGTTGTTAGCACCTCCGTCGAGATATTATTTAACTCAAGTTTGGCTATGCGGTTAGAGAGCATTGCCTCCACCCATCTGATGGTGGTCGTATCAGCCAGTTTATTGACCAGCCCGCCCACCAGCGTACGGATTGGAGTATTATCAAATGCTCCCTCGATGTCAAGAAACGCTGCAAGAGCAATTTCCTTGTCGTCCAGGGCCTTTTCAACCTTGTCCACAAGGCTGAGCAGGGCGGTTTCCGTAGATCGTCCTCTGCAATAGGCATGCTGGGTGATATGAATGGGCCTCTCAATGAGAAGCGCATCTCTTATATATCTATCAAGTACCTTCTCCATAGTTTTTAGTAGAAACGAGGATAGGCTTATGGGTCGGAAGGATTTCGGAAGCCCGTAGTCCTTCCTTCCCGCTTTTGGGATGAATGTGACCTTAACTTTGGTCGACATTTCTGGGATATATCCCCAGGCGTAGCTCGCCCGGAAGATCTTAACCAAATGTGGGATCAGTAGCTTTTCACCTCTCTGTAAGAGGAGAGGTGTCACACCATCAATCCCACAAGTTTTGTTTACATTAAAAGAATTGATGGCCCATCTCACCACACCAGGTTTGAACACTATGGCGCCCCTCCTCCAGTCATCCAGGTGGGGCCTGCGGGGAGTGTACGCCAGAGTGCTCCCAGCGTTCGAAGGAATCGCTCCTGGGAAGTGAGTTGCTGCAAGCAATTCTAAAGTCTCCTTTTCATTAGAAGTGAAAGAGCCGTCTGGTCGCTTTAATAGCCCCAGTTGGCTTGGGTTGGCTTTGGCAAGCATCTTATGGAGTCTCGCACTTTGAGGCAGACTGTTTACTTCCTCGCAGAACCTCCTCCAAGATGCCCGCTTAGCTTTCCTGATCTCTTTGCTATATTCAGTCAGGGCTTTCCTGTACGAGTCCCATTCTTTAGTTCTTTTAGCCCGATTGAATAGCTTCCGAGTTTTGTCGCGGAGTCGTTTTAATTTCAAGCTCCACCATGGTACTTTGTGCTTCGAGGTCTTGGTTTTGAGAGGGCAGCTGTCCTCGAAGGCTCTCAACATACCATCGGTAACAACCGCCACCGCAACCTCAAGACACTCTAGCGTTTTGATACTTTTAGGTGCTACATCCAAGTTGTCCTCCAGGTTCTTGTAGTAATCAGTCCAGGAGGTACACCTTGGATCCCTATAAGTGACTGTTTCTGTATTGAAAGTGGTAGTCAGACCGAAGCGTATGTGCCTATGATCCGACATTGATACCTCCGCACTTACCTCCCAGTCTAGTATCTTCCTGGCTAAATCGGTAGTTGCGAAGGTGATGTCTAAAACTTCCTGTCTGGCCCTTGTAACAAAGGTAGGTGAAGAGCCTTTGTTCAGGATCTGAAGACAGTTTGCAATGAGGAAGTCAAAGAGATACTCACCTCTCTCGTTGGTGTCGCTGCTTCCCCATTCTTCGTGGTGGGCGTTTGCATCGCATCCCACTAGCAGTTCCGCATTGTGCTTCCGGGCGTAGTCAACTACTGGAAGCAAATCAAATACGGGATTGTTTATCTCACCAGGTAGATAGGCCGAGCAGACGATGATCCTTCGCCCCTCCCACCCTTTGAGATTGACGTAAGCTGCCACCAGGTCGTCCGTGCAAAGCTCTGGAATAGGCAGAAAGTTAGTATGTTTGTTAAAAACTATGCAGGCCCTGGGTCTGATTCCGCTGGTGTACGATAATAACTTACCAGCAGCATTCATCCCCAGGATGGAAGATTTGGATACCCAGGGTTCTTGTATAAGGGCGAGGTCTGCTTTACCTTCAACAAGGCAACGCTCCACAACTGCAGCCGCAGCGGCTGCATGATGGAGGTTGGCTTGGAGGAACCTCGCCTGAGACGCCCGAGTAGCCATTTATTTCGCTCTTTTGGTGACAGGTGGAGGCCGAGTACGACCTCCCCCTGGTCGAGGCGACGAGCGACCTCGATCAGCGGGAGTTTGAAATCGGTCCTTAGATAAGCTTACCCCTTTTTAGATGTCCAATTCCACTCATATATATATCTCATTTCTCTAGAGATACTTTCCTTATCCATCGTCCACTGATTACGGTCTAAGTTAGGTATCGTCTAACAATATTAAATAACAATGTAGTAACTAAATATTTGATTGTGAACAATTATGTTAGAAAAGGTATAACATTATGCAAGAAAGGTATGGTGATAAAAGGTATGTTACATTTGGTATACCTACTAAATAGGTAGGAGTATCTACTCCTTGAGTTACTTCATAAAAATCTTAATAGTGGGTTACTTGATACCGAATACCTATTGATACTGATACCTATACAGGCCACAACTTGAGACCGATTTTTAACGTAGAAAGTATTTTTATATATAAAAAGCATTTTATATATATAACTAGTGGTTCGCCCCGAACTGAGACCTCGCGGTAACGGTTTCCCATAATTGACGATCAAAATTGACATTATTATTATGCCCGTTTTCACCAACCATACCTAAATCTAAATCATCCCATTTGTAGAAGTCTCTTTACATAGGTAGCCCCTAAATACAATTCTAACATCCCAATGTCATTTTCACCTTTAGTTGTCCCGTAGAGGTTCGTAATAACAAAGTTGACAGAAAGTGTCAACTAACTTAACATTATGTAGCCCGTAAAGGTTAGGGAACTGTTATAGTGAAATCCTCAAGGCCTCAATCAAACTTAGGTATAGTTTTTTGGAACATTCAAATTAAATTACTTGTACACAGCGTCAACTATTGACACGATCAGAAATATGTAAAAACAAACTGCAACGTGAAGTTTTATTGATGTTTGCTAAATGACTAAATAATAATCTTAATTGAATAATAGGTATGTTACATAAAGCTGCATTTGCTATATGAGATGAGAGCGCCATCTATTGACATCATTGTGAAGTTCTGTTGTTGCTGCTCATTAAAAGTTAAATAATTTAGTTTCCTTATTACATTTATCTAATTTTAGTATTTGTTGTTCAAGTACATGATATTACGCTAAAATTGTAAAACTTTCAAGCCCCAGCTTTCAATGGTTATTCCGTTCTGAGGTCAAATATAATCTCCACTTTGAAAGCCCCCCATTTCGTCAATTTTAGGAAAAAAATTTAAAAAAAAATACTTTTGTACTCTGTTACAAATTATCTTTAAAATGAGGTACTGTAAACCTATGAAACGCAAAATTTTTTTTTTTTCTTCGCATTCGCTTCTATGAGAGCCCCCCTGAAATAAAGATTTTTATAACTTTTTAAGCCATTTTCGGCTGGAGGCCATCGGTTTACATATTATATCTAAAATTGAAGTAATTTCGTTCAGTAATTCAGAAGTTATAAGGCTCTGACAGACGGACGGACGGACGGACGGACGGACGGACAAGTGCAAATTCACTCAAGTAGACTCAAAGACCTTCGCTTCGCTCGGTCGAAAAGCAGTGATAGCTTAGTGGCTAGGACTGTGATCTCCTATTTGGGGGGTCGCAGGTTCGATCCCGGGTACGCACCTCTGACTTTTCGGAGTCAAGTGCGTTTAAGCAATTAAATATCACATGCTTCAACTTTAAAGGAAAGCTTCGTGAGGAAACCTGCACACCTGAGAGTTCTTCATAATGTTCTCGAAGGTGTATGAAGTCCGCCAATTCGCACTGGGCCAGCGTGGTGGACTATGGCCAATAACCCTCCTCTGAGAGGAGACCTGCGCTCAGTAGTGAGCCGTTGATGAGTTGCTAATGATGATGATGATGATGAATGATATATAAAATGTTAATATATTACAGATAATATGAGATTTGTTAAATACTACACAGCTCTGAAAAATGAATCTGATTACCAGAAATATGCGAGCGGCAACTGGACAAATGATGCTATTGTTATATTTCAGGTGAGTAGAAAAGCTTTTCATACTTAAAACTTTTTACAAAGTGCTTTTGAATCTGCATGTGAATCTACCACTGGCTCTACCACCAACGGTGAAGCATACCTATAGGTATTTTAACAGATTGTTTCATATTTTACGCGGAGTCAAAATATCCTTCTAATCCTAATAAAATATTATAAATGCGAAAGTTTGTGTGGATGGATGTACGGATGGATGGATGGATATTTGGATGGATGTTTATTACTCTTTAACGCCATAACGAATTAACCGATTTGGCTGAAATTTGGAATAGAGAAAGCTCATACCCAGGATTAACATACTTATAGGCCTTTGTCCCGGAAAATTACAAAGTTCCCGCGGGAATGAAAAAACCTTAACGCTGTTTGGTTTTGTAGGAATTGCGTCCAACAGGCCAAGTAGGAGTAGAAAAACTGAATTATACAATACGTATGAAAGGGGGCTTTCATACAGAAACTTATAAGGCGGACGGGCAGAGATTGAGGCCGAACAGAAATTTTGGTAAGTAAATTACCGTCTTCGCCAATATTTTGGTAAGTAAATTACAGTCCTCGCCAATAATTCGGTAAGTTACAGTCCTCGCCAATATTTTGGTAAGTTAATTACAGTCCTTGCCATAATAATATTTTGGCATGCTGCAAACGTAGCTGAGCTGAGCGCTTCGATACACAGTAGGTACTTATAATATTTCTGCTGACTCGATTGCGGAAAAACTACATCAATCTTTCAAGCTGCATCAATCTATAATTTCAATTGTAGTGTTTGGCCTTCTTGTTACAATATAATATTTAAAGCAATAGCGAGAGAGTTTTCCAGTCAGATGTGTATTGTGATTGCAATTGTGACACTATAGCGATCATTTTGTTGAAATTTTTGATATAAACAAACTACAGTAAGGCGCGTCGCTCACTGCTAAGTCGAGGCGACGTCGCGGCAGAGTCGAGGCGTGGTCTTATGTATATGGAAAATGGCGACAGCGCGGTGGCGGCGCGGGCACATGTAGCGTCCCCGCCACGCCTGAACCTCGCCGCCGCCGCGCCTTAACCTCGAATGTGCCGCGACTGCTTAGATGAGCGCACCGACATTTATTTCTAAAGAAAACTTGGATGCGGCGCGCCGCTTGTGTGCCAGCGCCTCGACGCCGCCGCCTCGACTCTTGAGTGTGTGAGCGACGCGCTTAAAACAAAAAATCAAATCAGTGATCGCCTAGTGGTTAGGACTGCAGCCTCATATTCGGGGGGTCGCAGGTTCAATCCCGGGCGCATACCTCTGACTTTTCGGAGTTATGTGCATTGGAGCTGTTGCGTTACAGCAATGGTTGCAGTGTAACAGCGTGTTCTTGCAGAGAGATCGGTGAAGGAATAAAGAAACACAGACTGCAGTGTCTAATGGTAGTGGCATATATTACATATTTACAAAGGTCTTTTATACTAATAAAATTACAAGTAAAAGGTGGGGAAAGATGTGCTTGGATATTACGTACGTGCAAAAGTTGCTGAACTAATATTATTATAAGTTTGTTGAAATAATTACAAGGTAATTATCGCGGAATTAAAATATGCTATGAGTTGCTCTATGGTCACGTCTCGTACGTGCCATAGATATTCCCCCCTTAGGGAAAAAATGACGTATACATCAAAAGGGAAGAAAAACTATTACTAATTAACATTGTTGAAAACGAACTGTAGGACGAGATATGCGTCCTGAACGCGTAACTTTCTGCTGTTGAATCTCTCTGTGATCTGTTGCTATGTCACGTTTGTTGCTGTTGTTACGCTCGTCGATCTCTACGTTCAACAGAAATGCTGGCTTGATCCGGTCTATTGATACGTTGTATTCTTTGCCGTCTCGTTCAATGGTGAAGACTTTATCGTTTCGTCTGATTACACGGAAAGGTCCCTCATACGGAGGAGTTAAAGATGGACGTAGTCTATCGCACCTCAGGAATACGTGCGTACAGTCTGACAGGCGCGGGTGGACGAAAACGTTTCGATTTGAACTCTCTCTTTGCGGAATGTTCGTGGCTCGACTTATGTTTTCTTTGATGTCTTGAACGAATTCGGGGTATGTGGTCTCTGTCTTGTCGCCGAAAAAACTTGCCGGTAACCGAATAGCTGTGCCATAAACGAGTTCTGCGGCGCTATAGCCAGTATCTTGTCGATAACTGGAACGTATGCCTAATAGAACTGATGGCAATTCTTTTGTCCAATTCGCTGTGTTTGCACGAGCCCTTAATGCTGTTTTTATCGTCCTGTGTAATCTCTCAACTTTCGCATTAGATTGTGGGTGGTAAGGTGTGGTCCGGATCTTCTCAATTCCCATTAATTTTGCGAGACTTTTAAGTATCTCACTCTCCATTTGAAGCCCCAAATCTGACGTTAAATGGATGGGGGTCCCGTACCTGCAAATCCATCCTTCATACACAAGTCTGGCTACAGTGGTGGCTGTACAGTGGTGTTACGGATGGAGGAATTTAATATTACACGCTTCAACGGTGAAAGAAAACATTGTGAGGAAACCTGCACGCCTGAGAGTTCTCCAAAATATTCTCTAAGGCGTGTGAAGTCGCAATTCACATTGGGCCAGCGTGGTGGACTATAGCCTATACCTAACCCTTCTCTGAGAGGAGACCTGCGCTTAGTAGTGAGACGATAATGGGTTGCTCATGATGATGATGATGATCATGATGATGAATAGTAAAAAAAACTCATTGTAAAGAAGTAGGAAAAGTGTAATTTCACATTTTATATTTATAATAATATGGTACAATAAAGTTAAATTCGTTGCAGGGACTACTTATGAGTCATTCTTGAAGCTTCAATGGGCTATCGATACAAGTTACCTGGAGCTTTTGACGGGCTATGAAATTCCACAGGTAATAACATTTAAGTGGTTAAATTGTCTACAAAGTAGAGACAAATAACATTCAAGTGCTCTTACAATTATTTCTAGTATCTACTGTACCAATTTCGGTAGAGTATAGTATCTGTTTATACATTTGTCACAGTACTATATATACAAACTACACTAATTTACTAATTTATCTAGGCTAATATTATAAAGAGGAAATATTTTTTTGTTTGTACCGAATAGGCTCTGTAACTACTGAACCGATTTTAACCATCTAAGGCAGTGGTCGTCACACTTTTTTTTTCAAGGGCCACAAAGGACAATGTGAGATAGTACTGAGGGCCGCTTACATATGAATTATTATATGTGAAAACTACAAACGCGGATGCAAGTGAATGTTAAAAATTAAAACAAATTTTTGAGATTTTTTTATTACGAAGAAATACCAAGGTACTTAAGTAAAAAAAAAAAGTCTTATTAATTTGGGTTAGGAACCCTAAAAAGTTAACAATTATGATGTTGCAGTTTTTTTACTATATCTGCTATATTCGCGTCTTTGGGACTGCATGAAATCCTCATAGTGTCTTCTAAATGACTGGAAAGGCGATTGCGATATTTATTTTTTAAAAACGTCATTTTCGAAAATGAAGCCTCACAGAGATATGTCGAAGGGAATATAGTTAGAATAAATTGTGCACAGTCTCGTAAACATTTATAGTTCCTAGGCACATTTCTCCAAAATTCTCTGAATAGTTTAGTGCCATTGCTCTGAATAGTTATAATCCATAGTTAATTGTAGGTATAATTTATATTTTTTGTAAAATTAGTTGGTTTTATCGTGGGCCGCACAAATACCATCGGCGGGCCGCATGCGGCCCGGGGGCCGCAGTTTGACGACCACGGATCTAAGGTATCAGGAAGTAACTTAAGCTATACTTAATTTATTTCAAAAAAATCCTTAAGAAAATTGCAATAATGTAACAAAATTAGCAAAGTAGCAAAATTTTGCCTATAAAATGCATTAGTATTGGCGTGTGCTGAGAAAACTATTGTATCATACATAAACATTATGTACTACATGATTAAATTACTCATTATTTTCTACAAAAAAGTCCACGAAGGAATATATCTAATTATCATATTTCACAATCAGTGATCAGTGTCAGTGAATCAATGAATCAATCAGTCACAATAGTAGCTTTTGTGTTCTAAAATTTAATTAGATCGCCTTTATTATCGTAATTCGTAGTATTAATTCTTCCTTACTAATACATAATTATAAATGCGGAAGTGTGTTTGTTTGTTGGTTTGTCCGTCAATCACGCTGCAACAAAGCTACGGATTGACGTGATTTATTGTAATAGGTATTGTTCAGAACCTGGAGGGTGGAGGTTACCCGCGGGAATTTAAAACCTAAATCCACGCGGACGAAGTCGCGGGCTTCAGCTAGTAGTTTTATAATTACAAATGATTAGCTATCCGGCACTATAGCAAGCACTTCTTGAATAAAATGTAGCCTATGTCTATGTGGGAACGGAGAATGCTCCACGACTGTACCCATGCAAAAATCGTAGCGATCTTTAAGTCTGAATGAGGCGTGATTGAAAGATAAACCAACAAACAAACACACTTTCGCATTTATATTATTATAGTTTGAGCGCAAGAGCTAGTCACCGCCAGAGGTATGTGAGCGGCAGGACGGGAGAGGTAAACAATTTTGTAGCTAACTCAGTCTGCCGGAGACGGTTACACGTCTTAGTTGTTTGCGCCCCTTTGTCCCAAACACACACGAGATAAAATATCCTGAGATGGGTCCGCCAATTCCACGTAATGTGAAAAATGTTATTATTATTATTATTATTTATAATAGGCTACACAGCTGTTGCTGATGCGCCTATATCACTTGCTGTGCTTGGAGTTTCCAATATTATGGTGGTCTAATCTGTTTTTAAATTCATAAACTGACTTTGACGTCACTATTTCTTTAGGCAACTTATTCCATATATTCACCACTCTGTTTGTTAGATAGTGTTATTTACACTGTGCACAGTTTTTTCTCAAACGAACAACTTAGCTTCAAATCACATAAATTCTTCATTGGAAGAAAAAATTCCAATCATCACAAGATTGTTTTCTGAATTCACTCCTGAAAAATGGCAGAAGTGTGACGACTATGTACAAAAAATTGCGAACCAATATTGGAACCACGACATGAGGTTTGACAATGTGATAGATGAGCTGATCATAAATCTAGGAAACGAGTCAGATACTGAGGAGGATATGGAAATTGACGACAATAATGAAGAAGAAGAAGATATGGATTAATTTTGTACTGTAACGGTGGCAGTGAAAATTTTTTTTTATTTGCTTAGTGAGAAATGGTAATTTGCTACTGTTTTGTATCGTAAATAATAAAATGTACTCATTTTAGATATGCGTTTATTCTTGTTTAACCAGGAAATAATTTTTTTTGTTATAATTACCCCCTGGACTCAAAGCTGCAATGGGGCACCCATATAGCAACACTTGCTGGCAAGCTTAGCTCAAGCTTAGGTCCGAAAGACATTTGTCTTTCGGACCCTTGGTTTCCTTTCTTGTTTGGATTGTGGGAATGTGCGTGACGTTTTATAATAAAATTCCACAGTCGATCTTAGACTTGCCTTTAGACAAGTTTAAGAAATCAGTTAAAACTAATCTCATGAAAAAAGCATATTATGCAATTGAAGACTATTTAGATGATAAAAAAGCGTGGACATAATTCTTTCCAACGATTCATGAGACAGCAGGTGGTAATTGAACTGTTTAACTATTCTATTGAATGTAAATTTATTTTGAAAAGAGCAACTGCCGAGTTTCTTGCTGGTTCTTCTCGGCAGGAACTGCATTCCGAACCAGTGGTAGACTCATCGACGATTCAAAAGCACTTGTAAAAAAGTTTATTTGAATAAAAAACATTTCTATTCTATTCTAAAACATTTCTATTCTATTCTATTCTATTACATTTATTAAGACATTTTCCGACATGTTATCCTGAGATTTATCTGCCCTAAAATATCTCACGTGCGTCTAGTCAACGTCTTGTCAATCGCGCCCTCCCCCGTCTCACCGCCCACATACCACAGGCGGTGACTAGCTCTTGCGCTCAAACTATAGCAAGCATTTGTAGTTATTAATTGTGGTTGTATGCAGAGGGTGACGCTTCAGGAGTTTCCGTACGTGAGGCTGAGGGCGAACGAAATGGCAAAGTTCATAAGTCAAATGCTACCGTTAGTGTGCTGGCTGTCGCTGCTGCTGGCGTTCGTGTTCCTGGCGGTGCGGCTCGTGGAGGAGAGGGTCAATGGGATACAGGCACTGACCTCTATAATTAATGGTATCGTTAGTGTGCTGGCTGTCGCTGCTGCTGGCGTTCGTGTTCCTGGCGGTGCGGCTCGTGGAGGAGAGGGTCAATGGGATACAGGCACTGACCTCTATAGTTAATGGTATCGTTAGTGTGCTGGCTGTCGCTGCCGCTGGCGTTCGTGTTCCTGGCGGCGCGGCTCGTGGAGGAGAGGGTCAATGGGATACAGGCACTGACCTCTATAATTAATGGTATCGTTAGTGTGCTGGCTGTCGCTGCTGCTGGCGTTCGTGTTCCTGGCGGCGCGGCTCGTGGAGGAGAGGGTCAATGGGATACAGGCACTGACCTCTATAATTAATGGTATCGTTAGTGTGCTGGCTGTCGCTGCTGCTGGCGTTCGTGTTCCTGGCGGTGCGGCTCGTGGAGGAGAGGATCAATGGGATACAGGCACTGACCTCTATAATTAATGGTATCGTTAGTGTGCTGGCTGTCGCTGCTGCTGGCGTTCGTGTTCCTGGCGGTGCGGCTCGTGGAGGAGAGGATCAATGGGATACAGGCACTGACCTCTATAATTAATGGTATCGTTAGTGTGCTGGCTGTCGCTGCTGCTGGCGTTCGTGTTCCTGGCGGTGCGGCTCGTGGAGGAGAGGGTCAATGGGATACAGGCACTGACCTCTATAATTAATGGTATCGTTAGTGTGCTGGCTGTCGCTGCCGCTGGCGTTCGTGTTCCTGGCGGTGCGGCTCGTGGAGGAGAGGGTCAATGGGATACAGGCACTGACCTCTATAATTAATGGTATCGTTAGTGTGCTGGCTGTCGCTGCTGCTGGCGTTCGTGTTCCTGGCGGTGCGGCTCGTGGAGGAGAGGGTCAATGGGATACAGGCACTGACCTCTATAATTAATGGTATCGTTAGTGTGCTGGTTGTCGCTGCTGCTGGCGTCGTGTTCCTGGCGGTGCGGCTCGTGGAGGAGAGGGTCAATGGGATACAGGCACTGACCTCTATAATTAATGGTATCGTTAGTGTGCTGGCTGTCGCTGCCGCTGGCGTTCGTGTTCCTGGCGGTGCGGCTCGTGGAGGAGAGGGTCAATGGGATACAGGCACTGACCTCTATAATTAATGGTATCGTTAGTGTGCTGGCTGTCGCTGCTGCTGGCGTTCGTGTTCCTGGCGGTGCGGCTCGTGGAGGAGAGGGTCAATGGGATACAGGCACTGACCTCCATAATTAATGGTATCGTTAGTGTGCTGGCTGTCGCTGCTGCTGGCGTTCGTGTTCCTGGCGGTGCGGCTCGTGGAGGAGAGGATCAATGGGATACAGGCACTGACCTCTATAGTTAATGGTATCGTTAGTGTGCTGGCTGTCGCTGCCGCTGGCGTTCGTGTTCCTGGCGGCGCGGCTCGTGGAGGAGAGGGTCAATGGGATACAGGCACTGACCTCTATAATTAATGGTATCGTTAGTGTGCTGGCTGTCGCTGCTGCTGGCGTTCGTGTTCCTGGCGGTGCGGCTCGTGGAGGAGAGGATCAATGGGATACAGGCACTGACCTCTATAATTAATGGTATCGTTAGTGTGCTGGCTGTCGCTGCCGCTGGCGTTCGTGTTCCTGGCGGTGCGGCTCGTGGAGGAGAGGATCAATGGGATACAGGCACTGACCTCTATAATTAATGGTATCGTTAGTGTGCTGGCTGTCGCTGCTGCTGGCGTTCGTGTTCCTGGCGGTGCGGCTCGTGGAGGAGAGGATCAATGGGATACAGGCACTGACCTCTATAATTAATGGTATCGTTAGTGTGCTGGCTGTCGCTGCTGCTGGCGTTCGTGTTCCTGGCGGTGCGGCTCGTGGAGGAGAGGATCAATGGGATACAGGCACTGACCTCTATAATTAATGGTATCGTTAGTGTGCTGGCTGTCGCTGCTGCTGGCGTTCGTGTTCCTGGCGGTGCGGCTCGTGGAGGAGAGGATCAATGGGATACAGGCACTGACCTCTATAATTAATGGTATCGTTAGTGTGCTGGCTGTCGCTGCTGCTGGCGTTCGTGTTCCTGGCGGTGCGGCTCGTGGAGGAGAGGGTCAATGGGATACAGGCACTGACCTCCATAATTAATGGTATCGTTAGTGTGCTGGCTGTCGCTGCTGCTGGCGTTCGTGTTCCTGGCGGTGCGGCTCGTGGAGGAGAGGATCAATGGGATACAGGCACTGACCTCTATAATTAATGGTATCGTTAGTGTGCTGGCTGTCGCTGCTGCTGGCGTTCGTGTTCCTGGCGGTGCGGCTCGTGGAGGAGAGGATCAATGGGATACAGGCACTGACCTCTATAATTAATGGTATCGTTAGTGTGCTGGCTGTCGCTGCTGCTGGCGTTCGTGTTCCTGGCGGTGCGGCTCGTGGAGGAGAGGGTCAATGGGATACAGGCACTGACCTCTATAATTAATGGTATCGTTAGTGTGCTGGCTGTCGCTGCTGCTGGCGTTCGTGTTCCTGGCGGTGCGGCTCGTAGAGGAGAGGGTCAATGGGATACAGGCACTGACCTCTATAATTAATGGTATCGTTAGTGTGCTGGCTGTCACTGCTGCTGGCGTTCCTGACGGTGCGTGTTTTTATGTCTGTCCGTCTGTCCGCTGACGTAGATGCAAGAATCAGCAAATATTTTAAAACAAAATCTTTTTTTCAGGAACTGATTAAAATGGTGGGCGTGCCACAGTGGTTAATCAACATGGCCCACCTGTTGAACATGGCACCTGCGGGGTTGGTGTTCTGCGTGGTTGGCACCACACTCCTCGCCGTCGGCGACCAGCGCTTGGTACCCAAAACCAATCCGGGATTCGTATTCATTGCGCTGGTGTTGTATTTCGCCACAGTGGTGTCAATGGCTTTTGCTATCAGCTACTTGGTTAGGAGCGGTAAGTGTCGTTTTTAATTTGTACTAGCGAACCGCCCCGGCTTCGCACAGGTACAATTTGGTAACGAAGAAATTGAGATCTTTATACAACAATACCATCGAAATTTCCGACATTTCGGGGGTCGCAGGCTTAAGCCCGCTCACGCTTACCTCTGACTTTTCGGAGTTATGTGCGTTTTAGCAATTAAATATCACATGCTTCAACAGCGAAGGAATCGTGAGGAAACCTGCACACATGAGAGAGCCATAATGTCCTCGAAGGTGTGTGAAGTTCGCCAATTCGCATTGGGTCAACGTGGTGGACTATGGCCTATACAACCCTTCTCTGAGAGGAGATCTGCGCCCACTACTTAGCCGTCAATGGATTGATGATGATGATGATGATGATGATGGTGGTGATGGTGGTGGTAGTGGTGGTGGTGATGATGATGATGATGGTGATGATTATGATGATTATGATGATTACTGAGCTTAAATTGTTCGTAGAGCATTTCATGGTGCCGCTTGTATCGTTGGCTTACATAGGCTTGAAAATGCCCAGCGAATTTATAGCTATGAGTACAATGGATGTACCGATGCCGTTGATGTGGATCTACGGCCTGGTGCCCCATGAGCCAATGCGCTGGTTCGCCTTTGAAATGGCTGCTTTAGAAGAGAGTGGTGCGTACTCCAGGCACTGACATCTATATTCTAGTGTATGCTAATGTCTAACTATAGTCTGTTCAATAAGTCATGAGCCTTGAGAGTCAAAAGTTTTTCGACGTTACTCCATCAATTTTGTACTTTCGTTTGATTTGTCTTGACAACTATACTCTGGTTCTAGATATCCAAGGTCTGATGATGAAGCCAGCTACTAAAAGCTGGTTTTTTTTTAATTTATTTTAATTTATTTATTTATTTATTTATTTAGTACCAGTAATATAAAAAGCAATGTAAGAAAGATATAAAGGACGTGCACAAGGACAGCTTATCTCTAAAGAAGAGATTTCTTCCAGAAGCCCTCGAATGTGAGAACAATGAGAACATACAGAGGTAGTTAGGTACTAAAGACTAATCTTTAAAAATTAATAAATGGCTACAGATAATACAATACATATTATATTAAAATACTAATATATAATATACATGATATTATAATTATTAAGTATACAATTTATACTACATATATACTTAATAAATAGTAATAATAATATAATAATAATATAATACTATAATAATAATATACTATATATAATACATAATATACTATATATTATATAGGAAAAAAAATTACCGGGCATATTAAAGATGAAATTAGGAGGAAAGATAATGCTGCTTAAGTTTTGACTTAAAAACAGCAACAGATGGACTGTTGCGGATATTCTCAGGAAGAGAATTCCAGAGGCGCGCTGCAGTTACCGCAAACGATCTTGCGAAGAAAATGGTGTTGCTGTGGGGCACTTTTAGTATTTTCAACTCGACGCAGGATGGGAATGGTCTGGCTCGCGGAGGAGCATCCAGAAAATACTCACGTAAATATCCTGGTGAAGAAAACTTAAAAATTTTGAATATTAAGGTTAAAATGTGAGCATTCCGGCGAAGTCGAATAGGGAGCCACTTCAGTTGACGACGGAACTCAGATATATGGTCGAATTTGCGCAGTCCGAAAATAAAACGGATGCACAAATTCTGAAGTCGATCTAATTTATCAAGTAGCTCTTCAGTTGCATCTAGATAGCAAACGTCAGCATAATCAATGAGAGGAAGGAGAAGAGATTGTGCTAGCATTATTTTAGTGCGTAAAGGCAAGAAACTTTGAAGTCTCCGGAGGGAATGTATGGAATAGTGCAAACGTCTACTCACCTCATTGATATGAGCGGACCAAGAAAAGTTAACGTCAAAAATTAAACCCAAGTTTCTAGCTTTGTCAGAGAGAGGTATAGGTATATCGTCGTAAAGAATGTGAGGTAAAGTATTAAAATTAACTTTACAGCGCATCCTGCTGCTTATGAGAGCTTGAGATTTTGTAGGATTGACAAGCAGGCCAAATGACGCTGCCCATTCTTTAATTCGAGTAAGGTCAATGTTAATAGCATCCACTGCAGATGGAAGTTCGGATAATGCCGCGTGCCTATAAAGCTGCAGATCATCGGCATAGAGATGGTAGTGAGAAGAAATTACTTTAGAGATTTCGTTTATAAAAACAGAAAACAATAAAGGAGATAGCACACCGCCTTGGGGTACACCAGCTGAGAGATCAGCCCAGTCTGAAGAGGCTTCGTCAGTGCTGATTCAGTCAGTCAGTTAATATTTTTTTTAGTCGCAAATCCTAGTTCCATGGATTTTTAATTCGGTGGAATTCTGACGTTTCGTGGTGTTACCATAGATAAAACACTTCCCACAAAAAAGATAACAAATTGAAATAAAATATAAATTTTCTATTAATTCTTAGGATTTAATTTAAAAAAAATTAGGTTTGTACTAAATTGTTAAATAATAGAACACTATTTCAAATTCCAAGTGACACATTTTATAAAATATCAATGTTGAAACATTTAATGTGGGAGAAAAAATAATCAACCAAGGCCATACCAAGGCAAAAGTCATAAATAACAAACCTTCTTAACTAAAAATAAAATATTATTATTTTCGACCCTAAACTAAATTCAGAGAGAGAATGATGATGACGACGACGACGATGATGTTTATGATGAATACCTGTAGTACCTACTTAATTATTTACAATAAATTTTATCATTCAGTTGTTGGTATTTTTTCTTTTATTCTTTCGTAGCAAAATTAATCTTAATAAATATTTGGATTACACTTATTAAAATTTTTTATATTTTTATACTTATTTATTTAAAGTGGGTACAAGTAATGAATTTGCTTCATGCAATGATTTTTATCCTAGGTATAAAATAACTGTGTACTTAAGAAATAGAAAATGCACAATCAATGTTTGTGACCACTGAAATGTCATAAAATGACAGCTGTCAGAATTCCACGGAGTTAAAAATCAGTTTAAGTTTTGTACAACCTATTTTTAAATTTACCCATGTCCACTGACTTATTGAACAGTCTATAACAGGTATAACCTTTTTATTCATTCTTACATTTATTCATTTATTATTCGCATTCATTCACCCACCCACACAACAATATTATGGAGTCAGATCAGTACATGGAAACCCCGTCAGGGCATTGCAAAGACATTCCTAAACCAAGTAGGTAATTAGGTTTGGAAACTACTTAGGTAAGTAATTATTACGATTCGATTGACACCTCATACATCAAAATCGGCTCAGTAGATTATTCGCTACGGTGAAACAGTGGTCACATACATACATCATCATCTCCCTCTCCTTTTCCCAGGCTATGTGGGGTCGGGACAACATGACTTATAAGCCATGTTGTATGTGGTTCGGCTTGACATTTTACGACCGGCCGCCTGCCTGACGTCAACCCTCCTTGTGAATGCTTTTGTTGGTGGAAAGGATAGAACCGCCACCTTTCGGTTCATTAGGGTAGTATGCCGGACTGCATGCGAGCACTATGTATTTAAGTAGCGTCCACGCATTTGAGAGCTTCCAGTTCTTTTTTATTCGTGGATAGCAATGTGGTATCCTCTGAAGACAGATCCTCTTCATCATCAAGTTCTGGGTTTAAAACTGTGCTCACTTGACGGTACACTGCTCAAATAATAATAATATTATAACTGTTTCTTTTGATATGCCGTAGTCGATAAATATGTGTAGGGTAGACCGGGTACAATAGTAACACGGGGCAATAGTAACATCGTCGATATTTCGACAACTACCTAAAAAAAAGCTTGTGTGAGTGCATGCTTACGTGCCTCGAGCGGTTCTCAACCTGCTCACCAGTCGGTGACTTGATACGGTGAGAGATGGACGAGCTATTCAACAATTTTTGTTTACGAGTGTCCCCAGTAAAAATTTGCGCTTTATGTATTGGCTCATTATTCATTAAAAATACTTTTATATCATACTTGCTCAGTAACTAGGGATTACTATGGTGGAAAGTCTCCTTGTAAGTTGGTGTTTGCAATTCAAGGCAACATTACGTCGCACTATGCTTGAATTGTAATGTTCACATTACAGTTCAAGCTATGCAAAACTCCTTGGTAAACAATCTCTTTTCTTATAAAATGGTAAGAAAACTTTTTACTGAAAAAAAAAACACTGAACATGCCGGCATTTAATTTCCATACATTTCAAACTATGCAAAACTCCTTGGAACTCAGAGCCGTAAAAAAAAAATAGAAAACTATTTACGAAAAAAAAATGGAAATGGCGGCATTTCATTTGATCTGAAAGTTTGTGAAGTTTGTTCGTAAAGGGATTTAAGTTATTTACAACTATGTCAAGCACTTCATCAGATGATGAAAAAGGAGGAGAGCCTGATTTTTGTTTGCTTGAAGCAGAACAAATGATGCAAAACCTTTTGCCGGATAAGTCCAAAGAGCGCTACGTGAAAACTTACGAAGAATTCAACAAATGGCGTGCAAAGAAAGGAATTACATCTTTGGCAGAATGTGTTTTGCTTTCTTATTTCAATATGCTGTCAAAAAGCTACAAACCACCGTCATTGTGGTGTTTTTACTCTATGCTAAAAGCAACTTTAAACACTAATCATGATGTAAAAATAAACAAGTATTTAAAACTAACTGCTTTTCTAAAGAAACGCTGGCTATAATTTCTATTTTTTTTTATCTCTAAATTTGCTAATTATTCTAATTAAAATTTCATTTTGCATTACCAATGTTTCATTGCGCCAAATTGGATCTTGTTCTGTAATAGCTTACTTACGTCCCTTGTGTAACAATCTACTATTAATGCTAGATCGTAATTAATATTGTATCCACTAAATATCAACGCTTCAATTGTGTAGTAGTTGGAAGGTCAGTTTCATTTAAAACGGAAGTTATTTTAACTTTTCTGGTTTTGGTCACTTTGGCACAATTGTAACAGCACATTCGGGGTCATTTGAAACGTTACATTTGACCCCACGGGCCACGGTGCAAATGACCCCGAGCCATATTTTCATATAGTGAATTTTGTTTGTTATTTAATTAAATGAATTTGATCCATATATCTACATACTATGTTCTCCTAACAAAACCTAATGTAATTGCTGCAATTGAAAGTCATTATATTAATCATGGAATAATTTCGAAATCGAATCTGGTGCCTATTTTGATTTACAAAATCTCTAAACTAAAATTTATTTGATCGGTATAACATAGTAATACACTTCGCCAGAAGGAGGAATATTTTGAAAATGATTATTTTTAGACCATTCAAATTTAGAGATTTTGTAACTTCGAATAGGCACCAATGCTGAACTGGAGCTTGCATTCTATTGAGTTTAAAAATTATGGTTTAAAGGAGGGAAATTTAAGTTTGTTATATTTCTTACTTTCGTTTGGACGCAATGACGTATTTGAAAAGAGCTTTCCAGAATTATGACTAATAAGTGTGGAACGGGGTTAATAGTACCAGGGGTCAATTGTAACTCCATACAAAATGTGATTTTTGAAAAAAGTGATCTCTTTTTAGTTTTTAATACAAATAGCTTACAAAAAGAAATGCGAAAGTAATGTTCTTTAGCTATATTATTTATAACAAGTTACTTACTTCCGTAACAAGCTAAAATAATTATATTCTTCGTCGTTAAACTTAAAAAAGTTATAATTTTCATTATATAAATGTTAATTCTAAGACTTATGACTGTGAAACTTATCAGACCGATTAAGTTTAAGGAATAATAATAAAACTATTTTGATTAAATCATACATATGGCTTTAATTAACTTCCAAAGTTGTGGTACAATTGACCCGTACTTGGGGTCAATTTTAACAGTGGGAATCCCTGGACAAAAATTCGATTTATACAATGTTCTGCAACAATTAATAAAATCAGACACTACAAAAGCATAGAGATTAAAGCTGAGTATGCTATGTTTAAACCGTGTTCAATAGAAACTTGTAGATTCTGAAATACAAGCCGTTGTTTAAAAAATGTTACTATCGTCCCCGGTCTACCCTATTACAACTAGTAAAGTCGAAAATAGTTTTACAAACACACACAGTACTCGCACTAAGCTTCGCTCACGTGCCACTCTGTCCGCGGTCTAAACACGACTGATCTCCACTACACAGTGGTGCCTTCAGTTATGTGTATCGCTTCTACCCACTACTTGCTGCTTCTATACACTACATCACTCATTCGTGCAAATATATTTAATTCTAGGTGAGGGGATAACTATGGGGAATATTGCAAAAGTGAACAGCGAGAAGTGTAACTCGGTGCTCGCCAGCTATATCATGTCGGCGGTACAGTGTGCTGTGTTCTGCCTGCTCGCGTGGTACCTGTCGCTCGTCCTGCCCGGACCGTACGGACAGTCCTTGCCTTTCTACTTTTTATGTCAAGTAAGTGTAAGTGCAGTGATAGGGATATGAGCTACTTTTTATCCCACGTATTCAGAAAGTACACAGTCCCACGCGATATGAATAAAATCGACACGCATTAAAGTCGCGTGTATCAGTTTGTCTAAATATATAAAAGAAAAAATGGCTGACTGACTGATCTATCGACGCACACCTCAAACCACTGGACGCATTGGGCTGAAAGGCATACAGATAGCTATTATGACGAAGGCATCCGCTAACAAAGGATTTCCAAAAATTCACCCCCTAAGTGGGTAAATAGAGGTTTTAAAAATAGAATTTAACGTGAGCGAAGCTGCAGGCAAAATCTAGTAGTCGAATAAAAACTAAACTAGCGGCACGCTATGATGGCCGGTTTGACGTTTGTCCGCTCATGAAGTTCCGTATTAATTGATAACGACTTTGAAGGAAATAATTGTATTACTTTATTGACGATAGTGATGTGCAGAGATTCATAAATTTTATCGAATGTAGTTTTAGGTTTAGGACTCAAAATTTATTTATTAAATTGATTTCTAAAATGTATACAAGTGTAGAAAAATCAGTTTGCACCATTTAAGGGGTGAATGTACTTGTGAATATGAACAATTTTCACTATGTGGACAAACCTCTGAAATCGCAAAAAAATATCAGCTGTTTCATACAAAAGGTAAAATTTTTATTTTTATATGATATATACCACAACTCGGCATTTGGTTTTCTAAATTGAAAATTTTTAAAAATGGAATCTAATACGATCGTCACATAGGATCGCTGGCTAGCACAACTACTACCTCCGGCAAACTCGCGTCAATGCTCAATGCAAAACAAAGCAGTTTCGAATTGACGTTGCTTCGAAAAGTATAAACTGTCAGTGCAATGCGATTGTGATATAGTTTTGACCTGGCTTTGGATTTCAAATATTGATACTGCATTACTGTTGACCCTTGCTCGTTAATTTGGACTCTGTTCAAGCCCTTTGTTGTGGATTTCGTCGATATGACCGAACGTACGCAGAGAACTGTTCTAAATAGTCAGACACGTGAGTTCGTAATACGCCTTCGTAACTATTTCGATCGTGAAGCTCAAAATGGAGGGCCAATTTTACCTATAACGTCAGTGGTTGAACGCGTAGCTGATGCGCTTAATATTGGACAACGAACTGTTAGACGGATAACTAAAAAAAAATATGGCGAGACTGGCACAGAAGAAAATAAACTTCACACACCAAAAAAGAGAAAACGAGCAAAACCAGTCGTAGGCATCGATAGCTTTGATGCCGATGCTATCCGAAGACATGTTTACGGCTACTATTTACAGAAGGAGTATCCAACAAGAAAAAAGTTGGTGCATTCACTGAAGGAAGCTGGATTATTCTTCGGTGGGGAAAGTTCTTTAACGAAGATTTTGAAGACCATTGGATTTCGATACAAAAAATGTAACAAACGCAAAATATTGATGGAAAGATTTGATATAGCGATGGCAAGGTATGGCTTAATGCTAACGATACTGTAGGCCGTTCTTGGAACGATGACACAGCAGCATCTACTTCCAAAGTTCCTGTAGGAAAAGGATCGCGACTTATAATTTGTCACGCCGGAACCATCAACGGGTTTGTCGAAGGTTCTCTCATGGCTTTTGCGTCAAAAACCACTGGAGACTATCATGAAGACATGAATGGAGAAAAGTTTACTGAATGGTTTACCTCAATGTTGTGTAGCCTCCCTGAACCATCTATTATAATTATGGACAACGCCCCATACCACTCGATGCAAATTGACAAGCCACCTGCCCAATCCCAAAAGAAAGCTGATATCGTCGCATGGCTTCGTAAAAATGGCGTAGATGCAAACATGAATATGTTAAAAGCGGAATTAGTACGTCTTTTAAAAGAAAACAAACCAACCAAGATCCGATACGTCATTGACGAAATAGCATTAGAACATGGGCACAGAGTTATACGGTTACCGCCTTACCATTGTGAGTATAATGCGATTGAGTTGGTGTGGGCTCAAATTAAGGGATATGCTGCAAGACACAATACAGAACCCCCATTTACCACAAAAAAAATGCTAAAATTATTAGAAGAAGCTTGTGAACATGTGACTAAAGGAGACTGGGAAAAGGTTGTGAATAGAACTGTTAAATTAATAAGGGAAGATTATGAAAGAGATGTGAAAATAGATAATATTATAGAAAACGAACATATAATTATTAATGTAGGTGATGATAGCAGTGACGACAGTGAAAATAGTAGTATGGACGAATCTGATTAATTATGGCCTTTTGTGGCACCTTTTTTGGTATCTTTTGTATTCATATGTTTCTTGTGTGCATATAAAGTATGTATATTCATTTTCATTCAAATATTCAGTTCGTTCAAATAAATTAAATAAACATATACATTTTTGTTTTATTAAACCTATTTAATCAGGTACAAAAACAAAACTTAATTGTTTTTTGTTCGAGAATAAATTGACATTCCACATCACTATTGTAATGTGTCAAACCGGCCATCATAGCGTGCCGCTAGAATTGGAAGTTACAAGCCCAGAGGTGCTTGCCTGGTATGTCAACCCTCCTTGGTTAGAAAGAAAATACCTATATATACTATATTTACTTCGTGACGTACTCTTACAATACAAATGAAAACAAATTATTAAGAAGAAGAAAGAAAAAATAAGAGCAATTGTAAAAGTGACTTTTGCACCCACATAATAATTGCAGAAGCAAAAATCTTAGCATTATTGCTGCAAGGTTTTTTGAAACAAAAATCTGAGCGCTGCGCTGGTATTCTACCGATCCCAGCTTAGAGTGGTTACAACCAACTCATCAAACCTAAGGATTTTGTTCTAGACTTCAAAGAAGGATAAGCTGAGTGAAGAGACGGAAGAGTATGACGAAACTGACGTCGTCAATCCTAACTACTTCGAAGCTCCTCCTCCTAATGCAGAAGCGGGCATCAAGGTCGCCAATGTAACTAAGGTGTGTTGTCTTACAATTAAATAGGCATGAATTAAACAGTCATAGGTCGTGGTCCAACTACTTTGTGCTGCCAGTTGGATTACCTACCTACAGTTCTTCCGTAGTGGTGATTGTCAAATTATTATTTTATCTGGCCAGTGACCTCACGTCATCATCATTGGATGCCATCTTCAATTTGAAGTTCAGAGGTCAGTACGTGAAAAACTTTTCGCTCCTGTGCCAACTTCTTCAATTCAGATTCACTGTGCCTGGTCCACTCCTTTATGTCATCCATCCACTTTCTCCTCTGTCTTCCAGGTGCTCTTTTTCCGGGAACCTTGCCCTTCAGGATCAACCTAGGAAATTTATAAAAGGATCCTCTTTGCAGATGCCCGAAAACTCTACCTTTTTCTAAGGTAGAGTTGGTCGCGCGCAGGAGGTTTGCCGATCGCTGGCTCTCCCGCCAATCCCGCCGCTACCCGCGCTCGCTTGTAACTTGGCGAGCGCGGGTCGCGGCCTGCGTAGACGGCAGGGGCAACAATCGGCAAACCTTCTGCGCACGAGTAATAAGTATTTTGATTTGCAGATATTTGGGGAACATCGAGCACTGCGCAATGTTTCAATGGACGTGTACAAGGGCGAGATCACAGTGTTGTTGGGGCACAACGGGGCTGGGAAGACCACCCTCATGTCCATCATCACAGGTAATTGTAACATTACTGGGGTAGAGCTATGGGATTGTCTTTGTGTGTACAGTATGGCCATCGCATCACCTCTGATTGGCTGATAGTCTCTGACTGTTGGCTTATATGAATTGTTGCAGCAAGAATACCATGATTTCAACCAACCACTACAATTGAGACTATAGCAATCATTGATGCAGTCTTGATGCAGTCCAACGCAGTTCTAAATAAGAGATACAAATCTATAGGTATGCCACTGGGTAGTTACCAGAAACTCGCTAGAGACTTTCGTCTTCAGACACTGGGGGATTTCGGCCTAGAAGACATCTCGAAACTTCCCGAACTTAATTCTTTTTTCTTCTTCTTTGTCAACTGATAGACGTCCATTGTTTGACAAATGTCTCTTGCATGGACTTCCACAGTTCTCGGTTTTCCGCCTGAATTCAGCGGCTCCCTGCGAATCGTTTGATGTCGTCGGTCCACCAAGTGGGGGTCTCCCAGCACTGCGCTTCCCGGTGGACCTCAACGATCATCAGCTCTTCGCACTATGTGCCCCGCCCATTTCCAATTCAGTTTCGCGACTCGCTGAGCTATGTCGGTGACTTTGGTTCTCCTATGGATCTCCTCATTTCTAATTTGATCTCGAAGGGATACTCCGAGCATAGGTCTCTCCATCGCCCGCTGAGTGACCCTGAGCCTTCTAAGGTCTTGCTTCACTTTAAATTTATTTTCTAGGGATGTATAGCGCAACCGAAGGAAACGTCTACATAGAAGGCATGGACACGGTGCGCAAAAGAGACGAAATGCGCAAACTTCTCGGCCTGTGCCCGCAACATAACCTCTTCTTCCCCGACCTCAATGTGCTCGAACATGTCATGTTCTTCAGCATGGTGAGATACTTCATACTATGCGATCGAGATAAGAATAGGAATGGGGCGCTGCTCTGTCTTGCTCGGAGTTATAAGTAGTACGATGCCAAGTGGGCGGTGCGTTGCGTCGTCGCTGCGTGGCTTTTGCCGTATCGCTGCAGCGACGTTTTTATTACATGTAAGGGCGAAAACACATCCAAGCGGGGCAGCGCCGCAACGCGGAAATCGGCGGCAGGCGCCCGTAGTTGCTTGGGAGCAAAACTTCGATTCCGCGCTGCGACGCCGCACCCCTTAATGGATGTGTTTTCGCCCTAAGGGATGGGCTGGAGAGAATGATGCCTGAAACTCAATAAACTCAATAAACCAGTCTAGGTTGGAGCGCACGGGCCTTGAAGATGCCTATCTAATGTGGGAAAAATCAGTGGTAATATATCACACTGTGACCTGTCAAATATCAATGTCATAATCCTTTTTTTTTTGTTAACGGGGGGAAATCTTAAGATAACCGGTATCCTGAGGGAGAATATCGGGATGTGTAGGATTTTTACCTACTAAAACCCCTTCGATAGCCACTCTCAGCGCATTCTTGAAGGCTCCGAGATCTCTTCCGAACACATACACTACCGGTGCCTCCCTTGCGCGACACCCATTATGTCATAATCCTACAAAATTACTACGTCAGAAACGTGAGCAAGACAAGTAACAAATTGATGGTATTATGCTGCAGGTTTTGTGTTTTTTTTTCCAATATTTTGACTTGCTTTTGCCCGCGACTTTTCAATAAATTGCGTGGCTGCAGTATACTCTCCAGGTCCTCAAAAATACCCATGCAAAAATCTGTTGCGGCGTGATACAAGAACAAACAGACAAATTAACATATTTTCGCGTTTATTCAATAAAATAGTGAAACTAAAAGAACGTGAAACGAGTGAAAAATCCTATAGAATAGATTAGAATAGAAGTGTTTTTTATTCAAAAAAACTTTTTTACAAGTGCTTTTGAATCGTCGATGAGTCTAGCCACTGGTTCGGAATGCCCTTCCTGACGAGAAGAACCAGCAAGAAACTCGGCGGTTGCTCGGCATAGTATGCAGTGTGTGTGTGTGTGTGCTACAACTGATTTACCAATGATCTGCCACATCTGTTTTGTCCACAGTTAAAAGGGATTCCCTACGCCAAAGCAAAAGAGTCTTCTATGGCGCTCCTAGAAAGAGTATCTATTGCGGATAAAGCGTCATTCGCAAGTAGCCAGCTGTCTGGTGGAATGAAACGGCGTCTACAGCTGGCCTGCGCTTTAACGGGGAGTTCCCGAGTCCTTGTGCTGGATGAACCTACTTCTGGATTGGATGTGGAGACTAGGCGGGGGTTGTGGGATTTGTTGTTGGTATGAGTACAGTCATCGTCTTATCACTTGTAGCCACTGATCTCTAAAATTACTTTGTGATTAACACTAGATTGGCGATCTCTATACAGCACAATTATTATGGATCAACTAGATGACGCGGACGCCCACCACTTCGTCCGCGTGGATTATGGTTTTTAATTCCCGCGGGAACTCTGTAATTTTCCGGAATAAGAAGAGAGAAGCTTATGTGTTAGTACTGGGTATGAGCTATGTCCATTCCAAATTTCAGCCAAATCGGTTCATTCGTTATGGCGTGAAAGAGTAACAGACACAATATGGATGTTGATGGAGGTATGGATGGCCATAAAACCATCCTCACAAACTTTCACATTTGTCATTTGTGGGATATTAGTAGGATTTGACGCGCCACATTTGGTATAGTTACGAATGTCTCTGGAACTAATAATATTGCAAATGGCGCACCGACCTCTACAATTAACCTCTTTATGCTTACCGTACAGCGCCAAAATGGCGACAATCAAATCCAGAATGGCGTCAACCGAGTAGGTCCATTAAAATATGACAGCAGCCTCCAGTGTTAATCATAGAGAGCTCAATGGTTGTAGCTCATCGAGTCGCAAAGCTGGAACTGCAATGGGAGAGGCCTAAAGTTCGGAGAACTATCGCAAGGTGCTGGAGTGGCGAACTCGCACCAGAATGTGCAGTATTTTGGACCAACTACATCAGACGAGTTACAGACGGTGCAAGACCGAGGCATATGGAAATCTACAAGAGATCTGTCCTGCAGTGAACATATATCGGTTGATAAAGATTTCAACGTTTCTAAAACGAACCGCTAAGGTGTAGAACGCACGTATTTCCTGACACGTATTTTCTAAGCAATCACGCTCCAAACTCATCAGAGCTTTCCATCACTGATTTTCATCAAGCGCAAGACTTAAAAAAAAGAAAACCAAAAGAAGTTGAGTGTAGTCATCCTCTCAACCCATCGCCGACCCACTTCTAGGCACCGGCACAAGAACTGATCTGCTTCTTCTAATATAAGCTTGTGTTCGCAGTCGCTGCGCGGGTCACGCACGGTCCTCATCAGTACCCACTTCATGGAAGAGGCGGACGCGTTGGGGGACCGCATAGCCGCGCTGCACACCGGCCGGTTGCGCTGCCACGCCACCCCCATGTACCTTAAACGGGTTCTTGGTAATTTATCGCACTAACTTAGCGGTCCACAAAACGTCAAAACAGTATCTACTTAATCTCTCATCATAGGTAGGTAATCGAACTAGTCATGATGACTAGTTCGATTACCTACCTATGATGAGAGATGACTAACATTTTAAATTAAACAGACCGGCTAGGGCTGTCGGCCTTTTTTAGAGAATCCCGGCAAAGCCCCGGGAATTGATAGAAATAAGTGTGTGGTCTAACCACTGTTGTCAATTCGGACATCTTTATATGCCGATTTCACCAACGTCGAGTGACGTTTATCCGAGGGATAAATTGGTCGTTCCGACAGTTAATGTATTGAAAATACTGTCAAAATATAACCGTTTTCTACCCCGAAGGGAGGAAAACGAGTATTTCAGGTCTTGCCTAGGCTTGACCTTCCGGAGATAACACTACTTCCACCTTTCATGCGCATGCTACTTCCCCTGTTAGTGAGAGTGAGATAGCTAATACAGGGCGTAGCCGCGGGGCGGCCCCCCTCTCGCCTGCGTGTGCCGGCTAGACGCGACGAGCCGCGCGAGCGCGCCTCCTCAGTACCCCTCCGGAGCAGAGTAAAGTTTCTTGGTGGCGGCAAGGGACTTGCTCCAGGTCAAGCCTAGGCAAGACCTGAAATACTCGTTTTCCTCCCTTCGGGGTAGAAAACGGTTATATTTCAGTTCTGTGCCGTCGGCTTGACCTTCCGGAGACTTGTTTTGGTATCTGCCGGCACTAGTATAGCGTACTGTGACTATAGAATAAATTAAAAAAAAAAACTCTAATCTAGAAAGAAAAAAGGCAATTTTATCAGACGAATAAATTGTATTATTCTGGTATCATCAAAAAAAAACCATTTATCAATTCTAAATCAGTCGAACTTAAAAATAATCATCGAAAACGAAAACAAAAACATAAATCTTCTCACTAATAATCATAAGAATAACATAAATCACAGCCTAAACAAAAACATAAATCCTCTCACTAATAATAATCATAAGAACCGTTACAATCAGTCTCTTCTTCAATGAGTCTTACTTAAATGTATTATTATTCGAACTTAAAAGACACTCTTAACTTAGATTGGTACAAAGGAATTTAACAAAGTATTAGTGGAATGTAAAGAAGGCGCTGAGACAGACTTATAATAATACTTCAAAAAATTCTTAGCGCCTCGCCAATTACCTCTTTTTAACAAGTCATCTAGAGGTAAATTATTATCGAAGTTATAAGACGCCACCGCTGACCTAATTGATCCCGGAGCCACCTCTAAACCCAGACTTAAAAATACTGGTTTTAGCCACCCAGCAATCACCGTTCTGGAGGCAGGCTTCACTTTTCCTCTAGTCGTAATAAACAAGCTCACTAACCCAGGAGATGCTTTTCTTCTTTCTGAAGACACGAGCAGTAACTGCCGTATCCATTCTACAATGTCAAACTCCGAATCTTGAGACTTATTTATTAACCATCCCGATTGTCTTTCCTTGGCCCGATCCGTTTTAGAACCAAACGCTGGCCAAAACATTATTGTCTCATCTTGTATAGAGCAGTGCCTATCGTCCACCCGTAACAATGTCAAATCATGTATTCTCCTTCCCGAAGCAAGAAGCAATAACAGGGCACAATATCTAGATATCTGGTAAATACTCGCTTTGTCTGGAGGATTATCCTTTAACCACGTGATCAAATCTTGGATATTCCACACACGAGGGTGCAATGAACATTTTTCAGCAGACTTCAGGCTGATTGCTTTCAGGATAGATGTCACGATTGGATGGGTGCATACGTTACGTTCAGCTTCCGGATTTGCAAATGTGGCTATTACAGATTTTCTTACCAAGATTGTGCTGTATGCTACTTTTTTAATTCTATATAAGAAACTCAAATATCTTGCCACTTGCTGAGGACTAGGATTATTTGCAACAACGCCTTCCGTTCTACACCACTTTGTCCAATCTTTCCACGCAGAACAATATGTCTTCCAGGTGGACGACCTCCAAGCTGACTGCAGCAATTCCACATCCTCACAAGGTAAGCCTCTTATTAGCCTATTCCACCCTGTATACGCCATACCTCCAAAGTCATCGACGCCACTTCTGGAAGTGGACAATCCGTGGCTAGATCTATCAAGTGAAGAGACAGGTTCTTCAATACTATAGGTGCGGCAGTTGCCTTGGCTTTCAGAGCTGTTCGCCAAAAAGCTCGCGTCCATCTGGGGACCACCACCAGGTACGTCCCTTTTGCACGGTTCAGGTGTTAGACAACCTTGGGAATCAAAGGTGGTGGTGGGAATACCCAGGCTAGATCGTACTCCCACTTTTTGCTGAACGCATTGACGAAGCATGCTTCTACATCCGTCGCATCTATCGATACATATCGGTGAACTACTTTGGACCGCGACGTCGCAAACAGGTCCACCTGTAGAGTTCCCCAACGGCCGAAAACCTTCTGTGTGAGACTCTCGCTCAAGTGCCAATCTGTTGCTGTTGTCTGTCTCGACAATTGGTCTGCTATCGTGTTGAACTTCCCGGGTATATAATAAGGGATTAGAATGGTGTTGATCTGGTTCGCGAAGAGTAAGATCTTTCTCGCCAGCAGGTACAAAGTCTGTGATCTTGTGCCTCCCTGGTTGCGTAGGTATGCAACTGCTGTACGATTGTCCGCCTGAATCATTACAACTTTGTTCTCGATTAAGACTCTGAACTTCTTGAGGGCTATATAAATCACATACAGTTCCTTCCGATTTATGTGCCACCTCGTCTGAATCGAAGACCACTTGCCGGACCAGAGGAACTGTTCTAGTTGTATGCCCCACCCTGAATCCGAAGCGTCGGTTGTCACAAATACCTTTGGCTCCTTGGCAATTATTGGGCTTGATTCTTCTAGATGTTCCAGCCACCAAACACATTCGTTTATCGCCGGTTGTGGTAAAAGAAAGGTTTTCTTTGGCCTGTTCTCCTCTAGAATTCGGCCTGCTTTTTGAAGTTGCCTGCAGAAAAGGCGACCCAGAGGAACTACTTCTGTAGCGAATTTTGACCAACCTTTAAAATCTTCTTGAGAAATGCTCGCAGATCTGCAACTTTGCCCTTGGGAAGGGTTTTCAGATTCCTTTGAGTATTGAAGACAATCCCTAGGAATTCGATTCTCTTTGTTGGACTGGTTATAGACTTGTCTCGATTTATTTTCCATCCCAGGTGAGTAAGCAGGTCCACTGCTGTTTCGACCTGCCTCTGAAGAACTGACTCGTCTTGGTGGGCGAAAAGAAAATCGTCCAAGTAAACCAGAACTCTCATTCCTTTCGCTCGAAATAAATTTGCTATCCAATTTGTGATTCTTGAGAAGGCTAATGGGGCACTGGCTAGACCCATCGGTAGGCAAGTCATTCGGTATAAAACACCGTTGTAACTGAGAGTCAAAAACCTGCGATGGTTTGTTTTTATTGGTATATGTAAATATGCCTGCGACAGATCTACTTTGCACATATAATCGTTCTGCTGCAAGAACTTTGGTACTTTTGACTGGTTTATTAGGCGAAACCTCTTTGGTTTGAGGTAAAGATTTAACCGACGAAGATTGACGATTTGGCGCATTTTTCCGTCTGCTTTTTGGATTAAGAACAGTTTTGACAAAAACCCCGTTTTCTCTGTTGTCTTCTCTATAATGTTTTCTTTTAACATGCCCTCTATTTCCTGTGTCATTTCTTTCGAAATTGGAGTCGCAAATCTTCTTAAATTCTGCTCTGTCATTCGAGTAAGGGGAGGTATCTTGACAAAGGGGATTCTGTAACCTATTATCATTTTGAGAATTGGTTCTGGTGCGCCGAGTCTTATCCAACGAGAAGCAAACAGAGCCAGCTGACCACCCTTGAATTGCTTGTCAATATGAAGACGAGCGTTCCTTCCTCGAAGGTTGACGCTTCCTCGAGTCTTTTGGCTTCTCTTTATAATATAACTATAATATTTGCCTCGCGCGACTGGAGTAGAGGTAGATGTTTGAGGTTTCTTCCAATTTGGTTGCTTTGTTTTCTGTTTCTGATTTGGCTTCGATTTCCCGAGCTTATCTTGGCTGTAACCAGAGAATGAACTTGTCTGTAAGGGTCTTTTCGCGGAACGAAAGACTCGAAAGAAACCTCCTTGTTTGCTAATAAAAGCGTCAAGTCGTTCTTCATCAAACAGGTGTGATTCTGATGGTGGGATCAGCGATAGTTTTGCCGCCAAAAAATCATTAGCTGGCTTAAATGTCTTTCTTCTCAGGTCAATAATTTCAGCCCTGCGAGCACAGGTATAATGAAGAAGATCGTCTGATACCGTCTTAAACGCGGACGAGCCACTCGACAGTAATCCATGAACGTCATTTCTAATCTCTGGATATTTTGCAGTAAGGGTCCTTGCTTGTTCTGCCAAAGCCTCCCTCTGCTTCAAAAGGCCATGGCAAATGCTCCCCAATGTCATATCCGCATTAATTAAAATATTTTGACTAAATTTTTTTTGTGTTAAACTGCCTAGCTGATCATTAACTTTGAGGGCGTCAAACACCGGAGCAGCCCGTAATTTTTTCTGAACCTCTTTATAACGGATCCTATTCCAAGACGTCGAACCTAATTTCTGACAGGCCACGCCTTGGCTCTTCAAAATTTCTGAAGGAGTAGGGATAAGAGGGTCATCTTCTTTCACATTTGGGGCAAAACTTATTTCAGTTAAAGTATTTGCAATGGGTTCATCACTCAAGTTAAAAGCTGGGACTTGAAAAGCGCTCGGTACCTCAATATCTGAAGCACCCCCAAAATCACCTAAAGGATCCTCGTTTTCTGTATTTGATTCCGATTCATAGACATCATGTGTCGAAAATCTCGTGTTCGCAAAAGAACCAGCTTCCGGTTGGTCTATTACTTTCTTGTTTTTCAGCGATTCTATTTTCTGACACAGTTTTCCAAAGAGGCTATCCACTTTTTCTTCTAGCTTATCCAGCCTACTCCTCTTGGCAGATCTTTCTTCTATTTCTTGCTCCTCTGCCTCTTCATCTTCGGACGGCTGACGTAATTGACGGCAAACTTCCAACCTCGTCAGAATTAGACGGCGCATCGGCTCGATGGCATTAATGAAAATCTCTGCTTGGGCTGCCGATCCTTTAATTCTATTTACGATAGACGGAGGGCTTATTATTAACGCTCTACACAAAGCCCACTTAAGCATGCAGACTTTTATTTCTCTATAGGGCTTCTCCGCCACATACTCTGCGTCAGGCAGAAAAATTCGGATGCATTCTATGGATGGCAATGCGAATCTAATCTTGTTTAATATTCCTTGGTTAGACTTAGGGTTTTCCAATTCGTCCATCCGTCTGGTAAAGACTTGCGGGCTATTTCTTTAATTTTGTCGAGCCAGACATCCTCTTCCTCTGTCTCCCCTGACTCCTCCAGCAATTCTCCCAATGTAAGGAAAGCGGTCGGCTCCACCATCTGCACCAACAAAATCTTTCATTACTATTAACATTTAAGCAGCTGCTGATGGCGAGCCTAAGAGAGCTGTAGTTAGCAAGCCTTAAAAGGATTTTGGCTGGCAAGCCTTAGACGGCTGTGGCTGACGAGGCTTAGACGGCTGCCGCTGGCGAGCCTTATACGGCTGCGATTGGCGAGCCTTAGACGGCTGCGGCTAGCGGAGCCTTATACGGCCGCGGCTGGCGGGCCTTAGACGGCTGCGGCTGGCGAGCCTTAGACGGCTGCGGCTGCCCAGCCTTAGACGGCTGCGGCTGCCGAGCCTTCGACGGCTGCGGCTGGCGAGCCTTAGACGGCTGCGCCTGGCGATCTGACGACCAACTAGCCTGACGGCCAGCCTGCCAATATACGCCTACAGTTACGGTTGAAAAACCGGCAACTGTACACTGTGTACTGCCCGACACAGAGGTTGCGGAAACAACCCATGACTAAGCTGTAATAAACTTTCTGTACGTTAGGTTAATTACCTACCTAGTTACATGTTATTTAATTAAATAAATATCTACATCTAACTAAAAGATAATTGTTTAAAAGATAATTTTTTAATTTACAATTTATAACCAACAAGGCTTTAAATATGAACCGTTTTATGTTCTATAAATAATCCAACGATAACATCGTTTACAGGACCTTACTAATAAATAAACTGGTTCTAATTCTCACTCTCACCAACTATATTGTCTAATAAGTATAAAAGCTCACCGTTTCGACGTAATTCCGTTCACAATCCAGTGAACGTGACACATGCACACTAATCAGTAAATAATAGCGTACTGAGGACTGAGGAGGCGCGCTCGCGCGGCTCGTCGCGTCTAGCCGGCACACGCAGGCGAGAGGGGGGCCGCCCCGCGGCTACGCCCTGTATTAGCTATCTCACTCTCACTAACAGGGGAAGTAGCATGCGCATGAAAGGTGGAAGTAGTGTTATCTCCGGAAGGTCAAGCCGACGGCACAGAACTGAAATATAAAATTTACGCTCGGATAAGGCTTTTATTACGTTGGTGAAATCGGTCCTTAGTTCTAATGCAAAATAGATAAGTTACTAATTGGATTAATTGTTCGATACAGACATGAATCGTTAATTCATTAACAAATCATATTGTATAGAGTTTGACGTGAGTTATATTTCTTTGCTTCATCCGAAGATATAATTATTACAAAGGTAGTCACTCCAGTCGCCAGAGATAAGTCCGCGTATTTTACAGTTATACCCTATTTTAAAAATAAATCACTTTGGCAGCACCGTCTTAAGTTTGCTCATTATTTTTTGCGCGAGATAAGGACCGCACGCGCTCAGCGCGCCGCACTTAATAATTTAACCAGAAGTGCAGAAGATCGAGTGATATTAGATAAGATAGTAGGATAGTGTGATTGCAGTATTGTTCATCGGCTGAAATCATCATCATCATCATCGAAGGAAAAAAGGTACGAGCTCTTTTCTGTTTTCAAACGATCTCTTGTTTGCGCTTACGTACCGCCACATAGCCTACTATATTATTGTTTTTGCATTAACATAAAAACGGTACACTTTTCGTATCGAGGTTTACTGTGAGTCTTCATCGATTACGAGGTATCAGAGAAAACGTAAATATTCTGAATTAAATATTACGTTACCTACTCTGCAAATACTTGCGGAAGTGTTTTATTATGAAAATTAATAAAAATTAAAACACAACTATAACGATTATTATGGTAACACTATTGTTACAACTTGTCATCAATCACGATTGAATTAACTTAGTACCTACCCCCCAAGTGTCTCGGATTTATTTAGGTAATTTATCATTATTATTTCTACATATCATATTATACATTCGAAAAATGTAATAAAATTCAAGAATTCACTCAACTATGCTCGTAAAATTCGCTCAACGGGGCTTTAGTAGCTTGCCCAGCCGTTAACTATATTCGAGTACCTACTCGTAAACAAAAATATAGTATTATTTATCTGGAGAGACGGTAGTGTCCCTGCCAAGACGAGCCAAGCAAAGCGTAAGGGAACTAACTACCCACCTTTTCTTCGATTTATCTGAAAACACTAATTGTTACGCAACACGTAAAATTAAAATCAAAAGTAGATGAACAAGCAGAGCAAGTAGCATATTATTAGATATTATAGAAGATATTAAATATTTGGAAGAAATAATGGCCATTTTCCTCGGTTTGAAAGTCTTGCTCGTAACTTAAACAACTGTGCAATGTTCGTGTCGACACTTCGACGGTAAGAAGCTATATTAATTGAAAGAGAGGCATTCAATACCCTCACTTAAATAAGTTAACTAGAACCAGTTGGCATTGGTGTGAACAATGTGAGCTTTGTTTTTTTTTTTTGCGTCATACGTAAACACCGAAGAAAATCAAGCCGACGCCGAGTCTAGTACAGTTAATCCAGATACTGAATGGTCATTTTGACAAAGGGTTCAAAGTTACTTTATAAAAGGTAGGTCAACTCGAAATTGACTCAAAATTACACTCGGCGCTTGGGAAATCGACGCATGTTTCCCCGAAGTATGGTGAAAATATTCATGCCAACCATATGGCTCTTTATATTAAAAAAGGGGATGCGACAAAGACTACTCGTCCTGAGTATCACGGCCGTTAGTAAAGGAATGGGCCTACTATTAAAAGAGAGTGAAAACAGGGTGCAGGCCATGAAACACCTAAGCAGGAAGATGGCTGCAGGATCCTATGTGATTCAAACTTCGGAATCACTCAAAGCAGCATTAAACTCTTAATGCCTCAACTCAACAAGAAGTGCTATAAGATTCGGAAGGAGACAAAACTTTATTTGGATTGGCTTTATCCGAGAAACTAAAAAACAACAAACAGGGATTGACTGCGAACCAATTGCAATAACATGATTAACTGCGAGCTAATCATCAGTCATATACTAAAGTCATGACTCCACAAACAAATTGGAATTGGCTGCGAGTCAATTGCGATAATATAACTAGCTGCGAGCCACTCAGAGTCATATTCTAAAGCTGTGACTCCACAAACAAATCAGGATTGACTGCGAGTCAATTACGATAACATAACTAGCTGCGAGCGAGCTACTCATGAGTCAAATCCTAAAGCTGTGACTCCACAAAAAAAATCGGGATTGACTGCGAGTCAATTGCGATAACATAACTAGCTGCGAGCTACTTATGGTTCATATCCTAAAGATGTGACTTCCTAACTGCGAGCTACTCATGAGTCAAATCCTACAGCTGTGACTCCACAAACAAATCGGGGTTGACTGCGAGTCAATTGCGATAACATAACTAGCTGCGAGCTACTTATGGTACATATCCTAAAGATGTGACTTCCTAGCTGCGAGCTACTCATGAGTCAAATCCTACCGCTGTGACTCCTCAAACAAATCGGGATTGACTGCGAGTCAATTGCGATAACATAACTAGCTGCGAGCTACTTATGGTTCATATCCTAAAGATGTGACTTCTTAGCTGCGAGCTACTCATGAGTCAAATCCTAAAGCTGTAACACCACAATAAAAAGGGATTAACTGCGAATCAATTGCGATGACATAACTTGCTGCGAGCTATTCATAAATCACATACTAAAGCTGTGATTCCTTAAACAAATCGGTATTGACTGCGAGTCGATTGCGATTACATAACTAGCTGCGAGTTACTCATGAGCCATATCCTAAAGCTGCTAAAGCTGTGACTCCACAAAAGGAAATTGGTAATTGTGATAACCTTACTAGCTGCGAGCTAGTTATGAGCCATATCCTTATGACAATTGTGTAGAAAATGTGTAATCGTGAATATATATGTACATTAGCTACAAATTATTGTCTGCGAGACAATATACGTTATGTTCTTACCTAACTATATACGGGTACTCGACCAGCCGGCAACCAGGAAAACTGGCGAGCGCCTCGTCGGTACTCGTCATGAACTGGGGGGGTGGGGGTGGGCGTAACACTGCGGCGCAGGACGACAGCTTACCAACTTAATATGTGGGTTGTTATTAATAATAATTTATTACAAATAGGAGCTATTAGTTCCGAGTTTTATTTTCTTGATGCCTAAACCTAATGTTAGGCTGTTCGTCTTATCAGTGACTCCAGGTGTTTTAATCAAGGTCATAAAAGAAGTTATAACTTATTTGAGATACCTAGGCTTTAAGTCCGTTTTTGCTTGAATAACAATACTAAATTTAAAAAATCCGTGCCTTGACAACAAGATCCGGACGCTTTATCTGTCGATGCATTTACGCTATGTGGGGCTTTTATATTTTTCTATGATTTTTGTTTCCTCCTTTTTCTTTAATTTTAAAGTGTCTGAGGAAAATCATTGATAACGAGGCAAACAGAATCCTAGTTTTTTCAAATTGGTTACCACAAGCGTGGTACTCTCTCCTACAAAGCTTGGTAGTTTCGGATATTACTTAATGTTAATCCTCAGTCATACTTATTGCAATCTCATTTCACCATTCCTTGCACAAGTAACTTTCCCTGGGTGTCGCGAGACTCTCCGGACTCTCTCTCTCTCTCTCTCCCTTAAAGCAAGGCGCCGACCCAGACTCAGCGTCACTAATGTTAACATCATTCTCTGACAGTATTTTAAAACAATATAATACCACACTCAAGTTTCGGTGGCAGTTGTGTAAATTAAATAATAAAAATGTATTTAAACCGTCAAAGACCAGCATTAGGTATCTTCTCTTACAGCGTTTGTTACGGAGTTTGAACCCTTATCGAATTGCAATATAATTTATGCTAAGAAACAGCATTGTTTCTGGAGCGAGCGTAAAACGTCTCCTCAAAGGTGTCTATAAGTTAAGATCAACCAAACCCTATTACTCCCGTACTTGGGTCCCTCAACTTGTTTTAAACTATATTAAAAATTGGTTCCCTTATAGTCACCCATCTTTAGAAAAAATCACTAAGAAACTTTTCAGTATACTAGCAATTTGCACTGCTCATAGACTACAAACTCTTCCATCAATTAAATTGGAAAGCAATATTACTTTCGAAATCGTGGTTTAAATTAGAATAACGGTAAATTTAAAAAAAAAAAAAAAAACATACGCTGCGGCAGATACCAAGCCTATTCTCTCTCTCTCTTCCTACCTTACTTTCAAGAAAATCTGAGCATCTGCCCTGCTACACCCCTCCACACACTATATTTCCAGAACTAAAAATATAAGATCTGAGGGGACAAATAACCTGCTATTTACCTACAAAAAGCCTTACAAAAAGGCCGAGCCTCAATCGATCAGCAGGTGGATCAAGTAAACGCTATCAGGGAGCAGCGTTGACACAAGCGCACAGCACCTCACGCTCAGGCGAGCGTTGAGGCAATTAGAAAAACGGCAGGCTGGACTAACACATCGAACTCATTCTTTCGCTGCTTAGATGTTAGATCCATGGCGGATGAATCAGATTATGCCAGACCCTGCCAAGACAGGTCTTAATAATAATTGCGTTAACACATCTAATAGTGAATCAATTTATGAATTATACCTAATCATAAAAATAAATATATTCTAATTTATAGTATTAAATAATATTATAATAATAATATCATAAATAAATTTTAATATTGTTAAAGTGTATGCAAGCAAATTAATTAGTATTTCCGTAAGAAAGTGATTAAAAATACACGATTTACAAAATCTGTATTGCGTACATGTTTATCAAAACTTTTTACTCTAAACAACTATCTTTGTAATAATTATATTGAAGGATGAAGCAAAGAAATATAATAAGTGATCAAACGAACTTACCTGAAGTGAAGTTCGATCATTATTATATGAGTTGCTTCATCCGAAGATATAATTACCCACCCTCCCTGACTGCCCAAATAAAAAAGTTTTGAACCGTATACATCTCTAAAAATAATGAGCAAACTTAAGACGGTGCTGCCAAGGTGATTTATTTTTAAAATAGGGTATAACTGTAAAATACGCGGACTTATCTCTGGCGAATGGAGTGACTACCTTTGTAATAATTATATCTTCGGATGAAGCAACTCATATAATAATGATCGAACTTCACTTCAGGTAAGTTCGTTTGATCACTTATTACTCAGAAATTAGTCGATGCTCGGAATAATTTCTTAAACTGGACACTTTCAAATAAAGATTTTTATATAAACCTGTGAATATGATACTGCCATTGGCGCAATAAGAATGCCATAAGGCTTCTATGTCATATTAGTTTACAAATTTCGAAAAACCAAATTAAATTTGATTTTTCGCGGGCAGACCCGTTTAGTTCACCTTAAAAAGTAAGAACAAGAGCGCACTACGCAGTAAGCGCATTTTTTTGATCTTTCATAAATTCCTTTCTAATGTCTCAGGGTTTTAGTAGTTTCCTAACATGAAATCAGACGAAACTCTCCAATTTTTGGGAATTTTCGGACTAAAGTTACAGCGAAGCAACGGCTGGATCATGCGTCATGCTCGTGAACGGGTGCTACCGGCGGGAATGGGGCTGCTTTCTGTCTGCCCGTCTTAACATGAATTGAATTGTAGTACCTACGCTTTTTTTGGAACCTCACCTCATTGTGGAAATATTATATTCTATTCTATTCTAACAAAGTTGCATGGGTTAAATCGGCATGGCATCCGGCTGTCCGCAAGATAGTATAAAATAGCTATTTATGCAACTGCATCGTAATGAGGGTCATTTTAATTCGAGTGCTGTTTTTTGATACGAGGCTTGCCGAGTATCAAAATAGGATAGTACGAGAATTAAAATGACTAATTACGTTCAGTTGCATACAAGATTTTATCTACGACAAGGAAAATAAAATCATTAAAATAAATAAATATGTTAATAAAATACGCCGTAGGCTCAATAAAGTAACAAAAAGTAACTCCGTAAGCCGCCACCAGCCGCCTGTGGCGCCTCTGTCAACAAAAAGTAACTCCGTAAGCCGCCACCAGCTGCCTGTGGCGCCTCTGTCGTATGAAAGGTACAAAAGTGCCAGAACTCAGAGCCTTAGCTTTAGGTATCCTATTTTAAGAAGATAACCATTTCGATTCAGCTCCCATACAACGAGCTGCATCGAAATGAGAAGCAAACCCGATAGAGGGTTCATTTCGATTCAGCTGTCAAATTCGAAATCGGAACTTTTCGATATTGGAGTAGATAAAACTTATTACAATGTAGCTGTATAATAATATTGTAAAATGATTATTTTGAAAAGAGCAACTGCTGAGTTTCTTGCCGGCTCTTCTCAGCAGAATCCGCTTTCCGAGCCAGTGGTAGAGTCATGACGTGTCATATGAGCCACAGGTTGGCCTACATGAAATAAATAATTTTGAATTTGCATTTGAACTTATGTATATGAAAATCAAAAATCCATTTCAGGTACTGGTTATCGCTTGTCGTTAAGCACGAGAGGACCGCCAAACGTGCCTGCCATTACAGCAGCCATCACTTCCGGAGTACCCGACGCTGTCCTCAGGGAGATTTCTTTCAACTCAATCTCTTACAATCTCCCATCCAAGGACACTGCCAAGTTCCCTAAACTCTTCAATCTATTGGAGTCGAAGAAATCTGAACTTGAAATAGAGAATATTGGTGTTGGGGAATCTACTTTGGAAGAAGTGTTTTTGCAGTAAGCTAATTTAACTTTCCATCACCAACTATTAAGTCCATAGCTTATTCGAGGACGCATCACCAAATACAGTGCTCTGTCGTTCTCATCCATCCGCTGCCTCACAACTTCTTGAGTTCGTCGGTCCTCTGCGCACTTAACTCCGCAGTATCCACTCCATAAGAATTCTGCTGTTGGTTCAACGAGAGACAATTAACTCGCCTAGGCCATTTCAACTTGCTTATTCTTTGAGTTGTCAGTCATTTTGGTCCTTCTACAAAGACGTTTGGGATTATTTATTCCAATTATAGAAGTGTAAAAGGAGATTGGCGAATTCCATAGTGTTTCTGACCCAGACGAACTGAAGTGAATACTGAACGCCCACGTTCACGAATCAAACTTCTCATACTTGTTCTAGTAAACCAGACTAACAAAAAATTAATCAAAGTCTATCAAATAAAGTTGGGAGAAAAAAGATGTTCACTTGTATATTGCCTTAAAACGTTTATTTGTAATGTGTACTTGTGAATAATTATATTTTTGATCCCCATCTAAAATTATGGGGTTTACACAGAAAAATACTCTGAAAAATATTAATCAAAATTAAATGTTTTCTGAATCTGAACGGTTTTTAAAAATGCTGGGTCAAAATTCGCCAACTTCCTTTATCCGAAATTATAATTAAAGAAGTAAATTGCGTTTTAATTCGTGTTTTAGTTACGAGTAGGTAATATAATTTTCTAAAAGTTTGAAAGTAAAGCTTACTATATAAATAAATATTTTAATATCATTCGCAGGCTAGGAAGTGATGTCACCACTACCTTTTCCGAAGACGGTGATTTGATTACTGGTTCGTATGCAAATATTTTTTTATTCTTAGTGAACCATTTAATTTTAAGTTCCTCCGAAATTAAACCTCTTAAGTATATATTTTATAAATATAATATATACCTAATAAAAGCGCATTTTTATCAACAGAGCCAACATACCCGAAGTTGACCGGAACATCGCTGTACATGCATCAACTCGTGTTGCTTGTTAAACGACACTACAAATATTTCTGGTCGAGGAAAGTGTTATTCCTTATACAGGTCGATAACAGTTCACTTCTTCTTCTGCTTCTTTATCAACCGATAGATGTCCACTGCTGGACAAAGGTCTGTTGCATGGACTTCCACAGGCCTCGGACTTGCGCTGCCTGAATCCAGCGGCTCCCTGCGACTCGTTTGATGTCGTCGGTCCACCTGGTGGGGGGTCTGCCAACATTGCGCTTCTCGGTGCGGGGTCGCCACTCCAGCACCTTGGGACCCCAACGACCATCAGCTCTTCGAACTATGTACCCCGCCCATTTCCACTTCAGTATCGCGACTCGCTGAGCTATGTCGGTGACTCGGGTTCTCCTACGGATCTCCTTATGTCTGATTCGATCCCGCAGGGACACCCCGAGCATAGCTCTCTCCAACGCCCGCTGAGCGGTCCTGAGCTTACTTATGAGGCCCTGTTCACTACTTTCAATCATTTTATTCAATATTGCTTTATACAATAAACACATATAAAATAATACTTAATTATATTAAAACTATTAAAACTACACCTTGGGACCCCAACGACCATCAGCTCTTCGAACTCAAACGATCTCCAGCATTTCGGATTTGATTTCACAGGGAGGAGGATTACCTAGTTAGGTATACAAAATAATACAATTGGGTAGTTGACTGATATTTTTTTCAAACAACGTTTTTAAATATTATAACAATGCCATTTCTCTTTTTTGAATATCTTTACTAGTCTCGCAATTATAAGCTGTTTTACTGTGACTTTATCTGTCTCTTCCTTAAACTAAATTTTCTATGGAGCTGCTGATTTGTGACATCACAATTCACACTTCAGTAGCCCTCTGTCTAACAGGAAACTTCAAAGCTCTATAACTTATTGGTTTTGGACCGATTTATTTTTTGTTATTACAAATGTTATTCTCACGTTCTTTCGATTATAAATAACTAGCTGATGCCTGCGACTTCGTCCACGTGGATTTTGTTTTTAAAATCCCTCTATGTCACTCTCCAGGTCCTCAACTATACCCATGCAAAATCACGTCGATCTGTAGCCCTGTTGCGGCGTGATTGAAGGAAAAACCAACAAACAAACACTTTCGCATTTATAATATTAGTAAGGATGAATCAACATTTTGACTATAGTCAAATACCCAATTGTGTAATTTTCAATTTTCAGCAATTAGCACTGCCAATCATATTGATCTGCTTGCTCGCACACGTAAAAAATGGAGGAAGTAAAACCCTAACGTTCAATACACCGCTGTCTCTGGAATTGGACATGTACACAGCACCGGATCGAAAGGTGCTATACAATGTGAACGCCAGTCAGCCGCGCATGAGGAGCATAGGGGATAGACACCCTAAGATGGACTTCCAAGCAGTGCCCAATGTTACAGAGGGTAAGTTTACTTAGGAACCCTACAAGGAAGGCTGTATCAGTCTTAAAGGTCTTCTGCATGTAAATTTTAATATGTGGAATTTAGCCTACTAAGATTTCACCAACGTAAAATACTTAAGTCTCCGAGCGTTTTGATATTTTTGCAGTTTTTCAATACAAAAACTCTCAGAACGCCCAATTGACTCCTCGGTTGAACCTTAATCGACGTTGGTGAAATCGGATATAGAAATAAGTTAATTAATCAATTATACGATCTTACTATACTTCTACCTATGTCTTATGCAAATAAATAAATAATGTAGGTATGTGAATAAAGAATTTATGAAATCAAAATTAAAGCTAAGGAACCACACACAATTCTGTCTCAACTCTTAACGAAACACATGTCTAAATCTTTCTTAAATCTCTTTAAATCTTTCTTAAATCTTCTTTAAATTTCTTTATTTTTATTGCTTGTTATTAGTTATGTATTTCATTTTGTACGCATTGTATCGCGACATCACATAGATACTTTAGGCCTGAAAAATCTGCTGTTCGATCGTCTAAAATTGATTGCTATATTGAGATCATCGCAATTACCTCTGATTGGCTGGTAATACTCTCTCGCTAATGGTAGAAATACATTGAAGCAGCAAGGACGCCTTATTTAAGCCAATAACAAAAATTGAAACTGTAACAATGATTAATGCTGCTTTTCGTCAATCGACCAGCTATATACAGTTTAATTTATATTTATATTTACATAGATGTAGATGAACAAAATAGCCAGAACTTTGGTACTGAAAAATATGACCTTTCTTATTTTCAGCCATTCTCCGCATCGGCAAGCGGAGTAGACCGGATTACAACAAGTATTTAGTTGGAATCGAATTTAACGAATCTGACGCAAAGGTATGTCAAACATTACAAGTATTGATTATTCTTATAAAGCTTAAGGATTATTTTAATATCGCATCGAGAAGGATAGCAACTTTTATTGATAACTCAAAATTGCAAATTTGGTAATTGATAGCAACACCAATTGCCAATAGATACTGATTAGATCGCGTTCTCCATTGTCTTTGATTAAGGTGGAAGGCACGCTACTGCCCGCGAAATTCAAATTTAATCAAAATATCGACTAATTTGTGAGTAACTCACGTCCAACTCAGTATTTTGATTAATTTCTTAAATTGGACACTTTCAAGTAAAGATTTTTATATAAACCTGTGAAGATGATACTGCCATTGTCGCAATTAGAATGCCATAAGCCTACTTTGTCGTATTTGTTTACAAATTGCGAAAAACCAAATTAAATCTTAATTTCGCGGGCAGATCTGTATAATCATCCTTAAGCCTGAGCCTTCTTATGAGACCCGTAGTTAGCGATCAGCCTTCGCGACCATACAATACCATCACAGGCAACACACACACAAATTATTGAAAATCAAATACCCAATTGTAAACGGCGCCTGATTCCAGGTGCTGTATACAACGTTGGTCCGTCACGCGGCTCCCGTGGCGCTGAACCTTCTGTCCAACATGCTGGCCCTGCAGCTGCTGCCGCGCTCCAACGGAGACACCATCACGACCCGCAACCACCCCCTGGGGGATGACCAACACCTTCGTAGTTCGGAGAGCTGATGGTCGTTGGGGTCCCAAGGTGCTGGAGTTGCGACCCCGCACCGGGAAACGCAGTGTTGGCAGTCCCAACACCAGGTGGACCGACGACATCAAACGAGTCGCAGGGAGCCGCTGTATACCTACAAGCAAGACCGAAGCATGTGGAAGTCCATGCAGGAGACCGTTGTCCAGCAGTGGACGTCTATAGGTTGATAAAGAAGAAGAAGAGAAGTGTATCAATCTTTATTTCTTGTTGTGCAATAAAGAATTTTCTATTGTATTCTAAACGGCGCCTGTTACCAGGTGCTGTATACAACGTTGGTCCGTCACGCGGCTCCCGTGGCGCTGAACCTTCTGTCCAACATGCTGGCCCTGCAGCTGCTGCCGCACTCCAACGGAGACACCATCACGACCCGCAACCACCCCCTGGGAGATGACCAACACCTTCGCGCGGGGGATAAGGCTCCGAAGAGTGTTCCCAACCTTGTTTTATGGTCTTACGGACTCGTTCTTAGTGAGTATGTGACTACCTAAGTAGATTATTTGGATGGAAAAAATTGTGATGCGAATTCGCAAGTAAAACCGCGTACGCGTTTGTGATTTCGGACTGCTTAGATTCTTGTTGGAACGTGATTGAAGGAAAAACCAGCAAACAAACACTTTCACATTATATACCTATATGTATAGTATAATAATATTAGGTAGCAAGGTTCAGCATGGTTTTTTAAGCTATTGCATAGCTTTTATCGCGGGCTTTGAACTAGGACAGAGAGTTTGAGCGCGGCGACCGAATCAAGAAATTCCGTAACGAAAATAAACCTAACACCGTCGTTCAGTAAGCGTTCAACATTTTAGAGGTTCTTAAGTAGCTCTGTTTGGCGCAGTGGGCGAGCGACCGCTTTCTTTACCGTATGGTGTATGATGTTGCAGGTTCGAATCTCACTCGCGAAGTAGTGACAGTGCGCTTTTCTTGTTTGTTTGTTTTTTAATTTTTTTTTGCATAATTTTTATAATGCAAAAAAAAATATTGCATAAATATTATAATTGCATAAGTTGATAAAAAATGCTATGCAATAGCTTTACCGCGGCAGTCCCCGAGTGCCACTTAATTTTTTTTTATTAGGTATTAAAATTTACATTTAAAGAAAATGTCCCATAATGCATATTATCACTAATTTCATTGCTGACGTGTAAATTGAAGTGGCCTGATCAACACACTCGGGCGCGATTTCAGATTGTATGTGGGTTCGTTCGGTCCAGATTTATTTAACCGACTTCAAAAAAGGAGGAGGTTCTCAATTCGTCGGAACCTTTTTTTTATTACCGATTACTCGCAGACGCCTGCACCGATTTGGAAGATTCTTTTTTGTTTCAAACGGTTACATTTCCCAGTAGGTCCCATTTAAATTTTATCGAAATCGGTCAAGCGGTTTTTAAAAAATCAACAATAAATTATATACTTTGTAGTGGCGAGGGCGTTTGAAGTCGGTTTATTAAAAAGAATTTTTCATCATACCTATTCGAAAAACGAATATTGGCTTCAGAGGATAGCGGGAGCAAAATTTAATTTTAACCCCATGGGACTTTTCATTTCTCTCTTCTGATTGGTCCGCGTTCGTGCTTTAGTATGTGTCGAAATTCAAAAATGTTTAGAAGCTGTTGTCTTCGATAAGTCACGTGATCACTTTGTCGATCGGATATACGCCCATACTGTATCCAACATAAATATTAATGATTAATTATTTAATAGTAATTTATTTGTGTTTTATTTAATTTATTTAAACTTTCAATATACTATGTCTATACATAGTAGGTTGATACTCCTAATAGCTTTTTCTCATAGGTAATGATGAAAAATAGTGTGTGTCATTCGGGGCCAAAATTTTTTGTTCTCGGGCGGCGTATATTGAATTCCTCGCTACGCTCTGAATTCAAAATAACGCCCTCGGGGAACAAAAAATTTCTTTGGCCCCATATAACACAAATAACTATTTTATTATAGATTTTTTGTTTCCACTCACCCGCAGTATGTTCAACCGTTATGATAATCTACGTGTCTCTGCCGTGCACGGAGCGCGTCACGGGCACGCGGCACATCCACGTGATGTCGGGCTGCCCGCCCGCGCTGCACTGGACTGCCACGTTGCTGTCGCACTTCACCCACGCGCTGGCCGTGCTGGTGCTGCCGACTGTCCTAGCGGCCGCGCTGTTGGACCAAGACGACACAATCAACCGAGCTGACTACCTGGGTTAGATGAATAACATCATCATCATCATGGGCGTCATCAAGGGGGGGTATAGTACTAGTAGATACTTCATCATTGAAATCCAGATACCGCTGCCAAATCTTCTGAAACTGAAAAAAACTGTGAAGCTAAAAACTAATATTATAATTAACTAGCTGGGTACCCCTGCAAAAAATCACATCGATCTGTTGCTTCGTGATTGAAGAAAATCAACTTGCCCCCCCCCCTACCCCCTCCCCCCTCCCCGCCATCGCCTGGCGACGCTCTTGAACATCATCATCATCAGCAACCCATCAACGGCCCTTTCAGTGAAGGGTTATAGGCCAAAGTCCACAACGCTGGCCCAATGCGAATTGGCGGACTACATTATGGAGAACTCTCAGGTGCAGGTTTCCTCACGATGTTTTCCTTCACTGTAGAAGCATATGATATTTAATTGCTTAATCGCACATAACTCCGAAAAGTCAGAGGTGCGTGCCCGGGATCGAACCTGCGATCCCCCGAATAGGAGACCACAGATCTAACCATAATCACTGACTATAAGACTATCACTGCCCAAAAATAAATAAATAAATAAACATTTATTCAGCCAGCATAGCAGAAACTTATATTACTAGTGGTTCGCCCCGAACTGAGACCTCGCGGTAACGGTATCCCATGATTATTCATTCAATCGATACAATATGACGACCAAACCTGACATTATTATTATGCCCGTTTTCACCAAACATACCTATATCCTCCCCTAAGTAGGAGTCTCTTTACGTAGGTAGCTCCTAAATACAATCCTAAGTCCTAACATCCGTCCCAATGTCCTTTTAGGTGTCCCGTACAGGATCGTGATAAAGAAGTTGACAGAAATCATCACCTAACTTATCATAGCCCGTAAGGTTAGGCAACGTTAATGAAAACATTGAATTAATAAGTACTAACGAGTGAAAACGGGTTACGGGCATCTGTACAAATCGTTATCTATCGACGCGAATAGAAAATATACAAAATGCAGTAATGAATAGTTTATTGAAGTTTGATATTTAACTAAACAATAATTTTAATTGAATAATAAGTTATTATTTTATGTAACTAAATAATAATGTTCGACGCAAAACTGTTTTTGGGATAGTCGTAACTCCCTAGTTCCATGGAATAGTTAATGACTGCGCCATCTATTAGCATTATTGTGAAGCTATGTTGATGCTATATGAATTACTGATGCCCATTAAAAATTAAATAATCTCGTTTCTTTATAATATTCATATAATTTTAGTATTTGCTGTTCAAGTACAGGATACAAGTGAAACAAAAAACTAAAATCAGCTTGAAAATACATAGTCAATTTTCCTAGAGAGCGTCTTCAAGAGAGCGTATTAAATCTCCACTTTGAAAGCCCCCCATTTCGTCAATTTTAAGGGAAAAATTAAAAAAAAATTATTTTTGTACTCGGTTCGAAATTATCTTTAACATGATATGTTACAATTTTATATAACGCGATAAAATTTTATTTACTTCGCATTCACTTCTATGAGAGCCCCCCTGAAATAAAGGTTTTTATAATTTTTTATGCAATATTCGGCTGAAGGCCATCAGTTTACATATTATATCTAAATTTGAAGTAATTACGTTCAGTAATTCAAAAGTTATAAGGCTCTGACAGACGGACGGACGGACGGACGGACGGACGGACAAGAGCAAATTCACCTAGTAGACTCAGAGACCTCGCTTCGCTCGGTCAAAAACAAAACAAAATAAAAAGATATAAAGAAACGAGGAAGAGACAAAACAATCATCGGTTCTCTGGAAAACTAGGAGCCCACCAAATACGAGTATAGAATAGAATAGATTAAAAATATTTTTTATTCAAATAAACTTTTTTACAAGTGCTTTTGAATCGTCGATGAGTCTACCACTGGTTCGGAACGCCCTTCCGCCGAGAAGAACCAGCAAGCAACTCGGCGGTTGCTCTTTTTAAAAGTTTACAATACTTGTACAGTATTTTGAAAAGAGCAACTGCCGAGTTTCTTGCTGGTTCTTCTCGGCAGGAACGGCATTCCGAACCAGTGGTAGACTCATTGACGATTCAAAAGTACTTGTAAAAGTTTATTTGAATAAAAAACATTTCTATTCTATTCTATTCTATTCTATTCTATTCTATACTATCTACTATGCTATATGTATGCAGTGTTTCCACAATGAGGGGAAGTTTCAAAAATGCATACTACTTATAATTCAATACATGTTACGATGGGCAGACGGAAAGTAGCCCCATCCCCGCCGGTGGCACCCGTTCACGAGCATGTTGCATGACCCAGCCGTTGCTTCGCTTAACCATATTTGAGGGAACGAAACGTATAGGTAGAGGTACCTATGCTGCTGAATAGGGTGCTGCCTCAGCTTGATGCTACAGTCGAATAGACCATAGGGCTGGTTTTCACGCATGACCCCACAGTGTCGTCATGGTTAGTTCAATAGACGCTCTCTTGACCCATACAAAAAGTCTTCATACGTACCTACCTAAGCAAAAGCATTAATCACTAGCTGATGCCCGCGACTTCGTCCACGTGGATTTAGTTTTTAAAATCCCGTGGGAATTCTTTGATTTTCCGGGATAAAAAGTAGCCTATGTCACTCTCCAGGTCCTCAACTCCTTGTCCTCAATGTGCCAAAAATCACGTCGATCCGTGGCTTTGTCGCGGTGTGATTGAAGGACAAACCAACAAACAAAAGCTAGCTTTTATAATCTAATCTAATATATTAAATTCTCGTGTCACAATGTTGTGTATGCCTCCGAAACGGCTTTACTGATTTTTACCAAATTTTATATGCATATTCAGTAGGTCGGAGAATCGGCTACTATCTATTTTTCATACCCCTAAATGATAAGGGTGACCAACCACTAAATATTTTTGTTGGCGGTACGAAGTTCGCTGGGTCAGCTAGTATATGATTATAATATTGACTGAGGTGTTTTGATTCCCGTGGGACGAACTTTAATTTTCCGGCATTAATTGTAGTCTCTGTGCTATTTTGATGTATAAATGGAATACGTCTAATAGTTCATGCGTGAAAGAGTAACAAACATCCAACCTCCCTAATTTTCGCAATTATAATACTAGTGGTTCGCCCCGAACTGAGACCTCGCGGTAACGGTTTCCCATAATTACTTATTCATTCAATAGATACATGACGATCAAAATTGACATTATTATTATGCCCGTTTTCACCAACCATACCTAAATCATCCCCTTTGTAGAAGTCTCTTTACGTAGGTAGCCCCTAAATACAATCCTAACATCCCATATGTCATTTTCACCTTTAGTTGTCCCGTAGAGGTTTGTAATAGCAAAGTTGACAGAAAGTGTCAACTAACTTAACATATGTAGCCCGTAAAGGTTAGGGAACTGTTATAGTGAAATCCTCAAGGCCTCAATCAAACTTAGGTATAGTTTTTTGGAACATTCAAATTAAATTACTTGTACACAGCGTCAACTATCGACACGATCAGAAAACATGTAAAAACAAACTGCAACGTGAAGTTTTATTGATGTTTGCTAAATGACTAAATAATAATTTTAATTGAATATATTATGTTACATATAAGCTGCAATTTCTATATGAGATGAGAGCGCCATCTATTGACATCATTGTGAAGTTCTGTTGTTGCTGCTCATTAAAAGTTAAATAATTTAGTTTCCTTATTACATTTATCTAATTTTAGTATTTGTTGTTCAAGTACATGATATTACGCTAAAATTATAAAACTTTCAAGCCCCAGCTCTCAATGGTTATTCCGTTGTGAGGTCAAATATAATCTCCACTTTGAAAGCCCCCCATTTCGTCAATTTTAGGAAAAAAATTAAAAAAAAAATACTTTTGTACTCTGTTCCAAATTATCTTTAAAATGACGTATTGTAACGCTATGAAAAGCAAAAAATTTTTTTTTTCGTCGCTTTCGCTTCTATGAGAGCCCCCCTGAAATAAAGATTTTTATAACTTTTTAAGCCATTTTCGGCTGGAGGCCATCGGTTTACATATTATATCTAAAATTGAAGTAATTACGTTCAGTAATTCAGAAGTTATAAGGCTCTGACAGACGGACGGACGGACGGACGGACGGACGGACGGACAAGTGCAAATTCACTCAAGTAGACTCAAAGACCTTCGCTTCGCTCGGTCGATTATTTATCAGTAGGATTTGTAGAATGCCATTATCGATTCACGCTCAAAATAGTAACAGCAACGTGGCATCTTTCATTTCAAAAGAGTTCCATCGCCACTGAAGTATGGCTTGTTTGCAGCTGTTTTAGCAGTGCTAGTGACCCTGGGCGTGTTGGCGTGCCTGTCGCTCATGTACCTAGTGAGCTTCTTGGTGGAAGTCCGTGGAGCTATTCTCCTTTTGGCTGTTTTTAACTTTATCTTCAGTAAGTATTACTAGTATTCTTCTTCTTCTTTATCAACCTATAGCCGTCCACTGCTGGACAAAGGTCTCCTGCATGGACTTCCACAGGCTTCGGTCTTGCGCCGCTTGAATCCAGCGGCTCCCTGCGACTCGTTTGATGTCGTCGGTCCACCTGGTGGGGGGTCTGCCAACACTGCGTTTCCCGGTGCGGGGTCGCCACTCCAACACCTTGGGACCCCAACGACCATCAGCTCTTCGAACTATGTGCCCCGCCCATTTTCACTTCAGTTTCGCGTTCGCTAACTATGGGCCTCTTATGAAGGCTCAGGGTCACTCAGCGAGCGATGGAGAGAGCTATGCTCGGTATATCCCTGCGAGATCAAATGAGAAATGAGGAGATTCGTAGGAGAACCAAAGTCACCGACATAGCTCAGCGTGTCGTGAAACTTACTAATATTAGGTCATCATCATCATTAGCAAGGTCCCATCAACGGCTCACTACTGAGCACAGGTCTCCTCTTAGAGAAGGGTTATAGGCCATAGTCCACCACGCTGGCCCAATGCGAATTGGCGGACTTCACACACCTTCGAGAACATTATTAAGAACTCTCAGATGTGCAGGTTTCCTCACGATGTTTTCCTTCACCGTTGAAGCAAGTGATATTTAATTGCTTAAACGCACTTGACTCCGAAAAGTCAGAGGTCTCGAATCCCGGGATCGAACCTGCGACCCCCCGAATAGGAGACCACAGTCCTAACCACTAGGCTATCACTGCTTATTAGGTATTATTATATAATTACTAGCTGTTGCCCTCGCGACTTCGTCCGAGTGGAATTAGGTTTTTTGAAAATCCCGTGGTTTGTCGGGATTTTTATCTAGGATACTTTTGTATCCTGGTTTTATCAGGATAAAAGTAACCTGTAACACTGCTGGTCTACAACCATACCCATGAAAGAATCACGTAGATCCGTTGCTCGATAAACTAACTCGAAAACTTATGGACTTTCATACAAACATTCAACTACCTATTTAACCCCTTTGGGGGTAGAATTTTCAAAAACTGCGTACATCTTTGTTACCGAATAATAATATATTTTGTTCAAATACCGAGTGTCATGGATATAAATTGAAAAACGACGGTCTTTCATACAAACTTTAACCCCACATTTAACCCACTTGGGGGTGGAATTTCAAAAAAAATCATTCTTAGTGCTCGCAGCTACGTCATAAAAGAAAGCTACTGTCAAAATTTCAAGTTTCTAACTTTGGTGGTTTAGGCTGTGCGTGAGCGTCAGTCAGTCAGGACAAGTCTTTTTATACGCTTTTTATTAGCTTTACTTGTATGTTTGTAACAATGTAACTTGTAACCGACTTCTTTGGGCGCGATTTTGACCCACTTTAAACGGCCAGATTTCGTTCAAACTTTGTAGATTTATCGAGGACCGATGACAATACACTAATTTGATAAAAAAAACAAAAAAAAAACTTGTATGTTTGTAACCGACTTCTTTGGGCGCGATTTCACTTGTATGTTTGTAACTTGTAACCGACTTCTTTGGGCGCGATTTTGACCCACTTTAAACGGACAGATTTCGTTCAAACTTTGTAGATTTATCGAGGACCGATGACAATACACTAATTTGATAAAAAAACAAAAAAATAAATAATAGTTTAAAAAAACTAAAAACACGCTTTTTATAGAAAACCAAACTAAAAAATAGAAAATAAATTTTAATAAATTTAAATTAAGAATAGGGTCCAAAAATTTCAATAAATATAAATTAATAATAGTGTAAATAAAAAAAATGTATTTTATTTTAAAAAAAGCGTGGGGTGCTTTTTAAGATATTATCAAAATGATAATCACTCTACTCATATCTGTCAATAAAATATTTATAACTATTGACACCATGCACCCCACGCTTTTTTAAAATAAAATACATTTTTTTTATTTACACTATTATTAATTTATATTTATTGAAATTTTTGGACCCTATTCTTAATTTAAATTTATTAAAATTTATTTTCTATTTTTTAGTTTGGTTTTCTATGAAAAGCGTGTTTTTAGTTTTTTTTAAGTATTATTTATTATAAGTATATAAATTATGTTGTCATTGAAAGAAAGAAAGAAAATATTATCTTTATTCAATAATGGTGACACAGACAAAACTAGTTCCAAAAGTATAATTTCGTCTGTGACACCACCCAGAAAGGGTGTACAGCTCAGCACTATGCCACGGTAATATTATCCGGTAATATTATCTGTATACAGTATTGTAACTTCATACAAACGGACGAAGCGCGAGCTATGCCTACGCGCCTCGATCTCGGTAAGCGCTCGGTACGCAGACAGTCGCGACTGTGCCGCAGTGACGAACGGACGGTGTTATGTTTTTTAACAATAACTGCGCAATTTTTTTACTAAAAATAAGTTCAAGTACATATTTAATATGACGAGGAGGATATATTGTGCTGTTTTTGGTTGCATGAATTCGTCAATAACGCATCCAGAGATAACTTTTTTTAAATTACCTGGAAACTCTGAAAGGTAAGACTCTAAAATAATTTTACTTACTAGTAGGTAGGTACAAAATGTGTGCATTTTTGATGGATAAGGTATTTCCTTTTATCTCCCGAAAAAAAGATGTCTGGATTAATAAATAAAGTGAATAGAGTAAAGGAAAGTGATTGACACGAGTGAAATAGGTAGTTATAGGCGGTTCATGAATCACGATACGGTACGTACGCTTGTGTTAAAACCTCGGGGCATGTGTGTTTTGTTTTGTTAGTTTGTATAATTCAATGTAAAGACGTGGTATTTTATTATTAATAATACAGCTGACTCTCGTTGATTCGAAACTCGAGGGACTATTACGCAAATATTTTTCGGTCGCAAATTTATAAGACCGATTTGTTATTCATTCTAAACATGGTTTTAGGGTTCCGTACCAAAATGGTAAAAATGGAACCCTTATGGTGAGACTTTCTCCGTCCGTCCGTCCGTCTGTCACAGTCGATTATTTAAGTAACTATTAAAGCTATCGACATGAAATTTGGAATAGTTGTGTATAATAGTGGCCCAACAACATTGCAATAAGAAAAAATCAAAAATTCTTTTTAGTTTAATTAAAAAAGAGGAAAAATCGGGAGTTTGAAATTTCAAAGTAAGATAACTATACCGAGTGGGGTATCATATGAAAGGGCTTTACCTGTACATTCTAATACAAATTTTTATTTATTTTTAAATATAATAGTTTTTGAATAATCGGGCAAAATGTCGAAAAATATACCGTCCCCCCCCCCCTTATCTCCGAAGTTTACCAATCGAAAAATCAGAAATAATTATGGTCAATAGAGGTTTATGTATATTTTAAAGGAAAAATAAAACCAACGCTCTAACTAGCATAGTTTTTTTTATATTAACAATAGACCTCCACAAACAAAGTTAACGATTAATAAGCAAATTTATGTAATATTATCGTTTTACTTTTACTTCTAGAGTACGGAACCCTCGGTGTGCGAGTCCGACTCGCACTTGGCCGGTTTTTTTAAATTAAATCTACCAATCAAAAAACAACACGCATTTTTATTGAACACTTCCTATTTAATTCACAAAGTATTTTATTTGTTTATATAAAAAAAAGTATATTTACAATCACAAAACTAAATGGAAACACAAAGTAGGCAAATGTAATTAAAATGCTGGAGGCGGGCAGCCCTATCGCATGTTTACGTACCGCGCGGCTGTAGGCATTTATGTCAAAGATACGGCCGAGTTACAATACTGTTACCGTGACTATGCCTTGCGTCATATGCAAAAAAAATGCATACAATGCCAGGCGCTGATTTTCAGCTGTGACCCAGGTGACGTCACAGTTACAAGTCACAACAGTAAATTCAATTTATGGCAAATTTCGAAGGGAAGCAGTAAGTAAGCAGTAGTATTGAATATAATCACATTATTTAATAATATAAAGGTATTATCACCAGTGTTAAGGAGGAAGCTTTATACACATATAATATTATATACATATAATATTAAAAACACATAATATAGGTAAATATATTTTATATAATATAGTGCAATAATATTAAAAAAAAAGAAAATAAAATTGTTCAGCATAACATATAAAATTAAATAACTGATATATCTACCGCTAAATTTTCAAATTCATTTCGTTTCAGTAGTAAAAACATTTTTAATTTTTTAACAAATGTAGTTCTACTCCGGGAATCACGTATGGGGGGAGGAATTTTGTTCCAGCACCGGGTTGCAGCATATTTAAAACTACCCCTGAAAGCGGCAGTGCTGTGGTGCGGGACACTCAGAATTTTGCGCACCCCTCTGAAGTGCTCCCTACCATCATACATCCTCCCTAGCTTATCATACAAGTAGGGCGGTTTACCATTCTTGAACATACCGAATAACAAGCTAGCAAGGTGCACCTTCCACCTCGACTTCATTTTTAGCATGCCATGCTTATTTAAAAATGGCGTCACATGAGTTCTAGGAGGAATATTAAAACAAAAACGTGCACATGCATTTTGGACCGGCTGCACACTCTTGCACGTTCTGGCCAGTAGACGAGGCCCATAAACTACATCAGCATAATTGAGTTTCGATAATATTAGACTCTCCACTAGACGAATACGCACCTCTTGACTTGTATACTTACGTATCTTGTACAAAATTTTTAACCGGTAAAAACAATTGCGCACCACCATAGCCACGTGTTTCTCAAACCGTAAATCTGAGTCCATAAGCAATCCTAAATTCCGAGCTTCATACACACGCTCTAAATTATTATCGTTTAAAGATACACTCGCGGAATCAAATTTAATCTTATTAACTTGTGCCCTAGAACCAAAAATTAAAAGTTTTGATTTGCAAGGATTGAGAACCAACGAATTGCTATTTGACCAATCTGCTATTCGCTTAAGATCCTCATTAATCCTTTGAACAGCCATTTGGTACTCGTCTGGTTCAAAGTAGAGATACATCTGCAAATCATCAGCATAGATATGAAATTTACAATTTTTTATATTCTTAATAATGTCAGCACTATACAAAATAAATAAGAGCGGACCTAAAATCGACCCTTGTGGTACACCCCTAATCACATCCACAACAGATGAACAACATTTCTTACCATCGCCCTGTGTAACTTCGACATATTGCTTTCTGTTGCTCAAGTAGCTATTGAACCAGTTAACTGCACTGACGTCAAAACCATAGTACGATAGCTTGGATAGTAGCAGCGCTGTATTTATAGTATCAAATGCCCGAGAGAAATCTAATAAAACCAATATAGTACACATCCTTTGGTCTTGAGCCGTCAATATATTGTCTGTAACATCCAAAAGCGCAGTAACCGTTCCCCTTCCAGCTCTAAAACCCGACTGCATTTCTGGCAACAAATTGTTCTGTTCCAAGTATTTAGAGACCTGTAAGTGAACCACTTTTTCCAAGATTTTAGATGCACAGGGCAATATACTAATCGGGCGTAGATCTTTTACAGTTACAGGATTATTTGTCTTAGGAATTGGGCGAATGACTGCTACTTTCCAAGCATCAGGGAAGGTTGAAGTTTCAATTGACTTATTGATGATTGATGTAATGGCACCAAGACTTTGCGGAAGGGTCAACAGCAGCATGTCAAGAGTCACCTCGTCAGTTCCCTCTGCATTGGAATGCAGATTTCTAATTATTTTATATATCTCTGCCTCACTAGACATACTTAATGAAAACGTAGTGGATGTAGATCTGCCAAATTTATAAAAAGTGAGCTGTGAGAGAGTGACTTCATTTTTACCTGGTATATCTAAAAAGTGCTTATTAATGTCCTCAGGATTACAAAGGTGAGCAGGCAGATTTATCCCTTTCTTAGGGAGAACAGTGTTTTTAAGATTATCCCATAGAACCTTAGGATAATTAATTTTATTATTAATTTCATACTCAAAATACGAAGTTTTTTCACTATCCAATGCTTTTACGACTAAATTTTTATATTGTAAATAATTATCTTTATTCCCTTCAGTTTTCATCAATTTTCAGTTCATTGAGTAAAGAAACAAAAATGTCTGCGGCTTAATATGAACTATGTTTTCTTTTCTCAGTTTTCGTGACACCGTTGTTGGAATTAATCAGTGCTGACAGTAAAGGGGTGGTCTATTACTTAATGGCCGTATGCAGCTGTCTCATGCCGCACCACGCTCTCATGATGGCCGTCTTTCATAGCTCGATTAACGCGAGAGTGCAAGCAGGTACGTTGAACCAAAGTTGTTCAGATTTTCTGTCAAAAATAATTACCTACTCGCATTTACAGGATGATTATACGAGTCTGCCCGCGAAATTCAAATTTAATTTGGTTTTTCGCAATTTGTAAACTAATACAACAAATTAGGCTAATGGCATTCTAATTGCGCCAGTAGAATTATCATCTTCACAGGTTTATATAAAAATCTTTACTTGAAAGTGACCAGTTTAAGAAATTAATCAAAATACTGAGTTGGACGTGAGTTACTCACAAATTAGTCGATATTTTGATTAATTTCTTAAACTGGACACTTTCAAGTAAAGATTTTTATATAAACCTGTGAAGATGATACTGCCATTGTCGCAATTAGAATGCCATAAGTCTACTTTGTCGTATTAGTTTACAAATAGCGAAAAACCAAATTAAATTTGAATTTCGCGGGCAGAACTGTGTCTTCCACCTTAAATTTAAAGGACATTACTATTTTTAAAATTTTGTTTCAGATAGAAAAAGATCGGAAGTTAATGAAACTTTGGGATGGGACTGCAATATTTTCGACCTTCCTCCAGCTTTTCCTCAATAAGTTTTTTCCCAAAGTTTCATTAGCTTCCGACCTTTTTCCACCAAACCCCACTTTTTCCTACCTGTCGAGTGTCGACGGACTAAAGCGGCAGGTAGCCGCTGTTAGCTTTTGTTAAGCGTTATACAGTATACCTACTAGAACATTTTAAATCAAGGTTTTTTTGTTTTTGTAGACGGTATAGAAGTTTGCTACATATGTTTTGATAACAACATTGCACCTCTGAAAAACATGCTGAAGCTATCTTTCCAATGTATAGCGTATATGGTATGTATTGGAATACTACTTTGTGGAAGTCCATGATACACAAATAACAGCAAACATATTTTACTATAATTTGCCCAATTATTAGAAAAATCTGTTATGGCTCAATGTGCAGCATGCGCTATGCATCTCCTGATACTAGATATAGTTACAGGAAAAGAAAGCTGCCAAGCAAGCATTTTTTTTTATTCGATGATAAGCTAGTCCTTGACTGCGATCTCACCTGATGGTAAGTGACGTTGCAGTCTAAGATGGTAGCGGGCTAACTTGGAAGGGGTATGGCAGTGAATTTCAACCCATACCTCCAATTGGTTTCTACACTCCATCGTGCCGGAACGCTAAATCGCTGGGCGGCACGTCTTTGACGGTAGGGTGGTAACTAGCCACGGCCAAAGCCTCCCACCAGACCAGACCAGAGACAATTCAGAAATTATAAATTCCCATATTGACCCCGCCGGGAATCGAACCCGGGACCTCCGAGTTATAAGACAACAGCGCTCACCACTGCGCCAGGGAGGTCGTCAAAAGCCAGGGAAGTAGTTTATATTGAAAAGACTAAAGTACGGCAGTATAATTATTAACCAGTTTCTCCACAGCATCGTATCGTACATTGAAATACTAACCGCTGTCTTTAACATTATGGCTTATTAATAAGGTGGTGGCGAAACTGAAGTTCGAAACATAGTTCGAAGAGCTGATGGTCGTTGGGGTCCCAAGGTGCTGGAGTGGCGACCCCGCTCCGGGAAGCGCAGTGTTGGCAGACCCCCCACCAGGTGGACCGACGACATCAAACGAGTCGTAGGGAGCCGCTGGATTCAGGCGGCGCAAGACCGAGACCTGTGGAAGTCCATGCAAGAGACCTTTGTCCAGCAGTGGACGTCTATCGGTTGATAAAGAAGAAGAAGAAGAAACTGAAGTGGAAATGGGCGGAGCACATAGTTCGAAGAGCTGATGGTTATTGGGGTCCCAAGATGCTGGAGTGGCAACCCCGTACCCATCCCGTACCGGGAAACGCAGTGTTTTCAGACGCCCCACTAGGTGGACCGACGACTTCAAACGAGTCGCAGGCAGCCGCTGGATTCAGGCGGCGCAAGACCGAGGCCTGTGGAAGTCCATGCAGGAGACCTTTGTCCAGTAGTGGACGTCTATAGGTTGATAAAGAAGAAGAAGAATAAGGTGGTACCTAGCCGCAGCCAAAACCTTCCACCAGTCCAAACATCCCTGTGTTCTTCTTCTTACTGTGGCCCTCCTTAGCTCATTTATGCTCTTTGTATCATTCATTTCAACCCATCGCCATTCTCCTCTCGAATGAGGAGGGTCAGGGATTCCCAAACTATTTTGGGCAAGAGACCCCTTTTCCAAAATGACCTGATACCTCAGACCCCCATAGCCAAATTACTTTAAAAATTCTATCTCTAGTTTTTTCCTAAAGATACAATATACCAATTTAAAAACTTTGCGGTTGGTTAAGTGAGTAAACTTGACGATGTTTTCTCATTAAAATTAAATAAGTATACTTGTTTGTACAAGTTGGCACACGTAACACAACTTATACAGTATCTTGAAAGTTTCAAATAAGAAATTGTGTGAATTAATAGGGGTCGATTTTTAGACCTCGCCGACCCCGCAAAATCAGTTTTCGTTTATGTCGACCCCTGGGAAACCGATTTCGACCCCAAGGGGATATCGATCACTTAGGGAATCCCTGTTTAAGACACCATACAAAAAAAAAATATTAAGTGGCACTCGGGGACTGCCGCGGTAAAGCTATTGCTAAAATTTTTTATCAACTTATGCAATTATAATATTTATTGCAATATTTTTTTTGCATAATAAAAATTATGCAAAAAAAAAACAAACAAGAAAAGCGAACTGTCATTACTTCGCGAGTGAGATTCGAACCTGCGACATCATACGCCATACGGTAAAGAAAGCGGCCGCTCGCCCACTGAGCCAAATAGAGCTACTTGAGAACCTCTAAAATGTTGAACGCTTACTGAACGACGGTGTTAGGTTTATTTTCGTTACGGAATTTCTTGATTCGGTCGCCGCGCTCAGTTTGTCCTAGTTCAAAGCCCGCGATAAAAGCTATGCAAAAGCTTAAATATTGGCTAAGTGTGGATTGGCAGACTTTTGAAAACATTACGTAGAACTCCCAGGCGTGAAGTTTTCCTCGCGATGATCAAGATGAATTCAATGAATGCCACAACAAATACAGTCTCGTTTCACAGACGCTGGTGGTGCTGGCGGAGTACGGAGTGATAAACTATTTTGTGGACCGGATTGCCAACTCCTCCTACAAGCCTGCGAGCTCTGACGCGGTCAACGAGAAGGTTAAGGCGGAGAAAGCCTACGTGGATCATACTATAACACTGCGTAAGAATGCTTTGGCATGCTTTGAGTTTGCTCAAACTTTCAAGCAGATGACGTAAACTGATGACGTGATGATGATGACTCTAAAACTAATTCTGCGCTGTCGTTTGGGAACACGTCAATTGAGGTTCGAAAAATTTGTTAAAATGTACAGAATTGACTCGATTAATATTATCAGAAATCAATAACGAGAGAGAAGCAAGCGTGAAATTTTCTTAAGCAAAGCACACAGGAAACGTAACTGACAGTTATCCTTGATAGAATAGAATAGAATAGAATGGAAATATTTTTTATTCAAATAAACTTTTACAAGTGCTTTTGAATAGTCAATGAATCTACCACTGGTTCGGAATGCCCTTCCTGCCGAGAAGAACCAGCAAGAAACTCGGCGGTTGCTCTTTTCAAAACAGATAGGATTGCAACTAATGATATCCTATTAGCTTTGTGGAGAGAAAAGTTTCAATATAATTACAGAACACTGTTACATCGCTTCTGTAAAATTTCACTGAAAATGCAAACAGGAAATCACCATCTCTCATCTATATATATAAAAGAAAGTCGTGTTAGTTACACTATTTATAACTCAAGAACGGCTGAACCGATTTGGCTGAAAATTGGTGGGGAGGTAGCTTAGAACCAGGAGACGGACATAGGATACTTTTTAATATTATAAATGCGAAAGTGTGTTTGTATGTTGGTTTGTTTTTCAATCAAGTAGCAAAAAAGCTACGGATCGACGTGATTTTTTGCATGGGTATAGTTGAGAACCTGGAGGGTGACAAAGGCTAAGTTTTATCCGGGAAAATCAAAGAGTTCCCGCGGGATTTTAAAAATGAAATCCACGTGGACAAAGTCGCGGGCATCAGCTAGTTTTAATGAATTTGTAGATATTTTTAACTCTACCTACTTTTTCTTAGGATCTTTGAATGATGGACGAGTATCTACTTGTTCATTTATTCATCCCTATTTATATTTCAAGCGGGGGCCTCGAATTCTATACTAAGTCTTACTTATTTACTAAACAAATTATTATGCTAGCGGCACGCTATGATGGCCGGTTTGACGTTTGTCCGCTCATGAAGTTCCGTATTAATTGATAACGACTTTGAAGGAAATAATTGTATTACTTTATTGACGATAGTGATGTGCAGAGATTCATAAATTTTATCGAATGTAGTTTTAGGTTTAGGACTCAAAATTTATTTATTAAATTGATTTCTAAAATGTATACAAGTGTAGAAAAATCAGTTTGCACCATTTAAGGGGTGAATGTACTTGTGAATATGAACAATTTTCACTATGTGGACAAACCTCTGAAATCGCAAAAAAATATCAGCTGTTTCATACAAAAGGTAAAATTTTTATTTTTATATGATATATACCACAACTCGGCATTTGGTTTTCTAAATTGAAAATTTTTAAAAATGGAATCTAATACGATCGTCACATAGGATCGCTGGCTAGCACAACTACTACCTCCGGCAAACTCGCGTCAATGCTCAATGCAAAACAAAGCAGTTTCGAATTGACGTTGCTTCGAAAAGTATAAACTGTCAGTGCAATGCGATTGTGATATAGTTTTGACCTGGCTTTGGATTTCAAATATTGATACTGCATTACTGTTGACCCTTGCTCGTTAATTTGGACTCTGTTCAAGCCCTTTGTTGTGGATTTCGTCGATATGACCGAACGTACGCAGAGAACTGTTCTAAATAGTCAGACACGTGAGTTCGTAATACGCCTTCGTAACTATTTCGATCGTGAAGCTCAAAATGGAGGGCCAATTTTACCTATAACGTCAGTGGTTGAACGCGTAGCTGATGCGCTTAATATTGGACAACGAACTGTTAGACGGATAACTTAAAAAAAATATGGCGAGACTGGCACAGAAGAAAATAAACTTCACACACCAAAAAAGAGAAAACGAGCAAAACCAGTCGTAGGCATCGATAGCTTTGATGCCGATGCTATCCGAAGACATGTTTACGGCTACTATTTACAGAAGGAGTATCCAACAAGAAAAAAGTTGGTGCATTCACTGAAGGAAGCTGGATTATTCTTCGGTGGGGAAAGTTCTTTAACGAAGATTTTGAAGACCATTGGATTTCGATACAAAAAATGTAACAAACGCAAAATATTGATGGAAAGATTTGATATAGCGATGGCAAGGTATACTTTTTTACGGCAAGTGAAAGAAATCAAAAATTGGCAAAATGTTGTGTTCTTGGATGAAACATGGCTTAATGCTAACCATACTGTAGGCCGTTCTTGGAACGATGACACAGCAGCATCTACTTCCAAAGTTCCTGTAGGAAAAGGATCGCGACTTATAATTTGTCACGCCGGAACCATCAACGGGTTTGTCGAAGGTTCTCTCATGGCTTTTGCGTCAAAAACCACTGGAGACTATCATGAAGACATGAATGGAGAAAAGTTTACTGAATGGTTTACCTCAATGTTGTGTAGCCTCCCTGAACCATCTATTATAATTATGGACAACGCCCCATACCACTCGATGCAAATTGACAAGCCACCTGCCCAATCCCAAAAGAAAGCTGATATCGTCGCATGGCTTCGTAAAAATGGCGTAGATGCAAACATGAATATGTTAAAAGCGGAATTAGTACGTCTTTTAAAAGAAAACAAACCAACCAAGATCCGATACGTCATTGACGAAATAGCATTAGAACATGGGCACAGAGTTATACGGTTACCGCCTTACCATTGTGAGTATAATGCGATTGAGTTGGTGTGGGCTCAAATTAAGGGATATGCTGCAAGACACAATACAGAACCCCCATTTACCACAAAAAAAATGCTAAAATTATTAGAAGAAGCTTGTGAACATGTGACTAAAGGAGACTGGGAAAAGGTTGTGAATAGAACTGTTAAATTAATAAGGGAAGATTATGAAAGAGATGTGAAAATAGATATTATAGAAAACGAACATATAATTATTAATGTAGGTGATGATAGCAGTGACGACAGTGAAAATAGTAGTATGGACGAATCTGATTAATTATGGCCTTTTGTGGCACCTTTTTTGGTATCTTTTGTATTCATATGTTTCTTGTGTGCATATAAAGTATGTATATTCATTTTCATTCAAATATTCAGTTCGTTCAAATAAATTAAATAAACATATACATTTTTGTTTTATTAAACCTATTTAATCAGGTACAAAAACAAAACTTAATTGTTTTTTGTTCGAGAATAAATTGACATTCCACATCACTATTGTAATGTGTCAAACCGGCCATCATAGCGTGCCGCTAGTTTAGGCATGATTTAGAAGAGGATTTTTTAAAGTTGAACTCACCACTGTCTAGTGGTGCCTTCAAACCTTACCCCACTATGTAGTTGAAACCTTAAGAAATCCTCTGCCTGGATTTTTCCCCGGCACTCCCGTCTGAGAGGCCCAGGGCAGACCGCCGTTATTTGCCCGCTATTAAGCCCAATTCAGACTGTGCCTCGTTCATTGTTAATTTTTGCGAACATTTGTTTGCGAAAATGAAATGATGAATGATATACGGTTCATTTTTAGAGGTTCCTGCTTTCATTTTCGAGGCTTCATCGATGAGTCATCGAAAATGAACCGCATAAATTCGACCTTAGGGCATAGGGCATTAGGATGCATTTTCGCAAAAAATGTTCGCAAAAATGAACGATGAACGAGGCACCGTCTAAATTGGGCAAATAGCAGACGATGTATTCACTGTAGGTGTGTTTATAGCTCGGCAGGAGATCCGGGACGCGATGCTGGCGAGTAACTTACACAAGCGATATTGGAACTGCTGCAAACCTTTCGCAGCCGTGCAAGGGGTCAACTTCTCCGTTAAAAGAGGTGACAACAACTTCTTGAAATACTTACAAAAATCTCTTCCCTTTCAGAAATAAATCGATTTCTACGCCATCCTAACGTAAAACTTATACTGTAGAAACTTATACTTGTGGTCTTTCTATTAAGTATTACTAATATTATTGTCAGGAACATGGTTTAATTGTCAGATTCATGTTTAAAATTGATAAAGACTTTAAGAAATGATAAGGATGTCGTCATTTTGTTTATTGAAATTAGTTTAATTGAATCAACATTTGTCAATGTTGACAGTGTTGGCACGCCATCTTGCGCGCCATCTTGGAATATTAGTATAAATGCAGCTATTTTGACGATGCGAGGGCAGTCTCCGACAGTCTCTCATCCGATTAATAGATCCGTTCGTGTCTAGGTCGTTGTGTTTGATTGAGGGATTGCGATAGCAATCGCGCCCTAATCGAATAAATATTGCCAGTGCGCTTAAGATTAATGTAATTGATTAATTAATGTTCATATGTTTTTGATAACCACCCTCACGTTCAGATGGTGTTTGTCTGTCGTGTTGGTGGTTGAATAGATTAGATGTGAGGAAAGGGGCCGTTATGGGGATGGAGGAGACGGCTATAGGTAGGGTTTAAGCGTTTTAAGAGAATAAATAAATATTCTCTTAAGGCATGATTAGTTTGTGAGCAATAGGCTTTGAGTGGCTCGGTTTTAAAGAGTAAGGTGTCGATATTTGTGACAACTTCAGAAGTGACAATGTGAACCCAAAGGTATGTAAGTGATGACTACCTACTTTATATGAAATGTCATACCTTCAATATAGTTGTGAATAATTATTTATCGAATATGTAGCTAATGTTATAGTGTTTCATTTAATGTTATAGAATTGATGGTGATGATTTAGTTATAAGTTGTTGAAAGGCTTTGTCCTTCACAATAATTTTATAGTGACTACAGTGATTCTATCTACAGTGGTTCTTCTCGGCAGGAAAGGAATTCCGAACCAGTGGTAGATCGACTATTCAAAGGCACTTGTAAAAGTTTATTTGAATAAAAAAATATTTCTATTCTATTCTATTCTATCATATCACTTGGAACGTTTGGTCAAAGCTACTTTTTGATAATGTATCCTTGCTATATTCAACATTTGGAGAAATAGTCTTTCTTTTGTTATGAGAACTCGATACATTTTGAAGATGTTAAAAAGTTGAAGGTATGACAACAATTATGAATCATTTATATACCCACATAAAATAATTTTCATATTTTGATTTTGCTGCTGTAAAGTTAAGGCAAATAATATTAATACAGTTGCGAACTTGATGGACAGTTTCATTAAAAGTGTGGGGTTTATAAGGATAGTGAGTGAATAATGGATTAACAAAGTTTATTATATATTGGACTAAATGTGTTCATGTGTATCCAGGTTACTTTAATGGTGACTATGTAAGTCCTTAAGTTGTAACCATGTGTGTTAATGCCATTCATTTCAACTGACAAGAGTTTCCCATAAAAATTTAGTGTGGCAATCAAATTCAAGATTTGTGGTTTTCGTTATGTTTTATTTGGAGGGTAAAATGAAATAATGAGTTGAGTGAAAATGATAGTTTGTAGCAGCCAAAGTTTGATACATATAATATTTGATTCTAAGCCTTCTTACTTGGACGGCATAGTTGGACCATGAGTTGAGTCAAAATGATAGTTTTAGTTTTGGATGGTAACTATGTATGTTACCTACTGTATTGTTAAAATGATAGTTTTAGTTTTAGATGGTAACTATGTATGTTACCTACTGTATTGGTCCAGGTGCGACTATAGGCGGTAACTATGTATGTTACCTAGTAGTTTTAGATGGTAACTATGTATGTTACCTACTGTATTGGTCCAGGTGCGACTATAGGCGGTAACTATGTATGTTACCTAGTAGTTTTAGATGGTAACTATGTATGTTACCTGCTGTATTGGTCCAGGTGCGACTATAGGCGGTAACTATGTGTGTTACCTAGTGTATTGGACCAAGTACGTCCAACTAAGTATGATACCCACTATATTGGACCCAGTGCGTCCATGAATATTCGAGTTTTGGCCGGGTGTGCCCGTGGGTTGAAAAGAAGTGATAAATTATGTTTGTTTGACTGCGGGTGTCCTAAAGATAAGTGAGTGTTAAGTGATACATGAAATGAAATCGTTTATTTGCTAAGTGTGGGTAGTGAAGCGATAGTAATATAATGTAAGAAATTATTCTCTTTCACATTTTGCTATGTTGTGCATGGCGTGCAAATTCGCAGTTGAATATCTGCATTTAATGAAAAAAAAGAAACATTAAAATAAAATGCCATACATGATTTGATATTTGAACAAAATAGTTTATGATAGTGTTTTATCCACTTTTTATCCACTATTATTTTGAGCCTAGGGGATTTCAAACATTACTGAAATATTTTAATTCTGTTTGAGCAATTTTATTCTAAAATATAGAAACTCACATACATACATACATGAACCCTGAAAGCAATATACTCCTTTTTTCAGGCAGTCGTATAAAAAGGGTTATTTGGTCCACTTTATTGACAGAATAAATTTATCTTGACACATTGTAGTTATTAAAGATATTTTGTAATAAAAAGATACTGAGATGTCGTAATAGTCTACCCGCCTAGTAGAATAAAATCAGAACCAGTCTAGAATCGAGAATAATTATCAATATTGGGCAATATTGAATCTTTTTAATGGGTTCTCCTGTTTTTTATCAAACTTATTATATATTTTTCCAAACTTTGAATCTCCGTAATTTTCCTAAGTACCGTATTTATCCTGAAAAAAAATAAACCTACCTTCTAATTGTGATAAATAAGTGGTTTAGAGGTGGGCCAAGTGTAACAGTGAATTATATCTTGGGTAATGTATTAGCAATCATTTAAATGATACGAAGGTGGGAAAACATGTGACACGATTTAGGACAAAATTATCCTTTGATGAACTTAAGATCACTTGTATGGTGGTAAATATTGTCAATATAATGATTTTTCTTAATTGGCCGCGAGAGCAAGGATGGCTTGAACTTTAATCATAATATGAATGGCAAGTCTGTAAAAAGTCGTAATTAATTCAGAGTATTTTCTTCATTATTACGTCATGTACCTCTTTGGTCAGCATTTGCGGGTAGGATACACGATTGATTGACCGCGTGAATTGATGATGCGTTGTTTTTGTAACACTTGCCAATATTTTTAAAATGGATATAATATGAAATTATTATTGAATTAAGTAAATGTGCCTTCGGGTCGTTTGTTAATAAATATTTTTGCGAATGTAAAAAAAAAATAAGTTTGAAGAATTACGTCTATATACACTTTGCTTTATAATAATGCGTTTGTATGGAGAAAAAAAAGTCGCGTGAGTAGTTTTAAAAAAAAAGAGGGTTATTTTTAATGTTTTTGCAATCGGGCATTTGACAGTTTAATCTGAAGTAAGATAGATCAGTATTGTTGGTGAAGACAATTTTTTTTATGAATAATTATTTACTTACTCACATTTTATAAAATTTTATTGCGTACCTACCTGATTACAGAGTATGGCAGGTACATGAAATATTTTATTCATGAAAGCTTGACTTGATGAACCGAGGAACGGGAAATCTCAATTAATATTTATTTATTTACTTACTTATTTTAGGAAAATCAACAGCGAATTTTAGTAATATTAGACTTAAAAACTAGAGACAAATTATATGGCCCATTACAGATTTTCTCAAAAAGAAACAATTACAAAATAATTAGTCAAATGTGTGTGTGTGTGTGTGTATGTGTAGAGTATTATATATTATATTCTTTTCATTTTATACATAACTTCAGTAGCAAGTTTTGGTAGCATATTGGTGTAAAGTATATTAGTGACACATAGTGCTTTTGAGAGTTGCCTGGTATTATCATTGTGAATATTTGAAGTTGATGAATGTGATGACAATGAGCTTTTCTTTGATGAAGAATGTTCTAATGTGTATATTCTAATGAACTGTTTCTTGGTGAGTTGATGAAACATTTGTGTTTTGAGGATATTCACTACGGGTAGGTACGTTGGGCTGAGTATATTGACGAGGTTTTGATCATGAATTGTTGATTATTTATAATTATTGTAAATCAATTTGGTGATCGATTTACCAATGTATAGCGATGAAAATTACGATTATTACTACGCAAAATAAATAAACAGTTGTGTCATATACTTACGTAGGTATAATGACAGATGGAAACTGAAGAGACATAGGTTAAAATACACTTTGAGAAGGTAAATTACTGGAGCAAAATATTGTGCAATACTTAGAATTATAACTAATTTTGTTTTGTCTTATTCTTGATATCTTGTCTTGATTTAGATAACTCGTGTTTAACTGTGCTAATGCTAAAAAATACTTATTTAGTGGCATTCTTAAACCATGCGTCAGAGAAAGTTAATGTGTAGTTTTATGAACTATTAATTTAATGTGAACGCCCACAATTTGATGCATAGGTAAACATTTTCTAACATTGATTTATTTATTTATTTATTGAAAAGGTTCACAAAACAGGTTGCAACCAAATATAAACGTAATACAATAACATCAGATTTGGGTTCCAGGTAACAACCCTTAATATGTGTACACAGTGGTTATATAATTTATGCATAGAATCTATAGAGATTATAGGTAGAATTACACAGTTTACTCAGTTACTCAGTTAGTAAAGATAACGTAAATATTCAAAACTTAATACAACTTAAAGAGTATTTTTGAATATAAATATGCCCGTCTAAAACTAAAGTTGTAAGTCGCTTGATTATGAGGTCAGAAAAAGTTTATGTATTTGGTTTTTAAATAGGTTTGCGTTATTATTGAAAATGTCAATATTACTGTGGTTAGTTATGTTAAGATCATTAAATAGGCGGTACATACGAAAAATGGGATTGTAAAAGGAAGTATTATTTTTGTGGACACTAAGAGTGAAAGTTTTTGGATTTCTTAATCGGAAGTTAAAATTAATATTGTTCAACAAGATTGATTCTACAAAGATAGGCAGCAAGCAGATTATTTTTTTATAAAAAGGTATTTCAACGCATTTGTCGTCAACTTGCGCCTGTAGCAGTAATTTGAGGATAATATTTTAAAAAGAAACTGCATGGAAGTTTGAAACGATAATATCTTAAATTTTATAATTTTAATAATTTCAATTTGAATTGAATTTGAATATATTTTATTTCCATTATTTATGTGCAAGAAAAAAATCCCTTAATATAATAATAGAAGAAGTGGACGGGGGTGAAGCTTGTCTCTATGTGGAGATTTCTTCAAGCTTCCATAAGAGTGAGGTGAAATTAAAAAGTGTTACATGGGTCTAAACTATACATCCCTAAATGATTATATACTATAATAATATATAATTTAATTATATAATAAAGAACAAATGCACAAAAATAAATAAATATTGTAATAAATATATACTATACATTAAGAAAGATAGTGCTGCTTCACTCTTGATTTGAAAGTGTGTTTTGACTAACTGTCATTCATATGCTAAGGTACCTAGTGAGTTCCATAGGCAATAATGCAGTGAACAAAATATCTTTCTGAATATTTTCAAACTGATTTAGTAACTTATGGTATAAAAAGAGTTTCATTGACGATGGGAATAAAATTATAGAAAAGAAGGAAGGGTGATTTTGAGAGGTCCTTCGTTAATTACATTACAAATCGATCTAGGTACTGATATAGTTAGATTGTCTAGGTCTTCTTAAAGGATTTAGCAATTAAGTTCAGTTTTGATTAGTAGCTAGAGATTTGAGATCATCTGCTAATAAAAAAAATTATATAATTATATATATTGCGACAGCTTGACAGAGATGTGATGTTAGAGATAGATTTTCAGAATTTGAACCGTTTACCAATAACGAACAAATTAATTGTTTTGATTTAATATTGAGTTATTTTAATACGATTATACTTCATGGCTTCGTACTCAAGGTTATAGACTTGGTAGTATACGCATTCGTAGTGGTTACCGTTCACTTTATTGAGATTTAAATATATATTTTTTTTTTTTTTTAAATAGGGTAGGTTGATATAATATCGTCCCTGCGCCGTACAGCTATTAGGTACCTCATTCGCTTTTTAGTGCGCTACCGTTCCACCACGCCCTCGCCTAATTTAATTTTAAAGTGTTATTTAGAGTGATATTTAAAACGTAAAAAAGTAAACAAATAATATTTTTATAATGCCCAAACCTAAGGGTGATAAATGTGAATGTGTTAAAAGCAAAAATTAAGAAGTTTGAAATGAAATTACAATCAGTCGGATGATTCTGACACAACGTCGATTGCACATAAATCCCAAAATGCACCGTTGGGTTATCAAGGTAAGATTGATTATTATTAAGTAATAATAATTGTGCTATGGTTTATTGGTGCTCGAGAAATTAGTGTCTTGTGTATTGTACATTGGGATTGTTTCTTCACTATACGAGTTGGCTATTACACGATATTATTAACCCTAATGTAGGGACACAGTATTGTGGACAGTTCGTGCTTTTGCATTGGGGCTGTTTCTTACTGTTTATTATACTCGTGATAGCTAATAAACCTGAGTGAAAGTGTTTTCTTATAAAACACACAGTATTGTGGACAGTTCGTGCTTTTGCATTGGGGCTGTTTCTTACTGTTTATTATACTCGTGATAGCTAATAAACCTGAGTGAAAGTGTTTTCTTATAAAACACACAGTATTGTGGACAGTTCGTGCTTTTGCATTGGGGCTGTTTCTTACTGTTTATTAAACTCGTTATAGCGAATATACCTGAGTGAAAGTGTTTTCTTATAAAACACACAGTATTGTGGACAGTTCGTGCTTTTGCATTGGGGCTGTTTCTTACTGTTTATTAAACTCGTGATAGCGAATAAACCTGAGTGAAAGTGTTTTATTATAAAACACACAGTATTGTGGACAGTTCGTGCTTTTGCATTGGGGCTGTTTCTTACTGTTTATTAAACTCGTGATAACGAATAAACCTGTGTGAAAGTGTTTTCTTATAAAACACACAGTATTGTGGACAGTTCGTGCTTTTGCATTGGGGCTGTTTCTTACTGTTTATTAAACTCGTGATAGCGAATAAACTTTATTGAAAGTGTTTTCTTGCGAAACACACAGACTGTGGACAGTTCTTACTTTTTGTATTGGGGGTGTTTCTTACTGTTCTTTAGTCAGTTTGTAGGCAGTAATTGCTATTTTATTGGGACTGCTTCTTACCACAGATATATGATTAACTTAAGGAAAGTCTGTTTTGACTATGAGACACAGTATCCGGAGTATGAGAAGTATGAGAAATATTAAAATCAGCTCAACGTTTATGGTTTACTTACCCTTTTTTCTGAATTCTATTTTTCACATGTATTTTACATGTTGATTTCGGACAGTTAAATTATGAATGTCGAAAATAAAACGACGCTAAATTAGAATGTTAGCCAGATTTGTTGTTTTATTGGTATCTGCCTGGCCTGCTGTTGAGTACAGTTGTTTTTATACAAAACTTTCTGAAAGGTGTCTTGTACTAATAACCTTAGTTTAAAAATTTTAATAATTACGAAAATTTCATACGAAATCCATTGAAACTTTAGTTTGAATGGTGGGTTCGTACTATTGACCAGCCAGTATATAAAATTACGATAATAATTGATAACTATGGCCTGGAAATTCTCTTTGATGTCTCGACGACTGGGTAGGGATATTGCCTGTGGAAATAAGAGAGCTAATGGAGTGACGATGAAAATAAATGACATAATAATTATTTGAAAATAGCTCTTTTTACTGGTATAAAAATATTTGTCAGAGAACTGTGTGACACCCAGATCCTCCTTCGTAATGATAATTTTGTACGTTAATCGAATAGGAGGTTATTCAGTTTCCACATTTGACCAATGATGACGTCATGGCTATCTCAGACGGAGATTCAGAACAACAGGAGCCGGAACTGAACCCAAATTCAAACCCCGGTATGCGGTACACCGAATGCAGTTCTATCTAATCAGAGAGCTGCGCCGAAACTTTCTCCGGAGCCTATTGGAATACCTACAGCAGAAAACTTTGGACTTGACAGTGATAGTTAAAAGATATTCTTGATATAGAACCATAGTTGGTTCTATCTGATGTTATCAATAGTCAGATAAAATCATTTTTATCCAAATATTACAAACATAAAAAAAAAAAAAAAAGATTTGGCTATTAGATTACAACATTGGACCACGATGGGTCAACAATGGAACAGCTTAAGTAGCTAAATGAAAGTTTTTTAACTTCTGAAATTTCCAAGTTGATAAATCTAATATTGAAAAACGCAATGAAGCAATAGGAAACAAACAAGTTAAAACGTCTTCGACTATTAGTTATTTAGGAGAAGCCATCACGCTGTTATAATCCACAAGAGAGAGAAATACTTCATTGTTCAAACTATTGACAAAAGCCATAAATAAATTAGGAATTATTAGGAAGATATTTCCAAAGAAGAAGATCTCGCGAAACACAACACAAGATACAACACCAAATTCTACAAGAAATTTAAAGGGTCAGGGTTGGCTAGCAGGCCAATGGGACCCACAAGGACAAAAGACCCTGCGATGACCTCAACACATATTCGGCGAGACTACTTCTCGATAGTCCTGGAATCAACAGCAACGAACGAGCTAAAAACGTCGTTAATTATAGTTAATATCGTTATTAACGTCGTTAAAACTTGCTGACAGGCTGTCCTTATTCTATAAGGAATGGTATATGATCGCTAATGACCCTACGGTTCTTTCATACATCAAATGTTTCAAAATTCCTTTTTTCACGAACACCATCCCTAACAGTACCTCCTAGCAACCGTGTATAAAAATGTAACCTTTATAACAAAGGGTACTTTTATGTAATTTTATGGATTCTATCAGTAATTTTACTAGCTGGCGCTATTTCAAAATCTGAAGCTCGATCTGACCAATATTTATCGAATGTTTTTTGCAATACTTAAGCCAAATGAAAAGATGCGCTTTATTTAAAACTTAAAATCGTTAAAAATAAAACATCAATGAACACACAATAAAGAGTCATTTCTAGATGAAAGACTCAATAACTTTGCTAAAAATTATTTATTTTATTTTAGAATACACTAAATACATGTGAAACATACATTTATTATAAAACGATAATGGTTACAGTAGTAGGCATAAAACTGTCGCGCGACGCTTACAATCAAGATTAAGTTTTAGTAATAAAATTATATAATTAATAACATTATGTGCACAATATATTTATAACACACATACTTTTTATTAAACACAAATGAGGATAAAATTATCCACTATCCATCCAGGTTCCAGTTTGATGAATTTATCATTAAATTTAAGATCTTACCTTTCGGCTTAAATACTGCTCTTTTTGTAAATATACTTAAAATACTACTTTTGTGTTCACTAAAGTATGAAACCAGTAGTAAAATTATTGAGAACATGTGGACAAATACTCACTGTAATTTATTATACATATACCATATTTGTAGTGTTGGAAACTACTAATATGAAACATGTTATCAAAACTTACAAGAAACCACAAAGTTTCTTACGAATCTGGGTTTCTTTTTTAAAAAAAATGATAAAAGTAATAATTTTAATCTATCTAAAACTTTAGATTTTAATATAGTAGACACAGGTCAACAGAAAGTTTTATTTCTTCGCTTCATATAAAATGTGCTCTTCGGAGAACTTTGAAAAAGATCAAGAATCTAGGCGTACGCATCAAGATATTGAATAGCAACTTGCATTAATCTGCTTTATACGCTTAAAGACAAATTATACTCAAGTTTGGTTCTTCAAACATTGATTTATGTGGATAATAAATATCTGTCAAAGATACTTCTCATAGCACAGAGACCCAGATGCGAACGCAGTAGGAATATACTTTTACGATATCATGATCTAACCTTTACTATTAAATGCATTTGCATTTTCTCTATAAGTAACTTAGATTTTAAAATCGTTACGTAAAATTATTTCTGATAATAAATACCAAGGGTATAATTATTTATTGTTCCACACTGGGCTATCTAGCCATGGTATCCACTGTTTAAAAATCTTTTAATGTCAGAAATGTTGATGTTTAAAGGGGCTGGATGATTGACCTTATCAAACGATCAACAATCAGGGTGCTCAATATTTTACATTAAATTTATATTGGTCAACTATACAGTTGATCAATCATAGTATAAACATATCCTAATCAGATCCTAAATCTTTAAACAATTTCTAAAAAAAAAAAAAAACAAAAAAAAAAAAAAAAAATGTTACGCTTACTGCACAAAGAGTACAAACATTATCAAAAATAAAAGTGTGTAATATCAGTGTGTTTCCATCTGATATATTAAAACTCCTAGATTAAAACTGTTGGTCATTCCATTTTTTAAATAAAAACCAGAGATTTCGCCTGGAAAAACATTGCATATCTTTACTAAACCACTTCGCTTGGGGAAAATGGAGACTCCATAATATTTCTTACTTAAAAAAAAAAAAAAAACATACTCATAAATTGGACGGTTTACAAATTTTATCACGTTGTACCTATATAAAATACCTTGAACCAAACTGGAATTTATACTTCCATATCTCCTCCATCATTGGGCATGCTACCACATCTGCTGCGCAAAGGTTAAATGTTTCAGTGGATCATAATATGAGAACTACTGCAGGCTGAAGCTTAAGTTCCCATACTTTTGCTAGCTTTTATAATCGGCCTATCAATGCCCGAAATGATTTATTTAGCTATTATGAATGATTCAATAAAAACAAATTGTTGTTTGATAACCCATAGTCATTGTATGGTTTTTTGTTATATTATTAACAAAATATTTACATATATATAAAAAAAAAAAAAAAAAAACAACTTAACCAATACATCTTCTCATATTTTACGAATCTTAGCTCTAAAAGTCTACCAAGTCTATAACCTTGAGTACGAAGCCATGAAGTATAATTAATGATTAAACGAACTTACCTGTAAGTGAAGTTCTATCATAATTATACGAAGGCTTCGTACGAAGAGGTTATAACCCTCCCACCCTCACGTTATGCGTTTACCCTTAATCGTAAAATATGAGGTGGTGTATTAGCTGAACTCTAAACTAAATGAGGTACCTAATAGCTGTACGGCGCAGGGACGATATTATATCAACCTACCCTATTTAAAAAAAAAAAAAATATTTATTTAAATCTCAATAAAGTGAACGGTAACCACTACGAATGCGTATACTACCAAGTCTATAACCTCTTCGTACGAAGCCTTCGTATAATTATGATAGAACTTCACTTACAGGTAAGTTCGTTTAATCATTAATTATTTAGTTATTTTAATGCAAATTAATGGTTGTTTACTATCGATATGTATATGTATTCGATATTCTTGTTGACCATATTTTTTTTAATGAATAATAAATTTTATAGAAATATAGAAATAGAAATTCGTTATTTGCTTAATGTGATAACTCACAAAGGATGTTCATTGCTAAAAAAAAAGTTCAACACATTAGCCTTAGCGGCGTACAAATATTTTGATTTGTCGGTATAAAATAGAAATTACATATATAAAGAATAATAATTAAGTACATACATTTGAACTAATTAAAACTAAAATGTCAGAACAGAAACCAAAAATCAAATTATAAATATTTTTTATCATGCTGGAAATATTCTTCTTAAGAGTATTGAGCCATTTCTTCAGCTTTTGAGTAAATTGTTTTATTGGAAGTGGTTGCATGTCAGCTTTTAACTGCCATGGCATAACAACTTTTGTTATGTAGTACTTGTCCGTGTCGCTTTTGTAAGGATTAGTTTATTTAGAAATCTTAAAGATCTATTATTGAGATCACTATTTAGATGACGGTGAATGTTTTCTTTTTACAAAATAATTTGTTTTTTAATTAAAATGTTACAAAAAACTTATAGCTAAACTAATCTAATTACTATACAAGTCATGCCCGCGTGGAACGGTGCCAAGAATACTGGCTGCATTTCCGCGCTGGACAGCCAGGCTGATCCTTTGCGCAAAAAAAATGAGCCAGCCCAAATAATTGATAATGAATGTTTTATAAATAAGAGATTTTAAGATAAAAACACTGGTTTAAAAAAATGAAAAATGATATAATATTATTTGATACTAGTTTTGGGTTGTAGCCAGCAGATGTATCCAGTAATTTTTTTTTTTGAAAAGACTAATTAATGCGTGATATTTTTGTCAATTCGTAGTCTGCAATGCTCTATAGTAGGTACAGAGCTGATGACACCGCGTTCGCGAGTGTGGTGGTGAGGTAGGCTACTTGTTTAGGATAAATAGGGGATAATTTGATGTTATGGGAATTTACTTAAAGTTAACTAAACCAGGGTGAGGTAAGTTTGCTTTCGAAGTGAGTGAGTCACTTGAATGACTTCCAATTTCAAGATGATATTTGGGTGAATAGCCATTCAGGAACATGGTTGAAATGAAACAGTGTAATGGACTTGATTAGTGACTATTTGTCGCGGGATTTTTACTGGTTCTTCCCGCTGGGTTGCGGTGTTTCGAACCAGAGCTATTAATTTAAAACTTATTAAAAATTAAGTACTTAATATCATTGTCTAATTGACTAGACTAGAGTTGGAAGAGTTTATCAATGCAGAGTTTAGTTTGTAATTGACAGATAGTTTAAAAATATCTTAATTATTGTTTCTTATCGATTATTAAATAATTTTCCAGAGTAGTTGTCCGCTGTTAGTTTTGAGCATCACAACCATTTTCAAGCATCGATTCAGTATATCAATAAAAAGTGCGCCCATAAAGAAAATTAAAATGTTACCCATAAAAATATGTTTGTGATGTTACGGTTCGGTATTTCATGCAAGCTCCCATACTGTGCGAGTGCTTTGACATGTGATGCAAAATCGCTGGTTTAAATTGATTGGCTATTGAAATAGGGAAAGAGGTAGAGGAAAACACGGGGACGTGTTTAGTTTCAGGACGGCCGAACTGTCAGGAACATGGTTTAATTGTCAGATTCATGTTTAAAATTGATAAAGACTTTAAGAAATGATAAGGATGTCGTCATTTTGTTTATTGAAATTAGTTTAATTGAATCAACATTTGTCAATGTTGACAGTGTTGGCACGCCATCTTGCGCGCCATCTTGGAATATTAGTATAAATGCAGCTATTTTGACGATGCGAGGGCAGTCTCCGACAGTCTCTCATCCGATTAATAGATCCGTTCGTGTCTAGGTCGTTGTGTTTGATTGAGGGATTGCGATAGCAATCGCGCCCTAATCGAATAAATATTGCCAGTGCGCTTAAGATTAATGTAATTGATTAATTAATGTTCATATGTTTTTGATAACCACCCTCACGTTCAGATGGTGTTTGTCTGTCGTGTTGGTGGTTAAATAGATTAGATGTGAGGAAAGGGGCCGTTATGGGGATGGAGGAGACTGCTATAGGTAGGGTTTAAGCGTTTTAAGAGAATAAATAAATATTCTCTTAAGGCATGATTAGTTTGTGAGCAATAGGCTTTGAGTGGCTCGGTTTTAAAGAGTAAGGTGTCGATATTTGTGACATTATAAATTCCAAAATATGTTTGTTTTTTGATTGTTGGATTCAATCACGCAGTAGTGGAGCAAAGAATCGAATACCTTTTAGGTATCCCGGAATAACAGAGAGTTCCCGCGGCATTTTAAAAACCTAAATTCACGCGGACGAAGTCGCTGACAACTAATTAGTTATTTACCTATTTTTAAATTAATTGTCGTGGGAAATCAACTTAGCGTATACGCTACGCTTCTACTACTACGCTGTTATAACTGCATTTTTTTATTAATTGTCGTGGGAAATCAACTTAGCGTATACGCTACGCTTCTACTACTACGCTGTTATAAGAGCATTTTTTTATTATAGTCGGAATTATAATTCGATTCCACGTTTGACATTAGCTACTGTCATTTTGTAAAATAATGATACCACATATAATAGTGTAGTGATGAACACAAAAATCGATAAACAATCGCGATTTATGTTTATGTAATCATAATATTGGTGTGGCAATTAAAGACTAAATTATTGATTTTTTATTTAAATAAATACAAAATTACTCATAATAATTATCTATTAATTAGTAACCGCTGCTTTATTTTATAAAAAGTTAATATTTTTGTTTTTTATATTAAAACAAAACTTATAATAAAAGAACCTAGATAGTTTTTTGTATTGGCAAACTCAATTGTGGTGATGGATAATGCACCTTACCACTCCCGAAAATTGGAAACGGCACCAAAAATGAGCTGGAAAAAAGCTGCCATTCAAGACTGGCTTTTAAATAAAAATATTCATTACGAACCAGATATGGTTAAAGCTACGCTTTTAGAACTGATTCCACATAATGAGCTTTTAATAAGTACGCTGTAGACGAAATGGCAGCACAACATGGGATCACGGTTTTAAGACTGCCCCCTTACCATTGCGAGCTGAACCCTATCGAATTGATATGGGCGCAGGTAAAGGGGCATGTAGCTCAAAATAATAAAACCTTCAAATTGACAGACGTGAGAAATTTATTTGAGGAAGGCATTCAAAAAATTACGGCTACCGAATGGTCTAAATGCGTATCCCATGTTGTCAAAGAAGAGGAAAAAATGAGTAGGCTAGATATTTTAATTGACAATATCACAGACACATTTATAATACATGTTACAGAAAGTGACAGCGATAGCGATAGCGAAGACGGCGACGATTTATAAAATAAAATATTACCATAATACATCTATTTGTTTTATTTCTCATGTTCTTTCATGATCACATTTTTTTATTTATTTCACACACAATTATTAAAGAAAACTCTCAGATCCTTAATAAAATTAATCGTCATAACTAAATTATCCGTTCAGAAATATTTAATTTCCTGATATACTTAGTTTCTATTAAAGTAGTAGTTGTTTAGATATACTACTATAAACGAGAGGAATCGATTCGGAAATATTCCATTTCCGTATCGAATAATTTCGTAACGTCACTATTTAGTACTTGTCATAACGTTGCAACACTGAAATTGTCAAATCTGGAATCGAATTAAAATTTCGACTATAATTGTCGTGGGAAATCAACTTAGCGTATACACTACGCTTCTACTACTACGCTGTTATAACAGCATTTTTTTTTTATTAATTGTCGTGGGAAATCAACTTAGCGTATACGCTACGCTTCTACTACTACGCTGTTATAACAGTATTTTTTTATTAATTGTCGTGGGAAATCAACTTAGCGTATCATACGCTACGCTTCTACTACTACGCTGTTATAACAGTATTTTTTTTATTAATTGTCGTGGGAAATCAACTTAGCGTATCATACGCTACGCTTCTACTGTTCAGTAACCAAAGTACGCTCAAATCTGCAATTGGCAATACTGGGTCACTCCTGCTGTGCCGTAACACGATTGGCCAATGCTGGCAACCTTATACGCCGCTAGCGCCACCAAAAAAAAAAAAAAACTATCAGATGAGATGCAAGAAGAAAGCCCGTTCGTAACGTGTGTTCTGACTGTGTGCTCCACGCCGTGCGTGAATCCAGAAATTTACAAAAGGACTGCTTAATTGTGCCGTACAACGCTAATCCTCCGGAGAACAGTTTTTGTGCCGTGTCTCATAGCTGTGCCTTCGAGGAACCTGGCCGAACCAGAAGCAGTAAGTGGTCTCTTTATTGTAGATTGACGGTTTGAATGTACTCTGGATAACGGGACACGTCCAGAGCAGGAATCGTATTCCAGAAAGGTCCTTCGAAGCAACATTTCTGGCCTTCGAGCCGTATTATAATATAATTTTTCAAAAAAAACCAGTGCTAACCTATACCTATATTTTATCTTATTTTATCTAAAATTTACATAAATATACGTATTTGTATCTTATATTATTATTATTTATATGTATTTTATGTATATTTCAGTATAACATTGCGATAGTTCGTAATTATTGCAATAATTTGATTCTTTTGTTGCGTGACGTGGTCGCTGTGTAGTGTTAGTGTTAAGAAAACATGGCGGAACCTACACTCACGGACAAATTAGAGTTAAAGCTTAAGGCTTTGCATTTTAAAAGAGATTATCTCTTTACAAAAGCGCAGAAACTGTATGATTCTGCGAAGTCGGTGAAAGATGATTCCAATAAAATGCAAGGTTTTATCGCTCAATTTACCGAATTAGATAAGTAATGTTCGAACAAAATTTGAAAATACCATCATGGAGATTTTGGAAGTAGAAATGCAATTAAAACCCGGTGTTAAGTTATCTACATCGCAATTAGATGCTTTTGAGGCGTTGTATGACGAATGTAGTTGGCTCGCGCGTAAATATCAAACACGCGGTAATTCTGAAAAAAGTAGATCGAGCGAGTTACCAAAACCGTCGCTTCCAAAGTTAACTTTGTTTGAATTTGATGGTGAGTTGGAGAATTGGACTACATTTTATGATACGTTTACTTCACTTGTGCATAGCAGAGACTTTACAGACATCGATAAGTTTCATTACTTGATTTCGTGTGTAAAGGGCAGTGCGCTTAATCTTGTTAAGAAATTACCTATTACCGCTGCTAATTATCCATTAGTGTGGCAAAGTTTATTAGAGAAATATCAAGATAATAGGGCACTTGCGAGTAGGTATCTCGATAAAATGTTAAATTTTACTCCGTTGAGTAAGGATACCAGTTCAAATCTTACTTTGTTTGTTGAAACGTTTGATCATTCACTTAAAGCGATTCAAGCGCTTCGTATTGAAAACCTAGACGACTATTTAATGTGTCACCTAGCTTTGCGTGGCCTTGACCCTCATACTAAGAAGTTATTTGAAAAAAGTAGGGATCAGAAAACTATTCCAAAATTTAACGAATTAATTGCCTTCGTTAATAAACAAATTAAAGTGCTGGAACATGTTTTTCCGACTACCTCTTCCGAAAATAAAAATATGCCATCTAAAGTTAAGCAAGGATTGAACAGAGGCCATCAAACCAATTCATCAAAATCGGTTCTCACTTCATCCCGAGTGAATAAGTCGGAAGACAATAAAAATAAGTTAGTGTGTCCACATTGTGGTCAAGGTCATATGATTTATAGGTGTGAAGTTTTTAGAAATTTGCCAGTCGAGGCGCGAATTGACCATGTCAAAGCCGACTTTGTGTAAATTGCCTAAAGTCTCACGAAAACGGGTGCAGCAGTACCCTGAAATGTGGGGTAGCTGGGTGTGCATTGCCCCACCATTATCTCCTCCATAGGGACCAGGGTCGCGGGAACTCTGCGAGCACATCGGCCGTGCCGTCACGCTCCCCCGCGCAGCCCGGCTCATCGTATGAGCAGCACGCACTAGTGTCGTCTCACTCCGTGAGTGACGCGGCATCGGTGCAAGATGCACTGTATTCTTTCAGCGATTACGGTGTAGTATTGGGAACTACGCGGACACACATTCTCGATTTTAGCGGACAATTACAAGACTGCAGGGGTGTCATAGACTCCGGGGCGCAGACGTCTTTCATTACCGCAGAATGTGCTCAACATGTCCTTTTTCGATCTCCGGCCTTGGCGGAGAACATATAAAAAACCAGGGTATGGTAACGTGTACCATAAAACCGCGGTACCAGGACGGTCCGACGTTTTCTTTAGATATGGTCGTCGTAACAAAGGTAGCCGGTGAAATGCCTAACGTCAACTTCTCGCGCGAAGTGATTAGCCAGTATAATCGATTCAGTTTAGCGGATCCTGAATTTTATAAACGAGCGCGAGTCGATGTACTTTTAGGAAATGACATAGTGTCACAAATTATAACGAGTAAACCGTTACTAATTAATTCGGATATTCCTAGCGTAATTGATACTGTGTTCGGAGCAGTGATTAGTGGTAAATTAATACTCGATAGTAAAGATCAAGGGCAAAGTTCAACTCAAAATTATTTTTTGTCTGTTTCGGAAGGTGAATCTTTAGATCAAGCGTTGCGTGCGTTCTGGACCATCGAGGAAGTGCCGTGCACACCCTCTGTTGATCCTCTCGATGAATTAGCCGAGAGCATCTTTGTCAAAGAACACACGCGGGAATCAAACGGGCGATACGTAGTGCCGCTGCCTCGCGTGCCTGATCACCCGCCGCTCGGTGAGTCACGCACCGCGGCCGAGCGGCGATTGTTGTATGCGGAACGTAAGCTCGCGCACACACCTGCCTTACAGCTAGCGTACACGGAGTTTATGCGTGAATACGAAGCCTTAGATCACATGGAGCTATATTTGGGAGCGTCTCCTAGCAAATATATAATTCCTCATCATTGTATCTTGAGACCTAATTCAACATCGACCCCTCTTAGAGTGGTATTCGATGGGTCTTGCCGAACCAGTAATAATAATTTATCGCTTAACGACATCTTATTAACTGGGCCGAAACTGTATCGTGATATTTGGGCTATAATTCTAAATTTTCGACTTTTTAATTATTGTCTCGTGTGCGACGTGTGTAAAATGTACCGAGCTATAAAATTAAGGGATAGTGATCGGTGCTATCAGCACATTTTATATCGATCGTCGCCCACTGAGCCTATACGAACATACGAACTCAAAACTGTCACCTACGGACTTAGTTGTTCCCCTTTTCTTGCGATACGCACTTTATTGCAGTTAGCTAGCGACGAAGAGGAACGTTTCCCGCTCGCCGCGCAGGTTATTAGAGAAGGAGTTTACATGGATGACGTTTTGTATTCTTGTAATACTTATGAGGATGCCTGCCAGGTTCAGGACCAACTCATTGGTATGTTTGCAAGTGGCCAGTTTCTTTTAAAAAAGTGGGCGAGTAATAATTCAGAATTGCTGAATCGAATTCCTTCGGATCATAGGGAATGCCCTTTGACCTTTATGAAAGACGGCAACGAGTGTACTATTAAGGTGCTCGGTTTAACATATACGCCTCTGTCTGATAACTTCGTATTCGCCATAAATAAAACAGACCCAGACCACACGAAACGCTCAGTACTAAAATTATTAGCGTCTATTTATGACCCCGTGGGGTTCATCGCTCCTTGTACTTTCATTGCGAAATTAATTATGCAGGATTTATGGAAGTTAGGAATCGGGTGGGATGCACAACTACCGTGCGAAGTAGGTAACCGATGGTCGGCTTTTATAGAGGAGCTGCCTCTCTTAGCGGATATACCTATCGAGCGACACATGCTGTTGCCCGGACAGACTGAATGCGAGTTAGTCGGATTCTGCGATGCGTCATCGTGCGGGTACGCTGCATGCGTGTACGTCATATCAGCTGATGGGCGCGGGAGCGTGAAGGTTCAGTTGGTGACTGCGAAGTCTAAGGTTGCGCCGGTCAAGCCTATGACTATCCCCCGCTTAGAACTTATGGGAGCTGTGCTGCTTAGTAAATTATTAACGTTCGTTCGTGATAATCTTACACGCGTTAAAATTAGTCGAATCACGTGTCTAACAGACTCGACAATCGTCTTGTTGTGGCTTCATACGGAAGCATATAAATTAAAAACATTTGTTTGTAACCGTGTTACGCAAATTACGGAGGTCGTACCTTCTCATCTGTGGCGTCATGTACACAGCGAGAATAACTTAGCAGATTGTTGTTCGCGCGGTGTTTCGCCGTCGCAGCTAGTCGCCGAACGCACTCGGTGGCTACAGGGCGCTGACTGGTTATACCAGCCCTCTGCGGCATGGCCTGTGTCAGTTTTTATTCAGGAGAAAGAATCTGAACCACCTGAATTGAAACCTTCCCAGAGCTTATTTGTGGAACAATTAAATGACATTGCGGAAACAAGACAGGAGTTCTGTGAGCGTTTATTGAATCGATTTTCGTCGTATTCAAAATTACAAAGATCTGTCGCGTGGATTCTAAGATGGCGAAATAAACGACGCGATTCTATTCAGTCAAAATGTTTGATTACTGAAGAACTAAATGCAGCTCAGGAATTGCTGATCCGATTAGTACAAGAGGTTCACTTTGAAAAAGAAATCGAGAGTTTAGCAAAAAATGTTAGAGTTATTCCCTCTCTTAAAAAACTGTCACCATTCCTTGATGATAGGGGCTTTCTCAGGGTAGGGGGTCGCATTGCTTATTCTGAGTTACCATTTAACGCTAAACATCCTCGACTTTTACCCAAAAATAGCTTGTTTACTAAATTGCTAATCGAATATTATCACAAAAAATATTTGCATGTCGGTCCACGCGCTCTTCAAAGTATAATATCTGAAAATTTTTGGATATTATCGGCTCGTAGCTTAATTAGATCAATCTTATCTAAATGCAAAGCGTGTTTTAAAAATAAGCCACCTCTATTACAACCGGAGATGGCTCCGTTGCCTCCAACTAGACTAGTCCCACATAAGGTTTTCGAAAATGTAGGGGTAGATATCGGGGGTCCTTTTTACATTAAGGAAAGCTTACGGCGAAATGCAAAAGTAACAAAACCTTTAAAATTTAATGTACCTAGTGCGCCTCATATGGGAGGCCTATGGGAAGCAGGAATAAAATCTGCTAAATACCACCTAGTCCGTAGTGTAGGGGATAAGGCCCTAACGTTTGAAGAGCTGGCAACGGTGTTCTGTAAAGGCGAAGCTGTACTTAATTCGAGACCTTTATGTCCCTTGCCGTCAAGTGACAATCCGGATGAGTTTAATGTGTTGACACCGGGACATTTTCTGATTGGCAAAAGCCTTACGGCCGTGCCGGAATATCCACTTGAGGAAGAACCGATCAGTAGATTGTCTCGCTGGCAATACCTTCAAAAGAGTTCGCAATTATTTTGGAAGCGATGGAGTCGCGAATATCTTAACACGCTGCAACAGCGAGCAAAATGGTTCACGTCCACGGTTAACCTTAAATTAATGTAGGTGATCTAGTTCTCATCAAAACCGATAACGCGCCTCCATGCAATTGGCCTATGGGCAGAATAGAATGCCTACATCCCGGTCCCGACGGCATTGTTCGTTGTGTAACGTTACGCACGCAAAAGAGTCGATTACAAAGACCGGCCAAAAAGTTAAGTCCTTTACCTTATGCTAATTAATTCTTATTTTTTTAACATAATCTTTTATATTTTTGTATATATAGAAGGACTTAACATAGTATTTATTTATTTTTTAGTTTAATTATTTTACTTTTGTATATATTTTTTCCTCACTGGTAGGAAACCATCATTATGGTTTCGGTAGGGGGTGTGTTCAGTAACCAAAGTACGCTCAAATCTGCAATTGGCAATACTGGGTCACTCCTGCTGTGCCGTAACACGATTGGCCAATGCTGGCAACCTTATACGCCGCTAGCGCCACCAAAAAAAAAAAAAACTATCAGATGAGATGCAAGAAGAAAGCCCGTTCGTAACGTGTGTTCTGACTGTGTGCTCCACGCCGTGCGTGAATCCAGAAATTTACAAAAGGACTGCTTAATTGTGCCGTACAACGCTAATCCTCCGGAGAACAGTTTTTGTGCCGTGTCTCATAGCTGTGCCTTCGAGGAACCTGGCCGAACCAGAAGCAGTAAGTGGTCTCTTTATTGTAGATTGACGGTTTGAATGTACTCTGGATAACGGGACACATCCAGAGCAGGAATCGTATTCCAGAAAGGTCCTTCGAAGCAACATCTACTACTACGCTGATAACAGTATTTTTTTTATTAATTGTCGTGGGAAATCAACTTAGCGTATCATACGCTACGCTTCTACTACTACGCTGTTATAACAGTATTTTTTTATTAATTGTCGTGGGAAATCAACTTAACGTATCATACGCTACGCTACTACTACTACGTTGTGATAACGATTTTTATTTTTTTTTATTAACTGTCCATGTCGTGGGAAATCAACTTAGCGTATACGCTACGCTTCTACTACTAAGCTGTTATAACAGTATTTTTTTATTAACTGTCGTGGGAAATCAACTTAGCGTATAAGCTAGTACGCTTCTACTACTACGCTGTTATTACAGTAATTTTTTTAAAGGCGAATGCTTCGGTTTACTGGGCGTGAACGGCGCGGGCAAATCCACTACGTTCAAAATGCTGACTGGCATCGAGTGCCCAACCCGTGGTACCATCTACTCCAACGGCCACTTTATAAGCCAATTTTCTAGCAAGGTAACATGCGAGATATCTTTAAGGTGGGTCTACACTAGACGAGCCGACCACACATTCGTGTAGTGTGAAACAACTTACGAGCCTCGAACGAGCGCGCTTTTAGCGTTTATCTCGTGCTCGACTGCGCTCCGCCCATCGTCGGTTTTTCGACGAACACAAAGGGATTTGGGTGCGGAAAACTATTTTCGAGGGTAGTGCTCGTTGCAGGCTCGTTGTAAGTCCACACTTGACGCCGCGAACGACGAAAACCAAAACGGCTTGGCTCGTGCTCGGCTGGTCTAGCGGATCTACGCTAGCCGAGCTAAGCCTTAAAGGTGTGTCGACCCACCTTATGACATTTACATTTTAATAAGTTTTTTATACTAACCTGTGGGCAGCTGGATGCCAAGCCGATTTATCCCATGCAACTTGATAGAATAGAATATAATATTTCCACAATGAGGGGAAGTTCCAAAAATGCGAACTGCAATTCAACACATGTTAACACGGGCAGACAGAAAGCAGCTTCCCTTTGCTAAAAACTTCTGTTCTAAGCTTTATAGTAGTTCGATACCCAGTAACGTTTTTGGCCCAATCCTGCAATCAACCAAGCTAAACACTATGACGAACGAGGCAGTCAAGCTATGGATTAAATAAGTAACCAACCCCCATCCAACAGTACCTGCAATCGCTGGGCTACTGCCCGCAGTTCTTCGGTCTGGACGACTTCTTGACCGGTCACGACAACTTGGCATTACTGCTCACGCTGCGAGGACTCTCGCCGGCCGACGTGAAGGCCGAGGCTAACTCCTGGATAGACACTGTGGGTAAGTGATCTAACGGTTGAAACAAACTGTAAGGGCCCAATTTCTTCTTCTTTATCAACTGACAGACGTCCACCACGGGATATATGTAGGTCTCTTAAATAGATCCCACATTCCTCGCTCTTCTTCTACTTCTTCTATGTCAACCGATAGACGTCCACTGCTGGACAATGGTCTCTTGCATTGACTTGAGACTCAGTCTTGCGCCGCCCATGTTCAGCTCCCTTTGACTCGTATAATGTCTTTCGGTCCACCTAGCGAGGGAGCTGCGAACACTGTCCTTTTCGGTGCAAACTCGCCACTCCAGCGCCTTGGGACCCCAACGACCATCAGTTCTTCAAACAGACAATATTTGTCGCTTCGCCGTCACTCCATTCTGTCCATCAGCGCCGGGTCCTCCTGGCTGGTAATCGTCGTTTCTATCAGGAATGCAGAAGTACGCGGCGCGCGCTGTGTCGAGCTACTCGGGCGGGTGCGCGCGGCGGCTGGCGGCGGCGGCGGCGCTGTGCTGCGGCGGCGCCGTCACGCTGCTGGACGAGCCCACCGCCGGCGTCGACGTGGCCGCGCGCCGCCGCGTCTGGGCGGCCGTGAGACGCGCCGCCAAGACGCGGGCGCTCGTCATCACTTCACACAGGTAACGGTGTCGGGCTACTCGGGCGGGTGCGCGCGGCGGCTGGCGGCGGCGGCGGCGCTGTGCTGCGGCGGCGCCGTCACGCTGCTGGACGAGCCCACCGCCGGCGTCGACGTGGCCGCGCGCCGCCGCGTCTGGGCGGCCGTGAGACGCGCCGCCAAGACGCGGGTGCTCGTCATCACTTCACACAGGTAACGGTGTCGGGCTACTCGGGCGGGTGCGCGCGGCGGCTGGCGGCGGCGGCGGCGCTGTGCTGCGGCGGCGCCGTCACGCTGCTGGACGAGCCCACCGCCGGCGTCGACGTGGCCGCGCGCCGCCGCGTCTGGGCGGCCGTGAGACGCGCCGCCAAGACGCGGGCGCTCGTCATCACTTCACACAGGTAACGGTGTCGGGCTACTCGGGCGGGTGCGCGCGGCGGCTGGCGGCGGCGGCGGCGCTGTGCTGCGGCGGCGCCGTCACGCTGCTGGACGAGCCCACCGCCGGCGACGACGTGGCCGCACGCCGCCGAGACAACTGAAGAGCAGCTGATTGTATCTTTCTCGCTCGGGTACACTCGGCGGTCCCGAGTTCACCCGATCGAGCCTTTCACCTCAGAGCGTGACGGATCAGCCTAACTTACTACCTTCGTAAAAATGTGTGTGCGGTGCGCCAAAAGAAGTTTTCACTTCAAAAATGCACCTTACTGTTTTTGTATCTCCGGATAAACTTGTGAATAATAATGTTGGTGTCAGCTTGGACGAGATAGAGGCGCTGTGCAGACGCATCGCGATCATGTCGGCGGGGCGGGTCGTGGCGCTGGGCACGGCGGCGGAGCTGCGCGTCGCGCATGCTGCCGGCCACGCCGTGCACCTCAAGCTCGCCGCGCACCCTGGCGGTATCCCCACTAATCTATATATATATAAAATTCTCGTGTCACGCTGTATGTTCGGGATAAACTCGAAAACTGCTGAACTGATTTAGATCAAACTTCGTAACTATCTGTAATTTGGTCCAACTTATAAGATATTAGAGGATAGTGTCACAAACATCGATACTTTACTCTTTAAAACCGAGCCACTCAAAAGTCACGTATTAGTATTACTCACAAACTAATCATGCCTTAAGAGAATACTTATCTATTCTCTTAAAACGCTTGTGAATTACCTACCCCTAACCCTAACCCCTAAAACCCTACCTTTAGCCGTCTCCTCCACCCCTATAACGGCCCCTTTCCTCACATCTAATCAATTTAACCACAAACACGACAGACAAACACCATCTGAACGTGAGGGTAGTTATCAAAAACGTTCTTGCTGCATCAATTGCATTATAACCAATAGCGGGGAGAGAACCAGCCAATCAGAGGTCATTGCGATCGTTACAACACAGATGCAATAAATTTTAGAGAATACCACCACAGAGGTGATTCGGTTCGTCACAATAGGTATACTTAGCTATAATTTTTAGTCAATCCCAAAGAAGAACATCGTTCAGTACTAACCGGACATTTAGTAGTAGTTGTACTAAGTACAATATTTTTGTATTGTTTAGGCAAAGGCAGTTCATCAGTTGTAGAGCAACTGAAAGCAGCTATGGAACGAAGATTCGACTGCACGTTACGGGATGAACACAGGGTAATTCGTAATGCACAAGCACACATGCAAGTTCTTTAATTGTTTACTGTCACAGGTTTTGAATAAGCTTTCCCCTAACATGGGACAACCAATATTGCGTAGGTCAAACTGTGGCCCATATGACAGGTCATGACTCTACCACCGGTTTGGAAAGCGGATTCTGCTGAGAAGAGCCGGCAAGAAACTCAGCCGTTGCTCTTTTCAAAATAAGCATTTTCCAATATTATTATGTAGCTATTACTATTAGGTACATTGTAATAAGTTTTTTTATACTGAGTATCTTGTGGGCAGCTGCCGACATGACATGACTTACCTACCTGCTGAACCCATTTTGAAAAAGATTCACAGAAAGTAATCATTCTGGAGATGATCTTGGAATAACTATTTTAATTCCGGAAAACAAAAATTGCCACAGTATTTAAAAAAATCCATCGATATATCAAGCAAAACAGCTAAGTGTAAGTAGGTATATGTGCATAAAAGTTTGCTATCTTCGTTCATCCTTTTTGAAATCTCCGACTAAGCAAACGCAAGCAAAGGATGCAAGCAGACAAAGCTTGCATCCTGGATTTAAGTAGGATAGTTACAAGTTTCATCCCAGAAAAGAGTTCCGTCGGTGAATCAGTTGGATCCATATGCAAATCTCTGATTTTTAGAGATTTAGCTTTAGCTTAAGGTTGATTATACGGGTGTGCCTGCGAAATTCAAATTTAATTTGGTTTTTCGCAATTTGTAAACTAATACGACAAAGTAGGCTTATGGCATTCTAATTGCGACGATGGCAGTATCATCTTCACAGGTTTATATAAAAATCTTTACTTGAAAGTGTCCAGTTTAAGAAATTAGTCAGAATATCGACTAATTTGTGAGTAGCTCACGTCCAACTCGATATTCTGACTAATTTCTTAAACTGGACACTTTCAAGTAAAGATTTTTATATAAACCTGTGAAGCTGATACTTTCATTGCCGCAAATAGAATGCCATAAGCTTACTCTGTCGTATTAGTTTACAAATTGCGAAAAACAAAATTAAATTTGAATTTCGCGGGCTGACCCGTATAATCAACCTTAACTTTAATTTTCAAACCTTCTTATCATTCTCCCTTCTAGACTATGCTGCACTACCACATCAACGTCACGATGCGCTACAGCGAGCTGTTCACGGCGATGGAAGACCTTCGAGCGCAGTTCCCGAGCCTTCTGGAGGACTACACCATCACAGAGACCACGCTCGAGGAAGTGTTCCTGTCATTCGCTAAAGGAGAGGAAGCGGGAGGAAGGAAGAGATGTAATATATTTTTAAGCTATTGCATAGCTTTTATCACGGGCTTTGAACTAGGACAAACAGTTTGAGCGCGGCGACCGAATCAAGAAATTCCGTAACGAAAAAAAACCTAACACCGTCGTTCAGTAAGCGTTCAACATTTTAGAGGTTCTCAAGTAGCTCTATTTGGCGTAGTGGGCGAGCGTCCGCTTTCTTTGTATGATGTCGCAGGTTCGAATCTCACTAGCGAAGTAGTGACAGTTCGCTTTTCTTGTTTGTTTGTTTTTTATATATTTTTTTGCATCCTACTAATATTATAAATGCGAAAGTTTGTGAGGATGTTTGGATGGATGGATGGATGGATGGATGGATGTTTGTTACTCTTTAACGCGACAACGAATGAACCGATTTTGCTGAAATTTGGCACAGACATAGATTATAGTCTGGAATAGCACATAGGCTACTTTTTATCCCGGAAAAGTAAACAGTTCCTGCGGGATAGCATCGCTATTTTTTACGCATTTGTCCTTCAAAATACGCGCAATGGAGTTTTAGATTAACGTGATTTTTTTGCACAGGTAAAGTTAAGAGCCTGAAAAATGACAAAGGCTACTTTTTATCTCGGGAAAACAAACGGTTCCTGCGGGATATTAGTATACTACTTTCACTCATCTTTATCTTTCAATTATGCACCAACGGAGTTACAGATTGACGTGGTTTATTGGATAGGCATAGTTGAGGACTTGAAAAGCCCAGGAAAACAAACAGTTCCCGCGGGATATTCATATGCTACTTTCACATATTAATCCTTCAATTATGCGCCAAATGCGCCAACGAAGTTACAGATTGAAGTGGTTTTTTTGATAGGCATAGTTGAGGACCTGAAAAGTGAAAAGGCTACTTTTTATCCCGGGAAAACAAACAGTTCCCGCGGGATATTCGTATGTTACTTTTCACATACTTATCCTTCAATTATGCGCCAACGGAGTTTTAGATTGAAGTTTTAGATTATTTTTTAGCACAGGTAAAGTTTTAAGGGCCTGAAGAGTGACAAAGGCTACTTTTTATCCCTGGAAAACAAACGGTTCCTGCGGGATATTAGTATGCTTCTTTTCACATATTTATCCTTCAATCATGCGCCAATATGCATGCATGTATGTATGTATGTATGTATGTATGTATGTATGTATGTATGTATGTATGTATGTATGTATGTATGTGTGTATGTATGTATGTATGTATGTATGTATGTATGTATGTATGTATGTATGTACGTATGTATGCATGCATGTATGTATGTCCTTATGTATGTATGTATGTATGTATATATGTATGTATCTCCTCCTACTAACAATAAATACATTAAATATATCCTATCCTACTTATTATTACTCATATTATCCCACTAATATTATTATTAATGTGAAAGTTTGTGAGGATGGATGTATACGGATGTATGTTTGTATAGATGTCGTATACGGATGGATGGATGTATGTTCTCTGAGATAGGGGTTGAACTATTTTGACTGTTATCCTACTTCCTACTAATATTATAAATGCGAAAGTTTGTGAGGATGTTTGGATGGATGGATGGATGGATGGATGGATGGATGTTTGTTACTCTTTAACGCGACAACGAATGAAACGATTTTGCTGAAATTTGGCACAGACATAGACTATAGTCTGGAATAGCACATAGGCTACTTTTTATCCCGGAAAAGCAAACAGTTCCTGCGGGATAGCATCGCTGTTTTTTACGCATTTGTCCTTCAAAATACGCGCAATGGAGTTTTAGATTAACGTGATTTTTTTGCACAGGTAAAGTTAAGAGCCTGAAAAATGACAAAGGTTACTTTTTATCTCGGAAAACAAACGGTTCCTGCGGGATATTAGTATACTACTTTCACTCATCTTTATCTTTCAATTATGCACCAACGGAGTTACAGATTGACGTGGTTTATTGGATAGGCATAGTTGAGGACTTGAAAAGCCCAGGAAAACAAACAGTTCCCGCGGGATATTCATATGCTACTTTCACATATTAATCCTTCAATTATGCGCCAAATGCGCCAACGAAGTTACAGATTGAAGTGGTTTTTTTGATAGGCATAGTTGAGGACCTGAAAAGTGAAAAGGCTACTTTTTATCCCGGGAAAACAAACAGTTCCCGCGGGATATTCGTATGTTACTTTTCACATACTTATCCTTCAATTATGCGCCAACGGAGTTTTAGATTGAAGTTTTAGATTATTTTTTAGCACAGGTAAAGTTTTAAGGGCCTGAAGAGTGGCAAAGGCTACTTTTTATCCCTGGAAAACAAACGGTTCCTGCGGGATATTAGTATGCTTCTTTTCACATATTTATCCTTCAATCATGCGCCAATATGCATGCATGTATGTATGTCCTTATGTATGTATGTATGTATGTATGTATGTATGCTTGCATGCATGCATGCATGCATGCATGTATGTATATATGTATGTATCTCCTCCTACTAACAATAAATACATTAAATATATCCTATCCTACTTATTATTACTCATATTATCCCACTAATATTATTATTAATGTGAAAGTTTGTGAGGATGGATGTATACGGATGTATGTTTGTATAGTTGTCGTATACGGATGGATGGATGTATGTTCTCTGAGATAGGGGTTGAACTATTTTGACTGTTATACTCCATAACTTCGTTAAATTTGAACTAATTTTTATTATTACTTTAACCGACTTAAAAAAAGGAGGAGGTTCTCAATTCGTCGGAATCATTTCTTTTTATTACTCGAAGACGCCTGAACCGATTTGGAAAATTCTTTTTTTGTTTCAAAGGGTATACTTCCCAGGTGGTCCCATTTAAATTTTAAAGAAATCAGTCGAGCGTTTTTTAAAAAATCTACAATAAATTATATACTTTGTAGTGGCGCGGGCGTTTAAATGTATGCTCCCGGGACAAAAAGTAGCCTGTGTTATTTTCCAGGTACTTAACTTTACCTGTGTAAAAAAAATCGGCCAAGTGCGAGTCGGTCCTCACTCTTTTAGGGTTTCGTTACAAAAAAATTAAATTAATTTTTATTATTTGTTGTTATAGCAGCAATAGAAATACAAAATATGTGAAAATTTCAACTGTCAATCTATTACGGTTTACGAGATACAGGCCGCTGACAGACGGACGGATGGACAGCGGAGGCTTAGTAATAGGGTCCCGTTGGCACCCTTTGGGTACGGAACCCTAAAAACCACGTTGACTATATGCACTTACACTTTATATGGTGAAATATTATAACTGCGAAAGTGCGTTGGTTTGTCCTTCAATCACGCTCAAACAGAGCTACGGATCGACGTGATTTTTTGCAGGGGTACCTATAGTTGAGGACCTGAAGAGTGACAGGCTACATTTTCAGAGTTCCCAAGGCATTTTAAAGGCTAAGTTCACGCAGACGAAGTCGCGGGCATCAGCTAGTAATTTTTATAATGCAAAAAAAATATTGCATAAATATTATAATTGCATAAGTTGATAAAAAATGATATACAATAGCTTAACCACGGCAATCCCCGAGTGCCACTTAATTTTTTTTTATTTCATGACAAGATACTTAATCTTTGACTGCGATCTCATTGATAATAAGTGATGATGCAGTCTAAGATGGTAGCGGGCTAACTTGGGTATGGTATGGCAGTGTACATTCAACCCATACTTCTACACGCCATCATCGTACCGGATCGCTTGGCGGCACGACTTTGACGTTAGGGTGGTAACTAGCCACGGCCAAAGCCTCCCATCAGATCTGACCAAACCAATTCAGAAATTATAAATTCCCAAATTGCCCCCCGCTGGAAATCGAACCAGAGGCCTTCCAGTTATAAGACCACAGTGGTCTCCACTGCGCCAGGGAGGTCGTCAAAATTTTTCTTAAACTATTATTATTTTACGAGCTTTGGTTCGCGATTACGTCATCCGCGTGGAGTTAGGGTACTTCCGGGATAAGAGGAAGCCTTTGTCACTCTCCAAGTATTTTTTTTATTTTATTCGATGACAAGATAGTCCTTGACTGCGATCTCACCTGATGGTAAGTGACGATGCAGTCTAAGATGGTAGCGGACTAACTTGGAAGGGGTATGGCAGTGAAAATTCAACCCATACCCCTAATCGGTTTCTACACGCCATCGTGCCGGAACGCTAAATCGCTTGGCAGCACGCCTTTGACGGTAGGGTGGTAATTAGCCACGGCCAACGAAAGCCTCCCACCAGACAAAGTATGGAGTGGTATGGATACAGAACCCATGAAAAAATAACGGTACAACAACGGATCGAAGTAATTTTTTCATGGATTGCTACGTGATTAAAGGACAAACCAACATAACAACAAACAAACTTTCGCATTTATAATATGAAATTACAAAAATTACGTTATTATTTTCAGGAGATCTACCTACTTACGAATTCCTAGTCAAAGAAGAGAAAGACAAAAGAAGATAAGGCATTAATATAAGAATGTTTGTTGGAATATAGAATTCATTAAATTTATGGAGATTAATACTTTTTCTCATTTATTATTTATTTTTTAGTAAATTAAATAAATATTTGAATACCTACTACAGTTAGTGTTTTCTAAAAATATCCTTTATTTTTATACTTATAGTTCTTGCAATTCACGAGGGCGACTGACTTATGGTTGTGTGTATGTCGTATCTGTATCAGTGTGAGCGAGCGCAATGCTCGCGCCTGCCCGCTCCCACCTAGGCTTTGACAGGCACGCACACAAGCAATGTGCATGTACACGAAGTAACCACAAGTAAAGCTCACTCGCCTTCGTGAATTGCAAAAACTGTAAATGATAAAGTTTGGTCTGACATAAACGGCACTCCGAAGATAGGTAGATTCATTGACGATTCGAAGGTACTAATGTGAAAGTTTATTTGAATGAAAAAATTAATCAATTATATTCTGGTGGTATCTTAGACCATTCAACCCAATAGTCCACAGATTAGGTATTAGTTACTACGTAACAGATGCGACAGTGACTTTTCTACACCCAGTTTCCAATTGTTCCGTTTTGGCGCTGCTGTAGCGTTGCAGCTAGGGCTTACCCAAGTCGATAACTCGTTATCGATACTTTAGTGATGTACTTCTATCGACAACCAAATAATGTAGGGATTTCCTAAATACTTAAAATTAAAAATAAAAAACAAAAAAGTTAAATTTAAAACTTATTTATTTAAAACTTTTTCCTTAATTTAAAACACATATTTTACACAAGCTATTTCTTGAATATCAGCCATTTCTGATACGTATTTTTCTTCCATGCCCCCTTTTAATATTTTATTTAACATATTGCACCAATTGTGCACATATTGTAATCTTATAACATGTTTTAAAAATATATTTTTTAATAATTCTGTATGTGTGGAACAACACCCCAACCAGAAAAACCTCAAAGAATGTTTAATGCAACCTATTTTATATTTCTACCAATATTTTTTTTATGCCCATTCTCATTTAAATAATAGGGTATTTGACTACTTTTAGAAAATGATCTTAAATTGTTAATAATGCTATGCTGAAGCTAACAAAACGTATATTTCGGCATAATTTTCAGTATTTTTCATAAAAATCGAGAAACAAATTCAAAAAAATAAATTGCCGCCGAAACGTTCCATTTGCTCTCATGACGTAACAGTTCACATTTCAAACAATGACAATTCCACATCCCATAGGTGGTGTGGACTGTGACGTCATTCGAGATCACGGAACGTTTTCGATCACGTGACCATGGCCGGAATTATAGCAATTTTATTTAATGTTTTCTAATGAAATAAAACTTAATTTTTTAGTTTTGTCGTATGGAATAATGTTTTTATATAATAATCTTTTAGGATGACACCAAATGAAACGATATTTTTAATATAGTCAAATACCCTATTATGTATACAATATACATATATATGTACTCGCATCCCTGTACAGAATTACAAAATGTTCATTAGGAAATGCTAAATTATCAATTTTTAACAATTTATATTCTCTGTTCTTTAAGAGTCTAATAAACAATTTAGATAGTAAAGTAAGATTACAATTTACAGAAAATAATTTAAAACGTAAACTAAAATCATATTTTTTGGATAAGTTGGTTTGTTAATGTTATTATAGGTATTTGTGTTTAACAGAATTGGCTTATAGCTCACAATTTAAACCTAAGTGGTTTTTTGTGTGCTATTAAGAACATTTTTGTATATTCCTCTTATTTGATAATAAAAAAAAAAAAGTATGAATAGATATTTTCATCCGTAGAGCTGCTTCTGTAAGTTTATAAGCAACCCTTACACTGGATTTTTTTGTCATTTTACGAAATATGAAGCCAGCAGTATATGCTGAGCATTTCACTTTAATTTTCTCTAATATAATTTGATCACTCAATATAGACTCACTTGGACAATCTCGTTCTTTTTCCTGTGAAGTGGATGCGATTTGATTACAATCATTAACATTTTTTTAATTTTCATCTAATTCATCTTGAAATAAAAAAAAAATTCCATCCAATAATGTATCACCATTATCCACTTCACAGTTTGCGAATTTTGAATGAGGGCACAAAAAATTTGATAAAATTAATGACTTAAATGAATAAAGAAATGTGTTGATATGTGAATTAATATTCAATAATTTAGAGCCCTTCCAAAAAATTTACTAATCGGTCTTGATTAATAAATCTTGGATAAAAATACTCTATGCTGTACTTTTTGAATAATAATTTAGATATCCTTATGAATCTCTAAGGTTATCCAACCTTCTAGGGATGAAAAATGCACAAGTCGAGGTTTTCCTGATTCCTGAAGTTTGCTAGTACTGTCTTCAAATTTTAAATCTTTAATTTTTTTATAGCTTCTGTCCAAAATGTTTTGTGCGGGGAATTAATTTTAACTGCTTTATGCAGTTTTCCTTTGGCTGCACCACCATGTCAAATAGTTTATCGAAAAATTCAACAACTTCTGCCGTTGTCTCCATAGTACTTGTCTTTCCAGTGTGAAAGTTATCTGAAAAATATTAAAAATATACATAGGTAAGTAAAGTATGTAGGTTGATAGTACATGTAATTTTTTATTATTAGAACACTAACTTTAAAACATGGTTGATTTGTGACTAATATTCTTGTAAATTATTGTCTTTGCATAGAAATAGATACAGTTAATTTATTAATAAGAATAATTTTTATGGGCATTGGCACTCTTAATAATTCTATGCTAGTTAAGTCATACTAATATTATAAATGCGAAATTGTGTTTGTTTGTTGGTTTTTCCTTCGATCACGCCAAAACAGAGCTATGGTACGTGATTTATGCATGGGTATAGTTGGACCTGGAGAGTGACATAGGCTACTTTTTATCCTGTAAAATCAAAGAGTTCCAGAAGGATTTTAAAAACTAAATCCACGCGGATGAAGTCGCGGGCATCAGCTATTAATTCATTTGTATACTTACTGAGTGCATTGGTGTATTTTAGCATTGCAGCAGTTCGAGCACTAAACAAGCAGCAACGTTGACTTTCATTTTCTTTATCATTTAATTGATCCCATGACGATCGATTCGCGTATCGCATCACAATCCTAAAAGCTGCACGCTATTAAAGATTATCGCATCAAACAACGGAGGAGAATTTGGAAATTAACTCAGCAAATGCGAGGAAAACTCGGCAGTCGGATGTCGGATATCAACAAAATCAAAACAAAAATGGCGACATATGTTAGCGACAAGTTAACGAGTCCAAGCTAGGTGTGTATTCTGTGGCCCAAGCTAACGATTGCAGCGCCAAAACGGCTCATTTGGAACTAAGCTGTCATAGCCCTGCAATAGTCTAGCAGCTACAAGCTACAAGCTGGGGGCTTACTATGAGTATGAGCTCTTATAGCAGGGCAGAAATTGAACTGCACGGCAATATCGTACCATGACATCTATTATAGCAGGCCTGCTGCAGGCTTGTTGCGTTAGCGATTCAAAAACCGTTCACCTTTTTTTTTGTATAGATTTTCGTACCATGACGTGCCACTTGACAGCGGCAAAGCGTTTGTTGACTGGAAACTGAGCGTCCCATACGTCAAATTAGACGATCCAAAAAAAGTTACTCCTATAGCAGCTTTTTCAGCATTGTTTTGTAATGTTTGTAATTTAGATATCTGATTATCGAGGTACTATGTTTTAAACCTCTAAATTGCAATATTATAATCGTGTTCCTACAACAATTTCGGAAATTCTGAAGTGAATTGTTAGAATTTGAAGTGTACATACCCGTGGTATTATTAATTAATGATTGGGTTTTAATATGGTGCTTCAAACATTCAACATTACTTTTTGCCTTTCCTCTATTTTCAACGAGACTTTTGCTTTTCCTCTGTTTTGTTGATGTGTGACGAAAATGCTATCTTTGAGTATTTGCAGAGCTAATACCGGATTGAAAACAGGAACCGACGCCATGAGCCGATGAGGGAAATAAACAACCCTTTCGATATGATTTATGAATGAAAGGGAATTTATGGAGCAATATAGGTAATAGGACACTAAAACTTGATCAATAAATACCTATGCTATTTCAATAGTAGTATGATAATCGACAAAAACTTTAAAATGTTTTTTTTAATTTATAGGTTATCAAAGGATTTAGTCCACGGTTTGTGTGAGGATTTGGAACCTTTAATGAAAACGAATCCTCATAGATCTAGTGATTTGAGCATAAAGACAAAGGGAGAGGCCAACACATGATAATGAAATTAATGAACCCATGAAGTCATTGCATCAATCCACTGTCCCACTGCTGGGTTCGGGTCTCCTCTCAGAATGAGATGGATTAGACTGTAGTTTACCATGCTGGCCTAGTATGGCCTAGTAGTATTGGCAGACTTCAAACACCTTCCAGAATTCTATCAAAAGCTCACATGTGTTGGTTTCTTTGTGAATGCTTCACCAAAAGATGTGATAATGTTTTTTGTAATAAGTATGCACATTTTTTTTAGATCAGTGGTGCATGCTGGGATTGGAACCCAGACCCGTTTGTTGGAGAAATTACTGTCCTTGTTGTATATATATCATATATTTTCCTACCATAAAGCACTATTACATAACGGTAGTTTTATTTTTTACTACAATTTAGTCTATGGGCTAATAAGTAATATTTTCTTCAACTTCTACTGATGATTAAATTATATATCTAATTTACAGTCCAGTAACTGTCCTTAGTTAATTCTAATATATAAGTTCACTATGTTTGTGTGTCCTAGTCAAATAACAAGCACTGCACTGACCTTGTCTTATATGAAGTTCTTACTTTACCATACTTACTAAGTTTGTCTGCATGTCAGGCATATTAATTACAGTAAATCAATTATTATTATTGTTTAATGCTTTATAAGGACAGGAGCATTGTTATGGAGCTAAATAAGGACAGGAGTATTAACAAGCAGCTAAAATAGGTTAAATTAATTGTTTTCAGGTTTTAACAGCAATCTATGTCTATGCACATGGGTCCCATCAGAACATCAGAAAACTTCTGGGTGTGCACAACAAGTTGCCCAGCAAACCTTATCTACAGTATTGGCAGAGGTCACTGCTGCCATAAACCATATTGAGATAAGAAATAAATATATTATATAAAATACCTAATAGAAATAAATAATAAATAATAATGTTCATGAGTATAAAATTACTATTGACTTTTATTTTATTGACTTGTACTTAGGTTTGTTTAGCAATTATAAGTGAATGTGAATTATGTATTAATTTATATTATTGTGCACAGTGGTTAAATGAATAAATATTGAATCTAATTTCTGTTTGTCATTCCATTCTAAATATTTTATAGAATTAAATCACTGTCTCATTTCATTTTTCTATAAATCCTACTAATATTATAAATGTGAAAGTTTGTAAGGATGTATGGATGGATGGATGGATGTTTGTTACTTACTCTATAACTCCACAACCAATGAACAGATTTGGCTGAAATTTGGTATCAGATCCAGGATTTTTATCCCGGAAAATTACAGAGTTCCCACAGGAATCGAAAAACCTTAATCCACGTGGACGAAGTAGCGGGCATCATCTAGTACCTATAATATGGGTAATGATAACTGATGTAGGGAGCTCAAGTTATTAACTTGAGTAAAAATCGATGAGAAATACTTCAGTGCTAACCTTCGACTATTCAGATGAAGACTTAGTTGCTCCATCGCCAGTAGAATTTAAATTTCTGCAGCTGCCCTTTACCAAATTCGCCTACTATGGTCCTAAGCTTGGGTGAATTTATTATATCCGACTGAAATTTCCCTATGGTTATCCAGGAACTCCCATAATGTGATGAAGCTGAGTCATGCTTACATGATGACTTGTTTGTGTTGCACTAAAATTTAATTACTTACCACATTTTATAAACAATGTTCCAATTAAACTTCTTACTAAGTGAAATCATATTTTTAAATGAGAAAATTCACACACACAGACACATACTTCAAGAAAATGCAAGACTAGTTGTATTTTTTTTTTCATTATTATGAGTATGCATTACAATAACACACTAAAATTACAATCTACTCTACTCTATAGATCTAGCCTAATAATTTAACTAATGAGTTATTTTACTTTAACCTAAACTTATAAATTATCTTAATACTAGAAGTAGTCCACTCTGACGCATCTTAGTCTTTCTTTATTGATTGAAGACACTTTATTCATGTGTTCTTTAATACAACTTTTACACTACATTATCACTATTCACTACTAAGGACTAGCTCATAGGGTTTTGTCCTTTTAACTCCTCACTAACTGCGTTACGTCGAGCAGCTGGATCGTCTCAACGTTAACGTGATGGTGAAGCTGATGTTCGTGGGCTTCAGCGAATTTTGAAATTATTCTATCGACATATTCAACTTTAAGGTCCCAGTGAATATTATCGTTCCTTATGTACCAAGGTGCGTTAACAATGTTCTTTAGTACTTCATTTTGAAACCTTTGAATAATTTGTGTGTTGCTCTTTTTGGTGCAGCCCCAGAGTTGGCACCCATAAGCCCAGACAGGCATTAAAACTTGCTTATAAAGCAGAACTTTATTGTGAATTGATGGCAAGGAATGTCTTCCTAGCAACCAATGCAGATTTTTATAGCGAAGTTCTAGCTCGTCTCTTTTTTGAAGATCCCCGGAAACAAAATATATTAAAAAAAACACTTAAAAATATGAAATTGTTATCGCGTAGGCTATTTACTTCGTGATATCAAGTAACAAGTAAAGTAGGTACCTAGTTTTAAGTCCAACTGCAACTTCCAAGTGGGATCGGCTAAAACGTCAAGTTGATTTTAAACGAGCGCGGTAAAACTATAAAAAATACATCTACTTACGTCCGAAAACAGTTAAATCTTCAAGGTTAAGAAGTTATTACGATCGCAAAACATGAAGGTTTTAGTGATCTAAGATAAAGTATTTTGATAATTTGTAATAAATAATCTTATAAAAAGAACACTTATCTAAAAAAAACGGGTGTACATTATTAAAAAAACCGGTTTACATGAACATGCAATGATATCGATAAAGAGGCAAGTTTTTGAACGTTACAAAGTAAAAAAGACATTCACATTACAGCAGACCAGAGACAAGCTTAGCAGGTCAATTGTCGTTCACTTGCCGTTCACCTTTTAGGATGTCATAGTACGATTTTCAGCGATTCAGAAGCAGGCCTGCTTTTGAACTGCCTGGAAATTGCACGGTTTTATAAAAGGTCATAGTAAGCCCCCTGTAGCTTTTAGCTACAGCGTCAGGGTCTGTCGTGCGCACGCGCACGTCCACAGACAAATAACTGCGGTGTAGCCACCGATATAAATGCAGTACCTACTAGATGTCGTGTTCCGATTTTCCGAACACTTACCATGTTCAACTGAGTTGTACCATATGCCGAACAATACAGCCATTAGTGATGTGAACCGATTACAAATTTGATAACCGGTTTTTACCGATTACTTTGTAAAAAAAACCGGTTTTTATAGGTATTCTTAGGTTTTTTCTTATTTTTCTTAAAGAAAGAACAAAACATCGAAAATTTTTAAGTAATTTTTTTTTTATCTGACAAGATAGTCCTTGACTGCGATCTCACCTGATGGTAAGTAACGATGCCGTCTAAGATCGTAGCGGACTAACTTATAAGTATCTTTATTATAATCAAAATAGTAGGTTGAGGAAAAAGTTCAAATTGGACTTACCTTTGCTGAGGAATGCTGCGGCTTCCTCCCACGGAAATGAAACCAGGTGGACACGTTTAATTTATTTTTATTTTTATTTAGAAAATTCCAAGTAGTTTTTCATTAGATTTGCAATAACACATGGCTTACATAACAGTTCTAGATGAATCATAGGTGTATTGGATAAATAGTGTACATTTTACTGTTGCACTGCACGAATTTCACGTTCCCTGATGTTTAGCTCGGCTGAGTATTTGCCGTGTGAGATGTAATCAGATAGTAACATAAAACATAGCTAAGAAATTGGTAATTGGTTATATATAGATAAAGAACTGTTTATTTTTTAGGTTCCATTGGTCAAAAATTTTAAAACATCGATTTAACCTTTGTTGTTCTAAGAACCTTTAAGAAACTATTATGCCTAAACTCTCAAAATTTAATTTAAATTAAACTTTACAAAACTTCATGTGTAAATCGGAAATTAGTTTCTTTTATTTAATCTAAATAAATAACCAGCATACACAGTCATTTCTGCTAATATTCCGGTGTCTGCAACACATATATTTTAAGTGTTCAGTTATTTAAAGGAGAACTTTAAATTTCGTGGTCATGACAGACCAGATAGAGTCTTACGGCCTGCGGAAAAACTCAAGCTAGTGACGCCTACACATCGGACGAAGTATTTTAGTAACTCCTTCACGGTCAAGGCTATTTGTCTATGGAACGAGCTTCCCTCGCAAATTCATCGTGCTGAATCCCTTAATAAATTTAAAACTGACGTCAAAGATTATTACCTATCTCTGTGCTATCATCAATAACGACATAGTTTACGATCAGTAATGTATATATATGTATGTATATTATATGTATAGTCGTATGTATGTGTATTATATTTATTTTGTATATATTAGTGTGTTAATATGTTATTATTATTATATTATATGGTTTAGTTTATTTACCTATTAGTATTTAGGTATATTATATACACCACCTCCCACTGTCTATTTGTTCATTTTCTCTCTAGCGTTAAGGTTGTCTGGAAGAGATCGCTATTTAGCGATAAGACCGCCTTTTTGTACTTAGGTACATTTTAAGTTTTCTTTTTTGTAACCTGTAATTCATTTGTGTTTTGTGGTGCAATAAAGTATATACATACATACATACATACATATATAGTATTTCACATTAAATTATTACATACCTTGTCGCTAATCACTATATACATAATATATTATCGCTTATCACTAATTACTTATCTTATCGATAATTACTAATGACTAACTACATATCTTATCACTTATCGTTTATCACTAATTTCTTATCTTATCTCTTATCACTAATTACTTATGTTATCGCTTATCACTAATTACTTATCTTATCGCTTATCAATAATTTCTTATCTTATCGCTTATCACTAATTACTTGTCGCTTATCACTAATTACTTATCGCTTATCACTAATTACTTATCGCTTATCACTAATTACTTATCGCTTATCACTAATTACTTATCGCTTATTACTTATCTTATCGCTTATCACTAATTATTTTACTAATCGCTAATTACTAATAATATATCTTATCACTAATTACTTATCGCTTATCACTAATCACTAATTACTAATTACATATCTTATCACAAATTACTTATAGTTTATCACTAATTTCTTATCCTATCGCTAATCAGTAATAACTTACCTTATCGCTTATAACTAATTTCTTATCTTATCGCTTATCACTAATTACTTACCTTATCGCTTATAACTAATTTCTTATCTTATCGCTTATCACTAATTACTTATCTTATCGCTAATTACTAATGACTAACTACATATCTTATCACTTATCTTATCGTTTATCACTAATTTATTATCTTATCGCTTATCACTAATTTATTATCTTATCGCTTATCACTAATTAATTATCTTATCGCTTATCACTAATTTATTATCTTATCGCTTATCACTAATTTATTATCTAATCGCTTATCACTAATTACTTATCTAATCGCTTATTACTAATTACTTAACTAATCGCTATTCTAATGACATATCTTATCACAAATTTTTTTTCTTATCGCTTATCACTAATTACTTATCCTATCGCTTGTCACTAATTACTTATCCTATCGCTTGTCACTAATTACTTATCCTATCGCTTGTCACTAATTTCTTATCTTATCGCTTATTACTTATCTTATCGCTTATCACTAATTTTATTTTACTAATCGCTAATTACTAATAACATATCTTATCACTAATTACTTATCTTATCGCTTATCACTAATTACTTATCCTATCGTTTATCACTAATTTCTTATCCTATCGTTTATCACTAATTTCTTATCTTATCGCTTATCACTAATGTCTTTACTAATCGCAAAGTACTTATTGCTAATAATTACATATCTTATCGCTTATCACTAATTACTTATCTTATCGCTAATCAATAATTACTTACCTTATTGCATATCAATAATAATTACTTATCTTATCGCTAATTACTCAAAACATATAATCTAATCACAAATCACTAACGAGACCAAACGAGACCAGATGAGACCAGATGAGACCAGATGAGACCAGATGAGACCAGATGAGACCAGACGAGACCAGACGAGACCAGACAAGACCAGAAGAGACAAGACGAGACCAGACCAGACCAGACGAAATAGGACCAGACTAGACGAGATCAGACCAGACCAGACGAAATAGGACCAGACTAGACGAGACCAGACGGGAACAGACGAGGACAGACGATGAGACCAGACGAGAACAGACAAGACCAGACTAGACAAAACCAGATGAGACCATACGAGTCCATACGAGTCAAAACGAGACTATACGAGACCAGACGAGACCAGACGAGACCAGACGAGACCAGACGAGACCAGACAAGACCAGACGAGACCAGACAAGACCAGACGAGACCAGACGAGACCACACAAGACCAGACAAGACCAGACAAGACCACACAAGCCCAGACAAGACCAGACAAGACCAGACCAGACAAGACAAGACAAGACAAGACAAGACAAGACAAGACAAGACCAGACAAGACAAGACCAGACAAGACAAGACAAGACCAGGCCAGACCAGACCAGACGAGACGAAACTAGACCAGAGAGACGAAACTAGACCAGAGAGATGATACTAGACCAGACGAAACCAGAGGAACCAGACGAGATCAGACGACACGAGACCAGACCACACGGGATAAGACGAGATCAGACGAGACCAGACGCGAACAGACCTGAAGAGACCAGACCAGGCAAGGCCCAACACGACCCAGCAGACACGTGACACCGCAGACAGGTGACACGCAGTAACACCGTGCCTGGCGCTGCGTCAGGAAGTGACGCGCTCGCCAGCGCACCGACAGGTGGCGCGCAGTGGCACCGAGTCTGGCACTGCGACAGGTCCCTGCGAGCTCGACAGCGCACAAGCAGGTGAGGCGCAGACGCGCCGTGCCCGACGCTGTGCAACGACGCTCTCGGCAGCGCATCAGCAGGTGAGGCGCAGACGCGCCGTGGCCGACGCTTGACACGCACCTGCGTGCTCGGCAGCGCATCGGCTGATGAGGCGCAGACGTGCCGTGGGCAGGGCTGCGACACGCTCCATTGCGCACTGCAGCGCACCGGCATGTGAGGTGCAGATGCATCGTGGCCGGTGTTGTGCAACGACGCGCTCAGCAGCGTACCAGCAGGTGAGGCGCAGACGCGCCGTGGCCGACGCTGTGCAACGACGCGCTCGGCAGTGCATCAGCAGGTGAGGCGCAGACGTGCCGTGGCCAGCGCTGCGACACGCTCGATTGCGCACTGTAGCGCTCCGGCATGTGAGGCGCAGATGCATCGTGGCCGGCGCTGTGCAACGACGCGCTCAGCAGCGCACCAGCAGGTGAGGCGCAGACGCGCCGTGGCCGACGCTGCGACACGCCCCTGCGTGCTCGGCAGCGCATCGGCTGGTGAGGCGCTCCATTGCGCACTGCAGCGCACCGGCATGTGAGGTGCAGATCCATCGTGGCCGGCGTTGTGCAACGACGCGCTCAGCAGCGCACCAGCAGGTGAGGCGCAGACGCGCCGTGGCCGACGCTGTGCAACGACGCGCTCGGCAGCGCATCAGCAGGTGAGGCGCAGACGTGCCGTGGCCAGCGCTGCGACACGCTCCATTGCGCACTGTAGCGCACCGGCATGTGAGGCGCAGATGCATCGTGGCCGGCGCTGTGCAACGATGCGCTCAGCAGCGCATCAGCAGCGCATCAGAAGGTGAGGCGCAGACGCGCCGTGGCCAGCGCTGCGACGCGCTCCAACGCGCAGGCAGCTCACTGCCAGGTGAGGCGTAGACGTGCCGTGGCCGGTGCTGCGACACGCCTCTGCGTGTTCGACAGCGCACCAGCAGGTGAGGCGCAGACGTGCCGTGGCCAGCGCTGCGACACGCTCGATTGCGCACTGTAGCGCTCCGGCATGTGAGGCGCAGATGCATCGTGGCCGGCGCTGTGCAACGACGCGCTCAGCAGCGCACCAGCAGGTGAGGGGCAGACGCGCCGTGGCCGACGCTGCGACACGCCCCTGCGTGCTCGGCAGCGCATCGGCTGGTGAGGCGCTCCATTGCGCACTGCAGCGCACCGGCATGTGAGGTGCAGATGCATCGTGGCCGGCGCTGTGCAACGACGCGCTCAGCAGCGCACCAGCAGGTGAGGCGCAGACGCGCCGCGGCCGACGCTGCGACACGCCCCTGCGTGCTCGGCAGCGCATCGTCTGGTGAGGTGCAGACGTGCCGTGGCCAGCGCTGCGACACGCTCCATTGCGCACTGCAGCGCACCGGCATGTGAGGTGCAGATGCATCGTGGCCGGTGTTGTGCAACGACGCGCTCAGCAGCGCACCAGCAGAGGCGCAGACGCGCCGTGGCCGACGCTGTGCAACGACGCGCTCGGCAGCGCATCAGCAGGTGAGGCGCAGACGTGCCGTGGCCAGCGCTGCGACACGCTCCATTGCGCACTGCAGCGCACCGGCATGTGAGGCGCAGATGCATCGTGGCCGGCGCTGTGCAACGACGCGCTCAGCAGCGCACCAGCAGGTGGGGCGCAGATGCGCCGTGGCCGACGCTGTGCATCGACGCGCTCCAACGCGAAGGCAGCTCACTGCCTGGTGAGGCGTAGACGTACCGTGGCCGGCGCTGCGACACGCCTCTGCGTGTTCGACAGCGCACCAGCAGGTGAGGCGCAGACGTGCCGTGGCCAGCGCTGCGACACGCTCCGTGCAGCGCACCAGCAGGTGAGGCGCAGACGCACCGTGGCCTGCACTACTACGCGCCCCTGCGTGTTCAATAGCGCACCAGCAGTTGATGCGCAGACGCGCCGTGGCCGGCGTTGCGACACGCCTGCGTGCTCAGTAACACACCGGTAGGTGAGACGTAGACGCACAGTGGCCGGCGCTGCGCTTCGACGCACTCAGCAGCGCACGAGCAGGTGAGGCGCTGACTTGCTGTGGCCGGCGCTGCGAGGTGCTCCAACGCACTCGGCAGCACACCAGCAGGTGAGACGCACACGAGCCGTTTTCGGCGCTGCGCTCCCATACGCTCGGCAACGCACCAGCAGGTGAGGCGCAGACGTGCCGTGGCCAGCGCTGCGACGCGCTTCATTGCGCACTGCAGTGCACCAGCATGTGAGGCGCAGATGCAACGACGTGCTCGGCAGCGCACCAGCAGGTGAGGTGCAGACAGGTGACGCACTGTGGCACCGAGGCTGGCACTGCGACAGTCCCCTGCGAGCTCGACAGCGCAATGGCAGGTGAGGCGCAGACGTGCCGTGGCCGGCGCTGCGACAAGCCCCTGCGTGCTCGGCAGATGAGACGCAGACGTGCCGTGGCTGACGCTGCGACATGCATGGCAGCGCACCAGCAGACAGACAGCAGACCAGCAGAGAGACAAGACCAAACCAAACGAGAATAGATGAGACCATACGAGACCAGAGAAGACAAGACCAGACCAGACGAGACCAGACCAGACCAGACTAGACTAGATGAGACCACACAAGACCAGAAAAGACCAGAGCAGACAAGACCACACAAGACCAGAAAAGACCAGAGCAGACGAGACCACACAAGACCAGAAAAGACCAGAGCAGACGAGACCACACAAGACCAGAAAAGACCAGAGCAGACGAGACCAGACTAGACCAGGCGGGACCAGATATGACCAGACAAGACCAGACGAGTACAGACGAGAGACCAGACGAGAAGAAACGATGAAGGCAGACGAGACAAGACCTGACCAGACGAGACGATACAAGACCAGACAAGACTAGACCAGACCAGACCAGACTAGATGAGACCACACAAGACCAGATGGGACCAGACGAGAACAGACGAAGAGACCGACCTGGCGAGGTCAGACCAGACAAGACGAAACTTGACCAGAGAGACCAGACGAGACCAGACCAGACCAGACCAGACGAGACCTAGCGAGGCCAGACCAGACAAGGGGAACCTAAACCAGAGAGACGAAACTAGACCAGAGAGACGAGACCAGAGGAGCCAGACGAGACCAGATGAGACCAGGTGAGGCCAGACCCGACGCAGACGCGCCATGGCCGATGCTGCGACACGCCCCGACGCCAGCGCAGACAGGTGGTGCGCAGTGACATCACGGCTGGCGCTGCGTCAGGAGGTGACGTGCTCGCCAGCGCACCGACAAGTGGCGCGCAGTGGCTGGCACTGCGACAAGCCCCTGCGTGCTTGACAGCTGAGGTGCAGACGCACCGTGGCCAACGATGCGCAGTGTTCCAACGCGCTTGGCAGCGCACCGGCAGGTGAGGCGCAGACTCACCGTGGCCAGCGCATCGACACACTCCAAAGCGCATGGCAGGGCACCGGCAGGTGAGGCGCAGATACACCGTGGCCTGTGCTGTTCCGACGCGCTCGGTAGCGCACCGGCTGGTGAGGCGCAGACGCGCCGTGTCCAGCGCTACGACGCGCTCGGCAGCACACCAGCAGGTTTGGCGCAGACGCACCGTGGCTGGCGCTGCGACAGGCCCCTGCGAGCTCAGTAGCAGCACCAGCAGGTGGGGCGCAGACGCGTCGTGGTCAGCGCTGCGACGCGCTCCAAAGCGCACAGGCAGGTGAAGCGCAGACGCGTTGTGGCTGGCACACACGCCTCTGCGTGCTTTGCAGCGCACCGGCAGGTGAGGCGCCGTGGCCGGCTCTGCGTCACGCCTCTGCGTGTTCAGTAGCGCACCAGCAGGTGAGGCGCAGACACGCCGTGGCCAGCGCTGCGACTAGCTCCTGCGTGCTCGGCATTGCACCGGCAGATGAGACGCAGACGTGCCGTGGCTGACGCTGCGACATGCATGGCAGCGCACCAGCAGGTGAGGCGCAGACGCGCCGTGGCCTGCGATGCGACAGGCTCCGACGTGCACGGCAGAGCAGCGGCAGCCGAGCCGTGCTGAGCCGACCTCCGATCGGTCCAACGTCTCGATCGAGAATGACACGCAACGCATCAGGCACCCGTATTTATACCAAAGCATGCTTGTAAGCAATGCAACATAATATAACAACAACAAGACAAGTTAAGACGAGACGAGCAGATCCGAGCCGAGCCGAGGCGTGCCGAGCCGAGCTCCGAACGGTCCGACGTCTCGAGCGAGAATGAAACGCAAGGCATGCTACCCGTATTTATACCAAAGCATGCTTGTAATCAATGCAACACAATACAACAACAAGACAAGCTAAGACGAGACGAGACGAGTCGTGCCGAGCCTAGCCGAACCGAGCCAGGCGAGCCGAGCCGAACCGAGCTGAGCCGAGCCGAGCCGAGTCGTGCCGAGCCGAGCTGAGCTGAGCCGTGCCGTGCCGAGCCGAGCCTAGCCGAGCCGAGCCGAGCCGAGCCGAGCCGAGCCGAGCCGAGCCGAGCCAAGCCGAAATACAAAATACCATTTGGTATTTTGCATTTGAAATAGGTCGATCAAAAAAGTATTTGCATTTTGTATTTTAGTACATTTCTTACACTATTTTGTACAACTCTGCAAGCTAGGTAGGTTCAATTTCTAGAAAGAGATCAACCTTCGAATCCAACTCGGCTGGGCAGCGTTCGGAAAGCTCCGAGATGTCTTCTCGTCCAAAATCCATCTTCGAACAGTGCGAGCATCCTCGCGAGATCAAAGTAGAGAGAGAAAAATTATTCGGTTTCAGTAAAACCGGTGTTTATCGGTTTTTACGAAAACCGGTATTTTTTAGGTTTTTTTAAACCGGTTCACATCACTAACAGCCATTGTGATTTGTGGCTGACTGCTGACAGTATCCTCTAATCTGTGCTGCTGACGGCACTCGCGACGTACGGACACGGGTGCGGGTGCGATAAAACAACTTTCTAGCTACCTAATTGTGAATTGAAAAGCCAACAATGCCTATATTCAAGTAAGTAACAAAAAGTATAGTTATTATAGTGAATAATTGGATATCAACATCGTAATTCGTAACACTAGATACGAAATAAAAATTATTTCTTGATTTATTCAAATACTTTTTTATTACGAACGGCCGAGCGGGAAGCGGGGTGCGGACTGCGGCACGCCTCTGCGAACGCGATCGCGTGAATTGCAACCATATTTACCATGCCGGCTCCCCTCTCTACCTCAGCCCGCGCGATCGAAACTGTACACAGTTCTTATTCCGAATTGCCGCTCTATACATAGAATTCTTTGAGTGTAGCCGGTACTTAAGGGTAGAGTGGGAAGCTTTGGCCACTTTGGCTGTGGCTAGTTACCCCTACCATAGCTAAAAGTATTGTGCGGAATAATAAAATTACGTAAAATTAATATACGTCATGATCTAGCACCTCGACATGAAGTTCAGGAGGCGAACGTAACGAGTAGTCCGAGTATCGAGTTTGACGTGAACATGGAACTAGGAAAACGACTAGACGTGAGTTACTCCTTGTTATTCACACTACCGTCAAATTAGTCTTGTGTGCATGGGCATGGAACTAGGAATTACTAGTCTTCAGTCTTCCTAATGGACGGTTTACACGGGTCTATTTTCGCTGCACGGCTAGGCCGCACGGCAAAATCGATCGTCTAAATGACAATTCAACTACGCCGCAAGTGAATAAAATCGCAAGCCCAAAGTTGGGTGCCATCCGACTTTTGCCGTGCGGCGACGAGCCGCATGCGGCGGGTGACTAAAATCGACCATGTAAATGGTCACTTGCGATCGCCCGCCGCATGAGGTGTGTTTTGCGCTGTTTTGTTCCACTACGTTATGGTTAAAATCCATGAATAAAAATAATACGATACAGTTACAGTACAAACTCAATTAAACCAGCAAAGTATCCGAAGCACCCAGAACTCTACGCGAGAAATCCATCCATATACCCAAAATTTACATTTCCTTCTGTTTCTCTCTTTGTTTCTCAAGCAACTCTTGAATAATGGAACTACGAAACATTTCGATGCCGGCACGTAAAATACCTGCTCAGCTCAACATTTTCTTTGGAAATGAACAAGTCGCATGCTGTTTTTATCGACCTAGGTATGTAAATGGGGTGGCGATTCGATTTTTTAAGCGATGCGACTGGTGACGCCGCACGGCTAAAATCGACCCGTGTAAACCCCCTTTATAGTAGAAAGACCATAGTCGTTTTCCTAGTTCCTTATTTCTAAAAAAAAAAAAAATTCTAAAAATAGCTTATTTCTTTTGTAGGCTTGTGTGGCTTTCAGTGTTGCCAAGGACACACGTCTTGAAGTCGCCATTTTTTTGTGCCTAAAGTAGTCCAAACACATGGCATTATAGGAATTACGACTACGTATAACCCAAACACCAAAAATATCGCTATAAATTAAATAATGTTTGTGATGACATTTTGATACAAAACAAACAAGCACAAATTAGGTCAAACTTAAAACACGTCTAGACACTTCCCTATATACAGCGACACATGCTTGGCCTAGTGTTCGTGGTCTATGGTTCTGTGCTTTGCATGGAACTAGGAATTACGACTACGTCTTTGTGTCATAATGGTGCATATTTGTGTCTCCTCACTCTTCAAGTCATGAAGGTATCAAATACATGGAGGTGCCTTACCTACAAAAATCGGGTGCATACCTACAGAAAAAAACTCATAAAATGGCCGCCCATTAGGGAGTGTGCTTCGAAACTATCGACATCGATAAGGACTGAAGCGATAATCAAGCATTTATGTATACGTAGTATTTATAGGTTATAATAATTACGTAACGTACGTTTGTACTCTATCAGGTACATATTATTCGCGTGGATTTAGGTTTTTAAAGATCTTGGAATATCCAAACAGTTTCGCTGCCGTTTTGTGAAATTGAAAGAGATCACCATATATAAAAAAATACTCATTTATAAATTTTATTATGTATCAATCGTTTGTTAATTATAAACCACTATTTCTTTTCATTAAAAGAGCAACTTGCTGGCTCATAGTAGTAGAATTTCTTTCTATAAGCGGTGGTAGAGTCGAAACATGACGTGCTTAGCATGAGACAGCTATCTGCATGCCCTACATATAAATAAACAAATATAGAATACTAGCTGACCCGGCGAACTTCGTACCGCCAACTTATATTTTATATAAATAAAACAAATAAACTATCCTGATCAAAAAAAACTATCCTATCTTTCAAATTGGACTAAATTACAGATAGTAACGAAGTTTGATCAAAATCACTTTAATTTAAATTTAATTTTATATCACACAATATATTATTATCACACAAGTTAAATAGTTTAGGAGTCCATCGTGGACAAATAACGTGACACGTAATTTATATATATTACTAGCTGACCCAGCGAACTTCGTACCGCTTCTTATCTATATAAATAAAACAAATAAACTATCCCAATTCAAAAACTATCCTATCTTTTAAGTTGGACCAAATTACAGATAGTTACGAAGTTTTATAAAAATCGGTTAAAATCGGTAATTGAATTGCACAGGGATTATTATTAAATCCACCTCTTCCTCTTACCGCAGAAAAGAAATGTATCACACGATCTTTTCATATTTTATATAGAGGGATGTGTGTTAAAAATGGATGGGTGCTATAGGCGTGGAAAATATATTTCCACGCCTATAGCACCCATCCATTTTTTTCTTTAAGTTTTCACTAGCCGGAAACGACAGCAGAAAACACGGACATTATCATCTATTATATAGAGGTATTAGATTCTATCATTTATTATTTATGTGAAGTATTAAAATAACCGGACAAATGATATAAATTTCAACTATAAACACCAAACTTCTTGTATTATCTGATAATATGGTGATGAGCAGTACCTAATGCATTAGAATTTATTCAAGTCGTTTAACGTCACCTATAATAATATCGACAAGTCGATACTTCATTGACACAAATCCAATAACACGCAACTACTTGACAGGCTGACAGCTGAAGTTCAACCAATAAGAGTGAATCATGGTAGGTAGGAAATAGATGGAGATGAAGTATATAAAGTAACTACTAGTCAAGCCGGGTGCCATCCGCCATTTTATGAGCATTATGTACAACACATTATGTATTCACTCTTATTGGTTGAACTTCAGCTGTCAGCCTGTCAATTAGTTGCGTGTTGTTGGATTTGTGTCAATGGAGTATCGACTTGTCGATATTATTATAGGTGACGTTAAACGACTTGAATAAATTCTAATGCATTACTGCTCATCACCATATTATCAGATAATACAATAAGTCTGGTGTTTATCTTATCTTCTTAATATATATAAATTACGTGTCACGTTATTTGTCTGCGATGGACTCCTAAACTACTTAACCGATTTTTATAAAACTTCGTAACTATCTGTAATTTGGTCCAACTTAAAAGATAGGATAGTTTTTGAATTGGGATAGTTTATTTGTTTTATTTATATAGATAAGTAGGCGGTACGAAGTTCGCTGGGTCAGCTAGTAATATATATAAATTACGTGTCACGTTATTTGTCCACGATGGACTCCTAAACTATTTAACCGATTTTGATCAAACTTCGTTACTATCTGTAATTTAGTCCAATTTGAAAGATAGGATAGTTTTATTTGATTAGGATAGTTTATTTGTTTTATTTATATAAATAAGTTGGCGGTACGAAGTTCGCCGGGTCAACTAGTATTCTATAATTATTTGTTTATTTATATGTAGGGCATGCAGATAGCTGTCTCATGCTAAGCACGTCATGTTTCGACTATACCACCGCTTATAGAAAGAAATTCTACTACTATGAGCCAGCAAGTTGCTCTTTTAATGAAAAGAAATAGTGGTTTATAATTAACAAACGATTGATACATATTATAATTTATAAATGAGTACTTTTTTATATATGGTGATCTCTTTCAATTTCACAAAACGGCATCGAAACTGTTTGGATATTCCAAGATCTTTAAAAACCTAAATCCACGCGAATAATATGTACCTGATAGAGTACAAACGTACGTTACGTAATAGGCTATTTGACTACTTTTAGAAAATCATCTTAAATTGTTAATAATGCTATGCTGAAGCTAACGAAACATATATTTCGGCATAATTTTCATTATTTTTCATAAAAATCGAGAAATAAATTCAAAAAAATAAATTGCCGCCGAAACGTTCCATTTGCTCTCATGACGTAACAGTTCACATTTCAAACAATGACAATTTTATAATATGTGTTTAGGCCGCGTGTCGCATACTATTTGGTATTTAATAAAATAGTAACGATGAAAAACAGACGAAATTAGCCTATTACGCCGCACAAACACGTCGAAATGTATTGACAAAATGAGAATTCCATAGGTGATTTGGACTGTGACGTCATTCGAGATCACGGAACGTTTTCGATCACGTGACCATGGCCAGAATTATAGCAATTTTATTTAATGTTTTATAATTAAATAAAGCTTTATTTTTTAGTTTTGTCGTATGGAATAATGTTTTTAGATAATAATCTTTTAGGATGACACCAGTTGAAACGATATTTTTATTATAGTCAAATACCCTATTATTATTACCTATAAATACTACGTATAAGTACATAAATGCTTGATTATCGCTTCACTCCTTATCGATGTCGATAGTTTCGAAGCACACTTCCTAATGGGCGGCCATTTTATGAGGTTTTTTCTGTAGGTATGCACCCGATTTTTGTAGTTAGGGCACCTCCATGTATTTGCTACCTTCATGGAGTGAATACATAATGTGTTGTACATAAGGCTCATAAAATGGCGGATGGCACCCGGCTTGACTAGTAGTTACTTTATATACTTCATCTCCATCTATTTCCTACCTACCATGCTTCAAGTCTTCACACTGTAGGTAGGGAGACTTGTACATCTTTCATCTTAGTCACAGAGTACTATATAAATACCGATATACGGGAAATCTTAGTATTATTCTGTGGCTATGATACAAGACAAGTTCAATTTTCGAAACTTCTTTTTCACAGAGTACATTATGTTCTTTTTGTTTTGTCCAATAATGTCGAACTGTGTGTAATTCACAATAAAAGTCCAGACTCCAGATAGTTAACAATTAACATTGGTTCTCCAAAAATTATCTGTGTGTTTAATTTTTAAACTCAATAATACAATGATGTAAATACATTTTTGTCATTACGAATACAATGTAGATAGTTAATTAACCAGGCATTGTTTTATTTGTTATTGCTAACTGTTGGCAGAAGCCAGAACTCATCTATGTGAAAGCCTAAAGCCGCGCCTGTAGTTGTTATTCGAGTGTTTTATATAACTATTAATGTATTTGGTATAAAGTTGCTAGAAATTGAACGTAAAAATGAAGGGGACTTTGAAAGTGTTGATGTGGAAGCATCTGGTGGTGCGTCTAAAGCGGTTCATCCATACGCCTGTAGAAATACTGTCGCCAGTGCTGTTCTTTGCCCTACTTTTTGCATTCAAAGTTTACCTAAATCCAGTGCCAAAATCTCACCATTTGGAAGAGTTTAACGTTCAGAATACTGTAAGTACTTGGCATCTTGCCATCAATCAATAATTCTTTTCACTTAGTCATGCTATCAAGTTATAATCTTATAGTTTTTATATAATATTACTAGCTGATGCCCGCGACTTCGTCCGCGTGGATTTAGTTTTTAAAATCCCTCGGGAACTCTGATTTTCCATGGTTAAAAGTAGCCTTTGTCACTCTCCAGGTCCTCAACTATACCTATGCAAAAAATCACGTTGATCCATAGCTCTGTTGTGGTGTGATTGAGGAACAGACCAATAAACAAAAACACTGTCACATTTATACTAGTGGTTCGCCCCGAACTGAGACCTCGCGGTAACGGTTTCCCATTATTACTTATTCATTCAATAGATACATGACGATCAAAATTGTCATTATTATTATGCCCGTTTTCACCAACCATACCTAAATCATCCCCTTTGTAGCCCCTAAATACAATCCTAACATCCCAATGTCATTTTCACCTTTAGTTGTCCCGTAGAGGTTCGTAATAACAAAGTTGACAGAAAGTGTCAACTAACTTAACATAGGTAGCCCGTAAAGGTTAGGGAACTGTTATAGTGAAATCCTCAAGGCCTCAATCAAACTTAGGTATAGTTTTTTGGAACATTCAAATTAAATTCCTTGTACACAGCGTCAACTATCGACACGATCAGAAAACATGTAAAAACAAACTGCAACGTGAAGTTTTATTGATGTTTGCTAAATGACTAAATAATAATTTTAATTGAATGATAATATGTTACATATAGCTGCATTTGCTATAAATGAGATGAGAGCGCCATCTATTGACATCATTGTGAAGTTCTGTTGTTGCTGCTCATTAAAAGTTAAATAATTTAGTTTCCTTATTACATTTATCTAATTTTAGTATTTGTTGTTCAAGTACATGACATTACGCTAAAATTATAAAACTTTCAAGGAACAGCTCTCAATGGTTATTCCGTTGTGAGGTCAAATATAATCTCCACTTTGAAAGCCCCCCATTTCGTCAATTTTAGGAAAAAAATTAAAAAAAAATACTTTTGTACTCTGTTCCAAATTATCTTTAAAATGAGGTACTGTAACTCTATGAAATGCAAAAATTTTTTTTTTGTTTCGCATTCGCTTCTATGAGAGCCCCCCTGAAATAAAGATTTTTATAACTTTTTAAGCCATTTTCGGCTGGAGGCCATCGGTTTACATATTATATCTCAAATTGAAGTAATTACGTTCAGTAATTTAGAAGTTATAAGGCTCTGACAGACGGACGGACGGACGGACGGACGGACAAGTGCAAATTCACTCAAGTAGACTCAAAGACCTTCGCTTCGCTCGGTCGAATATTAGTATGATTAGTAATGATGATTGGGGTCTCAATTCATCCATTCATTCATTATTACAGGAAAATTCTAAACTAAATGTTTACTTGTTTTTTTCTACATGCACATAATTAACTTGATTATAAGACAAGTACAGCAGGACCTCTTTAATCCAAATCCCTTCTAATCCGAACGCCCCACCGCTTATTGATGCGGGTTGTTATGTTCCCTCAAATATAGTTGCGCGAAGCAATGGCTGGGTCATGCGTCATGCTCGTGAACGGGTGCCGCCGGCGGGAATGGGGCTACTTTATGTCTGCCCGTCTTAAGATAGAAGTTAGTCGGTATGCATTTTGGAACTTCCCTCATTGTGGAAACACTGCATATATAGCATAGTATTTACTGTATTGTAAATTTGTGTTGAAAAGAGCAACCGCCGAGTTTCTTGCTGGTCCTTCTCAGCAGGAAAGGCATTCCGAACCAGTGGTAGATTCATCGACTACTCAAAAGCACTTGTAAAAGTTTATTTGAATAAAAAAATATTTCTATTCTATTCTATTCTATTCACTCACAGTCTCGCCAGTTGCTAGACCGAATGTCAAGTAGGTGTCTTGCACATTTGATAATGTCTCGTCCGCCAATTTGTGTTGCTATTGCATTGCTCGTGCATCACGATAGTTATTTGTGTTTTTACATAATGGCAGTTTTATGTCATAAAATATACCCTATAAATTCTCTGTACGTACTATAATCCGAACGCTCCACTAATCCGAACGGGGGTAAATTTTCAGAGTTCGGATTAAAGAGGTCCTGCTGTATGAAAAAAATTCCAAGCAACTGCTGAATTTTATTATTTAGGTATTTACAAAGAATTCAATTCAATTCAATTCAATTCATTTATTAATTTGTGAATATGGTACAGTCAAGATGTTATAATATACAATTTAGAATGCGCATATCCTACCAAGTTGTGGTGTACAAATATCAAGTATTCAAGTGTAAGATACTAAATGTCATGGTGCCGGAACTCTAAATCGCTTGGCGGCACGTCTTTGACTGTAGGGTGGTAACTAGCCATGGCCAAAGCCTCCCAGCAGACCAGACTAGAGATAATTTAGAAATTATAAATTGCCAAATTGTGCCTGCCGGGTTATTAAACCCGAGACCTCCCCATTGTAAGACAACCACAATAATCGCTACTGCACTAGGGAAGTCATCAGAATAAAACATTACCTTTTAGAATCAACACCATCATCATCATCATCATCATTAGCAACCCATCAACGGCTCACTACTGAGTACAGGTCTCCTCTCAGAGAAGGGTCATATAGGCCATAGTCCACCACGCTGGCCCAATGCGAATTGGCGGACTTCAAACACCTTCAAGAACATTAACAAGCAATTAAATATCACTTGCTTCAATGGTGAAGGAAAACATCGTGAGGAAACCTGCACACCTGAGAGTTCTTCATAATGAATCAACACCATTTCTCGCCAAATGTTAGAAACGTCTCATAAAAAATAAGCAGACATTAAGCTAGTTCAAGTAAGATCACGTTGTACACAATAGATGGCGTTAGTAAATCTTGTCAGAATTTCTCTTCTATAAAACTTTGTTCCAAAAATGGAAAAAAACAACAAAGACATAATATGAAGTCAGTCGGGGTTTCGAACATCCAAACCAATAACCGATCCAGCTGCCCACAAGATACACACATCAAAAGTGTCTAGGGATCAAGCATTTTTATGCGGATTTCTTGAGATTGAGATGTGGCTTTGTAATAAATTTATGATTTTATAAATTTATATGGATCCTTTTTGGTGCATTTCATAATTTGAATCAGGAACTGTCAATCAAATTCGAGTAAAAGATGAAAATCAGCTGTCAATATTTTCCCTATAAAAACATACAACGCATTGAAGACATTATTAGTGCTACTGTTTCCCTACTACTGATTAAAACCAACGTTATTATGGAGCGGCGACGTCATTTAAGCAGGGAAGAAATGCTCAGAGCCGTGGGAATGATAGAAGCTGGTTCCCGGCAACGTACTGTGGCTTTAGCTCTGAATACAAGTCAGAGTGTTATCAGTCGACTTTGGACACGTTACCGAAGCACTGGTACCGTGGCTGAGCGCCATGGAGGACGGTATCGCTGCACCACACGGAGACAAGACCGATACATTCAAATCTTAACTCGAAGAGCTCCAACAATAACCACCATGATGTTAGCCGTGAGGCTTCATCACTCTTCAGGGAACTTAATTAGCGACCAAACAGTCAGAAACCGCTTGCATGAAGTGAACCTTCATTCCCGAAGACCGCTACGGGTACCACCTATAGCAATGCACAATCGTAGGATTCGATATCAATGGGCTCTTGAACACAGAAATTGGGCAGAAGAACAATGGCGTTTCGTGTGCTTTTCTGATGAGTCTCGTTTTGGTATGAGACCGGATACAAGACATATACGACACTGGAGAACCCCTGGACGCCAACAGCGATTAAAATCCTGCCAGGAAGTCCATCCTTATAGTGGTGGAACCATCATGGTACGGGCGGGTATTTGGATCGGCGGAAGAACTGAGTTGATTTGGATCAGAGGCAACCTCAACGCTCAAATTTATGCTGAGACGATTGTATCAGACGTCATCGTTCCTCTACAAGTGCAAATCGGTCCCTTATTTCAGTTAATGCATGATAATGCAAGACCGCACACCGCAAGAGTTGTAAGACAGACTCTCGCCGCAGCTAACATCAATGTCCTGCCCTGGCCTGCTCAGTCGCCAGACTTGAACCCGATTGAGCATGCATGGGATATGCTACAGAGAAGAGCTCTGCCGAATATGGAGGGTATCCAGTGGCAAGAAGACCTTTTTTTGTTGTTGCAACGAACATGGGCGGCCATTCCACAGCGTGATTTGGATGAACTCATTTTGAGTATGCCAAACCGATGTTCTTGTGTTGTTAGTGTTCGCGGTAGAAACACGGATTATTAATTGTTTAAGTTACCCAATAAAATTTTAAAGAAAACTGTTATTTCAGTCTTTTTTTCGAACTTTAATGTTAGTGGTTCAAATGTCAAAAATCCCTTTATTAGGAAAATGGCAAATTTCTTTATTAATGCAAAGGTGACTTGGTTTATCGTTACTGTGACAAACGAAAACACTTTATTTGATGAATCCTTAAAGAAAATTTTAATTAATATCAATCAGGAGAAAAGTTATTGCAAAAATATATGTTGATCCCTAGACACTTTTGATGTGTGTAGTATAAAAAACTTATTACAATGTAATAGCTTCATAATAATATTGTAAAATGGTTATTTTGAAAAGAGCAACTGCTGAGTTTCTTGCCGGCTCTTCTCAGCAGAATCCGCTTTCCGAACCGGTGGTAGAGTCATGACTTGTCATAAGAGCCACAGGTTGGCCTACGTGAAATAAATAAATTTGAATTTGATAGTTTCACTTCTGCGTTTAGCCCCTACGCCACCAAAGCTATGATGGAATGTGGTGTTTTGACGGAAAATTCTTACACTTTTTTTCGCTTAGCCTCCATTCACCAAACTTTGTTACAAAAAGTTAATCATTACACAATCTTGAAATGAAATGAAAATGAATGAAATGAAATGAAAAACACTTTATTGCACACCACATTAAAAAGAAATAAAACTAAAAATAAACTTAAAATCTTTTGTTTCTGTAGGAGCCTGTAAGCCTGTCATCTAGAGGAGGTCCACGAAGAGTGTTCTACACCCCTGTGACTGATTTAACTGACAAGCTCATGCAAAAAGTTGCTCAACAACTGTCTCTACAAAACTTCAGTGAAGGTAATTTCGTCATTCCTTTATTAACTACCAGCTAATGCCATATAAAATAATCATAACGTAGAAATTAAGTGTCGGATAGAGCAGGCACGCAACGCATTTATGAAGTTGCGCCACTTACTCTGCAACCGATCCTTAAAGATCTCTACCAGGGTGCGTTTGGCACGATGCTATGTTTTTTCGGTTCTTCTGTACGGTGTCGAATCATGGACCTTAACTCAAAATATAAGCAATTGATTAGAGGCATTTGAAATGTGGGTGTATAGAAGGGTTCTGAGAATATCATGGACGGATAGAGTTTCCAAAGAAAGGGTTTTGCAGATGGTCAACAAAGGGGCAGAAGTTTTAAAGAAAATAAAGTTTTATTAAGTTATAAAGTGGCGATAAGTACAAATTGCTCCAACTAATAATACAGGGGAAGATGCAAGGTAGGAGACCCCATGGAAGAAGACGGACCTCTTGGCTTAAGAATCTCCAGACATCGTTCGGACTGAGTACTCGATGCTTATTCAGCGCAGTTGTGTGTAAGGTCCGAATAGCCAATATGATAGCCGACCTACAGTAGGAGATGGCACCTGAAGAAGAAGAAGCTAATGCCAGCAGCGGCTAAGACGATAGATGGACACGCCCAGTAACTATATGGTCTGGCCCTATAGGGAAAGACGTGTTGGTAGACCTAATTCACATTGGTGTATGACTTAATACCCATAGTTAGAAAATGATGGTTAGAGTCTGCAAAGGATGGACCTAAATGACAGAAACTGGGGAAGGCCTATATCCAATTAAAGGGTTCCTTTTCAAAAAAGAAATGTGTGAGTGTCGTGGAACACTCAGCTGGAATGATGTTCAGAATCAACGCCATCTCTTGCCACATGTTAGAACCATCTCGTAAAGAAAAAAACTTGAGAGGTGTCAAGGAACACCTGGATGTCGTAACGTAGTTCCTTTCGATTACATTGTGTTCGGTATTTTCGCGGTACAACATTGGGTCTCCGTAGCCTAGTGGCTCCGGCAGTCGCTTAACAGTTCAAGGTCGATGGTTCGAATCCCAGCTCGACAGACCGAATTTTCCATTTTCAATTTTATTTTAAACAATTTCTACATGTGGAACCTTTCCCTAATTTTTTAGGGAAAGGTTCCACATGTAGAAAAAAGGCAAAGTTTTACTGCCTATGTCACTCTCCAGTTCCTCAACTATATCCCATGCAAAAAATCACGTCGATCGGTATATTTCGATCGGATATCATTGGATTGTTACATTGCAGGTACCAATTCGTATGGGAACTATTATCAAGCCTTCACAAATGAATCTTACATCAGCACACTGGCGGAAAGCATGGACGAAAATGATGCAGTTGTCATATTCCCGGTAAGAATATAATATTAAGTATATGCTATTGCCTCTGACTTTGTCAGGGTGGTTGTAGGTTTTTAAAAATTCCCAAATTTCCAATGGTTTTCCGAGGCTCTGTTGCTCGGCTACTGCATGATTGAAAGACAAAACATCAAATGCACACTTTTGTATATTTTAAATTATATACTACTAGATTATGCCCGTGACATCGTCCGCGTGGATTAAGGTTTTTTTATTCCCGCGGGAACCCTTTAATTTTCCGGGATAAAATGTAGCCTATGTGTTTTTCCAGGGTATAATCTATCTCCATTCCAAACAGACAAATCCGTCCAGTAGTTTTTGCGTGAAATAGTAAAAAACATACACACACACACATGCCTCCTTATAATATGTATTACTAGATGATGCCTGCGACTTCGTCCGCGTAGATTAATGCCCGCGGGAACTCTAACTTTCCGTGACAAAAAGTAGTCTATGTGTTAATCTTGGGTATGAGCCATTCCAAATTACAGTAATAATTAGTACATAGAGTAACAAACATCCATCCAAACAAATTTTCGCATTTATATTAGTAGGAATAGTGTGATATTATTAATGTGATAGCATAGTCTGAACTACACTTTATCTGTACCGAGAACTTATCTTAGACAGTAGGGCATTATGTTTCCAGTTACAGTATAGTCCAATTTGACTTTATGACTTCTCAGACTTCGTGCGTTATGATGCGCAGAATTCATTATTCGGCGACTAATTATCAGGTGACGAACCTGCGCGAACCGACACTCGCGGCCGGCATACCTACGTGACGACATAAAGTTTAAATGGAACTGTAACTCAAATTACATTTTTGGTAACAATAATATTCATACATGCCTGCCTCATTGGTTTAGCGGTTAGCTTGTTCGACTGTGGATTACGAGGTCCCGGGTTCGATTCCCGGGTCGGGCCGTTAAAAAAAAATGTATTGGGTTTTTCTGCCTAAGAAATTCTCAGTACTAGCCCGGAGTTAGGAAGTTGGCGGTGTGTCACCCCCGTGCCTCAGAGAGCACGTAAAGCCGTCGGTCCTGCGCCTGATCTCTCTCCGGTCGTGTCGGACTTCGTCCCATCGGACTATGAGAGTGAGGGAATAGAGAGTGCACCTGTGTTTTCGCACACACTTGTGCACTATAATATCTCCCGCGCAGATGGCTGATCTCTAAGGAGGTTGGCCGCCGTGATCGGATTCGGCCGGGAGAACATTGTTATTCATACTTTTATGATCTCCGTAGGTAATTAGTAATTACAAAGGTAAAAGGTGGAAGGTATCTTATGTCACTCGAAATTCTCAACTATACAAATGCAAAAAATCACGTTGATTGGTTGCTCAGTTGCTGCGTGGTTGAAGGACAAGCCAGCAAACAAACATACTTTCGTGTTTATAATATTAGTAAAGATAGAAAGGAGATATCTATCTATAAATGTATCATCATCATCATCATTAGCAACCCATCAACGGCTCACTACTGAGCGCAGGTCTCCTCTCAGAGAAGGGTTTAGGCCATAGTCCACCACGCTGGCCCAATGCGAATTGGCGGACTTCACACACCTTCAAGAACATTATCAAGAACTCTCAGGTGTGCAGGTTTCCTCACGATGTTTTCCTTCACCGTTGAAGTAAGTGATATTAAATTGCTTAAACGCACTTGACTCCGAAAAGTCAGAGGTGCGTACCCGGGATCGAACCTGCGACCTCCCGAATAGGAGGCCACAGTCCTAACCACTAGGCTATCACTGCTCTAAAAAGTATACGTCATGTTATCTTTCTCATTGTGTATGTTAGGTGATGCGTGGTAGATAAAATTGAAGGTCGATTCATGCCTATTTTCATTCGTGGGCGACAGCTTCTGCCGATTCGATTAGCATAACCTGTGTGATTGTCTAAAAATCGGCCAAGTACGAGTCAGGCCTCGCTCTTTTAGGGTTCCGTTAAAAAAAATTAAATTAAAACATTTCCATGTACCCATGGAAATATTTTAATTTAATTTTTTTTATTTAATTTAATTTTTATTATTTGTTGTTATAGCGGCAATAGAAATACATAATATGTGAAAATTTCATCTGTCTATTACGGTTTATGGGATACAGCCCGCTGACAGACGGACGGACGGACGGACGGACGGACGGACGGACAGCGTAGGCTTAGTAATAGGGTCCCGTTGGTACCCTTTGGGTACGGAACCCTAAAAATGATAGCATCAGTCTGACGATTGCATTCACCTCTGAGGTCCGATTGTCTAAAGTTATTCTATTGATCGTTATCGTATTAGATGACATTAGCGTCAATGTAAAATAGAATAGAATAGAAATGTTTTTACTCAAATAATCTTTTTTACAATTGCTTTTGAATCGTCGATGATTCTACCACTGGTTCTTGTTATACTGGTGGTTGGTAAATGGTAAATAAACCATAACAGCTCAATTTCGTGTATGCATTCTTATACGTTTAGTTATGTACGATTAGCTCCATAACGCTCCATTTTAAAATCGGTTGTACTAAATTTGTGACTTTAAAGCTATACAATCAGGGATTATTTTACTTTGACCCATTGAATTATTAATGCTTTGACCATAATGGCATCGGAATACGATCAATGCAATAACTTTTAGACAATTGGTACTTACCCTGATTGGCTGATACTCTTTGGCTATTGATGCAAGAACGCCCTAAATTCAGCCAGTCAGAGGTGATTCCGATCGTTACACTAATACAATCATCATCATCATCATCATTAGCAACCCATCAACGGCTCGCTACTGAGCACAGGTCTCCTCTCAGAGAAGGGTTATAGGCCATAGTCCACCACGCTGGCACAATGCGAATTGGTGGACTTCACACACCTTCGAGAACATTATGAAGAACTCTCAGATGTGCAGGTTTCCTCACGATGTTTTCCTTCACCGTTGAAGCAAGCGATAGTTAATTGCTTAAACACACTTGACTCCGTAAAGTCAGAGGTGCGTACCCGGGATCGAACCTGCGTCCTCCCGAATAGGAGACCACAGTCCTAACCACTAGGCTATCACGGCTATCGTAATAATCTAAATCTAAAACAATCACTTTTAGATAATTACACAGCTGCAGGCCGATTCTGTAAAGCTGCATCAATGTTTGCTACAGTCTCAATTGTTGTGATTGGCTAAATTCATCGCGTTCTTTCTATTATAACCAATAGCGAGCGAGTATCGGCCAATCAAAGGCGATTGCAATCGTCACACTGTAGTAATTATTTTTTCATCATACCTATTCGGAAAACGAATATTGGCTTCAGAGGATAGCGGGAGCAAAATTTAATTTTAACCCCATGGGACTTTTCATTTCTCTCTTCTGATTGGTCCGCATTCCGCGTCCGCACTAACGCGGACCAATCAGAAGAGAGAATTCAAAAATGTTTGAGTAGCTGTTGTCTTCAAGTGATCAAGTCACGTGATCAAATTTGTCGATTAGATATATACGCCCATACTTCCAACATAAATATTAATGTTTAATCATTTCATAAAAATTTATGTGTTTTATTTAAACTTTCAATATACGTATTGGTAATGTCTATACTCTATACATAGTAGGTTAATACTCCTAGCTTTTCCTCATAGGTAATGATGAAAAATAGTGTGTGTCATTTGGGGCCAAAATTTTTTGTTCTCGGGCGGCGTATATTGAATTCCTCGCTACGCTCAGGATTCTACTTTAGAATCCCTCGCTGCGCTCGGGAGTCTACTATAGAATCCTTCACTTCGCTCTGAATTCAAAATAACGCCCTCGGGGAACAAAAAATTCCTTTGGCCTCATATAACACAAATAACTATTAGAGAATCTCACCACAGATTTATACAGATGTCGTAGCTCAGGCAATGTCTCCTCCATTTATATTAATTTGTACTAGCTGATACATGCGACTTCGCGTGGATTCTTTGGTACAGTCTCAATTGTGATTGATGATCGTGTGATGCGGGTTGTTACGTTCCCTCAAATATGGTTGAGCAGCGGCTGGATCATGCGTCATGCTCGTGAACGGGTGCCGCCGGCGGGAATTGGGGCTACTTTCATACTACTACCGATTTATACAGATGTCGTAGCGAATCAAAAAAAGTTTCGTTTCGATTCACTCCCAATGTGGCGTGCGCTTTAGCGACGATCGTCAAAAATAAAAGTTTTGTTCACACTTAGTTTTCATGAAATTGAAATTTGAAATCATATTTTGAAATTTGTAATTATTTATCATGTAATTTTGCATGCTTATCGATTGAGGCCAAAACATACATATATACATTTATTATATGTTCTACTGCAAAATACCTATGTTCTCAATTGCCTTTTGTTTAATATTTCTCCTGAATAGGTACATAATTAGGGTGATATCACTGGGCGCCTACCACCAACGCACGGTATTATTTCAATATTGTTTGATGTTTTTACTTTGAAGTTGATGAAATTTCAATACAATATTGAAATAATAAGAATAATAAATAATCATAAGAAGGCTCAGGGTCACTCAGCGAGCGATGGAGAGAGCTATGCTTGGGGTATCCCTGCGAGATCAAATCAGAAATGAAGAGATCCGCAGGAGAAGTCACCGACATAGCTCAGCGAGTCGCGAAACTGAAGTAGAAATGGGCGGGGCACATAGTTTGAAGTGCTGATGGTCGTTGGGGTCCCAAGGTGCTGGAGTGGCGACCCCGCACCGGTAAGCGCAGTGTTGGCAGACCTCCCACTAGGTGGACCGACGACATCAAACGAGTCGCAGGGAGCCGCTGGATTCAGGCGGCGCAAGACCGAAGCCTGTGGAGGTCCATGCAGGAGACCTATGTCCAGCAGTGGACATCTAAAGGTTGATAATGAGGATGATGATTATGATTGAAATAATACTCGCTTTATTTTACTGCGGTGGTTTTATATTATAGACCCAGTTATAAAGACAAAAGTTTTTCTCAGCAATAAAACTAATAGGTACATCTTACTAATATTATAAATGCGAATGTGTGTTGGTTTGTCCTTCAATCACAGAGCAACGGATTGACTTGGTTTTTTGCAAGGACATAGTTGAGTGACCTGGAGAGTGACATAGGCTTTTTATAACACGAAAAATCAAAGAGTACTTGAGGGATTTTAAAAACGAAATCCACGCGGACAAAGTCGCGGGCATCAGCTAATAATTTTATGAACTAAATATCCATGACATTTCAAACTGCCCCGCCTGCGAGTTTATCCTCGACCCTTACGATTTGCCACTACGTTGTCGCACCAGCAACTCACTTCCAGGAAGTGATGTCATGTCGATTTCATTTCTAAGCAGTGCACTGTTTTGTAAATAAAAAACAGCAATGCATTAATAATAGTGCGAGTATCGAAGTTCTTTTAAGCAATTACGTCATTAAGTTCTTTGCCCACATCATCGTTTCTTATTATGACTGTAGATGTATTGGTATTTGGCACGTATACAAAAAATATTTTTTGTATGAATAAATATTGGGTCTAGGCAATCCAATCCCGCATTGAAACCTCAACACTGTAGACTCGCGGGATTAAGATCATTAATCCCGTGGGACTCTGCGTATACTTACTCACCGTTCTAAACGTGTTGAAATGAGCATTTATTTCTCAGTATTTATTTTCTTCAGTGAGAGAGTGATCTTCAATGAGCATTTATTTCTCAGTATTTATTTTCTTCAGTGAGAGAGTGATCTTCAATGAGCATTTATTTCTCAGTATTTATTTTCTTCAGTGAGAGAGTGATCTTCAATGAGCATTTATTTCTCAGTATTTATTTTCTTCAGTGAGAGAGTGATCTTCAATGAGCATTTATTTCTCAGTATTTATTTACCATACCGAGGCATAGTTCGAAGAACTGATGGTCGTTGGGGCCCCAAAGTGCTGAAGTGGCGACCTTGCACCGGGAAGCGCAGTGTTGACGGACCTCCCACTAGGTGCACTGATGATATCAGACGTGTCGTAGGGAGCCGCTGGTTACAGGCGGTGCAAGACCGAGACCTGTGGAAGTCCATGCAAGAGACGTTCGTCCAGCGGTGGACGTATATCTGTTGATAAAGAAAAAGAAGACACTGCTTTCTCTAAAGTCGGTGTTTCTTCCAGTGATAATATCATACTAATAATATATTATAAAATGCGAAAGTGTGTTTGTTTGTTGGTTTGTCCTACAATCACGCCGCAACAGAGCTACAGATCGTGATTTCTTGCATGGGTATAGTCGAGGACCTGGAGAGTGACAAATGCTACTCTTCTCCCGGAATATCAAAGAGTTCCCGAGGGATTTTAAAAACTAAATCCACGCGGACGAAGTCGCGCGCATCAGCTAGTTTACAATACTTCTCAATATGTATACCCTTTCTGTAATCCGCACGTTTGTTTCAGAACATGAACACAACCTGGCCAAAAAAACTACAGTACACAATACGCATGAAAAAAGATTTTCACACAGAGACATATGAATCGATAAGTCCAGTACTGATGCCAATTGACTCTTTCGGTAAGTAAAATAGATTTATGTAAGGGCTATCGAACTATAACGTTTAGAAGCGCAATATTCAACGCGTTGATAAGCCATTTTTAGGAAGCCTTTATAGGCCGACTATCGTCGCGTTAGTACGACGCTCGACGCAGAAAATTGCTAAAAAATTTCCGTACTGTGATGTGAAAAGATGTCATAATTCAACACAATAACCATCAAAAAGTACCAGAATATATAATTACTTGCAAATTAATAAATGGAAAATTGGTACTCACACATTCATTGATTTTTTTTGGAGCGGAACTTTTTCAGAAACTTCTGTTCTATGCGTTGTAGTTCTGTAATGTAAGGGTAAGGGTGTATGTATGTATGGTAAGGGCGATGGTAAGTCGCGGGTTAGTATAACATGTACCAAACCGTATTCATGACAAGTCACAACTCTATAAGGTATAGGTGTTTGAAATGAAATGAAAATACACTTTTTGCGCAAAGGATCAGCCTGGCTGTCCAGCGCGGAAATGCAGCCAGTATTCTTGGCACCATTACACGCGGGCATGATTTTTATAGTAATTACAATAGTTTAGCTATAAGTTTTTTGTAACATTTTAATAAAAAAAAAGGTGTGTGTGTCAGCTCCGACGCACGACTGGAGTTTACTCCTTAAAACGTCGTAATGCATTCGCGGCGCCGCTCCGACCCGATCGGTACGCGCTCGGCTTCCCGAAGCGAAAGCGCTTTCGCATTCGACAACTCAAGCGAAAACCAAACCTTATTTACTCAACGTTAGGGTAGAAATTTGCATCGCTGTGAAAAACGTAACGAGGGCATTGGACAACTCAAGCGAAAACCAACCTTATTTACTCAACGTTATTGTAGAAATTTGCATCGTTGTGAAAAACGTAACGAGGTCATTCAAAGTAGATTTTACTCCTCGAATTTTTCTCATACCGGGCGCCTAAAATCGATTCTTAAGGAGTAAACTCCAAAAAAAAAATACGTGTGGCACTCGGAGACTGCCGTGGTAAAGCTATAGCATAGCATTTTCTAGTCGCACGCACACAAACATCGTGCCGAAGTCTGCCGAACTGAAACGACGGTGTTAGGTTTATTTTTGTTACGGAATTTCTTGATTCGGTCGCCGCGCTCAAAGCCCGCGATAAAAGCTATGCAATAGCTTAAAAAATACACTTTATTGTACACCAATCAACACAAAACCAAAGAACATAAAACATACATATTATTATAAGGGAAGAAGCTGTACAATAGGCGGCCTTATCGCTAAGAAACGATCTCTTCCAGGCAACCTAACGACGAAACACTAATAGAAGAAATACTGGTGTTTGTTATTTGCATAATAGCTTTTGTTCGCAACTTCCTCCGCGTCGACCCGTTGCTCCGTTGTTGCATGATTAAAGGACAAATCAACGAACTAACACACTTTTACACACACACACACACACACATAATAGAATTTTTTTCAACATTACAGGCTGGGTGTATCATCAATTCATGAAGTTGCAATGGGCGATCGATTCAAGTTACATCGAGCTGGTAACCAATAAGGAAGTTCCACAGGTACCATATTATAACTATATGATATCTATATCATGTCTTAAAATGAGTATTTGAATATTAGTATTCAATTCGATGCCTTAACCATCGAGGATGCCTAGGTAGCCTAAGTATGTCACGCACTCTTACATTTCTGTGGTGGTGTCGTGTGATGCGGGTTGTTACGTTCCCTCAAATAGAGCGAAGCAACGGCTGGGTCATGCGTCATGCTCGTGAACGGGTGCCACCGGCGGGAATGGGGCTACTTTCTGTCTGCCCGTCTTAACATGTATTATAGGTTTGCTTTTGTGGAACTTCCTGTCATTGTGGAAACACTGCATACATAGCATAGTATCTATTGTATTGTAAACTTGTTTTGAAAAGAGCAACCGCGGAGTTTCTTGCTAGTTATTCTCGGCAGGAAGGGCATTCCGAACCAGTGGTAGACTCATCGACGATTCAAAAGCACAAAAAAGTTTATTTACCCCGGGTGACGGGAGGAGGGAAGGACAACAGAGAGAGAATAGAAAAAAAAATATCTTTTATTCAAATAAACTTTTTACAAGTGCTTTTGCGAAAACTACTATTAACTTTTATATAATAAAAACATGTCTAAAATATCCGTAATTTAATTATCGAAGACAATAATTGACCAGATTTTGTCAAAGGTATCAGAGGCTTTTACAATCATTGAAAATATTACAATGCGCGAGAGAGAGGGATGCGGAATGTAATAGTCCTCTTAATCTATCTTCTAATATATAAAATTCTCGTGTCACAATGTTCGTTCCCGTACTCCTCCGAAACGGCTGGACCGATTATTATGAAATTTTGTGTGCATATCGGGTAGATATGAGAATCGGCCAACATCTATTTTTCATACCCCTAAATGATAAGGGTGACCAACCACTAAATATTTTTGCTGGCGGTACGAAGTTCGCGGGGTCAGCTAGTAGAGATATACGTGTTGCAGAGGGTGATGATCCAAGACTTCCCGTTCGTGCGGCGAGCGGGGAACGACGTGATAATGTACATATGCCAAGCTCTGCCCTACTTCTGCTGCCTGTCGCTGCTGCTGGTGTTCGTGTTCCTCATGGCGCGGCTGCTGGAAGAGAGGATCAATGGGATACAGGTCAGCTGTCCGGCGTCTTCTTTATCAACCGTAATAGACGTCCACTGCTGAACAAAGGTCTCTTGGGTGGACTTCCACCGCCCCTCTACACCCCCAATGTACATATGCCAAGCTCTGCCCTACTTCTGCTGCCTGTCGCTGCTGCTGGTGTTCGTGTTCCTCATGGCGCGGCTGCTGGAAGACAGGATCAATGGGATACAGGTCAGCTGTCCGGCGTCTTCTTTATCAACCGTAATAGACGTCCACTGCTGAACAAAGGTCTCTTGGGTGGACTTCCACCGCCCCTCTACACCCCCAATGTACATATGCCAAGCTCTGCCCTACTTCTGCTGCCCGTCGCTGCTGCTGATTTTCGTGTTCCTAATTCCTTGTAAATTAATTTTTCAAAATCACTCGGGAACTCTTTCATTTTCCGGGATAAAAAATAGCATAAGTCACTCTCCAGGTCCTCAACTATGCGAAAAATCACGTCGATCCGTAGCGCTGTTGCGGCGTGATCGAAGGACAAACCAACAAACAAACATACAAAATTTTTATGTCTAATGCAGCTCTTCGAGGTTACAGGGACTTTGTGACCTCTTTACTAACGGGAAAATCACTGTAACCGTCTCTTGCGCAGGAGTTGATCCGAATGGTGGGCGTGTCGCACAACATGCTCAACATCGTCTTCACTAAACGAAAAATCACTGCAACCGTCTCTAGTCTTGGAGTTGATCCGGATGGTGGGCGTGTCGCACAACATGCTCAACATCGTCTTCACTAAACGAAAAATCACGTCAATACTCTTGCGCAGGCGTTGATCCGAATGGTGGGCGTGTCGCACAACATGCTCAACATCGTCTTCACTAGACGAAAAATCACTGCAACCGTCAATACTCTTGCGCAGGAGTTGATCCGGATGGTGGGCGTGTCGCACAACATGCTCAACATCGTCTTCACCAAACGAAAAATCACTGCAACCGTCAATACTCTTGCGCAGGAGTTGATCCGGATGGTGGGCGTGTCGCACAACATGCTCAACATCGTCTTCACTAAACGAAAAATCACTGCAACCGTCAATACTCTTGCACAGGAGTTATCCGAATGGTGGGCGTGTCGCACAACATGCTCAACATCGTCTTCACTAAACGAAAAATCACGTCAATACTCTTGCGCAGGCGTTGATCCGAATGGTGGGCGTGTCGCACAACATGCTCAACATCGTCTTCACTAAACGATAAATCACTGCAACCGTCTCTACTCTTGGAGTTGATCCGAATTGTGGGCGTGTCGCACAACATGCTCAACATCGTCTTCACTAAACGAAAAATCACTGCAACCGCCAATACTCTTGCGCAGGAGTTGATCCGAATGGTGGGCGTGTCGCACAACATGCTCAACATCGTCTTCACTAAACGAAAAATCACTGCAACCGCCAATACTCTTGCGCAGGAGTTGATCCGAATGGTGGGCGTGTCGCACAACATGCTCAACATCGTCTTCACTAAACGATAAATCACTGCAACCGTCTCTACTCTTGCGTAGGAGTTGATCTGGATGGTGGGCGTGTCGCACAACATGCTCAACATCGTCTTCACTAAACGAAAAATCACTGCAACCGTCAATACTCTTGCGCAGGAGTTGATCCAGATGGTGGCGCGTGTCGCACAACATGCTCAACATCGTCTTCACTAAACGAAAAATCACTGTAACCGTCAATACTCTTGCGCAGGCGTTGATCCGGATGGTGGGCGTGTCGCACAACATGCTCAACATCGTCTTCACTAAACGAAAAATCACGTCAATACTCTTGCGCAGGCGTTGATCCGAATGGTGGGCGTGTCGCACAACATGCTCAACATCGTCTTCACTAAACGATAAATCACTGCAACCGTCTCTACTCTTGGAGTTGATCCGAATTGTGGGCGTGTCGCACAACATGCTCAACATCGTCTTCACTAAACGAAAAATCACTGCAACCGCCAATACTCTTGCGCAGGAGTTGATCCGAATGGTGGGCGTGTCGCACAACATGCTCAACATCGTCTTCACTAAACGAAAAATCACTGCAACCGTCTCTAGTCTTGGAGTTGATCCGGATGGTGGGCGTGTCGCACAACATGCTCAACATCGTCTTCACTAAACGAAAAATCACGTCAATACTCTTGCGCAGGCGTTGATCCGAATGGTGGGCGTGTCGCACAACATGCTCAACATCGTCTTCACTAGACGAAAAATCACTGCAACCGTCAATACTCTTGCGCAGGAGTTGATCCGGATGGTGGGCGTGTCGCACAACATGCTCAACATCGTCTTCACCAAACGAAAAATCACTGCAACCGTCAATACTCTTGCGCAGGAGTTGATCCGGATGGTGGGCGTGTCGCACAACATGCTCAACATCGTCTTCACTAAACGAAAAATCACTGCAACCGTCAATACTCTTGCACAGGAGTTATCCGAATGGTGGGCGTGTCGCACAACATGCTCAACATCGTCTTCACTAAACGAAAAATCACGTCAATACTCTTGCGCAGGCGTTGATCCGAATGGTGGGCGTGTCGCACAACATGCTCAACATCGTCTTCACTAAACGAAAAATCACTGCAACCGCCAATACTCTTGCGCAGGAGTTGATCCGAATGGTGGGCGTGTCGCACAACATGCTCAACATCGTCTTCACTAAACGATAAATCACTGCAACCGTCTCTACTATTGCGTAGGAGTTGATCTGGATGGTGGGCGTGTCGCACAACATGCTCAACATCGTCTTCACTAAACGAAAAATCACTGCAACCGTCAATACTCTTGCGCAGGAGTTGATCCGGATGGTGGCGCGTGTCGCACAACATGCTCAACATCGTCTTCACTAGACGAAAAATCACTGCAACCGTCAATACTCTTGCGCAGGAGTTGATCCGGATGGTGGGCGTGTCGCACAACATGCTCAACATCGTCTTCACCAAACGAAAAATCACTGCAACCGTCAATACTCTTGCGCAGGAGTTGATCCGGATGGTGGGCGTGTCGCACAACATGCTCAACATCGTCTTCACTAAACGAAAAATCACTGCAACCGTCAATACTCTTGCACAGGAGTTATCCGAATGGTGGGCGTGTCGCACAACATGCTCAACATCGTCTTCACTAAACGAAAAATCACGTCAATACTCTTGCGCAGGAGTTGATCCGAATGGTGGGCGTGTCGCACAACATGCTCAACATCGTCTTCACTAAACGATAAATCACTGCAACCGTCTCTACTATTGCGTAGGAGTTGATCTGGATGGTGGGCGTGTCGCACAACATGCTCAACATCGTCTTCACTAAACGAAAAATCACTGCAACCGTCAATACTCTTGCGCAGGAGTTGATCCGGATGGTGGCGCGTGTCGCACAACATGCTCAACATCGTCTTCACTAAACGATAAATCACTGCAACCGTCTCTACTCTTGCGCAGGAGTTGATCCGGATGGTGGCGCGTGTCGCACAACATGCTCAACATCGTCTTCACTAAACGATAAATCACTGCAACCGTCTCTACTCTTGCGCAGGAGTTGATCCGGATGGTGGCGCGTGTCGCACAACATGCTCAACATCGTCTTCACTAAACGATAAATCACTGCAACCGTCTCTACTCTTGCGCAGGAGTTGATCCGGATGGTGGTGCGTGTCGCACAACATGCTCAACATCGTCTTCACTAGACGAAAAATCACTGCAACCGTCTCTACTCTTGCGCAGGAGTTGATCCGGATGGTGGGCGTGTCGCACAACATGCTCAACATCTCGCACTTCCTGAACGCGTTGCCGGCCGGGCTGGTGTACAGCGCGGCGGGCGCCGTGCTGCTGACGGTCACGGGCAACCCCTACATCCCGCACACCGCGCCCGGGATGATATTCACCGCGCTGCTCTTGCACTTCACCAGTGTTGTCGCTTTCGCGTACGCTGGCAGCTACTTCGTTAGGAGCAGTAAGTCACTTCCATAATAATTCATTAGCAACCCATGAACGGCTCACTACTGAGCGCAGGTCTCCTCTCAGAGAAGGGTTATAGGCCATAGTCCACCACGCTGGCCCATTGCGAATTGGCGGACTTCACACACCTTCGAGAATATTATAGAGAACTCTCAGGTGTGCAGGTTTCCTCACGATGTTTTCCTTCACCGTCAAGGCCCTTTTTCTCAGAAACGGCTTGAGGTACTAAGTTGAATTTATACTGAATACAAACGACTGGTGGTCTCTGTAATGCTGTGAAAATTTCAAGTTTCTATTAAAGAAAAACTACAGCTTTCAAAGCGTATTTTCATACAAAAGTTCAAGTGCAAGTACTAATACGTCATGTTTATTCCGCAGCCCAATACACAGTGACAGTAGCAACGATCCTGTACGTGAGTATGATGGCACCAACCGGGATCCTCGCGAGTCACAAGGTGCCGCAGTGGGCGCTGCCACTCTGCGGCCTGCTGCCACACGAGCCCATGCGCTGGTTCTGGAGCGAGGTGGCCATTTTGGAGCAGTATGGTAAGTGACATTTAGAAACGTAACTTCCACAGTCGTGAGTCACAAGATGCCGCAGTTGGCGCTGCCACTCTGTAGTCTGCTGCCACACAAGGTGGCCATTTTGGAGCAGTACGGTAAGTGACATTTAGAAACGTTACTTCCACAGTCGTGAGTCAAAAGATGCCGCAGTGGGCGCTGCCACTCTGTGGTCTGCTGCCACACGAGGTGGTCATTTTGGAGCAGTACGGTAAGTGACATTTAGAAACGTTACTTCCACAGTCGTGAGTCACAAGATGCCGCAGTCGGCGCTGCTACTCTGCGGCGGCCATTTTGGAGCAGTATGGTAAGTGACATTTAGAAACGTTACTTCCACAGTCGTGAGTCACAAGATGCCGCAGTGGGCGCTGCCACTCTGTAGTCTGCTGCCACACAAGGTGGCCATTTTGGAGCAGTACGGTAAGTGACATTTAGAAACGTTACTTCCACAGTCGTGAGTCAAAAGATGCCGCAGTGGGCGCTGCCACTCTGTGGTCTGCTGCCACATGAGGTGGTCATTTTGGAGCAGTATGGTGACATTTGGACACGTTACTTCCACAGTCATGAGTCAAAAGATGCCGCAGTGGGCGCTGCCACTCTGTGGTCTGCTGCCACATAAGGTGGCCATTTTGGAGCAGTACGGTAAGTGACATTTAGAAACGTTACTTCCACAGTCGTGAGTCACAAGATGCCGCAGTGGGTGCTGCCACTCTGTGGCCTGCTGCCACACGAGGTGGTCATTTTGGAACACTATGGTAAGTGACATTTAGCAGAGTTACTTCCAATGCACCAACCGGGTTGCTCGCGAGTCACAAGGTGCCGTGGTGGGCGCTGCCACTGCGGCCTGCTGCCACACGAGCCCATATGAGTATCGACCCATCAGAGGCGATCGCGCTGTAGTAATCATATTTAGAGAGTCGCATAGCTGATGATGTTACTAATTACCTCGATACGTGAAAGTTTTTCGCTTCATTCAACCTATTTAATCAAACATATCAAATGATAAAGTATACTTATTTCAGGTTGTATTATGTAAGCTATGGAAGAGCGGGGCCTCCTGCCACAAGTACTAGTAGTAATACTAGTTACTTACTGGGATGGTCTCAATTAATAATATTATGTATTATTAATTAACATTGGTACTGAAATAAATATTTTTGTATTTTTTTTAAGCTATTGCATAGCTTTTATCGCCGGCTTTGAACTAGGACAAACAGTTTGAGCGCGGCGACCGAATCAAGAAATTCCGTAACGAAAATAAACATAACACCGTCGTTCAGTAAGCGTTCAACATTTTAGAGGTTCTCAAGTAGCTCTGTTTGGCGCAGTGGGCGAGCGACCGCTTTCTTTACCGTATGGTGTATGATGTCGCAGGTTCGAATCTCACTCGCGAAGTAGTGACAGTGCGCTTTTCTTGTTTTTTTGTTTTTTATTTATTTTTTTGCATAATTTTTATTATGCAAAAAAAAATGCATAAATATTACAATTGCATAAGTTGATCAAAATGCTTTGCAATAGCTTTACCGCGGCAGTCCCCGAGTGCCACTTAATTTATTTTTTTTCACCAGGTAGCGGCGTGACCATGACGACGATCGGCAACGTCCGCAGCGAGAACAGCGGCTCGGTGCTGCTGTGCTACGTCATGCTGGTGCTGCAGTGCGTCATATTCTTCACGCTGGCGTGGTACCTGGCGCGGGTCAACCCCGGCCCGTACGGGACCGCTCTACCCTGGAACTTTGTCTGTCAGGTATGGACTAACTTGTGGCTATACTTCTTGAAATCAAACACAAGCTTTTTGCTTTGTCACGTGCCAGTAGGGTTCCCAACCATACTGTTAAAAACAGTAATATACTTTTTTTCGTTCGTTAATACTTTTTACTGTTCTTAAAAAAAAAAGTATACAAAATACTGTTTTTATGTCCGCTGGTGTCCGAAGCCATACGTAAAGTCTGTATAAAATGTAATAGAGCAAGATCCCAGTGCCGCCAGACCTAAGTTATTTTCTCAGCAATTATTTGTGTACGATAGAGTACTGTTCGAATGTCCTTTCAGTATATGCGTACCAGCTAGATTGTGCCGACGGCCAATTTCCAGATACCAGGTGCTAAAGGTAGGTAAAAACTAGAATAACTTATCTTAAATTCTCAGGGCTGATTTTCATATATGTTTTGAAGAATATTGTAAAAATTAATAAATTAATACTGCCAGACGCTTACCGCCGGCGGTTACTTTAGCCAGACGCTTTGAAGCTCCCAAAAAAATATATAATTTAAGTTAACTTATATTCTCAGTTCTGATTTTTATACATGATACTCAGGGAACTATTGCGATATTATCTGTAAGCTGCCAGACCTATTGGAAGGGTCAAACATCCCCCCAGACACACATTATGCATCCCCATATGTATGAGCGCTAGAACATGATTCACTTGTTTAAGTGTGTGAGAGATAATATCATCATACTATAATATTATAAGTGCGAAAGTGTCTTTGTTGGTTTGTCCTTCAATCACTCTATACAGTAAAATTGTAGGTAACTGGACGAATTTTATACATTTAAATATATTTTGAAAATTTTAATTGGAGGGCACTTTTTTTAGCCACATAATACTTTATTTTCAGATTAGGCTCTATTTTATTTTATTTCAAACTTTTAAATTTTTTTATCGAAACGCTCGAAACGGTACCCGTCATGAAACTACGTCAACATGTCAGTAGTTTATAGTTCATCCGCTCAAATAGTTTGCAGAACATAACGTACGTACTCGTACAAGGTGTTTTGGAAATTATGTGAAAATAATTAAATACATTATTTAATCATTTAGTACCTCATTTTTTTTACATGAATGAAGTAACGGAATATCAAAATACTAATAGTATTAGTTCTGAATCATCACTTTATATCAATCAATCATCATCATCGGTATAGCTTGTAGAAGATATTGCTATAGTTCTCTCTCTCTAGATCCTAAGCTATACCCAGGAAAAAAATCACGTCGATCCATAGCTCTGTTGCAGAGTGATTGAAGGACAAACCAACAAACACACTTTCGCATTTATAATATTATAGTATGATGATATTATCTCTCACACACTTAAACAAGTGAATCATGTTCTAGTGCTCATACATATGGGGACGCATAATGTGTGTCTGGGGGGATGTTTGACCCTTCCAATAGGTCTGGCAGCTTACAGATAATATCGCAATAGTTCCCTGAGTATCATGTATAAAAATCAGAACTGAGAATATAAGTTAACTTAAATTATATATATTTTTTGGGAGCTTCAAAGCGTCTGGCTAAAGTAACCGCCGGCGGTAAGCGTCTGGCAGTATTAATTTATTAATTTTTACAATATTCTTTAAAACATATATGAAAATCAGCCCTGAGAATTTAAGATGAGTTATTCTAGTTTTTACCTACCTTTAGCACCTGGTATCTGGAAATTGGCCGTCGGCACAATCTAGCTGGTACGCATATACTGAAAGGACATTCGAACAGTACTCTATCGTACACAAATAATTGCTGAGAAAATAACTTAGGTCTGGCGGCACTGGGATCTTGGACCATAAACGTCCATATAAAAACTACATTTCAGAACAAAACCGTCAACGTCAACTGTCATGTATACAAAACTTATCCGTTTTTGTTGTCATTTTTTTGTTGTTTTGTTAGTTTGAGTAAAAGTGTTTTTAATGCTCAATGAAAAATAAAAACGATAAAATGGAAAATAAAAACGAGTCACTGCTCAGATTCGTCTGATTCATCATCTACTCCTACAACACTTACGTATTAAAACTTACCTACGGCTTATGAATATTTTAAAAATGATAATAAAATCTTAAATTGTGCAAGAAGCTCCAAAAAATATGTTTTAAAAACGTCAAAAAAAATACTGTTTTCTTTTGTTATGCTGCTATGCATGACTGCTTATTTTATTTCTCCGATCTTAATTATAATATACTTCATTTCTCGTACAAAATGTTGGGAACCCTACGTGCCAGCCCTAGGGCAAAACGACAGCCCTAGAGAAATTAATAACGCAGCATTCTTCTTGCGAGCTCAGTAACGACTCACATGCACTGACGTCACCGGCTCACTATCCTGAAGGTTTCCCACGAAGTGTACTTAACATCGGGTGGGATCACACGCTTAGCTTGTAAGTTAGCTTCAGGATGTGGCTTCGGCTCTTACATCGGACGAAGTCACCTTAGATATGAAATATATTAGAATTATGTTAACTTAAATAATTTTAATTATAAAGCCCAAATTAGACGGTGCCTCGTTCATTGAGGTGCCTCTCGGTTGAATTTTCTATGGTTAATTTTTCGAGATTTTTGCTTTCATTTTCGAGGGTCATCGGTGAGCCATCCGTCTAAATTCGCCCTTAGGGCAAAGGGCCTTAGGGTTCATTTTCGCAAAAAATATCCGCAAAAATGAACGATGAACGAGGCACCGTCTAATTTCAGCCTAAGTAAATCCGGACTTCCTTGTGTCCTCCACCTGCGACCTTCCGTCATGTTTCGTATAAATAAAATAAAGGACATTGGAAAAACCATTCTCACCCTTGTAGCACTTTTTCTCATATGTACATATGTCAAATGAAAAAGAGCATAAAAACACATAGCATCAATAGTTTAATACATAATTTCATGGTAAGGTAGTAAATCTGTGAAGAATTGAATGAAATGAAAAGAAAAAAAAAAATGGGAAAAAGTTATTCACCCTAGAAATGCAATATATATTATAAATTGTTTTATCTACTCCAGCATCGAAAAGTTCCAATTTCGAATTTGACAGCTGAATCGAAATGAACCCTCATTCGGTTTTGCTTCTCATTTCGATGCAGCTCGTTGTATGGGAGCTGAATCGAAATGGTTATCTTCTTAAAATAGGATACCTAAAGCTAAGGCTCTGAGTTCTGGCACTTTTGTACCGTTCATATGACAGAGGCGCCACAGGCGGCTGGTGGCGGCTTACGGAGTTACTTTTTGTTGACAGAGGCGCCACAGGTAGCTGGTGGCGGCTTACGGAGTTACTTTTTGTTACTTTATTGAGCCTACGGCGTATTTTGTTAATGATTTTATTTTCCTTGTCGTAGATAAAATCTTGTATGCAACTGAACGTAATTAGTCATTTTAATTCTCGTACTATCCTATTTTGATACTCGGCAAGCCTCGTATCAAAAATCAGCACTCGAATTAAAATGACCCTCATTACGATGCAGTTGCATAAATAGCTATTTCAGGCGCACTATACATACTTATATAAATAATAATAACGATAGAAAATCGCGCCAGTCTATAATAGAGCGAAGGCAACGCGGTGTGAAAGTGTTTGTGGAGACAGAACACGTGAGAACGGCAGCGCGGTCTGCCTGTCGCGTCATCTGTTACATCCTACCCAGCGTTGAACTCATTTTTGAAGTGAAACTTCTTTACGCACGCTTAACTTGGGCAGTAAGCTGGTGAATGCGTTACGAAAAGTGTGATCGGGCGAGGCGAACGGAATTTGAGACCGAGATATAAGTTAGTGAAGATAGAAAGAGAGAGAGTTACGTTTCGTATATTACTGTAGGGGCAAGAAAGAGGTGCGAGCACACAGTTTATTTCTCTCTTTCTCTCATAGCCGTTGCGTTTCGTAAGTTTCACTTCAGTTGTGTGGTCTAAAGCACGCTCGTTTTTTTTTCTTTGTCAATTTATTTCATCATCCTTATGAAGCTGTATGAAGAATTGGTTTCAGCGCCAATACTGGTGCGCGCCGAAGGTGCAACCGGACGAGAAGGCCGAGGAGATGGAGGAGGTGGACGTGAACGACGCGCAGTACTTCGAGGCGGCGCCCAAGAACGCGGAGATCGGCATCAGGATACAGAACGTGTCCAAGGTGAGGACATAATGAACCTCACGGTAAAACTTTGTGCGTGAACTCGCTCACTGGAAATAAAAAAAATTGTGAGTGTCGTAGAACACTCGGTTGGAACGAAAAATAAATAAAATAAACAAGTGTAAATTAAAAAATTTATTTTGAAATGCAAGCTTCTAGTAGCTTACATCATTAGACTCTGGATATCATCTAGGATCAGTTACTTACTATGACGAATCTACTTTTATGACGAGTTACTTGTTATGACGAATCAAACGAGCCCAAACTCGATGGGGCTACGTCGTTTTATTACAGAGTTCCGATAGCCATCTTCCGTCTCCATCATCAGATCAGCTCCATGTCACAATTATATTGCATTGTCATCCGATTTACACATACATGCAAAATTTCAGCTCGATCAGAAACCGGGAAGTGGGTCTTATTCATCTTGCAAAATTTGACCCAAACAAATATTGCAAGTTAAATAAAAGCTTGTAAAAATAATAATCTGATGCCAGGATTCGAACCTCCATGTACCTCGATACATGGCATAGTATCTATTATATTGAAACTTGTTTTGAAAAGAGCAACTGCCAAGTTTCTTGCTGGTTCTTCTCAGCAGGAAGGGCATTCCAAACCAGTGGTAGACTCATTGACGATACAAAAGCACTTGTAAAAAAGTTTATTTGAATAAAAAAACATTTCTATTCTATTCTATTACTCAATAAAATACTCTGAGAGCACGTAAAGCAGTCGTTCTTGAGCCTGATCTCTCCGGTCGGTCGAGTTGCTGTCCCATCCCATTACGCCAATTAAGGGTAGACCTATGTTTGTGCGCACAATTGCACTATAATATCCCTTACGTTTACTACTGCAGATATTTGGAAAACAACGAGCACTGGACAATGTCACGTTGGACGTTTACAAGGGCGAGATCACTGTGTTGTTGGGGCACAACGGTGCTGGAAAGACCACCCTTATGTCCATCATTACAGGTAATTTTGATTATCATCATCATCATAGCAATTATCATCATCAGCGACACATTAACTTCTCACTACTGAGCGCAGTGTCTCCTCAGAGAAGAGTTATAGGCCATAGTCCACCACGCTGGCCCAATGCGAATTGGTTAGACTACACACATCTCTGAGAACATTATGGAGAACTCTCAGGCGTGCACGTTTCCTCACGATGTTATCCTTCCTCATCTGATGTCACTGGTCCACCCAATGGGAGGTCTGCCAACACTGCGCTTTCCGGTGCGGGGTCGACACTCCAGCACCTTGGGACCCCAACGACCGTCAGCTCTTCCCTGCCCTGCTTATTTCCACTTTTACCTTCCGAATTATTAAATACTGGCTTTTAATGACCTGCGAAATGTGCTGTGTGATTGAAGGACAAACACACTGTAATTTTTATCCGACTGCGGCAAAACCAAAAGGGGCAGGTTATGGTTTTAGCAGTCTACGTATGTATGTATGTGACTTTACGAATGTTTCACCGTAGCGAATAAATTACTAAGCCGATTTTGATAAATGTGGTGTCAATCAATTCGTTATGATAGTCCGGGTGACGTAGGCTACATTTTATACGAACAAAGTCAATATGACGGATGTTCCATCCAATTTTCCGTAGTCGGGTAGTTCTTTGACTTATAAACTTTGCAACGAAGTTCCTTATCGGACGGTACGGACTTGGCGGATGGGGCTAGGCGAAAAAAAGTGTAAGAATTTTACCGTCATTACCCTGGTGTGTTGCTTTCGTTTATTACACACGTTCCGTCATAGCTTTGGTGGCGTAGCGGCTAAACGAAGGAGTAAATCTATCGGTCCGGGGGTTCGAATCCTGACTTCAGATTATTATTTTTTATTTTATTTATTTTTATTATTGACTAGATGATGCCCGCGACTTTGTCCGCGTGAATTAAGGTTTTTAATTCCCGCGGTAATTCTGTAAATTTCAGGGATAAAAATTAGCCTATGTGTTAATCCTGGGTATGAGCTATAACCATTCCAAATTTAAGCCAAATCGGTTCACTCGTTGTGGAGTTATAGAGTAACAAACATACATCCAAACATCCATCCATACATCCTCACAAACTTTCGCATTTATAATATTAGTAGGATTTATTATTAACACATTACCTGTGAAAACTGCATGCGTTAGCGGGTTTATTTGTGATCAATACCAAGGATGCGGCATTACCTGGGAAAATCACACGCTTTTGCGACTACAAGCAAGGTGAGATTCGTTTTTACATTTATCAGTCACGCATCTAATGTGTTAAAAGAAACTTTGTTCCAACCAATTGTTCCACGACACTTTTTTTGTGCAGGTATGTTCGGCGCGAGCGACGGCACAGTGTTCGTGGAGGGCATGGACACGCTCAGCGAGCAGGACGAGACGCGCAAGCTGCTGGGGCTGTGTCCGCAGCACAACCTGTTCTTCCCCGACCTCACCGTGCTGCAGCACGTCAAGTTCTTCAGCATGGTGAGTTGATGTCGTGCTCTATTTCCTCGAAGCTGCATTTTTGAAGTGAAAACTTCTTTAGGCGCGTTGGAGCACTTTTTTGGTGAGCAAAAACATGGATTTCGCGTCATCGTCACTGTCACCATTGTCACCTTCACTATCGTTACCATCACCATCACCGCGTTATTAGTATACAAACTTGTCTTGTATGAAGGACTCAAGTGCTGGTAAAAAATCAGGGTCATGTTTTGTTGCACAAGCACAGGCACTGGCACAGTTTTAAAGTTTGGTTCACATACTCATTACAAACTAAGGCTCAGGTGTGAGAAATTGATATTTTATACTTCTATCGACAGTCCTTATGACTGCCATTTTTTTTTTGCAGAAGAATCTTGCTTAGGATATCAGCTTTAATCGCTGCCAAAAAGCCTTTCGCGAGATATTCTTGCAGTTTTGACTAAGGCCTCTGCCTTCTATTTCTATATATATTCTACTGAAAATTGCTTCAATAGAGACATTTTCGTAAAAGGATTTTGTTAGAAAAATCTTTCTTATGAAATCCTGCTGAAAATACTTACGCCGAGATGTTTTTGCTTAGAGATCTTTGCTGAGGAAACTTTGCCAAGATTCCGTCGTCAGGATATTCTTCACAGGAGTATCTTAGATGAGCAGTCTCCTCCGATTAATATATTCTTACGGATTGATCTTAGCTGAGTAATCTTTCTTAAAGAATCTTTGCCTTTGCCTTGAAGAAAATTTTATTTTGCTTCTTTTAATAAAAATATTTAAAAAAAAGAATCGTTGGTCTCCAAAGGCTGTTTAAAAAAGGATTAATTATTTGCCTTACCTGCTTCTGATAGTCATCATCATCATCATCATCATCATTACAACCCATCAACGGCTCACTATTGAGCGCAGATCTCTTAGAGAAAGGTTATAGGCCATAGTCCACCACGCTGGCCCAATGCGAATTGGTGGACTTCACACACCTTCGAATACATTATGAAGAACTCTCAGATGTGCAGGTTTCCTCACGATGTTTTCCTTCACCGTTGAAGCAAGTGATATTTAATTGCTTAAACGCACTTGACTCCGTAAAGTCAGAGGTGCGTACCCGGGATCGAACCTGCGACCCCCCGAATAGGAGACCACAGTCCTAACCATTAGGCTATCACTGCTTCCGATAGTCACTTCACCGTTTTTGTCCACAGCTGAAAGGCACTTCATACTTCGAAGCTGAAAAGTCTGCTATAACGTTGCTAGAGCGACTCGGTCTGGGCGACAAATTGTCGTGCAACAGTAGTGAGTTGTCAGGCGGCATGAAGCGGCGTCTGCAGCTGGCGTGCGCGCTGGCCGGCGAAGCCAAGGTGCTGGTGCTTGACGAACCAACTTCCGGCTTGGACGTGGAGACTAGGCGAGAACTGTGGAATCTGTTGCTGGTATGTAGCTTCTCTGCTCTAGGTCACTAGAACTTTGCAGGCATATTGCAGCCAATTGACGAGGACAACCCACTGCGTTAGAGCTGGATGATCTCATACGAGACACGGAGTATGAATAGGGAAGGGGTGGTATTCTTGCTGGTGTGGTATATCCCTTATTCTCTAAGGCCGCTTGCAGAGACGCCGGGTAAGGTTTAACCCAGGAATAATTTTGTAATTGTGTCGGAAACTTTATACGAAATCTGTCAAAGCAGCAGCTAACTTTAGGTTAAAAGAATAACCCGGTGTTTCTGCAAGCGAGCCTAAGTTACTAGAGTTTTTGGATGCAAGTTTTAGTATAGCAGCAGTCTGCATGGGTTTAGTTTTTGAAATCCCGCGAGAACTTTGATTTTCCGGGATAAAAGTAGTCTATGTGTGTTAGTCTAAAAGATTACTCTCTACGTCCTCGACTATAGCCATGCATGATTGAAGGACAAATTAACCAGCAAACACACTTTCGCATTTTTATGTTAGTGAGGCAGTTCGTGTTTTGAAGTTTTACGCCTAAATCTTTAATATATAAAATTCTCGTGTCACAATGTTAGTTACCTTACTCCTCTGAAACGGGTGGACCGATTTTTATGAAATTTTGTGTGCATATCGGGTAGGTCTGAGAATCGGCCAACATCTATTTTTCATACCCTTATATGATTAGGGTGACCAACCACTAAATATTTTGGAGTTTACTCCTTAAAAATCGATTTTAGGCGCCCGGTATGAGAAAAATTCGAGGTGTAAAATCTACTTATGAATGACCTTGTTACGTTTTTATGACAGCGTTACTACTCACATGTAGATCAGCGCCATCTTTCGGCTTATGTGTAAACTATTTCGAATAGCAACTCTGTTGTACGCCCTAAAACCCTGCGATAACAGCACTGCTAACATAATAGTTCGAGCTATTTACAATAGATGGCCGTATTTGATATTAACTAGCACAAATACTATTGAAGTATATAGTAAACTCCAGTCGTGCGTCGGAGCTGACACACACACTTTTTTTTTTTTGTTGGCGGTAAGTATTTCGCTGGGTCAGCTAGTTTTCCTATGGATTTGTGTTCGCAGTCGCTGCGCGGGTCGCGCACGGTGCTCATCAGTACCCACTTCATGGAAGAAGCGGAGGCGTTGGGGGACCGCGTGGCCGCGCTGCACGCCGGCCGGCTGCGCTGCCACGCCACCCCCATGTATCTCAAACGAGCACTTGGTAACGTATCCATACTAATAACAGCTTGCGTACTTTTTTTACAAGCTTTTATTTAGCTTGACCAGTTTGTTTGTTTGGGTCAAATCTTGCAAGATGAATTAGACCCACTTCCCGGTTTCTGAACGAGCTGAAATTTTGCGTTTATGTGTACATCGGATGACAATGTCAATATTATTGTAACATGGAGCTGATCTGATGATGGAGACGGAAGATGGCTATCGGAACTCTGTAATAAAACGACGTAACCCCATCGAGTTTGGGCTCGTTTGATTCGTCATAACAAGTACTCTGATCCTAGATGATATCCAGAGTCTAATGATGTAGCTTGCATTTAAAAATAAAATTTTTAATTTACACTTGTTGTTTCCTTGTTTTAATTTAATTGTAAATATTATTTAAGTGTGCTGCAATAAAGAATTTAACTATCTATCTGTCTATCTTGGAAAAAAATCTTGAACAGGAATTCTTAGCCTTTTCATTATCAAATATGGTTGAGCGAAGCAGCGGCTGGGTCATGCGTCATGCTCGTGAACGGGTTCCGCCGGCGGGAATGGGGCTACTTTCTGTCTGCCCATCTTAATATGTATTGAATAATTGTAAGTAGTATTTGTGGAACTTCCCCTCATTGTGGAAACACTGGATACATAGCATAATATTTTTATTCAAATAAACTTTTTTACAAGTGCTTTTGAATCGTCGATGGGTCTACCACTGGTTCGGAATGCCGTTCCTGCGAAGAACCAGCAAGAAACTCTGCAGTTGCTCTTTTCAAAACAAGTTTACAATATAATAGATACTATACTATGTATGCAGTGTTTCCACAATGAGGGGAAGTTCCACAAAAGCATAACTATTTATAATTCAACACATGTGAAGACGGGCAGACAGAATGTAGCCCCATTCCCGCCGGTGGAACCCGTTCACGAGCATGACGCATGACCCAGCCATTGCTTCGCTCAACCATATTTGAGGAAACATAACAACCCGCATCACACGACACGACACACGTTGATGTAGTGTTCAATATTGCTTGCACCTAGTTTTATTCAGTTCTGTATGTTATGACAAAAATGCTCAATATCTTGTGTAGAACTATTTTATCTGTCCCTTTCAAGTACAGGGTATCTATACTTCACAACCATCGGCTTGCGAAGTACTATTATCAGCTATTCCTTTCTTTTAGGCACAGGTTTTCATATAACCTTCACAACCATAGGCTTATCCATCCCCTTCTTTCAGGCACAGGGTATCATCTATCCTTCACAACCATAGGCTTATCTGTGCCCTTCTTTCAGGCACTGGGTATCATCTATCCTTCACAACCATAGGCTTATCTGTGCCCTTCTTTCAGGCACTGGGTATCATCTATCCTTCACAACCATAGGCTTATCTGTGCCCTTCTTTCAGGCACGGGGTATCATCTATCCTTCACAACCATAGGCTTATCTGTGCCCTTCTTTCAGGCACAGGGAATCATCTATCCTTCAGAACCATAGGCTTATCCGTCCCCTTCTTTCAGGCACGAGTCATCATTTATCCTTCACAACCATAGGCTTATCCGTCCCCTTCTTTCAGGCACGGGGTATGATCTATCCTTCACACCCATAGGCTTGCGTAGTACTATATCTATCCCTCTCTTTCAGGCACCGGCTATCGTCTATCCTTCACAACCATCGGCTTGCCCAACGAGCCTGCTATAACCGAGACCATCGTCTCCCAAGTCCCAGAGGCCACGGTCAAGGAGACCTCTCTCAACTCCATCTCTTACAATCTCCCCTCCAAGAGCAGTGACAAGTTCCCCAAACTCTTCAACATGTTGGAGGTGCAGAGATCTCAACTCGGCATAGACTCTATCGGAGTCGGAGTATCCACTTTGGAAGAAGTGTTTTTGAAGTAAGTTTTTTAATTTCACTTTATTGCATAACGTAATACGTAACTTTCTCCCTGTCTTACTTTGGACATGGTAAATTTAGCTCCTTCCCTTTCATAATGCTTCTCGCAGAAAAGGATAGCACTAGATTTCGTTTCACTCAGCGGGCGATGGAGAGAGCTATGCTCGGAGTATCCCTGCGAGACCAAATCAGACATGAGGAGATCCGTAGGAGACCAAAGTCACCGACATAGCTCAGCGAGTCGCGAAACTGAAGTGGAAATGCGAGGGGGGAGGTTGCACATAGTTCGAAGAGCTGATGCTCGTTGGGGTCCCAAGGTGCTGGAGTGGCGACCCCGCACCGGGAAGCGCAGTGTTGACAGACCCCCCAAAAGGTGGACCGACGACATCAAAATTTACACATCATTAAAAATGTGCGACACATTTTTAATGATGTCTTTATCAAACGTAGAATCAAACATACCACATGTCATAGGTTATTAAATTTAAAATGTTGCATATAATTTTGGTTACAGACTGTGCAGTGACGTCACCACTACGTTTTCTGATGACGCCGTCGATGGAGAGACGTCGGGTTCGTGATTTTTCTATTCTTCATTTATCTTTATATAATGACTTGCCATTTTTGAAGCGAAGTTCTTGGAAGAACGTTTGGCACGAAGTAAAACAAACGCAGCGAATAAAAGCATTTCATTGACTTTCTAAGTAATACTAATGTATTTTTTGAAATAAGTGTACTATGCTGTCATTCCATTTATAAAAAATAATACATCTTACTATAACCCAGTGGTTCGAATGTGCAGTTTGTATAACGAGCTGGTTTCCTCTAGCAATATTGATATTTTTAATAATAAATCTGCTGATTTTGTTAAGGCACTTGACAGCTGCGATGCTTTGTCCATTGTGGGAAAATAGTAATTACCTACCTACACTAGCGGCACGCTATGATGGCCGGTTTGACGTTTGTCCGCTCATGAAGTTCCGTATTAATTGATAACGACTTTGAAGGAAATAATTGTATTACTTTATTGACGATAGTGATGTGCAGAGATTCATAAATTTTATCGAATGTAGTTTTAGGTTTAGGACTCAAAATTTATTTATTAAATTGATTTCTAAAATGTATAAAAGTGTAGAAAAATCAGTTTGCACCATTTAAGGGGTGAATGTACTTGTGAATATGAACAATTTTCACTATGTGGACAAACCTCTGAAATCGCAAAAAAATATCAGCTGTTTCATACAAAAGGTAAAATTTTTATTTTTATATGATATATACCACAACTCGGCATTTGGTTTTCTAAATTGAAAATTTTTAAAAACCTTTTTTGGTATCTTTTGTATTCATATGTTTCTTGTGTGCATATAAAGTATGTATATTCATTTTCATTCAAATATTCAGTTCGTTCAAATAAATTAAATAAACATATACATTTTTGTTTTATTAAACCTATTTAATCAGGTACAAAAACAAAACTTAATTGTTTTTTGTTCGAGAATAAATTGACATTCCACATCACTATTGTAATGTGTCAAACCGGCCATCATAGCGTGCCGCTAGTTTAAGTATACTTTGTTTTTAAATATCTCTTTTTATTACTTTAAATAAAAAATTTGTATATATTATATTTATTTATTACAGAGCCAACTTTCGTCAAGTTATCCGGGATACCTCTGTACGCTCATCAACTCCTGTTGCTGTTTATACGCCAGTTGAAGTTTTTATGGTCGAAAAAAATTACTTTCCTTATCATGGTAAGTACTTACTACCAGTAAGCAAGTACTACGCGTCCGATTCAAGTCAGCCGACGACCGTTGCAAAATGACGTCATACTCTACCGTTGACATAAAAAAATGATTGTATTTTTGACTGTTTACGACGACTGTGACGGAAGCTTTTTTTTCTGGCATTATTTTAATTTTTCTCCACGGTGAAAGTCATTAAATAAAGTAATATAATGTCCGAAAAAATTTATAAATATATATCAAAAATTCCGAGGCCAGCGGGATTCGAACCCACATCTCTTGGGAATTGCGCCCGCGTGTATTAGCTATATATACTATAGCCACGGTCGAACTACACGTCAGCATCGAAATCAGTGATATGTATCTACTTTCAATCAGTTTAAGCAACTGTTAGCGACATCTATGTAGTAGCAACACGTTACAGTTGTGTTTATAAATTCATTCTGATATTTCCTTAAGTTAACACTTTAATAAAAAATAAAAATAGTAATAAAATAGTCTGGACAGCGGTCCCGAGGCCGACCAAAGAAACGGTGGATTGACATAGCACAGGCAGATGCACGTGCCAACGGTCTCCGTAAAGAGGATGCTTTAGATCGTGCAAAGTGGAGGAAACTTAGCAAGAAAGCGGACCCTGGCGTATGCCGGGACAAACGCTAGGAAGAAGAAGAAGAAGTAATAAAATAGTGTGCGCTATGCAAAACTTTTCCTTTTTTACTCATCGTTGAAAACTACACGCGAACAATAGTAACCAAACAACAAAAAATAACTAATTAAAACAACGAAAAAATTTAAAACAAAACAAAAGTTTCGAAAAACACGCTACTGACAATCGCGAGCGGTACGTTGCTATCTGTACTAAGTGGCTCTAACTTGAAGTGCGGTGCGGGGAAGCGCGAGGGAGGTAGCGACCAACTTGAATCGGACGTACTAGTCATCATCATCATTAGCAACCCATCAACGGCTCACTACTGAGCGCAGGTCTCCTCTCAGAGAAGGGTTATAGGCCATAGTCCACCACTTTGGTCCGCTGGCCCAATGCGAATTGGCGGACTTCACACACCTTCAAGAACATTATGAAGAACTCTCAGGTGTGCAGGTTTCCTCACGATGTTTTCCTTCACCGTTGAAGCAAGTGATATTTAACTGCTTAAACGCACTTGACTCCGAAAAGTCAGATGAGCGTACCCGGGATCGAACCTGCGACCCCCCGAATAGGAGACCACAGTCCTAACCATTAGGCTATCACTGCTTAACTATCTATGGCTTTTGACCAAATATAATGACTTTCGATCACTTTCATCACTGCAATTTCTATTTCAGCAAGTTGTATCGCCGATCGCAATGATCTGTGTGTTCACATTTCTGGCGAACGGAGTCGAACTGCCCACGCCCGATCGATACAAAAAGGTATCTATGGACCTGGATCTTTACGATATGGCGGACCGAAGGGTGCTTTATAATGTCAAGGAGAAAGAGGTCAACCAAATTTACATTGGCCGTAAATACCACTATGTTGATTTTCAAAAAGTACCCGATGTCGCCGACGGTAAGTCAGTTTTTTTTGTGTACAGAACTACAAAAGCGAATTGCGACTTTATGTATGCTAGTTAAGGTTTAATATTTAATGAACATAATTTATAAATTCTGTATATTTACTGTTGTGTGTTGCTCGAAAAAATCTCTGTGCCAAATTACGTCACAATAGGGTATTTTACTCCTAGTGAGATAATCTAAAAATATAAAAATAAGATAGTTTAGGCAATAAGGAATCGGGAAGTGGAAGTTTCAGTTCACAAAATTATATAATAAATTTTATATTTAATTTAAAAGTTTTCACTTTTTTTATCTATGCTACAAATATGCGAAACGCATCGAAACGTCAAACAGTATCCGCCATTACACTACGTCAAAAATACTGACATTTGACGTAGGTAATGGCGGGTCTATATAGTTCATCCGCTCAAATAGTTTGTAGTAGAAATACACGGTATTTTAGAAACTATGTGAAAATAAATAATTACATTATTTAATCATTTAGTACCATCATTTATTTACTTTTTATAGATTAATGAAAAATACAAAATCAAAATACTGATAGTATTAGATCTGAATCATCACTTTATATACATATACTATCATCATAATACAACACACAAACATTTAGCGTGACGCACTAAAGTACACAGTGGGTCACATAAGTCGCGCCGCCTTCGACATGTACCGGGCGGTCGATATGTGTCGGCTTTACAAAGGGCGCCAACCATTTGAGCGAACGAATTTACTGCCCTTACGACGTCACCACATCGTCTGACGTGACTTGACGTGAGGCGTCTAGCGTGGTCTAGCGTTTACGCGCGGAAATTTAAAAGGCAAACTTTAAATGCATTTTTTTGGTACTTATCGATTGAATAAAATTTTAGTAAATTTTCTAATAGTTTATTATCACCTTAGAATCAAATTTAGACACTTTTCAAAAAAGAGTAAAATACCCTATTGGTCCTTTTGAGTCCGAGTGAGCGTGAAAGGGTAACAGACAAACATACTCTCTTATTTATTATATTATTGACTGACGAAACTCCATTCTTTTAAAAACAGGGTCCATTTCACCATCCCCAAGGTTTTATAACTGTCTGTTATAGTCACATAAAGAACGTTTTGAGAGATTGTAAATACAAAATCTGTCAGTCAAATTCATTCATCAGTTTTTAAGTTAAGTTCGACTTTTCAATTCCCTATTTTACGCTCTTAGGATTTGAATTTTTAAAAATCCTTTCTTAGCGGACGTCTACCTACGTCGTATTAGCTATCTGTATGCCAAATTTCAGCCCGATCCGTCCAGTGGTTTGAGCTGTGCGTTGATAGATCAGTCAGTCAGTCAGTCACCTTTTCCTTTTATATATTTAGATAAATAACAGCTACAATAAATTATATTATAATGATTTCAGCAATACTCGACATTGGCCGGAAAAATATTCTGGAATACCAGCATTACTTAATCGGATTTGAAATTAACGACACGGATGCAAAGGTTCGTAAATTGGTAAACCTTAGGTCCGCTTGCAGAGACGTCGCTTTAACCCAGGAATAAAGTAATTTTGACAGAAGCTGAAGAATTACACGAAATCTGTCAAAGCAGCAGCTAACTCTGGGTTGAAAAGATAGCCCGGCGTTTCTGCAAGCGGGCCTAAGACTTTACATTTATTAGAGTTTGATTCCCAAATTGCCCCCACCGGGAATCGAATCTGAAACATCTCATTTATAAGACCACAGCGTTCACCACTGCGCCAGGAAGGTCGTCAGAGGTTTGCTTGCTATTAATTCCTGCTCATGTCTAGGAGTACAGCTATGTTTATGTTTTACAAGCTTTTATTGAACTTGCAATGTATGTATGTTTATTTAGGTCAAATCTTGCAAGATGAATTAGAATAACTTCTCGGTTTCCGATTGAGCTGAAATTTTGCGTGTAAATCGGATGACAATGCAATATTATTGTGACATGGAGCTGATCTGGTGATGGAACTGAAAGAAGGCAACTCTGTAATAAAACGACGTAACCCCATCGAATTTGGACTTATTTGATTCTTCTAGACGAGTACTCTGGTGATAGACGTTATCCAGGGTCTGATGATGAAGCCGAAAGGTGTTTTTGGCAACTCTGTTATAAAACGACGTAACCCCATCGAGTTGGATTCGTTTGATTCGTCTTGACGAGTACTCTAATCCTAGATGATATCCAGGGACTGATGATGAAACCGCAAGGTGGTTTTGGCAACTGTAATAAAACGACGTAACCCCATCGAATTTGGATTCATTTGATTCTTGAGTCTTGACGAGTACTCTGGTCCTAGATGATATTCAGGGTCTGATGATGGAAGGAAATAAAAGATTTGCCATTACACAAATTTAAACAATGTGTAAAAACAAATTTGTTAAGTCGAGGTTATTACAAAGTTAGTGAATTTCTGAATGACAAAGTTGCATGGAAACAAGCGGCTTGGCATGGATATAGTATTATTACGATATTGTAGTATTTTGTTTTGAAAAGAGCAACTGCTGATTTCTTGACTGCTCTTCTCAGCAGAATCAGCTTTCCGAACCTGTGGTAGATTCATGACTTGTCAATAATGCTAAAATTTGGCCTACATGAAATAAATGATTTTGAATTTAATTTTGGATGAAGCCGGAAGGTGGTTTTGGCAACTCTGTAATAAAACGACGTAACCCCATCGAGTTGGCTCGTTTGATTCGTCTTGACAAGTAGTTACTCTAATCCTAGATGATATCCAGGGTCTGATGATTTTTTTTATAACCCAGACAATCTTTACACTAGTCTCTTCAAGACAATAGACACTGAATTTAAAAAAAACATTTAATCTTAAACAAATAGATGTCAATGGTAAATTAAAGTTCAGTGAGTGGGCTACTGTAGGTATTTACAAAAGTAGAGATAGACTTTATGAGCTGTATGAAGAGAAGCAATTTAATTGGTCCCCCATCTTTCTTGAAAGCGTGAAATCGTATTCTAAATTGTTTCAAAAAGTATGTATTCATGCAAAAGCGCTACATATCAAAGAGAGAATCGTGAAATCTGACAATAAAATAAAAACCACGTGGAACATAGTCAACGAAGAAACTGGTAAAACTAAACCACGTGATGTTAACTTTGAAATTATTGTAAATAATGATAAAATAACTTCTGACATGGAAGTTGCAAATACTTTCGTAGAATTTTTTCAGAACATTCCTGTTCTGCTAACAGATTCTCTAAACTCCTCACCTACTGCAGCTCAGAGTTTATTAAGGGGCAACGTCAAAGAATGCAATGTTTTCTTCGAGTTCAAATTTATTACTGCATCTGAAGTTATCAAAAATTTTAAGTTGTTGAAAATGAAAAAAACGGGAGATCTGTGGGGTATTTCCGTGAAAGTTATATCTAATATAATTAATGACATTGCTCCTTACTTAGCCGTAATTTTTAACGAGTGTGTTGCCCTAGGTACCTTCCCAAATTTAATGAAACATGGTAAACTTATTCCTTTATTCAAATCAGGCAGTAAAACCGACCTTAATAATTACAGACCTGTTTCAATCTTGCCGACTCTAAGCAAAATTTTTGAAAAAATTATTCTTAATCAACTAGTAAATCATTTTAATGTAAATAATTTGCTACATCCTGAACAGTACGGCTTCACGAAGGGTCGAAGCACCACTGACGCAGGTGCTAAGCTACTTGAACATATTTACGATGCCTGGAAGCGTTCACAGAATGCCATTGGGGTATTTTGTGACTTATCTAAGGCCTTTGATTGCGTTGATCACCAAACTCTTTTACTTAAACTTAGACATTATGGCATCAGAGACGTTGCACTTGATCTCATTGCCTCTTACCTTAATGATCGAACTCAAAGTGTATGCGTAGGTGACGTGAAATCGCGGGGTTCATCTGCTCTGTTGGGTGTCCCACAGGGCTCTATCTTGGGTCCTTTTCTATTTTTGGTATATATTAATGACCTACCATATCATGTACGCGATGCTTGCAATATTGTATTGTTTGCAGATGATACATCTCTAATATTTAAAACAGATAGAAACAAAGTAAATTTTGACGATGTAAACAGTACGTTATCTCAAATATCGCGTTGGTTTACTGTTAATAATTTGCTCCTGAACGCCAAAAAAACTAAGTGTTTAGAATTTATTGTACCTAATGTAAAGAAAATTGATAAATCAATAAAATTAAACGGAGATAACCTTAAAATTGAGAACTCCACTGTTTTTCTGGGGGTGACCTTGGATAGTAAGCTTCAGTGGGACGCTCACATTGAGACATTAGCGGGTAAACTCAGCTCAGCTGCCTATGCTGTCAGAAAAATCAGACAGTTTACCGATGTGGAAACGGCTAGGCTTCTCTACTTCGCCTACTTCCATAGTGTAATGTCCTATGGAATCTTATTGTGGGGCGGAGCAGCTAATATTGAAACTATTTTTATATTATGGCTGGTTCTAGTATGGTGGTTTTATATTATTTTATATATGGCTGGGTCATGCGTCATGCTCGTGAACGGGTACCACCGGCGGGAATGGGGCTACTTTATGTCTGCCCATCTTAAGATAGAAGTTAGTCTGTATGCATTTTTGGAACTTTCCTCATTGTGGAAACACTGCATATATAGCATAGTATTTACTGTATTGTAAATCTGTTTTGAAAAGAGCAACCGCCGAGTTTCTTGCTGGTTCTTCTCGGCAGGAAAGGCATTCCGAACCAGTGGTAGATTCATTGACTATTCAAAAGCACTTGTAAAAGTTTATTTGAATAAAAAATATTTCTATTCTATTCTATTCTATTCTATTCTATTCTATTGCAGAAAAGAGCCGTTCGATCTATCTATAAACTCGGTTCGCGCGTATCTCTTCGTGAAAAGTTTAAAGAGATTGGGATACTTACAGTAGCTTCACAGTACATTTATAATAATATAGTCTTTGTGAGACAAAATATTCATCTGTATAAACAAAGGGGCGATGCACACAATCGTCTTATTAGAAATCGTCATAAACTAGAAATACCATCATGTCGCCTGCGTAAAGTGCAAAAATCCTTTGTGGGGTTGAGCGTACGCTTATATAATCTGATTCCGAAGGAATTGCTAGATTTGCCACTGCACAAATTTAAAGAATGCGTAAAAACTCACTTACTGAGTCGCGGTTATTACAAAGTTAATGACTTTCTTAATGATAAAGTTGCATGGGATCTTGAAAAGAGTATTTGAATAGTAATAGTACTGTATTAGATTAGATAAATTCGATGTCTTGACATGGGTAGTCGAGTATGTCACACTCTCTTTAACGTTTCTGTAGGTGGTGTCGTGTGGTGCGAGTTGTTACGTTCCCTCAAATATGGTTGAGCGAAGCAATGGCTGGATCATGCGTCATGCTCGTGAACGGGTGCCACCGTCGGAAGCGGGGCTGCTGGTCTGCCAGTCTTGACATGTATTGAATATTGTACTTATGTATTTTTGGAGTTCTATAAATATTATATCATCGTATTGTTGGAAATATTCTATTCTAACAAGTTGCATGGGGTAAATCGGCATGGCATCCAGCTGCCCACAAGATATTATAAAAAGTTATTAAAATGTAAATACATATTACCTACAAAAAAATATTGTAAAATGTGTAATTTTGAAAAGAGCAACTGCTGAGTTTCTTGCCGGTTCTTCTCAGCAGAATCCGCTTTCCGAACCGGTGGTAGAGTCATGACTTGTCATAAGCGCCACAGGTTGGCCTACATGAAATAAATGATTTTGAATTTTTGAATTTTTATAAGAATAGCGAGCAAACGAGCAGCGGGGTCACCTGATGTTAAGCGATTACCGCCGCCAATGAACATTTGTAGCACCAATGCTTGCCGGCTTTTCAGGAATTTGTTGGTCCGCCCCTTGAATAACACCAAGTTGTAATTAAGCACGCACTCTTTAAACATTTCTGTGGTGGTGTCGTGTGATGCGGGTTGTTACGTTCCCTCAAATATGGTTGAACGAAGCAATGGCTGGGTCATGCGTCATGCTCGTGAACGGGTTCCACCGGCGGAAATGGGGCTACTTTATGTCTGCCCATCTTAAAATAGAAGTTAGTCGGTATGCATTTTTGGAACTTCCCTCATTGTGGAAACACTGCATATATAATATAGTATTTACTGTATTGTAAATTTGTGTTGAAAAGAGCAACCGCCGAGTTTCTTGCTGGTTCTTCTCAGCAGGAAAGGCATTCTGAACTATTATTCAAAAGCACTTGTAAAAGTTTATTTGAATAAAAAATATTTCTATTCTATTCTATTCTTAAGCGGGAACACAGTCTGGTAGTGCGTGATGATGCAGCCAGTTACGAAATGCTTGTTTTTTAAAAATCTTTTATTTCCACTTGTTTAGGCACTGTACACAACGCTGGTGCGTCACGCGGCGCCCGTGTCTCTGAACTTCCTGTCGAACATGCTCGCCGCGATCCTGATCCCGAACCCCGAGGCGGAGGTCACCATCGCCACCATCAACCACCCCCTCAAAGACGATCAGTACATACGCCGAACTGGCACCGACTTTGTTAACGCAAAGGAGTTACCTTATTGCTTGCTTTGGACGATCGGTATTGTTTTCAGTGAGTGTATATTTTTTAATCCTTACTAATTTTATATTTATATCCTTGCTCCTAGCAAGGAGCCGCTGGATTCAGGCGGCGCAAGACTGAGGCCTGTGAAAGTCCATGCAAGATACCTTTGTCCTGCAGTGGACGTCTATCGGTTGATAAAGAAGAAGTAGAAGAATATTATAAACGCGAAAGTTTGTTTGTTTGATGGTTTTTCCTTCGATCACGCAGCACGGGCGCAACGGATCGACGTCTTTTTGCATGGCTATAGTTGAGGACCTGGCGAGTGACATACGCTACTTTTTATTCCAGAAAATCAAAGAGTTCCCGCGGGATTTTAAAAACTAAATCCACGCGACGAAGTCGCAGGCATCAGCTAGTAATGATATAGACTAGCGCTCGATCTATTGAATAAATATGATAAAGATGAAAATCCCTTATCCCTTGATCCCTTAAAGATGGGAGTTATAACTCCCATTTATTAAGGGATTTTCATCTTTAAATCTCAAGGTGCTGGAATGGCGATCTGAAAAACGGCTCAACCGATTTTTTTTTTTTAGTTTGCTCTAATACAGGGGCGGGTTGAAAATAAAATTAAGTAGGAAAACCTGAAAATAAAATAAAATAGAAAAAACAACAGCTGAAAAATCGAAAAATTGGTTGTCTGTAAAGTCGGTTTACGGACGATAGTTTTACGTGATAACGTCATAAAGAAACATTGGTGACTGGCGGGCGGCGGCGGGCGCTCTCTATAAACGCGTCTCTATCGCTCGTTCCGCGCTCTCGCTTGCTCTCTGAGGCTCAGGTGGAATGTGACACTTTTTCGTGCGTGCAGCCGGTGTTCATCGATTTATAAGACGTTATCTCGTCAAAAACATTGTTTGTATAGGAATTACCACTTCTGATTAGCAAAGCCGCGGATGAAAGCTTGTTTTCTAATATATTTTAACATTGTCTACAGCAATACTATGCACGCTTATTAACAGCGTGATACTCCCGTGCACGGAGCGTGTCACCGGCACGCGGCACATACACGTCATGACCGGATGCCCGCCCGCGCTGCACTGGGCCGCCACGCTCCTGTCACACTTCATCATATACGGGACTCTGCTCATACTGCCCACCATCATCACCGCGGCTACGATGGACAAGGACAACACTATTAACCAACCTGACTTCCTTGGTAAGTGTGACGTCATAACAGCGTGATACTCACATGCACGGAGCGTGTCACCGGCACGCGGCACATACACGTCATGACCGGATGCCCGCCCGCGCTGCACTGGGCCGCCACGCTCCTGTCACACTTCATCATATACGGGACTCTGCTCATACTGCCCACCATCATCACCGCGGCTACGATGGAGAAGGACAACACTATTAACCAACCTGACTTCCTTGGTAAGTGTGACGTCATAACAGCGTGATACTCACATGCACGGAGCGTGTCACCGGCACGCGGCACATACACGTCATGACCGGATGCCCGCCCGCGCTGCACTGGGCCGCCACGCTCCTGTCACACTTCATCATATACGGGACTCTGCTCATACTGCCCACCATCATCACCGCGGCTACGATGGAGAAGGACAACACTATTAACCAACCTGACTTCCTTGGTAAGTGTGACGTCATAACAGCGTGATACTCCCATGCACGGAGCGTGTCACCGGCACGCGGCACATACACGTCATGACCGGATGCCCGCCCGCGCTGCACTGGCCCGCCACGCTCCTGTCACACTTCATCATATACGGGACTCTGCTCATACTGCCCACCGTCATCACCGCGGCTGCGATGGACAAGGACAACACTATTAACCAACCTGACTTCCTTGGTAAGTGTGACGTCATAACACTAAGGCACGCTTATTAACAGCGTGATACTCCCGTGCACGGAGCGTGTCACCGGCACGCGGCACATACACGTCATGACCGGATGCCCGCCCGCGCTGCACTGGGCCGCCACGCTCCTGTCACACTTCATCATATACGGGGCTCTGCTCATACTGCCCACCATCATCACCGCGGCTACGATGGACAAGGACAACACTATTAACCAACCTGACTTCCTTGGTAAGTGTGACGTCATAACACTAAGGCACGCTTATTAACAGCGTGATACTCCCGTGCACGGAGCGTGTCACCGGCACGCGGCACATACACGTCATGACCGGATGCCCGCCCGCGCTGCACTGGGCCGCCACGCTCCTGTCACACTTCATCATATACGGGACTCTGCTCATACTGCCCGCCATCATCACCGCGGCTGCGATGGACAAGGACAACACTATTAACCAACCTGACTTCCTTGGTAAGTGTGACGTCATAACAGCGTGATACTCCCATGCACGGAGCGTGTCACCGGCACGCGGCACATACACGTCATGACCGGATGCCCGCCCGCGCTGCACTGGGCCGCCACGCTCCTGTCACACTTCATCATATACGGGACTCTGCTCATACTGCCCGCCATCATCACCGCGGCTGCGATGGACAAGGACAACACTATTAACCAACCTGACTTCCTTGGTAAGTGTGACGTCACAACACTAGTCATGCTGATTAACGGCGTAATTCTCCCATGCACGGAGCATGTCACCGGCACGCGGCACATACACGTCATGACCGGATGCCCGCCCGCGCTGCACTGGGCCGCCACGCTCCTGTCACACTTCATCATATACGGGACTCTGCTCATACTGCCCGCCATCATCACCGCGGCTGCGATGGACAAGGACAACACTATTAACCAACCTGACTTCCTTGGTAAGTGTGACGTCACAACACTAGTCATGCTGATTAACGGCGTAATTCTCCCATGCACGGAGCATGTCACCGGCACGCGGCACATACACGTCATGACCGGATGCCCGCCCGCGCTGCACTGGGCCGCCACGCTCCTGTCACACTTCATCATATACGGGACTCTGCTCATACTGCCCACCGTCATCACCGCGGCTGCGATGGACAAGGACAACACTATTAACCAACCTGACTTCCTTGGTAAGTGTGACGTCATAACACTAAGGCACGCTTATTAACAGCGTGATACTCCCGTGCACGGAGCGTGTCACCGGCACGCGGCACATACACGTCATGACCGGATGCCCGCCCGCGCTGCACTGGGCCGCCACGCTCCTGTCACACTTCATCATATACGGGACTCTGCTCATACTGCCCACCATCATCACCGCGGCTACGATGGACAAGGACAACACTATTAACCAACCTGACTTCCTTGGTAAGTGTGACGTCACAACACTAGTCATGCTGATTAACGGCGTAATTCTCCCATGCACGGAGCATGTCACCGGCACGCGGCACATATACGTCATGACCGGATGCCCGCCCGCGCTGCACTGGGCCGCCACGCTCCTGTCACACTTCATCATATACGGGACTCTGCTCATACTGCCCACCGTCATCACCGCGGCTGCGATGGACAAGGACAACACTATTAACCAACCTGACTTCCTTGGTAAGTGTGACGTCATAACACTAAGGCACGCTTATTAACAGCGTGATACTCCCGTGCACGGAGCATGTCACCGGCACCCGGCACATACACGTCATGACCGGATGCCCGCCCGCGCTGCACTGGGCCGCCACGCTCCTGTCACACTTCATCATATACGGGACTCTGCTCATACTGCCCACCATCATCACCGCGGCTACGATGGACAAGGACAACACTATTAACCAACCTGACTTCCTTGGTAAGTGTGACGTAACAACACTAGTCATGCTGATTAACGGCGTAATTCTCCCATGCACGGAGCATGTCACCGGCACGCGGCACATACACGTCATGACCGGATGCCCGCCCGCGCTGCACTGGGCCGCCACGCTCCTGTCACACTTCATCATATACGGGACTCTGCTCATACTGCCCACCGTCATCACCGCGGCTGCGATGGACAAGGACAACACTATAAACCAACCTGACTTCCTTGGTAAGTGTGACGTCATAACACTAAGGCACGCTTATTAACAGCGTGATACTCCCGTGCACGGAGCGTGTCACCGGCACGCGGCACATACACGTCATGACCGGATGCCCGCCCGCACTGCACTGGGCCGCCACGCTCCTGTCACACTTCATCATATACATGACTCTGCTCATACTGCCCACCGTCATCACCGCGGCTACGATGGACAAGGACAACACTATTAACCAACCTGACTTCCTTGGTAAGTGTGACGTCATAATACTAGTCATGCTGATTAACGGCGTAATTCTCCCATGCACGGAGCGTGTCACCGGCACGCGGCACATACACGTCATGACCGGATGCCCGCCCGCGCTGCACTGGGCCGCCACGCTCCTGTCACACTTCATCATATACGGGACTCTGCTCATACTGCCCACCGTCATCACCGCGGCTACGATGGACAAGGACAACACTATTAACCAACCTGACTTCCTTGGTAAGTGTGACGTCATAATACTAGTCATGCTGATTAACGGCGTAATTCTCCCATGCACGGAGCGTGTCACCGGCACGCGGCACATACACGTCATGACCGGATGCCCGCCCGCGCTGCACTGGGCCGCCACGCTCCTGTCACACTTCATCATATACATGACTCTGCTCATACTGCCCACCGTCATCACCGCGGCTACGATGGACAAGGACAACACTATTAACCAACCTGACTTCCTTGGTAAGTGTGACGTCATAATACTAGTCATGCTGATTAACGGCGTAATTCTCCCATGCACGGAGCGTGTCACCGGCACGCGGCACATACACGTCATGACCGGATGCCCGCCCGCGCTGCACTGGGCCGCCACGCCCCTGTCACACTTCATCATATACGGGACTCTGCTCATACTGCCCACCGTCATCACCGCGGCTACGATGGACAAGGACAACACTATTAACCAACCTGACTTCCTTGGTAAGTGTGACGTCATAATACTAGTCATGCTGATTAACGGCGTAATTCTCCCATGCACGGAGCGTGTCACCGGCACGCGGCACATACACGTCATGACCGGATGCCCGCCCGCGCTGCACTGGGCCGCCACGCTCCTGTCACACTTCATCATATACGGGACTCTGCTCATACTGCCCACCATCATCACCGCGGCTGCGATGGACAAGGACAACACTATTAACCAACCTGACTTCCTTGGTAAGTGTGACGTCATAACACTAGGCACGTCCATTAAGGTGGTAAAAGCATGCGACAGGCGATTTTCGGTGAGCTCTGTGAGGTTTACAAATTGAAAACTATATTTCCAATTTGAATAATTTCAATGCAATATGTAATTTGGGTATCTTAACTAAATTCGCTTAAAGATAGAAACACGATTGGATTAAAAATTCTCGATAGAAAGTTTTTCCAAACTTTGATCCAATAATCTCCTTTTTTAGGTCTAAACCTTGTTTAAATAGAAACGGTAGGTTTTTTTCCTGCTATTTTTTTATTTGTGTTGATATAAATAATTACTAAAAGCGGTGAGAAAAATTCTTTGATTATTGGCATCCATAATTTTTTAAATCAATTTTAAAGATTTTTTTCAATTCCCGACCCCTGAATCCATAATTTCCATCTCTTTCCTAGCGCTGCAAAATATATAGCTCTATCCCACTCGTACGACCCAAACAATTTAGGATCGTTATAGCCCCTTAACGCCGAAGTCTTAAGCCTGGTTAGGACTGCGGTCTATTCGGAGGGTCTCTGTTTTCTCCTCAAACTTTTCGGATTTATTTGCGTTTAAGAATTAAATATCAACATGCTTCAGCGGTGAAGGAAAACATCGTGAGGAAACCTGTATGCCTGAGAGTTCTCCTCAATGTTCTCAAAAATTGGGGATGTCTGCTAATTTCGTGGACTATACTGTGTGTAGTGTAGCATGGTGAGGAAACAGGCAATAGAACGTAACTCCTTTTTAACAGACTTCCAAAAAGAAGGAGGTTCGTATCTTTTTTTTTAATTGTTATGCCATATTGTTGAAATCAAAAAGGTTCAAATTACGAAAACTGGTATTTTAAAAAGGAAGGTGGTAATTTGAACCTTATGATTGCAACAATATTGTACAAAATGTGTTACGTTATACGTGCTACACCGTACCATAAGGCCTTTAATACGTTCCCTCAAATATGGTTGAGCGCAGCAATGGCTGGGTCATGCGTCATGCTCGTGAACGGGTTCCACCGGCGGGTATGGGCTATCTTCTGTCTGCCCCTCTTAACATGTGTTGAATTATAATTAGGTATGCTTTTGTGGAACTTCCCCTCATTGTGGAAACACTGCGTACATAGCATAGTACCTATCTATTAAATTGTAAACTTGTTTTGAAAAGAGCAACTGCCGAGTTTCTTGCTGGTTCTTCTCGGTAGGAAGGGCATTCCGAACCAGTGGTAGACTCATCGACGATTCAAAAGCACTTATCATTATCATCATCATTATCAGCAACCCATCAATGGCTCACTACTGAGCGCAGGTCTCCTCTCAGAGAAGGGTTATAGGCGATAGTGTCAGAGGTGCGTACCCGGGATCGAACCTGCGACCCCCCGACCACAGTCCTAACCACTAGGCTATCGCCTATCACTGCAAAGCACTTGTAAAAAAGTTTATTTGAATAAAAACCATTTCTATTCTATTCTATAACCCTTCTCTGAGAGGAGACCTGCGCTCAGCAGTGAGGCGTAGATTGGTTACTGATGATGATGCTGTTGTATTCACATCGTCAGCACTCTTGCAGGTGTGGCGACGCTCGTGTTAATGCTGGGCTGCCTGGCGTTCCTGTCGTTCGTATACCTGGTGAGCTGCCTGTTCGCGGAGCGCGGCGCCTCCACCGTGCTGTCCGTTTGCGTTCTCGTATTCGGTGAGTTGCACTGTTTAAAGCCTACTTTTCACTGGGATATTAATATACAACGTGTACCGAAAGTCCGAAATAATACTGAAGATTACATATGTGTAGCTAATAAAGAATTATCTGTAAAAATGTTTAGTAGAAAGATGCACTTTTTCTTTCATACAAACTTATTCGATTGATGTGATGCGCTTACTTGTGACAACCCTACGATTAACCTCGTATAGTTTAACAACGCGCGCGGCGCGCGGTAGTAGGTATACCGACGCGACCATAGTAGTTTTTGTTTTCTAGGGTTGTGCTAAGATTGTTATTGGTGGAAACTTTCAGAGTGGTTTACTCAAAAACTATAAGGGCTTCGAGTCCAATTCCTGTGCGGAAGAATTCTATATGAAAGGTACAAAGGTACCCTTCAGTATTATTTCGGACTTTCGATACACGTGCATTACGATTCATTATATCCCGACATATGAATTAATATCGCTCGCCTTGCTTTGAAATGGAACCCTTTATGCTTGAATATAATATATATTACATCCCAAACTATAAATATTTTTTCGACCGACCGAGCTATACTTTCAAGAATATATCTCCCGCACCCCGCACACCGTTCACGCCTCTGCGACCCGCGGCCGCGTTATGATTCAATGACGATTTGCAACCTCATTGCAACTGAACTGGTCGTTAAAATATAATATTTCGTAGTGTAAACGGCAATCGCGGGATATAATTTATATTTGGGGATATGCATAGTATAATTATTTTTATCCTATAGTGAAAAGCCAGCTAAAGACTTTCTTTAAAAAATAGAAATACAGGTACATACACAACAACATATTATGTACAGTACCCGGCGATATATATTGCACATCGGCCTTTGGAAAGAGACAATCGGCTAATTTCGGCTTCGTAGAGCATTGTCTCTGTCGCACGAAATACAAACAGTCCGGTATCTATTAGGAGCTCTTAAAACAATAATTATGATTTGCTTCTTTTGATAATTCATTTTATTCTTTGTATAAAATACACCAATTTTTCTATAAGTGATGGCTTTAGGTTGGGGTAAAATAAAAAAAAACATGTTCTTATTATGTTTACGTATTTATTATATTATTATTATTATCCTATCCTTATCCTAAAATTTAATTATTTTGGAAAATTACAGCTGTAGTGTACATAATAAACACCATTATATCTATTGTTAAAATGAGACATTGTAATAAGAATAATAATAATAATTCTAATTCTCAATTACATCCATTTCACTATCTGTGCTCTCAAAGAGGTCAATATCACTGTCACTATCAGCCGTATTTATCACTAGTCTATCAGTGTAATTGTCTAAACTGTGTTGATTGCTTCTATATTCATTCTCACATTTGATTGCATGATCGCAAACCTTTTTCCACTCTTCAGCCCCAATCATGTTTAATTTTTCAGTCAATAATGTTTTTACTGTAGTTAAATTCATACCCACATTTCTAGAGGCTACATAGCCTTTCAGTTGAGACCATATATTTTCAATTGGATTAAAATCCGGATGATATGGTGGCAATCGCAACACAGTGTGCCCATGTTCGGCAAGTACTTTGTCCACAGAAAACTCTGTATACCTCTCCTTGTGTTGACATAATATAATAGCGTAAATCTGGGTTTTTGTTAATTTTGGATCAACTGGAATTTCGTGTCTGTTTAACCAGTTGATCATTTCCTGTTTAATGGTGTTTGAGTTGGGGGTCTTTCAACATATTTATTGTGATAGGGTGCGTTGTCGATAACTAGAACAGAATCCCTGGGTATATTTGGGATTAATTGATTAACCAGCCATTTCTCGTAGTTATCGTTATTAATTTCATTGTGATAGTCACCCGTAGTGTCCGTGGATTTATACGTTAAAAAGGCACCGGGTACAAAGCCTTTTTCATTTCCCGCATGAACTATTATCAAACGTTGACCTTTTGAAATTGGCTTTTTTATTCCTTTTTTCTTATCATCACTCCAAGATTTCCCTTTGTATGTATGTTTGTAAGACTCATCCATGTAGACAATATTTTTTCCTGTTTCGCGAAATTTGCGTATTTTATCGAGGTATTCCATTCGTTTGAGACTTACATCGTGCTTTTCCATTAGAACTTTTCGATTATCTTCCATTTTAGTGAACCGAAATCCCATCTCGTGAAGTATTTTTCTCAACGTCTTTTCAGACCCATTGTAATTAATAGCTTCAGATAATTTAGCTTTTAATGATTTTATTGTTGGCAGTTCATTAAATCGTAAGTGAAAATCATACACCATTCTTCGAACAACATCATAATCAAAATCGTCCATATCCAAACAAAATTGCTTTTTTGGTCTCCCTTTTTTTGGAGTGCTGAACTTAATTTCAGTAGAATGTGTTTCAGTACTGACTTCGTTTAATATATTGTTCAAAGTTCTTCTTGAAATTCCAGTGGCATTTGCAACTCGCTCTTGAACCATCTTAAAATATCAACTTACATTTTCATCTTCATCTTTTTTAAATCTGTCAGGTTCGGTTACAAAATATTTGTAAACATTGTTGATAATTTCGCGTGACTGACCTCGTAAAGGTTTCCCTCTTTTTCCTAAAGATGCCATAGTACAACTTTAAATTATTCAAATTTGGGGGTGTTAACAACTCTAAATATATATTTTGAACTGGACGCGACCGCACTCTATCGCACTTGAACAATGACTGACAAAACTAAAAAGTACTCTGTGGACAAAACGACACATACAGTGTGCGACAGAGACAATGCTCTACGAAGCCGAAATTAGCCGATTGTCTCTTTCCAAAGGCCGATGTGCAATATATATCGCCGGGTACTGTACCTTTTTTTTTTTTCAAATTAACTTTTACAGAGTTCTTTTGAATCGTACGGAATGGTGATCCAACCGAGAAGAACCAGCAAGAAAGTTGGCAGTTGCTCTTTTTTTTTAATTAACAGTATAGTTTATGGTATTACCGCCTCATGAATTGCTGGTGTGAGTCATATCCATGCTTTTTTTTCAATAAATTAATAAATTATATTACTTGTAGCAAATTGTATGATAAAACATCACGCCCATTCCCACAAACAACTTTGGTACGTCATCACAGGCATGTTTTCGTCATCGAACGTAACGTCACAGGTGCAAAATTCGTCATCCAACTGCAACTGTTCACAGTTGCAGTTTACGTCATCGGACGTAAGGTCACAGGTGCAATTTTCGTCATCGGACGTAACGTCACAGGTGCAATTTCGTCATCGGAGGTAACGTCACAGGTGCTATTTCGTCATCGGAGGTAACATCACAGGTGCAATTTCGTCATCGGACGTAACATCACATGTGCAAATTCGTCATCGGACGTAACATCACAGGTGCTATTTCGTCATCGGAGGTAACGTCACAGGTGCAAATTCGTCATCGGACGTAACGTGCAATTTTCTTATTTCTAGCCATCGTAACTCCATCGATTTCGGTGGGCTCGGATTTGATCAGCGACGAGCCGAGTGGCTTCGGTCACTTCCTGATCGTATTGCTGAGCTACATCATGCCGCCGCACACGTTCGCCATGGCCGTCGGCAAGAGCGTGTACAGCGCGCAGCTGAACGCGCATTGCGCGTTGAACATCAAGCTGTGCCCCAACATTCCGACTTCGGCAAATTTTGACCTTGAAAAGTGTTGCGGTGAGTTATTTTACAGCTTTACTTATTCTTACAAGCTTTTATTTAACTTGCAATCTATGTACTACGCGTTCGTTTAAAATTGAGCCCTGCACCATAGAGTAAAGTAATCGACGTAGTCGTAATTCCTAGTTCCATGCCGACAGTACGGACACAGTATAGGATATGCAGTAGTTTGACGCCTTTGATCTAGTGGTACTACGCGTTACAACATTCCGTACAAATTTCCCCTAGCTCTCTCGCGCTTCCCCGCACCGCACCTCAAGTCAGACCCACTTAGTAAACCGCTCGCGAAGCACCGCTTATTAAAATTAAATTTCAAATTCAAATTATTTATTTGCACAGATTGAGTAGTACAATGGTGTTACATTATAATAAAAGTCCTTACAATCTGCCGGATAGGCATGCAAAAATAATATTTAATAATAATTCTTATTCTAAGTTTACGTATTATATAGGTGGTACAAATCAAGAGCTTTACAATAACAACATTTCATAAAAGTAAGTGCTCCGTAGAATTTCAAGGAGGTACTATCGATTTAATTTATTTTATTAGAATGTCAAATATAAAATTTATTTGAATAAAAATGTCAACTTTATTCTAATTTACTTATTCTATCGATTTTAAATTTATGCTACCTATAGCTTCATGTCTGTTAAATACTCTTTGATTGAATAATATTTTTTCATCATTAAAAATTCCTTAATTGGAACGAAGTTCCTTATTGCGCGTTGCGAAAGGGGGCTAGACGGAAAATATTAAGACTAAATTGGACCGACACTTTTTTGAACGTGAATTTGACATTGTGTTCAATATTTTCACACTACAATATTAGATCTCCATAGCCTTGTGGTTTAACATCACGGTTAGTTCAGAGCCATCACGCCTAATATTAAAAGTTCAATTTATTAAATTGAACTTTTGATATTAGGAGTTTTGGTAAGTTTGGTAAAAAAAACTAAGAATGTTGTATATCGTAAAGCATTAGAATAATAAACACTTTTTTTAAATATTTTTTTATTATTTATACCAATTCGAATTCAATATTCATAGTTAAGACAGGTCAGCTAGTACTTAATAAATAAAACAATAGATAAACTATTATACTGCATCTTCTTATACTGTGTCTTTACTGTGGGTCTGACTAGAGGTGCGGTGCGGGGAAGCGCGAGGGGTGTAGATTTTCTTTACTCTATGGTGCAGGGCTCAACTTTAAACGAACGCGTAGTATATATGTGTCTATATCATCATCAGCAACCCATTAACGTCTCACTACTGAGCGTAGGTCTCTCAGAGAAGGGTTATAGGCCATAGTCCACCATGTTGGCCCAATGCAAATTGGCAGACTTCACACACCTATGAGAACATTATGAAGAATTCAGGTGAGCAGGTTTCCTCACGATGTTTTCCTTCACCGTTGAAGCTTGTGATATTTAACTTTTTAAACGCACAAAACTTAGAAAAGTCAGAGGTGCGTGCATTTATATGCAAATCGGATGACAATGCAATATTGTGACATGATGCTGATCATGTATATCCGGGGTCTGATGATGCCAGCTACTAAAAGCTTGCTTTTCAAAAAAAAATTAATATTTGACCTTGTGTATACCTTCGCCAATCTTTTCGAACGATCTGAACATAGCGACGAAATCCACCTACCAATTAACAAGCTCGAACTTGCATATAGCAAGGACTGCGCATGAAATCCCGCTGATGACTTTTTTTGAGTTCTGTGAACAAAGCTGTTCAAATACAAAATATTTGCCAAGTTTGTACTAGCTAATATCGGAAAGCATTTTCGGAATAAGTTATTCAGAAAATTTTGTATCCAACTCTGTCAAATATATCCTTACTAATATTATAAATGCAAAAGTGTGTTTGTTTTTTGGTTTATCCTTCAATCACGCGGCAACAAGGCTACTGATCGACGTGATTTTTTGCATGGGTATAGTTGAGGACCTACAGAGTGACATAGGCTCCTTTTTCTCCCGGAAAATCAAAGTTCCCGAGGGATTTTAAAACTAAATCCACGCGGACGAAGTCGCGGGCATCAGCTAGTAACCCATAAAAGAAATCAAAGCACCCCTACTCTACGCAATCTTGTCCGTCCTCACCCTAGAATGGTTTTGCAAAGAGCTAAGCCAGAAGTGTTTAAAGTATTCTTCGACGCCGAGTGATTTTTAAAGCTTATGCCTCGCGGCCTATTAACCATGTATGTATTGTTTCAGTGCAAAAAGTAAACCCAAGCTGCTATTTTTGTTTCAACAAGTACGCACCAGGAAAAGAAATGCTAGTCCTTCTGTTTCAATTCATTTTTTATATGGTAAGAACTTGCATGATTATATTATAATGGATATAAATAGTCCTTGGCGCTATTGAAGCTTGAAAATTACAATATGATATTTTACTCTTTTTTTGAAAAATGTCTTAAATTGATCCTAATGTGTCAATATACTACTAGAAAACAAATTTGCCTGGGATAAATCGACTTGGCATCCAGCTGCCTACAAGATAGTATATTAAATACTAAAAAGTTAATTCAATGTAATAGCATACATACAGAGAAGGGTTATTGGTCATAGTCCACCGCGCTGGCTTAATGCGAATTGGCAGACTTCACACACCTTTGAGAACATTTTAAAAAACTCTCAGCTGTGCAGGTTTCCTCACGATGTTTTCCTTCACCGTTGAAGCTTGTGATATTTAATTTATTAAACACACTTAGAAAAGCCAGAGGTCGAACCTGCGACCCCCCCGAATAAGAGACCACAGTACTAACCACTAGGCTATCACTGCTTCACTAAAAATAATAATACAGACTGAATTGTTTCTACTGAAACTGAATAAATCCTTAAATCCATAGCCTAATTTATATTTTATATCAATTTGTTAACTTTTTGTGGAAAGTGTTTTATGTCCGGTCGCACCAAGAAACGTCAGAATTGGGTACATTTGACTGTAGTCAAAATGTTGGTATTCATCTATATATATAAACTAGTAGGGCGCGTGGGTGCGCGGCCCGCAAGCGGACCGCGGTTTTTCTACTCATCAAGTAGATCTTCGGGTCCTGATCATTTTCTATCAAATAACCACTCTTCCATCTTTTATACTCCCCGAAATAGACACCGACGAAATTTGTATGGCGGCCATCTTTTTTCCGCCATTTTGAATTTTTTTTCAGCTCACTGCGAATTGGATGGGATTTCGAGTGACATTTGTTCGAGCACACCCCACCTATCTTCAATACCCTGGCCGTGCTCCTCACCCACCTTCCAAATCCTCGATCAGCATATCTCATCATTTGTCAGAATAAGAATTCTTCTATAAAAACAAATTTTGAAAAGGAACCGTATCAAAGTGTTGCATAGTTCTCAGCTTCTAGTCCCTTCAATATTCGCCATATATTTTGTATGAAGAAAAAAAAAATCCGCCATCTTGGATTTTTTTCTATTCATCAAATAGACCTTTGGGTCCTGATCATCTTTTGCCAAGAAACCATTCTTCCATGTTTTATACTCCCCGAGATAGACACCGACGAAATTTGTATGGCGGCCATCTTTTTTCCGCCATTTTGAATTTTTTTTCAGCTCACTGCGAATTGGATGAGGTTTCGAATTTGTTCGAGCACCCCCCACCTATCTTCGATACCCTGGCCGTGCTCTTCACCCGTCTCCGAAATCCTCAATCATCAGCTCTCTCCATATTTTTCCTCCGAATGAATTTTTTTCCTCTATACGAAACCATCAGTGAAAAAAAATTTTTTCATACAAAATTTTACAGGAGAGGTGATCAATGAGTGAGTGAATCAGTGAATCAGTGAATCAGTCAGTGAATCAGCCCCAGCAGCTATATATATATTAAAGAAAGTCGTGTTAGTTACACTATTTATAACTCAAGAACGGCTGAACCGATTAGGCTGAAAATTGGTGGGGAGGTAGCTTAGAACCAGGAGACGGACATAGGATACTTTTTAATATTATAAATGCGAAAGTGTGTTTGTATGTTGGTTTGTTTTTCAATCAAGTTGCAAAAAAGCTACGGATCGACGTGATTTTTTGCATGGGTATAGTTGAGAACCTGGAGGGTGACAAAGGCTAAGTTTTATCCGGGAAAATCAAAGAGTTCCCGCGGGATTTTAAAAATGAAATCCACGCGGACGAAGTCGTGGGCATCAGCTAGTTATTTATAATCGAAAATGTAGCATGTGAATATAATAATAACATTATTTTGTAATAAAAATTCTTTTCAAAAAACCGACTTCTAACGCCACTACAAAGTATAAAAATAATTTTAGTTTGTCCACGTTAGTTGAAGTCGGGCGGGCCTATATACAAACTATGAAACCGATGCGCGACGCTACAGAATATGATAGACTCGTTTGTAGAAGTCGAGCGAGCATCGCGAGTCGGTTTCATAGTTTGTATTTAAGGCCCGCCCGACTTCAACAAACGTGGACAAACTAAAATTATTTTTATACTTTGTAGTGGCGTTAGAAGTCGGTTTTTTGAAAAGAATTTTTATTTTAAGCTTTTAAGTGAAGTATCCTATGATTGAGGAGCTAGGACCTGGAGCTCCATGATGTAGTCCATACTTGTTACCTACAATATCAATTCGTAATCGAATTTCCTAAATCGCCATAGTTTTAGGTGAGCAATATCCCTGCAGCATCAGGCTTGAGGAGTTGAAGGTTAATATTTTTATGGGACCATTTCGCAAACATCCTCTGTCGATTAAAAAAAATCACGCGAATCGGTCCAGTAATCCCGGAGAAATCGGTGGACATACATAGAAAAAAAAAAAAAAAGATACCGGCCGAATTGAGAACCTCCTCCTTTTTGGAAGTCGGTTAAAAACAGAAAATAAGTCGGTCCAAAAACAAATAAGTTATAGAGCTTTAAAGTTTCCTGTTAGACAGAGAAAGCGCTAGTGAATTGTGATGTCACAATTCAGCAGCTCCATACATGCGCCATGGAAAAATTCGTTTTAGAAAGAGACATATACAGTCACAGTAAAACAGCTTATGATTCCGAGACTAGTAAAGATAGATATTTAAAAAAATAGAAATGGCATTGTGTTCTAATATTTAAGAACGTTTAATAAATAAAAAATTAGCAGTCAAATATCAAATTCCACCGAATAGGGTATTTTACTCTTTTTTGAAAAGTGTCTAAATTTGATTCTAAGGTAGAATACTACTAGAAAATTTACTAAAATTTTATTCAATCGATAAGTACCACAAAAATGCATTTGAAGTTTGCCTTTTAAATTTCCGCGCGTAAACGCTAGACGCCTCACGTCAGACGATGTGATGACGTCGTAAGGACAGTAAATTTGTTCGCTCAAATGGTTGGCGCCCCTTGTAAAGCCGACACATAGCGACCGCCGGTACATGCGGCACGACTTATGTGACCCACTGTGTACACTAGTGCGTCACGCTAAATGTTTGTGTGCTGTATTATGATGATAGTATATGTATATAAAGTGATGATTCAGATCTAATACTACCAGTATTTTGATTTTGTATTTTCCATTAGTCTAAAAAAAGTAAATAAAAAGGTACTAAATGATTAAATAATGTAATTATTTATTTTCACATAGTTTCTAAAATGTGTATTTGTACTACAAACTATTTGAGCGGATGAACTATATAGACTACTGACAGTATGATGTAGTGTAATGGCGGGTACTGTTTGACGTTTCGCATATTTGTAGCAAAGACAAAAAGTGAAAATTTTGAGATTAAATGTTAAATTTATTTTATAATTTTGTGAACTGAAACTTCCACTACCCGATTCCTTACTGCCTAAACTATCTTATTTTTATATTTTTAGATTATTAGAACCTAGTTCCTTATCGCGCGGTACGGAAGGGGGCTAGACGAAAAAAATTAAGGAACCGACACTCGACACATTTTTGAAACCGACACTTTTTTGTTGAATGTAAATTTTGCATTGTGTTCGGTATTTTCGCGATACAACACGGCGTCTCCGTAGCCTAGTGGCTCCGGCAGTCGCCTAATAGTTCACAGTCGATGGTTCGAATCCCAGCTCGACAGACAGACAGGGAAAGGTTCCACATGTAGAAATTGTTTAAAATAAAATTGAAAATGGAAAATTCGGTCTGTCGAGCTGGGATTCGAACCATCGACTGTGAACTATTAGGCGACTGCCGGAGCCACTAGGCTACGGAGACGCAATGTTGTATCGCGAAAATACCGAACACAATGTAATCGAAAGGAACTACGTTCCATCCGGGTGTCCCTTGACACCTCTCAAGTTTTTTTCACTAGGAGTAAAATACCCTATTAAGCATCAGACTCTAGTTTGGTCCCGTTCCGCAGAGTGTGGTGGTGCTGACCGAGTACGGCCTCTTCAACCGGCTGTGCGACCGCGTGTTCAACGCGCGCTACCGGCCTGCCACGCCCGCCGGCGTGCACGACATGGTGCGCGCGGAGAAGGCCTACGTCGACAAGGCTATAACGCTGCGTAAGATACTATCATCACTACATGTATTGTGCGCCTAAAAATATTTAATGATAAAAACAATTTATTAGGTATATACAGGGTGGGCCAGGCCAGGTGGATATAATTTTTTTTTTAGATTGTTCACTTAGGGGCCTACTAGGGGAAATTCTCAGTACTAGCCCGGAGTTAGGATGTTGGCGTTGTTTCACCCCCGTGCCTTGGAGAGCACGTAAAGCCGTTGGTCCTGCGCCTAATATCTGTCCGCCTGCGCCTAATCTCTCTCCGGTCGTATCGAATTTTCTGTGCCATCGGGCTATGAGAGTAAAGAAACAGAGAGTGCACCTATGTTCGCGCACACACTTGTGCACTTTAATATCTCCCGCACAGATGGTAAATCTCTCTGGGGATAGGTCACCATGGTCGAAATTTGGTTGGGAGGACATTAATCCTTTAATGATGACTGACGGTATCTACATTTTTAAGAGAAAGAAAAATAAAACAATGTTTTATTTTTCCGAATTTCGGCCACGGCGGTGGCCTATCTTCAGAGAGATTAGCCATCTGTGCGGGAGATATTAAAGTGCACAAGTGTGTGCGCGAACACAGGTGCACTCTCTGTTTCTTTACTCTCATAGCCCGATAGGACGGAAAATTCAAATTAAGCCTTATGTTCTATAAAATGGCCACACTAATGTTGAGCACAGTGGCGCACAGCCGCGCCAAGTTATACTTGTCGCACTCTATCTTTTATGCCCTTGAATTTGACATATATGAGAAAAGGTGCTACAAGGGTTGGGACGAGTTTTCCCAACGTCCTTTTACCTATATTTCTATAACTGCTGCATAAAGACAGCTTCAGTTTCAAGGCCTCAGGAAATAATAGTACCTCATTAGATTAGGTAGGTAAAAATAAAAATTTATGTATTTTATAGTTATTATTATTCATTTATTTATTTGAACATTATTGGTTAAATACATTATTTCTGTCACACATAATAGTTAGAAAAACTTTATACTTTTGTTCCATATATACCTTAACCTTCATAGTATACAGGTAGGTATTATATAATATGTATTACATCTATTATAATATTATTATCATCTTTTCGACGATTATGTTTAACGGGGAGTATGAAAAATTATGGGAAGAATTATTATGTAAATCAAACCAAGTTTCCCTAATACCTGGAGAATAACATAAAAGTGTTCTGGTTCTTTAATTTATTGATTCTGATTTTCATTTGGACCAACCGGATAATTAGGTGCAGATGACTGTTGATTGTATGGATTGTTATAGGTGGGATAACTGGTAGGATTATAACCGGGATAATTCTGACCTGAATTGTTTGATGACCGTCCATTTCTGGGTAGGTTGATTGATTATCAGTTCCTGGAGAGGTATACGGAGTTTGTGTGTTCGAGGAAGACCACTGATTTGAACGATTGTAATTGTAATATTTTGTGAAATCGTATTAAGGTTGAAGACAAGGGTCTGCCCGCGAAATTCAAATTTAATTTGGTTTTTCGCAATTTGTAAACGAATACGACAAAGTAGGCTTATAGCCTTCTAATTGCGCCAGTGGAATTATCATCTTCACTTGTTTACATAAAAATCTTTACTTGAATGTGACCAGTTTAAGAAATTAATCAAAATACTGAGTTGGACGTGAGTTACTCACAAATTAGTCGATATTTTGATTAATTTCTTAAACTGAACACTTTCAAGTAAAAATTTTTATATAAACCTGTGAAGATGATACTGCCATTGTCGCAATTAGAATGCCATAAGCCTACTTTGTCGTATTAGTTTACAAATTGCGAAAAACCAAATTAAATATGAATTTCGCGGGCAGACCCTTGTCTTCAACCTTAAGTGGATAACATTTATTCGTTGTGCTTATGATAGTACGAGGAGTTGAATTAATAAAACGATGGAAGGAATCAGGAGGGTTATTGTAGTTGGGATGTAGCGAGTATCGTTATTAGTGTGCCACGTTATGGGATATTTATTATAATCATCTCGGTTAGTAAATCTCGTATTCTCATTACTGGGATAGTTGTTTGGTACATTGCCAGAACCCCCTGCCGCTGGTCTATAAGGCGATGATGCACTATTTGCTTGACGTAAAACCCTTTTTTTCCCAATATCTTCATCTTTACCGTTTTTCTCTTTAATTTCTTTAACATCATCAGCCAAAAGGGGCTTCTTGACAACATCTTGATTCTTGGAGTCGTCGCTAACATTGGGTGTTGTAGAATTTTGCAAAAGTGTGCCCTCGACAGGAGGGTCGATCTTTCTTGTTACAGTGAAACGGTAGCACGGTTCCGTATTAACTTGCTCATTTTGATCGGAGGAACACTTGCCGTAAGAGGAAATAAGGAAAATCGTTAAAACTGTGAAATACACTGAGTTATACATGATGACTCTGAAGACAGCTCAAACAATAACTAACTAATAACTTCTGAGCATTTATAGTGGTGTGATGCACTTCGACCTTCTTATCTGGTCAACTACCTAATGTTTAAAGTTGATAAGTAATTGTTTTGTACCCAAATATTGTTTAGACGAGATACTCTATCATTTTTAGAGTTCCGTATTTAAAAATGAATCTTAGTTATTTTTTATTCGATGACAAGCTAGTCCTTGACTGCGATCTCACCTGATGGTAAGTGACGATGCAGTCTAAGATGGTAGCGGACTAACTTGGAAGGGGTATGGCAGTGAAAAAACCCATACCCCTAATCGGTTTCTACACGCCATCGTGCCGGAACGCTAAATCGCTTGGCGGTACGTCTTGGTAACTAGCCGACATCCGACGTTTTACACGATTAATCTAATTAAAAACTATTATGCATAAAAATAAATAAATACTACACTCAGTATAGCTGTTATCTTGCTTTGAAATTTCAAACCCCTGATTTTCCCCCTTTTTTAATTAAACTAAAAATAATTTTCGTTTTTTTTTATTCCAATCATGTTGGGCTACTATTATATACAACTATTCCAAATTTCATGTCTATAACTTAAATAATTACTAAAATAGTCGACTGTAACAGACGGACGGACGGAAAAAGTCGCACCACAAGGGTTCCATTTTTACCATTTTGGTATCATACCAATGCAAAATTATTGCGACATGAAGCTGATCTGATGATGGAGCTGGAAGGTGGCTATGGGGACTCAGCAACAAAACTGCGCACTTAAGCTAGTCTTTTACTTAGTACCTAGTTAATACCTCACAAGGTTCGGAACCCTCAGTGCGCAAGTAGGTATGACTCGCTTATATTTTCCATTATGATTGCCAACACTAATGAACTTTAAACTACATATTTTATGAAGTAAATATTATTAACTTAATATTAGATTGTTATGTGTTTACTAAACACATCTATAATTAATATTATAAAGAGGAAAGATTTTTTGTTTGTACCGAATAGGCTCTGTAACTACTGGACCGATTTTAACCATTTTTTCACCAATAGTAAGCTTAGTTATCAGGAAGTAACGTAGGCTATAATTTATTGTCAAAAAAATTATGGATCCTTAAGAAAATTGCAATAATGTAACCCAAAGTAGGAAAATTTTGCCTATAAAATGCATTATTTTGCGTGTTCCGAGAAAACTATTGATGATACATAAAAATTATGTACTACATGATTAAAGTACTCATTATTCTCTACAAAAAAGTCCCCGAGGGAATATACCTATCTCACTATCATAATTATTTAAGTCACAATAGTAGCTTTTGTGTTCAACATTGAATTAGATCGCCTTTATACGATATAGTATTAATAGTATTACATTAGTATATATTATATATATACTATACGATATAGTATTAATTCTTCCTTATTAATACATAAGAGGAAATTCGTAGAAGAACAAAAGTGACCGGCATAGCTCTGAGGATTAGCAAGCTGAAGTGGCAGTGGGCAGGTCATATCTGTCGCAGAACCGATGGCCGATGGGGCAGACGTGTTCTGGAGTGGAGACCGCGTACCGGCAAGCGCAGTGTAGGACGCCCTCCAACTCGCTGGACCGATGACCTTAAGAAGGTGGCGGGAAGCGGTTGGATGAAGAAGGCGGAGGACCGTGTTTTGTGGCGCGCTCTCGGAAAGGCCTATGTCCAGCAGTGGACGAATACAGGCTGATGGATGGATGGATGAATACTATTATAAATGCGAGAGTGTGTATGTTTGTTGGTTTTTCCGTCAATCACGCTGCAACAAAGCTACAGATTTACGTGATTTTTGTTTGGATAGGTATAGTTCAGAACCTGGACGGCGACATAGGCATCCCGGAAAATCAAAGAGTTCCCGCGGGATTTTAAAAACTAAATCCACGCGAACGAAGTCGCGGGCATCAGCTAGTGTATTTAAAAATGCATGTCTAAGGGCCATTTTTACCGCCTTCTGATGAGTGTCGGATAGCTTATTCGCATATTTTGTCTTTGTCACTTGACATAAAGTAAGAAAGTGACAAAATTTACGGTTAGGCTATCCGCATAGTACAAACAGAATAGTAGGCTAACTTCATACAAAGTGGCCGCTGCCGGTTTGAATGTATGCGTGATCAGCGGGCGCCGTGTACGCACGGAAGTTTCACGCACACATTCGCAAAATCTCAACCGGCCGGCCGATTGAGCCGGTTGAGATTTTGCGAATGTGTGCGTGAAACTTCCGTGCGTACACGGCGCCCGCTGCTCACGCATACATTCAAACCGGCAGCGGCCACTTTGTATGAAGTTAGCCTACTATTCTGTTTGTACTATGCTATCCGACACTTATCAGAAGGTAATACAGGCCCTTAATATCTTGACGCCATTGTCTTGTTGCATCACAGCAAAGAAGCAGATCCCGGACGCGATGCTGGTGAGCGACGTGCACAAGAACTACTGGCGGATCTTCGGCAAGTCTTGCAAAGCGGTGCGCGGCGTGGACTTCTCCGTCAAACAAGGTGAACACAGAGTAATGACCCGCCCTGTGATCGTCTAAAGTTATTCCATTGATCGTTGTCGTATTCGATGGCAGCGTCAAAATAAATTAAATCATAGCAGCATTGAATTAGATTCTTCTTCTTATGAGATTTGATTCTTATATGTTTACGTATGCACGATACGCTCCATATTAGAATCGATTGTACTGAATTTGTGACTTTAAATCAATACAATCAAGATACACGGTGAAAAATTAATGGTTTTATAGCCATCGCGAGTTGAATCGCCTTAAGTGTTACTATCGAGTCCAACTGTTTTTGGAACGTAGTTCCTTATCGCGCGGTACGGAAGGGGGCTAGACGGAAAAAATTAAGGAACCGACACTCGACACATTTTTGAAACCGACACTTTTTTGTTGAATGTGAATTTTGCATTGTATTCGTTAGTTTCGCGATACAACACGGCGTCTGCGTGGCCTAGTGGCTAAGGCAGTCGCCTAATATTTCCACAGTCGATGGTTCGAATCCCAGCTCGAGACTGAATTTTCTATTTTCAATTTTATTTTAAATAATTTCTACATGTGGAATTTTTCCCTAATTTTTTATTGTATAAATTGGATAAAATTTTATTGTACTACTAACGCCATCTGTTAAAAAACCAGAGTATCTCTTTGGTTTTGTAACAGTGCAATAGAAATAAACTAAACATAATTCATCGTAGTTAATCAATTTAATAATAGATCACACCACTAGTTTATTACAATTCCTTCACTAATATTAATCGAAAGGAACTACGTTGGATCTTGGTGTCCCTTGACACCTCTCAAGTTTTTTTTTTTGAAGTAGGTATTTTTTTTGAATTAGAAAAAAATTCGAAATAAACTCGAAACTGTGAGAAACAGTAGTAGCGGTTTGTTTATTACGCGGCGCAACACGCAGTACTGCTGCTTTTAAAACTTTCATCGGAACTTTTCTACCTAATGTCTACATCAGCTGATAGCCGTACAAATGTGAACGACCTGTTGCGACTCGCGCGCCGCTCGCTTCAAGCGTCACGTGACCCGCCCGCGCGGACAGCGGCAAGGGCGGCACTGCTCCTAACAACTGTTCACGAAGTTTTCGAAATATTAATTCCTCGATATTTTATTTCAGTACAAGGATCAGTATAAATTGTCGAAATGGATTATACTGTTAATTTCGAATTATTTCTCTGCGGCCTTAAAACCACTAAATTTTCACCGTATATAAACAGAAAAAGCAGACCAAGTAGAGGTGTAAAGAAGTATTGCGTATAACATTTGTTCTGTTCGTTGAAGGCGAGTGCTTCGGTCTGCTGGGCGTGAACGGCGCGGGCAAGTCCAGCACGTTCAAGATGCTGACGGGCGTGGAGTGCGCCACGCGCGGCACCATCTACGCCGACGGACACTTCATGGGCAGGACCGGTGGCAAGGTAATAGCAGGGAGTTTGTTCTGGTCGTTGAAGGCGAGTGCTTCGGTCTGCTGGGCGTGAACGGCGCGGGCAAGTCCAGCACGTTCAAGATGCTGACGGGCGTGGAGTGCGCCACGCGCGGCACCATCTACGCCGACGGACACTTCATGGGCAGGACCGGTGGCAAGGTAATAGCAGGGAGTTTGTTCTGGTCGTTGAAGGCGAGTGCTTCGGTCTGCTGGGCGTGAACGGCGCGGGCAAGTCCAGCACGTTCAAGATGCTGACGGGCGTGGAGTGCGCCACGCGCGGCACCATCTACGCCGACGGACACTTCATGGGCAGGACCGGTGGCAAGGTAATAGCAGGGAGTTTGTTCTGGTCGTTGAAGGCGAGTGCTTCGGTCTGCTGGGCGTGAACGGCGCGGGCAAGTCCAGCACGTTCAAGATGCTGACGGGCGTGGAGTGCGCCACGCGCGGCACCATCTACGCCGACGGACACTTCATGGGCAGGACCGGTGGCAAGGTAATAGCAGGGAGTTTGTTCTGGTCGTTGAAGGCGAGTGCTTCGGTCTGCTGGGCGTGAACGGCGCGGGCAAGTCCAGCACGTTCAAGATGCTGACGGGCGTGGAGTGCGCCACGCGCGGCACCATCTACGCCGACGGACACTTCATGGGCAGGACCGGTGGCAAGGTAATAGCAGGGAGTTTGTTCTGGTCGTTGAAGGCGAGTGCTTCGGTCTGCTGGGCGTGAACGGCGCGGGCAAGTCCAGCACGTTCAAGATGCTGACGGGCGTGGAGTGCGCCACGCGCGGCACCATCTACGCCGACGGACACTTCATGGGCAGGACCGGTGGCAAGGTAATAGCAGGGAGTTTGTTCTGGTCGTTGAAGGCGAGTGCTTCGGTCTGCTGGGCGTGAACGGCGCGGGCAAGTCCAGCACGTTCAAGATGCTGACGGGCGTGGAGTGCGCCACGCGCGGCACCATCTACGCCGACGGACACTTCATGGGCAGGACCGGTGGCAAGGTAATAGCAGGGAGTTTGTTCTGGTCGTTGAAGGCGAGTGCTTCGGTCTGCTGGGCGTGAACGGCGCGGGCAAGTCCAGCACGTTCAAGATGCTGACGGGCGTGGAGTGCGCCACGCGCGGCACCATCTACGCCGACGGACACTTCATGGGCAGGACCGGTGGCAAGGTAATAGCAGGGAGTTTGTTCTGGTCGTTGAAGGCGAGTGCTTCGGTCTGCTGGGCGTGAACGGCGCGGGCAAGTCCAGCACGTTCAAGATGCTGACGGGCGTGGAGTGCGCCACGCGCGGCACCATCTACGCCCACGGACACTTCATGGGCAGGACCGGTGGCAAGGTAATAGCAGGGAGTTTGTTCTGGTCGTTGAAGGCGAGTGCTTCGGTCTGCTGGGCGTGAACGGCGCGGGCAAGTCCAGCACGTTCAAGATGCTGACGGGCGTGGAGTGCGCCACGCGCGGCACCATCTACGCCGACGGACACTTCATGGGCAGGACCGGTGGCAAGGTAATAGCAGGGAGTTTGTGCTGGTCGTTGAAGGCGAGTGCTTCGGTCTGCTGGGCGTGAACGGCGCGGGCAAGTCCAGCACGTTCAAGATGCTGACGGGCGTGGAGTACGCCACGCGCGGCACCATCTACGCCGACGGACACTTCATGGGCAGGACCGGTGGCAAGGTAATAGCGGGGGGTTGTTCTGGTCGTTGAAGGCGAGTGCTTCGGTCTGCTGGGCGTGAACGGTGCGGGCAAGTCCAGCACGTTCAAGATGCTGACGGGCGTGGAGTGCGCCACGCGCGGCACCATCTACGCCGACGGACACTTCATGGGCAGGACCGGTGGCAAGGTATTAGCAGGAGGTTATTCTGGTCGTTGAAGGCAAGTGTTTCGGTCTGCTGGGCGTGAACGGCGCGGGCAAGTTCAGCACGTTCAAGATGCTGACGGGCGTGGAGTGCGCCACGCGCGGCACCATCTACGCCGACGGACACTTCATGGGCAGGACCGGTGGCAAGGTATTAGCAGGAGGTTATTCTGGTCGTTGAAGGCGAGTGCTTCGGTCTGCTGGGCGTGAACGGCGCGGGCAAGTCCAGCACGTTCAAGATGCTGACGGGCGTGGAGTGCGCCACGCGCGGCACCATCTACGCCGACGGACACTTCATGGGCAGGACCGGTGGCAAGGTATTAGCAGGAGGTTATTCTGGTCGTTGAAGGCGAGTGTTTCGGTCTGCTGGGCGTGAACGGCGCGGGCAAGTCCAGCATGTTCAAGATGCTGACGGGCGTGGAGTGCGCCACGCGCGGCACCATCTACGCCGACGGACACTTCATGGGCAGGACCGGTGGCAAGGTATTAGCAGGAGGTTATTCTGGTCGTTGAAGGCGAGTGCTTCGGTCTGCTGGGCGTGAACGGCGCGGGCAAGTCCAGCACGTTCAAGATGCTGACGGGCATGGAGTGCGCCACGCGCGGCACCATCTACGCCGACGGACACTTCATGGGCAGGACCGGTGGCAAGGTATTAGCAGGAGGTTATTCTGTTCGTTGAAGGCGAGTGCTTCGGTCTGCTGGGCGTGAACGGCGCGGGCAAGTCCAGCACGTTCAAGATGCTGACGGGCGTGGAGTGCGCCACGCGCGGCACCATCTACGCCGACGGACACTTCATGGGCAGGACCGGTGGCAAGGTAATAGCAGGGAGTTTGTTCTGGTCGTTGAAGGCGAGTGCTTCGGTCTGCTGGGCGTGAACGGCGCGGGCAAGTCCAGCACGTTCAAGATGCTGACGGGCGTGGAGTGCGCCACGCGCGGCACCATCTACGCCGACGGACACTTCATGGGCAGGACCGGTGGCAAGGTAATAGCAGGGAGTTTGTTCTGGTCGTTGAAGGCGAGTGCTTCGGTCTGCTGGGCGTGAACGGCGCGGGCAAGTCCAGCACGTTCAAGATGCTGACGGGCGTGGAGTGCGCCACGCGCGGCACCATCTACGCCGACGGACACTTCATGGGCAGGACCGGTGGCAAGGTAATAGCAGGGAGTTTGTTCTGGTCGTTGAAGGCGAGTGCTTCGGTCTGCTGGGCGTGAACGGCGCGGGCAAGTCCAGCACGTTCAAGATGCTGACGGGCGTGGAGTGCGCCACGCGCGGCACCATCTACGCCGACGGACACTTCATGGGCAGGACCGGTGGCAAGGTATTAGCAGGGGGTTAATTGCAAAAAAATCTCGCCAATCCGTTGCTCCGTTGCTGCGTGATTAGACGAACTAACAAACACACTCTGGCGTTTTTCAAAATAGTAAGGAATTTATTGAAGTAAAACTTCTTTACGCACGCTTGACTTGGGGAGTAAGCTGGTGAATGCGTTACGAAAAGTGTGATCGGGCGAGGCGAACGGAAGTTGAGATGGAGATAAGTTAGTGAAGATAGAAAGAGAGAGAGTTGCGTTTCGTATATCACTATAGGCTATAGGGGCAAGGGAGAGAGGTGCGAGCACACATTTTTCTTTCTCTCTTTCTCTCATAGCTTTACTTCAGTCGTGTGGTCTAAAGAACACTCGTTTTTTTATTTTTACAGCTTTGATAATACTAACGTATGACATGTGTGGCTTGTGCACAGTACCTGCAGTCGCTTGGCTACTGCCCGCAGTTCTCCGGGCTGGACGCGTTCCTGAGCGGGCGCGAAAACCTCACGCTGCTGCTCACTCTGCGGGGACTCGGCCCTCATGACGTGCACTCTGAGGCCAAGACATGGATACAGATTGTGGGTGAGTGATCCCGGATCATGTAATGAAGAGGCCTGAACCCTTATTGTTTTACTTTTAGCACCGTATTGTATTTCGCGCTTGCAAGCAATAAGCCGAAATCCGTAGCGATCGTATAGGTAAAGTTATAAAGAGATACGAAGTGAGACATCTGGCGTAGATCATTTAGAAAACTTGCCACCTCTTGGATCCCTGTTATCAGCCCAAGTTCTCTAATACAACTGAATAGTACTCAGCGAATCCAACGAACATTTTGGGTATTAGACTGTTGTCAAAGGTTGATGTTCATTATCGATTATTAATTATTAATCGAAAATATAACATTTAACAATAACATTCGTAAAAACAAAATAAATCGATCAAAAACAAATAAGTTATAAGCTGTTTTACTGCGATTATATTTGTCTCTTTCTAAAACGAAATTTTGTATGGAGAGTGTATGGAGCTACTGTTTTGTGACATCACAGTTCAGTAGCGCTCTCTTTGTCTAACAGCATACTTTAAAGCTTTATATTTCCGAGACTAGTTAAGATATTTAAAAAAGAAAAATAGCATTGTATATTTAAAAGATTTATTTTATGTTAAAAGCTGAATAAATGTTTATTTATCTATTTATTTATTTAAATACTAGTAGGGCGCGTGGATGCGCGGCCGGCAAGTGGACCGCGGTTTTTCTACTCATCAAGTAGACTTTCAGGTCCTGATCATTTTCTATCAAAAAAACCACTCTTCCATCTTTTAAACTCCCTGAGATAGACACCTTGAAATTCTTATAGCCGCCATCTTGAATCCGCCATTTTGAATTTTTTCAGCTCACTGCAAATTGGATGAAGTTTTGAATATTTTTTGTTTGAGCAGACCCCACCTGTCTTGTATACCCTGGGCGTGCTCCTCACCCTTCTTCCAAATCCTCGATCATCAGATCACATCATTTGTCAGAATAAGAATTCTTCTATAAAAACAGGTTTTGAAAAGGAACCATATCAGTCTTACATAGTTCCCAACTTCTAGCTCTTCAATATTCGTCATATATTTTGTATGGAAAAAAATCCCTACACACCCCACCTATCTTCAATACCCTGGCCGTGCTCCTCACCCGTCTTCGAAATCCTCACTCATCAGCTCTCTCCATATTTTTCCTCCGAATGAATTTTTGTCCTCTACACTAAACCATTGGTGAAAAAAAAATTTTCATACAAAATTTTACAGGAGAGGTGATCAATGAGTGAGTGAGTCAGTCACTGAATCACCCCCAGCAGCTATATATTTACTAGTAGGGCGCGTGAGTGCGCGGCCCGTTAAAGCGGACCGCGGGTTTTCTGCTCATCAAGTAGACATTTGGGTCCTGATCATTTTCTACCAAAAAACCACTTCATCTCATAAAGTCTCCGAGATAGACACCTTTGAAATTTGTACAGCCGCCACCTTGAATTCGCCATTTTGATTTTTTTTTCATCTCACTACCAATTGGATGAGGTTTCGAGTATTTTTTGTTTGAGCAGCCCCCACCTATCTTAAATGCCCTGGCTGTGCTCCTCACCCATCTTCCAAACCCTCGATCATCATATGTGATCATTTGTCAAAATGAGAATTCTTCTATAAAAACAAATTTTGAAAAGGAACCGTATCTTCCAGTTAGTTAGTAAGTCTTGCATAGTTCCAAACTTCTAGTCTCTTCAATATTCACCATATATTATGTACCTATAGAAAATAAAAACCGCCATCTTGATTTTTTTTCTGTTCATCAAGTAGACCTTCAGGTCTTGATCATCTTTTGCCAGGAAACCACTCTTCCATCTTATATATATCCGGATAGATCCGGACAGACGGTAACTTCGTTGTCAGTCTGTCAAGACCCTATAAGAGTTCCGTTTTAATACAGAGTATAAAACCCTAAAAAAGAGGTCTGTATGCAAACAAGATCGAAACTGCAATACAGTATATTTGCTCTTATCTCAAGCAGTATTCTGAAGAGTGTCAATTATCTCTGGACGAACTGATGGCCAAAATTGAAGGTTATATTACCGCCCGCACCTAAAAACTGTGAAAGCACAACAGCAAAGGAGAATGTGTTAAATTTTGTAATAGTGCATTACAAGTGGATTAGGCCTACTGCCGTCTGCCGATACCAGAAAAAAAAAGTGTGTGTGTCAGCTCCGACGCACGACTGGAGTTTACTTTATACTTCAATAGTATCTAATTGTGCTAGGTATTTAATATCAAATAAGGCCATCTTTTGTAAATAGCTCGAACTATTATGTTAGCAGTGCTGTTATCGCAGGGTTTTAGGGCGTGCAACAGAGGAATGGAAGCATTGCAGCTTACTGTTGTTGCGTTGCTATTCGAAATAGTTTACACATAAGCCGAAAGATGGCGCTGATCTACATGTGAGTAGATAATCTTGAATTAAAAACCAACCTTATTTACTCAACGTTAGGGTAGAAATTTGCATCGTTGTGAAAAACGTAACGAGGTCACGGCTTCCCTCGGAAAGCTCTTTCGCACGAAAACCAACCTTACCGTGGTGTGGAAATGAGTTATTTGGCCAAAACGCTTGTTGGATTGGACTTTGCAGCGCTCGTACACTGAAACAAAATTATACAAAAAAAAAGGTCTCTACATAAATTATAGAAAATTTTCTGTAGTTTAATTTACTACATAACTATTTTCATTGTAAAATGAGTCGGAAAGTAGTTATTGTCAAAAAACTGTTTCTAAGCGCCATTTTTCCCATATGGCGGCGCGAGCGCCAAAGATACGAGGTGGCAAAGTGAAAATTCGAAAAGAGCACATCGTAATCTATAAAATCACCAATTTCAAAACTCCCGGAAAAAGGGTTTTGTATCAAATATATATGAAGCCTGGGCCAGGTCTTTGTACAGTCTTTCAAAATGTTTGGTGTCATGAAATAGTATTATTAATTTCTTCTTTATTCCTCATTAAAACAAATTCAAATTAAATTTTGCAAAGTAAAAGCGCAACAAAATGGCGTTCTTTTTGACGATGACACGTACTTGCACGAGTCATGATGACATTTGACATAAAAACATCCACAATTGACAGCAATTGACATTTTGACATACCAGCAATTGACGTCGTTACAAACATAGACAACAAAAGCAGATGGATGCACTCCGGAAGTTGCCATTCTACAGATGTATCCTATAGGGTACATATAAAATTCCCTATAGGGTACATATAAATACCCTATAGGGTACATATAAATACCTATAGGGTATTTTACTCCTAGTGAGAAATAATCTAAAAATAAGATAGTTTAGGCAATAAGGAATCGGGAAGTGGAAGTTTCAGTTCACAAAATTATAAAATAAATTTTATATTTAATTTCAAAGTTTTCACTTTTTTGCCTAATGCTACAAATATGCGAAACGTCAAACAGTTCCCGCCATTACACTGCGTCATAAGTCAGTAGTCTCTATATAGTTCATCCGCTCAAATAGTTTGCAGTACAAATACACGGTATTTTAGAAACTATGTGAAAGATAAATACATTATTTAATCATTTAGTACCCGTACCATCATTTGTTTAATTTTTTTTAGATTAATGAAAAATACAAATCAAAATACTGGTAGTATCATAACTGAATCATCACTTTATAAACATATACTTTCATTATAATACACCACACAAACATTTAGCTTAACACACTAAAGTACACAGTGGGTCACATAAGTCGCGCCACCTTTTGACATGAATTAGCGGTCGTTTTGATTCGGCCTTAGAAAGCGCGTCAACTATTTGAGCGAACGAATTTACTATCCAGATCACGTCATCACATGGCGTTAGTCTTTACGCACGGTTTGAATGCATTTTTTTGATACTTATCGATTGAATAAAACTGAAGTAAATTTTTAGTAGTATTTTATTAACACCTTAGAATCAAATTAAGGCACTTTTTCAAACGAGTAAAATACCCTATTTTTTAGGACTAGCCGAGATGAACCTTTTCTCATACCAGCACTATGTTGTTTAGGGCTGGAGAAGTACGCGGCGCGCGCTGTGTCGGGCTACTCGGGTGGTTGCTCGCGGCGGCTGGCGGCGGCGGCGGCGCTGTGCTGCGGCGGCGCCGTCACGCTGCTGGACGAGCCCACCGCCGGCGTCGACGTGGCCGCGCGCCGCCGCGTCTGGGCGGCCGTGAGACGCGCCGCCAAGACGCGGGCGCTCGTCATCACTTCACACAGGTAACGGTGTCGGGCTACTCGGGCGGGTGCGCGCGGCGGCTGGCGGCGGCGGCGGCGCTGTGCTGCGGCGGCGCCGTCACGCTGCTGGACGAGCCCACCGCCGGCGTCGACGTGGCCGCGCGCCGCCGCGTCTGGGCGGCCGTGAGACGCGCCGCCAAGACGCGGGCGCTCGTCATCACTTCACACAGGTAACGGTGTCGGGCTACTCGGGCGGGTGCGCGTGGCGGCTGGCGGCGGCGGCGGCGCTGTGCTGCGGCGGCGCCGTCACGCTGCTGGACGAGTCCACCGCCGGCGTCGACGTGGCCGCGCGCCGCCGCGTCTGGGCGGCCGTGAGACGCGCCGCCGCGTCTGGGCGGCCGTGAGACGCGCCGCCAAGACGCGGGCGCTCGTCATCACTTCACACAGGTAACGGTGTCGGGCTACTCGGGCGGGTGCGCGCGGCGGCTGGCGGCGGCGGCGGCGCCGTCACGCTGCTGGACGAGCCCACCGCCGGCGTCGACGTGGCCGCGCGCCGCCGCGTCTGGGCGGCCGTGAGACGCGCCGCCAAGACGCGGGCGCTCGTCATCACTTCACACAGGTAACGGTGTCGGGCTACTCGGGCGGGTGCGCGTGGCGGCTGGCGGCGGCGGCGGCGCTGTGCTGCGGCGGCGCCGTCACGCTGCTGGACGAGCCCACCGCCGGCGTCGACGTGGCCGCGCGCCGCCGCGTCTGGGCGGCCGTGAGACGCGCCGCCAAGACGCGGGCGCTCGTCATCACTTCACACAGGTAACGGTGTCGGGCTACTCGGGCGGGTGCGCGCGGCGGCTGGCGGCGGCGGCGGCGCTGTGCTGCGGCGGCGCCGTCACGCTGCTGGACGAGCCCACCGCCGGCGTCGACGTGGCCGCGCGCCGCCGCGTCTGGGCGGCCGTGAGACGCGCCGCCAAGACGCGGGCGCTCGTCATCACTTCACACAGGTAACGGTGTCGGGCTACTCGGGCGGGTGCGCGCGGCGGCTGGCGGCGGCGGCGGCGCTGTGCTGCGGCGGCGCCGTCACGCTGCTGGACGTGCCCACCGCCGGCGTCGACGTGGCCGCGCGCCGCCGCGTCTGGGCGGCCGTGAGACGCGCCGCCAAGACGTGGGCGCTCGTCATCACTTCACACAGGTAAAGTAGGAACTGGCCAGTTTCAGTTGGCCAGAAACCACTAAAAGCCTGTAAACAAGCCACTGAAGATATCCCACATATGAGGGTGTAATGAAACTCCCGTGTAGTAGACGAAGATATTTACGAGTATTTGGAATACTCGTAAATATCTTAATTATTATCTTACACTCGTATCATTCTAAAGATGCTCTGGTCGATAGCGAGATGCAATTTTAAACAATGCCATCTAGTATATAAAATGGCATATTGTCATATAAATACGGGCATGAAGTAGCAATGGGCGATAGTTACAAAAAAAAAACAAATAAATCGAGTTATTGAACTAGCGATTGTCAATTTATTCGTCTTCAATGAAAAAGCTATCGACTATCGAAAATATCTGAAAACAATCGAAAATCATTATTTTCTCGATAGTTCAATTGGTTATTCGATAGATATCGAAGAATAAGACAATTGAATAGTTCGATATCAGAGGATTAAAAATAAAAACGTGTATGTCGTGTCCAGCATGGACGAGATGGAGGCGCTGTGCGGGCGCATCGCGATCATGTCGGCGGGGCGCGTGGTCGCGCTGGGCGAGGCCGCCGAGCTGCGCGCCGCGCACGCCGCGGGGCACGCCGTGCTGCTGAAGCTGGCCACGCACGGCGACGCCGCTGACGGTATGTCGTGTGTCGTGTGTCGTGTCCAGCATGGACGAGATGGAGGCGCTGTGCGGGCGCATCGCGATCATGTCGGCGGGGCGCGTGGTCGCGCTGGGCGAGGCCGCCGAGCTGCGCGCCGCGCACGCCGCGGGGCACGCCGTGCTGTTGAAGCTGGCCACGCACGGCGACGCCGCTGACGGTATGTCGTGTGTCGTGTGTCGTGTCCAGCATGGACGAGATGGAGGCGCTGTGCGGGCGCATCGCGATCATGTCGGCGGGGCGCGTGGTCGCGCTGGGCGAGGCCGCCGAGCTGCGCGCCGCGCACGCCGCGGGGCACGCCGTGCTGCTGAAGCTGGCCACGCACGGCGACGCCGCTGACGGTATGTCGTGTGTCGTGTGTCGTGTCCAGCATGGACGAGATGGAGGCGCTGTGCGGGCGCATCGCGATCATGTTGTAAACAGAGTAACTAAACAAGAATTAAATTAAAATTCTAAAAAAAAATTGTGAGCTGTCGCAGGACGCCTGGCAGATTATTTTATACAGGTTATATCGAGCTTAGTGCACATATAAATGCACACTCTAATTATAATTTGCTTTCTTTGCAAGAGGTTTGCTTACTTTCACTTTCTAAATTATCACTATCAGACATATTTTATTGTTAAAATATTTTCTTTTAAGTAAGACACAGGTTACGTGTACCGTAGTAAACAACTCATGCATACAAAAATACATACTGCTACATATATACTGTTGGCGTGGCGACGCGTCGCCATTAGTGGGTCTGACCCGCCGCTATAGATGTTTCACATCAAAATTCTCTACTCGCTCAAATATTCATGATGACAGTAACCAAGAATCAATGAAATAGGGTATTTTACTCCTACACTAGCGGCACGCTATGATGGCCGGTTTGACGTTTGTCCGCTCATGAAGTTCCGTATTAATTGATAACGACTTTGAAGGAAATAATTGTATTACTTTATTGACGATAGTGATGTGCAGAGATTCATAAATTTTATCGAATGTAGTTTTAGGTTTAGGACTCAAAATTTATTTATTAAATTGATTTCTAAAATGTATACAAGTGTAGAAAAATCAGTTTGCACCATTTAAGGGGTGAATGTACTTGTGAATATGAACAATTTTCACTATGTGGACAAACCTCTGAAATCGCAAAAAAATATCAGCTGTTTCATACAAAAGGTAAAATTTTTATTTTTATATGATATATACCACAACTCGGCATTTGGTTTTCTAAATTGAAAATTTTTAAAAATGGAATCTAATACGATCGTCACATAGGATCGCTGGCTAGCACAACTACTACCTCCGGCAAACTCGCGTCAATGCTCAATGCAAAACAAAGCAGTTTCGAATTGACGTTGCTTCGAAAAGTATAAACTGTCAGTGCAATGCGATTGTGATATAGTTTTGACCTGGCTTTGGATTTCAAATATTGATACTGCATTACTGTTGACCCTTGCTCGTTAATTTGGACTCTGTTCAAGCCCTTTGTTGTGGATTTCGTCGATATGACCGAACGTACGCAGAGAACTGTTCTAAATAGTCAGACACGTGAGTTCGTAATACGCCTTCGTAACTATTTCGATCGTGAAGCTCAAAATGGAGGGCCAATTTTACCTATAACGTCAGTGGTTGAACGCGTAGCTGATGCGCTTAATATTGGACAACGAACTGTTAGACGGATAACTAAAAAAAAATATGGCGAGACTGGCACAGAAGAAAATAAACTTCACACACCAAAAAAGAGAAAACGAGCAAAACCAGTCGTAGGCATCGATAGCTTTGATGCCGATGCTATCCGAAGACATGTTTACGGCTACTATTTACAGAAGGAGTATCCAACAAGAAAAAAGTTGGTGCATTCACTGAAGGAAGCTGGATTATTCTTCGGTGGGGAAAGTTCTTTAACGAAGATTTTGAAGACCATTGGATTTCGATACAAAAAATGTAACAAACGCAAAATATTGATGGAAAGATTTGATATAGCGATGGCAAGGTATACTTTTTTACGGCAAGTGAAAGAAATCAAAAATTGGCAAAATGTTGTGTTCTTGGATGAAACATGGCTTAATGCTAACCATACTGTAGGCCGTTCTTGGAACGATGACACAGCAGCATCTACTTCCAAAGTTCCTGTAGGAAAAGGATCGCGACTTATAATTTGTCACGCCGGAACCATCAACGGGTTTGTCGAAGGTTCTCTCATGGCTTTTGCGTCAAAAACCACTGGAGACTATCATGAAGACATGAATGGAGAAAAGTTTACTGAATGGTTTACCTCAATGTTGTGTAGCCTCCCTGAACCATCTATTATAATTATGGACAACGCCCCATACCACTCGATGCAAATTGACAAGCCACCTGCCCAATCCCAAAAGAAAGCTGATATCGTCGCATGGCTTCGTAAAAATGGCGTAGATGCAAACATGAATATGTTAAAAGCGGAATTAGTACGTCTTTTAAAAGAAAACAAACCAACCAAGATCCGATACGTCATTGACGAAATAGCATTAGAACATGGGCACAGAGTTATACGGTTACCGCCTTACCATTGTGAGTATAATGCGATTGAGTTGGTGTGGGCTCAAATTAAGGGATATGCTGCAAGACACAATACAGAACCCCCATTTACCACAAAAAAAATGCTAAAATTATTAGAAGAAGCTTGTGAACATGTGACTAAAGGAGACTGGGAAAAGGTTGTGAATAGAACTGTTAAATTAATAAAGGAAGATTATGAAAGAGATGTGAAAATAGATAATATTATAGAAAACGAACATATAATTATTAATGTAGGTGATGATAGCAGTGACGACAGTGAAAATAGTAGTATGGACGAATCTGATTAATTATGGCCTTTTGTGGCACCTTTTTTGGTATCTTTTGTATTCATATGTTTCTTGTGTGCATATAAAGTATGTATATTCATTTTCATTCAAATATTCAGTTCGTTCAAATAAATTAAATAAACATATACATTTTTGTTTTATTAAACCTATTTAATCAGGTACAAAAACAAAACTTAATTGTTTTTTGTTCGAGAATAAATTGACATTCCACATCACTATTGTAATGTGTCAAACCGGCCATCATAGCGTGCCGCTAGTGTAGTGAGAAATAATCTAACAATATAAAAATAAGATAGTTTAGGAAATAAGGAATCGGGAAGTGGAAGTTTCAGTTCACAAAATTATAAAATAAAGAGCAACGGCGAAAAGATTATTAACCAAATTTTGAGTGTACAGTTATGACACCTATACGGAATTAACTCTCCTAATTATTTATATTTTATCAAGTAATCACTTAGATTAATTGAAGCGGAGTAAAATAATAAAATATTTATGGAATCTCAATTGATGTGTAAGTTATTTTTCGTCCGTTCAGTGTTGCCGTTTTATATAATATAATCTACCTAGTAGTAGAATGAATACAAAATGGTAGATTAATGTATATGTATTATTATTTTAAATATTGACTGATCACTGATTGACGTTTGTCTGAATAAATAGAATAGCTTTTTGTATTTAACTCGGTTTATTTGAGTGAATTTTCTTACATATTTAAATATAACCTTGAATAAAATGGTAATAAACGAAATGCGAACATTACGGCAACATTGACATTAAACTGACAATGACATTGATTAGTGACATATTGACCGACGCCATTGTTATGTTGCCATGGAAGTAGGAAGTACCTAATTGTTAGGTACAACCTTTGTTTGTTGCATAATTGGTCTTGTAGTGCAAAGAGCTTATTAAACATCATGGTTCTACCTTTACACTCACTCTCACAAATAGAAGACTCTAAATATTTAATCCCAAGAACTCTGTGATCAGTTTTAGACATTTTAGAAGTGACAATACGCATAACCTACAAAACTTTCAAACCAAATATCTTTTTTTCTCGGCTTTGTATTAAAAAAAATCTTACACGTACAAGCTCGGTATGGGACGCTTAACTAACAAAATTTTTTGTCATAGGTGTACATTTGAATAATTTTAATGTATGGAAGTTCGCCATTACTCTTTTATATTTAATTTCAAAGTTTTCAATTTTTTTATCTATGCTACAAATATGCGAAACGCATCGAAACGTCAAACAGTATCCGCCATTACACTACGTCAAAAATACTGACATTTGACGTAGGTAATGGCGGGTCTATATAGTTCATCCGCTTAAATAGTTTGTAGTACAAATACACGGTATTTTAGAAACTATGTGAAAATAATTAATTACATTATTTAATCATTTGGTACCATCATTTATTTACTTTTTTTAGATTAATGAAAAATACAAAATCAAAATACTGATAGTATTAGATCTGAATCATCACTTTATATACATATACTATCATCATAATACAACACAAACATTTAGCGTGACGCACTAAAGTACACAGTGGGTCACATAAGTCGCGCCGCCTTCGGCATGTACCGGCGGTCGCTATGTGTCGGCTTTACAAAGGGCGCCAACCATTTGAGCGAACGAATTTACTGCCGAATACTGCCCTTACGATGTCACCACATCGTCTGACGTGACTTGACGTGAGACGTGTAGCGTTTACGCGCGGAAATTTGAAAGGCAAACTTTAAATGTTTTTTTTTGGTACTTATCGATTGAATAAAATTTTAGTAAATTTTGTAGTAGTTTATTATCACCTTAGAATCAAATTTAGACACTTTTCAAAAAAGAGTAAAATACCCTATTATGAATTTATCAAATGAAATAGAATTCATGGATCATAAAAACCCGTATTTATTTTTCTATTTTGAGCGATATCGATATTTATTTTGATAAAATAAAACTATAAAATACAGCACTCCGTCATGTTGAATTGAACACCATTCTGGCGATACGTCACAAAACTTTGACAAACTACTAAACCAAAACACAGAGATGACGTCACGAACGACGCCATTTTACCGGCGCGCCATTTTACCGCATGAATTTTAAAACTTTTCTATTAACAAATCCGCGTGCAGCAGTATGTAGTTTTAAAGTGTAGTTTCTTCCATATTTCATGTACTGATTATTGATTTTTCATTTTCAGTGACGGACAGCGCTAAGCCCGACGTGACACGTCTGAAGGCGGCGTTGCAGCAAAAATTCAACTGCACCTTGCGTGACGAACACACGGTAATTGTAATATTTCATACTAGCGGCCCGCCCGGGAAATGAGTATCACCACCGCCTTAGTGGGCTCTTATGATTCCTATTTCTAATAGAAAAGGAAGAAGTAGGATCTCAGTACATTTGCACGCGTTTCTCTAGGCACCACAGCCCCTTTAGCCAAGTTACACTTCGTTGTGTCTATTCTCTTTGTACGATCGTTGTCACTTGAAGTTTTGGTTAGAGCTAGACTAGATGGCGCTGCAGCTATCAAAGACAGAAAATGTATTGATAATATTTCGCGGCATTTTGTATTGTTTGTTTTAGTATTTAAAACATAATACAAAATGCCGCGAAATCTTATCAATACACTTCTGTCTTTGATCAGCTGCAGCGCCATCTAGGCCACCCCTAGCCAAAACTTCAAGTGACAACAATCGTAGAAAGAGAATAGATACAACGAAGTGTAACTTGGCTAGAGGGACATGAACCTCCCGCGCCGATATACCCGTCTCAAGAATGCATCACATATTTACGCGCGAAAATTTAAAATGCGTAATTTAAATGCATTTTATTGGTACTTAACGACGGAATAAAATTTTAGTAAATTTTCTACTAGTATATTTATCACCTTAAGGGGACGCAAGCCAGTACCTTCTTCATACAAACGTAGATGAGTGATTACTACATTATTTGATATTGTACGCTCAAAACATTATGTCGATTTGCCTCGTCAGTATCTAGGTTTATTGATATATAAAATAGTGAAAAAAATATTCGCTAAAAAGTTACGAGCCTCGAAAGATCGTCATTTTCACACTAAATTTATGACAACTTTTGGCGCAAATAAATAACATTAGGAGTATGAAAATTCCAAAAAAAATTATCATTAGACATAGTTTATTTATTCATCAGTTCAAATAACTTTACATTGTAAACATACATTTAGTAGTTTTTTCTCAAAAACACTTTTCCCAAACGACTGTTCAACCCTTTTCGCGCGCTTGATTTCGGTGTAAATTATCGTGCCTCTCACCCGAAACGGAGCGGGAGCGGGACGGTAGCACGGAAGTATGCGCGCATGCACTCGCTACACTGAGTCTATCTCTTTTTCACACAATGTTAGGTGAAATAGCAAGCAGGTTACCCACGTGCGCCGGCAACTTCGTTCGCGTATACTGAGCCCCCTTAAGACACTTTTCAAAAAGAGTAAAACACCCTATCATTAGAGGTCAGTGGCTGCAGGTGTTATGGTGTTTCAGACGATGCTGCACTACCACATCAACGAGACGATGCGCTACAGCGAGCTGTTCACGGAGCTGGAGCGGCTGCGCGCCGAGTTCGCGCACCTGCTGGAGGACTACTCCGTCACCGAGACCACGCTCGAGGAGGTGTTCCTCTCCTTCGCCAAGGAGGAGCCGCGGGACCTCCCCGCACCGGTCCCTGTGTAAAGCGCACCTGCTGGAGGACTACTCCGTCACCGAGACCACGCTCGAGGAGGTGTTCCTCTCCTTCGCCAAGGAGGAGCCGCGGGACCTCCCTGCACCGGTCCCTGTGTAAAGCGCACCTGCTGGAGGACTACTCCGTCACCGAGACCACGCTCGAGGAGGTGTTCCTCTCCTTCGCCAAGGAGGAGCCGCGGGACCTCCCCGCACCGGTCCCTGTGTAAAGCGCACCTGCTGGAGGACTACTCCGTCACCGAGACCACGCTCGAGGAGGTGTTCCTCTCCTTCGCCAAGGAGGAGCCGCGGGACCTCCCTGCACCGGTCCCTGTGTAAAGCGCACCTGCTGGAGGACTACTCCGTCACCGAGACCACGCTCGAGGAGGTGTTCCTCTCCTTCGCCAAGGAGGAGCCGCGGGACCTCCCCGCACCGGTCCCTGTGTAAAGCGCACCTGCTGGAGGACTACTCCGTCACCGAGACCACATAAATAAATATCGCTCGCCTTGCTTTGAAATGGAACCCTTTATACACTTGAACATAATATACTGGATGACATTATCCAGCGTATCGGAAAAAATAGGGTGTGATTAGTAAGTAAATGGAATAGAAGCTAGCCCATGGCATCGTTACTTTTTTTGTTTTTTAGTTTTACTGCGTTTTACTAACTTATAATGATCTTAATTCTATCAATAACGCCGCAATATTGATAGAATTAAGATAGAATAAGTTGGTAAAAAAAAAAAGGAATGATGCCTTGGGCTTCTATTCCATTTACCTAACACACCCTATTTTTTCCGAGACGCTGGAAAATGTCATCCGAACTATAAATATTTTTTCGACCGACCGAGCGATATTATCAAGGATACCCGCGGCCGCGTTATTTGATTAACTGGTCGAAAAATATATCTCAAAGTGTAAACATCAATCACAAGATGTAATTTATATTTGAGGATATAATTTATATTATATCCCATTGCATAGTGAAAAGTCAGCTTAAGTTTCTAATGTTGTCGTTTTTGCCCTCTTCAGGACAGGCAAAGATCCATCACCATACTGCCTATTCAGATGTAAGATTTCTTGAGCTTCTGATTTGTATTTGATACCAGCTGTTACTAGATTGTCTAAAATTGATTGCTAAAGTGCGACGATCGCAATCACCTCTGATTGGCTATTGAGATATGTATGTATGTATTACATTTCGCATCCCTCTCTCTCGCACATTTTAATATTTTCAATGATTGTAAAAATCTCAGATACTATTGACAAAATTTGGTCAATTATTATCTTCGATAATTAAATGATGGATATTTTAGATATAGTTTTATTATGATATAGGTACTAGTTTTATTATGATTTTGATAGTGAAAAGGGCCGAAAACTTAACTTTTATCGCTCTTATTCTCTCAAAAATTAATATATACATATATTATACATGGTAATAAAAATATGTCTAAAACATCCGTAATTGTCGCAGAAAATAATAATTGACCAAATTTTGTCAAAAGTATCTGAGATTTTTACAATCAATGAAAATATTAGAATGTGCGACCGAGTGATGCGAAAATTTAATAGTCCTTTTAATTGCGATTTGTTTACCTTTTTAGACAAAAGGAAAAACAGGTTTTACTATAGTATGTTTGAACGTTTTGTCTATCTGGGTCATTTATTATGATTTATGATATTTGATTGCGTTTTTAAAATCTATAGGCGTGCCTTTGGGGGTAAAACGTGAAGTGTTCCTCACATGACAGTTGTAAGAGGGCCTTACACTAAATATTTCTGCAATATTCATATTAAATTCATGGCAGCCCAGAGGAAACTTTCTGCACAAGGATTATTACTGTCGGTGTATTACCCTCTTACTGATTAGTGATTAGAAGCAGTAGTATTACACAAATCGTCCAACGTTATTATTTTATTATTTGTTAAGAATATCACATTCCAAATCGAAGATTCCTTCGTAAAAGCTATTTAGAGTTCTATTCTTTATTATTTAACCATTACGTATTATAATTCCGTGTTCAGTTTTATTTCACTTATTTCATATAGAGCTATTAAATTGAATCTCTAGAGGAAATGTTAAGGCTTATTAGAAATACTTGAGTATATGAACACTATTATTTCGATGTTTAGACAAGGGTAAAGCTCTCAACAGACTAACTGCACATTCTATGGTTGTTGTTGCTTTACTGAGAACTATGCATTTCGTCTGTAAGAGCATTTATATGTATAGTCTATTAACTATATAACTGTTAATGCTGCTACAATATTCCTATAGTATGTATTGGTGTAACTAAATGTTTATATTAGTAGAAAAGATTGTATTGTGATTAGGAAGTAATACGCAACTTCAGTGTCATTCATTTTGCAATAACCCCGCGACATATGTATATTTATTTCAGCCTAAAAGTAATGAAAGGGTACCAGAATACCATAAATTGTACCTTTAGCTCATTAGCTTAGCTAAATCCCTGATGGAAAGACTGCTTTAACTCGTAAATGCGCGCGAAAGGCCTCGTCTACGTGTAACGTGAGGTTGCTGATTGTTGCGTCTTACCACTGTGATACGTACCTTATTATTGTATCGTAAGTATTTTTATGTAGACCCGCGACGTTCGATAGTTCCCATTTGCTCTATGGGGCATGACGTCATCGAATAAATTGCAGTGGCAACAACTTATCTGTTCAGCCCGCCTAGCATGCACGTTGAAGTGATATCTCGCGCGAAGATAGAGAGATATTGTCGATGTACACTAAGTCAGTTTTTTCTAGTGCAAGTGCCATACAATGTTACGAAAACGTACCGATTTCCTCGTAAAGTTAAGTAGCAATATTAAACGTTCCACAAGCGACCCCCGTCACCTGAACAGATAAGTTGGTTGATGTATATTCTGTACACCACTTGTCACAAGTCACAACACTATTTTTATAGCAGCTATGCCAGGTATATTTTGTCTGTGGTTAAACGTCATGTTCCACAGAACAAGTTTGAATTATCCACGTTTTACAAAAACCTATACTGTATTAAGAACAACAGCCTGTGATTTCAGAAATTTTTCACGTTTTATATTGTACAATGTAATAAAACTGAAGTATTGGTGTGAATTCTATAAACACTATCTCTTATTTGATTGCTACGGCACACTGGTTGAAATTATGAAAATTTCGCTGCAACTGTGCGATTTTTATATAATCAGACACTCAGAGATTAGCCGGCACTCCTTGCTTAATTAAATCTTGGCTAAATTACAACATTCAGTCAATTCATACAACTGAGAATCTCAGTATGAAAAAATTAAAAATTGCGACAATCTCAGTGTGAGATTGTTGCAATTTTTTCGATTCAATTTTGTCGATTGTCTCTTACGCAATTGGCTTGCTAGAGACTGCAGTCCTACATACTTCTATTCACCTGTAAATGTTGGAGGTTGTGTACAGTAGAATTCCCACCATTATTATTCCTTGATCAGATCGGCACCTTAATAAGAGTTAATTTGAAAATCTAAAGTTAAAGTACTTTGTTATTTGTTTAGTATTTAGGTCTACAAAGTCGACGTCTCGGCGGCTTTCTAAATTGTATGTTAACAAATCTTCGGGAGTCCTAATTTGGTACAACGAGCGAGGATTTGGTTTGCATTAGGCTCTGCACACAACAGACTTTTAGCCAAGCAATTTTTTATGGCCACACTAAGCAAGTTCCCAGAATTCTACGATCCAGATATAACCGATAAATATGTTTATTTTCTGATAATAATCATACAATGTGGCTTATTTTTTGTACCCAATATTTAAACTAAACTAAATTGACAAGTCTTTATCTCGCGCTGTCCCTTTCATAAAACTCGCTGTGGAACAGGATGGCACTAGATTAAGGCCTGTCAATTTAGTTAGACAATATAATATACAACCGAATCGGACACAATTACTGCCTGTCGTCATCATTATCAACCGATAAACGTCCGTCCACTGCTGGACAAAGGTCTCTTGCATGGAGTTCCACTTGCGGGATTTGGGTATAACTTGGGTACCTTTAAATCAAGAATTAATAGATATTTCTGGGCAAGCGTGCTCTATCTTAGACTGAATCTTCACTCGTCAAGTGTGATAGCAGCCAAAAACTTTTGTTTTTGTGGCTCTTTATTATTCTTAATATTTTGATATACTCACGTACTCAAGTAAGGTACGCGTTGTCTGTCGTCTGTGCAGGGCCTAATCCCTTAGATTTTAATAGCACCGTTTTTGTTTGTCATTATCTCTAAAAGTATTCACAAAGGATACCAAAGTACTATTAATATTTACTATTAATTTAAGGGTATTATTATTTTTAAGTTTAATTTTAAACGTAAAGGAAGAATTTATTTTGAAGAAGTGTATACTTAAATTAATTTATTTTGAGTCAAACAATTTGATTTGCCTATTTGTAAGGCCGTCTGATCTGATAGACTACTTAGATCTTAAGCATATAACTATAAATAATAAATAACTATATAAACAAGTTCTAAATATTTTCTTAATCTATAATAATAATATGTACTTTAATACCATTCCCGAATACTGAAACGGTTATTAATATTTAAGCGCAACCATAATTTTTTCATTTTTCATACAGCATCAGCAACAGGCGGTAGAAAGTCTCCGCTTAGAGCGGTTGCAGACTAGCGTATTTTTTTACGCGTATAAGCTCGTATCGCCACATTTTGCGCTTCAAAAACCGAACGTGCGTACAGTTTTTGCAATTCACGAAGGCGAGTGAGCTTTACTCGTGGTTACTTCGTGTACATGCACATTGCATAAGTGTGCGTGCCTGTCAAAGCCTAGGTTGGAGCGGGCAGGCGTGAGCATTGCGCTCGCTCACATTTATACAGATACGACACACACATAAATATAAGTCAGTCGCCCTCGTGAATACGGTATTTGACTATATTAAAAATATCGTTTTTTGGTGTCATCCTAAAAGATTATTATCTAAAAACATTATTCCATACGACAAAACTAAAAAATAAAGTTTTATTTAATTAGAAAACATTAAATAAAATTGGTATAATTCCGGCCATGGTCACGTGATCGAAAACGTTCCGTGATCTCGAATGACGTCACAGTCTTCGCCACATATGGGATGTGGAATTGTCATTGTTTGAAATGTGAACTGTTACGTCATGAGAGCAAATGGAACGTTTCGGCGGCAATTTATTTTTTTGAATTTATTTCTCGATTTTTATGAAAAATACTGAAAATTATGCCGAAATATACGTTTTGTTAGCTTCAGAATAGCATTATTAACAATTTAAGATGATTTTCTAAAAGTAGTCAAATACCCTATTGCAAGAACTATACACGCGCTTATTCCGGCGTGTTCGCTCGGAGTGGTGGGCGCGCGGGGAAGCACCTCTCGCTTATACGAGCTTATAAGCGCGTCAACAACGCTCGTAAGAGTGATGCATGTGGCAAAGGACGCGCCTATACGCGCTGCCAAAAACGAGCTTATACGCGCCGAAAAAAAGCTAATCTTCTGATTATCTTCTTCTGAAACCACCCTGTGTCTGAGGTGCGCTCAAATATTACGTGGCGTCTCAGTATTCGACTATATAACTGCCAATAATACCAGTTCTGTTGACTAAAAAGACTAGGACTTAAGGTGGAAGACAAGGGCCTGCCCGCGAAATTCAAATTAAATTTGGTTTTTCGCAATTTGTAAACGAATACGACAAAGTAGGCTTATGGCCTTCTAATTGCGCCAGTGGAATTATCATCTTCACTTGTTTACATAAAAATCTTTACTTGAATGTGACCAGTTTAAGAAATTAATCAAAATACTGAGTTGGACGTGAGTTACTCACAAATTAGTCGATATTTTGATTAATTTCTTAAACTGGACACTTTCAAGTAAAGATTTTTATATAAACCTGTGAAGATGATACTGACATTGTCGCAATTAGAATGCCATAAGCCTACTTTGTCGTATTAGTTTACAAACTGCGAAAAACCAAATTAAATTTGAATTTCGCGGGCAGACCCTTGTCTTCAACCTTAAAGAGAATTCAGTTTTCATGACCAGTAAAATTCCGCGCCAATTTTGAATGCTCTGAACATAGCCGCGTTACGTTGTTCAAATAGCATACTGAAGCTTGCGCATTTTCGAACTCTAGGTAAATAATAGCCCAACGGTTAAAGGTGCGGACTGAAAACTGAAAGGTCGCAGGTTCGAATCCCACCCGTGGCACTATTGTCGCACTCCTAACAAGTTTTCCGCTCATTTGGAGGGGAGAGGAGGATTTGAGTCATAACATTCGCTCATAACATGCGGGATTTGAGTCATTCAACTTGGCTAATATTCTTTAAAAAAAAATATTTGAAATGTTATGTCAAACTTGTACCTACATAAATGCCAGATAACTTCATTCTTCTCCTTAGGGCCGATTTCACCATCGAAAAATAAGTCTTACCGAGCGTAAAGATTTTTTGGCAGATTTTTAATATAAAAACTGTCAGAACGCACAATTTAATCTTCAGTTAAACGTCCCTCGACGGTGTTGAAATCGGCACTTACTTTTTTACATCATTGCTATTTTTTATGGTTATCTTTTTGATTGAAATGCATTCGTTTATTTTTTAGGCTTTCTTCAAATTAGCTTTGTGCCTAAGTCAATATTTGGCACTAATTTATGCAACAGTACTGGTACATTATAATATTTGCACACAATAAGTATTATAAGGGCCTGTAACAAAACTGTTTAAACTTTAGCAAAAAGGTAAAGAGAGAAGTAAAGCTAAGGTTAGATTTATTTATTGCCAAGAAGGAGATGGTACGTATGCCAATTGGTAGCGATACGAGAAAAAATATATAATATAAAAATAAATTTTGATAAACCATATCTTTTGGAAATTGATATATTGTATTACAAAAAAAAATTCATTAACCGTTTATGGTCACTAATAAATAAAATTTTTGGATTTTTAAATTGTACCTATCGAAAAAGGAGCTGAAAAGTCAAATCCCATACAAAAACCCAGGCCCGCTGCAAAAGTAATTTATCTTAAAATTAAGCGTATAAATGTGTAGTTTATTTTTTCTAAAAAAGAATAAACTCCTCAATTTGATGGCTAAAGTGGTATTTTTGCCTTAAGAAATTTTGCAGACATATCAAAAACTTTTATTTACAACAAGTTGTAATTATTAATAACTGATTGGTTAGATTAAATAATATTAAATATTTTCTATGTCTAATAAATAATAAGATAGTTAAAGTTACGATAATTAGTATTTAATATAGTTCTTGCAATTCACGAGGGCGACTGACTTATGGTTGTGTGTGTGTCGTATTTGTATAAGTGTGAGCGAGCGCAATGCCCGCGCCTGCCCGCTCCCACCTAGGCTTTGACAGGCACGCACACTTATGCAATGTGCATGTACACGAAGTAACCACGAGTAAAGTTCACTCGCCTTCGTGAATTGGAAAAACTGTACAACATTCAAATAATATATTAGATGAGTGAGGCGCGCGCGCATTATATAGCGCGAGAGATAGAAGCATAGATCATAATCCCTGTATAGGTGGTAGCAGCACGTAAGTCTAGCGACAATACAAATCAACAATAATAATTTTTCTAACCCCGCAAAAAATCCTAGGCACAGAGTAAGGATATGCCTTATACTGTGGTATAAGTTTGTGGTTATTGTCAAAAAATCAGTTTTTTATATGAACGGCTGCAAAACTTCATAAGGCAAAAATACCACTTAGCCATCGAATTTGGGTGTTTATTCTTTTTTAGAATAGAATAGAATAGAATAGAAATATTTTTTATTAAAATAAACTTTTACAAGTGCTTTTGAATAGTCAATGAATCTACCACTGGTTCGGAATGCCTTTCCTGCCGAGAAGAACCACCCAACTAGCAAAAATAAGTCATATAAGAGTTTTGCAAACGTTTTGGATATAACTGAATGGTATGCAATTAAGTCATACAATGGTCATACAAACGTTTATACAACGCGATTTTGGCGCAGTTACTATGGCTATAAAGTCGTACAGCTGTCATTCAAATGTCATAAGCAAAAACTTTTAGTCAATTAGGTGTTATAAAATTAATATTTTAAGTATATTTCGTCATAGTAGTGTTGTAATTTATTATTTGTATGAGTATTTAGTCGTATAGTTATCATAGCGCAGACGTTTGTCTGACCAATGAGTCGTTTTGATGCAGTATTGAAGCGCTTTCAATCATAAGTAATATTAATAAATTATATTGTCTGAGCAGCTCAGCGTCTTCAAAAAAATAAAAAACAAAAAGTAATATGTATTTAATATTTTATACTTCAGTGTAATCAATATTCACAAGTTTGAAATGGGATGTGTTTATTTTTAAGTTAGGAAAACTTAATGCGAATGTCACTTTTGCGACCAACTTTTTAGGTTTATTAATAAATTTTAAATGCCCCCTTGATTTCTTTTAAATTTAATTATATTTTTCTTTGATAAAAATAAATTATTATTTGTCATAATGCCATTATGATGTACAAAATACTTATATACGATAAATACTGCTGTGTTAAGAGTAAAAACTCCTTCATAATGCCATTATGAGTTACAAAATACTTATATACGATAAATACTGCGGTTTTAAGAGTTAAAACTTAAAGAACGCCATCATTACAAACCTATCAGAGTTCCTTAAAACATTTTAGTAATCCGTCATTTTGTCATTCCAAAACATAGTTCTTTTACATTATCAGAACATTTTAGAGCACATAACTTTTTTGGGAATATAACTATTGCATAGATAGGTATATTATAGACCTCGCCTAACGTTTTAGTCGCAATTGTATTTTAAGAAAGTAATAATAATTGCAAACAATTTCTATGGTATAGTATAGTACAGTTGGTATACTTACCTAAATGTAAATTTTTGTGCATCATGTACCTATAACTAGTACCTACCTACAATTTTTTTAGATTTCAAATATAGACGTGGCCTTTCTGGATGTGGACGATTTTCTTAAGAAAAGCGATTTTGAATTATTGAGAGAATTAAAATGGCCGTGGCAAAAAACACATGTTGTCAAAGTCGAAAAATGTCATAATTGTCAGTTTCCAACTTTATCCACAATGCTTAAACATTTTGTCATGCCAAATAACATAATAATAATGTTGCTTCACTATAATTATAGGTACTATATTTTAGTGCCAGCAGTGCAAAGATTTCGCTATTCATGATAATTATCCATACGATGAATGTATCTGTAATGAGTAGATAATCAAGAAGCAAATTAAAGTTTATTTTGTACTGCCATGGTAGGTTTGTTTTATTATACTAGTAACTAGAGGATGCCAGCGACTTCGTCCTCGTGGATTAAGGGTTTTAATTCCCGCGGGAACTCTTTAATTTTTCGGGTTAAAATGTAACCTATGTGCTTTAATCCTGGGTATGAGCTATCTCTATTCCGAATTTCAGCCAAATCGGTTTATTCTTTGTCGCGTTAAAGAGTAACAAACATCCATCCATCCATACATACCTACATCATCACAAACTTTCACATTTATAATATTAGTATGATGTGATTAACTTTAAAGAAATTTTTTCTTCTTCATAATTTTAATCAATTTCATAATTTTTTTCTTTGTCTTCTTTCATAATTTTATGATTTATGTACGGAACCATCACTCTCTTTCGCGTTTATTTAAAATGTCAGAATTCTAACGTTTTGAACCAAACAAATCATAAGCACTAGCTTTTAGTCATACAGTGGTTTCGGATATGACATTTATATGACTTTATTGACATGTAACATTCATAAGAAACCGAAATTATGACTAGTCTTACAGTTGCGGATATAAAAGCTTTTATATAACCAAATTGCTATAAGGTGTCATATATAAGTTGTAATACCAGCCAAAATGTCCTGGCTAAAACGTTTGTATGACTGTTTATTTTCTGCGATTAAATTGCTTTATAGCTATGTCATACAAACGTTTGTACGAGGACATTTTATTACCAAATTGCATTAAAACATAAACGCAATATACATGACGCCTGTACAACGTCATGTTTTAAAACTTGCTAATATACGATACTTATAGGACGAATTAGTCATAAAAGTTTAAAATGTTATGACCATTTTGTTAGTTGGGCAGCAAGAAACTCGGCGGTTGCTCTTTTCAAAACAGATTTACAATACAGTAAATACTATGCTATATATGCAGTGTTTCCACAATGAGGAAAGTTCCAAAAATGCATACAGACTAACTTCTATCTTAAGATGGGCAGACATAAAGTAGCCCCATTCCCGCCGGTGGAACCTGTTCACGAGCATGACGCATGACCCCAGCCATTGCTTCGCTCAACCATATTTGAGGGAACGTAACAACCCGCATCACACGACACCACCACAGAAATGTTTAGAGTGCGTGACATACTTATGCTACCCATGTCAAGGCATCAAACTGAAAACTAATATTCAAATGCTAATTTTAAGACATCACTTAGACACAAGAAAAAATATATTATTTTAACATTTATGACGACCTCCCTGGCTCAGTGGTGAGCGCTGTTGTCTTATAACTCGGAGGTCTCGGGTTCGATTCCCGGCGGGGTCAATATAGGAATTTATAATTTCTGAATTGTCCCTGTTCTGGTCTGGTGGGAGGTTTTGGCCGTGGTTAGTTACCTCCCTACCGTCAAAGACGTGCCGCCAAGCGATTTAGCGTTCCGGCACGATGGCGTGTAGAAACCAATTAGGGGTATGGGTTGAATTCTCACTGCCATATTACAAGTTAGCCCGCTACCATCTTAGACTGCATCGTCACTTACCATCAAGTGAGATCGCAGTCAAGGACTGTCATCGAATAAAAAAAAATTTAATTTGAGATATATTACTTTAGCGTCGGGCCTGGGTCATTTTTGAGACACCTCCTTTGTTTTCAAACCATGTTTCTAGTTCTGCAAGTAGGTTAACGAATGGGCCCTATTAATTATTATTATTACATTAGTATACATAATTAAATTAATTAATTACGCCTCAGTAATGTGCTTACTGTAAACGACTTTTCAGAGGGTACTTATTTTTTTATTTGCCTTAACTAGCTATTTATATTACTATAAAAAATAAATCTGTATAACAGACTGACTGTGCTTGATCGTATTTAATAAATGTTTGAAATTCAACCTTCTTTAATTTTTTTCCTTGAACTGCGGAAACAGTAGGTATCAGAATTCTGAATGCAAACAAGTTTATTGCATGAGGAAGTGATGTTATTATACGCTGCATTATTCAATAGCATAAAAAAATCTTGAATCAATAATATACGGAAGGAGCAATTCTGAGGAATGTTTTTTGCTATGATACAAAATTTAGCTAAGCGAAGATCGAGATTGGGCATAGAAACAGCTTGCATCTTTAAGATGGACATGGGATACTTTTTATCCTGGAAAATCAATTCCCATGGGATAAAAAATAAACATGTTCTATCATGACTTTTATCAAAAATTCTTAAACGCGCCCAAAAATTTTTCAGTTCAAAAATCGAAATACATACGCATATGTATAGGTAGGACGCGCGCGTGGACGTACATATATAGGTAGCTACATAGTGTGTTTGTACCTATATATTTTTTCGTATGTTAGCCACAGTCAGGTTACATTCCCGAAACAGACAGCTACTTTTTGGCTAGAAATTATAGAAAACCTACCAGGGTACTTTTGTATAATCTATACGCGGAAACCACCTAACACGCACTCGTAGGTAGGTAGGTGCTTAAGATGGTGATATAGGTAAAAGTAGATATTCTGATATGATAAAGATAAATAGATTAAACATTGATAAAGAGAAGGATTGCAATTAGCACATATACACGTCCTTGTACGTAAGTATGTTGCCCATGATGGTTATAGAACAACTTATGAGTGATGATTACCTAGGTCACTTCATTATAATGAAAGCAAAGACATTCTGGGAAGATATACATTGTGACATTAGTGTGAACTTTGTGGAACCCTCAGGGAAAGAAAAAGTATTGGTGACCTCCTTTGCAGTGGTGAATGCTGTGGTCTTATAACTGCAACGTCGTGGGTTTGATTCCCAGCGGGGGCAATTTGGAAATTGATAATTTCTGAACTGTATCTGGTCTGGTCTGGTGGAAAGCACTGGCCATGGCTAGCCAAGTGCTTTAGCATTACAGCACGTTGACGTGTAGAAATTAGGGGTATGGGTTGTATTACACTGCCATACCCCATCATAGTTAGCCTGCTACAATAAAACTGCATCGTCACTTACCATCAGGTGAGATTGCAGTCCTTGGCGGTGTACGGTTCTGGTACTGTGGTGGTTCTGAAGGTTGCAAACCTGAGGATAAAGATGACCTAGATTGAGGTCAAGACCTGAGGGTTTAGCTCAAAACTGCTGGACAACCTAATACTGTAAACACCTTCTGCCCTACTAGAGGGATATTCAAATTCAAAATAAAATTATTTATTTCAAATAGTTTGAATTATGCCACATAAGACAAGTCGAGAATCTACCGGCAGTTCAGGTATAGGGCTAATTCATACACACACTATGGCACAATGATAATATTTCTTGTGTGATGACTATTTCTGCGAGTGGTGTTATACTTTACAAGCAAATTGCTTTGATAAATATAGTAAGCAAAATGTTCTGCACTTATTTTATCTCATCAATAATAATTAAACAAATTGTTTGGTTTATTAAACTTTGGTCTTTATTTACATATAATACATAATTTCCTATTCTGTAAATTATAATTATTGGAATAATATAGTTGATCTTTTCAATTCTTTTCAAAAAAGAAAATTATTGCTAGTAGGTAATTTGACATGTTCTTGTATCATGATTTAAGTTTTCATGTTAACATTGTTTTACAAGTAGGTCATTGAAGATAAACATTTACACTTACATTTAGGCTCTTCCCCAAACAAGATGTATTCTTAAGTGTATGGCACAGGAAAGTTAAAGATAGATACTAAAGTTCTAAGTAAAATGTGATGGGCAAATCTGACTTTTGACCTTATAATGCATTTACAGTAAAAAATAACAATGCCACACAGAATGCTATTATAGTGAAGGTGAAGGCCTTTTAAGTCATGGTTTACCTTGCTATTCAAACTAGTAACAATACAATATCACGATTCTTGTTTTTTGTTACAATTATTATATGTTTACTGCTGATGCTGCTTGAGTTTCATTAATGTTCTAATAAGTTGATCAATTATTTAAGATATTATATTCATTACAATCATAAAATTAATAATAATTTATATTCTTTTGTCCTTAACTTTTAAGTCATCTTGACAGTTTAATCTTGAGCTGCTATTACGCTTAACAATGGCTAAGTTTTCTACTATCCTTTTATCATTTAATTGTCTATACATTCTAATTTTTTGAATAGGGTTTTGACATCCTCAAATACGACTTCCGGGACTGATTCAGCGTTGACTCGGTGCACCAGTCCCTTTTGCTCATAGTGCTGTATGATGGGCATGGTGGCGTTGAGGTATGTGTTGAATCTTTTCTGGAGGCTCTCAAGGTTGTCGTCGGAGCGCCCGCTGCCCGCCGCGCCGCGCCCCAGGCACCGCTCCGTGCACAAATCCGGACAGCACTCAAAAAATAGCACAAATAGCAATTTGGTTTTGTCAGACATGACGCGCTCCCAGCCGTCTAAATTATCCTTATTGCGAGGGAAGCCGTCGATCAAAAATCTCTTCTTACCGGACTTCTGCATTGCTTTATGTAGAAGAGAGCACGTAACCTCCACGGGAACGATCTCTCCGTTCCGGATCTTCTCCTCGATCATTTCTCCGTATTCAGAGCCGGGCCTCTGACGCTCCTCGCGAAGTAAATCACCGGCAGAGAGATGAACGAATCCGAATTCTTTGGAAATCAATGAACACTGTGTGCCTTTGCCGGCGCCGGGAGCACCCAACACAAATACAACTTCAGGTAACATTTTATTTATGTAACTGGAGAACGTTCGCGAGAACCTATACCACATGAAATTGTGACTAATTAAAGTGATTTAAATGTTAAATTATATAGAAAACATGCGCACAGGTGCAACCTTGAGCCTTCGATTTTGACTTGACTATTTATATATCCTTCTCTATGGACTTGACTATCCTATAACCTAGTGTTCGTGGTCTATGGACTTGACCACAGACGTCAGACTAGGTACCTAATTACAGATTTGACATTTGACACAAAATACAAATCTGTGTTGCCAGGTAAGCGCACATGCACGGCGCAGCGTCGATCAATAACTATCAAACATTTTGAAACATTGTTTTATGTAGGTATATAAACGAGATACTATTAGTTATTACAAATAGGAGTGTACTGTGTAGGTACTATCTATTAGATCTGTGTAGAAGATTTAGATTAAATATCAGATTGATGTAGGTACAGTCTATTTGAGGAGCCATTAGTCGTAATTTTAGAACTATTATACTAGTGGTTCGCCCCGAACTGAAACCTCGCGGTAACGGTATCCCATGATTATTCATTCAATCGATACATGACGACCAAAACTGACATTATTATTATGCCCGTTTTCACCAAACATACCTAAATCTTCCTGTTTCTTTTATCGTACTTATTAGTTTAATAATCTTCATCAGTTTTCATCAGGTTCTAAATCTCCCCTATAGATGGAAGTAGTGCTGCACGAGTTTCCAACAAGGTGATGGACTGATGGCATCATGGCAATCGGTAGATTTCGAACGAACGAATATGCGGTTTTGAGATAGGTATTGGCTATTGCACCATAAATTATGTGTAACTAATTTTAGTAAATCATTCGAATGATTTATAAAACCGAATAATTCGACTGTAATCGCTCAGTCGCGCATCACTTTAATAAAATAGATTTTGTATCAGTATCGGTTTAAATATAGTAGTTTATGCAACTGTCATATAATGAAGGGTATTAAAACACGAGTGTGAGTTTATGAAACGAGCGCAGCGAGTTTCATAATAGTAACGAGTGTTTTAATACCCGTGTTATATGCAGTTGCATACACTACTTTATCTTCACTAATGCAATTTATCAAACAACAAGAGTAAAAATCGGTCCAATAACAAAGAATTTCAATATGGCGGTGACTTTTTATAATATTGCCAATCATTTCCTCTTATTTGACCCCAAGGAAGCCCAAATATCGATTTTGAATGAAATCGGTCCAATAACAAAGAATTTCAATATGGCGGTCACTTTTTATAATTTTGCCAATCATTTCCTCTTATTTGACCCCAGGGAAGCCCAAATATCGATTTTGAACGAAATCGGTCCAATAACAAAGAATTTCAATATGGCGGTCACTTTTTATAATTTTTCCAATCATTTCCTCTTATTTGACCCCAGGGAAGCCCAAATATCGATTTTGAACGAAATCGGTCCAATAACAAAGAATTTCAATATGGCGGTCACTTTTTATAATTTTGCCAATCATTTCCTCTTATTTGACCCCAGGGAAGCCCAAATATCGATTTTGAACGAAATCGGTCCAATAACAAAGAATTTCAATATGGCGGTCACTTTTTATAATTTTTCCAATCATTTCCTCTTATTTGACCCCAGGGAAGCCTAAATATCGATTTTGAACGAAATCGGTCCAATAACAAAGAATTTCAATATGGCGGTCACTTTTTATAATTTTGCCAATCATTTCCTCTTAATTGACCCCAGGGAAGCCCAAATATCGATTTTGAACGAAATCGGTCCAATAACAAAGAATTTCAATATGGCGGTGACTTTTTATAATATTGCCAAAAGATCTTACCAAAGAGTTTTGTGTATGTAAGTTTAGTAGTTTCGACGAAGTTTTCACGTATAACCCAACTGTTTTCAACAGCCAGCCTAATATCAAAATTTCATACAACTTGTATGAGGATTTTGACATAAGGCTCGCCAGGTTAATTGGTCGCGTTTTATTGATGTTATAATGAGATTTTACGATATCGATGTGGATATTATACCATCATGTGAAATTGCTTAAATTGAGTGTTTTGTTATCTGCGCTATAACAGTAGTAATTATAAGTCAAGTATTGGAAACATAAGTAGAATGTTATAACATTAGTGTAGATAAAAAATTTAAAACACCCCTGAGGTAAATGGATCTATGACCGGACTATGTACGATATACCTGACATCCTATTTTCTTCATCTGTTCTCATTGAGACCATTCTAAGCCAAAACACACTATCGTTGCTGAGGACTTGGGTATCTCGCAGACTACTTAATGCTGCAGCATCAGCTCAAGGTTACCATACCTTGGAAATAATCCGAAGCAACAGTATCTACACCAAACAAATCATTTGCACTGCAGTGAAAGCTTGTAAGACCCTATAATCAAGTAGGAAATGAGCTAATGATCTTCAAACGCCTGAGCAAATCTTCATAAATAGCTAAGATCCACCTCGATTACATTAACTTCAAACAGAAAAAACCGCATCAAAATCGGTCCAAATCACGGCTACGAGGGAACAGACAGATACACACGTTAATTTTAACATATTTTATTGCGTGTGTGCAATGATATTTTGAAACGGGAGGAAGTTGATGTCAGGAATAAGGCAACAACACAGACTTGAATTGTATAGGAACTGGCTTACTAACATTAAATTGCTTAGGCCCGTTGCAGAAAGGCCGGGTTATCCTTTTAACCCAGATTTAGCTGCTGCTTTGACAGATTTCGTATAAAACTTCTGTCAAAATTACTTTATTCCTGGGTTAAACCTAACCCGGCGTCTCTGCAAGCGGGTCTTAAAGTAATATCTGTGGTTATATTAAATCAAAAGGAATAATAACAGGCATAATGAAATAAATTAATGTTTGAGGGTAATTAAATAAAAATAAATAAAGGAATCGTAAACAAAATTTAATTAATATTTTTTTGTTATATTGTGATAACCTTTTAGTCTTAATTATTGTAAAAATATAATATTATATCAGCAATGAAAAGGTTAGAATTATTTTGCTATAATCCGCCAACAGAAAAAATCTGTATAACTTTTACACTACTCTCGACTCACGTTTCGCCCCGACACCGGAGCATCCTCAGGAGACGTCGACTTTACAATGATGTATTGTCTAGTGACGCTCGTGTCAATTGCGCGGTATTATATACCGTATTCCTACCCCCACTACTGTTGCCCCGCCCACTACCCCCCCTTCAAACAAACGAAGCAGTGGTGAACTTGAGACGTTCACTTGTTCATTAATTATAGCAAAATAATTCTAACCTTTTCTTGCTAATCATGGACTTCCGCAAAGTAACGCCTGCTTCTATCCAATATATAATATTATATTCTTTGTAATGATTTTTTTTATGAAACACTAATGACAGACTTATTTGAAGAACTTTTTGAGAGGAACAATTATTAATTATTATGTTATTTACTTTAAGTAAGGTACATTATTTTCGTGTGAGATAAAACGAGACAGATTTATGTCAGGACATATTTGTGTCTCATTTTAACATATCTTAAGACTTGAGTAGAGTCAGAATAAGATCTATAGATCTATAGATCTCACTCTAACAGTTATTTGATCTGGCTCTCATTCGCCAAGCGCTTGGAGTGTAACATACGACAAGAAACTTCGTTCCAATAATGCGCGACGCATGGGCGTCGTCAGGAGGGGGTAGGTAGGGGCAGCTGCCCCCCCCCCCTAGACATTTGAAAAATATAGAACTAGTAGATACTTCATCATTGAAATCCAGATACCGCTGCCAAATCTTCAACTGTGAAGCTGAAAAACTTATACTTAACTAGCTTTTGCCCCTGCTTTTTAAGGTTTTTAAAAATTCTGTGGGAACCCTGTCAACTTGCCCCCCTCCCCCCCCTGACCATAGACTGGCGACGCTTTCGGCGACGTGAGGCGCGGCTCGAATATTACATAGGTACTAGGTACCGCTTAAGAATTTTTAATTTCCGCAAGAACTCTTTAATTGTCCGGGATAAAATGTAGCCTGTGTCAATCCTGGGTATGAGCTATCTCCGTTCCTTCTTCTTCTTCTTCATCTCCTTCTTCTTCTCCATGTCCGTTCCTAATTTCAGCCAAATCGGTTCATTCGTTGTGGCGTGAAGGAGTAACACATTCATCCATCTCACGAACCTTTCGCATTTATAATATTAGTAGGATTATTCATTATATTATCACAGTATTGATTGCATTAGCTACGGCATTTACAACTCGTCCAAATACTGAGTTACATTTGGGATACCCTCCTCCAGTCCTTTTCGTTTTCTTATTTCCTGTAAAACAAAAACGAGGTTGTCTATGATTTCGAGTGGTCATGGCGAACTGCGCTGTACGTATCGTCTATTCGTATTGTACCTATTAATTGATAATTATTATGTGTTGATTCAAATAAACAAGTTACTAACAAATAAACTCTTATTTCAATCTGCTGCTCTGCTAATAGTTAATAAAGAACAGACGATATCATTAAATGCACATGACGGTCACGTAAGCATTCGTATTGTTATATACTACCTTTGGTACCTAACTACCTTTTTTGGTATCTAATTCTGCTGATGGACTAAGGCCCGCTTGCAGAGACGCCGGGTTAGGTTTAACCCAGGAATTGTAATTTAGACAGAAGCTCTATACGAAATCTGTCAAAACAGCAGCTACCTCTAGGTTAAAAGATAACCCGGCGTTTCTGCAAGCGGGCCTTAGAGAATTTGGACTTAAAACGCATATCATGTAAAAGATTAAGAGAGTAGGTTACCTGAACGACGATGTAGGGCCTGCAGCCAACTTCGCACGGGTCTCCGGGCACGACCTGCCAGTGGTCGAACGCGCACTGCGCGATGGCCTGGCCCTCAGTGTATTTGCGCAGCTCGTCCTCGAAGCCGAACGAGTCTATGACGGGCAGGTACGCCTTGACACTCAGCAAGGGCGCGCCCGGCACCGGCGTCTCCTTGACCACGTAGCCGCGCCGCCGGGTCATCGACCCGTAGATGACCCCCACCACCGCCTCGGGACACTACACGGGACAGTGGCTACATTACACTAGTTGTTTGTGTTACAAGGGGCCAAAGTGATACTTTGTTCCTTGTTTGAGGGCGTTAGGGATCGTCCATTAAACACGTGAGATTCGAAAGGGGGGGGGGTCACAATGAGGATGGGGGGGGGGTTGTTGTTGTGAGATATCACGTGTATTTAAAGATAATTTGTACAAAAAAATACACCCCCTTATGTTGAATTCAGACCGAAGCGAAGGATTCATATTTCATAATTAGAATCCTGAGCGTAGCGAGGAATTCAATATACGCCACCCGAGAGCAAAATGTTTTGGCCAAGTTTAAGTTTAAGACAAGTAAGGAATTTGATTGTACACAAGTCAGTGGATCACACAAACACACTAAATCATCATTGACGTACCTGAATCTCGCACAGGTACACGGGCTCCATGAGGCGGGGCGCGGCCGTCAGCAGACACGCGTACAGGCACCTCCTGGTTGTTGGAATGATTTGATCACACAAACACACTATATCATCGACGTACCTGAATCTCGCACAGGTACACGGGCTCCATGAGGCGGGGCGCGGCCGTCAGCAGACACGCGTACAGGCACCTCCTGGTTGTTGGAATGATTTGATCACACAAACACACTATATCATCGACGTACCTGAATCTCGCACAGGTACACGGGCTCCATGAGGCGGGGCGCGGCCGTCAGCAGACACGCGTACAGCCACCTCCTGGTTGTTGGAATGATTTGATCACACAAACACACTATATCATCGACGTACCTGAATCTCGCACAGGTACACGGGCTCCATGAGGCGGGGCGCGGCCGTCAGCAGACACGCGTACAGGCACCTCCTGGTTGTTGGAATGATTTGATCACACAAACACACTATATCATTGACGTACCTGAATCTCGCACAGGTACACGGGCTCCATGAGGCGGGGCGCGGCCGTCAGCAGACACGCGTACAGGCACCTCCTGGTTGTTGGAATGATTTGATCACACAAACACACTATATCATTGACGTACCTGAATCTCGCACAGGTACACGGGCTCCATGAGGCGGGGCGCGGCCGTCAGCAGACACGCGTACAGGCACCTCCTGGTTGTTGGAATGATTTGATCACACAAACACACTATATCATTGACGTACCTGAATCTCGCACAGGTACACGGGCTCCATGAGGCGGGGCGCGGCCGTCAGCAGGCACGCGTACAGGCACCTCCTGGTTGTTGGAATGATTTGACCACCACCTCTATAAACAAGCGAGTAAAAAATTAATTGCACAGTTTTAAAATCTAAATATAATAATATAAAAGGAAAAGGTCACTGACTAACTGACTGACAACTCAAACCACTGGACGTATCGGGCTGAAATTTGGCATACAAATAGCTTTAATGACGTAGGCATCCGCTAAGAAAGTTTTTTAAAAACTCAATCCCCAAGGGGTAAAATAGGGGTTTGAAAATCGAACTTAACATGAGCGAATTCGCGCACATTTTTATTTTTTAAATTAATCATTTACAACATATGGAAAAAAGTGTTAATTAATATACGATTGACACTGGACTGGCCGTCTCTATACAGATGACAGAATAAATTATTTATGGATCAATTTGCAGCGCCACATTTGACATATACGAGTTTCTCTAGAAGTCTAGAACTAATATAATATAGGAATGCCGGAAGTGCCAAAAAGTAAAAACTATCTATAGCGTTGTCCGCTAGTGTCCTCACTAACTTTAGTTCCTTGGACACTCGAAACAAAATGGCATCAATCAATTATGTCTAAAAAATATGACAGCAGGCTGTCCAGTGTTTATCATAGATTAAAATATGTGTAGAGGTCAGTGGTATTTACTCATGAAAATGGTATTAAAATGCAGTGCAGAAAAAAAAATTAAATGCCGCCACGAGGGTGCGCTTAGAAAACAATGTGTTCAGAGATATTACTAATCAGAATCTATGCATCCTACAAGCATAGAAGAGCCTTTTTTGGGCCCTACATACTTTTAGGCCATGGTATAAGACTAATTTAATTAAGTTTCGGAGGTGGGCGTGACGGCTGAAACGCGGTTTTAACTTTTTCAGCCGTTAACGTTCATAGATTATAAGCACCTATGTAACAAAGAAAGGAAATAAAATATAATTTCAATTTAAATTATAATTTCCGAAAAGAAAAAACAACAGACAGTCGACAGATTTTTTCCGAAAGTTAGTAAAGAAAATAAAACTAAAATAGGATAAATATAATTATTATTATTACACATTCACCTTCGATCAAAATTATTAATTAGTTATGCAGTCCTTTATAAATCTAGCAGAATGAAGTCGGTTAAAAAGTGTCCGGTTTTTGTTTCTTACTGATGATTATCTGTTGTGTTGAAAAATATTGAATATAACTTTATGTTCTATAGTCGGAATTTTAATTCGATTCCAGATTTGACAATTTCAGTGTTGCAACGTTATGACAAGTACTAAATAGTGACGTTACGAAATTATTCGATACGGAAATGGAATATTTCCGAATCGATTCCTCTCGTTTATAGTAGTATATCTAAACAACAATAGAAACTAAGTATATCAGGAAATTAATATTTCTGAACGGATAATTTAGTTATGACGATTAATTTTATTAAGGATCTGAGAGTTTTCTTTAATAATTGTGTGTGAAATAAATAAAAAAATGTGATCATGAAGGAACATGAGAAATAAAACAAATAGATGTATTATGGTAATATTTTATTTTATAAATCGTCGCCGTCTTCGCTATCGCTATCGCTGTCACTTTCTGTAACATGTATTATAAATGTGTCTGTGATATTGTCAGTTAAAATATCTAGCGTACTCATTTTTTCCTCTTCTTTGACAACATGGGACATGGGCCATTTAGACCATTCGGTAGCCGTAATTTTTTGAATGCCTTCCTCAAATAAATTTCTCACGTCTGTCAATTTGAAGGTTTTATTATTTTGAGCTACATGCCCCTTTACCTGCGCCCATATCAATTCGATAGGGTTCAGCTCGCAATGGTAAGGGGGCAGTCTTAAAACCGTGATCCCATGTTGTGCTGCCATTTCGTCTACAGCGTACTTATTAAAAACCTCGTTATGTGGAATCAGTTCTAAAAGCGTAGCTTTAACCATATCTGGTTCGTAATGAATATTTTTATTTAAAAGCCAGTCTTGAATGGCAGCTTTTTTCCAGCTCATTTTTGGTGCCGTTTCCAATTTTCGGGAGTGGTAAGGTGCATTATCCATCACCACAATTGAGTTTGGTCTTAATTTTGGTAAGACTCCAGCGAACCACTCCTCAAAACAAACTGCGTTCATCTCATCATGGTAATCTTCACAATTTTTCTTTGCTTCAAAAATCATGAGCCCCTTTTCCAGGAAGCCTTCTTCACTACCTATATGGCTAATTATGAGACGTTTGCCTTTTCCGTTTATTTTTTGTGATGTACTTGGCTGAGGATCCATTTTGATGGAAAACCAAATCAAATAGATTCACTCAAAGTTCACAAAAAAACTATAAACGTAACAACAAACACAACGTAACAAAACTTTAACAAAACCCAACAAAATAACAAAATATCGATTCGCAATGAAACAAGATATTCGTGCAGTCAGACTGGGAGAATGAAGCCGAATGACAAGATAAACAAAATGGCGATAGCTGCACGAGCGCGCACGGGCTGCCAATACAGAAAACTATCTAGGTTCTTTTATTATAAGTTTTGTTTTTAATATAAAAAACAAAAATATTAACTTTTTATAAAATAAAGCAGCGGTTACTAATTAATAAATAATTATTATGAGTAATTATGTATTTATTTAAATAAAAATCAATAATTTAGTCTTTAATTGGCACACCAATATTATGATTACATAAACATAAATCGCGATTGTTTATCGATTTTTGTGTTCATCACTACACTATTATATGTGGTATCATTATTTTACAAAATGACAGTAGCTAATGTCAAACGTGGAATCGAATTATAATTCCGACTTTATGTCCTTGCTTAAAATAGATATTCCATAGTCTTTATTACTTTTTCGGACGTTAAGCACGAATACGTTGGCTTTTCACTAGCAAACTAAGGAATATAGGCTCCCAATTCGTGCTTGCGGCGTCATTACAACAGAAGAATAAGTTTGATTACAATTTCAATCTTTGTTATTGTTAGCACTGTTGGCTATCTTAATATTTCGTTTCGTACACCAAATATAATCACTCTAAGTAGGCGGTACAATACAATATTTTTAATTAAATATTCCAGCGAAGTGATACGATACAGATAAATATCGCATTAAGGTGTATCAAAACAAGATATCGATATACTTATCGCATTCCGTTGTATCGATACACCAAAGTAAGTAGCAAAGTATTCCTTTTAGCCGAAAAGAATTACTATCTCTAAAACCTCACGATCACTCTGGGTCTCTTAAAAGAACCAGAAATCTGGATTTTTTTCATTTCATATAAGGCCTAGCGCAAACATACAACTTTTAGTTGAACAACTATTTAGTTGTGTTTCATAAGTTTATAGGAATGTACTGCGATCATAGAATGTGCACAAACAGGCACAAACTATCAACACGATAGTTGCTCGACAAAAAAATCAAAAAGCCGTATCGATTTGCTTTTGATTATAGTTTAGTTGTGTGGAATTCACGAAAAGTACACAATTCGACTAAACAGTTTAGTCGATGTAAAAGTTGTATGTTGTTATTTCACGTCACTAGATACAATAACTAGCTAAACGGCATGTAACCGAATCACTAGTTTCGATTCAAATTACAAGTAGTGATTTTTGTAAATGCGTTACTGGGGATGGTTTTGGGTCGTCGATGTCGGTCCGCGATCGGTCAAGCGCACAGCGTTACGTTTCTTTCGCATCGCGCCTACCGGCTGGCGGCTGGCCGAGCGAACGAGATGTAGAATCAAAAATTTCCGAACATCCGATTTGCCGCACAATGTGCGGCGCACATGCTGTGGCAATTGGCATACAACAAAATACAAAACAGCGTAACAGTACATAATAGATTATCTAATTTTCATTCGTAAGACTATAGACATAGACCATAAAATAAGTGATCTCTGTTTGTAAATAATTTCAAGGGCTCGCGATTCCGGGAAGCGAGCGTTAATTTTTGAATTTAAAGTAAAAAAGTTAGTTTGTTTTAGTTCGTCGTTGTACTTGTGACATAATTTTGAGTACTTTCTTCTAAAAATTAACGTTTATATTTTATTTTAGTGTTTCGTTTCTTTGTTATTATGTAAATATAGTTACAATAGTGTAGATCAGTGTGGATTGTATAACTCTAAATAAAGTGTACCTAAATAAAAAACTTGTAAATATGTCCCGATTGAATTCTAGTGCTTTGTGGGAGTTTTTTCAAAAACTGGATAATGAAAAAAAAGCGAAATGCAACAGTTGTGGTGAAGTTTATAGCTTCAAAACTTCAACTGCGAATTTGAAAACACATTTGAGGCGAAAACACTGCAATGCGTATACAAGCCTTTGTACCGCGCAATCAACGGCAAGGATCCCAGAACAAAGTTGTGGGCAGGAACCCCCAGACGATGTGCAACCTCAACCCTCGTCGTCTAGCTCCGATGCTCCATCAGCTTCTACGTCTACTGCTGCAAGTACCATACCCATATACCGCGCTACGCAACAGCGCATTGATAACTACGGAATTAGCAAAAAAAAGTAACACTGAGTAAAAAAAGACAAATTGATAATGACCTTGCCGATTTATTTATAGATAGTTATCACCCTTTCTCTTTAGTAGAGGAACGCGCTTTTAAAAAATTTGCGCGACACATACCTGGGTACGAGTTACCATCGCGAAAAACTGTCTCCAACATTCTGATTCCCACATTATACGACCAAACAGTTTTACGAAAAAAAGAAGAAATAAGCGATATTGAATTTCTATCTCTTACAACAGACTTATGGACGTCTCGGGTCAATGATGCTTACATTGCTGTTACGGGGCACTATATAACAAAAGATCTTGTTCTTAAAACATTTTTACTAAAATGTGCAGAGTTTAAAGATACGCACAGCAGTGCGAATATTCAAGCTGCATTGATCGAAACGACCAACGAGTGGAATGTAACAAATAAAATAAATTTTATTGTTAGTGACAATGCACCTAACGTTAAAAAAGCCATAGCTGATATAGGGTGGAAGCATTACGGTTGCTATGGCCATACGTTAAACTTAATAGTACAAGATGCCCTTAATTTAGTCCAAGTTTCTTTGGATAAAGTTAAAACTATCGTCCGTCATTTTAAGACTAGTACAGCAGCGCTAGAAAAATTATTAAAAGCGCAATCACAAGAAAAGCCGGACGTGACACCAAAGCGCTTGATACAGGAAGTACCAACCAGGTGGAACTCTACATTTGCTATGTTACAGCGATTTGTTGAAATAGAAAATGAAATATGTGCCACTGTTGCAATACTCAAAAAAGATTTACCAATCTTAACTGTCGAAGAATGGACACTATTTCACGAACTGTGCAAGGTTTTAAAACCTTTCGACGAAGCAACGAAAGCTATGAGTGGTGAAAATTATATGACAGCCAGTACCATCATAGTCATGACACGCTGTCTTAGAGAATCTTGTGACCAACTGCTCCTGGAAGGCTTTAGTGTTATCACAAATAATGTAATTACAGCACTTCGGACAGGCTTAGATAAAAGATTAGAAGGTGTTGAGAGAAGTGGCACGTTCTCGATATGTACAATTTTGGACCCAAGGTACAAAATCAATGTATTCTCCGACACAAGTGAGGCAGCAAAAGCAAAGAAAATGCTGGAAGAACTACTTGCAATGGATATTAGACGGCGACGACATGGAGAAAACCAACCGCAACAATTGACTTCAACCTCTGCTTCTGTACCCGTAAGAGATAAATTTTCACCGTGGACCATTTTAAACAATATTGTCGGGACGCAGCAGCAGCAAGTAGGCACACCTTTGTCGTGTGCGATCAAGGAAGTGGACTCCTACTTAAAAGAGGACATACTACCCATGTTTAATGAAAATGGGAAATTTAACTCTCCATTGGAATGGTGGAAACTTAAACAACACATTTATCCCAACCTTGCCATACTTCTACGCAAGTATGGCAACATAATGGCAACTTCAGTTCCGTGCGAGAGGATATTCAGCAAGACAGGTCTCACGATTAATAACCGCCACACACAATTGAAGACACACAAAGTTGCCCAATTGACGTATTTAAATGTTAATTTAGATCCAAAAAGATTTTTGATAGAGTCATAAACTCGTTTATCCATACAATTAAAATAAATAATAAACCTAAACTAATAAAATTACAAAATGTGTATAAAAATTGTAAATATGTATAATATTATAAAACTTACGAACTGTGCGTAAATAGCCAAACAAACAAACAAACTGTGTAAATAAAAGTGCAAAAACAAATGACAGTGAAAACGTTGACAAAGTGTAAATAAACTGTAAATAAGTATATCAAAATTGTAAATAAACTGTAAATTTATATGATCATTGTATATACAATCAAATTAACTTATAAATACGCCTGCATTAATAATTTTATTAAAATCTTAGTTTCATAGTAAACACTAAACTAGCGACACGCTATGATGGCCGGTTTGACACATTACAATAGTGATGTGGAATGTCAATTTATTCTCGAACAAAAAACAATTAAGTTTTGTTTTTGTACCTGATTAAATAGGTTTAATAAAACAAAAATGTATATGTTTATTTAATTTATTTGAACGAACTGAATATTTGAATGAAAATGAATATACATACTTTATATGCACACAAGAAACATATGAATACAAAAGATACCAAAAAAGGTGCCACAAAAGGCCATAATTAATCAGATTCGTCCATACTACTATTTTCACTGTCGTCACTGCTATCATCACCTACATTAATAATTATATGTTCGTTTTCTATAATATTATCTATTTTCACATCTCTTTCATAATCTTCCCTTATTAATTTAACAGTTCTATTCACAACCTTTTCCCAGTCTCCTTTAGTCACATGTTCACAAGCTTCTTCTAATAATTTTAGCATTTTTTTTGTGGTAAATGGGGGTTCTGTATTGTGTCTTGCAGCATATCCCTTAATTTGAGCCCACACCAACTCAATCGCATTATACTCACAATGGTAAGGCGGTAACCGTATAACTCTGTGCCCATGTTCTAATGCTATTTCGTCAATGACGTATCGGATCTTGGTTGGTTTGTTTTCTTTTAAAAGACGTACTAATTCCGCTTTTAACATATTCATGTTTGCATCTACGCCATTTTTACGAAGCCATGCGACGATATCAGCTTTCTTTTGGGATTGGGCAGGTGGCTTGTCAATTTGCATCGAGTGAGGGGCGTTGTCCATAATTATAATAGATGGTTCAGGGAGGCTACACAACATTGAGGTAAACCATTCAGTAAACTTTTCTCCATTCATGTCTTCATGATAGTCTCCAGTGGTTTTTGACGCAAAAGCCATGAGAGAACCTTCGACAAACCCGTTGATGGTTCCGGCGTGACAAATTATAAGTCGCGATCCTTTTCCTACAGGAACTTTGGAAGTAGATGCTGCTGTGTCATCGTTCCAAGAACGGCCTACAGTATGGTTAGCATTAAGCCATGTTTCATCCAAGAACACAACATTTTGCCAATTTTTGATTTCTTTCACTTGCCGTAAAAAAGTATACCTTGCCATCGCTATATCAAATCTTTCCATCAATATTTTGCGTTTGTTACATTTTTTGTATCGAAATCCAATGGTCTTCAAAATCTTCGTTAAAGAACTTTCCCCACCGAAGAATAATCCAGCTTCCTTCAGTGAATGCACCAACTTTTTTCTTGTTGGATACTCCTTCTGTAAATAGTAGCCGTAAACATGTCTTCGGATAGCATCGGCATCAAAGCTATCGATGCCTACGACTGGTTTTGCTCGTTTTCTCTTTTTTGGTGTGTGAAGTTTATTTTCTTCTGTGCCAGTCTCGCCATATTTTTTTTTAGTTATCCGTCTAACAGTTCGTTGTCCAATATTAAGCGCATCAGCTACGCGTTCAACCACTGACGTTATAGGTAAAATTGGCCCTCCATTTTGAGCTTCACGATCGAAATAGTTACGAAGGCGTATTACGAACTCACGTGTCTGACTATTTAGAACAGTTCTCTGCGTACGTTCGGTCATATCGACGAAATCCACAACAAAGGGCTTGAACAGAGTCCAAATTAACGAGCAAGGGTCAACAGTAATGCAGTATCAATATTTGAAATCCAAAGCCAGGTCAAAACTATATCACAATCGCATTGCACTGACAGTTTATACTTTTCGAAGCAACGTCAATTCGAAACTGCTTTGTTTTGCATTGAGCATTGACGCGAGTTTGCCGGAGGTAGTAGTTGTGCTAGCCAGCGATCCTATGTGACGATCGTATTAGATTCCATTTTTAAAAATTTTCAATTTAGAAAACCAAATGCCGAGTTGTGGTATATATCATATAAAAATAAAAATTTTACCTTTTGTATGAAACAGCTGATATTTTTTTGCGATTTCAGAGGTTTGTCCACATAGTGAAAATTGTTCATATTCACAAGTACATTCACCCCTTAAATGGTGCAAACTGATTTTTCTACACTTGTATACATTTTAGAAATCAATTTAATAAATAAATTTTGAGTCCTAAACCTAAAACTACATTCGATAAAATTTATGAATCTCTGCACATCACTATCGTCAATAAAGTAATACAATTATTTCCTTCAAAGTCGTTATCAATTAATACGGAACTTCATGAGCGGACAAACGTCAAACCGGCCATCATAGCGTGCCGCTAGTAAATACATTTAATGCAGTCAGTCCTAAGCCTGAATAAAGTATGAAGGGAAGTTAATTTATTGATTTATCTGTATAGCTGTTAGCTACAAACACTTAGAAAGTGATTTAATTTATTTTCGTTTCGTGTGTAACGGTATAGTTGGTGGAGGTCGATGCAACAATCACAGTAGCATCACACATAATAAAAATTATAAAACTAGTTACAAAAATCACTAGTTTTGAAACAGGTGACGCCGACCAAGTCACTGGTTTCGTTACGTTTCTTGAAAATGACGTAACGACCCACGTCTCGGCGGCCTTACCTTATGATATCAACAAAGCTTAATTTTTAATCATTCCCATTTTTAGACAATCTAAAGCAAAAAATCAAAATGCACTCAAGCGTCTGGCGTAAAAACACCATATTGTAATATTGGTAATTGAGTTTAGTAGTCTGAAGTCTCACCTCACGAAGCTAAGAAGCTTCTTCAAACGCAGACGTCAGCATTAGCAATAAAGATTACAGACTCTCAAAGGTTATTATGTGGGCCGATCCCGGCGGCACTGCAATGCCGGGCCGACCCGTGACGGGAGTGGAGCGAGCCCCGAACATCCCGTCGATTTACAAAAATCAGTTTAATATACTGGTCCCACAGTGTGGGAACTTTCAGATATTAAGCTGAAAAGAACAGATACTACACTTTGATCTTAGCCAAAAGGCCGAGAAGCGATGCCGTAACCGTCCGGGGTCTTCCGCTTAGGCCTTCATAGGCCTCGGGGTGACTGTTCGGGGCGATGGCCCCTTTCAGTAGTGTCGACGCCGCCTGCAACTACAGGCGGGGCACTGGGTGGGACCGGTTGGTCCATGGTGTCAAATCCGGGGTGTCAATCCGGTGGTATCCTGTCGCAGTGCGATCGAGCCCGCGTAGTGTCGCGGGCGATCTGCGGACTGCGGCAGGGTGGTATGTCCGTGGTGGGCTTCGCCCGCCGCTCAGCGAGGTCGAGCCCGCCGGTAGCGTACCGGTGAGCGCCCATCAGCCAGCGGCGAGGAAGTGGTCGTGTCCTATGGAGCTAGGTCACGTGGCAGGCCTCTTATGTCCGGCGGTCGTCAATGGTATGGCGCGATGCCATGCAGATGCTGGGATCGCGCTCCGTCGGCGCGTGCAAACATAGAGGCACTCAGGCGGCGAATGAAGTCGTCCAGGTTCTCCATGCGCAGGTCTCTGGAGATGATGATAAGTGAGTCGCGTGCGAACGTACGCCTTGTAGACGCACAGCTTCGTACGGAAAGGCAGGTGAGACGCCAGCACGGGTCGGAGGAGGTTCCGTGCGGCGCGCGTCTGGGCGACCACATTCTTGACATGGGGCCGCATCGAGAGGGTCCTGTCGATGGTCACGCCGAGGTACTTGGCCTTCGGCGACCACTCGACGGTCTCGCCCATGAGCGTCATCGGGGGCGGCAGTAGTCGCGCCCGCCCGATGGAAATTGCCTGAGTTTTCGCCACGTTGACCTTGAGTCTCCAGTTCTCCAGCCATGTGGGAAGTGCGTCCAGTGCTCGCTGCATCTTCAGCACTGCATGCGGGACCTTGATCGACGTTGTGATGAAGGCCGCGTCGTCGGCATACAGCGCTAGCATAGCGCCGTCAGCGACTGGAATGTCGTCCGTGTATCTGCTATAGCAGACGGGCGACAGGCAGCTTCCCTGAGGCACACCGGCTCGGATGGGGCGCTCTGTGGACAGGACGTCTTCAACCGCCACTTGAAAACGTCTATCTTGCAGGAAGGTGGCCACAGTCTTGACTACTCGGCGCGGAGTAGTAGACGTGGACAGCTTGTACACGAGGCCGGCGTGCCAAACGCGGTCGAACGCTTTCTCCATATCGAGGAATACTGCGACTGACGGCTCTCGCTTGTTGTAGGCGGAAGCGAGGTGGTGCAGTACCCTCGTCACTTGTAGAGTGGTGGAGTGTTCGGCGCGGAAACCGAACTGTTCGTCGCGTGGCTGGAGGTGGGGCGTGATGTGCAGCAGCAGTAGCTTCTCGAAGACTTTCGAGATGCACGACAGAAGAGTGATGGGACGGTAACTCCCAGGCAGCATGATGTTCTTGCCAGGCTTGGGAATCAGGATGACTCGGCCGAGCTTCCACGACGATGGGAAGTGCCCGGTACGGAGGATTCCGTTGAAGAGCCGCGTCAGCGTCGCGATTGCTCGCGGGGGTAGGTGACGCAGGGCTTCGTTGGTGACTCGGTCGGGGCCGGGGGCTTTGCGCAGTTTAGCTCGTCGAATCATCCTTTGGACTTGTCCAGGGGAGAACACGACGGGGTCTTCTGTCGGAGGTATCGGCGACTCGAAGTAGTCCTTCACATGTCACTCGATGGTCTCTACGTGCTGCACATCCGCAGTCGGGTTGGGTTTGGGTGTGAACTGCGTCTCCAGGTGGTCCGCGAAAATCTCCGCTCGATCCTCGGCACGGTAACGCAGGGTTCCGTCACTGGCCAGGAGAGGTCTAATCGGAGACGGCCTCCCGGAGAGTTGGCGGCAGAGGTGGTGAATGCCGGACCAGTCATCGCCGGCTCGCTCGATGGCGGAGTGCCAAGACTCGACTGCGACTGTCTCCAGTGCGTCAGAGATCCTAGCAGCCAGAGCGTTGAGCCGCGTCTTCATGGTCGGGCACCGCAGGTGTTGCCATTGCCTTCGCAGCTTCCTCTTCTCCTCTAACATCGCTTGAATGTAGGCAGGGAGCTGGGGTTGTCTGCGAGTAGATGCAGCGTCGAGTCTGGACTCTCGAAGCGCATTGGACATTACTGCGCTGAGGTCCGTGGCAAGTCGGTCGACGTCTGCAGGGCTCTCTACTCTGAAGGACGGCGAATGTTCGGCCATGTGTTCGGCGAAGATTCGCCAGTCCTGGCGATGTTTCGGAGAAGGCATCGATGTCGTCATCGGGGTCGTCTTCAGCGTCAAGAGGACAGCTTGGTGGTCGGAAATGAGGTGATCATCCAGGACGTCAAGCGACGGTGCGGCGACTAGGCCGCGAGCGACTGCTATGTCGATGACGTCGGGCGTGTGGGCTGCACAGTACGGGTAGTGCGTTGGGACCTCTGGTCCTAGCACCTCGTAGCCGTGGCGGTCTGCGTCGTCCAGGAGGCGTCTGCCATCCGGGCTCACGGTGTTCGAGTTCCACGCCGTGTGTTTCGCGTTGAAGTCGCCCGCTAGGATCGTGGGCAGCGGCGAGTCCAGCAAGGTGCGGACGTCAGCCACTGCAAGTCGATTCTGCGGCGGCTTGTAGAAGGCGAACACGCGGGTGGGCTGGCGGTCGATGCAGATCTCGACGCCGAGGGCGTACGATGACTGCAGTTGTGGTACTGGCAGCCGTTGGTGGATGATATTCCGACGGACCAGGACTGCTAATCCCCTGTAGGCAATCCCGGCCGGCGAGGTGTGGTCCTCCCGGTAGACATAGTATCCGGAAACCTTCAACTTGTCCACTGGTCTGAGGTGAGTCTCGCTGATCAGGCCGATGTCCACTCGACGCTGTGAGAGCACGGTCTTGAAGAGACGGGCTTTTTGTGGCGAAAGCCCGTCGGCGTTCCAAAATGCGATGCGGAGCTCAGCCATAAAAGGCGCAGAGCTCAGCGATGCATCCCAGGATCAGCGCGATAGGGTCGCGCTGCTCCTGGATGGCCACCAGCACCTGGTTGAGTGTGCTGATGACCTTGGTGAGTCGTGGGTCCAGCGGCGCTACTCGCTTCGCCTTCGTCCCCTCTGCTGGGGCGGCGACCACGGTGGGCTTGGACGTCTTGCTGCGCTGAGTAGGCTTCGGCGCGGCGGGCGGAGCTGTGCGCGGCGCGACAGATGGCGCGTCGCGCGGTGCGGTGGGCGGCGCGGTGGGCTGTGCGGCGGGCGGCGCGTCTTTGCGCGCTTGAGCGCGCTTGCCGCGCTTGCGGCGGCGTTTGCCCGTCTGCCCTGGCTGGTTGGCGGCAGCCATAAGCGAGCCGGGCGCGTTGGCCTCCGATGCGTGGGCGGTGGCGGTGGCGGATGGCGCGCGCGCAGATGCGGCGGTGCGCGCGGTGGTGCCTGCCCTGCGGTTGCGCGTTTCCTTTCGGAAAACCGGGCAGGCGGCGTTGTTCGCCGTGTGTGCGCCGCCACAGTTGGCGCACGTCGGCGGGTCCTCCCTGGGGCGCTGGCAGTCTCGGGCTGGATGGTCGCCCCCACACCGCACACAGGCAATAGGCCGGTGGCAGTTGTGGGACGAGTGCCGAAACTGCTGGCATCGGTGGCACTGTGCTGGGCCCCTCCTTCCGCGCCATGGCTCTATGGTGACCCCGGGCATGCACAGCAACTCGTGCACCTCATAGATGCCCGGGGTAAGGTCCTTGGTCCGCTGCATCTGCGCGAACATCAGGCAGCCAGGTCTGCCCGGGCGAGCAGGGATCGTGCGCACGTGCTCGGGGACGTACCCGAGCTCGCGCAGCTCCGCCTCCACTAGTGCCGGCTCTGTGTTCGCCGGCAGGCCTCGAATGGCGACTTTTACGCTCCTCTCCGCGGGGAGCGAGTAGCAGAACCAGGAGAGTCCGGTGCTGCCCTCCAGCTGCGTGAGGTAGCGCTGGGTCACGCGGAACTCCTGGTCCGATCGCGGGATGAATCGGACGCCCTTGCCAAATGGACGTCCGTTGGGGGTGTGGCCGAGCAGCTTTTTGAGCTCTCGGAAGTGCGTCGGCCAGTCCGGCAGCACCTCCACGATCAGCGGCGGGTAGCGGCTGGCTGTTTTGGCGGGTGGTGTGGCCGAGGTTGAAGCTGCGGCGGCGGCAGCGGCAGCGGTAGTAGTGATAGTGGAGGCGGTAGTGGGCGCAGCGGTAGCGCTGGTGGAAGCGGCGGGGGCGGATGCATCGCCCGGCGCCGGCGTCTTTTTGAACGCGGCTGTCGCTGCGTATGTCGGGCTGGTCGCGGTCTCCATCGGTGAGTCCGGCGATAGGGTCGGCATGTTCGGCGGCGGCGGTCCTCTGTGTGGCGGCGAGGGGAAGCGCCCCACAGGGATACCCGGCTGAGCGGCGGGAAAACGCGGCGTGCGTGGGAGTGGCGCCTGCGCGGTATGCGCAGCAGGCGTAGCCGCTCGTACGGCTGGTGTCGGTGCCGGCGTTGCGGCACGGGTGGGCGTCGGTCGTCGTCTGGGCGTCGCCGGGCGGACGACGGACGCGACGGACTCGATGGACGGGGCCGGCGACAACGTCAGCGGGCTCGCGACGAATGAGACCTCGCCGGCTCCCGTCGAAGGACCCGCATCGGGGTCTTGGTTTTTCCTCGTCTTTGAAGTTGAGCGGCCGACGAGGGTGGCCTGGCCAGATGCGGCGAGGGCGTCTAGGCCGGCTTCAAGACCGGCGATTGCCGACCGCACAAAAACCTTGCGGCGCAGCGCGCGCGGACGGGTCGCGCGCCGCTGCGGCATCGGCGGTAGGCTAGGCGGCGGCATTGGCGGTACCGGCGCGGGCGACGCGGACGCGGTAACGCGAGGATGCGGGCGTGTGAGGTCGCATCAAACGGACGCGGAGGGAGGCGTTGCTGCCTAAGGCGCGACCCAGGCGGAGGTGCTGGCACGCCAGCACCCCACCGGCCTCGAACCCGGGGCTTGCCGCTGGTGGCAGACCGAGCCTTGACCGGCGGGGGTGTCGTGTTGACCCAACACCACCGTGGACGCAAAGGTTTCAGTAGGCAATCGCACTGATGACCGAAACACTGTTAGGGGCCCGAGCGCCGGTGCAAACGGTTGCACGCGACGGCAGCTGGGCAACTCCAGCGATGCCGTAAACAATGTACCGCGGCGGGTCATTCGTTTTGTAAGCATCTACAAAACGCGATGTTATATTAAAATGGAAAGGAACAGCGACATCTGTTGAAGCGCTTTAATATGAATAGTAGTTTTAAGATCTGCGTGCAGATGGCGTATTTCTTGTATGCATTTTTCTAGAAATTCAATATTTTGATTTGAAAATCGTTTAGTTGTAACTCGTAATAAGTACTAATTGTTTTTATCAAATAAATCAAGATTGGAATTTTTGGTAAAAACGTTTTTGACGATTTTGAATGCATTTTTACAAGTTTTTCTAATACGACCAAAGATCTTAAATCTTCTAGGAGTCTATAGAACGGTACCAGAGTAAAGATAGCAATAGAGTATGGAAACTACCTACAAACGTTCGAAACGGCTCACTCACACAAACATGCGCATCGACGAGACCAAATACCGGTCCTCACTACTGACAGCACCGCGAGGCCCGCTAATAGGGTATTTGACTACTTTTAGAAAATCATCTTAAATTGTTAATAATGCTATGCTGAAGCTAACAAAACGTATATTTCGGCATAATTTTCAGTATTTTTCATAAAAATCGAGAAATAAATTCAAAAAAATAAATTGCCGCCGAAACGTTCCATTTGCTCTCATGACGTAACAGTTCACATTTCAAACAATGACAATGCCACATCCCATAGGTGGCGTGGACTGTGACGTCATTCGAGATCACGGAACGTTTTCGATCACGTGACCATGGCCGGAATTATAGCAATTTTATTTAATGTTTTCTAATTAAATAAAACTTTATTTTTTAGTTTTGTCATATGGAATAATGTTTTTAGATAATAATCTTTTAGGATGACACCAAATGAAACGATATTTTTAATATAGTCAAATACCGTATTGTCTCGTCGATGCGCATGTTTGTGTGAGTGAGGCCGTTTCGAGCGTTTGTAGGTAGTTTCAGTACTGGTTATAATTCTACTGTGACGGTACTCTATTGAATTAGTGTTAAGTACTTAGTTATTATATGCAGGCATATTGACGGGTTTTTATAAAATTTCTATGTCCATTTCTCTATTCCCGCATCGTCACAAAATAAACAATGTAATCTCGAAAAGTTTTGTTTTAATTTTTATTTTACAACTTTTTTGCCTAGATTAGATTTAATATAACGGGTAATCGTGTCTAATGACTATCTGACTGGAAAATCTATTGATCGCACGCACACTCTGTTAACATCAGTCTCAAGATATAGACAGATTTTTATCGGGTCACTTTTGTGTCTAATTTTAACTCTGTCTTAAGTCTGTGTTATGTCTGATCACGCCCTATAGATCTCCTTCGCTTCATGTTATCATCTTATGCCTGTGTTAGGTTCTGCCCAGACACAAGTCGACACAAGCTTTAGATTAACTACTTTATTGCATCAAACTGCTTATATAGTCATGTTTAGTTAAATTTTGTAATGCTGACACTTTTTGACAATACTATTTCAGAGTTGACATGAGAAGGACAGCATTACAAAATTTAACTAAACATGATTAAGCAGTTTGGTGGCCTAAGTCGGTCCCTTTGTTTAGTTAAATACATTCTTTTAAGTTTGATAAACTTTATTAATCTCCCCTAAATGAACCTAATATAGAAAAAAAATTGTGAGCCGTCGTGGGACGCCTGGCAGATGTGAAACATCGACATTATTTTGTAAAAGTAATATGCAGAAAAGAACAGATTCTGATAGGAACTAAATATGTCACTAAGTATACATATAATAATACTACTACTACCACTACCACTACCACTACCACTACCACTACCCCTACCCCTACCCCTACCCCTACCCCTACCCCTACCCCTACCCCTACCACTACCACTACCACTACCACTACTACTACTACTACTACTACTAAACAGATTGTCATCATCATCATCATCATTAGCAACCCATAAACGGCTCACTACTGAGCGCAGGTCTCATCTCAGAGAAGGGTTATAGGCCATAGTCCACCACGCTGGCCCAATGCGAATTGGCGGACAAACAGATTGTGATAGGAACTAAATATGTCACTAAGTATACATATAACATCGCATGCCGTGGCGACGCGTCGCCACGCGAGAAATCTGTTTTACGTGCCGCTATAGATGTTTCACATCAAAAAGTATCATATCTTCACTGTAATTTTCCTTTTCTTTGAAATGTAAATTGAATCACATACATTACCTACAGAAAGGACATTAGTCCGTATGACTACTTTTGCAAATGGTAATTTTGAAAACTATAAGCACTTTCTGCGCAAATTGTAGAATTGGTTTGCTTCTGGGGACTTGAATATTGTACGGACTAAGTAATACTTTTTCTGGACAAAACGCACCAGTTAGGTGTTCAATTACATTTTAGTTCTACACATCTATTATTATATTCTAGTTTATACATCTACAAACCTATGGATAGCGTCCGTATGCAGCGTAACATCATAGATGTTGAACCGAACCCCTCTCAAGTTCTCCTCGGCCATGACGCCCTCCTTGGCCGCCCACTGGAAGCCGGCCACCACGGAGTCCTTGATCTCGTTGAGGTACTGCACTCCCTTGGAGCAGTCCACGAGGATGTTGGGCCCCGTGCCCTCGGGGCCGAAGCACCAGATCTTGCGCGCCTCGGTCACGTCGTACTCGTACTTCTCGCCCAAGTAGCGGGCGCGAGTTTTGAAGTCGTCACGCGGGTTCACTTTGCCCTGAACAAATGCTCTATTAGGAACTTAGTTTATTTATTTTGCCTTTTAATCCAGCATATGACTAGTGAAAGTTTTCAACTAAGGTGACATGCGAGTATATATTAGCACTAGCTGATGCCCGCAACTTCATTTAGTTTTTAAAATCCCTCGGGAACTCTTTGATTTTCCCGGATAAAAAATAGCCTGTCACACGCCAGGTTCTCAATTATACCCAAAAAATCACGTCGATCCGTAGCTCTATTGCGGCGTGATTGAAGGACAAACCAACAAACAAACACTTTCGCATTTATAATATTAGTATATATCATATATGGGGGGTAAGGGAGCGCACCTTCATCTAGCGCTCCAACAGTCAACCTCACCTGCCCGCGGTGCCCCCTGCTGGTTTACTGACGAGGCTATGGCGACCGACAGATGGCGGTATAACCATCTCATACTAGCTAGACTGAACAAATGGCACAGGCCGGTGTCGGGCAGCAGCGACATCGGCGCGATCAGTCTAGCCCTGCGATGACCAACACGCCTGCCCAGCGTGGTCATTATGGGCAAAACCCGATATGGAAAATGTCACAAGGCCAAGGCCCCTAGTTCCCGGCGGCCTCGCTGTGCCTGACCCTGGCAGCGGTCACGGTATTGGCGGGGCAGGGGGTGCTAAGAATCTCCGGATGAGATTCCGCTGCCAACCCCGACGACTGGACCTAGCGACATATAACGCACGCACGTTGAGGACTGACGAGAAGATCATCGAGCTGGAAGAAGCAGTGAGCAAGTTGCGCTGGAATGTTATAGGATTGTCTGAAGTCCGAAGAGAGGGGGAGGACTCGATAATCCTCAATTCCGGCAACTTGTTCTACTACCGGGAGGGCGATCAACAGTCCCAGGGTGGTGTCGGGTTCATCGTCCACAAGTCCCTCGTCAACAACATCGTCGAGGTCAAAAGTGTGTCGAGTAGGGTAGCGTACCTTATACTCAGAATCACCAATCGGTATTCGTTGAAGGTTATACAGGTTTACGCACCGACTTCGACACATCATGACGAGGAGGTGGAGGCGCTGTATGAGGATATATCAAAAGCCATACACGCCTCTACCACTCACTACAATGTTGTGATGGGGGATTTCAACGCGAGGCTGGGTGAACGAAGCGGTGCAGAGACGAGGGTTGGGCGATTTGGTTATGGGCGAAGGAACCAGAGGGGTCAAATGCTGGCCGACTTCATGGAGAAGGAGGGCCTCTTTATGATGAACTCCTTCTTCTGGAAGCGGCCACACAGAAAATGGACTTGGATGAGCCCCGATGGTTCTACGAGAAGTGAGATTGACTTCATTATGTCGACCAAGCGCCATATATTCAATGATGTCTCTGTGATCAACAGGGTGAAAACCGGGAGCGATCACCGTATGGTAAGAGGCACATTGAATATTAATGTGAAGCTGGAAAGGGCTAGACTGGTGAAGTCAACTCTCCGACCTTCTCGTGCTCATATCCAAAACCCCGAAAACTTCCAACTCGAACTGCAGAACCGATTCGATTGCCTAGCAGACTGTGTTTCTGTGGACGATCTAAACAACAGGTTCGTGGAAACTGTCCATACGGTGGGGTCTAAGTTCTTTAAGACCCATCGCAGGAAAAGAACCGAAAAGTTCTCTGACCATACTCTCAAGCTCATGGAGGAAAGACAAGAGATGAGGCTGCAGTCATCGGTAGACGCGGCTGCCTACCGGCGGATTAATAGGCAGATCTCTAAGGCACAAACTCGCGACCTTCGGGTCTTTAATACCAAGTGTATTAAAGATACCATCGAGCGGAACAAAGGCTCAAAAGTGTTCGCGAGAGATCTGTCTATCGGACAGAGCCAGCTGACGCGGCTTAAAACTGATGACGGTCGTCTCGTCTCTTCTCGGCCTGAGATTTTGGGAGAGGTCGAGAAGTTCTATGGGCAGTTATATACCACGACACAAAAACCTGTTGAGGATTTGGCCAAAGATCCCAGAGCCAAACTGACCCGACACTATACCGAAGATATCCCGGACGTCAGCCTATACGAGATTAGAATGGCTCTTAAACAGCTCAAGAACAACAAGGCGCCAGGTGATGACGGAATCACTGCGGAACTCCTGAAAGCGGGTGGAAAACCGGTACTTAAGATCTTTCAGCGATTGTTCAATTCCGTCATTCACGAGGGTATAACGCCGGAAGCATGGCACAGGAGCGTGGTGGTCCTGTTCTTCAAAAAGGGTGATAATACCTTGCTGAAGAATTATAGACCCATCTCGCTGCTGAGTCATGTTTACAAGTTGTTCTCGAGAGTCATTACGAATCGTCTCGCTCGTAGGTTTGACGACTTCCAGCCTCCCGAACAAGCCGGATTCCGAAAAGGCTTTGGTACCATAGATCACATTCATACGCTGCGGCAGGTTATACAGAAGACGGAAGAGTATAACCGGCCACTTTGCTTAGCGTTTGTGGACTATGAGAAAGCCTTTGATTCGGTGGAAACTTGGGCTGTATTGAGGTCGCTGCAGAGATGCCGGATTGACTACCGGTATATCCAAGTGTTGAAGTGCTTGTATGAAAACGCCACTATGTCAGTACGTATACAGGACCAGACTACGAGACCAATCCACTTGCAGCGTGGAGTGCGACAGGGAGATGTAATATCCCCGAAGCTATTTACCGCTGCGTTGGAGGACGTCTTTAAGCTTCTGGATTGGAACGGACTTGGCATCAACATAAACGGCGAGTACATCACTCACCTGCGATTTGCCGATGACATAGTAGTCATGGCAGAGACTCTGAGAGATCTCAATACAATGCTCAATGATCTCAGCAGGGTTTCTCAACAGGTGGGCCTGAAAATGAACATGAGCAAGACGAAAATCATGTCCAATGCTCATGCTCCGCTCCACCCAGTAATTGTTGAGAACTCTGCGCTCGAAATTGTAGACGAGTATATATACCTGGGACATACAGTCCAGCTAGGTAGGTCCAATTTCGAGAAAGAGATTAACCGCCGAATCCAACTCGGCTGGGCAGCGTTCGGGAAGCTCCGAGATGTCTTCTCGTCCAAAATCCCTCAGTGCCTCGAACAGTGCGTGTTGCCAGTGATGACTTACGGATCCGAGACATGGTCGCTTACTATGGGCCTCATAAGAAGGCTCAGGGTCACCCAGCGAGCGATGGAGAGAGCAATGCTCGGTATATCTCTGCGAGATCAAATCAGAAATGAGGAGATTCGTAGGAGAACCAAAGTCACCGACATTGCTCAGCGTGTCGCGAAACTGAAGTGGAAATGGGCGGGGCACATAGTTCGAAGAACTGATGGTCGTTGGGGTCCCAAGGTGTTGGAGTGGCGACCCCGCACCGGGAAGCGCAGTGTTGGCAGACCCCCCACCAGGTGGACCGACGACATCAAACGAGTCGCAGGGAGCCGCTGGATTCAAGCGGCGCAAGACCGAAGCCTGTGGAAGTCCATGCAGGAGACCTTTGTCCAGCAGTGGACGTCTATAGGTTGATAAAGAAGAAGAAGAAGATATTATCATTAACATAGCTCTGTTACTATATTTTTAAATATGAAAACTTAACAGTTCTGGTGTATATTGTGGTATTTAATGCTATTCACTAGAAATTTTATTAATTTGTAAGTATATGTATTAGATTCTTCCATAACCATACTGTTTTATAAAATTGTAAGGATACAAATTACTCGGAAAGCGCTGTATTAATAGTTTCGCGCTGTAATATTGCAAGATAAAGAATAAATATCACGCACTTTTTGAAATGGAGATAGACCCTGAATTAACACAGGCTAAATTTAATCCCGGAAAATTAAAGATTGCCCGCGGGAATCAAACCTTAATCCACGCCGACGAAGTTGCGGGCATCATCAAGTATTCTTTAAAATAAAAATTGTTGCTTGACTTACATCATCAATGTCTTCCGGAAGACCGTCGGGCATGGGGGTGGCCTTCATGAAGAGTCGGTTGTGCTTGTTGGGCGACTTGGACAGGCACATCTGGTTGGACTCCTCGCTCACCGTCTCGCGGTACGACACCACGGGGTCGGATTTCTTAATGGGAATGCATGCGTGGTCCTCTTCCAAGTCCTGAAAATTTTATTTTTATTACTTTCTGGTAAAACTGTGATCTCCCTAATAGGCAGGAAAACAATGTAATGGGTGGAGTTGAATCATCAACTTTTCGGTTTTCTGTCCATGCCTTAACTGTTGTGCTATTGTGCAATTCTTAGCTCAACTATGTCAACTCCCCAGCAGCAGTTACCTTGAGACAGATCTCGAGATGCAGCTCGCCGGCGCCGGCCACGATGTGCTCGCCCGACTCCTCGTTGATGCACTGCACCATGGGGTCGGACTTGGCCAGCCGCTTGAGCCCCTCCACCAGCAGCAGTTACCTTGAGACAGATCTCGAGATGCAGCTCGCCGGCGCCGGCCACGATGTGCTCGCCCGACTCCTCGTTGATGCACTGCACCATGGGGTCGGACTTGGCCAGCCGCTTGAGCCCCTCTACCAGCTTGGGCAGGTCAGCGGGGTCCGTGGGCTCCACGGCCACGCGCACAACCGGCGATACGCTGAACTTTATCTCCTGTCACAAGAAACACATCACATCATCTTCATCATCAGCCGATAGACGTCCACTGCTGGACAAAAGTCTCTTGCATGAATTTCCACAGGCTTCAGTCTTGTGACTCCTGTATCCAGCTGCTCTCTGTGCCTCATCTATGTCGTCGGTCCACCTAGTGGGGGGTCTGCCAACTAGCTAGTTTTCGTTGCGGAGTCGCCACTCCAACGCCTTAAGACCCCAACAACAAGTAGCTCTTCGAACTATATGCCCTACTCATTCCCAACTTGCTGAGCTATATCGGCAAATCTTGTTTCCGTGGGATCTTCTCGTTTCTGATTTGATTTCGCAGGAATCTTTTTCTTCATTTTTGAGTTGGGTAATAAGGTGTTACATCAAGTATTAATCAGTTACTTATTTCTTACATTGTTAAGCAACAGTTTTGGTAAAACCCAAAATTGTCAAGAAATATAATTAAGTCTACATTATAATATATCTATATAATCAAGGGTCTCCTTATAATTTAGACATACCTAATATGCAGTTGACAGACAAAATTTTATTAAGAGAAAGGCTTGCGGTTGACGACAATCAATGATGGAAAGCACGGATGAGGTCTATGATGGAGTGTGCTTGCCTAGAAAATGCCTATATAAGGTAAGAGTACGATCTTACCTTGAAGTTACTCAAATTACATGGCTGCTAACACAGGCGTGGTCGCTTTTCAACCGCTCCGTCTGTAAACGAACTCCCCCACTCTTTCAGAAAAAAGCATACCTTCATGTTGTGCGCTTTCTTGAAGGTGGTGATGGTGCCGGTCTTGACGAGGAACTGGTCGACGCCGACCAGCCCGCAGATGTTGCCCGCTGGCACGTCCTCGATGGCCTCCACGTAGGGCCCCATCATTAGAATCGCACCCTGGATGGTCTCCTCGTACAGATCCTACATGGGATGTTTGTTCTAATTATTATTTATTTACTCGAATCCAAGATGTAACGCTGCTTGAATTGTCATGGGCTGGCCACACCATTCGGCGTGAGGATAAACGCAGCAAAACAATCGTGTTTGGTGTCCCAGAGAGGGAAAGAGGCGGCAAAACAAGATGGCGAGACGAAATTGAGTCTATAGCAGGAAGAACATGGATGAGACGTGCAGCCAATAGAAACGATTGGAAAGGATTGGAGGAGGCCTTTGCCAGGGGAAATAATAGAATAACATATTATATTGTTTAAAATATACATTATTGTCCGAAATAGTTTAATAAATAAATCAACAGCACACAAGATTAACATGACAAGATTATCTTAGATTCAATATAAGGCTAAAAAGATTATATTACATACACGTGCGCGCTTACTTGCATGTATTCTCGCGTGCGTGTGAGTGCGTACGTACGTACGTGCGTGTATGCATGTGTGAGTGCGTACGTACGCGAGTACGTAGTGCGTGAGTATGTGTGTGCATAATTATCGCTATCACAATGAGTCCTGCTCGCTTATCACTCTAACGAGCGAACAGTTCCTACCTCTTTCTTGCCGGGCTGGTAGTTGGGGCCCATGATGCGCGCCTTCTGCCCGGTGATCACTTTGCCGGAGAACACGCGCCCGAACGCGTAGAAGCGGCCCTTGTCCGAGGTCGGCACCATCTTGCTGACGTACATCATGAGCGGCGCTTCGGGATCGCACGTCTGGCGACAGAGCAAGGGCATCAATACGAGGATGGACCGGAGCTAGTTCACGTACAGCTCGCGGCGCTCACCTTGATGCCGATGGCGGCCTCGTCGTCGTGCGGCCCCTCGTACAGCATCTCCATGCGGTACTTCTGCGCGACCACCGGCGACGGCAGGTGGATGGCGATCATCTGCAGCAGCGCCTCGCCGGCAGGCAGCCACGTGCGCATCACCACCTGCACCGTTAACGGCATTTGTAGGTACACAAGAAACATCATCATCATCATGATCATCTGAACCCATCGCCGACCTGAACCTATCGTGCCACGGACGGTTGGAATTTTTTTGACTCGAGTTACTCGAGTTGGTAAAGCTACTGAATCGAGTCCCAAACCGAGTTGACTCGAGTCAGTGCCTAGTAGCATAGCACCAATGCAACCGAGCAAGGCAAGACTGGATGTCAATGCGAGTTTCGACGCGATGACAGCGTATCTAATAGATACGCTGTAGATCTCGGACCGTATTGATTCGAATTGTTAAAAACTGAACTCGATTTGACTTGTTTAAGATTTGATTCGAGTTACTCGAGTCAAATAACTTGACTCTTGCATATGATCAATCACGAACACCATAATGTCGAACACCTACAATATGGATACCAGCATATACACGAGAATCGAGGGCTTGTTTTTGTCCTAGCTTAGAAGTTATCACTGCAGCAGAGATTAAAACACTCACTTTGAGCAACGCCTTGCCGTCCTTGTCAGAGTCCTCGTGCTTGAGGGTGACGCCGAGCTTCTTAAGCAGGCTGTCGATCTCCTCCTTGCGGAAGTTCATGATGGCGTCGAACACCTTGTAGATGGGGTCCAGCACGTACATGCAGAACGAGCGCTTGTTCTCGTTGTCTTCCTCCGTAGCCCACGTCTTGGTCTGCTCTTTGTAGAAATTCTCACCCCACAGCCTGTTTAGTTACAAATCAAATATTGGCCGGCATACGAATTTTTCTTATTGACATGCGATTCCAATATTGGCAAGAGACAGACTCCTCTAAATTAATCCTACTAATATTATAAATGTGAAAGTGTGGATGTTTGGATGTTTGGATGTTTGGATGTTTGGATGTTTGTTACTCAATCACGCAATAACGGCTGAACGGATTTGGATGAAATTTGGCATGCATGTAGCCTTTGACATGGAAAAGAACATAGGCTACCTTTTATCCCGATTCCTTAAGGAGTTCCCGAGGGAATATTGAAATTTTTTTACGAGCTAAGCCGCGGGCAGACAGTTTTGAAATTTGGTATGCATGTCACCTATGCTATTGAAAAGGCTATACTTTCTATACCGATCTCTCAAATAGTTCCTGTGGTAAGATTAAAAATTGTTAACAAGCGAAGCGAACCAGTAATTCATTTTTATATCATTCTAGCTTTTCGCCCGCAACTTTGTCCGCGTGTAATTCGGTTAACACGCTCTAAACGTGTTTTCCCGTAGGAATAAGATGTTTTTCCGGGATAAACAGTAACCTATGCCACTTTTCTGACTACAAACTATCCCTATAATCCGCTATAATTTCAAAGCTATCTGCGCTATTTCTTCTATTACAGCTATTTTTTCTATTACAGCGCAAGCGATAGCATGGGTGTAAATTTTATTCCATTTTTTATTACTTTCACATTTATCATTTTTTTTTTGATCCAATTCTGAAGTCCACGCAGACGAAGTCGCGGGCAGAAGCTAGAATATTACAAAGGTGAAAGTTTGTATGTTTGTTACTCAATCATGTCGCAACGATCGAACCGATTTGGCTGACATTTGTTACAGCTAGATTGTAGTCTGGAATAGCACATAGGCTACTTTTTATCCCGGGAAATGAGAAGTCGCGGGTATCAGCTAGTAAACTAATATTAAGAAAATAACCAGCTTTTGCCAACAGCTTTGCTCACGCTAAGTTCGATTTTTCAAACCCCTATTTTACCGCCTTATGGGTTGAATTTTCAAAAATCCTTAGCAGATGCCTACGTCATAATAGCTATCTGTATACCAAATTCTAGCCCGATCCATTAGTGGTTTGAGTAAAAACAATTTATTGGTCTACTCCAGTGGCACTTCTCTATGTATCTTGAGAACCAGTCAATACCAAAATAAGTTTGACGAGGTCGATCTTGAACTTGTCGACGTACATCTCCGCGAACTGCTTGAGGGTGAACGCCCACCCGTGGAGGCCGGTGCCGAAACCCACCGAACCCTTGCTGGGGTCCACGCGTACCTCGCCTGATGGACAACACATAATTTACCTGTTCATAAGCTTGACGAGGTCGATCTTGAACTTGTCGGCGTACATCTCCGCGAACTGCTTGAGGGTGAACGCCCAGCCGTGGAGGCCGGAGCCGAAACCCACCGAACCCTTGCTGGGGTCCACGCGTACCTCGCCTGATGGACAACACATAATTTACCTGTTCATAAGCTTGACGAGGTCGATCTTGAACTTGTCGGCGTACATCTCCGCGAACTGCTTGAGGGTGAACGCCCACCCGTGCAGGCCGGAGCCGAAACCCACCGAACCCTTGCTGGGGTCCACGCGTACCTCGCCTGCAAGTTTGCATGAGCTTGATCAAGTTGGAAGGATGAAAATTCGATTTTTGCTACAAGTAGATTTCAAGTGGAAATGGGCGGGGCACATAGCTCGAAGAGCTGATGGTCGTTGGGGTCCCAAGGTGTTGGAGTGGCGACCCCGCACCGGGAAGCGCAGTGTTGGCAGACCCCCCACCAGGTGGACCGACGACATCAAACGAGTCGCAGGGAGCCGCCGCTGGATCCAGGCGGCGCAAGACCGAAGCCTGTGGAAGTCCATGCAAGAGACCTTTGTCCAGCAGCCGACGTCTATCGGTTGATAAAGAAGAAGAAGAAGAAGATTTGTCAGGTATACTTGTCATGCTTGACAGCCATACACCATCAAGTTTACTGGACACCGTATCAAGTATCATGCAAACTTGATGGTAAACTTGATCGTGTGGCCTGCGTAAGCCATCAGCAGGTTGAAGGAAAAATCACATATCGCATTTAAGGATTTATCCCTAAGGATTGAGATCATCACCGTTAATAAAACCGGCAGCACTCTTACACAATTACATTTTTCATACAACTATTTATCTATACATAGTTACACTGAGCTGTCAAAAAATATTTTTGTCTCACATACTTAGATCCTTTAGAGCAGGGATTCCCAAACTATTTTGGGCAAGAGACCCCTTTTCCAAAATGAATTGATACCTCAGACTCCCATGGCCAAACCCAAATTACTTTAAAATCATATCCCTTCTCTGAGAGGAGACCTGCGTTCAGTAGTGAGCCATTGATGGGTTGATGATGATGAATACAAATTACGTAAAAAGTACAACAATGATACTTCCTACTAAAATATTAGTCATTCTTCAATCGTCTTTTTCTTCAATCAATTCACCTAATTTTTATTTTCATCATTTTTTTCTTTTTAGTGTACACCCTCATTCAGTATTTCTTATTACTGTTCATTAGTTTGCCTGGAAGAGATCGCTTCTTAGCGATAAGGTTCCTAGGTATTGTACAGCTTCTATCCTTATACTTATTATGTATGTTTTATGTTCTTTTGTTTTGTGTTGATTGGTGTACAATAAAGTGTATTTTCATTTCATTTTCAAGTCGGTTCACATAAGAATCGAAGGCGGGTGCCGAGCGGCATGATGAACGCTAGGACGCGCCCGTCCCCCGCTCCGCTACCTGCTACCCGCTCCGCTACCTGCTACCCGCTACGCTACCTGCTACCCGCTCACACCTGGGTTTAGCGCTAAGAAGCGCTACTAAAAAGACTTATCACCGCGTCGACTATTGCGTTGCTAGGAGTATTTATTCTAAGCCCATTAACTTCAACTCACCCATAGGTCCGCAGTCATCTGAGTAAGTGGCGATGATGACGTTGACGTTCTCCACAATACGCTGGAAGGTCTGGTACAGCTCCTCGGACTCCAGCTGCAGCTCCAGCAGAGCGCGGTCCATCTTGTTCATGAACAGAATGGGCTTGATGCGCTCAGCGATGGCCTGTTTAAGCCCATTAACTTCAACTCACCCATAGGTCCGCTGTCATCTGAGTAAGTGGCGATGATGACGTTGACGTTCTCCACAATACGCTGGAAGGTCTGGTACAGCTCCTCAGACTCCAGCTGCAGCTCCAGCAGAGCGCGGTCCATCTTGTTCATGAACAGAATGGGCTTGATGCGCTCAGCGATGGCCTGTTTAAGCCCATTAACTTCAACTCACCCATAGGTCCGCTGTCATCTGAGTAAGTGGCGATGATGACGTTGACGTTCTCCACAATACGCTGGAAGGTCTGGTACAGCTCCTCAGACTCCAGCTGCAGCTCCAGCAGAGCGCGGTCCATCTTGTTCATGAACAGAATGGGCTTGATGCGCTCAGCGATGGCCTGTTTAAGCCCATTAACTTCAACTCACCCATAGGTCCGCTGTCATCTGAGTAAGTGGCGATGATGACGTTGACGTTCTCCACAATACGCTGGAAGGTCTGGTACAGCTCCTCTGACTCCAGCTGCAGCTCCAGCAGAGCGCGGTCCATCTTGTTCATGAACAGAATGGGCTTGATGCGCTCAGCGATGGCCTGTTTAAGCCCATTAACTTCAACTCACCCATAGGTCCGCTGTCATCTGAGTAAGTGGCGATGATGACGTTGACGTTCTCCACAATACGCTGGAAGGTCTGGTACAACTCCTCAGACTCCAGCTGCAGCTCCAGCAGAGCGCGGTCCATCTTGTTCATGAACAGAATGGGCTTGATGCGCTCAGCGATGGCCTGTTTAAGCCCATTAACTTCAACTCACCCATAGGTCCGCTGTCATCTGAGTAAGTGGCGATGATGACGTTGACGTTCTCCACAATACGCTGGAAGGTCTGGTACAGCTCCTCAGACTCCAGCTGCAGCTCCAGCAGAGCGCGGTCCATCTTGTTCATGAACAGAATGGGCTTGATGCGCTCAGCGATGGCCTGTTTAAGCAGTGTCTCTGTTTGTGCACATACACCTGTTACATAAATTTTAACATTAATCATTCAGTAGCCAAATGCTTCTCAGTGCGAAAAAATTCATTTATCATTAACTCACACTTAGGGCGTTTGTGCACTTATTCGTATTCGTTTTGGAATCGCATTCGTAAAAATCGAAAGTGGTCTAGATACAAAATGTATTCGATTCGTATTTTGACGGATCCATATATAAATTACGTGTCACGTTGTTTGTCCGCGATGGACTCCTAAACTACTTAACCGATTTTGATCAAACTTCGTAACTATCTGTAATTTGGTCCAACTTGAAAGATGAGGATAGTTTTAGTAGTTATTTGTTTTATTTATATAGGTAAGTTGGCGGTACGAAGTTCGCCAAGTCAGCTAGTTAAGTATAGTTTTGTATCACGGCCACTTCGAATCGTATCCTTACTAATAATATAAATGCAAAAGTGTGTTTGTTTGTTGGTTTTGTCGGTTTGTTGGTTTGTCCTTCAATCACGCTGCAACAGGGCTACGGATCGACGTGATTTTTTGCATGGGTATAGTTGAGGACCTGGAGAGTGACATATAGGCTATTTTTTATCCCGGAAAATCATAGTTCTCGAGGGATTTTAAAAACTAAATCCACGCGGACGAAGTCGCGGGCATCAGCTAGTTACTTATATTACGAATATGATTATTAATCGAATATGAATAAATACACAAACGCCCTTAGGGCTCGCTTTTGGAGACGTCGTAAGTCACGTCGCGCGGGCCTTCGCCGCGTAATACGCCAAATTGCTTCTACAAGAACGCTCTCATACTTGGCCATATCTTTGAGTTTACCGCGCGCTTTGAGTTTGACGCGACGCACCACGCCCCACGCCCCACGTCTCCAGAAGCAAGCCCTTAATATGTCTGAATATTTAATTATATTTTTTTTTTATTTATAGACCAGCGCTTGACTGCAATCTCACCTGATGGTAAGTGAAGATGCAGCCTAAGATGGAGCGCGCTTGCCTAGAAGATGCCTATTCACTCTTGATTTAAAGGTACCCAAGTTATAGGCAGTTGGAAAAACGGAAGCCGGAAGGGCATTCCAAATTTTAGCGGTGCGTATTAGGAACGAGGAAGCAAAGCGCTTAGTGCGGATTATATAGTTAGATTTATAACATAATCGCACCTGATACACAGTCCACCACCACGAGAGCTCCATCAGTGACACGGAGCGCGGCAGTCACCTCCGATGAGAAGTCCACGTGCCCGGGAGAGTCGATGAGGTTGATCAAGAAACCCTTTTCACTCTTCTCACGCTGGTCTGGATTTGTGATGAATACTAAATCCTTCTCTTCAAGTTCAAAGTACATAGATGTGGCACTGAAAAAAAAACCATCTTAGAATTTTGTTTCATGCAAAGTATAAAGTGAGATTGAATTTGAATAATCAGATGGCCGTTCTAAGAATCTTCAGAGAATCTCAGTTTTTGTATGGTATGAACAATCATCATTTATATAATTTACTAGCTGACCAGGCGAACTAAAAAGGAACGGCTTATGGTTGATTATACGGGTCTGCCCGCGAAATTCAAATTTAATTTGGTTTTTCGCAATTTGTAAACTAATACGACAAAGTAGGCTTATGGCATTTTAATTGCCCAGTGGCAGTATCATCTTCACAGGTTTAGTTTAAGAAATTAGTCAAAATTCTCATTTGTGAGTAACTCACGTCCAACTCGATATTTTGATTAAATTCTTAAACTGGTCCCTTTCAAGTAGGTAAAGATTTTTATATAAACCTTTGAAGAAGATACTGCCACAGGCGCAGTTAAAATGCTATAAGCCTACTTTGTCGTATTAGTTTACAAATTGCGAAAACCAAATTAAATTTGAATTTCGCGGGCAGACCCGTATAATCAACCTTAAAAGTTTTAATGGATTGGCGTCGCACCTTACAGTGGTCCAGTGTATTTCGGAACACACCCTAGGCTTAGGTACTTAAATAAGGTATGGCAGTAGAATTATACTGATACCTTATTGGTTCCCACAATGGGCTTAGCTTTGATTACTCACGTGGATTTGATGGTGATACATCTTTCCTGTTCATTCTTGCGGGTGTCGCCGGCCCTCGCGCTGGCGCCGATGCCGGCTTGGGACACCAGCGAGTCAGCCAGGCTGGACTTGCCGTGGTCGACGCTTGCCATGACGGACACGTGCCGGATGTTCCGCGTATTGCCCATCATCTGACGGATCGCGTCTACAGTAAACTTCGCCTGCACAAATCATATAGTATCATCATAACCTTATCATCATTTCATTTCACTGCAAAACAGATGGTACTCCCTCCTAGGTACCTACGCACGTTTCATTTTCCAATGTTGTTACTCATTGCACCATTGTGCATTACCTACTCATTACTCACTCCCGGTGTTTTATCTCCAAAACAAATTAATAATAAGCATGGAATTAGGAATTACGAGTAGTAAGGTTTCACAACATTACAAAATCAAGGAACCACAAACGGCAAACCACAATGATTGTGGTTTGTGTAGGGATTGTGGATTGTGGCACAATCCACAATAACAAAATAATCCACATGTGGATTTGTTATTGTTGGATTCCACAAATTCCACAAAAACTCGAATTTCAAAAGGGATGCCAGTGCGACCCTCTGATTTATTTTTCCACAGACTCGTGAAACCCAACAAGCACTTTTTTCCCCTAAATTGTTTTGAAGTAAATTATACTGTTTGTACTTTGTATTTATAAATTCAAATTCATTTATTTGCTTAGATTGAGTAATAACAAGATCATAAATAATAATTTATAGCGCTTCAATCTGCCACTGAGTAGCATGCGAAAGATATTTCACCAGTAAAATCTAAAATAATAAACAATGTCACATAATATAATATGATCAATCGAACTTGTGAGGTTCGATCATGATTATATGAGTTGCATTATTCGAAGATACTACTTATTACTTGAAGAATGCCTTCAATTCAGTGGATCAGGACCCTCCTCTCAGAAGTAAAAAATAAATTTCCACAGTTTTTCCCATACTTGGCGCAGTGCTACCGGGAACCTTCAAAGCTCGTACACAAAAAGAATGTTCTGAGCTCCGCTGTCGGCTGTCAGCAGGGGGATCCGCTTGGACCAGTTATTTTTAGTTTGGCCATACACCCTATAATTTCGGTTCTAAATTCCAAATTCAATGTTTGGTATTTGGATGATGGAACCTTGGGCGGCGAAGTGAGTTCGGTTTTGGAGGATTTAGAAATAATTATATCAAAATTTAAAACTATTGGCTTGGAACTTAACTTTGATAAATGTGAAATTTATATTCCAAATTCTTTTTCGGCCGAATCCAAACTGCACATATTAAATAAATTCAATATTTTAGCTCCGGGTATTAAAATTTTAAATGATGAGTCACTTCGCCTCTTAGGAGCACCTGTTCTAGAGGCCTCAGTTCCTCAATTTTTTACCGACTTAATTTCTAAATTCAAAAACACTTCCCATCATCTGTTCGATATTAATCCTCATATGGCAATGACCATCATTCGATTCTGCTTATTTGTTCCAAAATTTACTTATTTCGTTAGATGTTCACCTCTTTGGAAATTTAATAATTTATTGGAAAATTTGGATAATTTTATACAAAATATTCTATCTGAAATCTTAAATTGTCCGATAGATGATCAAGTATGGGCCCAGGCTTTTCTTCCGATCAGGTATGGAGGTCTGGGAATCCGCAAAATTTCTAGTGTCTCTCTGCCAGCTTTTCTTTCCTCTGCTTATAGTACACACACTCTCTTTGAAAACACTAGTGGTTCGCCCCGAACTGAGACCTCGCGGTAACGGTATCCCATGATTATTCATTCAATCGATACATGACGACCAAAACTGACATTATTATTATTATGCCCGTTTTCACCAAACATACCTAAATCATCCCCTATGTAGGAGTCTCTTTACGTAGGTAGCTCCAAAACACAATCCTAAGTCCTAACATCCGTCCCAATGTCCTTTTAGGTGTCCCGTACAGGATCGTGATAAAGAAGTTGACAGTAATCATCACATAACTTATCATAGGTAGCCCGTAAAGGTTAGGGAACGTCAGTGAAAACATTGAATTATTATGTAGGTACTGACGAGTGAAAACGGGTTAGGGGCATCTGTACAAATCGTCATCTATCGACGCGAATAGAAAATATACAAAATGATATTTAACTAAAGAATAATTTTAATTGAATAATATGTTATTATATTATGTACCTAAATAATAATGGTCGACGCAAAACTGTTTTTGGGTCGTAGTCGTAACTCCTAGTTCAATGGAATAGTTAATGACTGCGCCATCTATTAGCATTATTGTGAAGCTATGTGAAATTTACTGATGCTCATTAAAAATTAAATAATCTCGTTTCTTTATAATATTCATATAATTTTAGTATTTGTTGTTCAAGTACAGGATACAAGTGAAGTAAAAAAATAAGTACAACTTGAAAATATATAGAAAATTTTCCCAGAGAGCGTCTTCAAGCGAGCGTATTAAATCGCCACTTTGGAAGCCCCCCATTTCATCAATTTTAGGAAAAAAATTAAAAAAAAAATACGGTTGTACTCTGTTCCAAATTGTCTTTAAAATGATACACAGAAAACCTATGAATCGCAAATAAAAAAAAATTTCTTCGCATTTGCTTCTATGAGAGCCCCCCTGAAATAAAGATTTTTATAACTTTTTAAGCCATTTTCGGCTGGAGGCCATCGGTTTACATATTATATCTAAATTTGAAGTAATTATGTTCAGTAATTCAAAAGTTATAAGGCTCTGACAGACGGACGGACGGACGGACGGACGGACGGACAAGTGCAAATCGCTCTAGTAAACTCAGAGACCTCGCTTCGCTCGGTCAATTATATCCCAGTCTTTGGGATCAATTGAGGTGTCGTACTTGGCAGAGGCAAGAAATGGTTGGTCAGCGATTAGCCCAAATCAATTGCCGGTTTCTCTTCCTTCCCAGAGACAGTGGGATGACATTATTTGTAAAAAAACTTTTGACGCAATGTTAATGCAAGCAAATTCTAAAGACCGTGCTCGTCTTCTCGCTGTCTCTGCGAAAGAATCCGGACACTGGCTCCATGCTATCCCTTCTGCTAATCTGGGCACTCTTTTAAACCACGCCACTCTTGCAGTGATAGTTGGTCTTAGGCTTGGCGCCAAAATAACCCAGCCTCACCGTTGCCACTGCGGTGACCACGTCGACGCTTACGGTCATCACGGGCTCTCCTGTTCGAAGAGCGCTGGTCGTTTCTCCCGCCACAATGCCCTCAACGACATCATCCGCAGGTCTCTTGCTACTGCTCACGTGCCAGCTGTATTAGAACCTATTGGTTTGGCACGTAGTGATGGCAAGAGACCTGATGGTATGACGCTTGTTCCTTGGAGGACAGGGAGGTCGCTTGTGTGGGATGCCACCTGTGTAGATACTCTAGCTGCTTCCCACATCCATGCGACCTCCTCTGTGGCGGGTGCAGCGGCTACTAGCGCCGAACAGGCTAAGAGGCGCAAATATGAAAAACTTGACAGTGGTTTCATATTTGCGCCTTTTGGTGTAGAGACCCTGGGGCCGTGGGGCCCGGAGGCTCGCGCACTTTTTTTAGAGATATCAAAAAAAGTGATCGAGTCTACCAGGGATCCAAGAGCTGGCAGCTACCTTGGCCAAAGGATTAGCTTGGCTATCCAAAGAGGTAATGCTGCCAGCATCTTGGGTACTATGCCACACTGCGGTGGCTTGGATGGGGTTTTAGATTTTAATTAGTTTTTATTTTAGTTTTAATTTTAGAATTAAATTTAGGTTTAATATAGTATTGTATATATGAAATTTTCTTAAGGATCCAATAACTACTTATTTCATTATTATTATATCATATATAATATGTTATTATATATTATTACATATTATTATATATATATATTATAATCATAATTTCTATATTAAAACTGTTTGAATGATGTACCTATTTAAGTACCTACCCTCATGAGGATTTCACAATTTTGTATTCGAATTATTGATAGTATAATGAGCTCGGTATGCGTTAATTGAAGCCGAAACAATTTTAAAAAATATTTATTTTTCAAAAATTAAAAAATGTTTTACCGTCTTCGGCCATCGCAGATGTTGATTTTTTCAGTGCATTCGATGGAAAATTTTTGGCCGGAAGAGTCTCGCATACCTACTATACTTCAAGTAGGTAGGTATGCGACTCTTCCGGCCAAAAAAGTGGTTTGCGTAATTTTTTCCTGAAAGACTAAATAATTTACACTGAAAAATACACTGAAAAAATCAACAACCGCGGTGACGGTAAAAAAAATTAATTTTTAAGTTTTTTTAACATAATATGTTTCGGCTTTTCAAATTAACGCATACCGAGCTTACTAAAAACGTATAATGTTTACGTAACTATCAATTCGAATACAAATTTTTCTAATCCTTTTTTTATTCGAAAATACATCGTTTGTTCACAATAAGAGCCGTCTTGGAATTGGAGGGCACAGCTTCATATTATATACGGCAACGTAATATTATCGTAATTTGTGAAAACTCTGGTGAAAATAAGAAACATTGGTTGCTAGGAGACAATAATATGGGTACGCCAGTTCCGTCGTACCTATGAATTGCCGCAATTTCTTAGTACCTACCTGCGCTGACGGCATCTAGTAGCGGTTAAAAACCTAAATCTATGATGTCCAAGTCCACAAGATAGATAAGCTACATTTTCTAACACTTTTGTTTTGAAAAGAGCAACTGCTGAGTTTCTTGCCGGCTCTTCTCAGCAGATACAGCTTTCCGAACCGATGGTAGATTCCTGACCTGTCATAAGAGCCACAAGTTGGCCTACATAAAAGAAATAATTTTGAATTTTAATAGATAAAAAAATATCAAATTAAATAGGTATATGTATTTAAAAATATTTTGTACTCACCATAATGGTAAATAGATGGTAAAAGCTCAGGATAAACGCCGGGTTTTCCACAGATTAACGATTAGCTTTCTACGTTTTCACTACGAGTACGCTCGATCAGAGTGCGCTCCGATGACTACCTGTACTATAACTACTAAGTACCTACCCACTCAGTACTCAAAGTCAGAGTTCGGACGCTATTCGAGTGTGACATGTAATACCCTGTACAAACATTTAGATATTCGCTTTGAAATTCGGCAATGATGAGTCATAAACAAATGTATGTACCTACCTATTTCATAATATTATCGTGCGACCTTGAGTGTACTCGTGGTCGGGTCGTAGATAAATAATAGATAAAAACGAGCCGACTAAAGTACTCTGTGGATTAGTCTTACAAGTACGTTTCTGCAGGTGCGTCGCGTCGCGCGGTAAACTCAAACATACGGCCAAGTATGAGAGCGTTGCAGAAGCGTTTGCGTTGAACGCGGCCGCGGCGGCGCACGCCGCGCAACGCGCCGCGTGTGCAGAAACGTACCCTAAAGCTGAAGACTGACTTGGTGTAATGTATCGAGCTTTTCTATCTCAAACCTTGTAAGTTGTAACGTTAGTCTGTACTCAGTAATGTATCATTTGTAACTTGTAAGTTGTAACGTAGTCTGTACCATAGATAATACACTATATACTGGCAGTCTGTACCTACTCAGTAATTTATCATTCGCGGCGAGCGCCGCGTGCTTCCCTCGACTGTCGGTTTTTCGTGAATTTCCTTTGAGTGTTCAATTCAAGTCAGTACAGGTCGCGTCATCGCGAGAGCAAGTCGCAAGCGCACAAGCACAAATGGAGCACACTTGAGCTAAGAGCTCGAATGATACGTTACAAACACACGCTACAAGTCAGTCTGTGTCGCTGTATTGTAACAAAGATCGTCTCGAATAGTACCTACATTAAAATCCAACGTAAGCTGGAGAACTCCAGCTTTGGATTAGTAAATAATATCATAATAATATAGTAATATTAATATTATAAAGCGGTTTTATGTTTTCTTATGTTGACAAAATGCCAGCTACTAAAAGCTTGATTTTTAAAAATATTTTTTTTAATTTACTACACGTTTGTTAAATTAATTACAGGTTAACGAAAATGTAACATGTAGAAAAACATTTGTGAAAACAGAAAATAAATCGGTCAAAAAACAAATGAGATAAAAGCTGTTTAAGCTGTTTTACTGCGAATGTATGGCTGCATGACTGACTGGAGCTTTTGAGTTGTGACGTCATACCTCCATAGGGCTCTCTGTCTAAACGACTCTTAAAACAGTATTTTCGAGACTAGTTGAGAATTTGAGATGTTTAAAAAAAAATGGCATTGATATTTAAAAACGTTATTTTAAATAAATAAATATCAGTCAAATACCCAATTGTCCACAGTTGGACAACAGGTCTCTTGAAAGGATCACCACAGAACACGATCTTGTGCCGGCTGCATCCAGCGACTGGCAGCGACTCGCCTTAGAACGACAGTCGCCTTAGTCAGACAGTTCGGGGGGGGGGCGATATATCTGTTACGGTTAATGTGTAATGTGATTAATTGAATACCTATTATTAATAACTACCGATCATTATAACTACCAAGATTGATGGTTAAAGTAGTTAATAAATTATTTACTTTTTTCGGTGCTTATTAATAATTAGTTTAATTACACCTTACTCTTCGTAAATTTAATAAATTTTTAAAAATAACATTCGCTTAAAGGTAAAGCGTCGTAAACTTGGCCATCGCGATGGTCTAATAGGGCTTGGGGCGGGTGATGTGTTTAGGTATTATAAACACGATGCGACGGAATTACTGAATTACGGACTTTTCCGTGAATAAAACTTGTGGATTTGTGATAACCTAGAGCTACATGATGTAGGTCTATGCTTAGTGGCTACAATATCAATTCGTAATCGAGAATTCCTGAATTCCTAAATCCCCGGAGTTTGGGTGGGCAGTACCCTGCAGCATCAGGATTGAGGAGCTATAACCTAGAGCTCCATTATGTAGTCTATGCTTAGTGGCTACAATATCAATTCGTAATCGACAATTCCTTAATCCCCGCAGTTTGGGTGGGCAGTACCCTGCAGCATCAGGATTGAGGAGCTATAACCTAGAGCTCCATTATGTAGTCTATGCTTAGTGGCTACAATATCAATTCGTAATCGACAATTCCTTAATCCCCGCAGTTTGGGTGGGCAGTACCCTGCAGCATCAGGATTGAGGAGCTATAACCTAGAGCTCCATGATGTAGTTTATGCTTAGTGGCTCGGTCCCTATCCGAAATATCGCTGGTATTTTCTATTAGGTCTCGGTACGAGGAATCAAAATATTGCCTTTGGGCGGCACCATTAGGACCAGCCGTATATACTTGCATCTGGAAGTCCTTACTGTTGGCTCGGTTGGCCACTTTTATAACCACTCAGAAATGCTTGTACCTACCCGGAAATCCTTTCTGTTAGTTAGGTTCATCACAGCTTTGTTGTTATTTTTTTTTATGAAAACGTAGGAATACTTGCACCCGAAAATCCTTCCTGTTCCTTCCTTCCTTCCTGAAATCCTTACTGTTGGTGAGGTTGAAGGTGGCTGGAGAAAGGAGTCAGGTGGGGTTTTGAGGGGTTCGTCAGACTGTTTCTCGTTTGTTTTATCGCTTTTACCAAAGACAAAAGTGAATTATTAATAATAACCGATAAAAGTGATGAAAATCATAGTATTTATCAAATTTACCAAATGTTAAAAAAAAAAAAATAGTGTTGTGACTTGTGGTGTACAGAATATATTAGGTCTTTACCTATGAAATTGCCTTTCTTCAGTACTGGTCATTTCAAATAAAAAAAAGTTTGTAATGGCTCTGTATTCTAAATTCAAATTAATTTTCTTTAAAACCATGACATTCTATTTACAAACTCAGTCTTTTGTTTTTTGATTAACGTTGTATTTTCATTACATTTTACGTAGTAACTAGTACCTAATCTGTGATTACATTTGAACATTTTTCGTCATAATGGATACTTTAAAAATTCGTGTAATTATGGAATATGAGTTCCGTCGTGGCACCAACGCGACACAAACGGCCCGTAACATCAAAAACGTTTACGGAGAGGACTGTACAAACGATCGCACAACCCGTTATTGGTTTTCCCGGTTCCGTTCTGGAAATTTTGACTTGAAAAATGAAGCTCGTGGTCGTCCGGAGACTTTGGTTAACAATAATGAATTGAAGGCGATTGTGGAAGCTGACGAAACTCAATCTACAGCTGAGCTAGCAGCAGCTTTTGATGTAAGCATCAAAACAATATTGATCCATTTGCGACAAATTGGCAAGGTAAAAAAGCTTGATAGATGGGTGCCCCACGACCTTAACGATCGCCAGCGCAACGTACGCGTCGAGACCTGCCTTGCGCTGCTCAACAGGCAAAGAAATGAAGAAATTTTGAAACGAATTGTTACGTGCGACGAAAAATGGATTCTGTTTGACAATCAAAAGCGCTCAGCAAGTTGGTTAGACCCTGGTTCAGCACCAAAGCAATGCCCTAAACCAAAAATGACCCCTAAAAAGGTGATGGTCACTGTTTGGTGGTCTAGTGCGGGTGTGATTCACCACAGCTTTTTACAAAACGGCATGAGCATTAATGCAGATGTGTACTGTGAAGAACTGGAGAGAATGATGGAGAAGCTTGCACATCTGCAACCAGCTTTGGTCAATCGGTCGTCCCCACTGCTCCTTCACGACAACGCGCGACCCCATACTGCGCAACAGACAGTCTCCAAGCTGCAAGAGCTGGGGTTGGAAGCTCTCCCTCATCCGCCATACTCACCAGACCTTGCACCTACCGACTATTTATTTATTACTTTTTCCAAAATTTAGACAACTTTTTAGTGGGTAAAAAATTCAATTCCCGAGAGGCAGTACAAAATGCCTTTGTTGCCTCCTGTCCAGCTGATTTTTACAAGAAGGGCATCAATAAACTGCCAATGCGTTGGCAAAGATGCGTCGATTGCATGGGTGATTACTTCGAATAACAGAAATAAAAAAGTTTGAAAAATAAGTACTTTCACTTATTGCATACAAAACGGCAATTTCATAGGTAAAGACCTATTAAACTAGCGGCACGCTATGAAGGCCGGTTTGACGTTTGTCCGCTCATGAAGTTCCGTATTAATTGATAACGACTTTGAAGGAAATAATTGTATTACTTTATTGACGATAGTGATGTGCAGAGATTCATAAATTTTATCGAATGTAGTTTTAGGTTTAGGACTCAAAATTTATTTATTAAATTGATTTCTAAAATGTATACAAGTGTAGAAAAATCAGTTTGCACCATTTAAGGGGTGAATGTACTTGTGAATATGAACAATTTTCACTATGTGGACAAACCTCTGAAATCGCAAAAAAATATCAGCTGTTTCATACAAAAGGTAAAATTTTTATTTTTATATGATATATACCACAACTCGGCATTTGGTTATGGCGTGAAATACGTTAAAAATGGCGTAGATGCAAACATGAATATGTTAAAAGCGGAATTAGTACGTCTTTTAAAAGAAAACAAACCAACCAAGATCCGATACGTCATTGACGAAATAGCATTAGAACATGGGCACAGAGTTATACGGTTACCGCCTTACCATTGTGAGTATAATGCGATTGAGTTGGTGTGGGCTCAAATTAAGGGATATGCTGCAAGACACAATACAGAACCCCCATTTACCACAAAAAAAAATGCTAAAATTATTAGAAGAAGCTTGTGAACATGTGACTAAAGGAGACTGGGAAAAGGTTGTGAATAGAACTGTTAAATTAATAAGGGAAGATTATGAAAGAGATGTGAAAATAGATAATATTATAGAAAACGAACATATAATTATTAATGTAGGTGATGATAGCAGTGACGACAGTGAAAATAGTAGTATGGACGAATCTGATTAATTATGGCCTTTTGTGGCACCTTTTTTGGTATCTTTTGTATTCATATGTTTCTTGTGTGCATATAAAGTATGTATATTCATTTTCATTCAAATATTCAGTTCGTTCAAATAAATTAAATAAACATATACATTTTTGTTTTATTAAACCTATTTAATCAGGTACAAAAACAAAACTTAATTGTTTTTTGTTCGAGAATAAATTGACATTCCACATCACTATTGTAATGTGTCAAACCGGCCATCATAGCGTGCCGCTAGTGTAGGTACCTGATTAATAAAATAAAGTTACAATGCAAAGCTTTCACGCGAAATTAATGATCTGTCAGATTATGATACTTTGAGAGATGGTGGAGCAGATCCCCTGTTATAGGTTTCATTGCATACTTTTAGCTTGGCATGGCTTAGGTAGTTTAATTACAAGTTTAAAAAATTTTAAGCGCCGTTAATAGCCGAAGATAGTCCAAAATATCGAAGGGAAAATATAATAAATTAAAAAATATTTATTTCAATATTTTTCTTGGCACTGAGCCTGTAGGCGTCAGATACAAAGAGTTTTAAATACTGAAATACTAGCTGATGTTCGCGACTTCGTCCGCGTGGATTTAGTTTTTAAAAATCCAGTAGGAACTCTTTGATTTTCCGAAATAAAAGTAGCCTATGTCGCTCTCCAGGTTTTCAACTATACCGATGCAAAAAATCACGTCGATCCGTAGCTATAGTGCGACGTGATTGAAGGACAAGTCAAAAAACTAACAAAACAATTTTGCATTTACAATATTAGTAACAGCAATTACATTATATCATATATTATTATATTATGAATAATAATTAATATTATTCATATTATAAGTCATAAGCAGATCCATTCTTGTGAATCAAGAAATTAATGAAGTTTATTTAAAGCTTTATTTAGTCCAAGGCCCTGCTATCAAAGGAGGCAATAGCACCCGCTTCTTAGACAACATGCCCTGGGTGATGACACTTGGATGATGTATTAGTTTACTTATAGCACTTAAATATTTAGGTATATTTTTGTGAATACTTAAATGGTTTGTATTTAAAGAAAAAAGAAATTACAAGATAGCTATAATACCATTAATTCAAATATACAATACACATATAACCTTATCTACATATAATATGGTAGAGCTCCCATAACCCTCAAATACTGAATACTGAAATAAATACATTTAAATATATAAAAGGAAAAGGTAACTGACTGACTAACTGACTGATTTATCAACGCACAGTTTAAACCACTGCTGCACTGGACGGAACGGGCTGTTTGGCATACAGGTAACCATTATGATGTTCAGGCATCGGCTAAGAAAGGGTAAAATGAGGGTTTGAAAATTCGAAACGAAGCCGCGTATAAAAACTACTATAAAATTAAAAGTTGGTATCACAGTAAGGTACACACGGTCATCTCTGGGACTATAAGCATATTCAAATTATGTAGAGCACTTTCTTATGCATTTGGGTCACTAAACTAGCGGCACGTTATGATGGCCGGTTTGACGTTTGTCCGCTCATGAAGTTCCGTATTAATTGATAACGACTTTGAAGGAAATAATTGTATTACTTTATTGACGATAGTGATGTGCAGAGATTCATAAATTTTATCGAATGTAGTTTTAGGTTTAGGACTCAAAATTTATTTATTAAATTGATTTCTAAAATGTATACAAGTGTAGAAAAATCAGTTTGCACCATTTAAGGGGTGAATGTACTTGTGAATATGAACAATTTTCACTATGTGGACAAACCTCTGAAATCGCAAAAAAATATCAGCTGTTTCATACAAAAGGTAAAATTTTTATTTTTATATGATATATACCACAACTCGGCATTTGGTTTTCTAAATTGAAAATTTTTAAAAATGGAATCTAATACGATCGTCACATAGGATCGCTGGCTAGCACAACTACTACCTCCGGCAAACTCGCGTCAATGCTCAATGCAAAACAAAGCAGTTTCGAATTGACGTTGCTTCGAAAAGTATAAACTGTCAGTGCAATGCGATTGTGATATAGTTTTGACCTGGCTTTGGATTTCAAATATTGATACTGCATTACTGTTGACCCTTGCTCGTTAATTTGGACTCTGTTCAAGCCCTTTGTTGTGGATTTCGTCGATATGACCGAACGTACGCAGAGAACTGTTCTAAATAGTCAGACACGTGAGTTCGTAATACGCCTTCGTAACTATTTCGATCGTGAAGCTCAAAATGGAGGGCCAATTTTACCTATAACGTCAGTGGTTGAACGCGTAGCTGATGCGCTTAATATTGGACAACGAACTGTTAGACGGATAACTAAAAAAAAATATGGCGAGACTGGCACAGAAGAAAATAAACTTCACACACCAAAAAAGAGAAAACGAGCAAAACCAGTCGTAGGCATCGATAGCTTTGATGCCGATGCTATCCGAAGACATGTTTACGGCTACTATTTACAGAAGGAGTATCCAACAAGAAAAAAGTTGGTGCATTCACTGAAGGAAGCTGGATTATTCTTCGGTGGGGAAAGTTCTTTAACGAAGATTTTGAAGACCATTGGATTTCGATACAAAAAATGTAACAAACGCAAAATATTGATGGAAAGATTTGATATAGCGATGGCAAGGTATACTTTTTTACGGCAAGTGAAAGAAATCAAAAATTGGCAAAATGTTGTGTTCTTGGATGAAACATGGCTTAATGCTAACCATACTGTAGGCCGTTCTTGGAACGATGACACAGCAGCATCTACTTCCAAAGTTCCTGTAGGAAAAGGATCGCGACTTATAATTTGTCACGCCGGAACCATCAACGGGTTTGTCGAAGGTTCTCTCATGGCTTTTGCGTCAAAAACCACTGGAGACTATCATGAAGACATGAATGGAGAAAAGTTTACTGAATGGTTTACCTCAATGTTGTGTAGCCTCCCTGAACCATCTATTATAATTATGGACAACGCCCCATACCACTCGATGCAAATTGACAAGCCACCTGCCCAATCCCAAAAGAAAGCTGATATCGTCGCATGGCTTCGTAAAAATGGCGTAGATGCAAACATGAATATGTTAAAAGCGGAATTAGTACGTCTTTTAAAAGAAAACAAACCAACCAAGATCCGATACGTCATTGACGAAATAGCATTAGAACATGGGCACAGAGTTATACGGTTACCGCCTTACCATTGTGAGTATAATGCGATTGAGTTGGTGTGGGCTCAAATTAAGGGATATGCTGCAAGACACAATACAGAACCCCCATTTACCACAAAAAAATGCTAAAATTATTAGAAGAAGCTTGTGAACATGTGACTAAAGGAGACTGGGAAAAGGTTGTGAATAGAACTGTTAAATTAATAAGGGAAGATTATGAAAGAGATGTGAAAATAGATAATATTATAGAAAACGAACATATAATTATTAATGTAGGTGATGATAGCAGTGACGACAGTGAAAATAGTAGTATGGACGAATCTGATTAATTATGGCCTTTTGTGGCACCTTTTTTGGTATCTTTTGTATTCATATGTTTCTTGTGTGCATATAAAGTATGTATATTCATTTTCATTCAAATATTCAGTTCGTTCAAATAAATTAAATAAACATATACATTTTCGTTTTATTAAACCTATTTAATCAGGTACAAAAACAAAACTTAATTGTTTTTTGTTCGAGAATAAATTGACATTCCACATCACTATTGTAATGTGTCAAACCGGCCATCATAGCGTGCCGTACATATAGATCAACCAACTTATCTGTTCAGGTGACGGAGCCGCTAATGGAACGTTTAATATTGCTACTTAACTTTACAAGGAAATCAGTAAGTACTACGTTTTCTTGACATTGTATGGCACTCTCACTAGAAAAAACTGACAGCAGCTAAGACCATGAACACTTGTACAGCGGAGTTAAGCGGAATATTTTAAAATAGCCGCCTTACTTCCAATTTTGTCTATCTGAACCACTGAACTGTATAATTAATCTATGATTAGAACTGGAGAGGTACGTCGCCATATGTTTTTGGACATACTTGATTGACGCCATTTTGGCGCTGTAAGCGGATACGGGTTTCTCTGGAACTACTAACATTACAAATGGCGCACCGACCTTTAATTATGATTTCATAGATTAATTATATTATAGACCTCTACATTTATCAAAGATTTCAAATAATTTAACTATGATTTCGTATAATTTATCTATGATTTCATAAATTAATAATAGAGGTCGTTGCGTCATTTCCATTATTAGTTCCAAAGAAACTCGTACGTCAAATGTGGCGCTTCAAATTGATCCATACTTAAGCTGTCATTTGTATAGGCACAGCCAATCAAGTGTTAATCATAGATTAGTTAGAGTTCAGTGCTCTGAACAGATAAGTTGTTTCCACTGCAATTTATTCGATGACGTCATGTCCCATAGAGCAAAAGGGAACTATCGAACTTTGTGGGTCTACATAAAAATACTTACGATACAATAATAAGGTACGTATCATTTGTATAAGGTACAGTCAATCAAAGTGTTAATCATAGATAATTATAGTGTTCAGTGATCTGCACGCCTAGCATGCACGCGCGAGAAAATTTTGTATCTATATCGACACAAGAATAGTTGCACACATAGATTCGTCGAACGAGAAATTAGTCTACATCGACAATATCTATGTCTCTTCGCGCGAGATATCACTTCGACGTGCACGCTAGGCGGGCTGAAAAGATAAGTTGGTGGCTGGCACTGCAATTTATTCGATGACGTCATGTTCCATAGAGCAAATGGGAACTATCGAACGTCGTGGGTCTACATAAAAATACTTACGATACAATAATAAGGTACGTATCACAGTGGTAAGACGCAACAATCAGCAACCTCACGTTACACGTAGACGAGGCCTTTCGCGCGCATTTACGAGTTAAAGCAGTCTTTCCATCAGGGATTTAGCTAAGCTAATGAGCTAAAGGTACAATTTATGGTATTCTGGTACCCTTTCATTACTTTTAGGCTGAAATAAATATACATATGTCGCGGGGTTATTGCAAAATGAATGACACTGAAGTTGCGTATTACTTCCTAATCACAATACAATAATAATAATTTTCTACTAATGTAAACATTTAGTTACACCAATACCTACTATAGGAACATTGTAGCAGCATAACAATTATATAGTTAATAGACTATTCATATAAATGCTCTTACAGACGAAATGCATTGTTTTCAGTAAAGCAACAACAACCATAGAGTGTGCAGTTAGTCTGTTGAGAGCTTTACCGTTGTCTAAACATCGAAATAATAGTGTTCATACACTCAAGTATTTCTAATAAGCCTTAACATTTCCTCTAGAGATTTAATAGCTCTATATTATGAAATAAGTGAAATAAATCTGAACACGGAATTATAATACGTAATGATTAAATAATAAAGACTAGAACTCTATAATAGCTTTTACGAAGGAATCTTCGATTTGGAATGTGATATTCTACCCAAATAATAAAATAATAACGATGGACGATTTGTGTAAAAATTAATACTACTGCTTCTAATCACTAATCAGTAAGAGGGAAATACACCGACAGTAATAATCCTTATGCAGAATGTTTCCTCTGGGCTGCCATAAATTTAATATGAATATTGCAGAAATGTTTAAAGTGTAAGGCCCTCTTAAAATTGTCATGTGAGGGACACTTCACGTTTTACCCCCAAAGGCACGCGTATAGATTCTACAAACGCAATCAAAAATCATATATGAACCAGAGAGACAAAACGTTCAAACATATTATAATAAAACCTGTTTTTTCTTATAATATATCTAAAAAGGTAAACAAATCGCAATTAAGAGGACTATTAAATTTCGCATCCCTCTCTCGCACATTCTAATATTTTCAATGATTGTAAAAATCTCAGATACTTTTGGTGATGTTGTCTACATTTGGTCAATTAATATTACGAGTATCTGCGATAGTTAAATTACGGATGTTTTGGACATATTTTTATTATCACGTATCTAGTTTTTGAGAGAATAAGAGCGATAAAATTTAATAGTTGTTTTCGCCCCTTTTCACTATCAAAATCATAATAAAACTAGTACCTATATCATAAAATAAAACTATATATCTAAAATATCCATCATTTATCGAAGATAATAATTGACCAAATTTTGTCAATAGTATCTGAGATTTTCACAATCATTGAAAATATTAAAATGTGCGAGAAAGAGGGATGCGCAATGTAATACACCTCTCAATAGCCAATCAGAGGTGATTGCGATCGTCGCACTTTAGCAAGCAATTTTAGACAATCTAGTAACAGCTGGTATCAAATACAAATCAGAAGCTCAAGAAATTTTACATCTGAATAGGCAGTATGGTGATGGATCTTTGCCTGTCCTGAAGAGGGCAAAAACGACAACATTAGAAACTTAAGCTGACTTTTCACTATGCAATGGGGTATAATATAAATTATATCCTCAAATATAAATTACATCTCACGATTGATGTTTACACTATGAGATATATTTTATCGACCAGTTCGACACTGAATTAGCCAATCAAATAACGCGGCCGCGGGTATCCTTGATAATATCGCTCGGTCGGTCGAAAAAATATCTATAGTTTGGGATGTAATGACATATCGGATGACATTTCCAAAATAAAATAGGGTGTGTTAGGTAAATGGAATAGAAGCCCAAGGCATCATTACTTTTTTTTTTAGTTTTAGCAACTTATTATAATCTTAATTCTATCAATATTGCGGTGTTATTGATTGAATTAAGATCATTATAAGTTAGCAAAACTCAGTAAAACTAAAAAAAAAAGTAACAAAATGCCATGGGCTTCTATTCCATTTACTTACTTCTATTTTTTCCGAGACGCTGGAAAATGTCATCCAGTATATTATATTCAAGTGTAAAGGGTTCCATTTCAAAGCAAGGCGAACGATATTTATTTATATATCGGGATTTAATTTAAATTATATTATATTATATCGCATAGTGATAGGCTTTACACTGGGACCGGTGCAGGGAGGTCCCGCGGCTCCTCCTTGGCGAAGGAGAGGAACACCTCCTCGAGCGTGGTCTCGGTGACGGAGTAGTCCTCCAGCAGGTGCGCTTTACACAGGGACCGGTGCAGGGAGGTCCCGCGGCTCCTCCTTGGCGAAGGAGAGGAACACCTCCTCGAGCGTGGTCTCGGTGACGGAGTAGTCCTCCAGCAGGTGCGCTTTACACAGGGACCGGTGCGGGGAGGTCCCGCGGCTCCTCCTTGGCGAAGGAGAGGAACACCTCCTCGAGCGTGGTCTCGGTGACGGAGTAGTCCTCCAGCAGGTGCGCTTTACACAGGGACCGGTGCAGGGAGGTCCCGCGGCTCCTCCTTGGCGAAGGAGAGGAACACCTCCTCGAGCGTGGTCTCGGTGACGGAGTAGTCCTCCAGCAGGTGCGCTTTACACAGGGACCGGTGCAGGGAGGTCCCGCGGCTCCTCCTTGGCGAAGGAGAGGAACACCTCCTCGAGCGTGGTCTCGGTGACGGAGTAGTCCTCCAGCAGGTGCGCTTTACACAGGGACCGGTGCAGGGAGGTCCCGCGGCTCCTCCTTGGCGAAGGAGAGGAACACCTCCTCGAGCGTGGTCTCGGTGACGGAGTAGTCCTCCAGCAGGTGCGCTTTACACAGGGACCGGTGCAGGGAGGTCCCGCGGCTCCTCCTTGGCGAAGGAGAGGAACACCTCCTCGAGCGTGGTCTCGGTGACGGAGTAGTCCTCCAGCAGGTGCGCTTTACACAGGGACCGGTGCAGGGAGGTCCCGCGGCTCCTCCTTGGCGAAGGAGAGGAACACCTCCTCGAGCGTGGTCTCGGTGACGGAGTAGTCCTCCAGCAGGTGCGCTTTACACTGGGACCGGTGCGGGGAGGTCCCGCGGCTCCTCCTTGGCGAAGGAGAGGAACACCTCCTCGAGCGTGGTCTCGGTGACGGAGTAGTCCTCCAGCAGGTGCGCTTTACACAGGGGCCGGTGCAGGGAGGTCCCGCGGCTCCTCCTTGGCGAAGGAGAGGAACACCTCCTCGAGCGTGGTCTCGGTGACGGAGTAGTCCTCCAGCAGGTGCGCTTTACACTGGGACCGGTGCAGGGAGGTCCCGCGGCTCCTCCTTGGCGAAGGAGAGGAACACCTCCTCGAGCGTGGTCTCGGTGACGGAGTAGTCCTCCAGCAGGTGCGCTTTACACAGGGACCGGTGCAGGGAGGTCCCGCGGCTCCTCCTTGGCGAAGGAGAGGAACACCTCCTCGAGCGTGGTCTCGGTGACGGAGTAGTCCTCCAGCAGGTGCGCTTTACACTGGGACCGGTGCGGGGAGGTCCCGCGGCTCCTCCTTGGCGAAGGAGAGGAACACCTCCTCGAGCGTGGTCTCGGTGACGGAGTAGTCCTCCAGCAGGTGCGCGAACTCGGCGCGCAGCCGCTCCAGCTCCGTGAACAGCTCGCTGTAGCGCATCGTCTCGTTGATGTGGTAGTGCAACATCGTCTGAAACACCATAACACCTGCAGCCACTGACCTCTAATGATAGGGTGTTTTACTCTTTTTGAAAAGTGTCTAAGGTGATAAATATACTAGCAGAAAATTTACTAAAATTTTATTCAGTCGTTAAGTACCAATAAAATGCATTTAAATTTCGCATTTTAAATTTTCGCGCGTAATTATGTGATGCATTCATGAGACGGGTATGTCGGCGCGGGAGGTTCATGTCCCTCTAGCCAAGTTACACTTCGTTGTATCTATTCTCTTTCTACGATTGTTGTCACTTGAAGTTTTGGCTAGGGGTAGACTAGATGGCGCTGCAGCTGATCAAAGACAGAAGTGTATTGATAATATTTCGCGGCATTTTGTATTATGTTTTAAATACTAAAACAAACAATACAAAATGCCCCGAAATATTATCAATACATTTTCTGTCTTTGATAGCTGCAGCGCCATCTAGTCTAGCTCTAACCAAAACATCAAGTGACAACGATCGTAGAAAGAGGATAGACATAACGAAGTGTAACTTGGCTAGAGGGGCTGTGGTGCCTAGAGGAACGCGTGCAGATGTACTGAGATCCCACTTCTTCCTTTTCTATTACAAATAGGAATCATAAGAACCTATTAAGGCGGTGGTGATGCTTATTTCCCGGACGAAGTCGGGGCGGGCCGCTAGTATGAAATTACAATTACCGTGTGTTCGTCACGCAAGGTGCAGTTGAATTTTTGCTGCAACGCCGCCTTCAGACGTGTCACGTCAGGCTTAGCGCTGTCCGTCACTGAAAATGAAAAATCAATTGTACATGAAATATGGAAGAAACTACACTTTAAAACTACATACTGCTGCACGCGGATTTGTTAATAGAAAAGTTTTAAAATTCATGCGGTAAAATGGCGTCGTTCGTGACGTCACCTCTGTATTTTGGTTTAGTAGTTTGTCAAAGTTTTGTGACGTATCGCCAGAATGGTGTTCAATTCAACATGACGGAGTGCTGTATTTTATAGTTTTATTTTATCAAAATAAATATCGATATCGCTCAAAATAGAAAAATAAATACGGGTTTTTATGATCCATGAATTCTATTTTATTTGATAAATTCATAATAGGGTATTTTACTATTTTTTGAAAAGTGTCTAAATTTGATTCTAAGGTGATAATAAACTACTAGAAAATTTACTAAAATTTTATTCAATCGATAAGTACCAAAAAAAACATTTAAAGTTTGCCTTTCAAATTTCCGCGCGTAAACGCTACACGCCTCACGTCAAGTCACGTCAGACGATGTGGTGACGTCGTAAGAGCAGTATTCGGCAGTAAATTCGTTCGCTCAAATGGTTGGCGCCCTTTGTAAAGCCGACACATAGCGACCACCGGTACATGCCGAAGGCGGCGCGACTTATGTGACCCACTGTGTACTTTAGTGCGTCACGCTAAATGTTTGTGTGTTGTATTACAATGATAGTAAGTATATGTATATAAAGTGATGATTCAGATCTAATACTATCAGTATTTTGATTTTGTATTTTTCATTAAGTAATCTAAAAAAAAAGTAAATAAATGATGGTACCAAATGATTAAATAATGTAATTATTTATTTTCACATAGTTTCTAAAATACCATGATCATGACATGATCGCGATGCGCCCGCACAGCGCCTCCATCTCGTCCATGCTGGACACGACACACGACACACGACATACCGTCAAATTCAAATTCAAATTATTTATTTTGCCAGATTGAGTATTATAAAGATGTTATGAAACAATAATTTCAAGCACTTCAACCGCCACAGAGTAGCATGCAAAAGAACCAAAAGAAACAGTCACACAGTTATATAAAACTACATTTAAATTAATACCAATAGAGACCCAATTTTTTTGTTATTGTCAACGTCAATTCTACAAATTGCAGATATTATTAATAATGAATGTCATAAATTAAAACATGTCAGCAAATTATTCAAAAAAAAAAAAAAATACATATTTTAAATCATGTACTCCCCAATTGTATAATAGTTTTTGCTTAAAAGGTATTCTTTTAATTTATTTTTAAATAGGAAAATATTCTCAATTTTGTAAAGTTCAGCTGGTAATTTATTATACAGTCAGCGGCGTCGCCGTGCGTGGCCAGCTTCAGCAGCACGGCGTGCCCCGCGGCGTGCGCGGCGCGCAGCTCGGCGGCCTCGCCCAGCGCGACCACGCGCCCCGCCGACATGATCGCGATGCGCCCGCACAGCGCCTCCATCTCGTCCATGCTGGACACGACATACACGTTTTTTAAATTATAAATTATAATAATAGATTGCGTAGTAGCCCCAGTAGCCCAACACCGTTACCTGTGTGAAGTGATGACTAGCGCCCGCGTCTTGGCGGCGCGTCTCACGGCCGCCCAGACGCGGCGGCGCGCGGCCACGTCGACGCCGGCGGTGGGTTCGTCCAGCAGCGTGACGGCGCCGCCGCAGCACAGCGCCGCCGCCGCCGCCAGCCGCCGCGCGCACCCGCCCGTGTAGCCTGACACCGTTACCTGTGTGAAGTGATGACGAGCGCCCGCGTCTTGGCGGCGCGTCTCACGGCCGCCCAGACGCGGCGGCACGGTAATATTATCTGTATACAGTATTGTAACTCGGCCGTATCTTTGACATAAATGCCTACAGCCGCGCGGTACGTAAACATGCGATAGGGCTGCCCGCCTCCAGCATTTTAATTACATTTGCCTACTTTGTGTTTCCATTTAGTTTTGTGATTGTAAATATACTTTTTTTTATATAAACAAATAAAATACTTTGTGAATTAAATAGGAAGTGTTCAATAAAAATGCGTGTTGTTTTTTGATTGGTAGATTTAATTAAAAAAAACCGGCCAAGTGCAAGTCGGACTCGCACACCGAGGATTCCGTACTCTAGAAGTAAAAGTAAAACGATAATATTATATAAATTTGCTTATTAATCGTTAACTTTGTTTGTGGAGGTCTATTGTTAATATAAAAAAAAAACTATGCTAGTTAGAGCGTTGGTTTTATTTTTTCTTTAAAATATACATAAACCTCTATTGACCATAATTATTTCTGATTTTTCGATTGGTAAACTTCGGAGATAAGGGGGGGGGGGGGGGGGGGGGGGGGAACGGTATATTTTTCGACATTTTGCCCGATTATTCAAAAACTATTATATTTAAAAATAAATAAAAATTTGTTTTAGAATGTACAGGTAAAGCCCTTTCATATGATACCCCACTCGGTATAGTTATCTTACTTTGAAATTTCAAACTCCCGATTTTTCCTCTTTTTTAATTAAACTAAAAAGAATTTTTGATTTTTGATTTATTTATTAATCCAGACATCTTTTTTTCGGGAGATAAAAGGAAATACCTTATCCATTAAAAATACACACATTTTGTACCTACCTACTAGTAAGTAAAATTATTTTAGAGTCTTACCTTTCAGAGTTTCCAGGTAATTTAAAAAAAGTTATCTCTGGATGCGTTATTGACGAATTCATGCAACCAAAAACAGCACAATATATCCTCCTCGTCATATTAAATATTTACTTGAACTTATTTTTAGTAAAAAAATTGCGCAGTTATTGTTAAAAAACATAACACCGTCCGTTCGTCACTGCGGCACAGTCGCGACTGTCTGCGTACCGAGCGCTTACCGAGATCGAGGCGCGTAGGCATAGCTCACGCTTCGTCCGTTTGTATGAAGTTACAATACTGTATACAGATAATATTACCGTGGCGGCGGCGCGCGGCCACGTCGACGCCGGCGGTGGGCTCGTCCAGCAGCGTGACGGCGCCGCCGCAGCACAGCGCCGCCGCCGCCGCCAGCCGCCGCGCGCACCCGCCCGTGTAGCCCGACACCGTTACCTGTGTGAAGTGATGACGAGCGCCCGCGTCTTGGCGGCGCGTCTCACGGCCGCCCAGACGCGGCGGCGCGCGGCCTCGTCGACGCCGGCGGTGGGCTCGTCCAGCAGCGTGACGGCGCCGCCGCAGCACAGCGCCGCCGCCGCCGCCAGCCGCCGCGCGCACCCGCCCGAGTAGCCCGACACCGTTATCTGTGTGAAGTGATGACGAGCGCCCGCGTCTTGGCGGCGCGTCTCACGGCCGCCCAGACGCGGCGGCGCGCGGCCACGTCGACGCCGGCGGTGGGCTCGTCCAGCAGCGTGACGGCGCCGCCGCAGCACAGCGCCGCCGCCGCCGCCAGCCGCCGCGCGCACCCGCCCGAGTAGCCCGACACCGTTACCTGTGTGAAGTGATGACGAGCGCCCGCGTCTTGGCGGCGCGTCTCACGGCCGCCCAGACGCGGCGGCGCGCGGCCACGTCGACGCCGGCGGTGGGCTCGTCCAGCAGCGTGACGGCGCCGCCGCAGCACAGCGCCGCCGCCGCCGCCAGCCGCCGCGCGCACCCGCCCGAGTAGCCCGACACCGTTATCTGTGTGAAGTGATGACGAGCGCCCGCGTCTTGGCGGCGCGTCTCACGGCCGCCCAGACGCGGCGGCGCGCGGCCACGTCGACGCCGGCGGTGGGCTCGTCCAGCAGCGTGACGGCGCCGCCGCAGCACAGCGCCGCCGCCGCCGCCAGCCGCCGCGCGCACCCGCCCGAGTAGCCCGACACCGTTACCTGTGTGAAGTGATGACGAGCGCCCGCGTCTTGGCGGCGCGTCTCACGGCCGCCCAGACGCGGCGGCGCGCGGCCACGTCGACGCCGGCGGTGGGCTCGTCCAGCAGCGTGACGGCGCCGCCGCAGCACAGCGCCGCCGCCGCCGCCAGCCGCCGCGAGCAACCACCCGAGTAGCCCGACACAGCGCGCGCCGCGTACTTCTCCAGCCCTAAACAACATAGTGCTGGTATGAGAAAAGGTTCATCTCGGCTAGCCCTAGCTAATAGGGTATTTTACTCTTTTTTTGAAAAGTGACATAATTTGATTCTAAGGTATTAATAAAATACTACTAAAATTTATTAAAGTTTTATTCAATCGATAAGTACAAAAAAGATGCATTCAAACCGTGCGTAAACGCTAACGCCATGTGATGACGTAATCTGGATAGTAAATTCGTTCGCTCAAATGGTTGGCGCGCTTTCTAAGGCCGACACAAAACGACCGCTGATTCGTGTCAAAAGGTTAGTCAAAAGGCTTCTGTGACCCGCTGTGTACTTTACTAGCTACGTCGCGTTAAATGTGTGTTGAATTATATAACTTATAAAGTGATGATTCAGAACTAATACTATTAGTATTTTGATATTCCGTTACTTCATTCATGTAAAAAAAATGAGGTACTAAATGATTAAATAATGTATTTAATTATTTTCACATAATTTCCAAAACACCTTGTAAGAGTACGTACGTTATGTTCTGCAAACTATTTGAGCGGATGAACTATAAACTACTGACATGTTGACGTAGTTTCATGACGGGTACCGTTTCGAGCGTTTCGATAAAAAAATTTAAAAGTTTGAAATAAAATATAATAGAGCTTAATCTGAAAATAAAGTATTATGTGGCTAAAAAAAGTGCCCTCCAATTAAAATTTTCAAAATATATTTAAATGTATAAAATTCGTCCAGTTACCTACAATTTTACTGTATAGAGTGATTGAAGGACAAACCAACAAAGACACTTTCGCACTTATAATATTATAGTATGATGATATTATCTCTCACACACTAAACAAGTGAATCATGTTCTAGCGCTCATACATATGGGGATGCATAATGTGTGTCTGGGGGGATGTTTGACCCTTCCAATAGGTCTGGCAGCTTACAGATAATATCGCAATAGTTCCCTGAGTATCATGTATAAAAATCAGAACTGAGAATATAAGTTAACTTAAATTATATACTTTTTGGGAGCTTCAAAGCGTCTGGCTAAAGTTACCGCCGCCCGGCGGTAAGCGTCTGGCAGTATTAATTTATTAATTTTTACAATAGGTATTCTTTAAAACATATATGAAAATCAGCCCTGAGAATTTAAGATGAGTTATTCTAGTTTTTACCTACCTTTAGCACCTGGTATCTGGAAATTGGCCGTCGGCACAATCTAGCTGGTACGCATACACTGAAAGGACATTAGAACAGTACTCTATCGTACACAAATAATTGCTGAGAAAATAACTTAGGTCTGGCGGCACTGGGATCTTGGACCATAATATTCATTTTATAATTTTGTGAACTGAAACTTCCATTTCCCGATTTCTTATTTGCTATTATATTCTATTTATCAGGTCTCGTTGCACTAGTGTATCTATAGAATAGAATAGAATAGAATAGAAATGTTTTTTATTCAAATAAACTTTTTTACAAGTGCTTTTGAATCGTCGATGAGTCTACCACTGGTTCGGAATGCCATTCCTGCCGAGAAGAACCAGCAAGAAACTCTGCAGTTGCTCTATGTTGCAGTTGCTCTATGTGCAGTTGTTATGTTATGTGTGGATATCTACACTTATAATAAAACTGTAACTGGAAGATTTCTGTACATTTAATATATTTTGAAAATTTTAATTGGGGGATGCTTTACTATCGATACTGAGCCCAAAACAGATTTTTATTTAATTTTTGTCTGTTTGTTTGTCCTTCTTTCACGTAAAAACTACCGCACAGATTTCTACAAAATTTTATACCGTGGTAGCTTATTACTCGGGTCAACATCTAGGCTACTTTTTATCCCGGAAAATCAAGGAGTTCCCGAGGGACTTTAAAAACTAAATCCCCGCGGACAAAGTCGCGGGCATCAGCTAGTAATATCTATATTGCCTATGCAAAGTGAACCAACTTTTAAACAAGTTTTGACTGTATTTGTAATCCCATGATTGGTTTATAGTCGAGTCATTTGGTAGTTTCACCTGGAAATTTTTCCGGGAGTTTTGAAAATTGGTGATTTTATAGATTTCGACGTGCTCTTTTCGAATTTTCACTTTGCCACCTCGTATCTTTGACGCTCGCGCCGCCATATGGGAAAAATGGCGCTTAGAAACAGTTTTTTGGCAATAACTTCTTTCCGACACATTTTACAATGAAAATAGATTTGTAGTAAATTAACAGAAAACTATAATTTATGTAGAGACCTTTTTTTGTAGAATTTTGATTAGGCGTACGAGCGCCGCAAAGTCCACTCCAACACCCGTTTTGACCAAATAACTAATCGATTCGATAGAGTAAGTGGCGCGTTTTTTTTTTTGTGGTATCGCCAGTACGCCTAATACACCTTCAATTTTGGCCATCAATTCGTCCAGAGATAATTTACACTCTTCAGAATACTGCTCGAGATAAGAGTAAAATATAATGCATTGCAGTTTCGATCTCGTTTGTATAGAGACCTTTTTTTGGGTTCCGTAAGTACTCCGTTCTAAAAACGGAACTCTTATAAGATTACTTCGTTGTCCGTCTGTCAAGACCCTATTTCTCAGAAACGCGTGGACGTGTCAAGTTGAAATTAAAATCAAATACTCAGGTCTGCAATCTCTTGCAGCAGTGAAAAAATCAAACTTCGAAGTGGACGCAATCAAAAGATGCGGCCTTTTTTTATTTCGCCAGTTGGTGGTGCGTGGTACAATTTTTTCCTGCACAAATTGTGATATTGACTGCGACCAAATCATAAACATGCTCGAGACCCTCAATAATTACTCGAATCATCATTACGAGCTCTAGCAAATTCTATAAATATTTATCAAATGAAGATGTATCGTGTACGCTGAAAGTATTGATTTTACAAGATAACTACAGAAAATTTACTACAATTTATGTAGAGACCTTCTACATAAATTATAGAAAATTTTCTGTAGTTAAATTTATTACATAACTATTTTCATCGTAAAATGAGTCGCAAAGAAGTTATTGTCAAAAAACTGTTTTTGGGCGCCATTTTTCCAATATGGCAGCGCGAGCGGCAAAGATACGAGGTGGCAAAATGAAAATTCAGAAAGAGCACGTAAAAATCTATAAAATCACCGATTTTCAAAATTCCCCGAAAACTTTCTAGCTTACCCCTTTTTGAGCATCAAATGACTGTACTATTAAGACCTCATATAATGGTATTTTTAATAGAGTATTCGACTGCTATTTGTTTATATATTTAAAATAAAGCTTTTAAATAATACAACGGCATTTTTCTTTTTTAAATATATTAACTAGTCTCAGAAATATAGAGCTTTAAAGTTTGCTGTTAGACAAAGAGAGCGCTACTCTACCTACTGTGATGTCACAAACAAAACAGTAACTCTATACACTCTTCATACAAGTTTAAGAAAGAGATAATAATTATAATCGCAGTATCGCAAATTTTGATGGATTTATTTTCTGTTTTTACGAAGTTATTCTTACATGAACATCAACATTTTGACAACAGTCAAATACCCAATTGGCCAAAATGTTCGTTGGATTCGCTGAGAGCTATTTAGTTATTTGGGTTGATAGCGGGGATCCAAGAGCTGGCAAGTTTTCTAAATGATCTACGCCATAAGTCTCACTTCGTATCTCTTTATAACTTTACCTATACGATCGCTACGGATTTCGGCTTATTGCTTGCAAACGCGAAATACAATACGGTGCTAAAAGTAAAACAATAAGGGTTCAGGCCTCTTCATTACATGATTCGGGATCACTCACCCACAATCTGTATCCACGTCTTGGCCTCAGAGTGCACGTCATGAGGGCCGAGTCCCCGCAGAGTGAGCAGCAGCGTGAGGTTTTCGCGCCCGCTCAGGAACGCGTCCAGCCCGGAGAACTGCGGGCAGTAGCCCAGCGACTGCAGGTACTGTGCACAAGCCACACATGTCATACGTTAGTTATTATCAAATCTGTACAAATAAAAAAATTAGTGTGCTTCAGCCCACACGACTGAAGTAAAACTTACGAAACTGGCTATGAGAGAAAGAGAGAAAGAAAATGTGTGCTCGCACCTCTCTCTCTTGCCCCTACGGTAATATACGAAACGTAACCCTCTTCCTATTTTCACTAACGTATATCTCCTTCTCCCTCATGCGTCATGCTCGTGAACGGGTGCCACCGGCGGAAATGGGGCTACTTTCTGCCTGCCCGTCTTAACATGTGTTGAATTATAATTAGGTATGCTTTTGTGGAACTTCCCCTCATTGTGGAAACACTGCATACAAAGCATAATATCTATTATATTGTAAACTTGTTTTGAAAAGAGCAACTGCCGGTTTCTTGCTGGTTTTTCTCGGCAGAAAGGGCATTCCAAACCAGTGGTAGACTCACCGACGATTCAAAAGCACTTGTAAAAAAGTTTATTTGAATAAAAAACATTTCTATTCTATTCTATTCATAGGTTAGTTATTAACAAATCTGTACAAATAAAAAAACGAGTGTGCTTTAGACCACACGACTGAAGTAAAAAAAGTAAATGTGTGCTCGCACCTCTCTCTTTCTTGCCCCTACAGTGATATACGAAACGTAACTCTCTCTCTTTCTATCTTCACTAACTTATATCTCCTTCTCAAATTCCGTTCGCCTCGCCTGATCACACTTTTCGTAACGCATTCACCAGCTTACCTACTCCCCAAGTCAAGGGTGCATAAAGAAGTTTTACTTCAATAAAATCTTTACTATTTTTAAAAACGCCCAAGTGTATTTTTTTGTTAGTTTGAGGTTTTTAAAAATCTCACGGAATCTGAGATGAAAGGTAGCCTAATGTCACCATCCAAGCCTTGCATAGTTATGCAAAAAAATCTCGCCGATCCCTTGCTCCGTTGCTGCGTGATACTCCACTACGGATTCGCGGTGAAAAGTTAGTTAATATTATGTTAAACGCATTGTGGGGGAACTGGAATGCTCACGTCAGCGTTACACGTCGCCTGCGAGCGATGCCTAAGTAAGTTAGTCGCGAGGTACCACGCGATTCAACCAGTTGTGTGTTTAAAATAGTGTGAATGTGACTTTATCTAATTTAACTCTAATAAATGTATTTTCCAAATTGTTATGCGTGAATGTGATATATAAATTAAACTAACATCAAAAGCAGTGTAGCCGAGTTTTAATGTAGTTGGACCCCGCACCAACAGTTGGACGAGGAGACCAGTACCTGGAGTCAGCACCACCATCAAGAACCGACCCTCGTACCAACAAGTGGTGACCCCGACGTGATATGAACACGCAACCTTCTGATCTGGAGTCCCGACGAGCGACGCACATGGATGGGGGCACTACTAACAAGTGGTGACCCCGACGTCCGACATGCCCAGGCGTATCAACAAACAACGCGCACGGACCGACGAGAAACGCGCTCATTGATAGGGGGCACCAACAAGTGGTGACCCCAGCGCCCAACGCCCGACGCACGACGCCCGACGACCGGCATGCACCCGACGAACAATGACCCCGACGAACACGCTCATGGATAGGGGCACCAACAACAAGTGGTGACCCCGACCATCAACGCACACGGCCCGACGAACAACGCGCACGCACCTGCACCCTGCATACCTGAGTTTCGAGTTCCACGTACGTATCCGCGCGCCACGTAGACCGAGATGACGCAACCGACGCCGATCGCGCCCGGAGCGGCGAACGACCTTGCAGCGATAGGGTTGTCATCAAGGATACCCCAGTTCTGGGCGGATATGCCCAAACTGTGGTTCTTGCAGTTTGAAGCGGTCATGGGACCCCAACACCAGAGCGACGCCGTCAAATACGATATGGTCTTGAGCAAGCTAGGGAAAGAGGAACTCACGCAGGTGGGAGACATCATCGGGAACCCACCGGAACAGCAGCGTTATGTGGCACTTAAGGCCAGGTTACTCAAGGTTTTCCAAGCCAGCGCGGAAGCACAGTTTCACAAGCTCGTCTCCGGAATGGATCTAGGCCAACAGCGACCGTCGCAACTGCTAGCGAAGATGAATGAGCTCGCAAGGAATTCAGGAGCGGCAGGGGACACAGTAAAGAATCTTTGGCTGACGCGGTTACCACCGTGGGTTCGAGCGATCCTAGCAGCTAACAAGGCAGACACGAAACTGGAGGACCTCGCAGAAATTGCGGATAAAATCATGAATAACCTACGAAACGGAGAAATTTCAGCCGTCGATAGCACGTCCATGTCCACGCCAGCAGCAGATGTTAATAGCGAGCTGTTAACTCAGCTACGAAGCATGTCCATGGAACTAAAAACCCTGCGAGAAGAGGTGAACACCATTAGCAATCGGCATCAGCAGCAGCAGCAGCAGCAGCGGTTTCGTAGACCCTGGAGGCGCGACCGATCTCAATCAAGGTCCAGGTCCAGCACACCGCGACGTACACCCCGCAGCCCAGATTGGTTGTGTCGATACCATTTCCGGTTCCGGGAAGCAGCACGGCAATGTGAGTCTCCGTGCAGTTGGAAGAAGCCGAGCAAGACGGAAAACTAGGACAGGTGCAGTCTGATGCGATGGTAGAGTGCATCGGTAATAACGAAAACCACCGCTTGTGTATCTTAGACTCAAAAAACGGCATGAATTTTCTTATCGATACAGGCGCGAATGTATCAGTGGTACCTGTTTCTAAAGTCAGTGCTAAACACCGTAGATGTAGTGTCGGTGATTATAAACTTTTCGCCGCAAACGGCACGGAAATAAAGACATTCGGCGTAATAACATTAGAGCTTAATTTAGGATTAAGGCGCAGTTTTAAGTGGTCTTTCATAATTTGCGACGTAAGTCAACCAATCATCGGTGCAGATTTTCTAAAAGAACATCGATTATTGGTAGACTTACACAACAAAAAATTAGTAGATTCAGTAACCAATTTATATACTATAGGTACTATTAGAAATTGTAATCATTCGTCTATCAAGAGCATACACGAATCGCATCCGTTTCGTGACCTATTAGAGGAGTATTCCGACATCACGAAACCTGTGTCATTTAAGGAGACCCGATTCACACACGCCGTCAAGCATCACATAGAGACGACCGGACCACCTGTGTATGCAAAGCCACGACCGCTACCGCCAGGTAAGTACCAAAAGGTAAGAGACGAATTTCGTTATATGCAGGAACTAGGTATATGCAGGCCATCGCGAAGTCAATGGGCTAGTCCGCTTCACGTCGTCCAGAAAAAGGACGGCGGTATACGACCCTGTGGAGATTATCGTCGATTAAACGCAGTGACGAAACCCGATAGGTACCCAATACCTAGAATTCAAGATTTCACTTACGGTTTGTCAGGTAAAATAATTTATACTCACCTTGATATTAATAGAGCATACCACTTTATCAAAGCAGCACAATGCCATATGTATCTCAACAAGTTTCTGCACAACACCAGAACAAAAGATAAAACGAAAATAGAGTGGGATCCGCAAGCAGAGGCAGCGTACGAGAAGTGTAAGGTAAGCCTTAAAAGCGCCGTAACACTCTCTGACCCCGTCGCAGAAGCAGAGCTTGCCCTGATGACAGATGCATCGAATACATGTGTAGGCGCAGTACTACAACAAAGAGTCAAAAACAGCTGGCAACCGCTGGGTTATTTCTCCAAAAAGTTATCAGGTACTCAACAAAAATACAGTACGTATGATAGAGAGTTACTAGCCATATACATGTCCGTTATGCACTTCAAAGACATGATAGAAAGCCGAGATCTAACCATATATACAGATCACAAACCTCTAACTTACGCACTGTCGAAAATAGGTTCCGTTAAAGAAACGCCAAGGCGAATTAGGCAGCTATTATACATAAGTGAATATAGTACTAACATACGGCATGTTAACGGTAGCGAGAACCCAGTTGCTGACGCACTATCACGTGTTGAAACAATTGTTTGCCCAACGGCTATCAATTACGAGGAATTAGCGACCGACCAGGATGCCAGCGATGAAGTTACACAATTGCGCAACGATTGCAACGCAAGCAGTCTGCAGTTGGAACGCGTTAGCTTACCTAACATGAATAAAACCATTTATTGTGACGTAACAGGTAATCGGATTAGGCCATACGTTACAAAGAAATTCAGAAGGCTTGTTTTTGAATCAGTACATAACTTAAGTCACCCTGGTGTCAAAACAACCCTTAAGATGGTAGCACAACGGTTCGTGTGGATAGGTATGAACAAGGACGTAAGATCGTGGGCAAAAGCATGTATGGAATGCCAAAAAGTTAAAATTAATAGGCACACTGTTTCGAAATTAGAATCATTTCCACCACGGCAACGATTTGAACACATACATGTCGATATAGTAGGGCCCCTACCCACGTCACAGGAAGGCTATAGGTATCTACTAACAATCGTCGATAGATTTACACGATGGCCGGAAGCTTTTCCTATGAAGGACATAACAGCGGAAACTGTAGCCGAAATAATTTATACAGGATGGTTCTGTAGGTATGGCGGAGTAAAATGGGTGACCACGGATCAAGGTCGCCAGTTCCAGTCGGAACTCTTCCAGAAACTGATGAAATTAATGGGGGTACAGTGTATAAGAACGACCCCGTATCACCCGCAAAGCAACGGGTTAGTTGAGAGGTGGCATAGAACTCTTAAAGCGGCCATTACGGCAAAATTGATTAATAGTGAGTGCTGGGTTCAGGAATTACCGACAGTGTTACTAGGGTTACGAGCAGCATACCGAAGTGATTCAGGGGTAAGTGCAGCGCAAATGGTATACGGTCACGATCTTAGACTGCCAGGCGATTTTTTCTCCGAGAGCTCGTCATACAAAGGTAATGACCCATATACATTTGTAGATAGGCTACGTAGAACGTTGCAGAGTTTCAACCCTAGTCCGCGGAAAAACACCGACGCGAAAGGAACATTTGTCCACCCCGAACTGTTTAAGTGTTCTCAGGTATTCATACGGAACGATGCAGTGCGAAAACCACTGACACCGGCGTATCAAGGTCCTTATCACGTCATTAGGAAGGATAAAAAGTGTTTTTTAATTCAATTGGCCAACAGAACAGCGTATGTATCGATAGACAGGTTGAAACCCGCGTTCATGTTGAACGATGATAAGGACGAAAAACATAAGTACGAAGAACCGATGGGAATAACGAGTGATAAGTCAGAGACCGTTGTACTTCCCAGAACCACACGCAGTGGGCGTAAGGTAATCAGGCCAGTTAGATTCGCAGAGTAGGTTAGGTATTTAGTTAGCGTCAAATAAATAAAAATTACTTTTGTCATGTCATGAATGTTCTCATTTTGGTTAACAGTTAGGTAAATTTAACATACGAAACTAGGTTGAACGTGAGACAGTAAGGTCACTACTGGTATATAACACTCAAGTCCATCATTCGGTAAGTATTAAACAAAAATAGTTCCATAACGATGGGTTACGGTCAAAGTAAAGAAGAAGTTAAAAACCAGAACAACGTAGCGATAGAGCAGACCGTGTCGGATAGTGCACAGTTAGAGGCGAAGATCAACATTTTTTTGGCATTATTAGTTGCCGTAATAATATTATTAGCTTTAGTTTATTGCTACGGCGTGCGAACTCAGATCAGGAAGAAGATAGGAATATGGTTGCGGAAAGAGGCCGCAAACGCGGGAATAGAGATCCCTGCAGTAAGAATCCAACCTAGTCAACCCAGTGCGACACCTGTGCAGGCAACAACAGTGTATTAAAAAGGTAGAGACGCTAATTCAATAGTTATTTCATTTTTTTGTGCTTTTCAGTTTGTGTAATAAATAATAAGTAATATGTGATTTGTGTAACATAGGGATATCATTCAGCAAGGCTAGAAATAAAATACAGTATAAGTTTTAAATTTTATTTTCATTTTCAATTCGGTAATAAGATAGCATCAATTGTTTTACCAAGTAGGTTAAGCCGCGTGACATTTCAGTTCCACGTCGTCGAGCGTAACTCGACACCTTTGTTTACGACGACGGCGGTCTACATTCCGAGTAGCGCGTGGTCACCAACAAAGAGCCCCGTGAGCTCAGTACACTAGCGGCACGCTATGATGGCCGGTTTGACACATTACAATAGTGATGTGGAATGTCAATTTATTCTCGAACAAAAAACAATTAAGTTTTGTTTTTGTACCTGATTAAATAGGTTTACAGTTCTCTGCGTACGTTCGGTCATATCGACGAAATCCACAACAAAGGGCTTGAACAGAGTCCAAATTAACGAGCAAGGGTCAACAGTAATGCAGTATCAATATTTGAAATCCAAAGCCAGGTCAAAACTATATCACAATCGCATTGCACTGACAGTTTATACTTTTCGAAGCAACGTCAATTCGAAACTGCTTTGTTTTGCATTGAGCATTGACGCGAGTTTGCCGGAGGTAGTAGTTGTGCTAGCCAGCGATCCTATGTGACGATCGTATTAGATTCCATTTTTAAAAATTTTCAATTTAGAAAACCAAATGCCGAGTTGTGGTATATATCATATAAAAATAAAAATTTTACCTTTTGTATGAAACAGCTGATATTTTTTTGCGATTTCAGAGGTTTGTCCACATAGTGAAAATTGTTCATATTCACAAGTACATTCACCCCTTAAATGGTGCAAACTGATTTTTCTACACTTGTATACATTTTAGAAATCAATTTAATAAATAAATTTTGAGTCCTAAACCTAAAACTACATTCGATAAAATTTATGAATCTCTGCACATCACTATCGTCAATAAAGTAATACAATTATTTCCTTCAAAGTCGTTATCAATTAATACGGAACTTCATGAGCGGACAAACGTCAAACCGGCCATCATAGCGTGCCGCTAGTATAGTAAGTTTGTTTCGATATTAATATTTTCATTTTTTCTTGGGAATCTCAAAAAATTTTTTTAAAAGGGGGGACTATTGTGGGGGAACTGGAATGCTCACGTCAGCGTTACACGTCGCCTGCGAGCGATGCCTAAGTAAGTTAGTCGCGAGGTACTACGCGATTCAACCAGTTGTGTGTTTGAAATAGTGTGAATGTGACTTTATCTAATTTAACTCTAATAAATGTATTTTCCAAATTGTTATGCGTGAATGTGATATATAAATTAAACTAACATCAAAAGCAGTGTAGCCGAGTTTTAATGTAGTTGGACCCCGCACCAACAGTTGGACGAGGAGACCAGTACCTGGAGTCAGCACCACCATCAAGAACCGACCCTCGTACCAACAGCATGTTCTAATTTTTTATGTCTGTACCTCGAACATAAAGTTGAATGGACAATGCTTCGTAACAGATTCTATATAGAACGAACGCGAACAGAACGGGCGCGTCGTATAAGCACTTGCCTCTGCACGAAGACCCTATGGTCTTCTTCATTTTAACCCTCCGCCCACCCACTGTTGAGTTAGGGCCCCTCCTCATTAATAAGAATGTCAAGTGTGGACAGGTAGATTTCAAACATCTTTGAAAACATTATGGACAGCTCACAGGCGTGTAGGGCAATAAACCCCCTGCTATTACCTTGCCACCGGTCCTGCCCATGAAGTGTCCGTCGGCGTAGATGGTGCCGCGCGTGGCGCACTCCACGCCCGTCAGCATCTTGAACGTGCTGGACTTGCCCGCGCCGTTCACGCCCAGCAGACCGAAGCACTCGCCTTCAACGACCAGAACAACCCCCCGCTATTACCTTGCCACCGGTCCTGCCCATGAAGTGTCCATCGGCGTAGATGGTGCCGCGCGTGGCGCACTCCACGCCCGTCAGCATCTTGAACGTGCTGGACTTGCCCGCGCCGTTCACGCCCAGCAGACCGAAGCACTCGCCTTCAACGACCAGAACAACCCCCCGCTATTGCCTTGCCACCGGTCCTGCCCATGAAGTGTCCATCGGCGTAGATGGTGCCGCGCGTGGCGCACTCCACGCCCGTCAGCATCTTGAACGTGCTGGACTTGCCCGCGCCGTTCACGCCCAGCAGACCGAAGCACTCGCCTTCAACGACCAGAACAACCCCCCGCTATTACCTTGCCACCGGTGCTGCCCATGAAGTGTCCGTCGGCGTAGATGGTGCCGCGCGTGGCGCACTCCACGCCCGTCAGCATCTTGAACGTGCTGGACTTGCCCGCGCCGTTCACGCCCAGCAGACCGAAGCACTCGCCTTCAACGACCAGAACAACCCCCCGCTATTACCTTGCCACCGGTCCTGCCCATGAAGTGTCCGTCGGCGTAGATGGTGCCGCGCGTGGCGCACTCCACGCCCGTCAGCATCTTGAACGTGCTGGACTTGCCCGCGCCGTTCACGCCCAGCAGACCGAAGCACTCGCCTTCAACGACCAGAACAACCCCCTGCTATTACCTTGCCACCGGTCCTGCCCATGAAGTGTCCGTCGGCGTAGATGGTGCCGCGCGTGGCGCACTCCACGCCCGTCAGCATCTTGAACGTGCTGGACTTGCCCGCGCCGTTCACGCCCAGCAGACCGAAGCACTCGCCTTCAACGACCAGAACAACCCCCCGCTATTACCTTGCCACCGGTCCTGCCCATGAAGTGTCCGTCGGCGTAGATGGTGCCGCGCGTGGCGCACTCCACGCCCGTCAGCATCTTGAACGTGCTGGACTTGCCCGCGCCGTTCACGCCCAGCAGACCGAAGCACTCGCCTTCAACGACCAGAACAACCCCCCGCTATTACCTTGCCACCGGTCCTGCCCATGAAGTGTCCGTCGGCGTAGATGGTGCCGCGCGTGGCGCACTCCACGCCCGTCAGCATCTTGAACGTGCTGGACTTGCCCGCGCCGTTCACGCCCAGCAGACCGAAGCACTCGCCTTCAACGACCAGAACAACCCCCTGCTATTACCTTGCCACCGGTCCTGCCCATGAAGTGTCCGTCGGCGTAGATGGTGCCGCGCGTGGCGCACTCCACGCCCGTCAGCATCTTGAACGTGCTGGACTTGCCCGCGCCGTTCACGCCCAGCAGACCGAAGCACTCGCCTTCAACGACCAGAACAACCCCCTGCTATTACCTTGCCACCGGTCCTGCCCATGAAGTGTCCGTCGGCGTAGATGGTGCCGCGCGTGGCGCACTCCACGCCCGTCAGCATCTTGAACGTGCTGGACTTGCCCGCGCCGTTCACGCCCAGCAGACCGAAGCACTCGCCTTCAACGACCAGAACAACCCCCTGCTATTACCTTGCCACCGGTCCTGCCCATGAAGTGTCCGTCGGCGTAGATGGTGCCGCGCGTGGCGCACTCCACGCCCGTCAGCATCTTGAACGTGCTGGACTTGCCCGCGCCGTTCACGCCCAGCAGACCGAAGCACTCGCCTTCAACGACCAGAACAACCCCCCGCTATTACCTTGCCACCGGTCCTGCCCATGAAGTGTCCGTCGGCGTAGATGGTGCCGCGCGTGGCGCACTCCACGCCCGTCAGCATCTTGAACGTGCTGGACTTGCCCGCGCCGTTCACGCCCAGCAGACCGAAGCACTCGCCTTCAACGACCAGAACAACCCCCTGCTATTACCTTGCCACCGGTCCTGCCCATGAAGTGTCCGTCGGCGTAGATGGTGCCGCGCGTGGCGCACTCCACGCCCGTCAGCATCTTGAACGTGCTGGACTTGCCCGCGCCGTTCACGCCCAGCAGACCGAAGCACTCGCCTTCAACGACCAGAACAACCCCCCGCTATTACCTTGCCACCGGTCCTGCCCATGAAGTGTCCGTCGGCGTAGATGGTGCCGCGCGTGGCGCACTCCACGCCCGTCAGCATCTTGAACGTGCTGGACTTGCCCGCGCCGTTCACGCCCAGCAGACCGAAGCACTCGCCTTCAACGACCAGAACAACCCCCCGCTATTACCTTGCCACCGGTCCTGCCCATGAAGTGTCCGTCGGCGTAGATGGTGCCGCGCGTGGCGCACTCCACGCCCGTCAGCATCTTGAACGTGCTGGACTTGCCCGCGCCGTTCACGCCCAGCAGACCGAAGCACTCGCCTTCAACGACCAGAACAACCCCCTGCTATTACCTTGCCACCGGTCCTGCCCATGAAGTGTCCGTCGGCGTAGATGGTGCCGCGCGTGGCGCACTCCACGCCCGTCAGCATCTTGAACGTGCTGGACTTGCCCGCGCCGTTCACGCCCAGCAGACCGAAGCACTCGCCTTCAACGACCAGAACAACCCCCCGCTATTACCTTGCCACCGGTCCTGCCCATGAAGTGTCCGTCGGCGTAGATGGTGCCGCGCGTGGCGCACTCCACGCCCGTCAGCATCTTGAACGTGCTGGACTTGCCCGCGCCGTTCACGCCCAGCAGACCGAAGCACTCGCCTTCAACGAACAGAATAACCTCCTGCTAATACCTTGCCACCGGTCCTGCCCATGAAGTGTCCGTCGGCGTAGATGGTGCCGCGCGTGGCGCACTCCACGCCCGTCAGCATCTTGAACGTGCTGGACTTGCCCGCGCCGTTCACGCCCAGCAGACCGAAGCACTCGCCTTCAACGAACAGAACAAATGTTATACACAATAATACTTCTTTACACCTCCACTTGGTCTGCTTCTTCTGTTAATATCTTTGTAAAAGTATATTTGAATAAAAAACTATTATATTCTATTCTTGCGCAACTTTCTAGTCTTTTTTCTTTAGATTATTTCTTGAGATTGGCTACTGTGCTGGAAATTGTCCGATTGTCTAAAAGTTATTCCATTGATGGTATTCGTATTCGATGACATTAGCGTCAAAGTAAAATAATCCTTGATTGTATTGGTTTAAGGTCACAAATTCAGTACAACCGATTTTAATATGGAACGTATCGTGCATATGTAAACGTATAAGAATGCATACACAAAATTGAGCTCTAATTCAATGCTGTTATGGTTTATTTTACTTTGACACTATTGTCATCGAATACGATAACGATCAATGGAATCATCATCATCATTAGCAACCCATCAACGGCTCACTACTGACCGCAGGTCTCCTCTCAGAGAAGGGTTATAGGCCATAGTCCACCACGCTGGTCCAATGTGAATTGGCGGACTTCACATACCTTTAAGAACATTATGAAGAACTCTCAGGTGTGCAGGTTTCCTCACGATGTTTTCCTTCACCGTTGAAGCAAGTGATATTTAATTGCTTAAACGCACTTGACTCCGAAAAGTCAGAGGTGCGTACCCGGGATCGAACCTGCGACCCCCCGAATAGGAGACCACAGTCCTTACCACTAGGCTACAAGGGCGGATCCAGGGGGAGGGTCATGGGGGTCATGACCCCCCCCTGGGCTGAGCGTAATCGAATAATGTTTGAGAAAATTTGTAACTAGATCTAAGTAGCGGCCCCGTGAGCGTATTTTGTAGGTAGTTAATAATATTCAATCGCTCCTTCTTGATCCTTTTCCACTCTTAGAAGGCTCAAAACTTGGCTTAAAGTTTCAATGGCAGAAGACCGTCTAACTGGACTCGCGCTTCTCCACGTTCACAAAAAATCCATTTAAGTGGAGGAAGTGAATAACTCGCTTCGCTCGCGACAATCTCGGTTGTGACTGTTGTGTAAAATATTATGGATTACATAGTTAAGCCCTAAAAAGCCCTTTTCCACGCGGAAGAAGTCGCGGTTATCAGCCAGTCGATAATAAAGCCTCCTCTAATTTAAATTTTAAAAATATATTTAATGTACAGAATTCGTCCAGTTACAGTTTTATTATAAGTATAGAATAGATTTTTTGTCGTAATGTAGGTATAACAATAAAATACTATTTCCTTTTATTTAGATTTCAGCCATCTTGACTTGACCTTGACTATATGACCCCCCCCCCCCCCTGACATGAAAGCTGGATCCGCCCTTGCTAGGCTATCACTGCTTGGATCAATGGAACAACTTTGGACAGTCGCAGCGCGGATCATCACCCTGTGCTCACCTCGTCTGACGGACAAGTCCACGCCGCGCACCGCTTTGCAAGACTTGCCGAAGATCCGCCAGTAGTTCTTGTGCACGTCGCTCACCAGCATCGCGTCCGGGATCTGCTTTTTTGCTGTGATGCAACAAGACAATGGCGTCAAGATGATAAGACATGCATTTTATAAATACACTAGCTGACGCCAGCGACTTTCTTCTATCTACTCTAATCTTATAAACACACGACGTACGTTTCGCTCCGACACCGGAGCATCATCAGGAGATGTTGACTCCACAATTCGCAATTGCAATTTTTTTTTTTTTTTTTAATAATTTGATTAGCAAGGGAATATTAATTTTTTATATATATCCGTAAAAATACAAATCTGTGGATGCGGACCCAATTTTTTTTTACACAGAATATAGAAAAGGGCAACTAGACAGCAAACCGAGGCAGGGCCTACCTTTGTCCAGCAGTGGTCGTCTATATGTTGATAAAGAAGAAGAAGAATATTATAAAATATGTGAAATTTTGTGAGGATGGATGTATGGATGGATGTTTATTACTCTTCCACGCCACAACGAATGAACCGATTTGGCTGAAATTTAGAATGGATAGCTCATACCAAGGATTATAACAGACGCTACTTTTTATTCCGGAAAATAACAAAGTTCCCGCGGGAATAAAATCCACGTTAATCCATGCGGAAGAAGTCACGGGCATCATCTAGTGTTTAATAAGTCCACTATTGACATCATATCCCGAGAATTTTGTTTATCTGATATTATCCAAACCCAAGTTATGAGGGTTCAAAAAACGACGAAGCGCTTCAAGAAAAAGTAGGTAGTGCCCTTGCGCTTCACTTGGCTCGTCTTTGGCGGGGACACTAAAGTGTCCCCAGAGATTTCTCTAGTGGAATTTGTAACGAAGCGTTACATATTTCAATTATATTAATTTTAAAATACGTATTTATTTATAAATATCTAAGTATTTGTCCTTATGATAAAAAACATTTATATTATTTAAGTATAGTATGTAGTTATTATGTTTACCCGCAATATTTTAAATATTTCATTTACGTAGGTACCTACCAATTTTGTTAATGCGTCGCGCGCGCGCGCGCGTATCCAAGCATACCGGCCGCGGCGCACAGGCATCCATTTTGATGTAGTTAAACCAGCTGTCAGTCGCGCCCGATCTCGCACTAGTGACGGGCGCGTCTCATTTTTTTTCGCAGAGCAATCGCTCTAGTTTACTCTGCGATGAGTCTCTTCAAAATTATTTAAGCCGTGCAATGGATGCGGATTATCCCGTTGTAGGGTAAGTTTTGAATGGCATTTTAAACTGTTTTTTTTTTATCGTAGATTGTAGCTTAGTACAACGTAATTGTTAATTTCGCATATGTTTCAACGTCATATAATTTGTACCTAACTTAACATTTCTTTGTGTTTATCGCTAATTACTTAACGTGCTAATAATAATAGCTATATTTCAGCCTTATTATTATCATTGATTACTTTCATTTCATATTATTTGCTATGTACTTTGTAATTCTTGAAATTTCTCTAGACTTTAGTTTTTTTGACAACCTTCACTTTAAAATTTATATTTTTCAAGTTTCTCAATCATTAAAAATTGCATTAAATTGTTTTCTGATTACATTTTGGCCTTCAGCTTTTCATTATAACCTATTTTTTGTAACTCCGTTCTGATTCCTAACCACAACGGCAATACTATCATGCTTATTAGTACATCCCTGAGTTTTACTTTAGTGCCAAGGTTGGATTCAGGACGGAATGATATTACCAGACACTAACATCAGTCGGTATATCAATTCCAGGTTCTCCGTTTGGAGTAACGTTCTCCATTCTCCGCTTCAACCTTCACCGCTCCGCTTAGAGCTACTTCCTGCACCGCTCGCTACTACCATCCCGGCTAGTCACCAGATCGCGACGGTCGACGTTCCTGTGCGCACTAGCACGGGCGTCACCTCGTCTGCGGGTCTGCGGGACAGCCGTCACTCCCCAGCTACTCAGCGGTCCCCAACACCTAGGCCACCTAACCAGGGGAGTACCTATATACACCACCACCTAGGTCAAGGCAGGATCTTGGTAACTCCACGGCCCTACAAATTTGTGTACCCACCTACTGAGCTAGCCGCGGTAATAAAGATCTGTACCGTTACCTTTGGTCGAAATAAATATTTTTGTTACCGTGGGCTATTTTTCTAATTTAACCCCATCACACTCTTTTTTTCACCCCCCGGTACAAATTATAAGTCAGGTTTGACAATACCCCTGCGACATCCTTAATGAATGTATTTAGGTTTTATTTATATTGTATTGCTACAGTTAGAGACTTCATATATCTCGGCATCCTCGTCACATCAGAGAACGAAATCTCAATAGAAATTCAAAGGAGAATTACTTCGGCAAACAAATCTTATTTTGGTCTGTTACGCCACCTCCGATCTAAGATTCTGCCAAGACCAAGCAAGTATCCAGACTTTTGGTTCGGGGGGGGACAAACATTGAAACAACTATGTGAAATCTGTAAAAAATTGCTGTAATCACTGTACCTACTACAATTTTTAATAACTTAAATTACCGCAGGTACTATAGTCACACACAATATATAATAATATCTAAGTATTATATAAGTATTTTTCTATTTCCGCTGGCAGCCATTACATCTAGTACTATATCAGGATCTGGCACCAAACTGGAATGAATAGACAATAGAGCAAGACCAGTAAGCCGCTCGCCCGCCATTCTATTCCTTAGGAAGGATTTTATTCTTCTTTAGGCACGAAAATGACCGCTCGACAGACGCCGTGGAAACTGGAAGAGTGGTCAAAATATGTAATAACCTTTTAATATTTGGGAAAAAAATATTGTCACACGTGTCTAAAATTTCCATAATTTCCACTGGTTTTTTTTCTGTGTTCTTTTACTTGACACACCACATACTGTACTCCGCCTTTATTTGTGAATGTCCAACACTTTCTTCCCAATAAATTTTCATATTTTCTAGCTCGCTTATCTTCCTCTCGTCCACATTTTTCGGAAGAATTATTTCTAAAGAAGAAAGCAGCTCTCTTTGATTAGCAAATCTATAATTCATGCCAGAAATCAAATCATCCCAAGCATGTTATAAAAATAGTTCTTCTAAAGTATTCTTCAGAAGTATCACTGGGAGGGTTGCTTCGTGCGGTTTGGCGGACAGTAACTCGAGGACGCTGAATTTCTACTTGCAAGACATCTTCCGCTATTTTGCAGCAAGCGTTATAAATTTCCGAGAATACCGGGTTAACATTGTCACGTATCCCTTTTAATTTTCCGATTATGTCGTCGGAAAATTTCATAGCAGAGGCCAGATCGTGTGTAGGGCTCTGCAAATATGCGGACAGTGGAAGAGTGTAACTAAAAAATAGTTCACAGGTTTTTAGAGAAATCAAGAAACTACTCTTTCCCATCGCAGCTATGAGTATAGACGCAGTAAGCAACACGCACGAGTATTGACGCAGTGAGCAACAGTTTCGACCGTCATACCGACTAACTTCTATATTAAGACTAGCTGATGCCCGCGACTTCGTCCGCGTGGATAGAATTTTCTTTGCTATAAAACCTCACGGAGCCCGAGACCTTTCCAACGAATGCAAAACCGTGGAAATCGGTTCGTGCGTTCTGGAGTTATAGCGTCAGGAAGGAAAACCCGACTTATTTTTATATAGTAGATGGGCAGACATAAAGAAGCCCCTTTCCCGCCGGTAGCACCCATTCACGAGCATGACGCATGACCCAGCCATTGCTTCGCTCAACCATATTTGAGGGAACGTAACAACCCGCATCACACTGCATAGGGGGTCATCACCACAACCATGCATTGTTTTGTTATACCTCAAAAGAAATTTGGCAGCGTTTTCGATGTAAGTTCCTAGGCAGCTTGACTTTTATTCCGACATTATCAATAAATGGAGATGCCATAAACAGAGTCTACCAGGTGAAGTACCTTGGGCATTGGGTAACTGAAGACCTTGGAGATGACGTAGATATAGAAAGGGAACGCAGGGCCTTGTCAGTCCGAGCGAATATGTTGGCACACAGGTTTGCGAAGTGTACAGACGCTGTGAAAATCACTTTATTTAAAGCGTACTGTACTTCGTTATACTCTGCGAGCCTGTGGTGCCGGCATTCGCAAAAGGTTTACAATGCTCTGCGGATCCAATATAATAACGCGTTCAGGGTGCTGTTGCGGAAACCGCGTTTCTGTAGTGCTTCGGATATGTTTGCCAAGGCGCGAACAGACTGTTTCGATGCCATTTGGCGTAAAAAGACAGCGTCACTACTCCTGAGGGTCCGGGAAAGCGGCAACAGCATACTGCGCATGATAGCAGGGAAAATGGATAGTCCTCTGCTGTGGAAACTCACACAGAGGACTAAATCTCTTTTAGTTATTAAATACTAACATAATTTTAAGTTCAATTGTACTAACACCTGTGGACCTAGATGTCTTAATTAATTAATAAATATAAATAAATAAAATTATCGTCATATTTCAACCAAACCTTCCTTATGAATCGCCCTATCTTTTGATGAAATCCGCATGAAAATCCGTTCAGTAGTTTTGAGTTTATCGGGAATAGACAGACAGACGCTGCGGGGGGACTTTGTTTATAACCAACTTCAAAAAAAGGAGGAGGTTATCAATTCTTTGGAATCTTTTTTAGGGTTCCGTACCCAAAGGGTACCAAACGGAACCCTATTACTAAGCCTACGTTGTCTGTCCGTCCGTCCGTCTGTCAGCGGGCTGTATCTCGTAAACCATAATAGATAGACAGATGAAATTTTTTCACATATTATGTATTTCTATTGCCGCTATAACAATAAATAATAAAAATTAAATTCAATTAAAAAAATTAAATAAAAATATTTCCATGGGTACATGAAAATATTTTAATTTAATTTTTTTTAACGGAACCCTAAAAGAGCAAGGCCCGACTCGCACTTGGCCGATTTTTTTTATGTATGTCCACCGATTACTCAAAGACGCCTGAACATTTTGAAAATTATTTTTTTGTTTGAAAAGGGTATTACTTCCCAGATGGTCCCATTTAAATTTCATCGAAATTAGTCGAGCGGTTTTTAAAATATGAACAATAAATTATATATTTTGTATAGTGGCGCGGGAGTTTCAAGTCGGTTTTTTAAAAATATCTAATATATAAAATTCTCGTGTCACAATGTTAGTTACCTTACTCCTCCGAAACGGCTTTACTGATTTTTTTCCAAATTTTATATGCATATTCAGTAGGTCTGAGAATCGGCTACTATCTATTTTTAACCGACTTCCAAAAAAGAGGAGGTTCTCAATGCAGCCGGTATCTTTTTTTTTTCATACCCCTAAATGATAAGGGTGACCAACCACTAAATATTTTTGTTGGCGGTACGAAGTTCGCTGGGTCAGCTAAACTAGCGGCACGCTATGATGGCCGGTTTGACACATTACAATAGTGATGTGGAATGTCAATTTATTCTCGAACAAAAAACAATTAAGTTTTGTTTTTGTACCTGATTAAATAGGTTTAATAAAACAAAAATGTATATGTTTATTTAATTTATTTGAACGAACTGAATATTTGAATGATAAATAGTTACGAAGGCGTATTACGAACTCACGTGTCTGACTATTTAGAACAGTTCTCTGCGTACGTTCGGTCATATCGACGAAATCCACAACAAAGGGCTTGAACAGAGTCCAAATTAACGAGCAAGGGTCAACAGTAATGCAGTATCAATATTTGAAATCCAAAGCCAGGTCAAAACTATATCACAATCGCATTGCACTGACAGTTTATACTTTTCGAAGCAACGTCAATTCGAAACTGCTTTGTTTTGCATTGAGCATTGACGCGAGTTTGCCGGAGGTAGTAGTTGTGCTAGCCAGCGATCCTATGTGACGATCGTATTAGATTCCATTTTTAAAAATTTTCAATTTAGAAAACCAAATGCCGAGTTGTGGTATATATCATATAAAAATAAAAATTTTACCTTTTGTATGAAACAGCTGATATTTTTTTGCGATTTCAGAGGTTTGTCCACATAGTGAAAATTGTTCATATTCACAAGTACATTCACCCCTTAAATGGTGCAAACTGATTTTTCTACACTTGTATACATTTTAGAAATCAATTTAATAAATAAATTTTGAGTCCTAAACCTAAAACTACATTCGATAAAATTTATGAATCTCTGCACATCACTATCGTCAATAAAGTAATACAATTATTTCCTTCAAAGTCGTTATCAATTAATACGGAACTTCATGAGCGGACAAACGTCAAACCGGCCATCATAGCGTGCCGCTAGTGTAGTCTAATATATAAAATTCTCGTGTCACAATGTTAGTTACCTTACTCCTGCGAAACGGGTGGACCGATTTTTATGAAATTTTGTGTGCATATCGGGTAGGTCTGAGAATCGGCCAACATCTATTTTTCATACCCTTAAATGATAAGGGTGACCAACCACTAAATATTTTTGTTGGCGGTACGTAGTTCGCTGGGTCAGCTAGTTTTTTTATATTAACTTATACAATATGTAGTGATGATAGTATCTTACGCAGCGTTATAGCCTTGTCGACGTAGGCCTTCTCCGCGCGCACCATGTCGTGCACGCCGGCGGGCGTGGCAGGCCGGTAGCGCGCGTTGAACACGCGGTCAAACAGCCGGTTGAAGAGGCCGTACTCGGTCAGCACCACCACACTCTGCGGAACGGGACCAAACTAGAGTCTGATGCTTAATAAAGTATTTTACTACTAGTGAAAAATAATCTAAAAATATAAAAATAAGATAGTTTAGGCCCTTTGAGTAATAAACCAACACAGGAGAAGACTTGACGCGCGTACCCCTCTGTAAGTTGGGTATGAGCAGTGGTCCTACTCGTTATATAAAACTGTTTGACTCGAGTCACGCGCCTGTCAACTACGTATGGTTAGCGGGGAATGAGCTCCGCTATAAATGCCGAATATGAGAGTATTTTCTTCTAAAAAAAATATTTAAAACATCCAGTTTACTAAAGGATAACATTTATTTACTTCTGATGTATTATTTTATCCAAATAATGCAATACTTATGCAGAAAACTTAAGAAAACTATCGATCTGAAAATGTTGCTACTTAATCGTACATGAAATAATTTGGGGAAAATATTGAAAATTAATCTTCCTACTTACTATTCGTTTAGAGAACTTTTTCATGAACTGCATTATAAATTGATCCCATAGAATTAAAATCACGATAGAATAGGAAGGGGTGAACGACTAATTTATAAGCTTTAAGTAAAATATGACTAGATATATAAATACGAACTTTGATCGTCTGTGGGATTATCAAATAATGATAAAAAATTCTTTCTATAAAACCGACTTTAAACGCCACTACAAAGTATAAAACAATTTTAATTTGTACATGTATGTTGAAGTCGGGCGGGCCTAAATATAAATGATGAAACTAATGCGCGACGGTAGCCCAACTTTGCCCGATCGGCGTATGAAGTCGGTTTTTAGGGTTCCGTACCAAAAGGGTACCAACGGGACCCTATTACTAAGCCTAAGCTGTCCGTCCGTCCGTCCGTCCTTCCATCCGTCCGTCCGTCCGTCTGTCAGCGGGCTGTATCTCGTAAACCGTAATAGATAGACAGATGAAATTTTCACATATTATGTATTTCTATTGCCGCTATAACAACAAATAATAAAAATTAAATTAAATTAAAAAAATTAAATTAAAATATTTCCATGGGTACATGGAAATATTTTTATTTAATTTTTTTAACGGAACCCTAAAAGAGCGAGGCCCGACTCGCACTTGGCCGATTTTTTAAAGATATTTTTTTTACATTATTATTTTAAGCTTTTTTGTGTATATCTCTGATCGCGAGCAATTTGCTCTTAATCATTGAGTTCCTTCCTCCATCACCGAAGATATGAATCATCTTCTCTTCACCTTTTAAATAGGCCCAACCTTATTATGCGTTCTTTCAAAAACAATTGAAATCGGTTCAGATTTGACGTAGTTATGGAGTAACATCTAACATTATATCAACAAAAATTTATATGGGAACCACCTCTGAAGTATGCCCTACTAAACAAAAAAAAATTATCAAATTCCATTCATTATTTGGCGGAATAATTGGGTAACAAATATACAAAAAATTCAAATTGAGAACCTCCTCCCTTTTTCGGTTAAAATGATTGCATTATTATAACGATCGCAATGGTGTCTGATTGGCTGGTACTCTCCCACTATTGTTTAAAATGCATTGATGCAGCTAGAGCTCCATAAACTCAGCGAATTCATAAGTTTTTTTACTCAATTATTTCAAAAGTTATAGGTATATATTTCCATATAACCAGTGTGATATAATTTTCTAAATATATAAAATGAAAAGGTGACTGACTGACTGATCTATCAACGCACATCTACTATGACGTAGGCATCCGCTAAGAAAGGATTTTTACAAATATAATACAAAAAAATAATGAAAACGAGACTAAAAAATTGTTTAATAATAATGATAAGTTCTACGTAAGTCTTTCTTACTCGAAAATTAGGACTTTAATTTTATGAAGTCGGCCACACCGCAATAAAATTAGGGCTGGACAGCAAGATTTCATATGTCGATATTGGTGGGGGGATTGTATAAATTATTTATACCGAGATATTTTTATCGTCTTACTAATGGTTCATTGACGAAAAAAAATATTTAAATTCTATACATATTTGGTTCATTAAAACTTGGCAATTGAATTAAAGTACCCATACTTCTTATTCATCCCGCTAGGTTTACCGGAAAGCTAAATAGCTTGGCGGTGTTTTATTACAGATGGGGTGGCCACTATAGCCATGGCGGCAGCCTAGCATTACAAACAAATATACACTTCGTTCAGATGAAGTAGATGAAAAAAATAAGCCTTCCAAGTAAAGTATGTAGGTACAAGTTTTAACTTACCAATCATAACTTTAAATACATTTTTTTTTTAGGGTTTAGTTTTTACTTTTTATGTTTCCTCCATACTGGACTGAGAGAATATTATTCAACGCTGGAAAACGATCTTGTAAATCGAAAAAGTGAACTTTAAACCAGAGCCAATAACGTTTTAAAAAATCATAACAGCTCATAATAAGCTATAAGGAGCAGATTTTTTTCAAAAAGCATATTTTTTAAAGTAACACATCAGATGATACTAATTATATAATTCTAAAGTAGAATTACTTTAGTTTTATACATTAGTTTTATATCAATTTCGACTAATAGTTTTTCAATTTTAAGAAGCAATGTTGCTGTAACTTGGTATTTGAAACATATGAAACCACGAAATAACTCTAAACTCTGAAATGCTAATTATGCTGTATTTATTTTTAAGGAAACATGATGTAGTCCTAACAGTTTGTACTTAATATACTTTTTAGAAATAGATACATCGTAAATTTCGCTTTAAACATAAATAAAACAAATGATGTTTCATTAAAAATGCTGTATGTTTATTTAAACAAGATTACTTAAAAAATCAATGTGTTCAATATTAATACCCACTACGTATTCAAATAAAAATTAAATGTCTCTCAACTTAATAAACAATATTATTAAAAACCTATGACAAAGTACAGCACTCCCTGGTGGCTTATAACCTTAAATCATAACTAAACAGCTGCTCTAAGGTGATATACTGCATGCTTGCACCTACAGCATGCTTTCAGCATGAGATTGAGAGTATAGTGACGGAGTAAATACCTTGGTATCTACAAAATCTGTTAATAATCAGATAATCCTAAGTCCTTACAGTAGGTTCGCCTAAGTGCACTGCACTGCTAAAAAGTATTGATAACTTTTTTGAAGTATCTGTATAATATTGAAAAATAGATGGTGTGGTGTGGTGTGGAATAACAAAAAATATATAATATAAACATGCAGAGAAGGTCAACATAGTATCTTAGAAAAATAATGTCATAGGAAAACGAAAATCCGACAATCCGACGCAGTATCTTTTTCTTCCAAATATATAAAAAAGTCATTTTGTTATTTTTCGAAATAAGCTAGATCGCTTTCCAGCGTCAATATAGTCCAAAGTTTCTAGCTGTATCTTTACGCAAGTACTAAAAGCCTACAAAGAGTCAATCTAATAGCAAAGGCATATTATGACTAAAATAACGGCAAGAGTCTCGTTTCCTAGCGCTTCTATATACCTACCATGTTAAAGATCTCGAACAAAAAAATTTACTCTCGAATAAAGTAACTCTGTTGTAAATAATTATTAGAAAAACTTATCGAAAGTCGATAATCGATAGTGTCAAATCCCTAAAATGTTTACACAAATGATGCGATTGTTTCATGTAATGATAGAGCGTCCCTGTGTGTGAATGTGATAGTGTGCATATACTTTAAGGTAGTGTTTGCTAATTATATTGTGTGCGTGCATAGCGACGTGATGGAAAAATGCAACTGTAGTAAGCAAGTTTTCATGTGTGCTACCTCGCCCCCCACCGTAATTGACAGACTTTTTTGCGAATAAATTAGGGGTCAAGTCCTCTCCATTGCTGGTTTATTACTCAAAGTTTAGGCCATATGGAATCGGGAAGTGGAAGTTTCAGTTCACAAAATTATAAAATAAATTTTATATTTAATTTCAAAGTTTTCACTTTTTTTGTCTTTGCTACAAATATGCGAAACTTCAAACAGTACCCGCCATCACACTACGTCATAATGTCAGTAGTCTATATAGTTCATCCGCTCAAATAGTTTGCAGTGCAAATAAACGGTATTTTAGAAACTATGTGAAAATAAATAAATACATTATTTAATCATTTAGTAGGTACCATCATTTATTCAAATTTTTTTAGATTAATGAAAAACACAAAATCAAAATACTGGTAGTATTAGATCTGAATCATCACTTTATATATATATATATACTATCATCATAATACAGCACACAAACATTTAGCGTGACGCACTAAAGTACACAGTGGGTCACATAAGTCGCGCCGCCTTCGGCATGTACCGGCGGTCGCTATGTGTCGGCTTTACAAAGGGCGCCATCCATTTGAGCGAACGAATTTACTGTCCTTACGACGCCATCACTTGGCGACTAGCGTTCACGCGCGGAAATTTAAAAGGCAAACTTTAAATGCATTTTTGTGGTACTTATCGATTGAATATTTTAGTAAATTTTCTAGTAGTATATTATCACCTTAGAATCAAATTTTAGACACTTTTCAAAAAAGAGTAAAATACCCTATTTGGTGGAATTGGGTATACTTGTATTAGACTGACTATTTTTTTATTTATTAAAAATAACTTTTTTAAATATTAGAACACAATGCGATTTCTCTTTTTTAAATATCTTTACTAGTCTCGGAATTATAAGCTGTTTTACTGTGACTGTATCTGTCTCTTTCTAAAATTAAATTTTCTATGGCGCGTGCATGGAGCTGCTGAATTGTGACATAACAATTCACTAGCGCTTTCTCTGTCTAACAGTAAACTTTAAAGCTCTATAACTTATTTGTGTTTGGACTGATTTATTTTCTGTTTTTACAAATGTTATTCTCACATGCTACATTTTCGATTACATTTTGACTACAGTCAAATGTACCCAATTCTGACGTTTCTTGGTGCAACCAGACATAAAACACATCCCAAAAAAAACCACTCCACTTCCCATATAAAAGGCTATGGATTTAAGGATTTATTTTATATATATATATTATTTAAAAAATTTATTTTTATTATTATTTTAATTAATAGAACACTATAAGATACAAGTGACACACTTCGACTTTATTTTTCAATGTCGAAACATTTAATGTGGGAGAAAAAAAAATCAACAGGCCATACAAAGGTGCGATTGCCAAGAGATGTGGGTTCGAACCACGCCGGCCTCGGAATTTTTGATATGCATTTAAATATTTATTCGAATTTTCTAGTAGTATATTAACACCATAGGATCAATTTAAGACAAAATGGTAAAATACCCTATTGTAATTTTCAAGCTTCAATAGCGCCAAGGACTATTTATATCCATTATATAATCATGCCAGTACTTACCATATAAAAAATGAATTGAAACAGAAGGATCAGCATTTCTTTTCCTGGTGCGTAAATTTTGAAACAAAAATAGCAGCTTGGGTTTACTCTTTGCACTGAAACAATAATACATGGTTAGTATAGCCCGCGAGGCATAAGCTTTAAAAATCACTCGGCCTCGAAGAATACTTTAAACACTTCTGACTTAGCTCTTTGCAAAACCAGTCTAGGGTGAGGACAGACAAGATTGCGTAGAGTAGGGGTGCTTTGTTTTCTTTTATGGGTTATATATTCGACAGAGTTGGATACAAGATTTTCTTAATAACTTAGTCCGAAAATGCAAAGCAGCGCCTGGATCATGGGTCATGCTCGTGAATGGGTGGCACTGGCGGGCTGCGGGTGAATGGGGCTGCTTTCTGTCTGCCCGTCTTGATATGTATTGAATTGTAGTACGCATTTTTGGAACTTTCCCTCATTGTGAAAATATTCTATTCTATTCTAACAGGTTGCATGGGATATGCATCCAGCTGCCCACAAGATAGTATAAAAAAACTAATTACAATGTTAATAGCTACATAAGAAGCAGTGACAGCCTAGTGGTTAGTACTGCGGTCTCTTATTCGGGGGGTTGCAGGTTCGATCCCGGGCTTCCTCAGGACCTCTGACCTCTGCTTCTCCCGGGACCGCTTCCTCTGGCCCTCTAACCTCTGCTTCTCCCGGGACCTTTGGCTTTTCTAATTTATGTGCGTTTAAAAAGTTAAAGGAAAACATCGTGAGGAAACCTGCACACCTGAGAGTTCTTCATAATGTTCTCATAGGTGTGCGAAATCTGCCAATTTACATTGGGCCAGCACGGTGTACTATGGCCTATAACACTCAGTAGTGAGACGTTAATGGGTTGCTGATGATGATATATACACATACATATATAGATTGCAAGTTAAATAAAAGCTTGTAAAAATAAGTAAAGCTATAAAACTCACCGTATCACTTTTGAAGGTCAATAACCCTTCTCTGTGAGACCTGCGCTCAGTAGTGAGACGTTAATGGGTTGCTGATGATGATATATACACATACATACATAGATTGCAAGTTAAATGCAAGTTAAATAAAAGCTTGTAAAAATAAGTAAAGCTATAAAACTCACCGCATCACTTTTCAAGGTCAATAACCCTTCTCTGTGAGACCTGCGCTCAGTAGTGAGACGTTAATGGGTTGCTGATGATGATATATACACATACATATATAGATTGCAAGTTAAATAAAAGCTTGTAAAAATAAGTAAAGCTATAAAACTCACCGCATCACTTTTCAAGGTCAATAACCCTTCTCTGAGAGACCTGCGCTCAGTAGTGAGGCGTTAATGGGTTGCTGATGATGATATTATATATACACATACATATATAGATTGCAAGTTAAATGCAAGTTAAATAAAAGCTTGTAAAAATAAGTAAAGCTATAAAACTCACCGCATCACTTTTCAAGGTCAATAACCCTTCTCTGTGAGACCTGCGCTCAGTAGTGAGACGTTAATGGGTTGCTGATGATAATATATACACATACATATATAGATTGCAAGTTAAATGCAAGTTAAATAAAAGCTTGTAAAAATAAGTAAAGCTATAAAACTCACCGCATCACTTTTCAAGGTCAATAACCCTTCTCTGTGAGACCTGCGCTCAGTAGTGAGACGTTAATGGGTTGCTGATGATGATATATACACATACATAAATAGATTGCAAGTTAAATAAAAGCTTGTAAAAATAAGTAAAGCTATAAAACTCACCGCATCACTTTTCAAGGTCAATAACCCTTCTCTGAGAGACCTGCGCTCAGTAGTGAGGCGTTAATGGGTTGCTGATGATGATATTATATATACACATACATATATAGATTGCAAGTTAAATGCAAGTTAAATAAAAGCTTGTAAAAATAAGTAAAGCTATAAAACTCACCGCATCACTTTTCAAGGTCAATAACCCTTCTCTGTGAGACCTGCGCTCAGTAGTGAGACGTTAATGGGTTGCTGATGATGATATATACACATACATATATAGATTGCAAGTTAAATGCAAGTTAAATAAAAGCTTGTAAAAATAAGTAAAGCTATAAAACTCACCGCATCACTTTTCAAGGTCAATAACCCTTCTCTGAGAGACCTGCGCTCAGTAGTGAGACGTTAATGGGTTGCTGATGATGATATATACACATACATATATAGATTGCAAGTTAAATAAAAGCTTGTAAAAATAAGTAAAGCTATAACTTTAGCTTTTCTCAGAGAAGGGTTATTGACTTTCAAGCCAATAAGGGCCAATAACCCTTCTCTGAGAGACCCGCGCTCAGTAGTGACTAGTGAGACGTTAATGGGTTGCTGATGATGATATATACACATACATAATATATAGATTGCAAGTTAAATAAAAGCTTGCAAAAGTAAGTAAAGCTTTAAAACAACTCACCGCAACACATTGCAAGGTCAAAATTTGCCGAAGTCGGAATGTTGGGGCACGGTTTGATCAAAGCGCAATGCGCGTTCAGCTGCGCGATGTACACGCTCTTGCCGACGGCCATGGCGAACGTGTGCGGCGGCATGATGTAGCTCAGCAACACGATCAGGAAGTGGCCGAAGCCACTGGATTTGTTGCTCACCAGATCCGAGCCCACCGAAATCGATGGAGTTACGATGGCTAGAAATAAGTAAATTGCACGTTACGTTCGATGACGAAAATTGCACCTGTGACGTTACGTCCGATGTCGAAAATTGCACCTGTGACGTTACGTCCAATGTCGAAAATTGCACCTGTGACGTTACGTCCGATGTCGAAAATTGCACCTGTGACGTTACGTACGATGACGAAAATTGCACCTGTGACGTTACGTCCGATGTCGAAAATTGCACCTGTGACGTTACGTCCAATGTCGAAAATTGCACCTGTGACGTTACGTCCGATGTCGAAAATTGCACCTGTGATATTTTGGTGGGAGTTGCAGGTTAAATGAAACTCGATTGTAGTCTTCAATTGAATGAATGTTTATTGCAAACCTTAGCTTACTTATAATACAAGTTACAGAATCTAATGACCGACAGCGAACGAGCGACAAAGCGAGTCGGCATGATATTCGCTTTGCCGCTCTGTAACAACACTCGAAGTCCCGTTACCGCGCCGCGAAGACATAAATATGGCCCGCAGCTCGAAGACATAAATATGGCCCGTAGCTCGCCGCGCGCTCTCAGTTGCCGGCGACCGTCGCGGCGCGCGGACCTGTCCTCAGCGCGTGCAGCGCAGCAACCACGTGGAGGATGAATTATTGTGCCGTCATAGAATGATGCGACAGGCAGCCACTATATATATGTCTACTACATCACTCCCCACCAGCGAAGCGTACAGGTGGTTTTGATATTCTTCCAGATCGCGTGATATATGTGTTAGCTTTATCCACACTTGTTGTATTAATAATGAAGGCGGGCTTTAGGCGATCAATAGACACGTTGGTTATCCGTCCTTTCATTTCTAGAGTGTAGTATTTATCGTGCCGAGCTCCAACTTTAAAGGGTCCATCGTAGTTAGGCATCAATGGTTTTCTAGTTGCGTCATTGCGTACAAATACATGCGAGCATTTGCTTAGTTCTTCATGAATAAATGTAGCTTGGTTTTTATTTGACTTCCTTTGTGCTTGTGCTCTTCTTAATGCGTCGTTGAGATTATGCACGAAATGCGATGATGTATTGTTTTCCTTCGTGGATTCTTCGTAAAATTCGCCGGGTAAACGCAGCGGTTGGCCATACAGTAATTCCGCTGTGCTTTTGCCGATATCTTCTTTTATTGCGGCGCGTAATCCCAATAAAACTGTAGGTAATTCACGCGTCCAACTTGGAGTATTGCATCGTGCAATTAAAGCAGCTTTCAACGACCCATGCCAACGCTCGATCAAGCCGTTTGCCTGCGGATGATAGGCTGTGGTGTGGATCCTTTTTATGCCCATTCTCTGCATCAACTTATTGAATAGATCTGACTCAAATTGCGAACCTCGGTCCGTCGTAATAAAAGCAGGACAACCAAATCTGACAATCCAACCATCGTAGACTGTATTAGCTATAGTTTCAGCTGTTATTTCCTTGATTGGGTAAGCTTCTGGCCATTTAGACGCTCGATCAATCATCGTCAATATATAACGGTGTCCTTCAGATATATAGGCAACGGTCCTACAATATCAACGTGGACGTGCGATAATCGATTGGCTTCTTCAAATGATCCAATTGGCGATTTCGTATGCTTCTGGATTTTTGTTCTCTGACAATGCAAACAGCTCTTGGCCCAGCTAATGACGTCTGTTTTCATCGATGGCCAAAAATAGCGTGATGAAACCATTCTTTTTGTAGTTCTGACACCGGGGTGACTTAGTTCATGAGTTGCGTGGTATACGGTTTCACGGAATTCTCTTGGAAGGTATGGTCGCGCCGTGCCTGATGATAACTCGCATGTAACAGTCGTAGTAGTCCCTGGTATGATGACGCTTTTAAGGTCGTACTTTGCGTTTCCCTTCAGTTCCTTTAGTTCTTCATCTTGGGTCTGACTTTTGGCGAGTGCCTCATAATTAATCGGTGAGGGACACGAAATTGTTTCAATCCGAGAAAATGCATCTGCAACTTGATTATCTTTCCCCGAAATGTGACGGATATCAGAAGTGAACTGTCCGATGTACTCAAGGTATCTCGTACGTCTGGGCGTTTCGTTTTTGCTGTTCATATTTAGTGAGTGGATCAATGGCTTGTGATCAGTGTGTATAATAAGTTTTCTTCCTTCGAACATCCGCCGAAAATGTCGAATAGCTAGGTATGTAGACAGTAATTCTCGGTCATAGGTACTATATTTCTGTTGTGCGTCGCTAAGCTTCTTAGAAAAAAATCCAAGTGGTCTCCAACGTCCGAAAATTTTCTGCTGTAATACAGCTCCAGCGCAAGTATCTGACGCATCGGTCATCAAAGCGAAAGGTGCGTCAGCTGATGGGTAGGCTAACCGCACAGCGTTTATGATATCTTCTTTGCACTTCTCAAAACTTATTCTTGCTGTCTCAGTCCACTGGATTAACGTCTTATCATTTTTCTTTGCATTATGTAGGTATAGGTTGAGTTCTTTTTGATGATGTGCTGCGCGTGGAATACTTTCTCTGTAAAAGTTTATCATTCCCATAAATCGGCGTAAATCTTGAATTGTCGAAGGCAATGGATATGACTTCAGGGCATGTACTTTCTCTTCAGTAGGTGTGATTCCTTGTTCCGATATAGTATATCCGAGGAAGTCTAATTTGCTTTGTCCAAATACACATTTTGCCACATTTATTTGCATTCCATTTGCGTCCAGCCTCCTTAGTACTTCTTCTAAGTCTTTCTTGTGATCTGCTTCAGTGGCTGACGCGATGAGGATATCATCCACGAACGGAAACACTGGTAGTCCTCTCAATATATTGTCTATGTGACGTTGAAACGTCTGGCCGGCGTTACGTAGGCCAAAACACATCCTGGTGAACTCAAAAAGGCCGAACGGTGTGATGACCACTGTCTTCTTTACGTCCTCTTCCCGATTCTTAATCTGATAGTATGCCTTCTTTAAATCGATCTTTGAGAAGATCTTTTTGTCTCGCAGATGATATGAAAAAATCGTGCAGCCTGGGTATTGGGTACCGGTCGGGTACAGTTACCGAGTTAAGGCGTCTATAATCTCCACAAAACCGATAACTGCCGTCTTTTTTGTCTACTATGTGCAGTGGGCTGGCCCACGGGCTGCTTGATGGGCGACATATCCCTTGGTTAATCATTGTTTGGAATTCTTCTTTCGCTGCCTTGTATTTATGCGGTGGTAACGGTCTGGCTTTCGCGTAGATAGGTGGCCCTGTAGTCTCAATGTGGTGTTCGACTTCGTCGCTCCCGCTACTCAGCTTTTGTAGATTTGGCCGAGTGATGTCTGGATACTTTGCTAAGAGATCGTGGTATGGTTGGTTGGCATCTATAGTTCGAATGCTCTCTTCAGTACACGATGATATGTAGCCCTTCACAGTTAGGTTCGTTTCCTTGTCGATTAAACTTTGTCCATGGAGGTCTATCGTAAGGTTATAATGATGCAAAAAGTCGGCTCCTAATATTGGTCGGCTAACTGCTGCAATCACGAATTTCCACCTGTAGGGTCGTCTTAATCCCAAATTTAGCACCATAGTCTTTTCTCCATAACAAGGAATAGTTGATCCGTTTGCTGCATATAATTGATCATTTACTGTATGGCGGCTTTTAGAGAAACGTGCGGGTAGTACGGACACATTGGCAACAGTGTCGATCAGGAAACATATCTCTGAGGAAATATCTTTGATGAATAGGCGGTTTTTCGATATTTCTTCGACCACGTTCCCCGCCTGAGCGTGAGCCGATGTTAGTTTTCCGAGTCCTTCTTAAAATCACATGGGCTCCTGCAACGGTACGCTTCCTTGCCAAATCTACGGTGAAAATAGCAAATGGGTTGCGAATCCTTTTCATATTGTGACGTTTGTGATCGCGAACGACTTCTAAATCTGCGCCCTTGTGAATACTGGCGTCGCTCTCTAGTGCGTGACCGATCCATTTTAAGTTGTGCCACTTCTTTCCTCAAGTCTTACCTGTGACGTTACGTCCAATGTCGAAAATTGCACCTGTGACGTTACGTCCGATGTCGAAAATTGCACCTGTGATATTACGTCCGATGACGAAATTCCACCTGTGACGTTACGTACGATGGCGAAAATTGCACCTGTGACGTTACGTCCGATGTCGAAAATTGCACCTGTGACGTTACGTCCAATGTCGAAAATTGCACCTGTGACGTTACGTACGATGGCGAAAATTGCACCTGTGACGTTACGTCCGATGTCGAAAATTGCACCTGTGACGTTACGTCCAATGTCGAAAATTGCACCTGTGACGTTACGTCCGATGTCGAAAATTGCACCTGTGATATTACGTCCGATGACGAAAATTCCACCTGTGATGCTACGTGCGATGACGAAAATTCCACCTGTGATGCTACGTGCGATGACGAAAATTCCACCTGTGATGTTACGTGCGATGACGAAAATTGCACCTGTGACGTTACGTCCAATGTCGAAAATTGCACCTGTGACGTTACGTCCGATGTCGAAAATTGCACCTGTGACGTTACGTCCGATGACGAAAATTCCACCTGTGATGTTACGTGCGATGACGAAAATTGCACCTGTGATGTTACGTGCGATGACGAAAATTGCACCTGTGACGTTACGTCCGATGTCGAAAATTGCACCTGTGACGTTACGTCCGATGTCGAAAATTGCACCTGTGACGTTACGTCCGATGACGAAAATTCCACCTGTGATGTTACGTGCGATGACGAAAATTGCACCTGTGACGTTACGTGCGATGATAAAATTGCACCTGTGATGTTACATCGGATGACGAAAGCTGCACTTGTGACGTTACGTTCGATGAGAAAAAAATGCCTGTGATGAATCCAAATTGTTTGTGGGAATGGGCGTGATGTTTTATCGTACAATTTGCTACAAGTAATATAATTTATTGTTATGGAAGGTACCAATCTTCTATATTATCGACCGAGCGAAGCGAAGGTCTCTGAGTTTACTAGAGCGATTAGCACTTGTCCGTCCGTCCGTCTGTCAGAGCCTTATAACTTCTGAATTACTGAACGTAATTACTTCAATTTTAGATATGATATGTAAACCGATGGCCTCCAGCCGAAAATGGCTTAAAAAGTTATAAAAATCTTTATTTCAGGGGGGCTCTCATAGAAGCGAATGCGAAGTAAAATAAAATTTTTTGCATTTCATAGGATTGCAGTACCTCATTTTAAAGATAATTTGGAACAGAGTACAAAAGTATTTTTTTTTTATTTTTTTTCCTAAAATTGACGAAATGGGGGGGGCTTTCAAAGTGGAGATTTTATTCGAGACTAGATCTCTAAAACCACTTTATTTTAAAAATTGAAACTTACACATAATTTGAGTTATATTCTGTACTTGAACAACAAATACTAAGATTAGATAAATATTATAAAGAAACGAAATTATTTAAGTTTTAATGGGCATCAATGTTTTTAACAAAACTTCACTATACTGTTACTAGATGGCGCTGTCTTTAATATTGTAAATACGCATCCCATCCACGAAAGCAGATGACGATTGACGTCATCAGATTCGGCGCGTTTTAATTACAATATAATATCATAGTACAAACAGAATAGTAGGCTAACTTCATACAAAGTGGCCGCCGCCGGTTTGAATGTATGCGTGAGCAGCGGGCGCCGTGTACGCACGGAAGTTTCACGCACACATTCGCAAAGTCTCAACCGACTCAATCGGCCGGCAGTACGGGCCGCGCGGCGCGCGGCGCGCCACAGAGTACTTTTGTATATATATCGCGCCGCCGCGCTGTGCTAATCGCGCGCAATTGCGTATTACGTCGCACGCTCGCTCTTTTTGGTTTGTTTAATTTCTCAATAAAAGAAGTAACCTACCTATTAATTTACGAATTTACGAACGTCTAAAAGAAGTAGATTTCAAGATGCCATGCCCATGCTTCCCTAAAAGTTTTTTGCAAAAGTTATACGTTAGGATGAGAATTTATTTTACATTAACGGCAAACCTTAAAGCGTTCCGAACATCTCGAAATCGGAGAAAATATTTTTCTGTGACAAATTTATAATTTTTAAAATTGTCTTTTCTTTTTAAAACGTCTTTTATTTACACCCCATTTATGAATTGGTAAAACATTTCATTATTATTACGAAATTAAAAACCTAGTGCTGTCGTATGACAGCACTAGGTTTATTTGCGTATTATGTATATTATTTGCGTATTATGTACATAATACGCAAATAATATTTATATCATACTTGCTCAGTAACTAGGGATTACTATGGTGGAAAGTCTCCTTGTGTTGGCAACACCACGCGTTTCGTGTGTTGGCAATACTACGCGCGACGATATACGACGATGACCGACGCTAGCGCCGCCTCGGCAGTGTTGGCAGCACTGCGCGTTTCGTGTGTTGGTAACACCGCGCGCGACGATCTACGGCGACGACCGACGCCAGCGCCACCTCGGCAGTGTTGGCAGCACTGCACGTTACGTGTGTTGGTACGATCGACGGCAGCGCTTCCGCCACCTCGGTAGTTGTCGGCAGGCGCGACGTCAGCTTCGCGTCACCGGAAGAGGAAAAAGATGGCCGCGGTTGCCTCGGTGGGAGCACCTCCGCTAGGAGTATAAAGTATTGTGTGACCACGCGGCGGAGCATTCTAATCGGGTACTTCGAGAACGCAACGCCTCTTTTAATAGTTTATTAGACCTAGTGTGCTATTTGATAATATACATCTATAAATTAGTATCAGTGTGTTTAAGTTTATACTTGTAAGTTGGTGTTTGCAATTCAAGGCAACATTACGTCGCACTAAGCTTGAATTGTAATGTTCACATTACAGTTCAAGCTATGCAAAACTCCTTGGTAAACAATCTCTTTTCTTATAAAATGGTAAGAAAACTTTTTACTGAAAAAAAAAACACTGAACATGGCGGCATTTAATTTCCATACATTTCAAACTATGCAAGACTCCTTGGAACTCAGAGCCGTAAAAAAAAAAAATAGAAAACTATTTACGAAAAAAAAATGGAAATGGCGGCATTTCATTTGATCTGAAAGTTTGTGAAGTTTGTTCGTAAAGGGATTTAAGTTATTTACAACAATGTCAAGCACTTAATCTGATGATGAAAAAGGAGGAGAGCCTGATTTTTGTTTGCTTGAAGCAGAACAAATGATGCAAAACCTTTTGCCGGATAAGTCCAAAGAGCGCTACGTGAAAACTTACGAAGAATTCAACAAATGGCGTGCAAAGAAAGGAATTACATCTTTGGCAGAATGTGTTTTGCTTTCTTATTTCAATATGCTGTCAAAAAGCTACAAACCACCGTCATTGTGGTGTTTTTACTCTATGCTAAAAGCAACTTTAAACACTAATCATGATGTAAAAATAAACAAGTATATAAAACTAACTGCTTTTCTAAAGAAACAGTCCGCTGGCTATAAAAGCAAAAAAGCAAAAGTATTAAGTGCACAAGACATACAAAACTTCATCAAAAACGCGCATGATGAAAAGTTTTTAGCAACAAAGGTATGTACGTAGTTGCCATTAAATTGTAGTAGGCACCTATGTGCTCTTCCTATGCAATATTGGTAATTATTGTATTGCATTTTCGTGTTTAATACATTTTTCATTTTTTTTTGTTACAGGTTGCTTTGATAATGGGAGTCTGTGGGGCATGCAGAACCCAAGAACTCAAAAATCTTACACCAGATGATATTACAATGGCCGATAACATGATCGTAGTAAGACTGAAGAACACCAAAACAAAAGTCGATCGATCATTTGTCATCAATGACAAGGATTTCGTCGACATTGTCCGAAAATATCAAGAAAAGCGACCCACAGGATATGCCAAAAACGACTTCTTTTTAGGATTTCGAAATGGTCAATGCGTTCGCAAGACAATGGGCAAAAACAAACTAACTGCAGTCCCTAAAGAAGTGGCAACTTACTTGAACCTGCCAAATCCTGAGCTATACACCGGGCACAGTCTTCGCAGGACTTCTGCGACTATTTTGGCGGATACCGGTGCAAATATTACTAGTATCAAAAGACTAGGAGGGTGGAAGTCCACCACGGTCGCGGAGGGTTATATAGAAGAGTCTATTGAGAATAAAACCAAAATCTGTAACAAGATAACTGAGTCAATAAAGAATGTAGAGCCGCAACCAGGGCCTTCCAAATTGCCCGAGGCTACACGTGACGAAGATAGTGTGGCACTGTCTCAAAACTTAATTCAAACAGTGCACTTGCCTAGTCAACCAGTATCACAGCATTTTCATAATTGCAGCAATATTACTATAATTAATTATAATAAGTAACCATTTTTTTCTATTTTTTCTCTAAATTTGCTAATTATTCTAATTAAAATTTCATTTTGCATTACCAATGTTTTATTTACCTCGCAAGAATGATATAAAGTAGAATGCTTACCTCGGTTGCAAGTAGCTATTACACCCTCGAACTATATTCTCCCTCGCTCGCTGCGCTCGCTCGTGTGACTAAATATCTCGGGTGCACGCGATCCATTAGCGCCCTATGCGAGCTGCGCTCGCACTGGCGCCAAATTGGATCTTGTTCTGTAATAGCTTACTTACGTCCCTTGTGTAACAATCTACTATTAGTCACACTAATATTTTAAAGGCGAAAGTTTGTGTATCTGTCTGTCTGTCTGTCTGTCTGTGTGTATGTTTGTTCCTCTTTCACGCAAAAACTACTGGACGGATTTGGCTGAAATTTAGAATGGAGATAGATTATACCCTAGAATAACACATAGGCTACATATTATCCCCGAAAATCAAAGAGTTCCCGAGGGATTTTAAAAACTAAATCCACGCGGACGAAGTCGCGGGCATCAGCTAGTTAAAAATAAAAGTGACAACCCTAGGCGTCAACGCAAGAGTAGGTAATTAACTCGCCGATCGGCCTTAGTTAGCCTACTATTCTGTTTGAATTATGATAATATAGTTAAAACTACCTTATGGGAATTATGGGATACCGCGAGGTCTCAGTTCGGGGCGAACCACTAGTATAGATAAGTTGGCGGTACGAAGTTCGCCGTCAGCTAGTGTAATATAATTATCTCATATCCCATATTTAAACAGTGCAACTCACCGAACACGAGAACGCAAGCGGACAGCACGGTGGAGGCACCGCGCTCCGCGAACAGGCAGCTCACCAGGTATACGAACGACAGGAACGCCAGGCAGCCCAGGATCAGCACCAGCGTCGCCACACCTGCAAGAGTGCTGACGATGTGAATACAACAGCATCATCATCAGTAACCAATCTACGCCTCACTGCTGAGCGCAGGTCTCCTCTCAGAGAAGGATTATAGAATAGAACTAGTAGGGCGCGTGGGTGCGCGGCCCGCAAGCGGACCGCGGTTTTTCTACTCGGCAAGTAGACTTTTAGGTCTTGATCATTGTCTATCAAAAAACCACTCTTCCATCTTTTATACTCTCCGAGATAGACACCGTTGAAGTTTGTATAGCCGCCATCTTGAATCCGCCATTTTGGATTTTTTTTCAGCTCACTGCCAATTGGATGAGGTTTCGAGTGACTTGTTCGAGCACCCTATCTTTATTACCATGGCCGTGCTCCTCACCCACCTTCCAAACCCTCGATCATCATATGTCATCATTTGTCATAATGAAAATTCTTCAATAAAAACAAATCTTGAAAAGGAACCGTATCAAAGTCTTGCATGAATCCCGCCTCCCGGCTTCTAGTCTCATCAATATTCGCCATATATTTTGTATGAAGAAAAAAAAATTCCGCCATCTTGGATTTTTTTTCTATTCATCAAATAGACCTTTTGGTCTTGATCATCTTTTGCCAAGAAACCACTCTTCCATCTTTTATACTCCCCGAGATAGACACCGACGAAATTTGTATGGCGGCCATCTTTTTTCCGCCATTTTGAATTTATTTTCAGCTCACTGCGAATTGGATGAGGTTTCGAGTGACATTTGTTCGAGCACACCCCACCTATCTTCAATACCCCGGCCGTGCTCTTCACCCGTCTCCGAAATCCTCAATCATCAGCTCTCTCCATAATTTTCCTCTGAATGAATTTTTGTCCTCTATACGAAACCATAGGTGAAAAAAAAATTTTTCATACAAAATTTTACAGGAGAGGTGATCAATCAGTCAGTGAGTCAGTGAATCAGCACGAGCAGCTATATATATATTAACTAGTAGGGCGCGTGGGTGCGCGGCCCGCAAGCGGACCGCGGTTTTTCTACTCGGCAAGTAGACTTTTAGGTCTTGATCATTTTCTATCAAAAAACCACTCTTCCATCTTTTATACTCTCCGAGATAGACACCGTTGAAGTTTGTATGGCCGCCATCTTGAATCCGCCATTTTGGATTTTTTTCAGCTCACTGCCAATTGGATGAGATTTCGAGTGACTTTTGTTCGAGCACCCCCACCTATCTACATTACCATGGCCGTGCTCCTCACCCACCTTCCAAACCCTCGATCATCATATGTCATCATTTGTCATAATGAAAATTCTTCAATAAAAAAAAATCTTGAAAAGGAATTGTATCAAAGTCGTGCATGATTCCCGGCTTCTAGTCTCTTCAATATTCGCCATATATTTTTGTATGAAGAAAAAAAAAATTCCGCCATCTTGAATTTTTTTTCTGTTCGTCAAGTAGACCTTAGGGTCTTGATCAGCTTTTGCCAGGAAACCACTCTTCTATCTTTTATACTCTCCGAGATAGACACCGACGAAATTTGTATGGCCGCCATCTTTTTTCCGCCATTTTGAATTTTTTTTCAGCTCACTGCGAATTGGATGAGGTTTCGAGTGACATTTGTTCGAGCACCCCCCACCTATCTTCAATACCCTGGCCGTGCTCCTCATCCGTCTCCGAAATCCTCAATCATCAGCTCTCTCCATAATTTTCCTCCGAATGAATTTTTGTCCTCTATACGAAACCATCGGTGGAAAAAAAATTTTTCATACAAAATTTTACAGGAGAGGTGATCAATCAGTCAGTGAATCAGTGAATCAGCACGAGCAGCTATATATATATTAACTAGCGTTTGCTCGGTGCGCGAGCTGCTAAAGCAGCTCGCGGGAAGTGTTATTGCTACAAGTAGGGCGCGTGGGTGCGCGGCCCGCTAAAGCGGACCGCGATTGTTTGGCTTTATTTATTTCGCTCGGTGCGCGAGCTGCTAAAGCAGCTCGCGGGAAGTGTTATTACTACAAGTAGGGCGCGTGGGTGCGCGGCCCGCTAAAGCGGACCGCGATTTTTTTACTCATCAAGTAGCCCTTCGGATTCTGGTCATCTTTTGCCAAAAAATTTGTTCGAGCACACCCCACCTATCTGCAATAACCTGGCCGTGCTCCTCATTCACAAAAGAAAAAGAAAAAAAAATGAAAAAAAAGAAAAAAAAAAAAAAATGAAAAAAGAAAAAAAAGAAAAAGAAAAAAAGCCCTATGAACCTATCAAAATCAATGTCTTGCATAGTTCCCAACTTCTAGTCCCTTCAATATTCCCCATACATTTTGTATGTAAAAAAAAAAATCCGCCATCTTGAATTTTTTTCCTACTCACCAGGTAGACCTCCGGGTTGTGATCACCTTTTGTCGAGAAACCGCTCCTCCATCTTTTATAGTCTCCGAGAGAGAGACGGACAAAATTTGCCGCCATTTTTTTTCCGCCATTTTGGAATTTTTTTTCAACTCACTGGCAACTGCTCGAGGTTTCGAATGACATTTGGTCGAGCACCCTCCACCTATCTTCTATACCCTGGCCGTGCCCCTCGCCCGTCTCCGAACTCCTCACTCATCAGCTCTCTCCACCTTTCTCCGAGTCACATTCTTTGAGCTCTATACGACACCATGGGTGAAAAAAATTTTTTTCATACAAAATTTTACAGGAGAGGGGTGGAAATTTGAGACGTCACAGCTCGGCCGCCATCTTGTTTTTTTAATTTTTTTCACTTTTTCTGTTAATCGTTTACTAATTTCTACGATAATCCAAAACTTCAAAGAAATCGGTTGGAAAACAAAAGAGTTGCAAGATTCACGTCGGCCGCCATCTTGTTTTTCCGAAATGTCATAATTTTCCCCAACTCGAATCCCCCCCCCAAACACATCCCCCGAACATCATTATATCGATTTCCGTCTCCTTCTAGGAGAACAATTGTGTCAATCAGTGAGTGAGTGAGTCAGTGGTAATCGAGCTATATATATTATTACTAGTATTTCGCTCGGTGCGCGAGCTGCTAAAGCAGCTCGCGGGAAGTGTTTTACTAAAAGTAAGGCGCGTGGGTGCGCGGCCCGCTAAAGCGGACCGCGATTGTTCGGCTTTCTTTATTTCGCTCGGTGCGCGAGCTGCTAAAGCAGCTCGCGGGAAGTGTTATTACTACAAGTAGGGCGCGTGAGTGCGCGGCCCGCTAAAGCGGACCGCGATTGTTCGGCTTTATTTATTTCGCTCGGTGCGCGAGCTGCTAAAGCAGCTCGCGGGAAGTGTTATTACTACAAGTAGGGCGCGTGGGTGCGCGGCCCGCTAAAGCGGACCGCGATTTTTTTACTCATCAAGTAGCCCTTCGGATTCTGGTCATCTTTTGCCAAAAAATTTGTTCGAGCACACCCCACCTATCTGCAATAACCTGGCCGTGCTCCTCATTCACAAAAGAAAAAGAAAAAAAAAAGAAAAAAAAATGAAAAAAAACAAAAAAAAAACAAATGTAAAATGAAAAAAAAGAAAAAAAAAGCCCTATGAACCTATCAAAATCAATGTCTTGCATAGTTCCCAACTTCTAGTCCCTTCAATATTCCCCATACATTTAGTATGGAAAAAAAAAATCCGCCATCTTGAATTTTTTTCCTACTCACCAGGTAGACCTCCGGGTTTTGATCATCTTTTGTCGAGAAACCGCTCCTCCATCTTTTATAGTCTCCGAGAGAGAGACGGACAAAATTTGCCGCCATTTTTTTTCCGCCATTTTGGAATTTTTTTTCAACTCACTGGCAACTGCTCGAGGTTTCGAATGACATTTGGTCGAGCACCCTCCACCTATCTACTATACCCTGGCCGTGCCCTTCGCCCGTCTCCGAACTCCTCACTCATCAGCTCTCGCCACCTTTCTCCGAGTCACATTCTTTGAGCTCTATACGACACCATGGGTGAAAAAAATTTTTTTCATACAAAATTTTACAGGAGAGGGGTCGGAAATTTGAGACGTCACAGCTCGGCCGCCATCTTGTTTTTTTAATTTTTTTCACTTTTTCTGTTAATCGTTTACTAATTTCTACAATAATCCAAAATTTCAAAGAAATCGGTTGGAAAACAAAAGAGTTGCAAGATTCACGTCGGCCGCCATCTTGTTTTTCCGAAATGTCATAATTTTCCCCAACTCGAATCCCCCACCTGGACATATCTCCCCTACATCATTATATCGATTTCCGTCTCCTTCTAGGAGAACAACCCTGTCAATGAGTGAGTGAGTGAGTGAGTGAGTGTGTCAGTCAGTGGTAATCGAGCTATATATATTATAACTAGCATTTGCTCGGTGCGCGAGCTGCTAAAGCAGCTCGCGGGAAGTGTTATTGCTACAAGTAGGGCGCGTGGGTGCGCGGCCCGCTAAAGCGGACCGCGATTGTTCGGCTTTATTTATGTCGCTCGGTGCGCGAGCTGCTAAAGCAACTCGCGGGAAGTGTTATTACTACAAGTAGGGCGCGTGGGTGCGCGGCCCGCTAAAGCGGACCGCGATTTTTTTGCTCATCAAGTAGACCTTCGGATTCTGGTCATCTTTTGCCAAAAAATTTGTTCGAGCACACCCCACCTATCTGCAATAACCTGGCCGTGCTCCTCATTCGCAAATGAAAAAGAAAAAAAAAGAAAAAAAAAAGAAAAAAAAGAAAAAAAGCAAATGTAAAATGAAAAAAAAGAAAAAGAAAAAAGCCCTATGAACCTATCAAACTCATTGTCTTGCATAGTTCCCAACTTCTAGTCCCTTCAATATTCCCCATATACATTTTGTATGAAAAAAAAAAAATCCGCCATCTTGAATTTTTTTCCTACTCACCAGGTAGACCTCCGGGTTGTGATCATCTTTTGTCGAGAAACCGCTCCTCCATCTTTTATAGTCTCCGAGAGAGAGACGGACAAAATTTGCCGCCATTTTTTTTCCGCCATTTTGGAATTTTTTTTCAACTCACTGGCAACTGCTCGAGGTTTCGAATGACATTTGGTCGAGCACCCTCCACCTATCTTCTATACCCTGGCCGTGCCCCTCGCCCGTCTCCGAACTCCTCACTCATCAGCTCTCTCCACCTTTCTCCGAGTCACATTCTTTGAGCTCTATACGACACCATGGGTGAAAAAAATTTTTTTCATACAAAATTTTACAGGAGAGGGTCGGAAATTTGAGACGTCACAGCTCGGCCGCCATCTTGTTTTTTTAATTTTTTTCACTTTTTCTGTTAATCGTTTACTAATTTCTACAATAATCCAAAACTTCAAAGAAATCGGTTGGAAAACAAAAGAGTTGCAAGATTCACGTCGGCCGCCATCTTGTTTTTCCGAAATGTCATAATTTTCCCCAACTCGAATCCCCCCCTCAAACACATCTCCCGAACATCATTGTATCGATTTCCGTCTCCTTCTAGGAGAACAATTATGTCAATGAGTCAGTGAGTGAGTCAGTGGTAATCGAGCTATATATATTATAACTAGTATTTCGCTCGGTGCGCGAGCTGCTAAAGCAGCTCGCGGGAAGTGTTTTACTAAAAGTAAAGCGCGTGGGTGCGCGGCCCGCTAAAGCGGACCGCGATTGTTCGGCTTTCTTTATTTCGCTCGGTGCGCGAGCTGCTAAAGCAGCTCGCGGGAAGTGTTATTACTACAAGTAGGGCGCGTGAGTGCGCGGCCCGCTAAAGCGGACCGCGATTGTTCGGCTTTATTTATTTCGCTCGGTGCGCGAGCTGCTAAAGCAGCTCGCGGGAAGTGTTATTACTACAAGTAGGGCGCGTGGGTGCGCGGCCCGCTAAAGCCGACCGCGATTTTTTTACTCATCAAGTAGCCCTTCGGATTCTGGTCATCTTTTGCCAAAAAATTTGTTCGAGCACACCCCACCTATCTGCAATAACCTGGCCGTGCTCCTCATTCACAAAAGAAAAAGAAAAAAAAAGAAAAAAAAATGAAAAAAAACAAAAAAAAAACAAATGTAAAATGAAAAAAAAAGAAAAAAAAAGCCCTATGAACCTATCAAAATCAATGTCTTGCATAGTTCCCAACTTCTAGTCCCTTCAATATTCCCCATACATTTAGTATGGAAAAAAAAATCCGCCATCTTGAATTTTTTTCCTACTCACCAGGTAGACCTCCGGGTTTTGATCATCTTTTGTCGAGAAACCGCTCCTCCATCTTTTATAGTCTCCGAGAGAGAGACGGACAAAATTTGCCGCCATTTTTTTTCCGCCATTTTGGAATTTTTTTTCAACTCACTGGCAACTGCTCGAGGTTTCGAATGACATTTGGTCGAGCACCCTCCACCTATCTACTATACCCTGGCCGTGCCCTTCGCCCGTCTCCGAACTCCTCACTCATCAGCTCTCGCCACCTTTCTCCGAGTCACATTCTTTGAGCTCTATACGACACCATGGGTGAAAAAAATTTTTTTCATACAAAATTTTACAGGAAAGGGGTCGGAAATTTGAGACGTCACAGCTCGGCCGCCATCTTGTTTTTTTAATTTTTTTCACTTTTTCTGTTAATCGTTTACTAATTTCTACAATAATCCAAAATTTCAAAGAAATCGGTTGGAAAACAAAAGAGTTGCAAGATTCACGTCGGCCGCCATCTTGTTTTTCCGAAATGTCATAATTTTCCCCAACTCGAATCCCCCACCTGGACATATCTCCCCTACATCATTATATCGATTTCCGTCTCCTTCTAGGAGAACAACCCTGTCAATGAGTGAGTGAGTGAGTGAGTGAGTGTGTCAGTCAGTGGTAATCGAGCTATATATATTATAACTAGTATTTCGCTCGGTGCGCGAGCTGCTAAAGCAGCTCGCGGGAAGTGTTTTACTAAAAGTAAGGCGCGTGGGTGCGCGGCCCGCTAAAGCGGACCGCGATTGTTCGGCTTTATTTATTTCGCTCGGTGCGCGAGCTGCTAAAGCAGCTCGCGGGAAGTGTTTTACTAAAAGTAAGGCGCGTGGGTGCGCGGCCCGCTAAAGCGGACCGCGATTGTTCGGCTTTATTTATTTCGCTCGGTGCGCGAGCTGCTAAAGCAGCTCGCGGGAAGTGTTATAACTACAAGTAGGGCGCGTGGGTGCGCGGCCCGCTAAAGCGGACCGCGATTATTTTACTCATCAAGTAGACCTTCGGATTCTGGTCATCTTTTGCCAAAAAATTTGTTCTAGCACACCCCACATTGCAGATAGCAATAACGTGGCCGTGCTCCTCATTCACAAAAGAAAAAGAAAAAAAAAAAAGAAAAGAAAAAAAAGAAGAAAGAAAAAAAGAAATTGAAAAATGAAAAATAATAAAAAAAAGGAAAAAAGAAAGAAAAAAGGAAAAAGACAAAAAAGCAAATACATGAAAAATGAAAAAAAGAAAAAAAAATAGAAAAAAAAAATGAAAAATGAAAAAAAAAGGAAAAAGAAAAGAAAAAAAAGAATAAGAAAAATGAAAAAAAAGGAAAAAGAAAAAAGAAACAAAAAGAAGAAAAAAAAAGAAAAATCAATATTCGCCATATATTTCGCATGGAAAAAAAATCCGCCATCTTGTTTTTTTTCCTGATCATCAAGTAGAGTAGTAGTAGGTCTTGATCATCTGTTGCCAAGAAACCACTCTTCCATCTTTTATACTCTCCGAGATAGACACCAGAGAAAGTTTCTATGGCCGCCATCTTGAATCCGCCATTTTGGAGGTTCTCATTTCGGCCAGTATATTTTTCTTTTTTAATTCTCCGAGATCTAAGACACCTATGAACCTATCGAAATCAATGTCTTGCATAGTTCCCAACTTCTAGTCCCTTCAATATTCCCCATACATTTTGTATGGGAAAAAAAAAATCCGCCATCTTGAATTTTTTTCCTACTCACCAGGTAGACCTCCGGGTTGTGATCATCTTTTGTCGAGAAACCGCTCCTCCATCTTTTATAGTCTCCGAGAGAGAGACGGACAAAATTTGCCGCCATTTTTTTTCCGCCATTTTGGAATTTTTTTTCAACTCACTGGCAACTGCTCGAGGTTTCGAATGACATTTGGTCGAGCACCCTCCACCTATCTTCTATACCCTGGCCGTGCCCCTCGCCCGTCTCCGAACTCCTCACTCATCAGCTCTCTCCACCTTTCTCCAAATCACATTCTTTGAGCTCTATACGACAGCATGGGTGGAAAAAATTTTTTTCATACAAAATTTTACAGGAGAGGGGTGAAAATTTGAGACGTCACAGCTCGGCCGCCATCTTGTTTTTTTAATTTTTTTTACTTTTTCTGTTAATCGTTTACTAATTTCTACAATAATCCAAAATTTCAAAGAAATCGGTTGGAAAACAAAAGAGTTGCAAGATTCACGTCGGCCGCCATCTTGTTTTTCCGAAATGTCATAATTTTTCCCCACTCGAATCCCCCACCCGAACATATCTTCCGTACATCATTTTATCGTTTTTTGTCTCTTTCTAGGAGAACAATTATGTCAATCAGTGAGTCAGTCAGTCAGTGGTAATCGAGCTATATATATTATAACTAGCGTTTGCTCTGTGCGCGAGCTGCTAAAGCAGCTCGCGGGAAGTGTACTAAAAGTAGGGCGCGTGGGTGCGCGGCCCGCTAAAGCGGACCGCGATTTTTTAATCATCAAGTAGACCTTCGGATTCTGGTCATCTTTTGCCAAAAAATTTGATCGAGCACACCCCACCTATCTGCAATAACCTGGCCGTGCTCCTCATTCACAAAAGAAAAAGAAAAAGAAAAAAAAAGAAAAAGAAAAAAAAGAAAATAAAAAAGAAAAAGAAAAAAAAAGCATCCATCTTTCCATCCATTTTTTCATCTTGTATACTCTCCGAGATAGACACCAGAGAAAGTTTCTATGGCCGCCATCTTGAATCCGCCATTTTGGAGTTTTTTTTTCAACTCCCTGCTAATTGGATGTGGTTTCGAGTAATTTTTGTTGGAGCACACCCCACCTAGTTGGTCGCGTGGATAGTTGGCAAAAAAACTACTCTTTCACCTTTTTTAACCCATTTCCAAAAAGGAGGAGGTTCTCAATTCGGCCAGTATATTTTTCTTTTATAATTCTCCGAGATCTAAGACACCTATGAACCTATCAAAATCAATGTCTTGCATAGTTCCCAACTTCTAGTCCCTTCAATATTCCCCATACATTTTGTATGGAAAAAAAAAATCCGCCATCTTGAATTTTTTTCCTACTCACCAGGTAGACCTCCGGGTTTTGATCATCTTTTGTCGAGAAACCGCTCCTCCATCTTTTATAGTCTCCGAGAGAGAGACGGACAAAATTTGCCGCCATTTTTTTTCCGCCATTTTGGAATTTTTTTTCAACTCACTGGCAACTGCTCGAGGTTTCGAATGACATTTGGTCGAGCACCCTCCACCTATCTTCTATACCCTGGCCGTGCCCCTCGCCCGTCTCCGAACTCCTCACTCATCAGCTCTCTCCACCTTTCTCCGAGTCACATTCTTTGAGCTCTATACGACACCATGGGTGAAAAAAAATTTTTTCATACAAAATTTTACAGGAGAGGGGTCGGAAATTTGAGACGTCACAGCTCGGCCGCCATCTTGTTTTTTTAATTTTTTTTTCTTTTTCTGTTAATCGTTTATTAATTTCTACAATAATCCAAAATTTCAAAGAAATCGGTTGGAAAACAAAAGAGTTGCAAGAATCACGTCGGCCGCCATCTTGTTTTTCCGAAATGTCATAATTTTCCCCAACTCAAATCCCCCCCCCAAACACATCTCCCCAACATCATTATATCGATTTCCGTCTCCTTCTAGGAGAACAATCGTGTCAATCAGTCAGTGAGTGAGTCAGTGGTAATCGAGCTATATATATTATAACTAGCGTTTGCTCGGTGCGCGAGCTGCTAAAGCAGCTCGCGGGAAGTGTTATTGCTACAAGTAGGGCGCGTGGGTGCGCGGCCCGCTAAAGCGGACCGCGATTGTTCGGCTTTATTTATTTCGCTCGGTGCGCGAGCTGCTAAAGCAGCTCGCGGGAAGTGTTATTGCTACAAGTAGGGCGCGTGGGTGCGCGGCCCGCTAAAGCGGACCGCGATTGTTCGGCTTTATTTATTTCGCTCGGTGCGCGAGCTGCTAAAGCAGCTCGCGGGAAGTGTTATTGCTACAAGTAGGGCGCGTGGGTGCGCGGCCCGCTAAAGCGGACCGCGATTGTTCGGCTTTATTTATTTCGCTCGGTGCGCGAGCTGCTAAAGCAGCTCGCGGGAAGTGTTATTACTACAAGTAGGGCGCGTGGGTGCGCGGCCCGCTAAAGCGGACCGCGATTTTTTTACTCATCAAGTAGACCTTCGGATTCTGGTCATCTTTTGCCAAAAAATTTGTTCGAGCACACCCCACCTATCTGCAATAACCTGGCCGTGCTCCTCATTCACAAAATAAAAAGAAAAAAAAAGAAAAAAAAAAGAAAAAAAAGAAAAAAACAAATGTAATATGAAAAAAAAGAAAAAGAAAAAAGCCCTATGAACCTATCAAAACCAATGTCTTGCATAGTTCCCAACTTCTAGTCCCTTCAATATTCCCCATACATTTTGTATGGGGAAAAAAAAAATCCGCCATCTTGAATTTTTTTCCCACTCACCAGGTAGACCTCCGGGTTTTGATCATCTTTTGTCGAGAAACCGCTCCTCCATCTTTTATAGTCTCCGAGAGAGAGACGGACAAAATTTGCCGCCATTTTTTTTCCGCCATTTTGGAATTTTTTTTCAACTCACTGGCAACTGCTCGAGGTTTCGAATGACATTTGGTCGAGCACCCTCCACCTATGTACTATACCCTGGCCGTGCCCCTCGCCCGTCTCCGAACTCCTCACTCATCAGCTCTCGCCACCTTTCTCCGAGTCACATTCTTTGAGCTCTATACGACACCATGGGTGAAAAAAATTTTTTTCATACAAAATTTTACAGGAGAGGGGTGGAAATTTGAGACGTCACAGCTCGGCCGCCATCTTGTTTTTTTAATTTTTTTCACTTTTTCTGTTAATCGTTTACTAATTTTTACAATAATCCAAAATTTCAAAGAAATCGGTTGGAAAACAAAAGAGTTGCAAGATTCACGTCGGCCGCCATCTTGTTTTTCCGAAATGTCATAATTTTTCCCCACTCGAATCCCCCACCCGAACATATCTCCCGTACATCATTTTATCGTTTTTTGTCTCTTTCTAGGAGAACAATTATGTCAATCAGTGAGTCAGTCAGTCAGTGGTAATCGAGCTATATATATTATAATAGAAATGTTTTTTTATTCAAATAAACTTTTTTACAAGTGCTTTTGAGTCGTCGATGAGTCTACCACTGGTTCGGAATGCCCTTCCTGCCGAGTAGAACCAGCGAGAAACTCGGCAGTTTAGAAATGTGGACCAAAGTTAAGGTCACATTCATTCCAAAAGCGGGAAGGAAGGACTACAGGCTTCCGAAATCCTTCCGACCCATAAGCCTATCCTCGTTTCTACTAAAAACTATGGAGAATGTACTCGACAGATATAGAAGAGATGCGCTTCTCATTGAGAGGCCCATACATATCACCCAGCATGCTTATTGCAGAGGCCGATCTACGGAAACTGCCCTGCTCAGCCTTGTGGACAAGGTTGAAAAGGCCCTGGACGACAAGGAAATCGCTCTTGCAGCGTTTCTAGACATCGAGGGAGCATTTGATAATACTCCAATCCGTACGTTGGTGGGCTGGCTGGTTAATAAACTGGCTGATACGACCACCATCAGATGGGTGGAGGCAATGCTCTCTAACCGCATAGCCAAACTCGAGTTAAATAACATCTCGACGACGCTAACAACACGAGGTTGTCCGCAGGGTGGCGTTCTATCGCCCCTATTTTGGACTCTTGCCGTGGATCAGCTACTGTATAAGATGGCGGCACTTCGCATTGACACCCAGGGATTGTAAGGCGGGGTCTTGGGGACGTAATGAAACACCGAATGTTGGATTAATACTAACTTTATTCTAATAGATACACTCTTTATATTGTTACACTCTACAGCTCCCTTCCTTTCATAAAAAAAAATTAGTATGTTATATAATTTTTTTTTTTTGTTATACAGACTGGTTAAATACATTATTAGCTTAATAATAAAACTTACTCACTAGAATTGAACAATTTTGTACGATTCTTATGAACTATATCTAATTTACCGTTTTTATTAATCTGCACATTTGGTGGCATGTCTTTGACCACTTTGTAAGGACCTAAATAAATACTCTCCATTTTGCTACAATTTTCGTTTTTTAGGGTTCCGTAGTAAACAAGGAACCCTTATAGTTTCGCCATGTCCGTCCGTCTGTCTGTCTGTCTGTCTGTCTGTCTGTCTGTCCGCGGTTTAGCTCAGAGACTATTGGTACTAGAAATCTGTAATTTGACAAGGGTATAAATATCAATGACGCCAACAAAGTGGTGAAATAAAATTTTGAAAAATATTTTTTTTAGGGTACCTCCCCTACATGTAAAGTGGGGATGAATTATTTTTTTCTCGGCTATCCCATTGTGTGGGGTGTCGTTGAATAGGTCTTTCAAAAATATTGTGGGTGTGGGAACACCATTTTTCAATTCAGGGATCCGTTTGTGAAATATGATATTTTAAAGTGCTAAATTTTATTAGAGTCAAGTGTCCCCCCCCTCTGCCAGCTAATTGGTTGTATATAGGATATAAGAAAAAATTCACAGCAGTAGTATATATAATGAATTTTAAAGGAAAACTATCACGGCTAATTAGGGTTCATTAGTTAAGGAGTTATATCTGTTTTTTCTAAGTAAGGTATTACACGTAGTGTAAGTTGCATATTTTGTAGTACATTATAGTATTTAAACCATGGAACTCAAAATGTATTCAATATTCATAAATAAAATAAAAGCACTATCCTAGGTCAGCAATAATATTTGAGACTTTCAACTACGGAACCCTACACTGCGCGTGGCCCGAGCCCGACACGCACTTGGCCGGTTTTTTATTATTAGAATTAAATCTCCTGGATTGTACACTATAGGATTAATGCATTTATCATAAACTGATTTTCTTAATTCTTTGCTTTTGACTAAATTTTCCCTTGCTTCTTTTTGCGATAATTGTAACCGATATTTTAATTCACATGGGTAATTTTCGTGATTATACAATGGTTCTACCTCTTTGGTATTTAGATTACTAGGAAGTGAACAGATTTTCCCAAATACTAATTCGTAAGGAGTAAATCTAGTTTCAGAATGGACTGAAGTGTTATGTGAAAAACACCAAAAGGGAAGCCATTGGCTCCATGTTTCGGGATGGTTGTCTGTTTGTATACGTAAAAATAAGTTTAGGTGTTTGTGAGAATTTTCCAATGCACCAATGCTTTGATGGTGGTAAGCTGTGGAACTTAAATGATTAATTTTTAAAAGTTTACATACCTCTTTAAATACTGAAGACTGGAATTCCGAACCTCTGTCAGTTCCAATTTCCCGTGGTAACCCGTAGAGAAGTATGAAGCTATTAACTAAAGCTTGAGCTACCTCCTCTGACTTTTTAGAAATTAAAGGATGTGCTACCACATATTTAGTTAGCTCGCATTGCAGCGTGAGTATATATTTGTTACCGTAATTATCTCTATCTAGTGGACCTACCAAATCTAAATAAACCTTCTCAAATGCTGTTGTAGCTGTTGAAGTGATAACCATCGGTTCTTTGATACGTACTGCATGTTTTTCTTTTTGACATTTTTCACACTTTTTAACGAATTCTCTAACATCTTTCTGTAATCCTGGCCAGTAAAAATATTTTTTAATATTATTGAACATCCTTCTCATGCCCGCATGGCCACTTGTGGGCAAAAGATGGAAGTCGTTCAGGATCACTCTTCTATCATCTTTATTTTCTATTCGTTGTACATCATTTAATATATAAAATCGCGTCGCGCACCTATTTTGTAATGATTTAACTTCACTTGACAATTTTTCAATGAATATTTTATTGCTTTTATTTTTTATTAAACTAGCGGCACGCTATGATGGCCGGTTTGACACATTACAATAGTGATGTGGAATGTCAATTTATTCTCGAACAAAAAACAATTAAGTTTTGTTTTTGTACCTGATTAAATAGGTTTAATAAAACAAAAATGTATATGTTTATTTAATTTATTTGAACGAACTGAATATTTGAATGAAAATGAATATACATACTTTATATGCACACAAGAAACATATGAATACAAAAGATACCAAAAAAGGTGCCACAAAAGGCCATAATTAATCAGATTCGTCCATACTACTATTTTCACTGTCGTCACTGCTATCATCACCTACATTAATAATTATATGTTCGTTTTCTATAATATTATCTATTTAGAACAGTTCTCTGCGTACGTTCGGTCATATCGACGAAATCCACAACAAAGGGCTTGAACAGAGTCCAAATTAACGAGCAAGGGTCAACAGTAATGCAGTATCAATATTTGAAATCCAAAGCCAGGTCAAAACTATATCACAATCGCATTGCACTGACAGTTTATACTTTTCGAAGCAACGTCAATTCGAAACTGCTTTGTTTTGCATTGAGCATTGACGCGAGTTTGCCGGAGGTAGTAGTTGTGCTAGCCAGCGATCCTATGTGACGATCGTATTAGATTCCATTTTTAAAAATTTTCAATTTAGAAAACCAAATGCCGAGTTGTGGTATATATCATATAAAAATAAAAATTTTACCTTTTGTATGAAACAGCTGATATTTTTTTGCGATTTCAGAGGTTTGTCCACATAGTGAAAATTGTTCATATTCACAAGTACATTCACCCCTTAAATGGTGCAAACTGATTTTTCTACACTTGTATACATTTTAGAAATCAATTTAATAAATAAATTTTGAGTCCTAAACCTAAAACTACATTCGATAAAATTTATGAATCTCTGCACATCACTATCGTCAATAAAGTAATACAATTATTTCCTTCAAAGTCGTTATCAATTAATACGGAACTTCATGAGCGGACAAACGTCAAACCGGCCATCATAGCGTGCCGCTAGTGTATATATATTTCGTCGACGTTTATTTGTTTACAGAGACTATCCAACTCCCTCACAAATGCGGCTCGCGTCAATTGTGATTGGAAAGCAGGATTAATAAAAATTGTCAATTTACTTTCAACATAGCAAAACGCGTTTCTTTCCATAGTAATTTTACGTTGTCTTCTAAGACTTTCTAATTCCTCTTTCTCTATAAATCTAAGTTCTACTGCTTCTCTTGGTTTCGTATGACTTCCAATCACCTTTGGTTGATCAGGCCAACTGTGATTTGAAATCATATCGCAAGGAGCTTGCTGTTGCATTCTTCTCGCCTGTGCCCTAGTAGTTACGTTTATATTGCATTCGCTCATATTTTTTAAATCATCCGACGTAAAAGAAATTCGAGACAAGGCATCTGCAGCTGCATTATCTGAACCCTTTACGTATTCTACAGTAAAATCGTATTCTTCCAATATTAACCTAAACTTCATAAGCCTGCTTGATGGATCTCGCATATTGAATAAGTAGATTAATGGACCATGATCCGTAATAATTTTGAATTTACGACCATATCAGTATGGACGAAAATATTTTACCGCCCAAACTATAGCCAAAAGTTCTTTTTGAATCGTAGGATAATTTTGCTCATTTTTATTTAAAGCTCTGCTAGCATAAGCTACTGGACGACCGTCCGAATTCGATAGTATGGCTCCTATCGCGTAACCCGATGCGTCTGTTTGTACGATAAACTCGTTAGCTTCTGAAAAATCTGGGTATTGCAATACTGGAGGTGAAACTATACAACTTTTTAGAGTTTGAAATGATTTTTGGCACTCTTCATCCCAAATAAAAGAGACATTTTTCCTACACAGTTTATGTAAAGGATAAGCTTTTTCCGCAAAATTTGGTATAAATTTCCTATAATACTTGACAAAGGCTGTGAATCGCTTGACCTCGTCAACAGACTTTGGACAAGGATAATTTTTAACATCTTCTATTTTCCCTGGATCCGGCAAGACACCTTCCTTTGATACTACATGCCCTAAATAATTAATTTCTTTTTTGAAAAATTCGCATTTTGTAGGGTTAAGTTTAAGATTGACTTTGCGTAACCTCTCAAAAACATCTTGTAAATTTTTCGACTTTTCTGCCAAATTCCTTCCGAAATCAATTAAATCATCTTGATAAACTAAGCATTTTTCATATGTAAGACCCGCCATAGCCATTGCCATCATACGAGAAAATGAAGAAGGGCTAGTTTTCAACCCCATAGGCATTCTTGTCAGTTGATAACGTCCCGAAGAAAATGCTGTATATTTTCGGCTGTCTTTCTCAAGTTCAACATTATGAAAGCCTTGGTATAAATCTAAATGACTGAAATAAATACATCCTGACAAAGAATCTAGTATTTCGGTTATGTTTGGGAGAGGGAATTTATCGTCTTGAATACAGTTGTTTAATTTCCTATAATCGATTACTGAAAATGGAGATTCCATTTTTTCTCACCAGTAGTGTCAAGCTTTTTTGGAACTAATAACACGGGGCTACTCCATTCACTTGTACTCTCCTCAATAATTCCTTCCTCCAACATCTTTCCTATCTGTCTATCAATTTCTTTCTTCTGAGCGTGTGGTAATCTATATGGTTTAGAGAATATAGGAGACACATTCGGCTTTAGAGTTATCGAGTGCTTATAAATATTAGTCGTGGCTAATCTATCCCCTGGTAAATAAAATACGTCACTATACTTTGCGCATAGGTTCCCTACAGAAACCTGTTCTTCATTATTTTGTTTTCATCGTTGCAATTAGACCAATTGCAACGATGAAAACAATTTCTTAACACGATCAGCATTCGATTCGCAGTTCGTAAAAGCGCATATTTTATAATCACAAGCTCTATGAATAATCGGTTTGATTTCATTCAGTGTAAAATGATGCTCCGTAGTGTTTAATATTTTTATAGGTATTCTGCCGCATATTGGTTTAACCAGCGAACTTGCTAAGTAAATCCCGTCATTGATATATGACGCGCAGACTACGCACTCATCTGTAAAGTCTGTTTGTATATAGTGAATCGACTCGCATCTCGGTGGTATCTCCAAACGCTTATTGTCTACAGTATAAATTGACAAATTAATTTCATTATTACAAGTAGTCAATATTATTTTATTTAGATTAAAATTTAATACCGCTTTATATTTTGTCAGAAAATCTTGTCCGATGATGCCATTCGCTCTAATTGGCAAGTAATTAAATATATAAAATTTATTCTTCAGTTGATGCCCATTTACATCTAAGTTTAAATAACAATATCCAAGCGTTGTAATCGTACCTCCTACACCTGTTATGGTGATGTTTTCTTTGCAATATGAAATTTGATTTTCTAGAACATGTTTATACTTTATAGCTGAGATCGATGCTCCCGTATCGAGTAACCAATTATATGAATGATTGTTTAAAGATAAGCTAATTGAACAATTACTATTACATGACAATATTTTAGTCACGAAAAAAATTTTTTTCTGTATTTGTTGGTTCCGGTTTTGCTTCCGGTTCTGATAAAACATTAATATTTTTATTGCTCATCCTTTGATTTCGATTATAATTATTATGATAGTATGACCTACCTCTGTATGGCCGGCCGCGGGACGAAGCCTGCTGCTGGTGTTGGTTGCGAGGCCCATTCCATCCACCGCGCCGCCCGTTATTGTTATAAACTCCTCCCCGCTGAGGCCTACGCTGATGATATGTTTGGTTCGCATATCCTCGCCGTCCTGTTGTAAAATTCTGCCTGAAACCTCTATTATTATGGTAAATACCAAGAACTTCGCCAAAACTTGCCGACAAAGACATTTCTTCATCTTGTGCCGCCTGAATCGCCTCCTTGAGGGAACTGAAATTTCTAGACGCTATTATAGTGCTCAATCTTCGGTTCCGCAAGCCATCGGCAAATTTTTTTTACCGCATGTTGTTCATTTATTGGTTTGAGAAAATTGTAACCTTCGGTATTCCCTTTGGCCTGCGACACCGTGAGATTCACGAACAGATCGGATATTTGTTTGCCGTAGTCTTTTATTGACAAGTCGTTCTGCCTTATTGAGTTAAGTTTGGTCTGGATAGCTGTTGCAGACTTTTGAGGCAATAAAACCCTTTTCATGTCACTCACTAACTCATCCACGCCTGGGTAGTCGGGAGACAATTCCAATTTTGCAGATTGGGATAATCTATTTTTTAATACAAAATTAACCAGTTGTCTCCTGCACTCAGGTGCAGTAAGTATGGAATTGTAATATTCGATCCCATCAATTAACTGTTTCGTGTTTGCCTCCTCATCAGTCATGAGGGGCAATAAATTTAACGCCACTTTAATATCGAAAGTAGCCATTGTTATATAATCCTTACTTTTACATACTTTACATAAGTCAATTACGTCGGTGTATGTGTTTTGAAATTTTTCAATGTACTTATAAATTAACTCAGAATCGCTACTTGATACTTTGCCTTTCTTAATATCGCTTGATATTTGAGACACATAATACACAGTATATCTTATAAAAATATTATTTGCTTCACCTAATTTTTTATTCAGTAGACTCTCAGTTCTACGACTTGGACCCACTTTAATCAAGTATACTCTTATTTCTTTAATTTCATTACATAATAATTCTAAAGTAGATGCCATAACTTATAATAACAATAACATAGTATACGCAGTTTATCTCTATCGAATACATTTTATTAATTCTACACTTAAGTATCCATACCGTAATTTGATGCGTGATTATTGTCTCTTCAGTTCAATGCACTTAGAATAATAAAGTATTTGTAGTTTATACACGTAATAGTTCTACACAGGTTTAGGTAAATGGAATAAAGTTACACTAGCGGCACGCTATGATGGCCGGTTTGACACATTACAATAGTGATGTGGAATGTCAATTTATTCTCGAACAAAAAACAATTAAGTTTTGTTTTTGTACCTGATTAAATAGGTTTAATAAAACAAAAATGTATATGTTTATTTAATTTATTTGAACGAACTGAATATTTGAATGAAAATGAATATACATACTTTATATGCACACAAGAAACATATGAATACAAAAGATACCAAAAAAGGTGCCACAAAAGGCCATAATTAATCAGATTCGTCCATACTACTATTTTCACTGTCGTCACTGCTATCATCACCTACATTAATAATTATATGTTCGTTTTCTATAATATTATCTATTTTCACATCTCTTTCATAATCTTCCCTTATTAATTTAACAGTTCTATTCACAAGTACATTCACCCCTTAAATGGTGCAAACTGATTTTTCTACACGTGTATACATTTTAGAAATCAATTTAATAAATAAATTTTGAGTCCTAAACCTAAAACTACATTCGATAAAATTTATGAATCTCTGCACATCACTATCGTCAATAAAGTAATACAATTATTTCCTTCAAAGTCGTTATCAATTAATACGGAACTTCATGAGCGGACAAACGTCAAACCGGCCATCATAGCGTGCCGCTAGTGTACTGTATGACACTGCACATAATTTCGCACGATTTCACTTTTAAACTTCCGCACTGACCCTAGGTGATTGCGGAATTGCACGCAGGAACGAACGCCGCAGGGTGTGATGGTGGAATTGCTGATCAATCCACTGAAGATGGCATTTTTTGTACAAGCTGTATGCCGCATATAGTACTCCCAACAACATTACAGTCAACATTATGAGTAAAATAATATTCGTGGTGCTAATATGCATCCTAATTTCTTTCACGGATGCCTGGTTTGAACCACCGGCCGATAACCTCTTCTTTTGTACTTCCTGCGCCCATTTTCTTGTTTTTAAACCTTGAAACAGTCTTTTAATGGTTTTAACGACGCCGTCCACAGCATAATATAACCATTATGACGACTACTATTAACGCAGCTGACATTGCAACAATCATAAACCATGTCTTTAAAAAAGTTATCAATATCCAATAGTATTTTATTACTTGATTCACACATGTTCAAATTAAAAACACAATAAACCTATCCGTACTGCGCGGATGGCCCGGATGCCATATAAGGCAGGGTCGCCATGTAAGGCGGGGTCTTGGGGACGTAATGAAACAGCGAATGTTGGATTAATACTAACTTTATTCTAATAGATACACTCTTTATATTGTTACACTCTACAGGATACGCTGACGACCTGGTGGTCACCGTGCGTGGGAGCTGCCCAAGTACCCCTTCGTACCATATGCAGAGAGCACTCAACACCATTGAGAAATGGTGCAAAGAGAACGAACTAACTGTTAATGCGGAGAAGACAGTTATAGTACCATTCACTAGAAGGCGCAATCTCGATAAACTCGAGCCGCCTAAGTTGAACAACATAAAAATACCGTTTTCAGCTGAGGTCAAGTATCTGGGGATTACTTTGGACCAGAAACTGACCTGAAACACGCATGTTGACGGTGTTATCAAAAAGGCCAAGATGACTTTAGGTGTCTGTGGTCGTTTTGCCGGGGCTAAGATGGGGACTCAAACCTAGGTGTTCGCGCCGGAATGCGGCGCTGAACGCTAAAGTGTGGTTTCAGCCTGCTCTATGCCAGGTGGCATGGATCTAGGAAATGCGATGGCCCGGGTGGCGCCTCTGTCGCCTTTTTTGTCTATCTGCGACTATGAACCTGACACCTAATGTCACTGAAAAAGGTGGTTGGTTTTTTTGAAGCCGTGCAAAAAGGCATGGTGATTTTCACGACTCGAAGTCCTAATAGAAGTGAAATCTTTGTTAATCCGGACTAAAGTGACCCGTTTTGTTATGCTACGTAATTGAAACACGGCATTGGTGGCCGGTGTAGGCGCGTGTGTAGTAATTTGTCGAACTAAGACGATTTTGTGAACAAATGGTGTGGGCGGCTTCTACAGCAGAAACTTTGCGCGTCCACGCGTGGGATCAAAGGCCCACGCCTATATAAAATTACACTAAACTGACCCCTTACACACTACATAACACCACTCCACAATACCTCGTTGATGCTGGAGCGAAGACACTCTAAGCGGTAAGTGTTTTACTGTAGTGTACTGTAGTTTAAGTTTGTGACCACCCCGTTCTTTCTTGTAATAGGCATCTTCAACGAGGGACCCCATCTCTTTTGTAGGGTGAGATAGCTAGCCCAGCCCCCTCATCCGACCATCGACTCAGCCGGGCTGCTTCACCTTCCTATGGGCCCGAGGGTGGAGTCGAGTACCCTTGAGGGCTGAGCGTTGGCCTAAACACTAGGGTAACCTTCTGGCTTTACACAGCCGTCGTGAGGCCCATAATAATATCATACGCCTCCGTAGTCTGGTGTGGCAAAACGATGCAGATAACAACACAGAACAAACTCAGTAGCTTACAAAGAACTGCTTGCTTGCTCATCACAGGAACAATGAGTACCTCTCCGGGGGCTGCCCTGGAAGCTCTCGTCAATCTTTCTCCTCTCTTCCTGTATTTGAGGAAGGAGGCGAGAATGAGCATGTACAGGATAATCAGCCAACGGAAGGTGAAGTAGCTGTCTCAAACCATGAGGGAGCTGGTTGACTAAGTGTTTCAAATTCCAGTTTTGGGGATGCCGTCTGATACGATGACCCCAAAATATCAATTTCACAGGTACTATACTGTGGAAATTCCTAAGAGAAAAGACTGGCTCGACAGTCAAATAACTTGGCCATCGGGGAGCCTTAAATGGTACACGGATGGCTCCAAGTCTGGTCAAGACGTAGATTGTGGAATTTATGGAGAGAAGCCCAGGGTCTCTGTCGCAACCTGGGCACCCATACATCCATTTTCCAGGCAGAGGTATACGCCATAATAATTTGCGCGGAAACCATCTAGCAAAACAACAAATAGTTAACAAAACTATCTATATTCACTTGGATAGCCAGGCAGCTATTTCAGCCTTATCCTCTGAGGTAATCAACTCAAAGTTGGTTGAGAGCTGCATGGATACCCTGAACACCCTAGCAAAATGTAACAGGGTGGTTCTTTGCTGGGTTCCAAGGCATGCAGGCATAGTCGGTAAGGAAAATGCTGACAAGCTTGCAAAAACTGGCGCTGGGGTACGGCAGATAGGGCCCGAACCTGTCTGTGGTATTCCTAAGAGCCTGGTTCAACTCACCCTGCTAACCTATTGCTACTATGATACGCTAATTCATTGGCGAAACTTACCAGAATTAAATCACTCTAAAGCGCTATGGAGATCTTTCAATAAGAAGGCTGCCTCTGAGGCACTAGCGCTTAGTAGGAACAACCTATGCATTCTAGTGCGAGCTTTGACCGGACATTGTGGACTAAATAGACACATGTATAACCTCAAGCTCCAGGGCTCAGATATATGCAGGCTCTGCCAGGAATCGGTGGAAACGCCGTTGCATATTATCTGTTACTGCCCCGCTTTAATGCATAAACGAAGCATCCATCTAGGGAAACAAATCGTTCACCCTGAGGAGGCTACACTCATCCCAGCCAAGAAAGTGCTGCTGTTCCTGGCGGCAACGGGTATCGGAGAGGAGCTTTAAATAGTGGACCGGCAACGGTCGACGTGCCACAGGGCCTTAGGACCTGCATAGCCGCAAAGAAGAAGAAGAACTCGTCAGTTGCTCTTTTCAAAACAAGTTTACAATTTATTAGATACTATGCTATGTATGCAGTGTTTCCACAATGAGGGGAAGTTCCACAAAAGCATACCTAATTATAATTCAACACATGTTAAGACGAGCAGACAGAAAGTAGCCCAATTCCCGCCGGTGGAACCCGTTCACGAGCATGACGCATGACGCAGCCATTGCTTCGCTCAACCATATTTGAGGGAACGTATTATAGGCCTTATAGTACGGTGTAGCATGGTGCGGGAGACAGGCAATAGAACGTAACACATTTTGTACCATATTGTTGCAATCACAAGGTTCAAATTCACACCTTCTTTTTCAGAATACCAGTTTTCGTAATTTGAACCTTTTTGATTTCAACAATATGGTATTAAATAAAAGATACCGGTCGAATTGAGAACCTCCTCCTTTTTGGAAGTCTGTTAAAAAGGAGTTACGTTCTATTGCCAGTCTCCTCACCATGCTACACTACACAGAGTGTAGTCCACCAAATTGGCAGACATCCCCGATTTTTGAGAACATTAAGAACTCTCAGGTGTGCAGGTTTCCTCACGATGTTTTCCTTCACCGCTGAAGCATGCGATATTTAATTCTTAAACGCACATAAATCCGAAAAGTTTGAGGTGTGTGCCTGTCAAAACCGAGACCCTCCGAATAGACCGCAGTCCTAAACAGGCTTAAGACTTCGGCGTTAATGGACGTGCCTAGTGTTATGACGTCACACTTACCAAGGAAGTCAGGTTGGTTAATAGTGTTGTCCTTATCCATCGTAGCCGCGGTGATGATGGCGGGCAGTATGAGCAGAGTCCCGTATATGATGAAGTGTGACAGGAGCGTGGCGGTCCAGTGCAGCGCGGCCGGGCATCCGGTCATGACGTGTATGTGCCGCGTGCCCGTGACACGCTCCGTGCATGGGAGTATCACGCTGTTAATAAGCGTGCATAGTATTGCTGTAGACAATGTTGAAATATATTAGAAAACAAGCTTTCATCCTCGGCTTCGCTAATCAGAAGTGGTAATTCCTATACAATGTTTTTCGATTTTTCAACTGTTGTTTTTCTATTTTATTTTATTTTCAATCCGCCTCTGTATTAGAGCAAACTAACAAAAAAAAAACAAATCGGTCGAGCCGTTTTTCACGTCACCATTCCAGCACCTTGAGACTAACTCCCATGTTTAAGGGATCAAGGGATTAAGGGATTTTCATCTTCATCATATTTATTCAATAGATCGAGCGCTAGTCTATATTATTTACTAGCTGATGCCTGCAACTTCGTCGCGTGAATTTAGTTTAAAATCCCACGGGAACTCTCTGATTTTCTGGAATAAAAAAACCATCTAACAAACACACTTTCACGTTCATAAATTTCATAATATTCTTCTACTTATTTATCAACCGATAGACGTCCACTGCTGGACAAAGGTCTCTTCCCTTGACTTCCACAGGCCTCGGTCTTGCGCCGCCTGAATCCAGCGGTTTCCTGCGAAGAGCAAGGATATAAATATAAAATTAGTAAGGATTAAAAAATATACACTCACTGAAAACAATACCGATCGTCCAAAGCAGGCAATAAGGTAACTCCTTCGCGTTAACAAAGTCGGTGCCAGTTCGGCGTATGTACTGATCGTCTTTGAGGGGGTGGTTGATGGTGGCGATGGTGACCTCCGCCTCGGGGTTCGGGATCAGGATCGCGGCGAGCATGTTCGACAGGAAGTTCAGAGACACGGGCGCCGCGTGGCGCACCAGCGTTGTGTACAGGGCCTTAACAAGTGGAAATAAACATTTCATTTTTAAAAGCTCTTAGTAGCTGGTTGCGTCATCAGACCCTAGATATCTTCTAGGACCAGAGTACTTGTCAAGGCGACTCAAACGAGCCCAAACTCGATGGGGTTCCGTCGCTTTATTACACAGTTGCCAAACCCCCTTCCAGCTTCATCCAACATTAAATTCAAAATCATTTATTTCATGTAGGCCAAATTTTAGCACTTATGACAGCGGAAAGCTGAATCTGCTGAGAAGAGCAGGCAAGAAACTCAGCAGTTGATCTTTTCAAAACAAAATACTACAATATCGTAATAATACGTTATCATGAAAAAATACAATTTAGTGAGTTACACTCTCTTGTCGTCAGCTGGATGCCAAGCCGATTGTTTCCATGCAACTTTGTCATTCAGAAATTCACTAACTTTGTAATAACCTCGACTTAAAAAATGTGTTTGTAAAAACACATTTGTGTAAACAATGTTTCAATTTGTGTAATAGCAAATCTATTATTTCCTTTCATATCCTAGACAGAAGTCAGTCATCATAGACCCTGGATATCATCTAGGACCAGAGTACTCGTCAAGAAGAATCAAATGAGTCCATTCGATGAGGTTACGTTATGTCGTTTTATTACAGAGTTGCCAAAACCACCTTCCGGCTTCATCATCAGACCCTGGATATCATCTAGGACCATAGTACTCGTCAAGAAGAATCAAATGAGTCCAAATTCGATGCGGTTGCGCTATGTCGTTTTATTAGAGTTGCCAAAACCACCTTCCGGCTTCATCATCAGACCCTGGATATCATCTAGGACCAGAGTACTCGTCAAGACGAATTAAATGAGTCCAAATTCGATGAGGTTACGTCGCTTTATTACAGAGTTGCCAAAACCACCTTGCTGCTTCATAGTTCAGAGTTCTCATAGCCATTTTTCAGTTCCATCGTCAGATCAGCTCCATGTCACAATAATATTGCATCGTCATCCAATTTACATGTATGTATATGCAAAATTTCAGCTCAATCGGAAACCGGGAAGTGATTCTAATTAATCTTGCAAAATCTGACCTAAACATACATACATACATTGCAAGTTGTCTATACTAATTTAATTACCTTTGCATCCGTGTCGTTAATTTCAAATCCGATTAAGTAATGCTGGTAGTCCAGTATATTTTTTCGGCCAATGTCGAGTATTGCTGAAATCATTATATAAATTGTAACTGTAATTTAATAACTAAAATATATACAAAGGAAAAGGTGACTGACTGACTGATCTATCAAGGCACAGCTCAAACCACTGGTCTGAAAGGGGTTGTTTCATCTTGGGCCAGGTACTTGTACGCTATACCAAAAAATAATATAAAATTAAAACACAGAAATTTAAATAAAATATGCTTTTTTGCAGTTTTACAGTGCATAAGAGGTAAAGATATAAAATTGATAATTGTAGAATAGCAACTCTCGGCGTGCACCCATCTGCTTTTGTTGTCTATGTTTGTACTGACATTACGTCATCTTAATGTCATTTCAATTGTCAAATGTCAATTGCTGTCAATTAAGCATAATTTTATGTCAAACGTCATCATTACTCGTGTAGGTACGTGTCATTGTCAAAAAGGACGCCATGTTTTTGCGCTTTTATTTTGCAAAATAATTTCACATTGTACCTCATAAAAAGCACCTTTTCCTTGAAATAAAGAAAAAAAAATCACTATTTCATGACCCCGAACATTTTGAAAGACCGTACAACCGTACCTGGCCCAGGCTCCATATATATTTGAAACAACCCCTTTGGCAGATAGCTATCATTATGACGTAAGCAATCTGCTAAAGATTTTTAAAAATTCATACCCTAAGGAGATAAATTGGGGTTTGAAAAATCGAACTTAAGGTTAATGAAATCGCGGGCAAAAGCAAGTGGTTGAAAATAGTATATTTCATTACAAGTGCGGAAAGGCTGTCATTGCAAAGAGTTCCGACAAATGTCTACCCGAGCCGAGGCGCAGCCGAAGGCGAGGGTTGACAGTCGGAACAAGTTGCAATGACGGTTCCGCACGTGTACTGAACGGCAATTTTTAATACAGTTGCGAAAAATGAAGCAATTTAATAAAATAATAAAAACACAATAAACTCAACTAACTTAACATTTATTTCTTATAAAAGTTATAATTCACATATACATTGAAATTGGTACAGTTTTTTATACTAACTGGGGAAGTTTTAGGTTGCATATTTACTGTTTGAGACAAACTATTATTAATTTCGTATGATTGTTCATGTATATTTGTCATACAATGGCGTTTGCTAGTTGATGGAGTTGGATCTGATGAATTATCACTATCAACGAAGGTAGATGTATTCACTTATATCCACGTTGTTCCTTATTTTCAGCATACTTTTTATCATCGAAAACCTCGACCATAACGTAGAAGGTTTTAATTTTGCTGCGAGTTCGGAGAAGTATGCCAACATAACATTTTCTGAAAAACTATTTGCTTTTTTCTCTTCTCTCCACGCAATAAATTCGTCGTATGTAGATATGTAGCGACTTTTTGACTTTTCCGGTAAAATGTTCTCCGAAGCATTTTGTGCAATTATACTGAGTTCCGGTGGTGTTAATTCAAAAAAACTAGGGTCGAAATTACTCATTTTGTGCAACAAACAACTAAACTCGCAAAGAAAATTTCTGAAAAATGGCGCCAACCGTAGAATATAAGCAGAGTTTTTTTTTTCTTCACCCATTCTGGTAGGCAAAGGGCTATGCCCATACAGCCAAGTCTTCAGTAGAATTTTTTTGTTGATATGAAATGAAAATGAAATGAGATGAAATAAAATGAAACCTAACCAAACTCATTCAATCAAATCATTAAATCTGATATAGAAACAAATTAGTAGGTTCTTTTTAGAAATATACGTATTTGCATGAATTATAAAAACTTCTATGAATTTTTTTAGTAAAAACTTCATGGTTGGTTTTTCTTTTTAGTAGACATTATTTTGACAGTTGGGAAAAAGAACGCACGAGTTCGGGAAAGGTAAAAAAAAAGCACGAGTGTGTAATAGCCCACATCCTGAACGCTATACGTCCCTGCAATACGCCACTTTTTGAGCAACTGTATTAAAATAGTATATTTCATTACAAGTGCGGAAAGGCTGTCATTGCAAAGAGTTCCGACAAATGTCTACCCGAGCCGAGGCGCAGCCGAAGGCGAGGGTTGACAGTCGGAACAAGTTGCAATGACGGTTCCGCACGTGTACTGAACGACTATTTTTAATACAGTTGCGAAAAAATGAAGCAATTTAATAAAATAATAAAAACACAATAAACTCAACTAACTTAACATTTATTTCTTATAAAAGTTATAATTCACATATACATTGAAATTGGTACAGTTTTTTATACTAACTGGGGAAGTTTTAGGTTGCATATTTACTGTTTGAGACAAACTATTATTAATTTCGTATGATTGTTCATGTATATTTGTCATACAATGGCGTTTGCTAGTTGATGGAGTTGGATCTGATGAATTATCACTATCAACGAAGGTAGATGTATTCACTTATATCCACGTTGTTCCTTATTTTCAGCATACTTTTTATCATCGAAAACCTCGACCATAACGTAGAAGGTTTTAATTTTGCTGCGAGTTCGGAGAAGTATGCCAACATAACATTTTCTGAAAAACTATTTGCTTTTTTCTCTTCTCTCCACGCAATAAATTCGTCGTATGTAGATATGTAGCGACTTTTTGACTTTTCCGGTAAAATGTTCTCCGAAGCATTTTGTGCAATTATACTGAGTTCCGGTGGTGTTAATTCAAAAAAACTAGGGTCGAAATTACTCATTTTGTGCAACAAACAACTAAACTCGCAAAGAAAATTTCTGAAAAATGGCGCCAACCGTAGAATATAAGCAGAGTTTTTTTTTCTTCACCCATTCTGGTAGGCAAAGGGCTATGCCCATACAGCCAAGTCTTCAGTAGAATTTTTTTGTTGATATGAAATGAAAATGAAATGAGATGAAATAAAATGAAACCTAACCAAACTCATTCAATCAAATCATTAAATCTGATATAGAAACAAATTAGTAGGTTCTTTTTAGAAATATACGTATTTGCATGAATTATAAAAACTTCTATGAATTTTTTTAGTAAAAACCTCATGGTTGGTTTTTCTTTTTAGTAGACATTATTTTGACAGTTGGGAAAAAGAACGCACGAGTTCGGGAAAGGTAAAAAAAAAGCACGAGTGTGTAATAGCCCACATCCCGAACGCTATACGTCCCTGCAATACGCCACTTTTTGAGCAACTGTATTAAAAAATCCCATTTCACCATCGTCAATATGTAAAGTTTAACTGATGAATTAAATTGACTTTTTGACAGATTTTTTTATTTGCAATCTCTCAGTTAAATGGACTCTATGGGGAAGATATGTTCCAAACTAATATTTTAATAAAAAATAATAAAGTGTGTCTGTAACATTTTCAAGGCTCACTCGGCTCTAACGAACCGTAACGTAACGACGTAATTTGGCACAGAGATAGCATGCATGTGCAGTTATAATCTTTGCGAGCAACACGCAAGAGTTTATACACAACTAGCTAATGCCCGCGACTTCGTCCGGATGGATTTAGTTTTTAATATCCCTCGGGAACTCACTGATATTCCGGGATATAGCCTATGTCACTCTCCAGGTCCTCAACTATACCTATGCAAAAAATCACGTCGATTCGTAGCTCTGTTGCGGCGTGATTGAAGGACAAACCAATAAACAAAGACACTTTTGTATTAACACTTTTGAAAGACACTTTTGTAATATTAGGATGATTTATAAATTGTGTTTATGAAATATTAAACCTTAACCAGCATACATAAAGTCGCAATTCGCTTTTATAGTTCTGTAAAAAAACTTGACTTACCGACGGCGACATCGGGTACTTTTTGAAAATCAACGTAGTGGTATTTACGACCAATGTATATTTGGTTGACCTCTTTTTCTTTGACATTGTAAAGCACCCTTCGGTCCGCCATATCGTATAGATCCAGGTCCATAGATACCTTTTTGTATCGATCGGGCGTGGGGAGTTTGACTCCGTTCGCCAAAAATGTGAACACACAGATCATTGCGATCGGCGATACAACTTGCTGAAATAGAAATTGCAGTGCGGGAAGTGATCGAAAGTCATTATATTTGGTCAAAAGCCATAGATAGTTGGCGATACTACTACGCGTCCGATTCAATTTGGCCGCTACCTCCCTCGCGCTTCCCCGCACCGCACCTCAAGTCAGACCCACTTAGTAACGATAGCAACGTACCGCTCGCGATTGTCAGTTTTTCCAAACTTTTGTTTTGTTATGTTTTAAATTTTTTTGTTGAGTTTTAATTAGTTATTTATTGTTGTTTGGTTACTATTGTTCGCGTGTAGTTTTCTACGATGAGTAAAAAAGGAAAAGTTTTGCATAGCGCAGACTATTTTATTACTTTAATTAATGACTTTCATCGAAGTGGAGAAAAATTAAGATAATGCCAGAAAAAAAAGCTTCAGTCAGTCGTGGTTAACAGTAAAAAATCTCAATTTGTCAGATTCAAGTAGTGCTAGAAGACGGAAAAATAAGAAATGATATGGAACAAACTCACTAAAGATCGAGTCCCCAGTCCTTGATTTCCGCGATGCACTCCTTTTTCGCTGGATTCTTGTTTGGGAGAAGGACCACAATGTTAAGTACGGCTTTAAGGTACGGCACAAATGAGAATCGTATATGTAGTTTTCTTTATGCTTTTAATGCATGTATAAATGGACACAGAGTCTAATGAATGAATGCGATGACCGCTGTCGTCTGGCCGACCGCTGCCCCCGCTCGCCCCGCGTCCCGCGCCGTGGCCTCGATGCTGGACTGGTTTTAATAGAAGCCGGAACAGCATTCTATGTAGAATCAAATACTGATCAAAAGGAATCCAAACACGACATGTCTGCTATTATTTTTAAAGACTGTACAAGTGTGCTTCATATCTTGGCTGCAGTTTTAGCTTCATCATCAGAGCCATTCCATGGATATCATTTAAGACTACTTATCAATACGAATGAAACGAGCCCAAACTAAATATGGTTACGTAGTTTCATAAAAGAGTGCTCATAACCACCGTTCAGCTTCATCATCAGACCCTGGATATTATCTAGGACCAGAGTACTTCTTAAGACGAATCAAACGAGTCCAAACTCCATGGTGTTACATCGTTTTACTACAGAAGTCCCATAGCCAACTTCCGCCTCCATCATGAGATCAGCTCCATGTTACAATAATATTGCATTGTAATCCGATTTACATGTACATGCACATTTTCAGCTCAATCGGAAACCGGGAATGGTTCTAATACATCCTGCAAGACTTGACCTAAACATACATTGCAAGATAAATAAAAGCTTGTAAAAATAAGATGATGAATAGAAGAAATTTAGCTTATGTATAGTATGTTATGTACTAGGCATGGTTAAAAGTCTACACATACTCTGATCGCGAGCGATTTCCTCTCATTCATTGAGGAGTTCCGTCCTCTATCTACGAAGATATTCATCAAGTCTTCACCAAAAAATGGGACCTACCTGCACATACGCCCTTTCAAATAAAAAGAAAATATTGAAATCAGTTAAGATTTGAGGAAGATATGGAGTAACATCAACAAAAAGAAATAAAAAAAAATACGCGTCGAATTGAGAACCTCCACTTTTGTATTTTTTGAAGTCGGTTAAAAAATTAAGATAATGCCAGAAAAAAAGCTTCCGTCATAGTCGTGGTAAACAGTCAAAAATACAATCATTTTTTATGTCAACGGTAGAGTATGACGTCATTTTGCAACGGTCGTCGTCGGCCGACTTGAATCGGACGGGTAGTACTTGCTTACTGGTAGTAAGTACTTACCATGATAAGGAAACTAATCTTTTTCGACCATAGAAACTTCAACTGGCGTATAAACAGCAACAGGAGTTGATGAGCGTACAGAGGTATTCCGGATAACTTGACGAAAGTTGGCTCTGTAATAATAATCAAACAAATATAATATATACAAATCTTGTACTCTGTTTCGCTCACTCGCGTGTTATCATAAAAAAATCAAAGTAGATACAATGGCTAGGCATCCGCGAGTATTTTTTTTTTAATAATACAGCCATGATTAAGAACTAGCCACTCTCCAATACAAAATGTGTCTACAAAAGCAGCAAATAGTCGGACGTTAATTTAATTAAAACTAAAAGAAACTTATACTAAATAAAGTTTTACTTAAGATATACTATTGCAAATCATAATTATTGATATCAAAAAGAGAATTAAATACAAAAGTAATAAAAAGAGATATTTAAAAACCAAGTATACATTAGGTAAGTACTATTTTCACACAATGGACAAAGCATCGCAGCTGTCAAGTGATTTAAAAAAATCAGCAGATTTATTATTAAAAATATCAATATTGCTAGAGGAAACCAGCTCGTTATACAAACTGCACATTCGAACCACTGGGTTATAGTAAGATGTATTATTTTTATATACATGTTACAATGGAATGACAGCACTGTACTTATTACAGAAAATATATTAGTATTACCTAATTACCTATAGATCAATTTGTATTGAAAAATTACGCGCTATCCAGCCAATGAAATGAATCGCCGCGTTTGTTTTACTTCATGCCAAACGTTCGTCCAAAAACTTCGCTTCAAAAATGGAAATCTATAGGATATGAAAGCGAAAGGTCACTCACTCATCACGAAATCTCAGGAACTATAAAACTAGGTTCTTTCTAGGGGGCCGGGTGGGTGTCAGCTAAGAAACGGATTGGAGAAAATCCCCCCCTAAGGGGGTGAAATGGGGTTTCGAATGTTATACGAAAGTCCTATGTTTTTGAAGTTAGACATATGAAAATCGGCATTTAGATTATAAACTTTAAATAATAAAGATCTATATAAGTTATTTTGGAAAGTCCCCCCTTAAGGGTGATAAAATAAGGGATGAAAGTTTTTATAGGAAAGTTTTAATTATTGTTATTGTTAACTTGAAATTTGGAACATGGGTTCTTACTAGAGAGTAGGTGTCACTGTCAGCTAAGAAACGGATTTGAGAAAAACCCCCCTAAGGGGGTGAAATGGGGTTTCGAAGGTTATAGATTTTTACTAGCTGTAGAACTTTTTTCGATAAGCTTCTTGCAGCGGGAAATTTATCTTTTTATAATTTCATAAAAAAAACACAAATTATACGCGGACGAAGTCGCGGGCGACCGCTAGTACGTTATATAAAGATAAATGAAGAATAGAAAAATCACATACCGGACGTCTCTCCATCGACGGCGTCATCAGAAAACGTAATGGTGACGTCACTGCACAGTCTGTAACCATAATTATTTGCAAAATATTAGATTTAATAACTTATGACTTGTGGTATGTTTGATTCTACGTTTGACAAAGACAAAGACAAAAGGCAAAGATAAGGACAAAGGCGCCGCCTGAATCCAGCGGCTCCCTGCGACTCGTTTGATGTCGTCGGTCCACCTAGTGGGGGGTCTGCCAACACTGCGATTCCCGACGCGGGGTCGCCACTCCAGCACCTTGGGACCTCAACGACCATCAGCTCTTCGAACTATGTGCCCCGCCCATTTCCACTTCAGTTTCGCGACTCGCTGATTTATGTCGGTGACTGGTCTCCTACGGATCTCCTCATTTCTGATTTGGTCTCATAGGGATACTCCGAGCATAGCTCTCTCCATCGCCCGCTGAGTGAATCTAGTGATATCCTTTTCTGCGAGAAGCATTATGAAAGGGTAAGACCTAAATTTACGATGTCCAAAGTATGATAGGGAGAAAGTTACGTATTATGTTAAGCAATAAAGTGAAATTAAAACAAAACTTACTTCAAAAACACTTCTTCCAAAGTGGATACTCCTACTCCGATAGAGTCTATGCCGAGTTGAGATCTCTGCACCTCCAACATGTTGAAGAGTTTGGGGAACTTGTCACTGCTCTTGGAGGGGAGATTGTAAGAGATGGAGTTTAGAGAGGCGAGGCGAGTTGAGAGGAGGTTGACCGTGGCGTCAGGGACTTGGGACACGATTGTCTCCGTTATAGCGGGCTCGTTGGGCAAGCCGATGGTTGTGAAGGATAGACGATAGCCGGTGCCTGAAAGAGAGGGATAGATATAGTACTACGCAAGCCTATGGGTGTGAAGGATAGATGATACCCCGTGCCTGAAAGAAGGGGTTGGATAAGCCTATGGTTGTGAAGGATAGATGATACCCCCAGTGGCGTGCCGTAGGGTTCAAAGATAGGCAAGCCAGGTGCTTCCGACTTTACTTATCTTGTCCCATCGAACTCAACAAAGCACACAGAAGTTCACAGAACAGAAGAAATACTAAGTGCTACTAGACATAATTACATTTACAATCCATTTAGTTTTGTACGCGGATCTTTTATATTGTCTTTTATTCATAACTTTTATGTTACTAGATTTTGAAATACACAAGTCGGGATTAGGTTTTAGTGATTTTACAATAAGCTAAAAGTTGTACCTTATTTTCACCAATTAATATTTGCAAACACTTCTAAAGTAACTTCTAACACACACTAAATCATCACAAGGAACGATGTTAATTAAATCTGAACTCATTTTGAACAAAATTCACTATTATTTCACAAATAATATTATTGTAATATTCGATAAACACGTCTCGCATGAATGTATATCCAGTCATGAAAAATGTCTCGTAAAAATGAAACGAAAAATGTGCATAGGCAGCGCTATCTAGTAACATTATTCCCGCGAGATTCTTAAACTTCGTGCCGTGTGGTGACGGCAGATCAGAATACAGTTGTCACCACCCCTGCTCTTCCCGCGGGTGTCGTACGAGGCGACTAAGGGAATATAGCGGAGAACGGGCAGCAGCGTCCTCTGTGCTACTACTACCATCTACTGCGATCACCAATCCGTCTGCCCCGCGTGGTGATTATGGGCAAACCCTCCCCTTGGGAGAGGCCTTTAGTCCAGCAGTGGACTGTTATAGGCTATTGATGATGATTGATGAATTCCATAAGTGCGAAAGATTGCACCCAAAGCCAAAGCCTCTCCTGCTCACGCATCTAGGTTCGTACGACGCGAGTCGCGAAGCGACGTTCGCTCGTGCACGGTTGGAGTATATTCGGAGCTCGGAGCCGGGTCAGAGCGCGATTGCACCGCGCGCGGTCGTTGAACTGATTCATGCGAAAATTTAAACTTGATCGATTTATTAGTGTGATAGTAGTATAATAATATCGAGCTGATATTAGGCAAGCCGGGCTTTTTGGCTTGTATAGAGAGTTCGCCCCTGGATACCCCGTATCTGAAAGAAGAGGACGGATAAGCCTATGGTTGTGAAGGATATATGAAATCATGTACCTGGAAGAAAGGAATAGGTAATAGTACTTCGCAAGCCGACGGTTGTGAAATATAGATACCCTGTACTTGATAGGGATAGATAAAATAGTTCTACACAAGATATTGAGCATTTTTGTCATAATATACAGAACTGAATAAAACTAGGTGCAAGCAATATTGAACAACCGTTAAATTGTTTAGATTCGCTCATCACTTCGAGACAGCCTGAATGCAAGGTCCATATTGACGCTTCCAACTCTCTTTTCGAAAGGATATATTATAGTCTTATATAACTATATATTATAGGGGGGTAAGGGAGTGCACCACCACCTTAGTGCTCCAAATGTCAACCTCACCTGCCCGTGGTGCCCCCTGCTGTTTAACGAACGAGGCCCTGACGACCGAATAATGGCGGTATAACCATTCAAATGAGCTGGACTGGAATAAATTACGCAGACCGGTGTCGGGCAGCAGCGTCATCGGTGCAAGCAGTCTGGCCCTGCGATGGCCAACACGCCTGCCCAGCGTGGCCATTATGGGCATGTCTTCCCATGATTAGTGTCACAACACAACGGCCCCTAGTCCCCGGCAGCCCTACTATTCCCGTTCACGGTAGCGGACGTGGTCACAGTAGAGCAGGGGGTGCAAAGAATCACCGGGTTTCGGACAGTTACCATAAAAATCGAATGTATTTGGCAACTTATAATACACGGACATTGAGAGCGGACGAACACCTCGCTGAAATCGAAGTAGAGCTGAGCAGAATTAAATGGCATGTTTTGGGGCTATCAGAAGTCCGAAGAGAGGGGGAGGACATGATAACCCTGGAATCGGGCAATATGCTCTATTATAGGCAAGGCGACCAGGCTTCACAAGGAGGTATTGGATTTTTGGTCAATAGAGTCCTCACAAATAACGTACTGGAGATCAGTAGTGTGTCGTCGAGGGTGGCATATGTTATACTCAAGCTGAATAAGAGGTACTCCCTTAAGATAGTACAAGTCTATGCGTTCATGTCGACACACGCTGATGACGAAGTTGAGGCCTTATACGAAGACATTGCAAAGGCGCTTGATAACACCACCAAAACTCACTTCAATGTCGTTATGGGGGACTTTAATGCTAAGGTGGGAGTACAGGAACATGGCGAGTTAAAAGTAGGACCACACGGCTTTGGTCACAGAAATCACAGGGGCCAGATGCTTGTTCACTTCTTGGAGCGGAAAGGGCTATTCCTGATGAATTCTTTCTTCAAGAAAAAGCCCTCTAGAAAGTGGACATGGCATAGTCCGGATAATGTGACTAAAAATGAGATTGACTTTATCATGACGGATCGCAAATATATACTTGAAGATGTCTCAGTGATCAATAGGTTTGATACCGGCAGCGATCACAGGCTTGTGCGTGGTATCTTAAATATAGATCTGCAATTAGAGAGACAACGTCTGATGAAGTCAACTCTCCGACCAAAACCGTTGCAAAGTGTAAGCTCCGAACAATTCCAAATTGAGCTCAAGAACCGGTTCGAGCTGCTGGAAACCAACTTGGACATTGACCAACGATTCACCAATTTCGTAGATGTCGTTCGTGAAGTGGGACGCAAATACTGTCAGAACGATCATAAAAGGGTGTCAAAGATATCCGAAGATACCCGTAAACTTATGGAGCAGAGACGGGAGACTTCCTCAGCATTGCCTGAGTGGCATACTTTGAACAAGCGCGTCAAGAAGCGAATAAGATTCGACCTCCGGTGCTCCAACACCCGCAATATACAAAATGCGATCCAGCAAAACCGAGGTTCGAAAGTGTTCGCTAAGCGACTTGAGAGGAGCCACTTAACAAAGTTGAGAAACCCCGTCGGTAAAATCGTAACGTCTCAAGCAGAGGTCCTAGAGGAGATCGAACGATTTTACTCTCAACTATACTCCTCCAACAAAAGAAAAAGAAAATGAAAATTGGCACATGGAATGTAAAAGGACTGAGAAGACCCGAAAAAGTAATAAATGTAGCTATGGAAATGGAACGATTGGGTGTTTCGATTTTGGGTTTAAGTGAAGTTAAATGGAGTGGTTCAGGAAAGCATATAGTGAATGGGGATAAGGTACTATATTACTCAGGAGCCGATGTGCTCACGGAAACGTATGGTGTTGCTATCATGATCGACAAACACATAGACTCTGCTGTCTCCAACTTCATACCGCTCTCTAACCGTGCAATGATGATACAGCTTAAAACGAAACCAAGACCATTGAATATAATGCAAGTTTATGCACCAACCGCGGATAAGCCAATGACTGAAATGGAAAGTTTCTATGAAGAATTACAACAACTACTTGGACTATTAAAAAAATGAGGAAATCAATATAATACTGGGAGATTTTAATGCAAAAATTGGCAGAGGAGAAGTACCAGGAGTCGTCGGAAAATTTGGTCTTGGTGATAGAAATGATCGGGGAGACTTGTTAGTGCAGTTCTGTCAAGAAAAGAGTTTAGTCGTTGCAAATACATTATTTCAAATGCCACTAAGAAGGCTTTATACCTGGACATCACCAGCTCACACGGCTAATAACATAGTACGTAACCAAATAGATTATGTATTGATAAATAACAGGTTTCGGAACTGCCTCTCGACAGCTAAGACCTACCCAGGTGCAGATATAGGATCTGATCATAATCCTGTCATTGTAGACTTAAAATGTAATCTAAAATACTGCAGACCTAAAATTCGCAACACCAAGGTAGACATAAATAAGTTAAAGAATATAACCATCAAAGGACAAGTCCATACGAAGATTAATGAGTGGGCAGTCGAAAAAAGGCGGCAACTGGGTGAAAATCAGGAAGAGATATGGGATAGTCTTAAAGAAAAAGTTTCAGACATAAATAAAAATATACTTCAAGCTTCCAAGATTATCAAAAAGGAAGTCTGGATGACTGACAAAATTATAGATCTGATGGAAGAGCGGCGACTGTATAAGTCGACAGATATCGCTAAATATCAAGCTCTAAATATGGCAATCCGTCGGGAATCGCGTTGGGCTCGGAATAAATGGTACGAGCAGCGTTGTGATCGCATAGAAGCTCTTATGAAAAAGCATGATCTATTTAATCTCCATAAAGAAGTCAAAGATATGGCAGGTATTCACATTAAACGCCATCACTCACTCTTAGAAGATAATCAGGGGAACATTATTCTGGACGTTGCAACTAAGAAATGCCATTGGGAACAGTACATAAAAGAGCTGTACAGTGACAACACTCGCAAGCTAACGAGTTTGGTGAGTGAAACTGATGGACCTGACATCATAAAATCTGAGGTGTTGTGGGCATTAAAGAGTGCCAAAACGGGAAAAGCGACAGGTCCAGATAATGTAAATGTAGAAATTCTGAAACTGCTAGAACCGGAAAATATCTCAGTATTGGTGCAATACTATAATTATATCTATAGTACTGGAAAAATCCCTGACGATTGGCTAAAATCAACTTTCATAACCCTACCTAAAAAGAAGAAGGCAAGAAAATGCCAGGAGTTTCGTACTATAAGTCTCATGAGTCACATGCTAAAAACTTTTTTGAAGATCATACACAAGCGTATAAGGACAAAATGTGAAGACCAACTTAGTGACAATCAATTTGGATTTCGAGCAGGTATGGGAACAAGGGAGGCACAGTTTGCACTTAATGTACTGGTCCAGAAATGCAGAGATATGCAGCAAGACGTGTTCTTATGCTTTATTGATTATGAAAAGGCTTTTGACCGTGTTCAACACGAGGTACTTATGAAACTTCTTATGAATACAGGCATGGACAATAAGGACATTCGGATAATAAGGAACTTATATTGGGAGCAAACCGCAACTATCAGGGTAGAGGGTGATGAAACAGACGCTATTAAAATCGAAACAGCGAAAACGTAGGGTTAAGCATGAATGTGTCAAAAACAAAATATATGGTCATTTCGGGGAAGCCACAGTTAACGTCACATATACGTATCGGACTTAACATCTTGGAGAGAGTTGACAAATACAAATATCTTGGGTCATGGCTAACAGACTCGTGGAAAAGCGAAACTGACATCCGAGTTCGCATAGAAATTGCTCGCGCATCTTTCATGAAAATGAAAAAAGTTCTTTGCGGCCGTCAACTTTCTCTAAAACTCCGAATCAGACTCCTAAAATGCTACATTTGGCCCGTTGTTTTATATGGTTGCGAGGCATGGACCTTAGTGGAAGACTTACGTAAAAAGATAGAAGCCTTCGAGATGTGGACGTATCGTAGGATGCTTCGCATAAGTTGGACGGCTAAAGTGTCTAACGCTGAAGTCCTTGCACGAATGCAGAAGAACACCGAGTTAGTGAGAACCATCAAACAGCGTAAGATCTCGTACCTGGGTCATATATTGCGTAACGATAGGTACCGCCTGCTGCAAACTATTTTGATGGGGAAAATTGCCGGAAAAAGAGGTGTTGGAAGGCGAAAGAAGTCGTGGCTCAGAAACATACGGGAGTGGACTGGCATAAAGTCGGTCGAAGAACTATTCCGTTTAGCCATGGACAAGGAGAGGTTCAAAAAGCTGACGGCTGACCTCCAGTAATGGAGAGGCACTTGAAGAAGAAGATACTCCTCCAAAGCTCCAAAAGCGGCTCAAGACACGAACGACAAACGTGCGACATTGACCCGCCACTACACCGAAGACATCCCAGACGTTGACCTTGGCGAGATGCGAATAGCCCTCAATCAACTTAAAAACAACAGGGCACCTGGCGATGACGGCATCACATCAGAGCTTCTACGTGCAGGAGGTACTCCGATCCTGAAAGAGCTAGCAGAGCTCTTTAATGACGTCATTGCAAACGGAACTACGCCAAAAGCATGGAGCAAAAGTGTGGTAATTCTTTTCTTTAAGAAGGGTGACAAGGAGCTTCTGAAGAACTATCGGCCGATATCACTCTTGAGCCATGTTTATAAGTTGTTTTCGAGGGTGATCACAAATCGCCTCGCCCGAAGGCTTGACGATTTTCAACCTCCGGAGCAGGCTGGGTTTCGAAAAGGCTACAGCACCGTAGACCACATCCACACCTTAAGGCAGATTATACAGAAGGCCGAAGAGTATAATCTACCACTCTGCCTTGCTTTTGTGGACTACGAGAAAGCCTTAGACTCTATCGAAACTTGGGCTGTTCTGGAGTCACTGCAGATGTGCCAAGTCGATTGGCGTTATATCGAGGTGCTGCGATGTATTTACGATACTGCGTCAATGACCGTCCAAGTACAGTCTCAGCAAACAAAACCAATTAACTTGAGAAGGGGGGTTAGACAGGGGGATGTAATATCCCCAAAACTGTTTAATAGTGCACTAGAAGACTTCTTCAAAACGCTGGACTGGACAGGACGAGGCTTTAATATAAATGGCGAATACATCTCACACCTGCGGTTCGCCGACGATGTGGTTATCCTGGCAGAGACTCCAGAAGATCTGGAGCAGACGCTGCGTAGTCTAAGCCGCTCTTCCAGACGAGTTGGTCTCGGGATAAACATGGACAAAACCAAGGTTATGTTCAATCAACATGTTGTCCCGATACCCGTGAACGTCGAAAATGTTGGAATCGAAATTGTTTCAGAGTACAACTACCTTGGCCAGACCATACAATTGGGTAGAAACAATTTCGACACAGAAGCCAACAGAAGGATACGGCTGGGCTGGGCGGCATTTGGAAAATTAAGTCAAGTCTTCTCATCGTCAATACCTCAATGCCTGAAGACGAAAGTCTTCAATCAATGTGTCCTTCCCGTCCTCACTTATGGCGCTGAAACGTGGACACTAACAAAAGGCTTGATCCACAAACTTAAAGTCACTCAGAGAGCTATGGAGAGGGCTATGTTAGGAGTTTCTCTTAAGGACAGGATTCGGAATGAAGAGATCCGTAAGAGAACCAAGGTCGCCGACATAGGTCAAACCATTAGCAAGCTGAAATGGCAGTGGGCAGGCCATGCTTGTCGCAGAAGCGATGGCCGTTGGGGCCGAAAAGTCCTAGAGTGGAGACCGCGAACAAGTAAGCGTAGTGTGGGGCGCCCTCCAGCACGTTGGACTGACGATATAAAGCGGGTGGCGGGAAGTGGCTGGATGAGGAAGGCTGAGGACCGGGTGTGGTGGCGTTCTCTGGGAAAGGCCTATGTTCAGCAGTGGACGTCCGCAGGCTGAGATGATGATATTATAGTCAAGCTAACCCTGAGTTATATTCCCCTTTCCTTAAGTGTAACTTTCTGTTTCTTTTTCCATTTATATTTTACATTTTTTCAATTTCTTACTATCTAACATGGGAAGATTAAGTGAATTTGTAAAGTGCAAGACGACTCTGTAAAAGCTGCATCGATCATTGCTACAGTTTCAATCATGGTGAATGGCTGAACTTATCGCGTTCTGTCTAAAAAGAATTTAAGCCAATAGCGAGCGAGTATCGGCCAATCAGAGGCGATTGCAAGCGTCACAATGTAGCAATCATTTTTAGAGAATCGCACCACTCCACTGGTCTCTTATAATGAAAAGGCTAAGAATTGGGTATTTGACTGATATTTTTTATTTATTTAAAATAATGTTTTTAAATATTAAAACATAATGCCATTTTTCTTTTTTAAATATGTTTACTAGTCTCGGAATTATAAGCTTTTTTACTTTGTTTGTTTCTGTCTCTTTCTAAAACGAAATTTTCTATGGATCGTGTATGGAGCTGGTGAATTGTGACATCACAGCGCTCTCTCTGTCTAACAGGAATCTTTAAAGTTCTTTAATTTATTTGTTTTTCGATCCGATTTATTTTCTGCTTTTACAAATGTTATTCTTACATGTTACATTTTCGATTATAAATAATGAAAATCAACATTTTGACTAAAGTCAAATAAAATACCCAATTCCTGTTCAAGATTTTTTGCTAAGCTGTTACCAAGTGCTCGTTTGAGATACATGGGGGTGGCGTGGCAGCGCAGCCGACCGGCGTGCAGCGCGGCCACGCGGTCGCCCAACGCTTCCGCCTCCTCCATGAAGTGGGTACTGATGAGCACCGTGCGCGACCCGCGCAGCGACTGCGAACACATAGCCCTCTTAAACGTTTGAGATACATGGGGGTGGCGTGGCAGCGCAGCCGGCCGGCAGCGTGCAGCGCGGCCACGCGGTCGCCCAACGCTTCCGCCTCTTCCATGAAGTGGGTACTGATGAGCACCGTGCGCGACCCGCACAGCGACTGCGAACACATAGCCCTCTTAAACGTTTGAGATACATGGGGGTGGCGTGGCAGCGCAGCCGGCCGGCGGCGTGCAGCGCGGCCACGCGGTCGCCCAACGCTTCCGCCTCTTCCATGAAGTGGGTACTGATGAGCACCGTGCGCGACCCGCGCAGCGACTGCGAACACATAGCCCTCTTAAACGTTTGAGATACATGGGGGTGGCGTGGCAGCGCAGCCGGCCGGCGGCGTGCAGCGCGGCCACGCGGTCGCCCAACGCTTCCGCCTCTTCCATGAAGTGGGTACTGATGAGCACCGTGCGCGACCCGCGCAGCGACTGCGAACACATAGCCCTCTTAAACGTTTCCATCCTTTTTCATCCAAAAAATAAACTTTTACCTATTCGAAAAACGAATATTGGCTTCAGAGGATAGCGGGAGCAAAATTTAATTGTAGCCCCATGTGACTTTTCATTTCTCTCTTCTGATTGGTCCACGTTCGTGCTCTAATAATAATAACCGCCCCATCACATGTCTTACTACCATCTATAAGACATTGACATCCGTTCTGAGCCTTAAGATTTCCCGTCACGTAGACGAGAACATCATGTCTGGGGCTCAGAACGGATGTCGGGGCGGTGGTCGTGGTACTAAGGAGCTCCTTCTCATCGACTCCGTCGCGGGCCAACTGGTGAAACGCTATCGCCGGAATTTCTCTGCCGCGTGGATTGACTATAAGAAGGCATTCAACTCGGTGCCCCATTCATGGCTCTTGAGGGTCCTTGAGCTGTACAAAGTCGATAATACAGTTCGAGACTTCCTCGGAGTGTATGGGGCAATGGAGTACGATCCTTTATCTCCATGGCGAGCGGTTGGCGGCTGCGGGTGACCAGATCAAGATACGGCGGGGTATCTTCCAGGGCGATTGTCTGAGTCCATTATGGTTTTGTCTGTCGCTGAACCCTCTCAGCTCTTTGCTGGAGAGATCAGGGACAGGCTTTCAGTTTCGGAGAGGAGGGACAAAAGTGCCTCACCTTCTCTACATGGATGACCTCAAGCTGCTAACACCCAATGCCACCCGCCTGAGGGAGTTGCTGAATATCACCACTGAGTTCAGTAACTTTATCAGGATGGAGCTTGGACTAGACAAGTGTGCGGTCTTACATGTGGAGAGGGGACAGGTTACTCATTCCGCTGAGATCAATCTCGAGCCATCCAACATCAGGACCCTCTCTGAAGCTGAGTCATACCGGTATCTGGGTATGTCACAATCCGTGGGGGTAAAGGAGGCGGACGTGAAACAGTCGGTTTGCGAGGTCTTTTTTGGCCGCCTGACAAAAGTTTGTAAAAGCTATTTGTCAGGCGCCAATAAGGTCCGAGCATATAACGGCTGGGTCATGCCCGTTCTGATTTACACCTTTGGCGTACTCAGATGGACTCAGACCGAACTAGACGCACTGGATAGAAACGTCCGCACGACTATGACTCTCTACCGCATGCACCGACCCAAAGCTCTGAATTCAAAATAACACCCTCGGGGAACAAAAAATTTCTTTGGTCCCATATAACACAAATAACTATTCCGTGGTCATTGCACTCGTACTATTTACCGAGCCATGGCACATATGCCGCGTTCTTTCGCATCTTTCAACGCGCCCCTAGATATGAATGATCAATGGGATCCATTCAATGACGAATGATCCAAATTCATTTTCATTTGTACAAATGAGCAAAGCATCACTGTCTATGGCCATTTATTATTGATTTTACTGTTCTTCCTTTTAAGACAAAAATAATCACATTTTTAGTTTACAAGTACTTCTATGGCTCAAATCTCAAGTTGTGAATTCATTAGATGTGACTTCGTTCTTGAGGACTGTCGAAGTGTGTTTGTTTGTTGGTTTGTCCTTCGATCACACTGTAACAGAGCTACGGATCAACGTGATATTTTGTATGGACCTGCGACTGGTGCTATCCGACGATAGTAGGACCGACTCGTCGCGATTCCCTCGCCAGTCGAGATGCCACCTTACAAAGTTAGTTATAGAGCAAGATCCCAGTGCCGCCAGACCTAAGTTATTTTCTCAGCAATTATTTGTGTACGATAGAGTACTGTTCGAATGTCCTTTCAGTATATGCGTACAAGCTAGATTGTGCCGACGGCCAATTTCCAGATACCAGGTGCTAAAGGTAGGTAAAAACTAGAATAACTTATCTTAAATTCTCAGGGCTGATTTTCATATATGTTTTAAAGAATATTGTAAAAATTAATAAATTAATACTGCCAGACGCTTACCGCCGGCGGTTACTTTAGCCAGACGCTTTGAAGCTCCCAAAAAAATATATAATTTAAGTTAACTTATATTCTCAGTTCTGATTTTTATACATGACTAGCTGATGCCCGTAACTTCGTCTGCGTGAACTTAGCCTTTAAAATGCCTCGGGAACTCTTTGACTTTGCGGGATAAAATGTATCCTGTCACTCTCCAAGTCCTCAACTATAGGTACCCCTGCAAAAAATCACGTCGATCCGTAGCTCTGTTGGGGCGTGATTGAAGGACAAAGCAACGCACTTTCGCAGTTATAATATTTCACCATATAAAGTGCAAGTGCATATAGTCGACGTGGTTTTTCACACAGGTAAAGTTTTAGACCTGGAAATTAACACAGGCTACTTTTTGTCCCGGGAGCATACATTTAAACGCCCGCGCCACTACGAAGTATATAATTTATTGTAGATATTTTTTAAAAACAGATCGGTTTAGGCGTATTCGAGTAATCGGTGAACATGAATAGAAAAAGATTCCGTTGAATTGAGATCCTCCTCCTTTTTTGAAGTCGGTTAAATAATAATAAAAATTAGTTTAAATGTAACGAAGATAAGGAGTAAAACAGTCAAAATAGTTCAACCCCTATCTCAGAGAACATACATCCATCCATCCGTATACTACATCTATACAAACATACATCCGTATACATCCATCCTCACAAACTTTCACATTAATAATATTATCGTATAACTAATTAATAATATTATTAGTTCACATTAATAATCAACATACATGAATACATGCATATATACATACACATACATACATACATACATACATACATACATACATACATGCATACATGCATACATACATGCATACATGCATACATATATACATACATACATACATGTATGCATGCATGCATATTGGCGCATGATTTAAGGATAAATATGTGAAAAGTAGCATACGAATATGCCGCGGGAACTGTTTGTTTTCCCAGAATAAAAAGTAGCTGTTGTCACTTTTCAGGTCCTCAACTATGCCTATCAAAAAAACCACGTCAATCTGTAACTTCGTTGGCGCATAATTGAAGGATTAATATGTGAAAAGTAGCATACGAATATCCCGCGGGAATTGTTTGCTTTCCCAGGATTAAAAGTAGCCTTTGTCACTTTTCAAGTCATCAACTATGCCTCTCCAAAAAACCACGTCAATCTGTAACTCCGTTGGCGCATAATTGAAAGATAAATGTGTGAAAAGTAGTATACTTAATATCCTGCAAGAACCGTTTGTTTTCCCGGGATAAAAAGTAGCCTGTGTCATTTTTCAGGCCCTTAACTTTACCTGTGCAAAAAAATCACGTCAATCTAAAACTTCATTGCGCGTATTTTGAAGGACAAATGCGTAAAAAATAGCGATGCTATCCCGCAGGAACTGTTTGCTTTTCCGTCTTTTATGTCTGTGCCAAATTTCAGCAAAATCGGTTCATTCGTTGTCGCGTTAAAGAGTAACAAACATCCATCCATCCATCCATATATCCATTCTCACAAACTTTCGCATTTATAATATATAAGTAGGAGGAAGTAGGGTAGTCGGATAGGTAGTAGGAATATACATACATACATACATACATACATACATACATAAATGCCGCGTAATTAAAAGATAAATATGTGAAAAGTAGCATACTAATATCCCACAGGAACCGTTTGTTTTCCCGGGATAAAAAGTAGCCTTTGTCATTTTTCAGGCCCTTAACTTCACCTGTGCAAAAAATCACGTAAATCTAAAACTCCATTGCGCGTATTTTGAATGACAAATGCGTAAAAATTAGCGATGCTATCCCGCAGGAAATGTTTGCTTTTCCGGGATAAAAAGTAGCCTATGTGCTATTCCAGACTATAATCTATGTCTGTGCCAAATTTCAGCAAAATCGGTTCATTCGTTGTCGCGTTAAAGAGTAACAAACATCCATCCATCCATCCAAACATCCATACATCCTCACAAACTTTCGCATTTATAATATTAGTAGGATACTCAGGGAACTATTGCGATATTATCTGTAAGCTGCCAGACCTATTGGAAGGGTCAAACATCCCCCCAGACACACATTATGCATCCCCATATGTATGAGCGCTAGAACATGATTCACTTGTTTAAGTGTGTGAGAGATAATATCATCAAACTATAATATTATAAATGCGAAAGTGTGTTTGTTGGTTTGTCCTTCAATCACTCTGCAACAGAGCTACGGATCGACGTGATTTTTTGCCTGGGTATAGCTTGCAGAAGATATTGCAATAGTTCTCTCTCTCTAGATCCTAAGCTATACCCAGGCAAAAAATCACGTCGATCCATAGCTCTGTTGCAGAGTAATTGAAGGACAAACCAACAAACACACTTTCGCATTTATAATATTATAGTATGATGATATTATCTCTCACACACTTAAACAAGTGAATCATGTTCTAGCGCTCATACATATGGGGACGCATAATGTGTGTCTGGGGGGATGTTTGACCCTTCCAATAGGTCTGGCAGCTTACAGATAATATCGCAATAGTTCCCTGAGGATCATGTATAAAAATCAGAACTGAGAATATAAGTTAACTTAAATTATATATTTTTTTGGGAGCTTCAAAGCGTCTGGCTAAAGTAACCGCCGGCGGTAAGCGTCTGGCAGTATTAATTTATTAATTTTTACAATATTCTTTAAAACATATATGAAAATCAGCCCTGAGAATTTAAGATAAGTTATTCTAGTTTTTACCTACCTTTAGCACCTGGTATCTGGAAATTGGCCGTCGGCACAATCTAGCTTGTACGCATATACTGAAAGGACATTCGAACAGTACTCTATCGTACACAAATAATTGCTGAGAAAATAACTTAGGTCTGGCGGCACTGGGATCTTGGACCATTACATACCAGCAACAGATTCCACAGTTCCCGCCTAGTCTCCACGTCCAAGCCGGAAGTTGGTTCGTCAAGCACCAGCACCTTGGCTTCGCCGGCCAACGCGCACGCCAGCTGCAGACGCCGCTTCATGCCGCCTGACAACTCACTACTGTTGCACGACAATTTGTCGCCCAGACCGAGTCGCTCCAGCAGCGTTATAGCAGACTTTTCAGCTTCGGAGTATGAAGTGCCTTTCAGCTGTGGATAGAAACGGTGAAGTGATTATCGGAAGCAGGTAAGGAAAATAATTAATCCTTTTTAAACAGCCTTTGGTGCCCAAAGATACTTTTTTATATATATTTTTTTTATGAAGCAAAATAGAATTTTCTACAAGGCTGTAGCGACTGCTGATGCTTTGACGATTGAGTTTTGTTAAAACGTTTTGTACTGGCTTCAAGTCAGTTGCCCCTTACCGGCCGTACACACCACACTGTTCCACTGTAGGGTTTAGTAATTTTGTAATTTAATATTAATGTGCAATCAATTAAATATTTAAAGTCGCGGAGTAACTTCTTTTAACAAGCCCTATAACCTTGATAGAGAACACGGCGCTGCATACGGAGTAGTAGAGAGATCCTACATTAGCTGCAACCTTCTTACATTGACAAGACCTCCTTCCTCTAAACTGGTGACACAAGAATTTCTCTACAAAGGCAAAGGCAAAGATTCTTTAAGAAAGATTACTCAGCGAAGATCAATCCGTAAGAATATCTCAGCAAATGATTAATCGGAGGAGGCTGATCATCTAAGATACTCCTGTGAAGAATATCCCGGCGACGGAATCTTGGCAAAGTTTCCTCAGCAAAGACCCCTAAGCAAAAACATCTCGGCGAAAGTATTTTCAGTGGGGTTTCATGAAAATGATTTTTCTGCCAAAATCCTTTTACGAAAATGTCTCAGTGAAGAAATTTTCAGTAGAATCTCTGCCTTAGTCAAAACTGCAAGAATATCTCGCGATAGGCTATTTTGGCAGATATTTAAGATACCCGTAGCAAGATTCTTCTGCAAAAAAAAATGGCAGTCATAGGGAAGATTAAAGTGATAATATATAAAAATTCTTTAAAAAAACCGACTTCAAACGCCACTGAAAAGTATAAAATAATTTCAGTTTGTACACGTATGTTGAAGTCGTGCGGGCCTAAATAGAAACAATGAAACGAATGCGCCACGCTATCCAAAATTTTAATTTGTAGGTCCAGGCACAGAATATAATAGTACTTGGTACAGGTACGTTGAAGTCGGGCTAGCGTTGCAGGTTCATAGTTCTATGCCCGCCCGCCTTCAACATACGTGTACAAACTGACATTATTTTATACTTTTCAGTGGAATTTGAAGTCGATTTTTTTTAAAAGAATTTTTATATATATTATTTTAAGCTTTTTAGTGTTTAAGCTTGATAGGATAAAACTACACATTCTCTGATCGCGAGCGATTTGTTTCTATTCATTGATCAAAACGAATCCAAACACTTCATAGCTGCTATTATTCTTTCAAGAGTGAATTAGTGTGCTAGATATCCTGGCTGCAGCATCAGCTCATCGTGTTGCCACCATTGCATTTCATGTAGAATCAAATACTGATCAAAACGAATCCAAACACGACATATTTGCTATTATTTTTAAAGACTGTACTAGTGTGCTGCATATCCTGGCTGCAGTTTCAGCTTCATCATCAGAGCCATTCCATGGATATCATTTAAGACTACTTATCAATACGAATGAAACGAGCCCGAACTACATATGGATACGTAGTTTCATTACAGAGTGCTCATAACCACCGTTCAGCTTCATCATCAGACCCTGGATATTATCTAGGACCAGACTACTTCTTAAGACGAATCAAACGAGCCCGAACTCCATGGTGTTACATCGTTTCACTACATAATTCCCATAGCCATCTTCCGCCTCTATGATCAGATCAGCTCCATGTTACAATAATATTGCATTGTAATCCGATTTACATGTACATGCACATTTTCAGCTTAATCGGAAACCGGGAATGGTTCTGTTGGTACGAGGGTCGGTTCTCAATGGTGGTGGTGCTGACTCCAGGTACTGGTCTCCTCGTCCAACTGTTGGTGCGGGGTCCAACTACATTAAACTCGGCTGCACTGCTTTCAATGTTCTTTTATTTATATATCACATTCGCACATACAATTTGGAAAAGTGTTCTAGTTAAAGTTACGTTATAGAAAGTTACAATCACACATATTTCTCACTCACACAACTGGTTGAATCGCGTGGTACCTCGCGACTAACTCACTTAGGCATCGCTCGCAGGCGACGTGTAACGCTGACGTGAGCATTCCAGTTCCCCCACAGTTCTATTACACCTTGCAAGACTTGACCCAAACATACATTGCAAGATAAATAAAAGCTTGTAAAAATAAGATGATAAATAGAAATGTAGCTTATGTATGTATGTCATGTACTAGGCATGGTTAAAAGTCTACACATACTCTGATCGCGAGCGATTTCCTCTCATTCATTGAGGAGTTCCGTCCTCCATCTCCGAAGATATTCATCAAATCTTCATCATCATCATCATCATCATCTCAGCCTGCGGACGTCCACTGCTGAACATAGGCCTTTCCCAGAGAACGCCACCACACCCGGTCCTCAGCCTTCCTCATCCAGCCACTTCCCGCCACCCGCTTTATATCGTCAGTCCAACGTGCTGGAGGGCGCCCCACACTACGCTTACTTGTTCGCGGTCTCCACTCTAGGACTTTTCGGCCCCAACGGCCATCGCTTCTGCGACAAGCATGGCCTGCCCACTGCCATTTCAGCTTGCTAATGGTTTGAGCTATGTCGGCGACCTTGGTTCTCTTACGGATCTCTTCATTTCGAATCCTGTCCTTAAGAGAAACTCCTAACATAGCCCTCTCCATAGCTCTCTGAGTGACTTTAAATTTGTGGATCAAGCCTTTTGTTAGTGTCCACGTTTCAGCGCCATAAGTGAGGACGGGAAGGACACATTGATTGAAGACTTTCGTCTTCAGGCATTGAGGTATTGACGATGAGAAGACCTGACTTAATTTTCCAAATGCCGCCCAGCCCAGCCGTATCCTTCTGTTGGCTTCTTCGTCGAAATTGTTTCTACCCAATTGTATGGTCTGGCCAAGGTAGTTGTACTCTGAAACAATTTCGATTCCAACATTTTCGACGTTCACGGGTATCGGGACAACATGTTGATTGAACATAACCTTGGTTTTGTCCATGTTTATCCCGAGACCAACTCGTCTGGAAGAGCGGCTTAGACTACTCAGCATCTGCTCCAGATCTTCTGGAGTCTCTGCAAGGATAACCACATCGTCGGCGAACCGCAGGTGTGAGATGTATTCGCCATTTATATTAAATCCTCGTCCTGTCCAGTCCAGCGTTTTGAAGAGGTCTTCTAGTCCACTATTAAACAGTTTTGGGGATATTACATCCCCCTGTCTAACCCCCCTTCTCAAGTTGATTGGTTTTGTTTGCTGAGACTGTACTTGGACGGTCATTGACGCAGTATCGTAAATACATCGCAGCACCTCGATATAACGCCAATCGACTTGGCATCTCTGCAGTGACTCCAGAACAGCCCAAGTTTCGATAGAGTCGAAGGCTTTCTCGTAGTCCACAAAAGCAAGGCAGAGTGGTAGATTATACTCTTCGGCCTTCTGTATAATCTGCCTCAAGGTGTGGATGTGGTCTACGGTGCTGTAGCCTTTTCGAAACCCAGCCTGCTCCGGAGGTTGAAAATCGTCAAGCCTTCGGGCGAGGCGATTTGTGATCACCCTCGAAAACAACTTATAAACATGGCTCAAGAGTGATATCGGCCGATAGTTCTTCAGAAGCTCCTTGTCACCCTTCTTAAAGAAAAGAATTACCACACTCTTGCTCCATGCTTTTGGCGTTGTTCCGTTTGCAATGACGTCATTAAAGAGCTCTGCTAGCTCTTTCAGGATCGGAGTACCTCCTGCACGTAGAAGCTCTGATGTGATGCCGTCATCGCCAGGTGCCCTGTTGTTTTTAAGTTGATTGAGGGCTATTCGCATCTCGCCAAGGTCAACGTCTGGGATGTCTTCGGTGTAGTGGCGGGTCAATGTCGCACGTTTGTCGTTCGTGTCTTGAGCCGCTTTTGGAGCTTTGGAGGAGTATAGTTGAGAGTAAAATCGTTCGATCTCCTCTAGGACCTCTGCTTGAGACGTTACGATTTTACCGACGGGGTTTCTCAACTTTGTTAAGTGGCTCCTCTCAAGTCGCTTAGCGAACACTTTCGAACCTCGGTTTTGCTCGATCGCATTTTGTATATTGCGGGTGTTGGAGCGCCGGAGGTCGAATCTTATTCGCTTCTTGACGCGCTTGTTCAAAGTATGCCACTCAGGCAATGCTGAGGAAGTCTCCCGTCTCTGCTCCATAAGTTTACGGGTATCTTCGGATATCTTTGACACCCTTTTATGATCGTTCTGACAGTATTTGCGTCCCACTTCACGAACGACACCTACGAAATTGGTGAATCGTTGGTCAATGTCAAATCTTCACCATATTTAAATGGGACCTACCCGCACATACGCCCTTTCAAATAAAAAAAAATTATTGAAATCGGTTAAGATTTGAGGGAGATATGGAGTAACATCGACAAAAAAAACGCGTCGAATTGAGAACCTCCTCTTTTTGTATTTTTTGAAGCCGGTTAAAAACGAAGTAATTGTGATGAATGAAAATATCAATTTCTCACACCTGAGCCTTTGTTTGTAATGAGTTTGTAAACCAAACTTAAAAACAGTGCCAGTGCCCGTGCCAGTGCCTGTGCAACAAAACATGACCCTGTTTTTTTACCGGCACTTCAGTCCTTCATACAAGACAAGTTTGTATTCTAATAACGCGGTGACGGTGACGGTGGTGACAGTGACGATGACGCGAGATCCATGTATTTTGCTCACCAAAAAAGTGCTCAACGCGCCTAAAGAAGTTTTCACTTCAAAAATGCAGCTTCGAGGAAATAGAGCACGACATCAACTCACCATGCTGAAGAACTTGACGTGCTGCAGCACGGTGAGGTCGGGGAAGAACAGGTTGTGCTGCGGACACAGCCCCAGCAGCTTGCGCGTCTCGTCCCGCTCGCTGAGCGTGTCCATGCCCTCCACGGACACGGTGCCGTCGCTCGCGCCGAACATACCTGTACAAAAAAAACCCTCGATTAGAACGAAGTTTCTTTTAATAATAATAAATCCTACTAATATTATAAATGCGAAAGTTTGTGAGGGTGTATGGATGGACGTTTGTTACTCTATAACTCCACAACGAATGAACCGATTTGGCTGAAATTCGGAATGGAGATAGCTCATACCCAGGATTAACACGCAGGCTACTCTATATCCCGTTAAAAAAAATCCATGGTTTGTAGTAATGTAATACATAGATTAATCAAAATTACCTGTAATGATGGACATGAGGGTGGTCTTCCCAGCCCCGTTGTGCCCCAACAACACAGTGATCTCGCCCTTGTACACGTCCAACGTGACATTGTCCAGTGCCCGTTGTTTTCCAAATACCTGCAGTAGTAAACGTAAGGGATATTAGCGTTAGGGATATTATAGTGCAAAATTGTGCGCACAAACATAGGTGCACCCTGAACACTCATAGTTCGATGGGACAGCAACTCGACCGACCGGAGAGAGATCAGGCTCACGAATGACTCCTTTACGTGCTCTCAGAGTATTTGGTTGAGTAAATAAAACATTTTACAGTGTTTGCTCCACTCCACGAATTCGAGTCAGAGAAGGGTATGTGCGTCTATTATTATCACTTGAATGCGGTAATAGTAAATAAAAATAAAATAATATTGGCGGGCCCTTATTACTTTTACAAAAAAATACAAAGTAAGGAATTCTTCATTTAGCAAATATCCGTTACTCAATATTTGAATAATTAATACTATAGAGTACACATGTACACATGTACTCTATAGTACGTAATAGCACACACACACTTCACTTGCGTACTACTCTGTCCGTGGCTTACACACGACTGAGTCCCCCCACCTAGTGGTGCCCGTATTTATGCGCCTCTGTGTTTTGCTTCTACCCACTATTTGCTGTATGAGCAATGTAGACATTATGATGTCTAATAATATAATAATAATAATAATATTTTTATTTGAAGGCAATAAAAACCCAAAATGTACAAAGTTAGATACAAAAAACTAAAAAACAAATATAATAAATTACAGATAAGATAAAAATTTAAAAATTTAATTGCCCCTGAAACGGGAGTTCGTAATAATTATTTACCTACTTGCGATTGTTGTCACGATGTACGGCAAGCCAATACTTCAGAATTGGATTCTCAGGGCACTCGGAGCATACCCTGAGGACCTCGTTCTTAGAATTACGGATGCGGAACCAAAAAGCCGCAACCCGTGATCTAATAACCGCGAAATAATCAGGTACTCTGGCGTCGGCAAACATGCTCGACGCACTGCAGTATTTAGGCAGTTTCATCAGAATACGGTATGCGTTATTATACTGCACTCTGATGCTGCTTCGTGCACTTTTGCTGCAGTTGAACCAAAGCTGACACGTGTAGAAGCATTGACAGTATGCTCTGAACAGTGTCAGCTTCGCCTCAGGACTGCACCGAGCAAATCGGCGAGCGAGCATATTACACCGAACAGCCAGAGCACGCCGTTCACGTTCGATATCGCGGTTATCACGTAAGTCCTCAGTCAGGATATGTCCCAAGTACCTGAACTCGTCCACCCTATCAATAGGCACACCATCTAGACATACTGAGGGAACCCTCTCCGGGCCTCTACCAGAGCGGAATATCATCATCTGCGTCTTTTTGACATTATATTTGAGCCCATGGCTCATAGCATAATGTTCGCAGATAGCCAATAAACTTCTAAGTCCTCTGATTGAGGGACTCAGAAGTACCATATCATCAGCATAGCTGAGATTATTCACACAGGTTGTGCCAATGTGACAACCAACCTTTGCACTTCTAAGTTCCTCAATCAGATCGTTTACGTATACGTTAAAGAGGTCCGGAGAGGTCAACCCACCTTGACGCACGCCGCATTCTAATATATAATCATTAGAGGCGGCGTCGCCCCATTTCACAAAGTTTGTTTGGTTGCCTAATGCCTATATACTACATCCCTTCCTTGTTTAAATAATTTTTACTTGTCATGTCAGTGGCTTATTAACAAAGTCACTAATATGAATATTATACTTGTAGTAGGTATCAACTTAACCATGGTCGCCAGAAAGTTCCTTCCTTTCTTTCCCTTTTTTTTTTGAACTGGAATTTTTCATAACAAAGATCACATGTTAATAAGTACCTGATCTCAACCAATGAAAATATTTCAGAAAGATGAGAAAACTAAAGGCTTTGAAATTGAATATGAATTTTCTGATCACTAATAAATGCCTGTAATTGTACTGCTACAAAATGTCATAATCTGAACCCGGAAAGTAAAGTTATTACCCCCTATGTTTTCTGTTATCATTTTAAGATTGACCATTTGTAAATAAAGATGATGTCTCAGAATGGTATTGTAAAATGAAGGATTAATGAATGTTATAATATAATGATGGAGATCCCTTAACATCGTAGTGAAAATAATAAATAAAGTTATTTTAAATGTCGCCAATTTTGAGAAGATCCCGCCTTATTGAACCTTGCCTCTCAGACTGAAACTTAAGTTGACACCTGTCACTCTTGTCAAAGAAACTTGTCAATGCTAATTATGTCAATAAGTGATTGTCACCAGTTACCATTTTTTTTTACATTAGTGCTACTCCAATAACTAAGAATTAGAATAAGAAAACTTTCCATCTATAACCATGCATCAGAAGCTTAACAGTGACATTTGTCTACTGACTGATTCTGAAGTTAAAAGATTCGAGTAGCTATTTGGAATTATACAAATTCCAATCAATGAATACATCAAATACTAGCCACTATACTGAGCTGGGACATATCCTTTCAATAAAGATCCACGAAACTACTTTAAATAATCGAGGTGTGAATAACTGGTTCGCAACTTCTCAAACCCACAACTAATTAAATTTTAATCTAAGCGCATGAAATCAATAGAACAACAAATTCTTGTTGACCTGGTCATTATACAAGACAAATCCGTATTCAAATACCCACCTGTTTGAATGGGATTCACTACCAAAATCGATATAATTATTACGATAACGAATTTCTCATTTTCTTTATAATACTAATAGTAAATGTAAAATATGTTCGTTTTGAAACGTCAATTACGTTAATAGATTACTGCTAATACTTTGTGTAGTAGGGTCTCTTTAAATTACTTATTAAAACTTTTCGAATTGATATTATTACCAAGATAAACAAAACTTAAGGTAATGATTTGAAACCTTTACTGAAACTAAAAATCAGAATAAATCTTAATCTACATTAAGTTGATAAAATATGAAGATTTTTTTAAAAACTTCGAAGCAATCTTTTACGGATTTAACTGAAGGTCCCGCCTATTTGGGGAAAGTATTTAAATGTTACCAGGTGATACTTGAAAATTAATGTTTGAATCAGGTCAACATTTATATAGCAGCGTTCCTTAGCTGTTTCTCTAGCATCAGGCCACTCATATTCAATCATCGATCGTTTTAAGATTGCAATGTTAAATCCCTACCATACCTTTGTGAATTACCTGCAGAGTTTGCACCCAACGTTTCAGGAACACATCAGAATTATCTCCAGATTTTGTGCTGAGGACTTTTAGAAACTCGTAAACATACTCACGACTGTCAGCTGCCTTTTCTCCTTTTCTTCTTTTGTTTAACCATGATAGGAGGAAAAATCTAAACAATACTTACAGAGCACCTTTCCTCGTTCTCCTCGCGAACACTCCTTGTGGTCTATTATTACTAATATACTTAACTGTAAATCTTCAGTAAAACCTAGATGACCAATCGCACTGCTTCAGCTTCAGCCTTTGTTTACAATCATTGTTTGTCTTCTCTTGTAGATTCTGAGAGTACACCAATAACTTTAAAATCGGTTAGATCCTAGAGTCCTTGTTATCATTCGTATACCAACTAATTCTCGATGGCAAATTTGTGAGCTCAAAATTCCCAATATACAATAAGTACCTCAATTAGAAGCTAACTAAGAAATTGATAACTCCTTAGGCTGTCCTGATTATAACTATATGCTGGCCAATAGCTCATAAGTATTGTATTACGAATATCAGTCGGTCTGACAATAGTGAGCATGATTAGGGTAGGTTGTATCAATAAATTTTTTTTGATGAACATAACGCAACCATTAAACATGGCGCTAATTAGTCAAAAATGCTTTAGACATTGCAATTCACCATCTGCTAGCGCTTACTTAACATTGAAGTTCGTACGTCTCTTAAATTTTAATGAACTTAAGATAAACAATGTTTTAAATGTGTACGACAGATTTTCATATCTTAATATATATATAAATTACGTGTCACGTTGTTTGTCCGCGATGGACTCCTAAACTACTTAACCGATTTTGATCAAACTTCGTAACTATCTGTAATTTGGTCCAACTTGAAAGATAGGATAGTTTTTTTTATTAGGATAGTTTGTTTGTTTTATTTATATAGACAAGTTGGCGGTACGAAGTTCGCCGGATCAACTAGTAAACTATAAAAGAGACAGAACTGAATAGTAGAAATTATTTAAACTTAGAGCCGCATTAAATCAGTCCAATTTTGTTAATTTGTATATGTTAATCATAAACGGGAAGAAAAACTGGTTTCCCTGGGATAAGGCATTTTCCAAACCTTAATTTAGGATTAATCTTTTCAAATTATATTTCTAACTTTGTTGTAGCCCCTGTCACATTTCCATTTATCTTTTCGAATTTATGAATTTATTTGACTGGTAAATTTAACCTAACTAAAGAAAGTTTGTGGTCTCTAAGGGCACTCTTTAACAATTAACACAAGGGCAATGGAAACATTTCTATATGGAAGTTTTCATTTTTATTTTTAATTATGTAATTTTGTGATTTGAGATGAATTAATAATAAAACTTTATAAAATGTAAAACTATTATAACTCATTAATGCAATCTAATAATGTTTATATAACTTCGATACTTGATTTATATTTCAGAAAACAACTGGCAACTTGTTGTTAATATATTCCTTCTAAATAATTAAATAATTGATTGATATGGGTTTCTAATAATATGACTGTTTACAAATTTTTAGTACAAATAAACTTTTATATCAATTATGCTACCTGGGAGTTAACAGGAATTCAAACTAGCATTAAATGTGAAATATTGACAACAACCGAGTTGAACTATAATATTTTTATATTTGAGTTGCTAAGATTATGTTTATTCGATTGGCGTGGGATTGCTATCGTTACCACTTGACCATACGTCACAAATAGCTTGAAAGCTATTACTATTCAAGTGATTCAATATAGCAGTTAAATGTTCAGATGGTAGTGAGCCATATATAATTTTAATTTAATTTCCGAAAAAGTCTTTATATTATGACACAATACATAATATTATCTTCCTGGTTGGTAGGAGTTTATTTTAATATTCTTTTAACTAAATTTAATAAATAAATAAATATGGCTACGATAGCAACTCCCTATAGAAACTAATCAACTACGTTAGAGGCGTCAGTGCACACGCGTGCGCGTAAATACTACGCACTCTTTTGTAAATAAGGCGCAGGGCCTGAATAGGCAGCACGCTTGTCTGCTTATTCAGTCTTAACTTAGACCAAATTCACATTCAAACTTCAACATTCACATCTTTGGGCTATTAATGAGAATTTATTGATCAAAAAGCTCATTAATTTCACCCACATCGGGACTTGAACCCGGAACGTCATTAATTCTTAGCCGAACAAGTCAGCCACTAGGTTCAGTAAGTAAATACAGGGAGAACAGGAATCCCAAGCAAGTAATGCACAACACGCAGCAAGTAGATCGTCACTTCCAGCAGGCAGACCGTCACTTCCAGCCGCGGATCGTCACTTCCAGCTGGCGAATCGTCACTTCCAGCAGGCGCCTCGTCACTTCCAGCAGGCAGATCGTACCTTCCAGCGCAACGCTCGACGGATCGCACTTACGCTCGACGGATTGCACTTACGCTCGACAGCTCGCACTTACGCTCAACAGATCGCACTTACGCTCGACAGACCGCCCTTCCGCTCGACAAATCGCCCTTACGCTCGACAGATCTCACTTGCGCCACGACTGCACTTCCGCGTTGACAATGATAGATCGCCCTTCCGCACTGACTCTTCCATCGCCACTTCCAGCTTTGTCTGATTGCCACTTCCAGCTATAACCGGGTATTAGCCGAATTGCACTTCCAGCTACAGATTGCCCCTTCCAGCTTTGACAAATTGCCATTCCACTTGGCTACATTGCACTTCCAGCCTTTGACGCATCGCACATTCCAATTTGATGGATCACCATTCCATTTACCGGATCATCAATCAGAACGTAGATCATCATCGGCTCGCAAACAGTCTAAGCTGGGCAGATCGTTATTAGCTCGCAAACATCATAGCTCGGCGCAGTCAAAGCTCGACGATCGTCTTGCCGCGAATCGTACCATTATCAAATTCCGCCGCAAGTCATTTATGTGGCTGACTGTGTATTGTGCTTCCAGAGTTACAATATACTACACTATACCCTCTAGGGCTCATTAAAATCCATTAAAACAGCAAATGTAAATGTAATTATTAAAATATTATTTTTTCTTCTCTAACATTCATTGTTAAAGAGTGAGTAGAAAGAAGGTCTACAGGACGGAAATTAATTGTAAATTAATTGTAACTATGCATACTCCTGGCGGGGCCTCGTGTAATCTAACCCCATAATATTATTAGATGTGTAAGTAGACATATGAATGCAAACAATAACAAATTAAAAATTCTACTTGACAGTCTCCCACAGTAGGATTCTCTTCCTTTGACAATTTAAGAAGTATTTCACTGTATGGGTAGTTTTACTAGACTTAAGAAAATCGGGGTATATTTTTTGCTTCCTTTTCTATAAAAATTAAAATTTATGTTTATAAATATTAATAAAAGTCAAAATAAAATATAAGCACTTACGTGAGGTCCATTTTGTTTAACTCGTCGCCAATATAGAGTACACATGTACTCTATAGTACGTAATAGCACACACACACTTCACTTGCGTACTACTCTGTCCGTGGCTTACACACGACTGAGTCCCCCCACCTAGTGGTGCCCGTATTTATGCGCCTCTGTGTTTTGCTTCTACCCACTATTTGCTGTATGAGCAATGTAGACATTATGATGTCTAATGCCTATATACTACAAATACAACACAAGTAGGTATAAGGAGACTTGACAGCGCGATAACTCGAATCAGAATGGCGCCTGGCGTCGATGCTCGTTGGCTTTTATAGAATTGGCGAACGGCGCACTCGGTAGTTATTATAAAAATCTACCCTCAGCTAACACGGCCTCTCCTGACCTGTGGTCGTCCCGACCACATTTTTATTGCTGTCGCTGCAACTATGCAGACTTTGTCTATCTTCAGCATCCTGAAGATAAGTAAATCACTCTTTTTTAGGCAGTCCAAATAGCGGAACTTAATGCTCTTCGCACGACTATCGGAGCGACAGTTCGACGAATAAAGTACATTGGACATTAGGTGCATCTGTTCAATACAGAAACTACGGGACATAATGTACATTGGACATATGCACCAAGTTCGCATATCCCATCTCAAAACTATATCTACAGGACATAGGCACTCAGTTCGCATATCCCGTCTCAAAACTACATCTACAGGACATAGGCACTCAGTTCGCATATCACCTCTCAAAACTACATCTACAGGACATAGGCACTCAGTTCGCATATCCCCTCTCAAAACTACATCTACAGGACATAGGCACTCAGTTCGCATATCCCCCTCTCACAACTACATCCACAGGACATAGGCACTCAGTTCGCATATCCCCCTCTCACAACTACATCCACAGGACATAGGCACTCAGTTCGCATATCACCTCTCAAAACTACATCTACAGGACATAGGCACTCAGTTCGCATATCCCCTCTCAAAACTACATCTACAGGACATAGGCACTCAGTTCGCATATCCCCCTCTCACAACTACATCTACAGGACATAGGCACTCAGTTCGCATATCCCCCTCTCACAACTACATCTACAGGACATAGGCACTCAGTTCGCATATCCCCCTCTCACAACTACATCCACAGGACATAGGCACTCAGTTCGCATATCCCCCTCTCAAAACTATATCTACAGGACATAGGCACTCAGTTCGCATATCCCCCTCTCAAAACTACATCAACAGGACATAGGCACTCAGTTCGCATATCCCCCTCTCACAACTACATCTACAGGACATAGGCACTCAGTTCGCATATCCCCCTCTCACAACTACATCTACAGGACATAGGCACTCAGTTCGCATATCCCCCTCTCACAACTACATCCACAGGACATAGGCACTCAGTTCGCATATCCCCCTCTCAAAACTATATCTACAGGACATAGGCACTCAGTTCGCATATCCCCCTCTCAAAACTACATCAACAGGACATAGGCACTCAGTTCGCATATCCCCCTCTCACAACTACATCTACAGGACATAGGCACTCAGTTCGCATATCCCCCTCTCACAACTACATCTACAGGACATAGGCACTCAGTTCGCATATCCCCCTCTCACAACTACATCCACAGGACATAGGCACTCAGTTCGCATATCCCCCTCTCAAAACTACATCAACAGGACATAGGCACTCAGTTCGCAATATCCCAGTTATCAAAACATGAAGAGCTAAACATACATCAGTGTTGCATACGTTTACCATCGGTATCGCATGTACCAGGTCCAGCCACTTCATGTCGTGCCTCAGGAGCACGCTGCATCTGAGCTATACTAGCCACACACCCAGCAAGGCAACTTGCCTCACACCAACACGCTCGCAAGCACATTTAACGTGCTACTATAACATAAAAGAAACATTTAAATGTTGGGTTGAACATAACTTCAAAAATGCAGCGTAACTCTCAGAACATCATTCACCTCCTAAAACTTTTCAACTCTTTTGCGTTTTGCTCACGTATTGAATATATAGGAGATGGTACTTGGTAACAACCAATTTAAAAGCAACTAACTAGAACTACCAGCTCTAACTGCAAAACTGCAGCTCAACCACCAAAAATGTCTGCTAAACACTATAACAGCTGCTCAACTACCGTAACAGCTGCTCAGCCATCAAAACAGCAGCTCTCGACTACAGCAGCAACATTCGACCACAACAGCAGCTCTAGATCACAGCAGAAGTTCTAAACCAGAGCAGCAGCTCTCGACCACAGCAGTAGCTCTCAACCACAGTTGCAGCTCTCAAAAACAACAGCAGCTCTCAACCACAACAACAGCTCTCGATCACAGCAGAAGCTCTCAACCACAGCCGCAGCTCTCAACCACAGCAGCAGCTCTCGACCACAGCAGTAGCTCTCGACCACAGTAGGAGCTCCCAACAAAAACAGCAGCTCTCGACCACAACAGCAGCTCTAGATCACAGCAGAAGCTCTCAACCACAGCAGCAGCTCTCGACCACAGCAGCCGCTCTCGACCACAGTAGCAGCTCTCGACCACAGTAGCAGCTCTCAACAACAACAGCAGTTCTCGATCACAACAGCCTCTCTCTATCACAGCAGAAGCTCTCGAACACGGCAAAAGCTGTCAACCGCAGCAGCAGTTAGCAGTAGCTAACCTTAACAGCAGCTAACCAAAATGACAGCTAACCAGAACAGCAGATAAACCAAATCAATAGCTAAACAGAACAGCAGCTAAACCAAATCAGCAGCTAAATCAAAACAGCAGCTAAACATAACAGCAGCTCAACAGAACCGCAGCTAAACAGAACAGCAGCTAAACCAAATCAGCAGCTAAATCAAAACAGCAGCTAAACAGAACAGCAGCGAAACCAAATCAGCAGCTAACCAAAACACCAGCTAGAGAGAACATCAGGTAAACCAATTAACACTTACAACAGTAGGTTATTGATTTCACATCGGTTATAAAATTCGGTAGGTAGCTCATGATAAATTAAACCACTAAGTATAGGAAAACTAGTCAAAACAAGTCCGTTACACGGGATCCATGACAACAACTTTTAATTAAGTAGGAATGCAGGATACGTTCAATTAAGTAACCATGTGGTTACTTATACTTAGGTACATACCAAAAATTCAGAATTAACGTAAAAGTTTAAGGACAATCAATATACTTGACTAGTCAAAGCATTGATCAAATAATGGCTCGGTCACACCTGACCTTATCTAATGATTCTAATGAGCAATTTCAATTATGTACGTCAGTGATAGCAAGTATACGTCACAAGTAAACACAAGGACATTTGCATCGGATCTAACTTCTAGTTAGTGCTATTGCACCACTACCGACCATCTTGTTACATCATGAAATGCGCAGTCACATGTTACGCAAAATCGTTACTTTATTTGATCTGAAGCAAAGCATTTCAATCTACCCGCGTAGGTCGTTACATTTTATTGCTAACAAATCCAACAAACGAATAACCCATATCACCGGTTCGCATATACCTATATGCGATATCTTTTCTATTCAACAAATAGGTAACACCGGCAAATAAAACTTTAAATGCTATGTTGCAGAGTGGCATCGAGGACAAACCTCTGTAGTTTTTTCGATGTGCAATTATTATGTAAATGTGTTTAACAAATTTGTAAATGGTAAATAAATAAATAAAAAAAATAAATAAATAATAAAACAAAGTACGTAACCGCACATTTTCAAAAAGACTTATTAACACGTCAGAATAACATTGAAGGAATACTATTCACTTTTATAGCAATTACAAATGTAACAAAAGGTTTGATATTCGTTACCGCGTAAGAACTAACTTGTCGAAATTGTTTTTATCCAACAATTTTGAAAACATCAGCAAAATGCTCGGAAAATGAACTATTTCACGAATTTAGTTTTTACCGTCATTTGCACAACGTAATATTTACATCGCGGAAAGTTTAATTAATTTACAACACAACCTTTGATAAATAGACTGCTATTATACCCAGAACATGGGCACTACACGTTATTCTTTTAACCCGTTTTTGTAACTGCTCACATCGCGATTCAAGGATACTCAAGTACCCACTCAAATTCAAATTCAAATTCATTTATTAATTTGTGAATATGGTACAGTCAAGATGTTATAATATACAATTTAAAATGCGCATATCCTACCAAAGTGTGGTGTACAAATATAGGAATGTTATTATATGTCAAAAAAAAATTTAAATTAAATGTCAAAAAATAATATACAACAGTTAAAATCTTTCCATAAGGTAATCACAAATTGTATAATATGTCTTATCTATCAAAAAAATTTTTAACTTTTTTTTAAACATAGGGATCTCCTGCGTTTCAATAATGTCTCTGGGTAAGTGATTATATAAACGAGGCCCAGTGCAGAAGAAGCTTTTTGTAAAATGGGCACATCTACTGGGTGGCTGTCGCAGCTCAATGGCATGTCTTTTGCTGTTGCGATTTTGAAATAAATTTAAATTACTTTTAACAAATACAATAGTTTCATAAATATACAGACATGGCATTGTAAGAATTTTATACTTTTTAAAATAGGGCTTACAACTATCTGTCGTTTTTAATTTAAATATGGCCCTTAAGCATTTCTTTTGTGCCAAAAGCTTCTTTTTCAGTAGAATTACCCCAAAATAAAATACAATATCTCAATAGCGGAGCCACATAGCCATGGTAAACCGTCAGTAGCGCAGACACGTTTACTGTTTTCCGCAACATATGAAGTGCAAAGGAGAATTGCCTTAACTTAGTACAAATATGATTTAAATGTTCCTTCCAATTTAAAGTAGAATTAATATTCAGACCTAAGAATTTTGTTACATTGACTTCGTTGATAGTTTTACCTTCATAATTTACATTCAAAGCATAGGGCAAATTTTCTCTGAGCTTAAAAATCATTAAGTTTGTTTTATCTAAGTTGATTGTTAGTTTATTACGATTAAGCCAGTTTATTATTATATCCAGTGTATTTTTAACATTAATAATGAGGTCATTTATGGTTTTATTTTCAAATATAATAGTACTATCATCAGCAAACAAGACCATATCATGGTGAGTTACGTATTTTGGTAGATCATTGATATATATAATAAATAATAGTGGGCCTAAGATACTTCCTTGAGGAACGCCGCGTTGAATTACTCTCGACTGTGAATGGTAATTAACAAGCTTTTTATATTTCCAGTTGACTTTAGTAATCTGTGTTATTTGTTTTCTATTTGTTAAGTATGAATTTAGAAGGTCCAATACGTTTCCTCTCACACCATAGGCATACAGTTTGTTTAATAGTATTTTATGATCGACAAAATCAAAGTCCTTGGTTAAATCCATAAATAAAGCACAGACTGGAACCCTGTCATTTAAATTATGCATGACAGAATTAAGAAATTTATAGACTGCCATATTTATACTTTTGTTTTTACGAAAACCAAATTGTTCCTCTGCAAACAATTTATTTTTTTCAAAGTAACTATTCAAGGACTCATAGATAATCTTTTCAAAGACTTTAGAAAGAATGGGGACTTCACGGGGGAAAGACGTCACGTGACCCGATGCTATTCACACCACACATCATCGAAGCCGGCACACATCACGGCAGCACATCTCGTGACTCATGAAGCTCTTGAAGCTTCATGCTCTTACATGAAGTACACTCACGCAACTATAATGGGAAATTTACCAGAACCTTAAATTTCCAAAATCAGAGATGGAAATCGGACGGTAAAAGGCATTCAATCCCACTTCTGATATTGGCGGACCCTTATTACTTTTACAAAAAAAATACAAGTAAGGAATTCTTCATTTAGCAAATATCCGTTTTACTCAATAATTGAATAATTAATACAAAACAAGTAGGTATAAGGAGACTTGACAGCGCGATAACTCGAATCAAAATGGCGCCTGGCGTCGATGCTCGTTGGCTTTTATAGAATTGGCGAACGGCGCACTCGGCAGTTATTATAAAAATCTACCCTCAGCTAACAATAAAATAAATAAAAATAGCCTTTATTGCAGCAACATTTCATTTCAATAAAAATATTAAATATTAAAAGTTTTGACTTATGCGTGTCCCTCGACATAGGCCTCCTCTAAATTTTTCCATGTTGTTCTATCTCTGGCTAGACGAGTCCGCATACTTCCGACTAAGTTTCGGATGTCATCCTCCCATCTTTTTGATTGTCTGCCTCTTTTTCTTTTTCCGTTACGGGGGTACCACTCAGTCACTTTTTTCGTCCATTTTTCACAATTGTCTCTGATCATATGGCCTGCCCATCGCCATTTTTGCTGTTTAATAATTTTGCCTACATTTTTAAATTTAGTTTTGTCCTTTATGTCCTCTAGCTTCATTCTGTCTCTCAATCTAACACCTATGACGCTTCTTCCTATAGAATTTTGTCAAGTTCTTAATGTTGTGAGATTTTTCTCAGTTAGGGCCCATGTTTGTGATCCATCAGTTAAGTATGGTAGTATGCAAGTAGTTTCTTTTGTCCTTAATGGGAATATGCTTGTTTTTCATCACTTCGCTGAGCGACCAATAAGTTTTCCAGGAGTTCGTAACTCTTCTGTCGATTTCTTTTGTCATACATCTTTGATTGATAATAAATGCCCTAGGTAAACGTATTCGTCTACATATTCAATTCCTTTGCCATCTACTTTGATTTCTTTTCTCTCCGAGTTTGTCATTATTTTAGTTTTATTGACGTTCATTGTGAGACCTACTTTATCGCTTTCGTCTGACAATTGTTGTAGCATATGCTCTAATTTTTTTTAAGACTCAGAAAATAGCACCAAATCGTCCGCAAATCGTAGATGGTTTAGGTTTTCCCCGTTTATATTAAGTCCTTCATTTTCCACGGTAATAGTAGCAACTCACTAGCAACATATTTCGGTGGTTTTGATCCCACCAGATCCGCAATTGGGTATTTGACAGTTGTCAAAATGTTGATATGCATTATTTATTTGTTATATTATTATATTCGAAAATGTAACATGTAACAAGAATACAATAGAATAGAATAGAATAGAAAATTCTTTATTGCGCAACAAGAAAAAAAGGTTGATACATAAGAATGAAAAATAATTACAAGGTGCAAAGGCGGCCTTATTGCAAAAGCAATCTCTTCCACGCAACCCTTGTCTGGAGAGGAAAACGTCTAATAAGAAAATGGGATAGGGCAAGAATAACATTTTGTAAAAACAGAAAATAAATCAGTAAAATACAATTAATAAGTTAAACTGTTTTACTGTTCTGTATCTTTCTAAAACAAAATATTCTATGAAGATTGTATGCAGCGTTGGCTTCAGCTGATGATGAATTACTTATTTAAAGTGCAAAGTTTTACCTCGTGCTACATCTCAGACTAATAACGCATTGACCGATAGTTCCATACAACGAGACCAGCTTAACGTGTAACCATAAAACGAGCTACGTGTGTTATGAGGCGTCGTTTATTTACGCTCGCCGACACGTACACTAGTATGCGTACCGATAAGCGAAACTAGCCTTTAAGGCTACCAGAAAAGGGTTTATTTTCGTTCGCCGACACGTGCGTGCCAATAAGCGTAGGGAGCCTTCAAAGGCCTCCATGAAAGTTACGCTCCGCGCGCGGCTACTGTCTTTCTATGCGTTATAATTCTATGTGCTTTACTATGTCCTCACCTTGGACACGTTCTGTATCCTGATGCCGATCTCCGCGTTCTTGGGCGCCGCCTCGAAGTACTGCGCGTCGTTCACGTCAACCTCCTCCATCTCCTCGGCCTTCTCGTCCGGTTGCACCTTCGGCGCGCACCAGTATTGGCGCTGAAACCAATTCTTCATACAGCTTCATAAGGATGATGAAATAATAAACTGTCATAAACTGTCATAAAGAAAAAAAAAATTAAGTGGCACTCGGGGACTGCCGCGGTAAAGCTATTGCGTAGCATTTTTTATCAACTTATGCAATTATAATATTTATGCAATATTTATTTTGCATAATAAAAATTATGCAAAAAAATAATTAAAAAACAAACAAACAAGAAAAGCGCACAGTCACTACTTCGCGAGTGAGATTCGAACCTACTATACACTATACGGTAAAGAAAGCGGCCGCTCGCCCACTGCGCCGAACAGAGCTACTCTAAAATGTTGAACGCTTACTGAACGACGGTGTTAGGTTTATTTTCGTTACGGAATTTCTTGATTCGGTCGCCGCGCTCAAACTGTTTGTCCTAGTTCAAAGCCTGCGATAAAAGCTATGCAATAGCTTAAAAAATCGGCCAAGTGCAAGTCGGGCCTCGCTCTTTTAGGGTTCCGTACATTTACGACCAAATAATTTTTTTTAAAACTAGATACATATTTAGATATCTTCTTCTTCTTCTTCTTCTTCTTTATCAACCTATAGACGTCCACTGCTGGACAAAGGTCTCCTGCATGGACTTTCACAGGCTTCGGTCTTGCGCCGCTTGAATCCAGCGGCTCCCTGCGACTCGTTTGATGTCGTCGGTCCACCTGGTTGGGGGTCTGCCAACACTGCGTTTCCCGGTGCGGGGTCGCCACTCCAACACCTTGGGACCCCAACGACCATCAGCTCTTCGAACTATGTGCCCCGCCCATTTCCACTTCAGTTTCGCGACACGCTGAGCTATGTCGGTGACTTTGGTTCCCCTACGAATCTCCTCATTTGTGATTTGATCTCGCAGGGAAATACCGAGCTTAGCTCTCTCCATCGCTCGCTGGGTGACCCTGAGCCTTCTTATGAGGCCCATAGTTAGCGACCATGTCTCGGATCCGTAAGTCATCACTGGCAACACGCACTGTTCGAAGACTTTAGTCTTCAGGCACTGAGGAATTTTGGACGAGAAGACATCTCGGAGCTTCCCGAACGCTGCCCAGCCGAGTTGGATTCGGCGGTTAATCTCTTTCTCGAAATTGGACCTAGCTGGACTGTATGTCCCAGGTATATATACTCGTCTACAATTTCGAGCACAGAGTTCTCAACGATTACTGGGTGGAGCGGAGCATGAGCATTGGACATGATTTTCGTCTTGCTCATGTTCATTTTCAGGCCCACCTGTTGAGAAACCCTGCTGAGATCGTTGAGCATTGTATTGAGGTCTCTCAGAGTATAATAATGTACTATTATAATAATGTACCTTGTAATGGATACTATTTGTACTTCTTATTAATTTATTATTATTTATAATTTTATAATTCATCAGATCATTGAGCATTATATTGTATTTTTTAGATATTAGATATCTTAGTTCTTAGAAATTACTAAATTAGCATATGGGGAAAAAATGCTCGTTTGTTTTGGTCACAACTTACAAACCGCATTATAAATCGGTGTTTTCAGTATTTGTTTAAATACACTATATAGTACATAATATACTAAAATTTCAAATTCCTAACTAGTTTATTTTTTGAGATAGACCCCCTAACAAAATTGGTCTAAAATCGACAACTTTTACGGCCCACTTCTTCATTTTTGTAGCTTAAAAAATAAAAATATATTTATATTTGAATAATTTGACAATGACACCCCACATGCCAGGGTAAAAAAAAAAAAATTTCGACTCCTTTTCCATGTATGGGGGGCTGCCCCCTTTATTTTTTAATTTAATTTAGTTTTTATTATTTTCTGTTATAGCGGCAATTGAAATACACAATATGTGAAAATTTCTACTGGCTATCTATTACGATTTACGAGTTACGCAGCCCGCTGACAGACAGACGGACGGACAGCGGAGGCTTAGCAATAGGGTCCCGTTGGCACCCTTTGGGTAGGGAACCCTGAAAATAAGTTCGCTGGGTAGGATATAGGACGATGACGCGACAGGCAGACCGCGCTGCCGATGCCGGTCGGCGCATACGTACGTAGTTCTCACGTGTTCTGTCTCCACAAACACACACCGCGTTGCCTCCGCTCTATTATAGACTGGCGCGATTTTCGATCTTTATTATTATTTATTCAAGTATGTATTGTGCGCCTGAAAAACAATTTATTATATATTTCATTTCTAGGATGAACAACTTTTTTCCCCAATTCTTCACAGATTTACCGCCATATAATGAAATGATGTATTTAACTATTTATGCTATGTGTTTTTGTGCTCTTTTTCATTTACCATATGAGAAGAAGTGCTACAAGCGTGAGAACGGTTTTTCCCAATGTCCTTTATTAGGGTTCCGTACCAAAATGGTAAAAATGGAACCCTTATGGTGAGACTTTCTCCGTCCGTCTGTCCGTCCGAAATCGAAAATTATTTTTAGTTTTATTAAAAAAGGGGGAAAATCGGGGGTTTGAAATTTCAAAGTAAAATAACTATACCGAGTGGGGTATCATATAAAAGGCCTTTAATTGTGCATTCTAAAACAGTTTTTTATTTATTTCTATATATAATAGTTTTTGATTAATCGGCCAAAATATCAAAAAAAATACCGTTCCCCCCCTCTTATCTCCGAAGTTTACCAATCGAAAAATCTGAAATAATTATGGTCAATAGAGGTTTATGTATATTTTACAGGAAAAATAAAAGCAACGCGAAAATTATTTTAGTTTGATTAAAAAAGGGGGAAAATCGGGGGTTTGAAATTTCAAAGTAAGAGAACTATACCGAGTGGGGTATCATATGAAAGGCCTTTACTTGTGCATTCTAAACAGTTTTTTATTTATTTCTATATATACTAGTTTTTGATTAATCGGCCAAAATGTTGAAAAAAAATACCGTCCCCCCCCCCCCCCCTTATCTCCGAAGTTTACCAATCTAAAAATCTGAAATAATTATGGTCAATAGAGGTTTATATATATTTTACAGGAAAAATAAAACCAACGCTCTAACTAGCATAGTTTTTTTTTTATATTAACAATAAACCTCTACAAACAAAGTTAACGATAAATAAGCAAATTAATATAATATTATCGTTTTTCTTTTACTTTTGGAGTACGGAACCCTCGGTGCGCGAGTCCGACTCGACTTGGCCGGCTTTTTTTATTTATACGAAGCATGACGGAAGGTCGCAGGTGGAGGACACAAGGAAATCGGGATTTACTTATAATTAAATTTATTAGTTAACATAATTCTTATAACATATTTCATATCTAAGGTGACTTCGTCCGATGTAAGAGCCGAAGCCACATCCTGAAGCTAACTTACAAGCTAAGCGTGTGATCCCACCTGATGTTAGGTACGTTTCGTGGGAAAGCTTCGGGATAATGAGCCGGTGACGTCAGCGCATGTGAGTCGTTACTGAGCTCGCAAGCAGAATGCTGCGTGATTAATTTCTCTAGGGCTGGCACGTTACAAAGCGGAACCTGTGTATGATTTCAAGAAGTTAAGTCACATGTTAGTCCAACTCATACCTGACAGACGAAGTTCAAGGGTAGAGCGGTCCCGTATGCGCCGGGGTTGACCCGCGCCAGGTACCACGCCAGCGTGAAGAATATGACGCACTGCAGCACCAGCATGACGTAGCACAGCAGCACCGAGCCGCTGTTCTCGCTGTGGACGTTGCCGATCGTTGTCATGGACACGCCGCTACCTGGTGAAAAAAAAATACTTGTAATTAGCAACATCATCAGCTGTGCGACTCTCTAAATATGATTGCTACAGCGCGATCGCCTCTGATGGGCCCATACTCATATCATATGGGCTCGTGTGGCAGCAGGCCGCAGTGGCAGCGCCCACCACGGCATCTTGTGGCTCGCGAGCAACCCGGTTGGTGCCATGGAAGTAATTCTGCTAAATGTCACTTACCATAGTGTTCCAAAATGGCCACCTCGTGTGGCAGCGCCCACTGCGGCATCTTGTGACTCACGCCTGTGGAAGTAACGATCCCAAATGTCACTTACCATACTGCTCCAAAATGGCCGCCGCAGAATAGCAGCGCCGACTGCGGCATCTTGTGACTCACGACTGTGGAAGTAACGTTTCTAAATGTCACTTACCATACTGCTCCAAAATGGCCGCCGCAGATTAGCAGCGCCGACTGCGGCATCTTGTGACTCACGACTGTGGAAGTAACGTTTCTAAATGTCACTTACCATACTGCTCCAAAATGGCCGCCGCAGATTAGCAGCGCCGACTGCGGCATCTTGTGACTCACGACTGTGGAAGTAACGTTTCTAAATGTCACTTACCATACTGCTCCAAAATGGCCGCCGCAGAGTAGCAGCGCCGACTGCGGCATCTTGTGACTCACGACTGTGGAAGTAACGTTTCTAAATGTCACTTACCATACTGCTCCAAAATGGCCGCCGCAGATTAGCAGCGCTGACTGCGGCATCTTGTGACTCACGACTGTGGAAGTAACGTTTCTAAATGTCACTTACCATACTGCTCCAAAATGGCCGCCGCAGAGTAGCAGCGCCCACTGCGGCTTCTTGTGACTCACGACTGTGGAAGTAACGTTTCTAAATTTCACTTACTATACTGCTCCAAAATGGCCACCTCGTGTGGCAGCAGGCCACAGAGTGGCGGCGCCCACTGCGGCATCTTGTGACTCACGACTGTGGAAGTAACGTTTCTAAATGTCACTTACCATACTGCTCCAAAATGGCCACCTCGCTCCAGAACCAGCGCATGGGCTCGTGTGGCAGCAGGCCGCAGAGTGGCAGCGCCCACTGCGGCACCTTGTGACTCGCGAGGATCCCGGTTGGTGCCATCATACTCACGTACAGGATCGTTGCTACTGTCACTGTGTATTGGGCTGCGGAATAAACATGACGTATTAGTACTTTCATATGATCGATATTGCCTATACAAAATTATTTTCAATGTTTCACATCTGCCAGGCGTCCCGCGACGACGGCTCACAATTTTATTTTTAATTATTGAAGTGAGGCTTGAACTTCTTTAGGCGCATGAGGGTAAAATTTTTACAAATGTAACGTCACGCAAGTATGCAACGGAAGTGTCGAAAAAGAGAGAGAGAGCGATCGAGACCGATTGAGAGAGAGTAAGACAGGGCGAACGTAGCATGAAGCAAATGCAAAGTTTTAGATTTGTATAAATATAGACAAGACTGATAAATTAGTTCGCCAAAGAAGTTTCACTTCTGACATGCGTACTTTGTACGCACGCACTTTTTTTTATTATTATTATTATGGAAGTGACTTACTGCTCCTAACGAAGTAGCTGCCAGCGTACGCGAAAGCGACCACACTGTTGAAGTGCAAGAGCAGCGCGGTGAATATCATCCCGGGCGCGGTGTGCGGGATGTAGGGGTTCCCCGTGACCGTCAGCAGCACGGCGCCCGCCGCGCTGTACACCAGCCCGGCCGGCAACGCGTTCAGGAAGTGCGAGATGTTGAGCATGTTGTGCGACACGCCCACCATCCGGATCAACTCCTGCGCAAGAGTAGAGACGGTTGCAGTGATTTTTCTGTTAGTGAAGAGGATGTTGAGCATGTTGTGCGACACGCCCACCATCCGGATCAACTCCTGTGCAAGAGTATTGACGGTTGCAGTGATTTTTCTGTTAGTGAAGAGGATGTTGAGCATGTTGTGCGACACGCCCACCATCCGGATCAACTCCTGCGCAAGAGTATTGACGGCTGCAGTGATTTTTCTGTTAGTGAAGAGGATGTTGAGCATGTTGTGCGACACGCCCACCATCCGGATCAACTCCTGCGCAAGAGTAGAGACGGTTGCAGTGATTTTTCTGTTAGTGAAGAGGATGTTGAGCATGTTGTGCGACACGCCCACCATCCGGATCAACTCCTGCGCAAGAGTATTGACGGCTGCAGTGATTTTTCTGTTAGTGAAGAGGATGTTGAGCATGTTGTGCGACACGCCCACCATCCGGATCAACTCCTGCGCAAGAGTAGAGACGGTTGCAGTGATTTTTCTGTTAGTGAAGAGGATGTTGAGCATGTTGTGCGACACGCCCACCATCCGGATCAACTCCTGCGCAAGAGTATTGACGGCTGCAGTGATTTTTCTGTTAGTGAAGAGGATGTTGAGCATGTTGTGCGACACGCCCACCATCCGGATCAACTCCTGCGCAAGAGTATTGACGGCTGCAGTGATTTTTCTGTTAGCGAAGAGGATGTTGAGCATGTTGTGCGACACACCCACCATTCGGATCAACTCCTGCGCAAGAGTATTGGTGGTTGCAGTGATTTTTCTGTTAGTGAAGAGGATGTTGAGCATGTTGTGCGACACGCCCACCATCCGGATCAACTCCTGCGCAAGAGTAGAGACGGTTGCAGTGATTTTTCTGTTAGTGAAGAAAAAATAGCTAGCTAGGATAGCTGACCTGTATCCCATTGATCCTCTCTTCCAGCAGCCGCGCCATGAGGAACACGAACACCAGCAGCAGCGACAGGCAGCAGAAGTAGGGCAGAGCTTGGCATATGTACATTGGGGGTGTAGAGGGGCGGTGGAAGTCCACCCAAGAGACCTTTGTTCAGTGGACGTCTATTACGGTTGATAAAGACGCCGTATAGCTGACCTGTATCCCATTGATCCTCTCTTCCAGCAGCCGCGCCATGAGGAACACGAACACCAGCAGCAGCGACAGGCAGCAGAAGTAGGGCAGAGCTTGGCATATGTACATTGGGGGTGTAGAGGGGCGGTGGAAGTCCACCCAAGAGACCTTTGTTCAGTGGACGTCTATTACGGTTGATAAAGACGCCGTATAGCTGACCTGTATCCCATTGATCCTCTCTTCCAGCAGCCGCGCCATGAGGAACACGAACACCAGCAGCAGCGACAGGCAGCAGAAGTAGGGCAGAGCTTGGCATATTATGTACATTATCACGTCGCCCCCCGCTGGACGCACGGACGGGAAGTCTTGGATCATCACCCTCTGCAACACGTATATCTCTATTAAGAGGATTTTCAATGATTGTAAAAATCTCAGATACTTTTGACTAAATGTGTCTTCGATAGTTAAATTACGGATAATTTAGACATATTTTTATCATATAAAAGTTATAGAAGTTAATAGTAGTTTTCGCAGTTTTTCTCTATCAAAATCTAGGTATATCATAATAAAATTACATGACATGACCCCAGCCGTTGCTTCGCCTAACCATATTTGAGGGAACGTAACAACCCGCATCACACGACACCACCACAGATTAGTTTAAAGAGTGTGTGTAGTCCAGTCATTTAAGCTTAAATTAGGTAAGAATCTCGGAATTCGAGATACCCAGCTGTAAGTCTGTAAATACTTGTATATTGACACCCTAAAAGTTGTCTCAAAACCTACATATGGTAGGATGTGCGCAACTATTAAATTTTAAGGTCAAAGGTCACAAAGGTTTCCTATGGGTTTTTTGCTATTTGTATTTATTATCAATATTGTAGAATACAAAATTCTCTACAAATTGTGTTTAAAAAAAATTTGTATACGGTGAACCGTTTTCGAGATAGAGGGCGGAGAGCGCGCGGTCACAGCATCACTTCAGGTAACCTAATTAATATTAATAACTTCTTATGATGAAAAAAAAAAACAAATAAATTATGAATAAATCTTTTTATTAAAAAATATCATTCAATATATTTATTTTTATTAAAAGTAAAAAAATGGAATAAAGTGTACAAAAACTACAATTTATTATTTTAATCATTTTCTTCCTCTTCATCGTCGTCTTCCGGCTGCTGGTAAATTTCAAACTGGTCTTCATTATCGTTTTCAACGACATTTGTCTCAAGTTCTTCCAGGGTCAAAAGTTCCATCTTCGTTAATGTCGCTCTGATATGGTAGAGCATTGAGACAAGCTTGCCCATTACATTGGCCACAAGCTAAAGAGCATTGCAAGACCGCTTTCCTGCATCCGCATCGCGAACCACAACCACTCTTGCAGTTGCAGAAAATTGTATTTAGCAAATCTTCTGGAGCAGGTGGTAAAATTGTCATGATAGGCTCCAGAAAATCGTTTCGCATTGCCCAACCCCATACTTGGGGTTCCAAATCATGCCCTAACCAAGTTTGAACTTGATAATATACACGTTTGAAATGTTGATGAGCAGCTGCACTTGTTGGTGGAATATTTGAAAGCTGCACAGGTTTATTAAGTTTTGTAGACTTGACGTAATGCATATAACGAAGATGATCGAGACTTAAGTTTTCGATGAAGATCGATGATTTAAGTTTTTCCCTTAGTTATTTTTTAATTTTAGGAAACGGTTATCAGTATTATTGAATAGATATAGATTTAATGCATGAAGAAAATGATAAAATATAATATAATAGTTAATAAAAATTGACAAATATTTATAATCATTGATTTATCAAATCAGAAATGAGATAACGAAGATGATCGAGACTTAAGTTTTCGATGAAGATCGATGATTTAAGTTTTTCCCTTAATTATTTTTTAATTTTAGGAAACGGTTATCAGTATTATTGAATAGATATAGATTTAATGCATGAAGAAAATGATAAAATATAATATAATCTATATAAATAAAAATGAATGTTGGTAAACGCATAACTCAAGAATGGATGGACCAATTCGGTTAATTTATTTTTTTGTATGTTCCTTAAAGTCCACGGAAGGTTTTAAACTTAATAAAAAAAAATATAATAGATAAGATGGCGGTACGAAGTTCGCCGTGTCAGCTAGTAGGTAGTTAATAAAAATTGACAAATATTTATAATCATTGATTTATCAAATCAGAAATGAGGAGATTCGTAGGAGAACCAAAGTCACCGACATAGCTCAGCGTGTCGCGAAACTGAAGTGGAAATGGGCGGGGCACATAGTTCGAAGAGCTGATGGTCGTTGGGGTCCCAAGGTGACAAAGTGAAGTGAAGTGAAGTGGCGACAACGCACCGGGAAACGCAGTGTTGGCAGGCCCCCCACCAGGTGGACCGACGACATCAAACGAGTCGCAGGGAGCCGCTGGATTCAAGCGGCGCAAGACCGAAGCCTGTGGAAGTCCATGCAGGAGACCTTTGTCCAGCAGTGGACGTCTAAAGGTTGATAAAGAAGAAGAAGAAGAAGATTGATTTATCGATAATTCATCAACTATATATGGCGCGTTTTCGACCGGAGGCACCGGTTGACCTGAAGTGATGCTGTGACCGCGCGTTCTCCGCCCTCTATCTCGAAAACGGTTCACAGTATAAAATTTTTTTTTTTACAAAATTTGTAGAGAATTTTGTATTCTACAATATTGATAATAAATACAAATAGCAAAAAACCCATAGGAAATGGGATATTTACAAAAAAAGCGCAAAAAACCGATTTTTGTGACCTTTGACCTTGAAATTTAATAGTTGCGTACACCCTACCATATGTAGATTTTGAGACAACTTTTAGGGTGTCAATATACAAGTATTTACAGACTTACAGCTGGGTATCTCGAATTCCAAGGTGAACTTACTATAATGACTGGACTATGTGACGTACTTAGGCTATCCATGTTAAGGCACCGAATTGAATACTAATATTCAAATACTCATTTTAAGACATTTTTTTATTAGTAATCGATAGCGTTCATACAATTAATATTACAAGATATTTTAGTTCTTAAATAAAGCCAAAAATGATTACATTACTTTATTTCAAAAAAAGATATAGTTTAACAGATAATTAATAATAGTAAATAATAATTAATAATTAATAAATTTTAGCTCCGGGTATTAAAATTTTAAACGATGAGTCACTTCGCCTCTTAGGAGCACCTGTTGTAGAGGCCTCAGTTCCTCAATTTTTTACTGACTTAATTTCTAAATTCAAAAAAAATTCCCATCATCTATTCGATATTAATCCTCATATGGCAATGACTTTCATTCGATTCTGCTTATTTGTTCCAAAATTTACTTATTTCCTTAGATGTTCACCTCTTTGGAAATTTAATAATTTATTGGAAAATTTGGATAATTTTATACAAAATATTCTATCTGACATCTTAAATTGTCCGATAGATGATCAAGTATGGGCCCAGGCTTCTCTTCCGATCAGGTATGGAGGTCTGGGAATCCGCAAAATTTCTAGTGTTTCTCTGCCAGCATTTCTTTCCTCTGCTTATAGTACACACACTCTCTTTGAAAAAATTATATCCCAGTCTTTGGGACCAATTGAGGTGTCGTACTTGGCAGAGGCAAGAAATGGATGGTCAGCGATTAGCCCAAATCAATTGCCGGTTTCTCTTCCTTCCCAGAGACAGTGGGATGACATTATTTGTAAAAAAACGTTTGACGCAATGTTAATGCAAGCAAATTCTAAAGACCGTGCTCGTCTTCTCGCTGTCTCTGCGAAAGAATCCGGACACTGGCTCCATGCTATCCCTTCTGCTAATCTGTCATTGCTCTTTTTTAAACACCTTTACTAGTCTCGGAATTATAATCTATTTTACTATGACTGTATCTGTCTGTTAGTCAGAATATCGGCTAATTAGTCAGAATATCGGCTAACTTGTGAGTAAGTAACTCACGCCCAACTCGATATTTTGATTAATTTCTTAAACTGGTCACTTTCAAGTAAAGATTATTATATAAACCTGTGAAAATGATAATTCCACTGGCGCAATTAGAATGCCATAAGCCTACTTTGTCGTATTACTTTACAAATTGCGAAAAAACAAATTAAATTGAAATTTCGCGGGCAGACCCGTATAATCCACCTCAACTTATTTGTTTTTGGACTGATTTATTTTCCTTTTTTACAAAATGTTCTTCTTACACGTTACATTTTCGATTATAAATAATAAATGTATAAATAAAAACATTTTCATCATTAGCAACCCATCAACGGCTCGCTACTGAGCGCAGGTCTCCTCTCAGAGAAGGCCATAGTCCACCACGCTGGCCCAATGCAATTGGCGGACTTCACACACCTTCAAGAACATTATGAAGAACTCTCAGGTGTGCAGGTTTCCTCACGATGTTTTCCTTCACCGTTGAAGCAAGTGATATTTAATTGCTTAAACGCACTTGACTCCGAAAACTCAGAGGTGCGTACCCGGGATCGAATCTGCGAACCCCCGAATAGGAGGCCACAGTTCTAACCACTAGGCTATCACTGCTTTTTGAATACAGTCAAAAACATTTTGAATACAGTAAAGTACCCAATTACGCCCAAAACCTAACTCCACGCGGACAAAGTTGCGGGCCAAAGGCTGCCCGCACACAGTCTATATTATCTTAATATATATAAACTAGTTGTTCGCCCCGAACTGAGACCTCGCGGTAACGGTATCCCATGATTATTCATTCAATCGATACATGATAACCAAAACTGACATTATTATTATGCCCGTTTTCACCAAACATACCTAAATCATCCCCTAAGTAGGAGTCTCTTAACGTAGGTAGCTCCTAAATACAATCCTAAGTCCTAACATCCGTCCCAATATCCTTTTAGGTGTCCCGTACAGGATCGTGATAAATAAGTTGACAGAAAACATCAATCACCTAACTTATAGGTAGCCCGTAAAGGTTAGGGAACGTTAGTGAAAACATTGAATTATTATGTAGGTACTAACGAGTGAAACCGGGTTACGGGCATCTGTACAAATCGTCATCTATCGACGCGAATAGAAAATATACAATATTTAACTAAAATTTAACTAAAAAATAATTTTAATTGAATAATATGGTACAAAAAAAATTACAATACAATTATTGTATTATAATAAGTAACTAAATAATAATGGTCGACGCAAAACTGTTTTTGGGATAGGTCGTTAGTCGTAACTCGTAGTTCCATGGGAATAGTTACTGACTGCGCCATCTATTAGCATTATTGTGAAGCTATGTTGATGCTATATGAATTACTGATGTACATTAAAAATTAAATAATCTCGTTTCTTTATAATATTCATATAATTTTAGTATTTGTTGTTCAAGTACAGGATATAAGTGACCTAAAAACATAAAATCAGTTTGAAAATCCATAGCGGATTTTCTTAGGGAGCGTCTTCAAGCGAGCGTATAAAATCGCCACTTTGAAAGCCCCCCATTTCGTCAATTTTAAGGGAAAAATTAAAAAAAAAATATTTTTGTACTCAGTTCAAAATTATCTTTAAAATGATACGTAACAATTTTATGTAACGCGATATTTTTTTTTTTTACTTCGCATTCGCTTCTATGAGAGCCCCCCTGAAATAAAGATTTTTATAACTTTTTAAGCCATTTTCGGCTGGAGGCCATCGGTTTACATATTATATCTAAATTTGAAGTAATTACGTTCAGTAATTCAAAAGTTATAAGGCTCTGACAGACGGACGGACGGACGGACGGACGGACGGACAAGTGCAAATCGCTCTAGTTAACTCAAAGACCTTCGCTTCGCTCGGTCGATTACGTGTCACGTTGTTTGTCCGCGATGGACTCCTAAACTACTTAACCGATTTTGATCAAACTTCGTAACTATCTCTAATTTGGTCCAACTTAAAAGATAGGATAGTTTTTTTGGATTAGGATAGTTTATTTGTTTTATTTATATAGATAGGTTGGCGGTACGAAGTTCGCCGGGTCAGCTAGTTGTCAATAAAATATTGACAATAATATTGACTGTGTGTGGGCAGCCTAAAGCAAGTAATACAATAAAGCGGGAGCCTTTGTGAAGGCTAAACATCTTCTCGTTTCATGTCGTGTGAGCGGAGCAAGCCATGTCCCCGGGGGGCAGTCATGGCAATTACCGAAATGGCTGCCTTCCCTTGCCACAGCAGGTACTTACGTCCTATGCCTACCTACATAATAACGATGGGCCAATCGTTCGAAAAAATTACAATTGAATTATTCTATCTGATATGCTGATATCGAATAAATAATCATTAGTAATCACTAGATAGGCCATTCTAGTGATTACTAATAGCTGTCATTTACGTTTTGTTATTCCACTGTCATTTGCGTTTTGTTATTCCATGTTAGATGCATTTTTCTTATACCACGTTTTATAGTGACATGACGGAAACGCGGTCGAACGGGATAAAAAGTATCCTATATCCTTCTCCTGGTTCTAAGCTACCTCTCCACCAATTTTCAGCCAAATCGGTTCATCCGTTCTTGAGTTATAAATAGTGTAACTAACACCACTTTCTTTTATATATATATAGATAACACTGTTGTGAATACTTTTCAAACTTTTGTTATTGTTACGTTTAATTTTTTTTTGTTTTAATTAGTCAGTTATTGTTGTTTGGTTACTATTATTCGCGTGTAGTTTCTACAATGAGTAAAAAAGGAAAAGTTTTGCATAGTGCAGACTATTTATTACTTTCTTAAGACTTTTTTTAAGACTTTCTTCGAAGAGGAGTAAAATAAGACATTAAAAACACGCCCTTCGACATTTAAGACGTCATTGCCGTGAAAAGCATTGCCAGAAAAGAAGACATTCATCACAGTCGTGGTAACAGTATAAAATACAATAATTTTCTTTGTCAACGGTACAGTACGACGTCATTTTGTGAAGGTCGTCGACGGCCAACTTGAAGAAGACGCGTAGTAGTTACTTCCCTTATTAAGAAGCTATGAATTTCAGCCGCTACAAAATTTTAAGCAGAAACCAAACACTCCATGATGTAGTTACTTTTGTATACAGCGTAAATATGAAAACTTTGTGCAAAATTTTAAAGCAAAAGTTTAGCATGTTTATGTTTTCTATTTTATTTTGATCGCATTCGCGATACGCCAAAGGGAATATCGCGAGTTTCAAGGAGCTCTCAGGAAACAAGAGTTACAAAAAATTATTTTCAAAAAACCGACTTCTAACGCCACTACAAAGTATAAAAATAATTTTAGTTTGTCCACGTTTGTTGAAGTCGGGCGGGCCTAAATACAGACTATGAAACCGATGCGCGACGCTACACAATATGAGAGACTCGTTTGTAGAAGTCGAGCGAGCATCGCGAGTCGGTTTCATAGTTTGTATTTTAGGCCCGCCCGACTTCAACAAACGTGGACAAACTAAAATTATTTTTATACTTTGTAGTGGCGTTAGAAGTCGGTTTTTTGAAAAGAATTTTTATTTTAAGCTTTTAAGTGTAGTATCCTATGACTGAGGAGCTAGGACCTGGAGCTCCATGATGTATTAGTTGTAGATATAGTTAGTATGTAGATTCTAGTTTTGTCGGTCATTTGGTTCTTATGGATAGAATATTATCTTTTAATACAACCTACTCGCATGTTGTTCATTAACTTGTTCGTTAAATAAACCAATATTTTTTATTCAAAATTCTGATACATTATTAATAGCTGCGCAAATTGCCATTAATTATAACCTAACGTTTACGGTAATCTGATTTACAAGCGGAATGGCGGTACATTAATCTTCAGCGGTAGTTAGGTAAAATTATTAGTAACCACAATTAATTACCGCGTAGATACAGACCGGTATGACACCATCACCGTGACCATAAATATTATAAACGTGAGACCGTCGCTACTGTAAACTGAACTTGGGAACTACAGATTAAGCGTTTAGTGAATAAAAAGCTCGGTGTCAGTAAAATAGACCGCAGACATACGGACAGACGGGCAAAACGATAAGGGCTCCTTGTTATTTTACTACGAAAGAACCTAAAATGCAGGTGGCGGATGAAAAGTATGAGCTAGCTCTGCAAGTGTCAGATCCTTTCTTACCTCGCGTTTATACACCTGTAACTTTTACTCACGTACTAAGTACCTACTTAGCTTACGCGATTAACTTACGACTTCATTAATGGAAACACTCTAGTAAGTAGTTTCTTATAATTTCTTACAGCTTAGTAATATAATTATAAGTTGCAAAATAACATGTCTAATCGTGATCTTAGAATAAACTTTGCTTACTTACTTACTTCTACATTCCAGCATGATCTCGGTAGGTACATATTTGAGTACAAGAAAATCGATATGTATCTATTGTGACTTTACATCACCAGCCCACAACTACTATTTACTGGGCACGGGCCTCAGAAAAGAAGCTTTAGGCTATAGTATCCCTTCAAATTATAGACCCATCTCATTATTAAGCACGTTGAGCAAAATACTTGAAAAAGTTGTTAATACTCGCCTAATTAAATATTTAGAGAAGGAAAACCTACTGGCAAACAACCAATTCGGCTTTCGTGCAGGAAGGTCCACTGAAGATGCCGTAATATCATTCACTAACTTACTATCAAAATACATGGACCACGGAAAGAAGTGCGTAGGAGTATTCCTGGATCTAAAAAAGGCCTTTATCCTATAAAGTGATTACTAATGATCTGTTGAGTGATGAGATGAGTTCTTAAATAAAGCCAAAAATGATTACATTACTTTATTTCAAAAAAAGATATAGTTTAACAGATAATTAATAATAGTAAATAATAATTAATAATTAATAAATTTTAGCTCCGGGTATTAAAATTTTAAACGATGAGTCACTTCGCCTCTTAGGAGCACCTGTTGTAGAGGCCTCAGTTCCTCAATTTTTTACTGACTTAATTTCTAAATTCAAAAAAAATTCCCATCATCTATTCGATATTAATCCTCATATGGCAATGACTTTCATTCGATTCTGCTTATTTGTTCCAAAATTTACTTATTTCCTTAGATGTTCACCTCTTTGGAAATTTAATAATTTATTGGAAAATTTGGATAATTTTATACAAAATATTCTATCTGACATCTTAAATTGTCCGATAGATGATCAAGTATGGGCCCAGGCTTCTCTTCCGATCAGGTATGGAGGTCTGGGAATCCGCAAAATTTCTAGTGTTTCTCTGCCAGCATTTCTTTCCTCTGCTTATAGTACACACACTCTCTTTGAAAAAATTATATCCCAGTCTTTGGGACCAATTGAGGTGTCGTACTTGGCAGAGGCAAGAAATGGATGGTCAGCGATTAGCCCAAATCAATTGCCGGTTTCTCTTCCTTCCCAGAGACAGTGGGATGACATTATTTGTAAAAAAACGTTTGACGCAATGTTAATGCAAGCAAATTCTAAAGACCGTGCTCGTCTTCTCGCTGTCTCTGCGAAAGAATCCGGACACTGGCTCCATGCTATCCCTTCTGCTAATCTGGGCACTCTTTTAAACCACGCCACTCTTGCAGTGGTAGTTGGTCTTAGGCTCGGCGCCAAAATAACCCAGCCTCACCGTTGCCACTGCGGTGACCACGTCGACGCTTACGGTCATCACGGGCTCTCCTGTTCGAAGAGCGCTGGTCGTTTCTCCCGCCACAATGCCCTCAACGACATCATCCGCAGGTCTCTTGCTACTGCTCACGTGCCAGCTGTATTAGAACCTATTGGTTTGGCACGTAGTGATGAATGAATGAATGAAATGAATGAAAAACACTTTATTGCACACCACATTAAAAATAAACTAAAACTAAAAATAAACTTAAAAATAAATAATAACACATGGTAGTACAAATGGCGGCCTTATCGCTAAAAAGCGATCTCTACCAGGCAACCACGTTGCAAAGGATATAATGATCAAATATAAAGTGAGGGTGCACGCAAGTTTATGAGTAAAAAAAAGAGAGAAAAAAAAAAAAAAAACAACATTCAGATACCTAAATACACAAATAATGAATATAAACACATACTTCACATATGCATACATACCATACATAACTACCTACATATATACATAATATATAAATTATATATCTTCATACATACATAAATAAATACATATATATATATATATATATATATATATATATATATATATATAGATACAAACTTACACAACATTTAATATATTATACACAAGACTAGGAGAAAATACAATAAAATAAAATAAAATAAAAGCCAAGATTCAATACTAAAGTAGGGATGGGATGACTTAGAATTCAGGGAGGAAAGAAGTGCGCTTTGACTTGCCTCTTAAATATTGCATGTGACTGCGCACGCTTAATAGGAAGCGGTAGAGAGTTCCAAAGCCGAGAAGCTTCGATAGTAAAAGATTTAGAATAGAAGGAAGTATTATGTGAAGGTATTTTTAGGACTAGGTTGTTATCAGAACGAAGCGAGCGACAGTGAGTGTCCCCTAGAAACTCAAACCGCTCTTTAAGGTAAGAAGGAGATGTGGGATTGAATAGAACACTGTATAAAAGAGAAAGAATATGAGTATCCCTGCGAAGGCGAATTGGAAGCCACTTGAGTTTTTCGCGAAATTCGGAAACATGGTCATATTTTCGAAGTCCAAATATGAACCTTATACAAAGATTTTGAATGCGCTCAAGCTTATTTAGCAATTCCTCATTTAGATTAAGATAACACGTATCCGCGTAATCGAGAATTGGTAGAAGGAGTGATTGTGCAAGCGCAATTTTTGTTGGTATGGGTAAGAAATTGCTTAATCTACGAAGAGACCCAACCGAAGCAAACACCTTCCTGCTTACCTCACTTACCTGTGGAGCCCAAGATAGGTATTTGTCGAAAATAATGCCTAAATTTTTAACTGTGTCACTGTATGGCACGGATGTCCCATCAAAAATAATACCTGGTAAATTAGGCACATCGATACGAGTAACCAATTTTTGACTGCCTATTATAATCGCCTTAGTTTTTGATGGATTCACTTTTAGACCATATGACTTACTCCACTCGACAATTGAATTAAGGTCATTATTTAGTAAATCAATGGTTTTAGGTAAATCCGCTAATTTGGCCTGGACATAAATTTGGAGATCATCAGCATACAGGTGGTAGCGAGAAGATAATCGGAGAGTAATTGAACTTATAAAAATTGAAAAAAGGAGAGGAGACAGCACGCCACCTTGCGGTACACCGGCATCGATCGAGCACCAGTTGGAGAAAGAATCATCAACACGTGTCCGTTGCCGGCGGCCAAATAAGTAACTATGAAACCAGTCAATCACATCAGGAGATATGTTAAGAGAGGCAAGCATAGCCAGCAATATGTCAAAATCAACATTATTGAAGGCATTACTGAAGTCAAGTAAGGTCAACACTGTTACACATTGGTTATCCATACCACAACGAATATCTTCAGTAATCTTGACTAAGGCAGTAGTCGTGCTATGACCAATACGGAAACCAGATTGGAATGGATTAAAAAGACTCCATCGGGAAAGGAAAAGAGTTAATTGCCGGTGTATTATACGCTCAAATACTTTTGATAGGAATGGAAGTATGGAAATGGGGCGGTAGTCGGAGAGATCAGAGGGATTTGCTTTTTTGGGTATAGGAGTAATTTGAGCTTCTTTCCAGGAAGAGGGAAAATTTCCAGAAGAAATGGAGTAATTAAAGATGGATTTTATAACAGGAGTCAGGATATCGATTATAGGAATGATCATTTTACGACTTATGCAGTCTGTACCAATGGCATCAGAATTGACCTCAACAATGCTTCTCCTAACATCACTGTCAGCGATTTGACTAAAAATGAAAGCAGGATCATTAGAAGTGGGTAAAGCTGAAATTTGATTTTTTGTTCGCGATTTAATAGCGTCATCAATGGCGCAACCAGAAGAAAAATGCTTATTAAGCTGATTTAAGTCAATCTTAATGGAGTTACTATTTCTACGCGCTTTCCCAACTCCAAGAGACTTAAGAAATTTCCATACTCGACTAGAGTCATCTTCTTCGAGTATAGATTTATGAATATGGCGTCGCTGCTGATCCCTACACAACCTGTTGCAATGATTCCGAGTAATTTTGTATTTTTCTCTATTATATTCTGAATTATGTGCTTTGTATTTAGCTTTCGCAATGTTTCTTTTATGCTGTAATTTTTTGATCTCCGGAGTAAGCCAAGGAGCAGGAAGATGCTTAATTCGGACCGGTCGAATTGGGGCATGTTTGTCGTAGAGTTGCGTAAGGATAGAATTAAAACTGTCCACCCTTTGATCAACACTAGCTGCAGTGAAAACAACAGACCAGTCAATCATCGCAGCATCATCTTTTAGACGATCTAAATCCATACCACTAAAATTACGAAGCGAAGTGTTCTCGATTTAGCTTTAGGGGGGCGCAATTTATACGACAAATAAATCAGATCATGATATGAAAAAGCATCAGCAGGACATTGCCCATGCTTAGCAACATAATGAATGGAAGAGACAAGAATAAGATCCAAAAGAGATGGAGAACAATTTGGAAAAGAGTGAGTAGCAGAAAGGGGGAGAAAATGCAGACCCGCTGCTGTAACTATTGATTTTAGTCGAGTAGAGTGAGAATCGTTTTTTAAAAGGCAAGTGTTAAAATCGCCCATAATAATAGTGTGTTGATAAAGTGGAATATATCTATCTAAAAGGCCTTCAAATGTGGAATAGTAGTCAATTGTAAGGCTGGGATTGTAGAACACGCCAAGTAATAATTTGGTACCAGTAAAAGTAACTTCTATTAATAAATGCTCCACACCTGGAGTACCTTGGTCAATTGACATACTTATGTTAGTAAATGGTAGATGAGATCGAAGGTAAATGGCAACACCACCGCCAACCCGAGTGGTACGATCATTTCTTATTAATTGAAAGCCTGGAAGAGCGTAGGATGTGGACGACAAACATGGCTTAAGCCATGATTCAGAGATAAGAATGGCATGTATATTTTTGTTATTAAATGATGAGAGCATATCAGGGTAATGTGCAGGAATACTTTGAGCATTAATGTGGATAACATTGAAATTTTTCAGTACATCTGAGAAGTGCGAATCTAATGTTTCAGTAAGAGAAGGGATACTGTAGAAACTGGTGTTAGTACTATTCAGTCCATCAGATGACGAAAGGGAAAAAAATGAATCATCTAGGCTTACATCTTGAAATGACATAATATTATTATGTATAAAATATTAATAATAATAATAAATAAATATGTAATAATAAAATTAAATATAAATAAACTTAATAAAAAAATTAACTTAATAAAAAAATAAATAAAAAAAAAAATGACAAACCATAATACCTACCAGCAACAACAATTCATAAAAAACATCACTACTTACAATCAATTATTAATTATTTGAGACTATTGCAACATAATTAAACTTAACAAACAGTACAGTACAGAAACAGTAGTTAAAATAAAGAAACTAAAATATCTAGAATATAGGAGTCGTAAGTACATAATAAGTAAGTACACACAACAGTAAGTACACAACAATTTAGGAAAAAGTATTTTTAAATATTCATTTATGTTCTGTCTCAGTCTTATTTAGTACTTCCTAATTCCATGGTCTCATTGTCTATGATAGATATATGATTGATCATGGAACTAGAAATTACGACTTAAGTGGTTGATTGTATCATGACAGTATCTTTGTCAAACAAACTACAATTATGACATCATTTGACACATAGAATTCAATTTGACAGCTTGACGGTAGTAAGTAAATGTCTACTTTTGAATTTGAAAGTTTACGAAATAAAATTATGCCAACCCGCATTATTCAAAAAAAAATATAAAATAAAATAAAGTGACTCAGATTGCTTAGCTCTGATTTACTTCCTAACAGTCCGTTTCGACCTTACCGCCTCATTCACCACTGGTTTAGCGATCTTCGGTACTTGAGAAGTTACTTTGGAACAAGAAGTGGCCGCTGAGGAGGCAGGAACCTGCTCATCACTGCGCAGCCGAATGGCGTCAACCTCCGCCTTGGAGGTCACCCGGTGGCGCTTGCCGTCACATCCGATTATTATGATGAGCCCTTCTCTCGTCCAGCACTTTGATACTCCAAACTTCTGCCTTGCAGCCATGAAGGCATTGTGCCGGTCTTTTGTTAAGAACTCAGACAAAGTTATACCTGTACCCTTGAGAGCAGTTTTTGCAAACCAGACCTGATTCTTCACTGTTAGGTCCCGGAATTTCAGCAGTATAGCCCGAGGCTTGCCAGCCTTAGGCTGACCCAAGCGCTGGCAGCGGTCAAAACAATCATCCTGTATGTTGGGTAATTTCAGATGAGTGGACAAGGAAACACTCACTGTGGCTGACAGATTACTATCGTTGCCCTCTGGAATCCCGTGGATCAGTAGCATCTTCCGCCTACTCCGCATTTCTAGCTGATCAGTTTGTTTCGCCAGTACTTCTACCTGCTGCTGCAGACCGGCAAGTGCGGATAACACAAAAGAACGGAACTCATTAAACTGACCAGATATGTTAGCAGTGGGACTCGTTGCAGGAATTGCCCCCTGTAGACTCTTCTGAAATTCAGCCATTTGAGTGTTGAAATGCTCAGTCAGTGATTGAATTGAGTTTTGAATGGCCTCCATAGTGAATGTGCTTTGGTGATGTGTCTAACAATTAAAACCTTCAGTCACGTTGTTAAGTATGGATTATTTGGTTGGAGTTAATGCTGGTAAGTACAAAAACACTTAGTACATATAAATATTTAAACTTTAAACAATTTTACTTAAATAAAATAACTCCACACCCAAAAAATACGTGTGCGCTTTTTGAGAATGACCGTGTAGTGATGGCAAGGGACCTGATGGTATGACGCTTGTTCCTTGGAGGACAGGGAGGTCGCTTGTGTGGGATGCCACCTGTGTAGATACTCTAGCTGCTTCCCACATCCATGCGACCTCCTCTGTGGCGGGTGCAGCGGCTACTAGCGCCGAACAGGCTAAGAGGCGCAAATATGAAAAACTTGACAGTGGTTTCATACTTGCGCCTTTTGGTGCAGAGACCCTGGGGCCGTGGGGCCCGGAGGCTCGCGCACTTTTTTTAGAGATATCGAAAAGAGTGATCGAGTCTACCGGGGATCCAAGAGCTGGCAGCTACCTTGGCCAAAGGATTAGCTTGGCCATCCAAAGGGGTAATGCTGCCAGCATCTTGGGTACTATGCCACACTGCAGTGGCTTGGATGGGGTTTTAGATTTTAATTAGTTTTTATTTTAGAGTAAATTTAGGTTTAATATAGTATTGTATAAAAATAATCTCCATTGTGTTTCTACAAGATTAGATATATTTTAATTAATAATATTATAAAACATAGTTATTAAATTAGTTAAAAACAATTTTCAGAAGTGCAAGTAAAAATAAATGATAATCTGACATTACACATTACATGCGCGCGTAGATGCGTGCGTGCGCTTGTGCGTGTTTGATCATTTTTGTGTGTGTAGTGTGAATGTGTGTGTGTGTGTGTGTGTGTGTGTGTGTGTGTGTGTGTGTGTGTGTGTGTGTGTGTGTGCGTGTGTGTGTGTGTGTGTGTGTATTTGTCTATTTTTTACGGTGTAGGCCAATTATTTCTTTTCTAAAAAAGGTTTTAGATAGGTGAAATATATCAATGTGCGAGTACTGGTTATTGTATGTTCGAGCTAGCCGCGGAATGATCGAATTGCGAGCGTAATTTGTATTAGATTTAGGTACATGCAGTAGGAGTAAAGTATATTTTGAATGAAGCGGTGGAATGGTAATTGAGAAGGCTGACCCGGTCAAGATTGCTTGTAGTAGCAACATATCACTCTGGCCCCTTCTTTGTTCCAGACTGTCCATTCTACAGTGTGGAAAAAATTATGGGCCCTGGAGGGGAACTACCTGAAATCCTTAAGTTAGATCATTTTACTTAAAGGAAACATTCCCTTATTTTCAAAAAGAAAAAAAACTTCATTCAAACTTTTTCAAAAATTCGCTTGTCTCACCCGGGAATCAATCCAGCTAAAAATTCAAAAATAAACACCCGCTATTTTATTGCACTAGTCGATACAGTCGATGTCAAAGATAAAATTTCTCCAAGAAACATTATGTCTTACACTCGTCTGTCGTACAAAATATCCATAAAATCGAATTTCTCTAATCAACATTCCCTAGAACTGTTCACCTTCAACAAGTTAAAGACACGTTATAATTACAAGCTTTTATTTAGCTTGACCAGTTTATTTGTTTGAGTCAAATCTTGCACGATGAATTAGACCCACTTCCCGGTTTCTGATCGAGCTGAAATTTTGCATTTATGTGTAAATCGGATGACAATGCAATATTATTGTGACATGGAGGTGATCTGATGATGGAGACGGAAGATGGCTATTGGAACTCTGTAATAAAACGACGTAACCCCATCGAGTTTGGGCTCGTTTGATTCGTCATAACAAGTCCTCTGATCCTAGATGATATCCAGAGTCTAATGATGTAGCTACTAAAAGCTTGCATTTAAAAATAAAATTTTTAATTGGGAACTAATTTTTTGAGCTGATATTTAAATATTCGAGATGCTATTATGATCAGTTCAAAAACATATTGGGCAGTTATTTAATTTAATGGCGGTTGATTAATTATTGAGACATTTACTGTCGCAATAATTAATCAACCGCCATGGATGGACTTACATGATTACGACTTATTGGATTACATGGACAGTAATAAAAAATCAACTAGTCGGTTATTTTATCATACAATGTCAATTCTAAAAATAATTGAGAAGTCCAATAACTGAATGAGCGGTAAAAATGATGGAATGAGCGGTTCGATAAATAGTTCGGCAGATCATAGCGAGCGGTGACACCCGAACTCAAATTCATTGAAAAGAGAGGTAAATGTTCGTTAGTTGGGCGGAGCTTAATAGCGCGGGTGGCGGAAGCAACCTATCACAGGGTTGGTAATCGTCTCGCGTGAGCTCGCGTTTTGAATTCTTGCATTTATTTTCGTAGTAAACTACCTTACTAGGAATATAGCTATAATACGAACGCGATCTAGCCTAACAAAAACTATATTTGCCAAAATCTCAAGTTAGGTTAGGTTGGGGTTTGACATGAACACTCAGGTGCCCTTAGGTTCTATTTCGTCAATACCTAAGTTAATTCTCAAATTACAAAAGATGTCTCAATTAAGAAATTATCTCAGTGATCATCGATTTTACCACCTCATTGTTTATAGAATTGCTTAGAAAGAGATTTTTTACCGACAAATTCCGATTTATTACTGCCCAAACGTAACCGCTCATTTAATAATTTTTACCGCCCATTTAATTATTTTCCTGCTCAAGTATATATTCACTGATCCATTTCATTATTTTTTATTACTCATTTTTGTTTACTTTACTGCTTAGTTTTAACTGCTGAACTAGTTATTAAACGAGTCATTTATAATTTTTACCTTACCAAAACTGCTATAATTACGACTGCCTCTTTAAATCAGTGCCTTTTTAATTTACACTAACTTGTTTTCTTATAAGTCTAACATCCAGACATTGTATGAAGTATAAGCTTGCTAATTAACTCTAAGTACCTTGTTGAAGACTTAGCTAAAATAGTTTTTTTGAGAATTGAAAAAAAATATTTTTAGCTTTTATTCATTTAGCTTCACACTGTCGAGATAAATTACAATTTTTGTTGTTTGAAAGTACTTAAGCTTTTAATAAATCGAGTTGCTCTTAATACGCCAATATTACACAATTACTAAATGGAAGCAAAACAAAACAAAATCGATTATACTGCTCAAAATGTGTCATTTTCTGTTTCTTTTTAAAAATAAGGGAATGTTTCCTTTAAGGTTGAAGGCAAGGGTCTGCCCGCGAAATTCAAATTTAATTTGGTTTTTCGCAATTTGTAAACTAATACGACAAAGTAGGCTTATGGCATTCTAATTGCGACGATGGCAGTATCATCTTCACAGGTTTATATAGAAATCTTTACTTGAAAGTGTCCAGTTTAAGAAATTAATCAAAATATCGACTAATTTGTGAGTAACTCACGTCCAACTCAGTATTTTGATTAATAATACCTTAAGTAAAATAACTAATCTAACTTAAGGATTTAAGGTAGTTCCCCTCCAGGGCTCATAATTATTTTCCACCTGTATAGTAAGGCTTCCTTATAACTGTTGAACTTTTTAAAATCTTTTAAGGCCAAGTACTTGAGAAACTGAGACGTTGCTTTTTTACGCATTATGGCAAAAAAGTCATTTGTGTGTGCGTCTGCGAACATTTTTGAGGCGCTACAGCGCCACTGCAGAGTGCAGCCTCAACAGCATCCTATAGGCGTCGTTATATTGAACACGCAGAGCGTTGTAGGCACGGCGCGTATATGTCATCCACAGACCACCATACCGGTAGTCTGTGGAGAAGGACTGACAGACAGTACCGTCTTTACCATATGGGCACACGGGGCCCGTGCCCAGGGCCCCCATCACCAAGGGGGCCCCGAAAAACCGATATATTCGCCTGTATTTTACATTTTTTTTCTATTTTAGGTAGATATTGTAACAAAACGTTAACCGACAATAAAGTTTCAGTAAATGAGGGCGTTGTTATCGACTTTCTGGCAACACTGAGCAGTGACAAGCCAATGACATTGCCGAGTTTGACAGTAAACGTGGCATTGCCAGATTTAACAGTTATGAAATACGTAGTTTAGGATTGCCAAAGGTACGATTTATACGATTTTTTTAGCCCTAGTACGATGTACGATCGTTTACTCGAAATCGTACGCAATATATTTTAAGAACTTTGAAATTATTTAGTCTTCATATTTTAACTAATGAAAAATAAATAGACGAAACCTTAATGCGCTACTTAATATAATTTTTTTGCATTTAGGTATGCTTATGTACATACCAAATAGTATGGACTACACAGAGGCGTAGTGCGATCAGAAAATTGTCGCGCTCGCTTCGCTCGCGAAAATATCCATTTCACATGGCTACTGTAGGTGCGAAGTATGAACTACATTGAAGCGTAGGTAGTGGAATCGAAAAATTTTTGCGCTCGCTTCGTTCGCGTATAGGTGCCAAGTATGGCGTAGTGGCGTAGTGCAACGGTTAAAAATGTCGCACTCGCTTCACTCGCGATAATGTCTATTATAGATTGCTTATGTACATACCAAATAGTATGGATTACACAGAGGTGTAGTGTTATCAAAAAATATCGCGCTCGCTTCGCTTGGGAAGATACCAGTTTTGCACAGCTACTGTAGATGCCAAGTATGAACTACAAAGAAGCGTCGTGCAATCGAAAAAAATTTGCGCTCGCTCCGCTCGCGATGATGTATCTTTTTTTCTCAATTGGTATTGTAGGGACCAAGTATGAAGTACACAGTTAAGTAGTGCCGTCCAAAAAACGCGCTCGCTTCGCTCGCGAACATGTCGCTGTTAAATTGCTGTTGAAGGTGCCAATTATGGACTACATAGTGGCGTAGTTAAAAATGTCGCACTCGCTTCACTCGCGATAATGTCGATTATAGATTGCTTATGTACATACCAAATAGTATGGATTACACAGAGGTGTAGTGCTATCAAAATTATTTCGCGCTCGCTTCGCTCGCGAAGATATCAGTTTTGAACAGCTACTGTAGGTGCCAAGTATGAACTACTAGAAGCGTCGTGCAATCGAAAAAAATTTGCGCTCGCTCCGCTCGCGACGATGTATCTTTTTTTCTTGATTGGTATTGTAGGGACCAAGTATGAAGTACACAGATAAGTAGTGCAGTCCAAAAAACGTGCTCGCTTCGCTCGCGAACATGTCGCTGTTAAATTGCTATTGAAGGTGTCAAGTATGAACTACATAGAGGCATAGTGCAATTGAAAAAAATTCGCGCAGTTAGTATTGTAAGAATCAATGAAGCACATAGTGTAAGTGTACGGCCGTCATAAAAAAATTCACGCTCGTCTCGCTCGAGAAATGTCGTTTTATAAGTTGCTATTGTAGGTATCAAGTAGTGGACTACGTAGTGGCATAGTGCAGTCCAAAAAATTACGCGCCCGCTTCGTTCGCGAAAATTTCCTACGGTAACTTTGTATTTTTGGATAGCACCAATATATTCAACTAACTTGACTACGGTTCGGTTTGTATTTGGAATCGCCCTTCCCCACGCTACAACACTGGACTACATCATTGCAGACCAGTTACCAACTCCTCAATCCTAATGCTGCTGGGTACTGCCCACCTTAATTGTGGATGATCATAACAGAAAAATGTTTTTGCCATTCATTTTTTTACTTTCCAACAGGGCCCCATATTCTTGTGTGCCCAAGGGCCCCGGCATGGCTTAAGACGGCTCTGCTGACAGAACGCTTTAAATAGAGTTACTTTCACGTCTGCAGTGCACCGGGCGAATCTGCGGGCAAGCATAGTGCCCCTTACCGACAACGCTCTGCGTTCCCGTTCAATATCCTCATCTCCTAGGTCACTCGTAATGATATGACCGAGATATTTAAATTTCTCCACGATCTTCAGTGGTACACCGTCGAGACATACGGGTGGCACATGGCGTGGCCTCCGTTTCGGTGCCTTAAATACTAAAATTTCACTCTTATTTGAGTAAGTAAATGTACTGTAAAGTGTTAAAGTGGATAGTGGTCTGACCAAAACACATCATAATTAACAGACACGCTTACTACTGCTTCACGCGCAGAATGACTGACTATGCAGTGGTCCAGTGGTGGAATTAACAGAAGACAATGAGTTCAGAAAGATTAGTGACAGTGTGCGCCAAATTAAATTATTCATCTACCGACATCTAGCTTGACAATGTTAATTATTAGTCATTTTGCCGGTTTATTATTTTCACTTGTTACACAGATTTTAGCACTTTTACAGATGAGTTTGATTGAAAAACTTTGATCACCACACTGTAAAAAGGTTAAACTTTAAGCACTTATTGTTTTTGATGTCAATACAGACGTAAAATCGTTGTTTACGAATTAAAAACACGGGAGCTATCGAAACAGGTCTACTCTGTTAAACGTCAGATGACAGATTTAGATATAATATAGATATAGTATGGTACCTGTGGAACTTCCTTTTTGGTTACCAGCTCGATGTAACTTGAATCGATCGCCCATTGCAACTTCATGAATTGTTCATACATACTGCCTGTAATGTTGAAAAAAAATCTATTATGGTTCTCATTAGGTACTAGCTGATGCCCGCAACTTCGTCGGAATTCTTTGATTTTCTGTTATAAAAAGTGTGTTTGTTTGTTGATTTGTCCTTTAATCACGCAACAACGGAGCAACGCGCAACGGGTCGACGCGGACGAACAACACCTAAACTCGCCGGCATATTTAGCGGAACATAAAAAAAAGGTTTGATATCAGTATCATATAAGGTTGCTGGCTGGTTTATACGTCATTTAATTTAAAAAGAAATATTTTCAAACTAAGAAAAAAACTGAACATCACATTTTATGCAATTGTTTTAATTTTATTCAAATACACCTTATCTGGAGCGAACTTCGAGTATTTCTTCCTTCTGAGTTTGATTTAAAATTTCATTGAAATACTGTAATTTCATTGAAATACTGTTTTTTGTTAGTTTTTTTTTTTAATCGCGTAGGTATCTTTCTGGAGTTGATGACTGAATTATGTCTGACTTAGCCCCAACGGAGATTGCCAGGGCACTCGAAATGCGAAGAAATGGTCAAACCTACAGAGTGATATCCAGAGATCTTCGTCGACCAGTTTCAACGATCCATCGCAGTATCCAACGGTTCAGGGAGACCGGTACTTTTGTGAGAAGAGCAGGACAAGGCAGAAAAAGACGCACTTCGAGTAGGGATGATCGTTTCATTCGGCTTCGTGTACGTAGGAACCCCCGTTTGACGGCCGTCCAAGCCCGACATGAGTTAGAAGCAGTGCGGGGTGTAACCGTAAGTGACCGTACGGTACGAAGAAGGCTCGAAGAAGCTGGTTTGGGTTCATTTGTGCCCGCCAAGGCTCCAAGGCTCGAGGTAAATCATCGCAGAAACAGGTTGACTTTTGCTCAGGAACATCGACTTTGGAACGCGGACAAATGGAGTAAGGTATTGTTTAGTGATGAGTGCAGAATTCTCTTAAATCAAATTGACGGCAGGCAAAGAATATACAGACGCAAAGGAGAACGATACATTCAGACAAATTTTGAAACTACAGTTGCATACGGTGGTGGATCAATAATGGTTTGGGCGGGCATTTGTTTGGGAGCTCGCACAGACTTGGTAGTGATTGACAGAGGGAGTCTGACTGCAGACCGCTATATCAGAGAAGTTTTAGAAGAAAATGTCGTACCGTTTGCTCCATATATCGGTGACGATTTTGTTTTTATGCAGGATAATGCTCAGCCGCATACCGCTCGGGTAACTCAAGCTTATCTTAATGATATGAATATCACTGTTATGGAGTGGCCGGCTAGATCACCGGATATGAACCCAATAGAGCACGTTTGGGACTTGCTGAAAAGAAAAGTTAAGTCCAGAATTCCAGCTCCTGCCAACGTGGGAGAACTGCGAATCGCCGTAGTTGAGGAATGGCGGAGACTACCCCAGGAGACCATCGATAACATCATTCTCAGTATGCCTAGACGGGTAGAAACTTTAATAAGAGCACGTGGAGGAAATACGCGATATAAATCACCATTTTTCTAATTTAAATAATTGTTATTTTAATATTAAATTTCACTTTTCCCGGTTACATGAAAAGTTCAAAAATGTACAATTTTTCACAAATAGCCTTTACTCGCAAAATCTGTTCTTAATGTGATCTCATTTTAAGTAAAACAAATGAAACTTTAAATAACAAAAGAAGTGTAGTAAGTAGATTTTAAAATAAAACCATATTTGTTTAATTATGGACCTTTTTTTTATGTTCCGCTAAATATGCCGGCGAGTTTATATTATAACCTTGTATAGACGTGATTTGTCAAGAATACGGTTTGGTACATGATATATTAGCCCGCGGCTTCGTACGCTTGTCTTTGTCAAAGCCCTTACTATCGAACTAAAACGCTTAGAACAGAAGTTTCAAAAAAAAAGTTCCGCTCCAAAACAATCAATGAATGTGTGAGTGCCAATTTTCCATTTAATAATTTGCCAGTAATTATATTATTTTCTAGAAGCAGAGATAGCCTAGTGGTTAGGACTGTGGTCTCCTATTCGGGGGGTCGCAGGTTCGACCCTGGGTACGTATCGTATATACGTATATCGTATATACGTACCTCTGACTTTTCGGAGTCAAGTGCGTTTAAGCAATTAAATATCACTTGCTTCAACGGTGAAGGAAAACATCGTGAGGAAACCTGCACATCTGAAAGTTCTTCATAATGTTCTCGAAGGTGTGTGAAGTCCGCCAATTGGGCCAGCGTGGTGGACTATGGCCTATAACGCTTCTCTGAGAGGAGACCTGCGCTCAGTAGTGAGCCGTTGATGGGTTGCTAATGAATATTTTCTGGTACTTTGATGGTTATTGTGTTGAATCATGACATCTTTTCACATCAAAGTACGGAATTTTTATAAGTAATTTTCTGCGAGAGCGTCGTACTAACGCGACGATAGTCGGCCTATAAAGGCTTCCTAAAAATGGCTTATCACCGCGTTGACTATTGCGCTTCTAAACGTTATAGTTTGATAGCTCATACATAAATCTATTTTACTTACCGAAAGAGTCAATTGGCATCAGTACTGGATTTATCGATTCATATGTCTCTGTGTGAAAGTCTTTTTTCATGCGTATTGTGTACTGTAGTTTTTTTGGCCAGGTTGTGTTCATGTTCTGAAACAAACGTGCGGATTACAGAAAGGGTATACATATTGAGAATTATTGTAAACTAGCTGATGCCCGCGACTTCGTCCGCGTTTCGCTTTCGATAAAGCGGTGGCGAATCAAGATATGGAATCGCTTCGAATTGAATGCCGTTTGTCTAGGCCCTCTGACCACATTGGGAGCGAAACGAAACGAAACTTTTTATTACATGCTTTTATTTAGTTTCACCTGTTCCGATGTTTGTATTCAAATCTTGCAAATTAAATTTGATCCACGTCCCGGTTACCGATTGAGCTGAAATTTTGCATACATGTGTAAATCGCGTGACAATGCAATATTATGTTTGTTCGCGCCATCGCGCTGTATGTGCTTTCCTACTTATAGTCTAGGCAATGAAGCTAGTGGACCCCAACAGCAATTCCTCAGGCGACGAAACTTTACAGAATGATAAAGTATCAGTAGTTAAACGTATTTTATAAATATCCAAAAAAAAATTAGAACGGAAGTTAGGTATTTTTACCTAAACTCTTTTATGCTTAATATCTCAGTTCGACTAAATGCTCGGTCAAAACTTTCTTCACCTGAAACATTCATGTAAAGTCTAGAAACAAAATATAAAATATCCAAAATATACTCCTTGTTGAAACCACCAAATTTTGAAAAATAAGTTTTTTTAATGTAACTCGCAGCGAAAAATTGCTCTGTGAATTTTTTTCACTGGAATGTACTTTTATAGCCGTTTTGTACCTACAACTTGAAAATCCAAACAATATACCAAGAGACTATATTTTTTTTCAAAAACTACCCTTTTACTCACAGTGCAAAATTTCTCCATCCATTTTTTTAATTGATATGATTACAATTATTTTTTTTGTATCAAGTATCAAAATATCCAAAAAAATAATCAAGCGCATTAAAAACTATATATTTAATCCATCAAGGGAAGCAGGAGCGTGGTGACGTCACGAGACCCGACATATTATCTGCCTATTATATCGACATATTTTTTCTACGGTGACGCGAGCCTGCACTCGATAATCGACTGTATTTCATTGGATCGACAGTGCAATTGTCAATCAAAAACTGTTGCCAACGACGGTGATTATGACGATCAATTATTCGTTATAATTTATGAACTATACCGAAGATGTCCCAGATATCAGTCAGCCTATACGAGATTAGTATGGCTCTCAAACAGCTCAAGAACAACAAAGAGCCTGGTGATGACGGAATCATTGCGGAACTCCTGAAAGCGGGTGGACGTTTATAGGTTGATAAAGAAGAAATAGATATGAATATTTTTTACTTTTTAAAATTAAAAAAAAATAATTTTGATGACATTATGTTTTAGCTCATTGCTCAGGTGCCTTACGACCATTACATAGTGTAGTACCATTAGTAGCGACCTATTTATTTGAAAATTCATGTTTGAGAACACCAAAAATGTAGGTCGTAAACGACATTTTTAGTGAATACTGAGACGTAAAAAAGAAAGAGCGTAAAAAACTGAGTATGATACCATTAAAAAGTTCAAGTTTTGGCCAAAATGTCCTTTACGCCCTTTGTAATCCGAGGTCCGTGTGTAATTCGATACATCGACGCTGGAAATTTCAAATGTTGTAAGCGACAAACCCCTAATTTTCAGGAGGACCAAACAAAATTTTACCTTTTAAACTGTCATAACTCATTTTTAGGGTTCCGTACTACGTAAAAACGGAACCCTTATAGAATCACTTCGTTGTCCGTCTGTCTGTCCGTCAGTCAATACCCTTTTTCTCAGGAACACGTGGAGGTATCAAATTGAAAATAATGTCAAATACTCAGGTCTGCAATCCCTTGTAGCTGTGAAAAAATCTAAGTCGACGCAATCAAAAGATACGGCCTTTTATGGTCCGTCAATGCCGCATATTTTAACACTCGCAAGACCTAGGGGGTACTTCCTGTTGACCTAAAATCATGAAATTTGGCATGAAGCAATGTCATGAAGCACAAGTAAATAAAAAAATCCGAAAATCGTAAAGTAGTTGCATCACAAAACAATATTTTTTTTTTGTGATGCAGTATATCCTACTATCCTAGTTCCTACTAATATTATAAATGCGAAAGTTTGTGAGGATGTATGGATGGATGTTTATTTCTTTTTCACGCTACAACGAATGAACCGATTTTTCGGAAATTTGGAATGGAGTTAGCTTATAAACAGGATTAACACATAGGCTACTTTTTATCCCGGAAAATTACAGAGTTCCCGTGGGAATTAAAAACCTTAAATCACGCGGACGAAGTCGAGGGCATCATCTTGTATAGTATAACAAAAAAATATGAATAGTCATTTTAATTTATTAATATCGTAAAATTTTGGAATAAAATAAAAATAAAAATTGGTTGTCTGTAAAGTCGGTTTACGGACCATAGCTTTACGTGATAACGTCATAAAGAAACATCGATGAATAAATGTGTCACAAGCCAACGCTTGGGCCGATCATGCCTCTCTATCGCTTGTTCCGCGCTCTCGCTTTCACCCTCAGGCTCAGGTGGAACGTGACACTTTGTCGTGCGTGCAGCTGGTGTTCATCGATTTATAAGACATTATCACGTCAAAAGAATCTTACACCTTAAGCCTAATAGTACAATAGAAGTAATTTTGTCGTAACTGCCTGAAAAGGCTTGCTCACTCAGCTATTAATTCATGATAAAATTATCAGATTAATGACGTGAGTCGCTTGTCAAAATTGGTTCGATGACAATAAATAGAAAATAGTAGTACTCTTAAATAGAAGACAACTCATTGCTTGATAATTTTAGAGTTTTTTTTAAACATTGAAGTATAAAACCGTATTGATATTGTTCTATATTTGCGTAAACTTTTCAGATCATTGCAATTTGCTACAGATATTTCCGGTTCCAATTCAATTCTTACATCTTTAGAAGATTTTTGGTGCATTTGAAATGTAGACTCCCTTGGACTCATCTTCCATTGATTTTCTAACAATAATTTCATCGAGACACTTCTTTTATTCATTTTTTAAATTGACTTAGTTTATTAACAAAGAGCTTTTGCTATTTTTAAATAAATTAAGCTAACGCCTTTTGCTGTTTGTGTCGTTTAGGCTAAGGTCGAGTCTTAAATTATAAAAAAAACTTATTATTTCAAGACCTTACCAAGTATGTTAAAAGCAATATACTTTGTAATGTCTTTGGATGTTTTCTAGCACATTCGTTTGGAAGTAGACCATTGCATAGACAGGGTCATCTTAACCACACTGGACGCCGGGGTGCGAAAATCCGTCTGCGCCCCCTTGCCAACAAAAAAAATTTAATTAATTTTCCGTTTTTGTATTTCATTTACTCTAAAATAAAGTTAGATACTTTATAATTGACTTCAAAAAAAGGAAGTTTATATCGGCGCGCAATCGGCTCGTATTTTTTTCCATGCAGGTATCAACACCAATTTCTTCGAGATTTCAGACCGATTCGCATTTTTTTTTATTTGAAAGAGAATGTTTGCTATAAACTATGAAGATTTAGAAAATATCGATTGTGTATTAATAATGTAAGTAATCAAGCATAGACTACATCGTTAAGCTTGAGGCCCCAACTCCTCAATTCTGATGCTGCAGGGTGCTGCACTCTTAAGCTGTGATAATTTAGGAATTTTTGATTGTGAATATTGTAAAGACCAATTACCATGAACTCCAGATTCTATCACCTGACCTGAAAATCAGACCTGATACTGCAGGATATTTGCACTCCTAGGCCACTAAAAAGCTTAAAATAATAACGATTTTCAAAATACTAACTTCAAACGCCTCTATAAAATTACATATATAATCTTTGTTTCTACACGTATGTTGAAGTCGGACGGGCATATAAGAAACGTTGAAACAAACGGAGGCGCAATGGACACCAGTGGCGGATTTACACATTTGCCGCCAGTAGGCTATTCAAATTTTGCCGAACTTACAAATCTCTACAATATTGTGTCGGTTCCTAGAATATTTTAACAACCCAATGATTTAATTAAGGCTAACTGAGTCTGGTGGGTCGAAGCCCAGCAGCATCAGGATTGAGGAGTTGGTACCTTGAGCTCATTGATATAGGCCAGTGATTAACGGCCCTACCACGCAGCTATGTATTTCATACTTGATACCTAAAATATCAATCTGTAATTGAAATTTTCGCGAGCGAAGCGATCGCGAAAATATTTACTAAGGCAGAATCTAAAATTTGATCTATACGACCTAAAATTTTACTTTTTAGGGTTCCGTACCCAAAGGGTACCAACGGGACCCTATTACTAAGCCTACGCTGTCCGTCCGTCCATCCGTCCGTCCGTCCGTCCGTCCGTCCGTCCGTCCGTCTGTCAGCGGGCTGTATCTCGTAAACCGTAATAGATAGACAGATGAAATTTTCACATATTATGTATTTCTATTGCCGCTTTAACAACAAATAATAAAAATTAAATTAAATTAAAAAAATTAAATTAAAATATTTCCACGGGTTACATGGAAATATTTTTATTAAAATTTTTTTTCGGAACCCTAAAAGAGCGAGGCCCGACTCGCACTTGGCCAATTTTTTTTTTACTTACTACAAATATTACATTTCGTATCTCCAGTCCTTATTTATAAGAGATATCAAAATTTAAAATATACTGATCGATAGAGATAAAAATTTCAAGTTCAACGGTGTATCAAGTGTCCTTACGACAAAATGTCTCTTACGACATTTGAAATTTCCAGCGTCGATATCAATTCGTTGCTACTTACGTCAATGTTAATTCAAAATTTTTAAATACCTAAATAGATTTTAGATCAAAAAGCTACAAGAAATTTAGAATCTAAAATTTGATCTATGCTAACTAAAATTTTACTTTTTTGTTACTTACTACAAAGTATTACATTTCGTATCTCCAGTCCTTATTTATAAGAGATATCAAAATTTTAAATAATTATACAGATCGATAGAGAAAAATTCCAAGTTCGATGGTGAATCAAGTGTACTTACGACAAAATGTCCCTTACGACATTTGAAATTTCCAGCGTCGATATTAGTTGCATAAACTGTCTAGCATTATGCTTTAAACAGTTTGCAAATTTCTGGCGTGTCAAATACATACTTAAACAAAATATATTTAATACATTTCCTCCTTTATTTCCTCAAATCCAAGTAATAAAAAAAATTGAATTTTTATTTTAATTTACTTACCTAGACATAAGCTTACAAAAAAATTATTTTTTTATGAGCCCTTAATTAAGCTCATTTATCTTGTACAAATAAATTAATGTTAAGTTACACTATGTTCAATATTTAGCACTAGCTGATGCCCGCGACTTTGTCCGCGTGGATTTAGTTTTTAAAGTCGCTCGGGAACTCCTTGATTTTCCGGGATAAAAAGTAGCCTAGATGTTGACCCGAGTAATAAGCTACCACGGTATAAAATTTTGTAGAAATCTGTGCGGTAGTTTTTACGTGAAAGAAGGACAAACAAACAGACAGACAAACAGACAAAAAAAATTTAGCTTCTGTTTTGATATATTCTGTATCTTGAACACAATTAGAAGCAAAAACCCTTTTTTGAATCTATTTCATGTACAGAATTGGTTTCGTTTCTGTTTTATTATATGAATATAGATTGTAGAAGGCATACAGTAATATGTATATTATTTTGTGAAGTCGCTTCGCTCGCGCACGCTAAACTATACCCAATATTTCAAGAATTAAGGTACATTATCGCGAAAACGCAGTTTAGATTTCAAAAACTCTGTTTCAATATCGATGTTCTTCGTGATATTTTTTTTGGATAAGAGTGTAAATGTGACTACCTACTATGATAAAAAAAAGAAATTGGATTGAGAAATTTTTCATACCGAGTTATAAACAATTTTCAGTTGAAGTAAGATAAATAGATTTTGGTATGGATTTTTTTTTGGATTTTCTAATACGATATGCTAAATTACATTTTAAGGACATTTAAAAATAAAAAATTGACTGAGCAATTTTCTGGTCGAAACTTCGAAATTTGTACTTTTAGGTATAAATACCTAACTTCCGCATGGAGTTTTTTTTTGATATTTTTGTGTTAATTTTGGGACATCTTATACTACAACCCTGCCAAGTTTCATCGACTGAGGATTTGATGCGGGGGTCTCCATACAACAGACCGCCCCATTGCCTAGACTATTATATATACCTACCTATATTCCTTCTGAACGCATTCCCCCCCCCCCCTTTTCCTCACACCGCACCCCGCAATCGATGCAAGCGCAGCGCCCTGCAGTTCTACGCTGAAGTTCGAATGCAACGCGAGTGACGTCATCTCTCTGTGAATCACGCGCGCGAGCAACCCGCCAACGCATTTTTTTTTTTAAGAACGCTTTTCAATGCCTGACGCAAGTTTTTTTTTTTTCTCTGCGATAATCTGCAATCAGTGGCAAATTTAGCAGATGTGTTCCTTGATGTTTCACATGTTGAGTGTGTCCTCCAGTGAGAACATCTACTCTTTGCCGTTCTGTTATCAGAATATGTTTTCCTTTTTAGTCTATTTTTATAGCCTCTGGTTAGTAGCATAAAAGCAAGCTCATTAGGGTGGTTCTCCAGTCTCCCTTTGTATTTTTGGGTTATACTGTTAATTTCTTGTTTAACAGTTTTCATTTTTAATTGTTCGTGAATTTCATTGTTAGTTACAAACCATGGTACATAGCTTATATGTTGGAGTATAATATTTTGCGTTCTTTGTAAAATCGATATATTAGAATCACTGGACCTTCCCCACAGCTGTATTCCGTACATCCAAATAGGTTTTAAGCATTACTTTATAAATTAAGAGTTTGTTGTCTATGGAAAGTTTGCTATTCCGGCCTGCTATCCAATACAAGTTTCTATATCTTAGGTTGATCTCCTCTCTCTTAGTTTTAATGTGATGATGCCATGTCATGCGACGATCGAGGTGCAGTCCAAGATATTTAACTGTGTCCTTATGTGGGAGTTCAGTTCCATCCACAGGTTCCATCTAAATAGACTGGCGGAAAATTGCCTTTACGCAACGTGAATGTGACCTGTACGGATTTAGATGTACTGACATTATCCTATTTTCATGAAGCCACTTGCATATCATGTGTAAGCCTTTTTGGAGATTTCTTGATGCCATTACAGAATCTTTATTGCGAGCTAAGATGGCAGTATCGTCAGCAAATGTCGCCGTTGTAACGCCGTCTATTTCAGGAAGATCTGCTGTATATAAAGTGTAAAGCACTGGTCCCAATACCGAGCCTTGAGGAACACCAGCTTTTATTAGATAGAATTTGGATGTTGCATCTTTTACTTTTACTTGAAACAGTCGCTCTGAGAGGTAAGACTTAAATAATAAGTAGTAGCTATGAGGTATATGTGTTTTTATTTTATAAAGGAGACCTTCGTGCCATACCCGGTCAAAGGCTTGTTCGATATCAAGAAAGACTGAGGAGCAGTATTCTTTATCTTCTAATGTTGTTCTGATCTTTTTACAAACTCTATGTACCTGTTCGACGGTAGAATGTTCCTGTCAGCCAACCTTTTTATTGTTCCCCATGTTTCACGAACTGTTATCGCATTTGGCGGAATAGCCATTTGAAGGTCCATGTTTAAGGTTTGGCTGATTAGTTCTTCAGATTCCGGATCAAGGCCATCATTGGGACAGAACACTTTTGCAAGGTGATCAGCGAAAATATCAGCCTTTTCTTGAGAGGTTCTTGCCCAGCTTTGACACATTCTTATAGGTGGCTTAGCAGCTTGAGGTCTGTTAAAATTTTTGGTAAACTTCCATAATGAATAATTAGTAGCAGATGTTGGTGTAAGTGACTCGAGCTGGGCTTCAAAGCTACTATCATGCCAACTCTGTAACATTTCTGTTAGATCCTGAGAAGCTTTGTTGAAGTTAGTTTTATCCACAGGATATTTGGTGCCAGATTCGACGCAACCTCCTTTTAAGTAAAACAGCTCTTTTTATTTCCAGGGGATAATTTCCAACAACTTTTTTCCCCTGAATTTCGGGGGTGTCGAGCCAACATGCATTTTGTATGAGAGTAGTTACATATGTAGTTGCCTCATCTATATCTTCGGGCGTCTTAAGTGCAACTTTTAAATTAATTTTCTCATTAATATAATCTCTAAAAGATTCCCAGTCAGTGTGCTTGTTACATAGCGCATCTGGTTTTATATATTCAATTATCTTTGTACTCATTGTTAGTAAGACAGGTGTGTGATCAGACGAGCTGTCCTAGCAGTAGCCTGACGCAAGTGAAAAACAGTGCCTGGGACTCAAAAAACGTGAGTGCATCTTTCCTTTTCGTCTCCTACGTCCACTCTTGCGCATACAGTGTTTGGTCACTTTTCGAACCGGATGATTTGAACCGCCGCCCGCGTGGCATTCCTTTGTTCACTTTTCTTCGCTTCGCTAGCCTATAACGCACGGTCCTTCGATGCTATTTCGCTGATCTCTCATGATTTTTCACGCATTTACAACTACGCAATTACGCAATTTTCTTTTAGGTAACTTACAGTTTTTAAGTGTACCACAGTATAACAATAATACAGTTACGCAACGCTATAAACTTTACGCTATTTTCGGCAACTTATTTCAGTGAATTTAAGTGTACCATAGTGTAATAATTACCTACGCAACGCTATAATCGAATCGCTATATGAACGCTTCGCATTTAATTAAAAAAAAAGTGTGTGTGTCAGCTCCGACGCACGACTGGAGTTTACCCCTTACAACGTCGTAATGCATTCGCGGCGCTCGCTGCGTCTCGGCGCCGCTCGGATCCGATCGGTACGCGCTCGGCTTCCCGAAGCGAAAGCTCTTTCGCATTCGACAACTCAAGCGAAAACCAACCTTATTGACTCAACGTTAGGGTAGAAATTTGCATCGTTGTGAAAAACGTAACTAGGTCATTCATAAGTAGTCAAGCGAAAACCAACCTTATTTACTCAACGTTAGGGTAGAAATTTCCATCGTTGTGAAAAACGTAACGAGGTCATTCATAAGTAGATTTTACTCCTCGAATTTTTCTCATACCGGGCGCCTAAAATCGATTCTTAAGGAGTAAACTCCAAAAACGCAGGAAAGATTTCTCATATTTCACTTCGCTTGCATTCGCCCGGGTGCCGTCCGCCATTTTGTTAGTTCTTTGTTCTAACGAGCCATACACGTGGCCACGAATTAAGGTTAACCTAGTGTCGTTATTTTAACGAGTGTATTTCCTTTGTTCGCTTATTCAAAATGTCGAGACGACAGAGATCGCCGGCCTCTGTTAGTGCAGACGTGCTTATTCTGGAAGCACAAGTTAGAACTTACTTCGCAAATATGCAGGCAATCTATAATGCCACGCAAGAGACCGAGACTGCTGAGTCTCTCAAAGCATTTTTATCAAAATCGGCTAATATTTCTACTTTACGCACCGAATTTGTTCAGCTTTAGTACTATTAGCTATTAGTACTTGTCATACAAAATAATAATAATTTACATATTATAGCTGCGTTTGCAATATGAGATGAGAGCGCCATCTATTGACATACAATAACTCGACGTACCATGACATTGACATATTCCATGATAGTTTATTTAGCTTTAAGAAAAAATTGTACATATCAGCATGAATAATTTAGGTAAATATCATCTAATTCAAATTAATAATATCTATTCCTTAGCCTTGACATTGTAAATATTTAATAACTGTATCTTACTAGCTATGACATTGTTAATATTTTTATCTACTCCAGCATCGAAAAGTTCCAATTTCGAATTTGACACCTGAATCGAAATGAACCCTCTTTCGGTTTTGCTTCTCATTTCGATGCAGCTCGTTGTATGGGAGCTGAATCGAAATGGTTATCTTCTTAAAATAGGATACCTAAAGCTAAGGCTCTGAGTTCTGGCACTTTTGTACCGTTCATACGACAGAGGCGCCACAGGCGGCTGGTGGCGGCTTACGGAGTTACTTTTTGTTGACAGAGGCGCCACAGGCGGCTGGTGGAGGCTTACGGAGTTATTTTTTGTTACTTTATTGAGCCTACGGCGTATTTTGTTAATGATTTTATTTTCCTTGTCGTAGATAAAATCTTGTATGCAACTGAACGTAATTAGTCATTTTAATTCTCGTACTATCCTATTTTGATACTCGGCAAGCCTCGTATCAAAAAACAGCACTCGAATTAAAATGACCCTCATTACGATGCAGTTGCATAAATAGCTAATTTAAAATTTTGATCGGAGTTACCCTGGCAATGTTGAATACCTATGCCTATAATTGGTAATTTGTAACAGCATTAGAATTTATTAAGCACATTGTATTATTTTAAGTGTATTTGCAATTTATCGCTGGCATATCGATTAAATAAATAAATAAATAAATAAGTAAATAATAAATAAATGTTATTTGAGTTACAGTTCGATTCAAACTTTATGTCGTCAGGTAGGTATGTCGGCCGCGAGTGTCGGTTCGCGCAGGTTCGCCGCCTGCCCGCGTACCGCTGGTACCGAATAATGAATTCTGCACATCATAAATTCATAACGCATGAAGTCCGAAAAGTCATAAAGTCAAATTGGACTATACTGTAACTGGACACATAATGCCCTACTGTCTAAGATAACTTCTCGGTACAGATAAAGTGTAGTTCAGACTATGCTATCACACTATCACACCTAGGTGTGTGCGTGAGTCTGTGTGTGTGTGTGTGTGTGTGTATGTTTGTTACTCTTTCACGCAAAAACTACTGGACGTATTTGGTTGAAATTTGGAAGATAGATAATACCCTGGAATAGCACATAGGCTACATTTTATCCCGGAACATTAAAGAGTTCCCGCGGGAATCAAAAACCTTAGAATAGAATAGAAATGTTTTTTATTCAAATAAACTTTTTACAAGTGCTTTTGAATCGTCGATGAGTCTACCACTGGTTCGGAATGCCCTTCCTGCCGAGAAGAGCCAACAAGAAACTTGGCGGTTGCTCTTTTCAAAACAGGTTTACAATTCAATAGATAGTTACTATGCTATGTATGCAGTGTTTCCACAATGAGTTCCACAAAAACATACCTAATTATAATTCAACACATGTTAAGACGGGCAGACAGAAAGTAGACCCATTTCCGCTGGTGAAACCCGTTCACGAGCATGACGCATGGTCCAGCCATTGCTTCGCTCAACCATATTTGAGCAAACGTAACAAACCGCATCACACACCACCACAGAAATGTTTAACGAGAGTGTGACATACCTACTTAGGCTACCCGTGTTTGTAATGTACTTATCTGTGTTAAGCTTTTGTTGTATTACTTTACTTTACTCTATGTTTTGTACTCTATGGTTAGTCACAAATAAAGAGATTTAACAATGGCGACGAGTTGAAAAATTGAAATACGAAAAAGGAAAAAGAAAAGTTGAGAAGGCAAAATGGCAGGAAAATCGTATATAGGAAATGTGGACTATGACGAAAGTGAGAAGTTTAGCGATTACATCGAACGTTTTGAAATGTTTTTGGAGTGTAATCAGATAGAAGCGGTCCGGCGGAAGGCGGTTTTTCTAAGTGTCATAGGCCCAAAGTTATTTAGCCTGCTAAAAAATCTTTGTACACCAGTGGCTCCTAAAGAGAAAACTTATGACGAATTAAAAAAGATTCTTTTGAATCACCTCGAACCGAAACCAAATGTGATCACCGAGAGATACAAGTTTGGCCAGAGATGTCAAATGCAAGGTGAAGCGATAAATGCCTATTTGTCTGAACTAAAGAAGCTGTCCCTATATTGCAATTATGGGGAAAGTTTATCAGATCAAATAAGGGATAAGTTCATTTCGGGGTTGAGTAATGAGAAAATTAAACAGAAATTATTGAATGAAAGTGAAGTTTCATTGGAGAGAGCATATAACATTGCTGTGCAGATGGAGAAAACTGATCGAGATTTGGAGGTGATGACGACCAAGGTGCACAAGTTAGGAGTAGCAGGGAGGAATCAAGGAGGACAACGGAACGGATGGAACGATAACCGTAGTTACCCGAAGCAAAGTGTTAAAAGTGATTACCCATACAATAGAGGGTGTAAGTGCTGTGGAAAAGGGGCGCATACAAAGGAAATGTGCTGGTTTAAAGACAGGAAGTGTAAATTTTGTGGAAAAATAGGGCATTTATTAGCAGTTTGTAGACTAAGGAAGAATAAAAAGCATTGTAATTACATTGAAAATGAAAATGATCAAGAGAATGTTTTGGAAGGTATACAAAATTTGTTTACATTAAGTGACATGCATGTATCGCCCTATACATTGGAATTACAAATAAATACAAGAAAAATAAGCTTTGAAATAGACACGGGAGCAGCTATCAGTGTTATTAGTAGAATAGTGAAAGATAGGTATTTTAAGGATTGTGAACTATATAAATGCAATCTCAAACTTAAAACATATATTAATGACTTAATAGCTCCTCTAGGTTTTATAAATGTGGATATTGTTTATGATAAAAAAAAAGATAAAAGCTAAATTATATGTTATTGAGAACGGGGGACCTTCTCTCATTGGACGTGATCTTTTAAAAAAATTAAATATTAAAACATTAAATATAAATTCATTAAATCTTGAAAATATTCAAGACACATTGGTCAGTAAATTTCCTGAAGTTTTTAGTAAGGAATTAGGCACGTACAAAGGAGAGCAGGTCAACCTGGTACTAAAAGAGAATGTGCAACCAAAATACTTTAAAGCTAGACCCTTACCCTTCAGTATGAAAGATTTAGTTGAAGAAGAAATATATAGGCTGGTAAGCCAAGGCATATTGACCCCAGTAAAAAGTAGTGAGTGGGCTACGCCAATAGTACCAGTGTTAAAAGGGAATGGCAAATTAAGAGTGTGTGGCGATTTTAAGGTCACAATCAATCAATATTTGGTAGACAACAAGTATCCTTTACCAAAAATTGAGGATTTATTTGTAAATTTAAATAAGGGTGAAAAATATTCCAGAGTTGACTTAGCACATGCTTATCAACAATTGATGTTGACAGAGGATGCGAAAAAGTTAGTTTGCATCAATACACATCTTGGATTATTCCAATATAACAGATTACCTTTTGGTGTTAAAGTAGCTCCGAATATTTTTCAACACATCATGGATCAGTTGTTAGCAGGTAGACCAGGTATAGCTGTATTTATGGATGATGTGGTTATAACAGGGAAAAATGATCAAGAACATTATGAAAATTTATTGTTTGTTTTTAGTAAATTGAGGGAAATGGGTCTTACAGTGAGTGCAGATAAATGTGTATTTTTTGCTGATAATATACATTATTTGGGTTATATTTTGTCCAAGGACGGGTTACAACCCGATTCTAAGAAGGTGGAGGCAATAACTAAAGCCCCAGATCCCACAAATGTCACAGAGTTAAAAGCATTTCTTGGTTTAATAAATTATTACATGAAGTTTTTACCAAATGTGTCAACAGTATTGGCACCACTGTATAACCTATTAAAAAAGGACACTAAGTATAATTGGAATCAAAAATGTAAAGAATCTTTTGAAAAAATTAAGAAAATGATGGTATCAACTCACATTTTATCTCACTATGACCCCTCACAAGAGTTATATTTGGCATGTGATGCTAGTGCATATGGAGTAGGTGCTGTTTTATCGCAGAAAAGGAATGGTATTGAAAAACCTATTGCCTTTATGTCTAGGACGTTGAATGAGGCAGAGAAAAAGTACAGCCAAATCGACAAGGAGGCTTTAGCTTTGATATTTGGTGTTACTAAGTTCAATCAATACTTGTGGGGTCGTAAATTTACCCTGGTTACTGATTCTAAGCCTTTAGTGAGCATCTTTGGTCCAAAAAAAGGTATACCTACCATAGCTGCTAGTAGACTTCAGCGATATGCATTATTGTTATCTGGCTACAATTATAACATTATGTATGTCAAGTCAGAGGACAATAATGCAGATGCGTTTTCAAGATTACCGTTAGAAAGGGTTGAAGGTAAAAGTACATCAGAATATTCATATTTAAATTTTTTGAAAGATAATGTAAGTTTACCTATTGAGTATAACTTGATTAAAAAAGAAACTTTATTAGACCCAGTTCTAAAAATTGTGTTAAATTTTATAAATGAAGGTTGGCCAAACTATACTAATGATGATAACATAAAACCTTATTTTCTTAAGAGAGAGCAATTGTCGGTGGAGCAGGGAATCATTATGTATGGCTATAGAGTGGTAATTCCTAACAAGTTAATTCCAAATATGTTACAGGAACTTCACTCAACACATCTAGGAATTGTCAAAATGAAATCAATAGCTAGGAGTTATTTCTGGTGGCCTTCTATAGATAATGATATACAGTTAATGTCAAACAGTTGTACTACTTGTATATTGGAAAGGCCGAATCCAACTAAAGTAAATTTACATGTGTGGGACTATCCTAAAAATCCATGGTCACGTTTACATGTAGATTACATGGGTCCTATACATGGAAAGTATTATTTTGTGGTTGAGTGTGCTTATACAAAGTGGATTGAAGTGGAGGAAGTTACTTCTACTTCAGCAAGTCAAGTTATTAAAATTTTGAAAAAATTACTGACTACCTTTGGTTTTCCAGATTTAATTCACAGTGACAACGGCCCTCCATTCCATTCCATGGAATATACATCATTTCTTAAAAACTTGGGAATTAAACAATCATTTTCACCGCCATATAATCCTCAAACGAATGGTTTAGCAGAGAGTGCTGTTAAAATATTAAAAAAATGTATTAAAAAAGCAGTTTATGAAAAGAAAAATGTAAATGATTGTATTAATTCATTTCTGTTTATGTATAGAAATTGTAAACATATGACTACTGGAGAAAGTCCAGCATATTTGATGTTTAAGAGAAACTTAAAAACTAAATTTGATTTGTTAAGACCTAATGTTGAGAAACATGTTCAGTATAAGCAAGAGTTGCAAAAGAAATATGCAGGGGGTAGTAGAGTAAGGGAATTAGAAATAGGGCAATGTGTATTAGCTAGAGATTATAGAAATAATTGTAATAAGTGGATGGAAGGAATAGTATGTAAAAAACTTGGTCCAGTAACGTATTTGATTAAATTGCAGAATACAAATATAATTTGGAAAAGACATATTAATCAGATTTTGAATAAGGTGAACAGTAATTTGGATGATGATGATACAGAGACCTTTGATACAGATCCAGTACCATTGGTGGAGTCCCAGTTTAAACAAATAGGTGGTTCAAGTTTGCCAAGTTCAAGTGTGCCATCACCATTGGTGGAGGCGCAGTTTAAGCAAATAGATAGTTCAAGTGAGCCAAGTTCAAATGTGCCAGTACCAACGATTGAGCCTCAGTGTGAGCAAATAGTTTGTTCTCCACAAAAGACAGAATCTTCACCAGTAGTGTTGAAAAGGTCAAGTAGAATAAGAAAAAAACCTGATAGATTGAATTTGTAGTGGGAGATGTGTAATGTACTTATCTGTGTTAAGCTTTTGTTGTATTACTTTACTTTACTCTATGTTTTGTACTCTATGGTTAGTCACAAATAAAGAGATTTAACAGTGTTAAGGCATCTAATTGAAACTAATACTTAGGTATTCAAATACTCATTTTAAGACATAACCTAGTCCTAGACCTTAATCCGCGCGGACGAAGTCGCGGGCATAATCTAGTAGTATATGTGCATTTGATATTTTGTCTTGCAATCATGCAGAAACCGAGCAACAGAGCCTCGGAAAACCATTGGAATTTTGGGAATTTTTAAAAACCTACAACCACAGTGACAGTCACAGGCAAAAGCATATATTATATTCTTACCGGGAATATGACAACTGCATCATTTTCGCCCATGCTTTTCGCCAGTGTGCTGATGTATGCTTCATTTGTGAAGGCTTGATAGTAGTTGCCGTACAAATTGGTACCTGCAATGTAACAATCCAATGATATCTTATAAACTTCTAATAAATTACTCAAAATATTAAATACTGTAATCATTATTACATGCTGCAATGGTTAAGTTTCCATTGATAAGAAATTATTCATCCTAATACATTATAATATAATTAATGTGAAAGGAGATTGGCGAGCTCCCATAGTGTTTCTGACCCAGACTTGTGGCCCACGTTCACGAATCAAACTTTTGATACTTGTTCTAAAAAACCAGACTAAAAAAAAAGTTACTCAAAGTCTATCAAATAAAGCTGGGAGAAAAAAGATATTCAGTAATAAATTGTTAAAAATGAGGTTATGTTTCCATTTGATATATTTAAGGCCAATTACCACTATATCAAAGCTATATATACCTATATATCAATCATTAATTAGTGTTTTGAATAATCTAATAGGCACAGAATAATAATGTCTGAATATACATATGAGAACATGCTTCCTACCAACCGTATCTAAAATGTGTAATTCGCCGCAATTCCTAGTTCCATGGTATAACTAGTACTGTCATTTACGGTATTATCATGGAACTAGGAATTATGACTACGTCGAAGGTATTATGATAGTGCATGGAACTAGGAAAACGACTAAGTGATGGTGGTTGTCATGCAGTTCTATTTTTGGAAAAAGATTATTATCTAAAACTATTTAAGAATACATGCACGAGATATTAATGATGGTGATTACTGACTGATCACTGAATACCTACTAAGTTCACACAGTGCAGCGGCTGTTCTAAGAAATTATATGTGGGAGTTGGATTTGTTGACTCGAGTTACTCAAGTTGGTATGGCTTCTGACTCGAATCGCAACCTCGAGTTGACTCGGTGTTGATCCGAATTGAGACGGACGTGAATAATTTATACGCTGTAGATCACGGACCGAGTTGACTAGAGTTGTTGAACACTTAACTCAAGTTGACTCGTTTAAGATTTGATTCGAGTTACTAGTCATAACTCGACTCGCATATTAGATTTGCTGATAGATGGCAGGTTAGAGATCCAAATAGGCTCGTGATCCCTCGACTGCGCCTCAAGAGGGTCCGAAAGACATTTGTGGGAATGGGCGTGACGTTCTATAATAAAATTCCACAGTCGATCTTGGACTTGCCTTTACACAAGTTTAAGAAATCGATTAAAACTACGCTCATGAAAAAAGCATATTATACGATTGAATACTATATAAATGACAAAAAAGCGTGGATGTAATTCGTTCCAGCGATTCATGAGACAGTAGGTAATGATTAACCTGTATAATTGTATATCAAAATAATTCTATTCTATTCAGAGTTTCCACTTTATTTGTGTACAAGTCATATTTTAAAATGAGTATTTGATTTGAATATTAGTTTCAATTCGATGCCTTAGGATGGGTAGCCTAAGTATGATGGGTAGCCACACTCTCTTTAACATTTCTGCGGTGGTGTCGTGTGATGCGGGTTGTTGCGTTCCCTAAAATATGGTTGAGCGAAGCAATGGCTGGGTCATGCGTCATGCTCGTGAACGGGTGCCACCAGCGGCAATGGGGCTACTTTCTGTCTGCCCGTCTTGACATGTGTTGAATTATAATTAGAAATAATTACGTATGCTTTTGTGGACCTTTCCCTCATTGTGGAAACTCTGCATACATAGAATATCTGTTAAGTATATTGTAAAAGTATTTTGAAAAGAGCAACTGCCGAGTTTCTTGCTGGTTCTTCTCGGCAGGAACGGCATTCCGAACCAGTGGTAGACTCATTGACGATTCAAAAGTACTTGTAAAAGTTTATTTGAATAAAAAACATTTCTATTCTATTCTATTCTATATCACTAGATCGAATAAAATGGTCGATAAATACTCGTTATGTTAACGACTCACGTCTCTCTCGTAGGTATTCTGTAAAATCTTATACTTACGTGAAAAAATCGACTAGAATTATTGCCGCCTGTGAAGTGTGAACGTAACCTAAGGCCTCGTTGTCTTAGGCTGAATCGTCGTGTTTTGTCCATATAAAACTGTCATTTTGTATGGAGTCGTATACGCATCAATTTGTCTTTGCGATGTTAACTCGATTCCATACAAAATGACAGTTTTAGGTAAGTATATGGACAAAATGCGACTCGATGCGCACAGGCATGACAGGTCTGGTACCAGCCTTAGGCGGGCGGCAGACGCGCACTCTTGTACTAAATAGAAATGTAAAAATATGCATCGAGTCACTCACGTCCACTTTTAATGAGACCTAAGAAATTGGTTCCTGTAGGTTTATTATTTTTAGCCTGTATTCGTCCACTGCTTGGCCGTGCGCGGTCTCCACTAATAAATAACTAATAATAATAATAACCCTTCTCTGAGAGAAGACCTGCGCTCAGTAGTAAGCTGTTGATGGGTTGCTGCTGCTGCTGATGATAATGATGATGATGAATAACTGTTATACAGGGTGTAGGTATAATATTACAATCTGAGCTCAGTAGTAAGCTGTTGATGGGTTGCTGCTGCTGCTGATGATAATGACGAAGATGAATAACTGTTATACAGGGTGTAGGTATAATATTACAATCTGCGCTCAGTAGTAAGCTGTTGATGGGTTGCTGCTGCTGCTGATGATAATGACGAAGATGAATAACTGTTATACAGGGTGTAGGTATAATATTACAATCTGCGCTCAGTAGTAAGCTGTTGATGGGTTGCTGCTGCTGCTGATGATAATGATGATGATGAATAACTGTTATACAGGGTGTAGGTATAATATTACAATCTGAGCTCAGTAGTAAGCTGTTGATGGGTTGCTGCTGCTGCTGATGATAATGACGAAGATGAATAACTGTTATACAGGGTGTAGGTATAATATTACAATCTGCGCTCAGTAGTAAGCTGTTGATGGGTTGCTGCTGCTGCTGATGATAATGACGAAGATGAATAACTGTTATACAGGGTGTAGGTATAATATTACAATCTGCGCTCAGTAGTAAGCTGTTGATGGGTTGCTGCTGCTGCTGATGATGAATAATAACTGTTAATATCTGGGTGACCGAGCTTTGCTCGGTTTTTTTGTTTTTTCTTTTTTTGGTAAATCGTGTTTTTTGGAAATATTTAAAAAAAAAATCATAGGGAAAATATCGTCTGGACTCGAACCGGGGTCTCCTAGTTTCGAGACCGCCCGACTTCCTAACTGAGCTATCGGGAATTTATAGTTAACGGCGAAATTTACCTTCGTATTCTAATTATATTGTAAGGGGTTTTTCATTGCCTGAAAACACGGATAAAACGACCTTTTCTAAAAATGAAACCTAGCTAGATCGATTTATCGCCCCCGAAACCCCCTACATGCTTAATTTTATGAAAATCGTTGGAGCCGTTTCCGAATTGCTCGTTTAAAGATATTAGATAGATACAGGATGTAGGTATAATATTACAATCTGCGCTCAGTAGTAAGCTGTTGATGGGTTGCTGCTGCTGCTGATAATAATGATGATGATGAATAACTGTTATACAGGGTGTAGGTATAATATTACAATCTGCGCTCAGTAGTAAGCTGTTGATGGGTTGCTGCTGCTGCTGATGATAATGATGATGATGAATAACTGTTATACAGGGTGTAGGTATAATATTACAATCTGCGCTCAGTAGTAAGCTGTTGATGGGTTGCTGCTGCTGCTGATAATAATGATGATGATGAATAACTGTTATACAGGGTGTAGGTATAATATTACAATCTGCGCTCAGTAGTAAGCTGTTGATGGGTTGCTGCTGCTGCTGATGATAATGATGATGATGAATAACTGTTATACAGGGTGTAGGTATAATATTACAATCTGCGCTCAGTAGTAAGCTGTTGATGGGTTGCTGCTGCTGCTGATAATAATGATGATGATGAATAACTGTTATACAGGGTGTAGGTATAATATTACAATCTGCGCTCAGTAGTAAGCTGTTGATGGGTTGCTGCTGCTGCTGATGATAATGATGATGATGAATAACTGTTATACAGGGTGTAGGTATAATATTACAATCTGCGCTCAGTAGTAAGCTGTTGATGGGTTGCTGCTGCTGCTGATGATAATGATGATGATGAATAACTGTTATACAGGGTGTAGGTATAATATTACAATCTGCGCTCAGTAGTAAGCTGTTGATGGGTTGCTGCTGCTGCTGATAATAATGATGATGATGAATAACTGTTATACAGGGTGTAGGTATAATATTACAATCTGCGCTCAGTAGTAAGCTGTTGATGGGTTGCTGCTGCTGCTGATAATAATGATGATGATGAATAACTGTTATACAGGGTGTAGGTATAATATTACAATCTGCGCTCAGTAGTAAGCTGTTGATGGGTTGCTGCTGCTGCTGATGATAATGACGAAGATGAATAACTGTTATACAGGGTGTAGGGAAAATTTACAATCTGCGCTCAGTAGTAAGCTGTTGATGGGTTGCTGCTGCTGCTGATGATAATGATGAAGAATTGTTGTACAGGGTGTAGGTATAATATTACAATGTAACATTATTTTTGAATCTAAAATAATGAAAATAGAATTGAAGCTAGTTAGGTAAATAAAAGAGATTTAAGGTACATATTATTTATTTATTTTTATAAAAAGGTCATCTAGAAAGGAAGCAGGGGCTTCAATATGGCCCTGACGACTCGCATATCCCACATACCATAGTATGCTCATGGTATGCGTGCAGCAACCAACTGTTTGTTTACCGGCTGCACAATGGCAGCAACAGCCTAGGATAGCTAGGTAGCCTTGTGTGCATGCGTCTCTTGATTCGGTGGATTTGAAGGCCAATTTCTCGGTTTTGGTGTGAGCAACTATTTGCTACTGCTGTGCCCTTAGCCAACATGGTATGCATACCTCATCTGAAGATTGCAACTGAAACAATGATCATGCAAAGCTCAGTTATATATATGTTTATACATTACAGGGTAATTTGAAAATAATTGTACAGAAGAGACATCATAAAATCCTGGACTTGCTCTTTCAGATTCATTGATAACTTGGACCATACTACCTATCCAAAATTACAAATCCATAATAGCTAACATAAAAAAAGGAATTAGCCTTATTTGGTCCACCTGCTCTCAAATAAACCAATAATTAGGCTAATTCTTTTTTGCTTACCAATGAATAGCATTTCATTTTAATTACTATAGATAAATAGATAAATATTGGGTTGAACAATTAATCACTGCCTGTATAGGTATACATAATATTATAAACAAATAACTATTCAAATTAATTACTTGACAAGGGTGAATTTTAATTAATAAGGATAATAGATAAATATCGGATTGAACAATTAATTACTGTCTGTATAAACATACTATAAACAAATAAAAACTTAAATTAATTACTTGATGAGGATGAATCCACTCTGAAATTACATCTTGTACAAGTACTTCTCTTTCCAACCTCTCAACTTGAAGTACAATGCGACTTCTCATCCTTAAAATTGATCTGCCACATGTGAGGCAAATATTGAGGTGACGACGAGTTGGACAGGTTGAGACTCATGGTTTCAATAATTAATTCCCAACATGCATGACACATACCTGCTACTGATTTCTGAAAGAGATTGTTACTTTGTTAGGTACATTTATTATTGTAATATCTTATAATTCACTTGCAACAGGAAGCATCATAGTATTTGTAGACCCTCATCAAGTTGATGGATAAAATCATCATCATTGTCATCATCTGCAGCCCATGAACGGCTCACTACTGAGCAAAGGTCTCCACTCAAATGAGGCCATAGTCCACCACTCTGGCCCAATTTGAATTAGCAGACTTCAACCCTTGAGAACATTATGGAGAACTCTCAGGCATGCAGATTGTTTATATTGTAAATAGAAAGTAAATAAGATATTATGTAAATAGTTATACTTCAATAGGTATAGTATGAATACCTGTCCATGTAAACTGAGTATTAAATACTTATATTTTAATGTTTAACTTACATCTCCAGGATACACCCATCTACTCAATTTCCATTACTTCCGTCACTTTCATCTGATGTTATCTTATCGAGCGATATGTAAGGAACAATTATATGAGCCATATACTATATTCAACACTCCAATTTGCTTGTAATTACTTAAGTTAATTGTTGTTGGACTGATCACCCGCCTGGCGTTAGCAGGCGTCCCCTCCACAAATACAATACAATACAAATGAGTTAGTTGTTGTAATTAATGTAAGTTCAGAAAGAAATGCTGTGTCTTGTCCAAAATCACGCCAAATCGTTAGTATTAATACACTACAATGAACAAACACAAAACGAACGAAAAAATAAACGCGCAAATGCCAAATGCAATTTAGACAAATGAAATGACCATGGAGTATGGACAATGAACATGGAGCTAGGAATTACGACCTTCCTATTTCTATGACCACAAATGACATTTGCATGGAAGTAGGAATTAGAAGCAGTGATAGCCTAGTGGTGAGGACTGTGGTCTCCTATTGGGGGGTCACAGGTTCGATCCCGGGTACGAACGTCTGACTTTTCTGAGTCAAGTGCGTTTAAGCAATTAAATATCACTTGCTTCAACGGTGAAGGAAAACATTGTGAGGAAACCTGTACACCTGAGAGTTCTTCATAATGTTTTCGAAGATGTGTGAAGTCCTCCAATTCGCGTTGGGCCAGCATTGTGGACTATGGCCTATAACCCTTCTCTGAGGAGACCTGCGCTGAGTAGTGAGCCGTTAATGGGTTGTTAATGATGATGATGATGATGAGGAATAACAACTCATCTTCCTAGTTCCATGGACATTTGAGTGAGTTGACCATGGAACTAGGAATTGCGACTATAGTCTTCCTATATAATATAGTTACTGCGTGTGTCCATCTCTGGTCGTAGCCGCTACCATTAGCTGGTAGTTAATAAAGGAATGATGAAATTACCTTCACTGAAGTTTCGTAGAGACAGTTGTTGAGCAACTTTTTGCATGAGCTTGTCAGTTAAATCAGTCACAGGGGTGTAGAACACTCTTCGTGGACCTTCTCTAGATGACAGACTTACAGGCTCCTACAGAAACAAAAGATTATGTGACGAGTAACTTTTAGGAACGAAGTTTGGTGGATGACGGTTATGTGAAAAAAAAAGTGTAAGAACACAACACTTGTTGCCTTAGTTTATTACACACATTCCATTATAGCTTTGGTGGTGTAGTGGCTAAACGAAGGAGTGAAACTATCGGTTCGGAGGTTCGAATCCTGACTTCAGATTATGCCTTTGTTCTTTTTTTTTTAATTTTTGGAATGAAGGTTTATAGAAGAGAAATTCTGAACAAAATATTTCCAGCTGTAGGAAGATGGGCAAAAATGTATGGAATGTGGTTCTCGCCCCAATAGACATAATTTATATATCATTGGGAAGGTATTTTTACATTACATTTGAATTCTTTTTAAATACCTAAATAATAAAATTCAGCAGTTGCTTGAAAATTTTTCATAGTTGTCTTCTATCTATAATATAATAAAACTGTAACAGGTCCAATTCTGTACATTGAAGATATTTTGAAAATTTTTGTTTGAGGGCACTCTATAATCGATACTGAAGCCAAAACAATTTTTTTTTAATTTTTTGTCTGTCTGTCTGTCTGTCTGTCTGTATCTTGGCCGCGCATCACGCCGAAACTACTGGACAGATTTAAATGAAACTTGGCACGATTTAAGTTAATACTACGAGGTATAATATAGGATACTTTTTATCCCGAAATTCAGCACGGTTCCCTTGGGAGAGGGGATGAAAGTCAAAATGTGTATTTCGCTGTAATTCATTAAGGCGTATTCCGATTTAATCCATTCTTTTTTTGTTAGAAAGCAGGTTCTTTAGAGATTGTCCTGTAATTATTTCAAGGTCGTCAATTTCGTAGTTCAGAAATTATAGACATCACGATCTTCAGTATAAGGCCAAATAACTTGAACCCCGGAATCTACAAGATACTTTGAATGAATGGCTCATCTTAAGCTGGCAAGCGTACTTTATCGTATATAGCCATCGTAGATAGCCCTATTTTGTCAAAGTCAAACTACTCCAAAGGCGTCAGATTTTGCCAAACGATCATTATACCTACATACTACATAGTAGGTATGGATGTAATACATCGTATGGACTTAATGCTACAGTGTTTTCCTATGCAATTTAATATTATAATCATACTAATATTATAAATGCGAAAGTGTATTTGTTTGTTGGTTTGTCCTTCAATCACACCACAACAGAGCCACGGATCGACGTGATTTTTTGCATGGGTACTATAGTTGAGGACATAGGCTACTTTTTATCCCGGAAAATCAAAGTGTTCACGAGGGATTTTAAAAACTAAATCCACGCGGACGAAGTCGCGGGCATCAGCTAGTACTTAATAATTATTCAATTTGATTAGTGCATGTAGAAAAAACAAGTAAACATTTAGTTTAGAATTTTCCCATATTGGTAAGGATGAATTGAGACCCCATTATTATCCTTACTAATTCATACTATTATAAATGTGAAAGTGTGTTTGTTTGTTGGTCTGTTCTTCAATCACACCACAACAAAGCTATGGATCAATGTGATTTTTTGCATAGGTACAGTTGAGAACCTGGAGTGACATAGGCTACTTTTAACCCTGGAAAATCCCGAGGGATTTTAAAAACCATCAAACCAAAACCAAAATCCACGCGGACGAAGTCGCGGGTATCAGCTAGTAATATTACATATAAACTATAAGAATGACTAAGTGATAAGAAGTATTGATTGATGGCAAGATGCCAAGTACTTACAGTATTCTGAACGATAGACATGTCCAAATGAGATCTCGGCACTGGATCTAAAGAAAGTTTGAATGCAAAAAGTAGGGCAAAGAACAGCACTGGCGACAGTATTTCCACTGGCGTATGGATGAACCGCTTTAGACGCACCACCAGATGCTTCCACATCAACACTTTCAAAGTCCCCTTCATTTTTACGTTCAATTTATATAACAACTTTATACCAAATACATTTATAGTTTAGGACACTCCTATAACAACTACGGACGCGGCTTTAGTATCACAGGCGTTCACTTCTAAGATTAACTATAATAACAATTAATAGCAATGGTTAATTATGTACCTACATTGTAATGACAAAAACGTATTTACACCACAGAACACTATTACTCCTAGCGGAGAAGAATGTCAACTTCATAGTAAAAAACAGGGGACCGTTCTCACTAGTGCCATCTACATTCAACCCTTTGAAAACTCTTTGAAGGCGGGAGATTCAAATGTGGAATTAATCTACATATCCATATTAAATTTCTAGATATGGTATTTTGACTCTAAAGAGAACTTGGTATTTTTAAAATACAAGTTCTCTTTAGAGTCAAAATACCATATCAATAAGGTTTCAGGTTTAAAACAAAACAACAGGTTTTTGTTCTAACAGTGCACATTTATTTTTATTTAAACAGCTATAGTGCATAAATAAATAATAAGTTTAATATTATACATACACTAAACTAGCGGCACGCTATGATGGCCGGTTTGACGTTTGTCCGCTCATGAAGTTCCGTATTAATTGATAACGCGACTTTGAAGGAAATAATTGTATTACTTTATTGACGATAGTGATGTGCAGAGATTCATAAATTTTATCGAATGTAGTTTTAGGTTTAGGACTCAAAATTTATTTATTAAATTGATTTCTAAAATGTATACAAGTGTAGAAAAATCAGTTTGCACCATTTAAGGGGTGAATGTACTTGTGAATATGAACAATTTTCACTATGTGGACAAATCTCTGAAATCGCAAAAAAATATCAGCTGTTTCATACAAAAGGTAAAATTTTTATTTTTATATGATATATACCACAACTCGGCATTTGGTTTTCTAAATTGAAAATTTTTAAAAATGGAATCTAATACGATCGTCACATAGGATCGCTGGCTAGCACAACTACTACCTCCGGCAAACTCGCGTCAATGCTCAATGCAAAACAAAGCAGTTTCGAATTGACGTTGCTTCGAAAAGTATAAACTGTCAGTGCAATGCGATTGTGATATAGTTTTGACCTGGCTTTGGATTTCAAATATTGATACTGCATTACTGTTGACCCTTGCTCGTTAATTTGGACTCTGTTCAAGCCCTTTGTTGTGGATTTCGTCGATATGACCGAACGTACGCAGAGAACTGTTCTAAATAGTCAGACACGTGAGTTCGTAATACGCCTTCGTAACTATTTCGATCGTGAAGCTCAAAATGGAGGGCCAATTTTACCTATAACGTCAGTGGTTGAACGCGTAGCTGATGCGCTTAATATTGGACAACGAACTGTTAGACGGATAACTAAAAAAAAATATGGCGAGACTGGCACAGAAGAAAATAAACTTCACACACCAAAAAAGAGAAAACGAGCAAAACCAGTCGTAGGCATCGATAGCTTTGATGCCGATGCTATCCGAAGACATGTTTACGGCTACTATTTACAGAAGGAGTATCCAACAAGAAAAAAGTTGGTGCATTCACTGAAGGAAGCTGGATTATTCTTCGGTGGGGAAAGTTCTTTAACGAAGATTTTGAAGACCATTGGATTTCGATACAAAAAATGTAACAAACGCAAAATATTGATGGAAAGATTTGATATAGCGATGGCAAGGTATACTTTTTTACGGCAAGTGAAAGAAATCAAAAATTGGCAAAATGTTGTGTTCTTGGATGAAACATGGCTTAATGCTAACCATACTGTAGGCCGTTCTTGGAACGATGACACAGCAGCATCTACTTCCAAAGTTCCTGTAGGAAAAGGATCGCGACTTATAATTTGTCACGCCGGAACCATCAACGGGTTTGTCGAAGGTTCTCTCATGGCTTTTGCGTCAAAAACCACTGGAGACTATCATGAAGACATGAATGGAGAAAAGTTTACTGAATGGTTTACCTCAATGTTGTGTAGCCTCCCTGAACCATCTATTATAATTATGGACAACGCCCCATACCACTCGATGCAAATTGACAAGCCACCTGCCCAATCCCAAAAGAAAGCTGATATCGTCGCATGGCTTCGTAAAAATGGCGTAGATGCAAACATGAATATGTTAAAAGCGGAATTAGTACGTCTTTTAAAAGAAAACAAACCAACCAAGATTCGATACGTCATTGACGAAATAGCATTAGAACATGGGCACAGAGTTATACGGTTACCGCCTTACCATTGTGAGTATAATGCGATTGAGTTGGTGTGGGCTCAAATTAAGGGATATGCTGCAAGACACAATACAGAACCCCCATTTACCACAAAAAAAATGCTAAAATTATTAGAAGAAGCTTGTGAACATGTGACTAAAGGAGACTGGGAAAAGGTTGTGAATAGAACTGTTAAATTAATAAGGGAAGATTATGAAAGAGATGTGAAAATAGATAATATTATAGAAAACGAACATATAATTATTAATGTAGGTGATGATAGCAGTGACGACAGTGAAAATAGTAGTATGGACGAATCTGATTAATTATGGCCTTTTGTGGCACCTTTTTTGGTATCTTTTGTATTCATATGTTTCTTGTGTGCATATAAAGTATGTATATTCATTTTCATTCAAATATTCAGTTCGTTCAAATAAATTAAATAAACATATACATTTTTGTTTTATTAAACCTATTTAATCAGGTACAAAAACAAAACTTAATTGTTTTTTGTTCGAGAATAAATTGACATTCCACATCACTATTGTAATGTGTCAAACCGGCCATCATAGCGTGCCGCTAGTGTAAGTGCCGATTTCACCAATTTCTAGTGACGTTTATCCTAGGAATAAATTGGGCGTTCTGACAGTTTTTGTACTGAAAATACGGTCAAAATATCAAAGTTACGCTCGGATAAGACTTATTTTACGTTGGTGAAATCGGCCCTAAGGGTGATCTCTGCTAGGCAACCTACTGTTACACATAAATAAACAATAAATACAGGGTGGCCCAACAGTGACGACCAAAGACAAAATTTAGATTCCTCGTATAGTATAGTATGCTCCGCGATTTTCCGAGTTATAATTTTTTTTAGTTTTTTTCGTGTTAACTTATTGAGGAAGCGGTTTTAAAATTTCTTTTCTTTCCGTAGCTTTGAATATTTTTTATTTTGTTAAAAATTACTGTTAAGAAGTTTACTAATAAGCATAAAATAATTATTGTTCTAAAGGTAGACTTTCGATCCTCGCGTGAAGCGTCAGTCGCCAGCTTAGGTGACGGAGCGTAAGTGGCGCCGCGTCTGTAGACATTCGACCCTAGCACCACTAACGCTTGACACACGCGTTTGTGGCGCTAGGATCGAATGGCTTGCCCTTGTTTTACTTATTGCATAATACAGACACGCAGACGCGGCACCACTGACGCTACGACACTGACGCGTCACGTTGGCGACTGACGCTTCACGCGAGGTTCGGATGTCTACCTTATAGACTTCTAACTATTCTATTTTAAAGTAGACTTCCGACCATCGCGTCAAGCGTTAGTAGCCCGCGACAGTGACGGAGCGTCAGTTGCGCCGCGTCTGCGCATTAGAACTATCTACTAAGTCAAACTAGGGAAAGCCATTCGACCCTAGCGCCACTTATGCGCGCGTCAGGCGCAAGTGCCGATAGGGTCGAATGGCTTGCCCTAGTTTGACATAGTGCATAGTACTGAAGCGCAGACGCAGCTCCACTGGCGCTCCGTCGCTGACGCGGGCGACTGACGCTTGTCGCGATGATCGGATGTCTAACTTATAGACTACTAACTACTAACTATTCTATTTTGAGGTAGACTTCCGATCATCGCGTCAAGCGTCAGTAGCCTGCGGCAGTGAACGAGCGTCAGTCGCGTCGCGTCTGCGCATTAAAACTATGCACTACGTCAAACTAGGAAAAGCCATTCGACCCTAGCGCCACTTATGCGCACGTCTGGCGAAAGTGGTGCCAGGGTCGAATGGCTTCCCCTAGTTTGACATAGTGCATAGTACGGAAGCGCAGACGCAGCTCCACTGGCGCTCCGTCGCTGAAGCGGGCGACTGACGCTTGTCGCGATGATCGGATGTCCACCTTTGGAACAATAATTATTTTATGCATAGTAGTACACTTACTAATAGTAATTTTTAACAAAATGAAAAATATGGAAAACTACAGAAAGAAAAGAAATTTTAAAACCGCTTCCTCAATAAGACAACACGAAAAAAAAACTAAAAAAATTATAAGTCGGAAAATAAGAAAATCGCGGAGCATACTATACTATAGGAGGAATCTAAATTTTGTCTTTGGTCATCACTGTTTTGCCACTCTGTAGTAATTATTGTTTATTTATGTGTAATGATGTTCATTTTTCTTTTGAGTGCGGCGGCTGACGCTTCTTCAGAAAATGACCTATTTTTTAAAGTACAGAATCGTTTAATGCATATGTATGACACACTATTTACAATGCTGTCTATATTGTGTTCTTTATGCATTTGGCATCCATTCAATAATTCGAAATTGCATGACTCTTTTAGCTTCTCTATAATATTTTTTTTAAGATGCATTGTATGTGCATTTTGTTTTAAAAAAATATTTACTAAAGAAGCGCAGCTTTCCACACACGTGACAAAATCCTTAGTCACATAATTTAGACTTTTTTTTACATCTGAGTATTCTTTGCATTCAATGAATGTGTGATGCTGTTGAAGAGATTTAGATATCAGTACGTTTTTACAAGTATCACATGAGATTTGTTTTACTAAGAATCCACACACATATGCACATGCCTGTATTTCGGAATCATTTTCATCAACATTTGGCAATTCACATGAAAGTTGAAATAGGGCATCTGATACATTTTGTGAGGATTCTGTACAATGTGTTGACAACAGAGTTTCAAAATTATTGATTACTACATTGCTGTCGTTTTCACAGTTTCCTTTTGTCCCAATATGTGCCAAATTGCTTAATATAGCCGTTTTAAAACCAGCCAGGAATTGACCACATGTTGGATTTGTGTTGGATCCACAATTGCCACGTATGCAGCCAAAAAGATTTTCCAGAGCATCCTGCTGCAGTCTCCTGGTTGCCAGGCTTTTTATGTTGTGGGCTTGGACCCACAGATGTCGACTTTACAATGCTGTATTGTCTAGCCTGTCTACTAGACAATACAGCATTGTAAAGTCGACATCTCCTGAGGATGCTCCGGTGTCGGGGCGAAACGTGCGTCGAGAGTAGTGTAAAAGTCTTGTGTGGTGGTGCATGTGAGTGGTGGTGGCATTGCTTGCTTGGGAACTTGGCTTTTTTGCTTGGCTGGGTAGGTGAGTGGTGCTTAGCTTTTAATTGCATGTTTGACCATACAGATTTTTTCTGTTGGCGGATTATAGCAAAATAATTCTAACCTTTTCTTGCTAAAGATTTTTTTGTTTGTTTGTACCGAATAGGCTCTGTAACTACTGGACCGATTTGAACCATTTTTTCACCAATAGACAGCTAAGTTATTAGGAAGTAACATAGGCTATAATTTATTTTCAAAAAAATTAGAGACCCTTAAGAAAATTGCAATAATGTAACCCAAAGTAGCAAAATTTTTCATATAAAATGCATTATTTGGCATATGCTTATAAAACTATTGATGATACATAAAAATTATGTACTACATTATTAAAGTAATCATTATTCCCTATAAAAAAGTCCCCAAGGGAATATAAATCTGACTATCATATTTAAGTCACAGTAGTAGCTTTTGTATTCTAAAATTAAATTAGATCGCCTTTCATTATCGCAGTATTAATTCTTCCTTACTAATACACATTATAAACGCGAAAGTGTGTTTGTCCGTCAATCACGCTGCAACAAAGTTACGGATTGACGTGATAGGTATAGTTGAGAACCTGGAGGGTGACATAAGCATCCCGAAAAATCAAAGAGTTCCCGCGGCATTAATCCACGCGGACGAAGTCGCGGGCATCAGCTAGTGTTATATGTAGTAGTAGTATATGTTTAATGTTAAATCTTTAGATACCTGCAGATATTTTGGCAAACATTCCAGCTGCAACAGAATGACTAAAGATTTGAGCTGCAAGTTTGACCTTCATTTTCTGTTTAATATTTGGATTTATATGGTCATTTTTCAGACTTGGAGCAAATACAAAGTTTGGGTTAGAGTTGTCAGCTTCATAAAATGCTTTAATGTGGGACCACTTAGCAATGCCTGTAAAAAATATGAATATATAATATAATAAGTAAAAAATAAATACAGGACAGGTTTAAATGTAGTGCTACCCTATTCATAATGCTCCTGATGAAAAGTACAGCTTTGCTTTTAGACCTATTTTAATTTAGTTTACAGATTGTGCACAACAGAATTAGTACCAATATAGTTCAATTCAATTCCCAAGCAATGGCTTTTAGTTGTGCCAACCGGACAACCAATACAGTTCAACAAACAGTTAAATTGATTCTTATTTATATTTATTTATGCAAATTAGTTGTAACTTCTTTGAAATAGTGCATTTTAGTGATTTTATGTAAATTCAAATTCAAAATTATTTATTTCACGTAGGCTAACCTGTGGCTCTTATGACAAGTCATGACTCTACCACAGGTTCAGAAAGCGGATACCTATACCATCATACCACCACGCTACATTGTTTTGTATCTCTTCATCTTTCATATCTCATCATATTTCAACCAAACACTAAACCCTTCCTCATTAATCACCATATCTATTGGTGAAAATCTCATGAAAATCTGTTCAGTAGTTTTGAGTTTATCGTGAACAGACAGAGAGACAGACTCAGCGGAGGACTTAATTTTATAATTGTAGTGAAGATGTGACTTACCTCTTCCACTCCTGTCATTAGATGATATATTAGTTGTGCACTCAATGTCATATTTAAGAAAGAGGTTCCTAAAACATTTCAGCAAATGTGGTGTGTCAAAAAACGATACTATTTCTTTATTCAGGAATGTTATGTATGGGTGTTCAACAGATGCACCCAAGATGTTTAAAGCTCTTCTGTTGACACCATCCATGTCGCAGACAATGGCAACTATATTTATGCCAGCTTGAAAACATTGTTGCAAGACCTGAAATAAAAACAAAAATTGAAATAATATAACAATTATGTTAGAACAAAACAATAAAGAGTTCTTTAATAAAGGAGTAAGAGGTGTTTTTAGTTTTGTTTTTGTTTTTCAGTAATTCATTAAAAACAATGACTACATATTCACAAATGGCATAAGTACTTCTGACAAGTTTTGGTTCTAAATTCTAATAAGACATTTATTTTGGGGGTTACGTTCAAGTTATTTTGGACTACTAGGTGAGTTTTCCATATTTCTCAAAGTGGTACAGTACATACACGTAAAGCATACATATTCATAACAAAAAATTTACCTCTTTTATTAGCACTGCTAGTCTATCTGCAGTAGAGAATCCGCTAGAAAAATAATGAGCAATAGGCTGTTTGACTCTGAGCCTTACTCCAGCAATCATAAATACTAATGCATAAGCAGCAACTAGTGGAGCCCTTCCCTGCGATGCATGGTCTTGAAAGCCTTCTATGATATCCTCTTTCTCATTATAATGCAGATGTTTTTTTAAAGACATCTCATCAAACATTAAAGTGTATGTATTGTTTGATGGCTTTTCTATTTGCGCAAACTTTTTTAGTACCTTAAATACTGGTTCGTTGAGTCCTACTTTAAAAGGTACTTTATTAAGTAGCACTTTCAATGTACCCGGTGATGGCAGAGGAAACAGCCTTCTAATTAATCGATAACAAGTTGGTGATCTCTTATAAAGTCGAAGTGCAGTTATCTTTTCTGGTCTAGTCCATCTCCGCCCAGTGGCCTTCTTTTTATAATTTCTTATTTGGCCTTGCAACAGCAGTGCAAATGTAGGAGTTAACATTGTTGATAGCTTTTTGACAGAAGCATCTTCACTGATTATACTCAAGATCCTTTTTGCTTTGAGATGCTTTATACGATTTTGCAGCCTGCAAATAGATTTTAAATATTTCCTACATTTTTCATGGAGGATTTGCTCCCTCGCTAGTTTTGTAATATCACATGTTGTGGCCCTGGGTGCTGCTACGCTTTGTGTAACATCCTGAGCATTTGTTATTTCTCTCAAAGGACTTCTTTGAGAGGGACCTGGTTGAGGTTCTGCTGCAAAGTGTATGTTGACATGTTCATTCTGAAAATGAATAACATACTTTCACCATGATAGTGTACAAAAGCTGAAGAATTTAATTTCTCTTCTTCTGCAATAATTGTTTCATTTAGACTTAAAATTATTAAAATAATATATAGGTAAGAATTTATGTAATTTCATCAAACAATTTTTGTTATATTTTGTGGTGTAACCTTAGTAAGTAAAGTAACACACACACCTTTAAAAAAAAAGGATTATTATCTATAAATTATTTTGTTTTGACAGACAAAAGCTGGTTGCCAAAAATATGTTGCAAAACCTGTGGTATAATTCTGAGTGGTTGGTTGAAAGGGACTAAATAGTTACTTTTTAGCTGTCCTATGATCTGGAGGGAGCAACAAAACCATTCAAATGACTGGTATTTTTGTATGACTGATATCGAAGAATTTTCTAGAAAAATAAACATAAAATAAAATATTTCAATCTTTCTTCGGAGCAAAGGCCAATTCCTCCTTTGGATGAGCAAATTGATATCGAGTTTAATGTCACCAAAGCACCATCTATAAAATCTATGTAAGACTTAATTATTTTCCTAAATAAATATGTTTTTAATGTACCAATACCGGTATTTTATTTCATTGAAGGTATCTCAAAAACTAGGTGTGATGGCATAAATCTGTGAGCAGATTTAGACTCAGCAAACTAAAGCCCATAAGAATCACATAGCAGAGTTTTTGCTCCCAGGTTTTTATTTTTTTTTGCCAACCAGTGCAATTTAAAAGCTTGTACTTACATCACATGGAACAGCAGTTCTTACTAACGCCTGTTTAGTGCTATCAGTAAACGCTGTGTCTTTAAAATGATTCTGACACAGCATTCTATGTTCTTTGTACAATTTCATCTGCAGGGATGATGAAGAGTAGGCTTTTTCAGGAAAAATGTACTGAGCCCATAGTTCACATCTGAAAATAAAAACCATTTTATTATTTAAAATTATTTTTTTGAATTTAAGGCTACTATGAAATGGTTACACTACATGCACAGCTACTGCATTGCTAGGCGTGATAATTCTATTGTGTGCTAATAGTAAATAGTTTTTCCTATTGGTCCAAGGTTATTTAGTTTAGTTTATTATTTAGTTGTTACTTCAGAGAAATATTCTACAAAATAGAAATATTCTAAAGTAAGCTATATCTTAAGGTTTTGGGATGGGATCTGTAAAGCGTGGGATGTACTTGATTTAGGGTGCTTGCATAAAGAAGCAGGTACCCGGTACCGATCGGTGCGGGTGCAATAGGCCCATGTTATCATATGCACTCTCACATAAAGACAGGTTGAAACTTACCTGCTTCTTTATGTAGGTTGAATATGTACCGACTACCGGTCGGTACCGACTCATACCGACCTTGTCTGTACCGGACACCCGTTTCTTTATTTAAGCACCCATAAACACGAGCGCATCGTCACTAGGTATAGCATTAAGCTCATCAGAGGCGTGCATATATGAAATAGAGAATGAATTTTAACTGTAGGTACCTACCGCATAAGATTCTTTACACCAGGATTAGGAAATCTAAACTAGCGGCACGCTATGAAGGCCGGTTTGACGTTTGTCCGCTCATGAAGTTCCGTATTAATTGATAACGACTTTGAAGGAAATAATTGTATTACTTTATTGACGATAGTGATGTGCTGAGATTCATAAATTTTATCGAATGTAGTTTTAGGTTTAGGACTCAAAATTTATTTATTAAATTGATTTCTAAAATGTATACAAGTGTAGAAAAATCAGTTTGCACCATTTAAGGGGTGAATGTACTTGTGAATATGAACAATTTTCACTATGTGGACAAACCTCTGAAATCGCAAAAAAATATCAGCTGTTTCATACAAAAGGTAAAATTTTTATTTTTATATGATATATACCACAACTCGGCATTTGGTTATGGCGTGAAATACGTTAAAAATGGCGTAGATGCAAACATGAATATGTTAAAAGCGGAATTAGTACGTCTTTTAAAAGAAAACAAACCAACCAAGATCCGATACGTCATTGACGAAATAGCATTAGAACATGGGCACAGAGTTATACGGTTACCGCCTTACCATTGTGAGTATAATGCGATTGAGTTGGTGTGGGCTCAAATTAAGGGATATGCTGCAAGACACAATACAGAACCCCCATTTACCACAAAAAAAATGCTAAAATTATTAGAAGAAGCTTGTGAACATGTGACTAAAGGAGACTGGGAAAAGGTTGTGAATAGAACTGTTAAATTAATAAGGGAAGATTATGAAAGAGATGTGAAAATAGATAATATTATAGAAAACGAACATATAATTATTAAGAGGAGTGTCTAGTTGAAAATTTTCATACAAAAAGCGATAACGTTTTGCTACCCGTAAATGTTGTCCAATGTTCATAATTTTTTAAAATGTTGCAGATACAATGAAAAACTATGCCCGTACGTTTTAATTTTAAAGAAATATTGCTTATGTTAAAAGTTATTAGTGACTAAATATCCATATTTTTGACTAAAAAACTTCCTCGACTAATTTTATTTTTTTAAATTTAACTAAACTGAAATACTAAAAAAATGAAACGTACGAGCCTAGATTAAGGTGTACTGAATCTAATGAGACCAAAATTGACTAATTTTGTAAACGTTTAGGGGGGTAAAAACGTTATGACCCGAAACAATATTTCAAGAATAAAATTTAGGCAAATAACTCCTGGACTTGCATCTCTCTCTATCGCACGATGCGGGTCGGGCAGCGAAGCGTTGTGAAACAGATAGCATTTTGGAAAATACCTACTCGCGTCGCGTTTCGTCACTAGACACTACTCTTAATGTAGGTGATGATAGCAGTGACGACAGTGAAAATAGTAGTATGGACGAATCTGATTAATTATGGCCTTTTGTGGCACCTTTTTTGGTATCTTTTGTATTCATATGTTTCTTGTGTGCATATAAAGTATGTATATTCATTTTCATTCAAATATTCAGTTCGTTCAAATAAATTAAATAAACATATACATTTTTGTTTTATTAAACCTATTTAATCAGGTACAAAAACAAAACTTAATTGTTTTTTGTTCGAGAATAAATTGACATTCCACATCACTATTGTAATGTGTCAAACCGGCCATCATAGCGTGCCGCTAGTGTAAACAACTTAATGTTGTCTTTAGCCGGAGAGCAGCCACATTTAAAACATTTCCTCCGGTTTTCAGCAATTATAAAACTCTTTTTCTCAGCCATTATACAACACAAAACAAACGAGTCCTATCTCAATAAAACAAAAGAGTCAATTCTCAGCCAATATAAAACACAAAACAAACGAGTCTGAATAACACAAAAGAGTCAATATCTCATACAATAGCACTTCACTTTTCTTTAAAACACTTATACGGGGGAACAGAAGCTCGACTCGACGTACAAGAGAATTATTGCAAGAAATCAATTGTTATTTACGATTTACGAAACAACAACCAAACAACAACGAAGACGCCATCGCCATTAAAAAAGTATGACGCGGTTTTTATTAGAAAAGTAAGTGTTGCATTACATAAAAAATTGTGAAATATCATCAGAATTTTTCGGCAATGGCAATTTTGCTCCTTGTGAGTAATTTTGTACTCTGGGATTCTGCCCTAGTAGGTATTTACAGCTGCTCCATACAAAGTTGACCCCCCCTGATTTACACCGTTGTAATAATGAGTTTAAAAATTAAATTTTCCTATGACCACCACAGAACACTATTACCATAGCTGTCTCTATCTCCTTTAGAGAGCCATGAAGTAGAAGTCTGGCAACGTCGCAGGTAGGCCGTAGGTCTATCTATGGCTCTGTCAGTCGACATTGACAAGTTTGTGTTTGGTTTTGCTTCGCGTCGTGTTATTTTGTATTTAAATCATAATTAATTAACAAAAGATACAATAATTTTGGTGTTTAATGTACGGTTTCACTCAAGGTGGATAGAAACCTTTTAGAAATACATCAGTTATGACGAGATAAATCCGTTTTCGTGGTTAACTTTATATCGACTGCAAAGTATAAACAAAGCTGCTAAGGTAAGAAAGTTAAGTTTATTACTGACTGACTACTGTCAATATGTTTTAATGTAACTAATGAAGATATTTTCGATTAAAGATGTGTAGTAACTTACAATTAAGTGCCAGACTCATAATTTAAATAAGTATCTAGGTTTGAGAACATAACCTACAAAAGAAATACTCATATTATTTCATTTTGTTTGTTTATAAAAGTTATTTTAACCGTTTTAGATGCCAAGGAAATGCTGTGTGCCAGAATGCAAATCAAATTACGCCAGTGTTATCCGCATTGAAGGAGCTAAAAGTACATTTTCTTTCCCGAAAGATGCTCATCTCTCTCAAGCGTGGTTACGTGCGATTCCTCGAAAAGACTGGGTACCTACAAAACACTCAGTTGTATGCAGCAACCATTTTACAACCCATGAAATCCAGACTGAGGAAATTGTCATTGGAAGTGACGGACAAGTGTTTAAACAGCAATTGAAATACCCACGTTTAGTCGAGGGTGCAATACCCCATATATTCAATAATCTCCCATCATACATGTCAAAGAGCACTCCACCTCCAAGAAGCAACCCCGAAAAAAGGAGACAACAAGCTGAACTATTTCATGAGGAGCAGGTGTCTAAATTTTTAGAGAGTGACATAATTACATCATTCGAAGACTTAGTGCATAAATTCCAAGAAAAGTTAGGAGACTCTAAATGGTTATATCGAGTGATACCTAATAAGAGGATTTATTTCTATTTGTTAAATCTTGATATTGAAAGTAATAATGGTGACAGTGACAGCAGTGTGAAAGTAGTTAATAGTGTGTTGGTGGATGAAAATCTAAGCATTCAGGTATATGTAAAAGGACATTTAATGCGTCATGAAGATTTAAGCTGGATATTACCTAGTGAACTTAAGCTAAGCAGATGGTCACAGCTTGAAAATATACTATCTCGTTATTATAACAATAGTTGTGAACCAACAAAGTCATTTGACTATTGTCTTGATAGGTCTATTAATTATTTGAACGAAGCAGTTAATATTGAAAATGATAATTTTGCTGCAGAGCTTGTTCTAGACCAAATGAAATTGTTAAAAAATAAGCAACGTAGATATAGTGTTGCTACACTTATATTTTCATTTGTGATATTTAGTATTTCCTCCTGTGCCTATAATACTTTGAGGCAATACCTAATCTTGCCAACTGCAAGACATTTGCAGCAAATAACTTCGATGACTGGCCTGTGTCCGAATTCACCAGAAAATAATCTATTGTTATTTAAAATCAATATGCTCTACGTGGGTAGAAAGGGAGAAAGTTGTAAATTTATTGATTGATGAAATTTATATAAAATGTGGCCTAGAGTATAAGTCCAAAACTATTCTAGGTTACGCAGAAAATAATCCAAAAAATCTTGCCAAAACCGTACAGACTTTTATGATTAGCTCTGCATTTGGTAACAAAAAAGAGGTTGTTAAGTTGTTACCAGTACATAATATATCTGGGAAATTCTTGTATGAAAATTTATTGCTCATTGTAAATTACATACAATCATTTGGACTGAAAGTACTTTCAATAATTTCTGATAACAATCGTGTAAACCAAAATTGTTTTAAGTTATTAACAGATGAATCAAATTGTAGCTTCAGTAATCCTAAATATACAGATGAAAAAATATTTGTCTTGTATGATCCAGTTCATATCTTTAAAAACATTCGTAATAATTGGATAAATTTAAATAATTGTACTTTTACATATCCTGACTTACATGAAGATAATATTATAAAAAAAGCATCCTTTCATCATTTGCGAGAATTATATAGGACTGAAAAAAATAAGTTGTGTAAAAAAGCTTTTAAATTAAACAATAAATCTATCAATCCTAATACATTTGAACGGCAAAATGTCATGTTAGTAAACAATATTTTTCATGATACCACTATCGCTGCTGTAAAATCTGAGGGTTATGTGGAAACATCAGATTTTCTACAAATTATTAGGGACTGGTGGGATATATTGAATGTGAAAAACACAGTCAAAGGTCAAGTATTAAGAAAACATAACTCTACGTAAATATTTCATAGGGATGATGATAAATTGAAGTTTTTGAAGTCAGTCTGTATTTGGCTAAGAAAATGGAAATCTTTAGAAACTTGTGTAGGTTTGACAAGAGATACTTATGAAGCTATGTTGCATACCACATCTGTCATAATTGATATTTCAAGGTATTGTTTTGAAAATTTTAATTTTGTGGTGTACATACTTCTTGGGAAGTTTCAAACTAAAAAAGAAAAAACTATATAGAAAAAAGATTTAGTAGGTACAGGTCACTTTCTGGATGTAATTATAATGTAGCTTACAGACAAATTGTTGAGTCTGAAAAAAAAATAAGACTTCAACACTTACTAAAGCAGCGAGATCTGGTCTTTCTCAAATCTTGTACATCAGCTGAATGTTTTCAAGATGAAGTTAATATTGAGAAATTTATGTTTATAATAAACTGCAGTAATTATTTGGAAGCATGTGAAATCGATATTTCGTCTCAAATTTATGTATGTGGTTATGTTTCACATAGTTTACTAAATCGGTTTTCCTGTGAACATTGTAGAAATGTTTATATTGATGAAAATACGGCGGTAAATGATGAATATTTTAATTTGTTGCAAAGAGGGGGTTTATGTGCACCGACTGACCAAATCATGTTTATTTATTATCACATGACAGCAATTTTGGAATATATTATTAATGATGTTGATTTAGAAGTATCCTTCCTGGAATTTGTGCAACACAAAAGTTTACTTCATAATTTAACACTGTACAGCCTTCAAGCTGATACTTTTTATGTAGACTTTACAGCAGTGTGTAGTGTATGTGGAAAACAGAATAAAGAATATTATAGCATTGCTGCAAATATCTTGGCAAACATTATGCTAAATAATTATACTAAGCATAAGAATGATGTTGACAAGACAATTAATTATAAACGACGTAAATTAAACACTTTGGTTTAGTATTAAGATAGAATAGTTACTGCACATACCTATTATTATTTTTATTTAACCAATTTAAAAAAAGGAGGTTACCAATTCGGCCTGTATGTATATAATATTGTTTGAAATGTACAATATTCATATAAGTTTATCTCTGTAGGTTTCAAAACAGATGTCAAATTTCATAAGTGTTTTATGTATGTCTACGTATTTCTCAGAAATTTGAAATCAAATTGCAACAAGTAATTCTCTTTTAATTGGGTTAAGAATCTTTTAACTTAGCGATCAGTGCAAGTTTCATCAAAATCAGTTCAGTAGTTTAGTAAGATATGGACTATAACTTTTGTACTTGCTTGTAAATGTGCTTGCTTTGATTATTTTTATAAGAAACTAGCTTATGATTAATTTAGTTTTAAAGTCCCTCGGGAACTCTTTGATTTTCCGGAATAAAAAGTAGCCTGTGTCACTCTCCAGGTCCTCAACTATGCCCATGCAAAAAATCACGTCGATCCGTAGCTCTGTTGTGGCGTGATTGAAGGACAAACAAACATACGAACAAACCAACAAACACACTTTCGCATTTATAATATTAGTATGAAGTATAATGTATGTGTTTTACCTACAAGTTATTGCGTTGACTATAGGTTGACTACTTTTGTACTTGCTTGTAAATGTAATTTCTTTGACTATTTTTATAAAAAAAATTATATTGTGTATTACCTAAAAGAGGAATTAGATAGAGATTTTATTAAGTCATTTGTTGACTAAATAGGTTGACTATTTTTATACTTGCTTTTAAAGTTGTCTACTTTTTTATAAACATATGTTTTACTCTATAAAGACTCTATGACATTGTTTTAACTAAATTTTTGCTATTATCGGCTATTTCATAGTGATTGTATGATGTAGTCTAAATTATGTTGAAGTTGATAATACTCTTAAATATTGTTTTTTCTTTTAAGTAATAATGCATAGACGCTGCCGAGTTTCTTGCTGGTTCTTCTCGCTAGGGTTAGAGCAGCATTCCGAACCAGTGGTAGATTCTTCTTAAAAAGGCAATGAAATAAAAACAAGCTAAATAATAAGAAACCATTAAATAAAGAGAATATTCGCTTTGTGAAGAAGTTTTATTTTATTTTTTGATATACCTACCTACCTACTTTATCATTACCTATCTAAATATCTTCCTTAATTGTTTTAAGAATCTTTTAACTTAGGGAACAGTGCAAATTTCATCAAGATCGGGTCAGTAGTTTCAAAGATATGTACCATAATGTCGTTTACATTGTAACTTTGTTACATCATTACCTTTTCAATTCACTTTTCGATGTTTCTAAAAACATAAAATTATGTAATTATTTAATATGTTAGTTCTCATTCATGTGGACGCCTTAAAAATAAAGCAGCTAATTAGTATAAGTAAATAATTATCAACACCGAAGACCGAAGTCTATACTGATCTATACATTCGTACTGATTTTTCATTTTACCCATGGGCCTACCAGTGGCAGTAAATTGCGACGTTGCCACATTCACTTCATGGCTCCCTACAGGAGATAGAGACGGCTATGCTATTACTCATGACCACCCCTATTGACCCCTATCACCATAGCCGTCTCTATCGAGATAGAGACGGCTATGCTATTACTCATGACCACCCCTATTGACCCCTATCACCATAGCCGTCTCTATCTCCTTTAGAGAGCCATGAAGTAGAAGTCTGGCAACGTCGCAGGTAGGCCGTAGGTCTATCTATGGCTCTGTCAGTCGACATTGACAAGTTTGAAGTTTGTGTTTGGTGTTTGGTTTTGCTTCGCGTCGTGTTATTTTGTATTTAAATCATAATTAATTAACAAAAGATACAATAATTTTGGTGTTTAATGTACGGTTTCACTCAAGGTGGATAGAAACCTTTTAGAAATACATCAGTTATGACGAGATAAATCCGTTTTCGTGGTTAACTTTATATCGACTGCAAAGTATAAACAAAGCTGCTAAGGTAAGAAAGTTAAGTTTATTACTGACTGACTACTGTCAATATGTTTTAATGTAACTAATGAAGATATTTTCGATTAAAGATGTGTAGTAACTTACAATTAAGTGCCAGACTCATAATTTAAATAAGTATCTAGGTTTGAAAACATAACCTACAAAAGAAATACTCATATTATTTCATTTTGTTTGTTTATAAAAGTTATTTTAACCGTTTTAGATGCCAAGGAAATGCTGTGTGCCAGAATGCAAATCAAATTACGCCAGTGTTATCCGCATTGAAGGAGCTAAAAGTACATTTTCTTTCCCGAAAGATGCTCATCTCTCTCAAGCGTGGTTACGTGCGATTCCTCGAAAAGACTGGGTACCTACAAAACACTCAGTTGTATGCAGCAACCATTTTACAACCCATGAAATCCAGACTGAGGAAATTGTCATTGGAAGTGACGGACAAGTGTTTAAACAGCAATTGAAATACCCACGTTTAGTCGAGGGTGCAATACCCCATATATTCAATAATCTCCCATCATACATGTCAAAGAGCACTCCACCTCCAAGAAGCAACCCCGAAAAAAGGAGACAACGAGCTGAACTATTTCATGAGGAGCAGGTGTCTAAATTTTTAGAGAGTGACATAATTACATCATTCGAAGACTTAGTGCATAAATTCCAAGAAAAGTTAGGAGACTCTAAATGGTTATATCGAGTGATACCTAATAAGAGGATTTATTTCTATTTGTTAAATCTTGATATTGAAAGTAATAATGGTGACAGTGACAGCAGTGTGAAAGTAGTTAATAGTGTGTTGGTGGATGAAAATCTAAGCATTCAGGTATATGTAAAAGGACATTTAATGCGTCATGAAGATTTAAGCTGGATATTACCTAGTGAACTTAAGCTAAGCAGATGGTCACAGCTTGAAAATATACTATCTCGTTATTATAACAATAGTTGTGAACCAACAAAGTCATTTGACTATTGTCTTGATAGGTCTATTAATTATTTGAACGAAGCAGTTAATATTGAAAATGATAATTTTGCTGCAGAGCTTGTTCTAGACCAAATGAAATTGTTAAAAAATAAGCAACGTAGATATAGTGTTGCTACACTTATATTTTCATTTGTGATATTTAGTATTTCCTCCTGTGCCTATAATACTTTGAGGCAATACCTAATCTTGCCAACTGCAAGACATTTGCAGCAAATAACTTCGATGACTGGCCTGTGTCCGAATTCACCAGAAAATAACTATTGTTATTTAAAATCAATATGCTCTACGTGGGTAGAAAGGGAGAAAGTTGTAAATTTATTGATTGATGAAATTTATATAAAATGTGGCCTAGAGTATAAGTCCAAAACTATTCTAGGTTACGCAGAAAATAATCCAAAAAATCTTGCCAAAACCCTACAGACTTTTATGATTAGCTCTGCATTTGGTAACAAAAAAGAGGTTGTTAAGTTGTTACCAGTACATAATATATCTGGGAAATTCTTGTATGAAAATTTATTGCTCATTGTAAATTACATACAATCATTTGGACTGAAAGTACTTTCAATAATTTCTGATAACAATCGTGTAAACCAAAATTGTTTTAAGTTATTAACAGATGAATCAAATTGTAGCTTCAGTAATCCTAAATATACAGATGAAAAAATATTTGTCTTGTATGATCCAGTTCATATCTTTAAAAACATTCGTAATAATTGGATAAATTTAAATAATTGTACTTTTACATATCCTGACTTACATGAAGATAATATTATAAAAAAAGCATCCTTTCATCTTTTGCGAGAATTATATAGGACTGAAAAAAATAAGTTGTGTAAAAAAGCTTTTAAATTAAACAATAAATCTATCAATCCTAATACATTTGAACAGCAAAATGTCATGTTAGTAAACAATATTTTTCATGATACCACTATCGCTGCTGTAAAATCTGAGGGTTATGTGGAAACATCAGATTTTCTACAAATTATTAGGGACTGGTGGGATATATTGAATGTGAAAAACACAGTCAAAGGTCAAGTATTAAGAAAACATAACTCTACGCCAATATTTCATAGGGATGATGATAAATTGAAGTTTTTGAAGTCAGTCTGTATTTGGCTAAGAAAATGGAAATCTTTAGAAACTTGTGTAGGTTTGACAAGAGATACTTATGAAGCTATGTTGCATACCACATCTGTCATAATTGATATTTCAAGGTATTGTTTTGAAAATTTTAATTTTGTGGTGTACATACTTCTTGGGAAGTTTCAAACTGACAATATAGAAAAAAGATTTAGTAGGTACAGGTCACTTTCTGGATGTAATTATAATGTAGCTTACAGACAAATTGTTGAGTCTGAAAAAAAAATAAGACTTCAACACTTACTAAAGCAGCGAGATCTGGTCTTTCTCAAATCTTGTACATCAGCTGAATGTTTTCAAGATGAAGTTAATATTGAGAAATTTATGTTTATAATAAACTGCAGTAATTATTTGGAAGCATGTGAAATCGATATTTCGTCTCAAATATGATATGATTAATTTAGTTTTAAAGTCCCTCGGGAACTCTTTGATTTTCCGGAATAAAAAGTAGCCTGTGTCACTCTCCAGGTCCTCAACTATGCCCATGCAAAAAATCACGTCGATCCGTAGCTCTGTTGTGGCGTGATTGAAGGACAAACAAACATACGAACAAACCAACAAACACACTTTCGCATTTATAATATTAGTATGAAGTATAATGTATGTGTTTTACCTACAAGTTATTGCGTTGACTATAGGTTGACTACTTTTGTACTTGCTTGTAAATGTAATTTCTTTGACTATTTTTATAAAAAAAATTATATTGTGTATTACCTAAAAGAGGAATTAGATAGAGATTTTATTAAGTCATTTGTTGACTAAATAGGTTGACTATTTTTATACTTGCTTTTAAAGTTGTCTACTTTTTTATAAACATATGTTTTACTCTATAAAGACTCTATGACATTGTTTTAACTAAATTTTTGCTATTATCGGCTATTTCATAGTGATTGTCGACCGAGCGAAGCGAAGGTCTTTGAGTCTACTTGAGTGAATTTGCACTTGTCCGTCCGTCCGTCCGTCCGTCCGTCCGTCCGTCCGTCTGTCAGAGCCTTATAACTTCTAAATTACTGAACGTAATTACTTCAATTTGAGATATAATATGTAAACCGATGGCCTCCAGCCGAAAATGGCTTAAAAAGTTATAAAAATCTTTATTTCAGGGGGGCTCTCATAGAAGCGAATGCGAAACAAAAAAAAAATTTTTGCATTTCATAGAGTTACAGTACCTCATTTTAAAGATAATTTGGAACAGAGTACAAAAGTATTTTTTTTTAATTTTTTTCCTAAAATTGACGAAATGGGGGGCTTTCAAAGTGGAGATTATATTTGACCTCACAACGGAATAACCATTGAGAGCTGTTCCTTGAAAGTTTTATAATTTTAGCGTAATATCATGTACTTGAACAACAAATACTAAAATTAGATAAATGTAATAAGGAAACTAAATTATTTAACTTTTAATGAGCAGCAACAACAGAACTTCACAATGATGTCAATAGATGGCGCTCTCATCTCATTTAAAGCAAATGCAGCTATAATATGTAACATATTATCATTCAATTAAAATTATTATTTAGTCATTTAGCAAACATCAATAAAACTTCACGTTGCAGTTTGTTTTTACATGTTTTCTGATCGTGTCGATAGTTGACGCTGTGTACAAGTAATTTAATTTGAATGTTCCAAAAAACTATACCTAAGTTTGATTGAGGCCTTGAGGATTTCACTATAACAGTTCCCTAACCTTTACGGGCTACCTATGTTAAGTTAGTTGACACTTTCTGTCAACTTCGTTATTACGAACCTCTACGGGACAACTAAAGGTGAAAATGACATTGGGATGTTAGGATTGTATTTAGGGGCTACAAAGGGGATGATTTAGGTATGGTTGGTGAAAACGGGCATAATAATAATGTCAATTTTGATCGTCATGTATCTATTGAATGAATAAGTAATAATGGGAAACCGTTACCGCGAGGTCTCAGTTCGGGGCGAACCACTAGTATGATGTAGTCTAAATTATGTTGAAGTTGATAATACTCTTAAATATTGTTTTTTCTTTTAAGTAATAATGCATAGACGCTGCCGAGTTTCTTGCTGGTTCTTCTCGCTAGGGTTAGAGCAGCATTCCGAACCAGTGCACAGTGGTAGATTCTTCTTAAAAAGGCAATGAAATAAAAACAAGCTAAATAATAAGAAACCATTAAATAAAGAGAATATTCACTTTGTGAAGAAGTTTTATTTTATTTTTTGATATACCTACCTACCTACTTTATCATTACCTATCTAAATATCTTCCTTAATTGTTTTAAGAATCTTTTAACTTAGGGAACAGTGCAAATTTTATCAAGATCGGGTCAGTAGTTTCAAAGATATGTACCATAATGTCGTTTACATTGTAACTTTGTTACATCATTACCTTTTCAATTCACTTTTCGATGTTTCTAAAAACACAAAATTATGTAATTATTTAATATGTTAGTTCTCATTCATGTGGACGCCTTAAAAATAAAGCAGCTAATTAGTATAAGTAAATAATTATCAACACCGAAGACCGAAGTCTATACTGATCTATACATTCGTACTGATTTTTCATTTTACCCATGGGCCTACCAGTGGCAGTAAATTGCGACGTTGCCACATTCACTTCATGGCTCCCTACAGGAGATAGAGACGGCTATGCTATCACAGATTAGGTATTAGTTACTACGTAACAGATGCGACAGTGACTTTTTCTACACCCAGTTTCCAATTGATCCGTTTTGGCGCTGCTGTAGCGTTGCAGCTAGGGCTTACCCAAGTCGATAACTCGTTATCGATACTTTAGTGATGTACTTCTATCGACAACCAAATAATGTAGGGATTTCCTAAATACTTAAAATTAAAAACAAAAAAGTTAAATTAAAAACTTATTTATTTAAAACTTTTTCCTTAATTTAAAACACTTATATTTTACACAAGCTATTTCTTGAATATCAGCCATTTCTGATACGTATTTTTCTTCCATGTCCCCTTTTAATATTTTATTTTAAAACTTTTTCTTTAATTTAAAACACTTATATTTTACACAAGCTATTTCTTGAATATCAGCCATTTCTGACACGTATTTTTCTTCCATGTCCCCTTTTAATATTTTATTTAACATATTGCACCAATTGTGCACATATTGTAATCTTATAAAATGTTTTAAAAATATATTTTTTAGATAGTAAAGTAAGATTACAATTTACAGAAAATAATTTAAAACGTAAACTAAAATCATATTTTTTGGATAAGTTGGTTTGTTAATGTTATTATAGGTATTTGTGTTCAACAGAATTGGCTTATAGCTCACAATTTAAACCTAAGTGGTTTTTTGTGTGCTATTAAGAACATTTTTGTATATTCCTCTTATTTGATAATAAAAAAAAAAAGTATGAATAGATGTGTCGTCTAATTTCAAACACAGCCATATCCATATAGGTTGATTTAGCAGTAAGACAAATTTTCTGTGTGTTTGGATTAATGATTAAATGGAAATGTCACAAAATAAAACAATTTTTGAACAGTAGTATCAATATTCAAGCACTTTTGAATTTATTCGTTTTAGTAGTATTATAAGCAAAACAGTGTCTCAAAAAATAGGATATAGCGGGAATTGTTATTCAGTTCATGATCTGACTGCTTTTGATAATGAGATTATGGATCTGGCTGTTTTTGGTACTAACTTCAGTGAAATACGTCACTTATACAGGATGTGCTTTAAAGTTGTTTTATAGAAGGAACGAAACCATAGCTGCATGATTTTTAATTGCTTAATTACAATATTGGGAAATCAAACTACATATTAGGGTATGATTACTACTTATTTTAATAAAAATGATAAATAAAAAATACTACACAAAATTTTCTGATTCTTCCAAAGGTACGCATGGTAAATCTGCATTAGCCAAGAAACTTTGATTAGTTTCTTCGACGTTTTTAAAAAAGTTTAGTGAATTAATGCTTCGCCACTCTTCCCCATAGTGTTTCATCAGTAGAGAGACAACATCCTTGATCTTTGCAGAGTTAATTTGGTTTCCTCTCGGAATCACAGATGGTTCCATTTCAGAGCAACTTTTGCCCTTTTTAGTTACATATTTGGGTTCACAAAAGTCGTGTTTATAATTTTCTTCACCTTGGATGCTCACATTTTGCCTCCCTCTTTTCAATATGAATCGTTTAGTCAAATTAAATTTAAAATGCCAAGTTCCTAATGGTTTGAATATCTTAGAGGCTTCTTCTTTCCAATTACGGACATCAATATCATGTGTCAGGTGATAAACATTACCATGCTTTTTAAATATCTCCACATATGATTGTGGATCACTAATAACGGATATCTTTTTTATTTCCTTCTCTATTTTAGCAAAAATCCTGTCGGGTGGCAAAAATGAATGGCCTACCATAGGAAAAATAATATTTATTTCTTTAATTTGTGGTGGGGCATGAGATAGAAGCCATTTACTGCACATACCTATGACGGTACTATTTTTATTCTGCCCACCGCAGCCATCAGCAAAAAGTCTTATTATTTTTTTATTTTCTCCTATTTCCAAATTTGATAGTAAATGGAATACAGCAGTCGCTATTTGATTAGATGCCTTGGCGTTTTCGGTTTCATTCCAATAATATATGTGAACATTATCCAATGGACTCTTAGAGCTTCCAACAACAGCAGTAAAATTATAAAAGTTTATTTGTCTACTGAAATAAGCCGCTTGGTCCGGCAACTTTGGTAGAGCATTGTTTTTTTGACAATCGAATGAAATTATCTGCACATGATCTTCTTCTTTCCTTAACAAATCATAAAACGCTTTGGCCTTTAGAGAATGCAGTCTTTTTTGTGTTACTAAATTTTGTTTTTCCTGACCATTAGTAGCATTTTGGATTTTCCTTGTCAATTCAGCACAGCGAGAGCATGTGTCTTTCATAGGTGATCCGAAACCTGCATTATATTTTGTATTGAATATTTTTCTAAAGAATGATTCTTTTACTTTCAGTTCAGGGTTTTCATTCATTTCATCATTATACATTTTCCAAAGTTTTTTAATATTTAACTCTGCTGGTAAGTATACCCTAACAGAAGACTTACTTCGGCAATAGTGGGGCTCAACTGCTTGTAGAGTCTCAATAAATGCCTGTACTTTTTTATTTTTTTCCAAGAATTGCATCTTTTTGCGATCTCCCCCTCTATTCTCCTTCGCCAGAGATCCTGCATCTTTAAAGGATCGTTGCAGGACACCGGTAACTCTGTCTTTACCAATGTTCAAAATATGCAGAAATGCTTTTTTGCATATTTTGATTTGCTTCTGTGGATTGTTTACTGTAATGTAATAATCTGCACTCATGCTTTTCGGCCCTCTTGCTCCAGTTTTAAGCCTTATTCGCTCACATTGTTTTAAACGACAATGTCGTAAAATAAAATTATCTTGATCAACTTTGTTACACAACTTATAAAAATTGCGATGCATCCTCGAAACGTTTTGTGTTGATAATGTACAACATTTAAAAGTTTTATTACTTCCATGCTGACATGGAGGAAGACTTGGCAGATGTTTCGATGCATATCTGAAAAAAATCAAACAAAGTCTCATTATTATCATATTAATATTATGAATGCGAAAATGTGTTTATTTGTCCTTCAATCACGCAGCAACAGAGCCACAAACTGATCTTTTTTGGCGAAGTTGAGGACCTGAAGAGTGAAATAGGCTGTTTTTTATCCCGGAAAATCAAAGTGTTTCCGATTTTAAAAACTAAATCCATGCGGTCGCAGTTGTGGACATCAGCTAGTTTTATAATAAATCATTTAAGGTAAATAAACTGAATGAAAATAATGACAATGAAAATGACATGTGCATTACTTCTATAAATCTAAGTAGAGGTATTCAGTATTAAACAAAACATACATGGAATTGAATGCGTAGGTAAAAATTTAGAACATACTGTGTATGAATCCTAAACAAAACAATACTCACCGATTGCGTCGTTGAACTTCTCTTTTCCAATTTTTTTTATTAACACACCGTTTTCTTGCCTTATCGGGAGGAACTTGTTCAACATTTTTGGGTAAATCACTCATTATTTTTAGTTTAAACCATAAAAAAACACTGCACATAAACACAGCAAATCTAATAAAATCGCCATTAAGCGCCATGACAGTTAAGCGTTGTATTCTGAGCGCTGATTGGTCAGTATGGATGTTGCGGCATTTGATTTGCACCAGACAAGGATGTGGCGGATTTTGAAATAAACAGCTGTTGTTTATCATTATTTTCTTAGGATCTGACTTATTTCGCTGGTAAATGAGTTGTGGCTCTATTAGATCTCTACAATGACAATACCATAGACAATTTTCTTTATTTTTTTCAAATTTTGGATGTGGCGGTGTTTGAAATTAGACGACACAGATATTTTCATCCGTAGAGCTGCTTCTGTAAGTTTATAAGCAACCCTTACACTGGTTTTTTTGTCATTTTACGAAATATGAAGCCAGCAGTATATGCTGAGCATTTCACTTTAATTTTCTCTAATATAATTTGATCACTCAATATAGACTCACTTGGACAATCTCGTTCTTTTTCCTGTGAAGTGGATGGGATTTGATTACAATCATTAACATTTTTTTAATTTTCATCTAATTCATCTTGAAATAAAAAAAAATTCCATCCAATAATGTATCACCATTATCCACTTCACAGTTTGCGAATTTTGAATGAGGGCACAAAAAATTTGATAAAATTAATGACTTAAATGAATAAAGAAATGTGTTGATATGTGAATTAATATTCAATAATTTAGAGCCCTTCCAAAAAAATTTACTAATCGGTCTTGATTAATAAATCTTGGATAAAAATACTCTATGCTGTACTTTTTGAATAATAATTTGGATATCCTTATGAATCTCTAAGGTTATCCAACCTACTAGGGATGAAAAATGCACAAGTCGAGGTTTTCCTGATTGTATAGCAAGTTTGCTAGTACTGTCTTCAAATTTTAAATCTTTAATTTTTTTATAGCTTCTGTCCAAAATGTTTTGTGCGGGGAATTAATTTTAACTGCTTTATGCAGTTTTCCTTTGGCTGCACCACCATGTCAAATAGTTTATCGAAAAATTCAACAACTTCTGCCCTTGTCTCCATAGTACTTGTCTTTCCAGTGTGAAAGTTATCTGAAAAATATTAAAAATATACATAGGTAAGTAAAGTATGTAGGTTGATAGTACATGTAAATTTTTATTATTAGAACACTAACTTTAAAACATGGTTGATTTGTGACTAATATTCTTGTAAATTATTGTCTTTACATAGAAATAGATACAGTTAATTTATTAATAAGAATAATTTTTATGGGCATTGGCACTCTTAATAATTCTATGCTAGTTAAGTCATACTAATATTATAAATGCGAAATTGTGTTTGTTTGTTGGTTTTTCCTTCGATCACGCCAAAACAGAGCTATGGTACGTGATTTTTGCATGGGTATAGTTGGACCTGGAGAGTGACATAGGCTACTTTTTTATCCTGTAAAATCAAAGAGTTCCAGAAGGATTTTAAAAACTAAATCCACGCGGATGAAGTCGCGGGCATCAGCTATTAATTCATTTGTATACTTACTGAGTGCATTGGTGTATTTTAGCATTGCAGCAGTTCGAGCACTAAACAAGCAGCAACGCTGACTTTCATTTTCTTTATCATTTAATTGATCCCATGACGATCGATTCGCGTATCGCATCACAATCCTAAAAGCTGCACGCTATTAAAGATTATCGCATCAAACAACGGAGGAGAATTTGGAAATTAACTCAGCAAATGCGAGGAAAACTCGGCAGTCGGATGTCGGTTATCAACACGTTATCAACAAAATCAAAACAAAAATGGCGACATATGTTAGCGCGTAGTGTAAGTTAGCGACAAGTTAACGAGTCCAAGCTAGGTGTGTATACTGTATTCTGTGGCCCAAGCTAACGATTGCAGCGCCAAAACGGCTCATTTGGAACTAAGCTGTCATAGCCCTGACCCCTATGACTGTGTCTTTAGAAAAACCAATGTTGACCAATGTTATGATTTTTGTTTAACTGGCTTTACGGCTCTGGGTTCCAGCCCTTCTGAGCCTGCTGTGGTTAGAGCATTGAGCAAGGAACAAGGAACATACCAAAGAGTATAATAATAATAATATATAGAACATACTACTGGACATAGGGTAGACCGGGTACAATAGTAACATGGGGCAATAGTAACATCGTCGATATTTCGACAACTACATAAAAAAAATCTTGTGTGAGTGCATGCTTACGTGCCTCGAGCGGTTCTCAACCTGCTCACCAGCACAAAACACTATTACTCCTAGCGGAGTCCTAGCTCACCAGTCGGCGACTTGATACGGTGAGAGATGGATGAGCTATTCAACAATTTTTGTTTACGAGTGTCCCCAGTAAAAATTTGCGCTTTATGTATTGGCTCATTATTCATTAAAAATACTTTTAATGCTAAATCGTAATTAATATTGTATCCACTAAATATCAACGCTTCAATTGTGTAGTAGTTTGAAGGTCAGTTTCATTTAAAACGGAAGTTATTTTAACTTTTCTGGTTTTGGTCACTTTGGCACAATTGTAACAGCACATTCGGGGTCATTTGAAACGTTACATTTGACCCCACGGTACAAATAACCCCGAGCCATATTTTCATATAATGAATTTTATCTGTTATTTAATTAAAATGAATTTCATCCATGTATCTACATACTATGTTCTCCTAACAAAACCTAATGTAATTGCTGCAATTGTAAGGCATTATATTAATCATGGAATAATTTCGAAATCGAATCTGGTGCCGATTACAAAATCTCTAAACTAAAATTTATTTGATCGGTATAAAATAGTAATACACTTCGCCAGAAGGAGGAATATTTTGAAAATGATAATTTTTAGACCAGTCAAATTACTTTAATTTAGAGATTTTGTAACTTCGAATAGGCACCAATGCTGAACTGGAGCTTCCATTCTATTGAGTTTAAAAATTATGGTTTAAAGGAGAGAAATTTAAGTTTGTTATATTTCTTACTTCCGTTTGGACGCAATAACTCAGTTGAAAAGAGCATTCCAGAATTATGACTAATAAGTGTGGAACGGGGTTAATAGTACCAGGGGTCAATTGTAACTCCATACAAAATGTGATTTTTGAAAAAAGTGATCTATCTCTTTTAGTTTTTAATACAAATAGCTTACAAAAAGAAATGCGAGTAATGTTCTTTAGCTATATTATTTATAACAAGTTACTTACTTCCGTAACAAGCTAAAATAATTATATTCTTCGTCGTTAAACTTAAAAAGTTATAATTTTCATTAAAATGTTAATTCTGAGACTTATGACTGATGTAACTTATCAGACCGATTAAGTTCAAGGAATAATAATAAAAATATTTTGATTAAATCATACATATGGCTTTAATTAACTTCCAAAGTTGTGGTACAATTGACCCGTACTTGGGGTCAATTGTAACAGTGGGTATCCCTGGACAAAAATTCGATTTATACAATGTTCTGCAACAATGAATAAAATCAGACACTACAAAAGCATAGAGCATAAAGCTGAGTATGCTATGTTTAAACCGTGTTCAATAGAAACTTGTAGATTCTGAACTACAAGCTGTTGTTTAAAAAATGTTACTATCGTCCCCGGTCTACCCTACTGGAACATACTGGAACATACTAGCACCTAGCATTCTCTGTCTACGTACTAGCCACAGATTAGAGGATACTATACCACAGATGTTTTATTGATTTCAGTGTTGCCATGTCCAAAATCTGGTCGACGGAGATACGGAATACCCATGGAATACCGTACAAAAGATACGGTAGTTTCCAAGACATTACGGTGATTTTTATTGAAATAACGGTGCACTAATTTTAATAAAAGAACCATTTTAAAGCACTATTTTTTAAATTGAAATACTAAAAATGGCCAGGTATAAATTGACTTACAAACAAAATTCAGAAAAAAAAACAATTACCGTTGAAGCACGACAACGCCCAACGGTGATAATAACTACCGTAATCATCAGGGATTGAAATCTTACTAAAAATAGAGGAGGTACCTAACTGTTCGAATTATGCGGTTTATTCATTTAAATAATTCTGTATTGAAAAACAGTCTCTAAAAAACATTGCTGCCAAACGCAGCTTTGCTGCTGAAAACGATAGGCAGCATTTTCAAAAATGTACGCATCCTACGAATGGGTTGGAGTTCGTAGTATTTATTTATTATTACGGGGATGCCCTGTACATCGCGTCGGCGTAACAATTTGAATGTATGTGATAGGTATGAAAAGAATAAAGAATTACATATTTTACTGATAGTTGATTTAAAAGATTTGCGGTTTGGATTTACTTGATTCCTTCGAGTAGTCAGGTCGTCGTCGACCGTCGTTACAATCTTAAATAAAATAGTAAACTAAAAGAAAATGAGTGAATAAATAACAGTCAAATACCCAATTGTCCACAGTTGGACAACAGGTCGTTTTGACGACCTTACACTGGCTCAGTGGTGAGCGCTGTTGCCTTATAACTGGGAGTTCTCGGGTTCGATTTCCGGCGGGGTCAATTTGGGAATTTATAATTTCTGAATTGTCTCTGGTCTGGTCTGGTGGGAGGCTTTGGCCGTGGCTAGTTACCACCCTACCGTCAAAGACATGCCGCCAAGCGATGAAGCGTTCCGGCACGATGGCGTGTAGAAACCAATTAGGGATATAGGTTGAATGTTCACTGCCATACCCCTTCCAAGTTAGCCCGCTAACATCTTAGACTGCATCGTCACTTACCATCAGGTGAGATCGCAGTCAAGGACTAGCTTGTCATCGAATAAGGTCTTGAAAGGATCACCACAGAACACGATCTTGTGCCGCCTGCATCCAGCGACTGGCAGCGACTCGCCTTAGAACGACAGTCACCTTAGTCAGACAGTGGGCGGGGTCCTACTCGATAAGTTATTGGTCCATGTGACATGTCCAATATGCCGGGAGCCTTTAGGCTCGAGAAAATTAGCGGCCACCAAGTGCGGACTGCGGGCATATATATTGTTGGCGATATGTCGCTAAAGCTCTATAATAAAATTCCTTCGCTCCACTCGGGCTGATAGGCTCGCGTCATTCAGGATCTCCTTCGCAAGCTTCTGGCTCGTCTAGACTTTACAAGTGGAGTTGGGGCGTTAGCATTTCGTTTTTATTTTTAGGAAACAATTTGTAACAAATTCGTAAGTCCTACTAATATTATTATAAAATGCGAAAGTTTGTGAAGATGGATGAATATTTGAAAACACCACAACGAATGTACAGATTTGGCTGGGAATGGAGATAGCTCATATCTAGGATTAGCACATAGGCTACATTTTATCTCGGAAAATTAGTTCCCGTAGGAAATAAAATCCTTAATCCACGCGGACTAAGTCGCGGGCATCATCTAGTATTGAAATAAAACAGCTGTACCGCAACCGCTTCGGGCACGGGCGAGATGATACTCCTAAAAGCTCCTACCGCAGCGTATGATTTAGTACACACGTGCTAATAATAAATAATTGTATGCTACTGAGTTAAGGTAAAGTAGCCTTCCTAATTCCATGACGGCAATGTCCAGCTCGGAATTTGTGATAAAGCCTTAAAGGTTGTTAAATCAAATAAACTTTCATTTGTTGTTAAATGTTTTATTGATAATATTATTTAAAACATATTTTTATCTTTCATATTGTATACAAATACATAATTCTGTATCATGGTGTCGGTATGTTGCTTAGCTGTAAACAAAAAATAATGTTAAACTTGATTTGACAAAAATTAAGAATTCAACAGTCCTTTGACTATTTCGTTTATTTAATTGTAGGCCAACTTGTGGCTAATAATAATTTTATTTTCGCTGCTTGCCTTAATAAAGTAGGGTAGATTGTTGTCGCGATGCCCACGAAACTGTAAAGAAAAATAAATGATACATTAAAATGTGCACACGTTATGTAAAAATTATTTTAAGGATACCAAAGTTTATCAGGCCTGTTGAGCTTGTAAACCATCACTTAACAATTTGGTACAGTTTTATCATCATAGGAAATGTAGCCGACCGCATATCAGAATTCTTTCCCACTAGAACCAAAACCCACCATTCAAGTTTGCTAGATCTTTGACCGTTCGCAGCTTTACGAAACAAAGTTTTATGTCTGGTAATAAAAAAAAATTTGTATAATACACACTGGTCGATTGATATTGATTGATGATGATGGTCGAATAATAAAATATCTATGTTCAAACTTTGACGGAATGAAAATGAAAAGTTCCACTTTTGATTGGAATGACGTAACGAACGACGCCATGACACCGGTGAGCGTTTTTGCGTGAATTTAAAAACTTATTTTTTGCTGAAATAAGATATTCTTTCGAAATAGTAGATACTTCCGAACGATGGGGCTGGCATTCTTTTTTTTGTTAAAGAAAAGCCTCTTAAAAAATTTAGAAAAAAAAAAGCATCATCCAACAGTTTTTCAAAATCGGTCATCATGCCTATTGTGGTGATAGGCTGATATGGCGTTCTTGCTGCAACAATGCATTATAGCCAATACTGCGTCAGGATCAGTGGTTGACTGATCTTGACTACTGTGAGATAGTTTAAAAATTATTGCTGCAGTGCGAGAATCGCTAACACCTCCATCACCATACCGCGGCATATTGACATGATAAAAGCAATTATTGTGATAGCCTAACGTTTTATCTTGCGAATCACTCCCACCCCTCATGAGGAATCTTCGGTGTGTTCCGATACACTGCGAGCGTTGCTCAGTGCTCTCATGTGTGAAAAATTCGTTCCGCTATAAACTGCCAGTACACTAACTCAGTACCCTAGGGTATATGAAGTCATAACTCACCGCCATTTTTGTACTGTGAGCACTAGCGCTTAGCTCTCAGTACTTTTGATCAAGTTATCGAAAAACAGAACAGCGCCTAGAAATTTTGAAAAAATGGGGATGACAGTATACTGGACTGTGTTCCGTTTCAAGCAGTAACCAGTATTGCAAACTAAAAAGGAACGGCTTCACAGTATACTGGATTGACATCACGCCTTACAGTGATCCAGTCACCAGTGTAAAGTATGTACCAATGGAGTTGAAACAAAAAGTAAATAAACCCACCTTTTCGTTAACACGTAACTTAGTCAACACTTTTCACTATGATAAAACAATTAAATATTCACACAAACGCCTTGTGGTCAATCAACAACATCTAAAGTAAAATATACACGTAATATTTATTGAATTTATACACTATTTCATCAAAATTTTTGATAAAAACTATATGAAAACACAAATTGTGACCCACAGAATAATCGACAATTTTAGTTTTGACGTGACGTAACCTTGGATTTCTATAGTGTTGAGCCACGTTGAGCAGAGATGACATTGTGCCCACAGACTATAAATGAATGAATAATATGAAGTGAGCGACCGTAAACATCGAATACAATTCGTTCAGATTCGAAAACTTAATCGATTTATTTAAATCAAGCTATTTTACAATAGCGTCTCTTACCAACTCATTTGATATATAGACTAGTTTGATATATAGATAATATAATTTTATCTAAATATTACGTTTACGAAAGAGCAGGTACCTATTTAATTCTATTAAAACTCGTAAATTACGTATTTCCATTATCACTTACAAAGTTTCCGATAAGAGCCCGGCCACACTGCGCTTTTCAGATGCGCGTTTTAAAAACGCGCAGTAACAGTACTGCGCGTTTTCGCGTTTTTATAGCCTTTTGTTCTTTATATTTTCCATATGTGAACAATAATACGCTAGTGTCCGTGTATCTGTCTGTTACCTTGTAGCTCTCTAACGAATACACCGATTTTTTTGCGGTTTTTTCTATTTGAAAAACGTGATCGAGATTGATTTTAGCTATGATTCACAAAGATCTGCTTAGGCGTTTGAAGATCATCAGTTCATTTCCTACTTGTCCCCGCCATATTGGAATTCTTTGTTATTGGACCGATTTCGTTCAAAATCGATATTTAGGCTTCCTTGGGGCCAAAAAAGAGGAAATGGATTCTAAAATTTTAAAAGTCACAGTCAAAGTTTATAAGTTTCCTCGATCTTAGCTTGCACTATCCCATTTTCTTTGGCGTTTTCCTCTCCAGACAAGGGTTGCCTGGAAGAGATTGCTTTTGCAATAAGGCCGCCTTTGCACCTTGTACTTATTTTCTTTTGTTGTATTTCAACCATTATTTCTTGTTGTGCAATAAAGTATTTTCTATTCTATTCTATTCTATTCTAAGTCACCGCCATATTGAAATTCTTTGTTGTTGGAACGATTTCGTTCAAAATTGATATTTAGGCTTCCCTGGGGTCAAGAAAGAGGAAATGGATGCCAAAATTTTAAAAAGTCACCGCCATATTGAAATTTTTTGTTATTCAACCGATTTGGTTCAAAATCGATATTTAGGCTTCCTTGGGGCCAAAAAAGAGGAAATTGATTTCAAAATTTTAAAAAGTCACCGCCATATTGAAATTCTTTGTTATTGGACCGATTTTATTCAAAATCGATATTTAGGCTTCCCTGGGGTCAAGAAAGAGGAAATAGATGCCAAAATTTTGAAAAGTGACCGCCACATTGAAATTTTTTGTTATTTGACCGATTTCGTTCAAAATCTATATTTGGGCTTCTCTTGGGCGAAGAAAGAGGAAGTCCTGGGGTCACCCAGGGAAGCCTAAATATCGATTTTGAACGAAATCGGTCCAATAACAAAGAATTCCAATATGGCGGGGACAAGTTGGAAATGATCTTCAAACGCCGAAGCAGATCTTTGTAAATCATAGCTAAGATCTATCTCGATCACGTCTTTCAAATAGAAAAACCACATAGAGCTGTATCGAGAGGTCCTACTAGGTCCTACTACTAAATTACTAGGAACCTACCTTTTTGTATTTTTTAAAATCAAAAATTAGTGATTCTTTATTGTAGGAAATGAAATTATTTTTTTCTTCAGAATTAATTCGTTCAATAGTTCATTCCATATTCATTCCCGATATAGTTCTGCAATGGTACATCACTAGAGGTCATGACAAAATAAAGTCACGTGATCGGTAACGCCATATTTATTTACTGTTTGTTTCAACTCCATTGGAATGTACTATAGATTGGAACACACCCCTTATTAAACTAGCGGCACGCTATGATGGCCGGTTTGACACATTACAATAGTGATGTGGAATGTCAATTTATCCTCGAACAAAAAACAATTAAGTTTTGTTTTTGTACCTGATTAAATAGGTTTAATAAAACAAAAATGTATATGTTTATTTAATTTATTTGAACGAACTGAATATTTGAATGATAAATAGTTACGAAGGCGTATTACGAACTCACGTGTCTGACTATTTAGAACAGTTCTCTGCGTACGTTCGGTCATATCGACGAAATCCACAACAAAGGGCTTGAACAGAGTCCAAATTAACGAGCAAGGGTCAACAGTAATGCAGTATCAATATTTGAAATCCAAAGCCAGGTCAAAACTATATCACAATCGCATTGCACTGACAGTTTATACTTTTCGAAGCAACGTCAATTCGAAACTGCTTTGTTTTGCATTGAGCATTGACGCGAGTTTGCCGGAGGTAGTAGTTGTGCTAGCCAGCGATCCTATGTGACGATCGTATTAGATTCCATTTTTAAAAATTTTCAATTTAGAAAACCAAATGCCGAGTTGTGGTATATATCATATAAAAATAAAAATTTTACCTTTTGTATGAAACAGCTGATATTTTTTTGCGATTTCAGAGGTTTGTCCACATAGTGAAAATTGTTCATATTCACAAGTACATTCACCCCTTAAATGGTGCAAACTGATTTTTCTACACTTGTATACATTTTAGAAATCAATTTAATAAATAAATTTTGAGTCCTAAACCTAAAACTACATTCGATAAAATTTATGAATCTCTGCACATCACTATCGTCAATAAAGTAATACAATTATTTCCTTCAAAGTCGTTATCAATTAATACGGAACTTCATGAGCGGACAAACGTCAAACCGGCCATCATAGCGTGCCGCTAGTGTAGGTTGACCAAGGAAGAGTTTCATCTGAATGTTCTCACCTTTTGCATTTGTGTTGTGTTATGAGCAGGATTAGCTTTTATTAGGAGCTGTCAGAGTTGAGAGATCTGCACAGAGAAATACGACTTAAATAGAATATTAATTACGAGTTTACTATGTGTAAATACAATAAGTAGCTATATATCAGGCCTGTTGAGCTTGTAAACCATCACTAAAAAATTTGGTACGGTTTTATCATCATATTCGAAAATACACCCATATTTTAAGTGCCATTATGAAATAAGTAGGTACTCCTTTTTTTGCCAACTTATCAAAGTGATAAAACGATAGTTACAGGTGAAAAAAGCCGAAGCCATAAAAATTCTAATTGGCAGCAGGTTTCAATAATCTAAAATCTACAAAATTGAAAGTCTATCATTTAAAACCAAACAATATAGTGAAGTCAGTATTGAGTTATCAATCCACACAGAGAATTGAGTTATCAATCCACACAGAGAATGCAAATGTTTCAATCTGTTTAATAATATATTAAATTGTTTATCAATTCCAATTCGCAATTAAAGCCTCAATAGCCCAACGGTTAAAGGTGCGGACTTAAAACTGAAAGGTCGCAGGTTCAATTCCCACCCGTTGCACTATTGTCGTACCCACTCCTGACACAAGCTTTCCGCTTATTGGAGGGGAGAGGAGAATATTAGTCCAGTTCAACTTGATTGATATTCTTTTTAAAAAAAATGGTTCTGGATTAATTTTTCGACCTTCACTTTATAGATTTTGGCTTAGATAGGCTTGTATTATATATACTTGTATTATAACTGGGGGTGATAATTATTATAAAATATATCAAAGCTAGTTATACCGTATCACGGCTCACTATAAATAATCCAAATATTGGATTAACCATAATTTCCCTTTGATAATAATAATTATCTAAAAATAATGAATGTGCTTTTAATTACCTGAAATTCAGCAGAGCGAATTTCCTTTTGTACCTGTGGTAAATAAAAAGGCATATTAATGATTGATGGCAATCAATTAAGGTCAATAATTACTATTTTTAATTGTTTTAATCAGAATAATATTATTATTTATTTTGTCCTCAAATTACTTCAGAACAGGTCTGTTAACTCATCATAGAAATTTGACTTTGTAAAACAATATTGATTTGAAAACTGGAAATTATTTTTGTTGATATTATAAAACAATTTCATTTTTGTTAGCATTTTTATGCTAATAGTTCTCATTGAAATTACCTTAAATTCACGTTAAATAAGCACGACAGGACTGTAGAGTGGTCCATATACCTGTAATGACAATAATGAGCTTTAAAAAATCCTTTAAAAAATCAATAAAATATATGAAATTGTATGCTATCATCAGAATAATTATTAATATTTTTTTGTCCCCAAATGACTTCAGAACAGGTCTGTTAACTCATCATTGAAATAAAATAAATAATATGAATAATGATATTTCATTCTATTGTAGTATTAATTGTAAAGGGAGAAGAACTACAAAACTTCTCGTCGCCTACAACATTTAAAACCAGTGGAAAACTTATTTTGACTCAAAAAATAAGTATAAATTAAAAATTTTATTTTAAAAAACAAGCTTTTAGTAGCTGGCTACATCATCACACCCTGGTTATCATCTAAGACCAGAGTACTTGTCAAGACGAATCAAACGAGACCAAACTCGATGAGTTTACGTCGTTTTATTACAGAGTTCCGATATCAATCTTCCAGCTCCATCATCAGATCAGCTCCGTGTATCATATTATTGTATAGTCATCCGATTTACATATCATACATGCATTTTAGCTCAATCGAAAACCGAGAAGTGGTTCTAATTATTCATCTTGCAAGATTTGACCCAAACATACATACATTGCAAGTTAAATAAAAGCTTGTAAAAAGCACTCACTTGAAATATAAGGTGAAACTGGCATGACTGTGTTCAGTTTGTGATGAACCTGTGAAAATAATATTTTTTTTTTTTATAAATTGATGCTAACAATATACAAATGTCATAGCAAAAGACATGTCCCAGTTTAGTATGAAGGGTGGTTTTTTATTCTGAGTGTCCATTAACTAGAGCCAAACTGCCATCAGGTGAAACAGAAAAAAAAAAAAAATTAAACACCATAAAAGTAATAATTTTAGAGTCCTCGGTTATTTTTTAAATTAATTATGAAAAATATCGTTTGTAGAAAATATTTTTCAATGGATGGTAACACTAAAAACTTTTATAATCTATAGAACTATCAAATCTGGCACCGGTTACTGTCACGTAAATGTCATTTTGAACCAAATACATGTCATTTTGAACCATGGAACTAGGAATCACAGACCAGGAACTAGGAATTACGACTAGGTACTTTTGAACTGCATAAGTTCAAAATGCGCCGTTACTTATTCTTGTCACTTTTGACGCTATTCGAAAATGAAATTCCTTGTTCCCGACAATCACCTGACATTGACAACTTACATAGAATAATATTTTCAGTTTTTTACCGGTGTATAAATCACATGGAACTAGGAATTACAACAAATCACAAGCAAAAAATGAGTCAAAACAAAAATTGTTTTTTTATTATCGGAGGCTTTAAAAAATCTGTAAATTATTTTGATAGAAGCCTTTTGGGATCTCTATCCAACTACATTAAAATCATCCTTTTTAATTAAATTCAAATTTAAAAAACCAATTTTGGACAACTCCTTTTCGCTATTTATCAGATTTGAAATATTATTATTTTTTGTCCTCAAATGGCTTCAGAACAGGTCTGTTAACTCATCACACAGAAGTTATTATTCTTTCACAAAACTAAGATTATTACTAAGAACAACAAGCTATAAATTAGGAAAAATTAAACCGACTAATATATATCGAAATTAAAGGGGTCCCAAGGTGTTGGAGTGGCGACCCCGCGCCGGTAAGCGCAGTGTTGGCAGACCCCCCACTAGGTGGACCGACGACATCAAACGAGTCGCAGGGAGCCGCTGGATTCAGGCGGCGCAAGACCGAAGCCTGTGGAGGTCCATGCAGGAGACCTATGTCCAGCAGTGGACATCTAAAGGTTGATAATGATGAATATATCGAAATAAAGAATAATTGAACAGGAAAAGTGTCCATACCTTGAAAACTACTAAACCAATTTTGAGGAAACCTTACTGTTCCCTTAAATTGCAAGTAAATGTAAGCAAAAAAAAAAGAATGATCACAATCCGAGAGATGAGAGATTTTCGCGAGATGCACAAAACCAGAAAAGTTTAAAGCTCATTTGAAATCCCTTACATTACGTTGAACAAAGAAAGGGACCGCTACAATTATTTAAAGTGAACATTAAACTGATATTATGTAATAGTTTCTTGCAACTAACTTTTTTACTTACATGACGCAAAATGCAAAGCGCGGTCAAGTTGATATTTTCCAATGAACCTGAGACAATAAAATTATTCATTTAAAGAAATGTTGTTAACATACTGCAGTAATATGTCATAATTTTGTGTCATAATCAGAATTGTATTTTTTTTGGTTGTCCTCAAATAACTTCAGAACAGGTCTGTTAACTCATCATAAAAAAACTTCGATGGTCTAGACTCTAGACTCTAGAAGAAAAAACATGTTAAGTAAAAAGTAACTGAGCAAGAAAATGACTAAATCATTTCATTGCCAGTATTTTACAAATTTCTTAAAGGGTTATAACTTGAACAGCATAAATGGCATTATTAAAAAAAAAAAGGTTTACTTTAGGTACCTGAAGTTTAGATGAAGCAAGCAGGAATGTAGAAATTTCCATGTACCTTTAAAATTAAGATTTATTTATTAGAATTGCATGCTTAACAAAATAATAAAACAAATAAAATACAGTTTTTGCTATGAATCAGAAAGATTTAATATTGTTGTCCTCAAATGGCTTCAGAACAGGTCTGTTAAGTCATCATTTTATCATTTGTATTGTAATTGTAACCAGAATCAGATAAATTACCTTCGTATCATATGTATTTTTGTGATAAAGTACCAATAAAACTACAACGATAGGTACAGGTCCCGTCGCGTAAAAAGAACGCTGAGGCAGTGGAGGGGAAGTGTCTGCACGCACGAAAAAGTGTCACGTCCCGCCTAAGCCTACGCGTGCAAGCGAGAGCGCGGAACAAGCGATAGAGGCACGATCGGCCCAAGCGTTGGCTTGTGAATGTTTCTTTATGACGTTATCACGTAAAACTATCGTCCGTAAACAGACTTTACAGACAACCAATAATTCTTTGTGTAATAGTTTTATTGTAGAATCATAATAGGTACTTTATAAGCTACTTAGTACTTTGGAACACCTTCATTCATACCACCAATTCGATCGATAAATCGCTCAGTGCGCAGGTAAACGGTCAGAGTTCTTTTTAGGTGACAGGACCTGTCGATACTCTAAAAATGATCGCAAAGACCTCTGATTGGCTGAATTTATAGCGTTCTTACTGTATCAATGCATTTTAACCAATAGCGGGAGAGTACCAGCCAAGAGGCTTGCGATGGTTACGCTGATGCTAATTTAGACAATACCACCACTTGTACTAATCGAAATTAAATGAACAGAGATAACAGGTTATATTATAGATTTTCTAAGGGTAGTTTACTCTTACTTTAGTAATTGTAATAAGTCTATGAGTTTACTAGAATAAGAATGCAGAATGCTTACCTTTTATTTTTGAGCTGTGTACAAAAACCTGTAAATATAAAACAAATTTAAAATAAATCTATACAGCAAAAAAATTAGCAAATATGTAATCAATCACTTCATAATATTTTTCTGAAAGAGCTACAGCCATTAATTTAAAATTAATATATCATACTATTTTTATAAATGCGTCTGTGTTAATTGGTTTGTCCTTCAATCACGCTGCAACAGAGCTGGTATGGATAGATGTGATTTTTGCATTGATATAGTTGTGGTAGTGGACCAGGTTGTTGCGACATAGGCTACTTTTTATCCCAGAAAATCAAAGAGTTCCCGCGGGATTTTAAAAACTAACTACGTGGATAAAGTCCCGGGCATCAGCTAGTTTATTTAAGTATATAAAATCACTCATGGTCTGCAAAGAAAGCTGTTTTACTTATCACATAGGCTACTTTTTATCCCAGAAAATCAAAGAGTTCCCGCGGGATTTTAAAAACTAACTACGTGGATAAAGTCCCGGGCATCAGCTAGTTTATTTAAGTATATAAAATCACTCATGGTCTGCAAAGAAAGCTGTTTTACTTATCACATAGTTAACTTATAGTATATAGTTAGTAAAACAAAAATTCTCACCTGTTGAAGCAGTATAAGTCAAAGCTCCTAACCAAACATACAAATTGAAACAGCACAGATAAAATAGAAAAATTATAATTTAAAAATTAATTACAGTATAATTAAAAATGTCCAGGTTCCCACTACACTCAGTGATAACAAATGATGCGTGAGACGGGATCTTAATATATTTCATATGAAATCTGATACAGCCGAGTATCACATCTGGTTATTAACAATGCATCTTTTAGATCAATAGTTTAATAATGATATTTTATTGAAAGAGATCTCTCGCTCGAACAACTGAGGCAAAAACAAAATGGTGTCTTTGAACCAAAAAGATGATAAATAATGCGTGAGGCGCGGCTCGAATGTTACATATATTACAGTATTGATTGCATTAGCTACGGCGTTTACAACTTGTCCAAATATTGAGTTAGATCTGGGAGACCCTCCTTCAGTCCTTTCCGTTTTCTCGTTTCCTGGAAAACAAAAATACCATGGTTACTTTTATACTCAGTAAATTATTTATGAATTTTTACTAAATTATAGTTAGAAACAGCCCAGGGGAATTCTTTAGTCATGTATGGACTGCATGGCCCAGTATACATGTAAACTACACGCATACAAAACTTTGGATTAGAGTCTGCATGCGTACAAATGATTCATAAGCTATATTAGCTTCAGTACTTTTATGTGACACTTTTGCGCGTATACATAGAACTCACAATCCGAGCATACTATTCCAAAGTTGTCCAAAAACCTTATGAAGCTATAAAATTGATTGTAAAACTTGTGCATTCAATTTTTTTACTGATATATTAGAATAATGGTTCAGAGTTACACAAGGAGAGTTTCTAGAATGCAAGGACATTTTCGACAATCGCATTTAAGTATCGCTTAACTTCTACGAGTTTTGGACATAATGTATAACAATGGAATGTAATGTAATCGCGGGCGAGAATTGTATGAAGTTATCGCATAGGATAGTCTCATACGACTTCTTGCTCGAGAAACTATTCTTGTGTACAGTTTTTTGCAATTCACGAAGGCAAGTGAGCTTTACTCGTGGTTACTTCGTGTGCATGCACATTGCATAAGTGTGCGTGCCTGTCAAAGCCTAGGTGGGAGCGGGCAGGCGCGAGCATTGCTCTCGCTCACACTTATACAGATACGACACACACACAACCATAAGTCAGTCGCCCTCGTGAATTGCAAGAACTGACGCCTAAGTAATAAATAAAATGTATCGCGCGCGCCGTAGCATGCGGTCCCGGGACATGAGGACAGCGGTCCTGCGCAGCGTTTGGACGCGCGCGCGTCGCTCTGCGTCCGCACGAGCCGGCGGCCTCAGCGCGCGCGCGCCGCGTGCACGGCACGCGCGCTAGGCCGCGGCACGGTGTGCGGACGCGTTTTTATTGAAATACAATTTAAACTGTAATCCTATGTCTAACCTCAGGGATTTCAATGAAGTTTACTGTTTTTAATACGAGAAAGAATGAACATGGACAAATTATATCTATATTAAGACCATATAAATAATTTTTGTCCAACAGGGTTCCAACACCTATGATTTAATTTTATGTAATAAATAATGAAGTGGCACACATCTAGCTCCCATTAATTATGGAGCAATTCCCAAGATAAGGTTCCAAGGTTTTTTCAGAGGTAACCAGGGAGTATATGACACAGAGAGCATGAATGTGTAACAGAGTAAGTGAACTATAACTATACCTATTGTGAACTATATTGAAAAAGAGTAACCGCAGAGTTTCTTGCTGGTTCTTCTCGGCAGGAAGGGCATTCCGAACCAGTGGTAGATTCATAGACTATTCAAAAGCACTTGTTAATTGTTGTTATTTGAATAATATTCAATATAAAGTTTTTTTTAAATAACCAACTTCAAACCTCCCGCTTTACTGCATTACACACACACTATACAAAGTATAAAATTTATTGTTGATATTTTAAAAAACCGCTCGACCGATTTCGTTAAAATTTATGTGGGACCACCTGAGGAGTATAACCTTTCAAACAAAAAAAAGAATTTCCCAAATCGGTTCAGGCGTCTTCGAGTAATCGGTGAACATACATTAAAAAAAAAACAGACGAATTGAGAACCTCCTCCTTTTAAGTCGGTTAATGAGCATTAGAAATGGCTTTGCGGAGTTTTAAGACTATGTTAAAACTATTCAATTCCAAGTGAGTGTTACCTGAACGACGACGTAGGGCTTGGTGCCGGGCTCGCACGGGTCGCCGGGCAGCACCTGCCAGTGGTCGAACACGCACTGCGGGAACGCCTGCCCGCCCGTGTTGGAGCGCAGGTCGGCCGTGAACCCGAACGACTCGTTGACGGGCAGGTACGCCTTCACCACGAACATGGGCGTGCCCGCCACCTGCGACTCCTCGAACACGTGGCCGCGCCGTCTGTTCAGCACGCCGTAGATGCCGCCCACCGCCACCTCGGGGCACTGCGCAGTGCGCCCAACCAAACACGGTTACATTACGTTACGTTCATCATCATTTTCATTAGTATCCCATCAACGGCTAACTACTGAGCGCAGGTCTCCTCTCAGAGAAGTGTTATAGGCCATACTCCACCACGCTGGCCCAATGCGAATTGGCGGACTTCACACACCTTCAAGAACATTATGAAGAACTCTCAGGTGTGCAGGTTTCCTCACGATGTTTGCCTTCACCGTTGAAGCAAGTGATATATAATTGCTTAAACGCACTTGACTCCGAAAAGTCAGAGGTGATCGAACCTGCGACCCCCCGAATAGGAGACCACAATCCTAACCACGAGGCATAGCACTGCTTACGTTACGTTACGTTCCCTCAAATATGGTTAAGCAAAGCAACGGCTGGGGTCATTCGTCATGCTCGTGATCCCATTCCTGCCAGTGGCACCCGGCCACTGGCGGGAATGGGACTACTTTATGTCTGCCCATCTTAAGATATATTGCACTGTTAGTAGGTATGAATTTTTGAAATTTGCCTCATTGTGGAAACACTGCATAAATAGCATACTGCATACATACATAGTATTTATTGTTTGGTAAACTTGTTTGGAAAAGAGCAACCGCCGAGTTTCTTGCTGGTTCTCCTCGGCAGGAAGGGCATTTCAAACCAGTGGTAGAATCAGACGATTCAAAAGCACTTGTAAAAAGTTTATTTGAATAAAAAATATTTATATTTTATTCTATTCTATTCTATTACAAAGTTACTTCCATTGTTTTAACCTATAGTCCACCCTGACACACACACCTTTGAGTACTTCATGGAGAACTCTCAGGCATGCCACAGGCAACTACAATTACTATTTATCTTCAATAGCTTAATAAAACATTTCCAACAAGTCAACAGAATTAATATTCAGTAACTACTAATGCTTTAGGCTATTTGGAATTGTTTTAAAATATTTATGCTAGTGCAAATAAATGATTTTTTTTTTCAAAGAAAATCAGTCAAACTGAAGTTTGACTTGAATTATTGATCCATTTACAGTTTCCATACTTCAATTGGATTCTTGACTTATAAAATTCAAAATTAACATCCAAAATATGGTTGCATCATGCAAATAGAACAAGGATTCGCCGATTGTATTCGTTAAAAATTTGGTAACAATTGTTAGTTCCCCTATTCAGGCAAAGGGTATGTGGGGTGCGCGATGCCGAAACAAAGAACTGTTGCTGTGCCACGTCTCGGAACCGCGGCCTGGCAGCGGCCAGCCCGCTTAGGATAGCACGTGGGGACTCATGCACAACCACTACATTCAGTGCTCTACATTCTTGGTATCTATCTGAATACTATTTTTCCTTACCTGACTTAAAAGGTAACCAAATCGAAGAGAAACGTGCAAGCGACTGCTTAATACAGTTAATTAGTTACTACATTCTTGTTTTTCACTTGTGGCATAGTTTCATTGCCTGTAGGAACATTGTGCGGTAAGATCAACGTTGTGCTTTGTTCACCGTTTAAGACAAGTAAGGAAAAATTAGATTGTACACAAGTCAGTGGATCACACAAACACACTAAATCATCATCGACGTACCTGAATCTCGCACAGGTACACGGGCTCCATGAGGCGCGGCGCGGCCGTCAGCAGGCACGCGTACAGGCACCTCCTGGTTGTTGGAATGATTTGACCGCCACCTCTGTATACGCAAGAAAGTGCCTAATTAACTTCACATATTTAAATAATATATGCATATTTTTTACATGTAATTGTATAAACATACATGGAAAAAAATTATGAGCTGTCGCGGGATGCCTGTCAGATGTGAAACATCGAAATTATTTTCTAGAGGTGATATCGAGCTTAGTACACACATAAATGCACACTCTAATTATTATAATTTGCTTCCTTTGCAAGAGGCTGCTCACTTTTACTTTCTAAACTATCACTATCAGACATATTTTATTGTTAAATTTTTTATTTTAAGTGACACAGGTTATAAGTAACGTAGTAAACAACACTGTTTCGTACTACATACATACATACTACTACAAGCTGTTAACGTGGACGCGTCGCTACGCCAACCGTCGGTCTGACCCGCCGCTATAGAAATTACAAGTATCACTGTTAAGAATGATAAAATATACAAACCTATGGATAGCGTCCGTATGCAGCGTAACATCATAGATGTTGAACCGAACTCCTCTCAAGTTCTCCTCGGCCATGACGCCCTCCTTGGCCGCCCACTGGAAGCCGGCCACCACGGAGTCCTTGATCTCGTTGAGGTACTGCACTCCCTTGGAGCAGTCCACGAGGATGTTGGGCCCCGTGCCCTCGGGGCCGAAGCACCAGATCTTGCGCGCCTCGGTCACGTCGTACTCGTACTTCTCGCCCAAGTAGCGGGCGCGGGTTTTGAAGTCGTCACGCGGGTTCACTTTGCCCTGCACAAATGCTCTATTAGGAACTTAGTTTATTTTCCTCACCTTTTAAACCAGCATTGACAAAATTTACAATGATTGAGACCCTAGCTAAAATATTCAAGTTTACTAATGCCCGGTTCCTATAAGTAAGAAATGATTCGTTTTTCTTACGGATAGTACTGTTTACTACGAGGCGTAAGTCAAAACAGTTCCCATAAAAAACGTTTCGTAAGCTAAGTTACCGATAGCTTGTTACCTACGGATGGGAGGGTTACGAATAACGAATAGTAAGACAAATGTATGTAGAAGACGGCTTGTGGCGTTCCTATATAAAAAAAGAAATGTTAACGAGCTGTCAAAGTTACGAGTCGTTTAAAATTTGCTTACTGCCCGATATCGGCCGGTTGTGTTCTATCGTTTTGCGTGTTTTGAGTTATTAACTGCAATTAATTGTAAAATATCTCGTTCAGACAGTGAATCGACTGATTTGGAAATTTTGTCCGACTGGAATAGCTCCGTTTCAGATGATGAAGGTCCAGGAATCATTTGGACTTGTTTGTATTCGCATTAGTCCCCTTGCTCGTTAATATTGGGTTACTTTGTATAAGATCTACTAGCAAAGCAACCTCGTTTTTCATCATTGGCTACTTCATTTTCTACAAATAAAACAAATAAACAACAATTTCACCCTATTGTTTCGAATCTATTCGAAGAATAGGTCTGTAATACCTATTACAGTTATTAACAAAATAATATTATAATTTTTAACAAAATTACTTTACTTTACCTGTGTAAGATCCATTGCAATAGCAGTAATTACCTATAGTATATTTAATCTTTCGGGAACACATTGGGAACACTGCACGATATGTGATACGAGGAATATTTAAAAAGTTTAGTTGAACAGAAATTCAAAACGCGACGTGCGAACTGCGACGTTCCAACGAACCACATACAGATATTTTGTTGTGATTGTGTTACTTTCACGCGGCCCGAAAAACTTATTTTTTCAATAAAATAAAATGATTTCTGCAACACCGAAATCATAAAATAAACTAAAAAAGCATTTTTTCACACTATAACGTCCACATGCTTAAAATAATAATAAAGAAATTAGTTTTTACTGCAATTCTGAATATGCTTCACTGGCAAAACGAAACGCTATGAGTGTCGACTGAGGGCTTCGGTAATGCGGATTACCAACATCTGGCCATCCCAGGTAGCGGACCCGAAGAAATTTAGGAACGCTATTTATGGTTCTGGTTCGTTACTCACGAATAGTAGCTTTAGTACAATGACGATTAGTTAATAATAGGAACCGGGCATAACATGACATGCGAGTTTGTGTGAATGAGTCTATCATATTATTTTAGATATGAAAACTTAGCACTTCTAGAGGTAGTAGGTAGAGCCACTATGGTATTAAAGATTTTGCGCTTATTCTCATAGCGTCTTATCTTAGTGGTCGAGTTCAAAGAGTGTGTGTCAATGATGTAAAATCATCCGGATCAGCCTTGGTAATGGGTGTACCCCAGGGTTCTATTCTAGGTCCATTCATGTTTTTGATTTACATAAATGATTTACCACATTTTGTCCAAAATACTTGCGATATTGTACTATTTGCTGATGATACATCTTTGATTTTTAAAGTCGATAGGACGAAAAACAATTTTGACGATGTAAATATTGCATTATCTCAAGTTTCTGAATGGTTTACGGCAAATAATCTACTTTTAAATGCTAAAAAACCAAGTGTGTTGAGTTTTTATTGCCCAACACCAGAACTGTCAGTAAAAATTTAAAGATAAGTAATGAACCCTTGGAAAGTGAGGACTCCACAGTGTTCTTGGGATTAACCCTGGACTCTGTTATAATATCTAATCGTCTAAACATGTCATTACAAAATCATATCGTCTGTACTAGTCTTAAGATGGTCTATGTCATGTCTATGTAGTAATTTGTCTATTGTCTTCGTCTAAGGGTCGTCCAATAAAGTGATTATAAAACATGGTGTCAGAAGTTTAAGTGAAATTAATAATTATAATCAGTCTTCATAAAGTCATATAAATTCTAAAATATTAAAATATAATAGTCACGTCAGCAAATAAATACAATATTTACATAATTTATCGTCATGTCGTATCAAGAAAAAAAGGTCAAGCCGGAAACAGAAACGTGCTCATTCAACAGAATTCCCGTGCTGAACATATCAAAAGCTGATAGTCTTGGCAATGCTGCAGCCTGGAAGAAGTGGTGGCAGAGTTTTCAAGTTTTTCTTTTGGCCACAGACCTCGAGAACGCGTCGGAAAAACGAAAAGTCGCGATATTTTTGAACACGGTGGGAGAAAATGGCGTCGAAATTTTCAACTCGTTTTCCATTGAACTTGAAAAAATAACATTGAACGAGTTAAAGATAAAATTTGACAATTATTTTGAGCCTCAAAAAAGTTTAACAATGTTACGTCATTCATTTTTCACTAGAGGTATGAAACCCGATGAAACATTGGACAACTTCATTACCGACTTGCAAAATTTATCAAATAAATGCGAGTTTGGATCGCTTAAAGACTCACTGATAAGGGATATATTCATCGCAAATATGAGTTCAAAGTTTACAAATGTCAAGCAAAGATTGCTTCAAGAAAATAACCCTTCTTTGGAAAGGACAATTTCTCTCGCAAAGACAGTCATCATGGCGCAAGAAAACGCACAAAAAATGGACAATACACAGAGTCAAGATAATATAATGTATGTACAAAGGTCAAGGTCCAGAGGTCCAGTCAGTAAAAGTATGTCACAACGTCAAAGTTCAAGTCAACGCAGTCAGAGTCCATTCAGTCAACAGAATGTCAATAATAAAATCTGTGGTCGGTGTGGTCAGCGTCATCGTTTCAAATGTCCAGCACAGGGAGTTAAGTGTAACTTATGTCATCGCTATAATCATTTTTCCAAATTTTGCTTTCTTAATAAAAACAATGTCAGAAATTTAGAGTCAACTCTACCTACATGTATTAGCATAGGTAGACACCTATGCTAATACATGTACATTTTTAAGACTAAAAAGAGTGTTTGCAATGAGCAACAAAAACATGTCTCAATGTGAGATTTTAAAAGAATTTAATGATGTTTTCCAGGGTCTCGGATGTCTACCACCTGTCTGTCACTTGAAGCTTCTGCAAAATGCAGTACCATGTGTTGATCCACCTAGAAAAGTTCCATTTGGATTGTATAATAAATTAAAAGAAGAATTGGATCGCATGTCAGAGATGAACGTCATAGAAAAAGTCACATATCCTACCGAGTGGGTAAATTCAGTTGTTGTCACTGTCAAAAAGTCAGGTCAGTTAAGAATTTGTCTTGATCCTAGGAATCTTAATAAATATATAATCAGAGAGCATTATCCTCTAAAAAGTATAGATGAGATTAGGTCAATATTAAAAGGTGCGTCTTACTTTTCACATCTGGATGCTTTTTCTGGTTTTTGGATGTTGAAATTAGATAGTGCTAGTTCAGATCTGTGCACATTTCAAACTCCTTTTGGTCGCTATCGTTATTTAAGATTGCCTTACGGTATTAATGCTGCGTCAGAGATTTTTCATAGAGTAATGACAGATATTTTTGCTGATATTGAAGGAGTGCTAGTTTTTGTCGATGATATTTTAGTATACGGAGAGACAGAAGAAATTCACAATGAAAGGTTGTATAAAGTCATGCAGAGAGCAAGAGAAGTCAATTTAAAATTAAACAAAGAAAAATGCAAATTTTCAGTCAAAGAAGTATGTTTTTTAGGTTATGTCTTTAGTAGAGAAGGTGCTAAGGTCGATCAGGAAAAAGTCAAGGCAATTGTCAATATGCCATCGCCAACAAATGTCAAAGAACTACAAAGAGTCTTAGGTATGATAAACTATTTAGGTCCTTTTATTCAAAATATGTCAGAAAAAACTCAAATTTTGAGAAATCTTCTAAAAAAAGACTCAGTATGGGTCTGGGATGAAAATTGTGAAAAAAGTTTTCAATCTTTAAAAAATTATATTACAAATACACCTGTCTTGGCACACTATAACCCAAATATACCTATAGTTTTGTCAGTAGATTCGTCAAAGTCAGCATTAGGAGCAGTGCTCATGCAAAATAAACAACCTATAGCCTATAGTTCTAAAACTTTAACTACCACTCAAGAAAGATACGCTCAAATTGAAAAAGAATTGTTTGCAATTCAGTTTGGTTGTGAAAAATTTCACCAATATGTGTATGGTAACCGCGTCACTGTACACACAGACCATAAACCATTAGTCTATTTGTTCAAGAAACCTTTACATGATGTACCAGCCCGTCTACAAAGAATGATGCTTGCACTACAAGCTTATGATTTAAATGTAATTCATGTGCCTGGTAAAGAAATGTACATATCAGACACGTTGTCAAGGGCAGCTTTAAAAGAAACTTATATTCCGAAGTATGAGTCAGACTTGTCTTATCATGTAAATGCTTTATATTCTAACTTAGCCATTAGTGAGGAATACAAAAATAAAATTTTATTGGCTACTAACGCAGATAGTGAGCTGCAAACATTAAAAAAATATTGTCAAGATGGATGGCCTACTAGTAAAAATCAAGTTGATCCTTTATTAAAGTCATATTGGAATATTCAGGCTGAAATACATGTAATTAACAATTTATTATTCAAAAATGATAAATTAATCATTCCAAAGTCGATGCAAAATGAAATGTTAAGAAAAGTTCATGAAGGTCATCAGGGCATAAGCAAATGTCTAAATCTAGCAAGAAATATTATTTTTTGGCCTAATATGAGTGCAGATATAAAAAATTTAGTTGATCAATGTCTTATTTGTGCTAAATTTAAGCCTAATAATCAACCTGAACCGTTGCAAAGCCACAGTATTAGCAGTTTTCCATGGCAACGAGTAGGTATTGACTTAATGCATTTTAATAATAATACATATCTAGTAGTCACTGATTATTATTCAAAATTCATAGAATTAGCATTACTGAACAATAAATATACAGCAGCCAATGTAGTAATTCATTTAAAGTCCATCTTTGCCCGCCATGGTATTCCCGTCTGTTTGGTCTCAGATGGAGGTCCGCCTTTCAATTCGGTGGAGTTCAAATCATTTTTATATAATTGGGATATTGAACATATACTTAGCAGTCCCTATCATCCAAAGTCAAATGGACAAGCTGAAAGTTCTGTTAAAATTATGAAAAATATGTTAAAAAAATGTTTGGAATCTAATAAAGATCCATACATGGCTCTATTACAGTATAGGAACACACCTAAAGCTAATTTTCCGTCTCCAGCTCAGTTGTTAATGTCAAGAAATTTGAGAATGCATATACCAGTTACTAATAAAAAGTTGAAACCTAAAGTAGTTACTTTCAGTGAATACAAGAAAAGTTTTGAAAAAGATAAGGCACAAAGTAAATATTATTATAATAGGAATAAAAAACCTTTACCACTTTTACATCCTGGTGATTTTGTTAGTTTTAAAAAAATGCCTAATTCAGACTGGCTTCCAGCTGTTGTCAAAGAAAGATTAAAATGTCAAAGGTCATACATAATTGAGGATAGTAAGGGAAATAGATATAGAAGGAATAGAATTCATTTAAGGTTTTTGTCAAACGAAAGTTGTAATAAGTTTGATGAGGTGCAATCCAATGGTTCTCCAAAAGCCCAAAGTCCAGTCCAAAGGGAAAATGAAACAAGAGTTGACAGACAGATGGAGGCAAACAGAGATTCATTGATGGATTCATTTAGTAACGAACAAGAATATTACAAGTATGTAACAAGGTCTGGAAGAGAAGTTCAATTGCCTAAACGAATTGATTAAGTGTAAAATTTAATGTCTATTGTTAAGTAAGTCATTGTCCAACTCACATCTTGTTTTCTATTAATTTTTATTTTCTTATGTATGTCAACTAAAAATTTAATTTGTAATTTCCATTTTACATGTAAATTTCTTTGTCAAAAAAGGGAGATGTTATAATATCTAATCGTCTAAACATGTCATTACAAAATCATATCGTCTGTACTAGTCTTAAGATGGTCTATGTCATGTCTATGTAGTAATTTGTCTATTGTCTTCGTCTAAGGGTCGTCCAATAAAGTGATTATAAAACAGACTCAAAGCTGCAATCGGGCACCCATATAGCAACACTTGCTGGCAAGCTTAGCTCTGCTGCTTACGCTGTTAGGAAGATTCGACAGTTAACTGACATAGAAACTGCAAAAATTGTTTATTTTGCATATTTCCACAGTATTATGTCATACGGAATCTTATTATGGGGTAAAGCAGCCGATATTGGAAAAATTTTTGTATTGCAGAAGAGGGCAATTCGCGCAATATATAATTTAAAACCGCGGGATTCCCTTCGAGAAAAATTTAAAGAAATAGGCATTCTTACAGTAGCTTCACAATATATTTACAACAATATAATATTTGTCAGACAAAACATTGTGAATTACAAAAAAAAGGGTGATTTACACGATAGGCAAGTTGGAAATCCAAACAGACTCGTGATTCCTCGATGTCGCCTCAAGAGGGTCCGAAAGACATTTATGGGAATGGGCGTGACGTTTTATAATAAAATTCCACAGCCGATCTTAGACTTGCCTTTACACAAGTTTAAGAAATCAGTTAAAACTAATCTCATGAAAAAAGCATATTATGCAATTGAAGACTATTTAGATGATAAAAAAGCGTGGACATAATTCGTTCCAGCGATTCATGAGACAGCAGGTGGTAATTGAACTGTATAACTATTCTATTGAATTGTAAACTTATTTTGAAAAGAGCAACTGCCGAGTTTCTTGCTGGTTCTTCTCGGCAGGAACGGCATTCCGAACCAATGGTAGACTCATCGACGATTCAAAAGCACTTGTAAAAAAGTTTATTTGAATAAAAAAACATTTCTATTCTATTCTAGAGGTAGTGATATTGTTTTTTTATTACAGCCTCTTCTGTAACCATAATAATGTTTGGTATTATTGTAAGTATACATAAATTATTAGAAATGCACTCATTCACACAATCACAATTTTGAATAACATTGCAAGTTTATTGAAAGATGCTAAAATAATATATTAACTTGGCTTGACTTACATCATCAATGTCTTCCGGAAGACCGTCGGGCATGGGAGTAGCCTTCATGAAGAGTCGGTTGTGCTTGTTGGGCGACTTGGACAGGCACATCTGGTTGGACTCCTCGCTCACCGTCTCGCGGTACGACACCACGGGGTCGGATTTCTTAATCGGAATGCATGCGTGGTCCTCTTCTAAGTCCTGAAAATTTTAATGTATTACTTTCTGGTAAAACTGTGATCTCCCTAAAAGGCAGGAAAACAATGTAATGGGTGGAGTTGAATCATCAACTTTTCGGTTTTCTGTCCATGCCTTAAATGTTGTGCTATTGTGCAATCCTTAGCTCAGCTATCTCAACTCCCCAGCAGCAATTACCTTGAGACAGTTCTCGAGATGCAGCTCGCCGGCGCCGGCCACGATGTGCTCGCCCGACTCCTCGTTGATGCACTGCACCATGGGGTCGGACTTGGCCAGCCGCTTGAGCCCCTCCACCAGCAGCAGTTACCTTGAGACAGATCTCGAGATGCAGCTCGCCGGCGCCGGCCACGATGTGCTCGCCCGACTCCTCGTTGATGCACTGCACCATGGGGTCGGACTTGGCCAGCCGCTTGAGCCCCTCCACCAGCAGCAGTTACCTTGAGACAGATCTCGAGATGCAGCTCGCCGGCGCCGGCCACGATGTGCTCGCCCGACTCGTTGATGCACTGCACCATGGGGTCGGACTTGGCCAGCCGCTTGAGCCCCTCCACCAGCAGCAGTTACCTTGAGACAGATCTCGAGATGCAGCTCGCCGGCGCCGGCCACGATGTGCTCGCCCGACTCCTCGTTGATGCACTGCACCATGGGGTCGGACTTGGCCAGCCGCTTGAGCCCCTCCACCAGCAGCAGTTACCTTGAGACAGATCTCGAGATGCAGCTCGCCGGCGCCGGCCACGATGTGCTCGCCCGACTCCTCGTTGATGCACTGCACCATGGCGTCGGACTTGGCCAGCCGCTTGAGCCCCTCCACCAGCAGCAGTTACCTTGAGACAGATCTCGAGATGCAGCTCGCCGGCGCCGGCCACGATGTGCTCGCCCGACTCCTCGTTGATGCACTGCACCATGGGGTCGGACTTGGCCAGCCGCTTGAGCCCCTCCACCAGCAGCAGTTACCTTGAGACAGATCTCGAGATGCAGCTCGCCGGCGCCGGCCACGATGTGCTCGCCCGACTCCTCGTTGATGCACTGCACCATGGGGTCGGACTTGGCCAGCCGCTTGAGCCCCTCCACCAGCTTGGGCAGGTCGGCGGGGTTCTTAGGCTCCACGGCCACGCGCACCACTGGCGACACGCTGAACTTCATCACCTATGACAACCAACACAATGTAATAATAAACTATAATGACATTTATAAGTTGGGTATGTTAGATTAGCTATTTATGCAACTGCATCGTAATGAGGGTCATTTTAATTCGAGTGCTGTTTTTTGATACGAGGCTTGCCGAGTATCAAAATAGGATAGTACGAGAATTAAAATGACTAATTACGTTCAGTTGCATACAAGATTTTATCTACGACAAGGAAAATAAAATCATTAAAGTAACAAAAAGTAACTCCGTAAGCCGCCACCAGCCGCCTGTGGCGCCTCTGTCGTATGAACGGTACAAAAGTGCCAGAACTCAGAGCCTTAGCTTTAGGTATCCTATTTTAAGAAGATAACCATTTCGATTCAGCTCCCATACAACGAGCTGCATCGAAATGAGAAGCAAAACCGAAAGAGGGTTCATTTCGATTCAGCTGTCAAATTCGAAATTGGAACTTTTCGATGCTGGAGTAGATAAAAACTTTTTCCTGTACGTCGCGTCGTTTTTCATCCTCCACATGCAATACAGTTTTATAAAATTGATTCAATGATGATTGATGTATAAAAGCTTCTAAATAAAAAGACCCTTGATCATGCGATGTCGTGGACAAAGCGACATCGTCGTCGCTTTTTGACTGACAGATGTCATTGACATCAATCTATAAATGAAATCTCCCTTTGAAAAAAGCATACCTTCATGTTGTGAGCGTTCTTGAAGGTGGTGATGGTGCCGGTCTTGACGAGGAACTGGTCGACGCCGACCAGCCCGCAGATGTTACCCGACGGCACATCCTCAATGGCCTCCACGTAGCGCCCCATCATCAGTATCGTACGCTGGATAGTCTTCTCGTACATATCCTACAAAGACAGTTTGTCCTCATCAACTTTACGAATGTCACAAAATAGCAATGTTCACTTAACCAGAGCTGAACAGTAGCCTAAGCACGAATATTTTCACTATCGAATAGTTAACGTAAAGTTAACGCTGACAAGATATTTTGTATGAAAACAGGCGTTGCACTGTGCGGGCGGTGTAGTCGTTTTCATACAAAATATCTTGTCGGCGTTAACTTTACGTTAACTATTCGATAGTGAAAATATTAGTGCTTAGGCTACAGTTTTTTAGAAAATCTAAATTAAAAAATACCACTATTTCTGAACTTGTCAATTCAGTTAACTTGAAAGAATGTGCTGTGTGGAAAAGATCAATTCTATAAATATTATATAAAAATCTATTTAATAATCATATTATTTTAGTATATTAAGATTTTTAATTTTCTTATTTTAAGACAAATAAAATGTATCGCGCGCGCCGTAGCATGCGGTCCCGGGACATGAGGACAGCGGTCCTGCGCAGCGTTTGGACGCGCGCGCGTCACTCTGCGTCCGCACGAGCCGGCGGCCTCAGCGCGCGCGCGCCGCGTGCACGGCACGCGCGCTAGGCCGCGGCACGGTGTGCGGACGCGTTTTTTTTAATACATTACGAAATGGACAGCAATGTAAGCAATTTAAAGATCAATAACCTAGTAGATAAATAATTAATTATAAAGCACAAGGACATTATAAAAATTTCATTTCTGCACTGTAATGTTATCTGATGAAGTGTCATTTCAAAGTAATGTTGTCAATGCAATCTAAGACAGAAGCTGCAAGCTTGCTTTGAAAGGGGATGGGAATGGTTCTTACCTCTTTCTTGCCGGGCTGGTAGTTGGGGCCCATGATGCGCGCCTTCTGCCCGGTGATCACTTTGCCGGAGAACACGCGCCCGAACGCGTAGAAGCGGCCCTTGTCCGAGGTCGGCACCATCTTGCTGACGTACATCATGAGCGGCGCTTCGGGATCGCACGTCTGGCGACAGAGCAAGGGCATCAATACGAGGCTCGACCGGAGCTAGACGCTAGTTCACGTACAGCTCGCGGCGCTCACCTTGATGCCGATGGCGGCCTCGTCGTCGTGCGGCCCCTCGTACAGCATCTCCATGCGGTACTTCTGCGCGACCACCGGCGACGGCAGGTGGATGGCGATCATCTGCAGCAGCGCCTCGCCAGCCGGCAGCCACGTGCGCATCACCACCTGAACAAACACAAACACTTGTACACGATACTGTAGTATCGTACTGTTTCTTTTAAAATAAACCTATTTTTTAACCATCATCATCTCGGCCCATCGCCGCGTGCGCCGGCCCGCTACTGGGCATAAGTCTCCTCTCCAAATAGAGGGGTACTAACCTACTTACTAACTGCATTAAGGGACTACATAAATCACACATCATATTAAAGTATAACACCAAAGTAGTCTTCAAAATAATAAATAAAAATGGATTTTAAATGTATCAGTCATTTATGGCGTCACAAATCATAGGATCTGCAACCAATTCCAGAAAGAATAATACTGTAAGTCCTCTTTGACACCCAGAAGTTTATTGCATAAGCAACTGGCAACACTTGGGACTATTTTCTAGGAAGTTAATCATGTATTAACTTCATGAAGGAGGAGACTTCTACCCAGAAGTTTTCGAGAAAACACTTGCCCTTTATAATTGCAGTTTGAATGCAGGTTTATTGCAGTTTATACAACTGCTGACCTAAACATAGCATATCAACTTGCAGGAATCTGCAGCAGCATTCAAGTTTCAGCATGTTCTCCCATACTACGTGCGGGTGCGAGCACGTTACATTTTGTTTGCAACCTTGCTTGAAGTGTTTGTACCCTTTACACTACACACACTGTAATATTAGTTTATACACATTTGACGTAGAACTAAATCACAATAAGTCACAGTCTGTGCTGTGCCACATACAGGGCTAAAACAAAGATCTATTAGTAAGCTTTTATAAGATTTAAATAATGTTCAACCACACACACCACCAATCACCAAAAAGCATCAAACAATCAAGTAGACAGGCTCCAGTATGTAATGAGGAATGGGAGCTTGTCGTTATCCTATGTTTGGCCCACTAGATGATCTAAGTTTAAGTTATCACCACACAGTTGATATTACAGTACTCACTTTCAGCAACGCCTTGCCGTCCTTGTCAGAGTCCTCGTGCTTGAGGGTGACGCCGAGCTTCTTAAGCAGGCTGTCGATCTCCTCCTTGCGGAAGTTCATGATGGCGTCGAACACCTTGTAGATGGGGTCCAGCACGTACATGCAGAACGAGCGCTTGTTCTCGTTGTCCTTTTGCTTCGCCCACTTCTTGGTCTGGGCATTGAAGAAGTTCTCACCCCACAGCCTGTCCAAATAAATAAATAGTGCAGGCTTCAACTATAGGGGCGTATTGGCATTCGATTCCAGTATTAACGAGAGATAATTATTCCCAATTCCCAAACCTCCACTGCTCTTAGCTTCAGTGGACACAGTTTAAGCTAGAAATGGAGATATCTCATTCTCTTTGGATTTAATGCAAGGGAAACGAGATGAGCGTGTAGTAAGCGTTCGAATCGCTTTGCACTGTATACACATTTCCACTGAGCTTATGTGGAAATTTGGAAACCCCTGCCCATTACGTCGCCTGCTTTGGTGGATGCCTAAGGCAATACCTAGTAGTACTTTATTTGGTAACATTTGTATCTCAGTTCTCGTTGTGAAACATCTATGGAGAGTGCCTCACCAATCCGTTACCGAGAATTCAATTTCCGTCCTTGTCTGCCGCTGGTGTATAGCATTAAACACTTTACCCAGTATCAATGGGACGATACATTTATTTCATTCATCTAAATAGTCATGTAGAGCAAATTGTATTAGTCAACTATCCTTACAGGTTATATGGTACAGATTCAGTGTTCGAGGTTGGAAAAAAAATAGAGCATGACTCTCAAGCCACCTGGTCCGTCGATGCCAATGATAATATTTTATAATTTACAACTTCGTCGGCACTTGGCTCTTTTACTGGAATTTACCTGTTCATAAGCTTGACGAGGTCGATCTTGAACTTGTCGGCGTACATCTCCGCGAACTGCTTGAGGGTGAACGCCCACCCGTGCAGGCCGGAGCCGAAACCCACCGAACCCTTGCTGGGGTCCACGCGTACCTCGCCTGATGGACAACACATATTGTTCATTTCCCTCTAACAAGATAATTTGCCTTATCGATCTGTTTGTCGTATCCGCAATATTTTTAGTTTTATCACGACATCGTATAGGCGTATGAAGAGAGCATGCCATAGTAAATAAAGGTGAGGTTCAGCTGCTATAAAACATAAAAAGTAGACATTTTACGCCGCCATTGATGCGGTGCCAAAATTACACCCTAAACTATGTCGTGTTGGTATATGTTCGTTAACGTGTACTGCGATATATCGATCTTAGAGTAAATCTCCCATTATTTTTATTGGGCTGGGTCTAACAGGAGTCAAGTATATAAGTTATAAATGCGAAAGTGTTTTGGTTTGATGGTTTATCCTTCAATCACGTCGCATACCGAGCTAGGGATCGACGTGATTTTTTTCATGGTTATAGTTGAGGACCTGGAGAGTGACATACCTAGGCTACTTTTTATCCCGGAAAATCAGTTCCAGAGGGATTTTAAAACTAAATCCACGCGTATGAAGTCGTGGGCATCAGCTAGTATAGTTATAAATCCAAAAGTGTGTTTGTCCTTCAATCACGACAAAAGACAGACTTGATTTTTTGCATCGGTTTTGTTGATGACTTGGAGAGTTTCATAGGCTACATTTTATCCCGAAGAAATAGGGTTCCCGCGGGTTTTTTAAAATCTAACTCCACGCGGACGCGAGAAAAAGCCAGTAATTCAATAAACGCATGTATCTGTCATAAATGGGGTCAGAAATCATAGGATTTCCGACCAATTCCGGAAAGAATAATACTGTAAGTCCTCTTTGACACCCAGAAGTTTATCACATAAACAACTGGCAACACTTGGGACTAGAGTCTGTTATCAACTCTTGATTTCTTCTTATTCATTTATTTTTGCTGAATCACAACTAGTTTATTTCTTCAAAGCACATGTGAGGCAATCTTACTCTTTTTTTTAATTAATAGTCAGACAATAGATTATACATATAGTGGTTATTTTATTATTTTTATGAAAAATGTTCATCACTGAAAATGTTTAGAAGGCTCATTAAAGCAGGGCGTGATTGAAGGAAGGATAGAAAGAATATGAAGGTTTTGAAGGAGAAGGAAGATTGAAGGAGAAGGGAGATTGAAGGAGATAGGAAGCCCATTAAGCACATTATTCTCATCGACGAGGTTCACAACTTCTTCTAACAAGAGAGATAATTATTACAGTCGCCATCGCAAATGACTTATAAAAGGTTTTTGTGAAAATGTTGTAGTCCGCTGGGAGTTAGGTTTACAATCCCAAGGAATCTGTTATTTCAGGATAAAAAGTAGCCTATGTCACTCCCATAGTCCTCAACTATACCCTATCATAACGAGGTTGATCCGTTGCTGCGTGATTGAAGGACAAACAAATTTTCGGATTTATAACACATACGCATTAAGTTCTTTAATGAACCAAACGTTGTCCAACATATAGAGACCTAAGATTGCAATGGACTGGACATGTGTAACGAATGGACGAACATCGGCACTCACAAAATTAATGTCGTCGCAACCAGACGGTCGCAGAAATATTGATCGACCAAAACTTCCCTGGCTGGATAGGGTTAATCAAGACGCGTCTTGGTGTGAGAAGTTGGAGGACGAGCGCGAATTACGTTCCCTCAAATATGGTCGAGCGAAGCAACGACTGGATCATGCGTCATGCTCGTGAACGGGTGCCACCGGCGGGAATGGGGGCTACTTTCTGTCTGCCCGTCTTAACATGAATTGAATTGTAGTACGTTTTTTTTTGGAACTTCCCCTCATTTTGGAAATATTATATTTTATTCTAACAAAGTTGCATGGGTTAAATCAGCTTGGCATCCAGCTGCCAGGGTTCGAAAATATCCGATATTTATTATAAATATCAAAATATCGGATATTTATGATATATATCCGATATATATCAAGTTTGATATATATCAATTTTGTATGAAAGCGATATTAATATTTTATTGTACTATTTATGAATACTATTTGCTTATGTGCATAAGCATACTAAAATTATGAAAAAAACTAAAATGTTTTAATGTTTTATTTATTTAGGTACTTAAAATCAGACAAATGAAACCAAAACATAAAATTTTATTTTAGATCAGGCAAAATCAACTAAAAACATAAAATCTTATACATGTTTATAAAAAACGCAACTCAAAAACATAAAACCTTTTTTTATAAATTCTAATCAGTCAATGGTCATACCTACACTTATGTAACAAAACAAATTAAAAAATCCATTGATATATATCATCGAACCCAGTTTGATATATATCGGATATATATCGGATATATATCGTGATATATATCCATTGATATATATCCTCGAACCCTGCCAGCTGCCCACAAGATAGTATAAAAAACTTATTACAATGTAATAGCTTCATAATAATATTGTAAAATGATTATTTTGGAGCAACTGCTGAGTTTCTTGCAGGCTCTTCTCAGCAGAATCTGCTTTCCGAACCGGTGGTAGAGTCATGACGTGTCTTAAGAGCCACAGGTTGGCCTACTTGAAATAATTAATTTTGAATGATAGAGATGGATGGAGAAAGCTTGAATAATTGAACTTAAAACTGCATAGCATTCCTTAATAAATCCTTAGGAACAGTAAAATATATTTCTCAAACAAATTAATATGCTAATGAAATTATCACATTGTTATCATTGTTTCAGTACTAATAAAAGTGATAATACGTGTTGTGTGACAACCATTTATCATATTCTATTGAATCTATTGCATTTCATACAAGATCTCTTTAGATAAAGAACTTCTTGCAAAAAATAAATCTAACAATACAAGTTTTTGCAATTCACGAAGGCGAGTGAGCTTTACTTGTGGTTACTTCGTATACATTGCATAAGTGTACGTGCCTGTCAAAGCCTAGGTGGGAGTGGGAAGGCGCGAGCATTGCGCTCGCTCACACTTATACAGATACGACACACACACCACCATAAGTCAGTCGCCTTCGTGAATTGCAAGAACTATAATAATAGTTTAAATAAAATACATCCACAGTGTTAAATTTGGTTAAAAAATGCGACAATAGCTTTGATTACGCGAAGTTAGGTAATACCCCCCAGACCTTCCCCCCCCCCCCCCCCAAACCCCTGACCTTCGAAAATTCCTAGTCGCAAATCCGCCATTCTAACTAGGCGTCCAAACAACAATAGGAAATAATTAGTAGAGGCAGCTAATAATGGAATAACAGTGTTGGATTTTAGAATGCAATTTTGAAAGTTGTGTAAATAAGGAATGTCTTCGTTATTTAGGTGTTCCATGAGGTTAGTGCATGAGTAAGGGGATAAATAATAATTTAGTATAAAAATTTCTTTTTAAAAAATTTGACTTCAAACGCCCGCAACACTACGAAGTATATGATTTATTGTTGAAATTTTAAAAACCACTTGACCGATTTTGATAAAATTTAAATGTGACGAATTGATAACCTCCTCTTTTTTTGAAGTCGTTTAAAAAGTTAAATAGATATATTTTAATTCAAATTTTTAGTCCATTCTGTTACCACACATGTGTGGCTAGCATTGCGATAAACAAATTACCAAAAAAACTGTAGTAGATTTTTTTTGTATTAAGTTTTTTACGTACATTAAACAAAATAGTAGGTATACATTATTTTAACCAAAACATCCAACTTTTCAACAACATGTCTCATGAGTCATGAGAATGCAGTGAGACAGTTTGTATAAAACTTAATAAGTAATAACATCGTGATTTTCCACACAATATCATACAAGCAGCAGACCCACTTACATGGTAGATTGAAAGATGATCTCAAGTGACTGGCAAAATAAAAAACATTAGAAGCTCTATCACCACTCTTCTGATGAAACACTACTACTACCCATTGGCTTCAAAATGTGCACAATTTTAACATTCGTGATCAAAATAACTAGTGAAACATCAGTGACTGATTTATTCAAACTTGCTTCATCATCAGCAACCCAGGTCTCCTCTCAGAGAAGGGTTATAGGCTCCACCAGGCTAGCCCAATATTGGCGGACTTCACACACCTTCGAGAACATTATGAAGAACTCTCAGATGTGCAGGTTTCCTCACATTGTTTTCCTTCACTGTTGAAGTAAGGTATTTTTAATTGAGTAAAAGCACTTGACTACGAAAAGTCAGAGTTGCATACCCAGGGTTGAACCAGCAAACCCCCTTTCAGGGGATCTCAGTCCTAATCAATTGGCACCACTTCAAACTTGAAACTTACCACAAAAAGTATATTTATGTACCTTAGGAACTATTAAAACGAACAAAGCCTTTTGAGTTGGTGTACAGTTAAATTAAATAGTGAATAGTGATAGTGTAGTGTTAGTGCTGCCTGAAAGAACACATGAACAAAGTGTCTAAGAACTATTATCAAGAAAAACTAAGATGTGTCATTGGACAATCTCTTAGTATTTATAAGATAATAATTTATAAGTTTAGGTTAAATCAAAATTACTCATTAGCCAACTAAGTTAGGCTAGATTGTAATCGAATTGAGCACCACTTTGGTACTCAGTATCAGGGGAAAAAAAGAAAATGTACCTTAGGAACAAGTATACAACACTAACTCACCCATAGGTCCGCTGTCATCAGAGTAAGTGGCAATGATGACGTTGACGTTCTCCACAATACGCTGGAAGGTCTGGTACAGCTCCTCGGACTCCAGCTGCAGCTCCAGCAGGGCGCGGTCCATCTTGTTCATGAACAGAATGGGCTTGATGCGCTCAGCGATGGCCTGACGCAGCACAGTCTCCGTTTGTACACATACACCTGTTGTGTGTAAAAAAAAAATTAAGTTTATTAGCTAAATACTTGTGTAGAAATTGTATCATAACTAAACCGCGTCTCTTGCATGGATTTTCACAGGTCTCAGTCTTGCTCCACTTGCATCCAGCTGCTCCATGCAACTCATTTGATGTTAGTTCACCTAGTAGCAGTCTGCCAACACTAAGTTTCCTGATGCAGGAACCACTCCATCACCTTGACCCAATGACCATCAGCTCTCTGAACTATGGTCAGAGCTGATGGTGAATCAACTCACCATCAGCTCTCTGACCATACTCTCTGGGGCATTTTCACTGCTCCAATGGGTGGGGCAGTGAAAATGCCCCACCCATTTTCACTTCAGTTACACAACTCACCGAGTTGTCGGTGCTTTATTGTATAAGCTGAGCTGAAACTTAGTCCATAAGGGCATAATATTACACCTACAGTTTAATGCTCACCTAGCCATTAAATAAGAGTCCAATACAAATTTGAAACGCCATACAGTATGGAGTTTGTGGCTAAATGCTTCAGATTCATTCACTATACATATTATACTTTATCTTGTTACCTGTATTTATATTTATAACAACTGTCCAACTAACAACATGAAAGGGGAGGACATTTGTTGAAATACCCCCTATAATCAACTAAGATCTAACCAATACCCTATATCTGATAAAGGCTGGAGAAGCCGATGGCAGATGGATGTAATAATTTAAAAAAAAAATTATAACAAAATCACACCTGATACACAGTCCACCACCACAAGAGCTCCATCAGTGACCCGGAGCGCAGCAGTCACCTCAGATGAGAAGTCCACGTGCCCGGGAGAGTCGATGAGGTTGATCAAGAAACCCTTTTCACTCTTCTCACGTTGGTCTGGATTCGTGATGAATACTAAATCCTTCTCTTCCAGTTCAAAGTACATAGATATGGCACTGAAAAGAACATTCTAGTTAGAATTTTGTTTCATGCAAAGCGTCAAGTGAAATTGACTTTGGATAAAATCAGATGGCCGTTCTAAGAATCTTCAGAGAATCTCAGTTTTTGTATGGTATGAACAATCATCATTTATGAATACATAATTCGTTTATTTTTGAAATGTTTCTTTCAAAAATACTTGCTAGACAGACAGACGTACTTCTTTCTACTTGCTAGATAGATATTAATAATTTTATGTTGACAAAGTTACAAGATATTATGCAATCATTTTTGGTAATTTTACTAAACTATTTTTTTTCATCGAATGTCAGCCCTCTACTGCAATTCCACCTGGTGGTAAGCGATCATGCAGTCTCGTATAAAAGTGGGCTTGCTTTATTTAGGGTATGGCAGTTTTATGGTGCAAAAAACATTCTTAATCTCCTAAACCAGAACTCAAACCTCATTTTGTAAAATTATCAACAAAGTTCTTGCAAAATTGAATAAAAATGCACTTTTATCGATTTCATAGGTCATTGAACTAGTCAAACTGAATGTCATGGTCATAAAGCTGATGAGGACAGCTTTTTTCCACATATTCACATTAAATAACACAGGATTTAAGGTACTGTTCAAATTTTGAAGGGTTAACTTTCACGCAGCCATGTTGAAACTTTAAAGGTTAAAGAAGAGTGGTCTTTAGTTTTAAAACTCACGTGGATTTGATGGTGATACATCTGTCCTGCTCGTCCTTGCGGGTGTCTGTGAAGCGAGTCTCGCCGGCCCTCGCGTTGGCGATGATTCCGGCTTTGGAGACTAGCGAATCCGTCAGGGTAGACTTGCCGTGGTCGACGTGCGCAATGACGGACATGTTGCGGATATTCCGCTTCTTGTCCATCATCTGACGGATCTCGTCTACAGTAAAATTCACCTGCACAAACGAAACAACAGCTTATCATCTTCACGTCACCGCTTAACTCGCAAAACCAGGCAAAACAGATGGTAGTCCCTTCTGTCACACGCACGTTTCATTTTCCGATGTTGTTACTTAATGCACCCGGTGCTTTATCTCCGAATTAAACACTAATTAATGTAAAAAAGATTTCACAACACTTCCAAAATCCCGGTACGACTTAAAACGTCATCGGATCACAAAGGAGAATACCGAAAAGATCCACTTTGGAATATTATAACCAAAAAATATCAACGCAAAACACACGCGCATATATCCCGGGTCACTTTTCTGAACACTTTTATCAAATTAAATACTCACCATATTGGATGGTTTATGATTTTTCTTTCAATAAAATACGCCACCATACGCCAGCAATGGCGTACGCGTTAAAAAGGACACTTTTCCAACTTCGTGGGCCGGATACGGCCGGATTTAACTGCCAGCTGTCACTATGCTGTCAAGCGACGTTTGTGACGTTTGTTTCATAGACAATAATGCTGAAAAGCTGAAAGGGAAAAAATGATATTGTTCGCCAGTCGCCTCCTTTTGTCTATAGCCTCCATTTTAAGGTGGATTATTAGGGTGGAACCACATTTGTGAGGATCGTTTCGGATTTCGCCCATACAAAACTGTCAAATTCCATAGAAACGTGTACGGATCAAATCGGCCTTTCGATGCGTACACGAATGTATGGAAAATGACAGTTTTGTATAGGCAAAATCCGAATCGATCCTCACAAATGTGGTTCCACCCTTACAGGTTTAATTTAATTTGGTTTTCCGCAATTTGCATAATATGTACGGTAGGCGTATGGCATTCTAATTGCGCCAATGGCAGTATGATCTTCACAGGTTTATAAAAAATCTTTACTTGAAAGTGTCTAGTTTGAGAAATTAGAATATCGACAATTTGTGAGTAACTCACGTCAAACTCGATGCTCCTACGGAAAAAATCCTAATGAGTCTCAATGGTCTCAATCATGCTTATTATTCTTATTTCTATTCCCATCTTTGCGTGCTTAGCTATCTGCTGCACATATTTTCCTGTGATATGTGTCGATTCCATGGAACTAGGAAAACGACTAGTCTTCCTACAAGTCTATGCTACTTCCATGGTCGATTCACATTAGGTAGAAAAATAATTAGTACTTCCTAAATCCATGGGTCAAATATCATGTAACTAATAGAGGATTTGCGACTACTTATATAATATAGTCTTTTCCATAGACCACGAACACTAGGATAGCCTTTTCTACATAGTCTATGATCTAAGGTCCTAGCTTATTTTCATGAAAAATGAGACCACAGATATAAATGAAAATCGTCATTCTAAGCCTTTTGGTACCCTCTAGCGTCAAGAAGTAAAATATTAGTTCTACATGTTGAGCTATTCCCCGCTAGATGGCGCATAATAGTAAAGTTTTTAAATTAAGTGCTTTTCATACCTACTAGTTTATTAAGCTTGGTATCACTAGATGGCGTTTAAACACCTCTTCATTAAAATTATACGAAGTGGAAATGTTTAGCCTCAACTTTTCAAGCATTTTTCGGGTTGGTGCCTAACATTTTTATATTACATTTTATATTACAATGATTGAATATAAAACCTAGGAACCTTGGATTTACCAGAGTATTTAATTTGAAAACGGCTTTTAGTGTAAATTTTTAACTCTGCAGGAAACGTAGAATTTAAATAAATATTTGGAATCGTGAAAAATACTTCATAGGTAGGCTAGGTAAAACTGTACATAGCTTCAAAATAAAACAAAACAGAGTTTACAATAATTAGTATTCCTTTGCAACGTTATTTTGTGTCGATCGCCAAGTGTTGGCGAGGTCGCGCTGGCCGATTCTAAGAAGAATACCACGACCAAAGGGAAAATAAATAAGATTCTGTATGACAGCGGATTGCAGTTTGTTATTAACTTGACCTAATTAGAAATCTGTTAACCTTATGGGTTGTTTGTAGGAATTAGAGACTTTTCATAGAACATCGTTTAATTACCTACCCAGGTTTACTTTAAATACCTAACTTCCTAGTTAAATAATAGTAATTAGTTTCCTACAAAACCAATAAATCCTACTTACCTACCTAAAAATATTTTTCAGGCAAACTGGAAAACCAGGGTCTGACTATAACTAGGTGGTTTAGGTTAAACCTAAACCACGTGTTACTTCCACTATAGCTCGATAAATCCAAGTACTGCGCCACTGGATTTATGCGACATGAGAGTGAAGCAATTTGATTAGGTACCTACCATCATTTTGGCGCTGATTGCCAAAAGAAGTTAGAGTGAATGTATTCGGAACTAATGTAAACTGTCATTCGAACAGAATCTTCTGCGATTGTCCTGGGAAGAACGCTTCCTCGCTAGAAAAGTTTCATGGGGTGTTAAGCGGAATCCAAATACTTCCGCTTTCTCCAAGCTTACGGAAATCATCATAATAATATTTAAGGTTTAGGTACCTCCATAGGCACGTTAGATCACGACATAAAATTAGTAATTACAGAAAAGCACGTACAGGCACGGGAGAGGCTTGGCAAAAAGGCATATGTCAGTGAATCACGTATTATTTAGATTCGGAGCAAAACAGGTGCAGGCATATGACACTATATCTACATTTAAATAGGTACTTAAAGATACATAAACAGTTGTACTTATTATTAGATAAGCAGTGATAGCCTAGTGGTCAGGACTGTGGTCTCCTATTCGGGGGGTCGCAGGTTCGATCCCGGGTACGCACCTCTGAATTTTCGGAGTCAAGTGCGTTTAAGCAATTAACTATCACTTGCTTCAACGCCGAAGGAAAACATCGCGAGGAAACCTGCACACCTGAGAGTTCTTCATAATGTTCTTGAAGGTGTGTGAAGTCCGCCAATTCGCATTGGGCCAGCGTGGTGAACTATGGCCTATAACCCTTCTCTGAGGGGAGACCTGCACTCAGTAGTGAGCCGGTGATGGGTTGCTAATGATGATGATGATTATTAGATCAATATGGACAAGTGCTGTTCCTATGGACGCTTGTACACGTGGACAGAATCGATTCCGTCGAAACTAGCAACCCTTAAATTCTACCTAATTTGAACGCGACTGTAAAGCTTTTTTCGTACCACTTGCTCAAAAAAGTGACATTCTGTGCCACAAAAAGCGAAGATAACAATAGTCATTTTTAATCTGTCAGGGAAACAAAATTGTACTGAATTTCATTCATCCTCTAGGGGGAGAATGTGATTTAAATTTGGAATACTTACCGAAATTTATACTGAACTAAATCTGTGTTTGCACCATTGAGTTTGTATATAAAGCAATAAACATCTTTTTGAAAAAGGAATACGCATTTATTATGTAGTTATGATTATTAAATACGAACGAAATTTTTACGAACGAAACGAAAAAAATTACGAAAACCGACGAGGCCGTATGAGCTTGATGTCTTTGCTTTTCCGACAAAAAATATTAGTCTAGGAATTTGCCGCGTCTTTGTTTTCTTCAAATACATAAACGTTAAGTTTATTTTAATTTATTTTTATAAATAAGTTAATGTTCTAAAAATACATTACGATGTTAAATCAAAGCGACAGTGACAGTGAATTGTCGGATTACATCAGTGCAAATGCTCAGACGCAAGAACAGAGAAATACTCAAATCAACTCATCAACAATAAATGTACCAAACAAAAATGTAACTATCAATAATAATTGGACCAATGCAATGTTTCGAATGTTAACTTTTACTTTTAATTGTCATTATTTTTAATAAATGCTTATCTCATATTATTATTGTGTTAATTTTTTCGCAAATGGTACGAAAAGTAGAGTATTTTCCTCGGTGATAAAGCTGTCTTAGTCTTGGGTGTACTTAAATCCCTCGCTACAGAAGACACTGCTTTATCCCCTTGGTTAATAATCTACTATTATACTACACCTGCTCGGAAAGTACCTTCTGATTAGTGATTTGTGTCATATCGACAAAGAGCGAGAAAGAAAATACGTCTTTACGTTGAGGCAAATCTGCGGGCTGAAAAAATGTATGAAATTTCATTACTTACGTGCTTTAGCGGGCTGAAAAGTTGTATGAAAATCCATTACACGCTTGGTTTTTTTTTTAAATTTTTGATATAATCAGTTCAGTAATACCAATACTTAAAAAAATATATATAAAAAAAATAGAAAAATGTTTCAACAAACAAGACTCTTTATTTTCATAGTAAGTATCTAATAAATAAATAATTAGAAAAATATATAAAATAGTGACTAAATTATAACTAATAAAAATCTTTATAAAGAGGATTCTATATACTATATAAGTAAACGAGGTTCCATATTCTATTACATACATATTCTATGAAATAAAATAAAACTGATTACAAAGTTAAAAAAAAAAAACAAATTGTTACCTATCTTGTTGTTCCTGGTCAGTGGTTACTGGCCACTTGCGTTTTCTGTGAGTCATACCTACGTATTTTAAAAAAATTAAAAATTTCGCGCGAGTCGCATTATTTTGTTATATCTAAATTTTGAATTTATAAAATTACTTACAAGTACAAGCTTTTAGTAGAAACCATAAACTTTACTCTATATTAAGAACTCAAAATGTCTATTGGTGATAGCAGTGTGAATTCAAAATGTCTGTGTATAGTGAAAAATTAATGTCCCGAGAAATCTAGAAATCGATAAATACAACAAAGCATTTTATGAAGATTTACTACAGTGGATAAGCGAGAAAAAATTCTACCATGAGTTTTTTAGAGTTGAGTTGAGTTTGAGAATTGTAAATTAATAGATATTATATGAATTTCAATTAGGTATGTGATTCGTCTATTATTTTCCTCGTAGGTGTAGTATAAAGCACTATGTATCACTCGGGAGAAAGTGCGATTCCTTACTCGGGTGTATTAAGGGCACGATCTCCGGGCGCAGTAGGCATTTAGAGCTACCTCAGTCCCCGCGCGGTGAGGTGCGCGTAGGCGCTTTTCAAATGAACTCGCTCACCCCAAATTTTACATCATAGATTAAATAACTATATTGTACCTAACAGTACAGGGACAGTTGTAAGTTTTAGAAACATTTATTTTATTTTTTATTCATACATTTATATTATGTAAGTTTGATTATTATTTTACATATTACGTACATAGGTACATTTACCTACTTATTTTTTTTTTGTTATTTCTTTCAAACTCGATATCTGGGGTTCCCTGTACTTATAAAATACGTAACCGTTGCCAAAATGTCGGCCATTTTCTCTTTTTTTGTTATTGGGCCGATTTCTTTCAAAATCCAGATCTATCCTTGTACTAATAAAAGCGGTAACCATCGTCAAAATTAGAAAAAGTGGTGGCCGTATTCTTTTTTCTTGTTATGGGACCGATTTCTTTCAAAATCGATATCTGAGGATCCCCGTGCTCATAGCAGTGGTAACCAATTTCAAAATTAGAAAAATGGAAAAGTTTTTCCCTAACCTATTTGGGACGAAGTTCCTTAGACATTGTTTTGTTATTGGACCGATTTCTTTCAAACTCGATATCTGGGGTTCCCTGTACTTATAAAATAGGTAACCGTTGCCAAAATGTCGGCCATTTTCTTTTTTTTGTCATTGGACCGATTTCTTTCAAAATCGATATCTGAGGATCCCCGTGCTCATAGCAGTGGTAACCAATGTCAAAATTAGAAAAATGGAAAAGTTTTTCCCTAACCTATTTGGGACGAAGTTCCTTAGACATTGTTTTGTTATTGGACCGATTTCTTTCAAACTCGATATCTGGGGTTCCCTGTACTTATAAAATAGGTAACCGTTGACAAAATGTCGGCCATTTTCTTTTTTTTTGTCATTGGACCGATTTCTTTCAAAATTGATATCTGGGATTCCCAGTGCTAATAAAAAAGATAACCATCGTCAAAATAAGAAAAAGTGGTGGCCATTTTTTTTCTTGTTATAGGACCGATTTCTTTCAAAATTGATATCTGAGAATCCCCGTGCTCATAGTAATGGTAACCGATGTTAAAAATAAGAAAAATAGAAATGTTTTTCCCCAGCCTATTTCGGACGAAGTTCCTTAGCCATTTTTTTTGTTATTGGACCAATTTATTTCTAACTCGATATCTGGGGTTTCCTGCGCTTATTAAATAGGTAACCATCGTCAAAATAACAAAAAGTGGTGGCCATTTTTTTTCTTGTTATGGGACCGATTTCTTTCAAAATTGATATCTGAGGATCCCCGTGCTCGTACCTAGCACTGGGAACCCCAAATATCAATTTTGAAAGAAATCGGTCTAATAACAAAAAAAAAATGGCTGCCACTTTTTCTTATTTTGACGATGGATATGTATACCTCTGTTATTAGCACACCCCAGATATCAATTTTGAAAGAAATTGGTCCAATAACAAAAAAAAAGTGACCGCCACTTTTTCTTATTTTGATGATGGATACCTCTTTTATTAGCACTGGGTACCCTAGATATCAATTTTGAAAGAAATCGGTCCAATAACAAAAATACATAAAAAGGCCGCAACTTTTTCTTATTTTGACGATGGATACCTATTTTATTAGCACTGGGAACCATAAATATCAATTTTGAAAGAAATCGGTACAATAACAAAGAAAAAGAAAATGGCCGCCTTTTTTCTTATTTTGACGATGGTTACCTCTTTTATTAGCACTGGGAACCCCATATATCAATTTTGAAAGAAATCGGTCCAATAACAAAGAAAAAGAAAATAACCGCCTTTTTTCTTATTTTGATGATGGTTACCACTTTTATTAGCACTGGGAACCCCAGATATCAATTTTGAAAGAAATTGGTCTAATAACAAAAAAAAATGGCCGCCACTTTTTCTTATTTTGACGATGGATATGTATACCTCTGTTATTAGCACACCCCAGATATCAATTTTGAAAGAAATTGGTCCAATAACAAAAAAAAAAGTGACCGCCACTTTTTTTTATTTTGACGATGGATACCTCTTTTATTAGCACTGGGAACCCCAGATATCAATTTTGAAAGAAATCGGCCCAATAACAAAAAAAAAAGAAAATGGCTGCCTTTTTTTTCTTATTTTGACGATGGTTACCTCTTTTATTAGCACTGGAACCCCAGATAAAAATTTCGAAAGTTTTCGTAATTTAAATCAAGATATTTTGTTCTTTCTTCCATTTTTATTCCCAATATTTACCTTATTATATTATTCTTATATTACTATAGTTTAACACTATCTATACAATAAGAATCTAAACCTAAAACCTATCATACTAATATTTACAGATTTATTAATAAATACTAAAAATGACAACAATATTAACACTCTGATTTGATTTAATCTATGATAAATGAATACGGAATGAAAATAATAGGTATCTATGCAATAGATCGCTTGATCAGGGGGGGATCGTAGCGAGCCAACGAAAGCGATACGTCCTACCTCGATGATACTTTGCGGGCTACTGAAGTGAAGCGCACGAGCCACTTTGTTATATAAAAAGTAAAAACGTCGTGATTAAAAAAATACAAATTTTTTAGAGAAAAAGTAATCAGAAAAGAATCTTCTAAAAGTGTTTGCCTATTTTATGAAATTTGTTATTTTAGTCTAACTTAAATATTCTATGAACACGACCTGAAAAACGATAAAAATTACACTGTTTTCGAAATTATTTTTGATCGGGTGAAGTTGTAAATATAGAGTTTTGAATCACAAAAGAATTAAGAACATATATTAAACTACAACATATATTTTTAACCGATCAAAACAAAGAATATTTCATTGTTTACGATTCAATTAAAAATAGGTCGATGTCGAAGATCCCGCCGTTAAGGCCCTCGGCTGCGCCTCGGGCCAAATGACACCCTCGTATGTAATCGGTCACTTTCACCCCTCGTTGAACAATGTACTATTCTATGGTTGACAGTTCGCTTTCAAATTTGAATTTTAGGCATGGAACTAGGATTTACGTCCTTCTTGTTCTGGTCTGTGATTACGACTACTAGTTTCATGATGTAATTGCTAATTTCGACAGAATCGATTGTGACCAGCGGCCATATGTTGCCCTTACCTACTAACAAAAAGAATATATTTGACCGAGCGAAGCGAGGTCTCTGAGTCTACTTGAGTGAATTTGCACTTGTCCGTCCATCCGTCTGTCCGTCCGTCCGTCTGTCCGTCCGTCCGTCTGTCAGAGCCTTATAACTTCTGAATTACTGATCGTAATTACTTCAATTTTAGATATAATATGTAAATCGATGGCCTCCAGCCGAAAATGGCTTAAAAGTTTTAAAAATCTTTGTTTCAAGGGGGCTCTCATAGAAGCGAATGCGAAGTAAAATATTTTTTATCGCGTTTCATAGGGTTGCAGTACATCATTTTTAAGATAATTTGGAACAGAGTACAAAAGTATTTTTTTTTTAATTTTTATCCTAAAATTGACGAAAGGGGGGGCTTTCAAAGTGGAGATTTAATACGCTCGCTTGAAGACGCTCGCTTGAAGACGCTCTCTTGCAAAATCAGCTATGTATTTTCAAGCTGAACTTATTTTTTTATTTCACTTGTATGCTGTACTTGAACAACAAATACTAAAATTATATGAATACTAGCTGATTCCCGCGACTTCGTCCGCGTGGATTTAGTTTTTAAAATCCCTCGGGAACACTTTGATTTTCCGGGATAAAAGTAGCCTATGTCACTCTCCAGGTCCTCAATTATACCCATGCAAAAAAATCACGTAGATCCGTGGCTCTGTTGCGGCGTGATTGAACGACAAAAAAACAAACAAACACACTTTCGCATTTATAATATTAGTAAGTATGATTAGAATATTAAATTACTTACATAGGAAAACACTGTAATATTACGTCCATACGATGTATTACATCCATACCTACTATGTAGTAGTATGTAGGTATAATGATCGTTTGGCAAAATCTGACGCCTTTGGAGTAGTTTGACTTTGACAAAATAGTATCCACGATGGCTATATACGAAAAATTACGAAAGCCAGCTTAAGATGAGCCGTTCATTCAAAGTATCCTGTAGATTCCGGGGTTCAAGTTATTTGGACCTATACTGAAGATTGTGATGTCTATAATTCCTGAACTACGAAATTGACGACCTTGAAATAATTACAGGACAATCTCTAAAGAACCTGCTTTCTAACAAAAAAAGAATGGATTAAATCGGAATGCGCCTTAATGAATTACAGCGAAATACACATTTTGACTTTCATCCCCTCTCCCAAGGGAACCGTGCTGAATTTCGGGATAAAAAGTATCCTATATTATACCTCGTAGTATTAACTTAAGTCGTGTCAAGTTTCATTTAAATCCGTCCAGTAGTTTCGGCGTGATGCGCGGCCAAGATACAGACAGACAGACAGACAGACAGACAGACAGACAGACAGACAGACAAAAAATTAAAAAAAAATTGTTTTGGCTTCAGTATCGATTATAGAGTGCCCTCAAACAAAAATTTTCAAAATATCTTCAATGTACAGAATTGGACCTGTTACAGTTTTATTATATTATAGATTATAAAGAAACGAGATTATTTAATTTTTAATGGGCATCAGTAATTTTCACATAGCTTCACAATAATGCTTATAGATGGCGTAGTCATTAACTATTCCATGGAACTTACGACTTACGAGGAGTTACGACTACGATCTATCCAAAAACAGTTTTGCGTCGACCATTATTATTTAGGTACATAATTTAATAACATATTTCTGTCAACTTATTTATCACGATCCTGTACGGGACACCTAAAAGGATATTGGGACGGATGTTAGGACTTAGGATTGTGTTTTGGAGCTACCTACGTAAAGAGACTCCTACATAGGGGATGATTTAGGTATGTTTGGTGAAAACGGACATAATAATAATGTCAGTTTTGGTCGTCATGTATCGATTGAATGAATAATCATGGGATAATTTAACCGCGAGGTCTTAGTTCGGGGCGAACCACTAGTTTTTTATAAGATGACGAGAGCAAGATAGCCCTGCGATCTCAGCTGATGGTCCTAGCGGGCTAACTTGAAAAGGGATTTGACCTGTGGATTTGACAGTTGCAACTATAAAGTCTTTATACCATGCCGATAAAAGGTTCTTGAAATCATCCTTTGAAAGCCAGACCCACTGACCTCTATAATATTTATCTATGATTAATACTGGACAGGCCGCTGTCATATATTTTTCTTGATTGTAGCCATTTTGCACACCATTTTGGCGCTGTAAACAGTTAGTAAAAAAACTGGCACTGTGGCACTCGGGGACTGCCGCGGTAAAGATATTGCATAGTATTTTCTAGTCGCACGCACACAAACACCGTGTCGAAGTCTGCCGAACTGAAACGACGTTAGACGATGCACGGCTTGTGTTAGGTTAATTTTCGTTACGGAATTTCTTGATTCGGTCGCCGCGCTCAAAGCCTGCGATAAAAATTGTGCAATAGCTTAAATAGCAGTGATAGCCAAGTGGTTAGGACTGATGGTCTCCTATTTGGGGGATCACAGGTTCGACCCCGGGTCGATCTCTGACTTCCGGAGTTATGTGTTTAAGTAATTAAATATCACTTGCTTCAACTTTGAAGGAAACATCGTGAGGAAACCTGCACACCTAAGATTTTTTCCAAAATGCTCTCGAAAGTGTGTGAAGTCCGCTGATTTGCATTGGGCCAGCGTGGTGGACTATGGCCTAAAACCATCGATGTATACCTAAAACCCTTCTCTGAGAAGAGACTTGCACCACAGTAGAATTTATTGCTATGTTTACTCTGCTTGCACTCAGTGAGCCGTTGATGAGTCGCTGATAATGATGATGATGATGATGATTACGAACAGTTACGAGTGTCCAAGGAATTAAAATTAGTGAGAGCACTAATAGTTGATACTTTTTGCCACTTTCGGCATCCCTGTATTTTTAGTTCCATATTAATTCCAAAGACACTCGTATGTCAAATGTGGCATTACAAATACAAAAAATCTATACTTATTAGTGTCATATCCATCTTAATACATAATTAGTAGGTAAGTAACGTTTACGTCTGACTGCCCGTAAGGACCTTTTCACACCTAACCGCTTTCCCTGAGATTCCTGGCATTCCTCTGGGATTCTTAGGATTTTCTAAAAAAAATCCATGCTGACAGTCAACTGCTAGTAAACAAATATTGGATGATTTATTTTAGGTTTAAGGGATAATTGGGAGGCGTAAAGACCTGCAGCAATAACAATAAGAAACATAGAGCAATTTTCGACCGAGCGAAGCGAAGGTCTTTGAGTTAACTAGAGCGATTTGCACTTGTCCGTCCGTCCGTCCGTCCGTCTGTCAGAGCCTTATAACTTTTGAATTACTGAACGTAATTACTTCAAATTTAGATATAATATGTAAACCGATGGCCTCCAGCCGAAAATGGCTTAAAAAGTTATAAAAATCTTTATTTCAGGGGGGCTCTCATAGAAGCGAATGCGAAGTAAAAAAAAAAATATCGCGTTACATAAAATTGTTACGTATCATTTTAAAGATAATTTTGAACTGAGTACAAAAATATTTTTTTTTTAATTTTTCCCTTAAAATTGACGAAATGGGGGGCTTTCAAAGTGGCGATTTTATACGCTCGCTTGAAGACGCTCTCTAGGAAAATCCGCTATGGATTTTCAAACTGATTTTATGTTTTTAGGTCACTTATATCCTGTACTTGAACAACAAATACTAAAATTATATGAATATTATAAAGAAACGAGATTATTTAATTTTTAATGTACATCAGTAATTCATATAGCATCAACATAGCTTCACAATAATGCTAATAGATGGCGCAGTCAGTAACTATTCCCATGGAACTACGAGTTACGACTAACGACCTATCCCAAAAACAGTTTTGCGTCGACCATTATTATTTAGTTACTTATTATAATACAATAATTGTATTGTAATTTTTTTTGTACCATATTATTCAATTAAAATTATTTTTTAGTTAAATTTTAGTTAAATATTGTATATTTTCTATTCGCGTCGATAGATGACGATTTGTACAGATGCCCGTAACCCGGTTTCACTCGTTAGTACCTACATAATAATTCAATGTTTTCACTAACGTTCCCTAACCTTTACGGGCTACCTATAAGTTAGGTGATTGATGTTTTCTGTCAACTTATTTATCACGATCCTGTACGGGACACCTAAAAGGATATTGGGACGGATGTTAGGACTTAGGATTGTATTTAGGAGCTACCTACGTTAAGAGACTCCTACTTAGGGGATGATTTAGGTATGTTTGGTGAAAACGGGCATAATAATAATGTCAGTTTTGGTTATCATGTATCGATTGAATGAATAATCATGGGATACCGTTACCGCGAGGTCTCAGTTCGGGGCGAACCACTAGTATTATAATAATATTATGTGTGTATAAAAACTATCAAGAGTGGTGCTAGCAGTAACGTAATCGATATCGATATGGAAAGGGAATTGCATGACATAAATTGGTAAATGAAAGCAGGGAACGGTGCTATGTCGCGTGATGGGGTACAACAGACCATGGGGTCGCGACTTATAGGTTAAATTTTCTTCGAGGGTTATTTTAGGGTTGACCTTTTGCTTTTCCCGAAACTAAAATAAATAAAACTGAAGTGACTGTCTGTGATTTCGAAATAACTGTCGCTTAATATGTACCTATGACTAGATGATACTCGCAACTTCGTCCGCGTGGATTAAGGTTTTTTATATCCCGCGGGAACTCTTTAATATTCCGGGATAAAATGTAACCTATGTGCTAATCCTGGGTATGAGCTATCTCTATTCCAAATTTCAGCCAAATCGGTTCATTCAACGTTGCGTTAAAGAGTAACAAACATCCATCCATCCATCCATCTATCCATCCATCCTCACAAACTTTCGCATTTATAATATTAGTAGGATTATTATTTGATTGTTTTTCGGGTTGTGGTAAACAAAGAAAGCTTTCAAGTTTTGTCTGTTGTTCCACTTAATCTCCTTGAATTTTGCACGTTTTGCCTTTCTCTCAGATCATTATAATATCCTCTGCATCGTGGCTGCCTGGAAGTAGATCGCTTTGAAATAAATAAAAAGGTACAACTTATGGCCTTATCAAGCGATAACCCCCAGCAGCTGTACCTTTTTATTTATTTTTGAGTTTGTTAAATAAGATTTTTTTTAATTGATGTACAATAAATTGCAATCATTTCATTTAATTTTTTTAAATATCTTATATAATTAATAAGTTATAGTTGAAGAGTTGAAACAGAGTTAAAAACTAGTTATAGATAAATGGATTTAAATAGAATAGGGTATTTGACTACTTTTAGAAAATCATCTTAAATTGTTAATAATGCTATGCTGAAGCTAACAAAACGTATATTTCGGCATAATTTTCAGAATTTTTCATAAAAATCGAGAAATAAATTCAAAAAAATAAATTGCCGCCGAAACGTTCCATTTGCTCTCATGACGTCACAGTTCACATTTCAAACAATGACAATTCCACATCCCATAGGTGGTGTGGACTGTGACGTCATTCGAGATCACGGAACGTTTTCGATCACGTGACCATGGCCGGAATTACATTGGCTCTCCAGCAACACTTCCGGAAGTCCTCGCCGACCTGGGTGGCCTGCTAGGTTTCTGGAGGGAGCTCGGCTGGATGGAGTGATCCGGCGGAGGGCCGCACCAGTGGAACCACGCAAAACGGGCGGACACGCCTACTTGCGGAGAAAATTCCCAGGAGTAAAGAAGAAGATGGCCGGAATTATAGCAATTTTATTTAATGTTTTCTAATTAAATAAAACTTTATTTTTTAGTTTTGTCGTGTGGAATAATGTTTTTAGATAATAATCTTTTAGGATGACACCAAATGAAACGATATTTTTAATATAGTCAAATACCCTATTATTCAAATTTATTTAACTCTATCAATGTAAATTTGAAACTTGAATTCTTTTGATTAGGTTCAGCCACTGTTTGCAACCCTATTCCGCCCTACGATAAGGGTTGTGAAGGTCATCAAGATTACAAATTGCATACGCTCACAAAAAGCCTTATCTGTGAAATTACGCCATAATTACGCAACAAAAGCTTTCATAACGTCCGATAAAAAGGGCCAGACAAAAAGCCAGCAAGTCATTTGATTACAATTTAAATGTCCAAGTTTTCCTACCTACCTAAAACTACGGTTCTCTTACTATTTTTCATTCTGATTATTTCAGCAGGGTGCCGGGTTTCCCCGCGGCGCACCAGATCTGGGAATGTTTCTGAGAAAATACGCCCCAATAGGCCAATAACCTTAGACCTTAACCAAGTTAATAGCCCTTGACTGCTATCTCACTTGATGGTAAGTGACAATGCAATCTTATAGGGTAGCGGCCTAACTTGGAAGGGGTATGCCTTATGACAGTTTACATTCAGACCACAACCCTATCGCGTTTCATCCACATACATATTGGCGTTTGTTGGTGCTAACATTGGGACCAACGTGATCACCTTTGGGTTGGGAACAACAAAGTAAAAATAAAACACCAATTTTTTAGGTAATTCGACCTTTTCCACCTTTTTCCACACGTCCTCTGTTGTCCGCTATCCGACCTTCGAGAAACAGCAAAATAAACAATAATAAATCGCCAATAAGTTGTTTCCATGAATCACACCATTCGAACCGACCCATAAACATTTCAAGGTCCCTTTCTCGCCATTTTGACACGCTGCCAAGGATGTATGCACTAAAAAATATTAATGATTAAATCGAAGCCACCACAAAGAATATCTCCTAAGCACAAATAAAATAAAGAGAACTATAGCCACTGATCTCTATGATTAACACTGGATTGGCTGTTCCTATACAAATGACAGCAGTGGATTATACGGGTCTGTAATTCAAATTTAATTTGGTTTTTCGCGATTTGTAAACTAATACGACAAAGTTGGCAATTGCGCCAATGGCAGTATCATCTTCACAGGTTTAAGTATATAAAAATTTTCACTTGAAAGTGTCCAGTTTAAGAAATTAGTCAGAATATCGAGTTGGACGTGAGTTACTCCACTAATTAGTCGATATTCTGACTATTACACGTTTTAGGAATTAAAAAAAAAAAGTTTATCTATGGCCCGAGTAGCAGTGGTTTCCCGCGCGATGTTCATTTCCACGGAAGTATCACATTGGGTTCCGATGGTGTGTCATGCTATTGGCGGGAATCCAGCCCCGCGCGGACTGCCAGCGCCGCACGTATGGTCGTTTCTACTTATTTCTCAGCTCAGCAGATTGTTACTATGTAAAAAATTATTCCGATAAATCCTTGGATTTTTCTACAAAAATATTAGAGCTGAGGACTTTGAGAGTGACATAGAGTGACCCTTATCGCGGAATTGTTTTAAAAATTTAACTCCACGTGGACGAAAAGTCGCGGGAACAAGCTAGTCACTAGCTATGCTGCTAGTATCTAAATAAAGGGTTATTTAGTTCGAATTGATTTCCATTGATAGGAAATCAATGCAGGAAATAATTTTGGTTTATGTACCAAGATTTTGTATGAACGGGGTTATTTTAAATAGATATAAAATATTATTTTATTTTTTATTTAGGCAAACCAAACGGATTACAATTATTACTTATACCTAAATTCTTAATTTATAACATCTCGATCTTATTATAACCCTATAGGACTGCACAGCATATATATAGTCTATTTCAGTCTTTTTTCGAGGATACCACTGTGTCATTAGGGTACTCCCTGTGGGGTACTCCACTTTCTTTGGGTGTCTCGGAGCATGTGACCCGTCCACCTCCACTTCAGCTGAACCATCCTGATTCTGGGTTAGTTTGTTTTAATAGTGAGTGAGAAATACAGAGCGATAGACGCGCAACGTATTTTTGACGACGTGAACGCCAAAACTACTTATTACCTAATTACAAGATAATTAAACAACCAATCGATAAATTAAAACATGTACTTAATTGAAAAATACTTCTTGGTTTCTTGACAAAACAAAAACCCAACAAAAATAGTTTGCTCCTCCTGAGATAAATAGCAAAATGTGTGCAAAACATGGATTTAAAAAAAATATACTACTTATTGAGAAAATCTTCACCAATCATGTTTTTAAAACACGTAATCCAAGTTATAAGTTCGAAGTATCATTTCCTCAAATATTAAGGTGGTAACTTTGACAAATTCTGAGATAAATAACAATGACGAAATACCAAATTGCATATAATATGGACATAAATGATCTGAAATAAGCTTCGAAGAAAAGCTTTATCTTTGAGCTTTCTTGTGAAACTTTTGCACTCTGTCTGGCCATGTGTCAGTGAAAACCATTGAATGAATCTAACGAGTGATGAATGGATCGTGTTGGATATTCCCACTTAAATGTTGTGAAACATACAAAAAATGAATGCAATATTCATCTTATTGAAAAGTGATAAGGTTGAATATAAAATAAAAAAACAAGCGATGGACTTCTGCCAGGGCTTCGGAAAACTTGCAAAATGCGATAAATAAATAAATGTGATGCAATAGAGAAACTCTAGCTTGTAGTGAAGTGTTTTCTTTATCTTATATGTTGTAAATTTTTTAGTATAAAGAGAACATGAAAATATTGGAGGTAGGTACCTATATATTTTTGGTTTACAACGCTTTTGCTTTTTATGTAATCTTTCACACGACACTTTTCTTTGAAACACGACATTTCACCTTTTATTTGGGCTCACCTAAGTAATCCTACTGATATCCTACTGATATTATAAATGTGATAGTTTGTGGGGATAGATGGAACTTGTAACTCTTTCACGCAAAAACTACTGGACGGATTTGGATGAAACTTTACAACGTTAAGTAAGTTGTAGCGCTTAAGCTATTCTGATGTGTACATCAGAATAGCTGATAAGCGCTATATTTTATTCCGGAAAATTACAGAATTTCCGCGGTAATCATAAATTCTTAATCCGCGTGGACGAAGTAGCGGGTATTAGCTTGTAGATTATAATATTATATTATAATCCAAGAAGCCATATTATGACGTGTAAAGTGGTCGAGGAGGAAGGGTTTGAAGTGTATTTGCGGCTGCGAGTGCGTGTGGTTGCGATAAAACTACACTTGTTCCTTTTGCGGGCTATTTACGTTTGGAGTACGCACGATTTGCTTTGCGAGTAAGTACTAGGTATATCGTATACCTATACGATATATACGATGTATAGTAAGAATATTTACAATATACCTACCTATCTCAGTAAGATAACTGTCGCTGCGTAAGTAAGCTGCTGTTATATTTTTTCATTATAGGACAACATAATCCTTGACTGCGATCTCATCTGATGGTAAATGACGATACAGTCTAGATGGTAGTGGGCTACTTAATTAGTAAGAGATTATATGGCTGTGTACATTCAACCTATAACCCTAATCTGTTTCTACATGCCACCGTACGGGAACCAACGATATTATACCTCTAAATGTAGTACGCTAAATCGCATCTAAATAACATCAAATTCTACTTATGTAAATTCAAGAGCTGAAAGCCGTAAGTTTATAAAAAAAAACATTTCCATTGGAATGAGGAAATGTGCCCATAGTACACTGCAGGTTGCGATACGCCACTAAATGACCAGAATGTAGGTCGAGGTAACTTTCTGCCCTTCGGTGGTCAGTCATCAGTCATCAGCGGACTCTATGAGACGGGATGAATAAATCCTTAAAACGGACAAGGATAGATCGGCCTGAAGGTATACAGGGATACCTACCTAGCTATAATGACGTAGGCATTCTCATAAGAGGGAAAAATAGGGGTTTGAAACTCGAACTTAAAGTTAGCGAAGCCGCGGGCAAAAGCTAGTTCTTCTAATAATAATTAAAGAACATTATGAAAAGTTTTCCCGCCTGACGCCTTGCGGTATCAATTAGTCACCTACAAGTGTTTTAATCTTTTTCCAGCAGCTGTCCCAACTAATTTTAAAGCTTTTCTTTATTCCAAATCGGTAGTTTCGCGCGAGTCCACAATAAATCAGATGGCGCCACTGCGTGAGTCAGAACCCAGAGTAACGACGCCGGCGCATGAAGCATGACTTTTTTCAGCTAATTTTAGTTAGGCAGAGTCGAAGGGTCAATTGAAATAAGGATGTAACAACATCAAAACTATACGTCTGTATGTCTTCTTCTTTATCAACAGATTGACGTCCACTCGGTCTCTTGCGTGGACTTCCACAGGCCTCGCGGTCCTCGCGGTCTTGCGTCGTAAAAATATGTAGTAATAAAGCGTGTCAATAAAATCAATTCACGTATTGAGATTGGAATCAATCGGTTTTACCAATTGGATAACCTTTATATGACCATTATTCGATGGAGAAAATAGATGATAAGTATTCCAGAGCTTTTCTATTACGTGATATACAATTGGAGTAGGACAATTCCAATATAATATTAATATCAATATTATTAAGCCCCTAAATAACAACCCCGACGTTATTATGCTTGTGAAGTTGTGACGTAGTAGATATAGCCATGGGGCTATTGTCCCCTACCAACTGTTTTGGATGTGAGTATCCCTGAAGGGAAATTATCTTCGTAGAAAGGATAGATATCTAAAGGCGTGCAAATGAAGTTACTTGCACGTCACTATGCTACGTGAAGGCATAATTTGCGATTAAAACGCGCTTAGTTGCAGAACGGATAGGAGAATCTACTCTTTTCGATCTAGGTCTGACGACCTCCCTGGCTCAGTGGTGAGCGCTGTTGTCTTATAACTGGGAGGTCTCGGGTTCGATTCCCGGCGGGGTCAACTTGGCAATTTTTAATTTCTGAATTGTCTCTGGCCTGGTCTGGTGGGAAGCTTTGGCCGTGGCTAGTTACCACTCTACCGTCAAAGACGTGCCGCCAAGCGATTTAGCGTTCCGGCACGATGACGTGTAGAAACCAATTAGGGGTATGGGTTGAATGTTCACTGCCATATCCCGTCCAAGTTAGCCCGCTACCATCTTAGACTGCATCGTCCCTCATCAGGTGAGATCGCAGTCAAGGACTAGCTTGTCATCGAATAAAAAAGTCATAAACCACCTTCTTAGTATGGTGGGGTCACTTCTTGACCGCCACACACCACACGGGCCAAGTGCGCATTGGCAAACTTCGCAGTTCGCACATCTTTGATAATAATTTTTCTTCACCGTTAAATGGTTAAAGCAAGCTATATTTAAATGCTTAAAATCATAGATTTAGGGTTGGTAGCGAGACTATGTGGTGGCGTACTAGTAAATTGCGGTAATTTACTAGTAAGCCGACGTTATCTAGTAGGTGCGAAGCAACTACCTATCCTAAATCTATGGTGAAGACGCACATAACTCCGAAAAGTCGAGAGATATAACATGCTTGTGATTCGAACCCCTGGAATCCCGAAAGGTATCCGCAGTCTAAACTACTAAGCTCAACTAAGCTATCACTTAATTCTTCAAGTTTTCAAACAAATTGAAGGTACCCCCATTTGTCATTTCATTGCACTAGTTGGTAATGACAAGTTTTGAAAGGTGTATAATTACTTAGTGCCGGTGTAAAAAACAAGAAAATATTCCTGGGAGACACTGGTGTGAAAATCTGGTGTGACTCATCATCGTCATCAGCCTAGTCCGTCCGTCCACTGCTGGACTAAAAGCCTCTACGAACGGGAGGGTTTGCCCATAATCATTCGCTGTGCAGACTAGTTGGTGATCGCAGTACATGGTAGTAGTAGCACAGAGGACGCTGCTGCCCGTTCTCCGTTATATTCCCTTAGTCGCCTCGTACGACACCCGCGGGAACAGGAGGGGTGGTGACAATTGTATTTTTTTTAAATATATAGACTAGCGCTTGACTGCAATCTCACCTGATGGTAAGTGAAGATGCAGCCTAAAATGGAGCGCGCTTGCCTAGAAGATGCCTATTCACTCTTGATTTAAAGGTACCCAAGTTATAGTCAGTTGGAAAAACGGAAGCCGGAAGGGCATTCCAAATTCTAGCGGTGCGTATATCTGCCGTCACCACTCACCACACGACACAAGTCACAACTGCGGCACACTGGTGTGACTATGAGCACAGTAGAATTATGTAACAGTACTGAAACTACCTACAAACGTTCGAAACGGCTCACTCACACAAACATGCGCATCGACGAGACCAAAAAGCGGTCCTCGCGGGACTGTCAGTAGTAAGTGCAGTTTATAATTCTACTGTGCTATGAGCCCAGCACGAGTGCAATTTCATTTTCCAGTATCGTGTTTCTGTAGTAAGGAGCACCCCAACCCCGCCAGTGGGTAGAGGCGCCGCGACGTCGCGCCGGCCGGCGGCGCCGGTCGCTTCCCGACTCACCACGTATGGGACGAGCTGTACTGGACACCTTCCCTGCCCCGTCCGACGCGTATAATTATTAGGAAACTGCGCAGACAGCTAATTGATATGAATTACCATCAGTGGTCAGTTGGAAGCAGTGATAGCCTAGTGGTTAGGACTGTGGTCTCCTATTCGGGGGTCGCAGGTTCGACCCTGGTACGCACCTCTGACTTTTCGGAGTCAAGTGCGTTTAAGCAATTAAATATCACTTGCTTCAACGGTGAAGGAAAACATCGTGAGGAAACCTGCACATCTGAGAGTTCTTCATAATGTTCTCGAAGGTGTGTGAAGTCCGCCAATTCGCATTGGGCCAGCGTGGTGGACTATGGCCTATAACCCTTCTCTGAAAGGAGACCTGGCTCAGTAGTGAGCCGTTGATGGGTTGTTAATGACCATCAGTGGTCACTGGCAAGTGGCAGCACTGCACGCCGATGATGTAAAAACAGTTTTGGCGGCTGACTCAGGGGTCCAAATAAAGACAGCTCTGGTTTAATGAGTTTATTATATATAATAGTGTAAATAATTATAAGCCGTGTCAATAAAGAAAGGAATCTGAAATGGCGGCTTGTACTTGTAATGACAGGCACAGGTTGGACCGTCAGCAAAAAACGAAGCGAAGCTGGGCTGCTATATGTGTAGCTATACAGACACACATTGTATGTTTATATTATTTATTTAGTATTTGTGTTGATACCTTATTCATTTATGTACCTATATTATGTTATTAAATATACCTATATATCACTTGATTTATATACACACATCAAAAGTGTCTAGGGATCAACATATATTTTTGCAATAACTTTTCTCCTGATTGATATTAATTAAAATTTTCTTTAAGGATTCATCAAATAAAGTGTTTTCGTTTGTCACAGTAACGATAAACCAAGTCACCTTTGCATTAATAAAGAAATTTGCCATTTTCCTAATAAAGGGATTTTTGACATTTGAACCACTAACATTAAAGTTCGAAAAAAAGACTGAAATAACAGTTTTCTTTAAAATTTTATTGGGTAACTTAAACAATTAATAATCCGTGTTTCTACCGCGAACACTGACAACACAAGAACATCGGTTTGGCATACTCAAAATGAGTTCATCCAAATCACGCTGTGGAATGGCCGCCCATGTTCGTTGCAACAACAAAAAAAGGTCTTCTTGCCACTGGATACCCTCCATATTCGGCAGAGCTCTTCTCTGTAGCATATCCCATGCATGCTCAATCGGGTTCAAGTCTGGCGACTGAGCAGGCCAGGGCAGGACATTGATGTTAGCTGCGGCGAGAGTCTGTCTTACAACTCTTGCGGTGTGCGGTCGTGCATTATCATGCATTAACTGAAATAAGGGACCGATTTGCACTTGTAGAGGAACGATGACGTCTGATACAATCGTCTCAGCATAAATTTGAGCGTTGAGGTTGCCTCTGATCCAAATCAACTCAGTTCTTCCGCCGATCCAAATACCCGCCCATACCATGATGGTTCCACCACTATAAGGATGGACTTCCTGGCAGGATTTTAATCGCTGTTGGCGTCCAGGGGTTCTCCAGTGTCGTATACGTCTTGTATCCGGTCTCATACCAAAACGAGACTCATCAGAAAAGCACACGAAACGCCATTGTTCTTCTGCCCAATTTCTGTGTTCAAGAGCCCATTGATATCGAATCCTACGATTGTGCATTGCTATAGGTGGTACCCGTAGCGGTCTTCGGGAATGAAGGTTCACTTCATGCAAGCGGTTTCTGACTGTTTGGTCGCTAATTAAGTTCCCTGAAGAGTGATGAAGCCTCACGGCTAACATCATGGCGGTTATTGTTGGAGCTCTTCGAGTTAAGATTTGAATGTATCGGTCTTGTCTCCGTGTGGTGCAGCGATACCGTCCTCCATGGCGCTGAGCCACGGTACCAGTGCTTCGGTAACGTGTCCAAAGTCGACTGATAACACTCTGACTTGTATTCAGAGCTAAAGCCACAGTACGTTGCCGGGAACCAGCTTCTATCATTCCCACGGCTCTGAGCATTTCTTCCCTGCTTAAATGACGTCGCCGCTCCATAATAACGTTGGTTTTAATCAGTAGTAGGGAAACAGTAGCACTAATAATGTCTTCAATGCGTTGTATGTTTTTATAGGGAAAATATTGACAGCTGATTTTCATCTTTTACTCGAATTTGATTGACAGTTCCTGATTCAAATTATGAAATGCACCAAAAAGGATCCATATAAATTTATAAAATCATAAATTTATTACAAAGCCACATCTCAATCTCAAGAAATCCGCATAAAAATGCTTGATCCCTAGACACTTTTGATGTGTGTAGTTAGCACATGTTTAATATCTCTAGGTATTTATTTATTTCTTGTTATCTTTAAGGCCTCTAACTTATCTTGTATGTTTCGCGTCAGGTCGCAACGTATTTTATATTTCTTCTTCAAAATATTTTGTAACATTATATACGATTTCACCCTCATCACTTCGAAGAATCTTTCCTCGTTTCGCGTAAACGCTCATTAAATTAAAGCTCATTTTTTAAACGTAAGATAATTATTGATCAATAAACAGCATACGAACGACAATAACAACGAAAAAACTTAACAGAAAACAAGACAAAGAACAGTAACAAAAACACAGTGTGCAAGCAGATACAGACTGATAATTTTTTTGCGTGCTGTAACGACGTGTGCGAGTGAGAGGGAATGATTAGCGACGCCATTTACAATTCCTTTCTTTAATGACACGGGTTATATAGTTCACAACAATACAATACAATTAAGTACACAGAAAATCACAAAGTAAAAACAAAAAGAATGAAATCATTCGTTTTAGGGTTAAAAGGTAGGGCCCACAAAGTACATTATACAGACCAAGTAGGCCCATAGGGCGTCTATTTTTGACATTGACAGATTGATAGTTTTGATTTGAGTGGAGACTGCGTTCTGAAACAGAGCAGTCGCCACACATTAAATCAATCATTGCTGCAATGCAATCTCAGATTATAGGCTGATTTTATTTATCGCGTTTTTGCAACTATGCATTTTCTTTTTATTCAATGTCAATATAGTCCTTGACTGCGATCTCACCTGATGGTAAGTGACGATGCGGTGTAAGGTGGTAACGGGCTAACTTGTAAGGGGTATGGCAGTGAACATTGAACCCATGCCAGAACGCTAAATCACTTGGCAGCACCGGGCTCGTCTTTGACGGTAGGGTGGTAACTAGCCACGGCCAAAGCTTCCCACCAGACCAGACCAGGGACAATTCAGAAATTATAAATTCCCAAGTTGACCCCGCCGGGAATCGAACCCGAAACCTCCCAGTTATCACAGCGCTCACCACTGCGCCAGGGAGATCGTCAAGAGGCTATTGCAATCGTCAACACTGTAGCAATCATTTTTAGAAAACCGCACAGCTCTTCAGGCATCTACTTGTATAAAGTACTACAACTTATGTGATTTTTGCGACAATTGGTTGGTAGGCGAAATTTTCGCATGTTAGTTTTTGGAACGTAAGTTCCTTATCGCGCGGTACGGTAGGGGGTTAGACGGAAAAAATTAAGGAACCGACACTCGACATATTTTTGAAACCGACACTTTTTTGTTGAATGTGAATTTTGCAATGTGTTCGGTATTTTCGCGATACAACATTGGGTCCCCGTAGCCTAGTGGCTCCGGCAGTCGCCTAATAGTTCAAAGTCGATGGTTCGAATCCCAGCTCGACAGACTGAATTTTCTATTTTCAATTTTATTTTAAATAATTTCTACATGTGGAATTTTTCCCTAATTTTTTATAACTTATAAAATATTAGGGAAAGGTTCCACATGTAGAAATCGTTTTAAAATAACATTGAAAATAGAAAATTCAGTCTGTCGAGCTGGGATTCGAACCATCGACTTTGAACTGTTAGGCGACTGCCGGAGCCACTAGGCTACGGAGACTCAATGTTGTACCGCGAAAATACCGAAAACAATGTAATCGAAAGGAACTACGTTCCATCCGGGTGTCCCTTGACACCTCTCAAGTTTTTTATTCTAAGGTTCACATATGTTTTGTTGTTTGAATATTTGAATATTGTTTGAATGTAAAGTTTAGAAGCTTGGCTCTCCATGAGATCTAATATCTTTTTGACAGTGCGAACCATCTGCATTGGTCTCGCGCGTCGTGGCAACATTTTACATGAAAATGTTTTTGGTGGGATTCAGACTTTGAGTATTAAGTGCTGGTTTAATACTCAAAGGATTCAGACTTTCTGATCTGTCTGTTTCTGTCACAAACATTTATATTATGTTTCTGGTTTCTGTCGATGAGTGCATATATATTAATTCACTAAAACTTCCTCGTTGGTCTAGTGGTGAGCACGTTCGACTACAGATGACGAGGTCCCGGGTTCGATTCCCGGGTCGGGCAAAAAAAAAAAAAAAGGTATTGGGTTTTTCTGTCAAGAAAATTCTCATTACTAGCCCGGAGTTAGGAAAGTTGGCGGTGAGTCACCCCCGTGCCTCGGAGAGCACGTAAAGCCGTCGGTCCTGCGCCTGATCTCTCTCCGGTCGTGTCGGATTTTCCGTCCCATCGGACTATGAGAGTGAGGGAATAGAGAGTGCACCTGTGTCTGCGCACACACTTGTGCACTATAATATCTCCCGCGCAGATGGCTAATCTCTGAGCAGGTTGGCCGCCGTGATCGGATACGGTCGGGAGGACATTATTTATTTATATTAATTCACAATATTTGATAAGTACCTACTATTATGGCATATAAATCTTTTTATTCCGAAGTCTATGAGTTCGATTTACCTTATATAGGTACATTAAATACATATTATTATTATATATTTAAACTTTAGCACATAAGTAGCTTTAATTTCATTCAATAAAATGTAGGTCATTGTAAACTGCGTGCGTGTGTGGCGGCGACGACGTTAATCAATGGCATAAAATGGTCGTTTATTTATCCATTTTATTGTTTATTTAATTTAATATTTTACTAATAGGTATAAATGTTAGTTCATGTTCTAATTAGAATCGACCAGTTTCCAGTTAGAAAAGAAAAATTAATTATTAGTTACAAAATTATTATTTATGTATTTAAGTAGCTACATTTTATTGCCACTCTACCACGCCTTGTTAAAGATCTCTCCAATTAGGAAAAATTACGCACATAAGAAATCTGAAAAATTATAAGAAACGCCAAAAGAAGACAATTGACAGATATGGCAAAAGGAGTGGGATAGGTCAACTAAAGGAATCGTTGGCACACTACTGGTTATCCAGTGTATATTGTAGTGTGTATTAGTGTGCCAACGATTATAAGATGGTGAATGGTGAAAAATAAATACTCGACTTTAAGGTGGAAGACACGGGCCTGCCCGCGAAATTCAAGTTTAATTTGGTTTTTTGCAATTTGTAAACTAATACGACAAAGTAGGCTTATGGGCTATGTCCTTCTAATTGCACCAGTGGAATAATCATCTTCACAGGTTTACATAAAAATCTTTACTTGGAAATTAATCAAAATACTGAGTAATTGAACGTGAGTTACTCACAAATTAGTCGATATTTTGATTAACTTCTTAAACTGGTCACTTTCAAGTAAAGATTTTTATGTAAACCTGTGAAGATGATATTTCCACTGGCGCAATTAGAAGGCCATAAGCCTACTTTGTCGTATTAGTTTACAAATTGCAAAAAACCAAATTAAATTTGAATTTCGCGGGCAGGCCCGTGTCTTCCACCTTAACGGTTTAAGGATGCAAAATTTTCCACACTTGGTTTATCAGCCAATCAGACGGGAACATTATAAATTATTCAAAATGCCGGCCAGCTATCAACCGGCTCGTTAGATTACATCTGCCATAAAATGAGCCATAAAGCGAAACAAACACAACACCTACTTACTTCGTGTTTGTATTGCACGTGATCCTAATATTGTAGATTGTGACAAAACTAAGCGATGCATGCGGGTTTATCTGTTTGGTAAATGGTAACTAGTGCTCGCTAACTATGGGCCTCATAAGAAGGCTCAGGGTCACTCAGCGAGCGATGGAGAGAGCTATGCTCGGTATATCCCTGCGAGATCAAATCAGAAATGAGGAGATTCGTAGGAGAACCAAAGTCACCGACATAGCTCAGCGTGAAGCGAAACTGAAGTGGAAATGGGCGGGGCACATAGTTCGAAGAGCTGATGGTCGTTAGGGTTAGGGTGTTGGAGTGGCGACCCCGCACCGGGAAACGCAGTGTTGGCAGACCCCCACCAGGTGGACCGACAACATCAAACGAGTCGCAGGGAGCCGCTGGATCCAAGCGGCGCAAGACCGAAGCCTGTGGAAGTCCATGCAGGAGACCTTTGTCCAGCAGTGGACGTCTATAGGTTGATAAAGAAGAAGAAGAAGAAGAACTAGTGCTCAAACTGTAGGCAGATACTGTTGTACTAGTGGAAATGAGCCGTGTTACTGTGGTGTTACCATGCAAAAAATCATTTTGACAAACAATTTCAGATAACACATGCGCCCGGTGATGTTATTATAATCTAGGTTTACAAACGAGTCGATCCAATAACAATTTTGTTTTTCTGTAGGTGCAAAAAATGATACAAATATTATTGTTTTTGTCAAACGCCAAGGTCAAATTAGCACACTGCATCAACAGGAAGTTGTTTGATAATAAAAAGAATATCAAGTACCTAACCTAATAGCGCAGTTGTGAATTGTGATGAATGATGATTGAAACTGAATACCTAAACTCGATGAAGCGGTGATAGCCCAGTGGTTAGTCATGCGGTCTCCTATTCGGGGGGTCGCAGGTTCTATCCCGGGCACGCTCATCTTGCTTGTCTAAGTGATTCCGGGATAAAGTGTTATCATGTGTTAATCTTGAATATAGGCTATCTACATTCCTTTCAAGTCGGTTTATTCGTTGTGGCTTGAAAGAGTAACAAACATTCATCCATCCATTCATCCTCACAAACATTCCTATTTATACTATTTGTAGGATTAATTAGTTTTTATTACCTACCACAAAAATATAATCCTTTCCTACTAATATTATATTTATTGTATATGCGAAAGTTTGTGAGGATGAATGGATGGATGGATGGAGGATTTGTTACTCCTTCAAGCCACAACGAATGAACCGACTTGCAAGGAATGTAGATTATATATGTACGCCACAATGAATCTATCTGGCTGAAATTTGGAATGGAGAAATCTCATACCCAGGATTAGCACATAGGCTACATTTTGGTATCATATGATATACTGTGGGAAAAGATGGAGGAAGCAGGCGTGCAGAGGGAGTTGCTTAGTGTTATGCAGTTCTGGTATTCAAACCAAATTAATAATGTTAGGTGGGGGAAGGAGCTCTCTGATACATACAGGCTGGAGTGCGGCGTGAGGCAGGGGGGTTTGACCTCAGGGAAGCTGTTCAACCTGTATGTGAACGGGCTAATCGTGGAACTCAACAGCAAGCCAGTAGGTTGTTGGTTAGACGGCGTTTGCGTGAACAACCTAAGCTATGCGGATGATATGGTGTTGCTGGGTCCCACGGCTGGGTCAATCAGGGATTTAATTGAAACCTGTGAGAAGTATGCTGCTCGACATGGTATTATTTATAATGTGAATAAAAGTCAGTACATGGTTTTTAAGGCCCCTCGTAAGCGGGTGCAATATGACCCAAAAATCACACTTTACGGAGCTGCGCTCACACGTGTGACGCAGTTTAAATACCTGGGTCACTACGTTACGGAGGACCTTAAAGATCATGTCGACATCGAGCGTGAAAGAAGGGCCTTGGCAGTAAGGTGCAGTATGCTGGCCCGCAGGTTTGCCCGATGTAGTAAAGAAGCCAAAATAACGCTTTTCAAGGCGTACTGCCAAAACTTCTACTCGGGTAGCCTGTGGGTCAGCTATGCACAAAAAGTCATAGGTATGCTAAGAGTGCAATATAATAATGGATTCAGGATGCCGCGGTTTTGTTCAGCGTCTGGTATGTTCGCAAAAGAGCATACCGATGACTTCTATGCAGTAATGCGGAAAAAGTCGTCATCACTACTGACAAGACTGCGTTCAAGTTCCAACGGCATCCTGAGCATGTTTGCAAGTAAACTGGACTCACCAATGCTTGAACATATTATTCAAATGTTGGTGAGACCCAATTATAATAAAACCTAAATTTAATATGAGCTAAATTGTTTTTTACTAACATTAGTTATAAGTTAAAAAAATGTTGTACTAACACATTGAGCCGCAGATGCTTTAAATAAAGACTTTATTATTATTATTTTATCCCGGATAATTAAAAAGTTCCCGGGGAAATTAAAAAAAAACTTAATTCACGCGGATGAAGTCGCCGGCTCGCCGGCATCATCTAGTAAATAAATAAAAGCTTTATATTATAATTTATTAGCATTATTTCCTAATTTGTGTAATGTGTTACTTTTAAAATTGAATGTGGAATTTTGGTGCAGAATGTAACGCCAGAGGTGCGATTGTCTAAAGTTATTCCATTGATCGTAATCGTATTCGATGACATTAGCGTTAAAGTAAAATAAACTATAATAGCATGCCTCATCTGGTGACAGAAGGGCTGGTTCATTTTTTGCGCAAAGGATCAGCCTAGCTGTCCAACGCGGAAATGCAGCCAGTATTCTTGGCACCATTCCACGAGATTAGTTTAGCTATAAGTTTTATTGTAACATTTGCATTGAGTTGGAGCTCAATTTCGTGTATGCATTTTTATACGTTTAGGTATGTATGATACGCTCACGATAATGCAATCAAGGATTATTTTACTTTGACGCTAATGTCATCGAATACGAATACGATCAATGGAATAACTTTTAGACAATAATTGGTACCCTGGTCACGCCCGTCCTCAGTTGAGGCGTACCTAGACCCTAGCTGAAGCATCGAATAGCAGGTGTTTTGAGAACACCTCTGTAGTCTGTAGTCTATACTAGCGCATGAAGAAATAGCTCATAAACAAACAAACAGTTGGACAGGTGACCTATTTCATTTGCACGTGCGATCACAGGTTGAATATACATATTTATCGCGACTTCATAATGCGACGGACCACTTGTCACGTAGATCTCTCATGATCTCGCAGCCGATTTCACATAGGTATATATTGTTCTCTATTCAGTAGCGACATCATTCATCTAAACTCATCGCTGGGCATCCGCCCACAATTGGGCATAGATCTCCTCTCGAATAAGAAGAGTTTAGGCCGTAGCCATTAGCCATCATATAGTGGTTCGCCCCGAACTGAGACCTCGCTGTAACGCGAACGGTTTCCCATAATTACTTATTCATTCAATACATCGTGCACGATCAAAATTTACATTATTATTATACCCGTTTTCACCAACCATACCTAAATCATCCCCTAAGTAGAAGTCTCTTTACGTAGGTAGCCCCTAAATACAATCCTAACATACCAATGTCATTTTCACCTTTAGTTGTCCCGTAGAGGTTCGTAATAACAAAGTAGATAGAAAGCGTCACCTAACTTAACATAGGTAGCCCGTAAAGGTTAGGGAAATGTAGTGTAATCAGGCATCAATAGGTTCCTAGGTATAGTTTTTGGAACCTTCAAATTAAATTATTTGTTTACAGCGTCGTCTATCGACACGATCAGAAAACATGTAAAAACAACAATGCATAAAACTTCACGTCGCGACGTGAAGTTTTCACTTCGCTTCGCTCGGTCAAAAATGTTCAAATCTTGATCGCAACCAACTATCATGTGACAACATTTTCCAGTCAGCATTTAGTAAGTACAACACGTTCAATTCAAGTTGGCTGCTACGTCACTCGCGCTTCACCGCACCGCACCTCAAATCAGACCTTCCTAGTAAAGATAGCAAAGTACCGTTCGGGATTGTCAGTAGCCTGTACCGTGTTATTTCAAACTTTTGTCTTTTACATTTTAAATTGTTATGTTAAATTTTAATTAGTTATTATTGTTTAGTTACTATTGTTCATGTGTAGTTTTCTACGATGAGTAAAAAAGGAAAAGTTTGCATAGCGCAGACTATTTATTGTAATTAATGACTTTCTTCGAAGAGGAGACAAATAAGAAATAAAAATCACGCCCTTTGACATTGAGGACGTCATTGCCATGAAAAGCATTGCCAGAAAAGAAAACTTCTGTCACAGTCTCGGTAACAGTAAAAAATACAGTCATTTTTTTATGTCAACACTACAGTATGAAATCATTTTGAAACTAGCTGATGCCCGTGACTTCGTCCGCGTGAATTTAGTTTTTGTTTTTTTTTGTATTAAAACCTTCCGTGGAACTTAAGGAACATACAAAAAAATAAATTAACCGAATTGGTCCATCCATTCTTGAGTTATGCGCTTACCAACATTCATTTTTATTTATATAGAAGATGGTCGTCGACGGTCAACTTGAATTGAACAGGAGTAGGTAGTAAGTAGATAGAGATACGAAAAGTGGTTATGGATGATTATACGGGTCTGCCCGCGAAATTTAAATTTAATTTGGTTTTCGCAATTTGTAAACTAATACGACAAACAAGGCTAAAGGCATTCTAATTGCGCTAGTAGAATTATCATTTATCATCTTCACAGGTTTACATAAAAATCTTTACTTGAAAGTGACCAGTTTATGAAATTAATCAAAATACTGACTAATTTGTGAGTAACTCACGTCCAACTCGGTATCTTGATTAATTTCTTAAACTAGTCACTTTCAACTTGAAAGTGACTACTTTAAGAAATTAATTATCTTAAATTAATTAAACTTAAATTTATTATCTTAAATTAATTAATCTTTACTTGAAAGTTTCAAGTAAAGATTTTTATGTAAACCTTAAAAAGATGATAATTCTACTGGCGCAATTAGAATGCCATAAGCCTACTTTGTCGTATTAGTTTACAAAATGGGAAAAACCAAATTAAATATGAATTTCGCGGGCAGACTCGTATAACCCACCTTAAATCAAGCGAATCCTTTTACTGGTGTTACAAGTCTGATAGAATGCGAGTTACATTATCTTGCCGACGTTTTTCTCAATTGAAATGCATGTAGGTATATCGTAGCGGAAATGACCCTGAGAATAATTTATCCGTAAGGCAAAGACATGACTAATTATACTAGCCTTTGTTTGTTGGTGTTACAGTACTATTATATTATACTCTGTGGTGTTACTTTGTTCTATATTGTTTAATCGCAGGGTTGTCACTAGTTGAAACACAACGACAAAAATGTTTCAACCGAAGTATTCAATTCTTTGCTCTTTTTAACCGACTTCAAAAAAGGAGGAGGGACTCAATTCGTGGGAATCTTCTTTTTTTAATGTATGTTCACCGATTACTCGAATTAAAAAGTAAGTACTAAGTATTCATGGAAGCAGTGATAGCCTAGTAGTTAGCACTGTGGTCTCCTATTCGGCGGGTCGCAGGTTCGATCCCGGGTAGGCACCTCTGACTTTTCGGGAGTCATGTGCGTTTAAGCAATTCAATATCACTTGCTTCAACAGTGAAGGAAAATATCGCGAGGAAACCTGCACATCTGAGAGTTCTTCATAATGTTCTCGAAGATGTGTGAAGTTCGCCAATTCGCATTGGGCCAGCGTGGTGGACTATGGCCTATAACCCTTCTAGGAGACCTGCGCTCAGTAGTGAGCCGTTGATGGGTTGCTAATGATGATGATGATGATGACTACTCATGGTAGTGCGATAATTGCAACCATTAATCATACTAAACGTGATGTTCAAATAGCGAAATAAATCGATTTAGATCTCAGACTATTGACAAAAAACTTACCTTACTTACTTATGGCACATTGGTCCCTTTCAGGGACTACGAGGCAGATAATGCATGTAAATAAATGATCTTCTCGATCAATATCCTTGGTGTCCCTATCAAACAACTTGACTCTGGTGAACTCTTTGACGACCTCCCTGGCGCAGTGGTGAGCGCTGTGGTCTTATAACTGGGAGGTCTCGGGTTCGATTCTCGGCGGGGTCAATTTGGGAATTTATAATTTCCGAATTGTCTCTGGTCTGGTCTGGTGGGAGGCTTTGGCCATGGCTAGTTACCACACTACCGTCAAAGACGTGCCACCAAGCGATTTAGCGTTCCGGCACGATGGCGTGTAGAAACCGATTAGGGTTATGGGTTGAACGTTCACTCTGCCATACCCCTTACAAGTTAGCCTGTTACCATCTTAGACTACATCATCACTTACCATCAGGTGAGATCGCAGTCAAGGACTATTTTGTCATCGAATAAAAAAGAAAGTTCTTGTGCTTGTTTTGCATTTGGTACTAAAAAATTCACGAACCAAGAAAAGAAAGAAAGAACGTTGATGAAAGTTTTAAGCTATTGCATAGCTTTTATCGCGGGCTTTGAACTAGGACAAACAGTTTGAGCGCGGCGACCGAATCAAGAAATTCCGTAACGAAAAAAACCTAACACTGACGTTCAGTAAGCGTTCAACATTTAATAGAGATAATTCATAGAGGTTCTCAAGTAGCTCTATTTGGCGCAGTGGGCGAGCGACCGCTTTCTTTGATGAAGTCGCAGGTTCGCACTCGCGAAGTAGTGACAGTTCGCTTTTCTTGTTTGTTTGTTATTTAATTTTTTTTTGCATAGTTTTAATTATGCAAAAAAAAAAAATATTGCATAAATATTATAATTGCATAAGTTGATAAAGAATGCTATGCAATAGCTTTACCGCGGCAGTCCCCGAGTGCCACTTAAGTTTTTAAGATTATTACTACTACAATGTGACAGCCCTATTTTTGTTTATTACGAATTGCAAATTATTAGTTTGTAGGTATAGTGACGCAGCTGATATTATAGTAATTCTTGTGCAAAACCATAAAATACGAGGACTTTAGGAAAAATAATGGGGTTTATTGATTTTACATTTTCCATTCAAGTCTTGTACAAAATTTTAAGTAGGTACTACGTGTAGTAATAGTACATTTATGTGCAGTCATGCTGTCCATTTAGTACGTAATTTATTACTTACTACAATGAAAAAAGGTACTATTTTCAGGAATAGATACAGCACCTAAGTGCTCCAGGTTTCGGTTATTAGTTTATGTGCTTATAAGTAGGTACTCCAGTGGAAATGGGCGGGGCACATCGTTCGAAGAGCTGATGGTCGTTGGGGTCCCAAGGTGCTGGAGTGGCGGACCCCGCACCGGTAAGCGCAGTGTTGGCAGACCCCCCACCAGATGGACCGACGACATCAAACGAGTCGCAGGGAGCCGCTGGATTCAGGCGGCGCAAGACCGAAGCTTGTGGAGGTCCATGCAGGAGACCTATGTCCAGCAGTGGACATCTGGTTGATAAAGAGAAGAAGAAGAAGAAGTAGGTACTTCGGGAATTCTTTAAACAAAACATGCTCTCGTGTTACTCTAGTTTTTAACGTCATCATCATCAGCAACCCATCAACGGCTTACTACTGAGCGCAGTTCTGCTCTCAGAGATGAGTAGGTATTTATATAGGCCATAGTCCACCACGCTGGCCAAATACGAATCGGCGCGCTTCACACCTTCGAGAACATTACGGAGAACTCTCAGGTGTGTAGGTTTCCTCACGATGTTTTCCTTCACCGTCAAAGCATGTGATATATAACGCACTTAACTTCGAAAATTCAGATGTGCGTAGTTCGTACCCGGGATCGAACCTGCGACCCCCCGAATAGGAGACCGCAGTCCTAACTACTAGGCTAACACTGCTTATTTGCTGATATAGTTTGAGCTGAATACTGCATTGCTGATATAATATGAGGAATAAAATTGTTGATGAATGATTGATGGAGTATGGACGAGCAAATGTCGCTAATAGACATCGACATTTTTGTCTGGTGGGAGGCTTTCGTTGGCCGTGGCTAGTAACCACCCTACCGTCAAAGACGTGCCGCCAAGCGATTTAGCGTTCCGGCACGATGACGTGTAGAAACCAATTAGGGATATAGGTTGAATGTTCACTGCCATACCCCTTCCAAGTTAGTCCGCTACCATTTTAGACTGCATCGTCACTTACCATCAAGTGAGATCGCAGTCAAGGATTATCTTGTCATAGAATAAAAAAAAATCGACATGCAAAGGTAAATTACTTTAATTAATGCATCCTGAGATAGATCCTGTTTATATACCGGTAGGTAGTAGGTACTAAGATAGTTCCTACTTCCTAATAAAACGTCCATGGTAAGTAGTAACATGCTAGGAAGGATAAAGTTTTCGGAATCGGAAGCTCCCACGCCTCTCACTTTGGAGTTCGACCTTCTATGAGGAGTAATTATGTAACGAGCTATTAGTTTGCTGTGACGATTATGATGTACCTACTGCGCCTTGTGTGAACGCAACCGGCGTTACAAAACATAAAATGCTAGACAATTATTATAAACTAGCTGATGCCCGCGACTTCGTCCGCATAGATTTAGTTTTTAAAAATCCCGCGGGAACTCTTTCATTATCCGAGATAAAAAGTAGCTCTCCCGGTCTGAGGAACCACTACTGCATCCATTACTATACCCATGCAAAAAATCGCATCAATCCGCTGTTCTGTTGCGACGTGATTGAAGGACAAACCAACAAACAAACACACTTTCGCCTTTATAATATCAGTAATGCTTTAATAAAACACTTTTTATAATTTTAAATTTTTTTACCATACTTAACCAAAGACAAAATTACGTTTAGCTGTCATTTACGTTTTGTTATTCCACTGTCATTTGCGTTTTGTTATTCCATGTCAGATGCGTTTTTGTTATACCCCTTTTTATTGTGACATGACGGAAACGCGGTCGAACGGGATTTAGGGCCAGTTTTTTGATCCGTAGTAATAGTAGAGTTGACCATTTGTCAAATTGACTATAGTTAAGACACTAACTAATGGTTAAACCAAAGTTTCGTTTTTTGATCGTCATTTTAACTATAGTAAGTATTAACCAATGGTTAAAGTATTGCCATTGCTATTAACATTGACTTACCTAGGGTAAAGTCATTTTTCGTAGGGAGTCGTTATTTTCTTATGGGAATATTTGTAGATCCGATTGCATTTTGGCCATTTGTCGTGACGTTTAATATCAAATTCGTGTGAATTTCGTTTTGTGTGAATCAATTGTGCAGTTAAATACATAGTATTTAATTCTAAGCGAAACTACCATGTTTGAGAGTAGTTTTTAACTTTTTATCATAATTTAATTCGATTTATAAAGATCGTAAACATTTTATTTCTAGATTCCTCCTCATAAACTTTCACATTAATTTATTATATTAGTAGGAAAGGAAGATACTCAATTATTTTTAACCGACTTCCAAAAAGGAGGAGGTTCTCAATTCGGCCGGTATCTATTTTTTTTTTTTTTTTTTTTTCTATGTATGTCCACCGATTTCTCCGGGATTACTGGACCGATTCGCGTGATTTTTTTTTAATCGACAGATGATGTTAGCGAAATGGTCCCATAAAAATTTTAACCTTCAACTCCTCAAGCCTGATGCTGCAGGCTAAAACTATGGCGATTTAGGAAATTTCGATTACGAATTGATATTGTAGGTAACAAGTATGGACTACATCATGGAGCTCCAGGTCCTAGCTCCTCGATCATAGGATACTACACTTAAAAGCTTAAAATAAAAATTCTTTTCAAAAAACCGACTTCTAACGCCACTACAAAGTATAAAAATAATTTTAGTGTGTAGTAAGTTAGTGGAAGTTTGATAAATCATCCCAATGCTCCAGCGGCGCGTTACGTGGTTATTAACCTTAGGGCTTAGGTCTTAGGTCTTAGATCTTCTCATCAGGACTACGTAGTATAACTAACCGACCGTAACTAGTTCATCATAAGATGAACTCTCCGACATGTTAAAGTATCGGGTTATTTTTAAATTCATCATTAAATGGGCCAAAACACTGAATTTATCCCAATTTCAAGAAATTGGGAAAAGAAAAAAACTAATAATATTATCTTGCGTCGAGGACAGATAGTCAATGGACCCAAATAAAACAAAAGAACAGATGTTCTTCCAAAAGTTAACTATTCGTTATCTTGCTAAACCCTCGAGAGTGCTGTGGTTAAATATTTTAACTATTTGTTACTTTTTCAACCATTAGTCAAGCTAACTATGAGTCAAAAAACGTATTTTATAGAAATTTAACAATTTGTTGCAATTTTTAACTAATGGTCGCCTTAACTAGGGATCAAAAAACCGGCCCTAAAAGTATCCTATGTCCGTCTCCTGGTTCTAAGCTACCTCTCCACCAATTTTCAGCCAAATCGGTTCATCCGTTCTTGAGTTATAAATAGTGTAACTAACACCACTTTCTTTTATATATATAGATTGTAACAAAAATAAATAACAAACAAAAAGATATGCTTAGTTATTGAGAGGTAGGTGCATTACCCACAGACTAATGATGATAACATTAGCTACCTATATAGATTTAGTTTTAAATAGGAGTGGGCGTTGAATCAACGAACTTGTTTTTTAACTGTTTTTCGTTAAACGTTTTCTCCTCTCGGCGAAACTAGTTGAATCCATAAACTTTATTAGTCACTAACTCACTATGTTAACGAAATTCGACGAACTACATCCGCAGGCTTATCACGTAAAATTTAGCCATTGCGCAGTAGACGCGCGATCGATCGCTCGATATGAAAAATAATCGTATTACCTAAGCGATCGCTTGCTAATCGTGCGCTGATTGTAAAATGCACTTTCCGCGATGTTATTTGTAAACAGATCACAGCTGATTACATAGGTACCTATGTTATGTTTTCAGACTGACAGGGCAGACTGGCTATTTTTAGCTGCAGCGATCGCGCGCTTTTGAAGTGAAAACTTCTTTAGGCACGTTGAGCACTTTTTGGGAGAGCAAAAAACATGGATTTTGCGAAATCGTCACCGTCACCATCGTCACCTGGAATTTCAGTAAGCGTAAAACATTATAGAGGTTCTCAAGCAACCTTGTACAGCGCAGTCGGCTAGCATCCGCCTTCCTTACCGTTTAATGTATGATGTCGCAGGTTCGAATCTCACTCACGAAACGTGACAGTGCGCTTTTTTTTAATTATTTATTTATTTTATTTACTTTTTATTTTTTATTTTATATATTTTTTTAATTACATATTAGCAAATCTAGTTTTCACTTCTATCGGCAGTCCCTATGACCGCCAATTTTTTTTATTGCCTTTAGCGTTTTTATGGCTGCGTGCATCGCGTTTCGAGCGCGCGAAAATCGCGACTGAAACGCTTTCGCGTTGATCTGCTCGACAAATTTTAATTTATAGATTAATTCTTCAATGAGTTCAACTGCTCACTAAAACAAAGTTAGAAATCAACGATGCGGTGTTTTAACTGTTTTATACTAGGTAATAAATAACTGCTTTATTTAGCTGGTGAGTTGGTGTAACATTGGCTAGTGTAATTTTTATGCACAGTTGGCGTTATTTGAAATCATTTAATAACGTCAACTGGTTTTTCAACTAGTCGACCATTTTCGGGTAACAGTTTCGTTAACGTAAAAACCGTCAATGACCCACCTCTAGTTTTAGATTTAATTTTCCTGTAGGTATCTATTGTTATCTTTTGTTATATTATAATTTTGAACGGAAAAACTCAAATGAGTTTATGTTTACATGAAACTTCAATGTCTTTTTAAACATTTTTTTTATTAAATAAAATTAAAAATATACTTATATCTAACTAAACAAAAAAATATGTCCAGCTGTTCAGGTTATAGTAGGTACTTAATAAATTTTGCAATAAGGCCGCCTTTGCACCTTGTATTTATTTTCTTTTTCTTGTGTATTAACTTTTATTTCTTGTTGTGCATTAAAGAATTTTCTATTCTATTCTATGGTTTTGTCGTATGTGTGCTATTCGTCTAGAAGCCTGAACATCTGTTTATTTATGAAGAGATCATGGACATAGAAAACAAACAGGACCGAGCACTCGCAGCTGAAAAGCGAGCCGAGCGAGATAGCTAGTACAGAGGCCGTGTGTCCCTTTCTAACAGGGTGACAAATGACAATAAGATTTTCGATATATGTGAGACAAATTCAATCTTGCAATCTTCCTACTAATTATAAGTTTATTATAAACACAATTATTGAAGTTTTTCATTAGCAATGGAAAATTTCTTAGGGATTAGGGATTGATTACGAAATAAATAATACAAATAGTACAAGGTTTCGATTTGTCCAGTCATAGTGAGTATACATTGCTCGATATTATAATGACTGGTCATGTGTAGATAATGTGATAAATTATTCATTTTCTCTAGATATTAATCATAATAGCTGGTCAAAGGCACCCAAAGTAATAAATACGGCCCCACTTCCCCTCCCGCGCCTTATTCCGTTGCCGCACGATCGATAAATTTACCAAAATCTTAGGTTAGGTCAGGGTTGTACAGAAATTCTGTTCTATTGGTTTGAAATGAAACATTAAAATAATGAAAATTGTAATAATAATAATATTAATGCAGTAGTGTGTCGCGCATGAGGTGGACAACATCCATTAATGAAAATGTCATGCGCGCATACTTAGGGGCTACTGAGGGTGGAACCAACATGACCGCGTACCGTGCTAGGATGCATGCTTTGTTTCAGGTCCTTGAACCAGCTCTCAATGTGTCGGCTCAGCGACTGTCGGACCAGGTGCGGGTTATTCAGCGTAATCACATGCTGGACAACGCCGTGCTTGATCGGCTTCGCTCTGAACTGCAATGTAACCGCGCTACCCCCTCCTCACCGCAAGCTCCAGCACAATCGCAAACTGCTCATGCGATTTCGCTGCAGCCCACTCAGGCTGGTGAGGGACAGGATAGCGGGGCTGCACATGTAAGTACCCAGTGTAGTGAACAATTGAGGAGTGCTTTGGAGAGTGCTATTCGGGAATATAGATCTTCACTACCCGAGTTTAGACCGCGGTTACCTCGGTTGCCCATGAAAAATAAGAACAAAGCGCTAATGGGTGCCCTGGATTCACTGCTGCCGAGTTATTTTGACAGCAGCGAAGACCTTTCCGACACACATTCGATTCTGTACTGCGCGGCTGTTGCGGCATGTCGTGTTGCTAATGTAAAGTTAATTAATAATGATACAGCAACACGACCGAAGCCTACCGCACCAGCCTGGCAGTGCAGGATTGAACGTCGTATTGATGGGGCTAGGGCACTCATTGGCAAACTACTCTGCTTCAGGGAGGGCAACACTCGCCCTAGAGTCATGCGCTTTGTGAGGCGCGCTTTCTTGGGGACTGATATCAGCCCTCAAGATTATATGGCGCGCGTCACTGAGCGCATTGACTTCCTGAAACAGAAGGTCTCGGCATGGGCTAGCCGTATTCGCAGATACAAGTGCCGGGTCGAGAGATATACCCTGAATCGTACTTTCCAAAGCGATCAAAGGCGGGTATACCGAGGTTGGGAACACCCTGACCAAGGTGTCACCGATGCGCGCCTACCGGATGATGAAGCCATGACATCATTCTGGCGCAACATCTGGTCGGCACCTGTCGCTCACACTGAGGGTGATTGGACGTGGGATGTAGAAAGAGCGTGCGATCAAATTCCAGAAATGGACCTAGTTACTATAACCCCTGAAGACGTGGCCACTGCAGCCCGTCACCTGCCCAATTGGAAATCCCCTGGGCCGGACGGGCTGCACAACTTTTGGATAAAGTGGCTACGCAGCTCGCACGCTCGTTTGGCATCCCAATTCCAATCATCTCTAGAGTCAGAGTCGCTACCCCAGTTTCTGACAACAGGTATTACCCTCCTGCTCCATAAATCAGGTAGTACCACGGAGCCCAAAAATTATAGGCCGATTACGTGCCTACCAACATTGTATAAACTTCTTACATCCATTCTGAGAACGAAAATTAACGATCACATCGATACAAAATCCATCATGTCTAATTCTCAGAACGGATGTAGGAATGGCTCCCGTGGTACTAAGGAGCTTCTCCTCATTGATATGGCCATTTGTCAACAGGTTCGGCGCTCCCGAAAGGATCTGTCGACATGTTGGATAGACTATAAGAAGGCCTACGACTCTGTGCCCCATACATGGCTCATGAAGGTGCTGGAACTGTACAAAGTAAACACAGTACTACGCGCCTTCCTACAGACTTGTATGGGGCAGTGGAGGACAGTCCTTCACTATCCAGGGTGTCGCCGGACCCTGGGGAGCGCGGAGCCTATAAGGATTGAGCGAGGCATATTCCAGGGCGATAGCCTCAGTCCTTTGTGGTTTTGCCTGGCTCTGAATCCTCTGAGTACTCTCTTGGAGAATTCAGGGCTAGGTTACCGGTTGAGGAGAGGTGGTCAGGTTATATCACACCTCCTTTACATGGATGACCTAAAACTCATTGCCCCCAACAAATCACATCTACTAGAGTTACTGAAGGTAACTAAAGCCTTTAGTGATTCCATTAGGATGGAATTTGGTGTGGACAAATGTGCGGTCATGCATGTTAAGCGAGGGAGGATTGTGGAATCTGAGGGTGTTGAGCTCTCGGATTCCATATACCTCAGATCGCTCTCCCCAACTGAAGCCTACAAATACCTGGGCATGGCGGAGGCGTTAGGTATCAGAGAGGCCGACATGAGGCAGTCGGTGAGGGAGCGTTTCCTTGGCCGTCTGAAGAAAGTGCTGAAAAGCCTTTTATCGGGCGGCAATAAGGTGCGCGCCTTCAACGGTTGGGTCATGCCGGTCTTGATGTATTCCTTCGGCATACTCAGGTGGACTCAGACTGAGCTTGACGCCCTGGACAGACAAGTTCGTGCGCTGTTGACCGCATATCGGATGCATCACCCGCGCTCCTCGGTGATGAGGCTGTACATCCCGCGGAAGTGTGGGGGAAGAGGCCTTTTGAATGCCAAAACCCTCCACAACCGCGAGGTGTGCAGTCTCAGGGAGTACTTTCTCCACGCCGAGACGGAGATGCACCGCGATGTGGTCGCAGTGGACAGGGGTCTGACACCGCTCTCCTTGGCTAAAGAGAACTGGCGCATACCTGTGGTGCTCAGTACCAATGACCGCAGGGTTGTATGGCAAGGTAAGGAGCTTCACGGACGCTTTTATCGGGCCCTCCACGGGCCTGATGTTGACTTTGAAGCGTCCGTGGCCTGGCTGCGCTTTGGTGACCTCTTTGGGGAAACCGAAGGGTTTGTGTGTGCAATTATGGACGAGGTCATGATGACGAACAATTACAGAAAATACATAGTGAAGGATGGAACGGTAGACATATGTCGGGCATGTCGCCGTCCTGGAGAAACTATCCGTCACATTGTTTCTGGTTGTTCTCATCTAGCTAACGGCGAATACTTACACAGACATAACCAAGTGGCCAGGATTATCCACCAGCAACTTGCCTTGAAATACAATCTTGTGGAATCGGAGGTACCGTACTACAAGTATGTGCCCGACCCAGTTTTGAAAATGGTCATATCACACTGTACTGGGATCGATCTATCATCACAGACAGGACTATTGTAGCCAATAAGCCTGACATAGTGGTGATAGATCGATCAGAGCGCCGTGCAATGATTGTTGATGTTGCTGTCCCGCATGACGAGAACCTCGTGAAAGCCGAGAAAGAGAAACTCACCAAGTATCTCGACTTGGCGCACGAGGTTGTCGCCATGTGGAATGTAGACTCAGCAATCTTTGTACCGATAGTCGTCACCGCAAATGGTCTTATAGCCAAGAGCCTCGACCAACATCTTTCGAGGCTCTCGTTGGGTAGCTGGATCAAGGGCCAGATCCAGAAGGCTGTTCTCCTGGACACGGCTCGCATAGTCAGGAGGTTCCTCTCTCTGGGGCCCTGACCGCCGGTTGCTTGGACCCTGTTCCCGAGGCCGGTGGACCGCTATTTTTTATATTTTTAAATGTTTTTTTTTTTATAATCAAATATTTAAAAATGTAAATTATATGATATAAATGAAATAAATGTAAATAATATTAATAATACAAAAGTAATGAGTAAAGGACCATCGTAATCGGCATCTGCATCGTACGTATTCGACCCATCACACAATACAAGAATTTAAAAATTCATGGTCAACATAGTTGTAGATTTAGAGTTCACGTTTTAACGGGTTGCCGCTCGAAAAAAATAGACTAGATAAAAATTTATATTTTCTTTTTTGTTAAGCGATATATCTATCGAAATTAATGCAATTAAATACGGTGACTTAAAAATATTAAAATAACATTAAATTATAAGTGTTTCAACTGAGTTTCTTTGAGCCAAAATTTTCGATCAAACACATTTTTTTAGGCTGGCAAGAGAAAGAACGAGACACACGGCCTCCGTTGTTACTATCTCTCTCGGCTCGGATTAGCCTCTGTGTAATGCGCAACAGGAAATATACTTTATCTACTTGTTATAAGGTTCATTTTCGTAAATAAAAATTTTCCGAGTGATCAGTTCTGTTTGTATATTAAGTTCATGGAAGAGATATAGATATATGAAACATTTAAATATTTGTTGGAATCACCAAAATGGATGCCTGTACAATTCCAATTTGGTACGTCCAATAATCCACACTTGACATTGACATATGCCCACAATATTTTTTATCTGTACCCGACGCCCGTCGACCTCGCGCCCAATGCCACTTCTAACCAACCATGAAAATAAACTCTTTTACACCATAGACTAAGAAAAAAATAGACAGGACTGACGGGGCTATAAAACAAACTCGCCTGAAAAATGTTTCTTTCATCTAGTCTTAATAGTCTTTGATTAATTATAGAAGAAGATGCAGCATGAACGATCGTTTTCATTAAAGCCGTTTCGTCAAAAGCAAATCGTCATCACGTCGTCTCATTGCAAGGATGACCATTGAACACGATCTTGTGCCGCTTGTATCCACTGGCTGCCGTCTCACTGAAACCACCTGTCAGTCCACATAGTGGGGGAGGGACGTCAAGTTTAATAGAATAGAATAGAATAGAATAGAAAGGTTTTTTATTCAAATAAACTTTTTTACAGGTGCTTTTGAATCGTTGATGAGTCTACCACTGGTTCGTAATGCCGTTCCTGCCGAGAAGAACCAGCAAGAAACTCGGCAGTTGCTCTTTTCAAAATAAGTTTACATTCAATAGAATAGTTAAACAGTTCAATTACCACCTGCTGTCTCATGAATCGCTGGAAAGAATTATGTCCACGCTTTTTATCATCTAAATAGTCTTCAATTGCATAATATGCTTTGTTCATGAGATTACTTTTAACTGATTTCTTAAACTTGTGTAAAGGCAAGTCTAAGATCGACTGTGGAATTTTATTATAAAACGTCACGCCCATTCCCACAAATGTCTTTCGGACCCTCTTGAGGCGACATCGAGGAATCACGAGCCTGTTTGGATTTCTAACTTGCCTATCGTGTAAATCACCCTTTTTTTTGTAATTCACGATGTTTTAGAATAGCAAATATACGTAATATTTTTAATTCTTATAATATAACGTGTAAAAAATACACAGTTAATTAATATGAGCTGAGCTTTCAATCGTATCTTACAGTTTATAAGTAAGTTAACTGTATTAAAGTAGATATGTATTGGAAAATTAAGAAAATGCTTGAGTTATCCGTGTTTGCAGTCTCTGTATCGCAGTATCTATGTACCTATAATGATAAAATTACATGACCTAGACAATAACTTATCGCGTAGTAGGTAAGTACTATATGTATACCTACTGATAGGTATAATTCTTTGGTCAATTATTTCTTTTAAGGCGGGTCTCCACCAAAGAAAAGTTGCCAACTTTTGTGTTGTCAACACGTGTTGGTGACAAAAGTTGGCAACATTTTTTTTTGGTGGAGACCCAGCAAGCCGAAGAAAAGTTGCCAACTTTTGTGTTGTCAACACGTGTTGGACAAAAGTTGGAAACTTTTCTTTGGTGGAGACGCAGCGAGCCGAAGAAAAGTTGGCAACTTTTGTGTTGTCAACACGTGTTGGTGACAAAAGTTGGCAACATTTTTTTTGGTGGAGACCCAGCAAGCCGAAGAAAAGTTGCCAACTTTTGTGTTGTCAACAGGTGTTGGTGACAAAAGTCGCCTTTAGAAATCGGACGGTAGAATGGCTTCCAATGATATTGGAAGGAAAAAGTCCTTCCAATGTCATTGGAATATTTCCATCCAATATCATTGATGGCTTCTAATTTTGTTTTAGTCTGTGTCTGTCTATGTACATTGTACACTTTGTGCACACAAACGCTTTTTAACACACCTATTAAGTAGGTACCCATACTGCCTATTTGAAAACATTAATGGGAGTGGCTTTTAAGATAACACTTTTAAGTGATGCTTTAGCCTGAGCGGTAGAGCATAAAATAACATGCGTGTACCTGCCTCGACTTAATTTAAACCCCTTCTTAATTGAGCGTTAACCTGTGGTCCCCGGGGCCATATTTAAAATGCGACTTTTGGTCGTATTTCATCATTATCATCATCACGAACCCATCAACGGCTCACTATACTATACGCAAGTCTGAGGCAGAGATCTATAGGTGGAACTCTCACTCAGCTCAGACTCAAGACTGAGTTTTAACTCAGTCTCGTTTTAACGAGACAGATTTATGTCAGGACATATTTGTGTCTCATTTTAACTCTATCTTGAGTCTTGAGCAGAGCCAGAGTACTGTCGGCGCTCTGACTTGGTCATACGGTTAGGGTTTGTGCGGAGAGTAATGATAGATTTTAACACTTGGTGATATGGTTTATATTGAGCAATAAATATACACAGAGTGGTATAAGAGAACCGACTCGGACCGTGGTGGTGGTTGCGCGTGTACTCCTCGAGTGTTCAGTGTGAACTCCTCTTGAAGTCGGAACTTTTAAAATAAAAAATAATACAGCGTTCGGTGTCGGCTAACTTCACAAAAGCAAAGCAAATTACCAAAACAGAAAGAAATAAACAATTACATTTGCAGTACAGTACAGGGAATAGAGTTGTAAAAAAATAAACTTTAAAATATTAATTTAGACAATAGTCGGTGTTACAAAAAAATTCAAAGAAAAAACCCAAAGTAAAAAAATTTTTTTAACTTAATAGCTACGGCCTTACAAGACCATAGGCGTGAGAAACAAGTCATAAAACACAGCTAAACTACGAGCTTAAAATTAACAGATTATTTTCATTTAGGTATAATTATTAGCGTAAGGTGTAATGTGGGACACAGTCGCCACAGTACGATCTATAGATCTCGCCTTAGTCCACCATGCTGTCCCAATGTATTATACCTTAATTAGCAGACCTCACACACCTTTGATACCATTATGAAGAACTCTCAAGGCATGCAGGTTTCCTCATATGATGTTTCCCTTCGATATTGAAACATTTGATATTGAAATTAATTATTAAACGAGCAATTCTTGTATATATATATAATCTGAATCTCAGAAACGGCTCCAACGATTTTCATAAAACTCAGTATGCAGGGGGTTTCTCGATCTAGCTAGGTTTCATTTTTAGAAAAGGTCGTTTTATCCGTGTTTTCAGGCAATGAAAAACCCCTTACAATATCATTAGAATACGAAGGTAAATTTCGCCATCATCTATAAAGTTCCGATAGCTCGGAAAATCGGGCGGTCCCGAAACCAGGACACCCCGGTTCGAGTCCAGACGATTATATTTTCCCCTATTTTTTTTTTTTTTTTTAATATATAATTTCCAAAAAACGCGATTTAATAAAACAAAATATATAACCACCCAGTCACCCAGATATTATTAATTAATTGCTTAAATGCATATTATAACTTCGAAAAGTCAGAGGTGCGTTCCCGGGTTCGAGCCCGCCATCCCTAGAATAGAAGACTGCGGTCCTAACCACTAAGCTATCGCCTATCACTGCTGTTGCAATCCTTATGTTAAAAATTTTATATTTAAAAATAGATACTTACGTAGGTTTTTAGGTGAACTGATTGATAGTGTAACGACTAGGTAGTGACTACCAATCCTATAGTTATGCTTCGGATTATCGAAGATCAACAATTCATGCGATTTTCACACCTTGAATTAAGTAGTATTCATTTGATGAAGGTTAAGTACCTATGAACTATAAATAATCGTTGTAAGTATGTGCCTATTTTAGTGACTTGACCATGAGTACAACCAAAGGTGATCTAATAGATACTAAGACCACAGTATAAACCTTACCTTCGTTACTCTGTGCTCAGACTATGCCACTTTGTGAGAAAATGTAAAAGAAACGGAATACTATACGGAATTCAATTTAATGTTACCATTTCACCATTCTTCTTTTCTTCTTTATCAACCGATAGACGTCCACTGCTGGACAAAGGTCTCCATGGACCTCGGTCTTGCGGCGCCTGAATCCAGCGGCTCCCTGCAACTCGTTTAATGTCGTCGGTCCACCTGGTGGGGGGTCTGCCAACACTGCGCTTCCCGGTGCGGGGTCGCCACTCCAGCAACTTGGGACCCCAACGACCATCAGCTCTTCCAACTATGTGCCCCGCCCATTTCCACTACAGTATCGCCAGTCGCTGAGCTATGTTGGTGACTCTGGTTCTCCTACGGATCTCCTCATTTCTGATTCGATCCCGCAGGGACACTCCGAGCATAGCTCTCTCCATCGCCCGCTGAGCGGTCCTGAGCCTACTTATGAGGCCCTTAGTTAGCGACTATGTCTCGGATCCGTAAGTCATAACTGGCAACACGCACTGTTCGAAGACTTTAGTCTTCAGGCACTGAGGAATTTTGGACGACAAGACATCTCGGAGCTTCCCGAACGCTGCCCAGCCGAGTTGGATTCGGCGGTTGATCTCTTTCTCGAAATTGGACCTACCTAGCTGGACTGTGTGTCCCAGGTAAATATACTCGTCGACAATTTCGAGTGCAGAGTTCTCAACAATTACTGGGTGGAGCGGTGCATGAGCATTGGACATGATTTTCGTCTTGCTCATGTTCATTTTTAGGCCCACCTGTTGCGATACGCTGCTGAGATCGTTGAGCATTGTATTGAGGTCTCTCAGAGTCTCTGCCATAACTACTATGTCATCGGCAAATCGCAGGTGAGTGATGTACTCGCCGTTTATGTTGATGCCAAGCCCGTTCCAATCCAGAAGCTTAAAGACGTCCTCCAACGCAGCGGTAAAGAGCTTCGGGGAGATTACGTCTCCCTGTCGCACTCCACGCTGCAAGTGGATTGGCCTCGTAGTCTGGTCCTGTATACGTACTGACATAGTGGCGTTTTCGTACAAGCACTTCAACACTTGGAAATACCGGTAGTCAATCCGGCATCTCTGCAGCGACCTCAACACAGCCCAAGTTTCCACCGAATCGAAGGCTTTCTCATAGTCCACAATAATAATTAATTAGTGACCAAAAGATGGACAGAATTACAGGCATTGACTAAAAGAATAATGATGATCATGTCATTTCTTTTTTTTTATTCATGACAGGCCTTTAATTGCTTTAACCGCGATCTCATCTGAAGGTAACTGACAATGCAGTCTTAGGTTCAGGGCGCGGCATCGAGCTTCCAAAAAGCGACTAAAAATCTCACAAATGCCAATCGCCACTGCTATAAGCATCGTATAGGTATGCAGATGCACGGGCGGTTAGATGGTATAACTTGGAAGGGGATATGGCATTTGATGAAACCCATACCCGGTATAATGGGTTTCTACACGCCGTCGTCGTGTCGGAACGCTAAACCTTATCATGTATTTGACTGTGATAAGGGAGGCCCATACTGGCTCCTTTTAGCGGCAGTGATCGGCGTTTTATGGCTTTTAGCGTTTTTGCGACTGCATCGCGTTTCAGCGATTTTTGATCGCAATAACGTCAAATCGCGGGATTAACCGTTTCTGCGATCGAAAATGCTGAAACGCGATGCAAACGCAAAATTGCTAAAAGCCATAAAAACTAAACGTAGCCAGTCTGTCCTCTCCCTAACTAACACGGCCATGTCGAACCTCATCCTGCGTCATAGCTTTCTATCATAATATTAACACAGAGTAACGAAGGTAAGGTCTCCTTATACTGTGATATTAACCTAACCTAACTTTAGATTTTGGCAAACATAGTACAGTACCCGGCGATATATATTGCACACGGCCTTTGAACTTTGGAATAAAACGCTATTTCTATTCTATTCACAAGTTCGACTGCATTTTTTTTATATATGTTACGTGATGTGCTCGCCGATTGTGAAGAGATTTCAGTAATTAGGTACTACGTGAATTTCTGGCTAGCTTTCCTTGCAATACAATAGAAATAGCGTTTTATTCCAAAGGCCGATGTGCAATATATTATATATCGCCGGGTACTTCTGTACTGTACTTCTATAACCATTTTAATAGTCTAGTCAGATAGCTATATTACTAGATCGCGTTCGTATTATAGCTATATTCCTAGTAAGATAGCTATGAATCGATTTTGTATAGCTATTTTCCGGCATATAGCTATAAACATAGGTTTATAGCTATAACACGGCTTCAACTATCTTACTGCGACATGTATACTGATTAGACTAGAGTAAATGCATCGAACAATAAACAATTTTCGTGCTAACTGCACGTGTAAGCAGTAGTTGTGACTTGTGGTGGGTACGCGGAAATAAAGGCAATTATGGCCATATTAGACAGTGCAGTTAGCGAGCGATCAGCGAGGCAGGCGAATGATAATGCCGCCTCCCCAGAAGGCAAGTTGTGCCGGATGAATGGAATATGCAGGTGGTGTTGACTGGTGACTGGTTGTAGCTAATACGCTTTGTATTAGAACCTTAAGGTTGAAGACATGGTTCTGCCCGCGAAATTCAAATTTAATTTGGTTTTTCGAAATTTGTAAACTAATACGACAAAGTAGGCTTATGGCATTCTAATTGCGACAATGGCAGTATCATTTTCACAGGTTTATATAAAAATCTTTACTTGAAAGTGTCCAGTTTAAGAAATGAATCAAAATATCGACTAATTTGTGAGTAACTCACGTCCAACTCAGTATTTTGATTAATTTCTTAAACTGGTCACTTTCAAGTAAAGATTTTTATTTAAACCTGTGAAGATGATAATTAAACTGTCGCAATTAGAAGGCCAGAAGCCTACTTTGTCGTATTAGTTTACAAATTGCGAAAAACCAAATTAAATTTGAATTTCGCGGGCAGACCCTTGCCTTTAACCCTAAGCATTGGAAATAGCTCTATTCTATCGGCTTCAATAGTCCAATGGTTTAAGCTGCGGACTGAAAGGTGGGAAGGAAAGGTCGACGGTTCAATTCCCACCCTCACCTAACACCCTCTCCTAACATAGGCTTTGAGTAATTATTATTAATTGCAGAGGAGGTCAGAAAATGATAAGTCCGGCATGGATATATATATATGTATATATAAAAATCTCGTGTCACGATGTATGTTCGGGATAAACTCGAAAACTACTGAACCGATTTTGATCAAACTTCGTACCTATCTGTAATTTGGTCCAACTTAAAAGATAGAATAGTTTTTATATTAATTATTGACATCAATATTTGTTATAGCAAACTAAAATATGTTAATTACACGACAGTCATATCATATACAGTTCGAGTTAGGTTGCTAGGCAACCTAGCAATCAAAATCTCGAACGATGTTATTACGAGTATTCTTATGTTGCTAGGCAACCTAAATCTCGAACGATGTTAGATTGCGAGATAGTCTTAACCTAAATAGACTACTTATCTTACTAATCCTTACTTATAAATGCGAAAGTGTTTGTTTGTTTGATGGTTTGTCCTTCAATCACACCGCAACAGAGCCGTTGCTCTGTTGCGGTGTGATTGACTTGATTTTTTGCATGGGTATATTAGTTGAGGACCTGGAGAGTGACATAGGCTAACTTTTTATCCCGGAAAACGAAAGAGTTCCCGAGGGAATTAAAAACTAAATGCACGCAGACGAAGTCGTGGGCACCAGCTAGTATTCTTTAAAAAAACGCATTATCTGTGTACGTACCTATACACATACACATACCTTACCTTCCACACAAGGCTTTGCATGTAATGAATGAAATACCCAGGTGTTAGTGTTCTGAGAACGCGATTTTTTTAATACATATGTAAGTAGTACCTACTTATCATGACTCAGATTAAATCGTTGCGAAACTGGAAGACGTAAATCGTAGACTGCATTGCTTTGTCAGAAACTGCAATGTGCAGCGATCTATCTATCGATATAATTATGTATGAATGTGGTGGTAATAAAGTGAGACACAAGTTAACATAAGTTAACTTATTTATTGATAACGTTTGACCTCTTTTTATAATGTTATTAAAATATAACTCGTACGTTTTGCTTACAATGTATGTATGTGACCTACAAACTTGGTATCGGTACAACATAATACAGCATACTATTTTCGCCCAGCGACTTTTCAGGTACGATGTCGATATCGAGATCTGTCAGAAATCAGAATACAATCATCGTTATCATCATCATTATCAGGCATGCAGTTTTACTTCACCGATGAGCAATGTGTGATAGTTTTAGCAGTGATAGCCTAGTGGTTAATACTGCGGTCTCCTATTCGGGGGATCGCAGGTTCGATGCCGGGCACGCACCTCTGGCTTTTCTGAGTTACGTGCGATTAAGAAATAAAATATCACATGCTTCAACGGTGAATGAAAACATCGTGAGGAAACCTGCACACCTGTGAGTTCATAATGTTCTCGGTGTACGAAGTCTGCCAATTTGCTTTGGGCCAGCATGGTGGACTACTTATGGCCTAAAACCTTGATCTGAGAGGAGATTGATGGGTTGCTGATGATGATAGTTCCTATAAATTGTACAAGTAGTTAATCTATTTTTCCTTACGGTAAAGGAGTGTTTTTCAAAATTCAAAATTCAAAATTATTTATTTCATGTAGGCCAACCTGTGGCTCTTATGACACGTCAAGATTCTACCACCGGTTCGGAAAGCGGATTCTGCTGAGAAGAGCCGGCAAGAAACTCAGCAGTTGCTCTTTTCAAAATAATCATTTTACAATATTAATAAGTAGCTATTACATTGTAATAAGTTTTTATACTATCTTGTGGGCAGCTGGATGGCAAGCTGATTTAACCCGTGCATCTTTGTTAGAATAGAATATGACATTTCCACAAAACGTACTACAATTCAATTCATGTCAAAGACGGGCAGACAGAAAGTAGCCCCATTCCCGCCGGTTTGCTCGCAGAAACACGTAAGCGACGCGCTTAGCACATCGCAGAGGACGTTCTTACCGCAAAGTGACGATGAAACCGTGATACAAATGAAAAAACTAACTAAGGGCCATTTTCACCACCTTCTGATGAGTGTCGGATAGCTTATTCGCATATTTTGACTTTGTCACTTGGCATAAAGTAAGACGGTTAGGCTATCCGACACTTATCAGAAGGTGGTAAATGGTAATACAGGCCCTATATATTATAAGTAAGCGCCCGGCTACGTTTGTCGTTTAGATACCTACGGTTTACACTTTTCTCCCAAACGTTTTGTGCGTTTTGTTTACCTTTGAAGACAGCTAACGAAAATAAATACAGACTATTCGACCGACAGAATTTGGAGTGGCAGCCCCACACCGGGAAGCGCAGTGTTGGCAGACTCCTCCACTAAGTGGACCGACGCGACGAGATCAAAGGGAGCCGCTGGATTCAGGCGACGCAAGATCAAGGCCTGTGGAAGTCCATGCAAAAGACCTTTGTCCAGCTGTGGACACTGGACATCTATAGGTTGACAAAGAAAATACAGATTCGATTGGCGGATTTTCGCGCTGCGGTAAGAACCGCTGCCGCGCTGCGGATCGCCATGATGTGCGCTTACCTTAAGGTTGATTATACGGGTCTGCCCACGAAATTGAAATTTAATTTGGTTTTTTCGCAATTTGTAAACTAATACGACAAAGTAGGCTTATGGCTTCCTAATTGCGCCAGTGGCAATACTTATCACCTTCACAGGTTCATATAAAAATCTTTACCTACTTGAAAGTGACCAGTTTAAGAAATTAATCAAAATATCGAGTTGGATGTAAGTTACTCACAAATTAGCCGATATTCTGACTAATTTCTTAAACTGGACACTTTCAAGTAAAGATTTTTATATAAACCTGTGAAAATGATATCTACTGCCACTGGCGCAATTAGAATGCCATAAGCCTACTTTGTCGTATTAGTTTACAAATTGCGAAAAACCAAATTAAATTTGAATTTCGCGGGCAGACCCGTATAATCCACCTTAAGGTAATTAATTAACTACCTCGAAAGTATCATTTACCTGTACTATTTCTGAAAATGTTTAAATGCGAACCCTACTTATGTCCTACAGGTAATCTTATCGTTTCTAATGTTTCTACTTAAATCGGCCCTTACAGCGAAAGATAAGGCAATGCTCAGAATTCTTTCCGAAGCTTTCCGTTGCATTTCAAGGAGGTAACGGAAAATAGCATTTATTATTTGGAAATACAATTCATATTTGCCTGATTGGTAGTAATAACGTAACTTCGGTAAACATTTAGCGCAATGGGTGGTCAGGGTTTTTACTTTTTTGTACTTGTCTAAAATAATGTATTTGTGTAACTGCTTGTCTAAGGAAGTCGGTTAAAAATAATGTATTGTACAAACTTACCTGATCAACTCGCTATTAAAAAAACCGGCCAAGTGCGAGTCGGACTCGCGCACCGAGGGTCCCGTACTCCAGAAGTAAAAGTATTCAAGTACTTAAAACTAGGTTAAACTAGAAGTTTATTGTTAATATAAAAAAAAAACTATGCTTATTAGAGCGTAGGTTTTATTTTTCCTGTAAAATATACGTAAACCTCTATTGACCATAATTATTTCTGATTTTTCGATTGGTAAACTTCGGAAATAAGGGAATCCCCCTTTTTAATTGACCGAGCGAAGCGAGGTCTCTGAGTTTACTAGAGCGATTTGCACTTGTCCGTCCGTCCGTCCGTCCGTCCGTCCGTCCGTCTGTCAGAGCCTTATAACTTTTGAATTACTGAACGTAATTACTTCAAATTTAGATATAATATGTAAACCGATGGCCTCCAGCAGAAAATGGCTTAAAAAGTTATAAAAATCTTTATTTCAGGGGGGCTCTCATAGAAGCGATGCGAAGAAATTTTTTTTTATTTGCGATTCATAGGTTTTCTGTGTATCATTTTAAAGACAATTCGGAACAGAGTACAACCGTATTTTTTTTTTCCTAAAATTGACGAAATGGGGGGCTTCCAAAGTGGCGATTTAATACGCTCGCTTGAAGACGCTCTCTGGGAAAATTTTCTATATATTTTCAAGTTGTACTTATTTTCTTACTTCACTTGTATCCTGTACTTGAACAACAAATACTAAAATAATATGAATATTATAAAGAAACGAGATTATTTAATTTTTAATGAGCATCAGTAAATTTCACATAGCTTCACAATAATGCTAATAGATGGCGCAGTCATTAACTATTCCATTGAACTAGGAGTTACGACTACGATTTATCCCAAAAACAGTTTTGCGTCGACCATTATTATTTAGGTACATAATATAATAACATATTATTCAATTAAAATTATTCTTTAGTTAAATATCATTTTGTATATTTTCTATTCGCGTCGATAGATGACGATTTGTACAGATGCCCCTAACCCGTTTTCACTCGTTAGTACCTACATAATTGACCGAGCGAAGCGAGGTCTCTGAGTTTACTAGAGCGATTTGCACTTGTCCGTCCGTCCGTCCGTCCGTCTGTCAGAGCCTTATAACTTTTGAATTACTGAACGTAATTACTTCAAATTTAGATATAATATGTAAACCGATGGCCTCCAGCCGAAAATGGCTTGAAAAGTTATAAAAATCTTTATTTCAGGGGGGCTCTCATAGAAGCGAATGCGAAGAAATTTTTTTTTATTTGCGATTCATAGGTTTTCTGTGTATCATTTTAAAGACAATTTGGAACAGAGTACAACCGTATTTGTTTTTTAATTTTTTTCCTAAAATTGACGAAATGGGGGGCTTCCAAAGTGGCGATTTAATACGCTCGCTTGAAGACGCTCTCTGGGAAAATTTTCTATATATTTTCAAGTTCTACTTATTTTCTTACTTCACTTGTATCCTGTACTTGAACAACAAATACTAAAATTATATGAATATTATAAAGAAACGAGTTTATTTAATTTTTAATGAGCATCAGTAAATTTCACATAGCTTCACAATAATGCTAATAGATGGCGCACTCCATACACACATCCATGGAACTAGGACTACTAGGAGTTACGACTACGATCTATCCCAAAAACAGTTTTGCGTCGACTACTATTATTTAGGTACATAATATCAATTCTTTAGTTAAATATCAAACTTCAATAATTTGAGATTTCGGGTTCATTAAATTATGTGATTATAAAGGATTTAAATAAAAACTTGATGGGTTCGGCACGATTTCGTGTCGTCCGACTGCTGTTACCATGGGCCCAATTTATTAAGCAATTAATTTGGGCCAAATTAATTGCTGCATTTTGTATATTTTCTATTCGCGTCGATAGATGACGATTTGTACAGATGCCCCTAACCCGTTTTCACTCGTTAGTATACCTACATAATAATTCAATGTTTTCACTGACGTTCCCTTACCTTTACGGGCTACCTATGAAAAGTTAGGTGATGATTACTGTCAACTTCTTTATCACGATCCTGTACGGGACACCTAAAAGGACATTGGGACGGATGTTAGGACTTAGGATTGTGTTTCGGAGCTACCTACGTAAAGAGACTCCTACATAGGGGATGATTTAGGTATGTTTGGTGAAAACGGGCATAATAATAATAATGTCAGTTTTGGTCGTCATGTATCGATTGAATGAATAATCATGGGATACCGTTACCGCGAGGTCTCAGTTCGGGGCGAACCACTAGTAATTCAATGTTTTCACTGACGTTCCCTAACCTTTACGGGCTACCTATGATAAGTTATGTGATGATTACTGTCAACTTCTTTATCACGATCCTGTACGGGACACCTAAAAGGACATTGGGACGGATGTTAGGACTTAGGATTGTGTTTTGGAGCTACCTACGTAAAGAGACTCCTACATAGGGGATGATTTAGGTATGTTTGGTGAAAACGGGCATAATAATAATAATGTCAGCTTAGGTCGTCATGTATCGATTGAATGAATAATCATGGGATACCGTTACCGCGGGGTCTCAGTTCGGGGCGAACCACTAGTTAAACTAAAAATAATTTTAGTTTTTTTTAATTTCAATGATGTTGAGCCACTATTTTATACAATACAATACAACTATTCCAAATTTCATGTCGACAGCTTTAATATTTACTAAAATAATCGACTGTGAGTTGTGACAGACGGACGGACAGAGAAAGTCGCACCATAAGGGTTCCATTTTTACCATTTCGGCACAGAACCCTAAAAAATAGCAAATTGCATAAATAATAATAAAGCAGTAATAGCCTAGGCCCTAGTGGCTACTTGGCTAGGTCTGCGTTTTCCCATAAGGGAGGTCGCGACTTCGATCTGCTTGCCCGGGGCTAACCTCTAACTTTTCTTTAACTTTTTCTTTCCTCTAACTTAATGTTATGCGTTTAGCAATTAAATATCACATGCTTCACCGGTGAAGGAAAACATCGTGAGGAAACCTGCACACCTGAGAGTTCTTCATAATGTTCTCAAAGGTATGTGAAGTCTGCCAATTTGCATTGGGCCAGGCGTGGTTTACTATGGTCTATGACCTTCTCTGAGAGGAGACTTGCGCTTAGTAGTGAGCCGTTGATGGGTTGCTGATGATGATAGATAATGATGATGATGATTAATTATAGCCATCAATAGAAAAGTTACCAAAGCCTTGGTTATGACTTTTTTAGTATTTAGCCATAAAAAAATTTCTTCTAATTATGCTAGCCACATGCTAGCTATGGCTTTAAGCCCACGTATTTACTAATTACCTACTTCATTAGTTTAAAAAGAAGTGTTAAGTAGGTACCTCACCAATAAATAACTTGACCCTGCATAAAACATAAAGCCTTCATACCCAGCCATTATTTATAATAATTATTATGTTTGTGTGTTACCCACATAATCAATAATGATTTTATAGTCGTGCGATAGCTCACGTACTCAATGAATATAGTTGTGCAGGTAAATCAACAGGGTTGGCACTTGGAACTTTTTAACTGACTTCAAAAAAGGAGGAGTTCAAAATCAAATTTCTCCAAATCAAATCATCGTTATTTTTTTTTTGGCCAAGTTAAGTCCAAAACTCCATCAAATCACTCAAATCTGAACCGATTTTAATTTTTTTTTTAATTTGAAAGGGAATAGTAGGTAGTACCGTCAGGTTGGTTGGTTGGAACTCGTCACTGAATAAGAGCAAATCGCTCGCGATCAGAGAATGTGGAGATTAATGCTATGAAGTCACACTAAAAAGCTTAAGATAAAATATGTATATTGTATATGAAAAATAAAAATTCTTTTTCAAAAACCGACTTCCTCGAAGGCCCATCCCACCCGACTTCAACATACGTGTACAAACTAAAATTATTTTATACTTTGTAGTGGTGTTTGAAGTCGGCGTTTTTTAAAAAGAATTTTTAAATATTATTATTACCTATACCTACTCACTTTGCTCCTAATGACCTTTATATTACTTAAAGTAGAGCCAATTTAGTAAATCATCTTGAGACTACGGAGTTGATAAGCGAGTGCATAAAGACGGAAGTCCATATAGAATTCTCAACCGCACGTAACGAGTCGGTGCCGGTCGATGGTCGGGTGCCGGGTTAATAGTAGGCGACGACCTTTATTCTGCGTTTGCAGCAACGACGGGTCGTGTCACAAGTCAAAAATTCACAACGCCTTAACGCGAGTTCCATTCACACAAACTTAGATACATACTTAGCGAAAAGTAAAAGTAAAGTACTTATCGAAAATGACAATTGACAACCCTATTTCACAACTGGAAAAACCTTCGCGGTTTCGAAAATCGTCTACTAGGACTCTGTATAAATAACTATATTTCAAACAAAAATATACCGAATCGCATTCCAATAAGAATAGAAATTGTGTGTTAGGAATTTTTGCAAATCATGTGCAAGAGAAGTCGTGAGGAAGTCCGAAGTCGAGACTCGAAACCCATATCGCGTAGTGATGAAATACCTATATTTCATTTTGTTCAATAGAATAATGCCAATACTAAATCATACACGATTCCGGAAGAATGGACAATTTGCTACTTATCGACCGAGCGAAGCGAAGGTCTTTGAGTTAACTAGGGCGATTTGCACTTGTCCGTCCGTCCGTCCGTCCGTCCGTCCGTCTGTCAGAGCCTTATAACTTTTGAATTACTGAACGTAATTACTTCAAATTTAGATATAATATGTAAACCGATGGCCTCCAGCCGAAAATGGCTTAAAAAGTTATAAAAATCTTTATTTCAGGGGGGCTCTCATAGAAGCGAATGCGAAGTAAAAAAAAAAATATCGCGTTACATAAAATTGTTACGTATCATTTTAAAGATAATTTTGAACTGAGTACAAAAATAATTTTTTTTTAATTTTTCCCTTAAATTTGACGAAATGGGGGGCTTTCAAAGTGGCGATTTTATACGCTCGCTTGAAGACGCTCTCTAGAAAAATCCGCTATGGATTTTCAAACTGATTTTATGTTTTTAGGTCACTTATATCCTGTACTTGAACAACAAATACTAAAATTATATGAATATTATAAAGAAACGAGATTATTTAATTTTTAATGGGCGTCAGTAATTCATATAGCATCAACATAGCTTCACAATAATGCTAATAGATGGCGCAGTCAGTAACTATTCCCATGGAACTACGAGTTAAATTCAATGTTTGATAAATAATTCAATGTTTTCACTAACGTTCCCTAACCTTTACGGGCTACCTATAAGTTAGGTGATTGATGTTTTCTGTCAACTTATTTATCACGATCCTGTACGGGACACCTAAAAGGATATTGGGACGGATGTTAGGACTTAGGATTGTATTTAGGAGCTACCTACGTTAAGAGACTCCTACTTAGGGGATGATTTAGGTATGTTTGGTGAAAACGGGCATAATAATAATGTCAGTTTTGGTTATCATGTATCGATTGAATGAATAATCATGGGATACCGTTACCGCGAGGTCTCAGTTCGGGGCGAACCACTAGTTTTATTTTTAGGTGATTTTTGTCCCCTCAACGCGACCATAAATTCTCTATGGTTCTTATTGTCCCTACTACAAATACATAATATTATGCACTTACTTAGTTTACTTCTGCCTTATATTCTATCCTACTAATCCTACCAATATTATAAATGCGAAAGTTTGTGAGGATGTATGGATGGATGGATGAATTGATGTTTGTTACTTTTTCACGCCGCTGTTCTAATGAACTGATTTTGCTGAAATTTGAAATGGAGATAGCTCATACCCAGGATTAACTACTAGACTAACATACATAGACTACTTTTATCCCGGAAAATTACAGAGTTCCCGCGGGAATTCAAAACCTTAATCCACGCGGACGATGTCGTGGGCATCATCTAGTATTAAAAAACCGGCCAAGTGCGTGTCGGGCCACGCGCAGTGTAGGGTTCCGTAGTTGAAAGTCTCATATGTTATTGCTGACCTAGGATAGTGCTTTTATTTTATTTATGAATATTGAATACATTTTGAGTTCCATGGATTAAATACTATAATATACTACAAAATATGCAACTTACACTACGTGTAATATCTGACTTAGAAAAAACAGATATAACTCCTTCACTAATGAACCCTACTTAGCCGTGATAGTTTTCCTTTAAAATTAATTATATTATTAACCCCCGACGCAAAAAGAGAGGGGTGTTATAAGTTTAACGTGTCTGTCTGTGTATCTGTGTATCTGTGTATCTGTGTATCTGTCTGTGGTAGCGTAGCCGCCAAACGGATGAACCGATTTTCGTTTAGTTTTTTTTGTGTCATAGATAATTTTATCCCGAGTGTTCTTAGCCATGTTTCATGAAAATCTGTTCAGCCGTTTGAAGATTATCAGCTCTTTTCTAGTTGATAAGGGGATCTGACTAACTTCCTTATGTCCGATCGATTCGAAATTTGGTACCGTGTTACTTCAATGATATTGAAAGTATATGGTAAGGTAACCATGACCTGATCAGCCGTTTGAAGATCATCAACTCTTTAATAGTTGATGAGGGGATCTGACTACCTTCCATATGTCCTATCGATTCGAAATTTGGTACCGTGTTACTTCAATGATATTGAAAGTATATGGTAAGGTAACCATGACCTTATCAGCCGTTTGAAGATCATCAACTCTTTAATAGTTGATGAGGGGATCTGACTACCTTCCATATGTCCTGTCGATTCGAAATTTGGTACCTTGTTACTTCAATGATATTGAAAGTATATGGTAAGGTAACCATGACCTGATCAGCCGTTTGAAGATCATCACCTCTTTAATAGTTGATGAGGGGATCTGACTACCTTCCATATGTCCTGTCGATTCGAAATTTGGTACCTTGTTACTTCAATGATATTGAAAGTATATGGTAAGGTAACCATGACCTGATCAGCCGTTTGAAGATCATCACCTCTTTAATAGTTGATGAGGGGATCTGACTACCTTCCATATGTCCTTTCGATTCGAAATTTGGTACCGTGTTACTTCAATGATATTGAAAGTATATGGTAAGGTAACCATGATCTGATCAGCTGTTTGAAGATCATCAGCTCTTTAATAGTTGATGAGGTGAACTGACTACCTTCCATATGTCCTATCGATTCGAAAGGTACCGTATTACTTCAATGATATTGAAAGAACATGGTAAGGTAACCATGACTTTAAATATGACATGTTAGAGTAAGGTTTAGATTTCGAAGGTGGGTCATTAAATGGGATCAATTAGGCTCAATTACCACTGCGCTGACAAATCACTATAAATACCTTCCTAATATTTATACCAACTTTAAAAAGGACTAAATAAAGACTTTAAGAAGAATTGACAAGGGTATAAATATCAATCACGCCGACAAAGTGGTGAAATAAAATTGTGAAAAATATTTTTTTTAGGGTACCTCCCCTACATGTAAAGTGGGGATGAATTTTATTTTTCTCGTCTATCCCATAGTGTGGGGTGTCGTTGAATAGGTCTTTCAAAAACGTTGTGGGTGTTATTAGAGTCTACTGTTACTAGAGTACTACTGTTATTATAGAGTCAACTGTCCCCCCCCTCTCACAGCTAAATGGAGTAAATGGTTGTATAAAGGATACAAGAAAAAAATCACAGCAGTAGTATATTATACCAACTTTAAAAAGGACTAAATAAAAGTAAAATTAAAAATTTTAAAAACCCCCCGACACAAAAAAAATCTCTAAAAACTAACAAATAATATTTTATACCTATATATAATTATTATCGTCACATATATTATGTAAGTTCAAATATTTTTATTTTCCAAGTGTCGTCGTCGTGTCGGGGGATATTTTTCACAATTTTATTTCACCACTTTGTCGGCGTGATTGATATTTATACCCTTGTCAAATTACAGATTTCTAGTACCAATAGTCTCTAAGCTAAACCGAGACGGACAGCCAGACAGACAGACAGACGGACGGACACGGCGAAACTATAAGGGTTCCTTGTTTACTTCGGAACCCTAAAAATGCAAAAGTTTGTGAGGATGGATGTATGGATGGATGTTTGTTACTATTTAACGACACAAGGAATGAACCGATTTGGCTGAAATTTGGAATGGAAATAGCTCATACCCAGGATTAGCACCTAAGCTATATTTTATTCCGGAAAATTAAAGAGTTCCCGCGGGAACGGGAATTAAAAAAACCTTAATCCACGCTGACGAAGTCGCGGGCATCATCTAGTTCTTAAATAATATATAATTAAATCATAGGCTAAAATCATAGGGCTTCCTAAAAGCAAAACGGTATCGATATTTTCTTTATCACAGGGCTTGCAATAAAATACAATAATATAATTCATATTTGGTTTCATATTTGCGCCTTTTGGTGTAGAGACCCTGGGGCCGTGGGGCCCGGAGGCTCGCGCACTTTTTTTTAGAGATATCAAAAAGAGTGATCGAGTCTACCGGGGATCCAAGAGCTGGCAGCTACCTTGGCCAAAGGATTAGCTTGGCTATCCAAAGAGGTAATGCTGCCCAGCATCTTGGGTACTATGCCACACTGCGGTGGCTTGGATGGGGTTTTAGATTTTAATTAGTTTTTATTTTAGTTTTAATTTTAGAATTAAATTTAGGTTTAATATAGTATTGTATGTATGTTTAAGTATATTGTTATATAGAAAAATATTTTTCAAAAAAAAAAACAACTATTGTATTCTATTCCTGAAAGTCTATATTTATTAGTCCCGCAGACTTTTTTTTAAAAATCGGATGTATTTGGCAACGTATAATACACGGACATTGAGAGCGGACGAACACCTTTTGGAGGAGGATGGTTTCGATGTAGAAATAAAATAGCGTGTTCGTAACTCAATGAGTGTAGCCGTGAGAATATGTTTACAACTTAAAAGGTAAAGTTTATATACAAATTGTACAACAAGATGAGGAGTAGGGAGTGAGACTCCAGGTATGTTTTGACTGTAAAAATAACTAAAAAGTAAACCGTTACGGACTAACAATAAATTGGAAAGCTTATTACCTAGTTCCTACTTACTACAAAATGTTACAATAGAAACCTTAACTAACTTATGTAAACAATGGTGGCAATAATTTGCGCAAGGATCAGGCGTCTAACGAAATGTTTCGTCCTCTAACGGGACCTATTCCCTAACGGTGCGATAATGGTTTCCTGTCTGTACCGTGGGTACGGTACAGGAGTCCCCCTCAAGCGAAGCGTACCGGCAACTTGATGATGCGGCCAGATCGTGTTTGTTTACAATCATCAGGCCGTGATGATATGATGCTTGATGCCTTGTTGGAAGGAGTTTCATGGGTAGCCGTTGTCATAGGTAGATCAGTTGGCTGTTTCTCTATATCTTGTAGAACGTAGGCAGGCTTCAAACGGTCGATTGAGATGTTTGCTTGACGACGGGGTAACTGGATCGTGTAGACCTTGTCTGTGCGTTTTATGATTTTGTAAGGTCCTTCATATGGAGTTTGAAGTGGTTTGCGTATTGCGTCGGTCCTAACAAACACGTGAGTGCATGTGAGCAAATCCTTATGCACGAACATGTGTTTGTTATTATAGTACTTGGTCTCTTGACGCGGTCTGAATTCTCTTATTTGTGCGCGTAGTTGTTCGACGTAGGTGGAGTCCATAGTAGGTGAAGAACTTGTTGAACTTTCGGCAAAGAATTCGCCAGGCAATCGTAGGTTGTAACCGTAGGTAAGTTCCGCTGCACTTACGCCTGTATCTGTACGAAGGGCGGCGCGCAGGCCTAACAGTACAGTAGGTAATTCGTCGAACCATGTGCTTGTGTTAGACAGCCTTGTACGTAGAGCAGTTTTCAGTGTACGGTGCCATCTTTCTACCATGCCGTTGCTTTGCGGGTGATAAGGAGTTGTCCGATTTCTCTTGATTCCCATTAGGTGCATTAGATCCTGGAACAGCTGCGACTCAAATTGAGAACCTTGGTCGCTTGTCAGGGTCTGGAAAATTCCAAATCGACAAATCCAGTTTTTATAGACGACATCCGCGATCTTTTCGCTGCAAATGCTATCTATAGGTACAGCTTCGGGCCATTTGGTGAGTCGGTCGATCATTGTTACTAAGTAGCGATGTCCTTGTGGCGTCGTAGGTAGCGGTCCAACAATATCGACGTGTATGTGTTGGAAACGATCTGCTGGCGGGAATGAAGAAATCTTGCTAACTGTGTGGCGTTGCACTTTGCTCTTCTGGCAGCTAATACAGGTTTTCGTCCATTTGCCGATATCCACTTGCATGGACGGCCAAAAAAACTTTCTTGTAATTAGTTTTCGAGTCGTTCTAGTTCCGGGATGGCTGATGTTGTGTATGCTGTCATATACTTCGCGTCGATACTGTTCCGGTATGTACGGTCGTATAAACTGTGTGGACGTCTCGCAGTACAACTCGATATTGGTATTAGGTATATTAATTTTCTTGAATGTGAGGTTGGGTTGTTGCAATAATGTTTCGATGCTGCAGTCCTTTTCTTGAGCGTTTGCAATTACGGTGAAATCAATGTTTGAAGGGCAGGTTATTGTTTCGATGCGACTAAGAGCATCTGCGACGATGTTTTGTTGGCCGGACACGTGGCGAATGTCAGTTGTAAACTCGCTGATGAACAAAAGCTGTCTGGTTCGCCTCGGTGTCTCGGTCGAAGAATGCGCTTTGTTTATTGCGTAGGTAAGTGGCTTATGGTCGGTGTATATAAGCCGTGTCAATAAAGAAAGGAATCTGAAATGGCGGCTTGTACTTGTAATGACAGGCACAGGTTGGACCGTCAGCAAAAAACGAAGCGAAGCGAACGAATATATGTAGCTATACAGACACACATTGTATGTTTATATTATTTATTTAGTATTTGTGTTGATACCTTATTCATTTATGTACCTATATTATGTTATTAAATATACCTATATATTACTATTGATTTATATAGTTAGCACATGTTTAATATCTCTAGGTATTTATTTATTTCTTGTTATCTTTAAGTCCTCTAACTTATCTTGTATGTTTCGCGTCAGGTCGCAACGTATTTTATATTTCTTCTTCATAATATTTTGTAACATTATATACGATTTCACCCTCATCACTTCGAAGAATCTTTCCTCGTTTTGCGTAAACGCTCATTAAATTAAAGCTCATTTTTTAAACGTAAGATAATTATTGATCAATAAACAGCATACGAACGACAATAACAACGAAAAAACTTAACAGAAACAAGACAAAGAACAGTAACAAAAACACAGTGTGCAAGCAGATACAGACTGATAATTTTTTTGCGTGCTGTAACGACGTGTGCGAGTGAGAGGGAATGATAAGCGCCGCCATTTACAATTCCTTTCTTTAATGACACGGGTTATACAATTAATTCTCTTCCTTCAAAAACTTTTCTAAAATGCTTCATAGCCATATAAATAGCTAGTAGCTCTCTGTCGTATGTCGAGTAGTTCTTCTGAGCGTTGTTGAATTTCTTTGAGAAATATCCAAGTGGTTGCCATTTTTTATTTACGTACTGCTGTAGCACGGCTCCTGCTGATAAGTCTGAAGCGTCGCTGAATATAGCAAGAGTAGCGTTATGAGACGGGTGGGCGAGTAAAGCTGCGTTAGATATGCTAACTTTACATGCTTCGAAAGCGTTTGCCCCTTCGCTGGACCACTCGATTACTGTTTTATCCCGTTTCTTTGTATTGTGCAGGTATGCATTTAACGGTGCTTGAATCAGTGCGGCGTTTGGAATATGGTTGCGGTAGAAGTTTAACATTCCCAGGAAGCGTCGTAATTCCTCTATTGTTTTTGGCCTGGGATACTCGGTGATTGTTTTGATTTTTTCTTCGGGCGGCTTTATACCTGCTTCGGACACGAGGTAGCCGAGAAATTTTACTTCCGTTCGGCCGAAAACACATTTGGCAGGGTTTATAGTGATGCCGTTATCTTCCAAGCGTTGCATAACAGTCCTCAAGTGTTCTTTGTGTTCCTTTACGTTGGTTGATGCGATAAGAACGTCGTCGATGAATGGGAACACGTAATCGAGTCCTCGTAGTACTTCGTGTATGAAACGTTGGAATGTTTGTCCGGCGTTTTTCAATCCGGGACACATACGCGGAAATTCAAATAATCCCATTGGCGTTATGATTGCCGATTTTTCGATATCCTCCTCTCTAATACTTATTTGTTGATATGCGCGATTGAGGTCGATGGTTGAGAATATTTTCTTCCCGGACAGCTGGTGTGTGAAATCTTTGACTCGTGGCACGGGGTATCGATCGGGTTTTGTTATAGCGTTCAGTCTTCGATAATCACCACAAACTCTGATATCTCCGTTTTTTTTAGGTACGATATGAAGAGGTGATGACCACGAACTCTTGCTTGGTCGGCATAACCCCTGTTCGATCATATTTTCGAACTCTTTTTTTACTCTTTCGTAGCGATGTGGTGGTATAGGGCGGGCGCGACAGTGGACAGGTTGACCTTGGGTTTCAATGTAGTGCTCAACTTTAATCTTGGGACATAGTTGCATTGATGATAATCTTGTGATTCCGGGGAAATCCGATAGTATTTTGTGATAATCTTCATTGACATCGATGCTTCGAACTGTTGGAATATTTGTTGCGCGGACGAAAGATTGCGTCGTTAAGCTAGTTTTTCCGTCGATGAGTCTTCGATTCTTGATATCAACAATTAGCTGATGATAATCAAGAAAATCTGCTCCGATGATTGGCTTGCTAACTTTTGCGACGGTGAATTTCCATTTGAATGGTCGGCGAAGATTAAGGTCGAGTTCCATCGTCTTCTCTCCGTATGTTGGGATGACTGTATTGTTTGCGGCGTAGAGATGAAAATTCAATGGCTCCGGTGTTTGAACTTTTTTGGGTGGGAACACCGATATATTTGCGCCTGTGTCGATCAGGAATGTTGTCATTGTTTTCTTATCAGTGACGAACAAGCGGTATGAATTCTCAGGTACGCCGGATCCCGCTTCATCCAGCGTAGTCGTTAGTTTTCCGACTTCGTGTTTGCGCTTTTGAATGAGCATGGTTGTGCGCATTTCCTTGCATCAATGCCGAAACGACGATGGTAGTAACAATAGGGCATCGGAGTTGCACTTCTTGATCTGTTGTTACTGAGGTAGCGACGGCTTGTAGAACGTTCTCTTCGGAAAAATGGTCTGCTATTTTGTTGAGTCTTGAGCGCGGCGATTTCAAGTGTCAATCTGCTGATTGCGTCGATAACAAAATGTATATCACTGCTTGGAGTGTGCGACGTGGTAGCTGCGACGGCTGATATTTGTGAGCTGGAGTTTGACTCCATCATCGAGTCTGCTATAAGCGCAAGCTCGTCGATTGCAGTCTTGGTGATGAAGTGCTGGCTGGCGTTCAGTACGGTTCGAATGTATGGCGGAAGGTGATTCATCCACATTAGCCGTACCGTTGAATCGGGAATTTTGTCACCGGCAAGGAATTGCATACGGCGCAGCAGTTGTGAGGGCTTCTGGTTTCCGAGTTCTATCTCTGAAAGTAACTTCTGTAGCTGGCGACTGTCAGATTCCTCGTATACGGAAATCAGGCGATTCTTCAGAGCTGTGTACAGGTCTGTGGCTGGTGGATTGCACAGTATGTCGGAGATTTGCTCGATGTCCTGTTTTTCGAGCTGAGCGATGACCATCTGTGCTAGTTGCTGTTGTCCTTTCTTGAGTTCGCTCGTTGCTGCTTCAAAACTTATGAACCATAGGCGTGGCTTGTCTCGCCAAAAAGGTGGAACGCGCAGTGAGAGTGATATGGCGGCGATTTCTTCTTGGCCTGCAAGGTGTGCTTGACCGGAGATGAATGACTGCTGTTCTTGGGCCATTTTGTTGATGTTATTCAGAGGTAGGCTCCGTTGATAAGCTCGTCGGCAGGCTACGTTGGACTTCGATAAACTCAGTCGGTATGCTCGGCGGTAAACTCAGTCGGGGGTCACCACTTTGGAGGAGGATGGTTTCGATGTAGAAATAAAATAGCGTGTTCGTAACTCAATGAGTGTAGCCGTGAGAATATGTTTACAACTTAAAAGGTAAAGTTTATATACAAATTGTACAACAAGATGAGGAGTAGGGAGTGAGACTCCAGGTATGTTTTGACTGTAAAAATAACTAAAAAGTAAACCGTTACGGACTAACAATAAATTGGAAAGCTTATTACCTAGTTCCTACTTACTACAAAATGTTACAATAGAAACCTTAACTAACTTATGTAAACAATGGTGGCAATAATTTGCGCAAGGATCAGGCGTCTAACGAAATGTTTCGTCCTCTAACGGGACCTATTCCCTAACGGTGCGATAATGGTTTCCTGTCTGTACCGTGGGTACGGTACAACCTCGCTGAAATCGAAATAGAGCTGAGCAGAATTAAATGGCATGTTTTGGGGCTGTCGGAAGTCCGAAGAGAGGGGGAGGACATGATAACCCTGGAATCGGGCAATATGCTCTATTATCGGCAAGGCGACCAGGCTTCACAGGGAGGTATTGGATTTTTGGTCAATAGAGTCCTCAGAAATAACGTACTGGAGATCAGTAGTGTGTCGTCGAGGGTGGCATATGTTATACTCAAGCTTAATCAGAGATACTCCCTTAAGATAGTACAAGTCTATGCGCCCACGTCGACACATGCTGATGACGAAGTTGAGGCCTTATACGAGGACATTGCAAAGGCTCTTGATAACACCACCAAAACTCACTTCAATGTCGTTATGGGGGACTTTAATGCTAAGGTGGGAGTACAAGAACATGGCGAATTAAAAGTGGGACCACACGGCTTTGGTCACAGAAATCACAGGGGCCAGATGCTTGTCCACTTCTTGGAGCGGAAAGGGCTATTCCTGATGAATTCTTTCTTCAAGAAAAAGCCCTCTAGAAAGTGGACATGGCATAGTCCGGATAATGTGACTAAAAATGAGATTGACTTTATCATGACGGATCGCAGGTATATATTTGAGGATGTCTCAGTGATCAATAGGTTTAACACCGGCAGCGATCACAGGCTTGTGCGTGGCATCTTAAATATAGATCTGCAATTAGAGAGACAACGTCTGATGAAGTCAACTCTCCGACCAAAACCGTTGCAAAGTGTAAGCTCCGAACAATTCCAAATTGAGCTCAAGAATCGGTTCGACCTGCTGGAAACCAACTTGGACATTGACCAACGATTCACCAATTTCGTAGGTGTCGTTCGTGAAGTGGGGCGCAAATACTGTCAGAATGACCATAAAAGGGTGTCAAAGATCTCCGAAGATACCCGTAAACTTATGGAGCAGAGACGGGAAACTTCCTCAGCACTGCCTCAGTGGCATACTTTGAACAAGCGCGTCAAGAAGCGAATAAGATTCGACCTCCGGTGCTCCAACACCCGCATTATACAAAATGCGATCGAGCAAAATCGAGGTTCGAAAGTGTTCGCTAAGCGACTTGAGAGGAGCCACTTAACAAAGTTGAGAAACCCCGTCGGTAAAATCGTGACGTCACAAGCAGAGGTCCTAGAGGAGATCGAACGATTTTATTCTCAGCTATACTCCTCCAAAGCTCCAAAAGCGGCTCAAGACACGAACGACAAACGTGCGACATTGACCCGCCACTACACCGAAGACATCCCAGACGTTGACCTTGGCGAGATGCGAATAGCCCTCAATCAACTTAAAAACAACAGGGCACCTGGCGATGACGGCATCACATCAGAGCTTCTACGTGCAGGAGGTACTCCGATCCTGAAAGAGCTAGCAGAGCTCTTTAATGACGTCATTGCAAACGGAACTACGCCAAAAGCATGGAGCAAGAGTGTGGTAATCCTTTTCTTTAAGAAAGGTGACAAGGAGCTTCTAAAGAACTATCGGCCGATATCACTCTTGAGCCATGTTTATAAGTTGTTTTCGAGGGTGATCACAAATCGCCTCGCCCGAAGACTTGACGATTTTCAACCTCCGGAGCAAGCTGGGTTTCGAAAAGGCTACAGCACCGTAGACCACATTCACACCTTAAGGCAGATTATACAGAAGGCGGAAGAGTATAATCTCCCACTCTGCCTTGCTTTTGTGGACTACGAGAAAGCCTTCGACTCTATCGAAACTTGGGCTGTTCTGGAGTCACTGCAGAGATGCCAAGTCGATTGGCGTTATATCGAGGTGCTGCGATGTATTTACGATACTGCGTCAATGACCGTCCAAGTACAGTCTCAGCAAACAAAACCAATAAACTTGAGAAGGGGGGTTAGACAGGGGGATGTAACATCCCCAAAACTGTTTAATAGTGCTCTAGAAGACCTCTTCAAAACGCTGGACTGGACAGGACGAGGCTTTAATATAAATGGCGAATACATCTCACACCTGCGGTTCGCCGACGATGTGGTTATCCTGGCAGAGACTCCAGAAGATCTGGAACAGATGCTGAATAGCCTAAGCCGCTCTTCCAGACGAGTTGGTCTTGGGATAAACATGGACAAAACCAAGGTTATGTTCAATCAACATGTTGTCCCGATACCCGTGAACGTCGAAAATGTTGGAATCGAAATTGTTTCAGAGTACAACTACCTTTGCCAGATCATACAACTGGGTAGAAACAATTTCGACGAAGAAGCCAACAGAAGGATACGGCTGGGCTGGGCGGCATTTGGAAAATTAAGTCGGGTCTTCTCATCGTCAATACCTCAATGCCTGAAGACGAAAGTCTTCAATCAATGTGTCCTTCCCGTCCTCACTTATGGCGCTGAAACGTGGACACTAACAAAAGGCTTGATCCACAAATTTAAAGTCACTCAGAGAGCTATGGAGAGGGCTATGTTAGAAGTTTCTCTTAAGGACAGGATTCGGAATGAAGAGATCCGCAAGAGAACCAAGGTCGCCGACATAGCCCAAACCATTAGCAAGCTGAAATGGCAGTGGGCAGGCCATGCTTGTCGTAGAAGCGATGGCCGATGGGGCCGAAAAGTTCTAGAGTGGAGACCGCGAACTAGTAAGCGTAGTGTGGGGCGCCCTCCAGCACGTTGGACCGACGATATAAAGCGGGTGGCGGGAAGTGGCTGGATGAGGAAGGCTGAGGACCGGGTGTGGTGGTGTTCTCTGGGAAAGGCCTATGTTCAGCAGTGGACGTCCGCAGGCTGAGATGATGATGATGATGATGAGACTTTTTTTTATTAGTCCTTCTGTTAATTTATTATGACACTCCAAACTTGAGAATTTATAATCAACTATTTATTTTCATACGTCATTTTAAGTGAAACTTTGAACACATAAAAAAAATTTTTAATTCGTGATTCTTAGGATTTTTTTACTTTATCCGCTTAATCTACAATTCACTTAAATAATAAAGAGCTAATTTTAAAAAATTTCAATTGGAAATTAATGTCACCGAATTTAGTGCATATAAAATGTTTCGCTTGACTTTTAGCAATTAGTGAATTTTGCCGAAGATTGGAAATAGTGGTATTCTTATTAACAAATTAATGTACTTTAAGAATCTATAATAATTGACTGCCCCAATCTCTTATTTCATATCTACCAACGCGTTCGGAAAGAATAATTTCTGCTAAGAAAAGTGGAGAAACTCAGCAGTTTATCTGTTCATTATTACAATACTAAGCAGAGTTACAAACGAGTATCTACAATCTATGTAACACATTATTTGTAGAATACACTTTTTTGAAGATAGATAAAAAACCGAATGCTTTCACGCAACATTATTTTATTTAGAAACTAAAATTTACTAACAAAATATAAGAGTAATAAATTATAAAATTGGTAATAAATTATTTTACTTACATAGTGACAATTATTATTAGTGTCTGGTAACAAGATTATTTCATACGACTCTTACCTACCGGGTTATAAGATTTGAATCGATTGATCGCATTCGTATTCGATGACTAGCGTCAAAGTAAAATGAACCATAACAGCACAGGAATTAGAGCTCAATTTCGTGTACGCATTCTTATATGTTTACAAATACCAAATTAAAATCGGTTGTACTGAATTTGTGACTTATTCAATACAATTAATTAATGTTCATTTTACTTTGACGCTAATGTTATTATTATATTCGTATTCGATGATACGAATACGATCAATCGATTTACTTAAATCTCATAGAAACCCTATTGAAGCCCTATTGATAATGGTCTCTCTTACCTACTCTTTACTAATCTTGGCAGTGTCTACAAAATATTTTGAATCCAAGATTCATTTCGATTATTATTTTATGCATTATGCATCTCGAAGCAACCATTAAAAATACTTTTGAGTCGAAAACGTTCACCTTTTTCAAAGTCAAACAAAAAAAGGTAAACTAAACAAAAAAATCAGTCAAGTGCGAGTCGGGCCTCGCTCTTTTAGGTTTCCGTACATAATTATGACCAAATCATTTTTTTAAAACTAGATAACCAGATACATATTTATATCTTAGTTCTTAGAAAGTAGATACTAAATTAGCATATGGGGAAAAAATGCTCGTTTGTTTTGGTCACAACTTACAAACCGCATTATAAATCCGTGTTTTCAGTTTTTTTTTGTTTAAATACACTATTTAGTACGTAATATACCAAAACTTCAAATTTCTAACTATTTAGTTTAGTTTTTGAGATAGACCCCTAACAAAATTGGTCTAAAATCGACCTTCTCTTCTCTTCCCTTTTTTCTTTTATTTCTTCATTTTTGTAGCTAAAAAATAAAAAAAAGTGTGTGTCAGCTCCGGCCTCCGACGCACGACTGGAGTTTACGCGCGACGCTATATGCTATATCCTTCTCTATGCGCGCGACTCGGGTCCGAGCGAGCCCCGACCGACTTTCGCACGAAAACCAACCTTATTTACTCAACGTTAGGGTAGAAATTTCAACGTTGTGAAAAACGTAACGAGGTCATTAATAAATTGATTTTACTGCCCGGATTTTTCTCATACCGGGCTGCTAAAATCGATTCTTAAGGAGTAAACTCCAATAATGCTTGATGAGCTCTATCTAGATAATGACACCCCACATGCCAGGGTAAAAACAAAAAAATTATTTTGTCTCCTTTTTCATGTATGCCCCCTTTATTTTTTAATTTAATTTTATTTTTATTATTTGTTGTTATAGCGACAATAGAAATACACACTGTAAAAATTTCAACTGTCTACCTGTTACGGATTACGAGATACAGCTCGCTGACAGACGGACGGACAGACGGACGGATGGAAGGACGGACGGACGGACAGACGGACAGCGAACGCGCTTTGGGTACGGATCCCTAAAAAAGATAAGTACCCTAACGTATTCGTCCCATATTCGTCCATAAATAATTCGACTAGGTACCTACAATAAAAGGCACGTCTCCATTATTTTCCGACACCTTGCGCCGAAAACAAACCGGATGAGGATCGAGAGTAAATTCTTTACGATTCTAAGAAGGTGACTCATATCATAATACCACCACGCGTAGGTCTTCGAACAAATAACAAACTTCTTTATATCTACTTTATCGGTAACCAAAAATATACATTACCGTGATTTAATAAGTCTTAAAATTGTACAAACAAAACTTTGTGCTTTATGACTTTTTCGAAAAGTTTTTAGTGTTCCACTTTATTGTATCTTGTTCGCTATGAAATTGTTGAGTAAAAAAGTAAAAGTAAAATATGTAAGTATTTCATGTTGCATATTTTGTGATTTATTAGGATTTGATTATCTACCACAGAGGCTTTGTGGCAACTGGTAGGTAGGTACTTAATTTTACAAGTTTACAACATGTTACAAGTTTACAATATAACTTCCGCACTTGCACGGCACAAACAAAAGCTTGTACAAACTGTTTGCGCAAGCTTTTGCATGCGAACATCAGAATAAAGTAGCAAAACTCATCATCATCATCATCATCATCAGTCGTCTACGCCAAACGATGAGAGTTTTTGCTATTTTATTCTGAGGTTCGCATTTGCACTTGCATAATAATTAATAATAGACCTAGTAAGCTAAGGTTGGATTCTTGTAAATTTAAGATTACGTTATTTTTATCCTTATGTATTATTTACGAAAATTTTGTACTGGTATTAAATAAAAAATTGCCATAGTAAGCCCTATACCTACGGGTCGAATTTGGCCGACACATTAGCACCATATAAATATGTGAATTGGTGGTGCAGATATAGAAAACTGTCTGGAAGAGCCTGGATATTTTCCTCTTTTTGTCAACAGGCAAGACAGATAGATATTATATCTTTGAAGTTTTCCAAAACCAAGAAAAAATACATTTACTTGCTTGAAAATACATAACTAGTTAACTACCTAGGCAATAAATGGCACACAGGTCTACAAATAGGTAGTACTTGGGGTCATTATGACCCAACTCTATTCTACTTTGCGACTCTACTTTGCGTTTTTAGGTTGTAGACTGTAGACTGTAGAGTCAACATCGGACTCTAGTGCCAAAGTGAAAAATACGTGTGTGAAGTGTAGAGTCTATTAATTAAGGTCTATAATTATGGTGGTGCGTGCTTGCTTGGTTGCGTGCTTTTCCTGCATGTGCAATAATGGAAGGGTGGACGTTGCATACAATATAGCGTGTGCTACACGTTGTACCATAAAATGTTTTTGTTACCGAAAAAATATGTTTTCTGGTTTGGCTTATCACAGCAAAGTAATTTGGGTTTGGTATTTGACTATTGTCAAAATGATGATATTTATTATCGACCGAGCGAAGCGAAGGTCTCTGAGTTAACTTACTTACTTAGTTAACGTACTTGAGTGAATTTGCACTTGTCCGTCCGTCCGTCCGTCTGTCAGAGCCTTATAACTTCTGAATTACTGAACGTAATTACTTCAATTTTAGATATGATAATATGTAAACCGATGGCCTCCAGCCGAAAATGGCTTAAAAAGTTATAAAAATCTTTATTTCAGGGGGGCTCTCATAGAAGCGAATGCGAAGTAAAATATATTTTTTTGCATTTCATAGGGTTGCAGTACCTCATTTTAAAGATAATTTGGAACAGAGTACAAAAGTATTTTTTTTTATTTTTTTTCCTAAAATTGACGAAATGGGGGGCTTTCAAAGTGGAGATTGTATTCGAGGCTAGATCTCTAAAACCACTTTGTTTTAAAACTTGAAACTTACACATAATTTGAGTTATATTCTGATTTCTGTACTTGAACAACAAATACTAAGATTAGATAAATATTATAAAGAAACGAAATTATTTGAGTTTTAATGGGCATCAATGTTTTCAACAAAACTTCACTATACTGTTAATAGATGGCGCTGTCTTTAATATTATAAATACAGTTTTACGTCAGCTATTCTTATTTTGTCTATTACTAATTATGTTATTCAATTAGCAAATTATTATCAATAAAAGTATCACGTTGTTTTTGCAAAAGTAAATCCGTTTCTATTTACAATAATTAGACGTTAGCACCTATTTACTACCGTATGATCTCTCTCTCTCTCTGATGGTACTGTGTCTATGAATGTAAATATGAGCGCGCATCTAGACATGCTCGCCGCAGAAGCCGCAAGCGCGCAGTCATGGCAGTTTATAATTTTTTTTATTATGAAATCGTATACTACGTAACACCCGTCCAGCGAACCAGCTGAATTTTAGTAAAATACTGTAGGCATATACGCATCCCATCCACGAAAGCAGATGACGATTGACGTCATCAGATTCGGCGCGTTTTAATTACAATACAATATAGTTAAAACTACATATACCTTATGGGAATTATGGGATACCGCGAGGTCTCAGTTCGGGGCGAACCACTAGTTTATATTCGAAAATGTAACATGTAAGAATAACATTTGTAAAAACAGAAAATAAATCGGTCTTAAAACAAATAAGTTATAAGCTGTTTTATGGTTTTATGGTTTTACTACGACTGTGTCTGTCTCTTTCTGAAACGAAATTTTCTATGAACAATTTATGGAGCTTTGTGTTTTGACGTCACAGCACAATAGCGCTCTCTTTGTCTAACAAGGTAATTTTAAAGCTTTATATTTCCGGGACTAGTGGAGATCTTTAAAAAAGAAAAATGGCATTGTGTTATAATATTAAAAAACGTTATTTTAAATAAATAAAAAAAATTCAGTCAAATACCCAATTGCTTGCGGTCGTTGCAGGCACTTCCATTGAATTTCTAGCTTTGAACATGTTATTTACTTATTGTAGTGGGAGGCAACGGCAATGCTAAATAAATTAGCATGTTTTTACCAAACCAAGCGAGCAACCGAACGGACGAAGCGTTTCACGAGCAAAGGTCACTTTGTGCTGAGTGAACACAACTTGTTCGTCCGACATACACCAAGGAGTTTCGCCCTTGACAAAATAATGTTACAAACGATATTTTATATCAAACATAATGATGCCAGGGACTTTATCCGCGTGGGTTTTGTGTTTAAAAATTCGGTAGGAGCTAATATTGTGTGGCCATTTTGCTCTTAAGTCGAATATTAGGGTCAACGCGTTGGTATGTTGGGGCCGGTCTAAGACTGTAATTTAAGGATTGCACTTTGACTCTGCTTATATCAGGGCAGACATAAAAAAACAGATCTATTGTCAGAACTTGATTCTAGTTTTAACTCTGCCTCAAGTCTGAGCCAAGTCGTCGTGTGCAGTTTGTTACAGTTGGCCTTTGTCTCATTTCCCGAAGTAGGTATGAAGCTTGCAAGGTTCTTCACTATGTTGTTTTTTGAATATAATATTCTCCATTCAGTTTGTAATAAGAAATATAAACTCCTAACATAGACGAATATGTTTATCACCATCGTTTTAAAAATAGACAAATTTTGTCGACAAGGCTACATCAATTATTCTTATAAACATGTGGTAGAGTCTGCAAAAATATTTTTTTGTCTCAAAGGAAGTTATTTATACTAGCTGACCCAGCGAACTTCGTACCGCCACTACTTATAAATGAAAAATTAGTTAAATAAACATTTTCCAGTGGACCTAATTGTGAATCTACACCATCCTCGAATCCCCTTGAACTCACACAAAAAATTTCATCAAAATCGGTCCAGCCGTCTAGGAGGAGTTCAGTGACATACACACGCACACAAGAAATATATATATTAAGATTTCGTAGATAGGTATTGTATACTGGGTATACCGTATATCAACAGGTTTTCGTCATAGGTACATCAGTTAAAACTGCGATGTTGCTGATTCGAACGTACGCAATCTCTGAAATAAACTAAATTGTCACTGCGGCTGTCCGCTTTTTTTTTATTATTGTAACAGATATATTTCCCGTTTTAGGTGCAACTTAAGCAATCAGTACATAAACTAGTCACAGGCAAAAAAAATACCTTTATTACTACTGTTAACATTAAGTCTGGTAGTAACACGGGTAACGAATAATAATATTCCATTCGTTACCCGTGTTCTTGATCCTTATCCCTGTACACGGATAACGAATGGAATATGCTGCCAATTTAGTGAAGGTGTACCTAGTTTATAGATTTTGTGCAACCGAATTATCACCAAGAGCCCTTCATGTCCAATGTCCATATAAATAAATAAATCAAAAACTTGTGTATTTTATTTTGCTAACCGTCCGTCCGTGTACTCAGCCTCACCTTGAGAGCAGTGTTTTCATCCTCAAAGTGATTAATGTTTGTTCACTGAGGCACAAGGAAACAGCGCCGTCGACGTATAATACTCCACGTAAGTACTCACGATCGGATAAAATAATCCCAAACAGATGTAGCTAAAAATCTACATAAAAAAATTGTGAGCCGTCGTGGGACGCCTGGCAGATGTGAAACATCGACATTATTTTGTAAAAGTAAAGTGCAGAAAAGAACAGATTGTGATAGGAACTACATATGTCACTAAGTAGGTATACATATAATAATACTACTAGACTACTACTACCACTAACACTACCCCTACCCCTACCCCGACCCCTACCCCTACCCCGACCCCTACCCCTACCCCTACCCCTACCCCGACCCCTACCCCTACCCCGACCCCTGCCCCGACCCCTACCCCTACACCTACCCCTACCCCTGCCCCGACCCCTACCCCTACCCCTACCCCTACCCCGACCCCGACCCCTACCCCTACCCCTACCCCTACCCCTACCCCTACCCCTACCCCTACCCCTATCACTACCACTACTACTACTACTACTACTACTAAACAGATTGTGATAGGAACTAAATGTCACTAAGTATATTTATTTATTTATTTATTTATTTTAAGACATACCCCGGGAGACATTACAGTTGCCCAATTCATCTCCGGGGGCTACTATAATCAGTACAGATAATACAAATAATATATAAAAAAAAAAAAACATTAATTAACATTATTACAGGAAAATAAAAGAAAAACTAAACATCATAATAAACAATAACATAAGACTTAAAGATAAAAATAAAGACACAAAATTAGAAATACTAGGAATATTACCTATTTTCTAATAGGTAGTAATTTTATCTTTTTCGTGAGCTGATCGGGTGGGGTGTGGAAAACATCCAGTCCCGGATTCTCGCGAACCAAACAAAGTATACAATATAACATCGCATGCCGTGGCGAGGCGTCGCGCGTCGTCACGCGAGAAATCTGTTTTACGTGCCGCTATAGATGTTTCACATTAAAAGTTAAGTCTTAGATGTACTAATCTGTCAAATAAACAAAAATGAAACGTCTGTCTGTGACTTTAAAATTAGTATTATAAGTTTGTTTTTTATAATATAGTAGAACAATAGAAGTTGAACCTCGATAAGTCGAAAACCTCCAAAGCATTCAAGCCCTTGATTACTCAAAATCTCAACCCTATAGAATATTGGTATGTATTTTGAACTTTAGAGAACTTTTTCATTGTCGATTGTTAGAGTCTTCACCTCTACAAGTCGAATAAAATAAGCCTAACTCGAATTTATTCTTAAGTCGAAAAGTCTCTAATTCGAATTTTTTGGTGTCTCCCTTGAAGTTCGACTTACCGCGGTTCTACTGTATTAAGTACTTACCTATTATTATTTGAAAGATTTTAAAAATAGGATAGAATAATTTTCTTTTTGATTTTATCCGGGTTTTGGACAGGACTTTCACAGACGGGTAGAGTTTGGACTGACCTAGCTACCAACTAGCTACTTTTTATGAATATCGCTAATTTATTTATTTATTTAGCTTGTAACATAATATTTATTAAACGCGCGTTTGTGTGTGTGTGTGTATGTGTGTGTGTGTGGAAACTCTGCATACATAGAATAATATCTATTAAGTATATTGTAAAAGTATTTTGAAAAGAGCAACTGCCGAGTTTCTTGCTGGTTCTTCTCGGCAGGAACGGCATTCCGAACCAGTGGTACATTGACGATTCAAAAGTACTTGTAAAAGTTTATTTGAATAAAAAACATTTCTATTCTATTCTATTCTATTCTTGTGTGTGTTTGTTTGTTTGTGTGTGTGGTATGTAGTATGTTTGGTATGTTTTAAATATTATTTTGTTAACCTAAAACTTTTCAGTAACAACAACTTTTCAGTATCAACATACGTTTATTTGAGAAACGATTGTTTAACACGGGCCTGATTTGGGCCTGAGATTTTTAAAGAAAACAGATAAATATTTAACTTTATTTCAATTTTGATATACTTACGTTGCGTTGGCCGTTTTTTTTGGAAGCAGAACCTGAAAAATAAGTAATTAGAGATCGAATTGAAGATACGCTCGGGCGTTGCTTGGTCAGAAAAGATCTACTTATGATGAAACATCGTCAAGAAACCTGCACGCCTGAGAGTTCTCCATAAAGTTCTCAAAGGTGTGTGAAGTTTGCCAATCTGCACTTGGCCATCGTGGTGGATTTGGCCAAAATGTCCGTAGATGTATTGAGACTTGAGATGAATGATATGTTAATATAATGTTACAGTAGGTAATAAAAGTGATTAATCAGCAATTATTATTGTTCTATGTCCACTCGACAGGAGGGAGCCGAACGGGTCAAGCGGTACAAATTACAATTTATAGTTAATACAAAACAATTATACACCTGTTAAACACCATCTCCGTAAATCGTGTCTCTATTCCTTTGAAATAAGGCTGTGGATATGGATTTTTCGAGTTTCAGCAGCTTAAATAAAGTTGCATTACTTCGCGTGAGTCACAGATATTTGCTTACGATCGGTATTGTCCACTAATATACGTATAACCACTGTGTAGTAGTAGAATTAATAACATACATACAATAGAGTTATGCTCATACTCTAATAATAATAAAAGCACAGAATATAATATAATAGTATGGTATAGGACTATAGGTTCTATAAATACCTACAATACAGCTTCGCTTAATTATTTATATTTAGTATGTATGTACACGTAACTAACTAGCTGTTTCCCGAGACTTCGTCCGCGTGGAGTAAGTTTAAAAAAAATCCCGCGGCACCCACTGTTTTTCGGGATAAAAAGTAGTCTATGTCACTCTGTCCTCAACAATGTCAGATGTAAAATTATCTAAAAGATAATAAGTTTACAAAAATACCACTTCGATCTTCGAACTTCTTCATAAGACTTTCCAATATTCCAACCCTCCCTAAAACCCTATTGTGTGATTTGTGTGACCCTTTGTTTGTTTCAAAACCGTTTCTTAGCTGAGGTCTAAGAAATGCCCTAGAATTAAAATTTTCCTATGCATATAACTCTCATCCCCTGTTTTACCACTCTCAAGGTGTAATTTTCTAATATAGGGTTTAATGTATTATTCCCATCATTTGTAGTAGTTAAAATAGTTTTATGGAGTGCGATTGGGCTCGGTCGGCGGCGGCGGCGCGCCGCGCTGGCGACCTCTCCGCCTTGACCCACTTGGGGTTGAAAGGACAATGTCGGCCGTGCCTTATGCCTGTACTTTTGCCGACAGCTTTACAAAGGTATAATATCTAAGCAATAGCTTATAGAATAGACACAGAATATCAAGTGAAATCTGCCCGTTGTGTCTGGTAAAATCATCATCAGCAAACCATTAACGGCTCACCATTGAGCACAGGTTACAGATGTAGTTAGGTCTCAGAGAAGGGTTATAGGCCATAGTCCACAGCACCGGCCCAATGCGAATTGGTAGACTTCACAAACCTTTGAAAACATTATGGACAACTCCAAGGTGTGCAGGTTTCCTCACAACGTCACAATGTTTTCCTTCAAAAAGTCAGAGGTGCGTGCCCGGGATCGAACCAGCGACCCCCCCAAAATAGACCACAGTTCTAACTAGGCTCTCATAGCTGTACCTACCTATAACCGATACTTTTATGCTCTTCACAGTTTCCTAAGTCAAAGGCTCAAAGGTTTGAATCCTAAGGATCTTAAGTGTAAGTCATCTAAGCCTACATATCAAAACATCATCCAAAGAGTTAATATTCCTGAAAACCAATAATTAGGTAGGTAGTTGTTTAGTATCACCTAATTGGGCTTAGATGTTCCGTTTTAGCTGTTCTTTTAGGTTTTGTCTAATTTTCGTGTGGTTTTCACCATAATGAGTAACAGTGTGTCTACTTTCTACACTAATCATAGTAGAGTTTATGGTATATTGGTAATTTGTGATGACATAAACTATTTTTATTCTTTGTGATCTGATGTACCATAAATCCAGTAATCCACCAGATGTAAAATAATATAGGAGTTTCATACATAGAAAAAAGATACCGGCCGAGTTGTGAACCTCCTTTTTGGAAATCGTTTAAAAACAACTTTAGTAAATATCATTCGTCTATGAAAAACAAGCACAGACCAACCATACAAGTATCGTTTTCCTGTAACATTTTCCTTCCATTATCGCTCCCGCGGTCAAGGCTGTAACCACGGCAACGGCATATCACATGAGAACATGAACGAGAGGCTGCGAACTTTTAGTAATAAATCATACAGTCTATGGCTGCGAAGTGCGAAACTTGAATGTAAGAATGGGGTCATTTCCGATCGGCGCGTCGAGACGGCTGAAATGTCTTTCTTTTGGCACGACATCGACATGCCCATAATAATACCCTAGCCTACACTAGCGGCACGCTATGATGGCCGGTTTGACACATTACAATAGTGATGTGGAATGTCAATTTATTCTCGAACAAAAAACAATTAAGTTTTGTTTTTGTACCTGATTAAATAGGTTTAATAAAACAAAAATGTATATGTTTATTTAATTTATTTGAACGAACTGAATATTTGAATGAAAATGAATATACATACTTTATATGCACACAAGAAACATATGAATACAAAAGATACCAAAAAAGGTGCCACAAAAGGCCATAATTAATCAGATTCGTCCATACTACTATTTTCACTGTCGTCACTGCTATCATCACCTACATTAATAATTATATGTTCGTTTTCTATAATATTATCTATTTTCACATCTCTTTCATAATCTTCCCTTATTAATTTAACAGTTCTATTCACAACCTTTTCCCAGTCTCCTTTAGTCACATGTTCACAAGCTTCTTCTAATAATTTTAGCATTTTTTTTGTGGTAAATGGGGGTTCTGTATTGTGTCTTGCAGCATATCCCTTAATTTGAGCCCACACCAACTCAATCGCATTATACTCACAATGGTAAGGCGGTAACCGTATAACTCTGTGCCCATGTTCTAATGCTATTTCGTCAATGACGTATCGGATCTTGGTTGGTTTGTTTTCTTTTAAAAGACGTACTAATTCCGCTTTTAACATATTCATGTTTGCATCTACGCCATTTTTACGAAGCCATGCGACGATATCAGCTTTCTTTTGGGATTGGGCAGGTGGCTTGTCAATTTGCATCGAGTGGTATGGGGCGTTGTCCATAATTATAATAGATGGTTCAGGGAGGCTACACAACATTGAGGTAAACCATTCAGTAAACTTTTCTCCATTCATGTCTTCATGATAGTCTCCAGTGGTTTTTGACGCAAAAGCCATGAGAGAACCTTCGACAAACCCGTTGATGGTTCCGGCGTGACAAATTATAAGTCGCGATCCTTTTCCTACAGGAACTTTGGAAGTAGATGCTGCTGTGTCATCGTTCCAAGAACGGCCTACAGTATGGTTAGCATTAAGCCATGTTTCATCCAAGAACACAACATTTTGCCAATTTTTGATTTCTTTCACTTGCCGTAAAAAAGTATACCTTGCCATCGCTATATCAAATCTTTCCATCAATATTTTGCGTTTGTTACATTTTTTGTATCGAAATCCAATGGTCTTCAAAATCTTCGTTAAAGAACTTTCCCCACCGAAGAATAATCCAGCTTCCTTCAGTGAATGCACCAACTTTTTTCTTGTTGGATACTCCTTCTGTAAATAGTAGCCGTAAACATGTCTTCGGATAGCATCGGCATCAAAGCTATCGATGCCTACGACTGGTTTTGCTCGTTTTCTCTTTTTTGGTGTGTGAAGTTTATTTTCTTCTGTGCCAGTCTCGCCATATTTTTTTTTAGTTATCCGTCTAACAGTTCGTTGTCCAATATTAAGCGCATCAGCTACGCGTTCAACCACTGACGTTATAGGTAAAATTGGCCCTCCATTTTGAGCTTCACGATCGAAATAGTTACGAAGGCGTATTACGAACTCACGTGTCTGACTATTTAGAACAGTTCTCTGCGTACGTTCGGTCATATCGACGAAATCCACAACAAAGGGCTTGAACAGAGTCCAAATTAACGAGCAAGGGTCAACAGTAATGCAGTATCAATATTTGAAATCCAAAGCCAGGTCAAAACTATATCACAATCGCATTGCACTGACAGTTTATACTTTTCGAAGCAACGTCAATTCGAAACTGCTTTGTTTTGCATTGAGCATTGACGCGAGTTTGCCGGAGGTAGTAGTTGTGCTAGCCAGCGATCCTATGTGACGATCGTATTAGATTCCATTTTTAAAAATTTTCAATTTAGAAAACCAAATGCCGAGTTGTGGTATATATCATATAAAAATAAAAATTTTACCTTTTGTATGAAACAGCTGATATTTTTTTGCGATTTCAGAGGTTTGTCCACATAGTGAAAATTGTTCATATTCACAAGTACATTCCGCCCTTAAATGGTGCAAACTGATTTTTCTACACTTGTATACATTTTAGAAATCAATTTAATAAATAAATTTTGAGTCCTAAACCTAAAACTACATTCGATAAAATTTATGAATCTCTGCACATCACTATCGTCAATAAAGTAATACAATTATTTCCTTCAAAGTCGTTATCAATTAATACGGAACTTCATGAGCGGACAAACGTCAAACCGGCCATCATAGCGTGCCGCTAGTGTAGGGTAATGATAATGTTATATTTTCCTACTGCATAGTGCATATTTCTTTGGCGGTCGCTGCCAGCTGTTGGATGCATTGCTTTGTGGCGATCATTTTAAGAGATCCTTCCCCTGCAGTGAACGTCTAGATCGGTTGAGATGATGATGATCTTTTCTTTGAGCATAATCCGTAACCGGCGGTGGCATCATGTGGAGTTTCAAAAATCTCGTGGTCACCTTTTGCTTTTCCTATAAAAAAAAGACTGATATAGTATATTTCTTGCAATTCACGAGGGCGACTGACTTATGGTTGTGTGTGTGTCGTATCTGTATAAGTGTGAGCGAGCGCAATGCTCGCGCCTGCCCGCTCCCACCTAGGCTTTGACAGGCACGCACACTTATGCAATGTGCATGTACACGAAGTAAAGCTCACTCGCCTTCGTGAATTGTAAAAACTGTACCTGGATTGATATTACCAAGTCAGCGTGGTTCAGTAGGCACCAGTTCCTGATCCCGACCCAAGTCGGAAACTAGATTTTGACCATTACCTTCCTCCGTGTCGACTCAGGAGAATCCCTACCATTACATGATGGATGTACTGTAATGAACTAATACACTAATTAATGAAGAATGTGCTATGAGAGATTTAAAGACGCAGGAAAATTAAAGCTAGGCTTTTGCAGTTCTTTTTCATTGCAAAAATAAATAGCTAGTAAAGAACGCTTTATAATTAACTATTGTAATCAAGGTAATAGGTACTCATATCAAAATAGAGATAACTCTTTTCCTTGTATTTCTTGAAAGAAATACCGGAAAGTACATAATATTTAAAAACGTGTTGCAAATCTAGGTGACAAAAACCCACAATAAAAATTATTTTGATGATTTTGGATTGAATCAGTTTCTATAAGTAGGTAGGTATTATACGTTTGAAGAGGTAACACAGTTTTGTCTGTAGCAAACATCGGTTTGCGGTCACTGGTTAGGTATAAAATTACCTACTTACGTAGGTAATCAATCGAAAAATCGGAAATAATTATTATAGTCAATAAAGGTTTATTGTACTTATATTTTATAGGAAAATAAACCCAATGCTCTAACTAGCACAGTTTTTTTTATATTAACAGTAAACCTCTACAAATAAAGTTACCGATTAATAAAAACAAAAAAAATATATGAATAAGCAAATTAATGTAATATTATCGTTTTACTTGAATACTTTTCCTTCTGGTCTCTGGAGTACAAAGCCCTGGGTGCGCGAGTCCGACTCGCACTTGGCCGGTTTTTTTATTTTTTATTTTAAGTGTGGTTAGGTCACTTGTTTCCGCGGTATCGAGTATCTGATAAGATATCTGTACGCTTAGTACAAGATTTGATAATTAACTATGAATAGTAAACTATGACATGACCATCAAAGTAAAATAAACCATAAAAGTATTGAGTTAGAGCTCAATTTCGTGTATGTATTCTTATACGTTTACGTAACGAAAACGCTCCAAATTAAAATCGTCTGTGTTGAATTTGTAACTTTAAATCGATACTGTTATAATTCATTTTATTTTGATGCTAATGTCATAGTATACTATTACGATCAAACGAATTAAAACTCGGACTAACCACACTGATATTAAGGACTCGGTTCGCTGAAATAAGTACTGCCACGTCTAACTACTTTACAACTATTTGCATTTCTCAGCGCTATGAGGAAAATGTGCATGTATTTTAATTATTATAATTATTGAGGTTCTATTTCATAAGCATGCCGACTGAGCACTTAGCTACTAAATACTTGTAAGTACTTAGTATTCATCCTGCTCAACTCATCGTCGGCCTCAGCTTTACATAGAGTCTACTGAGATGTATAGATCGTACTCTGGCTCTGCTCAGTTTGAGCAGAGCCAGAGTACGATCTAGTACGATCTAGTACGAGTACGATCTAGTACGATCGAAGGTAGAGTGATGACTGATGAGACACAAATATGTCCTGACGTAAGTATATCTGTCGCGTTTTAACTCGGTCTTGAGTCTGAGCTGAGTGAGAGTGCCATCCATATAGATCTCACTCTCAGAGTGAGGAGGATTTAACAAAGAACGCTGGCCAAGTGCGAATCGGCAGACATTAGTAAAGTCATAGTTATGTGAAGTCACTTCACAGTTCGCACACCTTTGAATACATTGTGGAGTAGCAGTAGCAGAAGCACCAGCAGCAGCTATCGGAAAACTTTCAGGGTTCCTTCTTGTTTCAGATTAAAGAATCCTAAACATCTGCGATCTTCGCTTCATAGTAGTACCACAGAGCAAGGACAGCAACGTAGGCGTAATTCAGTTCAAAAATTTCCAATTAAAATAGATGTCAGAAGCAATAATAAACAAATTAAAAGATTAAAACCAAAGTTGCGTCAGATAAAAACATCCTTTCCATAAATGCATAAAAACTTGTTTTTGTTGTTGTCAGAGTCAGACGGCAGTTTCGTTCGCGAATCTTGCACCAAAGTGGAGAAAGCTGGCGCGGCAGCGAGTTGGCTTATACCTATTCGTAGTTAGGTACTCTCGTTGGTTTATATCTACCTCTCCGTTACGATTGTTAACGATCAACCGCAATCGGTTTTGTGATAATGATAATTAAAATATACCTACCTACTTAGACCGAAGCTGATTATCCAAACACATAGGTTGAAACGCTTAAAACACTTATGGTAAGTTAAAGGTAAGTATCTCTAAAATGTCAATTTCGCCTTCGTCGAGTAATGTTACCCTGTGGGAAAATCTGACAGATTATGTGTGAAGTTTTTGAACCGATCCAATAGAAATACAATAAATAATTGAAAGTTCAGTGAAAAATAAATTATGTTAAATTAAACTGATATTATATTCAATTCAATTCAATTCAATTCATTTATTAATTTGTGAATATATTCTACCTACTTAATTAAAATAGTATTAGTTACTTATTTAAGTACCTATAGTACCAGTTACTGAGTCCTATATAATATAATAATGACTTATGTTCATCAGTGGATAAAATTATGAGCCATTAGTTGAGATGATGTAGGTATACAATATACTCGTAGCTAGGTACTTGGGTACACTTTTTGCAAGATATTTTCATTTTGTACAGAGATATCAGATACCTAGCTACTCAATGCCTAGGTACATTTTCCTGTTTGATCAAATAGAATACATTCAGTATCTAGTTGTACAGTTCTTGTTCTTTATTTGCGTCTTGCGAAAAAACATTTTGTGACCTTTTTAGCCCCAAAAAATACTGGAATTATTCAGAGTAGGTAAGTACGCGATTTCGATTGCAAAATCGCAATTGCACCGAGTCCGCCCACATGCGGTCGTCTCCAGATAAGGAAACCTTAGCCGGCTCTGTGGGACGATATTATTATAAACGAATGCCATCAATTAGGTTTTTTATAATACACAATAATATTTTTTATAGCGGCATATAGCGGTATTTTTTTTTCTTTTCTTTTCGCAGCACGTTGCAAGCTTTTGCAAGCCAGACTTTACCTAATGAAACTGGAACATTAAACTCATAACAAACTTATCGGGACATGTTAACCTAACGGTAGTTCATCTTCTATGTTAGAGCCCCTAGATTAAGGTGGATTATACGGGTCTGCCCGCGAAATTCAAATTTAATTTGGTTTTTCGCAATTTGTAAACTAATACGACAACGTAGGCATATATAGCTTAAAATCTTTACTTTAAAGTGTCCAGTTTAAGAAATTAGTCAGAATATCGAGTTGGACGTGAGTTTCTCACAAATTAGTCGATATTCTGACTATCTTCTTAAACTGGACACTTTCAAGTAAAGATTTTTATATAAACCTGTGAAGATGTTAGATGATACTGCCATTGGCGCAATTAGAATGCCATAAGCGAAAAACCAAATTAAATTTGAATTTCGAGGGCAGACCCGTGCAATCCACCTTAAATTCTCATTTGGAACAATAGGTTTTTGACTTTGGAAATAAGTATGGGCGGAAAAAGAATGGAAAAATCTCCGATATCTATACTATAATAAAACTGTAACAGGTCCAATTCTGTACATTGAAGATATTTTGAAAATTTTTGTTTGAGGGCACTCTATAATCGATACTGAAGCCAAAACAATTTTTTTTTAATTTTTTGTCTGTCTGTCTGTCTGTCTGTATCTTGGCCGCGCATCACGCCGAAACTACTGGACGGATTTAAATGAAACTTGGCACGATTTAAGTTAATACTACGAGGTATAATATAGGATACTTTTTATCCCGAAATTCAGCACGGTTCCCTTGGGAGAGGGGATGAAAGTCAAAATGTGTATTTCGCTGTAATTCATTAAGGCGTATTCCGATTTAATCCATTCTTTTTTTGTTAGAAAGCAGGTTCTTTAGAGATTGTCCTGTAATTATTTCAAGGTCGTCAATTTAGTAGTTCAGAAATTATAGACATCACGATCTTCAGTATAAGGTCCAAATAACTTGAACCCCGGAATCTACAAGATACATTGAATGAACGGCTCATCTTAAGCTGGCAAGCGTACTTTATCGTATATAGCCATCGTGGATAGCCCTATTTTGTCAAAGTCAAACTACTCGCCAAACGATCATTATACCTACATACTACATAGTAGGTATGGATGTAACACATCGTATGGACTTAATGCTACAGTGTTTTCCTATGCAATTTAATATTCTAATTATACTAATATTATAAATGCGAAAGTGTGTTTGTTTGTTGGTTTGTCCTTCAATCACGCCACAACAGAGCCACGGATCGACGTGATTTTTTGCATGGGTACTATAGTTGAGGACATAGGCTACTTTTTATCCCGGAAAATCAAAGTGTTCACGAGGGATTTTAAAAACTAAATCCACGCGGACGAAGTCGCGGGCATCAGCTAGTATGGAATATGGATAAATCACAGATTTAAAACCTGCAGAGTTTATCATGGAAATCTTCAGTGAAAGTAGGATAATAAATGAAGTTAAATAACCTGAAATGAACCTAATATTGCACTTCGCAAGCGATGCACATTGGCGAGTGTTTGAGATAAGAGGTTGATAAGATACGAACACAAACGCGACTGTCCGAACTTGTTCAAACAGTTCAAGGGACTACAGTACAATACGAGTACGTAATCTCCTCAAGGTTGTCGACCGAGCGAAGCGAAGGTCTTTGAGTTAACTAGGGCGATTTGCACTTGTCCGTCCGTCCGTCCGTCCGTCCGTCCGTCTGTCAGAGCCTTATAACTTTTGAATTACTGAACGTAATTACTTCAAATTTAGATATAATATGTAAACCGATGGCCTCCAGCCGAAAATGGCTTAAAAAGTTATAAAAATCTTTATTTCAGGGGGGCTCTCATAGAAGCGAATGCGAAGTAAAAAAAAAAAAATCGCGTTACATAAAATTGTTACGTATCATTTTAAAGATAATTTTGAACTGAGTACAAAAATATTTTTTTTTTAATTTTTCCCTTAAAATTGACGAAATGGGGGGCTTTCAAAGTGGCGATTTTATACGCTCGCTTGAAGACGCTCTCTAGAAAAATCCGCTATGGATTTTCAAACTGATTTTATGTTTTTAGGTCACTTATATCCTGTACTTGAACAACAAATACTAAAATTATATGAATATTATAAAGAAACGAGATTATTTAATTTTTAATGGGCGTCAGTAATTCATATAGCATCAACATAGCTTCACAATAATGCTAATAGATGGCGCAGTCAGTAACTATTCCCATGGAACTACGAGTTAAATTCAATGTTTGATAAATAATTCAATGTTTTCACTAACGTTCCCTAACCTTTACGGGCTACCTATAAGTTAGGTGATTGATGTTTTCTGTCAACTTATTTATCACGATCCTGTACGGGACACCTAAAAGGATATTGGGACGGATGTTAGGACTTAGGATTGTATTTAGGAGCTACCTACGTTAAGAGACTCCTACTTAGGGGATGATTTAGGTATGTTTGGTGAAAACGGGCATAATAATAATGTCAGTTTTGGTTATCATGTATCGATTGAATGAATAATCATGGGATACCGTTACCGCGAGGTCTCAGTTCGGGGCGAACCACTAGTATAGAGATTAGTGTCCGAATATAATCTATGGTCGGGCTTTTCATGTCTTGTCCTTGTCTATGATTGTTTGCCTTTTGTTATCTTCATAGAGCTTATCAGGTAATAGCAATACGTAGTACTATTATCGACCGAGCGAAGCGAAGGTCTCTGAGTTTACTTGAGTGAATTTGCACTTGTCCGTCCGTCCGTCCGTCCGTCTGTCAGAGCCTTATAACTTCTGAATTACTGAACGTAATTACTTCAATTTTAGATATGATATGTAAACCGATGGCCTCCAGCCGAAAATGGCTTAAAAAGTTATAAAAATCTTTATTTCAGGGGGGCTCTCATAGAAGCGAATGCGAAGTAAAATATATTTTTTTGCATTTCATAGGGTTGCAGTACCTCATTTTAAAGATAATTTGAAACAGAGTACAAAAGTATTTTTTTTTTATTTTTTTTTCCTAAAATTGACGAAATGGGGGCTTTCAAAGTGGAGATTGTATTCGAGGCTAGATCTCTAAAACCACTTTGTTTTAAAACTTGAAACTTACACATAATTTGAGTTATATTCTGTACTTGAACAACAAATACTAAGATTAGATAAATATTATAAAGAAACGAAATTATTTGAGTTTTAATGGGCATCAATGTTTTTAACAAAACTTCACTATACTGTTAATAGATGGCGCTGTCTTTAATATTGTAAATACAGTTTTGCGTCAGCTATTCATAATTTGTCTATTACTAATTATGTTATTCAATTAGAAAATTATTATCAATAAAAGTATCACGTTGTTTTTGCAAAAGTAAATCCGTTTCTATTTACAATAATTAGACGTTAGCACCTATTTACTACCGTATGATCTCTCTCTCTGATGGTACTGTGTCTATGAATGAAAAAGCCGTGCCGCGCCGTAAAGCTATTGCGTTCGCCCACAGCCTCCTTTGCTACAGTTAGTAGAGTAAAGGAGGCTGTGGTTCGCCCCTCGCCCACGATTGTATGTTATCGGTTTGGGTTTCATAAAAGCAGCTCCATGTACTTAGGTACTCCGAAAATGGCCGAAAACGTACAATTTATGCTGGACCAAAATAATTCGTTATGTAGTAGGAGCTCTATTCATAGATGTAGGTCACGTAGGTACGACACGATAGATGATGATATGTATGGGCAAGTGTTGTTCCTATGGGCGCTCGTACCTGTGGACACAATCGATTCCGTCGAAACTAGCAACCCTAAAATTCTAATTTGAACACGAACTGTCAACCATATTATATACAAAGCTTCACGGTCGCGTTCAAATTAGAATTATAGTTTCGTGGAAATTGATTTGTCCACAGGTACAACCGTCCATAGGAACAACATTTGCCCTTACGAGTATAGAGTTAAACTTGGAAACTTTTAGCATCTCACTTACCTTACTTAGGGAGTGCAGCCGATTTTACCAACGTCGAGTGACGCTAAACCGAGGAAGAAATTGTGCGAAAGTGTGTTTTTATGGGTATAGTCGAGAACTAGAGACCACATACATACACAGAGAACATTTTGACATATCTACTTATAGAACATTTTGACTCGAAAAATCAATGTGTTCCCGCGGTATTTTTAAAACTTAAACCACGCGGACGAAGTCGCGGGCATCAGCTACTTATTAATTTTAATGATCCCCAGATGTACCACCAAGTTCCAAGTATAATCACCCCCCTAACAAACGATACGTTGACATTAATAAATAACAATGGCAGTTAATATCCGAATTACAGCCCGGGTGAACGACCCGGTCATCACTCCTGCCAGAGCACGTTATGAGTTTACGACTGATAATCGCTTCAACAATCAACTGTTTCATATGAAACGCGATTGCGTTCATCTTTCACTTCACTTGCAAATGGTGCAAATGTTATTTTTTTGTCATTGCAAAAGACCGACGCGCGACGTTCATTTGTTGGCGTTTTTTTTTCTCAAGAAAGAAGTTTCATACCATTCGTTACTCGTGTTACTACCAGTGTTACCACGAGTAGGTACCACAGTATCAATTGATAACGCGGGTAAGCTTTTCCGGAGTTCCTACTAACTGCTTTATGGCCGATTTCACCAATGTCGAGTGACGTTTTAGCGAGGAATAAATTGGGCGTTCTGACAAAACTTGTATTGAAAATACAGCCAAATTATCAAAACGCTCGTAAAAGATTTATATAACTTTGGTGAAATCGGCTCTTAGTAGTGTTATTAATATTTTTGGAGTTTACTCCTTAAGAATCGATTTTAGGCGCCCGGTATGAGAAAAATCCGAGCAGTAAAATCAATTTATCAATGACCTCGTTACGTTTTTCTGTTACGTTTTTCACAACGATGCAAATTTCTACCCTAACGTTGAGTAAGTAAGGTTGGTTTTCGTGCGAAAGTCGGTCGGGGCGCGCTCGGACCCGAGTCGCGCGTAAACTCCAGTCGTGCGTCGCAGGCCGGAGCTGACACACACTTTTTTTGTATTCTAGACATATTCGTGATGTAATTTTTAATAGTCACCTTCTACTTGTTAATAACGTAATTTATATTCAACGTTAGTATTTTAATTTATAATTTCTTGATAATTTATAAAGAAAGTTTGTGATTTTGGGGTAGGTATAAACTCTGGATCTACATATATATAGGATTTTAAAAATTCTTTCACTGATGGTAAGATCCATAGGAGAAAATATTAAAACCTACGAGTAAGTCGCAGTCGCAGGCATCTGAGATTTCATAGAGTCGTCATCAATTCGGCTTTTCGATCCGTACACGACTCTATGAAAAATGACAGTTTTGTATGGACAAAATGCGAATCGATGCGCACAGATTGATTCCAGCCTTATATTATAGGGCAGGCCATAGTCCACCACGCTGCACTGGTCCAATGCAAACTGGCGGACTTCACACACCTTCGAGAACATTATAGAGAACTCTCAGGTGTGCAGGCTTCCTCCGAATGTTTTCCTTCACCGTTGAAGCATGTGAAACGCATATATATAACTCCGAAAAGTCCGTACTCGGGATTGAACCCGCGCCCTCCCGAATAAGAGACCACTAGGCTATCACTGCTTTTTTACCACAGTTAGCATTTTAGTTAGAACTTATAATAAAATTTATACTTATTTTGATAAAAGCAAGATGTTACTTTGTGAAAATCCCTGATACACAAGTAACAATTCTTTTGCTATAGTCAACAGTCTTAGTTAAATTTGAGGTTCGATTGTCTAAAGTTATTCCATTGATCGTAATCGTATTCGATGACATTAACGTCAAAGTAAATTAAACCATAACTGCATTGAATTAGAGCTCAATTTCGTGTATGCATTCTTTTACGTTTACGAATGTACGATACGCTCCATAACGCTCAATGTTAAAATCGGTTGTACTGAATTTGTGACTAGGTACCTACATTAATACAATCAAGGATTATTTTACTTTGACGCTAATGTCATCGAATACGAATACGATCAATGGAATAACTTTTAGACAATTGGTACCCTGGTATGGTGAATGGTGACAACGTACCTAGGTATAGCAAGGAATATAATGGTCTAAACTCTAAACCATGCCTAAACCCTTCTTATTCTGAGAGGAGACCTGGAGTCAGTTGTGGGCGGGCATTGGGATGAGGCGATGAACTTTGTTATTCCTTGTAACCTTCGTTATCTTCAAAGTTTGTTTCAATTTAGGGGCAAGTGCTGTACCTATGGGCAAATGACTTGCCCAGAGTATCAGAGTTGAAGAAACTCTTAACAGTATGTATTTATGTCGATAGGTGTAGCCTGCGGACGGTTTGTGTGGGAGCACCACTGCCAATTTGAAATCTACTTTATGTCGTGACTTTATCGTATTTTTTTTTTTTTTTTTTTTTGACAAGAGATGATACCTGAGACCATCGATGTACTGAGACTTCCGCCACGGATTGGGGGCTCTTTAAAATCCCTTGGGCACTCTTACCTACTGCTCACTTCGCCCCTTAGCTTCGTCCATTTTCTCCCTTACACTCCCATCCCATGTAACCTAAGCCCACGTATGAATATATTATACACGTAGCTACGTACCACGTACCACGTATTATTGATGGATTAAGATTAGATTATAAAATTCAATATTACCATTAAGGATGTTGCAAAATAAATTGCAACAGTATACCTACTTCGTTTCAAGTTGAGCCCTGCACCATAGAGTAAAGAAATCTACACCCCTCGCGCTTCCCCGCACCGCACCTCAAGTCAGACCCACAGCTAGTAAAGACACAGTATAAGAAGATGCAGTATAATAGTTTATCTATTGTTTTATCTGTTAAGTACTAGCTGACCTGTCTTAACTATGAATATTGAATTCGAATTGGTATAAATAATAAAAAAATATTAAAAAAAAAGTGTTTATTATTCTAATGCTTTACGATACAACATTCTTAGTTTTTTTTACCAAACCTACCAAAACTCCTAATATCCAAAGTTCAATTTAATAAATTGAAATTTTAATACGTAAACTTAGAATAAGAATTATTATTAAATATTATTTTTGCATGCCTATCCGGTAGATTGTAAGGACTTTTATTGACCGAGCGAAGCGAGGTCTCTGAGTCTACTAGGTGAATTTTCTCTTGTCCGTCCGTCCGTCCGTCTGTCAGAGCCTTATAACTTTTGAATTACTGAACGTAATTACTTCAAATTTAGATATAATAATATGTAAACTGATGGCCTTCAGCCGAATATTGCATAAAAAATTATATACTAGTGGTTCGCCCCGAACTGAGACCTCGCGGTAACGGTATCCCATGATTATTCATTCAATCGATACATGACGACCAAAACTGACATTATTATTATTATGCCCGTTTTCACCAAACATACCTAAATCATCCCCTATGTAGGAGTCTCTTTACGTAGGTAGCTCCAAAACACAATCCTAAGTCCTAACATCCGTCCCAATGTCCTTTTAGGTGTCCCGTACCTACAGGATCGTGATAAAGAAGTTGACAGATCACCTAACTTATCATAGGTAGCCCGTAAAGGTAAGGGAACGTCAGTGAAAACATTGAATTATTATGAAGGTATACTAACGAGTGAAAACGGGTTAGGGGCATCTGTACAAATCGTCATCTATCGACGCGAATAGAAAATATACAAAATGCAGCAATCAATTTGGCCCAAATTAATCGCTTAATAAATTGGGCCCAACTTAGCTTAACGTAACTTAACTTGGTAACAGCAGTCGGACGACACGAAATCGTGCCGAACCCATCAAGTTTTTATTTAAATCCTTTATAATCACATAATTTAATGAACCCGAAATCTCAAATTATTGAAGTTTGATATTTAACTAAAGAATAATTTTAATTGAATAATATGATATTATGTACCTAAATAATAGTAGTCGACGCAAAACTGTTTTTGGGATAGATCGTAGTCGTAACTCCTAGTAGCCCTAGTTCCATGGAATAGTTATGTGTGTATGGAGTGCGCCATCTATTAGCATTATTGTGAAGCTATGTGAAATTTACTGATGCTCATTAAAAATTAAATAATCTCGTTTCTTTATAATATTCATATAATTTTAGTATTTGTTGTTCAAGTACAGGATACAAGTGAAGTAAGAAAATAAGTAGAACTTGAAAATATATAGAAAATTTTCCCAGAGAGCGTCTTCAAGCGAGCGTATTAAATCGCCACTTTGGAAGCCCCCCATTTCGTCAATTTTAGGAAAACAATTAAAAAAAATACGGTTGTACTCTGTTCCAAATTGTCTTTAAAATGATACACAGAAAACCTATGAATCGCAAATAAAAAAAAATTTCTTCGCATTCGCTTCTATGAGAGCCCCCCTGAAATAAAGATTTTTATAACTTTTTAAGCCATTTTCGGCTGGAGGCCATCGGTTTACATATTATATCTAAATTTGAAGTAATTACGTTCAGTAATTCAAAAGTTATAAGGCTCTGACAGACGGACGGACGGACGGACGGACGGACGGACGGACGGACGGACAAGTGCAAATCGCTCTAGTAAACTCAGAGACCTCGCTTCGCTCGGTCAACTACGGCCGTTCAGAGAATGCGTTTCTGACACGTCGCGATTGAACTGACGACGTAACTTTGTAATGGCGTTGCAGTTACGATAAAAATATTATTGCTGGTTGTTTACCGTTTTAACAATTGATGAGCATTAAAACAACATTATTATATCAATAATCAATTAATGTTATAATTTTGTGACAGTTGTCGTGACTAACTGACACGTGTCAGGAACTTTAAAAACCTTTATTTCAGGGGGGCTCTCATAGAAGTGAATGCGAAGTACAAAAAATTTTATCGCGTTATATAAAATTGTAACATATCATGTTAAAGATTATTTCGAACCGAGTACAAAAATATTTTTTTTTTAAATTTTTCCCTTAAAATTGACGAAATGGGGGGCTTTCAAAGTGGAGATTTAATACGCTCTCTTGAAGACGCTCTCTAGGAGAATTGACTATGTATTTTCGAGCATATTTTAGTTTTTTGTTTTACTTGTATCCTGTACTTGAACAACAAATACTAAAATTATATGAATATTATAAAGAAATGAGATTATTTAATTTTTAATGGGCATCATAATTCATATAGCATCAACATAGCTTCACAATAATGCTAATAGATGGCGCAGTCATTTACTATTCCATGGAACTAGGGAGTTACGACTATAAAAAAAAATAAAAATTTTTTTTTTGTAGGTATCCCAAAAACAGTTTTGCGTCGAACATTATTATTTAGTTACATAAAATAATAACTTATTATTCAATTAAAATTATTGTTTAGTTAAATATCAAACTTCAATAAACTATTAATTACTTCATTTTGTATATTTTCTATTCGCGTCGATAGATAACGATTTGTACAGATGCCCGTAACCCGTTTTCACTCGTTAGTACTTATTAATTCAATGTTTTCATTAACGTTGCCTAACCTTACGGGCTATGATAAGTTAGGTGATGATTTCTGTCAACTTCTTTATCACGATCCTGTACGGGACACCTAAAAGGACATTGGGACGGATGTTAGGACTTAGGATTGTATTTAGGAGCTACCTACGTAAAGAGACTCCTATTTAGGGGATGATATAGGTATGTTTGGTGAAAACGGGCATAATAATAATGTCAGGTTTGGTCGTCATGTATCGATTGAATGAATAATCATGGGATACCGTTACCGGGAGGTCTCAGTTCGGGGCGAATCACTAGTTATAATGTAACACCATTGTACTACCCAATCTGTGCAAATAAATAATTTGAATTTGAATTTGAAATTTATTTTTAATAAGCGGTGCTTCGCGAGCGGTTTACTAAGTGGGGTCTGACTTGAGGTGCGGTGCGGGGAAGCGCGAGAGAGCTAGGGGAAATTTGTAACGCGTAGTACCACTAGAATCTAGATCAAAGGTGTCAAACTACTGCATATTATCCTATACTGTGTCCGTACTGTCGACATGGAACTAGGAATTACGACTACGTCGATTACTTTACTCTATGGTGCAGGGCTCAACTTGAAGCGAACGCGTAGTAAATGTATAAACAAAACAAAAAACAAAAGGCCCACGTATGATGTAGTATGACCTTGCCCCTTGAATTTGAGCGCTCTAGGCTGTTGTTACCTTACCTTTATGGACGGACCAGCCTTTATTCTTCTCCTATATCAACTGATAGATGTCTACTGCTGAACAAAGCATGGACGGCTCTCTAGCATGGACTTCCACAGAGGTCGGTCTTGCGCCGCCTGCGTGTCCCGCGGCTTCCCGCGACTCTTCTGATGTCGTCGGTCCACCTTTAATCCGCCAACACTGCGCTGTCCAGTGCTTCAACGACCACCAGCTCTTCGAACTATGTGGCCCGCCTAATTCCACTTCAGCTATGGGCCGTTGCTAAAAATTGTCTCTGAAAGTCGACAATTCTGGTCATCCTGCCTGCCTAGTGCCTGTTCAATGTTTTCAGTCTGATGCCTCGCTCGCGATTGTATGTAAAGCAGGCAAGCAGCATTGAAGTGTCTAATTTGACATTGTTACATGGACAATCGGCAATAAATCTTCATGTCAGTATTGAACAATGAATTTTTTTAATGTATTTTTGTTTGAAGTAGGTACAAGTACATGTAAGTACCTACCTACCTAATTTCAATGAACTCTTTTTCTATGATCGAAGGTAGGTATTAAAAAAAAGTCGGGCCTCGCTCTTTTAGGGTTCCGTACATATGACCAACTCTTTTTTTTAACTAGATACATATTTAGATTAATATATCTTAGTTATTAGATACTTAGTACTAAATTAGCATATTATGGTCACAAATTTGGGGCCCCTCCCACCCATATCTTCATTTTTGAAGCTAAAAATTAATAAAAATATATTTGAACTCCACTTAATTAATGAGCTCTAAATGACAACCCACGTACCAGGGTAAAAAAATAAAATTTTATTTCGACTCCTTTTTCATGTATCGGAATTCCTTTTATTTTTTTATTTTATTTTATTTTTATTATTTGTTGTTATAGCGGCAATAGAAATACACAAATGTGACAACTGTCAGTCTATTACGGTTTACGAGATACAGCCCGCTGACAGACGGACGGACGGACGGACAGCGGAGGCTTAGTAATAGGGTTCCGTTAGCACCCTTTGGGTACGGAACCCTAAAAAAAAGATATAACTCAGTTCTTAAGATAAGCAGGTGCCTATTGTATATCAAAGAAGACTAGACGCAGGAGATAATATGATTGTGCACAACACAGACGAACTCAGTGAACTCTTTATTCCCTCACTCTTATCAACGGATAGGGCGGCACGCCGACAAAGAGAGGTCAGACGAAGAAAACTCAGGTAATCTTATTTGGTTCGACCCGAGACTTGAATCTAGGACCTCGTGATTCGCAGCCTATGCTGCGTCTACCACGCGTCGCCTTTACAGCATCTAGGGACTGCTATGCCTACCTACGCATCACCGATTTTCAATATGCCTGCCATTAACATCCTCATATCACAAACATAATATCTGAATACGTTTTAAATTGGTACATTAATAAAGCTCTACTGAACAAGAAGTTTTCCTTTTTCACTCCCAATGCTCGTATATCAAAGGCTATGTTAATAATTTATTGGTATCACGAGCTTGTATGAAAATTAATGATACACATGAATTAGTCTGAGGTTACACAATCGATTTGTAGCCGTAAGCCGGAACTTTTCAACATGTTTTCTATTATTTTCAAAGAATATTAAAAAAAAAACATCAAGAAGTATTAGGTTCAAAAAATTATCATCATCATCATCAACAGCAACCCATCAACAGTTCACCACTGAGCGCAGGTCTCCTCTTAGAGAAGGGTTATAGGCCACCATGCAAACCCAATGCAAATTTGTGGACTTCACACACCTTTCAGAACTTTACAGAGAACTCTCAGGCATGCAGACTGCAGGTTTCCCTAAGAGCTAGGTGCATTTTTCGTTTGTTAGAATGCACATCACAATTGGGATGGTTCTTAGCTGTATTTGATGAAAATCTGTTCAGCCGTTTGAGAACTATCATCGGCTCTTCTTACAGCCGCTGTAGGGATCTTGAGTTGTTACCTATATAACTTCCACTTATCTAATCGATTTGAAATTTACTTTGATGCTGCAAAGGAGTTGGGTCGTCTGTAGAACGCCCTGTCTACAGACGACCCAACTCCTCAACAACTTACAGCAGACGCATCGTGTTTGGACTCATTGATTTCTTCCTAATGAGTAGTTCGCTATAAGCACAGTAGATTCTACTGTGCTATAAGACAGTGACTGATGTCTGACGTAATGGGTCTGATGAACCATTTCGTCGTCAGAAAAACTTAATGGTGTATTGAACTCGACTAGTGGTTAGTGTTTGACAACCACTAGTCAAGATCAATAAATTAAGATGAATTGGTTAACGTCTGATGAATGATGAGTGATGACGGAGCACGAAGGTGATCGAAAGAGGATATCGAAGATAAACCGATAACCGTGCAGATAAAGTATATCGTAGATAGACCGGCCATTGATTCCACATGTTGGGTCTGATTAAAATTTTTAATTTACATTTTAATTAATGTGATGTACCCTAAGCCTAACTGCGCGCGCGCAGTCCCCTCGAGGACAATGAATGATATGCCCCATTCTTTCGGGTGAAATATTTTCGGCCGGTGTCATTGACTCCGTGTTGGTGCTCCACTCCATCCATGCCCACTATTATAAAAGCACCATGTCATGTAGGTATAAAGTATGTATTAGGTAGGTACGTACACAGAAATTATACTTAATAGTACGTATTAGATGCTGTCGGTTGTGCGTTGAAATTGAAATGTCATCATCTATACTTATAAAAGACTTGTCCTGACTGACTGACTGATCTATCAACGTACAGCCTAAACCACTACAGTTAGAAAATTGAATTTTTGACAGTAGGTTCCTTTTTTGACGTAGGCGAGCACTAAGAAAGGATTTTTGAAATTCCATCCCCAAGGGGGTTAAATAGGGGATGAATGTTTGTATGAAAGTCCGTCATTTTTCAAGTTAAATCTGTGAAACTTGATATTTCGGCTTCCGATTAAAAATAAAGAAAAATCGGCCAAGTGCGAGTCAGGCCTTGCTCTTTGGGTTCCGTACATATGGCCAAATCACTTTTTTTAAAACTGGATACATACCTATTAATTTAGATATCTTAGTTCTTAGACAGTACTATATTAACTTATTATGGGGAAAAATTGCTCCGTTTGTTTTGGTCACAATTTTGATGGCCCCTCATTGCTTCATTTTTGAAGTTAAGAAATAATAAAAAATAATAAATATATTAATTGAATTCCAATTAATGAGCTTTAGACAATGACACCCCACATGCCAGGGTAAAAAATAAAATTTTATTTCGATTCCTTTTTCATGGAGCCCCCTTTATTTTTTAATTAAATTTATTTTTATTATTTGTTGTTAATAGCGGCAATAGAAATACATACTTTGTGAAAATTTCAACTGTCTACCTATTACGGTTTACGAGAGCCTGCTGACAGACGGACGGACGGACGGACGAACAGGCAGACGGACGGCGGAGGCTCTGTAATAGTAGGGTCCCGTTAGCACCCTTTGAGTACGGAACCCTAAAAATGAAGTACGACCTATATTTTGTGAAGGCCCCGGACAATTTACCGAGGGCCTCAATTATGATAATGTCCTCCCGACCATATCCGGTTACGGCGGCCAACCTCGCTCAGGCCATCTGCGCGGGAGATATTAAAGTGCACAAGTGTGTACGCAAACACAGGTGCACTCTCTATTCCCTCACTCTCATAGTCCGATGGGACGGAAAATCCGACACGACCGGAGAGAGATCAGGCGCAGGTTCAACGGCTTTACGTGCTCCTCACATTATACGCATCTGGTAACTGCATAATTGATGCGCATTCAATTTCTTTGTACGAAAAACCTTAACTAATCAAACTCACACACGCACACGCGTGTGTGGCCACGCGTCACGCACACGTGCGCGGGAGCACGTACCGATTTCTTTGTCTCTGAACAAAGAACGACTCTTCGGGCCGATATACGCGCGCCGCGTTCATTGAATAAATTAAATGAAAATCCTTTTCTAACGGAAAATTTTTACCCACTGTTGTTTTCTTGTCACCTTGGTTTTATTTATTGGTTTCTTATATTACGTATTTTGTTTACGAAAGTATAGAATCTACGAGTACGTCGTAGATATGAATCACTTATCAAAATCGGCCCACGCGTTTGGTCTCTGGAGTGCCGTAAGGAACAAACAAACATACATAGTACCACTCCTTTGCGTTGCGCAGTCGGGTGAAAATTGAGGGTAGAAACACTGCCACTACGCAAAACTTGGGGGGGTAATCTAACAAGTGGGTCAAGCGAAGACTCGAACACCTAAATATTATACACTAACTGATGCCCGCGACTTCGTTCGCGTGGATTTAGTTTTTAAAATCCCTCAGGAACTGTTTGATGATAAAAAGTAGCCTATGTCACTCTCCAGGTCCTTAACTATACCCATGCAAAAAATCACGTCGATCCGTAGCCCTGTTGCGGCGTGATTGAAGGACAAACCAACAAACCAACAAACAAACACACTTTCGCATTTATAATATTAGTAAGGATATTAATTTTACTACCGGTGCTACCACAGACTTTAGTACGAACCAGCGCGGCGCGGCGTACTTTTACGGATCGCATTAATATTGATTGTTATAGTGATAGTATTGATAACAAAACGGGTTTAAGTGCTTGTAAAGGTACTTAGGCATTACAATGAAAGAAAGTATGTCGGCTGTAAGGCTGATCGGGTGCGGGCTTCCGTGGTTGCGTTGTAACTAACTTGTAAGAATTGGGAAATTCTTAGAAAGCTCGACAGTTGCTTGAAATCCGTTTGCAGTTTGGACCACCAAATAAATGAGCCTCCAAGCTGAAACATCGACGGCTTAATGCCCCCCTGTTGCAATAATGGCGTGTTAAGGTCTCACTAGCTTAAGGTGGATGACAAGGGTCTGCCCGCGAAATTCAAATTTAATTTGGTTTTTCGCAATTTGTAAACTAATAGGTACGACAAAGTAGGCTTATGGCCTTCTAATTGCGCCAGTGGAATTATCATCTTCACAGGTTTACATAAAAATCTTTACTTGAAAGTGACCAGTTTAAGAAATTAATCAAAATACCGAGTTGGACGTGAGTTACTCACAAATTAGTCGATTTTTAACTTTTTAACCGAAAAATTTTTACTTGAAAGTGTCCAACTTTCAAGTAAATTTTTTTTATATAAACCTGTGAAGATGATACTGCCACTGTCGCAATTAGAATGACATAAGCCTACTTTGTCGTATTAGTTAACATATTGCGAAAAACCAAATTAAATTTGAATTTCGCGGGCAGACCCTTGTCTTCCACCTTAATGCCCCCCTGTTGCACTAATGGCGCGTTAAGGTCTCACTAGTTTAACGCTGATTTGAAGGTGAAAGGGTAGATAATATTATAAATCGCAAAACGGTCAAATGCGAATAAGAGGTGCGATTATCTAAGGTTCCATTCCATTCCATTATATACATTCATATTCCATTCCATTAATATTTCATTCCATTCATATTCCATTGATCATAATCGTATTCGATGACATTAAAGTAAAATAAACCATAAACGCATTGTATTAGAGCTCAATTTCGTGTATGCATTCTTATACGTGTACGATACGCTCCATATAATATGCTCCATGTTGAAATCGGTTGTACTGAATTTGTGACTTTAAATGAATACAATCAAGGATTATTTTACTTTGACGCTACTAATGTCATCGAATACCAATACGATCAATGGAATAACTTTTAGACCCTTTTTAATTGGTACATAGAGGTGATTGTTGATCGTCACACTGGACATTTTTAGACAATTCCCAGCAGTTTTTGTACCCACTTACCAAAAAAAACACTTTGTATGAAAGGACAATGCCAAAAATGTTTGTAACTTTGACCCACAATACTTACGAAAAATCGTTTACAAGAATGAATTATACATCATTTTATTGATAATTGTTTAATAATGAATAAACATAAGTGTTAAAACTTCTAGAACTTGCGGTTTTTGATTAATTCAAAGTCTAAGTTGGACTTATGAAACTGTTTTAAAATATCGTGATTCGTGAGTGGTTTTTAGTAAAATAAATATTTTATTAAATATTGACGGATTTTTATCCCCTAGTTTTACGATAATATAAATGATTTATTTAAAACTATCTTAAATTAATAGGATATTTTTAATTAATTTACTTTTTCTGTAAATTGCTGGGTCATGATCTGGCGTTCTTACGTATACTTACTTAAATAATTTTTTGCGAATTCAGAATCCTCCGGTGCGGTGTTGATATAAAATGAACGCAAAATAAACAATGAAAGAAAGTGTGTCAGCTGCGCATTATGGCTCTGTAGGAGCGGCGCGGGGCGCGGGGCGCGGGCGGGACGGGCGGCGCGCGCGCAGCCTTCCGCGCGGAGTTGCGACACACGTAGAAAGTCCGCTTCAACCGCTACCCGTAAAATACATCACCTACATAACTAGGCATATCTTTTTTTGAAGTGAAAACTTCTTTAGGCGCGTTGAGCACTTTTTAGGGTGAACAAAAAACATGGATTTCGCGTCATCGTCACTGTCACCTGTCACTGCGTTATTAGTATACAAACTTATCTTGTATGAGGGACACAAGTGCTTGTAAAAAGCAGGGTCATGTTTTGTAGCACAGGACCAGGCACAGGCACTGGCACAGGCACAGGTACAGGCACAGTTTTAAAGTTTGGTTCACATTTAAGTACTCATAACAAACAAAGGCTCAGGAGAAATTGATATTTTATTTCATCACAATTACTTAGTTTTCACTTCTATCGGCAGTCCCTATGACTGCCAATTTTTTTGTACTTATCTACCAAACAACGTGTATGTCCCTGTCCGTAGGAGAACCAAAGTCACCGACACAGCTCAGCGAATCGCGAAACTGAAGTGGAAAGGCGGGGCACATAGTTCGAAGAGCTGATGGTCGTTGGGGTCCCAAGGTGCTGGAGTGGCGACCCCACACCGGGAAGTGCAGTGTTCAATGTTGGCAGATCCCCCACTAGGTGGACCGACGACCGATTTTGAGTCGAAAACCTAAGTATATATGGTAGTTCCCGTTGAACTAGAATCACGAAATTTCGCAAAAAGCAAGGCACATTTACTGCACAAATAAAGGAAAAATTCCAAAAAATAAAAAAAGTTGAAAATTATATAATAATATAATGGCGGTATAATGGGTACCCAGGTACGTACGGAACCCTCGGCTCACGGTTTCGACTCGCACTTGAGTGTTTTTTTTAATTTGTATGGTATTTTGAAATCAAAAGAATTAATAATATAATATTTTATAGAACTGCTTTGTCATCAGAAGATACTGAAACAAACCCAAAAATTATGTAAAAAGAGGGCGATAAGTTTTTGTAAAATCCATTAGTTAATTATAACTACCTATTGAGTAATTTAAATAATGATTATAATACTGTTTTAGAACGAAACAGCCAATTAGCTAATTTACTGTTAGACCGCTACGCCCTCATTTCGTAACTAATTGTAATTAAGTACGCCTTGAAGTCCATAAGTCTTTCGCGTTACGTAATAATAATAATTAAATATTTATACTGGGAGTCCAACCTGAGGCAATTTATCTCAAGAGTAAAACGACATAATATTACTCGTATGTTGGCTAAGTGACACTATCTGCCTCGAATAGAACTAAAAGTAGTTTTTCTTGACTTTTAAGTTATAAATTATAACCTTCAATTATTACTCAAAGCCTTCAAGTGTATGTGGGCGTGCCTAAAAATGATTGCATATGTGTGACTTACGCAATCACCTCAGCGCCCCGATTGTCTAAAAGTTACCGATCAAAATCGTATTCATTTGATGGCATTCATATTCAAATTCAAAATTATTTATTTCACGTAGGCCAACCTGTGGCTCTTATGACAAGTCATGACTCTACCACCGGTTCGGCAAGCGGATTCTGCTGAGAAGAGCCGGCAAGAAACTCAGCAGTTGCTCTTTTCAAAATAATTATTTTACAACTAGCTGATGCCCGCAACTTCGTCCGCGTGGATTTAATTTTTAAAATCCCTCAGGAACACTTTGATTTTCCGGGATAAAAGTAGCCTATGTCACTCTCCAGGTCCTCAACTATAACCATCCAAAAAATCACGACGATCCGTGGTTCTGTTGCGGCGTGATTGAAGGACAAACCAACAAACAAACACATTTTCGAATTTATAATATTAGTATGATTAGTATTAAATTGCATAGGAAAATACTGTATTACGACCATATGATGTATTACAATTTACATCTATACCTACTATGTATAATCATCGTTTGGCTACCGACGCCTTTGGAGTAGTTTAACTTTGACAAAATAGACCTATCCATGATGCGCTATACGATAAAGTGCACATGCCAGCTTAAGATGACCCGTACGTTCAAAGTTTCCTATGCATTCCGGGGTTCAAGTTATTTGGACCTTATACTGAGGATTGTGATGACTATAATTTCTGAACTACTAAACCGACGACGTTGAAATAATTACAGGACAATCTCTAAAGAACTTGCTTTCTAACAAAAAAAGAATGGATTAAATCGGAATACGCCTTAATGAATTACAGCGAAATACACATTTTGACTTTCATCCCCTCTCCCAAGGGAACCGTGCTGAATTTCGGGATAAAAAGTATCCTATATTATACCTCGTAGTATTAACTTAAATCGTGCCAAGTTTCATTTAAATCCGTCCAGTAGTTTCGGCGTGATGCGCGGCCAAGATACAGACAGACAGACAGACAGACAGACAAAAAATTAAAAAAAAATTGTTTTGGCTTCAGTATCGATTATAGAGTGTCCTCAAACAAAAATTTTCAAAATATCTTCAATGTACAGAATTGGACCTGTTACAGTTTTATTATATTATAGATATTATTATGAAGCATTGTAATAAGTTTTTTATACTACATTAGCGTCAAAGTAAAATAAAACATAACAGCATTGAATTAGAACTCAATTTCGTATATGCATTCTTATACGTTTAGGTATGTACGATACGCTCCATAACGCTCCATGTTAAAATCAGTTGTACTGAATTTGTGACTTTAAATTAATACAATCAAGGATTATTTTACTTTAATGCTAATGTCATCGAATACGAATATGATCAATGGAATAACTTTTAGACAATTGGTACCCAGAGGTGAATGGTATCATAACTGATGATCAGTAGATACCTACTCCAATTTTGAGGTCCAGCCTGATGCAGCGGTGAGTGCCGTGGTAGGTTATATTATGTATAAGTGGGAAGTCTAGACTCGATTCCAGTCAGGAGCAATTTCAGAACTTATATTTTCTAAATAAAATGTCTGGTCTAATGGAACTGGAGGCTTTGGACATGGCTAGTTACCAATCTACCGTCAAAGAAATGGCGCCAAGCGACTTAGCGGTCGACTTTCTTTTTTAAAAAAAGTTTAAGTATCAAAGTTGCACTTTTTCTCCGCCGACTAAAAGCCCCTAAATACGCGGAAAGCCTGCGTGGAGTGAATTAGATGAGTGCAACTGACGATCGAACCGGCGACTTTTCAGTTTTCAGTCCACAACTTCAGCAGTTATGCTTTGTCTACGTAATAATTAGGTATACATATAACATTGTATATCTGGGATTAATAATAGGAAAAAATATTAACCACCAATGGCTATTCTTCCCAGAAATTACGAAGTCCTACTAGTTGACGCCCACGACTTCGTCCGGTTTTTGATTCCCACGGGAACTCTTTAATTTTTCGGGATAAAATATAACCACTCCTATTAGATGCTATGCTGATGTATAAGCTTACTTTTTATTACATTATACATTGTGAAGTTTCATCGAAATTCAGACGAATTTCGATGAAACTTCAAGAGTAGTGGGTGAAAGAGTAACAAACTAAACAAACATCCATCCATCCATCAATGCATCTCCTCACATTTATAATATTATTAGTAGAATTAGTAATAGGAAGGATAGTATAGGATGGTACAGTTCGTTCGTAAAACCATTGTTTCTTCTACGTAGCGGACCAAAATGCGCCTGCGGGCTGATCCACTCACTCTCCGGTAGCTTATAACTAATTACGAATTAAGACTTCGCCAGACATAACGCGTGCCTACCGCGCGTCAACTCATCAATAACGTACCTACATAATGTCCCGTAGATTCGTCGACTTTGCCAATCTAACAGATTTGATATCAAACTTTTGTAGAACAAGCTCTGTTGGCAATGGCATGCCTAAAAGCCACTTTGAAAATTTAATTTAATCTGTTCACCATAAAATCACCTCAACAGTCATTGACTCATTGTCACGTCTCACGATCTCAAATGAATCAGATTGTAGAATAACTATCTCCTCTGTATTGTCGCGTTAACAGTTACAGCTCTGTTTTACAGGAAGATAATTATCTACTTGAAGTGTACAACCATAAACTTAGTATTTACTACTTAATGAGTACAAAACCTGCGTGTGTTGGTTCTAAACGTGTGTGAAGTCTGCCAAGCCGCACTTGGCCAGCGTGGTGGCCTACACCCTCATCCTTCGACCTGTGCCCTATAGACGACCGGTGATGAGTTGAGAATTGAGATGATGACGAGTGCAACACAACGCTATTAATACGCAAGTACGCGACGATATTAAGCGCGTGTTATTTTTCGACGCGCGCAAGGTTCGCGTTCTGTCTGGCGAAGCCTTTACGATTTATTTCAGCGACGCGAGCCGCCACGTGCGATGTTGGAGTGCCGCCAATTGATTTCCGAACGTCACTCATATCAATACAGATTAAAATTATTTTAATATCAAAATCTTCTCGAATATATTACTTTTATTGTGTAAGCGACGCTCTCCCGTCGCATTTATTATTGTTCGCTTTTTGATCTAGTATTTGCTGTCGACACATTTATTTCGTAACGCTTTTCAAGCCTACACAGTATTACCTGCTGACAAAAGTATCATCATTATCGTCTCAACCGATAGATGCCCACTGCTGGACAAAGTTCTCTTGAAATGATCATCACAGACCACGATCGTGCGATATCTGCCTGAAATGGGCCCGTTCACCTAGTTTACTAAACAGTAATAGTCTAGTGGTTCATCACCATGCAGTGATAACCTTGTGGTTAGGACTGTGGGTGGTATGCTAAACAGGGGGGTCGGAGGTTCGATCTCGGGTACGCACCTCTGAATTTTCGAAGTTTTGAATATCACATGCTTTAACGGCGAAGAAAAACATCGTGAGGAAACCTGCACACCTGAGAGTTCTTCATAATGTTCTTGAAGGTGTGTGAAATCCGCTAATTCGCATTGGGACTATGGCCTACAAGGCTATAAGCCTTCTCTGAGAGGAGACCTGCGCTCAGTAGTGAAGCAGTTGATGGGTTGATGATGAATAAATGATTGATTGATGAAATTACCAACATCATCTTCAGCTACCCATCACCATACATCATCACCATCATCATCAGGTTCTTCACAACAAATAGCCAGATTTGCGTGCCCGGGATGAAACTTGCGTCCCCCTGAATTGGCGACCAGTCCCAACCACTACACTATCACTGCTCCTGAAGGCCTTAGGGACAAAAACACCTGCAGGTCGACCACGTAACTATTGTCTCACATCTCACATCCAAAAATATCCATAAGGATCGTTATCGTTACAGTCCTTATAACCGGTACCGCGTAAGCTTTTTCAGGAGTATAGCAATAGGTCGCAATCAGGTGACTATCACGTGACTATCGATATTTTAGTGGTGGGTCATACGTATAATCTGACTAATTTGAACATCTATGATAATCTAACAATCTATACGGCCATAGCAGTCTTCCAAATTTTTCTGCGTTATACCAATTGAAATAATTAATAACTGCCATAGTTAATAATAATTGCTTTTGAATTAAATATTTAATATCTGCAAATAATTTATGCAATATTTAAGTATTTAAATAGGATGGTACTTCTTACACATAAACACATATAAAACTTGGTAGATTCATTGACAATTCAAAAGCACTTGTAAAAAAGTTTATTTGAATAAAAAACATTTCTATTTCTATTTCGAAAACTAAAACTTATTCCCGCATCACAGACAGAATTTACCCAGGCGCAAATTATTATTGAATACTAGCTGACACGGCGAACTTCGTACCGCCAACTTATCTATTATAATTTTTTTTTTGTTTGTTTTTTTTTTATTAAGTATTAAAACCTTCCGTGGACCATAAGGAACATACAAAAAAATCAATTAACCGAATTGGTCCATCCATTCTTGAGTTATGCGCTTACCAACATTCATTTTTATTTATATAGATAGCTGATGCCCGCGACTTTGTCCGCGTGGATTTAGTTTTTAAAGTCCCTCGGGAACTCCTTGATTTTCCGGGATAAAAAGTAGCCTAGATGTTGACCCGAGTAATAAGCTACCACGGTATAAAATTTTGTAGAAATCTTGGCGGTAGTTTTTACGTGAAAGGACAAAAAAAAATTTAGCTTCTGTTTTGATATCTGTATCTTGAACACAATTAGAAGCAAAAACCCTTTTTTGAATCTATTTCATGTACAGAATTGGTTTCGTTTCTGTTTTATTAAATGTATAGCTATATAGATTTATTAGTAATAGCTGATGCCCGCAACTTCGTCCGCGTGGATTTAGTTTTTAAAATCCCTCGTGAACACTGATTTTCCGGGATAAAAAGTAGCCTATATCACTCTACAGGTCCTCAACTATAGTACTCATGCAAAAAATTACGTCGATCCGTGGATCTGTTGTGGCGTGATTGAAGGACAAACCAACAAACAAACACACTTTCGCATTTATAATATTAGTATGATTAGAATATTAAATTGCATATGAAAACACTGTAACATTACGTCCATACGATGTATTACATCCATACCTACTATGTAGTATGTAGGTATAATGATCGTTTGGCAAAATCTGACGCCTTTGTAGTAGTTTGACTTTGACAAAATAGGGCTATCCACGATGGCTATATACGATAAAGTACGCATGCCAGCTTAAGATGAGCCGTACATTCAAAGTATCCTGTAGATTCCGGGGTTCAAGTAATTTGGACCTTATACTGAAGATTGTGATGTCTATAATTTCTGAACTACTAAATTGACGACCTTGAAATAATTACAGGACAATCTCTAAAGGACCTGCTTTCTAACAAAAAAAGAATGAATGAAATCGGAATACGCCTTAATGAATTACAGCTAAATACACATTTTGACTTTCATCCCCTCTCCCAAAGGAACCGTGCTGAATTTCGGGATAAAAAGTATCCTATATTATACCTCGTAGTATGATCTTAAATCATGCCAAGTTTCATTTAAATCCGTCCAGTAGTTTCGGCGTGATGCGCGGCCAAGATACAGACAGACAGACAGACAGACAGACAGACAGACAGACAGACAGACAGACAGACAGACAAAAAATTAAAAAAAATTTGTTTTGGCTTCAGTATCGATTATAGAGTGCCCTCAAACAAAAATTTTCAAAATATCTTCAATGTACAGAATTGGACCTGTTACAGTTTTATTATATTATAGATATTATATTATAGATTATGTAGGTATAGGTATACATAAATCAAACGTACACGTTAAGTACCTAACCTATGCGGCTAGTTCATGGAACTAGGAATTACGACTACGTTAATTAATCCAACAATGATAACAACTGCGAGTTTGATGCCACCCAAACACCAAACTATTTTTATGATTTCAGATTTTTTAACTTTATACTTCGTTACAAACTTCCAGACGGCAAACCAGAGATTACTCTTTAATTAGACGTAGTCGTAATTCCTAGTTCCATGCTCTTTAAACTATCCCATTATCCTTAAACATACGCAAGTGTCAAAAAGTAACCTTTAAATCTAAAAATTATTCTTCAATGATTTTAATATTAAACATACTTCTTAAAATACTACTAATTGGTTTGCTAATTTGACAAATTATTTAATAAAGCTTTTTAAAACACTTTAACAGAAAATATGAGTAGTAAAACGATTAGTGGAAACCTTATGTCACCGATAAGAACACCTCACGGCTTGTATCAATGAAAGCCTAGTTTGACGTAGCTTTTGTCGTAGTCCTTAACGATATCTTACTTCAAAAGTCTTACGTGGAGCCAATTTTCAGCAAAAAATTGTATCGATAGTGTACTGCATCAATGTCAAAACATTTTTTGTCCTCAACGATCCTTTAAGGACTGTATCAATGATACGTGGAGCCAAAACCATGTTTTGACATTGATGCTGTCCTTTAATGATTGATATATTTCTTAGCCGGTCGCCCCGCTGGTTTTAAAATCAAGGACATCTCCCATTTATCGCGACACATCCCTAACCTAGTGTTGCGAGCAAACACGTTCGTTTTAATATGGGTTAGTGTAACTGTGTTCGGACTCCGCTAATGTCAACACAGGCCTACGCGATGTTTTATAATACGGCGACTATTTACAAACACTGTCGTGTTTATACTTTATACAGTGCAAGTTGGTGCTTCTATGCATAAACGTCTCGCTGTTATTAAAATACTCGTATTTATTATTCGATTGCTTTTGCATAAACAGCATTAAGGGTCGCTGCTGAAAAATAAAAGGGATGTTTTCAGTCTTTTTATTTTACACATAATATACTCGTAGGTTTCTTGCCGGCTCTTCTAAGCAGAATTTGCTTTCCAAACGGGAGGTAGAGTTAAATGAGTCATGACATGACGTGTTATAACTTATAAGAGCCACAGGTTGGTCAGCCTACGTGAAAGAAATAATTTTGATTTTTGTTAGGGTTCCATACCAAAATGGTAACCCTTATGGTTAAAAATGGAACCCTTATGGTGAGACTTTCTCCGTCCGTCTGTCCGTCCGTCTGTCACAGTCGATTATTTCAGTAACTATTAAAGCTATCGACATGAAATTTGGCATAGTTGTGTATGATAGTGGCCCAAAATCATTGGAATAAAGAAAAATCGAAAATTATTTTTTGTTTTATTAAAAAAAGGGGGAAAATCGGGGGTTTGAAATTTCAAAGTAAAATAACTATATCGAGTGGGGTATCATATGAAAGGCCTTTACTTGTGCATTCTAAAACATTTATTTATTTATTTCTATATATAATAGTTTTTGATTAATCGGCCAAAATGTCGAAAAAAATACCGTTCCCCCCCCCTTATCTCCGAAGTTTACCAATCGAAAAATCTGAAATAATTATGGTCAATAGAGGTTTATGTATATTTTACAGGAAAAATAAAATCAACGCGAAAATTATTTTAGTTTAATTAAAAAAGGGGGAAAATCAGGGGTTTGAAATTTCAAAGTAAGATAATTATACCGAGTGGGGTATCATATGAAAGGCATTTACTTGTGCATTCTAAAACAGTTTTTTATTTATTTCTATATATAATAGTTTTTGAGTAATCGGCAAAAATGTCGAAAAAAATACCATTCCCCCCCCTTATCTCCGAAGTTTACCAATCGAAAAATCTGAAATAATTATGGTCAATAGAGGTTTATGTATATTTTACAGGAAAAATAAAACCAAAGCTCTAACTAGCATAGTTTTTTTTATATTAACAATAAACCTCTACAAACAAAGTTAACGATAAGTAAGCAAATTAATATAATATTATCGTTTTACTTTTACTTTTGAAGTATGGAACCCTCGGTGCGCGAGTCCGACTCGCACTTGGCCGGCTTTTTTTTGACTTTTCTTGACTGTGTTAGGTCCGATTTCACCAACGTGTAAATGTACGTAACGTCATACCCGTTTTATTTTGGCTGATTCTCAAATCTCAATACAAAAACTGTGAGTCTGTCTGTCAGCTGTTTGAATTATGTGCCCCACCCATTTCCACTTCAGTTTCACGACTCGCCGAGCTATGTCGGTGACTTTGGTTCTCCTACGGATCTCCTCATTTCTGATTTGATCTCGCAGGGATACTCCGAGCACAGCTCTCTCCATATCCCTCTAAGTGACCCTGAGCCTTCTTTTGAATATTCTTAAAAAAATACATGCCCTAATGTTTTAACACGGGTTTATCAGTCAATACCTACGCATTAGTGACATTCAATTATTTTCTTTTCAACTTCAACCTTCTTCGTTTCAAGGAAAACTTCATTCCGTGAAACCTTTTATTTGATTAGATAAAGAACGGAAAACAACACTTGAGGTGGATTTCTTAGAACTTTATAAAGCCAATAGCTCTCTTGCCTTTCCCACGTAAAACATAATATTATAGGTAGGTAAGAAAGAACAAAAGCGGTGACACAAAACAATTAGGTTTTAAATTTAAAACCTTTCAAGTATCAGAGGCCGAGAGCATTCCTTAATTCTTTTATCTTCTTCTACTGGACAAAGGCGTCTTTCATGGACTTCCACAGGCCTAGGTCTTGCGCCACCTGCATCCAGCGGCTCCCTGCGATTCGTCTCATTTCGTCGATCTGCCACCACTCCGCTCTTACGCGCGGGGTTGCCACTCCAGATACTTGTGAGCCCATCGAACATCAATTCTTCGAACTATGTGAGATAGATATGTCAGTTACTTTACCAAGGAGAAGAACCAACCCCTAGGCCCTATGGATCTCCTCATTACTGATTTGATCTCGCAGGGATACTCCGAGCATAGCTCTCACCATCGTTCGTAACTGATAACTCATCACTGGCAACACGCAAAGTTAGAAGACATTTGTCTTCAAACAAAGAGGGATTAAAGACAGAAAAAGACCCAGAGCCCAGCCGAACTTGGCCACACGATCCAGCTAGGTAGGACCGATTTCCAGGTCAACCGCCGAATCCATATCGCACTATCGAGGCAGAAACGATACTTGTGCTCTAGCTTTAACAATTGGAAGGGGTCCAAGAGAACCACGTCCGCTGCGTGCGGTCTCTTCTGCCAAGCCAGTGACTCACGCGAAAAAAAACACACAAGCGCAATGATAAATGTGTGGACAGAGACTAATGGGAATAGTCTTAAGAGGACACTCCTCAACTGGGCTGTCGAAAGACTTTTTATTATTCGTTTGTGTTTTGTTTTTCGTGGAAATGTATAATATCTTTTGTTGAGCATTTAGTTGTGATAGTTGTAGCAGTAACAAAACTGACCCTGAACTATTTTTGTGTATAGTAAAAACCAAAAAACTAATAGATCAAAGTCTTTGACCTAGCACTTTCTCGGTACTAAACCATTCTGTTTGCTTTTTATTCGTGGTGTTTGACGTCATGATAGGCTAGTTTTACGCAGCGCCTTGTCTTCTGAACTCTGACTGCCGAGCCGAACCATGGCGGTCAGATTTACCTTTCATAACCTGAACTTTAATAAGCGTTGTACAGGTATTCGAATACAAGTACATAATATATATCATAATTATTTATCAGTCAGGACCTCCATGATGGTCCACATTGCCTGATGGCTCTTCTAAGAAATTGTAAACTGTTTGTGTAGCTCGTCATTGTATTGAAGAATTATATTGCTCGTCAAGAATTCTTAGTAAAATATTACATTGATAAGAATCGTTATCCAAATCGCCGTTTATCTTATCATACTGATATCAAACGAGGAAAGTTTGTTTTCCACGCGTTTCACACTAATTATACGTAGGTTAGGTACCTACCAATTGCTGTATCCAGAGAAGCACTAAGGAAGGTATAACGTGGAAATTACGTAGGTAAAGACACATACTACACAGTTACCGAGAATAAATAGGTGGTAACTAGTTTTAGAAGCAGTAATAGCCTAGTGGTTAGGTCTGTGGTTTTCTATTTGGGGGTCGCAGGTTTGATCCCGCACCTCTGGCTTTTCTAAGTGCGTATATGAAATTAAATATCAGTAAGCTTCAAGCACACCTGAGAGTTCTTCATAATGTTCTCAAAAGTGTGTGAAGTCTGCCAATTCGCATTGGGCCAGCGTGGCGGACTATGGCCTATAACCCTTCTCTGAGAGGAGACCTGCGCTCAATAGTGAGCCGTTGATCGAGTTGCTGATGATGAACTAGTTTTCTGCTAAGTTAGGGCAGTGAAAAAAAATACCAGTGCAGTGACCATAAGGTGTCAGACACCGGAACACGTACTGCTCAAATGCAGAAGTGTATCCGACCAACGCCAGAAATACAAGGCTCTCCAGCAACACTTCCGGAAGTCCTTGCCGACCTGGGTGGCCTGCTCGGATTCTGGAGTGAGCTCGGCTGGATGGAGTGATCCGGCGGAGAGCCGTACCATCGGTATCACGCAAAACGGGCGGACATCGCCAACTTGCGGAGACAATTCCCAGCGAGAAGAGAAGAAGAACACCAGTCAAAGTTGTAGTCTTTGAGTGCATATCGTAATTCGTAGAAAATGTTTTGCGTAATTGTGCTGCCAAAACAAAATGTAATTCGTGTGGCTCGGTTCAGTTAGCGTCATCATATATTCGGATGTCCGGTTAACAGTCATTTTGGCAACTATTCTCGTCCCTCGACCTTCACAGCTAATATGACGCCTATGTGACGACTGTTTTCATACACGCATGGTTACCACTTAGCACATTTGTCATTATAAGAACCTGATTTTTAGGTATTTACTACCTCCACACGTTAGCAGATAGATGCATAGTCAAATGGCTGCATTACTAAAGCAGCTTGGCTATAGCTGATATTGCATCAAGCTGCATCAAACATTTTTACAGTCTGGTATTTTTTTTCTTCAATCTTTTATCTTCATTATTCTAATGAATTTGATCGCGCGGCCATTGCATAAGAATTACTAATTAGTTGCTCCCTTGTTTTAATAATGCATGCATCCATTAGTTAAGGAGCTGATTAGACGAATTAAGGGTAACGTGTTTGGGACACCACTTAGGCCAGTTAAGTGTTCTAAATTGCAGAGTAAAGTTGCTAAGTAGGTACCTACTTCTTCTTCGTGAATGCTCATACCCTAGCCTTTGAACCAAGAAATATTCTTCTACATCTGGCTTTTAGTTCAAGTTTTTGAATAAGAATTTTTGTGGCGAAAGAGAATACATGATAGAATTTCAAACTTTTGGCGCTATAATATCACTAAGAACGTCCGTTTCGAAAGTATAGGTTGTTGGAAATCCCAATGTAAATAAAACATTACTCAATATGAAGTATGAACTCGATTGTAGTGTAGTTTTGATTCATTCATAACGTGTGATTACGTAATATTCATACCATAATATATGCCACGTAACATCAGTTTCTTATCATAGCATTGATTACATATGTAAATTATTCATTGTTTTGTTTACCTTCAATTGACAAGGTTCATCTGATTACGTGAGTTATCTGTTCTATAAGATGCGATATTGCATAATAACGGTAACTTTTAACAGCATCAAAGAACAGCCGTTTACAAATAGAGACCCCACTTCTTATTCATCTAAAGAGCAACTGCTAAGTTTCTTGTCGGCTCTTCTCAGCAGAATCAGTTTTCCGAACCAGTGGTAGATACACGACTAGTCATAAGTGCCAAAATTTGGCCTACCTACATGACATAAATGATTTTGGATGTAATGATCCCATAAATATACTAAACTCACGTGGAACACTGATCATACATGTAGGTAAATTGTGTTCTTGCCTTCAAAGTTATAGGCCTGGAAGAATCCAATTTTACTCTCTCTAAATAGATAGTATATTTCATCAAAATGGGGGCTTCTTCTACAGATATGTACTTTTCTGCATTCTTTTTAACAATTTTCTGCAACTTTTATAAAAAATCCAATAACCGGGGGCCAACATTACGTAGTATTGTGTTCGATTTCTTGTTATTTGCGGACACGTTTTTAAAAAAAATTCTCTTGCTGATTGAATAAATTGTATATGGTATCTACCGATTTGATAAAAGTGCATCCAGAATACCATGCTGCAAATCCAAAATAACCAAAATTGCTTTACTAGACGCTTTAACTATTTAAAGCTTTTAAAGTAAAGTATTTAAACATTATGATCATATTCATTTTGAGGTTTTTAGGTTTATCGACGAAATAAAAGAAAATATTGAATGGTATAATAGATTTCATAATTTATTTTTTCTTTACTTAATCTGTTTTATCATACAATACGTATTCAGTATAAAACAATATTCTTTGTTAAATTCATAAAAATATATTATTTTAGTATAACTGTTTTTATCTTTATAAACTTACAAATTATTGTTAACATTCTGAAGAATCATTTCTTGTATAAAAATAATACAAAAAAGGGTTGACTTGTCGTTACTGTCCTCTACATAATATATCTACCATCTCTGTACACAACACATTCCTTCGTCAAACCAAGGTCAAACCCTTACAACCTATCACGATTCCAACGACAAGCTCCCCAATATAGTCTATAACAATTCAACTTGTTAATTGGTATAATATTACTTACAATAACCTATAGAAGACAATGGTACAGAACAATTTTACTGTAGCGCATTTAATGGTAACAAAAACAAAAACAGATAGCTTCACTTTACAAAGCGTAGGCACTCGAGATTGCTACTTGATACTTAAGTAATTAACATTCTCACTAATAAATACATCGCATTCAATCTCACTACATGCACGCTCATCAAACTCGCTTCCATTCGTACATCTCACTTTTTAATCGGACGGCCTCACGTTAAAGACCTTTAAAGAGCACCGGGTCAGTTCTGAGACATTTACAAACTTACAAAACAGCAACGACGAACATACGTCTCGCACTGCGCACATCCTACAAGGCACTCTGTCTCACATACTATCAGTCTTTCACGCTAGCAAAGTGCAACGAATCCTTCAGGCGTCGAGGCGCCAGCATCGTTGTGAAAAAAGTTAACCAGTAACCTTGTGCACCAAAACGTGATTCGGAACGGCCGAGTGCCGAGGCCCGAACACATGGCCGCCATTCCGCGAGGGCGGCGCAGGCGGAATTTTAATTAACAGAACATCCGCTCGTGACTTGTGCGATGCGGCGTTGCCAGCTCAATGCGTAATTGCATCCCTTTCGCACTTTCGCTTCTTAGCCCAGAGGAGCTACCTTCTTTCTCACTCACCCAAATTCTGAATTTGTTAACACCCTTCCAAAAGTACACATTTGGTAACTTTAGGTCTTTCGGGTCAGCGTACAAGCTAAAAACACTGCGAATCTAGCAGTAGTCGTGGCAACATCGCCGAAACGGTATATTCGGTGTAAAACTGGCAACGTCGCCTCAACCTCGCTCAGTCTGCACTCGAATGACGTTGCACGATTATCCTTTCTAGTTTCTACAATATACAAGTAAATGAGACAACGCAATACTGATACAAGGAAAATCATAACTGTGACTTACGACGGCTACCTCGCGACGTTTAAGTACTCGCTCGCCTCCGAGCGGGCTCCGTCCGCCTCGCTCGCCACTCAACGACACAATCACCCGAGTCCACCTTATCACTAAAGTCAACTAACTATATATTACACGGTAAAATTAAGATCACAAATCGCTTTGTATGCTGCGTCCGATCGGGCGCGACTAGCATGGAATGTGGGGCGGGCGGCTGTCGGGCGCGCTCAGAAGTGGCCGTCGATGTGGCAGCCGCCGTTGGCGTGCTCGATGACCTGCTGCTTGAGCCGCGACACGTGCTCCTTGAGCTTCACCACCATCTGCGCCAGCTCCGCGTTCTCGCCCTTGAGCAGCTTCACCTTGTCCTCCAGCTTGGAGATGCGCTCGAGCTTGCGGCGCCGGCACTTGGAAGCGGCGACGCGGTTGCGCTGCCGCTTGCGCTCCAGCTTGATGCGCTCCTGCGAGTCCATGTCGATGGGCGACAGCGGCGGCGAGCTGGCGGCGCTGGGCACCGTCTGCGGCTCGTCCTTGACGACGGGCGCGGGGTAGCGCTCCAGCGGCCGGTCCAAGTCGGCGTACACGCGGCGCGGCGCCGGCTCGGCGTGGTGCAGCTTGTCCAGCGCCTCCACGAAGGGGCGCGCGTACAGCTCCTGCTCCTCCGTGGGCGCGGCGGCCGGGAACAGCACGCCGCCCGGCGTGGGCGTGGCCGTCGTGATCATGCCGTTCTGCATGATGAGCTTCTCCAGCTCGGGCGAGCCCAGCTTGAGCAGCTGCAGGTCGGGCGACGACAGCACGGGCGCGCCGCGCGCGCGCTTGCCGCCGCGCCCGAACTCCAGGTCCAGCGTGAGCGACCGCTTCAGGCTCTCCACGGGGCCGCTCAGGGGGTACTGCTCGTCGTAGAACGTGGGCTCCATCCCGTGCGAGAACTGGCGAACCATGTGTATCACTCGACTCACTTCACCAACTAAACTTTATCATGCGCGACGCACATCCACCACCCTCGGCGTTCCACTTGTTTCTAAACATTGTTAAGAAACAACCACTGCTTTTATTCCATGACTCAGATAAGCTATTTTTAGAAATCGCGTGATCGCTTCGAACGCTTATTGGTCGGATTTGACGTGATATGTCGTGTTATTGCGTTGCCATTGGCTAACGCGATAGTGGCGTAGCGCGAGGCCACAGCGGGCTGTTTACGACTTCGCGCGATTACCGAGAATCGTGTGGTTTATGTCCATTGTACTAGCGATAGCGACGTATTATTTAAAATTATTGTTAAAAAGTTGTGTTTTAGAGAATAACAGTAATATACTATACTAATCAGCACTGTAAGGAAAAGAAAAAATTTGGTAGGTACAAGTAAGACACACAATTATCTTCTATAGGTACTTTTAAAAAGACTTCCTCTAAAATATTATCATGTTTATCTCTGACATGAAAGAAATGAAATATTCCGAAAGCAAACAATGGATAAAAAAGCAAAACACTTAGTTAAAAAGTTACTGAAAACTGAAAAGTTCGAGGGTTCAATATCTTTTTGTCATATCCACTCCTTACAGAAACTTTATGCCTATGGGGAGTGGAATATTAGGTATTAGTTAAGTTCAGCATGGCAAATATTCTTAAAAAAAATAAATTATATTCTTAAATACTATTTTATTAGTTCGCCGAAATAATATAATGGAAACGTATTTAGGGCGAGGAGGCGGGGTAACCGCGCCTCAGAACAAGAAATAAAATGTTTGAGGTACGCGGAGGGAGAGGGGTTACGGCCTTTAAGCGAGAGTAGGCGAGAGAGCCGTATACAGCCTACCCACTTGCCCTACCGATAAAGTCCGGCAATTTAGGAAGGAAAATAATGGGAAATAGAATTATAATATTTTTATGTAAATAACTATTGGTCTTTAAATTTAAAGCAATAGTTACTATATCATGGCTTTATTCAATTAATAACACAAAATAGCCAAATATAAGGAACCTAGAATTTAAATTAGTTGAGGTTCCTTATATTTGGCTATTAAGGAACCTAGAATTTAAATTAGTTGAGATGGGGTTGACATGCCAGGTGGTAAAAAACCTCCAAAATGAAAATTTAGATAAAAAAAAAATTAGTTGAGACCATCGATACACAAAATTAAAAACTTTAGTTTGAAATCAAGAATCACTAATCTAAAGCTGTGCTAAAAGCTTAGATTATTACAAAGCTAAACTAAAGGGTTGGGTACAGCCTTGGTATACCGTTCTTTTTAAAAGTTATCCGGTGCGGTTTTAATACTTGCCTAACTTTGATAAATTACCTACTTTAGAAACTTATTTTCTTCGTGAATGCCATACCTAGGTACTTTGGATTACCACACAGTAGCTTTTAAATTGTCGCCAATTAGTTAGGACTTAGGTAAAGTAAAATATCTTGTGGCTTTGTTTAGTGGATTGTGGACAATTTGGAAAACATACAACAATGAACAAACCATGCAACAAACCAACAAAATAAAATCAGAAAAGCAACGTGGTGCCATCTATTGTGATAGAATTACCGAAGCCGAAGTCTAATGTGTCGGTAGATGGCGCTAATATGATTACAATACAACCTTCATATGAATAAAATTATAAATTATAATTATTATGTTCATTTCAAATTAAAACAGGTAGTACTCGGTACACCTCGGTATTGTTTATACAGTAATATTATTATCAATACGCAGTCAAAAAGCAAGCTCAAAGTTCTTTGATAAAACAGTTTAGAAATCATGGTTCTAGCTACTCAACAACAGATGGCGTGCACAGGTTACCAGTCCTTTAAGGCTGGAAACACATCTGCACGCATCGAATCGCATTTTGTCCATACAAAACTATCATTTTTCATACAGTCGTGTACAGTCCATTTGGAGAGAGGTTTCCATTATATGTAAACAAAACATACCGTACAGGAAATTTCAGTTTTGCTAACACTATTTTCACTGTTCGCACTATAAATCACTCACAAACGTTTTATTTCCCGAAGCAAAACATTTTTAATTTTATAATAAACACAAATGTAATTCAAATTATGCAGTTTACGATATTATTTTAGCATTAATCTAGTCACCATCGAAAAAAAAAACACAGACTAATAGCCTAGTTTGTGTTTGACATATGAAATAGAACAAATCCCTAGTGCTGGAAATAAAACGTGAACCATAGAGTGAATGATAAGAACGAGCTTAGTCGATTGTAAAATCGGAAGTCGTATTTATTACGCTCGTAGATCCGTGTATTAAGGCAAATGGCAACCGGTTAGCGATGCGTGACTGCGAATGATCTGGCTATTCGAATAATTTACAACTACTAATGTACACATTTTCGTATTGAACATTAGTATTATATTAATGCTCATAATCGAATGACGACTAATTATTAGTATTTTAATTACTCATCATGTTTCGACTGCGTTGTTCAGCGCGACTGGGAATCTTTCGCCAGGTTTCAGGCTAGTCGAAATGCCTACATGCCTACTACATTATTCACGACTCGGATTCTCGGAAAAGAAGTGGAGACTTTAACTAATGGTTTCAATTGTACGATTGGAATGTTAACCTGATTCTTTAAGTTTATAAATCTATTTCAAAATTGTCAAGTAGATTAAAGTAGTTACTAATCATGGTAAATCATTCGATTAGTTCGAATATAATTCGACTGGCATCATTCACAGTCGCAAATCGCTGCAACCAGTCGGAAGCTAGCGCCAAAAATCAAATTGTATTCCGTCATTCGTTTCGCTGCTTCTCTTGATGTTTGACGTTTCGGGTGTTCTCTGGTGTTCTTTAGTTTTTGTTTTCGACGACTTGGCTTGTTTAACGGATATTTGCTATGAATACTTATATGTCTAGAAGGAGTATCGCGCTACTAAAGAACGAAAAAAAACAGGCCAATGAGAATATGCTAGTGTGCGTGACGTGAGTGCCGCGCATGCGCGGCGTGTGTAATCGTTACCGAACTTATTCGATTATCGATTAATATTTCCATAGAACTTAGAATCGATAGTCGCATGGATATTCGATATTATGTTGTATAGTCAGATAATAAATCAAACTATTTTTTGAAACTAGTTCCTTATCGCGCGGTACGGAAGGGGGCTAGACGGAAAACATTAAGGAACCGACACTCGACACATTTTTGAAACCGACACTTTTTTGTTGAATGTGAATTTTGCATTGTGTTCAGTATTTTCGCCATTCAACACGGCGTCTGCATGGCCTAGTGGTTCCGGCAGTCGCCTAAAAGTTCAACGTCGATGGTTCGAATCCCAGCTCGACAGACTGAATTTTCTGTTTTCAATTTTATCTATATAAATAAAAATGAATGTTGGTAAGCGCATAACTCAAGAATGGATGGACCAATTCGGTTAATTTATTTTTTTGTATGTTCCTTAAGGTCCACGGAAGGTTTTTAAAAAAAAAACAAACAAACAAAAACATTTTATAATAGATAAGTTGGCGGTACGAAGTTCGCCGTGTCCGCTAGTTTTAAATAATTTCTACATGTGGAATTTTTCCCTAATTTTTTATTGTATAAATTGGATAAAATGTTATTGTACTACTAACGCCATCTGTTAAAAACCAGAGTAACTCTTTGGTTTTGTAACAGTGCAATAGAAATAAACTAAAAAATATAATTCATCGTAGTTAATCAATTTAATACTAGATGACACCACTAGTTTATTACAATTCCTTCACTAAAATTAATCGAAAGGAACTACGTTCCACCCGGGTGTCCCTTGACACCTCTCAAGTTTTTTTCTATTAAATTTATATAATTTATTAATTAATATGACTATAAAAGTCCTCCCACAACGACGATTTCGATTTGTGCGTATTTTTGTTTCATCAGTCAACCTTGTAGCACTGAATACGCGTAAGTCGAAATTGTTGCTGTGAGAGGGCCTTTAGGGTGAAATGAAATAAGGAATAAATATTTAAGGCTACTTAATACTAGTACAACGGTGCACAACCTAAACAATGTTTATCGATTTATTTCATTTCAAAATCGATTTTCTATTGTCTGTGGTTATTCGAGAGGTATGGCACTTTACTAAGTGGGCGGTACCCATCAATGAAGTACGAAATTAACTGTAGTACATCTACCGAACAAAAAAATACGAAACTTCATGTGCGTGATCTGCCAAAATTATCCTAAATTTGACAAAGCATAATTTAATTATTTTCGAAAAATTTCAATTTCTTATTTTAACTGATGTGAATTAATGTTATTTACTTATGGTAGGTGATGTTATTGGTTATTTTAGATCGTCCTGTTTAGTTTTTTCACATTTTATTGACCAAAACCGCCATTTAGAAAAAACAAAATATTGGCTCGCGAGCTCCATATCTGGTGATGACCTAATTCAAACTGAGCGCGGGAAAAGGGCGTGAACCACATGTGGCAGCACAAATTTTCGACGCGTTCACAGCCTTTAGGCTCCATCTTGTAAATCTTTGGATATTTGTTTGCTCTACGATTGGACTGTGTTATACCTTGGACTGACGACTATTTGCTATTCTTCAAGGAATTCGTTTTAAACGATATCCCATAGACCTATGTAAAAAAAATAATTTTAATCCAATGTGCATGATCTATTTAAAGCGATTATCAAATAAAGTTACATAATTTTTGGCTTTGTGCCATCAATGGGGAAGAATACTGCCAATTGTTTCTGCCTAATAATTATAAATAAATAAATAAATCTCTTTTTATTTCCAAACTTTTGTACATAGTAAACTTAGTATATTTAAAAATTTCTCTACCATTAGCATACTTAAAACATAAAATACTTAAAAGGTAAATAATGTTATAAAAATAATCTAATATAAAAAATCTAATAATAAGGTAAATAATGTCCATGTCAATATATATATTGTATATTAAAATGAATTTTTATATCTATGTAAACCATAATTTCACTGTTACTTCATCATACAACTTAACCATATTTATGTCTATTCATCAAAAAAAATATATAAACATTGAGCATATTTCAAGTTGTTAAATAATTTATAGTTAGTAATTTTTTACTTCTCTGTGCTAAATTATTCTTGTAAAATAAAAACATTGTCACTTCCTTTCTTATTATGAAAAAAAATTATGTTGTGAACACAATAATTTATGAACTGTAAGATTCTTACAATCATAATAGGAGAAGGATTGTAATAACAAATATAATAAAAATAATAGTATAATATAAATAATAATAAAAATAAAATATTGTAAGGAAAACCCATTTATAAATTTAATATGTAATAAATTAAAATTAATTCAAACATAATATTTTATGTAACATTTACAGTTAGCTACAAATTTGAATATTTAAAATTATAGGATCCGTATTGAAAGGTCTTAATAACATCGTTTCTAACATCACAATTCAGAAGAATATCATATTAAATAGTATTGGTAATCGATTTAAGAAGGTATTCATTCAATCAATCGTTCATTCTCAACTTGTCTGCCAATGTTTCGCATAACTAGTACAGTGAAAATATAATCACGTGATCTGACGCCATAATTGTTTACGTATAATGGTAACCTCTCTCCAAACAGACTGTACGCATCGAATAGCCGAATTGATGCGTACACGACTCTATGAAAAATGAGTTTGAGGCGCACAGATGTGATTCCAGCCTTAGAAGTACCTAGTTTTTACCAATATTCTATTCTACCCATAGACGAATAATATTTACTACCGTAATAATCTACCTACCATGTGTATGCCATGCATCATGCAACTAGGAATTAGGTACGACTACGGCCATGCATGGTTTATAACCACAGAATAATTTATTTTACGTGAAATTAGAAAGTACCTACCTACTTAATCTTAGGCACATCGGTTATTTTTGTTTGCAGTCTTTTCAATCCGTGGAATTAGGATGTAGGCGAGAGTTTTAAGTTTCTTTTTCTTTAGTATAATTTATGGTGACGCGCACCTACTCATCTACGGTTCACTATTGAGCGCAGGTCACCTCTCAGAGAACGGATATAAGGCCATACTCCACCACGCTGACCCAATAGAATTGGCAGACTACCTTGCACTTACTCATGAGTCATGACATGATCTCAGCCGTATGCATGCCGTATTGTGCCCATGAAGGTTTTGAATGTATTCTAGGTAGGTAGTCAGGTACTTATCTAGCATTTTTCAGTATAAATAAAATTGGGCATTTACTTTTTCTTTATTTTTGTTGATTTAGATTTTAGCTCATAGTCTACCAAGATGGCCATGTGCGGGTTGGTGACTTCACACACCTTTTATGGAGAACTAAAAGTAAATATTGATCGAAAGAGCGTTCTCTCGTGCACGATCACGTCTCGTGATACTGGACACAGCACTTAAAATAAAAATAACACACATGTTACATTAAAAAATGGGTTAGCGTACCACTGGTCATTTTCCTTACTCGTCATTTTCACTAATTTGCCAGTTTACTTATTAGACAGTTTCTGAATTCGCCAATTTCCTTATTTGCCAGTTTCAGTAAGTCGTCAATTTCCCTATTAAGTTGGCTTCCTGGTTCGCAAGTTTCCTTGTTCGTCAGTCAGTTTAGATTGTCAGTTTTGCTATTTCGTCATGTTCCTAACCCGTTACTTTCCTTACTCGCAAGTTTTCTTGTTCGTCAGTTAGTTTAGATTGTGTTTTACTACTCCGTCATCTGATGTCATATATTAATGTTCTATGACATTATATATTACATAAGTTCAGAAAACTAATTTCAGCGTTTGTTTTTATCACTCAGGCGTTAACAAGGACGTGGCTTGGACCCTCTAATTGTTAATTGTCACTGACTGTAACAATAAGACTAAATATAATTTATAAAATAATACAAGTGCTTTTGAATGGTCAATGAGTCTACCACTGGTTTGGAATGCCGTTCCTGCCGAGAAGAACCAGCAAGAAACTCGGCAGTTGTTCATTTCAAAATAAATTTACAATATAACATATATTATGCTATGTATGAAGAGTTTCCACAATGAGGGAAAGTTCCACAAAAGCATACGTAATTACATCTAATTATAATTCAATAAATGTTAAGACGGGCAGACAGAAAGTAGCCCATTCCCTCCGGTGGGACCCGTTCACGAGCATGACGCATGACCCAGCCATTGCTTCGCTCAACCATATTTGAGGGAACTTAACAACCCGCATCCCACCCAGTAATTGTTGAGAACTCTGCACTCGAAATTGTAGACGATTATGTATACCTGGGACATAAGTACGGTCCAGCTAGGTAGGTCTAATTTCGAGAAAGAGATTAACCGCCGAATCCAACTCGGTTGGGCAGCGTTCGGGAAGCTCCGAGATGTCTTCTCGTCCAAAATCCCTCAGTGCCTGAAAACTAAAGTCTTCGAACAGTGCGTGTTGCCAGTGATGACTTACGGATCCGAGACATGGTCGCTAACTATGGAGAGAGCTATGCTCGGTATATCCCTGCGAGATCAAATCAGAAATGAGGAGATTCGTAGGAGAACAAAAGTCACCGACATAGCTCAGCGTGTCGCGAAACTGAAGTGGAAATGAGCGGGGCACATAGTTCGAAGAGCTGATGGTCGTTGGGGTTCCAAGGTGTTGGAGTGGCGACCCCGTGTGGTGGAAAACCTCCTTTGGTGCTGGCCGCTCGTCCTGTCCGGGCAGCTTCTACTTCGATCAATGTTATTTTTATATAAAGAACGCGCTCGTAATTTGAAATCGCGTGATAGACGGATGCGTGTTTAATGTGCGCGCTGGTCATTTACATTCTAGATTTTATCAAGAAAGGTCGGCCTCCTTGTTACTAAATTTACAGTGATTATTTATTCATTCTGTCTCTGCATCTCGAGGAAGACGCACCTCGTGCTTATATAGTAACATCATTATAACTTAGCAAACAGTCAATCACGCGAATAACAGTTATATTTTCTTAGTGATATTTACCAGTGCTTATAAGTTTGTAAATAACAAATATACCATCAAGTTGTGACCCATCTTTTATTTATGAAGAGCTGAGGGACTCCAGTAAAAGCTGAGCACTTATAGTGGTAACCACCACTATACCCGCACCGGGAAACGCAGTGTTGGCAGACCCCCCCCCCCCCCCCCAGGTGGACCGACGACATCAAATGTGTCGCAGGGAGCAGCTGGATTCAAGCGGCGCAAGACTGAAGCCTGTGGAAGTCCATGCAGGAGACCTTTGTGCAGCAGTGGACGTGTATAGGTTGATAAAGAAGAAGAAGAAGAAGAACCCGCATCACACGACACCACCACAGAAATGTTAAGAGAGCGTGACATACTTAGATACTTAGGCTACCCATCTTAAGGCATCGAATTGAAACTACACTAGCGGCACGCTATGATGGCCGGTTTGACACATTACAATAGTGATGTGGAATGTCAATTTATTCTCGAACAAAAAACAATTAAGTTTTGTTTTTGTACCTGATTAAATAGGTTTAATAAAACAAAAATGTATATGTTTATTTAATTTATTTGAACGAACTGAATATTTGAATGAAAATGAATATACATACTTTATATGCACACAAGAAACATATGAATACAAAAGATACCAAAAAAGGTGCCACAAAAGGCCATAATTAATCAGATTCGTCCATACTACTATTTTCACTGTCGTCACTGCTATCATCACCTACATTAATAATTATATGTTCGTTTTCTATAATATTATCTATTTTCACATCTCTTTCATAATCTTCCCTTATTAATTTAACAGTTCTATTCACAACCTTTTCCCAGTCTCCTTTAGTCACATGTTCACAAGCTTCTTCTAATAATTTTAGCATTTTTTTTGTGGTAAATGGGGGTTCTGTATTGTGTCTTGCAGCATATCCCTTAATTTGAGCCCACACCAACTCAATCGCATTATACTCACAATGGTAAGGCGGTAACCGTATAACTCTGTGCCCATGTTCTAATGCTATTTCGTCAATGACGTATCGGATCTTGGTTGGTTTGTTTTCTTTTAAAAGACGTACTAATTCCGCTTTTAACATATTCATGTTTGCATCTACGCCATTTTTACGAAGCCATGCGACGATATCAGCTTTCTTTTGGGATTGGGCAGGTGGCTTGTCAATTTGCATCGAGTGGTATGGGGCGTTGTCCATAATTATAATAGATGGTTCAGGGAGGCTACACAACATTGAGGTAAACTTTTCTCCATTCATGTCTTCATGATAGTCTCCAGTGGTTTTTGACGCAAAAGCCATGAGAGAACCTTCGACAAACCCGTTGATGGTTCCGGCGTGACAAATTATAAGTCGCGATCCTTTTCCTACAGGAACTTTGGAAGTAGATGCTGCTGTGTCATCGTTCCAAGAACGGCCTACAGTATGGTTAGCATTAAGCCATGTTTCATCCAAGAACACAACATTTTGCCAATTTTTGATTTCTTTCACTTGCCGTAAAAAAGTATACCTTGCCATCGCTATATCAAATCTTTCCATCAATATTTTGCGTTTGTTACATTTTTTGTATCGAAATCCAATGGTCTTCAAAATCTTCGTTAAAGAACTTTCCCCACCGAAGAATAATCCAGCTTCCTTCAGTGAATGCACCAACTTTTTTCTTGTTGGATACTCCTTCTGTAAATAGTAGCCGTAAACATGTCTTCGGATAGCATCGGCATCAAAGCTATCGATGCCTACGACTGGTTTTGCTCGTTTTCTCTTTTTTGGTGTGTGAAGTTTATTTTCTTCTGTGCCAGTCTCGCCATATTTTTTTTTAGTTATCCGTCTAACAGTTCGTTGTCCAATATTAAGCGCATCAGCTACGCGTTCAACCACTGACGTTATAGGTAAAATTGGCCCTCCATTTTGAGCTTCACGATCGAAATAGTTACGAAGGCGTATTACGAACTCACGTGTCTGACTATTTAGAACAGTTCTCTGCGTACGTTCGGTCATATCGACGAAATCCACAACAAAGGGCTTGAACAGAGTCCAAATTAACGAGCAAGGGTCAACAGTAATGCAGTATCAATATTTGAAATCCAAAGCCAGGTCAAAACTATATCACAATCGCATTGCACTGACAGTTTATACTTTTCGAAGCAACGTCAATTCGAAACTGCTTTGTTTTGCATTGAGCATTGACGCGAGTTTGCCGGAGGTAGTAGTTGTGCTAGCCAGCGATCCTATGTGACGATCGTATTAGATTCCATTTTTAAAAATTTTCAATTTAGAAAACCAAATGCCGAGTTGTGGTATATATCATATAAAAATAAAAATTTTACCTTTTGTATGAAACAGCTGATATTTTTTTGCGATTTCAGAGGTTTGTCCACATAGTGAAAATTGTTCATATTCACAAGTACATTCACCCCTTAAATGGTGCAAACTGATTTTTCTACACTTGTATACATTTTAGAAATCAATTTAATAAATAAATTTTGAGTCCTAAACCTAAAACTACATTCGATAAAATTTATGAATCTCTGCACATCACTATCGTCAATAAAGTAATACAATTATTTCCTTCAAAGTCGTTATCAATTAATACGGAACTTCATGAGCGGACAAACGTCAAACCGGCCATCATAGCGTGCCGCTAGTGTAATATTCGAATCAAATACTCATTAAAAAAGGAAACTAGAAAATTAACGAAACTAGTGAACGAGGAAACTGTAGGATTACGAAAACAGCAAACTGGCAAATCTGTCTACCAAGCGTATAACTGACGAATAGGTAAACCGTTCGATTAGCGAAGCTGACAAATAACGAAACTAGCAGATCGCAATACTGGCAATTTCACGAAACTGATATCCTAGCAAAACTAGCAAAGGAGGAAACTAAAGAATCAGGAAAATGCCTAACTAGCGAAATTGTCAACCTACCGAAACTGTATAATAAGTAAACTGGCGAATTAGTGAAAATGGCGAGTAAGGAAAATGACCAGTGGTACGCTAACCCTAAAAAATATATTTATTTTTCTTGATAATAATTTATTTCATTGACTTACACTAACAAAGTCAATACTGTCAACAACACAAAAAAAAGTTGTATGGAGGCTGGTGATCGTGTATAGATATATTATACCAACATATTATTACACACATATTATTACTGTTCACATATTATTATTACATATAATATATTATTACTGTTCAGTTCAGTTGACGGGAGTCGCTATTGGAGAGTTTATTAAGCCTACCAAGTAATTTCATAACATTGCAATGCTTTGTATATCACTCGCACTAGAAAAATCAAGCCTTAAGTTCTGTCCTGTCCAAGCCTGTTCCATGGTAGTACTAAAGCATAGAAATAGGATTTAAATAAAAACTGAGTACCTACACTTATATTTTATCCAATTGTGTTTATTATCATCACTCAAGTGTGAGTGTAACAAAACATCGCCGTTTGGGTTTAATCGATTTTATCAACCGTTCATTATGTTCAAATTGCCAAATTACACCAAAAATTTATTTTTTTACAAATTCGTCTTTCAAACTGTCAAATTTAAAATACCATATTCCTGGTCAAACTACATGAGTCGCTCAATCTATATAAATAAAAATGAATGTTGGTAAGCGCATAACTTAAGAATGGATGGACCAATTCGGTTAATTTTTTTTTTTTTATGTTCCTTATGGTCCACGGAAGGTTTTAAAACAAAAAAAAAAACAAACAAAAAAAAATTATAATAGATAAGTTGGCGTATACGAAGTTCGCCGTGTCAGCTAGTAAACAATAATTTTGCCGCATAACATTTGTTGACTTGGAATTTATGTAAGTAAAAAACTAAAAAATAATCTAACTTCATTCAATCACACAAAATGGCGCAAAATAGAGCCAAGAGGATCAATATCTGGATAACAATCAAAAGACTGCACTAGTACGAAGCCATTTGCAATATTATTAGTTCCAGAGACTTGTATGTCAAATGTGGCGCTTCAAATTGATCCATAATAATTTATTATACTATCATTTGTACAGACAGCCAAACCAGTGTTGATCATAGATTAGTTGTCACTTGAAGTTTTGGCTAGGGCTCGACTAGATGGCGCTGCAGCTGATCAAAAACAGAAATGTATTGATAATATTTCGCGGCATTTTGTATTATAAGTGTTTTAAATGCTAAAAGCATTTAAAACAACTTAACAACAACTTAAAACATTACAAAATGCCGCGAAATATTACCAATACACTTCTGTCTTTGATCAGCTGCAGCGCCATCTAGTCTAGCCCTAGCCAAAACTTCAAGTGACAACGATCGTAGAAAGAGAATAGATACAACGAAGTGTAACTTGGCTAGAGGGGCAGAACAGATAAGCAGATGGCGCTGCAGCCTCACTTGACGGTGACGGAGATGACGCGGATGTCGTCATAGGGCTTGTCGGTCTTGGGGTTGGTCTTGACGCCGCCGATGCTCTGCACCACCTCCATGCCGCGCACCACGCGCCCGAAAACCGTATGCTTGTTGTCCAACCACGGCTGCCAAACAACAGAATAGAATAGAATAATTTTTTTTTAGCAACCCATCAACGGCTCACTACTGAGCGCAGGTCTCCTCTCAGAGAGGGGTTAAAGGCCATAGTCCACCACGCTGGCCCAATGCGAATTGGCGGACTTCACACACCTTCAAGAACATTATGAAGAACTCTCAGGTGTGCAGGTTTCCTCACGATGTTTTCCTTCACCGTTGAAGCAAGTGATATTTAATTACTTAAACGCACTTGACTCCGAAAAGTCAGAGGTGCGTACCCGGGATCGAACCTGAGACCACAGTCCTAAACCACTAGGCTATCACTGCTTACTAGTGTACATAGAATAGAATAGAAATATTTTCTTATTCAAATAAACTTTTTGACGTGATGACGTCTTATAAATCGATGAACACCGGCTACATGCACGAAAAAGTGTCACATTCCTACTGAGCCTGCGCGTGCAAGCGAGAGCGCGGAACAAGCGATAGAGAGGCACGATCGGCCCAAGCGTCGGCTTGTGACTAGAGAAAATTGTAATTTTCAATTAACTCCTTCTTTGTATTATACAAAATAATGATAATTCAGTGATAATAATTCAATTCAATTCATAAAAGTATGCAATTTTTCATCAATGTTTCTTTATGACGTTATCACGTAAAACTCTCGTCCGTAAACCGACTTTACAGACAACCAATTTTTTTTACAAGTGCTTTTGTTCGTCGATGAGTCTACCACTGGTTCGGAATGCCCTTCCTGCCGAGAAGAGCCAGCAAGAAACTCGGCGGTTGCTCTTTTCAAAAAAGTTTACAATACAATAGATATTAGGCTATGTATGCAGTGTTTCCACAATGAGGGGAAGTTCCACAAAAGCATACCTACATACAATTCAATCCATGTTAAGACGGGCAGACAGAAAGCAGCCCCATTCCCGCCGGTGAACCCGTTCACGAGCATGACGCATGAACCAGCCGTTGCTTCGCTCAACCATATTTGAGGCATAGGCAGGTAAGAGGACTATTATATTTCGCATCCCTCTCTCTCGCACATTCTAATATTTTCAATGATTGTAAAAATCTCAGATACTTTTGACTAAATGTCAATTACTATCTTCGACAATTAAATTACGGATGTTTTAGACATATTTTTAGTATCATATACCTAATGTTTGAGAGAGAATTTTTTTTGATTTGCCGTGCGGTGACGGCAGATCAGAATACAGTTGTCACCACCCCTCCTCTTCCCGCGGGTGTCGTACGAGGCGACTAAGGGAATATAACGGAGAACGGGCGGCAGCGTCCTCTGTGCTACTACTACCATCTACTGCGATCACCAACCCGTCTGCCCCGCGTGGTGATTATGGGCAAACCCTCCCCTTGGGAGAGGCCTTTAGTCCAGCGGTGGACTGTTATAGGCTATTGATGATACCTAATTTTTGATAGAGAATAAGAGCGTTGTTTATAGTAGTTTTCACCATATTCCTCTATCAAAATCTAGGTATATTATAATAAAACTATTCTTACCTAAAATATCCGTAATTTAACTATAACTTAGGTATCTTTAAATAAATAGTGAATAAGCATCTTCTAGGCAAGCGCGCACCATCTTAGGCTGCATCTTCACTAACTATAAGGTGAGATCGCAGTCAAGTGCTACTCAATATATTAACAAGTGTTAATTGAAAATTTAAAACACCCCCGACATGAGAATCTTTGGCTGTCGAAGCTATCAATTAATTGACATTTAACGATTTATACTGGCACGCGTGAAGCACTTAATCGAGTAATCGGACGCCAAAAATGCCTTACATCATCATGGAAAGGATCTGATACTCTTACATTGCTGGACCGATATTAACCAAACATAGCCAAGAACCACCGCAAGGAAACTGGCTTTCAAATAAAAAAAACGGCATCGAAATCGGTCCATCCATTTGAGAGCTACGATGCCACAGACAGACAGACAGACATTGTCGTCAAACTTATAATATTTTGCGTCGGGGGTTATTCAAATTCAAAATTATTTATTTCACGTAGGCCAACCTGTGGCTCTTATGAAAAGTCATGACTCTACCACCGGTTCGGAAAGCGGATTCTGCTGAGAAGAGCCGGCAAGAAACTCAGCAGTTGCTCTTTTCAAAATAATCATTTTACAATATTATTATGAAGCTATTACATTGTAATAAGTTTTTTATACTATTTTGTGGGCAGCTGGATGCCAAGCCGATTTAACCCATGCAACTTTGTTAGAATAGAATATGACATTTTCACAAAACGTACTACAATTCAATTCATGTCAAAGACGGGCAGACAGAAAGTAGCCCCATTCCCGCCGGCGGCACCCGTTCACGAGCATGACGCATGATCCAGCCATTGCTTCGCTCGACCATATTTGAGGGAACGTAACAACCCTTGGAATGCCCTTCCGGTTTCCGTTTGTTCCGTCATCGCAACGTAAATTTATCCATTTCAAACTTCGTGCTTTCGATGAACGATGTTTATTCTGTGCAATGACAACACGCAGCTCACATCGGCTGTCATGCACGACGTTCCCGTCCGAAGTTGGAGCGAACGCACTCCGAAATGTCACTAAACGTCACTGCCAACGCATATCAATCAAAAAAGAACCGTTGCAACGAGCTTATCGCGCGCGAAGCCTCATCAGAAACAAAAGGCTCGAATCAAGATCCAAATCCCTGACCCTGGTGGAAGTCATCGAGTGCAAGTAGCAGTCCAAGGTACGTACGTGCATTGTATTGTTATTGCCTACTTCAAAGTGTGAACATCGTCATCGCTAGACCGACCGCGGTCTGGATTCCCAATGTGGCACGGGCCACCAAGTTGCGAGTTGCTACATTTTTTGGTGCCGAAACCCGGGATTTTCCACCTATTTTAACGATCAATTTGTGTATGGTTTTTCTGGTTAAAAATATCGTCGTAACTTAGGTCATTCAAACCAACAATTTCTTTGTTCTCGCGATCTAAGTTGCTCCATTCCAACCAAATTTACCTACTTATCGATAGAACCTACATAGATTGGACCATATCGAACAGGGATTACATCGTATTTCGTAAAAGGTATTGTTACTCCAAGATCAAAATGAACAATCACTTCAAACTACTCGGTGTTTATTTTCTAGTCGGCTTGCAGTAACTCAATCTTTTATCTCATTTAGTGAGATTATTTATAATACAATCGTAACAACATAACATTAACGCTGTATATTTAACGTGATAATAGTTAAATTTCATATTAAAACGAAAATTTTGTTATAATTATTGCGTTGGTAAAAAAAGCGGGTAAGTTGATCGTGTTTCTCTCCGCGCGGCATGCATCGTAAATTCATTACAGTGTGTACGGTTCACCCCACAAGTTCACGCATAGTTGGCGTACATTTCCATACAACTTACATGAAAACTTTAGTGGTGTACTGTACACTACTAGCGTTGAATATTTCTTTGAGTACGGTGCACCTCACAAGTTTACACGTAACTTACATACATTTTCATACGAAGTGCAACGAAACTTGAGTGGTGCGCTATACCGGATAGAAATTTAACTCGTAACGAACCTTTCTTTACGTACCTACTTTATAAATCCAATTGAACGCTCTTCTATCGTGGGTTTTCCATTACTTAAGCGTAACATTTATCAAAAATGTCTCTATTAAGAAGGCATTCTAGTCGCAAATCGAGCAGTCTTAAGAAATCACGATCTAAATCTCAAGACGTTGAGTACACCGCACGCGATATACCGTCATTACGTCGGCGGCGTACGATCGCCTTTAAGCGGATGAGTAAAGCATTAGAGTTCGGTGTTTCGGCTGTCAATGATCACTCTCAGCGAGATATGTTCTTCTCATATCATCAGGAAATAAAGAAAATTGCTTCTGATTTTGAAGACGCGCACTTTGCGATTCTGGAAATTCTAGACGATTCGGATAACGATAATTCTGAACTGCAGGAACATTTTGATGAAATGTACTACAAGGTTATATCAATCTATCGCAGCCTAAATAAAATTGAATCTTGTGCGCATCAACCGCCGTCGAGTTCCTTGTCGAATGTTCGTTTACCGAAAATACAGCTTCCTTCTTTCACTGGGGACATCAAACGTTTTCCTGAATATTTCGATACTTTTAACGCATTGATACACAATTCCACTTCTCTTAGCGATACTGAGAAGTTTCACTATTTGATCTCTTCTCTCAGCGGTGATGCTTTAACGGTAGTGAAAACTTTTCCGCTGAGCAGCGAGTATTACCGCGACGCGTATGCTGCGCTTGTTGAGCGCTATAAATGTAAACGAGAATTAGCTTTCACTTGCTGGAGGGACATTCTAACCATGAACTTCAACTTCAAAGATGCCTACGAGTTCCGGAAATCACTCGACCTATTTGAGGAGAATTTGTGTATTTTAAAATCAGTCAATTTACCGGTTAATAGTTGGGATTTCGTACTGGTGTATCATCTTTTATCGAAATTAGACCCAAACTTGCGCCGCGATTTTGAAGAGAAGCACTCTGATACCGAACTACCCTCATATTCACAACTCAAAAAATTCTTACATTCTAAATGCGAGGCTCTGTTACGCGATACACATTTCACCGAACAAGCTAAACAGAACAAGACTACACAAAAGGTGTCTTATCCGTCAGCTCAATCTAAGCGTGTACCTCGATCGCACGCTCTTATAACAGCGGATGGGGGTCAAAGTGAAGTAAGTAGTTCGATCGTCATGACACGTCTGGCAACCTGCTCCTTCTGTAACGATTCGCACAGCATTTCGTCATGTCCAGAATTTCTGAAAATGTCAATTGACGAGCGCATGAAAATCGCAACTGACAGGAACTGGTGCTTCAACTGCTTAAAATCTTCGCACAAGTTGAGGAATTGCACCAGTATTTTCTCTTGCCGTACTTGTAAGCGTATGCATCACTCGTTACTCCATCGCCAAACGTCAAATGAACCTAGCGAAACCGTATCGGCATTAGTATCAAGGTCACAGTCGAATGCAACCGTACTGCTGGCGACTGCTATCGTGCAGGTCAGAGATGCCTCGGGAAAGATGCAATCGTTCCGTGCACTGTTTGACACTGGTAGCCAAGGTAACTTTATCACCGAATCGGCAGTTAAACGCTTAAATCTGAAACAGTCACGGACGGCTGCAACTATTAATGGGCTTGGTGAAGCTGCAGCTTCAATTTTAGGCAATGTAACGTGTAGCATTGGGACTAGTGAAAAGCTATTATTCGACTTAGACTTGCACGTGTTGTCTAAAATATGTGGCGATCAACCTGTCGCAAATCTTAACACATCAGGATGGTCACATATTAAGACTTTACCGTTAGCTGACCCTAGTTTCGATATTACCGGACCTATCGATCTTCTGTTTGCCGCGGATGTATTTGCAGAGTCTTTGCTGAACGAACGTATAAAAGGAAGTTCAAATCAACCCACTGCATTCAAATCTGTTTTTGGTTGGCTTCTTTTAGGGAAAACAGGCTTAGCGACGACCACGCTGTTACAATCATCAGAAACGAAAACTGATTTGAGCTCACTACCGCAGCGCTTAAGGAATCTCAAGTCCTTACCAAGGGCTAGACCGCTGTCTCCAAATGAATCTTTATGTGAGCAAAAATTAATTTCTGATCACTCGCGTGACGACGGTGGACGATATATATTGCGCTTACCATTTAAGGAAGATTCAGAACCTTTCGTTGGATCACGTGATGTTGTTTTTCGACGATTTCACGCAATAGAACGTAGAATAACGCAGGATATAAACTTATACAGTCAATATACCAACGTCATGTCTGATTACCTAGACGCTACACAGATGTCTCTTGTTTCTAGTGATGATCTGGAAAGGGAAAAATACTACATCCCTCACCAATGCCCTAAATCAGCCACCATTCATACAGCTGTGGTGTTCGATGCGTCTGCCAAGGCTCTGAATTCGTGCTCGTTAAACGATACGCAACTGATCGGTCTAAAACTGCAACCTAATATCGTTGAAATCCTTATGCGATTTCGGGAACAGAACATCGTATTTATGGTTGAAGCCCGTCAAATATGTCGACAGATTTTAATTTCTCCGGAACATCGCGACTATCAACTCATCGTTTGGAGAGCTTCACCGCACGAACCTCTAAAGAAATATCGTTTTAATACCGTAACGCACAGTAAAGATTCTTTTCCCTTGCTGGCTTGTCGTATTTCACAACGACTTGCGGAAGTTGAAGGCGAGTCTTATCCGATCGCAAAGAAAACAATATCATCAGACGTTTCTATCGTCAACGCGATTTACTTCTGGTCAGATTTGACAATCACTCTATGGTGCTCGCGTTCCCCCTTCACCCGACGGGCAACCTTCGTTGCTTATCGAATAAGTCGCATACAGGATATTACTCCTACCAAATCCTGGCACCCAACCTCGTCAGGTGATAATCGAGCAGACATTATATGTTCGCAAGAGCAGTTCCCATGTGAGTTTGTTCACAATGCGTTATGGTGGGCGGGGCCTCGTTCGCTTTCTGAGGATCACGACACTTTGCCGTCAAATCGAGGAATCATGTCTTCCGAAGAAGAAGCAATCATAAACACGGAAACACGCAAAGCTGTTACTTTAGTTAAAGAACGGGCGCAGGACACGGAAGCATGTGAAGCTACCGTAATTGACGATTTGCAGAATTGTCAATCTTCGTTACAGAAATCTATTAACGCTCTGAACTACACCAAGCGCTTCGTCAACAATTCGCGTAATCGACTTCATGTTAACCGGAACAATCTTTCAAACGTTGAGCAACATAACGCGTTGATACAAACCTTAAAACATATCCGGAGCCAAGCATTTCCAGAAGAGATCTCTAACATAAAGCTTACCGAATCACTCAAACAATTTCGAAAACGTGATCCTTTCCTGGATAGTTGGGATATTAGGGTAGGTGGCAGGATTGCTCAATCAGGCTTAGAATTCGAACCAAACCATTCTACTTTCTTACCGTCTGACCATCGACTTACAGTATTGGTAATCGATTTCATACACCGTCATTATTACCACCCAGGCATAGATACTACACACTTCCTATTATTACAGCAATTTTGGATCATTTCCGCTAAACGTGCTATTCGTCGTAATCTAACTAAATTCCTTCAATGCTATCGATTAAAGCCTCAGCTGTTTCAACCGTTTAAGAGCGATCTACCGCCAGGCAATCGGACCAAGGATTCTAAATCGTTGAAGATCGAATCCATGGTAATCACCAAAATTGAAATTCGTGCTCCATTGCATTGGCCTCTCGGTCGTGTTACAAGTCTTATCCCTGGTGTTGATGGAGTAACTCGGATAGCGGTTCTAAGAACTGCAACGAACAATCAAATACAACGACCTTTGGTTAAATTATGTCCTCTACCAACTGAGGACTAATTTAAATCTTTGTTTAATTTATTTATTATCATAAACCGTATCGTAGTGTAATTTTAGCTTTAAGTATTAACATAGAATTATTTCATGCTTTATCGTTTTGCGTTTTATATCGATTTTTACTATTACATCGTTTTGTTTAACCAGAAAATGCCATAGACATTTTGGTGGGCGGGATGTTCCGTCATCGCAACGTAAATTTATCCATTTCAAACTTCGTGCTTTCGATGAACGATGTTTATTCTGTGCAATGACAACACGCAGCTCACATCGGCTGTCATGCACGACGTTCCCGTCCGAAGTTGGAGCGAACGCACTCCGAAATGTCACTAAACGTCACTGCCAACGCATATCAATCAAAAAAGAACCGTTGCAACGAGCTTATCGCGCGCGAAGCCTCATCAGAAACAAAAGGCTCGAATCAAGATCCAAATCCCTGACCCTGGTGGAAGTCATCGAGTGCAAGTAGCAGTCCAAGGTACGTACGTGCATTGTATTGTTATTGCCTACTTCAAAGTGTGAACATCGTCATCGCTAGACCGACCGCGGTCTGGATTCCCAATGTGGCACGGGCCACCAAGTTGCGAGTTGCTACACCGTTTTTCCAACTAACTATAACTTAGGTAGTATTTTTAAATCAAGAGTGAATAGGCATCTTATAGGCAAGCGCGCACCATCTTAGGCTGCATCTTCACTAACTGTAACTAATAAGGTGAGATCGCAGTCAAGTGCTACTCAATATATTAACAAGTGGCGACGTGAGAATCTATGGCTATCGAAGCTATCAATTAGTTGTCATTTAACGATTTATACTGGCACGCGTGAAGCACTTAATCGAACGCCAAAACCCTTAAAAAGGCCTTACATCATTTTGGAAAAGAGCTGATACTCTTACACTGCTAGACCGATATAAACCAAACATAGCTAAGAACCACCGCAAGGAAACTGGTTTTCAAATGAAAAAAACCGCATCGAAATCGGTCCATCCGTTTGAGAGCTACGATGCCACAGACAGACACACACACAGAAAAACAGACATTGACGTCAAACTTATAACACCGCTCTTTTTGCGTCGGGGGTTAAAAAACAAAAGTTACAGTGGGTGCCAGGGTGATGAAGAACTGGCTGCCGTTGGTGTTGGGCCCCGCGTTGGCCATGCTCACGGTGTACGGCCGGTCGTGCTTCAGCTGCGGCCGGAACTCGTCCGCGAACTCGCCGCCCCAGACGCTCTCCCCGCCCGTGCCCGTTCCTAGGGGAACACAACTTGTTTTGTCTCCATGTACAGGGTTACAGCCCCCCGATTGTCTAAATGTTGCCGATCAAAATCGTATTCATTTGATGGCAATAAGTATTAAAGTAAAATATTCCTTGACTGTATTGATTGAAGAATAGAAGCAGTAATAGCCTAGTGGTTAGGATTGCGGTCTCCTATTCGGGGGGTCGCAGGTTCGATCCCGGGCACGCACCTCTGACTTTTCTGAGTTAAGTGTGTTTAAGCAATTAAATATCACATGGTCCAACTGTGAAGGAAAACATCGTGTGGAAACCTGCACACCTGAGAGTTCACTATAATGTTCTAAAAGGCCAATTTGCATTGGGCCAGCGTGGTGGACTATGGCCTATAACCCTTCTCTGAGAGGAGACCTGCGCTCAGTAGTAAGCCGTTGATGGGTTGCTATAATATAATGCTATAATATAAATAATAATAATAATTGATATATGTGTATATATTTTTATTTATGTTTATTATATTTCCCTTTGGCTTTATATGTATTTATTTTGTTCGCAGGTGTGAGAGTCTAAATATATACGGATAATAATTGATATAAAGTCACAAATTCAGTACGACCAACCCGTCTTAACATGGAGTGTATCGTTCATACCTAAACGTATAAGAATGCATACACGAAATTGAGCTCTAATTCAATGCAGTTATGGTTTATTTTGCTTTGATGCTATTGCAATCAAATGAATACGATTTTGATCTGCAAATTTTAGATAATCGATGGCTGATTCATCGTTTCTAGAGATACAAAAAGTTTTTACAAAGTGCTTTTGAATTGTTAAGTGAATCTAGAACTATAATAGTTCGGAATGCTGTTCCAACTGAAAGCAGCAAGAAACTTGCCGGTTGCTTTTAAAAAACTCTCTCGATGAAGAAACTTGATCACTTCTCCTGTAAAATTTTGTATGAAATTTTTTTTCTCACCGACGCGATGGTTTCGTATAGAGGATAAAAATTCATTCGGAGGAAAAATATGGAGAGAGCTGATGATTGAGGATTTCAGAGACGGCCAGGGTATTGAAGATAGGTGGGGTGTGCTCGAACAAAAGTCACTTGAAACCTCATCCAATTGGCAGGGAGTTGAAAAAAAAATCCAAAATGGCGGCCATACAAATTTCGTCGATGTCTTTCTCGGAGAGTATAAAAGATGGAAGAGTGTTTTCGTGGCAAAAGATGATCAAGATGGCGGAATACAGACTATGCAAGACTTTGATACGGTTCCTTTTCAAATTTGTACTAGTTTTACTATAGAACGTCACGCCCATTCCCACAAACGACCTTCAGACCTTCTCGAGGCGTAATTGACCATCATTTCCCGTATACACAACTCACCAGTGGGATCGCCCGTCTGCACCATGAAGCCCTTGATGACGCGGTGGAAGATGTGCCCGTTGTAGTACCCGTTGCGCGCGAGCCCGCAGAAGTTCTCCACGGTGCGCGGCACGTCCTTGCCGAACAGGCGTACGTGCACGTCGCCGAGTGACGTGTGCAGCACCGCCTGCTCGTACAGCCGCTGGACACCTACACAGAGAAAACATTGAATATAATCGGCCAAGTGCGAGTCGGGCCTCGCTCTTTTAGGGTTCCGTTAAAAATAATTAAGAGGCCAGCGGAGAATGAATTGCCCATACAAACGTAATACCTAACGTAATACCCAAAATAATTTGTAATTGGAGAATATTTCCATCATATTATGCGATTATTTGGATTCAAATTGTATTTATCTAGGTACCTGGATATATATGTTTTCAAAATAGTTTACTAAAATGAAATGTAAACGAATTGCGTTTTGCATATTTTTACGACGTAAATGGCATGTTTTCTTCTTATTTGTTTCATAATAAAACCAACGATATCTTAGCTAAAAATTGATCAGGAACATAGCTTATATTGTCAAGTTACAAAATAACAACACAAAGTGAAAAACACAACAAATTTTCATTCATCATTTTTGGTATTTACGGAAAAAGACCAAATTCAGACGCTAAATATTGCTGTCGCACCAAGCATGGAGCCGATGTGAATAGATAAATAGAGATAGCAATATACCGGCCGATTTTTGCACGCGCCTTGAATTGGAGTTGCGAACGATGTTCGCCGTACTCTTAAATTAAAATATTTTCATGTACCCATGGAAATATTTTAATTTAATTTTTTTAATTTAATTTAATTTTTTTAATTTAATTTAATTTTTATTATTTGTTGTTATAGCGGCAATAGAAATACATAATATGTGAAAATTTCATCTGTCTATCTATTACGGTTTACGAGATACAGCCCGCTGACAGACGGACAGACGGACGGACAGCGTAGGCTTAGTAATAGGGTCCCGTTGGTACCCTTTGGGTACGGAACCCTAATAATAAAGTTTTCATTGAAATGAACTTTTAGGCTGGAACCACATCTGTGCGCATCGATTCGCATTTTGTCCATACAAAACTGTCATTTTTAGGGTTCCGTACCCAAAGGGTACCAACGGGACCCTATTACTAAGCCTACGCTGTCCGTCCGTCCGTCCGTCCGTCTGTCAGCGGGCTGTATCTCGTAAACCGTAATAGATAGACAGTTGAAATTTTCACATATTATGTATTTCTATTGCCGCTATAACAACAAATAATAAAAATTAAATTAAATAAATTAAATTAAAATATTTCCATGGGTACATGAAAATATTTTAATTTAAGAGTACGGCGAACATCGTTCGCAACTCCAATTCAAGGCGCGTGCAAAAATCGTGCAAAATGGGTACATGGAAATATTTTTATTTAATTTTTTTTAACGGAACCCTAAAAGAGCGAGACCCGACTCGCACTTGGCCGATTTTTTTCATAAAGTCGTGTACGCATCGAAAAGCCGAATTTATGCGACTAGATACCATGGTGTGACATCGTTTTACTACAGAATTCCCATAACCATCTTCCGCCTGCCATCATAAGATCAGCTCCATGTTACGATAATATTGCATTGTAATCCGATATACATGTACATGCACATTTTCAGCTCAATCGGAAACCGGGAATGGTTCTAATACACCTTGCAAGACTTGACTTAAACATACATTGCAAGATAAAGAAAAGCTTCTAAAAATAAGATGATAAATAGAAATTTAACTTATGTATGTATGGTATGTACTAGGCATGGTTAAAAGTCTACACATACTCTGATCGCGAGCGATTTCCTCTCTTTCATCGAGGAGTTCCGACCTCCATCTCCGAAGATATTCATCAAATCTTCACCAAATTAAAATGGGACTTACCTGCAGATACGCCCTTTCAAATATTTTTTTTTTATTGAAATCGGTTAAGATTTGAGGGAGATATGGAGTAACATCGACAAAAAAAAATACGCGTCGAATTGAGAACCTCCTCTTTTCGTATTTTTTGAAGTCGGTTAATGATTCTACAGCCTGCCTCCCGCACTATGCAACAGAGGTCCATAGAAGACTTACCTTGTCCCTCAGTAGCAGATATGATATCTTCTTTCGAAGGTTTCTCATTGAAGATGTCTCGATCAGCGTCAGGACTCTTCACATCGTCGGGGCTGCGTCGGGAGAACATGTAGAAGCGATTCTTCTTATACGCGGTGCAGAAAAGAGTCGGATCGGTCTTTATGTTCAATAGTGTGGGGTTTTCTGAGCCCTCCATTTCCAGTGTTGTCGCTAACTTCGGTTGATTTGTTCTACCCTGGATGAAATATTTAAAATAAGACCATTTAGACTTTTAGAGGGTTTTAAACTTAAGTTAACTTAAGTGTTGCCCAGCATGGCGACGCAGCGGTTGGTGGCGAGGTTGATGAGCTTCACGCCCAGCATGGTGGAGTACGCGACGAAGTGCCCGCTGCAGTCGAACACGATGTTCGCGAGCTGCGCCGCCTCCGACTTATCCAGGTCGCGCTCCGTCGCCATTCTGAATATAATAATACCTGGAAGAGCGCCAGCCGCAGCGGGCGCAGGTTCTCGGGCTTGCCCAGCATGGCGACACAGCGGTTGGTGGCGAGGTTGATGAGCTTCACGCCCAGCATGGTGGAGTACGCGACGAAGTGCCCGCTGCAGTCGAACACGATGTTCGCGAGCTGCGCCGCCTCCGACTTGTCCAGGTCGCGCTCCGTCGCCATTCTGAATATAATAATACCTGGAAGAGCGCCAGCCGCAGCGGGCGCAGGTTCTCGGGCTTGCCCAGCATGGCGACGCAGCGGTTGGTGGCGAGGTTGACGAGCTTCACGCCCAGCATGGTGGAGTACGCGACGAAGTGCCCGCTGCAGTCGAACACGATGTTCGCGAGCTGCGCCGCCTCCGACTTGTCCAGGTCGCGCTCCGTCGCCATTCTGAATATAATAATACCTGGAAGAGCGCCAGCCGCAGCGGGCGCAGGTTCTCGGGCTTGCCCAGCATGGCGACACAGCGGTTGGTGGCGAGGTTGATGAGCTTCACGCCCAGCATGGTGGAGTACGCGACGAAGTGCCCGCTGCAGTCGAACACGATGTTCGCGAGCTGCGCCGCCTCCGACTTATCCAGGTCGCGCTCCGTCGCCATTCTGAATATAATAATACCTGGAAGAGCGCCAGCCGCAGCGGGCGCAGGTTCTCGGGCTTGCCCAGCATGGCGACGCAGCGGTTGGTGGCGAGGTTGATGAGCTTCACGCCCAGCATGGTGGAGTACGCGACGAAGTGCCCGCTGCAGTCGAACACGATGTTCGCGAGCTGCGCCGCCTCCGACTTATCCAGGTCGCGCTCCGTCGCCATTCTGAATATAATAATACCTGGAAGAGCGCCAGCCGCAGCGGGCGCAGGTTCTCGGGCTTGCCCAGCATGGCGACACAGCGGTTGGTGGCGAGGTTGATGAGCTTCACGCCCAGCATGGTGGAGTACGCGACGAAGTGCCCGCTACAGTCGAACACGATGTTCGCGAGCTGCGCCGCCTCCGACTTGTCCAGGTCGCGCTCCGTCGCCATTCTGAATATAATAATACCTGGAAGAGCGCCAGCCGCAGCGGGCGCAGGTTCTCGGGCTTGCCCAGCATGGCGACACAGCGGTTGGTGGCGAGGTTGATGAGCTTCACGCCCAGCATGGTGGAGTACGCGACGAAGTGCCCGCTGCAGTCGAACACGATGTTCGCGAGCTGCGCCGCCTCCGACTTATCCAGGTCGCGCTCCGTCGCCATTCTGAATATAATAATACCTGGAAGAGCGCCAGCCGCAGCGGGCGCAGGTTCTCGGGCTTGCCCAGCATGGCAACGCAGCGGTTGGTGGCGAGGTTGATGAGCTTCACGCCCAGCATGGTGGAGTACGCGACGAAGTGCCCGCTGCAGTCGAACACGATGTTCGCGAGCTGCGCCGCCTCCGACTTATCCAGGTCGCGCTCCGTCGCCATTCTGAATATAATAATACCTGGAAGAGCGCCAGCCGCAGCGGGCGCAGGTTCTCGGGCTTGCCCAGCATGGCGACGCAGCGGTTGGTGGCGAGGTTGATGAGCTTCACGCCCAGCATGGTGGAGTACGCGACGAAGTGCCCGCTGCAGTCGAACACGATGTTCGCGAGCTGCGCCGCCTCCGACTTATCCAGGTCGCGCTCCGTCGCCATTCTGAATATAATAATACCTGGAAGAGCGCCAGCCGCAGCGGGCGCAGGTTCTCGGGCTTGCCCAGCATGGCGACGCAGCGGTTGGTGGCGCGGTTGATGAGCTTCACGCCCAGCATGGTGGAGTACGCGACGAAGTGCCCGCTGCAGTCGAACACGATGTTCGCGAGCTGCGCCGCCTCCGACTTGTCCAGGTCGCGCTCCGTCGCCATTCTGAATATAATAATACCTGGAAGAGCGCCAGCCGCAGCGGGCGCAGGTTCTCGGGCTTGCCCAGCATGGCGACACAGCGGTTGGTGGCGAGGTTGATGAGCTTCACGCCCAGCATGGTGGAGTACGCGACGAAGTGCCCGCTGCAGTCGAACACGATGTTCGCGAGCTGCGCCGCCTCCGACTTATCCAGGTCGCGCTCCGTCGCCATTCTGAATATAATAATACCTGGAAGAGCGCCAGCCGCAGCGGGCGCAGGTTCTCGGGCTTGCCCAGCATGGCGACGCAGCGGTTGGTGGCGAGGTTGATGAGCTTCACGCCCAGCATGGTGGAGTACGCGACGAAGTGCCCGCTGCAGTCGAACACGATGTTCGCGAGCTGCGCCGCCTCCGACTTATCCAGGTCGCGCTCCGTCGCCATTCTGAATATAATAATACCTGGCAGAGCGCCAGCCGCAGCGGGCGCAGGTTCTCGGGCTTGCCCAGCATGGCGACGCAGCGGTTGGTGGCGAGGTTGATGAGCTTCACGCCCAGCATGGTGGAGTACGCGACGAAGTGCCCGCTGCAGTCGAACACGATGTTCGCGAGCTGCGCCGCCTCCGACTTATCCAGGTCGCGCTCCGTCGCCATTCTGAATATAATAATACCTGGAAGAGCGCCAGCCGCAGCGGGCGCAGGTTCTCGGGCTTGCCCAGCATGGCGACGCAGCGGTTGGTGGCGCGGTTGATGAGCTTCACGCCCAGCATGGTGGAGTACGCGACGAAGTGCCCGCTGCAGTCGAACACGATGTTCGCGAGCTGCGCCGCCTCCGACTTGTCCAGGTCGCGCTCCGTCGCCATTCTGAATATAATAATACCTGGAAGAGCGCCAGCCGCAGCGGGCGCAGGTTCTCGGGCTTGCCCAGCATGGCGACACAGCGGTTGGTGGCGAGGTTGATGAGCTTCACGCCCAGCATGGTGGAGTACGCGACGAAGTGCCCGCTGCAGTCGAACACGATGTTCGCGAGCTGCGCCGCCTCCGACTTATCCAGGTCGCGCTCCGTCGCCATTCTGAATATAATAATACCTGGAAGAGCGCCAGCCGCAGCGGGCGCAGGTTCTCGGGCTTGCCCAGCATGGCGACGCAGCGGTTGGTGGCGAGGTTGATGAGCTTCACGCCCAGCATGGTGGAGTACGCGACGAAGTGCCTGCTGCAGTCGAACACGATGTTCGCGAGCTGCGCCGCCTCCGACTTGTCCAGGTCGCGCTCCGTCGCCATTCTGAATATAATAATACCTGGAAGAGCGCCAGCCGCAGCGGGCGCAGGTTCTCGGGCTTGCCCAGCATGGCGACACAGCGGTTGGTGGCGAGGTTGATGAGCTTCACGCCCAGCATGGTGGAGTACGCGACGAAGTGCCCGCTGCAGTCGAACACGATGTTCGCGAGCTGCGCCGCCTCCGACTTATCCAGGTCGCGCTCCGTCGCCATTCTGAATATAATAATACCTGGAAGAGCGCCAGCCGCAGCGGGCGCAGGTTCTCGGGCTTGCCCAGCATGGCGACGCAGCGGTTGGTGGCGAGGTTGATGAGCTTCACGCCCAGCATGGTGGAGTACGCGACGAAGTGCCCGCTGCAGTCGAACACGATGTTCGCGAGCTGCGCCGCCTCCGACTTATCCAGGTCGCGCTCCGTCGCCATTCTGAATATAATAATACCTGGAAGAGCGCCAGCCGCAGCGGGCGCAGGTTCTCGGGCTTGCCCAGCATGGCGACGCAGCGGTTGGTGGCGAGGTTGATGAGCTTCACGCCCAGCATGGTGGCTTACGCGACGAAGTGCCCGCTGCAGTCGAACACGATGTTCGCGAGCTGCGCCGCCTCCGACTTGACCAGGTCGCGCTCCGTCGCCATTCTGAATATAATAATACCTGGAAGAGCGCCAGCCGCAGCGGGCGCAGGTTCTCGGGCTTGCCCAGCATGGCGACACAGCGGTTGGTGGCGAGGTTGATGAGCTTCACGCCCAGCATGGTGGAGTACGCGACGAAGTGCCCGCTGCAGTCGAACACGATGTTCGCGAGCTGCGCCGCCTCCGACTTATCCAGGTCGCGCTCCGTCGCCATTCTGAATATAATAATACCTGGAAGAGCGCCAGCCGCAACGGGCGCAGGTTCTCGGGCTTGCCCAGCATGGCGACACAGCGGTTGGTGGCGAGGTTGATGAGCTTCACGCCCAGCATGGTGGAGTACGCGACGAAGTGCCCGCTGCAGTCGAACACGATGTTCGCGAGCTGCGCCGCCTCCGACTTATCCAGGTCGCGCTCCGTCGCCATTCTGAATATAATAATACCTGGAAGAGCGCCAGCCGCAGCGGGCGCAGGTTCTCGGGCTTGCCCAGCATGGCGACGCAGCGGTTGGTGGCGAGGTTGATGAGCTTCACGCCCAGCATGGTGGAGTACGCGACGAAGTGCCCGCTGCAGTCGAACACGATGTTCGCGAGCTGCGCCGCCTCCGACTTATCCAGGTCGCGCTCCGTCGCCATTCTGAATATAATAATACCTGGAAGAGCGCCAGCCGCAGCGGGCGCAGGTTCTCGGGCTTGCCCAGCATGGCGACACAGCGGTTGGTGGCGAGGTTGATGAGCTTCACGCCCAGCATGGTGGAGTACGCGACGAAGTGCCCGCTGCAGTCGAACACGATGTTCGCGAGCTGCGCCGCCTCCGACTTGTCCAGGTCGCGCTCCGTCGCCATTCTGAATATAATAATACCTGGAAGAGCGCCAGCCGCAGCGGGCGCAGGTTCTCGGGCTTGCCCAGCATGGCGACACAGCGGTTGGTGGCGAGGTTGATGAGCTTCACGCCCAGCATGGTGGAGTACGCGACGAAGTGCCCGCTGCAGTCGAACACGATGTTCGCGAGCTGCGCCGCCTCCGACTTATCCAGGTCGCGCTCCGTCGCCATTCTGAATATAATAATACCTGGAAGAGCGCCAGCCGCAGCGGGCGCAGGTTCTCGGGCTTGCCCAGCATGGCGACGCAGCGGTTGGTGGCGAGGTTGATGAGCTTCACGCCCAGCATGGTGGAGTACGCGACGAAGTGCCCGCTGCAGTCGAACACGATGTTCGCGAGCTGCGCCGCCTCCGACTTATCCAGGTCGCGCTCCGTCGCCATTCTGAATATAATAATACCTGGAAGAGCGCCAGCCGCAGCGGGCGCAGGTTCTCGGGCTTGCCCAGCATGGCGACACAGCGGTTGGTGGCGAGGTTGATGAGCTTCACGCCCAGCATGGTGGAGTACGCGACGAAGTGCCCGCTGCAGTCGAACACGATGTTCGCGAGCTGCGCCGCCTCCGACTTGTCCAGGTCGCGCTCCGTCGCCATTCTGAATATAATAATACCTGGAAGAGCGCCAGCCGCAGCGGGCGCAGGTTCTCGGGCTTGCCCAGCATGGCGACACAGCGGTTGGTGGCGAGGTTGATGAGCTTCACGCCCAGCATGGTGGAGTACGCGACGAAGTGCCCGCTGCAGTCGAACACGATGTTCGCGAGCTGCGCCGCCTCCGACTTATCCAGGTCGCGCTCCGTCGCCATTCTGAATATAATAATACCTGGAAGAGCGCCAGCCGCAGCGGGCGCAGGTTCTCGGGCTTGCCCAGCATGGCGACGCAGCGGTTGGTGGCGAGGTTGATGAGCTTCACGCCCAGCATGGTGGAGTACGCGACGAAGTGCCCGCTGCAGTCGAACACGATGTTCGCGAGCTGCGCCGCCTCCGACTTATCCAGGTCGCGCTCCGTCGCCATTCTGAATATAATAATACCTGGAAGAGCGCCAGCCGCAGCGGGCGCAGGTTCTCGGGCTTGCCCAGCATGGCGACACAGCGGTTGGTGGCGAGGTTGATGAGCTTCACGCCCAGCATGGTGGAGTACGCGACGAAGTGCCCGCTGCAGTCGAACACGATGTTCGCGAGCTGCGCCGCCTCCGACTTGTCCAGGTCGCGCTCCGTCGCCATTCTGAAGAAGCATGATGACGAATTTTGAAAAACTGCATTTGGATAATGTTTGGAAGTATCTATTTCGAAAAAATATCTTATTTCAGCAAAAAAAAAAAGGTTTGGTAGATAACATTGCCATTTAAATTTCAAGTTTTAAAATACACGCAAGTACGCTCGACGGTGTCATGGCGTCTTTCGTGACGTATCGTTCTGATTAGTGTTCAATACAATATGGCGGATCGCTGTGTAGTCCAAGTCCTCAACTGTACCGTTGCAAAAATTATGTCGATCCATTGCTCCATCGTCGCGTAGTCTAAAAACAAACTAACAAGCTGCAGCTGCTGCGTCTGGCGCTACAGCTCCTGGAAACGCTGCAAGCTCTCGTCCAGCACTTTGTGCAGTTTATGCTGATCACATTACCGTCTCCCGAACTCCATGTTGGGCAGCTGCTGCGTCTGGTGCTGCAACTCCTGGAAGCGCTGCAAGCTCTCGTCCAGCACTTTGTGCAGCTTGCCCGTCAGGAAGTGGAATACTCGGACCTGATAATTATAACAAAATATTCGACTTATAGTGATCATACAATTATTAAGACCTTATCACTACAGTTTCGGATAAAAAAGACTAAAAATCGAAAAAACGCCTAGCGCCGCTGCTTACAGCATCATTTCTGCCTGGGCCGTAACAATATACTTAAACAGGTGAGGTTTGAACCGCCAAGCATTCGATTTTCTGTCCGCCACACTGACTATATCGTAAAACATATTTTAACAAAAAAAAATTGGCAGTCATAGGGACTGCCGAAAGAAGTAAAAACTAAGTAACTTGTGAATTGTATCGTCGAGCTATTAGATTATTATTTTTGAATTATTTTTGGTTTATAAAGAAGTGTTTATGATCAAGGATTAAAGTTTAAAGTGGCCATTAACACTGTGCCAGTACCTGTGCCTGAGCCTGAGCATGTACCTGTGCAACAAAACATGACCCTGTTTTTTTACCAGCACTTGAGTCCCTCATTGTATGAGGGACTCAAGTGCTGAAGGACAAGTTTGTATACCAATAACGCACGGAGGTATATCTATGTACATATATACACAGTATACATATAGCTCATGTAAAGCGTGACGGTAACGATGACGCGAAATCCATGATTTTTGCTCACCAAAAAAAGTGCTCAACGCGCCTAAAGAAGTTTTCACTTCAAAAAAGTCACTAACCTTTCTATCCAAACTTATGGACGCCATCTTCTTCCCGTCCGGTGAGAAGTCCAACGCGGTCGGATAAGTTTTATTCTTCACAAAGTCGAACAGATCCGTATTCAGTTTGGATTTGAATTTCACGTTTCTCGGAAACTCATACTCGTATTTCGGCCCGGTCCAGTACTCGATTATGCCTGATTGAAATAGCATAGAAGAAAATAGTACATTATTGTCGAGGCTCGGAATAAAGCAATTTATGGACGAGTAACATTGGAAGGCCGAGGCGAAGCCGAGAACTTCCAAGTGATTTTAAAAGGACGAGGCGCTAGCCGAGGCCTTTTTAAGTAAACGAGGCCATGAATTGCTATTTCGGCCGAGGCTTATATAGTACTTTTCTCTAATTTGCGAGGAAACAACAAAAAAATAATTAAAGAAACACTGTTTTATTTCATGTTAAATGTTTTTTATTTTGGTGGTAAAAGATTTTCTGATAGAATTTTAGCTTCTTCCGCCATATCTGATGGTGTAAAGTCCATTAATTCTTCATCCGATTCCGAATCCATTTTTATTTCAGAACAAGAAATATATTGTAAAAGAAAACACCAGTCACCAATAATTCTTTACCTCCAATTAAACCACGCTCTTTTTGTTCCATTTAAAAAAAAATTCATTCTTATTTTTTTAAATTGTATAACTCAGCGAAAGAAATGCACATTTAAAACACCTAATCACAGAGGAGAAACACCTAATAGAGGAAAGTGTACATTTTAAAAACCTCGTACCTGTCCAGCAATTTACATTATTGTCCTGTTTCGTAATTGCTGGCGCAACGCCAGCAATGAGCCAATTGAAGTTTCGTTTTTTTTAAATAAAGAAGCGATTTCCGAGAAAATTTGAGAAAAAATATTTAATTTAAATTTTTACACGGTGCTTTTGAATTCTCAAGTGAATCTGACTCTTCTATCAAATGTGGTGTTCTATTGAAATATGCGTATCCTACTAACATTATAAATGCGAAAGTTTGTAAGGATGGATAGATGTATGGATGGAGCTTCTCTCTTCCCACAACGATTCTCTCTTTGAACAGACTCTAGCGTACGAGACAAGTAAAGCTATACACCCACCCGCCTTGTCGACGGAGACGGCCACCTCGAACACGGGGTTGTACTTGATTGTCACCACCTCGCTGTGGTGCAGCTCGAACGTGTGCAGCGGCCGGCCAGACGCCTGCGTGCCGTCGAATATGTGGATCTTGTTGGCGCCTCGCTCTGAACTACACAGGTTGCAATGCTTAGGCATGATGACTGATTTTGAAAAACTGATGATTTTCGGAAGAATCTTATACTAGATGATCCCCGCGACTTCGTCCGCGTGAATTAAGTTTGTTTGATTCCCGCGGGAACCCTTTAATTTAATTTTCCGGGATGAAATGTAACCTATGTGTTAATCCAGGGTATAATCTATCTCCATTCCGAATTTTCGATATGTATTAATTAAATATTTGTTCGGATATTTCCTTATGTGTAGGTTTTTTTATTAAAGTGTTACTTTAATAAAAAAAAAAATTAAAAAAAACGAGCATAAGTGTTAAAACATCTTACTTCTTCTTTTTATCAACCATTAGACATCCACTGCTAGACAAAGGTCTCTTGCATGGACTTCTGTCTTCTACAGGCCTCAGTCTTGCGCCGCCTACATCCAACGGCTCTCAACTCGTCTGACGCCGTCGAGCTAGTGGGGGGTCTGTCAACACTATGCTTTCCGATGCGGGATCGCCACTCCAGCTCCCGCCTACTTTCCCTTCTGTCTTGACATAATCATCATCATCATCATTAGCAACCCATCAACGGCTCACTACTGAGCGCAGGTCTCCTCTCAGAGAAGGGTTATAGGCCATAGTCCACCACGCTGGCCCAATGCGAATTGGCAGACTTCACACACCTTCAAGAACATTGTGAAGAACTCTCAGGTGTGCAGGTTTCCTCACGATGTTTTCCTTCACCGTTGAAGCAAGTGATATTTAATTGCATAAACGCACTTGACTCCGAAAAGTCAGAGGTGCGTACCCGGGATCGAACCTGCGACCCCCCGAGTAGGAGACCACAGTCCTAACCACTAGGCTATCACTGCTACATATATACATATGCTATGTCTGTGAAAATTGGGTATTTGACTGACATTTTTTAATTTATTTAAAACATCGTTTTTAAATATTATAACACAATTCCATTTCTCTTTTTTAAATATCTTTACTAGCCTCGGAATTATATGCTGTTTTACTGTGACTATCTGCCTCTTTTTAAAACGAAATTTTCTATGGAGCGTGTATAAAGCAGCTGAATTGTGACATCACACTTCAATAGCGCTCTCTCTGTCTAACAGTAAACTTAAAAGCTCTATAACTTATTTGTTTTAGGACCGATTTATTTTCTGTTTTTACAAATGTTATTCTTACATGTTACATTTTTGATTATAAACAATGAATAACAACATTTAGACAACAGTCAAATACCCAATTATCATAGATATCACACACACGTACAGTACCCGGCGATATATATTGCACATCGGCCTTTGGAATAAAGCGCTATTTCTATTCTATTGCAAGGAAAGCTAGCCAGAAATTCACGTAGTAATTACTGAAATCTCTTCACAATCGGCGAGCACATCACGTAACATATATAAAAAAAATGCAGTCGAACTTGTGAATAGAATAGAAATAGCGTTTTATTCCAAAGGCCGATGTGCAATATACATCGCCGGGTACTGTAACAAGTGGCATCAACTCACACGGCTATAGCTGATATGGGGTCGCCGGCGGAGTGCACCCACTCCGCACAGTATGGCTCGAACTCCACTGACAGCATGTTGATCATGTCTGCAACAGAGGGTACCATTTAAACTACATGTTTAATACATATAAAAAATTGAGGCCGGCGGGAATCAAACCCACATCTTTGGGGACTCGCGCCCTGAATGTGTAGGTCATTTTACACAACAGCCATATTAAGTCAGAGAGTCTACTGATGGTAGTAAATGTACTAAGTTTATGATGAAATAAATAAATAAATAAATAAAACTTATTGAGTCTTAAATAACCAACTCAGGATATTATTATTGGAATGTTGCATATTATTTGTTATTGCCCTGCTTTAATGCATAAACGAAGCATCCATCTAGGGCAGGGATTCTCAAAGTGGTTGATATCGACCCTTTGGGGTCGAAATCGACCCTTTGGGGTCGAAATCAGTTTCGCAGGGATTGACATAAATGAAAACTGATTTCGGGGTTGGTGAGGTCTTTAAAGTTTTTAAATTGGTATTTTGTACCAATAGGAAAAAATTAGAGATAGGATTTTTAAAGTAATTTGGCTATGGGGGTCTGAGGTATCAGTTTATTTTGGAAAAGGGGTCCCTTGCCCAAAATAGTTTGGAAATCCCTGGTATAGAGTATAGATAATGATGGCAACAGAATAAGGCCATACCAAAGTTGACCACGTCAAAAACCTTGATGGTCTTCTCTGTGGAGGCGGTGCACAGCAGCGAGCCGGTGCTGTTGGCAGCCACGTGGCTGATGGGCGCCAGGTGACAGCGGAAGTGCTTCACAAACTCTATGCCTTCCTCCTGGAACACGCAATAAATACTTGATAATATTCACTGGATCATGCGTCATGCTCGTGAATGGGTTCCACCGACGGGAATGGGGCTACTTTCTGTCTGCCCATCTGTATTGAATTGTAAGTATGCATTTTTGGGACCTTCCCTCACTGTGGAAACACTGCATACACTGCATACATAGGGTAGTACCTATTGTAAACTGTATTGAGAAAGAGCAACCACAGAGTTTCTTGCTGGTTCTTCTCGGTAGAAAGGGCATTCGAACCAGTGGTAGATTCATGATTCGAAAGCAGTTGTAAAAGTTTATTTGAATAAAAAATATTTATTTTCTATTTTCCTGTCAGAGAAGGGTTATAAGCCATAGGGCCGCCACGCTGGCCCATTACAAATTGGCAGACTTCACACACCTTTGAGGACATTATAGAGAACTCTCAGGTGTGCAGGTTTCCTCACTACAACACTACATGGGCAGTCTAATAGAAAAAAAAAACTAATTAGCTTAGATTAATTATTCATAGATCAGAAGTTTCTAACAAAGTCCCACTCCAATAGTGCGATGTAATTATTTTCTGCTGGTGATATAACGTTTTTGATGGCTATTGTGATGAATTATGACACCGTTTCACAACACAGTATGTTATTTTTTAGTAATTTTCTGCAAGCTTGTTGTAATAACTCGACCATACTGTATAGGAATATGCTTTCGGCTTGTCGTATTGACTATTGCGTGTCTAGGAGTATTAATTATTTATTATTTAAAGCTAATTAGTTAAATTTTATAAAAAAAACCTGCTTTTTCCAAAACTTCAAGTGTCCATCTTGGCTGGCTGTGATCACAAAGTCAGTCTTGGTGACCACAACATGTGTGACTACGTCTCTGTGCATGTAGCTCCTTTCATATGTCTCCGACGATGGCAAGTTTTCCAGATATAGAGATTCAAACTCCAACACTGAAAATTATTATCAACTAGCTGATGCCCGCGACTTCGTCTGCGTGAATTTAGTTTTTAAAATGCCTCGGGATCTCTTTGATTTTGCGGGATAAAAAGTAGCCTGTCACTCTCCAGGTCAACTATAGGTATCCTTGCAAAAAATCACGTCGATCCGTAGCTCTGTTCGGACGTGATTGAAGGAGAAACCATCACACTTTCGCATTTATAATATTTCACATATAAGGTGCAAGTGCATATAGTTGACGTGGTTTTTTACACAGGTAATGTTGAGGACCTGAAAAATAACACACGCTACTTTTTGTCCCGGGAACATACATTTAAACGACCGCGCCACTACAAAGTATATAATTTATTGTTGATTTTTCGATAAAATTTAAATGGGACCACCTGGGACCCTTTGAAACAAAAAAGAATTTTCCAAATCGGTTCAGGTGTCGTCGAGTAATCGGTGAACATACATAAAAAATATTCCGTTAAATTGAGATCCTCCTCCTTTTTTGAAGTCGGTTAAAATAATAATAAAAATTAGTTTAAATTCAACGAAGTTATGGAGTAAAACAGTCAAAATAGTTCAACCTCTATCTCAGAGAACATACATCCATCCATCCATACATCCCTATACTACATCTACACAAACATACATCCGTATACAATACAATATACATCCATCCTCACAAACTTAACACTAACTTAACAACATTAATAATATTAGTGGGATAAGTAGGATCGAATATAGTTAATGTAGTAATGTAGTTTATACATACATGCATACACACATAGATATGTACATACATGCATGCATACATACATACATACATACATACATACATACATACAATATACATACATACACACACACACATACATACATACATGCCTGCATACATATATACATACATACACGCATACATACATGCATGCATACATACAAACATGCATACATGCATACTTGCATACATACACACATACATACATGTATGCATGCATGCATATCACCGCATAATTTACGGATAAATTTGTGAAAAGTAGGGAGCAGGTATCCCACGGGAACTGTTTGTTTTCCCGGGATAAAAAGTAGCCGTTGTTACTTTTCAGTTCCTCAACTATGCCTATCCCAAAAATCACGTCAATATGTAACTCCCTTGGCACATAATTGAAGGATAAAAATGTGAAAGTACCATACGAATCCCGGGATAAAAAGTAGCCTTTTCACTTTTCAGGTCCTCAACTATGCCTATCAAAAAAACCATGTCAATCTGTAACTCCGTTGGCGCATAATTGAAGGATAAATATGTGAAAAGTAACAAACGAATAACCTGCGGGAACTGTTTGTTTTCCCGGAATAAAAAGTAGCCTTTTCACTTTTCAGGTCCTCGACTATGCCTATTCAAAAAACCACGTCAATCTGTAACTCCGTTGGCGCATATAAAGGATTAATATGTGAAAAGTAGCATACGAATATCCCGCGGGAATTGTTTGTTTTCCCGGGATAAAAGTAGCCTTTTCTCTTTTCAGGTCCTCAAATATACCCATACAAAAAACCACGTCAATCTGTAACTCCGTTTGCGCAAAATTGAAGGATAAATATGTGAAAAGTAGCATACTAATATCCCGCGGGAACTGTTTGTTTTCCCGGGTTTAAAAGTAGCCTTTGTCACTATTTAAGTCCTCAACTATGCCTATCCAATAAACCACGTCAATCTGTAACTCCGTTGGCGCATAATAATTGAAGGATAAATATGCGAAAAGTAGAATACTAATATCCTGCTGGAACTGTTTGTTTTCCCGGGATAAAAAGTAGCCTTTGTCACTTTTCAGGCCCTTAACTTAACCTATACAAAAAAAAACACATTTTGAAGGACAAATGCGTAAAAAATAGCGATGCTATCCCGCAGGAACTGTTTGCTTTTCCGGGATAAAAAGTAGCCTATGTGCTATTCCAGACTATAATCTATGTCTGTGCCAAATTTCAGCAAAATCGGTTCATTAGTTGTCGCGTTAAAGAGTAACAAACATCCATCCATCCATCCATCCATCCAACCAAACATCCATACATCCATCCTCACAAACTTTCGCATTTATAATATTAATAGGAATAGGATAGGATATAAGTAGGAGGAAGTAGGGTAGTCGGATAGGTAGTAGGAATAAACATACATACATACATACATTCATACATACATATATACATACATACATACATACATACATACATACATACATACATACATACATACATAAATGCCGCGTAATTAAAAGATAAATATGTGAAAAGTAGCATACTAATATCCCACAGGAACCGTTTGTTTTCCCGGGATAAAAAGTAGCCTATGTGCTATTCCAGACTATAATCTATGTCTGTGCCAAATTTCAGCAAAATCGGTTCATTCGTTGTCGCGTTAAAGAGTAACAAACATCCATCCATCCATCCATCCATCCAAACATCCATACATCCTCACAAACTTTCGCATTTATATCCTACATACACATACATACATACATACATTCATACATACTTACATACATTCATACATTCATACATACTTACATACATACATACATACATACATACATACATACATACATACATACATACATACATACATACATACATACATACATACATACATACATACATACATACATACATACATACATACATACATACATACATACATACATACATACATACATACATACATACATACATACATACATACATACATACATACATACATACATACATACATACATACATACATACATACATACATACATACATACATACATACATACATACATACATACATACATACATACATACATACATACATACATACATACATACATACATACATACATACATACATACATACATACATACATACATACATACATACATACATACATACATACATACATACATACATACATACATACATACATACATACATACATACATACATACATACATACATACATACATACATACATACATATGTATTACATACATACATACATACATACATACATACATACATACATACATACATACATACATACATACATACATACATACATACATACATACATACATACATACATACATACATACATACATACATACATACATACATACATACATACATACATACATACATACATACATACATACATACATACATACATACATACATACATACATACATACATACATACATACATACATACATACATACATACATACATACATACATACATACATACATACATACATACATACATACATACATACATACATACATACATACATACATACATACATACATACATACATACATACATACATACATACATACATACATACATACATACATACATACATACATACATACATACATACATACATACATACATACATACATACATACATACATACATACATACATACATACATACATACATACTGTTACATAGAGTAAAAATAGATGTCTTAGCATTATGCATGTATGGTCTGTATTAGACGAAGTGGTTTATTATCTTTTACTGTTGTGTGTAATGTCACTGTCCTGTCAGCCTGCAGAGACCACGAACAAGATAGTCAGCCTGTACCTATTTAATTATATTAAGTCAAAAGTCTAAGTTAATAAACTAATCGAAAATCATCGAGCCGTTGATTATTAAAGCCCCAATGTAACATGGTGTCAGAAGTGCCGAAGGACTGGAAGATGTCGACTAAGGACACATTTGTCAACACACAGCCACGGATTAAGGCAAGTAAGTCCAAAATGTCGGACATGTTGCCGATGGCCATGACCTTAGCGCCGATAGACTTAGCGTCGAACAACTTGCCATTAGCATGGAAAAAGTGGCTCACGAAACTACGAGTTTATCTAAGGGCCAACAACTTAGAAGAAGAAGCAGACAGTAGGAAGGTGGCAATTCTTTTACAATTCATAGGATCCGAGGCACTCGAAATCTTTTATTCTTTTGGTCTAGACCTGGATGAATTATCTTTTGACGACCTATGCGATAGATTTGACAAATATTTTACGCCTAAAATTAATGTCACGGTTGAGCGTCACAAACTTTTTAGTAGGAAACAGGCACCAAATGAGTCAATCGACACATACGTCACAGACATAAAAAATATTAGTCACTTTTGTGAATTTGGAGAACTCCGGGAGGATCTATTAAAAGATATTTTCAGTTGGAACTGTAACAACACTTACTATAAAGAAAGGATTTTGATAGAAAAACCCAAGACACTAGATGGAGCTATCGATATAGCCAAAAGATGTGAAGCAACCAAGCAGCAAACAAAAGCTTTGGAGGATGCATCACTACACTTTATTGGAAGAGTCTCTAGATCCCCAACCCGTCATGAAGCATCAAGACCCAGGAGTACAACGAGATACCAGCGTTCATCATCAAACACATCAAGAACTAGGAACACATGTGATCGGTGTGGACAAGTTCACAGGTACAAGTGTCCCGCAATAGGTGCTCAGTGTAGAAAATGTAAAAAATTTAACCATTTTGCTCATCTCTGTAGGTCTAAACTGATAAAACGTGTTCAATGTGAAGAAACAAATGTGTTGGACAATAATGATAATTCTCTGTATGTCGGGTCTATTTATTGCATTCAAAATAATGAGTCAAAGCCATGGAATGTTGATATATTAATTAATAATGTTAATGTGAATTTTCTTCTAGATACAGGTGCAGACACAAACATAATATCCATACACACATTTAACAAACTGAACATATCACATGATACTATTTGCAAAAGTCCCAATACATTATCTACCTTCAGCGGAGAGGTTATACCCCTTGTAGGTCAATGTCAGTTGTCAGTTACGTTCAAAAACAAGGCTTATACTGTTAAATTTCATATAGTAGACATAAAATGCCAAAATATAATAGGTAGAGACACATGTAGGTCATTAAATCTAGTCAAAAAAGTAAATAGTGTATCCTTCCAGACTATAACCTGTCAAGAGATAGTTGATGCAAACTCAGACTTATTTGAAGGATTAGGCTGTCTCTCAAATTTTCAGTGTGAGCTAACTTTGAAACCAAATGCAACCCCATTTATAGAGGCATGCAGAAGGGTACCATTCCAACTACAACAACCATTAAAGCAAGAGCTGGAAGCCATGGAGCAAAGTGGAGTTATTCAAAGAGTTGAAGAACCTACGGAATGGGTAAGTGCACTAGTCGTAACTTCAAAAAAGAATGGTAAATTACGTTTATGTATTGATCCTAGAAAACTTAATCAGTCAATTTTAAGGTCTCATTTTCAATTTCCAACTCTAGATGAAATTAAATCAAGTCTCGCCGGAGCTCAATACTTTACAACATTAGATGCCAATAAAGGTTATTGGATGTTAAAATTAACAGAAGCTTCTTCAAAGCTATGTACATTTATTTCACCCTATGGACGTTACAGATTTACTAGACTACCTTTTGGTATCAATGCAGCCCCAGAGATATTTCACAGAGAAATGTTAAAAAGATTTGGTGATATTGATGGTGTCAAAATCATGATGGATGATTTTCTTATTTATGGTAGGACTGTGGAAGAGCATAACGAACGATTGAAAAAAGTTTTAGAAAGAGCACGTCAAATGAACTTAAGATTTAACAAAGAAAAGTCAGTCTTTTGTCAAGAACAAGTAAAATATTTAGGTCATATATTTAGTAAAGAAGGTGTACAAGTGGATAAGTCAAAAGTAGAAGCTATTTGCAATATGCGGAGTCCTAAGAATATTACAGAGTTACAAAGATTTCTTGGTATGGTCAACTATCTTGGTCCCTTTATCAAAAATTTGTCACAGGAAATAAGTCATTTAAGAACACTTTTGTCGAAAGATACGGTATGGTATTGGTCAGATCACCATGAAGCCCAATTTAATAACATTAAAAAGATAATTAGCTCTACACCAGTCTTAACATATTATGATCCGAACAGAGAATTAAATTTGTCTGTAGATTCATCAAAAGATGCTATGGGTGCGGTTTTGTCTCATGACAAACAACCAATTGCATATGCATCAGCGTCACTAACAAAGTGTCAGCAATCATACTCACAAATTGAAAAAGAATTGCTTGCAGTACTTTTTGGTTGTACCAAGTATCATCAGTACATTTATGGTCAGCGTGTAACAGTGGAAACCGACCACAAACCCCTTATAACATTGTTCAAAAAAGCATTATATGATATACCTCCAAGATTGCAGAGAATTATGCTAAGATTACAGCCATACGATTTAAATGTAGTATATAAACCAGGCAAATACTTATACATTGCAGATACATTATCACAAGCAGCATTGAATGAAACTTGTTTGTCAGAAGTAGATCAAGATATAGATCTACATGTCAATTTAATAATGTCCAATCTATCAGTCAGTCCTGAAAAATTAAAAGAGTTACAAGAGTCTACTGTCAAAGACCAAACTTTGAGCCAGATTATGCAATATTGTCAAAACGGGTGGCCTGAGCATAAAAGATCAGTGAGTCAGTCCGTCAAATGTTATTATAGTCTAAAAGATCAATTATATGTAATTGATAACATAGTATTCAAGTCCAATTGTATTTTAATACCTGAGTCAATGAGAGAATATATATTACAAATAATTCATTCTGGTCATCAAGGAGTAAATGCTTCTATTCGTCTAGCTAAAACTACAGTTTACTGGTCAAATATGCATACTGATATAGAAAAGTATGTAAGTCAATGTAATGTCTGTCTATCCTTTCGTAGAAATAATAGTAAAGAGCCTATTATCCAACATGAGTATGAAATCATACCATGGTATAAAGTTGGTGTAGATATTTTTGAGTTTGAAGGAACAAAATACTTAATTGTCGTAGACTATTACTCAAAGTATATAGAGCTTGCCATGTTAAAGTCAGGTTACACAGCTAGTCTAGTGATAACACAACTAAAGTCAATACTGGCAAGACATGGAATTTGTCAGATCTTGGTCTCGGACAACGGACCGCCTTTCAATAGTAAAGAATTTAGTTTATTTACCAAGGAATGGGATATAGAACACATAACTTCAAGTCCATATTTAAGTAGGTCCAATGGTCTAGTCGAAAGGTCAATTGGAACTATAAAAAACATATTAAGAAAGTGTATAACAGATAAGTCAGACATGTATTTAGCATTATTACTATATAGAAATACCCCTAAACTGAGTCAATACTCACCAGCTGAGCTGAGTATGTCTAGAAAGTTGCGTACAATCATTCCTACAGTAAAACATAATTTAAAACCTAGGCTTTGTGATGTTAAAAAGGTACAAAAAAGAAATGAAAGACAGAAGTCTTATTCTAAATTTTATTACAACAAACATACAAAAATATTAAAACCATTAGTTATAGGTGAAAAAGTCTTCTTCAAACACAAACCTGAAGATAAAAAGTGGTTGCCAGGAGTTATTTCTCAAGTAGGTCCTGAACCTAGAAGCTATGTCATTGATAGTGAACAAGGTAGATTCAGGAGGAACCGCCAGTTTATCTTGAAACAGTCAGTTTATACACCACACTCTAAGAAACACACAACACAGTCTAATCAGCACACAGCACAGCCAGCATCTGAAAATAAACACACAGTATCAGATCCTCATATACAGCAGCATTCAAATGTAAGATCTCGCTATGGACGTGTTTATAAACCAGTTAATAGGTATGGTGTTGTAACATATTAAACTTTATTATATAATTTATACAATACCTAATACAAATAATTTAGTCTAAAATAGGTTGGTTTGTTTAATAATCGTTTACAATAATTTATTTTTCTTTTGTGATTGTTTACATTTCAAATGTCGTGTGACAATGCTAATGTCAATGTCATGATCAAAATGAATCATGGAACTAGGAAGTACGACTACCTACGTTTAAAATGAAACCATGTTTTCGTGATACTTAAATTAAATTGTAATAGTAATAAGTACTTACCTTATGTAGTTCTAACTTATATCCTTAGATCATAGATACTAAGCCTGTAAATCATAGTTTAAAAATAAAAAAATAAAAAAGAAGGGAAGAAAGGTTAAGGAATTATTTTGTAAAAAAAAAAAAAGGAAGATGTTACATAGAGTAAAAATAGATGTCTTAGCATTATGCATGTATGGTCTGTATTAGACGAAGTGGTTTATTATCTTTTACTGTTGTGTGTAATGTCACTGTCCTGCAGAGACCACGAACAAGATAGTCAGCCTGTACCTATTTAATTATATTAAGTCAAAAGTCTAAGTTAATAAACTAATCGAAAATCATCGAGCCGTTGATTATTAAAGCCCCAATGTAACACATACATACATACATACATACATACATACATACATACATACATACATACATACAGACATACATACATACATACATACATACATACATACATAAATGCCGCGTAATTAAAAGATAAATATGTGAAAAGTAGCATACTAATATCCTACAGGAACCGTTTGTTTTCCCGGGATAAAAAGTAGCGTTTGTCATTTTTCAGGCCCTTAACTTCACCTGTGCAAAAAATCACGTAAATCTAAAACTCCATTGCGCGTATTTTGAAGGACAAATGCGTAAAAATTAGCGATGCTATCCCGCAGGAACTGTTTGCTTTTCCGGGATAAAAAGTAGCCTATGTGCTATTTATTCCAGACTATAATCTATGTCTGTGCTAAATTTCAGCAAAATCGGTTCATTCGTTGTCGCGTTAGAGTAACAAACATCCATCCATCCATCCATCCATCCAAACATCCATACATCCATCCATCCATCCAAACATCCATACATCCTCACAAACTTTCGCATTTATAATATTAGTAGGAAGTAGGATAGGATCCATCCATATATCCATTCTCACAAACTTTCGCATTTATAATATATAAGTAGGAGGAAGTAGGGTAGTCGGATAGGTAGTAGGAATATACATACATACATACATACCGGGATAAAAAGTAGCCTATGTGCTATTCCAGATTATAATCTATGTCTGTGCCAAATTTCAGCAAAATCGGTTCATTCGTTGTTGCGTTAGAGAGTAACATCCATCCATCCATCCAAACATCCATACATCCTCACAAACTTTCGCATTTATATCCTACATACACACATACATACATACATACATACATACATACATACATACATACATACATACATACATACATACATACATACATACATACATACATACATACATACATACATACATACATACATACATACATACATACATACATACATACATACATACATACATACATACATACATACATACATACATACATACATACATACATACATACATACATACATACATACATACATACATACATACATACATACATACATACATACATACATACATACATACATACATACATACATACATACATACATACATACATACATACATACATACATACATACATACATACATACATACATACATACATACATACATACATACATACATACATACATACATACATACATACATACATACATACATACATACATACATACATACATACATACATACATACATACATACATACATACATACATACATACATACATACATACATACATACATACATACATACATACATACATACATACATACATACATACATACATACATACATACATACATACATACATACATACATACATACATACATACATACATACATACATACATACATACATACATACATACATACATACATACATACATACATACATACATACATACATACATACATACATACATACATACATACATACATACATACATACATACATACATACATACATACATACATACATACATACATACATACATACATACATACATACATACATACATACATACATACATACATACATACATACATACATACATACATACATACATACATACATACATACATACATACATACATACATACATACATACATACATACATACATACATACATACATACATACATACATACATACATACATACATACATACATACATACATACATACATACATACATACATACATACATACATACATACATACATACATACATACATACATACATACATACATACATACATACATACATACATACATACATACATACATACATACATACATACATACATACATACATACATACATACATACATACATACATACATACATACATACATACATACATACATACATACATACATACATACATACATACATACATACATACATACATACATACATACATACATACATACATACATACATACATACATACATACATACATACATACATACATACATACATACATACATACATACATACATACATACATACATACATACATACATACATACATACATACATACATACATACATACATACATACATACATACATACATACATACATACATACATACATACATACATACATACATACATACATACATACATACATACATACATACATACATACATACATACATACATACATACATACATACATACATACATACATACATACATACATACATACATACATACATACAGACATACATACATACATACATAAATGCCGCGTAATTAAAAGATAAATATGTGAAAAGTAGCATACTAATATCCTACAGGAACCGTTTGTTTTCCCGGGATAAAAAGTAGCGTTTGTCATTTTTCAGGCCCTTAACTTCACCTGTGCAAAAAATCACGTAAATCTAAAACTCCATTGCGCGTATTTTGAAGGACAAATGCGTAAAAATTAGCGATGCTATCCCGCAGGAACTGTTTGCTTTTCCGGGATAAAAAGTAGCCTATGTGCTATTTATTCCAGACTATAATCTATGTCTGTGCTAAATTTCAGCAAAATCGGTTCATTCGTTGTCGCGTTAGAGTAACAAACATCCATCCATCCATCCATCCATCCAAACATCCATACATCCATCCATCCATCCAAACATCCATACATCCTCACAAACTTTCGCATTTATAATATTAGTAGGAAGTAGGATAGGATCCATCCATATATCCATTCTCACAAACTTTCGCATTTATAATATATAAGTAGGAGGAAGTAGGGTAGTCGGATAGGTAGTAGGAATATACATACATACATACATACCGGGATAAAAAGTAGCCTATGTGCTATTCCAGATTATAATCTATGTCTGTGCCAAATTTCAGCAAAATCGGTTCATTCGTTGTTGCGTTAGAGAGTAACATCCATCCATCCATCCAAACATCCATACATCCTCACAAACTTTCGCATTTCATACATACATACATACATACATACATACATACATACATACATACATACATACATACATACATACATACATACATACATACATACATACATACATACATACATACATACATACATACATACATACATACATACATACATACATACATACATACATACATACATACATACATACATACATACATACATACATACATACATACATACATACATACATACATACATACATACATACATACATACATACATACATACATACATACATACATACATACATACATACATACATACATACATACATACATACATACATACATACATACATACATACATACATACATACATACATACATACATACATACATACATACATACATACATACATACATACATACATACATACATACATACATACATACATACATACATACATACATACATACATACATACATACATACATACATACATACATACATACATACATACATACATACATACATACATACATACATACATACATACATACATACATACATACATACATACATACATACATACATACATACATACATACATACATACATACATACATACATACATACATACATACATACATACATACATACATACATACATACATACATACATACATACATACATACATACATACATACATACATACATACATACATACATACATACATACATACATACATACATACATACATACATACATACATACATACATACATACATACATACATACATACATACATACATACATACATACATACATACATACATACATACATACATACATACATACATACATACATACATACATACATACATACATACATACATACATACATACATACATACATACATACATACATACATACATACATACATACATACATACATACATACATACATACATACATACATACATACATACATACATACATACATACATACATACATACATACATACATACATACATACATACATACATACATACATACATACATACATACATACATACATACATACATACATACATACATACATACATACATACATACATACATACATACATACATACATACATACATACATACATACATACATACATACATACATACATACATACATACATACATACATACATACATACATACATACATACATACATACATACATACATACATACATACATACATACATACATACATACATACATACATACATACATACATACATACATACATACATACATACATACATACATACATACATACATACATACATACATACATACATACATACATACATACATACATACATACATACATACATACATACATACATACATACATACATACATACATACATACATACATACATACATACATACATACATACATACATACATACATACATACATACATACATACATACATACATACATACATACATACATACATACATACATACATACATACATACATACATACATACATACATACATACATACATACATACATACATACATACATACATACATACATACATACATACATACATACATACATACATACATACATACATACATACATACATACATACATACATACATACATACATACATACATACATACATACATACATACATACATACATACATATGTATTACATACATACATACATACATACATACATACATACATACATACATACATACATACATACATACATACATACATACATACATACATACATACATAAATGCCGCGTAATTAAAAGATAAATATGTGAAAAGTAGCATACTAATATCCTACAGGAACCGTTTGTTTTCCCGGGATAAAAAGTAGCCTTTGTCATTTTTCAGGCCCTTAACTTCACCTGTGCAAAAAATCACGTAAATCTAAAACTCCATTGCGCGTATTTTGAAGGACAAATGCGTAAAAATTAGCGATGCTATCCCGCAGGAACTGTTTGCTTTTCCGGGATAAAAAGTAGCCTATGTGCTATTTATTCCAGACTATAATCTATGTCTGTGCTAAATTTCAGCAAAATCGGTTCATTCGTTGTCGCGTTAAAGAGTAACAAACATCCATCCATCCAAACATCCATACATCCATCCATCCATCCAAACATCCATACATCCTCACAAACTTTCGCATTTATAATATTAGTAGGAAGTAGGATAGGATCCATCCATATATCCATTCTCACAAACTTTCGCATTTATAATATATAAGTAGGAGGAAGTAGGGTAGTCGGATAGGTAGTAGGAATATACATACATACATACATACCGGGATAAAAAGTAGCCTATGTGCTATTCCAGATTATAATCTATGTCTGTGCCAAATTTCAGCAAAATCGGTTCATTCGTTGTTGCGTTAGAGAGTAACAAACATCCATCCATCCATCCATATATCCATTCTCACAAACTTTCGCATTTATAATATATAAGTAGGAGGAAGTAGGGTAGTCGGATAGGTAGTAGGAATATACATACATACATACATACATACATACATACATACATACATACATACATACATACATTCATACATACTTACATACATATATACATACATACATACATACATAAATGCCGCGTAATTAAAAGATAAATATGTGAAAAGTAGCATACTAACATCCCACAGGAACCGTTTGTTTTCCCGGGATAAAAAGTAGCCTTTGTCATTTTTCAGGCCCTTAACTTCACCTGTGCAAAAAATCACGTAAATCTAAAACTCCATTGCGCGTATTTTGAAGGACAAATGCGTAAAAATTAGCGATGCTATCCCGCAGGAACTGTTTGCTTTTCCGGGATAAAAAGTAGCCTATGTGCTATTCCAGACTATAATCTATGTCTGTGCCAAATTTCAGCAAAATCGGTTCATTCGTTGTCGCGTTAAAGAGTAACAAACATCCATCCATCCATCCAAACATCCATACATCCTCACAAACTTTCGCATTTATAATATTAGTAGGATTTACTACAATCTTCTTCTTTGTCAACCAATAGACATCCACTGCTGGACAAAGGTCTCTTGCATGGATTTCTACAGGCCTCAGTCTTGCGCCGCCTGAACCCAGCCGCTCCCTGCGACTTGTTTGATGTCATCGGTCCACCTAGTGGGGGGGCTGCCAACGATGCGCTTCCCAGTGCGGGGTCGACACTCCAGCACCTTGGGACCTCAACGACCATCAGCTCTTCGGACTATGTGGCCCGCCCATTTCCACTTCAGTTTCACAACTCGCTTATCATTTCATTCAATATTTATAAATTTAGCTTGATAGCCACGGTTAAAGTATCCCACATACTACGTTCCGTTACTACAGCTATCATGTGTTTGATGCGGGTTGTTACGTTCCCTCAAATATGGTTGAGCGAAGCAATGGCTGGGTCATGTGTCATGATCGTGAACGGGTGCCACCAGCAGCATTGGGGCTAATTTCTGTCTGCCCATCTTAACATGTGTTGAATTATAATTAGAAATAAATACTTATGCTTTTGTGGAACTTCCCCTCATTGTGGAAACTCTGCATACATAGAATAATATCTATTAAGTATATTGTAAAAGTATTTTGAAAAGAGCAACTGCCGAGTTTCTTCCAAACCAGTGGTAGACTCATTGACGATTCAAAAGTACTTGTGAAAGTTTATTTGAATAAAAAACATTTCTATTCTATTCTATTCATGAAGAAATCATGAAGAATGGTCAGCATATTATCTGTAAAATTATATTATTATCCTATTAGTAGGCTAGTAGGGCTAGGATTAGGTGATTCACAAGTCCAGTAGAATAAGTTATGGAGTATCGTCATTTTTATAGGAATCCTTAGGTACCTTTGCGTCTCTTAGGTTTCGGTTCAGTGGCTGATGCTGCCTCTGAAGGCATGGGACCTATCCATCCGTCCCCATCGTCTGCTTCCTCAGACTTCTCTGGACTATTAGGGATTTCCTTTCCAGACATTTTAATAAAGAACTGGAAAGGAAAACAATAATAATATTAATTCATTAGATATTTATTTCATCACACGAGTTAACTTTAGTCTTATTCGAATGCAATTTGCTATTTTCATTTGGTACCTCTTAATCACTATGTACTATATTCTTTGATCACCACTAAATAGTCACATATATTGTAGTAGGTACCTACTAGTAGTGGGCGTTTTGTAACGTAATCGGTTCGCAAAACTAGTTGTGGGACTGATAATCGAATACGTAGTTTCGTGGTTCAGAATGTAACGATTATTTTACGTAAGCACTTCATAAACAACGCGTTGAGGTGACGCGGCGCGTAACCGAATCACAGACACTGGGTACTTCAACTCACATCACTTATCACATCCACTTAAACAAGTTACAAGTTACAACCACTTCAATTCATTGTATGCGTATGACACACTTAACATATTTCGCCGACGTCTCGGGATATTTGAGCTAGCGAGCAGGTAGGTCGGCTGGTACATAATCCGTACAATAAAAATAATGAGTTATAGTTTGTTTTACTACAAACTTTGACTTGTGCGTTATGTGCTTGCGACAAAGTTCATTATGTTTCTTAAGTATGTAGGTATGTTTCTTTAATAATAGTTGTCGCGAGAAAACTTGACCTGAATTTTAGACTTATTTTATTAGTTTACCTGAGTAATGGACTATTGATGCACGTTGCGTCACGTGCATATCTAACACACAGTTAACATTCTTACTAGTATTATAAATGCTTAGGTAAATGTGTTTGTTTGTTGATTTTTTGTTGGTGTTTTGGTTTGTTGGTTTTTTGGTTTGCCCTTCAATCACGCCGCAACACGGCTACGGATCGACGTGATTTTTGCATGGTTATATGGTATGGTTTGTATACCATGGATTTTAAAAACTTAATCCACGCGGACGAAGTCGCGGGCATCAGCTAGTAATATTTAAATGTAAAACTAGATCCAAATTGATTTAAAATTAACTAAAAATTGCATATTTATGTACCTATATTGTATAAGTATACATAATAGACCTACTTTAAAAAGTGTTCTGTAAAAAATAACTCATAAATATACATTAAATTTCTAAAATCTAAAATATTAACTTCTAAATACGCCTGCATAACGTAAACAATAAAAAAATATATAAAATACTCAAATTTCTAATCCATAGATTTGCCAGTTCTAAGCCTGGATAGAGGAGGAAAGTTCATTCACTTACTAAATTTTTCATTCGTTTATTTACTATATTGCCCGATTGGACAAAATTATTTAAAATTTAAAATAATAAATAAAATTGATCATTCACGTAACAGTTTATATCTTGTAGATGATATATCGTCTCTATAGTCGTAAGCGTAACGATCATGTAAGTAGTAGGTGTACAAATCGCCGCTTTGTTTATGGATGTAACTAGTTACGAAAATAATCGTTACTGAAACAGATTACGCGTACCCGCGAAACTACGTACAACCATGGTAGGTAGGAAATGGAGGTGCCTTACCTACAAAAATCGGGTGCATACCTACAGAAAAAAACTCATAAAATGGCCGCCCATTAGGGAGTGTGCTTCGAAACTATCGACATCGATAAGGAGTGAAGCGATAATCAAGCATTTATGTATACGTAGTATTTATAGGTTATAATAATTACGTAACGTACGTTTGTACTCTATCAGGTACATATTATTCGCGTGGATTTAGGTTTGTACTCTATCAGGTACATATGGATTTAGGTTTTTAAAGATCTTGGAATATCCAAACAGTTTCGCTGCCGTTTTGTGAAATTGAAAGAGATCACCATATATAAAAAAGTACTCATTTATAAATTATAATATGTATCAATCGTTTGTTAATTATAAACCACTATTTCTTTTCATTAAAAGAGCAACTTGCTGGCTCATAGTAGTAGAATTTCTTTCTATAAGCGGTGGTAGAGTCGAAACATGACGTGCTTAGCATGAGACAGCTATCTGCATGCCCTACATATAAATAAACAAATATAGAATACTAGTTGACCCGGCGAACTTCGTACCGCCAACTTGTATTTTATATAAATAAAACAAATAAACTATCCTAATAAAAAAAAACTATCCTATCTTTCAAATTGGACTAAATTACAGATAGTAACGAAGTTTGATCAAAATCACTTTAATTTAAATTTAATTTTATATCACACAATATATTATTATCACACAAGTTAAATAGTTTAGGAGTCCATCGTGGACAAATAACGTGACACGTAATTTATATATATTACTAGCTGACCCAGCGAACTTCGTACCGCTTCTTATCTATATAAATAAAACAAATAAACTATCCCAATTCAAAAACTATCCTATCTTTTAAGTTGGACCAAATTACAGATAGTTACGAAGTTTTATAAAAATCGGTTAAAATCGGTAATTGAATTGCACAGGGATTATTATTAAATCCACCTCTTGCTCTTACCGCAGAAAAGAAATGTATCACACGATCTTTTCATATTTTATGTAGAGGGATGTGTGTTATATTTATATTTTCCACGCCTATAGCACCCATCCATTTTTTTCTTTAAGTTTTCACTAGCCGGAAACGACAGCAGAAAACACGGACATTATCATCTATTAGAGGTATTAGATTCTAGCATTTATTATCTATGTGAAGTATTAAAATAACCGGACAAATGATATAAATTTCAACTATAAACACCAAACTTCTTGTATTATCTGATAATATGGTGATGAGCAGTACCTAATGCATTAGAATTTATTCAACTCGTTTAACGTCACCTATAATAATATCGACAAGTCGATACTCCATTGACACAAATCCAATAACACGCAACTACTTGACAGGCTGACAGCTGAAGTTCAACATGAAGGTACCAAATACATGGAGATGAAGTATATAAAGTAAATAGTAGTCAAGCCGGGTGCCGTCCGCCATTTTACGTGCTTTATGTACAATACATTATGTATTCACTTTTTGGTTGTACTTCAGCTGTCAAGTAATTGCGTGTTGCGGATTATTGTTGATTAACTTTAAAAATAACAAATAATAGCATAAATTATCATCAAGTTCGTGTGTAGGAACATAATTTCAATATGCCTATGTGTAGCATCAGGCATTGTGGTTCCCAGAAGAACAAAAAGTGGCCTGGATTGTCTTTTCATAGGTTAGTAACTATTTTTGTTGTAAAAGTTATAAATTTCTTTGATATCTTTCCAATAATGTTAATATAGTGAACGTGTAGGCATTTAACTGTCCATATCAATTTGTAACTAACACTAATATATATTATTTACGTTGCAATAGGTACATGCATGTAATGTAAACATGAGCCTTAGGGATGTCCATTGTTCATGTGTGAATCGACTTGTCGATATTAATATAGCTGACACTAAACTGACTTAACGTTTTGAATAAGTCATCACCATATCAGATAATTCATGTTTGGTGTTTATAAATGGTTTTAATTGAAATTTCTAACCATTTGTCTACTTATTTTAATATACTTCTTATAAATTCTATACATATAAATAGATGACGGACGTCCACTATCATCACATTGAATGTGATGTGTGATGTTGGTTAAGATTTTTTGCTTCCCACGGGAACACCTTAATTTTCCGGGATGTTTAGTAGACTGGCAGACAGACACATTTTCGCATTTATAATATTAGTATGGATTCAAGTAATATAATATGTACTTATGTAGTTCTTATCTTCAGGTTTCCAGCTAATGAAAAGTTAAAGAAAAAATGGATTGATGCTATTGGTGTGGAAAATATAAATCTTCATCATAAAATTCTTTGGGTTTGTTCAAAACATTTTGAAGAGAGAAATTTCAATAGAACTCTTGATGTTGTGAGATTGCGAGATAATTCAGTACCCTCGCTTTTTATGGTGGTAAATATTGATTTTTTTATTTGGAATTTGAGAGTAATTTTTAGACTTCTATCATAGATTCTTTTATTAGTATGGTATTGAACAGTTAGCATAACTACTTTAAAAGATTTTTATAGATTTTGGCAGAATTTTTCTTTTATTTACTGTAATAATGTAATAATTATTATTAAATTAAGAATAGGATTAAAAGACAGGATAAATAATTTATAAAAGTCCTATGCTTACAAGTTAGAGACTTTAACTAAAACTACTTGTATAGCCTGTCTTGCAAATTATCACTTAAGTGTGTAAAAGGGGGATGAAAATTTGAATATAATTGTAGTCCACGTAAACAAATCGCGCGCTTAAGCTTGTTTCCAATAAGTATATTTACAAATTATAATATTCTTTTACAGACATCAAATTCACCGAATACATCTGTTCTAACTGAACATGAAAATGTTCAAGAATTTGCTGGAACATTGTCACAGGCACAGAATATTAGTCAAGATGTAGCTTGTAGAGAGGTAATTCTTTTTGCTTATCATATTATACTAAAGTGACTACCAAGCTACATACAGTAATATGTTGATGGTACTGTGACAGAAAATCTAATATAAGCACCAATAATGAAAAATGTACAGGCACTAAGTCACTAACACAAAATCTGAAACCATTTTTTTTCAATGTGTATGGATTATTATATATAACCTGGATAACTCAAACCATAAGGATTAAACTTTTTTAGTTTCAAAATTTTAGGGTTTTATAAAATACTAGCTGTTGCCCGTAACTTTGTCCATCTGGTTTTTTAGTTCCTGGGAGATCTCTTTAATTTTCTGGGATAAAAATAGCCTTAAAGGAAAGAGTAAGAGACATCCTTCCATCCATCCATCCTCACAAACTTTCACATTTATAATATTAGTAGAATAACAAGATTAGTAGGATATTCAATTTAATTTCTCATCTTTGTGAAAAAATGTTAAACAAGCAAGATATAAAATCTTTTACAGACATCAAATTTATCGGCTCTATCCTATTCAATTGAAAAGGACAATGGCGAAGAACTATATAATATGGATACTGGAACATTGCCACAGTCACAGAATGTTACTCAGGACATGGCTTGCGCAGAGGTAATTCTTTACAAAAATATATAATATGGTAAATGGTAAAAGCTGGATATCTGGAATCACAAGAATTTATCACTTAAAGGTCTATAATCTATATTATGATTCCACCAGTCATCAGAATATTATCAGAATATGTTGTGTGTAACATTATAAATAGAGATATTGCAGTATTAATAATGACCATAATATATGTTATGATAAAACTGGATAATTTGAATCTATATGTTATTTTTGAAATATTTAGGAGTTTATAAAATATATTATTTGATTATAATTTCGCATCTTCGCATCTTGAGAATAAATAAATGTTACCCGGTTTTTTAATGAGTTGATTTTGATTTTTTGATTTCGAATTAATTTCACTTAATATTTTATTACAGATATCAAATACAACCACCACATCTATGCTAATTGAGAAGGAACATGCGCAACAATTGCATCTTTTTGCCGGAACATCGACACAGTCACAGAATATTACTCAAAATTTGGCTTGTGCAGAGGTAGTTAGTTTTATATGTCTATACTAATATTATAAAGAGGAAAGATTTTTTTGTTTGTTTGTACCGAATTAGCTCTGTAACTACTAGTCCGATTTTAACCATTTTTTCACCAATAGAAAGCTAAGTTATCAGGAAGTAACATAGGCTATAATTTATTTTCAAAAAAATTAGAGATCCTTAAGAAAATTGCAATAGTGTAACCCAAAGTAGCAAAATTTTGCCTATAAAATGCATTATTTGACGTGTGCTGAGAAAACTATTAATGATTCATAAAAATTATATACTACATGATTAAAGTACTTATTATTATCTACAAAAAAGTCCCTGAGTGAATATATCTAACTATCATATTTAGTCACAATAGTAGCTTTTGCGTTTTAAAATTTATCGTTATCGTATAGTATTAATTCTTCCTTCATCATCATCATTAGCAACCCATCAACGGCTCACTACTGAGCGCAGGTCTCTCAGAGAAGGGTTAAAGGCCATAGTCCACCACGCTGGCCCAATGCGAATTGATGGACTTCACACACCTTCGAGAACATTACGGAGAACTCTCAGATGTGCAGATTTCCTCAGGATGTTTTTCTTCACCGTTGAAGCAAGTGATAGTTAATTGCTTAAACGCACTTGACTCCGAAAAGTCAGAGGTGCGTACCCGGGATCGAACCTGCGACCCCCCGAATATGAGACCACAGTCCTAACCACTAGGCTATCACTGCTTCTATCAATTCTTCCTTACTAATACACAATTATAATTGCGAAAGTGTGTTTGTTTGTTGATTTGTCCGTCAATCACGCTGCAACAAAGTTACGAATTGACGTGATTTCTTGGATAGGCCAGAACCTGGAAGGTAATATAGGCATCCCGGAAAATTAAAGAGTTCCCGCGTGATTGTAAAACTAAATCCACGCGGACGAAGTCGCGGGCATCAGTTAGTATAATATAAATGCGAAAATGTTTATTGGTTTGTCCTTCAATCACGCCACAACAGAGCTACGGATCGACGAGATTTTTGCATGGGTATAGTTGAGGACCTGGAGAGTGACATAAGCTACTTTTTATCCCGGTAAATCAAAGAGTTCCCGAAGGACTTTAAAAACTATATCCACGCGGACGAAGTCGCGGGCAACTGCTAGTATACTATATGATGCTAGTGACTTCGTCCGCGCTGATCAAGTTTTTTAATTCCCGGGGGAACTATTTAATCTGTCGGGATAACCTATGTCCTTTCCTGGGATGTACCTACCTCTATACCAAATTTCAACAAAATCAGTTGAATAGATGGGCCATTAAAGCATTACAAACAGACAGACAAAAACACTTCAAATTTATACCTAATATTGTACTTTTGATTAGTGCTTAACATGCGTTATAATTATTATGCGACTCGCGCGTATCGTCGCTATGGCTAGATAATACCACGTGACGTGCCACCGAAAACTGTCATCACTTTATTGCCCATAATTATTACAATATCATTTACTTAAAGGTTTATCGTCTGATACCTCGGGTTAATGCTTTCCCCTTAAAATCTTCTCTTAATATAATATAGACAACAAACAAATCTTAAAATATATTTAAAGGAAAAGGTGACTGACTGTTCTACGGACGCACAGCTCAAAGGACTGGACGGATCAGGCTGAAATTTGGCATTCAAATAGCTGTTATGACATAGACATCTGCTAAGAAAGATTCTTGAAAATTCAACTCCTAAGGTGGTAAAATAGGGCTTTCAAATTTGTGTGAAAATTGAACCTATAACGTGAGCGAAGCCGCGGGCAAAAGGTAGTTAAACATATTATATGAATACAAATATTATACAATATACATAGTGCACATCCAAGCGTGTGTGTGTCAAACTTAATTGGTTGCCGAACGATGCCTTATCCAATCCCATTTTTCCAGGTACTGTTAAATTCAAAAATTCTAAACATTTAATTGTCATTAATTTCAGATGCAGCGAAATATGAATAAAATAAAAGAACTCACAAAAACATGTATGATTCAACGCAACAAAATAAAACGGCTCAACGAAAAAGTGAGGAAAAGAAATAAGAAAATAGCAGTTTTAAATGATATCATAAAACATTTAAAGGAGACAAATAAAATTAACACTGAAGAGTCTCTGATTTTAAAAGAATGTGCAGGGCCAGAAGATTTCCTTAAACGCCAAGTAGCCAAATCAAAAGGGCTGCCTCTTAATAGAAAATATTCTGAAGAAATCAGAAAGTTTGCACTGACTTTGCATTTCCTGTCTCCAAAAGCATATAATTTTGTTAGGAACACATATAATACCTGCTTGCCACATACCCGAACATTGTGCAAGTGGTATGAGCACATTGATTGTGAGGCGGGCTTCACAAAAGAAGCGTTTGATTTCTTAAAACAAAAGGTAGCAGATAATCCTCACCCAGTGGTATGTAGCTTAATTTTTGATGAGATGGCGATTAGAAAGTCACTCACTTGGGACCCAAAAGCGCTAAAATATTACGGGCGCGTAGATTACGGCCACAACCTCGACAGTGACAGTCTCGAAGAAGCAAACCAAAGCCTCGTGATTCTTTTAAATTGTGTCAACGGTACTTGGAAGTTACCAATTGGTTATTTTTTTATAACAACACTAACTGGTGAACAAAAAAGTATTATTGTCAAGACGGCCATCCAGTTATGTGAAAATGTAGGAGTGAAAGTTGTGAGTATCACATGTGATGGTCCGGCTCCCAATTTTAGCATGTTTGAATGTTTGGGTAAAAACATTATGACTAATCCAAATTCTACAAGCTTTCAATGTAGTCATAGCCATATTCAAGCTTTCATCGACCCTTGCCACGCAATAAAATTAGTTCGTAATGCTTTTGGAGAGTTAAAAGTATTTATTGACCACATGGGTCGAAAAATTGATTTTAAATACTTGGAACTTTTACTGGAATTACAAGAAAAAAAAGGATTACACCTCGCTAATAAAATATCGAAGGCTCATGTCATATTCACTAAACAAAAAATGAAGGTCAAACTGGCTACACAATTATTTAGCAGTTCGGTTGCGGATGCGCTTGAATACTGTCGTAGCAAATTAAAAATTAAAGAATTCGAAGACTGCGAAGGGACGATTAACTTTATAAATATTATTAATGATGTTTTCGATGTTTTAAACAGCCATTTGATTCGCCCTCCAGGCTGGAAAAAAGCAATGTGTTCTGAAAACATTGGAATGGTGAGATCTTTATTTGAATATGCTATCGACTATCTACGGACCTTGACGCTTCCTTCAGGAGGACTCTTAGTGCAATGCCGCAGAAAAACTGGTTTCATTAGTTTTATTATTGATATGCACAGTGCACTGGGATTGTATGAATATTTAGTAGAGGACACGAAAATATTAAAATACATCCCACTATATAAAATAAGCCAAGACCATGTGGAACTTTTCTTTTCTGCAGTAAGGGCAAGAGGTGGATTCAATAATAATCCCAATGCAATTCAATTTCGTGCGGCTTATAAGAGATTACTGGTAAAAGCTGAAATAAAAGATGGCGGCATTGGGAATTGCGTTCCACTGGAACAAATAAATATTTTAACTTGTTCAAGCTATAACCCAGCTGAAACAATTAATGATCTAACAGATAAAAAATCCCTCATACAGATTGAAGAGGATCACAGCAACCTTTATGAGATGTACATCGACTATTTAGGCTCTGACTTGGACAGTTACACTGAAGGTGTTGTAGAATATATTGCAGGTTTTATTGCAAGAAAATTATCCAGAAAAATTAAATGTGATTTATGTGTAAGTTTGTTAAATGGCGATGAAAACACAAATACTTTAATTTATTTGAAGACAAGGGGTGGGCTTGTATATGCTTCTTATGGAGTACTAGATATTGTGAAAAAAGTTGAAAAATTGATAAAACCAATTTTAAATGATAAAACAATACCAGAAAACTATTACCTATATGTATTTAAGTTTCTCACTGAATTTTACAATACAGAAAATCTTTTCTGTCTGAAGAGTGACCATGAGCACAATACTAATCACCGATTGTTGCTCATAAAAAGTGTAATTAAAACATATTTAAACCTAAGATTCCGATATCATGGTACTAAAATAAATGATGCAGTGTCGCAAAGGAGTTTTTTAACTAAATTAATTTTATTCAGAAACGAATGAATAATATTTTAAACAAATTCACTAGCTCAGTAAAATTTGCTCACTCAGAGGAAAAAGTCTTTGATTTTAGAAAAGACAGTGGGCAAATATATACCAAATGTAAGGTAAATTGATAAAACAATAAAAATTAATGGAGAAAAACTTATAATTATTGAGAACGCCACACAGTGGGTCGAAACAGCTATATAAGGGTTTGATACCATCCTTGGCAGCGCTTGCGACCAAATTCGCTTAAAACTCTACCATTACTCGAAATCACTCGGACATATTTTGATGACCTTCTACACGCTTGAAAATCCAAGGTCACCCCCAGAAGAGCTGTGGCGCACAGTGGGTCGAAACAGCTATATGAGGGACATAGGATTTTTTGTTACAAATTCCATTTAAAAAAATACCTATCGAAAGACCTTGTCATTCTGATGAATAATTGTTATTAAACGTTTTTCTCTAAAATTGATAGTTTGCCCGGAAAAAAATATTTTCAGTTTTTGTTGTATGGAATGAAACAGAAACTGCTAAAATTTGGCTAAGTCTTGCTTTAAAACTACTTTATTCTTATTCTATGGCTTGTTGGCTATAACTCTATGCTATCAAACTTGCCCGTTCAAGAGTTATAAGAATCCGAAAATTTAAAAAAATATGATTTTTATTGATTTTATAGTGTCGTGGATTATCAAATATTTGACCAAAATAATGTGGTATATGAAAATTCTACGAATAAATATTGAAATTAACTTTAAAGCACTAGTTACCGAAGAGAAACTTATGAGTTAAGCACTTAAAAAAGAATATTTCATTGATTAAAACTGTAAAATAAATAAAAAAGACGTAAATTCAAACAAAGGATCTACAAAAATAAAACTTTCAAAATATAGCTTTCTTTATTTCTTTTTAACAATTCATTTTATTATGTATTTAATGTATCTCCTTAGGTAAACTGTCTTTGTTGTTGGAAACTAATTACAAACAGTGAATAATTAGCTAATCATCAGATAATTATAATATTTCATTCGCTGTTCTATTCTTTACGAATTATCTCATCTGCAAATTATCTTTTCTATTTGCTAATTACTATATTAGTAATGTAATTAAATTGAATGACTCCAGTTCCTTAATAATATACCTTAATGATAGGGATAGGCAGGAATAATTCCGACCTACATAAATAGGGGTTTCATTTAAATAAAATCTTTCAGAGATACGCATTTTGACTACCAAGACAACTTGCAGTGTACCTAAATATTTTTGTGACAAATATGGAAGGTCTAGTGAATAATTTGGATTTGTTCATGGTGTTACGAGAACAGTTTGGATCTTTGGCGGATAATAAAAATCTTTTTGAATACCTCAAAGAGACGCTGAATGTGAACTAGACTGAAGAAACAAGTAAAAATGTCCTGAAGTTTTGTCAGAAGTTTTGTTCAAATGTTTGTGGTAGATGGGAAAGATCAAATAGGACTCTTAGTAATTTTAAGACTTGCAAAAGTCAGAAAAAAGTTTATATATACTCACACCTGAAAAAGCGCTAGGCTCTCTCGATATCGCTTAACTTATCAAAATTAATTAATTAATTATATTGTGTATATATAAACGTTCTTCTGACTTATGCATATGCAAGTCTTCATCTTATCAATATCTTCAGAATGGTTTAGCAAATGTTCCATTATTTTACTTACTTCTTCGCAATCCCCACTACTTTTGAAATGTTTCATGGTAGCACTCTGTAACTCTTGTGGAGACACTGATTTGGCTAAGCTACTTTACTCGTCTACTTTTTTGCTTGTTAGACAGTTCTGCGAAGAATTTTCGTGGCATATATTGTGACGATGACGTTGAAGCTATTGGTGCAGATGGTACCAAAGTTTCTATATCTTTACTGACATCATCGGGTTGGAGATTTTCTGTTTGGGAGATAAGGTCTTCATTAAAGCAGATTCCAGCCAATCTCCATTTCTCTTCAAAAAATTACTAAGAGTCCTATTTGATCTTTCCCATCTACCACAAACATTTGAACAAAACTTCTGACAAAACTTCAGGACATTTTTACTTGTTTCTTCAGTCCAGTTCTCATTCAGCGTCTCTTTGAGGTATTCAAAAAGATTTTTATTATCCGCCAAAGATCCAAACTATTCTCGTAACACCATGAACAAATCCAAATTATTCACTAGACCTTCCATATTTGTCACAAAAATATTTAGGTACACTGCAAGTTGTCTTGGTAGTCAAAATGCGTATCTCTGAATGATTTTATTTAAATGAAACCCCTATTTATGTAGGTCGGAATTAATCCTGCCTATCCCTATCATTAAGGTATATTATTAGGGAAGTGGAGTCATTCATTTAATTACATTACTAATATAGTAATTAGCAAATAGAAAAGATACGAGATAATAAGAGACATGCACTTATAAGTTTCTCTTCGGTAACTAGTGCTTCAAAGTTAATTTCAATATTTATTCATAGAATTTTCATATGTCACATTATTTTGGACAAATATTTGATAATCCACATTATAAAATCAATAAAAATCATATTTTTTTTTAAATTTTCGGATTCTTATAACTCTTGAACGGGCAAGTTTGGGTGCGAGCTGATAGCAAAGAGTTATAGCCAACAAGCCATAGAATAAGAGTAAAGTAGTTTTAAAGCAAGACCTGTCTTGGACAAATTTTAGCAGTTTCTGTTTCATTCCATACAACAAAAACTGAAAATATTTTTTTCTGGGCAAACTATCAATTTTAGAGAAAAACGTTTAATAACAATTATTCATCAGAATGACAAGGTCTTTCGATATGTATTTTTTTTAATGGAATTTGTAACAAAAAAATCCTATGTCCCTCATATAGCTGTTTCGACCCACTGTGCGCCACAGCTCTTCTGGGGGTGACCTTGGATTTTCAAGCGTGTAGAAGGTCATCAAAATATGTCCGAGTGATTTCGAGTAATGGTAGAGTTTTAAGCGAATTTGGTCGCAAGCGCTGCCAAGGATGGTATCATGAAACATATGCACCATGAAAGAGTACAATATACTTATCAAGCGTGCTGAAAGGCATCAAAATCTGTCTGAGGAATTTTGAGTTACGATCTTGTTGTTAATATGATCCAAGAGCCGCCAAGGATGGGAGATATGCCTCATGAAAGAGTACAATGTAGTCATCAAGCGTGCAGGAAGTCATTAAAATCTGTCCAAGGGATTTCGAGCTATGCTCCATTATAGGGTTAATATGGTCCAAGAGCCGCCAAGGAAAAGGGTGGGAGAACTGGGAGATCTGCCAAATAAAAGCGTACAATGTTGTCAACGCGCGTGCAGAAAGTCATTAATATCCGTCAAAGGAATTTCGAGTTATGATCCTGTTTAGGCTTAATGTGGTCCAAGAGTCGCCAAGGATGGGAGATATACCTCATGAAAGAGAACAATGTAATCATTAATCGTGTAGAAGTTATCAAAATCTATCCGAAGGATTTTGAGTTATGATCTAGTTTAGGGCAAAAATGAGTCCAAGAGTTATCTTAGTATACCTTTTAAAAACCTTGTTTATTACTTTAAGGTGGCCGATTGTTATGATAAATAATTGAATAAATGGAATCTTTATTGACCAAAAACTGACTAATTTTAATATCCTAAGTTCTGCATATTTGAAGTCTGAAAATGGGTGCCTTTCGACCGGAGATGTGCTACGTTGCTAAGCTAGAGTTCGCGCCACGAAAAAGTCCCGCGGCAATTAGTGGAACTAATAGATTTTACATATAAGGGCATTCCGAACCAGTCATTTCAACGATCGAATTCAAGACGATTCAAAAGCACTTGTAAAAAAGTTTATTTGAATAAAAAAACATTTCTATTCTATTCGATGTAATAATTATTGCACATATATACGACTACTAGCGCCACCTGTACGGGACTTATTTCGTGGCGCGGTCTAGAATAGAATAGAATTATTTTTATTCAAATAAACTTTTTCAAGTGCTTTTGAATTGTCGGTGAGTCAACTACTCTCTATGTGTAGATGTAGATGTGTCCACAAATAGAAGCGTTTAATTTAAGATCTGGCGATCTGAGCTTATCATATAGCTTAAATTTTGGATTAATTTGTAACAAAGACTTGTTTTTTCTTGCTAATAATGTAAATAGTTGTGTGTTAGACACCATAGAATATAATAGAGTAGTTTTTATTCAAATAAACCTTTACAAAGTGATTTCGATTCAAAGCACTAATTTTATTTTTAATTGTGCCTTTGGATCCCTCATGCCTGTCTTCGTACTTACTAAGAATTAAAATGCTTTGAATCGCTTGATAAATAATTGTCCCACTGAATTTGGTAAGTTTTAATATTCATAAAATATGTCTGCTTACACTATTTTCAATTAAATACATATCCAAACACTAACTGTGTTTTATTTAATTTATTATTTGACTATCTCTAAAAACCTGGGTACGCGAATAATAGCTACGTGAAGTACCTATGTGTTTATAAAAATACGTAATTAGTATTACCTAAAACCTATAAATATCACGTACCTACTAGATGATGCTCGCGACTTGTCTGCGCGTTTTTTATTTGCGCAGGAACTGATTTTCCGGGACATAATGTAAGTAGCCTGTGTCCTTCCCCGGGATGCAACTTATCACTATCTTTTATCAAAATCTGAAGAAAAGTTGCCGTGAAAGCGTAGCAGACACACTTTCGTGTTTATAATATTATTATGTGCCGATTTTTCGAACGTCGAGTGACGTTTATCCGAGGAATAAATTGAGCGTTCTGAAAGTTTTTGTATTGAACATACTGTTAAAATATCGCTCAGTTAAGACATATTTTACGTTGGTGAAATCGGCTCTAAGGACTCTTAATTAATACTTGAACGTTTCAATCTTTATCGATGTCGATAGTTTTGAAGCTCACTCCCTAATGGGCCGGCGGCCATCTTTTGAGATATTTGTAGGTATGCACCCGATTTTTGTAGGTAGGGCACCTCCATGTATTTGGTACCTTCATGAAGTTCAACCAATAAGAGTGAATACATAATGTGTTGTACATAAGGCTCATAAAATGGCGGATGGCACCCGGCTTGACTAGTAGTTACTTTATATACTTCATCTCCTGTATTTGCTACCTTCATGCGTACAACCGATTACGTGTAAAAGCGATTACGACCCACCTCTAGTACCTACATACATAAGTTTGTGTTATTTTATAATTCATGATTATTTTCAATTTTGTATTTCAAACTACCTGACAAGTGACAGGTTACACTACAAAGCAAAGAGTATAATAATATTATCTACGAATATTATATACTACAAAGTACAAAGCATAGACCACGAACATGTTGAACAAAGCAACAATTAATGTAGATTAATAATCACAGATTAGAATGGATACTACTAGGTACCTATGTAAAACGTACTACCTACACGTTCGACAAGAATTGGCCCCTACTTTGCCTTAATTCGCCTCGCGCTTGCCCCGCACCGCACCTCAAGTTTAGAGATGCAAACGATACATCGATGTTTCTGAAACATTCAGTAAAAAAACATCGATGCTTACCATTTTTTAGGGTTCCGTAGTAAACAAGGAACCCTTATAGTTTCGCCATGTCCGTCCGTCTGTCTGTCTGTCTGTCTGTCTGTCTGTCCGTCCGCGGTTTAGCTCAGAGACTATTGGTACTAGAAATCTGTAATTTGACAAGGGTATAAATATAAATCACGCCGACAAAGTGGTGAAATAATATTGTGAAAAATATTTTTTTAGGGTACCTCCCCTACATGTAAAGTGGGGATGAATTTTTTTTTCTCGTCTATCCTATAGTGTGGGGTATCGTTGAATAGGTCTTTCAAAAATATTGTGGGTGTGGAAACACCATTTTTCAATTCAGGGATCCGTTTGTGAAATATGATATTTTAAAGTGCTAAATTTTATTAGAGTCAAGTGTCCCCCCCCCGTTCTGCCAGCTAAATGGTTGTATAAAGGATACAAGAAAAAATTCACAGCAGTAGTATATATAATGAATTTTAAAGGAAAACTATCACGGCTAAGTAGGGTTCATTAGTTAAGGAGTTATATCTGTTTTTTCTATGTTAGGTATTACACGTAGTGTAAGTTGCATATTTTGTAGTATATTATAGTATTTAAACCATGGAACTCAAAATGTATTCAATATTCATAAATAAAATAAAAACACTATCCTAGGTCAGCAATAATATTTGAGACTTTCAACTACGGAACCCTACACTGCGCGCGGCCCGACACACACTTGGCCGGTTTTTATTTTCTCTTTCTCAGTCTGCGAACAAACCGTACGTCAAGCCTATTCTCTGTCTTTTTTTAGCGTGCATCATGGAACTAGGAATTACGACTATTTCCTATTTATATGTCGTGCATCGTGCATGACCTTGGCGGGACTACAGCAAGCCATAGCAAGCAAGATGGACGATGAAAGTTCCACGTTCCACGCATGATGACGTAATCAAACTTGCCAGTTGCGAACATTTCAGTTTCCAGTTTAGGCTGGAATCACATCTGTGCGCATTGATTCGCATTTTGTCCATACAAAACTGTCATTTTTCAGTCGTGTACGCATCGAAAAGCCGAATTGATGCGTACACGACTATGAAAAATGACAGTTTTGTATGGACAGATTGCGAATCGATGCGCACAGATGTGATTCCAGCCTGAATTGATCCCATCGCAGATGATCTATGGATCCCATAATTTAGTTTTCAAAATAAATAATAATTTATTGATGTGAAACATCTATAGCGGCACGTAAAACAGATTTCTCGCGTGGCGACGCCTCGCCACGGCATGCGATGTTATATGTATACTTAGTGACATATTTAGTTCATATCACAATCTGTTTAGTAGTATTAGTAGTAGTAGTAGTAGTAGTAGTAGTGGTAGGGGTAGGGGTAGGGGTAGGGGTAGGGGTAGGGGTAGGGGTCGGGGTCGGGGTCGGGGTCGGGGTAGGGGTCGGGGTCGGGGTAGGGCTCGGGGTCGGGGTAGGGGTAGGGGTAGGGGTAGGGGTAGGGGTAGGGGTAGGGGCAGGGGCAGGGGCAGGGGTAGGGCTAGGGGTCGGGGTAGGGGTAGGGGTAGGGGTAGGGGTAGGGGTAGTGGTAGTGGTAGTAGTAGTATTATTATATGTATACTTAGCCCCGATTTCACCAACGTCGCGTGACATTTATCCTCGGAATAAATTGAGCGTTCTGACAGTGTTTCTATTGAAAATACTGTCAAAATATCAAATTTATGCTCGGATAAGGCTTATTTTATGTTGGTGAAATCGGCCCTTATAGTGACATATTTAGTTCCTATCACAATTTCTTTTCTGCATATTACTTTTACAAAATAATGTCGATGTTTCACATCTGCCAGGCGTGCCCATGACGGCTCAATTTTTTTTAATAATATTTTTTACTTACTTAGATGTTAAATAAATGTTTTTTGCATTACAATACATGAACGTGTTATTTATGTACCGTAATTCTCAGTAGACCCGGGTTTGGGAAAGTACAATTTGAAATAAACCATAATAATATGCTTAGTCTTATATTCTGCATAAGGCTAACTACTCGTATCATTAATCATAGTAAAACACTTTTAAAATTACTCGCTTTAACCGCCCCACCAGCAAAAAAGGAATGCTGCCTCCATTTGTTCGTTTTATATAATACGCGATTACAACGGATTGAATTGATAAGTGATTTTATTTATACTTATCAGTATTAGTACAAATGGACGACTCTCAATGGAAATCTACCAGGAATGGATTACTTCCCCGAACTCGGACCTCTCAAGCGACAGTGAAAACAATTAAGAGGAGACGAAACCAAAGCTCATCATCATCATCGACATCTTCATGTAATTCTTCAGACTCTGAGGCGAGAGCAAAGTGGCGACGTAAAAGTACTAAAGAATCAAGCCCGGGTATGTTATAATATAATCTGATAAATGTCATTTACTCGTTTATCATTTAAACATTTACATATCGTGAAATGATAAGATTAGAAAAATCGCACTACGATTTACGCAGGGTCTATAATAATTATGTTACGCTTATTTGATTTTGAGTAGTATTTTGTTCACATATTAATTTATTGCATTCGATAAAGTTCTTTTTTTTGTAAATGTGCCCGGGGACCCGGGGACCAGTCACGATTGTAAGAAACAAACTTAATTTTATAATTTTATCACCACTTGGTTGTTGATTTTTGGTACTGGCAATCGATTTCACCATAGTGCATGCATACAACTTTTTTATGATTGTGTCTATGCTCGAAAATGTCTTTTACGAATTCGTAGTGATGGTGGCTGGCTTCCTTGCAAACATAGCGTCATAAATTGCGTATAATTTGTAAAAAAATCATAATTATTTGGTCGAATAACGATCACAGTTATAGTGAAATAAGTGCATAAGAAGTTTTTGTTGCAAATAGGTAAGTGTTAAGTGCAAATTAGTGCCAAAAACCGCGCTTTACCGGTACCCTACACGTGGTTTACCTTTATTACCGCGTACTTGCGTTCAATTTGTGTTTTTACGTGTCTACGTTAAAATACGATGTTATAGCGCACCCCTGTCGTATTTTTTTTTTGAAATTATAGCTATTTTTAAGTCGGAGGTGTGTGTTTAGGTTGTTTGATGAACGTGGTTGTTCTGACACCAGGCTTGATCGACACACATAGCTAGCTGTTTAAAAATTGAGGTAATTTGTCACTGTAAGGTATAGTTCCAATATGTTTCCTTATAATCAGGGGGCTTTGACCAAATGAGTTGTTTCGTGCCTTATTTACTTCTATTCATTTGATGGCAGTGTTTGGTATGCCATGTAATCAACATTTCCTTTTTTTTCTCCACATGACGCATCTAAATGTCATAAACGCTGTTGGGAAAGTAGGTACCTACCTACTATTAATTACTGTAGTGTGTACCGTTTTATTAAGATGATATGGAATTTTGTTTACTTCACCCCTTATTAATGATGCCATTATCAAAGTTAAAGTCTATAATTATGTATGAACAATGCTGATTAATTTTATCAAAAAACTGTGAGATAGTTAGATTCACTGTTATATACAAAGAAAGGGATGGCACTAAAGCAAGGTGGTTGGGAAGTGAGCAAAAAGTCAAATAACCTATATTGTTTTGATAATAAACTGGTAATGAACCAAAAAAAATTTATGTACCTAGCCTACCTTGGAAATTGTATTCTATGAACATTACACACAGTATGTTATCTATAAAAGATACACAAAAGTTAGTTACTATTTTAGATTGAAACTAAAACTTAGAAACTCATACCAAATTGGTTGAAAACCTAAAAACATATTAAAATGAGCTTTTGCGAACTATAATTTCATCAGCGTATAGTTAGACAAGATTAAAAATTCTGTGGGAACTTGTTTTTTTTTTTGGAATAAAAACAAGCATGTCATGCGCCAGACCTACCAACAAAAAACCACACTTGCATTTATAATAGCCTTACATAGTTAAGGATATGAAAGTAATTCTTTACAGTTTTCAAGCTATGGCTTACTAAAGAATCACATAAATTCTCAACATGTACATTATTTTAATTAGTATTCTGATTGTTAAGCATATAATAAATGGAATAATCATCATCATCATCATCAGCAACGCATCAACAGCTCAGTACTGAGCTCCTCTCAGAGAAGGGTTATAGGCCACCAAGCTGGCCCCACGCAAATTGGCAGACTTCACACACCTTTGAGAACATTACAAAGAACTCTAAGGTGTGCAGGTTACCTTACAATGTTTTCCTTCACTGTTGAAGCTTGTGATATTTAATTTCTTAAACGAACTTAACTCAGAAAAGCCAGAGGTGGGTGTCTGGGATTGAACCTGCTAACCCCCCAAATAGGAGACAGCAGTATTAACCACTAGGCCCAATGCAAATTGGCAGACTTCACACACCTTCAAGAACATTATGGAGAACTCTCAGATGTGCAGGTTTCCTCACGATGTTTTCCTTCACCGTTGAAGCAAGTGATAATTAATTTCTTAAATGCACTTAACTCAGAAAAGCCAGAGGTGGGTGTCCAGGATTGAACTTGCTACCCCCCGAATAGTCCCGAAACTGAAGTGGAAATGGGCGGGGCACATAGTTCGAAGAGCTGATGTTCGTTGGGGTCCCAAGGTGCTGGAGTGGCGGCGACCCCACACCGGGAAACGCAGTGTTGGCAGACCCCCCCACTAGGTGGACCAACGACATCAAACGAGTCGCAGGGAGCCGCTGGATCCAAGCGGCGCAAGACCGAGACCTGTGGAAGTCCATGCAGGAGACCATTGTCCAGCAGTGGACATCTATAGGTTGATAAAGAAGAAGAAGATATAGGTAAAGTCCTGTTTATACCTAAACACTACGAGGACCACATCATATATATTATTCTTTTTCGAAGTGTATTACCAACTTTTTTCTCACGAAATTTTTTATGAGAAATAGGTCACGTAAAGGAGCATAATATTATATTATTTCCGTTATTGTGAATCACTGAGAAGACTGAAAAAAAATATTATTTATTTATTTATTTATATATATTTATAATTATTCTAAATAATTCAAAAAATTGTATAATATACTCTGTAAAGTTACCTAAAGCCTCGCGTTGGTTTTACTTCTCTAGCTTAATTAGTTTTTGAGATATATTTCTTTGAATGATAGTTATGTGTGTGGCCTATTTTGCCCCATATCTCAAGGTCAAAGCGGAAGCCAGGCGCGAAACCTACATAAATCGTGTTGGTACATCAAGTCGATGATATAACATAAGTTTCGATATAGGTTCCTATTTGGGGGCCGACTCGCCATACCTATCTGGCTAGACCCTTTAATTTGGTTTTTTGCAATTTGTAAACTTATACGACAAAGTAGGCTCGTGGCATTCTAATTGCGACAATGGCAGTATCATCTTTACAGGTTTATATAAAAAATTTTACTTGAAAGTGTCCAGTTTAAGAAATTAATCAAAATATCAACTAATTTGTGAGTAACTCAAACACTCAACTCAGTATTTTGATTAATTTCTTAAACTGGTCACTTTCAAGTAAAGATTGTTATGTAAATCTGGGAAGATGATACTGCCATTGTCGCAATTAGAATGTCATAAGCCTACTTCGTCGTATTAGTTTACAAATTGCGAAAAACCAGATTAAATTTGAATTTCGCGGGCAGACCCTTGTCTTTAAACTTAACCTTAACCGTCATAAAAAATCTAATAAAATCAAATCAGTGGTAGAATCTTGACTTGTCATAAGAGGCACAAGTTGACCTACATAAAATAAATAATTTTGAACTGTTACTGGTTAACAGATAAACTGGTTTTATAACATCTGCTCATATAGCTATTCTGTATGATACACTGCAGCTAACTGTAAAAGAATTTAAATATGTAATGGGTATATTTCTAGCTTTAGCAGCTTCATCTGTATTTTAATTAAGTAATTTTTTTGTAACTTCATGGACGTCTATGTAAGTCTCTCCCTATTTATTAATAAGTCTACTGAACTATAATCAAATGGATCTAAGCCTGAAACCTAAGTATCTAGACAGACAAACTGTATTGGACTATATATGTTAAAACCAATGAAATAGAGGCCTTATTGCATTATGTTTAGATTTGAAACACGAGTGTTTAGATTTGAAACAACCACAATATGAACAATGTTATTTCACTCATAAAAAAATCAGTCAAAGATTTCATTCAAAGTAGCTGGTAGTTAACAGTAGTCGTTTGGTAGGTAAGTTACACTTTTTGAAAGTTGAAAAATAATAATATTCTTTATTTCACATAATAAAATTATTAAATGTCATTATTCAATCTATCTATCTATATAAATAAAAATGAATGTTGGTAAGCGCATAACTCAAAAATGGATGGACCAATTCGGTTAATTAATTTTTTGTATGTTCCTTAAGGTCCACGGAAGGTTTTAATAAAAAAAAATTTACTTTTTAACTTTTGACAGAACGAAGTCTGTCCGGGCAGCTAGTGTAATATAAAAAAAAACCACTATTATAATAAATACAATGTCCAACAGCAACAATCTCAATAAAAATAAAAAAATATGAACAATAATAATAAATAAAAATATACTAATATAAATAAAATATAAATATAATATTTTTTATTGAATTAGATTAATATAATAAGTGTAGTATTTTATAATATACCAAAATATACTAACTATATATCTGATATCACCATAAGGTACTAGCAATAGTTGACATAATTCTTTAGGGTATGCCAAAAAATTTACATTTGTTCAGGTAAATTTTTTAACATAAAAAAGTTCCTTTAATGTGTTATAAAATGCATATAATTTCAATAGATTTTTCATTTGTATGTATTTGACTTGTATATTTATTTCAATTAAAATACACTGATTAGGTTTAATAGTTTAGTATAGAAAACTAGACATAAACTTATCCTTCTTTAACTATTTCAAGTATTTGACTATGAAAAGTAAAAAAAACATAATAACTCACTTACTTTCACAGTTGCCTATTTCTGAACTAAACTTTCAAAATGTGCCACTAACACAGATATCTAAGCTTTACACTTTACTTTATTTTAGAAAGTTGATAAAGAAAATTATTGTAGTAGCCAACTAGATGTAAGAAAATCATTCGGACTTTCTGTGTTAAATATTGTTTTTCAACATTTTTTGGTCCCTTATATTTATTATATATACAGTTTAATTATACAATATTGTTTTTAGGAAAAATTTTTTAAATACTTAATTATTGGAAAAAGGTAAGTTATACAAACAATTTATTAATAATATTAATTTTTTTCTTAAATATTTACAGAAAACTATTGAACATTAGTTTTTCTCAGTTTCATAATATAAAGCACTGGTTAAGAATTGGTTTAAATAATACTGTTGAAAAACTTGCTAATCTTTTAAATATGGCTTCACTTGAAATTAAAGTTGGCCTTCAAATCAGATAATAAGTAGTGTTGTGTAAAGTATGTACTTACACTGAGGCCACTGAAATTCAGTATTACCTACCAATTTTAACTTAGCTCTATTTAAGTTGTAAACTTTTTTTTATTTATAAAATCTTTTAAGATTATAAAATTTTGTATGGTGACATTCAAAACCCCATAGCAAAAAGTAGTCGATAAATATAAATAATAATAATAATTTATTTATTTAAATAAAGTTTCACACTTGCAATAATTCTTACAGTAAAAATACATAAGCATACAAAATATGATCATAAAGCTTTTCGCTTCTCTGAACTCCCAAACTAGGAGAACCCGTGTCTTGGGAGTCAGTTTCTCTCCAATTCGTTCATAGTTCTGCAATGTACAGAACAACAGAAACATCACAACCTAAGTTCATCAAGATTATATATGTACATTTGCTTTTATATAGTTAAGTTTGTGTGTGCTGGAGTATGTGTGTGTGTGTGTGTGCGTGTGTGTGTGTGTGTGTGTGTGTGTGTATTTGTGTGAGTGTGTGTTTGTGTGTGTGTGTGTGTGTGTGTGCGCGCGCGTGTGTGTATGTGAATGGGATTTTTTTTTTTTTAGTGATTGGTGTAAGAAGTAATTATATATTACCTGTAGTAGTACACTACATTGCTATATTTATATACTACCTACACTAATATTTTGAAAAACGAATTAGGTTTTCGGTAGCTTCATAGTTTAACTGGCTCAACATATTATTAAGTTTATTCTTAATTCCATATCTATTAGAATGCATTATTTTGAGTTTATTATTAATATTCTTATATAGAAATTGTCCTAAATAGCTAAATTGCCGTTTTGCGAATACACTACTTGTTCGGGGAACATGTCTATCAGGTCGTCGCCGAGGAGTACTGTTGGGTGGTGGAGGAACGTGTATCTGGTGGCATCGAATTACACTCCTTTCGATGTAAAGTTGCCGTACTGTAAGTAATTTGGACATTTTGTACAGTTCCTCTGTGGGAAATCTGCGAGGTTTGCCATGCATAACTTTTATGATAGCTCTTTGAGCTCTTTCTACTTCGATCATGTGTGTGGTTGCTGCACCTCCCCATGCTGAAATGCAATAAATCAGTAGGGATTGGCATAAAGATTTATAGACCTGTGTCATCAATTTATTGTCGACAATATCACGGAGGTTCCTAAATATCGGAATTAACCTTCTGACTCTATTGGCAAGAGATGTAATATGGGGATGCCAATTCAAATTTTCATCGATGATTACTCCCAAATATTTCATAGTTATTTCTTTATCAAGTATTTCACAGGTACAGTCGTTTGGTGGAGTTTCAGATCTGTTGCATGGGAAAGTGTGTAACTTGATTGAAAAATTAGGTGGGGGTTGGGTAACTCGCGAGATACTGAAGCATACGTATTTCGTTTTTTGTGCATTTATGGTTAGTAAATTATTTTCTAGCGTTTGCGTAATCCTGCTGAGTCCTTTTTCAGCTGTCCTGCGAGTCTCATCCCACGTTCTCCCATGAAATAATATGGCAGTGTCATCGGCAAAGGCTATTAGATGGGCATTTTCCAGTTCTAAATTACAGATTTCGTTGGCATACACCAAAAACAACGTTGGGCCCAGTGTACTACCTTGAGGTATGCCATGTGTAACTTTTTGGATGCTACTAGTAGTATCCAAAACTTTGACTTTTTGGCCCCTTTCACTGAGGTAGTCTTTGAACCACGCTAGAGGCGTTCCACGTATACCAAGTCCTTCCATTTTTCGGAGTAGTATTGGTACGGAAACTGTATCGAACGCCTTTTTGAGGTCTATAAATACCCCTAGACATTTGTTTCCCTGGTCCATATGCTTGGATGCTATATTTGAAAATGAAATTACAGCATCTTCCGTAGATTTCTTGGCCCTGAAGCCGAATTGGTTGCTTGAGATCAAGTTATTACTCTCAAGATAGCTTATCAGTCTAGAATTAACCACCTTTTCCAATACTTTACTTAGTGCTCTTAGTAGCGAGATAGGCCTGTAATTCGATACGGATACTTTGTCTCCACTCTTATAGATAGGCACAATAATGGCCTGCTTAAATATCGTTGGAAATGTACCCGTCATCAAGCTACAGTTACAAAGATGGTCAATAGGGAAGCATAGTATCTCACGAAATCTTCTCAATAGTCCAGTGGATATCTTACCTTTTAAATAAATAGCTTACCTTTTTTAAATAAATAATGCAGCCTACCTGCAAAGTACATTAATCTTTATATATAAAAGAAAGTGGTGTTAGTTACACTATTTATAACTCAAGAACGGATGAACCGATTTGGCTGAAAATTGGTGGAGAGGTAGCTTAGAACCAGGAGACGGACATAGGATACTTTTTATCCCGTTCGACCGCGTTTCCGTCAAGTCACTATAAAACGTGGTATAACAAAAACGCATCTCACATGGAATAACAAAACGCAAATGACAGTGGAATAACAAAACGTAAATGACAGCTAAACGTAATTTTGTCTTTGGATAAGTATGGTAAAAAATTTAACAATTATAAAAAGTGTTATAATAAAGCATTACTGATATTATAAATGCGAAAGTGTGTTTGTTTGTTGGTTTGTCCTTCAATCACGTCGCAACAGAACAGCGGATTGATGCGATATTTTGCATGGGTATAGTAATGGATGTAGTAGTGGTTCCTCAGACCGGGAGAGCTACTTTTTATCTCGGATAATGGAAGAGTTTCCGCGGGATTTTTAAAAACTAAATCCATGCGGACGAAGTCGCGGGCATCGGCTAGTAATGATATAAAATTTGAATTTGCTTCTTAAGACTCGTCTGACTCATCTCTCAAAATTGTATTCTGAATCTTGTAGGCATAAAAATGATCCGAGGACGAAGGATCCGAGACATGGTCCATAACTAAGGGGCTCTTAAGTAGGCTCAGGACCGCTCAGCGGGCGATGGAGAGAGCTATGCTCGGAGTGTCCCTGCGGGATCGAAGCAGAAATGAGGGGATCCGTAGGAGGACCAAAGTCCAAAGCGAGTCGCGAAGCTGAAGTGAAAATGGGCGGGGCACATAGTTCGAAGAGCTGATGGTCGTTGGGGTCCCAAGGTGTTGGAGTGGCGACCCCGCACCGGGAAGCGCAGTGTTGGCAGACCCCCCACCAGGTGGACCGACAATATCAAACGAGTCGCAGGGAACCGCTGGATCCAGGCGCCGCAAGACCGAGGCCTGTGGAAGTCCATGCAAGAAACCTTTGTCCAGCAGTGGACGTCTATCGGTTGATAAAGAAGATGAAGAAGAAGAAGGCCTAAAAAACTTAATTCACAGTAAAAACTACTGAAGTATCATACTCCAAATAATCAATCTGGAATGGTGCTGAGTGTTGAGTGTGCTTCTGGTTTGCTGTAAGTTTGTATCCACCCTAAGGAGACTGATAAAAATCCAAATGCTATTCAATGAACTATTTATTGACAGCTATTTTGTTTCTCTTATCAACCATTATCCAAAATTTAAGTAAATACCTACTTAGTTTCACCTTGTTTATTATTAATTTGAAATGGATTGCCTCCTAAGTAGTGTTAATTTAACAATATTGATAAAAACCTTATCAGTATGTTATATGTATAGTCTACCTACTTATCTTAACTTCTATTCCCTAGATTTAGAACATTCGAAAAGCAAAACATGTATTCCATATCAATATAATATTGATTTTTTATCGCGATCGATATTGATTGTAAGCAATTTTCGCTTAACTGGAAGGGTACATAATAAATAATTTATTATTAACAAAATAATAATCTAGTAAGATTTTTTTCTACAGTGTTTTCCCAGTTCCTTTCAATAAACGGCGTTCTTTGAATTATTAAAATTATTTTTACGATTTATTTTTATTCCCACATCGCGTTGCATATAAAGGTCATTATCATAACATCTATTTGCGAAATGTCGCATCTTTCAGCCAATTTATTTGCATACAGTGAATTGCTTATCTGTTCAATTACTACGCGCTACGCGGTTCAATTGTGTATGCGCTATAATGTATGTACCAAATGTACCTACCGTGTTAGCCGTGATCTTGTCGTATATGCATCTTATCAGCCAGGGTCAAGCGCCCACGTCACGAATGAGAGTGCGAAAATGTTAATATCAACGTTGCGCCTTGTCACACTCACGGGCGTGGTCGCGAGAGAGAAAGGAACGCAACGTGAGGACAATGACCGTACGAAGTCGGTTTTACTTAGTGTATCCGTGACCTTACGTCAGCTTACGACCTATGAATGATGTTTGCATGTTACCGCTCAAGGTTTTTGCAATGAAATCATCTAATGTATTCCTAAAATTATTTCTTTAAATTTTTTTATGCTGACCACATTAATAGCATTCAGCCAAAGCATTCAGCTCATAAGTTGGCCTATACTACCCAGTTTCGTCCATTAGCAACCCATCAATGTCTCACTACTGAGCGCAGGTCTCCTCTCAGAGAAGGGCTATAGGCCATAGTCCACCGCGCTGGCCCAATGCGAATTGGCGGACTTCACACACCTTCGAGAACATTATGAAGAACTCTCAGATGTGCAGGTTTCCTCACGATGTTTTCCTTCACCGTTGAAGGCTGAAGCAAGTGATATTTAATTGCTTAAATGCACTTAACTTTGAAAAGTCAGAGGTGCGTACCCGGGATCGTACCTGCGACCCCCCGAATAGGAGACCACAGTCCTAACCACTAGGCTATCACTGCTTCACAAGATGCGTCATTGGAAGGAAGATGGAGTCAAAGAATTTGCGTTTAATTTAAAGATTTGGTGCTCATCCTGCCTAATATTATAAAATGCGAAAGCCTGTTTGTTGGTTAGGCCTTCAATAACGGAGCAACGGGTCGAAGTCATTTTTTGCTTTAGCTACTTTTAATCTCAAATAAGTTTCCACGGAATTCTGAAAACAAAATCCACGAGAACGAAGTCGCGGGCATCAACTAGTATTTACAGAAGAGATTAAGATGGCTATTGGCAATCTTTATTACTATTCCAGCCACGGTCGAAGCCCCATATCAGAGAAACTAATTTTTTACACAGCTAGATTTTCCACCGCTGCCGCCGCCCCGCATCTCATTCGCGTTGAGGGCGTTGAAGTAGGACGGCCTTTAAGAGGGGGTGTGCGCTCGTTAACAGTAAACAGATTTGATTTTTACAGTAGTAGATCAAGTTTCAATTATCCGAAAAAAAAAACACGCAAGAATTACATCATACTGCCAAGGGACGTGTTTGGGCAAAAACATAAAATGATGAAATTTGTTCGATAATAAAAAATCGCGAAGTTAGGTCTAATTTTTAACCAATATTCATTTATTTTCAATGTGTTGCATATTACAGAGCCAAAATTTTTACATTAAATTCCGATTGATATTATCAAGGGAGTAGCCTAGCGAATTGAAAAGAAAATGAATATTTTACGAGTTACAAAGTATTTTGGCGCTTACTACACTCCTATTCCGCAAACGCAAAACGCTATCTTTTGTCGCGCCTCACATGAGGTTGTGGCTATGTTTTATCTCATCGCGAAATCTGATTTTTTGTTGGGGTTACACGCGCTCTTAAATGTGAGCCCATTCCAGTGGCGTGAGCGCCGAGGCGCAGCTTCTTTTAATGATTTAACTTACGGGCTCTAGTCGCTTATCGTTACTCAAGGATCGTCATATTATAGATTTAAAATAAAAGCCGGTCAAGTGCGAGTCGGACTCGCGCACCGAGGGTTCCATACTCCAAAAGTAAAAGTAAAACGATAATATTATATTAATTTGCTTATTTATCGTTAATTTTGTTTGTAGAGGTTTATTGTTAATATAAAAAAAAATATGCTAGTTAGAGCGTTCGTATTATTTTTCCTGTAAAATATACATAAACCTCTATTGACCATAATTATTTCAGATTTTTCGATTGGTAAACTTCGGAGATAAGGGGGGGGGAACGGTATTTTTTTCGACATTTTGGCCGATTAATCAGAAACTATTATATCTAGAAATAAATAAAAAACTGTTTTAAAATGCACAAGTAAAGGCCTTTCATATGATACCCCACTCGGTATAATTATCTTACTTTGAAATTTCAAACCCCTGCTGTTCCCCCTTTTTTAATTAAACTAAAATAATTTTCGCGTTGATTTTATTTTTCCTGTAAAATATACATAAACCTCTATTGACCATAATTATTTCAGATTTTTCGATTGGTAAACTTCGGAGATAAGGGGGGGGAACGGTATTTTTTTCGACATTTTGGCCGATTAATCAGAAACTATTATATCTAGAAATAAATAAAAAACTGTTTTAAAATGCACAAGTAAAGGCCTTTCATATGATACCCCACTCGGTATAATTATCTTACTTTGAAATTTCAAACCCCTGCTGTTCCCCCTTTTTTAATTAAACTAAAATAATTTTCGCGTTGATTTTATTTTTCCTGTAAAATATACATAAACCTCTATTGACCATGATTATTTCAGATTTTTCGATTGGTAAACTTCGGAGATAAGGGGGGGGGGGGGAACGGTATTTTTTTCGACATTTTGGCCGATTAATCAAAAACTATTATATGTAGAAATAAATAAAAAACTGTTTTAGAATGCACAAGTAAAGGCCTTTCATATGATACCCCACTCGGTATAGTTATCTTACTTTGAAATTTCAAACCCCCGATTTTCCCCCTTTTTTAATAAAACTAAAATAATTTTCGCGTTGCTTTTATTTTTCCTATAAAATACACATAAACCTCTATTGACCATAATTATTTCAGATTTTTCGATTGGTAAACTTCGGAGATAAGGGAGGGGGAACGGTATTTTTTTCGACATTTTGGCCGATTAATCAAAAACTATTATATACAGAAATGAATAAAAAACTGTTTTAGAATGCACAAGTAAAGGCCTTTCATATGATACCCCACTCGATATAGTTATTTTACTTTGAAATTTCAAACCCCCGATTTTCCCCCTTTTTTTATTAAAACTAAAAATAATTTTCGATTTTTCTTTATTCCAATGATTTTGGGCCACTATTATACACAACTATGCCAAATTTCATGTCGATAGCTTTAATAGTTACTGAAATAATCGACTGTGACAGACGGACGGAGAAAGTCTCACCATAAGGGTTCCATTTTTACCATTTTGGTATGGAACCCTAAAAAATCAATCTCAGAGTCATAAATTAACCATCGATAATAAACCAGATTCAATTTCAATTGAAGCTTGGACAGCTTATCAAATAAAATGAAATTTTATATTATTTATTTTTAATAATTAATTATTTTTACTGTTGTTTATGGTATAAATTTTTATTTTGTGACATTGAATTTTTTTTTCTTCTTTACATAATATTATATTACAATTGTTAATGATAATGACAATGAAATGAATATTGTTATTAAGGCGCTGTGTTCAGTCACGATCTTCATTCGTGGAGCCGAATCACAAGCCGAATGAAGATCGTCTTATTTAAAATCTATGGGTCATCTCTGTTCTCTGATAAGCATACATTTATTTTGATAAAATTAAGTACAATTGTTTTTCATATCTTACTACAACAAATGGCTGTTTTAGATTTTATTTATTGCGACTGTTAAATTATAATGGAAAATATTAAAATTATAAAAGTCGCAATAAATAAAATCTAAAACAGCCATTTGTTGTAGTAAGATATGAAAAACAATTGTACTTAATTTTATCAAAATAAATGTATGCATAACAGAGAACGATGGGATTTTATGTATTTGCAGAGTCAACTTTGCAATTTTTTTCTATCGAGAAAAGTTTGCGTCATCGTTTTAGGAAACAGCCATCAGGCCAGAAATACGATCAATTATAACTAGTTTTTTTTTTTCATAATATTATGACCCATAGATTTAAAATAAGACGATCTTCATTCGGCTTGTGATTTGGCTCCACGAATGAAGATCTTGACTGAACACAGCGCCTTAAATGTATTGACGTTCAAAAAGTGTAATTGTTACCTATTTTGAATAAAATTTTTGTCGTTGACTTTGACTTGAAAAAATTCCATTAAAGAAAAAGTTAAAATTAATACAACATAAATATTTTTAACCGACTTCAAAAAAGGAGGAGGTTCTCAATTCGTCGAAATCTTTTTTTTTTAATGTATGTTCACAGATTACTCGAAGACGCTTGAACCGATTTGGAAAATCTTTTTTTGTTTCAAAGTGTATAGGTACTTCCCAGGTGGTCCATTTAAATTTTATCGAAATCGGTCGAGCGGTTTGTAAAAATTCAACAATAAAAAATTATATACATTCCAGTGACGCGGGCGTTTGAAGAAGGTTTATTAATAATTTTATATAAAAAATTATTTTTGAAAAACCGACTTCAAACGCCCGCGCCACGCCAGTACAAAGTAGGTATATAATTTATTGTTGATATTTTAAAAACTGCTCCACCGAAACACAAAAGAATTTTCCGAATCGGTTCAAGTGTCTTCTAGTAATTGGTTGATAGTTGGTAGTTGAAAATGCATAACAAATTGAGAACCTCCTCCTTTTTTTAAAGTCGGTTAAAAAGAGTTTTTATATTAAATTATAATATGTACTAATTGTGTACTACATATTTATTAATAATCATTATAATTATGGATTAGTTTTTAACCACTAAAGTGAATTAATAACGGTTGTAGCAACTTTTCTTTTTGATATGAAATTTTATATAAATACATTTTGATAATACAAACAGGGTCTCGTCATAATCGACGCTCTACTGTATTCAAAAGACCCTGGACTGAATTTTGGAGGGTTTTTTCTCAGGGAATAACAAAGACGTATTAATTGAGATTGTTGCGTAACTTTATGAGTAAATCTGTTTGTATTTTCATCAAAATACTAGCAGGAGCATTGAACAGCTGTTACCTAGCAGGTTCATAGTTTTTATCGGCCACCACAGGGAGCTATAGACATGTTTTTAATTTAATGTCACTTTTTTCTATTATAGACATGAGTTCAAGCGTGTGCTACAAGTGCAACAGAACCGGCCATTTTGCGCGTGAATGTACGCAGGGTGGTGGCGTAGGCGCACGCGACACTGGATTCAACCGCCAGCGCGAAAAGTGCTTTAAATGCAACCGCACTGGACACTTCGCGCGAGACTGCAAGGAAGAAGCTGACCGTTGCTACAGGTAACCATGCAATGTTAAATTCGTGCGTGATTTAGAGTGCGCCAAGTTCAGACTTACGCATCTTGTGACCAGCACCCCGATTCAGAACCTTACGATAACATAATTATCGATCGATTCGGTTTGCTATCGTACGATAAGATGAATTTTCAATTCAGAGTACTCGTATCGACAGAGAAGTTGTCGAAATCGAAATCGAATCGAAACGACGTAGATATCGTTCGATATCTTCTATCAAACGCTATTCACAACAACCTTATCGAATAAGATTTTCCGAACGTCCGATAATTTTAGTTGGTAACTTATCGAAAGCTACAGGGCATCCGGTATCCTTTTGTTTACGTACTGTGTTTACTGGTTTTTCGTAGAAAATGATTATGATGGATGATTTTGGTATGTAAATGTTTACTTACCATATTGTACGTATTTTAACATTAAAATAACATGTACACCACAACAAAATAAAATAAGAACCCAGAGGGATGAAACATGAACTTAGCGCCATCTATCGACGAGGCTGAAAATTGGCCGTCAATAATTTAACAAGTTATCATTTTAAATAATTACTTCAATGACCTTCGAAAATGATTAAAATCTATTTATTTAGTGTTAACATGAATTTATTATCAAGTGAAATTTTGGTAAAACAACAAACTTCGTAAATCCACATGTAATTTAATGTAACTTGTCGATGCCGATAACGAAGCCGATTCCGTAGTCGACATCGAATCGAATTCTCTAACCGAACGTTCTGAATCGCACGACAAAAAATTTTCGATACGAGATCGATATCTAATCGTATCGAAACGGGAAGTTATCGAAATGTTCTAAATTGGGGTGCAGATCAAATAAGCAGTCAACCTTGTTGAAAAAACTACGATTTGAGCTGTATGAAATATATTGAATATTTCTAGGAATTGCGCTTATTTCGACAGTAGGATATTATTTTTAAAGGAATTTATTTTAATATTAATAATAAATATTATGTTAAATTCGCTAAAATCTATATGACTGAACAAACGGTCGCGTCTTGATCTAACCCTCACTTCCGTGGCCATCAGTTTGGAGGCCTCGTGGCACATAGTGGGTATGAGTATTGTATTTGGTCTAGGTTTTCATGATTGTTGCTAACCTGTCCCTATCCAACTTGTCAAGTGCGAATTGCGATGTACACAAGTATCTCAAATGTTCTTACTTACTCTTTTTAACTTCAAGGAGCTCTATGTGACCTAGCTATAGATAATATTATTGTTGTAATTAATGTTAGCGTTATACCACTTACAGATGTAACGGCACGGGGCACATAGCGCGCGAGTGCGCGCAGAGCCCGGACGAGCCGTCGTGCTACAACTGCAATAAGACGGGGCACATTGCGCGGAACTGCCCTGAGGCCGGGCGCGAATCGTCGGGTCAAACATGCTACAACTGCAACAAGGCCGGCCACATTTCGCGCAACTGCCCCGATGGCACCAAGACGTGCTACGTGTGTGGCAAGCCTGGCCACATCTCGCGCGACTGCGACGAGTCGGAGCGGAACTAACACACGCTACCGACGCACACCATATAAACAATAAACTATGTATATTATGATGCCACGCACGGACTGTAAGCAAAGGACGCGATAAGCGACACTAGATCGGACTACCGCAGATGTACGACAGGAAATTAAAGCAAAGGAATTATAAGACAGTAGACGCATGACGGCGTTGTCGCGAGACTGGGCAGCATGGATCGTTGACTTGTACATAGACTCCGCCGGCGCGGGCTCTCGCCGTAGGTTAATGTTTGTTCTTGCACGTGATCGAGTTGTGTTTTTAAATCATTTAATAATCGTGAATGAACTATTGAAGAGGTAGCGTTACAGTTTTTAGCATTACAGAGTATATATTTAATATATTTTGTACAGATTTATTTGTCAAAAGATAAATTGGATGCTGGCGTATGATGCGTTTTCACTGAAGAAGGAGGAGGCCCCCACCGGACTCTCTTGTTCATCTAGTAGTAGCCTTACTTGTTTGTTGTTAGCTAGTGGCGGAACTCTGGAACTGTTCACCTGTGACTATTTCATTTTGTTTTCCATCTATTCCTTTGTTTATGAGGTCCTGCTGACTTTGGAGAATTCAGTGGTTAATTAATTATTATTAGAATTTCATGAATCAGTATATTTTTTATTTTGTTATCCCTTACATGTGCCTGTATAATTCAATGTAAAATATCAGCTTTGCAGTGGGAGATAATAAACATCTTGCCTTATTTTTCTATCTAATTTTCCATTTGCCCTTTTTGTTAATTAGCTAATGTTAGGCAACGAAAATGCAATGTCGCCTACTATACTATGAATCTCCCAAGAATATGATAGCAGATTTATCACAATTCGACAGAACAAGAGGGCATAACCTATCCTTTATCACACCTTTTACACATCTGTGCTTGTAGTCAAAAACAATGAGCTTTTCATTTGATAAAAAAATGGAACCATACATTTATGGGATTGCGCGTGTGAAATCCCAAATGTGAAATGGCAAATCAACCATCAATAGGTACCTATACATACATGGGTAGGTATTTATCTTCTTGGTACCTACTGCTTGCATTGAATAGAATAGAATAGAAATGTTTTTTATTCAAATGAACTTTTACAAGTACTTTTGAATCGTCAATGAGTCTACCACTGGTTCGGATTGCCGTTCCTGCCGAGGCGAACCAGCAAGAAACTCGGCAGTTGGTATTGGTATTTGGTAACTTGGTAGCTTTTTATACTCAAAGCTCGGTAGTTATTGCTTAGCCCTAATGTAACTATAATACTAGTTAACCACTTGGTTGCTAAGTAACTACATCAGAAGTCTTAGTAGTAGACAGTACTCAGTATTAGGTATCTAATAAAACGAGGAACTAGAACACTGAATAGAATTTAATCATTCCGTGAAATGAAATTTCCGAAATTACAAAAGTAGCGTAGCGAAAAGATTGAAATTTATCGTATCGTATCGGTTTATTATGTTGCCAACTAGATGAAATATAGGTATTTATGCGGAGCTAGTCGCTGCGCCGCTTTGCAAGTTGAAATTCAATGGCCAATTCAACGTTCAATTCAATTAATAAGGAATATTATTATACAGTTGCCTTGTTCACTCACAACTCACAAGCATACGCGTGTAGCTCTGCCCGCTAAGACTCTCAGAAATACCAAGGCAGTAATTGACTGTAAGAAAAGTTTAAAAACCTGTAATCTGACTACGGAATAGTTATTTGTTATACAAGAGTGCAAAGTTGCTTTTTAACCGCGTGCTCAATTTTGATGACCGAGCAAGCGAAGGATTTCAAAATTGGTCCTGGGCGCAAGGTGTAATAGTGTTCTGTGCCAGAGCGCGAGCGAAAGAGCATGAGGTGAAAAATCTTTGCACGAGTGCAACACGTAACTTTTCATCTCCCCATTCTTGTTTTTAATCTAAGGGTTTTAAGGTGGAAGACACAGTTCTGCCCGCGAAATTCAAATTTAATTTGGTTTTTCGCAATTTGTAAACTAATACGACAAAGTAGGCTTATGGCATTCTAATTGCGACAATGGCAGTATCATCATAACAGGTTTATATAAAAATCTTTACTTGAAAGTATCCAGTTTAAGAAATTAATCAAAATATCGACTAATTTGTGAGTAACTCGCGTCCAACTCAGTATTTTGATTAATTTCTTACACTGGTCACTTTCAAGTAAAGATTTTTATGTAAACCTGTGAAGATGATACTACCATTGTCGCAATTAGAATGCCATAAGCCTACTTTGTCGTATTAGTTTACAAATTGCGAAAAACCAAATTAAATTTGAATTTCGCGGGCAGACTCGTATAATCATCCTAACATGTTAACATATGACGTGAAAAGAAAATGGCGCGCGCAAAGTAAATTAAAAAAAAGTACACCAAGAAGGTTCAGTCTGAGTTTTTAACAAATTAAAAAAGGTTTGATAAATTCGGCACCATGGAGGTAGAAGTAAATAGGTTTAATGATGTTTTGAATTCACAAACTTAGTGCACATCATCATCATTCATCATTAGCAACCCATCAAAGGCTCACTACTGAGCGCAGGGTCTCCTTTGAGAGAAGGGTTATGGCCATAGTCCACCACGCTGGCGCAATGCGAACTTGGCGGACTTCACACACCTTCGATGTGCAGGTTTCCTCACGATGTTTTCCTTCACCGTTGAAGCAAGTGATATTTAATTGCTTAAACGCACTTGACTTCGAAAAGTCAGAGGTCGACCCGGGATCGAACCTGCGACCCCCCCCGAATAGGAGACACAGTCCTAACCACTAGGCTATCACTGCTTCGAGCAGTGATAGCACTGTGCAACTTATTGACACGTAGTGTTTCTATACTCTTTGCTTATTGCACACGATGTTCTAAATTCAATTCACTTTATCCTCTAGCGGATAAAAACGGCTTTTGCACTCAGATATCGAAGAGCAAAAATACTCTCCGAGATGGGGAGATGAAAAAAATTTTATTCGTATTAAATGTAGCCAAGTCACCCTGACTATAAAAACAATGAATCTACTGACATGGACATCTCAATATAATCGAAATTGGCTCAATAGTTTATGCAATGTGGTCAAGGAACATATATAACTGAAGAATGTGGTGGAAGTGGAGCGCACGTAAATACCATAGGTATTACGGTAGTAAATATCATTCGTCTATGCCATTGCCATAATTGCCATAGGTAAATAAATACATACAAAACTACAAAACATGTATTTAGTAAGTACCACGTATAGTGTTTATATACTCTTTGGTAAGTACATAGATAATATTGTTGCACATCGCGCGAAAGCAACGTATTTTGTGGGAATATAGTGCATGAAGGTAGCAATTATACTCATGCCTTGTCCTCTTAGATTAGCTGAAATAAAATGTTATTTTAATATAAATATTGTAGTAACACTTGTCAGTTACTACCACGAACACTGTTTTTAGGGTAGATTTTTTTTTTGTGGTTAGTTATTACCTACATTTATTAGTGGGTACCACGGAGTACTATTTATACGTGGGACTCAGTTGTTTAGCCTCATTCGCTTTTTAGTGCTCTGCCACGCAACACTGTATCATTCAAATATTTAAATATTCAGATAATTCTTCATTAATATTCAAGTTTTTATAATTAATATTCAAGTATAATAAAAAATTAAATAACAGCGGGCACGTAGAAGTGAAGAGTCTACGAGCTCATTTTCATCATCTACTACTGGACTTGCAATGTACATCGAATTACTCAACGGAGTCTTTCACGTACCTTACATTAACAAAGTACGATCAATTCACAGGAATTGCATCATAAAAACTGTGTATGTAAATTCCATTCAATGGAATTATTATATTATGTACATCGAATTACTCAACGGAGTCTTTCACGTACCTTACATTAACAAAGTACGATCAATTCACAGGAATTGCATCATAAAAACTGTGTATGTAAATTCCATTCAATGGAATTATTATATTATGTACATCGAATTACTCAACGGAGTCTTTCACGTACCTTACATTAACAAAGTACGATCAATTCACAGGAATTGCATCATAAAAACTTTGTATGTAAATTCCATTTAATGGAATTATTATATTATGTACATCGAATTACTCAACGGCGTCTCACGTACCTTACATTAACAAAGTACGATCAATTCACAGGAATTGCATCATAAAAACTTTGTATGTAAATTCCATTCAATGGAATTATTGTATTGTGTGCATCGAATTACTCAACGGAGTCTTTCACCGTACCTTAAACTAACGATCAATTCACAGGAATTATTTAAATTCCACTCAATGGAATTATAATCAAACTACCCACCTTTAGGCGAGGTATTCATGATATACACATGAGATACCTACGGAGGTTCCCACTGGAGATAAAGAAAAAACACCCGCTTCACAATTCGGGCCGGAAATTCACAAGGAGTTGGCCGACCGATTAAATCATATTGCTAATAAACATTATATGTTTGTGCTACCTACTAAATGGCCTTGACAAAGAGGTCCGAAAAGATTTGTTCCAGAACAAAAAATATATGGTTCCTGCTTACAGCGAACGCGTTAATGCTCCTTTATTAAACATGGAACTAAAGTCTTGCCCAAGTTCGTATTAAAACGAAAGAAGGGCATGGAAGCCAGACAGAAACAGATATCTTCTGTAATATCTGGCTTCGCTCGTGTCGTAGATAGTGGTTATATTCTCTTGGTCGCAGACACTCAACTATAGAATGCAGACATCAAAATGACAAAAGAAATAATGGAAGGCATTCGTATGCTCTGTAATATACAATACTCGGATTCTTTATGAGGGAAATATTACATTTCATCGTACCTTTGGTCTGTATAATGTACTTTGTGCTCAAAACAGAGGTGAATGACCACCTTATTCAAATAAAGATTGATAAATACCTACATTTTTGGTGAAAACGTAGGTAGCAGATACCATAAAAACAGCAAAAGCTGTCTCAAGATCAAAATTTGATATATTAAAGGGTCAGGACAAGAGTAACAGATCAGCAGTAAGAAAAACGATACAACCTCAACCATCGACTTCAAAACGTTTAAACTACAAACCTCCACCGCCGGCGCGCAGGCAGCCGGCCCAAACGAGGAGCCACCCGCCTGCTCCAGCGCGGAAGCCCGACTACTCATCGAGAAGGTCGCGGCAACAGCAGCAGCAGTACAGAAATCCACGTCGCGACAAGATAAGGCAGACTATGCCGGTCGACTTTCATTATTTGCCCAAAAGTGGGCCTTAATCACAAATGATCAAACGATTATTTCTTGGTTTCGGGGTTATTAGTTAATATTTTCACGTAAAGTTATTCCGCAAATTGCTCCCATCGTTTTTCTGAATATACCGCTGAAGAAATGGGCAGTTTATCACATGGCAATTAAGGACCTCCTTACGATTGGCGTGCTACTACTCGTGCGCTGATCAATACCTGTCGAGCATATTCCTAATAGCAAAGTCTAACGATAAAAATAGTTTTATATGAAATTTAAAAAAATCTCAATAAACATATACTTACACATATCACATACAACATTTAAATTGAAAGATTTACGCACACCTATAAAATTAATAACCAAAATTCATTTATGGCTACACTTGATGCCTATTTTTCATTAAAATTCATCCGGATTCTTGAAAATGCCTAAGTTTTTCATTCAATGGAAAAATATATAAATTTAATGTCCTACCTACCTTTCGGATTAAATACAGTCCCATACATATTTACATAAATAATGAAACCCATCACTCAAGCTGGTTTCATGCATGGAACTAGGATTTGCGACTAGGTCTAGGTTTCATGTCTAATAATATATTATCTTGATGATATACAATATCTACCTATCTATCTATCGGTAGATCTTCTATTGAATGTAATGAAAATATCAATGTGACTATTAAACTTCTAACAGCATTAGGTTTTATGGTGAATTTCGATAAAAGTAATTTTTCACCATCCCTCTCTTGCAAATTCCTTGTTTATAATCGATTCTCATGATTTAAAAGTTTATTTACCTGACGATAAGAGACCCCAGATTCGGGAAAAAAAATTAGTATAGATTAGGAATCAAACTAATACAAAATAGTCTAAATCAAACATTTGCTAAATTGATAGGTTTATTAGTTTCTGCCTGTACTGCCATAGAGTATGGCTGGCCATATACGAAAGCTTTTGAACGATGTAAATATCTTGATTTACTAAGCCACAGGGATTATAATCGTACAATGTATATCCCAGATTATCTAAACGAAGATTTTGCTTGGTGGCTGAATAACATTAATAGTTCTATGCGCAAAATTAGAAGTGACTATTATAAAACAGAGATAGGTACCTACATAATTATATTCTGACGCCTCAACATCGGGATGGGGTACAGCGTGTGGGTCAGAATCCACAGGCGGACAGTGGTCCGAGTGGGAAGCGACCCAACATATTAATTATCTAGAACTACTTGCGGTTTTTTTCCTGCTAAACGTCATCACTGTCAGATTCTTCTACGAATCGATAATACCACCGCCAGCAATTATATTAACCGTATGGGCGGTGTCCAATACCCTCACTTAACAGAGGTGTCTAGGAATATTTCGCAATGGTGTGAATCGCGAAGTGTTTTTATATACGCATATTATATTCGCTCCTCTGAAAATAGCATTGCTGACGCTGAATCAAGACGTACTCACCCAGACATTGATTGGGAACCCAGCGATCCAGCATTCACTTGAATTGCCAATCTTTTTGGCCAACTTCAAATCGATCTTTTTACAACTCACGTCAATAAAAATGCGAAAAATTTATTTCCTGGGCATAGAGACCCCGATGCTTTCGCAATAAATGCTTTTACAATCAGATGGTCTAACTTCTATTTTTATGTGTTTCCTCAATTTTAAATCACATTTAAAACCCTTCAAAAAATTATTTTTGACAGAAAAACAAGAATTAAAGTCGTACCTACCTAGGTGGCCGACGAAACCTTGGTACCCCCTTTTTCGATCACTTTTAATTTCTGACATGATAATTCTAAACCCAAATGAAAATATTAAAATTTCTCTTTTTAAGAAAACGCGATATACAATTGCAACTTACCCTGCCGAGATATTATACGGCGGTTATTACGAAGAGACTTCCCACCAGCATCGGTAGACATAATGCTGGCATCCCTGGCAGAAAGTTCCATCAAATAGTAAGACATTTGCTTGAAAAAAGGGGTTTACACATTGTTCCTCTATTCGATAGACGTACCACTAGTACCAGATGTCTTAAATTTCCTAACATTACTTTTCAATAGTGGAGCTCAGTATGAAACTTTAAATACTGATAGAGCCACATTGTCTTTAGTACTGGGCTCAAATATTTCTAAAGACGAGAGTTATAAGATTCATTAAGGGAATCTTTGGACTAAAACCCCCTCTTCCGAGATATGAACTTACATGGGATACAGCTTGTGTTCTAGATCATTTGACCAATTATTATCCTAATGAGGGTTTATCGTTGGACCAACTGTCAATGAAATGTATTACATTGTTAGCTCTAACAACACTCAAAAATCAAACATTTTCGAAATTTAAAGTAAAGAATATAGAAAAAGCCTTCTAGCCTCTTTACAAATAATCATCAAAATTCCTGATTTGATCAAAAAATCTAGACCAGACTTAAATCAACTCGTCCTCATCATACCTTTCTTTCCTGAAAAACCAGCTATGTGCCCAGCACAGACACTTAAAGCTTATTTAAGTGAAACTTGTGTACGGCGTAGCCAATACTATTTATCAGTTACAAGAAACCTTTTAAACCAGTTTCAACACAAACATTAAGTTGCTGGGTTAAAAACACGCTAAAAGGTAGCGGCATAGATGTCTCCATATTTTCTGTCCGCAGTACGAGACATGCTGCAACTTAAAAGCCAAGTTCAGGTTTCAATATAGATCCTATTGGCAATACTGCTGGCTAGAGTCATGACTCTAATACTTTTTGGAAATGTTATAGTAAAAATATTTTTAATCAGGACAATACTTCTATGGCCAGAGCAATAGAATAATTAAAATATTATGCAATAAAATAAATGTGATGATTATATAAAAATTTAATCTGAATCTTTAAAGATTAATTTTTCAGTTTTGTATTATTATTAATGATTAGTAAGGGCTCATCAAAAGGAAAAAATTAATAATAATATTATGTTTACGTTTTACTTTAATATTATATATCATTTAGATTACAAATGTGATGTAAACATAATTTGTAACTCTGGTAAACAAGTCATTACCTCAGTATTTTCGGAACATGCTCTAAAAGTCTACAATATTTATAATAAAATAACATTTTATTTCAGCTAATCTAAGAGGATAAGGCATGAGTATAATTAATGATTAAATGAGCTTACCTGTAAGTGAAATTCAATCATAATTATACGAGATGCCTTGTCCGAAGAGATTAGCTCCCTCCCCCCCTGGAAATCCCTAATGTTGTTCCGAAAATACGATTAACTCTAAAATAAATGAGGCTAAACAACTGAGTCCCACGTATAAATAGTACTCCGTGGTACCCACTAATAAATGTAGGTAATAACTAACCACAAAAAAAAAAATCTACCCTAAAAACAGTGTTTGTGATAGTAACTGACAAGTGTTACTACAATATTTATAATAAAATAACATTTTATTTCAGCTAATCTCTTCGGACAAGGCATCTCGTATAATTATGATTGAATTTCACTTACAGGTAAGCTCATTTAATCATTAAATATATTTGCTACCTTCATGATTTAATGTTAACCTGGCAACATTTGACCAACTGTCACTTGCTAATGCTCTCGTTGTTTTCAGTTCTGTGGTCACTTGCCGGGCGTGGTGTGGTTGCGCGGTGCGTCAAACAAGTTTTGGCTGGCTTTTCTTTGGTTGAATACTTTTCTGAGAGGAAGGAGAGGAATATGACGGTGTAACGGACATAAGTTTGGTGCAAACAATTTAGCCTTAATTTATGCTATTAAAATATCACGACCGAAGAAGAATCTTTTAATTTTATAGTGAAGTGACAGTGTTATTATTTCGATTGTGATTTTATAGAAAAACAATACAAAGGAAGCGTTTCCATGGGCGTTAACTTCAGGTTAGATATTTGTATGTTATTATTCAATTAAAAATCGGGTTAATCCTTTCTTGAAGCGTTTAAGTAACCCTATGCTTCTGCCGCACAAAGGTTTACAATTCTCAGCAGCTAGTTTTAGTATTGCATGATTTGTTGGGTTTAAAAGCAACTCTATATTTTTACAGCTATTGCCTGGTAAACAAACTAAAATATTACTATTCTATAGAAGCAGTGCTAGCCTAACGGTTAAAACTGTGGTCTCCTATTCGGAGGTTCGATCCCGGGCTCTGACTTATGACGGGCTTGGAGTTATGTGCATTTAAGCAATTAAATATCACATGCTTCAGTGGTGATGGAAAACATCGTGAATACCTGCCTGCAACACCTGCACACTGGTGAATTCTCCATAATGTTCTCGTGTGAAGTCTGCCAATTCGCATTAAGCCAGTTTGGTAGACTAAGATTATAATTACTCATCTCTGAGAGGAGACCTCCATTCAATAGTGAACCGTTGATGGGTTGCTAATGATGATAGAAGAATAAAGAACATTTAAAATGGTTTGAAAATAAACATTCATAGGTACTTATGTATTTAAATGATTGATTCAATTGTTGCAGGCGAGCAAAACTGCAAGACTGAACTATGAATCTCATAGTTAGGCATTTAATATCAATATATTTAATACAATCATGTGTTGCACAAGACTATGCTACACCAACATACAATCCGGACAATCAAGTAAACCCCACAAACGACTATACTAATGACCCCAGATATGACAATCCGTATGATCCAAGCAGAAGATTTTCCAATCGAAATCAATATGATGCGAACCAATATCCAAGTAGGAGCACATATGAGGATCAAAGGTATAATCAGTATGACAATAGGAATGATCCAGGGTATGTGAACCAGTTTGGTTCGGACAACACTGAGAATACTCCCAGGCCCTCGTGGGGGGGTGGACGTACTTACGGCACCTCTTACAAGACTGCTGAGCTGGAGCATGATAGTGTTATCATTAATGAAGCGTAAGTATTATTTAACTTAAATTTTTAGGACTTTATAATCCTTACTAATATTATAAATGTGAAAGTGTTGGTTTGTCCTTCAATCACGCCGCAACAGGGCTACGGATCGACGTGATTTTTTTGCATGGGCATAGTTGAGGACCTGGAGAGTGACATAGGCTACTTTTTATCCCAGAAAATCAGAGTTCCCGAGGGATTTTGAAAACTAAATCCACGCAGACGAAGTCGCGGGCATCAACTAGTAATCTTTACATGCTCTAATGAATAAATGAGTACTTATAATTATATGCATACCTAAGGTTTAGGTTGTGCCAAGAAGTTGAATTATGTAAAACTAAGGCGCATCTTTCGCATAGTTCGAAGAGCTGATGGTCATTGGGGTCCCAAGGTGTTGGAGTGGCGACCCCTCACCGGGAAGCGCAGTGTTGGCAGACCCCCCACCAGGTGGACCAACGGCATCAAACGAGTCACAGGGAGCCGCTGGATCCAGGCGGCGCAAGACCGAGGCCTGTGGAATTCTATGCAAGAGACCATTGTCCAGCAGTGGACGTCTATCGGTTGATAAAGAAGAAGAAGGCGCATCTCGCCCTGCTCCGGGCGCGTGATTCTGCGCGATTCCACGTGCGGGAATGCGTTGTAAGGGCCCGTTTCTGTACACGCAGCGCTCAACGCCGCGTCGCGTGGTTAACTCAAACATATTATGGCCAAGTATGAGAGTGTACTTGCAGAAGTGTTTAACCTGGCGTAGTACGCGGCGACGCATTGCGCGACGCGACGCATAATGCGACGCGTAACGCGTCGCGTCTACAGGAACGAACCCTTAGTGTGTGACACTGTGCGTGTTTTCTATACAAACTGAGGTACTTAGGAACAACCTTAAACACGCAGGCCCATGTCCCGGAACGGAACGGGTGCATCGCAGTGTGAGATGGATCTCTATCTGGATGGATCTGGATGATATTTTAATCTTTAGGTGGACCTAAAGATTAAAATATCATGAACCTTTCAGAAAGTTTAATTATTACAAACAAAAACACATTATGAGTCAACAGAAATCTTAAATAAAATGATACATACCTAAAATTCAAATTTTGCAACAAATGAGCCGCTAACTGCAAACATCATACCAACAAATGTACTGTTTTTAAGTAACTAACTGTACTTTGGGTAATAATTAATGACTTATTTAGTTACTAGATTATGCCAGCAACTTCATTGGTGTGGATTAAGGTACCTGCAAGAAACCTTAATTTTCCTGGACGAAATAGTAGCCTAGGTGTTAATCCTGTGTATGAGTTACCTATATCTCTATTCCAAATTTCAGCCAAATCAGTTCATTTGTTGTAGTGTGAAGGAGTAACAAACATCCATCCATCCTCACAATAATTACAATATATAAGTAACCTCACTAAACAGATAATTAATAATGTATAAGTAACCTCATGACCATGACCAATATCTCATGGTTAATTTATTTATTTTAGGAAAATCAACAGCGAATTTTAGTAATATTAGACTTAAAAACTAGAGACAAATTATATGGCCAATTACAGATTTTCTGAAAAAAAAAAAAAACAATTACAAAATAATAAGTGAAATGTGTGTGTTGAAAGCCAGTAAAAAGATATTTCTCCGAAATGTTTCTCATATGGAATTCTTTTTCCAGAACATATTTCATAGTAGCCTCGCGCATGGTTAGGCCAGGACAAATATATAAGATATCAGCAAACATACTACGGGCTCGTCTCCAGATGACCATCAGAGCTTCTATATCTTGCAATGGAGTGGAAATTGCTGATGTCATTGAAAAAGTGAGGGAGGGAGTGCCTGAGGTTTTGAATATGAGAGTAAGTATGCAGCCTACTTAGTAAACTTCTTTGTAAATCATTGCAAATCAAATCTTCGTTATTTACAGTTTTCTTAGTCTTGACAGATAATAGTCGGCGCGTACATTCCATAATATATATTTTACAGGATGTTAGGGATATACACACATCAAAAGTGTCTAGGGATCAACATATATTTTTGCAATAACTTTTCTCCTGATTGATATTAATTAAAATTTTCTTTAAGGATTCATCAAATAAAGTGTTTTCGTTTGTCACAGTAACGATAAACCAAGTCACCTTTGCATTAATAAAGAAATTTGCCATTTTCCTAATAAAGGGATTTTTGACATTTGAACCACTAAAATTAAAGTTCGAAAAAAAGACTGAAATAACAGTTTTCTTTAAAATTTTATTGGGTAACTTAAACAATTAATAATCCGTGTTTCTACCGCGAACACTAACAACACAAGAACATCGGTTTGGCATACACAAAATGAGTTCATCCAAATCACGCTGTGGAATGGCCGCCCATGTTCGTTGCAACAACAAAAAAAGGTCTTCTTGCCACTGTATACCCTCCATATTCGGCAGAGCTCTTCTCTGTAGCATATCCCATGCATGCTCAATCGGGTTCAAGTCTGGCGACTGAGCAGGCCAGGGCAGGACATTGATGTTAGCTGCGGCGAGAGTCTGTCTTACAACTCTTGCGGTGTGCGGTCGTGCATTATCATGCATTAACTGAAATAAGGGACCGATTTGCACTTGTAGAGGAACGATGACGTCTGATACAATCGTCTCAGCATAAATTTGAGCGTTGAGGTTGCCTCTGATCCAAATCAACTCAGTTCTTCCGCCGATCCAAATACCCGCCCATACCATGATTGTTCCACCACTATAAGGATGGACTTCCTGGCAGGATTTTAATCGCTGTTGGCGTCCAGGGGTTCTCCAGTGTCGTATACGTCTTGTATCCGGTCTCATACCAAAACGAGACTCATCAGAAAAGCACACGAAACGCCATTGTTCTTCTGCCCAATTTCTGTGTTCAAGAGCCCATTGATATCGAATCCTACGATTGTGCATTGCTATAGGTGGTACCCGTAGCGGTCTTCGAGAATGAAGGTTCACTTCATGCAAGCGGTTTCTGACTGTTTGGTCGCTAATTAAGTTCCCTGAAGAGTGATGAAGCCTCACGGCTAACATCATGGCGGTTATTGTTGGAGCTCTTCGAGTTAAGATTTGAATGTATCGGTCTTGTCTCCGTGTGGTGCAGCGATACCGTCCTCCATGGCGCTCAGCCACGGTACCAGTGCTTCGGTAACGTGTCCAAAGTCGACTGATAACACTCTGACTTGTATTCAGAGCTAAAGCCACAGTACGTTGCCGGGAACCAGCTTCTATCATTCCCACGGCTCTGAGCATTTCTTCCCTGCTTAAATGACGTCGCCGCTCCATAATAACGTTGGTTTTAATCAGTAGTAGGGAAACAGTAGCACTAATAATGTCTTCAATGCGTTGTATGTTTTTATAGGGAAAATATTGACAGCTGATTTTCATCTTTTACTCGAATTTGATTGACAGTTCCTGATTCAAATTATGAAATGCACCAAAAAGGATCCATATAAATTTATAAAATCATAAATTTATTACAAAGCCACATCTCAATCTCAAGAAATCCGCATAAAAATGCTTGATCCCTAGACACTTTTGATGTGTGTATTATGGAATGCAATTTGACCACCATCCTAATGAACAATTATTTATCTTGAAAATGATAGTTTGCCGATATTGCAATTTTTGAGCATGCAATCTATTGCGAACATTGTACAACAACAACACTCTGCAATCACGTCTAAAATATGTATACATTGCTGTCTTGTATTAAAGATCGTCATTTGTTGTGGATAGACTATTCCATGATGTAAAAACATGTTCATTATGGAAACAGTATCCAGTTATGCTTGTTTTATTAATAACTAGATGATACCTGCAACTTTATCCATGTGGATTATTAAGGTCTTGTAATTCCCATGGGAACTCTTTAATTTTCCAGTAAAAATGTAGCCTATGTGTTAATCCTGGGTATGAACGATCTCCATTCTTGATATCATCCAAATTGGTTCATTCATTGTGGCGTGACTCAGACCACTCAGGTAAGCCTCAGGGTCACTCAGCGAGCGATGGAGAGAGCTATGCTCGGTATATCCCTGCGCGATCAAATCAGAAATGAGATCCTTAGGAGAACCAAAGTCACCGACATAGCTCAGCGAGTCGCGAAACTGAAGTGGAAATGGGCGGGGCACATAGTTCGAAGAGCTGATGGTCGTGGGGGTCCCAAAGTGCTGGAGTGGCGACACCGCACCGGGAAACGCAGTGTTGGCAGACCCCCCACCAGGTGGACCGACGACATCAAACGAGTCGCAGGGAGCCGCTGGATGCAAGCGGCGCAAGACCGAAGCCTGTGAAAGTCCATGCAGGAGACCTTTGTCCAGCAGTGGACGACTATAGGTTGATAAAGAAGAAGAATCTGTTTTTAAATTCATTAACAGTTTGATGGCACTATTTCTTTGGGCAATTTATTTCATATGTGCAGCACTCTGTTTGTTAGAAAGTGTTTAAAGGGTTTGGATGATGCCAGTTGATGCCGTAGTTTTTAACCAATTTCAAAAAGAAGGAGGTTCTCAATTCATCAAACTTTTTTTTAATGTATGTTCACCAAATATTCAAAGACGCTTGAACCAATTTGGTTAAATTCATTAACAGTTTGATGGCACTATTTCTTTGGGCAATTTATTTCATATGTGCAGCACTCTGTTTGTTAGAAAGTGTTTAAAGGGTTTGGATGATGCCAGTTGATGCCGTAGTTTTTAACCAATTTCAAAAAGAAGGAGGTTCTCAATTCATCAAACTTTTTTTTAATGTATGTTCACCGAATATTCAAAGACGCTTGAACCAATTTGGTTAAATTCATTAACAGTTTGATGGCACTATTTCTTTGGGCAATTTATTTCATATGTGCAGCACTCTGTTTGTTAGAAAGTGTTTAAAGGGTTTGGATGATGCCAGTTGATGCCGTAGTTTTTTACCAATTTCAAAAAGAAGGAGGTTCTCAATGCATCAAACTTTTTTTTAATGTATGTTCACCGAATATTCAAAGACGCCTAAACCAATTTGGAAAATTCTTTTACTGTTCCCAGGTGGCCCCATTTAAATTTTATTGAAATCGGTCAAGCAGTTTTAAAAAATCAACAATAAATTATATACTTTGTTTACGCACGGGCAATTGAAGTCGGTTTTTAAAAATCATTTTTTTTATAGATTAATATATCATATCCTCTTATGCTCTTTCTTAAAACATATTCTCGAAATCAGGGATAAGAGCCTCAATAGCCCAACGGTTATAGGTGCGGACTGAAAACTGAAAAGTCGCAGGTTCGAATCCCACCCGTTGCACTATTGTAGTACCCACTCCTAGCACAAGCTTTCCGCTTAGTTGGAGGGGATAGGAAGGATATTAGTCAACTTCAATTTGACTAATATTCTTTTTTTAAAAAAAAAAAAGGAGGGATGCTGTAGGAGGGATGTTTGTCCCAGGTACCGGCGACATCGGTGCCCGGAGACTACAAGCTGCGCGTGGAGGGCCTGTTCCTCGACGACCCGTTCGGCGGCCGCGCGTTCGTCAACGAGACGCAGCTGGCGTTCTCCAAGCGCTTCATGACTATCTTCATACAGATGGACAAGCCCGTCTACATGCAGAGTCAGACCGGTAATAGATTGCTACTTTTATACTTCAACTACTTTTACATTTTCCTCGTAGGAGGCTTTGGAGGGTAAACAAGACAGACAGAGATGGCAACAGATGGAGGAGGCTTTTACCCACAGGGGACCACACACCAACGGACTAGATAATACTTCCTGCAAGTCTAAAGTGTGAACTATACTACATAATAAGATACATGTGTGTGGGGAAAAAAATAGACCTTTATATAAATAAACTAGCTTTTGCCCGCGGCTTCGCTCACGTTAAGTTCGATTTTTCAAACCCCTATTTTACCCCCTTAGAGGTTGAATTTTCAAAAATGGTTTCTTAGCGGTTGGTTAGCTCACGTTAAGTTAGATTTTTATTGGTAATTAAAATCCAACCTAAAATATATCTCCGTAAAAAGCAAACATACCAAGTTTCATGGATATTACTTGAAAACTAAAATTTTTGCGAAACACGTTTTTCTTATTTTTTTATCGAAAGTCCAAAAATTAAAGTTTCATGGATATTACATGAAAAATAATTTGATAAATGACGGACTTTTATACAAACTTTCAACCCCCATTTAACCCTCTTGGGATTGGAATTTTCAAAAATCCTTTCTTAGCGGACGTCTACGTCATAATAACTATCTGTGTGCAAAATTTCAGCCAGATCCGTCCAGTGGTTAGAGCTGTGCGTTGATAGACCAGTCAGTCAGTCAGTCACCTTTGCCTTTTATATATTTAGATGAAAGCTAAAGTACCAAGTTTGATGGATATTACTTGAAAATTAACTTAAAAATCTAAACTTTTATACAAATCACCCCCTATTTGAATTCTTTGGGGGTGGAATTTTCAAAATTTGCGAAACACGTATTTCTTATTTTTTTGTCGAAAGCCCAAAAATTAAAGTTTCATGGATATTACATGAAAAATAATTTGATAAATGACGGACTTTTATACAAACTTTCCACCCCCATTTAACCCTCTTGGGGTTGGAATTTTCAAAAATCCTTTCTTAGCGGACGTCTACGTCATAATAACTATCTGTGTGCAAAATTTCAGCCAGATCCGTCCAGTGGTTAGAGCTGTGCGTTGATAGACCAGTCAGTCAGTCAGTCACCTTTGCCTTTTATATATTTAGATAAAGGAGGCTTTGGCTGTTGTTAGTTATCTCTCTACTATCAATGATGTGCTGTAAAGCAATTTAATATCCTGCATTATGGCATGCAGAAACTGATTTTTTTTAATGTACAAGTAAAATTACATAATATAGATTTTAGACATCCTCAAACTTAAACATTTATGTGAGGAATATACAGAGAATGAAACAGGTGCAGACTCTATTCCCTCACTCTCATAACCCGATGGGACGGAAGTCCGAAATGATTGGAGAGAGCTCAAGCGCAGGACCGACGGCTTTACTTGCTCTACGAGGCACGGTTGTGTCACACCGCGTACTTTCTAACTCTGGGCTAGTACTGAGACCTTCTTGAGGTGGAAGACACGGTTGTGCCCGCAAAATTCAAATTTAATTTGGTTTTTCGCAATTTGTAAACTAATACGACAAAGTAGGCTTATGGCATTCTAATTGCGACAATGGCAGTATCATCTTCACAGGTTTATATAAAAATCTTTACTTGAAAGTGTCCAGTTATCAAATGAATCGCAGGGAGCCGCTGGGATTCAGACGGCGCAAGACCGAAGCCTATGGAAGTCCATGCAGGAGACCTTTGTGAAGCAGTGGACGTCGGTTGATAAGAACAAGATTATGGTAACAGCTTTATGCAAAGTTTTATAATTGGGGTACAGTTAAAAAATTAAGTGGCACTCGGGGACTGCCGCGGTAAAGCTATTTCATAGCATTTTTTATCAACTTATGTCTTATGCAATTATAATATTTATGCAATATTTTTTTTTTGCATGATAAAAATTATGCAAAAAAAATTAAAAAACAAACAAAGAAGAAAAGCGCACTGTCACTACTTCGCGAGTGAGATTAGAACATGCGACATCATACACCAGACGGTAAAGAAAGCGGTTGCTCGCCCACTGCGCCAAACAGAGCTACGAACGTTAGGTTTATTTTCGTTACGGAATTTCTTGATTCGGTCGCCGCGCTCAAACTGTTTGTCCTAGTTCAAAGCCCGCGATAAAAGCTATGCAATAGCTTAAAAGCTATAGTTATCTTGAAGACTAGTCTAACTAATGTCCCATTTCCGTTCGCCGAGACCCAAATAGTTAGTGGTCTTTCGTATTGACGATTGAATAGGCCAGTTAAGTGCCAAGTTATTTTCGTTTCGGTCGAAACTTACGACTGCATCAGGTGGTAGTTATATTTAGAGAATACGATGTTTTATCGACCGAGCGAAGCGAAGGTCTTTGAGTTAACTAGGGCGATTTGCACTTGTCCGTCCGTCCGTCCGTCCGTCCGTCCGTCTGTCAGAGCCTTATAACTTTTGAATTACTGAACGTAATTACTTCAAATTTAGATATAATATGTAAACCGATGGCCTCCAGCCGAAAATGGCTTAAAAAGTTATAAAAATCTTTATTTCAGGGGGGCTCTCATAGAAGCGAATGCGAAGTAAAAAAAAAAAAATCGCGTTACATAAAATTGTTACGTATCATTTTAAAGATAATTTTGAACTGAGTACAAAAATATTTTTTTTTTAATTTTTCCCTTAAAATTGACGAAATGGGGGGCTTTCAAAGTGGCGATTTTATACGCTCGCTTGAAGACGCTCTCTAGAAAAATCCGCTATGGATTTTCAAACTGATTTTATGTTTTTAGGTCACTTATATCCTGTACTTGAACAACAAATACTAAAATTATATGAATATTATAAAGAAACGAGATTATTTAATTTTTAATGGGCGTCAGTAATTCATATAGCATCAACATAGCTTCACAATAATGCTAATAGATGGCGCAGTCAGTAACTATTCCCATGGAACTACGAGTTAAATTCAATGTTTGATAAATAATTCAATGTTTTCACTAACGTTCCCTAACCTTTACGGGCTACCTATAAGTTAGGTGATTGATGTTTTCTGTCAACTTATTTATCACGATCCTGTACGGGACACCTAAAAGGATATTGGGACGTATGTTAGGACTTAGGATTGTATTTAGGAGCTACCTACGTTAAGAGACTCCTACTTAGGGGATGATTTAGGTATGTTTGGTGAAAACGGGCATAATAATAATGTCAGTTTTGGTTATCATGTATCGATTGAATGAATAATCATGGGATACCGTTACCGCGAGGTCTCAGTTCGGGGCGAACCACTAGTATTTATAAGAGTTTAAGATGATAGGGTTTATTACTCATATAAGTTTTATCATTTTTAGGGTTCCGTACCCAAAGGGTACCAACGGGACCCTATTACTAAGCCTACTCTGTCCGTCCGTCCGTCCGTCCGTCCGTCTGTCAGCGGGCTGTATCTCGTAAACCGTAATAGATAGACAGATGAAATTTTCACATATTATGTATTTCTATTGCCGCTATAACAACAAATAATAAAAATTAATTTAAATTAAAAAAATTAAATTAAAATATTTCATTGGGTACATGGAAATATTTTAATTTATTTTTTTTAACGGAACCCTAAAAGAGCGAGGCCCGACTCGCACTTGGCCGATTTTTTAAATCACCGGAAGTTAACTTTTTATCTCGGAATAGTTTGCACTTGACTTCATCTACCTACTTTTTTAAAAAGCTTGCTCAGACAACTTAAAGTTAAGCCCAAGAGTCTCAGTGGGTTGAAGGTCGATAGTCGATACAATAATACACTATATTGTAACATCAGACCCACTCTGTATTATGATTTATGGTTTAAAGATATTCTTATTATACTTCTACATAAGGGAGAGGGCAGACTGGCTCATCCTCAAACATAAACATTTAAGTGAGGAATATACAGAAAATGAAACAGGTGTAGACTCTATTCCCTCACTCTCATAACCCGACGGGACGGAAGTCCGACACGATCGGAGAGAGCAGAAGCGAAGGACCGACGGCTTTACTTGCTCTACGCAATCGATAATCGAATCGAATAGCGAATTTATGGCCCGGAGCGTGCATCGCGTTTCGCGCGATTTCGCGATTCTGCGATCGAAAGCCATGCAAACGCTAACGCGTTTGAGTCGCGATTTACGCGCGCTCGATACAAGATGCACGCAAAAGACCATAAAAACGCTAAAGCTTCAATAGCCCAACGGTTAAAGGTGCGGACTGAAAACTGAAAGGTCGCAGGTTCGAATCCCACCCGTTGCACTATTGTCGTACCCACCCCTAACACAAGCTTTCCGCTTATTTGGAGGGGAGAGGAGGATATGAGTCAACTTCAAATTAGCTGATATTCTTCTTTAATCAAAAAAAAAATGGCAATAAAAGGGCGCGATCGCGCTCGCTCTAAATAGCCAGTGTGCCCTCTCCCTAAATGCTTTTTCTTTTTCCTAGGACTTAGGACGCGTTGCATTTCATCATGATCTTTTTTTTATTTTTAATGTGTTTTGCAGTGAAGTTCCGCGTGATCCCGATAAACACCGAGTTGAAAGCTTTCGGGAGATCCATCGACGTGTTCATTCTCGATCCCCACAGACGGATCATGAAGCGGTGGCTCTCTAGACAGGTAACATTAAGGTGGAAGACACGGGTCTGCCCGCGAAATTCAAATTTAATTTGGTTTTTCGCAATTTGTAAACTTATACGACAAAGTAGGCTTATGGCCTTCTAATTGCGCCAGTGGAATTATCATCTTCACAGGTTTACATAAAAATCTTTACTTGAAAGTGACCAGTTTAAGAAATTAATCAAAATACTGAGTTGGGTTGGACGTGAGTTACTCACAAATTAGTCGATATTTTGATTAATTTCTTAAACGGGACAGTTTCAAGTAAAGATTTTTTATATAAACCTGTGAAGATGATACTGCCATTGTCGCAATTCGAATGCCATAAGCCTACTTTGTCGTATTAGTTTACAAATTGCGAAAAACCAAATTAAATTTGAATTTCGCGGGCAGAACCATGTCTTCCACCTTAACAACTCTCTTGACGATTGAACTCTAGCTAATTAATTTAAACTGCCGCACTCAAATACATTCATTAAATTATACGTGATGAGTCACTAACTATCATCAAGGGCCTATTTCACCATTGCTATTGCATTTTGACAGATTGCAAATACAAATACTGACAAAACGTTAACTTTAAGGCCTACTTTCAAATTCAAAATTATTTATTTCACGTAGGGCAACCTGTGGCTCTTATAAAGTTATAACACGTCATGACTCATACCACCGGTTCGGAAAGCGGATTCTGCTGAGAAGAGCCGGCAAGAAACTCAGCAGTTGATTTTTTCTAAATAGTCATTTTACAATATTAATAAGTAATAAGTTTTTATACTATCTCGTGGGCAGCTGGATGCCAATCTGATTTAACCCATGCATCTTTGTTAGAATAGAATATAATATTTCCACAATGAGGGGAAGTTCCAAGAAAAAAAAAGTACTACAAATTACAATTCAATTCATGTTAAGACGGCTGCTTGCTGCATTTTAATTCTTCTTCTTCGTCTTTATCAACCGATAGACGTCCACTGCTGGACAAGCATCTTTGTTAGAATAGAATATATTATTTCCACAATGAGGGGAAGTTCCAAGAAAAAAAAAGTACTACAAATTACAATTCAATTCATGTTAAGACGGCTGCTTGCTGCATTTTAATTCTTCTTCTTCTTCTTTATCAACCGATAGACGTCCACTGCTGGACAAAGGTCTCTTGCATGGACTTCCACAGGCCTCGGTCTTGCGCCGTCTGAATCCAGCGGCTCCCTGGGACTCGCTTGATGTCGTCGGTCACCCTGGTGGGGGGGTCTGCCAACACTGCGTTTCCCGGTGCGGGGTCGCCACTCCACCACCTTGGGACCCCAACGACCATCAGCTCTTCGAACTATGTGCCCCGCCCATTTCCACTTCAGTATCGCGACTCGCTGAGCTATGTCGGTGACTCTGGTTCTCCTACGGATCTCCTCACCGACCGCATTTTAATTAATAGCGAGTTATTACCAGCCAATCAGAGGTGATTGCAATCGTCCTGTAGCAACATAAACGCAAGAGACCTTTGTCCAGCAGTGGACTTAGAATATGTAGGTTTACTCCACCAGCTGTCCAATCCGATATGGGTCTATTTGATACAAAATGTTACAAATTAGTGACATTACACAGCGCTAGACGTTAACTGCAGTATCCTCTTCACAATCGTGATATGAAATCTAAACTTGGATTGTTTAACACAAAGACAATTAAAACATCATGGCAGTAATACAATGGAACCTGCTTTCGGGTCGAATTTTAGAGCTGTATTGTTCGCGGTTCATGTTCAGATATAATGGACATCGGATCATTTACATCAAACTTTTACCAGGACTATCGTGTTCAACCTTTAGTGTTCGTTCACATAGACTGGCTCGGACAGCAGATCGAATCTAATTAAAATAGAGACCGGCTCCGTTTGTCTCTGATTCCGGCTCTAAGCGCGTACACCTCTGCTTCTAACGCATCCGCTTTAATCATGCTCTCCCAGTCAGTATATGTGAACTAGGCCTGTGGAACTCTTAAACGACTTTTTTAGAACTTCCCCTCATTGTTGAAATATTAAATTCTAATCTATTCTAACAATAGTACATTATTGCAAAGGCCGGGAAATAGGCAATTGCAGGTCGAGCATGAGTTTGAAGGCCGAGCCGTAGGCGAGGACTTCACTAAATACGAGACAGGCAATTGCCATTTCTCGCCGAGGCATATATAGTGCTTTTCTCTAAAGAATGCAGGGAAATAAAACACACTTTTAATATTATACATTAAATTCAGTTAATATTAAAAGTTACATTAGACATATTAGGGCAATTACTAAAAGAAAATGTTATTGATTTCCCCGGTACATTTATGTTTGTTTGTTGAACTTCTGATGAGGTTTGCAGGTGGGCATTAGATGTAGTGGTAGATGGCTGAATATGCTGTTTTGAGGTGGATGGCTGTGGACTTAGATGTTGGCAAGTGGCCAGCGGGTGAGATTCTGTTTCCGAATTAGGTTGCAATGTGATGTTTTGATTTATTTTATTATTTATATCAGTTTTGTTTTCAATTGAGTCCTCAATGTAGCCTTCAGCCATTTTATCGGACTTCCAGCCTCCGTGTCTTTTCAGAGTCGTCAAATTCGCTCCAGAATCAGCCAGAAGAGTGGCTGAAGACCTACGGAAACAATGTCCAGTGTAACATTCAGGATTTGTCAAGTTTAAATAAGTTGCTACTTCTTTAGGTATTTTAGCTATTTTATGTCTTCCAATGACCTGCTTTGTGCACTTCCCTTTCTGAAATTTAAGAAAAAACCTATCTGATGTTGTGTTCGCTGGACGAAGATTATAATATTTTTTTACATATGTTAGCAACTCTCCTTGGATTACAAATATCCGGTTAACCTTTGTTTTAGTGTCGCGCAATGTTATTATTGCTTTGTCATCAAGAAAGTCTATGTCTTTTGTGGTAATATTATAGAGTTCGATACTCCGACATGCTCCGTTAACGCCTAATATCATAGCAACCTGTAACAAACAAAACTAAATATTAAGCTACAGCCACGGACAGTATATTTAATAAGACTCATAAATCCTGTGCATCAAAATTCATCCAAATCCATCCGCCATTTTGGTTTAACTGTGTCTCAAATAAATAATGTGTAATAATTATATTTACCTTTGTGGCTAAATATATATCATCTGGGGCTTTAATTAAAAATTGCTTTATGTTTTCGCCAGTAAAAATTTTCGATTTCTTGCTTTTGAATCCGGTCGATTGTCGTTTAAGAAAAGTAGTTAAGTTCCCATAATTTTTCAAGTTAATGCCGTTTTTAACATGAACTGTACATTTCAGCATGGAATAAATTGCCCATAGTGTAGATGGCTTTTTAGTTTTGGCAATCTCATTAAAATACGCCAAAAATACTGTTTCGGAGAAAATGTTCACTTTTTTCTCGTTTTTCCAACTCATAAAATTTTCATATACTTTCATGTATTTTTCTTTTGACTTCGTTGGAAGCAGGTTTTCCATTGCCAATTTGGCTTCTGATCTTAAATCTGGTGGAGTACAATCAATCTCCATTTCAGTTTCACTCTCTGAACCGTTTGAACTCATTTTAATTATTATTAAAGAAGAATGGCGGATTTGGACCCAGGACTTTTAAAAACCGTTCAGATTCAGAAATCATTTCATTTTAATTAATATTTTTCAAAGTATTTTTCTGTGTAAACCCCATATTTTTAGAAGATGGGGATCAAAAATATAATTATTCACAATTACACAATATAATTAACCGTTCTAATGGCAATACTTAACATTTTACGGACTAAAGAGTAAAAACTTGTCAAATTATTTATGTCAATGTCAATTGTCAACTCCAAATAGGAAGACTATAGTCGCTATTCCTAGTTCCATGGTCAACTCACTCAAATGTCCATGGAACTAGGAAGTTGAGTTGTAATTCCTCATCATCATAATCATTAACGACCCATTAACGGCTCATTACTGAGCGCAGTTCTCCTCTCAGAGAAGGGTTATAGGCCATAGTCCACCACGTTGGCCCAATGCGAATTGGCGGACTTCACATACCTTCGAGAACATTATGAAGAACTCTCAGGTGTGCAGGTTTCCTCGCGATGTTTTCCTTCACCGTTGAAGCAAGTGATATTTAATTGCTCAAACGCACTTGACTCCGAAAAGTCAGAGGTTCGTACCCGGGATCGAACCTGCGACCCCCCGAATAGGAGACCACAGTCATAACCACTAGGCTATCACTGCTTCTAATTCCTAGTTCCATGCAAATGTCATTCGTGGTCATAGAAATAGGAAGGTCTTAATTCCTAGCTCCATGTTCATTGTCCGTGCAGGTCATTTCATTTGTTGATTGTTTGTAATACATTTGGCATTTGCGCGTTTATTTTATTTTTTCGTTCGTTTTGTGTTTGTTATGCATTGTAGTGTATCAATACTAACGATTTGGCGTGATTTTGGACAAGACACAGCATTTCTTTCTGAACTTAAAGTAATTACAAGCAAATTGGTTCTAAAGCAAAGTTACATATCGCTCGATAAGATGACATCAGACGAAAGTGATGGAAGTAATGGATCTATAGCAATCTATAGAACTTTTTCCAAAAAATAAAACAGCATGACAACCACCATCACTTAGTCGTTTTCCTAGTTCCATGCTAATACCGGGTATATATGATAATAATTGATAGTACTAGTCAAATTACCATGGAACTAGGAATTGCGACGAATCACATTTTAGGTAAGGTTGGTAGGAAGCGTGTTCTCATATGTATATTCAGAAAATAATATTCTGTGCCTATTAGATTATTCAAAGCACAGATTAATGATTGATTCAAAGCTATAGTGGTAATTTGCCTTAAATATATTAAAGGGAAACATAACCTCATTTTTAACAATTTACTACTGAATATCTTTTTTCTCCCAACTTTATTTGATTGACTTTGATTAACTTTTTTGTTAGTCTGGTTTACTAGAACAAGTATCAGAAGTTTGATTCGTGAACGTGGGCTGCAAGTCTGGGTCAGAAACACTATGGGGATTCGCCAAACTCCTTTATATTTTTAAGTAGGTATGTAAATAATAAATCAAGACGAATTTTCAGCTTAGCCGCCAATTTTTTTTTATCATCTGTGCCGACAGGCAAACGCATTTATGGCTATACAGATACAGCCACGTAAACGCAATTTGTACTATTTAAGCAAAGAGACTATGGTATGCCAAGAATGACAAAAGAGATCCGATCAAAGAGTATTTAATAACCCCAGCACGCCGTTTCATACAACATTGCAGGAGCGTTGTAATGTTCCAAATTCAAAAAACACTCCTGCAATGGATTTGATTTTCTTTGTCCGAAAATTCGATACTTCGCGTGTTCTTTTTTCGAAAATAATGACAATATTTCCATGCATGTTTGAGAAAAGTTGCATTATCATCATCATGCATGAGTTAAATTGGCTTGGCATCCGGCTGCCCACAAGATAGTATAAAAATCTTATTACAATGTAGTTAGCTACATAATAATATTTTTGATAAAACAAATATGAATGAATTTCTTAATAAAGGTCAATTAAAAGCGATAGAGGTTATTTAATTTAATCGCACTAGAATGTACTTTCTGCTCTAGTTGAGAATCGATGATCCAAATGATTCAAATAAAGCGGTTCATTGATTTGAATCTTTGGACTGATTCAGATCCAAATGATCCAATCTTAACGTAGATTAGTTTTTGCTACCTTTAATGTGACCGGCTCGGTTGGCTCCAAGCGTATACAGCCGTCACCATCCGGTCTGTATGAAATAAAATTGCTCTCCTTTGCTGTCCGAGCCGTTCTGTGTGATCGGACACTTACACATCTAATGCGGTCCGCAGAGCAACTTCGGAACAGTGAGCCTGCAATACCCGCTGTCAGACCAGCCGCTGTTCGGCGAGTGGCTGGTGCGCGTGGAGGCGCTCGGGCAGGTGGAGGAGGCGCAGTTCCTCGTCGAGGAGTACTACCAGACCAGATTCGAGGTACATCATCATCAACTTCGGCACAGTGAGCCTGCAGTACCCGCTGTCGGACCAGCCGCTGTTCGGCGAGTGGCTGGTGCGCGTGGAGGCGCTCGGGCAGGTGGAGGAGGCGCAGTTCCTCGTCGAGGAGTACTACCAGACCAGATTCGAGGTACATCATCATCAACTTCGGCACAGTGAGCCTGCAGTACCCGCTGTCGGACCAGCCGCTGTTCGGCGAGTGGCTGGTGCGCGTGGAGGCGCTCGGGCAGGTGGAGGAGGCGCAGTTCCTCGTCGAGGAGTACTACCAGACCAGATTCGAGGTACATCATCATCAACTTCGGCACAGTGAGCCTGCAGTACCCGCTGTCGGACCAGCCGCTGTTCGGCGAGTGGCTGGTGCGCGTGGAGGCGCTCGGGCAGGTGGAGGAGGCGCAGTTCCTCGTCGAGGAGTACTACCAGACCAGATTCGAGGTACATCATCATCAACTTCGGCACAGTGAGCCTGCAGTACCCGCTGTCGGACCAGCCGCTGTTCGGCGAGTGGCTGGTGCGCGTGGAGGCGCTCGGGCAGGTGGAGGAGGCGCAGTTCCTCGTCGAGGAGTACTACCAGACCAGATTCGAGGTACATCATCATCAACTTCGGCACAGTGAGCCTGCAGTACCCGCTGTCGGACCAGCCGCTGTTCGGCGAGTGGCTGGTGCGCGTGGAGGCGCTCGGGCAGGTGGAGGAGGCGCAGTTCCTCGTCGAGGAGTACTACCAGACCAGATTCGAGGTACATCATCATCAACTTCGGCACAGTGAGCCTGCAGTACCCGCTGTCGGACCAGCCGCTGTTCGGCGAGTGGCTGGTGCGCGTGGAGGCGCTCGGGCAGGTGGAGGAGGCGCAGTTCCTCGTCGAGGAGTACTACCAGCCCAGATTCGAGGTACATCATCATCAACTTCGGCACAGTGAGCCTGCAGTACCCGCTGTCGGACCAGCCGCTGTTCGGCGAGTGGCTGGTGCGCGTGGAGGCGCTCGGGCAGGTGGAGGAGGCGCAGTTCCTCGTCGAGGAGTACTACCAGACCAGATTCGAGGTACATCATCATCAACTTCGGCACAGTGAGCCTGCAGTACCCGCTGTCGGACCAGCCGCTGTTCGGCGAGTGGCTGGTGCGCGTGGAGGCGCTCGGGCAGGTGGAGGAGGCGCAGTTCCTCGTCGAGGAGTACTACCAGACCAGATTCGAGGCACATCATCATCAACTTCGGCACAGAGAGCCTGCAGTACCCGCTGTCGGACCAGCCGCTGTTCGGCGAGTGGCTGGTGCGCGTGGAGGCGCTCGGGCAGGTGGAGGAGGCGCAGTTCCTCGTCGAGGAGTACTACCAGACCAGATTCGAGGTACATCATCATCAACTTCGGCACAGTGAGCCTGCAGTACCCGCTGTCGGACCAGCCGCTGTTCGGCGAGTGGCTGGTGCGCGTGGAGGCGCTCGGGCAGGTGGAGGAGGCGCAGTTCCTCGTCGAGGAGTACTACCAGACCAGATTCGAGGTACATCATCATCAACTTCGGCACAGTGAGCCTGCAGTACCCGCTGTCGGACCAGCCGCTGTCGGACCAGCCGCTGTCGGACCAGCCGCTGTTCGACGAGTGGCTGGTGCGCGTGGAGGCGCTCGGGCAGGTGGAGGAGGCGCAGTTCCTCGTCGAGGAGTACTACCAGACCAGATTCGAGGTACATCATCATCAACTTCGGCACAGTGAGCCTGCAGTACCCGCTGTCGGACCAGCCGCTGTTCGGCGAGTGGCTGGTGCGCGTGGAGGCGCTCGGGCAGGTGGAGGAGGCGCAGTTCCTCGTCGAGGAGTACTACCAGACCAGATTCGAGGTACATCATCATCAACTTCGGCACAGTGAGCCTGCAGTACCCGCTGTCGGACCAGCCGCTGTTCGGCGAGTGGCTGGTGCGCGTGGAGGCGCTCGGGCAGGTGGAGGAGGCGCAGTTCCTCGTCGAGGAGTACTACCAGACCAGATTCGAGGCACATCATCATCAACTTCGGCACAGTGAGCCTGCAGTACCCGCTGTCGGACCAGCCGCTGTTCGGCGAGTGGCTGGTGCGCGTGGAGGCGCTCGGGCAGGTGGAGGAGGCGCAGTTCCTCGTCGAGGAGTACTACCAGACCAGATTCGAGGCACATCATCATCAACTTCGGCACAGTGAGCCTGCAGTACCCGCTGTCGGACCAGCCGCTGTTCGACGAGTGGCTGGTGCGCGTGGAGGCGCTCGGGCAGGTGGAGGAGGCGCAGTTCCTCGTCGAGGAGTACTACCAGACCAGATTCGAGGTACATCATCATCAACTTCGGCACAGTGAGCCTGCAGTACCCGCTGTCGGACCAGCCGCTGTTCGGCGAGTGGCTGGTGCGCGTGGAGGCGCTCGGGCAGGTGGAGGAGGCGCAGTTCCTCGTCGAGGAGTACTACCAGACCAGATTCGAGGTACATCATCATCAACTTCGGCACAGTGAGCCTGCAGTACCCGCTGTCGGACCAGCCGCTGTTCGGCGAGTGGCTGGTGCGCGTGGAGGCGCTCGGGCAGGTGGAGGAGGCGCAGTTCCTCGTCGAGGAGTACTACCAGACCAGATTCGAGGTACATCATCATCATCATCAATATCATTGCTAGCTAGCTAGATAGATAGATTTCATTGACCAAAATGCAGGTAAAATGCGACGGTATGTACAGAAAATCGAGCGATGGTATGTTCATACAACACATAATCATCATCAACATCATTATCATCATCTGCAACCCATCAACGGCTCACTACTAAGTACCGGTCTTGTCTCAGGTTAGGTCATAGTCCACCATACTGTTATTGAGACCGATCAGGCTGAGGCATACATATCGTACGAGAGATCGTAACGTATCGTAGACGTAGATATCCGATAAGGATTTTTGAAAATTCAACCCCTAAGGGGATAAAATAGGGGTTTGAAAAATCGAACATAAAAAGTACATAAAACGCACAAACTTCATAAAGATGAACACCCACAGGTGAACGTAACGATGCCGGCGTTCTTCTTCAACACGGACCCGTACATCCACGGGCGCATCATGGCCAACTACACGTCGGGCGCGCCCGTGCGCGGCAACCTCACGCTGCGCGCCACGCTGCGCCCCATCCCGCAGTACCGGCCGCGCCACTACCAGCAGGGGCAGTTCAACAACCGGGGGCCGTACGGGGCGGTTCTCACCGACCAGTACACTAGAGGTATGGGTATTTTATTTACATCACTGATGATCAACACTGGATTGGCTGTCCCCTAAGTTACAGCTTAAGGTGGCTTATACGGGTCTGCCCGCGAAATTCAAATTTAATTTGGTTTTTCGCAATTTGTAAACTAATACGACAAAGTAGGCTTATGGCATTCTAATTGCGCCAGGGGCAGTATCATCTTCACAGGTTTATATAAAAATCTTTACTAATTGAAAGTGCAAGACCATATAATCAACCTTAATCATGGATCAATTTGTAGCGCCACATTTGACATACGAGTGTCTCTGGAACTAATAATATTGCAAATGTCACACCAATCTCTAATCTGTTCATTGTTGTTTGAAAAGTTTATTTGTATAAAAAGTTATTCTATTCTTTTATATAACCACAAAAAAAAACAAGTTGATATGTTGCTTTATTGTTAGTGCATGATTGAAAAAAAAAAACAAAGAACATTTCACTTTCACATTAATAAATGACTATGATAGTGAGAACAACTTTTTTTTGCTCGCAGTCCGTCCGAACTACAACCCGTACCTGTACAACGAGTCGGGCCACCCCGCGTACGAGTACACCGGCGAGGTGGACGAGTACGGGCGGCCGACCAGCTACCGGCCCGGCCAGCCCAACCAGATCGACCAGCCCGACTGGTGGTACGACCCGCAGAAGGTCTACACCAGGATGTTCAACTTTGTAAGTTCCACTCCACCCCGCGTACGAGTACACCGGCGAGGTGGACGAGTACGGGCGGCCGACCAGCTACCGGCCCGGCCAGCCCAACCAAATCGACCAGCCCGACTGGTGGTACGACCCGCAGAAGGTCTACACCAGGATGTTCAACTTTGTAAGTTCCACTCCACCCCGCGTACGAGTACACCGGCGAGGTGGACGAGTACGGGCGGCCGACCAGCTACCGGCCCGGCCAGCCCAACCAGATCGACCAGCCCGACTGGTGGTACGACCCGCAGAAGGTCTACACCAGGATGTTCAACTTTGTAAGTTCCACTCCACCCCGCGTACGAGTACACCGGCGAGGTGGACGAGTACGGGCGGCCGACCAGCTACCGGCCCGGCCAGCCCAACCAGATCGACCAGCCCGACTGGTGGTACGACCCGCAGAAGGTCTACACCAGGATGTTCAACTTTGTAAGTTCCACTCCACTCCGCGTACGAGTACACCGGCGAGGTGGACGAGTACGGGCGGCCGACCAGCTACCGGCCCGGCCAGCCCAACCAGATCGACCAGCCCGACTGGTGGTACGACCCGCAGAAGGTCTACACCAGGATGTTCAACTTTGTAAGTTCCACTCCACCCCGCGTACGAGTACACCGGCGAGGTGGACGAGTACGGGCGGCCGACCAGCTACCGGCCCGGCCAGCCCAACCAGATCGACCAGCCCGACTGGTGGTACGACCCGCAGAAGGTCTACACCAGGATGTTCAACTTTGTAAGTTCCACTCCACCCCGCGTACGAGTACACCGTCGAGGTGGACGAGTACGGGCGGCCGACCAGCTACCGGCCCGGCCAGCCCAACCAGATCGACCAGCCCGACTGGTGGTACGACCCGCAGAAGGTCTACACCAGGATGTTCAACTTTGTAAGTTCCACTCCACCCCGCGTACGAGTACACCGGCGAGGTGGACGAGTACGGGCGGCCGACCAGCTACCGGCTCGGCCAGCCCAACAGATCGACCAGCCCGACTGGTGGTACGACCCGCAGAAGGTCTACACCAGGATGTTCAACTTTGTAAGTTCCACTCCACCCCGCGTAGGAGTACACCGGCGAGGTGGACGAGTACGGGCGGCCGACCAGCTACCGGCCCGGCCAGCCCAACCAGATCGACCAGCCCGACTGGTGGTACGACCCGCAGAAGGTCTACACCAGGATGTTCAACTTTGTAAGTTCCACTCCACCCCGCGTACGAGTACACCGGCGAGGTGGACGAGTACGGGCGGCCGACCAGCTACCGGCCCAGCCAGCCCAACCAGATCGACCAGCCCGACTGGTGGTACGACCCGCAGAAGGTCTACACCAGGATGTTCAACTTTGTAAGTTCCACTCCATAATGTAGAAGTTTGTCTACACTAGGATGTTGAACTTCGTAAGTTTTAATGGAAAAAATCACATATTTATTTGCTATATTAAAATTAATTGCTGTTCTTTAGTCTGGCTTAAACTCAAAAACGGCTACACCGATTTGAATTTTCAATAAATATTTTATTTTCTTGTTCGCCACAACACAGCGGGGGTGGCTTAAAAACAAAAAATAGGGAAACCCAAAAGAACAGCTGAAAAACGAATAAATCAAAATGGGTAATTTTCTATAGGAATATATATATATACTATAATAGGTATGGCGGGAGCGAAGCCGCGGGTAAAAGTGTTGACCGCGGGTTTGATTAAAAATTTACTCTAATGAAAGATAGCAGTGAAATAAATATTTAGTTAGCCATCCATATTATCCATCCATAATTGTTCCTGAAATCATTCGATAAAAAGAAGACAAGACAAATTATGTCACAAAGTAGGAACAATATTGCATTGGTAATAGGAATAGCAACGGGACACTGTCTGCTAAATAGACATCTCACAATAATGAGAATACAAGAAGACCCATCCTGTCCAGAGTGTGGTGAGGAAGAGACCAGCTTCCACTTTATAGCTGAGTGCCCTATGTACTCATTGGTAAGATGGGAACTACAAGGTAAGGATAGATTAAGTGAAGAAGACCTAACAAACCTTTCAATAGGAGACATCGTTAGGTTTACGAAAGCTACAGGTAGGTTTGAAGGGGGGTAGGCTGCCTGGGCACCAGTAACCTGTGTCCAAACACGGGGAATTGGGTGGAATAGTTCCGACACAGGACTGATCACCCGCCTGGCGTTAGCAGGCGTCCCCTCCACAAATACAATACAATAGCCATCCATAGGGAGAAGTGACAGCTACAATAGACCAACTTTCTTAGCAGTAGGCGCATAACTACTATTAAATAGCATTTTTACAAGTATATTGTAATAGTTATTTATTCCCATCCAGGATGAAAAGTATCCGTTCTGGATGCCCAAGCCGGACCCGATCGAGTTCGCGAACCAACAGAACCAGCAGAACCCTCAGAACCAGAACAACCCGAATTACAACCTCTACAGCACTTCCACTACGTACAACTACTACAGTAACCCCTACTACGATCAGCTGCCGTACCTGAGATTTGTAAGTTTGTAATAAATTTTTTTATTTAATTGACATTTTTTTTTCATGTAGGCCAACTTATGGCTCTTATGACAAGTCAGGACTCTATTCGGAATTATTAATTTTTCAGTTTTATTCTAATTATTAAGGAAGAACAATTTTTAAGCCTTATTTTGCTATGATCCGCCAACAGAAAAAAATCTGTATGGTCAAACATGCACTAACAAGCTAAGCACGGCTCACCTTCCCAAGCAAGCAAGAAAGCCAAGTTCGCAAGCAAGCAATGCCACCACCACTCACATGCATCACCACACAAGTCTTACTTGTGTGTACTTACACTACTCTCGACGCACGTCTGGTGCGTCGAGAGTAGTGTACAAGACTTGTTGCATGTTTGACCATACAGATTTTTTCTGTTGGCGGATTATAGCAAAATAGTTCTAACCTTTTCTTGCTAATCATGAACTTCCGCAAAGTAACGCTTGCTTCTATACAATTTTTAAGCCAGTAGTATGTATGTATGTTGTACGAAACAGTGTTGTTTACTACGGTACATGTAACCTGTGTCTTACTTAAAATAAATCATTTTAACAATACAAAATGTCTGATAGTGATAGTTTAGAAAGAGTGTGCATTTATGTGTGTACTAAGCCCGATATTATCTGTACAAAATAATTTCGAAGTTTCACATCTGCCAGGTGTCACCCGACGGTTCACCATTTTTTAAGCTATTGCATAAATTTTATCGCGGGCTTTGAACTAGGACAAACAGTTTGAGCGCGGCGACCGAATCAAGAAAATCCGTAACGAAAAAAACCTAACACCGTCGTTTAGTAAGCGTTCAACATTTTAGAGGTTCACATTTAGCTCTGTTTGGCGCAGTAGGCGAGCGCCCGCTTTCTTTAGATGTCGTAGGTTCGAATCTCACTCGCGAAGTACTGACAGTGCGCTTTTCCTGTTTGTTTGTTTTTAATTATTTTTTTGTTTAATTAAAAAAAATTGCATAAATATTATAATTGCATAAGTTGATAAAAAATGCTATGCAATAGCTTTACCGCGGCAGTCCCGAGTGGCACTTAATTTTTTTTAATTTGCAGTTCAACGGCACATACGACTTCAAGTACCCCATGTCGGAGCTGTCCCAGCTGGTGCCCACGCTGGACGGCGTGGAGGTGATCATCACGGCGTCGGTGGGCGACCCGTTCCTGGACGAGGTGATCGAGGGGTACAGCATCGCGAGGATATTCAACTCCTCGCTGGCCGTCCACTTCCTCGGCGGGGAGTTGCAGGTGTTCAAGCCTGCGATGCCGTTTGATGTTTATGTGAGTTGATCATTTATTTTATTTATGTGTGAACCGCCATCAAGCATCAAGATCGTGTGATCTTGATGCATCATTGAGGTGTTCCGTCCTCCATCACCGAAGGTATTCATCAGATCTTCACCAAAAAATGGGACCAACCTGACGGTATGCCCTTTCTAATAATTTTTTTTTAATTGAAATCGGTTCAGATTTGACGGAGTTATAGAGTAATTTCGCCAAAAAAAAATACAGGTCGAAGTTAAAACAAGTGTAAATTAAAAATTTTATTTTTAAATACAAGCTTTTAGTAGCTACATCATTAGACTCTATCATCTAGGATCAGAGTTCTTGTCATGACGAATCACACAAGCCCAAACTCGATGGGGTTACATCGTTTTATTACATAGTTCCGATAGCCATCTTCCGTCTCCATCATCAGATCAGCTCCATATCACAATAATATTGCATTGTCATCAGATTTACACATACATGCAAAATTTCAGCTCAATCGGAAACCGGGAAGTGGTTCTAATTCATCTTGCAAGATTTGACCCAAACAAACAAATAAATAAACTGGTCAAGCTAAATAAAAGCTTGTAAATAGGTGTTCAAACTGTATGTATTCCCATCAGATGGTGGTGTCATACCACGATGGGTCTCGGTTGCCCGCGTGGCAGGCGGCCGGCGTGGCGCTCACTGTGACCGGGCAGCTGGAGGGCCGCGGAGGGGCCCTGGAGCCCCAGAGGCCCAGTCTGGTGCCTGGACACGATGCGGTGTGGCATCTCAAGCTGGACCTCTACAAGCTTCTTAGTAAGTCGTACTTTACACCCTATGAGTACATACTTCATCATCATAATCAGCAACCCATCAACGGCTCACAAATAACCGCAGGACTTCTCTCAGAGAGGGACTATAGGCCAAAGTCAATAGGCCCAATGCAAATTGGCAGACTTGAGGTGTGTGCCCTTTGAGACCATTATGGAGAACTCCCAGGTGTACAGGTTTCCACACAATTTCTCCTAAAGGCGCCAGCGAAGCGAAAGCGAATTGACGTGGTTTTTACAAGGGTATAGTTGAGGACCTGCAAAAATGACATAGGCTACTTTTTACCCCAGAAAATCAAAGAGTTCGCGATGGATTTTTCAAAACTAAATCTACGCTGACTAAGTCGCGACTGAAGTGGAAATGGGCGGGGCACATAGTTCGAAGAACTGATGGTCGTTGGGGTCCCAAGGTGTTGGAGTGGCGACCCCGCACCGGGAAACGCAGTGTTGGCAGACCCCCCACCAGGTGGACCGACGACATCAAACGAGTCGCAGGGAGCCGCTGGATTCAAGCGGCGCAAGACCGAAGCCTGTGGAAGTCCATGCAGGAGACCTTTGTCCAGCAGTGGACGGCTATAGGTTGATAAAGAAGAAGAAGAAGAAGTCGTGACCATAGTCTATTTTTTTTAACAAACGGGTACTGAGTATGTCTCTCGCACATTTCCGATATTGACAGAGTGAGATGAATCATTTTAGGTTGATTACGTGGACCAATAGCAACACAGTCAAAATTTTCGGTACAGTTCGTTTGTTAAAAAACACAGACTATAGTAACAATCAGCTAGTAACAATACATTACGCTACAAAGTATATAATTGTTGATTTTTTTTAAAAAACGCTCGACCAATTACGATAAAATTTAAATGGACCTGAAACCTGGAAAGTATACCCTTTGAAACAAAAAAAGAATCTTCTAAATCGGTTCAGGCGTCTTCGAGTAATCGGTGAACATACATAAAAAAATATTAAAAAAAAAGATTCCGACGAATTGAGAGCCTCCTCCTTTTTTGAAGTCGGTTAAAAAAATGTATGTAGATAAGCGCCTATTGCCTGCTTTCACCCTAAAAGAACTCGTTTATTTCAGAGTTGGAAAACGACCCGAACTATCGCGAAATCCTAAACAGCATAACGGGCTTACGTCTGTCCGCGACACTCGGGGACGCCATGGGAGGCCGCGCAGGCGCCGACGTGCATCTTGTAGCGCACGAGAGCCCCAACCACCACCATCTGCGGGTCTCCACCTCTACCACTAATGCCAGGGTAACCCAGCAAGACATTAGAATTAGAATTTATTTATTGCATTATACACTAGTAGCATGAGATGGTAGGTACAATAGATTTTAGGGCATAGTGTATTACCAATCTAATGGTGTGCAATAACAATAGAAAATTATACAATTAAATTTAAAAATTGGATATTTCACAGTACACATTTAATTATATCGATAATAAATTAGTATATTATTCATTAATATGTCAAATGTTTATCAAATCTAGTAATGTCAATAATTTAAATAGATAATAACAAGTCACTTTATTGAAATTATTATTATCGATAAAATTAATTACATATTTAAAAAAAAATGAAAATATTAAAAATTTACATTAAATAAGCTACAGACAAACATATTAGGTATAAACATTCTATCCGCCATATTTCCATTCGTAGAAGTTAAGAAATTCATTTACTGAGTAAAAACAATGAGTCAATAGCCATTCGTGTAATTTGCGTTTAAATTTAGGCAGGGTCATTTCCTGCATTGCCATTGGAAGTTTATTAAATATTTGACATTACACAATCCGATAAAAAGTACCTCAATATCTCTTATGACAAGCCAAGACTCTACCACCAGTTTGGAAAACAGATTCTGCTAAGAAGAACCGTCAAGAGACTCAGTAGTTACTCTTTTCCAAATAATAAGTACAAATATTTACTTCCTACGACATTTGCAACCTTAGCACACTTTCTATTCATTGGTATGTTTCAAAACAATAATTGGGTGTTTGACTGATATTTTTTATTTATTTAAAATAACGTTTTTAAATATGATCAATTGATCAGTCACACAATTCCACTTCTCTTTTTAGGGTTCCGTAGTAAACAAGGAACCCTTATAGTTTCGCCATGTCCGTCCGTCTGTCTGTCTGTCTGTCTGTCCGTGTTTATGTTTAGCTCAAAGACTTGATACTAGAAATCTGTAATTTTACAAGGTGTAAAGAAAGCAGACACCCCTAATACCAAATAGAACAGACGCAAGCCCACAAAAAACCTTTTAAGATAAATACTAATGCAAGTTGGACCAAGTATGCTTCGGTTTAGGTACTATAATTAAGTTTATCGCTGGTAACCCAGACGCAAACGATTTAAAGCAAATACAAAAAAGTATCCAAGTATTGCAAAATAACGACGTTTCTTTATATCGAAACATTAATGAGACGATTGAAAAAATAGAAATTAGATTAAATAGCATTAGAAAAGATTTAAGAGTACTTTATGATATAAGCTATACTAATAAGATTAATTTAGATATCCTAACAAGCCTTATATTATTTGAGGACATAGTAAATATGCTAGAATTAGGTATTACATTAGCTAAGCCTGGATTAGCCTATAGGGATATATTCGATAATATTAATGATGATAAGGTTGACTCAATATTCGTATATACTACGCAAAATATTATTCACTTTGTAGCGAAAATAGCCATTTTGAAATCAAAGGGTAATGCATACAATATAATCCCATTCCCGAATCCAGATGGTCAAATCCTAGAAGTCAGACATCCAATTATCCTCATAAAGGACGCTTGGTATGCCTACCCGAACACTGCTCAATGTAAAAAGAAGGAAAAAACACTCGTGTGTCATCAAATCTGGTGGAAGGACGGCAATAAGACTCCAGACTGCATACATAGAGCCCTATACATGAAGAAAAATCACACATGCACCATAACAAAGTTATTAGAAAGTGAAGCCATTGAAACTGTTGGTGATGGAACATTTCTTCTATTTTCAAAGAATACTGAACGAGTTAAAATTATATGCAACGAAACGTACTACGAAATCATCAAGGGACCCTACAAGCTCTCTATGGGGCAACTCTGTTGATGTGATAAAAGTGTTTCGTATTCAAAAAAAATGTATTCGAGCCGTTTGCGGAGCCGCACCTTTGGAATCTTGTAGGCCACTCTTTAAAAGTACCAAGACACTGCCTCTTCCAAGTCTCTACATATATGAAGTCTCAGTTTTTGTTCATAAGCATAGGGACTATTTTCCACGCATAGCTGACACAATTACAAGATCCAACAGATATGAAAATAAACTTATAATTCCAAGACAAAGAATAAATTTATTTAAAAAAAATATTTACTGCATGGCCGTACGCCTCTATAATAAGTTACCGGACAGTATAAAAAACCTAAATGCTAATCGATTTAAATCAAAACTATACAAAATACTTTTAAACAAATGCTACTATACTGTTGATGAATTTATTCAGGACAAAAATATTAATGACATTGTTTAATTTTTTTTGAAATTAATAGAACTGACATTATTTTTATCATTAACAGTTAGAATGAGTATGACATTGTTTGAATTTAAAAATTATAGATTTAAATATTAAATTTTGTATGACTATTCTTTTGCATGCTACTATGTGGCAGATTGAAGCGCTTAGATAATTGTATAAGATCATATTATGTACTCAATCTTGCAAATAAAACATTTGAATTTGAATTTGAATTTGAAGCTTCAATTGGAACCGGGTTGCGAGCTCATCATGGCGAGTTTTCATACGAAAGTCATATCTAAAATTACATCACTATACAAATAAGAGATCCAGCAGATTCAAATGCATTTAAATGAGAAACAAACCACCTATCGACCTACTGAAGAATGGGAAGCACTGAAGTTAAAACCATTGAAAGAAGATATAAGTATCACTCATCACTTATGGATACCCAGCATCTGGACTATAATAATATTAACTTTAATCATATGTGGTATCTGCTACATTTACTACATTCATAAACGCAACAAGAATAAAGAAGTGCAACAAGAAAGAAATAATGTTGTTGAGAGCCCGGGTATAACAAGTTACACCCTAAGCTCTCTCTTACGGGGGGAGGTGTAAAGAAAGCAGACACCCCTAATACCAAATAGAACAGACGCAAGCCCACAAAAAACCTTGTAAGATAAATACTAATGCAAGTTGGACCAAGTATGCTTCATATCTTTCATGACGAATACGATAAACATCCATGGGAACTTTATCTTAATAGCAGAACGTCGCGACGGCTGGAGATAAACTCGAAGCCACTGCAAAAAGACATTTTAGTTATCAGAGAACACCCTCGAACCTTCTCATGGCCTACGTGACTGCAAGTAAACGCACCCCTACCAGCACCCTGCGATACGGGATATAAATACATGAAGCTCCGGGAACGAGACATTCAAGATCCAGCATTCATTCGACATTCTTCCGCGTCGCGCTGAAACTATAACTCGTTTCGCAGTACGCTATAGTATTTGTCCGCGAATTAATTAATATAAAGTGATTTGCTCGCGTAATTAATTAAATTAATTAAGTATCAAAATTGTAAACATCTTAATAAACGCTATAACAACTAGAAGACTCCTTATTGTCGAGAACCCCTTCTCGACTGGTGACAGCGGCCACACCTGCATAACTAAGGGTATAAATATCAATCACGCCGAAAAAGTGGTGAAATAAAATTGTGAAAAATATTTTTTTTTAGGGTACCTCCCCTACATGTAAAGTGTAACAGTCGAAAATGTAACATGTAAGAAACATGTTACATTTTCGATTATAAATAATGAATACCAACATTTTGACTACAGTCAATTAACCATCTGTGTAGCAAGTGTGTATCTATCTATCTAATGGAGTTATTACATTGTGATAATTTATTACACTATCTTGTTGGAAGCTGGATGCAAAGCCGTTTGTTCCAAATCACACAGATCATTAAGGCGATCACCACCAGTATATCAACAGATTCTCTTCTTTTTTAATCTTGATCTTTTTTTTTTTTTTTTGAACTTTCCCTCATTGTGGATATATTATATTTTATTCTAACAAAGTTGCATAGGTTAAATCAGCTTGGCACCCAGCTGCCCACAAGTTAGTATAAAAAACTTCTTACAATGTAATAGCTTCATAATATATGTTGTCATATTTCATTTTATTCATAATATTGTAAAATGATTATTTTGAAAAGAGCACTGCTGAGTTTCTTGCCGGCTCTTCTCAGCAGAATCCGCTTTCCGAACCGGTGGTAGAGTCATAAATTGTCATAAGAGCCACAGGTTGGCCTACGTGAAATAAATAATTTTGAATTTGAATTTGAATTCCAGATTTTTCAATATTTTAATGTGGAGATTTTGCACATTTTAATAATTGCTCTCGTAGACCGCATTTCTTATGCTTGTAAAATTTTAAAACATAATTTATTTAATTATTGTAACTTTCTCAGGTGGGCGAATACGTCATATTCCACGTGCAAACTAACTTCTACATGGAGTCATTCAACTACGTCATTATGTCCAAAGGCATCATCCTGACTAGCGGGCAGGAAATAATGCAGGTAAGTCTCGTTTTTACAAGGCTTTTATATGTGTTTTTAACCGACTTCAAAAAAAGAGGAGGTTCTCAATTCGTCGGAATCTTTTTATTTTTTAAATTTTTTTATGTAAGTTCACCGATTACTCGAAGACGCCTGAACCGATTTGGAAAATTCTTTTTTTGTTTCAAAATTCAAAATTATTTATTTCACGTAGGCCAACCTGTGGCTCTTATGACACGTCGGTTTAAAAAAAAAATTATATGACTATGTTAGTTGTTAGTCCTTTCCTTACCATATATCATTCGTATAATAGACGAGCCTCGTCCATGACATGTATGGCTTTCACGTCACATTATCATCTATTATATCTAGGATAGCAGTTGCTAGTAACGGCACCGCTGGGGGATCCGATCCCGCCTAGCTCATATCCACAGGAATCACTTTTTGTCTTCCAGCGCATGTCTCCTGGGTGGTGGTAAACGAGCGATGAACATACTGGCGAAATAAGCATTTTCTTCACATAGCACGCTTATTTATAAAAAAACATACAATATCATTAAAAAATATGAAACTAACAGTAGAAATGAAGAAACGTGTGATCCAGAGGTGCGAATGTCTAAAAATTTCCGATCAAAATCGTATTCATTTGATGGCATTAGCGTCCTTAAGTAAAATATTCCTTGACTGTATTGATTTAAAGTCACAAATTCAGTACGACTGATTTTAACATGGAGTGTTATGGAGCGCGTATCGTACTTATCTAAACGTATAAGAATGCGTTTCACGAAAATACGAAATTGAGCTCTAATTCAATGCTGTCATGGTTTATTTTACTTTGACACTAATGCCATCGAATTAATACGATATTGATCGGCAACTTTTAGACAATCGGGGGGCAGGTCCCTCACATCTATGGAACATTTATATGGTCAGTTAGACTTATTCAAACGTAGTTTAGATATAACCCTTGCGTCCTGCTCACACTCGTGATGTAAGTGTAATGTCGTCTCTCTCGCACACAGGAAGGCGTGCGCACGTTCTCGGTGGTGGTGTCCGCGGAGATGGCGCCCGTGGCCACGCTGCTGGTGTGGGCGCACCGCCGCCGCGCGCACGTGCTCGCCGACTCGCTCACCTTCCCCGTCAACGGCATCAGTACCAACAACGTGAGTATGAACAACCCTCTCTGTCCCTCACAAACGGTTAGAGAGAGAGAGTAAACATGTCTAGACCACAGCCCAGTATCAGCACCAACAACGTGAGTCTGCCTCTCTGTCTCTCGCATACAGTTAGAGAGGGAGAGAAAACCTCCCCAGACCACAGCACTAACAACGTGAGTCTGCCTCTCTGTCCCTCACAAACGGTTAGAGAGAGAGAGAGTAAACATCTCTAGACCACAGCCCAACATCAGCACCATTAACGTGAGTCTGCCTCTCTCTCTCTCTCAATCTCTCGCACTCGGTTAGAGAGAGAGAGAGAGGGAGAAAACCGTCCCAGACTAACACAAGTCAAAGGCACAGCCATATGTCAATTTCATAGATACACATCCATGTCATGAGCTGCTTGTGTCTCTACTCATATTATCAATGCGAATGTGTTTACTTGTTGGTTTATCCTTGAATCACGCAGGCACGGAGCAATGCATTGACGTGCTTTTTTGCATAGATATAGTGAAGGACCTGAAGAGTGATAGAGATTACTTTTTATCCCAGAAAAACAAAGGGTAAAAATTGTATTACATAATTTGTATTTAAAAACGCAGGGGTTTGACCTTGATGCCATCTGCACCCAATGCCTTCTAATCTTCTACACTATTTAAAAAAACTTTACTTTTTGAAGTGAAAACTTCTTTAGGCGTTGAGCACTTTTTTGGGTGAGCAAAAAACATGTATTTCGCGTCATCGTCACCTGGAGATTTCAGTAAGCGTTCAACATTTAAGAACTTCCCAAGCAACATTGTACAGCGCAGCGGGCAAGCCGTTTAATGTATGAGGTCGCAGGTTCGAGTCTCACTCATGAAATCGTGACAGTGCGCTTTTCTTATTTGTTTTTAATTATTAGCAAATCTAGTGTTCATTTCTATCGGCAGACCCCAGACTGCCAATTTTATTTTTACTAATTGTAGTGTTTGGTACGTCAGTTCACAGTGCACGTGAACAATCGCAAGCATCGCACGGGCGAGCGCGTGGAAGTGGCCATCTACGGCGAGCCCGGCGCGTACGTCGGCCTGTCCGCCATCGACCACGCCTTCTACACCATGCAGGCCGGCAACGAGCTCACCTACGCCAAGGTTTGTGTGCCCGTCGCCGTGTTACGCGGGGCTCGTCCGTGTTACGCGGCCGAGGCTCGTAGCATCCTTGCCAGGTCACGCCTTCTACACCATGCAGGCCGGCAACGAGCTCACCTACGCCAAGGTTTGTGTGCACGTCGCCGAGTTACGCGGGGCTCGTCCGTGTTACGCGGCCGAGGCTCGTAGCATCCTTGCCAGGTCACGCCTTCTACACCATGCAGGCCGGCAACGAGCTCACCTACGCCAAGGTTTGTGTGCCCGTCGCCGTGTTACGCGGGGCTCGTCCGTGTTACGCGGCCGAGGCTCGTAGCATCCTTGCCAGGTCACGCCTTCTACACCATGCAGGCCGGCAACGAGCTCACCTACGCCAAGGTTTGTGTGCACGTCGCCGAGTTACGCGGGGCTCGTCCGTGTTACGCGGCCGAGGCTCGTAGCATCCTTGCCAGGTCACGCCTTCTACACCATGCAGGCCGGCAACGAGCTCACCTACGCCAAGGTTTGTGTGCACGTCGCCGAGTTACGCGGGGCTCGTCCGTGTTACGCGGCCGAGGCTCGTAGCATCCTTGCCAGGTCACGCCTTCTACACCATGCAGGCCGGCAACGAGCTCACCTACGCCAAGGTTTGTGTGTCCGTCGCCGTGTTACGCGGGGCTCGTCCGTGTTACGCGGCCGAGGCTCGTAGCATCCTTGCCAGGTCACGCCTTCTACACCATGCAGGCCGGCAACGAGCTCACCTACGCCAAGGTTTGTGTGCACGTCGCCGAGTTACGCGGGGCTCGTCCGTGTTACGCGGCCGAGGCTCGTTGCATCCTTGCCAGGTCACGCCTTCTACACCATGCAGGCCGGCAACGAGCTCACCTACGCCAAGGTTTGTGTGCACGTCGCCGAATTACGCGGGGCTCGTCCGTGTTACGCTGCCGAGGCTCGTAGCATCCTTGCCAGGTCACGCCTTCTACACCATGCAGGCCGGCAACGAGCTCACCTACGCCAAGGTTTGTGTGCACATCGAGTTACCCGGCGCTCGTCCTTGTTACGCGGCCGAGGCTCGTAGCATCCTTGCCAAGTCACGCCTTCTACACTACGAAGGCCGGCTACGAACTCACCTATGCCAAGGTTTGTGTGCACGTCGCCGTGTTACGCGGGGCTCGTCCGTGTTACGCGGCCGAGGCTCGTAGCATCCTTGCCAGGTCACGCCTTCTACACCATGCAGGCCGGCAACGAGCTCACCTACGCCAAGGTTTGTGTGCACGTCGCCGAGTTACGCGGGGCTCGTCCGTGTTACGCGGCCGAGGCTCGTAGCATCCTTGCCAGGTCACGCCTTCTACACCATGCAGGCCGGCAACGAGCTCACCTACGCCAAGGTTTGTGTGCACGTCGCCGAGTTACGCGGGGCTCGTCCGTGTTACGCGGCCGAGGCTCGTAGCATCCTTGCCAGGTCACGCCTTCTACACCATGCAGGCCGGCAACGAGCTCACCTACGCCAAGGTTTGTGTGCCCGTCGCCGTGTTACGCGGGGCTCGTCCGTGTTACGCGGCCGAGGCTCGTAGCATCCTTGCCAGGTCACGCCTTCTACACCATGCAGGCCGGCAACGAGCTCACCTACGCCAAGGTTTGTGTGCACGTCGCCGAGTTACGCGGGGCTCGTCCGTGTTACGCGGCCGAGGCTCGTAGCATCCTTGCCAGGTCACGCCTTCTACACCATGCAGGCCGGCAACGAGCTCACCTACGCCAAGGTTTGTGTGCCCGTCGCCGTGTTACGCGGGGCTCGTCCGTGTTACGCGGCCGAGGCTCGTAGCATCCTTGCCAGGTCACGCCTTCTACACCATGCAGGCCGGCAACGAGCTCACCTACGCCAAGGTTTGTGTGCACGTCGCCGAGTTACGCGGGGCTCGTCCGTGTTACGCGGCCGAGGCTCGTAGCATCCTTGCCAGGTCACGCCTTCTACACCATGCAGGCCGGCAACGAGCTCACCTACGCCAAGGTTTGTGTGCACGTCGCCGAGTTACGCGGGGCTCGTCCGTGTTACGCGGCCGAGGCTCGTAGCATCCTTGCCAGGTCACGCCTTCTACACCATGCAGGCCGGCAACGAGCTCACCTACGCCAAGGTTTGTGTGTCCGTCGCCGTGTTACGCGGGGCTCGTCCGTGTTACGCGGCCGAGGCTCGTAGCATCCTTGCCAGGTCACGCCTTCTACACCATGCAGGCCGGCAACGAGCTCACCTACGCCAAGGTTTGTGTGCACGTCGCCGAGTTACGCGGGGCTCGTCCGTGTTACGCGGCCGAGGCTCGTTGCATCCTTGCCAGGTCACGCCTTCTACACCATGCAGGCCGGCAACGAGCTCACCTACGCCAAGGTTTGTGTGCACGTCGCCGAATTACGCGGGGCTCGTCCGTGTTACGCTGCCGAGGCTCGTAGCATCCTTGCCAGGTCACGCCTTCTACACCATGCAGGCCGGCAACGAGCTCACCTACGCCAAGGTTTGTGTGCACATCGAGTTACCCGGCGCTCGTCCTTGTTACGCGGCCGAGGCTCGTAGCATCCTTGCCAAGTCACGCCTTCTACACTACGAAGGCCGGCTACGAACTCACCTATGCCAAGGTTTGTGTGCACGTCGCCGTGTTACGCGGGGCTCGTCCGTGTTACGCTGCCGAGGCTCGTAGCATCCTTGCCAGGTCACGCCTTCTACACCATGCAGGCCGGCAATGAGCTCACCTACGCCAAGGTTTGTGTGCACATCGAGTTACGCGGGTCTCGTCCGTGTTACGCGGACGAGGCTCGTAGCATCCTTGCCAGGTCACGCCTTCTACACCATGCAGGCCGGCAAAAAGCTCACCTACGCCAAGGTTTGTGTGCACGTCGCCGTGTTACGCGGGACTCGTCTGTGTTACGCTGCCGAGGCTCGTAGCATCCATGCCAGGTCACGCCTTCTACACCATGCAGGCCGGCAACGAGCTCACCTACGCCAAGGTTTGTGTGCCCGTCGCCGTGTTACGCGGGACTCGTCTGTGTTACGCTGCCGAGGCTCGTAGCATCCTTGCCAGGTCACGCCTTCTACACCATCCAGGCCGGCTACGAGCTCACCTACGCCAAGGATTGTGTGCACGTCGCCGTGTTACGCGGGACTCGTCTGTGTTACGCTGCCGAGGCTCGTAGCATCCTTGCCAGGTCACGCCTTCTACACCATCCAGGCCGGCAACGAGCTCACCTACGCCAAGGTTTGTGTGCACGTCGCCGTGTTACGCGGGACTCGTCTGTGTTACGCTGCCGATGCTCGTAGCATCCTTGCCAGGTCACGCCTTCTACACCATCCAGGCCGGCAACGAGCTCACCTACGCCAAGGTTTGTGTGCCCGTCGCCGTGTTACGCGGGACTCGTCTGTGTTACGCTGCCGAGGCTCGTAGCATCCTTGCCAGGTCACGCCTTCTACACCATCCAGGCCGGCTACGAGCTCACCTACGCCAAGGTTTGTGTGCACGTCGCCGTGTTACGCGGGACTCGTCTGTATTACGCTGCCGGCCGAGGCTCGTAGCATCCTTGCCAGGTCACGCCTTCTACACCATCCACGCCGGCTACGAGCTCACCTACGCCAAGGTTTGTGTGCCCGTCGCCGTGTTACGCGGGAGTCGTCTGTGTTACGCTGCCGAGGCTCGTAGCATCCTTGCCAGGTCACGCCTTCTACACCATCCAGGCCGGCTACGAGCTCACCTACGCCAAGGTTTGTGTGCCCGTCGCCGTGTTACGCGGGACTCGTCTGTGTTACGCTGCCGAGGCTCGTAGCATCCTTGCCAGGTCACGCCTTCTACACCATCCAGGCCAGCTACGAGCTCACCTACGCCAAGGTTTGTGTGCACGTCGCCGTGTTACGCGGGACTCGTCTGTGTTACGCTGCCGAGGCTCGTAGCATCCTTGCCAGGTCACGCCTTCTACACCATCCAGGCCGGCAACGAGCTCACCTACGCCAAGGTTTGTGTGCACGTCGCCGTGTTACGCGGGACTCGTCTGTGTTACGCTGCCGATGCTCGTAGCATCCTTGCCAGGTAACGCCTTCTACACCATCCAGGCCGGCAACGAGCTCACCTACGCCAAGGTTTGTGTGCCCGTCGCCGTGTTACGCGGGACTCGTCTGTGTTACGCTGCCGAGGCTCGTAGCATCCTTGCCAGGTCACGCCTTCTACACCATCCAGGCCGGCTACGAGCTCACCTACGCCAAGGTTTGTGTGCACGTCGCCGTGTTACGCGGGACTCGTCTGTATTACGCTGCCGGCCGAGGCTCGTAGCATCCTTGCCAGGTCACGCCTTCTACACCATCCACGCCGGCTACGAGCTCACCTACGCCAAGGTTTGTGTGCCCGTCGCCGTGTTACGCGGGAGTCGTCTGTGTTACGCTGCCGAGGCTCGTAGCATCCTTGCCAGGTCACGCCTTCTACACCATCCAGGCCGGCTACGAGCTCACCTACGCCAAGGTTTGTGTGCCCGTCGCCGTGTTACGCGGGACTCGTCTGTGTTACGCTGCCGAGGCTCGTAGCATCCTTGCCAGGTCACGCCTTCTACACCATCCAGGCCAGCTACGAGCTCACCTACGCCAAGGTTTGTGTGCACGTCGCCGTGTTACGCGGGACTCGTCCGTGTTACGCTGCCGAGGCTCGTAGCATCCTTGCCAGGTCACGCCTTCTACACCATCCAGGCCGGCTACGAGCTCACCTACGCCAAGGTTTGTGTGCACGTCGCCGTGTTACGCGGGACTCGTCCGTGTTACGCTGCCGAGGCTCGTAGTATCCTTGCCAGGTCACGCCTTCTACACCATCCAGGCCGGCTACGAGCTCACCTATGCCAAGGTTTGTGTACACGTCGCCCTGTAACGCGGGACTCGTCCGGGTTACGCGGCCGAGGCTCGTAGCATCCTTGCCAGGTCACGCCTTCTACACCATGCAGGCTGGCAACGAGCTCACCTACGCCAAGGTTTGTGTGCACGTCGCCGTGTTACGCGGGACTCGTCCGTGTTACGCGGCCGAGCATATCATAATTTTGCAATAAAACAAGACAAACTTGTAAAACACTCATCACAATGTATGTCGGCAGGTGATATCGAAGATGTCTCACTTCGACGAATCCACGAACGGCACGTTCTCGTACACGTGGCGCTCGCATTTCGGGGACGCGGACGAGCTCGTCTACTTCCCCTCGCCCAGCTTCGGCATCGACGCCAACCGGACCTTTGAGTGAGTCACTGACTTTGGTTATGTTCCGATATACTGTGACTACTGGGTATACTGTGAAGCCGAACGGAACGAATTTTTGAGCAGTGCTCGCAGTATTGCCCGGGATACACGAGGCTCGTTTTTCAAGCTAGGATAGCAAGCTAGTACTGTCCTGGCTTGCTGACTTGGCTTGGAACATGACAGTTCTGTTAACATGAGGCTAGGATTATTTTAAGCCAGTACTATTGCAGTGACTGAGGTGACCACACGTCCAAAATGAGCTGCATTGCATGCATGATTTCGTGATTACTGCGAGTCTTCTGAACGTTCGGATCTCAATACAAATATAGTTAACATTGATTTTACATTTCAAACGGACAGAGAGACAGACAGACGGACAATAAATAGGTAGTAAGTAATAATAAATAAACGATTGCAAAAATCTTACCGTTGTTTTTCTTTTCGTAGGTACATTTTTAATGAAACTGTGCATTTAATGGAACCAAATTAGCTTCGACTTATATTCTTCTTGAGAACCAGCTCCAGACCGGGTTGATTTATCAATTTTTGTCAGTTCTTGAGAATACGTTGCTCTTAAATTTTTAATTTTACTTTTTACGTCTTTAGTAGTCATGTCAATACCCGCTGTCTTTAATTCGCCACAAATTTTTTGAAGTGCTGAATCACGTTTAGATTTGTCTTTATAACTTGGAAGGGTGGCGTTCCACAGACATTCATGGTCACGGTACAGTTGCACAAACTTTAAATTAATATTCATACTTAGTTTGGGCATCGTAAAATCTCAAAAACACGTCGCGGTGACAAAAATAAACAAAACGCGTGGTTCCTGCTTACTAGCCAACTGAAAACTAGCTTCGCCGGCCACATGAAGCTAGTACACAAGCCAGGATAGTAAAATCAGTGGTGGGGGGCGCTACTATCCTAAAAAATAGAACTCCATCCTATTAAAAACTATCCTGGCTTGTAAACTAGCTTACTAGCTTACTAGCTCAGAAATGAAGCTAGTTTTGTCTACACGAAGCCAGAAGTACTAGCTTGCTAGCTTACTGACACTAGCTTGCTATCCTAGCTTGAAAAACTAGCCTCGTGTATCCCGGGCATATTATATGATAAAAAAGCGTGGATATAATTCGTTCCAGCGATTCATTAGACAGTAGGTAATGATTAACCTGTAAATTCTCTTTTTCCTCATTGTGGAAACACTATGTTTGCATAGCATAATATCTACTATATTGTAAACTTGTTTGAAAAGAGCAACTGCCGAGTTTCTTGCTGGTTCTTCTCGGCAGGAACGGCATTCCGAACCAGTGGTAGACTCATCGACGATTCAAAAGCACTTGTAAAAAAGTTTATTTGAATAAAAAACATTTCTATTCTATTCTATTCTATTCTATATATCGGAACATACATACCCTTTGTTTGTTTTGTTACACAGGCATTGTATGCACAATAAAAAATATAGGCGACATGATTAATTATAATCAAGAACAGGCAGTGCATTTACTGTTTAGCTATTACTATATCATACTTTCTTTGATATAATTAATTAATTTTACTGTGTCTGGAGATCAGAATAATTAACCGACTTCCAAAAATCGAGGCGGGTCTACATTGGGTCTTTTTTTTATTGATTTAATTTGAGAGAAATGAAAAAAACCATGCCAAAACTGTATGTTGACGCAAATTCAATTCAAAAACTCAAGAAATCCAATTTATTACAGTTCTAAAAAAGCCTTTTTAAATATCTATTGGACCACTGTTTTTATTAAGTAAAAAGAATTAAGTTCTTAAATTCTAAATTAAACTCAAAAAATTTATATGTTTGTCCAAATACAACGATCGGTAACGATAAAATATGTGTGTGTTTTTATCTAATAACATCTAAATAATTTTTGTACATACCATATTTTATCAAATAAATACCAACCAGTGAGTTATGGAAGGTCGCAGGTGGAGGACACAAAGAAAGTCCGGATACGCTTAGAATTAAATTTATTATCTAAAACTTACAATTTTCTTATAATATAGTTTAAACCTAAAGTGACTTCGCTCGATGTTAGAGGCGAAGCCACATCCTAAAGCTAACTTACTAGCTAAGGCGTGTGACCCCGCCTGCTGGTAGGTACGGAGTATGGGAATCCATCGGGAACCCGAGCCGGTGTCTTATGACTGTGCTGACCGCCGGTGTCCAGTCGCTGAGAACACGAAATTGTGCTTGCGTTTCAGTTTCCCCTAGGGCTGTCGATTTGTTCTAGGGCTGGCACGTAACAGGTGTTAAAACAAAAGTTGCATTGTTTACTTGTATCAATAGTTGTTATTCGTGTCCAGATACGCGGGTCTGATAGTGCTGTCGGACGTGGCGGTATACCGGCGGCACTCGATGTGCAACGAGTCGCTGGGCGTGACGGAGTGCCTCGACGGCACGTGCTACCCGACCGACAAGCGCTGCGACGGCGTGCCCGACTGCTCCGACCGCACCGACGAGTCCAACTGTGAGTGCGGACGACCCTTTACCGATAGGACCATACCAGTGTTTTTATACCTGTCAGTTATGGTACAGGTACAAGAGGGTATCCTTCAGTACTATAAGGGTGCAGTATAATAATGCATACAATGTTATGACTGTTTCCCAAATACTGCAGCGCGTCTGGCATGTTCGCCGAGTCGGGAGTGCCCAATTTCTTTGCTGTTATCAGAACGCGTATATCTTCCTTCTGGGAAAGATTGCGTAACTCTGGTAACAGCATCCTTCAGGTCGTGGGTAGGGACTTGCGCAGTCCAATTATGAGACATTGGATCTCGACGATCGAGATCCAAATAGAAAATAATTCTGTCTATGAAGGATGACTTGTTTGTTGTACTTATTTAATTTTTAATTTTACATTTTTTATTTTTATTTTATTTGAACCACCAACAGAATTATAAATATTTTCTTTACATAATTTAGGTCTTAGGTGCTAGGTCAACATATAATTCCACTTATAGGCGGCTACAGCATGCAGAATAGACAGATAAGTCGTGCGAAGGAACTTAATTAAAAGGATATAAAATTAATAGCTTAAGTAGAGAACATATAGGCAAAGAAAAAAAAAAGTTAAATGACTAAGAAAAACACACAATATATACAACCGCAAGCCACAAAACTAGTGCTTGACATCTCCCACTTGAGGGTCAAGTGATTTGAAAAGCTTTCCTTTAAATTTTTTCAATTTATCACAACAAATCAATGTTGTAATCAATTATGTTTGTAATCATTTTTATTTTATTTTAAATTACTTTTGTACATGGGTCTGTACCTAAATAAAGAAATTTTTATTTATTATTATTATACCATAGATAAATTAGTGTTGCCCAAAAATAGTCTTGAAGACTCTTGCGCCTCGCACTGGTATCAATATCGATATAGGTACCTATATATATGTACCTATGTATGTACCTATATATGTACCTATATATTTTTTTTTTTTTAAATTTTTTATTCAGAAAATATAATAACAAGTATTAGTAAACTTATTCTACCCCGCCAAACTGCACATGCAGTTTGTTGGCGAGTCTGCGCTCATACAATTAATAAACTTATAACTACATAATATTATATTCTAATGCTAGCCTACTTGTGTCGGTCAGTCTGTCAGTCGGTCGGTCAGTCAGTCGGTCGGTCGGTTTGTCAATCAGTCAGTGAAGGAGTCCTTAATGCTCCTTGTAATAAGTCTTAATAAGAAATTCCTAATAAGAAATTCCTTTAATTTCTTCTTAAGGACTCCCTCACTTACCTTTCGACCTTCTCTTACAAACTCCAAACTAGAATTAAATATATTTGGCACTAGATAAGAATTCAATCTTTTACCATAATAATTAGTTACTCTTGGCAAAATGTACCTTATTTTTCTAACAGTACGTGTATGGTCTTTAATAATTTTTCGCTTTTTGTGTTTGTCACAGTAATAATATTCCATGCATCGACATATATAACCTATATATGTCGATGCATGGAATAACTCACAGAATGCCATTGGTATTTTCTGTGATTTATCAAAAGCATTCGACTGCGTTGATCACGAGACCCTTTTGCTTAAACTGAACCACTATGGTATTAAAGATTTTGCACTTAGCCTCATTGCGTCTTATCTTAGTGATCGTGTTCAAAGAGTATGTGTCAATGATGTAAAATCATCCGGATCAGCCTCAGTAATGGGTGTACCACAGGGTTCTATTCTAGGCCCATTCATGTTTTTGATTTACATAAATGATTTACCAGATTTTGTCCAAAATACTTGCGATATTGTACTATTTGCTGATGATACGTCTTTGATTTTATAGTCGATAGGACCTATATAAATGTACCTATATCCATGCAAGGGACCTTTGTCCAGCCATGGACGTCTATCGGTTGATAACGAAGAAGATAGCATTGGCTATTGGATATTGGATATTGGCTATATTGGTTATTGGCTATATTGGATATTGGCTTTATTCATACCTCCATCAAAATAAAGTAAACCATAGTAGAGCTGAATTTCGTGTATGCATTTTTATACGTTTACGTATATGTAAACGAGACGCAAGAGACTTGCAAGACCATTTTTGGGCAACACTAGACATAATGAATGAATGCATGAATGAAATATTCTTTATTGTACACCAAAAAAAGAAAACAACATTACATACAGTATTTAAAACAAAAAAGATAAACAATAAACAGAGTACAAGAGGCGGCCTTATAAGGAGCGATCTCTTCCAGGCAACCCATGGTTGGTGGAAATAAAATTAAAACAAAAACACAGGAAAGGGTGTACACTAAATTAGTAGAAGAATAATTAGGAATATAAATATGTGAACGAACTAATGCAACAAAAATAATAGGAACAATATTTTTCAAAAGTAAATACATACTCGTATATCATACAGACAATAATATATTTACTACCGTAAGAAGACATACAAAGGAGTGAGAAACGAAAAAATACCTTACGGCAATATCTAAAGGTAGAAATGAAAACAAATCTGATAACACTATGACCAGATTCACGCCAAAATAAATGCTATGGGCTTTATTTTAAGTACTTTATTTCTTTATACACCACTAGAAGTTTGATAAATTAAAATCAGTTCCGCGTTTTGCGGCTGTCAGGTGGTCTACTTGCGGTAGTAAAATTATAAAAGAAAAAAATACACTTAAATATTTTTAAAAATGAGCGAGCTATTTACTTTATTTAATCTTTTAGTACCCATCCCAGTAACTTTCAGCCAACGATTTGACGTTTGACAGATATTGTATTGGCAGTCTTAGAACTTCTTTATTCGTTGGATAAAGTTTACTTGGGAGGTGGTGTAGTATGCCCCATCCAATAAATAATAATGTAACGCGTACTATGTATTCCGGGCAGGCAAGCACGACGACTCGTTCGCGCTGGCGCACTTCCGCAAGTTCCGCTTCAACCGTATCCAGCGGCAGTACGACAACGTGTGGATGTGGCGCGACGTCAACATCGGGCCGCACGGCCGCTTCGTGTTCACGCTGGACGTGCCCGCCGCGCCCGCGCACTGGACCATCTCCGCCGTGGCCATGTCGCCCGGCGCCGGCCTGGGCATGCTCTCCAGGCCGCTCAACGTGAGTACCGGCGTGCAGCGATGCGCGACGTCAACATCGGGCCGCACGGCCGCTTCGTGTTCACGCTGGACGTGCCCGCCGCGCCCGCGCACTGGACCATCTCCGCCGTGGCCATGTCGCCCGGCGCCGGCCTGGGCATGCTCTCCAGGCCGCTCAACGTGAGTACCGGCGTGCAGCGATGCGCGACGTCAACATCGGGCCGCACGGCCGCTTCGTGTTCACGCTGGAAGTGCCCGCCGCGCCCGCGCACTGGACCATCTCCGCCGTGGCCATGTCGCCCGGCGCCGGCCTGGGCATGCTCTCCAGGCCGCTCAACGTGAGTACCGGCGTGCAGCGATGCGCGACGTCAACATCGGGCCGCACGGCCGCTTCGTGTTCACGCTGGACGTGCCCGCCGCGCCCGCGCACTGGACCATCTCCGCCTTGGCCATGTCGCCCGGCGCCGGCCTGGGCATGCTCTCCAGGCCGCTCAACGTGAGTACCGGCGTGCAGCGATGCGCGACGTCAACATCGGGCCGCACGGCCGCTTCATGTTCACGCTGGACGTGCCCGCCGCGCCCGCGCACTGGTGTCATCATCAGGCGACAAGGCCTTGTACCGCTTATATCGGTGGCTGACTCGCTTGACTTCGTCCGTCCATCTTTCAGCGCTGCTCTTCAAGCTTCTGGGGTCGTCAATTTTTTACGAGTTTTTGACCTAGGTATTTACCATTTCAATTTAGCGACTCAATAAGCTATGTCGAGATTTGGACGAGAAGATAACTCGTAAGTTTCGTACAACATACATACAACAGTCGATCTGACCCGCCGCTATAGGTTTTTTTAACATTGGTGTATTTGTTAACAGTACGTCGGCATCCTGCCGTTCTTCATCAAGGTGGAGGGCCCGGACCGCTGCCGGCAGGGCGAGCAGCTGGGCCTGCGGGTGGCCGTGTTCAACTACCAGCCGCAGGCCATCGAGGCCGTGGTGGTGCTCGCCTCCTCGCCCGACTATAAGTTCGTTCACGTCGAGGAGAATGGCATCGTGAGTAAACAGAAATCCTGATTTGATTCCAGAGGTTCGATTGTCTAAAGATTGCCGACCAAAATCTTTAAAATGGCATTAGCGTCAAAGTAATATTCCTTGACTGTATTGATTTAAAGTCACAAATTCAGTACGACCGATTCTAATACGGAGCGTTATGGAGTGTATCGTGTATAATTAAAATAAGATGGTCCGCAGGTCCGGTCGTACAACCCGCGCACGTCGTTCGGCGAGCACCAGTTCTTCGTGTACATCCTGGCGGGCGACGCGGCCGTCGTGCACATCCCCGTGGTGGCCGCGCGGCTGGGCCGCATCCGCGTCGACATCGTGGCCTCCACGCTGCAGGGCCAGCACCGCGCCTCCAAGCACATCGACGTCGAGGTATTGCACCACGAGGTGGACAAACATCAACTTTGTACTTCGTGTACATCCTGGCGGGCGACGCGGCCGTCGTGCACATCCCCGTGGTGGCCGCGCGGCTGGGCCGCATCCGCGTCGACATCGTGGCCTCCACGCTGCAGGGCCAGCACCGCGCCTCCAAGCACATCGACGTCGAGGTATTGCACCACGAGGTGGACAAACATCAACTTTGTACTTCGTGTACATCCTGGCGGGCGACGCGGCCGTCGTGCACATCCCCGTGGTGGCCGCGCGGCTGGGCCGCATCCGCGTCGACATCGTGGCCTCCACGCTGCAGGGCCAGCACCGCGCCTCCAAGCACATCGACGTCGAGGTATTGCACCACGAGGTGGACAAACATCAACTTTGTACTTCGTGTACATTCTGGCCGTTATATAAATAATTTTGTTTTTGTTAAAGGTGTATAAAACTTATTTATCTTCTACAGGCCGACGGGATACCTCAATACCGCCACCAGTCCGTCCTTCTAGACCTTTCGAACCGCGCCTACGTGTTCCAATACATGCATGTAAACGTGACCGAGACACCCATCATACCGTACGAGGTCGACCGCTACTACGTATTCGGATCGAATAAGGCGAGGATATCCATAGTAGGGGATGTGGTTGGACCACTTTTCCCAACGATGCCTGTAAACGCTACGAGCCTTTTGGATTTGCCTATGGTGAGTAACGTAAACAAGCTTCTTTTTTGAATTAAAATGAGTTAAAGCAGGATCATCCCATACAGTGGTTAACATTTTGGCCTCCTTGGGATGGTGATGATTCCGGGATGAAAATACATTCCAAGAAATTAATCTTATAACGTTTCCATTGTGTCCAGGATTCGGCCGAACAAAACATGTTCAGTTTTGCGGCCAACATGTACCTGACGCTGTACATGCGCCTCATCAACCAGCGCAACCGCACGCTGGAGCAAGGCGCCTTCTACCACATGAACATCCTCTACCAGCGACAGCTGTCGTACATGAGACCCGACGGATCCTTCAGCCTGTTCCGCAGCGACTGGTAACGTAACACTATACAACATGTACCTGACGCTGTACATGCGCCTCATCAACCAGCGCAACCGCACGCTGGAGCAAGGCGCCTTCTACCACATGAACATCCTCTACCAGCGACAGCTGTCGTACATGAGACCCGACGGATCCTTCAGCCTGTTCCGCAGCGACTGGTAACGTAACACTATACAACATGTACCTGACGCTGTACATGCGCCTCATCAACCAGCGCAACCGCACGCTGGAGCAAGGCGCCTTCTACCACATGAACATCCTCTACCAGCGACAGCTGTCGTACATGAGACCCGACGGATCCTTCAGCCTGTTCCGCAGCGACTGGTAACGTAACACTATACAACATGTACCTGACGCTGTACATGCGCCTCATCAACCAGCGCAACCGCACGCTGGAGCAAGGCGCCTTCTACCACATGAACATCCTCTACCAGCGACAGCTGTCGTACATGAGACCCGACGGATCCTTCAGCCTGTTCCGCAGCGACTGGTAACGTAACACTATACAACATGTACCTGACGCTGTACATGCGCCTCATCAACCAGCGCAACCGCACGCTGGAGCAAGGCGCCTTCTACCACATGAACATCCTCTACCAGCGACAGCTGTCGTACATGAGACCCGACGGATCCTTCAGCCTGTTCCGCAGCGACTGGTAATGTAACACTATACAACATGTACCTGACGCTGTACATGCGCCTCATCAACCAGCGCAACCGCACGCTGGAGCAAGGCGCCTTCTACCACATGAACATCCTCTACCAGCGACAGCTGTCGTACATGAGACCCGACGGATCCTTCAGCCTTTTCCGCAGCGACTGGTAACGTAATACTATACAACATGTACCTGACGCTGTACATGCGCCGCATCAACCGGCGCAACCGCACGCTGGAGCAAGGCGCCTTCTACCACATGAACATCTTCTAATGGTAACGTTACAAACGTATCTAACACTAAAAAAAAAGCTTGGTATCCTGAACAAAGAGTAAGGGTGCTTCGGCCGGAACAAAGACTTGACACACTACAGGCGGTTGCTCTTTAAAAAAATATTGTGTTGTGGACTGTTAAAAGTTATTTCAATTACCGGCTTATGAATTGCTGGATCCTTTTGGGATGGCTCTGCCAAGTACCAACTAGGATGCTTAGTGGAACAGGGTATTTGACTGATATTTTTTTATATATTAAAAATAATGTTTTTAAATATTATACCACAATGCCGTATTTCTTTTTTAAATAATATCTTAATATCGCTATTGGCCTGTGACGTCACAAGTCTGTAAGAACTAAACCACGGTAATATTATCTGTATACAGTATTGTAACTTCATACAAACGGACGAAGCGCGAGCTATGCCTACGCGCCTCGATCTCGGTAAGCGCTCGGTACGCAGACAGTCGCGACTGTGCCGCAGTGACGAACGGACGGTGTTATGTTTTTTAACAATAACTGCGCAATTTTTTTACTAAAAATAAGTTCAAGTATATATTTAATATGACGAGGAGGATATATTGTGCTGTTTTTGGTTGCATGAATTCGTCAATAACGCATCCAGAGATAACTTTTTTTAAATTACCTGGAAACTCTGAAAGGTAAGACTCTAAAATAATTTTACTTACTAGTAGGTAGGTACAAAATGTGTGTATTTTTAATGGATAAGGTATTTCCTTTTATCTCCCGAAAAAAAGATGTCTGGATTAATAAATAAAGTGAATAGAGTAAAGGAAAGTGATTGACACGAGTGAAATAGGTAGTTATAGGCGGTTCATGAATCACGATACGGTACGTACGCTTGTGTTAAAATCACGGGGCATGTGTGTTTTGTTTTGTTAGTTTGTATAATTCAATGTAGAGACGTGGTATTTTATTATTAATAATACAGCTGACTCTCGTTGATTCGAAACTCGAGGGACTATTACGCAAATATTTTTCGGTCGCAAATTTATAAGACCGATTTGTTATTCATTCATAAACATGGTTTTAGGGTTCCGTACCAAAATGGTAAAAATGGAACCCTTATGGTGAGACTTTCTCCGTCCGTCCGTCCGTCTGTCACAGTCGATTATTTAAGTAACTATTAAAGCTATCGACATGAAATTTGGAATAGTTGTGTATAATAGTGGCCCAACAACATTGGAATAAGAAAAAATCAAAAATTCTTTTTAGTTTAATTAAAAAAGAGGAAAAATCGGGAGTTTGAAATTTCAAAGTAAGATAACTATACCGAGTGGGGTATCATATGAAAGGGCTTTACCTGTACATTCTAAAACAAATTTTTATTTATTTTTAAATATAGTTTTTGAATAATCGGGCAAAATGTCGAAAAATATACCGTCCCCCCCCCCCCCCCCTTATCTCCGAAGTTTACCAATCGAAAAATCAGAAATAATTATGGTCAATAGAGGTTTATGTATATTTTAAAGGAAAAATAAAACCAACGCTCTAACTAGCATAGTTTTTTTTATAATAACAATAGACCTCCACAAACAAAGTTAACGATTAATAAGCAAATTTATGTAATATTATCGTTTTACTTTTACTTCTAGAGTACGGAACCCTCGGTGTGCGAGTCCGACTCGCACTTGGCCGGTTTTTTTTAATTAAATCTACCAATCAAAAAACAACACGCATTTTTATTGAACACTTCCTATTTATTAATTCACAAAGTATTTTATTTGTTTATATAAAAAAAAGTATATTTACAATCACAAAACTAAATGGAAACACAAAGTAGGCAAATGTAATTAAAATGCTGGAGGCGGGCAGCCCTATCGCATGTTTACGTACCGCGCGGCTGTAGGCATTTATGTCAAAGATACGGCCGAGTTACAATACTGTATACAGATAATATTACCGTGACTAAACTCTTCATAGAAAATTTCGTTTTAGAAAGAGACATAAATAGTCGCAGTTAAACAACTTATAACTTATTTCTTTTTGACCGGTTTATTTTATATTTTACAAATGTTTACAACTACTTGCATGTTACATTTTTAATTATAAATAATGAATATCAACATTTTGACATTGTTAGTCAAATTACCCAATTGTCATGTGAATTAACAAGTACCGTTGCTGAACCGTACATTATGACGTTTCTGTAAAATTTTCAAGCACAAACAATAATTTACATGTTGTCCTGTTCAGGAATCAATCGGCATCTAGCGTGTGGTTGACCTCGTTCTGCGCTAAAATCTTCCAAGATGCTTCATTCAACGAGTGGGAGAACTACATCTACATCGACCCTAATGTATGTCTATCACGTATCTATGGAAATATTATTCCGTCCGTCCATCAGTTCGTCCGTCACTGTGTCACCGGGCTGTATCCCATGAACCATTTTTTTGAACCAGGTTGAAAGTTGAAATTTTCACAGAGGTTGTATTTCTAATACCGCTCGCTATAACAACAAATAATAAAAATTAAAAAAATTGAACTTGAAAAGTACATAGTGTTAAATCTTGAACGATGGTACAGAACCTTTGTTGTGGGAGTCCGACTTACACTTGGCCAGTTTTGCATTTTTTTATAGGAAGTGAGACTCATTGTTGAATTTTTGTTATGCTCAATGTTATGCTTACAAAATATAATTGTATGATAATAAGAGATACAAACTTTTCTCAAGACTCCATGTGCATGGTGAGCCGTGAGTCCATGGTTTCATGCAATCCCGCGGGATTGATGTTCCGGGATATGAATAAAATATAGGAATCGGGATAAAATTCGTTAAACTCTAACTCTCTCTTAAGTGAATATACCACTGGCACTAGTTCGAATGCCGTCCAAAAGAGAACTAGCAAGAAACAAAGAGAACAAGCAAGTTGATCTTTCTATCGATCTAAAGAAAATATGATAACAATATTACTATGTTTTGAACAGTTTACAGTTATTACAATCTCATTAATTGTTTTAATCCATTATTTTTTATCGTTTATAATATTATCTTCAATTGTACAATACGCTTTTATCATGAGCCTGTTTATAGACTTGATAGACTTTTAAAACTTGTGTAAAGACAAGACTCTTTTCACTATCCAATTTTATTATAGAACGTCACACCCATTCCTACAAACTACCTATCAGACTTTATTGAGTCGTAGTTGAGGCCTAATAACGAGCCTTCTCAACTACGCCTCGAGAAAGTCCGAAAGGCGTTTGTAGGAATGGGCGTGACATAGAATCGATTCTATGCAATGGTGATGTAAGGGTACGTTACCTCCAGGTGATCTCGATGGCGGTGTCGTGGGTGCTGGAGCACCAGCGGCCTGAGGGCTCGTTCTACGAGGTGACGTGGTCGCCCGACCGCAACACTAACGACACCATCGCCGTGCCCATGGACTCGCAGGTCTACCGCGACGCGGCCAGCCAGCTCAAGGGGGAAAAGGTAAACCGATGGCGATATTAAAAGGTGTTTGATTATTTTTGAGGTTATACTTCTTTACGCACGCTTGACTCGGGGAGGAAGCTGGTGAATGCGTTACGAAAAGTGTGATCGGGCGAGGCGAACGGAAGTTGAGAGGGAGATATAAGTTAGTGAAGATAGAAAGAGAGAGAGTTATGTTTCGTATATTACTGTAAGGGCAAGAGAGAGAGGTGCGAGCACACAATTAATTTCTCTCTTTCTCTCATAGCCAGTTGCGTTTCGTAAGTTTTACTTCAGTCGTGTGGTCTAAAGCACACTCGTTTTTTTTGTATGGAGCTTGGCTTACCTACCGACCGCCATATCATTTTTTTAACCGACTTTAAAAGTAGAGGAGGTTATCAATTCGACGCGCATTTTTTTTGCCGATGTTACTCCATAACTTCGTAAAATCTGAACCGATTTCAATAGTATTTTTTTATTTGAAGTTGTTTTTTTATTTGCAAGTTGGTCGCATTTAAATTTGATGAAGATCTGATGAATATCTTGGTGATGGAGAACGGAACTCCTCAATGAGTAAGAGCAAATCGTTCGCGATCTAGTTCACCTTATATCTATGTCCATAATTGCAGTCGGTCGGTCGCTAATAAACCTTTTTATTAGACACCCGCATTTCATTTAATAGTTCCGTCAGTGCAATTTTGAATCTTACCGTATTAAAGAAGACCTTAAGGATGATTATACGGGTCTGCCCGTGAAATTCAAATTTAATTTGGTTTTTCGCAATTTGTAAACTAATACAACAAACTACACTAGCGGCACGCTATGATGGCCGGTTTGACGTTTGTCCGCTCATGAAGTTCCGTATTAATTGATAACGACTTTGAAGGAAATAATTGTATTACTTTATTGACGATAGTGATGTGCAGAGATTCATAAATTTTATCGAATGTAGTTTTAGGTTTAGGACTCAAAATTTATTTATTAAATTGATTTCTAAAATGTATACAAGTGTAGAAAAATCAGTTTGCACCATTTAAGGGGTGAATGTACTTGTGAATATGAACAATTTTCACTATGTGGACAAACCTCTGAAATCGCAAAAAAATATCAGCTGTTTCATACAAAAGGTAAAATTTTTATTTTTATATGATATATACCACAACTCGGCATTTGGTTTTCTAAATTGAAAATTTTTAAAAATGGAATCTAATACGATCGTCACATAGGATCGCTGGCTAGCACAACTACTACCTCCGGCAAACTCGCGTCAATGCTCAATGCAAAACAAAGCAGTTTCGAATTGACGTTGCTTCGAAAAGTATAAACTGTCAGTGCAATGCGATTGTGATATAGTTTTGACCTGGCTTTGGATTTCAAATATTGATACTGCATTACTGTTGACCCTTGCTCGTTAATTTGGACTCTGTTCAAGCCCTTTGTTGTGGATTTCGTCGATATGACCGAACGTACGCAGAGAACTGTAAACCTATTTAATCAGGTACAAAAACAAAACTTAATTGTTTTTTGTTCGAGAATAAATTGACATTCCACATCACTATTGTAATGTGTCAAACCGGCCATCATAGCGTGCCGCTAGTGTAGGCTAATGGCATTCTAATTGCGCCAGTAAAATTATCATCTTCACAGGTTTGCATAAAAATCTTTACTTGAAAGTGACCAGTTTAAGAAATTTATCAAAATACTGGCTAATTTGTGAGTAACTCACGTCCAACTCAGTATTTTGATTAATTTCTTAAACTGGTCACTTTCAAGTAAAGATTTTTATGTAAATCTGTGAAGATGATAATTCTACTGGCGCAATTAGAATGCCATAAGCCTACTTTTTCGTATTAGTTTACAAAATGGGAAAAACCAAATTAAATTTGAATTTCGCAGGCAGACTCGTATAATCCACCTTAATGTTGTAATTGCTGAGGAGGTATACGCGAGTGTCTGTCACAGGTCAACAACTCGCTGATTCTGGAGCGGAACATCACGCTGACGGCGCAGGTTGTGGTCACGCTGGAGTCCGTCAAGAACCTGAAGGATATTGGCTTACGGGAGGTGAGCTTGGTACAGTTCGATTCAAACTTTATGTCGTCCCGGATGTTAGCTGCGAGTGTCGGTTCGCGCAGGTTCGCCGCCTGCCCGCGTTCCGCTGGTGCCGAATAATGAATTGTGCGCATCGAAACGCACAAAGTCCGAAGTCATAAAGTTTGAATTGGACTGTATATACTTATTATTTTTGACCCCCGACAAAAAAGAGGGGTGTTACTAGGTTAAATTGTGCATCTGTCTATCTTTGTGTCTGTCTGTTCGATCGTAGAAGCCCACCTTTGATGATCTATGTCTCTGTTCCTACTTCTGTGAACATTTTTCACACTATTTATTAGTTTTCAATTTTCATCTATATTTTATCTTTATTTTACTCGACATTATAACATGAAGTTTCTCCGTTCCGCTCCGTTGTCTGAGGTATTGAAAAAAAATCAAAAATATTTATTTCATACGCCAACCTGTAGCATTTATAACAGGTCAAGAATAGAATAGAATATTTTTTTTATTAAAATAAACTTTTACAAAGTGCTTTCGAATCGTGAAGCGAATCTACCATTGGTTCGGAATGCCGTTCCAACCGAGAAGACTCTTCTTTATCAACCGATAGACGTCCACTGCTTGACAAAGGTCTCTAGCATGGACTTCCATAGGCCTCGGTCTTGCGCCGCCTGAATCCAGCGGCTCACTGCGACTCTTGATGTCGTCGCCACTCCAGTACCTTGGGACCCCAACGAAAACTTCAAGAAAAAGCCCTCTAGAAAGTGGACGTGGCATAGTCCGGATAATGTGACTAAAAATGAGATTGACTTTATCATAACGGATCACAGATATATATTTGAAGATGTCTCAGTGGTCAATAGGTTTGATACCGGCAGCGATCACAGGCTTGTGCGTGGTATCTTAAATATAGATCTGCAATTAGAGAGACAACGTCTGATGAAGTCAACTCTCCGACCAAAACCGTTGCAAAGTGTAAGCTCCGAACAATTCCAAATTGAGCTCAAGAACCGGTTCGAGCTGCTGGAAACCAACTTGGACATTGACCAACGATTCACCAATTTCGTAGATGTCGTTCGTGAAGTGGGACGCAAATACTGTCAGAACGATCATAAAAGGGTGTCAAAGATATCCGAAGATACCCGTAAACTTATGGAGCAGAGACGGGAGACTTCCTCAGCATTGCCTGAGTGGCATACTTTGAACAAGCGCGTCAAGAAGCGAATAAGATTCGACCTCCGGTGCTCCAACACCCGCAATATACAAAATGCGATCGAGCAAAACCGAGGTTCGAAAGTGTTCGCTAAGCGACTTGAGAGGAGCCATTTAACAAAGTTGAGAAACCCCGTCGGTAAAATCGTAACGTCTCAAGCATAGGTCCTAGAAGAGATCGAACGATTTTACTCTCAACTATACTCCTCCAAAGCTCCAAAAGCGGCTCAAGACACGGACGACAAACGTGCGACACTGACCCGCCACTACAACGAAGACATCCCAGACGTTGACCTTGGCGAGATGCGAATAGCCCTCAATCAACTTAAAAACAACAGGGCACCTGGCGATGACGGCATCACATCAGAGCTTCTACGTGCAGGAGGTACTCCGATCCTGAAAGAGCTAGCAGAGCTCTTTAATGACGTCATTGCAAACGGAACAACGCCAAAAGCGTGGAGCAAGAGTGTGGTAATTCTTTTCTTTAAGAAGGGTGACAAGGAGCTTCTGAAGAACTATCGGCCGATATCACTCTTGAGCCATGTTTATAAGTTGTTTTCAAGGGTGATCACAAATCGCCTCGCCAGAAGACTTGACGATTTTCAACCTCCGGAGCAGGCTGGGTTTCGAAAAGGCTACAGCACCGTAGACCACATCCACATCTTAAGGCAGATTATACAGAAGGCCGAAGAGTATAATCTAACACTCTGCCTTGCTTTTGTGGACTACGAGAAAGCCTTCGACTCTATCGAAACTTGGGCTGTTCTGGAGTCACTGCAGAGATGCCAAGTCGATTGGCGTTATATCGAGGTGCTGCGATGTATTTACGATACTGCGTCAATGACCGTCCAAGTACAGTCTCAGCAAACAAAACCAATCAACTTGAGAAGGGGGGTTAGACAGGGGGTAATATCCCCAAAACTGTTTAATAGTGCACTAGAAGACCTCTTCAAAACGCTGGACTGGACAGGACGAGGCTTTAGTATAAATGGCGAATACATCTCACACCTGCGGTTCGCCGACGATGTGGTTATCCTGGCAGAGACTCCAGAAGATCTGGAGCAGATGCTGAGTAGTCTAAGCCGCTCTTCCAGACGAGTTGGTCTCGGGATAAACATGTTGTCCCGATACCCGTGAACGTCGAAAATGTTGGAATCGAATAGAAACAATTTCGACGAAGAAGCCAACAGAAGGATACGGCTGGGCTGGGCGGCATTTGGAAAATTAAGTCAGGTCTTCTCATCGTCAATACCTCAATGCCTGAAGACGAAAGTTTTCAATCAATGTGTCCTTCCCGTCCTCACTTATGGCGCTGAAACGTGGACACTAACAAAAGGCTTGATCCACAAATTTAAAGTCACTCAGAGAGCTATGGAGAGGGCTATGTTAGGAGTTTCTCTTAAGGACAGGATTCGGAATGAAGAGATCCGTAAGAGAACCAAGGTCGCCGACATAGCTCAAACCGTTAGCAAGCTGAAATGGCAGTGGGCAGGCCATGCTTGTCGCAGAAGCGATGGCCGTTGGGGCCGAAAAGTCCTAGAGTGGAGACCGCGAACAAGTAAGCGTAGTGTGGGGCGCCCTCCAGCACGTTGGACTGACGATATAAAGCGGGTGGCGGGAAGTGGCTGGATGAGGAAGGCTGAGGCCCGGGTGTGGTGGCGTTCTCTGGGAAAGGCCTATGTTCAGCAGTGGACGTCCGCAGGCTGAGATGACGATGATGATGACGGATCTCCTCATTTCTGATTTGATCTCGCAGGGATACTCCGAGCATGGCACTCCATCGCCCGTTGAGTGACCCTGAGCCTTCTTATGAGGCCCACAGTTAGCGACCATGTCTCGGATCCGTAAGTCATCACTGGCAACATGCACTGTTCGAAGAATTTAGTCTTCAGGCACTGAGGGAATTTGGACGAGGAATCTCGAAGCTTCCCGAACGCTGCCCAGCCACTCTACCAACTCTGTTTGGCTATACTGTATGTTTGTTGCGGCGCAGGGCCTGAGCGCGCGCGTGGCGACGGCGCAGCAGCGCGGCGTGTCGTGGCTGGAGCGGCACCTGCAGCTGCTGCACGAGTTCGGCGAGCCGCTCGCGCTCGCGCTCGTCACCTACGCGCTCGGCGCGGCCAAGGCGCCCAGCGCCGAGACCGCTTTCCGCCTGCTCAAGCGGCACCAGCGGACCGAAGGTATTGATCGCTACCCTGCGTACCACCCACTGATCTCCCTATACAAAAGACAGCATAATTATCGATCAATTTGAAGCGCCACATTTGACATACGAGTGTCTCTGGAACTAATAATATTGTAAATGGCGCAACGACGTCTACAATTAATTATGAAATCATAGATTAATTGACCGAGCGAAGCGAGGTCTCTGAGTTTACTTGAGTGAATTTGCACTTGTCCGTCCGTCTGTCCGTCCGTCCGTCCGAGCCTTGTAATTTTTGAATTACTGAATGTATTTACTTCAAATTTAGATATATTATGTAAACTGATGGCCTTCAGCTGAATATTGCATAAAAAATTATAAAAATCTTTATTTCAGGGGGGCTCTCATAGAAGTGAATGCGAAGGAAAATATTTTTTGTTGCCTTTCATAGGCTTGCGATATATCTTTTTAAAGACGATTTTGAACAGAGTACAAAAATATTTTTGTTTTAATTTTGTTTTTAATTAATATTTAGCTGCCTGTTTTCACATTGAAATTTGAAAAAAAAAATTTATAAAAATTTTTTAGATTTTTAATTTCTCAATAGATAAAAAAAATCATAATTAACAAATTAATAAACTTTTAAGAAAATTTATCGCAGGATCTTATAAAGTATATATATCAAAATGGCTCCACGAAGTTTAAAATTTATAGGCCAATTATTATACCTTTCATCCCATTGTTTATGCCAATGGAGATTGGGGAAAAAATTGTTAGTTAACAATTGAATAACTTTTTGAAAAATGGTGATTAAATTTTTTTTCTTCAGGGCTCGATTCTTTCAAGTGTTAAGAAGATACTAGAATTTTTTCAAATTTTTAAAATCACATTTTATGTTATAAAAAATTATTTTTATTGCTGAACTCTCTTTAGCGGCGGCGCGCGCATGCCGCACGGAGCCCTATTTTCAACGTCAAATTAAAATTATAAATAATGGAGATAGAGTTCCGGGAAATTACCTCCTCTTTAACGAGCTTTTTTCAAAATTGCTTAGATGTTAATATTTTTCGAGTTATTAACAAAAAACGAAATATCATTTTTTTTTCATCTTATTTTGTTAATAACAATTGCAATTTTTTACCTGCACCAAAATCCTTCAAAAACATTTTTCTAGAGGTGATTCCGAATCGAATGAGCCATCGCTCATATTTTTAGGACCTTTATCTGTATTTTCCACGTTTTTGAACTTGTTGACTAGACTATAATAAAAAATTAACCGAAGTCTATCAAATAAAGTTGGGAGAAAAAAGATATTCACTTGTATTTCCATGTAACGGTTATTTATAATGTGTAATTGTGAATAATTATATTTTTGTTCCCCATCTTCTAATCTGAACGGTTTTTAAAAATGCTGGGTCTAAATTCGGCAACCTCCTTTCAGTCGAATACCCAATTGTAGCGGGCGGAGGACTAATATTATTTTTATTATTATACGTGGCTGGAAACACAGACGCTGGAAGTGCGTTCCACACGTAAGCGGTTCGTTTTGGAAACGTTGAAGTATGTGTGTTGCAGGCGGGCTGGTGTACTGGGGCAAGCAGCCGGTGCCGCAGCCTCCGTACAAGATGGAGAACCAGAAGCCGTTCCTGCTGCCGCGCCTGCCCTACAAGTACGATTCCAACAACGTGGCGGCCACGGCCTACGCGCTGCTCGCCTGCATGGACCACCAGGTATGGACCATCGAAGCAATGCGTCATGCTCGTGAACGGGTGCCACCGGCGGGAATGGGGCTATATAATACTTTCTGTCTACCCGTCTTAATATGTCATCATTATAATCAACCCATCATCGGCTCACTACTCAGCGAGGTCTCCTCTCAGAAGGGTTATAGGCCATAGTACACCACGCTGGCCCAATGCGCCCAATTGGCGGACTTCACACACCTTCGAGAACATTATGAAGAACTATCAGATTGGGGTTTCCTCACGATGTTTTCCTTTACCGTTAAAGCATGTGATATTTAATTTCTTAAACACACTTAAACTTCGAAAAGTCAGAGGTGCGTATCCGGGATCGAACCTGCGACCTCCCGAATAGGAGACCACAGTCGTAACTACTAGGCTATCACTGCCTTTTTAACATGTGTTGAATTATAATTAGGTATGCTTTTGTGGCCTAAGCAGTGATAGCCTAGTGGTTAGGACTGTGGTCTCCTGTCACGTCTTTAACTGTCATTATCATCATCATCAGCAGCAGCAACCCATTAACGGCTCACTACTGAGCGCAGGTCTCAGGGAAGGGTACCACGCTGGCCCAATGCGAATTGGCTGACTTCGCACACCCTTAATAAAATTATGGAGAACTCTCAGGCGTGCAGGTTTCCTCACGATGTTTCCTTCACCGTTGAAGCTTGTAATTGCTTCATCACCATCATCATCAGCAACCCATCAACGGCTCACTACTTGATTGATTGCTAATGATGATGAGTACATAGTATTTATGTTAATATCAATGTTTATTTCAGGACAACAACGAACAGATCGTCATGTGGCTTAACTCTCAGCGGCTCAAGGATGGCGGATGGGCGTCTACGCAGGTTTGAATTAAACATTGTATTTAAAGATCATAGTAATGTCAACAAGACAAGTCTTTTTATATGCGAAGCAACGGCTGGATCATGCGTCATGCTCGTGAATGGGTTCCACCGGCGGGAATGGGGCCACTTCCTGTCTGCCCGTCTTAACATGAATTCCCCTCATTGTGAAAATATTATATTCTATTCTATTATAACAAAGATGCATGGGTTAAATCGGCTTGGCATCCGGCTGCCCACAAGATAGTATAAAAACTTATTACAATGTATGTAGCTGCATAATAATATTCTAAAATGAATATTTTGAAAAGAGCAACTGCTGAGTTTCTTGCCGGCTCTTCTCAGCTGAATCCGCTTTCCGAACCAGTGGTAGAGTCATGACGTGTCATAAGAGCCACAGGTTGGCCTACGTGAAATAAATAATTTTGATTTTGAATTATGTAGGGGTAAGTGCTGTTCCGATGGACGCTTGTACCTAAGGACACAATCGATTCCGGCGAAACTAGCAACCCTAAAATTCTAATTTGAACGCGAACTGTCAACCATAGACAAAGCTTTGCGGTTACGTTTAAATTAGAATTTTAGGGTTGCTAGTTTCGATGGAATCGATTGTGTCCACAGGTACAAGCGGCCATAGGAACAACACTTATCTACCCATATGTATAAAATTTCAAACCCAATAAAGTTGTGTCTTAGAAAGCCGTAATTATGTGAAAGAATCTTAATGAAAACTTCTATTCTATTGAATAGATAATTCTTTCAATTTTTATTAATATTATTATCTGCTAGCATTCTAAATAAGTAGCATGTTTTATGAGTTATTAACTTTATCATCCAGGTATAAAACTTTTTCTTTATCAACCGATAGACGTCCATCGCTGGACAAAGGTCTCTTGCATTGACTTCCACAAGCCTCGGTCTTGCGCCGCCTGAATCTCGTGCGCGACTCGTTCGATGTCGTCGGTCCACCTAGTGGGACTGCCAACACTGCGCTTCCCGGTGCGGGGACGCTTCTCCAGCACCTTAGGGCCCAACGATCATCCCCTTTGGAACTGAAACTTATGCTTGGGTATTTGACTGTAGTCAAAATGTTGATATGCATTACTTATAAACGAAAATGTAACACGTAACAATAACATTTATAAAAACAGAAAATAAATCTGTCCAAAAACAAATAAGATAGGAGCTTTAAAGTTTTCTGTTAGACAGACAGAGCGCTAGTGAATTGTAATGTCACAATTCAGCAGCTCTATACACGCTCCATAGAAAATATCGTTTTAGAAAGAGAGAGATACAGTTCACAGTAAAACAGCTTATAATTCCGAGATTAGTAAAGATATTTAAAAAAGAGAAATGGCATTGTTTTATAATATTTAAAAACGTTATTTTAAATAAATAAAAAAAACGAGTGCTCTTTAGACCATACTACTGAAGTAAAACTTACGAAACGCAACTATGAGAGAAAGAGAGAAAAAAAATATGTGCTCGCACCTCTCTCTTGCCCCTACAGTAATATACGAAACGTAACTCTCTCTCTTTCTATCTTTGGTAACTTATATCTCGGACTCAACTTCCGTTCGCCTCGCCCGATCACACTTTTCGTAACGCATTGACCAGCTTATTGCCCAAGTCAAGCATGCGTAAAGAAGTTTTACTTCAAAAATATCAGTCAAATACCCAATTGTGTAATATATTTTGTTCGTCGTTGTGTCCGTACAGGACACGTACATAGCGCTGCGCGCGCTGATCGAGTACACGAACCGCAAGCGGCTGCGTGACGTGAGCGCGCTGGCCGTCAGCGTGGACGCGGTGGCGCTGCGCGGCGCCACGCGGCAGCTGCGCGTGCGCAACGACAACCTCGCCACCATGCAGAGCATCGACGTGAGTGGGGGGGGGGGGGGCTTGTCCTTAAAACAATAGATAAATACATAGAAAATTATTTATTGCTCCACAAATAACTAATATATTTCATCATCATCATCATTAGCAACCCATCAACGGCTCACTACTGAGCGCAGGTCTCCTCTCAGAGAAGGGTTATAGGCCATAGTCGACCACGCTGGCCCAATGCGAATTGGCGGACTTCACACACCTTCGAGAACATTATGAAGAACTCTCAGATGTGCAGGTTTCCTCACGATGTTTTCCTTCACCGTTGAAGCAAGTGATATTTAATTGCTTAAACGCACTTGACTCTGAAAAGTCAGAGGTGCATACCCGGGATCGAACCTGCGACCCCTCGAATAGGAGACCACAGTCCTAACCACTAAGCTATCAATAATATATTTACATTAGGGTATTTTACTCTTTTTTGAAAAGTATCTAAATTTGATCCTAAGGTGATAATATACTACTAGAAACTTCAAAATTTTATTCAATCGATAAGTACCCAAAATACCTTGTACTTATACTACAAACTATTTGAGCGGATGAACTATATTCACTACTGACCTAATGACGTATTGTAATGGCGGGTACCGCTTAAGCGTTTGGCATATTTGCCATGGCATGGCCTAAACTATCTCATGTAGATATTTGTAGATTATTTCTCACTAGGAGTGTTTGAGGCGGCCAAGAAAAAGTCGAAGAATTTAACAACGCAGTTTTTTTCCTTTATGAGATTGCACTTTTACAAATTATCTTTAGTAATAAATTATGCTAGCGCGTAGTCTAGTAAACACGTAGTAAGCGAACAGAGGTTGCAGTCAGAGAGAGAGCATAGACACAAGCATAGGTTAGAGAGTCGTAACAGACAGTATTGCCATATTAAAACCTACAAAATACAGATAACATGATGCCTAAAAATATGCGTTGATCGCATACAAGGAGTAAAATACCCTATTATTGAAACAGTAATAAATGGAATGAAAGGCGATCGTATCGCTTTAAGCTTAGCTAACTTAGAAGGGGTAAGGCAGATTACATTAAACTACATACTCCTAAGGGTGACCAATCAACATTGAGCTATGCTGCGCTGTGCTGTGCTCAGCTAAGCTGTTATGTATTAAACAAAGCTCAGCGCAGCAGGTTTTGGTTGTTGTAAGAGGAGCGATTCGACTAAATAGAACATACATAGTACACTAGTACAGTTTTGATTAGTCACCCTTATGTTATCATCCAGTACACATATGATCATAACTTAATATAAAGTATTCTTTTTAAAAAACCGACCAAACACCCGCGCCACTACAAAGTATATAATTTATTGCTGATATTTTAAAAACCCCTTTCCGATTAAATTTCAATGAGATCACCTGGGAAGTACTTGAAACCCTTTGAAACAAAAAAAAAAAAGAATTTTCCAAATCGGTTCAGGGGTCTTCGAGTAATCCGTGAACATATTTACAAAAAGATTCCGACGAATTTAGAACATCGTCCTTTTTTGAAATCGGTTAAAAAGGCGTTTCTACTATTGTATTTTGAAATTTATATAGTACTAGCTGATGCCCGCGACTTCGTCCGCGTGGAAATAGTTTTTTAAATCCCTCGGGAACTCTTTGATTTTCCGGGATAAAAAGTAGCCTATGTCACTCTCCAGGTCACTCTCTCCAGGTCTCAAATCACGTCGATCCGCAGCCCTGTTGCGGCGTAATTGAAGGACAAACCATCAAACAAACAAACACAGATTCGCATTTATAATGTTAGTAAGGAATAAGGACTAGTAAGGATGTATTTTGTTTCTCTGTCCAGATCCCCGAGGCGTGGGGCACGGTGAAGGTGACGGCGCGCGGCGCGGGCTACGCCATCCTGCAGATGTCGGTGCAGTACAACGTGGACATCGAGCGCTTCCAGACCGCGCCGCCCGCGCGCTGCTTCGACCTGCTCGCCAGCGCCCACTACCACGGCAGGAACCAGTCGCACATCCGCTACCAGACCTGTGCCAGGTATCTGTGTGTATGCTACGGGTGGTCGCTCCGCAGTCACTCAGTGTTGATTGTTCTCCTGTGACCGTGAAGCCGCGGGGGTTTGGGCTTCGAAGCGTGCCTACTTACCCGGGTGCCCTCAGTGCTCTTCCCCGGTGATGAAATATAAGCCTTTCGGCCCCTGTCCCCTAGTGACGGGGCCATGTGTGGAGTGTCGTTCCATCAATTCCATCATGGGCGGGTAGTTGGACGCGGTGTCAAGTCCGGTGAGTGCGTCAAACTGTAGCTCCACGCTATGGGCGAGTGGTTCGCCGCCGTGCGCGGAGCTGGCGTCTGGTCCGGTCGTTTCGCATTCAAGCAAGAAAAAACTCACAACGACGGAACTAGATGGCGCTGTACAGTTCACAACAATGTCCATACCACAACCACACTACAGCAGGCGATCCTACATCGCAATGAACTTTACAACGATATTAATATAGTCTATTTTTTTAACAAAGGAGTACTTAGTATGTCTCTCGCACATTTCCGATATTGACAGAGTTAGATGGGTCATTTTAGGGGTGGGGCCTGGGACTCTATGTTGATTACGTGGACAAATAGCAACACAGTCAAAATTTTCGGTGCTCGTTTGTTAAAAAAACAGACTAGTAATTAGAATTAAATAGTTATTAAGTGCTTATCAAACTTCGAGGTTGTACGGCGTATATCCGGTTCGAAGGACCATATGTACTTGAAATAGAGGTTCAAGTTGACCTCTACTAAGGCTAATTGATCTTATTACTGGAAAGTGAGCGCCATGCGATGGTATGTGCACTGCTGTATGAATAAAAGAAAGGTGTATCATACTTTTAATATTATAAATGCGAAAGTGTGTTTGTTTGTTAGTTTGTCCTTCAATCGCGCCGCAACAGAGCTACGGATGAACGTGATTTTTTGCATAGGTATAGTTGAGGACCTGGAGAGTGACATAGGCTACTTTTTAGCCCAGAAAATCAGAGTTCCCGAGGGATTTTAAAAACTAAATCCACGCGGACGAAGTCGCGGGCATCAGCTAGTTTATAATTATGTGGAAATGATGATTGCGAATTGTACGGTTTCGACGTAGACTGTACAGAAATAACTCATTAAGGTAGATTATACGGGTCTGCCCGCGAAATTCAAATTTAATTTGGTTTTTTCGCAATTTGTAAACTAATACGACAAAGTAGGCTTATGGCATTCTAATTGTGACAATGGCAGTATCATCTTCACAGGTTTATATAAAAATCTTTACTTGAAAGTGTCTAGTTTCAGAAATTTGTAAGAATACCGACAAATTTGTAAGTAGATTCACGTCCAACTCGATATTCTGACACTTTGAAGTATAATAATTTTATATAAACCTGTGAAGATGACACTGCCATTGTCGCAATTAGAATGCCATAAGCCTACTTTGTCGTATTAGTTTACAAATTGCAAAAAAAAAACAAATTAAATTTGAATTTCGCGGGCAGAATTGTGTAATCAACCTTAATGTCAGTGTCAGTGCAATGTCAGGGTCACCACAGCCACACTGCATATACCGACACTACACTATCTGGTGTGATGCAGCTGGACGCTGACGGAGGAGTCTCCGCGCTCGGGGCTGGCGGTGCTGGAGGTGGGCATCCCCACCGGCTACATGGTGCAGCAGCAGCGGCTCGACTCGTACGTGCTGTCGCGCGCCGTGCGCACGCTGCAGCGCGCCAAGTACCAGCCCGACAAGCTGCTCTTCTACTTCGACTATGTGGGTATCATGCGTCATTCATGCTCGTGAACGGGTACCACCGGCGGGAATGGGGCTACTTCCTGTCTGCCCGTCTTAACATGTGTTGAATTATAATTAGGTATGCTTTTGTGGAACACTGCATACGTAGCATAGTATTTATTGTATTGCAAACTAGTTTTGAAAAGAGCAACCGCCGAGTTTCTTGCTGGTTCTTCTCGGCAGGAAGGGCATTCCGGACCAGTGGTAGACTCATTGACGATTCAAAAGCACTTGTAAAAAGTTTATTTGAATAAAAAATATTTCTACCTGTGGGGTATCATTGAAGAGAAAATTTTTACACAGAGCAAAAACTATTTTTTACTTCAAAAATTGACAATTAGGAAAGCTACTAAATTCGCTGTTTTGTCCCGGATTCTATCACAAAAGAGTTTAACATTAAAAGCTTTATGTGTAGTTTTAGTCAAATCCTGTAACAACAAATCCTACGATCAGTGTCAATTATTATCAAAATTAATATTTTTTGTTCTCTTTGCCTGTCGCGCAGCTGGAGCGCGAGCGCACGTGCGTCAACTTCACGATCGAGCGCTGGTACCCGGTGGCCAACATGTCGCGCTACCTGCCCATCCGCGTGTACGACTACTACGCGCCCGGTGAGTGGACGTTATATCTCTTTGCCTGTCGCGCAGCTGGAGCGCGAGCGCACGTGCGTCAACTTCACGATCGAGCGCTGGTACCCGGTGGCCAACATGTCGCGCTACCTGCCCATCCGCGTGTACGACTACTACGCGCCCGGTGAGTGGACGTTATATCTCTTTGCCTGTCGCGCAGCTGGAGCGCGAGCGCACGTGCGTCAACTTCACGATCGAGCGCTGGTACCCGGTGGCCAACATGTCGCGCTACCTGCCCATCCGCGTGTACGACTACTACGCGCCCGGTGAGTGGACGTTATATCTCTTTGCCTGTCGCGCAGCTGGAGCGCGAGCGCACGTGCGTCAACTTCACGATCGAGCGCTGGTACCCGGTGGCCAACATGTCGCGCTACCTGCCCATCCGCGTGTACGACTACTACGCGCCCGGTGAGTGGACGTTATATCTCTTTGCCTGTCGCGCAGCTGGAGCGCGAGCGCACGTGCGTCAACTTCACGATCGAGCGCTGGTACCCGGTGGCCAACATGTCGCGCTACCTGCCCATCCGCGTGTACGACTACTACGCGCCCGGTGAGTGGACGTTATATCTCTTTGCCTGTCGCGCAGCTGGAGCGCGAGCGCACGTGCGTCAACTTCACGATCGAGCGCTGGTACCCGGTGGCCAACATGTCGCGCTACCTGCCCATCCGCGTGTACGACTACTACGCGCCCGGTGAGTGGACGTTATATCTCTTTGCCTGTCGCGCAGCTGGAGCGCGAGCGCACGTGCGTCAACTTCACGATCGAGCGCTGGTACCCGGTGGCCAACATGTCGCGCTACCTGCCCATCCGCGTGTACGACTACTACGCGCCCGGTGAGTGGACGTTATATCTCTTTGCCTGTCGCGCAGCTGGAGCGCGAGCGCACGTGCGTCAACTTCACGATCGAGCGCTGGTACCCGGTGGCCAACATGTCGCGCTACCTGCCCATCCGCGTGTACGACTACTACGCGCCCGGTGAGTGGACGTTATATCTCTTTGCCTGTCGCGCAGCTGGAGCGCGAGCGCACGTGCGTCAACTTCACGATCGAGCGCTGGTACCCGGTGGCCAACATGTCGCGCTACCTGCCCATCCGCGTGTACGACTACTACGCGCCCGGTGAGTGGACGTTATATCTCTTTGCCTGTCGCGCAGCTGGAGCGCGAGCGCACGTGCGTCAACTTCACGATCGAGCGCTGGTACCCGGTGGCCAACATGTCGCGCTACCTGCCCATCCGCGTGTACGACTACTACGCGCCCGGTGAGTGGACGTTATATCTCTTTGCCTGTCGCGCAGCTGGAGCGCGAGCGCACGTGCGTCAACTTCACGATCGAGCGCTGGTACCTGGTGGCCAACATGTCGCGCTACCTGCCCATCCGCGTGTACGACTACTACGCGCCCGGTGAGTGGACGTTATATCTCTTTGCCTGTCGCGCAGCTGGAGCGCGAGCGCACGTGCGTCAACTTCACGATCGAGCGCTGGTACCCGGTGGCCAACATGTCGCGCTACCTGCCCATCCGCGTGTACGACTACTACGCGCCCGGTGAGTGGACGTTATATTTCTTTGCCTGTCGCGCAGCTGGAGCGCGAGCGCACGTGCGTCAACTTCACGATCGAGCGCTGGTACCCGGTGGCCAACATGTCGCGCTACCTGGCCATCCGCGTGTACGACTACTACGCGCCCGGTGAGTGGACGTTATATCTCTTTGCCTGTCGCGCAGCTGGAGCGCGAGCGCACGTGCGTCAACTTCACGATCGAGCGCTGGTACCCGGTGGCCAACATGTCGCGCTACCTGCCCATCCGCGTGTACGACTACTACGCGCCCGGTGAGTGGACGTTATATCTCTTTGCCTGTCGCGCAGCTGGAGCGCGAGCGCACGTGCGTCAACTTCACGATCGAGCGCTGGTACCCGGTGGCCAACATGTCGCGCTACCTGCCCATCCGCGTGTACGACTACTACGCGCCCGGTGAGTGGACGTTATATCTCTTTGCCTGTCGCGCAGCTGGAGCGCGAGCGCACGTGCGTCAACTTCACGATCGAGCGCTGGTACCCGGTGGCCAACATGTCGCGCTACCTGCCCATCCGCGTGTACGACTACTACGCGCCCGGTGAGTGGACGTTATATCTCTTTGCCTGTCGCGCAGCTGGAGCGCGAGCGCACGTGCGTCAACTTCACGATCGAGCGCTGGTACCCGGTGGCCAACATGTCGCGCTACCTGCCCATCCGCGTGTACGACTACTACGCGCCCGGTGAGTGGACGTTATATCTCTTTGCCTGTCGCGCAGCTGGAGCGCGAGCGCACGTGCGTCAACTTCACGATCGAGCGCTGGTACCCGGTGGCCAACATGTCGCGCTACCTGCCCATCCGCGTGTACGACTACTACGCGCCCGGTGAGTGGACGTTATATCTCTTTGCCTGTCGCGCAGCTGGAGCGCGAGCGCACGTGCGTCAACTTCACGATCGAGCGCTGGTACCCGGTGGCCAACATGTCGCGCTACCTGCCCATCCGCGTGTACGACTACTACGCGCCCGGTGAGTGGACGTTATATCTCTTTGCCTGTCGCGCAGCTGGAGCGCGAGCGCACGTGCGTCAACTTCACGATCGAGCGCTGGTACCCGGTGGCCAACATGTCGCGCTACCTGCCCATCCGCGTGTACGACTACTACGCGCCCGGTGAGTGGACGTTATATCTCTTTGCCTGTCGCGCAGCTGGAGCGCGAGCGCACGTGCGTCAACTTCACGATCGAGCGCTGGTACCCGGTGGCCAACATGTCGCGCTACCTGCCCATCCGCGTGTACGACTACTACGCGCCCGGTGAGTGGACGTTATATCTCTTTGCCTGTCGCGCAGCTGGAGCGCGAGCGCACGTGCGTCAACTTCACGATCGAGCGCTGGTACCCGGTGGCCAACATGTCGCGCTACCTGCCCATCCGCGTGTACGACTACTACGCGCCCGGTGAGTGGACGTTATATCTCTTTGCCTGTCGCGCAGCTGGAGCGCGAGCGCACGTGCGTCAACTTCACGATCGAGCGCTGGTACCCGGTGGCCAACATGTCGCGCTACCTGCCCATCCGCGTGTACGACTACTACGCGCCCGGTGAGTGGACGTTATATCTCTTTGCCTGTCGCGCAGCTGGAGCGCGAGCGCACGTGCGTCAACTTCACGATCGAGCGCTGGTACCCGGTGGCCAACATGTCGCGCTACCTGCCCATCCGCGTGTACGACTACTACGCGCCCGGTGAGTGGACGTTATATCTCTTTGCCTGTCGCGCAGCTGGAGCGCGAGCGCACGTGCGTCAACTTCACGATCGAGCGCTGGTACCCGGTGGCCAACATGTCGCGCTACCTGCCCATCCGCGTGTACGACTACTACGCGCCCGGTGAGTGGACGTTATATCTCTTTGCCTGTCGCGCAGCTGGAGCGCGAGCGCACGTGCGTCAACTTCACGATCGAGCGCTGGTACCCGGTGGCCAACATGTCGCGCTACCTGCCCATCCGCGTGTACGACTACTACGCGCCCGGTGAGTGGACGTTATATCTCTTTGCCTGTCGCGCAGCTGGAGCGCGAGCGCACGTGCGTCAACTTCACGATCGAGCGCTGGTACCCGGTGGCCAACATGTCGCGCTACCTGCCCATCCGCGTGTACGACTACTACGCGCCCGGTGAGTGGACGTTATATCTCTTTGCCTGTCGCGCAGCTGGAGCGCGAGCGCACGTGCGTCAACTTCACGATCGAGCGCTGGTACCCGGTGGCCAACATGTCGCGCTACCTGCCCATCCGCGTGTACGACTACTACGCGCCCGGTGAGTGGACGTTATATCTCTTTGCCTGTCGCGCAGCTGGAGCGCGAGCGCACGTGCGTCAACTTCACGATCGAGCGCTGGTACCCGGTGGCCAACATGTCGCGCTACCTGCCCATCCGCGTGTACGACTACTACGCGCCCGGTGAGTGGACGTTATATCTCTTTGCCTGTCGCGCAGCTGGAGCGCGAGCGCACGTGCGTCAACTTCACGATCGAGCGCTGGTACCCGGTGGCCAACATGTCGCGCTACCTGCCCATCCGCGTGTACGACTACTACGCGCCCGGTGAGTGGACGTTATATCTCTTTGCCTGTCGCGCAGCTGGAGCGCGAGCGCACGTGCGTCAACTTCACGATCGAGCGCTGGTACCCGGTGGCCAACATGTCGCGCTACCTGCCCATCCGCGTGTACGACTACTACGCGCCCGGTGAGTGGACGTTATATCTCTTTGCCTGTCGCGCAGCTGGAGCGCGAGCGCACGTGCGTCAACTTCACGATCGAGCGCTGGTACCCGGTGGCCAACATGTCGCGCTACCTGCCCATCCGCGTGTACGACTACTACGCGCCCGGTGAGTGGACGTTATATCTCTTTGCCTGTCGCGCAGCTGGAGCGCGAGCGCACGTGCGTCAACTTCACGATCGAGCGCTGGTACCTGGTGGCCAACATGTCGCGCTACCTGCCCATCCGCGTGTACGACTACTACGCGCCCGGTGAGTGGACGTTATATCTCTTTGCCTGTCGCGCAGCTGGAGCGCGAGCGCACGTGCGTCAACTTCACGATCGAGCGCTGGTACCCGGTGGCCAACATGTCGCGCTACCTGCCCATCCGCGTGTACGACTACTACGCGCCCGGTGAGTGGACGTTATATCTCTTTGCCTGTCGCGCAGCTGGAGCGCACACGCATATATACACTCCTTTTTTGGGCAGTCAATTAAAAAGCACCTCACGCAGTGTTGCATGTTTTATTGACCTCATAACATATTCCAGAGCGCTTCAACGAGACGATATTCGACGCGCTGCCCACTTACCTGCTGAACATCTGCGAGGTGTGCGGCTCGTCGCAGTGCCCCTACTGCGCCATATACAACGCGGCGGCCGCGGTGCAGCTGCCGATACTGTTGCTGGCCACCACCTTCGTCATACTGTTGAGGAACGTGGGGACGCAGCACGGCACGTAGCGACGCCGACTCGGATGTAAAACCATTGACCTCTATAATTAGTCTATGGTTAACACCTTCATCATACTGTTGAGGAACATGGGAACGCAGCACAGCACGTAGCGATGCCGACTCGGATGTAAAACCATTGACCTCTATAATTAGTCTATGGTTAACACTGGACTGGCTGCAGTCATATTTTTGATGTGAAACATCTATAGCGGCGGGTCAGACTGACTGTTGTATGTATGTATGTATGTAGTGCGAAACAGTGTTGTTTACTACGGTGCACGTAAGCTGTGTCTTACTTAAAAGAAAATTATAATTGGCTTTCTTTGCCTCTTGCAAAGAAAGCCAATTATAATTAGAGTGTGCATGCATGTGTGTACACACATAAGCACACATAAGCTCGATATTACCTGTACAATAAAATGTTTCGATATTTCACATCTGCGGGGCGTCCCGCGACGACTCACAATATTTTTTTTACCTACTTAATTGACGCCATTTTGGCGCTGTAAGTGTCTAAGGAACTAAAATTAGTGAGTAAAATTACATTCGTATGCCAAATGTAGCGCTTCAAATTATAATTATCTAACATTAAATGTGTTTTTAATAAATATAGATCATTAATTTAAGTTGTCATTGTATAGGGCAGGGTAGGACAGCCAGTCCAGTGCTAATCATAGATTAGTTATAGAGGTCAGTGTGTAAAACCGTTGTGCACAGAATATATATATAATGGTACCGGTACAGAATATTAACTCCGCAAAATCATTTCAATAAATAGCGACTTTGTTACCACACAATAAAGTACAATTCAGGTCGCACAGTGCTAAATTATCTGCAATTAGTTATATTTACATAGAAGTTGCCTATCTTTCTATCGCGTAACTTAACCCTTCGGATTACGTTGGCCAGCGTTAGCCCATAGAATTGGCCCGACAAATCGAGTGCGCCGGGCCTTACTTTAAATCTAAAATGCGGAGTGCCGTATAAGTAATGTCACGTCACGAAAGTTGAAAATGACGTCACCAAAGTTGAAATTGAGGAGTTTTTCATCCGATGATAAGCTGTTGACGTATTGCGCTGATATCGCGTGTATTTATCACAATAAGGTCTAAATTGACAATAACCACCGTTATACAATATAGCTAAACAAAAATGTAAAATCATATTTTATTTATTTGTATTTCTTTTGTGCTAGACTTTAGTACAATTTAAATTTCGGGACTACCCAAAAAGACAATGAAAGACACTATAGTATAGGAAGTTTTTATTAAAATAAACTTTTACAATTTCTTTTGAAAGGCATCATTTTATAATTCATTGCTAGTGGACATATATTATTTTACTTTCTAACGGGCTCTTTCACCACTTGCTGATAAAGGTCTGATAGCCTATCCACAACTTATCTGACGGATAGCATTAGAATAGAATAGAATAGAAATGTTTTTTATTCAAATAAACTTTTTTACAAGTGCTTATGAATCGTCGATGAGTCTACCACTGGTTCATTTAAACTGTTTCATAAGTATCTGATTAGTCAATCTGGCAGTAAACTTAAAAAGAAATCATACAGATTTATCCAGCAGATATAATATTATCTGTTAGATATATATCAGACACTTTATCAGCCATTGGTGAAACAGGCCATAAGTATCCTGTACCTACTTCACGTGGCGCGCTGAGTATAAGGCCTCTGCCTCGAATCTTTTTTTTTTATCAACTAAGAGGAATATACAAAAATGTTCTAATTGGCACATGAGAAACCACTTAAAGTACAATCAATAATTCAGTAGACCAAATTGACATTTACAGTGTTGTCAGTTTCTGATGAAAATAAAATAGTGTTGTGACTAAAGGATCCACATCGATCACTTACTCATTACGTTGTGTACCAAATCACTTATTTTTTTATTTACTAAGATAATTCTCAAATTAAGTTTATTATAATTTGATACAAAAATATTTTGAATAGCAATTATGATCTTATCGAAAATCTTATCTCGTCTTTGTCGGCCTATACAGAGGGAATAAAATAACTTTTAGTACTAAAAATAGATCTTAAATATTTCTATTCGAGCTTTCTTTATTACAGCTTTAAAAAGGTGACCTTAATTACTATTTCTATTACATATTATGCGATCTTATGAGATTTATAAAATGAAATGTAATAGTACAGTACTATAACTACAGAACTAAAACATCACTATTACAATAAATATGGCAATATTATTTTACAAAGTGACTTTAGCAACTGTCATTTTAGTCTACTGAATTATTGATTCTACTATAAGTTTAAATTGTGATCTATAAGATAAGATAAGATTTGATTTTACGCATTAGATCCCGCCGCTCCCGCGCCGCTTTATTCTTTTATCCATTCCAATGTAGTTACAGGTCTGGTCGCTTATAAAGAACTCTGAGGGACAGTGGAGGGGATGTCTTACGGATACAGTTGTATCCTAAAGCACTAGGCTGTTGTTTTATAAATAAGTGCAATTGTTTTATTTTAGAATCATAATAGGTACTTTATCAGCTACTTAGTACTTTGGAATACCTTCATACCGCCAATTTGATCGATAAATCGCTCATTGCGCGAGTAAACGGCCAGTGTTATTTTTAGGTGACTGGACCTGTACTTAGTTTTAAATTGAGTGTTCATTTAGGTTACTATTAGGCCGACTGCATGTTATTATCATATCTTTCTGTTCTTTCATCCGGAAAGCGTTAGTGAAATACAAATCCGCTGTGGGATTGTCTAAGGGTGGAACCACATTTGTGAGGATCGTTTCGGATTTCGCCCATACAAAACTGTCAAATTCCATAGAAACGTGTACGGATCAAATCGGTTTTTCGATGCGTACACGAATGTATGGAAAATGACAGTTTTGTATAGGCAAAATGTGGTTCCACCCTAAAAGTGATTGGTATTGGTACCTAGTGTCACGATCGCAATCATAGATTTCATGACGTCTGCACCATAGATTTAGGATAGGTAGTCGCAACTATATATCTACGATCTATGGTCTAAACCAATGTTTGACGTTTTCATACAAACTATAAAATTACGTTGCCGCATGGAGTTAGTGTTTGTTGGAAGAGCGGTATCTAGTAGCCACTAAGCTACCAATCTTAAACCTATGGTCTGCACATTCTGTGGCATAGGTTCAAACAAATTTTGGTAATCTCGTTGCTAATAATAATAATTTGCGGTCTGCCTAAAACTATGTACAGTTTGTGTACATGTACATAATATTGTCTTTGTGTGTATAAAAATGAGACATTTAAAATCACTTTATTTTAGTCTTTAATTTTAATACCGAACATGTATTTTATACTACAACTGTATACTGGCTTTTATAGAAATCTATTTTTTTCTATCTGGTGCTGTACACTTTTTTATTTTTTACTTTATATCCAAAAAGCATCTTGCAGTTGCATGTAATGCATCCTTGCCTCCAAAATATTAGGGTATTGCAATTCATTTTACTTGTGTAATATTTCATTGTATTTTAGGACCATAGTTTCATAGTTTTTCGTGTAGAATAAGGAGAGCCTTTTCTGATATTTGTGTACAAGTAATCTATAGTATTATTTTAATTTTTAATATTAATAAAAAGTCAAATTTTTGCCTCTGCCTAATATAGTTCTAAATCGGTCGAAGAATATATTTTGCAATAAATACCTAAATTAATTATTGTCAATCAGATTGCCTTATTAGTCAAAGACTAAGAAATCAGAGAAAAATGTAAGTACAATATTAAAAAAGATATATATTTAAAATAATATGTTTATTTTTAGTAAAATTATCAAAAATCAAAATATTTACATTTTTTAAACATATCAGCTGAGAAATATACAATTACATAATGTTAATAAGATACAGCACTTTTAATATGATACGCTTTAATGAAAAAATCTGGCAATGGTTGTCCAAAAATGAAATAATGGAAAATATAGTGTGTATTTATAAAATGAATCTCATATACATGGTAAGAGTTTACTTAATTAGTTTCCGTCCAAAATTACCAATGACTGAGTTTTTTTTTTTACTTTTATAATATTATGTAAATGTATTTTGTGTGTAATATCATAATATTATTAAGTTGTTATACAACAAAATGTGGTTAGTGTAGAAGAGCAGTGAACTTTCAATATTGACTCTTCATAGATTTATTTCCAAATAAAAAAATATAAAAGACAACTAATTTGTTTTACTCATTTCTTTCATCTTGTTCAATCACTTCATAAGATACCTATCCAGGCAATAATTTTGCTACAATCTCAGACCACTGTGGGTTTGTCTAGAAATGATTGCAACATGGTGACAATCACAATCACCTTTAATTAGCTGTATTTATGGTGTTGCTGCAGTAATGCATTTAAAACAATAAGCCAGTTGGAGCCTGGAGGTGATTGAGATCGTCACACTGTAGCAATCATTTTAAAGACTTCACAGCTGTTTAATTCCAGTTCTTCTTTATCAACCACTTTAGACCACTGCTGGACAACGGTTTCCTGCATGAACCTCCATAGGCTTTGGTCTTGCGCCGCCTGAACCCAGCGGCTCCCTGCGACTCGTTTGATCTCGTCCGTCCACCTAGTGGGGTGTCTGCCAACACTGCGCTTCCCGGTGCGGGGTCGCCACTCCAGCACCTTGGGACCACAACAACCATAAGCTCTTTGAACTTGAACCTGCCCATTTACACTTCAGTTTCGCGACTCGCTGAGCAATGTTGGTGACTGGTTCTCCTGAGGATCTTCATTTCTAATTTGATCTCGCAGTACTCCAAGCATAGCTCTCTCCATCACTCGCTGAGTGACCCTGAGCCTTAAGTAATTAATTAGCTTAATTCCAGTTAATATTCCCTAACTTTTATGGGTTAAGTCATATCATACTACTAAACCAAATTTTTCTGAAATCTGGAGTAACAGTTAAGATGAACACTCACTGGTTAACTTCCACAAGAGTTGCATGGAAGTTCAGCAGGTTTTGATAATATCTTTAGTATAGAGTGATTTAGTGGCTCTCCCACATTAAGTATTTTGGCCTGCAGCAGCTTTGACCAAAGGAATTCTAGGCAGTGTGGTTTAGTATACCACATTAGAATATGCCCAAAATTCGTTATTTGTATTAAATAATGTTTTAGGCACAAGACAAAATTAAAATTATGATAGTAGAAGAGTTTATTTGCAAGATATAAATTAAGCTATTTCTATATACAATAGCTACAATATGCTTGATAATTACTTTAACTAGAAAAGCACTGTGTAACTACTGCCTCTTCTTGACTTGTTTTGCTTTGGCATTAGCTTTTGTAGCTCCTCCACTGAACAAAGACGTAAACATCTCTGACATTTCAGGAAACTCTGATATCTTGGCCATGTTACTGATTTGCTTCAAGTCTTCTTTGGTCTCCGGGTCATTCATCATCTTTGGCAGCACCATGATAAGGAGGAGTGGCAACACCATCATTATAACCATAGGGTTGAACAAGAAGTCTGTCAGTCTCCATTGCTCGCGAACTTGGAAATACCTACAAAATAGTCAATATTATTTTTATTTAAATTGGTTAAAAGCCTATTTTAGCACTAAGTTTAGTTTAAAATGAAGGCAGTTGCTTCTTAGAGTAAAGTTTGGCCGTTCAGAGAATGTGTTCCTGACACCTATCAGAAATATTAGAAAAATATTGTTTACCAAGTTATTTGACACTCAGTTTGGCACAAAATTATAACATTAATTGATTATTGATATAATAATGTTGTTTTAATGCTCATCAATTGTTAAAACGGTAAACAACCAGCAATAATATTTTTATCATAACTGCAACGCCATTACAAAGTTACGTCGTCAGTTCAATCGCGACGTGTCAGGAACACATTCTCTGAACGGCCGTAGTATAGTTGTCTGGTTAAAGGTTAACTAAGTCAAATAATATTATTCATCATCATCAGCGAATCATTAGTCATTGTTCTTTTTCGTTCTTCTCCAACTAACTACTTTATTTTTCTATTTCGCAAGCTGTGGCAGTCTCTAAGTGGGTCTACAGTACTGTAAAATATATTGGATAGAAGCAGGCGTTACTTTGCGGAAGTCCATGATTAGCAAGAAAAGGTTAGAATTATTTTGCTATAATCCGCCAACAGAAAAAATCTGTATAATTTTTACACTACTCTCGACGCACGTTTCGCCCCGACACCGAAGCATCCTCAGGAGATGTTGACTCTACAACGATGCATTGTCTAGTCAATGCATTGACTAGAAATAATAGACTAGAAAAAGGCGAAACTTGCGTCGAGAATAGTGTAAAAATTATACAGATTTTTTCTGTTGGCGGATTATAGCAAAATAATTCTAACCTTTTCTTACTGTAAAATATGTTTTTTCTTACTGTTTAGTTTATAATGATTTATTGTAACCCGTTGACTGTCCTATTAAATAAATAAATCATCAACAGCTCATAACTGAGCCCAGGTCTCCTCTCAGAGAAGGGGTATGTCATCATGCTGGCCTAATGTGGATTAGCAGACTTCACAATTTTGAGAACATATTGTGCAGATTAATATTTACATTTATGGACTTTTTTCTTGACAGGGAGATTTTAAAATCTAATGTAAAATAATTGCAGTTCATTAGTTTTACATACCTAATTTTTGACATAGCCTTCATCCTTAGAGGGTAAGGCACTTGAATAACTTGTGATGTCTGTATAAAATTAACTTTACGAGCTCTATATTTCCCTTTAGAGTTGATCTCAACTCGGATAGGTTCGTAAAAGTAGTCTGGATGCACGATTTCAACCACGTAAGATCCCGTAGGAACATTGTGTACAGCAAAGGACCCATCGCCTTTTATGAAACCTATGTATTCGCCGCCGTTTACATGGACCTTAGTGTCGACTTGCCAATTCGTAGGGTCTTGATCTTCAGGGGGAAATACTCTGCCTTCGATAACATAATATCTGCCGTTTCCAGTTTCTTCTTCCATAGAGTTAGCCGCACAGAACCCATTACTGATGACCCCCAAAAAGATGAACAGGGTGTCTAAGCGAAACATTTCAATACTACTATGTTTTAAGCTTTTCTTCGTATAAATATCTACTAGTACCTATCACACAAAACCATGAAACCCACCACAAGGCACAAAACAATGAAAACAGAAAATGTTCGTGGCTCGTGCCTGAAGTTAGGAGCATAGACCACGAACACTAGGATAGGAGTAGTTATCCTAGTGTTCGTGGTCTATGGGAGTAGTGATCAACTGATCACAGACCAGGTAGTGATGTGAAACGGTTTTAAAAAAAACCTTAAAAAACCGGTTTTCGTAAAAACCGATAAACACCGGTTCTCGTTTACTGAAACCGAATATTTTTCTCTCTCTACTTTGATCTCGCGGGGATGCTCGCACTGTTCGAAGACGGATTTTGGACGAGAAGACATCTCGGAGCTTCCCGAACGCTGCCCAGCCGAATTGGATTCGAAGGTTGATCTCTTTCTAGAAATTGAACCTACCTAGCTTGCAGAGTTGTACAAAATAGTTTAAGAAATGTACTAAAATACAAATACTTTTTTGATCGACCTATTTCAAATGCAAATAGTGTTTTGTATTTCGGCTTGGCTCGGCTCGGCTCGGCTCGGCTAGGCTCGGCTCGGCTCGGCACGACTCGGCTCGGCTCGGCTCGGCTCGGCTCAGCTCGGCTCGGCTCGGCTCGGCTCGGCTCGCCTGGCTCAGTTCGGCTAGGCTCGGCACGACTCGTCTCGTCTCGTCTTAACTTGTCTAGTTGTTGTATTGTGTTGCATTGATTACAAGCATGCTTGGGTATAAATACGGGTAGCATGCCTTGCGTTTCATTCTCGCTCGAGACGTCGGACCGTTCGGAGCTCGGCTCGTATCGGCTCGGCTCGGCTCGCCTGGCTCGGCACGACTCGTCTCGTTACAAGCAAGCTTTGGTATAAATACGGGTGGCTGATGCCTTGCGTGTCATTCTCGCTCGAGACGTTGGACCGTTCGGAGCTCGGCTCAGCACGGCTCGGCTGCCGCTGCTCTGCCGTGCACGTCGGAGCCTGTCGCAGCGCAGGCCACTGCGCGTCTGCGCCTCACCTGCTGGTGCCCTGCCTTGCATGTCGCAGCGTCAGCCACGGCACGTCTGCGTCTCATCTGCCGGTGCACTGCCGAGCACGCAGGGGCTTGTCGCAGCGCTGGCCAAGGCGTGTCTGCGCCTCACCTGCTGGTGCGCTGCAAAGCACGCATAGGCGTGTGTGCCAGCCACAACGCTTCACCTGCCTGTGCGCTGCCGAGCGCGTTGAAGTGCGTCGCAGCGCTGACCACGGTGCGTCTGCGCCAAACCTGCTGGTGTGCTGCCGAGCGCGTCGCAGCGCTGGACACGGCGTGTCTGTGCCTCACCAGCCGGTGCACTGCCGAGCGCGTCGGAACAGCACAGGTTAGGTGTATCTGCGCCTCACCTGCCGATGCCCTGCCATGCGCTTTGGAGTGTGTCGATGCGCTGGCCACGGTGCGCCTGCGCCTCACCTGCTGGTGCGCATCGTTGGCCACGGCGCGTCTGCACCTCAGCTGTCAAGCTCACAGGGGCTTGTCGCAGTGCCAGCCATTGCGCGCCACTTGTCGGTGCGCTGGCGAGCACGTCACCTCCTGACGCAGCGCCAGCCGTGATGTCACTGCGCACCACCTGTCTGCGCTGGCGAGCACGTCGGGGCGTGTCGCAGCATCGGCCATGGCGCGTCTGCGTCGGGTCTGGTCTCGTCTGGCACCTCTGGTCTCGTCTGGCTCGTCTGATCTCGTCTGTTCTCGTCTCTCTGGTCTAGTTTCGTCTCGTCTCTCTGGTTTAGTTTCCTCTTGTCTGGGCTGGTCTCGTCTGGTCTGGTCTGGTCTCTCTGGTCTAGTTTCGTCTTGTCTGGTCTGACCTCACCAGGTCTGGTCTTGTCTGGTCTGATCTCATCGTCTGTTCTCGTCTTGTCTGATCTTGTGTGGTCTTGTCTGGTCTGGTCTGGTCTGGTCTGGTCTTGTCTCGTCTGGTCTGGCCTTGTCTCGTCTGTCCTGGTCTCTCGTCTGGTCTTGTCTGGTCACGTCTGGGCCCGCCTGGTCTAGTCTGGTCTCGTCTTTCTGGTTTAGTTTCCTCTTGTCTGGTCTGGCCTCGCGTGGTCTCATCTGGTCTCGTCTGGTCTGGTCTGGTCTCGTCTGGTCTGGTCTGGTCTCTCTGGTCTAGTTTCGTCTTGTCTGATTTCATCGTCTGTTCTCGTCTGGTCCCATCTGGTCTTGTCTGGTTTTGTGTGGTCTGGTCTGGTCTGGTCTCTCTGGTCTAGTGTCGTCTTGTCTGGTCTGACCTCACCAGGTCTGGTCTCGTCTGGTCTGGTCTTGTCTGGTCTGATCTCATCGTCTGGTCCCATCTGGTCTTGTCTGGTCTTGTGTGGTCTGGTCTGGTCTGGTTTAGTCTGGTCTCGTCTGCTCTGGTCTCGTCTGCTCTGGTCTTGTGTGGTCTCATCTAGTCTGGTCTGGTCTCGTCTGGTCTTGTCTCGTCTGGTCTCGTCTGGTCTTGTTTAGCCACGTCTGGTCTCGTCCGGTCTCATCTGATCTCGTCTGGTCTCGTTAATGATTTGTGATAAGATATGTTATTAGTGATAAGCGATAAGATATGTTAATAGTGATAAGCAATAAAATAAGTAATTATTGTTTAGCGATAAGATAATTTATTATTGATAAGCCTTAATATATGGCCTTACCTGCCGGTGCCGGTCAAAGACGCAGGGGCTTGTCGCAGCTCCAGCCACAGCATGTCCGCGCCTCATCTGTCTGTGTGCTGCCGGGCGCGCAGCGGTGTGTCGCAGCGCTGGCCACGGCGTCTGCGTCTCATCTGCCGGTGCGCTGCCGAGTACGCAGAGGCATGTCGTAGCGCCGGCCACGGCACGTCTGCGCCTCACCTGCCATTGCGCTGTCGAGCTCGCAGGGGACTGTCGCAGTGCCAGCCTCGGCGCCACTGTGCGCCAACTGTCGGTGTGCGTGCGAGCGAGTCACTTCCTGACGCAACGCCGGCCGTGGCGCCACAGCACGCCACTTGTCTGCGCTGGCCAGCGCGTCACCTCCTGACACAGCGCCAGCCACGGTGCCACAGTGCGTCACCTGTCTGCACCTCACCTGCTGGTGCGCTGCCGAGCACGTCGTTGCATCTGCGCCTCACATGCTGGTGCGCTGCAGTGCGCAATGGAGCGTGTCACAGCGCTGGCCACGGCGCGTTAGCACCTCACCTCTTGGTGCGTTGCCGAGCGTATGGGAGAGCAGCGCCGACAACGGCTCGTCTGCGCCGCACCTGCTGGTGCGCTGCCGTGCGCGTTGGAGCATGGCGCAGCGCTGGCCACAGTGTGTCTGCACCTCACCTGCCTACGCGCTGCCGTGCACGCAGAGGCGTCTCGCAGCACCGGCCACAGCGCGTCTGCCCCTCACCTGTCGGTGCGCTGCCGTGCGCGTTGGAGCACGGCGCATCGTCAGTCACGGCGTGTCTCCGCCTCACCTGCTGGTGCGCTGTCGAACATGCAAAGGCGCGTCGCAGCATCGGCCACGGCGCGTCTGCGCCTCACCTGCTGATGCGCTGCCGAGCGCGTCGTTGAACAGCGCCGGCCACGATGCATCTGCGCCTCACATGCCGGTGCGCTGCGGTGCGCAATGGAGCGTGTCACAGCGCTGGCCACGGCGCGTCTGCGCCTCACCTGCTGATGCGCTGCCGAGCGCGTCGTTGCACAGCGGCGGCCGCGATGCATCTGCGCCTCACATGCCGGTGCGCTGCAGTGCGCAATGGAGCATGTCGCAGCGCTGGCCATGGCACGTCTGCGCCTCACCAGCCGATGCGCTGCCGAGCACGCAGGGGCATGTCGCAGCGTCGGCCACGGCGCGTCTGCGTCTCACTAGCCGATGCGTTTCCGAGCACGCAGGGGCATGTCGCAGCGTCAGCCACGGCGCGTCTGCGCCTCATCTGATGGTGCGCTGTCGAACACGCAGGGGCGCGTAGTAGCGCCGGCCACGGTGCGTCTGCGCCTTACCTGCTGGTGCTCTACTGGGCACGGCTCGGCTCGGCTTTGCTCATCTAGTCTTGTCTTGTCTTGTCTTGTCTTTTCTTATCTTGTCTTGTTGTTGTATTGTGGTGCATTATCTTGTAGTTGTATTGTTGCATTGATTACAAGCATGCTTTGTTATAAATACGGGTGGTTGATGCCTTGCGTCTGCGTGTCATTCGCGCTCTAGATGGTGGACCTTTCGCAGCTCGGCTCAGCACGGCTCATCTGCCAGTGCGCTGCCGAGCAGGTCGGAGCTTGTCGCAGTGCCAGCCACGGCGCGTCTGCGCCTCACCTGCCAGTGAGCTGCCGTGCGCGTTGGAGCGCGTCGCAGCGCTGGCCACGGCGCGTCTGCGCCTCACCTGCTGATGCACTGCCGAGCGCGTCGTTGCACAGCACCGGCCACGATGCATCTGCGCCTCACATGCCGGTGCGCCGCAGTGCGCAATGGAGCGTGTGGCAGCGCTGGCCATGGCACGTCTGCGCCTCACCAGCCGATGCGCTGCCGGTTCCACAGGGGCATGTCGCAGCGTCGGCCACGGCACGTCTGCGCCTCACCAGCCGATACGCTGCCGAGCACACAGGGGCATGTCGCAGCGTCGGCCACGGCGCGTCTGCGTCTCACCAGCCGATGCGCTGCCAAGCACGCAGGGGCGTGTCACAGCGTCGGCCACGGCGCGTCTGCGGCTCACCTGCTGGTGTGCTGCTGAGCACGTCGTTGCACAGCGCCGTCCACGATGCATCTGCGCCTCACATGCTGGTGCACTGCAGTGTGCAATGGAGCGTGTCGCAGCGCTGGCCACGGCGCGTCTGCGCCTCACCTGCTGGTGCGTTGCCGAGCGTATGGGAGCGCAGCGCCGACAACGGCTCGTCTGCGCCGCACCTGCTGGTGCGCTGCCGAGCACGCAGAGGCGTCTCGCAGCACCGGCCACAGCGCGTCTGCCCCTCACCTGCCTATGCGCTGCCGAGCACACAGAGGCGTCTCGCAGCACCGGCCACACCTGCTGGTGTGCTGTCGAACACGCAGAGGCGTGTCGCACCGCCGGCCACGGCGCGTCTACGCCTCACCTGCCAGTGAGCTGCCGTGCGCGTTGGAGCGCGTCGCAGCGCTGGCTACGGCGCGTCTGCGCCTCACCTGCTGATGCGCTGCCGAGCGCGTCATTGCACAGCACCGGCCACGATGCATCTGCGCCTCACATGCCGGTGCGCCGCAGTGCGCAATGGAGCGTGTCGCAGCGCTGGCCATGGCACGTCTGCGCCTCACCAGCCGATGCGCTGCCGAGCGCGTCGTTGCACAGCACCGGCCACGATGCATCTGCGCCTCACATGCCGGTGCGCCGCAGTGCGCAATGGAGCGTTTCGCAGCGCCGGCCACCGCACGTCTGCGCCTCACCTGCTCGTGCGCTGCTGAGCGCGTCGAAGCGCAGCGCCGCCCACTGTGCGTCTACGCCTCACCTACCGGTGCGTTACTGAGCACGCAGAGGAAAGTCGCAACGCACGGCACGTCTGCGCCTAACCACCTGCTGGTGCGCTGCCGTGCGCGTTTGAGCATGGCGCAGGGCTGGCCACGGTGCGTCTGCACCTCACCTGCCTATGCGCTGCCGAGCACGCAGAGGCGTCTCGCAGCACCGGCCACAGCGCGTCTGCCCCTCACCTGCCTATGCGCTGCCGAGCACGCAGAGGCGTCTCGCAGCACCGGCCACAGCGCGTCTGCCCCTCACCTTTCGGTGCGCTGCCGTGCGCGTCGGAACACGGCGCATCGTCAGTCACGGCGTGTCTCCGCCTCATCTGCTGGTGCGCTGTCAAACACGCAGAGGCGTGTCGCAGCGCCAGCCACGGCGCGTCTGCGCCTCACCTGCTGGTGCGCTGCTGAGCACGTCGTTGCACAGCGCCGTCCACGATGCATCTGCGCCTCACATGCTGGCGCGCTGCAGTGTGCAATGGAGCGTGTCACAGCGCTGGCCACGGCGCGTCTGCGCCTCACCTGCTGGTGCGTTGCCGAGCGTATGGGAGCGCAGCGCCGACAACGGCTCGTCTGCGCCGCACCTGCTGGTGCGCTGCCGTGCGCGTTGGAGCATGGCGCAGGGTTGGCCACGGTGCGTCTGCACCTCGCCTGCCTATGCGCTGCCGAGCACGCAGAGGCGTCTCGCAGCACCGGCCACAGCGCGTCTGCCCCTCACCTGCCTATGCGCTGCCGAGCACGCAGAGGCGTCTCGCAGCACCGGCCACAGCGCGTCTGCCCCTCACCTGTCGGTGCGCTGCCGTGCGCGTCGAACACGGCGCATCGTCAGTCACGGCGTGTCTCCGCCTCATCTGCTGGTGCGCTGTCAAACACGCAGAGGCGTGTCGCAGCGCCAGCCACGGCACTTCTTCGCCTCACCTGGCAGTGAGCTGCCTGCGCGTTGGAGCGCGTCGCAGCGCTGGCCACGGCGCGTCTGCTCCTCGCCTGCTGATGCGCTGCCGAGCGCGTCCTTGCACAGCGCCGGCCACGATGCATCTGCGCCTCACATGCCGGTGCGCTGCAGTGCGCAATTGAGCGTGTCGCAGCGCTAGCCACGGCACGTCTGCGCCTCACCAGCCGATGCGTTGCCGAGCACGCAGGGGCATGTCGCACCGTCGCCCACGGCGCGTCTGCGCCTCACCTGGTGGTGCGCTGTCGAACACGCATTGGCGCGTAGTAACGCCGGCCACGGTGCGTCTGCGCCTCATCTGCTGATACGCTGCCGAGCGCGTCGTTACACAGCGCCGGCCACGATGCATCTGCGCCTCACATGCCGGTGCGCTGCAGTGCGAAATGGAGCGTGTCGCAGCGCTGGCCATGGCACGTCTGCGCCTCACCAGCCGATGCGCTGCCGAGCACGCAGGGGCATGTCGCACCGTCGCCCACGGCGCGTCTGCGCCTCACCTGGTGGTGCGCTGTCGAACACGCATTGGCGCGTAGTAACGCCGGCCACGGTGCGTCTGCGCCTCACCTGCTGATACGCTGCCGAGCGCGTCGTTACACAGCGCCGGCCACGATGCATCTGCGCCTCACATGCCGGTGCGCTGCAGTGCGCAATGGAGCGTGTCACAGCGCTGGCCACGGCACGTCTGCGCCACACCTGCTGATGCGCTGCCGAGCGCGTCGTTGCACAGCGGCGACCACGATGCATCTGCGCCTCACATGCCGGTGCGCTGCAGTGCGAAATGGAGCGTGTCGCAGCGCTGGCCATGGCACGTCTGCGCCTCACCAGCCGATGCGCTGCCGAGCACGCAGGGGCATGTCGCAGCGTCGGCCACGGCGCATCTGCGTCTCACCAGCCGATGCGTTGCCGAGCACGCAGGGACATGTCTCAGCATCGGCCAGGGCGCGTCTGCGCCTCACCTGCTGGTGCGCTGCTCAGCACGTCGTTGCACAGCGCCGTCCACGATGCATCTGCGCCTCACATGCAGGCGCGCTGCAGTGTGCAATGGAGCGTGTCGCAGCGCTGGCCACGGCGCGTCTGCGCCTCACCTGCTGGTGCGTTGCCGAGCGTATGGGAGCGCGGCGCCGACAACGGCTCGTCTGCGCCGCACCTGCTGGTGCGCCGCCGTGCGCGTTGGAGCATGGCGCAGGGCTGGCCACGGTGCGTCTGCACCTCACCTGCCTATGCGCTGCCGAGCACGCAGAGGCGTCTCGCAGCACCGGCCACAGCGCGTCTGCGCCTCACCTGCTGGTGCCTTGCCGAGCGTATGGGAGCGCAGCGCCGACAACGGCTCGTCTGCGCCGCACCTGCTGGTGCGCTGCCGTGCGCGTTGGAGCATGGCGCAGGGCTGGCCACGGTGCGTCTGCACCTCACCTGCCTATGCGCTGCCGAGCACGCAGAGGCGTCTCGCAGCACCGGCCACAGCGCGGCTGCCCCTCACCTGTCGGTGCGCTGCCGTGCGCGTCGGAACACGGCGCATCGTCAGTCACGGCGTGTCTCCGCCTCATCTGCTGGTGCGCTGTCAAACACGCAGAGGCGTGTCGCAGCGCCAGCCACGGCACGTCTTCGCCTCACCTGGCAGTGAGCTGCCTGCGCGTTGGAGCGCGTCGCAGCGCTGGCCACGGCGCGTCTGCTCCTCGCCTGCTGATGCGCTGCCGAGCGCGTCCTTGCACAGCGCCGGCCGCGATGCATCTGCGCCTCAAATGCCGGTGCGCTGCAGTGCGCAATTGAGCGTGTCGCAGCGCTGGCCACGGCACGTCTGCGCCTCACCAGCCGATGCGTTGCCGAGCACGCAGGGGCATGTCGTAGCGTCGCCCACGGCGCGTCTGCGCCTCACCTGGTGGTGCGCTGTCGAACACGCATTGGCGCGTAGTATATAGTATTTATTTATTTTATTATTTATTTATATGTTTTGAGTAATTAGCGATAAGATAAGTAATTAGTGGTAAGCGGTAAGATATGTAATTATTAGCGATCAGCACTTTGCGATTAGTAAAGAAATTAGTGATAAGCGATAAGATAAGAAATTAGTGATTCGTGATAGTAATTAGTGATTCGTGATAGTAATTAGTGATAAGCGATAAGACAAGTTATTACTGATTAGCTATAAGATTAGAAGTTAGTGATAAACTATTAGTAATTTGTGATAAGATATGTAATTAGTAATTAGCGATAAGTTGTTATTAGTGATACGATAACATAGGTAATTAGTGATAAGCGATAAGATAAGAAATTAGTGATAAGCGATAAGATAAGAAATTAGTGATAAACGATAAGATAAGTAATAAGTGATGATATGTAGTTAGTCATTAGTAATTAGCGATAAGTAATTAGTGATAAGCTATAAGATAAGTAACTAGTGATAAGAGATAAGGTAAGTTATTACTGATTAGCGATAGGATAAGAAATTAGTGATAAACTATAAGTAATTTGTGATAAGATATGTAATTAGTAATTAGCGATAAGATGTTATTAGTGATAAGCGATAAGTAATTAGTCATAAACGATTAGATAAGTAAAGAGATAAACTATAAGTAGTTTGTGATAAGATATGAAATTAGTAATCAGTAATTAGCGATAAGTTATTAGTGATAAGCGATAAGTAATTAGTGATAAGCGATAAGATAAGAAATTATTGATTAGCTATAAGATAAAAAATTTGTGATAAGATATGTTTAGTAAATAGCGATTAGTTAAGTAATTAGTAATAAGCGATGAAATAAGTAATTAGTGATAAGATAATATGTTAATTAGCGATAATATAAGTAATTAGTAATAAGCGATAAGTGATAAGATATGTAGTTAGTCATTAGTAATTTGCGATAAATAAGTAATTAGTGATAAGCTATAAGATAAGTAATTAGTGATAAGCTATAAGATAAGTAACTAGTGATAAACGATAAGTAATTAGTGATAAGCGATAAGATACGAAATTAATTATAAGGGATAAGATAAGTAATTAGTGATAAGCGATGAGATAAGTAATTAGTGATAAGATAATATGTTAATTAGCGATAACATAAGTAATTAGTAATAAGCGATAAGTGATAAGATATGTAGTCATTAGTAATTTTCGATAAGATAAGTAATTAGTGATAAGCTATAAGATAAGTAACTAGTGATAAGCGATAAGTAATTAGTGATAAGCGATAAGATAAGAAATTAGTAATACCCCGCTTTACGCCAGGGATACGTTCCGGAAAAAATCGCGTTAACTGAAATTCGCGTATAACGAGGTGTGTTCTTGGATGAAACATGGCTTAATGCTAACCATACTGTAGGCCGTTCTTGGAACGATGACACAGCAGCATCTACTTCCAAAGTTCCTGTAGGAAAAGGATCGCGACTTATAATTTGTCACGCCGGAACCATCAACGGGTTTGTCGAAGGTTCTCTCATGGCTTTTGCGTCAAAAACCACTGGAGACTATCATGAAGACATGAATGGAGAAAAGTTTACTGAATGGTTTACCTCAATGTTGTGTAGCCTCCCTGAACCATCTATTATAATTATGGACAACGCCCCATACCACTCGATGCAAATTGACAAGCCACCTGCCCAATCCCAAAAGAAAGCTGATATCGTCGCATGGCTTCGTAAAAATGGCGTAGATGCAAACATGAATATGTTAAAAGCGGAATTAGTACGTCTTTTAAAAGAAAACAAACCAACCAAGATCCGATACGTCATTGACGAAATAGCATTAGAACATGGGCACAGAGTTATACGGTTACCGCCTTACCATTGTGAGTATAATGCGATTGAGTTGGTGTGGGCTCAAATTAAGGGATATGCTGCAAGACACAATACAGAACCCCCATTTACCACAAAAAAAATGCTAAAATTATTAGAAGAAGCTTGTGAACATGTGACTAAAGGAGACTGGGAAAAGGTTGTGAATAGAACTGTTAAATTAATAAGGGAAGATTATGAAAGAGATGTGAAAATAGATAATATTATAGAAAACGAACATACAATTATTAATGTAGGTGATGATAGCAGTGACGACAGTGAAAATAGTAGTATGGACGAATCTGATTAATTATGGCCTTTTGTGGCACCTTTTTTGGTATCTTTTGTATTCATATGTTTCTTGTGTGCATATAAAGTATGTATATTCATTTTCATTCAAATATTCAGTTCGTTCAAATAAATTAAATAAACATATACATTTTTGTTTTATTAAACCTATTTAATCAGGTACAAAAACAAAACTTAATTGTTTTTTGTTCGAGAATAAATTGACATTCCACATCACTATTGTAATGTGTCAAACCGGCCATCATAGCGTGCCGCTAGTGTAAGTGATTTTTTCGACGATGCAAATAAAAATAAATAAAATCGGTCTCTCTACTACGGTCGATTCCAGACCAAGTTGCTACACCCTAACAGGGTATTTGTAAAGATTCTGCAACTGAAAATAAATAAATAAATAAATAAATAGATAAGTAATTAGTGATAAGCGATAAGATAAGAAATTAATTATAAGGGATAAGATAAGTAATTAGTGATAAGCGATGAGATAAGTAATTAGTGATAAGATAATATGTTAATTAGCGATAACATAAGTAATTAGTGATAAGCTATAAGATAAGTAACTAGTGATAAGCGATAAGTAATTAGTGATAAACGATAAGATAAGAAATTAATTAAAAGGGATAAGATAAGTAATTAGTGATAAGCGATAAGATAAGAAATTAATTATAAGGGATAAGATAAGTAATTAGTGATAAGCTATAAGATAAGTAACTAGTGATAAGCGATAAGTAATTAGTGATAAGCGATAAGATAAGAAATTAATTATAAGGGATAAGATAAGTAATTAGTGATAAGCGATGAGATAAGTAATTAGTGATAAGATAATATGTTAATTAGCGATAACATAAGTAATTAGTAATAAGCGATAAGTGATCAGATATGTAGTTAGTCATTAGTAATTTGCGATAAGATAAGTAATTAGTGATAAGCTATAAGATAAGTAACTAGTGATAAGCGATAAGTAATTAGTGATAAGCGATAAGATAAGAAATTAGTTATAAGGGATAAGATAAGTAATTAGTGATAAGCGATAAGATAAGAAATTAATTATAAGGGATAAGATAAGTAATTAGTGATAAGCTATAAGATAAGTAACTAGTGATAAGCGATAAGATTAGTGATAAGATGTGAAATTAGTGATTAACGATAAGATAAGAAATTAGTGATAGTAATTAGTGATAAGCGATAAGATAAGTTATTACTGATTAGCGATAAGATAAGAAATTAGTGATAAACTATAAGTAATTTGTGATAAGATATGTAATTAGTAATTAGCAATAAGATGTTTAGTGATAAGCGATAAGTAATTAGTCATAAACGATTAGGTAAGTAAAGTGATAAACTATAAGTAATTTGTGATAAGATATGAAATTAGTAATTAGCGATAAGATAAGTTATTAGTGATAAGCGATAAGTAATTAGTCATAAACGATTAGATAAGTAATTAGTGATAAACGATAAGATAAGTAATTAGTGATAAGATATGTTATTAGTAATTAGCGATTAGTAAAATAATTAGTGATAAGCGATAAGATAGTAATTAGTAAAAGTAAGTTATTAGTGACAAGCGATAAGATAAGAAATGATTGATTAGCGATAAGATAAGAAATGATTGGTTAGCGATAAGATAAGTAATTAGTGATAAACGATAGGATAAGTAATTAGTGATAAGCGATAAGATAAGTAATTAGTGATAAGCGATAAGATAAAAAATTAGTGATAAGATATGTCATTAGTAAATAGCGATTAGTTAAGGTATTAGTAATAAGCGATAAGTAATTAGTGAAAAGATATGTTTTCAGTAATTAGCGAAAACATAAGTAATTAGTGATAAGCGATTAGTTAAGTTATTAGTAATAAGCGATAAGATAAGTAATTAGTGATAAGCGATGAGATAAGTAATTAGTGATAAGATAATATTATGTTAATTAGCGATAACATAAGTAATTAGTAATAAGCGATAAGTGATAAGATATGTAGTTAGTCATTAGTAATTTGCGATAAGATAAGTAATTAGTGATAAGCTATAAGATAAGTAACTAGTGATAAGCGATAAGTAATTAGTGATAAGCGATAAGATAAGAAATTAGTTATAAGGGATAAGATAAGTAATTAGTGATAAGCGATAAGATAAGAAATTAATTATAAGGGATAAGATAAGTAATTAGTGATAAGCTATAAGATAAGTAACTAGTGATAAGCGATAAGATTAGTGATAAGATGTGAAATTAGTGATTAACGATAAGATAAGAAATTAGTGATAGTAATTAGTGATAAGCGATAAGATAAGTTATTACTGATTAGCGATAAGATAAGAAATTAGTGATAAACTATAAGTAATTTGTGATAAGATATGTAATTAGTAATTAGCAATAAGATGTTTAGTGATAAGCGATAAGATAAAAAATTAGTGATAAGACATGTCATTAGTAAATAGCGATTAGTTAAGGTATTAGTAATAAGCGATAAGATAAGTAATTAGTGAAAAGATATGTTTTCAGTAATTAGCGAAAACATAAGTAATTAGTGATAAGCGATTAGTTAAGTTATTAGTAATAAGCGATAAGATAAGTAATTAGTGATAAGCGATGATATAAGTAATTAGTGATAAGATAATATGTTAATTAGCGATAACATAAGTGATAAGATATGTAGTTAGTCATTAGTAATTTGCGATAAGATAAGTAATTAGTGATAAGCTATAAGATAAGTAACTAGTGATAAGCGATAAGTAATTAGTGATAAGCGATAAGATAAGAAATTAGTTATAAGGGATAAGATAAGTAATTAGTGATAAGCGATAAGATAAGAAATTAATTATAAGGGATAAGATAAGTAATTAGTGATAAGCTATAAGATAAGTAACTAGTGATAAGCGATAAGATTAGTGATAAGATGTGAAATTAGTGATTAACGATAAGATAAGAAATTAGTGATAGTAATTAGTGATAAGCGATAAGATAAGTTATTACTGATTAGCGATAAGATAAGAAATTAGTGATAAACTATAAGTAATTTGTGATAAGATATGTAATTAGTAATTAGCAATAAGATGTTTAGTGATAAGCGATAAGTAATTAGTCATAAACGATTAGGTAAGTAAAGTGATAAACTATAAGTAATTTGTGATAAGATAAGATAAGTTATTAGTGATAAGCGATAAGATAAGAAATTAGTGATATACGATAAGATAAGTAATAAGTTATAAGATATGTAGTTAGTCATTAGTAATTAGCGGTAAGCTATAAGATAAGTAATTAGTGATAAGCTATAAGATAAGTAATTAGTGATAAGCTATAATATAAATAATTAGTGATAAGCGATAAGATAAGGAATTAGTTATAAGCGATAAGATAAGGAATTAGTTATAAGCGATAAGATAAGGAATTAGTTATAAGCGATAAGATAAGGAATTAGTTATAAGCGATAAGATAAGGAATTAGTTATAAGCGATAAGATAAGGAATTAGTTATAAGCGATAAGATAAGTAATTAGTGATAAGCGATAAGATAAGTAACTAGTGATAAGCGATAAGATGTGATTAGTGATAAGTAATTAGTTATAAGCGATAAGATAAGTAATTATTGATTAGCGATAAGATAAGAAATTAGTGAAAAACGATAAGATAAGTAATTATTGACTTGCGATAGGATAAGTAAATAGTGAGTAGCGATGATTCACTATCGCTACAAATATTTTGACACGCCTAAGTCATATTGTCAATTAATTTGTGCATTTTGATGAATACCCTCACGTTCAGATGGTGGTTTGTCTGTCGTGTTGTGGTTAAAATGATTAAATGTGAGGTCAGGGGCCGTCATAGGGGTGGTTGGAGACGGCTTTAGGTAGGGTTTCAGTGTTAAAGCCTGATTAGTTTTTCAGTAATAATTCCCGTTTCTGGACCATGGCTATTGTGGTTATTTATTGATCAAATCAGTTCTCAGTTCTATGTAATAAATTGCTGTTCCAAATTATCCTGAAGTTTCGTTCAAGTGGCCCAAAGATCAGTCGAGAACTGATGCTGAACCTAAGAATTATCCCTCCCCCTTCACAAATCCCACATTGAATCTCGGTCACTCCGAAATACAGGATCCAAAAAAAAAATTTTGCGATAAGATAAGTAATTAGTGATAAGCGATAATATATTATGTATATAGTGATTAGCGATAAGGTATGTAATAATTTAATGTGAAATACTTTATATGTGTTGCAGACCCCGGAATATTAGCAGAAATGACTGTGTACGCTGGTTATTTATTTAGATTAAATAAAAGAAACTAATTACCGATTTACACATGAAGTTTTGTAAAGTTTAATTTAAATTAAATTTTGAGAGTATAGGCATAATAGTTTCTTAAAGGTTCTTAGAACAACAAAGGTTAAATCGATGTTTTAAAATTTTTGACCAATGGAACCTAAAAAATAAACAGTTCTTTATCTATATATAACCAATTACCGTTTTCTTAGCTATGTTTTATGTTACTATCTGATTACATCTCATACGGCAAATACTCAGCCGAGCTAAACATCAGGGAACATGAAATCCGTGCAGTGCAACAGTAAAATGTAGACTATTTATCCAATACATCTATGATTCATCTAGAACTGTTATGTAAGCCATGTGTTATTGCAAATCTAAAGTAACAACTACTTGGAATTAAGTTTCTAAATAAAAATAAATTAAACTTGTCCACCTGGTTTCATTTCCGTGGGAGGAAGCCGCAGCATTCCTCAGCAAAGGTAAGTCCAATTTGAACTTTTTCCTCAGCCTACTATTTTGCCTGTAGATGTCACCGCTGGCTAAGTTTTAAGGTAGTTTCTTGCTATTCCTAAAGATGTCGTTGTAAGTAGTCAATCTGGACTAATTCGTAATGATTTTTTTAGGAAAATCGTTACAATTTTATTAAAGATACTTATAAGTTAGTTCACTACCATCTTAGACTGCATCGTTACTTACCATCAGGTGAGATCGCAGTCAAGGACTATCTTGTCATAGATAAAAAAAAATTACTTAAAAATTTTCGATGTTTTGTTCTTTCTTTAAGAAAAAACCTAAGAATACCTATAAAAACCAGTTTTTTTTACAAAGTAATCGGTAAAAACCGGTTATCAAATTTGTAATCGGTTCACATCACTAGTTAGGAGTAAAAGTGTTCTGAGTAGTAACAATTTAAAAAAAAATCTTGTCTTTGATTTCTCTTTCTTCTTCTTCTTTTTAGTGGCTGAAGAAGAAAGAGAAATCAAAGACAAGATTTTTTTTAAAATTGTTACTACTCTGTACTCTCGTTTCTTTAGCCACAACAGGGGGTCTATCGCGTAATTTTTTTCAGTCCTTAAAGGACTGAATCAATGTCAAAATATGATTTTGGGCTTCTCATAAGTTACGCGATCGCCAGGCTGACAGCAATAATTGACCTTTAACAATTGAAATGACATTAAGATGACGTAACGTCATTTTGAAAGTAAACAACAACAACAATGGATGCCCTCATGGAGTTGCCATTCTACAGGTGTACCCACATGTTCATGTGTACCCAATTATCAATTTTATATTTGTACCTCATATTCACTGTAATACTACAAAAAAGCATATTTTATTTCAATTTCTATGATTTAATACTATTTTTTGGTATAGTGTACAAGTACCTGGCCATTGATGAAAGAACCCCTTTTGATGTTTTTGATTAACGTGCGAGAGTGATATAATAGGGTATTTGACTATATTAAAAATATCGTTTCATTTGGTGTCATCCTAAAAGATTATTTATCTAAAAACATTAGTCCATACGACAAAACTAAAAAATAAAGTTTTATTCAATTATAAAACATTAAATAAAATTGCTATAATTCCGGCCATGGTCACGTGATCGAAAACGTTCCGTGATCTCGAATGACGTCACAGTCCACACTACCTTATGGGATGTGGAATTGTCATTGTTTGAAATGTGAACTGTGACGTCATGAGAGCAAATGGAAAGTTTCGGCGGCAATTTATTTTTTGAATTTATTTCTCGATTTTTATGAAAAATACTGAAAATTAAGCCGAAATATACGTTTTGTTAGCTTCAGCATAGCATTAGGTATTAACAATTTAAGATGATTTTCTAAAAGTAGTCAAATACCCTATTGGACCCCAAAAAAATGAGAATTTGCCAAGTTATTCATATAATTTATTCATTATGTTATTTATGTTTAATATATAAAAGCATAACTTTATTACGTTTGGTTTCCTGTATGAAGAATGTAGATAATATGTAGGTGTCTATTAATAAATATTATTTTTTGTACTAGACATGTAATTTTTTTTAAATTGATGATTGATTGTACTTAATGTAAATTTTTTGCACGAAACATGCTGAACGCCCACATTACGCACTTCCTTGCACTACGGGTCTTATATTTAGCGTAAATTGAAATAATGCTTGAATTTATACAAACATTATATTTTAGTTGTTAAACTATCAAAATGTTATTAGCAAGTACAGTTCGTAACACTATTAATTACTTACCTATTCTGTTATTCTGCGAAGTTTTATCAGCGAAAAATTATATACAATTTATATACCTACCTACCTACCCTACTTACAAGGCGAAAAAGAGAATAGTTTATCCTTAAAGTTTATCATTGTGTACGTAGGTATATCAAATCTCAGAATAAGTCACAGGTTATCATTACCACCGAATATATAATCACTAGCTGATGCCCGCGACTTGTTTTTTAAAATCCGACTGGATTTAGTTTTTAAAATCCCTCGGGAACTCTTTGATTTTCCGGGATAAAAGTAGCCTATGTCACTCTCCAGGGTCAACTATACCCATGCAAAAAATCACGTCGATTCGTAGCCCTGTTGCGGCGTGATTGAAGGACAAACCAACAAGCCAACAAACACACTTTTGCATTTATAGGTAATATTAGTATGATTACCTATTTATTTGTACATTAGGTATGAGCGTGGTATGAGCCGAGTATCGAAATATTTTTTTTATTTGTACCTACCTACTTAAATGAATTTAGATGAGTTGAGATAAAGCTAACTTAGTATTTTAAATTATAAAATCCTTACAATATTATAAATGCGAAAGTGTGTTTTTTTGTTGGTTTGTCCATCAGCTATTACGACAATCACGTCAACGGAGCAAGGATCTACGTGATCTTTTGCAGCATTTTCGATTTCTACACAAAATAATGGAAATACACCTTAAACCTATTATTATTACATATGGACATGGAAATACGTTTAATGATGATGAATTTATGAGGTATTAGGTAGGTTCGCGACTTCGTCCTCGTGGATCAAGGTTTTTGATTCCCGCGTTAAGAGCGCGTGTAACCCCAAAAAAAAATCAGATTTCGCGATGAGATAAAACATAGCCACAGCCTCATGTGAGGCGCGACAAAAGAAAGCGTTTTGCGCGGAATAGGAGTGTAGTAAGCGCCAAATACTTTGTAACTAGTAAAATATTTATTTTCTTTTCAATTCACTAGGCTACTCTCTTGATAATATCAATCGGAATTTAATGTAAAAATTTTGGCTCTGTAATATGCAACACATTGAAAATAAATGAATGTTGGTTAAAAATTAGACCTAACTTCGCGATTTTTTATTCTTTTTTATTTTTTATTTTTTATTCGAACAAATTTCACCATTTTATGTTTTTGCCCAAACACGTCCCTTGGCAGTATGATGTAATTCTTGCGTGTTTTTTTTCGGATAGTGGAAACTTGATCTACTTTTGTAAAAATCAAATCTGTTTACTGTTAACGAGCGCACACTCACTCTTAACTCTTTAATTTTCCGGGATATAATGCCTAGCCTATGTGTTAGTCCTAGATATGAGCTATATCCATTCCAAATCTCAGCCAAATCGTTTCATTCGTTGTGTCGTGAAAGAGTAACAGACATCCATCCATCAATACAACCATCCTCACAAACTTTCGCATTTTTAATTTTAGTAGGAATATACATCGATGGAAGTAGGATATTAGTAGGATTTCATATTAATTTCGTAAATTGTTTATTATTATAATTACTATAATATTATATTATAACTTAATCTATATATATAAAAGAAAGTGGTGTTAGTTACACTATTTATAACTCAAGAACGGATGAACCGATTTGGCTGAAAATTGGTGGAGAGGTAGCTTAGAACCAGGAGACGGACATAGGATACTTTTTATCCCGTTCGACCGCGTTTCCGTCAAGTCACTATAAAACGTGGTATAACAAAAACGCATCTGACATGGAATAACAAAACGCAAATGACAGTGGAATAACAAAACGTAAATGACAGCTAAACATAATTTTGTCTTTGGTTAAGTATGGTAAAAAATTTGACAATTATAAAAATGATAGCTAAACGTAATTGATAATATCATGTTTTCTCTTTGAATCATCAAGACGATCAAATGTTTCCTGCTACAAAGCTACGGATTGACGTGATTTATTGGATAGGTATAGTTGAGAACCTAGAGGGTGACAAAGATTTCCCGCGGGATGTTATGAACTAAATCCACGCAGGCGAAGTCACGGGCATCAGCTAGTTATCTATAAATAAAAATCAATTGCTGTTCGTTAGTCTAGCTCTCTAGTCTGGCTATTTATTAAACTCAATAACGGCTTGACCGATTTAATTATATATAGCATAGCATTTTTATCAACTTATGCAATTATAATATTTATGCAATATTTTTTTTTGCATAATAAAAATTATGCAAAATTATGAAAGTTTACACCAATAACAATCTTAGCACAACCCTAGAAAACAAAAACTACTTTGCTCGCGTCCGCGTCGCCTACTAACATAGTACATTATATTCTGTGCCTATACGAGGTTAATCGTAGGGTTGTCACTAGTAAGCGCATTATAATTTATATCAATCGAATAAGTTTGTATGAAAAAAAAAGTGCTACTTTCTACTAAATATTTTCACAGATGATTCTGTATTAGCTACACATACGTACTCTTCAGTATTATTTCGGACTTTCGGTACACTTTGTACAGGGTATGCAAATTGCAATAATATGTATTCGATCGTTCTCGCAAGTGACTTGCTGGTATCCGTGAGGAGTTATGCCCTCTATCTGCGAAACTTTTTATCAGATCTTCATCAAAACTAGGTAAAACTTGCCGGATAATATACACTTAGTTCAAATAAGAAAGAGTTATTAAAATAGGTTCAAATTTGACGGAGTTATAAAGCAAAATCGAAAACATTTTCACCCATATCCTGGAGGAACTTAATTTTTTATGGGGATAAAACTACCCTATATGTATGTTGTACTCCGACTGATTTCAGGGCCTCCCAAATAGAGTTGTGACTTATACTGTCTGTATAATGCTACATACAGTGGTCTGTTGAACTCACGGTATTTCTGTATAATTTGTTCTATAGAATGGATGTGATCAGTGGTGCTGTAGCCTGAGCGAAAGCCTGCCTGTTCTATTGGTTGTGAGTTGTCGACATCGTTAGTTATTCGTTTTAAAATTATAGAAGAAAACAGTTTATAGACACTTGCTAATAGACTAATAATTGGCCTGTAGTTTCCAATGTCTAGTGGGTCACCTTTCTTAAATAGCAGTATGATGTCGGATTTGCACCACTGTGATGGTACGCTCTCTGATTTTATTACCATATTGAATAAATTAGTCAGGTGTGGGACTAATATTGGTGCACCTAACTTAAGAACTTCATTGCTAAGCCCATCAGGTCCAGGACTTTTTTCATTCTTTAGCTGTTTGATTTGGTGGTAAACTTCTTTTATCTCAATAGGTTGTACAGGGCTGCTTACAGGTTCCCTGTTATCTGAGAGTCCAAGTCTCTGATTAGGATCTCTTTTACGATACAATTCTTCATAAAAGTCTGTGGCTTGTTTTTGTTTCCCCTGATTGTTGTTGAAGTTTTTGTATCCATGTTTTGTGAAGGTTTAGATCTTTAAATGCTCGCTTTGTGCTCCTGTAATTATTTAGGTTTCTCGTTATTATTTGTTGTCTGTGAGCTTGATAATCTTTTCGTATTGATTTACTTGTTTCTTTATATAATCTTCTTAGTTCTTGTTTTAACTCTCTATTCTTATTTTTCATTTGTATAAGTTTACTACGTCTACTAATGAGTTGTTTTGTATCCTCACTAAATATTCTGTGTTCCTTCTTGTCTGTTTGTGTACATACTGCTGAACTATTCGAGAGAATTTTTTCGAGCTTATTGTAATAGGTTTGAACATCAATTTCAATAGGACCTTTCAATTCTTCTTCTAATATTTTCATGTTTACTTTCAAGTTATTTATGTATTCTTCTATTTGATCTTTTGTCTTTGTGTTTAATTTTGTGTTGTTAATGTTATTCCTTCTAATCTTGGGTAGTTTTAATTTCATCGTGCCTCGGAGCAATTTGTGGTCTGAAGGGAAGCTTGTGTTGATTATTTCGAAATTTGTAAATAGTTTCGTATTGTTTGTCATAATGAAATCAAGTTCGTGCTTGGTATTATTGTCGGGTGACAACCATGTCCATTTCGGAGTACACCAAAAATATATAAACATTCTGAAACACATCTACGAGAATAGCCAAAGCAGTGTAAGACTAGAAACTAGAGGAAAACCGATAAATATAGAAAGAGGTGTCCGACAAGGCGACCCATTGTCCCCGAAATTGTTTATTACAGTTCTTGAGAACACATTCCGGAAGATAGATTGGTCACAAAAAGGAATTAAAATGTGCGGACGTTATTTAACCCACTTAAGGTTCGCCGACGATATCGTGATACTAGCTGAAAACCCCAAAGAATTAGAACACATGATGGTTTTACTTGACCAAGAGAGTACGAAAGTAGGCCTAGAAATGAACGCATCAAAAACTAAAGTAATGACCAACTGTGACAAAGAACCCATCGAAGTAAGAGGAAGAGTAATTGAATATGTCGAAAACTACATATATTTGGGGAAACAAATATCCTTCAGCAAAACAAATAATGAAGAAGAAGTCGCAAGAAGAATTGCTATAGCCTGGAGTAGGTTCTGGTCATTAAAAGAAATCTTAAAAGGCAACTACAATTTGACCTTGAAGAAAGTAGTAATGGACACCTGTGTACTACCAAGTTTACTGTACAGCTGTCAAACCTGGACTTTTACAGAAAAAGTGAAACATAAGATACTGACCACTCAAAGAGCTATGGAAAGAAGCATCTTGAAAATTAGAAAAATACAAAAAATAAGAAGCGACATCATAAGACAGAAAACGAAAATAACTGATGCACTTACACATGCATTGAGATTGAAGTGGAACTGGGCTGGTCATATCTCACGGTATACAGATAGAAGATGGACCATAGAAACCACACGTTGGAAAAGACCAATACTAGGCAAAAGAAAAGTGGGAAGACCAATAAAACGATGGGCTGATGACATAAGAGAGATAGCGGGAAATCGATGGATGAGTCGGGCCAAAGACAGACAGGCATGGAAAGAGTTGGAGGAGGCCTTTACCCAAACTGGGGTCCATATCCTAAAACAAACGAAAAACTAACACAAATACTAACTAACTAGAGTAAGAAATACTACTAACATAACTAATAAATCTGAAGTGTAATTAGAACTGTAAGTAATGGAATGGAATATATGGCTTAAATCTATAATATAATAAAACTGTAACAGGTCCAATTCTGTACATTGAAGATATTTTGAAAATTTTTGTTTGAGGGCACTCTATAATCGATACTGAAGCCAAAACAATTTTTTTTTAATTTTTTGTCTGTCTGTCTGTCTGTCTGTCTGTCTGTCTGTCTGTCTGTCTGTCTGTATCTTGGCCGCGCATCACGCCGAAACTACTGGACGGATTTAAATGAAACTTGGCACGATTTAAGTTAATACTACGAGGTATAATATAGGATACTTTTTATCCCGAAATTCAGCACGGTTCCCTTGGGAGAGGGGATGAAAGTCCAAATGTGCATATCGCTGTAATTCATTAAGGCGTATTCCGATTTAATCCATTCTTTTTTTGTTAGAAAGCAGGTTCTTTAGAGATTTTCCTGTAATTATTTCAAGGTCGTCAATTTCGTAGTTCAGAAATTATAGACATCACGATCTTCAGTATAAGGTCCAAATAACTTGAACCCCGGAATCTACAAGATACTTTGAATGAACGGCTCATCTTAAGCTGGCAAGCATACTTTATCGTATATAGCCATCGTGGAGAGCCCTATTTTGTCAAAGTCAAACTACTCCAAAGGCGTCAGATTTTGCCAAACGATCATTATACCTACATACTACATAGTAGGTATGGAGGTAATACATCGTATAGACTTAATGCTACAGTGTTTTCCTATGCAATTTAATATTCTAATCATACTAATATTATAAATAGTCCGCCAATTCGCATTGGGCCAACGTGGTGGACTATGGCCTATAACCCTTCTCTGAAAGGAGACCTGCGCTCAGTAGTGAGCCGTTGATGGGTTGTTAATGATGATGAATGATGAATATTATAAATGCGAAAGTGTGTTTGTTTGTTGGTTTGTAATTCAATCACGCCACAACAGAGCCACGGATCGACGTGATTTTTTGCATGGGTACTATAGTTGAGGACAAGGGCTACTTTTTATCCCGGAAAATCAAAGTGTTCACGAGGGATTTTAAAAACTAAATCCACGCGGACGAAGTCGCGGGCATCAGCTAGTAAATAAATAAATAAATAAAATATATATGTTGACCCGGAGTATCAGCCGTTCAGCAGTTTTCGCGTGATTCGCGGACACACAGACAGACATACAGACAGACAAAAATTAAATAAAAATCTGATTTGGACCTGGTATCGATAATAAAGCATCCCCCGGTTAAAATTTTCAAAATATATTTAATGTAGGTAAGTACAGAAATCTACCAGATAGGTACAGGTTTATTATAAGTATAGAATATAGATATAGATAGCTTATACTCAGTGGAGTTATTATTTTTTGCTCGTCTTCATTAAAATGCCGAACCGACTGCAACTGTACCTATCACAGTTCTTATATAATAATACTAGCTGATGCCAGCGACTTCATCCGCGTGGTTTTAGTTTTTAAAATCCCTCTTGAACACTTGAATTTTCCGGGATAAAAAGTACTTTCGCCGCGCATCAATGAACTCAAGTATGGGACCGTTTTAGTGGTTTTGAAGTACCTAGCTGTTTTTTTTCTCGATCTCAGGGTTAGTCTCAACTCTCATGTAGGTGCATGTTCCTTTACTTGATATCATAACCCTATATAAGCATGCAATTACACTATGTTCGTATATTCGAGGTGTCACCTTTATTTACAGAGCTTCGATATATACCTACTTACTACGTTATGTGTAACGCCGAAATGTCGAAACAATAAACGAACATATTGGCAGCGTCACTCACCCTCGAGTCTCGACAGAGCCACATCATTTCTCCAGAGTTATTTACGGTGCTATCACTCGACAAAATAGGCCTATCCATTATGGCTATACGATAAAGTGGACTTGCCAGTTTAAGATTACCCGTGCATTCAAAGTTTCCTATACATTCCGGGGCTCAAGTTATTTGGGCCTTATACTGAGGATTTTGATGTCTATAATTTCTGAACTACTAAACCGACGACCTTTAAATAATTACAGAACAATTTCTAAAGTACCTCCTTTCTAACAAAAAGAGAATGAATGAAATCTGAATACTCGTTAACGAATTACAACTAAATACACATTTTGACTTTAATCCACTCTCCCAAGGGAATCGTGCTGAATTTTGGTATAAAAAGTATCCTATGTTTTTTTACCTTGTAGTATAAACTTAAATCATGCCAAGTTTCATTTAAATCTGTCCAGTAGTTTCGGCGTGATGCGCGGCCAAGATACAGACAGACAGACAGACGGACAAAAAATTAAAAAAAATTGTTTTGGGCTTAGTATCGATAATAAAGCGTCCTCCAAATAAAATTTTCAAAATATATATAATGTACACATGTACCTAATTGTATTTGTAATGTAATCAATGAAAAAAGATCCATAATATTATTATTATTATAGAATCTTTCATTGTGCGAGATGTTATCATTTAATTGAAGCGTTTCGTTTCTGCGTTTAGTTTCAGATTTTAGTTCTCCACAATTGCTCGGCGAGATAGCTTCGCCCGACATTTATTTTATCTAATGTAAATAGTCATCGAGTATACTTTAACACGATGTTGCGTTATTTTATAGTTCTTTATTTATTTTTTGGTGCGTTTTACGCGAGGGGAATGTGGTTGTCGCAATCTGGACCGAAGTATCCACCGACGAAGGGTGAGGTCTGGCCGAAACCTCAATTTGAAGTTAAGAATAAAACTTATTATGTATTTAATCCTTCAGAATTCAAAGTAAAGGTGAGTGTTAAAATGTTGGCGAAATTATCGATTTGACAATATTTCTTCCCTTCAACCAAGATCAAGAAGCTTATAATCACAGATTAATGATTATGTACATGATAATAATCTTAGATCATAAACATATATTTTTTTATCTAGAGATACATAATCATCGGTAGTAAGTAAATATAATTCGTCTATGATAATCATTAATAATTAGTTCTTAGAATCATTAATAGTTTATGCGGAAAGAATAATTCTTTCCGCATAATCTATTAAATCGGAATTCTTCATACATAATTAAGTATTAATACCTACTTATTACCTAGACTTATTATTAACCGGCTTCAAAAAAGAAGGAGGTTCTCAATTCGTCGGAATCTTTTTTTTTATGTAGGATGTTCTCCGATTACTCGAAGACGCCTGAAGATTTAGAAAATTCTTTTTTGTTTCAAAGGGTCCCATTGAAATTTTATCGAAATCGGTCGAGTGGTTTTTAAAATATCAACAATAATTTACCTATATACTATACTGGCGCGGGTATTTTAAATCGCTTTTTTAAAAAGAATTTTTTATATTAAATTATATTTACTTACTACCGATATTAGTTTAATAAAACAAAAGTTTCAAAGATTTTACATAAACTTCAATAGGTACCTTCTTCCTTTAATAGGCTATGTTTTGTTTATTTTGGACTTGAGATCACCATTTCCTTTATTTTAATAAAAACTAAATCCACGCGGACGAAGTCACGGGCATCAATTAGGTAGTTATTAATAACAAAAATAATCAACACATAAATTATTATGTTTTTCCTGTTTTGTCCCATGCCTTATCGAACATCCTTAATAATATTAGGTAGGCATAATATCACAGCACGGTAGGTATAGGTAGTAATTAATGATATCCTTAATAATATTTATAAAATTATGCGAATGTGTGTTTGTTTGTTGGTTTTCCTTCAATCACGCCGCAACAGTGCTATGGATCAACGTGATATTTTGCATGGGTATAGTTGAGGACCTGGAGAGTGACATAGGTAGGTACTTTCCATCCCGGAAAGTCAAATATTTCACGCGGGATCTTAAAAACTAAATGCACGCGGACGAATTCGCGCTGTTCGTTAGTACTCAGTACCTATTGGCTAAAAATCAAAAATCGATTTGATTTTTTATTGTGTTCGTTCTACGTTAGTTCTAAACCATTTGTTTGAAAATACAAAAAAAAAACGAAAAACCCAAAAGAGATCTTTTGGGATTTTCGTCAAAATCGAAAAAAACTAAGATATCTAAACATGTATCTAGTATTTGGTTTTAAAAAAGTGATTTGGTCATAATATGTGGTCCGAATCATAATATATGGCCTTTTAATAATAAATTAATAATAAAAATAAATTAAACAAAAAATATAAAAAATAATAATCTGAAGTTAGGATTCAAACCCTGAACCGAGAGTTTCTCTCCTTCGTTTATCCGCTACGCCACCAAAGCGATGATAGAACGTGTGTAATAAACGAAGGCAACAAGTGTCGTGACGGAAAATTCTTACAATTTTCTCGCCTAGCCTCCATCCGCTAAACCGTCCGAAAAGGAACTTCGTTCCTATAATAATTGTTTTAATTGGAACTGTGGAAGACTAGCTAAAGATACTGGTTTCAGGTTATGGACCAGACCTGCGAAATTTTAACATTTGCAATCGATCGTTACTCTTATATAGTCGAGAGAAAACTTGGGGCAAGGAGTCGAGACTTAGACCCCTGGTCACCGCCCAGCGAAGCTATGATCATTAACCCTGATGCCTATTACAAAGGACATCTGAATGAACTGGAAATTACACTCACTTCACCGTGTGAAGAATACCCGCATTTGGATATGGATGAAAGCTGTAAGTAGCTAGGTATTACCTACTAGTAAGTATATGAATAATAATATCTAGAGTTCCTTCATCATTAGCAACCCATCAAAGGCTCACTAACTGAGCGCAGGTCTCCTCTCAGAGAAGGGTTATAGGCCATAGTCCACCACGCTGGCCCAATGCGAATTGGCGGACTTCACACACCTTCAAGAACATTATGAAGAACTCTCAAGTGTGCAGGTTACCTCACGATGTTTTCCTTCACTAGAGTCCCTTAACCCGATTGAATTCGATAAAGACGAACAATCTCCACGGATATTAGCCATCTACATAAAAATAATTATCTAGATATATTATACTTAGGCACGTTTATTTTAATCAGAGGTAGACGTATTGCTTCCTATTCGAAATATTTATGTTGGTATTTATATGCCTAATATTTTAGAATAATCTCATAAATTTTAGTATTTCTAAATGCATAGTTCTCTTTTTACTTATCTCACAATATTACCAATATCCAGCACAAACACTTTATTAGATACTGATAACCTAGTTCAAACTGTTCTTAACCTCGATTAAATAGTTTATTTGTTTTGTTCAGTTAGATAGAGAATTTGATTTAAGTTGACCAACCAGAACCACGCTTTATATCTATCTATTAATATAATAAAACTGTAACAGGTCCAATTCTGTACATATAATAAAACTGTAACAGGTCCAATTCTGTACATTGAAGATATTTTGAAAATTTTTGTTTGAGGGCACTCTATAATCGATACTGAAGCCAAAACAATTTTTTTTTAATTTTTTGTCTGTCTGTCTGTCTGTCTGTCTGTCTGTCTGTCTGTCTGTATCTTGGCCGCGCATCACGCCGAAACTACTGGACGGATTTAAATGAAACTTGGCACGATTTAAGATAATACTACGAGGTATAATATAGGATACTTTTTATCCCGAAATTCAGCACGGTTCGCTTGGGAGAGGGGCTGAAAGTCCAAATGGGTATTTCGCTGTAATTCATTAAGGCGTATTCCGATTTAATCCATTCTTTTTTTGTTAGGAAGCAGGTTCTTTAGAGATTGTCCTGTAATTATTTCAAGGTCGTCAATTTCGTAGTTCAGAAATTATAGACATCACGATCTTCAGTATAAGGTCCAAATAACTTGAACCCCGGAATCTACAAGATACTTTGAATGTACGGCTCATCTTAAGCTGGCAAGCGTACTTTAATATATATATAGCTGCTCGTGCTGATTCACTGACTCACTGACTGATTGATCACCTCTCCTGTAAAATTTTGTATGAAAATTTTTTTTTTCACCTATGGTTTCGTATAGAGGACAAAAATTCATTCAGAGGAAAATTATGGAGAGAGCTGATGATTGAGGATTTCGGAAACGGGTGAAGAGCACGGCCGGGGTATTGAAGATAGGTGGGGTGTGCTCGAACAAATGTCACTCGAAACCTCATCCAATTCGCAGTGAGCTGAAAATAAATTCAAAATGGCGGAAAAAAGATGGCCGCCATACAAATTTCGTCGGTGTCTATCTCGGGGAGTATAAAAGATGGAAGAGTGGTTTCTTGGCAAAAGATGATCAAGACCAAAAGGTCTATTTGATGAATAGAAAAAAAATCCAAGATGGCGGAAATTTTTTTCTTCATACAAAATATATATGGCGAATATTGATGAGACTAGAAGCCGGGAGGCGGGATTCATGCAAGACTTTGATACGGTTCCTTTTCAAGATTTGTTTTTATTGAAGAATTTTCATTATGACAAATGATGACATATGATGATCGAGGGTTTGGAAGGTGGGTGAGGAGCACGGCCATGGTAATAAAGATAGGGTGCTCGAACAAGTCACTCGAAACCTCATCCAATTGGCAGTGAGCTGAAAAAAAATCCAAAATGGCGGATTCAAGATGGCGGCCATACAAACTTCAACGGTGTCTATCTCGGAGAGTATAAAAGATGGAAGAGTGGTTTTTTGATAGACAATGATCAAGACCTAAAAGTCTACTTGCCGAGTAGAAAAACCGCGGTCCGCTTGCGGGCCGCGCACCCACGCGCCCTACTAGTTATCGTATATAGCCATCGTGGAAAGCCCTATTTTGTCAAAGTCAAACTACTCCAAGTCCAAAGGCGTCAGATTTTGCCAAACGATCATTATACCTACATACTACATAGCTTAGGTATGGATGTAATACATCGTATGGACTTAATGCTACAGTGTTTTCCTATGCAATTTAATATTCTAATCATACTAATATTATAAATGCGAAAGTGTGTTTGTTTGTTGGTTTGTCCTTCAATCACGCCACAACAGAGCCACGGATCGACGTGATTTTTTGCATGGGTACTATAGTTGAGGACATAGGCTACTTTTTATCTCGGAAAATCAAAGTGTTCACGAGGGATTTTAAAAACTAAATCTACGCGGACGAAGTCGCGGGCATCAGCTAGTTTCTTAATAAGCGACCTGCCCCGGATTCGCACGGGTAGTAGAGCATATTACGTAATATAAAAAATCGGCCAAGTGCGAGTCGGGCCTCGCTCTTTTAGGGTTCCGTAAAAAAAAATTTACTTACATAAAAATATTTCCATGTACCCATGGAAATATTTAATTTAATTTTTTTAATTTAATTTAATTTTTATTATTTGTTGTTGTAGCGGCAATAGAAATACACAATCTGTGAAAATTTCAACTGTCTACCTATTACGGTTACCGAGATACAGCCCGCTGACAGACGGACGGACGGACGGACGGACGGACGGACAGCGTAGGCTTAGTAATAGGGTCCCGTTGGTACCCTTTGGGTACGGAACCCTAAAAAGCATAGGCGTACGCCTATGCTTTGCAAACTCCTTGAAATGTTCCCTATGTAATATTGAACAGTACATAGGCTTATAAAAGAAGTATCGCTCGGCTTATAATATAGCAATGTCAACACGGCGCCACTGGTCGCATCACGTGAGCGAGTCCTGTCCTCCTAGATACTCCTAAGATATTCATTTAAATTGTATGGCGTAAACTTGTAAAGCATTATTATAATGTGCATGAAATGCTTATGGTAACTAACGTATTTAAGGTAATAAGGACTAATACTAGCATCCGTCTAAATAGATTTCCAATTACCGCATAGTACCTATGTGACCATTTTTATTAAGTTAAAATGGGTATAGTACCTAAGCTATCCTTAAAAGATAGATAAATGCCATCGCGGACTTTTCTGTAAAGACTTATCTCACCATAAATTGTTTCGTTATATCTCAATGGGATTAAGCAGCGTTTTCGATGAAAGCTCCTAAGCGGCTTGATTTTTTCCGATACTGCAACAATTATCGTCATATTTCAACTAATTTACACAAAACCTTAACAAATTATACACTAAAACCTTCCTCATGAAGAAAACCGCATGAAAATCCGTTCGGTAGTTTTTGAGTTTATCGCAAACCGACAGACAGACAGACAGACAGACTGACTTTCTTTTATAATATGTAGTGATTAATTAATTTAAATCTAATAAAATCTAATAAGTAAATTTTTTTTTTTAAATGTATTATATAATTTAATTCCAAAAATATTAGAGATCCTTAAGAAAATTTTATATATACAATACTATATTAAACCTAAATTTAATTCTAAAATTAAAACTAAAATAAAAACTAATTAAAATTTATATTTTAATTAGATATTCTAATATTTTTGGAATTAAATTATATAATACATTTATAAGTAAATAATTGAATATTTTTTATCAGATAATCTTACCGTGTCTTCAACTACGAAGCTGGTCAGTTCTTCAATATGGGGCGTCATAAGAGGTCTCGAGACGTTTGCACAACTGTTCTATATTTCAGATGATCGCAACGTAAGTTTCATCACGTTTCATTGAAGTATGTAGGGTACATGGTAGGTACGCTGCTGACGGTAGACAAAAATAAGTTTTTTAATTCAGCAAAGTAGACTAAAAGCAAAGCAATGTGGAACAAGACTAAAAAAATAGGTATTATGCAGTATTTATGCTGAAATGGAGATGAAGTAAGATGAAGTGAGATGAAGTAAGTATAAGAGCTTTGAGCTCTTACCATCTTAGTCCAGTCGACAGGTAGGAAAAAGGGGGTTTTGGTGGAAAAAGGTAAGGGAAAAAGTTATTGAGGAAAAACCAGAGGAAGGTTGAAAATTTTGCAGTTTTCCCCCACTCTCCTCTTTTAGCACAGGGTTCTCAAGGTCCAAAACTTGATAAATTGTAATTAACCATCCCTGAACAGCATGCCAAAGTTTCATTACCTTCTGACCTTTTTCTATCTGAAATTACCTGTCGACTGGACTATCTATTGTATGAAATTAGGATTCAAAAGCAATAAAGCACCGAGCGGCGAGCACATATTTCTTTGCGGACTCTCAGTTCCATTTCTACGATAGTAATATAGTATCCAAGGTATACTAGAAACCATGGATCTAGGAATTACGACTACGTCTATAGTACCCGTACCTACGTTCCTTTGACAAATGAACCACAGTAAATATCATTCGTCTATGCTACGTTCCCATCATAGGTACTACTTCCATGTATAATGTCAGTATAAAGCTGGAAACAAACTATCGGACGCGGCTTACGGACGCGACTGATAAGTGTGCACAGTCGCTAAGACGCGTCTTGCGGATTCGTCCGAGCGCCCACAGACCCAACCCCAGAATATTCTACAGACACAGTGTTTATTACATGGAACAAGGAATTACGACTATGTCTAATCGATGGTCTTTGCTGTTGACGAAGATTCTTCGTTGAAGAAACATGTCTACATCAATGTATTATAGTGAAAATGCATTAAAAGGATCTTGTGACGGCTTGCCCGCAGAATTTAATCACTAATGTCACGCACGAAAATCGTAGTGTACTTTATATTCTCTTTGGCACGAACGTTCGAGCTTCCGAATATTCATTAAAGTCCTTCTCTGTGGTCATTCTGACGCACGGACGCGTCCCGCACCCGTGCATAGCGTCTGCGGACGTTTTCGCATCCAGCGGGCCAGATTGCTCTCGGACGTCCGAACGCTCAAGGTCACGTCCGCGACTTACGTCCGATAGTTTGCACAGTTCAGTGTACATTTAGTAACCAGATCCCCTATAAGTCGCGTCCGTAAGCCGCGTCCGTCAGCCGCGTCCGATAGTTTGTTTCCAGCTTAATCATTGTAAGTTGCTTCCATGGATGGTTTCCATGTTTCCCGCCGTAATCAACTTTGACAGCAGTGTAATATCTGTCAATTTAGTGACCTTCAAATTCATAGTGATGTGAGCAATATGGATTGCTGCCGGTTTACCGATTTCATAAAATCTTCTTGTTGCAGGATATACGAATAAATGAAACTGTGATATCAGATTTTCCGCGATATAAACATCGAGGATTGTTGCTTGATACATCTCGACACTTTATTACATTGCGAAACATCTTAAAAACTCTAGAAGCAATGGCTATGAACAAAATGAACGTTTTCCATTGGCACATAGTCGATGATCAGAGTTTCCCATATCAAAGTGAAAGATTTCCGGAATTAAGGTTATTAAAAAAAAATTAAGTATAATATTAATTAAATAAGTTTAATTAATAATTGACCATTATTATGTAATTATTTTCTTACAGCGAAAGAGGTGCTTACGACCCATCAATGATATACACAATGGATGATATTAGGAGAGTGATTGAATATGCGAGAAATCGTGGTATCAGAGTTGTACCTGAATTTGATGTTCCTGGTAATTTATTTGTTTTTACGTTAAGTAAGCTACCTACGAACGAATTCACTAAACCAACACCCACAATTTATTTTATTTTCAGGACACACTGGGTCTTGGGGAAATGCTTATCGGGGCATTCTGACCGAGTGTTACCATAATGGACGTGTTATAGGATTAGGCCCAATGGATCCGACGAAGAATATGACTTACAAACTACTCCGAGATTTGTTCACTGAAGTACAAAACTTGTTCCCAGATAAATATTTCCATATTGGCGGCGATGAGGTTGAATTACAATGCTGGTATGTGTTTGATCTATGATTATTTGATAATATAGGTAAAGTTATGAAGAAAACTGTTTAATATATTTTTATAGGCAATCAAATCCAAGTCTTATACAATACATGAAAGTCAACAATCTAACTGCAACAGACTTGCACGCTCTATTCATGAGAAATGTTATTCCACTATTAGCAAATAACACAAAACCCATTGTTTGGCAGGTAATCAGATTTTTTACTTATATACCTAATTTTTAAGCACAATTATTAAAAAAAAAACATATTTCTTAAACAATGTGAACATATTTTAGTTATTTCTCGACGTTTGTTTGAATTATTTCAGGAAGTATATGACGAAGGAGTCTCGCTTTCAAAAGATACACTTGTTCAAGTTTGGAAATACAACTGGATTACTGAAATGATAAATGTGAGATCTTATTTTGCGATATTACAAATTCTAATATTTTAATGATAAAAAATAAAATTTGGAATTAATTGTATTTTACAATTTCTTCCAAAGTTGAAAAATTTGTAAAAAAAAATTTGTAAAAAATTTACAAATGTTATTCAAGTTTATCGACATAAATATTTTATTACAATTGATATAAATTATCAAAAAATTGGCCAAGTTCGAGTCGGGCCTCGCTCTTTTAGGGTTCCGTACATATGACCAAATCATTTTTTAAACTAGATAGTACATATTTAGATATTTTAGTTCTTAGAGAGTACTAAATCAGCATAAGGGAAAAATGCTCGTTTGATTAAATGTATTTGAACTCCACTTAATAAGCGCTAGACAATAACACCGCACATGCCAGGGTAAAAAAATAATATTTTATTTCGACTCCTTTTCCATGTATGGGAGCGCTCCCTTTATTTTAATTTAATATTATTTTTATTATTTGTTGTTATAGAGGCAATAGAAATACACACTCTGTGAAAATTTCAATTATCTACCTATTACGGTTTACGAGATACAGCCCGCTGACAGACGGACGGACGGACGAACAGACGGACAGCGGAGGCTTTGTAATAGGGTCCCGTTGGCACCCTTTGGGTACGGAACCCTAAAAATTCAAAATTCAAAATCATTTATTGTACGTAGGCCAACCTGTGGCTCTTATGACAAGTCATGACTCTACCACCAGTTCGGAAAGCGGATTCTGCTGAGAAGAGCCAACAAGAAACTCAGCAGTTGCTCTTTTCAAAATAATCATTTTACAATATTATTATGAAGCTATTACATTGTAATAAGTTTTTTATACTATCTTGTGGGCAGCTGGATGCCAAGCCGATTTAATCTATGCAACTTTGCTAGAATAAAATATAATATTTCCACAATGAGGGAAAGTTCAAAAAAAAAAATAAAAATTCTACAATTCAATTCATGTAAAGACGGGCAGTCACATAGTAGCCCCATTCCCGCCGGTGGAACCCGTTCACGAGCATGACGCATGATCCAGCCGTTGCTTCGCTCGACCATATTTGAGGGAACGTAACAACCCGCACCACACGACACTACCTCAGAAATGTTTAAAGAGAGCTTGACATACTTAGGATACCCATGTTAAGGCATCGAATTGAATACTAATATTCAAATACTCATTTTAAGATCCCATGCAAATTTGTCACTTAGAAAGTCATTAACTTTGTAATAACCGCGACTCAGTAAGTTAAAAAATTACTGACCTATTACAAATCTCTTATTTCTTGTGAGTGAAAATTAGAAACTTACTCAAAAAGTTGTTTTACCACAGGTTTTAAAGACCGGACATCGAGTTTTATTCTCTTCGTCATGGTACTTAGATGCCATGCGCTCTGAGTGGAAGGACTACTATGCCGCCGATCCTCGTGAAATGGTATATGATGTGACAGGCAATGAAACTCTCATTGCTGGTATTGTTGGTGGAGAAGCTTGTATGTGGGGTGAGATGGTGGATGACAGAAATGTTATTAGCAGGTTATTTTTATATTATAATATTCTCCAATGTAACTTAATATAAAGTAGATAATAAATGTTTGTTATCCTCAAATTTATCACTTAACATTTATAATTTTATGTTATTTTAGAGTATGGCCGCGTGCGAGTGCAGTTGCTGAAAGACTCTGGAGTTACCAAGACGCCACCAAACGTTATGACAGGAGATCACTTGTCCCTAGCGAAGCCTACAACCGGATAGAAGAACATACATGCCGTATGATACGCCGCGGTATTGATGCTCAACCACCTTCTGGACCCGGATTTTGTATTGTTTAATTTGTTTTAGTCGTTTAATATATTTCATTTTATAAGACTATTTTGAACTGAACTATTAAAAGTTATAATAAAGTTTATAATCTGTAAGTTATTTTAATTTTTTGACGAAATAGATCCCTGAATAATATATTTGGTGAAACACAATTTTATTTATAATTATAAGTTAGAAAATAGTAGGTAGGTAGGCAGACCATTAATCACTAGTGTTAATTAGGAATTAATTAAGAAAAAGACACTTTTCTTATATCGGTAAGGAATTAAGGATATCTCGAAACTACGATTGATAACAAATTATAGTCTTTTCTAGGAGTTTAAGTATTCTGTGAGTCATTTGCTCAAGAAGTGTATAACCGAAGTAACGCTAGAACGACTTATTACAAAAACCGGTATTCTGTACCGGTATTTTCACGGACCGCACCCCTATTACTCAACACTAGTGTTTATTGTCTGTGAAAATTTTGTAAACAATAAACAATTTTTTCCGACTGTTTGAATAAGTGCACCTCGTGCATTTCTAAGCAAATATAGATTTATAAAGAAATATCCAACAGCTTTTTAGTAATGAATTAGTGAAATAAAGCTGCAAAATGTCAGGTTACTTGGAAGTGAAGTATCCGTCCAAATCCAACATCGGGTTGAATCCCTTCAAGGTGAGTTTCGTTTTGTGCTGGTGTAACGTTACATCGATTATTTGTTAATGTATTGAATAACTGCAGTCGTGGAAGAGACAATGGTGTATTCTAAGGCCGGGGCCTGGCGCGGGCGGAGGCTCGCTGGCCGTGTACTGCAGCGAGGCAGGCGCTTCGGCAGGCACCGTTGAGCTTCGTTCGGGCTGTGTCGTCAAACGAGCGAAGTCGCGGTCTAGGCCTCACGCCTTCGCCGTGTTCTCCGTGGAAGAGCCCAACAAACCGCGCATCCTGCTCGCGGCTCACACCCTCCAAGAAGCTCAGCAGTGGATGGACAAGATACGAGAGTTGTTAAATGGACAGAAGCTTCTAGGTGAGTGCTTTTCTGTGTTCCTACCTTCAATTTAGTATGTCGAAATTTTTATTGACTTTTATCTCATTTATGTTTCTTTTATTTTAATAATAGGTAGGTACAAGAGGCAACATACACAGTTGAAAAAACATAAACATATTAAAAATAACTGATCAACATAAACACACAATAGAAGCTTGACATTGAATAAAATGTAAATTATATTTCTCATAATTATCATTCAAAGGCAACAATTCCCATAATAATACATTATAGAACCGCAAAACATTTATATATTCCCACAATAAAAAATCCAAATGAAAAACATTGTCCCTTCTTCATTGAAAGTAAAATTACATTAATACAATAATTACGGATGTAATTATACTTTAATTTTATTTATAACTTTAATTAGGTATAAAAGTAAGAGTAATTTATAATTGTCATATTTATTTAAATCTAAATTAAGTTCTTACTAGGACTTCGCTCACATTGGCTTTGGTCGACACACGTGTGCGGTGATTTTCGATGTTTTTTTTTTGGTGAAAAGTAGCAGGTTTTTGTGTATTTTAACTAAAATTTATTGTGGTAGTGGTGTTTTTTTTGTGGTGGTGGTGAATGGTGAGTAAGAATGGAGGTGGATACACCTCCGGAGCCCCCAGACCCGGATTGGTCTCAAAAGGCGTCTGACGCGTCATGCCAGGCTGCCGTCACTCTGAAGCGTCCTGTCGAACCCATCCAATTAGCTGCATAGAGCTGCAAGAAACCTGTGATGCACCTGTCGCAATCGGTTCCGTCAATACAAAATTTATACATCCATTCCTCTTTTGATGAAGGTGCTAAAATTTATAGCAAGGACAGCAACGGTCCCTTCATAGTACACGTCTCGCGAGAGGTCGCAGACCCATTGGCAGGAGTTACAATCTGAGCCCTCAAATTTGGTCAATTTTTACATTCAAATAAATTTTCAAATATTATTAATGATGGTGTCAAGAGCATTGGCCATAACAAAATTGGCGTAGAATTCTCTCCTGCTCAAGGAGCCAACGACTTTTTAGCCAGTCCTATTCTCCCACTCTGTAAATATTTAGCTGTCATTCCAACATTTAATATTACTCTAATGGGTCTAGTACATTTCCGTAGACTGACCCATGAAGGAGTTAGTCGATTCTCTTGTTCTTCCGACTGGCTGTGGGCTCGTTCTGAAAACCTGTCGCCTCAAGCGCAAAACCAACAATGAAGGCATTACTAAATGGATGCCCACCCAGTCGGTAGTCATTACTTTTAGTGGCCAGATGCTTCCTCCCAGAGTTTTCTCATTCTATTCATCCCTTCCAGTAGAGTCATACAAGTACCCCACCATTCAATGCCTGAACTGTTGCCGTTTTGGCCATATTAAAAGACAGTGAAGGTCTAAGTCTAAGCCCAGGTGTTACAGGTGTGCTCAACCTTATACTGGAGATTCTTGCGATGTTGTTAAAGATGACGATGGAGCAACCCATTAAGCTGGTAGACAAAATTACAAGTTGGTCTCTTGGTTAGAAACTCCCAGCTACAACCGACCATTCTCTATACCATGTCTCTTCCATTCCACGCGACATTGGCGGAGTAAATTGCGCCCATCTGGTGCTACTGCACGCCACAAACGAAAATTGAATTGAATTAAGTTCTTACTAAAAGTAAAAATTTATAAACAACATGTTTTCTTTTGACCATTATGGCCATGGCCTGAAATTTGAAATGAGACTGTTGATGTCACAACATTCAATGCAAATATCTAGACTATTCATTGTTATTGTAATATGTCAGCCACTTAAAATGCTGCTATATAATATAGTGGGGCTTTTTAGGAATCAGTATTAAAATATGTATCCTTTTAGGTTTGTCCAGCCCATCTGTCTGTGTGTCGCAAGTCGCAACTATTTAATTAATCACTAAATGATACCTGTGACTGTCCATGTGGATTAAGGCTTTTCCATTCCCGCCGAAAATCCTTCTTAAAAATGTAGTCTATGTGTTAATCCTGGGTATGAGCTATCTCTATTCCCAGCCAAATCAATTCATTATTTATGGATTGAAGGAGTAATAAATATCCATCCATCCTCACAACTGTCGCTTTTACTATATTAATTGGATTATTGAACTTGATATACATTGTGTAACCGGTGGGCGTCGCCGGGTGTTTATGATGTTTATAAGTTTGGTTTTTACAAGTATAGCCTTAACAGCCTATGCCCTGTTAAGCACAGGGTGCGTTTGCATATGAAGGGTACAGGAATTTACTAAAATCAAACAAATAATCAGATTTAGATGTTCCCTTCCTTAACTAAACTATTATATTTTTAACCAAAATTCTACCTTATAAAGCCAACACACACTTGAAGCTCCAAATTGAAAAACAAAAACCTACATATTTTAGCTATTACTTTTATTTATTTATTCTGTACATTTTAATACTTAAAAAAGAATATAGAAAGGACATGTAAAAAGGACATCTTATCAACTGTTATAACGTTCATGCTTCTAACTTAACCAACTCATAGCCATTTGATCATTATGTGTATTTTAATTTTAAATAACAATTTCAGATATTCATATTTGTACCAATTCTGTTATTGCCATGCAACACTTTACGGGCTATTTCACAATCGCCAAATAGAACAGTGAATAAAATTGACATTTTGACAGTTTTCATATTATATTATATACTAATAAATATGTATTTTAAGTAAAATTAAAAATTCTGCTAAAAATGTCTTTCTAGCTTTTGTGTTTAAAAGAATTGGTACCACATGCTATTTGTGTTTTTGAGCAATTTTGTTTTCTTACCCACATTAGAAGAGATAGAAATCCAGTTCTACACATATCGCTTTCTAACACCTTTTATTTTTGAATTATGATATTGATATAATATATATAAACAGAAACAAAATTGCTCACATCATGCTTTCTCATCCCATTTTTCAGGCACCGAAACATTGCTTAAAGATTCGTATACAGTGACGATCGTACCCACCGAGTTGTCGCAGAAATGTGGCATGGTCGGGGACGGCACCCTCATGCTGTCGTCGGGCGGGCTGCGGCTGGCGAGCTTGCGGGCGGAAGCCGTGCTGCTGCGCTGGCATAACATCACTGATGTTCTGCAGGAGCGCGACACTGGGGGGACTAAAACTTGTATACTCAGTGTGGATAGGTTGGTGCTTTGCTTATGTATTCCAGCACCGGACCTGGCGATATTGACTGCAGGCCGATGTGATAGTTGCATCAACCGATGCTACAGTCTCGATTGTGGTGATTTGCTGAATTTATCGCGTTCTTTCTGCAACAATACATTTTAGCCAATGAGCGGTGATAGCCTAGTGGTTAGGACTGTGTCCCAAATAGGAGACAAACAGGTCCCATGTTCGATCCCGTTTATACACGTTAAAGAAATTAAATATCACATGCTTTAACCGTAAAGGAAAGCATTGTGAGGAAACCTGCACACCTGAGAGTTCCTCCATAATGTTCCTCCAGCTTAATCTTATCTTAAAGCGCAGGAGCGAAGCGAAATAAGTTTGTTTCGCGATATTTATTTGTCTAACGATAATTATTGCTACAGTGTGACGATCACTATCACCCGTGACTGACTGACAATCTTATTGACCAAATTGCGCTGTTTTTTTATATAAATAGCGAGCAAACGAGCAGACGCGTCGCATGATGTTAAGTGATTACCGCCGCCAATGAACATTTGTAGCCCCAGAGGCACCACCAATGCGTTGCCGGCTTTTGCAGCAAGTATACCATACTTGCTGCAAAAGTTCATTCAATCACCACAATTGAGACCTGTGGCAATGTTTGATGCAGCTTTTCCGCAATCGACCTGCAGGTTTAGCAATGTAATTTGAGCTACAGTGTGACCATCACAATCTCATTTTTGATTAGCTGACACATGGCATATAATATGGTTCAAAATTCTTAATCTAGTCTACAAAATAGAAAATTATATCAGCCCCCCGATTGTCTAAAAGTTGCCGATCAAACTCGTATTCATTTGATGGCATTAGCGTCAAAGTAAAAGAAGCCGGCCAAGTGCGAGTCGGACTCGCGCACCGAGGGTTCCGTACTCCAAAAGTAAAAGTAAAACGATAATATTATATTAATTTGCTTATTTATCGTTAACTTTGTTTGTAGAGGTTTATTGTTAATATAAAAAAAACTATGCTAGTTAGAGCGTTGGTTTTATTTTTCCTGTAAAATATACATAAACCTCTATTGATCATAATTATTTCAGATTTTTCGATTGGTAAACTTCGGAGATAAGGGGGGGGGGGGGGGGCATGGTATTTTTTTCGACATTTTGGCCGATTAATCAAAAACTATTATATATAGAAATAAATAAAAAACTGTTTTAGAATGCACAAGTAAAGGCCTTTCATATGATACCCCACACTGTATAAAGTAGCGGCACGCTATGATGGCCGGTTTGACGTTTGTCCGCTCATGAAGTTCCGTATTAATTGATAACGACTTTGAAGGAAATAATTGTATTACTTTATTGACGATAGTGATGTGCAGAGATTCATAAATTTTATCGAATGTAGTTTTAGGTTTAGGACTCAAAATTTATTTATTAAATTGATTTCTAAAATGTATACAAGTGTAGAAAAATCAGTTTGCACCATTTAAGGGGTGAATGTACTTGTGAATATGAACAATTTTCACTATGTGGACAAACCTCTGAAATCGCAAAAAAATATCAGCTGTTTCATACAAAAGGTAAAATTTTTATTTTTATATGATATATACCACAACTCGGCATTTGGTTTTCTAAATTGAAAATTTTTAAAAATGGAATCTAATACGATCGTCACATAGGATCGCTGGCTAGCACAACTACTACCTCCGGCAAACTCGCGTCAATGCTCAATGCAAAACAAAGCAGTTTCGAATTGACGTTGCTTCGAAAAGTATAAACTGTCAGTGCAATGCGATTGTGATATAGTTTTGACCTGGCTTTGGATTTCAAATATTGATACTGCATTACTGTTGACCCTTGCTCGTTAATTTGGACTCTGTTCAAGCCCTTTGTTGTGGATTTCGTCGATATGACCGAACGTACGCAGAGAACTGTTCTAAATAGTCAGACACGTGAGTTCTTAATACGCCTTCGTAACTATTTCGATCGTGAAGCTCAAAATGGAGGGCCAATTTTACCTATAACGTCAGTGGTTGAACGCGTAGCTGATGCGCTTAATATTGGACAACGAACTGTTAGACGGATAACTAAAAAAAAATATGGCGAGACTGGCACAGAAGAAAATAAACTTCACACACCAAAAAAGAGAAAACGAGCAAAACCAGTCGTAGGCATCGATAGCTTTGATGCCGATGCTATCCGAAGACATGTTTACGGCTACTATTTACAGAAGGAGTATCCAACAAAAAAAAAGTTGGTGCATTCACTGAAGGAAGCTGGATTATTCTTCGGTGGGGAAAGTTCTTTAACGAAGATTTTGAAGACCATTGGATTTCGATACAAAAAATGTAACAAACGCAAAATATTGATGGAAAGATTTGATATAGCGATGGCAAGGTATACTTTTTTACGGCAAGTGAAAGAAATCAAAAATTGGCAAAATGTTGTGTTCTTGGATGAAACATGGCTTAATGCTAACCATACTGTAGGCCGTTCTTGGAACGATGACACAGCAGCATCTACTTCCAAAGTTCCTGTAGGAAAAGGATCGCGACTTATAATTTGTCACGCCGGAACCATCAACGGGTTTGTCGAAGGTTCTCTCATGGCTTTTGCGTCAAAAACCACTGGAGACTATCATGAAGACATGAATGGAGAAAAGTTTACTGAATGGTTTACCTCAATGTTGTGTAGCCTCCCTGAACCATCTATTATAATTATGGACAACGCCCCATACCACTCGATGCAAATTGACAAGCCACCTGCCCAATCCCAAAAGAAAGCTGATATCGTCGCATGGCTTCGTAAAAATGGCGTAGATGCAAACATGAATATGTTAAAAGCGGAATTAGTACGTCTTTTAAAAGAAAACAAACCAACCAAGATCCGATACGTCATTGACGAAATAGCATTAGAACATGGGCACAGAGTTATACGGTTACCGCCTTACCATTGTGAGTATAATGCGATTGAGTTGGTGTGGGCTCAAATTAAGGGATATGCTGCAAGACACAATACAGAACCCCCATTTACCACAAAAAAAATGCTAAAATTATTAGAAGAAGCTTGTGAACATGTGACTAAAGGAGACTGGGAAAAGGTTGTGAATAGAACTGTTAAATTAATAAGGGAAGATTATGAAAGAGATGTGAAAATAGATAATATTATAGAAAACGAACATAATATAATTATTAATGTAGGTGATGATAGCAGTGACGACAGTGAAAATAGTAGTATGGACGAATCTGATTAATTATGGCCTTTTGTGGCACCTTTTTTGGTATCTTTTGTATTCATATGTTTCTTGTGTGCATATAAAGTATGTATATTCATTTTCATTCAAATATTCAGTTCGTTCAAATAAATTAAATAAACATATACATTTTTGTTTTATTAAACCTATTTAATCAGGTACAAAAACAAAACTTAATTGTTTTTTGTTCGAGAATAAATTGACATTCCACATCACTATTGTAATGTGTCAAACCGGCCATCATAGCGTGCCGCTAGTGTAGTTATCTTACTATGAAATTTCAAACCCCCGATTTTCCCCCTTTTTTAATCAAACTAAAATAATTTTCGCGTTGCTTTTATTTTTCCTGTAAAATATACATAAACTTCTATTGACCATAATTATTTCAGATTTTTCGTTTGGTAAACTTCGGAGATAAGGGGAGGAACGGTATTTTTGTCGACATTTTGGCCGATTAATCAAAAAATATTATATATAGAAATAAATAAAAAACTGTTTTAGAATGCACAAGTAAAGGCCTTTCATATGATACCCCACACTGTATAGTTATCTTACTATGAAATTTCAAACCCCCGATTTTCCCCCTTTTTTAATCAAACTAAAATAATTTTCGCGTTGCTTTTATTTTTCCTGTAAAATATACATAAACTTCTATTGACCATAATTATTTCAGATTTTTCGTTTGGTAAACTTCGGAGATAAGGGGGGGAACGGTATTTTTGTCGACATTTTGGCCGATTACTCAAAAACTATTATATATAGAAATAAATAAAAAACTTTTAGAATGCACAAGTAAAGGCCTTTCATATGATACCCCACTCGGTATAGTTATTTTACTTTGAAATTTCAAACCCCCGATTTTCCCCCTTTTTTAATAAAACTAAAAATAATTTTCGATTTTTCTTTATTCCAATGATGTTGGGTCACTACTATACACAACTATGCCAAATTTCATGTCGATAGCTTTAATAGTTACTGAAATAATCGACTGTGACAGACGGACGGACGGACGGACGGAGAAAGTCTCACCATAAGGGTTCCATTTTTACCATTTTGGTACGGAACCCTAATAAAACATAACAGCATGGAATTAGAGCTCAATTTCATGTATGCATTCTTATACGTTTAGGTATGTACGATACGCTCCTAAACGCTCCATGTTAAAATCGGTTGTACTGAATTTGTGACTTTAAATCAATACAGTCAAGGAATATTTTACTTTAACGCTAATGCCATCAAATGAATAAGATTTTGATCGGCAACTTTTAGACAATCGCACCTCTGCTCAAGTACATCATTGTGACTAATATTTTGTGGTCGAGCTTCAATTATTATGAAACTTTCTGTTGTATTATTGCCATAGATTTTATTCTGCTTAAGCCTGGACCTTATTGTTTAACGTAATATGCTCTGAGCGGTGCAGCATGTACCATATTGTTGCACTCATAAGGTTTAAATTAAGGATGATTATACGGGTCTGCCCGCGAAATTCAATTTTAATTTGGTTTTTCGCAATTTGTAAACTAATACGACAAACTAGGCTAATGGCATTCTACACTAGCGGCACGCTATGATGGCCGGTTTGACGTTTGTCCGCTCATGAAGTTCCGTATTAATTGATAACGACTTTGAAGGAAATAATTGTATTACTTTATTGACGATAGTGATGTGCAGAGATTCATAAATTTTATCGAATGTAGTTTTAGGTTTAGGACTCAAAATTTATTTATTAAATTGATTTCTAAAATGTATACAAGTGTAGAAAAATCAGTTTGCACCATTTAAGGGGTGAATGTACTTGTGAATATGAACAATTTTCACTATGTGGACAAACCTCTGAAATCGCAAAAAAATATCAGCTGTTTCATACAAAAGGTAAAATTTTTATTTTTATATGATATATACCACAACTCGGCATTTGGTTTTCTAAATTGAAAATTTTTAAAAATGGAATCTAATACGATCGTCACATAGGATCGCTGGCTAGCACAACTACTACCTCCGGCAAACTCGCGTCAATGCTCAATGCAAAACAAAGCAGTTTCGAATTGACGTTGCTTCGAAAAGTATAAACTGTCAGTGCAATGCGATTGTGATATAGTTTTGACCTGGCTTTGGATTTCAAATATTGATACTGCATTACTGTTGACCCTTGCTCGTTAATTTGGACTCTGTTCAAGCCCTTTGTTGTGGATTTCGTCGATATGACCGAACGTACGCAGAGAACTGTTCTAAATAGTCAGACACGTGAGTTCGTAATACGCCTTCGTAACTATTTCGATCGTGAAGCTCAAAATGGAGGGCCAATTTTACCTATAACGTCAGTGGTTGAACGCGTAGCTGATGCGCTTAATATTGGACAACGAACTGTTAGACGGATAACTAAAAAAAAAATATGGCGAGACTGGCACAGAAGAAAATAAACTTCACACACCAAAAAAGAGAAAACGAGCAAAACCAGTCGTAGGCATCGATAGCTTTGATGCCGATGCTATCCGAAGACATGTTTACGGCTACTATTTACAGAAGGAGTATCCAACAAGAAAAAAGTTGGTGCATTCACTGAAGGAAGCTGGATTATTCTTCGGTGGGGAAAGTTCTTTAACGAAGATTTTGAAGACCATTGGATTTCGATACAAAAAATGTAACAAACGCAAAATATTGATGGAAAGATTTGATATAGCGATGGCAAGGTATACTTTTTTACGGCAAGTGAAAGAAATCAAAAATTGGCAAAATGTTGTGTTCTTGGATGAAACATGGCTTAATGCTAACCATACTGTAGGCCGTTCTTGGAACGATGACACAGCGGCATCTACTTCCAAAGTTCCTGTAGGAAAAGGATCGCGACTTATAATTTGTCACGCCGGAACCATCAACGGGTTTGTCGAAGGTTCTCTCATGGCTTTTGCGTCAAAAACCACTGGAGACTATCATGAAGACATGAATGGAGAAAAGTTTACTGAATGGTTTACCTCAATGTTGTGTAGCCTCCCTGAACCATCTATTATAATTATGGACAACGCCCCATACCACTCGATGCAAATTGACAAGCCACCTGCCCAATCCCAAAAGAAAGCTGATATCGTCGCATGGCTTCGTAAAAATGGCGTAGATGCAAACATGAATATGTTAAAAGCGGAATTAGAACGTCTTTTAAAAGAAAACAAACCAACCAAGATCCGATACGTCATTGACGAAATAGCATTAGAACATGGGCACAGAGTTATACGGTTACCGCTTTACCATTGTGAGTATAATGCGATTGAGTTGGTGTGGGCTCAAATTAAGGGATATGCTGCAAGACACAATACAGAACCCCCATTTACCACAAAAAAAATGCTAAAATTATTAGAAGAAGCTTGTGAACATGTGACTAAAGGAGACTGGGAAAAGGTTGTGAATAGAACTGTTAAATTAATAAGGGAAGATTATGAAAGAGATGTGAAAATAGATAATATTATAGAAAACGAACATATAATTATTAATGTAGGTGATGATAGCAGTGACGACAGTGAAAATAGTAGTATGGACGAATCTGATTAATTATGGCCTTTTGTGGCACCTTTTTTGGTATCTTTTGTATTCATATGTTTCTTGTGTGCATATAAAGTATGTATATTCATTTTCATTCAAATATTCAGTTCGTTCAAATAAATTAAATAAACATATACATTTTTGTTTTATTAAACCTATTTAATCAGGTACAAAAACAAAACTTAATTGTTTTTTGTTCGAGAATAAATTGACATTCCACATCACTATTGTAATGTGTCAAACCGGCCATCATAGCGTGCCGCTAGTGTAATTGCGCCAGTAGAATTATAATCTTCATAGGTTTACATAAAAATCTTTACTTGAAAGTGACCAGTTTAAGAAATTAATCAAAATACTGACTAATTTGTGAGTAACTCACGTCCAACTCGGTATTTTGATTAATTTCTTTCTCAGACCTGTAAATTTAGACTCGTATACTTCATCTTAAGAAAACTAATTTTCTGAAAAAGAAGGTGGGAATTTGAACCTTATGGTTGCAACAATATGGTACATAATGAGTTACGTTCTATTGCCTGCCTCCCGCACCATGCTGCACCGCACAGAGTATAGGTCCTCACCCGTTGCAATTTTGTTTTACGTAGTCCTAGCGCAAGCTTTTTATAATTTGTTTGAGGAAGGGCTATAATATCTATTAAGACATATTTCACTTGAATCGTATTTTGCATGTTTAGCATCACATCATTCATCGTGTACATTTTTCATACAACTATTTGCATGTTTCATTAAAATTCCAGTATTTTTTTTATTAAAATGTTACAAAAAAACTTATAGCTTAACTAAACTAATTACTATACAAATCATGCCCGCGTGGAATGGTGCCAAGAATACTGGCTGCATCCCCGCGCTGGACAGCCAGGCTGATCCTTTGCGCAAAAAATGAGCCAGCCCTTCTGTCACCAGATAAGGCAATTAACCGCGGTGAATTTTTTTTGCACTTTGACTCCATGGCTCTAGGAGGGTCTCCACAGCAAACGGAACATATAAGAACTCTCGATCAGAGAGGCATACTTGCGCCGCTCCAGTATTTATCTTGTTATTAAATATTATAAAATATCAATATGATTTAAAGCTAAGATATTAAAATAACATGCATGTTGGACACAATGAATAAAACCAAAAATCGATGTTCACAGTAACCTGCGGTCAATGTTATAATACATATATCAAGGCTAAAGAAAAAAATCGTTCAGCCTCAGCTTCGTAATGCGTCGTCTCTGTCACTCATCATTGTCTGTGACGTTTGTGCGAAGGAGACGACGCTCTACGAAGCCTGAGGTAGCTGCAGTGTAATATTGACTAGTGGAATTGTCTAAAATATATGATTGTTACAACAATAATTATGATTGACAATCGCAATCACCTCTGATTAGCTCGCTATCACCTACTTAAATACATATTTTATGCAGTAAGAAAACTATTTTGGCTAATTAAAAAAATAGGCGTAATTTTTGACATCAAGCACCCCACCCACGCTTTTTAGGGTTCCAAAGTAAACAAGGAACCCTTATAGTTTCGCCATGTCCGTCCGTCTGTCCGTCCGCGGTTTAGCTCAGAGACTATTTATTGGTACTAGAAAACTTTAATTTGACAAGGGTATAAATATTAATCACGCCAACAAAGTGGTGAAATAAAATTGTGAAAATTAATTTTTATTAGGGTACCTCCCCTACATGTAAAGTGGGGATGATTTTTTTTTCAAGAGAATTAAACAAGCCCAAACTCAACAGAGTTGCATAGTTTAATTGCAGAGTTCCCTTAACAACCTTTCAGCTCCATCATCAGACTCTGGATATCATCTGGGACCAGAGTGCTTGTCAACACGAATCAAACGAGCCCAAACTCGATAGAGTTACATAGTTTAATTACAGAGTTCCCTTAACAACCTTTCAGCTCCATCATCAGATCCTGGATATCATCTGGGACCAGAGTACTTGTCAACACGAATTAAACAAGCCCAAACTCAATAGAGTTACAAAGTTTAATTACAGAGTTCCCTTAACAACCTCTCAGCTCCATCATCAGACCCTGGATATCATCTGGGACCAGAATGCTTGCCAACACGAATCAAACGAGCCCAAACTCGATAGGGTTACGTCGTTTTATTACAGAATTCCCTTAAAAACCATTCATTCATTATCAAATCAAAAATGATATGATAATGAAAAATCGGCCAAGTGCGAGTCGGGCCTCGCTCTTTTAGGGTTCCGTTAAAAAAAAATTAAATTAAAATATTTTCATGTACCCATGGAAATATTTTAATTTTTTTAATTTAATTAAATTTTTATTATTTGTTGTTATAGCGGCAATAGAAATACATAATATGTGAAAATTTCATCTGTCTATCTATTACGGTTTACGAGATACAGCCCGCTGACAGACGGACGGACGGACGGACAGCGTAGGCTTAGTAATAGGGTCCCGTTGGTACCCTTTGGGTACGGAACCCTAAAAATGATAATGAATATACTAGTGGTTCGCCCCGAACTGAGACCTCGCGGTAACGGTTTCCCATAATTACTTATTCATTCAATAGATACATGACGATCAAAATTGATATTATTATTATTACCGTTTTCACCAACCATACCTAAATCATCCCCTTTGTAGAAGTCTCTTTACGTAGGTAGCCCCTAAATACAATCCTAACATCCCAATGTCATTTTCACCTTTAGTTGTCCCGTAGAGGTTCGTAATAACAAAGTTGACAGAAAGTGTCAACTAACTTAACATAGGTAGCCCGTAAAGGTTAGGGAACTGTTATAGTGAAATCCTCAAGGCCTCAATCAAACTTAGGTATAGTTTTTTGGAACATTCAAATTAAATTACTTGTACACAGCGTCAACTATCGACACGATCAGAAAACATGTAAAAACAAACTGCATGTAAAAACAAACGTGAAGTTTTATTGATGTTTGCTAAATGACTAAATAATAATTTTAATTGAATAATATTTTACATATAGCTGCATTTGCTATATGAGATGAGAGCGCCATCTATTGACATCATTGTGAAGTTCTGTTGTTGCTGCTCATTAAAAGTTAAATAATTTAGTTTCCTTATTACATTTATCTAATTTTAGTATTTGTTGTTCAAGTACATGATATTACGCTAAAATTATAAAATTTTCAAGCCCCAGCTTTCAATGGTTATTCCGTTGTGAGGTCAAATATAATCTCCACTTTGAAAGCCCCCCATTTCGTCAATTTTAGGAAAAAAATTAAAAAAAAAAATACTTTTGTACTCTGTTCCAAATTATCTTTAAAATGAAGTACTGTAATCCTATGAAACGCAAAAATTTTTTTTTTTCTTCGCATTCGCTTCTATGAGAGCCCCCCTGAAATAAAGATTTTTATAACTTTTTAAGCCATTTTCGGCTGGAGGCCATCGGTTTACATATTATATCTAAAATTGAAGTAATTACGTTCAGTAATTTAGAAGTTATAAGGCTCTGACAGACGGACGGACGGACGGACGGACGGACGGACGGACAAGTGCAAATTCACTCAAGTAGACTCAAAGACCTTCGCTTCGCTCGGTCGATAAAAGAATCATTAAAATATCTCTAAAATTAAAAAAAGTGAAGGATCGTTGAAATTGCGCGCAGCGCGAATACGAGTAGTTATTTATCTGTTATTCGTTCTTCTATGATGGACTGGTCAGCGGTCACTCAGGGGGTACTGGCTGGAGGCTGAGCCTCCGGGCGCGTCCGCACAGATAGCTGCTGCTACCTGGACTGTTTCAGCCCTTTTAGGTGGGGCTGAGGCCGCGCCGCCTGTGGGCCTCATAAGAAGGCTCAAGGTCACCCAGCGAGCGATGGAGAGAGCTATGCTTGGGGTATCCCTGCGAGATCAAATCAGAAATGAAGAGATCCGCAGGAGAACCAAAGTCACCGACGCGACATAGCTCAGCGAGTCGCGAAACTGAAGTGGAAATGGGCGGGGCACATAGTTCGAAGAGCTGATGGTCGTTGGGCTCCCAAGGTGTTGGAGTGGCGACCCCGCACCGGTAAGCGCAGTGTTGGCAGACCCCCCCACTAGGTGGAACGACGATATCAAACGAGTCGCAGGGAGCCACTGAATTCAGGTGGCACAAGACCGAAGCCTGTGGAGGTCCATGCAGGAGACCTATGTCCAGCAGTGGACATCTAAAGGTTGATAATGATGAGGCCGCGCCGCGCGCCGGTCTGGCGTTAGCCTTGGGGATGTCTTCGAATCCGTTGGATTTGTTTGTTCGTTGGTGGAGAATAGAATAGAAATGATTTTTATTCAAATAAACTTTTTTACAATTTGCTTTTGAATCGTCGATGAGTCTACTACTGGTTCGGAATGCCGTTCCTGCCGGGCAGAACCAGCAAGAAACTCGGCAGAATGCCAAAGATGTCATATCCTGTGTTGGGTGTCATGCCCGATGCCTCTTTTACTTCGCCGCCACTGATGCCCAATTATCGGAAGGCCTCAAAATGCCATGATGGGAATTTGTATTTAGCGCGAGCAATAGATGGCGCTGTTCTTTGTTAAATCGCATTATCGCTAGGGGGTGGCACAGAATATAAGTTTTCATTGCTTTTTTAAATAATTCATTAACTTCTACCAAAGTCTGTATATTTAAAATATGATTATTGATTTAATTTTTGTCAGGATGCACTTGGGCTGGCCCAAGTTGGGCATCTTTTTCTGTTTTCAATAGGCAATTAAGATAGTGACTAGTGGGTAATATTGCCATTACTGTATATTAGGAGTGGTCTGTAACAGGTAAAATGAGAAACCTGTTCCGCCTGTTCCAGTTCCAGTAAGATAACAGTTTCGGAAACCTGTTCCAAAATAACAGCAACAATTCGGTAGCCCAGTGATGAGGAACGGTTCAAGTGTATGTTCCTGAAGTGAATACCATCCTTCAACAACAACAAAACAAAAGAAACAAAAATCAAAATAAAAACACCAGAACTTGACATGACACGACCTACTCTATGCTGACCACAGACAAACAACTTGTTTTTTTTATCTGGCCTTTCGGACAGGCGAAGGTCTGAGATTATGCTGCCTCGTCAGTAACTTCAAGCTTGTAAAAGGCATAACAGCTGCTATCTCGTTCTAACAAAGGTAAGCTGCGTAAGCTAGAATAGAGAAGAGCATGTTCCGTAGTGTTATCTCTTCCTAACAAAGATTCGGGCTGTTGTGAAACTGGAACAGTTTAAGGCATAACAGCTGCTATCTCCTTCTAACAAAGGTAAGCTGCGTAAGCTAGAATAGAGAAGAGCATGTTCCGTAGTGTTAACTCTTCCTAACAAAGATTCGGGCTGTTGTGAAACTGGAACAGTTTAAGGCATAACAGCTGCTATCTCATTCTAACAAAGGTAAGCTGCGTAAGCTAGAATAGAGAAGAGCATGTTCCGTAGTGTTATCTCTTTATAACAAAGATTCGGGCTGTTGTGGAACTGGAACAGTTTCTCATAGGTTTAGACAACAGTTCCATACTGTTGTTTAATGAAACCTGTTATTTTTATCTGTTCCGATATATACGCCTCACTCCTACTGTATATCGAATCGAAACTATATAATAATAATATGTCGAGATTCTACGTCGTCAAAACTCCTGATTTGTTGTAAGATATAATTTATCAATCCTTCAACAAGGCGTTAATTAACGAATTACCCGAGGGACATTTGACTAGATAAGTACATGCATTGTTATTAAAATTTAGTACAATCTATATCGATTCATGGCTTAAATAAAGGTTAAGGTTTCATAATTTCAATAGAAAGTGGATGAACATAATTAAATTATTAAATAATAAAATAAATTATAGTTTAAAGTTGCTTGCGTGACTTATTCTGGTCGGCATTAATCGGCACAGGCGGGCGCGGCGGTCAAATCGAATATATTATGTAGTTGGGTGTTTGACTGCTATTTTTTTATATTAACGTTAAATAAAGCTTTTAAATATAACACAATGCGATTTTTCTTTTTTTTAATATCTTAACTAGTCTCGGAAATATATAGCTTTAAAGTTTCCTGTTAGGCAAAGAGAGCGCTACTGAACTGTGATGTCACTGAACAGTAGCTCTGTACACTCTTCATACAAACTAGAAAGAAACAGATAATATAGTCGCAGTAAAACAGCTTTTATCTTATTTGTTTCTTGACCGATTTATTTTCTGTTTTTACGAATGTTATTATTACATGTTACATTTTCGATTTTAATTAATGAATATCAACATTTTGACAACAGTCAAATACCCATCAATTGCTTCTGGTCGGTTTTGTTGTTCAAATAATACTGTTGAATCGAATGTGCTGACCCGAATACGTGTACAGCACGGCTCAGATGTGATTGGATTCGTCACACAGTAGCAATTATTTTTGAACAATTCAACAGTGGGTTACACTCCTGCGTCATACAAAACTACGAGCTAAAGAAAAATAATACAACATCCTTAAACTATCGCAAAGTATGACGTGAAACGTGTTATAATGACGTCAAATTCATTGTATCGAATTGGAAAAGATTGTAGACTCAGGCAAGAGCGGATCCAGCTTTCATGTCGGGGGGGGGGTCATATAGTCAAAGTGAAGTCAAGATAGCAAAAATCTAAATAAAAGGAAATAAATTTTATTGTTATACCTACATTACGACAAATTAATCTATTCTATACTTTTAATAAAACTGTAACTCGACGAATTCTGTACATCACTACATCACTACATATTATAAAACAAAGTCCCCCGCCGCGTCTGTCTGTCTGTTCAAGGTAAACTCAAAAACTACTGAACGGATTTACATGCAGTTTTCACTAATAGATAGAGTGATTCATGAGGAAGGTTTTAGTGTATAATTTGTTAAGCTTTTGTGTAAATTGGTTGAAATATGACGATAATTGTTGACAATGTTGGAAAAAATTTAAGCCCTTTGAGATATAACAAAACAACATATGGTGGTGGTATGGTGGGATAAGTCTTTACAGAAAAGTCCGCGATGGCATAATAATCTATCTTTTAAGGAAAAAAATGGGCACGTACCATGCAGTAATTGGAAATCTATTTAGACAGAAACAGTTTTAATCCTTATCAATTTAAATGCGTTAGTTGCCATAAGCATTTCATGCACATTATGATAATCCTTTACACCTTATAATTTATATGAATATCAAAAATATGTTCAAGGTATAACTTATGGAACATTCCAAGGAGTTTGCTAAGTATGGGCGTAATATGAAATCTGTTGTTGTTTGCTAAGGATGGGTCGCTAGTTAAATATATTTTGAAAATTTAAATTGGAGGAGGCTTTATTTACGACTAGCTAATACCCGCGACTTCGTCCGCGTGGAAAGGGCTTCTTTAGGGCTGTGCTATGTAATCCATAATACACGGTACAAGCAATATCTTTTTACGACTGCGCTACGCCACTATGTAGTCCATACTTAGCAAGTAGGAACAATAGCAATCCACAACTGACATTTTTAAATTTTTAGGATTGCAATAGACCATTATGTAGTCCATACTTGGTATCTATACAATATAAATTCAAAATCATGTTTCTGAATTACCATCATTTAGGTGGGCCGCACCTACCTAGCAGCAGCATCAAGATTGAGGAGTTGGTACTTGGAGCTCAATGATGTAGCCCAGTGGTTGATGGCTCCACTACGCAGTTATGTAGTCCATACTTGATGGCCATAACAGCAATGCATAGTCGACATTGACGCGAGCGAAGCGAGCGCAAAATTTTTTACGATTGCACTGCGCCACTATGTAAGTTAGTGTAGTGTAGTGTAACCTGCACACCTGAGAGTTCTTCATAATGTTCTTGAAGGTGTGTGAAGTCCGCCAAATCACATTGGGCCAGCGCGGTGGACTATGGCCTATAACCCTTCTCTGAGAGGAGACCTGCGCTCAGTAGTGAGCCGTTGATGGGTTGCTAATGATGATGATGATGATGACTATGTAAGTTCATATTTGTACCTACAACAGCAATGCACAACCGAGATTCTCGCGAGCAAAGCGAGTGCGAAATTTTTTACGACTGCAATTGACCATTATGTAGTCCATACTTGGTATCTATTTAATATATATATTAATATATATTAATGACCTACCATATCATGTACGCGATGCTTGCAATATTGTATTGTTTGCAGATGATACATCTCTAATATTTAAAACAGATAGAAACAAAGTAAATTTTGACGATGTAAACAGTACGTTATCTCAAATATCGCGTTGGTTTACTGTTAATAATTTGCTCCTGAACGCCAAAAAAACTAAGTGTTTAGAATTTATTGTACCTAATGTAAAGAAAATTGATAAATCAATAAAATTAAACGGAGATAACCTTAAAATTGAGAACTCCACTGTTTTTCTGGGGGTGACCTTGGATAGTAAGCTTCAGTGGGACGCTCACATTGAGACATTAGCGGGTAAACTCAGCTCAGCTGCCTATGCTGTCAGAAAAATCAGACAGTTTACCGATGTGGAAACGGCTAGGCTTCTCTACTTCGCCTACTTCTATAGTGTAATGTCCTATGGAATCTTATTGTGGGGCGGAGCAGCTAATATTGAAACTATTTTTATATTGCAGAAAAGAGCCGTTCGATCTATCTATAAACTCGGTTCGCGCGTATCTCTTCGTGAAAAGTTTAAAGAGATTGGGATACTTACAGTAGCTTCACAGTACATTTATAATAATATAGTCTTTGTGAGACAAAATATTCATCTGCATAAACAAAGGGGCGATGCACACAATCGTCTTATTAGAAATCGTCATAAACTAGAAATACCATCATGTCGCCTGCGTAAAGTGCAAAAATCCTTTGTGGGGTTGAGCGTACGCTTATATAATCTGATTCCGAAGGAATTGCTAGATTTGCCACTGCACAAATTTAAAGAATGCGTAAAAACTCACTTACTGAGTCGCGGTTATTACAAAGTTAATGACTTTCTTAATGATAAAGTTGCATGGGATCTTGAAAAGAGTATTTGAATAGTAATAGTACTGTATTAGATTAGATAAATTCGATGTCTTGACATGGGTAGTTGAGTATGTCACACTCTCTTTAACGTTTCTGTAGGTGGTGTCGTGTGGTGCGGGTTGTTACGTTCCCTCAAATATGGTTGAGCGAAGCAATGGCTGGATCATGCGTCATGCTCGTGAACGGGTGCCACCGTCGGAAGCGGGGCTGCTGGTCTGCCAGTCTTGACATGTATTAAATATTGTACTTATGTATTTTTGGAGTTGTTCTATAAATATTATATCATCGTATTGTTGGAAATATTCTATTCTAACAAGTTGCATGGGGTAAATCGGCATGGCATCCAGCTGCCCACAAGATATTAAAAAAAGTTATTAAAATGTAAATACATATTACCTACAAAAAATATTGTAAAATGTGTAATTTTGAAAAGAGCAACTGCTGAGTTTCTTGCCGGTTCTTCTCAGCAGAATCCGCTTTCCGAACCGGTGGTAGAGTCATGACTTGTCATAAGCGCCACAGGTTGGCCTACATGAAATAAATGATTTTGAATTTGAATTTGAATTTGAATATCAATTCAAAATCAAGTTTCTGAATTCCCATCACTTAGGTGGGCCGTACCTACCTAGCAGCATCAAGATTGAGGAGTTGGTACTTGGAGCTCAATGATGTAGCCCAGTGGTTAATGGCTCCAGTACGCAGTTATGTAGTCCATACTTGATAGCCATAACAGCAATGCACAATCGACATTTACGCGAGCGAAGCGAGCGCGAATTTTTTTACGATTGCACTGCGCCACTATGTAAGTTCATATTTGGACCTACAACAACAATACACAAGCGAGATTCTCGCGAGCGAAACGAGAGCGAAAATTTTTACGACTGCAATTGACCATTATGTAGTCCATACTTAGTATCTATACAATATCAATTCAAAATCAAGTTTCTGAATTCCCACATTTAGGTGGGCCGTAGTGCAAGATATTGCAGCATCAAGATTGAGGAATTGGTACCTGGAGCTCAATAATGTAGCCCAGTGGTTGATGGCTCTACTACGCAGTTATGTAGTCCACAGACATTTTCGCGAGCGAAGCGAGTTATTCACTTCCTCCACTTCAAGGGGTGTTTTTGAGACGTGGAGAAGCGCGAGTCTCCTGCCATTGAAACTGACAGACGGTCTTATGCCATTGAAACTTTAAGCCAAGTTTTTAGCCTCCTAAGAGTGGAAAAGGATATCTTACAATTGAATACTATTATCTACCTACAAAATACGCTCACGGGGTGCTGCTTAGATCTACATGCCAATTTTCTCAAACATGATACGATTACGCTCAGCTCAGGGGGGGGGGGTCATGACCCCCCATGACCACCCCCCTGGATCCGCCCTTGGACTCAGGCTAAAATATGGTGACAATAAAATCATAATGGCGTAGGTATATTCAAGGGATGCCATGTAGTGCTATGTAATTTGTTACTCTAGAATCTAGATATATATATCGGGAGCCGGAAACACTAAAATTGCACTTACACGGATTTACAATTTTTTTATTTAAATTGACAGTGTAGGTATAGTCATAAGTTCAATATAAACTTGGTGTGCCAAGATTTATTCTGGCAACAGTATTTTTTATATTATTAATAATTAATCAATAGTATTTTTGCACTTACACGGAAATTTATTATTGCAAGTAGACCATTTTATTGCAAATAGTGTGCCAACTGCCATAGTGGCAGAAAAGTCTGGCACACCTATTTTAAAAAATGTAACTGTAATAGCAATGCAATGCATTACTGTTGCATTTCTATTCATTGGATTACTGTGTCATTTCTCCGAGAAAAAACTTGTTTGCCGTTTAAGATAGCTAAGGCAAAATAGATTATACCTACTAAAAACCGGCCAAGTGCGTGTCAGGCCACGCGCAGTGTCTGGTTCCGTAGCTGAAAGTCTCAAATATTATTGCTGACCTAGGATAGCGCTTTTGTTTTATTTATGAATATTGAATATATTTTGAGTTCCATGGTTTAAATACTATAATATTCTACAAAATATGCAACTTACACTACGTGTAATACCTAACTTAGAAAAAACAGATATAACTCCTTAACTAATGAACCATACTTAGCCGTGATAGTTTTCCTTTAAAATTCATTATATATACTACTGCTGTGAATTTTTTCTTGTATCCTATATACTACCATTTAGCTGGCAGAGGGGGGGGACACTTGACTCTAATAAAATTTAGCACTTTAAAATATCATATTTCACAAACGGATCCCTGAATTGAAAAATGATGTTCCCACACCCACAATATTTTTGAAAGACCTATTCAACGACACCCCACACTATGGGATAGACGAGAAAAAAAAATCATCCCCACTTTACATGTAGGGGAGGTACCCTAAAAAAAATTATTTTTCACAATTTTATTTCACGACTTTGTCGGCGTGATTGATATTTATACCCTTGTCAAATTACAGATTTCTAGTACCAATAGTCTCTGAGCTAAACCGCGGACGGACAGACGGACGGACATGGCGAAACTATAAGGGTTCCTTGTTTACTACGGAACCCTAAAAATGTACCTATACTAGTGGTTCGCCCCAAACTGAGACCTCGCGGTAACGGTATCCCATGATTATTCATTCAATCGATACATGACGACCAAACCTGACATTATTATTATGCCCGTTTTCACGAAACATACCTAAATCATCCCCTAAGTAGGAGTCTCTTTACGAAGGTAGCTCTTAAATACAATCCTAAGTCCTAACATCCGTCCCAATGTCCTTTTACGTGTCCCGTACAGGATCGTGATAAAGAAGTTGACAGAAATCATCACCTAACTTATCATAGGTAGCCCGTAAAGGTTAGGGAACGTTAGTGAAAACATTGAATTATTATGTACTAACGAGTGAAAACGGGTTACAGTATAAATTACGGGTTACGGTACAAATCGTCATCTATCGACGCGAATAGAAAGTATACAAAATGTAATTAATAGTTTATTGAAGTTTGATATTTAACTAATTAATTATTATATTATATACCTAAATAATAATGGTCGACGCAAAACTGTTTTTGGGATAGATCGTAGTCGTAACTCCTAGTTCCATGGAATATATAATGACTGCGCCATCTACACACACCGGCATATTTAGCGGAACATAAAAAAAAGGTTTGATATCAGTATCATATAAGGTTGCTGGCTGGTTTATACGTCATTTAATTTAAAAAGAAATGTTTTCAAACTAAGAAAACAACTGAACATCACATTTTATGCAATTGTTTTAATTTTATTCAAATACACCTTATCTGGAGCGAACCTCGAGTATTTCTTCCTTCTGAGTTTGATTTATTTCATTGAAATACTGTTTTTTGTTAGATTTTTAATCGCGTATCTTTCTGGAGTTGATGACTGAATTATGCCTGACTTAGCCCCAACGGAGATTGCCAGGGCACTCGAAATGCGAAGAAATGGTCAAAGCTACAGAGTGATATCCAGAGATCTCGTCGACCAGTTTCAACGATCCATCGCAGTATCCAACGGTTCAGGGAGACCGGTACTTATGTGAGAAGAGCAGGACAAGGCAGAAAAAGACGCACTTCGAGTAGGGATGATCGTTTCATTCGGCTTCGTGTACGTAGGAACCCCCGTTTGACGGCCGTCCAAGCCCGACATGAGTTAGAAGCAGTGTGGGGTGTAACCGTAAGTGAGCGTACGGTACGAAGAAGGCTCGAAGAAGCTGGTTTGGGTTCATTTGTGCCCGCCAAGGCTCCAAGGCTCGAGGTAAATCATCGTAGAAACAGGTTAACTTTTGCTCAGGAACATCGACTTTGGAACGCGGACCAATGGAGTAAGGTATTGTTTAGTGATGAGTGCAGAATTCTCTTAAATCAAATTGACGGCAGGCAAAGAATATACAGACGCAAAGGAGAACGATACATTCAGACAAATTTTGAAACTACAGTTGCATACGGTGGTGGATCAATAATGGTTTGGGCGGGCATTTGTTTGGGAGCTCGCACAGACTTGGTAGTGATTGACAGAGGGAGTCTGACTGCAGACCGCTATATCAGAGAAGTTTTAGAAGAAAATGTCGTACTGTTTGCCCCATATATCGGTGACGATTTTGTTTTTATGCAGGATAATGCTCGGCCGCATACCGCTCGGGTAACTCAAGCTTATCTTAATGATATGAATATCACTGTTATGGAGTGGCCGGCAAGATCACCGGATATGAACCCAATAGAGCACGTTTGGGACTTGCTGAAAAGAAAAGTTAAGTCCAAAATTCCAGCTCCTGCCAACGTGGGAGAACTGCGAATCGCCGTAGTTGAGGAATGGCGGAGACTATCCCAGGAGACCATCGATAACATCATTCTCAGCATGCCTAGACGGGTAGAAACTTTAATAAGAGCACGTGGAGGAAATACGCGATATTAATCACCATTTTTCTAATTTAATTAATTGTTATTTTAATATTAAATTTCACTTTTCCCGGTTACACGAAAAGTTCAAAAATGTACAATTTTTCACAAATAGCCTTTACTCGCAAAATCTATTCTTAATGTGATCTCATTTTAAGTAAAACAAATGAAACTTTAAATAACAAAAGAAGTGTAGTAAGTAGATTTTAAAATAAAACCATATTTTTTTAATTATGGACCTTTTTTTTATGTTCCGCTAAATATGCCGGCGAGTTTATTAGCATTATTGTGAAGCTATGTTGAATGAAATTACTGATGCCCATTAAAAATTAAATAATCTCGTTTGTTTATAATATTCATATAATTTTAGTATTTGTTGTTCAAGTACAGGATATAAGTGAAATAAAAAAATAAGTTCAGCTTGAAAATACATAGCCGATTTTGCTAAAAAGCGTCTTCAAGCGAGCGTATTAAATCTCCACTTTGAAAGCCCCCCATTTCGTCAATTTGAAGGGAAAAATTAAAAAAAATATATTTTTGTACTCTGTTCAAAATTGTCTTTAAAAAGATATATTGCAAGCCTATGAAAGGCAACAAAAAATATTTTCCTTCGCATTCACTTCTATGAGAGCCCCCCTGAAATAAAGCTTTTTATAATTTTTTATGCAATATTCCGCTGAAGGCCATCAATTTACATATTATATCTTTTGAAGTAATTACGTTCAGTAATTCAAAAGTTATAAAGCTCTGAAGACGGACGGACGGACAAGTGCAAATTCACTCAAGTAGACTTAGAGACCTCGCTTCGCTCGGTCAATAATATATTATTTATGTATGTATGTCAGCGGGTTCCACGGCGGCGGCGAGATGAGGCTCGCGACGTCGCTGCACAGCGAGCTGACGGGCGCCATCAAGCTCGCGCTCAAGGAGAGCGTCCGCAGCCGCAGCCAGCCCGAGCTGAACACCAGCTGCGATCTCACAGGTATGTATGTCAGCGGGTTCCACGGCGGCGGCGAGATGAGGCTCGCGACGTCGCTGCACAGTGAGCTGACGGGCGCCATCAAGCTCGCGCTCAAGGAGAGCGTCCGCAGCCGCAGCCAGCCCGAGCTGAACACCAGCTGCGATCTCACAGGTATGTATGTCAGCGGGTTCCACGGCGGCGGCGAGATGAGGCTCGCGACGTCGCTGCACAGCGAGCTGACGGGCGCCATCAAGCTCGCGCTCAAGGAGAGCGTCCGCAGCCGCAGCCAGCCCGAGCTGAACACCAGCTGCGATCTCACAGGTATGTATGTCAGCGGGTTCCACGGCGGCGGCGAGATGAGGCTCGCGACGTCGCTGCACAGCGAGCTGACGGGCGCCATCAAGCTCGCGCTCAAGGAGAGCGTCCGCAGCCGCAGCCAGCCCGAGCTGAACACCAGCTGCGATCTCACAGGTATGTATGTCAGCGGGTTCCACGGCGGCGGCGAGATGAGGCTCGCGACGTCGCTGCACAGCGAGCTGACGGGCGCCATCAAGCTCGCGCTCAAGGAGAGCGTCCGCAGCCGCAGCCAGCCCGAGCTGAACACCAGCTGCGATCTCACAGGTATGTATGTCAGCGGGTTCCACGGCGGCGGCGAGATGAGGCTCGCGACGCGTCGCTGCACAGCGAGCTGACGGGCGCCATCAAGCTCGCGCTCAAGGAGAGCGTCCGCAGCCGCAGCCAGCCCGAGCTGAACACCAGCTGCGATCTCACAGGTATGTATGTCAGCGGGTTCCACGGCGGCGGCGAGATGAGGCTCGCGACGTCGCTGCACAGCGAGCTGACGGGCGCCATCAAGCTCGCGCTCAAGGAGAGCGTCCGCAGCCGCAGCCAGCCCGAGCTGAACACCAGCTGCGATCTCACAGGTATGTATGTCAGCGGGTTCCACGGCGGCGGCGAGATGAGGCTCGCGACGTCGCTGCACAGCGAGCTGACGGGCGCCATCAAGCTCGCGCTCAAGGAGAGCGTCCGCAGCCGCAGCCAGCCCGAGCTGAACACCAGCTGCGATCTCACAGGTATGTATGTCAGCGGGTTCCACGGCGGCGGCGAGATGAGGCTCGCGACGTCGCTGCACAGCGAGCTGACGGGCGCCATCAAGCTCGCGCTCAAGGAGAGCGTCCGCAGCCGCAGCCAGCCCGAGCTGAACACCAGCTGCGATCTCACAGGTATGTATGTCAGCGGGTTCCACGGCGGCGGCGAGATGAGGCTCGCGACGTCGCTGCACAGCGAGCTGACGGGCGCCATCAAGCTCGCGCTCAAGGAGAGCGTCCGCAGCCGCAGCCAGCCCGAGCTGAACACCAGCTGCGATCTCACAGGTATGTATGTCAGCGGGTTCCACGGCGGCGGCGAGATGAGGCTCGCGACGTCGCTGCACAGCGAGCTGACGGGCGCCATCAAGCTCGCGCTCAAGGAGAGCGTCCGCAGCCGCAGCCAGCCCGAGCTGAACACCAGCTGCGATCTCACAGGTATGTATGTCAGCGGGTTCCACGGCGGCGGCGAGATGAGTCTCGCGACGTCGCTGCACAGCGAGCTGACGGGCGCCATCAAGCTCGCGCTCAAGGAGAGCGTCCGCAGCCGCAGCCAGCCCGAGCTGAACACCAGCTGCGATCTCACAGGTATGTATGTCAGCGGGTTCCACGGCGGCGGCGAGATGAGGCTCGCGACGTCGCTGCACAGCGAGCTGACGGGCGCCATCAAGCTCACGCTCAAGGAGAGCGTCCGCAGCCGCAGCCAGCCCGAGCTGAACACCAGCTGCGATCTCACAGGTATGTATGTCAGCGGGTTCCACGGCGGCGGCGAGATGAGGCTCGCGACGTCGCTGCACAGCGAGCTGACGGGCGCCATCAAGCTCGCGCTCAAGGAGAGCGTCCGCAGCCGCAGCCAGCCCGAGCTGAACACCAGCTGCGATCTCACAGGTATGTATGTCAGCGGGTTCCACGGCGGCGGCGAGATGAGGCTCGCGACGTCGCTGCACAGCGAGCTGACGGGCGCCATCAAGCTCGCGCTCAAGGAGAGCGTCCGCAGCCGCAGCCAGCCCGAGCTGAACACCAGCTGCGATCTCACAGGTATGTATGTCAGCGGGTTCCACGGCGGCGGCGAGATGAGTCTCGCGACGTCGCTGCACAGCGAGCTGACGGGCGCCATCAAGCTCGCGCTCAAGGAGAGCGTCCGCAGCCGCAGCCAGCCCGAGCTGAACACCAGCTGCGATCTCACAGGTATGTATGTCAGCGGGTTCCACGGCGGCGGCGAGATGAGGCTCGCGACGTCGCTGCACAGCGAGCTGACGGGCGCCATCAAGCTCGCGCTCAAGGAGAGCGTCCGCAGCCGCAGCCAGCCCGAGCTGAACACCAGCTGCGATCTCACAGGTATGTATGTCAGCGGGTTCCACGGCGGCGGCGAGATGAGGCTCGCGACGTCGCTGCACAGCGAGCTGACGGGCGCCATCAAGCTCGCGCTCAAGGAGAGCGTCCGCAGCCGCAGCCAGCCCGAGCTGAACACCAGCTGCGATCTCACAGGTATGTATGTCAGCGGGTTCCACGGCGGCGGCGAGATGAGGCTCGCGACGTCGCTGCACAGCGAGCTGACGGGCGCCATCAAGCTCGCGCTCAAGGAGAGCGTCCGCAGCCGCAGCCAGCCCGAGCTGAACACCAGCTGCGATCTCACAGGTATGTATGTCAGCGGGTTCCACGGCGGCGGCGAGATGAGGCTCGCGACGTCGCTGCACAGCGAGCTGACGGGCGCCATCAAGCTCGCGCTCAAGGAGAGCGTCCGCAGCCGCAGCCAGCCCGAGCTGAACACCAGCTGCGATCTCACAGGTATGTATGTCAGCGGGTTCCACGGCGGCGGCGAGATGAGGCTCGCGACGTCGCTGCACAGCGAGCTGACGGGCGCCATCAAGCTCGCGCTCAAGGAGAGCGTCCGCAGCCGCAGCCAGCCCGAGCTGAACACCAGCTGCGATCTCACAGGTATGTATGTCAGCGGGTTCCACGGCGGCGGCGAGATGAGGCTCGCGACGTCGCTGCACAGCGAGCTGACGGGCGCCATCAAGCTCGCGCTCAAGGAGAGCGTCCGCAGCCGCAGCCAGCCCGAGCTGAACACCAGCTGCGATCTCACAGGTATGTATGTAGGTATATAATACCTATTTTTTTTCGACGGGCTTAAATAAATTGCGCGAATTGCCCTCTTTGCAGTAGGTTAACATAGTGATTAGTTTAATATAATTATCTCATTCCATGACCAGCCGGCGAGCTGCGTCGCAGCAGCTGGTACAGCGGACCCTCGGAGGTGTCGTTGGATGACACCGACCTCATCATGACCAAGGTAAAGGTACATCCATCCCAACCATTATAAGCTCTATGATTAACACAAGAGAGGCTGCCGTCATATTTTTAGGGTTCCGTACCCAAAGGGTACCAACGGGACCCTATTACTAAGCCTACGCTGTCCGTCCGTCCGTCCGTCCGTCCGTCCGTCCGTCCGTCCGTCTGTCAGCGGGCTGTATCTCGTAAACCGTAATAGATAGACAGATGAAATTTTCACATATTATGTATTTCTATTGCCGCTATAACAACAAATAATAAAAATTAAATAAAATTAAAAAAATTAAATTAAAATATTTCCATGGGTACATGAAAATATTTTAATTTAATTTTTTTTAACGGAACCCTAAAAGAGCGAGGCCCGACTCGCACTTGGCCGATTTTTTTGGATCTACTTGATTGCCGCCATTTTGGATTTGATTGGCACCATTTTTGCGCTGTTAGCATAGATACGAGTGTCTCTGGAACTAATAATATTGCAAATGGCGCACCGACCGACCGATCTCTTTAATCTATGATTTCATATAATGTATGATTTCATATATTAAATTATAGAGATCGGTGCGCCATTTGCAATATTACTAGTTCCAGAGATATTCGTATGTCAAATGTTACGCTTCAAATTGGTTCATAATCGACCGAGCGAAGCGAAGGTTAGAGTTTACTTGAGTGAATTTGCACTTGTCCGTCCGTCCGTCCGTCCGTCCGTCTGTCAGAGCCTTATAACTTCTGAATTACTGAACGTAATTACTTCAATTTTAGATATGATATGTAAACCGATGGCCTCCAGCCGAAAATGGCTTAAAAAGTTATAAAAATCTTTATTTCAGGGGGGCTCTCATAGAAGCGAATGCAAAGTAAAATAATTTTTTTTGCATTTCATAGGGTTGCAGTACCTCATTTTAAAGATAATTTGGAACAGAGTACAAAAGTATTTTTTTTTATTTTTTTTCCTAAAATTGACGAAATGGGGGGCTTTCAAAGTGGAGATTTTATTCGAGGCTGGATCTCTAAAACCACTTTTTTTTAAAACTTGAAACTTACACATAATTTCAGTTATATTCTATACTTGAACAACAAATACTAAGATTAGATAAATATTATAAAGAAACGAAATTATTTAAGTTTTAATGGGCATCAATGTTTTTAACAAAACTTCACTATACTGTTAATAGATGGCGCTGTCTTTAATATTGTAAATACGCATCCCATCCACGAAAGCAGATGACGATTGACGTCATCAGATTCGGCGCGTTTTAATTACAATATAATATAGTTAAAACTACCTTATGGGAGTTATGGGATACCGCGAGGACTCAGTTCGGGGCGAACCACTAGTATATTATAGTCTGTCATTTGTATAGGGACAGGCAATCCTGTGTTGATCTTAGGTTAATTATAATTATTAGAGATCAGTGATCCCAATTCCCAACCCATCGCCGGCCCACGGCTCTCTAGTCTCTTCTCTAATGAGAATCATCAGGCCGTAGCCTACCACCCTGGCCAAGTGCGGATTGGCTCACACCATTGAGAACATTATGGACAACTCTGAGGCATTCAGGTTTCCCCAAGATGTTTTCCTTCGCCCTTGAAATAAGTGACTCATATGCTTAAAACGCGCATAACTCCGAAAACTTACCTTACGTGGTGCAGGGTATGAAAAAATTACGCCGTTCTGGCTTGCGATTGCCTGGCCATCTCATATAATATTATGCCAGCCTGCCAATAGAATAGAATAATTTTTAGGGTTCCGTACCCAAAGGGTACCAACGGGACCCTATTACTAAGCCTACGCTGTCCGTCCGTCCGTCCGTCAGCGGGCTGTATCTCGTAAGCCGTAATAGATAGACAGATGAAATTTTCACATATTATGTATTTCTATTGCCGCTATAACAACAAATAATAAAAATTAAATTAAATTAAAAAAATTAAATAAAAATATTTCAATGGGTACATGGAAATATTTTTATTTGATTTTTTTAACGGAACCCTAAAAGAGCGAGGCCCGACTCGCACTTGGCCGATTTATTTATTCAAATAAACTTTCACAAAGTGCTTTCGATTCACAGCATAGACACATACGGGGCATTTTACTGCAGTATTATGGTAATTGGGGGAATTTATTGCGTTCTTGATGCAACAAATAGCCAATAGTGAGAGGATCGACTAATCATAGGTATTTGCGATCGTCTCATCGTAGCAATCATTTTAGACAATCCCACAGTAGATTGACTGTCTACAGGTTGCCATACGGATTTGCTTGTATAATAGGTTTGAACTATCGATGTGACGAGTTGGTTTTTTTTTTTTGACTCGAGTTATTCGAGTTGGTATGGCTACTGACTTAAGTCGCAACCCGAGTTGACTCGAGTCGGTGCCTAGTAGCATAGCGCGGCTCACCAATGTAACCGAGCAAGGCAAGGCACCGCCACCAAGTCAACTCGAGGTGCGAGTTGCGTCTCGTCACACCTCGAGTTGACTCGGTGTCGATGCGAGTTGCGACGCGAAGTGAATAGGTACGCTGTAGGTCTCAGACTGAGTTGATACGAGTTGTTAAAAACTGAACTCGAATTGACTCGTTTAAGAATTGATTCGAGTTACTACGATGTCCGAGGTCCGAGCCTCACAGGAGGTGCCCTTAGGAAGACGTTGCCCCCCCAATGTCTTCGAGCCCTAGGGCTCACTCCCCCGGCGACGCTTCGCGCTCGCCCCAGCGTCCGGTGACGCTGTAGCGGCCATTAGGGCCAACAGCATACTCAATCCGAAAAAAAATAGTTTGAACGGCTATGTGATGAACACTCGTGTATGTGCCAGGAAGCGCAGCGCATGCCGAGCGGGCAGCTGTCGCGCTGCAGCGGCCGACTGCTGCGAGCTTCGTTGACGTCGCTTGACGACAGGTGAGTGACGCGTCGCAATAGGGATTGTTAACTCTATAACTAATTTATTATCTGGATTGGCTATCCTTATACAAGTGACAGCTTTATTATGGATCAATATCTATACTAATATTATAAAGAGGAAAGATTTTTTTTGTTTGTACCGAATAGGCTCTGTAACTACTGGACTTATTTTAACCATTTTTTCACCAATAGAAAGCTAAGTTATCAGGAAGTAACATAGGCTATAATTTATTTTCAAAAAAAATAGAGATCCTTTAGAAAATTGCAATAATGTAACCCAAAGTAGCAAAATTTTGCCTATATGCATTGCAATGCATTTGGCGTGTGCTATTGATTATACATATAAAATATGTAATACATGACTAAAGTACTCATTATTCTCTACAAAAAAGTCCCCGAGGGAATATATCTAACTATCATAATATTTAAGTCACAATAGTAGTCTAGGTATAATGTTTATAACTTTCCTCGATTTTAGCTTGCACTATCCCATTTTCTTTGGCGTTTTCCTCTCCAGACAAGGGTTGCCTGGAAGAGATTGCTTTTGCAATAAGGCCGCCTTTGCACCTTGTACTTATTTTCTTTTGTTGTATTTCAACCATTATTTCTTGTTGTGCAATAAAGTATTTTCTATTCTATTCTATTCTAATAGTAGCTTTTGTGTTCTAAAATTTAATTAGATCGCCTTTACTATCGTATAGTATTAATTTTTCCTTACTAATACATTATTATGAATGCGAAAGTGTGTTTGTTTGTTAGTTTGTCCGTCAATCAACCTGCAACAAAGCTACGGATTGACGTGATTTTTTGGATAGGTATAGTTCAGAATCTAGAGTGTGACATAGACATCCCGGAAAATCAAAGAGTTCTCGCGAGATTTTAAAAACTAAATCTACGTGGACGAAGTCGCGGGCATCAGTTAGTTACTTATATTGCAAAGTCCGATGACGTTCCGATGTTTTGGATTGAAAATCTTTGAACGTCTTCGGTTTGCGAGGAAGGTTTTTTTAAAGAAGTAAGAAAAGCTTTGTCCGTCAGTGCGTGCGACCGGCGCTCGCTGGTGTCGGTCGCGTCGGGCGTATACGAGGAGATCTCGGAGGAGCCGCGGCCGCGCGCGCGCGAAGAGCCCACCTACGAGTCCGTGGCCGACTGCATCTACGCCACCATGCGGCGCTCCGGCAAGCGCCACCCGCCGCCGCCGCTGCCGCCCCGCCACCCCTACCAGTGAGTGCGCCAGCCACCGCACAGCGCGGTGAACTGCCCCTACCCCACCCTCCCGGACACACTAGGCCTTTACATACCTTAGGCCTTCACTAGGCTGTTGAAGGGGGATAGTGGCCTCCGTTTTCACAGCACAAGCAAAGGCTCGCATTGCAAGAACTATCCCACTAATATTTTAAATGTGAAAGTGTGTTTTCGTTCAATCAAGCTGCAATGGATTATGGAGCTACTGATCGACGTGATTTTTGCATGGGTACAGTTGAAAAGCGAAAACCTACTTTTTATCCCGGAAAGTCAAAGAGTTCCCGCGGTATTTTAAAAACTAAATCCACGCGGACGAACTATCATATCGGGCATCAGCTAGTAAGTCTAGTAACTAATACATTGTTGTCCGCAGCACGCTGAAGCTGGGCGAGTCGTGGAGCAGCCGCGCGGGCGGCGCCGGCGACGCGGGCGTCACGCGCCACTCGTCGCTGGGCTCACTGCACCACAAGCCGGCGCGCCCCGCCAAGCCCTTCAGCGTGTTCAGGTAAACGCGCGGTGAAAGGTCATCATCAGCGACCCATCAACGGCTACAGAGCGCAGGTCGTCAATACAGTATACTGTGAAGTATGCTTACTTTTAGTTTGCTATACAACCAGTATAGCAAACTAAAAAGGAACGTGCGTTCCGTTTTAAACAGTGTTTAAAACGGAACGCAGTCCAGTATACTGTCATCAGTGTCATCCCCATTTCATTTTTTCAAATCTGCGGTTCTGTTTTTTGATCACGTGATCAAAGTACTGAAAGCACCTTGTCTCGAAAGAAAAATGGCGGCGAGATATGACGCCATACATTTCCCTAGGGTACTGCGTCTTGGAAAGTCGAAAGAAACGAAGTCGAAAGAAACGAATTTTTCACCACTGAGAGTGCTCTCGTGGTGGTGATAGCGAGTGATAAAGTAATAGTGGCGCCATCTATGTTGTGAGAAGTGAATTAAATTAACTTAATCTTAAACACTGTGCAAAAGTTAGTAACTAATAATATAATACTATTAAACGGTCAGAAAACAAATTATTCAGCCAATCTTATTTCCTCTGATCGCAGAAAAAGACTGAAAAGCGACTCGCGCATAGCGACATCGCCTAAATCGGACACCTCCAAAGAAAACAAGGACGTGGAGACGAAGAAAAAGAAGTTCGACTTCACGCCCACCCGGGACATCTTCAAGAGCTTCAAGGTCAGCCGCAAGGCGAAGAGCAAGAACTCGGGCCTCGCGAAGGGGGAGACCAAGAGCTGCGAGTTTCTGGACGAGACGCAACACGTCGCCGCCAACCGCTGCTCCAAGTCCGTCGAATGTTTGGAGGGAAACGACGGGTGAGAATCCAAAATCATCATCATTTTCAGCAACCCATTAAAATTTAAAAATAAATCAGAATTCAAAACTATTTCACGTAGGCCAAACTGTGGCTCTTATGACTCGTCATGACTCTACCACCGGTTCGAAAAGCGGATTCTGCTGAGAAGAGCCGGCAACAAACTCAGCAGTTGCTCTTTAAAAAAAAACATTTTACAATATTATGTAGTAGGTATTACATTGTAATAAGCTTTTTATATTATCTTGCTGCTTGTGGGCAGCTTGTGGGCAGCTGGATGTCAAGCCGGTTTAACCCACGCAACTTTGTTAGAATAGATTATAATATTTCCACAATGAGGGGAAGTTCCAAAAAAAAACCTTCTACTATTCAATTCATGTTGACGGGCAGGCAGAAAGTAGCCCCACTCCCGCCGGCGGCTCACATTATATATGCCATTAATGGCTCACTACTGAGCGCAGATCTCCTCTCAGAGAAGCGTTATACGCCATAGTCCACCACGCTGGTCCAATGCGAATTGGCGGATGTCACACTCCTTCTAGAACATTATGGAGAACTCTCAGGTGTGCAGGTTTCCTCACGATGTTTTCCCTTCACCGTTGAAGCAAGTGATATAAACGTACATAACTTCAAAAAGTCAAAGGTGCGTACCCAGGATCTAACCAGCGATCCCCCGAATAGGAGATCACAGTAGAATAGAATAGAATAGAAATGTTTTTATTCAAATAAACTTTTTTACAAGTGCTTTTGAATCGTCGATGAGTCTACCACTAGTTCCGAATGCCCTTCCTGCCGAGAAGAACCAGCAAGAAACTCGGCGGTTGCTCTTTTCAAAACAAGTTTACAATAAAATAGATGCTTTGCTATGTATGCAGTGTTTCCACAATGAGGGGACATGACAAGTTCCACAAAAGCATACCTAATTATAATTCAACACATGTTAAGACGGGCAGACAGAAAGTAGGCATTCCCACCGGTGGAACCCGTTCACGAGCATGACGCATGACCCAGCCATTGATTCTTTCAACCATATTTGAGGGAACGTACCTAACACAGTCCTAACCACCTATCACTACCACTCATTGAAGTGAAAACTTGGCGCACCGCACACACATTTATACGTGGGTAGTAAGTTAGGCTGATCCGTCACGCTCTGAGGTGATAGGCTCGATCGGGTGAACTCGGGACCGCCGAGTGTACCCGAGCGAGAAAGATACAGTCAGCTGCTCTTCTGTTGTCTCTCTCATCTCATCTATCGTCATCTCACTACATCATCATCTCACTACGTGAGAATGAGTGAGACTGAACTGTCATATATAAATTGATTACAGTATATTGATTAGATTAATTAGAGTATATAAATTGATTGCGATTGCCAATGAAGTTTTCACTTCTGCCGTGCGGTCTTAAGCACACTGTTTTTTTTATAGATTCGACGAATTTGACGGCAACATCTCCCTATCAGTCACCGAAGAGCCGACAGTGGACTTCGACCCGCAAGACTTGCTGCAGCTGATACTCTGCCCAGACCTCAACAAAGTGCGGTTAAAGGACCCGCCGTGCCTGCACGAGCGCTGCGACTGTGAGGGTGACTACATGCCCATGTCGCCCATCGTTCCCCCGCCCATAGAGCACCAGTACATGGTGATGTCGCCGCGGACCAATCTCGCCTGAACCGCGTACTTCTAGTCCCGAGAGCTTAAAGCTGCTCGCAAACTGCAGCGGGCCGCAATGCTTCACCCGCCGCAAACAATGGGTTTCACCCTTATACTCAAAATTCCAAATTTTTCATTTCATGTAGGTCCTGTTTATGGCTTTTATAACAAGTCAGGTACGGAAAGCAGATTCTGTTGAGGAAAGCTGGCAAAAAACTAAGTTGGTCTTTTTTAAATGCAAAGTGTTACATTGGGGCTAATTCTGATGCAACCAATCTTTAATGTGAACTAAATTGATAGTTCTAATCTTTTGCTAACCTTTTCCGCTGGGAGTATTTTGTGAAAGGAATAGCACGAGATTTAGACCGGTTAATCTAGGTTGTATGTAAAAGAATAACCTACAATAATATGTAACTACAAGTACATCAAAATTAGCAAATAATCTGACTATACAAAATGGTGTATGTTCATTATGGATTGTCGAATCGAATGCGTGTGTGATTATGTATGTTTATTTACACGTTTAATTGAATAGAAAAGTTTTCCATTCAAATAAACTTGTCAATAACTTTGTCAAGGTTTGGAATGCCCACCGAGAAGTAGTTGACCAATAATAATTTGTCAAGGAACTGCGTTTCTTGCGGCGCGTGCGTTGGTTGCGGCTCGAGCTGTACTATGCGATCAGCTTTAAATTACACCAGGTAATAGGTATGTGATATTTGGATGGTAAGGTTAGTACGAGTAGTTGAGTAGCGCTAGTTGAATTTGACTTGGCTGTCGTCAGAATTATCTACCCCTAATACGAGCTATACAGTCAACGGAAACGAAATTCGATGTCGAGTTCGATACATCTACTGAGCGCCGCTAACGAAAACTTAAAATCAAATCGGTAAAACAGAATGTGGGACTTTTAAACAAGGTGCTTTTTAGATTTATTTTAGAACTTTGACGGTATAATATCGAATTTCACATGTACGAATAAGTTTTCGAAACGTATGCTCGTTTAAACTGAAGGTTTCTTTTTGATGAATTTTTTGTCTGATTTTTTTTTCCAAAAAATACAGTTCATATCGTAGTCTGGATATCTCATTAACATACATAACATACATATGTAGGATCATACATATACAAATCCTTAAGTAAATTGTGATCCTTTTCTACGGTAAACTTTATGAAAGGTATGCTTAAACCTGTCAATTTGGTTAAGTATTTGTGTACAATTAAATTACCCTCACATAAAGAGCATGCTATGCGTTCAGCATTTATCATGATATTTGGATCTACAAATTCTAAAAAGTTAATTTTAAAATACCAATAATCTTCAATAGGCAATTTCTGTACATAATTCTTAACAAATTTTGCTCAACTTTTTAACAATACCTAATTATGTAATTTAACCATAAAAAATATTTAAATTTTTGTATTTTTTTGTACTGAAGTATAAAAAAAGAATATTTTTATTTTTATATGAGATTTTTTTTAAAAGAACTTTAAAAAATCAAAAGATTTAGTATTCAAAATTATTACATAAATAGAAGTTGCTTTTGAAAGTTTTTTTGTTATTTAAAAATTAACTCTGTTTAATATTATATTAAGCATTATGGATCTCATGTAATTTTTAATATTATATTGAACATAATATATATTGTGGTACAAATATGTATCACAATAAATATTGAGCGTGTAACACGCCCTTAAGAATGATGTTTCGTAAGGCAACCAAAGTTTAGGGCAATTTTAGCATAGACGTGACGTTGCGAATTGCGATGGACATGATCACTTGATCGTGTGAAAAAGACTGAAGGATAAGACTTGATCGTTTATGTAATACAAATTAACTAACATTTGTGTTTAGCAAATAGTGAACTCGATTTAGTCAGCTTTGCCTCTGACCAAAAAGCTGACGGTAAATTCTAAAGCTGACCAAATTAGCTTATGATAAATGGAATTACCAATTACGGTCACGAATTAGGGATGCCTTTCTTGAATAATTGTTAACGACAACTTAAAACTTAAGCTACAAGGGTGCCAAACGCGCCCTAGATTGAGAATAGTCCACAAGAATCTCTGCCAGATATTCTTCTTTTTATCGTCACCATTTTAAAATATCGTTTTTCCCAAGATGACAAAAACCTTTCCATGGTTTTTTTCATTAAAAAGTTCTAATATTGTTTTCTTGAGATTAATCTAATGGGATCCCAAATCCTACCGCATATCAACTTTCGTGACTAATACTGTGTAATAATTAGAAGGAGCATTAATTATTGATAACATTGTGTTCCTTATAATCAAGCAAGCTACAGTAAATTTAAATAAAATGCAGCTTTATTTTTCAAGGTATACGGCTTAATTTGCGCTGACGTGTTGTGATATTTAACTTAGTGAAGTATATATAGAGCTAAAAAGGCTTTTTGTTGATTTTGATGGAGACGGCGTTTGTCGATAAGAGAAAAGAAAAAATTGTCTCCTGTCTCGATTCCAAAACGCAGTCTCCGGTGTGTTAAATGTGAAAAAGTTGGAGCGACATGTTGAAAATTTTTGGACGAACGTATAGGTATAGTTGTTTTCGCATTTTTGAAGTATACACACGCTAGGATGTTTAGCTTTACTTGTATTGCAATTTTTATAGTCTATGAGGCCTATTTCACCATCCTCACGTAAAAAACGACTAAATTATCGGGTACGGTCGATTTCAGACCAACACCACAACACATACACCCTAACGGGGTATGTTTAAAGAATCTGCAGCTGAAATAAATAAATAAATAAGATTGTGGCCAACCTACCATCCGCCATTTTCTTTTTTTTTTTTCAAAATGGCGGCTGCTCATAAAATCTATAAGCTGGCCTCAATGCAAATAGTTATTGTACGAGACAGAATCTTCTCAAGCGTCACGCTTCGTCACGTCACGACAAGACTGATATTTCGGAAACGTGACGCTTCTGATGTCTGATACAATAGTTGTCAGTATGATGTCCTCTATTGAATACAGGTTTTATGCGTACGCTGTTTTGAAAAATAAACAAAATGGTGGACAGTAGACCAGGGGGTCTATCGCGTAACTTTTTCTCAGTCCTTAAAGGACTGTATCAATGTCAAAATATGATTTTGGGCTTCTCCTATTGGCCAAAACCATGTTTTGAAATTGAAATAGTCCTTTAAGGACAGCGATAAAAGTTACGCGATCGCCAGGCAGGCTCCATGCTGAAATATTGAGTTTTACGTTTTTGTAGTGACAATCTAACAAAATTTCATTAATTCGTCGGTTAAAGTTTATTTGGGGATGAAATAGGCCCTATGAGGCATAGGTCGAATTTCACATTCTAAATATGACCAACATATTTTATAGAATATAGTATGTAAGACTGTAAGTACTTAACTGTGCTTATACGTTAAGATGTAATTCTTATTGTATTTTCGATGTTTGTCATTAAAATAAAAGCGATCTCTTATTCTCTCAAGACTTCTGCTTACTGATAAGTAATTAATTATACATCTAGTAAAATGTTCATAATATATTAAGTCTACATTACACTGTGTTTTCAATATAGCTTTACATGAGTATCATAAAGAACAAAGGCAAGGGTCCATACTTCAGTTTACCTGAAATCGATTCGAAGCGTCTATACATGAAAAATTGTTTAAACCGTAGAAATTCACTGAGATTTTTCGTTTGAGGAACTCACAAACAAAAGATATTAACAACTTTATATGTATTTTGAGGTTATATAAATATGTAGATAGTTAGATATAAAAACGTAATCGTAATTCCTATTTCCATGTTATTTTAAGTTCTAATTTGACAATGGGATGTGTTACTTAGTAGTCTCTAGAACTCTCTACGTAGACAAACTTGAATTTCCGGGCGAGCAATGTCATCAAGCAAAGATCCAAACTCAAAGCGCGATATGAATTAATCAGATTCATTCATTCAGGTCATTATTTATTAGTTATTTAACCAAGGCAAAAAATGTAAAACTAATTTCATTTATAAAACGAACTAATTTAAATACTTTGTTTTGTATAAATAGTATTCGTAGACGCCTCCTAAAACATTCAGGTACAATTCTGCCATTGTTCTTTAATATACTAAATCTTACTGAGGATATCACAAAAATATATCAAGATAGAACAGTTACACCATTGTTTTACCAAGAATGCCGTCCGTGCTACTTGAAAATATTGAAATAAACGCACGCTTGTGATAGAAAATGCCTCCTTTTTGAGATTGAATTTCAAGCGTCTATTTCGATTAATTAGTGATGATGGCATAGCATTTATACCTGCGGGGTTTTATTTTATTTGAAAAATGCTTTGCACAATATTGCAAAGTAGGTATAGGCACGCGAGGTTTTTCCGTTCTATCTTGAATATTTCTGTGGAGGATATCGAGGGCCGATTAACGTTATTTTTGATAACATGAAGCGTTGCGTTGTTTAGTATGGAACTATAGACGAGATTTGAAATCTTTATACTTTGGCAGATTAAGGTTACTCACGTGTCACGTCTTTTAAGGATGGAACCACATTTGTGAGGATCGATTCGGATTTTGCCCATACAAAACTGTCATTTTCCATACATTCGTGTACGCATCGAAAAGCCGATTTGATCCGTACACGACTCTATGGAATTTGACAGTTTTCTATGGGCGAAATCCGAAACGATCCTCACAAATGTGGTTCCACCCTAACATGGACTGTTACTTTCAAGATAACATTAGCTGTGCGTAAATCTGTCATGGAGTATGGATAAATCAAATTATGACATTTTACCAAAACTTAATTCTCGTATTAAGGCCAGTGCCACATTGGTAAATTGGTAATATGATTGAGAAGCGACAGCGACGCGATAAATTGTGTCCGCATTGCAGTGGTGATAAATTTTAAATAAGTTTTTTTCAGTGCGGATACTTTTATTAGAATTAAAACAATTTAAATATAACGAACGATATAAGCTACGTCGCTTAGTTGATGCGGCTACCGCATATAAATGTATGTGTATAATATGAGTTTGAAGGAAATAACTATCAAATTGTTTTTTTACTAATGCAGCAACGGTTTAATGGATGCACATAATACAGTACTCATAGACATATCCACAAATCTCTAAGGTTTTTTCGGACCAATTATTAGATGATTTCAGGGTATTTTTGCTAGAACTTGAAAATAGTTACGCTCATAATTATAAGAGTTGATTGCCACCAGAAATTATTGCGAAAAACATATTTATGGTTATGTTCCCTACTGATACAATACTCTTGTGTATTTGATATTTATCTCGTGATGTATATTATTAAGACTGGTAAGATGGCCTACATTATATACTAAATATGAATTGTTCAAAACTTGACTAACATGTGGCGACAATGCAAACGTCGCGCGGTGTCGCCAGACATGTCGCGCGAATCTTTAAACAATGTCGCGAATGAGTGAGAACACGGCTTTACCTTGTAATGATTCCACTGTACGATAAATTTGAATGCTGCTGTCCACTATTTATCCTTCTTCTTCTTCGTCTTCTTTATCAACCTATAGACGTCCACTGCTGGACAAAGGTCTCCTGCATGGACTTCCACAGGCTTCGGTCTTGCGCCGCTTGAATCCACCACCATTTATAGATAATGGTAAATTCGAAAATTCTTAGCTTACTTATGACCTATTTTCTAATCGGCTTTTGACCGACGACTCATCGTAAAATAGCAAGTACTTATTACTATGTATGTATATGCCTCTTATATAGTGTCAATTGTTTTTATACCTAGTTCTGAAATACCTAAGTACGGAAAAGCAAGATTGATGAATAAAACTTGTCTATGTGATATACTTACGAAGTTTGTCTAAAAAAAATTTTGTATTGTTTTCTAGTAAGTATACCTACCCATCATGAGTGTAAAGTTTTGCCGGCCGTATTTACGCTTAGGTTAATTTACAACACGTATATTTATGTTTTCCTATTTTAAACTTAAATAGGAAAACATAAAGTACTTTAATTTCAATACGTTTAAAAGGTAAATAATAAATTTGGTATTATTTTTTCTTGTTTGAAGTGTTTTGTTACTTATTAATATTCAAAGAATTTTGGAGTTCATTCATTTATTATTTCGATTTTACAGATTTCGATTTACCTTTTTAATCGTGATTTTTATCCGCCTTTTATTCATAGATTAAAACTAAATTTAATTTAAAAAAAATTGTTTATTCCTATGTATATTCCTTGTTCTCATAAGTTAAGCTTATTTGGAGGGAAGAGGGTAATATTAGTCAAGTTTAGCGTGACCAAAATTTTTTTCGGTAAGGTAGGCGCGTTATTCGGTCAAGCCAAGCCTACAAATAGGCTTTCTTAATTCAAAAGAATAGTTTAGTTCAGTGTCTCATTAAAAAGTTTTTTTTTAAGTAAACAATTGTTTATATTTTGTTCCATTTATTTTATGGGTAAGGATCTGTTAAGTTGATTAAGTTGTATAAAATTGCATTTTGCATCAGAACCAAATACTGTGTTGTATGTAAAGTTGGCAGTTAGTCTATTTAATGATTTAGACGACCTATTAGTATTATTGTATTATTTAAATAAAGTTTGTACGTGTATTTTTGTCTTTTATTTTATTATTATTTCAAAAGGAATCCTTACATTGAATTGAATACGTAGTAAATTATTTATTTATTTTAATTGGGCACATAAGCAGGTAGGTAATAAATAATAATACAAAGTAATATAAAATATTACAACAGTTTTTATTTATAAAATCTTAGTGCTAAGCATTTTCAAGTCGTGAAAATTATACAATTTTACAAAAAGGTACATTACAATTGCATTACATACAGGCTTAGATTAATTACTCATAGATCGGAAGTTTCTAACAAAGTTCCGCTCCAAACATAGGCTCAAAACAAGCAATGTGTGAGTGCCATGTAACTATTTTCTGTATTGGTACTGTAAATTACGTTTTTGATGGTTATTGTGATGAATTATGACACCTTTTCACAGCACTGTACGTTATTTTTTAATAATTTCTGAGCTCGTCGTACTAACGCGACGATACTGCGTAGGAATATGCTTTCGACTATTGCGCTTCTAGGAGTATTTATTCTAAGCGTACAGGTTACATAAACACATTATTATGATTTTGATTGGTAACGCAGTCATGAATTATATTACGGAATGCTATTTATTCAATTTAAAAAATAAAAATTCAATGAAATAATTATGGTGATAAAAAGCTCTGAAAAATAAATACATTATTATGAATGCGAAAGTGTGTTTGTTTGTTAGTTTGTCCGTCAATCAACCTGCAACAAAGCTACGGATTGACGTGATTTTTTGGATAGGTATAGTTCAGAATCTAGAGTGTGACATAGACATCCCGGAAAATCAAAGAGTTCTCGCGAGATTTTAAAAACTAAATCTACGTGGACGAAGTCGCGGGCATCAGTTAGTTACTTATATTGCAAAGTCCGATGACGTTCCGATGTTTTGGATTGAAAATCTTTGAACGTCTTCGGTTTGCGAGGAAGGTTTTTTTAAAGAAGTAAGAAAAGCTTTGTCCGTCAGTGCGTGCGACCGGCGCTCGCTGGTGTCGGTCGCGTCGGGCGTATACGAGGAGATCTCGGAGGAGCCGCGGCCGCGCGCGCGCGAAGAGCCCACCTACGAGTCCGTGGCCGACTGCATCTACGCCACCATGCGGCGCTCCGGCAAGCGCCACCCGCCGCCGCCGCTGCCGCCCCGCCACCCCTACCAGTGAGTGCGCCAGCCACCGCACAGCGCGGTGAACTGCCCCTACCCCACCCTCCCGGACACACTAGGCCTTTACATACCTTAGGCCTTCACTAGGCTGTTGAAGGGGGATAGTGGCCTCCGTTTTCACAGCACAAGCAAAGGCTCGCATTGCAAGAACTATCCCACTAATATTTTAAATGTGAAAGTGTGTTTTCGTTCAATCAAGCTGCAATGGATTATGGAGCTACTGATCGACGTGATTTTTGCATGGGTACAGTTGAAAAGCGAAAACCTACTTTTTATCCCGGAAAGTCAAAGAGTTCCCGCGGTATTTTAAAAACTAAATCCACGCGGACGAACTATCATATCGGGCATCAGCTAGTAAGTCTAGTAACTAATACATTGTTGTCCGCAGCACGCTGAAGCTGGGCGAGTCGTGGAGCAGCCGCGCGGGCGGCGCCGGCGACGCGGGCGTCACGCGCCACTCGTCGCTGGGCTCGCTGCACCACAAGCCGGCGCGCCCCGCCAAGCCCTTCAGCGTGTTCAGGTAAACGCGCGGTGAAAGGTCATCATCAGCGACCCATCAACGGCTACAGAGCGCAGGTCGTCAATACAGTATACTGTGAAGTATGCTTACTTTTAGTTTGCTATACAACCAGTATAGCAAACTAAAAAGGAACGTGCGTTCCGTTTTAAACAGTGTTTAAAACGGAACGCAGTCCAGTATACTGTCATCAGTGTCATCCCCATTTCATTTTTTCAAATCTGCGGTTCTGTTTTTTGATCACGTGATCAAAGTACTGAAAGCACCTTGTCTCGAAAGAAAAATGGCGGCGAGATATGACGTCATACATTTCCCTAGGGTACTGCGTCTTGGAAAGTCGAAAGAAACGAAGTCGAAAGAAACGAATTTTTCACCACTGAGAGTGCTCTCGTGGTGGTGATAGCGAGTGATAAAGTAATAGTGGCGCCATCTATGTTGTGAGAAGTGAATTAAATTAACTTAATCTTAAACACTGTGCAAAAGTTAGTAACTAATAATATAATACTATTAAACGGTCAGAAAACAAATTATTCAGCCAATCTTATTTCCTCTGATCGCAGAAAAAGACTGAAAAGCGACTCGCGCATAGCGACATCGCCTAAATCGGACACCTCCAAAGAAAACAAGGACGTGGAGACGAAGAAAAAGAAGTTCGACTTCACGCCCACCCGGGACATCTTCAAGAGCTTCAAGGTCAGCCGCAAGGCGAAGAGCAAGAACTCGGGCCTCGCGAAGGGGGAGACCAAGAGCTGCGAGTTTCTGGACGAGACGCAACACGTCGCCGCCAACCGCTGCTCCAAGTCCGTCGAATGTTTGGAGGGAAACGACGGGTGAGAATCCAAAATCATCATCATTTTCAGCAACCCATTAAAATTTAAAAATAAATCAGAATTCAAAACTATTTCACGTAGGCCAAACTGTGGCTCTTATGACTCGTCATGACTCTACCACCGGTTCGAAAAGCGGATTCTGCTGAGAAGAGCCGGCAACAAACTCAGCAGTTGCTCTTTAAAAAAAAACATTTTACAATATTATGTAGTAGGTATTACATTGTAATAAGCTTTTTATATTATCTTGCTGCTTGTGGGCAGCTTGTGGGCAGCTGGATGTCAAGCCGGTTTAACCCACGCAACTTTGTTAGAATAGATTATAATATTTCCACAATGAGGGGAAGTTCCAAAAAAAAACCTTCTACTATTCAATTCATGTTGACGGGCAGGCAGAAAGTAGCCCCACTCCCGCCGGCGGCTCACATTATATATGCCATTAATGGCTCACTACTGAGCGCAGATCTCCTCTCAGAGAAGCGTTATACGCCATAGTCCACCACGCTGGTCCAATGCGAATTGGCGGATGTCACACTCCTTCTAGAACATTATGGAGAACTCTCAGGTGTGCAGGTTTCCTCACGATGTTTTCCCTTCACCGTTGAAGCAAGTGATATAAACGTACATAACTTCAAAAAGTCAAAGGTGCGTACCCAGGATCTAACCAGCGATCCCCCGAATAGGAGATCACAGTAGAATAGAATAGAATAGAAATGTTTTTATTCAAATAAACTTTTTTACAAGTGCTTTTGAATCGTCGATGAGTCTACCACTAGTTCCGAATGCCCTTCCTGCCGAGAAGAACCAGCAAGAAACTCGGCGGTTGCTCTTTTCAAAACAAGTTTACAATAAAATAGATGCTTTGCTATGTATGCAGTGTTTCCACAATGAGGGGACATGACAAGTTCCACAAAAGCATACCTAATTATAATTCAACACATGTTAAGACGGGCAGACAGAAAGTAGGCATTCCCACCGGTGGAACCCGTTCACGAGCATGACGCATGACCCAGCCATTGATTCTTTCAACCATATTTGAGGGAACGTACCTAACACAGTCCTAACCACCTATCACTACCACTCATTGAAGTGAAAACTTGGCGCACCGCACACACATTTATACGTGGGTAGTAAGTTAGGCTGATCCGTCACGCTCTGAGGTGATAGGCTCGATCGGGTGAACTCGGGACCGCCGAGTGTACCCGAGCGAGAAAGATACAGTCAGCTGCTCTTCTGTTGTCTCTCTCATCTCATCTATCGTCATCTCACTACATCATCATCTCACTACGTGAGAATGAGTGAGACTGAACTGTCATATATAAATTGATTACAGTATATTGATTAGATTAATTAGAGTATATAAATTGATTGCGATTGCCAATGAAGTTTTCACTTCTGCCGTGCGGTCTTAAGCACACTGTTTTTTTTATAGATTCGACGAATTTGACGGCAACATCTCCCTATCAGTCACCGAAGAGCCGACAGTGGACTTCGACCCGCAAGACTTGCTGCAGCTGATACTCTGCCCAGACCTCAACAAAGTGCGGTTAAAGGACCCGCCGTGCCTGCACGAGCGCTGCGACTGTGAGGGTGACTACATGCCCATGTCGCCCATCGTTCCCCCGCCCATAGAGCACCAGTACATGGTGATGTCGCCGCGGACCAATCTCGCCTGAACCGCGTACTTCTAGTCCCGAGAGCTTAAAGCTGCTCGCAAACTGCAGCGGGCCGCAATGCTTCACCCGCCGCAAACAATGGGTTTCACCCTTATACTCAAAATTCCAAATTTTTCATTTCATGTAGGTCCTGTTTATGGCTTTTATAACAAGTCAGGTACGGAAAGCAGATTCTGTTGAGGAAAGCTGGCAAAAAACTAAGTTGGTCTTTTTTAAATGCAAAGTGTTACATTGGGGCTAATTCTGATGCAACCAATCTTTAATGTGAACTAAATTGATAGTTCTAATCTTTTGCTAACCTTTTCCGCTGGGAGTATTTTGTGAAAGGAATAGCACGAGATTTAGACCGGTTAATCTAGGTTGTATGTAAAAGAATAACCTACAATAATATGTAACTACAAGTACATCAAAATTAGCAAATAATCTGACTATACAAAATGGTGTATGTTCATTATGGATTGTCGAATCGAATGCGTGTGTGATTATGTATGTTTATTTACACGTTTAATTGAATAGAAAAGTTTTCCATTCAAATAAACTTGTCAATAACTTTGTCAAGGTTTGGAATGCCCACCGAGAAGTAGTTGACCAATAATAATTTGTCAAGGAACTGCGTTTCTTGCGGCGCGTGCGTTGGTTGCGGCTCGAGCTGTACTATGCGATCAGCTTTAAATTACACCAGGTAATAGGTATGTGATATTTAGATGGTAAGGTTAGTACGAGTAGTTGAGTAGCGCTAGTTGAATTTGACTTGGCTGTCGTCAGAATTATCTACCCCTAATACGAGCTATACAGTCAACGGAAACGAAATTCGATGTCGAGTTCGATACATCTACTGAGCGCCGCTAACGAAAACTTAAAATCAAATCGGTAAAACAGAATGTGGGACTTTTAAACAAGGTGCTTTTTAGATTTATTTTAGAACTTTGACGGTATAATATCGAATTTCACATGTACGAATAAGTTTTCGAAACGTATGCTCGTTTAAACTGAAGGTTTCTTTTTGATGAATTTTTTGTCTGATTTTTTTTTCCAAAAAATACAGTTCATATCGTAGTCTGGATATCTCATTAACATACATAACATACATATGTAGGATCATACATATACAAATCCTTAAGTAAATTGTGATCCTTTTCTACGGTAAACTTTATGAAAGGTATGCTTAAACCTGTCAATTTGGTTAAGTATTTGTGTACAATTAAATTACCCTCACATAAAGAGCATGCTATGCGTTCAGCATTTATCATGATATTTGGATCTACAAATTCTAAAAAGTTAATTTTAAAATACCAATAATCTTCAATAGGCAATTTCTGTACATAATTCTTAACAAATTTTGCTCAACTTTTTAACAATACCTAATTATGTAATTTAACCATAAAAAATATTTAAATTTTTGTATTTTTTTGTACTGAAGTATAAAAAAAGAATATTTTTATTTTTATATGAGATTTTTTTTAAAAGAACTTTAAAAAATCAAAAGATTTAGTATTCAAAATTATTACATAAATAGAAGTTGCTTTTGAAAGTTTTTTTGTTATTTAAAAATTAACTCTGTTTAATATTATATTAAGCATTATGGATCTCATGTAATTTTTAATATTATATTGAACATAATATATATTGTGGTACAAATATGTATCACAATAAATATTGAGCGTGTAACACGCCCTTAAGAATGATGTTTCGTAAGGCAACCAAAGTTTAGGGCAATTTTAGCATAGACGTGACGTTGCGAATTGCGATGGACATGATCACTTGATCGTGTGAAAAAGACTGAAGGATAAGACTTGATCGTTTATGTAATACAAATTAACTAACATTTGTGTTTAGCAAATAGTGAACTCGATTTAGTCAGCTTTGCCTCTGACCAAAAAGCTGACGGTAAATTCTAAAGCTGACCAAATTAGCTTATGATAAATGGAATTACCAATTACGGTCACGAATTAGGGATGCCTTTCTTGAATAATTGTTAACGACAACTTAAAACTTAAGCTACAAGGGTGCCAAACGCGCCCTAGATTGAGAATAGTCCACAAGAATCTCTGCCAGATATTCTTCTTTTTATCGTCACCATTTTAAAATATCGTTTTTCCCAAGATGACAAAAACCTTTCCATGGTTTTTTTCATTAAAAAGTTCTAATATTGTTTTCTTGAGATTAATCTAATGGGATCCCAAATCCTACCGCATATCAACTTTCGTGACTAATACTGTGTAATAATTAGAAGGAGCATTAATTATTGATAACATTGTGTTCCTTATAATCAAGCAAGCTACAGTAAATTTAAATAAAATGCAGCTTTATTTTTCAAGGTATACGGCTTAATTTGCGCTGACGTGTTGTGATATTTAACTTAGTGAAGTATATATAGAGCTAAAAAGGCTTTTTGTTGATTTTGATGGAGACGGCGTTTGTCGATAAGAGAAAAGAAAAAATTGTCTCCTGTCTCGATTCCAAAACGCAGTCTCCGGTGTGTTAAATGTGAAAAAGTTGGAGCGACATGTTGAAAATTTTTGGACGAACGTATAGGTATAGTTGTTTTCGCATTTTTGAAGTATACACACGCTAGGATGTTTAGCTTTACTTGTATTGCAATTTTTATAGTCTATGAGGCCTATTTCACCATCCTCACGTAAAAAACGACTAAATTATCGGGTACGGTCGATTTCAGACCAACACCACAACACATACACCCTAACGGGGTATGTTTAAAGAATCTGCAGCTGAAATAAATAAATAAATAAGATTGTGGCCAACCTACCATCCGCCATTTTCTTTTTTTTTTTCAAAATGGCGGCTGCTCATAAAATCTATAAGCTGGCCTCAATGCAAATAGTTATTGTACGAGACAGAATCTTCTCAAGCGTCACGCTTCGTCACGTCACGACAAGACTGATATTTCGGAAACGTGACGCTTCTGATGTCTGATACAATAGTTGTCAGTATGATGTCCTCTATTGAATACAGCCTGGCGATCGCGTAACTTTTACCGCTGTCCTTAAAGGACTATTTCAATGTCAAAAGATGGTTTTGGCCAATAAGAGAAGCCCAAAATCATATTTTGACATTGATGCAGTCCTTTAAGGACTGAGAAAAAGTTACGCGATAGACCCCCGGGTTTTATGCGTACGCTGTTTTGAAAAATAAACAAAATGGTGGACAGTAGACCAGGGGGTCTATCGCGTAACTTTTTCTCAGTCCTTAAAGGACTGTATCAATGTCAAAATATGATTTTGGGCTTCTCCTATTGGCCAAAACCATGTTTTGAAATTGAAATAGTCCTTTAAGGACAGCGATAAAAGTTACGCGATCGCCAGGCAGGCTCCATGCTGAAATATTGAGTTTTACGTTTTTGTAGTGACAATCTAACAAAATTTCATTAATTCGTCGGTTAAAGTTTATTTGGGGATGAAATAGGCCCTATGAGGCATAGGTCGAATTTCACATTCTAAATATGACCAACATATTTTATAGAATATAGTATGTAAGACTGTAAGTACTTAACTGTGCTTATACGTTAAGATGTAATTCTTATTGTATTTTCGATGTTTGTCATTAAAATAAAAGCGATCTCTTATTCTCTCAAGACTTCTGCTTACTGATAAGTAATTAATTATACATCTAGTAAAATGTTCATAATATATTAAGTCTACATTACACTGTGTTTTCAATATAGCTTTACATGAGTATCATAAAGAACAAAGGCAAGGGTCCATACTTCAGTTTACCTGAAATCGATTCGAAGCGTCTATACATGAAAAATTGTTTAAACCGTAGAAATTCACTGAGATTTTTCGTTTGAGGAACTCACAAACAAAAGATATTAACAACTTTATATGTATTTTGAGGTTATATAAATATGTAGATAGTTAGATATAAAAACGTAATCGTAATTCCTATTTCCATGTTATTTTAAGTTCTAATTTGACAATGGGATGTGTTACTTAGTAGTCTCTAGAACTCTCTACGTAGACAAACTTGAATTTCCGGGCGAGCAATGTCATCAAGCAAAGATCCAAACTCAAAGCGCGATATGAATTAATCAGATTCATTCATTCAGGTCATTATTTATTAGTTATTTAACCAAGGCAAAAAATGTAAAACTAATTTCATTTATAAAACGAACTAATTTAAATACTTTGTTTTGTATAAATAGTATTCGTAGACGCCTCCTAAAACATTCAGGTACAATTCTGCCATTGTTCTTTAATATACTAAATCTTACTGAGGATATCACAAAAATATATCAAGATAGAACAGTTACACCATTGTTTTACCAAGAATGCCGTCCGTGCTACTTGAAAATATTGAAATAAACGCACGCTTGTGATAGAAAATGCCTCCTTTTTGAGATTGAATTTCAAGCGTCTATTTCGATTAATTAGTGATGATGGCATAGCATTTATACCTGCGGGGTTTTATTTTATTTGAAAAATGCTTTGCACAATATTGCAAAGTAGGTATAGGCACGCGAGGTTTTTCCGTTCTATCTTGAATATTTCTGTGGAGGATATCGAGGGCCGATTAACGTTATTTTTGATAACATGAAGCGTTGCGTTGTTTAGTATGGAACTATAGACGAGATTTGAAATCTTTATACTTTGGCAGATTAAGGTTACTCACGTGTCACGTCTTTTAAGGATGGAACCACATTTGTGAGGATCGATTCGGATTTTGCCCATACAAAACTGTCATTTTCCATACATTCGTGTACGCATCGAAAAGCCGATTTGATCCGTACACGACTCTATGGAATTTGACAGTTTTCTATGGGCGAAATCCGAAACGATCCTCACAAATGTGGTTCCACCCTAACATGGACTGTTACTTTCAAGATAACATTAGCTGTGCGTAAATCTGTCATGGAGTATGGATAAATCAAATTATGACATTTTACCAAAACTTAATTCTCGTATTAAGGCCAGTGCCACATTGGTAAATTGGTAATATGATTGAGAAGCGACAGCGACGCGATAAATTGTGTCCGCATTGCAGTGGTGATAAATTTTAAATAAGTTTTTTTCAGTGCGGATACTTTTATTAGAATTAAAACAATTTAAATATAACGAACGATATAAGCTACGTCGCTTAGTTGATGCGGCTACCGCATATAAATGTATGTGTATAATATGAGTTTGAAGGAAATAACTATCAAATTGTTTTTTTACTAATGCAGCAACGGTTTAATGGATGCACATAATACAGTACTCATAGACATATCCACAAATCTCTAAGGTTTTTTCGGACCAATTATTAGATGATTTCAGGGTATTTTTGCTAGAACTTGAAAATAGTTACGCTCATAATTATAAGAGTTGATTGCCACCAGAAATTATTGCGAAAAACATATTTATGGTTATGTTCCCTACTGATACAATACTCTTGTGTATTTGATATTTATCTCGTGATGTATATTATTAAGACTGGTAAGATGGCCTACATTATATACTAAATATGAATTGTTCAAAACTTGACTAACATGTGGCGACAATGCAAACGTCGCGCGGTGTCGCCAGACATGTCGCGCGAATCTTTAAACAATGTCGCGAATGAGTGAGAACACGGCTTTACCTTGTAATGATTCCACTGTACGATAAATTTGAATGCTGCTGTCCACTATTTATCCTTCTTCTTCTTCGTCTTCTTTATCAACCTATAGACGTCCACTGCTGGACAAAGGTCTCCTGCATGGACTTCCACAGGCTTCGGTCTTGCGCCGCTTGAATCCACCACCATTTATAGATAATGGTAAATTCGAAAATTCTTAGCTTACTTATGACCTATTTTCTAATCGGCTTTTGACCGACGACTCATCGTAAAATAGCAAGTACTTATTACTATGTATGTATATGCCTCTTATATAGTGTCAATTGTTTTTATACCTAGTTCTGAAATACCTAAGTACGGAAAAGCAAGATTGATGAATAAAACTTGTCTATGTGATATACTTACGAAGTTTGTCTAAAAAAAATTTTGTATTGTTTTCTAGTAAGTATACCTACCCATCATGAGTGTAAAGTTTTGCCGGCCGTATTTACGCTTAGGTTAATTTACAACACGTATATTTATGTTTTCCTATTTTAAACTTAAATAGGAAAACATAAAGTACTTTAATTTCAATACGTTTAAAAGGTAAATAATAAATTTGGTATTATTTTTTCTTGTTTGAAGTGTTTTGTTACTTATTAATATTCAAAGAATTTTGGAGTTCATTCATTTATTATTTCGATTTTACAGATTTCGATTTACCTTTTTAATCGTGATTTTTATCCGCCTTTTATTCATAGATTAAAACTAAATTTAATTTAAAAAAAATTGTTTATTCCTATGTATATTCCTTGTTCTCATAAGTTAAGCTTATTTGGAGGGAAGAGGGTAATATTAGTCAAGTTTAGCGTGACCAAAATTTTTTTCGGTAAGGTAGGCGCGTTATTCGGTCAAGCCAAGCCTACAAATAGGCTTTCTTAATTCAAAAGAATAGTTTAGTTCAGTGTCTCATTAAAAAGTTTTTTTTTAAGTAAACAATTGTTTATATTTTGTTCCATTTATTTTATGGGTAAGGATCTGTTAAGTTGATTAAGTTGTATAAAATTGCATTTTGCATCAGAACCAAATACTGTGTTGTATGTAAAGTTGGCAGTTAGTCTATTTAATGATTTAGACGACCTATTAGTATTATTGTATTATTTAAATAAAGTTTGTACGTGTATTTTTGTCTTTTATTTTATTATTATTTCAAAAGGAATCCTTACATTGAATTGAATACGTAGTAAATTATTTATTTATTTTAATTGGGCACATAAGCAGGTAGGTAATAAATAATAATACAAAGTAATATAAAATATTACAACAGTTTTTATTTATAAAATCTTAGTGCTAAGCATTTTCAAGTCGTGAAAATTATACAATTTTACAAAAAGGTACATTACAATTGCATTACATACAGGCTTAGATTAATTACTCATAGATCGGAAGTTTCTAACAAAGTTCCGCTCCAAACATAGGCTCAAAACAAGCAATGTGTGAGTGCCATGTAACTATTTTCTGTATTGGTACTGTAAATTACGTTTTTGATGGTTATTGTGATGAATTATGACACCTTTTCACAGCACTGTACGTTATTTTTTAATAATTTCTGAGCTCGTCGTACTAACGCGACGATACTGCGTAGGAATATGCTTTCGACTATTGCGCTTCTAGGAGTATTTATTCTAAGCGTACAGGTTACATAAACACATTATTATGATTTTGATTGGTAACGCAGTCATGAATTATATTACGGAATGCTATTTATTCAATTTAAAAAATAAAAATTCAATGAAATAATTATGGTGATAAAAAGCTCTGAAAAATAAATACATTATTATGAATGCGAAAGTGTGTTTGTTTGTTAGTTTGTCCGTCAATCAACCTGCAACAAAGCTACGGATTGACGTGATTTTTTGGATAGGTATAGTTCAGAATCTAGAGTGTGACATAGACATCCCGGAAAATCAAAGAGTTCTCGCGAGATTTTAAAAACTAAATCTACGTGGACGAAGTCGCGGGCATCAGTTAGTTACTTATATTGCAAAGTCCGATGACGTTCCGATGTTTTGGATTGAAAATCTTTGAACGTCTTCGGTTTGCGAGGAAGGTTTTTTTAAAGAAGTAAGAAAAGCTTTGTCCGTCAGTGCGTGCGACCGGCGCTCGCTGGTGTCGGTCGCGTCGGGCGTATACGAGGAGATCTCGGAGGAGCAGCGGCCGCGCGCGCGCGAAGAGCCCACCTACGAGTCCGTGGCCGACTGCATCTACGCCACCATGCGGCGCTCCGGCAAGCGCCACCCGCCGCCGCCGCTGCCGCCCCGCCACCCCTACCAGTGAGTGCGCCAGCCACCGCACAGCGCGGTGAACTGCCCCTACCCCACCCTCCCGGACACACTAGGCCTTTACATACCTTAGGCCTTCACTAGGCTGTTGAAGGGGGATAGTGGCCTCCGTTTTCACAGCACAAGCAAAGGCTCGCATTGCAAGAACTATCCCACTAATATTTTAAATGTGAAAGTGTGTTTTCGTTCAATCAAGCTGCAATGGATTATGGAGCTACTGATCGACGTGATTTTTGCATGGGTACAGTTGAAAAGCGAAAACCTACTTTTTATCCCGGAAAGTCAAAGAGTTCCCGCGGTATTTTAAAAACTAAATCCACGCGGACGAACTATCATATCGGGCATCAGCTAGTAAGTCTAGTAACTAATACATTGTTGTCCGCAGCACGCTGAAGCTGGGCGAGTCGTGGAGCAGCCGCGCGGGCGGCGCCGGCGACGCGGGCGTCACGCGCCACTCGTCGCTGGGCTCGCTGCACCACAAGCCGGCGCGCCCCGCCAAGCCCTTCAGCGTGTTCAGGTAAACGCGCGGTGAAAGGTCATCATCAGCGACCCATCAACGGCTACAGAGCGCAGGTCGTCAATACAGTATACTGTGAAGTATGCTTACTTTTAGTTTGCTATACAACCAGTATAGCAAACTAAAAAGGAACGTGCGTTCCGTTTTAAACAGTGTTTAAAACGGAACGCAGTCCAGTATACTGTCATCAGTGTCATCCCCATTTCATTTTTTCAAATCTGCGGTTCTGTTTTTTGATCACGTGATCAAAGTACTGAAAGCACCTTGTCTCGAAAGAAAAATGGCGGCGAGATATGACGTCATACATTTCCCTAGGGTACTGCGTCTTGGAAAGTCGAAAGAAACGAAGTCGAAAGAAACGAATTTTTCACCACTGAGAGTGCTCTCGTGGTGGTGATAGCGAGTGATAAAGTAATAGTGGCGCCATCTATGTTGTGAGAAGTGAATTAAATTAACTTAATCTTAAACACTGTGCAAAAGTTAGTAACTAATAATATAATACTATTAAACGGTCAGAAAACAAATTATTCAGCCAATCTTATTTCCTCTGATCGCAGAAAAAGACTGAAAAGCGACTCGCGCATAGCGACATCGCCTAAATCGGACACCTCCAAAGAAAACAAGGACGTGGAGACGAAGAAAAAGAAGTTCGACTTCACGCCCACCCGGGACATCTTCAAGAGCTTCAAGGTCAGCCGCAAGGCGAAGAGCAAGAACTCGGGCCTCGCGAAGGGGGAGACCAAGAGCTGCGAGTTTCTGGACGAGACGCAACACGTCGCCGCCAACCGCTGCTCCAAGTCCGTCGAATGTTTGGAGGGAAACGACGGGTGAGAATCCAAAATCATCATCATTTTCAGCAACCCATTAAAATTTAAAAATAAATCAGAATTCAAAACTATTTCACGTAGGCCAAACTGTGGCTCTTATGACTCGTCATGACTCTACCACCGGTTCGAAAAGCGGATTCTGCTGAGAAGAGCCGGCAACAAACTCAGCAGTTGCTCTTTAAAAAAAAACATTTTACAATATTATGTAGTAGGTATTACATTGTAATAAGCTTTTTATATTATCTTGCTGCTTGTGGGCAGCTTGTGGGCAGCTGGATGTCAAGCCGGTTTAACCCACGCAACTTTGTTAGAATAGATTATAATATTTCCACAATGAGGGGAAGTTCCAAAAAAAAACCTTCTACTATTCAATTCATGTTGACGGGCAGGCAGAAAGTAGCCCCACTCCCGCCGGCGGCTCACATTATATATGCCATTAATGGCTCACTACTGAGCGCAGATCTCCTCTCAGAGAAGCGTTATACGCCATAGTCCACCACGCTGGTCCAATGCGAATTGGCGGATGTCACACTCCTTCTAGAACATTATGGAGAACTCTCAGGTGTGCAGGTTTCCTCACGATGTTTTCCCTTCACCGTTGAAGCAAGTGATATAAACGTACATAACTTCAAAAAGTCAAAGGTGCGTACCCAGGATCTAACCAGCGATCCCCCGAATAGGAGATCACAGTAGAATAGAATAGAATAGAAATGTTTTTATTCAAATAAACTTTTTTACAAGTGCTTTTGAATCGTCGATGAGTCTACCACTAGTTCCGAATGCCCTTCCTGCCGAGAAGAACCAGCAAGAAACTCGGCGGTTGCTCTTTTCAAAACAAGTTTACAATAAAATAGATGCTTTGCTATGTATGCAGTGTTTCCACAATGAGGGGACATGACAAGTTCCACAAAAGCATACCTAATTATAATTCAACACATGTTAAGACGGGCAGACAGAAAGTAGGCATTCCCACCGGTGGAACCCGTTCACGAGCATGACGCATGACCCAGCCATTGATTCTTTCAACCATATTTGAGGGAACGTACCTAACACAGTCCTAACCACCTATCACTACCACTCATTGAAGTGAAAACTTGGCGCACCGCACACACATTTATACGTGGGTAGTAAGTTAGGCTGATCCGTCACGCTCTGAGGTGATAGGCTCGATCGGGTGAACTCGGGACCGCCGAGTGTACCCGAGCGAGAAAGATACAGTCAGCTGCTCTTCTGTTGTCTCTCTCATCTCATCTATCGTCATCTCACTACATCATCATCTCACTACGTGAGAATGAGTGAGACTGAACTGTCATATATAAATTGATTACAGTATATTGATTAGATTAATTAGAGTATATAAATTGATTGCGATTGCCAATGAAGTTTTCACTTCTGCCGTGCGGTCTTAAGCACACTGTTTTTTTTATAGATTCGACGAATTTGACGGCAACATCTCCCTATCAGTCACCGAAGAGCCGACAGTGGACTTCGACCCGCAAGACTTGCTGCAGCTGATACTCTGCCCAGACCTCAACAAAGTGCGGTTAAAGGACCCGCCGTGCCTGCACGAGCGCTGCGACTGTGAGGGTGACTACATGCCCATGTCGCCCATCGTTCCCCCGCCCATAGAGCACCAGTACATGGTGATGTCGCCGCGGACCAATCTCGCCTGAACCGCGTACTTCTAGTCCCGAGAGCTTAAAGCTGCTCGCAAACTGCAGCGGGCCGCAATGCTTCACCCGCCGCAAACAATGGGTTTCACCCTTATACTCAAAATTCCAAATTTTTCATTTCATGTAGGTCCTGTTTATGGCTTTTATAACAAGTCAGGTACGGAAAGCAGATTCTGTTGAGGAAAGCTGGCAAAAAACTAAGTTGGTCTTTTTTAAATGCAAAGTGTTACATTGGGGCTAATTCTGATGCAACCAATCTTTAATGTGAACTAAATTGATAGTTCTAATCTTTTGCTAACCTTTTCCGCTGGGAGTATTTTGTGAAAGGAATAGCACGAGATTTAGACCGGTTAATCTAGGTTGTATGTAAAAGAATAACCTACAATAATATGTAACTACAAGTACATCAAAATTAGCAAATAATCTGACTATACAAAATGGTGTATGTTCATTATGGATTGTCGAATCGAATGCGTGTGTGATTATGTATGTTTATTTACACGTTTAATTGAATAGAAAAGTTTTCCATTCAAATAAACTTGTCAATAACTTTGTCAAGGTTTGGAATGCCCACCGAGAAGTAGTTGACCAATAATAATTTGTCAAGGAACTGCGTTTCTTGCGGCGCGTGCGTTGGTTGCGGCTCGAGCTGTACTATGCGATCAGCTTTAAATTACACCAGGTAATAGGTATGTGATATTTAGATGGTAAGGTTAGTACGAGTAGTTGAGTAGCGCTAGTTGAATTTGACTTGGCTGTCGTCAGAATTATCTACCCCTAATACGAGCTATACAGTCAACGGAAACGAAATTCGATGTCGAGTTCGATACATCTACTGAGCGCCGCTAACGAAAACTTAAAATCAAATCGGTAAAACAGAATGTGGGACTTTTAAACAAGGTGCTTTTTAGATTTATTTTAGAACTTTGACGGTATAATATCGAATTTCACATGTACGAATAAGTTTTCGAAACGTATGCTCGTTTAAACTGAAGGTTTCTTTTTGATGAATTTTTTGTCTGATTTTTTTTTCCAAAAAATACAGTTCATATCGTAGTCTGGATATCTCATTAACATACATAACATACATATGTAGGATCATACATATACAAATCCTTAAGTAAATTGTGATCCTTTTCTACGGTAAACTTTATGAAAGGTATGCTTAAACCTGTCAATTTGGTTAAGTATTTGTGTACAATTAAATTACCCTCACATAAAGAGCATGCTATGCGTTCAGCATTTATCATGATATTTGGATCTACAAATTCTAAAAAGTTAATTTTAAAATACCAATAATCTTCAATAGGCAATTTCTGTACATAATTCTTAACAAATTTTGCTCAACTTTTTAACAATACCTAATTATGTAATTTAACCATAAAAAATATTTAAATTTTTGTATTTTTTTGTACTGAAGTATAAAAAAAGAATATTTTTATTTTTATATGAGATTTTTTTTAAAAGAACTTTAAAAAATCAAAAGATTTAGTATTCAAAATTATTACATAAATAGAAGTTGCTTTTGAAAGTTTTTTTGTTATTTAAAAATTAACTCTGTTTAATATTATATTAAGCATTATGGATCTCATGTAATTTTTAATATTATATTGAACATAATATATATTGTGGTACAAATATGTATCACAATAAATATTGAGCGTGTAACACGCCCTTAAGAATGATGTTTCGTAAGGCAACCAAAGTTTAGGGCAATTTTAGCATAGACGTGACGTTGCGAATTGCGATGGACATGATCACTTGATCGTGTGAAAAAGACTGAAGGATAAGACTTGATCGTTTATGTAATACAAATTAACTAACATTTGTGTTTAGCAAATAGTGAACTCGATTTAGTCAGCTTTGCCTCTGACCAAAAAGCTGACGGTAAATTCTAAAGCTGACCAAATTAGCTTATGATAAATGGAATTACCAATTACGGTCACGAATTAGGGATGCCTTTCTTGAATAATTGTTAACGACAACTTAAAACTTAAGCTACAAGGGTGCCAAACGCGCCCTAGATTGAGAATAGTCCACAAGAATCTCTGCCAGATATTCTTCTTTTTATCGTCACCATTTTAAAATATCGTTTTTCCCAAGATGACAAAAACCTTTCCATGGTTTTTTTCATTAAAAAGTTCTAATATTGTTTTCTTGAGATTAATCTAATGGGATCCCAAATCCTACCGCATATCAACTTTCGTGACTAATACTGTGTAATAATTAGAAGGAGCATTAATTATTGATAACATTGTGTTCCTTATAATCAAGCAAGCTACAGTAAATTTAAATAAAATGCAGCTTTATTTTTCAAGGTATACGGCTTAATTTGCGCTGACGTGTTGTGATATTTAACTTAGTGAAGTATATATAGAGCTAAAAAGGCTTTTTGTTGATTTTGATGGAGACGGCGTTTGTCGATAAGAGAAAAGAAAAAATTGTCTCCTGTCTCGATTCCAAAACGCAGTCTCCGGTGTGTTAAATGTGAAAAAGTTGGAGCGACATGTTGAAAATTTTTGGACGAACGTATAGGTATAGTTGTTTTCGCATTTTTGAAGTATACACACGCTAGGATGTTTAGCTTTACTTGTATTGCAATTTTTATAGTCTATGAGGCCTATTTCACCATCCTCACGTAAAAAACGACTAAATTATCGGGTACGGTCGATTTCAGACCAACACCACAACACATACACCCTAACGGGGTATGTTTAAAGAATCTGCAGCTGAAATAAATAAATAAATAAGATTGTGGCCAACCTACCATCCGCCATTTTCTTTTTTTTTTTCAAAATGGCGGCTGCTCATAAAATCTATAAGCTGGCCTCAATGCAAATAGTTATTGTACGAGACAGAATCTTCTCAAGCGTCACGCTTCGTCACGTCACGACAAGACTGATATTTCGGAAACGTGACGCTTCTGATGTCTGATACAATAGTTGTCAGTATGATGTCCTCTATTGAATACAGCCTGGCGATCGCGTAACTTTTACCGCTGTCCTTAAAGGACTATTTCAATGTCAAAAGATGGTTTTGGCCAATAAGAGAAGCCCAAAATCATATTTTGACATTGATGCAGTCCTTTAAGGACTGAGAAAAAGTTACGCGATAGACCCCCGGGTTTTATGCGTACGCTGTTTTGAAAAATAAACAAAATGGTGGACAGTAGACCAGGGGGTCTATCGCGTAACTTTTTCTCAGTCCTTAAAGGACTGTATCAATGTCAAAATATGATTTTGGGCTTCTCCTATTGGCCAAAACCATGTTTTGAAATTGAAATAGTCCTTTAAGGACAGCGATAAAAGTTACGCGATCGCCAGGCAGGCTCCATGCTGAAATATTGAGTTTTACGTTTTTGTAGTGACAATCTAACAAAATTTCATTAATTCGTCGGTTAAAGTTTATTTGGGGATGAAATAGGCCCTATGAGGCATAGGTCGAATTTCACATTCTAAATATGACCAACATATTTTATAGAATATAGTATGTAAGACTGTAAGTACTTAACTGTGCTTATACGTTAAGATGTAATTCTTATTGTATTTTCGATGTTTGTCATTAAAATAAAAGCGATCTCTTATTCTCTCAAGACTTCTGCTTACTGATAAGTAATTAATTATACATCTAGTAAAATGTTCATAATATATTAAGTCTACATTACACTGTGTTTTCAATATAGCTTTACATGAGTATCATAAAGAACAAAGGCAAGGGTCCATACTTCAGTTTACCTGAAATCGATTCGAAGCGTCTATACATGAAAAATTGTTTAAACCGTAGAAATTCACTGAGATTTTTCGTTTGAGGAACTCACAAACAAAAGATATTAACAACTTTATATGTATTTTGAGGTTATATAAATATGTAGATAGTTAGATATAAAAACGTAATCGTAATTCCTATTTCCATGTTATTTTAAGTTCTAATTTGACAATGGGATGTGTTACTTAGTAGTCTCTAGAACTCTCTACGTAGACAAACTTGAATTTCCGGGCGAGCAATGTCATCAAGCAAAGATCCAAACTCAAAGCGCGATATGAATTAATCAGATTCATTCATTCAGGTCATTATTTATTAGTTATTTAACCAAGGCAAAAAATGTAAAACTAATTTCATTTATAAAACGAACTAATTTAAATACTTTGTTTTGTATAAATAGTATTCGTAGACGCCTCCTAAAACATTCAGGTACAATTCTGCCATTGTTCTTTAATATACTAAATCTTACTGAGGATATCACAAAAATATATCAAGATAGAACAGTTACACCATTGTTTTACCAAGAATGCCGTCCGTGCTACTTGAAAATATTGAAATAAACGCACGCTTGTGATAGAAAATGCCTCCTTTTTGAGATTGAATTTCAAGCGTCTATTTCGATTAATTAGTGATGATGGCATAGCATTTATACCTGCGGGGTTTTATTTTATTTGAAAAATGCTTTGCACAATATTGCAAAGTAGGTATAGGCACGCGAGGTTTTTCCGTTCTATCTTGAATATTTCTGTGGAGGATATCGAGGGCCGATTAACGTTATTTTTGATAACATGAAGCGTTGCGTTGTTTAGTATGGAACTATAGACGAGATTTGAAATCTTTATACTTTGGCAGATTAAGGTTACTCACGTGTCACGTCTTTTAAGGATGGAACCACATTTGTGAGGATCGATTCGGATTTTGCCCATACAAAACTGTCATTTTCCATACATTCGTGTACGCATCGAAAAGCCGATTTGATCCGTACACGACTCTATGGAATTTGACAGTTTTCTATGGGCGAAATCCGAAACGATCCTCACAAATGTGGTTCCACCCTAACATGGACTGTTACTTTCAAGATAACATTAGCTGTGCGTAAATCTGTCATGGAGTATGGATAAATCAAATTATGACATTTTACCAAAACTTAATTCTCGTATTAAGGCCAGTGCCACATTGGTAAATTGGTAATATGATTGAGAAGCGACAGCGACGCGATAAATTGTGTCCGCATTGCAGTGGTGATAAATTTTAAATAAGTTTTTTTCAGTGCGGATACTTTTATTAGAATTAAAACAATTTAAATATAACGAACGATATAAGCTACGTCGCTTAGTTGATGCGGCTACCGCATATAAATGTATGTGTATAATATGAGTTTGAAGGAAATAACTATCAAATTGTTTTTTTACTAATGCAGCAACGGTTTAATGGATGCACATAATACAGTACTCATAGACATATCCACAAATCTCTAAGGTTTTTTCGGACCAATTATTAGATGATTTCAGGGTATTTTTGCTAGAACTTGAAAATAGTTACGCTCATAATTATAAGAGTTGATTGCCACCAGAAATTATTGCGAAAAACATATTTATGGTTATGTTCCCTACTGATACAATACTCTTGTGTATTTGATATTTATCTCGTGATGTATATTATTAAGACTGGTAAGATGGCCTACATTATATACTAAATATGAATTGTTCAAAACTTGACTAACATGTGGCGACAATGCAAACGTCGCGCGGTGTCGCCAGACATGTCGCGCGAATCTTTAAACAATGTCGCGAATGAGTGAGAACACGGCTTTACCTTGTAATGATTCCACTGTACGATAAATTTGAATGCTGCTGTCCACTATTTATCCTTCTTCTTCTTCGTCTTCTTTATCAACCTATAGACGTCTACTGCTGGACAAAGGTCTCCTGCATGGACTTCCACAGGCTTCGGTCTTGCGCCGCTTGAATCCACCACCATTTATAGATAATGGTAAATTCGAAAATTCTTAGCTTACTTATGACCTATTTTCTAATCGGCTTTTGACCGACGACTCATCGTAAAATAGCAAGTACCTACTTATTACTATGTATGTATATGCCTCTTATATAGTGTCAATTGTTTTTACACCTAGTTCTGAAATACCTAAGTACGGAAAAGCAAGATTGATGAATAAAACTTGTCTATGTGATATACTTACGAAGTTTGTCTAAAAAAAATTTTGTATTGTTTTCTAGTAAGTATACCTACCCATCATGAGTGTAAAGTTTTGCCGGCCGTATTTACGCTTAGGTTAATTTACAACACGTATATTTATGTTTTCCTATTTAAAACTTAAATAGGAAAACATAAAGTACTTTAATTTCAATACGTTTAAAAGGTAAATAATAAATTTGGTATTATTTTTTCTTGTTTGAAGTGTTTTGTTACTTATTAATATTCAAAGAATTTTGGAGTTCATTCATTTATTATTTCGATTTTACAGATTTCGATTTACCTTTTTAATCGTGATTTTTATCCGCCTTTTATTCATAGATTAAAACTAAATTTAATTTAAAAAAAATTGTTTATTCCTATGTATATTCCTTGTTCTCATAAGTTAAGCTTATTTGGAGGGAAGAGGGTAATATTAGTCAAGTTTAGCGTGACCAAAATTTTTTTCGGTAAGGTAGGCGCGTTATTCGGTCAAGCCAAGCCTACAAATAGGCTTTCTTAATTCAAAAGAATAGTTTAGTTCAGTGTCTCATTAAAAAGTTTTTTTTTAAGTAAACAATTGTTTATATTTTGTTCCATTTATTTTATGGGTAAGGATCTGTTAAGTTGATTAAGTTGTATAAAATTGCATTTTGCATCAGAACCAAATACTGTGTTGTATGTAAAGTTGGCAGTTAGTCTATTTAATGATTTAGACGACCTATTAGTATTATTGTATTATTTAAATAAAGTTTGTACGTGTATTTTTGTCTTTTATTTTATTATTATTTCAAAAGGAATCCTTACATTAAATTGAATACGTAGTAAATTATTTATTTATTTTAATTGGGCACATAAGCAGGTAGGTAATAAATAATAATACAAAGTAATATAAAATATTACAACAGTTTTTATTTATAAAATCTTAGTGCTAAGCATTTTCAAGTCGTGAAAATTATACAATTTTACAAATAGGTACATTACAATTGCATTACATACAGGCTTAGATTAATTACTCATAGATCGGAAGTTTCTAACAAAGTTCCGCTCCAAACATAGGCTCAAAACAAGCAATGTGTGAGTGCCATGTAACTATTTTCTGTATTGGTACTGTAAATTACGTTTTTGATGGTTATTGTGATGAATTATGACACCTTTTCACAGCACTGTACGTTATTTTTTAATAATTTCTGAGCTCGTCGTACTAACGCGATTATTCAATTTAAAAAATAAAAATTCAATGAAATAATTATGGTGATAAAAAGCTCTGAAAAATAAATAAATAAAACCAATAAAAACTGACAGAATCTAAACTAGTGTTATCCTTTTCGTAATTTTCTTACCAGGGTCTACTTAAATAGTGAAAAATGATGGCATTTCTTAAAGTTGAGGATAAAATAAGAATATATTGTATTAAACCACAGACAATAGATAAAGATTGCATTTCTTGGTCTAAATAAAGGCGTGGGCACACTACGGTATTCAAACTAACGTACAAAAATTTAAAAATTAACAATTCAAAAAGTCACAATGATTAAGTATTGAGGTCGATTCATTATTAAACTTTTCATTTCGTTTAGGAATAGAGTTTGCGGGTAGAAATCAAACCATTCGCAACTAAAAAATATATCAAGTATAACATTTTCTTATGTATTAAACATAAGAAAATAATGTTATATGATATTTTTGTTCTTAAATACAATAAATTAGTATAATACAATATAGGTAATAGGTACTAATAAAAATAAATCCTTTATTACAAGAGAGCTGCTTTTAATATGTTTCGTAATTTATGTATATTTCAAGAAAATAATTAACAAACAAATTTTATTTGGTTTAACTTTTTTAGTATTTTTTATTATATTTTAGCTTTGAAAACATAAATCTTTTCAATAATATTAGCAACACTAGTATAATAAATGCATTATTAAGTTAAAGGTAATTTTTTTATCGCGTATAAAATAGGTAAGTGCGCGACAAGACTAAAAAGCGAGCGGCAAGTTACATCGTGGCTCATAAAGGCTAGGTGCTATAGCTCCATCAACTTATCTGTTCAGTTGAAGGAAACGCTATTTATTAGTTGCATTTAGTTTTGCCTCCTAAGAAATTAATTATTTTATCGGTACTGCATTTTCATACCATTGTATGGCACTCAAAAGTCTCACTAGAACGAACCGACGGCAGCAAATAACACTAGGGCAGCGGAATGACATTATAAAAACAGCGCTTTTAGTTCAAATTTTGTCCACCTGACAGATACATTGATGGCGCTGTATTCTAATTTTCTACACCAAGAGGACTTCATGATTTACCTACTCTCGGTTGCGGGACAGACTCCCAAAAAATATTTTAAGCTATTGCATTGCTTTTATCGCAGGCTTTGAACTAGGACAAACAGTTTGAGCGCGGCGACCGAATCAAGAAATTCCGTAACGAAAATAAACCTAACACCGTCGTTCAGTAAGCGTTCAACATTTTAGAGGTTCACAAGTAGCTCTGTTCGGCGCAGTGGGCGAGCGGCCGCTTTCTTTACCGTATGGTGTATGTTGTCGCAGGTTCGAATCTCACTCGCGAAGTAGTGACAGTGCGCTTTTCTTGTTTGTTTGTTTTTTAATTATGTTTTTGCATAATTTTTATTATGCAAAAAAAATATTGCATAAATATTATAATTCCATAAGTTGATAAAAAATGCTATGCAATAGCTTTACCGCGGCAGTCCCCGAGTGCCACTTAATTTTTTCAATACATGTGGAATCATGCCCCGAGTGAGTTGACCATTTTACGCTACGACCACTACTTCTGACATAATTCTGACTTTTTTACTAACCACCTTTTTCCTTTTATTAAGGTTGATTTAGAGATTTTAGACCATAAGAATTATGGTTTCAAAATAAATATATCACATTTCACTAAGCATTTCACATCCCAATACATTATTACAATTATATTATACTGCTTTCATCCTTATGCATAATATTTAGTTTTGTACTTATCTTCAAAAGAAAATACTTGTTTCATTTCTCCAGAAAAGTCTGAAATTATAATAGAAATTCAAAATAATCGATATACCTTAGCGTTTTGTCACCGTTTCCACCATAGACTTGGTATATAACAGGTTTCCACCACGATTCTTACGATAGTTGACTTGCAAGCTGTCAATTAATTGTTATTTTGACACACTTTATCGCTTGTCACTATTACAAAAACCAGCCGGTCAGTCGTTCGGTCTGATCATCTGATGATGAATGACTACAGTCTCAATAGGCTATTTGACTACTTTTAGAAAATCATCTTAAATTGTTAATAATGCTATGCTGAAGCTAACAAAACATATATTTCGGCATAATTTTCATTATTTTTCATAAAAATCGAGAAATAAATTCAAAAAAATAAATTGCCGCCGAAACGTTCTATTTGCTCTCATGACGTAACAGTTCACATTTCAAACAATGACAATTTTATAATATGTGTTTAGGCCGCGTGTCGCATACTATTTGGTATTTAATAAAATAGTAACGATGAAAAACAGACGAAATTAGCCTATTACGCCGCACTAACACGTCGAAATGTATTGACAAAATGAGAATTCCATAGGTGGTGTGGACTGTGACGTCATTCGAGATCACGGAACGTTTTCGATCACGTGACCATGGCCAGAATTATAGCAATTTTATTTAATGTTTTCTAATTAAATAAAGCTTTATTTTTTAGTTTTGTCGTATGGAATAATGTTTTTAGATAATAATCTTTTAGGATGACACCAGTTGAAACGATATTTTTATTATAGTCAAATACCCTATTCTACTGATTGGCTGAATTTATCGCGTTCTTTCTGCAACAATACATTTTAGCCAATAGCGAATGAGTACCGGCCAATCAGAGAATATTGCAATCGTCACACTGCAATGTAGCAATCATTTTTAGAGAATCGCTCAGTGAGGAGATTGACTTTTTTGACATTTATGATATTACATTATAATCTATATTCTAATTATATTAATAAGTCATATAATCATAAAAGATGCCTCTCACCTAATTCTAAAGCGTGTTTAAAGCAAACTGTGATTCATAATTTTTTAATACCTATTATTTCATAATCATAATTCATAAGTTCATTTTGTTCATAATACAAAATTTGTTCATAATACATAATTATACATTTGGAAGCAAATAAACCCCAAAAAGAGTGCATTTTTTATACTTATAAATTGATGCAAACATATTGATTTAAAATGTCGATAACGCAATAGCGATAAGATTGTGAAATGTTTGAATAAAAGTACTTACATAATATAGCAAAAGCTTGAATTTTTATAACACTTCGGAATTATATATTGTATGGTTTCATAAGAAATTCAGGACATTTCCAATACAATTTATAGATAAAAAAATCTCAATCATCTTGTTGTGTGTTCGAAATCTGTTTGAAATCAGTATGTTCTCATCAATCTAATATATAAAATTCTCGTGTCACAATGTTAGTTACCTTACTCCTCCGAAACGGGTGGACCGATTTTTATGAAATTTTGTGTGCATATCGGGTAGGTCTGAGAATCGGCCAACATCTATTTTTCATACCCCTAAATGATAAGGGTGACCAACCACCAAATATTTTTGTTGGCGGTACGTAGTTTGCTGGGTCAGCTAGTTTCTATATAAAAAACGCATCCTGGTTCCATTTATTTGTCCATATTATAGACTTTCAACTTGTGTACGTAGGTGTACTTTCACGAGTTCGAGATTTTAGAAATTCGAGTTAGTTTCTGAAAATATGCTGTATTTTAAATGAAAAAATTAAGAATAATTTTCCAGTACGTACCTTACATGATAAACAATAATATTATGCATCATTTCAAGTTATCGTACTTTTTCGACTTTTTTTAGTCTATGGCAAAAATAGCCCTTGACTGCTATCTCACCTGATGGTAAGTGACGCGATTCAATCTAAGATGATAAAGAAATTACAAATTCCTAAAATGGGCCTGCCGACAGTCTTCCTCGATCTTTTCTTAGAGCCGATTTCACCAACGAGTGACGTTTTTAAGAATTTTGAAGTAGAAAATACCGTTTTGAGTTTTTGCATTGAAAATACTGTCAAAATATCAAATTTACGCTCGTATAAGACTTATTTTACGTCAGTGAAATCGGCCCTTAGTAAAGTTATGAAACTTTATTTTATTTTTACGTCACATTTCACATTATAATTTACAATATAATAGACTTTTTTTCGTCTATGGAACAGAGAACTTTTTTGAGTTGTCCGACTTTTAATCTAGGTGTGCGATATACCTACAATGAAACGGTCGTGCACAAAGGCCAACGTATTTCTGCAATTTATTTTTCCTTACTTGCCTTAAAATTTAAACGCGTATCCGACAAACAGCCTGGTGTTATTAAAGGTTTTTCACTAGTAGCACCGTTTCATCGAAAGTCCGATAAGAAATTATGCGCTGTGCTTACCGCGTCGTTTACTCGTTTCTGCGAGGCTCCATTGCTCTATTTGTTTACAGTTTAAGACAACTAAGGAAAAATCGATTATACTGGAAAGAATTCTTCCAGCCCAAGTTTAAGCGCCTCTTATTAATGGGTTGATTCTATTCGATAGCAGATCCTTACTGATATTATAAATGCGAGAGTGTTTGTTGGTTTGTCCTTCAATCACGCCGCAACAGAGCAACGGATCAGTGACATAGACTACTTTTTATCCCGGAAAATCAAAGAGTTCCCGAGGGATATTAAAAACTTAATCCACGCGGACGAAGTCGCGGGAATCACCTAGTAATACTATTATTGAAAATAAGCGAACACACTATATAATTTCCCATTCGCTTTCCGTTATGTCGTCGGGCGATATTAGATTAGAAACGTCCTTAATACCATTTTTCATTTCTAATTTTATTTCTATGTTCTCTAAATTCCAATTATTGGGTAATTTTACAACTTTAGGAACTAAATCGCAGTTTTCGTTTTTCTTTTGTACTCTTTGGTCACTGCCATCTTTTGTTTCAAGCGGTTTCGGCGTTTCTTTAACCGGTTTTTCTCTAATTAGTATTTCTTTGATCGGTTGTTCAGTCGGTATTGTTCTTGGTTTTTCATTTTGGATATCTTTCGTCTGAGGAACTTTAGTGTCTGTTTTATGTTTATCTGGTAGGTGTTTGACGAACTCGTTTTCTATGGGGCTTTTGATGCTCAGAGATTCTAGGTTAAGCATTTTTGCTAATATTTTTTCTTTTTCTTCAATTTGTTTCTCAAGAAGGTCGTCGCTTTGTGGAATGTTTCTGTGAAAAAAATATAAGTACTTATGTTTAAATTGTAAAATTTTAAAAGGACTATCGAGTCGAGTTTTTAGCTGGGGTCTATTTGAAGTTGAACTTGATAGATTCCGATGTTTGGAAATAAATACAGATTTTTAGATTCGACTTTTAAAATCCTGCATGAGTGAGTCCCTTTAAAATCGGTTCAGCTATTGTAAAGATGAGTCTCAACCAAACAGGCCGACAAAAAAATCATAACCGCTTCAAACAGGGTTGCTACAGGGGTTTTATTTTTTGAAATAAAAATGCCCAATACTTTTGACTCGAGTCCAGAACTTCACGATTCCCAGTGGAATATGCTAACCACTAGATAAACGAGGCAGTTAATGAAACAGTAGGACATTGAATAACCGGGTATCTATAATTAATCTACGATCAACACTGGATTGGCTGTCCCTATACAAATGAAAGCTTTAATGAGGATCAATTATTTGAAGCGGCACACTTGAAATATAGGTAAGGAAATGTCTTTGGAACTAATAATATTGCTAATGGCGCACCGACCTCTATTAATCTATGAAATCATAGATAATAAGAGGTCTATAATAAATAATTAATCTATGAAATCATAAATTAGTTATAGATGTCGGTGCGCCATTTGCAATATTATTAGTTCCAGAGACACTCGTACAGTGCGACAAGTATAACTTGGCGCGGCTGTGCGCCACTGTGCTCAACGTTACTATTGCCACTGTATAGAACAATCTAAATTTGCGAAAATACATTATTAATTTACTCCAATCCAATAGTGAATTTTCAAGATAGCCATGGAGTATAAAAATTGGATGACCGAATTAGTTCCTCAAAACGCCACCGCCAACTTAAAAGTTATACTTGTTGCACTGTATCTGCTTACAGTACCAAAATGGCGTCAAACAAGTAGGTCCAAAAATGTGACGGCAGCCTCGACTCCAGTTTTAACCGTTACCACCGTTGAACGGGTGCCACCAGCGGGAATGGGGCTACTTTGTGTCTGCCCATCTTAAGATAGAAGTTAGTCGGTATGCATTTCTGGAACTTCCCTCATTGTGGAAACACTGCATATGCATATATATAGTTTAGTATTTACTGTATTGTAAATTTGTTTTGAAAAGAGCAACCGCCGAGTTTCTTGCTGGTTCTTCTCGGTAGATTCATCGACTATTCAAAAGCACTTGTAAAAGTGTTTTTGAATAAAAAATAATTCTATTCTATTCTACCGTAGATATGTTATAGAACTCGTGAACAACACTCACCCGCATACACTGATGTTCATAACACACGGGGTGGTATAGCTGAAGCTGTCCAGCTTGCGGACCGGCGTCGCCATGCGGGGCGTGCTCCCCCCCGACCCGTTCTCCTTCCTCCTACTCCTCCGGCTGTGTATCAACTCCTCATCACACTTCTTCTCCATTATACTATTATACAACTTCAACTTCTTTTGCAACTCCTCGGATTTCACGCGTCGTATCTCCTCGACGTCGCTCGACACGTCTCTAAACTCGTTGATGATCGATTCTAAAACGTTATCCGATATATCTAGCGGGAGGTGTTTGATCGGGGGTAGTTCGAAACATTCCTCCCCGTTGGCAATGGTCCCAGAGTCTAGGGTTTCGTTGCGTGTGAACAAGGATATTGGCTGTTCTAGTACACTGGTGATATATGGCATCGTTTGGTCGATGTGTGTGAGATCGCGCACCGTGTTGACAGCTTGTTGGAGGGATGTCGTTAGGGATTTTGTCATCAGATTTGTTGGTTGATCTGTTGAGAAAAATTTCGTTTTGTTTATGGTTTTAAAACATAGCGAGACGAACTATCTTTCAAGTCTTATATTCCAGCTAAAACTATATTATGGTGCCCGCGACTTCGTTGAAAAAGTAAACAGTAGCTTAGGTATATCTGTCTCCGGAATGCAAGTTTTCTCCGTGCCAAATTTCACCAAGATCGATATTAATCTAATCCAAACAGACATATAGAGACATTATTATGTTATCGTTTAAATAGTCATATCATACTTTAATTTTATTTATTTGTATAGATTAGCCATACCATTAAATCTGTTGCATAAATTAACAGGTCTACATAATATAGTGTAGTTGCCCTTATTAATGATTTGACTGAGCGGCCAAAACCTCATATGAAACCAAAACCAAAACACCTAAAAAATGCAAAAAATCTAATAGCTTTATCGAATTTGCGTCCTAATAAGAAAATAATAAAATCTGAGTCCAATAGTTTTCCAGTAACTATGGTTTAAATAAAAAAGTATCCGAAGCATTTCTCTAAACGGATTCTGTTGGAAATGCTTTTTCCTTCACTTTTAATTACTAATCAACTGTTAAGATTTTCAGACCGAACAAACAATTCAAACTACAAATACAATAAAGTAGGTATTAAAAATAATTCGCAGACAGTTACAAGTGAAACGATAATAACAGAGCCATTGCTCGCAAAACAAAAAAAAAACTAATAAACTGTCAAAACATTACCAATGTTTAAAAAAATATGGAATCTAAATACTCGTATTTTTAAGATAGGATTCTGACAGCGAAGCGAAAAAATAAAAATGCAAAAAGTAGTAAAAAAATTATAATATATTCAAAATAAAAAGTACAATGGCCATGTTAACATCGATTAATTTTTAAGTGTTAAGTACATTGATGTAAATACGAAATAATCCTTTCGATCAATAATGTACTAGATATGCTGTCTGTAACCACAAAATTACCGTAAAAAATAAATTCTCGTTCATGATTGCGAACCTATTTTCAATGAGAAAGCCAATTCGAGCGTGTATTAAAAATTTCGCAGTGTGCTCTTAAAAGTTGAAAACTACTTACACAAATGTAGCAACAATGTTTAAGGAAGGAAAATGTTTCTGCACGTTTCTCGGAGGTGAAACTTATTTTTCAATAAGGTAGGTATACATTTTCAAGTCACTATTTTCAATTAGTGTATTAGACTGCATATCTTGTTCATTATTGATCGAAGTGTAAAACAATCAGTTCTAAACTTATTAAGGCTGCCTCTGCACCATGGATGTGTTTTAACCAATAATTTTAGGATTAGGTAGCTCATTATACCGCACACCTCGATTAAAAGTCAGACAACTCAAAAAGGGTCTGTTCCCTAGAGCTAGACGAAAAAAACTATTTCGTCTAACTCTAGACGAGTTAAGACGAAAAAACTACTTTTGTTAAAGTTATGAAAAGTTATGTCACATTTCAAAACATATTTATGACATAAAATAAAATTGAATTTCATAATTTTACGAACAAAAGATTCAGAAATAATTTTATTCGTCTAACTCTAGGAAACAGAGACCTTTTTTGAGTTGTCCGACTTTTAACCTAGGTGTGCCATATCCTTTTCCGCCAGAAATGAGCTAAGCTATATGAATTCTATAGAGTGGCTAAATCTTTTGTACACAATTTCTAAACTAAACTAAGCTGACTTTAAATGTTAATCTCGTGCTGTCCCTTTCATAATGCTCCCTGCGGAAAAGGATAGTTCTAGAATTAGACCTGTTAAATTAGTTTAGAGATTGTGTACAACGGAATTAGGCACACTATCTGTCTTATTGACGCACGCCACTGGTTCTAAGGCAGCCTTTCTACTCACATTTTTTAGACTAGAGTTAAACGTCGAAATCACAACTATAATAATAGGTACAGCACTACCTCTGTTATAAGTTACATCGACAACGTTCGTTAACGCAGAAAGCAGTAAGATTGAACACTAAAAATGGGTTAAAACACCCAAATATTCAGAATAACCAGTAGCGGATCAAGAATTTTGCGTGTGCAATTGGTGTGTTATGACTGGCTAAAATAATTTCGCGTCTAACTTAATGTCTTCTGCGTTACGTCGCTGTAACTTATAAAAGTTGTATTATACATATTTCAGCATCCTGGTGAGATACAAAAATATAATACGCAAAACTAAAATATAAAATAAAAGTATATCACAACAAAATATTATATCATATGATAAAGTATGTTCAATAAGTCAGTTTATTCCACCTTTCCACTTTAATGTGTGCATGGTTTATTTTTAATTAAAATCAGATTTATTGTTATGATATGATGTTGCTACTTTAGTATCAAATTCATTGATGACTCTTTCACAAACTACTCTACAACCTATCAATTCAAATATCAATTTCAATTTACCCAAGTCAACTGAAATATTAAACAGATCTAATCTAATAAGTGGAGGTTCAATTATATGGGGGTGTGCTACAAATACAAGATTTGATAAATTGATGACGGTTCGCGCTCAAAAAAGGACGAAAATAATTCTTGATTATTAGCAGTCACTTCTACAAAACTAGTATTCTATAATAATGCAATCTATCGGTAATTCATAGCTAAACTGCACGTCACCATAATTACTTAAATGAATATACCTCGTCAAAAGGGTATCTACATGAGCACCCAATTTGAAATATATGTAAAGTAAAAGCCTACAGATATTACCGAACAGGGTAAAATTGTACTAAAAATACTACTTAAGTTACAACAAAAAGCTTGATAGTTATCTCGTTAATAGCATTAATATATAGAACTATCGTGTAATAATAAAAGCGTAAAGCGAAACGCAAGAACATAATAATAGGTGTCTACAAATGCTTTACTAAATAGAGTAATACTCGTAGAGATCAACTACGATAATTGGCGCGCAAATCTAAAATTCAAAACCATGGAACTATTTTAACAAGGAAGTAGATGGAGTAAATATAATGCGACAAGAATATGGTACTTATTTTAAATATAAAAGCCGAATGATGTAATTTGGTGTTATTTGACAACTTGAACTTAGTGACAAGTTGATAATAATCGAATTAACACAAACATCGATTTGTTTCACTCACCCTTAAGTGATGGTAGTAAGCAAAAATTGGATAAAGTATAGGTGTACTTAGTTTTTATTTTAGTCCTACTTCCATGCCTATGTAAGGTAGTATAATAATGTAACAATTTGTGGGTGCATAGCTATCATCTGTCAATACTCAATACAGTTAGTTAGCATCCAGGCCTGGTTTCATTTCGTTACACTGGCGACGTGTCTGTGAATTTTATTGAAATTACCACGCGTTTTACCTCAATGCCAATAGGTAAACTAGAGCCGTTCGACTTAAATTCTAAACAGTGGCCCGCGTATATTAGGCGAGTAAAACAATACATTCTTTTAAACGAAGTGAAAGATGAGTTACAAGTGCCGTTACTAATAACTGTCGTGAGTGAAGCGACGTATACTTTGATGTGTGATTTGTGTTCCCCGGCGCATCCTGAATCGAAAGGTTTCGATGAACTAAAGTAGCGGCACGCTATGATGGCCGGTTTGACGTTTGTCCGCTCATGAAGTTCCGTATTAATTGATAACGACTTTGAAGGAAATAATTGTATTACTTTATTGACGATAGTGATGTGCAGAGATTCATAAATTTTATCGAATGTAGTTTTAGGTTTAGGACTCAAAATTTATTTATTAAATTGATTTCTAAAATGTATACAAGTGTAGAAAAATCAGTTTGCACCATTTAAGGGGTGAATGTACTTGTGAATATGAACAATTTTCACTATGTGGACAAACCTCTGAAATCGCAAAAAAATATCAGCTGTTTCATACAAAAGGTAAAATTTTTATTTTTATATGATATATACCACAACTCGGCATTTGGTTTTCTAAATTGAAAATTTTTAAAAATGGAATCTAATACGATCGTCACATAGGATCGCTGGCTAGCACAACTACTACCTCCGGCAAACTCGCGTCAATGCTCAATGCAAAACAAAGCAGTTTCGAATTGACGTTGCTTCGAAAAGTATAAACTGTCAGTGCAATGCGATTGTGATATAGTTTTGACCTGGCTTTGGATTTCAAATATTGATACTGCATTACTGTTGACCCTTGCTCGTTAATTTGGACTCTGTTCAAGCCCTTTGTTGTGGATTTCGTCGATATGACCGAACGTACGCAGAGAACTGTTCTAAATAGTCAGACACGTGAGTTCGTAATACGCCTTCGTAACTATTTCGATCGTGAAGCTCAAAATGGAGGGCCAATTTTACCTATAACGTCAGTGGTTGAACGCGTAGCTGATGCGCTTAATATTGGACAACGAACTGTTAGACGGATAACTAAAAAAAAATATGGCGAGACTGGCACAGAAGAAAATAAACTTCACACACCAAAAAAGAGAAAACGAGCAAAACCAGTCGTAGGCATCGATAGCTTTGATGCCGATGCTATCCGAAGACATGTTTACGGCTACTATTTACAGAAGGAGTATCCAACAAGAAAAAAGTTGGTGCATTCACTGAAGGAAGCTGGATTATTCTTCGGTGGGGAAAGTTCTTTAACGAAGATTTTGAAGACCATTGGATTTCGATACAAAAAATGTAACAAACGCAAAATATTGATGGAAAGATTTGATATAGCGATGGCAAGGTATACTTTTTTACGGCAAGTGAAAGAAATCAAAAATTGGCAAAATGTTGTGTTCTTGGATGAAACATGGCTTAATGCTAACCATACTGTAGGCCGTTCTTGGAACGATGACACAGCAGCATCTACTTCCAAAGTTCCTGTAGGAAAAGGATCGCGACTTATAATTTGTCACGCCGGAACCATCAACGGGTTTGTCGAAGGTTCTCTCATGGCTTTTGCGTCAAAAACCACTGGAGACTATCATGAAGACATGAATGGAGAAAAGTTTACTGAATGGTTTACCTCAATGTTGTGTAGCCTCCCTGAACCATCTATTATAATTATGGACAACGCCCCATACCACTCGATGCAAATTGACAAGCCACCTGCCCAATCCCAAAAGAAAGCTGATATCGTCGCATGGCTTCGTAAAAATGGCGTAGATGCAAACATGAATATGTTAAAAGCGGAATTAGTACGTCTTTTAAAAGAAAACAAACCAACCAAGATCCGATACGTCATTGACGAAATAGCATTAGAACATGGGCACAGAGTTATACGGTTACCGCCTTACCATTGTGAGTATAATGCGATTGAGTTGGTGTGGGCTCAAATTAAGGGATATGCTGCAAGACACAATACAGAACCCCCATTTACCACAAAAAAAATGCTAAAATTATTAGAAGAAGCTTGTGAACATGTGACTAAAGGAGACTGGGAAAAGGTTGTGAATAGAACTGTTAAATTAATAAGGGAAGATTATGAAAGAGATGTGAAAATAGATAATATTATAGAAAACGAACATATAATTATTAATGTAGGTGATGATAGCAGTGACGACAGTGAAAATAGTAGTATGGACGAATCTGATTAATTATGGCCTTTTGTGGCACCTTTTTTGGTATCTTTTGTATTCATATGTTTCTTGTGTGCATATAAAGTATGTATATTCATTTTCATTCAAATATTCAGTTCGTTCAAATAAATTAAATAAACATATACATTTTTGTTTTATTAAACCTATTTAATCAGGTACAAAAACAAAACTTAATTGTTTTTGTTCGAGAATAAATTGACATTCCACATCACTATTGTAATGTGTCAAACCGGCCATCATAGCGTGCCGCTAGTGTAGTGAAATTGGTCACGGAACATTTGGGGCCAAAACGTTCCGAGATAGCCGAACGCCATGTTTTTCGCTTACGTCGTCAACGGCCGGGCGAGTCGCTTACGGAATACCTACATAATTTAAAACATCTGGCAACGACTTGCAATTTTGGAGCAATGTTGGAGGAAATTTGCACGACCAGTTCGTATCGGGATTAGCGAACGAACTGATAGTACTACCAAACATGATAGTACTTTGGTATTACCAAACATCACCAATATTTATTCGGTAGACCGTTCCTACTGCACATGTACCACCAGCCGCAGCCCTTAAATTTCATTTTTGGAAAATAAGGTGGAATCCCACAGACGGCGGCCAGTCGTTTACAGCGGTGGGCGCGCTTGTCTGCGTATAATTTTACGGTTGAGTTCGTGCGCTCCTCTGACAACGGGCCGGCCGATGCGTTGCCCCGCCTGCCGTTGCCGTACCAGCGGGCGGCTCCTCCGGAGTCTGTGAGCTATCTTCAAATTATTATCGAAGATAATTTACCGATTAGTTTTAGAGATGTCAGTAAGGAGACAAAGAAAGATCCTTTATTGATTAAAATAGTTGGTTATGTCATGTTTGGTTGGCCGTCGTCGGTAGCGAGCTGCGAAGACGAAAAGGCTTATTTTGCTACGCGAAATGAAATAGTATTGGAATTAGGTCGTTTAATGTACAAATATAGGGTCATTATTCCTCCATCGTTACGTGAAGGAAATTCATGAAGGGCATCTGGGCATTAATAAGATGAAAAATGTATCACGCAATTACGTCTATTGGCCCAGTTTAGACCGCGACATCGAGGACCTATCGTGTGAAGCATGTCAGATAGTCCGCGACTTTCCACCCCGTGCCGTACTGCATCCCTGGGAATACCCACTCTGTCCATGGCAACGCGTACATGCCGACTTTGCGGAACGTGCAGAAAAAATATTTGATAGTCTTAGATGCACATTCAAAGTGGGTAGAAGTGGTCCCTATGACACGTGCAGATACGAAGTCAACGATTTCGGCTTCTCAGACTCTGTTTGGCAGATCTGGCCAGCCAGCGCAGCTGGTCACCGACGACGGCCCGCCATTCAGCGCGTTGGTTTTGAAGAACTACTGTACCAATAACTGCATTAAGAGTGTAACGACGGACCCGTATCGACCTCAGGGCAGCGGTGCGGCTGAAAATATGGTGAAGACCATTCCGATAACGGCCCGCCATTCAGCGCGTTGGTTTTGAAGAACTACTGTACCAATAACTGCATCAAGAGTGTAACGACGGCCCCGTATCGAACTCAAGGGCAACGGTGCGGCTGAAAATATGGTGAAGACCATTCCGATAACGGCCCGCCATTCAACGCGTTGGTTTTGAAGAACTACTGTACCAATAACTGCATCAAGAGTGTAACGACGGCCCCGTATCGACCTCAAGGGCAACGGTGCGGCTGAAAATATGGTGAAGACCATTCCGATAACGGCCCGCCATTCAGCGCGTTGGTTTTGAAGAACTACTGTACCAATAACTGTATCAAGAGTGTAACGACGGCCCCGTATCGACCTCAGTGCAACGGTGCGGCTGAAAATATGGTGAAGACCATTTCGATAACGGCCCGCCATTCAGCGAGTTGGTTTTGAAGAACTACTGTAACAATAACTGCATCAAGAGTGTAACGACGGCCCCGTATCGACCTCAGGGCAACGGTGCGGCTGAAAATATGGTGTGAAGACCACTCCGATAACGGCCCGCCATTCAGCGCGTTGGTTTTGAAGAACTACTGTACCAATAACTGCATCAAGAGTGTAACGACGGCCCCGTATCGACCTCAGGGCAACGGTGCGGCTGAAAATATGGTGAAGACAATAGGGTATTTGACTATAATAAAAATATCGTTTCAACTGGTGTCATCCTAAAAGATTATTATCTAAAAACATTATTCCATACGACAAAACTAAAAAATAAAGCTTTATTTAATTAGAAAACATTAAATAAAATTGCTATAATTCTGGCCATGGTCACGTGATCGAAAACGTTCCGTGATCTCGAATGACGTCACAGTCCACGCCACCTATGGAATTCTCATTTTGTCAATACATTTCGACGTGTTTGTGCGGCGTAATAGGCTAATTTCGTCTGTTTTTCATCGTTACTATTTTATTAATTACCAAATAGAATGCGACACGCGGCCTAAACACATATTATAAAATTGTCATTGTTTGAAATGTGAACTGTTACGTCATGAGAGCAAATGGAACGTTTCGGCGGCAATTTATTTTTTTGAATTTATTTCTCGATTTTTATGAAAAATAATGAAAATTATGCCGAAATATATGTTTTGTTAGCTTCAGCATAGCATTATTAACAATTTAAGATGATTTTCTAAAAGTAGTCAAATAGCCTATTCCGATAGCGGCCCGCCATTCAGCGCGTTGGTTTTGAAGAACTACTGTAACAATAACTGCATCAAGAGTGTAACGACGGCCCCGTATCGACCTCAGGGCAACGGTGCGGCTGAAAATATGGTGAAGACCATTTCGATAACGGCCCGCCATTCAGCGAGTTGGTTTTGAAGAACTACTGTAACAATAACTGCATCAAGAGTGTAACGACGGCCTCGTATCGACCTCAGGGCAACGGTGCGGCTGAAAATATGGTGAAGACCATTTCGATAACGGCCCGCCATTCAGCGAGTTGGTTTTGAAGAACTACTGTAACAATAACTGCATCAAGAGTGTAACGACGGCCCCGTATCGACCTCAGGGCAACGGTGCGGCTGAAAATATGGTGAAGACCATTCCGATAACGGCCCGCCATTCAGCGCGTTGGTTTTGAAGAACTACTGTACCAATAACTGCATCAAGAGTGTAACGACGGCCCCGTATCGACCTCAGGGCAACGGTGCGGCTGAAAATATGGTGAAGACCATTCCGATAACGGCCCGCCATTCAGCGCGTTGGTTTTGAAGAACTACTGTACCAATGACTGCATCAAGAGTGTAACGACGGCCCCGTATCGACCTCAGGGCAACGGTGCAGCTGAAAATATGGTGAAGACCATTTCGATAACGGTCCGCCATTCAGCGAGTTGGTTTTGAAGAACTACTGTACCAATAACTGCATCAAGAGTGTAACGACGGCCCCGTATCGACCTCAGGGCAACGGTGCGGCTGAAAATATGGTGAAGACCATTTCGATAACGGGCCGCCATTCAGCGCGTTGGTTTTGAAGAACTACTGTACCAATAACTGCATCAAGAGTGTAACGACGGCCCCGTATTGAACTCAGGGCAATGGTGCGGCTAAAAATATGGTGAAGACCATTCCGATAACGGCCCGCCATTCAGCGCGTTGGATTTGAAGACTTCTGTACCAATAACTGCATCAAGAGTGTAACGACGGCCCCGAATCCACCTTAGAGCAACGGTGCGGCTGAAAATATGGTGAAGACCATTTCGATAACGGCCCGCCATTCAGCGAGTTGGTTTTGAAGAACTACTGTAACAATAACTGCATCAAGAGTGTAACGACGGCCCCGTATCGACCTCAGGGCAATGGTGCGGCTAAAAATATGGTGAAGACCATTCCGATAACGGCCCGCCATTCAGCGCGTTGGTTTTGAAGAACTACTGTACCAATAACTGCATCAAGAGTGTAACGACGGCCCCGTATCGACCTCAAGGGCAACGGTGCGGCTGAAAATATGGTGAAGACCATTCCGATAACGGCCCGCCATTCAGCGCGTTGGTTTTGAAGAACTACTGTGCCAATAACATCAAGAGTGTAACGACGGCCCCGTATCGACCTCAGGGCAACGGTGCGGCTGAAAATATGGTGAAGACCATTTCGATAACGGCCCGCCATTCAGCGAGTTGGTTTTGAAGAACTACTGTAACAATAACTGCATCAAGAGTGTAACGACGGCCCCGTATCGACCTCAGGGCAACGGTGCGGCTGAAAATATGGTGAAGGCCATTCCGATAACGGCCCGCCATTCAGCGCGTTGGTTTTGAAGAACTACTGTACCAATAACTGCATCAAGAGTGTAACGACGGCCCCGTATCGACCTCAGGGCAACGGTGCGGCTGAAAATATGGTGAAGACCATTCCGATAACGGCCCGCCATTCAGCGCGTTGGTTTTGAAGAACTACTGTACCAATGACTGCATCAAGAGTGTAACGACGGCCCCGTATCGACCTCAGGGCAACGGTGCAGCTGAAAATATGGTGAAGACCATTTCGATAACGGTCCGCCATTCAGCGAGTTGGTTTTGAAGAACTACTGTACCAATAACTGCATCAAGAGTGTAACGACGGCCCCGTATCGACCTCAGGGCAACGGTGCGGCTGAAAATATGGTGAAGACCATTTCGATAACGGGCCGCCATTCAGCGCGTTGGTTTTGAAGAACTACTGTACCAATAACTGCATCAAGAGTGTAACGACGGCCCCGTATTGAACTCAGGGCAATGGTGCGGCTAAAAATATGGTGAAGACCATTCCGATAACGGCCCGCCATTCAGCGCGTTGGATTTGAAGACTTCTGTACCAATAACTGCATCAAGAGTGTAACGACGGCCCCGAATCGACCTTAGAGCAACGGTGCGGCTGAAAATATGGTGAAGACCATTTCGATAACGGCCCGCCATTCAGCGAGTTGGTTTTGAAGAACTACTGTAACAATAACTGCATCAAGAGTGTAACGACGGCCCCGTATCGACCTCAGGGCAATGGTGCGGCTAAAAATATGGTGAAGACCATTCCGATAACGGCCCGCCATTCAGCGCGTTGGTTTTGAAGAACTACTGTACCAATAACTGCATCAAGAGTGTAACGACGGCCCCGTATCGACCTCAAGGGCAACGGTGCGGCTGAAAATATGGTGAAGACCATTCCGATAACGGCCCGCCATTCAGCGCGTTGGTTTTGAAGAACTACTGTGCCAATAACATCAAGAGTGTAACGACGGCCCCGTATCGACCTCAGGGCAACGGTGCGGCTGAAAATATGGTGAAGACCATTTCGATAACGGCCCGCCATTCAGCGAGTTGGTTTTGAAGAACTACTGTAACAATAACTGCATCAAGAGTGTAACGACGGCCCCGTATCGAACTCAAGGGCAACGGTGCGGCTGAAAATATGGTGAAGACCATTCCGATAACGGCCCGCCATTCAGCGCGTTGGTTTTGAAGAACTACTGTACCAATAACTGCATCAAGAGTGTAACGACGGCCCCGTATCGACCTCAAGGGCAACGGTGCGGCTGAAAATATGGTGAAGACCATTCCGATAACGGCCCGCCATTCAGCGCGTTGGTTTTGAAGAACTACTGTACCAATAACTGCATCAAGAGTGTAACGACGGCCCCGTATCGACCTCAGTGCAACGGTGCGGCTGAAAATATGGTGAAGACCATTTCGATAACGGCCCGCCATTCAGCGAGTTGGTTTTGAAGAACTACTGTAACAATAACTGCATCAAGAGTGTAACGTCGGCCCCGTATCGACCTCAGGGCAACGGTGCGGCTGAAAATATGGTGTGAAGACCACTCCGATAACGGCCCGCCATTCAGCGCGTTGGTTTTGAAGAACTACTGTACCAATAACTGCATCAAGAGTGTAACGACGGCCCCGTATCGACCTCAGGGCAACGGTGCGGCTGAAAATATGGTGAAGACCATTTCGATAACGGCCCGCCATTCAGCGAGTTGGTTTTGAAGAACTACTGTACCAATAACTGCATCAAGAGTGTAACGACGGCCCCGTATCGACCTCAGGGCAACGGTGCGGCTGAAAATATGGTGAAGACCATTCCGATAACGGCCCGCCATTCAGCGCGTTGGTTTTGAAGAACTACTGTACCAATAACTGCATCAAGAGTGTAACGACGGCCCCGTATTGAACTCAGGGCAATGGTGCGGCTAAAAATATTGTGAAGACCATTCCGATAACGGCCCGCCATTCAGCGCGTTGGTTTTGAAGAACTACTGTACCAATGACTGCATCAAGAGTGTAACGACGGCCCCGAATCGACCTTAGAGCAACGGTGCGGCTGAAAATATGGTGAAGACCATTTCGATAACGGCCCGCCATTCAGCGAGTTGGTTTTGAAGAACTACTGTAACAATAACTGCATCAAGAGTGTAACGACGGCCCCGTATCGACCTCAGGGCAATGGTGCGGCTAAAAATATGGTGAAGACCATTACGGTAACGGCCCGCCATTCAGCGCGTTGGTTTTGAAGAACTACTGTACCAATAACTGCAACAAGAGTGTAACGACGGCCCCGTATCGACCTCAAGGGCAACGGTGCGGCTGAAAATATGGTGAAGACCATTCCGATAACGGCCCGCCATTCAGCGCGTTGGTTTTGAAGAACTACTGTGCCAATAACATCAAGAGTGTAACGACGGCCCCGTATCGACCTCAGGGCAACGGTGCGGCTGAAAATATGGTGAAGACCATTTCGATAACGGCCCGCCATTCAGCGAGTTGGTTTTGAAGAACTACTGTAACAATAACTGCATCAAGAGTGTAACGACGGCCCCGTATCGACCTCAGGGCAACGGTGCGGCTGAAAATATGGTGTGAAGACCATTCCGATAACGGCCCGCCATTCAGCGCGTTGGTTTTGAAGAACTACTGTACCAATAACTGCATCAAGAGTGTAACGACGGCCCCGTATCGACCTCAGGGCAACGGTGCGGCTGAAAATATGGTGAAGACAATTCCGATAACGGCCCGCCATTCAGCGCGTTGGTTTTGAAGAACTACTGTACCAATAACTGCATCAAGAGTGTAACGACGGCCCCGTATCGACCTCAGGGCAACGGTGCGGCTGGAAATATGGTGAAGACCATTTCGATAACGGCCCGCCATTCAGCGAGTTGGTTTTGAAGAACTACTGTACCAATAACTGCATCAAGAGTGTAACGACGGCCCCGCATCGACCTCAGGGCAACGGTGCGGCTTAAAATATGGTGAAGACCATTCCGATAGCGGCCCGCCATTCAGCGCGTTGGTTTTGAAGAACTACTGTACCAATAACTGCATCAAGAGTGTAACGACGGCCCCGTATCGACCTCAGGGCAACGGTGCGGCTGAAAATATGGTGAAGACCATTTCGATAACGGCCCGCCATTCAGCGAGTTGGTTTTGAAGAACTACTGTACCAATAACTGCATCAAGAGTGTAACGACGGCCCCGTATCGACCTCAGGGCGATGGTGCGGCTAAAAATATGGTGAAGACCATTCCGATAACGGCCCGCCATTCAGCGCGTTGGTTTTGAAGAACTACTGCACCAATAACTGCATCAAGAGTGTAACGACGGCCCCGTATCGACCTCAAGGGCAACGGTGCGGCTGAAAATATGGTGAAGACCATTCCAATAACGGCCCGCCATTCAGCGCGTTGGTTTTGAAGAACTACTGTACCAATAACTGCATCAAGAGTGTAACGACGGCCCCGTATCGACCTCAGGGCAACGGTGCGGCTGAAAATATGGTGAAGACCATTTCGATAACGGCCCGCCATTCATCGAGTTGGTTTTGAAGAACTACTGTAACAATAACTGCATCAAGAGTGTAACGACGGCCCCGTATCGACCTCAGGGCAACGGTGCGGCTGAAAATATGGCGTGAAGACCATTCCGATAACGGCCCGCCATTCAGCGCGTTGGTTTTGAAGAACTACTGTACCAATAACTGCATCAAGAGTGTAACGACGGCCCCGTATCGACCTCAGGGCAACGGTGCGGCTGAAAATATGGTGAAGACAATTCCGATAACGGCACGCCATTCAGCGCGTTGGTTTTGAAGAACTACTGTACCAATAACTGCATCAAGAGTGTAACGACGGCCCCGTATCGACCTCAAGGCAACGGTGCGGCTGAAAATATGGTGAAGACCATTTCGATAACGGCCCGCCATTCAGCGAGTTGGTTTTGAAGAACTACTGTAACAATAACTGCATCAAGAGTGTAACGACGGCCCCGTATCGACCTCAGGGCAACGGTGCGGCTGAAAATATGGTGAAGACCATTTCGATAACGGCCCGCCATTCAGCGAGTTGGTTTTGAAGAACTACTGCACCAATAACTGCATCAAGAGTGTAACGACGGCCCCGTATCGACCTCAGGGCAACGGTGCGGCTGAAAATATGGTGAAGACCATTTCGATAACGGCCAGCCATTCAGCGAGTTGGTTTTGAAGAACTACTGTACCAATAACTGCATCAAGAGTGTAACGACGGCCCCGTATCGACCTCAGGGCAACGGTGCGGCTAAAAATATGGTGAAGACCATTCTGATAACGGCCCGCCATTCAGCGCGTTGGTTTTGAAGAACTACTGTACCAATAACTGCATCAAGAGTAACGACGGCCCCGTATCGACCTCAGGGCAACGGTGCGGCTGAAAATATGGTGAAGACCATTAAAAAGGTAATCAAACGCGCTTTATTTGTAAAAGAAGATGTGTCAACAGCTCTAAATAAATTTTTGTTTCAATATAGGAACTGTGAAATACGCCACTACTGGCGTGTCCCCCGCGATGTTGATGCTAGGACGACTTGACGCATTGCGACCAGACGTATCGTCGGTAGTAGGTACGCTCAGCACAAGATTTCCAGATTCAAAATAAAAAGGGTACGCAGAGAGCAATTGATGTCGGAGATATCGTGACACGTGATTACTCCTCAAATGGGAATAAATGGAAAGGAGTAGTAGTAAGCCAGATAGGACCGGTATCGTATAAGGTTAATGTGGGAAAAGGGGTAAGGACAAAATATCCGTTTTTCTCTCGCGCGGACTAGCACTCTCCGTCCGGAAGAGGAGCAGATGGAAGAGAGTGTGTACAAAGAGAATGGGGTCGATAGTGATGCCGAGTTACATTCGAAGATGCTGTCGGGCCGTCCGAGAGCGGGTGTTCGGTCCAGCCGCCTGAAGACAGGCACTCACCTACCCCGCCGCCCCCGGACGAGTCCGCCAGAGCTCTGCGAGCTTATAAGCGAGCTTGCAATAGTAAGAAAAATGTTTAGTATGTTTAGTTTAGTTTAAGGAGTTAGATATTTAATTTTTGTTTATATTTAAAATGAGATAGGTCCACCCCTGCTTGATGGCAGGGGTGGAGGGGTCGTTTATGGTACATATTTAATTATCTTTTATTATTATTATATTTTTGTTCACTTAAAGTTTAGGATGAACTAGCCCACCCAAAATATTGTATTTCAACAAAACGTAGAAACTTAACTGGCTCCAGTGATATCATTATTGTATTAGCTATATTTTATTTATTTAAGCTGTATGTTTTCCAAATAAATAAATAAAAAGGGGGAAAGTGTAAGGTAGAATAATAATGTAACAATTTGTGGGTACATAGCTGTTATCTGTCAATACAGTTAGTTAGAATCCAGGCCTGGTTTCATTTCGTTACAGCCTACTATTCCTACTTCCATGTTCAAAACGTTTGAAAGTATTTACAAAGCACCACCAAGACTCGACGCATGTGTGTGTGTGTGTTCAGACGGCCGTCAATCAAAGATAAATCCAAGGATTTGTTGCTCGACTGGCGACGTCATTAATAGCTCATTATCATTAATATGGAGGGGCGCGACATGTTATCGTAGTTGATCTCTATGCGTGTATATATTTTTCATATCATTATGGAATGTTACAAAAATACACATTCTTGGAATTATCTAATATCCTACTAGGTACATAAAAAAATATATATTATATTTTTCTTAAATCTAAAGCATAATGGAACTACATTGGTCTTAATTTGGTTTGGTATAGATAGCTATACCTTTGGTATAGATAGGTTTGGTGTATATAGCTAAGATTTAAGGCACATATAGAAGTTTTACATAGGTATTTATGTCTACATTTTAAGTAAATTTTTGAATAGTATCTAGGAACGAAAAATGAAATTGTGGAACTTCGAATTCCTAAAATATTCTACCCAACTTCAAATGTAAACTTAATTTTATAAGACGGTATGACTATGTACTGGCAAAATTTTATAATATATTTACAACCCAATATTCAAAAAGCATTTAAGTTAAGAAAAAACGGCCAAATCGGGTCGAGCGCAACTAATTATAACATTAGACTAGGTACATTTATGTCACTATATAAAACTATATACATACATACTGTCATAATACAATTAACATGCAAAATCAAAAATGATTAGTACTACAAAAATACTAGTTAAGTACTTATTAAATACATATTATTTTATTATTGTCTATAGTCAAAAATCACAACAGATTAAATACTTCGTTGACAAATGTGGACTGGTTTGTGGCGATTTATATAAAAATACACTACATAATGTACTAGCATTATACTAATGTACAAAATGGTGTTAATTCAGTTGGACACAACCTCTGAACTAAACTAATCTGTCATTTCTAAAACTATTGCTATCCCTTTCACAATGTTCCCGGCGGAAAAGGTTAGATTATGTACAACCGAACTAGTATTAATATAAATTATAAACTTATATTACGATAAAATACTACTTATATTCTAAAGTTCTAAGTAAGCAGGTCTACTGTAAAGGAAGTGTAGGTTTGGCTAAAAGAGCTCATACAAGGGACTGCTTTTCATTAAAAACTAAATTAATCATTTTACTTGAAGCTTCCCAAATTCTTCTTGGAAAGTGGTGTTACTAATAGCTGGTTCACGCGATTCGATTTTAGTTGATCAACTGCTAAAACGCATACCATTCGAACCGTCGTCGTCTGAACAGACGTTCATTCAAATTAAATCTTTGAAAGAGAAGAATTTATCGGTTTTTTTATTCGATGACAAGATAGTCCTTGACTGCGATCTTACCTGATGGTAAGTGATGGTAGCGGGCTAAGTTGGAAGTTATGGCAGTGAACATTCAACCCACTAATCGGTATCTACACGCCATCTGCCGGAACGCTAAATCGCTTGGCGGCACGTCTTTTACGGTAGGTCGATAACTAGCCACGGCCAAAGCCTCCCACCAGACCAGACCAGGGACAATTCAGAGATTATAAATTCACAAATTGCCCCCGCCGGGAATCGAACCCGAGACCTCACAGTTATAAGACCTCAGCGCTCATCACTGCGTCAGGGAGGTCGTCTTGTTGAACAAATGTTGATCAACTAAAATTGAACCGTGTGAACCCGGAATAAAGCAAAAGAATAAAGCATATTATGGTCAAAGTAATATGTCTGCCATCTAATTACTATCGATCACTTTGAATCAGTCGTGACCATCCATTGCCTCGTATGAAAGGCCTTTATATTTAGTTTGTGTAATTATTATTGTCGATGACGTTGTTTGTCCCCGTAATAAATATGATTTGTGACTTGTTGAGATTCGTGAGGGCGTTTGTCCACGGCCACTGCACGACACGATAAATTGCGGTGACGACTCCTAGCGCCATATATTTCTATTTAGTATTTCTGTGCGGTGTCGTTGAATGAGTGAACGGTCGGTAAAGTGTGTTTGTTTGTTGGTTTGTCCTTCAATCACGCCGCAATAGAGCAACGAATTGACTTGATTTTTTGCATTGGTATAGTTGAGGACCTGGAGATAATCGAGAAGTTCCCGAGGGATTTCAAAAACTAAATCCACGCAGACGAAGACGCTGGCATCAGCTAGTACAAATATATGGCGCTCGGAGTTATCGCCGCAATTTAACGTGCCGTGCGGAGGCTTGTGGAAAAACGGCCTAAATCTTAAATGAAGTGTTTTGTGTATGTTAATATTGTGGCGTGCTTGAATAATATCATGTCGGTGTTGTCAGGGACTGGGTGTGATCTTTTGGAAGAGGCAAATTGTAGGATTATTGGAAAGATTTCCTGTAACTGGGAGTGAGGTTGGAGGTGGATATGCGTAGGTTTTATTTTATTGAAGCCTAAGCCCTATCTTAAATGGTAGTTCATGTAGCAAAGAAGCCACAAAGTTACGTCGAAGAGAGCTATGACGAGTTTTGGGAGGATTCTTTGGGAAGATGAAGTGTTTTTGGCACATTGCGGAAAGTGCGAGTCAGTGTGCAAGCGTGTGAGGTCAGTGGTATGTAATTCGTTGCACAAAGTGCGAGTCATTTTCCCAGCGTGTGGCGTCAGTGCTATGTAATTTGTTACAGAAAGTGTGAGTCACGTTTCTAGCGTGTGGCATCAGTGGTATGTAATTTGTTGCAGAAAGTGTGAGTCAGTCTTCTAGCGTGTGGCGTCAGTGCTATGTCATTTGTTACAGAAAGTGTGAGTCAATCTACTAGCGTGTGGCATCAGAGGTATGTAGTTTGTTGCAAAAAATGCGAGTCTGTGCGAGCGTGTGGGGTGATGCGGTCAGGGGTGCGGTCGTGCGAACAGACCTGCGGCGAGCGCGGCGGGCTCAGGCGCGTGAGCGAGACGCACGAGCGAGCGCGCGCCCTCCAGGATGAACATCTCTTCCTTGTTCACCGACACCGACAGGATCCTGCAGACATTAAATTTTTAATTTAAAAAATAATTAGGACCTGAGGTTGTCGATGTGCGACACGAGGAAGTGCTCGCGGAACACGTGCAGCGGCCCGAAGTTGTACTGACCTCCTGAGGTCGTCGACCACGGCCACGGCGGTGAGCGACCTGGGGTCCAGCACGTACAGCACGTGCTCGTTGTGCGACACGAGGAAGTGCTCGCGGAACACGTGCAGCGGCCCGAAGTTGTACTGACCTCCTGAGGTCGTCGACCACGGCCACGGCGGTGAGCGACCTGGGGTCCAGCACGTACAGCACGTGCTCGTTGTGCGACACGAGGAAGTGCTCGCGGAACACGTGCAGCGGCCCGAAGTTGTACTGACCTCCTGAGGTCGTCGACCACGGCCACGGCGGTGAGCGACCTGGGGTCCAGCACGTACAGCACGTGCTCGTTGTGCGACACGAGGAAGTGCTCGCGGAACACGTGCAGCGGCCCGAAGTTGTACTGACCTCCTGAGGTCGTCGACCACGACCACGGCGGTGAGCGACCTGGGGTCCAGCACGTACAGCACGTGCTCGTTGTGCGACACGAGGAAGTGCTCGCGGAACACGTGCAGCGGCCCGAAGTTGTACTGACCTCCTGAGGTCGTCGACCACGGCCACGGCGGTGAGCGACCTGGGGTCCAGCACGTACAGCACGTGCTCGTTGTGCGACACGAGGAAGTGCTCGCGGAACACGTGCAGCGGCCCGAAGTTGTACTGACCTCCTGAGGTCGTCGACCACGGCCACGGCGGTGAGCGACCTGGGGTCCAGCACGTACAGCACGTGCTCGTTGTGCGACACGAGGAAGTGCTCGCGGAACACGTGCAGCGGCCCGAAGTTGTACTGACCTCCTGAGGTCGTCGACCACGGCCACGGCGGTGAGCGACCTGGGGTCCAGCACGTACAGCACGTGCTCGTTGTGCGACACGAGGAAGTGCTCGCGGAACACGTGCAGCGGCCCGAAGTTGTACTGACCTCCTGAGGTCGTCGACCACGGCCACGGAGGTGAGCGACCTGGGGTCCAGCACGTACAGCACGTGCTCGTTGTGCGACACGAGGAAGTGCTCGCGGAACACGTGCAGCGGCCCGAAGTTGTACTGACCTCCTGAGGTCGTCGACCACGGCCACGGCGGTGAGCGACCTGGGGTCCAGCACGTACAGCACGTGCTCGTTGTGCCACACGAGGAAGTGCTCGCGGCACACGTGCAGCGGCCCGAAGTTGTACTGACCTCCTGAGGTCGTCGACCACGACCACGGCGGTGAGCGACCTGGGGTCCAGCACGTACAGCACGTGCTCGTTGTGCGACACGAGGAAGTGCTCGCGGAACACGTGCAGCGGCCCGAAGTTGTACTGACCTCCTGAGGTCGTCGACCACGGCCACGGCGGTGAGCGACCTGGGGTCCAGCACGTACAGCACGTGCTCGTTGTGCGACACGAGGAAGTGCTCGCGGAACACGTGCAGCGGCCCGAAGTTGTACTGACCTCCTGAGGTCGTCGACCACGGCCACGGCGGTGAGCGACCTGGGGTCCAGCACGTACAGCACGTGCTCGTTGTGCGACACGAGGAAGTGCTCGCGGAACACGTGCAGCGGCCCGAAGTTGTACTGACCTCCTGAGGTCGTCGACCACGGCCACGGCGGTGAGCGACCTGGGGTCCAGCACGTACAGCACGTGCTCGTTGTGCGACACGAGGAAGTGCTCGCGGAACACGTGCAGCGGCCCGAAGTTGTACTGACCTCCTGAGGTCGTCGACCACGGCCACGGCGGTGAGCGACCTGGGGTCCAGCACGTACAGCACGTGCTCGTTGTGCGACACGAGGAAGTGCTCGCGGAACACGTGCAGCGGCCCGAAGTTGTACTGACCTCCTGAGGTCGTCGACCACGGCCACGGCGGTGAGCGACCTGGGGTCCAGCACGTACAGCACGTGCTCGTTGTGCGACACGAGGAAGTGCTCGCGGAACACGTGCAGCGGCCCGAAGTTGTACTGACCTCCTGAGGTCGTCGACCACGGCCACGGCGGTGAGCGACCTGGGGTCCAGCACGTACAGCACGTGCTCGTTGTGCGACACGAGGAAGTGCTCGCGGAACACGTGCAGCGGCCCGAAGTTGTACTGACCTCCTGAGGTCGTCGACCACGGCCACGGCGGTGAGCGACCTGGGGTCCAGCACGTACAGCACGTGCTCGTTGTGCGACACGAGGAAGTGCTCGCGGAACACGTGCAGCGGCCCGAAGTTGTACTCGCGCTCGGCGTGCGAGTGCTTCCTCTGCGACGGGTTCAGGAGTTCAGCTACTGTCAGCGGGTTGGATATCGCCTCCTGTCGATAGCACAAAGGTTTTTTAAAAGAATAGAAGAAGCTAAGGTGAACTTGACTAAGACATGATGACCGATTTAAAAAAACTGTTGGATGATGTTCGGAAGTATCTACTATTTCGAAAAAATATCTTATTTCAGCAAAAAAAAAAAAGGTTTGGTAGATAAGATTCATTTCAATTTCAAGTTTTAAAATTCACGCTAAAACGCTCGCCGGTGTCATGGCGGCGTTCGTGACGTCATCTCTAATTGTCAAAGTTTGAAGATATATGTGACGTGCGGCTCTGATTGGTGTTCAATCCAATATGGCGGATTAGTGTATTTTATTGTTTTATTTTATCAAAATAAATATAAATCTCGCTCAAAATAGAAAAATAAAAGCGTTTTTTATGATCCATGAATCCTATTTCATTAGATAGTTCATTAAGATAAATTCTATTGACTAATTTGACAAATATTCTCCTCTCCCCTCCAAATAAGCGGAAATTGAGTTGGAAGTGGGTACGACAACAGTGCAACGGATGGGGAAGGAACCGTCAACCTTTCAGTTTCAGTCCGCACCTTCAATTTAATTACCGTTATCGAGGTCAATAACAGACATTGACACAAAAAGACCTTACGATTTATGAAGACCGGCCCAGCGAGAAGAAAGTTACCTTGAAAAGTAGGGTCTGGTGCACGTGTCCGGCAGCATCGGCGCGCCACAGCCGCAGGCCGGGCCGCGCGCAGTAGGCGTTGGCCGCGCCGCCGCGCGCGTACGAGTACTGGAACACGGCGCCCAGCGCGCACAGGCTAGCGACCACAGAAAACGTTAATGATTTAATAACATTTTTACCAGATGGTACAACTATCTCCTATAGGAGATTAGTTCATATTCATTAAATTAAGCGTTGATAGCCCACCAGTTACAGTTCGATTCAAACTTTATGTCGTCCCGGATGTTAGCTGCGAGTGTCGGCTCGCGCAGGTTCGCCGCCTGCCCGCGATCCGCTGGTGCCGAATAATGAATTGTGCGCATCGAAACGCACGATGTCCGAGAAGTACTAAAGTTTGAATTGGACTGCAAAAGTGGACTAAAAAGCTAAAAGGTAATAAAATAGAATAAAAACTGCTTTTTACACAATGCTTTTGAATCGTCAACTGAATCTACCACGTACATTCAAACCCTGTGCTGTCGGGAGAATATGATCACTGACCTCTTCCGTTCCTGTTTACCGAACTGTATGACGTGCTAGCAACTTTCAAGAGAATAATAATATTATGATAACTGACCTCTTCCGTTCCTTTTTGCAAGCTGTAGGGCGTGCCAGCAACTTTCAAAAGAATATGATCACTGACCTCTACCGTTCCATCTTGCCGAGCTATGTGACGTGCCAGCGACTTTCAAGAGAATATAATAACTGACCTCTACCGTTTCTTCTTGTAAGCTGTATGTCGTGCCAGCAACTTCCAAGAGAATATGATCACTGACCTCTACCGTTCCTTCTTGCAAGCTGTATGACGTGCCAGCAACTTTCAATAGAATATGATCACTGACCTCTTCCGTTCCATCTTGCCGAGCTATGTGACGTGCCAGCGACTTTCAAGAGAATATAATAACTGACCTACACCGTTCCTTCTTGCAAGCTGTATGATGTGCCAGAAACTTTCAAGAGAATGTGATCACTGAACTCTACCGTTCCATCTTGCCGAGCTATGTGACGTGCCAGCGACTTTCAAGAGAATATAATAACTGACCTACACCGTTCCTTCTTGCAAGCTGTATGACGTGCCAGAAACTTTGAAGAGAATGTGATCACTGAACTCTACCGTTCCATCTTGCCGAGCTATGTGACATGCCAGCGACTTTCAAGAGAATATAATAACTGACCTACACCGTTCCTTCTTGCAAGCTGTATGACATGCCAGAAACTTTCAAGAGAATGTGATCACTGAACTCTACCGTTCCATCTTGCCGAGCTATGTGACATGCCAGCGACTTTCAAGAGAATATAATAACTGACCTACACCGTTCCTTCTTGCAAGCTGTATGACGTGCCAGAAACTTTGAAGAGAATGTGATCACTGAACTCTACCGTTACATCTTGCCGAGCTATGTGACGTGCCAGCGACTTTCAAGAGAATATAATAACTGACCTACACGTTCTTTCTTGCAAGCTGTATGACGTGCCAGCAACTTTCAAGAGAATGTTATCACTGACCTCTTCCGTTCCATCTTGCCGAGCTATGTGACGTGCCAGCGACTTTCAAGAGAATATGATAACTGACCTTTACCGTTCCTTCTTGCAAGCTGTATGACGTGCCAACGACTTTCAAGAGAATATGATCACTGAACTCTACCGTTCCATCTTGCCGAGCTATGTGACGTGCCAGCGACTTTCAAGAGAATATAATAGCTGACCTACACCGTTCCTTCTTGCAAGCTGTATGATGTGCCAGAAACTTTCAAGAGAATGTGATCACTGAACTCTACCGTTCCATCTTGCCGAGCTATATGACGTGCCAGCGACTTTCAAGAGAATATAATAACTGACCTACACCATTCCTTCTTGCAAGCTGTATGACGTGCCAGAAACTTTGAAGAGAATGTGATCACTGAACTCTACCGTTCTATCTTGCCGAGCTATGTGACATGCCAGCGACTTTCAAGAGAATATAATAACTGACCTACACCGTTCCTTCTTGCAAGCTGTATGACATGCCAGAAACTTTCAAGAGAATGTGATCACTGAACTCTACCGTTCCATCTTGCCGAGCTATGTGACATGCCAGCGACTTTCAAGAGAATATAATAACTGACCTACACCGTTCCTTCTTGCAAGCTGTATGACGTGCCAGAAACTTTGAAGAGAATGTGATCACTGAACTCTACCGTTCCATCTTGCCGAGCTATGTGACGTGCCAGCGACTTTCAAGAGAATATAATAACTGACCTACACGTTCTTTCTTGCAAGCTGTATGACGTGCCAGCAACTTTCAAGAGAATGTTATCACTGACCTCTTCCGTTCCATCTTGCCGAGCTATGTGACGTGCCAGCGACTTTCAAGAGAATATGATAACTGACCTTTACCGTTCCTTCTTGCAAGCTGTATGACGTGCCAACGACTTTCAAGAGAATATGATCACTGAACTCTACCGTTCCATCTTGCCGAGCTGTATGACGTGCCAGCAACTTTCAAGAAAATATGATCACTGACATCTACCATTCCATCTTGCCTAGCTATGTGACGTGCCAGCGACTTGACCCCTCTTAACCGACTGAACCCTCACTCTCTGATCACAGAAGGATTTGCTATGAATTAGATCTTACTAAAACTCAACACATACCGAGGAGAAATCCGAGGAAAACCAACAGACCAAAATACAAACACTTGCTGAGCAAAGGAATCGGCACAAAGAAACCGGAAGATATCGTTGATATCGGTTCAATAGAAAACAACGTAACAGAAATAACAGAACAAATAATAACATGCTACGAGCAAGCCTGCTCTCTGACCAAAACCATTACTAAGCAAACACCGAAAAACAGCTCGTGGGGCCCTGATCTGGAAAGAATGAGGAAGAACCTCAGACACCTTTTCAATAGAGCCAAAAACACCAGGCAAGAACATGATTGGGATAATTTTAAAGAAGCCCAATATAAATACAATAAACGCGTCAGGCAAAAGGAAAAGAGCTCCTGGCAAAAGTTTTGCACAAGCATAGAATCAAACGACAATGCTGCTCGCATTCGTAAGATTTTATCGAATGACAATACACGTTCACTCGGCTCTCTAAAGAAAGCCGACGGAACCTACACTAAAGACGACAAAGAGATCTGTGAAACATTAATTGAGACACATTTCCCAGGCTGCAGAATAGTAAGTTCTCCAAACTGGGCAAGCTGCTCCAACACCCGTCCAACAGTAGAAGACTGGGACCTCGCAAACAAAATAATCACTCCCGATAGAATAACATGGGCAATAGATACCTTCCATCCCTTTAAATCGGGCGGGTTGGATGGCATCTTCCCTGCGCTCTTGCAATGGGGAGTGGCCCAACTAACACCATGGCTCGAACCAATTTACAAAGCTTGTATAGCACATAAATACATACCTGAGGCCTGGAGAGAAGTAAAGGTCGTCTTCCTACCAAAACCAGGTAAGAGCGATTACACTTCACCAAAATCCTTCAGACCGATCAGCCTCACATCCTTCCTACTGAAAACGCTTGAAAGGCTGGCCGACCGATTTCTCAGGTACGGATCCCTAAAGCACATACCCTTACACCCTAACCAACACGCATACACTACGGGAAAATCAACGGAAACAGCTTTACACTCCGTAGTAGCCAAGATTGAACAAGGTCTTGAGAACAGACTATCAACTCTGGGCATCTTCATTGACATTGAAGGGGCCTTTGACAAAACAACATTTGATAGCATAGACAAAGCCCTAGATCGTTATAACGTACCGGGCACCCTACGCAGCTGGATAAGAGCACTGCTAGAACATAGAATTATACAACTGGACATTAATGGAGTTACAAGGGGCATAGTAGCGAGGGGTTGTCCTCAAGGAGGTGTTCTGTCGCCGATCCTGTGGAACCTCGTAGTCGATGACCTAATAAAGAAACTGAACACAACCGGATATTACACAATTGGCTATGCTGATGATATAACGATCCTCATCAGTGGCAGATTAGAAAATACACTATACGAAATCATGCAACGAGCATTGCAACTAATCGAGCGATGGTGCAATGAAAACGAACTCACGGTTAATCCGAAGAAAACAGAGATGGTTCTTTTTACCAACAAAAGGAAAATCGTACTTGGCAAACCACCAACTTTGGCTAACACAAAACTAACACTGTCTACCGAGGTAAAATACCTTGGTGTAATCCTTGACAGTAAACTCAACTGGAAGAAACATCTAGAGGACAAAATTAAAAAGTCCCTCATTATCTTAAACCAATGCAAACGCATGCTGGGGAAAACCTGGGGCTTAAAACCAAAAATCATGAAATGGTTATACCTAGCAGTGGTAAGAAGCTCACTTACATATGCCGCATTAGTCTGGTGGCCAAGAACACTTCTTACAACTGCCCAGCAAGACCTACAAAAATTTCAAAGACAAGCCTGTCTTTCCATCACAGGCTGCATGAGCACAACACCAACTCAAGCACTAGAAGTAATACTAGGGATTCCGCCCCTACAACTACACATTAGAGAAGAAGCAACACTGTCTGCCCTGAGGTTGAAAACTTCAGGTCTTTGGAAAGAGTTTGACACAGCACACACCAAAATATTAATACAAGGATTCAAAAAAGAACCACGTCTGGAATGGAAATGTGACAGATCCAGCAAACAATACACACTTGACAGAAGCTACAAAGTAAATGCTGAAAGCAACACTTTTCATAAAGCATTTCAAGATACAATAGAAGTTTACACTGATGGATCGAAAACCAAACTTGGCACAGGAGCTGGAGCTTACTGCCAAGAACTCAACATGAAGATAAGTCACACACTTGGTAAGGATAACTCTGTTTTCCAAGCAGAGTGTGTGGGCATCTTAACAGCAACTACAGCTATAATTAACAGACAGGTAAAAAACTTTAAAATTAACATTAACTCGGACAGCCAAGCCGCTCTCAAGGCTTTGGCAAGAACATCGACAACATCTAAACTCGTACAGGACTGTCATAAAGCCCTGGCTACGCTCGCCGCCTCCAACGATATCACCTTAAGGTGGGTCAAGGGGCACGACGGGGACCGGGGCAACGAGGCAGCAGACGCACTAGCACGTAAGGCAGCAACGCTGAAGGGGATGGGAACGATCGGTTCCGGAACCGATCGTTCCCATCCCCTTCAGTGAGTACAAGACATGGTTGCATGAACTAACACTCAGAGAGCATTCCCTGCTTTGGTCGAATGCAACAGACTGCAAGCAGACTAAGAAAGTCTTTCCTTATCTAGACAAACAACTAACAAACAGACTACTCCGCCTGGACAGAGGTAAACTCAGGAAGGTGGTGGGAATCATAACAGGGCACAGCCCACTAAACAAACACCTTTTTTATTATAGGTGTCACCGACAGTCCTCTGTGCAGGGCCTGCATGGAGGCAGATGAAACGCCCACGCACGTGCTCTTGTCATGCACGGGCGTGGAAGAACAACGCAAGAACCACCTCGGATCTCCAGCTTCACTGCAAGAAGTCCTTGGCAACCTGGGCGGCCTGCTAGGCTTCTGGAGAGATCTGTGATGGTTGGAGTAACTTCAATGGATGGATTGGTCACACACAACAGACCATCACGGTTTACGTGTGGAAACCAGCCCAGAAGAAGAAGAAGAAGAAGAAGAAGTGCCAGCGACTTTCAAGAGAATATGATCACTGACTTATACCGTTCCTTCTTGCAAGCTGTATGACGTGCCAGAAACTTTCAAGAGAATGTGATCACTGAACTCTACCGTTCCATCTTGCCGAGCTATGTGACATGCCAGCGACTTTCAAGAGAATATAATAACTGACCTACACCGTTCCTTCTTGCAAGCTGTATGACATGCCAGAAACTTTCAAGAGAATGTGATCACTGAACTCTACCGTTCCATCTTGCCGAGCTATGTGACATGCCAGCGACTTTCAAGAGAATATAATAACTGACCTACACCGTTCCTTCTTGCAAGCTGTATGACGTGCCAGAAACTTTGAAGAGAATGTGATCACTGAACTCTACCGTTCCATCTTGCCGAGCTATGTGACGTGCCAGCGACTTTCAAGAGAATATAATAACTGACCTACACGTTCTTTCTTGCAAGCTGTATGACGTGCCAGCAACTTTCAAGAGAATGTTATCACTGACCTCTTCCGTTCCATCTTTCCGAGCTATGTGACGTGCCAGCGACTTTCAACAGAATGCGATCACTGACCTCTTCCGTGTCTTCTTGCCGACTGCCGAGCTGTAAGACTTGCCAGCAACTTTCAAGAGAATAATATGATCACTGACCTCTTCCGTTCCTTCTTGCCGAGCTGCGTGACGTGCCAGCGCCCGTCGCGGCGCTCGCACACGATGCTGCGGTACATGCTCGACACTAGCAGCGTGTTCTGGTAGTAGCTCATCTGCACTATCTCATGCTCCTCGTTCACTATCTCCATTGACTTGCACAGATGCTGCGAGAGAAAAACAATACATCATAAAATCTGTCAGTAAGTAGAATCTTGGCGTGTCATAAGAGCAAAAGGAAATAAATAATTATAAATCAAATTGAATTGAATTAATCCTTAACATACCTAACACTAGCTTAATAATAGAGAACTTGAATTTGTGTGAGTCTATGTTTCGTATATTATTTGACACATCGTAGCGTTTTATAATCAGAGGTGTGATTGTCTAAAGTTATTCCATTGATCGTAATCGTATTCGATGACATTAGCGTCAAAGTAATATAAACCATAACAGCATTGAATTAGAGCTCAATTTCGTGTATGCATTATACGTTTACGTATACGTACGATACGCTCCATATTAAAATCGGTTTTACTGAATTTGTGACTTTAAATCAATACAATCAAGGATTATTATTTTACTTTGACGCTAATGTCATCGAATAAGAATACGATCAATGGAATAACTCTTAAGACAATTGGTACCCAGGTCCGGCCTTGCTGAAACACCTGATTCTGCTCAAGGTGATCAATTTGTTTACTTTTATATCTTTATTTTAATTAAAAATTATATATTTCAACCAAATATGTGTTTATATATTGCTAACACGCTATAATCCATAGCGCGTTAGCAATGTATAAACATAAAACTTCAACCTATTTGTTAGTAAAACTAATAAAACCTGAAACTTAACCTTAAACGGGACCGATTTGTCAGCATGAACCACATTATACAATGGTTCAAGTACTGTCAAAATTTCAAGTTTCTAACTTCAGTGGTTTAGGCTGTGCGTTGATAGATCACTCAGTCAGTCAGGACAAGTCTTTTTATAGGCTTTTATTTAGCTTGACCAGTTTTGTTTGGGTCAAATCTTGCAAGATGAATTAGACCCACTTCCCGGTTTCTGATCGAGCTGAAATTTTGCATTTATGTCTAAATCGGATGACAATGCAATATTATTGAAATGGAGCTGATCTGATGATGGAGACGGAAGATGGCTGTCGGAACTCTGTAATAAAACGACGTAACCCGAACTTCGCGAACTTGAAGGAACTTGAGTTTGGGCTCGTTTGATTCGACATAACAAGTACTCTGATCCTAGATGATATCCAGAGTCTAATGATGTAGCTACTAAAAGTTTGCATTTAAAAATAAAATTTATAAATTAAACTTGTTATAAGTATAGATAAGTTAAGCAGCTTGATAATCATCAATATAAATACCAAACGATAAAACTATACTAAGTATATCTAAGGAACTTGCAGATGTGCCGCAACATAATATGTGGGGTGAGTAAACAAAACGTAATCTTGATAGCGCGAGGCCGGTGTATTGTACACGCGAGCGAAATCATTGAACCGAATCAAATCAATAATATATTTACAACATTTCTGCAAGAAAGTGTTATTTATCCATATAGAAATGCATCTAAGTTATGCTTGTACCTAAGATTAGATTTTGCTTTAGATTTAGGTAACCTATAACCTGGTTATAAAAACAATTCCTATAGGATTATAGGAATTACATATTTTTGACGTGATAACGTCTTATAAATCGATGAACACCGGCTGCACGCATGAAAAAGTGTCACGTTCCGCCTGAGCCTGAGCGTGCAAGCGAGAGCGCGGAGCAGGCTATAGAAAGGCACGATCGGCGCAAGCGTTGGCTTGTGACTAGAGAAAATTGTAATTTTCAATTAACTCCTTTGTATTATACAAAATAATGATAATTCAGTGGTAATAATTCAATTCATAAAAGTATGCAATTTTTCATCAATGTTTCTTTATGACGTTGTTCAGTACGGGTTTAAGGTACGGCACAAATGAGAATCGTATATGTAGTTTTCTTTATGCTTTTAACGCATGTATAAATGGACACAGAGTCTAATGAAAGAATGCGATGACCGCTGTCGTCTGGCCGACCGCTGCCCCCCGCTCGCCCCGCGTCCCGCGCCGTGGCCACGTAAAACTTTACAGCCGACATTACTACAGACAACCAATTTTTTTCGTGGATATAAAAGCTAGATATTATGTACTGCTCATCGTCGTAAGGAAACCAATCCATACTTGACCAGCGTGGTGGACGCCGGCCAGCCTTTTCCACGGCCACCGCACGGCACGATAAATTGCGGTGACGACTCCGAGCGCCATATATTCAAAATTCAAAATTATTTATTTCACGTAGGTCAACCTGTGGCTCTTATGACACGTCATGACTTCACCACCGGTTCGGAAAGCGGATTCTGCTGAGAAGAGCCGGCAAGTAACTCAGCAGTTGCTCTTTTCAAAATAATCATTTTACAATATTATTATGAAGCTATTACATTGTAATAAGTTCTTTATACTATCTTGTGGACTGCTGGATGCCAAGCCGATTTAAACCCATGCAACTTTATATGTATATTTGCGTGTGTACTTTTATTTATATGTATTTCTGTGCGGTGTCATTGATTGAGTAAAGGGGTCCCATCCTACTTTCTACTGCGAAAGTTTGTGAGAATGGATAGATGGATGGATGTTTGTTTGTTACTCTAGCGCCACAACGAATGAACCGATTTGGCTGAAAATTGGAATGGAGATAGCTCATACCCAGGATTAAAACATAGGCTACTTTTTATCCCGAAAAATTACAGAGTTCCCCTGGGAATCAAAAACCTTAATCCACGCGGACGAAGTCGCGGGCATCTAGTAGAAAAACGGCCTGAACCCTTCTTATTCGAAAACAAAACGGTGCTCAGAAATGAGTCGGCGATGTGTTAAGTTGAATGAATGATCAAAGACCTTAATATACCTAGGTATGTACTACTTAAAATTAAACCTTACAAATGATACGTTACGATAAGAAAACAATTATTTAATTATCATAGCGTAATTGTTTTTAAAACAAATAATACTAAATATTTTTATTGTTAACAAATTACATGAGTTGTAAACGGCAAGCGGAAAAAATGTGATAAGAGTTGACGGGTATTAAACTCTACTGATAAAATATAACAGACACTCAGTTTACTTTTAATTACCTACATTACAAGTACATACAATTTATAAGTTAAGAAGACTCATCTTAGAGACCATTCAGACGGACCACACCACAATCACGCCACATCGACACAAAACTTTCATGTGGCGCACGTGTTAACCCTGCAGGCAGTCACCATCCATCATCATCATCACCCAATGCTGGCCGACTAATGACTTACTGCTAACTTGGCCATTACCTACACATACAGAGTGGTGAAACTATTCTCATTGCAGATGCTTGTGCTTACTTACTGCAACAAGAAATTCATACAGTATAACGGTCGCGATGTTCGCAGCAGACCTATTGCCTAGTGGCAATAACGATACTGAATTTCAGACGTGCCACAACCACAACAATGCTGTAGTCAGTGTGGTTGTGTTGTGGCACATCTGAAATCAACCTTTTACATACATTTATCTCAATTGTTTGCATGATAAACAAAGCTTGTTAATGTATTTGAGTATGAATTTATTAAGATGTTGAGAGTTCAAATGGACCTAATATTTCTGTTGTTTTTCCAAGCCATGAAAAAAGAGATTCTGTCGATTATATCTGCCCAGTGTCATTTGAGCCACTATATGCATGGTTGTGGTTGTGGCACATCTGAAATGATCCTGTAACCCTTAACGTACATGTAAGGTTTATCTGAATACTAGCTGATGCCCGCGACTTAGTCCGCATGGATTTAGTTTTTAAAAATCCCGCGGGAACTCTCATTATCCGAGATAAAAAGTAGCTCTCCTGGTCTGAGGAACCCCTACTACATCCATTACTATACCCATGCAAAAAATCGCGTCAATCCGCTGTTCTGTTGCGACGTGATTGAAGGACAAACCAACAAACAAACACACTTTCGCATTTATAATATGAATCAGTAATGCTTTATTATAACACTTTTTATAATTGTCAAATTTTTTACAGGTGCGTTTTTGTTATACCACGTTTTATAGTGACTTGACGGAAACGCGGTCGAATGGGATAAAAAATATCCTATGTCTGTCTCCTGGTTCTAAGCTACCTCTCCACCAATTTTCAGCCAAATCGGTTCATCCGTTCTTGAGTTATAAATAGTGTAACTAACACCACTTTCTTTTATATATATAGGTTATGCATGATAACCTGACCATGATAATGTAAAATTATCATTGCTAGTTGCTACAGTGGAGATTTATTGAATTTATCGCGATCTTTCTGCAACGCATTTTAACCAATAGCGAGTGAGTATCGGCCAATCGAGCGAAGCAACGGCTGGATCATGTGTCATGCTCGTGAACGGAAGCCACCGGTGGGAATGGGGCTATTTTCTACCTGCCCGTCTTAACATGAATTGAATTGTAGTACGTACCTACGCTTTTTTGGAACTTCCCCTCATTGTGGAAATATTATATTCTATTCTATTCTAACAAAGTTACAACTTGCATGGGTTAAATTGGCTTGGCATCCGGCTGTCCACAAGATAGTATAAAAAACTTATTACAATGTAATAGCTACATAATAATATTGAAAAGTGATTATTTTGAAAAGAGCAACTGCTGAGTTTCTTGACGGCTCTTCTCAGCAGAATCCGCTTTCCGAACCGGTGGTAGTCATGACGTGCCATAAGAGCCACAGGTTGGACTACGTGAAATAAATAATTTTGAATTTTTTTTCAGGTGGGTTTTCAATTAGGCTAGTTCTTGCTTGGTTACTCAAAGGAGCGCTTCGTACTAGTACCGTAATACTAACTACTAATATTACTACTAATATTATTACATAATATTATTTTGTGCTAGTACATTTAGAAGACTGAACTAGTTCGGACTTCTAGTACTATTAGCACAGTAGTCAGAGCCAAGCGACAGAATCACAGACTAAATAAGTCCACAAGGAACTATGTAGTATGTACTAAACAGCTATAGTTGAGGGCCTGGAGAGTGAGATTTTAAAAACTAAATCCACGCGGACGAAGTCGCGGGCATCAGCTACATTCTTATAAAATCTTAAGCGTTTGTTCTATAGCCAACCGCTCCGCTGTCCGCGTCCACTCGCACCTGGCCGCAGTCTGACTGTAGTGAGTATGTATGTTTAGACCTTTGGATGGATCTTTGCAAGCTACACGTATATACGAAAAATATTTCCTGCCAAATTTTGAAGTCCCACCGGCCGCCAAAAATGATGTATCACTAATGTATGATAAATTCACGTAAATTTCATTAAATGACAAAGATAACATACCATATAGAAGTCGATTTCTGTCATAATGATCACGCCATTCTTGTCTCCTGAGAAGAGACGCATGCCATTCTTGGACCACTCTATTGCAGTTATCTTGCTCTTGTGAAGGTCGCCTATGGTGTACCTGGAATAATTTAACAGTTCAGGTGCATAGACCATAGACTTATTTCATAGTATGACCATAAAACATTAAATGGAGTGATTAATACGTGATTTTTTGCATGGGTATAGTTGAATACCTATATAGAGTGACATATGCTACCTCTTATCCCAAAAAACGAGCTCCAACAGGATTTTTAAAAATTAAATACACGCGGACGAAGTCGCGGGTTTCAGCTAGTAGTATTTATAAATATACCTATATGCTACTAGCTGTCTGTCTGTTTGTACAAGCTAATCTAATATTTAAAAAAAAATTGAACTGATTTTGACAGGATTTTCACAAGTAGGTAGAGAATTATTTAATTAATATTAGAGAGTTACTTCGATTATGCTTTTTGTTAAAAATAGGATCCCATCTAGTCTTATAATTATTTAGATATTTTACCAGTTAAAAAATTAAGAAGAATTATAATTTTGTAATGTTAATAAAAGACTGTGATTATCCATTAAGGTTTTGCCCATAATGATACTGAAGTGGAAATGGGCGGGGCACATAGTTCGAAGAGCTGATGGTCGTTGGGGTGCCAAGGTGCTGGAGTGGCGACCCCGCACCGGGAAGCGCAGTGTTGGCAGACCCCCCACCAGGTGGACCGACGACATCAAACGAGTCACAGGGAGCCGCTGGATTCAGGCGGCGCAAGACCGAGTCCTGTGGAAGTCCATGCAAGAGACCTTTGTCCAGCAGTGGGCGTCTATCGGTTGATAAAGAAGAAGAAGAAGAATAAAAGACTTATACAATTATACATGCTGCAAACAAAATTGTAAATAAGATAAGTATATCTCTTGAATGGTTATTGTCCTACTTAACATGGAAATAACCTTATAGGGAATTTCCTCTTAGTTTCCTCCTCTATCTATTAAACAAATAATATTCACATTGGACCAATAAACAAGCCCCTTCTCGCATCCAATAACAATAACGACCTCCCAAGCAAATACAGCCACAGTGGTCCATCTCCACTGAGCCATCTGCAGGAGATATTATTTGCACAAGTGTGTGCACAAACAAAGGTGCACTTTATTTCCACATAACCAGCCTGGTTTTTAGGGTTCCGTACCCAAAGGGTACCAACGGGACCCTATTACTAAGCCTACGCTGTCCGTCCGTCCATCTGTCAGCGGGCTGTATCTCGTAAGCCGTAATAGATAGACAGATGAAATTTTCACATATTATGTATTTCTATTGCCGCTATAACAACAAATAATAAAAATTAAATTAAATTAAAAAAATTAAATTAAAATATTTCCATGGGTACATGAAAATATTTTAATTTAATTTTTTTTTTAACAGAACCCTAAAAGAGCGAGGCCCGACTCGCACTTGGCCGATTTTTTTTATTTTAATCTTGTAATTTGCAGTAAAAGCAGTAGAATATAATTTGTGAAAATTTCAGCTGACTGACCATTATGACCACTACAAGTTGTAGACAATCTGATCACTGGTGGACAGATAGCAGATGGTTATAGGTCTATTTGACACCATTTGGTAACAAAAAATATAATAATTTAACATAAAAACTTAAATAACTTTTTAAAAACTGACTTCAAACACCCGCCCCACTACACAGTTAATTGTTGATTTTTTTTTAAACAGCTTGACTGATTTGGATAAAACTTAAATGGGACCACCTGGGAAGACCACCCTTTCTAACAAAAAAGAGTTTTCCAAATTGGTTCAGGCGTCTTCAAGTAATTGGTGAACATATATAAAAATAAGATCAGACAAATTGAGAACCTCCTTTTTTAAAGTCGGTTAAAAAGATAGAGTTCAATTTAAAGTTACCTCTCCACTTTAGGTTCAACCTTGGGTTTGAAGGTATCAGGTACATTCTCTGGGTGCTCCTTGGGGATCTGGAACACAGTGACTTGTCCTGCGGCATTGCCTGCACCCACCATGTAGTCCACTGTGCTGACTATTTTCACATAGGTTATTGGTGATGTTGTAGCCTGAAATGATATTTATTATCAAGACCAAAGAGCTCAGTAGTGTATAATTGCCTCTTTCACAAGATCTTGTTCTAAAATGCAAAATGTTACCCAATACATAATAGTTCATATAAAACCCACCCCTATGACACACTTTATGTTTGAGTCTATGACAACCTCTCTTGTACCATTGTAAGAGGTTGCTTTAAATTTTTACAATAATTGTTTTTAGTCAAACATTATTCTTTTCGGCTCGGCTTTTGAAACGTGCCGCCCTGATAGAGCCAAGATGAGTTTATAGGGGCGTCCTAGAGGGTCTTTCGATGCCCCCGAAACAATTTTTTTTGCCGGACGCGTGTTTTTTTTTTTTACAAAAATACGAATAAACTTATATTTTTAGGTTAGAAACGTAAAATAAATGGGTTGGATTTAGAAACGTGCGGCAGTAGGGGGTGGATGGGAGGGGGGTGGAGGTGTCCCCTACCCCCAACACCACTCTCATGAAAAGGTAATGAGAAATATTTTTTTTAAAATTTTTTAGGTTAGTCTTGCCGAAATTCGAGCAAAACTTCGCTTAGTGAAGGAGTGAAGGTAAAAAAAGAGTGGGAGGGAGGGGAAAAGGAGTAGAGTAGATGGGAGCTCATGTTTATAAAATATAAAGAAATTATTATTATATTATACTGTTGTTTTATTTCTGACAATAATATGTACTTATAGCAAAAAAGCTTTTCCACTCTGAAACGACATGGACTATATTATACTGATATAGGTTGAACAGTGTGACAGAACCGAATTGGCCAACCCCGACTCCACGTAGTCTTGTCTGTCCTACCCCTAGAGTGTTTTTATGAAGCGCGAAGCCAGAAGCAGAAGCAGAAGAAGTTGTCTGGCGTAGCCCATTTGATTTGTAGCTTGAACAAAACGCAACTCACGCCACAGCCTTCGTGTTTATTATTTTCTACCGCCTAGAAAAACTTGAGCATTGAGTTCTATTGGTTTGAAATGAAAAATCAAATTGGAGGGGCTTCTATGCTTCCTCTAACCACCAGACTATGGAAAATATGAAGTTAGGTTAGGTTGGGTTAGATTTTAGAACATAAATATTGTTGGTGCCCCGCCGCAGGACTGCACCCGTAAATTCTCACTGTTGGTTAGGTTAGAGGGTTGTAATCAAAAAAAAATTTAGCAAGTTTCTAGCGGAGGGAGTGAGGGGGGATGACGTACCTCCCCTTCTTCCCCCCCCCTCTCCCTCCACTTAACCAGGCGACACGTTTTAAAGGTTTTACAAATGTCAGTTTAATCAATATTAAAAAATTCATAATAAAAAAGTATGCGCGTCCGGCAAATAAAGTGAGGGGGATGACTTCCCCTCCCCCCCACTTACCCCCTATCGGGTGGCACGTTTCAAAATAAAACCCTTCTTTTCTATGTTAACAATTAATAGTCTTACCAACTACGCGGTAGTGCTGTATCTACTATTTAAATATTTTATTAAAATATTGTTGTTACTTTTGTATGTTTTACTTATACTTCTAAATCTTTAAATATCTTGTTCTTAACAATATTGAAAATACATAAGAGTTAAAAACTTTAAAGGAAATGTACTGCTTATCAACAACAAGCCAAAGCAGCTCATTTATGTACTTACTTAACTTAAAGTAAATACAAATTATTGATTCATAAATGCAACAAGATGAAGTAGGTACCTATTTAACTAGCGTAGGTTTACATAAGTCATACAGGTGTGAATTTTAGGAATGTTCTATTGTGTAATCTTTTGAAAGCGAAAGTTTTTGTGTTACAAGGTGAACGAAAGCCATGCCATGCCTACTAACATATGCGCGATGTCTTACCTCGCATCGCAAACGCTGTATGTTTCCCTTCTTCCTATCATACCAGTACACAAGCCCCACATTTGTTCCAAGCGCGATATACTCGCTCACAGCATCAACACAAGTCAAGCACAGTTCACTGGAAAACAGACCAGTCTGAATTCGAGGAGGAATCAAGTTCAATATATGAGAACAAGGTGTCCATTCGCGGACGAAACCCTCCTCAGCCCCGCTTGTTACTTCCATAATGCTGTATTCAGAGTTGTCTACGTGTTGGGCGATCGATGAAAATATATTTTATACTTCAATAGCATGACTTAGTTTTGCAATAATATTAAAAATGAACGAAAAACCCGAAGAGCGACGAAACACAACCACAATACCACAATCCACCATTACTTACCACCATTACCATACCATTACCACAAACCACAGATTAGGTATTAGTTACTATGTAAACCACAAACAACCATATCCACAACTGTCATCTGTCAACCTTTGCTGTCAACTGTCAGAACTATCGGACGTCCGTAATAGGGTATTTGACTATAATAAAAATATCGTTTCAACTGGTGTCATCCTAAAAGATTATTATCTAAAAACATTATTCCATACGACAAAACTAAAAAATAAAGCTTTATTTAATTAGAAAACATTAAATAAAATTGCTATAATTCTGGCCATGGTCACGTGATCGAAAACGTTCCGTGATCTCGAATAACGTCACAGTCCAAACCACCTATGGAATTCTCATTTTGTCAATACATTTCGACGTGTTTGTGCGGCGTAATAGGCTAATTTCGTCTGTTTTTCATCGTTACTATTTTATTAAATACCAAATAGTATGCGACACGCGGCCTAAACACATATTATAAAATTGTCATTGTTTGAAATGTGAACTGTTACGTCATGAGAGCAAATGGAACGTTTCGGCGGCAATTTATTTTTTTGAATTTATTTCTCGATTTTTATGAAAAATAATGAAAATTATGCCGAAATATATGTTTTGTTAGCTTCAGCATAGCATTATTAACAATTTAAGATGATTTTCTAAAAGTAGTCAAATAGCCTATTCAAGACTAGAAATTCCCATGTAGAAATTCCTACCTTCATGGTCCGCACAGACTGTCAGTCTGTCAAAGTCAAATGCTTTTTTTTTTTATTTAACTGGCTTTACGGCTCTGGGTTCCAGCCCTTCTGACTAACTATTGGTCAAGTCATGGAACTAGGAATAACGACTACGATGAGTTTTTGAGAAAACGTCGTTTCGCGGAAGGATAAATTATGTATTGATTCTTGCTCTTGGGAAGCTTGGGATCACGCTTGGGATCACAGACGGTTTGTATGTCTGTGCTTGGGATCTTGGGTGTGTTCCGGTATACACTGTGAGCACTGCTCAGTGCTCTCACTGGTGAAAAATTCGTTCCGTTATAGACTGCCAGTACACTGCCGCAGTACCGTACACAGATTTTTAAGTGGTACCTTAAACTAGCGGCACGCTATGATGGCCGGTTTGACGTTTGTCCGCTCATGAAGTTCCGTATTAATTGATAACGACTTTGAAGGAAATAATTGTATTACTTTATTGACGATAGTGATGTGCAGAGATTCATAAATTTTATCGAATGTAGTTTTAGGTTTAGGACTCAAAATTTATTTATTAAATTGATTTCTAAAATGTATACAAGTGTAGAAAAATCAGTTTGCACCATTTAAGGGGTGAATGTACTTGTGAATATGAACAATTTTCACTATGTGGACAAACCTCTGAAATCGCAAAAAAATATCAGCTGTTTCATACAAAAGGTAAAATTTTTATTTTTATATGATATATACCACAACTCGGCTTTTGGTTTTCTAAATTGAAAATTTTTAAAAATGGAATCTAATACGATCGTCACATAGGATCGCTGGCTAGCACAACTACTACCTCCGGCAAACTCGCGTCAATGCTCAATGCAAAACAAAGCAGTTTCGAATTGACGTTGCTTCGAAAAGTATAAACTGTCAGTGCAATGCGATTGTGATATAGTTTTGACCTGGCTTTGGATTTCAAATATTGATACTGCATTACTGTTGACCCTTGCTCGTTAATTTGGACTCTGTTCAAGCCCTTTGTTGTGGATTTCGTCGATATGACCGAACGTACGCAGAGAACTGTTCTAAATAGTCAGACACGTGAGTTCGTAATACGCCTTCGTAACTATTTCGATCGTGAAGCTCAAAATGGAGGGCCAATTTTACCTATAACGTCAGTGGTTGAACGCGTAGCTGATGCGCTTAATATTGGACAACGAACTGTTAGACGGATAACAAAAAAAAAAATATGGCGAGACTGGCACAGAAGAAAATAAACTTCACACACCAAAAAAGAGAAAACGAGCAAAACCAGTCGTAGGCATCGATAGCTTTGATGCCGATGCTATCCGAAGACATGTTTACGGCTACTATTTACAGAAGAAGTATCCAACAAGAAAAAAGTTGGTGCATTCACTGAAGGAAGCTGGATTATTCTTCGGTGGGGAAAGTTCTTTAACGAAGATTTTGAAGACCATTGGATTTCGATACAAAAAATGTAACAAACGCAAAATATTGATGGAAAGATTTGATATAGCGATGGCAAGGTATACTTTTTTACGGCAAGTGAAAGAAATCAAAAATTGGCAAAATGTTGTGTTCTTGGATGAAACATGGCTTAATGCTAACCATACTGTAGGCCGTTCTTGGAACGATGACACAGCAGCATCTACTTCCAAAGTTCCTGTAGGAAAAGGATCGCGACTTATAATTTGTCACGCCGGAACCATCAACGGGTTTGTCGAAGGTTCTCTCATGGCTTTTGCGTCAAAAACCACTGGAGACTATCATGAAGACATGAATGGAGAAAAGTTTACTGAATGGTTTACCTCAATGTTGTGTAGCCTCCCTGAACCATCTATTATAATTATGGACAACGCCCCATACCACTCGATGCAAATTGACAAGCCACCTGCCCAATCCCAAAAGAAAGCTGATATCGTCGCATGGCTTCGTAAAAATGGCGTAGATGCAAACATGAATATGTTAAAAGCGGAATTAGTACGTCTTTTAAAAGAAAACAAACCAACCAAGATCCGATACGTCATTGACGAAATAGCATTAGAACATGGGCACAGAGTTATACGGTTACCGCCTTACCATTGTGAGTATAATGCGATTGAGTTGGTGTGGGCTCAAATTAAGGGATATGCTGCAAGACACAATACAGAACCCCCATTTACCACAAAAAAAATGCTAAAATTATTAGAAGAAGCTTGTGAACATGTGACTAAAGGAGACTGGGAAAAGGTTGTGAATAGAACTGTTAAATTAATAAGGGAAGATTATGAAAGAGATGTGAAAATAGATAATATTATAGAAAACGAACATATAATTATTAATGTAGGTGATGATAGCAGTGACGACAGTGAAAATAGTAGTATGGACGAATCTGATTAATTATGGCCTTTTGTGGCACCTTTTTTGGTATCTTTTGTATTCATATGTTTCTTGTGTGCATATAAAGTATGTATATTCATTTTCATTCAAATATTCAGTTCGTTCAAATAAATTAAATAAACATATACATTTTTGTTTTATTAAACCTATTTAATCAGGTACAAAAACAAAACTTAATTGTTTTTTGTTCGAGAATAAATTGACATTCCACATCACTATTGTAATGTGTCAAACCGGCCATCATAGCGTGCCGCTAGTGTAGGGAAATATATAACGTCATAACTCGCCGCCATTTTTGTACTGTGAGCACTGGCACTTTCGAAGTAAAGTGCTCTCAGTAGATACTTTGATCGCGTGATCGAAAAACAACAGAGCCTAGAGATTTTACAAAATGGGGATGGCAGTATAATGGACTGCGTTCCGTTTTAAAGTAACCTAAAAAGGAACAAACAAACTAAAAGCAAACTAAAAAGGAACGGCTTCATAGTATAAAGGGGCCCTACCACCAAAGTGAAAAATAGTATTATTTCAATATTGTTTTGAGATATCATACAATGACGTCTTTAAGTTACTTATTTTTAGGTTGACATTGTATGACATGTCAAAAAATATTGAAATAATACTGCTTTTTAAACGTTGGTGGTAGGCCCCTGGATTGACGTCACACCTTACAGTGGTCCAGTGTATAACGGATTACACCCCATAGAAGTCTTTGCCAACTTTCAAACAAAAAGTGTACACTTGTCATTTTCTTGTCAAAAATACTCCGTCGGGGGAAAGGTTGATCATTTATTGATAAATAAATTATAATTAGTAAAATTGCTAAAATGGCTGATTCTGTAACAGAACTTCCTATAAACATCGAGGAAAGTGTAAAAGAAACCGTACAAAATGTAACTGGCAAGTCCCCGAACAGCATTGAGGGGGTCGCAATCGCGTACTTAAGTTTAGTGATAATGGCTATTTTACCCATATTTTTTGGGTCTTTCCGTTCTGTAAAATACTTAAAGGAGCAAAAGGTGAGATTTTCTCTAAGTTTTTCATACATTTATCACACTTGAGCACATTTTAAGCGTGACCAAAACGCCCAATAAGAACAGCGTACGTATTGTAATCGTGGCACGTTTCATTCATTGCGAGCGGATTTCGGATTTCCAGTCTTGCCCTGTTTTCTGTGCCAGATACACATGCATGCATCTGACCATAATATGGGGCCCCGGTAAGCTATGCAATCACATGTTAAGCACTGGCTACACTCACCATCTTACCTGACTGCTTACCTGCAGGCCTAGCATGCACGCGTGAGAAATGTTGTCTACCCCTTTTCTCGTATTATCTCTATATCTCTATTAAAACTAACATGGTTGCACATCATGATTCGTCTCATTACGTCTAAAGTGGAGACAAAATTATTTTCTTTTTTTCCTCTACGTACTCTAACATGGCGAGTGGCGACGTCTTTTTCTCGAATTTTGAAGTTTAAAGGAGTAAACGAGATATCAGTCTACATCGACAATATCTCTCTCTCTTCGCGAGATATCACTTCAACATACATGCTAGGCCTGCTGAACAAGCTTAGTTTGCGCAGTTAAGCATGTACGTGTGAATGCCAAGATGTTATCGTGCACAGTTATTTTGCGCAAGATTGGACTGTGCAGCTCTTAATTGCAGATGGAGTATGTAGTCGGAGTATTACACAGTAACACAGTTACAAAAAATGCCAGATATTGGAATGTGTATTTCATGTGTATTTCATGCTTGCCATTCATAAGTTATCATCATATTATCCAGATATGATCGAAAGTTGTTTGATAACTTATTTGCATGTTTGCAGGCCTATGAAGGTTAGAGCATGAGAATGTGACTTGTTTGCCAGTAGTTTGCATGAGCCTGTTTGTTTTATTGTAATTTTTGTTGTTAATTCTATGATTTCTTGAAAATGGTTGAAAATACTTACCCTCCTTTGGTAAATAATGGTAGACTCATCGACGATTCAAAAGCACTTGTAAAAAAGTTTATTTGAATAAAAAATATTTCTATTCTATTCTATTCTAATAAGGTTTATGAGATGGGAAATATGTTGAAAATAGTAGTAATTCTCCGACACTTGTTTTAATATTGATGTCTTTTTGTTGATTCCTAGAAAATGCATTGCAGTTGTTACTGCAATATTGGTAAAGTTTAGGAAGTATGCTGCCCTATGTTCCATCTCTATTACAATATTCTCTGAGTCAAATTATCATAAAAAGGTTGTTTTCATTACTGTTTTAGGAATCAGGTGAAAAACATGAGACAATGACAAACAAAGATGCGCTGATGTTTCCACTGTTTGCGTCGTGCGCTCTCTTCGCCTTCTACATATTCTTCCAGTTCTTCTCCAAGGAGTACATCAACCTTCTTCTCACTGGATACTTCTTCTTCCTCGGTGTATTGGCTTTGAGCCATCTACTTAGGTAAATATATTTTTGTCATCCTATATTATAGTTTAGACTCGTAAATTTAGCTGAAGGTATGAAGGTAAGGCTGAATAGTTCAGTCTAAGCTAAGGACAAAGTGGCAGAATTTTTACTGAAACTTTACCTCATTAAACATCTATGATGTACTAATAGTCATAGGTACGTGCCTCAGGATAGAACCTGCGAACCCTAGAATAGTAGACCACAGTCCTAACCACAAGGCTATGACTGCTTATATGCTATTCAGAGTTACGCAACGCAACACTAATAGTCATAGGTACGTGCCTCAGGATAGAACCTGCGACCCCTAGAATAGTAGACCACAGTCCTAACCACAAGGCTATGACTGCTTATATGCTATTCAGAGTTACGCAACGCAACGCTTCAATAGTCAAGGAAAACATTGTGAGGAAACCTGCATACCTGAGAGTGAATGAAGTCCGCCAATTTGCATTGGGCCTACGTGGTGGACTATGGACTACAATCCTTTGAGAGGACACCTGCGCTCAGTAGTGAGCCGTTGATGATGATGATGATGATTGTATTTTCAGCCCAATCATAGCTCTGATCGTGCCCGCGTCGGTGCCAAACGTGCCCTACCACATCCTGTTCACGCGCGGCGAGCGCGACGCACGCTCAGACATCGTCAACTATAAGTTCACGTCATATGACGTTATCTGCCTCATCATATCACTCATATTCGGCGCCTGGTACCTCATCAAGAAGGTGAGTAATATACTATAGTATAAACGACAGTCAGAAATAAAAGAAGTCAACTTGTATTTTTTTTATTTATTTATTTATAAGCCTATATCGGACTTAATATAAAATATTTTTGATAGTTTATTGTCGTTTATATTCGCTAGTCCGTGTGCCCTTTGGCAAAGGCCTCCTCCAATCCTTTCCAATCCTTCCTATCTGCTGTTCGTCTCATCCATGTTTTTCCTGCTATAGCCTCAATTTCGTCACGCCATCTCTTGTTTTGTCGCCCCTTCCTTCCGCTTTGCTCTATTTATCCTCACCCTGTATGGTGTGGCCAGCCCATCGCCATTTAAGCAGCTTTACCTTAAGTCAACTTGTGTCAACTTGTATAAACCAACATGAATATTTATTTCGATATTCACAAGACTAATTATTAAACAATAATACACGTATTATTGCGCGTGCGCGGCCTGACAACCACGTTTTATGCTTAACCATCGCTCCACCCCTCTCTTTGCCTCCCTACTTTGGTCTCCCCGCTCCTCGCTCATTGCATCCTCTCTTCTGCTCGGCTCCCCACTACTCACTGCCATATTATCTCTCCCTCTCCTGGTTCGTGACAGCAGGTTACACTAATATGGTTCTTGAGATAGTTTTGCAGTGAGGAAGGGATAATGGATATAACTTTTATGTTTTATACTCTTTTATACTCAAGTTTGATATGTTTGGTGCAGCATTGGATAGCGAACAACCTGTTCGGCATAGCGTTCGCGATCAACGGCGTGGAACTACTGCACCTCAACAACGTGGTGACGGGCTGCATACTGCTCTGCGGCCTGTTCCTGTACGACATCTTCTGGGTCTTCGGCACCAACGTCATGGTCACCGTGGCCAAGTCCTTCGAGGTGCCCATCAAATGTAAGTTTTACTTTTCTTTCTTGAATGGGAATTAGACCTTCCACAAATAGGACTTTCAGGGATTGGAAGTTTGGGGAATAGGATACTTTGGACGTTCGGGAATAAGACCTTCCGGGAATAGGATGTTCAGGGAAAATGAATTAACGGACATATTGGATGTTCTGAAAAACGACTCATCCAGGAGTAGTGCCTTTGGGGTTTGGACGTTCGGAAAATAGAACATAACGAACATATTGGTTGTTGGGGGAATAGGACTTAACAGACTTGGTCATTGGGGGAATAGGATGTAGTGGACATATTGCCATATTAGGGGATTGGACGTAACGGACATATTGGTCGTTCAGAGAATAGGATGTAACGGACATATTAGACGTTACGGGATTGGACGTTCAGGGATTTGATGTTGGGAGAAAAGGACCTTCCTTGCCGTAAGGGAGTCTTTATAGTAACTACAAAGCGTTTGTTAACTTACTGATACTTATTTAAAATATCAGAATAATTTGTTTTTAATGTTAAATGTTGTAATAAAAATAGTGACAAAGTTTTGTTCTGAGTTTTCCACGCTCTTCGCGCGATTTTTCAGCAAACTTGTTACGCTGATAATAGTTATTTGTTATACAAGAGTGCAAAGTTGCTTTTTAACCGCGTGCTCAGTTTTGATGACCGAGCAAGCGAAGGATTCAAAAATTAGAATCCTGAGCGTTAGCGAGGGAATCAAAAGAGCACGAGGTGAAAAATCTTTGCACTTGAGTGCAACACGTAATTTTTCATCTCCCCATTCAAACAATATGACGTGAAAAGAAAATGGCGCGCGCAAAGCAAATTAAAAAAAAGTACACCAAGAAGGTTCCAAGTCTGAGTTTTTAATAAATTAAAAAAGGTTGTATGATAAATTCGGCACCATGGAGGTACAAGTAAATAGGTTTAATGATGTTTTGAATTCACAAACTTAGTGCACACGATGTTCTAAATTCAATTTACTTTATCCTCTAGAGGATAAAAACGGCTTTTGCACTCCGATATCGAAGAGCAAAAATACTCTTTCCGAGATGGGGAGATGAAAAAAAATTTATCGATTTATTTTTTCAGTATCACTTCACTATGTCTAATCGCAAACTAAATAGCAAAATTATATTGGAGAGTGGAGTTAGGTTTTAAAAACTCTTCTGAAACCCTTCTGGAATAAAAAGTAACCTTTGTCACTGTAATCTCTATGTTCTCAACTATAACCATGCAAAAATTCACATAGATCCGTTGCTGCGCGATATAAGGACAAACCAAAAAAAACACTCGCATTCATAATATTAGTAAGGATTTGGATTTTCCTTCAAACATCTGAACTTGAAAGTTCGGGCGTAAATCAGATAATTTTAAAAACAAATGACGAGAAGGTAAACTTAAACTTTGTTTTATACCAACATCGTCATTACCAGCAGCAACCTGCCAATAGCTCACTACTGAGCGCAGGTCTCCTTTCAGAGAAGGGTTATAGGCCATAATCCACCATGCTGGCCCAATGCAAATTGGCGGACTTCACACATCTTCGAGAACATTATGAAGAACTCTCAGATGTGCAGGTTTCCTCACGATGTTTTCCTTCACTGTTGAAGCAAGTGATATTTAATTGCTTAAATGCACTTGACTCCAAAAAGTCAGAGGTACGTACCCGAGATCGTACCTGCGACCCTCCAAAGAGGAGACCACAGTCCTAACCACTAGGCTATCACTGCTTTTTTTTATACGGTAGGGGAAATCCTCATGGACACCCGCTTTGGGTAGTGCCGGCCTCTTACCGGCTAAAACCCCTACTGTCTCCCTGTTGTCCGTGTACCCGCCTTGCAGCCACGTGAATACTGCAGTCTTTTTACGCCCTTTTCTGTCTTCTTTTTTCTTCTTTCCCTTTATTATGTTTTCAATAAATAATAGTAACTTAACGTACACATTATGCTATGTCACTAACTGAACAGACTGAGCGCCAGACGCCAGTAAGTTCACTAACACTGACCGTGCACGTTGTCCGCAGTGGTGTTCCCGCAGGACCTGCTCGTGAACGGGCTGAGCGCCAGCAACTTCGCCATGCTGGGGCTGGGCGACATCGTGGTGCCGGGCCTGTTCATCGCGCTGCTGCTGCGCTTCGACAAGAGCCTCAAGCGCGGCTCGGAGCTGTACTTCCGCGCCACCTTCTCCGCGTACATCCTCGGCCTGCTGGCCACCATCCTGGTGATGCACGTGTTCAAGCACGCGCAGCCCGCGCTGCTGTACCTGGTGCCCGCGTGCCTCGCCACGCCGCTCACGCTCGCGCTGCTCAAGGGGGACATCAACGCGCTCTTCAAGTGAGTACCGCTTACTGCTTACTGTTTCTGGACTCCTAGTGCAACTCCTACAGTGTGGCGATTGCAAATCGTCTCTGATTGGCCGATACTCGCTAAAGGCTAATATAAAGGGGTTGTTTCAAATATATATGGAGCCTGGGCCAGGTCTTTGTACAGTCCTTCAAAATGTTTGGTGTCATGAAATAGTGATTATTTTTTCTTTATTTCTCATTAAAAGGTGCTTTTACGAGGTACAATGCGAAATTTTTTAGCAAAATAAAAGCGCAAAACATGACGTCCTTTTTGACAATGACACGTACTTACACGAGTCATGATGACATTTGACATTCAATTCAATTCCCAAGCAATGGCTTTTAGTTGTGTCAACCGGGCACAAATTGAACATTTGACATAAAATAACCTCAATTGACAGCAATTGACATTTGACAGCAATTGACATTTGACATACCAGCAATTGACGTTTGACAATTGAAATGACATTTAGATGAAGTAACGTCATTACAAACATAGAAAATAAAAGCAGATGGATGCACTCTGATAGTTGCTATTCTACAAATATATCCAATTATCAATTTTATATTTGTACCCCTTAAGTCTTATTCACTGTAAAACTGCAAAAAGCGTATTTTATTTCAATTTCTATGATTTAATACTATTTATTGGTATAGTGTACAAGTACCTGGCCCAAGATGAAACAACCCCTTTAGCCAATCACCAACAATGATTGATGCAGCTTTTACATAGCCTGCTTGCAGGTTCGTTACGTTCGTAATAATTTTAGTATCTTCTATTATATATATTTTCGCGATAAACTCAAAAACTACTGAACAGATGTTCATGCGGTTTTCACCAATAGACAAGGTGATTCATGAGGAAGGTTTTAGTGTATAATTTGTTAAGATTTTGTGAAAATTGGTTGAAATCTGACGATAATAATGTTGAAAATGTCAGAAAAATTCAAGCTGCCTGGAAGCTTTCATCGAAAACGCTGCCTAATCCCTTTGAGATATAACAAAACAATGTATGGTGAAATATATGCCACATATCATCTTTTAAGGGATAGCTTACTTTACCATTTTAACTTCGAAAATCTGGTCACGTACAATGCGGTAATTAGAAATAGAATAGAATAGTTAAATAATGTTTTAATAGTTAATAGAATAGTTAAATAATGTTTTTTATTCACATAAACTTTTTTACAAGTGCTTTTGAATCATTGATGAGTCTACCACTGGTTCGGAATGCCCTTCCTGCCGAGAAGAACCAGCAAGAAACTCGGCAGTTGCTCTTTTCAAAACAAGTTTACAATACAACAGATACTATGCTATGTATGCAGTGTTCCCACAATGAGGGGAAGTTCCACAAAAGCATACCTAATTATAATTCAACACATGTTAAGACGGGCAGACAGAAAGTAGCCCCATTCCCGCCGGTGGAACCCGTTCACGAGCATGACCCAGCCATTGCTTCGCTCAACCATATTTGAGGGAACGTAAATCTATTTAGAAGTCGCGGGCGTCAGCTTGTTTATCAATAAATAATTTGCACTTATTCGTTTACAATGAACTAATCGTGTGCCTATTCGTCGTCCCCAGCTATGAAGACCAGCCGGCGGTCCTGGAGTCCCCGACCGACGCGAAGTCGAAGAAATCCGATTAAACCCTCGCAGCACTCGCTCCACGCACAAAACTGATCAACGGCTCGTTGTGAACTAGGTACCGACAACTCGGCGCACATTACAGACTTTGATCAACGACTCGTTGTGAACTAGGTACAGAGACTCCGCGCACACTATCGACTTTGATCAACGACTCGTTGTGAACTAGGTACAGAGACTCCGCACACTACCGACTTTGATCAACGACTCGTTGTGAACTAGGTACAGAGACTCCGCACACTACCGACTTTGACCAACGACTCGTTGTGAACTAGGTACAGAGACTCCGCACACTATCGACTTTGACCAACGACTCGTTGTGAACTAGGTACAGAGACTCGGCGCACACTACCAACTTTGACGATTGATGACGCAGCCTAAGACTTTGATTTGAGATTGCTTCAGTAAAGATCACACTGACCTTGGAATAGCTGCCCCTGGCAGCTATTTCAAGGTCAGTGTGATCTTTACTGAAATAATCTCAAATCAAAGTCTTAGGCTGCGTCAGGCCCTCTAGCCAAGTTACACTTCGTTGTATCTATTCTCTTTCTACGATAGTTGTCACTTGATGTTTTGACTAGGGCTCGACTAGATGGCGCTGCAGCTGATCAAAGACAGAAGTGTATTGATAATATTTCGCGACATTTTGTATTGTTTTTTTTTAGCATTTAAAACATTTATAAAAAAATTGTGAGCCGTCGTGGGACGCCTGGCAGATGTGAAACATCGACATTATTTTGTAAAAGTAATATGCAGAAAAGAACAGATTGTGATAGGAACTAAATATGTCACTAAGTATACATATAATAATACTACTACCACTACCCCTACCCCTGCCCCTGCCTCTGCCCCTGCCCCTGCCCCTACCACTACCACTACTCTACTACTACTACTACTACTAAACAGATTGTGATAGGAACTAAATATGTCACTAAGTATACATATAATAATACTACTACCACTACCCCTACCCCTGCCCCTGCCTCTGCCCCTGCCCCTGCCCCTACCACTACCACTACTCTACTACTACTACTACTACTAAACAGATTGTGATAGGAACTAAATATGTCACTAAGTATACATATAATAATACTACTACCACTACCCCTACCCCTGCCCCTGCCTCTGCCCCTGCCCCTGCCCCTACCACTACCACTACTCTACTACTACTACTACTACTAAACAGATTGTGATAGGAACTAAATATGTCACTAAGTATACATATAACATCGCATGCCGTGGCGACGCGTCGCGCGTCGCCACGCGAGAAATCTGTTTTACGTGCCGCTATAGATGTTTCACATCAATACAAAATGCCGCGAAATATTACCAATATATACTTCTGTCTTTGATCAGCTAGTCGAGCCCTAGCCAAAACTTCAAGTGACATCTATCGTAGAAAGAGAAACGATACAACAAAGTGTAACTTGGCTAGAGGGGCTGGTCATCATCATCATCATGAACAATCCATTAACATCTCACTACTAAGCGCAAGTCTCCTCTCAGAGAAGGGTTATAGGCCATAGTCAACCACGCTGGCCCAATGCAAATTGGTAGACGTCACACACCTTTCAGAACATTATGGAGGAGGAAAAAATCCGGCATCCGAGCTTATGACTTTATTATTTCTGGCATCATCTATTTGCGACAGACGTTGGCGCAAATAGATGATGCCAGAAATAATAAAGTCAAGTAACGTGTGAATGGTTCATACAATTTTGTTGCCGACAACGTTTTTGTGTCGCTGTAGTGTGATTGTGGCACATCTCAAAGGATCCTAAGAATTTTTTCCTACAAAATTACATTTTTATAAAAGGTGGTTTTTCGATGTCCAAGTGTGCGCGAGTCTGTACAAATATTTTTCTATAAATATCTTCGATGGTGAGGGACCCTAATTATTGGGAAGATATCTACACCGCTAGATGTCTCTATGTAGGCCGGGAGCTAGTGATAATTTTGTTTAAAGTGTTTATTATACAGGTCTCAAACTATAACTAAAAGTTGTCTTTGCATACCAAGCTATTTTTAAGGGCCTACAATTTGTTTAAAGTAACTTGATCTATGGTATTTAATATTGCTGTTATTTTTTTTTCAAAACGCTTTTTAAGCCAATATTTCCACAGCTCTTAGGCCAATGGAAAATGTTAAATATTAGTTTAATGACACTTCCGATTAGAATCTTCCATTGTTTTATTCATTTGGACTTGGTTGAATAAATAATAATTGTATTCTTTTTTTGTAAACAAATGTGCATTGATGTTGGATATATTTGGAATGTTCATAATAATTAATAATTGTGATTTGTCTAGGGTATATAGTAATGTAAGTTTTTGGACTGTATTAATATTTCGTTTCGCATCTACCATAATACGAGTATTATGTTCAAAAGGGTTCTGATGATTGTGATGATGTTCTCAGTTCAAATTCCGGATTGGCGAACCATATAATTTAATTTTAGCTTTTGCTAAACTTATGAGTTACAGAACCCTTCCTATAGGAGTGAGAGCCTAATCACTTAAATATTTTTTTATTTCTTGAAGTAAGTTTTTTTTTATAAATAAAACTGTATATACGTTTTTTTTACAAAATACGAGGATTAGAAAATTTAATAATTTAAATTAAGTTTTTTTTGTTACAATCATAATATTAAATTGTTTTCGATTTTTATTTATTTTTATGCAATGTTACCAATTTAACATCATTGTCAAAATGCATTTTGTAAAAATCTGTGTTTACAATTTACATACACATATTATACAAAAAATTAAAAAATATTTCTATAAAGGTGTAAGATACTTTACTCTTATTTTAATGTAAGGATCTGGCTAAAGTTGAATAAAAATTAATAAATAGTTACAGTCATCATTCTTAACCATGTTTTTGTTACAAGTTAGTGTCGCCGACTCCTAGACTAAGTTGAAAACAATCAGTGGTCATTTTACAAGCAATAGACTATGCTTTAAAAGAGCGTGTTCGAATCGAAAATAATATGTTGAACATTGTAATTTGTGCAGCCCCTTTTTGCGATTCAGAATTAATGGCTAATTTTTATTTTTGTATGTTAAAAAAAATCAAATCTATTATTTATTCTGTATATTATGTATCAATAAATGCATTTGTTTTATGTATCACAATCTCTCAGGGTGTCGGTGTTGCCTGACGGAAAAATATGTAGATTGTAAAATTAAATCGAATTTAAAACACGTCACCTAAACGGAAGCTACTTAGTACATACAGGTGGTATATAATAATTATTTAAAATAAAAATATCTAAATTATTATGTATTTTATTTAAAACCCCACTTTTTAACTTTACTGGTGGTAATAGAACATGGGCTAAAACTACTAAAGTTCAATAAAATAAAATATGTATGCGATTTTGAATATTAAATGCCCCTTATTAGGGTTCCGTACCAAAATGGTAAAAATGGAACCCTTATGGTAAGACTTTCTCCGTCCGTCCGTCCGTCTGTCACAGTCGATTATTTCAGTAACTATTAAAGCTATCGACATGAAATTTGGCATAGTTGAGTATAATAGTGGCCCAACATCATTGGAATAAAGAAAAATCGAAAATTATTTTTAGTTTTATTAAAAAAGGGGGAAAATCGGGGGTTTGAAATTTCAAAGTAAAATAACTATACCGAGTGGGGTATCATATGAAAGGCCTTTACTTGTGCATTCTAAAACAGTTTTTTATTTATTTCTATATATAATAGTTTTTGAGTAATCGGCCAAAATGTCGAAAAAAATATCTCCCCCCCCCCCTCATCTCCGAAGTTTACCAATCGAAAAATCTGAAATAATTATGGTCAATGATGTCAACTATGTCACCGGGATGTCACCCGGGTAAAAATAAAAAATCGATTGAGTTATTATATTTATTACTAGCTGATGCCCGCGACTTCGTCCACGTGGATTTAGTTTTTAAAATCCCTCGTGAACACTGATTTTCCGGGATAAAAAGTAGCCTATGTCACTCTTCAGGTCCTCAACTATAGTACCCATGCAAAAAATCACGTCGATCCGTGGCTCTGTTGTGGCGTGATTGAAGGACAAACCAACAAACAAACACACTTTCGCATTTATAATATTAGTATGATAAGAATATTAAATTGCATAGTAAAACACTGTAACATTACGTCCATACGATGTATTACATCCATACCTACTATGGAGTATGTGGGTATAATGATTGTTTGGCAAAATCTGACGCCTTTGGAGTAGTTTGACTTTGACAAAATAGGGCTATCCACGATGGCTATATACGATAAAGTATGAATGCCAGCTTAAGATGAGCCGTACATTCAAAGTATCCTGTAGATTCCGGGGTTCAAGTTATTTGGACCTTATACTGAAGATTGCGATGTCTATAATTTCTGAACTACTAAATTGACTACCTTGAAATAATTACAGGACAATCTCTAAAGAACCTGCTTTCTAACAAAAAAAGAATGAGTAAAATCGAAATACGCGTTAATGAATTACAGCTAAATACACATTTTGACTTTCATCCCCTCTCCCAAGGGAACCGTGCTGAATTTCGGGATAAAAAGTATCCTATATTATACCTCGTAGTATGAACTTAAATCATGCCAAGTTTCATTTAAATCCGTCCAGTAGTTTCTTCGTGATGCGCGGCCAAGATACAGACAGACAGACAGACAGACAGACAAAAAATTAAAAAAAAATTGTTTTGGCTTCAGTATCGATTATAGAGTGCCCTCAAACAAAAATTTTCAAAATATCTTCAATGTACAGAATTGGACCTGTTACAGTTTTATTATATTATAGATATTTATTATATTTAAATATTCCACAACATAATGGAAAGTTATTAAATGGTGAATTAAATCAATATTTTGTATAATACAAAGAAGGAGTCATAGGAAAAGTGAGAAAGCCACGTGAAATTGAGGAATTTAATTAGAAATGTCATTATGTCCATATGTCACAACAATTAAAATAATGCATAATAATTGACCGAGCGAAGCGAGGTCTCTGAGTTTACTAGAGCGATTTGCACTTGTCCGTCCGTCCGTCCGTCCGTCCGTCCGTCCGTCTGTCAGAGCCTTATAACTTTTGAATTACTGAACGTAATTACTTCAAATTTAGATATAATATGTAAACCGATGGCCTCCAGCCGAAAATGGCTTAAAAAGTTATAAAAATCTTTATTTCAGGGGGGCTCTCATAGAAGCGAATGCGAAGAAATTTTTTTTTATTTGCGATTCATAGGTTTTCTGTGTATCATTTTAAAGACAATTTGGAACAGAGTACAACCGTATTTTTTTTTTATTTTTTTCCTAAAATTGACGAAATGGGGGGCTTCCAAAGTGGCGATTTAATACGCTCGCTTGAAGACGCTCTCTGGGAAAATTTTCTATATATTTTCAAGTTGTACTTATTTTCTTACTTCACTTGTATCCTGTACTTGAACAACAAATACTAAAATTATATGAATATTATAAAGAAACGAGATTATTTAATTTTTAATGAGCATCAGTAAATTTCACATAGCTTCACAATAATGCTAATAGATGGCGCAGTCATTAACTATTCCATTGAACTAGGAGTTACGACTACGATTTATCCCAAAAACAGTTTTGCGTCCACCATTATTATTTAGGTACATAATATAATAACATATTATTCAATTAAAATTATTCTTTAGTTAAATATCATTTTGTATATTTTCTATTCGATTATATTGACGATTTGTACAGATGCCCCTAACCCGTTTTCACTCGTTAGTACCTACATAATAATTCAATGTTTTCACTGACGTTCCCTAACCTTTACGGGCTACCTATGATAAGTTATGTGATGATTACTGTCAACTTCTTTATCACGATCCTGTACGGGACACCTAAAAGGACATTGGGACGGATGTTAGGACTTAGGATTGTGTTTTGGAGCTACCTACGTAAAGAGACTCCTACATAGGGGATGATTTAGGTATGTTTGGTGAAAACGGGCATAATAATAATAATGTCAGTTTTGGTCGTCATGTATCGATTGAATGAATAATCATGGGATACCGTTACCGCGAGGTCTCAGTTCGGGGCGAACCACTAGTAATATATAATAATGAATTTCACATGGTTTATGGTGAATTGTTTGTTTGTTTACGTTGTGATAATTGTGTTATCCTTGGAAATTTTACACTATTTAAAAAGAATTTTTCGATGGATGAATTAAGAGGGCCAACAATTCAAATAGTCCTCAACGTTAAGGACTCGGTTTCGGTTTTCTCAAGAGCCCCTTCGTAGTCAGTGGTTCTTTAAATGGATATACTTATGTTAGAAACGGACCCCGTAGTACCGTCTCATGCACCAGTATTTGATGCGGAACTCGTTTGGGAGGCCGATAAAAGGCGATTCAGAAGGTGTGATCTTGCACATTTAGTTTATCAGACTCAGACTGTGGATATTATGGTGTTATCTTTGTGTTGGACACGTACGGATCCACGCAGGACAATGAGGCAGCATCTCCTATAACGGAATCCTCGTAAAGAAGCTCTAAGACAAATAAATGCCAAGAAATTAAACAAGTGCCAATTTAGTTGACGCTGTTAAATTGTGAAGTGTGAAGTGTGGATTGTTTTCTTTTTGTGATTGTATTTTTTTCTTATTTTTAGATTTTATTTGTATATATATATATATCATATGTGTTATTGTGGCGCCAAGCCACTTATTCTAGGTTGAGACAGCTGGGGTTTTTATGTCGCAGGATAGCGTGCGTTGTGATCAGTGTTCCCAGCCTCGGTATTTTAAAAATAGTAAAGGATTAAAAATTCATGTAGGTAGAGTTCACAAATCGTCATTTGCGCCATCGATACCTCCCATTTCATTTTCTTCCCTTCCAATTGGATGTGTTGATAACCTCTGCGAATCATTAAGTACTTTTAAGAATTCCATCCCATTAATCAGACGCATTCCTCGAGGATCACGCCATTCAGTTTCATGTTCGTTAAAAAAAACCATAGATAATGTCATCACTCATAACACCTGTCGAAGCTGGGAGCTGCTGCTCACTTTCGCGTACCGCACGCTACACGCGGATAAGAGTCAAAACCTCTCCCTTACACAGAAAATAAAAAATAACTGCACATTAAATGAAAGCAACATTTATAATACTACCATACAGTTAAATCCACTACACGCGACACATACACAATCTCATCCATATTTGAAACACAATTATGATAAAAAAAAAATATTGAAAACAAAATAAGCGACGGCGACCTTAAGGGAGCGGCTCGACTTTTATTCTCCAGTGACACAATTGCCCCTGATACAGCGGAGACTCTGGAAGCACTGCGTTCTAAACACCCATCCCCTTCTCCTGATTCCTCTTTTCCAGACCCACCGACAAATAGCGATTTTATTTTTCAGGCCACTACAAATGACGTGCTGGGAGCTCTGATGTCTTTCAGAAGTGGTTCCGCTGCAGGGCTCGATGGTTTGTCACCACAGCACTTTAAAGACTTAGTTTGTGGTGCAAACGTTGACGTAGGTGGTACCCTTCTGAAATCGATCACTGATCTGGTGAACCTGATGCTATCTGGACGAGTACCCCATGAAATAACTAAAACCTTATATGGAGCAAACTTATGTGCCCTAAAAAAAAAGGATGGTGGTATTCGTCCCATAGCAGTGGGTTCAACGATTCGGCGCGTCGTTTCCAAAATTTGCTGTAAAAAAATTCTTCCTTTAATATCTTCTAATTTTGTCCCAATTCAGTTAGGCTTTGGGGTAAAGGGGGGATGCGAAGCAGCTGTTCACGCTGCTCGCACATTCCTCCTTAACTCCCGGGAGGAGGTACTCCTTAAAATTGATGTGAAGAATGCCTTCAATTCAGTGGATCGGGGGGTCCTCCTCTCAGAAGTAAAAAATAAATTTCCACAGTTTTTCCCATACTTGGCGCAGTGCTACCGGGAACCTTCAAAGCTCGTACACAAAAAGAATGTTCTGAGCTCCGCTGTCGGCTGTCAGCAGGGGGATCCGCTTGGACCAGTTATTTTTAGTTTAGCCATACACCCTATAATTTCGGTTCTAAATTCCAAATTCAATGTTTGGTAGGTATTTGGATGATGGAACCTTGGGCGGCGAAGTGAGTTCGGTTTGAAGGATTAGAAATAATTATATCAAAATTTAAAACTATTGGCTTGGAACTTAATTTTGATAAATGTGAAATTTATATTCCAAATTCTTTTTCGGCCGAATCCAAACTGCACATATTAATTAAATTCAATATTTTAGCTCCGGGTATTAAAATTTTAAACGATGAGTCACTTCGCCTCTTAGGAGCACCTGTTTTAGAGGCCTCAGTTCCTCAATTTTTTACTGACTTAATTTCTAAATTCAAAAACACTTCCCATCATCTGTTAGATATTAATCCTCATATGGCAATGACCATCATTCGATTCTGCTTATTTGTTCCAAAATTTACTTATTTCGTTAGATGTTCACCTCTTTGGAAATTTAATAATTTATTGGAAAATTTGGATAATTTTATACAAAATATTCTATCTGAAATCTTAAATTGTCCGATAGATGATCAAGTATGGGCCCAGGCTTCTCTTCCGATCAGGTATGGAGGTCTGGGAATCCGCAAAATTTCTAGTGTCTCTCTGCCAGCTTTTCTTTCCTCTGCTTATAGTACACACACTCTCTTTGAAAAAATTATATCCCAGTCTTTGGGATCAATTGAGGTGTCGTACTTGGCAGAGGCAAGAAATGGTTGGTCAGCGATTAGCCCAAATCAATTGCCGGTTTCTCTTCCTTCCCAGAGACAGTGGGATGACATTATTTATAAAAAAACTTTTGACGCAATGTTAATGCAAGCAAATTCCAAAGACCGTGCTCGTCTTCTCGCTGTCTCTGCGAAAGAATCCGGACACTGGCTCCATGCTATCCCTTCTGCTAATCTGGGCACTCTCTTAAACCACGCCACTCTTGCAGTGGTAGTTGGTCTTAGGCTTGGCGCCAAAATAACCCAGCCTCACCGTTGCCACTGCGGTGACCACGTCGACGCTTACGGTCATCACGGGCTCTCCTGTTCGAAGAGCGCTGGTCGTTTCTCCCGCCACAATGCCCTCAACGACATCATCCGCAGGTCTCTTGCTACTGCTCACGTGCCAGCTGTATTAGAACCTATTGGTTTGGCACGTAGTGATGGCAAGAGACCTGATGGTATGACGCTTGTTCCTTGGAGGACAGGGAGGTCGCTTGTGTGGGATGCCACCTGTGTAGATACTCTAGCTGCTTCCCACATCCATGCGACCTCCTCTGTGGCGGGTGCAGCGGCTACTAGCGCCGAACAGGCTAAGAGGCGCAAATATGAGAAACTTGACAGTGGTTTCATATTTGCGCCTTTTGGTGTAGAGACCCTGGGGCCGTGGGGCCCGGAGGCTCGCGCACTTTTTTTAGAGATATCAAAAAAGGTGATCGAGTCTACCGGGGATCCAAGAGCTGGCAGCTACCTTGGCCAAAGGATTAGCCTGGCCATCCAAAGAGGTAATGCTGCCAGCATCTTGGGTACTATGCCACACTGCGGTGGCTTGGATGGGGTTTAAGATTTTAATTAGTTTTTATTTTAGTTTTAATTTTAGAATTAAATTTAGGTTTATAGTATTGTATATATGAAATTTTCTATCTATAATTTAATAAAACTGTAATTACTGACATTATAAAAAAAAAAAAATTAAAAAAGGGGGAAAATCAGGGGTTTGAAATTTCAAAGTAAGATAATTATACCGAGTGGGGTATCATATGAAAGGCCTTTACTTGTGCATTCTAAAACAGTTTTTTATTTATTTCTATATATAATAGTTTTTGAGTAATCGGCCAAAATGTCGAAAAAAATACCGTTCCCCCCTTATCTCCGAAGTTTACCAATCGAAAAATCTGAAATAATTATGGTCAATAGAGGTTTATGTATATTTTACAGGAAAAATAAAACCAACGCTCTAACTAGCATAGTTTTTTTTTTTTATATTAACAATAAACCTCTACAAACAAAGTTAACGATAAATAAGCAAATTAATATAATATTATCGCTTTACTTTTATTTTTGGAGTACGGAACCCTCGGTGCGCGAGTCCGACTCGCACTTGGCCGGCTTTTATTATTACTTGAACGATAGTATGTTACTCAAAACACATTTTATTTTTTATATTAGTCTGGATGTCTGAAATGAGTAAATCAATTTCGATGGGGCTCTTACAGGATTAAATATAAAGATAAATTCTTAAGAAAAACAGATTCTGCTGAGAATAATTTTGATTTTTTTTTAAGAATGCAATTGCGAAAAACGATGTAAAATAAAACAACAGCTTTAACTGATTATATTAATTTATTTCTATATCACAATATATTAAAACAGTCTCAAGGATAAGCGGTTATATGAGACTAGCTGTTGCCCGCGACTTCGTTTGCGTGGATTTTATTTTTAAAATCCCTCGGGAACTCTGATTTTCCGGGATAAAAAGTAGTCTATGTCACTCTCCGCGTCTTCAACTATACCCATGCCAAAAATCACGTCGATCCGTATTTCTGTTGCGGCGTGATTGAAGGACAAACCAACAAACAAACACATTTTCGCATTTATAATAGTATGATTATTATATTCTTTAACATTTATAACTAAACAGTATCAAAACGAAGTCACACATTGTGGTACACATTTATATGGCAGTTGCCAATATGAACTTGAAAGGTCTTGAAAGGTGAAAAGGATTATAAACATAATTACGTTCATATACAACAGACACACTCCACATTTTAGGTACATTTTATAAAGCTACAAGTATCCGGGTCGTCGGCCCAACTTAAATGGGCTAACGTAGTCCGATGGGATAAGAGTTACGCGATAGCAAGAGAGGCAACTTCTAGCTGAATAAACTGTAGGTAGGTGCTGTTGTTTATTCTGTGATTATTCAAATAGCCATTTGTTCCCACCGAGATCACACTGTAACCTGTCACACTGTGACTCGGGAGAACTTTGCAAAATAATTTCCAACCAGTCGGCAGTCACACATGTGACATGTTGGGAGACCTTTCTGAAATTATTCCCAACCAGTCACACTGTGACACGTTGGGACACCTCTGAAATTCTTCCCAAACAGTCACACTGTGACTCGTCAGGCCAACCTACTGTTAGCCTAACAGTAGGTGTGTAACAGTGTTAGGTACATTTTTTCTATGATCTGAGGGTATACTGATTACTGTTACGTCAGGCCTAATTTCACTAAATAATAATCAGCAACACTGCTACCTACTTAATCTATATAAATAAAAATGAATGTTGGTAAGCGCATAACTCAAGAATGGATGGACCAATTCGGTCAATTTATTTTGTTGTATGTTCCTTAAGGTCCACGGAAGGTTTTAATTTAAAAAAAAAACAAAAAAAAAATAATTTTTACTTTTAACTTTTGACAGAACGAAGTCTGTCCGGGCAGCTAGTGCTTTAATAACAGGAAGGCAACATTTTTTCCTATTATTTCTCACTATCATCAGCTTAGGATAAATTCATGGGTACTTAATTCAAGGTTGTTTAAAAAAAATTGGTTAAACTTTAGTTAAGGTGACCCCCCCCCCCCCCCCCCCCCGCAAGGAAAATCCGTCGAATCCAGATAGTTTTCGAAACATATATTTTTTTAATATTGTAATTTTTTTAGGTTAGTCTTGCCGAAATTCGAGCAAAACTTCGCTTAGTGAAAGAGTGAAGGTAAAAAAAGAGTGGGAGGGAGGGGAAAAGGAGTAGAGGGAGCTTAGAAACCCCTACAATTTCATTTTTCAATAGAACCTAAGTGCCCGCACCAAACCTACTTATGTTCTAAACCTACCCAACCTAATTTTAGATTTTCCATAGTCTGGTGGTTCTTTGGTGGTCTGTTGGTTCTCCCAACGTGTCACAGGGTGGTGACTGGTTGGGAATTATTTAAGAAAGATCTCCCAACGTGTTACAGTGTGACTAGTTGGGAATTATTTTGCAAAGTTCTCCCAACGAGTCTCAGTGTGACAGGTTAGTGTGACTCGCACTCAAATAGCTCACAACATTTGTTAAATTATGTAAGCGTAATAGGAATAACACAAACACATTAGGTGCAACAAAATTACAAAATATGTTCCCTATATAGCTTTCGCCAGTCTTTTTGAACGCCCTGAAGTATGCAGCGTCATCCACCATCAAGTAAACGCGCCATATTCGCACGATAATTATTAAGCTCTTAGCTTTATAATTCATATCACTACATGTTATGAAATAAAGTCTCCCGCCGCGGCTGTCATGAACTCATCATCATCAAAAAAACATTCAAAATTCAAAATTATTTATTTCACGTAGGCCAACCTGTGGCTCTTATGACACGTCATGACTCTACCATCAGGTCGGAAAGCATCATGGGAGCTTTCATCGAAAACGCTGCCTTATCCCTTTGAGATATAACAAAACAATGTATGGTGCTGGTATGGTGGGATGTCTTTACAGAAAAGTCCGCGATGGCATATATCTTTTTAGGATACCTTACTATACCCATTTTAACTTCTAAAAAAATGGTTACGTACCATGCGGTAATTGGAAATCTATTTAGACAGATACAGTATTAATCCTTATCAACTTAAATACGTTAGTTACCTTATGCATTTGATCCACATTATGATAATCCTTTATGCCATTTAATTTAAATTAATATCTTAGAAGTTATCGCAAAATAAACCAAGTAGTTTGAAAAGCATAGGCGTAATATGCTCTACTACCCGTGCGAAGCCGGGGCGGGTCGCTAGTATTATATAAATCTTAGCTTTATATTATATTTTATAATAAAGCTAAGAGCAAAATAATTATAGTGCGCGCGCGCAGGCGGCTACGTCCCCGACAGTCGTGAACGGGTGCCACCGGCGGGAATGGGGCTAGTTTCTGTCTGCCCGTCTTAATATGTATGGAATATTGTAAGTAGGTATGCATTTTTGGAACTTCCCCTCGCTGTGGAAACACTGCTTACATAGCATAGAACCTATTGTAAACTATTTTGAAAAGAGCAACCGCCGAGTTTCTTGCTGGTTCTTCTCGGCAAGGACAGCATTCCGAACCAGTGCACAGTGGTAGATTCATCGACTATTCAAAAGCTTGTTGACATGTACAAGTTTATTTGAATAAAAAATATTTCTATTCTATTCTACACTTGAAACTTTCATTTCGCGCATCAAAACGCGGCTATACTAAGAGCATTCGAAAAGGTTGGCGGGAACCATGCAATATTATAAGAAGCACTATTCCTCAGGTATATTCTTGTTAATGAGTCCTAAGCCTGTACATTCTATGAAGGTCTGATCTCCCTCCATTTGAACACTGAACTGAACCTGTAATGAAAAAATAGGTGCTTTTAAATTTTCTCATCCACATCTTTGCTTTCTAACCCCATTCCTGAGGACTGTGACCCTTTACCTTTAGGTTTAAAAGTGCGGACTGAAAAGTGAGAGGTCGACAGTTCAATCTCTACTCTACCAATTGTACCATTGCCAGGCCTAACATAAGCTTCATGCATATATGGAGGGCAGCACTATCTATTCCCTCACTCTCATAGTCCGATGGGACGGAAATCCAACACAATCGGAGAGATGCAATACCGACTTTTTACGTGATCTCTGAGGCACGGGGCTGACACACAGCCACCTTCCTTACTCCGAGTTATTACTTATTATGATCTTAATTCTATCAATATTGCGGCGTTATTGATAAAATTAAGATCATAACAACTTAATGAAACTAAAATAGCTATTTATGCAACTGCATCGTAATGAGGGTCATTTTAATTCGAGTGCTGTTTTTTGATACGAGGCTTGCCGAGTATCAAAATAGGATAGTACGAGAATTAAAATGACTAATTACGTTCAGTTGCATACAAGATTTTATCTACGACAAGGAAGTAAAATCATTAACAAAATACGCCGTAGGCTCAATAAAGTAACAAAAAGTAACTCCGTAAGCCGCCACCAGCCGCCTGTGGCGTCTCTGTCAACAAAAAGTAACTCCGTAAGCCGCCACCAGCCGCCTGTGGCGCCTCTGTCATATGAACGGTACAAAAGTGCCAGAACTCAGAGCCTTAGCTTTAGGTATCCTATTTTAAGAAGATAACCATTTCGATTCAGCTCCCATACAACGAGCTGCATCGAAATGAGAAGCAAAACCGAAAGAGGGTTCATTTCGATTCAGCTGTCAAACTCGAAATTGGAACTTTTCGATGCTGGAGTAGATAAAAAAACCGGCCAAGTGCGTGTCGGACCACGCGCAGTGTAGGGTTCCGTAGTTGAAAGTCTCCAATATTATTGCTGACCTAGGATAGTCCTTTTGTTTTATTTATGAATATTGAATAAATTTTGAGTTCCATGGTTTAAATACTATAATATTCTACAAAATATGCAACTTACACTACGTGTAATACCTAACTTAGAAAAAACAGATATAACTCCTTAACTAATGAACCCTACTTAGCCGTGATAGTTTTCCTTTAAAATTCATTATATATACTACTGCTATGAATTTTTTCTTGTATCCTATATACAACCGTTTAGCTGGCAGAGGGGGGGACACTTGACTCTAATAAAATTTTGCACTTTAAAATATCATATTTCACAAACGGATCCCTGAATTGAAAAATGATGTTCCCACACCCACAATATTTTTGAAAGACCTATTCAACGACACCCCACACTATGGGATAGACGAGAAAAAAATAATTCATCCCCACTTTACATGTAGCGGAGGTACCCTAAAAAAAATTATTTTTCACAATTTTATTTCACGACTTTGTCGGCGTGATTGATATTTATACCCTTGTCAAATTACAGATTTCTAGTACCAATAGTCTCTGAGCTAAACCGCGGACAGACAGACAGACAGACAGACAGACAGACAGACGGACGGACATTGCGAAACTATAAGGGTTCCTTGTTTACTACGGAACCCTAAAAATTAACGATGCCATGCTTCTATTCCATTTACTTATCACACCCTATTTTTTCTGAGACTCTGGAAAATGTCATCCGATATATATTTTTCACTGTAATCTACGTGGTGTACAATAAAAGTATATTCATTCATTTAAATTTATTGGCTCGATCCGGGAATCGAACCCGGAACCTCGTCATGCCAGTCATGCAGTAACCTCATACCTTGGCAATAAGTTGCGCAATATGTATAGCAGTCTCGGTGTGCAGAGTGACGTCACCGGCGCGCACCACCGACCGCCCTTCCGCCAGAGTCATGTACAGTATCAGCTGATCCTGAAATATATTCAATTTTAATTTTATAATTTTTAACCAACTTCAAAAAAGGAGGTTCACAATTCGGATTTTTTGAAGTGAAAACTTCTTTGAGCACTTTTTTGGGTGAGCAAAAACCATGGATTTCGGTAATAGTCACCTTCACAATCGTCACCTGGAGATTACAGTAAGCGTTCAACATTTTAGAAGTTCCCAAGCAACCTTATACAGCGCAGCGGGCAAGCAGCCGCCTTCCTTACCGTTTAATGTACGATGTCGCAGGTTCGAATCTCACTCACGAAATCGTGACAGTGCGCTTTTCTAATCTGTTTTTAATTATTAGCAAATCTAGTTTTCACTTATATCGGCAGTCAGACTGCCAATTTTCTTTTATGAATGTTCACCGATTACTTGAAAACGCCTAAATCACTCACTAATAAAATAAGATAAAAAGATTATGTAGTTGTAAATTATTTATTGGTACCTGAGTGTGAGGGTCAACGCACGCGCCACTGTCCAACGCTCGCCTCAGATCCTCGCCCGCCTTGCGCCCAACGTTGATCGGGTCGACGCCGCGCTTGCCCAACGCGTCGCTGCCCAACACGCAACCTGATGATAGTGAGGATGTCAATCTGAAAAAAAAACAGCATAATTTATTTAATCAGTCCTTAATTAAGTACATGCCGCTAATAACGTACGTATAAATTCATAAGTAAAACATAATATGCTTTATATCACCATTTCTGAAATATTTTTGTTATGAATTTTAGTCAAGCGCGATCTAACCTAGACTTCATAAAAGATTTCCATCATTACTGTAATTGGCTAAATGAGAAGTTATAGTGAACGGTCTGTAGGTGTGATGACGTCAACCACAAACTATTTTTTTTTTAAGCTGAGAAATGCATTTACGCACCGCACTTACCAAGCTGTGGAACTCATAAAAAAAATAATACCCACTTAAACCCAGTGAAAATAAAAAAAATAACGAGCAACATGCGAAGAGTACTACACTGCTTACATAGCATAGTACCTATTGTAAACTATTTTGAAAAGAGCAACCGCCGAGTGTCTTCCTGGTTCTTCTCGGCAGGAAAGGCATTCCGAACCAGTGGTAGATTCACCGACGATTCAAAAGCACTTGTAAAAGTTTATTTGAATAAAAAATATTTCTATTCTCTTCTATTCTAGTATATTAAGGGCCTGTTTCACCACTTACTGATAAAGGTCTGATAGCCTATAGCCCCACAACTACTCTGACGGATAGCGTTTAAATTTCTGTTTCATAAGTATCTTATACGTCAATCTGGCAGTTAAATTCTAAAAGATATCACACAGATTTATCCAGCAGATATTTTATCTGTTAGATATATATCAGGCACTTTGTCAGCAAGTGGTGAAACAGGCCACAAAACTTACATGATCCCGTTGCAGTTGTCAGGCGCCATGAACCGCTCCTCTTTGTAGCTTTGTATGTGCGCGTCGGGGCCCAGCACGTGTCGCGCGCCCTCCGCCATCACGTGGGCCATCTGAAATAAAATCCGAAGGAATAGGGTATTTGACTACTTTCAGAAAATCATCTTAAATTGTTAATAATGCTATGCTGAAGCTAACAAAACGTATATTTCGGCATAATTTTCAGTATTTTTCATAAAAATCGAGAAATAAATTCAAAAAAATAAATTGCCGCCGAAACGTTCCATTTGCTCTCATGACGTCACAGTTCACATTTCAAACAATGACAATTCCACAGCCCATAGGTGGTGTGGACTGTGACGTCATTCGAGATCACGGAACGTTTTCGATCACGTGACCATGGCCGGAACTATAGCAATTTTATTTAATGTAGAAAACATTAAATTAAACTTGAATGAAAAATGAAACGATATTTTTAATATAGTCAAATACCCTATTGCTAGATTTGCCACTGCACAAATTTAAACAATGCGTAAAAACTCACTTACTGAGTCGCGGTTATTACAAAGCTAATGATTTTCTTAATGACAAAGTTGCATGGGGTCTTAAAATGAGTATTTTTGAATATTAGTATTCAATTCGATGCCGTAACATGGGTAACCTAAGTATCTCACGCTCTCTTTCAACATTTCTTTGGTAGTGTCGTGTGGCGCGGGTTGTTACGTTCCCTCAATTATGGTCGAGCGAAGCAATTGCTGGATCATGCGTCATGCTCGTGAACGGGTGCCGCCTACGGGAATGGGGCTACTTTGTGTTCATCCCCTGTGTTTTAAAATGACTTTTTCAACTAACAATTGTATTAAACAGTCACTTTATAATAATTTAATATAAAAATTATTTTTAAAAACCGACTACAAACGCCTGCACCACTACAAAGTATACAACTTATTGTAGATTTTTTTAAAACCGCTCAACCGATTTCGATAAAATTTAAATGGGACCATCTGGGAAGTATACCCTTTTAGACAAAAAAAGAATTTTTCAAATCCGTTCAGGCGTCTTCGAGTAATCGGTGAACATATATAAATAAAAAAGGTTTCGAAGAATTGATAACAGGAGGTTATCACTTAGGTTAGAACTTAGAAAAAAAAGATTTGTAAAAAGATTTTTTTATTTTTAATTATAATAATATGTTCTGTAGAGTATAATGTAGTACCTTTAGAGATAAGACCCCAGCTACAAAGCTGGTGCCAGTGATCTCTTGCACAGTGCCTCGCTCTGTGAGGTTCACAGCCTTCAACCTTCGCACTGGGCTCACTTCTACACACACGTGACCTCCGCCTTTTGGAAAGTAGCTGCAGTATGGAAAAACGATTTTAGCACCATCCAAAATATATTATAAACTCTAAGTTCTAATTTCAACCTATAATGCATATAATATCAACTAAACTTTAAGCCTCAATAGCCCAACGGTTAAAGGTGCGGACTGAAAACTGAAAGGTCGCAGGTTCGAATTCCACCCGTTGCACTATTGTCGTACCCACTCATAACACAAGCTTTCCGCTTATTTGGAGGGGAGAGGAGGATATGAGTCAACTTCAACTTGGCTGATATTCTATAAAAAAAAAAAAAAAACGGCCGCAAAAAAAGGGTCGGTTAGAAAATCTTCAAAATGAAAAATTACGCATTTTCATTTATTTTACATTTATTAAAAATAAAAAGCATGACTTCATGTTTTCTTGATTTTCATTTTAGAACATTAAAATTGACATTTAATAAATGAAAATGCGTAGTTTTTCATTTCGATTTTTTAACTGGCCCTTTTTCTTTGCGGTCCAGTTTAGATAATCTAGTACTTATATGTCAACTTTCTGACCTTGGCATTAACCTTTGTACCTCAGAAAGGGCCTGTTCATATATACTAGCTCAGAGAGCAGAGTAAATTTTGATCAGGAAAGGTATAAATCTATCATATAGACCTCAGATCCTTATGAAAATAAAAACGCTCACTGCTGTTCTCCAAAGCCAGTCTGGGCCCTTCTTCTTCTTTGTCAACCAATAGACGTCTACTACTGGACAAAGGTCTCTTGCATGAACTTCCACAGACCTCGGTCTTGCCGCCCGAATCCAGCGGTTCCCTGCAACTCGCTTGATGTTGTCGGTCCACCTAGTGGGGGTCTGCCAACACTATACTTCCCGGTCTCCAGCACCTTGGGACCCCAATGACCATCAGCTCTTCAAAACTATGTGCCTTACGATTAAGTCTGGACACTATTTGACTAATGGAGAAATTGATAGCTTAAGGTTGAAGACAAGGGTCTGCCCGCGAAATTCAAATTTAATTTAGTTTTTCGCAATTTATAAACTAATACCACAGAGTAGGCTTATGGTCTTCTAATTGCGCCAGTGGAATTATCATCTTCACAGGTTTATATAAAAAAAATTACTTGAAAGTGTCCAACCTTAAGATGAAATTGTGTTCAGTGAAGTTGTATGTAGAAACTTAGAAGATCTTTCAGGCCAAAGTCATCCCTATATTGGTGAATACCAGTAGGTACTAAGATTATAAGCTCGTAAGTGACTCACCCCCTCCTCAGTATACTCATGCTGAAGTCTGCGCCGAAGCGGCTGACAGCGCGCCTGAACACTCGCTCCATGTAGTCGATCTGCGGCGCCATCTCCGCGTTGGTGCCGCCCTTGAGGTCCAGCGTGACGGGCGCGTCCGCGAACAGCGCGCACGGCAGCGCCACTTGCAGCAACAGGCTTATTGAGCTGGAAAGTGAAAACCTTATACAGTGCAACCTTAATATAACGTATAGTTCTTGCAATTCACGAGGGCGACTGACTTTCCTGTGCGTGCCTGTCAAAGCCTAGGTGGGAGCGGGCAGGCGCGAGCATTGCGCTCGCTCACACTTATACAGATACGACATACACACAACCATAAGTCAGTCGTCCTCGTGAATTGCAAGAACTATAATAATGGCATCAAAGGGACTACTCATATTTGGTCGTAAAAACCGTTAGTCGTAACAGCCAGTGATGTTTTCGAGGTACAAAGTATTTTTTTTTATGAAATGGTATTATTCAATGTGTGGGTACATATAAATCCAAAGATATTAATAGGAAAAATATATGTATAAAATAAAATTACATTTTGTTATACAATAACTCAACAATAAGTTTTCTTAATCTTATAATCTTGTGTACAAAGACAAACTGACTAAAGACTAAAGAGATATGAAGAAGTGGGCTTTGATTATACTACATCATACATGCACATGTATTTTGTTTCTAAGAATTACAAAAGACCCTAAACTCCACATGTTTTTGTTTACTTTTGCAATCTTAATAGCCATTGACCATTATACTGTGCCCCAGATGTAGATACTGTTACCTATTCAAATTGTTTACAATTCAGCTGGTCCTTCTAACAGATTTAATTCTCAGAAGATATTAGTTAAAGGCTTGTCTTAATGAGGTATGTCCTATAAGCAATGTCATAAAAAGCAATATTTTTAATAAGGCAGTCATATAGCATTCAGCCAGGACCTTTGATTTTGGTCAATATAACCCGTATGTTGTTCTAAACGATGTCATCACGGTTTTAACTGTACTTGAGTACCTATTTTTTTTACAAGCCTTTATTTAACTTGCAATGTGATTTATGTGTAGGTCCAATCTTAGAAGCTAAATTAGAACCATTTCCGATTAATCTGTAATGTATCCAAGCAATCTGGTCCTAAAGGATCCTGATGATGAAGCCGGAAGGTGGTTTTGGGAACTCTGTAATAAAATGATGTAAACCCATTGAGTTTGGGCTTGTTTGATTCATCTTGACAAGTACTCTGATCCTAAATGATATCCAGAGTGTGATGATGTAGCCAGCTACTAAAAGCTTGTTATTTTTAAATTAAAAATTGTAATTTACACTTGGTAATAGTGACATAATATGTTAATTCATCATTAAGAAATAACATTGTTAATTATAATTTATAAATTTTTTATTAATTATTATTTAAATTTGACATAGTACCTAATTTTTACGTGAACTTCATAATTCCATTTTTATTTATTATACTTCTAAATGTTTTATAGCATTGGTATGATTAGGCTGACATGTCTACTAGGTAAAAGCCTATAATATAGCCTATATATACATATATATATATATATATATATATATATATATATATATATATATATATAAATTTTATAAGTCTAGACTGATATAAACTTACATATATATACTAACCCAGCTGTTTTAGTATCAGCAACATAATGTCCTCCTCTTATCTTGCCTGGTATGAACTCAACTTCGCTGGAACCTATGTTGGCACCTCTAAGCTTAGCCTGGCACATATCTGCTACAAGTTCAATTCCTGTAAGTATGTCACACGCTCTTTAAAAGTTCATGTGGTGGTGTGGTGTGATATGGGTTATTACATACCCTCAAATATGGTTGAGCGAAGCAAAGGCTGGGTCATGCGTCATGCTTGTAAATGGGTGCCACCGGTGGGAATGGGGCCACTTCCTGTCTAACCAACTTAACATATTATATTGAACTGTATGAAGTCTTTTTTTCTCTCTTGGTTGGAATGGCATTCCGAACCATTCACTTGACGATTCGAAAGTATCTGTATAGGTAAGTTTATTTTAATAAAAAACTTTTATAATCTATTCTACACTGGACAGCAAAATATATAAACCAGGCTACCTGCTACCTTGAAACTCTGATTCGATTTTCTCAAAAAAGTATAAAACTTACAACTATCAAAGTTATACCCAAAGAAAGTGTGTTTCATGATGATTAAAATGAAAGGAAACTCATTGGGATTAATCAATTTATTAAGTGTTTATTAATGATTTTTCAAAGAGTTGTTTTCCAGTCATGTTAATCATTATTCAAATAAACTTTAATTTACAGTAGTGTTTCTTCTTCTTCTTCTTTATCAACCTATAGACGTCCACTGCTGGACAAAGGTCTCCTGCATGGACTTCCACAGGCTTCGGTCTTGCGCCGCTTGAATCCAGCGGCTCCCTGCGACTCGTTTGATGTCGTCGGTCCACCTGGTGGGGGGTCTGCCAACACTGCGTTTCCCGGTGCGGGGTCGCCACTCCAACACCTTGGGACCCCAACGACCATCAGTTCTTCGAACTATGTGCCCCGCCCATTTCCACTTCAGTTTCGCGACACGCTGAGCTATGTTGGTGACTTTGGTTCTCCTACGAATCTCCTCATTTCTGATTTGATCTTGCAGAGATATACCGAGCATTGCTCTCTCCATCGCTCGCTGGGTGACCCTGAGCCTTCTTATGAGGCCCATAGTTAGCGACCATGTCTCGGATCCGTAAGTCATCACTGGCAACACGCACTGTTCGAAGACTTGAGTCTTCAGGCACTGAGGGATTTTGGACGAGAAGACATCTCGGAGCTTCCCGAACGCTGCCCAGTAGTGTTTAGTGCTTTTGAATCTTTATGTGAATCTACCACTGGTAGTAGTTTGGAATGCCGTTCGAATCGCAAAGAACCAGCAAGGCGGATGCTCTTTTTTTTTTAATAACACTGTCTTGTTTACCTTTCAAATGTTGAGCAGCTAAGCCCGGTTTGCTGCGCCCGGCGCGTATGTTGATAACCCGCACTGGTACACCGAGGATAGCACTGAGCGAGATGGAAATCCGAAGTATTTGACCCCCCTACAATTAAAGGATTGTTTGTATTTATACTCATTTTATGGTTGCCTTATAAAAACACGTTTTATTTTATTTTTAAGTCATATCCCTATGTAAACTCACGCCTTCTAACACGCTTCCATCTATTTCTAAGATTTGAGACATCTTTCTTTCACTTGATTAACTCTCTTTTAGTGTATTTTCTACTATCTCCTCTTGAAATTCTTATTTTTGTTTAATTTCAAAATAAGCTTGATTGATGGATTCACGAATTGCCCGTTTTCACACCATTCACAGTTCACACTTATCCTAGTGTTCGTGGTCTATGGTTCACACCACAGCCTGGCGATCGCGTAACTTTTATCGCTGTCCTTCAAGGACTATTTCAATGTCAAAACATGGTTTTGGCCAATAAGAGAAGCCCAAAATCATATTTTGACATTGATACAGTCCTTTAAGGACTGAGAAAAAGTTACGCGATCGCCAGGCAGGATTCACACTTTTTATTTTATGCTTTATTTCTCTTGTCTTGACCACAGAGTACATAATGAAGCTTAATTTTTTGTAAACAAAATATTTTTGCTATGGATTTTATACCTTTTACATGATTTCAATATGAATAATTTTAGAGGATCGACATGCCTAAAATGGATAAAATAAACCACATTTTGTAGAAACTATTGAACTAATGAAATGGATTTTTGTTTGAAACGGAGAAACTTATTTTGTAATGGTGGATTGGGATAAGAAGAAGCGGAATTTTGGAAAGGATCAGAAAAACAGCTATATGGACTATGGCTCAAACGCTCGACGCGCGGAGCCACTAAACAAACGAAGAAGAAGAAGAGTAGATTCAATATTTATCATCACACTTATTTCTGAAGAAAAAGAAAGAAACAAACAAAGGAAAAGAAGAAAAGGTGTGCAGAGCGGGGAGCGCGGGGCCGCCGTCTCCGCGAGCAGCCCCGCGGCACTTTTCAAGCGATACTGGTCTTTAAAATAATGTTAATTAAGTTAATTGTTTCACACTGAAAGTGCTCGCGTGCCGCTGTCGGCCGCTGCTATCCCCTAACCCACTCACAGATTAGGTATTAGTTACTAAACCCACTAACCCGAAACGTAGTGGAATAGGGTATTTGACTATAATAAAAATATCGTTTCAACTGGTGTCATCCTAAAAGATTATTATCTAAAAACATTATTCCATACGACAAAACTAAAAAATAAAGCTTTATTTAATTAGAAAACATTAAATAAAATTGCTATAATTCTGGCCATGGTCACGTGATCGAAAACGTTCCGTGATCTCGAATGACGTCACAGTCCACACCACCTATGGAATTCTCATTTTGTCAATACATTTCGACGTGTTTGTGCGGCGTAATAGGCTAATTTCGTCTGTTTTTCATCGTTACTATTTTATTAAATACCAAATAGTATGCGACACGCGGCCTAAACACATATTATAAAATTGTCATTGTTTGAAATGTGAACTGTTACGTCATGAGAGCAAATGGAACGTTTCGGCGGCAATTTTTTTTTTTGAATTTATTTCTCGATTTTTATGAAAAATAATGAAAATTATGCCGAAATATATGTTTTGTATCTTCAGCATAGCATTATTAACAATTTAAGATGATTTTCTAAAAGTAGTCAAATAGCCTATTCTCTCCGCCACCATGGGAACACCATAGAGTAAAATACTAAGATACACAGCCACAGACTAGCCGGCACCACAGACAAGAAGGAAACCATAAATAGTACTCTGTGAAGGAAACACTGGTCTGCGAACTGCGTAGTGTTCTGTGGAACTGCGGAACTTGTATAAAAGCTAGTACCTACATTCCACATATATTCAATGTACTTTGTGTTGTTTATTTTCATCACAAATTATTCACGGTTACATTACAATTCATTTTAGTCATTTCTCTTGAATTTAGTACAGTTTCCACTATTTGTAAATTTAAATTAAGCCTAAATATTGATACTTTGTGAATGGAAGATGTTGATACTGGGAATTTAATGTTTACTGCAAGTTTCGGATAAAATAAAAGGTGTATTTAAAATGCAAAGGAAGCCGGGATTTCCTGTTGCTAATTGCAATATAAGAATAGTAAGTAACAGGATTTCTGTGAGGGATACACATGTCTAATTTGTTTCTACCTACTTGTATTATCTCCAACATATTATGGTGCCCAAAACTTTATTGAGGAAACCCTAATTATTTTAGAGATGAACTGAATCTTCTACCTGCCTGTGAGTTCAGATCAACAGACAAAAATTTAAAAAAAATTTTGTTTCAATAATTATGCTATCATTCAATCTGAGCTAAGTGCAGGGTCCAAAATAAAATAACAAATAGACACTTAAGTTTGTTTATTTGTATAGGCCTCCTCTTATATTTGAGAAACATGGATACTAAATAACAACCTAGTCATCTGCACCTCCCTGGAATTTACACCAGTATTCACACTAAAAACTTGGATAGATGATTACAATGATCTAATGAGCTGCTGAGCAAGACTGAATGTAGAAATCCCTTGGGGAGACCTATATCCAGCTGAGGACTTATCTTTGTAAGGGCTAGAGTAGGACTCAACAGTGATAGCCTAGTGGTTAGTACTGCGGTCTCCTATTTGGAGGGTTGCAGGTTTGATCCCGGTCACACACCTATGGCGAAGTCCGCCAATTTGCAAATTCAAAATTTAAAATTATTTATTTCACATAGGCCAACCTGTGGCTCTTATGACACGTCATGACTCTACCACCGGTTCGGAAAGCGGATTCTGCTGAGAAGAGCCGGCAAGAAACTCAGCAGTTGCTCTTTTCAAAATAATCATTTTACAATATTATTATGCAGCTATTACATTGTACACTAGCGGCACGTTATGATGGCCGGTTTGACGTTTGTCCGCTCATGAAGTTCCGTATTAATTGATAACGACTTTGAAGGAAATAATTGTATTACTTTATTGACGATAGTGATGTGCAGAGATTCATAAATTTTATCGAATGTAGTTTTAGGTTTAGGACCCAAAATTTATTTATTAAATTGATTTCTAAAATGTATACAAGTGTAGAAAAATCAGTTTGCACCATTTAAGGGGTGAATGTACTTGTGAATATGAACAATTTTCACTATGTGGACAAACCTCTGAAATCGCAAAAAAATATCAGCTGTTTCATACAAAAGGTAAAATTTTTATTTTTATATGATATATACCACAACTCGGCATTTGGTTTTCTAAATTGAAAATTTTTAAAAATGGAATCTAATACGATCGTCACATAGGATCGCTAGCTAGCACAACTACTACCTCCGGCAAACTCGCGTCAATGCTCAATGCAAAACAAAGCAGTTTCGAATTGACGTTGCTTCGAAAAGTATAAACTGTCAGTGCAATGCGATTGTGATATAGTTTTGACCTGGCTTTGGATTTCAAATATTGATACTGCATTACTGTTGACCCTTGCTCGTTAATTTGGACTCTGTTCAAGCCCTTTGTTGTGGATTTCGTCGATATGACCGAACGTACGCAGAGAACTGTTCTAAATAGTCAGACACGTGAGTTCGTAATACGCCTTCGTAACTATTTCGATCGTGAAGCTCAAAATGGAGGGCCAATTTTACCTATAACGTCAGTGGTTGAACGCGTAGCTGATGCGCTTAATATTGGACAACGAACTGTTAGACGGATAACTAAAAAAAAATATGGCGAGACTGGCACAGAAGAAAATAAACTTCACACACCAAAAAAGAGAAAACGAGCAAAACCAGTCGTAGGCATCGATAGCTTTGATGCCGATGCTATCCGAAGACATGTTTACGGCTACTATTTACAGAAGGAGTATCCAACAAGAAAAAAGTTGGTGCATTCACTGAAGGAAGCTGGATTATTCTTCGGTGGGGAAAGTTCTTTAACGAAGATTTTGAAGACCATTGGATTTCGATACAAAAAATGTAACAAACGCAAAATATTGATGGAAAGATTTGATATAGCGATGGCAAGGTATACTTTTTTACGGCAAGTGAAAGAAATCAAAAATTGGCAAAATGTTGTGTTCTTGGATGAAACATGGCTTAATGCTAACCATACTGTAGGCCGTTCTTGGAACGATGACACAGCAGCATCTACTTCCAAAGTTCCTGTAGGAAAAGGATCGCGACTTATAATTTGTCACGCCGGAACCATCAACGGGTTTGTCGAAGGTTCTCTCATGGCTTTTGCGTCAAAAACCACTGGAGACTATCATGAAGACATGAATGGAGAAAAGTTTACTGAATGGTTTACCTCAATGTTGTGTAGCCTCCCTGAACCATCTATTATAATTATGGACAACGCCCCATACCACTCGATGCAAATTGACAAGCCACCTGCCCAATCCCAAAAGAAAGCTGATATCGTCGCATGGCTTCGTAAAAATGGCGTAGATGCAAACATGAATATGTTAAAAGCGGAATTAGTACGTCTTTTAAAAGAAAACAAACCAACCAAGATCCGATACGTCATTGACGAAATAGCATTAGAACATGGGCACAGAGTTATATGGTTACCGCCTTACCATTGTGAGTATAATGCGATTGAGTTGGTGTGGGCTCAAATTAAGGGATATGCTGCAAGACACAATACAGAACCCCCATTTACCACAAAAAAAATGCTAAAATTATTAGAAGAAGCTTGTGAACATGTGACTAAAGGAGACTGGGAAAAGGTTGTGAATAGAACTGTTAAATTAATAAGGGAAGATTATGAAAGAGATGTGAAAATAGATAATATTATAGAAAACGAACATATAATTATTAATGTAGGTGATGATAGCAGTGACGACAGTGAAAATAGTAGTATGGACGAATCTGATTAATTATGGCCTTTTGTGGCACCTTTTTTGGTATCTTTTGTATTCATATGTTTCTTGTGTGCATATAAAGTATGTATATTCATTTTCATTCAAATATTCAGTTCGTTCAAATAAATTAAATAAACATATACATTTTTGTTTTATTAAACCTATTTAATCAGGTACAAAAACAAAACTTAATTGTTTTTTGTTCGAGAATAAATTGACATTCCACATCACTATTGTAATGTGTCAAACCGGCCATCATAGCGTGCCGCTAGTTTAATAAGTTTTTTATACTATCTTGTGGGCAGCCGGATGCCAAGCCGATTTAACCCATGCAACTTTGTTAGAATAGGTAGGTAGAATAGGTAGAATAGGTATTGTAGGAATAGGCGTAGGTACTACAATTCAAGTTAAGACGGGCATTGGGCATTGCACTGGGCCAGCATGGTGGACTATAGCTTACAACCCTTCTCTGAGAGGTAGGGATGCAAACGGTACATCGATGTTTCTGAACCATCAATGTTTCAGTAAAAAAACATTGATGTTCACTATTGCTAAACATAGATGTATCAATGTTATCTTATACAATGTTTTACAATTTATATCGATGTTTTGCCTGTACAATCGCCCAACAAAGGAATAGTTTGACAGGAAAATGATTGTCAAAACTGTTATTTTTAAATTCTGTTTCTAAATAACCTGTTGCAGTTAAAGTTAGCATCTAATAACTTCAGTTAATAAAAAAAAAGCTGTTCAATGTAATTTTATTTCGTGTTTTTCGTTATTACTCTAAACTTTCCTTATTCTAAAGACTTATCTATTCAATAGCAATAGATAATATGGTTGTAAAAATAGATAATATACAAAATTTTACTATTTGATAGATCATTAAAATAATTTAAAATGAAAACATTGATGTTTTTTGTACATCAATGTTTGTTCTGAAACATCGATGTATCGAAACATCGATGTTTTTGCTTTCGATATTTGCATCCCTACTGAGAGGAGACCTGCGCTCAGTAGTGAGATGATGATGATTTAAAATATGAACATTTGTTTGTGCAGCCTGACAACAAGCCAGCGGCGGAGGGTGCTGTGGAGGAGGATGAGGGGCCGCAGCGCCGCCAGCAGCTCATCAACTTCGGCCACTCGCAGTGGGGCTTCAACAACTGGAACTGGGCAGTCACCAAGCAGGACTTGGGTCTGGAAGCTTTTGGTTCATTCGTTTTTAGAATTCCATGTTAATAATAATAATAATAATAATAAGCCTTTTATTTCTAATCTCATGGTGTTTACAATTTTGTATTATTACTTTTAGATGAAATAAGTGTTAGTTGTGTTAGTGTTTGTCTTATTCTAGTTAGTATTGTTATTTGTATCAGTTTTTATTGGAGATGTAGTCCCATATCGGGTAAAGGCCTCCTCCATCCGCTTCCAATGCTCCCGATCTTTGGCAAGGGTCAGCCAGTTTGTGCCAGCAGTCTGGGCTACGTCGTCAGCCCACCGTTTGTATGGTCTTCCAACCTTTCTTTTCCCTAGTGGACCTTTCCAGTTAGTGGTTCGTATCGTCCATCTGTCGTCAGTGAACCTTGCGATATGTCCTGCCCATCGCCACTTTAGTGCTAGTGCTTGTGTTAGAGCATCTGTCAGCATTGTCTTTTTCCTAATTTTTGTACTTCGCATTTTGTGAATTTTTCTTATTCCTAGTATGCTCCGCTCCATTGCTCTCTGGGTGGTTGTAATTTTTTGTTTGGTTCTGTTAGTGTGAACCCATGTTTGACAGCCGTATAATAGGCAGGGTAGTATACAAGTGTCCATTACTACTTTCTTAAGATTCAGGGAGTAGTGGCCTTTTAGGATTTCTTTTAGTGACCAATATTTTTGCCATGTAATGTTTACTCTCCTTTGTATTTCCTCTTCATTATTTGTCTTGCTAAATGTCACTTGTTTTCCTAGGTATGTATAAGTTTTAACATATTCTATGCGATTTCCCTTGACCCATATTGGTTGTTCATAGCTATTCGTCATTACTCTAGTCTTGTTTGCATTCATTTCCAGACCTATCTTGGAGCTTTCCATAGCTAAAGAGCATATCATTTCCTGAAGTGTGTTTGGTGTTTCAGCCAGTATGACAATATCGTCTGCGAACCTTAGATGGTTTAGGTATCTCTTGCCTATTTTAAAACCTTTGTGAGCCCAGTGTAGCTTTCTAAAGATAGTTTCCAATACAGCTATGAAGAGTTTTGGTGAGATGGGGTCTCCTTGTCTCACGCCTCTTTCAATCTTGATTGGGTCACCTCTTGTTTCCAGTTTTACCTTACTAGTGCTGTTAGCATATATGTTCTTCAGAATGTTTATATATTTTCTATCGACGTTGAAGAGTTTCAGTGCTTCCCAGATTGAGTTATGACTAATTGTATCAAAAGCCTTACTGTAATCGATGAATGCTAGATATAGAGGCTTGTTGAATTCTTTGTACTTCTCCATTGTTTGTTCCAGTGCCTGTAGATGGTCAGTTGTACTAAAACCCGAACGGAAACCTGCTTGTTCTATTGGTTGTGAGTCATCAATAGGCTATTTGACTACTTTTAGAAAATCATCTTAAATTGTTAATAATGCTATGCTGAAGCTAACAAAACATATATTTCGGCATAATTTTCATTATTTTTCATAAAAATCGAGAAATAAATTCAAAAAAATAAATTGCCGCCGAAACGTTCCATTTGCTCTCATGACGTAACAGTTCACATTTCAAACAATGACAATTTTATAATATGTGTTTAGGCCGCGTGTCGCATACTATTTGGTATTTAATAAAATAATAACGATGAAAAACAGACGAAATTAGCCTATTACGCCGCACAAACACGTCGAAATGTATTGACAAAATGAGAATTCCATAGGTGGTGTGGACTGTGACGTCATTCGAGATCACGGAACGTTTTCGATCACGTGACCATGGCCAGAATTATAGCAATTTTATTTAATGTTTTCTAATTAAATAAAGCTTTATTTTTTAGTTTTGTCGTATGGAATAATGTTTTTAGATAATAATCTTTTAGGATGACACCAGTTGAAACGATATTTTTATTATAGTCAAATACCCTATTGTAGGTGCTATTCTGCTTAGGATGATAGATGCGAACAGTTTGTATGTACTCGCCATCAGACTGATTGGCCTGTAATTGCCTATATCTAATGGATTTCCTTTTTTATAGATAAGTGTTATTTCTGAAGTGCACCACTGTTTTGGCACTATCTCGGCATCTATTATCATGTTGAAGAGCTTGGTGAAATGGTGGAGTAGAACAGGTGCCCCTAATTTAATAGCTTCGTTGGTTATACCGTCGGGTCCTGGGCTTTTCTCATTTTTTAGCTTTCTAATGTGGTCGTACACTTCTCTTTCAGTTATTGGGTTTAATGCTGTTCTGAAATCACTATAATCTTGTGTTTGTGGAGTGTCATTATGTATCTTTCTCTTATACATTTCTCTGTAAAAATTTGTGGCATGGTTGATAATATCTTTTCTCGTTTTTTGTTTCCCTTGTGTTGTCTTGTAACTTCTGTATCCACGTTTTTTGTAGTTTCAGGTCTTTAAAGGCTCTTTTTGTACTTCTATAATTCGTAAGGTTCCTTGTGATTATGTCCTGTCTATGCTTTTTGTAGTCTTGATTAATAGATTTGTTGGTAATTTTGAACACTTCACTTAGCTCTTTTCTTATGATATTATTTTTGGGTTTTGTTTTTATTAGTTCAGTTCGTTTCTTTATTAGTTCCTCAGTTTCTTTACTAAATATTTTTTGTTTTTTTCTCTCTTGGTTACTGGTGCTTAAACTGTGTAACACGGATTCTTCTAAAATGTTGTAATAGTTTTGGATGCTCAGAGTCTCTTTAAAATTGGTTTCTAGATGTGAATGCAGGCTATTCCTATAACTTTTAATTTCATTGTCAGTTTTAAGACTTGTAACTGAAGGTTTGTAGTTTTTCCTATCTTTTCTTGGCTGTTTTAAATCGAGGGAGGCTCTTAAAAGTCTGTGGTCAGAGGGGAATTTTATATTGTTGAGCACTTCTGTGTTTGTGATGAGTTGGGTGGCTTGTTAGTATGAAATCTATTTCATTTGTTGTTTTTTGATCAGGTGAAATCCACGTCCATCACCTGTTTTCTCTTTTCCTAAAATATGTATTCATTATTGATAGCTTGTGTTCGAAAGCAAAGTCTATCAGTAGGTCGCCCCGGTCATTTCGATCGCCATATCCGTACTGACCCATTATTAAGTTCTCGCCTTCCTTGGGGTGTCCTGTTTTAGCGTTAAAGTCGCCCATTAATATAACTTTGTCGTCAGCTTTGGAAAGTGCTTCTGTGATGGTGTTGTAGAATATATGTATCTCTTCTTCACTCGCTTTTTCTGTAGGTGCATAGACTTGTATTAGTGAGAGGTGTAAGTCTTCTACACACATCAAAAGTGTCTAGGGATCAAGCATTTTTATGCGGATTTCTTGAGATTGAGATGTGGCTTTGTAATAAATTTATGATTTTATAAATTTATATGGATCCTTTTTGGTGCATTTCATAATTTGAATCAGGAACTGTCAATCAAATTCGAGTAAAAGATGAAAATCAGCTGTCAATATTTTCCCTATAAAAACATACAACGCATTGAAGACATTATTAGTGCTACTGTTTCCCTACTACTGATTAAAACCAACGTTATTATGGAGCGGCGACGTCATTTAAGCAGGGAAGAAATGCTCAGAGCCGTGGGAATGATAGAAGCTGGTTCCCGGCAACGTACTGTGGCTTTAGCTCTGAATACAAGTCAGAGTGTTATCAGTCGACTTTGGACACGTTACCGAAGCACTGGTACCGTGGCTGAGCGCCATGGAGGACGGTATCGCTGCACCACACGGAGACAAGACCGATACATTCAAATCTTAACTCGAAGAGCTCCAACAATAACCGCCATGATGTTAGCCGTGAGGCTTCATCACTCTTCAGGGAACTTAATTAGCGACCAAACAGTCAGAAACCGCTTGCATGAAGTGAACCTTCATTCCCGAAGACCGCTACGGGTACCACCTATAGCAATGCACAATCGTAGGATTCGATATCAATGGGCTCTTGAACACAGAAATTGGGCAGAAGAACAATGGCGTTTCGTGTGCTTTTCTGATGAGTCTCGTTTTGGTATGAGACCGGATACAAGACGTATACGACACTGGAGAACCCCTGGACGCCAACAGCGATTAAAATCCTGCCAGGAAGTCCATCCTTATAGTGGTGGAACCATCATGGTATGGGCGGGTATTTGGATCGGCGGAAGAACTGAGTTGATTTGGATCAGAGGCAACCTCAACGCTCAAATTTATGCTGAGACGATTGTATCAGACGTCATCGTTCCTCTACAAGTGCAAATCGGTCCCTTATTTCAGTTAATGCATGATAATGCACGACCGCACACCGCAAGAGTTGTAAGACAGACTCTCGCCGCAGCTAACATCAATGTCCTGCCCTGGCCTGCTCAGTCGCCAGACTTGAACCCGATTGAGCATGCATGGGATATGCTACAGAGAAGAGCTCTGCCGAATATGGAGGGTATCCAGTGGCAAGAAGACCTTTTTTTGTTGCTGCAACGAACATGGGCGGCCATTCCACAGCGTGATTTGGATGAACTCATTTTGAGTATGCCAAACCGATGTTCTTGTGTTGTTAGTGTTCGCGGTAGAAACACGGATTATTAATTGTTTAAGTTACCCAATAAAATTTTAAAGAAAACTGTTATTTCAGTCTTTTTTTCGAACTTTAATGTTAGTGGTTCAAATTTCAAAAATCCCTTTATTAGGAAAATGGCAAATTCCTTTATTAATGCAAAGGTGACTTGGTTTATCGTTACTGTGACAAACGAAAACACTTTATTTGATGAATCCTTAAAGAAAATTTTAATTAATATCAATCAGGAGAAAAGTTATTGCAAAAATATATGTTGATCCCTAGACACTTTTGATGTGTTTAGTTTCAATTTTAACAGAGCAACCCTTTCTGATAGTCCTGTGAAATTAATTATTTTGTTTTTAAATGTTCAGTAAAAAGCCAACCCTGTGTTTACCCTTGTTTTCTCCCATGTAACATAGAATGTAGTCTTTGTATTCCTCTATATTGCAGCCTGTTCTTCTAACTTCAGAAAGACCCAAAATGTCGAAGTTAACATTTTCAAGAGCATATGTAAGTTCAAGATATCTTTCAGTTGAAGAGAGGGATCTCACATTATATGTGCATATTTGTAAAGATTCACTTTTTATCTTCCTTGTAATAGATGGAGGGTGATGGTCGTTATTCCCCACGGGGACCAGCCGGCTTGGGGAGTGTGATTTGTTGTTATTGTTTGTTTCTGTGTTTTTTCTTTTGTTCGGCCTTTGTGGGTAGATTTTGTTTGATTGCTATTGCTTGCTATTGCTTGCTATTTTCGGTTTGTGAGTTCTGTCTGGAGCGGTTCATATATTCAAAAGCATTTGTTTTATTTATTTTACTTGGAGCCTTTGGTTGTGGGCTATCATCGCTGTTAGACTGAGGTGGTGAGTTTGACGGGGCTCGTTTCCTCTTTTCAATCCCTTTTTCTTGGTTTATTTTCCCTTTAATTATTAATTTATCATATCGAATTATTGCTAAGTTTCCATTTTTTCTTTCTTGTTGCTGTTGCTGTTTTAGCTCTTTCCTTATTTCCAAGACCTCTTTAGGAAAATCTTCAGTGGCATATGTGGATGTTGGGAAATATTTGTTATTTCTTAATATTTCAAGTTTTCTCCAAGCCAAAGTAAGTTTTACTAATATTGGTCTCCTCTTTTTGTCTTCTTTTTTCCCCAACCTCTGTATCTCACTGATTTCCCACATTTCAAATTCTCGTATTCCTCTCTCAGTTACTATTTTGTTTAAGAAATCCACAACCAAAGTCATAAGCTCATTGTTATTTTTCTCGGTTTCTTCTAGTCCATGAAGTAATATATTATTTTTCTTAACTTCCCTTTCCAACTTACTGATTTTCATTTTAAGTGTCGACACCTCACTGTTAAGTTTAAGGTTCTCTTCGACCAGTGGATTCAGCTTTTCTTCTATTGTTGATGTAATACTTGAGGTTATTGAACTGGTGTGCTTCATGAAATCTTCTTTTAATTCATGCATCTTCGTGTCTATTTTCTCATCTATTTTTTGTAGAAGTAATTCCATTTGTTTGTCCATTTTCTACTAATTGGTAGAAAATTTTTCTTATGTGGCAACTTTTTCCCAGCTCTGGCAACCCTATCTTACGATAGTGACACTGACAGCAGTTATTTGTCGGTTGTTGATTTATAAAATTTTGTGGGGGTAGAATTGTTTTCACTGATCGATTTCAAGTTAATTAATCGCTTATTCCAAATTTAATAGTGAATTTTAGAGCTGTATAACACTATCACCACGAGATGGACACTTTAACTACAATTTGGTAGTATTTTTAGTACTTAAATCACAGTTTTTCTTAGCAAATCACGAAATTATTGGAGAGCACTAGTGCTTCTGACAACAGTTGACAGCCGAAAAAACTCGAAACGAATTCCATGTTACGTTCCCTCAAATATGGTTGAGCGAAGCAATGGCTGGGTCATGCGTCATGCTCGTGAACGGGTACCACCTGCGGGAATTGGGCTACTTTATGTTTGCCCACCTTAAGATAGAAGTTAGTCGGCATGCATTTTTGGAACTTCCCTCATTGTGGAAACACTGCATATATAGTATTTACTGTATTGTAAATTTGTTTTGAAAAGAGCAACCGCCGAGTTTCTTGCTGGTTCTTCTCGGCAGGAAGGGCATTCCGAACCAGTGGTAGATTCATCGACTATGCAAAAGCACTTGTAAAAGTTTATTTGAATAAAAAATATTTCTATTCTATTCTATAATCCATATCCAAAGGATGCCAATGGAATCCTTTTACTAAGCCTTCGCTGTCTGTCCGTTCGTCCATCTGTCTGTTAGCAGGCACTATCTCATGAAACGTAATAGGTAGACAGTCGAAATTTTTCACAGAGTGTGTCTATGGCTGCTATAACAACAAATAATGAAAATAAAATTAAATTAAAAAATATAGGGGGCGGGGCATACATGAAAAAGGGAGTTGAAATAAAATTTATTTTTTTATCCTGGCATGTGGGGTACTAGTAAAAGTTTATTAGCCTCAATAGCCCAACAGTTAAAGGTGCAGACAGAAAACTGAAAGGTCGCAGGTTCAATCCCCACCTATTGCACTATTGTCGTACCCACCCCTAACACAATCTTTCCGCTTATTCGGAGGGGAGACTATAAATTAATTTCAGCTTGGCTGATACTAAAAATCTTGATATATATAAATTACGTGTCACGTTGTTGACTCCTAAACTACTTAACCGATTTTGATCAAAATTCGTAACTATCCGTAATTTGGTCCAACTTGAAAGATAGGATAGTTTTTATCCTAATTATTGACATCAATATTTGTTATTGCAAATTAAATGTTTATTACACCGTTACACGACAGTAGTGTGTATTGTTAGTTCGACGAATTGTTAATAGATGGCTCAGTAGGTTAATTTTTGGGTACAACTCTAACACCGTTCACTACCAATCTACTGAGTCACAGCAACGCGTGGCTGGGTCAGCTAGTAATATATAATATACATATTATGTAATATTAAATTATAATAAATAATATTATTAAAAAAAAAAATGTTATGTTGCATTGTTTCAGACTTCGTGGAGATGGCGAACGGCAAGTACACGGCCGGGGTGGTCGCGTTCGTGTCGGTGCACGTCAAGAGCCTCGACCTGCGCCGCGAGAACATCGGCTACGCGACCGCCGCCGCTCCGCACAAGGGCGCCGCCATACACAACTCTAGGAAGGTTAGCATATCCTGAACAACTACTTCTTTTTAGGATGCCAATGGAATCCTATTACTAGGGTCTAGGCCTGTCTGTCCGTCTGTCTGTCTATCAGCGGACTGTTTCTCATGAACCATAATAGATAGATACTTGAAATTTTCACAGAATGTGACTATTGTCATTACAACAATAAATGATTACAAAAAAAAAATAAACTGAAAATTAAAGATGTTCTGCATACAAACAAATTGTTTTTGCTCGATCTTGCTTGCTTCTAGCTGGTATTTAATTTTGTTTTTGGTGTTGTTGTTTTATTTATTTATTCATTTATTGAAAAGGTACACAAAACAGGTTGCAACCAAATATAAACGTAATACAATAACATCAGATTTGGGTTCCAGGTAACAACCCTTAATATGTGTACACAGTGGTTATAAAATTTATGCATAGAATCTATAGATATTATATTGTCGTCGTGTGCGGGTCCAACAAAGATAAACCAACGCAGGAAGAGAGCTTACCTGTTCATTTGTTAAATGTTGAAAATAAATATGAGTGGGATGGATTCCAATTACCTGACTAAGGTTGTAGGTATTTTAGTTCTATATTAATCTTTCGAAAATTAAAATAGATGTTTTCGTAAGGTGCTTGCATTTTGTTACCCATATCCCAAACTTTACTCCATTATTTTGTTAATATACTTACCTAAATCTTTATCCATAATATATAATATGTAGATTGGTATTCAATCGAATGTGTTTATTTCAGTGTGCAGTAACGAACGCCCTCCGCGAAACATTGCTAAGCTTCGGCGGTAACGTCGCCACAGAGCTAATGGAATTGCTGGAAGCGCACCGCAACGACGTGCCCGCCCAGAACCCAGCTCAAAACCACGCGCCGGCGGAGGCGATCCACGAGAACAACCAGAATGTCGCCAATACGGACAAGCTCGCGGAGAAGAATGTGTTGAAAGTGAAGGATGAGGTGGCGGGCGGGGCGAAGCTGCCCGCGGGGCCGCTGAAGAACATGCCGCCCGTGGCCGCGGCGCAGCCCATGCCGGCCAACGCGCCGCCCGCCGCGGCCAACCGCCCGCAGCCCGCGGCCAACGCGCCGCGGCTCCCCACGCCCGCGCCCGCACCTCCCGCCCCAATCCTCCGCCCCAACTCGAACGTAAGTTTCGTCCTCCAGCCCGTCATGGGCGGGGTCGTGCCCCAAATGTACGCGAAACCCCCCCGCGTAGCCCCCCCGCCGCCGCCGATGTTCCCCAACTTGTACGAGTACTCCGGGCCGTGGCACTTCGCGTACGAGCCGTTCGACCGCCACCACGGCAACGTCAACCTGAACTTCAACGTGCCGCCCAAGAACCTGGTCGTGAACGGCCGCGCCGCGTCGGTGGAGTTCAAGGGCCGCGACGAGCACTACGGCCAGGGCTGCTGGATCAAGCCCACCATCTTCTACGACGGGTTCTGGACGGAGCAGAAGGTGAAGAAGTGGGTGGCCGAGCAGGTGGAGAAGCAGTTCCCCGACGACCCCGCCCGGCAGCTCCCGCCCGAGCCGCCGCACTCCTAACTGCTGTGTAGATTAAGTGGACTAAGGGGATAGACAGGGCCCACTATATGGAAACAGTAGCCTAAGCACGAATATTTTCACTATCGAATAGTTAACGTAAAGTTAACGCCGACAAGATATTTTGTATGAAAACAACTGCGACTGTTTTCATACAAAATATCTTGTCGGCGTTTACTTTACGTTAACTATTCGATAGTGAAAATATTCGTGCTTAGGCTACTGATCTGCTCAATACATTAGAGATGTCCGAGGTACCAAAGAGCATTGATCGTATCGATTTTGATATATCAATACAAATCCGTAAGATAATATTGGAGTTTAAATAATAATATTTCATCAAGTCTAGCTCAGATTATTATTATCAAATTCCAAAATACGGACAATAATTTTTTTACCGCTATTAATTTTAGCGGTTTTGATCTCTTTCCCAAGCAGTGAGAGCCGCAGGTTAGGACTGCGGTCTCCTATTGGGGGGGTCGCAGGTTCGATCCAGGTTACGCACCTCTGACTTGTCGAAGTTATGTGCGTTTAAGAAATTAAATTTCAGTTATCACACGCTTTAATGGTGAAGGAAAACATCGTGAGGAAACCTGCACTCCTGAGAGTTCTCCATAATGTTCTCGAAGGTGTGTGAAGTCCGCCAATTCGCATAATATGTGTTGATGCGTACATTGTATTGAGAGGACCTTCTATTACCTCTGTATTTATTTACGCAGGGGATTAATGTTTGCCTTTTCATATAATAATTTACTATACTGCATAGGTATTTACGATGTAACCACTAACCAAGTAGATTCTTAGGTTCAAAGCACATTGCGGCTGGGTGAAGTGAAGCGTCGCGATATCAGTATTATTTTAAAATTGACTTGACTTTTGTCAATCCTAGACCTATTAAAAGATGAAATTATTATTTTGGACTAATAATAATTGGAGACGAAGTTACGATATTACCATTCTGACGATGCGTCGATTCTATTGCATCTCTTTTTCATTTTGACATAAATATGATTCGTGTATTAAACTAGCGGCACGCTATGATGGCCGGTTTGACACATTACAATAGTGATGTGGAATGTCAATTTATTCTCGAACAAAAAACAATTAAGTTTTGTTTTTGTACCTGATTAAATAGGTTTAATAAAACAAAAATGTATATGTTTATTTAATTTATTTGAACGAACTGAATATTTGAATGAAAATGAATATACATACTTTATATGCACACAAGAAACATATGAATACAAAAGATACCAAAAAAGGTGCCACAAAAGGCCATAATTAATCAGATTCGTCCATACTACTATTTTCACTGTCGTCACTGCTATCATCACCTACATTAATAATTATATGTTCGTTTTCTATAATATTATCTATTTTCACATCTCTTTCATAATCTTCCCTTATTAATTTAACAGTTCTATTCACAACCTTTTCCCAGTCTCCTTTAGTCACATGTTCACAAGCTTCGTCTAATAATTTTAGCATTTTTTTTGTGGTAAATGGGGGTTCTGTATTGTGTCTTGCAGCATATCCCTTAATTTGAGCCCACACCAACTCAATCGCATTATACTCACAATGGTAAGGCGGTAACCGTATAACTCTGTGCCCATGTTCTAATGCTATTTCGTCAATGACGTATCGGATCTTGGTTGGTTTGTTTTCTTTTAAAAGACGTACTAATTCCGCTTTTAACATATTCATGTTTGCATCTACGCCATTTTTACGAAGCCATGCGACGATATCAGCTTTCTTTTGGGATTGGGCAGGTGGCTTGTCAATTTGCATCGAGTGGTATGGGGCGTTGTCCATAATTATAATAGATGGTTCAGGGAGGCTACACAACATTGAGGTAAACCATTCAGTAAACTTTTCTCCATTCATGTCTTCATGATAGTCTCCAGTGGTTTTTGACGCAAAAGCCATGAGAGAACCTTCGACAAACCCGTTGATGGTTCCGGCGTGACAAATTATAAGTCGCGATCCTTTTCCTACAGGAACTTTGGAAGTAGATGCTGCTGTGTCATCGTTCCAAGAACGGCCTACAGTATGGTTAGCATTAAGCCATGTTTCATCCAAGAACACAACATTTTGCCAATTTTTGATTTCTTTCACTTGCCGTAAAAAAGTATACCTTGCCATCGCTATCAAATCTTTCCATCAATATTTTGCGTTTGTTACATTTTTTGTATCGAAATCCAATGGTCTTCAAAATCTTCGTTAAAGAACTTTCCCCACCGAAGAATAATCCAGCTTCCTTCAGTGAATGCACCAACTTTTTTCTTGTTGGATACTCCTTCTGTAAATAGTAGCCGTAAACATGTCTTCGGATAGCATCGGCATCAAAGCTATCGATGCCTACGACTGGTTTTGCTCGTTTTCTCTTTTTTGGTGTGTGAAGTTTATTTTCTTCTGTGCCAGTCTCGCCATATTTTTTTTTAGTTATCCGTCTAACAGTTCGTTGTCCAATATTAAGCGCATCAGCTACGCGTTCAACCACTGACGTTATAGGTAAAATTGGCCCTCCATTTTGAGCTTCACGATCGAAATAGTTACGAAGGCGTATTACGAACTCACGTGTCTGACTATTTAGAACAGTTCTCTGCGTACGTTCGGTCATATCGACGAAATCCACAACAAAGGGCTTGAACAGAGTCCAAATTAACGAGCAAGGGTCAACAGTAATGCAGTATCAATATTTGAAATCCAAAGCCAGGTCAAAACTATATCACAATCGCATTGCACTGACAGTTTATACTTTTCGAAGCAACGTCAATTCGAAACTGCTTTGTTTTGCATTGAGCATTGACGCGAGTTTGCCGGAGGTAGTAGTTGTGCTAGCCAGCGATCCTATGTGACGATCGTATTAGATTCCATTTTTAAAAATTTTCAATTTAGAAAACCAAATGCCGAGTTGTGGTATATATCATATAAAAATAAAAATTTTACCTTTTGTATGAAACAGCTGATATTTTTTTGCGATTTCAGAGGTTTGTCCACATAGTGAAAATTGTTCATATTCACAAGTACATTCACCCCTTAAATGGTGCAAACTGATTTTTCTACACTTGTATACATTTTAGAAATCAATTTAATAAATAAATTTTGAGTCCTAAACCTAAAACTACATTCGATAAAATTTATGAATCTCTGCACATCACTATCGTCAATAAAGTAATACAATTATTTCCTTCAAAGTCGTTATCAATTAATACGGAACTTCATGAGTGGACAAACGTCAAACCGGCCATCATAGCGTGCCGCTAGTATAATTCAATTCAATTCAATTTTTTTATTTCACGTAGGCCAACCTGTGGCTCTTATAACAAGTCATGACTCTACCACCAGTTCGGAAAGCGGATGTACGTAATGAAGTTAGAACAAAGTTTCTATTATAGAATTATTTTTTATTAAAATAAACTTTTACAAGGTGCTTTGGCATCGTTTAGTGAATCTACCACTATATTTTAATACCTACCAAGAAAAATGCTTCACCTTTCCTGCAATGTGCCCTGAGTCTTAATTAGGTGTGATTAGTAGCTTGAGGGCATAGATTTAGGACTGGTAGTCGCTACGCACACTACTAGATACCGTCGGCGTACTAGTAAATTGCGCCAATTCATAGTACGCCTGAACTGGTGTACCCACATAGTCACGTAGCAACCAATGTTTGAAGTTTTCAAACAAACTATGAAATTACGTTGCCGCATTTCTGGAGCCATTTTTTTTTTAGCAAGGCCGGTATCTAGTGGCAACTAAGCTAGCAATCCTAAATCTATGCTTGAGGGATATACCTAATCTCTCTACCTCTCTCTATTAAGGGATATCTAGTGACTTTATTGAAAGTCTATAAGTATAGGGTTTCTGCCATGGTAATAAAATAGATTCCCATAGAGCTGTGGGATAATCAGTAATCTACAAATTATTTCTACAGTGTGACTATTGCAAACAATTCAGGGTACCAATTGTCTAAAAGTTATTCCATTGATCGTATTCGTATTAGATGACATTAGCGTCAAAGTAAAATAGTCCTTGATTGTATTGATTTAAAGTCACAAATTCAGTACAACCGATTTACAACAGACAGAACATGGAGCGTATAGTGCATACTTGAACGTATAAGAATGCATACACGGAATTGAGCTCTAATTCAATGCTATTATGGTATATTTTACTTTGACGCTAATGTAATCGAATTCATCAATTGTATAATATGCTTTTGTCATGAGAATACTTTTGATCGATTTCTTAAACTTGTGTAAAGGCAAGTCTAGAATCGACATCTGGACAATCGAGAACTTCCGGAAGTATTGCTGAAGAGCCAATGTATCTTTGTCGTTGGTCGGATACCACCCAGTAGTAAAGAAGAGATCAACTACGATAACATGGCGCGCCCCTCCATGCTAATGATAATATGAGCTATTAAGGATAATTATACGGGTCTGCCCGCGAAATTCAAATTAAATTTGGTTTTTCGCAATTTGTAAACTAATACGACAAACTAGGCTAATGACATTCTAATTGCGCCAGTAGAATTATCATCTTCACAGGTATACATAATAGTAGTTTATGCAACTGTCATATAATGAAGGGTATTAAAACACGAGTGTGAGTTTATGAAACGAGCGCAGCGAGTTTCATAATAGTAACGAGTGTTTTAATACCCGTGTTATATGCAGTTGCATACACTACTTTATCTTCACTAATGCAATTTATCAAACAACAAGAGTAAAAGCTGACAATAGTTTATTTATAATAATTGTTCAAATTTTGGATGGTACAATTTTGAAAGTTAATGTTAATTATTGATCCAGCAGCTGTAGCGGCCGCGGGGCAAGCAGTAGAGCTCGTAGACGGAGTCGGAATATTTTTAACTTTTAATTTGTATTTTAAAAACAAAACACATTGCGAAACATTAAATTCACGCGTACGTGTATTGTCACAGTGAACTTGCCGCCATTAAAATCTAACCAATGAGAGCGCAGCTGCGCGCGCAGGGCCAATCAGGAGCGAGCGCGCGCTGTTCGTTTTTTATTTAATTGGCACAAGATCTTACCAAAGAGTTTTGTGTATGTAAGTTTAGTAGTTTCGACGAAGTTTTCACTTATAACCCAACTGTTTTCAAAAGCCAGCCTAATATCAAAATGTAATATCACTTGTATGAGGATTTTGACATAAGGCTCGCCAGGTTAATTGGTCGCGTTTTATTGATGTTATAATGAGATTTTACGATATCGATGTGGATATTATACCATCATGTGAAATTGCTTAAATTGAGTGTTTTGTTATCTGCGCTATAACAGTAGTAATTATAAGTCAAGTATTGGAAACATAAGTAGAATGTTATAACATTAGTGTAGATAAAAATCTTTACTTGAAAGTGATCAGTTTAAGAAATTAATCAAAATACTGACTAATTTGTGAGTAACTCACGTCCAACTCGGTATTTTGATTAATTTCTTAAACTGGTCACTTTCAAGTAAAGATTTTTATGTAAACCTGTGAAGATGATAATTCTACTGGCACAATTAGAATGCCATAAGCCTACTTTGTCGTATTAGTTTACAAAATGGGAAAAACCAAATTAAATTTGAATTTCGCGGGTAGACTCGTATAATCCACCTTAATGACGTCGCTGGTCGAGCAACAAATTCTTGGATTTATCTTTGTTTGACGACCGTCTCAACTCAACACACACATGCGTTGTGTCTTGGTGGCGCTTTGGAAATACTTTCACAAATACTTTTGGAGGGGCGAGCCATGTTATCGTAGTTAAACTCTACAAGCTTATCAATGGTGTTACGATCGTCACAATGTAGCAATCATTTTTCGAAAATCCCACAGATGTAAAGAAATCTCGAAATTGACATCTCTGTAAATAGGTATAGAGGTGTCAATTTTGACATTTCTTAATTTAATGCTATCCTTTTCCGCAGGGAACATAATGAAAAGGATAGCACTATCAATTTAGTTTAGTTTAGCGATTGTGTACAACAGAATTTTTATTATTAGTATGCCACGATTTAGAACTTTATTCTACATAATTATTTTATAAATGTACATTCATGCACATACTAGTGTGAAATAGCTTTATGACTACACTACTACAAAATCTGTTATACAAAAAACAAAACAAATCGAACCTAAACTGAAAGCTTGTTCATTTTCTCTCAATAAAAAAAACTAAAGTCATAATGTACTTATTTATCCATCAAAGAAAATTCCATTAAAAAAATCTAATCGGTTAAGGTGTGGAACGCTCTTTCGGCGTCCGTGTTTGTGTTTGAATAAAAGTGAATAAGCATCTTCTATGCAAGCGCGCTCCTCTAACCTAGACCTCATTGCTTTTCGTCAGAATCTTGCCATAAAAAAGTTTAGTTTTTTGTGTAACAGTATAATTATTTTACTTATTATTATCAAAATAAGGAAGTTAGGATGTTAGAATTAAGATCCTACCTAAATGTGGTGTAACGGTTAATGGTAAAAATAATTGGTTGTCTGTAAAGTCGGTTTACGGACGATAGTTTTACGTGATAACGTCATAAAGAAACATTGACGATGAATGGCGGGCGGCACCCAACGCTTGGGCCGATCGTGCCTCTCTATCGCTTATTCCGCGCTTTCGCTTATACGCGCAGGCTCAGTCGGAACGTGACACTTTTTCGTGCGTGCAGCCGGTGTTCATCGATTTATAAGACGTTATCACGCCAAAATGTTTATTGCATTTTCTTGCGAATTATGTTTCCTCACCTATTAGTACTCGAATTAAGATTCCTTCCAACACAGGTATCCAATGCGAAATTCTGACCAGAAATTATTATATCCATAGATACCATGACAGATTTTGAGCACTAAAATCAGAGCAAAATGAACCTAAATGTCCTTGTTTTAAAGGCTAACGCCCTGCTTCTGTATTCAATCTATCTGTGATCTAACGCTAACGACGATCCAGCAACCTTGTTATTTGTCAAAAATTTTTGGACGTTTCTGAAAACTTGCAATGTTGCTAGAACTTCTCGAAAGATTACAAATAAATTGAATATTGGGAACAGAGCGTTAGGTGCACTATGGTCGGTTTTTATTCGGAATTTCGTAACCGTTTGGGGGAGCCTTTATTATTTATAAGTGATGTTTTGTCACAGTTCAATGAAATTGCGGTTTTTTAGTTTAGAGATTTTTAATTTAAAGGCTTGGACACATTCGGTGCGCGACGGAAAGGATACATACAAACGAAACAATGGGGTTGTTTCATCTTGGGCCAGATACTTGTACGCTATACCAAAAAATAGTATAAAATCATAGCAATTGAAATAAAAAATGCTTTTTTGTAATATTACAGTGAATAAGATGTAAAGATATAAAATTGATAATTGGGTACATCTGTAGAATGGCAACTCCCGGAGTGCATCCATCTGCTTTTGTTGTCTATGTTTGTAATATCGTTACGTCATCTTAATGTCATTTCAATTGTCAAACGTCAATTGCTGGTATGTCAAATGTCAATTGCTCGTTGTTGTTGTTATAACTTTCTGGATGTCAATTGCTGTTATTTGTGGTTATTTTTATGTCAAATGTCATCATGACTCGTGTAAGTACTTGTCATTGTCAAAAAGAACGCCATGTTGTTGCGCTTTTATTTTGCAAAATAATTTCGCATTGTACCTCGTAAAAAGGACCTTTAAAGAAAAAAAATAATCACTATATCATGACCCCAAACATTTTGAAAGACTGTATAAAGACCTGGCACAGGCTCTATAAATATTTGAAACAACCCCTTTATGCAGTGTAGGTTACGGACTTTTTGTATGACGACCTCTGAATCGTATTTTGACGAATAAGGTAATTATTATTTTAGGATTTGATAACCCTTTCCGTTTCTCAATCTCGTAGCTGGTTCCGAACTTTTACGGTCAGCCTAAGAAGACTTAGCGTGTACATGTTTTTATTACAATAAAACTGTTTGAAAATTTACAATGTTTGATTGTTAAGTTTGATTTTGTTCTTATGTTACTTGTATGTTCCTAAAATGGTCGACCTAAAGAAGTTTTTTGTGTAACAACGGTTTATGCTAGGATAGCGCTGTCGTCATAAATTGGTCACTGCAGCGTCTACAGACGTTATTGGATCTGAGTGAATCAGCGTTAAACAACCCTCGTTGTTTAGTGCTGACTAAAGAAATTTTTGAAGACTTTTTGGCAGCAAAGTTTGCCGTCAAAAAAGGGTCTTAGGTGAGTTCTTGTAACGACGTAAACGTGACGACACCGCTGTCTTAGGTATTACGCTGGTCTATTGCGGAAAAGCCGCATTTATAATTATTGCTACAGTCGCAGTATGAGCGCTCTCTTCATGGCCTTTCTGCAACTGTTTTAGTAAAAATCAAAAATCAGGCGGCAATTGCGATCGCCACACTACCGATCATTTTTAGACAATTGGGTTTTTAGACAATTTGACTGATATTTTTTATTTATTTAAAATAACGTTTTTAAACATTATAACACAACGCCATTTTTCTTTTTTAAATATCTTAACTAGTCTCGGAAATATAGAGCTTAAAATTTCCTGTTAGACAGAGAGCGATACTGAAGTGTGATGTAACAAGTCAGCAGCTCCATAGATGTTATAGAAAGAGACAGATACAGTTATAGTAAAACAGCTTACAACTTATTTGTTTTTTGACCGATTTATTTTCTGTTTTTGCAAATGTTATTCTTACATGTTACATTTTTGATTATAAAATATAATGAATATCAATATGACTGATGTCAAACATCAGTCAAATACCCAATTCCGCTGCAGGTCAGTGTCAATAAGGAAAATCGCGCGAAAATAGGATTTGAAACTTTTAGGACGCGCCATATCTGCTAATTATTATCAGATGACAGCGCAGCGGGAGCGTGGTTGTGATGCAATACGGAGGCGGCGCGAGGAATCTACAGCGCCACCAACGTACCTATCTGTTCAGGTGGACAAAATTGGAACTAAGGCCGCTATTTTATAATGTCATGCCGCAAGCCAAGCGTTCGTGGTTTTTTTGATGTATTTTCTTTATATTAGTGTGAGTGCCACACAATGGTTTGAAAATGCAATACCGATTAATTGAATAGGCGATCTCGTATTTTTGAATAATACACTTTTTTCCTTATATGTTAATGAAATAGTACCTATGTTCTCGCACCTTGTTTATATCCAATAAAACAACATAACCATGCATTAAAATTGCCACCAGCATCACGTTACATAGGTAGATACAGCAATGATTTCGACAAAAATTCCCAACACCATTTTTATTGAATCTCTAGGTGATGCCCGCGACTTCGTCTGCGTGGATTAAGTTTTCACTCTTTAATTTTCCGTGATAAAATGTAGCTTATGTTTTAATCCAGGATAAGAGCTATCTCCATTCCAAACACCCAAATCGGTTCATTCGTTGTGGCGTGAAGGAGTAGGTAACAAACATCCATCCATCCATCCATCCTCACCAACTTTCGCGTTTGTAATATGAATAGGATAGTGTGATGAGAAGAAAGACTGCTGACTGCTGTCAAAATGAACGACATAATATTGTGTCTTTTATGACCTACTAGCTGATGCCTGCGACTTCGTCCACGTAGTTTAAGGTTTTTCACTCCCGCGGAAACTTTGTAAATTGTCGGGATAAAAAGTATCCTTTAGCCCTATATGTTAATCCTGGGTATGAGCTTTTTCCATTCCAAATTTCCGCCAAATCGGTTCATTCTTTGCGGCGTGAAAAGTAACAAACGTCCATCTATACATCTATCCTCACAAACTTTCGCATTTATAATACTTATAGTGGTGTTAGTAGGATTATCTTGGGTACAAACCCGCCACCTCCCATGGCCCCTCCAACCTCGCGGTTATATGGGCCGAAACACTGGGAGGGCGCCCGGTGCTTGCTCTTGGCGTGTTTCCCGGTGCGCCTTCGTGACTCCCTACAAGTTCTTTTTCATCATACCTATTCGAAAAACGAATATTGGCATCAGAGGTTAGCGGGAGCAAAATTTAATTTTACCACCATGGGACTTTTCATTTCTCTCTTCTGATTGGCCCGCGTTCGTGCTTTAGTATGTGTCGAAATTCAAAAAAGTTTGAGAAGCTGTAGTCTTCGATAAGTCACGTGATCAATTTGTGGATCAGATATACGCCCATACTGTATCCAACATAAATATTAATGTTTAATTATTTAATAATAATTTATTATTGTTTTATTAGAATCCTTCCCTTCGCTCTGAATCCAAAATAACGCCCTCGGGGAACAAAAAATTTCTTTGGCCCCATATAACACAAATAACTATTTTCTCTCATCCTTTGTCCCTTTGGGTTATTATTATCTTGGGTACAGTTATAAAGCGTGGATATGTCCGCAGGAGCCGAGGCTGGAAGACATGAGCGAGGAAGAGGCGCGCGCGGAACGCAAGCGGCGCCAGCGGCAGGCGCAGGAGGAGTTCCGCCTCAAGCAGCTCTTGAAGCAGAAGGACAAGGGTTAGCATCGCTGGCGCCGTCGCAACATAAGTTTCTTGCTCTGACAAACCAACTGCCACTGCAAGAGTTGCATGGTTTAAAAGAGTGCCCAAATTAGCAGAAGAAAGAGCATGGAGCCAGTGTCCGGATTCTTTCGCAGAGACAGCGAGAAGACGGGCACGATCTTAAGAATTTGCTTGCATTGCGTCAAAAGTTTTTTACAAATAATGTCATCCCACTGTCTCTGGGAAGGAAGAGAAACTGGCAATTGATTTGGGCTAATCGCTGACCATCCATTTCTTGCCTCTGCCAAGTACGACACCCAATTGATCCCAAAGACTGCATAATTTTTCAAAGAGAGTGTGTCTGTGTACTATAAGCAGAGGAAAAAAATGCTGGCAGTGAGACACTAGAAATTTTTAGGGCGATACGTGCTTGGACTGCATCGAGAGATTAAGTATAGTTCGTGCCGATTTCACCCACGTCGAATGATGTTCAATCGAGGAATAAATTGGGCGTTCTGACAGTTTTTGTATTCAAAATTATTTATTTCACGTAAGCGAACCTGTGGCTATTATGACACGTCATGACTACCACCGGTTCGAAAAACGGATTATGCTGAGAAGAGCCGGCAACAAACTCGGCAGTTGCTCTTTTCAAAATAATCATTTTACAATATTATTATGAAGCTATTACATTGTAATAAGTTTTTTATACTATCTTGTGGGCAGCGGGATGCCAAGCCGATTTAACCCGTGCAACTTTGTTCGAATAAAATATAATATTTCCACAATGAGAATTGAAGGAGAAAAAAACGTACTGCACTTCAATTCATGTAACATGTTGACGGGTAGATAGAAAGTAGTCCCATTCCCGCCGGCGGCACCCGTTCACGAGCATGACGCATGATATTATAGTGCCAAAATTTACGCTCGGATAAGATTTACGTTGGTGAAATCGACCCAAGAAGTAGAGTCCGCGCCACGAAAGAAGTCCCCTGGAGGCGGCGCTAGTAGTTGTATATTTAAGCAAAGGTTGTATGTAAAATCTATTAGTTCCACTTATTGCCGCAGGACTTCTTTCGTGGCGACTTTTTTATAGATTGCTAACGTGATAAGTACCCACAACATTAGAACAAAGCTCGCGTGGATCTCGTGATGTTACTCCATGTACCGGAATTTTGATATACCTATACTTATCGGAAGAATATTTTGTTTGATATTACCTTGGACGAGGATATTACAGATTTTGATATGCTTTGGACAGTTTTACAAGTGTGATGTTCTATTTGATTTTAGTATCTCGTTTGTTTCATTAATAGATTTAGGCACCATTTTCCTATTGAAATTTAGAAAATGAGCGTAATCATTTTCATTTCTCAAATAGTTTATAAGTTCATGTAGGTAGTAAAATAAGTGTAGGCTGCCTTTTCGTCGAGTCACGTAGCTGTTGTGTAAATCGACCAATAGGATTGCTTAATTTTATATACACTTTCGTATTTAGTTTTACGTATAAATATACTGTTGGAAAAGCGAAGTGCATTGTGCTGGTTTGCTCTACAAAATGTCATAATACAAGAGAAGGGTGAAAGAAAAATGAAGCAATCCTATTGGTGGAAATGAGATTTCTTAAGTTTTCATATAATATTTTGTCAAGTGGAGAGCAGACTTAATTGATTCATTGTTTTGAGACTTTCAAATTTATTATGTAACTTGCCTTTATCACTTGGGCTGTGTTATTACACATTATTATAAGATTTGATTTATGTATTTTTCTTTTTTCAATAAAAATATCATTGGTATACCTACTGATAATTCTGTTCTAATATAAAACCCAGACATATTTGTCAGGTCTAAAAATCGAGCTGCACTTTCAAAATGTTATTTACGGAAAATATTAGAATTATCTTTAGAACTGTCTTTTTGTTTACTTTTGACATTGGTAACAACAATCGAAGCACCAAACTGGCGTCAATAAAAAGCTTTATAAAATCTCCCCCGAGTTTCTGCCGCCGGGGTAAATTACCTATTTCAATTTCCACTTCAGATGAAAACCTCGAGGTGACCAAAAACAGTAGTCTCGACACGTTGTTGATGGCAATACCGAGTCAGGACATTGTGATCGAGGAGACTGGCAACACTGCACCGGCGGGCGGCGGGAAGAGGAAGTCGCCCGCGGCCGACGGTGGCGCCGCCAAGCGACGGAGTGTTATTAACAGATTGGATATCGTTCAAAGAAATTAACTGTGAAAGTGTTTTTGTGCGATCTTCGGCCGGTATATTTTAAGCCTTTTATAGGTTCACCATGACTTGATATTCTTTCCAAAAAATAAAAAAGAACTTTTACTGTCTGATGCATACTTACAATGACTTTGAGTTGAGTTTATAGTGCTGCCATATTATACCTATACCATTACACTTCTGAGGGGCCAATCGTGCTCAACTATAATACTATCTACAAATTATATTCTATAATTAAATTCAATGGAACCAACTGATATATAGTTATGAGTGTAAAATATTAAGATATTACTATAAGAAGTCTTAGAATTAAGCCTTTTATTTAAGTAGGTATCGTGAATAGACAATCGTACTTACTATTTTTTTTTGTTTTATTTTTAAAATAATTTCTGACCTATTTATAATTATAACCTTTCTCTGAGAGGAAACCTGCGCTCAGCAGTAGTAAGCCGTTGATGGGGTTGCTGATGAGCTAGTAGGTACTTTTACTTTTTAGTCATGTAAAGCTGGCCTTATGCATCCGGATTCAAAATTTAAAAATCGGATACTTTCCTCACTAGTTTCTTACCAATTCAAACTGATCAGACATTTAGTAAGTAGACAGACTGTGTTATACAAAAATATATTCTCGTGCCAATGGAGGAAAACGCATAACTATGAGGCAGGTGGCGCTGCAATCGCTTTGACTCATAACGCAACAAAAATATGTCGTTTCTAATAGTGCTTTAGGGCTGCAAGCAGTGATACCTAGCCTAGAGGTTACGACTGTGGTCTCCTATTGGGGGGTCGCAGGTTCGATCCCGGGTATGCAAATCTGACTTTTCGAATAAGGTGCATGTGCAGAGCTCGACTTTCATACATTTTTCTTTTTGATTAATCTTGAAAGATATACATTTTTTATTTTATTTAATTTGTTTTATCATTCCTTTAGGCCTTTTTATAGGCGCAAATACAAATTTCAGGCAAATATTTTCATTATTTATCATTATATTTCAATAAAAAAAGGGGCATCAAAACCTTTCAAATTACGAATGTGTGAGTGTCAATTTACATTTGGTTAATCAATTTTTTGGCGCCATCTACCATGAAAGTTTAAAAACATTGTCAGCGCCATCTTTCAATAAACTGTAAAAGTACTTCGCTGGATATGGGATAGCTAGGAACCTATTAACAACCTATTTTATGAAGGTTCTTAACTAAGAACGAGAATTGAATTTACAATGGGTGTGTTCCGATAAACACTGCGAGCACTGCTCAGTGCTCTTACTGGTGAAAAATTCGTTCCGTTATGGACTGCCAGTACACTGCCGCAGTACCTACCCTAGGGACGTCATAAATCGCTACCATTTTTGTACTTTGAGCACTGGCGCTTTCAAGGTAAGGAGCTCTCAATACTTTGACCAAGTGATTAAAAAAATTACAGCGCCTAGAGATTTGAAAAATGGGGATGACAGTATACTGGACTGCGTTCCGTTTTAAACAGTTACCAGTATAGCAAATTAAAAAGGCAAGGCTTCACAGTATACTGAATTGACGTCACAGTATCAGTGGTCATACCCAATAATAGGTATTCACGTAGTCGCAATTCCTAGTTCCATGAGGTATTCACAGTAGTTACAGAGTTGCCATTTTCACGGAATGGTCACATTTATATCGTCGCTGTAGTTGGAAAATTAAATAACTACACTTTTTGCGAAATCGACTTTATTGCATTTTCAGAAAGACCAATTAAAGCCGCATCTTTCTGTAATTCTAATTTTTGATTATCTTTATTAATTAAAAAGATATATGAAAATGAATCTTGCAAGGCGCCACATTTGGAAAAATAAATACTGAAAAATTGATACAAAAGTAGCGAGGAAAAAGTAGATAACTTAGCAAAAAATAAATAAGTTCTCTCTTTGCATCACTTCGAGAGTGAATAAAATGCATAAAGTTAGTTATTTAGTTTTCCCTCGACACATATTCTGCTTAACAGGGGCCATGCAGTCCAGAAAAATTAATTAAAATCAGTTATTTAATTTTGCGTGTGTCATGATTGCAATGTAAGGGTACTTTTTAAATTGAAAAGTAAGTAAGTAAGATTCCACTGTCCAGTTTTCAGGCATCATTATTGTCAATATGGTAATGATGGTCCATATATGTCTAAGGGCTTGTACCGTACTACTGGGCGACCGACAAGGAGGATAATGGAAGGGAAATTAACATTGCTCACGAGTTAATTACAATGGCATAACACCCTTTGCCGATTACAAAAACTTAATAATTTTCGCATAATGAGATTAATACATGTTCGATTACAGGCGGTATGCACTATGCATCTATTCCTTCGTCACAAAGCAAAACATTGACGATTTTTAATCCTGAAATGGTTCTGAATAGGGTACTTGGAATTTGTAGCCATCAAGCTCAAGATTATGAGTAAAATAGATTTTGCCCCCGTGATCTCATCCGCATGAAATCAGGTTTAAATTGTGAAACACGTACTTCTTTATTTATAATCGAAAAGCTAAATCCCTGTCTTCATTTTTTATTGAAAGCTCAAATAGCAGGTTTCATTGATGTACTTAACTTGCAAAAATGTTTGACTACCGTAAAAACTTTCACCCCCTATTTAACCTCCATGGGGATAGAATTTCCAAAAATCCCTACTTATTAGATGCCTACATTATAAAAGGAACCTACTGTCAAAATTTCAAGCTTCTAAATCTAGTGGTTTAGGTTGTGCGTTGATAAATCAGTCAGTCAGTGATGATGACAAGTCTTTTTATAGGTAGAGAGCGTAAGAAGTCGTTTAATAAGTGAGTGGACTACTTAAGTCATCGGATGCTTTCCATTACTACATCTTTGATATCCCATCTACGCACACGAAGCGTTTAAGTCTTCATTTCTCGTTCGCACGACTAGGCTCCGGATATTTCTTCTGAAATCGTGGGTTTCCCGATACTACAAGAGTGAAAAGGCCAATCTTCAAGGCAAACGCGTTTCATCACTTCACTTCAGATCACTTTTCATCAGAGATGATAGTGATCAAGTGAGTACCTATAATGTATCGAATTTGTTTTTGTGAATGTTTTGTTTCCATAGAGTGAATGTATAAGAAAATTCTCATAAGTTACTTTAGCTAATCGGCTAATTGAAAAGCTTAATAAGTTCATAGATACTTGCGAATCGATGAGCATCTTTGAACTTCCTTAAGAGTTTGAGTTAGCCATTTGACAAACGTAACCATTGGTTTTAAACACTCGAATGATCATGATAAGTTGTTATCAAGTCAGATAGAAGAATGAAGGTGTTTCAGTGTTTTTTTCATTTTATTTTTAAGCTGTTAATAATAAGAAACGTTTTTTGTTGGTTTTACTTTAAAAAAACATTCTATTTTTGATCTAATGAGACACATGTATAGGATTTTCAAAGTTGAATAAGTAAACAATAGGTCTTTATAAAGCCTCACTTCTGTGGAAAAATTAAACAAAGGCACTTATATCGTTAGTTTTTCGAACTTAAATGGAATCTTGACGAAGAAAAACTAAATAACTGACATGGAAAAATAAATAAGTGTATCAATATTCAAAACTTTGGTGAGGGAAAACTAAATAATTGCATCTTATTTTTTTTCTCACAAACAAATTAATCAAAGTTTATGGCAAGTAGATTCGGACATAGATACAGTAAGAAACTTTAACATATATAAAATTGTTTATGAAAACAAAGTTATCGCCATTTTTGACGCAAAAAAACACTTAATCGCGTTTTACTCGCGATATTGGTTTTGTTAGTTATTTAATTTTCCAACTACAGCGACGATATATTGTCGCTGTAGTTGGAAAATTAAATAACTACACTTTTTGCGAAATCGACTGTTGCATTTTCAGAAAGTCCAATTAAAGCCGCATCTTTCTATAAGTCTAATTTTTGATTATCATCATTGATTAAAAAGTTATATGAAAACTAGCTGACCCAGCGAACTTCGTACCGCCAGCAAAAATATTTAGTGGTTGGTCACCCTTATCATTTAGGGCTATGAAAAATAGATGTTGGCCGATTCTCAGACCTACCCGATATGCTCACAAAATTTCATGAGAATCGGTCAAGCCGTTTCGGAGGAGTACGGGAACGAACATTGTGACACGAGAATTTTATATATAAGATGAATCTTGCAAGGCGCCATACTTGGAAAAATATATATTGAAAAATTGATAAAAAAGTAGCGAAGAAAAAGTAGATAACTTAGCAAAAAATAAATAAGTTCTCTCTTACATCACTTCAAAAGCGAATAAAATGCATAAAGTTAGTTATTTAGTTTCCCTCGAAATTTTAATTTACAGGGGAATTAAGTTCGGAAAAATTAAACAAAGTCAGTTATTTAATTTATCATCCCATGATTGCAAAGATATAGGTACTATTAAAATTGAATAAGTACATTTATACAAAGGTAAAACTAAAAGAAAGATGATAGCTGTTATAATTTCATTAGAATCTTAGTTTAAATTTAAATGGACGTAATTATGTACCTTTTTCTTTTTGGCATCCTACTAATATTATAAATACAAAAGTTTGTGAAGGTGGGTGGATGAATGTTTGTTACACTTTCACGCAAAAACATTTAGACGGATTTTGATAAAGCTTCACGATGTCATAGCTTATACATCAGAATAGAACATGCACTATATTTTATCCCAGAAAGTTAGAGAACTTCTGCGGGAATCAATCATTAGCTAGTCTTCAATCCTAGTGTTCCACAAACTATTAAAATCTTTATTATTTTATGAGTAGAGTCGTTATTATAACAATTACTAGCGTCACTTACATACCCCTAGTTCGATTAAACCATTCTTAGTTTAATTATAACTTGAAAAGGATAGTTTTGATTATACTGAACTTTACTCGCTATTTGATTTGAACCAGCTGAGCTTAATTGTTAAATTTAAATTTATAATGGTAAAACTGAAGAAAAGTTGATAGTTATCATTTCAGTTGATACTTAGTTTTTAATAAGTATAATTGTTAAATTCAAAGTGAAATTTTGTTGATTTTATGAGTAGAATCGTATAATTTATTGTTATGTGGTTTTTTTTTTATGTTTTATTTTGTAAGTCTGATAGAAGAATCTAGTTGCTTCAGTCGTTTTATTGATTACATTTTACAATAATATATAAAAAGAAATGTTTATTTGTTGGATTTCTTTTAAAAATCCTCCTTTTTTAGGGTTCCGTAGTAAACAAGGAACCCTTACTAGTTTCGCCATGTCCGTCCGTCCGTCTATCTGTCTGTCTGTCCGCGGTTTAGCTCAGAGACTATTGGTACTAGAAATCTGTAATTTGACAACGGTATAAATATCAATCACGCCGACAAAGTCGTGAAATAAAATTGTGAAAAATAATTTCTCTTAGGGTACCTCCCCTACATGTAAAGTGGAGGATGAATTTTTTTTTTCTCGTGTATCCCATAGTGTGGGGTTTCGTTGGGTAGGTCTTTCAAAAATATTGTGGGTGTGGGAACATCATTTTTCAATTCAGGGATCCGTTTGTGAAATAATATGATATTTTATAGTGCTAAATTTTATTAGTCAAGTGTCCCCCCCTCTGCCAGCTAAATGGTTGTATATAGGATACAAGAAAAAATTCACAGCAGTAGTATATATAATGAATTTTAAAGGAAAACTATCACGGCTAAGCAGGGTTCATTAGTTAAGGAGTTATATCTGTTTTTTCTAAGGTATTACACGTAGTGTAAGTTGCATATTTTGTAATATATTATAGTATTTAAACCATGAAACTCAAAATTTATTCAATATTCATAAATAAAACAAAAGCACTATCCTAGGTCAGCAATAATATTTGTGACTTGCAACTACGGAACCCTACACTGCGCGTGGCCCGATACGCACTTGGCCGGTTTTTTTATTAAATTAATACCCTTAAATAGGATTGTCATAGTAAAATAAGTAAATAACGGGTCATTTTAACATCTCAGTAAAGTGGAAAAACTAAATAATGGTACTTATATCGTCACATTATCGTACTTCAACGCAATATTGACGAGGAAGAACTAAACAACTGACATGGAAAAATAAATAAGTGCATCAAATATTCAAAACTTTGGTGAGGGAAAACTAAATAATTGCTTTTTATTTTTTTTCTCACAAACAAATGAATCAAAATGTACGTCAAGTAGATTCAGAAATAGATACAGTAACAATCTATAACATAATATCAAAACATGGACCGTTAAATTGTTTATGAAAACAACAAACAAACAAACACTAAATCGCGTTTTACTCGCGATATTGGTTTTGTTAGTTATTTAATTTTCCAACTACAGCGACGATAGTTTGTATTGATTGGACCCCTAGTAAAAGGTAATATTTCAAATATTGGACTTTCTGAAAATGTAATAAAGTCGATTTCGCAAAAAGTGTAGTTATTTAATTTTCCAACTACAGTGACACTATCTCCGCCTATCTATTCAGTGGACACCGTCGTGGGCTAAAACGACGAATTCTTCTTTTATAATGCTGTTTTATAACCGATTTGAAAAAAGGAGGTTATCAATTCGATCCGAATGGATGTTATATTATTAGAATTGCACAATTTTCGGATTTAAATTTCACAAGTGTATGTATGTATGTTTGTCCATGTATTTCTCCAAAAATATTAATCAAATTGCAATAATTCTTTTTAAATTGGATTAGGTATTTTTCAACCTAGGGAACATTGCAAGTTTTATCAAAATCAGTTCAGTAGTTTAAAAGATATGGTCCAAAAAGTGATATAAAGTCGGTTTAGGTAACTTTTATTACGTGGATTTAGTTTTTAAAATCCCTGGGGAATCTTTCATTTTCCGGGATAAAAGTAGCCTATGTCACTCTCCAGGTCCTCAACTATACCTGACTATACCTATGCAAAAAATCACCTCGATCCGTAGGTAGCTTTGTTGCGGCGTGATTGAAAGACAAACCAACAAACTAAACAAACACACTTACGCGTTTATATTATGAAGTATGATTGTCTAATGTCTACTGTGTAGCCTTCATGTTTTGATAATTTACCTACTGTTTTTGCGCGGCTTTACCTGTGTGGATTTAAGTTTTTAGTACTAATCCCGCGGGAACTGTGAATTTGTCGGGATGAAAATTTTCTATAATTAAGTTAATCCAGGGCTTAGACTAATATCCAGGGTAAAAGCTATCTCTATTTCAAATTTCAGCCAAATCGGTTCAGTAGGTATATATTTTACCTAATTATTGTGTCGTGAAGAAAATAAAATAGGTATAAAAATATTATATCTAAACAACCATTTCTAAAATTTAATACTTTTTGTGCATTTTATGATAAAAAACAGTCGCCCCGAAGCCGGTTGGCGAGCTAAAAAAATAAAGCCCGTTGAAGAAAGTAGCAGTCATGTATTAGGGTAAGTACCTACCTACCAAGTGAAGTTAGACAAGATCACAAGAAACAAACTGCGCTGCGCGCCGGCCGGCGGCCGCGACACTCGATAGTAATAATATCAAAGAAGCCGCCGCGCCGGCCGAAACTAGCGATCAGCGACATTATGCTTTAATTTGTACGATTGGAATGTTAACCTTATTTTATTACTCTTAAGACTGAATTTCAAAATTGTCAAATGGCTTGATAAGGTTTAAAATATTTGAAATCATTAAAAACCTAAAATTATTTAATTTTACAGAACTACTATATTTTCACAACTTTTGAAGAAAAAACTATTTTTAACCGACTTCAAAAAGAGGTTAGGTATCAATTCGACATGCATGTGTGTAATATTATTGGAAATGCAAATCACCTATATCACAATCTATTAGGGCTTACAAACATAATAATGTATGTATGTATGTTTGTCCATGCATTTCCACAGTCGATCTTAGACTTGCCTTTACACAAGTTTAAGAAATCAGTTAAAACTAATCTCATGAAAAAAGCATATTATTATACAATTGAAGACTATATAAATGACAAAAAAACGTGAATATAATTTATTCCAGCGATTCATGAGACAGTAGGTAATGATTAACCTGTAAATTCTCTTTTTCCTCATTGTGGAAACACTGCGTAAATAGCTATCTACTAAGTGTAAACTTGTTTTGAAAACTGCCGAGTTTCTTGCTGGTTCTTCTCGGCAGGAACGGCATTCCGAACCAGTGGTAGACTCATGGACGGACGATTCAAAAGCACTTGTAAAAAAGTTTATTTGAATACAAAACATTTTTATTCTATTCTATTTCTCCGAAAATATGCGACCAATCTTTTTTTACTGGCTTACATTTACTTCAAGATATCGTTATAATCGTTTCAATAGTTTTAAAGATAAGGACAATAGGGTATTTGACTATTATTAAAAATATCGTTTCATCTGGTGTCATCCTAAAAGATTATTATCTAAAAACATTATTCCATACGACAAAACTAAAAAATAAAGGTTTATTTAATTAGAAAACATTAATTAAAATTGCTTTAATTCTGGCCATGTTCACGAGATCGAAAACGTTCTTGAATCTCGAATGACGTCACAGTTCACGCCACCTTTGGGCTTTGGAATTGTCATTGAACTGTGTGTGAACTGTGACGTCATGTAAACAAATGGAACCAACGTTTCCGCGGCAATTTATTTTTTTGAATTTATTTCTCGATTTTTATGAAAAATACTGAAAATTATGCCGAAATATACGTTTTGTTAGCTTCAGCATAGCATTATTAACAATTTAATATGATTTTCTAAAAGTAGTCAAATACCCTATTGTTCGTTTTCATTAGGTATATTTGAAATAACAACCCAATAGGCAACCCTAGCCGCAGCCCTTGCCGTCCGCGGTAAAGCGTGCATGTGAGTCCTGCTGATGTAGGTAGGTACCTAAAGTCTTTAGTCTTGCGACCTCCCTGGCGCAATGGTAAGCGCTGTGGTCTTATTAGAGGGAGGTTCCGGGTTCGATTCGCGGCAGGGAAATTTTGAATTTTATATTTTATAATAAGTATATTTTATAATTTATAAAATTTTATAATTTTCTCTAGTCTGGTCTGGTGGGAGGCTTCGGCCGTGGCGAATAAAACCTACCGGCAAAGCCGTGCCTCCAAGCGATTAGCGTTTTGGTACTATTCCATGTAGAAACCAAAGGGGTATACATACAGTATGGGTTTCATAAAAAACTGCCATACCCCTTCCAGGTTAGTCCGCTCCTATCTTAGACTGCATCATCACTTACCACCATGTCAAAGCTCAAAAAAGGCTAACTTGTACTTATCTGAACTATTTATAAAAAAAATACGATGCAAAACGAAGCAGCTTTTGTTTTAATGCCATCTAGTTCAATTTTATAGTAAACAATTCGTAGTTCATGTTAGAACCACAACCCTAATGGATACCAACCATGTTGTCAATGTGTGCGTGGGTATCGCGTCCCTACAGTAATTCGATATGACAGATATTTATATTTGATTAATCATCTAAATGGCTTCGTTTTAAAGTAAGCTAATGATTTGATAAAATAATAGGCATTGGTATACTGGCGCAATTTCAATATTTTTAAAATCTGTGCATAGCAACTATGCGAAAAAATTAAAAATCTGTCAAACGCCCTAACAGCGCCATCTAGCGTGAATCTTTTCTTGAGAAGGTATGTCTCTTCCTCCTTTGCTTTAACGGTGAAGTTAATTAAACATTCCATAATGTTCTCGAAGGTGTGTGAAGTCCGCCAATTCGCATTGGGCCAGCGTGGTGGACTATATGGCCACCCTCACCTATACCCTTCTCTGAGAGGAGACCTCGCTCAGTAGTGAGCCGATGATGGGTTGATAATGATGATGAATAGCGCTTTTATTTTAAGGTAGGGTGTCAGCTGGCTTACAGTCAAACTGGATCGTGATCCGCAATCAAAAGTACACAAGTTACATACTTAGTACTCCAAGACTGCAACTTCTAGATGCCCCAAAACAAATACACCGTTTGATTCTGGTCTGTGATATTCACCTCATGTCCCATAACGGCCAATCATATATATTACAGTGGTATTCTAATGATTTCATCAGTGTAACGACCGCAAAAAACTCTGAATGGATGAATTTATTACGTTCCTGCTTCATCAATGCATTTTAAACAATAGCGGGAGAGTACCAGCATAATAGAGGTCAATGAAATCAATTGTAATGCTTATAATAATGTGAATGAAACAGCTTTTCCGAAATCATATTTTATTACTAAAAAGTTACCAACTTACACAAAATATATACAGGGGCACGCTTAATAACTCTTAAACCTCAGGGTGTTGTACTCAGACACGAAATAAAGGAAATAAATAGCCTTCAATAGGCATTATGAACTTCACGACCAAGACAAAAGACAGTAGATATAGCACTCTAGGTATGTATTTTCAACCAAATTTTCTGATTTGGTTGAACGTCAGTGAAATGAAAATCAGTGTGTGGATTGAACGGCCCAATCAAATTAGAGCAGGTTGCACAACGCATTGCCTTGCAAGAATCCTTCTGCATTATTTTCAAAAATTTCGCAATACGAACCATCGTTACATTACATAGAGGTTAGGATCAAAAACTAAAATAAAGAGCCACGGTCATTGGCTTATTTAAAATAAGTATGGACTGGAAATGGCTAAATCATCAACTTTCCTCGGAACAATGAATTTCTATATAGGAGGTTGCTAAGCGATGGCTATCATTTAATTTTATTGTTATTAGAACTATGAACATTTTTGCTAGGTAAGGCTCTTCTATAGCTATTTACTTCAACGGTCGCGACTGTTATTTAGGCGAGTCAACTAATAACTATGTCCTATTTTGGTCGTGCACAACTAAATGTCAACTTTTTTTTTTCTTTAAAAGAAAATATATTAGTCAAATTGAAGTTGACTAACCTTCCTATCCCCTCCAACTAAGCGGAAAGCTTGTGCTAGGAGTGGGTACGACAATAGTGCAACGGGTGGGATTCGAACCTGCGACCTTTCAGTTTTCAGTCCGCACCTTTAACTGTTGGGCTATTGAGGCTTAAACTTTAGGGCTAAAGGTGCAAACAAATTACTGGGATGTGGTATGTCAATCTAGCGCAACAATCGACCGATTCGCTTTCTGTTGCATGATGCATCACGATCAACACTACAAGACAATGTGTGTGCAACTTCTAATGAACAAAAAAATTACTGTAACTATGCACTTACAAGCTAGAAATTAACATAATTTTATCTAGTACAGACTATTATAAAGTTAGAGACCAGCATATTTCCACTTTAAGGCGAACTAAACGGGTCTGCCCGGTTTATATAAAAATCTTTACTTGAAAGTGTCCAGTTTAAGAAATTAGTCCGAGTATCGAGTTTGACGTGAGTTACTCACAAATTAGTCGATACTCGAACTAATTTCTTAAACTGGACACTTTCAACTAAAGATTTTTTTATATAAACCTGTGAAGATGATACTGAGATTTGCGCAATTAGAATGCCATAAGCCTACTTTGTCGTATTAGTTTACAAATTGCGAAAAATCAAATTTGAATTTCGCGGACAGACCCGTTTGGTTCACGATAAAGGACCTCACGCACTACGCGGTGGATTTTTAGGAATAAATAAACATAAATAAACCGCAGAGAAAAAATTAATTTATGTAACAATAATTGCAACCATAATACAGAAACAAAAAATATTGAACTATCTTCCATTTTTGATACAATACAATTAAGATTTCAGTATGAATGTGTAAACGATAAGACTCGATTCCTGCCTTGCACAGCGCTCGCAGCGGTCACGTTTGAAACTACAAATTGTCATTACAGATATTTAACGCAGACGTGATCGTGATATTCCTATATATTGATTCATGTCTTGTTGATTTTGCATATTGCGTCAAGTTTTATGGCCGGTCGGGTCTTAGGCTGTTTATTATATGTTTATATTTTATTTGTCCTGACACAGAGTTAAAACGAATAGGTACTGTTAAATCTATCTTATTTTGACTTTGTTTTGAGTCTGAGAAAAGTGAGAATGTGATCTATAGATTTCAGCTTAAGTGTTTATTTTAATAATTTATTAATAACCGAGCGGTCATAAAGTTTGGTACAATTTTGATGGTACAAAAGTTATATAAAACAATGTCTCCGATTTTAAATTGATTAAATCTAAAGTAATTATGTATGTGCACTGTCTTCTTCTTATCCCTATGATGATATAAGATAATAACATTCAGTGTGTGAGTAGTTTATATGTATATACGTGTAAAGAAAGTCTTTGAAAATACTGTTGGGTGTGGCATGGGCGTCGCCAAGGGGGGGTAGGTAGGGGCAGCTGAACCCCCCTAGACATTTGAAAAATATAGTACTAGTAACTCATTATTCATACTTTGCCCGTCCTCCATAACTTGCCCCCCCCCCCTCCCACTTGGCCATCGGCTGGCGACGCTCTTGGGGTGTGGGGTACTGTGTATGTGAGTCTGATATACATCACAGTAGAAACGTTCAATAGGAAGGTTCATGGGCGGCGGTGAACACTTAACATCAGGTGACCCGCCCGATCGTTTCTTGCTGTCACAAGTAAGCGCATTATATGAACTGAATGAGTTTGTATGAAAAGGATGGTTATTTCTTTTCAATATCTATACAGGTGCAGATGCACATACACATATTCTTTAGTATTTTCAGACTTTCTATACACGCTGTATATGTTACATGTACATATAGAAATATGTAAGTTTATAAGTCTTAATCACATAATACAATGTATATATGTATATATACGAAAATTTATTTCGACATTTAAAGCTATTTGTTATAATTTGGTTGTATATAAATATCATCAAGATAGTTTTATATTGCTGCTAATTAGGTTGTAGTCTAGTAGTAATGTCATCCTTTTAAAGTAGTTTCCAACGGAAAAGGACAGCACGATTTTTGGACCAGCTGGTAGATTTATTAACTACAGGAACGCTGCATCAATCATTGCAACAGTCTCAATAGGCATGATGACAGTCACCAAGAATAAATGAAATTATCAATTGGATGTAGTTATGCAAAAACGTCCTAACCCACAACTCTGTCAAAATTGAGTTAATAGCACTAGGCTACTTTTTTAGGACATCCCTCATCATATACTAAGAACATTCCAGTCCTTAGGTCATTATTCTTTTATTTCCGATGTTCCAACCCACAATTCGTAACACGTTCGTAGCTAAAAACAATTAAAACCGAATCAATCTGACTGAAAAGTGAAAACTTGCTGTGGGTTGGAACGTTTTTGCATAAAATAAAACTAAAATAGGGCAATCCGCCATATTGGATAGAACACAAATAAGAGCGACACGTCACTACTATCTTCCAACTTTGACAAAACATAGAGGTGATGTCACGAACGACGCCATGACATCGGCGAGCGTTTTTGCGTGAGCTTTATAACTTAAAATTGAAATGGCAATTTTATTTACCACACCTTTTTTGTTTTGCTGAAATAAGATATTTTTCGAAATAGTATATATTTTTCAAAAAGGCATTCTTCCTTTAACCAAGCGGGAGAGTGTCGGCCAATCACAGCTGATTGCGATCGTCACAAACGGAAAAAATCACCACTTTGGATTGATTACTTTTAATAGATGGGCGGGAGCGAAGCCGCGGGTAAAGCTAGTATTTGGTATATCACGACTAAGGTTTCCTACCTTAGTTATAGTTGTAATTTATGGAAGTTGTATGGTGGTGGAAGCCATTTTAATTTCATTTCTAATTTAGCGGCTAAACATACATTACATAATACATTAATTCAAGAGTATACAATATAGCTAAGAAACTACAACAGTTTGCTGTAAAATATACAGGGCAGTATTCTTTCAGTATTCTTGTTTACAAAAAAAAACGTAAAATAGCTTCAGAAGGACTATATAGAACCATGGGCAGAAATGGGCCCAGTGTTGTGACACTCTATTACCTACCATACTCTCTTACATTCCATAAAATGTAGATCCGAATAACGTCAACAGTTTATTGTAACTTGTAAGGCATCATAACTCTAATGAATCAAATTAAAAAGTTACAACAGTAGTTAAAAGTCAAATACAACTATTGTGTGAATGTTGCGATCTTCATTGATAGTAACTTTTTTATTAATTATATTTTTATGTATGGGCATTATTAAGTTATAATATTAGCATTCGTAAGAGTAATTATTATTTGTCTTTTGGAACTGCTGTATTTTTTTATATGATTCAGAATAGTTATGCTGCCTTAAACAAAAAGTTGAGATTATTTCATATGAAAGTGTCATAATATTGGGCCCACGAGCCATATAAAGTTGCCCCTTGTTCTTTTAACAAAGCAAGTATGAACAAAAATCCTTAAAATTAAAAACATCGATATATTACTGATATATAGAAAATATAGATACAATGAAATATCGATTTTATTATTTTTAAAGATTATTTGATCGCAGTCAGATTCGTGTCAAACAAAGAAATGAAAAACTTAGTTTTTCTTAAGTATACAACAAAATATATTTGCTTTTATACAATTAGTCAGTATTATTATAGTACGATAATTATGTATGTTATCCTATAATAACTAGATGATACGTGCGTATTGAAGTAAATAATATAAACTCAGACCCTGAGTTCGATAATTTAATCAATACAAACAAAAAATAAAACCTTACTTCTTTAAAAAAAAAAAAATTATCATTATAACTAATAGTACTAGTCTATTATATTATACTAAAAAATGAAATTATTTTATTATAACATAAAACAAATCCTACCAATCAAATTATACACAAATGTTTTAGTCACTGTGGCTACTTTTACATAAACGGCCTGAAAAAGTTCGCTAGCGAGCGATAAAGCCGCCAAATAGGATTTAATATGCATATGATAACTACCCTCACGTTGAGATGGTGGTTCTGTCTGTCGTGTTGTGGTTAAATTGATTAGATGTGAGGACAGGGGCCGTTATAGGGGTGGTTGGAGACGGCTTTAGGTAGGGTTTCAGCGTTTTATGAGAATGAGTTCTCTTAGTTCTCCTGATTAGTTTTTGAGTAATAATTTCCGCTCCTTATCCATGGCTAATAAATGTAAAAGAGGGGCTTTTGAGGGTACTTTGTTCGTAGAATAAACATCCTAATTAATGAAATGATCTTTCCACGCTACCTTTCCTCGTTGCGCAACAAATGTGTCTGACATCGTTGCCGACGAGGTTACCTACGCCGACATGTATTATCCTTGAAAATATCGATGGGTGTAAAATGTTTATAGTTGCATTTATCTTGCATCATTTAGTTGTACCTAATCGTACAATCCTATTACACGTAAATATGCATATAGTTTAACTTGACTTCAAATATTATTTCTTTGTAATTTTCATCTGATCATTAGATTCTGTAACCTCAGCAGTTTTGAATTCGCGGCAAAATGGCGGCGGCGTTAAGCGGACTATTACATTACGTATCCCTCTCGCTCGCACATGCTAATATTTTCAATGATTGTAATAATCTCCGATCATCATCATCATCATTAGCAACCCATCAACGGCTCACTACTGAGCGCAAGTCTCCTCTCAGAGAAGGGTTATAGGCCATAGTCCACCACGCTGGCCCAATGCTTATTGGCGGACTTCACACACCTTCAAGAACATTATGAAGAACTCTCAGGTGTGCTGGTTTCCTCACGATGTTTTCATTCACCGTCGAAGTAAGTGATATTTAATTCCTTAAACGCACTTGACTCCGAAGTCAGAGGTGCGTACGCGACCCCCCGAATAGGAGACCACAGTCCTAACCATTAGGCTATCCCTGCTTTAATAATAATAATAATCTCAGATACTTTTGACAAAATGTGATCTATTATTATGTTGACAATTAAATTAGGCATATTTTAGATATAGTTTTATAATGACCTACCTAGATTTTGATAGAGAAAACAAGGCGAAAACTACTATTAATTTTTAGCGCTCTTATTCTCTATTAAAATCTAGGTATATGATTATAAAAATAGGTCTAAAATATCCGTAATTTCATTGTCGAATATACCACATTGAGAACTGACCACATTTTGTCTATCTGAGATATATCTGATGCTAAGTATATCTGCTTGCTTGATATACTTTGGGTGCTTTTCTTTTAAAAGTGACCGCACCGAGATATAAAGAATTATGTTTCGACATCTTTTTTCCGGCGTTATTTTCCGATTTTTTTGAATCGTCTAACCATTTTTTAAACATGTTTTAAGTTTCTGTTTCATCTTTGGGGTTTTCTGTTGAAGGTTGTTCTGCGATAATTTTGCCATTATCTATTTTTTCAGTAACACCTACTTTTTCAGTAACACCAACTCTTTCAATTGGTTTTGGAGGTTCTTCATAGTACGCCGGGGACTTTAATTTTGGTTCCTTCTCAACTGCACTGCATACCAAAGGCGGCGCTTTTGGTATGCAGTGCAGTCTGACAAGGGTCGCTATCGCCAAGTTTCTTTCCCGTTTAACTTTTGCACAGGTAGCATTTGAGGTGTCACTAATTTTAGACTTTAAGAGCGCGTGTAACCCCAAAAAAAATCAGATTTCGCGATGAGATAAAACATAGCCACAACCTCATGTGAGGCGCGACAAAAGAAAGCGTTTTGCGCGGAATAGGAGTGTAGTAAGCGCCAAATACTTTGTAACTCGTAAAATATTCATTTTCTTTTCAATTCACTAGGCTACTCTCTTGATAATATCAATCGGAATTTAATGTAAAAATTTTGGCTCTGTAATATGCAACACATTGAAAATAAATGAATATTGGTTAAAAATTAACCTAACTTCGCGATTTTTTATTATCGAACAAATTTCATCATTTTATGTTTTTGCCCAAACACGTCCCTTGGCAGTATGATGTAATTCTTGCGTGTTTTTTTTCGGATACTTGAAACTTGATCTACTACAGTACAAATCAAATCTGTTTACTGTTAACGAGCGCACACCCACTCTTAACTGTTCTTTTATGATCTCCTTTTCGTCTGGCGTGAGTTGAACGGTTTCTATACGACCTCCATTTGAATTAAACTTGGCAGAGTTAATAGTCTCATTAGTATGTATTAGTATAAAGCAAGCAAAGTATATCTGAGATTTTTACAATCATTGAAAATATTAGAATGTGCGAGAGGGAGGGATGCGAAATACAATAGTCCTCTTATAGTACTAGTAGCTAGTACTGTGAAGATTAAACTATAGACAAACCTAAATGTTTTAATCATAATAACCCATCCATAGATATCATCATCAATCATCCATAGATAAGAAAATCGTAATTAAATGTCTAAAAGTGTACACAGTATACTATGGAGTATACAACTTATTTGTTGCAATGCACTCAAACTCGTTCGACCCTAATCGTACAATCCTATTACACGTAAATATGCATATAGTTTAACTTGACTTCAAATATTATTTCTTTGTAATTTTCATCTGATCATTAGATTCTGTAACCTCAGCAGTTTTGAATTCGCGGCAAAATGGCGGCGGCGTTAAGCGGACTATTACATTACGTATCCCTCTCGCTCGCACATGCTAATATTTTCAATGATTGTAATAATCTCCGATCATCATCATCATCATTAGCAACCCATCAACGGCTCACTACTGAGCGCAAGTCTCCTCTCAGAGAAGGGTTATAGGCCATAGTCCACCACGCTGGCCCAATGCTTATTGCCGGACTTCACACACCTTCAAGAACATTATGAAGAACTCTCAGGTGTGCTGGTTTCCTCACGATGTTTTCCTTCACCGTCGAAGCAAGTGATATTTAATTCCTTAAACGCACTTGACTCCGAAGTCAGAGGTGCGTACGCGACCCCCCGAATAGGAGACCACCGTCCTAACCATTAGGCTATACCTGCTTTAATAATAATAATAATCTCAGATACTTTTGACAAAATGTGATCTATTATTATGTTGACAATTAAATTAGGCATATTTTAGATATAGTTTTATAATGATATACCTAGATATTGATAGAGAAAACAAGGCGAAAACTACTATTAATTTTTAGCGCTCTTATTCTCTATTAAAAACTAGGTATCTATCTATATATATAAAAGAAAGTGGTGTTAGTTACACTATTTATAACTCAAGAACGGATGAACCGATTTGGCTGAAAATTGGTGGAGAGGTAGCTTAGAACCAGGAGACGGACATAGGATACTTTTTATCCCGTTCGACCGCGTTTCCGTCATGTCACTATAAAACGTGGTATAACAAAAACGCATCTGACATGGAATAACAAAACGCAAATGACAGTGGAATAACAAAACGTAAATGACAGCTAAACGTAATTTTGTCTTTGGTTAAGTATGGTAAAAAATTTGTCAATTATAAAAAGTGTTATAATAAAGCATTACTGATATTATAAATGCGAAAGTGTGTTTGTTTGTTGGTTTGTCCTTCAATCACGTCGCAACAGAACAGCAGATTGATGCGATTTTTTGCATGGGTATAGTAATGGATGTAGTAGTGGTTCTTCAGACCGGGAGAGCTACTTTTTATCTCGGATAATGAAAGAGTTCCCGCTGGATTTTTAAAAACTAAATCCATGCGGACGAAGTCGCGGGCATCAGCTAGTATGATGATAAAAATAGGTCTAAAATATCCATAATTTAATTGTCGAATATACCACATTGAGAACTGACCACATTTTGTCTATCTGAGATATATCTGATGCTAAGTATATCTGCTTGCTTGATATACTTTGGGTGCTTTTCTTTTAAAAGTGACCGCACCGAGATATAAAGAATTATGTTTCGACATCTTTTTTCCGGCGTTATTTTCCGATTTTTTGGAATCGTCTAACCATTTTTGAAACATGTTTTAAGTTTCTGTTTCATCTTTGGGGTTTTCTGTTGAAGGTTGTTCTGCGATAATTTTGCCATTATCTATTTTTTCAGTAACACCTACTTTTTCAGTAACACCAACTCTTTCAATTGGTTTTGGAGGTTCTTCATAGTACGCCGGGGACTTTAATTTTGGTTCCTTCTCAACTGCACTGCATACCAAAGGCGGCGCTTTTGGTATGCAGTGCAGTCTGACAAGGGTCGCTATCGCCAAGTTTCTTTCCCGTTTAACTTTTGCACAGGTAGCATTTGAGGTGTCACTAATTTTAGACTTTAAGAGCGCGTGTAACCCCAAAAAAAAATCAGATTTCGCGATGAGATAAAACATAGCCACAACCTCATGTGAGGCGCGACAAAAGAAAGCGTTTTGCGCGGAATAGGAGTGTAGTAAGCGCCAAATACTTTGTAACTCGTAAAATATTCATTTTCTTTTCAATTCACTAGGCTACTCTCTTGATAATATCAATCGGAATTTAATGTAAAAATTTTGGCTCTGTAATATGCAACACATTGAAAATAAATGAATATTGGTTAAAAATTAACCTAACTTCGCGATTTTTTATTATCGAACAAATTTCATCATTTTATGTTTTTGCCCAAACACGTCCCTTGGCAGTATGATGTAATTCTTGCGTGTTTGTTTTCGGATACTTGAAACATGATCTACTACTGTAAAAATCAAATCTGTTTACTGTTAACGAGCGCACACCCACTCTTAGGCAGTATTTAGTGCTCTACCGACGGTGAGCGCTGAGGTCGGTCGAGCGTAGCTATATCAATGAAAACGTATGAACGACTACAATGCAGTGCTGATGAATTGATACGCGCGTATAGCTACGTCGCGCTGACGAAAACCGTCGGTCAAGCTCGTCGGTCCGGCGTGCGTCGGTTGACTGACGCGCTAGGTGATATACACCCGCGTTCAGTGCAACGCTGACCGAGCAACCGACCACACGCGCGTACGCAATATCGTGAATTATCGAGTACAAAAATGAATATCGATACCGAGCGAGTTATAACTGAGGTGCATCTTCGTCCGCCATTGTGGGACCTCTCTTGTCAGTTGTACAAAGATCGTGATGCCAAAATTAAAGCTTGGCATGAAGTTTGCCAAGCAATAATCCAAAATTACGACGAACTCTCAGACAATGAGAAAAAACTTATAGGTAAGTAAATAAAACAGTATTTTTGTATTTTATGAGTTTATTAGAAGATACTAGCATCTTGCCACGATACAGTACCATCAGGAGAAACGAAATAGTTTGCAAATTTATCCCTTATCATATCGCCTGATCTGATATTACGGTTCATATTGAGGTTATGATCTTCGAACCCTTCGATAGTTAACGTGTCATCTACTCTGTAACCATCCCGTTCCCTAATGAAGTTATGTAAAACGCAACACGCCTTTATTATTGCTATTGTATTAGGCAAGGAAGTATTCATTGGTCTATGAAATATCTTGAATTTATTACTCATTATTCCAAAAGTAGACTCAATATACCTCCTAGCACGGCTTAATCTATAGTTAAATATTTTTTTTTTATGTGTTAGATTACTTCGTGCGTAAGGTCTTAAAACTTTGTTCGATATACCGAACGCAGAATCGCCGATAATCATGTATGGAAGTGGTTCTGTAGTATTCGGTAGTGGTTTTGGTGCAGGTAATATTATTTCTCCGTTATTTAATTTAGTAAGCAAACTGCTTTCCTTAAAAATATTTGAATCGGAATCTGTTCCACATGCACCTACATTTATATAGGTGAAGCGATAGTCAGAATCACACATCGCCAATAGAACAACAGAATAATATTTTTTGTAATTTGAAAACAAACTTCCGCTGTGATCAGGGCAGATTATTCTTACGTGCTTCCCGTCTATACTGCCGATGCAGTTAGGGAAGTTTGCTATCTTCTCAAACCCGGCAGCGACTTTAAGCCATTCTTCCTGTGTATTCGGTAAGGAAAGGCATTCTTCGTGAAGTAGTCCCCAAATCTTTGCACATACTTCTTTAATGATTCCACCGATAGTTGCCGTACCGAGACGGTAACTGAAATAAATATCACTGTATCGTTGGCCAGTCACTAGGTATCTGAAACAAAAAAAAAAATCAGTTATTATACTTACAGAAAAACAAGTGCAGCAGCGGTGGAAAACAGCGCGCGACGCCTATGTAAGGTGCAAAGTCACACTGAAAAATACAAAATCTGGATCTGGAGGTGGAAACAAAAAGAAATATATATTTTTTGACTGTATGCAATTTCTAGATAAAAAACAAATAGTAGACACTGAAGATTCAATTTTAGTTAGTCAGAACACAATTGAATCCCGATCAACTAGCGAACCACCAACTATCGATACAGGAGAAGGTTCTTCTTCAAACCCTCCATCAAACCAAAATGCTGTACCTTCTACGTCCGAGGGCCCCAACACTTCGCATATAAACCAAACTGCTGCAAGTAGACCGAAAAATGTGCATAGAAGGCGAAAGAGAATTCCTGATGAAGACGACAGTTTTGAGAGAGAAATGTTGAACATATTTAAAGAGAACACAAAGCTGATGCAGAACGATGATATGTCGTTTTTTTGTTCGCTTCTGCCGATCATGCAAAGTTTTTCTAATCACCAAAAATTACTTTTCCGTTCGGAAGTGCTAAAAAAAGCCATCGAAATTTCAAGCGTTAACAGCTCTGGTGAAGACCGGCCTGGGACATCCCATACTTTTTCTACGATGTCGGAACATTCAGATATAGCTACTCTATACTCAACAGAACAATCCACATCTCAACCCCGTCCTGAACAAAATTCTCATTTTATAGAAGAACCCGCAACTCAACAATTGGTATTGCAAGGTGATTCATCGACTCCAACCTACACGTTGGAAGAATATCTTACCTTCCAGAAAATGTGAATCGATTACTTTTGTAACACTTTTAATTAAAATACTAATTATATGAACTTTTGAGTTATTTTTGTCCTAACAACTATAGAAAAAGATTTAAGTAATTTTTTAAGTAGTAGTAGGGCTCCTTGTGAAAGAGCTCGCCCGGGAAATAAAGTACTACCACCGTACCTATTTCTGCTGCTAAACAGTAATGTTACAATGCTGTGTTCCAGTGGAAGGGTACGGGTGCCGGTGAAATTGCAATCACATGAGACTTTCCATCTTCATGTCCCTGTTTGGCGAACGAGATTTTCAATACCATTTGGGCAACAGCCTGGATGGTGTTGCAGTATTAATGGGCACATGTAGGCACTTGACATCACGTGGGCCTTTAGCTCGTTTCGCCATTCTATATCATAAAAAAAGTAAAAAACAAAAAATAGATAAAAAAAAAAATAGTAAATTAGTAGGTACTTACCTTAAAGTAACGGCCAATCTTTCTACTGGTGGCACTGGAATACGGAACATGTTGTTATGTTTCAAATTATCCTGTAGTTTAGCTAGCAGTTCATCAAAACTTCTGATAGACATCCTGAAGTACTCAAAAAATTTTTCCTCGTGTTCTCGCAATTTAGAATACAATGTACAAAATTCTCCTTCAATTAGCCGGTCTATAATTATTGGGTGCACATGATATCTTCTCCGTCTTTTGTGCCGTAATCGTAATCGTTTGCGTAAATAGTACGCACATATTATAGAGTTAACAAATGGATTCATTTTTCTTCGCAACTGTACACGTCTGGCTAAGTTTTCCGTCAGTTAAGCACTAAACGCTTGGCCACGACTGCCAATCAGGATGTACGATCATCGCGTACGGTACGCGCTGACCGTCGGTCGAGCACTAAATTCAGCCTTAACTGTTCTTTTATGATCTCCTTTTCGTCTGGCGTGAGTTGAACGGTTTCTATACGACCTCCATTTGAATTAAACTTGGCAGAGTTAATAGTCTCATTAGTATGTATTAGTATAAAGCAAGCAAAGTATATCTGAGATTTTTACAATCATTGAAAATATTAGAATGTGCGAGAGGGAGGGATGCGAAATACAATAGTCCTCTTATAGTACTAGTAGCTAGTACTGTGAAGATTAAACTATAGACAAACCAAAATGTTTTAATCATAATAACCCATCCATAGATATCATCATCAATCATCCATAGATAAGAAAATCGTAATTAAATGTCTAAAAGTGTACACAGTATACTATGGAGTATACAACTTATTTGTTGCAATGCACTCAAACTCGTTCGACCCTAATCGTACAATCCTATTACACGTACACTAGCGGCACGCTATGATGGCCGGTTTGACGTTTGTCCGCTCATGAAGTTCCGTATTAATTGATAACGACTTTGAAGGAAATAATTGTATTACTTTATTGACGATAGTGATGTGCAGAGATTCATAAATTTTATCGAATGTAGTTTTAGGTTTAGGACTCAAAATTTATTTATTAAATTGATTTCTAAAATGTATACAAGTGTAGAAAAATCAGTTTGCACCATTTAAGGGGTGAATGTACTTGTGAATATGAACAATTTTCACTATGTGGACAAACCTCTGAAATCGCAAAAAAATATCAGCTGTTTCATACAAAAGGTAAAATTTTTATTTTTATATGATATATACCACAACTCGGCATTTGGTTTTCTAAATTGAAAATTTTTAAAAATGGAATCTAATACGATCGTCACATAGGATCGCTGGCTAGCACAACTACTACCTCCGGCAAACTCGCGTCAATGCTCAATGCAAAACAAAGCAGTTTCGAATTGACGTTGCTTCGAAAAGTATAAACTGTCAGTGCAATGCGATTGTGATATAGTTTTGACCTGGCTTTGGATTTCAAATATTGATACTGCATTACTGTTGACCCTTGCTCGTGATAGCAGTGACGACAGTGAAAATAGTAGTATGGACGAATCTGATTAATTATGGCCTTTTGTGGCACCTTTTTTGGTATCTTTTGTATTCATATGTTTCTTGTGTGCATATAAAGTATGTATATTCATTTTCATTCAAATATTCAGTTCGTTCAAATAAATTAAATAAACATATACATTTTTGTTTTATTAAACCTATTTAATCAGGTACAAAAACAAAACTTAATTGTTTTTTGTTCGAGAATAAATTGACATTCCACATCACTATTGTAATGTGTCAAACCGGCCTTCATAGCGTGCCGCTAGTGTAAATATGCATATAGTTTAACTTGACTTCAAATATTATTTCTTTGTAATTTTCATCTGATCATTAGATTCTATAACCTCAGCAGTTTTGAATTCGCGGCACAATGGCGGCGGCGTTAAGCGGACTATTACATTACGTATCCCTCTCGCTCGCACATTCTAATATTTTCAATGATTGTAATAATCTCAGATTATCATCATCATCATTAGCAACCCATCAACGGCTCACTACTGAGCGCAGGTCTCCTCTCAGGGAAGGGTTATAGGCCATAGTCCACCACGCTGCTGGCCCAATGCGAATTGGCGGACTTCACACACCTTCAAGAACATTATGAAGAACTCTCAGGTGTGCAGGTTTCCTCACGATGTTTTCCTTCACCATTGAAGCAAGTGAATATTTAATACGCACTTGACTCCAAAGTCAGAGGTGCGTACCCGGGATCGAACCTGCGACCCCTCGAATAGGAGACCACAGTCCTAACCATTAGGCTATCCCTGCTTTAATAATAATAATAATCTCAGATACTTTTGACAAAATGTGATCTATTATTATGTTGACAATTAAATTAGGCATATTTTAGATATAGTTTTATAATGATATACCTAGATATTGATAGAGAAAACAAGGCGAAAACTACTATTAATTTTTAGCGCTCTTATTCTCTATTAAATAAACTAGGTATATGATGATAAAAATAGGTCTAAAATATCCGTAATTTCACTGTCGAATATACCACATTGAGAACTGACCACATTTTGTCTATCTGAGATATATCTGATGCTAAGTATATCTGCTTGCTTGATATACTTTGGGTGCTTTTCTTTTAAAAGTGACCGCACCGAGATATAAAGAATTATGTTTCGACATCTTTTTTCCGGCGTTATTTTCCGATTTTTTGGAATCGTCTAACCATTTTTGAACCATGTTTAAAGTTTCTGTTTCATCTTTGGGGTTTTCTGTTGAAGGTTGTTCTGCGATAATTTTGCCATTATCTATTTTTTCAGTAACACCTACTTTTTCAGTAACACCAACTCTTTCAATTGGTTTTGGAGGTTCTTCATAGTACGAAAGGGACTTTAATTTTGGTTCCTTCTCAAATGCACTGCATACCAAAGGCGGCGCTTTTGGTATGCAGTGCAGTCTGACAAGGGATAATGATATACCTAGATATTGATAGATAAAACAAGGCGAAAACTACTATTAATTTTTAGCGCTCTTATTCTCTATTAAAAACTAGGTATATGATGATAAAAATAGGTCTAAAATATCCGTAATTTCATTGTCGAATATACCACATTGAGAACTGACCACATTTTGTCTATCTGAGATATATCTGATGCTAAGTATATCTGCTTGCTTGATATACTTTGGGTGCTTTTCTTTTAAAAGTGACCGCACCGAGATATAAAGAATTATGTTTCGACATCTTTTTTCCGGCGTTATTTTCCGATTTTTTGGAATCGTCTAACCATTTTTGAACCATGTTTAAAGTTTCTGTTTCATCTTTGGGGTTTTCTGTTGAAGGTTGTTCTGCGATAATTTTGCCATTATCTATTTTTTCAGTAACACCTACTTTTTCAGTTACACCAACTCTTTCAATTGGTTTTGGAGGTTCTTCATAGTACGAAAGGGACTTTAATTTTGGTTCCTTCTCAACTGCACTGCATACCAAAGGCGGCGCTTTTGGTATGCAGTGCAGTCTGACAAGGGATAATGATATACCTAGATATTGATAGAGAAAACAAGGCGAAAACTACTATTAATTTTTAGCGCTCTTATTCTCTATTAAAAACTAGGTATATGATGATAAAAATAGGTCTAAAATATCCGTAATTTCATTGTCGAATATACCACATTGAGAACTGACCACATTTTGTCTATCTGAGATATATCTGATGCTAAGTATATCTGCTTGCTTGATATACTTTGGGTGCTTTTCTTTTAAAAGTGACCGCACCGAGATATAAAGAATTATGTTTCGACATCTTTTTTCCGGCGTTATTTTCCGATTTTTTGGAATCGTCTAACCATTTTTGAACCATGTTTAAAGTTCCTGTTTCATCTTTGGGGTTTTCTGTTGAAGGTTGTTCTGCGATAATTTTGCCATTATCTATTTTTTCAGTAACACCTACTTTTTCAGTAACACCAACTCTTTCAATTGGTTTTGGAGGTTCTTCATAGTACGAAAGGGACTTTAATTTTGGTTCCTTCTCAACTGCACTGCATACCAAAGGCGGCACTTTTGGTATGCAGTGCAGTCTGACAAGGGTCGCTATCGCCAAGTTTCTTTCCCGTTTAACTTTTGTCACTAATTTTTAGACTTTAAGAGCGCGTGTAACCCCAAAAAAAACAAGTTTTCGCGATGAGATAAAACATAGCCACAACCTCGTGAGGCGCGACAAAAGAAAGCGTTTTGCGCGGAATAGGAGTGTAGTAAGCGCCAAATACTTTGTAACTCGTAAAATATTCATTTTCTTTTCAATTCACCAGGCTACTCTCTTGATAATATCAATCGGAATTTAATGTAAAAATTTTGGCTCTGTAATATGCAACACATTGAATATAAATGAATATTGGTTAAAAATTAGACCTAACTTCGCGATTTTTTATTATCGAACAAATTTCATCATTTTATGTTTTTGCCCAAACACGTCCCTTGGCAGTATGATGTAATTCTTGCGTGTTTTTTTTCGGACACTTGAAACTTGATCTACTACAGTACAAATCAAATCTGTTTACTGTTAACGAGCGCACACCCACTCTTAACTGTTCTTTTATGATCTCCTTTTCGTCTGGCGTGAGTTGAACGGTTTCTATACGACCTCCATTTGAATTAAACTTGGCAGAGTTAATAGTCTCATTAGTATGTATTAGTATATAGCAAGCAAAGTATATCTGAGATTTTTACAATCATTGAAAATATTAGAATGTGCGAGAGGGAGGGATGCGAAATACAATAGTACTAGTAGCTAGTACTGTGAAGATTAAACTATAGACAAACCTAAATGTTTTAATCATAATAACCCATCCATAGAAATCATCATCAATCATCCATAGATAAGAAAATCGTAATTAAATGTCTAAAAGTGTACACAGTATACTATGGAGTATACAACTTGTTTGTTGCAATGCACTCAAACTCGTTCGACAATTCAAAAAGAAACCTTGAGATAGCTTTTTCAAGAGAATATTTTGAATGCCGTATATAGTTGTATTATATCCACTTGGTTTCTAGCCTTTACAGAGATGTAATGTAGGCATACAATTCCTAGCCGCGAAGTGAAGTAACCTTCGTGTTGATACTCTGTGGACAACATAAATAAAATTATTTTTTGTCATCTGTGTTGGGCACGCGACTATAAGGCGCCATCTCTTGGTAGCAGTCAAATCTAGTGCTCGATATTTTTTGAATTAATCAACGAGGTAGGGCAGAAGGAAATCATTTTTGGAACGAAGTTCCTAATCGCGCGATGCGAAAGGGGGCTAGACGGAAAAAATTAAGACTAAATTGAACTGACACTTTTTTGAATGTGAATTTTGCATTGTGTTCAATATTTTCACACTACAATAATATTAGATCTCCGTACCCTTGTGGTTTCTACAGTCGCATAAAGGTCGATGGTTCGAATCCCAGCTCGACAGACTGAATTTTCTATTTTCAATTTTATTTTAAATAATTTCTACATGTGGAATTTTTCCCTAATTTTTTACTGCTACAATTTATTTGCTATAATATTTTAAAAAATTATGTCGGTTTATGCACATTAAGAACTTCGTTCCATCCGGGTGTCCCTTGACACCTCTCAAGTTTTTTATTCTCATTTATAGAGCTGAGTCACTGGAGTGACTAAGTAATTGATTGTCGTTAAAAGCGCAAGCTTATGGGTGCGTTTCCATTGAAGCTGAGCGGAGCGGAGACGTATGTTTTTGTCTGATCAGATTATTGAGATATTATTTTTTTTTTTTTTTTTTTTTTTTTTCATTTATTTGGAAAACATACAGCTTAAATAAATAAAATATAGCTAATACAATAATTATATCACTGGAGCCAGTTAAGTTTCCACGTTTTGGTAAAATACAATATTTTGGGTGGGAGTCCATCCTAAACTTTTAGTAAACAAAAATATTATAATAATAAAAGATAAATAAACATGTACCATAAACGAGATGGGTCCACTCCTGCCATCAAGCCTTGTATTATGTGCATTTCTTGATGGCAGAGACGAACCCCCCACACTTATATTTAAATTGGTCTACTTTGAAATATTTCTTATTATACGTATCACAAGCTCGAACGATGAATCTGTTATGACTATAATTGGTTCTGGCACGTGGAAGTACAAACATGTTACTTTTACGTGACTTACGCTTATTTAATTTAGGTACACAATATTTTATTTTATTTAGAAGATAAGGACTATCGATCAATCCGTTGATAATTTTATATAAAAATATTTGATCTTTATGTTCCCTCCTTATTTGTAAAGTTTCTATTTTACTTGTATTAAATGAACTAAATCTTTTGTTCAAACATTTTATGAATTTGCGCTGAATATTCTCTAGCATGTCCACGTAAACTGCATACTGAGGGTTCCAAGCAGTGGAAGCATGCTCCAAATGGGATCTGACAATTGAATTATACAAAAGGATTAGGGTTTTTGGGTTTTTGAAATCAGTCGTTTGCCGGAGAACAAACCCGAGCATTTTATATGCTTTATTTTTGATTTTGTTCAGATGCTGATCAAAAATTAATTGCCTGTCTAGTTGGATACCCAGGTCTCTCACCTCATCAACCCTACGCAATTTTTTGCCAAGTAAGAAATAATTATGAAAGAGTGCATTAATTTTTTTTCTAGAAAAGGAAATAGTGCAGCATTTATCTATATTTAAATCTAGTCCATTAACTTTACAATATTCACTTATTCGATTTAAATCTTCCTGTAAGCCTAAACAGTCTTTTTCAGTTCTTATTATATTGAAAATTTTTGTGTCATCTGCATACAAAAGTAGATGAGAGTTTTTAATACTATTTTTAACATCATTTATAAAAATATTAAATAGTAGAGGTCCGAGGTGGGAGCCCTGGGGGACACCAGACGTTATGGGTATAAAGGTGGAAGTATACCCTTTGACTGCCACTGCTTGGGTTCGCTCACGTAAGTAGGATACGAGCCACCTCAGGAGGTCACCGTGTATACCGATCGTCTCCAGTTTGGCAATTAAAATATCATGCGATATTTTATCGAAAGCCTTGGAGTAATCGGTATACACGACGTCAACCTGGAAACCATTATCCATCGCATCCAAGGTAACATCTAGCAATTCACAGAGGTTGGTTTCTGTGGAGCGTTTGTTTATGAAACCATGTTGAGACTGCGTTAAAAGCGGGCGTACTGCCGGGAATAACTTGTCGTATATGATTTTTTCAAAGAGTTTGGGGATGATAGATAATTTAGAAATACCACGGTAGTTTCTTACATTATGCTTATCCCCGTTTTTATGAATGGGGACGATTATAGAACGTTTCCAAGTGTTAGGCAAAACACCGGATCGCAAGGAACTTTGGAATAAAAGCGTTAGAGGCACAGATAATTGATTGCTACATCTTTTAAGGAATAAAGGATGTAGACCATCAGGGCCACTTCCCTTGGTGACATCAAGAGCGGATAAATGCTTTTTAACAGTGTCAACATCTATCCCAACGTATCCAATGAGGGCTTGTGGAGATTCACTGGCATCAGATTTGAATTTAAGGTTTGAGCGCTTTACAAAAACAGATTCGAAAAAATTGTTAAAGAGGTCAGCTATATGTTGCCCATCATGTGCATTTTGATCATCTAAGTATAAACTATCTGGTATACTGTTAACGTTATATTTAGATTGTATAAACGACCAAAAACTTTTAGAATTAAGTGAAATATTACCTTCTGCACGTTCAATATATAAATTGTAACACGAAGCCTCAGTGTATTTGAATTCACGCCGGATCTCTGCAAATTGGATGTAGTCCGATTGCCTGCCGTATATTTTCCATTTTTTGTGAATTCTATTTTTTTTATTTACAATCTTAATAAGATGGCGTGAGTACCAGCATGGATACCTAGTATTTTTCATCACTAACTTAGAAGGAATGAACTTGTCAATTATCAGATTGACTATGTGATAAAATTCATCAACTGCGTCGATGATGCTTCTATTACCGAGGCGCTCAACCCAGTCTATTTTCGATAACTCTTCGTTAATGGCACTGTAATCTGCTGTATAAAAACGACGAACCAGGCGGGGAGGAGGACGTAGGCTAGGTTGTAAGTTTTGGATGTCGACTGTTACATGGAGGGCAGGATGATGTTTATCTTCCGGTAATGATAATGGCTCCGCTCTGACTACTGCACAGTGGGAATTAGATATAACCAAGTCCAAACACCTATTATTAACGTTATTAACACCATTAAATTGCATCCAACTAGTAAAACATAGAAATGAATAAAGTTGCGAAGTTAATTGATCAGCAGTAGTATTCACTATATTATAATTTATATCACCTGAGTTGGATTGCCATTCGGCGTTCCTTATATTAAAATCGCCCACCACCAAGAACTCGTCTGTAGGATTATTAATGGTCAGGTCTGAAAGATACTCGAAAAATTGCTGTTGTGACCAGAGTTGATGTGGGTTTTGAGGAAAGTAGCAGCAAAATAATCGGAGATTTTTAAATGTAGGCCCGCGGCTTAATGATATGTTTATCTGGGTGATTTCGGTATCTGGGAATACTGGCAGTGGATGCATATTAAATATATTGGTAGTAAGTGTACGGTGTACCGCGATAAGGGTACCGCCTCCCATGGTCAATCCAACTCGGTCATAGTCGCGATCAGTTCTATATACATTATAGCGTGAATCGAATAATTCTGCGTCGTTTATTCCCGGCAGTAGCCACGTTTCACTTAAACATACTACGTCGTAATCGTTTTTTAGTAGATTTTTCAGAAAACCAGTCGTTTTTGTTCGTAAACCGCGAACGTTCTGGTAAAAGAGACTAATTAACACTGTTTAAAATTAGGTTTAATATTAATCGTGAATATTTCGTAAACAAAACGCTTGATACAATATTAGATGTTATCAAAATAAGATAAAGTTTGTTGCTATAACATATTATTAAACGTTCACAGTAGAATATAGATTTATGGTAGTAGTGCATTAAACATCTTAAGTCACATCTTACAAAAATTGGAAACATACTATTAATAGTAACAATTCTTAGAGTAATAGATAAAATGATTAAAAAGCAATAGTCAATTGTTTTTATTAATTTAAGAAAAACAATACTCGTCAATGATTGACTTTTATAGTCGAAAAACCCCATTTTGTTAGTCCCGATTACTGTTGTGTATAAAGAAATTGGTGTCCCATTCGTAATTTGTAAGTTAAAACAAAAATCGGTGATAACTACGAACGAGTATGATACTTTCGAGCAAAAAACTTTCAAAACAATGTAACTTACCATGACCAGAACCAAATTAAATATGAATGTTACATGATTGTTTAACCTTAGTACATTACAGTACATTTCCGCTGAAGGCGCTTTCTCACGCAGGACTACGCAAGCTGGGCCAGCAATGGATATCGCACATTGCATCAGCTTTCTGTAACATATGTGATCGTGATAACAGATAAAAGATATGCAGTCAGTGTTAGTGACTGAGTATTTATACACCCACAATTTTGCAAGTTTATTTAATACTTGAATACCTACAAGACAATAAATTATGACATGGATTGTAAACCCTAACTCAAAGCTTAGGTGTATCGAAAACTCATGATACCAGAACAAACGGAACACAGAAAATAAATACGGATTTTTTTTACACTGAGTACTAAACGATAGTTTCAAACCAACACCTAGTAGATAGGAAACACCTTTCACTGTATGGTTATTACCTAAACAATTTTTTTTAACGAATCTTCTGAAGTAATATGTAAAATTTTAGATTTGTCATTTTGACGAACCATGATTGTGCAGTTCCTCACCCAACAATAGGTATAATTTTTTTCCTTCGCCTTGAGTTTGGCTTTTTGTAGGAGCATTTTATTATAGCTTGAAAGGTGGTCGTTGATATAAACACGACTTTGATTGCCTGGAAAACCAATATCCGATGCTCTCAGGTCCTTGAGGCGGCGTAGGCACGCTAGGAAGTCATCCTTTTTGTATCTCGATAACAGTTTTATGATAATCGGCTTAGGTTTTGAGTTGTCGATGTCATTCCTTACCGCAACTCTAGTGACAAAATCTATATCCCTCGACGGGTCCAATTGATACCCGCTCTTAACCGCCAGGTTTGTGATGACCTTGACAAGGTCCTCATCTTTCTTCTGCGGAATACCGTTTATTTGTATGTTCGAGCGCCGGACCCACTGTTCATTCTTTAAGTTAAATTCCATAATGTTACTCACCTTCTCCTTGAGTTCATTAAAATCTGACTTAATACCCTCTATTTGCGGCAACTTCAACTCGAGGTCAGAAACACGACTATCCAACTCTTCAACTTTCGCAGATAGTGTATTCTTTAACTCCGAAATCTCCTTCTTCATGAGATTTAAGTCTTTAGAGAAGACATCCAACGAGCTCTGTACGGCCTGGAATTTTTCTGTAATTAGGTTTATTAAGGCCTGACGTTGCTCCTCCTGTGATTTAGCTATACATCCTAATAAGTCATTTTTCAAGGACTGAAAGTCCGGAGAGTGTTTGCTTTGACCGCAGTCAATGGCGTAATCTGGATCAGTGCCCTTGACCGGAGTACCGTCCGCATTTTGAGACCCCTTTTTACTCGCCACTTTGCATGCAGGACATTTCCAGGAGGATTTGTATGACGTAGAAAGCTTAGCGTAGTTATCCTTTGTCATGCCCACACACAAGTAATGATAAGTTGAGGTACAAACGGAACATTTTACTAACTCCTTCGTTTCCAAGGCGGACTTGCAGGCTACACAGGTATGTGACATCTTGCGCGTTAGGAATAAAGTCCAAATTAGCACTTAAGGCAAACAACACAAGCAATACGAGTACTGTTGCGCAGGTAATCGTAGGTACAAACTTAATACACGTCAATCCAGTACGAACTCCCAGACGGTGAACATTATGACGTGATAATTTTTTCACGTCATCCAACAATAACCTGATTGATCTATTGAATATGTCTCCGCTCTGCTCCAATTCGATGGAAACGCACCCTGAGACTAAAAAAAAAATCGAACCCATGGCCGCATGGGTCGACAATATTAGCGGTCTCTGTCACACTTACGTGTGTCGCACTAGACGGGCACTTCTTCCTGCTCTTTCTCGCGCTGGCGCACGGCGACCGCGGTCTCCACGAGCAGATACAGGCACTTGAACTTGTCCCGCTCACCCTCGCCGTGCGCGCCCACCACCTGAAAGAGGCGACAATATACAGATGTTGTGTTGTTGTGTGCACAAATACAGGTACACTCTCTATTCCCTCACACTTATAGTCCTATGAGTAGACGAAATTCAACAAGGCAAGAGAGATTAGTCGCCTTCGTGTGACGTACTCAGAGGCAGGGCGTTCACACAGACAGCTTCCTAACACCTATCGAATATTTCTTGGCAGAAACCCCTAATTTTGCACTGACCCGTGATTCGATTCTATCTATTCTTCATTCGCAGGCAAACATACTAACCACTAAGTGACTAGACCAACGAAAAGGTTAAGAAAACAATACTAACTGTGTGGGATACAGATCGAGGGTGAGTGGTACCTGCTACCTCCCGTGGCCCATCCTGCCTCGCGGTTGTATGGGCTGAATCTCGGGAGGGACAAGACATCCTTTGACTGCGATCTCACCTGATGGTAAGTGACGATGCAGTCTGAGATGGTAGCGGGCTAACTTGTAAGGGTTATGGCAGTGAACATTGAACCCACAACCCTAATCTGTTTCTACACACCATCGTGCCGGAACGCTAAATCGCTTGGCGGCATGTCTTTAACAACCCAGAAATTATAAATTCTAAAATTGCCTCCGCCGAGATTCAAACCCGAGACCTCCCAGTTATAAGACCACAGCGCTCAGCACTGCGCCAGGGAGGTCGACAGTAACTCTTGGCGTGTTTCCCGGGGCGCATTCTTGACTCCCTCCAAGTTGTGGCTGAGCGGTACCTGCAGCTTGCGGCGCAGCGGGTGCGGCAGCTGCGGCAGGTGCGCGAGCTGCGGGTGCCAGCCGCCCGCGCCGTCCTCGCCCTCGCCCTCGCCCTCCACCTCGCCGTCCGCCGTGCGCACCGTCACCACCGCCGCCGACCTGCGACCACTGCGGCGTTAGAACCGGCGCACAATATTAGGTGTCTGAAGTTGGTTTTTTAAAAATAATTAAGCTATTGCATAGCTTTTATCGCGGGCTTTGAACTAGGACAAGCAGTTTGAGCGCGGCGACCGAATCAAGAAATTCCGTAACGAAAATAAACCTAACACCGTCGTTCAGTAAGCGTTCAACATTTTAGAGGTTCTCAAGTAGCTCTATTTGGCGCAGTGGGCGAGCGACCGCTTTCTTTGATGATGTCGCAGGTTCGAATCCCACTCGCGAAGTAGTGACAGTTCGCTTTTCTGTTTGTTTTTTTATATTTTTTTTGCATACTTTTTATTATGCAAAAAAAATATTGCATAAATATTATAATTGCATAAGTTGATAAAAAATGCTATGCAATAGCTTTACCGCGGCAGTCCCCGAGTGCCACTTAAGTTTTTTTATTTGAATCTTTTTAGTGGAGTTTCATCAATCTACACATTCTCTGATCGCGAGCGAGTTGCTCTTATTCATTGATTAATTCCATCGTCCATCAACGAAGATATTCATCAGATCTTCACCAAATTTAAATAGGACCAACCTGACGGTATGTCCTTGTCAAATAAAATAAAAATTTAAATAAAAAAAATAGTTAGAGTTATGTTATATTAACATCGCTAAAACATTTCTGCAACCTAAAGAGGCCAATTTTTGACGATGAATTACTCGGAATTCCACCGACCTATACAGTAGGTAAAAATTTTTAACGGTTCGCCGACTAATAAACCGCCTATTACATAAGTTAGAGAAGGCTAGGTATATTTTTCACAAACACAGTACATGGGAAACCGCGCTTGCGCGGGCAGGATAGAGTGCGAACCGTTAGAAGCCAGATTTGGGACGCCGTGCACTCGCGTGCAAATTTATCGAATCAAAAATCTGTACTCGCGCCACTCCAAGGGATGCGAAAACCCTTTGTTGTTTAAAGAGAAAAGTAGCCTATTTCGTGCTCCAAGTACATCATCACATGCCGTCGCCGTCGCTGCGGTACACCAGCAGCCCTACATCATCACGTGTACTGACCCGCGCGCGGCCGGGTGCAGGTCGCGGTCCTCGGGCCCGTAGCGGATGACGGACTGCCACACGGACGGGTCGTACTTGACCTCCTCCTCGCTGACGGCGCTGGACGAGTAGCCCTCCTCCGCGTCGCCCAGCTCGTCGCCGTCGCTGCGGTACACCAGCAGCCCTACATCATCACGTGTACTGACCCGTGCGCGGCCGGGTGCAGGTCGCGGTCCTCGGGCCCGTAGCGGATGACGGACTGCCACACGGACGGGTCGTACTTGACCTCCTCCTCGCTGACGGCGCTGGACGAGTAGCCCTCCTCCGCGTCGCCCAGCTCGTCGCCGTCGCTGCGGTACACCAGCAGCCCTACATCATCACGCGTACTGACCCGCGCGCGGCCGGGTGCAGGTCGCGGTCCTCGGGCCCGTAGCGGATGACGGACTGCCACACGGACGGGTCGTACTTGACCTCCTCCTCGCTGACGGCGCTGGACGAGTAGCCCTCCTCCGCGTCGCCCAGCTCGTCGCCGTCGCTGCGGTACACCAGCAGCCCTACATCATCACGTGTACTGACCCGCGCGCGGCCGGGTGCAGGTCGCGGTCCTCGGGCCCGTAGCGGATGACGGACTGCCACACGGACGGGTCGTACTTGACCTCCTCCTCGCTGACGGCGCTGGACGAGTAGCCCTCCTCCGCGTCGCCCAGCTCGTCGCCGTCGCTGCGGTACACCAGCAGCCCTACATCATCACGCGTACTGACCCGCGCGCGGCCGGGTGCAGGTCGCGGTCCTCGGGCCCGTAGCGGATGACGGACTGCCACACGGACGGGTCGTACTTGACCTCCTCCTCGCTGACGGCGCTGGACGAGTAGCCCTCCTCCGCGTCGCCACCTCGTCGCCGTCGCTGCGGTACACCACCAGCCCTACATCATCACGTGTACTGACCCGCGCGCGGCCGGGTGCAGGTCGCGGTCCTCGGGCCCGTAGCGTATGACGGACTGCCACACGGACGGGTCGTACTTGACCTCCTCCTCGCTGACGGCGCTGGACGAGTAGCCCTCCTCCGCGTCGCCCAGCTCGTCGCCGTCGCTGCGGTACACCAGCAGCCCTACATCATCACGTGTACTGACCCGTGCGCGGCCGGGTGCAGGTCGCGGTCCTCGGGCCCGTAGCGGATGACGGACTGCCACACGGACGGGTCGTACTTGACCTCCTCCTCGCTGACGGCGCTGGACGAGTAGCCCTCCTCCGCGTCGCCCAGCTCGTCGCCGTCGCTGCGGTACACCAGCAGCCCTACATCATCACGTGTACTGACCCGCGCGCGGCCGGGTGCAGGTCGCGGTCCTCGGGCCCGTAGCGGATGACGGACTGCCACACGGACGGGTCGTACTTGACCTCCTCCTCGCTGACGGCGCTGGACGAGTAGCCCTCCTCCGCGTCGCCCAGCTCGTCGCCGTCGCTGCGGTACACCAGCAGCCCGTCGCCGTAGTCGTGGTCGCCGCCCTGCTCGCCCTCCACCTGCGCACACCACGCCACACTTCAGCTCGCACACAACACGCCACGCTAATGCCACAAAATCCTGAGAACTATTATATTTCGCATCCCTCTCTCTCGCACATTCTAATATTTTCAATGATTTTAAAAATCTCAGATGTTTGCGACATAATGTAGGTCAATTATTATCTTTGACCATTAAATTACGGATATTTTAGACATATTTTTACTATCATAATTATATCTAGTTTTTGATAGGGAATAAGAGCGATAAAAGGTAATTGATTATTGGTGACTGTCACCATGCCTACTGCCGTACTGGCTATACGACGCAACGGTCCGCGCGCTCACCTCGCCCTCGCCCTCGGCGTCCCACTCGGCGACGACCACGTCCGCGCTGGAGGCGGCGCCGCCCGCGCCCAGCTGCTTGCGGCCGCGGCGCGAGATGGTGTAGTGCAGCGGGTCGTGGCCCTCGCGCCGGATCATCTCAGGCAGGATGCGGCGCCGCGCGTTGATGAACCAGTTGCACACCTGGGGAATCAACACACACATTTATTGGATTTTTGCAGTGATTTGTTAAACTATTTGTAGGGTATATCAATGTATTTTTATTGAAAATCTTAGTCTAACATCATTGACCTCTACAATTAAGCTATGATTGACACTGGACAGGCTGTTATCATATTTTTTTGGACCTGCTCGATTGACGCCATTTTGGCGCTGTAAACAGTTACGAGTATCCAAGAAACTAAAATTAGTGAGGGCACTTATTGACAACTGATAGTTGATACTTTATATAGCACTTCCTGCATCTCTATATTATTATTTCTCTCTCGTATGACAAATGTGGCGCTTAAAGTTGATCCTTAATTTAAGCTGTCGTTTGTATAGGAGCAGCCAGTCCAGTGTTAATCGTAGATTAATTATAGAAGTCAGTGCCTAATATCTACAAAATTGCGGTGTTCGCGGTGGCGTTTTGAGGAACTAATTCAGTCATCCAATTTTTCTCCGCGTCACTGGGGTAGGCGTTGTAGCGGTGCTCGTACAGCCAGTGCTTGAGGAACTTCACCAAGTGCTTGGGCAGTTATATAGATGACACGGTTACCTGCAACACTGTCAGGTTGGCCTCCTGGCTGAGCGTGAGCTTCTCCGCATCGCTGGGGTAGGCGTTGTAGCGGTGCTCGTACAGCCAGTGCTTGAGGATCTTCACCAAGTGCTTCAGAAGTTATATAAATGACACAGTTACCTGCAACACTGTCAGGTTGGCCTCCTGGCTGAGCGTGAGCTTCTCCGCATCGCTGGGGTAGGCGTTGTAGCGGTGCTCGTACAGCCAGTGCTTGAGGATCTTCACCAAGTGCTTCAGAAGTTATATAAATGACACAGTTACCTGCAACACTGTCAGGTTGGCCTCCTGGCTGAGCGTGAGCTTCTCCGCATCGCTGGGGTAGGCGTTGTAGCGGTGCTCGTACAGCCAGCGCTTGAGGATCTTCACCAAGTGCTTCAGAAATTATATAAATGACACAGTTACCTGCAACACTGTCAGGTTGGCCTCCTGGCTGAGCGTGAGCTTCTCCGCATCACTGGGGTAGGCGTTGTAGCGGTGCTCGTACAGCCAGCGCTTGATGATCTTCACCAAGTTCTTCAGAAGTTATATAAATGACACAGTTACCTGCAACACTGTCAGGTTGGCCTCCTGGCTGAGCGTGAGCTTCTCCGCGTCGCTGGGGTAGGCGTTGTAGCGGTGCTCGTACAGCCAGCGCTTGATGATCTTCACCAAGTGCTTCAGAAGTTATATAAATGACACAGTTACCTGCAACACTGTCAGGTTGGCCTGGCTGAGCGTGAGCTTCTCCGCATCGCTGGGGTAGGCGTTGTAGCGGTGCTCGTACAGCCAACGCTTGAGGATCTTCACAGAGTGCTTGGGCAGTTATACTTATATAGATGACACGGTTACCTGCAACACTGTCAGGTTGGCCTCCTGGCTGAGCGTGAGCTTCTCCGCATCACTGGGGTAGGCGTTGTAGCGGTGCTCGTACAGCCAGCGCTTGATGATCTTCACCAAGTGCTTCAGAAGTTATATAAATGACACAGTTACCTGCAACACTGTCAGGTTGGCCTCCTGGCTGAGCGTGAGCTTCTCCGCATCGCTGGGGTAGGCGTTGTAGCGGTGCTCGTACAGCCAACGCTTGAGGATCTTCACAGAGTGCTTGGGCAGTTATACTTATATAGATGACACGGTTACCTGCAACACTGTCAGGTTGGCCTCCTGGCTGAGCGTGAGCTTCTCCGCATCACTGGGGTAGGCGTTGTAGCGGTGCTCGTACAGCCAGCGCTTGAGGATCTTCACAGAGTGCTTGGGCAGGTTGCCGCGTCGCTTGCGCACTATCATACCCTGTTGACAAACACATTGGTATTGAAAACACTTGACCCTTGGACAGTGAATATTTTTTATTTTTACTTGACTATGGCAAAGCTAAAAGGAAGGGTCAAGTGACTACGAATGCTCCACGCGCCTAAACTACTGAGCCGACTTTGATGAATGAGGTGTCAATCGATTTATGATGGTCCAGGTGACACAGGCTACAATTTATACAAACAAAATCAATATGACGGCTGATACAACCAATTTTCCATAGTCGGGTCACAGTTTTTATACTTTTATCCTTGTTGTTATTCATTCTTTTGCTTATTTTTATTGAGATTGGCTTGGGCTTGACAATTTTATTAATGACTAGCTGATGCCCGCGACTTTGTCCGCGTGGATTTAGTTTTTAAAGTCCCTCGGGAACTCCTTGATTTTCCGGGATAAAAAGTAGCCTAGATGTTGACCCAAGTAATAAGCTACCACGGTATAAAATTTTGTAGAAATCTGTGCGGTAGTTTTTACGTGAAATTAAATAAAAATCTGTTTTGGGCTCAGTATCGATAGTAAAGCATCCCCCAATTAAAATTTTCAAAATATATTAAATGTACAGAAATCTTCCAGTTACAGTTTTATTATATGTATAGATGGAAAGTACTGATGAAGTCTAGGATGGAACGCGCTTGCCTAGAAGATGCCAATTCACTCTTGCCCTGATGGTACTCAAACGTCGTGGCAGGAAAGCGCCGGCAGGGCGTTCCACAAACTTAAATTAAAAAAAAAATTACCGGCGGCGGTCCAACGTGGACGTGCGACAGGCCGGACCTGCGCGACCTGTCGAGCTCGCCGTCCGTTCCGGACTCATTTTCGTCCGTTGACGACGTTGACGGGAACCGGTCGCGCGCTGTAATACAAAATTCATATTTAGTAGGTATCCTTACTAATATCCTACTAATATTATAAATGCGAAAGTTTGTGAGGATGGATGATTGCTACTCTTTCACCACAACGAATGAGCTATTTGAAATAGTGATAGCTCATACCCAGGATTAACACAGGCTACATTTTATCCCGGAAAATTAAGGAGTTCCCGCGAGTTCAGTTCAGTTTTTTGAGATATTATATCGCCGAGTTTCTTGCTGGTTCTTCTCGGCAGGAAGGGCATTCCAAACCAGTTGACCGAAAAAGTTTAATTGAATAAAAAACATTTCTATTCTATTCTATCCACAAAACTTGGTGGTTTTCAATGAAAAATGCAGAAATACAAGTTTCAGGATTTTTGGAAATTCTATCCCCTCAGTGATTTTCAAAAAGCTTGGGCAAAGCAGGGGCAGTTAATCAAGTAAATAGTAAATACATATTTTGATGTGCTCACCAGCTAATCTCGAGATGTTAATAGTTTGCATCTACTTGCCCCACTTACCTACATACATTACATCATTAAGGCGAACGCTCGACATACGCACGACTTGGGTATGACTTAGAATGTTATCCTACCTATCTGTTGCTATGTTATATGAATTAGTTAGTCTTTAGAATGATTGTAGTTTTAAGTTCATCATCAACCCACCAACGGCGCACTACAGAGCTCAGAGTAAAATAAACCATAACCGCGTTGAATTAGCGCTCAATTTCGTGTAGGACTGTGGTCTCCTATTCAGGGGTTCGGTCGCAGGTTCGATCCTCGGCTCTACTACTTCGAAGTTCGAAAGTTCGAAGAGCGTTCAAGCCATTAAATATCACATGCTTCAACGGTGAAGGAAATTGCTTTCCTGAGGAAACCTGCACACCTATTATAAGAGTTCCACAAGTTCTCGAAGGTGTGTGAAGTCCACCAATTCGCATTGGGCCAGTGTGGTGGACTATGTCCTACAACCCTTCTCTGAGAGGACCTGCGCTCGATGATGAAGTATGAACAATCGCGATCGCCTCTGATCGGTTCAGCAACGTTGACCTCGGTCGATAACTGGATGGGTGACCGACGTTGGGTGTCCGGCGTTTTCGCTCCCAGTGTGCTTCGGAGAGCACTTTAAGCCATCGGTCTCGAGTCATCCATCTTAGTCGAGCCATATGCGAAAGGATTTGGAAACCCCCCGGATTATTATCCCAAGAAAACTCCTACCATTATACGTTACGTTCGTTATAGTTACGTTCCCTTAAATATGGTTGAGCGAAGCAATGGCTGGGTCATGCGTCATGCCCGTGAACAGGTGCCACCGGCGGGAATGGGGCTACTTTCTATGTGCCCGTCTTAACATGTGTGGTATGCTTTTGTGGAACTTCCCCTCGTTGTGGAAACAATGCATACATTATTATACATAGCATAGTATCTATGGTATTGTAAACTTGTTCTGAAAAGAGCAACCGCCGAGTTTCTTGCTGGTTCTTCCCGGCAGGAAGGGCATTCCGAACCAGTGGTAGACTCATCGATGATTCAAAAGCACTTGTAAAAAAGTTTATTTGAATAAAAAACATTTCTATTCTATTCTATATGACTAATGGGGGTCATGATCCTCGACAATGAGGAATACGATGCAGAGGGAGATAGATACTAGGGTAGCACTTAGCAGAGCCTAACAAGATTATCCTTGAAGACGCGACATTGCGTAACGCGCGGCCGTTCAACCCGATCGATGATGACCCGCGACCCGCGTGCCACGCGCGTTGTTTACCAACTGTAGTTGTCTAAAAACGATTGCTACATTGTGACAATCGCTATAACCTGCGATTGGCTCTCGCTATTGGCTAACTGGCATTGTTGCAGCAAGAATACCATAAATTCAGCTGATCACCACATTTGAGATTGTAGCAATTTCAGCTGATTTTATAAGCTTACCCATTAATTGTGGTATGTTCACCGATTGTATTATAATCCTAATCATATCTTAAGAGTCCATAATAAGCAATTTGGTATTTTGTCATTATTATATTAATGTATATATTATATTTTTACTAGCTGACCCGGCGAACTTCATACCGCCAACTAAAAAAAAAACTATCCTATCTTTCAAGTTGGACCAAATTACAGATAGTTACGAAGTTTGGTCAAAATTGGTTCAGTAGTTTAAGAGTCCATCGCGGACAAACAACGTGACACGTAATTTATATATATATTAAGATGAAAATAAATCTTTTGCACGAATTTTGCTACTTATCTCAGGAGGAGCAAAGTATTTTTGGATGGGTTTTTTTTTTGTCAAGAAACCTAGAAGTATTTTTTAAATTGTTTTTTTTTTTTCAATTCAATTCAATTACAGGTTTTAATTTTTCGCTTTAATTAACTTGTAGGGTTAGTAAGCCGGTTCGCCGGCCGCCTTCGGTTATCGGCCTTTACGCATTCTCCATGCGGTAAAATTGAGATAATATAGCTTAAAAATACTATTTCCCAATGAAATCCTTATTCAGTCATTCAAAAATATTTGCTTTGTATATGACAATATTTTTGTTCAGATAACATCTTTGATTAATTTTAGTGAATTTGTTCAAATCGGCGACGGCCATCGGAGGTAACGCAACCTACGGAAATTATAAAAAAAATAGTTCCGCGCGTTTGACTCCAAACGTTTGGGTTGTTTTTATAAATAAATGATATTATTAGGCAAGTTTAGTAATCAAAAATAACTTTTTAACATGCTCCTTATATCATTTTAGGAATATTTTATACAGAACAACAATAATTATGGGGGCCGGGATCTAACATTAAATTTTTTCCTAAACTGTACTTTTCAGCCTACGGGCCGATATGTGGTATATCAAGTCTTCCAAACTTTTATCTCGTTTATTCAAATGGTGAAATAATATATCTTGACTCTTTCTTTTATTATTGTATCTGATGCAAAGATCCTCGCCATCAGTTTTCGGCCGTCAATTTATGTGGTAATCATTAAGTAGTGAAGATCATTTTCGAAATTGAAAAAACAATAATTAATCATCCCATCTATCTCGAAGAGGGGCACAAACTCCATAACATAGCTGAGTTCCTATTCCTAATCCTATTAATATTATAAACTAGCTGCCCGGACAGACTTCGTTCTGTCAAAAGTTAAAAGTAAAAATTAATTATTTTTGTTTTTTTTTTTATTAAAACCTTCCGTGGACCTTAAGGAACATACAAAAAAATAAATTAAACTAGCGGCACGCTATGATGGCCGGTTTGACACATTACAATAGTGATGTGGAATGTCAATTTATTCTTGAACAAAAAACAATTAAGTTTTGTTTTTGTACCTGATTAAATAGGTTTAATAAAACAAAAATGTATATGTTTATTTAATTTATTTGAACGAACTGAATATTTGAATGAAAATGAATATACATACTTTATATGCACACAAGAAACATATGAATACAAAAGATACCAAAAAAGGTGCCACAAAAGGCCATAATTAATCAGATTCGTCCATACTACTATTTTCACTGTCGTCACTGCTATCATCACCTACATTAATAATTATATGTTCGTTTTCTATAATATTATCTATTTTCACATCTCTTTCATAATCTTCCCTTATTAATTTAACAGTTCTATTCACAACCTTTTCCCAGTCTCCTTTAGTCACATGTTCACAAGCTTCTTCTAATAATTTTAGCATTTTTTTTGTGGTAAATGGGGGTTCTGTATTGTGTCTTGCAGCATATCCCTTAATTTGAGCCCACACCAACTCAATCGCATTATACTCACAATGGTAAGGCGGTAACCGTATAACTCTGTGCCCATGTTCTAATGCTATTTCGTCAATGACGTATCGGATCTTGGTTGGTTTGTTTTCTTTTAAAAGACGTACTAATTCCGCTTTTAAAATATTCATGTTTGCATCTACGCCATTTTTACGAAGCCATGCGACGATATCAGCTTTCTTTTGGGATTGGGCAGGTGGCTTGTCAATTTGCATCGAGTGGTATGGGGCGTTGTCCATAATTATAATAGATGGTTCAGGGAGGCTACACAACATTGAGGTAAACCATTCAGTAAACTTTTCTCCATTCATGTCTTCATGATAGTCTCCAGTGGTTTTTGACGCAAAAGCCATGAGAGAACCTTCGACAAACCCGTTGATGGTTCCGGCGTGACAAATTATAAGTCGCGATCCTTTTCCTACAGGAACTTTGGAAGTAGATGCTGCTGTGTCATCGTTCCAAGAACGGCCTACAGTATGGTTAGCATTAAGCCATGTTTCATCCAAGAACACAACATTTTGCCAATTTTTGATTTCTTTCACTTGCCGTAAAAAAGTATACCTTGCCATCGCTATATCAAATCTTTCCATCAATATTTTGCGTTTGTTACATTTTTTGTATCGAAATCCAATGGTCTTCAAAATCTTCGTTAAAGAACTTTCCCCACCGAAGAATAATCCAGCTTCCTTCAGTGAATGCACCAACTTTTTTCTTGTTGGATACTCCTTCTGTAAATAGTAGCCGTAAACATGTCTTCGGATAGCATCGGCATCAAAGCTATCGATGCCTACGACTGGTTTTGCTCGTTTTCTCTTTTTTGGTGTGTGAAGTTTATTTTCTTCTGTGCCAGTCTCGCCATATTTTTTTTTAGTTATCCGTCTAACAGTTCGTTGTCCAATATTAAGCGCATCAGCTACGCGTTCAACCACTGACGTTATAGGTAAAATTGGCCCTCCATTTTGAGCTTCACGATCGAAATAGTTACGAAGGCGTATTACGAACTCACGTGTCTGACTATTTAGAACAGTTCTCTGCGTACGTTCGGTCATATCGACGAAATCCACAACAAAGGGCTTGAACAGAGTCCAAATTAACGAGCAAGGGTCAACAGTAATGCAGTATCAATATTTGAAATCCAAAGCCAGGTCAAAACTATATCACAATCGCATTGCACTGACAGTTTATACTTTTCGAAGCAACGTCAATTCGAAACTGCTTTGTTTTGCATTGAGCATTGACGCGAGTTTGCCGGAGGTAGTAGTTGTGCTAGCCAGCGATCCTATGTGACGATCGTATTAGATTCCATTTTTAAAAATTTTCAATTTAGAAAACCAAATGCCGAGTTGTGGTATATATCATATAAAAATAAAAATTTTACCTTTTGTATGAAACAGCTGATATTTTTTTGCGATTTCAGAGGTTTGTCCACATAGTGAAAATTGTTCATATTCACAAGTACATTCACCCCTTAAATGGTGCAAACTGATTTTTCTACACTTGTATACATTTTAGAAATCAATTTAATAAATAAATTTTGAGTCCTAAACCTAAAACTACATTCGATAAAATTTATGAATCTCTGCACATCACTATCGTCAATAAAGTAATACAATTATTTCCTTCAAAGTCGTTATCAATTAATACGGAACTTCATGAGCGGACAAACGTCAAACCGGCCATCATAGCGTGCCGCTAGTGTAACCAAATTGGTCCATCCATTCTTGAGTTATGCGCTTACCAACATTCATTTTTATTTATATTATAAATGCCAAAGTTTGTGAGGATGTATGGTGGATGGATGTTTGTTACTCCTCCACACTATAACATTAATGAACTGATTTGACTGAAATTTTGGAATGGAGATAGCTCATACCCAGGATTAACACATAGGTTGCATTTTATCCTGGAGAATTAAGGAGTTCGCTACAGTGCAAGGGTATCAGCAATGAGTGGGATAAGAACCTATGACCTTTGATTTTCAGTCCACCTGCTGAAATGAACTATTAAGGTCAAGTATCTTTTAACAGCAGCGATTAGCGTTTTCGATATGATGCTAAAAGTGGCCTTCACCACAGATCAGTGTTTAAAAACCGTGAAACACCAATGCTTAAAAACATAACTTGATCTCTTCTGCTAAAAGATGAAAGTCTGCCCTCTCCTCAAAATAACAAGTAAGGGAGAGGACAGACTGGCTACTTTTAGCAGCAGCGATCCCGGCGTTTTTGTGACGTTTAGCATTTTTATGGCCTTTTATGTGCATCACGTTTCGCGCGATATCGCGATTCTGCTATCGAAAGCCATAAAAACGCGAACGCGTTTGAGTCGCGATTTTCGCTGCTGCTTAAAGTAGCCAGTCTACTCTCTACCTTATAGATAAGATTTATGAACAAGCAGGAGTACTCCTAATAGTACTCTACTTTTTAAATGTGGTACGAAATTTATATCAGTGATTCAAGTCACTTGATTAACCAAAAATAAACTAGGTAACTATATGAAATTGCTTGTTTATAAATCTTAAAGGGCAATATTAGGGGTAGTTTCTATGAATGCCAATTTCTACCATCATAAGGGTCATGCTAAATGTACATAGCAAATACTAGATGAAGTGCCCTAAGCTTCGTTCAAGTGGAATTTTTGAAAATCGGTGAGGTGGAATTTCCAAAAATATGGAACACATATTTCTTTATTTTTTACTAGCTGATGCCCGCGACTTCGTCCGCGTGGATTAATCCTGCGGGAACTCTTTGATTTTTCGGGATGCCTATGTCACCCTCTCCAGGTTCTCAACTATACCTATCCAAAAAAATCACGTCAATCTGTAACGTTGTTGCAGTGTGATTGACGGACAAACCAATAAACAAACACACTTTCGCATTTATAGTGTGTATTAGTAAGGAAGAATTAATACTGCGATAATAAAGGCGATCTAATTAAATATTAGAATACAAAAGCTACTGCTGTGCCTTAAATATGATAGTTAGATATATTCCCTTGGGGACTTTTTTATAGGGAATAATGATTACTTTAATCATGTAGTACATAATTTGTATGTATCATCAAAAGTTATCTCAGCATACGTCAAATAATGCATTTTATAGGCAAAATTTTGCTACTTTGGGTTATATTATTGCAATTTTCTTATGGATCTCTAATTTTTTTTGAAAATAAATTATAGCCTATGTTACTTCCTGATAACTTAAGGTTCAAATTACAATGGTACAAACAAACAAACAAAGAAAAATCTTTCCTCTTTATAATATTAGTATAGATTAAAAGCCCAAATAATAAATTTCATGGATATACTTGTCTTGACAAGTTGAAAGTAAACAGAGACTGATCATGACAATTTAATATCATGACATGGTCATGAACTGCTGACTGGGACTGATTGTCAGTGCTGTTGAATTGTTTTAGGGCATATTATGTAAGTGTCTAGGGTACAGAAATGCATCAATGTTTATCAGTTGTTGATAACAAGGCATTAAGCATTTGGAGAGCTGCCAATGAATATTATCATTATAGATCGCGTGCTTTTCAAAAGCTTAAAGCATCTCGATCACCTGCGACCGCCGCCATCTTGTTCTACTCGATGGCTGTCATTTTCCTGTCAATACGACGTAAAAAGTCAAATTTCAACAAAAATAAACATTGATAACTCAACTGCTCAAAGCATATTCTGAAAATTGTAAACGTTGTACCTAGTTGGAAAGTAATTACAAGTAGGACGTTAGAGTGAAATTTACGATAACATCAAACTTGAGCAAATGTCGGCGATGGTATTGCGTTATAAGTATTGGGTACGAATTATCTATAAATAACTCAAGCACGTGCCGAAAAATGATTTTCTAATATAACAAATATCATACCTTGTAATAAGACGTAACGGGGCATCTTTTTAGACGAGTTAAGTAACGATTTTAGATCACAACAGTAAAATTCAAGACGCCAAGACAAGACGAAAGCGCCCCAAGTGGCGCATTGGCGCCATTTTACTTTTGTATGATCGAGTTCCTAGGTGACGTAACAGACCTAGTTTTTATCCCTAAAGTATCCCAAAATTTTATTGGCCATTTAATAAGCTTAGATTTTCTTATTTTGGATGGAAATATTTGTTTTGGTATCAATGTCACCTTGACGTTTACGTCAATTCGGTCTGACATGCATCATGTATGGCGGAAACGTGGCGTCGTTTTGTGCCGGCTTGCTTACCTCCAGGCGACACGGAATCTCTATGTGATACGCGAGCTTCTCTGATGATTTCTCGAGTAATTTCCCTCACGTCGCGATGTTGCTGGTACTCCATTTCGGTCCGGTCACGTTGCTCCTGTACTATGCCGGCCGTAGGTGGTAACATCGTCACTCAATCCATGAGAAAAAGGTGAATTCACAGTCTTACAGATATATTTACACATAAAACACGATTTCCGATATCATCAGTAACGTAAACAAAAAATAAGGCAATCTATCTACTACGCACGGCAAACCGAACTTACGCGACTGACGGCTGTTTGGGGGGAAGGCGGGAATATCACTACAGCGCCGTCGCGCAGTTGTCTCTTTCTATCTCTTTGAAATAAATATTCCCATCCCTCATAGTCAGCGCTGTCAAAACCACCAAAACAAACTAAAATACAAAGCGTGGGCTTGGCATTGACATTTGTGTACTTATTATAATCTTTTTTTATACTACCGGATTCAGACTAAGCGAATTTTGTTGAAAGTCACTTGTTCAACAAAAACAATTGAAAGCGAATTTACACGTTCTGACGGTTCAATTAAAATCGCTTCAATAATGGTTACCAAGATGGCGGAAAGCATAGAGTACATTATAATATACTGACAGCGGAAAGTGAGTAATTCAGGGAGGGGCTTAAACATTTGGGATGTTCAGACATCCCAAATTCTGAGATGAGATGAGAATTTGGGATGTTGATCAACTGTTAAATCGCTTGCTTTTCGCATCACCTGAACAGACGTTTGCTAGCTTTCAACTTTCCTCACTTCAACTCTTGTTGAAAACGATTCTACTCATGTGAATCTGTCGACGTTCAAATCGTGTTCAATTAAATATGTTTTTGTTTTGGATGCGAGTGTAAACACTAGGTATTCTTAAGTATAATTACAGGTTACTTTAATAATTCATCGTTCAAATCTGATAAAAAATCATTTGTAATTTTGGAAAAAATAAACGATTATTATTATTATTATAATCACATTATTCACTTCACTATAGTCAGTATCCAGCAAGCCAAAGGAGTTTAACTGGGTCTTATGTATCACATCAGTATCCAACGAATTTCCCCTTTTAATGGTTTCTGCTAACGTTTTACCAATATTGACAAAATAATTGTTTATGTAATTGGCTGACTCAGTAGGAGAAGATTTTATATTTAGTAATTGTGTATTATCGGATTTTTTATTACTCATGTTAGTGAATGATTTTATATTATACCATAGAATTTTTGAATTTTTAAGTGACGCTTCCAGCTGCTTTTTTTCATAGTTGCGTTTTAATTTTTTAATTGAATTATTACAAAAATTTCTATATCTTTTATAGCTTATTTTCAAAATTTCATTATGCGGATCTAATCGGACTTTTTTTGCATTTTATTTCTGTTTCTTATACACCTCAAAATACCATCAGTAATCCATGGTTTTATATAATCGTGCTAGATAGGGGAAATCATTGCGTCAATCTTTCGTCATCTCAATTCTCAAAGCAATGCGAACAATTCGAATAAATATTTAGTATAATAATTTGGAATAGTGCCACGATAGAATTTTTTAGTTTCAGAAGGCTGCGTAATAACGCACTCACTCACTCAGACTCACAAGAATAAGTAGTTTCTTTTGTATCTACTAAATGAAAAATTCACGCACCTTACAATATCTTGACTAAACATCTAGACCCAGAGTGAGAGTCTGCCACCCTGCCCCCCGATTGTCTAAAAGTTATTCTACTGATCGTATTCATATTCGATGACTTTAGCGTAAAAATAAAATAATCCTTGGCTGTATTCACAAAGTCCAAATTCCATTTAGTCACAAATTCAGTACAACCGATTTTAATATGGAGCTTTATGGAGCTTATCGTACATACGTAAACGTATAGGAATGCATACACGAAATTGAGCTCTAATTCAATGCTTTTATGGTTTATTTTACTTTGACGCTAATGTCATCGTATACGAATCCGATACGATCCTCATCGAAGGGTTGCATGACGCGATTCTATATAGGTTTATAAAAATATGGTAGGTACTTTTTATACAAAATAATGGGAAGTTTTCTTTTACTTATATACCTAAGTAAGTACATACTTACCGTACCCCTTAGTTGTGATATGTTCACTGCAGGAATCTACATAGTAATACTACATAGGTCCTACCTACTGAGGTTGACCACTGTGGTTGTGGATAAAGAAATGTTATTACCTACTTTATAAGGTTTCCAATCGAACTTAACTTTGTTCAATTAATTACGTTGCCTTATCGTTTATCTTATTCGAATAATAATAATAACTCGTAATAATCCATAATTTAATAACACATCGAGATTATCAATTTTTTTTTTTAAGGTATAGATTATAATGAAGAATTAATCAACGATTTTTTTTGAAAAGCTTAATATATCTTTAAATAGCTTTTACAAGATTAATGGAGAAAAATAAAATTAAAACGAAAAATCAAAAATAATTATATTTCACGATAAAAGAAAGTCACGAAATTGATTTAAGCTCTAAAATGCGAAGCTTATGAAGCCCTTTTTAGGGTTCCGTACCCAAAGGGTACCAACGGGACCCTATTACTAAGCCTACGCTGTCCGTCCGTCCGTCCGTCCGTCCGTCCGTCCGTCTGTCAGCGGGCTGTATCTCGTAAACCGTAATAGATTGACAGATGAAATTTTCACATATTATGTATTACTATTGCCGCTATAACAACAAATAATAAAAATTAAATTAAATTAAAAAAATTAAATTAAAATGGGTAGGTGGGTTGATGGAAATCTTTTAATTTAATTTTTTTTAACGGAACCCTAAAAGAGCGAGGCCCGATTCGCACTTGACCGATTTTTTTATCTTAATTCTTTTCGTAAAACATCCCAAATGTTTAATACCTACTAACTGCCTGAATTGCTCACTTTCCGCCATCTACCAAGCTATGAATACTTATATGTCTAGAAGGAGCATCGCGCTACTAAAAAACGAAAAAAACAGGCCAATGAAAATATGCTAGTGTGCGTGACGTGAGTGCCGCGCATGCGCGGCGTGGATTACTGAGCGTGCGTAATGATACCAGGTACGCAGGTGATTCCAATAAAATGGGGAGAATTATGTCATTAAAATTTTTAAACTTTAAAAATAAAATTAATATCTACTTTTTTTTTAATTTTTATCATAAAACAATAATTTTATTAATACCTTTAACTATAGTGAGTTATTGTATTTAGTATTTTGTATTAGATAAATGGTTTCCAAAATTTTAAAAAGTCAGCTCCATACTGAAATTCTTTGTTATTGCACCGATGTCGTTCAAAATCGATATTTAGGGTCCCCTAGCGTCAAATGAGAGGAAATGGTTGCCAGTATTTTTTTTAAAGTCAGCGCCATATTGAAATTCTTTGTTATTGCACCGATGTCGTTCAAAATCGATATTTAGGGTTCCCTGGGGTCAAGAAAGACGAATTGGTGGCCAAAATTTTAAAAAGTCAGCGCCATATTGAAATTCTTTGTTATTGTACCGATGTCTTTCAAAATCGATATTTAGGGTTCCCTGGGGTCAAGAAAGACGAATTGGTGGCCAAAATTTTAAAAAGACAGCGCCATATTGAAATTCTTTGTTATTGCACCGATGTAGTTCAAAATCGATATTTAGGGTTCACTAGCATCAAAAAAGACGAATTGGTTGCCAAAATTTTAAAAAGTCAGCGCCATATTGAAATTATTTGTTATTGTACCGATGTCGTTCAGAATCGATATTTAGGGTTCCCTGGGATCAAGAAAGACGAATTGGTTGCCAAAATTTTAAAAAGTCAGCGCCATATTTAAATTCTTTGTTATTGCACCGATGTCGTTCAAAATCGATATTTAGGGTTCCCTGGGGTCAAAAAAGACGAACTGGTTGCCAAAATTTTAAAAAGTCAGCGCAATACTGATAATCTATATTTAGGGTCCCCAAGCGTCAATAACAAAAAATTTCAACATGGCGCTGACTTTTTAATATTTTGGCAACTATTCCCTCTCTTTTGACGCTAGGGGACCCTAAATATCGATTTTGAACTACATCGGTGCAAGAACAAAGAATTTCAATATGGCGCTGACTTTATAAAATTTTGGCAACGAATTCGTCTCTCTTGACCCCAGTGAACCCTAAATATCGATTTTGAAAGACATCGGTACAATAACAAAGAATTTCAATATGGCGCTGACTTTTAAACATTTTGGCAACTATTCCCTCTCTTTTGACGCTAGGGGACCCTAAATATCGATTTTGAACGACATCGGTACAATAACAAAGAATTTCAATATGGCGCTGACTTTTTAAAGTTTTGGCAACCAATTCGTCTCTCTTGACCCCAGAGAACCCTAAATATCGATTTTGAACGACATCAGTACAATAACAAAGAATTTCATAATGGCGCTGACTTTTTAAAATTTTGGCAACCAATTCGTCTCTTTAGACGCTAGTGAACCCCAAATTTCGATTTTGAACGACATCGGTGCAATAACAAAGAATTTCGATATGGCGCTGACTTTTAAAAATTTTGGCAACCATTTCCTATTTTTGATCCAAGGTAACCCTAAACCCTATTTCCAACTCGATCGGTGAATCGCTAAATCGCTAAAGTCATAAAAACTCTCTCCCGGTAAAATATTCGTTTAAAAAAAAAAAATTAAGATGAATATAAATAAAAGAAAATCAATAACGAAAAAGTTAAAAAAAATTAAGAGGGGAATTCTTGAGTTCGATTATCGATGGAGACAATTTCGAAATTTATAATTTCTGAAATATCTCAGATCTGGTCTGGTGGGAGGCTTCGGCCGTGGCTAGTTACCATTCTACCATCAAAGACGTATCGCTAAGCTATTTAGCGTTCCGGCTCGATAGCGTGTAAAAATTTAATAAATCCTAGCTTATCCCCTTCCAAGTTAGCCCGTTACCATCTAAACTGCATCGTCACTTACCATCAGGTGAGATCGTAGAACAAGGACTGTCTTGGAAAGAAAATTAAAAAATGACATTATCTGCAATCGCTTTTCGAATATTATCGGTATCTACATTCTAAGGTTTCATTATTTATTAGGGAAATTTTGGGTTCGTAAACTGGCAACACACATTAAATGGCGAACTCTAATTTAATTATTTTCTACAAATTTCAATTTCTTATTTTGCAGGAACTGATGTGCTTGAATGTTATTTACTGATGGTAGGTGATGTTATTGGTTATTTTAGATCGTCCTGTTAAGTTTTTTTCACATTTTATTTACCAAAAACTGCCATTTAAAAAAACAAAATATTGGCTCGCGAGCTCCATATCTGGTGATGACCTAATTCAAACTGAGCGCGGGAAAAGGGCGTGAACCACATGTGGCAGCACAAATTTTCGACGCGTTCACAGCCTTTAGACTCCATCTTGTATATCTTTGCTACCAAGATACCATTACTAAAGCGATTTTAATTGAACCGTCAGAACGCGTTCATTTTAAATTCGCTTTCAATTTTTGGTTGAACAACAAGGTGACTATCAACAAAATTCGCCTCGTCTGAACCCGATATTAGTTACATAGTGTACTATTGAGTATTGACTAATTTGACTACGAACGTCGAACATGGCAGTAATTACCAATGGCCAATGGATCGCACTGAGTATTACAGTCAGTGAGATGGGAAAATCGATATTAAAAAGCAAAATAATAATGTAAAAGCAGTAAATAAATGTAATAAATATAATTCATGTATGAAATAAATAAGTCAAACAGAAACATTATTTTGAAGAACGCCATCTAGTTTATTTCTTGTAGGTATAAGTCTACAAATAAATTGCTAATGGAGGTATATTTATACCTACATATTTTAAATGACGTGATTCAGATCACTTAATCCACTTAGAAATCTTAGAATCATCATTATCATAATCATCTCACCCGGTAGAAGGGCGCAGCTAGAAATTGTCCTGTGTAATTGAATAGTTCTGTGTTTTTGGTCTCTTTAAAGAATCGCCGCATTACAAGATCTTGTGCCGCCTCTGTATCGCGCGTAATTTTGTTTTAACTTTTAAGTTTACCCACTCATTAGCCCGCTCCTTTGAGTGTTAAACCAACTATAATACTCAAAGGCCCGCTTCTATTTGCTGGCTGTCTGATCATCCCATCCTCATGTTTTGTCAACTAGGTACCTCTATTTAAAAACAGATTTTTCGTACACAATTATGTATCTACATTTTTTTCTAGTCTTAAAAGTATGAAGTAGGTAGATAAGCCGAGCTTTATGATTTATCTGAAGCTTCTTGACAGCCATTTATTAAAAGTAATCGAAAGAAAGGGATTCCAAAGTTACAATTTTGATGTTTTCGATTTAAAAGCTGTTCTCTTGGAGATTTGCTAATAAATTTTGTTTTAAATAAAAAAACAATTGCCTACTACTACTAAACAAAAAAATAAATGTTCAATTTCTGGCAGGAATATTTTTTGTTTGCGTTTTTTAAAATTTAAAATATGTTTTAAATATCAGCAATTTTTATATACTTACTCAGGTAAAATAATAATATTATAATAGATGTCCATTGTTGAAAGAAGATCTCGCTCAAATCAAAATAACTGCACTTAATTTAATTCTCGAGACTCCGTACAAGTCGTTGGAAAACAAGGAATTTACAGCGGATTTGCAGAAACTTCAATGGGCCCCGGGAATTTAAAAGTATGTACATTGGTAGAACTGCTTCTGCTGATTGGTCATTGGTCTGCGCAAGCAAAATAAACGGAAGTGTGATTATAAAGCTCGCGCACACTGCGGCGCGGCGCCCCGCAGCTACCGTAGTCCCGTCACCCGTGTCCGTATTTTACATCTGGTAACACCGAGAGAGAGTTGGCTGTCGGAGACTGGCATCCTTCTCTAGCATGTTGTAGTCAGAATGAAGAATCATGTCAGAATAACGAGTTGCACGAGTTGGACGTGAGTTACTCACAAATTAGTCGATATTCTAACTAATTTCTTAAACTGGACACTCAAGTAAAGATTTTTATATAAACCTGTGAAGATGATACTGCCATCGTCGCAACTCGAAATTAGAATGCCATAAGCCTACTTTGTCATATTATTTTACAAATTGCGAAAAACCAAATTAAATTTGAATTTCGCGGGCAGACCCCTATTTTTACGTCTTATCAGTTATCATTAACACGTGATTAGCTCATGATTAGGTGATGATTAGCACTCGGTTACGGGACTTATCAGATAACACGCAAGTTTTTTATTCATGTTTCTATGAATAATAGTGTGAACTGTGAGTAAAAGTATTATTTTTCTATTTAGCTCACTTGCAGTAACGCCGGGTTATCCTTTTAAACTAGAGTTAGCTGCTGCTATGACTTTCGTATAAAGCTACTGTTAAAATTACAAATTTATTCCTGGCTTAAACCTAACCCGGCGGCCGGCATCTCTACAAGCGAGCTTTACCTATACTAAAGCCCTATATTCAATTTACTTTGTGCTAATAACTATGTTTTATATTAATAATTATTATTTATTACTAGATGACACGGCGAACTTCGTACCGCCAACTTATCTATTGTAAATTTTTTTTTTGTTTTTTTTTATTAAGTATTAAAACCTTCCGTGGACTTTAAGGAATATACAAAAAAATAAATTAACCGAATTGGTCCATCCATTCTTGAGTTATGCGCTATATATAGATACATTCTTTGTTAAACTTTATCTTTTTGAAATTTAAATAGTGTACCTACTTACTTAATCATTTTTGGCTTTATAGAACAAAATATCTTGTAATTGTACCTATAAATGAATAAATAATTTTTTTACTTAAAATGCTACTACTGACTTCTAGCAGCTCTCTGCTACTTGGTTTTGTTGGCCCACTTAAGTGGATAGATTGTAACTGGCCAGGCACATACTTTTTGCTGCCAACAGCAGGCTTCCCAGTGTAAGGTTACAATTCCAACACCTTGAGCCCCTTAAAAACTTTAGTTCTTTGTACTGTGGCTTACCATTGCCACTTAAATAGGGTTACAATGTCTAAAATTTGGCAACCAGGACAAGACGCATGAAATCCCCGGATTTTAGAGCCCAGAACCCAGTCATATCAACAGGTTTTTTTAAACAGTCAGTGTAATAAAAAACTTAGTCTAATAATAAATGTTGTCATCTTTTATCATCATTTTAAATGTACCTAAAACAAAATCTTATTACAGTTTGTTACAAATTGTTTTAATTATCAGTTAGTTTTTTATTCTTAAAATAAAACACAAATTATTAATATACTTACCTTATTAAAATATTAAACCTATCAAAATTCAATTTAAACAAAAATCTTAAAAGTACTGAGCCGCAGGCGGCCCAAGACTTTAAATTTTTAAACCCAGATCACAAATGAAGCCCCGCCCAGACGCTCCCCGGATGCCCTCTAAACTAGGACAAATCCGGGGAAACCCAGATGGATGGCAGCCCTACACTTAAATACTAAACAAATAAAATTTACATCCCTTATCCCATGTATAAGCATAGTCTATAGGAGTCTTGTATATAAGGTGTCAAAAATATATAGGTGCCAATTTAATTCATTATTATTTTCAGGTGATTTCTAAACACGAGCATAATTTATTGAATTTGAATCAAAGCACAGTGACAAACTAAGAAAAGACAACAGGAAAAAATTTATTAATAAGAACAATGGCAGAGACAGAATTAAAGTTTGACGGACAAAAAGTTTGCACTGAACTTGCTGAAGTAAGTGAAAATAGGAAATTACCTACTTACCTACTTGAATAAGTTGTTTAAATTTTCAACGGCATTTCATCAATGGTTCACTACTGACTCAGTAGTACTGAGCGCAGATATGCTCTCAGAAGTGTTATGGGCCATAGTCCACCACTATGGCCCAGAACACACACCTGGAATAGGAGACCGCAATCCTAACCATTAGGCTATTACCTACTGCTTTTCTATTTAAGACATAGAATAATGTAATTTCAGAAACGTTGAACTAAAGCATTTGTCCTTCAATCATGCTGCAAAAGAGCTACGGATCGACGTGATTTTTTGCATGGGTATAGTTGAGGACCTGGAGAGTGACATAGGCTACTTTTTATCCATGAAAATCGAAGAGTTCCCGTGGGATTTTAAAAACAAAATCCACGCGGACGAAGTCGCGGGCATCATGTATTCATCTTCATATTGCTGTTTGGTTTTAGGAATACCTGAACAGTAAAACCGAGTTCGGTTCAATGGGCCTGATGAATATTCAGGAGAAAGATGATTATGAAGTAGATGAATATAACAACAAAATATGTTATGTTGATTTTAATTTTTCTGACGAGTTTGTTTATAAAACTGAAATATCTGATGTTTCTAAGAAATACTTGGCTCTAGTGGAAAAAATCGAGCAAAATGCACAACTTTTTTGCCAGCTCGAATTTTTATTGAGGAATATACCAATAAATGATACAAGAAATGTTGATTTGAAACTGATCAGCCAAAGCCTTGTTCATGAAAGTTCATTTTTAAATGCAAATACATTAGGAAGTAAGTATTACCTTCTCTCTTAATCTTGATAGAATATATTACTGTAGGCCTACGTCTATACTTCAAATATAATTATAGACTATCGCTTGACAGCAATCTCACCTGATGGTAAGTGGAGATGCAGCCTAAGATGGAGCGAGCTTGCCTAGAAGATGCCTGTTCACTCTTGATTTAAAGCTAAACTAGGTTGGTTTATTTCGTTCATCTTCTGCAACTTATTTCACAGACAGCTGATCTATGTTTGTCATTTATCAAGAATATACATAGAAAATGCTACCACTTGTAGATAGCTATAATTATATGCCCTCTGTATTAAGAGAGGATCCACAAGCCTATTATCACTGGTATTTTTTTGAATATGACACCAACTAGATTATGTGGTCAAGGTTTTTTTGATTCCCGGGGGAACTCTTTAATTTTCCGCGATAAACTCATTCGTATTTATAATATTAGTAGGAAGGAATCACCTTTTTTTCTCTAAGTGTAAATGGTAAAACCTCTTTAGAATTGTGTACAGCAAAGTTCAATGGTTCAAAGTTCAATACATGGCTGTGGAAATCTATATAGCTGATGCCTGATGCCCGCAACTTCGTTATCATGGATTTAGTTTGAAATCCCATGGGCAACTTTGTTTTTCCGAGATAAAAAGTAGCCTATGTCAATCTCCAAATAATCAACTACCACTAAACTAAATATGCATTGCATTTTTGCCTGTTCACAAAATTTATGTCGGTATAAAATTTTCCTAGTTTTTAGGGTTCCGTACCAAAATGGTAAAAATGGAACCCTTATGGTGAGACTTTCTCCGTCCGTCCGTCCGTCTGTCACAGTCGATTATTTCAGTAACTATTAAAGCTATCGACATGAAATTTGGCATAGTTGTGTATAATAGTGGCCCAACATCATTGGAATAAAGAAAAATCTAAAATTATTTTTAGTTTTATTAAAAAATGTCATATGAAAGGCCTTTACTTGTGCATTCTAAAACAGTTTTTTATTTATTTCTAGATATAATAGTTTTTGATTAATCGGCCAAAATGTCGATAAAAATACCGTTCCCCCCCTTATCTCCGAAGTTTACCAATCGAAAAATCTGAAATAATTATTGTCAATAGAGGTTTATGTATATTTTACAGGAAAAATAAAAGCAACGCTCTAACTAGCATAGTTTTTTTTATATTAACAATAAACCTCTACAAACAAAGTTAACGATAAATAAGCAAATTAATATAATATTATCGTTTTACTTTTACTTTTGGAGTACGGAACCCTCGGTGCGCGAGTCCGACTCGCACTTGGCCGGCTTTTTTTTTATACTTAAGTAAATGAATGTTTCTTACAATTATCTGGTGACCTACTAATATTATAAAACCGCAAATTTTTCCTTCAATCACGCTGCAACAGAGTTACGGATCGACGTGATTTTTTGAAAGAATTCCCGCGGGATTTTACAAACTAAATCCACGCGGACGAAGTCGCCGGCATCTACAGGTATCCTTACTAATATTATAAATGCGAAAGTGTGTTTGTTTGTTGGTTTGTCCTTCAATTACGCCGCAACAGGGCTACGTATCGACGTGATTTTTTGCATGGGTATAGTGGAGAACCTGGAGAGTGACATAGGCTACTTGTTATCCCGGAAAATCAAACAGTTCCCGAGGGACTTTAAAAACTAAATCCACGTGGACGAAGTCGCGGGCATCATCTAGTATTATATAAACCTTTTTCATTGGGTTTCAGCACCTCCCTATATATGCTTCGGAAAGGATACACCTCTGTTTTATCTGGGGCTCTTCGCTTACAAACCGCCTGAGACGCGCCTCACCATCGTGTGTTCGAAAGAGACGGTTGCAGTGGGCACTCTGTTCGTGGAACTCTGTCGAGACGTGGGGTGAGAACACTGAGGGTGAGACCTATAGATGGCACTCTCACTCAGCTCAGACTCAAGACTGAGTTAAAACGAGGCAGATTTATGTCAACATATTTCGACACTGTCGTAGAACACTGTCGCATATGAATATACAGCGAAATCTTGATTTTGACACTAACGGCTTTTATAAACAATGCTTAACACCTCAGCAAAAGAAAAAAATATATATTCAGTACCTAGTTTTGGAGATATTCAATCGGACAAAGTCGCATCTGAAACTCATTCTGAAGAAAAACGTAGCTTGTAAAGAAGCGCTGCTGTCGCTAACTTGTCATACTTGCGGCAGCCAGAGTTTATTGTCACTTGCGATGTTGTTAGTTGGAAAGCTGTCGCGTTTCGTATGTTTTAATTTTAATTAAAAAAATACTTAATTAAGATATACTCAAAAACCATGTCGTATAATATGAACCAACATTGTTCTACGGAATGCCGAAAAAACCAAGTTCAAAACTTTAAACTGCTCTCCTATAAAGTAGCAATTTTGTAGAAGCAACTTTGTTCTACGACAGTGTCGATTTTTGTCTCAGTTTAAGGGCACGTTTCTGCACACGCGGCGCGTTGCGCGGCGCGTGGTGCGTCGTGTCGCGCGGTAAACTCAAACAAGTATGAGAGCGTTCATGCAGAAGCGTTTGCGTTGAATGCGGCGGCGGACGCCGCGGACACGCGCCGCGTGTTCAGACACTTTTTTTTTTTAAATATTATATAGACTAGCGCTTGACTGCAATCTCACCTGGTACGTGCGCTCACTCTATCTTGAGTCTTGAGCAGAGCCAGAGTACGATCTATAGATCTCAGCCTGACGGCTCAGTCTGTGGCTCAGTTAAGGAGAGTTTTTCGAATGCGAGCGAAATTTTCGCCACTCGTATTCAAGCATCGCTAACTGATACGAGATTTTGTTATCATGTTTATATGTAATGTATTGAAATGTTTAACCGCTGGCGAGCATTGTATACGAAGTTTTCGCATGGGATAATCGCAAACAAATTTCTTGCCGCTCGCATTCGAAAAACTGTTCTTGTGTAACTGACGATGACGCCTCAGGGCATATCTTTCTGCCGCGGGAAAACAACCAAATGCGAATCAAAGGCATGTCGCCAAGCGATTTAGCGATCCGGCACGATGGCGTGTAGAAATGGCAGTGCGATTAGGGGTATGGGTTGAATATTCACTGCCATACCCCTTCCAAGTTAGCCTACTACCATAGTAACTGCACCGTGACGTGGTGAAATCGCAGTCAAGGAATAAAATAAAAAATAAAATTTACGCCGTACTTTATGACACAATTGATGAACCAGGCGCGCGGCGGATTCGTAAGTTCCCGCGAGAATTCTTTAATTTTCCGGGATAAATGTAGCCTATGTGTTAACTTTATGGAATTCCACGGTACATTTGGGTGGGCATAAATAATTGCTGTGGGACCCCTTGTCTATTAGGTACCTCTGATCGGCCGATCCTCTTACGCTGTTGGCTAAAATGCTTTTTTGCCGCAAGAACACCATAACTTCAGCCATTCACCACGGACCACGGTTGACCCTTGGATGTAGTACCTAATGATTGATGCAGATTTCCTGCAATCGATCAGTCCATATAGTTAATATATTATAACTATATTATAACATTTCTGTGGTGGTGTCGTGTGATTCGGATTTTCGTTCCCTCAAATATGGTTGAGCGAAGCAACGGCTGGGTCATGGGTCATGCTCGTGAACGGGTTCCACCGGCGGGAATGGGGCTGCTTTCTGTCTGCCCGTCTTAACATGTATTGAATTGTGTGTAGGTATGCTTTTGTGGAACTTCTCCTCATTGTGGAAACACTGCATACATAGTAATTAGCATAGTAAGTATCTATTGTATGTAAACTTGTTTTGAAAAAGAGTAACCGCCGAGTTTCTTGCTGGTTCTTCTCGGCAAGAAGGGCATTCCGAACCAGTGGTAGACTCGTCGACGATTCAAAAGTACTTGTAAAAAAGTTTATTTGAGTAAAAAATATTTCTATTCTATATGACGTGAATTATCAGTAATTTCTTTAACTTCCAGCCTGGGAAATGATGTGGCGTTAGCAGTTGTAAACGAAGAAAATTTCAAAAGTAAGCATAAACAGAAATAAAAGTTCTTTAGTTTAATTACTAGACTAGCTGATGCCCGCGACTTCGTCCGCGTGGATTTAGTTATTAAAATGCCGCGGGAACTCTTCTGTCTCTTCTGTCACGTCAAAGTAAAAAAATCCTTGTGCTAACTGAAAGTCTCTTATTTTAGCTATAAGCCTTTATGTCGTGTTTATAAATATTTACAAAACTTTTTGAAAAGACAAAAATAATAAGGGGTTCTACCGATGGATACAAGATACCAGAAAATAATTAAGAAAATAATTAACATCATAAGGCGACAGACACTTTGACTTGAGGGAGCGCTGAACACCATAAAATAATAAAATGGCCGGCCGCTCGGCGACCAATCAGCGAGCGGGGGAAGGTGCGTGGGCATTCGGATACTTCGTAGTATATTTATTTCGGATACTCGGACGTTATATCCTTGATAGTATTGATTTAAAGTCACAAATAAAATAGTATAAAACCATATTATACAGTTTTTGCAATTCACGAAGGCGAGTGAGCTTTATTTGTGGTTACTTCGTGTACATGCACATTGCATAAGTGTGCGTGCCTGTATAAAGCCTAGGTGGGAGCGGGCAGGCGCGAGCATTGCGCTCGCTCACACTTATACAGATAGGACACACACACACATGACACAACCATAAGTCAGTCGCCCTCGTGAATTGCAAGAACTATACGTAAAAACCTATAAGAATGCATACACGAAATTGAGCTCTAATTCAATTCTGTTATGGTTTATTTTACTTTGACGTTAATGTCGAACGAATATGATCAATGGAATAACTTCGCACCTCAGGTCCTCAACTGTACTCATGTAAAAATTGACGTTGATCGGTAGCTGTGCTGCTGTGTGATTGAAGGACAAACCCAGAAACACACACACTTTTGCATTTATAATATTAGTAAAATTAGGCCTTGCACTTGACGATAATAATAAATAATTAATCAATGCTGGAAAGCACTGATGAGGCCTAGATTGGAGCGCATTTGCCTAGAAGATGCTTATTCACTCTTGCATTGAAGGTATTCAAACGTCGTGGCAGGAAACACGGATGCTGGAAGGAAACACGGATGCTGGAAGGGCGTTCCACTCCTTTCCGTGCGAGTAGGTTGGATTTCTATCACGTAAGGATGCCAACTTTTCTGTATGGGGGGGGGGGGGGGTCGCACGTTTAATCTTTGACTTATTAGAGTTATGTACGTTTAAGCAATTAAAGTTAGGTATAATAAGCTGAAGGTCCAGTTGTAATATTCCCAGAAGGGCACGCGTCTGATGAAGCGCTGCGCGGCGGCTGCGTGGGCGTGGTGACGGCGCGCTGCGACGTGGACTCCGCTGTGGACGCCTTGCTCGCCGCCACCGCGTGGGTGAGTGGCCCGCACGCACACACACAGACACACACACACACACACACACACACACACACACACACACACACACTTTCAAGAAGTGTACATTGCCGTGTGCCTAAATAAAGGGGTTGTTTCATCTTAGGCCAGGTACTTGTACGCTATACCAAAAACTTGTACGAGTATTAAATCGTAGAAATTGAAATAAAGCTTTTTTGCAGTTTTACAGTGAATAAGAGGTAAAGATATAAAATTGTTAATTGGGTACATCTGTAGAATAGCAAATCCCTGAGTGCATCCATATGCTTTTGATGTCTATATGTTTGTAATGTTAATTGCTGTCAATTGTGGTTATTTTTATGTCAAATGTCATCATGACTCGTGCAAATACGTGTCATTGAAAGAACGCCATGTTGTTGCGCTTTTATTTTGCAAAATAATTTCGCATTGTAAGTACCTCGTAAAAATGACCTTTTAATGAGAAATAAAGAAAAAATAATCACTATTTCATGACCCCAAACATTTTGAAAGACTTTACAAAGACCTGGCCCAGGTTCCAATATATATTTGAAACAACCCCTTTTCTTTGTTGCCAACCGCAGTACCCGTGGAAGCTGAGCCGCGTGCTGGTGCAGGACGCCGCCATGGAGCGCTTCACGCGCGCGCTCGAGTGGAAGACGCGCGGCGCGCCCGCCGACGCGCTCGTGCTCGCGCCCGCGCCCGCCGGCTCGCCGCGTGTGCCCGTGGAGGGGTACCGCAGCGCGCGCGAGGCGCTGGCGCTGCTGGCGGGGCCGGCGCCGCTCGCCGCCGCCGTGTGGGCCGGCGACGCGGCCGAGGCGCACGAGCTGGCGCTGCGCGTGCCCGCCGCCCTCGTGTGGCTCAACGACTACGGCCGGTTCGACGGGCCGCCCGCCGCGGCGGCGGCGCTCTACTGCAGGTTTTGTTTTTTATTTAGTTTTATTTATCTACTAGCTGATGCCCGCGACTTCGTCCGCGTGGATTTAGTTTTTAAAATCCCTCGTGAACACTGATTTTCCGGGATAAAAAGTAGCCTATGTCACTTTTCAGGTCCTCAACTATAGTACCCATGCAAAAAATCACGTCGATCCGTGGCTCTGTTGGGGCGTGATTGAAGGACAAACAAACACACTTTCGCATTTATAATATTAGTACGATTAGAATATTAAATTGCATAGGAAAACACTGTAACATTACGTCCATACGATGTATTACATTCATACCTACTATGGAGTATGTAGGTATAATGATCGTTTGGCAAAATCTGACACCTTTGGAGTAGTTTGACTTTGACAAAATAGGGCTATCCACGATGGCTATATACGATAAAGTATGAATGCCAGCTTAAGATGAGCCGTACATTCAAAGTATCCTGTAGATTCCGGGGTTCAAGTTATTTGGACCATATACTGAAGATTGCGATGTCTATAATTTCTGAACTACTAAATTGACGACCTTGAAATAATTACAGGACAATCTCTAAAGTACCTGCTTTCTAACAAAAAAAGAATGAATGAAATCGGAATACGCGTTAATGAATTACAGCTAAATACACATTTTGACTTTCATCCCTCTCCCAAGGGAACCGTGCTGAATTTCGGGATAAAAAGTATCCTATATTATACCTCGTAGTATGAACTTAAATCATGCCAAGTTTCATTTAAATCCGACCAGTAGTTTCGGCGTGATGCGCGGCCAAGATACAGACAGACAGACAGACAGACAGACAGACAGACAGACAGACAAAAAATTAAAAAAAAATTGTTTTGGCTTCAGTGTCGATTATAGAGTGCCCTCAAACAAAAATTTTCAAAATATCTTCAATGTACAGAATTGGACCTGTTACAGTTTTATTATATTATAGATTATTGGAGCAGTGATAGCCTAGTGGTTAGGACTGTGGTCTCCTATTTGGGGGGGTCGCAGGTTCGAGCCCGAGTACGCACCTCAGACTTTTCGGAGTCAAGTGCGTTTAAGCAATTAAATATCACTTGCTTCAACGGTGAAGGAAAACATCGTGAGGAAACCTGCACATCTGAGGGTTCTTCATAATGTTCTCGAAGGTGTGTGAAGTCCGCCAATTCGCATTGGGCCAGCGTGGTGGACTATGGCCTATAACCCTTCTCTGAGAGGAGACCTGCGCTCAGTAGTGAGCCGTTGATGGGTTGCTAATGATGATGATGATGATTTATTTGCTCTCCTATTTATTTGGTTTACAAACATGAGACTCGTTCAGGGCATTACGAATATCATACTTAATTGTTACTATACTAAAAAAATGCGTGAGTGGGAACACTAGGTTGGAACATTACCTTTTAGAATTAACGCCATCTCTCGCCACATGTTAGAACCATCTCGTAAATGAAAATTTTATTTGTAATAATGAAAACATTACCTTTTTGTCTACACTAGAAAGTCGTGAAGAATAGAGGGTCGTAACGGAAAATCACACTTTTTTTTCGCCTAGCCTCCCCCACCACAAATCCTAAACCCATCCACGAAATCCGTACCGTGCGATAAGGAACTTTGTTCCAATAATAATTGCTCATTTGGCGGATTGTATTTAGCATTTTTTTTTTTAATATTTGTCAAATTGAAGTTGACTAATATCCTCCTCTCCCCTCCAAATAAGCGGAAAGCTTGTGCTAGGAGTGGGCACGACAATAGTGCAACGGGTGTGATTCGAACCTGCGACCTTTCAGTTTTCAGTCCGCACCTTTAACCGTTGGACTATTGAGGCTTATTGCAATTATTTAACAATGTCTTCATCAAACACAGGTTCGCACTCCACGCACAATGCGTTTTGTCGGAGGAGCTACGTGGTCGGATCGGGGCGTGGCGCGAACTGTCGCCCCTTTCACGCCTCGAGCGAGTGCGTGAGGCGATCCACAAGGTCGACGGCGCACCGTACGAAATAGGCCTAAGCAGCTCTGGCACAGTCTCCGTCGACGGCGGACTCTGCATCGTGATAAGGACGCCTGTGGAGTGCGCGGTCGTAAAACTGGACCCCATTGAACGCTGTCTCCCACGACTCCTCAACTACCTCGTCGAAGGCGGCGCGGTGCTTATCGAAGAAAAGTTAGCTTTTTATCATCAATCATTAATAGATGCAGGTGCTCCAGTCCAAATTACGAATTTACGTACACATACATCGATGTATAAAGTGAAAGCGATCTGGATGAATTTTGTTACAATATTTGCGAATTAGCGGAAACACTTGTCGTGAGCGCAGCGAGCCCTAAACTTTTATTCCGTGATCATAATCTATTTATCTATTTCATGACAATATAATGTTAAGAATGTTATATTTAATGTTAAGAATGTTCAATGTTATTAAATTTTATATTATCCGTAAATCCTAATATTAATAATACGTGAAGCAAAAACTTTGTACCACCCCCTTTTACGAAAATTGCGCGGACGGAGGAGTTCGAAGTTTCCCACACTTATAGTATATATATAGAGAAGGAGTGCAGAATGCTAATATGCATAAAAAACATTACACACATGTATTTGACACCCACACGCATATTATAATATATTCTTTTGTTTATTGTTAAATTCTGTGGTCAAATTGAGAATGGATTAATTTTGTTTGTCTTTAATATTATTTATTATAGTCTTACTGAATGTCAAACATAACCATAATAAATTCATTTATTACAATATAAATCCTACTTCCTACTAATATTATAAAGGCGAAAGTTTGTGTGTATGTTTGTTCCTCCTTCACGCAAAAAATACTGGATGGATTTGGCTGAAATTTGGAATGGAGATAGATTATACCCTGGAATAACACATAGGCTACAAATTATCCCGGAAAAATCCAAGGTTCCCGCGGAATTTTGAAAAACCACTGATAGATGGCGCTGATTGTACTTAAATCACGCTTACATTATCCGCAGCATCGAGAATAAGTAAAAAATTCCAATTCAACAATCAAGTAGGATAAACACAGTTATTGAAGTTTTTCATTATCAATAGAAAATTTCTTAGGGATTAGGGATGGATTACGAAATAAATTATACAAATAGTACAAGGTATCGATTTGTCCTGTCATAGTGAGTACATTGCTAGATATTATAATGACTGATCATGTGTAGATCCTATCCTATCCTATTATTCCTATTAAAATTATAAATGCGAAAGTTTGTGAGGATGGATGTTTGGATCGATGGATGGATGGATGGATGTTTGTTACTCTTTAACGCGACAACGAATGAACCGATTTTGCTGAAATTTGGCACAGACATAGAATATAGTCTGGAATAGCACATAGGCTACTTTTTATCCCGGAAAAGCAAACAGTTCCTGCGGGATAACATCGCTATATTTACGCATTTGTCCTTCAAAATACGCGCAATGGAGTTTTAGATTAACGTGATTTTTTTGCACAGGTAAAGTTAAGAGCCTGAAAAATGACAAAGGCTACTTTTTATCTCGGGAAAACAAACGGTTCCTGCGGCATATTAGTATACTACTTTTCACACATTTATCTTTTAATTATGCGCCAATGGAGTAACAGATTGACGTGGTTTTTTGGATTGGCATAGTTGATGACTTGAAAAGTGACAAAGGCTATTTTTTATCCTGGGAAAGCAAACAGTTCCCGCGTGATATTAGTGTTCTACTTTTCACATATTTATCCTTAAATTAGGCGCCAACGAAGTTACAGATTGACGTGGTTTATTGGATAGGCATAGTTGAGGACTTGAAAAGTGACAAAGGCTACTTTTAATCCCATGAAAACAAACAGTTCCCGCGGGATATTCGTATGCTACTTTTCACATATTAATCCTTCAATTATGCGCCAACGAAGTTACAGATTGACGTGGTTTTTTAGATAGGCATAGCTGAAGACCTGAAAAGTGAAAAGGCTACTTTTTATCCCGGGAAAACAAACAGTTCCCGCGGGATATTCGTATGTTACTTTCACATACTTATCCTTCAATTATGCGCCAACGGAGTTTTAGATTGAAGTTTTAGATTATTTTTTAGCGCAGGTAAAGTTAAGGGCCTGAAAAGTGACAGACATACACACATACTGTAGTAGTAGGTATGTATGAATGTATGTATGTATGTATGTATGTGTATATGTATGTATGGAATGCATGTATGCATGTATGTATGTATGTATGTAGGCATGCATGTATGCGAACATACATACACACATATCTACTACTACTGTATGTGTGTACCTATGCATGTATTTATGTATGTTTGTATCCTCCTCCTACTAACAATAAATACTTTAATTATATCATATCCTACTTATTATTACTCATATTATCCCACTAATATTATTAATGTGAAAGTTTGTGATGGATGTATATGGATGTATGTTTGTATTGATGTCGTATACGGATGGATGGATGTATGTTCTCTGAGATAGGGGTTGAACTATTTAGACTGTTATACTCCATAACTTCGTTAAATTTGAACTAATTTTTATTATTACTTTAACCGACTTTAAAAAAGGGAGGAGGACCTCAATTCAACGGAAACTTTTTTATGTATGTTCACCGGATTACTCGAAGACGCCTGAACTGATTTGGAAAATTCTTTTTTGTTTCAAAGGGTGGTTTCACTTCCCAGGTGGTCCCATTTAAATTTTATAGAAATCAGTCGAGCGTTTTTAAAAAAATCTACAATAAATTATATACTTTGTAGTGGCGCGGGCGTTTAAATGTATGCTTCCGGGACAAAAAGTAGCCTGTGTTATTTTCCAGGTCGTCAACTTTACCTGTGTAAAAAAAAATCAGCCAATTGCGAGTCGGTCCTCGCTCTTTTAGGGTTCCGTCAAAAAAAAAATTAAAATATTTCCATGGGTACATGGAAATATTTTAATTTAATTTTATTTTTTTAATTTAATTTAATTTTTATTATTTGTTGTTATAGCGGCAATAGAAATAAAAAATATGTGAAAATTTCAACTGTCTATTACGGTTTACGAGATACAGGCCGCTGACAGACGGACGGACGGACAGCGGAGGTTTAGTAATAGAGTCCCGTTGGAACCCTAAAAACCACGTTGACTATATGCACTTACACTTTATATGGTGAAATATTAAAACTGCGAAAGTGCGTTGGTTTGTCCTTCAATCACGCCTCAACAGAGCTACGGATCGACGTGATTTTTTGCAGTGTACCTATAGTTGAGGACGGAGAGTGACAGGCTACTTTTTATCCCGCAAAGTCAGAGTTCCCAAGGCATTTTAAAGGCTAAGTTCACGCAGACGAAGTCGCGGGCATCAGCTAGTCTGATATAAAAAGAAGTTTCTTAAACTGGTCACTTTCAAGTAAAGATTTTTATGTAAACCTGTAAAGATGATAATTCCACTGGCGCAATTAGAAGGCCATAAGCCTACTTTGTCGTATTAGTTTACAAATTACGAAAAACCAAATTAAATTTGAATTTCGCGGGCAGACCCGTGTCTTCCACCTTAAAACAAGTGATATTTCATTGCTAAAACGCACACATCAAAGAAAAGTCAAGGATACGTGCTTGGTATCGAACTCCGGCATTCACAGAACGTAAATTATTATACTCGGGCATTCAATAAGAACTAATGCATGCTAGACCGCACCCGTCCGGTCACACATGGTAGATTCGGACGCCATACGCTGCTGTCAGATTTCTGAGAAGGATAAAGGGTTAAAAACTAACCCGACTATGGAAAATTGGATGTAAGATCCGTCATTATGACCGTCGTATAAAATGTAGCCTATATGTTACACGGACCATCATAACAAATCGATTGATACATCATTCATCAAAATCGACTCAGTAGTTTATTAGCTGCGGTGGAACATGCGTAAATAGTCACATATGTACATACATACATAGACTGCTTAAATCAACCCTTCCTTTTGGTTTTGCCGCAGTCGGGTAAAAAAACCATAAAGTCTCAACAGTTCATTGCCCCCTACGTACAATATGAACTGGACGTAGATATGATGATGAGCAGCGCCAACAGACAAAGGCCCCTAGTTCCCGGCAGCCCTGCTAATCCCGACTAGCGGTCACGGTCACGGCGGGGCAGGGGTGCGTCAATGAGTGTGTCCTACCGGTGCAGTGTAGGACAACCTCCAGCTCGTTGGACCGATGACCTTAAGGTGGCGGGAAGCGGTTGGATGAGGAAGGCGGAGGACCGTGTTTGGTGGCGCGCTCTCGGAAAGGCCTATGTCCAGCCGTGGACGAATACTGGCTGATGGATGGATGATGCAAAAACATTCCAACCCACAAGCCTGTCAAAATTGAGTTAATAGCACTAGGCTACTTTTTCAAAACACTCTTCTTCATATAGTATCTACCTAAAAATATTCCAGTCCTTATATCATTATTCTTTTATTTCCAATGTTCCAACCCACAATGCCACATTCGTAGCTACAAACAATTAAAAACACATCAATCTGTCTGAAAACTTGCTGTGGGTTGGAACGTTTTTGCATAACTACGTCCAATTTACAATCGCACAGTTTCTAAATCCCAATTTAGATGGAGCCATCTCGCAAACACCTCTATCTAGAAATGACATGAAATAGACATTTCTATTCTATTCTATACACAAAAAAAGCGCCGAAGAACTCGTTTTCCAAAGTCGGTTAAAAATATTTTTTTGTCGAACCCGTGATCTTCCCAAGTTCCCGTGGCACTCGCCACTCGGCATGACTTATTTCACCACTGGGCCAGGGAGGTCGTTGGAGTTTGTACCCAAGTAATGACGTCAGCATATTATTATAAAAATAATATCTGTCATAATTTCCATTGTTGATAAATGATAATGCTTAGGTAGGTTAGGTAGTTTATAGTTGACAAGTTTTTAAGGTTCCGTAAACATTCAAGTAAACGTTTTCTTCGTCTGTTTTTACTTAGGTAAAGTCCGAACTGTGAAAGAATGCGTCTCTGACCCCTATCAGTTGGTCATGTCTTTTATTTTACGTATAGTTTCTAATATTGACCTAAAGAGATTATACATAACCCGGAAAAGCAGGGTTCCCGCGGGATTATTAGAAACCTAAATTAAACTTCCTCCAGTTAAATTTTTTGACGTGATAACGTCTTATAAATCGCTGAACACCGGCTGCACGCACGAAAAAGTGTCACGTTCCGCCTGAGTCTGCGCGTGCAAGCGAGAGCGCGGAACAAGCGATAGAGAGGCACGATCGGCCCAAGCGTTGGCTTGTGACTAGAGAAAATTGTAATTTTCAATTAACTCTATCTGTATTATGCAAAATAATGATAATTCAGTTATAATAATTCAATTCAATTCATAAAAGAATGCAATTTTTCATCAATGTTTCTTTATGAAGTTATCACGTAAAACTATCGTCCGTAAACCGACTTTACAGATAACCAATTATTAAAATAAAATATTTAACTAGATATTGCCCGCGACTTCCTCCACGTTGAGTTTTTTGAGAGCATCCTACTAATTCTTCTGCTATATTATAAATGCGAAAGTTTGTGAGTCACAACGAATGAACCGATTTGGGTGGGAATGGAGATAGCTCATACCCCAATCTTAAAACACATAGCTACTTTTATCCCTGCAAATTAAAGAGTCCCTGCGAGAATTAAAAATAATCGGTCAAGTGCGAGTCGGGCCTCGCTCTTTTAGGGTTCCGCACATATTATGAACAAATCACTTGTTTTTTGGTGCGGAACCCTAAAAACCTTAAACCTCGCGGATGAAGTCGCGAACATCATCTAGTGTACAAGATTATGGTGTAACTACAGAAATGGTTTTAAATTACCAATTATTAAGATTTAATTTTATTCACCTATGAAACCTTACTACGGATTAGGTACGGTCACGGAACCATGCATTTGGAGTTTGGACATCTCAATCATTTTCAATATATTAGGTATATTCTACACATGTTTACTGAATATACTTAGGTACTTAATTGCATATAAATATTGCCTAACAAGGTATACCTAATTCAAATTTGCTGATAGCTATGCATTCAAATAAAAATAATGCTTTTAAATGCAATGTAAATACCTATCTTACGTACTTAATTATACATATTACGGTATAATATCTAGCTATTGGTAGGTACCTATGTAAGTAGGTCTAGGTACCTAAAACAAACTAATATCGTCGACCTTCTTGGCGCAGGGGTTGGCACTGTCATCTTACGATTGGGACATCTCGGGTTCGATTCCCGTCGGGGATAATTTAGGAATTTATATCTATAATTTCTTAATTGTCTGAGGAGAAAATGTTAACTAACCATCCCAGAGCAACATCCCAAAGTTATATTAACTTCCGACCTTTTTCTATCTGAAACTACCTGCTGAACTAAGTATAAGCAAAATGCGCAATTCATAGATCTATAGGTAGATATAAAATAAAAAGAAGTAGGTAAGTACCTAACTATGTTATTAAATTGGGTGTTAAAATACTTTGCACTGGATAAAATGTAACTACATTTTGATAACTGCCTCGTTGCTCTAGTGGTTAACATGCTCGACTCCACATGACGAGTTCCCGGGTTCGATTAAGTACCGGATTACGCCAAAAAATATGTTAATAGGTACTAGATGATGCCCGCGACTTCGTCCGCATGTATTAAGGTTTTTTGATTCCCGCGGGAACTCCTTAATTATGGGATCCGTGATAAAATAAATAAATGGTTGGGGTCCCAAGGTGCTGGAGTGGCGACCCCACACCGGCAAGCGCAGGGTTGGCATAAGTAGACTAGCTGACCCAGCGAACTTCGTACCGCCACTAGTCACTACTAATTATAAATGAAAAATTAGTTAAATAAACATTTTCCAGTGGACCAAATTGTGAATCTAAACCATCCTCGAATCCCCTTGAACTCACACAAAAAAATTCATCAAAACTAGGTGGACCGACGACATCAAACGAGTCGCAGGGAGCCGCTGGATTCAGGCGGCGCAAGACCGAAGCCTGTGGAAGTCCATGCAGGAGACCCATGTCCAGCAGTGGACATCTAAAGGTTGATAATGATGATGATGATGATAAAATGTAGCCTATGTGCCTCATATCCGGGTATGAGCTATCGCTAATCCCAATTTCAGCCGAATCGGTTCATTCGTTGTGGCGTGAAAGAGTAACAAACATCCATCCATCCATCCTGGATACATCCATACATCCGTCCTCACAAACTTTCGCATTTATAATATTAGTAGGAAGTAGGATTGGGTAAAATGTAATACAAATACATATATCAATATATATAAAAGAAAGTGGTGTTAGTTACACTATTTATAACTCAAGAACGGATGAACCGATTTAGCTGAAAATTGGTGGAGAGGTAGCTTAGAACCAGGAGACGGACATAGGATACTTTTTATCCCGTTCGACCGCGTTTCCGACATGTCACTATAAAACGTGGTATAAGAAAAATGCATCTTACATGGAATAACAAAACGCAAATGACAGTGGAATAACAAAACGTAAATGACAGCTAAACGTAATTTTGTCTTTGGTTAAGTATGGTAAAAAAATTGACAATTATAAAAATGATAGCTAAACGTAATTGATAATATCATCAGTAATATATGTTTTCTCTTTGAATCATCATTAACAATGCCGCGAGCAAGACGATCAAATGTTTCCTGCTACAAAGCTACGGATTGACGTGATTTATTGGATAGGTATAGTTGAGAACCTGGAGGGTGACAAAGATTTCCCGCGGGATGTTATGAACTAAATCCACGCAGACGAAGTCGCGGGCATCAGCTAGTATTATGTATATATACGTACCATAATACCAATACGTATATAGGTGTATTAGGTATCTATCATGTAAATGTATTGGGGTTTTCTAGCAAGAAATTCTCAGTAGGTACATAGTTAGGTGCCTTCCTACTAGCCCAGAGTTAGGAAGTATGTCTAGGTAGTAGGTGTGTCACCCCCATGCCTCGGAGATGTCAAGCCGTCGTCGGTCCTGCGCCTGGTCTGTCTCCGCCCGTGTCAGAATTTCTTCCCATCCGTCCGCGTCAGACACAGTTTTGAGTAATAATGTCTTCTTCTTCTTCTTGTGAACGGGTGCCACCAGCTGGAATGGGGCTGCTTTCTGTCTGCCCGTCCTAACGTGTTGAATTATAATTTGGTAGACCGTATGCTTTTTTAGAACTCATTGTGGAAACACTGAATAGGTAAATAGCATAGTATCTATTGAATTGTAGACTTGTTTTGAAAAGAGCAACCGCCGAATTTCTTGCTGGTTCTTATCGGCAGGAAGGGCATTTAGAACCAGTGGTAGACTCATCCAAGATCCAAAAGCACTTGTAAAAAAGTTTATTTGAATAAATAGCTATTTATGCAACTGCATCGTAATGAGCGTCATTTTAATTCGAAACTGTGCTGTTTTTTGATACGAGGCTTGCCGAGTATCAAAATAGGATAGTACGAGAATTAAAATGACTAATTACGTTCAGGTGCATACAAGATTTTATCTACGACAAGGAAGTAAAATCATTAACAAAATACGCCGTAGGCTCATTAAAGTAACAAAAAGTAACTCCGTAAGCCGCCACCAGCCGCCTGTGGCGCCTCTGTCAACAAAAAGTAACTCCGTAAGCCGCCACCAGCCGCCTGTGGCGCCTCTGTCATATGAACGGTACAAAAATGCCAGAACTCAGAGCCTTAGCTTTAGGTATCCTATTTTAAGAAGATAACCATTTCGATTCAGCTCCCATACAACGAGCTGCATCGAAATGAGAAGCAAAATCGAAAGAGGGTTCATTTCGATTCAGCTGTCAAACTCGAAATTGGAACTTTTCGATGCTGGAGTAGATAATAGCTATTTATGCAACTGCATCGTAATGAGGGTCATTTTAATTCGAGTGCTGTTTTTTGATACGAGGCTTGCCGAGTATCAAAATAGGATAGTACGAGAATTAAAATGACTAATTACGTTCAGTTGCATACAAGATTTTATCTACGACAAGGAAAATAAAACCATTAACAAAATACGCCGTAGGCTCAACAAAGTAACAAAAAGTAATTCCGTAAGCCGCCACCAGCCGCCTGTGGCGCCTCTGTCAACAAAATGTAACTCCGTAAGCCGCCACCAGCCGCCTGTGGAGCCTCTGTCGTATGAACGGTACAAAAGTGCCAGAACCCAGTGCCTTAGCTTTAGGTATCCTATTTTAAGAAGATAACCATTTCGATTCAGCTCCCATACAACGAGCTGCATCGAAATGAGAAGCAAAACCGAAAGAGGGTTCATTTCGATTCAGCTGTCAAATTCGAAATTGGAACTTTTCGATGTTGGAGTAGATAAAAACATTTTCGTACCACTTGCTCAAAAAAGTGACATTCTGTGCCACAAAAAGCGAACATAGCAATAGTCATTTTTAATCTGTTAAAAACAGGGAAAGAAAATTGTACTGAATTTTATTCACCTCTAGGGGGAGAATGTGATTTAAATTTGGAATACCTACCTACCGAAATTTATACTGAACTACATCTGTGTTTACACCATTGAGTTTGTATATAAATCATTATACATATTTTTGAAAAAGGAATACGCATTTATTATGCAGTTAGGTATGATTATTAAATAAAATTACGAAAACCGACGAGGCCGTATGAGCTTGATGCCTTTGCTTTTCCGACAAAAAAATATTAGTCTAGGAATTTGCCGCGTTTTTGTTTTCTTCAAATACATTAAGTTAAAAGTTCAAACGTTAAGTTTATTTTAATCGACCGAGCGAAGCGAAGGTCTTTGAGTTAACTAGGGCGATTTGCACTTGTCCGTCCGTCCGTCCGTCCGTCCGTCCGTCCGTCTGTCAGAGCCTTATAACTTTTGAATTACTGAACGTAATTACTTCAAATTTAGATATAATATGTAAACCGATGGCCTCCAGCCGAAAATGGCTTAAAAAGTTATAAAAATCTTTATTTCAGGGGGGCTCTCATAGAAGCGAATGCGAAGTAAAAAAAAAAAAATCGCGTTACATAAAATTGTTACGTATCATTTTAAAGATAATTTTGAACTGAGTACAAAAATATTTTTTTTTAATTTTTCCCTTAAAATTGACGAAATGGGGGGCTTTCAAAGTGGCGATTTTATACGCTCGCTTGAAGACGCTCTCTAGAAAAATCCGCTATGGATTTTCAAACTGATTTTATGTTTTTAGGTCACTTATATCCTGTACTTGAACAACAAATACTAAAATTATATGAATATTATAAAGAAACGAGATTATTTAATTTTTAATGGGCGTCAGTAATTCATATAGCATCAACATAGCTTCACAATAATGCTAATAGATGGCGCAGTCAGTAACTATTCCCATGGAACTACGAGTTAAATTCAATGTTTGATAAATAATTCAATGTTTTCACTAACGTTCCCTAACCTTTACGGGCTACCTATAAGTTAGGTGATTGATGTTTTCTGTCAACTTATTTATCACGATCCTGTACGGGACACCTAAAAGGATATTGGGACGGATGTTAGGACTTAGGATTGTATTTAGGAGCTACCTACGTTAAGAGACTCCTACTTAGGGGATGATTTAGGTATGTTTGGTGAAAACGGGCATAATAATAATGTCAGTTTTGGTTATCATGTATCGATTGAATGAATAATCATGGGATACCGTTACCGCGAGGTCTCAGTTCGGGGCGAACCACTAGTTTATTTTCGACCGAGCGAAGCGAAGGTCTTTGAGTCTACTTGAGTGAATTTGCACTTGTCCGTCCGTCCGTCCGTCCGTCCGTCTGTCAGAGCCTTATAACTTCTCAATTACTGAACGTAATTACTTCAATTTTTGATATAATATGTAAACCGATGGCCTCCAGCCGAAAATGGCTTAAAAAGTTATAAAAATCTTTATTTCAGGGGGGCTCTCATAGAACCGAATGCGAAGAAAAAAAAAATTTTTTGCTTTTCATAGTGTTACAGTACCTCATTTTAAAGATAATTTGGAACAGAGTACAAAAGTATTTTTTTTTTAATTTTTTTATTAAATTGGCGAAATGGGGGGCTTTCAAAGTGGAGATTATATTTGACCTCACAACGGAATAACCATTGAAAGCTGGGGCTTGAAAGTTTTATAATTTTAGCGTAATATCATGTACTTGAACAACAAATACTAAAATTAGATAAATGTAATAAGGAAACTAAATTATTTAACTTTGAATGAGCAGCAACAACAGAACTTCACAATGATGTCAATAGATGGCGCTCTCATCTCATATAGCAAATGCAGCTATATGTAACATATTATTCAATTAAAATAATTAGTTAGTCATTTAGCAAACATCAATAAAACTTCACGTTGCAGTTTTTTTTTTACATGTTCTCTGATCGTGTCGATAGTTGACGCTGTGATACAAGTAATTTAATTTGAATGTTCCAAAAAACTATACCTAAGTTTGATTGAGGCCTTGAGGATTTCACTATAACAGTTCCCTAACCTTTACGGGGTTAGTTGACACTTTCTGTCAACTTTGTTATTACGAACCTCTACGGGACAACTAAAGGTGAAAATGACATTGGGATGTTAGGATTGTATTTAGGGGCTACCTACGTAAAGAGACTTCTACAAAGGGGATGATTTAGGTATGGTTGGTGAAAACGGGCATAATAATAATGTCAATTTTGATCGTCATGTATCTATTGAATGAATAAGTAATTATGGGAAACCGTTACCGCGAGGTCTCAGTTCGGGGCGAACCACTAGTTATAAATAAGTTAATGTTCTCAAAATACGTTACCTACGATTTTAAATCAAAGCGACAGTGACAGTGAATTGTCGGATTCCATCATCATCAGTGCAAATGCTCAGACGCAAGAACAGAGAAATACTCAAATCAAACCATCAACAATAAATGTACCAAACAAAAATGTAACTCTCTCTATCAATAATTGGACCAATGTTTCGAATGTTAACTTTTACTTTTAATTGTCATTATTTTTAATAAATGCTTATCTCATATTATTATTGTGTTAATTTTTTCGCAAATGGTACGAAAAGTAGAGTATTTTCCTCGGTGATAAAGCTGTCTTAGTCTTGGGTGAACTTAAATCCCTCGCTACACTCAGGACTCGTCTTAAATCCCTCGCTTCGCTCGTGATTTAAGTTTTTAACGGCGGGATCTTCGACATCGACCTATTTTTGATTGAATCGTATACAATGAAATATTCTTTGTTTTGATCGGTTAAAAATATATGTTGTAGTATAATGTATGTTCTTAATTCTTTTGTGGTTCAAAACTCTATATTTACAACTTCACTCGATCAAAAATAATTTCGAAAACAGTGTAATTTTTATCGTTTTTCAGGTCGGGTTCATAGAATATTAAAGTTAGACTAAAATAACAAATTTCATAAAATAGGCAAACACTTTTAGAAGATTCTTTTCTGGTTACTTTTTCTCTAAAAAATTTGTATTTTTTTAATCACGACGTTTTTACTTTTTATATAACAAAGTGGCTCGTGCGCTTCACTTCAGTAGCCCGCAAAGTATCATCGAGGTAGGACGTATCGCTTTCGTTGGCTCGCTACGATCCCCCCCCCCCCGCTGATCAAGCGATCTATTGCATAGATACCTATTATTTTCATTCCGTATTCATTTATCATAGATTAAATCAAATCAGAGTGTTAATATTGTTGTAATTTTTAGTATTTATTAATAAATCTGTAAATATTAGTATGATAGGTTTTAGGTTTAGATTCTTATTGTATAGTTCTTCTTGTATAGATAAAGTAATATAAGAATGATATAATAAGGTAAATATGGGGAATAAAAATGGAAGAAAGAACAAAATATCTTGATTTAAATTACGAAAACTTTCGAAATTTTATCTGGGGTTCAGTGCTAATAAAAGAGGTGACCATCGTCAAAATAAGAAAAAAAGGCGGCCATTTTCTTTTTTTTTTGTTATTGGGCCGATTTCTTTCAAAATTGATATCTGGGGTTCCCACTTCCCCTAGTGCTAATAAAAGAGGTATCCATCGTCAAAATAAGAAAAAGTGGCGGTCACTTTTTTTTTGTTATGGGACCGATTTCTTTCAAAATCGATATCTGAGGATCTCCGTGCTCATAGCAGTGGTAATCAATGTCAAAATTAGAAAAACGGAAAAGTTTTTCCCTAACCTATTTGGGACGAAGTTCCTTAGACATTTTTTTGTTATTGGACCGATTTATTTCTAACTCGATATCTGGGGTTTCCTGTGCTTATTAATAGGTAACCATCGTCAAAATAATAAAAAGTGGTGGCCATTTTTTTTTCTTGTTATGGGACCGATTTCTTTCAAAATTGATATCTGAGGATCCCCGTGCTCATAGCAGTGGTAACCGATGTCAAAATTAGAAAAATAGAATAGTTTTTCCTTAACCTGTTTGGGACGAAGTTCCTTGGCCATTTTTTTTGTTATTGGACCTATTTTTTTCAAACTCGATATCTGGGGTTCCCTGTGCTTATAAAATAGTAACCGTTGCCAAAATGTCGGCTATTTTCTTTTTTATGTTATTGGACCGATTTCTTTCGAAATCCGTATCTGGGGATCCTTGTACTCATAAACGCGGTAACCAATGTCGAAAATAGAAAAATGGAAAAGTTTTTCCCTAACCTATTTGGGACGAAGTTCCTTAGACATTTTTTTGTTATTGGACCGATTTATTTCTAACTCGATATCTGGGGTTTCCTGTGCGTCACTGTGGCGGTCACTTTTATTTTGTTATTGGACCAATTTCTTTCAAAATTGATATCTGGGGTTCCCAGTGCTTAATAACAGAGGTATCCATCGTCAAAATAAGAAAAATTGGCGGCCATTTTTTTTTTTGTTATTAGACCAATTTCTTTCAAAATTGATATCTGGGGTTCCCAGTGCTAATAAAAGTGGTAACCATCATCAAAATAAGAAAAAAAGACGGTTATTTTCTTTTTCTTTGTTATTGGACCGATTTCTTTCAAAATTGATATCTGGGGTTCCCAGTGCTAATAAAAGAGGTAACCATCGTCAAAATAAGAAAAAGTGGCGGCCAGTTTTTTTTGTTATTAGACCAATTTCTTTCAAGATTAATATCTGGGGTTCCCAGTGCTAATAAAAGTGGTAACCATCATCAAAATAAGAAAAAAAGGCGGTTATTTTCTTTTTCTTTGTTATTGGACCGATTTCTTTCAAAATTGATATCTGGGGTTCCCAGTGCTAATAAAAGAGGTAACCATCGTCAAAATAAGAAAAAGTGGCGGCCATTTTTTTTTTGTTATTAGACCAATTTCTTTCAAAATTGATATCTGGGGTTCCCAGTGCTAATAAAAGCGGTAACCATCATCAAAATAAGAAAAAAAGGCGATTATTTTCTTTTTCTTTGTTATTGGACCGATTTCTTTCAAAATTGATATCTGGGGTTTCCAGTGCTAATAAAAGAGGTAACCATCGTCAAAATAAGAAAAAAAGGCGGACATTTTCTTTTTCTTTGTTATTGTACCGATTTCTTTCAAAATTGATATTTGGGGTTCCCAGTGCTAATAAAATAGGTATCCATCGTCAAAATAAGAAAAAGTTGCGGCCATTTTATTTATTTTTGTAAATGGATCGATTTCTTTCAAAATCAATATCAGAGATTCATCATGCTCATGAAAGAGTTCGCCGTCGTCAAAATTAGAAAAAGTGTCGGCAATTTTTTTTGATACTATAAACATTTGTCAAATATTAAATAGGTGTTTTTATTATTCTCTGCTATTCCGATAAGGAATTTCATCCCAAATAGGTTGGGGGAACAACTTTTCCACTTTTTTTTGTTCGGACAAGGTTACCACTGTGTCATAACAGTGGTAACCGTTGCCAAAACTTGCCCAGGGATCTTCAGATATCGATTTTGAAAGAAATCAGTCACATAACAAGAAAAAATAAAATGGCCGCCACTTTTTCTAGTTTTGACAATAGTTACCACTGTAATGAGCACAGAGATCAGATATCGATTTAGAAAGAAATCGGCCCCATATTAAGAACAAAAATGGCCGCCACTTTTTCTTGGACAATTGTTACCGCTTTTATGAGTACAAGGATCTCCAGATACGGATTTTGAAAGAAATCGGTCCAATAACATAAAAAAGAAAATGGCCGAAATTTTGGCAACGGTTACTATTTTATAAGCACAGGGAACCCCAGATATCGAGTTTGAAAAAAATCGGTCCAATAACAAAAAAAATGGCCAAGGAACTTCGTCCCAAACAGGTTAAGGAAAAACTATTCTATTTTTCTAATTTTGACATCGGTTACCACTGCTATGAGCACGGGGATCCTCAGATATCAATTTTGAAAGAAATCGGTCCCATAACAAGAAAAAAAAAATGGCCACCACTTTTTATTATTTTGACGATGACTACCTATTAATAAGCACAGGAAACCCCAGATATCGAGTTAGAAATAAATCGGTCCAATAACAAAAAAATGTCTAAGGTTCTTCGTCCCAAATAGGTTAGGGAAAAACTTTTCCATTTTTCTAATTTCGACATTGGTTACCACTGCTATGAGCACGGAGATCCTCAGATATCGATTTTGAAAGAGTTCGGTCCCATAACAAGAAAAAAGAATATGGCCACCACTTTTTCTAATTTGACGATGGTTACCGCTTTTATTAGTACAAGGATCCCCAGATATGGATTTTGAAAGAAATCGGCCCAATAACAAAAAAAGAGAAAATGGCCGACATTTTGGCAACGGGTACGTATTTTATAAGTACAGGGAACCCCCATATCGAGTTTGAAAGAAATAACAAAAAAAAACAAAAAAAAAAGTAGGTAAATGTACCTATGTACGTAATATGTCAAATAACAATCAAACTTACATAATATAAATGTATGAATAAAAAATAAAATAAATGTTTCTAAAACTTACAACTGTCCCTATACTGTTAGGTACAATAAAGTTATTTAATCTATGATGTAAAATTTGGGGTGAGCGAGTTCATTTGAAAAGCGCCTACGCGCACCTCCCCGCGCGGGGACTGAGGTGGCTCTAAATGCCTACTGCGCCCGGAGATCCTGCCCTCCTCGAGTCCTTCGTTACGCTCGCGATTTAAATCGTCACCCGCGACAGAAGACACTGCTTTATCCCCTTGGTTAATAATCTACTATTATATTATAATCTATTCTATTTTATTCTTCTTTATCAACCGATAGACGTCCACTGCTGGACTCTTGCATGGACTTCCACAGGCTTCGGTCTTGCGCCGCCTGAATAAAGCTGCTCCCTGCGACTCGTTTGATGTCGTCGGTCCACCTAGTGGGAGTCTGCCAACACTGCGGTTCCCGGTGCGGGGTCGCCACACTAGCACCTTGGGATCCCAACGACCATCAGCTCTTCGAACCATGTGCCTCGCCCATTTCCAGTTCAGTTTCGCGACTCGCTGAGCTATGTCGGTGACCTTGGTTCTCCTACGGATCTCCTCATGTCTGATTCAATCCCGCAGGGACGCTCCCAAACATAGCCCTCTCCATCCCCCGCTAAGCGACCCTGAGCCTACTTAAATACTATGTCTCGGTTAGTTACAATGTAATTATGTAAGTACCTACCTAGTACTTAGTATTTCCATACTTCCTAAAAAATGTATTTCATAGTTCTTTCTATTTCATTGTAGTTTTAATCGACTTTGACACAGGATATAAGGCAATCTAATGAGGTATTAGAGCCGTAGTGTAAAAAACTTAATAAGTAAGTACCTAATACATCAAGGTTAACATCGCAAGATGAGCTCAGTTTGTCGTTTGATCGTGTGTCGAGTGTTCATACAATAATAATGATTGCCGCCGGGTTCACACTTGTAGGATTATTGCTCTCATGCAACGGGCAAGAAGCGGCAAGAGCGCTAGCTAACAACCTCGCGCGAAATCCGATATTGCAACTGGCATCGCAAACGTCAGGAGAAGTGCTAGCGAACGCCGCGGGTTCTATCGCCGAATTTCCCATCGCCATCGCCCGGGCTGCCGGCGCACTAGACTACACCTTCCCATTTCGCGGGAACCCCAAAAATTTGGTGGACTATGCCGATAAATTAGTCTTTGAATATCGCTCCAATGCGAACAACGAGGACGTCAACCTTAGTATCGCTGATCTCATCACGAAATATGGATACAGAGTGGAAAAACACGCCGTTCACACCGAGGACGGCTACAAACTCCACATGTTCAGGATACCGAGCAACGGCTCCGTGGTGTTCCTTATGCACGGCTTGGAAGGGAGCGCTGACGACTTCGTCCTGAACGGCCCGGAAATTGGACTCGCTTATCTCCTAGCCGATGAAGGCTATGACGTCTGGATGGGAAACGCCCGGGGAAACAAACATTCACGGCATCACAAGCACCTCACACCTTCCGATTCAGAATTTTGGGACTTTTCGTGGCACGAAATCGGATACTACGATCTGCCGGCTATGATAGATCATGCGCTCCAGATTAGTCATTCCGATACGCTGAAGTACATCGGTCATTCTCAGGGGACTACGGTTTTCTTCGTAATGGCCTCAGAGAGGCCTCAGTACAACGACAAAGTTACCCTCATGGTGGCGCTGTCTCCGGTGGCGTACATGGCACACGTGAAATCTCCGTTGGTGCGCCTGCTAGCGCCGGGAACTCTTGTTATCCAAGGCGCGCTGCAGAGTTTAGGCATGCACGAGTTTTTGCCGGACAATGCGCTGTTGAGGCCACTAAAACTGCTGATGTGCGGTGTCGGGCCGCTAGCGGATATTGTGTGCAGTAATATCGTGTTTTTAATCGTCGGCTTTGACTTGGAGCAACTCAACATGACCACTCTGGCCGTTATGTTGGGCCACATGCCGTCCGGCGCTTCGGTGAAACAGTTCGCGCATTACGGCCAGGGTGTCGTGTCGGGCGAGTTCCGGCAGTTCGATTTGGGTACCCAGGGGAACATGGAGAGGTACGGCTCGATGACGCCGCCAAGGTATGCGCTGGAGCGCGTCCGGGCCCCAGTTTCGCTGTTCTACAGCGACGCGGACTGGCTGGCGCACCCCGCCGACGTGGACCGGTTGTACAACGAGTTGCAAAACGCCGTGGACATCCACAAGGTTCCGTACGAAAACTTCAACCATTTAGATTTTTTGTTGGCGAAAGACTTTAAAAGGCTGATTTACAAAAGATTACGGAAATTGCTGTCGTTATTTTAATAACTGAAACTTATATTTAAGCACGTGTTTAGTGGGGTTATCAAATAAAATCTAAAAAATGAGCATATTAAATTATGTCTATTGAAGAAATACCTATAGTATCTATTATTTATATTTTATCTATTAAAACAATCATGGACGCTCTGAATTTCTCCTATTATAGCTAGGTATGTGACCCTCAATGCGCGGATGTCATCAGCGGACGGAAAATTTAAGCCCTAAAGTATCACTATCAAGATTTCATCATCATCAGCCTATTACAATCCATTGCAAGACTGTCCTCATTCATTCAGTCGTTCACCTTTACCGATCGTTAGCACACTACAGCTGTGCACAGGTCTCTACTCGAATGTAAAGGGTTTATACCATAGCCTACCACGCTGGCTCCGGAAATGTCAGATATGCTTGCCTGGGGTCAAACCCACGACCCCCTGAAAAGGAGGCCGAATTCTAAGCTATATTACCGCAGTAGAAATAGGTAGGTATGGCAGTTTTAAGATCCTTACTAATATTATAAATGCGAAAGTGTGTTTGTTTGTTGGTTTTTCCTTCAATCACGTCGCAAAGGCCAACAGAGCAACGGATTGACATAAATTTTTGCATGGTTGTAGTTGAAGACTTGGAAAGTGACATAGCCTACCTAGGGCTCCCGCGGGAATTTTAAAGATTTAATTCACGCAAACAAAGTCGCGGGCATCAGCTACCTAGTAGGTAATTTTATAATTCTAATCTCTAATGGTTCCGGAATATAAGATCGCAAAACGGTCCGTATAACAAGTAAAAACAAGTAGTTCTGCGAGAAGGCTTATAGTCATCATCATCATCATCAGCAACCCATCAACGGCTCACTACTGAGTGCAGGTCTCCTCTCAGAGAAGGGTTATAGGCCATAGTCCACGACGCAGGCCCAATGCGAATTGACGGACTTCACACACCTTCAAGAACATTATGAAGAACTCTCAGGTGTGCAGGTTTTCTCACGATGTTTTCCTTCACCGTTAAAGCAAGTGATATTTAATTGCTTAAACGCACTTGACTCCGAATATTCAGAGGTGTCAGACCCGGGATCGAACCTGCTACCCCCCGAATAGGAAACCACAGTCCCAACCACTAGGCTATCACTGCTTAAATATAGTTTGTGTTACTTATTACCGTTTATAGGTTAGAGGTTTATAGGTACTTTATAAGATCATTAATGTAATTTTTTATTTATAATATCAGACAAGTGCTCAATTAATTGGAATAAAAAAGATCTATTGTATAGAAAATCAGCGAGGACACTGATGCGTTCTACTTATAAGTAAGTAAGTATATGAAGCTCACGCAATGCGAAGATATTACGTATGTAGGTACAATATTATCTACCTACTTAGGTACTGAAATACTTGATTTTTATTGAGGAGGGCTAAGAGTCAATATAAAGTGAAGACTGAAGACCAAAATCTTCGAACAGCGCGTGAATCGCCTATAACTATGTAACCAAAAAGTCGCTTAGTGTGGGCCTTGAAGGCTCAGGGTCACTTAGCGGGCGATGGAGAGAGCTATGCTCGGAGTAAGTATATCTACCTGCGATACCAAATCAGAAATGAAGAATACTTCTACCTTAAGAGAGTCAAACTTACCGCCATAGCTCAGCGAGTTGCAAAGCTGAAGTGGAAATGGGCGGGGCACGTAGTACGACGATCTGATACCCGTTGGGGTCCTATGGTGCTGGAGTGGCGAGCCCGCACCAGACAGTGCAGTGTTGGCAGACCCCCCATTAGGTGGACCAACGATATCAAACGAGTCGCAGGGAGCTGTTGGATACAAATGACGCAAGACCGACCTGTGAGAGTTCATGCAAGTGACCTTTGTCCAGTATGGACGTCTATCGGTTGATAGAGCAGTTTAATAAAAATTACGTTATTAAACTACAACAAGGATTTCTTGTTAGGGTTCCGTACTCAAAGGGTGTCAACAGGACCCTTTTACTAAGCCTCTGTTGTCCGTCCATCCGGCTGTCATGTCAGTCCGCTGCAGTTCCTATCCTATGAACCGTAATAGGTAGATATACCTTGTACCTACTTGAAATTTTAACAAAATGCGTGTATTTCTATTGCTGTCATCAGTTACGTAGGTAGAGAGGTAGGTACTTATTAGAGATCTAATAAATTATTATTTTGCACCGATGAAACTTTATTAGCTAAGTTTACTATTTTTATTGACACAGTACCTACAAATAAAATTACCTGATTGTGTTATTTTAAAATCATAAAGGTGTTTACACATACACGTGTACCTAATGCTTCGTTGCTTTGTGGTTAGCTTATCTGCTTGTGGATCATACAGTCTCGGGTTCGAGTCCTCGCTTAGGGCGCAGGTATTTACCTGCTAACTACCGTCTACCATATTATGTTACCTGCTAATACTTAGCTTGTTCGACTGCAGGTGACGAGATCCCGGGTTCGATTCCTGGGTCAGCCCAAAAAATGTATTTAAATTATCTGTCAAAAAATGTGTTTGATTTATCTGTCAAAAGATGTATTTGATTTTCTGTCAAAAAATCAGTACTAGCCTGGAGTTGGCGAAGTTGGCAGTGCACCCCCGTGCCACGATTGAGCTCGTAAAGCCGTCGGTCGGTCCTGCGCCTGATCTTTCCCCGATCGTATCGGATTACCGTCCTGCGGACTATGAGAGTGAGGGAATAGAGGGTGCACCTGTGTTTTGTACAAACAAACAAACCTGTGACAAAGTAGGCTTATGGCCTTCTAATTGCGCCAGTGGAATTATCATCTTCACAGGTTTACATAAAAATCTTTACTTGAAAGAGACCAGCTTAAGAAATTAATCAAAATACTGAGTTGGACGTGAGTTACTCACAAATTAGTCGATATTTTGATTAATTTCTTAAACTGGACACTTTCAAGTAAAGATTTTTATATAAACCTGAGAAGATGATACTGCCATTGTCGCAATTAGAATGTCATAAGCCTACTTTGTCGTATTAGTTTACAAATTGCGAAAAACCAAATTAAATTTGAATTTCGCGGACAGAACCGTTTCTTCCACCTTAAGTAAATTAATTTAAAGTTAATTCAACGTTTCTAAAACGAACCGCTAAAGTGTGGAATTCTATTCCGGCGCGTTGACCGTGCTTCCTGCCACTTAGAGCACCTTCAATCAAGGCAAAGGCACAGGCAAAGGTGAATACTGAATAGGCATTTTTGGTCAGCGCAACTTTGCTGCGCTACTGTGTGATTGAAGGACTAACCAGCAAACTTACTTTCGCATTTATAATAAATACTGTAGCCTCTAGGCTACAGCATTTATTATAGTCTGTAGAGATTTAGTGGAGTATCAGTCAGGTGTGTAACGACCTTAACAAAACGCCTTGCAACATTTAATTACTATAATACAATATTGGATTGACAGTTAGTTTATCGAGCGTTCTGTATAAATTAATATGATATAGGTACTTACCCTAAAACATAAAATGCAAAAATCGTAGACATTTTGTCGGAAAATATCATTACAATTTTACATTAATATCAATGTTCAGTTTTAACAAGTACCTAAGTGTGTAAATTAAAAATTTTATTTTTAAATGCAAGCTTTTATACATCATTAGACTCTAGATATCACCTAGGATCAGAGTACTTGTTTTGTACTAATTTCAGCTCGATCAGAAACCGGGAAGTGGGTCTAATTCATCTTGCAAGATTTGACCCAAACAAACAAATAAATGAATAAACTGGCCAAGCTAAATAAAAGCTTGCAAAAACAGTCATTTATTAAGTAGTTATATTGGACCCTAAACAATAAGTCTTTATGAACATCCCAAGTCAAAGACGTTATAAAATCTCTGGGGAGCTCTACAACTTACTGAGCGCATTTTCAGAAAATCAAAATAAACCTACTCGTAACTACACTCACTAGTCACTACGTCATTAGCATTACGCCCAAGTATCAATTACCTGTTGCTGCTTGCTATTTCACATGAATTTAGGATTTAAAAAATAATAAATAACTAAGCTATGTATTACCTAAACTACGTCCGCACAGACGAATCGAATCGCACAGCTGTATCGAATTTCGTCAAGATACGTTCAGTGTTTAAGCCGTGACAATATATAAGTAACAGATAGACAAACACATACTTACCTATACGAGTAGATTCTAGTAAATATACCTAGTTAAGCATAGCATGGAGGTATCAACAAGTGAAAAAATTAAGTGAAACCAAAACCAGCGAACCGACCTAGTTTATACAATTTATTTTAATTCAAAACATATTTTTCTGCAGCCCAACAACAGAGAGCTGAATTTGCAAAAGTATCGTATAAAAAGTGTGTGCTCGCGACGCAGGGCACAGTCGCCGCACACGCACACCATGAGGGCTGTCTACGTGTTGCTCTGCCTCGCTCTGGCGCGCCACGCCGCCGCCAGCATCTTCCGCCACCAGCCGCGCCCTCTCGCGGACGGCCTGGTCGTCCAGCCGCTCGACTACGTCGACCAGCCCTACGTCAAGGAAAAGATGCGCTTCCGAACACTCGGGGACTCCTCCGAAGAGACCAAGGATCGCTACGACGACCTGAGCGACTACGCGTCACCCCTCCGATCCATCGACAGAAACTGGATCTCCCCGGTCGTCGCGCCGGGCGAAGCGACCCCCTACGGCGACGTCATCTCCTGGCACGGCGTCGAACTAGCGACCGGCCCGAAGTCGCCCGTCCACGACAAAAAGGATATCGAACGAATCTTCTACGACGCGTACAAAGTCATGCAACACGTCAGCGAGGAAGACAAGAAGAAGATTCACGACGCCTTTGAGACAACCGCCGTGGCCGCCAACGAGGATGTCCACCTGAACGCGACGCAACTGTTCAAGAAGCACGGATACAGCGTCGAAGAACATGTCGTGAAGACTGACGACGGCTACTGGCTCACCCTGTTCCGCATCCTGCCCAAACAAGTATCATTCGACGAGAAACCGCGTCCCGTCGTGTTTCTGATGCACGGATTCATGGGCAGCGCTGACGAGTGGCTACTGACGGGCCCCGAGAAGTCGCTCGCCTACTTGCTCACGGATGCCGGATACGACGTGTGGCTCGGCAACGTCCGCGGAACGACGTACTCCCGCCATCACGCCAGCAAGCACGAATCTCACCCCGACTTCTGGCACTTCAGCATCGACGAAATCGCCCTTCACGACTTGCCCGCGATGATCAACTACACACTCAAAACGTCAGGACACAAGAAGCTCCACTACATCGGTTACTCTCAGGGCACTACAGTATTCTTCGCTTGGGCTGCGTCTCGACCTGAGAGCGTAGACAAAATCGCATCGATGCACGCCCTCGCCCCGATGGTCTACATGACGCACGTGCGCAGCCCTCTGATGCGAATGATCGCGCCGAGCAGCCACTTCTACGAGCGCATCACCGAGGAGCTCGGACACGCCGAGTTCAAACCCAGCAAGGAGCTCATACACACAGCCGGCGGAAACATGTGCGAGAAGGAGATCGGATGCGAACACGTGTGCTCGAACACGAACTTCGTCACGGCCGGCGTCGACACCGCCGGAACCGTCCCGGATCTGTTCCCTGTGATCGTCAGCCACTTGCCCGGCGGAGCTTCCGTGAGGCAGATCAAGCACTTCGGACAGGCGGTGGCGTCCCACGAGTTCAGAAAGTACGACTACGGCGTCGACATCAACACGAAGATATACGGTCACCGTCAGCCGCCTAAGTACGAAATGACCGAGGTCAAGGTACCAGTGACTCTCTACTACAGCGAAGAGGACTGGCTGGTGCATCCGAAGGACGTGGAGCGGCTACACAAGGAGCTCCCTGACGTCAGAGGCGCCTACAAGGTCTCGGAAAAGCATTTCAGTCATCTGGACTTCCAGTTCTCTAAGAAAGCCCCCGAAGTAGTATACAAGTGGGTGATTGAATCGATCAAGAAGACCATACAATAGGAACGTAATAGATCGTGATAATTATTATTTATTGTATTGTTGTTAGCGTAATGTATTTGTATTACTTAATTCTATGAATTATTATTAGAATAAATTAACGGTTGCATAATTTATATTTATCCGTCCATCTAATAAAGAGGATTTCATAATTTACTTTTGTTTTTTGTATGCCTATAGATTTTTTGTATGCCCACAGAGAACATTAGAAGCATATAGACTAAGTATATCTGAATCTACTAATTTATCTCAGGAATTTTCATGGAATTTTGATGTTTTGACAGGTTTTGTATAAAAATCCATCAAAAAATTAGTTTTTTTGTGAGAGACCAATGGAGGTATACATATATTAAGATCTACACGGCAGTATAAAATATATAGAAAATACCTAAGTACTTTCCTAAATACTTTTCCTCATCCTTCCAAATCCTTCCATATTAGACTAGGTTCTTACGGTAGGAAGTAAATAAGTCTATGACTAGGTTAGACTAGTTTAGTTAGGTTTAGACCCATGTAAATAGGAAGTACCTACTTAGGTACAACCGTAAACGTAAAGAACGTAGTCGTAATTCCTAGGTCCATGTATTAAGAGTATTACTTACCGTGGTACAGCAAGGGTACAACCTTCTTGGGTACAACCATGTAGTATACAACTATAATAAGTATAAGCCGTGTCAATAAAGAAAGGAATCTGAAATGGCGGCTTGTACTTGTAATGACAGGCACAGGTTGGACCGTCAGCAAAAAACGAAGCGAAGCTGGGCTGCTATATGTGTAGCTATACAGACACACATTGTATGTTTATATTACTTATTTAGTGTTTGTGTTGATACCTTATTCATTTATATACCTATATTATGTTATTAAATATACCTATATATTACTATTGAATTATATAGTTAGCACATGTTTAATATCTCTAGGTATTTATTTATTTCTTGTTATCTTTAAGTCCTCTAACTTATCTTGTATGTTTCGCGTCAGGTCGCAACGTATTTTATATTTCTTCTTCAAAATATTTTGTAACATTATATATACGATTTCACCCTCATCACTTCGAAGAATCTTTCCTCGTTTCGCGTAAACGCTCATTAAATTAAAGCTCATTTTTTAAACGTAAGATTATATAACAATAACAACGAAAAAACTTAACAGAAAACAAGACAAAGAACAGTAACAAAAACACAGTGTGCAAGCAGATACAGACTGATAATTTTTTTGCGTGCTGTAACGACGTGTGCGAGTGAGAGGGAATGATTAGCGACGCCATTTACAATTCCTTTCTTTAATGACACGGGTTATACTTATACTAATTATTTATTTACCATGTACCACGTAATATATAAATATATAAAAGGAAAGGTGGCTGACTGACTGATCTATCAACGCACAGCTCAAACCACTGGACGGATCGAGCTGAAATTTAGTCATAGGTAGGCATCCGCTAAAGTTCAACCTCTAATGGGATAAAAGAGGGGTTTAAAAATCGAACTTAACATGAGCGAAGTCGCGGGAAAAAGCTAGTCACGTAGACTTCGGCACGGTGTTTGTGTGTGTGCGACTAGAAAATGCTGTGCAATAGCTTTACCGCGGCAGTCCCCGAGTGCCACACGTATTTTTTATTTTGCCAATTGTGTAGCTAGGTTCCTCCTATTACCTACCATGTGAAAACTTAATTTATAAAATCAAGCCTTAATCTAGTCTCAAATCAACGATCATAAATCATAATTCATAACGTTCGACTAGCAAAAGCCGCAAAGCTTTCGATTTTCCCTTTTTTAGACGTTGGCTCTGACGTCAACTCATAGACGAATTATATTGAGGTTGAATAATTGTCAAAGCGTCAACTCTACTCGCTGCCTGCTTTCAGGAGTAGAGACGCACGTAGTCGCAAATCCTAGTTCCATGAGAGACGCCGGGTTACGTTTAACTAAAGAATTTTGCGACAGACGTTTTATAGGTACGATTTCTGTCAAAGCAGCAGCAAACTCAGGGGGTCTATCGCGTAATTTTTTCTCAGTCCTTAAAGGACTGCATCAATGTCAAAATAGGATTTTGGGCTTCCCCTATTGGCAAAACCATGTTTTGACATTGGAATCACTGGAATAGTCCTTTATGGACACCGATAAAAGTTACGCGATCGCCACACTGGGTTAAAAGGACAACCTGGCGTTTCTGCAAGCGGGCCTTACAGTGCGCCTGATGCTGATGACGTCACTAATTTTCAGTATTGAAAATGCACCTCTCGCGCTTTTCCGCCACTATCGCAGTCGTGTGTGATCTCCTTTAAATTAAATGGCGCCAATACATGCCGGCGATCCTCGGCGATTAAAAATAGTGCCACTAAATGTCACAATGTCACAAAACGTTCCAATTTCGAACGGCAAACAAACGATAGTATGTATTCATGTCGTTCGCAAAACTTCAATTTTGTATTATTGTGAATTATATTAAACCCTTCTATTCTTTCGCGCCGCGTGAATTGGAAGTGCAAAATGCTTTGAAATTAGCGGTGAAGTAGCTAGAGCGCTGGTGGGGATCTTTGAGGAGGTACCTACTCGATAAAAGCGGGAAATTCGAACCTATTTACCCTACTCCGTTTTCCTTAGACCTGTCAACCGGTAATCGGTGGTGGATTTGTGGATTTAACACTTTCATGCGAGCATATCAAAAATTTAGCTTGTGCGATTTCACACATCTTTTTTTCATACAAACGGAAGCGGCGTTTAGTGAAGTTCTAGTAACATCAGTTAAGTATTATTGCACTGACCTTACAAAGTGACGTATAGTGCATTTTATGTAGTGACTCTGCAAATAGTACTAGAACGGAGAGCCATCAAAGATGCCAAAAAATCGGTGCGTTGTAGCACTAGAATTTTGAAAGTTCGCTACGTCGTGGCACAGCAACCCTGCTCTTAGCTATTAGTATGGCCAGACGCCGCACCATAACGTTGTGCTCAATAAACCAAGTTTTCGCTGGACGATAATATGTTGTGCCTCAGCAACCCTGCCAATAATTTTCGTATATATACGTTGCTTGCATGAACGTGTTAAGGTGGTACATAGCACACATAGCATGTATTTTTGGATTACAATCCCATGGGCTGATGGAATAATATATCTAACTACTCGTAATTACAGGTGCACCATCTTTGTAGGTATATAATATCTGAATGAGGTGTTAATGAGTTTCTACTCTTATCACTGTCTCTTGCATGGACTTTCACAAGGCCTCTTGCGAGGCCTGTAACCAGTGGCTCCCTGCGACTCGTCTGTAGTCGTCAGTTTTATAATAATGCGCATTCTGATACCCAGGTTCGGACTTTGGGACCCCAACGACCATTAGCTCTTCGAACTATGTGCTCCGCCCACTTCCACTTTAGCTTCGCGACTCGCTGAACTATGTCGTTAACTTTAGTTCTGTTCGAAGACTTTGGTCTTCAATAAAATAAAATTCAATTCAATCAATTTGATCAAAAACATTTGAACAATCGAATTTGGACAAGACATCTCGAAGCTAAATAGTATTAACTAATTATTTGGTATTGTTAAGTAGTGCAGTGATGGTCTAGCGCAGAGGCTCCCAAAGTTTTTTTATCACACCTCCCTACTGCGTAAAATGAAAATGTCCACGCTCCCCCTCCGTGCAGCAAGTGGAATCGTCATACCTAATTCTAAAATACATAGAAGTCATAACTCATAAACATAAAGATAATTAAGTCCAAAAATATTTATTAGATCGTTTTACACTAAAAATATTGTTTTTAAACACTTTTGATGAAGAGTCAACGTGACGGTTGATCTTGCATGTTTTAACAAGATTTCCATTTCTGGGTTCAATAAAAGAAAGTGCACAAATAAAGATCGCTAGCAGATATTGCTATGCAGAGCGCACCTGAGTGCCGCCCCCCCCTTTCCATGTCTTCGCGCCTCCCTAGTGTGGCACGCCCCCCACTTTGAAAATCAATGGTCTAGCGGTTAGGACTGTGGGCTCCTATCGGGGGGTCGCGGGTTCGATCCCGGGTACTCACGTCTGACTTTTCGATGTAACGTGTGTTTAAGAAATTAAATATCACAATATGCTTTAACGGTAAAGTAAAACATCGTGAGGAAACCTGCACACCAGAGAGTTTTCACGATAATCTCGAAGGTGTGTGAAATCCGCCAATTCGCATTGGGCCAGCGTGGTGGACTATAGTAGTGAGCCGTTGATGGGTTGCTGGTGATGACGATGATGAAATCCTAGTTACACTAGCGGCACGCTATGATGGCCGGTTTGACACATTACAATAGTGATGTGGAATGTCAATTTATTCTCGAACAAAAAACAATTAAGTTTTGTTTTTGTACCTGATTAAATAGGTTTAATAAAACAAAAATGTATATGTTTATTTAATTTATTTGAACGAACTGAATATTTGAATGAAAATGAATATACATACTTTATATGCACACAAGAAACATATGAATACAAAAGATACCAAAAAAGGTGCCACAAAAGGCCATAATTAATCAGATTCGTCCATACTACTATTTTCACTGTCGTCACTGCTATCATCACCTACATTAATAATTATATGTTCGTTTTCTATAATATTATCTATTTTCACATCTCTTTCATAATCTTTCCCTAAAGAACTTTCCCCACCGAAGAATAATCCAGCTTCCTTCAGTGAATGCACCAACTTTTTTCTTGTTGGATACTCCTTCTGTAAATAGTAGCCGTAAACATGTCTTCGGATAGCATCGGCATCAAAGCTATCGATGCCTACGACTGGTTTTGCTCGTTTTCTCTTTTTTGGTGTGTGAAGTTTATTTTCTTCTGTGCCAGTCTCGCCATATTTTTTTTTAGTTATCCGTCTAACAGTTCGTTGTCCAATATTAAGCGCATCAGCTACGCGTTCAACCACTGACGTTATAGGTAAAATTGGCCCTCCATTTTGAGCTTCACGATCGAAATAGTTACGAAGGCGTATTACGAACTCACGTGTCTGACTATTTAGAACAGTTCTCTGCGTACGTTCGGTCATATCGACGAAATCCACAACAAAGGGCTTGAACAGAGTCCAAATTAACGAGCAAGGGTCAACAGTAATGCAGTATCAATATTTGAAATCCAAAGCCAGGTCAAAACTATATCACAATCGCATTGCACTGACAGTTTATACTTTTCGAAGCAACGTCAATTCGAAACTGCTTTGTTTTGCATTGAGCATTGACGCGAGTTTGCCGGAGGTAGTAGTTGTGCTAGCCAGCGATCCTATGTGACGATCGTATTAGATTCCATTTTTAAAAATTTTCAACTTAGAAAACCAAATGCCGAGTTGTGGTATATATCATATAAAAATAAAAATTTTACCTTTTGTATGAAACAGCTGATATTTTTTTGCGATTTCAGAGGTTTGTCCACATAGTGAAAATTGTTCATATTCACAAGTACATTCACCCCTTAAATGGTGCAAACTGATTTTTCTACACTTGTATACATTTTAGAAATCAATTTAATAAATAAATTTTGAGTCCTAAACCTAAAACTACATTCGATAAAATTTATGAATCTCTGCACATCACTATCGTCAATAAAGTAATACAATTATTTCCTTCAAAGTCGTTATCAATTAATACGGAACTTCATGAGCGGACAAACGTCAAACCGGCCATCATAGCGTGCCGCTAGTTTAAGTACCTACCGAATAAAAAAATTGGTTCTCTGTAAAGCCGGTTTACGGACGACAGCTTTACGTGATAACGTCGTCATAAAGAAACATTGATGATACTTTTATGAATTGAATTGAATTATTATCACTGAATTATCATTATTTTGTATAATACAAAGGAGTTCATTGAAAATTACAATTATGACTGGCGGGCTATAGTCACAAGTCAACGCTTGGGCCGATCGTACCTCTCTATCGCTTGTTCCGCGCTCTCGCTTGCACGCGCAGGCTCAGGCGGAACGTGACACTTTTTCGTGCGTGCTGCCGGTGTTCATCGATTTATAAGACGTTATCACGTCAAAAAAAACAGTTTGCGAATGCACCACAGTAGTGATCTAGATTCTAGGTCTAGTCTAAATTCTCGGCTAAATCTTGAGTTATAAACTGAGACAAGCGTTCTGCTTTTATCGAGTATTATACCTATTTCATTTCCGTTTTTAACTACTACCTAGTACCTATATAGTTCTTCTATCTCGCCGTTTGGGGTTTGTTTGAGCGTGCTTTCTTGCATGCAAGAAATGAGCATGCTTTATAATGAATAGGTATACTATATAGTATAACTATAAACTATAACTATATATATAACTATATAGTATAACTTACCTTACCTGTTCGCGTAACCTGCAGGGAGAGTCCTCATAACGGACTTTGTGAGATAGAGCCACTATATTTACTTCAAAAATTCTTTTAGCTCTTGAAAAAATAGTATGAAAATGGGTAGCATAACCCGCAGTAAAGGCCAAGTCTACAGTGTTGGCAACTACTTGATGACCGGCAAAGTGCTGGGTAAGGGGCACTTCGCGAGGGTGGAGGAGGCGACGCACAGGATTATAGGAAAGAAGGTCCCGTACTTATTTCGTTATCAAACTAGTCTAAGAGCCTGTTTCACCACATTCAATTGAACTTTAACCAACGAATAAAGTTGACGTTTTTGTAAGGGCAATCTGTCATCATCAAATTCATTTGACGGTTTTACTTGAAGGTGGTGAAACAGCCTGTAGTGTCGATTTCACCGTCGAGTGACGTTTAACCGAGGAATAATAAAAATTAGGCGTTCTGACAGTTTCTGTATTGGAAATCTGCCAAAATATCAAAACGTAAAACTTGTATCTTACGTTGGTGAAATCGGCTCTAATTCGTCATCCTTTAACTCTCTGCCCACCACATCGTTCGATAATGGAAAAAAATAAGAAATTAGGTATGTAAACAAATAGAAGGCAAGAATAAGATGGACCGATGACTTGAAGACATAAATAAAAAAATTAAGTCGCACTCGGGGACTGCCGCGGTAAAGCTATTGCATAGCATTTTTTATCAACTTATGCAATTATAATATTTATGCAATATTTTTTTTGCATAATAAAAATTATGCAAAAAATAATCACACAAACAAACAAGAAAAGCGCACTGTCACTACTTCGCGAGTGAGATTCGAACCTGCGACATCATACACCATACGGTAAAGAAAGCGGCCGCTCGCCCACTGCGCCAAACAGAACTACTTGTGAACCTCTAAAATGTTGAACGCTTACTGAACAACGGTGTTAGGTTTATTTTCGTTACGGAATTTCTTGATTCGGTCGTCGCTCTCAAATTGTTTGTCCTAGTTCAAAGCCCGCGATAAAAGCTATGCAATAGCTTAAAAATCCGTGGTATGCCACACAGTGCGTTGCGTAGTAAAATCCACGGACGAGCCACAGTGCGTAGCGACACCGCAGCACTAAGTTTGTCCTTCAATTACGTCGCCACGGAGCAATACGGATCCACGTCATATTTGCATGGGTATAGTTGAGGACGTGGAGAGTGACAGAGGCTATTTTTATCTCACATAATAATACGTAAAAATTATTAAAAAAACCGACTTCAAACGCCACTGAAAAGTATAAAATAATTTCAGTTTGTGCACGTATGTTGAAGTCGGGCGGGCCTAAATAGAAACGATGAAACGAATGCGCCACGCTAGCCAAAATTTTAGTTTGTAGGTCCACCAGGCACAGAATATATTATATAATAGTACCTACTTGGTAAAGGTATGTTGGTCGGTTAAAAAATAAAAGTTTCCGCGGGTTTTCCGCAGGGAAACCTAACTCAACGAGGACAAAATCGCGGGCAACAGCTTGCATGCATCCTATGCATGTACACCTAGGTACAAAATTCACTAAAAGATATCGCTATTATAACGCAGGTCTCAAGGACGCAACTTTATGAAGGAGGCTTTACTTAAATGAGCTCTCAACGGTTAAAAATCACCAACTTTCCAACTCCGGACAGCTGTTATGAATATTTGGACGGAAAATCCAATCGACTTTATGTCGTATAAATAAATATATATTTTTTGCAATTCAGGTGGCAATCAAAATAATAGATCTAACGTGCATCAAGGAAGAGTACGCGCGCCGCAACCTGCACCGCGAGCCGCGCGTCATGGCCAAGCTGCGGCACCCCTGCATCGCGGCGCTCTACGAGACTATGATGGTGGGTGATGACGTCACAGTGGCAGCTCCGACGTGCGTCAAAGAGTACGCGCGCCGCAACCTGCACCGCGAGCCGCGCGTCATGGCCAAGCTGCGGCACCCCTGCATCGCGGCGCTCTACGAGACTATGATGGTGGGTGATGACGTCACAGTGGCAGCTCCGACGTGCGTCAAGGAGTACGCGCGCCGCAACCTGCACCGCGAGCCGCGCGTCATGGCCAAGCTGCGGCACCCCTGCATCGCGGCGCTCTACGAGACTATGATGGTGGGTGATGACGTCACAGTGGCAGCTCCGACGTGCGTCAAGGAGTACGCGCGCCGCAACCTGCACCGCGAGCCGCGCGTCATGGCCAAGCTGCGGCACCCCTGCATCGCGGCGCTCTACGAGACTATGATGGTGGGTGATGACGTCACAGTGGCAGCTCCGACGTGCGTCAAGGAGTACGCGCGCCGCTACCTGCACCGCGAGCCGCGCGTCATGGCCAAGCTGCGGCACCCCTGCATCGCGGCGCTCTACGAGACTATGATGGTGGGTGATGACGTCACAGTGGCAGCTCCGACGTGCGTCAAGGAGTACGCGCGCCGCAACCTGCACCGCGAGCCGCGCGTCATGGCCAAGCTGCGGCACCCCTGCATCGCGTCGCTCTACGAGACTATGATGGTGGGTGATGACGTCACAGTGGCAGCTCCGACGTGCGTCAAGGAGTACGCGCGCCGCAACCTGCACCGCGAGCCGCGCGTCATGGCCAAGCTGCGGCACCCCTGCATCGCGGCGCTCTACGAGACTATGATGGTGGGTGATGACGTCACAGTGGCAGCTCCGACGTGCGTCAAGGAGTACGCGCGCCGCAACCTGCACCGCGAGCCGCGCGTCATGGCCAAGCTGTTTTACAAGTGCTTTTGAATCGTCGATGAGTCTACCACTGCTTCGGAATGCCCTTCCTGCCGAGAAGAACCAGCAAGAAACTCGGCGGTTGCTCTTTTCAAAACAAGTTTACAATTCAATAGATATTAGATACAATGCTATGTACGCAGTGTTTCCACAATGAGTTCCACAAAAGCATACCTAATCATAATAATTCAACATGTTAAGACGGGCAGACAGAAAGCAGCCCCATTCCCGCCGGTGGCACACGTTCACGAGCATGCTGACCCAGCCATTGCTTCGCTCAACCATATTTGAGGGAACGTAACAACCCGCATCACATTAATAACATTAATCCGTTGTGTGCAGCACGGGCCGCGGCTGTACGTGGTGATGGAGGCGGCGGGCGGCGGCGACCTGTGCACGCACGTGCTGGCGGCGCGCGGCGCGGCGCGCGGGCTGCCCGAGCCGCGCGCGCGCGCGCTCGCCGCGCAGCTCGTGTCCGCCGTGCGGCACATGCACGCGCGCGGCGTCGTGCACCGGTGAGTGTGTCAGCCGCGCCGCGGCTGTACGTGGTGATGGAGGCGGCGGGCGGCGGCGACCTGTGCACGCACGTGCTGGCGGCGCGCGGCGCGGCGCGCGGGCTGCCCGAGCCGCGCGCGCGCGCGCTCGCCGCGCAGCTCGTGTCCGCCGTGCGGCACATGCACGCGCGCGGCGTCGTGCACCGGTGAGTGTGTCAGCACGGGCCGCGGCTGTACGTGGTGATGGAGGCGGCGGGCGGCGGCGACCTGTGCACGCACGTGCTGGCGGCGCGCGGCGCGGCGCGCGGGCTGCCCGAGCCGCGCGCGCGCGCGCTCGCCGCGCAGCTCGTGTCCGCCGTTCGGCACATGCACGCGCGCGGCGTCGTGCACCGGTGAGTGTGTCAGCACGGGCCGCGGCTGTACGTGGTGATGGAGGCGGCGGGCGGCGGCGACCTGTGCACGCACGTGCTGGCGGCGCGCGGCGCGGCGCGCGGGCTGCCCGAGCCGCGCGCGCGCGCGCTCGCCGCGCAGCTCGTGTCCGCCGTGCGGCACATGCACGAGCGCGGCGTCGTGCACCGGTGAGTGTGTCAGCACGGGCCGCGGCTGTACGTGGTGATGGAGGCGGCGGGCGGCGGCGACCTGTGCACGCACGTGCTGGCGGCGCGCGGCGCGGCGCGCGGGCTGCCCGAGCCGCGCGCGCGCGCACTCGCCGCGCAGCTCGTGTCCGCCGTGCGGCACATGCACGCGCGCGGCGTCGTGCACCGGTGAGTGTGTCAGCACGCGCCGCGGCTGTACGTGGTGATGGAGGCGGCGGGCGGCGGCGACCTGTGCACGCACGTGCTGGCGGCGCGCGGGCTGCCCGAGCCGCGCGCGCGCGCGCTCGCCGCGCAGCTCGTGTCCGCCGTGCGGCACATGCACGCGCGCGGCGTCGTGCACCGGTGAGTGTGTCAGCACGGGCCGCGGCTGTACGTGGTGATGGAGGCGGCGGGCGGCGGCGACCTGTGCACGCACGTGCTGGCGGCGCGCGGCGCGGCGCGCGGGCTGCCCGAGCCGCGCGCGCGCGCGCTCGCCGCGCAGCTCGTGTCCGCCGTGCGGCAAATGCACGCGCGCGGCGTCGTGCACCGGTGAGTGTGTCAGCACGGGCCGCGGCTGTACGTGGTGATGGAGGCGGCGGGCGGCGGCGACCTGTGCACGCACGTGCTGGCGGCGCGCGGCGCGGCGCGCGGGCTGCCCGAGCCGCGCGCGCGCGCGCTCGCCGCGCAGCTCGTGTCCGCCGTGCGGCAAATGCACGCGCGCGGCGTCGTGCACCGGTGAGTGTGTCAGCACGGGCCGCGGCTGTACGTGGTGATGGAGGCGGCGGGCGGCGGCGACCTGTGCACGCACGTGCTGGCGGCGCGCGGCGCGGCGCGCGGGCTGCCCGAGCCGCGCGCGCGCGCGCTCGCCGCGCAGCTCGTGTCCGCCGTGCGGCACATGCACGCGCGCGGCGTCGTGCACCGGTGAGTGTGTCAGCACGGGCCGCGGCTGTACGTGGTGATGGAGGCGGCGGGCGGCGGTGACCTGTGCACGCACGTGCTGGCGGCGCGCGGCGCGGCGCGCGGGCTGCCCGAGCCGCGCGCGCGCGCGCTCCCCGCGCAGCTCGTGTCCGCCGTGCGGCACATGCACGCGCGCGGCGTCGTGCACCGGTGAGTGTGTCAGCACGGGCCGCGGCTGTACGTGGTGATGGAGGCGGCGAGCGGCGGCGACCTGTGCACGCACGTGCTGGCGGCGCGCGGCGCGGCGCGCGGGCTGCCCGAGCCGCGCGCGCGCGCGCTCGCCGCGCAGCTCGTGTCCGCCGTGCGGCACATGCACGCGCGCGGCGTCGTGCACCGGTGAGTGTGTCAGCACGGGCCGCGGCTGTACGTGGTGATGGAGGCGGCGGGCGGCGGCGACCTGTGCACGCACGTGCTGGCGGCGCGCGGCGCGTCGCGCGGGCTGCCCGAGCCGCGCGCGCGCGCGCTCGCCGCGCAGCTCGTGTCCGCCGTGCGGCACATGCACGCGCGCGGCGTCGTGCACCGGTGAGTGTGTCAGCACGGGCCGCGGCTATACGTGGTGATGGAGGCGGCGGGCGGCGGCGACCTGTGCACGCACGTGCTGGCGGCGCGCGGCGCGGCGCGCGGGCTGCCCGAGCCGCGCGCGCGCGCGCTCCCCGCGCAGCTCGTGTCCGCCGTGCGGCACATGCACGCGCGCGGCGTCGTGCACCGGTGAGTGTGTCAGCACGGGCCGCGGCTGTACGTGGTGATGGAGGCGGCGGGCGGCGGCGACCTGTGCACGCACGTGCTGGCGGCGCGCGGCGCGGCGCGCGGGCTGCCCGAGCCGCGCGCGCGCGCGCTCGCCGCGCAGCTCGTGTCCGCCGTGCGGCACATGCACGCGCTCGGCGTCGTGCACCGGTGAGTGTGTCAGCACGGGCCGCGGCTGTACGTGGTGATGGAGGCGGCGGGCGGCGGCGACCTGTGCACGCACGTGCTGGCGGCGCGCGGCGCGGCGCGCGGGCTGCCCGAGCCGCGCGCGCGCGTGCTCCCCGCGCAGCTCGTGTCCGCCGTGCGGCACATGCACGCGCACGGCGTCGTGCACCGGTGAGTGTGTCAGCACGGGCCGCGGCTGTACGTGGTGATGGAGGCGGCGGGCGGCGGCGACCTGTGCACGCACGTGCTGGCGGCGCGCGGCGCGGCGCGCGGGCTGCCCGAGCCGCGCGCGCGCGCGCTCGCCGCGCAGCTCGTGTCCGCCGTGCGGCACATGCACGCGCGCGGCGTCGTGCACCGGTGAGATCAGATTTCGCGATGAGATAAAACATAGCCGCAACCTCATGTGAGGCGCGACAAAAGAAAGCGTTTTGCGCGGAATAGGAGTGTAGTAAGCGCCAAATACTTTGTAACTAGTAAAATATTCATTTTCTTTTCAATTCACTAAGCTACTCTCTTGATAATATCAATCGGAATTTAATGTAAAAATTTTGGCTCTGTAATATGCAACACATTGAAAATAAATGAATATTGATTAAAAATTAGACCTAACTTCGCGATTTTTTATTATCTGTTCGATAATAAAAAATCGCGAAGTTTAGGAATTTCATCATTTTATGTTTTTGCCCAAGCGTGTCCCTTGGCAGTATGATGTAATTCTTGCGTGTTTTTTTTTCGGATACTTGAAACATGATCTACTACTGTAAAAATCAAATCTGTTTACTGTTAACGAACGCAAACCCACTCTTAACTTACTGCACGTAATAACTTCAAAGAAGATTGGCGAATTTGGACCCAAGACTTTTAAAAACCGTTCAGATTCAGAAATCATTTCATTTTATTTAATATTTTTCAAAGTATTTTTCTGTGTAAACCCCATATTTTTAGAAGTTGGGGATCAAAAATATAATTATTCACAATTACACAATATAATTAACCGCTCTAATGGCAATACTTAACATTTTACTTAGTAAAGAGTAAAAACTTGTCAAATTATTTATGTCAATGTCAATTGTCAACTCCCTATAAATAGGAAGACTATAGTCGCAATTCCTAGTTCCATGGTCAACTCACTCAAATGTAAAATAAGTTGTAATTCCTCATCATCATCATCATCATTACTACCCATTAACGGCTCACTACTGAGCGCAGGTCTCTTCTCAGAGAAGGGTTTATAGGCCATAGTCCACCACGTTGGCCCAATGCGAATTGGCGGACTTCACATACCTTCGAGAACATTATGAAGAACTCTCAGGCGTGCAGGTTTCCTCACGTTGTTTTCCTTCACCGTTGAAGCAAGTGATATTTAATTGCTTAAACGCACTTGACTCCGAAAAGTCAGAGGTTCGTACCCGGGATCGAACCTGCGACCCCCCGAGAGACCACAGTCCTAACCACTAGGCTTTCACTGCTTCTAATTCCTAGTTCCATGCAAATGTCATTCGTGGTCATAGAAATAGGAAGGTCGTAATTCTTATCTCCATGTTCATTATCCGTGGTCATTTCATTTGTCAATTGTTTGTAATGCATTTGGCATTTGCGCGTTTATTTTATTTTTTCGTTCGTTTTGTGTTTGTTAAGCATTGTAGTGTATTAATACTAACGACCGCGACACAGCATTTCTTTCTGAACTTAACGTAATTGCAAGCAAATTGGTTCCAAAGCAAAGTTCCTTACATATCGCTCGATAAGATGACATCGGACGAAAGTGATGGAAGTAATGGAGCTCTAATAATCTTTTTCCAAAAAATAGAACAGCATGACAATCTCCATCACTTAGTCGTTTTCCTAGTTCCATGCTAATACCATTGGCCGCATTGACGCACCTTATAACTAGGAATTACCATGGAACTAGGAATTGTGACGAATTACACATTTTAGGTAAGGTTGATATGAAGCGTGTTCTGATAAGTAGGTATATTCAGACAGTATTCTGTGCCTATTAGATAATTCAAAGCACATATTAATGATTGATTCAAAGCTATAGTGGTAATTTGCCTTAAATATATTAAATGGAATAACCTCATTTTTAACAATTTACTGCTGAATATCTTTTTTCTCCCAACTTTATTTGATTGACTTCGATTAACTTTTTTGTTAGTCTGATTTACTAGAACAAGTATCAGAAGTTTGATTCGTGAACGTGGGCCGCAAGTCTGGGTCAGAAACACTATGGGGGTTCGCCAAACTCCTTTAGATATAATATTATGAAAACCGATGGACTCCAGCCGAAAATGGCATAAAAAGTTATAAAACTCTTTATTTCAGGGGGGCTCTCATAAAAGCGATTGCGAAGTAAAATATTTTTTATAGCGCTACATAGGGTTACAGTGTATCATTTTAAAGATAATTTGGCACAGAGTACAAAACATTTTATTTTTAATATTTTCCCTAAAATTGACGAAATAGGGGGCTTACAAAGTGGACATTATATTATTTTGACCTCAGAAGTCATAATCGGTTGTAAAGCCGAGCCTGAAACTTTTGAATTATTTGCGTTATATCATTTACTTGAACAACAAATACTAAAATTAGATAAATATAAGGCAACTAAATTAATTAATTTTTAATGAGCTTCAGTATTTTTATCAGAACTTCACAATGATGTCAATATATGGGGCGCTCTCAAGTCTCATCTCATAATGCAAACGCAGCTTTACTTTTGCATGTTTTCTGTTCGTGTCGATAGATGACGCTGTGAAAAAATAATTTAATTTGAATGTCCCAAAAAACTATACCTATATAGGTACTTGTTGATTCCTGATTTCACTACCGTTGCCTAACTTTACGGGCTATCTATGTTAAATTAGGTGACGCTTTCTGTCAACTTTGTTATTACGAACCTCTACGTGACAACTAAAGGTGAAAATGACATTGGGATGTTAGAATTGTATTTAGGGGCTACCTACGTAAAGAGACTTCTACTGAGGGGATGATTTAGGTATGGTTGGTGAAAACGGGCACAATAATGTCAATTTTGGTCGTCATGTTGTATCAATTGAATGAATAATTATGGGATACCGTTCGCGTTACCGCGAGGTCTCAGTTCGGGGCGAACCACTAGTATTTAATTATTTAATTGAGATATCCTGTACCTACAACCGTCATACCGTCACCATTCTATTTAAACAGTTTGATCTAATCGGAAATTTCTAATTTCTCAGGGACCTGAAGATGGAAAATATTATGCTGGATAGTACAAAACAATTCATCAAAATTGTTGGTAAGTTAACAGTTACTCTAATCATTAGAGGTAGATCGAAAATCAGCCTTATTAATATTAAGTCGAGGGCTTAATATGGCCCGCTACCTAGGAACTGTTTAATTAGTAATAATATTGAGAACATTTGCAAAACAAGTGCATAATCATCAAAACCGAGAACGCGGTCGAGGTGTCATTTTGCAAACGCACACTCGTGTTAATGTGAAATGTGCATAATAATACATTAATAATTATCTTCTATAGGTACCTACTTAAAAAAAGACTTGTCCTGACTAATTGATTGACTATTTTGGCTCTTAATAAAAAATAAAAAAAATACGTGTTTCACAGCTATTGAAAAGTCTACCCCCAAAGGGGTTTTAAAATAGGGGATGGAAATTTGTATGAAAGTTCGTCATTTTTAACCGACTTCAAAAAATACAAAAAGAGGAGGTTCTCAATTCGACGCGTATTTTTTTATTTTTTTTTTGTCGATGTTACTCCATATCTCCATCAAATCTTAACTGATTTCAATATTTTTTTTTTATTTGAAAGGGCATATCGTATCTGCATAAGTCTCATTTAAATTTGGTGAAGATATTCATCAGATGTTCACCAAATTTAAATGGGACTACGTAACCATATTGAGTTTGGGCTCGTTTCATTCGTATTGATAAGTACTCTTAAATGATATCCATGGAATGACTCTAATGATGGAGCTGAAACTGCAGCCAGGATATCCAGCACACTAGTACACTCTTGAAAGAATAATTAATAGCAGCTATGTAGTGTTTGGATATTGTATTCGTTTTGATCAGTATATTATAATTCTATTTAGAGCTCGATGGTGGCAGCAGTAATCAAGTAGTCTGCAAAATACCCAAAATATCTTTACGGTCGTATAAGACTTAATTTTTCTTCTTCAAAAACTTCTTTCTGACTTCAAAAAAAAAACAAAAAGAGGCGGTTCACAAATCGACGTGTATTTTTTTTCCGTCGAATCTGAACCGATTACAATTATTATTTTTTTGATTTGAACGGATATACTGTCAGGTTGATCCCATTTAAATTTGGTGAAGATCTGATGAATATCTTCGATGATGAAGGACGGAACTCCTCAATTTTTGTTGATGTTACTCCATAACTTCGTCAAATCTGAACCGTTTTCAATCATTTTTTTCATTTAAAAGGACAGTATACCATCAGGTTGGTCCCATTTAATTTGGTGAAGATCTGATGAATATCTTCAGTGAGAGAGGTCGGAATTCCTCAATGAATGGAAACAAATCGCTTGCGATCAGAGAATGTGTAGATTTATCCTATGAAGCTACACTAAAAAGCTTATATATATATATTTCTTGTGTGCGTGTGTATGTCACTGAACTCCTCCTAGACGGCTGGACCGATTTTGATGAAATTTTTTGTGTGAGTTCAAGGGGATTCGAGGATGGTTTAGATTCACAATTTGGTCCACTGGAAAATGTTTATTTAACTAATTTTTCATTTATAAGTAGTGGCGGTACGAAGTTCGCTGGGTCAGCTAGCGAAGCAATGGCTGGGTCATGCGTCATGCTCGTGAACGGGTGCCACCAGCGGCAATGGGGCTACTTTCTGTCTGCCCGTCTTGACATGTGTTGAATTATAATTAGAAATAATTACGTATGCTTTTGTGGACCTTTCCCTCATTGTGGAAACTCTGCATACATAGAATATCTGTTAAGTATATTGTAAAAGTATTTTGAAAAGAGCAACTGCCGAGTTTCTTGCTGGTTCTTCTCGGCAGGAACGGCATTCCGAACCAGTGGTAGACTCATTGACGATTTAAAAGTACTTGTAAAAGTTTATTTGAATAAAAAACATTTCTATTCTATTCTATTCTATTCTATTCTATATTATAGATAAGTAGAATGTTAAGATTTTCACTGATTGATTTCTTGCAAGATGACCGAGAACTCTACTTGATGAAAATGGTGATGGAATTGGACTGCATAAAGATAATTTTTGGCGAGATGCCTTAGGGTATCATCAATCTTTATAATTGTTTGCAATAGGGTATTTGAGTCTTTTTTTTTTGGACATCGGAGACTTTTTATAGCTTAACACGGCCTTTTTAGTTTGTCATGAAACAGGTTCTTTTTTTTAACTATGGTATTTGAGTCTTAGCTTTGGTATAATCTAAACATTTGAGTCATATTTTATTTAATACTGTACCTACTACTGACTTCGTCCCTGTGGAAGTGGGGTTTTTTTGGTAATGCCACGGGAATCCCCTTGTTTTTCCGGGTTAAAAAGCTGAGTCACTCTGCACGCCCGGAACCATAAAGAACCGAACGCCAAAATACCAAGTTTAATGGTAGATATAACTTGAAAATTCAGACATTCATCTCCTATTTAGCCCTTTTGAGTATAGAATATTATTCTAAAACTGTTAAACTTGTGTACTTCTTAGTTTTCAACCGAAAGCCAAAATACCAAGTTTCATGGATATAACTTGAAAAATTACTAACTTTCATACAAACTCTCATCCCCTATTTAACCTCCTTTAGGGTAGAACTTTTAAGAACTGTGAAACATATAAGTAGGTACCTTTTTAACTGAAAGTCAAAATAGCAAGATTCATAGGTAGTAGTTTAGGCTGTTTAGTTTCGAGTAGGTACTTAATATTGAGAAATAGATACAAAGTCCAATGAACAGTTTTTAATGCAAAAGAAGTGCTTAATCATACAAAACCGATAACGCGGTCGAGGTGTAAAGTAAAACGCACTTGTGTTGATGTGAAATGTGAAAATAAAGCAAACTTGCAAAGTAGGTACCTACCTAAACGAAATGACCTACTAGTTACTATCGCAACCTCAAATTAGGAAGTTAAGAATTTCTCAAAGGTTTCAATTTTGATTCAAGGAATTAGGAAAAACAAAATTATTTTGCTATTATCCGCCCCAGAAAAAATCTGTTTGGTACATACCTACCATACAGTTAAGATTGGTCAGTCATCGTCAATGTTTTATCACGTAAAACTATCGTCCATAAACCGCTAAGTGAGAAAAACAGGTGTAGTCGCAGATTGCAACAAAAGAATTTACTCAGAAAAATTCGCAAAATCGACACAACCGTCAACGTCGTCTGCCCTCACGTGTGGCGCGTGGCATTACGTAGAGCGTAGACTATATATATAAATGTAATTCGTAATAATTAATTATATGTTGGAAAAATACTTTATAAACTTTAGCGGTCCCGCGACGCGACGACGACACTTGGAAAATAAAAATATTTGAACTTACATAATATATGTGACGATAATAATTATATATAGGTATAAAATATTATTTGTTAGTTTTTAGAGATAATTTTTTGTGTCGGGGGTTTTTAAATTTTTTAATTTTACTTTTTGGTTGTTTCGAATATGTCTTATTAGAAGGCCCGTTCAAAGTTTATCAAATGTGATTCTTTGTTTGATTTTATGTTTAAAATGTCGATGAGCCCCTTCTTGTTCTGTACCCTTCAAATGCCTGTTCATGATGCAACTTGAACAACGCAACACCACACGAGCATTCTCAGACGAGTGGTTAGGCTTAGGACTGCGCTCTAAACTATTATATATAGAAATAAATAAAAACTGTTTTAAAATGCACAAGTAAAGGCCTTTCATATGATACCCCACTCGGTATAATTATCTTACTTTGAAATTTCAAACCCCTGATTTTCCCCCTTTTTTAATTAAACTAAAATAATTTTCGCGTTGATTTTATTTTTCCTGTAAAATATACATAAACCTTTATTGACCATAATTATTTCAGATTTTTCGATTGGTAAACTTCGGAGATATAGTTATTTTACTTTGAAATTTCAAACCCCCGATTTTCCCCCTTTTTTAGGGTTCCGTACCCAAAGGGTACCAACGGGACCCTATTACTAAGCCTACGCTGTCCGTCCGTCCGTCCGTCCGTCTGTCAGCGGGCTGTATCTCGTAAGCCGTAATAGATAGACAGATGAAATTTTCACATAATATGTATTTCTATTGCCGCTATAACAACAAATAATAAAAATGAAATTAAATTAAAAAAATTAAATTAAAATGGGTAGGTGGGTAGATGGAAATTTTTTAATTTAATTTTTTTAACGGAACCCTAATAGAGCGAGGCCCGACTCGCACTTGGCCGATTTTTTAATAAAACTAAAAATAATTTTCGATTTTTCTTTATTCCAATGATGTTGGGCCACTATTATACACAACTATGCCAAATTTCATGTCGATAGCTTTAATAGTTACTGAAATAATCGACTGTGACAGACGGACGGACGGACGGAGAAAGTCTCACCATAGGGTTCCATTTTTACCATTTTGGTACGGAGCCCTAATAAAGGGGGCTCCCATACATAGAAAAAGGAGTCGAAATAAATTTTATTTTTTTACCCTGGCATGTGGGGGGGTGTCATTGTCTAGAGCTCATTAATTGGAGATCAAATATATATTTTTAGGGTTACCCAAAGGGTGCCAACGGGACTATTACTAAGCCTCCGCTGTCCGTCCGTTCTATCAGCGGCCTGTATCTCGTAAACCGTAATAGATAGACAGTTGAAATTTTCACATATTTTGTATTTCTATTGCCGCTATAACAACAAATAATAAAAATTAAATTAAGTCAATTAAAAAATTTAAATTAAAATATTTCCATGGGTACCTACATGGAAATATTTTAATTTAATTTTTTTAACGGAACCCTAAAAGAGCGAGGCCCGACTCGCACCTGGACGATTTTTTTTTATTTTTTAGCTACAAAAATGAAGAAGGGGGGCCATCAAAGTTGTCCGTTTTAGACCAATTTTGTTAGGGGGTCCATCTCAAAACTAAACTAGTTAGGAATTTGAAATTTTGGTATATTATGTACTACATGTGTATTTAAACAACAAATACTGAAAACACCGATTTATAATGCTGTTCGTAAGTTGTGACCAAACCAAACGAGCATTTTTTCCCCATATCTATATATGCTAATTTAGTACCTACTTTCTAAGATTTAAGATATAAGTATCTAAATATGTATCTAGTTTTAAAAAATTGATTTGGTCATATGTACGGAGCCCTAAAAGAGCGAGGCCCGACTCGCACTTGGCCGATTTTTTCGGTTAGTGTGAAAAACTTCCACATGTGCATTATGGCACGAATGGATGTTTACGTAACCATAATATGATACTTTGTTTGCAATTTTACTTTTGTCAATTAGGCAAAATCATTTATTTTTATGAAGAGCAATATACTGTCATGTCAGCTGTACAGTGTGCATGGTTAGTGAAGGCTACCTCCCACCTAACTGTAGGTACATTAGGTCACGATATTTCTTAGTATATAAGCCTAAGGTTGATTTGTAAATAGGCATATTATCATCAAGACCCGAAGACATCATTGTGAATCTACCAATATAATATCAATTATATTATCGCAAAATTGTTTCGTCTCAACATGGCTCGTCCAACGCCTACAAGAGGTTTCGGCGCAGGCAGCGTTACAGACAATCAATTGAACTCTGGCACAGACTTTGTGGTATCAATCACAGAAAGCATACCACAATTTTGGATCAACTCATCGCGTCTCTGGTTTTCGCAATTCGAAGATATTGTAGCCCCTCAAAAACAGGGAGACGAAAACAAAAACAACGCCAGTTACAACGAGAGACAGCTACAAGTCATGCTCAACGAATTTAAGGGGCTGCAACTGCTGATCGGCGCAGTACTTTTTATACTGCTAACAGGCATCGCCTTATTGTCTATGGATAGTAGTGAAAAGGTGCCGCAACATGGAACAGCGAATGCTAAAAGGACTTCAAAGGACAATTAACGTATAAAACTAATAAGTGCTAGTTTTCAGTTTAGTTTTAGTTTTTGTGTGGACATTTTTTTTTCTCCCTTATATTCCCCCCATATCTATGGCATCCGCCTAGATCCTAGATCCATCACGTATGCAACGTGCCCATAGCACTTATTTCTTTCCGTGTGTTAGGTAAAACCTTGTAAATCATTTTCAATAACTTATAATATTCTGCACGTACGTTAGATCATAAGTCCAAACTCCCCCCTTTCTCTATGTAATTTTATTAGTATATAAGATCACTGTAAATATGTATAAATATGACACATGCCACTTGCCACTTATACTACGTCAAGTCTGTTTCACTACCTCGTCCCTTCGACTTCGCTCTACAAGAACACGCTGTTATACTGCAGCTGCGGTATAGCGCAACACGCCCTCATGTCAAAACCACCAAAGAAGGTCATCCACCAGGTCAGCGAACAGTAAACAAGAATCCCTGCATTGAAGAAAGGCTCATCAGCTGCTACGAGAGAGAGCATCGGCGTTTTGGTTATCGTGGATGGAGGACCCAAGCTGCAAACTGTATTAGAAGAGTTCAAAGGACTGCAGTATCATGGGGGCGGTTCTCCGTAGGTACTCTTTATATTGCTGACAGTCATCTTTTTGTATTTTATCGTAAAATTGTGTCGCAGTATGGAAAAGAGACTTCGAAAAGGTATACAGAGGGCGATGTATAATTTCTACAATACGTTTTACGCATCTATGAGCAGTTATTATGTAGATTGTGGTGGTAGGGATAAAGATATTTAAGCTAGGGTTTAATCTGTGATCGACCATCGACACAGAAGTAAGCTAGGTTTAAGTTCTTTATAGTAAATTAATTATAGTCAAAAGCCTTCGTTTCCTTTCGTCGATCCATCCTTGCTGTCGCAAACTAAAGTAGTCTAGTGTAAAATGTAAATATATTGCCACTATCACTACAACAACCAGTCTGTGTTATTTTCTTCTCTCCTAACGCAACAAGAACATGCAGTTATATATGCAATACGTTATTGCAATATGCATTACGCTTTTTCCAAGTACAGTTTCCTAACCCACAACTTGCTCTAAAATTCGAGAAAAAAAAAGTGTGTGTCAGCTCCGACGCACGACTGGAGTTTACGCGCGACTCGGGTCCGAGCGCGCCCCGACCGACTTTCGCTTCGGGGACCCGATCGCTACGCGCTCGGCTACCCGAAGCGAAAGCTCTTTCGCACGAAAACCAACCTTATTTACTCAACGTTAGGGTAGAAATTTGCATCATTGTGAAAAACGTAACGAGGTCATTGATAAATTGATTTTACTGCTCGAATTTTTCTCATACCGGGCGCCTAAAATCAACAGAAAAACGTAACGAGGTCATTGATAAATTGATTTTACTGCTCGAATTTTTCTCATACCGGGCGCCTAAAATCGATTCTTAAGGAGTAAACTCCAAAAAATTGGTTGTCTGTAAAATTGGTTTACGGACGACAGTTTTACGTGATAACGTCATAAAGAAACATTGATGAAAAATTGCATACTTTTATGAATTGAATTATTAACACTGAATTATCATTAAGTATTTTGTATAATACAAAGAAGAAGTTCATTGAAAATTACAATTTTCTCTAGTCACAAGCCAACGCTTGGACCGATTGTGCCTCTCTATCGCGCTCTCGCTTGCTCGCTCAGGCTAGGCGGAACGTGACACTTTTTCGTGCGTGCAGCCGGTGTTTATCGATATATAAGACGTTATCACGTCAAAAATTAAATTTTTGAGTAACACTTGTTTATTGCTTTGCACAGATTTCGGTCTGTCCAACGTGTGGAGCGCGGGCGGGGCGCTGCGCACGCCGTGCGGCTCGCTGGAGTACGCGGCGCCGGAGCTGTTCGTGGACGGGCGCCGCTACGGGCCCGAGGTGGACCTGTGGAGCATGTGAGTGTGCCGCGTGGCCCTGCTGTGTAGATCGTGTGGAACAACCGACTAGAGCGTGTGGAGCGCGGGCGGGGAGCCGCGGGTATAGAATACACATGTACACACGTATTCTATAGTACGTAATAACATACACACACACACTCCACTTGCGTACTTCTCTGTACGTGGCTTAGACACGACTGACTCCCCCCACCTAGTGGTGCCCGTATTTATGCGCCTCTGTGTTTTGCTTCTACCCACTATTTGCTGTATGAGCAATGTAGACATTATGATGTCTACTGCCTATATACTACAGCGGGGATCCGAAATATCTTCTCGTCCAAAACTCCTCAGTGCCTGAAGACTAGTCTTCGAACAGTGCGTGTTGCCAGTGATGACTTACGGATCCGAGACATGGTGGCTAACTAAGGGCCTCATAAGTAGGCTCAGGATCGCTCAGCAGGCGATGGAGAGAGCTATGCTCGGAGTATCCTTGCGAGATCAAATCAAGAATCAGGAGATCCGCAGGAGAACCAAAGTCACCGACATAGCTCGGCGAGTCGCGAAACTGAAGTGGAAATGGGCGGGGCACATAGTTCGAGGAGCTGATGGTCGTTGGGGTCTCAAGGTGCTGGAGTGGCGACCCCGCTCCGGGAAGCATAGTGTTCACAGATCCTCCACTAGGTGGACTGTTCAGCTGTGAACGTCTATCGGTTGAAAAAGAAGTTGGTGGTAACGTAGAGTGTGTGCAGAGGCGTGATCGTGTACGGCATGGTGACGGGCGGGCTGCCGTTCGCGGGCAGCGGCGCGGCGAGCGGAGCGGCGGGCGGTGCGGCGGGCGGCGCGGGCGAGAGCGCGTCGCGGCCGCAGCTGCGCGCCGCCATCGCTCGCGGCTTCACGCGCAAGCAACGCGCCGCACTCGCCTGCGTCTCCGCAGGTACAATATTTATTTTTTAGCAGACTACGGCAAATATTTTCCGTCAAGATATTTAAATAAAAAAGTGTGTGTCAGCTCCGACGCACGACCGGAGTTTACGCGCGACTCGGGTCCGAGCGCGCCCCGACCGACTTTCGCTTCGGGGACCCGATCGCTACGCGCTCGGCTACCCGAAGCGAAAGCTCTTTCGCACGAAAACCAACCTTATTTACTCAACGTTAGGGTAGAAATTTGCATCGTTGTGAAAAACGTAACAAGGTCACGGCTTCCCTCGGAAAGCTCTTTCGCACGAAAACCAACCTTATTTACTCAACGTTAGGGTAGAAATTTCAACGTTGTGAAAAACGTAACGAGGTCATTGGTAAATTGATTTCACTTCTCGGATTTTTCTCATACCGGGCGCCTAAAATCGATTCTTAAGGAGTAAACTCCAATACTTTAGAATTCTGCCCCCCGATTGTCAAAAATTGCCGATCAAATCGTCAAAGTTAGCATCAAAGTAAAATAAATCATAATAGCATTGAATTACAGCTCAATTTCGTGTATCCGTTCTCATACGTTTAGGTATGTATGATACCCTAAACGGTTGAGAATGGATACACGAAATTGAGCTCTAAATCACTGCTGTTATGGTTTATTTTACTTTGACGATTTGATCGGCAATTCTTACACAATCGCACTTCTTATTTTAGCAGTGTATGTATGTGACTATTAACGATGAAATTAAAAAATGCGTGAGTGTCGTGGAAGACTCGGTTAGAACGATTAAATTATAATTAAGGTATCTATTTAAACAATAAGTATTATCAAAATATAATCTTCTAATAATGAAAACATTACCTTTACGAATCAGCGCCATCTCTCGCTACATGCTAGAATCATCTCGTAATAAAAAAATTGGCAGTCATATTGACTGCCGATAGAAGTGAAAACTAGATTTGCTAATAATTAAAAATAAATATAAAATTTAAAAAAGATATAAATATAAAAATAATTATAATAATAAATAAATTATAATAATAAATAATAATAATAATAAATAATAATAAATAATAATAAAATAATAAATATAGCACACTTACGACATCTAAGTGAAATATAAAGAACTTCAAGAGTAGTAGTAACAAACAGCTGTCTTACGTCGTAAAATATTAATCATGGAAGTTTGTGGTCATCATCATAGATGGCGCAGTCAGTTCAATTGCCGTATTTATATACGACAATTGTACTAGCTTCGGCAGTACATATACAGTAATTAATTTCGACATCCTTATCATACCTGCCGTGGCTCTATTATACAGGCGCCGCGCCGCCTACTTACCAAATAAGTACGGATTCATACCCACCTCCGGTTACGGAAATTTTCTTTCTTTAAATTGATAAATATAATTAAAATAATTCAAGTTACACTTTTACAGTTCTTACAAAAATAAAAAAAACAAACAAAAACGTAAGCCGAAGGTAGGATTCGAACCCTGAACCAGCGAAGGGACTGAGTGAAACTCACTCAGGTCCCTTTGCCACTAGACCAACCAAGCGATGACGAAGCGTCTGAAATAATCAAAGGTAATAGTTGTCTACTCTCCATCCGTCTTACGCTTTTTCGATCAGGGTCACGTGTCCTGACGCGAGTTTATGATTTTATACCCATTACAGAAAAGTGCTCAACGCCGCTAAAGAAGTTTTCACTTCAATAATCGCGCGCCTATGACTGGGCATAGCCAATACAGTAATATTGCACATCGGCCTTTGGAATAAAACGCTATTCTATTCTATTCAAAGTTCGAGTGCATTTTTTTTTATAATATAAGTTACGTGATGTGCTCGCCGATTGTGAAGAGATTTCAGTGATTACTACGTGAATTTCTGGCTAGCTTTCCTTGCAATAGAATAGAAATAGCGTTTTATTCCAAAGGCCGCGCAATATATATCGCCGGGTACGTACGCGCTATGGTTAACCGTCTACACTACTCGGGAAAATTCTAATTAGAATTAACGCCATCTCTCACCACATGTTAGAACCATCTCGTACTTACGCGCTGTGGATAACCGTCTACACTACTAGCCTAGGCAACGGGGCGGTCTGTTGTATGGAGACCCCCACATCAAATCCTCAGTCGATGAAATTTGGCGGGGTTGTAGTATGGGATGACCCAAAATTTACACAAAAATATCCAAAAAAAATCCATGCGGAAGTTAGGTATTTATACCTAAAAGTACAAATAGCTCAATATTTTGAAATAAATAATTTCTCCGTCCAATTTTTTTTTACCAAACTAATTATTAGCTTTAATAAGAGGTACTTGATAAAAATCCAAAACTTTTTTCAAACGGAACTGTCACTTTTTAAAGAGGTTTCCTTTTTTGTCTGTAATTTCGACCACAAAGCATAACGTGTAAGAAAATCCAAAAAAAAATCCATACCAAAATCTATTTATCTTACTTCAACTGAAAATTGTTTATAACTCGGTATGAAAAATTTCTCAATCCAATTTCTTTTTTTTATCATAGTAGGTAGTCACATTTACACTCTTATCCTAAATATCCAAAAAAAATATCACGAAGAACATTGATATTGAAACAGATTTTTTGAAATCTAAACTGCGTTTTCGCGATAATGCACCTTAATTCTTGAGACATTGGGTATAGTTTAGCGTGCGCGAGCGAAGCGACTTCACAAAATAATATACATGTTACTACATGCCTTCTACAATGCTAAATATTGAACATAAACATGTAACTGAACATTAATTTATTTGTACAAGAATAATGAGCTTAAATAAGGGCTCATAAATTATTTTTTTTGTAAGCTTATGTCTAGGTAAGTAAATTAAAATAAAAAATTAAGTGGCACTCGGGGACTGCCGCAGTAAAGCTATTGCATAGCATTTTTTATCAACTTATGCAATTATAATATTTATGCAATATTTTTTTTTGCATAATAAAAATTATGCAAAAATTAATTATTTAATTAAAAAACAAACAAACAAGAAAAGCGCACTGTCAATTCTTCGCGAGTGAGATTCGAACCTGCGACATCAATCATCATACACCATACGGTAAAGAAAGCGGCCGCTCGCCCACTGCGCCGAACAGAGCTACTTGTGAACCTCTAAAATGTTGAACGCTTACTGAACGACGGTGTTAGGTTTTTTTTCGTTACGGAATTTCTTGATTCGGTCGCCGCGCTCAAACTGTTTTCCTAGTTCAAAGCCCGCGATAAAAGCTATGCAATAGCTTAAAAACATACAGTCGAACTGAGAACCTCCTCCTTTTTAAAGTCGGTTATAAATACATAGGTAGGTATAACGAAATGGAACGGTTATCGAAATTATTGTGTGTCTATGCAATAGCTTAAAATTCAATTTTTTTTCATTACTTGGATTTGAGGAAATAAAGGAGGAAATGTATTAAATATATTTTGTTTAAGTACGTATTTGGCACGCCAGAAATTTGCAAACTGTTTAAAGCAAAATGCTAGACAGTTTATGCAACTGATATCGACGCTGGAAATTTCAAATGTCGTAAGGGACATTCTGTCGTAAGTACACTTGATTCACCATCGAACTTGAAATTTTTCTTTCTATCGATCTGTATATTTATTTAAAATTTTGATATCTCTTATAATTATAAATAAGGACTGGAGATACGAAATGTAATACTTTGTAGTAAGTAACAAAAAAGTAAAATTTTAGTTAGTATAGATCAAATTTTAGATTCTAACTTTCTTGTACAGTACCCGGCGATATATATTGCACATCGGCCATAAAGCCGATGTGAGATATATATCGCCGGTGCAATATATATGCCGATGTGCAATATATATATATATATATATATATATATATATATATATATATATGTATATATATATATATATATATAATATATAGTATATAGTATATAGTAGTAGTACATACAGTACCCGGCGATATATATTGCACATCGGCCTTATGGCCGGGTACTGTAGCTTTTTGTAATGTCGTAATTCATTTCAAACTGTCTGGTTTCTATGCTGTAACGCGTCTACAAAAATTAAAAACTCTTTACGATCTAAAATCTATTTTGGTATTTAAAAATTTTGAATTAACATTGACGTAAGTAGCGACGAATTGATATCGACGCTGGAAATTTCAAATGTCGTAAGGGACATTTTGTCCTAAGTACACTAATTGATAATATACCATAGAACTCGAAATTTTTATCTCTATCGATCTGTATATTTTAAATTTTGATATCTCTTATAAATAAGGACTGGAGATACGAGATGTAATATTTGTAGTAAGTAATAAAAAAAGTAAAATTTTAGATCGTATAGATCAAATTTTAGATTCTGACTTAGTAAATATTTTCACGATCGCTTCGCTCGTGAAAATTTCCATTACAGATTGATATTTTAGGTATCAAGTATGGAATACATAGCTGCGTAGTACGGCCGTTAATCACTGGCCTATATCATTGAGCTTAAGGTACCAACTCCTCAATCCTGATGCTGCTGGGCTTCGGCCCACCAGACTCAGCTAGCCTCATTTAAATCATTGGGTCGTTAAAATTATCTAGGAACTGACACAATATTGTAGAGATTTGTAGGGGCGGCAAAATTTGAATAGCCTACTGGCGGCAAATGTGTAAATCTGGTGTGCGTTGCGCCTCCGTTTGTTTCGACGTTTCTTATATGCCCATCCGACTTCAACATACGTGTAGAAACAAAGATTATATATTTAATTTACAGAGGCGTTTGAAGTTAGTTTTTTGAAAATCGTTATTATTTTTAGTGGCCTAGGAGTGCAATATTCTGCAGCATCAGGTCTGATTGTTAGGTCAGGTGATAGAATCTGGAGTTCGTGGTGTAGTCTAACTAAAGGTAATTAATTGGTCTTTACAATATGAATTCACAATCAAAAATTCCTAAATTCTCACAGCTTAAGAGTGCAGCACCCTGCAGCATTAGAATTGAGGAGTTGGGGCCTCGAGCTTAACGATGTAGTCTATGCTTGATACCTATTACTTACATTATTAATACACAATCGATATTTTCTAAATCTTCATAGTTAATAGCAAACATTTTCTTTCAAATAAAAAAAAACGCGATACGGTCTGAAATCTCGAAGAAATTGGTGTACATACCTGCATGGAAAAAAATATGAGCCGATTGCGCGCCGATATAAACTTCCTTTTTTTGAAGTCAATTATAAAGTATCTAACTTTATTTTAGAGTAAATGAAATACAAAAATGGAAAATTAATTAATTTTTTTTTTGTTGGCAAGGGGGGCGCAGGCGGATTTTCGCACCCCGGCGTCCAGTGTGGTTAAGACGACCCTGTCTATGCAATGGTCTGATTCCAATCGAATGTGCTAGATAACATCCAAAGACATTACAAGTATATTGTTTTTAACATACTTGGTAGTGTCTTGAGTTTTAAATATTTAAGAATCGACCTTAGCCTAAACGACACAAACAGCAAAAGGCGTTAGCTTAGTTTATTTACAAACAGCAAAAGCTCTTTGTTAATAAACTAAGTCAATTTAGAAAAAATGCATAAAAGAAGTGTCTCAATGAAAATTAATGATTGTTAAAAATCAATGGAAGAAGAGTCCAACATTTCAAATGCACCAAAAATCTTCTAAAGATGTAAGAATTGAATTGGAACCTGAAATATCTGTAGCAAAATGCAATGATCTGAAAAGTTTAATGCAAATATAGAACTATAAATATAAATATAGCCTACTGCCTATGTGTTAATCCTGTTTATAAGCTATCTCCATTCCAAATTTCCGCCAAATCGGTTCATTCGTTGTAGCGTGAAAAAGTAATAAACATCCATCCATACATCCTCACAAACTTTTGCATAGTCATCGCATCGCATAGTAGGAACTAGGATAGTAGGATATACTGCATCACAAAAAAAAAAATTTGTGATGAAACTACAAATTTACGATTTTCGGATTTTTTCCTTTCTTTGTGCTACATGACATTGCTTCATGCCAAATTTCATGATTCTAGGTCAACAGGAAGTACCCTCTAGGTCTTGCGAGTGTTAAAATATGCGGCATAGATGGACCATGAAAGGCCGTATCTTTTGATTGCGTCGACTTAGACTTTGTCACAGCTACAAGGGATTGCAGACCTGAGTATTTGATACTATTTTCAACTTGATACCCTCCATGTGTTCCTGAGAAAAAGGGTATTGACAGACGGACAGACAGGCGGACAACGAAGTGATTCTAGAAGGGTTCCGTTTTTAGTACGGAGTACGGAACCCTAAAAATGAGAGTTATGACAGTTTAAAAGGTAAAATTTTGTTTGGTCCTCCTGAAAATTAGGGGTTTGTCGCATGTTTGTCGCTTACAAAATTTGAAATTTTCAGCATCGATGTATCGGATTACACACGGACCTCGGATTACAAAGGGCGTAAAGGACATTTTGGCCAAAACTTGAACTTTTTAATGGTATCATACTCAGTTTTTAACGCTCTTTCGATCTGTCTTATTTACGTCTCAATATTCGCTAAAAATGTCGTTTACGACCTAGATTTTTGGTGTTCTTAAACATGAATTTTCGAATAAATAGGTCACTACTAATGGTACTACAGTATGTAATGCATACATAGCATAATATCTATTAAGTATATTGTAAAAGTATTTTGAAAAGAGCAACTGCCGAGTTTCTTGCTGGTTCTTCTCGGCAGGAACGGCATTCCGAACCAGTGGTAGACTCATTGACGATTGTAAAAAAACTTGTAAAAGTTTATTTGAATAAAAAAACATTTCTATTCTATTCTATTCTAATGGTCGTAAAGCTTGAGCTAAAACATAATATCATCAAATTTTTTTTTTTTTAATTTTAAAAAGTAAAAAATATTCATATCTATTTCTTCTTTATCAACCTATAAACGTCCACCCTCTTTCAGGAGTTCCGCAATGATTCCGTCATCACCAGGCGCTTTGTTGTTCTTGAGCTGTTTGAGAGCCATACTAATCTCGTATAGGCTGACTGACATCTGGGACATCTTGGGTATAATTCATAAATCATAACCAATAATTGATCGTCATAGTCACCGTCGTTGGCAACAGTTTTTGATTGACAATTGCACAGTCGATTCAACGAAATACAGGCTCGCGTCACCGTAGAAAAAATATGTCGATATAATAGGCAGATAATATGTCGGGTCTCGTGACGTCACCACGCTCCTGCTTCCCTTGATGGATTAAATATAAAATATTTCTTTCTAAAATGTTTATAGTTTTTAATGCGCTTGATTATTTTTTTAGATATTTTGATACTTGATACAAAAAAAATAATTGTAATCATATCAATAAAAAAAATGGATGGAGAAATTTTGCACTGTGAGTAAAAGGGTAGTTTTTGAAAAAAATATATTCTCTTGGTATATTGTTTGGATTTTCAAGTTGTAGGTACAAAACGGCTATAAAAGGAAATTCCAGTGAAAAAAATTCACAGAGCAATTTTTCGCTGCAAGTAACATTGAAAAAACGTATTTTTCAAAATTTGGTGGTTTCGACTAGGAGTATATTTTGGATATTTTATATTTTGTTTCTAGAATTTACATGAATGTTTCAGGTGAAGAAAGTTTTGACCGAGCATTTTGCCGAACTGAGATATTAAGCATAAAAGAGTTTAGGTAAAAATACCTAACTTCCGTCCTAATTTTTTTTTGGATATTTATAAAATACTTTTAACTACTGATACTTTATCATTCTGTAAAGTTTCGTCGCCTGAGGAATTGATGTTGGGGTCCACTAGCTTCATTGCCTAGACTATACTCTTGACAGAAAATTCTTACACTTTTTTCGCCTAGCCCCCATCCGCCAATAAGGAACCTCGTTCCAAAAAAGTCACAGAAATGTTTGTGACAACTGAAATGTCATAAATTTACAGATGTCAGAATTCCACGGAATTACAAATCTTAATATACAGGGTGGAAAAAAATTATGGGCCCTGGAGGGGAACTACCTTAAATCCTTAAGTTAGATCATTTTACTTAAAGGAAACATTCCCTTATTTTTAAAAACAAACAAAACTGCATTCAAAGTTTTTCAAAAATTCGCTTGTCTCACCCGAGAATCGAACCAGCTAAAAATTCAAAAAATAAATACCCGCTATTTTATTGCACTAGTCGATACAGACGATGTTAAAGATAAAATTTCTCCAAGAAACATTGTCTTAAACTCGTCTGTCGTACAAGATATCCATTAAATCGAACATTTAGTATACAAGTAATTTAGTCAACATTGCCTAGAACTGTTCTCTTTCAGCGGTTGGATGAGGAAGGCGGAGGACCGTGTTTGGTGGCGCGCTCTCGGAAAGGCCTATGTCCAGCAGTGGACGAATACAGGCTGATGATGATGATGATGTCCTCTTTCAACAAGTAAAATACACGTTAGGTATAATTTTTTAATAACTTTAACATCCAAAGAAATTGTATGAAGTACAAATCTTGCTAATTTTAGTATCTCTAAGTACCCTTTTGAAGACTTAGATAAGAAAATCGTTTAATGGTAATAATAATTCTATGCACATTTCCTTCTACTTTGCGGTGCGGGACAGCAATTTTGAAATTCAATGACACATTTTGAGCATTTTTATCGATTTTGTTTTGTTTTGCTTCTAATTGTGTAATAATGGTGTATCAAGAACAATTCGATTTATTAGAAGTTAGAAGTACTTTTCAAACAAGAATTGTAATTTATCTGACAGCGTTGAAGCTAAATTGCAATTCTTTTATTTTTTCAATTCACTAAAAAACGATTTTATCTAAATCTTCAACAAGGTACTTAGAGATAATTAGCAAGCTTATACTTCATACAATGTCTTTGGGTGACTAGACTTATAACGTGTCTTTTACTTGTTGAAAGTGAATAGTTCTAGGGAATGTTGATTAGAGAAATTCAATTTTATGGATATCTTGTACGACAGACGAGTGTAAGACATAATGTTTCTTGGAGAAATTTTATCTTTAACATCGACTGTATTCACTAGTACAATAAAATAGCGGGTTTTTTGAATTTTTAGCTGGTTCGATTCCCGGGTGAGCAAGCGAATTTTTGAAAAACTTTGAATGCAGTTTTGTTTCTTTTTAAAAATAAGGGAATGTTTCCTTTAAGTAAAATGATCTAACTTAAGGATTTAAGGTAGTTCCCCTCCAGGGCCCATAATTTTTTCCACCCTGTATATATTTCTTGTGTGCGTGTGTATGTCACTGAACTCCTCCTAGACGGCTGGACCGATTTTGATGGAATTTTTTGTGTGAGTTCAAGGGGATTCGAGGATGGTTTAGATTTACAATTTAGTCCACTGGAAAATGTTTATTTAACTAATTTTTCATTTATAAGTAGTGGCGGTACGAAGTTCGCTGGGTCAGCTAGTCAGACTATAATATCTGTAATGTAATCACTTGATAAGTTAACTAGGAGCCTCGTAAATTGTATGGACATTTTCGACTATTGCTAGGTAATGTAATCGACAGATTGCAGACAGTATATTTGGATCTGCCCATAATTTGATGTATCATTCGGTCGTTCGGCAGCAGAGATTGCAGCAGAGATTATTCTTATCGTAGAAAAATAAAAAGATAAAAACTTTATGAAAATGCTCTTTATTATAACAAATTATGGAATATATTTTTCAATTAGACGGCTTGCCTATCAGGCGGTTAAATATTAAGGTTGAAGTTAAATTGTAACAAATGCTATTTTGTGTTGAATATGTCAAGGGTTGTTAAACATTTTTTTACCAAAAGAAAAAACCCTTATCCTTAATCATGAAGGTAAAAATACTAACCATTTTGCTTGTCTTTGATGAGCAAGTTAAATCACAAAGGCTACTTAACTTCAATCGCCCAACCTTCTAGCACTTAGACGACGAAATTTTTCAATTTAATCTTTTGAAAACATGTTGTTACTGCCACAAAGTACATTATTATTATGTAATTCATTGGAGCCTGTAAAATACGTGGTACATCGATATATATTTATGTTACCTTTATTAAGCAGCACGCCGTATCAATTTGTGTAGAACCAGTCTAAATTATTTGCAATTTGAATGCCATGGAGAAGAGAGGCCAAGAGTTTTATGTTTATAAAATGACGTGTAGGTTACACATTTAAATTAACATGTTTGAAACTGGTTAATTTTTAACACTTAATTAAACGAAAATCACTTGCCACAGTATATTAGGAAATCACAATTCGTGTCACTCAGTCTATTCTGATGAACATTTTAACACTTCCCTTGCGAGCTGGACTGTCCACCCCGTTAAGCCTGTAACAATAGACATTCTTGTTAGATATCGAAGGTATTGTCTAAGTGATGTCTTAAAATGAGTATTTGAATATTAGTTTTCAATTCGATGCCTTAACATGGGTAGCATAAGTATGTCACGCACTCTTTAAACATTTCTGTGGTGGTGTCGTGTGATGCGGGTTGTTACGTTCCCTCAAATATGGTTGAGCGAAGCAATGGCTGGGCCATGCGTCATGCTCGTGAACGGGTGCCGCCGGCGGGAATAGGGCTACTTTTGGTCTGCCCATCTTAAGATAGAAGTTAGTCGGTATGCATTTTTGGAACTTCCCTCATTGTGGAAACACTGCATATATAGCCATAGTATTTACTGTATTGTAAATTTGTTTTTAAAAGAGCAACCGCCTAGTTTCTTGCTGGTTTAAAGAAAAAGGAAAAGGTCACGCGTCCACGCGCGTCTTGTCAGCGGTACTGCTCGCGGCGTCGCGAGGCCCCTCGCCAGCGCGAGCGGCTGCCGGCCGCTGACGGTCGCTGCCATTCCGGTGTGAATCGTCCCTTAGTGTCTTGGTTTTATTGTTGTCCACTAAAAAAAATCGGCATAGTACTTATTTCAGGCGTGCGCAGGTTGCATGTGACAGGCCTTGCGAATGACGTGACAATTTTGCAGATCTTCATGGCGGCTTTCCCAGATTTTGCTACAGAGAATACCAATGATTTTAGAATGCAAGACATTCATCCAGCAGCTGCTCGAGCCTAAAGTGGAGCTTCGGATGAAGATCGAGGAGGCGGCGCGGCATCGCTGGATCAAGCGGCCCGGCATGAGGATGAAGACGCACCCGCTGCTGGCGCTGGAGCCCAAGGCCAACAGAGAGGTAGCTCCCTGCCTTTCTAGAGTGTTCCCCAGAATGCGAAACGTTCATCCAGCCGAGCTCTTAAGTGGTACTTCGGATGAAGATCTTGGTGACCGCACAGCATCCTTGGAACAAGTGGCCTGGTATGGATAGGAAGACGCACCCGCTGCTCGCGCTAAAGCTTAAGATCAGCAGAGGTAGTTTCTCTCTTTCTAAAATGTTCCCCAGAATGCCAGACAAAGTGGAGCTTCAGACGAATATCGTGGAGACCGCGCATCACCCTAAAATCAAATGGCTTGGCACGAAAAGGAAGACGCACTCGACGCTGCTCGCACTAGAGCCCAAGTCAAACAGAAAGGTATGACCCTCACTTTCTAGAATGTTCCCCAGAAAGCGAGACATTTACCAGCTGTTTGAGCCACATTTTAGAGAGAGTTCTTCAGAGAGGTACTTCCTTCCCTTTCTAGAATGTTCCCCAGAATGCAAGTGTTTGCGCTCGACGATCGGATGACGTTACCGCTGACCGCCGCGAGGGTTTTTACCATAAAATCGAATCGTTTCTAGTTATTTAAAAACACCGTCCGGTCACTCAAACCTTAAAAGACTTAAATACTTCAAGCACCAGAAGCGCCGGCCGGGATAATACGTGTGAAATCTGGCATAGTGTAATTAATTCATTATCTCCAAGCAAAGCAAAATACTACAGAGGCATGAAATTTTCAGATATACAGAGAACTATCAGAGCTGAGCGGTCAGCCGGTAATGGACGTGGTGGCTCACATAAAGGCCGACCCCTTCGGCACTATCGCGGGCATGTACAACATCAAGAGCCACTTGCATCAGTTGCAAGCGTCGACCGGAGCGGAGCTGCTGTGGTCGGCGAACGCGCAGGAACCGAGACCTCTCACTCCGCCCGCCTACCTCGCCAAGTGTGAGCAGGACCCCTGCACCAGTCGAGGGTGCCTGCCTCGCGCAAGCAGCAGTTACACTTCCGCACGGCTAAGGTCCAGTGAAACGAAGCCAGAGCCCTCTAAGCCGACGATACCCAAAATGGTAAAACATATATCATTTTTCTTTGGCTTTCATTTCGTGGATTTGGGAGTTTGATCCCAGGTACGGATCGCTGACGTTTCGCAGTTTATGTGACTAGATGATGCCCGCGACTTCGTCCGCGTGGATTAAGGTTTTTAATTCCCGCGGGAACTCTTTTTCCGGGATAAAAAGTAGCCTATGTGTGTGACCTACCTCCATTCCAGATTTCAGCCAAATCGGTTCATTTGTTGTGGCGTGAAAGAGTAACATCCATCCCATCCATCCATTCATCCTCCCAAATTTTCACATTTATCGACCGAGCGAAGCGAAGGTCTCTGAGTTTACTAGAGCGATTTGCACTTGTCCGTCCGTCCGTCTGTCACAGCCTTATAACTTCTGAATTACTGAACGTAATTACTTCAATTTTAGATATGATATGTAAACCGATGGCCTCCAGCCGAAAATGGCTTAAAAAGTTATAAAAATCTTTATTTCAGGGGGGCTCCCATACGAAATGGGGGGCTTTCAAAGTGGAGATTGTATTCGAGGCTAGATTTCTAAAACCACTTTGTTTTAAAACTTGAAACTTACACATAATGTGAGTTATATTCTGTACTTGAACAACAAATACTAAGATTAGATAAATATTATAAAGAAACGAAATTATTTGAGTTTTAATGGGCATCAATGTTTTTAACAAAACTTCACTATACTGTTACTAGATGGCGCTGTCTTTAATATTGTAAATACGCATCCCATCCACGAAAGCAGATGACGATTGACGTCATCAGATTCGGCGCGTTTTAATTACAATATAATATAGTTAACCTTATACCTTATGGGAATTATGGGATACCGCGAGGTCTCAGTTCAGGGCGAACCACTAGTAATATTAGTAGGAAGTAGGATTTAAGCAATTAAACATCACTTGCTTTAACGGTGAAGAAAAACTTCGTCACCATGCAGATTTCTGCATGCTTGAGTTCTTCATAATGATCTCGCGAGAAATCCCTATTTGAATAAAAACTATATATGAATTCAACGTCGTCCCTCTTCGTCGTCACAAACAATACCAATGATTTTACAAGAATTTCTTCATCTTCAGATCAATCTTAAGTAATTTCCTTGTCCATTAGATAATAACACAAAAGCCAGAGGCGTCGACGATCCAACAGAGGTACATCACGCCGCAGCGGACTGAAGGCAAGACCGCGCTGAATGAAACGCCCTCCAAGAGTCCGAGGGTCCCGAGCACACCCTTGAGCCTGTACGGTTTCACCAAACCAATCTTTAAGGTTATTATGACTCCTTTAAGGTAATCTGCTTATTTTTTTAAGAGTCCAGTTCAAACTACTGGAATTTGAGTGATCGACGCGGGTTCCAGTGTATGCATAGTTGGATCGAATCCTTGGGGACGCGTGGAAATACTGCGGGAGGGGAAAATACTGAAGTGCGTCCAGACTCCAGCAGGCCAATTATGTAAAAGCTGCATCGATCATTGCTAGTCTCAATTGTGGTGATTGGCTGAATTCATCGCGTTCTTTCTGCAGCAATGCATTCTAGCCAATAGCGAGTGAGTATCGGCTTAGGCTCCAAAACTACTGGACCGATTTGAAAAATTCTTTCACCATTAGAATCCTACATTATTCCTGATGAACATGGGCCATAGAATATTTTCAAACAAGTTAAGGATCCGTATGAAAACTTCGATAATGTAACCCAAGGTGTGAAAAAATACCAAAAAAATCCCGCATACGCTGCGGAAACTATTGACAATGGAGCAAAGTGATGTACTACAGTTTTATGGAAGACATTAATATCTACAAAAAAGTCCGCAATGTTATATGTCTAATCTAACTACACACATCAAAAGTGTCTAGGGATCAACATATATTTTTGCAATAACTTTTCTCCTGATTGATATTAATTAAAATTTTCTTTAAGGATTCATCAAATAAAGTGTTTTCGTTTGTCACAGTAACGATAAACCAAGTCACCTTTGCATTAATAAAGAAATTTGCCATTTTCCTAATAAAGGGATTTTTGACATTTGAACCACTAACATTAAAGTTCGAAAAAAAGACTGAAATAACAGTTTTCTTTAAAATTTTATTGGGTAACTTAAACAATTAATAATCCGTGTTTCTACTGCGAACACTAACAACACAAGAACATCGGTTTGGCATACTCAAAATGAGTTCATCCAAATCACGCTGTGGAATGGCCGCCCATGTTCGTTGCAACAACAAAAAAAGGTCTTCTTGCCACTGGATACCCTCCATATTCGGCAGAGCTCTTCTCTGTAGCATATCCCATGCATGCTCAATCGGGTTCAAGTCTGGCGACTGAGCAGGCCAGGGCAGGACATTGATGTTAGCTGCGGCGAGAGTCTGTCTTACAACTCTTGCGGTGTGCGGTCGTGCATTATCATGCATTAACTGAAATAAGGGACCGATTTGCACTTGTAGAGGAACGATGACGTCTGATACAATCGTCTCAGCATAAATTTGAGCGTTGAGGTTGCCTCTGATCCAAATCAACTCAGTTCTTCCGCCGATCCAAATACCCGCCCATACCATGATGGTTCCACCACTATAAGGATGGACTTCCTGGCAGGATTTTAATCGCTGTTGGCGTCCAGGGGTTCTCCAGTGTCGTATACGTCTTGTATCCGGTCTCATACCAAAACGAGACTCATCAGAAAAGCACACGAAACGCCATTGTTCTTCTGCCCAATTTCTGTGTTCAAGAGCCCATTGATATCGAATCCTACGATTGTGCATTGCTATAGGTGGTACCCGTAGCGGTCTTCGGGAATGAAGGTTCACTTCATGCAAGCGGTTTCTGACTGTTTGGTCGCTAATTAAGTTCCCTGAAGAGTGATGAAGCCTCACGGCTAACATCATGGCGGTTATTGTTGGAGCTCTTCGAGTTAAGATTTGAATGTATCGGTCTTGTCTCCGTGTGGTGCAGCGATACCGTCCTCCATGGCGCTCAGCCACGGTACCAGTGCTTCGGTAACGTGTCCAAAGTCGACTGATAACACTCTGACTTGTATTCAGAGCTAAAGCCACAGTACGTTGCCGGGAACCAGCTTCTATCATTCCCACGGCTCTGAGCATTTCTTCCCTGCTTAAATGACGTCGCCGCTCCATAATAACGTTGGTTTTAATCAGTAGTAGGGAAACAGTAGCACTAATAATGTCTTCAATGCGTTGTATGTTTTTATAGGGAAAATATTGACAGCTGATTCAGCTTTTCATCTTTTACTCGAATTTGATTGACAGTTCCTAATTCAAATTATGAAATGCACCAAAAAGGATCCATATAAATTTATAAAATCATAAATTTATTACAAAGCCACATCTCAATCTCAAGAAATCCGCATAAAAATGCTTGATCCCTAGACACTTTTGATGTGTGTATTACAGTTATGTCACAATACATACTTTTTCGTGTTTAAATCATAAATTCATAATTATAATATTAAGTATATATGCGAAAGTGTGTTTGTTTGTTGGATTGTCCTTCAATCACGTCGCAACAGAGCTACGGATCGACGTGATTTTTTGCTTGGGTATAGTTGAGGACCTGGAGAGTGACATAAGCTACTTTTCATCCCGGAAAATCAAAGCTGCTGAGGGATTTTAAAAACTAAATCTACGCGGACGCAGTCGCGAGCATCAGCTAGTAATATTATAAATGCGAATGTTTGTGAGGATGGATGTATGGATGGATGATTGGATGGATGTTTGTTACTCTTTCACGCCACAACGAATGAACCGATTTGGCTGAAATTTGGAATGAAGATAGCTCATACCCAGGATTAACACAAAGATTTCCCACCGGAATCAAAACATTAATCCACGCGGACGAGGTCGCGGGCATCATCTAGTAAAAAATAAATTACCACAAGCCGAATATTACAAGCTTTTATTTAACTTGACCAGTTTGTTTGTTTGTTTGTTTGGGTCAAATCTTGCAAGATGAATTAGACCCACTTCCCGGTTTCTGATCGAGCTGAAATTTTGCATTTGTGTAAATCGGATGACAATGCAATATTATTGTGACATGGAGCTGATCTGATGATGGAGACCGAAGATAAAACGACGTAACCCCATCGAGTTTGGGCTCGTTTGATTCGTCATAACAAGTATTCTGATCCTAATGATGTAGCTACTAAAAGCTTGCATTTAAAAATAAAATTTTGATTTACACTTGTTTAAAGTAATTGATTAAAAATTGAAAGGTAAAAATTGCAACCGTAATGACTATTCAGGTGTACGACAACGGGGATTGTCCAGACCCCCGGCTGCCCAGCATCGAGGAACATTCCAACACTGAAGGGGTCGAGGCCAAGGCGCGGCGCAGCAAGCTGGTGAGGAGGGTGTGCTTGGACGAGCCGGCCAGACTCAACAGCTGCCCTAACCCGGCCGAGGAGTTCTACAGGAAGGCGCCGGACGGACTGCCGAGGTCATTAGAACAGAATACAAATGTTTTTTATTCAAATAAACTTTTTTACAAGCGCTTTTGAATCGTCGATGAGTCCACTACTGGTTCGGAATGCCCTTCCTGCCAAGAAGAACCAGCAAGAAACTCAGGGGTTGCTCTTTTCAACCAAGAAGAATTTTTCAAGCGGAATAGTTAGTAACTTGTTTTTTCTTTTCAGCTGGAGGAATGGAGTGTCGACGACCACATCGGCGCGTATTCTGCTCCAGAGCAACGCGACCACAATCAAACGGGCTTCTTTGGGGTAAATATACCTACTACGAGTCAGTTAATAATAGCTCTGCGGAGATTGATCTGCGAGGGATGAGGGCCCTCCCCATCCCTGGTGGCGGGCAAGGGCGTGAAGTCAGAATGTTGACTGACGAACCAAAAGAGCGGCGGCACAGTTATAGCTCATATGCTCCAATTCGCATAACTCACTGACTGCAGTGTTCTTTTACTTGACACTGATATTGTATGAGTATATTGTTCTATGGGATAGTATTTATATATCATCATCATTAGCAACCCATCAATGGCTCACTACTGAGCGCAGGTCTCCTCTCAGAGAAGGGTTATAGGCCATAGTCCACCACGCTGGCCCAATGCGAATTGGCGGACTTCACACACCGTCAAGAACATTATGAAGAACACTCAGGTGTGCAGGTTTCCTCACGATGTTTTCCTTCACCGTTGAAGCAAGTGATATTTAATTGCTTAAACGCACTTGACTCCGAAAAGTCAGAGGTGCGTACCCGGAATCGAACCTGCGACCCCCCAAATAGGAGACCACAGTCCTAACCACTGCTTTATATATAGTTATTATAATATATTTTTGTCATTATTTATTGCGATTATTTTATTTATTTATATTATTTTACTCATCACATTACTCGCTATTTAGTCCGCGTGGAGTTCAGTTTTCATAAATTCTTTTGGTCCTGGTCCTATACCAATTCAAAAAAAATCACGCCCATCCCTAGCTTCGTTTCACACACTTTTGCATTTATAATATTAGTACGGAAAGAGATACTAAACATTATAAACGTGAAAATAACTCTGAATGCTACTTCTTAACCGACTTCAAAACAAAGGAGGGGGTTCTCACTTCGTCGGAAACTTTTTATTTATGTTCCCCCTTTTTATTTATGTTCCCCGATTACTCAGACGCCTGGACCGATTTGGAAAATTTTTTTGTTTGAAAGGGGTCATCACGTCAGGATCTGATGATGGAATCCTGGAGATCCTGGAGGGAACTCTTCAAATTTTATAGACAAGCTTAAGCGATTAGCTTTAAGCGATTTGAGATGGGTTGGATGGATTTGTATCCTAGATACTTACAGGGTGTTATTTATACCGAAAAATCAAAAAGAATATTATTTACACCAGAAATCCAAAATAATTATTAAGTGGCACTCGAGGACTGCCGCGGTGAAGCTATTGCATAGCATTTTTTATCAACTTTTTATCAATATTTTTTTTAGCATAATAAAAATTATGCAAAAAAAATAATTTAAAAAACAAGCAAACAAGAAAAGCGCACTGTCACTACTTCGCGAGTGAGATTCGAACCTGCGACATCATACACCATACGGTAAGGAAAGCGGCCGCTCGCCCACTGCGCCAAACAGAGCTACTTGCGAACCTCTAAAATGTTGAACGCTTACTGAACGACGGTGTTTGGTTTATTTTCGTTACGGAATTTCTTGATTCGGTCGCCGCGCTCAAACTGTTTGTCCTAGTTCAAAGCCCGCGATAAAAGCTATGCAATAGCTTACAAAAAAACGCGGGATTCTTAAAAGAAACCCTAATGTTATTGCAGAAACATCGTGAGTCCACATTCCTCATCAAACAGTCACTGCAAGAGCGACAGAACGGTGCCGGTTAGTACTTCGATGATGATTTATTAACATGAACCATTTTATCTCAGAATAGAATAGAAATATTTTTTATTCATATAAACTGTTACAAGTGCTTTTGAATAGTCGATGAATCTACCACTAGTTCGGAATGGCCTTCCTGAACCAGCAAGAAACTCGGCGGTTGCTCTTTTCAAAATAGTTTACAATAGGTACTATGCTATGTATGCAGTGTTTCCACAGTGAAGGGAAGTTCGAAAAACGCACAAAAAATTCAAAAAAATAAATTCAAAATTATTTATTTCACGTAGGCCAACCTGGTGGCTCTTATGACACGTCATGACTCATGACTCTACCACCGGTTCGGAAAGCGGATTCTGCTGAGAAGAGCCGGCAAGAAACTCAGCAGTTCTCTTTTCAAAATAATCATTTTACAATTTTATTAAGCAGCTATTAGTTATTACATTGTAATAAGTTTTTTATACTATCTTGTGGGCAGCCGGATGCCAAGCCGATTTAAGAGTGGGTGTGCGCTCGTTAACAGTAAACAGATTTGATTTTTACAGTAGTAGATCAAGTTTCAATTATCCGAAAAAAAAACACGCAAAAATTACATCATACTGCCAAGGGACGTGCTTGGGCAAAAACATAAAATGATGAAATTTGTTCGATAATAAAAAATCGCGAAGTTAGGTCTAATTTTTAACCAATATTCATTTATTTTCAATGTGTTGCATATTACAGAGCCAAAATTTTTACATTAAATTCCGATTGATATTATCAAGAGAGTAGCCTAGTGAATTGAAAAGAAAATGAATATTTTACGAGTTACAAAGTATTTGGCGCTTACTACACTCCTATTCCGCGCAAAACGCTTTCTTTGTCGCGCCTCACATGAGGTTGTGGCTATGTTTTATCTCATCGCGAAATCTGATTTTTTTTTGGGGTTACACGCGCTCTTAACTCATGCAACTTTGTTAGAATTGAATAACTATTACATACTACACTAGCTTACACTTACACTAGCTTATGCCCACGACTTCGTCCGCATGGAGTTGGGGTTTTAAAAATCTCGCGGGAACCCTGTTTTCCGGGATAAAAGGCTGGAAAACATCGTGAGGAAACGTGCACACCTGTGAGTTCATTATGTTTTCAAAGGATTGTAAAGTCCGCTAATTCGTATTGGGCCAGCATGGTGGACTATGGCCTATAACCCTTCTCTGAGAACTGCGCTCAGTAGTGAGCCGTTGACTTGTTGCTGCTGCTGATGATGATGATGATGATGATGATGATGATGATGTTTTTCCAGGTTGGCTGGTACACGACCCGCGCGATCAACCGCGAGGCGCATTTGCAGAGGACGCGCCGCACCGCGCCGTTGAAATGACATAACATAAACGCCATACAAACATTTTCGAAGAGCTTATTTTTTTAAGTGTTTTACAAAATTAAATTCTTTGAGCCCAATTGTTAATTTTAAGCGAATAAATTTATTCCACTGCTATGGCATCTAGTTTAGCGCTTGGCTCTCATTTTTTTTTAGTTATACCGAAATACAACTTATACAAAATAATAAGAACGAAATTCGACTTTTACAAAAGGTATTTTATTCTTACTGAGGATAGAAATGTAAAATTATTGACATAAGAAAGCTAGGTGTGTCGGTGTAGCGGCCGGCGCGGCGTGTCTAGTGTGGCGTCAAGTGAGATGTCTAGTTTGGCGTCAGGTGAGGCGTGTCTGGAGTGGCGTCACGTGATGTGTCAAGTGAGCTGTATCTGGCGTGGCGTCAGGTAATGTGTCCAGAGTGGCGTCAGGTGATGTGTCTGAAGTGGCGTCAGGTGATGTGTCTGGTGTGGTGTCAAGTAAGCTGTGTCTGGAGTGGTGTAAAGTGATTTGTGTCTGGCGTGGCGTGAGTCAGGTGTGGCGTGTCAAGTCAGCTGTATCTGGTATGGCGTCAGATGAGCTGTGTTTAGTGTGGCATCAGATGAGCTATCTGGTATGGCGTGAGATAAGTTTTGTCTGGTGTGGCATCAGATGAGCTGTCTGGTATGGCGTGAGGTGAGCTGTATCTGGTGTGGCGTCGGTGAGCTGTATCCGGTGTGGCGTGAGGTGCGTGTTCTCTCACCGGTGTCAGTGGTAGGGCATGTGCGCGGGGTTGGCCATGGCCGCCAGCCTCGTGTAGGTGGTGTGCGCTCGCTGCGGCGCGGTCGACTCGCCGCCTGCGGACTCGCTCTTGAAAACCGCCACACACTTCCACTGGTTCATGTATTGCACTGAAAAGTACGTTGAAAATAAAAATTAAAAGTCGCCATTTTCTAATCCTGTCTTGCAAATAATCGTTAACAAAAAGAGGGAAAGATTTATGAGAGAGACGCAGAGAAATAAATGAGTAGTGATGGGAAGGAGGTTATACATAGAAAAGTGATAAGTATAGGAAGATATAGAGGAAGAGAGATATGGAGGAGGGAGAATGAAAGAGGAGGCATATAGGTAGAGCTGAGAGAGATAGAGTGAGGGTGAGATGGAGAAGACAACACACAAATGATCTCTATAATCTATGATAAACACTAGATTGGCTGTCCCTATCTATACCTACAAAAATGATAGCTTAATTATTTAAGGATTAATTTGTGCTGTAATAGGTTATCAAATCATAGCGTACTATAGAGGTTGGTGCGCAATTTGCAATATTATTAGTTCCAGAAATTCGTTTAACTGCTTACAGCGCCAAAATGGCGTCAATCGAGTCTAAGATGGCGTCAATCGAGTAGGTCCAAAAAATTTATGATAGCAACTTTGCTAGTGTTAATCATAGATTAATTATAGAGGTTGGTGCGCCATTTGCAATATTTAGTTCCAGAGACATTCCATTAACTGCTTACAGCGCCAAAATGGCGCCAATCAAGTCCAAGATGGCGTCAATCAAGAAGGTCCAAAAAAGTTGATGACAGCAGCCTCTCCAGTGTTAATCATAGATTAATTATAGAGGTTGGTGCGCCATTTGCAATACTATTAGTTCCAGACATTCATTTAACTGCTTACAGCGCCAAAATGGCGCCACAATCGAGTCCAAGATGGCGCCAATCGAGTCCAAGATGGCGTCAATCAAGTAGGTCCAAAAAAATTTATGACAGCAGCCTCCAGTGTTAATCATAGATTATAGAGGTCAATGACACTCACTCTTCCACAGCCGCACGCAGCAGTCGTCGCCCGAGGAGGCTAGCAGCGTGCCGGTGATGTTCCACGACACGCGCCACACGCACGAGCAGTGGTCCTCGAAGGCGGCCATTACTTCCGTCTTGAACCGCACGTTGCCACCGTTGGCTGTGCTGGAAGACTCACTGTAATGAATAGAATAGAAATATTTTTGGAACGAAGTTCCTTATCGCGCGATACGAAAGAGGGCTAGACGGAAAAAATTAAGACTAAATTGAACCGACACTTATTTGAATGTGAATTTGGCATTGTGTTCAATATTTTCACACTACAATATTAGATCTCCGTAGCCTTGTGGTTTCTACAGTCGCATAAAGGTCGATAATAATTTCTACATGTGGAATTTTTCCCTAATTTTTTTATTTTTATTATTAAAAGGAACTTCGTTCCAACCGAGTGTTCCACGACACTCACGCATTTTTTTATTCAAATAAACTTTTTTACAAGTGCTTTTAATCGTCGGTCGATGAGTCTACCACTGGTTCGGAAGCCCTTCCTGCCAAGGAGAACCAGTAAGAAACTCGGCAGTTGCTCTTTTTAAAACAAGTTTGTAATACAATAGATACTATGCTATGTATCCAGTGTTTCCACAATTAGGGGAAGTTCCAAACAATTATTCAATATATATTAAGATGGGCAGACAGAAATTAGCCCCATTCCCGCCAGCGGCACCCGTTCACGAGCATGACGCATGACCCAGCCGTTGCTTCGCAATCCAATGAGGCAGGTTTATGTTTAAATGGCTATATTATATCATTATCATCGTGAACCACCCATTAACGTCTCAATACTGAGCGCAGGTTTTCTCTCAGCGAAGGGTTATAATAGGCCATAGTAAGCAACCCATTAACGTCTCAATACTGAGCGCAGGTTTTCTCTCAGAGAAGGGCCATAGTCCACGCTGGCCCAAGCGAATTGGTAGACTTCACATACCTTCGAGGACATTATTGAGAACTCTCAGGCGTGCAGATTACCACACGATATTTTCCATCACCGTTGAAGCATGTGATATTTAATTGTTTAAACGCACATAACTCCGAAAAGTCAGAGGTGCGGTGCCCGGGTTCTAGCCTGCGACCCCCCCAATAGGAGACAACAGTCCTAACCACTAGGCTATTATTGCTGTTTATTTTTTATATTTTTTATTTAAAGTGTTAACCTACACTTAAGGAAATATCAGAATTTTATAAACACACCAAAAATTCCGAGGCCAGCGGGATTCGAACCCACGTCTCTTGGGAATCGCGCCCGAGTGTGTTCAAACGCACACAAAACACACTAGGGCGCGATTGCCAAGAGACGTGGGTTCGAATCCCGCTGGCCTCGGAATTTTTGATGTGTGTTTATAAATTTATTCTAATAGTGCTGCTGCGACATAGCTCTGAGGATTAGCAGGCTGAAGTGGCAGTGGGCAGGTCATATCTGTCGCAGAACCGATGGCCGATCGGGCAGACGTGTTCTGGAGTGGAGACCGCGTACCGGCAAGCGCAGTGTAGGACGCCCTCCAGCTCGCTGGACCGATGACCTTAAGAAGGTGGCGGGAAGCGGTTGGATGAGGAAAGCGGAGGACCGTGTTTGGTGGCGCGCTCTCGGAAAGGCCTATGTCCAGCAGTGGATAAATACAGGCTGATGGATGGATGGATGGATGGAGTGCTGCTGCACACTGCAACACACGCACATAAGCAAAGCAAAACGACGTACGGCAGCGGTTCGATCTTGATGATCCTCACGTCCTTGGTGGCGACGGCGAGCAGGTGGAAGGCCCGGCCCAGGTTGGGCGCGAAGGCCAGGTCGTTGACCGGCTCCACTACGGACGACACGCACTCCGTGCGCGTCCAACGCCGCGACCCCTCGCTGTACCTGCGCGGGCGCCGGGCACCTCGTTAGTGTTATAAAAAAAATTAAGTGGCAATCGGGGACTGCCGCGGTAAAGCTACTGCATAGCATTTTTTTATCAACTTATGCAATTATAATATTTATGCAATATTTTTTTTGACAAACAAGAAAAGCGCACTGTCACTACTTCGCGAGTGAGATTCGAACCTGCGACATCATACAAGAAAGCGGCCGCTCGCCCACTGCGCCAAACAGAGCTACTTGTGAACTTCTAAAATGTTGAACGCTTACTGAACGACGGTGTTAGGTTTATTTTCGTTACGGAATTTCTTGATTCGGTCGCCACGCTCCAACTGTTTGTCCTAGTTCAAAGCCCGCGATAAAAGGTTAGGTTTAGGTTATAGGTGTTAGTCTACCACACTGGCCCAATGCAAATTGGCAGACTTCACACACAACAGAGAACATAATAAACACTAAGGCATGCAGATTTCCTCAAGATGTTTTCCTTCACCGTTGAAGCATGTGATATTTAATTGTTTAAACGCATATAAATCCGAACTGTTAAGAGGTACGTGCCTGGGATCAAACCTGCGACACCCAAATAGGAGACAGCAGTCCTAACCACAAGGCTATCACTGCTCAAACTACACACTGAACAAACTAGTGAAACAAACTTACTCATAAATAAAGACCTTTTCATTGTTAGCCACCTTGTCGCTCTGGGTGCCCGCCGCGCTCGCAATATTGGGCTCGTCGCTGCCCACCGCTAGCATTGGCGGATTGGAGTTACTTCTGAAATAATATACAGATTACAGTATATAGGTATATGTATACAGTCTTCTTTATTAACCGATAGACGTCCACTGCTGGACAAAGGTCTTCTGCATAGACTTCCAGAGGCTTCGGTCTTGCGCCGCCTGAATCCAGCGACTCCCTGCGACTCGTTTGATGTCATCTGTCCACCTAGTGGGTGGTCTGCCAACACTGCGCTTCCCGGTGCGGGGTCGCCACTCCAGCACCTTGGGACCGCAACGACCATCAGCTCATCGAACTATGTGCCCCGCACATTTCCACTTCAGTCTCGCGACTCGCTGAGCTATGTCGGTGACTTTGGTTCTCCTACGGATCTCCTCATTTCTGATTCGATCCTGCAGGGATACTCTGAGCATAGTTCTCTCCATCGCCCGCTGAGCGATCCTGAGCCCGGCGATTTCCCTGCGCGGGGTCGCCACTCCAGCTCCTTTGAAACCACTAATAATAACCATTGGTTATTTCACTAAAAACCAAATGTAGTAGAGGTTAACTACAATAAATGCTCCTCCAAAATTCAAATGTTTGAAAGTATTTACAAAGCGCCACGGGCCACCAAGGACCAAGAATCAGTGCATGCTGAGAGGTCTGCCAAACAAAAAAAACCAACTTGCTTGCTTGACTTGTTGCTTGACTAATGGCGTCATTAATAGTTCATTATTGGAACAAAGTTCCTTATCGCGCGATGCGAAAGGGGGCTAGACGGAAAAAATTAAGACTAAATTGAACCGACACTTTTTTGAATGTGAATTTGGCATTGTGTTCAATATTTTCACACTACAATATTAGATCTCCGTAGCCTTGTGGTTTCTACAGTCGCATAAAGGTCGATGGTTCAAATCCCAGGTCGACAGACTGAATTTTCAATTTTATTTTAAATAATTTCTACATGTGGATTTTTTTATTTTATTTATTTTTATTATTACTTTATTATTAAAAGGAACTTCGTTCCAACAGATTATTCCACAACACTCAGGCATTTCTTTTTTGATTATGATTATGATCTCTACTGTAGTATATACCTTGACAAGGAAGGGTTCCATGATAAACAGCTGATTGAGACTTTTGTGGGTATCTCATGTTGCAGGGTCCATTGTGCTAGATTCATTACATCCGGTGCTTCATATATCCTATGAAAATAAGAAAGAGCATTCAAATTATTAGAAAATTACATACATTAGTAGCTTGAGTGTGAAAAACAACTAAAACTATGATACAATGTTAATGCAGCCTCTCATTGCTGTATTTCACTTATTTGCTGGAACACTGTTTTATCTCAAATTTTTTTTTTTCAAAAATAGGTATATCTACAATTTTCAAATGGGGTCTTGATTAATAGTATAATATTCTAAAGTATTGAATCCTCAGTGTGCCAGTATGACTTGCCCTTAGCCAATTTTTCCCTATCATCATCATCATCATCATTAACAACCCATCAACGGCTCACTACTGAGCATAGGTCTCCTTTCAGAGAAGGGTTATAGGCCATAGTCCACCACGCTGCTGGCCCAATGCGAATTGGCGGACTTCACACACCTTCAAGAACATTATGAAGAACTCTCAGGTGTGCAGGTTTCCTCACGATGTTTTCCTTCACCGTTGAAGCAAGTGATATTTAATTGCTTAAACGCACTTGACTCTGAAAAGTCAGAGGTTTCGAACCCAGGATCGAACTTGCGACCCCCCAAATAGGAGACCACAGTCCTAACCACTAGGCTATCACTGCTTCTAATTTTTCCCTATAAGCTTATATAATACAAGAAATTACCTTATAATGCCATCAGCAGAGCATGTGACAAGAAGCAGTCCTAAGTGTTTGGGCCCAAATTTGACATCTGTGACTGAGGTCCTGGAGTCTACAAGGTTGGATCTCTTGACCCATGTGCGGAGACCCTTTTCTGACCCTGATGATGTTGTGTCCCCTAAATGATGTGATAGATTATTATTAATGTCGCTTTTTGCACAGTAGAAAAAACAAATATGCAGAAACAGCAAAATAAAATAAAGTTTTGACACCTTTTGTATGGGAAATCTGTAATTATTAATTATTGTTACTATCCCAGTTGTATCCATACTAATGATAATTTTTGGAGGTCAAAAAGATGTTTATGGTCCACTAGCTGATACCCACCCCACAACTTCATCCGCGTGGATTTAGTTTTTAAAATCCTACGGGAACTTTGATTTTCTGGGATAAAAAGTAGCCTATGTCACTCTCCAGGTCCTCAACTATACTCATGCAAAAAATCATGTTAACCATAGCTCTGTTGATAGATATAGAAAATGGTTTTACTTGTTCATGAAAACTATTCAATTTTACAATATTTGCTTACAGAAGTAATTACATGATTGAAGGACAAACAAACAAATAAACACTTTCACATCAATAACATTAGTAAGATTATTTTCATGCAAACTTACCAACTTCCTCCCATATGGCAACAGTTCTGTCAAAGGAGCAAGTGGCCAGGACCTGACCAAACTCAGGATGTGCCCATGTCACCTTCCAAACCGAGCCATGGTGTGCTTTCCAGCTGGCGGTGAGCCTCCAGCCACCCTGACCATGGGCATCCCACACCTGTAAAAAAAATTATCTAATGCTGGTACCTCCCATTCATACAAGTGTATGAACCCATATTTATTTATTTATTGGTTTGCCAACAGGCACTCACACAAGAATGCCATTTTTGTTCTACAACCTGAAATGACTAATGGTTTGCAAGAAAAGGTTAGAATTATTTTGCTATAATCCGCCAACAGAAAAAATCTGTATAATTTTTACACTACTCTCGACGCACGTTTCGCCCCGACACCGGAGCATCCTCAGGAGATGTTGACTCTACAACGATGCATTGTCTAGTGACGCTCGTGTCAATTGCGCGGTATTATATACCGTATTTCTACCCCCACTACTGTTGCCCCGCCCACTACCCCCCCCTTCAAACAAACGAAGCAGTGGTGAACTTGAGACGTTCACTTGTTCATTAAGTAATTTAAACTGAGTATTATTGTTATGTTTTATTATTTCTAATTGTTCCAACATGCTCAGTCGAAGCCCTTTATCACAGGTGTGTAAGATTTTGTATGAATGATCGGATGATAATTTGTGTCCACTATCAAGGAGATGTTTAGCAAAGTGAGACTTTTTTGGTTTGTTGTTCCTAACTGCAGCCATATGTTCTTTGTAGCGTGTTTCAAATTTACGACCCGTTTGACCAATATAAGTGGCTTTACAGTCTGAACATTCGAGTTTATAAATGCCCGATTTTTGTTTGTTGTTTAATTTATCTTTACCGTTGCAAATATTTTTAAGTGTATTATTTGTCCTAAATGCAACATGTATATCATGTGCTTTAAGTCTCTTCGCGATACGCTCCGACACTGTTCCAAAATAAGTTAAACTGGATTTGTATTTATTTATTTTATCAGGTGATGATGAATATAAATCCTGTTTTATCCGCATCAATTGTTGCTTTTTTATTATATTACTAACAATATTATTGTTGTAACCATTTGCCTGTGCCATGTGGTAAATTACTTTTAATTCTTTTAAGTAGTTTTCTTTTGTGAGTGGAATAGACAGCAACCTATGCACGTAACTGTGGAACGCTGCGAGTTTATGCTGCCACGGATGACAGGATGAAGCGGGTATGGTTGTGTCTGTGTATGTGGGTTTCCGGAAAATTCCAAACTGATGTTTATTATTAGCACGAGTTATAGTAAGATCGAGGAAGCTTATAGAGTTATCTTGTTCTAATTCAATTCAATTTTATTTTATGGCGTGCGGCAGTGCCAAACGGGCACAATTTACTTCGCCAATGACGCGTGGAATGGAAGAGACACGTTAAAGAGAATGGTCGGTTGTAGCTGGGAGTTTCTGACAAAGAGACCAGCTTTTAATTTTGCAAATGTATAAATGGCCGGATTTTGTTAATAGTAATGTATAAGATTAGAATCTACCTAAAACAACACAATTAGTTAGTACACATATATAATAACATAATTATTCACAGCTTAATATTATTACATTTAATATATTTACATAGAAATTTACAATAGGGACTAAACACAGACATTAACAAACATTCAACATTTACTGGGCGGGGGAATTTTGAAGGAAGAACATCATAAAGGGGGTAAAGAAGTTTAGGACAGGAGAAGAAAATATGGGAGACAGTACCTTCGTCTAAGCCACATTCACACAGAGAGTGATCACGAACTCTGATCTTGTGTAGGTGAACAGGTGTGCAGGAATGACCAAGACGTAAGCGGCATATTGTGGAGGTGACCCACCTATCTGCATGTCTATTGGAGAAGAACCAGGGTCGCCTTGGTATATCTGGTTGAATGGAGGCGTAGAATTTACCTTTGACTGATTTTGATTCAATCCAGAATGTGTTCCAGGACTTGTCCAAGTAGGTTTTTGATAAGGCACTCAAATCTTGGGAGCAGTTTTTAAAATGTTCATGGGAACCCATTTGTATAGCAGATTTAGCGCAGGAGTCAGCTGTTTCATTACCCGGAATGTCAGAGTGACTTGGGATCCATACAAGTGTTAGGGCTAGTCCATTTTGGTGACAGGATAACAAAGCCTCTCTAATCCTTAGAATAATGGGAAACCTTGACTTACTCCGAAATGGATTTTCTTTAACAGACAATAAGCAACTAAGGGAGTCCGTAAAAATAACAGTTTGTTTCAAGTTATGGGAACGGGTATACAGGATTGCTTCTAATAAAGCAACGGCTTCTCCTGTAAACACCGAAGACTCAGGAGGACATTTAAATTGTAAAATTATTCTAAACCTGGGAACCCAGCAGGCTGCACCAACGCAACTATCTGGGGACATTTTTGAAGCGTCAGTGTAAATATGAAGGTGATTTGACCAATTTTGATGAACTAGGTTTTGAAACTTTGAATTAGTATCTGGGGCTCCTTTGACCAGACCAAGATTAGTAACTATAGGGGGGTTATAAACCAGGGCTTCATATGAAGTAGAGAAAAGGGGATTAATTGAAAAAGTCAATAAAGGATTGGGTAAATTGTTAAACTTATGGAAGCTATCTAAGAGATAAGATGCCGGATTGCGGGAACTAAGGACTTGTGACAACTGGATAAGTTTAGGCCACAATGGGTGAGAGGCAAGTTGAGACATTTTGCAGACAAAGCGGTCACACAGGTATTGCCGTCGTAGATGTAAAGGAGGATCAACACATTCAACCTGCAGAGCGTTGGTAGGGGAGGACCTCATTGCCCCCAGAATGATTCTGAGGCAACGGTATTGTATTTTATTTAATTTCTCAGAGAGAGCTTTACTCAAGGGGTCTAAAACAAATGAGCAATAATCAATGTGGCTACGAACCAAAGCATTATATAGAAGTTTGAGGGAGTAGGCATGAGCACCCCACCAAACTCCAGCTACTGCACGCAGAACATTGATGCCCATTTCAGATTTACTAATTATATATTCAGTATGAGCCAATCCGTTCAGTCTGTAATCAAGAATAATGCCAAGGAATTTTGTTTTGTCTACCAGTTTAATGGGTTGATCCTCATAACAAAAGTAAAAGTTAGGAATAAGTCTTTTCCTTGTGAACACGACTGCCTGGCATTTGGCTACTGATAAGGACAAGCCACGATCAGAAAGCCACTGTCCTAGGTAATGTAAAGCAGAGTTGAGACGCTGGGATATTTCCTCTATTGAGCCTGAGCTGTGGTAGAGGACAATATCATCAGCATACTGCAAGATGTTACAAAAATTATTTACAGACAATTCTAGATCATAGGTATATATGCTATAAAGCAGAGGACTGAGGATAGAGCCTTGGGGAAGACCTTTCCAGACAAGTCTGGGGGGGAGGGTGGATGACTGGTGTTTTACCACAACTGACCTGCCAGAAAGCAGGTTGCATATGAAATGAGTTATCCTTGGCGGTACACTCAGCTGGTGCAATTTATGCCTGAGCAACGGAAGAAGTACATTGTCATATGCAGAAGCTATATCGAGAAAAACACCCACAAGGAATTCACCCTTACCAAAGGCAGTTCGAATGTCTGTGGTGAGTATGCTGAGACTGTCTGTAGTACTGAGCCCCTTACGGAATCCAAACTGTGAAGAGGCCAGTACTCCTCTGCTTTCCATTAACCATTCCAGCCGGTTCTTGAGGAGGATTTCCATAACTTTTGCTAATGTAGAAGACAGTGCAATAGGTCTGTATGAATTAGGATCTGAAGAATTTTTACCAGGTTTGAGAAGAGGGATCACTAATTGGGATTTCCAGGAATCTGGAGTAATTCCCTGTTCAAAAAAGCTATTAATCAAATTAAGGAAGTAAGATTTGGATTTGTCGTTTAAATTTACAAGGAAAGAATAGGGCACACCATCTTCCCCAGGGGTTGAATCTTTTAGTCCATTGAGAGCAATCTGGAGCTCAGAAAAGGAAAAGGGGGCATCCATTTCGCCCACAATGGGTGCTGGTGCAGAAATAGGAAATTCAACTTGTTGAGGAACCCACGGAGGAGCAAGTTTGTCAGCAAAGGAATTAAGCCATTCGGATGGATTGTTGGAGTTTGGATCAGAATAGGATAGGGTTCTGCGGAATCTTCTAATGCTTTTCCAAACCAAGGAGGAGGGTGTTCTAGGATTAAGGTTCTCGCAAAACTTAGTCCAGCCAAACTTTTTCTTTTTGGATACCATTCTTTTAGTCCTGGCATCAATACGTTGATATTTAATAAAATTCTCTTGTGTCATATGGGTTGAATAAGCTTTTTCTGCTTCCCGCCTTTGATCGAACAAATCCTTGCATTCCCCGTCCCACCACGGAGGGGAGGGCAAATGATTTGTGACAGAGAGATTTTTACGGGGAATGTGTGAATCAGCCGAAGAGATAAGAGACTTAACAAAGTGATTGTAGTGAGTCAAGGTGTTGCCATCATGCCCAGGATCAGCATAGGAGTCCAGCAAGTCATCCACTGATTGAGCATAGGCAGACCAATCTGCTAAGCGTAACTTATATTTAAGCAATGGGTTAGGATTACTGATTGGAAGAGATCTATTATTTAAAGAGAGGATGATAGGAAAGTGGTCACTACCATGGGTACTGGTAAGAACCTGCCAAGATAGTTGAGAAGCAAGGGAAGGAGAAGAAAGAGACAGATCTACTGCAGACTTTGGGTTCTGATTGGGGTAAACTCTGCGAGTCGGAGAGCCATCATTCAGGATACAAAGATTCATATCCTCAAAGATGTCAACCAACGACGGAGCAAACCCGTCACAGTTATAACACCCCCATAAAGTATGGTGAGCATTAAAGTCACCCATAATCACAGTTGGACTGGGAAGTGAAGATAAGATAGATTCAATTTCTGGGATCAGAGATGGATTAGGGTGAGGGATGTATAAAGAGAGGAAGGTAATATTTACAGCTCTTACAGCAACAGCATTAATCTGACTGCTGTGAGAGGGGATAGGGATAGAAGTAAAAGGGAAGTTGTGCCGGATGAAGATGGCACTACCTGCATAGCCGTCATGCCTGTCATCCCGCAAACAGAAGAAACCAGGGACCCGAAATCGAGAGCCAGGCCTCAGCCATGTTTCCGAGATGGCAACCATGACAGGGTTATGCAGGTTGATAAGGGAAATCAGTTGTTGTTTTTTAGGATGGATGCTTTTACAGTTCCACTGCAGCAGAACTATTGGGACCATTGTTAAGGATCTTAAAAAGCTGGGAAAGGTTTTGGGCAACGTTGGGCGGTAATGGGAGCTCGCTGCATGGAGCAACAAGGCTCAGGAGCAATGATGAGAGGTTTTCCAACATTTTACCTTGGGAAAGGTTGGAAAAAGGAGACTCAGGTTGGCTGCTGCTAAGAGCACAGCCATTAGGTTGGGAGGAGGATGGGTTATTGATGATTGATTGATGGGATTGTTTATCGTAACCCTTTGCTAATGGGGCACGAGGACGGGGGGAGCGAAGAATGGATTCTCTATAAGATTTTTGAGAAGTTGGGGGACGGGTTAAGATTGGGCGAGGAGAGTTAACAGGACGGGGAGTATATGTAGGAGGAGAAAACATTTCCTTGGTAATCTCAGCGTATGATCTTCGAACAGGGGGGAAACGTTCAGATGCCTCAGCATAAGAAATGTTATCCTGAGACATTAAAGATTTGATGTTCTGCTGTCGGCTAAACTCCGGACAATCCTTGTCCGAAGCAAAGTGGTTACCTGAGCAGTGTATGCAAGAGGCCTTTTCTACTGTGACAGCACAAGATTCACCGGTATGGGGCTGAGCACACCTGAAACACCTAGGTTTTGATCTACACTGCGATTTAATGTGACCAAAACGGCAACAATTTTGGCACTGGATAGTAGGATATTTGTAAGCCTCTACAGGCAGAGAAGTATAAAATGAATAGACTCTTTTAGGTAGAATCTGTCCCCTAAAGGTTACCACTACCGACTGGGTGGGAACCCACTCAATAGTCCCCTCGTTGGAAGTTTTGCGATTGAGGCGGCGGGCTTTAAGAATCGTACCACAGCCGGACGGCAACACTATGGAATCCACGAGTTCCTCCATAGACCAGTCTACTGGGACCCCACGGATCAAACCCATCCTAGTAATATTAAAAGTTGGTATCACTGCATTATATTTTGCTAACGATAAAATTGGGCTTTTCAGAAAATCGTTAGCTGCTTGTGCAGATGAAAACTCCACACTGACTTTGTTTCTACCAATGGATTTCACACCATCTTTAATTATGTGTGAGAATTTGTTGTGGTGTAAAAACTGACCAAATTTAAGAGCCCGGATCGAAACTCCTGCGGATGGATCAGATACTTCCCTCGAGACATGGACCATGAAGGGACCATTATCATCTTCAGTGTAACCCTTAGAGCCCTCCGTAAAAGAAGGGTGGACGAACATAGATTGCATAGACGGAACCGATTTTGACGAATCTGCTGGTTTTTTGCTGCTATCTATATGTAAATCATCTCCTTCTACATGACGTTTCCGAGAGGGAGCCGCCTGCTTAGACGCGTTTTGACTTAGTAACCCATCAGGGTCTGGGGGCTTCGAAGGGGCGTCCACCTCCATCCTGCCACATTTACCTTAAGCCGCCACCAATACCTTATACCGCCACCAAAAAACAGTTGTTAAACACAATAAAATACACAAAATTCGGCTACTTTTCCACAAAAAATCACTTCCGAAAAACACCGCACGTGTGTCAGCCAAAGCCAACGAGCGAAGTCCTATCTTGTTCTAATTCTGATTTGAATTTAATTTTCGGGTGTATATTGTTTAGATTTTTGACAAATGTGTCAAGTTGTCTGTCTGTCCCAGTCCAACATATAATTATATCATCTACATATCTATAGTAATACAGAATTTTGTTATTTTTGACAATATGTTTATTTTCAAAATCATCCATGAAGATATCAGCCATTAGGGGACTTAGTGGTGAGCCCATAGCTAATCCCTCTTTTTGTTGATAAAAGGTCATTGAATTTGAAGTAGTTCTGTTTCATGCATATTTTGGTTAATTCTATTAATTCTGTTATTTCGTTGACATTTGTATGATTATTTTCCAACAATTTGGTTAGGATGTTTAGGGTTTCGTTAACTGGGACATTGGTGAACAGACTGTCCACATCTAATGATATTAATTTACAATGGTCCGGTAATGTCAAATAATATCATTAGATTGTAAATTAATATCATTAGATGTGGACAGTCTGTTCACCAATGTCCCAGTTAACGAAACCCTAAACATCCTAACCAAATTGTTGGAAAATAATCATACAAATGTCAACGAAATAACAGAATTAATAGAATTAACCAAATTATGCATGAAACAGAACTACTTCAAATTCAATGACCAATTTTATCAACAAAAAGAGGGATTAGCTATGGGCTCACCACTAAGTCCCCTAATGGCTGATATCTTCATGGATGATTTTGAAAATAAACATATTGTCAAAAATAACAAAATTCTGTATTACTATAGATATGTAGATGATATAATTATATGTTGGACTGGGACAGACAGACAACTTGACACATTTGTCAAAAATCTAAACAATATACACCCGAAAATTAAATTCAAATCAGAATTAGAACAAGATAACTCTATAAGCTTCCTCGATCTTACTATAACTCGTGCTAATAATAAACATCAGTTTGGAATTTTCCGGAAACCCACATACACAGACACAACCATACCCGCTTCATCCTGTCATCCGTGGCAGCATAAACTCGCAGCGTTCCACAGTTACGTGCATAGGTTGCTGTCTATTCCACTCACAAAAGAAAACTACTTAAAAGAATTAAAAGTAATTTACCACATGGCACAGGCAAATGGTTACAACAATAATATTGTTAATAATATAATAAAAAAGCAACAATTGATGCGGATAAAACAGGATTTATATTCATCATCACCTGATAAAATAAATAAATACAAATCCAGTTTAACTTATTTTGGAACAGTGTCGGAGCGTATCGCGAAGAGACTTAAAGCACATGATATACATGTTGCATTTAGGACAAATAATACACTTTAAAATATTTGCAACGGTAAAGATAAATTAAACAACAAACAAAAATCGGGCATTTATAAACTCGAATGTTCAGACGGTAAAGCCACTTATATTGGTCAAACGGGTCGTAAATTTGAAACACGCTACAAAGAACAAATGGCTGCGGTTAGGAACAACAAACCCCAAAAGTCTCACTTTGCTAAACATCTCCTTGATAGTGGACACAAATTATCATCCGATCATTCATACAAAATCTTACACACCTGTGATAAAGGGCTTCGACTGAGCATGTTGGAACAATTAGAAATAATAAAACATAACAATAATACTCAGTTTAAATTACTTAATGAACAAGTGAACGTCTCAAGTTCACCACTGCTTCGTTTGTTTGAAGGGGGGGGTAGTGGGCGGGGCAACAGTAGTGGGGGTAGAAATACGGTATATAATACCGCGCAATTGACACGAGCGTCACTAGACAATGCATCGTTGTAGAGTCAACATCTCCTGAGGATGCTCCGGTGTCGGGGCGAAACGTGCGTCGAGAGTAGTGTAAAAATTATACAGATTTTTTCTGTTGGCGGATTATAGCAAAATAATTCTAACCTTTTCTTGCTAATCATGGACTTCCGCAAAGTAACGCTTGCTTCTATCCAATATCCGACTAATGGTTTATACCTGGAAATCCACAAGTTGTTTCGAGGCACAGAAAAATTGATTTTTGACAAGACTTGGACAGTGAAAGTTGCATAGGTTATATCGGCTTGGCATCCAGCTGCCCACAAGTTAGTATAAAAAACTTATTACAATGTAATAGCTTCATAATAATATTGTAAAATGATTATTTTGAAAAGAGCAACTGTTGAGTTTCTTGCCGGCTCTTCTCAGCAGAATCTGCTTTCCAAACCGGTGGTAGAGTCATGACTTGTCATAAGAGCCACAGGTTGGCCTACGTGAAATAAATAATTTTGAATTTTTTTGAATACAGCCTATTCAGATGTAAGATTTCTTGATTTTGTTTTTCTTTGTTGCGAACCGCAGTACCCGTGGAAGCTGAGCCGCGTGCTTCGTTAATAATAATTTTGAAGAAAAGCACCTGTAGCATATATGAAAGTGTAGGATGTTTTTGATGTATTTTTATTTAAAGAGGGGACTTTTGCCTTTGCCAGCCTGTTGATCAGTCCTGTCAGGACTCTTCCAACTAATTCCCCATGTTTGGACACAGGTTGATGGTGTCCAGGCAGCCTACCCTCCTCGAAACAAACGGAGGCGCAACGCACACCAGTGGCGGATTTACAAATTTGCTACCAGTAGGCTTTTCAAATTTTGCCGCCCCTACCAACCTCTACAATACTGTGTCAGTTTCTAGATTGTTTTAACAACAAAATGATTTAATTAAGACTAGCTGATTCATGTGGGCCGAAGCCCAACGCGCGAGCTCTCGCGAGCTGAGCGAGCGCGAAAATTTACGATTGCACTACTCTACCGTGTAGAGTGTAGACCATAGTAATCATTGATATCTACAAAAGCAATCTAGAAAATCCACATTTCGCGAGCGAGCGAGCGAGAATTTTTTACGACTCAAAAAAAACAAACAAAAAAAACAATATTGGTGGCCTATATTTTTTATTTGTATAATCGAGGTTTATTGAATGTTTGTTAAATTATTTGCAAAACTAGCAGACTACGCATGGTGATGGTATGTGTATAGGACGATCAGCTTGCGCCCCCTAGGTTCCTGCGCCCGGGTGCTACGCACCCCTTGCACCCTCGGGTAAAAACGGCCCTGATGAAAGCGCGCGAAGCTTGACGTTCGAACCTTCGCTTATTCTTTCATACATTCGTGCTACAGTTGCACACACTGTCAACGGTAGCGAAGATACAACAAGATACTGGCTTTTGGTCCAGATATAGATAAGCTTGCTAAAATTGACTTGAAATATGAATCAGCAAGTAGCAACATAACCTACCTTAACGTACTGGTCGCTTGAACAAGTGGCCATTCTTTCCCCGTAGAAATCATATGCCACATCGTGGATGAGGTCTTTGTGATCTGCGATGATTGTTTGCGATTCAAACAAACTGGTTGATGATAATTCACTCATTTTTCGACTTAAATGAACAACAAAACCATAACAAAACTGCAAGTGTTTACTTCACTTGTTCAGTATTCATCATAGACAATTCATATATATCTGATATCATAGATCAGTGTTGCCATGTCCAAAATCTGGTCGACGGTGATACCATACAAAAGATACGGTAGATTCTATGAAATTACGGTGATAGGGTCTGGAGAAAAACGGGGAAAATAACGGAATACAAATTTTAATAAAAGAACCATTTTAAAGCACTATTTTTAGGGTTCCGTACCCAAAGGGTGCCAACGGGACCCTATTACTAAGCCTCCGCTGTCCGTCCGTCCGTCCGTCTGTCAGCGGGCTATATCTCGTAAACCATAATAGATAGTTGAAATTATCACATACTAGCTAATGCCCGCGACTTCGTCCGCATGGATTTACTTTTTAAAAATCCCGCGGGAACTCTTTCATTATCCGAGATAAAAAGTAGCTCTCCCGGTCTGAGGAACCACTACTACATCCATTACTATACCCATGCAAAAAATCGCATCAATCCGCTGTTCTGTTGCGACGTGATTGAAGGACAACCCACCAAACAAACACACTTTCGCATTTATTATATCAGTAATGCTTTATTATAACACTTTTTATAATCGTTAAATTTTTTACCATACTTAACCAAAGACAAAATTACGTTTAGCTGTCATTTATGTTTTGTTATTCCACTGTCATTTGCGTTTTGTTATTCCATGTCAGATGCGTTTTTCTTATACCACGATTATAGTGACATGACGTAAACGCGGTCGAACGGGATAAAAAGTATTCTATGTCCGTCTCCTGGTTCTAAGCTACATCTCCACCAATTTTCAGCCAAATCGGTTCATCCGTTCTTGAGTTATAAATAGTGTACAGTCTATTTGGAGAGAGGTTACCATTATACGTAAACAATTATGGCGTCAGATCACGTGATTATATTTTCACTGTACTAGTGATGCGAAACATTGGCAGACAAGTTGAGAATGAACGATTGATTGAATGAACACATTCTTAAATCGATTATCAATACATACTATTTAATATGATATTCTTCTGAATTGTGATGTTGGAAACGATATTATTAAGACCTTTCAATACGGATCCTATAATTTTAAATATTCAAATTTGTAGCTAACTGTAAATGTTACATAAAATATTATGTTTGAATTAATTTTAATTTATTACATATTAAATTTATAAATGGTTTGTCCTTACAATATTTTATTTTTCTTATTATTTATATTATACTATTATTTTTATTATATTTGTTATTACAATCCTTCTCCTATTATGATTGTCGAATTATTCGACTTTATAAATCATTCGAACTGATCGAATGATTAACCATGATTAGTAACTACTTTAAACTACTTGACAATTTTGAAATAGATTTATAAACTTAAAGAATCAGGTTAACATTCCAATCGTACAATTGAAACCATTAGTTAAAGTCTCCACTTCTTTTCCGAGAATCCGAGTCGTGAATAATGTAGTAGGCATGTAGGCATTTCGACTAGCCTGAACTGACATTTCGCGCTGAACACCTTTTTTTTCTTTTTTTTTATTCGATGACAAGCTAGTCCTTGACTGCGATCTAACCTGATGGTACGATGCAGTCTAAGATGGTAGCAGGCTAACTTGGAAGGGGTATGGCAGTGAACATTTAACCCATACCCCTAATTGGTTTCTACACGCCATCGTGCCGGAACACTAAATCGCTTGGTGGCACGTCTTTGACGGTAGGGTGGTAACTAGCCACGGCCAAAGCCTCCCACCAGACCAGACCAGAGATATACAATTCAGAAATTATAAATTCCCAAATTGACCCCGCCGGGAATCGAACCCGGGACCTCCCAGTTATAAGACAACAGCGCTCACCACTGAGCCAGGGAGGTCGTCAACGCAGTCGAAACATGATGAGTAATTAAAATACTAATAAGTAGTCGTCATTCGATTATGAGCATTAATATAATACTAATGTTCAATTCGAAAATGTGTACATTAGTAGTTGTAAATTATTCGAATAGTCAGATCATTCGCAGTCACGCATCGCTAACCGGTTGCCATTTGCCTTAATACACGGATCTACGAGCGTAATAAATACGACTTCCGATTTTACAATCGACTAAGCTCGTTCTTATCATTCACTCTATGGTTCACGTTTTATTTCCAGCACTAGGGATTTGTTCTATTTCATATGTAAAACACAAACTAGGCTATTAGTCTGTGTTTTTTTTTCCGATGGTGACTAGATTCATCATCAATATCAACCTTTAGATGTCCACTGCTGGACATAGGTCTCCTGCATTGACCTCCACAGGCCTCGGTCTTGCGCCGCCTGAATCCAGCGGCTCCCTGCGACTCGTTTGATGTCGTCGGTCCACCTAGTGGGGGGTCTGCCAACACTGCGTTTACCGGTGCGGGGTCGCCACTCCAACACCTTGGGACCCCAACGACCATCAGCTCTTCGAACTATGTGCCCCGCCCATTTCCACTTCAGTTTCGCGACTCGCTGAGCTATGTCGGTGACTTTAGTTCTCCTGCGGATCTCTTCATTTCTGATTTGATCTCGCAGGGATACCCCAAGCATAGCTCTCTCCATCGCTCGCTGAGTGACTCTGAGCCTTCTTATGAGGCCCACAGTTAGCGACCATGTCTCGGATCCATAAGTCATCACTGGCAACACGCACTGTTCGAAGACTTTAGTCTTCAGGCACTGAGGTATTTTGGACGAGAAGACATCTCGGAGCTTCCCGAACGCTGCCCAGCCGAGTTGGATTCGGCGGTTGATCTCTTTCTCGAAATTGGACCTACCTAGCTGGACTGTGTGTCCCAGGTATATATACTCGTCCACAATTTCGAGCGCAGAGTTCTCAACGATTACTGGGTGGAGCGGAGCATGAGCATTGGACATGATTTTCGTCTTGCTCATGTTCATTTTCAGGCCCACCTGTTGAGAAACCCTGCTGAGATCATTGAGCATTGTATTGAGGTCTCTCAGAGTCTCTGCCATGACTACTATGTCATCGGCAAACCGCAGGTGAGTGATGTACTCGCCGTTTATGTTGATGCCAAGTCCGTTCCAATCCAGAAGCTTAAAGACGTCCTCCAACGCAGCGGTAAATAGCATCGGGGAGATTACATCTCCCTGTCGCACTCCACGCTGCAAGTGGATTGGTCTCGTAGTCTGGTCCTGTATACGTACTGACATAGTGGCGTTTTCGTACAAGCACTTCAACACTTGGATATACCGGTAGTCAATCCGGCATCTCTGCAGCGACCTCAATACAGCCCAAGTTTCCACTGAATCAAAGGCTTTCTCATAGTCCACAAACGCTAAGCAAAGTGGCTGGTTATACTATTCTGTCTTTTGTATAACCTGCCGCAGCGTATGAATGTGATCTATGGTACCAAAGCCTTTTCGGAATCCGGCTTGTTCGGGAGGCTGGAAGTCGTCAAACCTACGAGCGAGACGATTCGTAATGACTCTCGAGAACAACTTGTAAACATGACTCAGCAGCGAGATGGGTCTATAATTCTTCAGCAAGGTATTATCACCCTTTTTGAAGAACAGGACCACCACGCTCCTGTGCCATGCTTCCGGCGTTATACCCTCGTGAATGACGGAATTGAACAATCGCTGAAAGATCTTAAGTACCGGTTTTCCACCCGCTTTCAGGAGTTCCGCAGTGATTCCGTCATCACCTGGCGCCTTGTTGTTCTTGAGCTGTTTGAGAGCCATTCTAATCTCGTATAGGCTGACGTCCGGGATATCTTCGGTATAGTGTCGGGTCAGTTTGGCTCTGGGATCTTTGGCCAAATCTTCAACAGGTTTTTGTGTCGTGGTATATAACTGTCCATAGAACTTCTCGACCTCTCTCAAGATCTCAGGTTGAGAAGAGACGAGACGACCGTCACCAGTTTTCAGCCGCGTCAGCTGGCTCTGTCAAATAGACAGATCTCTCGCGAACACTTTTGAGCCTTTGTTCCGCTCGATAGTATCCTTAATACACTTGGTATTAAAGATCCGAAGGTCGCGAGTTTGCGCCTTAGAGATCTGCCTATTAATCTGCCGGTAGGCAGCCGCGTCTGCCGATGACTGCAGCCTCATCTCTCGTCTCTCCTCCATGAGCTTGAGAGTATGGGCAGAGAACTTGTCGGTTCTTTTCCTGCGATGGGTCTTAAAGAATTTAGACCCCACAGTATGGACAGTTTCCACGAACCTGTTGTTAAGATCGTCCACAGAAACGCAGTCTGCGAGGCAATCGAATCGGTTCTGCAGTTCGAGTTGGAAGTTTTCGGGGTTTTGGATATGAGCACGAGAAGGTCGGAGAGTTGACTTCACCAGTCTGGCCCTTTCCAGCTTTACATTAATATTCAATGTGCCTCTTACCATACGGTGATCGCTCCCGGTTTTCACCCTGTTGATCACAGAGACATCATTGAATATATGCCGCCTGGTCGACAAAATGAAGTCAATCTCACTTCTCGTGGAACCATCGGGGCTCATCCATGTCCATTTTCTGTGTGGCCGCTTCCTGAAGAAAGAGTTCATCATAAAAAGGCCCTCCTTCTTCATGAAGTCGGCCAGCATTTGACCCCTCTGGTTCCTTCGCCCATACCCAAACTGCCCCACTTTCGTCTCTGCCCCGCTTCGTTCGCCCAGTCTCGCGTTGAAATCCCCCATCACAACACTGTAGTGAGTGGTAGAGGTGTGTATGGCTTTTGATATATCCTCATACAGCACCTCCACCTCCTCGTCAGAATGTGTCGATGTCGGTGCGTAAACCTGTATAACCTTCAGCGAATACCGTTTGGTGATTCTGAGTATAAGGTACGCTACCCTACTCGACACACTTTGACTTCGACGATGTTGTTGACGAGGGACTTGTGAACGATGAACCCGATACCACCCTGGGACTGTTGGTCGCCCTCCCGGTAGTAGAACAAGTTGCCGGAATTGAGGATTATCGAGTCCTCCCCCTCTCTTCGAACTTCAGATAATCCTATAATATTCCAGCGCAACTTGCTTACTGCTTCTTCCAGCTCGATGATCTTCTCGTCGGTCCTCAAGGTGCGTGCGTTGTATGTCGCCAGGTCCAGTCGTCGGGGTTGGCAGCGGAATCTCTTCCGGAGATTCTTAGCACCCCCTGCCCCGCCATTACCACGACCGCTGCCAGGGTCAGGAATAGCGGGGCCGCCGGGAACTAGGGGCCTTGGCCTTGTTTCGGTTTCCATTCGTGTTTTGCCCATAATGACCACGCTGGGCAGGCGTGTTGGTCATCGCAGGGCTAAACTGATCGCACCGATGTCGCTGCTGCCCGACACCGGCCTGTGTCATTTGTTCAGTTTAGCTAGAATGAGATGGTTATACCGCCATCTTTCGGTCGTCATAGCCTCGTCAGTAGAAGCAGGGGGCACCGCGGGCAGGTGAGGTTGACTGTTGGAGCGCTAGATGTAGGTGCGCTCCCTTACCCCCCTAATTAGACTAGATTAATGCTAAAATAATATCGTAAACTGCATAGTTTGAAGTACATTTGTGTTTAATATAAACTTAAAAATGTTTTGCTTCGGGAAATAAAACGTTTGTGAGTGATTTATAGCGCGAACAGTGAAAATAGTGTTAGCAAAACTGAAATGTCCTGTCAGGTATGTTTTGTTTACATATAATGGTAACCTCTCTCCAAATAGAGTGTAACTAACACCACTTTCTTTTATATATATAAGATTGTGTATTTCTATTGCCACTATAACAACAAATAATAAAAATTAAATTAAATTGAAAAAAGGGGGCTCCCATACATGGAAAAGGAGTCGAAATAAAATTTTATTTTTTACCCCGGCATGTGGGGTGTCATTGTCTAGAGCTCATTAAGTGGAGTTCAAATATATATTTTTTTATTTTTTAGCTACAAAAATGAAGAAATGGGGGGCTGTCAAAGTTTTCGGTTTTAGAACAATTTTGTTAGGGGATCTATCTCAAAAACTAAACTAGTTAGGAATTTGACATTTTGGTATATTATGTACTGTATAGTGTATTTAAACAAAAAGTACTGAAAACACCGATTTATAATGCGGTTGGTAAGTTGTGACCAAAACAAACGAGCATTTTTCCCCACTAATTTAGTACTTTCTAAGAACTAAGATATCTAAATAGTATGTATCTAGTTTTAAAAAAATGATTTGGTCTTATGTACGGAACCCTAAAAGAGCGAGGCCTGACTCGCACTTGGCCGCTTTTTAAATTGAAATACTAAAAATCATCATCATCATCATCAGCAACCCATCAATGGCTCACTACTGAGCGCAGGTCTCGAGTTTTAGGCCATAGTCCACCACGCTGGCCCAATGCGAACTGGCGGACTTCAAACACCTTCAAGAACGTTATGAATAACTCTCAGGTCTGCAGGTTTCCTCACGATGTTTTTCTTCACCGCTGCTGAAGCAAGTGATATTTAATTGTTTAAACTCACTTGACTCCGAAAAGTCAGAGGTGCGTACCCGGGATCAAATCTGCGACCCCCGAATAGGAGACCACAGTCCTAACCACTGCTTATACTAAAAATGGCCAGGTATTTTTAGTGCAGTAATTGACTTACAGCATAATTGACTTACAAACAAAGGTAATTCAGAACATTTGAGTACAAATAAATAATCTTAATAATTGCTATTAGCAATTATTTTACCGAATTAGAGACTGTTTTTCAATACATAATTATTTAAATGAATAAATCCCATAATTTGAACTGTTACCTCCTCTATTTTTAGTAAGAAAATTTCAATCCCCGATTACGGTAGATATCGTCACCATTGTCGTGCTTCAACGGTAGTTGGTAAATTTTTGCTGAGTACGGTGCTTTTACCGTAATTACGGTGCACATGGCAACACTGTCATAGATATATATTCTCTATGTATATAGTATGGACTTGGTCTGTGGTATGGACCACGAGCGAACTTAAGGCGAACACTTTTCATCTTCACCATAGACCACGAATACTAGGATAATCTTCGCTGTGGTCTTTGTTCATGTTGTACTTTCTAGCCATCATGAACCTAATATACAAACAGAACTGATAACTCGGAAAATTTGTATTTACGAAAATGAACCTTATAACAAGTGGATAAAGTATATTTCCTGTTGCGCATTACACAGAGGCTAACCCGAGCCGAGAGGGATAGTAATAACGGAGGCCGTGTGTCTCGTTCTTTCATTCATGCCAGCCTAAAAAAATGATCTTGATCAAAGATTTTGGCTAAAAAATCAGTTGAGACACTTATGTTTTAATTTTATTTTAACATTTTTAAGTCACCGTATTTAATTGCATTAATTTTGATAGATATATTTCTTAACAAAAAAGAAAATATAAATTTTTATCTAGTCTATTTTTTTCGAGCGGCAACCCGTTAAAAAGTGAACGCTAAATCTACAACTATGTTGACCATGAATTTTTAAATTCTTGTATTGTGTGATGGGTCGAATACGTACGATGCAGATGCCGATTACGATGGTCCCTTACTCCTTACTTTTGTATTATTCATTTATTACAATTTTCATTATTTTAATGTTTCATTTCAAACCAATAGAACAGAATTTCTATACAACCCTGACCTAACCTAAGATTTTGGTAAATATACTGATCGTGCGGCAACGGAATAAGGCGCGGGAGGGGAAGTGGGGCTGTATTTATTACTTTGGGTGCCTTTGACCAGCTATTATGATTAATATCTAGAGAAAATGAATAATTTATCACATTATCTACACATTACCAGTCATTATAATATCTAGCAATGGACTCACTATGACTGGACAAATCGAAACCTTGTACTATTTGTATTATTTATTTCGTAATCAATCCCTAATCCCTAAGAAATTTTCCATTGCTAATGAAAAACTTCAATAATTGTGTTTATAATAAACTTATTTAGTAGGAAGATTGCAAGATTGAATTTGTCTCACATATATCGAAAATATTATTGTCACCCTGTTAGAAAGGGACACACGGCCTCTGTACTAGCTATCTCGCACGGCTCGCTTTTCAGCTGCGAGTACTCTGTCCTGTTTGTTTCCTATGTCCATGGTAGCCATTGACCACGAACACGAAATACATCTTCACCATAGACCACGAACACTAGGATAATCTTCACTGTGGTCTTTGTTCATGTTGTAGCCATAGACCATGAACACTAGGAAATACGAGAGGAAAATAGGATCACACACGTATCACACAGGATATAATCGTTTGTTGTTCGGTCTGTGCTCGTAGCTCATGGAAACGAATTTTTACCAAATCACAGAATAAACTTTTTTGGTAAAGTGTCAAATGCAGACAATCAGACGGGAATGCAGGTTGCAGATGACAAAATTAAATACCAGGGGCCTAGTCGGTTTCCTAGTTCCATGGCCCTGATTCTGGAACTCAGTGACTATCAAAAATCATAGACCACGAACACTAGGATAATCAAAAATGATAGCCACGTAAATATTTTTATCCATTGAAGATTTGTTAACAAACAAAAATAACATTTTCAGCTTTCAATGTATAGAATAGGATAGAATTATTTTTTATTCAAATAAACTTTTTACAAGTGCTTTTGATTCGTCTGGCTCTACCTACCACTGTTTCGGAATGCCCTTCCTGCCGAGAAGAACCAGCAAGAAACTCGGCGGTTGCTCTTTTCAAAACAATACAGTAAATACTATGCTATATATGCAGTGTTTCCACAATGAGGGAAGTTCCAAAAATGCATACCGACTAACTTCTATCTTAAGATGATACAAAATATATGTCAGTGGCTATAATTTTTTGATAGGCACTGAGTTACAGAATCGGGGCCCGTATACAAAAGTAGGTGTACTATGAGGTACACTGTGCAAATAAAATAGCAAACCAGCTATAAATAATTAAGGAAAAATTAAAACGACTTCAGTATATCAAAATAAAGAATAACTGAAAAGGGAAAAGTGTCCATACTTAAAAACTAGGTACTGAACCGATTTTGATGAAACCTTAACTGTTCCCTAAGTTGCAATTAAATATAAGAAATAAAAAAAATAATGATGGTGTTGGCATGCCAGCATTGCCAGCTGGTAAAAACCCCAAAAAAATAAGTAAGATTTAAAAAAATGTTCACAAGTCGATTAATAGTTTCGGAGAAATGCTTGCACATACACATACATACATACATGTTTGTATATTTCTTTGGATCTCATCTCAGGACATCTAGTAATGACAAATTACACTGTTGTCAAACTATTTTTCCAAGTTGCTAAAAACTGATAAAGAAAAGATGAAAAAGTAGATAATAATACATAACACTAGTTTTGTTGGTTCGTTCTTGGCCATAGTGCAATGTCAACACACTCAGGGCGCGATTCCCGAGAGATGTGGGTTCGAACCCCACCAGCCTCAGAATTTTTGATATATATTTAAAAATTTAATGAATAATTATATTAGTAATTAGTACTAGACACTGCCATTATTAAATCAATTTATTGCATAAGAACAATAATATGGATGACTACAACTTTTCTATAACATTTTAAAACTTTGGCAAAACAATTAGCATTTAGCTGATTTGTAATACAATCTATTGTATAAATATTTCACTTATTATTATAATTTATTATTGTAAGCATTATTCTGTTGCATTTTCAATTGTTCCATTTGCAGGCTAAGTATTCTATTAGCTTCAACTAATGAGTCTTGCTTTTGTTCCAAGTTGTTTACTTGCTGACTTAAACTGCTGAACTGTTTTTCTATAAATAGCTTTTGCTTAGCCAAAGACATCATGATATGAAGGAAAAAGTTCATGTGGTCGTCAGCAGTATCTGAAATGAAATCTTTCAATTCATCAACAACTTTTGAGTCTATTTTGTTTGCTGATTGGATATCACCTGATGATTTTACATCTGTCAAATTAGCATTCAGACATTTTTTATCATCCTGAGTACTATTAGGAAGAAATAGTGGTGAAGGCAGGACAAGATTTTCACCTGCACTCTTATTTACTGGTGTTGAAACTTTACTTATATTTCTTTCTGTATTAACTCTTATTTCAACTTTGTCACTGTTTCTGTCTAAATCTAAATTCAGGTTATTATCAAAATTGGATTGATCCAAACCAACCGCTACAAGAAATGAGCTCATATCAGCTCTATTATCAGCATCAGAGGTGGAGAGTTGTACATTATGACTAGGTGGTGAGTCATTCATGAAAAATATGTCTGATGATCTGCTTGCTTCAGGTGTTTTAGTCTTTTGAAGAGATACTGTTCCAACTTCTTCTTTTAGGCTTATATCAGTTAACATCTTCTTTCTTGGAGGCTGAAAGGCCACTTTACTAACTTGTTCATTGTGTCCTTTTAGAATTTTGAGGGGCTCGCATAAATCTCTAAGGTCATAAACAAGAACATCACCATTTTTACTTCCCAGTGCAAATAGATTATCTGTGTTCATGGCTATACATGTCAAAATATGTGAAGTTTTTAAAGTAGAGACAATATTTTGTACTCTTATGTCATAAATTTGTATAATTTTGTCATAGCCACTTGACATCATAACATCTTTGTTGATCAGCGAGAAGCTGAAGTCGCTGACAGGTGAGGCATGAATATTTTGAAAGAATGCCTTATCCTTATTAGTGGTTATGTCTCTGAGTACAATGTGACCTTCTTCTGTAGCTAAGCCTATTAATGATCTCAATTCATGGTGAAACTTCATAGCAGAAATGCTTTTTGAGCATGTTAGTTTAAAAGTTAAAACTGGGATGTTTGAAACCAGCCCATAGATAATTGTGTCTCCATTTGCCATAGTTGCAGCTAGACTTGTGTTTTTGGCATTATAACTTAGGATTTGTACACATGTTGGATGGGATGGTGTAGGAAATGATTTAGTAATTGACTTATTCTTGGTATCCCAAATTTTTACACCGCCGCTCTTTGTGCCAACTGCTATGTTACGGTGACCTTCTCTGTGGAAGCTCGCTGACCAGGTGTCCTTCAATGGAATGTGCTGCAAACTTCGGACTTCATGATCTGTTGGACTTAAAATTTCAACTAATCCTGCCGAGTTAACCTGTAATTTATAGGAAGATAAGATTATAATTTATTTCATCATCATCATCATCAAAGATATCACATGACCTAATCATATTATCTAATAATAATAATAGTTGCTGAAAACAATTATAATATTATTAGGATCAAGACTAGATTTTGTCAATCTGTGTTGACCAAAATATGGAACATGATAATTGACCAATAGTCATTAGTCTTTTTAAATCTAATGTTTGCACTGTTTTCTTAACGGTAGGAATCAATGGTGAAGTCTTTGATGAAGCGTAGGATTCTGTAATGATCAATGAATATTTTTTAGGTCTTTCTTTCTTTCTTTTCTTCTTGTATTCTTTTAGGTCTGTATAATATTAGGTCTGTGTAATATGTGCATTTCTTTAGTAAAGTAAAGAAGAATTTTATACAATGTTTATAGATTTACCTGCAAAATGTATTTACTATCGTCGCTCCAAGTTAAATCTCTCATAATACCATCATAACAGCCATTACTAATCTTTAAATCCCAGCTGCTGGTGTCGTGAAGTAACAAACGTGAACTAACGGACGATAAATACATCTTCTACATTTGATTTAACAGTTTTCAAGTACAAAATCTTTAATTTTTCTTTATTAAATTAAAAAACCGTCATCCGTCAACTTAAAATTTCGTTTTTTTTTGTCGTCACATCACAGAGACAGACTGAGGGTATGTTCCAATATACACTGCGATCACTGCTCAGTGCTCTTACTGGTGAAAAATTCGTTCCGTTAGCGTGTTTCCGTTTTTGTGTTCAATAGGAGGCAGTATTGCCTCGAAACGAGCACGGATTTGTTTTGCTAACTTCATTTACAAACCCGTGTTGGAAGGCATGAGTCCTCCAATCGCGCACGTGTTTGCGCTCTGATAGGCATATTTATTTCGTGTTCAATAGAAGACAGTACTTCGCACGGAATCCGTGTTTATTTGAAGGCATTTATGTGAGGTGTTTGATAAATAGGCAAGAAAATTCAAAGTTTTTAATTTTTTTATTAGGATAATTAAATTTGACTTATGTTTAACTGATCATCAAAAATAGAAAATGATCACCAATATAATTAGTAAATGACTACCAAAAATTTAACCACATTTTAATATCATTTTAATTTTAATCACCCAAAAAGCATTTTTAAAAATTTAAGCTAGGTATGTTAACCTAATAGAACTTAAGTGCCCGGCCGCAGGCCTAGGATTTTGACACATATAGTAGGTACTTGTTAAACAAGATTTGGTTACTGTTGCGTTATACCGCGGTTGCAGTTTAACTAGCCAGTGGCGGCGCTAGGCGTCGGCGACGTCGGCCACCGCCGACGGCCTCGCGCCTGAGGGGGCCTCGCAGAAAAACAGCTAGTTACCTACTTATTTTCGTTTCGCCAATCATCCTGGGTTAGCTTGCCGACCCCAAACAATTCGGGAAAAAGAGCTAAGCAATGATAATGAATTTTATTATTTAACACGTGCCCAATGGAATTGAGTACCTAGTAGGTACTTTATAGGTAGAAGATAGTTCTGAATAGGTATAAAGGTATAAGAAACCTTTATACCTATTCAGAACCGTCTGTCTGGCAAAACTATAAAATGAAAGCTTCGCCCTAATCAGCTAGTTAAACTAGCGTGTTCTTGTAGAGAGACGTTGGAGGAACGAGGTATAGAAACACAGACTTGTTGCTGTAGTTAATGGTAGTGGCATATATTTAAATTTTTACATTGGTCTTATATACTAATAAATTACATAGAAATTGAGTGGAGCTTCTAGACTATGGACTTATTCTACGTGCAAATATTGCTGACTAAAATTATTAACAAGTTATTGAAATGATTAATATTTGCGGAGATAAAGGTGCGCTATAGCTACACCATAGTGACCATTTCCTACATCTGGTCTTCAAATATATTTTTGACGTGATGACGTCTTATAAATCAATGAACACCGGCTGCACGCACGAAAAATTGTCACGTTCCGCCTGAGCCTGCGCGTGCAAGCGAGAGCGCGGAACAATGATAGAGAGGCACAATCGGCCCAAGCGTTTATAGAGAGCGCCCGCCGATGTTTCTTTCTGACGTTATCACGTAAAACTATCGTCCGTAAACCGACTTTAAAGACGACCAATTTTTTAGTAAGAAAGCTTAGGGTCTTATTGAATTTCGCATACTAAAAAGACCGTTTGCGGTTGGAGGACAAGTGCTTTATCGCCTTGAATTGAACACATGTTTGGAAGAAAATATCGGTTACAAACCCGTGCGCAGTTGGAGGACGAGTGCCTTCTATTGAACACGGTTTTGTAACAGTAAAATATAATATGATGACGTAATCAATTGCCGCCATTTGTGTTCTTTGAGCACGGGTGCTTTTGAGGCAAGGTGCTCTCAGTACTTTGATCACGTGATTAAAAAATTACAGCTAGAGATTGAACAGCTTCCATGAATGATTTTTATTATTATTATTATGCAATTAATTCAATTGAAAATAAACTCGGACTCGGATCAAGTTTTAAAAGCAACAACATTCAAATAATAATTTTTCTTGTTGAACAGAAAACGTGTACAATGTACCTACACATGATAAAAATATTTTCATTTGAAAACAGTGTCGAAAAATGGAGATGACAGTATACTGGACTGCGTTCCGTTTTAAACAGTAACGAGTATAGGAAAAGAAACGGCTTCACAGTATACTGGCTTAATGTCACACCTTACAGTGGTCACAGTGTACATCGGAACAAACCCTAAATTACAGAACGGCGAGGACTACTTAATAAGTTCTTTAGAACATCACAGAAATAATACCTATTTAAGAAGATAGATTAGAAGATTAGAAGGTCATCATTCAAGGTGATCATTCTCTGTTTGTGATCTGTCATCTGTGATTGTCAGAGATTTCTTGGTTTTTGGCTTGGCCTTTTGGCAAGCCTTCTTCTTCTTCTTCCGTTCAGTGGCTCCGCGCGTCGAGCGTCTGAGCCATAGTCCAAAGTGTTTATTGGTGTTTATTAATTTTACAATTATAATAGGGTATTTGACTATAGTAAAAATATCGTTTCAACTGGTGTCATCCTAAAAGATTATTATCTAAAAACATTATTCCATACGACAAAACTAAAAAATAAAGCTTTATTTAATTAGAAAACATTAGTTAAAATTGCTATAATTCTGGCCATGGTCACGTGATCGAAAACGTTCCGTGATCTCGAATGACGTCACAGTCCAAACCACCTATGGAATTCTCATTTTGTCAATACATTTCGACGTGTTTGTGCGGCGTAATAGGCTAATTTCGTCTGTTTTTCATCGTTACTATTTTATTAAATACCAAATAGTATGCGACACGCGGCCTAAACACATATTATAAAATTGTCATTGTTTGAAATGTGAACTGTTACGTCATGAGAGCAAATGGAACGTTTCGGCGGCAATTTATTTTTTTGAATTTATTTCTCGATTTTTATGAAAAATAATGAAAATTATGCCGAAATATATGTTTCGTTAGCTTCAGCATAGCATTATTAACAATTTAAGATGATTTTCTAAAAGTAGTCAAATAGCCTATTAGTGCATTGTATTGTTTTTCACAAAATGATCCTCTTCACTGTTTTTCCAAACAAAATTATGTAGCGTTTGAGCCATAGTCAAGTTTTTTAAAATTTCAATTAAAAAGAATATTTCAATAAATAATTATTTCTAACAAAACATTGTAAAAAATTTCCAAAAGTCTGGCGGCGGCCATTTGTCAAGTCCGAAAACAAAAAACTTTTGCAAGCCTTTTGCCTTTTGGGAGTTCATGAGTTGAGTGAGTGCATGTAGTGTTCGTGGTCTATGGTGATTTGTATCCTAGTGTTCGTCAGTGTTCGTGGTCTATGGTGATTTGTTTTCTCCCTGTGGCCTGTGAGTAAATCTGCAGGGCGACCGGCTAAGAAATATATCAATCATTAAAGGACATCATCAATGTCAAAACATGGTTTTGGCTCCACGTATCATTGATTCAGTCCTTAAAGGATCGTTGAGGACAAAAAAATGTTTTGACATTGATGCAGTACACTATCGATACAATTTTTGTATGAACATTGCTGAAAATTGGTTCCACGTAAGACTTTTGAAGTAAGATGTCGTTAAGGACTACGACAAAAGTTACGTCAAACTAGGCTTTCATTGATACAAGCCGTGAGGTGTTCTTATCGGTGACATAAGGTGTCCACTAATCGTTTTACTACTCATATTTTCTGTTAAAGTGTTTTAAAAAGCTTTATTAAATAATTTGTCAAATTAGCAAAGCAATTAGTAGTATTTTAAGAAGTATGTTTAATGTTAAAATCATTGAAGAATAATTTTTAGATTTAAAGGTTACTTTTTGACACTCATAGGTTTACGGATAGTTTAAAGAGCATGGAACTAGGAATTACGACTACGTCTAAGTAAAGAGTAATCTCTGGTTTGCCGTCTGAAAGTTTGATACGAAGTACCTACTTAAAAAGTTTAAAAATCTGAAATCATAAAAATAGTTTGGTGTTTGGGTGGCATCAAACTCGCAGTTGTTATCATTGTTGGATTAATTAACGTAGTCGTAATTCCTAGTTCCATGAACTAGCAGCGGTATGTACCTACTTATGTATTACGTACGACTTATGGCACACAAGTATTATTCAATAATAATTTGCGCCTGGGTAAATTCTGTCTGTGATGCGGGAATAAGTTTTATAGGTGTTTGTGTGTAAGAAGTACCATCCTACTTAAATAAATATTGCGTATATTAAGATATTATATATTTAATTCAAGAGCAATTATTATTAGCTATGGCAATTATTAATTATTTCAATTGGTATAACGCAGTCAAATAAGGAAGACTGCTATAGCCGTATAGATTGCTAGATTATCATAGATGTTCAAATTAGTCGGATTATACGTATGACCCACCACTATAGTATCGATAGTCACGTGATAGTCACCTGATTGCGACCTATTGCTACACTCCTGAAAAAGCTTACGCGGTACCAGTTATAAGGACTGTAACGATAACGATCCTTAAGGATAATAGGCTATTTGACTACTTTTAGAAAATCATCTTAAATTGTTAATAATGCTATGCTGAAGCTAACAAAACATATATTTCGGCATAATTTTCATTATTTTTCATAAAAATCGAGAAATAAATTCAAAAAAATAAATTGCCGCCGAAACGTTCCATTTGCTCTCATGACGTAACAGTTCACATTTCAAACAATGACAATTTTATAATATGTGTTTAGGCCGCGTGTCGCATACTATTTGGTATTTAATAAAATAGTAACGATGAAAAACAGACGAAATTAGCCTATTACGCCGCACAAACACGTCGAAATGTATTGACAAAATGAGAATTCCATAGGTGGTGTGGACTGTGACGTCATTCGAGATCACGGAACGTTTTCGATCACGTGACCATGGCCAGAATTATAGCAATTTTATTTAATGTTTTCTAATTAAATAAAGCTTTATTTTTTAGTTTTGTCGTATGGAATAATGTTTTTAGATAATAATCTTTTAGGATGACACCAGTTGAAACGATATTTTTATTATAGTCAAATACCCTATTTTGGATGCGAGATGTGAGACAATAGTTACGTGGTCGGGCTGCTGTGTTTGTTTTTGATACGTAGTAACTAGTACCTAATCTGTGTTTTTGATTGGTTTTCTCCGTTAAGAGTAATAGTGTTCTGTGTTGGTTTTTGATGACGTGCTGACGTGTACCTACGTGCAGTTTATTTGAGTTTTAAGTAGGTAAAATAATGTGAACAATAAATTATTGAAGTTATTTTTCAAGCTAAAAATCGGTGCTAAAAATGAGTTCAAATGAAAATGAGTTTAAAATGACAAAAAATCCATGATATAGTATTAGGTTATTATAAACGTAAACATGGACGCCGGTTTACCTTGTAAAATGTTTTTACGTTTTTTCAGGATTTGAAGTAGAAAAGTGTGAAAAAAGATATCACAATGATCACGGATATCCAGCTGGCTGTGTTCTCGAATATTTTAGGCGTATCGATCTTCCTGTTGGTCATCCTTTATCACTACATAAGCGCCAACAGTTCTAAATAAATATGGTAAGTTTCACCGTTATAATACCCATGGAACAAATACTCCTAGAATAAAGACTCCGATGTAGTCGCGAGGTGATGTCATTTTTAGTAAGCCTTAAAAGCATTGATTTTCAAAGTGGGGGGCGCGCCCCACAAGGGAGGCGCGAAGACATAGAAGGGGGGGGGCGGGCGCATTCAGGCCCTGCATAGCAGTATCTGCTAGCGATCTATAGTTGTGCACTTTCTTTTATTGAACCCAGAAATGGAAATCTTGTTTAAACATCAACAGTCACGTTGACTCTTCATCCCAAGTGTTTAAAAACAATATGTTTTATTGTAAAACGATCTTAAAATACTTTTGGACATAATTAACCTTATTATGTTTTACAACTAGGTATGACATTTCCACTTGTTGCATGGAGGGGGGGCGTGGGCATTTTCATTTTAGGCAGTAGAGAGGTGTGATTTATAAACTTTGGGAATCCCTGCTTTAAAGGCTGATTAAGTATCATCCTGTTAGTAGGACAAGCTTGCAGAAAATTATTAAATAACGTACTGTGCTGTGAAAAGGTGTCATAATAATTCATCACAATCACCATCAAAAACGTAATAATTAACAGTACCCATACAAAAAATAATTAAATGGCACTTGCACATTCATTTATTGGTTTGAGCCTAAGTTTGCAGCAGAACTTTGTTAGAAACTTCTGATCTATGAGTATTTAATCTAAGATAATACCATCAGGCCTAGTTACTGGCTTTAATTTGATCGCTATACAGTTTTTAACAAAATGCACTGCTTTTGTTAAACAAACAAATTATAAAATGACTTAAAAAATTAGGTATCCACTGAGGATTCAAATTATTTGTGCACACTATTTACCATACTACTTAATATAATTTTCTACCTGCCTGTAAAATACCATCAAAATTGGTCTAGCCATTTCAAAGAATAGCCCATAAATTATATTCTAAATTGTCCTGCAAAATGACTTTCTGATATAGTAGATAATAATAGAATAGTACATATTTCTTTAATTTGAGTTTCATGCACTTCTGCCCTGCTAATGAAAAAGGCAGCTTTTGACATTTAACTAAAACTGTTTTGAACCCAGAACCTGAAGATGAAGAGGATACTGAAGTTATTCTGTCTTCAGAGGATACCACATTGCTATCTACATATAAAAAAGAACTGGAAGCTCTCCAATGCGTGGATGCCACATACATAGTGCCCGCGTACAGTCCAGAGTTTGAGGCCTGGCGCTCGAGTCTGGAGATTTAAAAAAAAGGGGATTCCAGCACTACCCTAATGAGACGAAAGGTGGCGGTTCTATCCTTTCCACCAACAAAAGCATTCCCAAAGAGGGTTGATGTCAGGCAGGCGACCGGTGGTAAAATGTCAAGCTGAACCACTTACAACATGGCTTACAAGACATGTTGCCCCGACCCCACATAGCATGGGATAAAGAAAGGGAGATGATGACTAACACTGTGTTTAAGTCTAATCCTGCATCAGGAAAAAGAGCTCTATCTATGACGTATCTTACTCATTTTTTTCTATGTGTTTCCGTTTTCGAGATCATTGCAATCTAAACAACAAACAGTAAGGAAACACATAGAAAAAAAAACCAGTAAGATATGTAGATAGAGAGAGCTCTTTTTCCTGGTGCAGGATTAGTCTTAAACACAGTTTTAGCGAAATGTCAAAAAACTGCCTGTTTTGTTATATAGCAGGGCAGAGTTTTACATTTTGTCCTGAGGATCTGCAATTAAATTTAATGATGTAATGTTAATACAATGTATATTTATTTATTGAATTTTGTATTTCAGATTTTGCATTGGAATCAACTTATTGTGGAATTCAAATAATGTGTAATTTTTGCTAAGTGCTTAATGATTAAGATGTTAAAGTAATAAACTAAGTTACTCCAAATTAATCGTTTTTATATTTGCATAATTTGTGTTTCTTTAAAACTCAGCTGATTTTTTACAGCCCTCAACTGAAACAATTGCAGTTGAAATAACTGCATCTCAACTACAGACCAATGGATGATGGTGCTGTGGTAACTTACACTAGAAATACAACTGCAGTTAGGATACATTTTTTTAAATATATATACTAGCACTAGCTGACCCAGCGAACTTCATACCGCCAACAAAAATATTTAGTGGTTGGTCACCCTTATCATTTAGAGGTATGAAAAATAGATGGCCGATTCTCAGACCTACCCGATATGCACACAAAATTTGCATATTAGGAACGAAGCAAATTGCTTAGTGCGAGATCATAGGATTTCAACCACATAGCGGTGCAGATTCATACAGTTGTTTTGCAGAGTTAATTTTGTAGTCAACTGCAAAACAGCTGTATCCTAATTGCAGTTTTGCAGTGCGGCACTAGATTATTGTCTAGAAAACATGCCCATTTTCACCAACCATACCTAAATCATCCCCTAAGTAGGAGTCTACATAGGTAGCACCTAAATGCAATCCCTTACCCAATACTATTTCCATTTTTTCAATTTTATTTCCACGTTTAGATGGTCTTAGGTTTGTGAATACGAAATTGACAGAAAGCATCACTTAACTTAGCTTAGGTAGCCCGTAAAAGTTAGGGAAAAGTTAGGTGAAAGTCATAGCAATTAATTTCTGTTGTGTTGTTGGTGAAGACTGGATCTGAAGTATAGTAGCTTACTGTGGACCTTATAAGAAGGCTCAGGGTCACTCAGCAGGCGTTAGAGCTATGCTATCCCTGTAGGATCAAATCGGAAATAAGCATTTTCTTAGAACTAGATAGCTTTACATGTCGCAAACCTGACGTGGCTATGGACTCTGAAGAACTAGGGACGTTGGGTCCCAAGGTGCTGGAATATCAACCTCTCACAAGAAGGCGTAGCATTGGAAGACCCCCCCACTTAGTGGACAGATCTTTTTTTTTTTTTTTCTCAAGGTTCTCAAGGTTTTCTATCATGTGCAATGGTGGCCGTCGTTGCAATGAGCCGCGATACAGTTTTCTCGTAGCATAGTGCGGGTGACACGACAATAGAACGTAATTTATTTTGTACCATATTTTTGGGGACATAAGGTTCAAATTCACACCATTAAAACCTATTGAGACTATTCAGAAAATCTGTTTTCGTTATTTGAACCTTATGTTGGTTACAACAATATAGTGCAAAATAATTTTCGTTTTATTAACCTGTCACCCACACCATGTTATAACGAAAAGACTTTGCAGGCTAGCTTTAGTGGTACTGGAAAACATCGTTAGACACCTACATGCCTGAGAGTTTTCCATAATGTGCTCAACGGTGTGTGAAGTCTGCCAATCTGAACATGGCCAGCGTGGTGGATTGTAGCCTAATTTCTTTTTTGTGACTTGTGAAAGTGGGTAAGACCTTATTGTCAAGAAGGAAAATGAGCTGATGATCTTTAAACGCCTGAACAGATCTTCAAAATTATAGTTATACATAGTCTGTTATAGTCTATTTTTTTTTAACAAACGACGCTCAGCCATTGAGTATAGATACTTCTGCCACCTCCAGGATGGCTCTGCCAAATACAAACTCGATGCATAAGACTCGGTAAGTAGATCGCCGCGCCCGCAGAATAGGGTATTTGACTATTTTAAAAATATCGTTTCATTTGGTGTCATCCTAAAAGATTATTATCTAAAAACATTTTTCCATAGGTACGACAAAACTAAAAAATAAAGTTTTATTTAATTAGAAAAAATTAAATAAAATTGCTATAATGAAGAATGTTAACTTGTTTTAACTATTATCACTCCATATTCTCTGTCAAAAATAAAAAATACTAGTGAAAGAATTACTTCGATACGTCAATTAGTTTTCGATTTAGAAGTAAAACAAGTTGTAACCGCACGACACGGGCTGCCAGTGAGGTGTGACGTCATCGCACAACACGCTCTGTCTGGCTCACAGCCCGCTCGCAGTCGCGCGCCCGTGCCGTCGAAATTACACTTAAATACTTTTAAAAATGTCCAATCCAAATACTAGGAAATCATGTGTTGTGCCTAAATGTAAAAATACAACTACCAATTCGCCGGAAAAGTTGTTTTTTATAGTTCCAAAGGACGTTAAAATGCGATTCCAATTTACAAATTTTCAATTTTCAAGATTTCCAATTCAAAAAAAGTTAAAATTCCAATAACACTTGGTAGCAGTCGTTGAAGGCTCCTCGCTTCGACGATGTAGCCACTGTAAAAATGCTATAGTATGTTTACCGCCACCTCTGCTGGCGGCACAATCTTCGCAGGTTACATTTAAAACTTCTTGATCCTTTTCATTGCATTCTAAACTGCAATGATAAGGTGTGGTACGTACGCGGTGTTCTGGCGTGATTCTACATTTAACCGTACATACATCACCTACTCTTTTTACTTGAACATAACCAATAGCATCATCGCCATAGCTGTCTCTTGCCGATCTGAAATAAATTTCAAATAAAAATAAATGGCCTTACGTATTTTGTTAGTAAAAAAATACAAATAAATAAAAAAGGTTTAGTACATCTGTTCAAACATCTACATTTGCAATAAAAAATACATAAATTAAATAAAATCTTCTTCTTCTTCTTCTTCTTTATCAACCGATAGACGTCCACTGCTGGACAAAGGTCTCTTGCATGGACTTCCACAGGCCTCGGTCTTGCGCCGCCTGAATCCAGCGGCTCCCTGCGACTCGTTTGATGTCGTCGGTCCACCTGGTGGGGGGTCTGCCAACACTGCGCTTCCCGGTGCGGGGTCGCCACTCAAGCACCTTGGGACCCCAACGACCATCAGCTCTTCGAACTATGTGCCCCGCCCATTTCCACTTCAGTATCGCGACTCGCTTAGCTATGTCGATGACTCTGGTTCTCCTACGGATCTCCTCATTTCTGATTCGATCCCGCAGGGACACTCCGAGCATAGCTCTCTCCATCGCCCGCTGAGCGGTCCTGAGCCTACTTATGAGGCCCTTAGTTAGCGACCATGTCTCGGATCCGTAAGTCATCACTGGCAACACGCACTGTTCGAAGACTTGAGTCTTCAGGCACTGAGGAATTTTGGACGAGAAGACATCTCGGAGCTTCCCGAACGCTGCCCAGCCGAGTTAGATTCGGCGGCTGATCTCTTTCTCGAAATTGGACCTACCTAGCTGGACTGTGTGTCCCAGGTAAATATACTCGTCTACAATTTCGAGTGCAGAGTTCTCAACAATTACTGGGTGGAGCGGTGCATGAGCATTGGATATGATTTTCGTCTTGCTCATGTTCATTTTCAGGCCCACCTGTTGAGAAACCCTGCTGAGATCGTTGAGCATTGTATTGAGGTCTCTCAGAGTCTCTGCCATGACTACTATGTCATCGGCAAATCGCAGGTGAGTGATGTACTCGCCGTTTATGTTGATGCCAAGCCCGTTCCAATCCAGAAGCTTAAAGACGTCCTCCAACGCAGCGGTAAAGAGCTTCGGGGAGATAACGTCTCCCTGTCGCACTCCACGCTGCAAGTGGATTGGCCTCGTAGTCTGGTCCTGTATACGTACTGACATTGTGGCGTTTTCATACAAGCACTTCAACACTTGGATATACCGGTAGTCAATCCGGCATCTCTGCAGCGACCTCAACACAGCCCAAGTTTCCACCGAATCGAAGGCTTTCTCATAGTCCACAAACGCTAAGCAAAGTGGCTGGTTATACTCTTCCGTCTTTTGTACAACCTGCCGCAGCGTATGAATGTGATCTATGTTACCAAAGCCTTTTCGGAATCCGGCTTGTTCGGGAGGCTGGAAGTCGTCGAACCTACGAGCGAGACGATTCGTAATGACTCTCGAGAACAACTTATAAACTTGACTCAACAACGAGATGGGTCTATAATTCTTCAACAAGGTATTATCACCCTTTTTGAAGAACAGAACCACCACGCTCCTGTGCCATGCTTCCGGCGTTGTGCCCTCGTGGATGACGGAATTGAACAATCGCTGAAAGATCTTAAGTACCGGTTTTCCACCCGCTTTCAGGAGTTCCGCAGTGATTCCGTCATCACCTGGCGCCTTGTTGTCCTTGAGCTGTTTGAGAGCCATTCTAATCTCGTATAGGCTGACGTCCGGGATATCTTCGGTATAGTGTCGGGTCAGTTTGGCTCTGGGATCTTTCGCCAAATCTTCAACAGGTTTTTGTGTCGTGGTATATAACTGTCCATAGAACTTCTCAACCTCTCCCAAGACCTCAGGTCGAGAAGAGACGAGACGGCCGTCATCAGTTTTCAGCCGCGTCAGCTGGCTCTGTCCGATAGACAGATCTCTCGCGAACACTTTTGAGCCTTTGTTCCGCTCAATGGTATCTTTAATACATTTGGTATTAAAGACACGGAGGTCGCGAGTTTGTGCCTTAGAGATCTGCCTATTAATCCGCCGGTAGGCAGCCGCGTCTGCCGATGACTGCAGCCTCATCTCTTGTCTCTCCTTCATTAGCTTGAGAGTATGGTCAGATAACTTTTCGGTTCTTTTCCTGCGATGGGTCTTAAAGAATTTAGACCCCACAGTATGGACAGTTTCCACGAACCTGTTGTTTAGATCGTCCACAGAAACGCAGTCTGCTAGGCACTCGAATCGGTTCTGCAGTTCGAGTTGGAAGTTTTCGGGATTTTGGATATGAGCACGAGAAGGTCGGAGAGTGGACTTCACCAGTCTGGCCCTTTCCAGCTTTACATTAATATTCAACGTGCTTCTTACCATCCGGTGATCGCTACCGGTTTTCACCCTATTGATCACAGAGACATCATTGAATATATGCCGCTTGGTCGACATAATGAAGTCGATCTCATTTCTCGTGGAACCATCGGGACTCAACCATGTCCATTTTCTGTGTGGCCGCTTCCTGAAGGAGTTCATCATAAAGAGGCCCTCCTTCTCCATGAAGTCGGCCAACATTTGGCCCCTTTGGTTCCTTCGCCCATACCCAAAATGCCCCACTCTCGTCTCTGCACCGCTTCGTGCGCCCAGCCTTGCATTGAAATCCCCCATCACAACACTGTAATGAGTGGTAGAGGCGTGTATGGCTTTTGATATATCCTCATACAGCGCCTCTACCTCCTCGTCAGAATGTGTCGATGTCGGTGCGTAGACCTGTATAACCTTCAGCGAATACCGTTTGGTGATTCTGAGTATAAGGTACGCTACCCTACTCGACACACTCTTGACTTGTACAATGTTGTTGACGAGGGACTTGTGGACGATGAACCCAACACCACCCTGGGACTGTTGATCGCCCTCCCGGTAGTAAAACAAGTTGCCGGAATTGAGGATTATCGAGTCCTCCCCCTCTCTACGGACTTCAGTAAAAATAAAATGGCCTTACGTATTTTGTTAGTAAAAAAATACAAATAAAAAAGGTTTAGTACATCTGTAACGTTCAACCCGTAGTGGGATCTACATCCTAAGTACCTATCCTACTTCCTACTAATATTATAAATGCGAAAGTTTGTGAGTGTGTGTGTGTTTGTTATCTTTCACGCAAAAACTACTGAACGGATCTGGACAAAGGCTGGAATAACACATACATAGGCTACTTTTAATCCTGGGAAAATGTACAGTTCCCGAGGGAAACGGGGGCGAAGCTGCTGGCGGAAGCTAGTTTGCAATACCTATATAATATACAACGTACCTACCTATAGCTACAAAACTATAATACATATTTCTTACATATTTGTTGTCTTTAACGTAAAAATTTAATGGTAGGTAGGTACTTCCACTATTTGAGTTGCATAATGCATTCTTCCATTACGACATTAGTTGGGTATTTTGTTTTGATAAAACAATTTAGAAAAGATAATAAGTAGGTAGTAGCAAGGAAAGTTTACTTACCTTTGCATTTTTATTCCTCGCATTTCGGCGGCAACGAAATCACTATTTGTTGATAATGCGCAACCATTAATCCATCTATTTTAGGTAGATTATCCGATTGCCCTTTTTCGAATCCTTCGTCCATTTTATTAATCGAATAATATTTACTAGACTATTAACTTAAATACGCGGCTTAATAACTATAACATAAATTAATAATATAACACACCAAAATACTGCGCAAGCCTACTATAACCGCTGGCGACTTGATACTAGCGGGCCGCGGCGCGTGGTGACATGACGTCACAAGCGGTCATGTGACTGGTAGCGGGACTCGATATTTTTCGAAACTTTGAATGCCTATAAAATCAAAACTACTAGGTATTTTTGATTGCAACAAAAACTAGTGTATTTATATACACACAGGCTTTACTGAGACAAAATTTCAAGCGATTTGGCATACCTATTAACTTATTCTTCATTCCGGCCATGGTCACGTGATCGAAAACGTTCCGTGATCTCGAATGACGTCACAGTCCACACTATGGGATGTGGAATTGTCATTGTTTGTAATGTGAACTGTGACGTCATGAGAGCAAATGGAACGTTTCGGCGGCAATTTATTTTTTAGAATTTATTTCTCGATTTTTATGAAAAATACTGAAAATTATGCCGAAATATACCTACGTTTTGTTAGCTTCAGCATAGCATTATTAACAATTTAAGATGATTTTCTAAAAGTAGTCACCCTATTATTATAGGAGATCAGTCACTAACGCAGGCGATAATGCTCAGTCTACAGCACCGATGTAATGTCGCCTGTCTATCGGTCTTCTATCGGATATACTTTGGAGAGTGCGCTTAGGAACTTCACAATCGTGTGCTCCCTTCACCGTTCTACCACAGAACTGCGAGAAGAAGTGAGTTGGAATCTTTACGTGGTTGAAATGAAAGCTCAACGTTTTTGAAACGAACCTAAGGTGTGGAACGCACTTGCGGTCTGTGTTTCCAGCCACGTAGATATAATTTGAGTACCTTCAAGGCAATAGAGAATAGGCGTATTCTAGGCAAGCGCGCTCCAACCTAGACCTCATCGGTGCTTTCCATCATTTATTGTCGTCAAAAGCAAGCCTATCTCATATAAACAAAAAGAGTGGTACCTATGTGGGTCGTTTTTGTTATCAAGTAGTTACATTTCAACTTCTATGTATATCTACATATAAATGTCGCAGTAAGATAGTTGAAGCAGTGTCGTTTGCCAAGCTATAAACCTAGGTTTATAGCTATATGCCGGAATATAACTATACGAAAGCGATTCATAGCTATCTTACTAGGAATATAGCTACAATACGAACGCCATCTAGTAATTTAGCTATCTGACTAGACTAATCTAGTAAAATGATTATAGATAGAAGTATACATTTTCTTTGATTTGCACAACTATCTTACTGCTACATAAACAATCGGCTTCAACTATCTTACTGCGACATAAACATAGATAGGTTCACACGTTAAACTTATTTTGCGACGGCGCGCGGCGGTGGCGGGGGTTAAAAAGAAAATGTTAATTTTCCGCTCTCTATGAATTGTATTGTAGGTAGATATAAGGTACTGAATACGCTCTAAGATTGCTTTTTATTAGCAGTTTTATTGCCGTTCAGATAATTTATAGCTTGGTCAGCTTCATTGGGCTTTGGGAGGCGATTATCGAGGCACTAGGTTATGTGTAGTGGTGTGATCCTCGTGGCGTAGAAAGATCAATGTGACGTATTTTTTCATCGCTCCTGGCGTACCTAGTTTTGTGAACGCTGTTGGTCTTATGGAGCAGGCAGACTACTTTTATCGGCAACGATTGACGTTTTCGCGATTCAACAAAGTTCGATGCGATGCTAAAAGTAGCGAAGGTCGACTTTAATAATCGCGTTAAAAAAACGCCACTTGATTCGTTAGCATTCGGACGCGGAATCAAAATTCAAAATTCAAATTATTTATTTCATGTAGGCCAACCTGTGGCTCTTATGACACGTCATGATTCTACCACCGGATCGGAAAGCGGATTCTGCTGAGAAGAGCCGGCAAGAAACTCAGCAGTTGCTCTTTTCAAAATAATCATTTTACAATATTATACAGCTATTACATTGTAATAAGTTTTTTATACTATCTCGTGGGCAGCCGGATGCCATGCCGATTTAACCCATGCAACTTTGTTAGGATAGAGTAGAATATAATATTTCCACAATGAGGTGAGGTTCCAAAAAAGCGTAGGTAGGTACTACAATTCAATTCATGTTAAGACGGGCTCAATCAAGCTTCCGAACAGCGAATTAAACCATACCTAATAAAAAAACGCCGATCGCTGCCGTTAAAAGAAGCCAGTCTGCCTCCTTCTTTATAAGATCGAGTCTGGAGCTCGACTCCTTGTTAGGGCAATTCTGGAATAGGATGATTTCTTTAGTTCTCCAAGTTGGAAATGGAATGGAATGAAATGGAAATCGAGGAATTTTAAAGGTTATTTATATGCTGTGGTGGTGATCATAGCTCCGGAAACGGACCCAAGTATCTACCTGTCTTTCTTGTGTCCTTGATATTTTATATTTACAACTAGCCTTTGCCCGCGTCTTCGCTCACGTAAGTTCGATTTTCAAACCCCTACTAGGGGGTAAACCCCTTAGGGTTTGAATTTTCAAAAATCTTTTCTTAGCGGATGCATACGTCATAATAGCTAATGCCTAATTTCAGCCCGATCCGTCCAGTAGTTTGAGCTGTGTGTTGATTGATCAGACAGTCAGTCAGTCACCTTTTCCTTTTATGTATTTAGAAGACAAGTCTTCTTATAAGTAGGTATATAACAGCAAGCTTTTACTCGCGCCTTCTTCAGCGTAGGTCATCATCATCATTAGCAACCCATCAACGGCTCACTACTGAGCGCAGGTCTCCTGTCAGAGAAGGGTTATAGGCCATAGTCCACCCAATGCGAATTGGCGGACTTCACACACCTTCGAGAACATTATGAAGAACTCTCAGATGTGTAGGTTTCCTCACGATGTTTTCCTTCACCGTTGAAGAAAGTGATATTTAATTGCTTAAGCGCACTTGACTACGAAAAGTCAGAGGTGCGTCCCGGGATCGAACCTGCGACCCTCCGAATAGGAGACCACAGTCCTAACCACTACGCTATCACTGCTTATATCACAGCGTAGGTATAGTTACCTAAAGTCAGTCAAGATGATTTTATTGAGACTTAATAAATATTTTCATTTTCAATAAAAATATTTTAATAGATAAATCACGTTTTTAAAATTGACTAATAAATATAAAATAAAATAATGATAAAGATTTAACTCGAAAATCGTGGAACGCATGCCATTGCTACTTCACGAATTATTTTTCTCCTATGTCACTGAAAAATTTATTGCACTGTTATACATAATATAAACCTTGATATTTCTGTGACATGAACAGTGTAGCGGGAGTTTACGCGACGACAGCTATTTCTGTGATATGAACAGTGTAGCGGGAGTTTACGCGACGACAGCTATTTCTGTGATATGAACAGTGTAGCGGGAGTTTACGCGACGACAGCTATTTCTGTGATATGAACAGTGTAGCGGGAGTTTACGCGACGACAGCTATTTCTGTGATATGAACAGTGTAGCGGGAGTTTACGCGACGACAGCTATTTCTGTGATATGAACAGTGTAGCGGGAGTTTACGCGACGACAGCTATTTCTGTGATATGAACAGTGTAGCGGGAGTTTACGCGACGACAGCTATTTCTGTGATATGAACAGTGTAGCGGGAGTTTACGCGACGACAGCTATTTCTGTGATATGAACAGTGTAGCGGGAGTTTACGCGACGACAGCTATTTTTGCATCCCTACACATGCGTGAGAGGGTATGTAGTCAATAGTTTTTTATTTCACTTTCATTCTTGAAAGGTACAAAAATTAACCTTTAAGGTGAGGCTAGGCCCGCTTGCAGAACACCGCGTTATCCTTTTAACCCAAAGTTAGCTGCTGCTTTGACAGATTTTTTAAAAAGCTTCTGTTAAAATAACAAATTTATTCCTGGGTTAAGCCTAACCCTCTGCAAGCGGGCCTAAGAGACCAGAAGTTTTAACTTCAAAAAACTGATTGTGGTTCCAACTGCTTACGGTCGGCCTAAATTTTCAAATTCAAATTTATTTCACGTAGGCCAACCTGTGGCTCTTATGACAAGTCATGACTCTACCACCGGTTCGGAAGGCGGATTCTGCCTAAGGATTCCTTGTTTCAATACGGAACCCTACAAAGAAACTCGCAAGTTGTATTTGCTCTGTGAGCCCGCGCTGGGTTGTTTACAGACACAGTTCGCGGCTCGCGGGGAGCCGCCTCTTGGGAAATTAGAGAAGACGAGATCTAGACCTCACAAAACACCTATTTCTGAACTTTTTAACTGCTTACAAATAGCTTTGTATAATACTAACTGATGCCCGCGACTTCGTTCGCGTGGATTAATCCCGCGGGAACTCTTTAATTTTTCGGGATGCCTATGTCACCCTCCAGGTTCTCAACTATACCTATCCAAAAAGTCACGTCAATCCGTAACTTTGTTGCAGCGTGATTGACGGACAAACCAACAAACAAACACACTGTCGCATTTATAAGGTATATTAGTAAGGAAGAATTAATACTGCGATAATAAAGGCGATCTAATTAAATTTTAGAATACAAAAACTACTACTGTGACTTAAATTTTTATGTATCATCAATAGTTTTCTCAGCATACGCCAAATAATGTATTTTATAGGCATTTTGCTACTTTGGGTTACATTATTGCAATTTTCTTAAGGATCTCTAATTTTTTTTAAAATAAATTATAGCCTATGTTACTTCCTGATAACTTAGCTTTCTATTGGTGAAAAAATGATTCAAATAGGTCCAGTAGTTACAGAGCCTATTCGGTACAAACAAACAAACAAAAAAAAAACTTTCCTCTTTATAATATCAAGTATAGATACAAAGCTATAAAAATTCTGAATATTTTATAAACACAATATGTCAAAAATTCCGAGGCCGGCAGGGCTCGAACGCACATTTCTTGGGAATCGCGCCCGAGTGTGTTGGCTTTACACCACAGCCGCGGTAACGATATTATCGTTATCAAGTGGAATGTCATCCTTACTTAATTATTTTTATCTTTGTTTATAAATAGTCACTGGTCAAAAGTTATATTGTGAGTTGTGACGGTCGCGATCATATCTGATTGACTGAACTTATGGCACTCTTGCTGCATCAGTCAATTTTATCCAATAGCAAGAGAGTCTACGGTGATAGCGATCGTCAGACTGTATTTTTAGATAGAACAGAACAGAATAGAAATATTTTTTATTCAAATAAACTTTTTACAAGTGCTTTTGAATCGTCAGACTCTACCACTGGTTCGGATTGCCCCTCCTGCCGAGAAGAACCAGCAAGAAACTCGGCGGTTGCTCTTTTCAAAACAAGTTTACAATACAATTAATACTATGCTATGTATGCAGTATTTCCACAATGAGGGAAGTTCCAAAAATGCATACCTACTAACAATGCAATATATCTCAAGATGGGCAGACATAAAGTAGCCCCATTCCCACCGGTGGAACCCGTTCACGAGCATGACGCATGACCCAGCCGTTGCTCCGCTAAACCATATTTGAGGGAATGTAATTCCATAGCAGTTCTTTTTGCTTCAGTTTTAACACCACCAAAATGAAACCGATACTGGTCTGTATGGCAGTGGTTCTGCTAGCGTCAGGTGTAGAGCTAACATGCTGCAATAATAATAATAATTATTATTCCGTCGATGACCGCTTCATTGCGGCCAATTTGACTCCGGGTGTCTATCCTAAGTCACCACGGTATGTACTTCAGGTAAGGAACTTGTATTTCATTTTGATAATTACCTAGCCATCCTCCCCGACTTCGCACAGGTGCGATGGACCTATGTACTAGTACTTAAGTGGCACCAAGCTAACCACTAGACCAACGAGGCAGAGGATGACAAGGTCCCGGGTTCGATTCCCGGGTCGTGCCGTAAAAAAATGTATTGGGTTTTTCTGCAACGAAATTCTCAGTACTAGCCCGGAGTTAGGAAGTAGGCGGTTAATCACCCCCGTGCCTCGGAGAGCACGTAAAGCCGTCGGTCCTGCATATGCTCTCCGGTCGTGTCGGATTTCCGTCCGATCGGACTATGAGAGTGAGGGAATAGAGAGTGCACCTTTGTTTGCGCACACACTTGTACACTGTAATATCTCCCGCGCAGATGGCTGATCTCTAAGGAGGTTGGCCGCCGTGATCGGATTCGGTCGGGAGGACATTATATTAATTATATCTATTATTAAGTGGCACCAAATATTTAGACTACCTAAGCGTACGAGCTATTTAAGCCTCAAATAGCAGTTACGATCTAGGCGGTGGTGGAATGAAAACTGTATGGTTAGTACAAGATTGGATAGTTAACTATGACATTACCAACAAAGCAAAATAAACCATAACAGTATTGAGTTAGAGCTCAATTTCGTGTATGTATTCTTATACGTGTACGTAACAAAAACGCTCCAAATTAAAAACGTCTGTATTGAATTTGTGACTTTAAATCGATACGATTATGGTTCATTTTACTTTGATGCTAATGTCATAGTTGACTATTACTATCAAACAAATTAAAACTCGGACTAACCACACTGAAAGGTCGAAGAACAGGCCACTTGACGATTGCAAAGCACTTTGTAGAAGTGTTTATAAATACAAAACTTTTCAATCTTATTCTATTCACGGTCTGATATAATAATTATTTCACACTAGCGTCCGCGTGGATTAAGTTTTTAAAATCCCTCGGGAACTTTGATTTTCCGGGGTAAAAGTAGCCTACGTCACTCTCCGGGTCCTCGACTATACCCATGCAAATATAAAAAAAATCTTTTTAAACAACTTAATTCAAACTTCCGCTTTACTACATTACACAGACACTATACAAAATATGTAATTTATTGTTGATATTTTAAAAACCGCGCGACCGATTTCGATGAAATTTATATGGGATCACCTGGAAAGTAAACCCTTTCAAACGAAAAAAGAATTTTCCAAATCAGTACCGGTAATCGGTGGATATACATAAAAAACATAAAAAGATTACGACGAAATGATAACCTCCTCCTTTTGTTGAAGTCGGTTAAAATCTCGTCGATCCGTAGCTCTGTTGCGGTGTGATTGAAGGACAAACCAACAAACACGCTCGCATTTATAATATTAGTGTGATTCATAAAACCTCAATACGAACTGGACGCTACGTCGTAGCGACTCGTAGCATAAGCTACGAGTATAGTTTTGTATAATTAACTAGCTGATGCCCGCGACTTTGTCCGCGTGGATTTAGTTTTTAAAGTCCCTCGGGAACTCCTTGATTTTCCGGGATAAAAAGTAGCCTAGATGTTGACCCGAGTAATAAGCTACCACGGTATAAAATTTTGTAGAAATCTGTGCTGTAGTTTTTACGTGAAAGAAGGACAAACAAACAGACAAACAGACAAAAAAAATTTAGCTTCTGTTTTGATATCTGTATCTTGAACACAATTAGAAGCAAAAACCCTTTTTTGAATCTATTTCATGTACAGAATTGGTTTCGTTTCTGTTTTATTATATGTATAGATAATCTTAATATTTATATATAAATTACGTGTCACGTTGTTTGTCCGCGATGGATTCCTAAACTACTTAACCGATTTTGATCAAACTTCGTAACTATCTGTAATTTGGTCCAACTTGAAAGATAAGATAGTTTTAGTAGTTATTTGTTTTATTTATATAGGTAAGTTGGCGGTACGAAGTTCGCCGAGTCAGCTAGTCTAATATATAAAATTCTCGTGTCACAATGTTAGTTACCTTACCCCTCCGAAACGGGTGGACCGATTTTGTGTGCATATCGGGTAGGTCTGAGAATCGGCCAACATCTATTTTTCATACCCTTAAATGATAAGGGTGACCAACCACTAAATATTTTTGTTGGCGGTACGTAGTTCGCTGGGTCAGCTAGTATTAATAGAATATAATATTATTAGTGTGCTTCATAAAACCTCAATACGGACTGGACGCTACATCGTAGCGACTCGTAGCATAGTGTAGTGGTAGACTCATCGACGATTCAAAAGCACTTGTAAAAATGTTTATTTGAATAAAAAACATTTCTATTCTATTCTATTCTATTCTATTCTATTCATAAGCTACGAGTATAGTTTTCTATAATTAATAATAATAATAGAATAGAAGAGAATAGAAACATTTTTTATTCAAATAAACTTTTACAAGTGCTTTCGAATCGTCAACTGAATCTACTACTGGTTCGGAATGCCCTTCCTACCGAGAAGAACCAGGAAGAAACTCAGTGGTTGCTCTTTTTCAATAGAGTTTACAACAGGTACTATGCTATGTATGCAGTGTATGCAGTGTTTCCACAATGATGGGAAGTTCCAAAAATGCATACTTAAAATTCAATGCGTTTGTGAGATTAAAATGAAAGAAAGAATTAAATGGCTTGTTTTATCTTACTTTGTGTCAAGTTGGTCCAATTCTAATCTCAGTTACTAGTTAATTGCTTTTCATTTAATAGATTATTATCGCTATTTAAGCAAGACCTATGTACCTACTTATTACTTAAAATATGTACTTATAGGCTTAGTTGCAGGGAAAGAGGAATATTAGTCTCGTTCAGCTGAAAACATTCACGTTCAATCTTCTTTAAAAAAAATAATTTACTTAGCTGATGCCCGCGACTTCGTCCGTGTGGATGTAGTTTTTAAAATCCCTCGGGGAACTTTGATTTTCCGGGATAAAATGTAGCCTATGTCACTGTCAGGTCCTCAACTATACCCATGCTAAAACACGTCGATCCGTAGCTCTGTTGGGGCGTGATTAAAGGCAAACCAACATACACACTTTCGCATTTATAATATTAGTAAGTATGATTAATTATCCCTTTACAGACACAAGCATACCTTTTGATATTTAGAGTATTTGTGTCTATAGGTTTTTGAATTTTACAGCTAAAGTTTGGAGACATTGAAGTAACTATAGGACAAAAAATATCCCCTGCAAATACAATCGGGCAGCCCAGAATTGGATTCGAATACGAGGTCGGCTCCTATTACTCATTTTTATTGCTAGGTTTGTATTTTTTGGGTTTTTTAATAAATAGGCCGAAACTCTAATAATAAAAGTTGAAAAAAAATCAGTCCAGGCGCAAACTTGAATACCCAAGCCGCAGGCGGGGGTTTTGAATTGAATTTAGACTTTTCACCCGACTACGGAAGTCTATTATGTATGTATGTGTGTATGTATGTATGTTTGTTATACAATGTGTTTATAAGTATCATCATAAAATGGCGTCTCCATTTCATATATTATTTTTTATAACATTTGAAGCCTTAGTATTAACCCAATGGTTAACGATGCGGTCTGAGCACTGAAAGGTCTCTTATTTGAAGGGGAGAGGACAATACTAGTCAAGATCAGCTTAGCTAATATTTTGATGATGATGGTAGAGCTTTGAGAGCTAACATTTTTCATTACAGGTCCCGACGAGCCTAGGCCGAATAATTCTTACTTGAGTCTATACTTGATGGGGATGTACGTCAACATATACGGCAGCAAATACGGTTTGAACACAAAGAACTCTTGCGAAATAGCGTCCTATATTCCAGCGAACCCACCGCCTGGATTAGGCACACACCGTTTCGTTATGTACGCTTTCAAACAAAAAGGGATCATTGATACCCCAAATCAGGAACTCCAACGGTAAGCCGATCTTTTAATAGGTAAAATTGGAGTCTCTGAAAGCCACTTATCCACTTAATTTCAACATGGAACTATTCAAGGGGCGGACCAACAAATTCCTGAAAAGCCGGCAACGGTGGGGCCTCTGGTGCCCAAATGTTCATTGGCGGCGTTAATCACTTAACACTAGGAGACTCGCCTGCTCATTTGCTTGCTATTTATAAAAACGCATCTGCCGACTCATCGCATAATAAACACGTAAAAAAATTTCTTCATCCGTGTGATATTCGTTTCAAAAATCCTGTGAAACTGTTTAGCTACTCTTTGATTTTCCGGGATAACTTATTTCTGTGCCCGGGATGCAAGCGATCTCTGAGAATATTCAGATAGGGAACGGGAACCTTCTGTTATTCCGGGATAAAAGTTGCCACTCCAATCATTCATGAGAGGGATGTCACTCTCCAAGTCTTCAACTATATCTTCTTCTTCTTCTTTATCAACCGATAGACGTCCACTGCTGGACAAAGGTCTCTTGCATGGACTTCCACTGGCTTCGGTCTTGCGCCGCCTGGATCCAGCGGCTCCCTGCGACTCGTTTGATGTCGTCGGTCCACCTGGTGGGGTCTGCCAACACTACGCTTCCCGGTGCGGGGTCGCCACTCCAGCACCTTGGGACCCCAACGACCATCAGCTCTTCGAACTTTGTGCCCCACCCATTTCCACTTCAGTTTCGCGACTCGCCGAGCTATGTCGGTGACTTTGGTTCTCCTACGGATCTCCTCATTTCTGATTCGATCCCGCAAGGATCTTCAACTATATACGATGTAAAAAATAACGTCCATCAGTTGCTCCGTTGATACGTGCTTGAAGGACAAACGAAGACAAACACACTGTCGCATTTATAATGTTAGTGGGGCTTGTAATATATTACATTGTTTTAAAATGCCTAAGGCAAATGCTCGCTAAGGAGGTGCCGAATAAAGCGAGCCGACGACTTCTGTTGCAAATCAAAGGAAGAGTAGGTGATCCTGGTGAAGAAATAAGAATTCTGGCTTAGCAAAAAAAAGGTTATAGCCTTAGACTCCTGGGGTCAAATCCTTTTCTCAAGCCAATTCTGGGGGAAGGCTTTGGTTGAGGCTACTTCACCCTAAATTAAAAATCCTACTATCTACTAATATTATTGTAAATCTGGAAGTTTGTGAGGATGGATGTATGGGTGGATGGATGGATGGATATTTGTTACTCTTTCACGCCACAAAAAATGAACCGATTTTGCTGAAAGGAATGGAGATAGCTTATGAGCTATCTCCAGTCCATAGCTTATGTGTTATATCCTGGGTATGCCCAGGATTAGCACATAGGCTACATTGTATCCCCGGAAAATTAAAGAAATGTGGACGCAAAGCGAGAGTGAGAGAAACTCCCACAACGATAAAAGTTCATTTCAACAAGATTTCAACACAGTTTCTGTTCACAGATATCAAATTTACCGCTTTAACTTCCCGTTGAACGAGTTTGTGGCTCAATACAAACTTAAAGGCCCAATCGCTGGAACCTTCTTCTATACTGCGTATCCTCTATGCTCCGCGTGTCTTGACTCTTGAGCTTTAGCTATTTAAACCGAAGTCATCTTTATTTATTTATTTATTTATTTATTTATTTATCGGTCGTGAAGTGTGAACAATAGAAAGTAATTATAAAATTATAAATAATAACAATATTTTATATATAGTAAATTTTTGAATGACAAATTTGCATGGAAACAATCGGTTTGCCATTTTATTCTGTACATTTTAATACTTAAAAACTAAACTTAAATATAGAAAAGACGGACAAGGATATCTTATCGCTACAAAAGAGGATCTCTTCCAGATGCCCTAGATGTGAGAACAATTAAGAAAATAAATGCTTTTGGTAGGTCTATCTTTGTTTGTTTAAAGCCTCTAATACGATAGTAATCGACCGAGCGAAGCGAAGGTCTTTGAGTTAACTAGGGCGATTTGCACTTGTCCGTCCGTCCGTCCGTCCGTCCGTCCGTCTGTCAGAGCCTTATAACTTTTGAATTACTGAACGTAATTACTTCAAATTTAGATATAATATGTAAACCGATGGCCTCCAGCCGAAAATGGCTTAAAAAGTTATAAAAATCTTTATTTCAGGGGGGCTCTCATAGAAGCGAATGCGAAGTAAAAAAAAAAAAATCGCGTTACATAAAATTGTTACGTATCATTTTAAAGATAATTTTGAACTGAGTACAAAAATATTTTTTTTTTAATTTTTCCCTTAAAATTGACGAAATGGGGGGCTTTCAAAGTGGCGATTTTATACGCTCGCTTGAAGACGCTCTCTAGAAAAATCCGCTATGGATTTTCAAACTGATTTTATGTTTTTAGGTCACTTATATCCTGTACTTGAACAACAAATACTAAAATTATATGAATATTATAAAGAAACGAGATTATTTAATTTTTAATGGGCGTCAGTAATTCATATAGCATCAACATAGCTTCACAATAATGCTAATAGATGGCGCAGTCAGTAACTATTCCCATGGAACTACGAGTTAAATTCAATGTTTGATAAATAATTCAATGTTTTCACTAACGTTCCCTAACCTTTACGGGCTACCTATAAGTTAGGTGATTGATGTTTTCTGTCAACTTATTTATCACGATCCTGTACGGGACACCTAAAAGGATATTGGGACGGATGTTAGGACTTAGGATTGTATTTAGGAGCTACCTACGTTAAGAGACTCCTACTTAGGGGATGATTTAGGTATGTTTGGTGAAAACGGGCATAATAATAATGTCAGTTTTGGTTATCATGTATCGATTGAATGAATAATCATGGGATACCGTTACCGCGAGGTCTCAGTTCGGGGCGAACCACTAGTGTACAGTGGCTAATAACACCTAAAGGAATCTTGGTATTGATTTAAATTTTAAATGAACTATTAGATCAGGGATTCCCAAACTATTTTGGGCAAGAGACCCCTTTTCCAAAATGAACTCAGACCCCTATAGTCAAATAACTTTTAAAAACCTATCTATAGTTCTTCTCCAATTGATACAAAGTACTTACCAATTTAAAACTTTGCAGTCGGTTAAGTGAGTAAACTTGACATCATTATTTCATCAAAATTTAACAAAATAAATAGACATAAAGTACAACAATGATACTTCCTATTCAAAATATATTAGTCATTCTTATAACAAGTTGGTACACGTAACACAACTTAGACAGTATCTTGAAAGTTTCAAATAAGAACTTGTGTTAATTAATAGGGGTCAGTTTTTAGACCTCATTGACCCCCAAAATCAGTCAAATGTCGACCCCTGGGAAACCGATTTCGACCACTTTGGGAATCCCTGCATTAGATGAACATAATTACATGCATGAACGTTACTTATGCTTCTTAATATACGATAATACGTAGATATTATAATATTATGTCACTAGTTGGCAAATGCATGCTTTTTGAAAATAAATATTTGTTCAAATCATCAAGTCGTTTCATTTTTAGGGTTCCGTACCAAAATGGTAAAAATGGAACCCTTATGGTGAGACTTTCTCCGTCCGTCCGTCCGTCCGTCTGTCACAGTCGATTATTTCAGTAACTATTAAAGCTATCGACATGAAATTTGGCATAGTTGTGTATAATAGTGGCCCAATATCATTGGAATAAAGAAAAATCGAAAATTATTTTTAGTTTTATTAAAAAAGGGGGAAAATCGGGGGTTTGAAATTTAAAAGTAAAATAACTATACCGAGTGGGGTATCATATGAAACGCCTTTACTTGTGCATTCTAAATCAATTTTTTTTTATTAATATATATAATAGTTTTTGAGTAATCCGCCAAAATGTCGAAAAAAATACCGTTCGCCCCCCCTTATCTCCGAAGTTTACCAATCGAAAAATCTGAAATAATTATGGTCAATAGAGATTTATGTATATTTTACAGGAAAAATAAAAGCAACGCGAAAATTATTTTAGTTTGATTAAAAAAATCCCACATCCATGCGACCTCCTCTGTAGCGGGTGCAGCGACTACTAGCGCCGAACAGGCTAAAAGGCGCAAATATCAAAACCTTGACAGTGGTTTCATATTTGCGCCTTTTGGTGTAGAGACCCTGGGGCCGTGGGACCCGGAGGCTCGCGCACTTTTTTTAGAGATATCGAAAAGAGTGATCGAGTCTACCGGCGATCCAAGAGCTGGCAGCTACCTTGGCCAAAGGATTAGCCTGGCCATCCAAAGAGGTAATGCTGCCAGCATCTTGGGTACTATGCCACACTGCGGTGGCTTGGATGGGGTTTTAGATTTTAATTAGTTTTTATTTTAGTTTTAATTTTAGAGTAAATTTAGGTTTAATATAGTATTGTATATATGTATTTAGTCACCTGCAAATAATATAAAATGGATTATTCAATAGAAATACTTAAAAAAGGGGGAAAATCAGGGGTTTGAAATATCAAAGTTTGATAACTATACCGAGTGGGGTATCATATGAAAGGCCTTTACTTGTGCATTCTAAAACAGTTTTTTATTTATTTCTATATATAATAGTTTTTGAGTAATCGGCCAAAATGTCGAAAAAAATACCGTTCCCCCCCCTTATCTCCGAAGTTTACCAATCGAAAAATCTGAAATAATTATGGTCAATAGAGGTTTATGTATATTTTACAGGAAAAATAAAATCAACGCTCTAACTAGCATAGGTTTTTTTTATATTAACAATAAACCTCTACAAACAAAGTTAACGATAAATAAGCAAATTAATATAATATTATCGTTTTACTTTTACTTTTGGAGTACGGAACCCTCGGTGCGCGAGTCCGACTCGCACTTGGCTGGCTTTTTTTGTACTACCTACACACGCCGTGACTATTATTCCTTGTACCATTAATTATAATATTATTATACCAGTGATTTCTATAATTGGGTATTTGACTGCAGTCAAAATGTTGATATTCATTATTTATAATCGAAAAACGTAACATGTAAGAATAAAATTTGTAAAAACAGAAAATAAATCGGTCCTAAAACAAATAAGTTATAGAGCTTTAAAGTTTCCCGTTAGACAGAGAGAGCGCAAGTGAATTGTGATGTCACAATTCAGCGGCCCCCATACACGATCCATAGAAAATTTCGTTTTAGAAAGAGACAGACACGGCCACAATAAAACAGCTTCTAATTCTGAGACTAGAGAAGATATTTAAAAAAGAGAAATGGCATTATGTTATAATTTTTAAAAACGTTATTTTAAATAATTTAAAAAATATCATTCAAATACCCAATTATGTATGCAATAGATATTATTAGTTCCAGACTTTGTTTCAGAGTACACTCGTATCTATTTTTTTATTCGATGGAAAGATGGTCCTTGACTGCGATCTCACCTAATGGAAGGTAACGATGCAGTCTTAGATAGTATCGGGCAAACTTTGAAGGGGTATGGCTGTGTACATTCAACCCACACCCCTCTACACGCCATCGTACCAGAACGCTAAATGACTCTTTGACAGCAGGGCGGTAAATAGCCACGGCCAAAGCCTCCCACCAGACCAGACCAGAAACAATTCAGACATTGGGAAGTCGTCAAAATAGTCAAAATCGTATCATCATTATCATCATTAGCAACCCATCAACGGCTCACTACTGAGCGCAGGTCTCCTCTCAGAGAAGGGTTAAGGCCATAGTCCACCACGCTGGCCCAATGGGAATTGGCGGACTTCACACACCTTCAAGAACTTTATGAAGAACTCTCAGGTGTGCAGGTTTCCTCACGATGTTTTCCTTCACCGTTGAAGCAATTGATATTTAATTGCTTAAGCGCACTTGACTCCGAAAAGTCAGAGTTGCGTACCCGGGATCGAACCTGCGACCCTCCGAATAGGAGACCACAGTCCTATCCACTAGGCTATCACTTATATAAAATCGTATAGTCTATGCTTAAAGCGCCAAAATGGCGTCTATCAAATCCAATATAAAAATACTGTGCAAAAAATTTGATGGCAGCCTCCAATGTTAATCATAGATTAATTGTTTTAATAGAGCTCAGTGCATTATACTCAGTGCTACCTACCAATTCATGGAAGTAGGACTACCTTGTTCTTATTATACCAACACTTATATGTTTGTGTTCCAATTAGAATGTGAAGTGGAATGCGCGAACGTGGCGCTAACAATGTTCTGCCCATAGACAATACTTCGATGTGGAAAGCTGTGCGGATTTAGGTTTTAAAAACTTAAAAAAAAAAGTCTTTGTTTATCCCACAAACATATATAAAGGGATGGTTTATCCGTGACAAAAGGTAGCCTATGTCATTTTCTACATCCTCAACTTACACCCATACAAAAAATGTACTCGACCCGTTGCTTGTTCCGTTGCTGTGTGATTGAAGAACAAATCAACGATCAAACACACTTTCGCTTTTATAATAGGTGTTAGTAAGAAATTGTTAGGCTTTCAGTAATAATTCATATCCATAATCAATCAATTATTTCATCAAACAGAAGTAAAACTAATAAAATTTTTCTTGCAAAAGCTAGGTCGTGGGATCTTAGACTAAAACTTTAGTCTATGATACTTTGAAGTCAGGAAACAATATGGCCGCATTGTCTACTGTGTTTCTTAAGGTAGTTTGCACTATTCCGTGAACGCCTACCTGCTACTTGCAATATCCGTCCCTAGCTCATATCCGCTGTTTCCACGTCCCAAAAACTTGGCGCGAGTTATAAGCGACAGCGATTTTTCAAAAACGTTTAAAACAAAAATAATATCTACAAGCAAATCACGAGATTTAGCACAGAGAAAACTTGCATGCTGCTTTCGAAAGTCGATAAAATTACAGTTTCTTTCAGAAAATACCGTACCTACCGATTTTCTCGTAAACTTAACTGCCGCACTCAGAGCACCACACGCAAGTACCGACAAACGAAATAATTTGTCATTGTTTAAATATCAATTTACTTTTGTTCTAATCGTTTTGATTCCGTTAAATGTGTCGTGGACGTGCAGAAGGGGTAAGTGCTACGCTAATAGATTCACTATTATAGGGCTTCTATTAAGTAGGTACTGTGCTTGAGTCATTACAATACTTTCTTCTTTTTGTTGATAGCCTAACGTCATGCCCTTTCCGCCACGGGATAAAAAGGACAATATCTGTGAATAAAAGTAGACCCTGAGATCTTCTGAGACTAGCCTTCCTTGGTGTGGCAGGGCACCTGTATTGTCACCTTAAACGAAAACCCTCCTGGCGCTCAACTGCATGTGAAGCATGAATAAATAGTGATACGAACTTGACGTGTATTTCTTAATCTTTTCTTCAGCAATTTATACTGTTAGCACTTAGCAACTTGAAGACATAACATATTATTTTTTAATATAATATATAAGTAATTCCCAAAAAAAAATATTTACCAAAAAAAAATCTACCCAGATATTTGAATTAATAAAAGAATTAATTTAATGAACGTGGGTTTTATTGCGTTACAACTTTCTGTCAGTTTACAGAAGTTTTTACTTCATCTTGCACATTGGCCCTAACAGAAGAAGGCGCCGGCGTTGCAGTTATTCAGGATCCGTCCTTGTCCGTTACTCTGGCACAAGGTCAACGAAGTTTGGAAGAAGTTTCCGGCGATGGAGTCGCCCAGCCGTTGCCGCCTTACAAATTCGGTGATGTTGAACTCGTAAAGATACCTGGACAAGCTGTGGAACACCAAAAGCTTTTAAATGCATACATCATCAGCAACCTATCAACGGCTCACTACTGAGCGCAAGTCTCCTCTCAGATAAGGGTTATAGGTCCACCACGCTGGCCCAATGCGAATTGGCGAACTTCACACACCTTCAAGAACATTATGGAGAACTCTCAGGTGTGCAGGTTTCCTCACGATGTTTTCCTTCTCCGTTGAAGCAAGTGATATAATTGCTTAAACACATTTGACTCCGAAAAGTCAGAGGTTTTCAGATTGAACCTGCGACCCCCCGAGTAAGAGACCACAGTCTTAACCACTAGGCTATCACTGCTGCAATGCATACACTGACCCAATTTAACTGACCCAGTCTATCAGATTCCCTGTTCATAGTAAAACAACGACTATGTTCACATGTGATTCATGGTAGGTACAGGATACAAACAATTCTTCTTAAAAAACTGTATTCAAACGCCAGCGCCACTACAAAGTATAATATAATTTATTGTTGATTTTCTAAAAACCGCCCGACCGATTTCGATAAAATTTAAATGGGACCATCTGGGAAACAAAAAAGGTATTTTCCAAATCGGATCAGGCGTCTTCGAATAAACGGTGAAAATCCAGAAAAAAAAGATTCCCACGAATTGAGAATCTCCTCCTTTTTTGAAGTTGGTTAAAAAGAGGTACAGTTCGAAAGTCATTTGTGTGAATGGCCGTGACGTTTTATTATAAAGGGGTTGTTTCAAATTATAATATATATAGCTCGATTACCACTGACACACTCACTCACTCACTCACTCATTGACAGGGTTGTTCTCCTAGAAGGAGACGGAAATCGATATAATGATGTTCGGGACATGTGTTTGGGGGGGGGATTCGAGTTGGGGAAAATTATGACATTTCGGAAAAACAAGATGGCGGCCGACGTGAATCTTGCAACTCTTTTGTTTTCCGACCGATTTCTTTGAAATTTTGGATTATTGTAGAAATTAGTAAACAATTAACAGAAAAAGTGAAAAAAATTAAAAAAACAAGATGGCGGCCGAGCTGTGACGTCTCAAATTTCCGACCCCTCTCCTGTAAAATTTTGTATGAAAAAAATTTTTTTCACCCATGGTGTCGTATAGAGCTCAAAGAATGTGACTCGGAGAAAGGTGGCGAGAGCTGATGAGTGAGGAGTTCGGAGACGGGCGAGGGGCACGGCCAGGGTATAGTAGATAGGTGGAGGGTGCTCGACCAAATGTCATTCGAAATCTCGAGCAGTTGCCAGTGAGTTGAAAAAAAATTCCAAAATGGCGGAAAAAAAATGGCGGCAAATTTTGTCCGTCTCTCTCTCGGAGACTATAAAAGATGGAGGAGCGGTTTCTCGACAAAAGATGATCGAAACCCGGAGGTCTACCTGGTGAGTAGGAAAAAAATTCAAGATGGCGGATTTTTTTTTTTTACATACAAAATGTATGGGGAATATTGAAGGGACTAGAAGTTGGGAACTATGCAAGACATTGATTTTGATAGGTTCATAGGGCTTTTTTTCTTTTTCTTTTTTTTCATTTTTCATTTTTTTTTTTTTTTCTTTTTTTCATTTTTTTTTCTTTTTCTTTTGTGAATGAGGAGCACGGCCAGGTTATTGCAGATAGGTGGGGTGTGCTCGAACAAATTTTTTGGCCAAAAGATGACCAGAATCCGAAGGGCTACTTGATGAGCAAAAAAATCGCGGTCCGCTTTAGCGGGCCGCGCAACCACGCGCCCTACTTGTAGTAACAACCCTTCCCGCGAGCTGCTTTAGCAGCTCGCGCACCGAGCGAAATAAATAAAGCCGAACAATCGCGGTCCGCTTTAGCGGGCCGCGCACCCACGCGCCCTACTTGTAGCAATAACACTTCCCGCGAGCTGCTTTAGCAGCTCGCGCACCGAGCGAAATAAATAAAGCCGAACAATCGCGGTCCGCTTTAGCGGGCCGCGCACCCAAGCGCCTTACTTTTAGTAAAACACTTCCCGCGAGCTGCTTTAGCAGCTCGCGCACCGAGCAAACGCTAGTGACGGTCCACTGAGTGAGGAGTTCGGAGACGGGCGAGGGGCACGGCCAGGGTATAGTAGATAGGTGGAGGGTGCTCGACCAAATGTCATTCGAAACCTCGAGCAGTTGCCAGTGAGTTGAAAAAAAATTCCAAAATGGCGGAAAAAAAATGGCGGCAAATTTTATCCGTCTCTCTCTCGGAGACTATAAAAGATGGAGGAGCGGTTTCTCGACAAAAGATGATCACAACCCGGAGGTCTACCTGGTGAGTAGGAAAAAAATTCAAGATGGCGGATTTTTTTTTCCCCCCATACAAAATGTATGGGGAATATTGAAGGGACTAGAAGTTGGGAACTATGCAAGACATTGATTTTGATAGGTTCATAGGGATTTTTTTCTTTTTCTTTTTTTCATTTTACATTTGTTTTTTTTTGTTTTTTTTTTCATTTTTTTTTCTTTTTTTTTCTTTTTCTTTTGTGAATGAGGAGCACGGCCAGGTTATTGCAGATAGGTGGGGTGTGCTCGAACAAATTTTTTGGCAAAAGATGACCAGAATCCGAAGGGCTACTTGATGAGTAAAAAAATCGCGGTCCGCTTTAGCGGGCCGCGCACCCACGCGCCCTACTTGTAGTAATAACACTTCCCGCGAGCTGCTTTAGCAGCTCGCGCACCGAGCGAAATAAATAAAGCCCAACAATCGCGGTCCGCTTTAGCGGGCCGCGCACCCACGCGCCCTACTTGTAGTAATAACACTTCCCGCGAGCTGCTTTAGCAGCTCGCGCACCGAGCGAAATACTAGTTATTATAATATATATAGCTCGATTACCACTGACACACTCACTCACTCACTCACTCATTGACAGGGTTGTTCTCCTAGAAGGAGACGGAAATCGATATAATGATGTAGGGGAGATATGTCCAGGTGGGGGATTCGAGTTGGGGAAAATTATGACATTTCGGAAAAACAAGATGGCGGCCGACGTGAATCTTGCAACTCTTTTGTTTTCCAACCGATTTCTTTGAAATTTTGGATTATTGTAGAAATTAGTAAACGATTAACAGAAAAAGTGAAAAAAATTAAAAAAATAAGATGGCGGCCGAGCTGTGACGTCTCAAATTTCCGACCCCTCTCCTGTAAAATTTTGTATGAAAAAAATTTTTTTCACCCATGGTGTCGTATAGAGCTCAAAGAATGTGACTAGGAGAAAGGTGGAGAGAGCTGATGAGTGAAGAGTTCGGAGACGGGCGAGGGGCACGGCCAGGGTATAGTAGATAGGTGGAGGGTGCTCGACCAAATGTCATTCGAAACCTCGAGCAGTTGCCAGTGAGTTGAAAAAAAATTCCAAAATGGCGGAAAAAAAATGGCGGCAAATTTTGTCCGTCTCTCTCTCGGAGACTATAAAAGATGGAGGAGCGGTTTCTCGACAAAAGAAGATCACAACCCGGAGGTCTACCTGGTGAGTAGGAAAAAAATTCAAGATGGCGGATTTTTTTTTCCCCCATACAAAATGTATGGGGAATATTGAAGGGACTAGAAGTTGGGAACTATGCAAGACATTAATTTTGATAGGTTCATAGGGCTTTTTTTCTTTTTCTTTTTTTTCATTTTACATTTGCTTTTTTTCTTTTTTTTTTCTTTTTTTTTCTTTTTCTTTTATGAATGAGGAGCACGGCCAGGTTATTGCAGATAGGTGGGGTGTGCTCGAACAAATTTTTTGGCAAAAGATGACCAGAATCCGAAGGTCTACTTGATGAATAAAATAATCGCGGTCCGCTTTAGCGGGCCGCGCACCCACGCGCCCTACTTGTAGTAATAACACTTCCCGCGAGCTGCTTTAGCAGCTCGCGCACCGAGCGAAATAAATAAAGCCGAACAATCGCGGTCCGCTTTAGCGGGCCGCGCACCCACGCGCCCTACTTGTAGCAATAACACTTCCCGCGAGCTGCTTTAGCAGCTCGCGCACCGAGCGAAATACTAGTAATCAGCGAACGAAAAAAGCATAGAAGCATTTCTAGTACTCAAAAATAGCGTAACGGAAACTATCCCGTGGTGGGAGGGGCTTATAAACTGTACCGCAAACGAATCTAGTTGACTCGCGACATTCGTGCGTAATGGCCGGCTAAACGAATTGCATAAAACTAGATTTTATTAATTCAAAATGCCTTCATGTGTTGTGAAATGGTGTCGAAATCATACGGATCATCACCACAAGGATAGTGGAATAACTTTTCACGTGTAAGTACACCGATAACTATACTAAAATCTCAATAATTACAATTACGTATTATCCTTATGGATGGTGTTATACCATATGTAGTTAAGTAATTATAATACAATTATTTCGACTTAGATAGTATTTATTACATACTTTTAATTTTTGCTTTTAACGGGATAACGTTATACAAAACTAACTAATTTACAATGCTCAGATGTAATTATTTTTTGAAAATATTGTATTTTCTTTTTAATTTTGCAATTATATCGTTTTTCAAAGTTATTAGTGACAAATAATATGATTTTCTTATTTGATTTTCTTTTTTTTATTTAGATTCCCACAAAACCCTTGTCGAAGAGAACAATGGGTAAAAGCTGTTCAGTTAGAGAGACAAGAAAATGATTGGATGCCTAGCAAAAGCTCGAGAATATGTTCCATTCATTTTAGAGATGATGATTTTTATCTGTCAAAGAAGGGATTCAGAATGATTAAAAAAGTCGCTACACCTAGTTGTACTGTAAGTATTTAAAAATATATTTATATATTTAAGTATGTATTAAAAATTTAGTCTGAGATGATGCTTTTAATTTGGTATGGTCGAGATAATTATTTTTTGTTTTGATAGTGTTAAGTGTATTTTGTGGTATTTAGATAAATTATTTTTTCTTGTTAAATTAATAAAAAAAAATTATTAAACAATTTCAGATGGTGTTTTCAAACGAAATTCCGGTTTTAACGACTCCATCCCCACAGCTCGAGACACCACTTCCACTGTCCAATATAACATCGAAACATAATAACATTACAATGGCTCCATCAATAAAGTCACCTCCAGTTAATAAATTGCAAAATGATAATGATAACTCATGTAACAAAGAAAATGATGAACAAAGGAAAGAAATTCCTTCCACATCCCGTAAACGTCGTATGGTAGGTTATTAAAATTAAGATCGGCGAAAAGTGTTCTACTCGTCATATTATAATTAATATTATTTCATTCCTAAGGTCCTTAATCGATATATGTTTCAGGTCTCTTGTCCAAACTGTGGTTGTGACTTCGGATTAACCATGAATGCTGCAGAAAACGATGCTGTTGAGACGCCATGGCCATTACCGGATATCACAATTTCTAAAACAAGATGTTCTACCCCTTTAAATACGCCTTCATCTGATTCAGACATTAAATCAGCACTTAATTCTCCTAAAACACATAACTTTAAAAAAATTATAAAAACCAAAACCTTTCTGTCCGAAAAGAGGTTATCAAAAATTAAAAGCTTGAGACGAAAAAATTGCAGGTTAATTAAAAAGTGTATTAAATTAAAAAACGTAATTGAAGATGTAAAAAAGAAAAAAATAACGGAATCAAATGTACTCTCTTCACTTCCTGAAGTCACACGCGATATTGTTTCGAGTATTAAAGAGAAACAACAAAAAGGAAAGCGAAGCATTATAAAATTTTCACCAGCTGTCAAAAAGTTTGCTCTAACGTTGCACTACTATTCCGCATCAGGATATAAATACGTGCGTAAACAATTCAATTCGTGTTTGCCCCATCCTTCGACATTAGCGAAATGGTGTCAAAGTGTTGACTGTGAGCCTGGTTTCACAGAGGAATCATTTAGAGCGATCAAGTCCAAACTTGAATATACTGATAAAAATCTTGCTTGCCTTATTGTCGATGAAATGGCAATAAGGCAGCAAAAAATTTTTAATGGGAAAAAAATGGATGGAGTTGTATCACTCGGATGTGGCTCGGATGAGATCGCCACTCAAGCCTATGTTCTCATGTTAGTGTCCTTAAATGACTCATGGAAGATGCCATTAGGCTATTTTCTCATAAATGGCATTACAGCGGAACAAAGGGCAAACATAATTAAAACGTGCCTTAAAAAATGTGCTACTGTGGGAATAGATGTAGTTAGTTTGACGTTTGATGGCTGCGCATCCAATTTAGCTACCGCTAATGTACTTGGGTGCAACTTGGATGATCCCGCTGATCTAAAAACTACTTTTACTCACCCATCTACCGGTCAACCCGTAGCTATAATACTTGACCCATGCCATATGGTCAAATTAATACGAAATACTTTAGAATCAAAAAAACAATTAATAGATCATACTGGACAAAGTGTTCAGTGGCGCTACATCGAAGAACTTAAAAAAGTACAAGATAACTTAGGTCTTCATTTTGCTAACAAGTTAACTGAGAGACATTTGAAGTTTAGAAATAACATTATGAGCGTTAAACTTGCAACACAGCTGCTAAGCAATAGTGTTGCCAAAGCTATACAGTTGTGTGAAGAAGTCCTCAATATTCCTGAATTTAATGATTCTGCGGCTACAGTCAACTTTATTAAAATTATGAATGATCTATTTGACGTCTTAAACGCAAACAGCTTGGAAGGTAAAGGTTTTAAACATCCTGTATCATTAAAAGAAATAGACAGCCTTTTTGAGTTTCTTGATTCGACAAAAGAATATTTACTTGGATTGTCAATTAAAGTGCGCAGTAAGACCACCCGGACCTTAAACGGAAGAAAAATTATCATGTTTACTACCACTGAAAAAAAAAAATAACAAAATCAAAGGTGAAAACAGGTGTATTGGGGTTACTGGTATGCATACAGAGCCTTAAACATCTTTTCAACGTTCTCGTGGTGGAAAGAAAGGCACTGACATTTATACTTCCCTACAAGTTTAGTCAAGATCATCTTGAAATGTTTTTCGGGGTGATACGCAACCACGGGCGTTGTAATAATAACCCAAACGCATCTCAATTTAAAGGTATTTATAAGAAAACATTACTAAATTTGGAGCTTCGCTCTAATTTTACTGGCAATTGCATACCTTTGACTGAAATCCCAATACTAAACTGTTGTGTAAAAATAAACGAAAGTACCAGAGGTTTTCGAAATGATTGATGATGTTCAGAAATTGAAGCTCAAAAGGACAATGATGATAATATACATGGAAACAACTGTGATGCGTTTTCCGATATGCTGGATTCAGAATTAATTTTACCCGAAAGAATTGAGCAAATCATAGGCTACGTATCGGGATTTGTAGGGAAAAAATTGAAATCTAAAATACATTGCGAGCGTTGTGTGCAAAAACTGTTTTCAGATATTAAATTATATTTTAATCAATTAATTTCTCTTAAGGACTTTGGCGGTTTAGCTTACCCATCTGCGGTTTTATTTAAGATTTGCTTAAAATCTGAATCTGTTCTCCGCAATGTAATCAAAACAAACAATGGCAAATCACTTACAAACGAACAAAATCTCGAGTTTATTGCAAGCAAATGCTTTGCATATGTTTCATCTTTCAAGGATGTGACTGACGCTTTAGAAGACATTTACTGCAGGCAAAGTATTCTCCTGATCAAAAGCGTAATACATCAATTTTTGGTTATTAGATTACATTATATCGCAAAAAAAGACTCCATGGTCATATCAACGCGCCAAAAATTAAACAAAGTAATTATTTTCAAAGGAACATGAAGTGATTGGATTGGTTTTTAACTCCCGACGCAAAAACGACGGGGTGTTATAAGTTTAATAGTCATCAATGATTCTTTGTTAACCTTCTCTTTAACCTTTACAAAACTACCGCCACTAGATGGCGCTTTAAATAATTTGGTTTTTAATTTTATTCTTCTACAAGTATTATAAATAATCTAATAAATGTTTATGTAAATAAAAGGTAGTTTTATTTTAAGAAAGGTTATAGGTATATTATACAATGATTCATTACAAATGTTTATCTGTACCGTTGCATATACGTGAAATAGGTGAAACTTCTTTGGATTATATTCATAAAATGCTCAATATGAATTCGAATCAAAATATAAAATAATTTTAGTTTGTACACGTATGTTGAAGTCGGGCGGGCCTAAATAGAAACAATGAAACCGATGCGGTACGCTGGCCGGAATTCAACATACGTGTACAAACTAAAATTATTTTATACTTTTAAAGTGTTTGTAGTCAGTTTTGTAAATTTAAACGCGGCAACGTTTGATGAAAAGTATATAATCTCCAGGGTACAAGCTATAAAGGCCTTCATCAAGATCGGTGCAGTGGTTGAGCCGAACATAGGTAACAAACAAACAGACACACTTTCACATTTATAATAATAGAATGTTGTTGCTAATAGAGTGCATTTAGTTTGGAGTAAATCGGCGTATATTATGACGCTATTTTAATCTAATTTATTTTGCTTTCCTTATTGCATAAAATCATCCAACGATTCCAGAGAGTCGACTGCTGAGTGCTGATTGGTCCTACGCAGCCGCGGCACTACGTAACTGCCGGCCAATCACGCTTGGTCCCGTGTCGTACGACAGATAGAAGAACCTATTAAGAGCTCTTTGCGACTCAAGTTCCTTCATTTAAAGGGCGTGCGTTTATTGACTAATTGGTACTAGTTTCGAAAGACAATTTCTAAGAAACGCGTCTTCTATGCTTTTTTCGTTCGCTGCTAGTAATATATATATAGCTCAATTACCACTGACTGATTCACTGACTGATTCACTCATTGACAGGTTTGTTCTCCTAGAAGGAGACGGAAATCGATATAATGATGTAGGGGAGATATGTCCAGGTGGGGGATTCGAGTTGGGGAAAATTATGACATTTCGGAAAAACAAGATGGCGGCCGACGTGAATCTTGCAACTCTTTTGTTTTCCAACCGATTGAAATTTTGGATTATTGTAGAAATTAGTAAACGATTAACAGAAAAAGTGAAAAAAATTAAAAAAACAAGATGGCGGCCGAGCTGTGACGTCTAAAATTTCCGACCACTCTCCTGTAAAATTTTGTATGAAAAAAATTTTTTTCACCCATGGTGTCGTATAGAGCTCAAAGAATGTGACTCGGAGAAAGGTGGCGAGAGCTGATGAGTGAGGAGTTCGGCGACGGGCGAGGGGCACGGCCAGGGTATAGTAGATAGGTGGAGGGTGCTCGACCAAATGTCATTCGAAACCTCGAGCAGTTGCCAGTGAGTTGAAAAAAAATTCCAAAATGGCGGAAAAAAAATGGCGGCAAATTTTGTCCGTCTCTCTCTCGGAGACTATAAAAGATGGAGGAGCGGTTTCTCGACAAAAGATGATCAAAACCCGGAGGTCTACCTGGTGAGTAGGAAAAAAATTCAAGATGGCGGATTTTTTTTTCCATACTAAATGTATGGGGAATATTGAAGGGACTAGAAGTTGGGAACTATGCAAGACAATGAGTTTGATAGGTTCATAGGGCTTTTTTCTTTTTCTTTTTTTTCATTTTACATTTGCTTTTTTTCTTTTTTTTCTTTTTTTTTTCTTTTTTTTTTCTTTTTCATTTGTGAATGAGGAGCACGGCCAGGTTATTGCAGATAGGTGGGGTGTGCTCGAACAAATTTTTTGGCAAAAGATGACCAGAATCCGAAGGTCTACTTGATGAGCAAAAAAATCGCGGTCCGCTTTAGCGGGCCGCGCACCCACGCGCCCTACTTGTAGTAATAACACTTCCCGCGAGCTGCTTTAGCAGCTCGCGCACCGAGCGAAATAAATAAAGCCGAACAATCGCGGTCCGCTTTAGCGGGCCGCGCACCCACGCGCCCTACTTGAAGCAATAACACTTCCCGCGAGCTGCTTTAGCAGCTCGCGCACCGAGCAAATGCTAGTAATATATATAGCTCGATTACCACTCACTGACTGACTGATTCACTCATTGACAGGGTTGTTCTCCTAGAAGGAGACGGAAATCGATATAATGATGTAGGGGAGATATGTCCAGGTGGGGGATTCGAGTTGGGGAAAATTATGACATTTCGGAAAAACAAGATGGCGGCCGACGTGAATCTTGCAACTCTTTTGTTTTCCAACCGATTTCTTTGAAATTTTGGATTATTGTAGAAATTAGTAAACGATTAACAGAAAAAGTGAAAAAAATTAAAAAAACAAGATGGCGGCCGAGCTGTGACGTCTCAAATTTCAGACCCCTCTCCTGTAAAATTTTGTATGAAAAAAATTTTTTTCACCCATGGTGTCGTATAGAGCTCAAAGAATGTGACTCGGAGAAAGGTGGCGAGAGCTGATGAGTGAGGAGTTCGGAGACGGGCGAGGGGCACGGCCAGGGTATAGTAGATAGGTGGAGGGTGCTCGACCAAATGTCATTCGAAATCTCGAGCAGTTGCCAGTGAGTTGAAAAAAAATTCCAAAATGGCGGAAAAAAAATGGCGGCAAATTTTGTCCGTCTCTCTCTCGGAGACTATAAAAGATGGAGGAGCGGTTTCTCGACAAAAGATGATCGAAACCCGGAGGTCTACCTGGTGAGTAGGAAAAAAATTCAAGATGGCGGACTTTTTTTTCCATACTAAATGTATGGGGAATATTGAAGGGACTAGAAGTTGGGAACTATGCAAGACATTGGTTTTGATAGGTTCATAGGGCTTTTCTTCTTTTTCTTTTTTTTCATTTTAAATTTGTTTTTTTTTTCTTTTTTTTCATTTTTTTTCTTTTTTTTTTCTTTTTCTTTTGTGAATGAGGAGCACGGCCAGGTTATTACAGATAGGTGGGGTGTGCTCGAACAAATTTTTTGGCAAAAGATGACCAGAATCCGAAGGGCTACTTGATGAGTAAAAAAATCGCGGTCCGCTTTAGCGGGCCGCGCACCCACGCGCCCTACTTGTAGTAATAACACTTCCCGCGAGCTGCTTTAGCAGCTCGCGCACCGAGCGAAATAAATAAAGCCGAACAATCGCGGTCCGCTTTAGCGGGCCGCGCACCCACGCGCCTTACTTTTAGTAAAACACTTCCCGCGAGCTGCTTTAGCAGCTCGCGCACCGAGCGAAATACTAGTTATAATATATATAGCTCGATTACCACTGACTGATTCACTGATTCACTGATTCACTGATTCACTGACTCATTGACATAATTGTTCTCCTAGAAAGAGACAAAAAACGATAAAATGATGTACGGGAGATATGTTCGGGTGGGGGATTCGAGTGGGGAAAAATTATGACATTTCGGAAAAACAAGATGGCGGCCGACGTGAATCTTGCAACTCTTTTGTTTTCCAACCGATTTCTTTGAAATTTTGGATTATTGTAGAAATTAGTAAACGATTAACAGAAAAAGTGAAAAAAATTAAAAAAACAAGATGGCGGCCGAGCTGTGACGTCTCAAATTTCCACCCCTCTCCTGTAAAATTTTGTATGAAAAAAATTTTTTTCACCCATGGTGTCGTATAGAGCTCAAAGAATGTGACTCGGAGAAAGGTGGCGAGAGCTGATGAGTGAGGAGTTCGGAGACGGGCGAGGGGCACGGCCAGGGTATAGTAGATAGGTGGAGGGTGCTCGACCAAATGTCATTCGAAACCTCGAGCAGTTGCCAGTGAGTTGAAAAAAAATTCCAAAATGGCGGAAAAAAAATGGCGGCAAATTTTGTCCGTCTCTCTCTCGGAGACTATAAAAGATGGAGGAGCTGTTTCTCGACAAAAGATGATCACAACCCGGAGGTCTACCTGGTGAGTAGGAAAAAAATTCAAGATGGCGGATTTTTTTTTCCCCCCATACAAAATGTATGGGGAATATTGAAGGGACTAGAAGTTGGGAACTATGCAAGACATTGATTTTGATAGGTTCATAGGGATTTTTTTCTTTTTCTTTTTTTCATTTTTCATTTGCTTTTTTTCTTTTTTTTCATTTTTTTTCTTTTTTTTCTTTTGTGAATGAGGAGCACGGCCAGGTTATTGCAGATAGGTGGGGTGTGCTCGAACAAATTTTTTGGCAAAAGATGACCAGAATCCGAAGGTCTACTTGATGAGTAAAAAAATCGCGGTCCGCTTTAGCGGGCCGCGCACCCACGCGCCCTACTTGTAGTAATAACACTTCCCGCGAGCTGCTTTAGCAGCTCGCGCACCGAGCGAAATAAATAAAGCCGAACAATCGCGGTCCGCTTTAGCGGGCCGCGCACCCACGCGCCCTACTTGTAGCAATAACACTTCCCGCGAGCTGCTTTAGCAGCTCGCGCACCGAGCGAAATAAATAAAGCCGAACAATCGCGGTCCGCTTTAGCGGGCCGCGCACCCACGCGCCCTACTTGTAGCAATAACACTTCCCGCGAGCTGCTTTAGCAGCTCGCGCACCGAGCGAAATAAACAAAGCCGAACAATCGCGGTCCGCTTTAGCGGGCCGCGCACCCACGCGCCTTACTTTTAGTAAAACACTTCCCGCGAGCTGCTTTAGCAGCTCGCGCACCGAGCAAACGCTAGTTAATATATATATAGCTGTTCGTGCTGATTCACTGATTCACTGACTGATTGATCACCTCTCCTGTAAAATTTTGTATGAAAAAAATTTTTTTCACCGATTGTTTCGTACAGAAGACAAAAATTCATTCGGAGGAAAATTATGGAGAGAGCTGATGATTGAGGATTTCGGAGACGGGTGAAGAGCACGGCCAGGGTATCGAAGATGGGTGGGGGGTGCTCGAACAAATATCACTCGAAACCTCATCCAATTCGCAGCGAGCTGAAAAAAAATTCAAAATGGCGGAAAAAAGATGGCCGCCATACAAATTTCTTCGGTGTCTATCTCGGGGAGTATAAAAGATGGAAGAGAGGTTTCTTGGTAAAAGATGATCAGGACCCAAAGGTCTATTTGATGAATAGAAAAAAAATCCAAGATGGCGGAATTTTCTTTTCTTCATACAAAATATATGGCGAATATTGAAGAGACTAGAAGTTGGGAACTATTCAAGACTTTGATACGGTTTCATTTCGAAATTTGTTTTTATAGAAGAATCCTTATACTGACAAATGATGAGATATGATGATCGAGGGTTTGGAAGGTGGGTGAGGAGCACGGCCAGGGTATTGAAGATAGGTGGGGGGTGCTCGAACAAATGTCACTCGAAACCTCATCCAATTGGCAACGAGCTGAAAAAAAATCCAAAATGGCGGAAAAAAGATGGCGGCCATACAAACTTCGTCGGTGTCTATCTCGGAGAGGATAAAAGATGGAAGAGTGGTGTTGTGATAGAAAATGATCAGGACCTGAAAGTTTACTTGATGAGAAGAAAAACCGCGGTCCGCTTGCGGGCGCGCTTTTTGCGCTTTAGTATACATATATGGAGCCTGGGCCAGGTCTTTGTACAGTCTTTCAAAATGTTTGGGGTCATGAAATAGTGATTATTTTTAATTTATTTCTCATTAAAAGGTCCTTTTTACGAGGTATAATGCGAAATTATTTTGCAACAACATGGCGTTCTTTTTGACAATGACACGTACCTACTTACACGAGTCATGATGACATTGGACATTTGAAAAATAACCACATGACGTTTGACAAATGAAATGACATTAAGATGACGTAACGTCATTACAAACATAGACAACAAAAACAGATGGATGCACTCCGGGAGTTGCCATTCTACAGATGTACCCAATTATCAATTAAATTTATATTAATTGTACCTCTTATTCTCTGTAACACTACAAAAAAGCATATTTCAATTTCTATGATTTAATTCTATGTTTTGGTATAGCGTATACCTTGCCCAAGATGAAACAGCCCCTTTCAGACTTGCCTTCAAACTTGCCTTGAAGTTTAGGCATGAAAAATCATTATCTAGTTAGTAATTAACACTTTTATTTAACAAAGAGTCACTGCTGAGTTTATCGCCGGCAGAATCTGTTTTGTGAACCGGCGATCTAGAGTCTTGATCTTTCCTATGAGCCAAACTTAACCTAACCTAACTTAGCCTAACTACATCAAATTTTATTTTGAATTTTTTTTGAGGGTGGAAGTTATTCCGCAGTGCCAGCGCAGCACAGTATGATAAATTACCCGAAAATCGGACTTAACTTTTTATGATACTAATCGAAACTTAAGGTTTTTTAATACTAAAAATCGGCCAAGTGCGAGTCCGGCCTCGCTCTTTTAGGGTTCCGTTAAAAAAAATTAAATAAAAATATTTCCATGTACCCATGGAAATATTTTAATTTAATTTTTTAAATTTAATTTAAGTAATTTTTATTATTTGTTCTTATAGCGGCAATACATAATAAATACATACAAATACATAATATGTGATGTAATAAATACATACAATACATAGAAATACATAATAATTATGTGAAAATTTCATCTGTCTAACTATTACGGTTTACGAGATACAGCCCGCTGACAGACGAACGGATGGACGGACAGCGTAGGCTTAGTAATAGGGTCCCGTTGGTACCCTTTGGGTACGGAACCCTAAAAAGTAGAATCACCAGTTAAGTGAATTTAGTTTAGTACCGGAGTTTTTTTATAGGCTTGCGCTTGGCGACAATCAACGCTGGGAAGCATTGATGAGGTCCAGTTTGGAGCGCGCTTGCCTAGAAGATGCCTATTCACTCTTGCCTTGTACTTACTCAAATTATAGGTGGCAGTAAAACACGGATGCTGGAAGGGTGTTCCATACTTTGGCGGTTCATTTCAGAAACGGTGAGTTATAATTTTTGCTTAATTTTTTCTGCGCGCAGAAACAACGCGACACTGTCGTAGAACACTGTCGGATATGAATATACAGCGAAATCTTGATTTTGACATTATTGGCTTTTATAAACAATTCTTAACACCACAGGAAAAGAAAAAAAAATTATATTCAGTAGTTTGGAGATATTCAATCGGATAAAGTCGTATTTGATAATCATTCCAAAGAAAAACGTCGCTTGTAAAGAAGCGCTGCTGTCGCTAACTTGTCGAATCCCGGCGGCCGCCAGTTGATTGTCACTTGCGATGTTGTTAGTTGGAAAGCCGTCGAGTTTTGTATGTTTTAATTTTAATTATAAAAAATAATAATACTCAAAAACCATGTCGTATAATATAAACCAACATTGTTCTACGGAATGCCGAAAAAACCAAGTTCAAAACTTTAAACTGCTCTCCTGTAATGTAGCGATTTCGAAGAAGCAACTTTGTTCTACGACAGTGTCGACGTAACGACGGCGAACCGTGCGATGCGGCCTCGTCTTGCTAGTAACAAGTCTTACTCTCCGAGTTGTTCTGTGCTGATGTTGATCTTCGACGGCTGCTTGTATACGAGGCAGACGTTCCGGGTGGGACCAGCACCCGGTGGCGGTACGGGGGTTTTGTAGTCAATCACTAAGTCATCACTATAGTAAACATTTTCACCGGGTATGTTCACCAATAAGAGGACCAAGTATGATAACTCGTACGACCCTTTGAAGTAGTAGCCGAGATCAGGATCTGTGAAAGATTTATAGGTAAGATTAACATCTAGTACTACCAGAGCATTACCAGAGAGTCAAATGGGTCAAAGTCAGCCTAAGTCAGCCAAATGTGTCGAAGTCAGCCCAAGTCAGCCAAATGTGTCAAAGTCAGCCTAAGTCGGATAAATGTGTCAAAGTCAGCCCAAGTCAGCCAAATGTGTCAAAGTCAGCCTAAGTCGGATAAATGTGTCAAAGTCAGCCTAAGTCAGCCAAATGTGTCAAAGTCAGCCTAAGTGGACCAAATGCCGGTATCGGCATAGGCTGAGCTGTTAGGGGCATATTTATATTGAATGACAAGATGATGCCCGCGACTTCGTCAGCGTGGATTAAGTTTTTAATTCCCACGGCAGCTCAGTAATTTTCCGGGATAAAAAGTTAGTCTATGTGTTAATCCTGGATATGAGCGATGTCACATCTATCCTCACAAACTATTCCGCATTTATAATATTATAGTAGGAAGAAGAAGAAAGATAAATGTTTGTTTGTTGGTTTGTCCTTCAATCACGCCACAACAGAGCAGTGGTCGACGCGATTTTTCGCATGGGTATGGTTGAGGATCTGGAGAGTGACATAGGCTACTTTTTATACGTGAAAATCAAGGAGTTTTCGTGAGATTTTAAAAACTACATCCACGCGGACGAAGTCGTAGGCATCCGCTAGTAGAAAATAAAGTAACTCCTGGTAATTCAACGTGTGAGACGGTAGCCTGGCTACTTTTAGCAGCAGAGATCGGCGTTTAAATGTCTTTTAGCCGCTGTTCTTCCGCGTCCGAACGCTAACGTGGGCACACAACGAACGCCAGTCGCAGCGATCGAGTTAGAGTGCGTGCGTGCGAGTGTGTGCGACATACTTAGGCTACCCATATGATAGAATAGAATAGAATAGAATAGAATAGAAATATTTTTTATTCAAATAAACTTTGAGTGCTTTGCTTTTGAATAGTCGATTAATCTACCACTGGTTCGGAATGCCTTTCCTGCCGAGAAGAACCAGCAAGAAACTCGGCGGTTGCTCTTTTCAAAACAAATTTACAATACCTACAGTAAATACTATGCTATATATGCAGTGTTTCCACAATGAGGGAAGTTCCAAAAATGCATACCGACTAACTTCTATCTTAAGATGGGCAGACATAAAGTAGCCCCATTCCCGCCGGTGGCACCCGCTCACGAGCATGACGCATGACCCAGCCATTGCCACGATATGATAAGGCATCGAATTGAATAATAATATTCAAATACTCAATATTTTAGGACATGACTAATACACAAATAAAGTGGAAACACTGAATAGAATAGAATTATTATGTTACACAGGTTAATAGAAATAATAAGATTATTCTAGGTATACTCACTGAAACAAACCAATGTGTATAGAAACTTGTCGTTCGCTTTATAGCTAAAAAAGGGGTAGAACAGGGAGTCCGCTGCGCACACCTGAGTCCCTAACTGGACATCTATATAGCCTAATCTGATCTGAAAAAATAATAATTTTTGGAACGAAGTTCCTTATCGGACGGTACGGACTTGGCGGGTGGGGCTAGGCGAAAAAAAGTAAGAATTTTTCCATCACACCCGTTGTGTGTTCCCAAATTACACACGTTCCGTCATAGCTTTGGTGGCGTAGCGGCTACACGATGGAGTGAAACTATCGGTTCGGGAGTTCGAATCCTGACTGAATATTTTTTATTTTATTTATTTTTATTATGAATTAAAAGAAACTTCGTTCCAACAACCTAGTGTTTCACGACACACATATTTTTTAAATATTTTTTTTAAAGTGTTAAGCTACACTTAAGGATATATCCGAATATTATGATACATATAAAAATTCCGAGGCTGACGGGGCTCGAACCCACATCTCTCGGGAGTGACGCCCTGAGTGTGTTGACCTTACACTACGGCCAAGAACGAACTGCACGTCGGCAACGAAATTAGTGATAATTATATGATTTGATAGATATAACCTTAAAGTATTAAAATACTAGCTGAAGCCCGCGACTTCGTCCGCGTGGATTTAGTTTTTAAAATCCCGCGGGAACTCTTTGATTTTCCGGGATAAAAAGTAGCCTATGTCACTCTCCATGTCCTCAACTATGCCACTATGCTGATGCAAAAAATCACGTCGATCCGTAGCGCAGCTGCGGCGTGATTGAAGGAAAAACCAACAAACCAACGAACAAACACACTGTCGCATTTGTAATATTAGTATGATCTAGAAACTTCTTTATATCATTCGTCTATGAGAAAATTATAAAGTGTCACTTGGATCAGTTGTGTTCAAAGGTATCGATACAATATCTCTGTGAGCTTAGCTACTGAATCTTCGAACTTACACTAAGTAGTTCAGTCGGGAGCGGTTCCGTTATGATCCTTTTCAGACCGAAGATTCGGAAGCGTTGCTCCACATCATAATTATTATAGTTATTATTGTAGTTGTTATTATAGTTATTATTGTAGTTGTCGTTGTTGCGCTGGCCCGAGCCGATAGCTAAGGCCAACTCTATTGCCAACGCCAGCCAGCATAGCAACACACTCATAACGAAAGTAGCTCGGATGTTAATCTATAACAAATAACAAGATATAAGTAATCTAACAAAGTTGCATGGGTTAAATCGGCATGGCATCCGGCTGCCCACAAGATAGTATAAAAAACTTATTACAATGTAATAGCTGTATAATAATATTGTAAAATGATTATTTTGAAAAGAGCAAATGCTGAGTTTCTTGCCGGCTCTTCTCAGTAGAATCCGCTTTCCGAACCGGTGGTAGATTCATGACGGTGTCATAAAAGCCACAGGGTGGCCTACGTAAAATAAATAATTTTGAATTTTTTTAAAGAATTTGCAGGGTAAGTTATACGCTTTTATAACATAACTACACCTTACATTTTAAAAATCTTGCGTGAAAACTTCGTTCTTCTTGAATAATAATTTAATATAAAAAAAAATATTTTTAAGAAACCGACTTCAAACTCCCGCGCAACTATACAAAATATATAATTTATTGTTGATATTTTAAAAACCGCTCGACCGATTTTGATGAAATTTATATGGGACCACCTCAGAACCTTTTCAAACAAATAAGAATTTTCCAAATCGGTTCTGGCATCTTCGAGCAATCGGTGAACATACATAAAAAAAGATTCCGACGAATTGATAACCTCCTCCTTTTTTTGAAGTCGGTTTAAGTAGACTTCACAAGAGTGTAGATAATGCATGAACATTAAACAGTGAGCTCATTCTTTTTAACTGACTTCAAAAAAGGAGGAGGTTCTCAATTTGTCAGTTTTTTTTAATTTTTTTTATATATATGTTCACCGATTACTCGAAGACGCCTGAGCCAATTTGGAAAATTCTTATTTTGTTTGAAAGGGTTTACGCCCACGTCCCAGGTGGTCCCATTTAAGTTTTATCAGAATAAGTCGAGCGGTTTTTAAAAACAACTATGAATTAGTATATACTTTCTAGTAGAGCGGGTGTTTGAAGTAGGTTTTTAATTTTTTTAAATATAGAATAGAATAGACTAGAATATAAATGTTTTTTATTCAAATAAACTTTTACAAGTACTTTTGAATCGTCAATGAGTCTACCACTGGTTCGGAATGCCGTTCCTGCCGAGAAGAACCAGCAAAAAACTCGGCAGTTGCTCTTTTCAAAATACTTTTACAGTATACTTAATAGATATTATGCTATGTATGCAGAGTTTACACAATGAGGGGAAGTTCCACAAAATCATACGTAATTATATATTAAATTAATACGTATACTATGGCCTGTTATTTGCATGCAATGTGGGCTGAGGGCCCATCTAACGATAAGAGTGATCGAAGGATAAAAGAATCACGACGACTTTGAAATTGTGGAGTTCCGTCCTCCATCATCTCCACCAGATCTTCACCAAATTTAAATGGGACGAATCTGACGGTATGTCTTTTCAAATAAAAAAAAATTGAAATCGGTTCAGATTTGACGGAGTTATGGAGTAACGTCAACAAAAATTGAGGAGTTCCGTCCTCCATTATCGAAGATATTAATCAATCTTCACCAAATTTAAATGGGACCAACCCGACGGTATGTCCTTTCAAATGAAGAAAAATTATTGAAATCGGTTCAGATTTGACGGAGTTATTATAACAGTTATCGACAAAACAAAAATGAAAAAATACGCGTCGAATTGAGAACATCTTCTTTTTGTATTTTGAAATTGGTTAAAAATTCGAATCAATTCAAATTCTTTATTTCACGTAGGCCAACCCCTTATGACACGTCATTATACTCTACAAACGCGGTTCAGGAAGCAGATAGAGCTAGTAAGTAATAATGCCCGTCTTTTAAGGTGGAAGACACAGTTCTGCCCGCGAAATTCAAATTTAATTTGGTTTTTCGCAATTCGTAAACTAATACGACAAAGTAGGCTTATGGCATTCTAATTGCGACAATGGCAGTATCATCTTCACAGGTTTATATAAAAATCTTTATAAGCCGTGTCAATAAAGAAAGGAATCTGAAATGGCGGCTTGTACTTGTAATGACAGGCACAGGTTGGACCGTCAGCAAAAAACGAAGCGAAGCTGGGCTGCTATATGTGTAGCTATACAGACACACATTGTATGTTTATATTATTTATTTAGTATTTGTGTTGATACTTTATTCATTTATGTACCTATATTATGTTACTAAATATACCTATATATTACTATTGATTTATATAGTTAGCACAAGTTTAATATCTCTAGGTATTTATTTATTTCTTGTTATCTTTAAGTCCTCTAACTTATCTTGTATGTTTCGCGTCAGGTCGCAACGTATTTTATATTTCTTCTTCAAAATATTTTGTAACATTATATACGATTTCACCCTCATCACTTCGAAGAATCTTTCCTCGTTTCGCGTAAACGCTCATTAAATTAAAGCTCATTTTTTAAACGTAAGATAATTATTGATCAATAAACAGCATACGAACGACAATAAAAACGAAAAAACTTAACAGAAAACAAGACAAAGAACAGTAACAAAAACACAGTGTGCAAGCAGATACAGACTGATAATTTTTTTGCGTGCTGTAACGACGTGTGCGAGTGAGAGGGAATGATTAGCGACGCCATTTACAATTCCTTTCTTTAATGACACGGGTTATACTTGAAAGTGTCCAGTTTAAGAAATTAATCAAAATATCGACTAATTTGTGAGTAACTCACGTCCAACTCAGTATTTTGGTTAATTTCTTAAACTGGTCACTTTCAAGTAAAGATTTTTATGTTAACCTGTTAAGATGATAATTCTACTGGCGCAATTAGAATGCCATTGGCCTAGTTTGTCGTATTAGTTTACAAATTGTGACAAACCAAATTAAATTTGAATTTCGCGGGCAGACTCGTATAATCATCCTTAACATGAATTGAATTGTAGTACGTTTTTTTTCTTGGAACTTCCCCTCATTGTGGAAATGTTATATTCTATTCTAACAAAGATGCGTGGGTTAAATCAGCTTGGCATCCAGCTGCCCACAAGATATTATAAAAATTTATTACAATGTAATAGCTACTTATTAATATTGTAAAATTATTATTTTGAGAAACGATTAAAGAGCAACTGCTGAGTTTCTTGTCGGCTATTCTCAGCAGAATCCGCTTTCCGAACCGGTGGTAGAGTCTCGACGTGTCATAAGAGCTATACTGCTATAGGTTGGCCTACTTGAAATAAATAATTCTGAATTTTGAATTTTGAATACCTAATAGTACTATGTTCATGTAGAAAACTTACCTTTTTAGAAAACTGAAGTGAATAAAATATTTCAAATAATATAAATCGACTGAGACTAATTTGAAAAAAATTCCATTTTATATTTTGTTTTAGAACTATTAAAGTGATAGGTATGTAAATTAAAATATCGAGTTTTGGAAAAAAGCTGTTATCTACTCCCGATTGCCATTAACTTAATTATTTGAAAGTGTAGTTTATTGGCAATTATTATTGATGATTGGAGTTTTATCTTTACCTGTATATTAGGATTACAATAACCCGAATTTTAAATAGCGCATATAAAGCACCTGTTTATGTTTGCATTAGGTATAAGAACATTATTATTATCATTTAATACCCTGCCAGTACAATATAATTAAAACTGCTATCAACTTCAACCATTAATTAACTGGATCAAATGGTATAAGGCCATAAGCGATACCTACGCCGCTTAAAGAGACATTGCCCGTTTTCACCAACCACACCTAAATCATCCCCTAAGTACCACCGCCGTTAGGTGTACCCTAGAGGTTCGTAAAAACGGAATTGATAGAAAACGTCACCTAACTAATTAGCTGAGATATAAAAGTAGAGAACGTTGGTGAAATCGGGCAGCATATTTTGGAACGAAGTTCCTTATGGGGCGTTGCGGAGGGGTACTCTAGCGGGCAAAAAACGTCCGTAACGTTAAATAAAATGGCAGGATTTGCGAAAATGGGATAGCGCACTATATAAGAATGAGATAGTAATTTTTTCGTCACAGTCCTTGTTTTATTATTGTCTTCGTTTATTTTACATAATTATTATATCAATGCTTCGATGACGCAGGGGTAAAAAGAAAGAGTTGATACTATCGGTTCAGAGGTTCGAATCCTGACTTCAGATAATTATTATTTATTTTATTTTTATTATTAATTTATTATTATTCATAATTAATTTTATAATTTACTAGCTGATGCCCGCGACTTTGTCCGCGTGGATTTAGTTTTTAAAGTCCCTCGGGAACTCCTTGATTTTCCGGGATTAAAGTAGCCTAGATGATGATCCGAGTAATAAACTACCACGGTATAAAATTTTGTAGAAATCTGTGCGGTAGTTTTTACGTGAAAGAAGGACAAACAAACAGACAAACAGACAAAAAAAAATTTGGCTTCTGTTTTTATATCTGTGTCTTGAACACAATTAGAAGCAAAAACCCTTTTTAGGGTTCCGTAGTAAACAAGGAACCCTTATAGTTTTGCCATGTCCGTCCGTCTGTCTGTCTGTCTGTCTGTCCGCGGTTTTGCTCAGAGACTATTGATATTAGAAATCTGTAATTTGACAAGGGTATAAATATCAATCACGCCGACAAAGTGGTGCAATAAAATTGTGAAAAATATTTTTTTTTAGGGTACCTCCCCTACATGTAAAGTGGGGATGAATTTTTTTTTCTCGTCTATCCCATAGTGTGGGGTGTCGTTGAGTAGGTCTTTCAATAATATTTTGGGTGTGGGAACACCATTTTTCAATTCAGGGATCCGTTTGTGAATTATGATATTTTAAAGTGCTAAATTTTATTAGAGTCAAGTGTCCCCCCCCTCTGCCTGCTAAATGGATGTATATAGGATACAAGAAAAAATTCACAGCAGTGGTATATATATAATGAATTTTAAAGGAAAACTATCACGGCTAAGTAGGGTTCATTAGTTAAGGAGTTATATCTGCTTTTTCTAAGTTAGGTATTACACGTAGTGTAAGTTGCATATTTTGTAGTATATTATAGTATTTAAACCATGGAACTCAAAATGTATTCAATATTCATAAATAAAATAAAAGTACTACCCTAGGTCAGCAATAATATTTTAGACTTTCAACTACGGAACCCTACACTGCGCGTGGCCCGACACGCACTTGGCCGCGTTTTTTTTGAATCTATTTCATGTACAGAATTGGTTTCGTTTCTGTTTTATTATATGTGTAGATAATATTTGGTAAAAAATCAATAACAAATTACACTTGTTATTATATATTTTTATAAATCATTGTAAACAAAATAAAGGTGTTAATATAATTTTGTAAAGTGGTTTTTTTGATTTTTTTTTCATAAAAAAGTCATGATAAAAATGTATACCCGAATAATTATTTTCTTTATACCTCGAATAGATCTTGAAATTAATATTTTTATAATAAGGAACTTCGTTCCTATATGGTGTCCCACGACACCACACGAATTTTTTTTATATTGTTATGAAAAAAATATATTTGACTAACACTAGATTAATTATATTACTAGATTAGAAGTATAGATTTTAAGTACTTATATTACAAAAATTACCTCTTACCTGAAAGAGAAATTTAGTTTTCTTGGGCTGCAATCCGATTGAAGACGATATAATAAGTGATCAAACGAACTTACCTGAAGTGAAGTTCGATCATTATTATATGAGTTGCTTCATCCGAAGATATAATTATTACAAAGGTAGTCACTCCAGTCGCCAGAGATAAGTCCGCGTATTTTACAGTTATACCCTACCCTAAAAATAAATCACCTTGGCAGCACCGTCTTAATTTTGCTCATTATTTTTAGAGATGTATACCTACGGTTCAAAACTTTTTTTATTTGGGCAGTCAGGGAGGGTGGGTAATTATATCTTCGGATGAAGCAACTCATATAATAATGATCGAACTTCACTTCAGGTAAGTTCGTTTGATCACTTATTATATTTCTTTGCTTCATCCTTCAATATAATTATTACAAAGGTAGTTGTTTAGAGTAAAAAGTTTTGATAAACATGTACGCAATACAGATTTTGTAAATCGTGTATTTTTAATCACTTTCTTATGGAAATACTAATTAATTTGCTTGCATACACTTTAACAATATTAAAATTTATTTATATTATTATTATAATATTATTTAATACTATAAATTAGAATATATTTATTTTTATGATTAGGTATAATTCATAAATTGATTCACTATTAGATGTGTTAACGCAATTATTATTAGGACCTGTCTTGGCAGGGTCTGGCATAATCTCCCTCATCCGCCATGGATCTAACATCTAAGCAGCGAAAGAATGAGTTCGATGTGTTAGTCCAGCCTGCCGTTTTTCTAATTTCCTCAACGCTCGCCTGAGCGTGAGGCGCTGTGCGCTTGTGTCAACGCTGCTCCCTGATACCGTTTACTTGATCCACCTGCTGATCGATTGAAGTTCGGCCTTTTTGTAAGGCTTCTTGTAGGTAAATAGCAGGTTATTTGTCCCCTCAGATCTTATATTTTTAGTTCTGGAAATATAGTGTGTGGAGGGGTGTAGCAGGGCAGATGCTCAGATTTTCTTGAAAGTAAGGTAGGAAGAGAGAGAGAGAATAGGCTTGGTATCTGCCGCAGCGTACGTTTTTTTTTTTTTTTTTTTTTAATTTACCGTTATTCAAATTTAAACCCCGATTTCGAAAGTAATATTGCTTTCCAATTTAATTGATGGAAGAGTTTGTAGTCTATGAGCAGTGCAAATTGCTAGTATACTGAAAAGTTTCTTAGTGATTTTTTCTAAAGATGAGTGACTATAAGGGAACCAATTTTTAATATAGTTTAAAACAAGTTGAGGGACCCAAGTACGGGAGTAATAGGGTTTGGTTGATCTTAACTTATAGACACCTTTGAGGAGACGTTTTACGCTCGCTCCAGAAACAATGCTGTTTCTTAGCATAAATTATATTGCAATTCGATAAGGGTTCAAACTCCGTAACAAACGCTGTAAGAGAAGATACCTAATGCTGGTCTTTGACGGTTTAAATACATTTTTATTATTTAATTTACACAACTGCCACCGAAACTTGAGTGTGGTATTATATTGTTTTAAAATACTGTCAGAGAATGATGTTAACATTAGTGACGCTGAGTCTGGGTCGGTGCCTTGTTTTAAGGGAGAGAGAGAGAGAGAGAGAGTCCGGAGTGTCTCGCGACACCCAGGGTAAGTTACTTGTGCAAGGAATGGTGAAATGAGATTGCAATAAGTATTAATGAGGATTAAAATTAAGTAGTATCCGAAACTACCAAGCTTTGTAGGAGAGAGTACCACGCTTGTGGTAACCAATTTGAAAAAACTAGGATTCCGTTTGCCTCGTTATCAATGATTTTCCTCAGACACTTTAAAATTAAAGAAAAAGGAGGAAACAAAAATCATAGAAAAATATAAAAGCCCCACATAGCGTAAATGCATCGACAGATAAAGCGTCCGGATCTTGTTGTCAAGGCACGGATTTTTTAAATTTAGTATTGTTATTCAAGCAAAAACGGACTTAAAGCCTAGGTATCTCAAATAGGTTATAACTTCTTTTATGACCTTGATTAAAACACCTGGAGTCACTGATAAGACGAACAGCCTAACATTAGGTTTAGGCATCAAGAAAATAAAACTCGGAACTAATAGCTCCTATTTGTAATAAATTATTATTAATAACAACCCACATATTAAGTTGGTAAGCTGTTATCCTGCGCCGCAGTGTTACGCCCCCCCCCCCCAGTTCATGACGAGTACCGACGAGGCGCTCGCCAGTTTTCCTGGTTGCGGGCTGGTCGAGTACCCGTATATAGTTAGGTAAGAACATAACGTATATTGTCTCGCAGACAATAATTTGTAGCTAATGTACATATATATTCACGATTACACATTTTCTACACAATTGTCATAAGGATATGGCTCATAACTAGCTCGCAGCCAGTAAGGTTATCACAATTACCAATTTTCTTTTGTGGAGTCACAGCTTTAGCAGCTTTAGGATATGGCTCATGAGTAGCTCGCAGCTAGTTATGTAATCGCAATCGACTCGCAGTCAACGATTTGTTTAAGGAATCACAGCTTTAGTATGTGATTTATGAATAGCTCGCAGCAAGTTATGTTATCGCAATTGATTCGCAGTTAATCCCTTTTTATTGTGGTGTTACAGCTTTAGGATTTGACTCATGAGTAGCTCGCAGCTAAGAAGTCACATCTTTAGGATATGAACCATAAGTAGCTCGCAGCTAGTTATGTTATCGCAATTGACTCGCAGTCAATCCCGATTTGTTTGAGGAGTCACAGCTGTAGGATTTGACTCATGAGTAGCTCGCAGCTAGGAAGTCACATCTTTAGGATATGAACCATAAGTAGCCCGCAGCTAGTTATGTTATCGCAATTGACTCGCAGTCAACCCCGATTTGTTTGTGGAGTCATAGCTGTAGGATTTGACTCATGAGTAGCTCGCAGTTAGGAAGTCACATCTTTAGGATATGAACCATAAGTAGCTCGCAGCTAGTTATGTTATCGTAATTGACTCGCAGTCAATCCCGATTTTTTTTTTCTTGTGGAGTGTGGCGGTACGTAAGCGCAAACAAGAGATCGTTTGAACATAGAAAAGAGCTCGTACCTTTTTCCTTCGATGATGATGATGATGATCATTTCAGCCGATGAACAATACTGCAATCACACTATCCTACAATATCACTCGATCTTCTGCACTTCTGGTTAAATTATCAAGTGCGGCGCGCTGAGCGCGTGCGGTCCTTATCTCGCGCGAAAAAGTAATGAGCAAAATTAAGACGGTGCTGCCAAGGTGATTTATTTTTAGGGTAGGGTATAACTGTAAAATACGCGGACTTATCTCTGGCGACTGGAGTGACTACCTTTGTAATAATTATATTGAAGGATGAAGCAAAGAAATATAATACGAAGTTTTACAATAGTTCGTTCAGAATCAATGTCGCTAGACATTTTCAAAAAAAGAACCATCTTAATATATATAAATTACGTGTCACGTTGTTTGTCCGCGATGGACTCCTAAACTACTGAACCGATTTTGATAATACCTACTGAGTCACAGCAACGCGTGGCTGGGTCTGCTAGTTATCTTATAAACTCAAGTTCGGCATTCCGAACCAGTGGTAGACTCATCGACGATCCAAAAGCACTTGTAAAAAAGTTAATTTGAATAAAAAACATTTCTAATTCTATTCTATTCTATTCAAGACGAAAATACTAACATTAAATTAACATTTTCTCTTATTTGTACTGAATGATCTCCGTCGAATCCAACTCGGTTAGGCAGCGTTCGGGAAGCTCCGAGATGTCTTCTCGTCCAAAATCCGAGTAATGACTTACGGATCCGAGACGTAGTCGCTAACTGTCGGCCTCATAAGAAGGCTCAGGGTCACTCAGCGAGCGATGGAGAGAGTTATGCTCAGAGTATCCCTGCGAGATCAAATTAGAAATGAGGAGATCCGTAGGAGAACCAAAGTCACCGACAGTTCAGTTGACTCGCTAAGCTAGCGAGTCGCGAAACTGAAATGGCCGGGGCACATAGTTCGAAGAGCTGATGGTCGTTGGGTTCCCAAGGTGTTGGAGTGGCGACCCCGCACCGGGAGGCACAGTGTTGGCAGACCCCCCAATAGGTGGACCGACGACATCAAACGAGTCGCAGGGAGCCGCTGGATTCAGGCGGCGCAAGACCGAAGCCTGTGAAAGTCCATGGAGGAGACCTTTGTCCAGCAGTGGACGTTTATAGCTTGATCAAGAAGAAAAAGAAGAAGAAGAAGATACTGAATGATAGTATATATTAGTCTATTTTATAAAAATGTATAATATTGTTTGTTATGTACTGCATAGAAATTTCATTTTAGAAAGAGACATGTATATTCCCAGTAAAACAGCTTATAACTATTGAATATCAATATTTTGACAACAGTCGAATACCCAATTGACTTTAACCCATGACTAGAAATTACATGCCTTAAGCTTTAACCACAGGTTTTAACTAGGGCTTCCAATACCGGGATCCCGGTATTGGCTAATACCGGGATCCCGGACTTTTTCAATACCGGTATTGAGGGCTTCCAATACCGGGATACCGGTATTGGCTTATACCAGGATCCTAGGCCTTTTTGAAATTTTTATCAATATCTGCAGATATGCCTGCAGCCCAATAATGAGTTGATTTGAACTGAAAAAAATCTGGAAGCAGAAATGGAGGCTAAAACTAAAAAAAAGTATCTAAACCCAAGCTTCCTCTAGCATTGATAAAATGAATCTATTGTGAGAGTTGAAAAGAGAATTAATTTATAAGCGTTTTAAGGCGTAGATGTGAAAAGAGCGTTTTCCTCGGTCAACATATTTATGGAATTGATTAATAATTCAATTCAATTCAATTCTTTATTTGCATAATGTGTGTCGACAAGTTGGTAAATATTATAATTATTTTGCAGTCCAGCACATTAGCGGTAGCGGCGAACAAAATATTATAGGAGTCTATATTATATAAAATGATATAAAATGTTTCTTTATAACATAGTTTTAAAGGAACATTTTATATCAATAATTTACAAAGTAACATAATTTCTCCTTGCAACCATTTCTTTAATTTATGTGCAAAGTGTTGTTTTGGTAGTGTTTTCATATCGGTTGGCAATTTATTGAATATTTTAATTGCCATAGCATAACCATTTTTTTTAATAAAATGTGCTGTTTGCGGTGCTATGGTAAAAATAAGTTTATCGGGATCTCTCAGAGATCGCGTATTTAAATTTCGTGTCACGTTTGGCCTTGAAGTTATGCATATACATTTTCACTTTCGATATTTTCAAAATGTACATGGATGGAACTGGCAGTGGCAAGACCTGGAGCTTTGTGAAAGCCGGCCTACACGAATCATGTGGTGCCAACTGCCATGCGAAGGATAGCTCTAAGGAATTTTTTTTGAACTATAAAAGCCTTATTAGCCGTTGTTGAATTACCCCACGGTTTCTCACGACTTCATCCGCGTGTAGTAAGTTTTCTCAAAATCCTGTAAGCACCCATTTTTTTCGGAATAAAAGTAGCCTATGTCACTGTTCAGGTTCTCAACTATCAGATGTTTAGTATTCATAAGACTTTCATTCAACATTCCAACCCTCACTTTCCCCTTTTGAGGGGAATTTTCATAAAATCTATTCTGAGCTGATCCCTAGAAATAACCTACCGCCCAAACAAGTAAATAATATCTATAAAATCAAAATATCCCCATACAGATTTTCATCCCCTATTGTACTACTCTGAAAGGGTGATTTTCTGAAATAGCTTACACAGGTTTTTAATACCTAAAATTAATAACGTAAATGCCGATTTTTCATGTCTCTTACTTCAAAATATAGGACAAAATATAGGACTTTCATATAATCCCAATTAAATCCCATTTCAATACCGGGATCCCGGGATCCCGGCATTGAAATGGGATCCGGGATTTAATACCTAAAATTAATAACGTAAATGCCGATTTTTCATGTCTCTTACGTCAAAAGATGGGACTTTCATATAATCCCAATTAAATCCCATTTCAATACCGGGATCCCGGGATCCCGGTATTGAAAACAATATTTCCGGTATTAATACCGGTATTGAAAAAGTCCGGTATTCGAAAGCCCTAGTTTTAACCCATTACCCTATAGATTGTTCCTAGAGGTTCCCAGACGTAGGAAGCACTTATCCACTCAGCATGTTTGTTGTTGTTTACAGGAAGTAGAATACGTAGTCGTAATTCCTTTTTCCATGGGTGCCGCTGGTAATGGGGCTACATGTGTCTGCCCGTCTTAACATGAATTGAGTTGTAGTACTTTTCTTTCTTTTTTTTGGAACTACCCCACATTGTGGAATAGGTATTTGTGTTATATGGGGCCAAAGAAATTTTTTGTTCCCCGAGGGCGTTATTTTAAACTCAGAGCGAAGGGAAGAATTCTAAAGTAGAATCCTGAGCGTAGCGAGGAATTCAATATACGCCGCCCGAGAAAAAAATGTTTTGGCCCCGAATGACACACACTATTTTTCATCATTACCTATGAGAAAAAGCTAGGAGTATCAACATACATACATAGTAGATGTATAGACATCGTATATTTAAAGTTAAAAAAAAAACACAAATAAATTATTATTAAATAATTAAATATTAATATTTATGTTAGATACAGTATGGGCGTATATCCGATCGTCAAATTGATCACGTGACTTATCGATGACAACTTCTCAAACATATTTGAATTTCGACACATACTAAAGCACGAACGCGGACCAATCAGAAGAGAGAAATGAAAAGTCCCATGAGGTTAAAATTAAATTTTGCTCCCACTATCCTCTGAAGCCAATATTCGTTTTTCGAATAGGCATGATGAAAATACTATATTTTATTCTAACAAAGTTGCATAGGTTAAATCGGCTTGGCATCCAGCTGCCCACAAGATAGTATAACAAACTTATTAAAATGTAATAGCTTCATAATGATTATTTTGAAAAGAGCAACTGCTGAGTTTCTTGCCGGATCTTCTCAGCAGAATCCGCTTTCCGAGTCGGTGGTAGAATCATGACTTGTCATAAGATCCACAGGTTGGCCAACGTGAAATAAATAATTTTTAATTTTTAATTTTTTTTGAATCATGTAGAATGTAGATTAACTAACCAATCCATACCTGATTCCATGATTGTCAGCAATAGGCGCTTAGGATGTCGAATATGGAATCGTTAAAAAGTTAGTTTAATTGTGTTTCTACTTATTATTCCCAATTTATATCACTTTTCTAATAAAAGAAGGACCCCGAGCCGCAGTTATTCTGAATGCATCCATTTCGAGTAACGACTCTCACACAAGGTCGACTCAGTGAGGAAGAAGTTGCCGGCATAGGAGTAGCCCAGTCGATACCGCTTGGCGAAGAGCCAAGTAACACTTCGTTGTGTCTAATTCTCTTTCTACGATAGTTGTCACTTGAAGTTTTGGTTAGAGCTAGACTAGATGGCGCTGCAGCTGATCAAAGACAGAAGTGTATTGATAATATTTCGCGGCATTATGTATTGTTTTTTTAGCATTTAAAACATTTATGATACAAAATGAAATATTATTAATACACTTCTGTCTTCAGTTCAGCTGCTGTCATAGATTTTTATAACTTTTTAAGCCATTTTCGGCTGGAGGCTATCAGTTTATATATTTAAAATTGAAGTAATTACGTTCAGTAATTCAGAAGTTATAAGGCTCTGACAGACGGACGGACGGACGGCGAAATTCACTCAAGTAAACTCAGAGACTTTCGCTTCGCTCCGTCATAAAATGATAATATGCATGTTAATTAAAATATCAAGTTTTGCAGCATACCGGCTATCTACTCCCGATTGCCATTAATTTAAGGAATTATTTTAACTGCAGTTAATTATATCAATTAAAATAAATAATTAGATTAATTTTTAATTAGAGTTTAATCTTTATTTGTTATTACATCAGTCAGACGAATTTTAAATAGCGCATAGAAATCATCTAATTATGTTGAAATAATTGAAACTTCAAAATAATTAGATGATTGTTATGCACTAGCTACATAGCATAATTATTATAAAAAAACCGGCCAAGTGCGAGTCGGACTCGCGCACCCCCTTCCGTACTCTAGAAGTAAAAGTAAAACGATAATATTGTATTAATTTGCCTATTCATCGTTAACTTTGCTTGGGCAGGTTTATTGTTAAGTAGCTGATGCCCGCGACTTCGTCCGCGTGGATATAGCTTTAAAGGTATTTTTTTCACATTTTGCACGATTTCGTAAAATAAATAAAAATATGTTTTAGAATGTAAATAACACATACATGTGAGTGAGTGGGGTATCCCCCACACTCATGGTCATCTTACTTTGAAATTTCAAACCCCCGATTTTCCCCCTTTTTTAATTCAACTAAAAATAATAGAGCTTTTGTTTTATTTTTCCTGTAAAATATACATGAACCTCTATTGACCATAATTATTACTGATTTTTCGATTGGTAAAATTTGAATATAAGGGGGAGGGGGAGGGGGGGGGGGGAACAGTATTTTTTTCCACATTTTGTTCGATTAATCAAAACCTATTGTGAATAAAAATTTATATTCCAAATTCTTTTTCGGCCGAATCCAAACTGCACATATTAAATAAATTCAATATTTTAGCTCCGGGTATTAAAATTTTAAACGATGAGTCACTTCGCCTCTTAGGAGCACCTGTTCTAGAAGCCTCAGTTCCTCAATTTTTTACTGACTTAATTTCTAAATTCAAAAACACTTCCCATCATCTGTTCGATATTAATCCTCATATGGCAATGACCATCATTCGATTCTGCTTATTTGTTCCAAAATTTACTTATTTCGTTAGATGTTCACCTCTTTGGAAATTTAATAATTTATTGGAAAATTTGGATAATTTTATACAAAATATTCTATCTGACATCTTAAATTGTCCGATAGATGATCAAGTATGGGCCCAGGCTTCTCTTCCGATCAGGTATGGAGGTCTGGGAATCCGCAAAATTTCTAGTGTCTCTCTGCCAGCTTTTCTTTCCTCAGCTTATAGTACACACTCTCTCTTTGAAAAAATTATATCCCAGTCTTTGGGATCAATTGAGGTGTCGTACTTGGCAGAGGCAAGAAATGGATGGTCAGCGATTAGCCCAAATCAATTGCCGGTTTCTCTTCCTTCCCAGAGACAGTGGGATGACATTATTTGTAAAAAAACTTTTGACGCAATGTTAATGCAAGCAAATTCTAAAGACCGTGCTCGTCTTCTCGCTGTCTCTGCGAAAGAATCCGGACACTGGCTCCATGCTATCCCTTCTGCTAATCTGGGCACTCTTTTAAACCACGCCACTCTTTCAGTGGTAGTTGGTCTTAGGCTTGGCGCCAAAATAACCCAGCCTCACCGTTGCCACTGCGGTGACCACGTCGACGCTTACGGTCATCACGGGCTCTCCTGTTCGAAGAGCGCTGGTCGTTTTTCCCGCCACAATGCCCTCAACGACATCATCCGCAGGTCTCTTGCTACTGCTCACGTGCCAGCTGTATTAGAACCTATTGGTTTGGCACGTAGTGATGGCAAGAGACCTGATGGTATGACGCTTGTTCCTTGGAGGACAGGGAGGTCGCTTGTGTGGGATGCCACCTGTGTAGATACTCTAGCTGCTTCCCACATCCATGCGACCTCCTCTGTGGCGGGTGCAGCGGCTACTAACGCCGAACAGGCTAAGAGGCGCAAACATGAAAAACTTGACAGTGGTTTCATATTTGCGCCTTTTGGTGTAGAGACCCTGGGGCCGTGGGGCCCGGAGGCTCGCGCACTTTTTTTAGAGATATCAAAAAAAGTGATCGAGTCTACCGGGGATCCAAGAGCTGGCAGCTACCTTGGCCAAAGGATTAGCTTGGCCATCCAAAGAGGTAATGCTGCCAGCATCTTGGGTACTATGCCACACTGCGGTGGCTTGGATGGGGTTTTAGATTTTAATTAGTTTTTATTTTAGTTTTAATTTTAGAAGTAAATTTAGGTTTAATATAGTATTGTATATATGGAATAGAATAGAAATGTTTTTATGCTTACTTTCCATAAATGAGTAGGTAAATACAAAAAAAAAAAATATGTTTTAAAATGTACAGGTAAAAGCCCTTTCATGTGATACCCCAATCGGTTTAGTTATCTTACTTTGAAATTTCAAACCCCCGATTTTCCCCCTTTTTCATTAAACTAAAAATATATATTTTTTTCTTTTATTCCAATGATGTTGGGCCGCTATTATATTATACAACTATTCCAAATTTCATTTTGATAGCTTTAATAGTTATTAAAATAATCGACTGTGACAGAGGACGGACGGACAGACGGAGAAAGTCTCACCATAATAGAATAGAATAAAATAGAAATGTTTTTTATTCAAATAAACTTTTTTACAAGTGCTTTTGAATCGTCGATGAGTCTACCACTGGGATTCGGATTGCCCTTCCTGCCGAGAAGAACCAGCAAGAAACTCGGCAGTTGGTCTTTTCAAAACAAGTTTACAATATAACAGATATTATGCTATGTATGCAGTGTTTCCACAATGAGGAAAAAGACGATTTACAGGTTAATCTTTACCTATTGTCTCATGAATCGCTGGAACGAATTATATCCACGCTTTTTTGTCATTTATATAAGGGTTCCATAAGGGTTCCAATCCCATAGTCTTTTTATGTTATACCAGCTACTAGCTGTACCCGGCATGCGTTGTCATGCCACGTAAACTGTAAAGTATAAATAAATTTTACTATAGGTTTTTTGGGTCAGGAACCGCGGGCGTCCTCAGAACACTCTACCAAAGTTTCATCACAATCATACTAATATTAGAATGGAATAGAAATGTTTTTTAATCAAATAAACTTTTCTACAAGTGCTTTTGAATCGTCGATGCGTCTACCACTGGTTCAGAATGCCCTTCTTGCCGAGAAGAACCAACAAGAAGCTCGGCAAGAAATTATAAATGTAAAAGTGTGTTTGTTTGATGGTTTGTCGTTCAATCACGCCGCAAAAGAGCCACGGATCGACTTGATTTTTTGCATGGGTATAGCTGAGGACCTGGAGCATTCTCCGGGATAAAAAGTAGCCTATAGTCTATGTAGTAAGTCACTACATTGACTACTTTTCATCCCGGAAAATCGAAGAGTTCCCGAGGGATTTTAAAAAATTAATCCACGCGGACGAAGTCGCAGGCATCAGCTAGTCTGCTCATAGTTTCGGAAAGCATAGAGGACAAACATACAAACATTGATTTTTTTTGTATACAGATTGCGTATAAATTGATACCTAGCATTGGCTTATTATGCAGGCTGTAAGGGATATGCTGATTTGATTGTGAAGAAGCGTGACAGGTACAAACACAGGTGCACCGTACAATAGAATAGAATAGAATAGAAATATTTTTTATTCAAATAAACTTTTTACAAGTGCTTTTGAATCGTCTGGCTCTACCACTGGTTCGGAATGCCCTTACTGCCGAGAAGAACCAGCAAGAAACTCGACGGTTGCTCTTTTCAAAACAAGTTTATAATACAACTAGTGGTTCGCCCCGAACTGAGACCTCGCGGTAACGGTATCCCATGATTATTCATTCAATCGATACATGACGACCAAAACTGACATTATTATTATGCCCGTTTTCACCAAACATACCTAAATCATCCCCTATGTAGGAGTCTCTTTACGTAGGTAGCTCCTAAATACAATTCTAAGTCCTAACATCCGTCCCAATGTCCTTTTACGTGTCCCGTACAGGATCGTGATAAAGAAGTTGACAGAAATCATCACCTAACTTATCATAGGTAGCCCGTAAAGGTTAGGGAACGTTAGTGAAAACATTGAATTATTATGTAGGTACTAACGAGTGAAAACGGGTTACGGGCATCTGTACAAATCGTCATCTATCGACGCCTTTGAGTATATATATATATATATATATATATATATATATATATATATATATATATATATATATATATATATATATATAGCGTCGATCTTTGAGTATATATATATATATACTCAAAGATCGACGCGAATAGAAAATATACAAAATGTAGTAATTAATAGTTTATTGAAGTTTGATATTTAACTAAAGAATAATTTTAATTGAATAATATGTTATTATATTATGTAACTAAATAGTAATGGTCGACGCAAAACTGTTTTCGGGATAGATCGTAGTCGTAACTCCTAGTTCCATGGAATAGTTAATGACTGCGCCATCTATTAGCATTATTGTGAAGCTATGTGAAAATTACTGATGCCCATTAAAAATTAAATAATCTCGTTTCTTTATAATATTCATATAATTTTAGTTTTTGTTGTTTAAGTACAGGATACAAGTGAAAAAAAAAATTTTCAGCTTCAAAATACATAGCTGATTTTGCTAGAGAGCGTCTTCAAGCGAGCGTATTAAATCTCCACTTTGAAAGCCCACCATTTCGTGAATTTTAAGGGAAAAATTAAAAAAAAATATATTTTTGTACTCTGTTTACAAGTGCAAATTCGCTCTAGTAGACTCAGAGACCTCGCTTCGCTCGGTCAATAAATACTATACTATATAATATGCAGTGTTTCACAATGAGGGAAGTTCCAAAAATGCATACCGACTAACTTCTATCTTAAGACGGACAGACAGAAAGTAGCCCCATTCCCGCTGATGGCACCCGTTCACGAGCATGACGCATGACCCAGCCGTTGCCTCGCTCAACCATATTTGAGGGAACGTAACAACCCGCATCACACGACACCACCACAGAAATGTTTAAAGTCTATTTCCTTACTTTCATAAAAGGAAGTTAGTCTGTTGAGATGGAAACTCAACAACGGAGAAAGATCCTAACCTAGCCAAATTACATTTATGTGTCGTATCTAGTGATGGTCGGGAAAGAGGCGGCTGGAAGCTCTGGATGATGAACCACCAGCTAGTTCATCATCCAGAGCTTCCAGCCGCCTCTTTCCCGACCATCACTATAATATATATATATATATATATATATATATATATATATATATATATATATATATATATATATATATATATATATATATCTTCTTCTTCTTCTTCTTTATCAACCTATAGACGTCCACTGCTGGACAAAGGTCTCCTGCATGGACTTCCACAGGCTTCGGTCTTGCGCCGCTTGAATCCAGCGGCTCCCTGCGACTCGTTTGATGTCGTCGGTCCACCTGGTGGGGGGTCTGCCAACACTGCGCTTCCCGGTGCGGGGTCGCCACTCCAACACCTTGGGACCCCAACGACCATCAGTTCTTCGAACTATGTGCCCCGCCCATTTCCACTTCAGTTTCGCGAGATATACCGAGCATTGCTCTCTCCATCGCTCGCTGGGTGACCCTGAGCCTTCTTATGAGGCCCATAGTTAGCGACCATGTCTCGGATCCGTAAGTCATCACTGGCAACACGCACTGTTCGAAGACTTGAGTCTTCAGGCACTGAGGGATTTTGGACGAGAAGACATCTCGGAGCTTCCCGAACGCTGCCCAGCCGAGTTGGATTCGGCGGTTAATCTCTTTCTCGAAATTGGACCTACCTAGCTGGACTGTATGTCCCAGGTATATATACTCGTCTACAATTTCGAGCGCAGAGTTCTCAACGATTACTGGGTGGAGCGGAGCATGAGCATTGGACATGATTTTCGTCTTGCTCATGTTCATTTTCAGGCCCACCTGTTGAGAAACCCTGCTGAGATCATTGAGCATTGTATTGAGATCTCTCAGAGTCTCTGCCATGACTACTATGTCATCGGCAAATCGCAGGTGAGTGATGTACTCGCCGTTTATGTTGATGCCAAGTCCGTTCCAATCCAGAAGCTTAAAGACGTCCTCCAACGCAGCGGTAAATAGCTTCGGGGATATTACATCTCCCTGTCGCACTCCACGCTGCAAGTGGATTGGTCTCGTAGTCTGGTCCTGTATACGTACTGACATAGTGGCGTTTTCATACAAGCACTTCAACACTTGGATATACCGGTAGTCAATCCGGCATCTCTGCAGCGACCTCAATACAGCCCAAGTTTCCACCGAATCAAAGGCTTTCTCATAGTCCACAAACGCTAAGCAAAGTGGCCGGTTATACTCTTCCGTCTTCTGTATAACCTGCCGCAGCGTATGAATGTGATCTATGGTACCACAAAGCCTTTTCGGAATCCGGCTTGTTCGGGAGGCTGGAAGTCGTCAAACCTACGAGCGAGACGATTCGTAATGACTCTCGAGAACAACTTGTAAACATGACTCAGCAGCGAGATTGGTCTATAATTCTTCAGCAAGGTATTATCACCCTTTTTGAAGAACAGGACCACCACGCTCCTGTGCCATGCTTCCGGCGTTATACCCTCGTGAATGACGGAATTGAACAATCGCTGAAAGATCTTAAGTACCGGTTTTCCACCCGCTTTCAGGAGTTCCGCAGTGATTCCGTCATCACCTGGCGCCTTGTTGTTCTTGAGCTGTTTAAGAGCCATTCTAATCTCGTATAGGCTGACGTCCGGGATATCTTCGGTATAGTGTCGGGTCAGTTTGGCTCTGGGATCTTTGGCCAAATCCTCAACAGGTTTTTGTGTCGTGGTATATAAATGCCCATAGAACTTCTCGACCTCTCCCAAAATCTCAGGTCGAGAAGAGACGAGACGACCGTCATCAGTTTTAAGCCGCGTCACACAGAAAATGGACTTGGTTGAGCCCCGATGGTTCTACGAGAAGTGAGATTGACTTCATTATGTCGACCAAGCGCCATATATTCAATGATGTCTCTGTGATCAACAGGGTGAAAACCGGGAGCGATCACCGTATGGTAAGAGGCACATTGAATATTAATGTGAAGCTGGAAAGGGCTAGACTGGTGAAGTCAACTCTCCGACCCTCTCGTGCTCATATCCAAAACCCCGAAAACTTCCAACTCGAACTGCAGAACCGATTCGATTGCCTAGCAGACTGTGTTTCTGTGGACGATCTAAACAACAGGTTCGTGGAAACTGTCCATACGGTGGGGTCTAAGTTCTTTAAGACCCATCGCAGGAAAAGAACCGAAAAGTTCTCGGACCATATATATATATATATATATATATATATATATATATATATATATATATATATATATATATATATATATATATATATATATATTTATGAGTATCACTATGACTAAGTTATTCTGTCAAATGTAGAAATCATTTTAGCTAAAAAGTATTAGCTAATGCCTCAACTTCGTGAGTATGTGCTACTCTTTATCAGTAGTCATAGAGAAAGCATACCTACCAATTTTTTTTTATTGAACAAAAATGTAAAAAAACAGCCAAATAATTTTAATTATTTAAACGATGAACATTATTTAAGTTATCGTTCGTACAAACCTCCGAATGGTTTTAAGATAAGGTAAATAAACTCGTTTATTTTTTTAAATTAACCGATAGGTGCTAATTATCCTAAGTAATTTCGTTTTATAATTAGTAGCATTAACGATAACTTTATGGGGATAATTTGGCTATGTTGATGTCTAAAACCAGTATAACTAACTATAAACCACGTATGCGTTGAACTATATATTTAAGTTCTAGAATAAGTAAAAAACATCATATAAGTGACTGGCGCCTTCCAGTAAACAAGGTTGTGTTTAGCACTTCAAGTAGGTAAGAAGTATTTTAAACTATATAACTATCCATAAATATAGTATTCCTTATTAGTATTAAGGAACTACTACTATCTACTATATCTAATATATAAAATTCTCATGTCGCGGTGTGTATCGGGTAGGCCGTAGGTCTGAGAATCGGCCAACATCTATTTTTCATACCCCAAAATGATTAGGGTGTCACCCCTAAATATTTTTGTTAGTGGCACGAAGTTGCTGGGTCAGCTAGTTATATATATGTATATACTAGCTGATGCCCGCGACTTCGTCCGCGTGGTTTTATTTTTTGAACTCCCTTGGGAACTCTTTGGTTTTCTGGGATAAAAAGTAGCCTATGTTACCCTCCAGGTCCTTAACTATACCCATGCAAAAAATCAAGTCGATCCGTATCTGTTTTAAAGGACAAACAAACCAACAAAACACTTTCGCATTTATAATATTAGTATGATAGTATGATTACAGATTTTATTTTATTAAATGACTTATTATATTTCTGAACGAACAAACAATGACAACCATCAAAATATTAAAGTTTAAATACGCGATAATACGAGTAATGTCGAGTGGACCCGAGTCTATCTAGTGGTATATATATATACTCAATAGCCCAACGGGTACAGGTGCGGACTGAAAACTGAAAGGTCGCAGGTTCGAATCCCACCCGTTGCACTATTGTCGTACCCACTCCAGACACAAGCTTTCCGCTTATTTGGAGGGGAGAGGAGAATATGAGTCAACTTCAACTTGGCTGATATTCTTTTTAAAGAAAAATAAATAAATATATATATATATATATATATATGGTACTATCGTACAAAAAAGGAGTCGAATTGTACAATGAGTATTATACATGCTGGATTACACGGTAATAGTTCTGAATAGAGTACTCGGAAATATAGCCATTATGTTCCAGATTATGAGTAAAATAGCTTTTGCCCTCGCGATTTCGTCCGAATGAAATAAGTTTTATATCCGACTTCAAAAAAGGATGAGGTTATCAATTCATCGGGTTTTTTTCATGTATGTTCAACGATTACTCAAAGACGCCTGAACCGATTTGGAAAATTCTTTTTTTGTTTCAAAGGGTGGTCCGTAGTACTACATACATTCTCAGGTGGTCCTATTGAAATTTTATCTAAATCGTCGAGCGGTTTTTTAAATATCAACAAAAATTATAGACTTTGGAGTGGCACGGGCGTTTGAAGTTGGTTTTTTAAAAATATTTTTTATATTAAATTATAGGGTGAAATTTTCAATAACTGTGAAACACATAAAGCTAAATACCAGTCTTCAATCTTCATTTTTAATTGAACGCTCAAATACCAAGTTTCATTGATATGTAACACATGAACTTAATAGACGTCCATGATGTAACATGAAAAAAAAACCCGGCCAAGTGCGAGTCGGACTCGCGCACCGAGGGTTCCGTACTCCAAAAGTTAAAGTAAAACGATAATATTATATTAATTTGCTTATTTATCGTTAACTTTGTTTGTAGAGGTTTATTGTTAATATAAAAAAAAACTACGCTAGTAAGAGCGTTGGTTTTATTTTTTCTGTAAAATATACATAAACCTCTATTGACCATAATTATTTATGATTTTTCGATTGGTAAACTTCGGAGATAAGGGGGGGGGGACGGGGAACGGTATTTTTTTCGACATTTTGGCCGATTAATCAAAAACTATAATATATAGAAAAAAATAAAAAACTGTTTCAGAATGTACAGGTAAAGGCCTTTCATATGACACCCCCACTAGGTATAGTTATCTTACTTTGAAATTTCAAACCCCCGATTTTCCCCCTTTTTTACTAAAACTAAAAATAATTTTAAATTTTTTTTTATTCCAATGATGTTGGGCCACTATTATACACAAGTATTCAAATTTTCATGTCGATAGATTTAATAGTTACTGAAATAATCGACTGTGACAGACGGACGGACGGACGGAGAAAGTCTCACCATAAGGGTTCCATTTTTACCATTTTGGTACGGAACCCTAAAAATGACTCACTTCCATACAAACTTTCACCCCCTATTTAACCCCCACGGGGGTCATATCCCATCTACGTACACAAAGCGTTTAAATCTTCTTTTTTCTTTTCACGACCAGGCTTTGGATTTTTTTCCGAAATCTGTGTTTCTCGGTACTTAAAATCTGGGTATCTTTAAAACAATAGTGAAAAGGTCTATCAGAAAGGATTTTTGAAGATTCAACCCCTAAGTGGGTAAAATAGTCATTTGGAGAGCCGACTCGTGCTACAAGTTTGCAACTTTTGCCCGCGGCTTCGCACACGTCAATTTCGATTTATTCATACCTTTATTTTACCCACTTAGGGGTTGAATTTTCAAGAATCCTTTCTTAGCGGATGCCAACGACGTAATAGCTATCTTTATGTCTAATTTCAACCCGATCCGTCCAGTGGTTTGAGATGTGCGTTGATAGATCAGTCAGTCTCATGAACCAGCTGCCCTCCGCGCTGTCTGGAGCTGTGACGTGAAATTATATTAAGCGAAAGCTAAAGGACTATTTCCTAGACAAAGGACTATGCCAAAAATTGTATAGTCACTGTCCCCACCCAGCATCAGACGTGGTTTTATTTTTAATATTATTTTTATGTCCCATAAAAAGACTAATAACCATTTTCGATCCAAAAATGATTGGGGTTTAAGGGGCTATAACGATCCTAAATTGTTTGGGTCGTACGAGTGGGATAGAGCTATATATTTTGCAGTGCTAGGAAAGAGATGGAAATTATGGATTCAGGGGTCGGGAATTGAAAAAAATCTTTAAAATTGATTTAATAAATTATGGATGCCAATAATCAAAGAATTTTTCTCACCGCTTTTAAGTAATTATTTATATCAACACAAATAAAAAAATAGCAGGAAAAAAACTTACCGTTTCTGTTTAAACAAGGCTTAAACCTAAAAAAGGAGATTATTGGATCAAAGTTTGGGAAAACTTTCTATCGAGAATTTTTTTTCCAATCGTGTTTCTATCTCTAAGCGAATTTAGTTAAGATACCCAAATTACATATTGCATTGAAATTATTCAAATTGGAATTATAGTTTTCGATTTGTAAACCTCACAGAGCTCAAGATACATATCACTAATTTCGATGCTGACGGGTAGTTCGACCGTGGCTATAGTGTAAGTGGCTAACACACTCGGGCGCGATTCCCAAGAGATGTGGGTTCGAATCCCGCTGGCTTCGGAATTTTTGATATGTGTTTATAAAAATTTATTCTCACAGAGCTCACCGAAAATCGCCTGTCGCATGCTTTTATCACCTTAAAAAAAAATTCAAAAAATGTACTCACGCTGAAGTACGCGCGCGCATGCACAGGCGCCGAAAGAGCGGGAGGTGGTCAGAGGGAGCGCGGGCAGCGCGCGGCGCGGTTTTTTCTCTGCGTCTCAGAAACGCGTCTGCGTCTTACAACAGCTTTTTTTTTAGTTGGTTAATTCTCCTGTATGTTCGTTTTATAATTGTAAACTATTAAACTGGTAGCCTAAATAATTCACTAAAAAATAAATAATTAAATACCTAATTCGATTTGTTTAAAACCCTTCGGCGGACGTCGTCATACTCGTAGTAAAAAATCATCAGGCTGCCATGATGTATTAACTGAGATAGGTTTGAAATCTGTTGGTGGGTGGGGACGATCATTGCTTGGTCATTTAATCATGATAATTATTGGATCTTCTTACCTACCTACTCATGTTTTAGCTCTGTATTTTGATTGCCTCGGATTATGCGTTTCCGTGTGTATTGTGTAAGTTTGTAAGGCGCTGGGTGCGGACGGCATTGAGGCCAAACCTCTGTGGTTTTTTTAATGTCCTAGAATATTTATGCTAAAATAGAATTGTTTTTAACTGTAAATAAATGATAATTTAATATAAAAAATATTAAAAAAAAAAAACCGACTGCAAACGCCCGCGCCAGCACAAAGTATATTACATATAAATTATTGTTGAGATTTTAAAACCGCTCGACCTATTTTGATAAAATTTCAATGGGCCCACCTGGAAAGTATACCCTTTGAAACGAAAAAAAAATCCAAATCGGTTCAGGCGTCTTTGTGTAATCGGTGAACATACATAAAAAAAAAGATTCTGACGAATTGAGAACCTCCTTTTTTGAAGTCTGTTAAAAATAAGTTAGTCACTTTCCTTTTATGTATTTTGATAAAGTATTAGAATAGAATAGAAATATTTTTTATTCAAATAAACTTTTACAAGTGCGTTTGAATAGTCGACGAATCTACCACTGGTTCGGAATGCCTTTCCTGCCGAGAAGAACCAGCAAGAAACTCGGTGGTTGCTCTTTTCAAAACAAATTTACAATACAGTAAATACTATGCTATATATGCAGTGTTTCCACAATGAGGGAAGTTCCAAAAATGCATACCGACTAACTTCTATCTTAAGACGGGCAGACAGAAAGTATTCCCGCTGATGGCACCCGTTCACGAGCATGACGCATGACCCCAGCCATTGCTTCGCTCAACCATATTTGAGGGAACGTAACGTACGTAACGTATTCTTGTTCCAGTTTAATCATCAGCGTCGGAAGTCGTCAAGATGAACTTATTCATATTGTGTATCGCCATGTTCATAGCAGACAACTGGGCGGTGGCCGACCCTTGTAATTGTGACTCACAGAATTGTTGTGACTCACAGAATTGTTGTGACTCACAGAATTGCGACTCACAGTATTGCGGCTCACAGAATTGCAATAATGGTTTATGCGATACTAGTTCCAGTCTACTGAATGGAAGCCTACAAATATATGTAGCGTTCAATCAATACGATATCACCTCGAATGACCTCATACCCGAACCTCCACAAGACTACATAAGAGTAAGAGCGAGTAGATTTTTTTTATACGTAGAATAGCGCTTGACTACAATCTCACCTGATGGTAAGTGACGGAAAAAAGGATTGGCCAGTTTGTATTGTAGTAGGCAGCTAAGATGGAACGCGCTTGCCTAGAAGATGATTATTCACTCTCGATTTCAAGCTACCCAAGTTATAGTTAGTTCGAAAAACGGAGAGTAAAAAAAGTGTGTGTGTCAGCTCTGACGCACGACTGGAGTTTACTACTTAAAACGTCGTAATGCATTCGCGGCGCTCGCTGCGTCTCGGCGCCGCTCGGAACCGATCGGTACGCGCTCGGCTTCCCGAAGCGAAAGCGCTTTCGCATTCGACAACTCAAGCGAAAACCAACCTTATTTACTCTACGTTAGGGTAGAAATTTGCATCGTTGTGAAAAACGTAACAAGGGCATTCGAAAACTCAAGCGAAAACCAACCTTATTTGCTCAACATTAGGGTAGAAATTTGCATCGTTGTGAAAAACGTAACGAGGTCATTCAAAGTAGATTATACTGCTCAAATTTTTCTCATACCGGGCGCCTAAAATCGATTCTTAAGGAGTAAACTCCAAAAAGAATAGAAAAGTTTTTATATAGCAAAATGTGCAGGTTTCCTGACGATGTTTTCCTTCACCGTTGAAGCAAGTGATATTTAATTGCTTAAACGCACTTGACTCCGAAAAGTCAGAGGTGCCTACCAGCGATCGAACCTGCGACCCTCCGAATAGGTGACCACAGTCCTAACCACTAGGCTATCACTGCTTGTAACAACCATATGAGCTTTAAGCTATTGCATAGCTTTTATCGCCGGCTTTGAGCGCGGCGACCGAATCAAGAAATTCCGTAACGAAAATAAACCTAACACCCCGTCGTTTCAGTTCCGCAGACTTCGGCACGGTGTTTGTGTGCGTGCGACCAGAAAATGCTATGCAATAGGTTTACCGCGGCAGTCCCCGAGTGCCACACGTATTTTTTATAATTTTATCATTCTTCATTCTTCAGCTAAAATTTGACACAGCTGTACCCAATCTTGGCAACTGCATACTGTTCTCGGAAACAGGTTCTCGACCTTATTGCACTTTTGACAACGCAAACTCGGAGCGCAACTACACGTTTATCGTATTCGGTAAGTTTTGTAAAAAATCCTATGCACCATCATCCATTTCGTTACAAAGAACCCAGCAAGAACGTTTTTTGGAAGAACCTGTGTAGCTTTTATCTGATGGGCTCAGTCTCGAAGCACAATAATTGGGTATTTTTTATATTTTTATATATTTAACATAAATAAATAAATAAAAAAGCCCTTTATTTCTAATACGTTACAAATTACAAGTATATTATCCATTCGCATTAAGTTACATTATTCTTTAATTGACTAATTATAATCTTTGTAACATTCACAATTTGATAAAATATAGATCTCATAAATCAATATCATAAATTACATCATTCATGTCACTATTTAAAATAATAAAATAATCAGGTCAAATATACATTAAAAATACTATTCTATGTCAATAATAAATATGTAAATTTGCGAAAATGATTAATTAAAAAATACAATATTTCACGCATAAGTCGCCTCTACGGCGTAGGCCTCCCCCAAATCTTTCCAGTGCTTCCTGTCTCCAGCCTGTCGCATCCAGTCTGGTCCGCATTTTCCAAAAATATGTCTCGCCATCTCTTCTTTTGGCGGCCTCTTATTATTATATTTAACATACCGATTTTAAATGTTATAAAACAATACCATTTCTCTTTTTTAGGGTTCCGTACCAAAATGGTAAAAATGGAACCCTTATGGTGAGACTTTCTCCGTCCGTCCGTCCGTCTGTCACAGTCGATTATTTTAGTAACTGTTAAAGCTATCGACATGAAATTTGGAATTCTTGTATATAATGGTGGCCCAACATCATTGGAATAAAAAAAATGAAAATTATTTTTAGTTTAATTAAAAAAGGGGTAAAATAGGGGGTTTGAAATTTCAAAGTAAGATAACTATACCGAGTGGGGTATCATATGAAAGGCCTTTCATTGCCCCGTACATTCTAAAACAGATTTTTATTTATTTTTAAACATAATAGTTTTTGATTAATCGTGCTAAATGAAAAAAATACCGTCCCCCCACTTATCTCCGAAGTTTCATTATCGAAAAATCATAAATAATTATGATCAACGGAGGTTTATGTATATTTTATAGGAAAAATAAAACCAACGCTCTAACTAGCATAGTTTTTTTGATAAACAATAAATCTATACAAAAAAGTTAACGATGAATAAGCAAATTAATATAATATTATCGTTTTACTTTTACTTCTGGAGTACGGAACCCTCGGTGTGCGAGTCCGACTTGCACTTGGCCGGTTTTTTAAATATCTTTATTAGTTTGGGAATAATAAGCTGTTTACTGTGACTGTATCTGACTCTTTCTAAAACGAAGTTTTCTATGGAGCGTGTATGGAGCTGCTGAATTGTGACATCACAGTTTACTGGCGCTCTCTCTGTCTAACAAGAAACTTTAAAGATTTTAACTTTAAACTTATTTGTTTTTGGACTGATTTCTTTTCTGTTTTTACTAATGTTATTCATACATGTCACATTTTGGATTATAAATAATGAATATCTACATTTTGACTACTGTCAAATCCCCAATTAGAGAATAGAATAGAATAGAATAGAAATGTTTTTTATTCAAATAAACTTTTACAACTACTTTTTAATCGTCAATGAGTCTACCACTGGTTCGGAATGCCGTTCCTGCCGAGAAGAACCAGCAAGAAACTCGGCAGTTGCTCTTTTCAAAATACTTGTACAATAGTTTCCACAATGAGGGGAAGTTCCACAAAAGCATACGTAATTATTTCTAATTATAATTCAACACATGTTAAGACGGGCAGACAGAAAGTAGCCCCATTGCCGCTGGTGGCACCCGTTCACGAGCATGACGCATGACCCAGCCATTGCTTCGCTCAACCATATTTTAGGGAACGTAACAACCCGCATATAAATTGTATGAAGAGTATACCTACTGGTACCCGGAGCGCACTGCGGCACGCTGAGGAGAGTAAAAAAAACTTGAGAGGTGTCAAGGGACACCGACCCGGATGGAACGAAGTTCCTTTCGATTAATTAATTTGGCACTGCGTTCAACATTTTCACACTACAATATTAGATCTCCGTAGCCTTGTGGTTTCCACAGCCGCCAAACAGCCAAAGGTCGATGGTTCGAATCCCAGCTCCCAGTCAAGCTGGGATTCTAACCATCGACTTTTAACTGTTAGGCGACTGCAGAAACCACAAGGCTACGGAGACCCAATATTGTACCGCGAAAATACCGAACACAATGCCAAATTCACATTCAAAAAAGTGTCGATCAGTGTCGAGTGTCGGTTCAATTTTGTCTTAATTTTTTCCGTCTAGCCCCCTTCCGCACCGCGCGATAAGGAACTACGTTCCAATGTTCGGTTTGTGTCTTGATTTTGTGCTATTACATTACCATAACAGGCTCCGAACCACCTAGATTTGTCAAAACAAAATAAAAGTTAAATAAAAGCTTCTAGTTAAAATTGCAGCTTTATTTAACTAAAAGATTTTATTTAACTTGCAGTGTATGTTTGTATGGATGTACTTATGTATGTAGAGGTCAAATCTTGCGAGAAGAATTAGAACCGCTTCCCGGTTTCCGATTGAGCTGAAATGTATTTATATGTAAATCGGAAGAGAATACAATATTATTGTGACATGGAGCTGATCTGATGATGGAGCTGGAAAATGGTTATCGGAATTCTGTAATAAAACGACGCAACCTATTGAGTTTAGGGTCGTTTAATTCGTCTTGGCAAGTACTCTGGTCTTAGATGATATCCAGGTTCTGATGATGTAGCCAGCCACTAAAAGCTTCTTATTTAATTTTTTTGGAACGTAAGTTCCATAACGCGCGGTGCGGAAAAAATTAAGGAACCGACACTCGACACATTTTTGAAACCGACACTTTTTTGTTGAATGTGAATTTTGCATTGTGTTCGGTATTTTCGCGGTACAACATTGGGTCTCCGTAACCTGGTGGCTCCGGCAGTCGCTTAACAGTTCAAAGTCGTTGGTTTGAATCCCAGCTCGACAGACTGAATTGGGAAAGGTTCCACATGTAGAAATTGTTTAAAATAAAATTGAAAATGGAAAATTTGGTCTGTCGAGCTGGGATTCGAACCATCGACTTTGAACTGTTAAGCAACTGCCGGAGCCACTAGGCTACGGAGACTCAATATTGTACCGCAAAAATACCGAACACAATGTAATCGAAAGGAACTACGTTCCATCCTGGTGTCCCTTGACACCTCTCAAGTTTTTTTTTATTTACACTTGTTTTACTTCTTTTCCAGATAAGGATGTGCCGTCAGCACCGTCGCCCTCGCTAGGTCCCTCCCTCGTCTGTATGGTCATCAACATCAACGGCCCGGATCTACGAACCGGTACGAAGACGTGTGGAGACGAAGTCGCTCCGTGGGTCGGACCCTTCCCAGTCGCCGGCTCCGGGCTGCATCGGGTGGTTGCCTTTGTTTACGAACAAGACTGCTACATCGATCCCTATGACCCCACCCTGGTAGAGTAAGTACGACGCGCAACGTGAAAGTTCCACGTTAAGGATGATTATACGAGTCTGCCCGCGAAATTCAAATTTAATTTGGTTTTTCGCAATTTGTAAACTTATACGACAAACTAGGCTAATGGCATTCTAATTGCGCCAGTAGAATTATCATCTTCACAGGTTTACATAAAAATCTTTACTTGAAAGTGACCAGTTTAAGAAATTAATCAAAATACTGAGTTGGACGTGAGTTACTCACAAATTAGTCGATATTTTGATTAATTTCTTAAACTGGACACTTTCAAGTAAAGATTTTTATGTAAACCTGTTAAGATGATACTGCCATTGTCGCAATTAGAATGCCATAAGCCTACTTTGTCGAATTAGTTTACAAATTGCGAAAAACCAAATTAAATTTGAATTTCGCGGGCAGAAGTGTGTCTTCCACCTTAACGTTACGCATAACGCAACTGAGAGTTAATCTAATTTATCACACCATCGACGTTTCGGACTACCACGTTAGCTTTGAGGATATTGAAGTGTCCATAAAGAAATAAGTAGTGATAGCCTAATAGTTAAGACTGTGGTTTCATACTCGGGGGTTGCAGGTTCGATCCCGAGCCTTAGAACCTCTGACTTTTCGGAGTCAAGTGCGTTTAAGCAATTAAATATCACTCGCTTCAACGGTGAAGGAAAACATCGTGAGGAAACCTGCACACCTGAGAGTTCTTCATAATGTTCTTGAAGGTGTGCGAAGTCCGCCAATTCGCATTGGGCCAGCGTGGTGGACTATGGCCTATAACCTTTCTCTGAGAGGAGACCTGCGCTCAGTAGTGAGCGGTTGATGTGTTGCTAATGATGATGATGATGCTGCGTTCCATGGCTTTGGCAAACCTTGGGCTTGGACTTTTGAGATTTCATCGGATCTGCTTTCCAAATCGGTCATAAAAGAGACAGAGATCATGAAACACCTACTCGTAAATAAGACAGGGAACATGTAAGACATGGAACATGAAATACTACTCGTAAATAAGACAGGGAATATGAAACACCTACTCGTAAATAAGACAGGGAACATGAAATACTACTCGTAAATAAACAGGGAACATGAAACAGCTACTCGTAAATAAGACAGGGAACATTTAAGACAGGTAATATGAAACATCTACTTGTAAATAATTTCGTTCTTGTTTTTTTTTTCAGAATGAGTGCCATTCGAATACGGTTTAATCTGGAGAAATTCCGAAGGAAATTCACCTCGAACCTGGTCGCAGGAAACTTCTGGACGACATGCCTTCCTGATGACTATTGCACTGTGTGCGACAGAAACAAAGCTTATCGGCGGTACAGAAACCAGGGCTCTTGTCCTATGTTAAATTATGACAATAATATGTATAAATCAGTGCTTGAGAACATCTTTAGTTCATAGTGTCTGATTGGTGGCATTTTGTTTATATCAATGTAGGTTTGGCAACTCTATTAATATGTATTTTGTATATAATTAAAAAATAGTTTTGAAGTATCATAATCGCAAGAAAACATTCCAAATATATATCCTAATGTTTACCTTTTAAAGAATTGATGTTTCGTAATATATCCGGTTACCAGCCAGAAAAATAATAGTTTTAATCAATTAATTAACGTGAACGTGCAAAAATATTATGATAGGCAATTATTTATCAATCACCACAATAAACATACAATCTCTAAAAGTGTTGTTTTATTCAAAGTCTGAACCATAATAGCTATTTATGCAACTGCATCGTAATGAGGGTCATTTTAATTCGAGTGCTGTTTTTTGATACGAGGCTTGCCGAGTATCAAAATAGGATAGTACGAGAATTAAAATGACTAATTACGTTCAGTTGCATACAAGATTTTATCTACGACAAGGAAAATAAAATAATTAACAAAATACGCCGTAGACTCAATAAAGTAACAAAAAGTAACTCCGTAAGCCGCCACCAGCCGCCTGTGGCGCCTCTGTCGTATGAACGGTACAAAAGTGCCAGAACTCAGAGCCTTAGCTTTAGGTATCCTATTTTAAGAAGATAACCATTTCGATTCAGCTCCCATACAACGAGCTGCATCGAAATGAGAAGCAAAACCGAAAGAGGGTTCATTTCGATTCAGCTGTCAAATTCGAAATTGGAACTTTTCGATGCTGGAGTAGATAAATGTAGTTTTGTAACAATTTGGATTACATTGGATGCCTTGATTACACTATAGTAATCGCTAGCCCCTATTCGGGTGCTCGAATGACTTTATTCGAATTCTGGCACACGATGCATTTATTGCGCTGTTCATGAAACTGGTACTAAAGTAGAATCAATAATTCAGTAGAGTGAATTGACATTTACAGTGTTGTCAGTTTCTTATGAAAATAAAATAGTGTTGTGACTAAAGGATCCACATCAATCACTTACTCATTACGTCGTGTAATAAAACACTTATTTTTTTATTTACTAAGAAAATTCCCAAATTGTGTTTATTATAATTGATACAAAAATATTTTGAATAGCAATTATAATCTTATAGAAATCTGATCTCGTCTTTGTCGGCCTATACTGAGGAGATAAAACAACTTTTAGAACTAAAAATAGATCTTAAATATTTCTATTCGTGCTTTCTATTATTTCAGCTTTAAAAAAGTGAACTTTATTACTATTTTTATCGCATATTATATGTGATCTTATGAGATTTATAAAATGAAATGTAAAAAAAAGTACAGTACTACAGCTATCACTAACTACTGAACTAGAACATCACTATTACAATAAATATGGCAATATTATTTTACAAAGTGACATTAAACTAGCGGCACGCTATGATGGCCGGTTTGACGTTTGTCCGCTCATGAAGTTCCGTATTAATTGATAACGACTTTGAAGGAAATAATTGTATTACTTTATTGACGATAGTGATGTGCAGAGATTCATAAATTTTATCGAATGTAGTTTTAGGTTTAGGACTCAAAATTTATTTATTAAATTGATTTCTAAAATGTATACAAGTGTAGAAAAATCAGTTTGCACCATTTAAGGGGTGAATGTACTTGTGAATATGAACAATTTTCACTATGTGGACAAACCTCTGAAATCGCAAAAAAATATCAGCTGTTTCATACAAAAGGTAAAATTTTTATTTTTATATGATATATACCACAACTCGGCATTTGGTTTTCTAAATTGAAAATTTTTAAAAATGGAATCTAATACGATCGTCACATAGGATCGCTGGCTAGCACAACTACTACCTCCGGCAAACTCGCGTCAATGCTCAATGCAAAACAAAGCAGTTTCGAATTGACGTTGCTTCGAAAAGTATAAACTGTCAGTGCAATGCGATTGTGATATAGTTTTGACCTGGCTTTGGATTTCAAATATTGATACTGCATTACTGTTGACCCTTGCTCGTTAATTTGGACTCTGTTCAAGCCCTTTGTTGTGGATTTCGTCGATATGACCGAACGTACGCAGATAACTGTTCTAAATAGTCAGACACGTGAGTTCGTAATACGCCTTCGTAACTATTTCGATCGTGAAGCTCAAAATGGAGGGCCAATTTTACCTATAACGTCAGTGGTTGAACGCGTAGCTGATGCGCTTAATATTGGACAACGAACTGTTAGACGGATAACTAAAAAAAAATATGGCGAGACTGGCACAGAAGAAAATAAACTTCACACACCAAAAAAGAGAAAACGAGCAAAACCAGTCGTAGGCATCGATAGCTTTGATGCCGATGCTATCCGAAGACATGTTTACGGCTACTATTTACAGAAGGAGTATCCAACAAGAAAAAAGTTGGTGCATTCACTGAAGGAAGCTGGATTATTCTTCGGTGGGGAAAGTTCTTTAACGAAGATTTTGAAGACCATTGGATTTCGATACAAAAAATGTAACAAACGCAAAATATTGATGGAAAGATTTGATATAGCGTTGGCAAGGTATACTTTTTTACGGCAAGTGAAAGAAATCAAAAATTGGCAAAATGTTGTGTTCTTGGATGAAACATGGCTTAATGCTAACCATACTGTAGGCCGTTCTTGGAACGATGACACAGCAGCATCTACTTCCAAAGTTCCTGTAGGAAAAGGATCGCGACTTATAATTTGTCACGCCGGAACCATCAACGGGTTTGTCGAAGGTTCTCTCATGGCTTTTGCGTCAAAAACCACTGGAGACTATCATGAAGACATGAATGGAGAAAAGTTTACTGAATGGTTTACCTCAATGTTGTGTAGCCTCCCTGAACCATCTATTATAATTATGGACAACGCCCCATACCACTCGATGCAAATTGACAAGCCACCTGCCCAATCCCAAAAGAAAGCTGATATCGTCGCATGGCTTCGTAAAAATGGCGTAGATGCAAACATGAATATGTTAAAAGCGGAATTAGTACGTCTTTTAAAAGAAAACAAACCAACCAAGATCCGATACGTCATTGACGAAATAGCATTAGAACATGGGCACAGAGTTATACGGTTACCGCCTTACCATTGTGAGTATAATGCGATTGAGTTGGTGTGGGCTCAAATTAAGGGATATGCTGCAAGACACAATACAGAACCCCCATTTACCACAAAAAAAATGCTAAAATTATTAGAAGAAGCTTGTGAACATGTGACTAAAGGAGACTGGGAAAAGGTTGTGAATAGAACTGTTAAATTAATAAGGGAAGATTATGAAAGAGATGTGAAAATAGATAATATTATAGAAAACGAACATATAATTATTAATGTAGGTGATGATAGCAGTGACGACAGTGAAAATAGTAGTATGGACGAATCTGATTAATTATGGCCTTTTGTGGCACCTTTTTTGGTATCTTTTGTATTCATATGTTTCTTGTGTGCATATAAAGTATGTATATTCATTTTCATTCAAATATTCAGTTCGTTCAAATAAATTAAATAAACATATACATTTTTGTTTTATTAAACCTATTTAATCAGGTACAAAAACAAAACTTAATTGTTTTTTGTTCGAGAATAAATTGACATTCCACATCACTATTGTAATGTGTCAAACCGGCCATCATAGCGTGCCGCTAGTGTAGTGGTTTAATACTCAAAGGATATTACTCTAGCGGCACGTTATGATGGCCGGTTTGACACATTACAATAGTGATGTGGTATGTCAATTTATTCTCGAACAAAAAACAATTAAGTTTTGTTTTTGTACCTGATTAAATAGGTTTAATAAAACAAAAATGTATATGTTTATTTAATTTATTTGAACGAACTGAATATTTGAATGAAAATGAATATACATACTTTATATGCACACAAGAAACATATGAATACAAAAGATACCAAAAAAGGTGCCACAAAAGGCCATAATTAATCAGATTCGTCCATACTACTATTTTCACTGTCGTCACTGCTATCATCACCTACATTAATAATTATATGTTCGTTTTCTATAATATTATCTATTTTCACATCTCTTTCATAATCTTCCCTTATTAATTTAACAGTTCTATTCACAACCTTTTCCCAGTCTCCTTTAGTCACATGTTCACAAGCTTCTTCTAATAATTTTAGCATTTTTTTTGTGGTAAATGGGGGTTCTGTATTGTGTCTTGCAGCATATCCCTTAATTTGAGCCCACACCAACTCAATCGCATTATACTCACAATGGTAAGGCGGTAACCGTATAACTCTGTGCCCATGTTCTAATGCTATTTCGTCAATGACGTATCGGATCTTGGTTGGTTTGTTTTCTTTTAAAAGACGTACTAATTCCGCTTTTAACATATTCATGTTTGCATCTACGCCATTTTTACGAAGCCATGCGACGATATCAGCTTTCTTTTGGGATTGGGCAGGTGGCTTGTCAATTTGCATCGAGTGGTATGGGGCGTTGTCCATAATTATAATAGATGGTTCAGGGAGGCTACACAACATTGAGGTAAACCATTCAGTAAACTTTTCTCCATTCATGTCTTCATGATAGTCTCCAGTGGTTTTTGACGCAAAAGCCATGAGAGAACCTTCGACAAACCCGTTGATGGTTCCGGCGTGACAAATTATAAGTCGCGATCCTTTTCCTACAGGAACTTTGGAAGTAGATGCCGCTGTGTCATCGTTCCAAGAACGGCCTACAGTATGGTTAGCATTAAGCCATGTTTCATCCAAGAACACAACATTTTGCCAATTTTTGATTTCTTTCACTTGCCGTAAAAAAGTATACCTTGCCATCACTATATCAAATCTTTCCATCAATATTTTGCGTTTGTTACATTTTTTGTATCGAAATCCAATGGTCTTCAAAATCTTCGTTAAAGAACTTTCCCCACCGAAGAATAATCCAGCTTCCTTCAGTGAATGCACCAACTTTTTTCTTGTTGGATACTCCTTCTGTAAATAGTAGCCGTAAACATGTCTTCGGATAGCATCGGTATCAAAGCTATCGATGCCTACGACTGGTTTTGCTCGTTTTCTCTTTTTTGGTGTGTGAAGTTTATTTTCTTCTGTGCCAGTCTCGCCATATTTTTTTTTAGTTATCCGTCTAACAGTTCGTTGTCCAATATTAAGCGCATCAGCTACGCGTTCAACCACTGACGTTATAGGTAAAATTGGCCCTCCATTTTGAGCTTCACGATCGAAATAGTTACGAAGGCGTATTACGAACTCACGTGTCTGACTATTTAGAACAGTTCTCTGCGTACGTTCGGTCATATCGACGAAATCCACAACAAAGGGCTTGAACAGAGTCCAAATTAACGAGCAAGGGTCAACAGTAATGCAGTATCAATATTTGAAATCCAAAGCCAGGTCAAAACTATATCACAATCGCATTGCACTGACAGTTTATACTTTTCGAAGCAACGTCAATTCGAAACTGCTTTGTTTTGCATTGAGCATTGACGCGAGTTTGCCGGAGGTAGTAGTTGTGCTAGCCAGCGATCCTATGTGACGATCGTATTAGATTCCATTTTTAAAAATTTTCAATTTAGAAAACCAAATGCCGAGTTGTGGTATATATCATATAAAAATAAAAAAATTTACCTTTTGTATGAAACAGCTGATATTTTTTTGCGATTTCAGAGGTTTGTCCACATAGTGAAAATTGTTCATATTCACAAGTACATTCACCCCTTAAATGGTGCAAACTGATTTTTCTACACTTGTATACATTTTAGAAATCAATTTAATAAATAAATTTTGAGTCCTAAACCTAAAACTACATTCGATAAAATTTATGAATCTCTGCACATCACTATCGTCAATAAAGTAATACAATTATTTCCTTCAAAGTCGTTATCAATTAATACGGAACTTCATGAGCGGACAAACGTCAAACCGGCCATCATAGCGTGCCGCTAGTTTAGTTATAGTAACTGTCATTTCACTCTACTGAATTATTGTTTCTACTTTACATGGTAACGATGAAGTCGCACAAGATTGTTCCAACATTCGAGATCGTTCATTTACACTAACTTGGTCGTCTGCCCGAGCTCCTTATGCAATCGAACGGGCAAATGTAATCGCGCCGTTAGAATTTAAGAACTTCGCAGAAAGACTGAGAATTGGTAGGCCGATAAAAATGACGTTCGAAAATCTCAATCCAATTTCAGCTTTGGACTCAGGCTGAAATCTATAGATTTGCTAGCTTTTTGCTCGGACTCGAGAGTCAAAACAAGACATCTTTGTCAGGACATAATATATTTTGTGTCTCGTAACTTTATCTTAAAGACTGAGTCAAGTCAGAGCACGCGCTTTAGTCTATAGATCTCAGCCTTGATATGGGCTTTTGATATTCCTGAGCGCGGCGACCGAATCAAGAAATTCCGTAACGAAAAAAACCTAACACCGTTGTTCAGTAAGCGTTCAACATTTTAGAGGTTTTCAAGTAGCTCTATTTGGCGCAGTGGGCGAGCGGCCGCTTTCTTTACCGTATGGTGTATGATGTTGCAGGTTCGAATCTCACTCGCGAAGTAGTGACAGTTCGCTTTTCTTGTTTGTTTGTTTTTAATTTTGTTTGCATAATTTTTATTATGCTTAAAAAATATTGCATAAATATTATAATTGCATAAGTTGATAAAAAATGCTATGCAATAGCTTTACCGCGGCAGTCCCCGAGTGCCACTTAATTTTTTTTTCGTAGCCCCAAGTTTAGTAAGGGTCTACTTTGTTTTATTTTTTCCCAAAACAAACCAATATCAAACAACGATAAGATAAGATAAAATAAGATGAGCTTTTATTGACAATTTTACAATTTTCAACTTATTTAAATTATTACAACTTTTTTTTAAATAATAACAAGACGCCGATAATAATTATAATTAAGCTTAATTGTCTTGCTTCGTAGCATAGGCCTCCCCCAGGCGCTTCTATATTTCACGATCGTGAGTTTTCCTTGTCACAGTGATCCACCCGCGCGTTGTTCTAAGGTCATCTTTCCACCTAAGGAATGGTCTGCTTCTCTTTCCTTCTTTTGGGTACCATTCGGTTATATTTCTTGCCCAATTTGGTTTCTTACTTCTTATAAGATGTCCAGCCCACTTCCATTTTAGTTTTTTGATGGTGTAAGTTACATCTGTGATTTTAGTTTGCTGTCTAATATGTTTAAGATGAATTTTGTCCTTTCTTTAGTTAGAGCCCATGTCTGACAACCATAAGTAATGCTGGGCAGCAGACACGAGTTAAATACCCGACTTTTCAGACTGAGTGGTATTGCTGGGTTTTTTATTATTTCTTTCAGAGACCAGTACTTCTTCCACGTTGCATTTATCTTGTTCTGTGTTTCTTTAAAGGTTAGGTATTTTGGAGATATAATTTAGCCAAAATAAATATACTCGTTAACATATTCAATTATATTATTGTTGACTTGGATAGGTTGCTTAGTACAATTTGTCATTAGTTTGGTTTTCAATTCGTTCATATATAATCCAACTTTGTGACTTTCCGGCGTTAATTGGTCCAGCATCTCTTGTAGATGGTTAGAGTTGTTTGATATCAGAATAAGATCATCGGCGAATCTAAAGTGGTTGAGCAATTCTCCGATAATCTTTATGCTATATCCTGTCCAGTCCACGTTTCTAAATATTTGTTCTAGAGTGCCGGAAAAGATTTTGGGCGATAGTGGGTCCCCTTGTCTTACCCCTTTCCTAATTTCAATTTTTTCTCCTACTCTTTCTGTCTTATTCTTGCTGTCATGTTTTTGTAAATATTTTGAATTAACCTAATAATATATTTTTTGTCTACACCCTGATTGACCAATGCTTTCCAAATCATTTCGTGTTTCAAAGAGTCAAATGCCTTGTTATAATCAACAAAAGCTAGGTAATAGGGCATATTGTACTCATTGCATTTTTCTATGACTTGCTTTATTGTATGTACCTATATGATCTACTGCTATAAATCCACTGCGAAATCCAGTTTGTTCTTTTTACTGATTCTCATCCAAAGTTTTGGTTATTCGCTCAAGTATTATTTTTGAGAATAATTTATAAAGGTAAGACATAAGACTAATGGGTCTATAATTATTGATGTCATCTCTATTTTACAAACAACGATATTTTATTTTATTTTATTCCTTGAACTGAGGTTTCACTTTCACCTCATTAAAATTGCAAAGTTTTTTTTTTTAAGGTAAAGCTACGGTTGTATGGAACTTTGAAGTTAAGAGAGATTCAATACTTTTAGTTTTCCCCTCATTTACTACGACCTAAATCTAGTTAGTATTTCTAGCTTTTTGAACTAGTGTTAAGATCAAAGAGCAAATTCGCTCATTGATCGAAAAATAAAAAGCTCAGAACATGTTGCTGAAACTGTGAAACCGTCACAACGTGAAATTCTCTATAAGGCACTTTCCACAGGCTATTTCAAACAAATGCTAGCGGTTTGGTTTGGTTTGTAGAATAGAAAGTCCCAGAAAATGATGATTCTGCACAGAATTATGAGCGGAAAATGAAGGGAGATTACATTTAAGCGTGCTCGAATAAAAAACAATCTCATGTGGCTTAGCTGATGTATTTGCCACCATAAACTTGGTAACAAAGCAGGGAGAAGCAAAAAAATCTCTTACGGTCATACCTAAAGATAGAAGAGGAAACCAAATCTGATATCGCTGTGACCAGATTTCAAAAGAAAAATTGGTCACATTGGTCATGCCAATCTGTTTACGGTAATAAATATTACGTCTATGCCTGTCACCATGTTTAAAGAAGTTTGTTGTACCTAACGATATCATTTTCGTGTCATCGTCGCCTTGGCAATGCATCCCCGCTGTGCGATACTCTAAAAATGCACTCACTCACTCACTCACTTGCTATTGACTAAAACGTATTGTTGCAGAAAGAACGCTATAAATTCAGCCGATCACCACAGTCGAGACTGTTGCAACGATTGATGCAGCTTTTTGGCCCGCTGGTGTTCAATTGGTCGATTGCGGAAAAGCTGCACCAATCATTGGTACCTTCTTCTTCTTCTTCGTGACACTCTTGGCAGAGCGGTCGTGGTCATCGCGAAGTGACGTCTTTAGCGGCAGATGTGATTCGCCTCACGAGCATTCGCCACTTCTCCCTGCTGGCCGACAGCCTAAACTCGTGCAATGGACCGCCCACAGCAGACTTAATTTGGTCGGTCCATAGCATGGGTGACCTTCCTCGCCCTCTGGTGCCCTCCACTTTGCCCTGAACGACAAGGCGCTCGATGGACTCACCCCCACGCCGGGAGACGTGTCCGAAGAACTTAAGTATGCGATTCTGTACTAAGGCCGAAAGGCGTTGGTGCCACAGAAATGTTAATAACAAGGCAGCAGAAATGCTGAGCTGGAGACTCCCAGAGTCTCCAGCGCGATATATATACGTTTTTACTACTACAGATAAAGCGATGTGTGAGGTAAGCGAACGACGCGACGCTTTTGCATCTTTAACCCGCTAAGGCCCGCTTGCAGAGACGCCGAGTTTAACTAAATCGGCGTCTCTGCAAGCCACCCAGGAATAAATTTGTAATTTTGACAGAAGCTTTATACGAAGTCTGTCAAATCTGTCCTTTTAACTCAGAGTTACTAACTCTGAGTTAAAGGATTTCTCGAACGACGCGCCTGTTTGATGCAACCCAGGACCCCAGGGCTGGCTCTTACTTTAGGCAAAAGATAAGTATTTGCGTACAGAGAGGAAATGTAGCCAGCCTTCTGGGGACATTACCGTCTGGCGTCGATGTGGATCCAGATATTTTGTTTATATTTTATAATTTTTTAAGTAGTTTTTGATTATTTAGTTGATACTTAGATTTAATTTTGTTAGTTTATTATATTATTATGTAATAAAAAAAATGCTTAATCCAGAAAAACACATTCTTTAATGTAATTGTGTGTGTAATTGTAGCTGCGAGGCGGCGACATGCGTTCTGTTTAGTTCGTCATTTCTATTTCTATTGTTCTATTGCCTTGCTACAGTCTCACTACAGAATTTATGGCGTTCTTGCTGCAAAAATGCTCCAATAGCGAGAAAAGAAACGCGAATGAGAGGCGATTGCAATCGAAACACTTTCGCAATCGTTTTTAAACATTCTCGCAGCCGGTTGTGAGATTAAGACTGATGTTGGCGCTAAGTACATTCTCCAAAATTGTTCTAGCTATCACAAATACTTATAGGTTTAGATTTCGCCTCACTGACCGCTCTCAAAATAATATTCTGTATTATATTAAATTTATAGTAACTATTTAAGTGCAAATAAATAAAATGTAAGGTGATTTAAAAATAACTGTCTAATTAAGCTCATAATATTATGATTATTTGAGAGATGGCATAGCCGAAACACTCGTATTTTAAATTTTTAACAACATTTTATTCCGACAATGTTAATTATGAGCTTCTTTGTAAAAAATTAACAAAAACTGTTGATAAAATTAATAGACACAATATTACTGTCTAAACGAAATTTGACGCAAAGATAGCTTAAATCCTGGGCCCTATTTCATAAAACCCGACAGCTTCACAATTTGTAAGAAATGACGTGATTTGTCAGATTGTCATGACAATTGGGCAATTTGACTGTAGTCAAAATGTTGAAATTCATTATAATACTAGCTGATGCCCGCGACTTCGTCCGCATGGATTTAGTTTTAATAATCCCGCGGGAACTCTTTCATTATCCGAGAAAAAAAGTAGCTCTCCCGGTCTGAGGAACCACTACAACATCCATTACTATACCCATGCAAAAAATCGCATCAATCCGCTGTTCTGTTGCGACGTGATTGAAGGACAAACCAACAAACAAACACAGTTTCGCATTTATAATATCAGTAATGCTTTATTATAACACTTTTTATAATTGTCCAATTTTTTACAACCAAAGACAAAATTACGTTTAGCTGTCATTTACGTTTTGTTATTCCACTGTCATTTGCGTTTTGTTATTCCATGTCAGATGCGTTTTTGTTATACCACGTTTTATAGTGACATGACGGAAACGCAGTCGAACGGGATAAAAAGTATCCTATGTCCGTCTCCTGGTTCTAAGCTACCTCTCCACCAATTTTCAGCCAAATCGGCTTATCCGTTCTTGAGTTATAAATAGTGTAACTAACACCACTTTCTTTTATATATATAGATAATCAAAAATGTAACATGTAAGAATAACATTTGTAAAAACAGAAAATAAATCGGTCCAAAAACAAATAAGTTATAAAGCTTTAAAGTTTCCTGTTGACAGAGTAAAACAGCATATATAATTCCGAGACTATTAAAGATATTTATAAAAGAGAAATGGCATTGTGTATTATTATATAAAAATATATCAGTCAAATACCCAATTGTCGTTTCATAAAACTTGAGAATTAATTAATTGTAGACAGTTATATAGTAGTAATTGACACTTATTTTTTGAGCGTTTAAAAGCATTTTCTTTTACAATTTTAGTAAAAAATCGGCCAAGTGCGAGTCGGGACTCGCTCTTTTAGGGTTCCGTACATATGACCAAATCATTTTTTTTAAACTAGATACATATTTAGATATCTTAGTTCTTAGAAAGTACTAAATTAGCATATGGGGAAAAAATGCTCGTTTGTTTTGGTCACAACTTACAAACTGCATTATAAATCGGTGTTTTCAGTATTTGTTGTTCAAATACACTATATAATACATAATATACCAAAATTTCAAATTCCTAACTAGTTTAGTTTTTGAGATAGACCCCCTAACAACCGGTCTTAAACCGAAAACTTTAACGGCCCCCCATTTCTTCATTTTTGTAGCTAAAAAATAATAAAATATATATTTGAACTCCACTTAATGAGCTCTAGACACCCCTCATGCTAGGGTAAAAGAATAAAATTTTATTTCGACTCCTTTTCCATGTATGCCCCCTTTATTTTTAATTTAATTTTATTTTTATCATTTGTTGTTATAGCGGCAACAGAAATACACAATATGTGAAAATTTCAACTGTCTATCTATTACGGATTACGAGATATAGCCCGCTGACAGACGGACGGACGGACAGCGGAGGCTTAGTAATAGGGTCCCGTTGGCACCCTTTGGGTACGGAACCCTAAAAACATTAGTCCTTGACAGGTATTTAATTGTCGGCGACAGGTATTTAATTATCGACGACAGGCGAAACTTTTGATATACGGTTCATTGGTTTTTTTTTAATTTACAGGGAATTTCCCCTTTCATGAAAAGGGTAATTTTTTGCTACTTTCTTGTACACATGCTAAGGCCTGTGTAAAAAATTTGCGACAATTCGACAAGTTTGTCACTGCTTGTTGAAAATTGACCGTTTCATAATAATGACAACTGTCGGAAAATCGTTGACAATTCTTAAGAATTTCCTTGTCGCCTGTAAATGTTTATGAAACGCAGAAATGTCAAATTGTTGCGACAATTTCACAAACTTGTCGAATTTTCCGATTATAAATATGTCGGAGCATGAGCAAAAGTTTTATGAAGCGGTCAATTATCGAATTGTCAAATTGTCACCTCCACTTGTCACCGACAGTAAATAATTGTCGGTGATTAATTTAAGTAATTAATTCATAAAACTTACAATTATTATTGTAAGTTTTATAAAATAGGCCCCAGAAGACGGCCATGAAATAAATCAAAGAGGATTCCCACTTGATTTTTAGAAACCTGAAAGCCCACGGACGAAGTCGCAGGTGTCGGCTACTAATAATAAAACAGAAACGAAACCAATTCTGTACATGAAATAGATTCAAAAAAACCGGCCAAGTGCGTGTCGGGCCACGCGCAGTGTAGGGTTCCGTAGTTGAAAGTCTCAAATATTATTGCTGACCTAGGATAGTGCTTTTGTTTTATTTATGAATATTGAATAAATTTTGAGTTCCATGGTTTAAATAATATAATATTCTACAAAATATGCAACTTACACTACGTGTAATACCTAACTTAGAAAAAACAGATATAACTTCTTAACTAATGAACCCTAGTTAGCCGTGATAATTTTCCTTTAAAATTCATTGTATATACTACTTCTGTGAATTATTTCTTGTATCCTATATACAACCATTTAGCTGGCAGAGGGGGGGACACTTGACTCTAATAAAATTTAGCACTTTAAAATATCATATTTCACAAACGGATCCCTGAATTGAAAAATGATGTTCCCACACCCACAATATTTTTGAAAGACCTATTCGACGACACCCCACACTCTGGGATAGACGAGAAAAAAAAAATCATCCCCACTTTACATGTAGGGGAGGTACCCTAAAAAAATTATTTTTCACAATTTTATTTCACGACTTTGTCGGCGTGATTGATATTTATACCCTTGTCAAATTACAGATTTCTAGTACCAATAGTCTCTGAGCTAAACCGCGGACAGACAGACAGACAGACGGACGGACATGGCGAAACTATAAGGGTTGCTTGTTTACTACGGAACCCTAAAAAGCATTTGAAAGGAATTATTCAAAATGAAATTGCACAAATAAATGCAAATTATTTAATAAATTTTGTTTGAACAATCAACATTAATATTATAATCTTTATCAATTCAACGGTAGTAAATATCATTCGTCTATGATTATAATTTAAACAATATTTTTATACAGAAGACATACATTTGTAATTTATTCAAAATTATCTATGGATCAAGTCAAGTAGTAATACGCGCGATAGAAGATTGTGGAAAAACGCAGTTTTGATTTAATTTAGATTCAACCTTTGCCAATAAGGGTGAGACATATCGAGGTACGAAATTAGTTTTTTCTAGTGAAAAAAATATATGGAGCGAATTAAGTTTTACTGGAGACTAATTAATTCAGTCTATATTTTTTTTTCACGTCTCAAAACGGAGAGTTTAAAAATTAAAAGTCATTATATTTGCAAACTTTGCTATCAATCTGACATTATACTGTCTAAATTCAATCAATAAGCACCTAATTCAGAATCGCCAAGTAAACTTTAACTAATGAATAAAATGATTTAGACAGATTTATTATTTGGGTAACCTTTCTCGGCTAAAGGTAAAAAAGTGCGAAATCAATATTTATTTTGCCTGAATTGTGTGTTGTACAAAATTACAGAGCCGTTCGCAATAATGTCGCAGGCAATGTACAAACACTTTATTACTTACAAATTCTAAATAAAATCAAAACTACGTTTATATGGAAACTCGAGCTTATTGGAAACTTTAGGTATCGCGACACACCTGCATAATTTACGTCGCCGAAAGTTTGTATAGTGCAATGAGCAAGACGCCGCATCATTATGGCTGATTTAGTTTAAGTCAGTCACTGACTTCAGTTCGTAGGCAAGTCAGTGCTGACATTAAGGTTGATTATACGGGTCTGCCCGCGAAATTCCAATTTAATTTGGTTTTTCGCAATTTGTAAGCTAATACAGCAAAGTAGGCTTATGCCATTCTGATTGCGATGATGGCAGTATCATCTTCACAGATTTATACAAAAATCTTTACTTGAAAGTGTCCAGTTTAAGAAATTAGTTAGAATATCGAGTTGGACGTGAGTTACTCACAAATTAATCGATATTCTGACTAATTTCTTAAACTGGGCACTTTCAAGTAAAGATTTTTATAAACCTGTGAAGATGATACTGCCACTGCCGCAATTAGAACGCCATAAGCCTACTTTTTCGCATTAGCTTACAAATTGCGAAAAACCAAATTAAATTTGAATTTCGCGGGCAGACCCGTATAATCAACCTTAAACTGATATCGTGTAAATTATTTTTAAATCACTGACTACTGACTAGTTACTGACGAACTGATGTCAGTGACTGACTCAATCTAAATTCGCCTTCACGACAGTTCGGCGCGTTTGATGTGGTAGGTCATAAAGGTCATGCCAACATACAACGGCCGATATTCAGCCACCGAAGAGTCGGCGACGTATTTTCGGCAGGTGTGTCGTTGTACTTAAAGTTTCAGCTTAAAATGGTTCTCCTTAGTTTCTCAATCCGAACAATAATCGCAAGTGTAATAGTAAAAGTTGGATGCAAGTATGTTTTTGTTTGATACGAACTCAGCAAAGTCAAACTGGTAACGTTGCTTGTCGTAGCTGTTCCTGAAAATAAGTTAATTACGAATATTACATCTATGTACTGGGCTACGTGTACTGGGCTACCACTGCTTCAGTGGTAAGTACTGCGGCCTCCTATTCGGGGGATCGTAGGTTCGATCCCGGGCACGCACTTCTGACTTTTCCAAGTAATGTACGTTTAAGAAATTAAACATCACGATCTTCAACGGTGAGAGAAAATATCGTGAGGAAATCTGCACACCTGAGAGTTCTTCATAATGTTACAACAAACCTGGAGAGTGACATAGGCTACTTTTTATCCTGAAAAATTAAAGAGTTCCCGAGGGATTTTAAAAACTAAAATCCACGCGGACGAAGTCGCGGGCATCAGCTAGTTAACCATAAATAATAAAGTATCAAACCCAACCACGGAAAATTAGATGAAACATCCGTTACATTGACTTTAGTCGTATTAAATGTAGCCTATATCACGAATCGATCGACACCTCATTCATCAAAAAAGGCTCAGTAGTTTATTCGCTGCGGTGGGTTATTCTTAAATAGTCACATACATACCTATATACAAATAAAATTATAACCCTTCCTTTGGCTTTGCCGTAGTCGGCTAAACGAATAAGATTTCCGTTAAAACGAATTAAAAATAAGATTTCCGTTAAAACGAATTGGAAACAAAATTTCTGTTAAAACTAATTGAAAATAAGATTTCCGTTAAAACGAATAGAAAATAAGATTTCCATTAAAATGAATTCAAAATAAGATTTCCGTTAAAACGAATTCAAAATAAGATTTTCATTAAAACGAATTCAAAATAAGATTTCCGTTAAAACGAATTCAAAATAAGATTTCCGTTAAAACGAAATAAAAATAGCACTCAAACTTACTCTATGCAATCGGAGGAATCAATTTGGTTATTTTGTTTGATTACAAGAATAAGAATGCGTTTCGTCTCAGTCCGATATGCACAGAGGGGCGGATAGAGGCGCGCCAGTATCGCACCCGACTCCATGTAGTTGTTCATGTCACTTATGTTAACAACATAAAGCAAAATCACGGTGTTCCCACCATACCCGTCCATATCTGTAAAAAAGCAAAAATTTAAAAATCTCAATTTAAGTGACTATACGATGTATCTTCTTCTTCTGTGTCAACTGATAGACGTCCACTGCTGGACAAAGGTCTCTTGCATGGACTTCCACAGGCCTCGGTCTTGCGCCGCCTGAAAACACCGGCTCCCTGCGACTCGTTTGATGTCGTCGGTCCACCTGGTGGGGGGTCTGCCAACACTGCGCTCCGCGGTGTGTGGTCGCCACTCCAGCACCTTGGGACCCCAACGACCATCAGCTCTTCGAACTATGATGCATAGACTTTAATATATTTACTCCCGTAAGAAGATATACAAAGGAGTGAGGAGCGAAAAAATCTCTTACGGCATACCTAAAGATGGATAGTGTATAAAAAACATTAAAAAAACTGACTTCAAACGCCACGACAAAGTATAAACTTCAAGTGTGTCTATAAAAGAGGAGTTCCCTCAATTTCACCAGAATCCCTTCATCAGATCCTGACCTGGGCCCTATTTCATAAACTAAGGACTTTAGACTTATTTCGTGGTTTAAGGTGGATTATACGGGTCTGCCCGCGAAATTCAAATTTAATTTGGTTTTTCGCAATTTGTAAACTAATACGACAAAGTAGGCTTATGGCATTCTAATTGCGCCAGTGGAAATTTTTTGGAGGTTGGCGAATTTTGACCCAGCATTTTTAAAAACCGTTCAGATTCAGAAATCATTTAATTTTAATTAATATTTTTCAGAGTATTTTGCTGTGTAAACCCGATATTTTTAGAAGATGGGGATCAAAAATATAATTATTCACAAGTACAAATTATAATAAATAACCGGTACATGGCAATACAAGTGAATATCTTTTTCTTTGATAAACATTTTTGTTAGACTGGTTTACTAGAACAAGCATGAGAAGTTTTTTTTTTTTTTTTTTTACAAAGAATATCAACCAAGTTGAACTTGACTAATATTCTCCTCTCCCCTCCAAATAAGCGGAAAGCTTGTGTCAGGAGTGGGTACGACAATAGTGCAACGGGTGGGATTCGAACCTGCGACCTTTCAGTTTTCAGTCCGCACCTTTAACCGTTGGGCTATTGAGTTTGATTCGTGAACGTGGGCTTGAGGCCCACGGTTCAGTTCGTCTAGGTCAGAAACTCTTTGGAATTCGCCAATCTCCTTTATGATAGTAGGATTAATAAAGAAAATACCTATTTATTAAACAATTAAATAACCACTCACCTACAACTATCAATGAATAGTAGCAGCTGGGTTCGTAATCGTATTCAATAGTAAGCTGCAGGTCGTACGTGTCTTCTTGGCTAAGGGTACAACATGGCGTAATCTCAGTTTCTCCATAGCAAGCCTGTAAAAGCGATTATACAATTTGGTATTGGACTGTTTGTTAAAATGTTCATAAATTCATTCATCGGTACAAAAACAACTAAGTTATAATATGTTTAAGGACTGCTTGCAGAGATGCTGAAATTTGAAATTTTGGCAGAAGTTTTATACGAATTCTGTTAAAGCAGCGGCTAACTCGGGGTTAAAAGGATAACCCGGCGTTAAGCTTGTATTACTGCGACTGTATCTGTCTCTTTCTAAAATGAAATTTTGTATGAAGATTGTTTATAAAAGGAAATGTTATGGGGGGGAGGAACAAAGAATATATGGAAGGACTAATACGCAACACTAATTCTAGGGGGCGCCTCTCGCCATTACCTGGCTCATGGAACTAGGAATTACGACTAGTCTTCGTATTTCTATGACCTGGGTAAACTAAATAAAATAAGACAAAATGTTTACAATTAATTTATTGACATTCGACATTTTCCTTATTCATTATTTTTTATTTTGTTTGTCATAGTTTTGTTTCTACTCCTTTTTACCATCATCTACAGCTTTTTATAAATTAAAATATACATAATAATTAGCTGACCCGGCGAACTTCGTACCGCCAACTTATCTATATGTATAAATAAAACAAATAAACTATCCTAATCGAAAAAAACTATTCTATCTTACAAGTTGGACCAAATTACAGATAGTTACGAAGTTTGATCAAAATCGGTTAAGTAGTTTAGGAGTCCATCGCGGACAAACAACGTGACATGTAATTTATATATATTAAAATACTAGCTGATGCCCGCGACTTCGTCCGCGTGAATTTAGTTTTTTGTTTTTTTTTTTTTGTATTAAAACCTTCCGTGGAACTTAAGGAACATACAAAAAAATAAATTAACCGAATCGGTCCATCCATTCTTGAGTTTTGCGCTTACCAACATTCATTTTTATTTATATAGAAGATAGAAGATAGATAGATGTCACGAACAATTCTAACCAGACAAACATCAATCCCGAATAAAAGCATCAACGAGTTCATATTCAAGCTTTCATTTTCGTTATAGGTATATAATTAAAGTTTACCTTTTTGTAAAATTGTTGTAAAATTATTAGATGATGCCTGCGACTTCGTCCGCGCGGGTTTAAGGTTTTTAATTCCCGTGGGAACTCTTTAATTTTCCGGAATAAAATGTGTGCCTGAATTTTGGGTATGAGCCATCTCCATTCATTTCAGCCAAATCGGTTCATTCGTTGCTGCGTGAAGGAGTAACAAACATCCATACATCCATTTTCACAAACTTTTGCATTAATAATATTGGTAGGAAGTGGGATTTATTAGTTACAAATTATTATAATATAATACTAGATGATGCCCACGACTTCGTCCGCGTGGATTTAGTTTTAAAATTCCCTCGGGAACTCTTTGATTTTCCGGGATAAAATAAATAATAAAATGTGTTTATCCCGAACATACAACATGACACGAGATTTTTATATATAGATATAAAATATAAATATATAATATATAAATATTATTTTTGGAAAAAGTGAATTCAAACATTAAGCTTGTCACAAATATCGATACTTTTGCCCATTTTTAACCGAGCTATTCAAAGATAAATCACTAACTAACTGTCCTCCGCTCTCGACCATCCGGCACTCGCTTTATCCCCCCCATTTTTCCCACTCTGCGTCATTTTGTCGGGGCTACACGTGCGTATTCCTGATTGGCCAACGCAACCATGTTTGTCAACAACTAACAAATTACCAACATAAACAAGTGTTGCCACACTGAAAGAATTGCCACTTCAAAAATTCATTTAACACAGTCTTTTTTATAAAATCATGACATTCGGCCATCCGATATCGTGCAGCCTCCGGCGCACGTACCCTACTAAAAATCTGGTAACCGCATACCTTACATACATAGATATAGATATATCTATATATCTATATCATACACAAAACCGTTTAGCTGGAATGTTGCACTTCAATACTGTATTATCAACATGCATTAGAATAACAACATAAAATAATATCCATAATTTTTTTGTTAATATACCCACACTACATTTCAACTAAACTAGCGGCACGCTATGATGGCCGGTTTGACACATTACAATAGTGATGTGGAATGTCAATTTATTCTCGAACAAAAAACAATTAAGTTTTGTTTTTGTACCTGATTAAATAGGTTTAATAAAACAAAAATGTATATGTTTATTTAATTTATTTGAACGAACTGAATATTTGAATGAAAATGAATATACATACTTTATATGCACACAAGAAACATATGAATACAAAAGATACCAAAAAAGGTGCCACAAAAGGCCATAATTAATCAGATTCGTCCATACTACTATTTTCACTGTCGTCACTGCTATCATCACCTACATTAATAATTATATGTTCGTTTTCTATAATATTATCTATTTTCACATCTCTTTCATAATCTTCCCTTATTAATTTAACAGTTCTATTCACAACCTTTTCCCAGTCTCCTTTAGTCACATGTTCACAAGCTTCTTCTAATAATTTTAGCATTTTTTTTGTGGTAAATGGGGGTTCTGTATTGTGTCTTGCAGCATATCCCTTAATTTGAGCCCACACCAACTCAATCGCATTATACTCACAATGGTAAGGCGGTAACCGTATAACTCTGTGCCCATGTTCTAATGCTATTTCGTCAATGACGTATCGGATCTTGGTTGGTTTGTTTTCTTTTAAAAGACGTACTAATTCCGCTTTTAACATATTCATGTTTGCATCTACGCCATTTTTACGAAGCCATGCGACGATATCAGCTTTCTTTTGGGATTGGGCAGGTGGCTTGTCAATTTGCATCGAGTGGTATGGGGCGTTGTCCATAATTATAATAGATGGTTCAGGGAGGCTACACAACATTGAGGTAAACCATTCAGTAAACTTTTCTCCATTCATGTCTTCATGATAGTCTCCAGTGGTTTTTGACGCAAAAGCCATGAGAGAACCTTCGACAAACCCGTTGATGGTTCCGGCGTGATAAATTATAAGTCGCGATCCTTTTCCTACAGGAACTTTGGAAGTAGATGCTGCTGTGTCATCGTTCCAAGAACGGCCTACAGTATGGTTAGCATTAAGCCATGTTTCATCCAAGAACACAACATTTTGCCAATTTTTGATTTCTTTCACTTGCCGTAAAAAAGTATACCTTGCCATCGCTATATCAAATCTTTCCATCAATATTTTGCGTTTGTTACATTTTTTGTATCGAAATCCAATGGTCTTCAAAATCTTCGTTAAAGAACTTTCCCCACCGAAGAATAATCCAGCTTCCTTCAGTGAATGCACCAACTTTTTTCTTGTTGGATACTCCTTCTGTAAATAGTAGCCGTAAACATGTCTTCGGATAGCATCGGCATCAAAGCTATCGATGCCTACGACTGGTTTTGCTCGTTTTCTCTTTTTTGGTGTGTGAAGTTTATTTTCTTCTGTGCCAGTCTCGCCATATTTTTTTTTAGTTATCCGTCTAACAGTTCGTTGTCCAATATTAAGCGCATCAGCTACGCGTTCAACCACTGACGTTATAGGTAAAATTGGCCCTCCATTTTGAGCTTCACGATCGAAATAGTTACGAAGGCGTATTACGAACTCACGTGTCTGACTATTTAGAACAGTTCTCTGCGTACGTTCAGTTGTGACGAGCGCCGTCACAACGCAAAGCAGCCTACACGGGCGGCGTGAATCATCGCACGAGGGACCCACGTGAACACGCCGTCACAGCGCAAGCAGCCCACAATACACGTGCCGCCTGACTCACCACGCGGGGCCGGCGTGAACGCACTCGCCAGGCCAATGACATCAGCGGCGCGATCTCCGCCGAACCGCGCCGAGGCCCACCGAAGCAGCCAGCAGAAAAGTATAAAAGCCGAACAAGAGCGTCCAGCGTCAGTTCGCTAGCGGCGCTCGTACCATCGGGGTCGGTCTGATTTCCCTCTGGATCGATCCCATCGTCGGCCTGATTACCCTCTGGGTTGACGAGTGGTACGAGCTCTCTGGTGGACCCACAGGGGCTGTTGCTCGCGCCTGGCCTCGCGGCCCGGCCCGTCCAACCACCCCGAGCGTCTGCGTTCCCCCCGCGACCGCCGCGTCACCCGCGCTCCACCGGGAGTCCGTCGTCCTCCCGTCAGCCGCCCGGGCGGTCCCGCTTCATATAATATTGTAACCGTGTTTAGGCTTGCGTCAACGTCTCTCGATATCGTGTAATAGGTTAAGAGAATTGTAAATAAAAGTCGTTATTGTTTATCGAGTATTTTATTCCTTGTCCTAGGAAATAGTGAAAAACGAGGTTCGATCCCTCACATCTAATGAACGAAGTGGGTCGCTCTCAGCCGGGCCGATCCACTCCGTTACATTTGGCGTCCAACGTGCGTTCCGTTACATTTGGCGCCCACCGCAAAAACCCGCGATACCGTTCCGTGAACACGTGAAAAAAAAAAACCACCTACTCGTCCGTGAAAATACCGCGCGAACCAATTAGGTAGCCGGTCCGTTTGCGTCGCTTAAGAATCGCGTCGCATCCGTAAAACCACTCACCCGCGCCAATCCGTTACGCTTGGCCGGTCCGTCCGCCCGCGTCGCGTCGCGAGAAAAAGTACCGCGTCGCGTTCACAGGCATATTCCGTAAAAATAGACACGCTCCACGCGACCGTGGTGGTGTCTACCCGTACCGAAAAACACAGAGTGGCAATCAAACAGTAGGTCATTTCACTTTAGGAATACTCGCGACTTTTACAACTTAACGGTTACAAACTCTTTCACGTAATCGATTCGATTTATCGGGTCCACTGAAAGGGTGAGTAACCGATCGTATAAAGAGAAAGAAAACATAGGGAAAGGAATAAGAAAACACGAAATAGATGCTTATCCCGGATTAGTCGGCTTGATTAACCTCGAGTAGTTAGATAAATCACGGGAAAAGCATCTCATCGTTTAGGAAACTACTACACGTACGACACAAGGGGGAACACCGCGGAGATTAGGGAAAAATTAATAATAAAAATACAGTAGGTAGAAATAACGCTCGCCGACCGACCGTACTTGCTGTAACCGCCGGAATAATTAAATTGAGCACCGCGAAATAACCTAGCAACAGAGTAGGTTACCGTAGATATTAAAACTAAAAGATATAAACTAGCTTCAGTACCGTTACCGTAGATATTAAAAATAAAAGATATAAACTAGCTTCAGTACCGTTACCATAGATATTAAAATAAAAGATATTAACTAGCATCTGTACCGTTACCATAGATATATTAACTAGCATCCGTACCGTGACCATAGATATTAAAAACAAAAGATTATAAACTAGCACCCGTACCACTACCGTAGATATTAAAAATAAAAGTGATAAACTAACTTCCGCACCGTAGATAAAATAAAAAGACATAAACTAGCACCCGTACCGCTACCGTAGGTATTAAAAATATAAAGATATTAACTAACAACAGTACCGTTACCGTAGAGGAAAAAAAAAAAAGATAGTCACTAACACCCGTACCGTAAAAAGAAAAAAAAAAACCCAAGACAGGGAGAACAAATCGAAGGCGAACTATGCCAACTGCCTGGATCTACTCACTAAACAAACAAAAACTAACAGAAGAACTAGAGAAGAGAAACATACCAGCTCCAACTACAAGCACAGTGGAGGAATTGAGGAAGCTGTTATCAAAAACGATAAAAACAGAAGAAGCAACTAGCCAAGACAACACGATGGGTACCGAAAGCGGAGCAACAGACTTTGACAAAGCAGTGTCCCGATGGAAGATACAGTTCGATTCAACAGGAGACGCCGTAGAATTCCTAGAAAGAGTGGAAGAACTGGCCGAAACATTAGAGGTCAACAAAGACAAAATAATACACGTCATACCAAGATGTCTCAACGGAAAAGCAGCACTATGGTACAGGAACAACAATCAATATTGGGAAACATGGGAAGATTTAACAGACAGCTTCAAGTTGTACTACTATCCGAAAAATTATGAGAAAAATCTTTTAGAAACGATCATAAACAAGAAACAGGAAGCACGTGAAGATTTCGTCGACTATCTAACAAACATGCAAACATTATTCAGAAGATATGGGAAATTAACACCAGAACAACAACTAGAGAGAATCTATGACAACATGAGAAGCAGCTACCAGTTCTACATCAAAAGAAGAGATTTCAACACGATAACGGAATTAATACAGCTGGCAAAAGAATACGAAAAAATTCGAACAGATCAGTATCAGTATACATACAAGACACCGACATACTACCACAAGGGAAACCAACCAGAACACTCCAGAGCAGGGCCCAGAAACCAGGAACACAAACAGAAGCCGGAAGGAAAACTAATCTTACCAGACTATGACCCAGGGAAATGCTGCTGGAAGTGCGGAAAGAAAAACCACAGGGCCCGAGACTGCCGAGGCAAACAGGCTATTTTCTGCAGCCGTTGCGGATTACTAGGAAAACTAACTCGGGATTGCTGCAAAGGAGCGAGCAAAGCTGGAAAAACAGGGTCACAAGCCTACACAACAAACGTACAAGAAAGAAAAAAAGACAATAGAATATTCGCAGAGGTAAAAATAGGCGACAAGACGTACGAAGCACTAGTGGATACAGGGTCAACAAACACGTACATAAACAAGACCATCATGAACCACATAAAAGAAACTAGGAAGGACGTAATACCCAAATCAAACACTATAAAATTAGCAGACGGTTCGAAAATAACATCGGACACGGCAGTGAACATCGAACTCGAAGTCGCAGGACAGAAACTAACACACCAAGTGATATATCTACCAACAACTACAGTAATGATAATGGGCATGGACTTGTTAAGAAGACTGGGACTAGCAATAAGATGGGAACAAAAACCAAGTAGACAAACCGACAAAGAAAAACCTAGGGAAAAACGCGAGGGCAAGCAAAGGTTAACAAAGGAACAACAAGAAAGACTACAAACCATAATAACCGAGGAATTCGAAAAAGCGAAAAAAAGGCCAAAAGGCATTAAAGGGGGGAAACACATCACAAAACTAAAACATAAAGAACCAATAAAACAAAACGTGATAGCAGATGAACTATCAAGAAACCCAGTATGCGCCGCGTCAGTTGGCGAAAACGAATGGTACACAAGAAAATTAAAGAAGGTAACGGCGAACCCCGAAACAGAACCAGATTACCGAATACAGGAAGATAAACTGTATAGGAGAATAATCAATCCACGATACGGGGGCAAATTAGATCCCGACACCGAATGGAAGCTATGCGTCAAAAACTCCGACAAAAGAAGAATCCTCTCACAAAACCACGACGAACCTAGCACAGGACACCTAGGGGTATCAAAAACCTTCAACAAAACAGCACAACGTTATTATTGGCCAGGCATTTTTAGAGACGTCGCAAAATACGTAAAAAAGTGCGAAACATGTCAGAAACATAAACGCGCGAACGCAGCCGTAAACGCACGAAAAGAATGCGTACCGATGAGAGGTGGCGAAATAAAAACTTTGCTCGGTGATAACGCGAAATCAGTCACAAGCAAACATTATAAAGACACACTCAGGAAGTATAATATAGGACAAAAACTCAGCCTACCGTACTCACCAAAGTGTAGTCCGACCAAACGAGGGTACAAAACACGCGAAAACACGATAGCCGCCTTTATAGGGAAAAATCGGGAAAAATGGAATAAGTACATAAGGAAAAAAACATCAGAATACAACACCGAGTTAAGAAACTTCAATGACGAAAAGAGTCTCCCGACACCGACGGTTGAGAAAAAAGAAAAACAAAAACTAGAAGAAATTTATCAAATGGTACGAGAGAACCAGAAACTAGCATCAACAAACCAAAAGAAAAACTATGATAAATCGAAACGAGAATGGGAACCAAAGATGGAACAACTCGTACTTAAACGAGATTTTCCACTGTCAAACGCAGAAAAAAATTTCTGCGCGAAACTAGCACCAAAATACTCAGGCCCGTACAAGATAATAGAGAAAAAATCGCCCGTGATATTTTTATTAAAAGCACTCAACGGAGGCAAAATATGCACAGCACACATAAAGGATATAAAAAGATTCCAAGAATAAAACGAAAGAAACATAACCGCTAAAAGTCAGAACACAACACGAATAGTCCAAGACGACACACACCATCCAACATAGACCCGACCGGGAAGGTCCGACCAAACAAACATCGGACTATAAGAAAGCATAGACAAAGAGCACAGAATACACAAATGTCACTAGAAAGGAATCAACCTACCCTCAAGACAAAAAAATATAACATCGAAATTAAGAAAACGTCAAAAAAGGATCATTTACAGTGGAGTAAACGATGGCGGACGCGACAACCCCAGCGTGCTCGGAAAAAGAAGCGGCAATGCAAGGTCCGTCAACCAAAAAGGAACCCGATGACGACCGAACGATGTCACCAGAATGCCAGGCAATGGCCACAGAGGTAGTGGCAGCCGAGGGGCAAAAGAAGAAGAAAAAGAAAAGGAGAGGAAGAAAACGCATGGGTAACCACCGAAAGGGGATAGTGAGGTTACCCAAATACAAAAAGGGTGACAAAGGAGGGAAGGCACAGCCAAACGCATAGGTTCGAAAAATACAAAGTGACATACAGACGACAGTAAACCACTTTCTAGTTCTTTTGATACAGAGGATGGTGTGTAACCAACGGTGATGTTTACAGGTAAACATCCCAAAGCGAGAGGGGGGAGTGTGACGAGCGCCGTCACAACGCAAAGCAGCCTACACGGGCGGCGTGAATCATCGCACGAGGGACCCACGTGAACACGCCGTCACAGCGCAAGCAGCCCACAATACACGTGCCGCCTGACTCACCACGCGGGGCCGGCGTGAACGCACTCGCCAGGCCAATGACATCAGCGGCGCGATCTCCGCCGAACCGCGCCGAGGCCCACCGAAGCAGCCAGCAGAAAAGTATAAAAGCCGAACAAGAGCGTCCAGCGTCAGTTCGCTAGCGGCGCTCGTACCATCGGGGTCGGTCTGATTTCCCTCTGGATCGATCCCATCGTCGGCCTGATTACCCTCTGGGTTGACGAGTGGTACGAGCTCTCTGGTGGACCCACAGGGGCTGTTGCTCGCGCCTGGCCTCGCGGCCCGGCCCGTCCAACCACCCCGAGCGTCTGCGTTCCCCCCGCGACCGCCGCGTCACCCGCGCTCCACCGGGAGTCCGTCGTCCTCCCGTCAGCCGCCCGGGCGGTCCCGCTTCATATAATATTGTAACCGTGTTTAGGCTTGCGTCAACGTCTCTCGATATCGTGTAATAGGTTAAGAGAATTGTAAATAAAAGTCGTTATTGTTTATCGAGTATTTTATTCCTTGTCCTAGGAAATAGTGAAAAACGAGGTTCGATCCCTCACATCTAATGAACGAAGTGGGTCGCTCTCAGCCGGGCCGATCCACTCCGTTACACAGTCATATCGACGAAATCCACAACAAAGGGCTTGAACAGAGTCCAAATTAACGAGCAAGGGTCAACAGTAATGCAGTATCAATATTTGAAATCCAAAGCCAGGTCAAAACTATATCACAATCGCATTGCACTGACAGTTTATACTTTTCGAAGCAACGTCAATTCGAAACTGCTTTGTTTTGCATTGAGCATTGACGCGAGTTTGCCGGAGGTAGTAGTTGTGCTAGCCAGCGATCCTATGTGACGATCGTATTAGATTCCATTTTTAAAAATTTTCAATTTAGAAAACCAAATGCCGAGTTGTGGTATATATCATATAAAAATAAAAATTTTACCTTTTGTATGAAACAGCTGATATTTTTTTGCGATTTCAGAGGTTTGTCCACATAGTGAAAATTGTTCATATTCACAAGTACATTCACCCCTTAAATGGTGCAAACTGATTTTTCTACACTTGTATACATTTTAGAAATCAATTTAATAAATAAATTTTGAGTCCTAAACCTAAAACTACATTCGATAAAATTTATGAATCTCTGCACATCACTATCGTCAATAAAGTAATACAATTATTTCCTTCAAAGTCGTTATCAATTAATACGGAACTTCATGAGCGGACAAACGTCAAACCGGCCATCATAGCGTGCCGCTAGTTTAAATTGATCATCCTTTTGTATATGTATAACCTAATTTTTGATCATGACATTCGGTCGTAATTCTCACTGGACTTATTTTATTGTGAATCAGATTCAAAACTAATTATCTTTACTAAGCTTGATCATTATTTTAATATTAAGAATTACTCTAGCATTACCCAATTAACACCAATTTCATATTACACACTACACTTATAGTTATAGAAACTTTAGAACCACAGAACATAAACTCTCTAACGAGAGGTTTAGACCTATCTAAGAACTATCTCGTGCTACGTGAAACAACTACTCATCGTAGCTTAGCCAGCACAGTCTCTAAGATATTTTAGGAGCCAGGTTAACCCAACTCATTCAATCCTTATCATTTTATTATAAAAATGTCATTATCTCACTCAAAATCCAATCTTCAGACTAAATATCTCAAGACTAAAAATTCAAAATTTTAATTTATTCACAAATTCAACCCTAAACCTTTTCATTTCATTCAAATCTTTATTCGTTCTATTAACCTCAACATATTTTTTAGTTATGTGTTTTTTAGTTAACAATTTCTTTTAACTATCTGTCAATTACAAACTAAACTCTGCATTCATAATCTCTGTCTAGTCAATTAGACAATAATATTAAGTACTTAAATTTTTAAGTTTTAAATTAAAAGTTCTGGTTCGAAATACCGCAACCTAGCGGGAAGAACCAGTAAAAATACCGCAACAAATATTTACTAATTAAGTCATTTTTTTATTACTATTACGCTGTTTCTTTTCAATCATGTTACTGAATATGGTATACTGACTATTCACTTAAATACCATCTTGAAATCGGAAATCAATTAAGTGACTCACTCACTTCGAAAGCAAACTTACTTCACCTTGGTTTGGTCTACTTTAAGCAAATTCCAATAATATCAAATTATCTCTTCCTAAAAAAGTAGTTTATCCCACCACCACATTCGTGAATGCGGTGCCATCAGTTCTGTATTATAGAGTATTGCAGTCTACGAATTTATAAAAATATCACGCAATAATTTGTCTTTTTAAAAAAAAATGTTTTACCTGATAGATTTACTGGCTACAACCCAGAACTTGTATCAAATAATTATGTTATTCATTTCTTTAAACAATGTTTTCATCTTAAAATTGCTTATTTATAAAACTTTCATTATCAAATATTTAAAAAAAAATCATTCACAGTCATCTAAATAGTAATTTAAATAATATAAAATTTATTATTCATCCAAAAAATATAGTCAACAAGAAAATAATATATCTATATAAATCTAAAATAAACAATCACTAACTTGTATTAAAATAACTAAATAATCGGCAATCAAAGCAATTAATTTGTTCGTTAATGGTAAACGGTTCGAATTCTGAGAATCCATCCCTAATATTACTAATGACGTTCATCTCTGTTTCAAGCAGTCGCAATATATATATTTTTTTTTATTCGCAGGTGATCTCAAAATCTCTAGCTACTAATCAACACTGAACTTGATTGCTAGATCCTTTAAAAATACCTAGACAATCTAACTATATCCGTCCCTATCGATTTGTAATGTACCTGACGAACGACCTCTCAAAATCACCATTCCTTCATTTCTATAATTTTATGCTTGTTGTCAGCGAAACTCTCTTTTTACCATACCAATTACTAAATCAGATTGGAAATGTTCAGAAAAATCTTTCGTTCACCGCATTATTGCCTATGAAACTCACTACCTCAGCATATTAAAGACAGTCAATACACACTTTCAAATTTAGAGTGAAGCAGCGCTATCTTTCTTAATGTACTGTATAGAATTATAATTTTTATAAAAATGTTTATGAAAATATTTATGTATTTTTGCGTATTTATGGTTTATTATATAATTTATTTAAAAAAAATTTAACTTCATTGGATAGAATGTTATTGTACTACCATGTACATCTGTTAGAAAACCAAAGAGTTTAACATCGCTGCAACGGAACTTAATAACCGTTAGAAAAACTACGCGAGCCCTCACAAAGCTCAGCTTTTTGCTAATATATTATTATAGTATATAATTATATAAGGATGTACATTTTATACCCATGCACCACTTTTTAATTTCACCTCTCACTTTTGAGCAAGATGAAAGAAATCTCCACATAGAGATAAGCTTCACCTTTGTCCAATTCATCTGATAATAGATTTTAAGAGATTTTTTTTTCTTGTACATAAATAATAAAAATAACATAAATATATTCAAATTCAATTCAAATCCAATTCAAATTCAAATTAAGTATTTATAAAATTAATGATATTATCGTTCAAAACTTCCATGAAGAGTTTCTTTTTAAAATAGTATCTTTTAAATTTCTACTACAGGCGCAAGTTGACGTTCAATGCGTTGAAATATTTATTTATAAATAAATAAATAATCTGCTTGCCTATCTTTGTAGAACCAATGCTGGAAAAATTTTTAAATATGCGTCAACTTGTGGGCACTTTCATTAAATAGTTCATAAACACACACATTAACTTTCTCTAAGAAAGGTTTAAGAATGCCACTAATAAAGTATTTTTTTTAATGCCATTAGCACAGTTAAATACGAGTAGATCTAAATCAAGACAAGATAATTTTAAGAATAAGACAAAATAATATTAGATATAATTCCAAGTATTGCACAATATTTTGCTCCAGTTTACCTTCGTACGTGTATTTTAATTTACTCGTATGTTTCTTCAGTTTCAATCTGTCATTAATCATCATAATATGTAAGTATACGATACAACTGTTTATTTATTTTCCCTAAGAATAATCGTAATTTTCATCGCAATAAATTGGTAAATCGATCACCAAATTGATTTACAAGAATTATAAATAATAATCAATAATTCATGATTAAAACCTCGTCAATATACCCCGCCTATCGTACCCGTAATGAATATCCTCAAAACACAAATGTTTCATCAACTCACAAAGAAACAGTTCATTAGAATATATTTATTATAACATTCTTTATCAAAGAAAAGTTCATATTCATCATATTCATCAACTTATTATTACAAATATTCATAATGAAATATTAGGTAATTCTCAAAAGCACTATATGTCACTAACATATTTGCTACCAAAGCTTGCTACTGGAGTTATATACAAAATAAAATAATAATATGTATTATTATTTAAAACACTCCACGTATTAATTGCGATTTCCCGTTTCTCAGTTCATCAAGTCAAGTTCTTATGAATAAAATATTGCATGTACCTACCATACTCTGTAATCAAGTAGGTACGCAATAAAATTTTCTAAAAAGTGAGTAAGTAAATAAAGATTCATCAAAAAAGTTATCTTCAAAAACATACTGATCTTACTTAGATAGCTTATCTTGTACATGTATACCTATTATAAACTGTCAAATTCCCGATTGCAAAGAATTTAAAAATAACCCTCTTTTTGTCTGTTTTCTCTTTTTTTGAACCCTACTTACGCGATTATTCATACAAACGCATTATTATAAAGCAAAGTATATAACATAGACGTGATTCTTCAAACTTTTTTTTTTTATATATATATACCAACTTAAACGACCCGAAGGTATATTTATTTCGTTCAATAATAACTTCATATTAATATATTTATTTTAAAAAATATTGGTAAGTCCTACAAAACAACGCAACATAAAATGCACGCGGTCAACCAATCGCGTATCCTACCCGTAAATGCTGATCAAAAAGCTACACGACCACCTAATAATGAAGAAAGTACTCTTAATTTCATCTGATTTTTGACAGTCTTGCCTTTTCATATTATGATTAAAGTTTAAGCCCTTCTTGCCCTCGCGGCCAATTAAGAACAATTATTATATTGACAAATATTTACCATCCTACAGGTGATCTTAAGTTTATCATCAAAGGACAATCTTGCCAATCTGAGTAGTCTACTCTAATTCGTATCATTGGGCATTTTGCCCTAAATCGTGTCACAGGCTTTCTTACCTTCGTATCATTTAAATGATTGCTAATAAATTACTTAAGATATAATTCACTGTTACACTTTGTCCACCTCTAAACCACTATTATTTATCCCAATTAGGTTTATTCAATTTTTTCAGGCTAATTACTGTATTTAGGAAAATTACGGTAATTTTAAAGTTTGGAAAAAATATATACGAAAAGAAGTTGGTTAAAAAAAATAAAACAGCAGAACCCTTTAAAAGAGATTCACTCATGTCCAATAATGATAATCATTCTCGATTTCGGCTTGGTTCTGATTTTATTCTACTAGGAGGGTAGATCCAAATTAAAAATTGAATCTTAGGAAGATAATGAAATCATGGCGGAAAACGTGTGGCATAGTTTGCATCACGTACACGATACTTAAATTTACCAATATTTCCTTAAATATTATAAAAATATAAAAATATTGAAATAAAGGTCTATGATATGAAAACTATTAAAGTAGTAGTAGGTCTCCTTTTTTTTTTACGGAAATATTTTTAATACCTGCAATGTGCCAAGATAAATTTATTCTGTCAATAAAGTGGACCAAATAACTTTTTAGAATTAAATTTCTCAAATAGAGAACATATTTCAATGCTGTTTGAAATTATACAACTTATCTTCCTGGGATGCACACTAGTATCGTGAACCGAGAAAAAGTGGATATAAAACTATCATAAAGTTTAACTATCAAAATATTATGTATGACATATTTTATTGTTTTTCAATATACTTACTGATACTTAACTGAGAATTTGCACGCCATGCATAATATGGCAAAATATGAAAGAAAATATTATTACAATATATTAGTTTCGCTTTACTACTCACATTTAGCAACTAAACGATTTCATTTCATTTCATGTATAACTTGACACTCACTTATCTTTAGGACACCCGTAGTCCGCCAAATAAAATTTATCACTTCTTTGAAATCCACGGCACACTTGGCCACTGTTCGAATGTCTATGGACGCACCGGTCCAATACAGTAGGTAACATACATAGTTACCATCAACAGACACACATGGTCCAATACAGTAGGTAAAATACTTATTTACCGCCTATAGACGCACTGGTCCAATACAGTAGGTAACATACATAGTTACCATCAACAGACACACATGGTCCAATACAGTAGGTAAAATACTTATTTACCGCCTATAGACGCACTGGTCTAATACAGTAGGTAACATACATAGTTACCATTTACAGACACACATGGTCTAATACAGTAGGTAACATCATAGTTACCGTCTAAAACTAAAACTATCATTTTGACTCAACTCATAGTCAAACTATGCCTTTCAAGTAAGAAGGCTTAGAATTAAACATATCTATCAAACTTTGGCTGCCACAAACTATCATTTTCACTCAACTCATTATTTCATTTTACCCTCCAAATAAAACATGACGAAAATTACAAATCTTGAATTTGATTGCACATTACATTTTTAGTCAGTTGAAACGAATGGCATTAACACACATGGTTAAAACTTAAAATAAATAAATAAATTAAGGACATAACTTCACTATTATAGTAACCTGGATACATATGAACACACTTACAATCATGTTGTACCTGCATTTTTGTGAATAAAATTTCATTCATTCATTCATTCACACTTAGTCCAATATAGAATAAACTTTGTTAAATCTCACAGATTTATATTCACTCGCTATCCTTATCAACCCCACACTGTTTATAAACTGTTCATCGAGTTCGCAACTGTATTAATATTATCTGCCTTAACTTAACACCGGCAAAATTAAACTATGAAAATTATATAATGTGGGTACTATATAAATGATTCATAATTGATGTCATACCTTCAACCCTTTTAACATCTTCTAAATGTATCGAGTTCTCATAACATAAAGACTATTTCTCCAAATGTTGAATATAGCAAGGATACATTATCAAAGAGTCGCTTTGACCAAATGATCCAAACTGATATGTCAACATAGCTTTTCGTCATGATCATACGGGATATAATCCAATATGAAAATTGACCTACCCGAAATTAATGATGGGTGTCGCAATGCTAACAATATCACAGGAAAACAGTACCAAAGAGTAGCCTTGGCCAGCTGTTCCAAGTGATATGTTAGAATCACTGTAGTCTTAATAAAATTATTGTAAAGGACAAAGCCTTTCAACAACTTATTACTAAATTAACACCATTAATTCCATATAAAATACTATAATCTTAGCTATTCGAAAAATAATTATTCACAACTATTTTGAAGGTATAACATTTCCTACAAAGTAATCACTTCTTACATACCAGTGGGTTCATATCCCACTTCTGAAGTTGTCACAAATATCGATACTTTTGCCCATTTTTAACCGAGCTATTCAAAGATAAATCACTAACTAACTGTCCTCCGCTCTCGACCATCCGGCACTCGCTTTATCCCCCCCATTTTTCCCACTCTGCGTCATTTTGTCGGGGCTACACGTGCTTATTCCTGATTGGCCAACGCAACCATGTTTGCCAACAACTAACAAATTACCAACATAAACAAGTGTTGCCACACTGAAAGAATTGCCACTTCAAAAATTCATTTAACACAGTCTTTTTTATAAAATCATGACAAGCTTAAAAAATTAAGCTTTTTAGTGGTAGGATAGGATCAATATTCACATTCTTTGATCGCGAGCGATTTGCTCTTATTCATCGGGGAGTTCCGTCCTCCATCACCGAAGATATTCATCAGATCTTCACAAAATTTTAATGGAACCAACCTAACGATATGTCCTTTCAAAAAAAAAAAAGGAATATTATTGAAATCGGTTCAGATTTGACGGAGTTATGGAATAACATCGACGAAAAATTACTTACATAGAGTATGTCTGGTGTTTCGGGAAAATAATCGGGCACGATGCCAGAATCTTTGTAGCACTGCTGTATACGCCTCTGGCTCCTACGACTATATCCTATAAGATCCACTTCTGGCGCCAGCAGAGCCACCGCCGCACATGCGAGCAACAGTTTCATCATGGTATCAGCAACACTGCTCCAAGAAGAAATAAACAAGAATAAGGGCGGTTTCAGATTAGCGTTTTCCCGACTTATAGCGCGTGTAACGCTATGCGTGTATAGGCTCATCTAAAAAGAAAAACCGGCCAAGTGCGTGTCGGGCCACGCGCAGTGTAGGGTTCCGTAGTTGCAAGTTACAAATATTATTGCTGACCTAGGATAGTGCTTTTATTAAGCTATTGCATAGCTTTTATCGCGGGCTTTGAACTAGGACAAACAGTTTGAGCGCGGCGACCGAATCAAGAAATTCCGTAACGAAAATAAACCTAACACCGTCGTTCAGTAATCGTTCAACATTTTAGAGGTTCACAAGTAGCTCTGTTTGGCGCAGTGGGCGAGCGACCGCTTTCTTTACCGTATGGTGTATGATGTCGCAGGTTCGAATCTCATCGCGAAGACAGTGCGCTTTTCTTGTTTGTTTTTTTTTAATTAAGTATTTTTTGCATAATTTTTATTAGGCAAAAAAAATATTGCATAAATATTATAATTGCATAGGTTGATAAAAAATGCTATGCAATAGCTTTACCGCGGCAGTCCCCGAGTGCCACTTAATTTTTTTTATTTATAAATATTGACCTTTGTATTCAGTATAAATTTTAACTTTGTACCTCAAGCCCTTTATGAGAACACGGGAATTGACACACGGACAAACAGACGGACAACGAAGCGATCCTAGGGAATCCATAAGGGTTCCGTGTTTTTCGGAACCCTAAAAAAGTTTAAAAATAAAAAGTTGTGTGGTGTCGTGGGACACCAGACAGGAACGAAGTTATTAATATAAAAATATTAATTTCAAGTTCTATTCGAGGTATAAAGAAAATAATTGTTCGGGTATACATTTTTTATCATGAATTTTTTTATCGGTAAAAATCAAAACAACTATTTTACAAAATTATCTTAACACCTTTATTTTGTTTACAATGATTTATAAAAATATATAATAACAAGTGTAATTTGTTTTTAATTTTTTACCCAATATTATAAATTATAAATAATAGGTAATAAATTAATAATAAAAATAAAAAAAAATAATAATTATCTGCAGTCAGGATACGAACCTCTGAACCGATAGTATCACTACTTCTTTTTACCGCTGCGCCATCGAAACAGTGATCGGATGTGTAAAATAAACGAAGACAACAAGGACTGTGACAAAAAATCTTACGCTTATTTTTTAACGTTACGGACGTTTTTTGCCGGCTAGGGTACCCCTCCGCAACGCCCCTTAAGGAACTTCGGTCCAACAAACATACTTAATTCAATTTTTAAAAAATATATATCAACAAGCTCCTCTAAAACTAGAAGTTTCGTATGGCACCAATAAAATAGATAAAGTAGCAGAAATAAATTTTCTTGGAATGACTATAGATACACATTTAAACTGGAAAGCCCATATCTTAAAAGTTAGTAAAAAAAAGAGACGTGTCAAGGGACACCCGGATGGAACGTAGTACCTTAGTAGTAGTATTTAAGTGAAGAAATTGTAATAAACTAGTGGTGTCATCTAGTATTAAATTGATTAACTACGATGAATTATTTTTAGTTTATGTCTATTTCACTGATACAACAACAAAGAGTTACTCTGGTGGAGTTACTGTTTTTTCACAGATGGCGTTATCCAATTTATACAATAAAAAATAAGGGAAAAATTCCACATTTAGAAATTATTTAAAATAAAATTGAAAATAGAAAATTCAGTCTGTCGAGCTGGGATTCGAACCATCGACGTTGAATTTATAGGCGACTCTCCTAACCACTAGGCCATGCAGACGCCGAGTTCTAAGGCGAAAATACCGAATACAATGCAAAATTCACATTCAACAAAAAATGACGTTTCAAAAATGTGTCGTGTCGGTTTCCTTAATTTTTTCCGTCTAGCCCCCTTCCGTACCGCGCGATAAGGAACTACGTTCCAAAAAATATCGGTCCTATCAGGTATAACATCCGAACAAATTACTAGAAATGCCTACTATGGTTATATGTATACCCTCTCTTAACATATGGTGTTATATTCTGGGGAAACTCTGTAAATGTACAATCCACCTTTATACTACAGACAAAATGCTTGCGAATTATATACGACATACAATATGATCAATCAGTTAGAAATGTATAAAGTATCTCACTTAACTTGCATTTATATTACAGAAATCTGCATATTTGTTAGAAAAAATACATAGTATTTTGTCGAAAAATGTACAGTTAAAGATAATTTACGTACAAAATATTATTACACGGATTTTCAATTTTTTTTATATAAATTAATAGTGTATATAGACATAGACTACAATATAAACTTGGTGTGCCAGGATTTATCCTGGCAACAGGATTTTTTTATATTATTTATTAATAAGCTATAGTATTTTTGCACTTACACGGAAATTAATTGTAATACGAAGACCATTTTATTGTATTTTATCTATTTTAAGAAAACTTGGTGTGCCAACTGCTATCGGGGCACAAAAGTCTGGCACACCTATTTTAAACACATTCAAAAAAAATAGGTACATACCAATTATATATATATATTAATAATATTATTATATATATAATTACTTTACCAATAAAATTAGGCAGATACTTGTAAATAATAAAATGTATAATAAATAGCTCAATCAACAAACACTCACCAAAAACTCTTCTGTGTCAATAAGAATTCAATTGAATTCAGCCATTTTATACCATTTTGTAATCTAATAATTTTGTTGTAATTTATTGTTAACGACAAACGGCGGCTATGAAAATTAGTTTATGCAAATTTTCTCTATCAGCCAAGTTGTTGCTGCGTGTATGATAACTGGTATGAAGTCATAAAAATTCTAAATTCAAAATTATTATTTTATTTCACGTAGGCCAACCTGTGGCTCTTATGACACGTCACGACTCTACCACCGGTTCGGAAAGCGGATTCTGCTGAGAAGAGCCGGCAATAAACTCAGCAGTTGCTCTTTTCGAAATAATCATTTTACAATATTAATATGTAGCTATTACATTGTAATAAGTTTTTTATACTACCTATCTTGTGGGCAGCTGGATGCCAAGCCGATTCAAACCATGCAACTTTGGGGGAAGTTCCAAAAAACGTACTACAATTCAATTCTACATTATCATAATGTACCTCGTTGGTCTAGTTGCCAGCAGCTCACCCTCACCAGAATGTTCTCAAAGATGTGTGATTTCTGCCAAACCATACTTTCCCAGTATGGGCTAATGATGAATGACTGAGGTTCAAGAAACCGGCAGTCAGTGTGCACTTCGGTGACGGATTTGCTACTTTTATCTGCTTTACTATACGCGAAATTTTTAAATCTAACACTTGAACACACACACTCATACACACACACACACACACACCACACACACACACACACACACACACACACACACACAAACACACACACACTTCGTAGCTTCCATCTCCTTATACCTAGATATTTATTCATATTATTTTCTATTGTTAGTGTCTATCATGTTATACCATAGGTATGTTAGAAATTATGAATATTTTGTTAGCGGACTGACGCCATCTTGGAGCAAAACCGTGCGCGGGCGAATCCGAGCGCGCGCACGAGTAACACCGAGCCGATCTACGAGCCGGGAGAGGCGACGATGGAGCGATCGTCGGCCTTATAAGCGCAGCGTGCTATTCGTTCGGGCTCTTTTCATTGGGACGAGCGTACCGTCAACATCTCCTAGGCGTGATGAGATCACGCCTGAGTCATAATAATTGTCTATTGGTTGATTTGTGCATTTTGATAGTTACCCTCGCGTTCAGATGGTGGTTTGTCTGTCGTGCTGTGGTTATTAGCTGAGTGGAAAGGGGCCGTTATTGGGGATGGTGGAGACGGCTATAGGTAGGATTTTAGCGTTTTAAGAGATGTATTCTCTTAAGGCGTAATTAGTTTTTGAGTGATAAGTTCCGCTTCTGAGTCTATGTCCAACAGGTATAACATGATAGACACTAACAATAGATCTTTCAATTAGTTACATTTTTACCTATGAAATTATTTTATTATGTATTTTTTAATTATTGTGTAATCTGTTTGGCCTTATTTTATAACTATTCTTAATTGTATACTAATTAGATGTAACGCTGTTGATTACTGTATAATAAATAAATAATAAATAAATAAATAAGTAAATAAGCTAACAAAGCTAAACAACAATTTTATAATCATTTAACTATCAACAAACAGCAGCATTATTGATGCAGTGGTTTGTACTGCGTTCTTCTATTCGGGGAGTCGCAGGTTCGATCCCGAGCACGCACCTCTGACTTTTCTAAGTTACGTATACATTTCAACGCGAGGCAAGATTTTAGGAGGTGAGGTGTGGGGAGCCGCCCGCGCGCGCCTCAATTAAATGTACATAATTTTACTAGGCATAAAAAGAGAGTAATTTCCATATCTTTTCATGTAGTTCTCTTTTCCTATCCTTCTTTTAGATCTAACAACTGATTTCTTTATAATTTTGTTTTTCTATTAGCCATTGCGCAAACGTAAGATTGGACGGAGAAATTGACACAGACCCAACCTCGGCAAGCGCTCGATTGAGACTGGCGGGGTAGCGGGCAGCGTGGCGTGTTCTGAAAACGTTGGGCAACGTTCAAGTTCTGGGTTAAATGTGAATTTAATAAATATAGAACTTTAGTTGAAAACCAAAATTTAGCAGGTTCTCTGTAGTACTTAAAGGGAAATATCTCCATATAAAAATTATGTGCAAATTCAGAAATTTTATATTTAAACAATTCGTTTTAGAATTTTATTTTAGCCTTTTTCAAGATTTTATTTGATCGAGTGAAGTACATCGTATCGTATATCGAATTAGCACATTCTTTAGACAATATCTTAAGGTATACATATATTTTTTGTAAGTCCGTTATTTAATAGTAAATACCTAAACCATTTGATCTAGCAAACCTGTTTTCTCCGCTTAGCCTCCGGTGCCAAGCCTTTAAATAACATCGACGGTGAAGGAAAATCCCATGACGAAACCTGCACACCTGAGAGTTCTTCATAACGTTCTCAAAGGCGTGTGAAGTCCGCCAATTTGCATTGGGCCAGCGTGGTGTACTATGGCCTATTATAATTAACCCTTCTCTGAGAGGAGACCTGCGCTCAGTAGTGAGCCGTTGATGGTGATGATGATGATCATGATGAAATTATTAACATAATAATTTTAAATAAGTAAATAAACCGTTTATTTACAATCATCAGTTTTAAGCTTACATCAATTTGATCTTGAATTAGTTATAATATGCTAACAATTTTTGTGCTTAATAATAAAATAATAAAAAATTAAAAAAAAGCCTTTTATTCATCCTTAAAAATAAATTTTTAACAAATCGATTCATTGCATGCATTTTTTTTATAAATAACATTATCAAACAAATTAGATATTATGTCTGTAAAATTGTAATTAGGTGATTGTAATTTCCAAAAATAAAAAACAATTGAGAAAAAAAAAACTTGAGAGGTGTCAAGGGACACCCGGATGGAACGTAGTTCCTTTCGATTACATTGTGTTCGGTATTTTCGCGGTACAACATTGAGTCTCCGTAGCCTAGTGGCTCCGGCAGTCGCCTAACAGTTCAAAGTCGATGGTTCGGAGACTCAATGTTGTATCGCGAAAATACCGAACACAAAAAAATGACGTTTCAAAAATGTGTCGTGTCGGTTTCCTTAATTTTTTCCGTCTAGCCCCCCTTCCGTACCGCGCGATAAGGAACTACGTTCCAAAAATTAAAATTGAAAATTAATTTTAAATTAACTATATTTTACTGTAGATCATTAAATAGTGTAGATATTAGGTATATCAATTTATTTTAAGTAGGTATATATGTATAATATGTCAATTTTCTATGCTACGATTTAAGGATCTCTCATCGAGTAAAGGCCTCCTCCAGATTATTCCAGGTTTTCCTGTCAACAGCTTTGTTTGGTCCAGTTAGGTCCTCCGATTTCTTTAATTTCATTATCCCAACTTTCTAATGGTCTGCGTCTCTTTCGTTTTCCAACTGTGCCACACCATTCTGTTACTGTCTTTGTCCATCTCTTGTCTGTGTATCGAGTTAAATGGCCTGCCCATTTCCACTTTACCTTCATAGAGTGTTTTAGGGCATCAATAGTTTTAGTTTTTGTTCTTATAGTAACATTTCTAACTTTGTGTACTCTGCGCAGACCAAGGATGCTACTCTCCATAGCTCTCTGAGTAGTTTGGATCTTATTTTCCGTATATTTGTTGAATATCTTTATAAAATATGAATATTTTGTGCTTAATATTAATTTTTTTTTTTTAAAAGAATATCAACCAAGTTGAACTTGACTAATATTCTCCTCTCCCCTCCAAGTAAGCGGAAAGCTTGTGTCAAGAGTGGGTACGACAATAGTGCAACGGGTGGGATTCGAACCTGCGACCTTTCAGATTTCAGTCCGCACCTTTAACCGTTGGGCTATTGAGGCTTAATTGATACAGAAAGTAGTATAATGAACACAATCTACAGAATTAAAACAGTCCTGCTATAGTCGTCGTCATGTCAACCGATAAACGTCTATTGCTGGCCATTATATACTTACATTACTTACCGAGGCCTGTAGAAGTCCATGCAAGAGACCTTTGTCCAGCAGTGGACGTCCATCAGTTGATAAAGACCGCATACCAAGTCAGTCAGAACCACTCAGTACAGATAGGAACAAATACCATTTGCGAAACAAAGCTTATTAAAATAGGTAGTATCAAGTACCAATGTACCTACTTAGGTACTGGTACAGAACACTATGCAACTGGCAGGCTGGTTTTAACATAGATAAGAGTTTTAATTACGTTGTCTCTTGTCAAGTATAAACAAACTATTGTTAGGGAATGGATGGGAATTCCGGGGTCTTTTGTCAGAGAAATGGAACCGGGAAATCAAATAATATGATTCCCGGACCTTTCGGTACTTTCGGGAAATTACGCGATTCATCTAGCCTAATTACTGATGTCTAGACGTTACGTTTACCACGAGATCAAAGGCATCAAACTACTGTATCTCCTTATACTGTGTCTGTACTTGAGGTGCAGTGCGAGGAAGCGCGAGGAAAAGTAGGACCAATTTTAATCGCACGTGTAGCATTCATTTTCTGCCTGGCGCGCATTTAATGCTCAATGATCAATGAACGAAATGATTGTGCGTGAAGGCGGGAATCATTTATTATCTTAGCGAGAATATATTTATTTGTTAATATTTATTATTTATTTACCTACTAGCTGATGTCCGCGACTTCGTACGCGCAGAAATAGTTTTAAAAAGCCGGCCAAGTGCGAGTCGGACTCGCGCACCAAGGGTTCCATACTCCAAAAGTAAAAGTAAAACGATAATATTATATTAATTTGCTTATTTATTGTTAACTTTGTTTGTAGAGGTTTATTGTTAATATAAAAAAAACTATGCTAGTTAGAGCGTTGGTTTTATTTTTTCTGTAAAATATACATAAACTTCTATTGACCATAATTATTTCAGATTTTTCGATTGGTAAACTTCGGACATAAGGGGGGGGGAACGGTATTTTTTTCGACATTTTGGCCGATTAATCAGAAACTATTATATCTAGAAATAAATAAAAAACTGTTTTAGAATGCGCAAGTAAAGGCCTTTCATATGATACCCCACTTGGTATAATTATCTTACTTTGAAATTTCAAACCCCTGATTTTCCCCCTTTTTTAATCAAACTAAAATAATTTTCGCGTTGCTTTTATTTTTCCTGTAAAATATACATAAACCTCTATTGACCATAATTATTTCAGATTTTTTGATTGGTAAACTTCGGAGATAAGGGGGGGGGAACGGTATTTTTTTCGACATTTTGGCCGATTACTCAAAAACTATTATATAAAGAAATAAATAAAACACTGTTTTAGAATGCACAAGTAAAGGCCTTTCATATGATACCCCACTCGATATAGTTATTTTACTTTGAAATTTCAAACCCCCGATTTTCCCCCTTTTTTTATTAAAACTAAAAATAATTTTCGATTTTTCTTTATTCCAATGATTTTGGGCCACTATTATACACAACTATGCCAAATTTCATGTCGATAGCTTTAATAGTTACTGAAATAATCGACTGTGACAGACGGACGGACAGACGGATGGAGAAAGTCTCACCATAAGGGTTCCATTTTTACCATTTTGGTATGGAACCCTAAAAACCGGCCAAGTGCGAGTCGGACTCGCACGCCGAGGGTTCCGTACTCCAAAAGTAAAAGTAACTTTGTTTGGTAGAGGTTTATTGTTAATATAAAAAAAACTATGCTAGTTAGAGCGATGGTTTTATTTTTCCTGTAAAATACACATAAACCTCTATTGACTATTGATCATAACTTCGGAGATAGGGGGGGGGGGATGGTATTTTTTTCGACATTTTGGCCGATTAATCAAAAAGTATTATATTATATAAAAATGAATAAAAATCTGTCAGAATGTACAGGCAAAGGCCTACCATATGATACCCCTTTTTTAATAAAACTAAAAATAATTTTCGCTTTTTTTTATTCCTATGATGTTGGGCCACTATTATACACAACTATTCCAAATGTCATTTCGATATCTTTAATACACACATCAAAAGTGTCTAGGGATCAAGCATTTTTATGCGGATTTCTTGAGATTGAGATGTGGCTTTGTAATAAATTTATGATTTTATAAATTTATATGGATCCTTTTTGGTGCATTTCATAATTTCATAATCAGCGATTAAAATCCTGCCAGGAAGTCCATCCTTATAGTGGTGGAACCATCATGGTATGGGCGGGTATTTGGATCGGCGGAAGAACTGAGTTGATTTGGATCAGAGGCAACCTCAACGCTCAAATTTATGCTGAGACGATTGTATCAGACGTCATCGTTCCTCTACAAGTGCAAATCGGTCCCTTATTTCAGTTAATGCATGATAATGCACGACCGCACACCGCAAGAGTTGTAAGACAGACTCTCGCCGCAGCTAACATCAATGTCCTGCCCTGGCCTGCTCAGTCGCCAGACTTGAACCCGATTGAGCATGCATGGGATATGCTACAGAGAAGAGCTCTGCCGAATATGGAGGGTATCCAGTGGCAAGAAGACTTTTTTTTGTTGTTGCAACGAACATGGGCGGCCATTCCACAGCGTGATTTGGATGAACTCATTTTGAGTATGCCAAACCGATGTTCTTGTGTTGTTAGTGTTCGCGGTAGAAACACGGATTATTAATTGTTTAAGTTACCCAATAAAATTTTAAAGAAAACTGTTATTTCAGTCTTTTTTTCGAACTTTAATGTTAGTGGTTCAAATGTCAAAAATCCCTTTATTAGGAAAATGGCAAATTTCTTTATTAATGCAAAGGTGACTTGGTTTATCGTTACTGTGACAAACGAAAACACTTTATTTGATGAATCCTTAAAGAAAATTTTAATTAATATCAATCAGGAGAAAAGTTATTGCAAAAATATATGTTGATCCCAAGACACTTTTGATGTGTGTAGTTACTAAAATAATCGACTTTGAGAGACGGACGGACGGACGGACGGACGGATGGAGAAAGTCTCACCATAAGGGTTCCATTTTCGCAATTTTGGTACGGAACCCTAAAAATTCTACGGGAACTCTTTTTTTCCGGGATTTGTTGAGGATCTGGAGAGATAGAGGCTAGTATTTATCCCGGAATAACAAAGGGTTCCGGAGGGATTTAAAATCTTATTAACTGTCCGTGAATGAAGTTGCTGGTAAAAGTTAGTACTTTATAAATAAATTAATAGCTATACACATGACAGCTTAATTATGGATCAATTTGAAGCGCCACAGTTGACATACGAGTGTCTCTGGAACTAATAATATTGCAAATGGCGCAAAGGCTTTGAAATCATAGATAAATTATTTGTGGAATCATAGGTTAAATATAGAGGTTTTTATAAAATTAACTAGCTGGTGCCCGCGATTTCGTCCGTGTGGATTTAGTTTTTAATATCAATGAAAATGATTTCCGGGATAAACGTAACCTGAAATACCCATGCAAAAAATCTCGTCGATCCGTCGCTCTGTTGCGGTGTGATTGAAGGACGAACCAACACACTTTCGCATTTATATCTAATATTAGTATGATATAATCTATGAAATCATAAATTTAATAAAGAGTAATACCTATTTGCAATATTTTTAGTTCCAGTCCAGAGACACTCGTATCTGTGTGCTAAAATGGCGTCAATCAAGTCCAAAATGGCGTCAAAAAAATATGACGACATTGTGTTAATCATAGATTAATTTTCGACCGAGCGAAGCGAAGGTCTCTGAGTTTACTAGAGCGATTTGCACTTGTCCGTCCGTCCGTCTGTCACAGCCTTATAACTTCTGAATTACTGAACGTAATTACTTCAATTTTAGATATGATATGTAAACCGATGGCCTCCAGCCGAAAATGGCTTAAAAAGTTATAAAAAACTTTATTTCAGGGGGGCTCCCATACGAAATGGGGGGCTTTCAAAGTGGAGATTGTATTCGAGGCTAGATTTCTAAAACCACTTTGTTTTAAAACTTGAAACTTACACATAATTTGAGTTATATTCTGTACTTGAACAACAAATACTAAGATTAGATAAATATTATAAAGAAACGAAATTATTTGAGTTTTAATGGGCATCAATGTTTTTAACAAAACTTCACTATACTGTTACTAGATGGCGCTGTCTTTAATATTGTAAATATGCATCCCATCCACGAAAGCAGATGACGATTGACGTCATCAGATTCGGCGCGTTTTAATTACAATATAATATAGTTAAAACTACCTTATGGGAATTATGGGATACCGCGAGGTCTCAGTTCGGGGCGAACCACTAGTTTATTATACAACTCAGTGAGGAATCCCTACATACGTACTATAATATTATGAACGTTCGTTATACGTACTTTAATAATATTATAAATGCGAGATTGTGTTTATTGCTTAGTGAGCAGTAGCCGTGGTTAGGACTGCGATCTCCTATTCGAGGGGTCGAGCGTTCGATTCCGGGCATGCATCTATAACTTTTCGGAGTTATGTGCGAAACCTGCACGCCTGAGAGTTCTCCATAATGTTTTCAAAGGTGTGTGAAGTCTGCCAATTTGGCAGCGTGGTAGACTAGGTATGACTAAGAAGTTATAACCTTTCTCTGAGAAAAGACCTGCACTCAGTAGTGAGCCGTTGATGGGTTAATAGGTTGCTGATGATGATACTTTTTGATTTGTCCTTAAACTAGTGGTTCGCCCCGAACTGAGACCTCGCGGTAACGGTTTCCCATAATTACTTATTCATTCAATAGATACATGAGGATCAAAATTGACATTATTACTAGTGGTTCGCCCCGAACTGAGACCTCGCGGTAACGGTATCCCATGATTATTCATTCAATCGATACATGATAACCAAAACTGACATTATTATTATGCCCGTTTTCACCAAACATACCTAAATCATCCCCTAAGTAGGAGTCTCTTAACGTAGGTAGCTCCTAAATACAATCCTAAGTCCTAACATCCGTCCCAATATCCTTTTAGGTGTCCCGTACAGGATCGTGATAAATAAGTTGACAGAAAACATCAATCACCTAACTTATAGGTAGCCCGTAAAGGTTAGGGAACGTTAGTGAAAACATTGAATTATTATGTAGGTACTAACGAGTGAAACCGGGTTACGGGCATCTGTACAAATCGTCATCTATCGACGCGAATAGAAAATATACAATATTTAACTAAAATTTAACTAAAAAATAATTTTAATTGAATAATATGGTACAAAAAAAATTACAATACAATTATTGTATTATAATAAGTAACTAAATAATGAATGAAATGAATGAATAATCATGGGATACCGTTACCGCGAGGTCTCAGTTCGGGGCGAACCACTAGTAATAAGTAACTAAATAATAATGGTCGACGCAAAACTGTTTTTGGGATAGGTCGTTAGTCGTAACTCGTAGTTCCATGGGAATAGTTACTGACTGCGCCATCTATTAGCATTATTGTGAAGCTATGTTGATGCTATATGAATTACTGATGTACATTAAAAATTAAATAATCTCGTTTCTTTATAATATTCATATAATTTTAGTATTTGTTGTTCAAGTACAGGATATAAGTGACCTAAAAACATAAAATCAGTTTGAAAATCCATAGCGGATTTTCCTAGAGAGCGTCTTCAAGCGAGCGTATAAAATCGCCACTTTGAAAGCCCCCCATTTCGTCAATTTTAAGGGAAAAATTAAAAAAAAATATTTTTGTACTCAGTTCAAAATTATCTTTAAAATGATACGTAACAATTTTATGTAACGCGATATTTTTTTTTTACTTCGCATTCGCTTCTATGAGAGCCCCCCTGAAATAAAGATTTTTATAACTTTTTAAGCCATTTTTGGCTGGAGGCCATCGGTTTACATATTATATCTAAATTTGAAGTAATTACGTTCAGTAATTCAAAAGTTATAAGGCTCTGACAGACGGACGGACGGACGGACGGACAAGTGCAAATCGCTCTAGTTAACTCAGAGACCTCGCTTCGCTCGGTCAATTATGCCGGTTTCACCAACCATACCTAAATCATCCCCTTTGTAGAAGTCTCTTTACGTAGGTAGCCCCTAAATACAATCCTAACATCCCAATGTCATTTTCACCTTTAGTTGTCCCGTAGAGGTCCGTAATTACAAAGTTGACAGAAAGTGTCAACTAACTTAACATAGGTAGCCCGTAAAGGTTAGGGAACTGTTATAGTGAAATCCTCAAGGCCTCAAACTTAGGTATAGTTTTTTGGAACATTCAAATTAAATTATTTGTACACAGCGTCATCTATCGACACGATCAGAAAACATGTAAAAACAAACTGCAACGTGAAGTTTTATTGATGTTTGATATATGACTAAATAATAATTTTAATTGAATAATATGTTATTAAATGTATTATTACTTGTCATACAAAATAATAATAATTTACATATAGCTGCATTTGCTATATGAGATGAGAGCGCCATCTATTGACATCATTGTGAAGTTCTGTTAAATATACTGCTGCTCATTAAAAGTTAAATAATTTAGTTTCCTTATTACATTTATCTAATTTTAGTATTTGTTGTTCAAGTACATGATATTACGCTAAAATTATGAAACTTTCAACTCAAGCCCCGCCTTTCAATGGTTAATCCGTTATGAGGTCAAATATAATCTCCACCTAGAAAGCCCCCCATTTCGTCAATTTTAAGAAAAAATTAAAAAAAAAAATACTTTTGTACTCTGTTTCAAATTATCTTTACGATGAGGTACTGGATCCCTATGAAACGCAAAAAAATATATTTTACTTCGCATTTGCTTCTATGAGAGCCCCCCTGAAATAAAGATTTTTATAATTTTTAAGCCATTTTTGGCTGTAGGCCATCGGTTTACATATCATATCTAAAATTGCAGTAATTACGTACAGTAATTCAGAAGTTATAAGGCTCTGACAGACGGACGGACAGACGGACGGAAGGACAAGTGCAAATTCACTCAAGTAAACTCAGAGACCTTCGCTTCGCTCGGTCGATCATGCAGCAACGGAGCAATGAAGAGATTCTTTTGTGAAGAAACGCAGACTCATGTCAAGTGAACGCACATCAATTGAAGAAGGAGACTGTGAGTGAAATAAAACATTAATGCTCAAGGTGTTGTGTTTATTTCCTTTGATATCGTTTGAGCAGCGCTCAAAGTTCCGCGGGGCTGGAACAACGATCGTTACAATAATATTCATTGTAAACCGCGGGGATCCTGATTATGGCGAAGTTGCCAGCCACGGGCCCTTCCAGACCGAATTCTTCTGCGAAGGCGACTACATTAAATTTATAGCGCCTTATTCCCAAACTGAAAAACAAGAAAAAAGTTTAAAAACCGTGATATATAGCGTATTTTTAATCGCGTAGGAATAAGCTCGTGGCGGTTTACGCGCTTACACGCACGCCACATTTTGCGCTTCAATACCGATCGTTCGTACACGCGCTTTTTCGGGCGTGTTCTCTTTAGATTTTATTTTAGAGCGTTTTCGTATACGTAAATGTATACATACATACACGAAATTGAGCTCTAATTGTTCCTTCCTATTAGTCTCATTATGGTTCATTTTACTTTGATGCTAATGTCATCGTATTCTTATACGATCAAACGAACTAAAACTTGGTCTTTAGCATACTGATGTCGTCGGTTGAGTGGGGGTTTGCCAACTTTGAGCATTTCGATGCGAGGTCGCCACTGCAGCCAGAGCCGTCTTAAGCCATGCCGGGGCCCTTGGGCACACAAGAATATGGGGCCCTGTTGGAAAGTAAAAAAATGAATGGCAAAAACATTTTTCTTTTATGATCATCCACAATTAAGGTGGGCAGTACCCAGCAGCATTAGGATTGAGGAGTTGGTAACTGGTCTGCAATGATGTAGTCCAGTGTTGTAGCGTGGGGAAGGGCGATTCCAAATACAAACCGAACCGTAGACAAGTTAGTTGAATATATTGGTGCTATCCAAAAATACAAAGTTACCGTAGGAAATTTTCGCGAACGAAGCGGGCGCGTAATTTTTTGGACTGCACTATGCCACTACGTAGTCCACTACTTGATACCTACAATAGCAACTTATAAAACGACATTTCTCGAGCGAGACGAGCGTGAATTTTTTTATGACGGCCGTACACTTACACTATGTGCTTCATTGATTCTTACAATACTAACTGCGCGAATTTTTTTCAATTGCACTATGCCTCTATGTAGTTCATACTTGACACCTTCAATAGCAATTTAACAGCGACATGCTCGCGAGCGAAGCGAGCGCGTTTTTTGGACTGCACTACTTATCTGTGTACTTCATACTTGGTCCCTACAATACCAATCAAGAAAAAAAGATACATCATCGCGAGCTGAGCGAGCGCAAATTTTTTTCGATTGCACGACGCTTCTAGTAGTTCATACTTGGCACCTACAGTAGCTGTTCAAAACTGATATCTTCGCGAGCGAAGCGAGCGCGAAATAATTTTGATAGCACTACACCTCTGTGTAATCCATACTATTTGGTATGTACATAAGCAATCTATAATCGACATTATCGCGAGTGAAGCGAGTGCGACATTTTTAACTACGCCACTATGTAGTCCATACTTGGCACCTTCAACAGCAATTTAACAGCGACATGTTCGCGAGCGAAGCGAGCGCGTTTTTTGGACGGCACTACTTAACTGTGTACTTCATACTTGGTCCCTACAATACCAATTGAGAAAAAAAGATACATCATCGCGAGCGGAGCGAGCGCAAATTTTTTTCGATTGCACGACGCTTCTTTGTAGTTCATACTTGGCATCTACAGTAGCTGTGCAAAACTGGTATCTTCCCAAGCGAAGCGAGCGCGATATTTTTTGATAACACTACACCTCTGTGTAATCCATACTATTTGGTATGTACATAAGCAATCTATAATAGACATTATCGCGAGTGAAGCGAGTGCGACATTTTTAACCGTTGCACTACGCCACTACGCCATACTTGGCACCTATACGCGAACGAAGCGAGCGCAAAAATTTTTCGATTCCACTACCTACGCTTCAATGTAGTTCATACTTCGCACCTACAGTAGCCATGTGAAATGGATATTTTCGCGAGCGTAGCGAGCGCGACAATTTTCTGATCGCACTACGCCTCTGTGTAGTCCATACTATTTGGTATGTACATAAGCATACCTAAATGCAAAAAAAAATATATTTAGTAGCGTTATTAGCGTATTAACATTTCGTCTATTTATTTTTCATTAGTTAAAATATGAAGACTAAATAATTTCAAAGTTCTTAAAATATATTGCGTACGATTTCGAGTAAACGATCGTACATCGTACTAGGGCTAAAAAAATCGTATAAATCGTACCTTTGGCAATCCTAAACTACGTATTTCATAACTGTTAAATCTGGCAATGCCACGTTTACTGTCAAACTCGGCAATGTCATTGGCTTGTCACTGCTCAGTGTTGCCAGAAAGTCGATAACAACGCCCTCATTTACTGAAACTTTATTGTCGGTTAACGTTTTGTTACAATATCTACCTACAATAGAAAAAAAATGTAAAATACAGGCGAATATATCGGCTTTTCGGGGCCCCCTTGGTGATGGGGGCCCTGGGCACGGGCCCCGTGTGCCCATATGGTAAAGACGGTACTGACTGCAGCACCTTGTGACCGTTCATCAGTTCTTTAAACTATGTGCGCCTCTCGTTTCAACTTTTAGCTTCGCGACTCGCTAAGCTATATCGGTAACTCTGGTTCTCCCACGAATCTCCTCATATCTGATTTGATTTCACAAAGATACGCCAAGCATAGCTCTCGCCATCGCCCGATGAGTGAACCTGAGCCTACTTATGAGGCCCATTTGATTCTCAAATATGGTTCAGCAAAGCAATGGCTGAGTCATGCGTTATGCTCGTGAACGGGTGCCACCGGCGGGAATGGGGCTACTTTCTGTCTGCCCATCTTAACATGTGTTGAATCATAATTAGTTATGCTTTTGTGGAACTTCCCCTCATTGTGGAAACACTGCATACATAGCATAGTATCTATTAAATTGTAAACTTGTTTTAAGAATAGCAACTGCCGAGTTTCTTGCTGGTTCTTCTCGGCAGGAAGGGCATTCCGAACCAGTGGTAGACTTATCGACCATTCAAAAGCACTTGTAAAAAAGTTTATTTGAATAAAAAAAATTCTATTCTATTCTATTCTATTCTATTCTATTCTATTCTATTCTATTCTATTCTATTCTATTCTATTCTATTCTATTCTATTCTATTCTATTCTATTCTATTCTATTCTATTCTATTCTATTCTATTCTATTCTATTCTATTCTATTCTATTCTATTCTATTCTATTCTATTCTATTCTATTCTATTCTATTCTATTCTATTCTATTCTATTCTATTCTATTCTATTCTATTCTATTCTATTCTATTCTATTCTATTCTATTCTATTCTATTCTATTCTATTCTATTCTATTCTATTCTATTCTATTCTATTCTATTCTATTCTATTCTATTCTATTCTATTCTATTCTATTCTATTCTATTCTATTCTATTCTATTCTATTCTATTCCATAAGTCGTCACTGGCAACATGCACTGTTTGAAGCCTTTGGTCTTCAGACAACTTTTTTAATATATAAATTGCGAGCAAAAGAGCACCTTACATTAAGTAATTACCGCCGCCCATGAGCATTCAGAGCTTCAGGGGCACCAATAGTTCCTTGCTGGCTTTTCAGAAATTTGTAGATCTGCCTCTTGAATAACCCCATAATAGTGATTAAGAATAAGAAATGAACTATCGCGTGCTTCATCGGCGAAGGAAAACATCGTGAGGAAACTTGCACACCTGAGAGTTCTTCATAATGTTCTCGAAGGTGTGTGAAGTCCGCAATTTGCATTGGGCCAATGGTGGAATTTAGGGTTATAGGCTATAACCCTTCTCTGGAGGAGAATTGCGCTCAGTAGATAGACCTCGATGGGTTGCTGATGAATGATAATAATAAGCATGTCATGTCATAGCATAAGTATGTCACGCACTCTTTAAACATTTCTGTGGTGGTGTCGTGTGATGCGGGTTGTTACGTTCCCTCAAATATGATTGAGCGAAGCAATGGCTGGGTCATGCGTCATGCTCGTGAACGGGTGCCACCGGCGGGAATGGGGCTACTTTATGTCTGCCCATCTTAAGATAGAAGTTAGTCGGTTTGCATTTTTGGAACTTTCCTCATTGTGGAAACACTGCATATATAGCATAGTATTTACTGTATTGTAAATTTGTTTTGAAAAGAGCAACCGCCGAGTTTCTTGCTGGTTCTTCTCGGCAGGAAAGGCATTCCGAACCAGTGGTAGATTCATTGACTATTCAAAAGCACTTGTAAAAGTTTATTTGAATAAAAAATAGAATAGAATAGAATAGAATAGAATATTATTTATTCATTGACATGAAAACAAAATATAACAAACAAAATGGAAATACACATGAAAATGGAAAAACAGAAAGTAATTACAATCTAACTTAACTAGTGTCTACTATGTGTCATGCCAATGAAAGGGTTCTAGCTCAGCTAAATGCTGTGGATACATATGTAACCACAGCGCTGATATTCTGCTAGGGACCGAATAAATATTTCTATTCTATTCTATTCTATGATCAGGGAAGGTAGGTTTAGTTACTCACCGTTTAGATGCCAATGCTGTAGCATTGATGGGTACAGTCTGCTTGTAAAGCAGTGCAGTGAAGCGATGGGGTCCAGAGCCCGGGTATGGGGTACATGGAATGTACCCCGCGATAATTTCGCCTATTTCGTAGTCAGATTTCCCTTTGAGGACGATGTCCGTTACCAAATAGTTCAGGTAGCTTTTAAGCACCGGAGCTTGCGCTGAGGGCGTGTCAATATCTGCAACGAGTGGAATCCGTGGAATTGAGATGATAGTATAATAGAGATAAATTATTTCTTTGATTCTATTCTACTAGTTGATGCCCGCGACTTTGTCCGCGTGGATTTAGCTTATAAAAATAGACCTGTGGCAACTCTTTGATTTTTCAAGATAAACGTAGTCTATGTCACTTCCATGCAAAAAGTTGGAAAAGGATGAACCAACAAAGAAACACACTTTCGCAAATATAATATTAGTGGGGATTAGAAGAAGAAGACTTTTTAGTAACAATCTTGGGAGAGTCGTAGTCATCACGAAGTGACGTCTTTAGCGGCAGATGGGTTCGCCGGGGGTGTTTTAAAGTTTCATTTTACACTTGTTTTTGGAACGTAGTTCCTTATCGCGCGGTGCGGAAGGGGGCTAGACGGATCGAAACTTTTTTGAAACCGACACTTTTTTGAAACCGACACTTTTTTGAATGTGTGTTTGGCATTGTGTTCGGTATTTTCGGGATACAATATTGGGTCTCCGTAGCCTTGTGGTTTCTGCAGTCGCTAAACAGTTAAAAGTCGATGGTTCGAATCCCAGCTCGACAGACTGAATTTTCTATTTTCAATTTTATTTTAAACAATTTCTACATGTGGAACCTTTCCCTAATTTTTTATAACTTAAAAATAAGTTATAAAAAATTAGGGAAAAATTGACTAAATTTTCTATTTTCAATTTTATTTTAAATAATTTTTACATGTGGAACCTTTCCCTAATTTTTTATAACTTAAAAATAAGTTATAAAAAATTAGGGAAAAATTCCACATGTAGAAATTATTTAAAATAAAATTGAAAATAGAAAATTCAGTCTGTCAAGCTGGGATTCGAACCATCGACCTTTGGCTGTTTGGCGACTGTGGAAACCACAAGGCTACGGAGATCTAATATTGTAGTGTGAAAATGTTGAACACAATGCCAAATTAATTAATCGAAAGGAACTTCGTTCCATCCGGGTGTCCCTTGACACCTCTCAAGTTTTTTTTTTATGGTACAAAAAACTATAGTTAAATTAATCTAATTACTATACAAATCATAGCCGCGTGGAATGGTGCCAAGAATACTAGCTGCATTTCCGCGCTGGACAGCCAAGCTGATCCTTTGCGTGAAAAATGAGCCAGCCCTTCTGTCACCAGATGAGGCAATTAACCGCGGTGAAATGTCTCGTAAAAATTTTTTTGCACTTTGACTATGGCCCTAGGGTCTCCACAGCAAACGGAACAAATATGTAACTCTCGGTCAGAGAGGCATACTTGCGCCCTACATACATACTACATAATTGTTTATACAATTTAGACATGCCTAACCAAAATCACACCTGATGGAAAGTGATGACGTGGCCTTACATGGTACGCGTTTGCCTATAAGATGAAAGAGAAGTCCATGCAAGAGACCTTTGTCCAGCAGTGGACGTCTATCGGTTGACAAAGAAGAAGTTGTTTCAAATCCGTAATACACAGTATTACTTACCGTTTCAAATGTAGGTCCACCACCACCCAATGTAGGTCTTTCCGTCGTAACTACTTCTATCGCAAGCATTACGCTTAGTTAGACGGGAAAGGGGAATATTAGTCATGTCATAGATATTAAATACCTGGCAATAAGACTTACCACATAAAATGAGAGTATATTTACAATCAGGTTCAAATGTATAGCCGATGAGTGGCTCTACCAGGATTCTAGTTTGTGAGATCACATCTCCCAAGCACATTTCCGCGGTTGGGTAGTAGACCTGCCGAATTAGAAAACAGTATATTCAACAGTTCTTCTCCTTTATCAACCGGTAGACGTCCACTGCTGGACAAAGGTCTTTTGCATGGACTTCCACAGGACTCGATCTTGCGCCGCCTGTATCCAGCGGCTCATTGCGACTCGTTTGATGTCGTCGGTGCACCTAGTGGGGGGTCTGCCAACAATGGGCTTCTTGGTGCGGGGTCGCCATTGCAGCATCTTGGGACCCCAACGACTATCAGCTCTTCGAACTATGTGCACCGCCCATTTCCACTTCAGTTTTGCGACTCGCTGAGCTATGTCGGTGATTTTGTTTGATGCGGATTGTTTTTTTTTATTAAGCCTTTAATTCCTTATATTTCCATGAACATGTCCTTACTGTCTAATACTAATCTATTACAGATTCGCTTAAAATAATGTTAGTTTTAATTTTTAAATTCTAGGTGTTACATATTAAGTAATTAAATATACAAAGTATACTTAGGTATTAAATTTTTATAAAAAAATATCTATCTGTTATTATTATGTACCTATAAAATTGTAACATTAAATCTTGATAAGGATTAAATTTTTGTTTTTCTTGCAAAGCGGAATAGTAAGTTAAGGTGTTTTAATGTTTTTATGTCTAGAGTTGAAGTAATATTCTATGTTTTGAAAACGGGGGAGGGGAGGGGGGGTAAAGCATAGTACCTATTGTAAACTATGAAAAGAGAAACCGTCGCGTTTCTTGCTGGGTTCTTCTCGACAGGTCAAAAGCACTTGTAAAAGTTTATTTGAATAAAAGATATTTCTATTCTATTCTTTATTATAATAAATTCCTAATACAAAAAAAATTAAGTGGCACTCGGGGACTGCCGCGGTAAAGCTATTGCATAGCATTTTTTATCAACTTATGCAATTATAATATTTACGCAATATTTTTTTTGCATAATAAAAATTATGCAAAAAAAAATTAAAAACAAACAAACAAGAAAAGCGAACTGTCACTACTTCGCGAGTGAGATTCGAACCTGCGACATCATACTTACACCATGCGGTAAAGAAAGCGGCCGCTCTCCCACTGCGCCAAATAGAGCTACTTGAGAACCTCTAAAATGTTGAACGCTTACTGAACGACGACGGTGTTAGGTTTTTTTCGTTACGGAATTTCTTGATTCGGTCGCCGCGCTCAAAGCCCGCGTTAAAAGCTATGCAATAGCTTAAAAATAAAGTATCAAACGTTAACTTACATTTAGAAAATTGTCAGGTATGAGCTCAGGTGGGTAGTTGTATTCTTTAAACGCCTTAGCAACTTTAGGATTCTTCTTCCCTCCAATTGCCGAAGCCAGCGATATACTCGTTACAGTGACACAAAGAAGTAATAATCTCATTTTGTCCTGGAATCAATCAGCTAGAAGAGAAGACTAGAAAATAAAAAAGTGTGTGTGTCAGCTCCGACGCACGACTGGAGTTTACTCCTTACAACGTCGTAATGCATTCGCGGCGCTCGCTGCGTCTTGGCGCCGCTCGGACCCGATCGGTACGCGCTCGGCTTCCCGAAGCGAAAGCTCTTTCGCATTCGACAACTCAAGCGAAAACCAACCTTATTTACTCAACGTTAGGGTAGAAATTTGTATCGTTTTGAAAAACGTAACGAGGTCATTCATAAGTAGATTTTACTCCTCGAATTTTTCTCATACCGGGCGCCTTAAATCGATTCTTAAGGAGTAAACTCCAAAAAACTTAAGTGGCACTCGGGGACTGCCGCGGTAAAGCTATTCCATAGCATTTTTTATCAACTTATGCAATTATAATATTTATGCAATTTTTTTTTTGCATAATAAAAAGTATGCAAAAAAATGTATTTAAAAACAAACAAACAAGAAAAACGCACTGTCACTACTTCGCGAGTGAGATTCGAACCTGCGACATCTAAAGAAAGCGGCCGCTCGCCCACTGCGCCTAACAGAGCTAAATGTGAACCTCTAAAATGTTGAACGCTTACTGAAAGACGGTTTCTTTTCGTTGCAGAATTTCTTGATTCGATCGCCGCGCTCAAACTGTTTGTCCTAGTTCAAAGCCTGCGATAAAAGCTATGCAATAGCGTAATAATAATTAACTATCATCTCACTCGCTCAAAAAGCGTGCCATTGTTAGAAACCAGTTTCACTGGTTTTGGAAAACTTCTTTGAGCTTACAACCGACTTCAAAAAAGGAGGAGGTTCTCAATTCGTCGTTTTTTTTTAATGTATATTCACCGATTACTTGAAGACGCCTGAACCGATTTAGAATAAAAAAATCAAAAATAACTTATTTACTTTGTAGTGGCGCGGGTGTTTGAAGTCAGTTTTTTAAAAATAATTTTTATACTAAATTATGGATATAATTGTAGTATGGTTATTAGTATGGTTATTTAAGCCTATTAATTATTAGTATGGTTATTTAAGCCTCAATAGATCAACGGTTAAAGGTGCGGACTGAAAACTGAAAGGTCGCAGGTTCGAATCCCACCCGTTGCACTATTGTGGTATCCACTCCTAACACAAGCTTTCCGCTTATTTGGAGGGGAGAGGAGAATATTAGTCAACTTTAACTTGGCTAATATGCTTTAAAAGAAAAAAAAAAGATATACCTACCTACTTAATTTTTTCTTATTACCTACTTGTAATTTGAAATGTTACGAGAATGACAAATTCGAGATTTTATTATTGTAAAATTGCTTCTTTTTGGCCGTAAGCTGTTAATCTAATGTTATTGTATCTAGTTGATTTTTTCTTTAAAATAAGTAGTTATCTAGGGTAAATTTTTTTAACAAAGCGATTTTTTACTGTAAAAGCTAAAATTTGAATAGATAAATAATCAGTTAATTTAGCGACAATTTCTTTCGGAAAATTGCCGTGAAAAATATTTCAACGCCTACGAATTATTTATTTATGATTAGAGCTTGCTTGGTGCAAAAACCTGTTTAGAGAGTGTAACGTTCACTTCATTGAATTAATTAATTATCTAAAACCTAAAGTAATCGACTGCACTATAGAGTACCTACTTTACTTTATTTTAAAAACTGCTATCTAAACAAAACTTGACGTCCACATTGTAGTTTTTAAAATAAAGCAAAACTTTGTTTCTATGCAAGCTCGAGTTGGTTTGAGCTTGCGAGTGCTTATTTTTTCTTGCTTAATAATAATTATTATTGTATATATATATATATATATATATATATATATATATATAAAAGTATTGTAAATTACACTAACATATTTTTAATACATTATTAAATAGATTCATCAAAGTACAGACAAACTTACTTGTCCCCACTGACATAGAGTGTATCTTCACTTTTGGAAACCTATATCTACATTATTTACTTAACCACAAGTGACTTTTATAGAAACTCTATCTAGAGCAATGTTAAGCGTATTGATAAAATGAACATAATAAAGGTATTTGATCGTTCCCATTACATTAATTGGTTAATTAAAAATTTAGCACAAAAAGATAGATATTTAAATACAAACTAAAGGAGGTTGTACAAGAGTATAAAAAAAAAAAAATATAGTATTAGTTGTACAAGAGTCACATTTTTCAGTAACTGTAAAATTAAGTCGGCAGCATCGGGCACACCATTAGGATGCATTAGTGGAGGTCTATATATTTATTTATTTGACACACAAAACAGCTAGCAACCCAACAAAACAAATAACAGATCGGTCACAAAACTGGCTGCTCGCTAAAATAAGTGTTCAATTACTTATTAGAATCACAATAAAAAATATTAAAAACAACTGAATTACTTACTAAGCCTATCAGATTGCAACAATAATTGACCGGGCGAAGCGGTCTCTGAGTCTACTTGAGTGAATTTGCACTTGTCCGTCCGTCTGTCCGTCTGTCAGAGCCTTATAACTTCTGAATTACTGAACGTAATTACTTCAAATTTAGATATAATATGTAAACCGATGGCCTCCAGCCGAAAATGGCTTAAAAATCTTTATTTCAGGGGGGTTCTCATAGAAGCGAATGCGAAATAAAATCTTTTTATATTATTATTAGTATATCATTTTAAAGATATTTGGGAACAGAGTACAAAAATATATTTTTTTAATTTTTTACCTAAAATTGACCAAATGTACATTAAAATTTAAATTTGAAATTAATTTATATTTAAAGTGTTCATGTTTACCGATGTTTATTTATCTATTTTGTACTTGTTCATTGTTTTTTTTTAACTGATGTCTCGTGTACTGTTTAACACGTTCATGCGAGCACATCAAAAATGTAGCTTATGCGATTTCGCACATCTTTTTTTCATACAAACGGGAGTGACGTTTTGCTAATAGCTAGTAAAATCAGATAAAGTATTATTGCACTGACCTTACAAAGTGACGTATAGTGACGTCGCAAACAGTACTAGAACGGAGAGCTATCAAAGATGCCAAAAAATCGGTGCGATGTAGCACTAGAAATTTGAGAGTTCGCTATGTCGTGGCACAGCAACCCTGCTCTTAGCTGTTAGTATGGCCAGACGCCGCACCACAACGTTGTGCTCAATAAACCAAGTTTTTGCTGGACGATAATACGTTGTGCCTCAGCAACCCTGCCAACATTTACGTATAAGTATAAACGTTGCTTGCATGAACGTGTTAATTACAATTTCTAGTATAACCACATAGGTAGGTCTAGGTAGTTTTGACTTGTCATAAGAGTCACAGGTTGGCCTACGTGATATTTTTGGAGTTTACTCCTTAAGAATCGATTTTAGGCGCCCGGTATGAAAAAACTCCGAGCAGTAAAATCAATTTATCAATGTAACGTAACCTCGTTACGTTTTTCTGTCACGTTTTTCACAACGATGCAAATTTCTACCCTTACGTTGAGTTGGTTTTCGTGCGAAAGTCGGTCGGGGCGCGCTCGGACCCGAGTCGCGCGTAAACTCCAGTCGTGCGTCGGAGGCCGGAGCTGACACACACTTTTTTTTTGAATTTTTAATTTGGTTTGAGAATCTTGTTACGTGCTCTAGAGAAATTGATAATGCATTCTTTTGTCGATGTAAAATTAGTCTGTGAGATTTCATAACAACAGTAAAGTGCCCTTTCAGTGAAACATGAAACTCATGAAAACTGTCATAATTATGTATTTCAGTATTAACTAAGGAATAGTTTTATTTCTTTATTTAAAATTGTAAGGTAGCTTTTGCCCACGACCGCCACGGTTTTAAAAACCGACTTCAAACCCGCGCCACTACAAAGTATAAGTACAAGTATATAATTTATTGATGAATTTTTAAAAACCGCTCGGCCGATTTCGATAAAATTTAAATGAGACCACCTGGGAAGTAAACCCTTTCAAACAAAAAAGAATTTTCCAAATCAGTTCAGGCGTCTTCGAGTAATCGGCGAACATACATAAAAAAAAGATTCTGACGAATTGAGACCCTCGTCCTTCTTTGAAGTCGTTTAGAAAGTGAAGTGTTTGTGTGTTAGTTCTAATGCTAAAGATTACTTGGAGGTAAAATAGGCCCTAAGTATTGTTTTTGCTATGTACTTTTTTTTAATTATTCGTAAAAAGCATATATTTAACTAACATGAAAAAATAATTAACAATAAATTCATTCACTGAAAAAAGTTAATAGTACTTTAATAATAATATAATTAATCATAATAAACCTACCTAACTTATTTCCCCATTTCCCCATATCTATGTACTTATATTATACTACTAGCTGATGCCCGCGACTTCGTCCGCGTGAATTAAGTTTTTTTTTTGTATTAAAACCTTCCGTGGAACTTAAGGAACATACAAAAAAATAAATTACCCGAATTGGTCCATCCATTCTTGAGATATGCGCTTACCAACATTCATTTTTATTTATATAGATTAATAAAAAGAAATTGTTTACTTCATCTAATTAACCTCTTTAATTATCACAATATATTAACCTTAATTGGTTGATTAGGAATATAAACTGCGAATGTTATCAGGTGTTAAGTAAAAATAAAATATATATATAATGCTTGATCATTCTCCTTATTGAGTAACTTGAACAAAAGAGAACTTGTGTGCGGAAAAAATTCTTGTTACATTTAAGTAAGTTGAATAAAAATAAATTACCTAATTATCTTTAACTTAACATTTTGATAATAATTATCTTTTAATCAAAGAGCCGAAATTCATTAATCTCAGTTGAAATCTGGCAATCCGTTGCGTTAATTATCCCTAGTAGTGATGGTGCAAATATTCGCATTTGCATCCGCAAGAAACGACGCGAATGTTTGGCGAATCCTATATTTTAGGTTCATCAAATATTTACTAGTGGTTCGCCCCGAACTAAGACCTCGCGGTAACGGTATCCCATGATTATTATTCATTCAATCGATACATGACGACCAAAACTGACATTATTATTATGCTCGTTTTCACCAAACATACCTAAATCATCCCCTAAGTAGGAGTCTCTTCTATCGGCATCTGTACAAATCGTCATCTATCGACACGAATAGAAAATAATATACAAAATGTAGTAATTAATAGTTTATTGAAGTTTGATATTTAACTAAAGAATAATTTTAATCGAATAATATGTTATTATATTATGTACCTAAATAATAATGGTTGACGCAAAACTGTTTTTGGGATAGATCGTAGTCGTAACTCCTAGTTCCATGGAATAGATAATGACTGCCCCATCTATTAGCATTATTGTGAAGGTATGTTGAAAACTACTGATGCCTATTAAAAATTAAATAATCTCATTTCTTTATAATATTCATATACTTTTAGTATTTGTTGTTCAAGTACAGGATATAAGTGAAATAAAAACTAAGTTCAGCTTGAAAATGCGTCTTCAAGCGAGCGTATTAAATCTCCACTTTGAAAGACCCCCATTTCGTCAATTATAAAGGAAAAATTAAAAAAAAATATTTTTGTACTCTGTTCAAAATCGTCTTTAAAAAGATATATCGCAAGTCTATGAAAGGCAACAAAAAATGTTTTCCTTCACATTCACTTCTCCTGAAATAAGGATTTTTATAATTTTTTATGCAATGTTCGGCTGAAGGCCATCCGTTTACATATTATATCTAAATTTGAAGTAATTACGTTCAGTAATTCAAAAGTTATAAGGCTCTGACAGACGGACGGACGGACGGACAGACGGACAGACGGTCGGACGGACAAGTGCAAATTCACTCAAGTAGACTCAGAGACCTTTGCTTCGCTCGGTCAGTAATCGATCGATTGATCGATCGATCAATCGATCGAAATAAATCGATTTGTCAATTTTCGACTATTTTGGATCAGCCCACATAACGAATTACGTCGTTATTCGTTAAAAAATCATTTTATAACTAACAGACGTCCCCTGAAGTGCCATGGTAGTGTTGCTGCATGGACTTTCATGCAAGAGACCTTTGCCTACTTCGGTTTTGCGCTGTATCCAGCGGATTTTTTCCACTCATCTGATTTTTAACCGACTTTAAAAAAGGAGTAGGTCATCAATTCGTCGGAATCTTTTTTTTATGTATGTCCACCGATTACTCGAAGACGCCTGAACCGATTTGGAAAATTCTTTTTATGTTTGAAAGGGTATATTCCCCAGGTGGTTCTATATAATTTTAATCGAAATCGGTCGAGCGGTTTTTAAAATATAAAACAATAAATTATATACTTTGTATAGTGGCGTGGAGTTTGTAGTCAGTTTCTTAAAAATATTTTTTTTTTATTAAATTAATATGTCGGTCTACCTTCAGCGCCTTCGGACCCCAACGACCATGGGTTCATCGAACTATGTGTCTACACTTGGCGACTCGCCTAGCTATGTCGATAACTTTGGTTCTCATTTCTCTCCGATACCGACCAAATACACCCATCCACACACACACGCACACACACATATATATATACATACACACATATGCACACTCACTCAAACTTATTATAAGGTCCTTACATATGAAATTGGCGTTTTGTAAGGGAGGAACATAAAGTCGATTTTTTTTAAATATAATATATATTGGAACGTAGTTCCTTATCGCGCGGTACGGAAGGGGGCTAGACGGAAAAAATTAAGGAACCGACACTCGACCTCGACACATTTTTGAAACCGACACTTTTTTGCTGAATGTGAATTTTGCATTGTATTCGGTATTTTCGCCTTAGAACACGGCGTCTGCATGGCCTAGTTGTTAGGGCAGTCGCCGATAAATCCAACGTCGATGGTTCGAATCCCAGCTCGACAGACTGAATTTTCTATTTTCAATTTTATTTTAAATAATTTCTAAATGTGGAATTTTTCCCTAATTTTTTATTGTATAAATTGGATAAAATGCTAACGCCATCTGTGAAAAAACAGTAACTCCACCAGAGTAACTCTTTGGTTTTGTAACAGTGCAATAGAAATAAACAAAATAATATAATTCATCGTAGTTAATCAATTTAATACTAGATGACACCACTAGTTTATTACAATTCCTTCACTAAAATGAATCGGAAGGAGCTACGTTCCATCCGGGTGTCCTTTGACACCTCTCAAGTTTTTTTTATTTAATCCAAGTATGTACCAGTGCTATCTATGCAGTATGCACTTTTGCCATCTCATAGGTAGTTCATAAAAAAAAATCCCTTTACTAAAAACTCGAGAATCAATAAAATCTTTGAAGGTGCTTTGGACTGCCCGGTGCCGCAACTGAGTTCATTTTTTTTCCTTGCAAGAAGTTATCCAAACAAAAAAAATGGTAATCTGTTGGAGCAAGGTCTGGAGAGTACGGTGGATGTCTTAGACATTCCAATTGAAGCTCCTCTATTTTGGTAGCCGTATGTTGTGCAGTGTGTGGTCTAGCATTGTCCTGAAGCAGCAGTGGCCTAGAGCGATTGAGCAGCCTCGGTTGTTTGGCAGCTAACTTTTCCATCATGGTTTGCAGTGGCCGACAATAGACATCCGCCGTAATCGTCTGGCCAGATTTAAGAAAGCTGTAGTGAACGACACCGGCACTAGTCCACCAAACGCTCACAAGTAATTTTTTTTGAGTTAATTTACGCTTGGGGCAGGATTTGGCTGGTTCGCCAGGGTTCAGCCATTGCGATGAGCGTTTCCGATTATCGTACAGGATCCACTTTTCATCACAGGTAATGATTCGATTTAAAATCCCTTCATTATTGTGCCGGTTGAGTAATGTAACGCAGCAGTCGACGCGCGTTTGTCGGTTTGCTGCGCTCAATTCATGAAGTACCCACCTTTCAAGCTTTTTCACCTTCCCAATTTGCTTCAAGTGGATTAAAACAGTTTTATCACTAACATCGCAGCCTGCAGCTAGGTCGGACGTGGTTTGCGATGGATCCGCTTCCACAATAGCCTTCAATTCTTCATTATCTACTTTGGTCTCCGGCCGTCCACGGTGCTTGTTCTGCAGGTCGAAATTTCCAGAACGAAAACGTTGGAACCAAAAACGCACTGTGTTTTCTTTTGCGACACCGCCGCCATACACATCATTAATCCTTCGAGCCGTTTCTGCAGCACTGGTGCCACGATGGAACTCGTACTCGTCAATAACGCGATATTTCAAGTTCTCCATTTTGTAAACTGAGTGACGCTAAGAAAAAACCAAAAGAGGAAAACATAAATGAATTAGGGGTTTCCAAACACAAAAGTATGAGTAAATAGCTGTATGAATTTGAAATAGGAATTCCTAACTAAAGAGAAGATATTTGAGATCAAAGTGGCCAGTACGACAAAGCACCAATTTCATATGTAAGGACCTAATAATAAAAGTATTATCATAATAGCAAATACCTAAAATCTAAATTTGTATGGTCTAACTTCATCTAAGTAATCGATGGATCCGAGGGAAGGCTGCGGTGCCCGTAACACAGGTTTTCCTATTACGGATGCCAAAGTACTCCTTCGAATTTCAACTTATTGTTAACTTCTTTTTTGTGTACTAGATTTAAGGAGTAATTTTATTGTGCAAATTTTTCCTGGTTTGATAAATAAATTATTATAATAATTATAAACCATGTTTCGGATCCGTAAGTTACCTACCCTTCAATGACTAGGGTTTTCAGGCACTGAGGGATTTTATAATATTTGTGTGACTATTATTGTCCGAGCGAAGCGAAGGTCTCTGAGTCTACTTGAGTGAATTGTCACTTGTCCGTCCGTCCGTCCGTCCGTCCGTCTATCAGAGCCTTATAACTTCTGAATTACTGAACGTAATTACCTACTTCAAATTTAGATATATATGTAAACCGATGGCCTCCAGCCGAAAATGGCTTAAAAAGTTATAAAAGTCTTTATTTCAGGGGGGCTCTCATCGAGCGAATGCGAAGAAAAATATTTTTTATAGCGTTACATAGGGTTGCGGTATATCATTTTAAAGATAATTTGGAACAGAGTACAAATAGTTATTTGTGTTATATGGGCCAAATAAATTTTTTGTTCCCCGAGGGCGTTATTTTGAATTCAGAGCGAAGCGAAGGATTCTACTTGGAGGAATGCAATATACGTCGCCCGAGAACAAAATATTTTGGTCCCGAATGACACACACTATTTTTCATCATTACCTATGAGAAAAAGCTAGGCGATAAACCTACTATGTATAGACATCGTATATTGAAAGTTTAAATAAAACACAAATAAATTATTATTAAATAATTAAACATTAATATTTATGTTAGATACAGTATGGGCGTACTATATCTGATCGACAAATTGATCACGTGACTTATCGAAGACAACAGCTTCTCTAACATTTTTGAATTTCGACACATACTAAAGCACGAACGCAGACCAATCAGAAGAGAGAAATGAAAAGTCCCATCGGGTTAAAATTAAATTTTGCTCCCGCTATCATCTGAAGCTAATATTCGTTTTTCGAATAGGTATGATGAAAATTTTATTTTTTCCCCAAATTTGACGAAATGGGGGTGGTTTGTAAGGATGATGCTACTGCACAGCCTGGGCTAGCGGACTGTATGGGATTTAGAATTTTATATTATGCTCGGAGATCTAGGATCTAGGAAGGGAAACTAGGATTTCCGTGCACTAACCTTGAAACGTCTCGGCTGGATCTCGTCGCGTCGGCAGCGCACACCAAACACTAGATTTTTGTCTCTGGAGCACTAAGGTCGTTTTTAAGTTCGGCTGTACAGCAGCGAAGTCCTTATTCACCACACTTATTTGTTGAGGGTTAAATACGAGGACGTGGTCACAGGAATGGACATGCGTCTCGCGGGGCACGAAAGCTCGTACTGATTTAAGTCTGTCATGGCATCTCCATTGATTGACGTCACGACGATATATTCAGTGCACGGAGGGAAGAAGGTAGATGGAAATAAATTCGACATTAAAGTCAATCCAAACAAAGAACCAAAAAGGTGGCATCACCAGGGGGGCTTTGAAAGTGGAGATTATATTTGACCTCAGAAGTCATAATCGGTTGAAAGGCCGAGCCTGAAACTTTTGAATTATTTGCGTTGATCATTTACTTGAACAACAAATACTAAATTCAGATAAATATAATAAGGAAACTAAATTATTTAATTTTTAATGAGCTTCAGTATTTTTAACGGAGCTTCACAATGATGTCAATAGATGGCGCTCTCATCATATATTACAAACGCAGCTTTACGTAAACTATTATTATTAACATGTTATTCAATTAAAATTATTATTTAGTTAAATATCTAACATCAATAAAACTTCACGTCGTGGTTGTTTTTGCATGTTTTTTGTTCGTGTCGATAGATGACGCTGTGAACAAATAATTTAATTTAAATTTTCCAAAAACTGTACCTAAAGTAGGTACCTATTGATGCCTGATTTCACTACTGCTCCCTAACCTTTACGGGCTTCCTATGTTAAACTTAACATAGGTACCGTATAGGTTAGGGAACAGTAACGGTGACGCTTTCTGTCAACTTTGATAATACGAACCTCTACGGGACAACTATAAAGGTGAAAATGACATTGGGATTTTAGGATTGTATTTAGGGGCTACCTTCGCAAAGAGACTTCTACTTAGGGGATGATTTAGGTATGGTTGGTGAAAACGAGCATAATAATAATGTCAATTTTGGTCGTCATTTATCGATTGAATGAATAATTATGGGATACCGTTCGCGTCACTGCGAGGTCTCAGTTCGGGGCGAACTAGTTAAACTAATTTAAAGAAGTTAACACTAGTTTAAAGAAGTAGAGATTACGTTTCATTAAGCTTGTTGACTAGTGAATCGGAATACTCTTTCTCAGATCGGATGACACCATCTTCATCTTGACTAGTGAATCGAAATGCTCTTTCTCAGATCGGATGACACCATCTTCATATTTTAAGCTTGTTGACTAGTGAATCGAAATACTCTTTCTCAGATCGGATGACATCACCATCTACATTTATTTTAAGCTTGTTGACTAGTGAATCGAAATACTCTTTCTCAGATCGGATGACACCATCTTCATCTTTTAAGGTGACTCAAGCCAGTACCTTCTTCATTCAAACGTAGATGAGTGATTACTACATTATTTGATATTGTACGCTCAAAACTAAGTATTATGTCGATTTGCCTCGTCATTATCTAGGTTTATTGATATATAAAATATTGAAAAAAATATTCGTTATAAAGTTACGAGCCTCGAAAGATCGTCATTTTCACACTAAATTTATGACATCTTTGGGCGCAAATAAATAACATTAGGAGTACGAAAATTCCAAAAAAAATTATCATTAGACATAGTTTATTTATTCATCAGTTCAAATAACTTTACTTTGTAAACATACATTTAGTAGTTTTTTCTCAAAAACACTTTTCCCAAACGACTGTTCAACCCTTTTCGCGCGCTTGATTTCGGTGTTTATCGCGCCTCTCACCCGACACGGAGCGGGAGCGGGACGGTAGCACGGAAGTATGCGCGCATGCACTCGCTAGTCGCTACACTGAGTCTATCTCTTTCTCACACAATGTTAGGTAAAATAGCAAGCAGGTTATCCACATGCGCCGGCAACTTCGGTCGCGCATACTGAGCCCCCTTAAGCTTGTTAACTAGTGAATCGAAATACTCTTTCTCAGATCGGATGACACCATCTTCATCTTCAAAAATGCGGTTGATAGGAATAGTGCTTGTACTGATCACAACCTGCGCTGCAGGTGATGATATTTCTGAAACTGAAGAAGCGTTTAGGTGCCATTTTTTGGTACCGTATATAACAAAAGACGCTCCGAAAATTAAACTTTCTGTGAGTACCTATTTTTAAAAATTAATTATTTACTACTACTACCTTTGAGTATTAAAGTGTTGGTTTAATACTCAAAGACTACTACTCAATAATTTTCAAATAATATTCTTATTAATAAACTTGCTAATGACCGCGACTTCGTCCGCGCGGATCAAGGGTTTTTCATTCCGTTGATGATGGGTATTTTCGGGGATTAAAATAATATTAGTATACTAGCTGATGCCCGCGACTTCGTCCGCGTGGATTTAGTTTTTTAAATCCCTCGGGAACTCTTTGATTTTCCGGGATAAAAAGTAGCCTATGTCACTCTCGAGTTGGTCAACTCGATCCGTAGCTCTGTTGCGGCGTGATTGAAGGACAAACCAACAAAACAACAAAAAAACACTTTCGCATTTATAATATTAGTAAGGATTAGTATGATTGTGAAAATTCATCAAAATCCGTTCAGTAGTTTTTGCGTGGAAGAGAAACGAACATCCACCTATCTCGTCGTAATACTTATTATTAGGATAGTTAGAATACTCGTAAGTGACGACCTTCGTGGCGCAGTGGTGAGCTCTGTGGTCTTATAAATGGTTTCGGGTTCAAATCCCGGCAGGGCTAATTTGGGAATTTATAATTTTTAACGCGGCAATGCTGCAAGCTTGATGGGCGCCCTTGGCCCGGCGGCAAGCAGAGGTGGTGGTTTCACGAGTTACCATACGAACTTAGTTTTCTTAATTACTTAGTAGGATTTCTATTATAAGTTTGCAAATATAACATTGGAAAAAAAATATTTACATGTAACAAAACTACGTTCTATGAAGCCGTGAGGTTAAGGGATACTCTTAAAATGAACGAATCGTCTGTTTCAGGTGAGATATTCTTCAGAAATAGTGAACTTAGGCAACAAGATACCTGCGTACTCCGCCTGCATCCCTCCTTACATATATTATGAGGCAGAACCTGACCAATACTACGTTATTGTCTTTGTCGGTGAGTAAAGTATTGACCCAACACGCTCGGCCAAAATAATAAAATAATGCAAAAAAATAAAATAAAAATGCACGGGGCCACTCGGTTTTTTTTTTTTATACATTATAGGTACACGCTTGACCACCATCACACCTGATGGAAAGTGATAATGTGGCCAAAGGTGGAACGCGTTTGCCTAGAAGATGCCTATTTTCTTGCTTTAAAGATACCCAAATTGTACATGTTAGGAAACCCCAATTAAGCCCCCTTAATACCCCTTCCAAGTTAGCCCGCTACCATCTTAGACTGTATCGTCACTTACCATCACGTGAGATCGCAGTCAAGGACTAGCTTGTCATCGAATAAAAAAAAAACACAGATCTCGGATGAGCCAGACCTTAGCCGTACGAATCAGAAATGAAGACTTCGCTTCGTGCGCGTGGATGGTATATCAACGATATAGGGATGGAAGCCCGCCCGATGTCTTGCAGTGCGGTGGTAAAAAGGTGAAGGGGGGACAAGGTTGAAGAGCTCCTGAGCACACTCACCGAAATAATATATCCTATGAAACACCGATAAGCCGGAAACTTTTCGACGGTGATCGAAGTTCCTGGGCTTAGAGTTTCAACCGCAAGCAGTCACGATATTTGAAAGGAGATTAGCGAGCTCCATAGAGTTTCTGACCCAGACTTGAGGCCCACGTTCACGAATCAAACTTCTGATACTTTTTCTAGCAAACCAGACTAACAAAGAAGTAAATCAAAGTCAATCAAATAAAGTTGGGAGAAAAAAGATATTCAGTAGTAAATTGTTAAAAATGAGGTTATGTGTCCATTGAATTCTTTTTAAGGCAAATTACCATAATGAAATTTAATAGCTTTGAAAAATCTAATAGGTACTGAAGATCATTGTCTGAATATACCAAAGAGAACACGCTTTCATTTAAACATTAAAACAGCTAATCTACTTACTATGTAATTCATAGTGCTGCCATCTATATGTCTATAGCCACAACAAAACGAAAGAATTACGAAATAAACTGACCACGAATCAAATTAATTGATTGAGTTGACAATTGACATTGACATAACTATTTTGACAAGTTAGTTTTTATTCTTAACTCCGTAAAATGATATGTATTGCCATTAGAATGGTTATTTATAATGCGTAATTGTGAATAATTATATTTTAGATCCCCAATTTCTAAAAATATGGGTTTTACACAGAAAAATACTTTGAAAAATATTTATTGAAATTAAATGATTCCTGAATCTGAACGGTATTTAAAAGTACTGGGTCAAAATTCGCCATCTTCCTTTGTAGCATTGATTTCTTTTCATAATAATAATAGCCTACGGGACTTACTAAGCCCTGCCCATTGAATTATTATGTACTAAAGCACGCCCTGCCGGCTTTGTGAGTGGTGATGTCACGGATCTTATTGTCACTGGGCGTCTCTAGGCGCCTGACCACATCTTGCCTTCACCGGCCGGTCGGAGTGGGGTTGTAAGAGCTATTTGCTCCTGGGTGGAAGTGTTTAGGCGAATTGTTCGCTATAGTAACGGACGGACAAGTAAACCCACTGCCATCTACCGTCAGGTGAGATCGCAGTTCAGGGCGAAATTGTCAGGAAATAAAAATCTTGTTTCCAGATGTTGATTGGCCATATCCTGGAGCACCTATATACGCTACATACCTTCACGCCCTAGTCGTTAACATACCAGGCAACAACCTAGTCAAAGCCAATTATGTGACCCCATACACTCCCGTCAATCCGATCCCTGGGGGATACCACAGATTTGTGTTCTATCTCTTTAAGCAATCTAAGAAAATCGATATCACTTCTCCAGAAATAAAAAGGTAAGCTTCTATGAATAATCTTAAATCTCTTAAGAGTTCTCGCATCGTTATAACGCCTTTGGTTTAGTGTAAGTTTTCAAGATTACATAGTTTATAGGTAGGTAAATTAATGAAAGTTTATGTAGTTTATAGGTAGGTAAATCTGTCAATTAGCATGGAAGGAAAACAAGTGTAAATTAAAAATTTTATTTTTAAATGCAAACTTTTAGTAGCTACATCTTTATACTCTGGATATCATCTAGGATCAGAGTACTTGTTATGACAAATCAAACGAGCCCAAACTCGATGGGGTTACGTCGTTTTATTACAGAGTTCCGATAGCCATCTTCCGTCTCCATCATCAGATCAGCTCCATGTCACAATAATATTGCATTGTCATCCAATTTACAAATAAATGCAAAATTTCAGCTCGATCAGAAACCGGAAAGTGGGTCTAATTCATCTTGCAAGATTTGACCCAAACAAACAAATAAATAAATAAACTGGTCAAGTTAAATAAAAAAACTTGAGAGGTGTCAAGGGACCCCAAGATCGAACGTAGTTCCTTTCGATTAATTTTAGTGAAGGAATTGTAATAAACTAGTGGTGTCATCTAGTATTAAATTGATTAACTAAGATGAATTATTTTTAGTTTATTTCTATTGCATAAGTGATAAATAATTGCTTAAACGCACTTAACTCCGAAAAGTCAGAGGTGCGATCCGGGATCGAACCTGCAACCCCCCGAATAGGAGAACACAGTCCCTAACCACTAGGCTATCACTGCTTACACTAGGCTATCACTGTAAATAAATCATACCATCATTGAATTAGAGCGAGCTCAATTTTGTGTATGCATTCATCCACGTTTAAGTATGTACGATACGCTCCATAACGCTCCATATTAAAATCGGTTGTACTGAATTTGTAAGTCAATATAATCAAGGATTATTGGAACGTAGTTCCTTATCGCGCGGTGCGGAAGGGGGCTAGATGGATCGACACTTTTTTGAAACCGACACTTTTTTGAATGTAAATTTGGCATTGTGTTCGGTATTTTCGCGGTACAATATTGGGTCTCCGTAGCCTTGTGGCTTCTGCAGTCGCCTAACAGTTAAAAGTCGATGGTTCGAATCCCAGCTCGACAGACTGAATTTTACATTTTCAATTTTATTTTAAAATAGAGCCACAAGGCTACGGAGACCCAATATTGTACCGCGAAAATACCGAACACAATGCCAAATTAATTAATCGAAAGGAACTTCGTTCCATCCGGGTGTCCCTTGACACCTCTCAAGTTTTTTTTTTTTACTTTGACGCTTATGCCATCAAATACGCCTTGACCCATTTTTATGAATTTTTTTGTGTATATTCGGTAGGTCTGAGAATAGGTCGTAAACTATTTTTTACACCCCTAAGTGACAAGGGTGGGCACCCCAAATTTTATTTTTTGGACAATTTTTTTTATTAGTTGTAGTAGTAGTAATTGTAGTAGTAGCTGTAGTAGTAGTTGTAGTAGTAGTTGTAGTCGTAGTATTATTAGTATTTGTTTTATTATATAAATAAAGTAGTAAGTATAGATAAGTTGGGAGTACGAATTTCGCCGGGTCAGCGAGTTTATATATAATACTAGCTGATGCCCGCGACTTCGTGCGCGTGGATTTAGTTTTTAAAATACCGCGGGAACTTTGATTTTCCGGAATGCCTATGTCACCCTCCAGGTTCTCAACTATCAACTATACTTATCCAAAAAAATCACGTCAATCCGTAGCTTTGTTGCAGCGTGATTGACGGACAAACCAACAAACAAACACACTTTCGCATTTATAATATATTGTATTAGTAAGGAAGAATTAATACTTACTTTAATAAAGGCGATCTAATAAAATTTTCGAACACAAAAGCTACTATTGTGACTTAAATATGATAGATATTCCTTCCGAGACTTTTTTGTAGAGAATTATGAGTACTTTAATCATGTAGTATATAATTTTTATATATCATCAATAGTTTTCTCAATACACGCCAAATGATGCATTTATATAGGCAAAATTTTGCTACTTTGGGTTACATTATTGCAATTTCCTTAAGGATCTCTAATTTTTTGAAAATAAATTATAGCCTATGTTACTTCCATATAACTTAGCTTTCTATTGGTGAAAAAATGGTTAAAATCGGTCCAGTAGTTACAGAGCCTAATCGGTACAAACAAACAAAAAAAAACGTCGTGTGGTGTCGTGGGACACCAGATAGGAACGAAGTTATTATTATAAAAATATTAATTTCAAGTTCTATTCGAGGTATAAAGAAAATAATTATTCGGGTATACATTTTTTATCATGATTTTTTTATCGATAAAAATCAAAATGACCCCAGGGAAGCTTAAATATCGATTTTATAAAATATTAAAATTAAAATAATTTTATAAAATAAAAATAGAAAATTCAGTCTGTCGAGCTGGGATTTGAACCATCGACCTTTATGCGACTGTAGAAACCACAAGGCTACGGAGATCTAATATTGTAGTGTGAAAATATTGAACACAATGCCAAATTCACATTAAAAAAAGTGTCGGTTCAATTTAGTCTTAATTTTTTCCGTCTTCCGTTCCCCCTTTCGCATCGCGCGATAAGGAACTTCGTTCCAAAAATCTTTCCTCTTTATAATATTTGTAAGTATAGATTATTTCTTGTTCATATTGCAGCTTACCCTTAAATCTCAGCAAGTTCTCAGTGGAAGGTTTCGCGAAGAAGTATGAACTCGAATGTATCGCCGGCAACTTCTTCATGTCGCAGCACATCGTGTGCGACGATGACGACGGTATTCCTCAGAAATGCTCCTTGTAAACGATTTTAACTAAATATTGTAAATTATTAAATTACCTTGACATGGAAATTTTTTTTATTAAGCAACTTCAAAAAAGGAGGAAATTATCTATTCTACGGATATTTTTAAGCTATTGCATAGCTTTTATCAAGGGCTTTGAACTAGGACAAACAGTTTGAGCGCGGCGACCGAATCAAGAAATTCCGTAACGAAAAAACCTAACACCGTCGTTCAGTAACCGTTCAACATTTTAGAGATTCTCAAGTAGCTCTATTCGGCGCAGTGGGCAAGCGACCGCTTTCTTTGATGATGTCGCAGGTTCGAATCTCACTCGCGAAGTAGTGACAGTTCGCTTTTCTTGTTTGTTTGTTTTAATTTTTTTTGCATACTTTTTATTATGCAAAAAAAAATATTGCATAAATATTATAATTGCATAAGTTGATAAAAAATGCTATGCAATAGCTTTACCGCGGCAGTCCCCGAGTGCCACTTAAATTTTTATTTTTTTCTTTTTTGTCGATGTTACTCCTTATCTCCAATAAATAAAAAATATTGAAATCGATTCAGATTTGTATCTGAAGCGATTTCAATATTTTAATTTTTTATTGGAAAGGACATACCGTCAGGTTGGTCCCGTTTAAATTTGGTGAAGATCTGGTGAATATCTTCGGTGATGGAGGCCGGAATTCCTCAATGAATAAGAGAAAATCGCTCGTGATCAGAGAATATTTATCAAATTCTATGAAACTTGTACTAAAAAGCTTAAAATAATAATAATTATATAAAAATTATTTAAAAAAAAACCAGATTCATACGCCACTATAAAGTATAAAATAATTTTAGTTTGTAGGCATTACGCGTTACGCGCGATAGCGTTGCGCATCGATTTCATCGTTACTAGTTAGGCCCGTCCGCCTTCAACATACGTGTACAAACTAAAATTATTTTATACTTTGTAGTTGCGTTTGAAGTCGGTTTTTAAAAAAGAATATTTATATATTAACTCGCTGATGCCCGCTACTTCATCCGCGTGAATTTAGTTTTTTGTAAAGGGAAGGGAAAGGGAGCGAGGGATTTAAAATCCCTCGGGAAATCTTTGATTTTTCAGAGTAAAAAGTAGCCTATGTCACTCTCCAGGTCCTCAACTATACCTATGCAAAAAATCACGTTGATCCGTAGCCCTGTTACGGCTTGATTGAAGGACAAACCACCAAACAAACACACTTTCGCATTTATAATATTAGTAAGGATTATACATATTATTCCTCAAATAAGCGTAAAGCTTGTGTTGAAATGAAATGAAAACATTTCTCTGTGTTGAGTAGGCACAGAATATACTAGTGGTTCGCCCCGAACTGAGACCTCGCGGTTACGGTATCCCATGATTATTCATTCAATCGATACATGACGACCAAAACTGACATTATTATTATGCCCGTTTTCACCAAACATACCTAAATCGGGATGATTTAGGTATGTGGTGAAAACGGGAGTATGTACGTACCTCTTTACTTAGGTAGCCCCTAAATAATACAATCCTAATCGGTTCCAAATTATCTTTAAAATGATATACCACAACCTTATGTAAAAAAAATTTACTTCGCTTTCGCATCTATGAGAGCCCCCCTCAAATAAAGATTTTTATAACTTTTTAAGCAATATTCGGCTGAAGGTTTGCATATTATTATGTTAAAATTTGAAGTAATTACGTTCAGTAATTCAGAAGTTACAGACGGACGGACGGACGGACGGACAAGTGCAAATTCACTCAAGTAGACTCAGAGACCTTCGCTTCGCTCGGTCAATTATAATAGTTGGAGTAGGTGCGACGATAGTCTATAGAGGGGATTGAATCATCGACATTTCAGTTTTCAGTCCGCACCTTTTGTTGCAGTTACTCTAACGATTTACAAAATAATGTACAGAGAATTCAGAAAAAGTTTCGCTAGGGGCGTTAGGGACTTTCCCAATTAATATAATATTGGAACCAGTCAGTGAGAGAAATACTTTGGTTCAGTTCGGGTGGATGCGGGGCAGAGGAACCCTTTTTGATGCAATTTCCCAAGTTATTACTAGATGGCGCTGCAAAGAAAATGAAAATCTGACCAAAATATTGTAATTTATTACGGGGGGTTATTCAATGGAAATCTTATTATCAAAAAATATTATCTTTTTTGTGTTTTGTATTATAAATAAAAATCTTTTCTCGTTGAAAAAATGTTCTACGTGTTGTTTTGTATGGTACCTAGCATAATAGCTGAGACTTCAAGAGCGACGTAGGCTTCCTACGCTTTATCCCGGAAAGCAGAGGGTTCCCTTGGGATTTTTAAAACCTAACTACGCGAACGAAGTCTGCAGCAAAAGGTATATAAGTATTGCAATATTTTTGAAAGGGATATCAGCTGAGTTTAAATGCTATTTTGCTTCCGATCCGCTAGAGTTTTAACATGTCAATGGTGCCACAACTAGTCCTAATCGGGCATTGAGTTTGGGACAAGTTATCGATACCAAAAAGGGTTACAAGGACCGCAAATTTCGCAGAGAAAACGTCTAAAGTGGACTCTATTACGTCAAAATGATCGTCGGTGCCCTTTTTACTAAAAGCTCTGAGTAGTTTCGGCCCTTCAACCCTCGTAAACGGTGGAGAAAAGTCGATTTTTCAAAAACATTGAAGCGTTCCAGAAGTGGTTCGACTAGAGTATATTATAATAATATTATTATGGGCACTTACTAGGTAGGTATCACCTACCTATCCACCACCACCACCACCATACCACCCACAGGTAGGTAGGTATAGGTAACACCTCGCCTTAAAGATTTTTTTAAATTATTATTTCCATAATATGAGTGAGTGAGACGTATACAAAGTCCCTCTAGTACCCATATCTTAAACTATGTTTGATAGACAACAGTGTAGACAAGTGCGTCGCCAAACAGCCCCCCTGGGCACTGTTTGTAGCAAGGAATGACCCCATTTTACGCCCACTTTTACTGCCGCCAATTAAATAAATCCTATTTTTCCAATGGGTTCTTTATCAGTAGCAGTTACGAGTGTACTGTTTTATCAGTACAGGACGTGATCTGATTACGACGGCTTGGGTTCGGGCAAACAATTTTACGACAGCATTTATGACTTTTTATACTCTCAGCCTTACTGTGAGACCGTACTAGCGGCCGTCGCACAATTCGTTGAAGATTCGCTGTTCGTGTTACGTTCCCTCAAACATGGTTGAGCGAAGCAATGGCTGGGTCATGCGTCATGCTCGTGAACGGGTTCCACCGGCACTAATGGGGCTACTTTCTGTTTGCCCGTCTTAACATGTGTTGAATTATAATTAGATATAATTAGGTATGCCTTTGTGGAACTTCCCCTCATTGTGGAAACACTGTATACATAGCATAATATCTGTTATATTACAATATAACAGATACTTGTTTTGAAAATAACAACTGCCGAGTTTCTTGCTAGTTCTTCTCGGCAGGACCGGCATTCCGAACCAGTGGTGGACTCATCGATGATTCAAAAGCACTTGTAAAAAAGTTTATTTGAATAAAAAACATTTCTATTCTATTCTATTCTATCTGAGATCCCCCATTAGATGGACTGAGATATCAGACGTGTCACGGGGAGCCGCTAAATACAGGCAGCTCAAGACTGGAACTCCATGCAGGAGACCTTTGTCCAGCAGTCAACGTCTATCAGTTGATAAAAAAGAAGAAGAAAAAGAAGCATTATATAATAATGACAACAGTTTTACTTGTAAAGATTACTCAAACCGTGCCAAATAGAATAGTTAACCTTCATTCTAAAAAATGTATGTACCTACCTATTTAATTTGTAAAATGTTTGTGGGTTTTTGCCTTGTTTTTGCATAACTACGTCCAATTTGAATTTCGCTATTATAATTCTTTTCACCTATGTAACACCAGGACCAAGTCTTTCGCAATGATATTCATAGACAAAAGTCCCGATAGTCTTCTTCAAGATGAAAATTCCGGGGCTGGTTTTTGATGCGATTGTAATGTGCACCTAACTCGCAAAACGGAAAAGCCTGGCGACAGCAGCGAACCCTTCTTTAAATACGAGTAGGTATGTGCTATACAATACAATCTTCGTGTCACAACCGTTCCTATCTGTACATTGATTGTATCAACAAAGTAGCAAGACAAAAAGTTTCAGGACAAAGTGTTCCAGTCTGATTGAAGCTTACTCGCGATACCAGACGGGGCCTCGTCCAAGGCTATAAATTATAATCGAAAAGAGGCAACCTCTCGGATCGCCAAAAACGTGGAAATTATTGCGCACTCCGCCCGCGCGACGGTGCTGCCGCGCTATATTTTATTTATACCATTTACGGGTGTTGCCAGCCATAAAAAAGTTTTAGTGGGTGTTATAAAAAAGTCCCATTTTTTTTGTTGTTAGAACACAGCTGATAGGTTTCGTGGATGAGATATTTTATTAATGACATCATGTTTTCGGTAGCCTGTGAATACGAAATAATTTCAGCGTTTTTTTGTATCGAAATAGGTACTTTGCTTTCTAAAGAATTACGTTGCAAAGAGACTCGTGTCATATTAGTAAGTCACTTAAATATTGTGCTTGGTCAAATAATGTAAGATTGTCCCGATTGTATATGTATGCGAAGGTGTGTTTTATTTTTAGTTCATTGGTTTGTCCTTCAATCACGCAGTAACGGAGCAACGAATGGACGTGATTTTGTACATGGGTACAGTTAAAGACTTGGAGAGTATCATAAGCTTTATTTTATACCCTTTGTCCCGGAAACGAGACGGATTTTTTAAAAACTTGCACCACGCGGCTAGTATATAAAGTAATAAAACACAAAAAAAACGAGTGTGCTTTAGACCACACGACTGAAGTAAAACTTACGAAACGCAACTGGCTATGAGAGAAAGAAAATGTGTGCTCGCACCTCTCTCTCTTGCCCCTACAGTAATATATACGAAACGTAACTCTCTCTCTCTTTCTATCTTCACTAACTTATATCTGCCTCTCAACTTCCGTTCACCTCGCCTGATCACACTTTTCGTAACGCATTCACCAGCTTACTCCCCAAGTCAAGCTTGTGTAAAGAAGTTTTACTTCAAAAATCGTAATCATTATTCTGAAGTATATATAGTTCCTATAGATTACATCGAGTTAGTAGTTCACAATGGCCACACGCGGCTTCCAATATGAGTTTCAGATGTACAAAACACCTATGAATAAGCCTGATTTATGACGTTATAAATTTGAGACCGGGAGTTTGAGCGGAATGCTCCTCTCGCTATATTTCAAAGTAATGTTCTCTGTTTAGGCTTCTGAATGTTGACTTTGACTTAGAATAATGTTTAAATATGTACAATTTGTTGCCAGTGATGACTTATGGATATATTATTTCGCAACTTATTTCTTAGCCTTGTTGACATTGTAAATATTTGATAACTGTATCTTGGTAGACTAGTGGTAGACTAGGACACTGTAAATTAGATTAATTATTTAAAATTTTGGTCGGAGTCACCCTGGCAATGTTGAATATGCCTATAATTGGTCAGTTGTAACAGCACTAGCATTAATTAACCAAATTTTGTCTTTGCCACTTGACATAAAGTAAGAAAGTGACAAAATCTACGGTTAGGCTATCTGACACTTATCAGAAGGTGGTAATACAGGCGACCTTACATGCTACGGTCTGCGGTGAACTTGCGCGTTGTCATCATCGAAATAAATATATGGAAAAGGATAAGGTGACTGACTGACTGACTGACTGTAACACTCAGACCTGCACTGGACGGATCGGGCTGAAATTTTAAATACAGATAGCTATATCCGCATACACATATTACACATATATCCGCTTGCACATAGTTCGAAGAGCTGATGGTCGTTGGGGTCCCAAGGTGTTGGAGTGGCGACCCCGCACCGGGAAACGCAGTGTTAGCAGACCCCCCACCAGGTGGACCGACGACATCAAACGAGTCGCAGGGAGCCGCTGGATTCAAGCGTCGCAAGACCAAAGCCTGTGGAAGTCCATGCAGGAGACCTTTGTCCAGCAGTGGACGTCTATAGGTTGATAAAGAAGAAGAAGAAGAAGATATCCGCTTAGAAAGGAATATTGAAAATTCAACCCCTTAGGGGGTAATATGAGGGTTAAAAATATAAATCTTAACGTGAGCGAGGCAGCGGGTCTAAGTTGGTCTTCAATCAACGCCATAGCGAAGCGACCTGAAAACTTCTCTGACCGTCCCATACACACTACGACATGGGGGCGTTAGCAGATACACCTATACAGGTAGACCCTAACCTGACCCACTCACATTACGGCCTCCTCGTGTGCACGCCTTTCAATGCCTTTCAATGGCGAAGCAATGGCTGGGTCATGCGTCATGCTCGTGAACGGGTTCCACCGGCGGGAATGGGGCGACTTTATGTCTGCCCATCTTAAGATAGAAGTTAGTCGGTATGCATTTTTGGAACTGTATTCTAAATTTGTTTTGGAAAGAGCAACCGCCGAGTTTTTTCTGGTTCTTTACGGCAGGAAGGGCATTCCGAACCAGTGGTAGAGCCAGACGATTCAAAAGCACTTGTAAAAGTTTACTTGAATAATAGTAGATTATTAACCAAGGGGATAAAGCAGTGTCTTCTGTCGCGGGTGACGATTTAAATCGCGAGCGTAACGAAGGACTCGAGGTTTACTCCCGAGCGTAGCGAGGGTGTTAAAAACTTAAATCACGAGCGAAGCGAGGGATTTAAGACGAGTCCTGAGTGTAGCGAGGGATTTAAGTTCACCCAAGACTAAGACAGCTTTATCACCGAGGAAAATACTCTACTTTTCGTACCATTTGCGAAAAAATTAACACAATAATAATATGAGATACCTAAGCATTTATTAAAAATAATGACAATTAAATGTAAAAGTTAACATTCGAAACATTGGTCCAATTATTGATAGAGAGAGAGTTACATTTTTGTTTGGTACATTTATTGTTGATGAGTTGATTTGAGTGTTTCTCTGTTCTTGCTTGCGTCTGAGCATTTGCACTGATGGAATCCGACAATTCACTGTCACTGTCGCTTTGATTTAACATCGTAACGTATTTTTAAAACATTAATTTATTTATAAAAATAAATTAAAATAAACTTAACGTTTATGTATTAGAAGAAAACAAAAACGCGACAAATTCCTACACTAATATTTTTTGTCGGAAAAGCAAATGCATCAAGCTCATACGGCCTCTTCTAATAATCATAACTGCATAATAAATGCGTATTCCTTTTTCAAAAAGATGTATAGGTAATGCTTTATATACAAACTCAATGGTGTAAACACAGATGTAGTTCAGTATAAATTTCGGTAAGTATTCCAAATTTAAATCACATTCTCCCCCTAGAGGATGAAAGAAATTCAGTACAATTTTCTTTCCCTGTTTTTAACAGATTAGAAATGACTATTGTTATGTTCGCTTTTTGTGGCACAGAATGTCACTTTTTTGAGCAAGTGGTACGAAAAAAATATTTCTATTCTATTCTATTCTATTCTTTTTTTTAATTCGATGACAAGCTAGTCCTTGACTGCGATCTCACCTGATGGCTGATGGTAAGTTACGATGCAGTCTAAGATGGTAGCGGGCTAACTTGGAAGGGGTATGGCAGTGAACATTCAACCCATATACCCTAATTGGTTTCTACACGTCATCGTGCCGGAACGCTAAATCACTTGGCGGCACGTCTTTGACGGTAGGGTGGTAACTAGCCACGGCCAAAGCCTCCCACCAGACCAGACCAGAGACAATTCAGAAATTATAAATTCCCAAATTGCCCCCGACGGGAATCGAACCTGAGACCTCCCAGTTATAAGGCAACAGCGCTCACCACTGAGCCAGGGAGGTCGTCGAAATTCTGTGCCAGTCTCATCCAAGTGTTGCCTACGAGATTGATGGTCTAAGTCCTAAAAACATGCCCCACCCATCTCCACTTTGTCCTAGTAACATTCAAAACCTTCTATCAAACGCCAAACTTGCATGGTTTACTGACGCATGGTAAGGCATAATATCATAGTCATCATCATCAACGGGCGCAGGTCTCTTTTCAGAGAAGGGTTATAGGCCATAGTCCACCACGCTGGCCCAATGCGAATTGGCGGACTTCACACATCTTCGAGAAAATTATGAAGAACTCTCAGATGTGCAGGTTTCCTCACGATGTTTTCCTTCACCGTTGAAGCAAGTGATATTTAATTGCAAAAACGCACTTGACTCCGACAAGTCAGAGGTGCGTACCCGGGATTGAACCTGTGCCCCTCCGAATATGAGACCACAGTCCTAACCCCTAGGCTATCATTACTTCCATAGAGTAAGGATAGGTCGTATGAAGGTTGTATGTTTAGAACTCTAGAAGCTATGATTTTAATATAGGATCATTATGGGAAGGAATATCGTAGAGTCAGGGCGTGCAAGCGACGATCGGCGTATCCGACCAGACTTGTTGAGTCAACATGCCTTTTTAATGTGCTCACTCAAGGGCCGTCACTTTCAGTACATGTTATTAAGCGAAAAAAAGGTGAGACAGACTTTCTTACCGCGACGGCAGTTGGCACACTAAATTTTTCTTAAAATAGATTGCAATAAAATGGTCTACTTACAATTAATACGGAAATTAAGTAAGTGAAAAAATACTATCTATTGCGTAATAATACTAAACGATTTTGGCGGCTGATCTCAGTGTGTTGAGCTGACTGCTGGCCTTGCAACCTTCGTGAAACAATCTGGATTTTATTTATAAAGGAATTATAAAGCAACGGGACCCATAAGGTCCTCACACTATTAAATCTTGGTACACCAAGTTCTTGCCGGCTTTTCTCAGCAGAATCCGCTTTACGAACCGGAGCGGTGGTTGAGTCTTAAATTGTCATAAAAGCAACACAGGTTGGCTTACATGAATTAATCTTCTTCTTCTTCTTTATCAAACGATAGACGTCCACTGCTGGACAAAGGTAAGAGACTTGTTTGCATGGACTTCCACAGGCCTCAGTCTTGCACCGCCTGAATCCAGCGGCTCTCTGCGACTCGTTAAGATTCTTAGCACCCCCTGTCCCGCCATTACCCTGACCACTACCATGGTCAGGATTAGCGATGCCGCTGGGAACTAGGGGCCTTGGCTTTGTGACTAGCACAAGGCAAGGTTTTGCCCATAATGATCGTACCGGACAGGCGTGGTCATCGGTAGGTACATGAAATACGAGTAAATAATTTTGGATTTTTAGAATTTTATAATTCACTAGACGGTGATGCCCGCGACTTCATACGCGTTGATTAAGGTTTTTAAATTCCCGCGGGAACTTTGGTAATTTTCTGGGATAAAAAGTAGTCTATATTTTAATCCTAGGTATCAGCTATCTCCGTTCCAAATTTCAGCCAAATCGGTTCATTCGTTGTGTCCATAGAAAATTAATACGTTGTGGAGTGAAGGAGTAATAAACACCCATCCATCCATACATCTATCCTCATAAACTTTCGCATTTATGATATTAGTAGAAGTGGGATTAAACTGTAATTTTAATCAAGTAGCTGCCCGGAAGGAATGAATTTTGCCAGCCCTGCGGTAGGGAGAGATTATCGCTGAGCTTCGACCGAACTTGAGACCGGCGAGCTGTATCCGAAAGGTGTCTTTAAGCCTGAAACCCCTACCAACAGTGCGTGCTACATTTACTAAAATATTATTTACTGATGTGATTTTGTCCTCGTGGATTAAGGTTTTTTGACTAACGTGTGAGTTCTTTAATTTTCAGGTATGAAATGTAGCCTATGGGTGAAGTCACAATATTGCGGTGCGATGACGAAAAACGGCGCCGCATCGCACCGCTATCCTTTTAAAAATTCCCAAGATGATTTCCGACGTCGTAGATTTTTGGGAAGCGTCATTGCATCGCTGAGTTGTACGCCTCGCTTTACGTCTTCTTCTTCTTTATCAACCTATAGACGTCCACTGCTGGACAAAGGTCTCCTGCATGGACTTCCATAGGCTTCGGTCTTGCGCCGCTTGAATCCAGCGGCTCCCTGCGACTCGTTTGATGTCGTCGGTCCACCTGGTGGGGGTCTGCCAACACTGCGTTTCCCGGTGCGGGGTCGCCACTCCAACACCTTGGGACCCCAACGACCATCAGCTCTTCGAACTATGTGCCCCGCCCATTTCCACTTCAGTTACGCGACACGCTGAGCTATGTCGGTGACTTTGGTTCTCCTACGAATCTCCTCATTTCTAATTTGATCTCGCAGGGATATACCCAGCATAGCTCTCTCCATCGCTCGCTGAGTGACCCTGAGCCTTCTTATGAGGCCCATAGTTAGCGACCATGTCTCGGATCTGTAAGTCATCACTGGCAACACGCACTGTTCGAAGACTAAGAGTCTTCAGGCACTGAGGGATTTTGGACGAGAAGACATCGCTCGGAGCTTCCCGAACGCTGCCTTCACAAATTTTCGCATTTATAAAATATATTTGTAGGATTAATAGGATATGTAACAAACATCCATCCATCCATCCATCCATCCATCCATCCATTCTCAAAAACTATCGCATTTATAATATTTGCAGGATAAGTATGAAGAGTAACAAACAACCATCCATCCATCCATTCTTACAAACTTCCGCATTTATAATATTGCAGGATTAGTAGGAGGTAAGGAAAAGTAAAAAATACTCGCCTTAAACTCGATAGTAGAAGCAATTTCTCTGCCATCGGAAGCCTTTGAGTAGAAGATCCGATGCACTCACTGCCAAGCTCGTTAGCGTCCTCTATTTATCCCACCTTTATGGGCGCTCCTTTATGACTTTAGCCTGTTTATTTTTGGCTGCGAATGGACGTCTGCCACATAATGGTGTTTGAAAACGCCTTAGAGAAGATTAAATTAACAAAATTAAGTTGAAAAACTAAAACCTCGCGTACTCTGCTTAAACGTTGCCACATAAAAGCTTCCTCAATAAATAGAGAAAAACTAAATGCTACTAACGTTTAAAACCTTAATAATGTTAAAACGTGCGGACTGAAAACTGAAAGGTCGCAGGTTCGATCCCCACCCGTTGCACTATTGTCGTACCCACTCCTAGCACAAGCTTTCCGCTTATTTGGAGAGGAGAGGAGAATATTACTCAAGTTCAACTTGGTCCTTTAAAAAAAATGGGTTATTGGTGTTTAGTGACTTATGATGAGAGAGCGTTCAGTAAGGCTGGCACCACATCTGTGCGCATCGATTCGCATTTTATCCATACAAAACGGTAATTTTTCATAGTGTCGTGCACGCTTCGAAAACCCGAATTTATGCGTACACTTTATGTCTGCCCATCTTAAGATATATTGCATTGTTAGTAGGTATGCATTTTTGGAAATTCCCTCATTGTGGAAACACTGCATATAATATGGCATAGTATTTATTAGGTATTGTTTTGTAAACTTGTTTTGAAAAGAGCAACCGCCAAGTTGCTTGCTGGTTCTTCTCGGCAGGAAGGGCATTCCGAACCAGTGGTAGAGTCTGACGATTCAAAAGCACTTGTAAAAAGTTTATTTGAATAAAAAAAGTGTGTGTGTCAGCTCCGACGCACGACTGGAGTTTACTCCTTAAATACGATTGTCTAAACATCGGTCGTAATGCATTCGCGGCGCTCGCTGCGTCTCGGCGCCGCTCGGACCCGATCGGTACGCGCTCGGCTTCCCTCGGAAAGCTCTTTCGCATTCGGACCATAGAAAAACCAACCTTATTTACTCAAAGTTAGGGTAGAAATTTGCATCGTTGTGAAAAACGTAACGAGGTCATTCATAAGTAGATTTTACTCCTCGAATTTTTCTCATATCGGGCGCCTCATATATGAAAATCGATTCTTAAGGAGTAAACTCCAAAAATATTTCTATTCTATTCTATGAAAAATGTCAGTTTTGTATGGACAAAATGCGAATCGATGCGCACAGAATATGTGGTTCCAGCCTAAGGGTGTTTTTCCACAAGCCACCGCACGACACGATAAATTGCGGTGACGATCCCGAGCGCCATATATTTCTATGGACCGTTTACTCATTCAACGACACCGCACAAAAATAGAAATACACGGCGCTCGAAGTCGTCACCGCAATTTATCGTGCCGTGCGGTGGCCGCGCAAAAACGGGGTAAATGCCTGCCAAAACTGCAGCATGCAGCAGCTGATGCTCGCGACTTCATCCGCGTGGACTTAGTTTTTAAAATCCCTCGGGAACTCTTTGATTTTCTGGGATAAAAAGTAGCCTATATCCTCCAGGTCCTCAACTATACCCATACAAAAAATCACGTAGATTCGTAGCCCTGTTGTGGCGTGATTGAAGGACAAACCAACAAACCAACAAACCAACAAACAAACACACTTTCGCATTTATAATATTAGTAAGGATTAAAGTGTTAACCTACACTTAAGGAAATATCCGAATAAATTTTAAAATACATATATCAAAAATTCCGATGCTGGAGGGCTTAAAAGCAATGTGGCATCTCTAGTTCCTAAAGAGCTCCATTGTAACAATATGGGATCTTGGAAAAAAGTAGATCAACAGCTCTGTAACGTGTTGCTACTAGATGTCATTAGCAGTTGCTTAAACTGATTGAAAAAGTAGATACATATCACTAATTTCGATGCTGACGTGGAGTTCGTTGGAGGTGTAAAGCCAACACACTCGGGCGCGATTCCCAAGAGATGTGGCTTCGAATCCCGCCAGCCTCGGAATTTTTGATATGTAAAACGTTCTCAACCTCGGAGGTTGGACTTATTGGGAACTCTCGATGCGCGAGTTCAACTCGCACTTGGCCGGATTTCTAATTCTAACCTGTGAGTATAAAGATACGTACACAAAATAACTAAACAAAACCATAATTGACTTTTGACAATAAAAGCTACAGACGCGTGTAACGACCACTCAAACTGCCCCTAAACATTGTGTCCACTGTGCCCCTGTAACAGGCCCATAAACCATTCTTACATATCCATTTACACTTCACACCCATCTTATTACGACCCACGAAAGTCCATTTTCAAGCAAACTAAATGTGTCAATAACTTTGTCCTATACTGTTAGAACACACCTAATATTGCAGTCGGAAATAATCTAGTGCGAGTATTTTCGACCTTATACCCTGACATTAAGAGTGTTGATTGTGAAAAATGGGTGAATTACTGTTGGTAGTCGTAAAGACTTTGGACCGTACATCTGGTCATTATTATAGAGGGGTAGGTTACTGCTCGATTAATTTGCTAATTGCAAGTATTGTAATGAAAATAGTAATAAATTACCGCAAATATAAAAAAACTTTGCCGGTGCTAAACTAATTTTCACAAGAGTGCCTTATACCATAAATATGGAGTGTGTTTCATAGAAAATGACAAAAATAACCAGAGCCTGGTAATTTGACCCTATTTATAATGTTAGTAATTAAGCAGTTAAGCATAATATCTGTTCACTAAATTATGTTTTTATAAATACATAATATATTTATCATCATCATCATCAGCCAATTTACATCCACTGTTTTGAAGGGTAGGCCGTAAAAGAAAATGAGTTTCAAAAGAATGAACTGGATATTTTATTGAGAGCACAGAAACACATTAGCCAGTGGTCAGTCGTAGGTGGTCGTAGGCCAAAGAGAAAGTAGAAACTTGATTTGAAGTTCAAAAATATCTAATAACCACAGACAAACCACCGTACTTTATAATTCGTTTATAAATCCAACATATTTGACATAGGCCAATATTATGTAGCGCAAAAGTCGCTATTGTCTACATTTTGCATCCAATCGATGCCTGTAGACCACTTTCCGGATATCATAGCTCCATCAACGGCTCACTACTGAGCGCAGGTCTCCTCTCAGAGAAGGGTTATAGGCCATAGTCCACCACGCTGGCCCAATGCGAATTGGCGGACCTCACACACCTTCGAGAACATTATAGAGAACTCTCAGATGTGCAGGTTTCCTCACGATGTTTTCCTTCACCGTTGAAGCAAGTGATATTTAATTGCTTAAACGCACATGACTCCGAATAGTCAGAGGTACCCGGGATCGAACCTGCGATCCCCCGAATAGGAGACCACAGTCCTAACCACTAGGCTATCACTACTCCAATTTTATTAGTAGTGTACCTATTATATATTCACCAACTACTCAGCTCGTTCGTTGTTTGAACCACCTAACATGAAACAACATCGCCGCGCCTCGCCGGAGCGAGTGGGAGCCAATAAAGCATTAACAATGTGGCCCTTAAGCCAAACGCGGCTCCAACTTGCGAGCTTGCTTACTACAGCTTACACTGGCACCGATGTGGCTTGCCTGGAATAGACACAGGTGAGCTTTCAAACGTGTAAACTGCGTAGACGTGTGTGTCACGTGCGCTGTCGAAGTAATGCATGTGTTAGCAAGCGATAGGAATATCTTGGACCATAAATATAGTATTCCTTACTACTGCATAAGGACTGACCTTGATCCGAATCTTACTGTGTTACAGAAAAATGGGCTTCAGAGATTAATAAAACTATTAAGAGTACACTTGGATTATTTTGTATGCGCAGGCTATACGTGCGTTTCACGAACGCCCTAATAAAAAAACTCATTCTAACAATATCACCCGCACATTAATGGTGCCAAATTGTAAAACTTTTTGCTGACAATCATTTTGTAGCTTATTTATTTAACAAAATACTGACTTTAAAACATTTTGCTATTTATTTGAAAAAATTGTTTTTGAAAAATTTTGATTGTGTTGTGTAGTGAATATGACTAAGTGCTGATTTCAACAACGTCGATTGACGTTTAACCAAGGAATAAATTGAGCATTATGACAGTTTTTGGACTAAAAAATCTGCCAAAATATCAAAACGCTCGGATAAGACTTATTTTACGTTCGTGAAGGTAATAAACCGGACCCTGAAGAGTTATAATTTTATCCCCGTTCCTCAGTATTTAATTTATTTAGATTGTATGGTTTTGTTGACAATTATGATTCGTGAGGCTTGTTTTATTATTCCCCAAAATAAAAATTAAATCGTTGACTCTTCCAGCGGTTGTAGAGCTTAGCAGTTAAACCCGTAGCCGTCAAAGCAAACTGAGTGAAAATATTCTCTCAGCGAGGAAAGCGCTTAAATCGAATGGAGGTGATGAGGTTTTAATCGAAATTCAATACTAGACGCATTTTAAGCCTTTTACTTGTTTTTATAGAAGCAAATACCGTTAAAACGATACTTACGGCGTTACGAAAGAAGTTATTGAGTAGGTCTTAGGAGTAGGTACTCGTAAATACCTAGTTGTTTTTTTTACAAATTCACTCACACTATTTGTTTCTAATAGTTTTCAAAACTTGCTTTACGTCATGGGTTTATTTAAGTATTTGTGATAAAAGCAAAGCCAGCTAAGCTAAGCTGCTAAGCTCAGCTTATACCTTACTCGGCCGACCCAGAAAGTTCCCGAAGTACCTTATTCGGTCGAGCTAAAAAGTCCCAGAAGTACCTTATTCGGTCGAGCCAAAAAGTCCCCGAAGTACCTTATTCGGTCGAGCCAAAGATGCCCCGAAGTCCCCGAAGTACCTTATTCGGTCGAGCCAAAGAATCCCTGAAGTCCCTGAAGTACTTTATTCGATCGAGCCAAAGAGTCCCCGAAATACCCAAGAAGTCCCCGAAGTCCCCGGCAGGAGAAATACCCGAAAGCGACCATTTTCGGCCAAGTAGGCGAGTTTATTTAAAAATTATTAAATAGTTCATCAAATTTTATGACTACTGTAGTTGACTATATATACGGTAATAGCTTTTGCCTGCGACTTTGTCCGCGTTGAGTTAGATTTTTAAAAATCCCGAAGAAACCCTCAGTTTTTCAACAATTAAAAATAGCCTATGTAACTCTCCAGGTTCTCAACAACACCATTACCCATGTACCTAATTTAAAATCCGTAGCTCTGTCGCAGCGTGATTGAAGGACAAACCAACAAGCAAACACTTTCACATTTAATATTATAAGTAAGATATATTTACCAGGGTAACATAACTACATGGAAAGTCACCGAAGCATGGCCACAGTAAACGGGTTCATTAGGCACTGTCGTTTGCGCGCTACATTCGTTAGTGTCATCACATCCCCGAACTACTGGGACTTCTTAAATAGAGGGGAAATAACTGAGCTGGAGTTCTTGCACACTGTGAAAAAATCCGTTTGTCTGCCCTGTCTATCCGTCTATTTTCAAAGCGTATTATTTTTAGCGTATTAGTTTTATTATCGTGGAAAATTACAGTGACGCCTCCAGTAATTAGTATCCAGTAAGTAGTAATTAACACTATCCCACAACCTGAGCATGTTTGTGGTGCACTTTACTGAAAAAATATCACGCCTATAGATGTGTGCTTTAACATAGTAATTCAATTTCATATTTCATGTGTTATTTGTCAAAAAATATAATTTTATAACCATAAAAAAAATGAACATTAACAATTTTGTATTCATTGGATAGAATGTTATTGTACTACTAACGCCATCTGTTAGAAAACTAAAGAGCTAATCATCGCTGCAACAGAACTTAAAACTCCCCGTAAGAAAAACTACGCCAGCCCTCACAAAGCTCAGCTTATTGCTAGTAGTATACTATATTACAAAACACAACTGCTCATCTGGCAAGCTGTTCATCTAGTCATTAATATAATCCTTAAAAGGTACGGAACTCCGGAACCATCATGCGCAAGTATGAGTCGCATTTGGCTGTATTTTTTTTACTTTTTTAACCCCCGACAAGAAAATAGGGTTGTTATTAAGTTTTGTATCTGTGTATTTGTGTCTGTCTGTTTCTTCGTAGCAGCCTACCCAATGGACCAATTTTGACGCGATTTTCCTGTTTGAAAGCTAACGTAATCGAGGCGGATCTTATAATTTATGAAGATCTGCTCAGGCGTTTGAAGATCATCAGCTCCTTTCCTACTTGATTAAACGGATTTAGAAGCGTTCTCTGGTGCTTTTGATTTGAAATTTGGTGTAATATTACTTCGGATTATTTTCAAGGCAGTGCAACCTTGAGCTGATGCTGCAGCATCAAGTAGTCTGCGGGATGCCAACTTACAGCAGTTAAAGTGTGTTTGGGTTCATTAGAATGGTTTCAATGAGAAGGTGTTAGATAGATAATGAAGGAGGAGGAGGATCTGATGATGGAGCAGAAAATTGGGTAACGAGATGTCAGGTTTAACAGACATAGTCCGGCCATAGATTCGCATGTCGGGGGTGTTTTAAATTTTCAATTTACACTTGATCCTTTCACAAATTCATAACTCGATCACAAACTTTATTGTTTGGACAGGACGATGTCTATCGGATCAACTACTAAGAGATAAAAAGTCGTGTGGTGTCGTGGGACACCAGATAGGAACGAAGTTATTATTATAAAAATATTAATTTCAAGTTCTATTCGAGGTATAAAGAAAATAATTATTCGGGTATACATTTTTTATCATGATTTTTTATCGATAAAAATCAAAATAACCCCAGGGAAGCCTAAATATCGATTTTATAAAATATTAAAATTAATAAAATAATTTTACAAAATAAAGTAGAAAATTCAGTCTGTCGAGCTGGGATTCGAACCATCGACCTTTATGCGACTGTAGAAACCACAAGGCTACGGAGATCTAATATTGTAGTGTTAAATTATTGAACACAATGCCAAATTCACATTCAAAAAGTGTCGGTTTCAAAAAAGTGTCGGTTTCAAAAAAGTGTCGGTTCAATTTAGTCTTAATTTTTTCCGTCTTGCCCCCTTTCGCATCGCGCGATAAGGAACTACGTTCCAAAAAGTGTGTAGCGAACCTAAAACACAATTCTATAAGGAAACATAAAAAATATTACGAACCGCAAATAAAAACTAATGCTGCATGCAAGTTGCGATTATGTTGATTACTACGAGAAGTTCCTATAACATTACACAGAACTACGGTGACAAAAACTTTTATTAACGTCGAAGGGAATCCCATATCACAGTAAGCGACTTTATCCGCTAATCAAACCTATTTTTAACCGACTTCAAAAAAAGGAGTTTACTAGTTCGGTACGTAATGTATGTAATATTATTGGAATTGCAAAATACTCACAATAATATGATAATCTATTTTAGGCCTAGCGCAAACATACAACTTTTAGTTGAACAACTATTTAGTTGTGTTTCATAAGTTTATGGGAATGTACTGCGATTATAGAATGTGCGCAAACTATCAACACGATAGATGCTCGACAAAAAAATCAAAAAGCCTTATCGATTTGCTTTTGATTATAGTTTAGTTGTGTGGAATTCACGAAAAGTACACAACTCGACTAAACAGTTTAGTCGATGTAAAAGTTGTATGTATGCGCCTTACGAGACTTCCAAACAAATATATAAAACTAGCTGATGCCCGCGACTTCGTCCGCATGGATTTAGTTTTTAAAAATCCCGCGGGAACTCTTTCATTATCCGAGATAAAAAGTAGCTCTCCCGGTCTGAGGAACCACTACTACATCCATTACTATACCCATGCAAAAAATCGCATCAATCCGCTGTTCTGTTGCGACGTGATTGAAGGACAAACCAACAAACAAACACACTTTCGCATTTATAATATCAGTAATGCTTTATTATAACACTTTTTATAATTGTCAAATTTTTTACAACCAAAGACAAAATTACGTTTAGCTGTCATTTACGTTTTGTTATTCCACTGTCATTTGCGTTTTGTTATTCCATGTCAGATGCGTTTTTGTTATACCACGTTTTATAGTGACTTGACGGAAACGCGGTCGAACGGGATAAAAAGTATCCTATGTCCGTCTCCTGGTTCTAAGCTACCTCTCCACCAATTTTCAGCCAAATCGGTTCATCCGTTCTTGAGTTATAAATAGTGTAACTAACACCACTTTCTTTTATATAGATATAGAATATGTAGATATATAGATATAGATATAGATTTTATAGGTGGATGTATGTACTCGTATGTAGGTATACGTATGTATGTGTGTTTGTATGTTTGTCCACGCATTTCTCCGAAACTGTTATCGGATTGTGATCATTCTTTTTTTATTTTTATTATTTTCTTATATTATTTACATTTAACTCATTAAGGAACAGTAAAGCTTCCACCAAAACCGGTTCAGTAGTCGTTTCTAAGATCGGACACTTCCCTTTTCAGTTATTCGGTCATTAATGCAGAGTCACCACTCCAGCACCTTGGGACTTTAACGTCCATTGCTTCTTTGAACCACGTGACCACTGCCACTTCCATTGACACCATTGAGAGTCGTTCTTCTTTATCAACAGATTGATGTCCACCGCTGGACAAAGGTCTCTGGCATGGACTCCCAGGTGTCGGTCTTGCACCGCCTATATTCAATATCATTTGATTATATCTCGACGTGAGACGCATTAGGTCTGATATGGAATTTCACAAGTTTAGAGGAGAGCCAAAAGAAAGAAATTGACAAAATCGTGTCAAAACTTTTGTTTATTATCGAATAGGCTAACTAAAATAGTATAATGTTTTAGATAAGTCGTGTACCTTTGTATCAGTACAGTAATAAAACCAGTCACAGTAAAATAATAATATTTTATTCATCAAAAACTACTATTTTGGTGACATCCAACCTTATGCTTGTACAAAGTTATTAAACGACTAATCCTTATAATTCTATTTACTGATCCAACTTTATGTCTGCAATTTTTTAGTAAATTCAATGCGTATTGTAAGCTTTTTTAAAACATGTAACGTTATGTTTGACCAAAAAATTCTTTTCAAAAAACCGACTTCTAACGCCACTACAAAGTATAAAAATAATTTTAGTTTGTCCACGTTTGTTGAAGTCGGGCGGGCCTATATACAAACTATGAAACCGATGCGCGACGCTACAGAATATGATAGACTCGTTTGTAGAAGTCGAGCGAGCATCGCGAGTCGGTTTCATAGTTTGTATTTTAGGCCCGCCCGACTTCAACAAACGTGGACAAACTAAAATTATTTTTATACTTTGTAGTGGCGTTAGAAGTCGGTTTTTTGAAAAGAATTTTTGTTTTAAGCTTTTAAGTGTAGTATCCTATGATTGAGGAGCTAGGACCTGGAGCTCCATGATGTAGTCCATACTTGTTACCTACAATATCAATTCGTAATCGAAATTTCCTAAATCGCCATAGTTTTAGCCTGCAGCATCAGGCTTGAGGAGTTGAAGGTTAAAATTTTTATGGGACCATTTCGCAAACATCCTCTGTCGATTAAAAAAAAATCACGCGAATCGGTCCAGTAATCCCGGAGAAATCGGTGGACATACATAGAAAAAAAAAAAGAAAAAAAAAAAAAAAAAGATACCGGCCGAATTGAGAACCTCCTCCTTTTTGGAAGTCGGTTAAAAATAGAAATTTAGTTACGTCCGATCTTGTTATATATCTAGTTATGAGGCATTGAAATGAATTATTATTAAGTACATAAGGTCGGAGTTAATAAAATAAAATTAAAAAAATAATAAAAACTAAAACATTATGACTTTCAAAATTATTTTTTAACTAAAAAAGAAAATGGAAACATTATTAAAATTAATTATTATTAAATTTAATCATCTTCAGGAAAATCTGCCTGACTCTCGGAATGTTTTAAATTTTTATAATATGTATGGAATTCCTGTGGAATCCATTGTAAAAGACTCATCAAATCATTGTATTTTGCCGTTAATATGGGCTTTTCAGTTTGACTTACACTAGGTAAATGTTCAGGGAACTGAATTCGCTTAGAAGCATTTCGGATGAAAGATATTTCGGTAAATTCTTCTACAAATGTATTTTTATAAAATAATATTCCGGGCTGGTCTTGTTTAATCTGAAGCCAAACACATTCTGACATTTTAAAATCTTTACCATCTTTATTCTTCTTTCTGGAAACAAAAGGAACATTTTTCTTATATAAAGACGTAATGTCTTTAAAATTATGAAGCTGCATATCATAGACGTTAAAAGTTCTTCTTCCTCCACAAGTTCGAATAAACTGAGACCAGTCTCGGGGTATCGTAATCTGCATTGTTTTCAATTGTTTTTTCTTTTTTTCGATTTGTGAGTGTATTTGATCGACTTCCATGTGTGTATAACCCTTCAGCATAAATTTATGGTTTATTATTTTCAGCTGGGGATGTTTGTGCAATATCCACATGTAAGCCATAACGACCATCATATTTCGGTTTTGGCCTGCACAGTTATCAGACCACAGAGTTAATTCTCTCACGTTAGTAAGATTTTCAACATTTTTCTTCAACCCATCGAATCAGGCAAGAAGCTATTTCGTTTCCTCCTCTGCCACCTATATTTTCAGACCATAACATGTTTGCAGCTCTATTAGCTGTAGAATCAAATATTGTCAAATTTAATGTCCAAAGCTTTCGTAGATAAAAAGATTTACTATTAGTTAAATTCGGTGTAGCCAAACACTTCTGCAAATCAAACATCAATACTTTTTTTATCACCTGAACTTGATTCTGCTTCTTTTTTGTCATGTCTCTTCAAGTCATATCTTTCTTCAGCAGTCTTAGCATGAATTTCCTTTTCTTTTTCTATATTATTTTTCAGCTCTTCATCCACAACATCTAATAGCTTTCTCTCAAATGCATCGCAATCATCACAAGTGTCGACCGACGGTAGTTTGAAGCTTAAATTGAAGTTGGTGTTGAAAATGTTTCGGTACAACCATTCTTTGGCTACCAAATTCGGAGGGATCTCTGTAGATTCCATCCTCTCCTTATACTGTTTATACATAGTAGGGATATTCAAGTCCGGTCCCAAAAATTTTCGTCCGCTCTTTTGTCGTGAATAATGACTCTCATAACATGGATATAAGTTAATATGATCTATCACTGATTGTACTACCACATCTGATGTTTTATTACCAGGAATATGCTTTCCCCTCTGATCTGGAGCTACCAACCCTCCACCGAGCTGTTTCTCCAAACTCACCTTAACAAACTTTTCTCCTATAGATAGCGTGTTAAGAAACATATTCCGGCATATTTTTTCGCTCTTAGAATTGACAATAAGTCTATATTCGTATGTAAACTTTCTTCGGTCAGTGTCTAAGTTTCCATCTGTTCTCATTGTGCGTTTTAGTTTTTTTGTGACGTTAGAGGCTATAAACTGGCGACGTTGGTCCCAACTGGTACATTTTTTCCAAAATTCATTAAATATTTGTATTCTTGTTTCATTAATCACTTTCTCATAACATTTAAATTTACACGTACATGGAGGTTTCAGCCCAAGACCGTCTATTTCAGGGTTTTTTTTTGCAACAGTTGAATGATAGGGAAAACCTTTTAGCCTCGAAATTTTAGCCGCAACTCTTTTCCATTTAGTTACGTTTTTAACTTTCTTTCTTGTGTTAGATTTTGAAGGGGCTGCTGTAACGATCTGCTGTATGTCTTCATTATTCCTTATTTGTTGGTCATCTGGTATATAAACATTCCCATTCATATCTGCAGTCAGAATTCCGTTCGAGTTAATTACTGTATCTTCATTCATAGTAGCATCAGAAATATTAACACGTTCATCAAAATGGGGTACAATTAAAAAGCCTGTAGTATGGTCTCTGTCTGTTAAATTACGGTTTCCGAGGTGATCATTCTTATTAGCAGATGTACTCGCCCGTACTTGAATCATCATCATATTATTGGAATTCGCACTTTTAGGACTACCTTGATCAAATACCAAAGATTCATTAAAGTTATCTACCGAAGAATAAACAGTAGGGATTATATTTTGCGGAGTCATTGTAGCAAAGAAACGGTCGTCAATATTTGCCACCTCAGCTTGACTTTCAGGCGATTTTTCTGAAAAAGAAAGCTTTCTTTTCACCTTTAAATACCTCGATGGAACTAAGACTTTTTCTGGCGAATCACTGACTTAGCTGCCATCCGAAAGATCTTTATGTGGTTCGTAAGTCTTGTCTTTAACGCTATCATCACTATCATAATCGGAAAATTCTTGGCCAGGATCTGTAACATAATATTTTTCTACGTAAGTACAATCAATGTTTTCAACATAAATTAAGTTTAAATAATGAAAATATTTATTTTTATTTCTGTAGGGATAGTGTAAGTAGGTACAATTAGTTATCATAAGTACTGCACTTTTATGATCCGGGGCTTCACTCGCATCTAGTATAAATACAACTTATGTCCTCCCCGGGTTCTAAAGTATCCCTTTACAAAATTTCGTGACAATCCGTTCAGCTTACATTCATAAAACAACAAGTAGATAAGTAAAAGAATTTACCTAAACAAGCACTTTCAAATATACGCGCATTTACTTCATGTCTTGTCTTCTCATGACAATAATTATTACTTGGCCCAGCAATTGGATTCTCGTATAGATTTCGTATGTCGTCCTCTATAAAAACAAAACAATTTGATTATAATTTATATACCTACTTATACCGATTTGCTTCCAAAATGAGTAGGAATGAAAGTAATCAACTTACCGGCCACTAAAGCACCTGTTTCGCTAGCTTTAGCTTTGTTACTACGGGATTTAATCAAATTTCGAAGATTGGCTAGTTTGCGTCGTTTATTGAGTAATTGGGTGAATATATTAACATCCTGCCAAAAAAACAAAGTAGATACACTTAAGTAAGTTCACAACATATTAATTAAATAAGTAATTTATCCGATAAAATATCACTAATCCACACTAAACGACTTGACAATATAAAATCAGCTATTTAGTAGGTACCTATGTATAGGTTTTGTACTCACCTGATCTTCGCCATCCATTGCTAAGTATATTATTAGGTACTTCAAAAATCCTTCAATAATCACCACTAACTCACCCACAAGCAATTAAATAAATCAGAAGTAATTAAATTCACTAATAATTCGGCACAAATAACGATTCGCGCGCGAATAACTTGTAAATGTAAACAAACAGCACGCGTCACGCGCTCGGTGCTGTGTGCTGATAGGTCAAGCCACCGTGGCGCCAAAAACGGCCGAGTGACCGGCGATAATGTCCGATGTCATTCTATCGCGTCGGTGTGCGGTCGCAAAGTCAATGGAATAGTGTTTCTTCTTCACATAGGCATTTCTGTACAACGATGAAGTAGCACTTTTTAAAGGCATAAGGGCTAATTATGTTTATAGACCTTAACCAAACAAAACAAATTTTCGAGGCATAACACTATATCTCAAGGTACGATATCTAATTATTTAATTTCAAGAGGCATAAAGTTCTATCTGACAATACGTATTATTTTTACCAACAATCCTTGTAGGATAAAGTCGAATGACAAAATATTCCCTTCCTTACGCGTAAAACAATTTAAAAGCATAAAAGCTGAAGTCAATGTTCGACCATCTAATTAAATCAAAATTTTAAGCATAAATACTGTTGTTGCTATCAAACATTATTCCACGATATAAATTTAAAAAATCGACAGAATCGACCTTATGCATCTGTATATTATCAGAACAAAAAGAGATAGAATTATGATTGTTATATGATTAGAAAGAGCGCGAGATAATGGTTTCAGCTGACTATTTAAGTTATTTTGCTCTGATCTCGACATTCGACCTTATGCGTCTCAGGTCGAGATATTTAAACACGTTTTCAAACCTGAGAGTTCTTCATGTTCTCAAAGGTGTGTGAAGTCTGCCAATTTGCATTGGGCCGGCGTGGTGGACTATAGCCTATAATAACCCTTCTCTGAGAGGAGACCTGCGCTCAGTAGTGAGCCGTTGATGGGTTGCTGATGATGACGATGATGATGTTTTTAGAAAAAGCCGGCTTCAAACGCCCGCACCTCTACAAAGTATATAATTTATTGTAGATTTTTTAAAAACCGCTCAACCGATTTCGATTAAATTTAAATGTGACCACATGGGAAGTATATATACCCTTTCAAACAAAAAGGAAAACCCTTTTACAAAAAACGATAATATCCAAAAAAAAAATGTTTGCATTCATACAGTACTAAAGATTTTTCATTAAATATTTAGTGGAGGCGTACGAGATACATTGTTTCCGGCGCAGTGCAAACATGTCTGCATTTCCGGTTCAATATGAATAAAAATGCGAATTGTATACACGCGAGTTAAATACAGATTTCGAAATGACGCCAAAACTTCGCAGTTAATTAAAAATATAACATAGGTACTAGCTTTAGCCTGCAACTTTGTTCGCGCGTAATTAGGCATTTACCACTGTTTTTCCAGGATTAAAGGTATATATGAATCTCACGGTGGTATGAGGAATTGGGGAGGGGGGTTACTATTATTAGCCGTCGATCCTCGATGCTGTCCAATGGGATTGTGAGAATGACGGAATTGAGAATCCATACTATCCTTACTTACTTATAAATGTGAAGGTGTGTTTATTTGTTGGTTTGTCCTTCAATCACGCTGCAACAGAGCTGCAGATTGACATGATTTTTTGCATGGGTATACTTAAAGACTTGGAGAGTGAAATAGGCTACTATAGGCCAGGAAAATCTAAGATTTCCGGGATTTTAAAAACAAAATTGCGTGCGAAGTAGCGAGCATCAGCTAGTAGACACTATAAAAAAGCCTCTATGGCTGAGTATTATGGTCTGTGATTGTAATAAAGGTGTTTTCGTTTGTTCGTCACTCCCAATGCGATATAAAAATATAATCAGTCCCAATGAGATAAAAATATATGAAAAAGTTATAAAGTAATATAAAAACTTACTTAATCAATCCAAAGTCGTAAGTAATATATATTTTACCTGTATAGTAAGCTAAGTAATTTCAACAAACTTGTACTTAACTAAGACAATAATACGTTACGTCAGATAATAAATGTTTTATGGGCATCACTTCGGAGACTGCTATAATATTTTCTTTGTGATAAGTGTGGATTTATTATATTAATTATTTATTTATTATCAAGTCAAGAAAAAAATCTTCTTCACTTTAAAAAAGGAGGAGGTTATCAATTCGACGTGTATTGTTTTTAAATTTTTCCAAGCTTTAATTTAACTTGCAATGTTTGTAAGTATGTATGTTTAGGTCAAATCTTGCAAGATGAATTAGAACCACTTCCCGCTTTCCGATTGAGCTGAAATTTTGTATGTATATGTAAATCGGATGACAATGCAATATTATTGGGACAAGGAGTTAATCTGATGATGGAGACGAAAGATGGCTATCGGAACTCTGTTATTAACCGACGTAAAACAATTGAGTTTGGGCTCGTTTGATTCGTACACTTGACAAGTACTTTGATCCTAGATGAATCCATGATGATTTAGTCAGCTACTAAAAGCTTGTTCTTAAAAATAAATTTTTTAATATATACTTGTTTATTTGAAAGGGCATGTACATATTCTGTGGAAATTTAAAGTATCTGAAGTTCAAGTAGACAGCAGAGGCTTAGTAAGAGAGTACAGTTGACACCTTTTGGGTACGATACCTAGAGTAGTACCTAGTATCTACGCTTGTCTAGATCGAACAACTTTTGAGTGTGAACTAGGAAACACCGAGTTAAAGCCAGTTTATAAAACCAAGTTAAGAGTGGGTGTACGTTTGTTAACAGCAAACAGATTTGATTTTTACAGTAATAGATCAAGTTTCAACTATCCGAAAAAAAAACACGCAAAAATTACATCATACTGCCAAGGGACGTGCTTGGCAAAAACATAAAATGATGAAATTTGTTCGATAATAAAAAATCGCGAAGTTAAACTAGCGGCACGTTATGATGGCCGGTTTGACACATTACAATAGTGATGTGGAATGTCAATTTATTCTCGAACAAAAAACAATTAAGTTTTGTTTTTGTACCTGATTAAATAGGTTTAATAAAACAAAAATGTATATGTTTATTTAATTTATTTGAACGAACTGAATATTTGAATGAAAATGAATATACACACTTTATATGCACACAAGAAACATATGAATACAAAAGATACCAAAAAAGGTGCCACAAAAGGCCATAATTAATCAGATTCGTCCATACTACTATTTTCACTGTCGTCACTGCTATCATCACCTACATTAATAATTATATGTTCGTTTTATATAATATTATCTATTTTCACATCTCTTTCATAATCTTCCCTTATTAATTTAACAGTTCTATTCACAACCTTTTCCCAGTCTCCTTTAGTCACATGTTCACAAGCTTCTTCTAATAATTTTAGCATTTTTTTTGTGGTAAATGGGGGTTCTGTATTGTGTCTTGCAGCATATCCCTTAATTTGAGCCCACACCAACTCAATCGCATTATACTCACAATGGTAAGGCGGTAACCGTATAACTCTGTGCCCATGTTCTAATGCTATTTCGTCAATGACGTATCGGATCTTGGTTGGTTTGTTTTCTTTTAAAAGACGTACTAATTCCGCTTTTAACATATTCATGTTTGCATCTACGCCATTTTTACGAAGCCATGCGACGATATCAGCTTTCTTTTGGGATTGGGCAGGTGGCTTGTCAATTTGCATCGAGTGGTATGGGGCGTTGTCCATAATTATAATAGATGGTTCAGGGAGGCTACACAACATTTAGGTAAACCATTCAGTAAACTTTTCTCCATTCATGTCTTCATGATAGTCTCCAGTGGTTTTTGACGCAAAAGCCATGAGAGAACCTTCGACAAACCCGTTGATGGTTCCGGCGTGACAAATTATAAGTCGCGATCCTTTTCCTACAGGAACTTTGGAAGTAGATGCTGCTGTGTCATCGTTCCAAGAACGGCCTACAGTATGGTTAGCATTAAGCCATGTTTCATCCAAGAACACAACATTTTGCCAATTTTTGATTTCTTTCACTTGCCGTAAAAAAGTATACCTTGCCATCGCTATATCAAATCTTTCCATCAATATTTTGCGTTTGTTACATTTTTTGTATCGAAATCCAATGGTCTTCAAAATCTTCGTTAAAGAACTTTCCCCACCGAAGAATAATCCAGCTTCCTTCAGTGAATGCACCAACTTTTTTCTTGTTGGATACTCCTTCTGTAAATAGTAGCCGTAAACATGTCTTCGGATAGCATCGGCATCAAAGCTATCGATGCCTACGACTGGTTTTGCTCGTTTTCTCTTTTTTGGTGTGTGAAGTTTATTTTCTTCTGTGCCAGTCTCGCCATATTTTTTTTTAGTTATCCGTCTAACAGTTCGTTGTCCAATATTAAGCGCATCAGCTACGCGTTCAACCACTGACGTTATAGGTAAAATTGGCCCTCCATTTTGAGCTTCACGATCGAAATAGTTACGAAGGCGTATTACGAACTCACGTGTCTGACTATTTAGAACAGTTCTCTGCGTACGTTCGGTCATATCGACGAAATCCACAACAAAGGGCTTGAACAGAGTCCAAATTAACGAGCAAGGGTCAACAGTAATGCAGTATCAATATTTGAAATCCAAAGCCAGGTCAAAACTATATCACAATCGCATTGCACTGACAGTTTATACTTTTCGAAGCAACGTCAATTCGAAACTGCTTTGTTTTGCATTGAGCATTGACGCGAGTTTGCCGGAGGTAGTAGTTGTGCTAGCCAGCGATCCTATGTGACGATCGTATTAGATTCCATTTTTAAAAATTTTCAATTTAGAAAACCAAATGCCGAGTTGTGGTATATATCATATAAAAATAAAATTTTTACCTTTTGTATGAAACAGCTGATATTTTTTTGCGATTTCAGAGGTTTGTCCACATAGTGAAAATTGTTCATATTCACAAGTACATTCACCCCTTAAATGGTGCAAACTGATTTTTCTACACTTGTATACATTTTAGAAATCAATTTAATAAATAAATTTTGAGTCCTAAACCTAAAACTACATTCGATAAAATTTATGAATCTCTGCACATCACTATCGTCAATAAAGTAATACAATTATTTCCTTCAAAGTCGTTATCAATTAATACGGAACTTCATGAGCGGACAAACGTCAAACCGGCCATCATAGCGTGCCGCTAATATAGGTCTAATTTTTAACCAATATTCATTTATTTTCAATGTGTTGCATATTACAGAGCCAAAATTTTTACATAAAATTCCGATTAATATTATCAAGAGAGTAGCTTAGTGAATTGAAAAGAAAATGAATATTTTACGAGTTACAAAGTATTTGGCGCTTACTACACTCCTATTCCGCGCAAAACGCTTTCGTTTGTCGCGCCTCACATGAGGTTGCGGCTATGTTTTATTTCATCGCACCGCGCGGGTGAAATCTGATTTTTTTATTGCGTTCTGCGCGTTCTTAAGTCAAAGCCTAGTGGTAGGTGTATGTACCGTGGCTAGGGGCAATAAATCACTTGGCAGCGACGGTCGCCGGCGCGGAATGCCAAGCGATCGCCTCCAACCGTACAGACGTGTGCTGAATCTGTATTGTAGCTCCTGAAATAGATATACCTACTAGTTTATGCCCGCGACTTTGTAAGCGTTAAGGTTTTGTGAAAATCCCACGGGAAACCTCTGTTTATTTGGGATAAAAGGAACCCCTATGCCTGTCGAAGTCCTCAACTAACATTGGAAAAAAATCACATCGATATGTTAGTCCGTTACTGCGTAATCGAAGGACTAACCAACAAACAAGCATATTTTTGCATAAAGGTATAATATTAAATAGTAAGGATGTGTGTACAATGTAAACCTCAATAGCTGAAAACTGAAAGGTCGCCGGTTCGATCGCCACCCGTTGCGCTACTGTCGTACCCACTCCTGACACGAGCTTTCGGCGGGTAGAAAGAAAGCAGCCCCATTCCCGCCGGTGGAAATCGTTCACGAGCATACTAATATATAATAATGCTTAGCTTGGCTAATATTTAAAAACATTATACATACCAATTTATTTCGAAGAACCCTTATCCCTTAAAGACTGTGAATTTACCTGTGAGTGACGATGCAGTCTAAGATGGTAGTGATGGTGGTAGGCTAACTTGGCAGGAGGTATGGTATTTTTAATTAAATCTGTTATATACATTAATCGGTTTCTTCGTTCGCTTTGTGGGGCACGTCTTTGACAGAAGGGTGGTAAAAATTCCACGCAGACATAGCCACGGGTAAAAGCTAGTAATACATATAATATAATATGTATACCCTGTATACCTTTCAATCTGTGTATTGGTGTCTGTAGATTAACTGACCTCTATAACAAAAGTAGGTATGTTGTTAAGTGAAGGCTCAGGGATCAAAATTATGTTTCCAGTATAGCATTTTGTAGTAGCTCAGGAATCAGCTGTCACAAAGGCTGTATTATACCAGCTTGCCAGTATCATAGAGGTTAGAAACAGGCCGTTACGTAGAAGTGGAATAATTGTAGGTACCTCAATATCGCTCCTCATAGCTTCCATATAAGCGACACGTCCTCACCTATATTATTATATACTACATAATGTAAGGTAGTATTTAGTTTTATTGCTGTCATAAAATATTTTATGAACTCGCTTGGAGACAGGCAAAGCGCGGAGCGACTACGGTATAGGGTTTCCACGGTTAAATTTACATTGCACACAAAATTATACCTAAACACACAAGATTTTAGGGCGATAATTGTGTAAAGGTAATAGGTTTATGGACTGTGGTGGTAAAGCAATGAGCCATAAAACTATAATGAAAGGGATTTGAAATTAAATTGCTATACTATTAAATACACATAATAGGTCTAAAAGCCATTGATCTGAGAGCGGTTTTATGATAGCTCAAGTACTAAAAGGAAAAATATATAAATTAACCAATCAAATTCAATTTATGTTTAACTGAAAATGGTAACAAAATAGCTCAAGAATAAACAAACACATAATCTCTACAGGCAAAGCTTTAAAACAAGAGTAAATAGGCATCCTCTAAGCAAGCGCACTTCATCTTATAATAATAAAATAAAAAAGTGCATATAACAATACCAAACCAGTCAACTCATCGTTTGAAAAGTGCATAATTAATTTCAATCATCTTTCTTTTTAAATAATGCTAGAAAAGTCTAAAACCATACAAATAGTAGCAAATAGACACAATACCTCTAAGGAATACAAAGCAATTGTAAAATAAAAACTTAATACCAACTTGACTCTATTGGAATAATACAAACCGCGGTTTTCAGAAATCATTCAGCTTTTTATAATTCTTTCGCGACTCCTTACTTACGCTATATGAGCTAAGAAGGCTTTTAAAGGCATGCATGCATCTTTCTTATGTACGCGTGGTTAAAATATTTCAAATTACTTAAAAGAAATGTTGTTAAAATTACCTTGACAGTTTTCTTCCGACGTTATAACTATCAATTTGTACACCTTTGTATGGTAGAGCAGGTATGGGAAATACCATTTATTCTAAGACCATATTCATAACCATATTCCAACAAATATATTTTTCAATTTTTTTTTATTTACATAAAGTGCGCCAGATTTTAATTACGTCACAGTTCTTTATTTCACACTACTTCTCTTACTAGCTCACATAATCCGCGCACCTGTGAACGTTTGATAAAGAGTTGCCGATTTGATTTGTTGGCAACATCCATATTATTATGCTATTTCGGTTTAATGTTAAATTGCAAGGCACTGGCTACATGTAGGTATATGAAAAATTTCATAATTTAACACCTACTTTTGCTCATGAATTATAGTGAAGGTTCACAGCTAAAGGTGAACGCTAATTTGGTTAACGTTATTTATTATAGGTGTGGACATAATATTTTTGTCAACCGCCACTGTGCTACCGATGTACCGTAGAGCCGTAGAGGATCTACGGTGAGGTAGACGACGTAGCTGTATGGAATCTAATATTTTTTATAGATGTAGACTGTAGTAGTATATTTTTTAGGATCCAGGCGGCGCAAGTCCGAGACCTGTGAAGAAGAAGAGTATATTTTTTATCATTATATTTTTATTATATTACTAGCTGATGCCCGCGACTTCGTCCGCGTGGATTTAGTTTTTTAAATTTCTGATTTTCAGGGATAAAAAGTAGCCTATGTCACTCTCCAGGTACTCAACTATACCATTGCAAAAACACGTTGATCCGTAGCTCTGTTGCAGCGTAATTGAAGGACAAATCAACAAACCAACAAACAAACACACTTTCGCATTTATAATATTAGTATGATTTTTAACCCCCGACGCAAAAAGAGAGGGGTGTTATAAGTTTAACGTGTCTGTCTGTGTATCTGTGTATCTGTGTATCTGTGTATCTGTCTGTGGTAGCGTAGCCGCCAAACGGATGAACCGATTTTCGTTTAGTTTTTTGTGTGTCATAGATAATTTTATCCCGAGTGTTCTTAGCCATATTTCATGAAAATCTGTTCAGCCGTTTGAAGATTATCAGCTCTTTTCTAGTTGATTAGGGGATCTGACTAACTTCCTTATGTCCGATCGATTCGAAATTTGGTACCATGTTACTTCAATGATATTGAAAGTATATGGTAGGGTAACCATGACCTGATCAGCCGTTTGAAGATCATCAACTCTTTAATAGTTGATGAGGGTATCTGACTACCTTCCATATGTCCTGTCGATTCGAAATTTGGTACCTTGTTACTTCAATGATATTGAAAGTATATGGTAAGGTAACCATGACCTGATCAGCCCTTTGAAGATCATCAGCTCTTTAATAGTTGATGAGGGGATCTGACTACCTTCCATATTATGTCCTTTCGATTCAAAATTTGGTACCGTGTTACTTCAATGATATTGAAAGTATATGGTAAGGTCACTATGACCTGATCAGCCGTTTGAAGATCATCAGCTCTTTAATAGTTGATGAGGGGATCTGACTACCTTCCATATGTCCTATCGATTGGAAAGGTACCGTATTACTTCAATGATATTGAAAGAACATGGTAAGGTAACCATGACTTTAAATATGACATGTTAGAGTAAGGTTTAGATTCCGAAGGTGGGTAATTAAACGGGATCAATTAGGCTCAATTACCACTGCGCTAACAAATCACTATAAATACCTTCCTAATATTTATACCTACTTTAAAAAGGACTAAATAAAAGTAAAATTAAAAATTTTAAAAACCCCCGACACAAAAAATAATCTCTAAAAACTAACAAATAATATTTTATACCTACCTATATATAATTATTATCGTCACATATATTATGTAAGTTCAAATATTTTTATTTTCCAAGTGTCGTCGTCACGTCGGGGGACCGCTAAGTGAGAAAAACAGGTGTAGTCGCAGATTGCAACAAAATAATTTACTCAAAATCGGCACAACCGTCAACGTCGTCTGCCCTCACGTGTCGCGCGCGGCATTACGTAGAGCGTAGACTATGTATATATGCATGAAACTTAAGATCGCTCGTACCTAAATGTAATTCGTAATAATTAATTAGCTGTTGGAAAAATACTTTATAAACTTTAGCGGTCCCGCGACGCGACGACGACACTTGGAAAATAAAAATATTTGAACTTACATAATATATGTGACGATAATAATTATATATAGGTATAAAATATTATTTGTTAGTTTTTAGAGATTATTTTTTGTGTCGGGGGTTTTTAAAATTTTTAATTTTTCTTTTTAGTAGTATTTGTCGTGTAAAATATTTGGACAAGGAAAAAGTTTAGAAAGTGTAGAACTACGGCAAGTTGAATGTATCATCTGTCATTCATTTCATTCACATAAAATGTAGCTAAAGTTACCCAAAACGATTGACGAATCGATTGACACCTCATTCATCAAAATTGGCTCAGTAGTTTAGGCACTACGGTGGAACATTCATAAATAGTTACATACATATATACATAGACTGCTATCATAACCCTCTTTATAGAGCAAGATCCCAGTGCCGCCAGACCTAAGTTATTTTCTCAGCAATTATTTGTGTACGATAGAGTACTGTTCGAATGTCCTTTCAGTATATGCGTACTAGCTAGATTGTGCCGACGGCCAATTTCCAGATACCAGGTGCTAAAGGTAGGTAAAAACTAGAATAACTTATCTTAAATTCTCAGGGCTGATTTTCATATATGTTTTAAAGAATATTGTAAAAATTAATAAATTAATACTGCCAGACGCTTACCGCCGGCGGTTACTTTAGCCAGACGCTTTGAAGCTCCCAAAAATATATATAATTTAAGTTAACTTATATTCTCAGTTCTGATTTTTATACATGATACTCAGGGAACTATTGCGATATTATCTGTAAGCTGCCAGACCTATTGGAAGGGTCAAACATCCCCCCAGACACACATTATGCGTCCCCATATGTATGAGCGCTAGAACATGATTCACTTGTTTAAGTGTGTGAGAGATAATATCATCATACTATAATATTATAAATGCGAAAGTGTGTTTGTTGGTTTGTCCTTCAATCACTCTGCAACAGAGCTATGGATCGACGTGATTTTTTGCCTGGGTATAGCTTAGGATCTAGAGAGAGAGAACTATTGCAATATCTTCTGCAAGCTATACCCAGGCAAAAAATCACGTCGATCCATAGCTCTGTTGCAGAGTGATTGAAGGACAAACCAACAAACACACTTCGCATTTATAATATTATAGTATGATGATATTATCTCTCACACACTTAAACAAGTGAATCATGTTCTAGCGCTCATACATATGGGGACGCATAATGTGTGTCTGGGGGGATGTTTGACCCTTCCAATAGGTCTGGCAGCTTACAGATAATATCGCAATAGTTCCCTGAGTATCATGTATAAAAATCAGAACTGAGAATATAAGTTAACTTAAATTATATATATTTTTGGGAGCTTCAAAGCGTCTGGCTAAAGTAACCGCCGGCGGTAAGCGTCTGGCAGTATTAATTTATTAATTTTTTCAATATTCTTTAAAACATATATGAAAATCAGCCCTGAGAATTTAAGATAAGTTATTCTAGTTTTTACCTACCTTTAGCACCTGGTATCTGGAAATTGGCCGTCGGCACAATCTAGCTAGTACGCATATACTGAAAGGACATTCGAACAGTACTCTATCGTACACAAATAATTGCTGAGAAAATAACTTAGGTCTGGCGGCACTGGGATCTTGGACCATTATTGGCTTTGCTTTAGACGGGGAAAGCTAGAAAAAATTGGTTGTCTGTAAAATCGGTTTACGGATGATAGTTTTACGTGATAACGTCATAAAGAAACATTGATAAATAAATGTGTCACAAGCCAACGCTTGGGCCGATCGTGCCTCTCTATCGCTTGTTCCGCGCTCTCAGGCGGAACGTGACACTTTTTCGTGCGTGCAGCCGGTGTTCATCGATTTATAAGACGTTATCACGTCAAACCCGGGTCGCACGTTCCCGGGTACGCACCTCTGACTTCTCGAAGTCAAGTGCGTTTAAGCAATTAAATATCACTTGCTTCACCGGTGAAGGAAAACATCGTGAGGAAACCTGCACACCTGAGAGTTCTTCATAATGTTCTCGAAGGTGTGTGAAGTCCGCCAATTCGCATTGGGCCAGCGTGGTGGACTATGGCCTATAACCCTTCTCTGAGAGGAGACCTGCGCTCAGTAGTGAGCCATTGATGGGTTGGTAATGATGATGATGATGATAATCACGTCAAAAAAGGATAGTAATTATGTGAATTCTTGATTACAATAATGGTAATACAAAATGTCGCGTGTTTTTTTTTTATTCGATGACAAGCTAGTCCTTGACTGCGATCTCACCTGATGGTAAGTGACGATGCAGTCTAAGATGGTAGCGGGCTAACTTGGAAGGGGTATGGCAGTGAACATTCAACCCATACCCCTAATTGGTTTCTACACGCCATCGTGCCGGAACGCTAAATCGCTTGGCGGCACGTCTTTGACGGTAGGGTGGTAACTAGCCACGGCCAAAGCCTCCCACCAGAGAAACATAGTGGAAATTGAGTTAATTTACGTTTATAACGAAGATATAAATATGTTAACGAGTAGCGCTGGGAGCGGGACGTCCTGACAGATTTATTGGCGCACTGAAACTAGCTGGAGATATATAGGAGTTGTATATCGCGCCGCGGTTTCGGATGCCTCCGAAATTTCAGTGTTTCGATGGCGTAGAGGGAACAATGAGTACGCATGTACAGTACCCGGCGATATATATTGCACATCGGCCTTTGGAATAAAACGCTATTTCTATTCTATTGCAAGGAAAGCTAGCCAGAAATTTACGTAGTAATTACTGAAATCTCTTCACAATCGGCGAGTACATCACGTAACATATATAAAAAAAATGCAGTCGAACTGTGAATAGAATAGAATAGCATTTTATTCCAAAGGCCGATGTGCAATATATATCGCCGGGTACTGTACATAGCTGTTCATAGGAAATGTTACATTTTGGAACGAAGTTCCTTATCGCATATGGACGTGACGGATGGGGCTAGGCGGAAAAAAAGTGTAAGAATTTTCCGTCACGACCCCCTTTCTATAGTGTAGACATGTGGCAAAAGATGGCGTTGATTCTAAAAGGTGATGTTTTCAAGTAACTAATAACAGGTAAACACCGCACGATAGGTTAAATTACAACAGGCTATAATTACGTGAAGCTGTAATAACCTAGTGGTTAAGATTGCGGTCTTATGTTCGGGGGTCGCAGGTTCGATGCCGGGACCTCTGACTTTTCTGAGTTATGTGCGTTTAAGCAATCAAATATCATATAATTAATGTTGTCAAAGGCGTGTCAAGTCTGCCAATTCACATTGGGCCCGCGTGGTGGACTATGGCCTAAATCGGCTTGGCATCCAGCTGCCCACAAGATAGTATAAAATAGCTATTTATGCAACTGCATCGTAATGAGGGTCATTTTAATTCGAGTGCTGTTTTTTGATACGAGGCTTGCCGAGTATCAAAATAGGATAGTACGAGAATTAAAATGACTAATTACGTTCAGTTGCATACAAGATTTTATCTACGACAAGGAAGTAAAATCATTAACAAAATACGCCGTAGGCTCAATAAAGTAACAAAAAGTAACTCCGTAAGCCGCCACCAGCCGCCTGTGGCGCCTCTGTCAACAAAAACTAACTCCGTAAGCCGCCACCAGCCGCCTGTGGCACCTCTGTCATATGAACGGTACAAAAGTGCCAGAACTCAGAGCCTTAGCTTTAGTTATCCTATTTTAAGAAGATAACCATTTCGATTCAGCTCCCATACAACGAGCTGCATCGAAATGAGAAGCAAAACCGAAAGAGGGTTCATTTCGATTCAGCTGTCAAACTCGAAATTGGAACTTTTCGATGCCGGAGTAGATAAAACTTATTACGATGTAATAACTGCATAATAATATTGTAAAATGATTATTTTGAAAAGAGCAACTGCTGAGTTACTTGCCGGCTCTTCTCAGCAGAATCCGCTTTCCGAACCAGTGGTAGAGTCATGACGTGTCATAAGAGCCACAGGTTGGCCTACGTGAAATAAGCTGGTTTCATCGTTATTCTTGTTGTTCCAACCGTCGTCCACTGCTGGACAACTTTCAAGAATCGCCCCAAACACGACCGCGTGCGTCAAGCGGCTCCCAGCAACTTGATTGACTTGACTTTGGGTGTGATCTTGGGACAAACTTGAGCCACGAAGGCCAACAGACCTTCTACATCATTTATCCATTCAAACAACCTACAGTAGTCACACATTATAAATGCTAGGTTTGTACGTTTATCCTTCAATTAAGCAGCAACGGAGCAACGGACGAACTTCTTTGCATGTAGGTACATAGTTAAAGACCTAGAAATTCAAAAAGGATATTTTTTATCGCAGTTTTTCAAAGCCAACTTGACTTCATAATAACCACAAGTTGGTCTGTAAATAATTTTGAATTTGAAAATGTGAGAACACAGAGAGCAACCGAAGAGAGAAATACCATAATATTTCTAAGCACTGAATTTCAGTAGGGAAGTTGAGTGATAGCGGTGGAAACTTGTATAAAAGGTGTTCCGCGAGTAGTTATAGTGGTGTAAAGTTATATAAAGGATGTTCCTCGGGACGGAAGCCGTCAGCGACGTCTTGGAGGGGCCTTTTGTGGAGCCCGCCATTCAGAGAGACGCCATTCCGCGCTCCCCTTCGCGCACTTTGGGGCCTCACTTCAATTACAGATATGTCTGTTGAAGCTTATATTATTTGGAATCACATTTTGATTAAAGTGTGTCGTATTTTCTAGCGACGTCAAAATAAGGATGAGATTATTTATTTATTTGGTTTCAAATTAAATTAGTTTATTTATAAACACGAGGCCCGATCCACGTTGACATTGTTATTTAAAAATTCAAGTGAAATTGGCACAAATAACCATCAGTTCTGTGAACCAAGAGCCCCACCCTTTCCCACTTCAGCTTCGCGACTCGCTGAGCTATGTCGTTAATTTTTGGTTACGATCTGGTAATAATTTAATACAAAAAAAACACTTGAGAGGTGTCAAGGGACACCCGGATGGAACGAAGTTCCTTTCGATTAATTAATTTGGCATTGTGTTCAATATTTTCACACTACAATATTAGATCTCCGTAGCCTTGTGGTTTCTACAGTCGCTTAACAGTTAAAGGTCGATGGTTCGAATCCCAGCTCGACAGACTGAATTTTCTATTTTCAATTTTATTTTAAATAATTTCTAATTTTTAATTCTAAAATAAAAATTTCTAAAATTAATAATAAAAATAAAAAAATTAGGGAAAAATTCCACATGTAGAAATTATTTAAAATAAAATTGAAAATTCAGTCTGTCGAGCTGGTATTCGAACCATCGACCTTTATGCGACTGTAGAAACCACAAGGCTACGGAGATCTAATATTGTAGTGTGAAAATATTGAACATAATGAAAAATTCACATTCAAAAAAGTGTCGGCTTCAAAAAAAGTGTCGGTTCAATTTTGTCTTAATTTTTTCCGTCTAAGGGGGCTACCCTTCCGCACCGCGCGATAAGGAACTACGTTCCAAAAATCTTTTTAAAAAACCGGCTTCAAACGCCCGCGCCACTACATTCGACCGATCTCGATAAAATTTAAATGGGACCAGCTAGGAACAACCTCCTCCTTTTTTGAAGTCGGTTAAAAAGGAGTTTGGCGGATTCCATAGAGTTTCTGACCCAGACGAACTGAACTGAACACTAAACGCCCACGTTCATGAATCAAACTTCTCATACTTGTTCTAGTAAACCAGACTAACAAAAAATTAATCAGTCTATCAAATAAAGTTGGGAGAAAAAAGATATTCACTTGTATTGCCATGTTATTATAATGTTGCCAACGGTTATTTATAATGTGTACTTGTGAATAATCATATTTTTGATCCCCAACTTCTAAAAATATTATACATATATACATTACACAGAAAAATACTATGAAAAATATTAATTAAAATTAAATGTTTTCTGAATCTGAACGATTTTTCAAAAATGCTGGGTCAAAATTCGCAAACCTCCTTTGTAAAGTACTCGCGAAAGTCTCATTTGTAAAATTTTTTAGTGTACAAAAGTACCTAGATGTAATCAATTTTAAAAGTCCTTGCTGCTTGCGAGCCGGGCGCGGTAGTCGCTAGTTTAGAGCTTGGCGTGTCGGGCGACCGGCAGCGAATTTGTCGCAGCCCCTGCGTGCTCAGTCGACATAAATAATTTTCGGTGTTACAATAAAATTAAGCCTGAGTTGCCACAGCGCAGAACATTGTTAGAAAATGTCTCGAATAGTGTGACCATACGATCCTCAATGGAAACTATGAAACCGCAACGCTAGCCCAACTTCAATATACCTGTACGAACTAAAATTATTGGAACGTAGTTCCTTATCGCGCGGTACGGAAGGGGGCTAGACGGACAAAATTAAGGAACCGACACTCGACACATTTTTGAAACCGACACTTTTTTGTTGAATGTGAATTTTGCATTGTGTTCGGTATTTTCGCCTTAAAACACGGCGTCTGCATGGCCTAGTGGTTAGGGCAGTCGCCTAAAAGTTCAACATCGATGGTTCGAATCCCAGCTCGACAGACTGAATTTTCTATTTTCAATTTTATTTTAAATAATTTCTAAATGTGGAATTTTTCCCTAATTTTTTATTGTATAAATTGGATAAAATGTTATTGTACTACTAACGCCATCTGTGAAAAAACAGTAACTCCACCAGAGTAACTCTTTAGTTTTGTAACAGTGCAATAGAAATAAACTAAATAATATAATTCATCGTAGTTAATCAATTTAATACTAGATGACACCACTAGTTTATTACAATTCCTTCACTAAAATTAATCGAAAGGAACTACGTTCAACCCGGGTGTCCCTTAACACCTCTCAAGTTTTTATTTTACTCAGTAGTGACATTTGAAATCGATTTCTTTAAAATAATTTTTATTAACTATTATTTTAAGCTTTTTAGTGGTAGCTTCATTATCATCTTAATTCTTAATTCTCTGATCGCGAAGGATTTGCTCTTATTCATTGAGGAGTTCCGTCCTCCATCACCGAAGATACTCATCAGATCTTCACCAAAAAATGAGACCAACCTTACGGTAGACCTTTCAAGTAAAAAATAAAATTATTGAAATTTGTTCAGATTTAACGGAGTTATGGAGTAACATCGACGAAAAATACGTGTCGAATTGATAACCTCCTCCTTTTTTAAGTCGGTAAGAAAAGTATGAAACCTGTGTTGCTTTCAGTGGGTACTTTTTCTTTGACGAACTGCTCGGTGCAGTGGTGAGCCCAGAGCTGGCAGGAGAAGATCTAGAGAGGGTGTAAGTGGGATGACTCAGGTTCGATTCCCGTCCAGGGCAATTTGGGAGTTTGTAATTTCAAAATTGTCTCTGGTCTGGTCTTGTGGGAGAATGAGCGCCGTGGCACTCATTCACAGGCTTGCTTAAAGTACCTTGCCTCTTCCGAGTTACCCAGCTTCCATCTCCAGACTATATCGTTACTTACCATCAAGTGAGATAGCAGGTCAAGGGCTAACTTGGCATCGAATGAAACAAAAAACTTTGATATTGTATGAAGAAACGCCACGCGCTCATGCTACACCGTTCTTCATATTCTCTATCAAAAGATAGACGTTCACGTTGGACAAAGATTTATTGCATGGACATCCACAGATCTCGATCTTGCGCCGCCTGTATCCAATGGCTCTCTGCGCTTCGTTTGATGTCATCGGCCCACCTAATGTTATGATGCGCCAGAGCATCATTAACTATATCCAAGCTTTATGTGGAACTGGGACATCTAATTTATACTTGTAGTTATGTATGGATACCCTACAACTATCATTCCTAAATAAACATTCCACAATAGTCTTTATTCTTTCTGCGATAAGACCTTCCAAGTTTCCAGGATGCCGATATTCGTACATTTTGAAGATAATAATATCCAAACAAAAAAAAACAAACACATTTTCGCGTGCCCGTTTCACTTTTGCAGTATTTTCAATTTGTGTGAATTACTAGGTTTTGTTTCCGTGCCTCGCTATGAAATACTTGTTCAGTTGTTGCTATAAGTGATAAAAGATAGCTTTTAAAGTTTCCGGTTGAATGGCTAAAAACAAGTCATAATATCTGCGTTTTTGTATTTATAGAAGTTCTGAACCATAGACTGAATACAGAACTTATTACGATTGATACGCGTCACATTTTTTCTGTCTTTTCAACTCCTTCCTCCGCCCGCCAACATTTGCTATGTAATATTATGTATATATTGTAGCAGGGATAGCCTAGTGGTTAGGACTGTGGTCTCCTATTCGGGGGGTCGCAGGTTTGATCCCGGGTATCCTCGACCTCTGACTTTTCGGAGTCAAGTGCGGTTAAGCAATTAAATATCACTTGGTTCAACGGTGAAGGAAATCATCGCGAGGAAACCTGTACATCTGAGAGTTCTTCATAATGTTCTCGAAGATGCGTGAAGTCCGCCAATTCGCATTGGGCCAGCGTGGTGGACTATGGCCTATAACCCTTCTCTGAAAGGAGACCTGCGCTCAGTAGTGAGCCGTTGATGGGTTGTTAATGATGATGATGATGATGTATATATACTAACTTTGCACACTAATACTTCCGCGGAGTTAGGTTTTTTAAAATCCCGCGGGAACCTTTTAGGTACCTACTCAGCTATTCGTATGCAAAAATTACTTCGATCCGTCGCATGCTCGCATCGCCCCATTACTGTGAGATTGAACCACAAACGAACACAATTTAGTATTTATATAATACTAGCTGATGTCTGCGACTTCGTCCGGGTGGATTCAGTTTTAAAATCCCTCGGGAACTTTTTAATTTTCCGGGATAAAAGTAGCCTATGTTACTCTCCAGGTACTCAACTATACCCATGCAAAAATCATGTCGATCCGTAGCTCTGTCGCGACGTGATTGAAGGACAAACCAGCAAACACACTTTCGTATTTATAATATTAGTATGATTACTAGATGATTCCCGTGATTTTGTCCGTTAGGATTAAGATTTTTTAATTGCCACGGGAAATCCTTAATTTTCCGGGATAAAATGTAACCTATGAATTAATCCTGGGTATCAGCTATCTTTATTCCAAATTTCAGCCAAATCAATTAATCCGTTGGGGCGTGACAGAGTAACAAACATCCATCCATCTATCCGTACATCCATCCTCACATCTACACTAATATTATAAAGAGGAAAGATTTGTATTTTTGTATTTTTGTATGTAACGAATAAACTCAAAAAGTACTAGACCGATTTTAATAAATTTTTTTTCATTAGAAAGCTACATTATCACTGAGTAACATAGGCTATATTTAGTACTAGATTACTATAGAAATCTTTAGAAATTCCTATTAAAACCAACCGAAGGTGTAAAAAAATTAGCCATAAAATGTCTTTCATCGCATACGCTGCGAAGAGTATTAATGATAGGACAAAAAAATGTTCGACAATATTATAGAATATATCAATATCTACAAAAAACTTCCCGAGGCCACGTGTCTAACTATTGTAGTTACGTCACTATAACTACTTTTTTACATTTAACAAATTGATAGAAATGCCGAACAAAATCAGACCGTGTTATCCATACCATTTATAAATTTTTATCCAAATAAATAATTTAATATTCAAGACTGTCTCAATACCTGATGGTTACTTTTGAATTATTGAAATCGGACATTCCATTCAAAAGATATCATGAAATTAAAATAAAAATACATGCCGGCGGCGGCCGCCACGCAGCGCATCGAGTAACTAACTCTTCGTGAGAGGGGCAGTGCGGGAGAAGGGGGTGCACCATTATGAACTAGGTAGGCATACAATTTTTTTCTAATTTAGTGATTCATGGTCGTTTTAATTAGCATGCTTATAACTTAAATATCTGTACCTATTTATGTCTACCCGTGCGAAGCCGGGACGGGCCGCTAGTACTTTATATTATTATTAGGACTACTATATTATTATAATATAGCTTAGTCTAAAATGCTCTCATATAATATTCTAGCGACTCTAATAGTTTGTTTTGAACGTCGCTGTGTTGATACTACAAATGTAAATATTATTTACATTTGTAGTATCAACACAGCGACGTTCAAAACAAACTATTAGAGTCGCTAGAATAATATTATTTTCATTCCATTTTAGAACTAAAAAAAACTTGAGAGGTGTCAACGGACACCCGGATGTAACGTAGTTCCTTTCGATTACATTGTGTTCGGTATTTTCGCGGTACAATAATGGGTCTCCGTAGCCTTGTGGCTTCTGCAGTCTAGTTAATGCTGTTAAGCGACTGCCGGAGCCACAAGGCTACGGAGACCCAATATTGTACCACGAAAATACCGAACACAATGTAATCGAAAGGAACTACGAACACAATGCAAAATTCACATTCAACAAAAAAGTGTCGGTTTCAAAAAAGTGTCGAGTGTCGGTTCCTTAATTTTTTCCGTCTAGCCCCCTTCCGCACCGCGCGATAAGGAACTACGTTCCAAAAAACGTAATGTTAGAGAGTTAAACCACGAATCAAAGGACACTGATTTTGTTTATTCACCACATCACTATTACTCGGTAAGAAAGCGCCGCGGGAGCGCCAACATCGAAATAAGAATTTGTCAAATAAACAAATATTTGCACAGCGTATCACAGAGCGTTCCAATCTGTAATAACAAACAGCTCACGGCAGCCTGTGTCAATATGTGGGATGCTTCTTTAGCCAGCGATGCCACAGTGTAATACGTAGCGACTAGCGATGCTTGATGCCAACCACTAAGTGCTCCTTTATAGGGGAGTTTATTTTGCTTGTGCCCAAGAGATAGGGCCAAAGAACCAACCAAATAGGGAATAGAATAGAATAGAATAGAAATATTTTTTATTCAAATAAACTTTTACAAGTGCTTTTGAATAGTCGATGAATCTGGTGATTCGAGTCGATAGATAGAGATATAGAGAATAGTCGATGAATCGAGGGTGAACGAACTGTTACACGTGGGGTTTGCAAATGACCCCTTCCACCAAAAGATCACAATTAAAATATTTTTACATCTCTCATATTCGGTAAGTAGGTCCTTATTACCCCCAAATGGGGCTTGTAAGTGACCAATTAGCGCTCTAGGGTAATAATGTAGCTAGAAAAGCCCTAGGGCGGTAAGTAATTAAAAAAAAAAAAAACTCTTCACTCTTTCAGAAAGTTCGCGTACATCTAACCATCATACTGGCAATATACATCATGCATTCAGCCCAATGACAAAAGAGGTCGCTTCGCTATTCAGCCTTGTCTTTGTATGAGTATAATAGTCATCAATTTTAAATATCGAACGGCGAAGCTCAATTTCGTTCTTGGAAAAAAAAATTTAAAAAAAAAAAAGATGAAAAAAGGCAGTAATAGAAAACTTTTACTTTAAATATTGTTTGCTTTTGGGATTTTTTTATAATTACATGCTAATTAGGAAAAAACATGAGTTCTGCAAGTGATGAAGATATAAGCTGCACTCCCGATTCAATGAAAATGGAAGCTGAAGCAGCAATTAACAATATTTTGCCTGAAAGTTCTAAGGAGAGATATTTGGAAACTTACGACGAGTTCATGAAGTGGCGAAAAGAAAAACGAGTAAAGTCTTTATCTGAGACTGTATTCTTAACATACTTTAGTGAGCTATCAAAAAAGCTGCAGCCATCTAGTTTGTGGTGCATTTTTTCAATGTTAAAAGCAACTATGAGTACTAAACACGACATCACTATCAAGAACTTTTCAAAATTTAAAATGTTTTATTCTTGTAATGCCCGTTTTTTCTACTTACCTCACAATCGAGATGTAAAGCAGAGTAGTTAGCTCGGGTGTAAACATCAATTGCACCCTCGAACTATAGGCGCCCTCGCTGCGCTCGTGCGCCTAAATATCTCGGGCTGCAATTGATGCCTTACAGCCCTTGGCTACTAATCTACTATTATTAGCCTGGCTTTTTAAGAATTCCGCGAAAGCCTTTTGTTTTCCATTAAAAGTAGCCCATATGTCACTCCAGGTCCTCAGCTATACCCATGCAAAAAATCACGTCGATCTGTAGCTCTGTTGTGGCGTGATTCAAGAACAAACCATCAAAATCACGTCGATCCGTAGCTCTGTTGTGGCGTGATTCAAGAACAAACCATCAAAATCACGTTGATCCGTAGCTCTGTTGTGGCGTGATTCAAGAACAAACCATGAAAAAACTCACTTTCGTATTTATAATATTAGTGAGGATAATTTATTAAGTACTAGCTGATGCCCGCGACTTCGTCCCCGTGGATTTAGTTTTGTTATCCCGCGGGAACTCTTTGATTTTTCGGGATAAATAGTAGCCTATGTCACTTTCCAGGGACTCAACTATACCTATCTATGCAAAAAATCACGTCGAGCCGTAGCACTTTTGCAGCGTGATTGAAGGACAAACCAACAAACAAACACACTTTCACATTTTTATAGGAAAGAAATTAAGGATTACTCAAAATACACTTCTATCATCCAAACATAATTATTATGAGGTACTTACGTATTACCTATTCGCTGAAATTTATGCCAGTGGGTGTCCACTTGTTATCAAAATGATACCTATTTATACGCTATTACGCAGCGTAAGCTGGAGAGTTGCTAAGATACCTCGAGTGAAAGAGGGGGAATTAACCGTTACACGTGGAGTTTGGAAATGCGCAGTTCCGACGACCCCTGCAGTGGCTTATTTATGACTCATATCTGTGTATAATGTAGGGTAAAGAAACCCGATACCGGTCATCTTACTAACCTTATGTCTTACAGTAATATTATGGACAAACAAGCTAACACATTTCGCATACCTACACTAGCTGATACCCGCTACTTTGTCCGCGTGGATTTAGTTTTTAAAATCTCTAGGGAACTCTTTGATTTTCCAGGACAAAATAAGCCAATATCACTCTCCAGGACCTCAAATATCCCCATGCAAAAAGTCACGCCGATCCGTAGCTCTGACGTGACGTGATTGAAGGACAAACCAACAAACCAATAATTCAATAAACACACACATTTTCACATTTATAATATTAGTATGATACTTATATATTTTCTACATTCCATCACATCATCATCTTCATAGTCGGTCGCCTATATCATAATTTGAAAGTATTAATGTGGAAATTTGGACTGGTGGAAGCCAAGCCATTATTTACATATTTACTGTTACCAGCACGATGGTTTGTAGAAACCGATTAGGTGTATTGATTTTATTAAAAATTGCCATACTAGGTACGACAACAGTCGAAAGGTTGTGATTGAATCGTCGATCTTTGAGTTTTCAGTCCCAACCTTTACTCTTTGAATTCACAATCATTGTTAGCTTTTAAAATCATGCCACTTATAATATCAATGTAAATGATACAAAAAATAATACAAAACTTCTTTTATTAAAAATCTAGGTCATATCGAAAGTATTTCATCAATATTCAAAAAGAATGCAGATGACTCCAATTAAAAGATATTAATTGATATTTCAGGAATAATAAGAATGCTCCATCATCGTTCCTTGTTCATTGAACGCGAATAACGAGTATCTGAACACATAATTGAAGTGAAACGTAGTAAAAAATAAGAGTAAGCTGTTATTGCAGTACCTATGTAGTGTTATAAAAAGAAACTTCCATTCCACCAACGAGTAGCCTTCTGCGAGTAGCATTGCTGACTATAGGCCTCAATAGCCCAATAGTTAAACGGACTGAAAACTGAAAGTTCCTCAGTTCAATCCCCATCCATCGCACAATTGCCGTAACTACGCCTTACACAACCTTTACGTTTATTTGAAGGGGAGAGGCGAACTTTAATCAAGGGTAGTGTTCTTTTCAAAAAGATAAAAATGTTAATTTTGAATTTATCATTTTTATTTTAATTGACTTGTTGGTAAACATGATTAATTTAATAAAATTTTAAACAAAGGAATTTATTGGCACTTATAAAAACACAAGGCAATTGATATGCATTGACGCGAGTCCATTATAATTAAACTTCTATATATAAAAATGATCGGAGATTTCTTTAAAAGTGGAATTACCTCCGTGTTTGCGGTGTACGTGATTAATATGTGAAAATATCTTTCTAATCTAATTTTGAAATCCACTTTATGGAGGGAAAATCGGATTTTCTATTTAAAATTAGAGAAAATGTTCTTATTATTTGTTAGAAATCAAACAGAAATTAAATTCAAACTCGAAAAAAATAATAATTAAACTTTTTTTTATTTTTTATTTTAAAGGTTTTTATTGGATCCTTAAGAAAATTTCATATATACAAAACTATATTAAACCTAAATTTAATTCTAAAATTAAAACTAAAATAAAAACTAATTAAAATCTAAAACCCCATCCAAGCCACCGCAGTGTGGCATAGTACCCAAGATGCTGGCAGCATTACCTCTTTGGATAGCCAAGCTAATCCTTTGGCCAAGGTAGCTGCCAGCTCTTGGATCCCCGGTAGACTCGATCACTTTTTTTGATATCTCTAAAAAAAGTGCGCGAGCCTCCGGGCCCCACGGCCCCAGGGTCTCTACACCAAAAGGCGCAAATATGAAACCACTGTCAAGTTTTTCATATTTGCGCCTCTTAGCCTGTTCGGCGCTAGTAGCCGCTGCACCCGCCACAAAGGAGGTCGCATGGATGTGGGAAGCAGCTAGAGTATCTACACAGGTGGCATCCCACACAAGCGACCTCCCTGTCCTCCAAGGAACAAGCGTCATACCATCAGGTCTCTTGCCATCACTACGTGCCAAACCAATAGGTTCTAATACAGCTGGCACGTGAGCAGTAGCAAGAGATCTGCGGATGATGTCGTTGAGGGCATTGTGGCGGGAGAAACGACCAGCGCTCTTCGAACAGGAGAGCCCGTGATGACCGTAAGCGTCGACGTGGTCACCGCAGTGGCAACGATGAGGCTGGGTTATTTTGGCGCCAAGCCTAAGACCAACTACCACTGCAAGAGTGGCGTGGTTTAAAAGAGTGCCCAGATTAGCAGAAGGGATAGCATGGAGCCAGTGTCCCGATTCTTTCGCAGAGACAGCGAGAAGACGAGCACGGTCTTTAGAATTTGCTTGCATTAACATTGCGTCAAAAGTTTTTTTACAAATAATGTCATCCCACTGTCTCTGGGAAGGAAGAGAAACCGGCAATTGATTTGGGCTAATCGCTGACCAACCATTTCTTGCCTCTGCCAAGTACGACACCTCAATTGATCCCAAAGACTGGGATATAATTTTTTCAAAGAGAGTGTGTGTACTATAAGCAGAGGAAAGAAAAGCTGGCAGAGAGACACTAGAAATTTTGCGGATTCCCAGACCTCCATACCTGATCGGAAGAGAAGCCTGGGCCCATACTTGATCATCTATCGGACAATTTAAGATTTCAGATAGAATATTTTGTATAAAATTATCCAAATTTTCCAATAAATTATTAAATTTCCAAAGAGGTGAACATCTAACGAAATAAGTAAATTTTGGAACAAATAAGCAGAATCGAATGATGGTCATTGCCATATGAGGATTAATATCTAACAGATGATGGGAAGTGTTTTTGAATTTAGAAATTAAGTCAGTAATAAATTGAGGAACTGAGGCCTCTAGAACAGGTGCTCCTAAGAGGCGAAGTGACTCATCATTTAAAATTTTAATACCCGGAGCTAAAATATTGAATTTATTTAATATGTGCAGTTTGGATTCGGCCGAAAAAGAATTTGGAATATAAATTTCACATTCATCAAAGTTAAGTTCCAAGCCAATAGTTTTAAATTTTGATATAATTATTTCTAAATCCTCCAAAACCGAACTCACTTCAACATTGAATTTGGAATTTAGAACCGAAATTATAGGGTGTATGGCCAAACTAAAAATAACTGGTCCAAGCGGATCCCCCTGCTGACAGCCGACAGCGGAGCTCAGAACATTCTTTTTGTGTACGAGCTTTGAAGGTTCCCGGTAGCACTGCGCCAAGTATGGGAAAAACTGTGGAAATTTATTTTTTACTTCTGAGAGGAGGACCCCCCGATCCACTGAATTGAAGGCATTCTTCACATCAATTTTAAGGAGTACCTCCTCCCGGGAGTTAAGGAGGAATGTGCGAGCAGCGTGAACAGCTGCTTCGCATCCCCCCTTTACCCCAAAGCCTAACTGAATTGGGACAAAATTAGAAGATATTAAAGGAAGAATTTTTTTACAGCAAATTTTGGAAACGACGCGCCGAATCGTTGAACCCACTGCTATGGGACGAATACCACCATCCTTTTTTTTTAGGGCACATAAATTTGCTCCATATAAGGTTTTAGTTATTTCATGGGGTACTCGTCCAGATAGCATCAGGTTCACCAGATCAGTGATCGATTTCAGAAGGGTACCACCTACGTCAACGTTTGCACCACAAACTAAGTCTTTAAAGTGCTGTGGTGACAAACCATCGAGCCCTGCAGCGGAACCACTTCTGAAAGACATCAGTGCTCCCAGCACGTCATTTGTAGTGGCCTGAAAAATAAAATCGTTATTTGTTGGTGGGTCTGGAAAAGAGGAATCAGGAGAAGGAGATGGGTGTTTAGAACGCAGTGCTTCCAGAGTCTCCGCTGTATCAGGGGCAATTGTGTCACTGGAGAATAAGAGGTCGCCGTCGCTTATTTTGTTTTCAATAATTTTTTTTTTATCATAATTGTGTTTCGAATATGGATGAGATTGTGTATGTGTCACGTGTAGTGGATTTAACTGTATGGTAGTATTATAAATGTTGCTGTCATTTAATGTGCAGTTATTTTTTATTTTCTGTGTAAGGGAGAGGTTTTGACTCTTATCCGCGTGTAGCGTGCGGTACGCGAAAGTGAGCAGCAGCTCCCAGCTTCGACAGGTGTTATGAGTGATGACATTATCAATGGTTTTTTTTAACGAACATGAAACTGAATGGCGTGATCCTCGAGGAATGCGTCTGATTAATGGGATGGAATTCTTAAATGTACTTTTAGATCGCGCAATGTCAACTCAAAAATTACCGAACTTACTTTTCAATTTTGGAGCAGTTTTGAAAAAGTTTTTGCCGATTAAAAATTGTTTTCAAAAATTTTTCTATTTCAAGGGAAGATTAAAGATCCAAAAATTAGTTTTTCTATTACTACATACCAGAAGTGGTATAAATTCTTATTATTGTGTCGATTATTATGACCTTCACGACAGTTTTATATACCTTTATGTGATGTGATTTCATAATGGTCGGAGACAAGACCTTTTACCCTACAAAGGGCTCGCGTATTTAGGTGACCTACATACGGCCCTTCGGGGAGCAATATGCACGAAAGTGCAATCTTCACGAAATGAATGTACGAAAAGAACGATTCTTTTGGTTTTCTCTGTGAAAAAGGTGCCATTTGTTTCATATTTTTGGTAGAGATCAACTACTATCAACTATGATGATGGCCCCTCTAATTCTTAATGATAATGAACTATTAGAGCGACTGCAGTCATACAATTTTAAATTTCATACAAATTGGCCGATTATCGTACAACTAGGTTGAGTACTTTTACAATTATATCAACCATTTTGTGTACAAATAGGAAGGAATTTCGCCAATTATTTATTATGATATGATGATATTATGAAGCCCGCGACTTCGTCCGAGTGGATTAAGGTTTTTAATTCCCACGGGAACTCTTTTATTTTCCGGGATTAAATGTAGCCTATGTGCTAATCCTGGGTATGAGCTGTCTCCATTGCAGCCAAATCTGTTCATTCGTTGTCGCGTTAAAGAATGACAAACATCCATCCATACATCCATCCTCACCAACTTTCGCATTTGTAATATTAGTAGGATTTGGACGATTTAGTTGGTTGATAAGTGCGGGCTACCGTCACTATGCCAATTAATATAATCTGCGATTTATTTTTCCAACTTGAAATTATAAATGCGGGTACGCTTAATGCCGCCGACAGTCGAGTAACTAATCCATGGATTTATTTTTGTTCGACGGCCGTCTCAGCAATTTAAAATGTTAGAAAGTATTTACAAAGCGCCATCAAAACTCACAACCAGCTCATGGCGCTTTGTAAATAATTTCACAAATACTTTCGAACATTTTAAATTTTGGAGGGACGCGTCATATTATCGTAGCTCATTTCTATTAGATAAATCAAAATCAATTTATGTGTTGAAATTGGTGTTAAGATGTTGGTACAGTTTCTTGTAAGATATAGTAGCACTACCTATCTCATGCTGTAAGGCGTACAAAAAGACTTTGAACTAGGAAATAATTGGATACAGGCGGCGATCGACTACCGTCCGTCAACGGCGTAGTGTGAATTATTCCTACACTTTGGTGCCAGCTGCTGCATTAGTAAAGCACGCGCATTATGTAGACTCACCGCATGCAGTGCTGCTGTAATCAGATGAACCACATACGACCCATTGGGAGAAAAGTTCGCGTAAGTGCAATCGAATCAGCGTTTTGCATAGTTCGGTGTTTTTTCGGGATAAAAGACTTCTGTCACTCTCCAAATCTCCAACTATATCAATGCAAAAAATGACGTCGATCCGTTTCTTTGTCGCTGTGTGATTGATGGACAAACCAACCAACTCACAAAAAAACACATATTCACATTTTTAATATTAATATGTACAGCTCGGTCGTTCGACAGTGTAGTGTGAATCATCCCTTAGACCACTTTGGTACTAGCTGCTGCATTATTAAAGTGTGCGCATTATGTAGTCTCACCCTACGCAGGGCTGTTGTATCCAGGTGACCCACATACGTCCCTTCGGGAGCAATGTGCGCGCAAGTGCAATCAAATCAGCGTTTTGCGTAGTGCGGACCCTTCGATGCGAATTCATTACTGGTTTCATGGCTTGCGTTAATTAATTGGAACTATGAATGGTAAATAAATCATTCGGCGCTTCAGCGGGGCTTTAAAAATATTATTCCGTTAGGATTTTAAAAATAAATCTACCTAGCAACATTAAACATTATTTTCGGGTAATGAAAAACTAATAGAAAGCAGATGGATACAAGTGTTGCGCAATGCCCTTCCGGCTTCCGTTTTTCCAACTGACTATAACTTCATTCATCATCATTAACAACCCATCAACGGCTCAATACTGAGCGCAGGTCTCCTTTCAGAGAAGGGTTATAGGCCATAGTCCACCACGCAGGCCCAATGCGAATTGGCGGACTTCACACATCTTCGAGAACATTATGAAGAGCTCTCAGATGTGCAGGTTTCCTCGCGATATTTTCCTTCACCGTGGAAGCAAGTGATATTTAATTGCTCAAACGCACTTGACTCCGAAAAGTCAGAGGTGCGTACCCGGGATCGAACTTGCAACCCTCTGAATAGGAGTCCACAGTCCAAACCACTAGGCTATCACTGCTTAACATGTTAAACATTAATTTCGGGTAATTCCGAAGGAAATAATAGATTTGCCAATATACAAAATTAAACAATGTGTAAAAACACATTTGTTAAGTCGAGGTTATCACAAAGTTAGTGAATTTATAAATGAATTGTTGCATGGAAACGATCAGCTTGGCATCTAGCTGACTTGTTAAGCTTACTAGCTGAAATAAATGCTTTTGAATTTTGAAAACTCATAGAAAGTCAATTTATCCCGGAAAATTACAGAGTTCCTGCGGGAATCAAAAAACCTTAATCCACGCGGATGAAGTTGCGAGTATAATCTAGTTTATAATATTTTTATCTGAGATTTTTGCGAGCTTTTCGACCGAGCGAAGCGAAGGTCTTTGAGTTAACTAGAGCGATTTGCACTTGTCCGTCCGTCCGTCCGTCCGTCCGTCCGTCCGTCTGTCAGAGCCTTATAACTTTTGAATTACTGAACGTAATTACTTCAAATTTAGATATAATATGTAAACCGATGGCCTCCAGCCGAAAATGGCTTAAAAAGTTATAAAAATCTTTATTTCAGGGGGGCTCTCATAGAAGCGAATGCGAAGTAAAAAAAAAAATATCGCGTTACATAAAATTGTTACGTATCATTTTAAAGATAATTTTGAACTGAGTACAAAAATATTTTTTTTTTAATTTTTCCCTTAAAATTGACGAAATGGGGGGCTTTCAAAGTGGCGATTTTATACGCTCGCTTGAAGACGCTCCCTAAGAAAATCCGCTATGGATTTTCAAACTGATTTTATGTTTTTAGGTCACTTATATCCTGTACTTCAACAACAAATACTAAAATTATATGAATATTATAAAGAAACGAGATTATTTAATTTTTAATGTACATCAGTAATTCATATAGCATCAACATAGCTTCACAATAATGCTAATAGATGGCGCAGTCAGTAACTATTCCCATGGAACTACGAGTTACGACTAACGACCTATCCCAAAAACAGTTTTGCGTCGACCATTATTATTTAGTTACTTATTATAATACAATAATTGTATTGTAATTTTTTTTGTACCATATTATTCAATTAAAATTATTTTTTAGTTAAATTTTAGTTAAATATTGTATATTTTCTATTCGCGTCGATAGATGACGATTTGTACAGATGCCCGTAACCCGGTTTCACTCGTTAGTACCTACATAATAATTCAATGTTTTCACTAACGTTCCCTAACCTTTACGGGCTACCTATAAGTTAGGTGATTGATGTTTTCTGTCAACTTATTTATCACGATCCTGTACGGGACACCTAAAAGGATATTGGGACGGATGTTAGGACTTAGGATTGTATTTAGGAGCTACCTACGTTAAGAGACTCCTACTTAGGGGATGATTTAGGTATGTTTGGTGAAAACGGGCATAATAATAATGTCAGTTTTGGTTATCATGTATCGATTGAATGAATAATCATGGGATACCGTTACCGCGAGTTCTCAGTTCGGGGCGAACAACTAGTTATATAGTGCAGAGTTGAAGAAAATGTTGACGATGAAAAATTCAAAAAAATTTATTTCACCACCGTATCGCCAACTAATAAATTTACAAACACATATCAAAAGTTCCGAGGCCAGCGGGATTCGAACCCAAATCTCTTGGGAATCGCGCCCGTGCGTTTTAGCCTGTTACACCATAGCCACGGTCAAACTACACGTCAACATCGAAATTAGTGCTTGCAACTTTTCAGTTTAAGCAACACGTTACAGTTGTTGATCTACTTTCCAAAACCCCATATTGCAATGGAGCTCATTAGGAATTAGAGAAGCCAAATTGCTTTTTTTAATATTTTTATTTTAATTAAACTGTTAACCTATAAGGAATCAGAATAAATACACCCGCTGGCCTCGGAATTTTTGAATAAAAATAGTTTAACCAATGAATTTTTAAGTTTTGATATATTTTCAATACAAAACTCAGTTCCTCCGTTAAACTTTACTCAACGATTGTGTAATAGACCCTTAAGTTCTATCTATTTGAATAATAATTGTTAGATTTTGCCAAAGCCAGATTGATTTGTTTGTAATACCTCAAAGAGAGTTAACATTAAAACCAAATTAATCCTAAATTAATGTGCGCTACATTAACTTAAATCATATTTCAAACTAGCTGATGCCCGCGACTTCGTCCGCGTGGATTTAGTTTTTAAAATCCCTCGGGAACACTTTGATTTTCCGGGATAAAAGTAGCCTATGTCAATCTCCAGGTCCTCAATTATACCCATGCAAAAATCACGAAGATCCGTGGCTCTGTTGCGGCGTGATTGAAGGACAAACCAACAAACAAACACACTTTCGCATTTATAATATTAGTAAATATGATTAGAATATTAAATAACATAGGAAAACACTGTAATATTAGGTCCATACGATGTATTACATCCATACCTACTATGTAGTATGTAGGTATAATGATTGTTTGGCAAAATCTGACGCCTTTGGAGTAGTTTGACTTTGACAAAATAGTATCCACGATGGCTATATACGATAAATTACGAATGCCAGCTTAAGATGAGCCGTTCATTCAAAGTATCCTGTAGATTCCGGGGTTCAAGTTATTTGGACCTATACTGAAGATTGTGATGTCTATAATTTCTGAACTACGAAATTGACGACCTTGAAATAATTACAGGACAATCTCTAAAGAACCTGCTTTCTAACAAAAAAAGAATGGATTAAATCGGAATACGCCTTAATGAATTACAGCGAAATACACATTTTGATTTTCATCCCCTCTCCCAAGGGAACCGTGATGAATTTCGGGATAAAAAGTATCTTATATTATACCTCTTAGTATTAACTTAAATCTTGCCAAGTTTCATTTAAATCCGTCCAGTAGTTTCGGCGTGATGCGCGGCCAAGATACAGACAGACAGACAGACAGACAGACAGACAGACAGACAGACAGACAGACAAAAAATTAAAAAAAATTTGTTTTGGCTTCAGTATCGATTATAGAGTGCCCTCAAACAAAAATTTTCAAAATATCTTCAATGTACAGAATTGGACCTGTTACAGTTTTATTATATTATAGATAAAGCGGCGGGCGGTCCCATATGAAACGGCATTCCATCTCATTCGTCAGTTATAACGAGACTCTAACTCGATTTGCCCATAATCTACCCCCCATGAGCGGAGAGGGTCCCAAATTGCATATAAATTGGATCTCTCAAAGGACTCGCTTCTAATCTGAAAATGGATGCATTCAAAAATTACGGTTCCATTACAGTTATCATACGTATTGTATGTACTAACCTAACCCATCGTTAACTAACGAGTGTATCTCTTCTCTGAATATTATATAACAATTAGCTTTTACCCGAGTCTTCGCTCATGTTAAGTCAAATTTTTCAAACCCCTATTTTACTACCTTAGGGGTTGAATTCTAAAAAAATCCTTTCTTAGCGGATTCATGCTTCATAATAGCTATCTGTATGCCAAAGCCCGATCCGTCCAGTGCTTGAGCTGTGTGTTGATAGATCAGTCTGTCATTCACTCACGTATAGTCGTAATTCCTACTTCCATGACTACGACTATCTTGGATGCGGCTATGCATTAGAGTCCCTCAACACACTGACCGTCCGAACTATTGTACTCATGATATTGTACTTTATAAAATACTATAGAGAAACCGATGAATATCTTTGCGGTGAGTCCGAGTTTTAATTCGTTTGATCATAATAATAAACGATGACATTAGCATCAAAGTAAAATGAACCATAATGGTATTGATTTTGAGTCATGAGTTCAATACAGGCGATTTTAATTTGGAGTGTTTTCGTTACGTAAACGTACAGGTATAAGAACACATACACGAAATTGAGCTCTAACACAATACTGTTAGGGTTTATTTTACTTTGATGGTTATGTCATCGTGTACCGGCATCATGGAACTAGGAATTACGACCGTAGTCTTCCTAGTTCCATGACCGGCATGAAGTCTTGTCCTTTGTTTGACAGAAGCGAAACAGAGGTTTGATTATGAATTTATCTCTTTCCCACCAGAGATTTCCACAGTTGACTGTCCCAAAAAATAGTGAAATCGAAAATAAATAAACATCGCGTGGAAGAGAGATATTCGTAGACTCTACTCATGTTCAAATTAAAACTTGTCTAGAACGGACAAGTCATGCTCAAGCGTAGCGGTTTCGCTACTACGGTCTACGAAGTTGTAGTCGTGTCTAGAGACCTAACTATAATGTTTCTAAATATACCTATTACAATGCCTTTTTAGGGTTCCGTACCCAAAGGGTACCAACGGGACCCTATTACTAAGCCTACGCTGTCCGTCCGTCCGTCCGTCCGTCCGTCCGTCCGTCCGTCTGTCAGCGGGCTGTATCTCGTAAACCGTAATAGATAGACAGATGAAATTTTCACATATTATGTATTTCTATTGCCGCTATAACAACAAATAATAAAAATTAAATTAAATTAAAAAAAATAAATTAAAATATTTCCATGGGTACATGAAAATATTTTAATTTAATTTTTTTTTAACGGAACCCTAAAAGAGCGAGGCCCGACTCGCACTTGTTTTTGTATGTCCACCGATTACTCGAAGACGCCTGAAACGATTTGGAAAATTCTTTTTTTTTTGAAATGGTATACTTCCCAGGTGGTCCCATATAAATTTCATCGAAATCGGTCAAACAACAATAAATTATATAATATTTTGTATAGTGTGTGTACAATGTAGTAAAGCGGAAGTTTGAAGTCGGTTGTTTAAAAACAATTTTTTTTATATTAAATTATTGATAAAAAACAAGGTATCTAGGTAACGCTAAATCTCTTTCGTTCCGCTACTACAGTTTCATAGTGCTGATGTACTAAATGCCTAAAGAAGAATTCAAAAATAATATCACGCCCATAAAAAAAAAAAACAAAGAACAGATAACAAAATATAAAACCTCATTTCTCAACCCGTTTTTTCGTTCGTTGTTTCGTTGTTAATCTACAATCCCAATCGTAATTGACTTTGTACACAATTATGCAAAAACTTTTTTTCCGCCCGAAATTTTTTCCGTATACCTTCATATTTTTTGTACCAGATAACTGAAAAGATTGTAATATCGATAAATTTCTGAGGGAAATCGAGCGGAATCGCTCTGAATGGACGATGTTGATTTATTAGAGCCGATAGTCGCGGGCGTAAACGTAAATTTAAAAATTCGCTCTCAGAAAAACAAGATTGAAATTTATGATTAAGTATAAATAAATATAAATGAAAAAAACTGGGTCAACACGCTTTCTGAAGTTTTCCGCTTTACCCTAATTATTGTGAAAACAAAATTGTTGGTTATTTTATCCTCAAGGCATACGCTGGCCTAATTCGTATTGGTAGACTTCACACACCTTTGAGAACATTATGGAGAACGTCATAGGGCAGTGGTTAAAACAACGGCCTCCTCTCCAGGGAGGTCCGAGGTTCCCATGCATGAATCTCAAACTTTTCTCTCCATCTCAGAGAAAGGTTAGGTCATCGGATACCACGCTGGCCCAATGCAAATTCATCATCATGAGAACTAATCAACGTCTCACTTCTGAGCGCAGGTCTCCTCTCAGAGAAGGGTTAAAGGCCATAGTCCACCACGCTGGCCCAATGCGAATTGGTAGACTTCACACACCTTTGAGAACATTATGGAGAACGTCAGGCGTGTAGGTTTCCTCGCGATGTTTTCCTTTACCGTTGAAGCAGGTGATATTTAATTGCTTAAATGCACACAACTCCGGAAAGTCAGAGATGCGTGCCCGGGATCGAACCTGCGATCTCCAAATAGGAGACCGCAGTCCTAACCACCGCTGCTCTATTAACCATTACCGCCATATTGGACATCCATCAAGATTCATCACCATCGTCATTATCAACTTGTCATCAACATAAAAAAACCAGTCAAGGTCCAATCTAGTTTCTAAATGACATGCCAGAGAAGAATAGTGGACGGAGTTCAGATAAAAGGCCCTATATTCGACAAATCGTCGAATTAACCCCGAGCACTGGGTACTGCCAAGTCTCGTCTCATGAAACTTTGGCGTAGTTAAGGGTAAGACATTTTCCTACTTATACTATAAACGCGAAAGTTTGTGAATATGGATATATGGATAGATGGATGGATGGATGGATGAATGGATGTTTGTTACTGTTTAATGCCACAAAGAATAAACCGATTTGTCCGAAATTTGGAATGGAGCTAGCTCATACCCAGGATTAGCAAATAGGCTAAATTAATAAACATAAACGGCTCACTAGTGACCGCAGGTCTCCTCTTAGTGAAGGGTTATATAGGCCATAGTCCACCACGCTGGCCCAATGCGAATTGTCAGACTTCACACACCCTTGACTTCATTATGGAGAAGTCTCAGGCGTGCAGGTTTTCTCACGATGTTATTCACCGTTGAAGCATGTATACTATAGAAAAAAATTCGGAAAATTCTTACACTTTTTTTTCGCCTAGCTCCCATCCGCCAGGTCCGTACCGTGCGATAAGGAACTTTTTTCCAAAAACTGCTGCACGGGCAAGGTGGAACTGGTACTGCACTCGGTACATCTTGTCAAGCTGCTCTACAAGGATAGATTTAAAAGTGGAAGAATATCAGACATAGAAACGTGATCAGTGCCAAAGTCCGCAACCCTCAGTAATGACTAATAAGAATGAAGATGCAGACTGCAGAGATAGAATAGAAATATTTTTATTCAAATAAACTTTTGCTTTTGAATCCTCAATGAATCTACCACTGGGTCGGAATGCCCTTTTTACCGAAAAGAACCAGCAAAAACATGGCGGTCGCTCTTTTCAAAACAGTTTATAATAAGTAGGTACTACGCTGTGTATGCAGTATTTCCACACTGAGAATTTCAGTCCCGTCGTAACCACGGTCCATGCAACTGGATCGAAATATCGATATTATATAAAAACAATTATCGTGGTACGTACTCGTATAATACATTATAATAATGAGGGAAAGTTCCAAAAATGCATACCTACTTTCAATTCAATGCATGTTTAGATGGGCAGACGGAAAGTAGCCCCATTCCCGCCGGTGGAACCCGTTCACGAGCATGACGCATGACCCAGCCGTTGCTTAGTTCAACCATATTTGAGGAACGCAACGTAGTTATTATAATTACCACCAAATCGTTATTTAATCATGTTTGTAGAACTTGTTTCAATACTAGTATCTCCCCTTAACAGCGATGGCATGCGCAATAATAATAACAATTTCACAATATTGAAAACCGCAATTTGCTGAGCAAGCTTTTCGGGTTCCGTAACATTAGAGCTCTTAATAATCTAGACAATTTGCTCTCTGAACTAGTGTTATGTTCATAGTTTTAATGGACTTGCTAACTACGTATGACCTTCATATTTTTTTATTGTACAAGCATTTAAGTTACTTTTGACGTGATAACGTCTTATAAATCGATGAACACACGCACGAAAAAGTGTCACGTTCCGACTGAGCCTGAGCGTGCAAGCGAGAGCGCGGAACAAGCGATAGAGAGGCACGATCGGCCCAAGCGTTGGCTTGTGACTAGAGAGCGCCCGCCGCCGCGCCGCCCGCCAGCCATCGTCAATGTTTCTTTCTGACGTTATCACGTAAAAGTATCGTCCGTAAACCGATTTTACAGGCAACCAATTTTTTTATTATTTTACTAGCTGAGGCCCGCGACTTAGTCCGCGTGGATTGAAGTTTTTTAATTCCCACAGGAATTCCTCAATTTTAAGGGATAAAAAGTAGCATATGTCACTCTCCACGTCCTCAATTATACCCATGCAAAAATCATGTCCCTCCGTGGCTCTGTTGCGGCGTGATTGAAGGACAAACTAACAAAAACACACATTCGCATTTATAATATTAGTATGATTCTTGGCCTTTTAAAGATTTTCATGGCTTTCCTCGAGTTTTACTCAGTCTACAGCACCGATTCAGGAATTTCTATCTACTACTACCTATCATGAAACAAAAAGTTTCCTTTGGTTAAGAATAATTTTATATGTAAATTTCCTGGGAATTGTATACAATTCTTTTACATTTCCGGTGATACAATATTATTAAGGTAAGTACAGTTAGAAATAGCTATCTATTTCTGAAACAGCTCAGCCGGTTCTCGCCCCTAATGCGTTGCGGCGCTGCGAGCGGAGCACGGCGACGAGATTTAATTCCAATCTGAAACACATCAAGTAATTACAAATAAAAAGTGGCAACAGCAGGCGACGAGTGTGCGGAAAACTGTAGGGTGACCATTTTTCTTCTTAATCATTTAATATAAAAAATTCTTTTTAAAAACCGATTTAAAACTCCCGCGTCACTATACAAAATATATCATTTTTTGTTGATATTTTAAAAACCGCTCGACCGATTTCGATGAAATTTATATGGGACCTGGGAAGTATACCCTTTCAAACAAAAAAAATAATTTTCCAAATCGGTTCAGGCGCCTTAGAGTAATCGATGGACATACATAAAAAAAGATTCCAACTAATTGATAACCTCCTCCTTTTGTTGAAGTCGGTTAAAAAAACAATATTTGCCAAGCTGAACTTTACTTATATATTCTCCTCTATCCTCCAAATAAGTAGAAAGCTTATGTTAGAAGAGGGTACGACATTAGTGAAACGGGTCGGGAGCGAACCTGTGACCTTTCATTTTTGAGCCCGTCCCTTTAACCGTTGGGCTTTTGAAGCTTAAATTGACTATTGTAAATTGTATTGAATACAAAATATTATGAAACATACACAGTACACACCTATATTACTATTTAAGCCTTAAGGCTGAATCTTTGAGTATTAAGCTGAAATCATTTACGTGTAACCTAAATGTCGTCTGTCAATTTCCTATAACCTATAATTTACCTATTATTTATGTATTATTTCCTATTTACCTATATGTGTTCCTTCCTAAGGGCGGGAATGACATTGGGCAAGGAATTGTATTTAGAAGGTATACGAGTAAAACTATGGGAATGTTTTATTCGTCTACCCTCATAAAGCCTTAAACCATGGTGACACTACACGTTAACATGCGGGCAACATTAATTAGTAAACAGTCGGTCGTCTGAGTGTGGAAACAAAGCGGGATTTTTCTTATGTTTTGCGAAATCTCTGGAGTTAGCTTAGAAGTTCTGCATTTTTAAACATCACGTACTTAGATAGTCCAAGTATAGACAGATAAAAAATAAAAGATAAATTTAATCCTGGAATTAGGTAGTTCATCTGAAAGTGGACAGAAAAGACATTCAGCTGTCCTATCACCAACGCTTATTTTATGTTACTTTAAGCGGAGGGGTCAAAACAATATTGAAATAATACATAGGTATTTAAGCATTGGCGGTAGGGCCCCAGACAAGAGATATGGATTTAAATACCCGCGACTGTGTTCTCTTCTCAACTCTTGATGACTCTATGGGATGAAAAATATCCATGAATCCACTTCAGGATATATCATGCAAGCTATCTCTTTCTTCTTTATCAACCGATAGACGTCCACTGCTGGTCAAAGGTGTCTTGCATTGACTTCCACAAGCCTCAGTCTTGCGACGACTGTATCCCGAGGGTCTTTCAGAATCGTCTGATGTCGTCAGTCCACCTAGGGGGGTACTAAATACTAATATGCGCTGCCTATCGCCACTTTAACTTTACAAAACGATAGAACGATAAGTCGTTCTATCGTTTCATATTTCTTGTCTGGGGCCCTACCGCCAATGCTTAAATATGTATTATTTAAATATTGTTTTGGCCCTTCCACTTAAAGTAACATAACATAAGCGTTGGTGATAGGACAGCTTAATGTCTTTTCTGACCACTTTCAGATGAACTACCTAATTCCAGGATTAAATATTTTATCTGTCTATACTTGGCCTATCTAAGTACGTGATGTTTAAAAATGCAGAACTTCTAAACTAACTCCAGAACGACATTGCTTACAATGTCGTAACTTCGGTTCTCCTAAAGAGGTCCGTACAAGAACCACATATTTTTTTGTTCGATGATAAGATAATCCTTGACTGCGATCTCACCCGATGGTAAGTGACGATGCAGTCTAAGATGGTACCAGGCTAACTTAGAAGGGGTATGGCAGTGTACATTCAACCTATATCCTAATCTTTCTACACGCCATCCATCGTGAATCGAATCGCCATCGGAACGCTAAATCGCTTGGCAACACGTCTTTAACGGTAGGGTAGTAACGAGTCACGGCTAAAGCCTATTACCAGACCAAATCAGAGATTATTCAGAAATTATGAATTCCATAATTTCCCCCGCCGGGAATCGAACCCAAGACCTCCCAGTTATAAGCACTAATGATTGCGCCAGGGAGATTGTCAAAGAAGAAATAGATCGTCTGAAGGTTTTCAAATGAAGGTATATAAACCAAGGTCACCGAGTAATTACGAAAAGTGAATAGTTTTAAGGTTTTAAGAACATTTCGTTACGAGTATTACAGAAATAAATAATTAAAATGATAAAAGCTCACCGTAGAATCGTTATTCCCGCTTAAAATTGTCATTACGACGAGGGTAGAAATAATTTTATTGCTTCCACCTTCCTCGTTTACTCTCAAAAACCTCATTAGTTGGAAAATGTAAGCATTTCACCTGCATTGCAGTGCAGTAATTTTAATGTAAGTTGTAATAATTACGGCGGGTCTTAAAGCGAAAGGCGGCAAAATAAAACAGTGGAGCGTTTTTCTTTGCCGTGCGTCGGGTCGGTTGGTGACACGAATAAACTAGCCTTGTTTATAAAGGCTGTTCCGGTAAACTGCGTAGTTGCGTTGTAACCTTTGTATTTTGTACTTTAATCCGTCGGAAAATAATGGTTACTCACACACAAATAACAAATAACCACAACTTCGTTGGCGTGCAGTTAAAGTATCCGCAGACTTAGGCCCGCTTGCAGAGACGCCGAGTTAGTTAACCCAGGAATAATTTTTTTTGGAGTTTACTCCTTAAGAATCGATTTTAGGCGCCCGGTATGAGAAAAATCCGAGCAGTAAAATCAATTTATCAATGACCTCGTTACGTTTTTCTGTCACGTTTTTCACAACGATGCAAATTTCTACCCTAACGTTGGGTAAATAAGGTTAGTTTTCGTGCGAAAGTCGGTCGGGGCGCGCTCGGACCCGAGTCGCGCGTAAACTCCAGTCGCGCGTAAACTCCAGTCGTGCGTCGGAGGCCGGAGCTGACACACACTTTTTTTAGTTTTCTTTTCTTTTTGTATGCCGTAATTGTTTCTAGAAGGTTACAATTATTGTACGTATTTTATGTTAGCTGTTAAGATATTAATTTTAAAATTGTTAAGTTTCATGATCCAAATAAAAAAAAAATCGGTAACCCTTCCGACATTATTTAGCCAACTTTATATTATTTGGCCAACTAAAAAAGTACGCAATTTAGTTGTTCGATAGTCGGTCGACTTAAAATTGTATGGCTGCGGTTGCTCTAAGGTTTTAAAACTCTTTATATACTTAGATTTGGTACCTACTTTGTCTATAGCACCCGTATAGGTTATTTAGGGAAGCTTTTGAATTTTGGCATAAGGCCATTACTACCATATTTAAGCTCTACTTATATTACTTAGGTACCTTCAAAAATCTAGACTGTGGTTAACTGAAACAAAATTTCACACCATAACGTATATAATATTAGTTTCCTTGAAACCATAAATCATAACTTGGAACTACTAATATTAGACAAGGAATACTTCCTTACAGACAAGACTCCAGCTTAACACTAAAATACTCGCAACCAGGTCGAAAAGACCTAGACTCTTCTCTTAATTTATTTGTGTTAGGTTGCGCTAGATTTTCATCCCTGATTACTAAAATAGAATTACGTCATATTTAAGCTAAATGCATGTTTAATACAGAATTAGTTTTAAGTCGCTTTATAGATAGAAAATAAAATATCATAATTTATTGGAATACTAGACATTCGTTTATTAGAACAGATAAGCTTTTTAAAAATCTAGTTTCACCTGTTATGAGCTAGTAACTTTATTTTTGAGGTTATATCAATCCTTGTGTGCAGTGATTTTGAAAATGAGTTATCGGTCAAATCGACCCAGTAGCAAGCATTTGCGTTGCGGAAAGGGGTGTAAATCTAAGTGTTAACCAAGTTAGATATTTAATAATGCATAGGCGAAGCATAACTCAATCTTTTGTCTCATACAGCGTGTCATCACGGCTCCGTGCATTTACGTGCATGTCTTGGCGCAGACGTAGCTGTCCAAACTTGGTTCCGTTCATACTTAGCTTGTACTGGAAACGTCTTGCGAACTCATTGTCACCCCACGTTTCAAATTATTCAGCATACATTGCTGACTTAGTTTGAGCGTTAGGTAAAATAGGTAAGATTGTTGAGACAAAATCAGCAATGAATTGCGAATACAATGATAGAAGTATGTTTTGGGTTGCGTGGTAGAAGTTTTCTTAGAGCTTTTGTAATAAATTTCCCAGTTAAGTTTGGGTTAATATAATATGCCACCTTTGTTAACATGCGCAGTAACCAAATATTGGTGTTGGTTAAGTTTTGAGACTGATGGGCGCTTTCATTAAGCTTTGACGCTTAAAACCCGCTTACTGGTAAAAAGTAGTACCGGTTTTAATTAAAATATTATAATTTTCAATATAATATTATAAAACTTCTTCTATATCAACCGATAGACGCTCCAGTGCTGGAAAAAGGTCTCTTGTATGGACTTCCACAGGTCTCGGTCTTGCGTGGCCTGTATTCAGTGGCTCTTAAGACTCGTCTGATGTCATCGATCCGCCTAGTAAAATAAATTAGAATTGTATAATTTATGTGAACTTGTTTTAGAATTTGAACTATCTACTATCTAATATGATTGGTACTTATAATTGCGAGTAGAATAATATTATAATTTTATAAGATTCCTTTAAATTTAGGTTGCCTGAAGGAGATTGCTTAAAGCGATAAGGCCGCCTTTGCGTACTTTCTTTTTTCTTTTTCTAATTTAATTGTAAATATTATTTAAGTGTGTAGCAATAAATAATTTATCTATCTATCTATCTATATTAACGGCTATACATATACGAGTTCGGTTTGACGGTGTCAGCTCGACTTCCACATGCCTCGGTCTTGTCCCGCATGTATCCATGGCCTCTCTGCGACTCGTCTGATGTTATCAGCTCACCTAGTGGTCTGTGAACATTGCGCTTCCTACTCGGTCGTCACTCCAACACCCAACTTATTATAATATGACACTACACCGGCTGAAATGAAAATTCTCCTTTTTGGAGTCGGTTAACAATAAGGTAATATAATAGTATCTATCCCTTAAGGGTTTTGCCCATAATCCAGGGAGCCGCTGGATCCAAGCGGCGCAAGACCGAAGCCTGTGGAAGTCCATCCAGGTGACCTTTGTCCAGCGGTGGACGTCTATAGGTTGACAAAGAAGAAGAATATCATCTAGTGCGTATCACTAGCATAATGAAATTCCCCAGTTGTGTGGCGAAATTGTAGGACGACCAAAAACATATTTGTGCCGCAAACTTAGATTTGTCAAAGTGTTAAAAGCAATTCAAATAACTCAAACTTCGACTATTCAACTTCTGTACTTTGGGATATCGCATAAAACCTCACAAGCCACAAATCCCTGCAATGTTACGTATTATGTACATTGACTTTTATAAAGTGTATATCTAATATCTCATGCCCGCGACTTCGTTCGCGTGGAATTCTTCTTCAATCTCTGTGAACGCTGCCATGATTGAATTGAATCGAGAAGACATTATTCACCATCATGATTCATGAGCAACTCATCAACGGCTCACTACTGAGCGGGTCTCCTTTCAGAGAAGGGTTCCAGGCCATAGTCCACCACGCTGGTCCAATGCGAATTGGCAGACTTTAAACACCTTTGAGAACATTATAGAGAACTCTCAGGTGTGCAGGTTTCCTCACGATGTTTTCCTTCACCGTGGAATCTTGTGATATTTCATTTCTTAAACGCACTTAACTTAGAAAAGCCAGAGTTGCATGCCCGGTATCGAACCTGCGACCCCCCAAATAGGCAACCGCAGTACCTGTACTAGAAACTAGGCTATCATTTTTTTATTATTATTTCTCTATATATTATGACTCTCACACCCGCATACAAAATAAATAGATATAGGGCCAATAAGTATTATAAACATAAATATATACACACAGATAAATAAACTTACATATAGATTACATAAATAAATACTTGTAGCGGGCGGAGGATTACGCCCCGGCAGGGGAGACCAGACAGCCGGGGGTCAGGGCGACAGGCTGAGAAACCGACGGACTATCTGCATCTTGGCCGCGAGCGAACCGCCACGGAACCCCAGTCGCCTCAGATGGTGAGCGAGGCTGACTGGGATCAACCCATTCGCAGAAATAACGATCGGGATGGTTTCAGTGGACTCCACATGCCACATGCCAGTAACCTCGTGAGCCAGATCTAGATACTTTCGTTTTTTCTCTGTCTCCGCTCTCACGAGGTTCTCGTCATGTGGGATGGTGATGTCCACTAAAAACACCCTCGACTGTGCCCGGTCCATCAGCACGATGTCAGGCTTATTCGCCAGAATCGTCCTGTCCGTGATGACGGACCGGTCCCAATAGAGCCGGACTCCGTCACGCTCAAGCACCGGCACCGGTGTGTACCTATAGTACGGCACTCTCTCATCCAGGAGACCGTACTTCAGAGCAAGCTCTTGGTGAAGGATTTTGGCCGCTTGGTTGTGTCTGTGCAGATACTCAGTGTTAGCAAGAGCTGAACATCCCGAGAGCACATGCCTGAGTGACTCACCGGGATGGCGACACGCTCGACAGATGTCGCGAGTGCCATCCTTCAGGATGTACTTTCGGTAGTTCGGCGTCTTAACCACCTGATCTTGTATTGCAAACACAAAACCTTCGGTTTCCCCAAAGAGGTCACCGAAGCGCAGCCATTGCACGGACGCTTTTTTATCTACGTGCGGCTCATTAAGAGCTTTAAAAAAGCGTCCATGCAACTCCCTCTCCTTCCATATGGTTTCCCGGTCAGAGGTGCTTAGTACCACCGGTTTCTGCCACTCGAGTTTGGCCAAAGATAGGGGAGTGAGTCCTTTGTCACATTCTATAACGTCTCTATGCATTGGACACTCCCTCTTCGTCTCAAAGTAGGTTCTGAGGTTGGATATCTCCCGATTATGCATGGTCTTGACGCTTAATACGCCTCGACCTCCACATTTTCGGGGTATATACAACCTCATAACAGACGATTTGGGGTGGTGCATGCGGTAGCGAGTCATAGTCGTGCGGACTTTTCTATCCAGTGCGTCTAGTTCGGTCTGAGTCCATCTGAGTACGCCAAAGGTGTACATGAGAACGGGCATGACCCAGCCGTTATATGCTCGGACCTTATTGGCGCCCGACAAATAGCTTTTACAAACTTTTGTCAGGCGGCCAAAAAATACCTCGCAAACTGACTGTTTCACGTCCGCCTCCTTTACCCCCACGGATTGTGACATACCCAGATACCGGTATGACTCAGCTTCAGAGAGGGTCCTGATGTTAGATGGCTCGAGATTGATCTCGGCCGAATGAGTAACCTGTCCCCTCTCCACATGTAAGACCGCACACTTGTCTAGTCCAAGCTCCATCCTGATGGAGTTACTGAACTCAGTGGTGATATTCAGCAACTCCCTCAGGCGGGTGGCATTGGGTGCTAGCAGCTTGAGGTCATCCATGTAGAGAAGGTGAGGTACTTTTGTCCCTCCTCTCCGAAACTGAAAGCCTGTCCCTGATCTCTCCAGCAAAGAGCTGAGAGGGTTCAGCGACAGACAAAACCATAATGGACTCAGACAATCGCCCTGGAAGATACCCCGCCGTATCTTGATCCGGTCACCCGCAGCCGCCAACCACTCGCCATGGAGACAAAGGATCGTACTCCATTGCCCCATACACTCTCCGAGGAAGTCTCGAACTGTACTATCGACTTTGTACAGCTCAAGGACCCTCAAGAGCCATGAATGGGGCACCGAGTCGAATGCCTTCTTATAGTCAATCCAGGCGGCAGAGAAATTCCGGCGATTGCGTTTGACCAGTTGGCCCGCGACGGAGTCGATGAGAAGGAGCTCCTTAGTACCACGACCACCGCCTCGACATCCGTTCGTTATTATTATTATTATTATTTACATTTATTTCATTTATATCATATAATTTACATTTTTAAATATTTGATTATAAAAAAAAACATTTAAAAATATAAAAAATAGCGGTCCACCGGCCTCGGGAACAGGGTCCAAGCAACCGGCGGTCAGGGCCCCAGAGAGAGGAACCTCCTGACTATGCGAGCCGTGTCCAGGAGAACAGCCTTCTGGATCTGGCCCTTGACCCAGCTACCCAACGAGAGCCTCGAAAGATGTTGGTCGAGGCTCTTGGCTATAAGACCATTAGCGGTGACGACTATCGGTACAATGATTGCTGAGTCTACATTCCACATGGCGACAACCTCGTGCGCCAAGTCGAGATACTTGGTGAGTTTCTCTTTCTCGGCTTTCACGAGGTTCTCGTCATGCGGGACAGCAACATCAACAATCATTGCACGGCGCTCTGATCGATCTATCACCACTATGTCAGGCTTATTGGCTACAATAGTCCTGTCTGTAATGATAGATCGATCCCAGTACAGTGTGATATGACCATTTTCAAGAACTGGGTCGGGCACATACTTGTAGTACGGTACCTCCGATTCCACAAGATTGTATTTCAAGGCAAGTTGCTGGTGGATAATCCTGGCCACTTGGTTATGTCTGTGTAAGTATTCGCCGTTAGCCAGATGAGAACAACCAGAGACAATGTGACGGATAGTTTCTCCAGGACGGCGACATGCCCGACATATGTCTACCGTTCCATCCTTCACTATGTATTTTCTGTAATTGTTCGTCATCATGACCTCGTCCATAATTGCACACACAAACCCTTCGGTTTCCCCAAAGAGGTCACCAAAGCGCAGCCAGGCCACGGACGCTTCAAAGTCAACATCAGGCCCATGGAGGGCCCGATAAAAGCGTCCGTGAAGCTCCTTACCTTGCCATACAACCCTGCGGTCATTGGTACTGAGCACCACAGGTATGCGCCAGTTCTCTTTAGCCAAGGAGAGCGGCGTCAGACCCCTGTCCACTGCGACCACATCGCGGTGCATCTCCGTCTCGGCGTGGAGAAAGTACTCCCTGCGACTGCACACCTCGCGGTTGTGGAGGGTTTTGGCATTCAAAGGGCCTCTTCCCCCACACTTCCGCGGGATGTACAGCCTCATCACCGAGGAACGCGGGTGATGCATCCGATATGTGGTCAGCAGTGCACGAACTTGTCTGTCCAGGGCGTCAAGCTCAGTCTGAGTCCACCTGAGTATGCCGAAGGAATACATCAAGACCGGCATGACCCAACCGTTGAAGGCGCGCACCTTATTGCCGCCCGACAAAAAGCTTTTCAGCACTTTCTTCAGGCGGCCAAGGAAACGCTCCCTCACCGACTGCCTCATGTCGGCCTCTCTGATACCTAACGCCTCCGCCATGCCCAAGTATTTGTAGGTTTCAGTTGGGGAGAGCGATCTGAGGTATATGGAATCCGAGAGCTCAACCCCCTCAGATTCCACAATCCTCCCTCGCTTTACATGCATGACCGCACATTTGTCCACACCAAATTCCATCCTAATGGAATCACTAAAGGCTTTAGTTACCTTTAGTAACTCTAGTAGATGTGATTTGTTGGGGGCAATGAGTTTTAGGTCATCCATGTAAAGGAGGTGTGATATAACCTGACCACCTCTCCTCAACCGGTAACCTAGCCCTGAATTCTCCAAGAGAGTGCTCAGAGGATTCAGAGCCAGGCAAAACCACAAAGGACTGAGGCTATCGCCCTGGAATATGCCTCGCTCAATCCTTATAGGCTCCGCGTTCCCCAGGGTCCGGCGACACCCTGGATAGTGAAGGACTGTCCTCCACTGCCCCATACACTTCTGTAGGAAGGCGCGTAGTACTGTGTTTACTTTGTACAGTTCCAGCACCTTCATGAGCCATGTATGGGGCACAGAGTCGTAGGCCTTCATATAGTCTATCCAACATGTCGACAGATCCTTTCGGGAGCGCCGAACCTGTTGACAAATGGCCATATCAATGAGGAGAAGCTCCTTAGTACCACGGGAGCCATTCCTACATCCGTTCTGAGAAATAGACATGATGGATTTTGTATTGATATGATCGTTAATTTTTGTTCTCAGAATGGATGTAAGAAGTTTATACAATGTTGGTAGGCACGTAATCGGCCTATAATTTTTGGGCTCCGTGGTACTACCTGACTTATGGAGCAGGAGGGTAATACCTGTTGTCAGAAACTGGGGTAGCGACTCTGACTCTAGAGATGATTGGAATTGGGATGCCAAACGAGCGTGCGAGCTGCGTAGCCACTTTATCCAAAAGTTGTGCAGCCCGTCCGGCCCAGGGGATTTCCAATTGGGCAGGGGACGGGCTGCAGTGGCCACGTCTTCAGGGGTGATAGTAACTAGGTCCATTTCTGGAATTTGATCGCACGCTCTTTCTACATCCCACGTCCAACCACCCTCAGTGTGAGCGACAGGCGCCGACCAGATGTTGCGCCAGAATGAGGTCATGGCTTCATCATCCGGTAGGCGCGTATCGGTGACACCTTGGTCAGGGTGTTTCCAACCTCGGTATACCCGCCTCTGATCGCTTTGGAAAGTGAGATTCAGGGTATATCTCTCGACCCGGCACTTGTATCTGCGAATACGGCTAGCCCATGCTGAGACCTTCTGTTTCAGGAAGTCAATGCGCTCAGCGACGCGCGCCATATAATCTTGAGGGCTGATATCAGTCCCCAAGAAAGCGCGCCTCACAAAGCGCATGACTCTAGGGCGAGTGTTGCCCTCCCTGAAGCAGAGTAGTTTGCCAATGAGTGCCCGAGCCCCATCAATACGACGTTCGATCCTGCACTGCCATGCTGGTGCGGTAGGCTTCGGTTGTTGTGAACACAACCATAAACTAGACCATAGATTACATCGTCACACCTATGGTCTAGAAAAGCGTGACAGTGACAATGACAGAAGCTCATTATTATATTACTAACGTATTACATTTTGAATCATCAAAAAAGGAAGAACGGCCATCACAAAAAACCTACGATTTTTACCTATTTTAAGACTAACGCGAAGAGTGAAGACGAGCAAGCGCCTATGCAGTACAGCAAAGGGTAACATCGGTCGTGTTGCTGTATCATTATTAATAAACTTTACATTAGCAACACGACATGCCGCAACAGCCGCGCAGTACAGAATCGAATGTGTGTCGGAAAGGTCTTCGCTGCTGTCAAAATAACTCGGCAGCAGCGAATCCAGGGCACCCATTAGCGCTTTGTTCTTATTTTTCATGGGCACCCGAGTAACCGCGGTCTAAACTCGGGTGGTGAAGATCTATATTCCCGAATAGCACTCTCCAAAGCACTCCTCAATTGTTCACTACACTGGGTACTTACATGTGCAGCCCCGCTATCCTGTCCCTCATCAGCCTGAGTGGGCTGCAGCGAAATCGCATGAGCAGTTTGCGATTGTGCTGGAGCTTGCGGTGAGGGGGGGGTAGCGCGGTTACATTGCAGTTCAGAGCGAAGCCGATCAAGCACGGCGCTGTCCAGCATGTGATTACGCTGAATAACCCGCACCTGGTCCGACAGTCGCTGAGCCGACACATTGAGAGCTGGTTCAAGGACCTGAAACAAAGCATGCATCCTAGCACGGTACGCGGTCATGTTGGTTCCACCCTCAGTAGCCCCTAAGTATGCGCGCATGACATTTTCATTAATGGATGTTGTCCATCTCATGCGCGACACACTACCGCCGGATGCGGGGACCCTATCAGAAGCCGGTGGGCCTCGGGATCCCAAGCAAGTCGGTGGCCGGCCTCTCCCACGACGATGTACTGGTGGTGGCGACGTCGGCGGGGAGAAAAACTCGTCGCTCGAACTCGACGCAACTGCAGCATTGGGCGTGGTCCCGGGTGGCTGCGAGGCGGGACTGAGCGACGAGTCCGGGGGTGGTGTTTGTGCGTTCCGTGCTCTGGATCGTGTCAGCATTCTACATTATTAATTCGGTAATTTCTTTTGTAGTCTTTCAGGCATCTATTGACAGGTTGTGTCAGTTATATTTCGGACTGTTTTGATTTTCTTTGTTTGTTCTTTCATGGTTTCTTGTTCTAATTAGTTTTCACTATGGTAAATTTATTGAATTAAATCGAAAATTCTGTTGAGATCGGTTTTATAATATTTATTTCGCCAAAAATGTAACGGTGAAAAAATATGATGTATGCTGACATTCAGGGTTGCCAGGTTATTATTATGTTTATATATCTTGACTCTCACACCCGCGTACAATATAAATACATATAAAACCAAAGGGAAATATAATAAACAGAAATATATACACATATAATAAACTTACACATACATTACATAGATAATACTTGTAGCGGGCGGAGGATTACGCCCCGGCAGGGGAGACCAGACGGCCGGGGGTCAGGGCGACAGACTGAGAAACCGACGGACTATCCTAGCCGAGTCTAGCAACACCGCTTTCTGCATCTTGGCCGCGAGCGAACTGCCACGGAACCCCAGTCGCCTCAGATGGTGAGCGAGGCTGACTGGGATCAACCCATTCGCAGAAATGACGATTGGGATGATTTCAGTGGACTCCACATGCCACATGCTGGCAACCTCGTGAGCCAGATCTAGATACTTTCGTTTTTTCTCCGTCTCCGCTCTCACGAGGTTTTCATCATGTGGGATGGTGATGTCCACTAAAAACACCCTCGACTGTGCCCGATTCATCAGCACGATGTCAGGCTTATTCGCAAGAATAGTCCTGTCCGTGATGACGGACCGGTCCCAATAGAGCCGGACTCCGTCACTCTCGAGTACTGGCACCGGTGTGTACCTATAGTACGGCACTCTCTCATCCAGGAGACCGTACTTCAGAGCAAGCTCTTGGTGAAGGATTTTGGCCGCTTGGTTATGTCTGTGCAGATACTCAGTGTTAGCAAGAGCCGAACATCCTGAAAGCACATGCCTGAGTGACTCACCGGGATGGCGACACGCTCGACAGATGTCGTGAGTGCCATCCTTCAAGATGTACTTTCGGTAGTTCCGCGTCTTAACCACCTGATCTTGTATTGCACACACAAAACCTTCGGTTTCTCCAAAGAGGTCACCGAAGCGCAGCCATTGCACGGACGCTTTCTTATCTACGTGAGGCTCATTAAGAGCTTTAAAAAAGCGTCCATGCAACTCCCTCTCCTTCCATACGGTCTCCCGGTCAGAGGTGCTTAGTACCACCGGTTTCTGCCACTCGAGTTTGGCCAAAGATAGGGGAGTGAGTCCTTTATCACATTCTATGACGTCTCTATGCCTTGGACACTCCCTCTTCGTCTCAAAGTAGGTTTTGAGGCTGGATATCTCCCGATTATGCATGGTCTTGACGCTTAATACGCCTCGACCACCAGTATACACCACACTTTCGGGGTATATACAACCTCATAACAGACGATTTGGGGTGGTGCATGCGGTAGAGAGTCATAGTCGTGCGGACTTTTCTATCCAGTGCGTCTAGTTCGGTCTGAGTCCATCTGAGTACGCCAAAGGTGTACATGAGAACGGGCATGACCCAGCCGGTATATGCTCGGACCTTATTGGCGCCCGACAAATAGCTTTTACAAACTTTTGTCAGGCGGCCAAAAAAGACCTCGCAAACTGACTGTTTCATGTCCGCCTCCTTTACACCCACGGATTGTGACATACCCAGATACCGGTATGACTCAGCTTCAGAGAGGGTCCTGATGTTGGATGGCTCAAGATTGATCTCGGCCGAATGAGTAACCTGTCCCCTCTCCACATGTAAGACCGCACACTTGTCTAGTCCAAGCTCCATCCTGATGGAGTTACTGAACTCAGTGGTGATATTCAGCAACTCCCTCAGGCGGGTGGCATTGGGTGCTAGCAGCTTGAGGTCATCCATGTAGAGAAGGTGAGGCACTTTTGTCCCTCCTCTCCGAAACTGAAAGCCTGTCCCTGATCTCTCCAGCAAAGAGCTGAGAGGGTTCAGCGACAGACAAAACCATAATGGACTCAGACAATCGCCCTGGAAGATACCCCGCCGTATCTTGATCCGGTCACCCGCAGCCGCCAACCGCTCGCCATGGAGACAAAGAATCGTACTCCATTGCCCCATACACTCTCCGAGGAAGTCTCGAACTGTACTGTCGACTTTGTACAGCTCAAGGACCCTCAAGAGCCATGAATGGGGCACCGAGTCGAATGCCTTCTTATAGTCAATCCAGGCGGCAGAGAAATTCCGGCGATTGCGTTTGACCAGTTGGCCCGCGACGGAGTCGATGAGAAGGAGCTCCTTAGTACCACGACCACCGCCCCGACATCCGTTCTGAGCCTCAGACATGATGTTGTTCTCGTCTACGTGACGGGAGATCTTAAGGCTCAGAACGGATGTCAATGTCTTATAGATGATAGTAAGACATGTGATGGGGCGGTACTTAGCTGGGTCAGCGGTATCGGTTGACTTAGGAGCTAAATGAGTGATCCCGGTGGTGAAAAGGCTCGGGAGTGCCCTTTGCTCGAGAGCATCTTGGAATTGTCGAGCCAAAGTAGCATGGCAGAGCGAAAAACCCTTCAACCAGTAGTGATGCAGCCCATCGGGTCCCGGACTTTTCCAGTTCGGGGCCCGGCGCACCGCACCAGCTACATCCTCCGAAGAGATGGTGACGGGGTTCATCGGCTCTATTGAGGCACATGCTTCCTCTACCGCCGCAATCCAAGGGCCCTCCTCATGCTCCACCTCTCTTGACCATACACTTCGCCAAAAGGCGACGAGGTCGGCCGGGCTCGGCCGCTGAGAGGTAGAACAGACTGCTGGGCACTCCAGTTTTTTATAGAACCTTTTCTGATCACTCGAGAACAGGCGATTTTGCTGAAAGCGCTCGACTCTTTCCGAGTATCGTCGGATGCGGTTCCCCCATGCAGCGATTTTCTGCTTCAGGTCGTCGATGCGCTCCGTTAGTTTTTGGGCTATATCGGGCTGATCTAGCCGCACCCCGAGCCCATTAAAGGCTATTCTAACGGAGCGCACAATCCTTGGCCTAGTGTTGCCCGACCTGAAACTCTGCAGTCTGCCAATGAGAGCTCTGGCCAGGGTGATACGGTGTTCTATTCTCCTTTTCCAGGCTGGTTCCGTGCTGCGCCTTAGAGTAGCGCGTCCACGTTCCTGGGTCTTGACACCCATGAAACGGTGAACAGCTAAGGCTGCACCAAAGAGAATAGAAGCCGTATCATCCAGGCCAGTGCTGCGCTCAAGGTATTGAGGCAGCATTTGGTTTATGGCCTCAATGACATCCCGCGTCGCTACATTTAATGTGAGCCGGGAGAGCCGCGGACGGATCTCTAGAGGAGCACTCCGGATCTCCGAAATCGCCTCTTCTAAAATCCTTCCCATCCGCTCTATGTCAAGGGAGACTGTTTCCTCCGTGTCCTCCTCCACAGGCAAATCTTGCGCGATAGCGTCGATCTCTTCGCGGACAGGTTCCGCCAGAGAGACAACTTGCTCTGTGGTTGGGGTTGTCACCTCGGGAACAGCCTCACGTCGTAACCGTTCGAGCTCGGTAGCGCTAAAGATGTTCGAGCGCTGAATATACCGAGCCCGGTCTGCCAGGTTTTGTTCCGTGACAGTCAGATTCGGCTCAAGCAGCAAGAACTCGCGGTACATTGCCGCTCGGTAGCCAGTCCGTCCGGTTTCCCCTCCCGTCGCCCTGTAGTACGCACGCATGCCATTCTTGTTCATTTGAGATGTCCATCTCATGCGGCGCACTCCACCAGCGGCGGGCTCCGAAGATTGGGTCCTTGAGGACCCTGTCGGTGCCAAGCCCTCTGGTGGGGATGATGGATTGGCCGGCCGCCGAGATGGTAGTGGCGGCCGGCTGGTGTGACTGGCGGTCCGCATGCTGTCACGTCCAGCGCCAGTCCCAGACGCGCCCTGGCGCCCCCCAGGCAGCGGCCCTGTTCGCGCATTCTCATTTCTGTCCATCATCATAAAAGGGGGGTGGGGGATGAGTGGCAGTTACGTCACTCGGGGTCCACTCAGGTCCCCAAGGAGGCTGTTTTAGAGCCAGCTCGCTCGGTTTGAGGGAACCTAGATGTTATTTGGTTCCCCAGTTCCCTTAGTCGCCTCTTACGACACCCATGGGATAGGAAGGGGTGGCAACATTCTATTCTGCCGGTGCCACACGGCGGTTATTATTATTATGTATATATGCGTAAATAATAACACAGAGTAATGGAATAAACCGAAGTTATATAGAACTGGGTTATTCGAGTGTTCGTGGACGTGAATAGGCTAACTTGCTAACAGATTGCCGAATCCAGCGTAGTGAATAACTTCTATTCATTGCGGGCCGTTCGCATGAAAATGTGACGGTCGCGATAAAAGAGCTATTGTGGTTTTTCCTATTGTGGGTATAGTCCGGCCACGAATTATTTTTTGACATGACAAAACATTTTTGACATGAGTATTTGAGAAGGTTTTATTCTAGTAGCCCTACTAGCCTATACGGAATGCTAGAATATTTGCAAGAATAGGTTCTTATCAAGTAATCTAACCTAATCTAACCTAACTCCTAAAACTTTGTACGGGGAGAAATCAGGTTTTTTAAAAATCGTAACCCTTTGTTTTTGGTATAAAAGGTAACCTATGTCGCTTTCAGAGTCCTCAACTATATCCATGCAAAAAAACACGCTGATCCGTTGTCGCATAATTGAAGGATACACCAACAAACAAACACAAGAAAAACCTACGATTTACGAAATATACAAACCAGAACCAGAACCATTTTTGCACCTACCAAAAATTAAATGACCACTTTGTACCTGCAAAGAGGTCCACATTGTGGTAACTTATAAAAGTGGTAGACCTGCACCATAGTATATTCTTCTACTTCTGGTTATGTAATTTTTTGGTAGGTGCTAAAATATCTGCGTCTACTATTGGTTGTTTTGTACACGTCATTGGTGTCCGTTTTCTGAGTGTATTGTAAAATTCAAACAAATTACTCTACCTAAAAATGTAAATTGTAAACATACACACATAAAACGTTTATGTGTGTATGTTTACATTTTTAGGTCGAGTAGTAGAGAGTACTGTTGTTTAAAGTAGTGTAAAGGCAAATCTAAAACATCTTTCGGAATCCCCGCAATAATTTTTTTTTATAAGATGATAAATTAATAGTCATGTCAACTGGTACAATTTAGCCACAGTTTTTGTAGCGGACTGTAAACAACTAGGCTCGATGGAAAGCGATGGCGCGTTAAAGGAAAATTGAGCTTTTTCCCTGATTTGCGGATTGAATTATTGTGTACTGAATGATTTCAGCTTTTCCCTCGTTTGCCGACACTTCTTTATTTGTTGTGTTTATGTTGGGCTCAAAGACCGACTTCACTTATTGAGCGAAAAAACTGTTCACAAAGTAGAGTGCCATCTGAAACAGCCATACCTATTACCTAACGCGAAATTCATTTTATCACCATCATCATCAACAACCATCGGCTTACTACTGAGCGCAGGTCTCCTCTCAGGGAAGGGTTATAGGCCATAGTCCACCACGCTGGCCCAATGCGAATTGGTAGACTTCACACACCTTCGAAAACAGAGTGCCATCTGAAACAGCCATACCTATTACCTAACGCGAAATTCATTTTATCACCATCATCATCAACAACCATCGGCTTACTACTGAGCGCAGGTCTCCTCTCAGGGAAGGGTTATAGGCTATAGTCCACCACGCTGGCCCAATGCGAATTGGTAGACTTCACACACCTTCGAAAACATTATGGAGAACTCTCAGGTGTGCAGGTTTCCTTACGATGTTTTCCTTCACCGTTTAAGCATGTGATATTTAATTGCTTAAACGCACTTATCTCCGAAAACTCAGAGCGTGCCAGTCAGGCGTGCCCGGGATTGAACCTGCGACTCCCCAAACAGGAGACCGCAGTCTTAATCACTAGGCTATCACTGCTTCATGTTATGGTACCTAGAAAATGACTCCTATCATTCATCACCTATGACTCGTGAGGTCATGTTTGCTAATTAAGTCGTTATTCTAAACGTCCGTACCGCTATAATCTTCATTAACGTCTTTTTCGCTAATGGCGTATGCATATTTTTATCAATCATAAAAATACGATATAAATAATACTTCCCGTGTTTCGCAGAGATAAGTAAAGCACAGAATCCTCAACACGTTAAGCCTCCATTTTCACCATAACACGCCATAAAGTGGCACCCCATTAACTCGATAACCGTATTGTATAAACTTGCTCCTACACTTTTATGGCGTGGCAGTTATCTTTCATGCATTTTTTAGGAGTTGTTGGTATTGAAGCTTATTGAAGCGAAGAAGATTGACGTATCAATAAAATCTATCTAAGTAAATCTACCTAATTAAGTATTCATACAGTGATATCCTAGTGGTTAGGACTGTGGTCTCCTATTCGGGGGGTCGCAGGTTCGATCCCGGGTACGCACCTCTGACTTTGCGGAGTCAAGTGCGTTTAAGCAATAAAATATCACTTGCTTCAACGGTGAAGGAAAACATCGTGAGGAAACCTGCAGACCAGAGACTTCTTCATAATGTTCTCGAAGGTGTGTGAAGTTCGCCAATTCGCATTGGGCCAGCGTGGTGGACTAAGGCCTAAAACCCTTCTCTGAAAGGAGACCCGCTCAGTAGTGAGCCGATAATTGGTTGCTAATGATGATGATGATGATGATTGTTAAACAAAAAAATATAACATTTACAACCTAACCTCCAGCCAAAACCACATAATATGGTTTGTTTGCTGGCGGTAGTAGTACGAGTAAGTACCTAGTGATGGTTCGTAGAAGCGGTGCTCAGCTTGCTGATGATGCTCGATGCTTTGTAGACTCGTTGCGATCCCAATGCGGTGATTATCGCGACGAGATCGACTTTTAATTGCCGATTTAGTTTTACGTGGGAGATGACTTTTGGAGTTTTAATTAAAGATTTAAAGTTCTATTACTGAGTTTAATTTACACTTTTTTACTATACACAATTTAATACAAAGATTACTTATAAGTTAGAAACAACTTGTAAGTGATGAGAGAGAACACCGAACAGAATGAGGACGGAGGAGCCTGGTCGCTGTATTTAGACTAAAGAATTACTCATGACTTGGTGGGGTTCTGGGTGAGTCCAACAAACATGTAGCCGGATGCTGATAAGCTGCTTATGCTAAAGTTTTCGAAAAGAGCAATAAAATTGGACTTAAGAAACTATAAAATTAAGAATTTTAGGAATATGTTTTAAATTTTCTATTGTTGATTAAGAAAGCGATATGTTTCGAGTTGTCAAACTAGCAAGTCGTAAAAATACAATGTTGCTAATGCGACGGAATTATGACCTACTATGCCATGGTTACGTAACTCCTCCCTCCTTAAGATAAAAATAAAAAAATCGGCCAAGTGCGAGTCAGGCCTCGCTCTTTTAGGGTTCCGTTAAAAAAATTAAATAAAAATATTTCCATGTACCCATGGAAATAATTTAATTTAATTTTTTTAATTTAATTTAATTTTTATTATTTGTTGTTATAGCGGCAATAGAAATACACAATATGTGAAAATTTCATCTGTCTATCTATTACGGTTTACGAGATACAGCCCGCTGACAGACGGACGGACGGACGGACGGACGGACAGCGTAGGCTTAGTAATAGGGTCCCGTTGGTACCCTTTACGGTACGGAACCCTAATTACCTTTTAGGATAGTACAGTAATTATTGCAAAAGTAATTTTTATTAAAGCTCTCTTTCATAATATTTAAACTAACATCTTATATTACCCTTTTAATTCTTATTCTACCCTTTCACTGGAATATTCAGTTTGAATCGCACTAAACACTTGCACTGAATGCACTGGTTAACACGCTGTAGAGTTAGTTGGCTACGCGTAGAGAACAAGAAACGCGTCCGCCTCTCGTAGCTCTCGTAGCTCACAAGTAATTGATGCCTTAACATGGGTAGCCTAAGTATGTCACGCTCTCTTTGAACATTTCTGTGGTGGTGTCGTGTGATGCGGGTTGTTACGTTCCCTCAAATATGGTTGAGCGAAGCAATGGCTGGATCATGCGTCGTGCTCGTGAACGGGTGCCACCGGCGGGAATGGGGCTGTACTGTACTTTCTGTCTGCCCGTCTTAACATGTGTTGAATTATAATTAGGTATGCTTTTGTGGAACTCATTGTGGAAACACTGCATACATAGCTTAGTATCTATTGAATTTCTTTTTCTTTTCTTTCGCCGAGTTTCTTGCTGGTTCTTCTCGGCAGGAAGGGCATTCCGAACCAGTGGTAGACTCATCGACGATTCAAAAGCACTTGTAAAAAAGTTCTATTCTATTCTATTCTATTCTATTCTATTGATGTAGCTCTTGAAGTGCGTTATTGTATGGTGTTGATCCCGAGCAATTTTTTATTATACTACTGTTATAAAATTTCACAAATTATTTCTCAGTAATTTCCTTGTGACTTCCTTCTTCGTTGGTCATTTTGACATAGATGATCGATGAAAGGATAAGGGTAGTAAAGGGATTATAGACGTTTTACAAAATTATCTCAACTATGTTCTTCTAATTATTCCGCTAATCGGTACTGTATAATCTATTATTAACCCGTATATAACCCGTATCATAATTAATCTATAATGATACTAATCTTTATATTACTTTATCTTACGGTGAAATCCAATACTAATCTTATGGCTAATAGTATGGCTTATCTTATGGCTAATCCTATAGCTAATTCTATGGCTAATCCGGATTTTAACCTATTTTCCTATACTAATTAATCTGTCTGTATACAGATTTAGAATTTTACAATTCATTTATTTAACAATAATTTAATAAAATAGGTTTTGTAAAACGTTCATCATTTATTTGTAAAATTAGTTACTCTTAAGAAATTGAGCGTTCTTCTTAATTTGTTAGGTTTCTTTACATTTTTTACTGGAACCGCTGTTTCACGATTTATAATAGTAACTGGTACTATATTTATTTCAGGATTAGCTGAAACTGTCGCCATTTCGTATCTCGGTTTATATTTAGCTAATCTTTTATTTACCATTTTTGTATAGATTTCATCCCCTATTCGAAATTCATGACTCGTAGAGGCTAATGGCTCTAATCTTTTTCAAGTATTTTCTTTTGATTTAAGTAATTTATTGCTTATACATACCTATATTCATATAAAACTTTAGTTCGCTTTTCATGGTCTTTAATTAATTTTTGCAAATAGTGTTAATGAAATTGAGTGTCAAATACACTTCTTGCATCCGTATGACCAATTTAATTCATTTTATTAGTAATTAAATAAATTAAATTAAATTAATTTCTTTCGATTGATCATGCTAGTGGACCGCGACAACAAGCGCATCCTCCAGCACATCCTCAAACGCATCCTTAAGCGCATCCTCAAGCGCATCCTCAAGCACATTCTCAAGCGCCTCCGCAAACACATACGTAAACGCCTCAAACGCTGCAACAGGCGCAAACTTCACAAAATATACCTCTAGTTCATCCAGTGGTACATGAGGATAGATTTGATGACGATGAAGGACGGGCGTCGACTTATTCACCCGCTCCTAGTGATTTTACACAGGAACGATACCCTCCTTACTCGCATGAGGTCCACCAGCAGGACGAACATGCTCAATCAAGTAGTAGAAATAAAATCTCGGAAACGTCGGCGCTAATTCCTTTGTTTGATGGTAATTCTAAACATATTAATTTATTCACAAGAAAGTGCGAATTATTATCAACCAATACGGTGACGGGTCAGAAGTAAAATATAACCTTATATTAGAGGTAATTACTATTAAATTAATAGGACGAGCTGCCGCAGTAGTCAGCGAGAATGATTATGTCATGCACGACTGGGATCTGATAAAGCAAATTTTAATACAGTACTTCGACGATCCGAAATCAGAGGAATGCCTCAAATTACAATTAGATTCTTTATCAATATGAGCAGGCGAGAAATACACAGATTTCTGAAATCGCATCAAACAATTAGTTCAGGACTATTGTCCAAAATAAGCAATAGCCCAGAAAGACAATCCAAAATGGTCATTTATATTGAGATGGCATTAAATGTCATGCACGGCTGGGATCTGTTAAAGCAAATATTAATACAGTACTTCGACGATCAGAAATCAGAGGAATGCCTCAAATTATAATTAGATTCTTTATCGATACGAGCATGCGAGAAATACACAGATTTCTGTAATCGCATTCAAACAATTAGGTCAGGACTATTCTCTAAAATAAGCTATAGCCCAGAAAGACAATCCAAAATGGTTATTTATAATGAGATGGCATTGAAAGTATTCTTATAAATTTTGCCTGAATCCTTGCTTTTTATAATTACACTAAAGAAGCCAAGAACTTTAGAACACGCCATAGAGATCGTAATTAGAGTTCGTAATCGAAGAAACTAATTTTGATAAACAATACCAGATGAGATGAGTATTACGTCTGTAATACTACAAAGAATAAGCCTACTAATTTCAGCCAACAATCTAGAATGCCTACTAATTTTGGATCACATCCACATTCTAGTTTTTCTACTAATTTTAATCAGCAGACACCTAGACCTTATATGCAACATAATAGTAATATGGAACGCTATTCTCAGCCTACTAACACGAATCAAGTACTCCAATGGTCAGTACATACAATATTAGACCCTAACGCATTCATGCAGTTTAGAAGACGAACTAATCCTCCAGATGCATATCCTAGATCATCAAACAGGAAGCCACATATTCCACCACATAAACGATTCTATCCAAACCAAGAAAATAGATTATTTTAACATACAGACCTCAAGAGTCTCGATTTCAACGTAATCAGGCTCGAGAAAGGGCAAATAACGATCGAAGTACCAGCCCTATAAACCGGGACGAACTTCATTTAAACCAAAATAAAGAAAATTTTTAGACACGAGCCTCAACATCGCGTCAGAGCGAATAGACAGCCCTATTACTGACAAACCGACAAAAATAAAATCATTTTTACCTTATATCTTTATTAAAGAAATAGATACTAATTTATTAGTAGACACCGGTAGCACGAGATCATTTTTTGTGTGGTAAAAAGGCATAGAATATTATTATAACTTAAATAGAACAGAAAAAGAAATTTATAAAATCTGTTATGAATTTAGAGATATTTTCTAAAATGAAAATATACCCTTAAGCTTTACACATGAAATTAAGCACCACATCCGTACAACAAATGATAATCCGATTTATGTCAAACCATAATATAGACAGTCACCGACACAAGCGGTCAACATAAAAACCCAAGTAGATAAATTACTAGAAAATAATATAATAAAACCAAGTTTTTCACCTTGGAGCGCACCTGTACATATCGTTCCTAAGAAGATAGATGCCTCAAATGAACAGAAATATATATAATAAATATATAGAAATATAGAATGGTTGTCGATTATAGAAAATGAAATTACTATTGGATGACAAATATCCCTTGCCTAACATCTCAGATATTTTCGATAAATTAGGGAACAGCACATACTTTTCAACCTTAGATTTAGCTTAAGGTTATCATCAGATCAAAGTTTCAGAAAACGATCAACCTAAAACTGCTTTTAGCACACAATTCGGTCATTACGAATTTTTACGAATGCCATTTGGTTTGAAGACAGCACCCGTTACTTTTCAAAGAGCGATGGACAACATCTTAAGAGGATTACAAGGCATCCATTGTCTGATATACTTGGATGATTTATTAGTATTTTCCTCTAGTCTTCATGAACATATTTCCCGATTAACGAAAATTTTTACGACACTTCGTAATGCTAATTTAAAAGTTCAATTGGATAAATCCGAATTTTTGCGAAAGGAACTTTTATATTTGGGACATATTATTACACCTGAAGGATTGAGACCTAACGACGATAAAATTGAAGCTGTTTTAAACTTTCCCTTACCCAAAAGCGTCAAGGATTTTAGATAATTCCTAGGATTACTGGGATATTATAGAAAATTTATTAAAGACATTGCTAAAATAACAAAACCAATGACCTTGTTATTGAAAAAGGGTCAAAAGTTCAATATCAGTAAAGAATTCTTAGAATCTTTCGAATCTTGTAAGACTTTAGTTACCAATGTACCCATACTACAATATCCAGATTTTTCTAAACCATTCATTTTAAACACCGACGCCTCTAACTTTGCGTTAGGCGCCGTACTTTCACAGGGAACAATAAGCCATGAAAACCCAATAGCCTATGCGAGTAGGATATTAAATTTTGCTTAACAAAAATACAGTACAACTGCAAAGGAGCTACTAGCTGTAATTTGGGCCGTTAAACATTTTAGACCTTATCGCTATGGAAAAAAGTTTACTATATATACAGATCATAGACCATTGGCATGGTTATATTCCTTAAAGGAACCTGGTAGTAAATTAACCCGATGGAGATTAAGATTGCAAGAATATGATTTGGATATTATTTATAAAAGCGGAAAACATAACATAGTAGCAGACGCACTTTCCAGAATTGAATTAAACACCTTAAGTGTAATCGATTTAGATCAACCATCGACATCATTCTATGAAAACATCAACAATAGTGATAATGTATCGGAAGTCACTATGACTGCATCCGAAACTTCCGAGGCTCAGAATCTAGATTTTCAGGAAGACGATAGTTTTATCCCGGTTCTTTATGAGGCAATTGACATAAAACCAAATCAATTATTAATAAATCAATGGTACAAGGATGAAGTTAAAATAAAAGATAATTGAAGTAATAAGTCTAAAATATTAGAAGTATTCTTACCATTAAATTCTAAATTAATAGAAAGGTTTTTAAAAGATAATATAGAGTTACATAAAAAGTACTTTATTTTCTTTGAGAATACTAGATTACGCAATTTATTTAATAAAATAATTTCAGAACTATTCGATAAAACTTCGGTCCCATTTATAGAGTGTACGAAAAGATTAACAATCTAAGAAGATGAAAAGGACCAGAAAGAAGTAATAATTAAATATCATAAGGGTAAAACTTGTCATAGACGAATAAATGAAACATACAATCAATTAAAAAGGATTTACTATTGGCCTAAAATGAAACAATTAATAACAGCGATTATTAATGAATGTAAAGTTTGTAAAAGAATGAAATATGACAGAAAACTATTGAATCCTTTGATTCAATTGACACAAACTCAAAATAAACCATTTGAAGAAATTTTTATGGATTTCTTTTCGATAGAAAAAATTACATATCTAACTTCAATTGATGCTTTCAGTAAATTTGGACAGGCAATTCCAATTGCAAATAGATCAACTCCAGAAGTGACAAAAGCCCTAGTTAAATATTTTTCATTATATGGTTCGCCATATAAAATAAGTTGTGATCCGGGCTCAGAATTTAACAACTCTTTAATAAAAGAATTACTCAATTTTCATAACATAGATTTACATATTGGTACTCCCAATAACCCAAATTCAATGGGAATTATTGAGAGATTCCACAGCACCCTAATAGAGATTTACAGACTAGCAAAATATGAACATAAATTTACAGACGTATCAGACGTAATGTCATACTCGATTATGGCCTATAATAATATTATTCACTCCATGACCGGTTTTACACCTTTCGAAGTTCTTTTTGGGCACACAGATGCAAGAAGTGTGTTTGACACGCATTTCCATCAGAATTATATGCAAAAACTTATTAGAGATCATGTAAAAAGAACTAAAATTCTGTATGAATATATAGGTAATAAATTACTTAAATTTAAAGAAGATAATAGGAAGAGATTAGAACCATTAGCTTCTACCAGCTACGAATTAGAAGTAGGAGATGAAATTTATATCAGAATGGTTAATAAACGCCTTGCTAAAGACAAGCCTAGGTATGAAATCGCGACATTATCTGCGACTTCTAAAAGAAATGTTGTACCTGTTAACATTAGAAATCGCGATACAACGGTTCCAATGAAAATTGTAAAAAGACTTAATAAATTTATGAAAACATTAAAATTTTTAAGAATAAATAACGACACAAAAGATGCTAATTAAACCCCTGTTTCATTCAATAAAATATTGTATCTTCATCAATAGCCTATAACAGTCCACTGCTGGACTAAAGGCCTCTCCCAAGGGGAGGGTTTGCCCATAATCACCACGCGGGGCAGACGGGTTGGTGATCGCAGTAGATGGTAGGTAGTAGTAGCACAGAGGACGCTGCTGCCCGTTCTCCGTTATATTCCCTTAGTCGCCTCGTACGACACCCGCGGGAAGAGGAGGGGTGGTGACAACTGTATTCTGATCTGCCGTCACCACACGGCATTTATTACATATTGTATCTTAATGATTGATATTGATATTGATATTAATTTAGAAATAATCCATGGATTAGTTATAAAAATAGGGTTATGAATTAGTTAATAAAAATAAGATTAGGAATTAGTGGTTAACGATTACTTGTTAGAATTAATTATTAAATTTTAACTTCAAAAGGAAAGACAAAGTGAGAATAAGTCACATAGGATATCATAGTATGGAAAAATTATTATGCTTTATTAAATTGTACTTAAATCAGTAACATTTAATCATGTAAACATGTAACACTAATATTATATAATTATTAAAATAATAATTATAAAAAACGGCCAAGTGCGAGTCGGGCCTCGCTCTTTTAGGGTTCCGTTAAAAAAAATTAAAATATTTCCATGTACCCATGGAAATATTTAAATTTAATTTTTTTAATTTAATTTAATTTTTATTATTTGTTGTTATAGCGGCAATAGAAATACATAATATGTGAAAATTTCATCTGTCTATCTATTATGGTTTACGAGATACAGCCCGCTGACAGACGGACGGACGGACGGACGGACGGACAGCGTAGGCTTAGTAATAGGGTCCCGTTGGTACCCTTTGGGTACGGAACCCTAAAAATTACATTCTGTAATTTTTAGATTAAGGAGGGAGAAGTTAAGAAGCCAAGGCTTGCTTACCAATAAATATGTCATATTAGCAACTTTGTATGCTCAGTTTTACGATCGAACGCGTGACGGTTTGCTAATTAACAATGGATCATTTTAAAACTAAATCGAATTCCATAATTTTACTGCGCTCCTAATACCATTTTATGAGTTTTCCTATGCAACCATAAAACAATTATGCAGTTGCGAAACGAATGCCTTACCACCTCTCGGTGGAGGCGCATACCTATCCTCATACGTATAAGTTATCCTTATAACTTTATTTTTATTTTATCAAGTGTTTAATTAAAAGTATAATATTTAATGTGAAACTAAATTCATTTAATTTAATCATCTCAATCATCCAACCGCGTAACTCTTCAAGAAATATATAAGTCTAGAGAATAATATAATATAATTCATAATATAACATAATAGTTGTAACTGATATTAAAAATTAGTATAAAATATAGAAATATAAAATATAATAATTGTGTAATGTTAATTTCGATTTATAACTGAGGCATTGTTCTTGTACTTGTTGATTAGATAAATGTGTAATTTGACAAAATATAACAAATTACTGGGCAACGTGGCATCAATTATGTCGTAAAATTTGACTATGAATGAGTTCCTTCTAGATATATAACTTGCAGTAGCATAGTATGAATGTTTTTCCTTCCATCTTTGCCTAGTAACTAAATATTATTAATCTTGTAATGATTTTAGGCAACACTGCATGCTGCAACTGTGCCACTTTTGGTTTATATTTTTTGTATTTGTAGAACTTTCTAAGCTTTCCAGCAGCGTTTTGTTTGTAGATAAAAATACAAAGAAATCAGAAATATCGCAGCACTGCTGATGCTACTTGTAGCATGCAGAGTGCAGACTTGCCTGAATCGTGCTTTGAATACATATACTAATTGTTAACTAGTGGTTCGCCCCGAACTGAGACCTCGCGGTTACAGTATCCCATGACTATTAATAATAGTCATTCAATCGATACATGACGACCAAAACTGACATTATTATTATGCCCGTTTTCACCAAACATACCTAAATCCTCCCCTATGTAGGAGTCTCTTTACGTAGGTAGCTCCAAAACACAATCCTAAGTCCTAACATCCGTCCCAAAGTCCTTTTAGGTGTCCCGTACAGGATCGTGATAAAGAAGTTGACAGTAATCATCACATAACTTATCATAGGTAGCCCGTAAAGGTTAGGGAACGTCAGTGAAAACATTGAATTATTATGTAGGTACTAACGAGTGAAAACGGGTTAGGGGCATCTGTACAAATCGTCATCTATCGACGCGAATAGAAAATATACAAAATGCAGCAATTAATAGTTTATTGAATTTTGATATTTAACTAAAGAATAATTTTAATTGAATATGCTATTATATTATGTACCTAAATAATAGTAGTCGACGCAAAACTGTTTTTGGGATAGATCGTAGTCGTAACTCCTAGTAGTCCTAGTTCCATGGAATAGTTAATGAGTGCGCCATCTATTAGCATTATTGTGAAGCTATGTGAAATTTACTGATGCTCATTAAAAATTAAATAATCTCGTTTCTTTATAATATTCATATCATTTTAGTATTTGTTGTTCAAGTACAGGATACAATTGAAGTAAAAAAATAAGTACGGCTTGAAAATATATAGACAATTTTCCCAGAGAGCGTCTTCAAGCGAGCGTATTAAATCGCCACTTTGAAAGCCCCCCATTTCGTCAATTTTAGGAAAAAAATTAAAAAAAAAATACGTTTGTACTCTGTTCCAAATTTTCTTTAAAATGATACAGAGAAACCCTATGAATCGCAAAAAAAAAATTTTACTTCGCATTCGCTTCTATGAGAGCCCCCCTGAAATAAAAATTTTTATAACTTTTTAAGCCATTTTCGGCTGGAGGCCATCGGTTTACATATTATATCTAAATTTGAAGTAATTACGTTCAGTAATTCAAAAGTTATAAGGCTCTGACAGACGGACGGACGGACGGACGGACGGACAAGTGCAAATCGCTCTAGTAAACTCAGAGACCTCGCTTCGCTCGGTCAAATGCATAGCAAGACTACCAATAGTCTAGTCTATAGTCTAGTCTGTAGTCTAGTCTGTAGCAAGCAACCGCCAAAAAAAAATCATAGAACCTAACATCTCTATCAGATACACAGTTGGTAGAAATTTAATTGTCACAAGCGACGTTAGGAGAGTTATAACTTTCCTAGTTAACATGTGGTGGAAATTGTAGGTTTAATAGAACCTCATAAGAAGATCTAGAAAGAAATAAATGAATTATTAATTATTATTATAAAACTCTAAAAAAATATTATCAAGCAAAGGGTTGTCTTCTATATAAGAGTACTACAATTTTCTATTTAATGTCATCGACAATAATTTTGACATGCGACTTACGTCATTAATCTGATAATTTTATTAGCTTTATAACATCAAATAGTTGAGTGAGTAAGACTGTTCAGGCAGTTACGACAAAATGATTTCTTTTTTAGGGTTCCGTACCCGAAGGGTACCAACGGGACCCTATTACTAAGCCTACGCTGTCCGTCCGTCCGTCTGTCAGCGGGCTGTATCTCGTAAACCGTAATAGATAGACAGATGAAATTTTCACATATTATGTATTTCTATTGCCGCTATAACAACAAATAATAAAAATTAAATTAAATTAAAAAAATTAAATTAAAATGGGTAGGTGGGTAGATGGAAATCTTTTAATTTAATTTTTTTTAACGGAACCCTAAAAGAGCGAGGCCCGACTCGCACTTGGCTGATTTTTTCAAAATTGTTGACATTGTAACGGACATGTCTTCCAAAATTCCAATGTGTAAGGGACACTATCTTCTAAACTATTGTGTTTAACGAAGTTCAGTCAACAGTCTGCTATAGGTGATGTATTTTTGAAAGGATCTGTCCAAAAATCATCTTAATAGTATAAAAAATGAAAGAGTTATTATAGTTTTAAAGGTAAACTTTTGTTTTTTGGTCCTCCTGAAAAGTAGGGGTTTGTCCCTTACGACATTTGAAATTTCCGGGGTCGATATGCAAAAATTAATTAAACACCATGAAAAGCGAACTAAAGTTTTATATGAGTAGATAAGCAATAAATTAGTTAAATCAAAAGAAAATACTCGAAAAAGATTAAGGCCATTAGCCTCTACGAGTCATGAATTTCAAATAGGAGATGAAATATATACAAAAATGGAAAATAAAAGATTAGCTAATGATAAACCGAGATACGAAATGGAAACAGTTTCAACTAATCCTGAAATAAATATAGTAACAGTTACAATTAGAAATCGTGAAACAACGGTTCCAGCAAAAATTTAAAGAAACTTAACAAATTATGAAGAGCGCTTAATTTCTTAAGAGTAACTAATTTTACAAATAAAATATGATAAACGTTTTACGAACCCTATTTTATTAATTAATTGATTAAATAAATTAATTGTAAAATTCTAAATCTGTATAGAGACAGATTAGTTAGTATAGGAAAATAGATTAAAATCTGGATTAGCCATAGGATTAGCCATAAGATCAGTATAGGATTTAAGATAAAGTAATTATAAAGATTAGTATCATTATAGATTAATTATTATACGGGTTATATACAAGTTAATAATAGATTATACAGTACCGATTAACCGTTATGTAAGAAAAAAAATAAAAAAAACTTTAAAAAATTCATAAAAAATTATCCCTATTCCTCACACCACGTACTCCTATGTTAACGTCTATAAATGGGATGGGCTATTTTTGTTAAGGAAGGGGAATCTGTTGATCCTGATTTTCTTAACCTCCCGATTCTGCCGGGTCTCTCTGTCTTGATAACGTCTCTCCACAATGTTCAATAGTTTCGGAATCCACATAAATTTCTTTGAAGAAAAATAACTGCAGCTGAGTATAAAATGTTCGCTTACTGTGATCTCTTTTTTATACCGGTTATTGCAGAGTCTAACGAAGACTGCACCAGTGATGTTTCGTGGAAGCGGTGCTCAGCTTGCTGATGATGGTCGATGCTTTGTAGACTCGTTGCGAACCCGATGCGGTGATTATCGCGACGAGATCGACTTTCAATTACCGATTTAGTTTTACGTGGGAGATGACTTTTGGAGTTCTAATTAAAGATTTAAAGTTCTATTACTGAGTTTAGTTTACACTTTTTTACTTTACACAATTTAATACAAAGATAACTTATAAGTTACAAACAACTTGTAAGTGATGAGAGAGAACACCGAACAGAATGAGGATGGAGGAGCCTGGTCGGTGTATTTAAACAAAAGAATTTCTCATGACGTGGTGGGGTTCTGGGTGAGTCCAACAAACATGTAGCCGGATGCTGATAAGCTGCTTATGCTACAGTTTTCGTAAAGAGCAATAAAATTGGACTTAAGAAACTATAAAATTATGAATTTTAGGAATATGTTTTAAATGTTCTATTGTTGATTAAGAAACCGATACGCTTCGAGTCGTATAAAACTGGTAAGTCGTAAAATACAACGTTGCTAATGCGACAGAATTATGACCTACTAGGCCTTGGTTACATAACTACCTAATTTACAATCATATCATATTAATGTGTGTTAAATACTAATGTGTGTTTGTTGGTTTGTCCTTCAATCACGCCGCAACAGAGCTACGGGTGGACGTCATTTTTTGCATGGGTATAGTTGAGGACCTGGAGAGTGACATAGGCTACATTTTATTCCGGAAAATCAAAGAGTTCCCCAGGGATTTTAAAAACTAAATCCACGCGGACGAAGTCGCGGTCATCAGCTAGTTAATATTATAAATGCGAAAGTGTGCTTGTTTGTTGGTTTGTCCTTCAATCACGCCGCAACAGAGCTACGGGTGGACGTGATTTTTTGCATGGGTATAGTTGAGGACCTGGGAGTGACATGGGCTACTTATTATCCCGGAAAATGAAAGAGTTCTCGAGGGGTTTTAAAAACTAAATTCACGCGGACGAAGTCGCGGGCATCAGCTAGTAATTCCATAACTAGAAGTCTTATGAGTAGTTTTGCGAATAATTAACATAGCAATAACTGAGAAACAAAAAATTCTCATAAAAACAATTAATAACAGCTGTCAAACACTACAACCTCCAATATTCGAGTAAAAATATACAGACCCCTTGACCCATAAAAGCTACCCCTACGCAACTCGACCCCCCACACGGCTCCGCGGTAGTGTATGGTCGGGACTTGTTTGGATATGACACGCATTTTTCACGCCCCAGGTGGCCGTTGTCACGTTGTCACTGAAATGGCGGCGTGACAGGCATAAGTGTTCACGTTTTATTACTACAGAGGCATTTTATTACTACAGATACATAGTATGTAAGTAAATCGTACTTCCTCCATAAACTATAAACGCGAAAGTTTGTGAGGATGGATGTATGTATTGATGTATGTATGGGTGGATGTTTGTTACTCTTTCACGCCACAACGAATGAACCGGTTTTGCTAGAATTTGGTATGGAGATAGCTCATGCCCAGGTATAACACAAAGGCTTTTTATCCCGGAAAATTACAGAGTTCCCGCGGGAATTAAGAAAAAAGACGTAGTCGCGGGCATCATCTAGTGAGTAAATATTTACGAAATGTTTCGTGTAAAGAGACACACTGCTGCATGCGCTAGGCCGTATAAACCTCCAAGTTACACTTCGTTGTATCTATTCTCTTTCTACGATCGTTGATGCTTGAAGTTTTGGCTAGGGCTTGACTAGATGGAGCTACAGCTGCTCAAAGACAGAAGTGTATTGATAATATTTCGCGGCATTATGTATTATAAATGTTTCTTTATGTTTCTTAATGTTTATGTAGAATTTAAAATGCATAAATTATTCAATTTAGTGTCTATTAAAATGCACACTATAACAAATTAGACAATTTAAGTGCCATCTAGTTTGCGATTTTGAAACTTGAACAAGGTGCGTACCTTGTCGCGTAGGTAGCGTCAACGATCGTAGAAAGAGAATAGATACAACGAAGTGTAACTTGATTTTCGATACCTTGGGACATAAGTACCTAATCCAAGTGACACTTTTAACCGATTTCCAAAAAGGAGGAGGTTCTCAATTCAGCCGATACCTTTTTTTTCTAAGTTCCGAGATATTGGCGTTTTGCATTGGAATTATTATTTGCAATATTTTAAAAGAACGAATAAATGAATAATGTAAATAACATACAAAAAGAGAGTAAGCAATTTTATATTTACATGCAAATGATCTTTTTATATTACTTTTACATTTTACCTATTCATATTTAAATTTTTCATCGCTACAAAGTAAACAGTAATCACAAGTCAACTGTGGTCTTTATTGCTATAGAAATAGAGAACAAAATTGTTTATATTTTGAGCTGTAACTCTGAATACTTCATATTGAAAGGCTTATTAAAGGTGATCACACATTAATTCGCACCGTACGTATTTACGAGCAACTTGTCTTGCTATATTTTAAATTATAGCTAAACGGTTAAATGTTCGAACTGCGGACTGAAAACTGAACGGTTGCTGATTCGTTCCCCACCCGCTGTAATACTGCAGAAGAGATAATTAGTCATTTTCAGCTTAGCTTTTCTTTAAAAAATACTGTTTCAGCCTCCCTCAGAATCTTGCTATTTACCTTCTAAACTATTGCAATTTGGAATCGGTATGAGTTCTTGTATGACCCTGTTGTTGTGACCTCTAAAGTTTCTTCAGCCAAACCATTATCCTAATGATACTTACATTATAAATGCAAAAATGTGTTTGTTCGTTGTTTTATACTTCAACTAGCTGATGCCGCGACTTCGTCCGCGTGGAATTAATTTTTAAAATCCTTCGGAAACTCTTTGATTTTCCGGGAAAGATAGTAGCCTATGTCACTCTCCAGGGCCTAAACAATACCCATGCAAAAATTACGTCAATCCGTAGCTCCGTTGCAGCGTGATTGAAGAACAAACCAAAAACCAACAAACACACTTTCGCGTTTATAATAATATAAGTAGGATTACAAAATCCAGCGGAAAAAGAAAAATTAGTGGTTGACTTAATTTTTACACCCTCATTACATCTATCCCATCACCGGCATACTTCTACGAGAAGAAACCCGTGTAGGTTCCTTCTCAGAAGGAAATGAAATTAGATCAATAAAGATATAGGATACTTTTTATCCTGGACAAGTGGTAGTCGTGGAATTTAAAAAAAATATGAAAAAGAACTCGCGCATAAAAGTTAATAGTTAGATACTTTAATTGGTTCACTTAAAACATTTTTTTCTCGTAAGTATAAAACAGCAAAACATAAACGATTCTAATTAAGTACCTACATCGATTCACATACACCATGCTACGTGTACGGGACGGGGCGTACGATGCTAACAAATGTACGTTCACTATAATTCTGAATACTACATATTGAAAAGCTTATTAAAATGGAAATATCAATTAAAACGGGGCTGGTAATGAAAATGTTTTCATTCCGTCCGCAATATCGACAGCAAATAATTGTGGCCGTAGAGATTCGAGAGTCGGGTTTAATGAACTACTACATTAAACATTGTTTATTAATATTATGCTATGAGGCTTGCAAAGTTGTAAAGAGAGTACTTGCAAAGTCTATTATAACTTCTTGTAGTCTGTCCATACCTAATTATTTATTATTATACGATTACTGTATAGACAAGTAGAATAGAATAGAATAGAATAGAATAGAATAGAAATGCTTTTTATTCAAATAAACTTTTTTACAAGTGCTTTTGAATCGTCGATGAGTCTACCACTGGTTCAGAATGCCGTTCCTGCCGAGAAGAACCAGCAAGAAACTTGGCGGTTGCTCTTTTCAAAACAAGTTTACAATTCAATAGAATAGTTATACAGTTTAATTACCACCTACTGTCTCATGAATCGCTGGAACGAATTATGTCCACGCTTTTTTATCATCTAAATAGTCTTCAATTGCATAATATGCTTTTTTCATGAGCTTAATTTTATGTGATTTAAGTAGTAGGTAACTAAAGTCAATTTGTGAGAATCATTAATTATCATACTAATATTATAAATGCGAAAGTGTGTTTGTTTGTTGGTTTGTCCTTCAATCACGCCGTAACAGAGCTACGGATTGACGTGATTTTTTGTTGATCGAGGATCTGGAGAGTGACAGGCTACTTTTATCCCGGAAAATCAGAGTTCTTGAGGGATTTTAAAAACTAAATCCACGCAGACGAAGTCGCGGGTATCCAGCTAGTAAACAATAAACATAGTTCCGGTACTCGTTTAAGACAAACGAGTGCTAGAGACCATCATAACGAATTATTATCATCATTGACTCTGAACTCAGCCGTTACCACTTAGATTGCGGTATAGGCGCCCTTTTTGAGCTAGAGAGGTGAAAATGATATTTAATTAGGAAGTTACTTTGAGTATTAAACCAACACGAACATAGGTGTGTTTGTTGTTTTGTTCGAATGACGTTTAACCGAGGAATAAACGGGTGTTCTAACAGTTTTTGTATTAAAAATCTGTCAAAATATCTTTAAATATGCTCGGATAAGACAATTACGAGTATTTTACGTTTTTGAAATCGGCCCTTATTAGTACAATAATAGTCATGTTCCAAAGCTAGCTGTCAGGTGGTCTTTTGAAACAGGATTTTTATTCTACTAATATCCTACTCTCCTACTTCCTACTAATCCTTCTTCCTACTAATATTATAATTACGAAAGTTTGTGAGGATGGATGGATGTTGGTTACTCCTTCATGCCACAACGAATGAACCGATTTGGTTGAAATTTGGAATTGAGATAGCCAAGACTAACTGACTCAGGACTAACATGTGGCCTACATTTTATCACGGATAATTAAAGAGTTACCCCGGGAATTAAAAACATTAAAGTTTTTACCACGTAGACAGAGTCGCGGGCATCATCTAGTAAACTATAATTGAGACTATTCCAATTGATGATTTTTTTCTCCTGAAGTTTTAGTACTTAAAATCCTGTTAAGTAGATATACCTAGTTAATAATATTCGAGCTGTAACGCGCAAAATCGGTAATTACTCGTATTCCGTTAATAACGCAAGCAACTCGCGTCAGACACAAAACGGGGTGTAAACGGAAACGCTGAAATTTTAATGAGCGCCCCGAGGCGGCGCGACCGGGGAAGGGCGGTTTACCACTGAGAGTGAAGCTATGAGGCACTATAGCCTCAATATATCACTGTAACATAACCATAAACATAGTATTCGAGCATAACGATCTGGGCCTATAGTACCAACGCATAAATATTATTTCAATTTTGTTTTGAGGCGTCAAATTATGACTTAAATTGAAAGGTAATTTAAGGTTGACATTGTGTGACATGTCAAAAGAAAATTGAAAAAACTTGAGAGGTGTCAAGGGACACCCGGATGGAACGTAGTTCCTTTCGATTAATTAATTTAGCATTGTGTTCGGTATTTTCGCGGTACAATAATGGTCTCCGTAGCCGTGTGGCTTCTGCAGTCGCCTAACAGCCAAAGGTCGATGGTTCGAATCCCAGCTCGACAGACCGAATTTTCCATTTTCAATTTTATTTTAAACAATTTCTACATGTGGAACTTTCCCTAACTGCAGAAGCCACAAGGCTACGGAGACCCAATATTGTACCGCGAAAATACCGAACACAATTCACATTCAAAAAAGTGTCGGTTTCAAAAAAGTGTCGATCCGTCTAGCCCCCTTCCGAGTTTCGCACCGCGCGATAAGGAACTACGTTCCAAAACTACGTTCCAATAATTAAGCTTTGATAGTATAATATGCTCAGGGTGCGGCGTTTCACAGTTGTCGTACGTAATAGGTACTCTTAGCACAGGCTTTAATTTGTCCCCGAATCTGAGGTTCAAATATTGAGTTTTGACACTTGCAAATAGTTTATTTTGAATACGGAATAAGGAAAGCTAAGGACTTTCCACCAGAATTAAACATTTTCCACCAGAATTACCAGAATTAAGCCCCAAGTAATACGGGAAATAAAAATGTCCCTAGTCCAACTTAAAACAATTAGTATTACTAGTAATACGGGAAAAAAAATATCCGTATTACTACTAGTAGTAAAACTGGAAGAAACACGGGTAACCAATAATAATTTTTGCGTACCTATCGCATTGTATCGCGTTGCATCCCAAGTGGGTGGTGGTCTCAAGGACGTACATACGTTCTGTTTTTTTTATGAAATATGTAACGTAATATTATCGCGTAGTATTAAATAATTAACTAGCCGTCGGCTCTTTGCCTCTATTTGGTGCTCTCACTATGATTTTGACAAGACAGAATATTTACACGCTTTTATAAAATAAATAAAGCAACTGAAACTGGATATTATGGAGTTCCATACGATTTTCGGTTTAACCGTGTTTTATCACCAGATTTTTCCTGGACGTTCTCAGATCTCCATCTGTATGTAATCCATCCATCCAATCTCCATCTGTATCTGTAACCAGTTAGGGATTGTCTAAATAGTTACTTTTTAATTTTAAGATTTTAACTATTTCGTTGCTAAGCTATTTTAACTAATTTAACATCTGTGGCGTCACCCGGGTCTCAGCTGAAAAACAGCGCCCCACTTTGTATGCGTATTCGCGTGTGTGAAGTGAGGCATTATGCTGAGCTGTACACCCTTCTGGGTGGTGTCACAGGCAATTAATGTTGCATTTGTATATTTTTGTCTGTGGCACCATTAATGAATAAACTAGTGGTTCGCCCCGAACTGAGACCTCGCAGTATCCCATAATTCCCATAAGGTAGTTTTAACTATATTATATTGTAATTAAAACGCGCCGAATCTGATGACGTCAATCGTCATCTGCTTTCGTGGATGGGATGCGTATGCCTACAGTATTTTACTAAAATTCAGCTGGTTCGCTGAACGGGTGTTACGTAGAATACGATTTCATAATAAAAAAAATTATAAACTGCCATGACTGCGCGCTTGCGGCTTCTGCGGCGAGCATGTCTAGATGCGCGCTCATCTTTACATTCATAGACACAGTACCATCATACGGTAGTAAATAGGTGCTAACGTCTAATTATTGAAAATAGAAACGGATTTACTTTTGCAAAAACAACGTGATACTTTTATTGATAATAATTTGCTAATTGAATAACATAATTAGTAATAGGACAAAATAAGAATAGCTGACGCAAAACTGTATTTACAATATTAAAGACAGTGCCATCTATTAACAGTATAGTGAAGTTTTGTTAAAAACATTGATGCCCATTAAAACTTAAATAATTTCGTTTCTTTATAATATTTATCTAATCTTAGTATTTGTTGTTAAAGTACAGAATATACCTCAAACTATGTGTAAGTTTCAAGTTTTAAAATAAAGTGGTTTTAGAGATCTAGCCTCGAATACAATATCCACTTTGAAAGCCCCCCATTTCGTCAATTTTAGGAAAAAAAATAAAAAAAAATACTTTTGTACTCTGTTCCAAATTATCTTTAACATGAGTTACTGCAACCCTATGAAATGCAAAAAAATATATTTTACTTCGCATTCGCTTCTATGAGAGCCCCCCTGAAATAAAGATTTTTATAACTTTTTAAGCCATTTTTGGCTGGAGGCCATCGGTTTACATATCATATCTAAAATTGAAGTAATTACGTTCAGTAATTCAGAAGTTATAAGGCTCTGACAGACGGACGGACAAGTGCAAATTCACTCAAGTAAACTCAGAGACCTTCGCTTCGCTCGGTCGATAAATTTTCTTTCTTTCTTTTTTCTTTCTAAAAATAATTGCACCAGTGTTACGATCGCAATCCATTCTGATTGGCTGAATTTATAACGTTCTTGCTTTATCAATGCCTTTTAACCAGCGAGAGAGTGCCAGCCAAGAGAGCATTGCATCGTCAAACCATCTTTGGTCAATCCTACAGGAGTAGTGGGTAAATAAATTGGGTACCAATTGTCTAAAAGTTATTCCATTGATCGTATTCGTATTCGATGACATTAGCGTCAAAGTAAAATAATCTTTGACTGTATTGTTTTAAAGTCACAAATTCAGTACAACAGATTTTAACATGGAGCGTTATGGAGCGTATCGTACATACATAAACGTTTAAGAATGCATACACGAAATTGAGCTCTAATTCAATGCTGTTATGGTTTACTTTATTTTTATGCTAATGTCATCGAATACGATTACTATCAATGGAATAACTTTAGACAATATAACCTCTGAGTGGCTGAATTTAAGACGTTTTTGCTTTATCAATGCATTTTAACCAGCGAGAGAGTGCCAGCCAATCCGAAGATTTTGTCAAACTGATGCAATCATTTTTAGACAATCCAACAGCAGTAGTCGGTGGGGGGGAGGGGGGGGAGGTGAGATGACTGAAAGTGAATTGTAAAATTTAAAAATACGTAAATTCTTCTACTACTAATCTAATATTCTAATTCTAAATGCGATAGTTTGTGAGGATGGATGGATGTTTGTTACTCCTTCACGCTGCAACGAATAAACGGATTTGGATATTTGCAATGGAGAAAGCTTATGCTCAGGATTAACACATAGGCCTACTACTACACTTTAATCCACGCGGACGAAGTCGCGGCTATCATCTAGTATTCTTATGAACTCAATTCATACTCTCTTCGGGCAAATGTAATTTTAGCTTAGCTATTGTGTAGACGTAACATAGTAACGAGTAGGCACATAGTAATTATGTAACCGACATGTTGACTAAATCAACCCCAAATTAATCCTCCAATGATTGCTTTTGGCTATCATCGTATTAAATTGAAATTATATTGATTCTGAAATGCAATTTACGTGCTCGTTGCAATCTGACATAATTATTATCACCGTATTATAAACTGTGTATAAGCAGTGATAGCCTAGTGGTTCGGACTGTGGTCTCCTATTCGGGGGGTCGCAGGTTCGATCCCGGGTACGCACCTCTGACTTTTCGGAGTCAAGTGCGTTTAAGCAATTAAATATCACTTGCTTCAACGGTGAAGGAAAACATCGTGACGAAATCTGCAAATCTGAGAGTTCTTCATAATGTTCTCGAAGATGTGTGAAGTCCGCCAATTCGCATTGGGCCAGCGTGGTGGACTATGGCCTATAACCCTTCTCTGAGAGGAGACCTGCGCTCAGTAGTGAGCCGTTGATGGGTATTTAATGATAAACTGTGTATTAGCTTTTGTTTGCACCTGACTTCGTCCACGTAGAGTAAGGTTTTTTAAATTCCGCGGGAACTCTCAAGTGAGAAGGATTGAGCCAGTGATTGCCAAAGTGATCCAGGTGGACCTCAAGGGGTCCACGGGAGATTCGATGGAGTAACCATGACTGGGGTCTATGTTGGTGTAAACATGACGGGGGTCTACGTTGGTGTAACCATTACGGGGGTCAACGTTGGTGTAACCATAACGGGATCTACGTTGGTGTAACCATGACGGGGGTCTACGTTGTTGTAACCATGACGGGGGTCTACGTTGCTGTAACCATGACGGGGGTCTACGTTGGTGTAACCATGACGGGGGTCTACGTTGCTGTAACCATGACGGGGGTCTACGTTGCTGTAACCATGACGGGGGTCTACGTTGGTGTAAACATGACGGGGGTCTACGTTGGTGTAACCATTACGGGGGTCAACGTTGGTGTAACCATGACGGGATCTACGTTGGTGTAACCATGACGGGGGTCTACGTTGCTGTAACCATGACGGGGGTCTACGTTGGTGTAACCATGACGGGGGTCTACGTTGGTGTAACCATGACGGGGGTCTGCGTTGGTGTAACCATGACGGGGGTCTACATTGGTGTAACCATGACGGGATCTACGTTGGTGTAACCATGACGGGGGTCTACGTTGCTGTAACCATGACGGGGGTCTACGTTGGTGTAACCATGACGGGGGTCTACGTTGGTGTAACCATGACGGGGGTCTGCGTTGGTGTAACCATGACGGGGGTCTACATTGGTGTAACCATGACGGGGGTCAACGTTGGTGTAACCATGACAGGGGTCTGCGTTGGTGTAACCATGACGGGGGTCTACGTTGGTGTAACCATGACGGGGTCTACGTTGGTGTAACCATGACGGGGGTCCACAAGAAAAAAGTTTGGGAACCTCTGATCTAGGCTATAGTCCACCAAAATTCAAAAAATTTCAAATTTCTATATTCAAAATTATTTATTTCACGTAGGCCAACCTGTGGCTCTTATTGTCATGACTCTACCACCGATTCGGAAAGTGGATTCTGCTAAGAGCCAGCAAGAAACTCAAAATGCATAAAACCAATTCTGGTTAAAAAAAACGTAATATTATCATAGTTTGTTTGAAAACGTCAAACATTGGTAGCTAGTGCTACGTGACTATGTGGGTACGTCAGTTCAGACGTACTATGAATTGCCGCAATTTACTAGTACGCCGACGGTATCTAGTAGGTGCGAAGCGACTACCAATCCTAAATCTATGTCGTAACTCGTACACCTCAAAAGTTTTCTAAAATCTGTGGACAATATTTACCTGAAGCCTTATTTCCACGGTACCGGGAATACAGATTTGAGTTATCGGCTAGACACTGAACCTATTTCTCGAATTCGATCAGTTAATACCAATATCCAAATATCCTTTTATCTATCAAATAGCTGCCAGCTGTAGCAACCGCCTATTACCATAATTTCCCAGGCGAATTGGCGCTTCAACCAACTTGCATTTGCTTAAAACAACCATTTTATTTTGAACGCATTAAAGTATATTTTTCAATAAACAATCGCTGAAACAAATTTTGATACAGGTATGAGTTTAAAACAACCCTAATTTTAAAGCAATAGGGTATATTTTTGTTTGACTATGGAGTACTTTTAAAGCTGCTCTGAACGTAGGTTGTCTTCGGTTAAGACAAAACTTGTAATGTGATACTCGTCACATCGAGTTTTCAGTATTAGAAATATCGATTTCGTATTGGAGGTATTGAATTTGTTTTGTTTAGTATGAAAATTTAAAAAAAAAGTTAATGTATTTATTTGCTTATACCAGTATGTTTAGTCAAAATGTTAATTCGTTTAAGTATACGATGACATTAGCATCAAAGCAAAATGAAAATAAAATTGTATTTTTAATTAATGTTCTTCTAAGCCTTTTCGACCGAGCGAAGCGAAGGTCTCTGAGTTTACTAGAGCGATTTGCACTTGTCCGTCCGTCCGTCTGTCACAGTCTTATAACTTCTGAATTACTGAACGTAATTACTTCAATTTTAGATATGATATGTAAACCGATGGCCTCCAGCCGAAAATGGCTTAAAAAGTTATAATAATCTTTATTTCAGGGGGGCTCCCATACGAAATGGGGGGCTTTCAAAGTGGAGATTGTATTCGAGGCTAGATTTCTAAAACCACTTTGTTTTAAAACTTGAAACTTACACATAATTTGAGTTATATTCTGTACTTGAACAAAAAATACTAAGATTAGATAAATATTATAAAGAAACGAAATTATTTGAGTTTTAATGGGCATCAATGTTTTTAACAAAACTTCACTATACTGTTACTAGATGGCGCTGTCTTTAATATTGTAAATATGCATCCCATCCACGAAAGCAGATGACGATTGACGTCATCAGATTCGGCGCGTTTTAATTACAATATAATATAGTTAAAACTACCTTATGGGAATTATGGGATACCGCGAGGTCTCAGTTCGGGGCGAACCACTAGTTATAGATTTATAAATGTATATTGCTTTAATAACCCTTACTACGCAACAGTTTCAGAAACCAATAGGTATTAAAAGCTTAAAAAAGGAAAGAGTGTGTTAAAGGAGTTATCTGACTTTTTAGACCAAAAAATGACTGAAAGAAACTTATCAATCCAAAAGGTTTTGAATTTCGCCAGTTTTCCATGATACTTTCGCCCCAGTAGTTCTCACCCAATGCTTTTAAAAGTCCCAGCAAAGATTGACCGAATAACAAAAGTTGAAAAAGTTGACTTAAAAGCTTAACTCGGTAGAATCAATCTTCCCCGATTCAGGTGAAAAAACCACCCGTGTTACGAGTACCGTCCGCAAAGAAAAGTGGGGAGAGTAAAAAGCTGCAGCCTTATTCTGTGCGCTATTTCACGCAACATTTTGTTTAATAAATAAAATTTTTATGATCCTGGAATGCCACCCGCCTGGCGCAGTGGTGAGCGCTGTGGTCTTATAACTGGGAGGTCCCAGGTTCGCTTCCCAGCGGGGGCAATTTGGGAATTTATAATTTCTGAATTGTCTTTGGTCTGGTGGGAGCCTTTGGCTGTGGCTAGTTACCACTTTACTGTCAAATAGGTGCTGCCAAGCCGTTTAGCGTTCAGGCACGATGGCGTTTGGAAACCAATTTGGATTACGGGCTTGAATGCTTGCTGCCATACCCCTTAGATTGAGTTTCGCGGCCCGCGCCCGCAACGGTTGCGGGCCCGCGGCCTCTGTAGAATGCAGATTTGTATGGAAAATGAAGTTTCAATTTCCACGGTGCGGTTTGCGCCCGCGGCGGGCGCGGTAACAGCGGTACCGCAACCGCTGCGGACGCGGGTGCGAACCGCGCCGTGGAAACTCAGTCTTACAAGTTAGCCCGCTACCATCTTAGACCGCAGCAATCAAAGACTTTCTTGTATTGAATCAAAAAAAGAGGAGCAGCGTTGGTTGAGCCCCACTAGATGGATGGGCGGTTAGGAGAGTCGCTGGTTGCCGCTGGATGCAGGCGGTACAGCCCCTGTAGCCAAGTTACACTTCGTTGTATCGTTTCTCTTTCCACGATCGTTGCCACTTGAAGTTTTGGCTAGGGCTAGACTAGATGGCGCTGCAGCTGATCAAAGACAGAAGTGTATTAATAATATTTCTTGATTGTATTGTTTTTTTTTTAGCATTTAAAACATTTATAATACAAAATGCTGCGAAATATTATCAATACACTTCTGTCTTTGATCAGCTGCAGCGCCATCTAGTCGAGCCCTAGCCAAAACTTCAAGTGCCAACTATCGTAGAAAGAGAATAGAATAGAATAGAATAGAAATGTTTTTTATTCAAATAAACTTTTTTACAAGTGCTTTTGAATCGTCGATGAGTCTACCACTGGTTCGGAATGCCCTTCCTGTCGAGAAGAACCAGCAAGAAACTCGGCGGTTGCTCTTTTCAAAACAAGTTTATAATTCAATAGAATAGAAACAATACAACGAAGTGTAACTTGGCTAGAGGGGCTGGAACGTATTCTTCATGCGTCTTCGGCTGAGATGATGCAGATGATGATGATTTATTTTATACCAGCCGATGTTCGTGACTAATACAAGATGTAAGAAAAGAAGAAGTATATATTCATGACATCTTTCCTGAGAACTCTATTCTCTAATTTAAAGCCGCATTTAATTTGAGTTTAGTTACGCAGCCATGCCTTTAGTACCACCCAGAACCTAGTTAAAAGGCACATAGTGAGTAATGTTCTTATCCTTAAAATTGTTTTTAATCCAATTCAACTCTTTAATTGCATATATTTTGCGGGTACAAACTACAAACAAGGTGTTAAACATAAATAATACATTTCACCACATATGACCATACAATAGCGTGCAAAACTTCGTAAACATAAATATAAAAACAATTCCTATATATAAAAATCAAAAATATTAAAAGTTAAGTCAAAAACTTGAGAGGTGTCAAGGGACACAGTTCCTTTCGATTAATTAATTTGGCATTGTGTTCAACATTTTCACACTACAATATTAGATCTCCGTAGCCTTGTGGTTTCCACAGTCGCCAAACAGCCAAAGGTCGATGGTTCGAATCCCAGCTCAACAGACCGAATTTTCCATTTTCAATTTTATTTTAAACAATTTCTACATGTGGCACCTTTTAGGGAAAAAAAATTAAATTAGGGAAATTAGGGGAAATTAAAAATTAAATTAAATTAATTAGGGGAATTATTTAAATTATTGAATAATTCCACATGTAGAAAATGTTTGAAATAAAATTGAAAATGGAAAATTCGGTCTGTTGAGCTGGGATTCGAACCATCGACCTTTAACTGTTTAGCGACTGTAGAAACCACAAGGCTACCGAGATCTTATATTGTACTGTGAAAATATTGAACACAATGCCAAATTCACATTCAAAAAGTGTCGGTTTCAAAAAAGAATCGGTTCAATTTTGTCTTAATTTTTTCCGTCTAGCCCCCTTCCGCACCGCGCGATAAGGTACTACGTTCCAAAAATCAATAAAGCAGATACCATAATTATACGTGTTTTTATTGTAACTTGTGAAAATGTTATATTTAATGCTTGGCTACATTTCGAAGGGTATACAGAATAAGGGTTTCGGTACTTGGAGTTCGTTTCGTATATCCCACAACCGCCATTTGTCAATGTGGCCGACTTGTCTCGACGTGCTTTGTATTGTGCTATTTTAAACTTAGGCAACTGTACCTTTAGATATTGTATTGAGTTAAGTGACTTTAAGGCCGATAATAGACGGTGCCTCGTTCAGTGTTCATTTTTGCGAATATTTTTTGCGAAAATGTACCCTACGGCCTAAAGGCGAATTTAGACGGATGGCTCACCGATGACCCTCGAAAATGAAAGCAAAAACCGTAGAAAATTCACCCTTACGGCGAATTAAGACGGTTCATTTTTGCAATGATGAACGGGGCACCGTCTAATTTCGGCCTAATGGATAAGGGTTTTTTATGAAATAGGTATTATGAATACGTATGTAATTAACTAAACAAGTTAATATATGTATATTTTATGAGATTACAAAAAATCCGAATAAGTTTTTAGGGTTCCGTAGTAAACAAGGAACCCTTATAGTTTCGCCATGTCCGTCCGTCTGTCTGTCTGTCTGTCTGTCTGTCTGTCTGTCCGCGGTTTAGCTCAGAGACTATTGGTACTAGAAATCTGTAATTTGACAAGGGTATAAATACCAATCACGCCGACAAAGTGGTGAAATAAAATTGTGAAAAATATTTTTTTTAGGGTACCTCCCCTACATGTAAAGTGGGGATGAATTTATTTTTCCTCATCTATCCCATAGTGTGGGGTGTCGTTGAATAGGTTTTTCAAAAACGTTGTGGGTGTGGGAACACCATTTTTCAATTCAGGGATCCGTTTGTGAAATATGATATTTTAAAGTGCTAAATTTTATTAGAGTCAAGTGTCCCCCCCCTCTGCCAGCTAAATGGTTGTATATAGGATACAAGAAAAAAATTCAGAGCAGTATAGTATATATAATGAATTTTAAAGGAAAACTATCACGGCTAAGTAGGGTTCATTAGTGAAGGAGTTATATCGGTTTTTCTAAGTTAGATATTACACGTAGTGTAAGTTGCATATTTTGTAGTATATTATAGTATTTAAACCATGGAACTCAAAATGTATGTTGTGACTTTCAACTACGGAACCCTACACTGCGTGTGGCCCGACACGCACTTGGCCGGTTTTATTAAAATTCTTCGCTATTCTGGGATTATAAGTATCCTGTATCCGAATACAGTGATGCGGTCTTCTATTCGGGAGGTCACAAGCTCGATCCCGGGCACGCACCTCTGACTTTTCGGAGTTAAGTATGTGGTTTTAAGCACTTTAATATCATTTGCTTCAACGGTGTTCGGTGAAGGAAAACATCGTGAGGAAACCTGCACGCCTGAGCGTTCTCCATAATGTTCTCGAAGGTGAGTGAAGTCCACCAATTCGCATTGGGCAAGCGTGGTGGACTATTGCATATAACCCTTCTCTGAGATTGCGCTCAGTAGTGAGCCGTTGATGGGTTGCTGATGATGATGATGATGACTGAATATTTTGTTTAAACCCAAATGGTCGAAATCGTGGGCAATAGTAAGTATTGAAGCGGTTCAAGTCTTCATTTCTGATTCGCACGGCTAGGGTCTGGAACGCTCTTCCGAGATCTGTATTTCCTAACACGTACAATTTGGGTATCTTTAAAGCTAGAGTGAATCTCTTCTAGGCAAACGCGTTCCATCTTATAGGCCACATCATCACTGTCCATCAGGTGTGATAGTGGTCAAGCGTGTGTCTATAATATATTTAAAAAAAATGTAATTAATCGAACAGGAAATCCTTCTCAAAACACTACATACCTTCCCCTCTTTTCCAAGATATTATTGTTGTGTAATTGTACATCTTCAGGTTGCATTAGCGCTGGTAACACTACAGCCTAGAAAGGGACAAGACAGTGCGATGGTATTTAAGGCAGGCATTATACAGGGCGGCTGAAAGCCGATTTAGCGCTATTGTTAAGAAGCTCTGTAATTGGGAATGCATTGTCGCTTAGCATTTTTCACTGAAAGGGCCCTTTATTGCATATTATTTAGAATGTTGAATTGAGGGTCTAATATGTTCATTCATTCATCTCAATAGGTTGAGATGAATGAAATAGTCCACCAAGCTACGCTGGCCAAGTATGGATGGGCAGATTTCACACAATTTTGAGAACAAAATTATGTTTGTAATAATTTTATCATCATCATCATCATTATCAACCCATCAACGGTTCAGTACTGAGCGCAGGTCCCCTCTCAGAGAAGGGTTATTGGCCATAGTTCAACATGCTGGCCCAATGCGAATTGGCGGACTTCACACACCTTCGGGAACATTATGGAGAACTCTCAGGTGTGCAGGTTTCCTCACGATGTTTTCCTTCACCGTTAAAGCATGTAATATTTAATTTCTTAAACGCACTTAACTTCGATAAGTTAGAGGTGGGTACCCGGGATCGAACATGCGACCCCCGAATAGGAGACCACAGTCGTAACCAGTAGGCTATCACTGCTTAATATGTATATTATTAACGTAACGTAATAATTTTATGTATTAATATAAATTGAAAAATTTTTTTTAAAGAAGAGAAGCTAATTTTTTTGAGGATTTAAATAAAAAAGTTTGTGAGGATGGATGGATGGATGGATGTTTCTTACTCCTTCACGGTACAACAAATGAACCGATTGTTAGCGACTGTGTCGCTATCAACATTAGGCGGCAATTTGAAGTTGGTCGCGCGGACTAACCGGTTCGCGCGCTATACGGCCGCGGAGGGGAGGGCCGAAAAGTGACGAACTTGATTACAAACTGGACGGTCGGGTGTGGATGAACTGGACAAGTGGTCGCGTGTAACAAAGTAGTAAATCTTGTTCTAATAAACCTTCACGTAATAAAGTTAATAGTGGAATACAGTCTTTTCTATTCTACGCCATATGGTCCTTCGAACCGGATATGAACCAGTGACCTATGGATACAGTCCACTACATTAGCAATTCTGAATTTCATCTTCAGAATCAAAATTTCTGCAGTAAATTTGTATCGAAACGAAATTGCTGTTGCAATTTTTACGGGCGTCGAATTTTTTCATACTTAGCTAGATTGATATTTTTCGTTTACTTTTTTTTAGTCTTTTTTGTATTAAGTCAAAATGAGTGAAAGACAATTAAAGCAATTGGTTAAGAAAAGAGCTACGATTAAAGGGAAGCTTACCAATTTCAGCACTTACTTAAAATCTTTGAAGAGTGATGATGAACCTGCAGACCCTATCCAAACTCAAATCGAGCTCCAATTGCGGCTAGACAAGGTAGAAGCTTTATACGATGAATTTGACGGTTTTCAGAGCGAGATAGAGGAGCTGTGTGATTCATCCGAGGATGAATTTAAAGAGAGAAATACGTTCGAGATGCAATACTATTCGCTCGTGTCTGCTGCTCGGGCATTGATCGCAAGCCATCGTAAGCTGTCGGTCCCAACCCACGACTCCATGGTTGCAGCAGACTCTGAGGATCCCTCAGATTCACACAAACGTAAGGTTGTCAAACTACCTAAAATAGACTTGCCACATTTTAATGGCGAATATCATCACTGGCTTGGGTTCAGGGACACTTTCAATTCGTTAATTCATTCTGACGAAAGCATTGATCCCATTAGTAAATTTCATTATTTGCGTGCATCACTTAAGGGGAATGCTGCGTCTACAATTTCAGGATTGGATTTTTGTGCAGATAACTATCAATCAGCTTGGAAAATTCTATGCGATCGATATGACAATAAACGACTGCTTGAAAATCATCATTTAAATTCGCTTTTGAAAAGTGAGACTCTACAAAAAGAGTCTAGCGTATATTTACGCAATTTAGTTGATGCAATTAATAAGAATGTAAGAGCTTTAGCTAACTTAGGCCATTCAGTTCAACATTGGGATATATTAATTATTCACATAATGTCCTGTAAATTAGATAATGTTACCAACAGAGAATGGGAAACTCATAGAAACAAATTGAAAGATTCTCCAACTTTAGATAGTTTTTTAAGATTTATTTCAAATAGGGCTAATGTTTTAGAAACTTTGGATACTACTAAACAGGATAACATCAAACAAGATAATGCCAAACAGCTACCGAATAAACCAAAAAGTCTAGTTGTTTCTACGAGTAAACCAAAATCTAATTCATGTCCAATGTGTAATCAGGAACATTTTCTATATAAATGCGAATCTTTTAGACTACTGCCAGTTGAGAGTCGAATTCAGAAGGCTCTGGAATTCAAAGTATGTATGAAATGCCTTCGCCTCGGTCATTCAAAAAACAAGTGTAGACTTTCTAATTGTAAATATTGTTCTAAAAAACATAGCACATTATTACACACTGAACCAATCGCTACACCCATTAGCGCTGAAAACGTAGCCTTATCAGCTAAATCACTAGATTCCTCGTTTGTAACTTCTACTGTTTTACTTTCCACAGCCTTGGTAAAGGTACTAGATAGCAAAGGACAGCCGCATGTTGCTAGGATTTTGCTCGATAATGGGAGTACGACTAATTTTATAACGAAGGATTTCTGTAGTAAGCTGAATATTAATACTGTTCCAGTCAAAAATAAAGTAACTGGTATAAATAGTCAAGCACTCAGTAGTACAGAGTTTTGCTCACTCACATTTGAGTCTTACATTGGTGGTTTCAGGATAGGTATTGATTGCATTGTTTTACCAAACATTACCACACCGCAGCCATCATCATTTGTCAATCTTCGAGATTTACAAATTCCGTCTGGAATTTGTTTAGCAGACCCGTCGTTTCATATTCCATCCACAATAGACATATTAGTAGGAGCTGATATATTTTGGAGCGTTATTGGCACCAATCGCATCAGTCTTGGTAAAAATAAACCTACTCTTTACGAAACACAGTTAGGATGGCTAGTTTCGGGTACAGTGCGGACAAATAACAAGAATAATAAAAATGAAACATGCATGTTGAGTAGCAACTTAGAGTTTGATCTGTCGCGTTTCTGGGAGTTAGATTCAATTTCTCCGAAACATGATTTGACCCCAGAAGAACGAGCATGTGAGGAACACTTCCTAAAGACCACAAAACGCAAACCTGATGGACGATTCATTGTCTCACTGCCTCTGAAGGCATCACCCGAAGTGTTAGGGGATTCATATCAGATGGCTAAGTGCAGATTTTTGTCTTTGGAGCGAAAGTTGGGGAGAGATTCTAATATGAAACAACTTTATGTGGACTTTATGAACGAATATCTCACTCTCGGTCACATGACAGAGCAAAGTTCTCTTAATTATAAAGCTTGTTATTTGCCTCATCATGGTGTATTAAGGGAGTCAAGCAAAACCACAAAATTACGCGTAGTTTATGATGCTTCTGCAGTTACGACGTCAGGAAAGTCACTTAATAGTATTCTAAGAGTGGGACCAACAGTGCAAGACGATTTACTGTCTATATTGCTGCGTTTCAGACAACACAAATACGTCGTTACTGCGGATGTAGAGAAGATGTACCGCCAGACGGAAATCTTCGAACAAGAACGCACCCTTCAACAAATTTTGTGGAGAGCTGACCCCTCTCATCCTCTTAAAAGCTATCAACTGAACACCGTTACTTATGGTACGGCTTCAGCGCCTTATTTAGCCACAAGATGTCTTCTTCAGTTGAGTCGTGAAGCTGAAGATTCTAATGTTCAACGTGCAATTCGCCACGATTTTTACGTTGATGATTTTCTGTCTGGACATTCGACCATTGAGGAAACTATATCTCTAGGTCGCGGAGTAATAAAAGCCTTATCATCTGCTCAATTGAACTTGCGAAAATGGAACTCAAACCATCGAGATATTCTGCAAGCAATTTCTGGTGAGGCGAAGATATCGGGATCTGTAGATCTCAGCAGTGACAACCTTTCTAAAACATTGGGTTTAAATTGGAAATGTCCTGCAGACACTCTGTCATTTTCCATTGACATTCCTGAAAATGTCACTGTGAATAAGAGACACATTTTATCAACAATTGCCCAAGTCTTCGACCCACTTGGTCTTGTTTCACCTTGCATCGTGGAAGCGAAAATAATCATGCAGCAATTGTGGATAAATAAATGTGGTTGGGATGATCCACTTCCTCCACATATAAGGCAGGCCTGGTTTGATTTTGCTAGGTCATTACCACAATTAAATACTTTTGACATTCCCAGATGTGTTACATCTAATTTACCCGCAGACATACAGCTGCACATCTTTACAGACGCCTCAGAAAAGGCTTATGGTGCATGCGTTTATGTAAGATGTTCGGACAACGATGGTACAGTCACCACTCATTTGTTAGCATCCAAAATTAAGGTAGCTCCCATTAAAACTACCTCAATTCCTCGACTGGAGCTTTCAAGTGCCCTACTTGGAACGAGGTTTGGTATAAAGATATTAAGTTCCTTAACACTCCCAATCAGTAGGTGCATCTTATGGTCCGACTCGATGATTGTCTTAGGTTGGTTAAGTTCTTCTCCAGCTCATTTGAAACCGTTTGTTCGGCATCGCGTATCCGAAATACAGGAAAGTTTCTCGGCTCATGAGTGGCGCCACGTTCCTTCCAAAGAAAACCCGGCAGATCTCGCTTCACGAGGTTTAAAGGCCGACGTTCTTGGTAAATCATCTTTGTGGTGGTCTGGGCCGTCTTTTTTAAAGTCTGATCAAACTAATTGGCCAGAAAAACCCAAGCAGGAGACACAAGTTACTGATTTGCCAGAAACTCTTGTGAAATGTTTTCATGTTGCTGAAGAACCTAACTTATTTTCCGAGCTAATTGGAAATTGTTCTTCATTCTCAAAATTACAACGCATTACGGCATTCGTTCTAAGATTTGTAAAAAATTGCCGTTATGCCTCAGAAAAGGTTGTCGGTAAGTTAACAACAACCGAACTTAATAATTCCAACAATTTTCTTTTAAAAATTGCACAAGAAGAATCCTTTGCCGAAGAACGACAGTTACTTCTGTCACAGAAAAAATTGCCACATAAAAATAAATTTCTTTCATTGTCGCCATTTATTGATAAAAATGGACTAATTCGTGTTGGAGGCAGACTAGGTAATACAAATTACGATTACAACACGAAACACCCGGTTTTACTGAGCAGCAAACACCCTTTATGCAGACTGATCTTCAAACATTTTCACATAAAGTATTTGCATGCAGGGCCTCAACTCCTTTTAGCGACAGTTCGACACAATTATTGGCCTCTAGGAGGCACAAATCTAGCTAAACTCACCGTGCGCTCATGTGTTAAATGTTGTAGACTTAAGGGAAAAACAGTTCAACCCATAATGGGTCACTTACCTGAACAGCGAGCACAATTAGAATTTCCATTCCTTAACACAGGGGTAGACTATGCCGGGCCAGTAATGATAGCTAATCGCAAAGGTAGAGGATGCAAACCCATTAAATCTTACATTTGTGTGTTTGTTTGTTTAGCAACTAAAGCCATACATTTGGAACTGGTTTCGGACATGACAAAGGAAGCCTTTATCGCGGCGCTAAATAGATTTACGTCGAGAAAAGGAAAACCGAAAACTATTATCTCTGATAACGGAAGTACCTTCGTGGGTACTTTCCATGAGCTTTCTAAGGTCCTAAGCCAGCTTTCACCAGCGGATACGATCGAAGACGGTATTGATTTCTCATTCATACCCGCGTATACGCCTCATTTCGGCGGTTTATGGGAATCTGCGGTGAAATCAGTAAAACATCACCTTAGACGAGTTCTTGGTTTAACTTACCTAGACTACGAAGAAATGAACACTTTGTTAGTACAAGTAGAAGGTATTTTGAATTCCCGTCCAATTACTCCATTGTCCGACGATCCTTCCGATCTATACCCACTCACTCCAGCCCACTTTCTAATCGGACGATCTCTACTGTTTGCACCACAAGCTCAAATTACCTGCAGTAGAATGTCATCTCTCGCAAGGTTCCATCGCATCGAATTATTGAAGCAACACTTCTGGAGTCGTTTTTCTACAGAATACATTACCTTATTGCAACAAAAGACGAAGTGGCTGCAATCAAAGGACGATTTGAAAGAAGGGACTTTGGTTGTCATAAAGGATAAGAGCAGTCCCCCTCTAATGTGGCTGCTCGGACGTATCGTACGCGTGTACCCAGGTGGAGACGGAATTAACAGAGTCGCTGAAATCAAGACCAAAAAGGGAATCTTGAAACGAGCCTTCAATAACATATGCCCCCTGCCTACTACTGTTGAAGATACTTCAACGCCGGGAGTATGTTAGCGACTGTGTCGCTATCAACATTAGGCGGCAATTTGAAGTTGGTCGCGCGGACTAACCGGTTCGCGCGCTATACGGCCGCGGAGGGGAGGGCCGAAAAGTGACGAACTTGATTACAAACTGGACGGTCGGGTGTGGATGAACTGGACAAGTGGTCGCGTGTAACAAAGTAGTAAATCTTGTTCTAATAAACCTTCACGTAATAAAGTTAATAGTGGAATACAGTCTTTTCTATTCTACGCCATATGTTTTTTTTTTTTTTTTTTTTTTTTTTTTTTTTTTTTTTTTTTTTTTTTTTTTTTTTCCACTATTAACTTTATTACGTGAAGGTTTATTAGAACAAGATTTACTACTTTGTTACACGCGACCACTTGTCCAGTTCATCCACACCCGACCGTCCAGTTTGTAATCAAGTTCGTCACTTTTCGGCCCTCCCCTCCGCGGCCGTATAGCGCGCGAACCGGTTAGTCCGCGCGACCAACTTCAAATTGCCGCCTAATGTTGATAGCGACACAGTCGCTAACACCGATTACCCTTGAAATGTAGATAAGAGACTAAGAGCTCATACTATTTTAGAAGATTTACTTTCCTTACGTACCTCTTTATAGAAGTCGCAAGCATCGTATTCTAGTAAAACATAAAAATAAAAGAAATATAATATCCCACCCCTCACAAAGCTCGAGTTATTAGGATTTGGTACGATCAAAGATTAATCGGTTTAACCGCGTGGACTTTTCGCTTGAATTATCAGCGTAAAGTTCTTGCAATTCACGAGGGCGACTGACTTATGGTTGTGTGTGTGTCGTATCTGTATAAGTGTGAGCGAGTGCAATGCTCGCGCCTGCCCGCTCCCACCTAGCCTTTGACAGGCACGCACACTTATGCAATGTGCATGTACACGAAGTAACCACGAGTAAAGCTCACTCGCCTTCGTGAATTGCAAAAACTGTACCTCCTGAAATATAGGTAACCAGTATATCAACGTTAGTAAACGTTGCAGTCACAAAGTTTAACCCTTCACAAAGTCAGGTGAAAACTCACCCTTCCTCGTCAAGACCCTTTGTGGGGTCAAAACAATGCGCACGACAGACAGACGTGCATTTGCTCATTGCAGGAACTGAACCCCGACCCCTCGACCCCTCGACCCCTCGACCCCTGGGGCACGCGGGGTGTTAATTAGTTAATATGAATGCTCTTTGTACATTTCCTTGATCTTTTTCATTATTTTGAAACGCGTTTCAGCGTGATTTTATGGTTAATTATTAACCTTGATAAAGCACCCCTAGAATTAGAATAAAAAGATATATTTTAAGCTATTGTATAGCTTTTATCGCGGGCTTTGAGCGCGGCGACCGAATCAAGAAATTCCGTAACTAAAATAAACCTAACACCCCCCACTCCGACCGGCACAGCGTTTTGTTTTGTTTGTCACATACAAATTTATTTTCTTATCGGTCACCACGCTCAAAAAGTGTAACTTGAATTAATATCACAGAAAAACTTGGATTAATATTAAAGAAAAAAAATATTGCATGAATATTATAATTGCTTAAGTTGATGAAAATGCTATGCAATAGCTTTACCGCGGCAGTCCCCGAGTGCCACACGTATTTTTTGTTTTACATCATCATCACTCATCTCATTTCACTGTCGAGTGAAGCTGCAAGAAGTCTCTGCTTAGAGATAAGCATCACCTTTTTCCACTTCATCTATTATTATTTTTAAGAACTTTGTTTTTGTACATGAATAATAAAAATAAATAAATCATCAGCAACCCATCAAAGGCTCACTGCTGAGCGCAGGTCTCCTCTTAGGGAAGAGTTATAGGCCGTAGTCCACCACGCTGGCCCAATGCAAATTAGTAGACTTCACACATCTTTGAGAACACTAAAAAGAACTCTCAGGTGTGCAGGTTTTCTCGCGATGTTTTCCTTTATCGTAGAAGCTTGTAACATTTCATTTCGTAAACGCACTTCGTAAAGCCAGAGGTGCATGTCCGTGATCGAACCTGCAACCCCCCGAATAGGAGACCACAGTACTAACCACTAGGCTATCACTAACTAATTTGTTTAACATACTAGTTTAAAATTTTCTTTTAGTCAAAATGTACAACTGAATCAGTGGGTACCTATACCAAAATGAAGGTTAATACATTTTGTCAGCTTAAGCCTAATTTAGACGGTGCCTCGTTCATCGTTCATTTTTGCGAACTTTTTTTGCGGAAATGCACCCTAAGGCCTCTTGCCCTAAGGGCGAATTTAGACGGTTCATTTTCGATAGCTAATCGATGAAGCCTCGAAAATGAAATCAAAAATCTCGAAAAATGTACCGTCTAAATTCGTCCTTAAGGCGAATTAAGACGGTTCATTTTCGCAAAAATGTTCGCAAAAATGAAAAATGAACGAGTCACCGTCTAAATTGGGCTTTTATCGTGAAACCGATTTTGACGAACATTATACACAGACAGACAGACAGACATAAATACTGTTTTCCATTCTGTTTCGAGTCGGTATTTTCAAAAACCTAAATCAATAAAGTCGAAGTCGCCGGCATCAGCTAGTCTTGTATTAATTGAAAGAAGTGAGCACAGGTTGCTGCACAAATAAAGTGTTGCTCACGCAACTGATTATAACAAAATGCATGTCCGGGGCATCGAACTGACGTATTAGAGTGAGTTAATCCACCCTCGTTCCCGTTGAAAAGATTTCCCCCGGGCCTGCCGAGCCGACCCCGCGCCGGTGCAAGCCATAGGAGCTTAACTTAGATAAGTACTACTACTTATATTAATGATAGCCGATAGATAGATGTAGCAGTGATAGCCTAGTGGTTAGGACTGTGGTCTCCTATTCGGGGGGTCGCAGGTTCGACCCTGGGTACAGTTTTTGCAATTCACGAAGGCGAGTGAGCTTTACTTGTGGTTACTTCGTGTACATGCACATTGCATAAGTGTGCGTGCCTGTCAAAGCATAGGTGGGAACGGGCAGGCGCGAGCATTGCACTCGCTCACACTTATACAGATACGACACACACACAACCATAAGTCAGTCGCCCTCGTTAATTGCAAGAACTATACGCACCTCTGACATTTCGGAGTCAAGTGCGTTTAAGCAATTAAATATCACTTGCTTCAACGGTGAAGGAAAACATTGTGAGGAAATCTGCACACCTGAAAGTTCTTCATAATGTTCTTGAAGGTGTATGAAGTCCGCCAATTCGCATTGGGCCAGCGTGGTGGACTATGGCCTATAACCCTTCTCTGAGAGGAGACCTGCGCTCAGTAGTGAGCCGTTGATGGGTTGCTGATGATGATGATGATGATGATATATTTTATTGATTAATAAGCTGCTTGATACAGGGCCACTCACATAACAAAAAAAAGGGAAGAAGGAAAAATTTTGTCTGGTGGGAGGCTTTAGCCGTGCGTACCACCCTATACCGTCAGACCTGCCGCCAAGCTATTTAGCGCTCCTGCACGATGACCGCTACCATCGTCCATCTTAGACTGCATCGTCACTTACCATCAGGTGAGATCGCAGTCAAGGACTATCTGGTCATCGAATAAAATAAAATAACAAAGAAGAAGAAGTTTAAAAATTGTACCCCTAAGGAAAATTACTACCCCCGATTACATTTGGATGTAACATATTATTGATTTTGTTCCTAAAAATTTTGAAAACTGTATTCTGCTATCATAATAACGAATCGATTAACGCTTTATTTATCAAAATCAACTCAGCAGTTTACGCGCTACGTTGGAACATACGTAAATACATACATATACATAAACTGACATACAAACATCGAGTGCTAAAATAACCCATAACCCCTCATGACCTCTCCTTTTGCCTTGGCCGTTGTCGGGTAAAAACAACTACGACGACCTCCCTGGCTCAGTGGTGAGCGCTGTTGTCTTCTAACTGGGAGGTCTCGGGTTCCATTCCCGGCGGGGGCAATTAGGTAATTTTTAATTTCTGAATTGTCTCTGGTTGGAGGCTTCGGCCGTGGCTAGTTACCACCCTACCGTCAAAGACGTGCCGCCAAGCGATTTAGCGTTCCGGCACGATGACGTGTAGAAACCAATTAGGGGTAGGGGTTGAATGTTCACTGCCATACCCCTTCCAAGTTACCCGCTACTATCTTAAAAATTAAGACCAAAAGTTGTGACGACACTTTTATTTGATGGCCTAAAAAATATCTTATAGGTTTAATAATTTCAACAAGTTGTGCCCACCCCGGGGGCGCGCAATTTTATTTTCATTTTTTATTTTATAAAATTATTTTAATTTTAATATTTTATAAAATCGATATTTAGGCTTCCCTGGGGCTATTTTTATGTTTATCGATAAAAAAAATCATGATAAAAATGTATACCCGAATAATTATTTTCTTTGTACCTACCTCGAATAGAACTTGAAATTAATATTTTTATAGTAATAACTTCGTTCCTATCTGGTGTCCCACGACACCACACGACTTTTTTCCTGCCCTTCACCCCGCTGACTGGCGACGCGATTGACGCGCGAATGTCAATAGGACACCTATTCGACGGCAATATTATGTTTGATCGCGCGTCGTACGAACTAAGTTCGCGCGAATAGATTTAAAACATTTAAATCGCGCGAACCCATCGCGCGAATGGCAATTAGGACACCTATTCGAGATATGTTTAATCGCGCGTTCGTACGAGTAAAATTCGCGCGAACTTGCGATGATCGCGCATTCGCGTTGTAGTAGCCGTAGGACGACGCCTTAGCTGCCTGCAGAGCAGGTTTAGTATGACTGCCTAAGTAAGTCGTAAGTTTATAACTTAGTACACAAGGAGACGGACGCGGGAGTAATATTTTAAGCGCCTCGAAATCATCGCTCCGACTCTTTTCCATTCAACACGCGTTCTGAGGTGACATTTTAAAACTCGGCTTTTATTCGCCTGCTCTTATACTATAACCCTTTATGTTTTTGCACTGATCTATATGCAGGAGAGCGTACACACATACGCACACAAAAACACGCAAACACGCACACACATGTAGTTTTTGTACTTCTCTTCTCCTCCTTTCTGATCTTAGAGGTCCATACACTTAGTACATAAGTTATATAATACAAAATACAAAATTTTGTTATTCATGAATGATGGAGTAGATAATGTTATCTATATTTTATACTTATAAAAAAAATTGTGAGCCGTCGTGGGACGCCTGGCAGATGTGAAACATCGACATTATTTTGTAAAAGTAATATGCAGAAAAGAACAGATTGTGATAGGAACTAAATATGTCACTAAGTATACATATATAACATCGCATGCCGTGGCGACACGTCGCCACGGCATGCATCGCCACGCCAGAAATCTGTTTTACGTGCGGCTATAGATGTTTCACATCAAAAATTGTGGTGACTGACTGATCGATTGACTGACTGATCTATTAACACACGGTCTAAAAGCCAAACAAACAAAACAGGGATTTAGAAACTTGAAATTTTGACAGTAGGTTCCTTTGATAACTTAGGCACCACGGAATAGTGGCAGGCACCCATTAAGAAAGGATTTTTTGAACTTCCACCCCCAAGGGGGTTAATAGGGTCTGAAAGTTTGTATGAAAGTCCGTCATTTTAAATTCAAGTTATATTTTCGATTTCATCAACGTCAAGTGACGTTTTATCGAGGAATTGAAATTGGGCGTTCTGAAAGTTTTTGTATTGAAAATACTGTCAAAATATCAAAACACTCAGAGACTTATTTTAAGTTGGTGAAATCGGCCCATAAAAGAATTAATTGACCGAGCGAAGCGAGGTCTCTGAGTTAACTAGAGCGATTTGCACTTGTCCGTCCGTCCGTCCGTCCGTCTGTCAGAGCCTTATAACTTTTGAATTACTGAACGTAATTACTTCAAATTTAGATATAATATGTAAACCGATGGCCTCCAGCCGAAAATGGCTTAAAAAGTTATAAAAATCTTTATTTCAGGGGGGCTCTCATAGAAGCGAATGCGAAGTAAAAAAAAAAATATCGCGTTACATAAAATTGTTACGTATCATTTTAAAGATAATTTTGAACTGAGTACAAAAATATTTTTTTTTTAATTTTTCCCTTAAAATTGACGAAATGGGGGGCTTTCAAAGTGGCGATTTTATACGCTCGCTTGAAGACGCTCTCTAGGAAAATCCGCTATGGATTTTCAAACTGATTTTATGTTTTTAGGTCACTTATATCCTGTACTTGAACAACAAATACTAAAATTATATGAATATTATAAAGAAACGAGATTATTTAATTTTTAATGTACATCAGTAATTCATATAGCATCAACATAGCTTCACAATAATGCTAATAGATGGCGCAGTCAGTAACTATTCCCATGGAACTACGAGTTACGACTAACGACCTATCCCAAAAACAGTTTTGCGTCGACCATTATTATTTAGTTACTTATTATAATACAATAATTGTATTGTAATTTTTTTTGTACCATATTATTCAATTAAAATTATTTTTTAGTTAAATTTTAGTTAAATATTGTATATTTTCTATTCGCGTCGATAGATGACGATTTGTACAGATGCCCGTAACCCGGTTTCACTCGTTAGTACCTACATAATAATTCAATGTTTTCACTAACGTTCCCTAACCTTTACGGGCTACCTATAAGTTAGGTGATTGATGTTTTCTGTCAACTTATTTATCACGATCCTGTACGGGACACCTAAAAGGATATTGGGACGGATGTTAGGACTTAGGATTGTATTTAGGAGCTACCTACGTTAAGAGACTCCTACTTAGGGGATGATTTAGGTATGTTTGGTGAAAACGGGCATAATAATAATGTCAGTTTTGGTTATCATGTATCGATTGAATGAATAATCATGGGATACCGTTACCGCGAGGTCTCAGTTCGGGGCGAACCACTAGTGATATGGTTTTTACAGGTGCGGTTAAATAAAGGATTTTATCTACTCCAGCATCGAAAAGTTCCAATTTCGAATTTGACAGCTGAATCGAAATGAACCCTCTTTCGGTTTTGCTTCTCATTTCGATGCAGCTCGTTGTATGGGAGCTGAATCGAAATGGTTATCTTCTTAAAATAGGATACCTAAAGGTAAGACTCTGGGTTCTGGCACTTTTGTACCGTTCATATGACAGAGGCGCCACAGGCGGCTGGTGGCGGCTTACGGAGTTACTTTTTGTTGACAGAGGCGCCACAGGCGGCTGGTGGCGGCTTGCGGAGTTACTTTTTGTTATTTTATTGAGCCTACGGCGTATTTTGTTAATGATTTTATTTTCCTTGTCGTAGATAAAATCTTGTATGCAACTGACCGTAATTAGTCATTTTAATTCTCGTACTATCCTATTTTGATACTCGGCAAGCCTCGTATCAAAAAACAGCACTCGAATTAAAATGACCCTCATTACGATGCAGTTGCATAAATAGCTATTAAGGTTTCTTTAAACAACAACAAAACAAATATTTATTAATCCAAAGAACTTATTACATAGCGAATAAAAATGGATACTAGTAATAGCTTAGCTAGAATCATGAGATTCTGTATTAAAGCTATCACTTCACATCTCTTTGTGGTTGAAGGTTCATTAAAAGATGTAATTAATAAGCTACTTACTTTGACTCAATTTCAATAACAATACGAGTGATTAGATTGTTTAGCAAAGTAACCTTGCAGTCAGAAGACTTATAAAAAGTAAAAACAAAAACCTTTACCAAATATTAAAATGATGCTTCATTAATACAGCAGCCATGCTGCCCGCGAGAGAGCCTGGTAATTATGAGCCGTAGCTCTTTATTCTTTGTTCACGAACCGTGAGTTCATTAATTAGAGACCGTGTTCTCCATGTCAGTGGTTTAGTTCGGACCATTGCCATTGTAACGCGCATGTTCTTTTTTTCCCCGCCCATTTAATTTATTTAATTATTACAGTAATTAATTAATAAATATAATAATAAAAAAGTTAAGTGGCACTCGGGGACTGCCGCGGTAAAGCTATTGCATAGCATTTTTTATCAACTTATGCAATTTTTTTTGCATTATAAAAATTATGCAAAAAAATAATTAAAACACAAACAAACAAGAAAAGCAAACTGTTACTACTTCGCGAGTGAGATTCGAACCTGCGACATCATGCAAAGAAAGCGGCCGCTCGCCCACTGCGCCAAATAGAGCTACTTGAGAACCTCTAAAATGTTGAACACTTACTGAACGACGGTGTTAGGTTTATTTTCGTTACGGAATTTCCCGCGCTCAAACTGTTTGTCCTAGTTCAAAGCCCGCGATAAAAGCTATGCAATAGCTTAAAATTAATCATAATAAAAATAAAAATTATGGAAAAATAAATTTAAAAAAATGTTGTTCTTGACTTTGTTCGACTCTCTCACTTGCCATATACTTCATGTGTGCAGTGCTCTTGATCGCTGAAGTTGGGGCCTCTAATTCACATCAAGCGTTAGACGGCGTTATAAGATGTTGATCTTATAACGCTTGCATATTACTCCTAAAAGTAAGAGGTCCTAAATTTTAAGTACCTAGGCCCGGGATCGAGCCCGCAACCTTCCAAATAAGAAATCGCAGTCCTAACCACCTAAGCAGTGATAGCCTAGTGGTTAGGACTGTGGTCTAATATTCAGGGGGTCGCAGGTTCGATCCCGAGTACGCACCTCTGACTTTTCGGAGTCAAGTGCATTTAAGCAATTAAGTATCTTGCTTCAACGGTGAAGGAAAACATCGTGAGGAAACCTGCACATCTGAGAGTTCTTCATAATGTTCTCGAAGATGTGTGATGTGAAGTCCGCCAATTCGCATTGGGCCAGCGTGGTGGACTATGGCCTATAACCCTTCTCTGAGAGGAGACCTGCGCGCAGTAGTGAGCCGTTGATGGGTTGTTCATGATGATGATGATGATGATGAGTCCTAACCACTAGGCTATCACTGCTGCCAGCACAATAGCACTTGGTTGGAAATTAATAATATTTGATTGAATGTAATATATTTTTCATTACAATTTATTCGCTTTTATCGCTACACAATTAAATATTTAGAAGGTGGGTAGATAATTTTCCCTATTCACAAATTCTAAAAGTCTTGGCAGAAATTACTGACGTATTCTTGAGCAAAGTCTGAAGGTTCCTTTGAATTTGGACTTAACAACCTCTGGGACCTCTAATTAGAGAGTAAATTCATCACGGACTGTGAATAAATTGAAATTGTCGAACTGTCTATTACAGATAATAACTTATTTATTCAAAACGTCTGTTTAATAATAATCCATTAAAGTTTTAGGAAAGTTTTAGGTCCCTTTGGCTGTTTGCTTATGTCTCAAAGACTAAACTACTAAAACTAAAGTTTTAATTAATATAACTAGCATCCAATGATAAATAAATAATAATTGTTTATTTTAAGGCTTATCGCAGACAAGCGCTATCTGAGAAAAGTTATTTCTGCTAACGATCATCTAAGTCCGTAATCTTATAATTCTCCCACCATAGTCGGTGCTCCACGATCACCTCTGACATTTTAGGAGTTATGCGCGTTTAAGCAATTAAATATCACATGCTTCCATGTGAAGTGAAAGTTCAGGTAAAAGTGAAGGAAAACATCGTGAGGAAACCTGCACACCTGAGAGTTCGCCATAATGTTCTCAAAAGTGTGTGAAGTCTACCAATTCGCATTGGGCTAGCGTGGTGGACTATACCTAACCATTTTCTGAGAGCAGACCTGCGCTCAGTAGTGAGACGTTAATGGGTTGCTAATGATAATAATGATGAATCGGTGCTTAAGATTCCATTACCAAGCTAACCTACTACTTTTAACAATCCAAAATTAACAGAGCCGGAAATCGAACCCAGGACTTCCCACTAATAAGATCAAAGCATTCACCACTGCGTAGGACCTCGCTCTTACGAGGAAATTGCAATTCTAGTAATATGACGAGTTTCTCCACAACAACTGCGTCACACTATTATAATTCCCCTCTACACACCCGGGAGGTACTCAAGATTCCCTCACCGCCCTCAGTTCAACGTCCCACTATTTGTGACTTAATTACCTCTTGTAATTAACCGTCGCCTCAGATCTCGCGAACGCTAAGATTGCATAAATAAATTCAGCGCTGATTTTACGTGAGACGCGGGTACATTTAATTTCCGTTTCCCGTGTGTAAAAGACAGAATTCGCAATCTCTTTCTAATTATTATTTATAATATCTACCATAGTACGGCCGAGTTGCACCAAAATGCTTGATCATGTTTATTTAAATTTTCTAATGCTGTCACGTTTTGACAATACTATTTCAGAGTTGACATGAGAAGGACAGCATTAAGAAATTTAAGTAAACATGATCAAGCAGTTTGGTGAAAGTCGGCCTAAATATTGTTTCCCAAGTAAATAATTGGGAGGGATTTTTTACTAATATTTTAAATTAATTTTTGCCCGCACTTTTTCGCGTGGAGTTAGGTATTCAAAATCCCGCAGGATAAAAGTAGCCTATGTCATTTTCCAGGTCTTCAACTATACCCATCACATCGTCTGAAAATCCTGTAGGAATTTCAAAATATCTACCCTTATTCCTCGTCTATATTATAAAGCGACAAAATTTCAGCTTTCTAGCTCCAATGATTCGGGCTGGGCGTTGATGAGTTAATCAGAAAGTGAATCGAGCCTTGGCGTTTTGTAGGTTTAAAGAATAGAAAAGAAATGTTTTTTATTCAAATAAACTTTTTTACAAGTGCTTTTGAATCGTCGATGAGTCTACCACTGGTTCGGAATGCCGTTCCTACAGAGAAGAACCAGCAAGACACTCGGCGGTTGCTCTTTTCAAAACAAGTTTACAATGCAATAGATACTATGCTATGTATGCAGTGTTTCCACAATTATACTTCACACCTCAACCGAAGACGATTACATTAGATTACTTGCAGCAGCTCACGAGTAGATGCTGTCTCAGTCACACTTTTTAGAGACCTATACCTATAAAAAAAGACAAAATATCCCTTCTCTGTTCCCACCGTGTTAACATGCTGCCAGCTGGCGGCGGCGGTGCGCGAATTCATTACACGTTTTGGTGTTGTCAAAGTCACACGCGCGCGCGCTTATCGTTTGTTATATTAAATATACTTTTTATTAATCTACGAAACATGGGTAAAAGGAAAAGATCAAAGTCCAGGGATGCCAGGCATCTGCGCAAGAAAATAGAGAGATTGCAAGAAAAGTTAAATAAGCGTCGCCGATTAGATTCATCATCGTCGTCGTCGTCAGCTTCCCAGCCTTTAGAGGAGAATCTCGAAACATCTGTGGATAGCATAGTAAAGGATGGGATTGAAGTATTATCACCGATGCATTCAGGTTAGTAAAGTGTTACTATTTTTTCCAGTCAAAAGTATGAAAGGTAGGTACCCACATTATTTTGATGAATACATACCTAGGGATTATGAATTATTATTGGCATGGATACGTAAAAAGGTGGTATAGACATGATCGGAACTAAATTTTAAGGACATGTTAACGAGTATAAGATTCTATAAAGTTTACATTGTGGTATTAACACCCTATGTAGGTACGCATTGTCGTTGTGAAACCTAACCTCTTACGGTACTGACATCCTATACGGATTGTCGTTCTTTAGTACCTCGGGTACTGACATCCTATACGGATTGGCGTTCTTTAGTACCTCGGGTACCGACATCCTATACGGATTGTCATTTTTTAGTGCCAACCCCACGTAAATCGTGAAGGGAAAATATTTGTCAACCTATATGGTTTGTCAAAGAAAATATGTCGTCAAGAGATACTATTATACTTTTCAGATGAGGACGTTGACGTTGATGTGGTATACACCCAGGATGATCACATAGAAAAGAATAAAGACACGGAAATAGACATTCCTCTGAATCCGGAATTACTACAAATTTTAGGAGATGACCCGACTAATGTAAACAAGTACGGGGAAGACTTGCACAAAGATATAATACCTAGGTGGAACCACATCTTGACAAAAGGGCTTGACAAGGAGGTTAGATCAGAGTTATGTAAGCAGTACCTACCCCCCCAAAACTGTGGGTATGTAAGAGCACCTAAGCTTAATCCATTAATCCAACATTTCCTGAGTGATGTTAATAAGAAGAAAGAGGTGTTTAATGAAAACAAACAGAATCAATTATCTAGCTGTCTCGCAGCCTTGGGTCAAGCTTTAAATAAGATACTGTCTTCTAAAGAAAAACAAATACCACTAGATATAGTCAAATCCCTCGGCGACGCAGGTCGACTTTTATGTGATTTTCACTATAGAGAAACGCAGTCTAGACGTTACGCGATTATTAATGTAGTTAACAAGGACCTACGACATACGTTGAAAAACACGAATATTGACGAATTTTTATTTGGAGCTGATTTAGCCGATCAATTGAAGTCCCACAAGGAAATAACGAAGGCTGCTCTAGATCTAAGAAATCCTCGGCCTCCATACAAGCCACGAACCGCCGCACCAATCCCAAGGGGAACTTTAAACTACCGGGGGGCGCTGGGACCAGCCTCGACCCCACGCGCTTACCCGTCGTCGAGACAACCAACAACCAGCTCGAGAACATGGACAGCATCGAGAGATCGAGATTATCGCCGCCCCGAGTCGTCGAGTGCGAGGAAGAACAGCGGACGCGGTCGGACTACGAGGCGGTAGCTTCTACATCCAAGGTACCTAACACACAAATATCAGGTAGATTGCGCCTCTTCTATGAGAAATGGGCTGACATATCTAATGACGATGTTATACTATCTTGGATACTTGGATATAAGATACCTTTTAAAGATAGACCATTTCAAAAATACTTACCTAAGCCTATGCGGTCCAGTAAATCTGAAATACTAGCAATTAATCAATGTGTTGAAAATATGTTAGACTCCGAGGTCATATCTAGTTGTATTGTATGTAAATTATTTGGATGATTTTTTATGTATTGGTCGAACACGAGAGGAGTGTTACAGAACGTTAACGTTACAAAACATCTAGAATCATTGGGGTTTATAATTAATATTCAAAAAAGTCAAATGACTCCAACCACATATTGTAAATTTCTCGGGTTTAATTTTGATTCAGAAAATATGACAATTAATTTACCAATTGATAAAAAATTACGAATTAAAGATGTGGCTGAAAAGTTTATTAAATTAAAAAAATGTACAATTAGGCAGTTCGCCGAATTTATTGGTCTTTTAACATCAGCATGCCCAGCCGTTCAATACGGTTGGGTTTACACTAAACTATTTGAGAGGGAAAAGTTTTTGGCGTTAAATTACTCAGGTAATTATAATAAGAAAATGATACTTCCTTTAACTTTAAATCCTGATTTAGAATGGTGGCTAAATAATATAATCAACTCTTTCTGCCCAATTCGTAAACAAGATTTTAAAAAAGAGATTTTTACGGACGCTAGTTTGACTGGATGGGGGGTAGTTTGTGGAGTGGAATCAGCTAAAGGTAATTGGAAAGAATCTGAGTTGTCTCTTCATATAAATACCTTGGAACTGAAAGCAGCTTTTAACGGGTTAAAAACATTTGCTTCAGATTTGACACACTGCGAGGTGTTATTAAGAATAGATAACACCACTGCCATATGTTATATAAATCGTATGGGGGGCGTACAACACAAACATTTAAACGACATAGCTCGTGACATATGGCAGTGGTGTGAATATCGTAATTTATTTGTGTATGCTTCTTATGTTAAATCGGAGAATAATTTTGCTGATTATGATTCTCGTTCAGTTAATGTAGACACAGAATGGGAGCTTGCCGATTATGCATTTGATAAAATCATAAACTCTTTTGGCACACCCGAATTTGATTTATTTGCGAGTGTACAAAACGCTAAATGTCCAAGATTTTCTTCTTGGAAACGTGATCCTGATGCAGAGCTAATAGATGCATTTACTTTCAGTTGGAAGGACATATTTTTTTATGCATTTCCTCCTTTCAGCTTGATACCCAAAGTCTTACAAAAAATTTTATCCGACAGAGCCCAGGGAATTTTAGTGGTACCACTTTGGCCTTCTCAGGCTTGGTATCCTTTGTGGTCTCAATTGATAATATCTGAAAAACTTTTTTTCCAACCAAGTAAGCATCTGTTATTCTCTCCTTTCAGGGACAGCCACCCGTTACATGCGAATCTTACCCTGGTGGCAGCGAGGTTATCAGGAGATCACTGATCAAACGGGGTGTTCCAATGGGTTCCTTAGATATAGTAATAGCTTCAATTTCCGATAATACTCTCTCTCAATACAATTCGAGCTTAAAAGCTTGGTGGGTTTTTTGTCATGAAAATAAATTAAATTTTTATGAATCATCATCATTTCATATTATAACTTTTTTGACACAAATGTTTAATTCAGGTTGCGGTTACAGTTCTCTTAATACATATCGTTTCAGCACTATCAATAGTTTTAGGCAAACAAGTTACCACAGATGATTGTATATCTAGATTTTTAAAAGGTGTTTTTAGACTCCGGCCTCCTAGACCAAAGTACGATTTCACGTGGAATCCTGCGATTGTATTAAATCACCTCGCTTCATTTTTTCCTTACGATGATTTATCTTTAAGTAACCTAGCAGTCAAGACGGTAACATTAATTGCTTTAGCATCTGCACAAAGAATGCAGACTCTTAGTTTAATCAAACTAAAAAATATTTCTTTTCATGATAAGGAAATTTTGATTAAAATAACTGATCTTATAAAGACATCTAGACCTGGATTATGTCAACCACTTTTATGTTTACCATATATACGAGAATCTCCGGAAATATGCCCGGCTCTAACTTTAAAAGCTTATATTGAAAAAACGAAAACCCTACGCAGTGAACAGTCAGCTGATGATCATCTGTTCATAGCTATCAGACGACCACACAAAAAGGTCGGATCACAAACGTTGGGTCACTGGGTGAAAAAAGCCTTACATGCAAGTGGCATAGATGTAAGCATGTTCGGAGCACATAGTACTAGACATGCATCGACATCTGCCGCTCACAGCGCTGGAGTTAATATAGAAGTGGTTCGCAAAGCAGCGGGTTGGTCTGATTCCTCTAATGTATTTTTAAAATATTATAAAAAAGATATAATAAGTCCTAATGGTCATTATGCGGAGGCAGTGTTTCATGCTTAAATTAATTGGTTTTTTCTTTTTTCGTTTTATGATTTTATTAATACTTGAGACACTACACAATGGTTATTACTAAATCATTTATTGGTATTGATATTCCTGTAGGTAGTCAAGAGAATAATAAATGAACATTAGTCTTAATCCAATCAAGCATACTTAATCTTATTTAATCGTACTTATTAATACTATTCATGATTTTGTTATAGAATTAATTAAATGGGTTTTTTCTTTTAATCCAAAATTTTTATTTATTTTTTCTAAATAACTCTAAACATCTGCAAGTAATCTAATGTAATCGTCTTCGGTTGAGGTGTGAAGTATAATTGGAAATTAAACGAACTTACCTTGTGCAGTTCGATTCCAATTATACGAACACCGAAACCGAAGACGATTACTGCACTCCCACCCGACCCCCTTTTTGACACCCTTAAAAATAAATTAAATTTTGGATCTATCTCTAAAAATAATGAATTCGCGCACCGCCGCCGCCAGCTGGCAGCATGTTAACACGGTGGGAACAGAGAAGGGATATTTTGTCTTTTTTTATAGGTATAGGTCTCTAAAAAGTGTGACTGAGACAGCATCTACTCGTGAGCTGCTGCAAGTAATCTAATGTAATCGTCTTCGGTTTCGGTGTTCGTATAATTGGAATCGAACTGCACAAGGTAAGTTCGTTTAATTTCCAATTATAATTATTTAAGGATTAGAAGTATAATTTAATTAAGAATTTTACAGGCAGCTTGAACTCCAAAGTCCAAATGCAGCTTCAGTATGTATCATAGTTTTATCGAAAACGTGCGTTCACCTAACAGAAATCTTTTATCGATATAAAGAGAGATATTCCCGTTACATATTTGCTTTCATACAAAGTGCAATGTAGCGCACTCGTACGTCTACAAAGCTACAAAGTGTACTCGTACGCGAAGTATCCGTGTCCTCTCGCCGTATTAAAATCCGCGCAGCATTTTATATTTATTTGGATTTTATCGTCGGCCTTTGATACAAAACCCTCGATTAATTGGCGCGGCGTATCTGCAGTTCTTTGATGCAGTGATATTCACGTTCATACACATTGAGTTAAAGGCTCTAGAGACGCAGACCTCATCTATCAGGCGTTTGAAAAGCGTCTTCTTCGTTTCTAGTCAAATTATTTGGTGGCAGAATATTTTGGTCGTGTCTAAGGCCCAAATTAGACAGTGCATCGTTCATCGTTCATCACTGCGAAATTTTTTGCGAAAATGAACCGTCTTAATTCGCCCTAAGGGTGAATTTTCTACGGTTAATTTTTCGAGATTTTGCTTTCATTTTCGAAGGTCATCGGTGAGCCATCCGTCTAAATTCGCCCTTCGGGCAAAGGGCCTTACGGTTCATTTTCGCAAAAAATATTCGCATAAATGAACAATGAAACGAGGCACTGTCTAATTTGGGCCTAATAGTCCGGTACGATTGGCGTGTAGAAACCAAAACAACCATACACCTTTCAAGTTAGACTTCATCGTCAAAGACTATTCTGTCATTGAATAAAAATAAATTCAAAATCAAAATGATTTATATTTTAATGTAAGCCATCTTGTGCCTCTTATGACAAATCAAGACTCTACCGACAGTTCGGAAAGTATTGATCTTAAAACGATTGACGTCCACTTTTGCTGAACATAGGTAAAGGTACTCTTGTAAAAATAGCCATCAGTTATGATTAATCTTTAAGCGCAGACGTATCAAATAATAAATAATAATAATTAGGTTGATAATTTTTCTGCATTAATTATGTCAGCATTAGTCAAGTTGCAGGACTTGCAAACTTTTAGCGAGGAATCTCTAGGAAATAATATCTCTCTGCACATACCAGTGACTTTGTATACGAATAAAAACAAATATTATGTATCTTTTGAGCTGCATGTTTGCTTTGCGAGTCAGATCCTCTTTAGTAAAAAACTTTACATGAAATGTTTACTACCGTTCGAGTTATGTTCAAAAAACATGTTTGTTTATTTATTTAGTAGGTTTTTAGCTAGATACTTACGTACCATAGTTTTGAGCTAAATTAAAACCTTTAGAAGAAGAATTCTTTAAGTCTGTAGGTACCCCAAATTGTATGTTATATAAACAAATAAATAAAATGATAGAGACAGTGTTGTTTAACATACATGTGCCTCTGAACTGCTGTACGCCTCCGGGCCGTATTACAACGAGCTCAGTTGACATCACCAGTGAGTTATAGCCGAATTATTCTGTTGAGATACTGTATTATATTTCAAGAGAAATACAGAAATACTTGGAGTTGAGAAAAAGGAACACGGCATTTTCATTTTGAATTAGCTACCAAGACATTTGAAAAAATGGCCAAGTGTGTGTCGGGCCACGCGCAGTACACTGCGCGTGGCCCGACACACACTGTACTGTGTAGGGTTCCGTAGTTGCAAGTCACAATATATTATATTATTACTGACCTAGGATAGTGCATATAACATAGTAAAATTACCTAGGTTATTAGTTGAATTGATAAGTGGTAGTTATTTATTTGATACTTCTAATCATGGTTTTTGATGATGGCGACAAGAATTGTGGTGGAATTATTCAAGCCTATTCAATCAATTTGACTTTATCGCCAGTAAATATGTATGGTTATCGGTACTATAATTTTTTTTTGGAATTAAACATAAAATACTTAAACAAGTGAAATTCTTACTTGTTAGACTATCTTTTTTTCTGTACCTTCTCCAAAACAAACTCACTCTAACACTCATGTGTGTTATCAAAAAATGAACCAAATATGTAGTAGATGGGTCGGCAAGATATAAGTACGGTATAAAAATAGGGATGGTGTGAACATGCTTAAATCATGCCGTGATTTACGCGGCTCACCCTTTACCGCTGCGGTTGAAAATGCGGGGTGAAAATACGGGGTAAGTCAGGCACTGGTTATTTTCTTTTCTTCTAGCGACTTGGGGTTAGGGCGGTGGAAAGCTATTGATAAAAATAAAAAATAAAAAAGCCAATCTTGGTCGTCATTCTCAATTATACCTATGCGAAGTAAATTAAACAAGGGTTTTTAAGATTAAGATGAGTATAAATTTGTTTCGTTACAAATTATTCCGTATTTTTTCAAACATCCCAATATTAAAATAATTCATAGACCAAAGGGCAAAATGAAACTTACTAAACTTCCTAATTTGCCTAAATTGATTATAAGACCGCAGCGTTCACCACTGTCCCAGTGAGAGTTCAAATTCAAATTCAAAATTATTTATTTCATGTAGGTAGGCCAACCTGTGGCTCTTATGACACGTCAAGATTCTACCACCGGTTCGGAAAGCGGATTCTGCTGAGAAGAGCCGGCAAGAAACTCAGCAGTTGCTCTTTTCAAAATAATCATTTTACAATATTAATAAGTACTTAGCTATTACATTGTAATAAGTTTTTATACTATCTTGTGGGCAGCTGGATGCCAAGCTGATTTAACCCGTGCATCTTTGTTAGAATAGAATATGACATTTCCACAAAACGTACTACAATTCAATTCAGGTCAAAGACGGGCAGACAGAAAGTAGCCCCATTCCCGCCGGCGGCACCCGTTCACGTTCGCCGAATAGACGCGGAATTTTCCTTCGACATCTTGATCACGAAGATAGATAGATTCAATATGATACATTGTAGCGGAATTCGATACGCGGATTTCCGCTAGATTTGTCCCCACTTTTATTCGCCATTTTCGCCAAATCGCAAAAATAAATTCATTTATCGTGACAGTAACAAACAAAAGTGATTTTTCGTGTCAGACTCGACTTTCCGTACGAACCGGCGATAATTTACCAAAACTTAATGACAGTGCCCTATTTGGGATAAGAGCTGGCGGTGGAAGAATTGTCATTAATTATTAGTACAGTTACACATAATTATTTCAGTTCATCATCATCATCATCATCATCATCTCCCTCTCCTTTTCCCACGCTATGTGGGGTCGGGACAACATGGCTTATAAGCCATGTTGTAAGTGGTTCGGCTCGACATTTTACGACCATAATTATTTCAGTTGTAACTTTCAAACCCAATAAAATCATCACATGCTAAAAATAGTGTACTTACATGTTTTAATTTCACCTTCATACAAAAGAAATACTAATAATTCATAAACCTACTGAATTAAACCTGTTTCAAACAATTATTGTAGTCTGTTATGTGGACTAATAATAAAAAAAAATGGAAATGTCATATAAATATTGAAAAGTATTATTTTTTAACAATTTTTAAATCTATTTTTAACCAAATTTTCAGAAGTATGTGAGAAAGTTTCAAAAATCTGATTAATTTAATTTATTATTGACGTTTATAGTTATTCACAACAAATGGAAAATTTTCATCGATTCCGTCAATCATATTATACTAGATGATGCCCGCGACTTCGTCCGCGTGGATTAAGGTTTTTGATTCCTGCGGGAATCAAAAATTCTTAATTTTCCGATTAGCCTATGTTAATCCTGGGTATAAGTTATCAGTATTCCAAATTTTAGGCAAATCTTTTCATTCGTTGTGGCGTTAAAGAGTAACAAACATCCATCCATACATCCTCACAAACTTTCGCATTTATAATAATAGTAGGATTAATGTAAAATAGAGCACAACTTAGAGCATTTATAAAATATAAAATATGCTCAATAATGATGGATGAGTCCATCCATTTTTGTTGAGTTTAAAACGAAACTAAACACCTATTATCCTAGTTCATTACCATCCATTCTATTCTCCAGCCTGTTTTACCAATAGCTATGAAATGGCTGAAGACAATGTAGAAAATGTCCGTATAAATGGTAACAAGTTTGCAGTCACCAGCTCTTGGCCTAGTCCGCTCACGGGCGTACCGTGACAAACGACTTATGCATTCGAGTTAACTAGTGGACTGTGTGTGAACATCCATCATTGTTGAGTGCAAAACGAAACACACTGTAGATACAGCTCCGTCTGCTCGATTAATCAGCCTGTATATTTAGAGGGGACTCTACATTTGCCGATAGACGTCCATTACTGGATTACGTCTTTTGCAAGGATTATCACAGAACACGATCTTGTGCCGCTTGTAACCAGTGTTTTTCGACGATTCAGTTGAGATCGTTTTTGTTGTTATTAAAAAATTCTTTTTAAAAAACCGACCTCAAACATCCGCGCCACTACAAAGTATGTAATTAATTGTTGATTTTTTTAAAACCGCTCGACCGATTGCAATAACATTTAAATGGGACCACCTGGGAACCCTTTAAAAAAAAGAATTTTCCAAATCGGTTCAGGCGTCTTCGAGTAGGTAATCGGTGAAAATACATAAAAAAGAAGATTCCGACGAATTGATAACCTCCTCCTTTTTTGAGGTCGGTTAAAAAAGGCCTTGTACAAAATAAACGCAATACATACTTAATATAATGCCAAAGGGAAATCTTATGTATAAATAAACTTACACATACGTTACACAAATAAATATCTACTTGTAGCGGGCGGAGGATTACGCCCCGGCAGGGGAGACCAGACGGCCGGGGGTCAGGGCGACAGGCTGAGAAACCGACGGACTATCCTAGCCGAGTCCAGCAACACCGCTTTCTGCATCTTGGCCGCGAGCGAACTGCCACGGAACCCCAGTCGCCTCAGATGGTTACTTCTTCTTTATCAACCTATAGACGTCCACTGCTGGACAAAGGTCTCCTGCATGGACTTCCACAGGCTTCGGTCTTGCGCCGCTTGAATCCAGCGGTGCCTGCGACTCGTTTGATGTCGTCGGTCCACCTGGTGGGGGGTCTGCCAACACTGCGTTTCCCGGTGCGGGGTCGCCACTCCAACTCGTGTGGTCTCCTATTCGGGGGATCACAGGTTCGAACCCGGGTGATGACCTATGACTTTTCGAAGTGCGTTTAAGAAATTAAATATCACAATATGCTTAAACGGTGAAGGAAAACATCGTGAGAAAACCTGCACACCTGAGAGTTCTCCATAATGTTCTCGAAGGTGTGTGAAGTCCACCAATTCGCATTGGGCCAGCGTGGTGGACTATGGCCTAAAACCCTTCTCTGAGAGGAGACCTCGCTCAGTAGTGAGCCGATGATGGGTTGATAATGATGATGATGATGATGACACATCCTTCCTTTGGCTTTGCCGTAGTTAAGTAAAATAAAAATAAAAAAACTTGAGAGGTGACAAGGGACACCTGGATGGAACGTAGTTCCTTTCGATTAATTAATTTGGCATTGTGTTCGGTATTTTCGCGGTACAATAATGGGTCTCCGTAGCCTTGTGGCTTCTGCAGTCGCCTAACAGCCAAAGGTCGATGGTTCGAATCCCAGCTCGATAGTCCGAATTTTCCATTTTCAGTTTTATTTTTAACATTTTCTACATGTGGAACCTTTCCCTAATTTTTTATAACTTATAAGTTATAAAAAATTAGGGAAAAATTCCACATGTAGAAATTATTTAAAATAAAATAGAAAATAGAAAATTCAGTCTGTCGAGCTGGGATTCGAACCATCGACTTTTAACTGTTAGGCGACTGCAGAAGCCACAAGGCTACGGAGACCCAATAGGTATTGTACCGCGAAAATACCGAACGCAATGCCTTCAAAAAAGTGTCGATCCGTCTAGCCCCCTTCCAAGTTCCGCACCGCGCGATAAGGAACTACGTTCCAAAAAAACTTTTGAAAATAGCTGTCGTATAGTGAATAGAAGCCCTAATGGTGTCTCGTCCTTACACAATATTCGATTAAGGCCACGTATCCAGTGAGCGCATCTTTGTTAGCTTCAAAGATCAGTTTCTTCTCACAACAACAAGATAGATTGTTCGGACCCATATTATTAGTTAACGGATATTGTAGTTTTAATTTTCAGCTTGAAAATAACCATCTACACACACATAGAAATACGCAATCTTATAATGCTTAGAACAGAAGTTTTTTTTTTATTCGATGACAAGATAGTCCTTGACTGCGATCTCACCTGATGGTAAGTGACGACGCAGTCTAAGATGGTAGCGGACTAACTTGGAAGGGGTAATGGCAGTGGAAATTCAACCCATACCCCTGGTTGGTTTCTACACGCCATCGTGCCGGAACGCTAAATCGCTTGTCGGCACATCTTTGACGGTAGGGTGGTAACTAGCCACGGCCAAAGCCTCCCACCAGACCAGACCAGAGACAATTCAGAAATTATAAATTCCCAAATTGACCCCGCCGGGAATCGAACCCGAGGTACCTCTCAGTTATAAGACCACAGCGCTCACCACTGCGCCAGGGAGGTCGTCAAAAAATTTTCTAACCCGCTCCTAACATAGGCTCAAAACAAGCAATGAATGTGTGAGTGCCATGTTATTAGTTTCTGTACTAGTACTGATAATAAGGTATTTGACTCTTTTTTTTTTAGATTTAAAATAAAGTTTTTAAATATCTTAACAAGTCTTGGAAATATAGAGCTTTAAAATTTACCGTTAGCCAAAGAGAGCGCTACTGAAGTGTGACGTCACCAGACAGTAGCTCCATACACTCTTCATACAAAATTTGGTTTTAGAAAGAGACAGAATACAGTCGCAGTTCAAAATTAAACAGCTTTTTGTTTTTTGACCGATTTATTTTCTGATTTTACAAATGTTATTCTTACATGTTACATTTTCGATTATAATAATTAATGAATATCAACTTTTTGAGACAGTCAATTACCCAATTACGTTTTTGATGATTATTGTGATGAGTTTTTTTAGTAGACACCCTTTCGTAGCACAGTACGTAATTTTTAAATGACTTTCTGCAAGCTCGTCTACTAATGCGACGATACTGCGTAGTCGGCCTTTGAAGGCTTACTAAAAATGGCTTATCACCGCGTCGATTATTGCGCTTCTAAACGCTAGAGTTCGATGATCTATTTATATTGCCCTGCCTTGAAATAAGCAAGCTTATGTTAGTAGTAAGTACGAGAATAGTGCATAAGGTGGGGATAGAACCGTCAACCTCGAACCTTTAACCCTATGCTCTATTGAGGCTTCAAAATTACAAACAAAAGTATTGTACCATTAGATTACCTGTTTAACATAACATTATCTTTTCATTATCTTCAAAATAAAGAGCATTGTACAGAGAAACAAAAGGATTGTAATTTGTCAATTACCTCAAAAAACAATAGCATTGTAATTCTTAAACCTCAAAAACAAGAGCATTACCTATAATTATCAAGTTAAATTAAAGTATAGCCAATCCTACTAATATTATAAATGCGAAAGTGTGTTTGTTGGTTTGTTCTTCAATCACAGATTCTTCATCTTCCTCAACAGAGCAACGGATCGGAATGATGATTTCGGAATGACTAAATCCACGCGGACGAAGTCGCGGGCATCAGCTAGTATTTTGGGGAAAAAAGTATTTTAAAGGAAAAGGTAACTGACTGACTGAATGACTGATCTATCAACGCACAGCTCAAACCACTGGACTGATCGGGCTGAAAAGCGTAGATAGCTATACGACGTAGGCATTCGCTAAGAAAGCATTTTTGAAAATTCAACCCCTAAGGGAGCAAACTAGCGGTTTGGAAAATCTAACTTAAAGTGAGCTAAGTATCATACCCACTCCTTTACATTTATTTGGAGGGGCGAGGGGAATATTAGTCAAGTTGATTATGGCAAATATTTTTTGTAAAAAATTAAGTGGCACTCGGGGACTGCCGCGGTAAAGCTATTGCATAGCATTTTTTATCAACTTATGCAATTATAATATTTATGCAATATTTTTTTTTGCATAATAAAAATTATGCAAAAAAAAAACCAAACAAACAAGAAAAGCGCACTGTCACTACTTCGCGAGTGAGATTCGAAATTGCGACATCATACACCATACGGTAAAGAAAGTGGTCGCTCGCCCACTGCGCCAAACAGAGCTACTTCTGAACCTCTAAAATGTTGAACGTTTACTAAACGACGGTGTTAGGTTTATTTTCGTTACGGAATTTCTTGATTCGGTCGCCGCGCTCAAACTGTTTGTCCTAGTTCAAAGGCTGCGATAAAAGCTATGCAATAGCTTAAAAACTATGAGTACTTTAAAAAATTCAAAGTCAACAAGGGAGTACGGCGAAATTGTAGGATCAAATCTTGCACCAGAACACGGCAGGCGTATCCGCAGCTACAAACGTCGTAATTATAAAAACGATACCCTGCAGGCGCGGGGTCGCCCGCTCCATATAAAACACTCGTGCCCGTTACAAGTTGCGTAATAACCCCTACGCTGGGAGCCTGCGCACGTCGGCGACAAGTCTCGCGTCCTTATTCATCAACTATATCTAAATCATCCCCTAACTAGGAGTCTCTTTACCTAAATAACATTAGGTAAGGAATTTAAGGCACATAGTTCGAAGAGCTGATGGTCGTTGGGGTCCCAAGGTGTTGGAGTGGCGACCCCACACCGGGGAACGCAGTGTTGGCAGACCCTCCATCAGGTGGACCGACGACATCAACGAGTTGCAGCCGCTGGATCCAGGCGGCGCAAGACCGAAGCCTGTGGAGGTCCATGCAGGAGACCTATGTCCAGCAGTGGACATCTAAAGGTTGATAATAATGATGATGATAATGATGAAGTACCTAATGTTAATAAGATTTAGGTAAACAGACTCTTCTACCTAAATCTTATTAACACTAGGTGAGGGATTTAGGGGTAACTAGGTAGCCGCTATACAAACCACAACCCACCAACTCAATCCAATACCATCTAATTACTCTTACCCAATTTTCTTCTTTTTCAATCGATAGACGTTCACTGCTAGACAAAGGTCTGTTGCATGGACTTCCACATTACTCGCTCTTGCGACGCCTGAATCCAGCGGCTCTCTGAGACTCGTTTGATGTCGTAGGTCCACCAAGTGGGGGGTCTGCCAACATTGTGCTTCCCAGTGCGGGATCGCCACTCCAGGTTGGTGAAAACGAAATTGACAGAAAGCGACAGCAAACTTAGCTCAGGTGGTCTGAAATGGATTGAAATACGTCCAAACAGATCATCGAGAGGACGTGCATAAATTATTACGTCATCTAAAGCAGGAACAACGAACTTTGCATGCAACACCACGCAAACCCTCCAAAATACGTTCTACGTTTATGTTTCACTTCGATACTGGTGCATTTTCAGGAGATTCATTTAACTCCAAGTACACAATTATTGGGTAATTGACTGATATTTTTTTATTTATTTAAAATAACGTTTTTAAATATTATAACACAATGCCATTTTTCTTTTTTAAATATCTTTACTAGTATCGGAATTATAAGCTGTTTTACTGTGACTGTATCTGTCTCTTTCTAAAACTAAATTTTCTATGGAGAGTGTATGGTGCTGCTGAATTGTGACATCACAGTTCACTAGCGCTCTCTTTAACAGGAAATTTTAAAGCCCTATAACTTATTTGTTTTTGGACCGAATTATTTTCTGTTTTTACAAGTGTTATTCTTACATGTTACAATTTCGATTGTAAATAATGAATATCAACACTTTGACTACAGTCAAACTGTAAAATTACAGACTTAAGGACATTTTTCCTCGCGAATTATTTTCACCTTCCTTTTTAAGGGTTGGGAGTTGGTACGATAGCTCTACGGGTGGGGTTTGCACCGTCGATCTATCGGATTATAGTCCACTCCTTGAACTATTCCACCATTGGGGCTTCTACATACAATAGAATAGAATAGAATAGAAATATTTTTTTATTCAAATAAACTTTTTACAAGTGCTTTTGAATCGTCTGGCTCTACCACTGGTTCGGAATGCCCTTCCTGCCGAGAAGAACCAGCAAGAAACTCGGCGGTTTCTCTTTTCAAAACAAATTATAATACAGTAAATACTATGCTATAATATTTATGCAGTGTTTCCACAATGAGGAAAGTTCCAAAAATGCATACCGACTAACTTCTATCCTAAGATGGGCAGACATAAAGTAGCCCCATTCACGAGCATGACGCATGACCCAGCCGTTGCTTCGCTCAACCATATTTGAGGGAACGTAACAACCCGCATCACACGACACCACCACAGAAATGTTTAAAGAGTGCGTGACATACTTATGTTAAGACATCGATATAGGCAATCCTTATTTGGCTATAGTCTCGTGTGTGCGCAGGTTTCTTGCGGGTGCCCTAAGCTATATCTTTGAAAGCGCGCTCTCACAGTAAGGACTAGCGGGTTGGAGCCGCGGGCAAGTGCCCTGCATCTTGTGCTCTAACTGTTGCACTCATACGTGGGAAATGCAGAGTGCAGTTTTTAGTGTTCCGCAGGCGAATCGGCACATTGGCATATTGTCAATAGGCTCAGGGTTGCTCAGCGGGCGATGGAGGTAGATACCTATGTTCGTATTACCTTCCCTTGAGATCAGTTGGGAATAAGGAGTTAGGATAACCTGAAGGCCTGTATAAGCTGCATCAATTGAATAGAATAGAATAGAAATATTTTTTATTCAAATAAACTTTTTTACAAGTGCTTTTGACTACCACTGATTCGGAATGCTCTTCCTGCCAAGAAGAACCAGCAAAAAAACTCTTGGTTGCTCTTTTCAAATAGTTTATAATAGGTACTATGCTATGTATGCAGTTTTTCCACGGTGAGGGGAATTTCAAAAAATGCGTACCTACCTACTTACAATTCTGTGATGTAGGTACCTACTCGTATGTAGGTAGATAATTTAATTGTATCTCTCTCTTGTCAAGTTGTTGTGTGTAATGGCAGTTGTTCGTTAATACAGGCATTAGAGCATTAAGTACGTGGTATTATTTATCCAGACATTTCAGTGGCGACGAGTATTTGTTTTGGAAAGAATTTCACGCGTGCGTAGAATATACTTAAACTTTTAACAATGTCAATTGGTAAAATCGCGGAGTTTAGAGTTGAAAGTGATAACTGGCGGTTGTACGTGGAACGTCTAGAACAGTACTTCGTAGTTAATAAGATTCCAAGTGAATTGCAAGTGCCGACGTTAATTACTGTGATAGGGGCGAATTGCTACGAGCTGTTAGTGAATTTGTGTACGCCGGACAAACCAATTACTAAAACATTTAAAGAGTTGACGGATATACTCGGTAGCCATTTGCAACCGAAACCAAGTGTGTTGGCCGAAAGATTTAAGTTTCGGCGTCGTGCGCAGAAGGCGGGCGAGTCCATATCGCAGTACGTCGCAGACTTAAAGAAGATGTCAAAGACGTGTGAGTTTGGGGCCTGGCTGGAAGACAGTCTTCGCGACCAGTTAGTTTGCGGCTTGGCGAGTGAGACGATACGACAACGTCTGTTCGCGGAAGTGGGGATAAATTTTGCCAAAGCGTACCAGCTGGCGAGCAGCATGGAGGCGGCCGAGAAGGATGCTGCGCTGATGGAGAGTGCAGCAGTAGCCACGGCGGGTGGCAGCAGTGGTGTCACGGCGGATTGCCGGGCCATGGCGGAAGCATGGCGGGGAAGGGCACCGCCGATCGAGCTCGATCGTCGAAGAATCGGGAGCGGCAGCAGAGGGGGCGTGCCAGCGGCAGTGACACGTTGGCGTCTACGGAGGCTGGGCGTGGTGAAAAGCGGCGCCAGAGCAGCGCTTGCGGAGCGTGTGGAAGTGAATCACACCGAACAGCCAGGTGCCGCTATAACCGGTTCGTCTGCAGGGTCTGTAACCGGCAGGGCCACATCGCCCGGGTCTGCTCGTACATGGCCCACTACAACGCAGCTACGACGGAGGTAATGGACGATAGGGAGCCATGCAGCGACGAGAGTGAAGAGGTAATTGTCGATTTTAATCAGATATCGATAGAACGTTGTAAACCTATTTTAATATCGCTCAGTGTCAACGATCATATGCTCAAGATGGAATGCGATACGGGTAGTGCAGTATCCTGTGTTAGTTATGAACTATATTTACAAAAATTTAAAAATTTGAGAATAGATAAGTGTAACTTAGCTTTAAGATATTATACGGGTGAGGTGATTTACCCCATAGGGGTAATACGTCCGTTGGTGAAATATCGAGACAAAAGTAAATATCTGGATTTGTACGTCATAAGAAATGGAAAGACTATATTGTTAGGTAGACAGTGGATTATGGAGCTAGCGATTCAATTACCTGTGTTAAATTGTAACAATATTGGCGCATGTGAATTTAATTTTTCGGAATTCAGTTCCAGATATTGTGAAGTGTTCGCGGACGGGCTGGGCCGGTTCACTGGCGGCGCGGTGAGCATACACCTGCGGCCGGGCGCGGCGCCGGTGTTCATGCGCGCGCGGCCGCTGGCGTACGCGCTGCGGGAGCCGGTGGAGCGCGCACTGGAGCAGCTGACGCGCGACGGCATCCTCACCCCCGTGGAGCGCTCCGACTGGGCCACGCCGATCGTGCCGGTCGTCAAAAAGGACGGTAACATACGGATATGCGCTGATTATAAATTAACGTTGAACAAAGTAATTGAAGTCGATCGTTACCCCCTGCCGCGAGTGGAAGACTTGCTGACGCGTCTGCATGGAGGGGAGCGTTTCAGTAAGATTGATCTGTCGCAAGCCTATGCACAGTTTGAGCTAGATGAGCGTTCAAGACAATGCACGGTAATAAATACTCATAAGGGGCTATTTAAGTACAATAGGTTGGTATTTGGGCTATCGTCGAGTCCGGGTATTTTCCAAAAAAAGTTAGAGTCATTGTTCGCAGATCTACCGCACGTAGGTGTCTTCCTCGACGATATAATCATCACTGGATCAAATAATAGGGATCATTTGAATAATTTGCATAAAGTTTTTGAACGGCTACGGTCAAACGGGTTGCGAGTAAAGAAAGAGAAATGTAGTTTTTTTGCGGAATCTATAAATTACTTAGGTCACGTTATCAGCAAAGCGGGCGTGCACACCTGCCGGACAAGGTCAAGGCCATAGTTAAAACTCCCGCGCCGTCAAACGTTTCGGAACTGAGAGCGTTCATAGGAATGATAATGTATTATTCCAAGTTTATAAAGAATGTTAGCACCATATTAGCTCCTCTTTATAATCTTTTACGTGTAGGGGTCGCGTTTATATGGAGTAAGGAATGCCAGGATGCTTTTTCAACAATTAAAAATAAGTTGGTGTCAAGCGAGGTATTGGTGCACTATTCCGTTGAGCTGCCGCTGATCCTGACGACGGACGCGAGTAGTGTCGGAGTGGGAGCGGTGATCTCGCAAGTCACGGCGCAGGGCGAGCGGCCCGTCGCGTACGCTTCGCGCTCCTTGTCGGCCGCGGAGCGGGCGTATTCACAGATAGACAGAGAAGCTCTCGCGATAGTGTTCGGAATAAGGAAATTCCATCAGTACTTGTACGGTAGGAAGTTCACGCTACGAACGGATCACAAGCCGTTGACGTACATTTTCGGAAAGAAGGTAGGTATTCCGATTATGGCGGCTTCGCGCTTACAGAGGTGGGCGGTTCTTTTGTCGGGCTATAATTATGAAATCGAATACATCGCCTCCGGCAAGAACTGTGCGGATGCCTTGTCTCGGCTGCCGTCACAGAGTAGTGACAACCGCAAGTCGGTGAACGAAGTCACGTACGTGAATTTTGTAGAAAATTTCCTACCTATCACTCACGATGACATTAGGAAGAATACGTCGAAAGATAAGTTGCTAAGTAAAGTAATGTCATATATTCAGTCTGGTTGGCCTGCTAGCTGTTCAGACGAGGAAATTAAGCCTTATTATTTACGGCGTAACGAGTTGTATTATGAGCGCGGCTGTATAATGTGGGGTTATAGACTGGTCGTTCCTCAGTGTCTGCAGGAGGGAATTTTAAAACAACTACATGTTGGGCATATGGGAATAGTAAAAACAAAAGCCGTAGCTCGTAGTTATGTATGGTGGCCTAACATTGATGCGGAAGTAGAAACCACATGTAAACAGTGCGAAACGTGTGCAATGGAGGCCCCGGCGCCAGCTCGGGCTCCGCCACGACCCTGGCCTTATCACGTGCAACCATGGTCGAGGTTACATATCGATTTTTTAGGCCCTTTGAACGGTAAAACATTTTTGATACTTATCGATTCTACCTCGAAATGGCTAGAGATATTCGAGATGTCTAAAACAAATGCATTAAGTGTAATTAAGGTATTAAGGCAAACCTTTGCCAGGTTTGGGCTGCCTTTGGAGCTGGTCTCCGATCAGGGGCCGCCTTTTTCCAGCTCGGAATTCAAGAATTTTTTAGCAAATAATGGTATACGTCAGTCGTTTTCACCCGTTTATCACCCATCTTCCAATGGAGCGGCAGAAAACGCAGTCAAATTATGTAAACGCGCTATTAGGAAGGCTCAAAGAGATAATGTTGATTTCGATGCAGCGTTGCAGGCATTTTTAATGGCATATAGGAACAGTGCCCACTGCACTACAGGTGAAAGCCCAGCCGCCGTGCTACAACGCCGACCTTTGCGTTCACGTTTAGACTTGTTGCGTAGCGAACGCGCGCGAGAGGACCGAGTACGTGAGGCTCAGAACCGACAGACAGCGCTGGCGGACGGTACCGAGCGAGTATTGACACCCGGGGACTTAGTTTGGGCCCGCGAGTATGGTGCACATAGTGATAAATGGTCAAAAGGCACGGTCACCGCGAATGAAGGGTCGCGTCGATACTTAATCGATACGGGAAACGATCGCATTTTGCAAAGGCATGTAGATCAAATTAGGCGCAGATCACGCATGTCCGATGTTTCTTGTCCAACAATACCGAGTAATAACCAAGACTCAACTAGGAATGAGGATGTCGTCATACCCCCGGTGGCAACCGCAGGAAGTGAAATCTCGGTGGAGACAAGTCCTACGAATGCGGGGTCGGATATGGTAGGGGAGGAAAATAGCAATGATGGCCAAAATAAAAATAGCAATGATGGCCAAAATGTTGGAAGGGTTGCTTCTCCGCCAGAGGTTGTCACAACACCGCCAGTGTCCCGTTCCAAGCGTATTAGGAAACCGGTCATTAAATTTCAGTAGTTTAATTTGTAATTATTATATTAATGTGTATGTTATTAATTAGATTATTTAGTGTTTAAACCTCTATCTAGAATAAGTTGGGAGGTGTGATGTAGGTACCTACTCGTATGTAGGTAGATAATTTAATTGTATCTCTCTCTTGTCAAGTTGTTGTGTGTAATGGCAGTTGTTCGTTAATACAGGCATTAGAGCATTAAGTACGTGGTATTATTTATCCAGACATTTCAAATTCAATACATATTAAGACGGGCAGACAGAAAGTAGCACCATTCCCGCCGGTGGAACCCGTTCACGAGCATGACGCATGACCCAGCCGTTGCTTCGTTCAACCATATTTGAGGGAACGTAACCGTATCGGCCATTTAGGCAATTAGAGGCGTTGCAGTCGTCACGCTCTAGCAATCATTTTTAGAGAATCACACGTCGGTCCACCTAGTGGGGGGTCTGCCTACACTGCGCATCCCGGTGCGGGGTCGCCACTCCAGCACCTTGAGACCCCAAGAACCAGCGGTCACTACAACGTCCGCATTTAGTTTTGAGTAATTCTAATGATGATAACAATTATTAACCGACTTAAAAAAAGAAGGAGGTTATCAATTCGTCGGAATCTTTTTTTTTTAATGTATGTTTACCGATTACTCGCAGACGCCTGAAACGATTTGGAAAATTCTTCTTTTGTTTGAAAAGGTATACTTCCCAGGTGGTCCCATATAAATTTTATCGAAATCGGTCGAGAGGTTTTTAAAAATCAACTATAAATTATATACTTTGTATTGGCGCGGGAGTATGAATTCGGTTTTTTTTAAATAATTTTTCATGTTAAATTATTAACTAGGCATTGGTTAAACTACTATAAGTGCATCAAATGTTTCTATGATGTCAGCTGAGCTCAACTAGCGTTTGGACGTCTGGAAAGGAGTTGCTGGTTCGATTATTTGGTAATATCCCATTATAAGTCTTTATTTGCCGACTATACGGATAACGGAACCCTATTGTGCATGTTCTGAATTCTGATATGCATTTAACCAATGTTTCGTATTATAGGTACAACTTTTTTCCTTGCCAGTTGGTTAGGCAGTACAGTGCCTTGTTAATATAATGAGCAAGTTATTATGGTCCTCGTTTTTGAATTTTGAGTACGCATTGTGTTTTTGTGAATTTTCACCGTTTCCACCAACCATAGCTATCCTATAAATCCTACCTATTCGAAGTAGGAATTTTTGATCGTTAGGACTGTGGTCTCCTATTCGGGGGGTCGCAGGTTCGATCCCGGGTACCTCTGACTTTTCGGAGTCAAGTGCGTTTAAGCAATTAAATATCACTTGCTTCAACGGTGAAGGAAAACATCGTGAGGAAACCTGCACACCTGAGAGTTCTTCATAATGTTCTTGAAGGTGTGTGAAGTCCGCCAATTCGCATTGGGCCTGCGTGGTGGACTATGGCCTATAACCCTTCTCTGAGAGGAGACCTGCGCTCAGTAGTGAGCCGTTGATGGGTTGCTAATGATGATGAGTAATAATATCAAGACAATTTTTTAAACTAATGTTATTCAAAAAAGGAGTTGCATTTAGTCTTTAAGTGTTAATTTCACCAATGGCATATATCGTTTAACCGAAGAACTTTAACTTCGACGATCCGACAGTTTTTGTATTGAAAAGTTGCCAAAACATCAATTTTATTCCGTATACCTAAGTTAAACGCCATCCGTCGTCGCGGTGAAATCGGCTCTTAGTATATTATCCTAAATCTTTTTAACAAAATTTTTTAGATTTTCCGTAAGTAGGTACTTAATCAATTGCGAAAAATCTTTGAACTGTTTACTTAATTAAGTAGCAGTTCGTTAAAAATACAATTTCTATTATTCACCATTGATATACGTAACTCAAAATTATATAGCACCTACCTTACTTCATTATCTATTCACGTGGCAAAATTCGTTGGAATAATTACGTTAGAACCACTTTATTCTCTTCGGAGAACCAACGTCACCGACATAGCTCAGCGAGTCGCAAAACTGAAGTGAAAATGGGCGGGGCACAGAATTCGAAGAGCTGATGGTCGCTTGGGTCCTAAGGATCTGGAGTAGCGACCACGCACCGGGAAGCGTAGTGTTGGCAGACCCCCCCCCCCCCCCCCTAGGTGGACCGACGACATCAAACGAGTCGCAGGGAGCCGCTGGATTCAGGCGGCGCTAGACCGAAGCCTGTAGAAGTCCATGGAGAAGACATTTCTCCAGCAGTGGACATCTATAGGTTGATTAAGAAGAAGAAGAAGAAGACAGTAATAAGAACCTGTACAGTGTACAGTGACATGGGCTACCTTTTATACTTGAACAACGAAAGGTTCCACGTAAAATAGGTTTTAACTCTTATCCGAGCATTTTGATATTTTCGAATTAAAAACTGTCAGAACGTCTAATTTATTCCTCGATTAAGTGTCACTCGATGTTGTTATGACGACGTCGGTCGACTGACACTTTTAAATATAAACAAAAGACATGATAAAACTACCCTTTTCCTTAGTTAGCACAATACATTATTTTAAAATGATTTTTTGATAGAAAACTTAGATCGCTCACTCGATTTGTACAATGTACATTTCTAAATAGCTGTGTATCTTTGGTGTTTATATTAAAAGTAACTCAATTATATTTTTTATCTCACTCTTGCTTATGTAACGTATACATGCCTGTCTCTTTCATCCGCCCTTTCATGAGGCCCTTAATTATGCCCTTAAAGACTGTACGCCGACTTAATTGCCCTATTTTCTAAGCTGAAATAAATTCTCACTTGCTATCGTAAATTAGCTTATTATTTTGAAAACCACATGCGGCACTCTCAGTCACTTTGATATATTATATTTACGCTTATAATTTCGCGGGTTAATTATTATCCTAATTGGGAAATGTTTTTGTATTTCCCGACTGCTAGTACTACTACCTACGCGTCCATATTCTTCATCTTAGCTTATCGCAAACCCACTCTTCTTCTTTGTCAAGATGCCTAATTAATAATATAATCATTTATATATCACAAACTGCAAAAGTGAAGGAAAACATCGTGAGGAAACCTGCAAACCTAAGATTTCTCCATAATGTTCTCGAAGGTGTGTGAAGTCCGCCAATTCGCATTGGGGCAGCGTGGAGGACTATGGCCTACAACCCTTTTCCGAGAGATCTGCGCTCAGCCGTTGATGGGTTGATGTTGATGAAGGGGGTAAAATAGGAGTTGGAAAAATCGAACTCCTAGTCAAACGATAGACGTCCACAGCTGGACAAAGGTCTCTTGCATGGATTTCAATAGGCCTCGGTCTTGCGCCGCCTGAATCCAGAGCTCCCTGCGACTCGTTTGATGTCGTCAGTCCACCTAGTGTCGGGTCTGTCAACACTGCGCTTCTTTTTACGGGGTCACCACTCCAGCACCTTGGGACCCCAACGTCCATCAGCTCTTCGAAGTAAGCACCTCGCCCATTGCCACTTCAGCTCAGAAGGTCCACTGGTAGTATTTCCAACCACTATGTATATACTTTAACTCAACCCATCGCTGTCCACCAGTGGACACGGCTCTCAGAATTAAAAGGGTAGAGTCCACCATGCTAGCCTAGTGCAGATAAGGAGACATTACACGCCTTAGGGCCGATTTAATCAACGTAAAATAAGTATAATCCGAACGTAAATTTGATATTTTGCCAGATTTTCTATACAAAAACTGTCAGTCAACTGTCATAATAAATATTATTATTATTATTCAGTTTTCAGTCCGCACCTTTAACCGTTGGGCTATAGAGGCTTAAACGTCACTCGAGGTTGGTGAAATCGGCACTTAGAGAATATTATGGAAAACTCACATTTTTAAAGTAACAATTTTTATGTCTCTTAGGCATAATATAATTCCTCAAAGCTCTTAGGGCCGATTTCACCAACGGAAAATAAGTCTTATCCGAGCATAAATTTGATATTTGACAGTATTTTCAATACAAAAACTGTCAGAACGCACAATTTATTCCTCGGTAAAACGTCACTCGACCTTGGTGAAATCGCCTCTTATTCAATTGTTTATACGCGGTTAGCTCTATATAAAAGTTAGACGTTACTAAGATTTGAAACTTCGGCCCCCGAAAAGGAGGCCGAAGTGTTAAACACTACGTAGTACCTTTGAGGCCGATTTCACCAAAGTAAAATAAGTTATCCCGGAGTAAAGTTGATATTTTGGCAGATTTTCAACACAAAATCGGTCAGAACGCCCAATTTATTCCTCGTTTAAACGTTACTCGACAGGTGAAATCGGCACTTAATATTATTAATATTTGGGTGACCGAGCTTTGCTCGGTTATTATTACTTTTTTTGGTAAATCGTGTTTTTTGAAAATTATATATTAAAAGAAAAATAATAAAATAATAAATAATAATAAAATTCATAGGGGAAAAAATAATCGTCTGGACTCGAACCAGGGTCTTCTGGTTTCGGGACCGCCCCATATCCTAACTGAGCTACGGGGATTTTACAGTTAATGGCGAAATTTACCTTCGTATTGTAATGATATTGTAGGGGATTTTCACTGACTGAAAACATGGATAAAACGGCGTTTTCTAAAAATGAAACCTTGCTAGATCGATTTATCGCCCCCGAAACCCCCTATATACTAAATTCATGAAAATCATTGGAGCCGTTTCCGAGATTCAGATTATATAAGTAGGTATATATATACAAGAATTGCTCGTTTAAAGATATTAGATGATTTAGCAATTTGAGTAGCACGTACGTTCAAGTGAAGCCCGTTTAATATCAAGTTACTGAATATTCCGATATCGCTTATAATAATATGTAAATGTATGAGGTATTTTCGACTTCATAGATTCAAAGTTGATAGATTCCTATAATCAGCGCGCAGCGTCTTCCCAAAAGAAAAATTACAAGTGTAAATTGAAAATTTAAAACACCCCGACATGGCACGCATGAAGCACTTAATCGAGTAATCATACGCCAAAAATGCCTTACATCATTTTGGAAAGGAGCTGATACTCTTACACTGCTGGACCGATATTATCTAAACATAGCTAAGAACCACCGCAAGGAAACAGGCTTTCAAATGAAAAAAACCGCATCGAAATCGGTTCATCCGTTTGAGAGCTACGATGCCACAGACAGACACACACACACAGACTACCAGACAGACAGACATCGACGTCAAACTTATAACACCCCTCTTTTTGCGTCGGGGGTTAAAAAAAGAAAAAAATAACACATTTTCGCTTTTAAACTGGGTATTATAGTATTAACCAATAGGGAGACGGCGGAGGGATAGTAAGAGGCGATTAGCAAAAGATTATGAATATTTTCATCTTTACAATACAGCATCATTAGTCCCAATACCTAGGGTATTCCGGCACCCCGCATCTATTATAGCCCCATTTCTATAAAACTTTTCTCATCGAATGCTGTAGAAATAGGAAACTGTGCTTGAACCAATAATAGGCACGCTTCAAGTGTCACCAATTAGGGATTGACTCGACACCATTTTGTATTTTCCATCGACAGCCGAGCTTTCCCTTTGCCCTACAAAATAAATTAAATTTGCAATAGCTCTATTTTTGAATTACAAATATAAAAAGACGTGGACAAACAACGAGCGATAGCGGCACGGTGTGACCGCATGCAGCGTATTAAATACGGCACTAAAGCTCCACACATCGAATAAGGAGAGGGTTTAATAATTTATATTATGAGCAGTGTTGTCAATTTAAAGACTTTGTCACTAGAAATGACTTTGCTTAATGTTTTAGCGACAAAAAAGTTTTGTCACCAAGTTTTGTCAACCCGAGTTTGAAGAACTGCTAGCAATCTTAATCTGGGGTCTTAATGACTATACTCTTATAAAGGCCTGGGCATAGACTTATTATAGGGAAGCAGCTACTTATAATAAATCTATGCGCCTGGGTATCTTTTAAAAACAATTCTAAATGTTTAAATATAAATGTCAAATCGATACAAACTTCTTCAGTTAAGTCGATTGTTATAGAAATAGAATCGGTAACGCATACCAAAACTAACAAGAGCTTCGAAAAGTAAAATAAAGGATTGAAAAAAAATACTATAGTATACCTCATGTACTTATTTTATTTATGCCAATTTGTGCAGCTTCATTGCTCTACAAAATAGATTTTCCAAACCATTTCAAACATTAATTATTGCAGATTTTTAAAGGTTTAAGCCGAAGGTTAGAAGATATTTTTTATTTATTATTATTTTTATATTTTTTCTTATTTAACCTCGGAATAAGGAAGACGAATAAATAATATATTTTCCTGATACCCTACAATGTAAGAATGAGTAAATCCTTTAATTACATAACTACTACTACTTGTATAGAACTAAATCACGTTAAGGACATGTCACCGAATGCCAGTTCGGCCATTGGAACTGCGTTTTACTTTTATTTCAACAATATTTATGAAGCAGTGATAGCCTAGTGGATAGGACTGTGGTCTCCTATTCGGGGGGTCGCAGGTTCAATCTCGGGTATGCACTTCTGACTTTTCGGAGTCAAGTGCTTTTAAGCATTTAAATATAACTTGCTTCAACGGTGAAGCAAAACATCGTGAGAAACCTGCACATTTGAGTTTATAATGTGTGTGAAGTCCGCCAATTCGCATTGGGCCAGCGTGGTAGAATATGGCCTTTAACCCTTCTCAGAGAGGAGACCTGCGCTCAGTAGTGAGCTGTTGATGGGTTGCTGTGATGATGATGATGAATAATCATGCACAATATTGTGTGGCGCAATATGCATAATATTGTTAAGCAGGTAACTATAACATAATAATTATTATAATATAAAAAAGACATGCATAAAATATGTACATTACGTAAGGGTCATGCCCTTACGTAATGTACATATTTTATGCACAAAATATTTTGAGACGTAGGTAGAGATAACTGAAAAATAAATAATTTAATGCTCAAAATATGTATTTTTGTAAAGAGGAATAAACGGTTTTATAATTAATATTTTATGTTGCATGTTTTGCATTATATTGATTGAAGATTAAATACATTATGTTGCGGATGCAATTAATTTTTGTTCCTTAACCTCAACTACACTACTGTCTATTAAATAAAGCTAATCATTTTATTATTATTTTAACATAAACTAGCTGATGCCCGCGACTTCGTCCGCATGGATTTAGTTTTTAAAAATCCCGCGGGAACTCTTTCATTATCCGAGATAAAAAGTAGCTCTCCCGGTCTGAGGAACCACTACTACATCCATTACTATACCCATGCAAAAAATCGCATCAATCCGCTGTTCTGTTGCGACGTGATTGAAGGACAAACCAACAAACAAACACACTTTCGCATTTATAATATCAGTAATTCTTTCTTATAACACTTTTTATAATTGTCAAATTTTTTACCATACTTAACCAAAGACAAAATTACGTTTAGCTGTCATTTACGTTTTGTTATTCCACTGTCATTTGCGTTTTGTTATTCCATGTCAGATGCGTTTTTGTTATACCACGTTTTATAGTGACATGACGGAAACGCGGTCGAATGGGATAAAAAGTATCCTATGTCCGTCTCCTGGTTCTAAGCTACCTCTCCACCAATTTTCAGCCAAATCGGTTCATCCGTTCTTGAGTTATAAATAGTGTAACTAACACCACTTTCTTTTATTTTAACATAAATAAGTGTCTATCATGTTATACCCATCTCTTTCACTTAGTTACAATATTTTTACCTATGAAATTATATTATTATATTACTATGGATTTTGCAATTATTGTGTAATCTGTTTGGCCTTATTTTATAACTATTCTTAATTGTATACTAATTAGATGTAACGCTGTTGATTACAAATAAATAAAAACGCCCATTTAAGAGGCATACACTGAGAGAACTCTCCCCCGACACGACACTGCCTTGATTTATGTGGAATCCATATAAATGCAATCTGGTTAATTAACCGGTGGCTGTAAGCGATATGCTACGTCTAGGCATGATCTCGCCGGATTTGCTCCCCACCCTTCACGAGATTAATGCATTACTTAAATACGGAATTGTAAGTTAAGAGAAGAGAATTACGGGGAATAGAGTTACCTATTATTAATTCTGTGGTAATACGCCAATGTATAGGCTACTAGCTGATGCCCGCGACTTCGTCCGCGTGGATTTAGTTTTTAAAATCCCGCGGGAACCCTCCACCCTGCAGGTTCTGAACTATACCTATCCAAAAAATCACGTTAATCCGTAGCTTTGGTGAGCGTGATTGACGGACAAACTAACAAACAAACACACTTTCGCATTTATAATATTAATTATGTATTAGTAGAAGAAGGAAGAATTAATACTAAAGGCGATCTAATTAAATTTTAGAAAACAAAAGCTACTATTGTGACAAAAATATGATAGTCAGATAGACTTTTTTGTAGAGAATAATGAGTACTTTAATCATGTAGTACATAATTTTTATCTCGTATATCATGAATAGTTTTCTCAGCACACGCCAAATAATGTATTTTATAGACATAATTTTGCTACTTTGGGTTACATTATTGCAATTTTTTAAGGATCTCAAATATTTTTGAAGATTAGTATTTTATTTTTGAAGATTAGATAGCCTGTTACTTCTTGATAACTTAGCTTTCTATTGGTGAAAAAATTGTTAAAATCGGTCCAGTAGTTACAGAGCCTATTCGGTACAAACAAAAAAGTGTGTGTGTCAGCTGCGACGCACGACTGGAGTTTACTTTATAGTATTTGTGCTAGTTAATATCAAATACGGCCATCTATTGTAAATAGCTCGAACTATTATGTTAGCAGTGCTGTCGCAGAGTTTTAGGGCGTACAACAGAGTTGCTATTCGAAATAGTTTTATTTATTTATTTATTTATTTATTTATTTTCAGTTGCAGAATCTTTACAAATACCCTGTTAGGGTGTAGCAACTTGGTCTGGAATCGACCGTAGTAGAGAGACCGATTTTATTTATTTTTATTTGCATCGTCGAAAAAATCACTTAAACTGTAGTAACATTTTTCTAATAAAAAGTTTTTTAATATTTTATAAAATTTGTTTTCTTTTTCAACGTTTCGAATGCAGTCTGGCAAATTATTATATACTTTTATGGACATAACGAAGGGACTGGAGGTGTAAAGTTTTAGTTTTGATGGTGGTAGGGTTAGTTTATTTCTATGTCTTTCGGGAAATCGACGAGGTTTCTCTTCTTTTTTTTTATAAAAGTGTAGGTTTTTCCGAACAAATTTACATATCTCAAAGATATAGATGGAAGGTAGGGTTAAGATTTTTAATTATTTAAAATGAGGTAGACATGAGTCTGTAGATTTTATATTTGCTAATATGCGGATGCACTTTTTTTGTAGTATGAAAAGGTCCGGGGCATCGGTGCTATTTCCCCAGAGAATAACACCATATATATATATATATATATATATATATATATATATATATATATATATATATATATATATATATATATATATATATATATATATATACAATGTATATAAAATGTATATATATATATATATATATATATATATACCATTTAAGTAAGGGGGGTAAGGGAGCGCACCTTCATCTAGCGCTCCAACAGTCAACCTCACCTGCCCGCGGTGCCCCCTGCTGGTTTACTGACGAGGCTATGGCGACCGACAGATGGCGGTATAACCATCTCATACTAGCTAGACTGAACAAATGGCACAGGCCGGTGTCGGGCAGCAGCGACATCGGCGCGATCAGTCTAGCCCTGCGATGACCAACACGCCTGCCCAGCGTGGTCATTATGGGCAAAACCCGATATGGAAAATGTCACAAGGCCAAGGCCCCTAGTTCCCGGCGGCCTCGCTGTGCCTGACCCTGGCAGCGGTCACGGTAATGGCGGGGCAGGGGGTGCTAAGAATCTCCGGATGAGATTCCGCTGCCAACCCCGACGACTGGACCTGGCGACATATAACGCACGCACGTTGAGGACTGACGAGAAGATCATCGAGCTGGAAGAAGCAGTGAGCAAGTTGCGCTGGAATGTTATAGGATTGTCTGAAGTCCGAAGAGAGGGGGAGGACTCGATAATCCTCAATTCCGGCAACTTGTTCTACTACCGGGAGGGCGATCAACAGTCCCAGGGTGGTGTCGGGTTCATCGTCCACAAGTCCCTCGTCAACAACATCGTCGAGGTCAAAAGTGTGTCGAGTAGGGTAGCGTACCTTATACTCAGAATCACCAATCGGTATTCGTTGAAGGTTATACAGGTTTACGCACCGACTTCGACACATCATGACGAGGAGGTGGAGGCGCTGTATGAGGATATATCAAAAGCCATACACGCCTCTACCACTCACTACAATGTTGTGATGGGGGATTTCAACGCGAGGCTGGGTGAACGAAGCGGTGCAGAGACGAGGGTTGGGCGATTTGGTTATGGGCGAAGGAACCAGAGGGGTCAAATGCTGGCCGAATTCATGGAGAAGGAGGGCCTCTTTATGATGAACTCCTTCTTCAGGAAGCGGCCACACAGAAAATGGACTTGGATGAGCCCCGATGGTTCTACGAGAAGTGAGATTGACTTCATTATGTCGACCAAGCGCCATATATTCAATGATGTCTCTGTGATCAACAGAGTGAAAACCGGGAGCGATCACCGTATGGTAAGAGGCACATTGAATATTAATGTGAAGCTGGAAAGGGCTAGACTGGTGAAGTCAACTCTCCGACCTTCTCGTGCTCATATCCAAAACCCCGAAAACTTCCAACTCGAACTGCAGAACCGATTCGATTGCCTAGCAGACTGTGTTTCTGTGGACGATCTAAACAACAGGTTCGTGGAAACTGTCCATACGGTGGGGTCTAAGTTCTTTAAGACCCATCGCAGGAAAAGAACCGAAAAGTTCTCTGACCATACTCTCAAGCTCATGGAGGAAAGACAAGAGATGAGGCTGCAGTCATCGGTAGACGCGGCTGCCTACCGGCGGATTAATAGGCAGATCTCTAAGGCACAAACTCGCGACCTTCGGGTCTTTAATACCAAGTGTATTAAAGATACCATCGAGCGGAACAAAGGCTCAAAAGTGTTCGCGAGAGATCTGTCTATCGGACAGAGCCAGCTGACGCGGCTTAAAACTGATGACGGTCGTCTCGTCTCTTCTCGACCTGAGATTTTGGGAGAGGTCGAGAAGTTCTATGGGCAGTTATATACCACGACACAAAAACCTGTTGAGGATTTGGCCAAAGATCCCAGAGCCAAACTGACCCGACACTATACCGAAGATATCCCGGACGTCAGCCTATACGAGATTAGAATGGCTCTTAAACAGCTCAAGAACAACAAGGCGCCAGGTGATGACGGAATCACTGCGGAACTCCTGAAAGCGGGTGGAAAACCGGTACTTAAGATCTTTCAGCGATTGTTCAATTCCGTCATTCACGAGGGTATAACGCCGGAAGCATGGCACAGGAGCGTGGTGGTCCTGTTCTTCAAAAAGGGTGATAATACCTTGCTGAAGAATTATAGACCCATCTCGCTGCTGAGTCATGTTTACAAGTTGTTCTCGAGAGTCATTACGAATCGTCTCGCTCGTAGGTTTGACGACTTCCAGCCTCCCGAACAAGCCGGATTCCGAAAAGGCTTTGGTACCATAGATCACATTCATACGCTGCGGCAGGTTATACAGAAGACGGTAGAGTATAACCGGCCACTTTGCTTAGCGTTTGTGGACTATGAGAAAGCCTTTGATTCGGTGGAAACTTGGGCTGTATTGAGGTCGCTGCAGAGATGCCGGATTGACTACCGGTATATCCAAGTGTTGAAGTGCTTGTATGAAAACGCCACTATGTCAGTACGTATACAGGACCAGACTACGAGACCAATCCACTTGCAGCGTGGAGTGCGACAGGGAGATGTAATATCCCCGAAGCTATTTACCGCTGCGTTGGAGGACGTCTTTAAGCTTCTGGATTGGAACGGACTTGGCATCAACATAAACGGCGAGTACATCACTCACCTGCGATTTGCCGATGACATAGTAGTCATGGCAGAGACTCTGAGAGATCTCAATACAATGCTCAATGATCTCAGCAGGGTTTCTCAACAGGTGGGCCTGAAAATGAACATGAGCAAGACGAAAATTATGTCCAATGCTCATGCTCCGCTCCACCCAGTAATTGTTGAGAACTCTGCGCTCGAAATTGTAGACGAGTATATATACCTGGGACATACAGTCCAGCTAGGTAGGTCCAATTTAGAGAAAGAGATTAACCGCCGAATCCAACTCGGCTGGGCAGCGTTCGGGAAGCTCCGAGATGTCTTCTCGTCCAAAATCCCTCAGTGCCTGAAGACTCAAGTCTTCGAACAGTGCGTGTTGCCAGTGATGACTTACGGATCCGAGACATGGTCGCTAACTATGGGCCTCATAAGAAGGCTCAGGGTCACCCAGCGAGCGATGGAGAGAGCAATGCTCGGTATATCTCTGCGAGATCAAATCAGAAATGAGGAGATTCGTAGGAGAACCAAAGTCACCGACATTGCTCAGCGTGCCGCGAAACTGAAGTGGAAATGGGCGGGGCACATAGTTCGAAGAACTGATGGTCGTTGGGGTCCCAAGGTGTTGGAGTGGCGACCCCGCACCGGGAAGCGCAGTGTTGGCAGACCCCCCACCAGGTGGACCGACGACATCAAACGAGTCGCAGGGAGCCGCTGGATTCAAGCGGCGCAAGACCGAAGCCTGTGGAAGTCCATGCAGGAGACCTTTGTTCAGCAGTGGACGTCTATAGGTTGATAAAGAAGAAGAAGAAGAAGAAGATACCATTTACACATAAGCCGAAAGATGGCGCTGATCTACGTGTTTGTAGTAACGCTGTCATAAAAACGTAACAAGGTCATTCATAACCTAAAATCGATTCTTAAGGAGGAAACTCCAAAAATCTTTCCTCTTTATAATATTAGTATAGATTAACTGAAGTCTGTAAGCGATATGCTACATCTAGGCGTGATCTCGTCGTATTTGCTCCCCACCCTTCACAAGATTAATGCATTTCCTTACCTAAATACGGAATTGTGAGTTAAGAGAAGTGAGTTACGGAATAGAGTTACCTATTGGAACGTAGTTCCTTATCGCGCGGTACGGAAGGGGGCTAGACGGAAAAAATTAAGGAAACCGACCCTCGACACATTTCTGAAACTGTGAATTTCGCATTGTGTTCGGTATTTTCGCCTTAGCACAAGGCGTCTGCATGGCCTAGTGGTTAGAGCAGTCGCCTATAAGTTCAACGTCGATGGTTCGAATCCCAGCTCGACAGACTGAATTTTCTATTTTCAATTTTATTTTAAATAATTTCTAAATGTGGAATTTTTCCCTAATTTTTTATTGTATAAATTGGATAACGCCATCTGTGAAAAAACAGTAACTCCACCAGAGTAACTGTTTGGTTTTGTAACAGTGCAATAGAAATAAACTAAAAATAATTCATCGTAGTTAATCAATTTAATACTAGATGACACCACTAGTTTATTACAATTCCTTCACTAAAATTAATCGAAAGGAACTACGTTCAATCCGGGTGTCCCTCGACACCTCTCAAGTTTTTTTTATTAATAGTTGCAGTCATTGTAAACAATATATTATTATGTAATTATTGTTCTTTATAAAAAAACGAATATGTTTACCTACATAATTTTCTACGGAATAGAGAGCTAAAAAGAGAGAAAGAGTAGTAGAGTATTATTCCCTCAAACCTTTCATAAATTAGAAGTGCTTAAATAAGAACTAGAATAGCTGTCAAGAACAAAAAATAAAGCTTAATGTAACATGTTTTTACTACGGGTAAACTTTTGATGGCCATATTTTAGCTAGGAAACGTGTAACTTTAAAACATTTGCATGTCAAACTTGCATTACATTATAAGTTAAAGCTAAGCTCCGTATTAAGTACTTTAAGTTTCCGAGCACGTGTACAGAAAGTTAAAGCTAAGTGCTCGAGTTAAGCATTATTGTTTAACAGAAATTGGCTAAATGCTGTTATTATACGTAGGTATTCATTTGGATGGTTCTAAGAAACGAGGTTCTTACAATAAGCTTTATTTATACACCTAATTTCGTAAGACGAGAAGAAGGCTCTCTTCTTCTCGTTTTATTTCAAATATTAAAAACTAGCGGCACGCTATGATGGCCGGTTTGACGTTTGTCCGCTCATGAAGTTCCGTATTAATTGATAACGACTTTGAAGGAAATAATTGTATTACTTTATTGACGATAGTGATGTGCAGAGATTCATAAATTTTATCGAATTTAGTTTTAGGTTTAGGACTCAAAATTTATTTATTAAATTGATTTCTAAAATGTATACAAGTGTAGAAAAATCAGTTTGCACCATTTAAGGGGTGAATGTACTTGTGAATATGAACAATTTTCACTATGTGGACAAACCTCTGAAATCGCAAAAAAATATCAGCTGTTTCATACAAAAGGTAAAATTTTTATTTTTATATGATATATACCACAACTCGGCATTTGGTTTTCTAAATTGAAAATTTTTAAAAATGGAATCTAATACGATCGTCACATAGGATCGCTGGCTAGCACAACTACTACCTCCGGCAAACTCGCGTCAATGCTCAATGCAAAACAAAGCAGTTTCGAATTGACGTTGCTTCGAAAAGTATAAACTGTCAGTGCAATGCGATTGTGATATAGTTTTGACCTGGCTTTGGATTTCAAATATTGATACTGCATTACTGTTGACCCTTGCTCGTTAATTTGGACTCTGTTCAAGCCCTTTGTTGTGGATTTCGTCGATATGACCGAACGTACGCAGAGAACTGTTCTAAATAGTCAGACACGTGAGTTCGTAATACGCCTTCGTAACTATTTCGATCGTGAAGCTCAAAATGGAGGGCCAATTTTACCTATAACGTCAGTGGTTGAACGCGTAGCTGATGCGCTTAATATTGGACAACGAACTGTTAGACGGATAACTAAAAAAAAATATGGCGAGACTGGCACAGAAGAAAATAAACTTCACACACCAAAAAAGAGAAAACGAGCAAAACCAGTCGTAGGCATCGATAGCTTTGATGCCGATGCTATCCGAAGACATGTTTACGGCTACTATTTACAGAAGGAGTATCCAACAAGAAAAAAGTTGGTGCATTCACTGAAGGAAGCTGGATTATTCTTCGGTGGGGAAAGTTCTTTAACGAAGATTTTGAAGACCATTGGATTTCGATACAAAAAATGTAACAAACGCAAAATATTGATGGAAAGATTTGATATAGCGATGGCAAGGTATACTTTTTTACGGCAAGTGAAAGAAATCAAAAATTGGCAAAATGTTGTGTTCTTGGATGAAACATGGCTTAATGCTAACCATACTGTAGGCCGTTCTTGGAACGATGACACAGCAGCATCTACTTCCAAAGTTCCTGTAGGAAAAGGATCGCGACTTATAATTTGTCACGCCGGAACCATCAACGGGTTTGTCGAAGGTTCTCTCATGGCTTTTGCGTCAAAAACCACTGGAGACTATCATGAAGACATGAATGGAGAAAAGTTTACTGAATGGTTTACCTCAATGTTGTGTAGCCTCCCTGAACCATCTATTATAATTATGGACAACGCCCCATACCACTCGATGCAAATTGACAAGCCACCTGCCCAATCCCAAAAGAAAGCTGATATCGTCGCATGGCTTCGTAAAAATGGCGTAGATGCAAACATGAATATGTTAAAAGCGGAATTAGTACGTCTTTTAAAAGAAAACAAACCAACCAAGATCCGATACGTCATTGACGAAATAGCATTAGAACATGGGCACAGAGTTATACGGTTACCGCCTTACCATTGTGAGTATAATGCGATTGAGTTGGTGTGGGCTCAAATTAAGGGATATGCTGCAAGACACAATACAGAACCCCCATTTACCACAAAAAAAATGCTAAAATTATTAGAAGAAGCTTGTGAACATGTGACTAAAGGAGACTGGGAAAAGGTTGTGAATAGAACTGTTAAATTAATAAGGGAAGATTATGAAAGAGATGTGAAAATAGATAATATTATAGAAAACGAACATATAATTATTAATGTAGGTGATGATAGCAGTGACGACAGTGAAAATAGTAGTATGGACGAATCTGATTAATTATGGCCTTTTGTGGCACCTTTTTTGGTATCTTTTGTATTCATATGTTTCTTGTGTGCATATAAAGTATGTATATTCATTTTCATTCAAATATTCAGTTCGTTCAAATAAATTAAATAAACATATACATTTTTGTTTTATTAAACCTATTTAATCAGGTACAAAAACAAAACTTAATTGTTTTTTGTTCGAGAATAAATTGACATTCCACATCACTATTGTAATGTGTCAAACCGGCCATCATAGCGTGCCGCTAGTTTAGTAAGGCTAGGCTTTGTTTGTACATTTATTTTATTTATAGCAGGGTATTCCTTGACTGCGATCTCACTTGATGGTAAGTGACGATGCAGTCTAAGATAGCGGGCAAACTTGTCAAAGAAAAAGTTTTTAATTAAGCTTCAGAATACATAACCTACAAGTGCAGAAAGTTTATTTCGCAAAATCATTTTAATAAATAGGTAGCAACTCTTGTTACCACACAATAAAGTGCAATTCAGGTCTTACTGCGCTAACTTACCTGCAGTCATTTTCACCTACAAGTTGCCTCTCTTTCTATCGCGTAACGATTATCCATTCGCACTATGTTAACCAATTGAGTTGGCCCGTCCGGACGGATCGACCCCGGGTACTTGTAGCTTTTTTTTACACCTAAAATGTGGAGTGCGCCTGAAAAATAGCGAAAAGCTTGCCTAAAAGAGATCGCTACAAGCTATAAGGCTGCCTTTGCGCATTTCAAAAAAAAATTAAAATTATTTATTTCACGTAGGCCAAACTGTGGCTCTTATGACACGTCATGAGTCATGACTATACCACCAGTTCGGAAAAGCGGATTCTGCTGAGAAGAGCCGGCAAGAAACCCAGCAGTTGCTCTTTTCAAAATAATAATTTTACAATATTAATAAGTAGCTATTACCACAGAGTAACGAAGGTAAGGATCTCTTCCTTATACTGTGCTATTACATTGTAATAAGTATCTAACTATCTTGTAGGCAGCAGGATGCCAAGCTGATTTAACCCATGCATCTTTGTTAGAATAGAATATAATATTTCCACAATGAGGGGAAGTTCCAAGAAAAAAACGTACTACAATTCAATTTATGTTAAGACGGGCAGACAGAAAGTAGCCTCATTCCCGCCGGCAGTTTATATTATAATACATAAATATATTTGTTTATGTGAACTTGCTTCTTTCTAGTTATTACAAATAAAACTCAATTTATGTAGGTATCTTTATTATCTATCTTTTCGTCTGTCTACTACTATTATTTGATATGAAGGAAAGCGACAAACCCTATTACGTCAGTGATAATGATGATTAAGCTATATTGGGTTAGTAACATAAAATTTAATGCTATAGTCTGATGGATTCGATATCGTTATTTCAGTAATTTTATCAATAAACCTATTTACAAAAAAAATCGGCCAAGTGCGAGTCGGGCCTCGCTCTTTTAGGGTTCCGTACATATGACCAAATATTTTTTTTTAAAACTAGTTACATATTTAGATATCTTAGTTCTCAGAAAGCACTAAATTAACATATGGGGAAAAATGCTCGTTTGTTTTGGTCACAACTTACAAACCGCATTATAAATCGGTGTTTTCAGTATTTGTTGCTTAAATACACTATATAGTACATAATATACCAAAATTTCAAAGTTTAGTTTTTGAGATAGACCCCCTAACGAAATTGCTCTAAAACCGACAACTTTGACAGCCCCCATTTCTTCTTTTTTGTAGCTAAAAAATAAAAAAATATATATTTGAACTCCACTTAATGAGTTCTAGACAATGACACCCCACATGCCGGGGTAAAAAAAATAAAATTTTATTTCGACTCCTTTTCCATGTATGGGAGCCCACCCCCTTTATTTTTTAATTTAATTTAATTTTTATTATTTGTTGTTATAGCGGCAATAGAAATACAAAATATGTGAAAATTTCAACTGTCTATCTATTACGGTTTACGAGATACAGGCCGCTGACGGACGGACGGACAGCGGAGGCTTAGTAATAGGGTCCCGTTGGCACCCTTTGGGTACGGAACCCTAAAAATCGTCCCCTAATCGTCGGTAATTGCGAGAGTATCGGTCGGTAATGAGGGAAGTTAACTTTATCGCGGCATGGCATGCCAAGCAGCCATAGCGAACTGTTAAACCCTAAACAGCTATATTTTATACCCCCGTGTTGACGTTAAGATAACTCGAATAAAGGTTAAAAAAAATGGGAAATCGATACGTGAATTGATGCGCTTCCATCGGGCGATATGTCACGTCGTTTTATTATTATGAAAACTGAAGCGCTATTCTGATACATTCCTTCTAAGCTAACATAGGTATGATGAATAATATATTATTACTAGCTATTGCCCGAGGCTTCGCTCACATTAAGTTAGTGTTTTCAAACCCTTAGGGATTAAATTTTCAAAAAAACCTTTCTTAGCGGATGACTACGTCATAATAGCTATCTGTTTGCCTTTCAGCCCGATCCGTCAAGTGGATTGAGCTGTGCCTTGGTAGATCAGTCAGTCAGTCAGTCAGTCACTTTTCCTTTGATATAATTAAATAGAAGAAGATTATCCTACCCAAGTACGAAGCTACATGCGTTTTATTTGAGTAAAATAAAATATTATAATCTTATATATATAAAAGAAAGTGGTGTTAGTTACACTATTTATAACTCAAGAACGGATGAACCGATTTGGCTGAAAATTGGTGAAGAGGTAGCTTAGAACCAGGAGACGGACATAGGATACTTTAAAAAAAAATAAAAACAGAACAGCGGATTGATGTGATTTTTTGCATGGGTATAGTAATGGATGTAGTAGTGGTTCCTCAGACCGGGAGAGCTACTTTTTATCTCGGATAATGAAAGAGTTCCCGCGATTTAAGGATTTTTAAAAACTTATTCCATGCGGACGAAGTCGCGGGCATCAGCTAGTTTATTATAAAAAATTATTTTTAAAAAACCGACTTCAAACGCCCGCGTCACTACGAAGTACATAATTTATTGATGATTTTTTAAAAATCGCTCGACCGATTTCAATAAAATTTAAATGGGACCACATACCCTTTCAAACAAAAAAAGAATTTTTGAAATCGGTACAGGCGTCTTCGAATAATCGGTCAACATACATATAAAAAAGATTTCGACGAATTGATAACCTCCTCCTTCTTTGAAGTTGGTTAAAAATAAATCTATAAACACAAAGTAACGTACTAGAATATAAGTATAACAGTTTTCTACTGTTAAATAAATACGTATAGAAGTAGAAACACTTTAAAGTGAATGTCGACTACTTGTATGCAAGGACTCAGCCTTGAAGAGGAACAAGGTTTGCTCCCTCCGGTTGTATTATATCCTCCCGCTATGAAAACTTACAAAGAGTAGACGTCTTAGTGTAGAGGACACATGTAGGCACAATTTTACCAACCATTTTTATTTATATAGAAGTGTTAACCTACACGCGTCGTTTGACGATGTCCTAAAGGAGACCTTGGAATCGGTCCTCAACGTGGCAATGGGGAGGGACCAGTGGAGCCAGGCGGCCCTTCCAATCCGCCTAGGGGGCCTGGGGGTGCGGCGCGCCCGGGATGTGGGCCTGCCGGCTTTCCTTGCGTCAGTGCATGGGTCTGCGAGCCTTGTCGCTAGCATACTTGCTATTGATGGTGACCCTTCTCGCATTCCCTTTGCATCCGGTGCATTGGAGGCCTGGTTGGCCCTCAACCCGGGCGCATCCGTTCCGCAGGCTTCACACGTCCAGCGCCAGTGGGACAGCGTTAGCTCGGAGGCCGCTTTGAAGCAACTCATTGATAAGGCAGCGGGTGCGGATTTGGCAAGACTGAAGGCGGTATCGAAATCGGAGTCGGGAGCGTGGTTACAAGCACTACCCTCACCTCACTTGGGCACTCTCCTCGACGGCAACTCGTTGCGTGTGGCGGTGGCTTTCCGTTTGGGCTGTGATGTTTGTGAACCTCATCGATGCATCTGCGGTTCCATGGTGGAAGCCAACGGCCATCATGCATTGAGTTGCAGTCGTTGTGCGGGCAGGTTTCCGCGTCACCACGCCCTGAACGATATCGTCCGCAGAGCCCTCGTCTCGGCTGGTGTGCCCTGCATACTCGAGCCACCCGGGTTGAGCCGCACAGACGGCAAGCGTCCAGATGGCTTGACGCTCGTCCCATGGCAAAATGGCAAATGCTTGCTGTGGGACGCGACGTGCACTTGTACATTCGCACCAAGCCATCTCAGCCGGACGGCGCGGGTTGCCGGCGCTGCTGCAGAGTCCGCTGCTTTAAAAAAAAGAGGCAAATACGCCCCTCTTCTGGGTAGCTACCTTTTTGTCCCTCTGGCGGTGGAGACGATGGGATGCTGGAATGAGGAGGCTAGGAGATTTTTATTTGACATCGGACGTCGTTTAAGGGAAAGAGGCTGCGATCCACGCTCTGGGGCTTACCTGATTCAAAGGCTGTCAATCGCCATACAACGCGGCAATACCGCGAGCTTGATGGGCACCTTTGGCTCAGGGGCAACCAGGGGTGGTCTTTTTGACTAAAATGTGTTTTTGGTTTTATTTACTTACTTGACATTGTACGATTTTGACATTTGTAATTCAATCAATATTAAACAATACAATTATACCTACACTTAAGGAAATATCAGAATAAATTTATAAGCACATATCAAAAATTCCGAGACTAGCGGGATTCGAACCCACATCTCTTGGGCATCGCGCCCGAGTGTGTTAGCCACTTACACTATAGCCACGGTCGAACTACACGTCAGCATCGAAATTAGTTATAAATATGTATCTACTTTTTAGTTTAACAGTTGCTTAAACCGTAAAAGTCGATAAATATCACTAATTTCGATGCTAACGTGTACTTAACAGTTGCTTAAACTGAAAAGTAGAGACATATCACTCATTTCTATGCTGACGTCTACTTCGACCGTGGCTATAGTGTAAGTGGCTAACACACTCGGGCGCGATTCCCAAGAGATGTGGGTTCGAATCCCGCTGGTCTCGGAATTTTTGAATTATGTACTTATAAATTTATTCTAATTGTACCAACTGTTGTAACAACAAAATGTTACCAACTAATCAATCAAACCACCTATTCTTTATCAAATGTCAAAACGCGCGCATAGTTTGGGAGTTTGTATGAAATAATGGACTATGACGTCATAAACATTTGAGACTATGATCTATTAACTAGAGACCGTCATAAACTAGTAACAACATCCTGTCGTCTGAGTAAAATAAATATTTAAATGATCGGTAAGAAAGAATTTATTCTTAACAAAGGCAGTATTCCAACTGATACTGAGCCGAATATAGAAAGTTATTGAGAATGGAGAAAACTTGGATCCAAGTATGGATCAAGGAAAAACTTTCCAACTTATATATTTATATACGCGATAGTGTTTGTTTTTTGGTTATTCCTTCAACCATTCAGCAACGGAGCAACAAATCGATTTGAATTTTTCCATGTATAGGTATAGCTGAGGACATGGAGAGTGACATAGGCTACCTTTTATCCTGGAAAGACTGACGGCAAAAACCTAACTCCATGTGGGCGCAGTCGCAGGCCAAAGCTAGTCTTCAATATTTCCCGCTAAGTTTTAAAATATTACGTAGTCAAACGTACAGGCACCACTATCTGGCACAATAACATATTCTATGAGAAGCTGAAACGCCAGCGAATGTGGTAAGTTAGATTCGAGAATGTGGTAACATGAAAGAACTTGTGTAGCGACCTTGTGCGATGCAAGGCCGAGGACGACTTGCTGCGATCACGCAGTTCCTTGTAATTGAATCCAGGGTAATGTGAGGAAATTTATTACAGTATTGATTTATCTGTACTAATATTATAAATGCGAAAGTTTGTTTAATTGTTGTTCTGTCCTTCAATCATGCAGTAATGTAGCAACGAATTGGCGTGAATTTTTGCTTGGGTACATTTGAGGACCTAGAGGGTGATATGAGCCACCTTTTATCCCGAAAAAACAGAGGGTCCCCGCGGGATTTCTAAAAAACTAACTCTGCGTGGATGGATTTGCGGACCTAAGCTAGTCTTCAATATGTCCCGCTAAGTTTAAAATATTTTGTGATCAAACGTACAGGCAACACTATCTGCCACAATAATATATTCTATGAGAAGCTGAAACGCCAGCGAATGTGGTAAGTTAGATTGGAGAATGTGGTAACATGAAAGAACGCGTGTAGCGACCTTGTGCGATGCAAGGCCGAGGACGACCCGCTGCGATCTCGCAGTGCCTTGTAATTGGATCCAGGGCGATGTGACGAAATAAGTATGCTTCAGTCCACATTTATTTTAATTCAAGAAAATGACACTTTATTCCGTTGTGCCATTGCTGGATAGAAGTAAAACTATTTAAATGTCGCTTTAGCAATGGTGAACTGCCTTTTCCAATTAAATTGTATTTTCTGGTGAGACTGACTTCTTATAGCATAGGGAGATCCTTCTGCTCCGTTTCTTGCTTTTTTTGAAATGAAATGAAATCGTTTATTTGCTAAATGTGAGTAATAAAACGATAGTACCTACATTTTTATTTTACATTTTTTAATTTATTTAAGAAATTATTCTGCTGACGTCATTAGAGTTTCAAAGCACTGGTTTCGAACAACTTTCTCACGGGTCAGTTACTATGTTGTTTTGATTAAATTGCAATTAATCTTCCAATCCAATCCAATCCATCAGCCTGTATTCATCCACTGCTGGACATAGGCCTTTCCGAGAGCTCGCCACCAAACACGGTCCTCCGCTTTCCTCATCCAACCGCTTTCCTCATCCAACCGCTTCCCGCCACCTTCTTAAGGTCATCGGTCCAGCGAGCTGGAGGGCGTCCTACATTGCGCTTGCCGGTACGCGGTCTCCACTCCAGAGCACGTCTGCCCCATCGGCCTTCGGTTCTGCGACAGATATGACCTGCCCACTTGTCAGCTTGCTAATCCTCAGAGCTATGTCGGTCACTTTAGTTCTTCTACGAATCTCCTCGTTCCGGATTTTATCCCTGAGAGAGATTCCCAACATAGCTCGCTCCATAGCGCGCTGAGCGACTTTTAATTTGTGAACGAGGCCCACCGTCAATGTCCACGTTTCCGCTCCATACGTCATTACCGGTAGGACACACTCATTGAAAACCTTTGTCTTCAGGCTTTGCGGTATCGACGAATCGAAGACCTGTCGCAGCTTTGAAAATGCTGCCCAGCCCAGCTGAATTCTTCTGTCAGCCTCCTTGTCGAAGTTGTTCCTAACGAGTTGTATAATCTGGCCAAGGTAGTTGTATTCCTGAACAACTTCGATGCTGACATTGTCGACGTTAACAGGTCTTGAGATAACGTGCTCCTTCAACATGACTTTCGTTTTGTCTATGTTCATCTTAAGACCCACTTGTCTGGAAGAAAAGCTAAGCTGGGCCAGCATTTCTTCAAGGTCTTGCAGCGATTCCGACAGTATAACTATATCGTTAATTATTTACCTTAACAATTACAATTACAATTAACCTTATTCACTACCTATCACTTTAAATATATAACTAAGGGCCAATTTCACTAACGTAAAATAAGTCATCCGAGCGTCAAGATATTTTTTGAAAGTCTGCCAAAGTATTAAATAAAAATACAAATTCACGCTCGGATAAAACTTATTTTACGATGGTGAAATCGGCCATTAAAGTGAACAAAAAATGAGCTACTCGAGTCACACAAAGCCGTCAAGAAACCAGATACTCCGTGAATCTAGAAAGTGTCGTTCCCCACATTAGAGCGTTTAAAAAGCTACTTTCCATTAGCTAACAGCGAATATTTTTTGGCACATATAATATTTCCCTTGGCAGTTCGACCCTCGTTCTGTCAAAACAAATGGCTTTTTTCTCTCTTTTCGCGCGAAACCTCCATCTCGTGTGCCCTCAGGTTTTTACTTCAAGTACAAATTAAAAACGGCTCGGGTGATTATTAAGTAAGCGTTCGATACAAATATTATCACACTCTCGCGTTTATAGCCCCTGAGCCACTAAAAGCCCCGTCATGCGGAATTGAAGACTCTTTATGGGAATTTACGATTAAATTAAGCTTGGTATGCGTTAATTTAAATAGCCGAAGAAATGTTTTTTCGTACTTTTTCAGAAAAAATTATGCAAATGCACAATAAATGACGGAGAAACTTTATCCCAGCTATCGTACACTTTAAGTAGATATACGAAATCGCTCCGGCCAAAAAAGTGGTTTGCGCAATGTTTATCTGATAGAGTACGGATATATCCCAGTATATTATAATTTTAGTAAGGAATACTAATATTAAAAATGCGAATGTGTGATTATTTGTTGGTTTGTCCTTCAATCATGCAGCAACGGAGCAATTGATCGATTTAATTTTGCATGCGTATCTATATGGGATCTAGAGAGTGTCATAGGCAACCTTTTATCCCGGAAAAGCAGCTTCACTACTCTATGAGATTATACTAATTCTATTAGGTACATAAATGGAAAGCCAATAAGAATAAATAAAAGGATTACGTACATTTACTTTCTGTTCGTTAGTTGTGCCTGATATACAATTTTATGCATACAATAAAAAAACAAATGTCTACAACTTCTTGTTCTTTTTTTTTGTTGTTTTTGTTCACCAATACAAAAATATTTTCTTACATCTCGCAAAAACACTATTTATATTGAAGTCATAAAAAAAGAAATTATGAATAAACTGAATAATTAAGGCCTAATCTTACCAACGTACAAATAAGTGTTATCCGAGCGTTAATTTAATTTTTTGGCAGATTTTCAAAACAACAACTGTCAGAACGCCCAATTTATTCCTCGGTTTAACCGAGGATTAAACTCGACGTTGGTGAATTCGGCACTAATAGCAATTTAGCGAGCGGTTTTAAAAGAAGCTAAGAAACTATTAAAAACTACCTAATGCCCGCGACTTCATCCGCGTGGATTTAGTTTCTAAATCCCTCGGGAAATCTTTGATTTTCTGAGATAAAAAGTAGCCTATGTCACTCTCCAGGTCTTCAACTATACCCATATAAAAAATTACGTCGATACGTAGCTCTATTGCGGCGTGATCGAAGGACAAATCAACAAACAAACACACTTTCGCATTTATAATATTAATAATTAACAATTTTTGCCCATGGCTCTATATCTCTCAATGCAATTCTGAGTAGAAAAACGTAATATTCCACGCGCAACTGAAATATCGCTCGACTTGCGAAATATTCGCGAGCGGGAGTCCCCCATGTAAGTTACACCCTTCGCTAATGAACGCGAGATTCTTTTTCGATTTTCATTCAAAACAAACCCGGGGATTACTTTTGGCAGACGGGTAGAGGTAGGTGGGTACTCGCGAAATGACGCCTTTTGTTTTGGGCATCCATTTATTTTTATACGCTAAACAATTACTGCCTGGCTTTTGATATACCCATGATATATCAACTGCTGGCTTACGCAGCTTTGTCTCAGTTTGTTTCTCTGACTCGTCCGCTGCAGCAACCTGCCCCCTTAGCCAAGTTACATTGGATCGTTTCTATTCTCTTTCTATGATCGTTAAGGCTTGGTTTCGTTAGGGCTACAGCGCCATCTAGTTTGCGATTTTGAAACCCGAACAAGGTACAATAATAAAATTATCTAATTTACTATAGTGTGTATTTTAAATGGATACTACAGTGAATAATTTATGCATTTTAAATGCTAAAAAAACATTTATAATACAAAATGCCGCGAAATATTATCAATACATTTCTGTCTTTGATCAGCTGCAGCGCCATCTAGTCTAGCCCTTGCCAAACCTTCAAGCGTTAACGATCGTAGAAAGAGAATAGATGCAACGAAGCGTAACTTGGCTAAGGGGGCTGGACTATTTGTTTCAGCCCTTTTAAATGGAGCTGAGGCCGTGAGGCCGTGAGGCCGCACCAGTCTGGGGCCAGCCTTGGAGTGGAGATATCGTGGTGGTGGAAGATGTCATCATCATCATCTGTGTATAGTAAACCATGCCGAGTGAATTTAAAAGTTACTCTTTACAACTGCAGATACTTTATAACTTTATACCTATTATATAAACCAGCCTAAGCCAAACTATGTTCAAACGTTGCTAGCCCATGAAGTTAGTTTACGTAAAGGTTATCGCACACATAATATACCTATCATCTCAGCAGCCGATCAACTTCGTTTAATTCAACCACACATACCACACCTCTATTAATACAAGTGTCAAGTACGCTGAACAAGCTATGACATACATTATGCCGATTCTAGTACCCTGTCAAAGAGTCGTAGTCGTAATTCCTATTTCCATGACTGAAGGTCATCTGTTAATGTTCTAAGATCTGAAGAGAGGTCGTCCTTCACCCATCTGTTTACCAGATGAAAAAATATTCACCAATACTATGGAAATATCGAAGATAATGTTTTTTTACTTTCATTTTGAAGACAATAAACCAAAGCACCTATCCGTTTTACAAAGTACTTCACTTTTTATTTTCATTTTTTATTAAAGTTAATCTACGCTTATGGAAATATCAGAATAAATTTATAAACACATCAAAAATTCCAAGGCCAGCGGGATTCGAACCCACATCTCTGGGGAATCGTGGCTATTGTGTTGATATGTGTTTATAAATTTATTCTGATACTTCAATTTTTGTACTGAGAGATATAAAGTAATTTCAAAATTGGGCTTTTACCCTAACCTGCGCTGCTTTGGTTACATGCCTGCAGTTAGTTGACGAGTCAATAAGGCGAAGTCGTGCCGATCCGGTGCCGGCCGACTTGTTATGTGCACGGTGCCCTTTATCCAAGTCTGGCTCACTGTTGCGAGCATGCATCAAGACACGAGTTCTGAGCACTAGCCGAAACAACATTAGTAGCGTGTACCGGATCAAAGCGCGCCGTCTCTGCGCAGTACACTGTGTACACTGTACACGAAGTAAGTAGATTCATATGAATAATTTAGGAGAAATTGCAAAGTCACGTACAGAGCTAATTTGAACTAAAGCACGGGAAAATATTATGATATATCTATAAAGAGATGCTAACATAGCACAGAATAGATTAGAATAGATTTTTTTTTATTCAAATAAACTTTTTTACAAGTGTTTTTGAATCTTCGATGAGTCTACCACTGGTTCGGGATGCCCTTTCTGCTGAGAAGAACCAGCAAGCAACTCGGCGGTTGCTCTTCTCAAAACAAGTCTACAATTCAATAGATACTATGTATGCAGTGTTTCCACAATGAGTTCCACAAAAGCATACCTTATTATAATTCAACACGTTAAGACGGGCAGACAGAAAGCAGCCCCACTGGTGGAACCCGTTCACGAGCATGACGCATGATCCAGCCATTGCTTGGCTCAACCATAATATTTGAGGGAACGTAACAAAACAACCCGCATTACATGACACCAACACATAAATTTTTAAAGAGAGCGTGACATTCTTAGGCTACCCATATTAAGGCATCGAATTGATAGTAATATTCAAATACTCATTTTAAGACATGACTTAGTACATAGACTTAGACCTAGACTTAATATATTTACGTAAGAAGACATACAATAATATAAAAACTTGAGAGGTGTCAAGGGACACCCGGATGGAACGCTGTTCCTTTCGTTTAATTATTTGGCATTGTGTTCAACATTTTCACACTACAATATTAGATCTCCGTAGCCTTGTGGTTTCGACAGTCGCCTAACAGCCAAAGGTCGATGGTTCGAATCCCAGCTCGACAGACCGAATTTAACATTTTCAATTTTATTTTAAACAATTTCTACATGTGGAACCTTTCTTCCCTAATTTTTTATAACTTATAAGTTATAAAAATTTAGGGAAAAATTCCACATGTAGAAATTATTTAAAATAAAATTGAAAATAGAAAATTCAGTCTGTCGAGCAGGGATTCGAACCATCGACTTTTAACTGTCAGGCGACTGCAGAAACCACAAGGCTACGGAGACCCAATATTGTACCGCGAAAATACCGAACACAATGCCAAATTCACATTCAATAAAGTGTCGGTTTCAAAAATGTGTCGATCAGTGTCGAGTGTCGGTTCAATTTTGATTTTTGTCTTAATTTTTCCCGTCTAGCCCATTTCCGCACCGCGCGATAAGGAACTACGTTCCAATAGGAAATTAAAGTTTTACTTCAGAAGGCAATATCAACTCCATATAATTCCCAAAGAAATATAATAACGAAAGTACGTATGTACAAGGAAAGCAGGCGCACTTTCAACAGTATTTCAAGAGAACAGTTTTTGTCTTTCATGAAACGCGATGTTCTGTGCTTGTTATTATTGTTATTATATTGATATCTAGTTCTTGTTAAGAATACCGGGGAGAAAGAAGCATCATTCTACAAGGTGAAAAACTAAAGGGACTTTTGTAGTATAAGTTGGAAATTAGTTATTGTGCAACAAGAGAGCAAAGTTCGTTTTTGTTTCGAGTGACGAGTTTGAAACAGGAGCAAGTGAAGCATTTTACAATGGTATTCTAAGATTGAATCCTGAGCGTAGTGAGGGATTCAAAGGCAGAAGAAACAAATGCATCCTTTTCCTCTCCTGTGATACACAACTTCTCACATCACTAGCGAGAAAATACAAGTCTTAAGCAAAATAAATAATATTTAACAATACATTTTATTTTGCACTTAAAATAAGTATATAATTTTGTGCAAGTAAAGTGAATCTCAATCTAAATTTAATAAAAATTTTAGTTTCGCGACCACGTCCCACGTTTGGGACGTCATGTTTTGCTCTCGTAGCTTTTAAAATTGAGTAAAATAAAATCCAAATAGTTAACCTATTACCTACTTTATACTAAAGTGCTCAAACTTTATAAGTCTTCCCTAAACCATTTTATTTTCAAGTAAGTTCTTACCGAATTAAGTGAAGCAGTGATAGCCTAGTGGTTGTGACTATGGTCTCTTATTCGGGGGTTCGTAGGTTAGATCCTGGGTACGCACCTCTAACTTTTCGGAGTCAAGTGCGTTTAAGCAATTAAATATCACTTGCTTCAACGGTGAAGGAAACCTGCACATCTGAGAGTTCTTCATAATGTTCTCGAAGGTGTGTGAAGTCCGTCAATTCGCATTGGGTCAGCGTGGTGGACTATGGCCTATAACCCTTCTCTGAGAGGAGACCTGCGCTCAGTAGTTGAGCCGTTTATGGGTTGCTAATGATGATGATGACTTACTGAATTAATTTGATTTTTTAAAGTATAGTCCAAAATAAAAACTAGACAAACCGGTCTAAACGCTTGTTACAAACTTCCGTTATATTTTAAAAGATATTAAAATTAGCCCGCCTAGCGGTGCTATATCTCGCTAAATTTAGATTAACTAGACCGTTCTAGTGATTTATGCCTTCATTAAGCTGCCTTATTTTAAACTAACTACCTTTACAACAAGTAAGTTATTACGTATTCAGGAAAACAATCATATTTAGGCGTCATCTTCTTTCTTCTTTATCAACCGATAGACGTCCACTGCTGGACAAAGGTCTCTTGCATGGACTTCCACAGGCCTCGGTCTTACGCCGCCTGAATCCAGCGGCTTCCTGCGACTCGCTTGATGTCGTCGGTCCACCTGGTGGGGGGTCTGCCAACACTGCGCTTCCCGGTGCGGGGTCGCCACTCCAGCACCTTGGGACCCCAACGACCATCACCTCTTCGAACTATGTGCCCCGCCCATTTCCACTTCGGCCTCGCGACTCGCTGAGCTATGTCGGTGACTTTGGTTCTCCTACGGATCTCCTCATTTCTGATTTGATCCCGCAAGGACACTCCGAGCATAGCTCTCTTTATCGCCCGCTGAGCGGTCCCAGCCTACTTATGAGGCCCTTAGATCTACATATCTACCTAAAGATCAACAGCGACATAATATTATATGTAAAAGCAAAAAGGTGACTGACTGACTGACTGAATGATCTATCAACGCAGAGCTCAATTAACCACTATGACATAGGCATCCGCTAAGAAAGGATTTTTGAAAATTCAACCCCTAAGGAGATAAAATAGGGGTTTGAAAAATCGAACTTAACGTGAGCAAAGCCGTGAGCTAAAGCTAGTAATATTATAATAATGGTTCCTCCTCACAAGTGACCGACAATCGGTGACCGATTTTTGGCGGCAAAAAATGTAACGTACAGATTGCAATATTGAAACGCAGACGTCCTACAAAAAGTCGGTCGAAATTACATACAGTTTTTGCAATTCACGAAGGCGAGTGAGCTTTCCTCCTGGTTACTTCGTGTACATGCACATTGCATAAGTGTGCGTGCCTGTCAAAGCCTAGGTGGGAGCGGGCAGGCGCGAGCATTGCGCTCGCTCACACTTATACAGATACGACACACACACAACCATAAGTCAGTTGCCCTCGTGAATTGCAAGAACTATACTAAATCTATGATAAAAGTCGGTGATATTATTGGCCCGATTATCGAACCTACAAAAAATCTGACGTGGGCGGGGAATCTAACTGTGGATATGATTGCAATGCGTTATTGCTATACCTGTTCACAGTTCACTCTTCAATCGTGTTAGTTATTATGCAGTTGATCCGGTTCAGAGAGCGAACTGAAAACAGAAAGGTCGATAGTTCTAACAAAATATACCAGACGAATTGAAAACCTCCTCCTTTTTGGAAGTCGGTTAAAATGAGCAACCCCCGAGTTTCTTGCTGGTTCTTCTCGGTGTACGGACTAGGGGTAGATTCACTTGACGATTCAAAAGCTCTTTGTGAAAGTTTATTTGAATAATAAAATTTTATAATTACCCTCAATAGCTCAACGGACTGAAACTGAAAGACTGCCGGTTCTATCCCCACCCGTTGCACTATTGTCGTACCCACTCCTAGCACAAGCTTTCCGCTTATTTGGAGGGATAGGAGGATATTAGTCAACTTCAGTTTGGCTAATATTCTTTAAAAAAAAAAATTCTGCTCAAGACTCAAGATAGAGTAAAACGAGACGCAAATATGTTACGACATAAATCTCTCTCGTTTTAACTCGGTCTTGAGTCTAAGCTGAGTTAGAGTGCTATAGATCTTACCCTGAGTTAAAACGAGACAGATGTCGGAACATATTTGTGTCTCATTTTAACTCTATCTTGTTTCTTGAGTCTCAGCCTTTCAGTTTACCAATACATACATAGCATAGTATTTATTATTGAATTGTAAACCTGTTTTGAAAAGAGCAACCGCCGAGTTTCTTGCTGGTTCTTCTCGGCAGGAAGGGCATTCCGAACCAGTGGTAGACTCATCGACGATTCAAAAGCACTTGTAAAAAGTTTATTTGAATAAAAAACATTTCTATTCTATTCTATTCCATTCCAATGTTTGGCGTGCAGATTATTATGGATTTAAATGGAAGTAGGTACCTATACCAGGAAGTTATTACAAAGTAATGCTAAAATATGTAAGTTAATCTTAACCTAAGTTAATCAAACGTGAGTTATGAGCAGATTATGGATTCTACCGTACCAATACGAGGAAGTTATTACAGATTCAGGAAAACAATCATATTTAGTGGTATAAGGAAAAGGGGGGGAGAGAGGGGCATACATTGTGTCCGTGCATGATTTAAACAGTGTTAGCACCTCGATCTAACATTTTTATTTCTTCGCACATTAGATCTAGAGTGCTGTACTGTCGAGTACAAACTTTTAATAAGAATAAGAATAAAAATAATTTATTAATGGCTGTAGTTGTTGATATTAGAACGGAATAAATAGATTTCACCAATGTCGAGTGATGTTTTACCGAGTTATATATTATAAACGTAAATAAAGCAATAATATAGATCGTGCGAAAAAATAATATGTTTTCTTTTACATCGGTATATTTACCAAAATCTTAGGTTAGGTTGGGGTTGTAGATAAAATATCCAAGTGCCCAGCCTGCAGCTGGGCGGTTAGGTCCTATTGGGTTTAAGAATTATTATACTGATCAGTTTGAATAGCTAGTTACTCAAAGTATTTTCAAGTTTACCGTTTTTAAGGGTTCCGTACCAAAATGGTAAAAATGGAACCCTTATGGTGAGACTTTCTCCGCCCGTCTGTCCGTCCGTCTGTCACAGTCGATTATTTCAGTAACTATAAAAGCTATCGACATGAAATTTGGCATAGTTGTGTATAATAGTGGCCCAACATCATTGGAATAAAGAAAAATCGAAAATTATTTTTAGTTTTATTAAAAAAGGGGGAAAATCGGGGGTTTGAAATTTCAAAGTAAAATAACTATACCGAGTGGGGTATCATATGAAAGGCCTTTACTTGTGCATTCTAATAAAGTTTTTTATTTATTTCTATATATAATAGTTTTTGAGTAATCGGCCAAAATGTCGAAAAAATACCGTTCCCCCCCCTTATCTCCGAAGTTTACCAATCGAAAAATCTAAAATAATTATGGTCAATAGAGGTTTATGTATATTTTACAGGAAAATAAAACCAACGCTCTAACTAGCATAGTTTTTTTATATTAACCTCCTAACCTCTACAAACAAAGTTAATGATAAATAAGCAAATTAATATAATATTATCGTTTTACTTTCACTTTTGGAGTACGGAACCCTCGGTGCGCGAGTCCGACTCGCACTTGGCCGGTTTTTTAATATTTGTAGTCGCTCACGCTCTGTCGCTCATTTATTAATTCAGAAGTTGTAATTCGATTTTTTTGAAACCTGAAAATTTGACTTTGAATTCGCGCGTTTAAATACGATCCGTTACTAAATTGGGCGTTCTGACAGTTTTTGTATTGAAAATACTGTCAAAATATCAACGCTTGGATAAGACTTATTAATTATTATTATTTTATGTTGGTGAAATCGGCGCTTACCAAATAAAATAAAACACAATTAAAGTATAACATTGCAATAAGTTATCACACCATCTTGCGGATAGCTGGATGCGAAGCAGATTCCCATATAAGATTCTTAATGTTAATTCCCATGTTCCCGTGGAACTTTATCATTAAAAAATTCATTAACATTGTACCTATGGATAGCACTTTTGTCTTGAGCAGTACGCGCGCATATATTTGCCATATTTCGCGGTGCGCTCTCGGACATACATTACGGTCCCTGAGCGTATAATATAACGATAACTAACGCTGTCCAAGCCATAATCTAAGATCAAATCTGAATAACTTGCAAGAAGAAAATTCGGTATCTACTCCACTCCTAGCGGGGAGCTTGATTTACGCTCACCGCTGTTTTTGTTTGTAAGCACTTCATAAAAGTTACTTTATGTCCATTTTAGTCGAAGACCGAAGTTTGCTTTAATTTTAGTTCCTCGTCTCTTTTGTTTTTAAAAGATTTTCCACTTGAGTGTTATTTGTTACTTTTTAATTCTTTTTTTATTTAATTAGTGATTTGAGTTCGCAAAAACGTTTATATTTAGGTATATAGAATAGAATAGAATAGAATAGAATAGAATAGAATAGAATAGAATAGAATAGAATAGAATAGAATAGAATAGAATAGAATAGAATAGAATAGAATAGAATAGAATAGAATAGAATAGAATAGAATAGAATAGAATAGAATAGAATAGAATAGAATAGAATAGAATATAATAGAATAGAATAGAATAGAATAGAATAGAATAGAATAGAATAGAATAGAATAGAATAGAATAGAATAGAATAGAATAGAATAGAATAGAATAGAATAGAATAGAATAGAATAGAATAGAATAGAATAGAATAGAATAGAATAGAATAGAATAGAAATATTTTTTATTCAAATAAACTTTATACAAGTGCTTTTGAATCGTCTGGCTCTACCACTATAAATAAGCTATTGAAAAATCTGGCTTACAGCATAAGATTTCATTATAAATTAATCTTCTTCTTCTCTTCTTCTTTATCAACCGATAGACGTCCACAGCTGGACAAAGATCTCCACAGACTTGCATGGATTTGCGCCGCCTGAATCCAGCGGCTCTCTGCGACTCGTTTGATGTCGTCGGTCCACCTGGTGGGGGGTCTGAGCAAATTATAGGCAAAACCTTGCATAAAATTAATCACATTAAACTAAAACAAATTGGGTTCATTTCTTAGAATATAATACATTTTCATTAAAATTTTTGTAAGTGCTTTTACAAGCGTGCAACTAAACTACTCTACTAAAAACTTCTCCGTCTCCGAAGAAATTCATCAGATCTTCACCAAAAAGTAAAACCAACATGACGATAGATATACGTTTTTAAATAAAAAAAATTATACACTGAACAGTTTAGAATAAGAGAAAACTTTCAAGAATCGCGTTGAATCGAAAAGTTGCTACTTTTTTAAAGTCTTTTGCTACGTCGATTAAATTTTTCTTCGTAGAAGTATTTTGAAAAATAATTAAATAATTAAGCATAGATTATGTTACTAATGTAAGTAGTAACATTACTCGTAGATATATAGGCTAAAAATTATGTTAATTTTCCCTCACCTAATTTTCCATATTAATTAATGTGACGTCACACGGAATTAAGAGAGACGTCGTAATGGGCCGAAAACAAATCTTCAAAGCAATAAAGTTGATTCATTAAACAATTTTAATTTGCAGTAATTCATCGTTCCCTTTCAGGCAACGCCCACGGCACGGGCAAGGAGCGAGAGGCCGCGGTCACTTTATACCAATTTACTGAAAAAGAAGTTTTTAATTGAGATAAGTCTTTACAAAAGGTTTCGAATTTCTTTTTCGAAAGATCCCAGTCTCTGTGCAACAAACAGTGGCATTTGAAGTGTCGTAGTCCCCGTTAAGATTGCTCCACTTCATTAATGAATTTGAATTGAACCTGTAAAAATATTTTGAATCTATTGCATAGCTTTTATCGCGGGCTTTGAACTAGGACAAACAGTTTGAGCGCGGCGACCAAATCAAGAAATTCCGTAACGAAAAAAACCTAACACCGTCATTCAGTAAGCGTTCAACATTTTAGAGGTTCTCAAGTAACTCTATTTGGCGCAGTGGGCGAGCGGCCGCTTTCTTTACCGTATGGTGTATGATGTCGCAGGTTCGAATCTCACTCGCGAAGTAGTGACAGTTCGCTTTTCTTGTTTGTTTGTTTTTAAATTTTTTTTTGCATAATTTTTATAATGCAAAAAAAATATTGCATAAATATTATAATTGCATAAGTTGATAAAAAATGCTATGCAATAGCTTTACCGCGGCAGTCCCCGAGTTCCACTTAATTTTTTATTAATTTTTTAGGGTTCCTTTGGGTCACAAAAGGGGAATTGGTTGCCAAAATTTTAAAAAGACAGCGCCATATTGAAATTCTCTTTTATTGGATGGATAGCGAATATAGCGACCCATTCCGGCTTCCGATTTTTCCGTGAATTTTCCAAAAAACCTCTTAAGTTTGGGAAGAGTATTTATTTACATAAAAAGGAATCTGTTTAAAATAAACTATGCACACATTAATGTGGAAAGGTCAAATAATTCGAAAAAAGTAACCCATGTAAAAACTGTCTTATTGAACAGACTGTACCATGTTCTAACATGGTATGGTAACGATGCAGTCTAGTACATCGTCACGAAATAGTCGACGTCGTATCGTCATTAATAAAAATAAATTATGAACTTGAACAAAATGGGTAAATGGTACCTTTCTGCTACCTTTCTACCTTGTAAATGGTTTTTTCTCACCTCCGGGCGGAAAGCGTCAATTTTCCTCCCGCTGCGCTAAACGAAAATGTCGCTTTCCGCCTCCGTCGAGGAGAAAAATAGTATACACACCACGGGCAGTAAATAAGAAAGCCTCAGATCACATGTTTATTAACCTCGGCTTCGCCTCGGACAACAATTACATGTGATCTGAGACATTTCTTATTTTACTGCCCTAGATGTGTAATATACTATTTTTATTCGATGACAAGCTAGTCCTTGACTGCGATCTCACCTGATGGTAAGTGACGATGCAGTCTAAGATGGTAGCGGGCTAACTTTGAAGGGGTATGACAGTGAACATTCAACCCATACCCCTAATTGGTTTCTACACGCCATCGTGCCGGAACGCTAAATCGCTTGGCGGCACGTCTTTGACGGTAGGGTGGTAACTAGCCACGGCCAAAGCCTCCCACCAGAAAAATTGTACCTTTCCGCTACCTTTATAACTTGTAAGTACCTTTTTGCTACCTTTCTTACTTGTAAATGGTACCTTTCTGCTACTTTTCTAACTTGTAAACGGTGTCCGCTGTAAGTCTAACGTTTGCGCTGCAGCAAATCGAGCTTAGTGTTACATCATTGGAATATTAATTTTTGCCTTTGGAAGCGTTTTGTGATGAATTTTACTATCAGCGGCGTTCCGCGCAGAATCCAAATTGAGTCATTAGTTGGAAATTGATAACACACTCCAATGGGGGCCGCTGGTCGCCCGCTCTCGGCTGATTTACGGTGCGGACGTTTGTGACGGACTCTCGTAGAAATCATTGAGGTTGCCTTATTGGTCTATAGGCTAAATTATTAGGCTAAGAATCATGACGTCATGGATTAGAGTCCTGCCACAGAATACATAATTATATAGTACAGGTACAGAAGATTCACTTTGCAAAATCATTTAATTAGATAGCGACTCCAGCTTCCACGCAATAAAGTGCAATTCAGGTCGTACAGCACTGTACATACACTTACAAGTTTCTCCTCCCCTCCTTTCTGTCCGTATCGTAACTTTTATCCATTCGCACTAGTCACTTCGTGTCACAGTGTGGTGTGACTGGTTGGGAAGTATTTAAGAAAGATCTCCCAACGTGTAACAGTGTGACTAGTTGGGAATTATTTTGCAAAGTTCTCCCAACGACCCACAGTGTGACAGGTTACAGTATGACTCGTTGGGAACATACTGTATTAACTAGTAGGTACTATTTTGCGACGCCCATGGTTTGTACAGGTATGTTGAAGTCGGGCGGGCCTCAATAGAAACCATGAAACGCTAGCCCGACTTCAACATACCCTGTACCACAGAATATAATAATAGTACTACGTACCTGTACAGTGTACATACTAAAATTATTTTATACTTTGTAGTGGTGTTCGAAGTCGGTTTTTTTAATAAGAATTTTTTATCATTATATTGAAATATCATTCATTCAGTGCCTATAAACACGACACATAAGTATAAACTGCTTCTAACATTACATATTAGGAGTATACTCCTAATATGTAATCCTATCAGCAATATTAGGAACATTAAACGTAACATAATCCGGAGTCGACCGGGGCCCAATTACCGACGTAATGGCTCATAATTTAGGTAAATGCTGCCCGCGATAATTGATATCTTGCCCGATACGATACGTGTTTGTGTTTGGGGAAATCAATACGCGCCCCTACCGGATACGTGTAATTGTCTTGAGTAGCATCACCGTAATAGGATGGTCTGTGGATTCGTAAGCAGTGATAGCCTAGTGGTTAGTACTGTCGTCTCCTATTCGGGTGGTCGCAGGTTCAATCCTGGGCACGCACCTCTGGCTTTCTAAGTGCACTTAAGCAAAAAAAATACGCGTCGAATTGAGAACCTCCTCTTTTTGGGTTTTTTTGAAGTCGGTTAATAAATATCACAAGCTTCAACGGTGAAGGAAAAAATCGTGAGGAAACCTGCACACCTGAGAAAGAGAGTTCATCATAATGTTCTCAAAGGTGTGTGAAGTCCGCCAATTCGCATAGGGCCAGCGTGGTGGACTATGGCCTATAAACCCTCTCTGAGAGGAGACCTGCGCTCAGTAGTGAGCCGTTGACAGTGATGATAGGATAGTCTATGAATTCTCAGATAGTCTTGTGATAGAACAGTTGTGGGAATGTCAGTGCAGTGATGCCAACCCCATCCTAAGGCAAAACTGTATACAAGCTTAAAAACTTAGTAGTCCTCATACAATTTTATTAAATTTTTTAATCGTCAAGTCGACCGCACGTACATACAAAGTACAGTCATTCTTGTCACAGTAAGGTTGACTTGAGGTATAAAAAGTAAAGTACAGGCACAAAAAAAGAGATAGCAAATCTCTTTTTTCTTCTTTTACCCAACTTGTTTTTGTTGTTTAAAACTGTAATAAGTTCACCATTATAACAAGCGATATTGCTTAACGTAACTCTGAATAGTTGAGATGCCTTTTGTATTTGACACTCAGACACCATAAATTGAGACCAATTTCTTAACTCCCACGCTAACGGCGTTTACCTTGGTTCTCCTACGAATTTGATCTTTGGAGATTCCATCTCAGGGAGCCATCTAAAATAGCTCGTTTCATAGATTGAAAGAACACTATTTGGCAAATTCACCTTGTAGGGTACACTATGTATCGCTAGGGTTGCTTACAGTATTACATAATCCTTACTATCCTTACTAATATTATAAATGTGAAAGAGAGTTTGTTTGTTCGCTTGTCCTTGAAACACGCCGCAACAGATCAATGGATTGACTTGATTTTTTGCATGGACATAGTTGAATACCTGGAGAGTGACATAGGCTACTTTTTATCCCGGAAAATCCGAGTACCTACGGGATTTTTTAAAACTAAATCCACGCGGACAAAGTCGCGGGCATCGTCTAGCATTGTAATAGAGTATTAAGTATTGTACTGTATTTCGGTTCTGCGTACTATATATACCTACCTACCTACTATTGAAGAAATAGAATATAGTACGCAAAAATACTAAACTATTATTTCAGTTGGATGGATCAAAGGATGGATCAATGATTATTTTGCAATACCGAAATAATAAAAAAAATATTCCTCACTTTTTAAAATTTATGTTCGCGCCCTGATTCCGAATTTTCAGTTTTTAGGGTTCCGTACCCAAAGCGACCCGGGTCCGTCCATCCGTCCGTCTGTCAGCGCCTGTATCTCGTAAACCGTAACAGGTAGAAAGTTGATATTTTCACAGAGTGTGTATTTCTATTGCCGCTAAAACAACAATAATAATAACCAAACCAAACCAAACCAGTGACCAAAACAAACGAGCATTTTTTACCCATATGCTAATTTAGTAATATCTAAGAACTAAGATATCTAAATACCTATGTATCTAGTTATAAAAAAAGTGATTTGGTCATATGTACGGAACCCTAAAAGAGGCCCGACTCGCACTTGGCCGATTTTGTTTTAATGTATAGACCTTTAAATAATATATAGAACGCTTGACTGCAGTCTCACCTGATGGAAAGTTAAAATGCAAGATGGCAACCCTGTGTATCGCATCCGACATTATTTTTACGGGTGCTCAAATAAGTATTAGCAATCCATCCACAATATTCGAGCACATCCTATCCGAGCAGCATCAATGCTTAAATAAATAATGGGCGGGCGGAAATTGGAACGCTCTCGATCATGAGAGCTCGCCGGAATCAGCGTCGACTCGGAGGCCGGAGCACTTCGATTTACAAATGAGATCGCGAGTTAACTTGGGGCTTATTTCCTTTTCGGTAATTTTGGGTAAAGTTCTTAAACGTATCTATCGGAAATAATGTAGGTATGTAGCTTTATAATATTAAGTAGGTATATGATTAACAATTAAGCAGTGATAGCCTAGTGGTTAGGACTGTGGTCTCCTATTCGGGGGTCACAGGTTCGATCCCAGGTCAGGACCTCTGACTTTTCTGAGTCAAGTGCATTAGAGCAATTAAATATCACTTGCTTTAACGGTGAAGGAAAACATCGTGAGGAAACCTGCACAGTTCTTCATAAGGTTCTTGAAGGTGTGTGAAGTCCGCCAATTTGCATTGGGCCAGCGTGGTGGACTATGGCCTATAACCCTTCTCTGAGAGGAGACCTGCGCTCAGTAGTGAGCCGTTGATGGGTTGCTTGATGATGATATGATTAACTTTTGTCCATGACTTCATCCGTGGAGTTTGGTTTTGAGTATATAAGTCAAAGTAAGACTGGGTTTCCACGGCGCGGTTTGCACCCGCGCCCGCAGCGGTTGCGGTACCGCTAGTACTTCGCCCGCCGTGATAATTGCTACTTCATTTTCCGTACAAATCTGCATTCTACGGAGGTCGCGGGCCGCGAACCGCGCCGTCAAGTCCCCACGGGAACTTTGTTTTCCGAGATAAAAGGTAGCATAAGCCACTCTCCAGATTCTCAACTATATATACCCATGCCAAAAATCATGTCGTAGCTCTGTTGAAGCGTGACTGAAGGACAAACCCTGAAATTTTCGCGTTTCAAATATTAATAAGGATTGATTGAAGTAGGTAACTACTTAACCTTTGTAATAAAAAAATCCCTAGGAACTCTTTGATTTTCCGGGTTAGTTAGATCGATAGAGTAGGTATTTTCGGTTACGAAAAACAGATTGTACATAAACAAAATTCCAGTTTTGAGGTTTTCTTTTGTTCATTCTAACAAGGCTGTGTTGAGCAAGCAAGTGGAGCAAAGTTTTTTTAGCAACAGTTAATTAATATAAATTGCTGATGAATTTCTACAGGCGTTTAACAAAACGTATTATCCGAAACTACACAAGTATCAAGAGTTTGTTATCATAAGTATTTTGTCTTTGTCATTAAAACAAAACAACAAATAAACAAAATATCTTATTCTTAATAGTAGGTAGAATATTTAAAAAATATTTTTGTACTTAGTTATGTTACTAAACTAGTATAACCTAAAATGAGTTATGTACAGAAGGAACCGTTTTTAAGAACTATTAATTTCCTGCAAACGAGTGTGAGTTAAGTCAAATTTCCTACTATCTGTTCCGGCTTCTATTAAAACCGGCTCAGCATCGCGGCCTGGGCGCGGGACGCGGGGCGAGCGGGGGCAGCGGTCGGCGAGACGACAGCAGTCATGGCATACACTTTTAAAACTCTGTGTCCATTTCATACATGCAAAAAGGCAACATTAAAAGCATAAAGAAAACTACATAATATACGATTATCATTTTATGCCGTACATTAATCCCGTACTTAACATTGTGGTCCTTCTCCCAAACAAGAATCCAGCGAAAAAGGAGTGCATCGCGGAAATCAAGGACTGGGGACTCGATCTTTAGTGAGTTTGTTCCATATCCTTTCTTATTTTTCCGTCTTCTAGCACTACTTGAATCTGACAAATTGAGATCTCTTCACATTTATTTTTTAAGTATTTAAGCATATAATTATTTTCTCTGTGTGTAACTTCATATATATAAGCTGTAAAGTTTATTTTAAATTACTAATTTTCAGTAGTTAAATAAGTCAGCTATCAAGATAACTTTATATTCATTCATATTATATTGCTTATTTCAAGGCTGACATTTCATCAATTTGCTATAATATTACAAGTAATAACTATAATTGCATTTAGCTAATTCAAATTACGCATAAAATTGTCACTGCATTTTGCATACCTACATATTGTAAGCGAACGTTGTCACAACGCAACCGGTTTTGTGCATCGCCCGGCCATTCGACACGCTACTCGCTAATTATACCTACCTACCTATCGCTTGCTTTGTTCTTAATCTTGACCTTCAATTTTTGCATTGTTCACGCGTTTAAAGATGACTGACGCTAAGATAAAAGATTTAATAAAGCTTCGCGGTAGCATTAAAGGCAAGCTCACAATATTCCAAAACTTTATAAATAGCCTTAATAGCGAACATGTTAATGAAAACCAATTTAACGAATTAGAATGTCGCTTAGGTAAAATAGATATCATACACTCGGAATTTGATAAATTGCAGACGGAGTTGGAGCTCTTGACTGACGATCCGAGCCAATTAATGCAAGAACGCGAAGAATTCGAATCAAAATTTTTTTCGTTAGTTGCATCAGCGCGCACCATTATGAATAAGTGTTCTCGTAAGCAGCAGCGGACACTTTCCATGTCCGAGTCAAGTGAAGGGAGCGAGCGGGGACACAGGGATGCACTTCGCGACTTCGTCAGGCTACCCAAGATAAATTTGCCCACTTTTGACGGAGACTTCCAGCACTGGCTCACCTTTCGAGATACGTATATATCATTAATTCACAACAACAACTCAATAGGCGACATAAATAAATTTCATTACTTGAAAGCTGCTTTAAAGGGCTGCGCGCTAACCATGGTTCAAAATTTAGAAATAACATCAAAAAATTACGAAATAGCTTGGCAATTATTGTCTAATAGGTATGACAATGAAAGGCTTTTAATCAATAATCATGTTAATGGTATATTGAATTTTGAACAAATACAAAAAGAATCGTGTCAAGCTATACGTAAGTTAATTGACACGATTAATAAAAATTTAAACGCCTTAAATACACTTGGTCAGCCAACAGAACACTGGGACACGTTAGTGATACACATAATGATAAGAAAATTAGACGTTACTACCTTTCGAGAGTGGGAAAAACAAAGAAACACCATCACTACCACACCTACTTTAAAACAATTTCTTGACTTTTTAACGCACAGGGCAGATTTATTAGACACAATACAACAAGATGAAAAACATCGACAATTATTAACAACACACACTTATCAAAATACACAGAATACACATATTACACAAAATACACAGAAATCACACAAAATAGAAGTTCAATCAAAACCAATACATCAAAACAAAACAAAAAACACAGATAATAAAATCACTACATGTCCGATGTGTAAACAAAACCATTTTTTATTTAATTGTCCTGAATTTAGGATTTTAGACGTCGACACACGTATTCAAAAAGTGCAGAACTTTACCGTGTGCAAAAATTGCCTACGACCAGGGCATAGGGAAAAGTTTTGTAGGCTGTCAAACTGCAAATATTGCTCCTTTAATCATAATACATTATTACACAGAAATACAGAGAATAGCGCAGAACAACACAACACAATTGCCTTGTCTTCAAATACATCATCCATTGACAAGCCCAATATATTGCTTTCCACAGCCTTGGTGAACGTGGTCGGTGCGGACGGGACCCTACATCCTGCCCGCGCTCTTCTAGACAACGGTGCCACTGCGCATTATGTCACACGTAACTACTGTGAAAAGCTGGGTTTGGTACGGCGTAACGTAAGCTCCACTGTGACAGGTATTAATAATCAACTTTCGTACAGTGCAGAGTCTTGTAACTTATCCATCGAGTCATCCTCGGGTGGTTATAAAATTAATATAGAATGTCATGTTCTACCTCAAATAACAAATTCATTGCCTTCTAACAAAATAGATATACAATCTATACAGTTGCCTCTTCATATCAAGCTAGCCGATCCTTCTTTTTACATCTCTTCACCCATAGACATACTGATGGGGGCAGAGGTCTTTTGGGACGTCGTATGTTCCGGCTTTATTGACTTAGGTAAGCAACGTCCTAAGTTGCAACAAACTAAACTAGGTTGGCTTGTTTCCGGCACTATAAACAAATACACAAATAATAACTCTCATTTTTCTACATGTTTATTTACTCAGAAAATAAGCATGCTCGATGAAGCATTACTAACTCGATTTTGGGAAATAGAATCAGAATCTGCGAAATATAGTTTATCATTAGAAGAGCAAGCTTGCGAGAAAAGCTTCGCCGAGAACACTCGGCGCGATGCTGATAGTCGCTTTGTGGTAACAATACCTTTAAAAGAATCACCAAATGTTCTCGGCGATTCTTTTCAAACAGCCCAAAGACGCTTATTTGCGCTCGAACGCAGATTTGATCGCGATCCAGCCTTTAAAAAGAGTTATTTAGAATGGCAAAGTTCAGGTTCGTCTTTTAGCCGCAAAAAATAAAGTGGCTCCTTTGAAGCCAACCACTATCCCTAGACTGGAGCTTTGTGGTTCGCTTCTCGCCACCAGGCTCCATGCTAAAGTAGTTTCATCATTGACAATTAAAATAAATAATTCCTTTTTTTGGACTGATTCCACTATCGTTTTAGCATGGCTTAAAACTCAATCAAATCAATTGAAAATGTTTGTTCGGACTCGAGTGGGTGAGATACAAGACTACACGTCCGGTCACAGATGGGGCTACGTTCCGTCTAAGGAGAACCCTGCCGATCTAATTTCACGTGGGGTTTTCGCTGATAACATTAGCTCTTGTCCGTTATGGTGGACTGGACCTGACTTCTTGAAGTCCAAAAATATCAAATTTCCAATCATTCCAAACAAACAATCAGATTCACAATCAGAAACAGTCTTACATACTACATCTATACAAAATAATAATAACACAAAAATGCAAAATAACACAATACATAATTTTATAAATAAAAAATCAAATTATACACAGCTGATAAGATCTTTTGCTTACATACAAAGATTTATATACAATTGTAAAAACCCTAAATCTAAACTTACAAATTATCTATCTACAACAGAATTACAAAGTTCAGAAAATTACATATTACAATTTGTTCAACAAGAAATGTTTCCTGAAGAATATAAATTAATAAAATTAGGTAAACCTCTCCCAAAAAATAGTAGACTAAATTCATTATCCCCTTTCATAGACACAAATAATCTCATAAGAGTCGGTGGTCGTCTTAAAAACTCTTTTTATAGCTTTGATGTCAAACACCCTATACTATTGTGTGGTAAACATCATGTAACAAAAATAATTTTTCACAAAGAGCACATAAGGTTAATGCATGCCGGACCTCAACTTCTTTTGTCATCCATACGACAAAAATATTGGCCACTGGGGGGGAGAAACCTAGCTAAACACGTCGTGCATCGTTGTGTTCGTTGCTTTAGACTTAAATCTAAGCCAATACAACCTATCATGGGTGACTTACCTTCTGATAGAACTCAATTAGAATTTCCATTTTTACACACTGGCGTGGATTATGCTGGGCCAGTGCTGATAGCGGACCGTAAGGGCAGGGGTGCTAAGCTGATGAAGTCTTACATTTGCATTTTTGTGTGTTTTGCAGTTAAGGCGGTGCACCTGGAGCTTGTCACGGATCTAACCAAAGATAACTATCTGTCAGCGATTTTTAAATTCATCTCTCGGCGCGGAAAGCCAATTTCCGTGACATCAGATAATTCGACTACATTTCTAGGGGCTAGTAATGAAATTACATCATTTTTGAATAATTATTTGAACGAAGTTCAGTCTGAAATGAGTAATATTGGTATAAACTTTAAAACTATTCCCCCTTACACGCCACACTTTGGTGGACTTTGGGAAGCTGCAGTGAGGTCTGTTAAATATCATCTCAGACGAATTCTCTCTCTAACTCACTTAACATATGAAGAGATGTCAACATGTCTTATTCAAATAGAGGCAATCCTAAATTCTCGACCGTTGACACCTTTATCCTCTGATCCTTCCGATCTCACCTGTTTAACTCCGGCTCATTTCCTTATTGGACGCTCATTATTGTCGATTCCTCGTCCCGCCGTGAGCGATGCAAACATCAATAGTCTGCAGCGCTACGAAAGGATCGAGAAATTGATACAACATTTTTGGACTCGATTCTCAGAAGAATATGTCTCTTTGCTGCAGCAGCGAGTCAAGTGGCAGTCTTCATCGGCCTCACTCAAGCTCGGCTGTATGGTGCTAGTGAAGGAGAAATCCCAGCCACCACTTCTATGGCAACTGGGCAGAGTTGTTGCAGTTCATCCAGGTCCAGACGGAGTTAATCGAGTTGCCTCCATCAAGACTCGGAAAGGCACAATCCAGAGGGCATTTAATAACATCTGCCCACTTCCCATTCAATAAAGTTGAAGAATTCAACGTTAGGCGGGCAGTATGTTCCGGCTTCTATTAAAACCGGCTCAGCATCGCGGCCTGGGCGCGGGACGCGGGGCGAGCGGGGGCAGCGGTCGGCGAGACGACAGCAGTCATGGCATACACTTTTAAAACTCTGTGTCCATTTCATACATGCAAAAAGGCAACATTAAAAGCATAAAGAAAACTACATAATATACGATTATCATTTTATGCCGTACATTAATCCCGTACTTAACAATCATACTAACAATATCTACTAATACTTCCTTGAAAATCACACCTGTCATTACTCCATATCCACAGTCAACATCGCGTGGGAAGCTTGCATGCCTGACATTCCTTTCTTAGCTCTCAAAGTCTGAAGTCAACCAATTCGTAATTGGTTAAGTGGACTACGACCAAAACCTTTCTCATTCTGAGAGGAGACCCGTGTTTTGTGACGAACTCCCTGGCGCAGTGGTGAGCGCTGTTGTCTTATAACTGGGAGGTCCCGGGTTCGATTCCCGGCGGGGTCAATTTGGGAATTTATAATTTCTGAATTGTCTCTGGTCTGGTCTGGTGGGAGGCTTTGACCGTGGCTAGTTACCACCCTACCGTCAAAGACTGCCGCCAAGCGATTTAGCGTTCCGGCAAGATGGCTTGTAGAAACCAATTAGGGGTATGGGTTGAATGTTCACTGCCATACCCCCTGCCAAGATAGCCCGCTACCATCTTAGGCTGCATCGTCACTTACCATCAGGTGAGATCGCAGTCAAGGACTAGCTTGTCATCGAATAAAAAAAAAACCAACGCTACTTGTCCGTGTTTTGATAGCCACAGAATATCATAATAATTATTCAAAGTAAGTGTCCTACATAATTGCGCCTCCTATTCCACTAATAACTGTATGATTTAGTTTACTTTAGCTACACCAGCAGCACTAATTGTGGGCCAATTTAAAGTTCATGTTGGAATATGAGCACGCTTATCAAGGACGGAATTATTATCTGCTTTTGCAGGCAAAGTTAAGAACTTATACCTACTGCTATAAATACCAATGTAGACAAAACTTCGTCTTCGTCGTTTAAACGATAAATGTCCACTGCTGGACATACTCCTATCAAACATACAAAACATAAGTATTGAAAAATTATATGACAAAATGATTTCTCATGGTACAATAATACCTACATTTTTCTTCAATCTCTTCTTCTTTGTCAACCGATAGACGTCCACTGCTGGATAAAGGTCTCCTGCATGGATTTCCAAAGGCGCGGTCTTGCGCCGCCTTAATCCAGCGGCTCCCTGCGACTCGTTTGATGTCGTCGGTCCACCTAGTGGGGGGTCTGCCAATACTGCGTTCCCGGTGCGGGGTCGCCACTCCATCAACTTGCTCTTCGTATCCGTAGGAGAACCAAAGTCACCGACATAGTTCAGCGAGTCGCGAAACTGAAGTGGAAATGGGCAGGCACATAGCTCGAAGAGCTGATGTTCGTTGGGGTCCTAAGGTGCTGGAGTGGCGACATCACATCACTGGAAACGCAGTGTTGGCAGACCTCCCACTAGGTAGACCCACGACATCAAACGAGTCGCTGGGAGCCGCTGGATTCAGGCGGTGCAAGACCGAGAAGTCCATACAAGAGACCTTGGTCCAGCAGTGGACGTCCATCGGTTGACAAAGAAGACTGCTCGAATTCTTACGACCTTTCTGCCACCATTAGGTACATCATCATCATCATTAGCAACCCATCAACAGCTCACTACTGAGCACAGGTCTCCTCTCAGAGAAGGGTTATAGGCCATAGTCCACCACGCTGGCCCAATGCGAATTGGCGGGCTTCACACACCTTCGAGAACATTATGAATAACTCTCAGGTGTGCAGGTTTCCTCACGATGTTTTCCTTCACCGTTGAAGCAAGTGATATTTAATTGCTTAAACGCACTTGACTCCGAAAAGTCAGAGGTGCGTACCCGGGATCGAACCTGCGACCCCCCGAATAGGAGACCACAGTCCTAACCACTAGGCTATCACTGCTTTGCACCATTAGGTACAGTAAAGTTTAATTAAGTTCACAGTTCACGTAACAAGAATTTCACTGGCAGAATACGCTGGTTCGATATCGGCCGTATTAATAATTTTGTAGACGCATTAAGTGCTGTAATGTGTTTGGAAACGATACCCAGTAAGCTGGAAAGTGATCGCCGCTTGAATTCCAATTCCTTATTAACAACCGTTGGAAATGTTCGGGGTGCGATCTCAGTTATAGCGGTAGATAAAGAAATAATTTATTTACTAAAATATGGTACAGAAAATCGAGCCTATAATAGTACATTGTTCAACGAGGGGTGAAAGTGACCGATTACATACGAGTGCGCCTCGGGCCTTAATACACCCGAGTAAGGAATCGCACTTTCTCCCGAGTGATACATAGTGCTTTATACTACACCTACGAGGAAAATAATAGACAAATCATTTAAATGAAATTAAAATCTATTAAATTTTTACAATTCTCAAACTCAACTCAACTCTAAAAAAACTCATGGTATAATTTTTTCTCGCTTTTCCACTATAGTAAATCTTCATAAAATGCTTTGTTGTATTTATCGATTTCTAGATTTCTCGGGACATTCATTTTTCACTATACACAGACATTTTGAATTCACACTGCTATCACCAATAGACATTTTGAGTTCTTAATATAGAGTAAAGTTTATGGTTTCTACTAAAAGCTTGTAAGTAATTTTATAAATTCAAAATTTTGATATAACAAAGTAATGCGAATTTTTTAAAATACGTAGGTATGACTTGCAGAAAACGCAAGTGGCCAGTAACCACAGACCAGGAACAACAAGATAACAATTTGTTTTTTTTTTAACTTTGTAATCAGTTTTATTATATTTCATAGAATAAGTATGTAATAGAATATGGAACCTCGTTTACTGATATAGTTTAAAGAATCCTCTTTATAAAGATTATTATTAGTTATAATTTAGTCACTATTTTATACATTTTTCTAATTATTTATTAGATACTTACTATGAAAATAAAGAGTCTTGTTTGTTGAAACAGATTTCTATTTTTTTTTATATAATTTTTTTACGTATTGGTATTACTGAACTGATTTTATCAAAAATTAAAAAAAAAAACCACGTGTGTAATGGATTTTCATACAACTTTTCAGCCCGCTAAAGCGCGTAAGTAATGAAATTTCATACATTTTTTCAGCCCGCAGATTTGTCTCCACGTAAAGACGTATTTTCTTTCTCGCTCTTTTTCGATATGACACAAATCAGAAGGTACTTTCCGAGCAGGTGTAGTATAAAATACATTTTAACGGAGCTGGTGTGTGAATATTTGTTCAATACAATAAAATGTTATAGAAAATAAAAAATAAGTTACAATACACGTTATTGTACTTCTTCTTCACTGCTGAAAATAGGTCTCTTGCTATATCCACATAACTCAGTCTTGCGTCGCCAGTATCCAGCTGTTTCATATGACTCGTTCTAATGTCATTGGTACACCTAATGTAGGTTCTGCCAACATTGCGTTTCGAGGGATTAGCTAATATTTTAAGCTATATTATAAGCTTTTGCCAGCGGCTTCACGTTAAGTTCGAATTTCAAACCCCTATTTTAGCCCCTTAGGGGTTGAATTTTTAAAAATCCTTTCTTAGCAGATGCCTACGTTATATTACCTACCTATCTGTACGCCAAATTTCAGCCCGATCCGTCCAGTGGTTTGAGCTGTGCGTCGATAGAGCAGTCAGTCAGTCAGTCACATTTTCCTTTTATAATTTTAGAAGAATTTATTTAGAAGATACTTTTCCATCATGAATGAATGAATGAATGAATGAATGAATGAATGAATGAAATTTTATTCACAAAAATGCAGGTTCAAAAATGCAGGTCATTCAAGTGGAATCTCAAAAGCACTTCACCTTTTAGTCGACCTTCACGCAAATTATAAGAAAACTTTCCTACTTTGGATGCTTTAAATTACAATAAATGAAACTTCTTTTGAAAACCCGCTTACAGTGTGGTCCAATTTTTCGGTTTCAGATCATACAAATGGATGGAGCGTGAGACAACCTAATTATATTCCAAATATATCAAATACGAGCTTGAACGTGATTATATTTCCGGCAGGAGATGGTAAGCGACAGATTTGTAATAGGTGTGTTTGTAATTTAAGGTTATATCTACATATTTATACATCATCATTATCAGCAACCCATGAACGGCTCACTACTGATCGCAAATCTCTTCTCAGAGAAGGGTTATAGGCCATACTCGTAGTCCACTACGCTGATCCAATGCCAATTTGTCAGACTTCACACATATTCTGGCCGGAGATTCTGCAGAAAAGACCAGGCCAAAAATATGCATTTGCTCTTTTAAAAGCAAAATGTAGCTATAATTATGTTTGTTATATTTAGCATTAAGTAGCTTAATTATCGTGTGGTCAGCTGAAGCAACGCCGATTGTTTCTATTCTGTCTCGTCCTTTCCATGCAACGAAATTCACTTACTTACTGTACAAAACAATTTTATTGAAAGTGTCTTTACACACTGTTTGTGTAATGGTCATCATTCAGGCCTTTACGTCTATTCTAGACGGTTTAAGCACTGTCTCAGAGGCATATTCTCCGGTGACTGTGGAGACCGATCCGTGAGCGACAGTTACGTCCGCACTTGCTGCAACAAAACCCGACGACCGCAGACGCAGTCCCGGCGCTGGAACGCCTTCTTGCTCTCAACTGTCACTTGCCACTGTCACGGTTTACTATAAGCAAATTCAGGTGCTAATGTGTCGGCACTAACTCGGGGTGGTTCTTGAAACTGTAAGACGAGCATGTATGTTCTCGTAGTTATGGCAAAGTGTTTTTAGTTGGTCAACCGTAGCAATTTCGCCTACAGATGCTAAGGTACTTGCATAATCTGGACGAATATTGTGTAAAAGTATTTCTAGCTTTTGTTCATCAGACATAGTTCGCGTTAACCTGGAGAACATACCCTGCATGATGGATAAATAAATGTTTATGTTTTCTGTTTCGCCTTGTGTGCGCATTTGGATTTCGTTGAGGAGTCTGACGTGACTCACACGTAAAATCTATCAATTCATTCGGATAAACCAACAAACAAACACACTTTCGCACTATGATATTATTAAGGATTTTTAAGCCAATTGTTACTTAACATTATAAATGTGAAAAAGTGTGTTGGTTTGTACTTTAATCACGCTGCAACGGAGCAACAGATCGACATGATTTTTTTGCATAGGTATCTCGAGGAAATTTAAAATCTTCACTTTACGTGGACGAAGTGGCGGGCAGAAGCTAGTTGACACTGACAGTAAAAAAGTAGCATTATTGCGAATAGGTACCAACATGGCATTCCGAACCAGTGCTGTGGTAGATTCACTTGACGATTCGAAAGCACTTTCTAAAAGTTTATTTGAATAAAAAAACTTGAGAGGTGTCAAGGGACACCCGGATTGAACGTAGTTCCTTTCGATTACCTAATTTTAGTGAAGGAATTGTAATAAACTAGTAGTGTCATCTAGTATTAAATTGATTAACTACGATGAATTATTTTTAGTTTATTTCTATTGCACTGTTACAAAACCAAAAAGTTACTCTGGTGGAGTTACTGTTTTTTCACAGATGGCGTTATCCAATTTATACAATAAAAAATTAGGGAAAAATTCCACATTTAGAAATTATTTAAAATAAAATTGAAAATAGAAAATTCAGTCTGTCGAGCTGGGATTCGAACCATCGACGTTGAACTTATAGGCGACTGTCCTAACAACTAGGCCATGCAGACGCCTTGTTCTAAGGCGAATACACCGAACACAATGCAAAATTCACATTCAACAAAAAAGTGTCGGATTCAAAAATGTGTCGAGGGTCGGTTTCCTTAATTTTTTCCGTCTAGCCCCCTTCCGTACCGCACGATAAGGAACTACGTTCCAAAAAATATTCTGTTCTATTCTATGCGTAGGACCGTTGGGGAGGGTACCCCGAATCGGTTTATTCAGTTAAATTAGACAGAAATAACATATTCCTGTCGTAATACAAACACAAAGCATTCCTCTATTAGCAGTCCCGGTGTACAGAAACTAAATAATAGAGTTATTAGCGGGATTGGACGTAGTTATTGTGGTCTAAGAGCTAGTGGGAGATTAGAGAAGGTCCTAAATACATCAAATAAGACTGCTATTCTGCCAGCATTCAGTGAGGCAAAACCAATCCTAATCTGTGGGCAAAACCCTAGTACTAGTCCGTACTATAAATTAAACATGCGAAAATGTGTTTCTTAGTCATTTTATCACGCGGCAACGGAACTACGGATCAACGTAATTTTTTTGCACGGTTAGGTTTGGGCATTGCGAGTAACATAGGGTACTTTTTCTCACGTAAAAACAGAGGGTACAAATTTAATACATCATCATCATCATTAGCAACCCACCTACGGCTTACTATTGAGAACCGGTCTCCTCTCAGAGAAGGGTTATAGGCCATAGTCCACCATGCTAACCCAATGCGAATTGGCGGAATTCATACACCTTCGAGAACATTATGAAGAACTCTCAGATGTGCAGGTTTCCTCACGATGTTTTCCTTATCCGTTGAAGCAAGTGATATTTAATTGCTTTAACGCACTTGACTCCGAAAAGTCAGAGGTACCCGGGATCGAACCTGCGACTCCCCGAATAGGAGCAGTGATAGCCTAGTGGTTAGGACTGTGGTCTCTTATTGTATACGTAATATGTAGTTATTATAGTTTTTTTGTGTTGTTCTCTTTGATAAGTGGTGTAAATTACATGAATATTCTTTATATTCGTTCATTCATTCATCACTCATTCATTGTATACGTGAGGTACCTTCCACCAGCTCTCGGACAGTTATGTACGGATGCATTTGATATGCAGCGGCTATCAGAACTTAGTCGAAACAGCTGGCTACTGTGATAAATTGCCCGACTTTGTGTTCTAGTGGCTCTGACTGTGCCGTGTACTTACATTAAGTGCTTACTTGCGGTGCTTATATACTAGCAGTAATAGCATAGTGCTTAACAGTTTAGCTTGTTTTTCAAAAGTCAAAGTCAAATATTTTATTCAAATTAGGTAGCAATTACACTTTAACACATTTATATCATCATCATCACCTTGTTCTTGTCCCACGTTATGTAAGGTCAGCACAACATGTCTTGTAAGCCATGTTGTAAGTGGTTCGGCTTGACATTTTACAACCGGCCGCCTGCCTGACTTCAACCCTCTTTGGGAATGCTTTTGTTGGTGGAAAGGATAGACCCGCCACCTTTCGGTTCATTACGGTAGTGCTGGAATCGCCTTTTTTAAATCTCCAGACTCGAGCGCCAGGCCTCGAACTGTGGACTGTACGCTGGCACTATGTACCTATGTGGCGTCCACGCATTGGAGAGCTTCCAGTTCTTTTTTATACGTGGATAGCAATGTGGTGTCCCTGAAGACAGAATAACTTCAGTATCATCTTCATCATCAGGTTCTGGGTTAAAAACTGTCACTTGATCTATAAAGGTGCTGAAATTTTCCTTCTTTTTTTCTTAGCACATTTATATACAAAAAAAAATTAAGTGGCACTCGGGGACTGCCGCGGTAAAGCTATTGCATAGCATTTTTTATCAACTTATGCAACTAGTGGTTCGCCCCGAACTGAGACCTCGCGGTAACGGTATCCCATGATTATTCATTCAATCGATACATGACGACCAAAACTGACATTATTATTATGCACGTTTTCACCAAACATACCTAAATCATCCCCTATGTAGGAGTCTCTTTACGTAGGTAGCTCCAAAACACAATCCTAAGTCCTAACATCCGTCCCAATGTCCTTTTAGGTGTCCCGTACAGGATCGTGATAAAGAAGTTGACAGTAATCATCACCTAACTTATCATAGGTAGCCCGTAAAGGTTAGGGAACGTCAGTGAAAACATTGAATTATTATGTAGGTACTAACGAGTGAGAATGGGTTAGGGGCATCTATACAAATCGTCATCTATCGACGCGAATAGAAAATATACAAAATGCAGCAATTAATAGTTTATTGAAGTTTGATATTTAACTAAAGAATAATTTTAATTGAATAATATGTTATTATATTATGTACCTAAATAATAATGGTCGACGCAAAACTGTTTTTGCACTGCGCCAAACAGAGCTACTTGTGAACCTCTAAAATTTTGAACGCTTACTGAACGACGGTGTTAGGTTTATTTTCGTCACGGAATTTCTTGATTCGGTCGCCGCGCTCAAACTGTTTGTCCTAGTTCAAAGCCCGCGATAAAAGCTATGCAATAGCTTAAAAAAAGAGAAGGTGCGAGCGGGTGCGGGCAGCGGAGCGGGTAGCGGGTGCGTCCTCACGGAGGTGTCCCAATCGGACAGCGAAGCGGGCTGTTCAATTAGGCTGGTTCTTGCTCGGTCACTCAAAGGAACGCTTTGTACTAGTACATTCAAAAGACTGTACTAGGTACTAGTTCGGACTTCTAGTACTATTAGCACAGTAGTCAGAGCCAAGCGACAGAATCACAGACTAAATAAGTACCACAAGAACGATGTACTAAAGAGCTATAATTTGGCAAGGTTAAACATATTGTTAACTAGCTGATGCCCGTGACTTCGTCCGCGTGGATTTAGTTTTTAAAATCCCTCGGGAACTCTTTGATTTTCCGGGATAAAAAGTAGCCTATGTCACTCTCCAGTTCCTCAGCTATACTCATGCAAAAATCACGTCGATCCGTAGCCCTGTTGCGGCGTGATTGAAGGACAAACCAACAAACACACTTTCGCATTTATAATATTAGTAGATATGATTACGCCCACACAGTTGTATATGATAAAAAGTGTGTGTCAGCTCCGGCCTCCGACGCACGACTGGAGTTTACGCGCGACGCTATATCCTTCTCTATGCGCGCGACTCGGGTCCGAGCGCGCCCCGACCGACTTTCGCTTCGGGGACTCTTTCGCACGAAAACCAACCTTATTTACTCAACGTTAGGGTAGAAATTTCAACGTTGTGTAAAACGTAACAGAAAAACGTAACGAGGTCATTGATAAATTGATTTTACTGCCCGGATTTTTCTCATACCGGGCTGCTAAAATCGATTCTTAAGGAGTAAACTCCAAAAAATCTTGAAAGAAAAGACTATTATTTTGGGTACCTCCCTTACATGCAAAGAGGGGATGGATAACAAGTTTTAAGTTTTATATTTTTGTCTCTTTCACTTGAGAGTATTTTAGTTCATTGTCAAGGAAGTGCTAACTAGCCACGGCAAAAGCCTTCCACCAGACCAGACCAGAGACAATTCAGAAATTATAAATTCCCAAATTGACCCCGCCGGGAATCGAACCCGAGACCTCCCGTTCTAAGACCACAGCGCTCACCGCTGCGCTAGGGAGGTCGTCAGTAGTCAGAGTCGCAGTCATTTGATGATCATCATCATCATTATTAACCCATCATCGGCTCACTACTGAGCGAGGTCTCCTCTCAGAGAAGGGTTATAGGCCATAATTCACAACGCTGGCCCAATGCGAATTGGCGGACTTCACACACCTTCGAGAACATTATGGAGAACTCTCAGGTGGGCAGGTTTCCTCACGATGTTTTCCTTCACCGTTAAAGCATGTGATATTTAATTGCTTAAACGCACTTGACTCCGAAAAGTCAGAGGTGTGTACCCGGGATCGAACCTGCGACCCCCGAATAGGAGACCACAGTCGTAACCACTAGGCTATCACTGCCTATGGCATTTGATAGCAACTTATATGATAGTGGAGAAGATAGTTGATCTGTACCGGTGCGTGTGTTGAATAGGTACCTAATCTTATTAAATTAAGGTTTGAAATTACCCATGCTAAGAAAATACTGGAAATTACGTAAGTTGAACTAAAAAAAGGTTTACATGAACAAGAAAATGGAGTCGCCGCGCGCCGGGTCGAAATTGTTTCTTCGAAAATCGGGCTTTAATTTCACGGTTAGTTGATTCGGTTAACTTCAGATAAAAGTTTGTTGTTCATCGCGCCGAGTTTTACTTTTTTGTAGTTCCTTTGTTTATATTAATAGGTGTAGGTTGGTATACCTTCATGAGTGAACTAGCTGATACCCGCGACTTTGTCCGCTTGGAGTCAAGTTTTTAAAAATCCCGCGGAACCCTTTTAAATAAATAAAATTTAAATGGGACCACCTGGGACGTATACCCTTTCAAACAAAAAAGAATTTTCAAATCGGTTCAGGCGTCTTTGATTCCGACGAATTGAGAACCTCCTCCTTTTTTGAAGTCGGTTAAAAATTAGGAATTATCTTTCTCCAAGTCTTCAACTTTTCTCTTACCTATCTCTTAGTTAGTAATATATTTTCAAAAGGTATTTAGCATGTTGAATGGTTTTATGGCTTGAATGAATGAATGAATGAATGAATGAATGAATGAATGAATGAATGAATGAATGAATGAATGAAATTTTATTCACAAAAATGCAGGTACAACATGATTGTAAACAGGAAATCGAGCCTTATACATTTAACCAGTACTGGTGTGTGAATATTTATAATGTCAATTTAAGTATAAACAAAAGCTAAATAAGCTTTTTGTAAATATCTTTGGAAATATAGAGCTTTAAAGTGCCCTGTTAGACAAGAGAGCGCTACTGAACTGTGATGTCACAAGACAGTAGTTCCATACAATCTTCATAGAAAATTTCGTTTTAGAAAGATACAGATACAGTCACAGTAAAACAGCTTTATAACTTATTTTGTTTTTTGACCGATTTATTTTCAGTTTACAAATGTTATTCTTACATGTTACATTTTCGATTATAATTATTGAATATCAATATTTTGACTACAGTCACATACTTAATTATAGTGCAACGGGTTTAGTTTGAACCGTCGCATCAAATAGAATAGAAATATTTTTTATTCAAATAAACTTTTAGCAGTGCTTTTGAATAGATGAATCTACCCTTCAGGTATTCAGTCTGCGTTTTAACTTTTGCACTATTGAGGCATTTTAGTCTGTTACTTCATTGAGCACTTTCATCTCAAAGAAACAAATTTTTATTATACTTAAAATATTATTCTGTCAGTTTACATTTTCTTGAAAATTTTGAATACAAATTTAGCATTTCATAAAGAATGTCGTCTGACGATTTATCAAGCTCGCTATATCGGGATCAAAGAAACATTTTATTGCATTCTCAATGCTTGCACCGTTACTTTGTCTGCTCTCTGTTATTTTGTTAGAGGTTTCCGGCCTTTTTTCGGTGGTGGCTGATCACCACCCGCCCAGCAAAGCCGTGCCGCCAAGCATTTTAGCGTTCTTGAGGGAGCTCCCACTGAGGTCTTCTTATATATAAAATTCTCGTGTCACAATGTTAGTTACCTTACTCCTCCGAAACGGGTGGGCCGATTTTTATGAAATTTTGTGTGCATATCGGGTAGGTCTGAGAATCGGCCAACATCTATTTTTCATACCCTTAATTAATGATAAGGGTGACCAACCACTAAATATTTTTGTTGGCGGTACGTAGCTCGCTGGATCAGCTAGTATTACAATAAGAATCTTATTACAATGCATTCCGAACCGGTGGTAGAGTCTTGACGTGTCATAAGAGCCCAGGTTGGCCTACGTGAAATAAATAATTTTCAAAAATTTTCTTAATGCCTAAAAATTTTGGGAATAATCTTAAGCTAACAGTTCTAATTCTTAGTATTATGAGATGGTGATAATAAAAGGAATACCCGGCCTAGTTCATTACGTGCTCTTGTCAGACTCGGGCGTGTTTGGAACCCTCATACTCGTAGATTTAGTCTTGAGTTCGTTGATTGCTATTCCCTTGCGTACCTCACTTGCATAATGTTACATATACTGCAAAGTAATTGGTGAAAATCTAAGCGTACAGTGCTGCCTACTTTGTTTAAAGAATTTGACTTTGGCTTGACCAATGGCGACTAGAGCGCAGTGTTGGCAGGCCCAGGCGCAGGGAGCCGTTGAAAGCGGACAGTTTGTAGAATTCTCTTCCAGCACTGACCTCAACAATATAATACAGGCTGCTGTCATTCTTTTTGAGCCTACTTCATTGACGCCATTTTGGCTCTGTAAACAGTTAGGTGCATTTACATTGAAGCATGCATAGCAATTTATCGGTCGACAATAACGACGATGGTACAGGATGCCTCAAATTGCAAGAGCCGAGGCAAATCCGTTCGCTTCTTCTTTAAAAATCACATACCTACATACATTTTGATTCTAATTTAGTATAAGTGAATTTTTCCCACAATTGATTTAGTACTGACGTCAAACCATTTGTTATTCTGTAAGGAAATATGCGTGTCTTGTAAGATATTCAATTTAAGTGTTAATTCTTTTATGTTACAAAATAGGTCGTGAGTTTCGGTTCTTTCATTTCTGCGGTTGACCGATTAACGCGAACACGATAAACATTTTAATGATATACAAAGACATTTTGGAAATGCATTATGCATGCAAAATTGTTTAATGGTAAGATTTTATAAATTCAAATTAATAGTACATTATTGTCGAGGCTCGGAATAAAGCAATTTATGGACGAGTAACATTGGAAGGCCGAGGCGAAGCCGAGGACTTCCAAGTGATTTTAAAAGGACGAGGCGCTAGCCGAGGCCTTTTTAAGTAAACGAGGCCATGAATTGCTATTTCGGCCAAGGCTTATATAGTACTTTTCTCTAATTTGCGAGGAAACAACATTAAAATAATTAAAGAAACCCTGTTTTTTTAAATTGTATAACTCAGCGAAAGAAATGCACATTTAAAACACCTAATCACAGAGGAGAAACACCTAATAGAGGAAAGTGTACATTTTAAAAACCTCGTACCTGTCCAGCAATTTACATTATTGTCCTGTTACGTAATTGCTGGCGCCACGCCAGCAATGAGCCAATTGATATTTCGTTTTTTTTTAAATAAAGAAGCGATTTCCGAGCAAATTTGAGAAATAGTACATTATTGTCGAGGCTCGGAATAAAGCAATTTATGGACGAGTAACATTGGAAGGCCGAGGCGAAGCCGAGGACTTCCAAGTGATTTTAAAAGGACGAGGCGCTAGCCGAGGCCTTTTTAAGTAAACGAGGCCATGAATTGCTATTTCGGCCGAGGCTTATATAGTACTTTTCTCTAATTTGCGAGGAAACAACAAAAAAATAATTAAAGAAACACTGTTATTAAACCACGCTCTTTTTGTTCCATTAAAAAAAAAAATCATTCTTATTTTTTTAAATTGTAGGTATAACTCAGCGAAAGAAATGCACATTTAAAACACCTAATCACAGAGGAGAAACACCTAATAGAGTTTAGTGTACATTTTAAAAACCTCGTACCTGTCCAGCAATTTACATTATTGTCCTGTTACGTAATTGCTGGCGCCACGCCAGCAATGAGCCGATTGACGTTTCGTTTTTTTTAAATAAAGAAGCGATTTCCGAGCAAATTTGAGAAAAAGTTATTTATTTCACGTTCGCTAACCTGTTCTATGGGCCTCATAAGAAGGCTCAGGGTCGCTCAGCGAGCGATGGAGAGAGCTATGCTCGGTATATCCCTGCGAGATCAAATCAGAACTGAGGAGATCCGTAGGAGAACCAAAGTCGCCGACATAGCTCAGAAGTCGCGAAACTGAATTGGAAATGGGCGGTGCACATAGTTCGAAGAGTTGATGGTCATTGGGGTCCCAAGGTGCTGGAGTGGCGACCCCGCACCGGGAAGCGCAGTGTTGGCAGACCCCCCATAAATAAAACGACGACATCAAACGAGTCGCAGGGAGCCGCTGGATTCAGGCGGCGCGCAAGGCCTGTGGAAGTCCATGCAAGAGACCTTTGTCCAGCAGAAGAAGAAGAAGAAGAAGAAGAAGAACCTGTTCTAACATAGTGAAATGGGAACAAGGGCTTGACATCCAGAGGCTCACAAGATAATAATTTCTTCTTCTTCTCTTCTTTGTCAACCTATAGACGTCCACTGCTGGACAAAGGTCTCTTGCATGGACTTCCACAGGCCTTGCGCGCCGCCTGAATCCAGCGGCTCCCTGCGACTCGTTTGATGTCGTCGTTTTATTTATGGGGGGTCTGCAAACACTGCGCTTACCGGTGCGGGGTCGCCACTCCAGCACCTAGGGTAATAACATTCGAGTAAAATTATACCTGTTGTATAGCTATATACAAAACTAGTAGGGCGCGTGGGTGCGCGGCCCGCAAGCGGACCGCGTTTTTTCTACTCATCAAGTAGACTTTCAGGTCCTGATCATTTTCTATCAAAAAAACCACTCTTCCATCTTGTATACTCTCCAAGATAAACCATCACGAAATTTGTATGGCCGCCATCTTGAATCCGCCATTTTGATTTTTTTTCAGCTCACTGCCGATTGGATGAGGTTTCGAGTATTTTTTGTTTGAGCACCTCCCACCTATCTTCAATACCCTGGCCGTGCTCCTCACCCACCTTCCAAACCCTCGATCATCATATCTCTTCATTTGTCAGAATGAGATTTCTTTTATAAAAACAAATTTTGAAAAGGAACCGTAACAAAGTCTTGCATATTTCTCAGCTTCTAGTCTATTTAATATTCGCCATATATTTTGTATGGAGAAAAAAAAAAATCCGCCATCTTGATTTTTTTTTCTATTCGTCAAATAGACCTTCGGGTCCGGATCATCTTTTTCAAGCAAGCCACTCTTCCATCTTTTATAATCCCCGAGATAGACGCCGATGAAATTTGTATGGCCGCCATCTTAAATCCGCCACTTTGGAATTTTTTTTCAACTCACTGGCAATTGGATGAAGTTTCGAGTGACTTTTGTTCGAGCACTCCCCACCTACCTTCAATACCCTGTCCGTGCTCCTCACCCGTCTCCGAAATCCTCAATCATCAGCTCTCTCCATAATTTTCCTCCGAATGAATTTTTATCCTCTATACGAAACCATTAGTGAAAAAAAATTTTTACATACAAAATTTTACAGGAGAGATGATCAATGAGTCAGTGAGTGAGTGAATCAGTGAATCAGTGAATCAGTGAATCAGCCCCAGCAGCTATATATATATTAATTATAGATAGATGAAGCAGTGATAGCCTAGTGGTTAGGACTGTGGTCTCCTATTCGGGGGGTCTCAGGTTCGATCCTGGGTAAGCACCTCTGACTTTTCGGAGTCAAGTGCGTTTAAGCAATTAAATATCACTTGCTCGTAGCTTCGCTCACGTTAAGTTCGATTTTTCAAACCCCTATTTGACACCCTTGGGGGTTGAAGTTTTAAAATTCTTTCTAAGCGGGTGCCTACGTCATAAAAGCTATCTGTATCAGCCCGATCCGGCCAGTGCAGCAGTGGTTTGAGCTGTGTGTTGATAGATCAGTCAGTCAGTTAGTCAGTCACCTTTTTCAACTATGTACAATGATACTAGATAGAATAGAATAGAATAGAAATGAATGGATTTATTTATTTATTATTTTAGAATGGATATAGGTACCTATAGTGGTCAGCATTACGTACCATTATTTAAGTCAAATTTAACGGGTTATGATCAATTTATTCAAGTATAAAAAGTAAATGAAAGTTTCATCATGAAAATTTATCATGAAAATGTACTTCATGTAAACTGCAAGGAACGAATTTTTTCGTAGATATATTATGTAGTTAGCGGGCTGTATGGAATGTGAAACATGAAATAAGTGTATTAATCATTCACACGGTCGCACGGAAACTTGAACGATGCACTCGCGGACAGAATAAGTGGAAACTTTTAGTCCTTTTTGTTTTTCAGACACTTTCTCTACGTAATGGCAAAATATTTTTTATACCAAAATTGTAATAACTATCCCAGCTAACCCCTGCTAATATTGAAAATGAAAAAATTTGTTTGTTCGACGGTTTGTTTATTTATCCATAAATTATGCAGCATTGAAGCTATGGATTGACATGATTTTGACATGGCTATAGTTGAGGATCTAGAAAGTGATACAGGCTACTTTTTATCCCGGAAAAACAAAGGTGGATTTTTGTAAACATAGAACTTCACACAACTAAGCAGGCAAAGGCTAGGTTTCTAAAAACTCAATAAAGTATGTTTCAATTGACTTTAATTGACCTTTAATTGACTTTTATTTTTTAACATGTTTGGAAATAGTCATCATTACAATAGTCATTATCATCATAACAAATAACAAAAATTGGAATCGAAGGCTTCTTGGTAGAATTTGCTATTTTTAATAATTTTCATAAATGAGTTTTTAAATTAGATCGTGACATTAGTTGCTATTTAATGTAGGTACACATACTCGTAACTCGTATTGAAACTAATAGACATGTGAAAATATGGATTTTGCTTGCCAGAAAATTTAAAATTTAAAAATAGATAACGGCGGTACCTGCTGCAACATCTAAAGAAAGTATTAAATGTAACTTAAATTAAAAAAAAAACTTGAAGTGCTTGATTAATTATATAGTTTGAAACTGATCAATATATCGTTTCATTCATATTCATATTCCCAATTTTGAAGCAAGTGTATTTTTTGCATAAAAGCCATTTTTGTGAAACTACTAATTTATGTGTGTGGCAGCGGACGCGTCAAATACATTAATTTTGTCGTACAATATGGCACACGATGATAATAATAATTGTGGTTTAAAATAGCTCTACTATCGCGCAGTTAAAACTAGGTATAAGCTGTTATAGCTACCTACCAAAAAATGCTCAAATTCAATCTTTCCAATGTCATGCAGGTCAACCTGACTAGTCATAAGATCTGTGGTTCTTATGTCTAGTCAGGATTCTCCAACGCTTTACGGTTCGGCAAGCAGACCCTGCTGAGAACACCCAGCAAACAAGAAAGAAGATCCAGCAAGAAACTCAAGCAGATCTTTGCAATCATGGCAACACGTCTTTGACGGTAGAATGGTAACAAGCCACGGCCAAAGCCTCCCACCAGACAAGACCAGAGACAATTCAGAAATTATAAAGTCCCACATAGCCCCCGCCGGTATCGAACCCTAGACCTCCTCGTTATAAGACCACAGCGGTAATTACTGCGCCAGGGAGATCGTCAAAAGCTAGTTTTAGAAACCTAGGGCTCGTTTCTGGTTGCGCGGCGCGTGGTGCGTCACGTTAAAACTCAAAAATATATAAAAATACTGCCAAGTATGAGAGCGTTCATGCAGAAGCGTGCTGGCGTAGTACGCGGCGACGCGTTGCGTGACGCACCACGCGCCGCACAACGCGCCGCGCATCCAGAAACGAGCCCTAAAGGAGTATAGAAATATTAGTGAATATTAGTTAGAGGGAACCAAAGGATGGAAATAAGCACCTTTCAGCCTTTGTAAGTGGGATTATTATTGTGCAGCCGAAACTTTCGTTAACATTTAAGTATCTATACGTTGCGAGAACGCTTAGGCTACGGTTCGACCGTTAGATATTTTCAAAACGCTTGCTCGACCATGCAGTGGCTAGTAACCATCCGGTTCCGGTTTACGTTCCGGTACGGTGGCGTGTATAAACCGAATTCAAATTAAAAATTTCACCAATCTTAGTACCTACAACATAAGTTACAAAATCGACACTGTCGTAGAACACTGTCGCATATGAATATACAGTTAAATTTTGATTTTGACACCAACGGCTTTTATAAACAATGCGTAACACCTCAGCAAAAGAAAAAAAAAATCATTAGTTTTGGAGATATTCAATCGGACTAAGTCGTATCTGAAACTCATTCCGAAGAAAAACGTCGCTTGTAAAGAAGCGCTGCTGTCGCTAACTTGTCAAATGCCGGCGGCTGCCAGTTGATTGTCACTTGCGATGTTGTAATTTGGAAAGCCGTCGCGTTTCGTATGTTTTAATTTTAATTAAAAGTAAGAAATACTCAAAAACCATGTTGTATAATATGAACCAACATTGTTCTACAGAATGGCGAAAAAACAAGTTTAAAACTTTAAACTGCTCTTCTGTAAAGTAGGAATTTTGTTGAAGCAACTTTGTTCTACGACAGTGTCAAAATATTAGTAACCTACGTTCTTCTTACCATAGACTTAATAAGTTAATATACTACTTTTAGTAGACCCGCCGCAAAACGACTTTGAATATAAATAAGTGCAAGTTCTAGTGACTTTTTCTTATTCTAATTTTGGCGTGACCGTGACAAACTGTGAAGAATCGTCTCTTGAAATCAGATCATATTCGCTTTCCTTTTCTATCTTCAAGTACTGCCGTAAGAGATTTTTTCCTCACTCCTTTGTATGGTTTCTTACGGTAGTGAATATATTAAGGGTATGGTTCAAACCGAGGCCTAAGCACATCCACTGCGCGGCACCTCATGCAAGGCAGACGTAAGAGGATTATAATATTGAGCGCGCTCCGACCAACGACGGGTTAGTGCAAAATTGTTTAATAAACATCCCTTTTGCCGTAATCTGCGCCGTACGATCGCCGACTTGCCTGCATTGTGTTTACAACGTTTTACATACGATCTATGTTCCATCATCTTTTTAAGCAATTTTTCACATGCTTCTAACTTAATTTCAAAGCAGAGTTGGGCATTATTCGAATAATTTTTAACTAGATTTGAATAAAAATTTATTCCCAAAAAAATTATTCGTGAATAATTCATTCGTGAATAAATTATTCGTAAATAAATTTCCTACGAATAACTATTCATGATTTTATTCGTTATAAAATAACGAATAAAATCATGAATAATTTATTTGTAGGCAATAATAAATTATTTTTGAAAACTCATTTGTATCACTTAGAAACATTTTTTTGGACTATATGGTACGCACGTGCGTTGCCGAGACGTATAATATAGAAGAAAAAACGATAACAGGAATAGCTGTTACAAATCATGTTTCGTAAATAAATAAACCTGCCAAAGTCAAGCAGATTGTTTGATAACATGTTTGAAGAAAGAGTTGTGATGAAAACTTATATTAGAAAATAGTCATAACTGGAAATACTTGATAATTGAAGGCAAATACATATTCGATTTTAATACCGTTATTTTTATTTTTATTGGAATAACGAATAAAATAATTTATTCGTCATTCGAATAATTTTTCTTTGAATAAATGAAGTTATCTGTTATTCGAATAATAAGTAAAATCAATTTAGTTATTCGTTATTCGTCATTCGAATAAATTTTGCCCAACTCTGCTTCAAATGCAGTAAGTGGGTAATTTATAATCACGAACAAGTGTAAATCAAAAATTTGAAACACCCCCGACATGTTAATCTATGGCCGGACTATGTAGGCACGATATACCTGACGTCCTGTTACCCAATTTATCTGCTCCATCATCAGATCCAGTGAAAGTTTGTTAGACCGTTTAATCAAGTAGATAATTCATAATAATACATATGTAATCGCTAAGATCCATCTCGATCACGTCAGTTTTCAAATAGAAAAAACCGCATCAAAATCGGTTCGGTCCATTCGTTAGGGAGCTAAGAGGGAGCAGTCAAATACACAGACGCACCCGTCAAACTTATAATAACACTCCTCTTTTTCCGTCGGGAGTTGAAACCGGGATTTTCAGGATTTGAAATTCCCTTTGGATAGGATAAACGAAAATGTCGCAATCCTGACTAATATTATAAATGGGGAAAGTTTGTTGTTAATTGGTTTGTCCTTCAATCACGCAGCAACGGAACAACGGATCAACGTGATTTTTGGCATGGATATAGTTGAGGGCCTGGAGAGTGACTAGGCGACTTTTATATCGGAAAAACGAGTTCCCATGGGATTTTGGAAACCCAACTCCACGCGGACGAAGTCATCGGCAAAAGCTAGTTATTAACCTCCGAAGCAAAAAGAGGGGTGTTATAAGTATGACGTCGATGTCTGTCTGTGTGTGTGTCTGTCTGTGGCATCGTAGCTCTCAAACGGATGGACCGATTTAATATCGATCCAGCAGTGTAAGAGTATCAGCTCTTTTCCAAAATGATGTAAGACATTTTTGGCGTATGATTACTCGATTAAGTGCCTCACACGTGCCAGTATAATCGTTAAATGACAATTAATTGATATTTCGTCCTGATGCTGCAACCAGAATGTTCTCCAGAGAACCCGACTCTTCGAAAACTCACAGCAGACATGTCGTATTTGGGTTCAATAGACTAATTTCAATGAGTACCTTGCAGGTTATGTATGATCTTACATGCACATGTCGGGGGTGTTTTAAATTTTCAATTTATACTTATAACTATAATCGTATCTATTCTGTGAGTGAAGGTTTTAATTAAATATGATGCAATATTATAGAAGAGATTATTTTGCAAGTTATTTCACTATTTCACACACCACAGTCCACAAACAGTTTGTATTTCCACGGGTAACTGTAGCGAGACCGACGAAGCTTTCAGTGTTACACTGTAATCACTAAAGGAGATTACAGTCCCCGCTTACAGGCAGTGCGCGAAGGGCAGCTGTTTATTTTAGCTTATTCATTTTATTTTATTCATTCGCTAGACTTGTCTAACTAGACTAGAATTCATCCGCGTGGGTAGGTAAAACTATGTTTCAATAATTTAATATAAAAAAAATACGTGTGGCTCTCGGGGACTGCCGCGGTAAAGCTATTGCATAGCATTTTCTAGTCGCACGCACACAAACACCGTGCCGAAGTCTGCCGAACTGAAACGACGTTAGACGATGCGGTGTTAGGTTTATTTTCGTTACGGAATTTCTTGATTCGGTCGCCGCCTTGTCGCCGTGCTCAAAGCCCGCGATAAAAGCTTAAAAATTCTTTTTAAAAACGCGACTTCTAACACCCGCGTTACTACAAAGTATATAATTGATTGTTGATTTTATACACACCCCTTGACCGATGTCGATGAAATTTAAATGGGACCACCTGGGAAGCAAAACCTTTCCAACCTTACAAACAAAAATTATTTTCAAAATCGGTTCAGGCGTCTTCGAGTAATCGGTGAACTTACATAAAAAAAAAACCGTTGAATTGAGAACCTCCTGTTTTTGAAGTTGGTTAAAAATCCCGCGGTAACTCGTTGATTTTCCGGGATAAAAAGTAGCCTTTGCCATTCTCCTCAACTATACCCACGCAAAAAATCACGTCGATCTGTTGCTGCGTGATTGAAGGACAAACCAAGAAACAAACACACTTTCGCATAATATAAGGATTGTATTTTTTATTTTACTTATTTTATTTTATCTAATAAGTAAGTTATAAATTATAATTGTCTATTCTATCGTGTATCGTTCATTATTTTTTCCTGTATGCTTGTATTCGCTAGACATAATAACGAAGTTAATACAAAAGATAATATTAGAATGGGAGAAATGTTCGGTAATTTAAAAACGTAGCTTCTACCAATAGATTGCCGACGAAGTAGCGTCAGCAAATACGTCTTGCCATTGGCTACTCGGCGTGGATTTGTCAGTGTACGGCGAGTGCATTACGGTCCATGTACAGTTAGAAGAAAAACTAAACTCATTTTCAGTGATTCAGTGGTACCTTTATGTTGTACTAGTTATCTAGACTACAGTGACAAATCTAAAATTTGACCCCCTTGGGGGTTGAAGTTTTAATTCTTTCTAAGCGGGTGTCTACGTCATAAAAGCTATCTGTATCAGCCCGATCCGGCCAGTGCAGCAGTGGTTTGAGCTGTGCGTTGATAGATCAGTCAGTCAGTTAGTCAGTCACCTTTTTCAACTATGTACAATGATACTAGATAGAATAGAATAGAATAGAAATGATTTTTTTTATTCGATGACAAGCTAGTCCTTGACTGCGATCTCACCTGATGGTAAGTGACGATGCAGTCTAAGATGGTAGCGGGCTAACTTGGAAGGGGTATGGCAGTGAACATTCAACCCTTAGCCCTAATTGGTTTCTACACGCCATCGTGCCGGAACGCTAAGTCGCTTGGCGGCACGTCTTTGACGTTAGGGTGGTAACTAGCCACGGCCAAAGCCTCCCACCAGACCAGACCAGAGACAATTCAGAAATTATAAATTCCCAAATTGACCCCGCCGGGAATCGAACCCGGGACCTCCCAGTTATAAGACAACAGCGCTCACCACTGAGCCGGGGAGGTCGTCAAAATGGAATGGAATGGATTTATTTATTTATTATTTTAGAATGGATAGGTACCTATAGTGATCAGCATTACGTACCATCATTTTAGTCAAATTTAACGGGTTATGATCAATTTATTAAAGTATAAAAAGTAAATGAAAGTTTCATCATGAAAATTTATCATGAAAATGTACTTCATGTAAACTGCAAGGAACGAATTTTTTCGTAGATATATTATGTAGTTAGCGGGCTGTATGGAATGTGAAACATGAAATAAGTGTATTAATCATTCACACGGTCGCACGGAAACTTGAACGATGCACTCGCGGACAGAATAAGTGGAAACTTTTAGTCCTTTTTGTTTTTCAGACACTTTCTCTTCGTAATGGCAAAATATTTTTTATACCAAAATTGTAATAACTATCCCAGCTAACCCCTGCTAATATTGAAAATGCAAAAATTTGTTTGTTCGACGGTTTGTTGATTTATCCATAAATTATGCAGCATTGAAGCTATGGATTGACATGATTTTGACATGGCTATAGTTGAGGATCTAGAAAGTGATACAGGCTACTTTTTATCCCGGAAAAACAAAGGTGGATTTTTGTAAACATAGAACTTCACACAACTAAGCAGGCAAAGGCTAGGTTTCTAAAAACTCAATAAAGTATGTTTCAATTGACTTTAATTGACCTTTAATTGACTTTTATTTTTTAACATGTTTGGAAATAGTCATCATTACAATAGTCATTATCATCATAACAAATAATAAAAATTGGAATCGAAGGCTTCTTGGTAGAATTTGCTATTTTTAATAATTTTCATAAATGAGTTTTTAAATTAGATCGTGACATTAGTTGCTATTTAACTCGTAACTCGTATTGAAACTAATAAACATGTGAAAATATGGATTTTGCTTGCCAGAAAATTTAAAATTTAAAAATAAATAACGGCGGTACCTACTGCAATATCTAAAAAAAAGTATTAAATGTAACTTAAATTAAAAAAAAAAAACTTAAAGTGCTTGATTAATTAGTTTGAAACTGATCAATATATCGTTTCATTCATATTCATATTCCCAATTTTGAAGCAAGGAAGTGTATTTTTTGCATAAAAGCCATTTTTGTGAAACTACTAATTTATGTGTGTGGCAGCGGACGCGTCAAATACATTAATTTTGTCGTACAATATGGCACACGATGATAATAATAATTGTGGTTTAAAATAGCTCTACTATCGCGCAGTTAAAACTAGGTATAAGCTGTTATAGCTACCTACCAAAAAATGCTCAAATTCAATCTTTCCAATGTCATGCAGGTCAACCTGACTAGTCCTAAGATCTGTGGCTCTTATGTCTAGTCAGGATTCTACCAACGCTTTACGGTTCGGCAAGCAGACCCTGCTGAGAACACCCAGCAAACAAGAAAGAAGATCCAGCAAGAAACTCAAGCAGATCTTTGCAATCATGGCAACACGTCTTTGACGGTAGAATGGTAACAAGCCACGGCCAAAGCCTCCCACCAGACAAGACCAGAGACAATTCAGAAATTATAAAGTCCCACATAGCCCCCGCCGGTATCGAACCCTAGACCTCCTCGTTATAAGACCACAGCGGTAATTACTGCGCCAGGGAGATCGTCAAAAGCTAGTTTTAGAAACCTAGGGCTCGTTTCTGGTTGCGCGGCGCGTGGTGCGTCACGTTAAAACTCAAAAATATATAAAAATACTGCCAAGTATGAGAGCGTTCATGCAGAAGCGTGCTGGCGTAGTACGCGGCGACGCGTTGCGTGACGCACCACGCGCCGCACAACGCGCCGCGCATCCAGAAACGAGCCCTAAAGGAGTATAAAAATATTAGTGAATATTAGTTAGAGGGAACCAAAGGATGGAAATAAGCACCTTTCAGCCTTTGTAAGTGGGATTATTATTGTGCAGCCGAAATTTTCGTTAACATTTAAGTATCTATACGTTGCGAGAACGTTTAGGCTACGGTTCGACCGTTAGATATTTTTCAAAACGCTTGCTCGACCAGGCAGTGGCTAGTAACCATCCGGTTCCGGTTTACGTTCCGGTACGGTGGCGTGTGTAAACCGAATTCAAATTAAAAATTTCACCAATCTCAGTACCTACAACATAAGTTACAAAATCGACACTGTCGTAGAACACTGTCGCATATGAATATACAGTTAAATTTTGATTTTGACACCAACGGCTTTTATAAACAATGCGTAACACCTCAGCAAAAGAAAAAAACATTCATTAGTTTTGGAGATATTCAATCGGACAAAGTCGTATCTGAAACTCATTCCGAAGAAAAACGTCGCTTGTAAAGAAGCGCTGCTGTCGCTAACTTGTCAAATGCCGGCGGCTGCCAGTTGATTGTCACTTGCGATGTTGTAATTTGGAAAGCCGTCGCGTTTCGTATGTTTTAATCTATATAAATAAAAATGAATGTTGGTAAGCGCATAACTCAAGAATGGATGAACCGATTCGGTTAATTTATTTTTTTGTATGTTCCTCAAGGTCCACGGAAGGTTAATAAGAAAAAAAAACAAACAAAAAAAATTTAATTTTTACTTTTAACTTTTGACAGGACGAAGTCTGTCCGGGCAGCTAGTTTTAATTAAAAGTAAGAAATACTCAAAAACCATGTTGTATAATATGAACCAACATTGTTCTACAGAATGGCGAAAAAAAAAGTTTAAAGCTTTAAACTGCTCTTCTGTAAAGTAGGAATTTTGTTGAAGCAACTTTGTTCTACGACAGTGTCAAAATATTAGTAACCTACGTTCTTCTTACCATAGACTTAATAAGTTAATATACTACTTTTAGTAGACCCCCTGACAGCCGCAAAACGCATATAACCGATTTTGAATATAAATAAGTGCAAGTTCTAGTGACTTTTTCTTATTCTAATTTTGGCGTGACCGTGACAAACTGTGAAGAATCGTCTCTTGAAATCAGATCATATTCGCTTTCCTTTTCTATCTTCAAGTACTGCCGTAAGAGATTTTTTTCCTCACTCCTTTGTATGGTTTCTTACGGTAGTGAATATATTAAGGGTATGGTTCAAACCGAGGCCTAAGCACATCCACTGCGCGGCACCTCATGCAAGGCAGACGTAAGAGGATTATAATATTGAGCGCGCTCCGGCCAACGCCGGGCTAATGCAAAATTGTTTAATAAACATCCCTTTTGCCGTAATCTACGCCTTACGATCACCGACTTGCGAACTTAAGCCTGGCATTGTGTTTACAACGTTTTACATACGATCTATGTTCTATCAGTGATAGCCTAGTGGTTAGGACTGTGGTCTCCTATTCAGGGGGTCGCAGGTTCGATCCCGGGTACGCACCTCTGACTTTTCGGAGTCAAGTGCGTTTAAGCAATTTAATATCACTTGCTTCAACGGTGAAGGAAAACATCGTGAGGAAACCTGCACACCTGAGAGTTCTTCATAATGTTCTTGAACGTGCGTGAAGTCCGCCAATTCGCATTGGGCCAGCGTGGTGGACTATGGCCTATAACCCTTCTCTGAGAGGAGACCTGCGCTCAGTAGTGAGCCGTTGATGGGTTGCTAATGATGATGATGATGATGACATATTAGTATGATCAATTTTCCATCATTTTAAGTAATTTTTCACATGCTTCTCACTAAGTAAGTACACTAACTTCAAAGTGTAAATCAAAAATTTGAAACACCCCTGACATATTAATTCTATGTCCGGACTATGTAGGTACGATGTACCTGACATCCTGTTACCCAATTTTTCTGCTCCATCATCAGATCCGGTGAAAGTTTGTTAGACCATTTAATCAAGTAGATAATTAATAAATAATAATTCATATTTTATCGCTAAGATCCATATCGATCACGTCAGTTTTCAAACAGAGAAAACCGCATCAAAATGTTTCCATTCGTTAGGGAGCTACAAAGGAGCTGTCAGACACACAGATGCACCCGTCAAACTTATAAAAACACTCCTCTTTTTCCGTCGGGAGTTAAAACCTGGATTTTCAGGATTTGAAATTCCCTTTGGATAGGATAAACAAAAATGCCGCAATCCTGACTAATATTATAAATGGGAAAGTTTGTTAATTGATTTGTTGGTTTGTCCTTCAATCACGCAGCATCGGAACAACGTAGCGACGTGATTTTTGGCATGGGTATAGTTGAGGGCCTGGAGAGTGACATAGACTACTTAATACACCGGAAAAAAAGGGTTTTCGAAGGAATTTAAAAAGTTCTCCAAACGGATTCATTCGCCGGCAAAAACTAGAAGAAATATCTTGTCTTGTGTAATATATCTTGTCCTACTTTAATTCAAACAATAAAAATGCATGCAATTAGTAGCAGGTACCTACCCTAATGTAACTCACGTTGCTCTATTTTATAATAAACTAGCTGATGCCCGCGACTTCATCCGCGTGGATTTAATTTTTAAAATCCGGCGGGAACTCTTTGATTTTCCGGGATGCCTATGTCACCCTTCAGGCTCTAAACTATACCTATCCAAAAGTCACGTCAATCCGTAGCTTTGTTGCAGCGTGATTGACGGACAAACCAACAAACAAACACACTTTCGCATTCATAATTATGTATTATTATGGAAGAATGAATACTTACGATAATAAAGGCGATCTAATTAAATTTTAGGACACAAAAGCTGCTATTTTGACTTAAATATGATAGTGAGATATATTTTCTCCGGAACTTTTTCGTAGAAAATAATGAGTACTTTAATCATGTAGTAAATAATTTTTCTGTATCATCAATAGTTTTCTCAGCACACGCCAAACAATGCATTTTATAGGCAAAATTTTGCTGCTTTGGGTTACATTATTGCAATTTTCTTAAGGATCTCTAGTTTTTTTGAAAATAAATTATGTAACTTTCTGATAACTTAGCTTTCTATTGGTGAAAAAATGGTTAAAATCGGTCCAGTAGTTACAGCGCCTATTCGGTACAAACAAACATACAAAAAAACAAACAAACAAACAAAAAATCTTTCCTCTTTATAATATTAGTATAGATAATACCATTGTTACATTTTTATCGTGACATAGGCAACTTTTATATCGGAAAAACAAGGAATCCCCATGGGATTTTAGAAACTTAATTCCACGCGGACGAAGTCGCGGGCGAAAGCTAGTTTTCTATAACCGTATCTAGTATTCTGTGAGTGAAGGTTTTTAATTAAATCATCATCATCATCATCATCATCATCTCAGCCTGCGGACGTCCACTGCTGAACATAGGCCTTTCCCAGAGAACGCCACCACACCCGGTCCTCAGCCTTCCTCATCCAGCCACTTCCCGCCACCCGCTTTATATCGTCGGTCCAACGTGCTTTAATTAAATATGATACAATATTATAGAAGAGATTATTTTGCAAGTTATTTCACTATTTCACACACCACAGTCCACAAACAGTTTGTATTTCCACGGGTAACTGTAGCGAGACCGACGAAGCTTTCAGTGTTACACTGTAATCACTAAAGGAGATTACAGTCCCCGCTTACAGGCAGTGCGCGAAGGGCAGCTGTTTATTTTAGCTTATTCATTTTATTTTATTCATTCGCTAGACTTGTCTAACTAGACTAGAATTCATCCGCGTGGGTAGGTAAAACTATGTTTCAATAATTTAATATAAAAAAAATACGTGTGGCTCTCGGGGACTGCCGCGGTAAAGCTATTGCATAGCATTTTCTAGTCGCACGCACACAAACACCGTGCCGAAGTCTGCCGAACTGAAACGACGTTAGACGATGCGGTGTTAGGTTTATTTTCGTTACGGAATTTCTTGATTCGGTCGCCGCCTTGTCGCCGCGCTCAAAGCCCGCGATAAAAGCTTAAAAATTCTTTTTAAAAACGCGACTTCTAACACCCGCGTTACTACAAAGTATATAATTGATTGTTGATTTTATACACACCCCTTGACCGATGTCGATGAAATTTAAATGGGACCACCTGGAAAGCAAAACCTTTCTAACCTTACAAACAAAAATTATTTTCAAAATCGGTTCAGGCGTCTTCGAGTAATCGGTGAACTTACATTAAAAAAAAACCGTTGAATTGAGAACCTCCTGTTTTTGAAGTTGGTTAAAAATCCCGCGGTAACTCGTTGATTTTCCGGGATAAAAAGTAGCCTTTGCCATTCTCCTCAACTATACCCACGCAAAAAATCACGTCGATCTGTTGCTGCGTGATTGAAGGACAAACCAAGAAACAAACACACTTTCGCATAATATAAGGATTGTATTTTTTATTTTACTTATTTTATTTTATCTAATAAGTAAGTTATAAATTATAATTGTCTATTCTATCGTGTATCGTTCATTATTTTTTCCTGTATGCTTGTATTCGCTAGACATAATAACGAAGTTAATACAAAAGATAATATTAGAATGGGAGAAATGTTCGGTAATTTAAAAACGTAGCTTCTACCAATAGATTGCCGACGAAGTAGCGTCAGCAAATACGTCTTGCCATTGGCTACTCGGCGTGGATTTGTCAGTGTACGGCGAGTGCATTACGGTCCATGTACAGTTAGAAGAAAAACTAAACTCATTTTCAGTGATTCAGTGGTACCTTTATGTTGTACTAGTTATCTAGACTACAGTGACAAATCTAAAATTAGAGCTGTGCACAATGTTCTATGTGGAAAAGGATAATTTTATTATTTTGTTAGTTGTCTGTTTTGTTTAGAAATAGTACCCTTATGAATTAAGCTCTAATAAAATTTTAACAAACTCTAAAACTCTGGATTTGTAGAGGGAAATATAAAAATAAAAATGATCATAATATATTAAATCTTTAAGGGGCCTATTTTGTATAATTTTTTATTTGTTTAATTTAGATATTATATAATAATCATATTTCTAACAAAATCCTTGTTTCCATTTAATCATTTTATTTTTCACGCTATCCGATGTTTAAAAAAATATTGTTAAGTTTTAAATCTTATGTTAATCTCGTATCGAAATGTCAAGAATGTTGGATACGTTTTAAAAAGCTATTTTTATCTTAGACAAAATTCAAACGACTGAAAATCTCAATTTTTTTTGCTATCTCTACTGAAAAGTCTACAAAGGCCAGATCCCCTTTCGGGCAGGAAATTGAGTGAATGTTTTCCAATTTAATCGCATCTGCGCTGATACTTCACGGACTGTGCGCGGCTGGGACGTGGGCGGAATCCGACCCGCAGTTGCTATGCCCAGGATACGTATTCTACTAATCATCATTCATCATTAGCAACCCATCAACGGCTCACTACTGAGCGCAGGTCTCCTTTCAGAGAAGGGTTATAGGCCATTTGCGGCGGATTTTGATGCGGTTTTTTCTATTTGAAAACTGACGTGATCGATATGGATCTTAGCGATAAAATATGAATTATTATTAATTATCTACTTGATTAAATGGTCTAATAAACTTTCACTGGATCTGATGATGGAGCAGAAAAATTGGGTAACAGGATGTCAGGTATATCGTACCTACATAGTCCGGCCATAGAAGTAACATTTCAGGGGTGTTTCAAATTTTTGATTTACACTTTGAAGTTAGTGTACTTACTTAGTTAGAAGCATGTGAAAAATTACTTAAAATGATGGAAAATTGATCATAATAATATGTCATCATCATCATCATCATCATCATTAGCAACCCATCAACGGCTCACTACTGAGCGCAGGTCTCCTTTCAGAGAAGGGTTATAGGCCATAGTCCACCACGCTGGCCCAATGGTGGCGAATTGGCGGACTTCACACACCCTCGAGAACACTATGGAGACCTCTGATATGCAAGTTTCCTCACGATGTTTTCCTTCACCGTTGAAGCAAGTGATAGTTAATTGCTTAAACGCACTTGACTCCGAAAAGTCAGAGGTGCGTACCCGGGATCGAACCTGCGACCCCCCGAATAGGAGACCACAGTCCTAATCACTGGGCTATCACTGCTTCGTAGTCTACTAAGCTAGGTACTAATAGAAGACTGGCTGCCTCATTACCTAGATCAGGGAACCCAAATTATTTTTGGCAAAGGATTTTGGAAAAGGGTTCTCCCCTTTTCCAAAATTAACTGATATCTCAGACCCTCATAGCCAATTTAACTTTAAAAAATCCTATCTCTGACTTTTTTCCTAATTATTCCTAAAATACTTACCAATTCAAAAACTTTGCGGTTTGTTATGTGAGTAAACTTGACATCATTTTCTCATCAAAATTGAATAAATATACATAAAATTCAGTAAATATCAAGTGCAATTAATAGTTATTAGTACAAATTACGTAAAAAGTACAACAATGATACTTTCTACTAAAATATTAGTCATTCTTATAACAAGTTGGTACACGTAACACAACCATAGACGAATGATATTTACTACCGTAACACAACTTATACAGTATCTTGAAAGTTTCAAATAAGAACTGGTGTTCATTATCAGGGGTCTATTTTTAGACCTCGTCGACCCCCAAAATCAGTTTTCGTTCATGTCAACCCTTGGGAAACCGATTTCGACCCCAAGGGGTCTATATCGACCACTTTGGGAATCCCTGGCTAGATATTATAGCCCAACTAACAAACTACCTACTGAAGACTTACGTCTTCGAACAGTGACTTCGAATTAAGGTATACGCTTACTAAGGGCCTCATAAGATGGCTCAGGGTCAGAGCTATGCTTGGAGTGGTCCTGCGAGATAAAATCAGAGGAGATCCGTAGGAGAACCAAAGTTATCGACATAGCTCAGCGATTCGCGAATCTGAAATGGAAATGTGTGGGGCACATACCTAATTTTGAAGACCTGATGGTCATTGGGATCCCAAGGTGCTGGAGTGGTGACCGTGCACCGGGAAGTGTTGGCAGACTCCCCACGTGAAATGTGAAATTAAATGAAATTAAATGAAAATACACTTTATTGAACACCTATCAACACAAAACAAAGAACATAAAACATACATAAATACGGGAAGAAGCTGTACAATAGACGGCCTTATCGCCAAGAAGCGATCTCTTCCAGGCAACCTAACGATGAAACACTAATAGAAGAAATACTGGATGGTGGGCCGACAATATCAGACGAGTCGCAGTGAACCGCCAAGCCTGTGGAAGTCCATGCAAGAGATCTTTGCTCAGCAGTGAACGTCTATCGTTTAAGAAGCAGTTATGGGACATTTCTAAAAGTTACTGACGCTTTAAAACATCCTATCCAATTCGTTCGATTAATAACGCTAAATAAAATCAAAAATCCCGGAAGCCAACAAAAATCAATTGCAGTCGCGTGCTGTGGTAACTGCGTTCGCGACATATGCCACTAATGTTAAAATAAGGAACCTTTTCCACTTGCCTCAGCTTCGAATAGAAAACTTGTGGCTCTCATGAGGAAGTCAAGACTCCACCACTAGTTTGGAAAAACAAACTGCCGACAAGAAGAACCGGTAATACTAACATAATATTTTATAATCCATAAGCAAATGGAAAATATTATATGAGTTTTGCAAACGTTTCTCGTGCAAATTGGACACAATTTCTTGTCCTTGCCCTTGTGGATACTTGTTATTCCTTCACGTTATATCCTACATCCTACATATCTATATATATAAAAGAAAGTGGTGTTAGTTACACTATTTATAACTCAAGAACGGATGAACCGATTTGGCTCAAAATTGGTGGAGAGGTAGCTTAGAACCAGGAGACGGACATAGGATACTTTTTATCCCGTTCGACCGCGTTTCCGTCAAGTCAATATAAAACGTGGTATAAGAAAAACGCATCTGACATGGAATAACAAAACGCAAATGACAGTGGAATAACAAAACGTAAATGACAGCTAAACGTAATTTTGTCTTTGGTTAAGTATGGTAAAAAATTTGACAATTATAAAAAGTGTTATAAATGCGAAAGTGTGTTTGTTTGTTGGTTTGTCCTTCAATCACGTCGCAACAGAACAGCGGATCGATGTGATTTTTTGCATGGGTATAGTAATGGATGTAGTAGTGGTTCCTCAGACCGGGAGAGCTACTTTTTATCTCGGATAATGAAAGAGTTCCCGCGGGATTTTTTAAATCTAAATCCATGCGGACGAAGTCGCGGGCATCAGCTAGTATTACTTAAATGCGGAAGTTTGTGAGGATTGATTGATGGATGGATGAATAGATGTTTGTTACTCCTTCACGTCACAAGCCACAACTAATGAACCGATTTGGCTGAAATTTCGAATTGAGATAGCTCATTCCCAAGCTTAACACATAGGCTACATTTTATTCCGGAAAATTGAAGAATTCCAGAGGCCATCAAAAAACCTTAATTCACGCGGACGAAGTCGAGGCATCAATAATACTAGATGATTAAGGTTTTTGATTCCCGTGGGAACTCTTTACTTTGCCGAGATAAAAAGCTCATATTGTATTAATCCTGCGTATGAGCTATCTCCATTCCAAATTTCAGCCAAATCGGTTCAATCGTTGTGGCGTGAAAGAGTAGCAAACGTCCTTCGCATTTATAACATTAGTAGGATTTAAAAAAAATTGGTTGTCCGTAAAGTCGGTTTACGGACGATAGTTTTACGTGATAACGTTACACTCATATAGAAACATTGATGAAAAATTGCATATTTTTATGAATGGAATTGAATTATTATTATCACTGAATTATCATTATTTTGTATAATACAAAGAAGGAGTTGATTGAAAATTACAATTTTCTTTAGTCACAACTTCACAAGCCAACGCTTGGGTCGATCGTGCCTCTCTATCGCTCGTTCCGCGCTCACGCTTGCACGCGCAATCTCAGGCGGAACGTGACCCTTTTTCGTGCGTGCAGCCGGTGTTCATCATTTTAAAAGACTTTATCACGTCAAAAAAACCATCCGGGATTTAGGAAACTAGACTAAGTGCATTATGCTTGCTCCCTTACAACGACCAAATGTGACACGTACACCATTACTCATATGAAAGTAGCGTGGCGTGGTGTGGTGTTACCTTTTTAATTTTTCCATTTCGAGTACAGACTGCACCGACCAAACGCGAAATGTTTCTACAATGCAGGTACCTACATGCTGTAATTATTCAGCTACTAGCAGATGCCCGCGACTTCGTCTGCGTGGATTTAGTTTTTAAAATCCCTCGGGAACTCTTTGATTTCCCGGGATAAAAAGTAGCCTATGTCACTCTCCAGGTCCTCAACTATACCCACGCAAAAAATCACGTCGATCCGTAGCCCTGTTGCGGCGTGATTGAAGGACAAACCAACAAACCAACAAACAAACACACTTTCGCATTTATAACATTAGTAAGGATGGGATTGTCTAAAATGATTACTACGGTGCGACGACTGCAATCACGTTGCAATTGGCTGAATTTATGACGCTTTTGCTGTATCAATGCAGTTTAACCAATATCACAGAATACTTCATAGTACCTACCTACAAGTACAGAAGCTCACTCCCCAAAATCATTTAAATAAAAAATTCTTTTCAAAAAACCGACTTCTAACGCCACTACAAAGTATAAAAATAATTTTAGTTTGTCCACGTTTGTTGAAGTCGGGCGAGCCTAAATACAAACTATGAAACCGATGCGCGACGCTACACAATATGAGAGACTCGTTTGTAGAAGTCAAGCGAGCATCGCGAGTCGGTTTCATAGTTTAGGCCCGCCCGACTTCAACAAACGTGGACAAACTAAAATTATTTTTATACTTTGTAGTGGCGTTAGAAGTCGGTTTTTTGAAAAGAATTTTTATTTTAAGCTTTTAAGTGTAGTATCCCATGATTGAGGAGCTAGGACCTGGAGCTCCATGATGTAGTCCATACTTGTTACCTACACTATCATTTCGTAATCGAAATTTCCTAAATCACCATAGTTTTAGGTAGGCAGTACCCTGCAGCATCAGGATTGAGGAGCTAGGACCTGGAGCTCCATGATGTAGTCCATACTTGTTACCTACAATAATAATTCGTAATCGACATTTCCTAAATCTCTTTATTTTAGGTGAGCAATATCCCTGCAGCATCAGGCTTGAGGAGTTGAAGGTGAACATTTTTATGGGACCATTTCGCAAACATCCTCTGTCGATTAAAAAAAATCACGCGAATCGGTCCAGTAATCCCGGAGAAATCGGTGGACATACATAGAAAAAAAAAAAGATACCGGCCGAATTGAGAACCTCCTCCTTTTTGGAGGTCGGTTAAAAAAGCGACTTGCTACCCACTTGCGACTTGTTACACAGTACACACAGTCATATATTTACGTATAAGTTGCCTCCCTGTAGGGACATATGCATACAGCGCAGCGCGACTCCTGTTGCTGATTCAGCGAGTCGCTCCGCCGCGGTAAATAAGAAAATTTTATATTATGATTTTATTCGAGAGTCATTATCGGTACACTGCGAAGAAGAAGGGAAATGGATTAGTTCTCAAATCCCCCTAAATCCGCTAGATGGGTAGAGTGTAGACTAGATGGTAATAACTAATAATATAAATAGCCAGGTAACCTACCTAATAACCTATTAATAAAAAGACAGGTAGTAGGTACCATAATTACGACAAACAACGCTGTTGTACTCGTCAATAGAGTACACACGCGTATCAAAAATTCGATCTTTTCTGAAATTTGGCATTTTCGAGATAGCAACATTTCACACTTGACAAAACCAATGTATATTCGCTCATGCCCCTGATAATACCGCGGTGTAATGTACTACAGTGACATCTATCGTTAGGTGATGTAAACATTATACATTTATACTTTATAATTTATAATATTATTATACCACTTTAATAGAAAGCACTACGGAGTTTCATTGTTTTCTTGTTTAGGTTTTTTATGTAAGCGTTGTGTATAATAAGTTCTTGAAAAAGAAATTACAGGATTTAATATTGTAGTTCCTCTCATTGCCGCTAGGAGCGCCCTACTCTCGACCGTTTCGCACTGCACGCGGAATAGGAAAACTGTTTAAAAAACAAATAACTCCTTTAAATTTATTGCAATGCTATTAATACGTAAATGTAAGAGTGAGTTTATTTGTTCCCGTGGGATATTAAAAAAAAACTCATGCCATTTGTTTTGTTTTCAACAAAATAAAGCGCAGTTTCAGATAAATCATATTATAAAGATTGCACCCTGACGCCACTCCACCGTCCAGCTATTTTGCTGATGCCCTGAAGCTTAGAGCGATCTTAGTTGCGGAACATTTCCAAGGGTCATAGAGGTCTTTAAAATTTGGGCATGCCGTTAGAATCCAAAACAAAGCGCGGATTGTAAGAAAATCCCGCTCGGGACCCGTACCTTGCATTCGCTTTACCAAATTACTGGAATCTCATTCAGCTTGCGGACTCCGAAGGCGGTGCGGTTGATGTAAGAAACGTGTTGGATAAGAATATTGTAATTTGTAACTAGTTTTTTCATTATTTTGTACCTGATGACACTGCAAAAAACGATCTTTCGAAACTGATTGAGTAGGTGGGTGATCACAGGAACTAACTACTTTTTGAGTTGGCTGTTGCCCGTTGGCGTAGAGTAGATAGAGGTAGAGTGACGCGTGATATCATAAATATTATTAATGCGAAAGTGTGTTTGTTGTTTGTTGGTTTGTGTTGGTTTGTTGTTATGTTGGTTTGTTGGTTTGTTTAAATAAACTTTTTTATAAGTGCTTTTGAATCGTCGATGAATCTACTGGTTCGGAAATCGGAATGCTGTTCCTGCCGAGAAGAACCAGCAAGAAACTCGGCGGTTGCTCTTTACAAAATAGTTTACAATAGGTACTATGCTATGTATACATACAGTGTTTCCACAGTGAGGGGAAGTTCCAAAAATGCATACTACTGACAATTCAATACATGTTAAGACGAGCAGACAGAAAGTAGTCCCGCCCCATTCCCGCTGGTGGAACCCGTTCACGAGCATGACGCATAAACCAGCCATTGCTTTGCTCAATAACATTAAAAGCAAGCAGCATAGCCTAGTGGTTAGGACTGTGGTCTCCTATTCGGGGGGTCGCAGGTTCGATCCTGGGTTCCTCGCACCTCTGACTTTTCGGAGTCAAGTGCGTATAAGAAATTAAATATCACTTGCTTCAACGGTGAAGGAAAACATCGTGAGGAAACCTGCACACCTTAGAGTTCTTCTTCATAATGTTCTTGAAGGTGTGTGAAGTCCGCCAATTCGCATTTGGCCAGCTTGGTGGACTATGGCCTATAACCCTTCTCTGAGAGGAGACCTGCGCTCAGTAGTGAGCCGTTGATGGGTTGTTAATGATGACGATGAAGATAAAAATGCCATATCCATAATTTAACCTAAGTCGTGGAACTGAATCAGTTTTATAAAAGCGAAGCGGTGGAAGGAGCTTAGCGGTTCGGTGCTAGTTGCGCTACTTAGCGTCGCCGGATTTAAAAGTATCCAGTGAAGATTGTGGAGGTAACAGTACACATACAAACGTACATAATGCACAACTTTGGGTTTCGCTAATAGAAATCCTGAAACACGTACGTATTGCGAGCATCTGCAGGCCGATTCTTTAAAAGTTGCATCAATGAGTAAAAGAAAATGTAGAATACAGAACATACATACATACATACATACATACATACATACACTCACATAAAAAGTAACATTTGATGTCAATTACTTACCCCAAAAAAAATCAGATTTCGCGATGAGATAAAACATAGCCACAGCCTCATGTGAGGCGCGACAAAAGAAAGCGTTTTGCGCGGAATAGGAGTGTAGTAAGCGCCAAAATACTTTGTAACTCGTAAAATATTCATTTTCTTTTCAATTCGCTAGGCTACTCTCTTGATAATATCAATCAGAATTTAATGTAAAAATTTTGGCTCTGTAATATGCAACACATTGAAAATAAATGAATATTGGTTAAAAATTAGACCTAACTTCACGATTTTTTATTATTGAACAAACATCATTTTATGTTTTTGCCCAAACACGTCCCTTGGCAGTATGATGTAGGTAATTCTTGCGTGTTTTTTTTCGGATAGTTGAAACTTGATCTACTACTGTAAAAATCAAATCTGATTACTGTTAACGAGCGCACACCCACTCTTAAGCAATAACAGCATAGTAGTTAGTACTGCGGTGTCCTATTCGGGGGGTCGCAGGTTCGATCCCGGGCACGCACCGCAAGCTTTTCTGTGTTATGTGCGTTTGAGAAATTCACAAGCTTCAACGGTAAAAGAGCATCGTGAGGAAACCTGCACACCTGAAAGTTCTCCATAATGTTCTCAAAGGTGTGTGAAGTCTGCCAATTCGGATTGGGCCAGCGTGGTGAAGTATGGCCTATAACCCTTCTCTGACAGGAGACGTGCCCTCAGTAGTAAGCCTTTATTAATTAGTTGTTAATGATGATGGATAGTTAATTAGTATGTAACGTTATACTTATAGGTATATCAAAGCACCTCCAAATTATACCTATGATTTATTAATAGATGTTCTTTCCGGTAAGCAAAAGCAATAGAATTAGTCTCTCCAGATTCGAAGAAATTGTATTCCTGTTTTCCTGTAGGTACTAATACTACTACTGTAGGTTTTCCTGTACTTAAACGATGATTTAGGTGAAAACGGGTACAAATGATTTAACAATATCTAATAATAATTTAAAAACACTTATCATTCCCATTTCACGAACATCGTGACCAGCCAACCATCAAAATTCGCATCGGACACCATTTCAGACGATAACTGAGTGCGCAACATAAAAAAAAGTTATGTGTATTCGTTTCCTATATATAATTTCTATGGTTTAATCCTGAAGTAGATATAATAAATGAGTACGTACCACGACATTTTATGTTTTAGTTGGAACTGTCGATACTCGTATTTCGATCCAGTTTTATGTACCGTTCCGTGTAGCCTCGTACAGTCCGCACCCCAATCATTTGTTAAGGCTCCTAACACTCTAATATTCTTGACAGTCTTGACACTGTCTTATTTGACAGTCATGCCCAAAGCTCTGTAAATATTGCGCCTCCATTTGTGAAGCGGACTGCATCGGACCTGTACCTGCCTGTGATGGTTTCGTTTAGACACAAACTTTTCTTTGTGGAACTCCCTGTCGGCAAGTCTGTAAGTTAGTTCGCTAGTTCGCAACTCGACTGCCTGACAATACTTTGTTTATGTATTAGTAATAAATATCTGATAGTATTGACTTATGGATCCGAAACATGGTGACTAGCTATGGGCCTCATAAGATAAGGGTCAGGGCGGGTGATATGGAGAGAGCTATACTCGGAGTATCACTGCGAGATCAAATCAGAAATGAGGAGATCTATAGGAGAACCGAAAGTTACCGACATACCTCAGTGAGTCGCGAAAGTGGAAATGGGCGGGGCACATAGTTTGAAGAGCTGATAGTAGTTGGGGTCCCAAGGTGCTTGAGTGGCAACCCCGCACCGGGAAGGGCAGTGTTGGCAGACCCCCTACCAGGTAGACCGACGACTTCAAACGAGTCCCGTGGAGGCCTGTGGAAGTCCATGCAAGATACCTTTGTCCAGCAGTGGACGTCTTTCAGTTGAGAAAAAAGCAGAAGGTAAATTTAGTGGGTACCTTTAAATCACGAGTGAATAGGCATCTAGGCAAGCTCGATCCATCTTAGGCTGCATCATCACTTACCATCAGGTGAGATTGTGGGATTGCAGTCACGTGTTAGTCCATAAATAAAAAATTAAGTGGCTCTCGGGGACTGCCGCGGTAAAGCTATTGCATAGCATTTTTTATCGACTTATGCAATTATAATATTTATGCAATATTTTTTTTTGTATAATAAAAATTATGCAAAAAAATAATTAAAAAACAAACAAACAAGAAAAGCGCACTGTCACTACTTCGCGAGTGAGATTCAAACCTGCGACATCTAAAGAAAGCGGCCGCTCGCCCACTGCGCCAAACAGAGCTAAATGTGAACCTCTAAAATGTTGAACGCTTACTGAACGACGGTGTTAGGTTTCTTTTCGTTACGGAATTTCTTGATTCGGTCGCCGCGCTCAAACTGTTTGTCCTAGTTCAAAGCCCGCGATAAAAGCTTAAAAAATGTAATTTTCATAAAAGACCCTTTGTCATAATTAATAATAATATGTAACAGCACGTTTGATGCGTCCCTCTCGACTTTAATGAGTCAGGGCACATCCACCTGGCGTACCGAGTAACTGTCATCGATCATTCTTTATGCAAAACTGTCTCAGGGACCGATAGCAAAACAATTGCACTGCAAAAATTTAAATAATGCGTAAAAACTCACTTACTAAGGCCCGCTTGCAGAGATGCTGAGTTAGTTAACCCAGAAATAAATTTGTAATTTTGACAGAAGCTGTATACGCAATCGTCAGGAAGGGCATTCCGAACCAGTGGTAGACTCATCGCCGATTCAAAAGCACTCGTAAAAAAGTTTATTTGAATAAAAAACATTTCTATTCTGTTCCATTCTATTCATTCTATCTGTCAAATCTGTCCTTTTAACCCAGAGTTAGCTACTAACTCTGGGTTAAAACTCTGGGTCTGGGATGGTTAGACGTTTCTGCAAGCGCGCCTAAGTCGTATTTGACTTAATGGCAAAGTTACATGGGAGAATTCGGCTTTTCGTCCAGCTGCCCACAAGTATACAAAATAGTATAATAACTTAATTACAATAATATAATAGCTACCTACACTACATATTAATATTGCTAAGTTATATGTTTTGAAAAGATCAACTGCTGAGTTTATTGCCGGCTCTTCTCAGTAGAATCTGCTTTCCGAACCGGTGGTAGAGTCATGACGTGTCTTATGAGCCACAGGTTGGCCTACGTGAAAAAAAAAATTAGAATTTCAATTGGAATTAATAAGCAATCCTTGCTGATATTGTCAATGTGCTAATGTGTTTGTTGATTTGTCCTTCAATCAAGCAGGAACAAAGCAACTGATTGACGTGTTTTTTTGCGTGGGGTGTAGTTAAGGATTTGGATGCTGACATATGTTACTTTCCCGAAAAAATCAAAGTTTCCCGCGAATTTTACTAGTTATGCTATAAAACCACTAACATTTGAATAATTATCAATTCGAATGTAGGTATTAAAATATGTAATTTCAAACGTTATTGACATTACAAATACATCAACGAAAATCATAAGCACATTCGATAATAATATTACGCTTATTCTGCTGACCACATATTATTATTAGGTAGCATTAATTACTAAAACACTAATGCACAGTTTGAGTGAGGAGCTAAAGCGGTTTTCTGTATAAAGTAGGTACTTTTGTAATGTAACGCCAACGATAACCGATTTTCATTTAATTTCATTGAAGTGAAAACCTCTTTTGGCGCACCGCACACACATTTTTAAGTAGGTAGTAAGTTGGCCTGATCCGTCACGCTCTGAGGTAAAAGGCTTGATCGGGTGAACTCGGGACCGCCGAGTGTACCTGAGTGAGAAAGACACAGTCAGCTGCTCTTCTGTTGTCTCACACACTCTCACATAGTGAGAGTGTGTGAGACTGAGCTGTCATATATAAATTGATTAGAGTATATTGGTTAGATTAATTAGAGTATATAAATTGATTGCCAATGAAGTTTTCACTTCTGTCGTGCGGTCTTAAGCAAACAATTTTTTTTGGAACGTAAGTTCCTTATCGCGCGGTGCGGAAGGGGGCTAGACGGAAAAAATTAAGGAACCGACACTTGACACTTTTTTGAAACCGACACTTTTTTGTTGAATGTGAATTTTGCATTGTGTTCGGTATTTTCGCGGTACAATATTGGGTCTCCGTAGCCTAGTGGCTTCGGCAGTCGCTTAACAGTTAAAAGTCGATGGTTCGAATCCCAACTCGACAGACTGAATTTTCTATTTTCAATTTTATTTGAAATAATATCTACATGTGGAATTTTTCCCTAATTTTTTATTGTATAAATTGGATAAAATGTTATTGTACTACTAACGCCATCTGTTAAAAAACAGAGTAACTCTTTGGTTTTGTAACATTGCTGCAATAGAAATAAACTAAATATAATTCATCGTAGTTAATCAATTTGTCGGCACCTGTCCTCTGGCCGAGCGTCTAATAAGGGCAATCACACACTATCCCAGAACAGAACATCATTCTCAGCAATCACCTTCTCTCAAAGATAATAACTATCCACAAAGAAGGTACATTGTAATCTTTACATGACAAGCATGGAACCCAATATTTCCATGTCTAACTAGGCAAACCCGGCTAACTACTCTAGCCTAGGCGCAGCCTCCACCATCCCCAAATAGCTGCCCATCTCCACCAAGAGAAGACCCTAAGCAAAACTCCTGTCTAACTCGCTGATGGCCCATCAATAGGCAAAGAGATTCTATTACCAATTAACCAATTCACAAACAGTCATTCCACAACGACTAATTCACTAATCAATCTTTCCGCAACATCACCAATTACACAATCAATCAATCTAGATTCCAAAAGCATTGCAACCACAAAATCACACCGCATCCAAAACCAAGGACTATGGTCCATGACAGCTAACCTAGCAATTATTACGTAGTCTCCTAACCAGCAACTCTCTCCTCTCACTCCCAGCAACGAGAATTGCATAATCACTCCACAACAACAATTCATCACAATTAAATCACTAATCCTACAAATAACCTCAATCCAACCAAATTAATGACCAAACCGCTAAAGACCGCCTGCCACCCCGTCTAACCGAATTCTGAATCCTCGACCATGAACACTAGAATATCTGACCATAGATCCCATCGTTACACAGACACCGAGACTAGTCTCAACGATAAATGCAACCATAGACTACAAACATTAGGGAATGTAACATGTACAACTATCCACAGACCATTGATAACTGATGGAACTGGGAATTACGACTACGTTAACAGATGGCACCTCACCAATATGCTACACGGCCAACCTGACATTCGCACGTCCCCGTGCGTCCGCCTGCCTTCGTGCGTCCGCCAGCACCAAGAGATTTCCGCACAGAAACACAAAGTCGAGTACACCTCTAGACCCGCTCGTCCATCCCTGACCTCTGGACCCGCTCGTCCATCCCTGACCTCTGGATCCGCTCGTCCATCCCTGACACTGCACTTCATCCAAGGCCACCAGTCAAAGTCATAATAATATCATCTGTCCATTGCGTCAATTATCCACACACTTCAACCAGTTAACGTCATTGTCAACTTCAACATCATCTGGCAAGAGTGTGTCCCTTCAACCAACTCCCACGAGTCTGGCCCGGACAGCACTCTCCACCAGGATAAACTCCGGAGCTCATCTGGGAGGCACCAGTGAATCCCTTCAATCAACACAAACAATGTGTATGACCCGGATTGCACCACCAAAGCCCAGGATAGACAGGAAATCATCTGGGAGGCACTAGTGAATCCCTCCAATCAACACAAACAATGCGTATGACCCGGATTGCACCACCAAAGCCCAGGATAGACAGGAAATCATCTGGGAGGCACTAGTGAATCCCTTCAATCAACACAAACAGTGTGTATGACCCGGATTGCACCACCAAAGCCCAGGATAGACAGGAAATCATCTGGGAGGCACTAGTGAATCCCTTCAATCAACACAAACAATGCGTATGACCCGGATTGCACCACCAAAGCCCAGGATAGACAGGAAATCATCTGGGAGGCACTAGTGAATCCCTTCAATCAACACAAACAATGCGTATGACCCGGATTGCACCACCAAAGCCCAGGATAGACAGGAAATGAAACACATACACTAGAACATTCACTTGTCACTCAGTCAAAAAGGTCACGGTCATTGTCATAGTCATTCTCACCTTGATCTAGACTGACAAGTATGTCCTCTCGACCAACCCAGCTCTCCAGGGTCTGGTCCGGACTATACTAGGTCTGATCAACGTCATTGTCATAGTCATGGTCAAATGTAGTCTGTTTGAGAACGTCGACCCATATAGGCCAGTCCTCCAGTCCTTTCAATCAACTGTCTGTAAGTCTGGCCTGAACGATTACATTCCCACATTGATATTCTTAACTTAGCTCAACATTAATCTCAACTTTATTAACCAAGAAGTCTACCAAAGATCATTGACAAAGAATAATAAACACGGATCCTCTCAAAGAATCATTGCATTGACATACTTCAATCAAAATCATGTCAAATGACTTCATTTTTATCACAAATATCGCAATAGCTTTACCTTCTCAAGTCTCACACATCGACATACTGAATCGCCATAGTCATCGTGCATCCCTACAGGATCGCCCCGACACCATGCATCCAAGTATGCAATTTCCACCAATCACCGTGTATCTACACAAGGATCACACAACACCTGGTTTCCACGAAACCACAAGAATGTAAGCTATTCGGTCACACAGGAATCTCATTATCCCTTTATCTTAACTCTACACAATAGTCATCAATGATTCTTTGTTCACCTCATTGCATTGACATTCATCAACCAAAAATTTTTTTGTTCTTTGTTTTTTTTTTTGTTTCTTTCTTTTCTTTGTTTTAAGGAATATCATTTAAGCCGATACTTGACCTATATTCCCTCTTCCCCTCCAAAAAAAAATAAAAAAAAAAATAAAAAAAAAAAGAAAGAAAGCTAGTGATTCGACCACACAAGAAACTTACTGTCCCATTTATCTCAACTTTACACAATAACAACTAGTCAAACTCCTGAATTCAACATAAATCAACTTCGAATCAAAAACTTGCAATAATTCTTACAAAAATGAAATCTTAACGTGGGCATGAAGTTCTTTATTGTGGGCATGAAGTTCTTTATCGTGGGCATGAAGTTCTAAAGTGGGCATGAATTTCATCCCACTTCTGATGTCGACACCTGTCCTCTGGCCGAGCGTCTAATAAGGGCAATCACACACTATCCCAGAACAGAACATCATTCTCAGCAATCACCTTCTCTCAAAGATAATAACTATCCACAAAGAAGGTACATTGTAATCTTTACATGACAAGCATGGAACCCAATATTTCCATGTCTAACTAGGCAAACCCGGCTAACTACTCTAGCCTAGGCGCAGCCTCCACCATCCCCAAATAGCTGCCCATCTCCACCAAGAGAAGACCCTAAGCAAAACTCCTGTCTAACTCGCTGATGGCCCATCAATAGGCAAAGAGATTCTATTACCAATTAACCAATTCACAAACAGTCATTCCACAACGACTAATTCACTAATCAATCTTTCCGCAACATCACCAATTACACAATCAATCAATCTAGATTCCAAAAGCATTGCAACCACAAAATCACACCGCATCCAAAACCAAGGACTATGGTCCATGACAGCTAACCTAGCAATTATTACGTAGTCTCCTAACCAGCAACTCTCTCCTCTCACTCCCAGCAACGAGAATTGCATAATCACTCCACAACAACAATTCATCACAATTAAATCACTAATCCTACAAATAACCTCAATCCAACCAAATTAATGACCAAACCGCTAAAGACCGCCTGCCACCCCGTCTAACCGAATTCTGAATCCTCGACCATGAACACTAGAATATCTGACCATAGATCCCATCGTTACACAGACACCGAGACTAGTCTCAACGATAAATGCAACCATAGACTACAAACATTAGGGAATGTAACATGTACAACTATCCACAGACCATTGATAACTGATGGAACTGGGAATTACGACTACGTTAACAGATGGCACCTCACCAATATGCTACAAATTTAATACTAGATGACACCACTAGTTTATATTATATATATACTATTCCTTCACTAATTAATCGAAAGGAACTTCGTTCCATCCGGGTGTCCCTTGACAACTCTCAAGTTTTTTTTATTTTATTTCCATTTCTGTCTCTTCTAAAGTTATCGATACCACAACCTGTCGATTTGCTAAGGCTTTGATCTTGTAAATTCGATGTACTGGACTTTCGATTTCATAAGCTGTCGATGTCATGAACGATCGATCTCATATACTTTCGTTATAATTAAAGTTTGTTGTTGTGTATTTCATGTAGTATACCGGACCCAGCTAGAACTTATAGTAAAAACTACGTATTAACAAGTAGGTACTAGCTGATCAGGCGAACTTCGTACCGCCAACTCATCTATATAAATATAAATATTTTTGTATGTATGTTCACCGATTACCTGAAGACGCCTGAACCCATTTGGAAAATTCTTTTTTTTTTTTTGAAAGAACATACTTTCCAGGTAGTCGCATTTATATTTTATCGAAATCGGTCGTGCGGTTTTTAAGAAATCAAGAATAAATTGTATACTTTGTAGTGGCGCGTCGTTCAACCCATCAGCAGGAGCGTATGGCTTGGACCACACATGAAAATCCATGAGTCAGAAAACGCTTCGTTATCAAAAAGCCCTTCGCAAACTAGTGAAATGTGGAGCAGCGAACAAAGCAATTGTTGCATCAATATTTGCTCAGTTGTTTGCTGGTGCATTGTAATGCAATTGGCGATGAGTAAAATAAAACTATACCTAAATAATATAATATTATCATACTAGTACTGGTTATAATAATTGACCTCTCTAGCACACTCCCAACGCTTCAAACAAGCAAAATAATTTAATTAGCTTCTGCGTAAATCGGAACAACGATATGCTTTATTACAAGCTTTTATTTAACTGGCAATGTAAGTATGTATGCTTAGGACAAATTTTACAAGATGAAATAAAACCACTTCCCGGTTTCCGATTGAGCTGAAATTTTCCATGTATGTGTGTAAATCGGATGAAAATACAATATTATTGGGACATGGAGTTGATCTGATGATGGAGCTGAAAGGTGGCTATCGGAACTCTGTAATAAAACGACGTAACTCCATCGAATTTGGGCTCGTTTGATTCGTCTTGACAAGTACTCTGATCGTAGATGATCTCCAGGGTCTGATGATGTAGCCAGCTACTGAAAGCTTGTTTTTTAAAAATATTGGAACGTAGTTCCTTATTGCGCGGTGCGGAAGGGGGCTAGACGGATCGACACTTTTTTGAAACCGACACTTTTTTGAATGCGAATTTGGCTTTGTGTTCGGTATTTTCGCGATACAATATTGGGTCTCCGTAGCCTTGTGGCTTCTGCAGTCGCCTAACAGTTAAAAGTTGATGGTTCGAATCCCAGCTCGACAGACTGAATTTTCCATTTTCAATTTTATTATAAACAATTTCTACATGTGGAACCTTTCCCTAATTTTTTATAACTTAAATAAGTTACGAACCATCGACTTTTAACTGTTAGGCGACTGCAGAAGCCACAAGGCTACGGAGACCCAATATTGTACTGCGAAAATACCGAACACAATGCCAAATTAATTAATCGAAAGGAACTTCGTTCTATCCGGGTGTCCCTTGACACCTCTCAAGTTTTTTTTAATTTATACTTGTATTATAATATAGGTATTACTAGGAGAGGGCGCTCGAGTGCCACTGTTTACATCAGCTGTGTTTTAAAAATTAATATAAAATGAAATATTGAAAAAACATCTCTTGGAAGTGTTTAAAAACGTTGCTATTGGGACGATTCATCACAAAAGTTGTGGACAGTGCTAGAAATTAACTGTGAACTATTAAAAAGTGCAAAATAATCAGTGCTGGGAAACGGTTACAAATACAAAAATTGTGAAAACAAAAATGACCTAAATGAACCCTATAATAACAAATAAATTGCTTTAAAAACTGTTGTTGTTGGGACGATTCATCACAGTGGTTGTAGACAGTGCTAAAAAATTAACTATATTAAAAGTGGAAAATAAATAAGTGCCAAAACGGTTACAAATACAAAGTTGTGGAACAAACTGAGTCAAATAAACTGAGTCAAATAAACCTTATAATTACAAATAAACTGCTTTAAAACTGTTTAGTGAGTGATAAAAAACGTAAAATAAAAATCTTAGTACCTATATTTTTCATCCTAATATAAAAAATCTTCATAATAATAATAAGTATTCAAATTGCAACATCATCATATGAATATTGGTAACCTGCCATCTTTCGCAAAACTGATGAACTTCCTGAGACAGTACGCTGCGTACCCCATCTGGTGTTATTAACGTGAACTACGATACTACATAGGTTGCAATCGATAAAAGTTCACAAATTTCACGTTAGAGGGCAGCACGGGTCTAAAATGGACGAATTAAAATTACTAATTACACAAATGAAGAAAGACATGGATGCTAATTTTTTGTCAATGGAATCAAAATTGTCTCATATGGAAGAGAAAATAACATCAAAAGTAAACGCACATATGACCGAGAAATTCGAAGACCTGAATCGTGACTTGCAGGACTTGCGTTTAAGGATTGATAATCAAGAGAAAAGGCTATACCACCTAGAAAAATCTAGTGTTGAGAGAAATCTTGTTTTCCATGGTGTCTGTGAAAATGAAAAGTCTTATGCCGACCTGCAAAACAACATTCTGACAATTACCTCACAAAAATTGGGCGTACATATCCAGGAGTCAGAAATTCAGTCTTTGAAAAGACTTGGTAAAAAAGAAGGAAAGCCTCGTCCAGTTTCGGTTGTGTTTACAACTTTAGGAACAAAAATTAATATTTTAAAAAATAAAAAACGTCTAACTGGTACAGATATCTATATCACGCATGAGTTTCCCCCATCAATTTTGCAAAAGAGGAGGGAATTAAAAGTAGAGTTGAAGAAGGAGATAGAGAAAGGAAATAACGCGTTTATAAAATATGATAAGTTGGTCATAAAACAAAAATCATCTGACAACACTAATAAGAAGAGACACTTATCGGTTTCCCCGACTCAAACAGGACCTTCCACAACACAGCAAAACATAGACGACTCTAACAGGGCACAAAACAACTGGAAGAATAGCCAAAGTGCTAAAAAACACAGGACAAGTAAAAATACTATGATGGCATATGTTAGACAGAACACTGAGACATGACATACAGAGGCCCCCTCAAATAACACCAAAAATCATAAAACAAAACTTATTCTAACATCACCTTCTCCAAGCCGGCTGGTCCCCGTGGAGGAGTATGACCACCACCCCCCAAAAGATTCAACAACCCCCACTAAACCCACCAATATATTATCTTGGTCAGTTATTTATGTTGCAGCTCTCAATGTACGAACCTTACTTTCAGACAGCCGACTTACAGAGCTACAGATGGCATTGGGAGAATTGAATTGGGATATAATAGGATTGAGTGAAACAAGAAGAGATAGAGAAGCTATTGAAGAATACTCAGAATTCATTTTGTACCATACCTCGGCTTATAAAGGGAGGAACGGCGTTGGGTTCTGTATAAAGCGAGCTCTGAAAAATTATATATTAAGTTTCAAAGCATTTTCCGATAGAGTGGCAACATTAGAAATCCAGACTACGAATAACCAAGTTTTTTCTTTCATTCAAGTCTACGCCCCTACTGAATCTTGTGACAAGGAAGAAATTGAACGCTTTTATACTTCGGTAGAGTCAGCCCTGGATTATGTCGATACTAAGAATTTAATTATATTAGGAGATTTTAATGCGCAAGTAGGAAGAGTGCAAAAGGGTGAAGAGCAAGCATTGGGAAAATTTTCATACGGGAAAAGGAGTACTCGAGGCCAAAAACTGGTAGAGTTTACATTAGAACACAATTTCAAGATAGTGAACAGTATGTTTCAACAAAAACCACATAAAAAATGGACCTGGCAGTCACCAGATGGGAAGTACTCTAATGAAATTGATTATATACTTACCAATCGGGCTAATTTAATTCAAAACTTTGATATCATAAAAAATCTTAATTTTAATACAGACCACAGAATGATAAGATGTAAAATTAAAATAAATGTAAAGAAAAATAGGAAATTCATTAAACCGGTAAAGTATAGTATTAATCTACCAGAAATGTCGATAGAGTCTGGAAAATACTGGGAGGACAGATTCATAGAGTCATTGAAAGAAACGGATGATGTACCAAAACAGTATAATAGCATGTTGGGCAAGATAAACCTTCTATTAAAACAGTTACCGGAACAGAAAAAAATTAAGAATAACTATATAAACGAAGACACAAAGGCTCTCTTTCAGGAACGAAAATTATTATATACAGGAAAAAGAACTAAAGAAATTAAGTTTAAAATAACTCAATTAAGTAAGCAAATAAATAGAAACATTTTACATGAAAAGAAAAAACACCGACAAGAAACGTTTTATAATTTCATATCTAAAACAGGAGCCATACGTAAAGCATATAAGGAACTGAATAATAAGTTAGAATGGGCGGTGAATCTAAAAAATAAGGATGGACATGTATTATCCAAGAGGCCAGACATAATAAATGAAGCAACAGTATTTTATAAAAATCTTTATAAGGAGGATCAGACTAACTCACCCGCAACACTAAACTCTATTTCGTATGTTTCGGATACTCTCGATATACCACCAATAACTTACTCCGAAATCGAATATGCAATAAAAACCCAAAAGAATGGCAAAACTCCCGGAAACGACCAGATCTCTAACGAGATGTTGAAATGTTTTTTAAAGGCTTTGCGTAAACCGCTTCATACTCTATTTAACCGGATTTTACAAGAGGAACTAACGCCAGAGCAGTGGTCTGAATCTATTATAATACTTCTGCATAAAAAGGGCGACAGGGGCGAGTTGGGCAATTATAGGCCAATTAGCCTCATGTCAAACTTATACAAAATATTTGCAAAAGTGCTGCTAAATAGATTGTCAAAGATATTAGATGAACAACAACCCCGCGAACAGGCTGGTTTCAGGAAAAACTTCTCCACGATTGACCATATTCAAGTCGTAACACAGTTGATTGAAAAAGCGAATGAATACGGCATAGAATTATACATATGTTTCATTGACTATACAAAGGCATTTGACTCCATCAATCAAAATACAATATGGCCGTCATTATTGGAACAAGGTGTACATCCAAAGTACATAAAAATAATCCAGAGCGTGTACTCAAAATGCCGGGCAAAAGTACGTTTAGAGAAAGAAGGTGCGGAGTTCACTGTAAGCAGAGGTTTGAGACAAGGCGATCCAACCTCGCCAAAGATCTTTACGGCAGTCCTGGAAGCTATATTTAGGAATCTAGAGTGGGGACGGAAAGGTCTAAGGATCGATGGTGAACGCCTGAGTCATTTGCGCTTCGCAGATGATATTGTCGTGTTCGCCGAAAGCGCATTGGACCTCGGTGACATGGTAACTGAATTGGCAAGGGAGAGTAAGAAAGCGGGCTTATCTCTAAATATATCAAAAACTAAAATCCTAACCAACGGAGATAAGAGAGCCATACAAATAGATGGTGAGAATATAGAGTACGTAAATGACTATGTATACCTCGGTCAGTCGGTCTCTTTCGATAATTGTACTGTCAAGGAAATACAAAGGAGAATTGCTATCGCTTGGAAAAGATATTGGAGCTTTAAAGAGGTTATGAAGAGCAAAGATATTAACGTAAGAATAAAAAAGAAACTTTACGAGATGGCTATTATGCCATGTTTGACGTACGGGTGTCAAACATGGTCATTGAGAAAGGAAGAGGAAGAGAAACTTGCTATCTGCCAAAGAAAGATGGAACGTAGCATGTTGGGTTTAAGGCTCAAAGATAAGATAAGTAATAGAACGATTCGTAAGAAGACCAATCTAATAGATATAAGGAAAAGAGTTAGAAGTTTGAAGTGGAAATGGGCTGGACATGTTTGCAGGTTAGATAATACAAGGTGGACTAAAAAGATAACGGAGTGGATTCCAAGAAATAGAAAAAGGAAAAGAGGACGACTAAGAAAGAGGTGGCGAGATATCTTCCAGGAGAGATGTGGTCCGGACTGGATGCGACAAGCTCGCGACCGAAAGCTTTGGAAGGATTTGGGGGAGGCCTACGCCATAGAGGCGACTTTTACGTGACTTTATGTTTGAATGTTTAATTTAAATTTGAGTAATAAGTAACTTTAATATACTTGTGACATTTCATTTTAATAATTCTTTCGACATTTATATTAATTGTTCTTATTTAAAAAAAAAAAAAAATGTATTAACTATAAATAATGAATGAAATGTGTTAATTTGGATTGTAAACGTAATAGGAATAAAGGCTTTTTTATTTATTTATTATTACTAGGCGTACTTCTATGTCGCAAACCGATTGTAGGTGACGCGGACGGTGGAAAAGGCGGGTGGAGGTGTCGCTTCTTGACGTAGAAATTATTTTTCATCAGCCGACTGACGGCCACTTCTGGACGAAGTTCTCTTGCATGGACTTTTGCAAGACTTAATAGGCAGAGGTCTGCTACAGATCTGAATGCTCAGTCCGAGTTTTAATTCCTTTGATCATAATAGTCATGAAACGATGACATTAGCATCAAAGTCAAATGAACCGTAATAGTATAGATTTAAAGTCACAAATTCAGTACAGACGATTTTAATTTGGAGCGTTTTCGTATACGTAAACGTATAAGAATACATACACGAAATTGAGCTCTAATTCATTTTACTGTGATGCTAATATCATCATTTCCTATTACGATCAAACGAATTAAAACTCGGACAAAGCATACTGAACGTAATAGATTTATAGTAGTACCAAAGTAGTACTAATTATATGTAAGTACTATGTACTAAGTATGATGAGTAATGAATATAGTATTTTGTACAGTTAATGACTCTACTGTACAAAATACAGTTGTATTTTGTAAAGTAGAGTCATTGTCTGGAAATAAGATCAAACAAGTGGCAGACAGTAACTGGTGATTCAAATTTTATTTCGACGTAGTTAAAAATCATTAAATATAAAGTTATTTTTAATTCTTACTTACTAGTTTTGTCCGCAAAGTCGTACTTGAGATTTTAGCAAATATTATTTTCACCCGACTACGCGATGCAAAGGAGTGGTAATGTGTTTATCAGTCTATGTATGCGCGAGTGTCAACAAGAACATGAAAATTTGACAAATTCAAAATGCCGGATTTTGGACGCCATAATGTGGGGTTAAAAATTTTTTTCTTCATATCCTTTTGAGTGGGGTATCATATTAAAGGGTTTGAAAAGGTGATTAAGAAAATATACTTATTTTTCATTTTTTGGAGTTTACTCCTTAAGAATCGATTTTAGGCGCCCGGTATGAGAAAAATCCGAGCAGTAAAATCAATTTATCAATGACCTCGTTACGTTTTTCTGTTACGTTTTTCACAACGTTGAAATTTCTACCCTAACGTTGAGTAAATAAGGTTGGTTTTCGTGCGAAAGTCGGTCGGGGCGCGCTCGGACCCGAGTCGCGCGCATAGAGAAGGATATAGCGTCGCGCGTAAACTCCAGTCGTGCGTCGGAGCTGACACACACTTTTTTATAGCTGTTGGGTATTTTATTTTATTTTAATATTTTGCCTCTTAGGGTTCCGATAGGATCACTTCGTTGTGTGTCTGTATGTCCGTGTGTCAAGGCTGTTTTTCTCAGAAACAGCTTGAGGATGATTCTGAATACAATCAATGAAAAGTTACAGCTTATCAAAGCGTATTTTCATGGACAATTTCCAGTGACGTTTTTGCCATTAATTTAAAACTAGACTTATTATAATTATGTCATGTTATTTTAATATATAAAATAATTTAAACGAAGTGACTATTTGTACGGGTACTGGACGAATAAATTATATTTATTCGTACAGTTATTCAATTTTTTTTTTAAATTAAGAATGAATTGGATGATTAGCTTGTTTTTTATTTGTACGGGTACGGGTATCTATTGGTTTGAAATGAAAAATTAATTTGGAGGGGTTTCTAAGCTTCCTCTACTCCTTTTCCCCTCTCCCACTATTTTTTTACTTTCACTCCTTCACTAAGCGAATTTTGGCAAGACTAACCTAAAAAAATTACAATATTAAAAAATATATATTTCGAAAACTATCAGGATTCGACGGATTTCCTTTGCAGGGGGGGTCACCCCCCTCCCCCCTCCGTTGCGTCACCTAAACTAAAGTTTAACCAGTCTGTTTATCATGTTATAAGATAAACATAACCTCAAATTGTGTGAGTTGAAAATAATTTTTTTTTTGAAAAATTATACATTTCCTCGCAAAAAAAGGGTACCAGTGGAGTGGGGGGGCCCTCCCCCTCCCCTCCCCCAAATTCAGGTAGCACGATTCAAATATTTGACCAAAATTATTCGTCCGACTTCTGTACGAATAATAATAAATTGTATGTCCAGTACCCGTATTAATAATTATAAATTGTTCGTACAGTACCCGTATTAATAGACTCACTCTAATTTTAAAATATATAATAATAATTATTATAGCTTTGACTATTGGGTTGAATAGTCAAAGTATTATAGTGATGGGCAACCACGCATTTGGCTGTTTATTTAAATCTCATTTAGTGACGTCAAATTAGAAAGTCCCAGTATGATAAACGTAATATTTGGATTATTTGTTTTCAAGATCCCCGAAAATATTAAAATAATTGAAGCCTTGAAGAGTGACATCTTAATTTTATTCCCGGAAAACAGAACACTCCCGCGGGATTTTTAAAATCCCCCCACGCGGGTGAAGTCGCGGGCATCAGCTATGGGCAAGTGCTGTACCTATGGACGCTTGTACCTGTGGACACAATTGATTTCCTCGAAACTAGCAACCGTAAAATTCTAATTTGAACGCGACCGTAAAAGTTTGTGTATGGTTGACAGTTTGCGTTGAAATTAGAATTTTAGGGTTGCTAGTTTCGACAGAATCGATTGTGTCCACAGGTACAAGCGTCCATAGGTACAGCACTTGCCCCTACCTATAATATAAGACGCGCGCAGAAAGTTTGTCGATGAATACCCCTCCCGCTTCCACCGACCGCGACCCGCGCTCGCCTAGTTACCGTACTAGAACCATCGACAGGTGACCACCGTGACGTCATGACTCATCGGCAAACTTTTCGCACGGCGAATATCTTCTAAATAAATAGGCAGTGTCAAACAAAGCAAGTGGGAACATGTGACGGCCGCGTGTACCCACCTAATAACATGTCGCAGATTGAGCGTTTCAGGGATTAATTTCACACTCTGAGTCAACGCGGTGACTCACACGGTTTAACTGTGTTCACTCTATTTTAAACTCGGGCGAAGCTAACGTGTGTTGTCCATTTTCTGTCATGTTAAGAATAACTAGCTTTTGCTCACAGCTTTTGCCGCTTGTCACAAGTTTCATCATCATTAGCAGCCCGTCAACGGCACCTCAGAGCGCAGGTCTCCTCTCAGAGAAGTGTTTATTTTTTTATTTTTTTATTGGAACGTAGTTCCTTATCGCGCGGTACGGAAGGGGGCTAGACGGAAAAAATTAAGGAACCGACACTCGACACATTTTTGAAACCGACACTTCTTTGTTGAATGTGAATTTCGCATTGTGTTCGTTATTTTCGCGATACCACACGGCGTCTGCGTGGCCTAGTGGCTAAGGCAGTCGCCTAAAAATTCAACGTCGATGGTTCGAATCCCAGCTCGACAGACTGAATTTTCTATTTTCAATTTTATTTTAAATAATTTCTAAATGTGGAATTTTTCCCTAATTTTTTTATTATATAAATTGGATAACGCCATCTGTGAAAAAACAGTAACTCCACCAGAGTAACTCTTTGGTTTTGTAACAGTGCAATAGAAATAAACTAAAAATAATTCATCGTAGTTAACCAATTTAATACTAGATGACACCACTAGTTTATTACAATTCCTTCACTAAAATTAATTGAAAGGTACTACGTTCCATCCGAGTGTCCCTTGACACGTCTCAAGTTTTTTTTTAATTTAATTAGAACGGACATTGTCCAATAACAATTTTTTTTTAAATTACAATCTTATTTGGCGTTATTTATTAACTAAAATTAATAGCAATGTACAACACCCGCAAGGAAAATCATCGTAACTCACTTTTTAGCAATTTCGAGTTAAAATCACATTCATAATAAATAAAAGATGCTTTTTTAATACAGTTGCTCAAAAAGTGGCGTATTGCAGGGACGTATAGCGTTCTGGATGTGAGCTATTACACACTCGTGCTTTTTTTTACCTTTCCCGAACTCGTGCGTTCTCTTTCCCAACTGTCAAAATAAAGTCTATTAAAAAGAAAAACCAACCATGAAGTTTTTACTAAAAAAATTCATAGAAGTTTTTATAATTCATGCAAATACGTATATTTCTAAAAAGAACCTACTAATTTGTTTCAATATCAGATTTAATGATTTGATTGAATGAGTTTGGTTAGGTTTCATTTCATTTCATCTCATTAAATTTCATTTTCATTTCATATCAACAAAAAAATTCTACTGAAGACTTGGCTGTATGGGCATAGCCCTTTGCCTACCAGAATGGGTGAAGAAAAAAAAAACTCTGCTTATATTCTACGGTTGGCGCCATTTTTCAGAAATTTTCTTTGCGAGTTTAGTTGTTTGTTGCACAAAATGAGTAATTTCGACCCTAGTTTTTTTGAATTAACACCACCGGAACTCAGTATAATTGCATAAAATGCTTCGGAAAACATTTTACCGGAAAAGTCAAAAAGTCGCTACATATCTACATACGACGAATTTATTGCGTGGAGAGAAGAGAAAAAAGCAAATAGTTTTTCAGAAAATGTTATGTTGGCATACTTCTCCGAACTCGCAGCAAAATTAAAACCTTCTACGTTATGGTCGAGGTTTTCGATGATAAAAAGTATGCTGAAAATAAGGAACAACGTGGATATAAGTGAATACATCTACCTTCGTTGATAGTGATAATTCATCAGATCCAACTCCATCAACTAGCAAACGCCATTGTATGACAAATATACATGAACGATCATACGAAATTAATAATAGTTTGTCTCAAACAGTAAATATGCAACCTAAAACTTCCCCAGTTAGTATAAAAAACTGTACCACTTTCAATGTATGTATATGTGAATTATAACTTTTATAAGAAACTAGTATTTCGCTCGGTGCGCGAGCTGCTAAAGCAGCTCGCGGGAAGTGTTTTACTAAAAGTAAGGCGCGTGGGTGCGCGGCCCGCTAAAGCGGACCGCGATTGTTCGGCTTTATTTATTTCGCTCGGTGCGCGAGCTGCTAAAGCAGTTCGCGGGAAGTTTTATTACTACAAGTAGGGCGCGTGGGTGCGCGGCCCGCTAAAGCGGACCGCGATTTTTTTACTCATCAAGTAGCCCTTCGGATTCTGGTCATCTTTTGCCAAAAAATTTGTTCGAGCACACCCCACCTATCTGTAATAACCTGGCCGTGCTCCTCATTCACAAAAGAAAAAGAAAAAAAAAAGAAAAAAAATGAAAAAAAAGAAAAAAAAAACAAATGTAAAATGAAAAAAAATAAAAAGAAAAAAAGCCCTATGAACCTATCAAAACCAATGTCTTGCATAGTTCCCAACTTCTAGTCCCTTCAATATTCCCCATACATTTAGTATGGAAAAAAAAAGTCCGCCATCTTGAATTTTTTTCCTACTCACCAGGTAGACCTCCGGGTTTCGATCATCTTTTGTCGAGAAACCGCTCCTCCATCTTTTATAGTCTCCGAGAGAGAGACGGACAAAATTTGCCGCCATTTTTTTTCCGCCATTTTGGAATTTTTTTTCAACTCACTGGCAACTGCTCGAGATTTCGAATGACATTTGGTCGAGAACCCTCCACCTATCTACTATACCCTGGCCGTGCCCCTCGCCCGTCTCCGAACTCCTCACTCATCAGCTCTCGCCACCTTTCTCCGAGTCACATTCTTTGAGCTCTATACGACACCATGGGTGAAAAAAATTTTTTTCATACAAAATTTTACAGGAGAGGGGTCTGAAATTTGAGACGTCACAGCTCGGCCGCCATCTAGTTTTTTTAATTTTTTTCACTTTTTCTGTTAATCGTTTACTAATTTCTACAATAATTCAAAATTTCAAAGAAATCGGTTGGAAAACAAAAGAGTTGCAAGATTCACGTCGGCCGCCATCTTGTTTTTCCGAAATGTCATAATTTTCCCCAACTCGAATCCCCCACCTGGACATATCTCCCCTACATCATTATATCGATTTCCGTCTCCTTCTAGGAGAACAACCCTGTCAATGAGTGAGTGAGTGAGTGAGTGAGTGTGTCAGTCAGTGGTAATCGAGCTATATATTTATAAGAAATAAATGTTAAGTTAGTTGAGTTTATTGTGTTTTTATTATTTTATTAAATTGCTTCATTTTTTCGCAACTGTATTAAAAATAGTCGTTCAGTACACGTGCGGAACCGTCATTGCAACTCGTTCCGACTGTCAATCCTCGCCTTCGGCTGCGCCTCGGCTCGGGTAGACATTTGTCGGAACTCTTTGCAATGACAGCCTTTCCGCACTTGTAATGAAATATACTATTTTGCGCTCAACGAAAAATGAGATAAGTAACTGCTATGTTTTTCCTTGCAGGTGTCGTAATATTATGTTTAAACGCTGTTGATTACCTATAAATAAATAAAATAAAATGAAGTAAATAGTTGGATAGGATAGTACGTGGCATGTCTAAATCGTAGGGAATCTTTTGACATCACACAAGTAAAAAGCAAGCAACATACAAGTGAAATATTTTTAAAAACAAGCTTTGTTAGCTGGCTGCATCATCAGACCCTGGATATCATCTAGGACCAGAGTACTTGTCAAGACGAATCAAACGAGCCCAAATTCGATGGGGTTACGTCGTTTTATTACAGAGTTCCGATAGCCATCTTCCAGCTCCATCATCAGACCAGCGCAATATTGCAATAATATTGCATTGTCATCCGATTTACACATACATGCAAATTTCAGCTCAATCGGAAAACGGGAAGTGTATCTAATGTATCTAGCAAGATTTGACCTAAACATATATACATACATTGTTAGTACATTGCACCCGTGCGAAGCCGGGGCGGCTCGCTAGTTGGATGATAGTATCTAAGAATAATTTGCGTCACCTTCATAACTCCTCAGCCGTCCCCTTCTCTCATTACCGTTCCCACTTTAAAGAGATAGCGAAAAATACCCCTAGAACGACTTCAACTTTTCTAAATCCACTAATTACTATTTTTAATTCCATTGAACGGTTGAAAACACGCTAAGAGATTGCGGATTTCCATTCCTACGTACTTTCTACCCTCGCTCACATTGATATGCAAAAACTAAGTTGTGTGCACCCTACTGTACCTACTGCTGATATTTTGAAACCCCTAGTCAGTAACATCTTGCAGTTTCAATGGAATGGTAATGTTGGGTTACAATTTCCTCCACATCGAACTATAATGTTTAGAAGCGCAATAGTCGACGCGGTGATAAGCCATTTTTACACTAGCGGCACGCTATGATGGCCGGTTTGACACATTACAATAGTGATGTGGAAACGACTGGTTTTGCTCGTTTTCTCTTTTTTGGTGTGTGAATCTCTGCACATCACTATCGTCAATAAAGTAATACAATTATTTCCTTCAAAGTCGTTATCAATTAATACGGAACTTCATGAGCGGACAAACGTCAACCGGCCATCATAGCGTGCCGCTAGTATAGTAAGCCTTTAAAGGCCGACTACGCTCTTACGCAGTATCGTTGCGTTACTACGACGAGCTCGCAGAAAATTATTAAAACATGACGTACTGAGCTCTGAAAGGGTGTCATAATTCATCACAATACTTAATCATCAAAAACGTAATTATGAGTGCCAGTACATGAAAATAACTACATGACACTCACACGTTCATTGGTTGTTTTGACCCTACGTTTGCGGAACTTTGTAAGAAACTTATCTGTTCTAAGTATTTTAGTTCGATAGTCCTCTAGAATGATTTTCAATCACGGCGACCAAATCTAACAGAGACTGCTGGGAGCAACTAAAAACTATCAGCTCAAGATTGTGTTTTGTGGCGATCTTTGCTAGAGATATATATTATCCTGATTGATAGATATTATAAATGCAAAAGCGAGTTTGTTTGTTAATTTGTCCTTCAATCACGATATACGAAAGCTATCGATGTGATTTTTTGCATGGGTTTAGTTTATCCCGGAAAATCAAAGAGCTCTTGCGGGACTTTAAAAACTCTATCCACGCGGTTGAAGTCGCGGCCACGGGCCATCAGCTAGTATATAATATTATTAATAGATTAATCCATCAGTCGACGTCTTTCAGCTAGCGACGACCATGTCTTGTCTTTAGATTATTTATATCAAAGACCGTTTCATAAAGTTTTTCTTGCGCTATTTCTATGTAAGGATCACATCTTCGTCTGAATGCAAACATAAAGCCACACGTCTAGAAGCAGACTTCTAGGGACGAGAACCTTTCTTTTAATATACTTTCAAAATCAAAATATTGAATGAATAAAAACAGATTACATGAATTGAAATGAATTTGTAAATGCTTCGCTTCTATTGGGTGTCCCAATACCCCTCGTTATTATATTATTCTAATTCTGTCTAAAGTTTTGCTTTGTGAGAGGTTTTCGTAAGCGTTCAAGCAAAGCTATACGACGAGTGACGTTACGTAGAAACTGATTAGAGGTAGCATGCACTGAATAAATATACGATACCTCATAGAAGAATTCGCGCTTTTTATATTCCTTCTACCTACATAACATCATACAATATCAGATGTGATCAAAAACTATTTTTCTTAAAAAAAACTATACCAAACAATAAAAACATAAAATATTATACAAACTCACAATTAGTGACCTTAAATATACAATTTAAATCGCTTTTAAACTTTCTCTAATTTGATTGAATTCATTATCATCCCATCAACAGCTCACTACTGAGCGCAAGTCTCCTCTCAGAGAAGGATTGTAGGCCATTGTCCACCACGCTGGCCCAATGCGAAATGGCAATTGCGAATTTGATGGAATACAAACTCTATAAGTAATATATTTTACTTGGACCTACTGGTCTTGTATTTTGGCTGAGGGTTACGTTGCATTTATAACTTCTCCTCATAGAGATGACACGTGTGACTTTATGGAGCTCTATAGCACCAGTACCTATTCCTTTTTGTCCACCAGCTTTCATGAAATCTTATACTTTCAGAATATTAGAATTAGCTTTGCCAAGCAATGCATAAACTAGTTAATTAAAAGTAGGCTCTTCATAAATTCATACTAATTACTTTAATTAGTGCTTTATTTTTTCTACTAACTACGTTTAAAAAAATTTACTAGCTAAAACCCATGAATTCGTACGCGTGGGTGTAATATTTATAAAATTTTTCTTCGTAGAAATTTCACCACCCCTTTTTAACCTTTTCAGGGGTGGTATGGTGTCTGTTTTGAGGCTTGGTTGTGGCTAGTTACCACCCTACCGCCCAAGATGTGCCGCCAAGTGATCTAGCATCCTGGTACGATGGCGTGAAGAAACAGATTAAAAAACAGTTCATCAATTACTCTCGATATAAAAAAAAACCGGCCAAGTGTGAGTCGGACTCGCGCACCGAGGGTTCCGTACTCCAAAAGTAAAAGTAAAACGATAATATTATATTAATTTGCTTATTTATCGTAAAAAAAAACTATGCTAGTTAGAGCGTTGGTTTTATTTTTCCTGTAAAATATACATAAATCTCTCGACATTTTGGCCGATTAATCTAAAACTATTATATATAGAAATAAATAAAAAACTGTTTTAGAATGCACAAGTAAAGGCCTTTCATATGATACCCCACTCGGTATAGTTATCTTAATTTGAAATTTCAAACCCCCGATTTTCCCCCTTTTTTAATCAAACTAAAATAATTTTCGCGTTGCTTTTATTTTTCCTGTAAAATATACATAAACCTCTATTGATCATAATTATTTCAGATTTTTCTATTGGTAAACTTCGGAGATAAGGGGGGGGGGGGAACGGTATTTTTTTCGACATTTTGGCCGATTACTCAAAAACTATTATATATAGAAATAAATAAAAAACTGTTTTAGAATGCACAAGTAAAGGCTTTTCATATGATATCCCACTCGGTATAGTTATTTTACTTTGAAATTTCAAACCCCCGATTTTCCCCCTTTTTTAATAAAACTAAAAATAATTTTCGATTTTTCTTTATTCCAATGATGTTGGGCCACTATTATACACAACTATGCCAAATTTCATGTCGATAGCTTTAATAGTTACTGAAATAATCGACTGTGACAGACGGACGGAGAAAGTCTCACCATAAGGGTTCCATTTTTACCATTTTGGTACGGAACCCTAAAAACCCCTTCTTATAGTGATGCACTGACGGATCATTTCCTACGTTCGAATCTCTAGGTCCAATAGTCTATTATCTATTAGTCTTGGTACTGTTTCGTATAGGTGTAGAACTGTCGATATAAATAATTGAATATAATTTTCTTTTTAATCTCCATAAGCCAAAGCAACAGCCAAACCAGACAAACTTTTTATTATACATTCCATTCAATTAAATAATTAGATATAAAAATATTTTTAAAAAACCGACACAAACACCCTTGCCACTGCGAATTATATAATTTATTGATGATTTTTTTAAACCGCTTGACCGATTTCGATAAAATTTAAATGGGACCACCTGGGAAGTATACCCTTTCAAACAAAAAAAAAGAATTTTCCAAATCGGTTCAGGCGTCTTCGCGTAATCGGTGAACATACATAAAAAAAAAGATTCCGATGAATTGAGAACCTCCTCCTTTTTGAAGTCGGTTAAAAACCCTCCTTAGTGGTTCACTCACGGATAATTTCTACTTTCGAATCTCTAGCTCCAATAGTCTGCTATCATTCGGTCATGGTACTGTTTCGTTAGAAAATAGTTCAACAAACTCGATATAAAAACACCCTCCAGTGGTTCACTCACGGAACATTTTCTACTTTCGAATCTCTAGCTCCAATAGTCTGCTATCATTCAGTCTTGGTACTGTTTGGTGTAGGTGTAGAAAACAGTTCACAAACTCTCGATATAAAATCGAGAGCCATCCATTGGCGCTATTTGAAGTCCATTCGCTTTTCTATCTGTTTCAATTCCCTCATTAAGCACAATAAGAGTTTCACTATCAATTTCGACTTGCGATCCGCCTTGACAAACTTATGCTTTCACCTGGCTTGTCTCTTATTACCTGTGACATAAGGTTCAGATTGTAGGCGGTTGGTGACAAAAAATTTGGCAAAGCGTAGAGGCTGTCCATTCATTGTGGAGAGCATGGATTGATGGGCGGAGCTGGCAAAGGTACGTGGTTCACCACAAAGCTAGAGCCGTTTAGTGTATACGATTATTTCTGTTATTATAAAAAAATAACACATTGGTAAACATAATCACTGTTGCACTAAGCTATAGAATGTTGCATAGAATTTAGAAATGTGTGACAGAGACGACGCTCTACGAAGGCAAGGTTGACTGTTTATCTTTTTAGGGTTCGATATTGAGTATTATTTATTGCTGGGAACAGTAGCTTATCTGTTAATTTATTTTTATTAAACCGAAAGCTTCGCAGTGCAAAAATAAAGAGTTAGTACAGGGAAGACGATAAATTTTATTTTCATCTCTTCTTCTTTTATCTTTTATATTTTATCTTTTTCTAATAAAATAGTGTAATTAGTAGTAGTGCTAGTAAAGTGTGTACTGTGCAAGTTTATTGATTTGTTGGTTTGTCCATTCAGTCACACCATGACAGAGCTACGGATCCGATGCAAATTTTGCATGGATGTAGTTTAGATTATGGAAAGTGCCATATGATAGTTTGTATCGCGAAAAATCAAAGAATTCCCATGGGATTTTTAAAAACTAAGTCCACGTGGACCAAAGTTGCGGACATCAGCTGATTGCCTGAACTACTAGCTACTACACAAACTACTATCGAGTAAAAAACTGTACAAGACAATACAGGAGCAAATGGTTATGATGCTATGACATGGTGGCGGTGGTCTTAATCCAATAAAATCGATTCGTTTCTTGTTAAAAAAAGTGCTTCCTAGTCGTCATCGTGTCGACATCGTATCGTGAGGTGTAAAGGTCGCGCAAGTTAGCACAGCTCAAAGGTGAAGTACAGTTGATATATGGGGCGCACTCCAAGAGTGGAGTGAGGCGATGCTTACAGACTACAGACTCAGATCTTATCTCCTCACTAATACGATGCGTTTGTTTGAGAAATTAGGCGATCAAACAAAATTTTTGATCGGGAATAACAATAGAGCCTAGGGTCGCTTCTGAATAGAATAGAATAGTAATGTTTTTTATTCAAATAAACATTTTTGCAAGTGCTTTTGAATCGTCGATGAGTCTACCACTGGTTCCGAATGCCCTTCCTGCCGAGAAGAACAAGCAAGAAACTCGGCGGTTGCTCTTTTCAAAACAAGTTTACAATACAATAGATTACTATGCTATTTATGGAGTGTTTCCACAATAAGGGGAAGTTCCACAAAAGCATACCTAATTATAATTCAACTTATCACGAGCATGACGCATGACCCAGCCATTGCTTCGCTCAACCATATTTGAGGGAACGTAACAACCCGCATGACACGATACCACCACAGAAATGTTTAAAGAGAGCGTGACATACTTAGTATACCAGGTACTATAGTGACATACTAAGTATACTACTATACTAAATTGGCTATACTTCTGTGTATAGCCAATTTTAACCGACTACGGCCAAGCAAAAAGGAAGGGTAATGATTTTAGCAGTATAATGTACTATGTTTGTATTTAATAGGTCACATTCCTCCACGCTGGTCAAGTGCGGATTGCCAGACTTCACACACCTTTTAGAATCGGTGATAGCCTTCTTTTCAGATTTTTTTCCAGGTTAAGACTTCAACTTCCTTTTCACGTGTTAACTCTTTTAAGCAATTAAATATGACGCTTAGGGTTAGTAAAAGAAAAAAAGTGAGCAAACCTGCACGCCTGAGAGCTCTCCACAATGTTCTCAAACGTGTGTTAAGTCTGCCAATCTTTTTTTTTTCATTCGATGATTGTCCTTGACTGCAATGTCATCTGATGGTAAGTGACGATGCAGTCTAAGATGGTAGCGGGATAACTTGAAAGGGGTATGGCATGAACATTCAACCCATACCCCTGATTGGTAGCTATACGCCATCGTGCTGGAACGGTAAATCGCTTGGCGGCACGTCTTTGAGGGTAGGGTGGTAACTAGCCACGGCCAAAGCCTCCTATCACACAGAACTTGGCCAGAACTTGAACTACGGACTTACTGTGGAAAGTAGTCGGAAGATGAAGAATTGAGATGAATTAATGAATGTAGCAATGAGTCGTCAGCAGAAGTGTATAACACCTAAGAAATTATTTGGAAATGGGCGGGGCACATAGTTCGAAGAGCTGATGGTCGTTGGGGTCCCAACGTGCTGGAGTGGCGACCCCGCACCGGGAAGCGCAGTGTTGGCAGACCCTCCACCAGGTGGACCGACGACATCAAACCAGTCGCAGGGAGCCGCTGGATGCAGGTGGCGCAAGATCGAGGCCTGTGGAAGTCCATGCAAGAGACCTTTTTCCAGCAGTGGACATCTATCAGTTGAAGAAGAAGAAGAAGAAGAAGAAGAATGAATGAAGTCGTAAAACCAAAAGCATGAAGAACTATTTTAACCACTGACTGCATGTTGATATTATATTAATTCAAAAGTTAGGTTAGTGAAGCTTCGTCCATCTATATGCAAAATTGCAAATGAAGTCTTGCTTCTTTATTAAATTTATTCGGAATTTGCTGAAATTATTCATAGGTACTTAGCGAACTAGTTTTCTACGTTATTCCTAGGGTCCACTTTGTATTGAAACTAATTTAAGTAAACACAAGTTTGTTTTAAATAAATGATTAGCTACTGACTTTCTTTCAGTCTTCCAATCAAATTCTAATTATTTATTTCATGTAGGCCAACCTGTGGCTCTTATCATACGTCATGAATCTACCACCGGTTAGGAAAGCGGATTCTGCTGAGAAGAGCCGGCAAGAAACTCAGCAGTTGCTCTTTTCAAAATAATCATTTTACAATATTATACAGCTATTACATTGTAATAAGTTTTTTATACTAATCTTACTACTAATCCTACTAATATTATAAATGTGAAAGTTTGTGAGGATGTATGGATGGTTGGATGGATGGATGTTTGGATGGATGTTTGTTACTCTATATCTCCACAACGAATAAACGGATTTGGCTGAAATTTGAAATGGAGACAGCATACCTAGGATTAACACAAAGGCTACTTTTTATCCCGGAAAATTACAGAGTTCCCGCGGGAATCAAAAAACCTTAATCCACGCGGACAAAGTCGCGGGTATCATCTAGTATCATAAATGCGAAAGTTTGTGAGAATTTATGGATGGATGGATGTTTTTTACTCCCTCACGCCACAACGAATGAACCGATTTGGCCCTTTGGAATGGAGATAGCTCATTTACAGGATTAACACATAGGTCTTCATTTTCTTGCGGAAAATTAGAGTTCCCGCAGGCATCAAAAACACCTTAATCCACGCGGATGAAGTTGAGGGCATCATCTAGTCAATAATAATTATTTTATTCTTTGGCCTGTTCGGCTTCGGGCGTGGCTAAATACTATCTTAACCGGAAAAGGCGGACCGCTAAGTGATTTAGCGTTCCGGTGCCATGCCAAGTAGAAACCGATTGGGGTAAGGATTTGATAAATAACTGTCCTACCATACCTAGTCCTACCATACCTATGTCTATGTTTTTTCTGTACGTCTCTATGGTGTAGAAGCTTGGACGCTGACAGAAGTTATGTCTAGAAAACTGGAAGCGTTCGAGATGTGGGTGTTCAGACGTATGCTAAGAATTTCTTGGAGAGACCGTGTACGAAACAGCACTGTGCTACAATGAATGGGGAAGGTCACAGAGATACTAACAACCATAAAAAGGAGGAAATTAGAATACTTTGGGCACGTGGACTCTGCACTCGAAATTATCGACGAGTATATTTACCTGGGACACACAGTCCAGCTAGGTAGGTCCAATTTCGAGAAAGAGATCAACCGCCGAATCCAACTCGGCTGGGCAGCGTTCGGGAAGCTCCGAGATGTCTTTTCGTCCAAAATTCCTCAGTGCCTGAAGACTAAAGTCTTCGAACAGTGCGTGTTGCCAGTGATGACTTACGGATCCGAGACATGGTCGCTAACTAAGGGCCTCATAAGTAGGCTCAGGACCGCTCAGCGGGCGATGGAGAGAGCTATGCTCGGAGTGTCCATGCGGGATCGAATCAGAAATGAGGAGATCCGTAGGAGAACCAGAGTCACCGACATAGCTAAGCGAGTCACGATACTGAAGTGGAAATGGGCGGGGCACATAGTTCGAAGAGCTGATGGTCGTTGGGGTCCCAAGGTGCTGGAGTGGCGACCCCGCACCGGGAAGCGCAGTGTTGGCAGACCCCCCACCAGGTGGACCGACGACATCAAACGAGTCGCAGGGAGCCGCTGGATTCAGGCGGCGCAAGACCGAGGCCTGTGGAAGTCCATGCAAGAGACCTTTGTCCAGCAGTGGACGTCTATCGGTTGATAAAGAAGAAGAAGAAGAAGGGCACGTGATGCGTAACACCAAGAAATATGAACTCCTTCAACTTATCATGCAGGGGAAAGTGGCAGGCAGAAGGAGGCTTGGCTGCAGAAGGATATCTTGGCTTAAAAACTTGCGCCAGTGGTTCGGAAAGAGCACAAAATCACTATTTAGAGCAGCGGTCTCAAAAGTTGAAATCGCCCTAATGATTGCCGACCTTCGCAAGGAGACGGCACGTTAAGAAGAAGAAGACCATACCTAATCTATGGCAAAAATTGAGACTCCAGGACGAGTGCAAATCTTTGCCGGTAGGGTGGCAACATAACTGCCCATCATACGAGCCCAGTTTGTTATCATCATCATCATCATCAGCAACCCATTAACGTTTCAGTACTGAGCGCAGATCTCCTTTCAAAGAAGGTTATAGACCATAGTCCTCCATGTAGGCCCAATGCGAAATGGTAGACTTAATCACACCTTTGAGAACATTATGGAGAACTCTCAGTCGTGCATGTTTCCTGTTTGCTTCACCGTTCAAGCATGTGATATTTAATTGCTTAAACGTAAATTACTCCTAAGCCTGCCTTACACCAAACTGCTTAATCATGTTTAGTTATATTTTGTAATTCTGTCCTTCTCATGTCAACTCTGAAATAGTATTGTCGAAAAGTGACAGCATTACAAAATTTAACTAAACATTACTAAGCAGTTTGATGCAAGTCGGCTTATAAGTCAGAGGTACCTGGCGCGGATCGAACCTGCGACCCCCCGAACAGGAGACCACAGTCCTAACCACTACATTGGCTATCACTGCTTATTGTCGCAAGTAATTTATTAAACCCTTTATTCTAGAATATCTAGATTTCTCATTACCCGTTTACCTTTACAACTGAACAAGTGATAAAATATAAATGAAGCACTTAACTTAATGAGCATAACCTAAGGCATTTTGTGCTATTCTAACTGGATTCCAAGAAGTAAGTAATTTGCTTCATTCCGACGAACTTAAGGTATGGACAAGCAGTATTCACCGCTGGTTTTATAACATATTACATTGAAGTAACTGTCTGCATTTTGTGTTTTTAAAAGAACAGCAGCTGATTTTCTTCTCAGCAGCTTCCGTTTTTCGATACGATTGAAAACTCTTCCATTTAAGTCTTTATAGCCTACTCGTATGTATTTTTCTTTGAATACACTTTAAATAATAATCTATATCCGCAATGACGGTAAAACATTTTTTTATTGCTTAAGCTTTTATTTATTGTATGTATGTATGTTTAGGTTAAATCTTGTAAGATTAATTACGAGTAGAACCACTTCCCGGTTTCCGATTGAGATGAAATTTTGCATGTATTATTGTATATCGGATGACAATGCAATATTATTTTGACAAAGAGCTGGAAGATGGCTATCGGAACTCTGTAATAAAACGACATAAAATGAATTTGGGCTTGCTTGATTCGTCTTGACAAGTACTCTGTTCCTAAATGATGAAGCCGGAAGGTGTTTTGGCAACTCTGTAATAAAACGGCGTAACCCCGTTTCATAAAAATAAAAATTAAGTGGCACTCGGGGACTGCCGCGGTAAAGCTATTGCATATAATTTTTTATCAACTTATGCAATTATAATATTTATGCAATATTTGTTTTGCATAATAAAAATTATGCAAAAAAATAATTAAAAAGCAAACAAACAAGAAAAGCGCACTGTCACTACTTCGCGAGTGAGATTCGAACCTGCGACATCTAAAGAAAGTTTGGCGCAGTGGCCGCTCGCCCACTGCGCCAAACAGAGCTAAATGTGAACCTCTAAAATGTTGAACGCTTACTGAACGACGGTGTTAGGTTTATTTTCGTTACGGAATTTCTTGATTCGGTCGCCGCGCTCAAACTGTTTGTCCTAGTTCAAAGCCCGCGATAAAAGCTATGCAATAGCTTAATATTTTTAATTTACACTTGTTAGTTATACTTATAACAAGCTAAATTTTCAACTAATTACGTATCTATATAGGTACGAACTTCTTGTTTTTGATGATTTTAAATAATTTTGTAGCAAAAACTTGGCAGATTATCAAATAAATTATAATAAAGCGTGAGTGAACTCATATTCACATAATCCAAGGTCTTCCTGGCCCGAACCTATTTTTTGTCCGGATTAGTCACGGTGTAATTTTCCTTACAATTTAACTGTTTCTTTATTCTTTACACTTTTATACATAATAGTTTTTGATCAATCGTACAAAATGTCGAAAAAAATACCGTTCCCCCCTTATCTTCGATGTTTACCAATCGAAAAATCAGAAATAATTATGGTCAATTATTAGAAGTGTATCTATATTTTACAGGAAAAATAAAACCAATGCTCTAACTTTTTTTTTACATTAACAATAAACCTCTTTCGTTTTACTTGAATACTTTTACTTCTGGAGTACGGAAGCCTTGGTGCGCGAGTTCGACTCGCACTTGGCCGGTTTTTTAATATGATTTGAGGAGGAGGAGGAGGAAAGGGAAATAATAAGGGTTGAGACAAGTGTGAAGGCAAGTGATTTTACATTTTCCAAAGTTCAGCTCAAGATAAAGCACGTAGATGACGGGATAGGAATGATTATGTGGAGTGGGCGCGCGTGACGCGGCCTACCGGGGCGACTAATTCTGCAGATTTTGAAAAACTGTTGGATGATTTTCGGATAGTATCTACTTTTTCGAAAAATATCTTATTTCAGCAAAAAAAGGTTTGGTAGATAAAATTGCCATTTCAATTTTAAGTTTTAAAATTCTCGCCTGAACGCTAGCCGGTGTCATGGCGTCGTCCGTGACGCCACTTCTTTGTTCTAGGTTCTAATTAAGTATGCTTTTTTTGAAAATGTTGTTCCCGTACTCCGAGAACCTCCCTGGCGTATTGAACATAGCTGTAGTCTTAAAAAGAGAGGTCTCGAGTTCGAGTCCCGGCGGCGATTACGGGTTTTGCAATTGCCATACCCCTTAGGGCACTTTTTGTAAAATAACACGGTTATTAAAATTAAATCATCATCATTATCAGCAACCCATCAAGGGCTCACTACAAACTGAGCGCTGGTCTCCTCTCAGAGAAGGGTTATAGGCCATAGTCTACCACGCTGGCCCAATGCGAATTGACAGACTTCACACACCTTTGAGAACATTATGAAGAACCCTCAGATGTGCAGGTTTCCTCACGATGCTTTCCTTCACCATTGAAGCTTGTGATATTTAATTTCTTAAACGCACATTACTTAGAAAAGCCAGAGTTGCTTGCCCGGGATCGAGCCTGCTGCGACCCTCCAAATAGGAGACCGCAGTACTAACCACTAGACTATCACAGCTTCAAAATAAAATAAAATATTATTATGTATATCAATGTCATCATAATATTTAGTATGTGAAGGTCCCAAACTGTTTGATAAATTTTTATACTGTTAGAAACGGGCATTAAATGAAGTTACACAAACACGCTATGACGAGCTGTCATAGCATTTTCAAATGTTCAAATGAGTCATTATTATCATCACAAAAAGGGGTGACCTGCTTGAGTTAACATACGTAGAGATGACAAGTTAACTGTGGAGGTTCAGCTGCACTGAGCTACTTTGCATTTTTAGCGTTGTTTGACGTACATCGCTAGTTTTGCATGTGGCGTGAAGATTTATGGATCCAAAACACGTCGCTATGGGCTTCATAATAAGGGTCAAGATCACTCAGCGAGCGATAGAAAGGGCTATGCTCAGAGTATCACTGCGAGATCAAATCTGAAATGGGGAGATCCGTAGGAGAACCAAAGCTACTGATATAGCTCAGCGAGTCGCGGAGCTGGGAAAGCAGAAATGGGTGGGCACATTGTTTGAAGAACTGATACTCATTGGGGTCCCAAGGTGCTGGAGTGGTGACCCACGCACCGGGAAGGGCAGTGTTGGCAGACCCCCCAGAGAGGCAGAGGATTCAGGTGGCGCAAGACCGAGGCCTGTGGAAGTCTATACAAGAGACCTTTGTCCAGACGTCTATCGGTGACAAAGAAGAAAAAGAAGAAGAAAATTCTATGCCAATGTGCTTTACTGCTTCTTTTAGAGCTTTACCATAGATTGAATTTACTGTTGTAACTGTGACGTCACAGCTGAAAATCAGCGCCTGGCATTTTATGCATTTTTTGGCATTGGCAATTTGGCACGACGCAGGGCATAGTGCTGAGCTGTATACCCTTTCTGGGTGGTGTCACAGACGAAATGTTACTCTGCATCTAGTTTTGTCTGTGTCACCATTGATGAATAAATCTTTATTTCTTTCTTTAACAAAGAAAATCTCACGGCGCAATGTATTGGAAACTGTATTTTACGTTCAAGCTATCCAAGTGAAAGTCGCGATCGCCGCAGGCACAGACGCGGTAATGATCTGTGGCGCCATCTAGCGGTCTAACGGACCCTTGATTGGATAATTCATGTTTACACCTTCATTACCAGCCGTTCAGAGACGCCCGCGGCGTTTTTCTACCGTATCGATATAAATTGTTTCGATTGTATTCGATAATCGCTTTTGCATCGTGAACCGTACAGCTATTTGGCGTACCAGCACGACACGGATGTTGCTCACGCATGCGGTCTCCTGACATTATGATCATTTTAATCGTTACCGTATTTCTATTCTACGGTAGTGTTTTTTAACCGACTTCAAAAAAAAAAAAAGAGAAGGCTATCAATTCGTCGATTTTTGTTATGTATGTTCACTGATCACTCGAAGACGCCTGAACTGATTTGGAAAATTCTCTTTTTGTTCGAAAGGGTATAACTTACCAGGTGGTCCCATATAAATTTCATCGAAATCTGTCGAGCGGTTTTCAAAGCATCAACAATAAATTATATACTTTGTAGTGGCGTGGGCGTTTGAAGTCGGTTTTTTAAAAGAATTTTTTATATTAAATTATAATTGTTACCGTATTTCTACGCTATTTAAATGTTCTTGTGTGATGTGTGAAAATTCTTACTATAAAAATTCACTTAATTTAACTCACGAATTCCCAATGGCATCTAAATTTATAATTTCTATCATCAGACTTTTTTAATTGATGACTACTACACTAACTACTTATCGGGATAGTCCAGGTAGCGGGCTGACTTGTAAGGGGTAAGGTAAGTATGCCTGATACGTTCCCTCAAATATGGTTGAGCGAAGCAATGGCTGGATCATGCGACATCGTCGTGAACGGGTTCCACCGGCGGGAATGGGGCTACTTTCTGTCTGCCCGTCTTAACTTGTGTTAAATTATAATTAGGTATGCTTTTGTGGAACTCATTGTGGAAACACTGCATACATAGCATAGTATCTATTGAATTGTAAACTTGTTTTGAAAAGAGCAACCGCCGAGTTTCTTGCTGGTTCTTCTCGGCAGGAAGGGTGTTCCGAACCAGTGGTAGACTCATCGACGGTTCAAAAGCACTTGTAAAAAAGTTTATTTGAATAAAAAACATTTATATTCTATTCTTTTCTATAGTGTACATTAAACCCAATACTCCTCATCGGTTTCCACACGCTATCGTGCTGGAACTCTAAATCGCTTACTTTTTAGGGTTCCATACCAAAATGGTAAAAATGGAACCCTCTTATGGTGAGACTTTCTCCGCCCGTCCGTCCGTCCGTCTGTCACAGTCGATTATTTCAGTAACTATTAAAGCTATCGACATGAAATTTGGCATAGTTGTGTATAATAGTGGCCCAAAAGCATTGAAATAAAGAAAATTCGAAAATTATTTTTAGTTTTATTAAAAAAAGGGGGAAAATCGGGGGTTTGAAATTTAAAAGTAAAATAACTATATCGAGTGGGGTATCATATGAAAGGCCTTTACTTGTAAATTCTAAAACAGTTTTTTATTTATTTTTATATATAATAGTTTTTGAATAATCGGCCAAAATGTCGAAAAAATACCGTTCCCCCCCCCCCCTTATCTCCGAAGTTTACCAATCGAAAAATCTGAAATAATTATGGCCAATAGAAGTTTATGTATATTTTACATGAAAAATAAAAGCAACGCGAAAATTATTTTAGTTTGATTAAAAAAGGGGGAAAATCGGGGGTTTGAAATTTCAAAGTAAGATAACTATACCGAGTGGGGTATCATATGAAAGGCCTTTACTTGTGCATTCTAAAACAGTTTTTTATTTATTTCTAGATATAATAGTTTTTGATTAATCGGCCAAAATGTCGAAAAAAATACCGTTCCCCCCCCTTATCTCCGAAGTTTACCAATCAAAAAATCTGAAATAATTATGGTCAATAGAGGTTTATGTATATTTTACATGAAAAATAAAATCAACGTGAAAATTATTTTAGTTTAATTAAAAAAGGGGGAAAATCAGGGGTTTGAAATTTCAAAGTAAAATAACTATATCGAGTGGGGTATCATATGAAAGCTAGGCCTTTACTTGTGCATTCTAAAACAGTTTTTTATTTCTTTCTATATATAATAGTTTTTGAATAATCGGCCAAAATGTCGAAAAAAATACCGTTCCCCCCCCCCCCCCCCCCCTTATCTCCGAAGTTTACCAATTGAAAAATCTGAAATAATTATGTTCAATAGAGTTTTATGTATATTTTACAGGAAAAAATAAAACCAACGCTCTTACTAGCATAGTTTTTTTTATATTAACAATAAACCTCTACAAACAAAGTTAACGATAATTATGCAAATTAATATAATATTATCGTTTTACTTTTACTTTAGGAGTATGGAACCCTCGGTGCGCGAGTCTGACTCGCACTTGGCCGGCTTTTTTATGGTAGGGTAACTAGCCAAGCCTCCCATCAGACAATTAATTTTCACAGTTACTGAATCAAAATTCAAAATCATTTATTTCATGTAGGCCAACTTGTGGTTCTTATGAGAAGTCAGAAATCTACCACCGGTTCGGAAAGCTGATTCTGCTGAGAAGAGCTGGCAAGAAACTCAGCAGATGCTCTTTTCTAAACAAAAACGTTACAAAATTATCTATCTTGTGGACAGCTGAAGCAAAGCCGATTAGAATAGAACAGAAATATTTTCCATTTAATTAAACTTTTAAAACTGCTTTCGCGTCTATGAATTATGTAAATAAATCTACCACTGGTTCGTAACGGTACTTACAATTCAATACATATTAAGATGAGCGGACAGAAAGTAGCCTCGTTCCCGCCGGTGGCACCCGTTCACGAGCATAACAAATGATCCAGCCGTTGCTTCGCTGATTACTTTCAAGCAACTTTGTATAAGAGATTCAGTAACACAAATTAAACATTCATAAACAAAATATAGGTAAATTCACAAAGGGTGAGTAAACAACGAATGAGATTAACCCGTCAGCGCCCACATATGTTCTCATTAGGCCCATAAAGCAAACTTTGCGTTGAAACGCGACGCGTCGGAGAAAATACATAATTCATGACCAAAATAGTTCTGCAATTTTCCTTATTTCAGTATAAGCAGTTCCTTGGGTGGTATAATGGGGTGCTTATTTGAGGAACAATTTAAAAACACTTTGTGCGGTCGACGATACCTTTTTTTTGGGACAACGAACAATATAATAATATGTTCGGTGTTACAAAATAATATTTTTATTCATAATATCGACTGAGGTTTTGAGTTTGAGTGCAAGCAACTTCGGTCTCAGGGTGAGATCTATAGATGGCACTCTCACTCAGTTCAGACTCAAGACTAAGTTAAAAACGAGACAGATTTATGTCAGGACATATTTGTGTCTCATTTCAACTTTATCTTGAGTCTTGAGCAGAGCCAGAGTACGATCTATAGATCTCAGCCTCAGATTACCACGACGTGAGACCGTAGTCAAGCGATAGTCTATAACTCTATGTATATGTTACGGTAAATGTGGTAAACGTGCTAATTATTAATAATTTTCGGTAATTATTAATAATTACCTCACCATTTGGTAAAATTGATAAATACTATGAATTTCATCACTTTTATCGGTTATTATTAATAATTCACTGTTGTCTTTGGTAAAAGTGATAAACGAGAACCAGTCTGACAACCCCTCTAAACCCTACCCGACTCCTTTCTCCAGCCACTCCAGCCACAAGCATAGACTACATCATGGAGGTATAGGTTATAGCTCCTCAATCCTGATTCTGCAGGGTACTGCCCACCCAAACTGCGGGAATTTAGGAATTGTCGATTACGAATTGATATTGCAGCCACTAAGCATAGACAACATCATGGAGCCCTAGTTTATAGCTCGTCAATCCTGATGCTGCAGGGTACTGTCCATCCAAACTGCGAGGGTTTAGGAATTGTCGATTACGAATTGATATTGTAGCCACTAAGCATAGATTACACCATGGAGCTTTAGGTTATAGCTCCTCAATCCTGATGCTGCAAGGTACTGTCTACACAAACTGCGGGGATTTAGGAATTGTCGATTACGAATTGATATTGTAGGCACCAAGCATAGACTACGTCATGGAGCTCTAGGTCCTGATGCTACAGATTACTACCCACCTAAATTCCGGGGATTTAGGAATGGTCGATATCGAATGGATACTTTAGGTACCAAGCATAGACTACATCATGGAGCTCCTCAATTCTGATGCTGCAGAGTATTGCCCACCTAAGCTACGGGGCGAGAGCGCGCTCAACCAATCAGGTATTCTGCCGCTGTCCGCTAGCAGTGACTGACTTGTGATATTTTCCTAGCGACAGCTGAACATGGTATTTTAACATTGAACAACCGCATGATACATCATAGGAATGTTCGAATTCTAATAGAACAAAATAATGCATTTGTTTAAAAAATATCATGTATGTATTCGATCTTAAGTCGGTAATTCCGTCGCATCGTATATACCCGAACATATCACCCGCCCCAAGCCCTATTAGACCATCGCAAGGGCCAAGTTTAGTGCGGTTTACCTATAACCAAATGTTATTATAAAAAATTTATTAAATTTACCAAGAGTAAGGTGTAATTATTAATAATCATCGAAAAAAGTGAATAATTTATTACTTTTACCATCAATCTTGGTAATTATTAATAATGATCGGTAATTATTAATAATTTTCAATTAATCACATTTACCGTAACATATATACATACATACAAAGAGCATCAGTGCATCCATACATACCTATGACATTTTGTACACTTGTTCGGAAGCCCTAATAGATTTTCTTATATGTGAATATTTTAGAGTTCCAATAATATTACATACGTACGTGTCGAATTGATAAAAAGTAAAGACAGTGTGCCTGAAATGCCCAATAAACCTAAGTCTAACCTAACTCAAATCGGTTAAGAACAGAAAAGATTACAAAAGATTTGGTAGTAACAGAATACGAGTCAAAAATCAAAATTTAAGAAGGGTTTTCCCAACTTGGGGCTTAAAATAATAGAGCCATGTAGCGGCTTAGAAGGCCTGAGTAGGACTGCTTATGCTGCACTTCGTTAGCAGATGGCCAAGCTCGTTGGTGCAGATGCAGCATTTTTTTATTACCAGATAGCTTCCGCTTGATGACAATCAATGCTGGGAAGCACTGATGAGGTAGGAGCGCGCTTGCCTAGAAGATGCCTATTCACTCTTGCCTTCAAGGTTATCTACTCAAAGTATGGGTGGCAGGAAACACGGAAGCTGGAAGGGTCTTTCACACCCTTGGCGGTTCGTTTCAGAAACGTCGAGCGAAAGCGTTTCGTGCGAATAGGCCGGATTTCTACCACGTACTGATGCCAACGCTCACAACTTGTCTCAGTTCTGGGTAGAACGGTGAAGAAAACACTTGGTTGTGAAGTTCCTGAGCGCACTCTCCAAAGTATATCCGATAGAAGACCGATAGACAGGCGACATTACGTCGATGCTGTAGACTGAGCATTTTCGCCTGCGTTAGTGACTGATCACCTATAATTCGGCGGGCGCGGTGATCTACCTATTCCTATGCATCGAGCCTTGACAGAACCGTCTCAGAGGAGCATGTGTCAGCATTAATGCTAGCAGAGCCTCCCCTATGTTCCCTCAAATATGGTTGAGCGAAGCAATGGCTGGGTCATGCGTCATGCTCGTGAACGGGTGCCACCGGCGGAAATGGGGCTACTTTCTGTATGCCCGTCTTAACATGTGTTGAATTATAATTAGGTATGCTTTTGTGGAACTTCCCCTCATTGTGGAAACACTGCATACATAGCATAATATCTATTATATTGTAAACTTATTTTGAAAAGAGTTTCTTGCTGGGTCTTCTCGGCAGGAAGGGCATTCCGAACCAGTGGTAGACTCATCGACGATTCGAAAGCACTTGTAAAAAAGTTTATTTGAATAAAAAACATTTCTATTTCTATTTCTATTTCCTGGGTGTCACAGATCGATGAAAATAAGCCTTTCGCTTGGTATTGCTCCGCCTGAAAGATTATTAAAAACCTTGGGGCGCTAATCAACTTCAATTTCCAAGAAAAATAACCAAGCACATTCCTAGAAACGGACTCGCCCCAGTCCGCCTGCAGGCTAATTTGATATATTCCATTTTTCCTTTCTCCAACATGCCCTGCAAAGGAGCTGAAAAAGGATTAACAAACACAAAAAAAGCTCTCACCGCTCGCTTTTTGCTTTTTGCTTTTGAGTATTTTTCTCTCATTTCTCTTTCATTTACTAAATTAAGTGGAGCGAAACGCAAACGTTTTATATAAAGTTCTAAGTAAAGGCTTTTAGTTGTGAGATATTAAATATGTATATTTTTTACCCCTTTTTCTTTTTCTGTGTAATAGAAGTAAGAATTCTTCATGCCATTCCACCACCGATTGTAGTTGTTTAGATGCGGAGGCGATTTGTTCTGCGATTACTGTTTAAAATGGTTTAAGGTGGAAGACACGGTTCTGCCCGCGAAATTCAAATTTAATTTGTAAACTAATACGACAAAGTAGGCTTATGGCATTCTAATTGCGACAATGGCAGTATCATCTTCACAGGTTTATATAAAAAAATTTACTTGAAAGTGTCCAGTTTAAGAAATTAATGAAAATATCGACTAATTTGTGAGTAACTCACGTCCAACTCAGTATTTTGATTAATTTCTTAAACTGCTCACTTTCAAGAAAAGATTTCATGTAAACCTGTGAAGATGATAATTCCACTGGCGCAATTAGAAGGCCATAAGCCTACTTTGTCGTATAAGTTTACAAATTGCGAAAAAACAAATTAAAATTGAATTTCGCGGGCAGACCCTTGTCTTCAACCTTGAGTAAAGTTTTAAGTATATTATTTTACTATGTTTATGGATAAGTTCTACTAATATAATAGGTAGATGCTGTATATATCTGTTGACATTTACGGTTTAATAGCTCCATAACCAATAAATAACCCCCTCAGGCGTAATATCAACCAAAATCATTAGAACCGTATAATAGCCAAGTTTGTTTTATGGCTGCAACCCGAATTAGTGGGAATTTATAATGCCAGCAGTTTATTATTGATTTTCAAGGCAATTGCAACCTAAAGTGCTATGCGAGTAGGTGTATTTTGCGTAAAATGCAGATGTCCTTCCGTCCTGCCTAATGAGCGCCCTTGTCATTTCGCTAAACACCATAAAACATCGAATATAGCCTTTGACTTTACGTTTGTTAGCGAAAGTTACTGAAAAACATAACAGTTTAAAAACTCCAACCTGACTATGGAAAATTTGATATAGCCTGCGTCATATTCATTTTGTTCGTATAAAATGTGTCATGTCACCCGGATCTTAATAACGAATCGATTGATACCTCTTATATCAAAATCGGCTCAGTAGTTTAGCCGCTACGGTGGAACATTCGCAAATAGTCATACATAGACTGCTAAGCAGTCATCATCATCATCATCATTAGCAACCCATCAACGGCTCACTACTGAGCGCAGGTCTCCTCTCAGAGAAGGTTTATAGGCCATAGTCCACCACACTGGCCCAATGCGAATTGGCGGACTTCACACACCTTCGAGAACATTATGAAGAACTCTCAGGTGTGCAGGTTTCCTCACGATGTCTTCCTTCACCGTTGAAGCAAGTGATATTTAATTGCTTAAACGCACTTGACTCCGAAAAGTCAGAGGTGCGTACGCGGGATCGAATCTGCGACCCCACGAATAGGAGACACTAGTCTTAACCACTAGGCTATCACTGCTTTAAGCAGCTTTCACTGCTAAGCAGTGCCAGTAATCATTTTAGCTCGCAATTCATAAGAAGAAGAAAATGATGTGCCCATTTTCCTGAAAGTCTTCTAAGCCGATTTTAATACTGTTCTTCTTCTTTATCGCGCGATAGACGTCCACTGCTGGGCAAAAGTGTCTTGCATGGACTTCCACAGGTCTCTGTCTTGCGCCATCTGTATGCAGCGGCTCCCTGCGACTCGTTTGAAGTCGTCAGTCCACCTGGTGGAGGGGTCTGACAACACTGCGCTTCCCGGTGCGGGGTCGCCATTCCATCACCTTGGGACCCCAGAGACCAACAGCCAAACTTGAATGGAATTTCTTAGGGTTACTATACCTTCAAGCAGTGATAGCCTAGTGAAGCAGTGATAACCTAGTGGTTACCCAACTAGCAAAAATAAGTCATATAAGAGTTTTGCAAACGTTTTGGATATAACTGAATGGTATGCAATTAAGTCATACAATGGTCATACAAACGTTTATACAACGCGATTTTGGCGCAGTTACTATGGCTATAAAGTCATACAGCTGTCATTCAAAAGTCATAAGCAAAAACGTTTAGTCAATTAGGTGTTATAAAATTAATATTTTAAGTATATTTCGTCATAGTAGTGTTGTAATTTATTATTTGTATGAGTATTTAGTCGTATAGTTATCATAGCGCAGACGTTTATCTGACCAATGAATCGTTGTGATGCAGTATTGAAGCGCTTTCAATCATAAGTAATATTAATAAATTCTATTGTCTGAGCAGCTCGGCGTCTGCAAAAAAATTAAAAAACAAATTGTAATATGTATTTAATATTTTATACTTGAGTGTAATCAATATTTACAAGTTTGAAATGGGATGTGTTTATTTTTAAGTTAGGAAAACTTAATGCGAATGTCACTTTTGCGACCAACTTTTTAGGTTTATTAATATATTTTAAATGCCCCCTTGATTTCTTTTAAATTTAATTATATTTTTCTTTAATAAAAATAAATTATTATTTGTCATAATGCCATTATGATTTACAAAATACTTATATACGATAAATACTGCTGTGTTAAGAGTAAAAACTCCTTCATAATGCCATTATGAGTTACAAAATACTTATATACGATAAATACTGCGGTTTTAAGAGTTAAAACTTAAAGAACGCCATCATTACAAACCTATCAGAGTTCCTTAAAACATTTTAGTAATCCGTCATTTTGTCATTCCAAAACATAGTTCTTTTACATTATCAGAACATTTTAGAGAACATAACTTTTTTGGAAATATAACTATTGCATAGATATTAGTAGATTATTAACCAAGGGGATAAAGCAGTGTCTTCTGTCGCGGGTGACGATTTAAATCGCGAGCGTAACGAAGGACTTGAGGTTTACTCCCGAGCGTAGCGAGGGTGTCAAAAACTGAAATCACGAGCGAAGCGAGGGATTTAAGACGAGTCCTGAGTGTAGTGAGGGATTTAAGTTCACCCAAGACTAAGACAGCTTTATCGCCGAGGGAAATACTCTACTTTTCGTACCATTTGCGAAAAAATTAACACAATAATAATATGAGATAAGCATTTATTAAAAATAATGACAATTAAAAGTAAAAGTTAACATTCGAAACATTGGTCCAATTATTGATAGAGAGAGTTACATTTTTGTTTGGTTCATTTATTGTTGATGAGTTGATTTGAGTATTTCTCTGTTCTTGCGTCTGACCATTTGCACTGATGGAATCCGACAATTCACTGTCACTGTCGCTTTGATTTAACATCGTAACGTATTTTTAGAACATTAACTTATTTATAAAAATAAATTAAAATAAACTTAACGTTTAGGCCTAGCGCAAACATACAACTTTTAGTTCAACAACTATTTAGTTGTGTTTCATAAGTTTATGGAAATGTACTGCGATCATAGAATGTGCGCAAACTATCAACACGATAGTTGCTCGACAAAAAAATCAAAAAGCCTTACGATTTGCTTTTGATTGTATGGAATTCACGAAAAGTACACAACTCGACTAAACAGTTTAGTCGATGTAAAAGTTGTATGTATGCGCCTTACCTTATGTATTTGAAGAAAACAAAAACGCGGCAAATTCCTAGACTAATATTTTTTTGTCGGAAAAGCAAAGGCATCAAGCTCATACGGCCTCGTCGGTTTTCGTAATTTTATTTAATAATCATAACTGCATAATAAATGCGTATTCCTTTTTCAAAAGGATGTATAATGCTTTATATACAAACGCAATGGTGTAAACACAGATGTAGTTCAGTATAAATTTCGGTAAGTATTCCAAATTTAAATCACATTCTCCCCCTAGAGGATGAATGAAATTCAGTACAATTTTCTTTCCCTGTTTTTAACAGATTAAAAATGACTATTGTTATGTTCGCTTTTTGTGGCACAGAATGTCACTTTTTTGAGCAAGTGGTACGAAAAGGTATATTATAGACCTCGCCTAACGTTTTAGTCGGAATTGTATTTTAAGAAAGTAATAATAATTGCAAACAATTTCTATGGTATAGTACGTATAGTACAGTTGGTATACTTACCTAAATGTAAATTTTTGTGCATCAAGTACCAATAACTAGTACCTACCTACTTTTTTTTTTAGATTTCAAATATAGACTTGGCCTTTCTGGATGTGGACGATTTTCTTAAGAAAAGCGATTTTGAATTATTGAGAGAATTTAAATGGCCGTGGCAAAAAACACATTTTGTCAAAGTCGAAAAATGTCATAATTGTCGGTTTCCAACTTTATCCACAATGCTTAAACATTTTGTCATGCCAAATAACAAAAATATAATAATGTACTGCTTCACTATAATTTTTTTTGGTGCCAGCAGTGCGAAGATTTCGCTATTTATGATCATTATCCATGCGATGAATGTATCTGTAACGAGTAGATAATCAAGAAGCAAATTAAAGTTTATTTTGTACTACCATGGTAGGTTTGTTTTATTATTCTAGTAACTAGAGGATGCCCGCGATTCGTGGATTAAGGGTTTTTAATTCCCGCGGGAACTCTTTAATTTTTCGGGTTAAAATGTAACCTATGTGCTTTAATCCTGGGTATGAGCTATCTCTATTCCAAATTTCAGCTAAATCGGTTCATTCTTTGTCGCGTTAAAGAGTAACAAACATCCATCCATCCATACATACCTAGTACCTACATCATCACAAACTTTCACATTTATAATATTAGTATGATGTGATTAACTTTAAAGAAATTTTTTCTTCTTCATAATTTTAATCAATTTCATAATTTTTTTTCTTTTTCTTCTTTCATAATTTTACGGTTTGTGTACGGAACCATCACTCTCTGTCGCGTTTATTTAAAATGTCAGAATTCTGACGTTTTGAACCAAACAAATCATAAGCACTAGCTTTTAGTCATACAGTGGTTTCGGATATCACATTTATATGACTTTATTGACATGTAACATTCATAAGAAACCGAAATTATGACTAGTCTTACAGTTGCGGATATAAAAGCTTTTATATAACCAAATTGCTATAAGGTGTCATATATAAGTTGTAATACCAGCCAAAATGTCCTGGCTAAAACGTTTGTATGACTTTTTATTTTCTGCGATTAAATTGTTTTATAGCTATGTCATACAAACGTTTGTACGAGGACATTTTATTACCAAATTGCATTAAAACATAAAAGCAATATACATGACGCCTGTACAACGTCACGTTTTAAAACTTGCTAATATACGATACTTATAGGACGAATTAGTCATAAAAGGTTAAAATGTTATGACCATTTTGTTAGTTGGGTAGGACTGTGGTCTCCTATTCGGGGGGTCGCAGGTTCGATCCCGGGTACGCACCTCTGACTCTTCGGAGTCTCTGACTCTTCGGAGTCAAGTGCGTTCAAGCACTTAACTATCACTTGCTTCAATGGTGAAGGAAAACATCGTGAGGAAACCTGCACATCTGAGAGTTCTCCATAATTTTCTCGAAGTTGCCACCAATACGCATTGGGCCAGCGTGGTGGACTATGGCCTATAGCCCTTCTCTGAGAGGAGACCTGCGCTCAGTAGTGAGCCGTTGATGGGTTGCTAATGATGATGATGATGATGATGATGATGACTATATCTTCCGGGTAGGGTTCTTATACCGTTCTAGGGTTATTATACCAGCTTCGGATTCGGCCAGAAATCGACCTTCGGTCTGACACTAATATACAGAAAGGTATGTTCAGAGCAGCTCTTGCATAGGTAATGTAAGCTTATATAAGCCATCGTAGAATAATAATTTTATGTATTTGGTAAAGCCATACACACAGTATGATGCACTTGACAAGCGAAGCTTCAATATTAAATTCAAAGCGTTTATAAGGCTACGCAACTGTGAAATTAGTTGCCTATTCAATCGCTTGATCTATGATGAGGTTGGTATATTCCACTTTGGCACAGTGTTTTGTAGGTATTTAATCATTTAGCTCTATTTTTTTACACATTTAATTCTGGATGGTAGGGTATATTTTTTTGTGAGTATTTAAGGCTGAACTACTACGAAAAATTACGTTCAAAACCAATTTCAAATTCAACATTAGGTATATTATACTAGCTGATGCCCGCAACTTCATCCGCGTGGATTTTCTTTTTAAAATCTCTCGGATCTTTTCGGACTTTTATCCCGGATAACCAAGGAGTTCTCGAGGGATTTTAAAAACTAAATCCACGCGGACGAAGTCACGGACATCAGTTAGTATAATAGGTATAGTATGTGATAATTTGACTATCTTGTGGACAGATGAAGCAAAGCGGTTTGCTATACTATGCTTTAATTAAGAAAGTGAGTTTTTCCAGCGCATATACCAACAGGGTGGAAACTATACAGGCTCTAGGTGGAACGTACCTGTATTTGAGGCTGGCATGCCTCGGGCTGTTATCCAAATTCGATATAATAAACTCGGGATTATGGTTTGGGGTGAGTTTGTGTGTCTTATTGGCTGCATATCTGTATTCACACTAATACACATGAATGGGGAGAGGTTGGTGAAAAGGGGAGGCGGTGAGTACTGTGTCTGTTTAATTATGTAGGTACGTTTACCTGAACATATTGACCTACAGAAATGCGTTGTAAATTACTGGAACCCTCTAGGGTATCCAAGTCGGTATAAAAGAAACAGATATCGTCAGTGAAAGAGATGGAGAGATTTTTTTAGAGAGATTTGGACCAGTATATTGATGAAACAGGCTCGGGATAGAAAGATTTTGAAAGATTTGGCCTGCTTCATCACTTGCTGATAAAGTGCCTGATAGCCTATCAACAACTGGTCTGACAGATAGCGTTCAAATTTCTGTTTAACAAGTGTCCGATAGGACAATCTAGCATATAAACTCTAAAAAATTTCAGACAGATTTATCTGACAGCTATTTTATCTGTTAGATATATATCAGACACCTTAACGGTTAGTGGCAAAACAGGCGCTGAGAAAAGAGAGTTTGTAGGCTACGCCGTAGAGGCGACGTGAGTGAATTATTTTTATTTTTAAACCATTTCTTAAAGTATGGTAGCCATACTGTACTTGACTAATTATTCTCCCCTCCACTCCAAATAAGCGGAAAGTGAGGATCAGGAGTGGGTACGACAATACCAACTGCAGTGAGTGCAATTGGTGGGTAAACCTTCGACCTTACAGTTAAACTTTAAAAACTGCTTAAAAAGCTTTTTACGATAACTGCTTAAGATATGATAACTTTATCATAATTATTATTATGTAATAGATGACGGTTGTTTTTATTTCCGCGGAAAAAATGTAACCTATGTGCTATTCCGACGTATAAGCTATTACATTGTAAAGTTTCATCAAAATCCGTCTAGGAATTTTGGCGTGAAAGAATAACAAACATCCAATTAGTACTTACTTTGTGGGATAAAATATAGCTTATGTGCTATTCTGACGTAAAGCTATTCAAATTCAAAATTATTTCACGTAGGCCAACCTCTGGCTCTTATGACACGTCATGATTCTACCACCGTTTCGGAAAGCGGATTACATTACCGTGACGTTTCATCAAAATCCATCCAGTAGTTTTTGTGTGAAAGAGTAACAAACATCTATACATCCATCCGTCTATTCATATTATCATATAATTTGTATTATCCATCTATCCATCCTCACCAACTTTCGCATTTATAATATTAGTAGGAAGTAGGATAGTATTATTAGATTGATTAAGCAGAATAACCGTTCACTCTACACAAGCAAATTGTGTAACCAATACAAATAATATTAATTGTAACCCATAAATTGGACCAAACTCAGTGGCTTCCAACCGACCTCACTTCCCCAAGTTTCAGTTAACAATTTAATTTCGTCTGGTTACTGTTAATTTGTTCCAATACTATCTTAGCTTGGGCCAATAATTCACCCAAGCCCCTTTGTGGTAGGAATGTTGGCAATCTAATAATTATATTATTAGAAGACATACCTACGTATGTAGGTACATTTAACTTAACCCTATAATCTAATGGAAGCTTTGAAATCTGATGAACTTTGATTGGTATACGCGTGTAATCCTAACTTCCACTTATGCCCAACTAGCTAAAGCCTGCGACTTCGTCCGCTGGGATTTAGATTTAAAAAGAGCAACCGCCGAGTTTCTTGCTGGTTCTTCTCGGCAAGAGGGGCATTCCGAACCAGTGGTAGACTCATCGACGATCCAGAAGCACTTGGAAAAAAGTTTATTTGAATAAAAAACATTTCTATTCTATTTAAATCCCGCGGGAACACATTGTTTTTACGGGATAAAAAGTAGTCTTTGTCACTCTCAAGGTCCTCAGCTATACTCATGCCAACGAATCACGTCAATTCCTATACAAAATAACTTGAAAAACGGAAACTTTCATACAAACTTTCACTCCCATTTAACCCTCTTAGGGGTGGAATTTCCTTTCTTAGCGGATGCATTCTTCATAATAGCTTATCAGTATGCCAAATTTCAGCTCGATCCGTCCAGTGATTGGAGCTGTGTTGATAGATCTGTCAGTCAGTTACTCACCTTTTCCCATACTTAAAGCCTTTTCCTTTTATATATTTATTTAGATTCAACAACATGGTCACCTTTTCTCTTACTCAAAGCCTTTTCCTTTTATTTAATTAGATTTCACTAATTTCTGAAAGATCTCCAAATATCCCAAAATAAATTATTAAAAACTTTGTTTCAACTAGATTACCGATTTCCATCTAAAGAACTATATAAGAAAACTGACACATTATCCATTAGCCAATTATATAAATACAAGACATGTATTCTAATTAGAAAAATACTTACACAATCTATAAACACACAAATTACAATAAAAACTAAATCCTATACATACTTTGCACGAAATAAAAATAAATTGCAATTGCCTAAAGCAAGAACAAAAACATATGGCGCGAAAACTATACAATTTGAGGGAGCACTTCTATATAATGGTCTGCCAAAAGATATATTATCCGAGAAATCTTTTCCAATATTTAAAAGAAAACTCAGGGAGCTATTTAAAAACAGTTAGTAAACCTTAAAAATATTTTAGTTTTATAGTTATTTAAGTTATTTAAGAGCCACCATTTTTGTTTTAATGTATATAATGTGTTATAATTTAAGTTCTAATTTCTCTGTAAGTGAGCATGTTTTGTTCTTAGAGAATAAATTCTTTAAACCTATAACCTTCACTAACATGGAATAGGTCTTACTCATGAGTAAATTAGCACTTATTCTAAGAACTAGCTGATGCCCGCGACTTCGTCCGCGTGGATTTAGTTTTTAAAATCCCTCGGGAACACTTTGATTTTCCGGGATAAAAGTAGCCTATGTCACTCTCCAGGTCATCAGTGCAAAAAATCACGTAGATCCGTGGCTCTGTTGCGGCTTGATTGAAGGACAAACCAACAAACAAACACACTTTCGCATTTATAATATTAGTAAGTATGATTAGAATATTAAATTACATAGGAAAACACTGTAATATTACGTCCATACGATGTATATCCATACCTACTATGTAGTATGTAGGTATAATGATCGTTTGGCAAAATCTGACGAATTTGGAGTAGTTTGACTTTGACAAAATAGTATCCACGATGGCTATATACGATAAATTACGCATGCCAGCTTAAGATGAGCCGTTCATTCAAAGTATCCTGTAGATTCCGGGGTTCAAGTTATTTGGACCTATACTGAAGATTGTGATGTCTATAATTTCTGAACTACGAAATTGACGACCTTGAAATAATTACAGGACAATCTCTAAAGAACCTGCTTTCTAACAAAAAAGGAATGGATTAAATCGGAATACGCCTTAATGAATTACAGCGAAATACTCATTTTGACTTTCATCCCCTTTCCCAAGGGAACCGTGCTGAATTTCGGGATAAAAAGTATCCTATATTATACCTCGTAGTATTGACTTAAATCGTGCCAAGTTTCATTTAAATCCGTCCAGTAGTTTCGGCGTGATGCGCGGCCAAGATACAGACAGACAGACAGACAGACAGACAGACAGACAGACAGACAGACAAAAAATTAAAAAAAAATTGTTTTGGCTACAGTATCGATTATAGAGTGCCCTCAAACAAAAATTTTCAAAATATCTTCAATGTACAGAATTGGACCTGTTACAGTTTTATTATATTACTAGCTGATGCCCGCGACTTCGTCCGCGTGGATGTAGTTTTTAAAATCCCTCGGGAAATCTTTGATTTTCCGGGATAAAAAGGAGCCTATGTCACTCTCCAGGTCCTCAACTATACCCATGCACAAAATCACGTCGATCCGTAGCTCTGTTGCGGCGTGATTGAAGGACAAACCAACAAACAAACACACTTTCGCATTTCTAATATTAGTATGACGTATTAGTAACGAAGAATTAATACCACGATGATAAAGGCGATCTAATTAAATTTTAGAGCACAAAAGCTATTATTGTGACTTTATGATATTTAGATAGGTATATTCCCTCGGGCACTTTTTTGTAGAATATAATGAGTACTTTAATCATGTAGTACATCATTTTTAGGGTTCCGTACCCAAAAGGTACCAACGGGACCCTATTACTAAGCCTACGCTGTCCGTCCGTCCGTCCGTCCGTCTGTCAGCGAGCTGTATCTCGTAAACCGTAATAGATAAACAGATGAAATTTTCACATATTATGTATTTCTATTGCCGCTATAACAACAAATAATAAAAATTAAATTAAATTAAAAAAATTAAATTAAAATATTTCCATGGGTACATGAAAATATTTTAATTAATTTTTTTTTAACGGAACCCTAAAAGAGCGAGGCCCGACTCGCACTTGGCCGATTTTTTATGTATCATCAATAGTTTTCTCAGCACACGCCAAATAATGTATTTTATAGGCCAAATAATTTTCCTACTTTGGGTTATATTATTGCAATTTTCTTAAGGATCTCTAATTTTTTCGACAGTAAATTATAGCCTATGTTACTTCCTGATAACTTAGCTTTCTATTGGTGAAAAAATGATTAAAATCGGTCCAGTAGTTACAGAGCCTATTCGGTACAAACAAACAAACAAACAAAAAATCTTTCCCTTTTATAATATTAGTATAGAAAGTACGCATGTCTGCTTAAGATGAGCCGTACATTCAAAGTATCCTGTAGATTTCGGGGTTCAAGTTATTTGGACAATATACTGAAGATTGTGATGTCTATAATTTCTGAACTACTAAATTGACGACCTTGAAATAATTACAGGACAATCTCTAAAGTACCTGCTATCTAACAAAAAAAGAATGAATGAAATCGGAATACGCCTTAATGATTTACAGCTAAATCCACATTTTGACTTTCATCCCCTCACCCAAGGGAACCGTGCAGAATTTCGGGATAAAAAGTATCCTATATTATACCTCGTAGTATGAACTTAAATCATGCCAAGTTTCATTTAAATCCGTCCAGTAGTTTCAGCGTGATGCGCGGCCAAGATACAGACAGACAGACAGACAGACAGACAGACAGACAGACAAAAAATTAAAAAAAAATTGTTTTGGCTTCAGTATCGATTATAGAGTGCCCTCAAACAAAAATTTTCAAAATATCTTCAATGTACAGAATTGGACCTGTTACAGTTTTATTATATTATAGATAGATAATATAATTTCCGTTTCACCATAGCCAAAATGTGAAAATTTTTGTATTAGAAGTCGCGTGTGTTGGCATCTTTACGCGCGTGGTTAAAATCCAATCTAATCACACGAGCGCTTTAGTTCCACGCTTCTGAAATGAACCGCTTAGGTGTGGAACGCCCTTCCGGCGTCGGTATTTCCTGCCACGTATATAATTTGAGCACCTTCATAGCAAGAGGGTACTTTCAAGGCAAGAGTTAATAGGAATATTCTAGGCAAGCGCGCTCTAACTAAGACCTCATTGATTGTCGTCAAGCGCAAGCCTATCTTGCAATAAAAGAAACGTTCGACAATGTATTCATCATATTTCAGAAATTGGCTCAGGCCCTCAGGGTTGTACCTATGCATTTCCTAGGAATTCTACACAGTTCCTAGGTATTACACATTTACGGTGACGTAATATTATTATTTAAGATGATGTATAAGAGCCCTAAGTTAAAAAAATAAGGAACTTACGTTTCAAAATTTGAGAGGTGCCAAGGGACACCCGGATGGAACGTAGTTCCTTTCGATTACATTGTGTTCGGTATTTTCGCGGTACAACATTGAGTCTCCGTAGCCTAGTGGCTCCGGCAGTCGCCTAAAAGTTCAACGTCAATGGTTCGAATCCCAGCTCGACAGACCGAATTTTCCATTTTCAATTTTATATAAATCTTATATCTTAATTATTCGCGAAAATACCGAACACAATGCAAAATTCACATTCAACAAAAAAGTGTCGGTTTCAAAAATATGTCGAGTGTCGGTTCCTTAATTTTTTCCGTCTAGCCCCCTTCCGTACCGCGCGATAAGGAACTTACGTTCCAAAAACTTTTCTCGAGACAAAATAAATTCACTTTGAAAAAGACATCTTCATTTCAGCGCAAATAACAGATTACCGTTGGAACACACTTAAAACATAAAAAAGGTTTTGCAAGTTAAGTAAAAGAACATTTTGAGTTTGTTTGCATTGCGCCCCGATCCGACTTTTGCGACGGTCCCTAAATCAAATTGTCACTCTTAAATATTTGTTCGCACCATATTACTTGTGACAGGATAAAAGAGATGTTTAAACAGTTCGTTTTACTAAGACTGTTTTGTTTGTTTTCCTTTCTTTTATTCTTTGCAAATTCTGTTGGATAGAAAACTTTGGAAATAATAATCGTTTATTAGAGCTTGCATAATATTTTAAATATTGCAATAATTTACTTATTATATTATCGTCTTCTTAGATCACCATGATGATATTATTCTGTATTATTAGGTTCTTTATAATTAGTGAAATATGTTTTACATATGTCATTTTGTATTAATTTTATTAATTAAAACCTAATTTAATTACCCAGTCATCCATAGATTTTTATGTGCAGTCATAATTTTTGTTTTTGTATTTACTATTATACGAATACACAGTAGATTTTATTACTATCACCTAAATTTATAAAAGGAAAAGGTAACTGACTGACTGAATGACTGATCTATCAACGGACAACTCAAACCACTGGACGGATCGGGCTGAAATTTGGCATACAGATAGCTATTATGACGTAGGCATCCGCTAAGAAAAGATTTTTGAAAGTTCAACCCCTGTGGGCGTAAAATAGGAGTTTCAATATATTAGAATTTAACGTGAGCGAAGCCGCGGGCAAAAGCTAGTGTTTAATAAACATCGAACGCCTATTTTATGGTCCAAGCGGACTTTTCAAGCTGTGAGAAGACAATATCAGTAGTGCACCCTATACGAACCAAGTTTGGTTTTTATTTGAATGTGTTAATTGAATCCCCGTGACTTTGAAACTTCACAGACACAGATTAAATTCTACTGCTAAAAAACTAATATTGAATTAATCAAATATATAGCATTTTTTATACATTTAATATATAAGGATTTATGCAGTAATGTGTTATCATAAACGCATATATTATGTGATTACATACGCATACATACATCACAGCGTCGTCAACGGTTATAATAATAAAGTAAATATTAAAATGACAATACAACTTTTGGAAATGGCACATTCAGAGTGACATCCTAACTATTCATATAACTAGTGGTTCGCCCCGAACTGAGACCTCGCGGTAACGGTATCCCATGATTATTCATTCAATCGATACATGATAACCAAAACTGACATTATTATTATGCCCGTTTTCACCAAACATACCTAAATCATCCCCTAAGTAGGAGTCTCTTAACGTAGGTAGCTCCTAAATACAATCCTAAGTCCTAACATCCGTCCCAATATCCTTTTAGGTGTCCCGTACAGGATCGTGATAAATAAGTTGACAGAAAACATCAATCACCTAACTTATAGGTAGCCCGTAAAGGTTAGGGAACGTTAGTGAAAACATTGAATTATTTATCAAACATTGAATTTAACTCGTAGTTCCATGGGAATAGTTACTGACTGCGCCATCTATTAGCATTATTGTGAAGCTATGTTGATGCTATATGAATTACTGACGCCCATTAAAAATTAAATAATCTCGTTTCTTTATAATATTCATATAATTTTAGTATTTGTTGTTCAAGTACAGGATATAAGTGACCTAAAAACATAAAATCAGTTTGAAAATCCATAGCGGATTTTTCTAGAGAGCGTCTTCAAGCGAGCGTATAAAATCGCCACTTTGAAAGCCCCCCATTTCGTCAATTTTAAGGGAAAAATTAAAAAAAAAATATTTTTGTACTCAGTTCAAAATTATCTTTAAAATGATACGTAACAATTTTATGTAACGCGATATTTTTTTTTTTACTTCGCATTCGCTTCTATGAGAGCCCCCCTGAAATAAAGATTTTTATAACTTTTTAAGCCATTTTCGGCTGGAGGCCATCGGTTTACATATTATATCTAAATTTGAAGTAATTACGTTCAGTAATTCAAAAGTTATAAGGCTCTGACAGACGGACGGACGGACGGACGGACGGACGGACAAGTGCAAATCGCCCTAGTTAACTCAAAGACCTTCGCTTCGCTCGGTCGAATATTATAAATGCAATAGTGTGCTTGTTTTTACTTTAATGGTGCAGCAACGGAGCGACGCATCGACGGGATTTTGACATGGGTATACTTGAGGACTTGGAGAGCGAGCTACATTTTATTCTGGAAAAAACATGGTTCCTGAGAGATTTTTAAAAAATTTAACTACACGCGGGCGCGGTTAATAGCCTATCTTATATCTATATATATAAAAGAAAGTGGTGTTAGTTACACTATTTATAACTCAAGAACGGATGAACCGATTTGGCTAAAAATTGGTGGAGAGGTAGCTTAGAACCAGGAGACGGACATAGGATACTTTTTATCCCGTTCGACCGCGTTTCCGTCAAGTCACTATAAAACGTGGTTTAAGAAAAACGCATCTGACATGGAATAACAAAACGCAAATGACAGTGGAATAACAAAACGTTAATGACAGCTAAACGTAATTTTGTCTTTGGTTAAGTATGGTAAAAAAATTTGACAATTATAAAAAGGTTTTATAATAAAGCAATCTTCTTCTTCTTTATCAACCTATAGACGTCCACTGCTGGACAAAGGTCTCCTGCATGGATTTCCACAGGCTTCGGTCTTGCGCCGCTTGAATCCAGCGGCTCCCTGCGACTCGTTTGATGTCGTCGGTCCACCTGGGGGGGGGTCTGCCAACACTGCGCTTCCCGGTGCGGGGTCGCCACTCCAACACCTTGGGACCCCAACGACCATCAGTTCTTCGAACTATGTGCCCCGCCCATTTCCACTTCAGTTTCGCGACACGCTGAGCTATGTTGGTGACTTTGGTTCTCCTACGAATCTCCTCATTTCTGATTTGATCTCGCAGAGATATACCAAGCATTGCTCTCTCCATCGCTCGCTGGGTGACCCTGAGCCTTCTTATGAGGCCCATAGTTAGCGACCATGTCTCGGATCCGTAAGTCATCACTGGCAACACGCACTGTTCGAAGACTTGAGTCTTCAGGCACTGAGGGATTTTGGACGAGAAGACATCTCGAAGCTTCCCGAACGCTGCCCAGCCGAGTTGGATTCGGCGGTTAATCTCTTTCTCGAAATTGGACCTACCTAGCTGGACTGTATGTCCCAGGTATATATACTCGTCTACAATTTCGAGCGCAGAGTTCTCAACGATTACTGGGTGGAGCGGAGCATGAGCATTGGACATGCTCATGTTCATTTTCAGGCCCACCTGTTGAGAAACCCTGCTGAGATCATTGAGCATTGTATTGAGATCTCTCAGAGTCTCTGCCATGACTACTATGTCATCGGCAAATCGCAGGTGAGTTATGTACTCGCCGTTTATGTTGATGCCAAGTCCGTTCCAATCCAGAAGCTTAAAGACGTCCTCCAACGCAGCGGTAAATAGCTTCGGGCATATTACATCTCCCTGTCGCACTCCACGCTGCAAGTGGATTGGTCTCGTAGTCTGGTCCTGTATACGTACTGACATAGTGGCGTTTTCATACAAACTCTTCAACACTTGGATATACCGGTAGTCAATCCGGCATCTCTGCAGCGACCTCAATACAGCCCAAGTTTCCACCGAATCAAAGGCTTTCTCATAGTCCACAACCGCTAAGCAAAGTGGCCGGTTATACTCTTCTGTCTTCTGTATAACCTGCCGCAGCGTATGAATGTGATCTATGGTACCAAAGCCTTTTCGGAATCCGGCTTGTTCGGGAGGCTGGAAGTCGTCAAACCTACGAGCGAGACGATTCGTAATGACTCTCGAGAACAACTTGTAAACATGACTCAGCAGCGAGATGGGTCTATAATTCTTCAGCAAGGTATTATCACCCTTTTTGAAGAACAGGACCACCACGCTCCTGTGCCATGCTTCCGGCGTTATACCCTCGTGAATGACGGAATTGAACAATCGCTGAAAGATCTTAAGTACCGGTTTTCCACCCGCTTTCAGGAGTTCCGCAGTGATTCCGTCATCACCTGGCGCCTTGTTGTTCTTGAGCTGTTTAAGAGCCATTCTAATCTCGTATAGGCTGACGTCCGGGATATCTTCGGTATAGTGTCGGGTCAGTTTGGCTCTGGGATCTTTGGCCAAATCCTCAACAGGTTTTTGTGTCGTGGTATATAACTGCCCATAGAACTTCTCGACCTCTCCCAAAATCTCAGGTCGAGAAGAGACGAGACGAACGTCATCAGTTTTAAGCCGCGTCAGCTGGCTCTGTCCGATAGACAGATCTCTCGCGAACACTTTTGAGCCTTTGTTCCGCTCGATGGTATCTTTAATACACTTGGTATTAAAGACCCGAAGGTCGCGAGTTTGTGCCTTAGAGATCTGCCTATTAATCCGCCGGTAGGCAGCCGCGTCTACCGATGACTGCAGCCTCATCTCTTGTCTTTCCTCCATGAGCTTGAGAGTATGGTCCGAGAACTTTTCGGTTCTTTTCCTGCGATGGGTCTATATGGGATAATAAAGCATTACTGATATTATAAATGCGAAAGTGTGTTTGTTTGTTGGTTTGTCCTTCAATCACGTCGCAACAGAACAGCGGATTGATGCGATTTTTCGCGTGAGTATGGTAATGGATGTAGTAGTGGTTCCTCAGACCGGGAGAGCTACTTTTTATCTCGGATAATGAAAGAGTTCCCGCGGGATTTTTAAAAACTAAGCCCATGCGGACGAAGTCGCGGGCATCAGCTAGTTTATTAATATTTTGTAATAAAAAGCTGAAGAGTTTGTTTGTTTGTTTACTTGAACGCGCTAATCTCAGGAACTACTAGTTCAATTTGAAAAATTATTTCTGTGTTAGATAGCCCATTTATCGAGGGAGGCTATAGGCTATAATATATGATTACGCTAAGACCAATAGAAGCGGAGCACCAATGAAGAATGTTTCAAGATCGGGGTTTTTTTTCCTTTTGAGTGCTTCCGCTGCGTGCGCTGCGTAAACGGTTAAAGTTTTGCAAAAATCATGTTTGACAGAATTGTTCCCCTTTAAAATTTCTAAAAAAAAGTCCGCAACAGCATATTATGTCTAGCTTACGTTATTATAGGTTGGCTCTCTATAACCTTTTTTATGCTAACCAAATTTGTTCTAAAATAATGCATTATTTTCGAAGGTGTTTTTAGGGTGGTGAAGGTGAAGTTAAAACTATTCCACGCGGACGAAGTTGCGGGCAGAAGCTAGTATCGTATAAACTGTTGACTAAAATCGTATATTGGAAATTATAACGAAAAATTCGTATGCCAATGGAAACGCAATCTCACTAGAGCGTCCATTAGACGTGTGGGGGAATGTAGCAAGCAACTAATTAAAAGCAAATACAGACGTGGCTCACTTATTTACTCCGCCGTGGCTTATGGCAGAGACAAGCCGATTTGGGTATTAACAGACGTTCTGACTTGGTTAGTGAGGATCTCGGCCAACCACTATAGGTTCCTACTACTGTATTTGATTTATCCGTTCACTTGAAGTTGGCCGTCGTTGACCGTTACATCCTTCAAGCCTTAATCACTAGACTTGTCATCGTCGTGTGGCCTAAATCTTACCACCCTTATATTGCTCGATTGCACTAGGTAGGCAACGTTCATCCAAGTCTGTAATTGGATGGTGCGAACGTGCATGTTGCCAGTGATAACTTACGGATCCGAGACATGGTCGCTAATTGTGGGCCTCATAAGAAGGCTCAGGGTCACTCAGCGGGCGATGGAGAGAGCTATGCTCGGAATATCCCTGCGAGATCAAATCAGAAATGAGGAGATCCGTAGAAGAACCAAAGTTACAGACACAGCTCAGCGAGTCGCGAACTGAAGTGGAAATGGGCGGAGCACAGAGCTGATGGTCGTTGGGGTCCCAAGGTGCTGGAGTGGCGACCCCGCACCGGGAAGCGCAGTGTTGGCAGACCCCCACTAGATGAACCGACGAAATCAAACAAGTCGCAGGGAGCCGTTGGATTCAGGCGGCGCAAGACTACAGCTTGTGTGTGTTCGGCAGGAAGGGCATTCCGAACCAGTGGTAGACTCATCGACGATTCAAAAGCACTTGTAAAAAAGTTTATTCGAATAAAAAACCTAATTATACTATACTACTATACTACTATACTACTAAGCAGTTTACTAAGCAGTGATAGCCTCGTGGTTAGGACTGTGGTCTCCTATTCGGGGGGTCGCAGGTTCGATACCGGGTACGCGCCTCTGACTTTTCGGAGTCAAGTGCGTTTAAGCAATTAAATATCACTTGCTTCAACGGTGAAGGAAAACATCGTGAGGAAACCTGCACACCTGAGAGTTCTTCATAATGTTCTTGAAGGTGTGTGAAGTCCGCCAATTCGCATTGGGCCAGCGTGGTAGACTATGGCCTATAACCCTTCTCTGGTAGGAGACCTGCGCTCAGTAGTGAGCCGTTGCTGGGTTGCTAATGATGATGATGATGATGACTATACTACTACATATACTATACTATTACTGTGGAAGTCCATGCAAGAAACATTGTCCAGTTGTGGAAGTCTATCGGTTGTTAAAGAAGAAGAAGAGGAATTGGATGGGCGATCGACAAGTCACTGACTTCGGAGCTATGTATTTGGGTGATGAACTAAGCCATACGCCCCTCAATAGGTAGTTCTATTATAACATATAACTAGATTTTAGTAGATTTAGATACTTTAGGTACTGTGTAACAGCATATTGTCAGGATAATAAAGCCCACTAAGCTATTCAGCTGTTACATTTGAATTGCGCGTAAAATCGGGAAATGGGATACAGTATGCATAAGGCTCCCCATACAATTAACTATTAGTGGTATAATAGGCTACATAAGACTGTTAGGCATCGTACAATTTAGCTAATCTGCCCCCCTCCCCCCCCCGATTGTCTAAAAGTTGCCGATCAAAATCGTATTCATTTGGTGGCATTAGCGTCAATGTAAAATAAACCATAATATCATTGAATTAGAGCTCAATTTCGTGTATGCATTCTTATACGTTTAGGTATGTACGATACGCTCCATAACGTTCCATGTTAAAATCGGTTGTACTGAATTTGTGTCTTTAAATCAATACAGTCAAGGAATATTTTACTTTGACGCTAATGTCATCATATGAATACGATTTTGATCGGCAACTTTTAAACAATCGGGGGGGCATGAGAGGTGAATGCCTAATGAAGGAGAGAATCATGTAGATACTAATATCTAAGCTTCAGATAAAGTATCTGCCCCACAGTAATCATCATCATCAACATCAGCAACCCATTAACGGTTCACTACTGAGCGCAGGTCACCTCACAGAGAAGAGTAATAGGCCATAGTCCACCACGCTGGCCCAATGCGAATTGGCGGACTTCATCCACCTTCGAGAACTCTCAGGCGTGCGTTTCCTCAGGATGTTTTCCTTCACCGTTGAAGCTTGTGATATTTAATTGCATAAACGCACATGTATAACTCCGAAAAGTCAGAGGCCCGGGATCGGACCTGCGATCCCCGAATAGGAGACCACATTCCTAACCACAAGATTATATGCAGCCCCACAATAATATTCCAAACGATGTGTGAAGTCCCCCTTATTTCGTAACACCACACACAACTAAACACCGAAAGCCAAACTTGGACAGTTAAAATTTAACCATCAAGTTAAAGTTGCGCGCAGTAATATACGACACCGTAAAACTACGGGCATCGTGCAGTTGGGAATAGTAAACCGCTCGCAGTAACAGTAACTAGTTGACAGAAGTTACTCAAATATTTTTACTGGCATTTTTGTGGAGCGAGGGAGTTTTGGGGTATGCAAATAACATTTTAGAGTTAATAAGTTGTTTGAACGACCTCGCTGGCGCAGTGCTGGTGTGGTCTTTTCTGTGGGAGGTCTCAGGTTTATAAGCTACAATAGCCCAACGGTTAAAGGTGCAGATTGAACATTGAAAAATCGCCGGTTCGAGCCCCACCCGTTGCACTATTGTCGTACCCACTCTTAACACAAGCTTTCCGCTTATTTGGTAGTCAAGTTTAGCTTGGGTAATATTCTTTTTTTTACCGACTTTAAAAAATGAGGGGATTATCAATTCGTCGGAATCTTTTTATACGACTGCCTGAAAAAAGGAGTATATTGTTTTCAGGGTTCATGTATGTATGTATGTATGTATGTAGGTTTCTTTATTCCACCATAACTTCTATACGCCGGAACCGATTTTGATGAGTGAGGTATCGTTAGAATCCTTAGCTTATTCCGAGTGACATAGGCTAGTAAATTTAAAAAAAAAATTGATAGTGTGACCATAGTCCCAAAATAAAGCCTAAAGTTGAAAAATTTTTTTCGAAAACAAGATTAAGTATCTAATCATCATCTAGAAAATGATGAGTAGATTCCAAAAATGTATAATAGTGTAGTTCAATATCCAGTGATTCACACAAAATATCGTTTTAAAGTGTTAATAAGATTCCAATTGTCTAGTCGACAGGTAGTTTCAGATTTAAATGAAAATTAGTATACTAGTAGCTGATACTCCGGGTCAACATATAAGATAGTATTTATCCCGATAAAACATAACATTTCTCCAGGATAGGGGCTGAAATTTTTTGTTGATTTTACTCCATAACTTAGTCAAATCTGAACCGATTTTAATAATTCTTTCTTTATTGGAAAGTATGTATAATAAGAAACATTTTGTGTAATTTTGGTGAAGATGTACATTATCGGAGATAGAGGACCAAATCTCTCTCGTATAGGGTCACTCGCTTACGATATAATATAGATCTTAACACATCCATACTATAGCCATATCTTGACCTGAGGCTCAGCTCCTGAGCCTTTCATTCCATATATATGATCAATCAAAAAATATAATGGCGTAGTGGAGCCGTAAAAGAGGACTGGGCTCCTCAGTCCTGATGCTGCTGGGTACTGCTTACTAGCAATGGTATGTACAAAGTATGAACTACGTATTGTAGTGGCATAATGCAGCCTTAACACTTTCATGCGAACTTCCGTATATATACGCCTCATGTTGGGAAAGTGTTGTTGCACAACGTATAATCACGTCCAGCGAAAACTTGATTTATTGAGCACAACGTTATAGTGCGGCGACTGGCTATACTAATAACTAAGAGCAGGGTTGTTGTGCTACGACCCCGCGAACTCTCAAAATTCTAGTGCTACATAGCATCGATTTTTTTTTGTCATCTTTGATGGCTCTCCGTTCTAGTAATTTTTGCCTACTTTTTTTGCGCACAACGCCACTATACGTCGCTTTGCCCTTACATCGTCGACCTGTGCACAGCGAGGGGACGCGCGCGCTAATTTTCGTCATCCAACACGTCCATCGTAGCAACGAATATTTACGCGAAATCGTAGCTGAAATTTTGCATGTACATACAATGTAAATCGGATGACAATGCAATATTATTGTGACATGGAGCTGATCTGATGATGGAGCTGAAATGTTGTTTAGGGAGTCTCTGTAATGAAACTACGTAACCCTATTGAGTTTGAGCTCGTTAGATTCGTCTTGACAAGTACTCTGGTCCTAGACAATATTCAGAGAATGATGATGAAGCTGAGAGGTTCTTTAGGGAACCCTGTAATGAAACTACGTAACCCTGTCGAGTTTGAGCTCGTTAGATTCGTCTTGACAAGTAACTCTGGTCCTAGATGTTATTCAGGGAATGATGATGAAGCTGAAAGGTGCTTAAGGGAACTTTGTAATAAAACTACGTAACCCTATCGAGTTTGGGCTCATTTAATTCATCTTGACAAGTACTATGGTCCCAGACGATATCCATGGTCTGATGATGGAACTGAAAGGTGCTTAAGGGAACTCTGTAATGAAACTATGTAACCCTATCGAGTTTGGGCTCGTTTAATTCGTCTTAACGAGTACTCAGGTCTCAGATGATAACCAAGGAATGATGATAGAGCTGAAAGGTTGGTACCTAAGGGAACTCTGAAACTACGTAACCCTATCGAGTTTGGGCTCGTTTGATTCGTCTTGACAAGTACTCTGGTCCCAGATGATGTCCAGGCTCTGATGATGGAGGTGAAAGGTTGTTAAGGGAAATTTGTAACTATGTTGTCAAATTTTTGCAAGATGAATGAGAACCACTTTCCAGTTTCTGATTAAGCTGTTTGTATGTACATATATGTAAATCGGATGATAATACAATATTATTATGACATGGAGCTGATCTGATGATTGAACCGGAAGATGGCTAAAGGAATCTGTTATAAAACGACGTAACCCTATCGAGTTTGGGCTCATTTAATTCGTCTTGACAAGTACTATGGTCCCAGACGATATCCATGGTCTGATGATGGAACTGAAAGGTGCTTAAGGGAACTCTGTAATGAAACTATGTAACGCTATCGAGTTTGGGCTCGTTTAATTCGTCTTGACGAGTACTCAGGTCTCAGATGATATCCAGGGAATGATGATAGAGCTGAAAGGTTGGTACCTAAGGGAACTCTGAAACTACGTAACCCTATCGAGTTTGGGCTCGTTTGATACATCTTGACAAGTACTCTGGTCCCAGATGATGTCCAGGCTCTGATGATGGAGGTGAAAGGTTGTTAAGGAAAATTTGTAACTATGTTGTCAAATTTTTGCAAGATGAATGAGATCCACTTCCCAGTTTCTGATTAAGCTGTTTGTATGTACATATATGTAAATCGGATGATAATACAATATTATTATGACATGGAGCTGATCTGATGATTGAGCCGGATGATAGCTACAGGAATCTGTTATAAAACGACGTAACCCTTTCGAGTTTGGGCTCACTTGATTCGTCTTGACAAAAACTCTGGTCTTAGATGGTACCCAGAGTCTGATGATGCAGCTACTAAAAGCTTTTGTTTTGATTTTTTTTTTAGTTTACACTTGTTGCAGCACAGGCGTCTATGTACGTCGATACTGTTCGCTATCACACCGATTTTTATCTATGTGTTGTAGCAGAGACGTCGACGTTATAAGACGTCAGTGCAATATGTATATTAGTTAGAACCTACTGATTTTTGCACAACGTCACTGGACGTCGCTCCAGTTTGTATGGAAAAAAGATGTGCGGAATCACATTCAGACACATTTTTGGTTGTTCGCATGAAAGTGTTAAAAAATTCGCGTTTCTTAGTCAGTAGCTTTTTAAAAATTCTTAGATGGCATCAATCTATTAAACTAATTTCACTATCGCTCGGTTCGGTTTAGGAATCATCCTCCAACCCATGCTACATCAGTAAGCTAAAATATTGAACTACTGGTATAGGTCGCGGCACGAAAGTCTAGCGCTGAACAAAATAGCTGCGCATGGGGTACTGTCGCGCAACCAATGACGACGGCCAGAATGCGACTGGAGACCCAATCAGCGCCATGATACCTTATTTTCGATTTCTGCGCAATATTCGTGCGCTACCTATACCAACTTGTCAAGCCCGATGCTGCTGATGATAGTACTAACCTAAATAGTGGGTATTACAAAATGTCGATAGTGAATTGATATTGTAGGTTCCAAGTGTAGATTACATAGTGGCATAGTGCAATCGTAAAAAATGTCGCACTGGCTTCACTCGCGATAATGTCGATTATAGATTGCTTTTGTAGATACCAATAATTAGTATGGACTACACATAGGCGTAGTGCAAACAAAATATTATCGCGCTCGCTTCGCTCGCGAAAATATCAGTTTTACTTTGCTACCGTAGGTGCCATGTATGAACTACATAGAAGCAAAGTGCAATCGAAAAAAATTTCGCGCTCGCTTCGCTCGCAAAATATTAGTATTACTCTGCTACCGTAGCGTAGGTTCTAAGTATGAACTACATAGAAGCGTAGTGCAATCGAAAAAAAATCTCGAGGAAATTTCGCGCTCGCTTCACTCGCGAAAATATCTCTTTTATACTACCGTAGGTGCCAAGTATATATAGAAGCGTCGTGCAATCGAAAAAGAATTCGCGCTCGCTTCGCTCGTGAAGATGTCCGTTTTCTTAGTTGGTATTGTTGAAACCAAGTATGAAATACAAAGTTAAGTAGTGTAGTTCTTAAAAATTTCGCGCTCGCTTCAATCGCGAAAATATTAGTTTAACTTTACTTTCGATAATATTCCTTTTACTTTGCTATCGTAGGTGCCAAGTATGAACAACTTACAACATTGAAACGAAGTGAAATCGAAAAAAAATCTCGAAAAATTTCACTCGAAAATATCTATTTTACACTACTTTAGGTGTCAAGTATGAACTACATAGAAGCGTAGTGCAATCGAAAAAATTTCGCGCTCGCTTCGCTCGCAAAAATGTCTGTTGTCTTGGTTGGTATTGTAGAAACCAAGTATGAAGTACACAGTTAAGTAGTGTAGTTCTTAAAAATTTCGCGAAAATATCGCGCTCGCTTCGCTCGCGAAGATTTCTTTCGATAGCTTTGTATTTTTAGATGGCACCAATATATTCAAGTAACTTCACTGCCGTTCGGTTTGTAGAAGGAATCACCCTCCCCTACGCTACATCACTGGACTACATCATTGAAGACCAATGATTACGAACTCCTAAATCCTGATGCTACTGGTTACTGCTCTGTGGAACACATTTTAAATTTTGAAGTCCCCCGACTGCGATGACAATTTTTTTTATTTGTTTATACAACGCGTAAATAAGTGACTTTTCGCTTTTATATATACAGACTAACTAATAAACTTGTTTTTAACTTTTTAGTTCGTTTGTTGGCAGGGCAGTCGTATTTTTTAATTTTTTAATTTTTTTTTTTTTTTTTATGTTTGTGAACCGATTTAGAAAATTGTTTTTTTGTTTAAAAGGGTATACTTTCCAGGTGGTCCTAATAAAATTTTATCGGAATCGGTCGAGCGGTTTTAAAAAAAATCAAAAATAAATTATATATATAGTTTGTAGTGGCGCGGGTGTTTGAAGTCGGTTTTTTAAAAATATTTTTTTTAATTAAATTATTGTAAATAGAAAAACGAAGAGTATTTCAAGACTTCATGGTGTCTGGAATTGTCTCTAGTCAGGTCTGGTGGAAGGCTTTGGCCGTGGCTAATTACTGGTGCTGGTGGATATTCTTTTTAACCGCTTCAAAAAAGGTTATCAATTCGACACGTATGTATATGATATAAGTATGTTAATAATTGGAACTTTTAAATATTCACATATTATGATATTTATTCTATTATTTCAATTTAGCTGAACAGTAAAGGTTTCACCAAAGTCGGTTCAGTATTTTTCAAGATATGGACACTTCTCTTTTCAGTTATTCTTTATTTCGGTATTTTGAATTTAATTTTTCCTCAATTATAGCTTGTTACTATAACCATTTCACTACAATAGGATATCCGTTCTTTTCATAAGATCTGCGAAGGACATTTTTATTAATCTCATTGGACACCAGAAGCGGGGATATATCAGGGCAGCAGTTAGTAGCGATTATCGAGACACTTAAGACAGATTTATTTTGACAATAAAAGTAAACACCAGTGCTCTACCGCGCGCCATTAGTAGAGGGATTCCGTGCTTACGGTGGTACAAGTTCAAAATTAGATTATTGAAAAAAATTGGTTGTCTGTAAAGTCGGTTTACGGACGACAGTTTTACGTGATAACGTCATAAAGAAACATCGATGAAAAATTGCATACTTTACATCCGCTAACCACAGCTTGCACGCGATGACACGCGGCGACGGGCGGGCGCTCTCTAGTCACAAGCCAACACTTGGGCCGATCGTGCCTCTCTATCGCTTGTTCCGCGCTCGTGCTTGCACGCGCAGGTCAGGCGGAACGTGACTTTTTAGTGGTGCAGCCGGTGTTCATCGATTTATTAGACGTTATGACGTCAAAATAAACATAAATACAATTTTTTTAAGAGGACTTCGCATCCCTCTCGCTCGCATATTCTAATATTTTCAATGATTGTAAAAATCCCAGATACTTTTGACGTGGCGGCGCTAACGGGCCACATACGAGTAGCTTGACGAGCCTGTTTTTGGGGACCCAATACTTAAATGATGACTCTGCACTGAGAAATGCAGCATTGAATAAATGTACGGCTGATCTCAAGCAAATGCCAAAGTTTGTTTGTTGGTCGATAGGTCCGTTGCTGCGTAATTGAAGAATAAATACTTCAATTGGGTATTTGACTGTTGTCAAAATGATGATAATCATTATTTATAATCGAAAATGTAACACTTAAAAATAGCATTTGTAAAAACAGAAAATAAATCGGTCCAAAAACAAACAAGTTATAGAGCTTTAAAGTTTCCTGTTAGACAGAGAGAGAGCGCTACTGAAGTGTGATGTCACAATTCACCAGCTCCATACACGCTCCATAGAAAATATCTTTTTAGAAAGAGACAGATACAGTCACAGTAAAACAGCTTATAAGAGCAGAGACCAGTAAAGATATTTAAAAATATAAATGGAAACTACAACTATAAATACAATTACGTAGGAGAACCAAAGTTACCGACATAGCTCAGCGATACTGACGACATCTAAAGAGTCGCGATGCTGCTGGATTCAGGCATCGCAAGACCGAAACCTGTGGAAGTCCATGCAGGAGACCACTGTCCAATAGTGGACGTCTATCGGTTGATAAGAAGAAGATACAGTCACGCTCATCGCTCTTGCCTTGGGCCACAATCGTATTAGTTGATGGCAGGGTCAGAGAATTGGAAGAAATGTTTTCAACTTACGCCTCGGCTCAAACGTTTTGATTGTCAGAAGAAAATGGAATGGACCGGAAACTCGGAGAAAGGAGAAATTTGGGCTCGCAGATAATTTCTTAAGGGTAAATCCCAGCGGTAAGCTAAGTTATAATGGGATTCTGAGGAGACAAGGTAAGTCTTTTGTGTGGTGCCGCAAATTGCTAAATAAAGTTGGACAGAAGTCAACTTCGGGGGAAACCCATTATCGCTCTGTGGTGATGATTGATTACATCAGTCGGTCCCTGTCGAGGCAGTAGGGTTTATTTGGAGTTTGTTTATTATCTACTGCTTTGTTTTCATCATTATTAGAAATACTGTATAATCAGCTTATGGACAACATGGTAATTTGTATCAAACATCCGACCAACTTGGGTGGCGCGGGCGGCCTGAAAAAAATTTGACACAGCGCCACTGATATAAATGTAGCGCATATTCTACACGCAGTGATTCAAAACTTGTCTTCTAAAATTGAAATTCTTTTCACATGTTCCAGCCAGTGAAAGAGAACGAAAACCTTCGCAGACCTCGGGCTGCCCAGGTTTGTCCTTCAATCACACCGCAACAGAGCTATACGGATCGACGCGATTTTTTGCATGGGTATAGTTGGGGACCTGGAGATTGACATAGGCTACTTATTATCCCGGAAAATCGAAGAGTTTAAAAACTTTATCCACGCCGACGAAGTCGCGGGAATCAGCTAGTTCTTAATGTTTGTATTGAAACTGAAGTAGTGATGTCTTTAATATTAGGAGCCGTTTTAACAAGCCTCAAGAACAAGATAAGTTCCGAATAGACTGATAGCTGATTAAATTCAAAAGTCCAACGAATTTCATAATCAGTGAGTAGTACATCACTACTAAGTACTTAAACTAACCTCAATAGCCTAACGGTTAAAGGTACGGACTGAAAACTGAAAGGTCGCAGATTTGAATCCGTTGCACTGTTGCCATCATCATCATCATCATCAGCAACCCATCAACGGCTCACTACTGAGCGCAGGTCTCCTCTCAGAGAAGGGTTATAGGCCATAGTCCACCACGCTGGCCCAATGCGAATTGGCAGACTTCACACACCTTTGAGAACATTATGAAGAACCCTCAGGTGTGCAGGTTTCCTCACGATGTTTTCCTTCATTTAATTTCTTAAACCTCTTCTATTGCCATACCCACTCCTAAAGCAAGCTTTCCACTTATTTGGAGAGGAGAGGAGAACATACGTTAAGTTCAGCTTGGCTAACATTCTTTTATAAAAAAACCATCAATAAAGCAGCCTGCAACTTCTTGCTTCATCTGCCAGGTTGTTGAACTGAAGAGCGGTGTAAAATAAATTAAGTAGGTTTTTCTGGGGTATATTTGAGGCCTTGGAGAATGACATAGTGTTTATGTGTTATTACGTACTATAGAATGCATGGGCATTTTATAGTAATATTATCTAATGACATGACACACACACACACACACTACTGACACTACACTACACAGTGGTGCCTGTATTTTGTTTCTACCTTTGAGTATATAAGGTTTCTACCCACTACTTGCTGTATGAACACATAATATCTATTGTCTATACACTACAGTTACCTTTTATTTCAGAAGAATAGAGGGTTCCCGCGGGATTTTCAAAAACCTTACTTAACGCGGACGAAGTCACAGGCAACAGCTTGTGTATAAATTCCTCCGTCAAAGATGATACTCTCCTATCCAATGAAAATTATTTTATTAGAAAAATATGTGCTTTAATACTAATATTCTCGTAGAAAATATACAAGAAAAAGGAAAAAAGCGAAGGAATTAAGGAACAACGTTACGCAATCGCGCTTCCGCACTAAAAGCCGTCGTACATAAAGTGCTCGTAATAAAAATAAAAATCAAAAGAGTATAACAAAATGTCCGATATATTCTCTGTTCGAGGAATAACATTCACCATTTTCATCGGCCGCTATAAATGAGAATGGGGAAGAACTCACTGTTGAGCGGCAGAGGCGAGTCGTAAAACAGTGGGATTAGAGGGTGGACACACTTTTGAAGCGTGCGGCCACTGAAATGGCGGCGTTTTGAATTTTTTTAAGCTATTGCATAGCTTTTATCGCGGGCTTTGAACTAGGACAAACAGTTTGAGCGCGGCGACCGAATCAAGAAATTCCGTAACGAAAATAAACCTAACACCGTCGTTCAGTAAGCGTTCAACATTTTAAAGGTTCACAAGGTTTTGACGACCTCCCTGGCTCAGTGGTGAGCGCTGTTGTCTTATAACTGGGAGGTCTCGGGTTCGATTCCCGGCGTAGTCAATTTGGGAATTTTTAATTTCTGAATTGTCTCTGGTCTGGTCTGGTGGGAGGCTTTGGCCGTGGCTAGTTACCACCCTACCGTCAAAAACGTGTCGCCAAGCGATTTATAGCGTTCCGGCACGATGGCGTGTAGAAACCAATTAGGGTTATGGGTTGAATGTTCACTGCCATACCCCTTACAAATTAGCCCGCTACCATCTTAGACTGCATCGTCACTTACCATCAGGTGAGGTCGCAGTCAAGGACTATCTTGTCATCGAATAAAAAAAAGAGTAGCCTAGTATAGTAATGTCTTTATAACTTTAATAAAAATTATGGTTATAAAGTTCCAATGTCATGCTTGTCAAGCTCACGCCATTATGAACTTGTTTTTGGAACATAGTTCCTTATCGGGCGGTACGGAAGGGGGCTAGACGGAAAAAATTAAGGAACCGACACTCGACACATTTTCGAAACTGCCACTTTTTGTTGAATGTGAATTTTGCATTCTGTTCGTTATTTTCGCGATACGACACGGCGTCTGCGGGGTCTAGTGGCTCCGGCAGTCGCCTAATAGTTCACAGTCGATGGTTCGAATCCCAGCTCGCGACTGAATTTTCTATTTTCAATTTTATGGAAAGGTTCCAACATGTAGAAATTGCTTAAAATAAAATTGAAAATGGAAAATTCGGTCTGTCGAGCTAGCATTCGAACCATCGACTGTGAACTATTAGGCGACTGCCGGAGCCACTAGGCTACGGAGACGCCGTGTTGTATCGCGAAAATAGCGAACACAATGTAATCGAAAGGAACTACGTTCCATCCGGGTGTCCCTTGACACCTCTCAAGTTTTTTTTCTTAATAAAAATATTGTTGTTTAATCTTAAATGCATCGGGTGCCTGAAATCGATAAAAGTCATTGAAACACCGAATAAAGAACGATCAAATGTAATTATTGCGACATAAGATCGTTTAATTTTTTTTTAAATTTCTATTATATCCCGCTCATTTAGTGGCCTCGCCCCTAAAACTTACAACTAGCGCTCCCACAGGCCATTGCCGGAACTATAAAACAGGGCCGTAATAAAATGGGTCCCTTTAGCCGCATGCATACATCACTGATCATTTATGTAACATCCATTGAGTTTTCACTACCGCACACGAAACGCCAACACTAACTCACGCATCAATGGAACCGTTTCGTACAGTTTCATAAGAGTACATTACGGGCACTTTTTTATAGTCACGCCCTCGTTTTTGTAGGTGCAAAATATTTGATGGCCCTTATAGAAGTTTTTACGATGTCACGCGGTATAATTACGGGAATATTGTTTTCTAACGATGCTGGCGGTGGTTTTTGAAATGTGCTGAAATGGTTAATTCAGTGGAGGGCTGTTTAATGTTAATTACCTAGATGATAATATGTTTCTGTGTTTTTAGGGTTCCGTACCCAAAGGGTACCAACGGGACCCTATTACTAAGCCTACGCTGTCCGTCCGTCCGTCCGTCCGTCCGTCCGTCCGTCCGTCCGTCCGTCTGTCAGAGGGCTGTATCTCGTAAACCGTAATAGATAGACAGATGAAATTTTCATATATTATGTATTTCTATTGCCGCTATAACAACAAATAATAAAAATTAAATTAAATTAAAAAAATTAAATTAAAATGGGTAGGTGGGTAGATGGAAATTTTTTAATTTAATTTTTTTAACGGAACACTAAAAGAGCGAGGCCCGACTCGCACTTGTCCGATTTTTTTTACAACTTACTTAGAGTTCGGTTTAGCATAGAGTAAACAATCCTACTAATATTATAAATGTGAAAGTTTGTGAAGATGAATGCATGGATTGGATAGATACTATATGAATGGATAAATGTTACTCTTTCACGCTATGAACCGATATAGCTAAAAGGAATGGAGATAGCTCATACCCAGGATTAACACATAGGCTACTTTTTATCCCGGAAAATTAGAGTTCCCGCGAGATTTTAAAAACTAAATCCACGCAGACGAAGACGCGGGCATCATCAAGTATAAACTAAGGTTAACATTAAAAAGGTCAATATTTAAAATTTCTAAAGTGTGTCAGTCTGTCTGACTCTTTTTGACCGACTACAAAAAAGGAGCAGTATATCAATTCGGCGGAATCATTTGTATTTTTTAATCAAATTTTTTCTATAAAATTTTGTCGAAATCGGTCGATCGGTTTTAAAAAATCAACAATAAATTATATACTTTGTTGTGGCGGGTGTTTTAAGTCGGTTTTGTAATAATTTAATATAAAAAATTATTTTTAAAACAGTCTTCAAACGCCCTAAAAAATCTACAGTAAATTCTTTGTAGTGGTGCACTACAAAGAATTTACTGTAGATTTTTTAAAAGCCGCTCAACCGATTTCTATAAAATTTAAATGAGACCACCTGCGAAGTATATTAATAAAAAAAGAATTTTTCAAATTGGTTTAGGCGTCTTAGAGTAATCGGGGAACACATAAAAAAAAATTTTCCGATGAATTGATAACCTCCTCGTTTTTTTAAAGTCGGTTAAAAGGAATTTTTTATATTAAATTATCACGGCTCAAATGCTAAAACGATCAAAACGGGCACTTCTTTCCGAGCGTTTATTCTGAGGATGGATTTAGGATATTTTCGTCCCGCGATAGAAATGATTCTCAAATCAAAAGAAACTTTAATTCACTTCAGCTAGTGAGAATTAAATGTGCTGTTGGAAAATTATGTAAATCCCAAAGTTCAGCATCAATTTCCTGCTCTTTGTAATGATTCATTAATAGAATTTGATTTATAAAAGCTAGCGATGTTTAATATCTAAGCTAAATTTTTCTACATAAGTTAGCAATGTTTAGTAGCTAAGCTAAATTTATATAAGTTAGCGATGTTTAGTAGCTAAGCTAAATTTATCTATATAAGTTAGCGATGTTTAGTAGCTAAGCTAAATTTATCTACATAAGTTAGCAATATTTAGTAGCTAAGCTAAATTTATATAAGTTAGCGATGCTTAGTAGCTAAGCCAAATTTATTTAAGTTAGCGATGTTTAGTAGCTAAGCTAAATTTATCTATATAAGTTAGCAATGTTTAGTAGCTAAGCTAAATTTATATAAGTTAGCGATGTTTAGTAGCTAAGCCAAATTTATTTAAGTTAGCGATGTTTAGTAGCTAAGCTAAATTTATCTATATAAGTCTTTGAGTAATAAACCAGCAATGGAGAGGAATTGACGCCTAATTTATTTGCAAAAAAGTCTGTCAATTACGGTGGGGGGCGAGGTAGCACACATGAAAACTTGCTTACTACAGTTGCATTTTTCCATCACGTCGCTATGCACGCACACAATATAATTAGCAAACACTACCTTAAAGTATATGCACACTATCACATTCACACACAGGGACGCTCTATCATTACATGAAACAATCCCATCATTTGTGTAAGCATTTTAGGGATTTGACACTATCGATTATCGACTTTCGATAAGTTTTTCTAATAATTATTTACAACAGAGTTACTTTATTCGAGAGTAAATTTTTTTGTTCGAGATCATTAACATGGTAGGTATATAGAAGCGCTAGGAAACGAGGTTCTTGCCGTTATTTTAGTCATAATATGCCTTTGCTATTAGATTGACTCTTTGTAGGCTTTTAGTACTTGCGTAAAGATACAGCTAGAAACTTTGGACTATATTGACGCTGGAAAGCGATCTAGCTTATTTCGAAAAATAACAAAATTACTTTTTTATATATTTGGAAGAAAAAGATACTGCGTCGGATTGTCGGATTTTTGTTTTCCTATGACATTATTTTTCTAAGATACTATGTTGACCTTCTCTACATGTTTATATTATATTTTTTGTTATTCATATTTTTCAACGTACTCAAAAATGCTGTAAATACTAAGACACCATCTATTTTTCAATATTATACAGATACTTCAAAAAAGTTATCAATACTTTTTAGCAGTGCAGTGCACTTAGGTGTACCTACTGTAAGGACTTAGGATTATCTGATTATTAACAGATTTTGTAGATACCAAGGTATTTACTCCGTCACTATACTCTCAATCTCATGCTGAAAGCATGCTGAAGGTACCACAGTATATCACCTTAGAGCAGCTGTTTAGTTATGATTTAAGGTTATAAGCCACCAGGGAGTGCTGTACTTTGTCATAGATTTTTAATAATATTGTTTATTAAGTTGAGAGACATTTAATTTTTATTTGAATACGTAGTGGGTATTAATATTGAACACATTGATTTTTTAAGTAATCTTGTTTAAATAAACATACAGCATTTTTAATGAAACATCATTTGTTTTATTTATGTTTAAAGCGAAATTTACGATGTATCTATTTCTAAAAAGTATATTAAGTACAAACTGTTAGGACTACATCATGTTTCCTTAAAAATAAATACAGCATAATTAGCATTTCAGAGTTTAGAGTTATTTCGTGGTTTCATATGTATCAAATACCAAGTTACAGCAACATTGCTTCTTGAAATTGAAAAACTATTAGTCGAAATTGATATAAAACTAATGTATAAAACTAAAGTAATTCTACTTTAGAATTATATAATTAGTATCATCTGATGTGTTACATTAAAAAATATGCTTTTTGAAAAAAATCTGCTCCTGATAGCTTATTATGAGCTGTAATGATTTTTTAAAACGTTATTGGCTCTGGTTTAAAGTTCACTTTTTCGATTTACAAGATCGTTTTCCAGCGTTGAATAATATTCTCTCAGTCCAGTATGGAGGAAACATAAAAAGGAAAAACTGAACCCTAAAAAAAAAAAATTATTTAAAGTTATGATTGGTAAGTTAAAACTTGTACCTACATACTTTACTTGGAAGGCTTATTTTTTTCATCTACTTCATCTGAACGAAGTGTATATTTATTTGTAATGCTAGGCTGCCGCCATGGCTATAGTGGCCACCCCATCTGTAATAAAACACCGCCAAGCTATTTAGCTTTCCGGTAAACCTAGCGGGATGAATAAGAAGTATGGGTACTTTAATTCAATTGCCAAGTTTTAATGAACCAAATATGTATAGAATTCAAATATTTTTTTTCGTCAATGAACCATTAGTAAGACGATAAAAATATCTCGGTATAAATAATTTATACAATCCCCCCACCAATATCGACATATGAAATCTTGCTGTCCAGCCCTAATTTTATTGCGGTGTGGCCGACTTCATAAAATTAAAGTCCTAATTTTCGAGTAAGAAAGACTTACGTAGAACTTATCATTATTATTAAACAATTTTTTAGTCTCGTTTTCATTATTTTTTGTATTATATTTGTAAAAATCCTTTCTTAGCGGATGCCTACGTCATAGTAGATATGCGTTGATAAATCAGTGAGTCAGTCACCTTTTCATTTTATATATTTAGAAAATCATATCACACTGGCTATATGGAAATATATACCTATAAATTTTGAAATAATTGAGTAAAAAAACTAATTTTATGAATTCGCTGAGTTTATGGAGCTCTAGCTGCATCAATGCATTTTAAACAATAGTGGGAGAGTACCAGCCAATCAGACACCATTGCGATCGTTATAATAATGCAATCATTTTAACCGACTTCAAAAAAGGAGGAGGTTCTCAATTTGAATTTTTTGTATATTTGTTACCCAATTATTCCGCCAAATAATGAATGGAATTTGATAATTTTTTTTTGTTTAGTAGGGCATACTTCAGAGGTGGTTCCCATATAAATTTTTGTTGATATAATGTTAGATGTTACTCCATAACTACGTCAAATCTGAACCGATTTCAATTTTTTTTGAAAGAAAGCATAATAAGGTTGGGCCTATTTAAAAGGTGAAGAGAAGATGATTCATATCTTCGGTGATGGAGGAAGGAACTCAATGATTAAGAGCAAATTGCTCGCGATCAGAGATATACACAAAAAAGCTTAAAATAATAATGTAAAAAAAAATATCTTTAAAAAACCGACTTCATACGCCGATCGGGCAAAGTTGGGCTAGCGTCGCGCATTAGTTTCATCATTTATATTTAGGCCCGCCCGACTTCAACATACATGTACAAATTAAAATTGTTTTATACTTTGTAGTGGCGTTTAAAGTCGGTTTTATAGAAAGAATTTTTTATCATTATTTGATAATCCCACAGACGATCAAAGTTCGTATTTATATATCTAGTCATATTTTACTTAAAGCTTATAAATTAGTCGTTCACCCCTTCCTATTCTATCGTGATTTTAATTCTATGGGATCAATTTATAATGCAGTTCAAGATTAAGGTCTCTAAACGAATAGTAAGTAGGAAGATGAATTTTCAATATTTTCCCCAAATTATTTCATGTACGATTAAGTAGCAACATTTTCAGATCGACAGTTTTCTTAAGTTTTCTGCATAAGTATTGCATTATTTGGATAAAATAATACATCAGAAGTAAATAAATGTTATCCTTTAGTAAACTGGATGTTTTAAATATTTTTTTAGAAGAAAATACTCTCATATTCGGCATTTATAGCGGAGCTCATTCCCCGCTAACCATACGTAGTTGACAGCCGCGTGACTCGAGTCAAACAGTTTTATATAACGAGTAGGACCACTGCTCATACCCAACTTACAGAGGGGTACGCGCGTCAATTCTTCTCCTGTGTTGGTTTATTACTCAAAGATATAAGTAAGCAATGTTTAGTAGCTAAGCTAAATTTTTATAAGTTAGCGATATTTAGTAGCTAAGCTAAATTTCCACTGCCTGTCCACTGCTGGGCATGGGCCTCCTCTCAGACAGAAGAGTTTAGGCCGTAGTCGGGAGCTGCACAAGTTGGAGTAAAACTCTCAGACATGACGGTTTGTTCACGATGTTTTCCTGCAAGGTTAAAAGAAGTGATATTGTAATATATTTGCATAAAACTACTGCACTCTATAATTCGTCTATGATTAACCCTGAACAAACTGCTTTCATATATTTTGGACCAACTTGATTCATGCCATTTTGGCGCGATAAACAGTTACAAATGTCCAAGGAACTATAACTAAAATTATTAGTGAGGGCTTATAGTTGACAAAGCTGAAAGTTGATACTTTTTGGTACTTCCTGCATTCTATTATATTAGTTCCCAAGACACTCGTATGTCAAATGTGGCGCTTCAATCATCATAATCTAAGCTGTATAGGGATAGCCAGTCTAGTGTTAGTCAAAGATTAATAAAATTGTAGAGGTCAGTACTTACAACGCACATAGTTTTGAAAGTGGTGCGTGGTAGCCCGACGAAAGTTTTTTTAGATTGTGGTATTTATGCTGTTATATTATGAACTAGCTTTTGCCCGCGGCTTCGCTCACGTTAATGTCGATTTTCAAACCCCTATTTTACCCCCTTATAGGTTGAAATTTCAAAAATCCTTTCCTAGCGGATGTCATAATAGCTATCTGTATGCCAAATTTCAGCCCGACCCATTCTGTGGTTTGAGCTGTGCGTTGATAGATCAGGCAGTCAGTCAGTCAGTCACCTTTTATATATTTAGATGAGCACCTGATATTTGAAGATATTAACAAACAACCAATACGGATTATGATATAATTGGCGTTATGATGACAGATTCAAAACAGTATTATAAGCTGAATAGATTTGAAACAACGTCCCAACACCTGCTTTCACCACTAAATACCTCACATTTATCATTGTTGATAACACTAATAGCGATTACAACTCTATTCGCATAATAATAAACACTAGAATCGTGAATCAAAAATGAGGGTAGTTATTAGCTCATCGTGAACGGGGGTACATCAAAGCATAGTGCGTATTAAATATCATTGATGCGTGCACCACTTTGAAGCATTAATACTTCGCTATATAGGTATGTATGTATTATGCTATTTAATTACACTGATATATCTGGGGACATTTTATTATTTTGTGCATGGGTATAGTTGAGGACCTGGAGAGTGACATAGGCTACTTTTTATCCCGGAAAATAAAAGAGTTCCCGAGGGATTTTAAAAACTGTATCCACGCGGATGAAGTCGCGGGCATCAGCTAGTCAGTTGATAAGCAAGAAGACCTTTAAGGTGGAAGACGCGGGTCAGCCCGCGAAATTCAAATTTAATTTGGTTTTTCGCAATTTGTTAACTAATAGAACTAACTAGGCTACTGGCATTCTTATTGCGCCAGTATTGCGCATCTAAATTAATCAAAATACTGACTAATTTGTGAGTAACTCACGTCCAACTCGGTATTTTGATTAATTTCTTAAACTTGTCACTTTCAAGTTAAGATTTTTATGTAAACCTGTGAAGATGATAATTCTACTCGCGCAATTAGAACGCCATAAGGCTACTTTATCGTATTAGTTTACAAAATGGGAAAAACCAAATTAAATTTGAATTTCGCGGGCAGACTCGTATAATCCACCTTAACCCAACCTTAACCGTTGAACTATTGAGACACATCAGCTATGGACAAAGCAAACAATACAATTCCCAGTGCAAAGACATGAAGCCGCTGTAATTACAAAAGTGATACGACACCTATGACTCAGTGCTGCTGTCTAATGGAAAAATTAACGTTTTACGCAGCGTCGGCGAAACGAGGCCATGCGTTACATATGCAATTAGAACAGGGCTGGAGGGTTCCGCGCGCAATTATTTATTTTTATAGCTTCTAATGCCGGTCCGGTGGCTTTTAAGTGAACAATTTTCAGCCGCTTTGTGGTATTTTTATCCAATTTCAAAAAAAGAGGCTAGTCTATCAATTTGACGTGTATTTTTAGTGTCACGTTCCACCTGAGCCTGCGCGTGCAAGCGAGAGCGCGGAAAAAGCGATAGAGAGGCACGATCGGCACAAGCGTTGGCAGGGCCCCGGCCGCCGGGCCCGCCATTCATCGCGTGCGTGCTGTGGTTAGCGGTCATCAATGTTTCTTTATGATATTATCACGTAAAACTATCGTCCGTAAACCGACTTTACAGACAACCAATTTTTTTAATCTGACAAAGTAAACTCACAAGTTACAGTAATCACGCAGTAACCGCGATCGGCGTAATTTTTTGTATTTTTTCCATGTAGGTTAAGTATGTAGTGGCTTTTATGTTATGACACGTCAAGACTTTACCACCGGTTCTAAGCCGGTAGGTGCTGTTGTAGTTTCATGGTTAGATATAAATACTTGAGGACTTGTAGATGACATAGGCTTCCTTTTATCACCAAAATGAGTTTCTGCGGGATTTTAAAATCTAACTAAGTACGCGAACGTATTCGCAGGCAAAACTTAGTATTTTCATATGGGTAAGTTTGTCTGTCTGTGTGTCTTTCTGTATGTTAATTTTTTCACGGCTTAGCTGCTGAAACAACCTTGATGGATTTACATTACAAATGATTAGATACAAAGATAGCTCATAAGAATAGAATAGTTTTTATTCAAATAAAACTATTCTCATAACTAGTGATGGAATGGAGAATTGCAGGTAAGAGAGCTTCAGGTCGCCAAAGACTCCATTTGAAGAATAAGTATACTTACGGGAGTGGACGGGGTTTATTTATGCAAAATTAAATGACCGCCAAACTTCAATACGAGAAAGGTACATGATGATGGTTCAAATAAAGTTTGACAAATGAATCTACTACTGATCTGGAATGCCATTCCTTAAACATAACTTGGAGATAAATAATAATCAACCGGTAATCTCTAAGGCCCGCTTGCAGAGACGCCGAGTTAGTAAACCCAGGAATAAATATGTAATTTTGACAGAAGCTGTATCTGTCAAATTTGTCCTTTTAACCCAGAGTTACGCTAGCGGCACGCTATGATGGCCGGTTTGACGTTTGTCCGCTCATGAAGTTCCGTATTAATTGATAACGACTTTGAAGGAAATAATTGTATTACTTTATTGACGATAGTGATGTGCAGAGATTCATAAATTTTATCGAATGTAGTTTTAGGTTTAGGACTCAAAATTTATTTATTAAATTGATTTCTAAAATGTATACAAGTGTAGAAAAATCAGTTTGCACCATTTAAGGGGTGAATGTACTTGTGAATATGAACAATTTTCACTATGTGGACAAACCTCTGAAATCGCAAAAAAATATCAGCTGTTTCATACAAAAGGTAAAATTTTTATTTTTATATGATATATACCACAACTCGGCATTTGGTTTTCTAAATTGAAAATTTTTAAAAATGGAATCTAATACGATCGTCACATAGGATCGCTGGCTAGCACAACTACTACCTCCGGCAAACTCGCGTCAATGCTCAATGCAAAACAAAGCAGTTTCGAATTGACGTTGCTTCGAAAAGTATAAACTGTCAGTGCAATGCGATTGTGATATAGTTTTGACCTGGCTTTGGATTTCAAATATTGATACTGCATTACTGTTGACCCTTGCTCGTTAATTTGGACTCTGTTCAAGCCCTTTGTTGTGGATTTCGTCGATATGACCGAACGTACGCAGAGAACTGTTCTAAATAGTCAGACACGTGAGTTCGTAATACGCCTTCGTAACTATTTCGATCGTGAAGCTCAAAATGGAGGGCCAATTTTACCTATAACGTCAGTGGTTGAACGCGTAGCTGATGCGCTTAATATTGGACAACGAACTGTTAGACGGATAACTAAAAAAAAATATGGCGAGACTGGCACAGAAGAAAATAAACTTCACACACCAAAAAAGAGAAAACGAGCAAAACCAGTCGTAGGCATCGATAGCTTTGATGCCGATGCTATCCGAAGACATGTTTACGGCTACTATTTACAGAAGGAGTATCCAACAAGAAAAAAGTTGGTGCATTCACTGAAGGAAGCTGGATTATTCTTCGGTGGGGAAAGTTCTTTAACGAAGATTTTGAAGACCATTGGATTTCGATACAAAAAATGTAACAAACGCAAAATATTGATGGAAAGATTTGATATAGCGATGGCAAGGTATACTTTTTTACGGCAAGTGAAAGAAATCAAAAATTGGCAAAATGTTGTGTTCTTGGATGAAACATGGCTTAATGCTAACCATACTGTAGGCCGTTCTTGGAACGATGACACAGCAGCATCTACTTCCAAAGTTCCTGTAGGAAAAGGATCGCGACTTATAATTTGTCACGCCGGAACCATCAACGGGTTTGTCGAAGGTTCTCTCATGGCTTTTGCGTCAAAAACCACTGGAGACTATCATGAAGACATGAATGGAGAAAAGTTTACTGAATGGTTTACCTCAATGTTGTGTAGCCTCCCTGAACCATCTATTATAATTATGGACAACGCCCCATACCACTCGATGCAAATTGACAAGCCACCTGCCCAATCCCAAAAGAAAGCTGATATCGTCGCATGGCTTCGTAAAAATGGCGTAGATGCAAACATGAATATGTTAAAAGCGGAATTAGTACGTCTTTTAAAAGAAAACAAACCAACCAAGATCCGATACGTCATTGACGAAATAGCATTAGAACATGGGCACAGAGTTATACGGTTACCGCCTTACCATTGTGAGTATAATGCGATTGAGTTGGTGTGGGCTCAAATTAAGGGATATGCTGCAAGACACAATACAGAACCCCCATTTACCACAAAAAAAATGCTAAAATTATTAGAAGAAGCTTGTGAACATGTGACTAAAGGAGACTGGGAAAAGGTTGTGAATAGAACTGTTAAATTAATAAGGGAAGATTATGAAAGAGATGTGAAAATAGATAATATTATAGAAAACGAACATATAATTATTAATGTAGGTGATGATAGCAGTGACGACAGTGAAAATAGTAGTATGGACGAATCTGATTAATTATGGCCTTTTGTGGCACCTTTTTTGGTATCTTTTGTATTCATATGTTTCTTGTGTGCATATAAAGTATGTATATTCATTTTCATTCAAATATTCAGTTCGTTCAAATAAATTAAATAAACATATACATTTTTGTTTTATTAAACCTATTTAATCAGGTACAAAAACAAAACTTAATTGTTTTTTGTTCGAGAATAAATTGACATTCCACATCACTATTGTAATGTGTCAAACCGGCCATCATAGCGTGCCGCTAGTTTAGCTGCTAACTCTGGGTTTAGACGTTTCTGCAAGCGCGCCTAAGACTCTAAGGCCCGCTTGCAGAGACGCCGAGTTAGTTAACCCAGGAATAAATTTGTAATTTTGACAGAAACTGTATACGAAATCTGTCAAATCTGTCCTTTTAACCCAGAGTTAGCTGCTAACTCTGGGTTAGAAGGATAACTCGACGTTTCTGCAAGCGCGCCTTAGGCCCACTTGCAGAGACGCCGAGTTAGTTAACCCAGGAATTTTAACAGAAGCTGTATACGCAATTGTAACCCAGATTTAGCTGTGAACTCTGGGTTAAGACGTTTCTGCAAGCGCGCCTTACATATTTTAGCTCGGAGGTTTTTCACCACTGCCGCGGAACCCTAATTTGTCTGTCTGCATGTCTGCAAGTACAATAACACCGTAATTGCAACGCATAATTAATACGAAGATGACTCACGTCTAGTCTTTGTCCCTTTGTGGCAACTCTTTTTAATTTATGAGGGTAGATGCGATATACGGAAATGTTAACAAAAGACTCGTACTCATATTTTAAGGAGCGTGTGTTTAAATAAGAATTATGTGGTATTTTCATGACTGTACAAATTAGAAATAGTCTCTTGCGTCACTTTTGCGTTTTCTTCTTTCATTAATGACCTAGCAGATGCCCGCGACATCGTCTGCGTGAATTTATGTTTTAATAAATTCTCGTGGGAACTTCATGATTTTTCGGTGTATGAACTATCTCCGGTCAGTCATTCCATTGACTCAGCTCTTTAAATGAGAATTAAAAAAAAACCTATCTCCGGTCTGATCTAGTTGGAGGCTTTGGCCGTGGCTATTCACCACCCTACCGTCAAAGACGTACCGCCAAGTGATTTAGCGTTCTGATACGATAGATGTAGTAACCAATTAGGGGTAAGGGGTTCATTCTTTAGAATAAAAGAAAAATAAAATACTCTTCAAATATCATCATCATCATCAGCAACCCAACAACGGCTCAGTACTGAGCGCAGGTCTCCTCACAGAGAATAGTTATAGGCCATAGTCCACCAAGCTAGTCCATTGCAAATTGGCAGTCTTCACACACCTTTGAGAACATTATGAAGAACTCTTAGGTGTGCAGGTTTCCTCACGATGTTTTACTTCACGGTTGAAGCTTGTAATATTTAAATTCTTAAACGCACATAACTAAGAAAATCCAGATGGCGTGCCCGGGACCGAACCTGCGACCCCCCGAAGTGGAGAACGCAGTACTAACCACTAGGCTATCACTGCTTCTTATACAAATTATTATTATTATTTATTTACAAGTTAATCCACTACCATACACTGCATCATCACTAACCATCAGGTGAGATAAAGCAGTCTATCTTGTCGTCGAATAAAAAAAAATACGTGTGGCACTCGGGGATTGCCGCGGTAAAGCTATTGCATAGCATTTTATAGTCGCAAGCACACAAACACCGTGCCGAAGTCTGCCGAACTGAAACGACGTTAGACGATGCACGGCTTTCAACGCCGCACCTCTGTGCCGGTCGGAGTGGGGGGTGTTAGGTTTATTTTCGTTACGGAATTTCTTGATTCGGTCGCCGCGCTCAAAGCCCGCGATAAAAGCTATGCAATAGCTTAAAACCCCCTGTTGTAACAGATAACAAAAGGTATTAGTCAAAACAAGGCTTTCATTAAAGTTCCATTTTCCGTACACAGAACGAGAGACATGTCTAAAAAACTGGGTCATAATCCCCATTGTGGCCACGTCACAGCTCGCAGCGAACAATAAACAAAACGCGAAGCTAACAGGCAACAGCCCTCTATCGAGTATCTTCATCCACCGCAGTAATTATACACTGTGTCTGCACGCACCGAGAGTATACGAGCCTTTTGGGGTAGCCATGTTACCCGTATTTCAACGATAAATGTATTATTGGCGGATTTCTTTTTGACGTGATAACGTCTTATAAATCGATGAACACCGGCTGCACGCACGAAAAAGTTCCGCCTGAGCCTGGGCGTGCAAGCGAGAGCGCGGAACAAGCGATAGAGAGGCACGATCGGCCCCAAGCGTTGGCTTAGAGAGCGCCCGCCACCGCCCGCCAGTCATCGTCAATGTTTCTTTATGAAGTTATTATCACGTAAAACTATCGTCCGTAAACCGACCTTACAGACAACCAGTTTTTTTTTAAATACTTATTATTTTTACTAAAATGGACGTTGATTACATAAAGTAAGGATTCATTCGACAATTAAATAAATAATTAAACATATATCCATTGCTCAATAATCGAATACTTAAAATAACAAAAACAAGTAGGAAATAGGAATGTGAATCAAATGACGGCGGGAAGCGTCGTTTGCATTTATGTGCTTATTAAAGTCAGATAAATCTCATAACACGCACATAATTATAGCACTGTATGCACAAATAAGTTCAATTATCTCTTCTAGCACGAATTAATAATAATCTTTACTAATATGTCGGCACCTCTCCTCTGGCCGAGCGTCTAATAAGGGCAATCACACACACTATCTCAGAACAGAACATCATTCTCAGCAATCATCTTCTCTCAATGATAGTAACTACTCACAAAAGACGTACATTGTAATCTTTACATGACAAGCATGGAACCCAACATCTCCATGACTAACTAGACAAACCCGGCTAACTAAACTAGCCTAGGCGCAGCCTCCACCATCCCCAATAGCTGCCCGTCTCCACCAAGAGAAGACCCTAAGCAAAACTCCTGTCTAACTCGCTCATGGCCCATCTTAGGCAAAGAGACACTATCATAATTACCATTGCAACAAACTCACCAAATAACCAATTCATCACTCACTCACTCCACAAGGACTGATCAATCTTTCCGCAGTATCACCAATTACACAATCAATCACTCTAGATTCCAAAAGCATTGCAACCACAAAATCACACCGCATCCAAAACCAAGGACTCTTGTCCATGACAGCTAACCTAGCAATTATTACGTAGTCTCCTAACAGCAACTACTCCGACCATTGCATAATCACTCTACACCAACATTTTATCACAATTAAATCACTAATCCTACAAATAACCTCAATCCAACCAAATTAATGACAAAACTGCTAAAGACCGCCTGCAACCCTGTCTAACCGAATTCTGCATCATCAGACATCGACCATGAACACTAGACTATCAGATCATAGATCACATCGTTACACAGACACCGAGACTAGCATTTCAGACAAATTCCACCATAGACTACAAACATTAGGGAATGTGATACATACGTCCATAGACCAATCAATAACACATGGAACTAGGAATTACGACTACGTTAACAGATGGCACCTCACCAATATGCTACAAATATTTTAAATACGAAAGAATGTTTGTTGATTGGTTTGTTGATTTGTCCTGCAATCACGCTGCAACAAAGCTACGAATTTACGTGAATTTTTGCATGGATATAGTTGAGGACCTGGAGAGAAAATCAAAGAGTTCCCGGGGGAATTTAAAAACTGAATCCATGCTAACAAAATTACAGGCGTCAGCTAGTAGGACATAAAAATTTAAATCGATATAATGACACACGTATTCAATTCAATTCAAAATTATTTATTTCACGTAGGCCAACCTGTGGCTCTTATGACACGTCATGACTCTACCACCGGTTCGGAAAGCGGATTCTGCTGAGAAGAGCCGGCAAGAAACTTAGCAGTTGCTCTTTTCAAAATAATCATTTTACAATATTATCACAGTTACCTTCGTTACTCTGTGATATTATTATGAAGCTATTATATTGTAATAAGTTTTTTATACTATCTTGTGGGCAGCTGGATGCCAAGCTGATTTAACCTATGCAACTATTATACAACTATTCGTAAAGGGTCCTATCCTAAAATTGCCAAACAATTGGTCACCTCGTCTGTGGTAGTAATTAAATTCGATATTGTTGACTTTGGATTGAAAAGCAAGCAACGGTTTCATATAGTGGATACGCAAAATATTGAGCCTCAATGGGCAGCGGTGGAAATGTATTTTTGAATTTTTCAACCGGCTTTCAACTGATGCAAGGGTGTAGCAGGGGTGCATATTCAAAAATTTTGACTATTAAAACCTATACCTACCAGTATGGAGTGACTACTGACTGCCTCGCAGCCTTTGAATGAAAGTGACCTAACTCAAAATGCCTGTAAATTCTGTTTTTGTTAGAGACTGACCTCAAAAAGCCTGCTCTAAAATCCTATGAGCTGAAACTGAAGTGGAAATGGGCGGACACATGGTTCGAAGAGCTGATGGTCGTTGGGGTCCCAATGTGCTGGAGTGGCGACCCCGCACCGGGAAGCGCAGTGTTGGCAGACCCCTCACTAGGTGGATCGACGACATGAAACGAGTTGCAGGGAGCCGCTCGATTCAGGCGGCGCAAGACCGAAGCCTGTGGAAGTCCATGCAAGAGACCTTTGTCCAGCTGTGGACGTCTATCGGTTGACAAAGAAGAAGAAGAAAATCATTATGGTGAAAAAGAGCCCTAACTATGAGTAAAAAGGGGACAGCCTAAGCATCGGTCACTTTATTTGATCGCGCTTTTCACCTATGCATGTTGTGTGAAAGTTGGTTTTCTCATTCCCCACAAATTGCAATTTTTGAGTTAGGACACTTTCATTCTGAGGATGTGCGATGTGCATGACGAATTTATAATGGATGCAAAGCTCGGATAGCATTTTGTGTCTGGAACAAAATGATATTGAAAATTCAAATTTTTTTTTTATTTCATGTAGGTCAACCTGTGGCTCTTTAGACACGTCGTGATTCTACCACTGGTTTGGAAGGCAGATTCTACTTAGAAGAGCCGGTAAGAAGTTCAGCAGTTCCTCTTTTCAAAACAAAATAATACAATATCTATGTAATAGATAGCTATACTAATCATCTTAAGATGTATTGCATTGTTAGTAGGTATGCATTTTTGGAACTTCTCTCATTGTGGAAAACTGCATACGTAGCATATTATTTATTGTATTGTACAAACTTGTTTTGAAAAGAGCAACCGGCGAGTTTCTTGCTGGTTCTCCTCAGCAAGGAGGGCATTCCGAACCAGTGGTAGAGTCAGACAATTCAAAAGCACTTGTAAAGAGTTTATTTGAATAAACATTTTTCAGTTCTATTCTATTCATCTTTACTAATATTATAAAAAGGAAAGATTTTTTGTTTGTTTGTTTGTACCGAATAGGCTCTGTAACTACTGGACCGAATTTAACAATTTGTTTACCAATAGAAAGCTAAATTATCAGGAACAAGGAAGATATAAAACAAGCCAAATTTGCTGTAATCATTGTCACGCTCACGTTGCTTTCGCAATTTACGTATAGCCAGCTGTTTTAACGTTGATTTTCATAAAAAGACTAAAAGTCATGCTAAACTGACTGATATTCTCCTTTTGCTCCAAAAATAAGCAGAAAGCTTGAATTAGGAGTGGGTACGACAATTACTTAGTAGTGCAACGGGTGGAGATCGAACCATCAACTTTTCAGTTTTTAGTCCGCTCTTTCAACCATTGCGCTACTGAGGCTCAAATAGCCTTGTTGATTTGAAACAGGCTTAAGACTATTCTAGCAAGTACCCTTAGAATAAATACTCCTAGAAGAAACGCAATAGTCGTCGCGGTGATAAGCCATTTTTTAGGAAGCCGAAAGCATACGCGTTAGTATACGACGAGCTCGCAGAAATGAATTAAAAAATAACGTACTGTGCTGTGAAGGGGTGTCATAATTCATCACAATAACCATCAAAAACGTAATTAACAATACCAATATAGAAAATAATTACTTGACACTCACACATTTATTGCTTACTAGCTTTTTCCCGCTTTTTCGCTCACGTTAAGTTCGATTTTTGAAACCCTTATTTTACCCCCTTAGGTTTGAATTTTCAAAAATCCTATTATAAGCGGATGCCTACGACATAATATTCGACGCAGTATTATCATGGCTGAATAATAATCTTCTTATATGTAATGCTGAAAAAACTAAATATCTAACCTTCACCATTTTACGTTCCTCCCAACCTCATCGTGGTAATTATTTTATAAGAGCCCACACTAACCATTGCCTTTCCTCTGTTGGCGTCTTCACCCCCTGCAACTGCCCTCTTTTAAATAGAGTTGATAGTATAAAATACCTTGGGGTCATCATTGATAATCAGTTATCATTTGAACCTCATGTAACGACTTTAACCAATAGGATCCGTAAATTAATAGCTATATTCAAAAACATTCGTCACATAGCGGAGAAAAAGTTAATGAAATCAATTTATTACGCTCTATGCCAATCATTATTGACATATTGCATAGATTCTTGGGGTGGTACGACAAAATCACGTTTACTATTTTTAGAAAGAACGCAGAGAGCGATACTAAAAGTTAGTGCATTTCTTCCCCTCAGATACTCCACAACCGTTTTGTTTAAAGAAGCTGAAGTTCTTACGGTCAGGCAACTATTTATACTAAGCATAATTTTAAAACAACATAAACATGTGGATATGTCTGTACTGGAAGAGCTACAAAAAAATAGAAGAAAATATAAAGTATGCGTAATCCCTAAATTTAATACCCGTTTCTCTCAAAAGTTCTACTGTTTTCTTGGCGGCTACCTATATAATATTATTAATACTAAATTAAATATCTCTAATTTGAATTCATATAAATGTAAAACTATTGTACAAAAGTGGTTACAAGAACTTACATATGATAGTACCGAGAATTTACTGACTATTTTAAAGTAGTACACTTATAGATAAAACAATCTTATAGTCAACACAATCATACCCACACACACACACACACACGTGCGCGCACACACACACACTCACACACTCACACTCACACACACACACACACTCACACACACACAGTATAACTTGCATGCTCTTTTGTTGTCTATGTAGTATGAGAAGTTTGTAAGGGGAAAGCTCTGATGCCTATAACACGAGTTTTAAACTTATCGTAGACATCAGACGCTAAACCTATTAATGAAATTGTACTTACTTTCTGGACAATAAATGATTTATTATTATTATTATTATTATTAATAGCTATCTGTAGGTATGCCAAATTTCAGCCCGATCCGTCTAGTGGTTTGAGCTGTGCGTTGATAGATCAGTCAGTCAGTCACCTTTTCCTTTTATATATTATACTAGCTGACCCAGCGAACTTCCTATCGCCAACAAAATTATTTAGTGGTTGGTCACCCTTATTATTTAGGGGTATGAAAAATAGATGTTGGCCGATTCTCAGACCTACCCGATATGCACACAAAATTTCATTAAAATCGGTCCAGCCGTTTCGGAGGAGTAAGGTAACTAACATTGTGACACGAGAATTTTATATATTAGACTAGCTGACCCAGCGAACTAAGTACCGCCAACAAAATTATTTAGTGGTTGGTCACCCTTATTATTTAGGGGTATGAAAAATAGATGTTGGCCTATTCTCAGACCTACCCGATATGCACACAAAATTTCATAAAAAAACTTGAGAGGTGTCAAGGGACACCCGGATTGAACTTAGTTCCTTTCGATTAATTTTAGTGAAGGAATTGTGCTAAACTAGTGGTGTCATCTAGTATTAAATTGATTAACTACGATGATGACGAAATTATATTTAGTTTATTTCTATTGCAGCTCTGTTACAAAACCAAAGAGTTACTCTGGTTTTTTAACAGATGGCGTTAGTAGTACAATACCATTTTATCCAATTTATACAATAAAAAAATAGGGAAAAATTCCACATGTAGAAATTATTTAAAATAAAATTGAAAATAGAAAATTCAGTCTGTCGAGCTGGGATTCGAACCATCGGCGTTGAACTTTTAAGCGACTGCCCTATCCACTAGGCCATGCAGACGCCGTGTTGTATGGCGAAAATAACGAATACAATGCAAAATTCACATTCAACAAAAAAGTGTCGGTTTTAAAAATGTGTCGAGTGTCGGTTCCTTAATTTTTTCCGTCTAGCCCCCTTCCGTACCGCGCGATAAGGAACTACGTTCCAAAAATTGGTCCACCCGTTTCGGAGGAGTAAGGTAACTAACATTGTGACTGAAACTGCCGATCTATGGGTAATTAATCTAAGCAGGCAGGTATCTATCCTTAACATTTTGAATGCACCAACAAAGCTTATTGTCTTAGAACTACTGCATTGTAAGTACTAAAGGAAATAAACTAAACGGATGCCGAACTAAATTGCACTAGACATTAGGCAAATTTCAAACTCTCCTTACCTTCCAAGTTCCACAAACTTATTACTCGATTTCCTAATAGATTCCTAATGTGAAGACTGTGGCCACAAAGCTGCATCAAACGCAGTAGAGTAAACACAGGTAGCTTAGTCGAACTTTAGTTAAATCAAATCTTGTACTTAGAAACGCTTGCTTTACTGTGTATAAGATCCAAATTGCTGAGAAATAGCTTTGAGTTTAGGCGTGGTTCTCGTGGATGCAGAGATCAGACATTTTGAGGTTATGGTTTTGTTTAACCGAAACTCTCTCATTAGAGCCGATGTGTTACTTGCCAATTTTGTAAGTACGTTAATTTTACGAACTTGTAGTCACGTGATTAGACCTCTGCGTCAATTAATTCTGTCAATAATTAGGTAATTAAAAACTTTTATTGGAAAAGTGTTACTGCAACATAAATGATTTTTTGACGATGCAAATAAAAATAAATAAAATCGGTCTTTCTACTACCGTACCGTAACTATGTGTAAGGAATCTGCTACTAAATAAATAAATAAATAAATAAAACATACATTAGACAACAAACATAGATTTTCGTCATGCATACCTACGATTAGTCGTCGTTTTAAGCCGGTTCCTATCCTATTCAAACTATGAGTAATTCGATGTTTAGCATGATGATAGCAACCTTGTATATTGAATGGACTTTTTATTAAGCTTATTGCATAGCTTTTATCGCGGGCTTTGAGCGCGGTGACCGAATCAAGAAATTCCGTAAACAACCAACCAATTATTCTTCTTCTTCTTCTTCTTTATCAACCAATAGACGTCCACTGCTGGACAAAAGTCTCTTGCATGGACTTCCACAGGCCTCGGTCTTGCGCCGCCTGGATCCAGCGGCTCTCTGCAACTCGTTTGATGTCGTCGGTCCACCTGGCGGCGGTCTGCCAACACTGCGCTTCCCGGTGCGGGATCGCCACTCCAGCACCTTGGGACCCCAACGACCATCAGCTCTTCGAACTATGTGCCCCGCCCATTTCCACTTCAGTATCGCGACTAGCTGAGCTATGTCGGTGACTCTGGTTCTCCTACGGATCTCCTCATTTCTGATTCGATCCCGCAGGGACACTCCGAGCACTCCGACCAATTAATAGCAAAATATAAAATTTGCAATTTGTCAGTATAAAAATTTATCTAGACATCAGCTCTGGCAAGCTTCTTGCACTGTGTGAACATTCGCAGCAAGTCCACTTCTGCTTTCAGCAAATATCTACGTTGGCTTCTGCAAGAAATTGCGAAAGTTTACTGCCAGTAGACGCTACGCATTGCACTAATAACAAGTGTAAATTAAAAATTTTATTTTTTAATGCAAGCTTTTAGTAGCTACATCATTAGACTCTGGATATCATCTAGGATCAGAGTACTTGTCATGACGAATCAAACGAGCCCAAACTCGATGGGGTTACGTCGTTTTATTACAGAGTTCCGATAGCCAGCTTCCGTCTCTATCATCAGATCAGCTCCATGTCACAATAATATTGCATTGTCATCCGATTTACACATACATGCAAAATTTCAGCTCGATCAGAAACCGGGAAGTGGGTCTAATTCATCTTGCAAGATTTGACCCAAACAAACATTGCAAGTTAAATAAAAGCTTGTAAAAAATAACCATGCCGTTGCTTTACTTCGGTTGATTTGGATAAAAAAGTTTTAAATTGATTATACCTATTTTTAACCGATTTCAAAAAAGGAGGAGGTTCTCAATTCGTCGGAAACTTTTTTTTTATGTATGTTCACCGACTACTCGAAGACGCCTGAACCGATTTGGAAAATTCTTTTTTTGTTTCAAAAGGTGGTGGTCCCATTGAAACATTATCGAAATCAGTCGACCGGTTTTAAATAAATGAACAATAAGTTATATACTTTGCAGTGGCGCTGGCGTTTGAAGTCGGTTTTTTATAAAAAGAATTTTTTATATTAAATTATTATCTCGTAGGTACAAGGAGATAGAGGCGCCTTGTTACAAAAATTCTTTTTCTGTTATAAACGTCGCCAGGGCAAAAGATTCCGTGTTGGCAGTCGACGATCACGGAACAAAAGACACACACACAACACTCTTGTACGGACGGAAAATAAAGAGATATTAAAAGTGTGGACTGCTAACACTACTCGCTAGGGTTGGCAAACACTCATTTATTTACCTGCAGGTACATGCACGCGCGAGAAAATTTTGTCTACCCCTTTTCTCGCATTATCTCTATATCTCTATCGAAACTAACATGGTTGCACACCATGATTCATCTCGTTACGTCAAAAGTAGAGTTAAAATTATTTTTTCTATATTTCTCTGCGAGCTCTAGAGTTGCAACGTCATTTTCTCGAATTATGAAGTTAAAAAGAGTAAACGAGAAATCAGTCTACATCGACAATATATCTCTCTCTCTTCGCGAGATATCACTTCGACGTGCGTGCTAGGCCTGCTGGCTTCCTAATAGAAGGGTACAATATATATGTATGTATCTAGGTCTTACAGGCATTCGTCAAAAAAAAAACTATCGAACCTTCCTATTTGATTTTTCAGTTGATACTTAATAACAAAAGCGGTTATTTTTTTTCTAAAAATAGCTTTTTTATTTAACTTTCATTTGATTTATACGTTTGTTGTTGTGTTTGTGTGTTTTTAACCGATTCCGGAAAAAGGAGGAGGTTCTCAATTCGGCTGGTATCTTTGTTATCACTAGGTAGTTAGTTACTACAAATTGATTGAATTATAATATAGACAAACATTGGCATAGTAATAAAATGGTATCAAACAACATTGGAAATTTTCTGAAGCAGGGATAAGGGTGCTATATTATTGCACCAATTTGCCGACTTGATTATGATATAAGAATTTTATTAAGAAACATTTTAATGATTACAAAAATATTTCACTTTCTACCACTATTCTGTTATCTGGGAATTAATTATAGATCTACTTACGCACTAAGGCTTAGTTCTATAGATCGTATTTTGGCTCTGCTCAAGACTCAAGATAGAGTTAAAATGTGACACATAGCCTGAGTATGTCACGCTTATTTTAAACATTTTTGCGGTGGTGTCATGTGATGCGGGTTGTTACGTACCCTCAAATATGGTTGAGCGAAGCAATGGCTGGGTCATGCATCATGCTCGTGAACGGGTTCCACCGGCGGGAATGGGGCTACTTTCTGTCTGCCCGTCTTAACATGTGTTGAATTATAATTAGGTATGCTTTTGTGGAACTTCCCCTCATTGTGGAAACACTGCATACATAGCATATTATTATCTATTATATTGTAAACTTGTTTTGAAAAGAGCAACTGCCGAGTTTCTTGCTGGTTCTTCTCGACAGGAACGGCATTCTGAACCAGTGGTAGACTCATCGACGATTCAAAAGCACTTGTAAAAAAGTTTGTTTTAATAAAAAACATTTCTATTCTATTCTACACAAATAAGTCCTGACATAATTCTGTCTCATTTCAACTCAGCCTTAAGTATGAGCTGAGTGGGGGTGCCATCTATATATCTCACCCTGAGACTTGGGTATGGAGTTGGTAAAGTGTCAACCCTAAGCGAGAACAGAAGGCGGGACCGTCTAGGGCGCTCTTATTGAGACGTGTTTTGTTAGCGTCCGAGAAATAGCGGCCTTTGGAAATCACAATAATAACATTAGTTCTTTTCGATTTCTTTGGCACAATAAATTCTTTATATTATTATTATGCTATAAACAAGGACCCTTCGCCGATATATTGTAGGTAAATAAAATCTAATAAATACAGGTGGAAATAATGGTAATAGGTATTTCTGTGGTCTGTAGTATGAGTAATAGTTATTCCTATTGGGTAGTTAATATAATAAATTACTTACCTACATTTTTCTTCTTGTTTTTCTTGAATTTAAAGATCATGGACATCAACATCGCCAACTAAAGTCTAAATCCATTGATTTTTTTAAGCTATTGCATAGCTTTTATCGCGGGCTTTGAACGAGGACAAACAGTTTGAGCGCGGCGACGGAATCAAGAAATTCCGTAACGAAAATAAACCTAAAACCGTCGTTCAGTAAGCGTTGAACATTTTAGAGATTCACAAGTAGCTCTGTTTGGCGCAGTGGGCGAGGGACCGCTTTCTTTACCGTATGGTGTATGATGTCGCAGGTTCGAATCTCACTCGCGAAGTAGTGACAGTGCGCTTTCTTGTTTGTTTGTTTTTTTTTTTGCATAATTTTTATTATGCAAAAAAAAAACTTGTGAGGTGTCAAAGGACACCCGGATTGAACGTAGTTCCTTTCGATTAATTTTAGTGAAGGAATTGTAATAAACTAGTGGTGTCATCTAGTATTAAATTGATTAACAACGATGATGACGAAATTATATTTAGTTTATTTCTATTGCAGCTCTGTTACAAAACCAAAGAGTTACTCTGGTTTTTTAACAGATGGCGTTAGTAGTACAATAAAATTTTATCCCAATTTATACAATAAAAAATTAGGGAAAAATTCCACATGTAGAAATTATTTAAAATAAAATTGAAAATAGAAAATTCAGTTTGTCGAGCTGGGATTCGAACCACATTCGAACCATCGGTGTTGAACTTTTAGACGACTGCCCGATCCACTAGGCCATGCCAACGCCGTGTTGTATGGCGAAAATACCGCATACAATGCAAAATTCACATTCAACAAAAAAGTGTCGGTTTCAAAAATGTGTCGAGTGTCGGTTCCTTAATTTTTTCCGTCTAGCCCCCTTCCGTACCGCGCGATAAGGAACTACGTTCCAAAAAAATGCTATGCAATAGGTTTACCGCGGCAGTCCCCGAGTGCCACTTATTTTTTTAAATTTTGGATTTTTTTTAACCACATAATGATGCCAATGCTCATGACTTCCCGCAGTTCTGAGGTCGAACGGTGAAAAACTACAAAGTAGAAACTATAGTCCAGCTGTGGACCGATCGGTTGACGACGACGAGATCAAAATATTATATCAGGAGCCGGTATCGCTAATGACTACATCAAAGGTTTTAAAATCATTGCCGCCATTAATACCGTTCAACCCTCTGCCAATTACGGGCGATCATTACATTTGCATGTCGCCCGCACTGATTTGAAAAACGACGCTTTGTAGACTGAATTAAAGCTTGTACACACAGGACGCGCGACGAAGCGTCTCTAACGCCCGCGCCACCCCTATACAAGTTGTAGTATAGGCTTTTTATTCATGACTAGGATATTTAGGTTAATTATGTGTAACTTCGTAGTTGTAAACTCACCTTGTAAAATGTCAAATGTCAGGCCTCATTCTCTCTCTGATTACAAGCTTAGAAGCGACGGCCCGTTCACACATGGAAGTCCGTTTTACTGGTACGTTTTTAAAGGATACGTCATTTTATGCTCTGTTCACACATAGGCACCGTATAACGTTCAACGGATCCGTCATTACTGGATGCGATGTGTGAACAGAAAACTCGCAGTATACCGCCGCTATTCTACAAGGATGGACGCTACGGTATCTATCCGTTTAAATTCTACGTATCCGTATATTTTTACTGTTCCGTCGTCCAGTATTCGATTACAAAACGGAATGTCATTTTTTTACGGAACGATATTTTTTACTGTATACAGAATACTGTGCCATGTGTGAAGTCGCTCAAACAACTACATACGCCATCGACGAAAAAAAAAACGTACACGATAAAACGGAACAGTAAAACGGAGACATGTGCGAACCGGCCGTAAGGTGTCTTTTATTGATTGCGTAGGTATACGTATATAGTTATCAAAAGATGGTCCTAGATTGGGATCTCACGTGATAAACGACAATGATGCAGTCTAAAACGGTAGCGGGCTAACTTGGATGGCGGTATTAATTTAACCCATGTTCCTTATCAGTAGCAGTGATAGCCTAGTGGTTAGGACTGTGGTCTCCTATTCGGGGGGTCGCAGGTTCGATCCCGGGTACGCACCTCTGACTTTTCGGAGTCAAGTGCGTTTAAGCAATTAAATATCACATGCTTCAACGGTGAAGGAAAACATCATCACACACGTCATCGTGCCGGAACCCTATGCCGCTTGGCAGCACGTATTTGATGGTAGGGTAGTACTAGCCACGGCAAAGCTTCCCACCAGACCAGAGATATTTAAAAACTATCAATATTGTCTCCAGCTTAATAAAACTCCAACTTAGTTAAATATAGCTCACTAAGCGACTTTGACTTTACAGAGCATCTTTGTGGGCTGAAGATTAAACTCTTCTTAAGTTTCTTGCATCCTAAATTGTGCACCTGTACACGCGCATTCAGTGTAACACTCTGCTTAGCGATATAATCCGTGTTTTGTGTGCTTCCAAAACCCTTATTTCATTATACCAATACGTAATTTGGCGAGACGAATTTATTAAGGTTGGCAAATTAGTGTTATTATCAACCGTTATGTATATGCTGTCAAGTATTTGGCATTTCAATTTTTTATTTTGAATATCTTTTTGGTAGGTATAATAATAACTTTTTTTCAAACTACCTAAAAGATGTATCATATACTTTGTTTTGAAAGTACATGATAGATACATGGGGCTGACATATACTTTTTTATGTATAAAAGCCCTTTACAATAAATAAAGATTAAAAAAAAAGTACATGTTGGTTTATTCTTTAATCATGCAGTAATGTAGCGGATCGACGTGAATTTACTTGGGCATAGCTGAGGACCTGGAGGGTGACTTTGGCTACTTTTTATCCTGGAAAAACCTAATTTTAAATACTTATTTCTGGTAGTCGCAGGCCAAAGCTATCTTAAAGTGTGTTGAATTGTTTGGATAGTACGCTATACTCGTAACACAGCAGTAGTAGTTCGACTTAAGCTACTGTTTATTCCAGAAAAAAATTAAGTGGCACTCGGGGACTGCCGCTGTAAAGCTAATGCACAGCATTTTTTATCAACTTATGCAATTATAAAATTTATGCAATATTTTTTTTGCATAATAAAAATTATGCAAAAAAATAATTAAAAAACGCAAAAAGCGCACTGTCACTACTTCGCGAGTGAGATTCGAACCTGCGACATCAATACATCATACACCATACGGTAAAGAAAGCGGCCGCTCGCTCACTGCGCCAAACAGAGCTACTTGTGAACCTCTAAAATCTTGAACGCTTACTGAACGACGGTGTTGGGTTTATTTTCGTTACGGAATTTCTTGATTCGGTCGCCGCGCTCAAACTGTTTGTCTAGTTCAAAGCCCGCGATAAAAGCTATGCAATAGCTTAAAAGAATAATATTAACAAACCTAACTTTTCGCGGAAGCTGTCACGAGAAAAAGCTGTACGATATAAATTCGGGAAAGTATTAAAATATAAATACTTATCAGTAATGACAACACCCCCTTTTGTACTCGACGTCAATTTCACAGCACACTTCCATCAAACGTATCTCACGATTCTCGAAAGTACATTGTCATATTCCGAATATCGTATCCCTTTTGTTATGATTGCACAAGAAAAATTAATTTGTATTAAACGCGGCGTTTTTTTTATAAATCTTCATCATTACCTTTAGCTAATGATATTTTTGTAGAATGGAATATTCTTACCAATAGCCTTGTGACAATTTATATCAAGATTCAACAGGTTAGTTAACGTTGACATAAATCGATAGGTGATTAATTCAGTAGCCTTATCAATTACATGCCTTAGAAAGTCAATCCCAGTTATTATTACATACATTTGAGTACAATATGAAACCTGAGTCTTAAATGTGGCTTGCATGTGATGAAATATCAAAATATTATTGTATCATTTGCATTTGTATCAAAATGCCAACGAAAACCTGTATATTGGATAGAAGCAGGTGTTAATTTGCGGAAGTTCATGATTAGCAAAGAAAAGGTTAGAAATATTTTCCGCCAACAAAAAAATCTGTATGGTCAAACATGCAATTACAAGCTAAGTACCGCTCACCTTTCCAATCAAGCAAGAAAGCAAAGTTCCCAAGCAAGCAATGCCACCACCACACAAGACTTTTATACTACTCTCGACGCACGTTTCGCCCCGACACCGGAGCATCATCAGGAGATGTCGACTTTACAATGAAAAACTATATGACGGCGCCGAGGTCCCCAAGCTATTTTTAAAAAGCATGACGTCAGCATGGCTGACGTCATGTTCTCCATTATCTCCCATATTTTAAATAATTACGATTGAATCTACTCAAAACTTCTGGACATAATTAAAACAGTTCAGCACCGTATTTACATTTAAGCGACAGAATTAAAGTAAAACGAATCACACTTTTAAGACTTCAAAAATTATAATAAAATAGGAAATCAAGATTATGCAAAGTTTGTAACCGAAAAATACTTGTAACAAAATTACAGTAACACTTAGCTTATTTATTTTCGCAGCGTGTCCATACCGGTCCACCGAACTCACCAGAATAATGGCGGTGCATCGATGTAGTTCGCTTGAGAGCTGCCCTACGTGGCGCCCTCTGACGTCTCAGATGGCATTACCCACCGTTTGGCAACTCTCAATTAACATTAAAGTTACTACTGCTAAAATCATCTTTTAATATTAAAGAATTATTGAAGTGTTATAGTTACGGTAATCTTAAACAATTACAATTCACAAGTTGCAAAGACATTCACTACAGTCAGTACAAGTTCAATCAACGAATAAATGGTTTTACAAGATAAAATTAAAGTTACAACGGCTAAAATCGTCTAATAATATTTAGGAATTATTGAACTGTAATAGTTACAGTAATCTGTAACTACTACAATTCATAACTTACAACGATGTTTACTTCAGTCAATACAAGTTCATTTATCCATCAATACATGGTTTAACTAGATAAAATTAAAGTTAACATGGCCAAAGTAGTTTTATAATATTTATGAATTATTGAAGTGTTTTAATTAGATTAATCTTAAACGATTACAATTCACGAGTTACAGTGATACTCATTTCAATCAATACAAGTTCTTTTTAGATTCAATAAACAGTCCGACATTGTTTTAAGTTAATTTTAACTTAAAACAACGTTGCAATTATCTAATTAAGTTTTAAATACTTTTAATGTTATTATTTTAAATGTGACCAACATGTTTGCGCCGATATATATATATATTATTTCAAACCGCCGAGCGACAGCCTGAATTATGACCCCGTATGTTTTCATTGTAATTAGGCACGGTCATTTCGCCTTTGTCATATTTTGTTTCGCGGAAAAATGCAGTTTGAACAAAACGGAATTGTGTCAAAGCCCTGTGACAAGGTCCTCGCCACATCGTGACGCGTGGTAAGTGGCGCGGAACGGTGTTTTTGTCACTTACACATGTTTGCTTGTGATGTATCACTGACAAGTTGTTGATTTTTTAGAGGAGTTAATCTCAGCTCGCTCCATACAGTCGAAGCTTTATCATTATTTCAATACTAGCTGATGCCCGCGACTTCGTCCGCGTGGATTTAGTTTAAAACATCCCTTGTAATTGTGTTGATTTTCTGAGATAGAAAGAAGAACGAAAGAAACAACATAGAATAGAATAGAAATGTTTTTTATTCAAATAAACTTTTTTACAAGTGCTTTTGAATCGTCAATGAGTCTACCACTGGTTCGGAATGCCTAAATAAATAAATTCCAAAATGATATGCTTGTGGAGGAAGCACAGGCACAGCGCTGATCTTTGGTGGATCCAGAAGTTCCGGACGACTAAACAAGATATGATGAAATAGAAGTATTTAGTAAATAGTTAATGTACTAATGGGTTAGTGTAACTTATCGAAATGTAAAGTAGGTATAAGAGAAAATGTAGCCTTTGTCACTCTCCAAGTCATCAACTTTATTTATCTAGTATTCATGCAAAAGATCACGTCAGTCCGTAGCTCTGTTGCGGCGTTGAGCGATCTATCTGGGGAACTATCTATCCAGATTATGATTTGAAACTGTGTTACATAACCAGTACAATGGGTAGTTTTTCGATGAAGGTAAATGCGCAGTATTATTTGAATGAATACGGTTAATTGTATGCTAATTTATAAGTAAAACATAATCATAATATTTGTATGAAATAACCCATTTAAAGGCAGAGGGGTCATGGTAACATCCTTGAATTATTTTAATTAGTACGGTACCTAGTACCTACTCGATGAAAATAAATTTCATTTAATTTTCACTTTTATGTTGTACTAATCCTTAAGTTATGTTTTTGGTTGTATGCTTTTATTTTCCGATAACAAGGACGTTTGAACATTGTTGGTTTTAGGGAAGAACAGATACCGATTTGGGGCATGGGTTGAATGTACGCTACCAACCCTTTTCAAGCTGTCCTGTTAATCTTAGACTGCATTGTCACTTACCATCAAGTGAGATCCTGAACAAGGATTATCTTGTCACCAAATTAAAAAGAAACGTTTTCATTCAAGATGGGAGTGACCGTATGTAAAAATAAAGACCCGATTTAATTTTGTGTCCTGTCCTTAACCACCGACAGAAAAAATAAGGGTGTTATAGGTTTGAAATGTGTATCTGTGTGTCTGTCTGCTCGCTCGTAGCTCCCTAACGGATGGATTGATTTTGATGCGGTTTTTTCTGTTTGAAAGCTAACGTGATCTAGATGGACTTTGGATTTGACTTTGAATTGGACTAGATGGATTTTAATTTTTCAAGATCTGCTCAGGCATTCGAAGATCATCAACTCATTTCCTACTTCTGATCTTACAAACTTTCACTGGTGTGATTGATTTGAAATTTAGTTTACTGTCACTTCGGATTATTTCCAAGGCAACCTTGAGTTGATGCTGCAGCATCAAGTATTCTGCAGGATTTCTGACTCCACAGTAAAATGCAGTAGATATAGTGTTTGGGTTCATTAAAATGGTCTCAATGAATAGATGATGATCGAGGATCGAGAGGAAGATCTGATGATGGAGCAGAAAGCTGGGTAACATGATGTCAGATATATCGTTCATAGTCCGGCCATAAATTCAAGTCATAGCGGGGGTGTTTTAAATTAAAAAATAAAAAATAAAAAAAAAAGAATCATTTTTAAAAACCGCTCTACCTTCTTACTATCTATGGTTTATGAACAATAAGTGATATATTGATATTGCATTTTTGATGCGCAATACGATACAAATGTAATAATAGTAGAATTTATTATAAAATAGAGCAACGTGTGACCTACATTAGGGTAGGTACCTGCTACTAATTGCATAGGTACATTTTTATTGTTTGAATGAAAGTAGGACAAGATATTATATTTCTTATAGTTTTTGCCGGTGACTTCATCCGCGTGGAGAAGTTTTCAAAATCCTTCGGGAACCCTTTGATTTTTCGGTGTATTATGTAGCCTATGTCTCTCTCTAGGTCCTCACCACACTCAACTAAACTCATGCAAAAGTCACGTCAATCCGTAGCTACGTTGCTTCGTGATTGAAGGAAAAACCAACAAATAAATACAATTTCGCATTTATATTAAAAGTAAGGGTCTGTGCACTTTCTTGAAACTGTCACTTGGTTATATGTACTACAGAACTTTATCGCTTTTAAATTCTTGTAAAAAACCGAATTCAAACGCCACTGCAAAGTAATATAAAATAATTTTAGTTTGTACAGGTGTTTGTGTTGTGTTGTTGAAGTCGGGCTAGCGTTGCGGTTTCATCGTTTCTATTTAGGCCCGCCTGACTTACCACAACCAACATACCTGTACTAGCTTAATTAATTTATACTTTGTAGTGGCGTTCGAAGTCGGTTTTTGAAAAAATAATTTTATATTATACTAGCTGACCCGGCGAACTTCGTACCGCCAACTTTATCTATATAAATAAAACAAATAAAATTCGTGGGTATAAAGCTAAAACTCATTAACTATATAACACATAACACATAATATAAATTAATGAGTTTTACCTTTACACCCATAAAACTATCCTAAACCAAAAAAACTTGAGAGGTGTCAAAGGACACCCGGATGGAACGTAGCTCCTTTCAATTAATTTTAGTGAAGGAATTGTAATAAACTAAAGTTCGGCCGTTCAGAGAATGCGTTCCTGACACATTTAGAAAAATATTGTTTACCAAGTTATTTGACACTCAGTTTGGCACAAAATTATAACATTAATTGATTATTGATATAATAATGTTGTTTTAATGCTAAACAATTGTTAAAACGGTAAACAACCAGCAATAATATTTTTATCGTAACTGCAACGCCATTACAAAGTTACGTCGTCAGTTCAATCGCGACGTGTCAGGAACGCATTCTTTGAACGGCCGTAGTATAGTGGTGTCATCTAGTATTAAATTGATTAACTACGATGAATTATATTATTTTGTTTATTTCTATTGCACTGTTACAAAACCAAAGAGTTACTCTGGTGGAGTTACTGTTTCTTCACAGATGGCGTTAGCATTTTATCCAATTTATACAATAAAAAATTAGGGAAAAATTCCACATTTAGAAATTATTTAAAATAAAATTGAAAATAGAATATTCAGTCTGTCGAGCTGGGATTCGAACCATCGACGTTGAATTTATAGGCGATTCTCCTAACCACTAGGCCATGCAGACGCCGATTCTAAGGCGAAAATACCGAATACAATGCAAAATTCACATTCAACAAAAAATGTCGGTTTCAAAAATGTGTCGAGTGTCGGTTCCTTAATTTTTTCCGTCTAGCCCCCTTCCGTACCGCGCGATAAGGAACTACGTTCCAAAAACTATGCTGAATGCAAAAACTGGACCAAATTGCAGATAGTTACGAAGTTTGATCAAAATCGGATCAGTAGTTTCAGAGAGTATCCCGAACATATTATGTCGTGACAAGAGATTTTTATATTTAAAGAAGATTATTATTAATGTTAATTCTTTTGATACACAGACGTACCTGCATCAGAACTCGGATGTGACATTATAAATTAACACTTTCATAATGTCCCAGATATGGTACAAACAATAAGTAGGTATTGTTACCTCAGTTGACTAATGACCTAGAATGGTACCCTTGTTGGCTGCAGCGGTCGCTTGGCCGTTGCACCTCAGAACTGCACTTGACTAACTGTAAGTTATTTGTACCTCGTTTAACTGCCTTTCTGCTCTAGTGAATAGTATGTTTGACTGCGCATGATGAGGTCCTGGGTACCTATATATTAAAAGTTATTCCATTGATCGTATTCGTATTCATTGATGATAGCGTCAAAGTAAAATAATCCTTGACTGTATTGGTTTAGTCACAAATTAAGTACAACTGATTTTAATATGGAGCGTTATGGAGCGTATCGTACATACGTGAACGTATTAGAAAGCATACACGAAATTGAGCTCTAATTAAATGCTGTTATGGTTTATTTTACTTTGACGTTAATGTCATCGAATACGATTAAGATTATGGATTAACGGGGTCGATTCTCGTGTTGGGGAAAAACTTATTGGTTTTTCTGTCTAAATATTCTACTGACCCTGGAGTTAGGGAAGTGGACAGTGTGTCACTCTCGAGTCCCGTGCCTTAGAGAGCGCATAAAAATCTCTTTCCGATCATGTCGGATTTCCATTTTCAGTAACATCGGAGTATGAGAGTGAGGGAATAGAGTGCACTTGTGTTTGTGCGCACACTTGTGCACTATAATATCTACAGCTCAGGTGGCGAAGCTCTTGTGGAGATTGGCTGCCTTGGCCAAGTTCGGTGAATCCTTAACTGAGATCTCACCTGGAGGTAAAAGTGACGCTGCAGTCTATTATTACATCAAAAATTCAACCGATTATTTTTAATTGTGTTTTTTTTTTAATTATTTAGTTGATATGCTTGCACTTGACGATAAACTTCTTTCTTCTTTGTCAACCGATAGACGTCCACTGCTCGACAAAGGTCCCTTGCATGGACTTCCACAGGTCTCGGTCTTGCACCGCCTGAATCCAGCGGCTCCCGGCGACTCGTTTGATTTCGTCGGGCCACCTAATAGGGGGTCTGCCAATACTGCGCTTCCCGGTGCGGGGTCGCCACTCCAGCACCTTAGGACCCCAACGACCATCAGCTCTTCAAACTATGTGCCCGCCCATTTCCACTTCAGTTTCGCGACTCGCTGAGCTATGTCAGTGACTGTTTGGTTCTCCTACGGATCTCCTCATCTTTGATTCAATCCCGCAGGGACACTCCGAGCATAGTTCTCTCTGACGATAAATAGAATAGAATAGAAATGAATAGAAAAGAAAAAGATATTTTTATTCAAATAAACTTTTTACAAGTGCTTTTGAATCGTCTGACTCTACTACTGGTTCGGAACGCCCTTCCTGCCGAGAAAAACCAGCAAGAAACTCGGCGGTTGCTCTTTTCAAAACAAGTTACCATGCTATGTATACAGTGTTATAATTGATGAGATCGCGTTTGAAGCGCATTTGCCTAGAGGACGCCTATTCACTCTAGCCTTAAAATTGCTTAATGTAGACGTGGCAAAAAACACAGACGCCGGAAATGCGTTGCACATCTTAGCGGTTCGTTTCAGATACGTTGAAGTGTTTCATGCCCGGGGTTGAATTTTAACCTCGGATATACGAACTGTGGTAAAGTAATTCTGAGGATACATTCTGCTACCCGGGCGAAGCCGGGACGCCTCGCTAGTTGCATCATAAAATTTTAATTGAGTGCTCACGTCCAACCACGAAAATGTTTTCCTTCAAAAGCGTTATTAATATTTTTATGAACTGCTCGCTTCCAAGTATTTAATTTATGATGGAAAAGCTACTGACTGACAAAGTGTTCGTTCACACGTTTCGCCGAATATTAAGTTGAGTTCTCACTGGGTGTGATACTACGAGCAGAACTCTAAAATTATCAGAACTCTAAAAAAATATTAACCATCTAAACTTGACTATATTCTCCTCTCCCCTCCAAATAAGCGGAAAGCTCGTGCTATGAGTGGGTACGACAATAGTGCAACGGGTGGGGATCGAACCTGCGACCTTTCGGTATTCAGTCCGCACCTTTAACCATTGGGCTATTGAGATAAGAATATTACAAACATTGTCGTGAATTTACCAGGCATCCATTCTTCGTAATACTTATTATAAGTGCAAAAGTGTGTTTGCTTCTTACTTTGTCTTTTGATCATACAGCAACGAACTTACAGATTAACGTGATTTTACATGGGTATACTTGAGGATCTGGAGAGTGATTGTGGAACTAATTTTATACCGAAAATTCAGAGGGTGCCCAAAGCATTAAAAAGACACGTGAGAAACGCGGGGGTCGCTGGCAGCCGCTTGTTATGGGAGACACAAGATGGTGATCTATGGCGATCAATCTTGGCTGATGTCCAGCACTGGACATTTGTAACTGTTGAGGTGATGATGATGATGATAATAGAAATAGAAATAGAAATGTTTTTTATTCAAATAAACCTTTTTACATGTGCTTTTGAATCGTCGATGAGTCTACCACTGGTTCGGAATGCCCTACCTGCCGAGAAGAACCAGCAAGAAACTCGGCAGTTGCTCTTTTCAAAACAAAACAAGTGTTGTTTTTGATAATGACAGTGGTATACCACGAGTCACGACTGCTGAAAGGAAGCGTTCAGTTATGTTATACTAAGGGAGTATCCAGTGGACATCCAGCCTAAAACGTTTCGACGAATAGCGTAACATGCTTACGGTTATCAAGATAATTGTAATGTCTTCTAAGAAAATGAATAATTTTGACATACTTAAAGCAATCGGATGCAGCTTACTCAATATTAAATTACTTCGCATTTGCAACAATGAACGTCACCTTTGTCAGTTTGTACATACTTAACCAACTTTCTTTTTTCACCCGACTGCGCGTCGCAAAGTAATGTGTTTATCAGTCTATGTATGTATGTTTGTTTGTTCCTTTGTGGCACTCTAGAGACCAAACGCGTGCCCAGATTTTGATAAGTGGTACGTCGTCGTTAGATTCGCCATGCCAGCGCGAGTGTCAACGAGAACATAACAATTTGAAAAATTCAAAATGGTGGATTTTGGAAGCCATAATGTGGGGTTCAATGTTTTTTCTTCAAATCTTATTGAGTGGGATAGGAGTGGGGTATCCAAGTAAATGGTTTGAAAGGTGATAAATTTGATAATTGATATTTTCATTGATATTCTTTAAAGCAGTCGGGTTTTTTTATACTTTTTTAATATTTTGCTTGTTTATCAGAATGATAACCGTTTTCACCAACGTTCCTTAACTTTTACGGGCTACCTGAGCTTAATTAGGTGACGGTTTCTGTCAATTTCGTTTTCACGAACCTTTATAGAACTCCTAAAGGTGGAAATTACATTGTATTTAGGGGCTACCTACATAAAGAGACTACTACTGGGATGATTTAGTTATAGTTGGTGAAAACGAGTATTAAATTACCCTTTTAAATTACCCCTGACAGATTAAAATTAATTTTAAATCATTACATTTCAGTCATATTTAAAGAATTGGTGTATTCACCTTTACAAAATATTTTATCAATCCTAATGTAGGGATTAGGATTTCCCTTATTTAATATTATGAATGCGAAAGCTTGTTTGTTTGTTGGTATGTACTTCACGTTACAACAGAGCTACGGATCGACGTGATTTTTTTGCATGGGTATTGTTTAGGACCCGGAGAGTGACAGAGGCTTTTTTAGACATTAAAGAATTCCCACGGAATCCACGCGGACGAAGCAGAGGGTTAAAGCTCGTAAAAAATAGATTAAAAAAAAAATAAACGTCGCGTCCTACAGGTGTCTATGGTCACGAATGATAAGACTCCACTGTTAGTCTGTGACCACGAGCATGACGCGTAGAGCGAAACCATTCACTCGTTCAATACCGAAGTACGCATTCGCAAGCCTTTGATCTTTTCACGCCGATTATCCCTTTGAATTATTCATGCGACCGCCTTGTCGCACCGTAATAGGCGGATGTTTTATTTATCCCCGTTTCGTTTATCGGACTTCGTGAACAGAACCCTTAGACATTCAATCATTCATTCGTTCCCTTCGCTCCTAGATAAATAATATAACGACGGGTTTATATATTTTTAACTTTTATAAAAAAATACGTGTGGCACTCGGAGACTGCCGCGCTAAAGCTATTGCTATATTTTCTAGTCGCACGCACACAAACACCGTGCCGAAGTCTGCCGAACTGAAACGACATTAGATGATGCACGGCTTGTGTTAGGTTGATTTTCGTTACGGAATTTCTTGATTCAGTCGCCGCGCTCAAAGCCCGCGCTAAAAACTATGCAATAACTTAAAACGTTGGCGTGAATAGCAGTAAACTTTTATATGAAACTAGCTTTTGCCCGCGACTTCGCTCACGTTAAGTTCGATTTTTCAGCCCCTATTTTACCCCCTTAGGGACCCCCCTAATTTTCAAAAATCCTTTCTTAAAATAATGGCTATCTGTATACCAAACAGCCCGATCCGTCCAGTTATAACAATGGAGCTCTTTAGAAACTAGAGATACCACATTGCTTTTTATTATTTATTTTTTATTAAAGTGTTAACCTACACTAATGGAAATATCAGAATAAATGTATAAACACAACTACTACTGAGTTTCTTGCCGGTTCTTCGAACTTCTTGGCGACGTCTCCAGAACCAAGTGGTAAACTCTTAACTGGCCGTAAGATTCACAGTTTGGCCAAGATGAAATAAATAATTTTGAATTTCATGACGGTTCTGTGCTGTATTTTAAAACATTCTATGCTTAAAAGAAGCAATCATTTGTACAGTACCAGCCTATTAAATTGTATACTTAAATCAGAACAATAAATCAGATAATATCGAAATGACCACTAATTAACATTTATTATTAATAATACACACGCAATATTAATAATTATTATTACCCTAAATTAGATCAGCCTATCATTCGCGGGACACGGTCAGATGCTAATCAGACCTCTATTATAGTACATTCAAATTAGCTCCTATATACCTACGACTTATCTCAAACTTGAATTTGAACTGAAACAGACAAGATTTAAAGTTCAAAATAGTTTGTTAAGTACCACAAAGGGTTGTAAACAAGCTCTGTGAGTATCGAGGTGTGAAATGAAAGACTAATTTTATTATGAACAAAACAATTACAATAGAGCGAGTACACTGTTCGTTTAGGCTGTTAATCATGCGTAGGGCTGCCATGTCGAAATGTTTCAAAACAAAACAATGGGGATAAATCTTCATAATTGATGGAGATTTACCTAGGTAAATCAATTATGAAGATTTAAATGATTTTGATGATGAAGATTTAAATTTTAATCTCCATCAATTATGAAGATTTAAAAGCCAGAGGTGCGTGACCGGGATCGAACTTGCGACCCCCCCGAATAGGAGACCGCAATCCTAACTAATTATTACTAATAATAATTGCTATAGAGTGTGATGAAGCAGTGATAGCCTAGTAGTTAGGATTGCGGTCTCGTATTCGGGGGGTCGCAAGTTCGATCCCGGTCACACAACTCTGGCTTTTCTAAGTTATGTGCATTTAAGATATAAAATATCACATGCTTCAACGGTGAAGGAAAACATCGTGAGGATAGCTTGTACGCCTGAGAGTTCTACTTAATGTTCTCAAAGGTATGTGAAGTCTACCAATTCGCATTGGGCCAGCATGGTAAACAATTATGGCCTAAAACTCTTCGCTGAGAGGAGACCTGCGCTCAGCTCAGAGAACTTATCACTAAAAACTGATCACGTCAGAGAATACATCTCTTACAACGCTAAAACCCTACCTAATGCCGTCTCCACCTCCCCTATAACGGCCCCTGTCCTCACATCTAATCAATTTAACCACAAACACGTCAGACAAACACCATCTGAAAGTAAGGGTAGTTATCAAAAACATCTAAATATAAATTAATCAATTACCCTAATTTAAGCGTCGTATAGGCAATATTTATTCGATTAGGGCTCGATTGCTATCGCAATCCCTCAATCAAATACAACGACCACACGAAAGCATCTACTAGTCGAAGGGGTCTCTGAATTCGTACTGCCAAAATAGCCGCATTTATACAAATATTCCAAGATGGCGCGCAAGATGGCGTACTGACGCTATCAACAAAATCAAATGTCGATTTAATTAAACTAGTTGTAATAAACTAGCAAAAAGCTGAGTTTTGTGAGGGCTCGCGTAGTTTTTCTAACGGGTAATAAGTTCTGTTGCAGCGATGTTAACTCTTTGGTTTTCTAACAGATGGCGTTAGTACTACAATAACATTCTATCCAATGAATACAAAATTGTTACGTTTTTTTAATAGTTATAAAATTATATTTTTTTGACAGATAACACATCTGATGTTTTTCAGTAAAGTGTACCACAAAAATGCTCAGGTTGTGGGATAGTGTTAGGGCTCGCTTCGCTCGCTCCAGTAAAAGGGTGTTATCTTTATCATTTCTAAAAATCGTTACCAATTTTAAACACGAATCTGACAGTTGTGACTAGAGAGCCGTTGATGGGTTGCTGATGATGAAGAACTAGCACAAGTCCATCAAAATCTGATCGCATGGTAACACTATCCACACATGACATTACACTAGCGGCACGCTATGAAGGCCGGTTTGACACATTACAATAGTGATGTGGAATGTCAATTTATTCTCGAACAAAAAACAATTAAGTTTTGTTTTTGTACCTGATGTTTAATAAAACAAAAATGTATATGTTTATTTAATTTATTTGAACGAACTGAATATTTGAATGAAAATGAATATACATACTTTATATGCACACAAGAAACATATGAATACAAAAGATACCAAAAAAGGTGCCACAAAAGGCCATAATTAATCAGATTCGTCCATACTACTATTTTCACTGTCGTCACTGCTATCATCACCTACATTAATAATTATATGTTCGTTTTCTATAATATTATCTATTTTCACATCTCTTTCATAATCTTCCCTTATTAATTTAACAGTTCTATTCACAACCTTTTCCCAGTCTCCTTTAGTCACATGTTCACAAGCTTCTTCTAATAATTTTAGCATTTTTTTGTGGTAAATGGGGGTTCTGTATTGTGTCTTGCAGCATATCCCTTAATTTGAGCCCACACCAACTCAATCGCATTATACTCACAATGGTAAGGCGGTAACCGTATAACTCTGTGCCCATGTTCTAATGCTATTTCGTCAATGACGTATCGGATCTTGGTTGGTTTGTTTTCTTTTAAAAGACGTACTAATTCCGCTTTTAACATATTCATGTTTGCATCTACGCCATTTTTACGAAGCCATGCGACGATATCAGCTTTCTTTTGGGATTGGGCAGGTGGCTTGTCAATTTGCATCGAGTGGTATGGGGCGTTGTCCATAATTATAATAGATGGTTCAGGGAGGCTACACAACATTGAGGTAAACCATTCAGTAAACTTTTCTCCATTCATGTCTTCATGATAGTCTCCAGTGGTTTTTGACGCAAAAGCCATGAGAGAACCTTCGACAAACCCGTTGATGGTTCCGGCGTGACAAATTATAAGTCGCGATCCTTTTCCTACAGGAACTTTGGAAGTAGATGCTGCTGTGTCATCGTTCCAAGAACGGCCTACAGTATGGTTAGCATTAAGCCATGTTTCATCCAAGAACACAACATTTTGCCAATTTTTGATTTCTTTCACTTGCCGTAAAAAAGTATACCTTGCCATCGCTATATCAAATCTTTCCATCAATATTTTGCGTTTGTTACATTTTTTGTATCGAAATCCAATGGTCTTCAAAATCTTCGTTAAAGAACTTTCCCCACCGAAGAATAATCCAGCTTCCTTCAGTGAATGCACCAACTTTTTTCTTGTTGGATACTCCTTCTGTAAATAGTAGCCGTAAACATGTCTTCGGATAGCATCGGCATCAAAGCTATCGATGCCTACGACTGGTTTTGCTCGTTTTCTCTTTTTTGGTGTGTGAAGTTTATTTTCTTCTGTGCCAGTCTCGCCATATTTTTTTTTAGTTATCCGTCTAACAGTTCGTTGTCCAATATTAAGCGCATCAGCTACGCGTTCAACCACTGACGTTATAGGTAAAATTGGCCCTCCATTTTGAGCTTCACGATCGAAATAGTTACGAAGGCGTATTACGAACTCACGGGTCTGACTATTTAGAACAGTTCTCTGCGTACGTTCGGTCATATCGACGAAATCCACAACAAAGGGCTTGAACAGAGTCCAAATTAACGAGCAAGGGTCAACAGTAATGCAGTATCAATATTTGAAATCCAAAGCCAGGTCAAAACTATATCACAATCGCATTGCACTGACAGTTTATACTTTTCGAAGCAACGTCAATTCGAAACTGCTTTGTTTTGCATTGAGCATTGACGCGAGTTTGCCGGAGGTAGTAGTTGTGCTAGCCAGCGATCCTATGTGACGATCGTATTAGATTCCATTTTTAAAAATTTTCAATTTAGAAAACCAAATGCCGAGTTGTGGTATATATCATATAAAAATAAAAATTTTACCTTTTGTATGAAACAGCTGATATTTTTTTGCGATTTCAGAGGTTTGTCCACATAGTGAAAATTGTTCATATTCACAAGTACATTCACCCCTTAAATGGTGCAAACTGATTTTTCTACACTTGTATACATTTTAGAAATCAATTTAATAAATAAATTTTGAGTCCTAAACCTAAAACTACATTCGATAAAATTTATGAATCTCTGCACATCACTATCGTCAATAAAGTAATACAATTATTTCCTTCAAAGTCGTTATCAATTAATACGGAACTTCATGAGCGGACAAACGTCAAACCGGCCATCATAGCGTGCCGCTAGTTTAACTCGGTTTCGCTTTGTTAAAATCGTTTAATGACTTTCAGGTGCTTGAATCAGGTCGAATGACACGCCGATGACGGATAAAGGATTGTTACTTTGAAAGTTAATTAGTGTTATTACAAATTGGCATTTGAGGGCTTTGTTCGTGAGAAGTTCCGCTTTTAGGGTTCCGTTGTTTAACGAGAAATCGTTAGTTGTTGTTTTTTGTGTTTCCATTGCCACCGGCTTTCACTTAAAACCACAATACCCAAGCTAATGTGCTTAAATTCTACCATGTTCATTTGTCAACCGATAGACGTCCAATGCTGGACAAAGGTCTCTTGCATGGATTTCCACAGGGCTCGGTCTTGCGCCGCCTGAATCCAGCGGCTCCCTGCGACTCGTTTGATGTCCTCCGTCCACCTCGTGGGGGGTTGTCCATTTAAGTACCTATACATACTAAGGCTGGCCGAAAGCAGAATAGTTTTTGTTTTTGTTTTTGAGAAAGCTAAATTTTTTTTTAAACAATGCTACATTTTACCAAAAAAATTTATAGAGATTCTTAGAGAAGGCTGTAGTGTATATAGGCAGAAGATACTATGTGTTCATACAGCAAGTAGTGGGTAGAAGCAAAACACAGAAACACATAAACTGTGTGTGTGTGTGTGTGTGTGTGTGTGTGTGTGTGTGTGTGTGTGTGTGTGTGTGTGTGTGTGTGTGTGTGTGTGTGTGTGTGTGTGTGTGTGTGTGCGTGCGTGCATGTATGTGTGTGTGTTATTTTACGTACTACAGAATGCATGGGCATTCTATAATAGGCTAAGGCTTAGGTAATAGGTAGTCCCTTTACTCTTGAAACTGTGGTTAAAAATAAAATGAAGGTTCTTACCACCCTTCAATTTAAATTCACCCCTTTAGGGGTTTGATTTAGCAAAATCTGGAGTTTTTCGGATGCCCCGTAAGCAAAAATTAAGCCCCTCCCCCTATTATGCGGACGCTGCAATTCCTAAATTCCTAAGCTTGGCATAAAAAGTTTGACTTTGTAGTATGAATTGCTTTTGCATTTTAGGATTTTAAGAAGAATTTAACTATTTCAAAGGAAAGCTCTGCGATTGTGTAAGAAAATTCAAACACTCAAGATAGGTAAAGTATGTTGCGCGCTAGGCATTGGCAAACTGTTTAAGCCAACTATATTTTTTTAAAACCTTTATTATTGTAGGTAACAGTTTATGCAACGAATAAATGAAATTAAATGAAATGAAATAGTTAGTCAAGTTATCTATCAAACAGATAAACCACATCAAAATCGGTCCAATCGTTAAGAAGCTAAGAGGGAACAGACAGGCACAGATACACACGTCAAACATATAACACCCCTCTTTTTCTGACGGGGGCTAAAGCGGTAGCACCCTTGCAGAAATAATTATTTTGCCATTTATAAATATGTAACTAGCTGATGCCCGAGACTTCGTCCGCGCGGATTTAGTTTTAGTCTCTTGGGAACTCTTCGATTTTCCGGGATAAAAAATAGCCTAGATGTCACTCTCCAGGTCCTCAACTATACCCATGCAAGTAGTCAAAGTCACGTCGATCTGTAGCTCTGTTGCGGCGTGATTGAAGGACAAACCAACAAACAAACAAACTTTCGCATTTATAATATTAGTAGGGAAACAATAGTATGTATGGATAAAGTTGGTTTAAAGCAGAATATAGGTGTATCTCTTATATGTATCATGTTTTATAAGGTCTTATAAGGTTAATAAGGTCCGCCATAGTAAATTTTATCATTTCCGTACTGTTTAGTATATTATGGTACAATTCTAATTGAGATTCAGTCCAGTTTAATCTAGGAAGGCCATTCCAGTCCTATTTACAGCCGAGTCGTTCTTAATAGTGGTAATTTCATTTTATTATATTATTATTAGACTCATAACAGTGTTTTATTTGATAACATCATTGCACTGATGCGTTTATTTGCATACATTATTCACGGTCATGATGTGGTTGTGTGGGTAATAAGTACTTCATTTATGTAGGTATTTTTTTTAATTATTATATTCACAACAAAGGTTTCCAGCGGCATTTTTAATGGATCTTATTTATACGTGCGAATTCTAAGTCAAATTAAAGTTTAAAAAAATATAATAACAACTTATGAATTAATAAATGAGCGACAGTGCGTGAGTGACTACAAAATAATATTTTAATATAAAAAATTCTTTTAAAAAGGACTCGAATAATATTTTAATATAAAAAATTATTTTAAAAAGAACCCGACTTCTAACAAAGTATATAATTTGTTGTTGATTTTAAAAACCGCTTGATCGTATTCGATAACATTTAAATGAGACCATCTGGGAAGTATACCCTATCAAACAAAAAAAGAATTTTCCAAATCGGTTCAGGCGTCTTCGAATAATCGGTGAACATACATAAAAATAAAAATAAAAAAGATTCCGACGTATTGATAACCTCCTCCTTTTTTGGAAGTCGGTTAAAAAACGGCATACTTGAAAATACTTTGTGTAACTAGCTATTCAACACAATCAGTATAATAATTACTAAAGCGAAGTCTCAGCTCTCACGAGGTTCTCGTCATAGGGATTAGTATAATAATTATTGTTATTATTATTTTTTTAACTTAAGTTAAGTATGCCCAATAGGACCTAAGTGAATACCACCTGAATATTTATGTACATCCGGAACCTAACCTAAGATTTTGGTAAATATTATACCGATCGGGCAGTGGCTACAGAAAAAGCCGAATTAGTTTATGAGAAGCTTTATTTTTATTTATTTTCTCGTTGCTCAGTTAAAGAAGTAAGGTTTCCCAACGCCCCCCCCCCAAACCCCCCAATCCATTTTTAAATAACCTAACTCCACGCCAACGAAGTCACGGGCAAAAGTATGTTCATAATAAGTAATTAACCTAAGCGAAGCGACAAACTATATTTATAATAACTCAAATAGAATATCAAGATATCCAAAAAGTGGCTCGATCGCCAGAACTTGTCTAAAGCTCGAGTTCAAGTTTCAAGAACTAGCGAATTCATTCGTCTGTCTGGAGTTTCGGATAGGTATGTATCTAATTTAAGGGATATATTGACGTTAAGTTTGAAGAGCTATTTTTGCCCGAATACGACATAGCCAAAGGAAGGGTTGTGATTTTATGTATGTTTGTATGTCTCCGCCAATTTTGATGATGATGTCAATCGATTCGCTATTGTTAATTATTGTCCAGGTGACATAAGCTACCTTGGAATAAATACTCTTAGAAAAGCAATAGTCGACGCGATGATAAGCCATTTTTCGAAAGTTTATTCCTACACAGTATCGTCGCGTTAGTACGACGAGCTAACAGAAAATTATTAAAAAATAACGTACTGTGCTGTGAAAGGGTGTCATAATTCATCACAATACCTATCAAAAACGTAATTAACAGTAACAGTACAGAAAATAATTACATGGCACTCACACATTCATTGTTGTTTGTTTTGAGCCTATGTTTGGAGCGGAACTTTGTTAGAAACTTCCGATCTTTGAGTATTAAATCTAAGTAAGCTAAATTTTATTTAAGAACAAAATCAATATTATTAAATTTTCCTTAATTGGGTTTACATTCTTTTCAGATTATAAAAACTTTTTTCTTGTAGGTGGAAATCATTCTTCTCAATCGTTCCCTTTGAGAGAGTGGTGGTGGCTGCTGGGATGATGTGACGTCATTTTACACCTTGTTATGACCTGTTACACAGCTAACTTGTTTATGATTGTTTATACAGTTGTGATTGTTGTTGCACGCCCTGCGAGTCCGTGTGTCACGTCAGACGGGTGTGATTGGCCCGGCGGGGTCTATTCTACACTAGCCGTTTACCCCTTCGCGTCGCGGTAGCCAGAAGACCGTTTATGATTGTTTATACAGTTGTGATTGTTGTTGCACGCCCTGCGAGTCCGTGTGTCACGTCAGACGGGTGTGATTGACCCGGCGGGGCCTATTCTACACTAGCCGTTTACCCCTTCGCGTCGCGGTGGCCAGAAGACCGTTTATGATTGTTTATACAGTTGTGATTGTTGTTGCACGCCCTGCGAGTCCGTGTGTCGCGTCAGCCTAGTGTGATTGACCCGGCGGGGCCTATTCTACACTAGCCGTCCACCCCAGCGCGGCGCGGCGGCCAGACGACCTGTTACACAGCTCACTTGTTTATGATTGTTTATACAGTTGTGATTGTTGTTGCACGCCCTTCGAGGCCGTGTGTCGCATCAGACGGGTGTGATTGACCCGGCGGGGCCTATTCTACACTAGCCGTTCACCCCGGCGCGGCGCGGCGGCCAGACAACCTGTTACACAGCTCACTTGTTTATGATTGTTTATACAATTTTGATTGTTGTTGCACGCCCTTGGTGGCAGTGTGTCGCATCAGACGGGTGTGATTGACCCGGCGGGGCCTATTCTACACTAGCCGTTCACCCCGGCGCGGCGCGGCGGCCAGACGACCTGTTACACAGCTCACTTGTTTATGATTGTTTATACAATTTTGATTGTTGTTGCACGCCCTTGGTGGCAGTGTGTCGCATCAGACGGGTGTGATTGACCCGGCGGGGCCTATTCTACACTAGCCGTTCACCCCGGCGCGGCGCGGCGGCCAGACGACCTGTTACACAGCTCACTTGTTTATGATTGTTTATACAGGCAAGCGAACATCGCCGACGACGTGGAAACGACGGACAATGATACACTGGACATAAATGTAGGTACCATTGGAATTTGTATTAAAATCAAGAATACTTGGGTACCTTTAAAATAAGAGTGAATAGGCATCCCCTAGGCAAGCGCGCTCCAGCGCGTATCTTCACACACCGTCAGGTGAGATTACAGTTAAGCACACATCAATATACCTCGCCGCTTTCGAAGAATACCTACGGTTGCAACTCAAAATGCTATTTTTTTCAAGGGAGCTGATTAAAGTTTATTTATATTTCAAACTGTTATAACTTTTGACCTATTGCACTTTTGACAAATTAAAGTTTTATGTTCATCAATGAAATCAAAATAGCATTTCGAGTTTGAACAGTATTATTCCAAGACTAATTCTATTAAAAAACAAATATAATAATGACGGTTAAGGTGAAAGACAGATTATAGTCATAGTACTAGTATAAAAACTTAGGCCTAAATAGAAACGAAGAAACCGATGCGCGATGCTAGCCCGACTTCAACATTACTACAAACTAATTTTATTTTATACTTTCTAGTGGCGTTTGAAGTTGTTTTTCTTTAAGATTTTTAGAAATACGCGTCGAATTGAGAACCTCCTCCTTTTTTTGAAGTCGGTTAAATATTGATGCCGGATTTACTGGTGTGTTGATTAATCCTTTAAATTTTGGCAAAAAGAAATTTATTTTTCATGTAGGCTAACTAAGAACTATAGTGGCTCTTATGGCACGTCAAGAGTCAACACTCTACCACCGGTTCGGAAAGCTGATTCTGCTGGGAGGAGCCGACAAGAAACTCGGTAGGGGCCGTTGTAGTTGCATGGTTAAGAACGCATATAACACCAAAGAAAAATCAGATTTCGCGATGAAATAAAACATAGCCGTAACCTCATGTGAGGCGCGACAAAAGAAAGCGTTTTGCGCGGAATAGGAGTGTAGTAAGCGCCAAATACTTTGTAACTCGTAAAATATTCATTTTCTTTTCAATTCACTAGGCTACTCTCTTGATAATATCAATCGGATTTTAATGTAAAAATTTTGGCTCTGTAATATGCAACACATTGAAAATAAATGAATATTGGTTAAAAATTAGACCTAACTTCGCGATTTTATATTATCGAACAAATTTAATCATTTTATGTTTTGCCCAAGCACGTCCCTTGGCAGTATGATGTAATTTTTGCGTGTTTTTTTTTCGGATAGTTGAAACTTGATCTACTACTGTAAAAATCAAATCTGTTTACTGTTAACGAGCGCACACCCACTCTTAACTAACCATTACCGAACCTAACTTAACCTAACCTGGAACCTAACTAGGTTCCTCTTTTTACAAGCTTTTATTTAGCTTGACCAGTTTATTTATTTATTTGTTTGGGTAAAATCTTGCAAGTTGAATTAGACCCACTTCCCGGTTTCTGATCGAGCTGAAATTTTGCATTTATGTGTAAATCGGACGACAATGCAATATTATTGTGACATGGGGCTGATCTGATGATGGAGACGGAAGATGGCTATCGGAACTCTGTAATAAAACGACGTAACCCCATCGAGTTTGGGCTCGTTTGATTCGTCATAACAAGTACTCTGATCCTAGATGATATCCAGAGTCTAATGATGTAGCTACTAAAAGCTTGCACTTAAAAATAAAAAATTTAATTTACACTTGTTTTAAAGTCGGTTAATAAAATGGTATTCAGTGTAAGTTTTTCAACCTTTTCGCTGTATGTTCTAGTTTATGACACGATAAGGCCGGACACGTTGACGGGCAGGGGTCGCGTGCGCGGCGCGGCCGCGGGCTGCTTTTCATTCTTTTAATAAGGACGGATTACGAAACAATGGTTATTATAATATTGTAAGTGGAGGGTAGATTGTTATAATACTGCCGGGCATCGCTGCTCTTCAATTCTATAAAAGCCAACGAGCACTGCCGCCAATGGATACAACGACCGACAACGCGCCTTATCAGGTAGAGCAGTACACACAATCAACCTTTGCACAACGTCTTCGCCGGCGAAGACGAGGCCCCGGGGGTTTCTAACGTCACCTGGGCGTGAAAGGGCGTGGATGCTCGTGAACGGGTGCCACCAGCGGGAATGGGGCTGCTTTCTGTCTGCCCGTCTTAACGTGTTTAATTATAATTAGGTATGCTTTTGTGGAACTCATTGTGAATACATAGCATAGTATCTATTGAATTGTAGACTTGTTTTGAAAGAGCAACCGCCGAGTTTCTTGCTGGTTCTTCTCGGCAGGAAGGGCATTCCGAACCAGTGGTAGACTCATTGACAATTCAAAAGCAATTGTAAAAAAGTTCATTTGAATAAAAAACATTTCTATTCTATTCTACCACGATCACGGGGACGTACGGACTAACCTAGTCCAGCCACTCCTCCCATTCGTCCCAACGTCATCTTAAGTCGTGGTCCGAGCCTCACAGGAGGCGCCCTTAGGAAGACTTTGCCCCCCGATGTCTTCGAGCCCTAACCAAACTCCAGGCAGAGCTTGGCGCTTGCCAACCCCCGCGGTGACGCTGTAGCGGCCAGTAGGGCCAGCAGCATACACAATCCGAAACTACACACGACGTCAGTGGCCATTCTGCTTCTGGTTGTCACGTCATTCACATCTCTCTATACCTACTTCTGTTTGTTGTTTTAAGTATTCAATTATGGAGTAATGGATATTTGTTTAGTTGTTAAATGAAGGGACTGTAATCGGTGTCTTTTTTAGTAAAAATAATAAGTGTCCACTAGTGAGATAGTACGAGTTTCGTCAAAAGCGTGCCACCCCCGATCGTGCTATCAAGTAATTTCGCGTTTAGACACGATTTTAGCAACCCATCATTAACCAAAACTGCCATACCAACTTCCGAATTAGCCCGCTGTCATTTAAGACGGCAATGTCACTACTATTGAGTAACATTTTGACGACCTCCCTGTCGCAGTGGTGAGCACTGTGGTTTTAGAACAGGAGGCCTCGGGTTCGATTCCCGAAGGGTCAATTTGGGAATTTATAATTTCTGTTATTGTCTCTGGTTTAGTCTGGTGGAAGGCTTTGGCCGTGGCTAGTTACCATGGTGCTACCCTACCGTCAAAGAAGTGCCGCCAAGTGTTTTAGCGTACCGGCACGATGGCGTGAAGAAACCGATTAGGGGTTGAATGTCCACTGCCATATCCCTTCCAAGTTAGCCCGCTACCATTTTAGACTATACCGTCACTTAACATCATGTAAGTTCTCAGTTAAGTTCGACTGTTCTTGTCATCGAATAAAAAAAAGATATCACAGTAAAAGGTTATCTGGATTCCAAAAAAAAGAATGTAAACAGTTTTATTACTCAGGAAACAACACAGAAATACCTACATTAGCAGCAAATACGAGTACCGATTGGTCATTAATTAAACGATGAATAATTAAAATGATGATAAATAATAATTTTTGTACAAACGGAAACAGTTTAAGCACATTAAACCGATTAAACATTAAAACACAAATCATTCTCGCATTACATTGAATGAAACTCCTAGATATTATGAAAAATACAAACAAAACGGGCCGAATAGTCGCTTAACAATATCCCATTGCAATAAACAGATCATAAATTCAATTACTTAATGCAAAAATTGATTTACGACCCCAATGTGCGGTGGGCTGGCCGAAATAAAATCAGATATACGGGGTGACATTTTGGGAGCGGTCAGTGAGATCAAATCTATCTGTCTGTCTATTGGGACTTATCTCAAAAAGTAATGAAAGTTTTTTTTTTTAATTTCGGTAATGGATATAGTTTTCTATTGAGCTTATGTTTCTATAGTCCATACAAACCTTACAGGTTAATTTTATACTGAGAAATAGCTAGTTAATTTTCTTTCTAGTTAGCTAGTTTCTTTTCCGGGATAAAAACCAGCCTACGTCACTATTCTGGTTTTTGAATACACCCATGCAAAAAATCACGTTGATCAGTAGTTTTGTTGCTGCGTGATTAAAGGACCAATCGATAAAACGCTTTATCTGAGTTGTCAATACTTAAAGTCAGCTAGTTATGAAACTAATTAAGGAACCGAATTTAAAGGAAAATAAACTGTTACAAAAAATATTACTGAGTTTCCGATCCATTTTAGTTGTACTGGTAACTGGTATTTTAAATTAATTACATGATGACAAGTGAAAAGAAGCAGTAATAGCCTAGTGGCCCTCCTATACGGGGGGGGGGGGGGGGTCGCAAGTTCGATCCCTGGTACGCACCTCTGACTTTTCGAAGTTATTTACGTTTAATAAATTAAATATCACATGCATAAACGGTGAAGGAAAACATCGTGAGGAAACCTGCATACCTGAGAGTTTTCCATAATGTTCTCAAAGATGTGTGAAGCCCTCCAATTCACATTGGGCCAGCGTGGTGGACTATGGCCTACAACCCTTCTCTGAGAGGGTTGATGATAATAATAATAATAAAATAATAAGTTCAAGTTTAAGTTACCATCAAAATGAAAGTAATCAAACCCATATTTTTTTGTCTTTAAATCCTTAAACTGAATTCTTGTATCTCTAGTTTCAATTTTACCCTCGCTGACCACTTCCGAAATGTCACCCCGTATACCACAGAAATCGGCAGGCTGCCAAAAATCTCGACTGCACAAAAAAATGGGGGCTATTCGTAATTTAAATGGGCAAAAATAATAAGCCCGGCCGATTTATCACGAGTTGGCTGGCGTGTTCTTGATTTTTTATACGTTTTTCGGCTTTAAACTGCCATGGCCTTTGCCAAAGAGTTGGAAGATTTAGTGCTGATTGGGTTTATTAAGAGCTAGTTACTTACGGACCAACATTTTAAGTGCTTGAAAGCTTCTTTCATATTATTGTGTTTCTCTTTTAGTTAAGAGAAACATAATCCTGCTAATATTATAGGACATTACAAATGCGAAAGTTTGTGAGGATGGATGTATATGTATGTATGTATGGATGGATGTTTGTTGCTCTTTAATGCCATAACGAATGAACCAATATGGCTGAAATTTGGAGCAGAGATAGCTCATACCCAGGATTTTAACATTAGGCTAATCATCCCGGAAAATTACAGAGTTCCCGCGGGAATTCAAAAACTTGAGAGGTGTCAAGGGACACCCGGATGGAACGTGGTTCCTTTCGATTAATTAATTTGGCATTGTGTTCGGTATTTTCGCGGTACAATAATGGGTCTCCGTAACCTTGTGGCTTCTGCAGTCGCCTAACGAATCGAAACGATGGTTCGAATCCCAGCTCGACAGACCGAATTTTCCATTTTCCATTTTATTTTAAACAATTTCTACACGTGGAACCTTTCCGCAATTTTTTATAACTTATAAAAAATAACTTATAACTTATAAGTTATAAAAAATTAGGGACAAATTCCACATGTAGAAATTATTTAAAATAAAATTGAAAATAGAAAATTCAGTCTGTCAAGCTGGGATTCGAACCATCGGCTTTTAACTGTTAGGCGACTGCAGAAGCCACAAGGCTACAGAGACCCAATATTGTACCGCGAAAATACCGAACACAATGCCTTCAAAAAAGTGTCGGTTTCAAAAAAGTGTCGAACCGTCTAGCCCCCTTCCGAGTTCCGCACCGCGCGATAAGGAACTACGTTCCAAAAACCTTAATCCACGCGGACAAAGTCGCGGGCATCATCATCGACAGACTGACTAAAAATGTCAATTGACAGTCGATATTAAATACCTATCTAAGCCAAAAATAATTAATCTATTATAGAAATAATTTAATTATTTTACAGTTTTGGCCAGCCACAAACCCGCTTACACAAAATTAATAATTTAGAATTTTGTAACTCAATGGAATTATTATGTTTAATTCTACTCGTGCAAAGCCAAAATTAGTGTTCACATTAAAAAACATAAATTATACTATTCATAAATAAATTTGTATTTCGCTACAAAAGTAAATTAGTTCAAAAGGTTGCTCTGAGGTGAAGTCGCAATCAATTTGTAATGAGAAATCGCTACAGCCACATTTCGAACTTAATTTCACCTAAAGCGTTGTACTGACCAGCGACCATTATAGGGCGAGTGAAACGAGCCCTAACACTATCCTACAACCACTCATTTTTGTGGTACACTTTACTGAAAAACTATCATGCCTATTAGATTTGTGCTTTAACATAGTAATTTAACTACATATCCAGATATTGTTATCTGTCAAAAAAATATAATTTTATAACCATAAATTAATATGGACATCAACAATTTTGTATTCATTGGATAGAATGTTATTGTACTACTATCACTGCAACAGAACTTATTACCCGTTAGAAAAACTACGCGAGTCCTCACAAAGCTCAGCTTTTTTCTAGTTAGAATATAGTCAGAAGTGGGGTGATAATAGTTTAATATAAAAAAATTCTTTTTAAAAAAAGGAATTCAAACGCCCGCGCCAGTACAAAGTATATATTTTATTGTTGATATTTTAAAAACCGCTCAACCGATTTCGATAAAATTTCAATGGGAACACCTGAGAAGTATACCCTTTGAAACATGAAAAGAATTTTCCAAATCGGTTCAGGCGTCTTCGAGTAATCGGTGAACATACATAAAAAAAGGTAATACATACAAAATACATGCTGTTGTATTCATCGGATTCGCTTTGACTTTGCGCCAATGTGAATGGAGCCCTAGGTACAGACGCTGCGACTGACGTGCGTGTGCATGAAACCTTATTCTGAAAGGCGACCTCATAAAATTCTCAATAAATATTCATAATTCTATTTTTTATGTCTCCTAGAAACTCACGAGTTAAACAGAGTTCATAATGGAAAATAAATTAAGTTAGATTTCAAAGAAAATATAATATTTTATTTTTAATTTATGGTTCTAATATCAATTTTAATTATCTAAAAGGCAATTTATTTTTATGAATCTAGTAATGTCTAGAAGCTGTCCTAGCAATTTCGTCTACTTAAGGCCAAGGACAAACCAACAAACATACTACACTTTCGAATTTATAGATAGCTAATATTATAAAAAGCAGTGATAGCCTAGTGGTTAGGACTGTGGTCTCCCTATTCGGGGGTCGCAGTTTCGATCCCGGGCTCTGACTTTTCTGAGTAATGTGCGACTTCGGTGAAGGAAAACATCGTGAGGAAACTGCACTCTTGAGAGTTCTCCATAATGTTCTCAAAGGTGTGTGAAGTCTGCCATTTCGCATTGGGCCAGCGTGGTGGACTATGGCCTATAACCGTTCTCTGAGAGGAGACCTGCGCTCAGTATTGTAGTGAGCCGTTGATGGGTTGGTAATGATGATGATGAATATTACAAAAGTAAGAATTATTTATGGAACAAAATTATAGGACGCCGGGTCTTAGTTCGCGGCGAACCACTAGTGTATCTAAAGTTAATAGATATACAACCTATGGTCATTTATATATTTTTTATTTGATGACAAGATAATCCTTGACTGCACTTTCACCTGATGGTAAGTGACGCTGCAGTCTAAGATGGCAGCGGGTTAACTTGGAAGGGGTAACTTTGGGGGGAACGCTAAATCGCTTGGCGGCACGTCTTCGGCGGTAGGGTGGTAACTGGTCACGGCCAAAGCCTCCCACCAGACCAGAACAGAGACAATTCAGAAATTATAAATTCCCAAATTGCCCCCGCCGGGAATCGAACCCGAGACCTTCCAGTTGTAAGACCACAGCGCTCATAACTGCGCCAGGGAGATCGTCAAAATCATACTAATATTATAAATGCGAAAGTGTGTTTGTTTGCTTGTTTGTCCTTCAATCACGCTGCATCAGAGCTACGGATTGTCGTGATGTTTTGGAGAGTGATATAAGCTTTTTATCCCGGAAAATCGAAAAGTTCCCGAGGGATTTTAAAAACTAAATCCACGCGGACGAAGTCGCAGGCATCAGCTAGTATTATCTATACTTATAATAAAACTGTAACTGGAAGATTTCTGTACATTTAATTTATTTTGTAAATTTTAACCGGGAGATGCTTTATTAACAATACTGATCCCAAAACAGATTTTTATTTATTTTTTGTCTGTCTGTCTGTCCGGGCATCATGCAAAAACTACTGAACGGAATTGTATGAAATTTGTTATAGTAGTAGGTGATACTCCGGGTCAACATATAGGATAGTTTTTATCCTGATAAACAATAAGGTTCCTCCAGGATAGGGGTTGAAAGTTTTTATCGGTTTTACTTCATAACTCCGTCAAATTTGAACCGATTTTAATCATTCTTTTTTTATTTAAAAGTGTATAATATCAGGCATAGTTTGTCTAATTTTGATAAAGATTTGATGAATATTATAGGAGATAGAGGACATAATGCTTCACGGGTAGCAGCAAGTCACTCACATAAAGGACAACGATTGAATACAGGCATTCCATATTTATATGAGAGTTTTAGCCATAGACATAGACTTAATCATTAACCTCCGCCCTATAGATGATTATTGTGTTTGTTTTGTAGCCTACCCGTGCGAAGCCGGGGCGGGTCCACTAGTAATAATATAATCTTCGGTTACCAAAACTTATAGGTTCACGTTCTCATCGGACGATCAGACCGCACAGCGCCAGGCCTTGGCCGTGGACAATGGGCGATAAGGGAAGCTTGCGGTCTGGCCGGTCGGCGGGGAAACCAGTGTTTTTGCATGCGGCATACATGTCTCGCATCCCAACGCGGATCTACAGTTACCTAATAATACGCGGAGGCGGCATTCGCAGGGACTGCTCATATCCTGCCCACAGAATTGTGGCCACGACGGGTTTTTTTTCCTACCATAAAGCACTATTACGTAACAGTAGCCTTATATTTAACTACAATCTAGCCTATGGGCAAATTATATAATATGTTATATTCATGTATTCGATCGTTTTTCCTATGCGAGGGACATACTGCTTTCCGTGAAGAGTTATATCGTCTATCTCCGCTAATATTTACAGATCTTTATCAAAATTGCATACACTTTCAAATAAAAAAAGAATTATTCAAATTTATAGGTTCAAATTTGACGGAGTTCTGAAGTTAAAGATAAAAACTTTCATCCCATATCCCGGAGGAATCTCATTGTTTATCAGAATAAAAATTACCGAGTATCAGCTACCATCATACCAAACATTTAAATCCGTTCGGTAGTTTTCGTGTGATGCGCACGCAGACAGACAGACAGACAAAAAATTAAAAAAAATTTTTCAGTAACGATAATAAAACGTCCTCCAATTAAAATTTTCAAAATATATTTCATGTACAGAATTCATCCAGTTACAGTTTTATTATACCTATGTAGGTATAGATTGTTTTTTATTTATTCATGTTACCATAAATTATTTTCTATTTCACATCTATATTAATACAAATGCTGTAAGTTTTATAAATCAATGTTCATAAATATTTATTAGTTGGCTATATGAGGTATTGTAAACTAATCATCAATAGTTTGGCAAGCGGCCAAATTGAAAGACCAAGCAACTGACTGTGGCAGCGATCACGTACCTATAAGTAATAATTTCTCCTACGGCTATTTTAAAAGATAAATTATCTTTAAAATGCCTAAAAAATTAATATGTCTAAATAGAAACGATGAATAACAAAAATTAAAATAAAACCAATTGAATTACTAACTAAGCCCAAGACAGATTGCAACAATAATATTTTTATGGGGAATTATTTTTAGGGTTCCGTACCCAAAGGGTACCAACGGGACCCTATTACTAAGCCTACGCTGTCCGTCCGTCCGTCCGTCCGTCCGTCCGTCCGTCCGTCCGTCCGTCCGTCTGTCAGCGGGCTGTATCTCGTAAACCGTAATAGATAGACAGATGAAATTTTCACATATTATGTATTTCTATTGCCGCTATAACAACAAATAATAAAAATTAAATTAAATTAAAAAAATTAAATTAAAATGGGTAGGTGGGTAGATGGAAATTTTTTAATTTAACTTTTTTAACGGAACCCTAAAAGAGCGAGGCCCGACTCGCACTTGGCCGATTTTTTATGCAAAACAACGCATTTTTAGGGTTCCGTAGTAAACAAGGAACCCTTAGAGTTTCGCCATGTCCATCCGTCTGTCTGTCTGTCTGTCCGTCCGCGGTTTAGCTCAGAAACTATTGGTACTAGAAATCTGTAATTTGACAAGGGTATAAATATTAATCACGCCAAGAAAGTGGTGAAATAAAATTGTGAAAAATATTTTTTTTAGGGTACCTCCCCTACATGTAAAGTGGAGATGATTTTTTTTCTCGTCTCCCTCATAGTGTGGGGTGTCTATGAATAAGTCATTCCAAAATATTATTTTTATTTATTTATTTATTTTTATTTTACAGCATGTTACAATTATGGGCATTCTTATAAACTAAGAAAACACAAGAATAGGGCTATAATATTCCAAAATATTGTGGGTGTGGGAACACCATTTTTCAATTCAGGGATCCGTTTGTGAAATATGATATTTGCTGCTAAATTTTATTAGAGTCAAGTGTCCCCCCCCTCTGCCAGCTAAATGGTTGTATAAAGGATGCATGAAAAAATTCACAGCATTATATATAATAATGAATTTTAAAGGAAAACTATCACGGCTAAGTAGGGTTCATTAGTTAAGTAGTTATATCTGTTTTTTCTAAGTTAGGTATTACACGTAGTGTAAGTTGCATATTTTGTAGTATATTTAAACCATGGAACTCAAAATATATTCAATATTCAATAAAATAAAAGCACTATCCTAGGTCAGCAATAATATTTGTGACTATCAACTACGGAACCCTACACTGGGCGTAGCCCGACACGCACTTGGCCGGTTTTTTATTTTTATCTTGTAGGAAACCTCGCGAGGTTCAAAGATTTCCTCAGCGAAATCGATTCAATCGTTGCAACAATAATCCATAGATCCATCCATCCATTTATCCCTCGATCTATCTATCCTGACAAACTTTCGCATTATAATATTAGTAGAATCTACTTACTACCTAATTAATATGAAGCCTACACACGATCAAAGTGTCGTTGCGGGAAGTCTGTTTTGGGGCTTAATAGTGCAGTTCAAGGCAAGCCAAATCATCGCATCGTATATTTAGACGTTATGAGCAACCAGCAGAGATGTAGAAGGAAGTGCAATAAGACGAACATGGCGTGACATGTTTATAAATACAGCAGTTGCGCCTTTCGAGGAATTAATGCTAACTGTATTTGTGATGTTATTAACCAAGAGTTTAGAGTAAGCTTGTGACTTGTGAGTCCTAATAATGTTCTGAAAGGTGTGTATTGTAATTTGTATTGGGCAAGCGTGGCGGACTATGGCCAATACCCTACCGTGTACCCTTTTCTGAAAGGATACTTGCATTTAGTAGTTCTTTATCAATTAATCACATACATGTGTTCTCACTCCTTAATGTGATGGAGCAGCAAACTGAGTAACAGGCGTATATCATACATAGTCCGGTCATGGATTCACATGGTGGGGGTGTTTTTATTGATACTCTCTGACAAAACGAGCTATCCAAAAACCTTTATTTATTTATTCAAATTCAAAATTATTTATTTCACGTAAGCCAACCTGTGGCTCTTAATTATGACACGTCATGACTCTACCACCGATTCGGAAAGCGGAAAGCGGAGCGGATTCGAGCGGATTCGGATCTGCTAAGAAGAGCCGGCAAGAAACTCAGCAGTTGATCTTTTCAAAATAATCATTATACAATATTATTATGTACCTATTACATTGTAATAAGTTTTTTATACTATCTTGTGAACAGCTGGATGCCAAGCCGATTTAACCCATGCAACTTTGTCAGAATAGAATAGAACAGAATATTTCCACAATGAGGGGAAGTTCCAAAAAGCGTACTACAATTATTCAATCCATGTTAGGATCCATGTTTAATATGAACTACCAACATGAATTCATGACAATATTGAGTTACTGGCTAAAGTGGTGCACAGACAACATAATTTCCAGGTAGTTACATCATGCATTAAAATGGTGAATACCTTTACTTCAGGCACTGAATTAGGTATTTTATTGATCCAGTAATTGATCTGAAACTGGCCAAGAAGAAGATGGCCTACATCTTCTACACGTACTAGATAAAGACGGAAATAGGGAATTGGAAAATGAAACTGACTTGTGTAAGTGATGGTCGTTGTGCCCATCCGACATTCGCTCAAAGGCTCTCAGGTTTCAAAGACCAGCGACAAGTCTATGTAGATTGCCAAAGGGCATTCGATATTCAAAGGGTTTTCGTGCGAATAGAAATTATGCCTTTCAGAGAAAAAGATAGTCGAACTATAGTATTCCTAAAGTTGATTGCATCATTGTAACGCTCGCAATGACCTCTGGGTACCAATTGTCTAAAAGTTATTCCATTGATCGTAATCGTAGTCGATGACATTAGCGTCAAAGTAGAATAATCTTTGATTGTATTGTTTTAAAGTCACAAAGTCAGCACAATCGATTTTAATATAGAGCGTTATGGAGCGTATCGTACATACGTAAACGTATAAGAATGCAAAAACGAAATTGAGCTCTAATCCAATTCAGTTATGGTTTATTTTACTTTGACGCTAATGTCATCGAATACGATTACGATCAATGGAATAACTTTAGACGATCGCACCTCTGAATGGCTGGGTTCTCGCTATTGGTTAAAATGTACTGATGCGGCAAGATTTCAGCCAATTATCACAATTGAGACTGTATAATGATTGAGAAGCCTTTACAGAATCAATACACAGTTATCTTGTGTATAGTCTTTAAACTTTGGCTACGAATATGTTGTTATCATCATCATCATCAATATTATTATGCGCCTTTCTCGTGTTAAAGTTTGGCGGTCATCATGCGAAGAGCTTCTCTCTATTTAATGCCGCATCTTTTTATTTTGGGTAACTCAGCCCTGTCCACCCCTTACATCGTCCAACCACTTGCGTCTTTGGCGACCTGGAGCTCTCTCGCCTGCAATCCTCCATTCCAGCATTAATTTCGGGATTGAGAATAGACATCATGACTGATTTTGAAAAAATGTTGGATGATGTTCCGAACATCATCACTAGTGTGAAACACACCAAACCTTTTTTTGCTCACCCGAGAGCAAAAAGAGGTTTGGTAGATAAAATTGCTATTTCAATTTTAAGTTTTAAAATTTGCGCCAAAACGCTAGCCGGTGTAATGGCGTCGTTCGTGACGTCACCTCTATGTTTTTGCATAGTAGTTTGTCGAAGTTTTATTTTATCAAAATAAATTTTCAATCTCCGTCAAAATAGAAAAGTAAATACGTTTATTTTAAATCCATGAAGCCTATTTCATCAGATAAATCCATAATTTCATTAATTCTTGTTTACTGACACCTATTGGGCTCCACTCTGTAGGTGTCCAAAGAAAGAATGAGTTCTCTCCTTTTGTGGACAAGTTCCATGACCCTACTAATCGATGTAAAGCTGTTCAAGTGATCTTGCAGCATTTTCCTATACATCCGAAAATTTGCAATCGATCGTAACGATTTATTTCTTTGACTTCTTCTTGTCAACCGATAGACATCCACTGCTGGACAAAAGTCAGTCGGTCGGTTAATGTCGTCGGTCCACCTAGTGGGGGGTCTGCCAACACTGCACTTCTCGGTGCGGGGTCGTCACTCCAGCACCTTGGGACCACAACGATAATCAGCTCTTCAAATTATGCCCCGACCATTTGCACTTCAGTTTCGCGACTCGCTGAGCTATGTCGGTGACTTTGGTTCTCCTACGGATCTCCTCATTTCTGATTTGATCTCGCAGGGATACTCCAAGCATAGCTCTCTCCATCGCCCGCTGAGTGACTCTTGTCCGCTGAGCCTTCTTTTGAGGTCCACAATTAGCGACTATGCCCGGATCCGTAAGTCATCACTGGCAACACGCACTGTTCGAAGACTTTAGTCTTCAGGCAGTGAGTGATTTTGGACGAGAAGTCATCTCGGAGCTTCCCCTCCGAGTTGGATTCGGTGGGTCTTATGACAAGTCATGATTCTACCACCGGTTCAGCAAGTAGATTCTGCTGAGAAGAGTCTGGTTCTCCTACAAATCTCTTCATTTCTTTGACTTCATCATTCATCATTAACAACCCATCAACAGCTCACTACTGAGCGCAGGTCTCCTTTCAGAGAAGGGTTATAGGCCATAGTCCACCACGCTGGCCCAGTGCGAATTGGCGGACTTCACACATCTTCGAGAACATTATGAAGAACTCTCAGATGTGCAGGTTTCCTCACGATGTTTTCCTTCACCGTTGAAGCAAGTGATATATAATTGCTTAAATGCACTTGACTCCGAAAAGTCAGAGGTGCGTACCTGGGATCGAACCTGCGACCCCCCGAATAGGAGACCACAGTTCTAACCACTAGGCTATCACTGCTAATTCTTTACTTACAGTGTGTAAAATATGATGGGAAAGTTCAAGGTTGGTTGTCAGTGTAAACAGCTTTCATATATTTAGAAGTAACGGGCGACGCACACTGCAGGAAGTGCAGCAAGGCGTACGACGCGGCGTGTTTATAAATACGCCACTCTCACCTTCGGTTGTTGTCCAAAATTATCACGTTGGTGTGCGCGGGCCGAGTAATAAGCGGTAGCGAGTTTTTGTAATCTGTAACCACTGTGTTTCCAAATAAACTTTTAGTATACCGTTACCGATGGCAAAATTTCTGTATGGTAAGTATAATTTTATTGTATTTCTTCGCTAATTTTAACAGACTTCAAAAATGGAGGAGTTTCTCAATTCGTCGGAATCTTTTTTTTTTTAATTTTTTTAATGTATATTTTCACTGATTACTCGAAGACGCCTGAACCGATTTCAAAATTTCTTTTTTGTTTCAAAGGGTATACTTTCCAAGTGGTCGTATATAAATTTTAACGAAATCGGTCGAGCGGTTTTTAAAATATCAACAATAAATTATATACTTTGTAGTTTCGCGGGAATTTGAAATCGGTTTTTTAAAAGAATTTTTATATTAAATTATTCTTGTTCAATTATAATTCGGTGCCAAAAAATTTGTGAAAATTGAGATGCTTATTGATTAAAAATGTTCAAGTCTTGAATAATTTACCTACAACTTGAATATTTTCTCTAAGTAAGTATACTTCTTCTATTCATGTTAAACTCTATCTTTGACTTAAGATGGAGCTCGTATACTGGTCGAGAAGTCCACTAAGCGATAATGTGACTTAGGTTAAGTAAGTAAGTACTTATCATTCGTCATCGCACTTACGTAGTATTTAATAATAATTAAACTTAAATACTTGACTCAGGTTGGTTAAGCAAGTACTTTCAATCAGAAAGGTAGAGTCATTCTTTAAATATAGAAAAAACGGGAAAAACTATTTTTAATCATTCTCGAAAAAAAAAGCCACAGCAAAATCGCTGTCGCTTATGCCATGGAGTAGCGTAGAGTGCAACACACTGAAGTATCATGGCCCTGACGGGGCTAAGGCCAGTCGCCTTAGGCCAGACGCTTTGTCATAAAATCTGCGAAAAGATCAATCTTTCACACCTACAACTCAACACCTACCTATATAAGAGCTGATCTTCTTTAAAGAGCTGTTCATACTTAAATATGCGGAAGTGTGTTTGTTTGCTGATTTGTCCTTCAATCATGAATCTAATACTACACAGAGCTAAAAATCGCCGTGATCGATGAAGAGAGTGATTTTTGCGTGGGTAGTACACCTCCGTTGAAGTATAGGTACCCACGCTAGTTAAATAAGCTACTTTTAAACCAATTTCAAAAAAGGAGGAGGTTCTCAATTCGTCGGAATCTTTTTTTAATGTATGTTCACCGATTACTCGTAGACGCCTGAACCGATTTGAAAAATTCTTTTTTTGTCTGAAAGTGTATACCCACTTTCCAGGTGGTCTCATTTAAATTTTATCGAAATCGGTCGAGCGGTTTTTAAAGAAAGTGTAACTTAAAAATTTTATTTTTAAATGCAAGCTTTTAGTAGCTACATCATTAGACTCTGGATATCATCTAGGATCAGAGTACTTGTTATGACGAATCAAACGAGCCCAAACTCGATGGGGTTACGTCGTTTTATTACAGAGTTCCGATAGCCATCTTCCGTCTCCAACATCAGATCAGCTCCATGTCACAATAATATTGCATTGTCATCCGATTTACACATACACATGCAAAATTTCAGCTCGATCAGAAACCGGAAAGTGGGTCTAATTCATCTTGCATGATTTGACCCAAACAAACATTGCAAGTTAAATAAAAGCTTGTAAAAAAACAAATGGTTCCCGCGTGATTAAAAAAAACTAGATTGTGTAACTTGTTGACAACACACAGATTGTTGACCTTTCAACCCCGCAACAACAGATGAACAGAGGTTCCTTCTTTGTCGCGTGCTTGAAGGACAAACCAACAAACAAAATCACTTCCACACGTATTTATAATTTTAGTAAGGATAGTTAAACTCAAACTTAAATTCAAAATTATTTATTTCACGTAGGGCGAATTGATTGATATGACAAGTCATGATTCTAGCACCAGTTCAGAAAGTAGATTTTTGGGCAAGAGTCCGTAAGAAACTCAGCGGTTGCTCTTGAGTTCATTATGAATGATGAACTAGTTTCAGAAAATTTTCAGAAAATTAAAATAGTACCTAATTGATCCGAGTTACTTCTTATGTAAGAAGCAGTGATAGCCTAGTGGGGTAGGACTGAGGTCTCCTATTCGGGGGGTCGCAGGTTCGATGCCGGGTACGCATCACCTCTGACTTTTCGGAGTCATGTGCGTTTAAGCAATTAAGTATCACTTGCTTCAACGGTGAAGGAAGACATCGTGAGGAAACCTGCACATCTGAGAGTTCTCTATAATGTTCTGGAAGGTGTGCGAAGTCCGCCAATTCGCATTGGGCCAACGTGGTGGACTATGGCCTTTAAAACTTCTCTGAGAGGAGACCTGCGCTCAGTAGTGAGCCGTTGATGGGTTGCTGATGATGACTTCCTATGTCACAACATTTAGTAAAATATATACGAAATAATTTAAAAGTGAAGTGCACGATGAAGAGTGGATCGTTGTAGCACAATTAACACGACTTATCACTAAAAGTGCAAGGCTCGGCCTTGACTGCATACACACATACACCGCAGCACAGCTATTGTTCAGTAGGGTTAGTACAAGATTGGATAGTTACAGTTTTTGCAATTCACGAAGGCGAGTGAGCTTTACTCGTGGTTACTTCGTGTACATGCACATTGCATAATTGTACGTGCCTGTCAAAGCCTAGGTGGGAGCGGGCAGGCGCGAGCATTGCGCTCGCTCACACTTATACAGATACGACACACACACAACCATAAGTCAGTCGCCCTCGTGAATGCCAAGAACTATAACTATGCATAGTAAACTATGCATAGTTATAGTTCTTGGCATTCATATTCAATATACATTAGCATCAAAGTAAAATAAACCATAACAATATTGAGTTTGAGCTCAATTTCGTGTTTGTATTCTTATACATTTACAAAACGAAAACGCTCCAAATTAAACTCGTCTGTATTGAATTTGTAACTTTAATTCGATACCAATATGGTTCATATTACTTTGATGCTAATGCCATAGTTAACTATTACGATCAAGCGAATTAAAACTCTATAAATAACCACACAGTTCGGAAAGAATTTACCTGTGGGAAGGTACAGTATATTACTGGTAACGTACTGAAAACGTACTTTATTCACATAGGTACGTTATATTATATAAAAAACGAGCTTTTGCCTGCGGCTTTGCGCACGTTAAGTTCGTTTTTTCAACCCCCTAGTTTACCCTCTTAGGGGTTGAATTTTCAAAAATCCTTGATTAGCCAATATCTACCTTATTATAGCTATCTGTGTGCGAAATTTCAGCCCGATCCATCGAGTGGTTAAACTGTGCTTTGATAGATCAATCAGTCAGTCATTCAGTCACTCACCTTTTCCTTGTATATAATATTTATACTACTCGCATCACAATATTGTGTTATCTCTCGAATTTTAGAATTAATAAATCTTATAACCTAGCGTGTATTTTGGTGCATTGAGTGCCTAATATTAGTTAAAGAACGAAAAAAACTTTCAAAACGACTAAAAATTCAAGAAACTTGCCAAGTTTGATGGTTTTAATGTGATTTTCCCGTTTTTTTTTCTGACCAAATTAATGTAAAAAAAAGTCGTGTGGTGTCGTGGGACATCAGATAGGAACTAAATATTAAAAAAATATTAATTTCAAGTTCTATTCGAGGTATAAAGAAAATAATTATTCGGGTAAGTATACATTTTTTATCATTTTTATCGATAAAATCAAAATGACCCCAGAGAAGCCTAAATATCGATTTCATAAAATATTCAAAATAAAATATGAAAATAAAATTTCGCGCCCCCGGGTGGACTCGAACCACCAACCTTTCGGTTAACAGCCGCACGCGAGCCAATTAGGCCACGGACAACTCATTGAAATTATTATACATATAAGATTTTTAGACCATCAAAAAATGTAAAAAGTGTCGGTACAACTTTTGGTCTTAATTTCCGTCTAGCCCCCTTTTGCAACGCGCGATAAGGAACTTCGTTCCAAAAATATGTAAACACATGAATTTTTTAATAATATAATAAAATGGCTTTAATCAAAATTTTGAATTTTTTTGACTATGAAGGGCGAAATTACTAGGAAGTTTAGGTAACCCACCACCGTATTGATATGTTCGATGCTGTAGCCATTGCAGTATCCAATAAGTTCCTTGTCCTTGTAATATGGCCGATTCCGAACTGTACGATTGCTAAGCCGCGGACACGTGTACATTATTTACGTACACTCAAGGTCTGGTGGGCAAATTAGTGGTGTGTTTTGTGTTTGTGTTCGGATTTACGATGAAGCATTACACGCAAGATCTGGAAATGGCTGAATGTAAACGAAAGCTAATGTCCACAATTATACAAAGGGAGTCAAACAATTTATTTCTGTACAGGTGGCTATGCCTTGGTTACTATAATCTTAATATACCTATATAAATTACGTGTCACGTTGTTTGTCCGCGATGGACTCCTAAGCTACTTAACCGATTTTAATCAAATTTGCACACCGTATGCGGTTTGATCCAACTGAAAGATAGGATAGTTTTTATCTTATTTATTGACACTTACACGACAATCAGTAGTGTGTATTTATTGTTAGTTCGACGAATTGTTAATAGATGGCTCTGTAGGTTAATTTATGGATCCAACTCTCATCGTTCACCTACTGAGTCACAGCAACGCGTGGCTGGGTCAGCTAGTAGAATATATTAGAAAACTTTTTGTGACAATAAAATTTTACAAAGCTCTTTTGAATCTTCAAGTGAATACCAGCAACACTATTAGAAATAAATTAATCATAATAGCATCCTATTATTATAATTAATACCACTTCTTCTTCTTTATCAACCGATAGATGTCCTCAACTGGACAAAGGTCTCTTGCATGGACTTCTGCCGGTCCCGGTCTTGCGCCGCCTGAATCCAGCGGCTCCCTGCGACTCGTTTTATGTCGTCGGTCCACCTAGTGGGAGTCTGCCAACGCTGCGCTTCCCGGTGCGGGGTCGACTCTCCATCACCTTGGGACCTCAATGAATATCAGCTTCAGTTTCGCGACTCGTACCTACCTATATCCAATATTTTACTTATTGTTTCATCGTTAACCGGTTTATGTCGGTTTTATAGATATATCTAATTAGAAACGGTTTCACTCTTTAAAGCTAATGAAACCGGAACTTCAACCGAAGTGACACCGTCATTTACCGGAAATAAAGACCGAAATTGGTTTGAGTTTTTTTAGGTTGGGTAAACGCGAGTCGATTTGAAGCGATTTCAACTGATAGCAAAAATACGCAATACCTTTTCTGGAAAAGCTCCAATCTAGTAGTTTCGTTCGAATGTTCCTACTATAATTAGGTGATAAATAAATACCGCGGTGAACCTTTAAAAAAAGCATTCTAATAAAATCCAATAATAATACAAGGCGGTAATTTCAAATAAAACGATAAGACCGCTAGAGGGACTAGTTTTATGAAACTCCGGGAGCGTAAAAAGTCAATTGACGTTGAAAAGCGCGAACGGACGCTGCAAAAAGAAAATGGCGGACGCTCGGCCCGCGATACCGACTTAATTTCCTAGCCGTTAAGTTTAATTGGGCACATAAAGCTCTATTGTTTCACGCCAGCGTCCCGTTTCGTTGCAGTTACCACCTCATTTGATCCATTCATGTGAAAACGACATTTCCTTGATGCTACAGACTATACTCCGTCCACCATATTGTTTTCAGTTTGACAGATATGTTAGTAACGTACGAAACATTAATTTCGATAGTTAATACCACAGAGTTATTGCAGATCGGACTCTTGAATACTATAAATAATTATTTAGGCACTTACCTATTAAGAAGCCAAAAAAAGTGTGTGTGTCAGCTCCGACGCACGACTGGAGTTTACTCCTTAAAACTTCGTTATGCATTCGCGGCGCTCGCTGCGTCTCGGCGCTGCTCGGACCCGATCGGTACGCGCTCGGCTTCCCGAAGCGAAAGCTCTTTCGCATTCGACAACTCAAGCGAAAACCAACCTTATTTACTCAACGTTAGGGTAGAAATTTGCATCGTTGTGAAAAACGTAACGAGGTCATTCATAAGTAGATTTTACTCCTCGAATTTTTCTCATACCGGGCGCCTAAAATCGATTCTTAAGGAGTAAACTCCAAAAATGATCATTTACGTGAAGTTTGCTGTGAAATCTTGACAAATTCCTAGTAAAACTCTGATTAACTAGGATGCCGCTTCTGTCCATCAATTACAATACATGACCTCATTTTCTTTACCTCTCGACCTAACCCTGAGCACCAAACGCTCAATTGACCCTTCATTATTAGTGAATTTTAGAATCAGCTTCAGATTACATTTCTAATTTCGTCTTTGACAGCTCTTCAACGATGCAACACTTAAAGCGTGCCGTCAAATAGTAAACCTTACAGTGACACTGAGTATATTCGCGCGCTTTTTTAAGCGTCTTCGACAAAATGGCGGACAACGTTGCGTTGGGAAATGAAGTCGTTACTTTTAAGCGATAATTACGCTTTTTTATATATTTTTGATGAGCTTATTTTGTAAGTAAAACATTAAAGCATTCCTTGAGCGTTTCTTTGAGCGTTTTGAAGATTATAGCTGCATTTCCTTCTAGAGAATAGCACGATGTGATTTCCTCAAGTGAAATTAAAAATGCTAGAAAGTATTCTTATAAAAAGCATTAATAAGCGATACCAATACAAGTAGGTATAAGTATGTCAAAGCTTTTTTTCTCCGAGTGAAGCCGAGTTTTGTTGTACCTACTTACTTTTTCAAAGTATTTCAGAGTTAATACTCTTCAATTAATTCAATTTTTATTCAAAAGTAAAGTCTGAGTCTAGTAATGTACACTTAACTTACTAAAGGGCTATATATACAATCGGATAGATGGACACAAAGTGAATAAACAAAAACTCCTAACTCCAAGAAAACTTACTTACCTACTTACTAAGTACTTACTTACTTAGTTAGTAAACTATTACTTAGTACAAGCACTTTGTAAAAGTTTTTTGATCAAAAAATTATTCTAATCTATTTTATTCTACTTAATGCTGAGTAACAGAATGGTGCTCATTACAATTAGGTGCAACCATGCAATCTAGCATTCATCATCATCATCATTATCAACCTTTAGATGTCCACTGCTGGACATAGGTCTCCTGCATGGACCTCCACAGGCCTCGGAGGCCTCGGATCTAGCATTATTAGTTCGCTATTTAAATAAACGAATTGCTATTTATTCCCAAATTAGATTAGTGAAATACATTTGTCATTCAATTACATTATAATATAGTCAATTCAATTACATTATAAAATACATTATAATATAGTCAATAAACCTAAATTTACTCTAAAATTAAAACTAAAATAAAAACTAATTAAAATCTAAAACCCCATCCAAGCCACTGCAGTGTGGCATAGTATCCAAGATGCTGGCAGCATTACCCTTTTGGATGGCCAAGCTAATCCTTTGGCCAAGGTAGCTGCCAGCTCTTGGATCCCCGGTAGACTCGATCACTCTTTTCGATATCTCTAAAAAAAGTGCGCGAGCCTCCGGGCCCCACGGCCCCAGGGTCTCTACACCAAAAGGCGCAAATATGAAACCACTGTCAAGGTTGTCATATAGTCAATTCAATTACATTATAAAATATGTATAATTAGAGTTCCAAGTGAATCCGATCCGAGTGATCTGTTAAACCGTGAAAGACAAACCAGCAAACCAACAAACAAACACACTTTCGCATTTTTAATATTAGTAAAAGCCTAATCAAAGGTAAAAGCTAGCTAGAGGAGCTCTTTAATCACCTATTATTTTTTTAATTATTACAAGTACTCAGTTAAATAGCTATAATTTGTTTAACCGGCGTGTTACGATTTGTACCGCTCCTTTTTAATAAAATAAATTCTTATTACAGGTCAACTCTATAAAAATAAAATAAAAGTGACTTCACATTAATTTCGTTGGCCAGCACGCCACTACTGAAGCATCATAAATCCTAATCTCGAGCAATAAAATTAGTATAATATGAAGGATGATAATGCACCGCCACTCCTAGCAAATGCTATTTATTTTCCCATGGGGGGTTTGACATCGCAGCACGAAAATGCGCAAATAAATGCAAGTAAATACGCCGCACAAATATTAATATTTGTTTCAATTAGCAAATTACAATAACGAAAACTTTGACATCTTTATGATTGACTAGCTGCTGCCCGCGACTTCGTGCGTGGGTTTAGTTTTTAAAGTGCCTAGGGAACTCTTTGATTTTCCGGGATAAAAAGTCTAGCCTATGTCACTCTCCAGGTCCTCAACTATAGGCAAAAAATCACGTCGGCCCGTCGCACGTCGCTCCGTTGCATCGATTGAAGGACAAACCAACAAAACAATAAACACGCTTTCGCATTTGAAATATTCTTATGAAAATCAACCACGCTGGCCCAATGCGAATTGGCGGAGTTTACACATCTTGAAGAACATTATAGAGAACTCTCAGATGTGCAGGTCTCCTCACGATGTTTTCCTTCACCGTTGAAGCAAGTGATATTTAATTGCTTAAACGCACATGACTCCGGAAAGTCAGAAGTGCGTGCCCGGGATCAAACCTGCGACCCTCCGAATAGGAAGCCACAGTCCTAATCACTAGGCTATCACTGCTTCGTCGGCCTTTAAAGGCTTACTAAAAATGGCTTCAAATGAAACTAGGTGAGATTAAATGAGATGAAATGAGATAAAATAAAATGGGATGAAATGAAATGAAAAGAAATGAGATGCGTGATGATTTTAACTCTGTTCTCATTCTGGACAGACGGTCGTGGCAGCTGATACAAGAGGCTTAGTAATAGGTTCCCTTTTGGCACCCTTCTCAAATTCTAAATTATTTATCTCATGTAGGCCAAATTTTGGCACTTATGATAAGTCTAGAATCTACCGCCGCCGGTTCAAAAGCAGAATCTGCTGAGAAGAGCAAGGAACTCAGCAGTTTCTATTTTCAAAACAAAAATGTTACAATATTATATTATAGCTTAACTATCTACGCTTCAGGTACAGAACCCTTATGATTTAATGAATTTAATTTTTGTTGATATTTTAGTTGAAAAAAAATCCGACGAATTGAGAACCTCCTCCTTTTTTAAGTCGTCGTCGTCGTCGTCCCCCCCCCCCACTCCGCACATCCGCTTGACATGTGAAGGAGAATTATAATATTCGAGCGTGCAGCCGCATATGCATAAAGTTCAAATAGCGCTTTTTTTTCTTACAAATGCACAGGCTTTTATGTGTTTGCATAGAAAGGGTGGTATTGAGCACGACGCAAAGATTATTTCACTATGCGTCTAGTAGGTAAAAATAAAGTAAATAAAATACTTTATTATCTTCAGTAATTAAATTGTTTTAAGTGTTCATTAAAATGTCTCTATTTCATTAATAGGATAGTATCGACGAATAATATTTAGTCAAACATTCGATATTATATTGGATTAACATACGATAGTAATATGACCTTTAACTGGAGAATATACTTTTGTATGTATGTATTTATTTGACATTTTGACAGACCTCGACTACAAATAGGTAAATGTTTTCGTTAGCGATAAATATGATGGATAAGACCATTTAGTAAGCTTAGATTACTCCTTCTTCAATTAACTCTCTACCTGCCTGTGAAAGAGGGTTAAGCTGTCAGTCAGTCAGTAGTCAATCATAATAATATCACAGATAAGAGCGTATTAAAAGTTATTTTACAATCTTCTTCTTCTTCTTTTTCGTCAACCGATAGACGTCCACTCCTGGACAAAGTTCTATTGCATGGACTTCCACAGGTCTCGGTCTTGCGCCGCTTGAATCCAGCAGCTCCTTGCAACTCGTTTGATGTCGTCGTGATTTCGTTGATGTCGTTTGTGATTTTACAATCACAGTTGATGAATAAGACATTCTTAAGACCAAAAATACCATAAATATTCGCAAGTTGGGAGTATAAAGCGCATTAAATTATGGTTAACGCTCTTGCCCATAGTTTATTCTTTGACCCGAACAGTTTTCTGCGCTCGCTAATCTATTATTTAGAGGCGGTCCGTCACGCGACTGCAATATTTCACTACAAAAATTACTTTACACGTTTTGTAATACTAAACATTCTTTTTTTCAGACTCGTTTATTATAACGTTTCGTGCCTTTATAATGTGTATAAATGTAAGCAATATGCTCATTTTTTGTATTCCAGACTTTGACGCTTAATAGTACTTCTTCTTCTTTATCAACTGATATAATAGATATTAGGCTATGTAAGTAGTGTTTCCACAATGAGGGGAAGTTCCACAAAAGCATACCTAATTATAATTCAACACATGTTAAGACGGGCAGACAGAAAGTAGCCAGTATTCCCGCCGGTGGAACCCGTTCACGAGCATAACGCATGACGCAGCCATTGCTTCGTAATAGTACGAATGGTATTATTTTACGGAAAGTATAATAATATTAAAGCCAGTCCACACGAGGCCATCGTGCTGGAGTACCTACGGCCTAAACCCTTCTAATTCTGAGAGGAGACCCGGTCCCAGTAGTGGGCAACTGGACAATGGGTTAAGATTATGATGATGATACCTATATTGTAGTAAGTAGAGACGCTGTTAGAAATATTTGTGTTTGTTACTTAAGCAGTATCACTCAACGAGGGTAGTGGGGATTTCGTATTAATCAAATAATTTATATAGGTATGTGCTGGTTAAAAATCGTTAGCTTATGTGACGATGGGTGACTTGTTGTCCAAAGGCCTTTTAGGGGCGCAGTTTTAATCAGATACTGAATGAACTGTGTGTAGGTAGGTACTTAAACCGTAGAAGTAGTAATAAAGCATGGAACCCTGACTAAAATAAAAACTTAGTAGCTACACCTATATTTTATAAAATTTTTGGAACAAAGTTCCTTATCGCGCGTTGCGAAAGGGAGCTAGACGGAAATTAAGACCAAAAGTTGTAACGACACTTTTGACACTTTTTGATGGCCTAAACAATACCTTATATTATAATAATTTCAACAAGTTGCGCATCGCTCCCGTGGCTCAATTGGCTCGCGCGCGGCCGCCAACCGAAAGACTGGTGGTGCTGGTGGTTCGAGCCCACCCGGGGGCGCGCAATCCTATTTTCATTTTTTATTTCATAAAATTATTTTAATTTTAATATTTTATAAAATCGATATTTAGGCTTGCCTGGGGTCATTTTGATTTTTATCGATAAAAAAATCATGATAAAAAATTTATACTTACTTACCCGAATAATTTTTTCTTCATACTCGTACCTCGAATAGAACTTGAAATTAATATTTTTATAATAATCGTTCGTTCCTATCTGGTATCCCACGACACCAAACGACTTTTTTTTGTATAAACTATTTATAAAATACAGCAATCCGCCATATTAGATTAGAACACCAATCAGAGCGATACGTCTCATCTATCTTCAAACTTTGACAAACTACTATGACAAAACATCTAGGTGACGTCACAAAAACCGCTACAACACCGTCGAGCGTTTTTGCGTGAATTTTAAAATTTAAAATTCAAATGGCTATTTTATCTACCAATAAATTATTGTATTTTTTGCTGAAAGATATTTTAAGTAGATACTTCCGAACATCAACATGCGTGCTGTCGATGAGCCCCCTTTTTAAACCCCGACGCAAAAAAGGGGTGTTAAAAGTTTGACGTCGATGTCTGTCTGTTTGTCTGTCTGTCTGTCTGTCTGTCTATGTGTGTGTGTGTCTGTCTGTGGCGTCGCATCACTCGTAGCTCTCAAACGGATGGACCGATTTCGAAGCGGTTTTTTTCATTTGAAAGCCAGTTTCCTTGCGGTGGGTCTTAGATATGTTTGGATAATATCGTTCCAGCAGTGTAAGAGTATCAGCTCTTTTCCAAAATGATGTAAGGCATTTTTGGCGTATGATTACTCGATTAAGTGCTTCACGAGTACCAGTATAATCGTTAAATGACAATTAATTGATAACTTCGACAGCCATAGATTCTCATGTTTTAAATTTTCAATTTACCCTTGTTTCCTGTACCCTTCAAAATATGTCATAACCCTTTGCAGTTAGACCATTTCCATCTCAGACAGCATTGTACCACCAGGTGTTCACAATCCAGCACCCCGATTCAGAACCTTACGATAACATAATTATCGATCGATTCGGTTTGCTATCGTACGATAAGATGAATTTTCAATTCAGAGTACTCGTATCGACAGAGAAGTTGTCGAAATCGAAACCGAATCGAACCGACGTAGATATCGTTCGATATCTTCTATCAAACGCTATTCACAACAACCTTATCGAATAAGATTTTCCGAACGTCCGATAATTTTAGTTGGTAACTTATCGAAAGCTACAGGGCATCCGGTATCCTTTTGTTTACGTACTGTGTTTACTGGTTTTTCGTATAAAATGATTATGATGGATGATTTTGGTATTTAGATGTTTACTTACCATATTGTACGTATTTTAACATTACAATGACATATTATGTACACCACAACAAAATAAAATAAGAACCCAGAGGGATGAAACATGAACTTAGCGCCATCTATCGAAGAGGCTGAAAATTGGCCGTCAATAATTTAACAAGTTATCATTTTAAATAATTACTTCAATGACCTTCGAAAATGATTAAAATCTATTTATTTAGTGTTAACATGAATTTATTATCAAGTGAAATTTTGGTAAAACAACAAACTTCGTAAATCCACATGTAATTTAATGTAACTTGTCGATACCGATAACGAAGCCGATTCCGTAGTCGACATTGAATCGAATTCTCTAACCGAACGTTCTGAATCTCACGACAAAAAATTTTCGATACGAGATCGATATCTAATCGTATCGAAACGGGAAGTTATCGAAATGTTCTGAATCGGGGTGCAGAATTACCAACCTATCGAATAAAAATACGATCAAAAAATTTTGAGCAAAAATTCTTTGACTTTAAATAATATTTGTTTTTTTTGTTATGTACATAGTATAATTCGGTGTGTGCTTATAAAAAGAAAAGAAATAAAAATTGTTATAAAAATATGATATAAATAAAATTTATGAATGGTACGATTCACCATCTGTTTAATCACTAATTATACTTAATTGGAATTTGAAAAAGCATCAAAAATAACTTTGATGTAATCTACATAAAGATTAATATTAATATCTTTATGTAGATTACATTTTTTATAATTTCAAAGAAATGATGTAGTTCCTTGAAAATCATTACGTTTTATAATGTTTTTACAGTAATTGTTACTTAATTTGCAAGTTTTTAAAATAAGTAATTAATCACCAACAAATTAAAAATATATTTAAATAAATGTTCCGTATATTTAAAAATATATATATATATTTAATACTACGTAACATTAGAAAGATTAAATTATCAGTAAAAATCTTGAGTTGTTTAGTTATCTATATATATAAAAGAAAGTGGTGTTAGTTACACTATTTATAACTCAAGAACGGATGAACCGATTTGGCTGAAAATTGGTGGAGAGGTAGCTTAGAACCAGGAGACGGACATAGGATACTTTTTATCCCGTTCGACCGCGTTTCCGTCAAGTCACTATAAAACGTGGTATAACAAAAACGCATCTAACATGGAATAACAAAACGCAAATGACAGTGGAATAACAAAACGTAAATGACAGCTAAACGTAATTATGTCTTTGGTTAAGTATGGTAAAAGATTTGACAATTATAAAAAGCGTTATAATAAAGCATTACTGATATTATAAATGCGAAAGTGTGTTTGTTTGTTGGTTTGTCCTTCAATCACGTCGCAACAGAACAGTGGATTGATGCGATTTTTTGCATGGGTATAGTAATGGATGTAGTAGTGGTTCCTCAGACCGGGAAAGCTACTTTTTATCTCGGATAATGAAAGAGTTCCCGCGGGATTTTTAAAAACTAAATCCATGCGGACGAAGTCGCGGGCATCAGCTAGTTTTTCATAAATAAATAATTTCCTAACATCCATTAACCGTTTTTGCATCATTAGATCCTCCTTGTCGATCTTCAACCATCATCTATCTAACACTTACTCATTAAGACCATTCTAATGAGCCCAAACACACTACATCTGCTATGAGTTGTTGAGGAGTTGGGTATCCCGCAGACTACTTGATGCTGCAGCATCAGCTCAAAGTTACCATGTTTTGGATATAATCCGATGTACCAGTACACCTTTTAAATCAAACGCACCTGCGAAAGTTTATAAAATCCTTTAATGAAATAAGAAATGAGCTAATGATGATCTTCAAACGCCTCAACAGATCTTCATAAATTATTAGCTAAGAATCGTCTCAATCGCATCAGCTTTCAACGAAAAATATCGCATCAAAATCGCCCGGTCCATTTATTGGGAAGCTACAAGGGAACAGACAGATACTTATACCTACCTAACACCCCTCTTTTTGCGTCGGCGCAACATGTCATTTGTTACATGTTTAGTTGTGCCTTTGAGGTGCTTTGTAGATATTGTGATGAATGTTATTTGGTCACTCAAAAGCAGCTCGGCTTTGGATGATGTGATGATGGTCATTTATTTATTTATTAGGCAAACCAACCGGATCACAATTAACTACTTAAACCTAAATTCTAAATTTATAACGTTTCGATCTTATTATAACCCTATAGGACTGCACAGCATGATCAAGGTCCCAAAAATACAATAAATAGTCTGGCACGTGAGTAGTTAATAGTAAATATTGTAATAAGCACAGAAGTACCTATGAATAAAATATATTATGTAAGAAGAACAAACGACGACGCCACCTATTTACCTATACCTGTGCCTATACCCTGTCCAACCGTTTATTTTCTTTTTGACAGCTCAGTCTCACTATGTGAGAGTGAGTGAGACAATATAATATTGTCTGTTATATTGAGTGAGACTGAGCTGTCAAAAAGAAAATAAACGGTTGGACAGGGTATATTTAACTTACAAATACTATAACAAAATAATGAAAATCTGGGATTAAAAATATCTAAGTTTAATTTGGCATTTCATTCATCATCATTAGCAACCCATCAACGGTTCACTACTGAGCGCAGGTCTCCTCTCAGAGAAGGGTTATAGGTCATAGTCCACCACGCTGGCCCAATGCGATTTGGCGGACTTCACACACCTTCGAGAACATTATGAAGAACTCTCAGATGTGCAGGTTTCCTCACGATGTTTTCCTTCACCGTTGAAGCAAGTGATAGTTAATTGCTTAAACGCACTTGACTCCGAAAAGTCAGAGGTGCGTACCCGGGATCGAACCTGCGACCCCCCGAATAGGAGACCACAGTCCTAACCACTAGGCTATCACTGCTTGGTCGATTTCATTATATCATCATTATAGCGGTCATTGCGCTACGGAACCCTAATTCCGCGTTATTATGCAGTTTTCGGAACCCGCCATCGCCTGTGTAATTTACATCAAGGGCCGCGTGTTACGGTCCGCAACACAGATTGCAGTGCTTTTTATTTTTTGAATAGCATTGTTCTGTTCTGTGTGACTCGGGTAAAGGTGCGTCCATAGTGATACGTAATGGAATAGCTATTTATGCAACTGCATCGTAATGAGGGTCATTTTAATTCGAGTGCTGTTTTTTGATACGAGGCTTGCCGAGTATCAAAATAGGATAGTACGAGAATTAAAATGACTAATTACGTTCAGTTGCATGCAAGATTTTATCTACGACAAGGAAAATAAAATCAATAACAAAATACGCCGTAGGCTCAATAAAGTAACAAAAAGTAACTCCGTAAGCCGCCACCAGCCGCCTGTGGCGCCTCTGTCAACAAAAAGTAACTCCGTAAGCCGCCACCAGCCGCCTGTGGCGCCTCTGTCGTATGAACGGGACAAAAGTGCCAGAACTCAGAGCCTTAGCTTTAGGTATCCTATTTTAAGACGATAACCATTTCGATTCAGCTCCCATACAACGAGCTGCATCGAAATGAGAAGCAAAACCGAAAGAGGGTTCATTTCGATTCAGCTGTCAAATTCGAAATTGGAACTTTTCGATGCTGGAGTAGATAAACAACTTTTCGACTGAGTTTTGCTGCATATCTACCGTTAAAAAAGTTCGCCCATTGACTAACAGACATAAAAATTAACTTAGATTAGTGTATTTTATTTATGTACTTTCAAAATTATTTATTTCACATAGGCCAACCTGTGGCTCTTATGACACGGCATGACTATGGTTACCGTCTCTATCACCGCCGGTTTGGAAAAAGATTCTGCTGAGAAGAGCCGGCATCAGCATAATGTCATAATAATTATTATTTTATATGATTATGCAATAATATAATGTGCACATTGTGACGGAAGATAATATGTCTGATGTTAAAGACATAGAAAGGGAGCGTAGGGCGTTGACGGTCCGATGCAATATGATAGCCCGCAGGTTTGCTCGTTGCAATACAGAGGTAAAGCTCACACTTTTTAAGGCATATTGCACAACTTTTTATACGTGCAGCCTGTGGGTGAAGTATACGCAGAGGGCCTACAACGACCTACGAGTTCAGTTCAATAATGGTTTCAGAATGCTGATGGGGCTGCCGCGTTTCTGCAGTGCGTCACAGATGTTCGCAGAGGCTCGTACCGATGATTTTTACGGTATTATGAGGAAATGAGCAGCATCTGTGATGAGCAGAGTACGTGGGAGCTGCAACGGTATTCTGAGAACATTATCAGGAAAATGGTAAAACCCTTTCATGAAGCGCTGGGTGTCTCTACACATGAACACCGAGTACCCCAGACGATACTTGAATTAGAGTTCGAATATTTGTGCTTGTGTTTTTATATTAATTTTAATCTAATTTAATTGTGTTTTTGTATTAATTTCAATCTAATTTAATTATTTAATTTAATTTAATGTGAATTTAATTTGATTTGATTTAATTTAATTTAATGGTTTATGTTATTTTATTTAATATGGATATTATGTCTGAAATAAATAAATAAATATTATTATTATAATAATAACAGCACAGCGTAAGGTCTAAGGTAAAAGATCTTCTGAACTTTTTCTTTTATTTTTTGACTCGTTTTCGCCTGTGACTTCGTCTGCGAACAGATTGGTGACATATGTCACTCTTCAGGTGTATACCCATGCCATGGACTCAATGTACCCAAGGGCAACAATACTCATCAAAATATTACCTCGATCCGTTGGTGCGTGATAGAAGGACATACCTACAGATCAACAAACAGACACTCGGGCCGGGCGTTGGATTGAGATGAATGCATGACGAAAAATCGGCCAAGTGCGAGCCGGGCCTCGCTCTTTTAGGGTTTTTAAAACTAGATACATATTTAGACATCTTAGTTCTTAGATAATACTAAATTAGCATATGAAAAATTGCTCGTTTGTTTTGGTCACAACTTTGAAGGCCCCCCATTTCTTCATTTTTGAAGCTAAAAAATAATAAAAAAATCGGCCAAGTGCGAGTCTGGCCTCGTTCTTTTAGGGTTCCGTTTAAAAAAATTAAATAAAAATATTTCCATGTACCCATGGAAATATTTTAATTTATTTTTTTTAATTTAATTTAATTTTTATTATTTGTTGTTATAGCGGCAATAGAAATACATAATATGTGAAAATTTCATCTGTCTATCTATTACGGTCTACGAGATACAGCTTGCTGACAGACGGACGGACGGACGGACGGACAGCGTAGGCTTAGTAATAGGGTCCCGTTGGTACCCTTTGGGTACGGAACCCTAAAAATATATTTAAACTCCACTTAATGAGGTCTAGACAATGATACCCCACATGCCAGGGTAGAAATAAAATTTTATTTCGACGCTTTTCATGTATTATTATGCCATTATTTTTAATTTAATTTAATTTTTATTGTTTGTTGTTGTAGCGGCAACAGAAATACACACTGTGAAAATTTCAACTGTCTACCTGTTACGGTTTACGAGATACAGCCCGCTGACAGACGGACGGACGGACGGACAGATGGACAGCGGAGGTTTAGTAATAGGGTCCTTTTGGCACCCTTTAGGTACGGAACCAAAAAGTGTGTGTGTCAGCTCCGACGCACGACTGGAGTTTACTCCTTATAGGCTGATTACACCTACCGAGTAGAGATGCGAGACAGTACTCTCGGCCGAGTACTCGGTGCGTATAAACACTTCGCCGAGTGCTCGGCCGACCACTCGGCCGAGCAAAGTGGCGAGACAATAGCTCGGCCCCCATTCGCTCGGACCCGATCGGTACGCGCTCGGCTTCCCGAAGCGAAAGCGCTTTCGCATTCGACAACTCAAGCGAAAACCAACCTTATTTACTCAACCTTAGGGTAGAAATTTGCATCGTTGTGAAAAACGTAACAAGGGCATTCGACAACTCAAGCGAAAACCAACCTTATTTACTCAACGTTAGGGTAGAAATTTGCATCGTTGTGAAAAACGTAACGAGGTCATTCAAAACAGATTTCACTGCTCCAATTTTTTCATACCGGGCGCCTAAAATCGATTCTAAAGGAGTAAACTCCAATAAACTCCAAAAAGGAGAGAATAAGCAAAAGAAGGTTACAAAATGTGTTGAAATTGTCACCACAGTGACCGCGGCTCTACCCGAATTGAAGATGTACAAAAATCTGCACGCTTCGTCGCGTGCTTATCGCGTGTGACGGCCGCTTTAAACGCATCTTTGATAAAAATGTATAACATGTTATATATACAATCAAACACAAAACTTGTATAATAAAATTATACTGCAGAAAAAACACTACTTAGAGCAAAATGAAGTTACCCTTCAAAAACAAAAAAAAAAAAAAACACTTTTTCTTATATCTATCCCAACACAACTCTGAATTCAATTAAATTGTTTCGCCAATGACTTGTGGGATGGAACAGAAACGTTTGAAAATGCATTCTTGCAAATCTTTAACATTCCAAGTTGCAATTTTGACAATGTACTTATATGTAGCTGGATCCTTATTTTTTATAAATAGGATTAGTCACTGAACTAAAACAACACAAAATTAGATAGTAATACATATTTGATAGATTAAATATTTTCAATTTCAATCAATCTCAATCTATGCCTGGTTGGTACACCTAAAAGTCACTATTTGGGCATTGTATGGAACTAACAGAACATAGCAGTGATAGCCTAGTGGTTAGGACTGTGGTCTCCTGTTCGGAGGCTCGCAGGTTCGATCCCGGGTACGCACCTCTGACTTTTCGGAGTCAAGCGCGTTTAAGCAATTAAATATCACTTGCTTCAACGGTGAAGGAAAACATCGTGAGGAAACCTGCACACCTGAGAGTTCTTCATAATGTTCTAGAAGGTGTGTGAAGTCCGCCAATTCGCATTGGGCCAGCGTGGTGGACTATGGCCTATAACCCTTCTCTGAGAGGAGACCTGCGCACAGTAGTGAGCCGTTGATGGGTTGCTAATGATGATGATGATGATGGAACTAGTGGGGGTCAGCCAACGCTGCGTTTTCATTGGAACATTTTGTGACCCCAAAAAAATTAATAGTTTTCACTTGTGTTGTCAACTGTACACGAAAATTCGGCATAATCTTCTCAACATATCTAAACACACACACTCTGTATTAATTATAATCAAATTCATGACCAAATAAAATATTTACTGAGCAGTTGAGTACTTATTTTGTAAGCGAAAGAACTAATTTCATGACATTATGCAAAATAAAATAATATTATAACTGGCCCGGCCCATTGGTCGAAATTCGACCCGTTAATGTTCTATGTCGAGACATAATAAAAGTAGAAAAAACTTTCATTATGGTTATGTTTGACATTCATTAGGACATTAATCTATTCTCAATTTAATTAAAATTAAAGTGTCCTCATCGATCCGACACCTAAAAATTTTTACTCGGGGTCAAAGGTCACAAAAACGGGTTTTTCGCGATCTTCAGCAAAACGGGAAGTTTTATCATAAAATTAGTCTTAACATGTAGATCAGATAATTATCTAATCAGTGAATCTGTATATAAAAAATGTCTAAATACTTTTTTTTCTAAGAGCCACCGTTTTTGTGATATATCGATTCAAAAAGTTGAAAGAGTTGTAATCGTCATATTATGCACACGTTTCCACGCCACCTTTGATGTAAAATTCAAAATAATCAAAATTATTTATTTCACGTAGGCCAACCTGTGGCTCTTTATGACAAGTCATGACTCTAACACCGGTTCGGAAAGCGGATTCTGCTGAGAAGAGCCGGCAAGAAACTCAGCAGTTACTCTTTTCAAAATAATCATTTTATGATATTATTTAAATTTAATAAGTTTTTAAACTATCTTGTGGGCAGCTGGATGCCAAGCCGTTTTAACCTATGCAACTTTGTTAGAATAGATTAGGATATGGTATGGTATAGAATAGCTAATGGTAAGTGACGATGCAGTCTAAGATGGTAGCGGGCTAACTTACTAAGTCTAGTTTCGATTTAAAAAAAAATTGTGCTGTAGTTAAAGTATTTAAGTAAGAGATTGGCCTTCAGTGCGGACGTGGCCTAACAAAGATATAGTACAACATTACTCAATTAGTATGACTGCAATTTAATTAGTTAATGGATATATTCGGTTCTATTCAATTCAGTCGCTTTTAGTTTTCAAGTTTCCATTTAGACAACAAACTTAGAAACTACTCACAGAAACTTGGTATACCTAAGTAATAAACTTTATGGTTGCCTGTATTCTATACAGCTAATGTATTAAATACAGTGAAAACATATGTTACGTAGGGTCAAAGTGAATGCATTTCCTTTTGAAAATCTTTTTGATATCAGGCATAAAGCACCAGACGATCCGAGATTTGACCCGTTTTTCGGAAGTTAGATGCTGCAATTTCTGCCAATCTGCATTAGGTCAGCATGGTGGACTATGGTCTATAACCCTTCTCTGAAAGGAGACCTGCTCTCAGTAGTGAGCCGTTGATGGGTTGCTGATGATGATGATGAGATGCTGTAATTGAATTTTTAACTCCCCACATTTTGTTAATCTTAACACTGACAATGTCAAATGGACTAGATGCCAAATATAGATAAGTTTGATGACCCTTATATTATGATAGCCAGTGTAAAAAATGCCTTAATCTTTACTAATCCTTCTAATCCTACTAATATCCTACTAATATTTTAAATCCGATTATAAAAAGTCGCGGGCATCATATAGTAACTAGTTAATCATAATAAATAAGATGATGCCCGCGACGTCATCAGCGTGGATAAAGGTTATAATTCCCACGGGAACTCTGTGATTTTCCGGGATAAAAAGTAGACTGTTTTAATCCCGGGTGTGAGCTATCTCCATTCCAAATTTCATCCAAATCGGTTCATTCGTTGTGGCGTGGAAGAGTAACAAACATCCATCCATCCATCTATCCATCCATTCATACATCCTCACAAACTTTCGCATTTATAATATTATACTTAGTAGGTACTATCCTATGGATGGAAGTAGGATTAAAATTACATTAGTAGGATGTCAAGGTATGTTTATTTGTTGGTTTGTTCTTCAATCACGCAGCTACGGAGCAACGGATCGCCGCGATTTTTTGCCTGGGTGTAGTAAGGACTTGGAGAGTGACTTAGGCTACCTTTATCCCGGAAAAACAGAGAGTTTCCGTGGAATTTTTCAAAACCCCTACTCAACGCCGACGAAGTGGCATGCAAAAGCTAAAAGTTACTTGTACAACATAAAATAGATAGATTTTAGGATTTAGTCGCTTCGCGCATTACTAAGCTACCAATCCTAAATCTTTAATAAAACAGTTAATACTTGATCTCGAAAGTTGACACAATATAAAACCTTTACATAATTATAATAACGTAGAATCATTTTCATACCTATCAATCTCAATTTAGCGTTTCACTTTGCTTTTTAAAGAATACTTTTCATTGAGCTGCCAAAGTTAACGTCAGTATCAATTAGGATTTTTGAAATATTTCCTTAATAGTCCGGGAGGAATCGGCGCATGCGTACCGAAAACTATTCCACCTCAATTTTTTTATGCGATCCTCTTCCAATGGCCCTCCTAATTATATAAATGCATGTTGCCAGGGCGCCACCTGGTGCCATATTATTTAAACCGAAATTGTTTAAACAATTGCAAGGAATTATTATTTTTCAACCGGACAAATTTTTTTTATATTCTTTATTAAAATACCAATAAAAAAGGTCCTATGACTTTTTACGATAATGTTAATATTTTTAAAGATATGAATTTTTAAAGGTTCGAAAAATCTCAAATTTGGGTACTTTCGACCTATGAAAAATATATTAAAAAAAAACATAATGTTTTAGTAATATTTTTTTTTAATTCTCTATACGATAGTTAATAATATTGTTAATAGAGATTTAAAAAAATTTCATTGTTTATATCTTTTTTTTAATTGTTAATTTCGCGCGCTCACAAGTATGCGTCGCTTATAGTCTAGATTTCCTTACTTGAGTATTCGGGTAAACAAACACCTCTTGATATAAATATCACTTATTTACACACCAACCACACATTTTGAACTATGTTTAACTGTCTAGATCTGTTCATTAAACACATTCGTTACGATTTACACTTGAATGTTTAGAAAAAACATTCAAATGAATTGAATTATAGTTATTTATGCAACTGTTGTATAATAAGGGGTATTATAGAATATAATAGAATAGAAATATTTTTTATTCAAATAAACTTTTACAAGTGCTTTTGAATAGTCAAGGAATCTACCACTGGTTCGGAATGCCTTTCCTGCCGAGAAGAACCAGCAAGAAACTCGGCGGTTGCTCTTTTCAACTTTTCAAAACAAATTTTCAATACAGTAAATACTATTAAAACACGAATGTGGGTTTATCACACTCATGTGATACTATGACACACATATGATTCACATGTGTGATACTATTATCACACTCGGCTACGCCTCGTGTGATAAACCCGCATTCGTGTTTTAATACCCCTTATTATACAACAGTTGCATAAATAACTATTATTCAATTCATTTGAATGTTTTTTCTAAACATTCAAGTGTAAATCGTAACGAATGTGTTTAATGAACAGATCTAGACAGTTAAACACAGTTCAAAATGTGTGGTTGGAGTGTAAATAAGTGATATTTATATCAAGAGGTGTTTGTTTACCTGAATATTCAAGTAAGGAAATCTAGACTATAAGCGACGCATACTTGTGAGCGCGCGAAATTAACAATTAAAAAAAAGATATAAACAATGAATTTTTTTTAAATCTCTATTAACAATATTATTAACTATTGTATAGAGAATTAAAAAAAAATATTACTAAAGCATTATGTTTTTTTTTAAATATATTTTTCATAGGTCGAAAGTACCCAAATTTGAGATTTTTCGAACCTTTAAAAATTCATATCTTTAAAAATATTAACTTTATCGTGAAAAGTCATAGGACCTTTTTTATTGGTATTTCAATAAAGAATATAAAAAAAATTTGTCCGGTTGAAAAATAACAATTCCTTGCAATTGTTTAAACAATTTCGGTTTAAACAATATGGCACCAGGTGGCGCCCTGGCAACATGCATTTATATAATTAGGAGGGCCATTTGAAGAGGATCGCATAAAAAAATTGAGGTGGAATAGTTTTTGATACGCATGCGCCGATTCCTCCCGGACTATAAAGCTAAGCTCGCAAGATAAAAATGAAAATTGACGGTTTTGACATTTTTAATATTAATTAGGATAGATTGGTCTGATATGAAGACAGATCAATTGAATAATTGAAGTGTTTCAGGAGGTGTTCAATTCAAAGTAATATTATTACCACCCTAACTATAGTATAGTCTTATTTAGCGTTAGTATAATATTATAGTCTTTGTGAGACAAAATATTCATCCTCGATCCATTGCTGCGTGATTGAAGGACAAACCATCAAACACACAATTTCGCGTTATTAGTAAGGATATTAAGTAAGAATTATTTTCTCATTGATGAATCTACCGACCCGATCAAAACAGCATGCCATAATAACAAACATCACCAAAAAACTTTAATTTCATGTCATCATACAATCATTATGGAACCTTTCTAAAATATACCCTTCAAAATATCTACATTGCAAAAAATAGCTATTACGAAAACTTTTCCTTTCTCTGAGAAAGGAGTTCGTTTTTTAAACTAAAATAATTTAAAGTCATATTACTATTCAAATTAGGAATTCCTGTAATAAGCTTAAGTAAAATTATGGCGCGCCACCAAACGCTCTTGCACGAATGTTTGAGCCAGCGACGGTAACAAAGCGGGCTCATTAACTCCTGTGCTGCCGTCGACTCGCTTACAAGCAAAAGCTACATTACAGATGGGTACCATCTTTAAACACAACGATTTTAACGGGGTTTTGTACCTAAACCCAGCAAAGAACAGAAAAATTTCACAGCATTTGTTAAAAAATCAATTAATCTTGATTTTTACTTAACCATTTCTTGAGTGAAATTATAGCGTGCCAACGAACGCACTCACACGAAAGTACCAAGGCAACGACGGTAAAAAATCGGGCTCATTAACTCCTGTGCTGCCGTCGACTCTCTTACAAGCAATAGCTACATTACAGATGGGTACTCTCTTTAAAGACAAAGATTTTGAGGCAGTTCTATTCGTAGACCCCACTAAGAACAGAAAAATTACATAGCATCTATTACAGAATCATTCATCTCAACTTTTACTTAACCTTATCTTGACTGAAATTCTAGTGCACTAACAAACACCTTTTCACGAACGTTGGCAAGCCAGTGACGGTAAAAAAGCGGACTCATTAACTCGTGTTTTGCCGTCGACTCTCTTACAAGCAAAAGCTACATTACAGATGGGTACTACCTTTAAACACAACGATTTTAACGGGGTTTGGTACCTAAATCCAGCAAAGAACAGAAAAATTTCACAGCATTTGTTAAAAAATCATTTAATCTTGATTTTTACTTAACCATTTCTTGAGTAAAATTATAGCGCGCCAACAAACGACACGAAAGTACCACGCCACGGCGGTAACAAATCGGGCTCATTAACTCCTGTGTTGCCGTCGACTCTCTTACAAGCAATAGCTACATTACAGATGGGTACTCTCTTTAAAGACAAACGTTTTGAGGCGGTTTTATACGTAAACCCCACTAAGAAGAGAAAAATTACATAGCATCTATTACAGAATCATTCATCTCAACTTTTACTTAACCTTTTCTTGACTGAAATTCTAGTGCACCAACAAACACCCTTGCACGAACGTCGGCAAATCAGTGACGGTAATAAAGCGGGCTCATTAACTCGTGTATAGCCGTCAACTCTCTTACAAGCAATAGCTTCATTACAGTTGGGTACTATCTTTTTAAATACAACGAATTTAATGTGGTTTTATACCTAAAATATAACAAAGAACAGAAAAGTACATGGCATCTATTACAGAATCATTATTTATAATCTTTTAATATTTTAATCTTTTCTTAAGTGAACGTGCCAAGCCAACGACGGTAACAAAGTGGGCTTATTTGTGCTGCCGTCGACTTTCTCTAATCTCTAAACACTACGATTTTTACAGGATTTTATACTTACTAAAACCCAATAAAAAGTAAACAAATCTATCACCTATTACAGAATTATTTCGTCTCGATATTTACTTAACCTTTTTTTGAGTGAATTATTGTATTTAGGGCACCAAAAAACTCTTGCATGAAGCTCGGCAAGTCAACAGAGTAACAAAGACAAAGGGAACTTAATAACTTCCTACCCTTCTACCAACTTTCTTACCGAAAAAATAGTAAGTAGTACAAATGTACTACTGGCGTGGTATTATTATTTTCACCAAAGTAAAAAACCCTATTTTTCTTCAGTTTATTACAATTTAATCCTTACTAATATTTGACCGAGCGAAGCGAGGTCTCTGAGTTAACTAGAGCGATTTGCACTTGTCCGTCCGTCCGTCCGTCCGTCTGTCAGAGCCTTATAACTTTTGAATTACTGAACGTAATTACTTCAAATTTAGATATAATATGTAAACCGATGGCCTCCAGCCGAAAATGGCTTAAAAAGTTATAAAAATCTTTATTTCAGGGGGGCTCTCATAGAAGCGAATGCGAAGTAAAAAAAAAAATATCGCGTTACATAAAATTGTTACGTATTATTTTAAAGATAATTTTGAACTGAGTACAAAAATATTTTTTTTTTAATTTTTCCCTTAAAATTGACGAAATGGGGGGCTTTCAAAGTGGCGATTTTATACGCTCGCTTGAAGACGCTCTCTAGGAAAATCCGCTATGGATTTTCAAACTGATTTTATGTTTTTAGGTCACTTATATCCTGTACTTGAACAACAAATACTAAAATTATATGAATATTATAAAGAAACGAGATTATTTAATTTTTAATGTACATCAGTAATTCATATCGCATCAACATAGCTTCACAATAATGCTAATAGATGGCGCAGTCAGTAACTATTCCCATGGAACTACGAGTTACGACTAACGACCTATCCCAAAAACAGTTTTGCGTCGACCATTATTATTTAGTTACTTATTATAATACAATAATTGTATTGTAATTTTTTTTGTACCATATTATTCAATTAAAATTATTTTTTAGTTAAATTTTAGTTAAATATTGTATATTTTCTATTCGCGTCGATAGATGACGATTTGTACAGATGCCCGTAACCCGGTTTCACTCGTTAGTACCTACATAATAATTCAATGTTTTCACTAACGTTCCCTAACCTTTACGGGCTACCTATAAGTTAGGTGATTGATGTTTTCTGTCAACTTATTTATCACGATCCTGTACGGGACACCTAAAAGGATATTGGGACGGATGTTAGGACTTAGGATTGTATTTAGGAGCTACCTACGTTAAGAGACTCCTACTTAGGGGATGATTTAGGTATGTTTGGTGAAAACGGGCATAATAATAATGTCAGTTTTGGTTATCATGTATCGATTGAATGAATAATCATGGGATACCGTTACCGCGAGGTCTCAGTTCGGGGCGAACCACTAGTTATTATAAATGCAAAAGTTTGTTAGTTTGTTGGTTTTTCCTTGACCGCAAGGGATTGATGTGATTTTTACATGGCTATTTTTGTGATCCTGGATAGTGGCATAGGCAACTTTTTGTCCCGGAAGAACAAAGAGTTCTCGCGGGTTTTTAAACCTAACGTCACGGGGACACCAGCTAGCATAGGAAATATTTATAATTTTTTTGTTAACCTCAAAAGCGTGTAACCTTCTGATATTCAAATATTCTTTGCCACTGTTTGAACATAACCGGGGAGATGGAAAATTTTAATAAAATATGTTTCCCGCATAAACTGGCATCTTCTACGTCACGTCCCTTACGAATCCTTTAAACAGTAGCAATGTTACCCCGTGCACTATCACCTTTATCGTTTAGATCACAAGAGCTAAACTCCCATGTATTTGAAGCAAGGAATAATTTGTAACGATAAACTATGCCACTGCTATAAGGAAGAGATGTGCCAAGATTATGAAGTAGTTTTAAAATATGTCCACTTGTTGTAATTTATTGTAATGCTCGCTAGTTTTCCGCTTGCGTAATTGTGATACCTACGATATGATGAGTTTTCCTACATAGCTCTTTGCTAACGTAATGTCACCTTTCCATTTTTCTACGTCGTCTTTTAAGCTATTGCGTAGCTTTTATCGCGGGTTTTGAACTAGGACAAACAGTTTGAGCGCGGCGACCGAATCAAGAAATTCCGTAACGAAAATAAACCTAACACCGTCGTTCAGTAAGCGTTCAACATTTTAGAGGTTCACGAGTAGCTAGCTCTCTTTGGCGCAGTGGGCGAGCGGCCGCTTTCTTTACCGTATGGTGTATGATGTCGCAGGCTCGAATTTCACTCGCGAAGTAGTGACAGTGCGCTTTTCTTGTTTGTTTGTTTATTAATTATTTTTTTTGCATAATTTTTATTATGCAAAAAAAAATATTGCATAAATATTATAATTGCATAAGTTGATAAAAAATGCTATGCAATAGCTTTACCGCGGTAGTCCCCGAGTGCCACTTAATTTTTCTTAGAACATTCACGTTCTAAGGTTCAATTTCATAATTAATAAGCGGAACCAGTCCCCTAGATATTATATTCACTAAAACAAATAAGAGAACTAGAAGAGAAATTACAATTAATATGAAGTCTACACTAGTAAAAAGAAGTAAATTGAATCTTCGAAAATAACGTTGTTTTGTAGGTACCAATTTACGAGATACAGCCCGCTGACAGACGGACGGACGGACGGACGGACGGACAGCGGAGGCTTAGTAATAGGGTCCCGTTGGCACCCTTTGGGTAAGGAACCCTAAAAAATGATTTGTTCATTTGTACGAAGCCCTAAAAGAGCGAAGCCCGACTCGCACTTGGCCGTTTTTTTTCTTTAGTTAGTATTCTTCCATAATAAATAAGGTTTCAACCGGACAAATCAGAAAAAATCGGCCAAGTGCGAGTCGGGCCTCGCTCTTTTAGGGTTCCGTTAAAAAAAATTAAATAAAAATATTTCCATGTACCCATGGAAATATTTTAATTTAATTTTTTTAATTTAATTTAATTTTTATTATTTGTTGTTATAGCGGCAATAGAAATACATAATATGTGAAAATTTCATCTGTCTATCTATTACGGTTTACGAGATACAGCCCGCTGACAGACGGACGGACGGACGGACGGACAGCGTAGGCTTAGTAATAGGGTCCCGTTGGTACCCTTTGGGTACGGAACCCTAAAAAGCAGGTTTTAATGGTCCTCGAGTAAAAACAGGTCATTTAACAAAACTGGTATAAAATAACAAACAAACTGTTTAATGACTGGGAAAATACGAGAAAAACGTTGAAAATAACTTATTTTAATGCTGCCAGTTTTCGTTTACGTAACCCGTAGATTGCACGTAGGTATGCATTCGCAATTAGTTATTTGTGGAACGTGGAACGCATCTGCATACGAATGAGAAGAGCAAAAAAGTTAACGTGAACCGATTAAACTCTACGTGGTCTGAAAACGTCTATGGTCCAGTGAAAGTATTCAGAGTATCGAAATAAACGATATAATATAGAAGAGGTCGCGCTCGAACAAAAATTTTTGCGGTTCAATTCTTCTTCTTCTTCTTTATCGTCCACTGCTGGACAAAGGTCTCTTGCATGGACTTCCACGGGTCTCGGTCTTGCGCCGCCTGGATCCAGCGGCTCCCTGCGACTCGCTTGATGTCGTCGGTTCACCTAGTGGGGGGCCTGCCAACACTGCACTTCACGGTGCGGGGTCGCCACTCCAGCACCTTGGGACCCTAACGACCATCAGCTCTTCGAACTATGTGCCCCGCCCATTTCCACTTCAGTTTCGTGACTCGCCGAGCTATGTCGGTGACTTTGGTTCTCCTACGGATCTCCTCATTTCTGAATCGATCCCGCAGGGACACTCCGAGCATAGCTCTCTCCATCGCCCGCTGAGCGGTCCTGAGCCTACTTATGAGGTCTTGAGCCCACTTATGCGGTTGGTAAGCGGTCGGCCCTAACCCGACTTCAACATTTGTATCGAGTTGAGTTATGGAGGAACATCGCCAAAGAAAAAATTTAATAGAGAACCTCCTCCTTTTTTTTGAAGTCGCTTAAAAACAGTGAGTTCCCGTGGGATTTATAAAAATCAAACTCCACGCAGACGAAGTCTCAGGGAAAAGCTATTTATATAAAACTAGCTGTTGCCCTCGCGACTTCGTCCGCGTGGAATTAGGTTCTTTGAAAGTCCCGTGTTAACGGTTTTATCGGGGAAAAAAACAAACATTCAACCTGTATTTAAAACTTTTAGGGGTAGAATTTTCAAACTGTGAAATGCGTACTTTTTGTTTTTAATCAAGAGCCAAAATACCAAGTTTCGTGGATATAACTTGAAAAAGACGGACCCTTTCCATCCCCTATTTAACCCCTTTGATGGTAGAATTTAAAAAAAATATATAAAATATTATGTACTTCTTTATATTTAATCAAAAATTACAACTTTCATAAACATTGCTTGAAAAATAACTTGAAAAATGAAGGACTATCATAAAAATATTCAACCCCTATTTAACCCCTTTGGGGGTAGATTTTCCACAAACTGTGAAAAATAAACATACTTACTTCTTTGTTTTTAATATAAAGTCTAATTACAAAGTTTCATAGATAAAACTTTAAAAAATGACGGACTTTCATACAAACTATCAACCCCTATTTTACCCCTTAGGGAGTAGAATTATCAAAAATGTAAAAAAAATTATTCTTTATTTATAATCAAGAGCAATAATACCAAGTTTCATAAACATTACTTGATAAATAACTTGGAAAATGAAGGACTATCCTACAAACATTCAACCCCTATTTTACACCTTCGGGGGTAGAATTTTCAAAAAATGTAAAATAAATCCTTCTTTATTTTTCATCAAGAGCCCAAATTCCAAGTTTCATAAACATAACTTGAAAAATGGCGGACTTTCATACAAAATTCATCCCCTATTTTACCCCTTAAAGGGTAGAATTTTCAAAAAATGTAAAAATACGTACTTCTTTATTTTTAATCATCAGCCAAAATACCAAGTTTCATAAACATAAATTGAAAAATGGCGGACTTTCATGCAAACTATCAACCCCAATTTTACCCCTTCAGGGGTAGAATTTTCAAAAACTGTAAAATATGTACTTCTTTATTTTTAATCAAGAAACAAAATACCAAGTTTCATAAACATAACTTGAAAAATAACTTGAAAAATGAAAGACTATCATTCAAATATTCAACCCCTATTTAACCCCCAAAGGGGTAGAATTTTCAAAAACTGTGAAACACGTAGCTCTTTATTTTTAATTTAAAGGCCAAATACCGAGTTTCATGGGTATAACTTTAAAAATGACGGACTTTCATACAAACTTTAACCCCCCATTTAACCCCCTTGGGGGTGGAATTTCAAAAAATACTTTCTTAGTGCTCCCCTACGTCATAGAAGAAACCTACTGTCAAAATTTCAAGTTTCTAGCTTCAGTGGTTTAGGCTGTGCGTTGATAGATCAGTCAGTCAGTCAGTCAGTCAGTCAGGACAAGTCTTTTTATAAGTATAGATTTAATGAGTGCAGCCACCGATGCATATGTAGTACTAGATTTGCGTTTACGAATACTTACCATGTTCAACTGAGTTTCACTGAATCCAGAACACTACAGTTAGTGTAGCCGTGACATTCGCGATGTACGGACGTGGGCGCTATGAGATAAAACTTTATAAGTACCTAATTGTGAATTGAAAAGTCAACAATACCTATATAACAAAGTAAGTTAGAAAAAAGTATAGTTGTTACAGCGAATAGTTAGATAACAACATCGTAATTCGTAACACTACATACGAAATAAAAATTATTTCTTGATTTATTCAAATACTTTTATATACGAACGACCGAGCGACACTTTCAAGGATAATAAGGTCATGCCTCCCACACCCCGTACACCGTTCACGCCTATGCGACCCGCGGCCGCGTTGATTCAATGACGATTTGCAGCCTTATTCACCATGCCGGCACCCCTCTCTACCTCAGCCCACACAGTTCTTACTACGAATTGCCGGTCTGTACATAGAGATCATTGAATGCAGCAGTTAATATTACAATTTCATAATAGTCGAGATTCTAAATACATCGAATTTATGGAAACCACATTTAGCAATGCGGGTAAAGCCGCAGGCAAAAATAAGTGCTGAATAAATACAGTGCTCATTTATTTAAATCCCTCTTGCAACAGAAATAGATCATCCGGGCAAACTTGCATTGAATACAACAAATTGTGGTTTGAATTTTGTGTTAGCATTTTGCAGCGGCATTCACACATACTGTATAATATGGATCAGATATTATGTACTCTTAGGTAGCTGTAGTGAGCAGTGATAGCTGAGTGGTTTGGACTGCGGTGAGCTGGGTTGCGGGTTCAATCCCGAGGACGCACAGATCAACCCATTATCGTCTCACTACTGAGCGCAGGTCTCCTCTCAGAGAAGGGTTGCAGGCTGTCCACCACGCTGGCCCAATGCGAATTGGCGGACTTCACACACATTTGAGAACATTATGGAGAACTCTCAGGCGTGCAGGTTTCCTCACGATGTTTTCCTTCACTGCACCGTTGAAGCATGTGATATTTTATTGCTTAACTCTCTTGTTGTTGGTTAAAATGCATTGATACAGTAAGAACGCCATCATCATCAACGCATCAACGGCTCACTACTGGGCGCAGGTCTACTCTCAGAGAAGGGTTATGGTGTAAGTATCATGCTGATCCAATACAAATTGGCACACTTCACACACCAATCACTTCACACTTTGAGAACATTATGATGAACTTCAGGTGTGCAGGTTACCTCACGATGTTTTCCGTCACTGTTGAAGCATGTGAATTATTTATAATAATTGCTTAAACGCACATGACTTAAAATAGTTAGAGATGCGTGCCCGGGAATGATAGACAATAGAAGCAGTTCGGGGGGGTCGCAAGTTCGATCCCGGGCACGCACCTACTGACTTTTCGGAGTTATGTGCGTTTAAAGATGGTTTTTTTTTTAAGAATATCAGCCAAGTTGAAGGTGACTAATATTCTCCTCTCCCCTCCAAATAAGCGGAAAGCTTGTGTTAGGAGTGGGTACGACAATAATGCAATGGGTGGGATTCGAACCTGCGACCTTTCAGTTTTCAGTCCGAACCTTTAACCGCTATTGAGGCTTTTTGTGAGCATTGCTGCAGTTCTGCTCACTGCGCTGCCTCGCTACGCTGCCCTTGAGTGTGATAGCCAATAGCGACAGCAAAACTTTCCCTCGCTAACACCGAGACCAGTGAAGTGCATGCGCAGATAATTTCCTAGATAACATCATAATTATTATATCAATTTACAAATTTTACTTAATGGTGTAGACCATCCTTACTAATATTATAAATGCGAAAGTGTGTTTGTTTGTTGGTTTGTTGGTTTGTCCTTCAATCACGCCGCAACAAGGCTACCGATCGATGTGATTTTTTGCATGGGTATAGTTGAGGACCTGGAGAGTGACATAGGCTACTTTTTATCCCAAAGAATTCCCGAGGGATTTTAAAAACTAAATCCACATGGACGAAGTCGCGGGCATCAGCTAGTTTCAATATATTTTATAGCAACAAGCTTTTGATATTCCGCTTCGCTCACTTTAAGTTCTATCATTCAAACTTCCATCTTACCCCCTTTGACTTTTCAAAATTAATCCCTTCTTAGCGGACACCTACGTCCTAATAGCTATCTGTATGCCCAGCCCGATCCGTCCAGTGGTTTGAGCTGTGAGTTGGTAGATCAGTCAGTCAGTCAGTCACCTTTTCCTTATAGTTTCGCCATGTCCGTCCGTCTGTCTGTCTGTCCGTCCGCGGTTTAGCTCAGAGACTATTGGTACTAGAAATCTGTAATTTGACAAGGGTATAAATATCAATCACGCCGACAAAGTGGTGAAATAAAATTGTGAAAAATATTTTTTTAGGGTACCTCCCCTACATGTAAAGTCTATCCCATAGTATGGGGTGTCGTTGAATAGGTCTGTCAAAAATATTGTGGGTGTGGAAACACCATTTTTCAATTCAGGGATCCGTTTGTGAAATATGATATTTTAAAGTGCTAAATTTTATTAGTCAAGTGTCCCCCCCCCCCCCTCTGCCAGCTAAATGGTTGTATAAAGGATACAAGAAAAAATTCACAGCAGTAGTATATATAATGAATTTTAAAGGAAAACTATCACGGCTAAGTAGGGTTCATTAGTTAAGGAGTTATATCTGTTTTTTCTAAGTTGCATATTTTGTAGAATATTATAGTATTTAAACCATGGAACTCAAAATGTATTCAATATTCATAAATAAAATAAAAGCACTATCCTAGGTCAGCAATAATATTTGAGACTTTCAACTACGGAACCCTACACTGCGCGTGGCCCGACACGCACTTGGCCGGTTTTTTAGAAGAAGAAGATACAATTTTGGTAGCAATAACGAACTCAAGTCCAAGTCACAGATAATTTAGATAAAATACGGCAAGAAAAGGCGATTGTAATATAATATATCTAGCTCTTATAAATATTTTAGTGACTCCAATGCTAATAAGATTGTTTCTCCTATAACATTGATATCAAAAACTAAGACACTCATTTCCATAGTTTTGATGCTACTTTTTAATTAGCATCGCTACCAGTGTTGCCCAAAAATGGTCTTGCGAGACTGTTGCGACTCGCACTTGGTATCAATATAACGATATAGATACCTATACAGGGTTAATTATAATTTACCAACAACCGACGTAACAACGTCACTTCTGTGTATGATACTGAACAACATTTGTTCAACGACTTTTCACTTAACTCAATAAATTCACCAAAAACCAAAAATTCTCAGTTTTTGTTGAAGAATCTTGTCATTTTTTAACTCTAGGTTCATTTTATGTAATGTCTCATCCACACCTGCGTGAAGCATCGACTACTAACCGCGCATCAATTAACGTCCGAAGTTATCGCTTCGTTTTATATACTCGTATATCGAACAAAAAAAAGCGTTTATCGCGAACACCAAAAAAGCTTTTCACTCCTAACATAAGCTTTACGCTTATTTTGAGGTGAGAAGAGAATATATTTTTAAAAGTGCACCTACTGTGTACTTATGTGAATGAATACTCATAGGTATGAATAAGTTTTTTATGATATAGGCCGTTATTTTCGGTAATAATTAATTTTAGCCGACATTGTATATCTTGTATTTCCAATAGCATTGGATCTATTATATTTTTTTCATTCTTCTCGGATATTGACGGAATATCAACTTTGGGATTTGGCGCCTTAATGCTCATTTCGAGAGTGCCGCGGCAAATATAATATTCTATCACTTTTATCCTTAGAATATATTGTTATGGTAATGTTATACGGTATCAATGTTGAGAAATAGATAGCAATTGATAGATATTGATAGAGAGTATTTCTGTGCACAGAATACATATCTCGTTAGAACGGAAAAATTTGCTAATTGCCAACACTGTTTAATCTAAAAAAAACTTTTTCAATATTTATCTACACGTTTCAAGGGAGTCAAATTGTTAGTTTTGAAAATGATACCTATAGACAAAGCTTAAGCATACTTTACAATCATTTTTCAGAGAGCATGAAATGGCGATTACTAATCCTCCTATTATTATTATCCTATCCTATTAATATTATAAATGCGAAAGTTTGTGAGGATGGATGTATGGATGTTTGGATGGATGGATGGATGGATGTTTGTTACTCTTTAACGCGACAACTAATGAACCGATTTTGCTGAAATTTGGCACAGACATAGATTATAGTCTGGAATAGCACATAGGCTACTTTTTATCCCGGAAAAGCAAACAGTTCCTGCGGGATAGCATCGCTATTTTTTACGCATTTGTCCTCCAAAATTCGCGCAATGGAGTTTTATATTAACGTGTTTTTTTGTATAGGTAAAGTTAAGGGCCTGAAAAGTGACAAAAGCTACTTTTTATACCGGGCAAACAAACAGTTCCCGCAGGTTATTCGTTTTTACTTTTCACATATTTATCCTTCAATTATGCGCCAACGGAGTTACAGATTGACATGGTTTTTTGTATGGGTATATTTGAGGACCTGAAAAGAGAAAAGGCTACTTTTATCCCGGGAAGACAAACAATTCCCGCGGGATATTCGTATGCTACTTTTCACATATTAATCCTTCAATATGCGCCAACGGAGTTACAGATTGACGTGGTTTTTTGAATAGGCATAGTTGAGTAAATTTAAGGGCCTGAAAAGTGACAAAGGCTACTTTTTATCCCGGGAAAACAAACAGTTCCTGCAGGATATTAGTATTCTACTTTTCACATATTTATCCTTCAATTATGCGCCAACGGAGTTACAGATTGACGTGGTTTATTGGATAGGCATAGTTGAGGACTTGTATAGTGACAAAGGCTACTTTTAAACGCGGGAAAACAAACAATTCCCGCCGGATATTAGTAAGCTACTTTTCACATATTTATCCTTCAATTTTGCGCCAACGGAGTTACAAATTGACGTGGTTTTTTGTATGGGTATATTTGAGGACCTGAAAAGAGAAAAGGCTACTTTTATCCCGGGAAAACAAACAATTCCCGCGGGATATTCGTATGCTACTTTTCACATATTAATCCTTCAATATGCGCCAACGGAGTTACAGATTGACGTGGTTTTTTGAATAGGCATAGTTGAGGACCTGAAAAGTGAAAAGGCTACTTTTTATTCCGGGAAAACAAACAGTTCCCGCAGGTTATTCGTTTGTTACTTTTCACATATTTATCCTTCAATTATGCGCCAACGGAGTTACAGATTGACATGGTTTTTGTATGTGTATATTTGAGGACCTGAAAAGAGAAAAAACTACTTTTATCCCGGGAAAACAAACAATTCCCGCGGGATATTGGTATGCTACTTTTCACATATTAATCCTTCAATATGCGCCAACGGAGTTACAGATTGACGTGGTTTTTCGAATAGGCATAGTTGAGGACCTGAAAAGTGAAAAGGCTACTTTTTATTCCGGGAAAACAAACAGTTCCCGCAGGTTACTCGTTTGATACTTTTCACATATTTATCCTTCAATATGCGCCAACGGAGTTACAGATTGACGTGGTTTTTTGAATAGGCATAGTTGAGGACCTGAAAAATGAAAAGGCTACTTTTTATCCCGGGAAAAGAAACAGTTCCCGCGGGATATTCGTATGGTACTTTCACATTTATATCCTTCAATTATGTGCCAAGGGAGTTACATATTGACGTGATTTTTGGGATAGGCATAGTTGAGGAACTGAAAAGTAACAACGGCTACTTTTATCCCGGGAAAACAAACAATGCCCGCGGGATATTCGTATGCTACTTTTCACATATTAATCCTTCAATATGCGCCAACGGAGTTACAGATTGACGTGGTTTTTTGAATAGGCATAGTTGAGGACCTGAAAAGTGAAAAGGCTACTTTTTATCCCGGGAAAAGAAACAGTTCCCGCAGGTTATTCGTTTGTTACTTTTCACATATTTATCCTTCAATTATGCGCCAACGGAGTTACAGATTGACGTGGTTTTTTGTATGGGTATATTTGAGGACCTGAAAAGAGAAAAGGCTACTTTTATCCCGGGAAAACAAACAATTCCCGCGGGATATTCGTATGCTACTTTTCACATATTAATCCTTCAATATGCGCCAACGGAGTTACAGATTGACGTGGTTTTTTGAATAGGCATAGTTGAGGACCTGAAAAGTGAAAAGGCTACTTTTTATCCCGGGAAAAGAAACAGTTCCCGCGTGATATTCGTATGGTACTTTCACATTTTTATCCTTCAAGTATGTGCCAAGGGAGTTACATATTGACGTGATTTTTGGGATAGGCATAGTTGAGGAACTGAAAAGTAACAACGGCTACTTTTTATCCCGGGAAAACAAACAGTTCCCGCGGGATACCCGCTCCCTACTTTTCACATATTTATCCTTAAATTATGCGGTAATATGCATGCATGCATACATGTATGTATGTATGTATGTATGTATGTATGTATGTATGTATGTATGTATGTATGTATGTGTGTATGCATGTATGTATGCAAGTATGCATGTTTGTATGTATGCATGCATGTATGTATGCGTGTATGTATGTATATATGTATGCATGCATGTATGTATGTATGTGTGTGTGTGTATGTACATATCTATGTGTGTATGCATGTATGTATGTATGTTTGTATCCTCCCCCTCCAATAACTACATTAACTATATTCGATCCTACTTATCCCACTAATATTATTAATGTTGTTAAGTTAGTGTTAAGTTTGTGAGGATGGATGTATATTGTATACGGATGTATGTTTGTGTAGATGTGGTATGGGGACGTATGGATGGATGGATGTATGTTCTCTGAGATAGGGGTTGAACTATTTTGACTGTTTACCTCCATAACTTCGTTGAATTTAAACTAATTTTTATTATTATTTTAACCAACTTCAAAAAAGGAGGAGGATCTCAATTTAACGGAATCCGAAAGTGTGATGGTTTCTCCTTCAATCACGCCCGAACAGAGCTACGGATCGACGTGATTTTTTGCAAGGATACCTATAGTTGACTTGGAGAGTGACAGGTTACTTTTTATCCCGCAAAATCAAAGAGATCCCGAGGCATTTTAAAAACTTAATTCACGCAGACGAAGTTGCGGGCATCAGCTAGTTATTTATTATACTTTTTTGACATAAAACATTGTTGCAGCAAATGAGCGAATTGAATGACCCAGCTAATAACAAGAAGTCCCAAAGTCCATTTTTTCTGTTGGAAGAATGGATTTAGGGGCTAGGTACTGAAGTGGGCCATTCAATTATTGAAAATTCAGCAATTTTCCATTCACATCAATTATTAGGTATAGTAATACTGAGAGACTTACTCAGACTTGTAAGCGATTGGTAAAAACTAAAAAATATAGTAGTATCCTCAAAAATTATATCTTTAGAGAGAATCAAGGCTCAATTTTAAGCGCTCCTAAATTAAGCTCAGTTAAAGTTTCTTATTCAACGGAATTTGGGCCAATATTTATCTGAAATTAGTCTCGAGCGGCGTACGTACACGAAATGTTCCCCAAAATTTCTTTATAAATATTAACTAGGCCTTTTGAGAAGCAAATTGTCCTTAAATGAGCCGCTTTAAGTTGAAGCACAACTTTTCGGACGGAGTTAGGAGTTCCGTACAAATTTGCATACGGATCTCTGGAACGCTTTGACGGGCCCGAAACTGGCGCCTTTAGTTTGAACGTAACTTTAGTTTCATTTACATTATAATCTGTTATATCATAATGCAGGGCACAAGGCTGAGCTATACAACCTTTCTGGGTGGTGTCACAGACAAATATATTCATATGTACAATTGTATGTGGAATGTTTGTCTTTGACACCATTGTTTGTATAATTGCATTTTTGGAACGAAGTTCCTTATGGCGCGTTGCGAAAGGGGGCTAGACGGAAATTAAGACCAAAAGTTGGACCGACACTTTCGACACCTTTTGATGGCCTAAAAAATATCTTATATAATAATTTCAACAAGTTGTGCATCGCTCCCGTGGCTCAATTGGCCCGCGCGCGGCCGCCAACCGAAAGACTGGTGGTTCGAGCCCACCCATTTTAATTTTTTATTTTATAAAATTATTATTTTAATTTTAATCTATAATATATATAAAAGAAAGTGGTGTTAGTTACACTATTTATAACTCAAGAACGGATGAACCGATTTGGCTGAAAATTGGTGGAGAGGTAGCTTAGGACCAGGAGACGGACATAGGATACTTTTTATCCCGTTCGACCGCGTTTCCGTCATGTCACTATAAAACGTGGTATAAGAAAAACGCATCTGACATGGAATAACAAAACGCAAATGACAGTGGAATAACAAAACGTAATATGACAGCTAAACGTAATTTTGTCTTTGGTTAAGTATGGTAAAAACTTTGACAATTATAAAAATGATAGCTAAACGTAACTGATAATATCATCATTAATATGTTTTCTCTTTGAATCATCTTTAACAATGCCGCGAGCAAGACGATCAAATGTTTCCTGCTACAAAGCTACGGATTGACGTGATTTATTGGATAGGTATAGTTGAGAACCTTGAGGGTGACAAAGATTTCCCGCGGGATGTTATGAACTTAATCCACGCAGACGAAGTCGCGGGCATCAGCAAGTATTTTATAAAATCGATATTTAGGCTTCCCTGGGGTCATTTTGATTTTTATCGATAAAAAAATCATGATAAAAATGTATACCCGAAAAATTATTTTCTTTATATTATGTACCTCGAATAGAACTTGAAATTAATATTTTATAATAATAACTTCGTTCCTATCTGGTGTCCCACGACACCACACCACTTTTTCTTTATTTTTTCTTTTGTTATGTTACACGTGTCTCATAGTTGGTGTGATGCAATAAAATGAAGCTATTATTATTACCTTTGTAATGACATTTAGCACAACTTGATACACCACTGGGGACGAAACCGCCCATTCTCCTGCATACGAATCTCTCGAACGCTTTGCCGGGCCCAAAACTGGGGCCTTTACCCTGGCTCGCTTTAAACGTTACTTTAATTTCATTCATATTATAATCCGTTATAATATGAAAATTTCATATTAATACTAACTTTCCGCGTCTTTCGCCAGGTGTTAGGTTTTCTGAATATCCCACGTGAATTTTCCCGGGATAAAAAGTCCCGCATAACCTAGTCATGCTTCAGGTCTTCAAATATCCAATTCAAAAACCAGCAAACAAACACAAACACTTTATAATATTAGTAGGGATTGTGAGACCATAAAAAGATCAATAAGTAAATTAGAAAATTGTTGCGTATAGAAAAAAATTAAGTGGCACTCGGGGACTGCCGCGGTAAAGCTATTGCATAGCATTTTTTATCAACTTATACAATTATAATATTTATGCATTTTTTTTGCATAATAAAAATTATGCAAAAAAAATTAAAAAACAAACAAACAAGAAAAGCGAACTGTCACTACTTCGCGAGTTAGATTCGAACCTGCGACATCATACACCATACGGTAAAGAAAGCGGCCGCTCGCCCACTGCGCCAAATAGAGCTACTTGAGAACCTCTAAAATGTTGAACGCTTACTGAACGACGGTGTAGGTTTTTTTTCGTTACGGAATTTCTTGATTCGGTCGCCGCGCTCAAATTGTTGTCCTAGTTCAAAGACCGCGATAAAGCTATGCAATAGCTTAAAAAATTGTGTTATGAAAATAATAGATGTGATGGCATAAAAAATTTGTATGCCTAACATGCGAACCACGAGAAAATTTTGGAATTTTTTTAAAATATTTGTTTTGAATATTTTCTCGTGGCCCATGTCAGCCCTAATAATTATTTTAATGTATCACAAACTTCACAAACATTATAATGAGGTGAAGAGGATTATAAAACGGATTAATTCAAAGTCCCCATCCGTTAAATACATTAAAACGGTCATTCGCTGACCGCAACCCGACCGCACCGGAGTTTGTCAATCCGTCCTTCGAGTCTATATACACGTATATCTATGGTTTTGCGGTGGGGTTTAAGAGGACTCTTTCATTTCGCATCCCTCTCTCTCGCACATTCTAATATTTTAAATGATTGTAAAAATCTCAGATACTTTGACTAAATGTGGTAAATTTTATTATCTTTTTTTACAATTTTCTTTTTCTTTTCTTTTTGACGTGATAACGTCTTATAAATCGATAACACCGGCTGCACGCACGAAAAAGTGCACGTTCCGCCTGAGCCAGAGCGTGCAAGCGAGAGCGCGGAACAAGCAATAGAGAGGCACGATCGGCACAAGCGTTGGCTTGTGACACATTTAGTCATCAATCTATATCAATGTTTCTTTATGACGTTATCACGTAAAACTATCGTCCGTTAACCGACTTTACAGACAACCAATTTTTTTGACAATTAAATTACGGAAATTTTAGATATCTATTATAGAATACCTATTCACTCTCGTTTTGAAGATACCCAGATTGTACGTACGTGTTAGGTTAGGTTAGGTTACCAAAAGTATCTAAAAGTTTCCATTGATCGCATTCGTATTCGATGACGTTAGCGTCAAAGTAAAATAACCCCTGATTGTATTTAAAATCATAAATTCAGTATAACATACAGTACAGTAACATGGAGCGTTATGGAGACATGCCGTACATGCCTAAACGTATAAGAATAAATACACCAAATTGAGCTCTAATTCAATGCTATTATGGTTTATTTTACTTTAACGGTAATGTCAACGAATACGATTACGATCAATGGAATAACCTTAGGCAATCGCATTTTAGACCCTGGCCGTGCGAATCAGAAATGAAGAGATGAAGCGCTTCGTGCGCGTAGATGGGAAAATCATCATCATCATTATCATCAGCAACCCATTAACGGCTCACTACTGAGCGAGGTCTCCTCTGAGAGAAGGGTTATAGGCCATAGTCCACCACGCTGGCCCGATGCGAATTATCGCACTTCACACACCTTCAAGAACTATGAAGAACTCTCAGGTGTGCAGGTTTCCTCACGATGTTTTCCTTCACCGTTGAAGCAAGTGATATTTAATTGCTTAAACGCACTTGACTCTGAAAAGTCAGAGAGTAACCTAACCACTAGGCTATCACTGCTTCTTCATCAGATTCTATCAGATGGGAAAATACATAGATTTAATTATTTCAAGTATGAATTTCCGCAGATAAAAATTTAAAACGAGTAAAATATTGCATTTAGTTTTCATTTCATAATATCATACTTATAGAAAATTATATTTAATGGGATGAGTTAAAAATGTAGGTGCGGGAGTGGCGCATCTAGTTAATTTGCAAATTAATTCGCAGTGAAATATTATTAACGGAGTGGATTTTGTATGAAATTAACTGCTACGTGGTATTGTGGGGAAGTTATCAGCAGAACGTATTAATATTATTTAACTATTTATTTACACCTATAAGCAGTGATAGCATAGGCCCTAGTGGTTAGGACTGTGGTCTCCTATTCGGAGGGTCGCAGGTTCGATCCCGGGTACGCACCTCTGACTTTTTGGAGTCAAATGCGTTTAAGCAATTAAATATCACTTGCTTCAACGGTGAAGGAAAACATCGTGAGGAAACCTGCACATCTGAGAGTTCTTCATAATGTTCTCGAAGGTGTGTGAAGTCCGCCAATTCGCATTGGGCCAGCGTGGTGGACTATGGCCTATAACCCTTCTCTGAGAGGAGACCTGCGCTCAGTAGTGAGCCGTTGATGGGTTGCTGATGAAATTTATTTACACCTATTGACACAAAATATCCTACAATACCTTATTATATTAGCTGTTGCCCGCGACTTCTTACGCGTGGTGTTAGATTTTTAAAATCCCTCGGGAAACATTTGTTTTTCCGGGATAAAAAGTAGCCTATGTTACTAACTTTCCAGGTCCTCATCATGCAAAAATCAGGTCAATCCGTAGCTCCGTTACTGCGTGATTGAAGGACAAATCAAAAATAATCACACTTTCGCATTTATAACATAGTACTCTAGTAGCAGTTTGCGTTGGCTGCGAGTTGAGCCTTTGAACCTAGTTTGGTTGGGGCCAACAGTAAGACCAACCGTAGAAAAGCGGGATGTGGTTGGCCTTACAAAGGGACTTAGTCGGCATGACCATTACCATTTCCCAACCGTTGGCTACCGTTGGCTACAAAACCCCAACGGAAATTGCTACAAATTTTTTTTTTAATTCTATGACAAGCTATTCCTTGACTGCGATCTCACCTGATGGTAAGTGACGATGCAGTCTAAGATGGTAGCGGGCTTACTTGGAAGGGGTATGGCAGTGAACATTTAACCCATACCCCTAATTGGTTTCTACACGCTATCGTGCCGGAACGCTAAATCGCTTGGCGGCACATCTACACGTCCGACGGTAGGGTGGTAACTAGCCACGGCCAAAGCCTCCCACTAGACCAGACCAGAGACAATTCAGAAACAGAAATACCGGTGGTAGAATCTTGACGTGTCATAAGAGCCACAGGCTGGCCTACATGAAGTAAATAATTTTGAATTTTGAATTATAAATTCCCAAATTGACCCCGCCGGGAATCGAACCCGGAACCTCCCAGTTATAAGACAACAGCGCTCACCACTGAGCCAGGGAGGTCGTCAAACTACTACTAAAGATTGTGTGTTGGATGGTTGTTACTTGTTGGACCAACGGATTGACGAAATTTGTATGGGTATAGCCGAGGACCTGTACGACTATAAATAGTAAACGATGACATTACCATCAAAGTAAAACAAACAATAACAGTATAATTGAGTTAGAGCTCAATTTCGAGTATGTATTCTTATACGTTTAAGTATCGAAAACGCTCCAAATTCAAATCGTCTGTATTGAATTAGTGACTTTAAATCGATAATGTTAAGGTTTATTTTACTTTGATGCTATTATCATCGTTTACTTTTACGATCAAACGAATTAAAGCTCGGACTAACTGCACTGGAGAGTGACATAGGCTATTTTTTTTTTCAGAAAGGAGTTCCCACGGGTCTTTAAAAACTATTGTCACGCAGAGGAAGTCGCAGGCATCAGCTAAGTATGTACCGTTCGTCTACCATGATGGATCAGTCAGTTAGTTTGTATAATTATAATTGCATAAGTGTGGCGATTGAAGTCACCTCTTGTTGGATGAAATTATTGCGTGATTGCTGCATTAATGCATATTTATATCATACTTGCTCAGTAACTAGGGATTACTATGGTGGAAAGTCTCCTTGTAAGTTGGTGTTTGCAATTCAAGGCAAAATTACGTCGCACTATGCTTGAATTGTAATGTTCACATTACAGTTCAAGCTATGCAAAACTCCTTGGTAAACAATCTCTTTTCTTATAAAATGGTAAGAAAACTTTTTACTGAAAAAAAAACACTGAACATGGCGGCATTTAATTTCCATACATTTCAAACTATGCAAAACTCCTTGGAACTCAGAGCCGTAAAAAAAAATAGAAAACTATTTACGAAAAAAAAATGGAAATGGCGGCATTTCATTTGATCTGAAAGTTTGTGAAGTTTGTTCGTAAAGGGATTTAAGTTATTTACAACAATGTCAAGCACTTCATCAGATGATGAAAAAGGAGGAGAGCCTGATTTTTGTTTGCTTGAAGCAGAACAAATGATGCAAAACCTTTTGCCGGATAAGTCCAAAGAGCGCTACGTGAAAACTTACGAAGAATTCAACAAATGGCGTGCAAAGAAAGGAATTACATCTTTGGCATAATGTGTTTTGCTTTCTTATTTCAATATGCTGTCAAAAAGCTACAAACCACCGTCATTGTGGTGTTTTTACTCTATGCTAAAATTTCATTTTGCATTACCAATGTTTTATTTACCTCGCAAGAATGATATAAAGTAGAATGCTTACCTCGGTTGCAAGTAGCTATTACACCCTCGAACTATATTCACCCTCGCTCGCTGCGCTCGCTCGTGTGACTAAATATCTCGGGTGCACGCGATCCATTAGCGCCCTATGCGAGCTGCGCTCGCACTGGCGCCAAATTGGATCTTGTTCTGTAATAGCTTACTTACGTCCCTTGTGTAACAATCTACTATTACACTTTATGTGACCGATTGTGAGAGAGAACCAGCCAAAGATCGTCACACTGCAGCAATAAATAACATAAAGACAATACCATAGCGGGTTTTATTTTGGACATTTTTATCTCAGAAAATTTTAAAAGGGGGGATTCCGGGGGTAACAGTAGTGGGGGCAATAACAACGGTATTAACATGGTAAAGTCGACATGATCTCCTGATGATGATCCGGTGTCGGGGCGAAACGTGCGTCGTGAGGTAGTATAAAGTGTGTTGGTGCATGTGAGTGGTGGTGGCATTGCTTGCTTGGGAACTTTGCTTTCTTGCTTGGTTGGGAAGGTGCTTAGCTTGTTACTGCATGTTTGAACATACAAATTTTTTCTGTTGGCGGATTATAGCAAAATAATTCTAACCTTTTCTTGCTAATCATGAACTTCCGCAAAGTAACGCCTTCTATCCAATCAATATTATTTATTATAGCAAGAAAACCTTAATTAGTTGTGCTGAATTGGAGAAGAAGAATATACTAATTTGATTAACATTAGTATTTTCAATGAAAAGTTTTTAATTTATTGTAGAGGTACCTTTTTTGAAAAACAGAGCTCTCTCGATTTGCGTTTCAAATTAGCACTCGATACAGCGTCCCTTTTTAATTAAATGTTTCATTGGCATTCCACGAAATACTATCCATTGTGTAAAATGACTGAAAGGGTCACTCTTCACTCCACGATTGCGATACGACATTGAGAAGAAAAATATAAAAAAAGTAGGAGGCTCCATCCTTAACCAAATTATAAAGTTATTTTAACTGAAATTTTTTTATTGAATTTAACTGTATAAAACATTTCCAACACAACACCACAATATTATTCTGTGTACAAGTACCTACTTAGAATCTTTGCTATTATAGATTCATGCAAGTATAGATATTATAATAATAACTGTACCATGAATCTCTAACAATATTCCTCTACTTAAGGATACTTTTATTGAAAAGAGCTTTATAAATTGTAAGAAGTTAGCAGCAAATTATTCACTAGATATTATGGTGATGGGCGCCCATATCAAATTCCATACTGAAAATAATAAACCAAATCCACAACCCGTCTATTCAAAAGCCCAGTATTATTTTACCGTTCATTTCTTAAAACTATTGGGGATTATTATTATTCATTGCAACTTATTGACATATATACTGAAAATAAGAGGTGCGATTGTCTAAAGTTATTCCATTGATCGTATTCGTATTCGATGACATTGGTGTCAAATTAAAATAATCCTTAACAGCATTGAATTAGAGCTCAATTTCGTGTATGTATTCTTCTTTCGCTGCTGACACATGATTTAAAAAGCTTTTTTGTTTTATAAACCTACCTAAGTGGAACATTCCGATGCGACATTATTAATTATCGTAAAGTATAAAAACAATCGTTCAACTATAAACGGGATAAAGGCTGGAATTCGAATTAAATACGCAGGTACTAAACAATGCTTTGTAACTTTACTGATGCGCTTTCATTTAAATTTTAATACCGTTTTAGGAAATATTTCATTTGCCCCCGGCATCCAGTTGCAATTTCATTTTGAATCCGAATGCTGGGGGTTTATTGAAACTCTACCTGGAAACCTATTCGATCAAATACAAACAAAAGTACGAGTTTGTTGCTAGGTCTATGTGTGCGTATGACGATGTTTCTGAACTGAAACTGAACGGCATTCCGAACCAGTGGTAGACTCATCGACGATTCAAAAGCACTTTTTTTTTTGAGTTATAGAGGGAAAATATGTACCGAAAAGGCTTGTATGACTGATTGTTTTGACTTCAGAGGATTGAGATTTTGAGTAATCAAGGTTTTGGGGCTTCAAGAGAAGGGAACAAAGCATTTTTTCGAGTTTTGGAGGTTTTCGACTTATCGAGGTTCGACTTAACGAGGTTCTACTGTAGTACTTAGAGTTAATTTGATTAAAAACTTTTCTATTTAATTCTATAATAATATTATTATTATTTACTATACATAAATCATAGCAGATATTATATCACTTATTATCACCGTGTTCTGTTTCTATTGAATAGAACCACAATAACATAATTTATTTTCATAAGTAGGTACCTACTGTGTCGGACATACATTTCAGCCATTATTATTTATTGCTATAAATCATATTTTTTGTCCGTCCGTGTATGACGTGACGACAAAAACGTTTGATATAAGCTCCCGTTGTACGTGTGTACATCTGTTTATTTAATAACGTTTCGCCATACCTAATGGAAGTTTTTCTAACTTTTGTTATTTTCTCGATGACTTATACACTAGTAGCTATAATTTGTTTATTGTTATTCAATTTTTTTTTGTGTTCTAATTTGTGATTATTAATGTTAGTAAACAGATTATCCATGAAGTCAGTAATTAGTCAGTTATTTAAATCGTGTAAATTGTTTTTTTTTTACAAGTTTTTATTTAGCTTGACCAGTTTATTTGTTTGTTTGGGTCAAATCTTACAAGATGAATTAGAACCACTTCCCGGTTTCCAATTGAGCTGAAATTTTGCATGTATGTGTAAATTGGATGACAATGCAATATTATTGTGACATGGAGCTGATCTGATGGTGGAGATGGAAGATGGCTAACGGAACTCTGTAATAAAACGATGTACTTAACCCCATCGAGTTTGGGCTCGTTTGATTCGTCATGACAAGAACTCTGATCCTAGATGATATCTAGATTCTAATGATGTAGCTACTAAAAGCTTGTATTTAAAAATAAAATTTTAAATTTACACTTGTTAATACAATAATTATTCAGTAGTCGGTGACTTTTTTCTGTTATTTTTTATCTGCCATCGGCTTCTCGAGCCATCATCAGATATGGGATATTGGTTAAGGTACCTATAGTTGAAGATATTATAATATTGGAGTTGTATGGGAGGTGAACTGTCCAACATAACAACACGAAAATTATTATATTTGTTAAAATACCCCCTACAATCTTACTAATATTATTATAAATGTGAAAGTTTCTGACGATGTATGGATGGATGGTTGTTTGTTACTCTTTCGCGCCACAACGAATGAACCCATTTGGCTGAAATTTGAAATGGAGACAGCTTATTCTCAAGATTAGCACAGAGGCTACTTTTTTCCCCGGAAAATTACAGTTCCCGCGGGAATTAAAAACCTTAATCCACGCGGACGAAGTCGCGGACATCATGGCTGGATAAAGCGTCATGCTCGTGAAAGGGTTCCACCGGCGAGAATGGCGCTACTTTCTGCCTGCCCATCTTAACATGTATTGAATTGTAAATATTCATTTTTTGGAACTTCCCCTCATTGTGGAAACACTGCATACATAGCGTAGTACCTATTGTAAACTTGTTTTGAAAAGAGCAACCGCCGAGTTTATTGCTGGTTCTTCTCGGCAGGAAGGGCATTTCGTATCAGTGGTAGGCTCACCGACGATTCTAAAGCACTTGTAAAAGTTTACTTATTTGAATAAAAAATATTTCTATTCTATTCTATTCATAATCATTCTTGTCAACTGTAACTTATCCAGTCAGTGACTTAAAAACAATTTCAACCATAACAGTATCAAGGTATCAAGTCAACACTGACTTGCCGACGAGCTGACATAAGTAACTGACTCAATCTTAGCCTCAATAGCCCAACGGTTAAAGGTGCGGACTGAAAACTGAAAGGTCGCAGGTTCGAATCCCACCCGTTGCACTATTGTCGTACCCACTCCTAACACAAGCTTTCCGCTTATTTGGAGGGGAGAGGAGGATATTAGTCAACTTCAACTTGACTAATATTCTTAAATAAAAAATCTAAACCCGCCTTTACTATTTTTAACTTAACAGACCTTTACATAGGTGATAAATTGACAATCAAACTGTGTTTTCAAAGAATGCTTGAAATACATGCAGCTACTCTAATTAACCGAGATAATTATTATAATTTATACTGACGTTTCTAAATATCGAGACATAAAGTTAATTTAGTGTGCCGATGTGATAACTAACTGTAGTAATTAAATTGAAGCTCGGCTTCACTAATCAGTAGCGGCGTTTTTAGTAGTTGTAAACGTCAAATTATATTGTGATCTTTAGTTACGGTTATAAATTTAATTAATATAAATTGTAGAAACGCTTCTACGAATGACTATTATTGTTTCGATCGGCTTTCTGGAAGTCTTTGTTTTAATCTATCTTTTTTAAAAAATTAAGTGACACTCGGGGACTGCCGCGGTAAAGCTATTGAATAGCATTTTTTATCAACTTATGCAATTATAATATTTATGCAATATTTTTTTTGCATAGTAAAAATTATGCAAAAAAATAATTAAAAAACAAACAAACAAGAAAAGCGCACTGTCAGTACAGCTACTGTACTGCGACACGGTTAAGAAAGCGGCCGCTCGCCCACTGCGTCAAACAGAGCTACTTGTACTAAAATGTTGAACGCTTACTGAACGATGGTGTTAGGTTTATTTTCGTTACGGAATTTCTTGATTCGGTCGCCGCGCTCAAACTGTTTATCCTAGTTCAAAGCCCGCGATAAAAGCTATGCAATAGCTTAAAAAATTATGCAACGCTACATAGAGACAGAGACCCACATAGAGTCATAAACAGATACACGAATGTACACCAAACTTATAAAACCCCTCTTTTTTTTGTCGGGGGTTAAATAATCAAGTCCATCAGTGGCTCCATAACAGCATGATAGAAGGATTCTAATACAAACACACTCTCGCATTAAAATATTAGCATGACTAGTGCATTTATTAGAAAGATATTGTGTAGGTGCAAAATGATTGCCCATAACATTTTTCGCACGCGATTCCGAATCGTATTATCGCCGTGCCATAAAATTGACAAATGTCTGTTAAATTAAAGAGCGCCCACATTCGAATGAGATGTTCAAATAATATGATGTATTCCCGAGCTAATGGGCTATAAAGAACAGTTTGAGGATCAACAGGCGAATAAAAACTCCACTTCGCTTTAGGGGAGGCCAAATCGGTTTTAGTGAATGCCTGAATGGTTTGAACCTAGCGCTCTCTTGTATCGGATGGTATCGACGTTTTACTTTATGGCCCGTTATAATGAAGTCTTATCTTTGTTCTCTATATCATATCGATCTAATCCTACTGAATATTGGTCTTAGTTGTAGCTTAGGTCTCATGAGACAAGTGTAAATTGAAAGTTCAAAACAGCCCCGACATGTGAATGGCCGGGCTATGTGTATAATCGTTAAATTATACTGGCACGCGTGAAGCACTTAATCGAGTAATCATACGCCAAAAATGCCTTACATCATTTTGGAAAAGAGCTGATACTCTTACACTGCTGGACCGATATGAACTAAACATAGCTAAGAAACACCGCAATTAAACTGGTTTACAAATGAAAAAAACTGCATCGAAATCGGTCCATCTGTTTGAGAGCTACGAAAACTATTTAACTGTCCCTCCCTCATCTCATCATTCATTATTTTTTATTAATGCTTTGCTTTACTTTTTTTTTTAATTCGTATAATTTCATTTATTTTTATTAACATGTATGCCATATTTAAAAACAGGAATAAAAATATCTATTATTATCTAGCTATGATGCCACAGACAGACACACACACACACGCACACAGTCAGACAGGCAGACAGACAGACATCGACGTCAAACTTAAAACACCCCTCTTTTTGCGTCGGGGGTTAAAAAAAGTGTATATTGATGAACTAAAACACCCCCGACATGTGAATCTGTGGCCGAACTATGTACGATATACCTGACATCTTGTTACCCAGTTTTTTGCTCTATCATCAGATCCTCCTCCTCGATCTTCGATCATCATCTATTTAACACCTACTCAGTAAGACTATTCTAATGAGCCCAAACATCTGCAAGTATCAAGTTATCTGCTGTAAGTTGCTGAGGAGTTGGGTATCCCTCAGACTACTTGATTGCAGCATCAGCTTAAGGTTACCATGCCTTGGAAATAATCCGAAGTAACAGTACACCAAATTTCAAAGCAGTCGCACCAGTGAAAGCTTGTAAGACCCGAATCAAGTAGGAAATGAGCTGATGATCTTCAAACGCCTGAGCAGATAATCATAAATTACAGCTCAGATCCACCTCAATTACGTTAGCTTTCGAACAGAAAATACTACATCATAATTTAATATAAAATATTATTAAGCTATTGCATAGCTTTTATCGCGGGCTTTGAACTAGGACAAACAGTTTGAGCGCGGCGACCGAATCAAGAAATTCCGTAACGAAAAAAAACCAAACACCATCGCTCAGTAAGCGTTCAACATTTTAGAGGTTCACAAGTAGCTCTGTTCGGCGCAGTGGGCGAGCGGCCGCTTTCTTTACCGTATGGTGTATGATGTCGCAGGTTCGAATCTCACTCGCGAAGTAGTGACAGTGCGCTTTTCTTGTTTGTTTGTTTTTTAATTATTTTTTGCATAATTTTTATTATGCAAATCGCAGTGTGACGATTGTAATCGCCTATGATTGGCCGATACTCGCTCGCTACTGGCCAAAATCGGTGGCTAAAATGCATTGTTGTAAAAAGAATACAATAACTTCAACCAATCACCACTATTGAGACTGTAGCAATGATTGATACAGCTTTTACAGAATCGGCTTGCTGATACCTCATCATTTTCATCATTAGCAACCCATCCACAGCTCACTACTGAGCGCAGGTCTCCTCTCAGAGAAGGGTTATAGGCCATAGTCCACCACGCTGGCCCAATGCGAATTGGCGGACTTCACACACCTTCGAGAACATTATGAAGAACTCTCAGATGTGCAGGTTTCCTCACGATATTTTCCTTCACCGTTGAAACAAGTGATATTTAATTGCTTAAACGCACTTGACTCCGAAAAGTCAGAGGATCGAACCTGCGACCCCCCGAATAGGAGACCACAGTCCTAACCACTAGGCTGTCACTGCTGATACCTATCTACTTACTATTAAAGCAGTATGACTGACAAGTGCATAATATACTGATAGATAGAAAAATTTAATAATAAATCTATTTATATATAAAAGAAAGTGGTGTTAGTTACACTATTTATAACTCAAGAACGGATGAACCGATTTGGCTCAAAATTGGTGGAGAGCTAACTTAGAACCAGAAGACGGACATAGGATACTTTTTATCCCGTTCGACCGCGTTTCCGTCAAGTCAATATAAAACCTGGTATAACAAAAATGCATCTGACATGGAATAAAAAAACGAAAATGACAGTGGAGAACAAAACGTAAATGACAGCTAAACGTAATTTTGTATTTGGTTAATTATTGTAAAAAATTATGGTAAAAACAATTATAAAAATTATAGTTTAACGTAATTGATAATATCATCAGTAATATGTTTTCTCTTTGAATCATCATTAACAATGCCGCGAGCAAGACGATCAAATGTTTCCTGCTACAAAGCTACGGATTGACGTGATTTATTGGATAGGTATAGTTGAGAACCTGGAGGGTGACAAAGATTTCCCGCGGGATGTTATGAGCTTAATCCACGTAGACGAAGTCGCGGGCATCAGCTAGTGTCCAATAAATTAGATAAGAACAAATTATGATATTGTTATTATAACGTAGGTACATCTGTGAGCTGACACTAAGTTGATACGAACCGCAGCTGTGTGTTGCAACATATTGCAATTAAAATCGCTAAATAATTAGATATTATCGCAGATGTCCACTCTGGATACTGGTATTATTATAATCAGATACGACTAATATGGTCTTGAAAAACATTATACAAATATTTCTTGTATTTTTTTTATTTTTATTATTTTTTATTCGATGACAAGCTAGTTCTTGACTGTGATCTCACCTGAAGGTAAGTGACGATGCAGTCTAAGATGGTAGCGGGCTAACTTGGAGGGGGTATGGCAGTGAATATTCAACCCATACCCCTAATTGGTTTCTACACGCCATCGTGCCGGAACGCTAGGAGTTTTGTGTGTAGAAACGATTAAATCATAAAAACATCGCAAGGAAACCTGCACACCTGAGAGTTCTTCATAATGTTCTTGAAGGTGTGTGAAGTCCGCCAATTCGCATTGGGCCAGCGTGGTGGACTGTGGTGTAACCCTTCTCTGAGAGGAGACCTGCGCTCAGTAGTGAGCCGTTGATGGGTTGTTAATGATGATGATGATATATGATATAAAATATGAAATTTTCAGTAGTTTCACACACACACACACACACACACACACACACACACACCCGCACACAGAGTAAGGATATCTTCTTCTTCTTCTTCTTTGTCAACCTATAGACGTCCACTGCTGGACAAAGGTCTCCTGCATGGACTTCCACAGGCTTCGGTCTTGCGCCGCTTGAATCCAGCGGCTCCCTGCGACTCGTTTGATGTCGTCGGTCCACCTGAGTAAGGATATGCTGAGGAGTAAGGATATGCTAATACTTAATTATTTAATATCATCATCATCATCATTAGCAACCCACCAACGACTCATTACTGAGCGCAGGTCTCCTCTCAGAGAATGGTTATAGGCCATAGTCCACCACTCTGGCCCAATGCGACTTGGCCGACTTCACACACCTTCGAGAACATTATGAAGAACTCTCAGCTGTGCAGGTTTCCTCACGATGTTTTCCTTCACCGTTGAAGCAAGTGATATTTAAATGCTTAAACGCACATGACGAAAAGTCAGAGGTACGTACCCGGGATCGAACCTGTGACCCCCCGAATAGTAGACCACAGTCCTAACCACTAGACTATCACTGCTTACCTAATCTATATATATAAAAGAAAGTGGTGTTAGTTACACTATTTATAACTCACGAACGGATGATATTTGGCTGAAAATTGGTGGAGAGGTAGCTTAGAACCAGGAGACGGACATAGAAACTTTTTATCCGTTCGACCGCGTTTCCGTCATGTCACTATAAAACGTGGTATAACAAAAACGCATCTGACATGGAATAACAAAACGCAAATGACAGTGGAATAACGTAATTTTGTCTTTGGTTAAGTATGGTAAAAAATTTGACAATGAGAAAAAGTGTTTTATTAAAGCATTACTGATATTATAAATGCGAAAGTGTGTTTGTTTGTTGGTTTGTCCTTCAATCACGTCGCAACAGAACAGCGGATTGATGCGATTTTTTGCATGGGTATAGTAATGGATGTAGTAGTGGTTCCTCAGACCAGGAGAGCTACTTTTTATCTCGGATAATGAAAGAGTTCCCGCGGGATTTTTGAAAACTAAATCCATGCGGACGAAGTTGCGGGCATCAGCTAGTTATTAATATTTATTGCTAATTATTTAATATATAAGCCGAGTATTTTATAAGAGTCGAGTTGTTTGCACACCCCCTCATTAGTACCTCGTGTTAGACATTGACATCGGGTTATCGTATGATGGATTGATTCCCGTCTATCACTGACCCGCGACCCGCGACCCAGTAGTATGCAGCTGTAGCTTGAAGCCACCGATATATAATGTAGTACTTAATAGATATAGTTCTTGCAATTCACGAGGGCGACTGACGTATGGTTGTGTGTGTGTGTCGTATCTGTATAAGTGTGAGCGAGCGCAATGCTCGCGCCTGCCCGCTCCCACCTAGGCTTTGACAGGCACGCACACTTATGCAATGTGCATGTACACGAAGTAACCACAAGTAAAGCTCACTCGCCTTCGTGAATTGCAAATACTGTACGCGGTTACGAACACTTACTATGTTCAACTGAGTTGAACCGAATGCCGAACAATACAGTTATTGTGGCCGTGACACTCGCCACGTACGGACGCGGGCGCTATTTATGCGATACAACTTTCTAGGTACCTAATTGTGAATTGACAAGCCTAAAATGCCTATATTCAAGTATATAACAGTAAGTATAGTTGTTATAGTGAATAATAATTAGATATCAACATCGTAATTCGTAACACTAGATACGAAATAAAAAATATTTTTGATATATTCAAATACTTTCAATCTATTGCATAGCTTTTATCGCGGGCTTTGAGCGCGGCGACCGAATCAACAAAATTCCGTAACGAAAATAAACCTAACACCCCGTCGTTTCACAGACTTCGGCACGGTGTTTGTGTGCGTGCGACTAGACGAATGCTATGCAATAGCTTTACCGCGGCAGTCCCCGAGTGCCACACGTATTTTTTTATTACGAACGACTGCACGCCGCACACAACGGTGTGCGGGGAGCGGGGTGCGGCACGCCTCTGCGACCGCAGTCGCGCACGATTTGTAACCTTAATCACCATGCCGGCTCCCCTCTCCACCTCAGCCCGCGCAATTAAAACTGTTACACAGTTCTTATTCCGAATTTCTTCTCTATATTGGAACGTAAGTCCTTATCGCGCGGTACGGAAGGGGGCTAGACGGAAAAAATTAAGGAACCGACACTCGACATATTTTTGAAACCGTCACTTTTTTGTTGAATGTGAATTTTGCATTGTGTTCGGTATTTTCGCGATACAACATTGGGTCTCTGTAGCCTTGTGGCTCCGGCAGTCGCCTAACAGTTCAAAGTCGATGGTTCGAATCCCAGCTCGCTCGTAGAAATTGTTTAAAATAAAATTGAAAATGGAAAATTCGGTCTGTCGAGCTGGGATTCGAACCATCGACCTTTGGCTGTTAGGCGACTGCAGAAGCCACAAGGCTACGGAGACACATTATTGTACCGCGAAAATACCGAACACAACAATGCCAAATTAATTAATCGAAAGGAACTTCGTTCCATCCGGGTGTCCCTTGACACCTCTCAAGTTTTTTTTTATCCGTCAACGCTTGTAGCCTGTAATGCTATTTACATTATTCGATACTCGCACTCACACTACGCACTAATCTTGTTTGCTGTCGACATTTGCGTTGACCCGAGCCGCGCACGATGTAACTTTAATTTAACCGACTAAAAAAAGGAGGAGGTTATCAATTCGACGCGTATTTTTTTATGTTGATGTTACTCCATAACTCCGTCCAATCTGAGGTGCGATTGTGTAAGAATTGCCGATGAAATCGTCAAAGTTCGGCGTCAAGAGCTCAATTTCGTGTATCCATTCTTATTCCGTTAAGGGTATCGTATATACCTAAACGTATGAGAATGGAGACACGAAATTAAGCTCTAATTCAATGCGATTATGGTTTATTTTATTTTCTTAAAAATTGGGGGCTGAACCGGGCACTAATTGTCTAAAAGTTATTCCATTGATCGTATTCGTATTCGATGACATTAGCGTCAGAGTAAAATAATCCTTGATGGTATTGATTTAAAGACACAAATTCAGTACAACCGATTTTAACATGGAGCGTTATGGAGCGTATCGTACATACCTAAACGTGTAATAATGCATACATGAAATTGAGTTCTAATTTTATACTGATATGGTTTATTTTACTTTGACGCTAATGTCATCAAATGAATAAGATTTTGATCGGCAACTTTTAGACAATCTGGAGGCTGAAAATCGGGTGGGGGTCAAACCTGCGACCTTTCAGTTTTCAATCTTCACCTTTAGCCGTTGGGCTATTGAGGCTATGGCTACTTACATTACAATCTTAATCTTTGTAAATATATTATTATTATATTTACTCTAAAATGGAACAATATAATTAATTATAGGTTTAAATAGTAATTAAAAGTGAAACAAAGATAAAACGTGCGTGCTGCGCTGGTCGCGAAACGGTGTTATGCGAGGGAGAGCAATCGGGTTCTTCAAATTAATCCTTAACTAATAAAAAAAAAATTATGAAACCGAAGGTGTGTTTGTTTGTTGGTTTGTCGTTCAGTCGCGAAACAATTGAGAAACGGATCGACGTAACTTTTGCTACTTTTTGTACCTGTGCTTTTTAAGATATTATCAAAATGATTCACTCTACTCATATCTGTCAATAAAATATTTATAACTATTGACACCATGCACCCCACGCTTTTTTTAAAATAAAATACATTTTTTTTATTTACACTATTATTAATTTATATTTATTGAAATTTTTGGACCCTATTCTTAATTTAAATTTATTAAAATTAATTTTCTATTTTTAGTTTGGTTTTCTATAAAAAGCGTGTTTTTAGTTTTTTTAAACTATTATTTTTATTTTAAGTATCAATTTCGCCAACGTCGAGTCACGTTTAACTGTGGAATAAATTGGACTTTCTGGCAGTTTTTGCATCGAAAATCTACCAAATTATAAAAATTATTCCTCAGTTAATCTCTCGGTGACCAATAAATTAACTCATTATTAATATCAATTAATGATATAAAATGAAAAAAAAAAAGTTTTAGGTACAATTATTATTTTTCTTCTTTTAAGTATTTAAAATTACCTAGGCATCAGAAGGCCTATCTCTTCCGATTGCATTGCACTTGTACACAAAAGCAATTATAGGAGTGATATTAATATAAAAATTAAGTGGCACACGGGGACTGCTGCGGTAAAGCTTTTGCATAGCATTTTTTATCAACTTATGCAATTATAATATTTATGCAATATTTTTTTTTTGCATAGTAAAAATTATGCAAAAAAATAATTAAAAAACAAACAAACAAGAAAAGCGCACTTTTGATTCGAACCTGAGACATCTAAAGAAAGCGGCCGCTCGCCCACTGCGCCAAACAGAGCTAAATGTGAACCTCTAAAATGTTGAACGCTTACTGAACGACGGTGTTAGGTTTTTTTTCGTTACGGAATTTCTTGATTCGGTCGCCGCGCTCAAACTGTTTGTCCTAGTTCAAAGCCCGCGATAAAAGCTATGCAATAGCTTAATAATTTATCAATAGTAATAATTTGTCTCAAGCCGTTCATCGTTCTGCATACAGCCGTCCGCATTATCTGTCCGCGTAGACGATAAAATGTGCTGCGTAGTTGCGATAAGACGCCTTAACCCATTTATGCTAATGTTATTATAAAAATACCCGTTTCAATTCGATCGTTTCAATCAAACGAAAGGTGTACACTCACTATACTTTCCCTTGCCTGCCTTCCCTTGCCTTGTCTTCCCTTGCCTTCCTTTGAGTGTACAAGGCAAAACAAAATCGCAATAATGCAATAGTGCATTGTTGAAGCAACGTCTCCTGAGGATCTGAGGATGCTCCAGAGCAGGACCAACAAAGAGTGTACCCATTTCGAGTTTGTGTGCTATAGCGTGTTGCTTTTTTCTACTACTTACTGGAAGAGCGGTATAGTGTGAAGCGCGAGCGGCACGTTTTTAATAAAGCAATTAATTTTTGGTTCGGCGAATTTTGTTTTGCTTGGAACTGGGTATTTGACTGTTGCCAAAATGTTGATATTCATTATTTGTAATCAAAAATGTAACATGTAGAATAACATTTGTAAAAGCAGAAATAAATCGTAATAAAACAAATAAGCTATAGAGCTTTAAAGTTTCCTTTAAAGTTGTAAGTTGTTTACTGATGTTAAGCTGTAACGAAATTTTCTATGGCATCACACGCTTGTAAAATCACACTTCAGTAGCGATCTCGTTGTCTAACAGGGAGCTTTGAAGCTCTATATTGCCAAGACTAGCTAAGATATTTAAAAAAGAAAAATGGTATTGTGTTATAATATTTAAAAACGATATTTTAAATAAATAAAAATATATCAGTCAAATATCCTATTCCGCAAAGAGACGCTTCTTTTTATCTAATATAATTTTGAGTCAAAATTTTTCATAATTTATTTTTTTGTCATAATAATACAATTACTAATATGAAATGGCCACTTGACAGTCACTACCGAATTGTTCATCAACCCAGAATCAGGAGCTGAATATCATATTGGCGTAACAGCTTTCATCGCATAGGTCTTTTCTTTAATTGTAATTTTTAAAGTTTTAACAGAACGTAAGTGGGCGAGAACCTCTAGCGTTACCTCATTATTTCACATACCTCACAATAACTATTACTCGTACTACTCGGATCAAAAGTTTATCGATAGAGCTCCAATACGATTGTTATTAATTATTACTGTAGGAATTAAAATACTCCAATAATAATCAATAATACTGTGAATTGAAGTTTATTAACTACTAAATAATAATCGTGCGATTTTTACACAAACGTATTACGCTTTACATTTTTTTTGTAATTCTAGATCTAAAAAGTCCGATATAGATTTATCAATCACTTCATTACCCATACCCACCGCAAACAAAATACAGTAAAATAATTTTATTATGACATCTTACTCTACTGTAGTGCTAGTGAGTTAGTTTTTTAAAAGCCCGTAGGCACCTTTTTTATTCCTTTACTAGCTGATGCCCGCGACTTCGTCCAAGTTTTTATTGTATCATCTCGCAATGTTTTGTATCGATTAAAAAAATAATAACGCAAATAATCGGTTTAGAAATCACGGAGATACTGATATACATAGGTAGAAAAACACAAATATTTTTTTGAAAGTCGAGTAAAAAAGTAGTTTGTGTTACTCCCTATAACATGAGCTATCTGTTAGTGAAAGTCCCGTCAAAATCAGTCCAGCCGTTCACGCGTTATACCGTGTAAAAGGGAAATAGGGATTCATTTTTGTGTACATACTAGCTGATGCCCAATCCAAAATGATGATCCAAGATAAAAAGTAGCTCTCCCGGTCTGAGGACCCACTACTACACCCATTACTATACCCATGCAAAAAATCACGTCGATCCGTAGCCCTGTTGCGGCGTGATTGAAGAACAAACCAACAAACAAACACACTTTCGCATTTGTAATAATAGTAACGATGATAAAAGTAGTTTAAGTCACTGTAGGTTTTTATCTTAACTTTACCAATGATTTTCATCTCGTTGATCCGCAGTCCGTTGCTGCATGATTGAGGGACTAATCAACCAACCAACAAAAAACGCTCATTTAAAATTCGCGCTTACATATTAGTTGAAAGTAGAATAGGATATAACAAAATCAAATACAAGCAATAAATTATACAAATGACGAAAGGGCAAACGTTTCTAAAGTCCAATTTAGACGGCGGTGCCTCGTTCAACGTTCATTTTCCGAACATTTTTTGCGAAAATGTACCCTAAGGCCCTTTGCCCTAAGGGCAAATTCAGATGGTTCATTTTCTATGACATCTCGATGAAGCCTCGAAAATGAAAGCAAAAATCTCGAAAGCTACATTCGCCCTTAGGGCAAATTAAGACTGTTCATTTTTGCAAAAATTTTGGCAACGATGAACGATGAACGAGGCAACGTCTAAATTGCGCCTAAAGTATAATTTAGACGATGCGATGGCTCGTTCAACGTTTTCTCATTTCTCCGAATTTTTTTTGCGCAAATGAACCCTAAGGCCCTTTGCCCTGAGGGCGAATTTAGATCGTTCATTTTTGTCTGAACACTGACATTCATGACTCATCGATGAAGCCTCGAAAATGAAAGCAAAAAATCTTGAAAAATAACCGTCTAAATTCGCCCTTAGGGCGAATTAAGATGATACATTTTCGCAAAAATGTTCGCAAAAATGAACGATAAACGAGGCACCGTCTAAATTGGCCCTTATTAATGATTTCAAACTTAACATAATAATAAGTAACTATTATGAACTATGAAGTCATAGCTCATTCTCAATAAATGTCAATTAACAGGTTCTTATAACGTCACCATCGATGTTTTCTCACACAATTATTTTCCTATTGCTTTATTTAAAGACATAAACGCCGCGTCTCACGGTCGCCGCGCGGTCTATGGAGTCTTTGCCTTTTACGGGTGATGTATGGGCGAAAAAAAGGCACACGTCGGATAGTTCCGTAATTCCATTTTAATAGGGTTGCTATTACGTAAAATGCAATGTAAAGGCATTTTTAACCGACTTCAAAAAAGGAGGAGATTCTCAATTCGTCGAAATGTTTCTTTTTTTTAACCCCCGACGCAAAAAGAGAGGGGTGTTATAAGTTTAAAGTGTCTGTCTGTGTATCTGTGTATCTGTGTATCTGTGTATCTGTCTGTGGTAGCGTAGCCGCCAAACGGAGTAACCGATTTTCGTTTAGTTTTTTTGTGTCATAGATAATTTTATCCCGAGTGTTCTTAGCCATGTTTCATGAAAATCTGTTCAGCCGTTTGAAGATTATCAGCTCTTTTCTAGTTGATTAGGGGATCTAACTTCCTTATGTCCGATCGATTCGAAATTTGGCACCTTGTTACTTCAATGATATTGAAAGTATATGGTAAGGTAACCATGACCTGATCAGCCGTTTGAAGATCATCAACTCTTTAATAGTTGATAAGGGTATCTGACTACCTTCCATATGTCCTGTCGATTCGAAATTTGGTACCTTGTTACTTCAATGATATTGAAAGTATATGGTAAGGTAACCATGACCTGATCAGCCCTTTGAAGATCATCAGCTCTTTAATAGTTGATGAGGGGATCTGACTACCTTCCATATTATGTCCTATCGATTCGAAATTAATTGGTACCGTGTTACTTCAATGATATTGAAAGTATATGGTAAGGTAACCATGACCTGATCAGCCGTTTGAAGATCATCAGCTCTTTAATAGTTGATGAGGGGATCTGACTACCTTCCATATGTCCTATCGATTCGAAAGGTACCGTATTACTTCAATGATATTGAAAGAACATGGTAAGGTAACCATGACTTTAAATATGACATGTTAGAGTAAGGTTTAAATTTCGAAGGTGGGTAATTAAATGGGATCAATTAGGCTCAATTACCACTGCGCTAACTAATCACTATAAATACCTTCCTAATATTTATACCTACTTTAAAAAGGACTAAATAAAAGTAAAATTAAAAATTTTAAAAACCCCCGACACAAAAAATAATCTCTAAAAACTAACAAATAATATTTTATACCTATATATAATTATTATAGTCACTTATATTATGTAAGTTCAAATATTTTTATTTTCCAAGTGTCGTCTTCACGTCGGGGGACCGCTAAGTGAGAAAAACAGGTGTAGTCGCAGATTGCAACAAAAGAATTTACTCCGAAAAATTCGCAAAATCGACACAACCGTCAACGTCGTCTGCCCTCACGTGTCGCGCGCGGTATTACGTAGAGCGTAGACTATACATGCATGAAACTTAAGATCGCTCGTACCTAAATGTAATTCGTAATAATTAATTAGCTGTTGGAAAAATACTTTATAAACTTTAGCGGTCCCGCGACGCGACGACGACACTTGGAAAATAAAAATATTTGAACTTACATAATATATGTGACGATGATAATTATATATAGGTATAAAATATTATTTGTTAGTTTTTAGAGATTATTTTTTGTGTCGGGGGTTTTTAAAATTTTTAATTTTACTTTTTTTTTATGTATGTTCACCGATTACTCGAAGACGCCTGAACCGATTTGAAAAATTCTTTTTTTGTTTCAAAAGGTATAGTTCCCAGGTGATCCTATATAAATTTTATTGAAATGGGTCAAGCGGTTTTTAAAATATCAACAATAAAATATTAAATACTTTGTATAGTAGCGCGGGAGTTAGAATTCGGTTTTTTCAAAAGAATTTTTTATATTAAATTATTAAATAGCAAGAAAAAAGTTTAAAAAGTAACCCAGAGATAAAAGAGGAAGGTAACCCAACTACTGAAGATTGTATATAATAATATAACATCCGTCTTAATAATTAAGTTCATATGTAGCTGATGTGTAGCTAATACGTCACCCGGACTATAATAAAGAGTCGATTGACACCACATTCATCTAAAACGGCTCAGTAGTTGAGGCGATATGGTGGAACATACGTAAATGGTCACATATTTACATACACAGATTGCAAAAATCACAACCCTCCCTTTTGGCTTTGCTGTAGTCGGGTAAAAATAACTTATAGTGCTAAGATAGTACTTTTTGTAGCCATGATAACCTCTCAACGGCAGAGTGTATACTGACACTTAGAAAACTGCCATACCCCCTTCCAAGTTAGCCCAAGTTACTTAGTAAGTTAGTAGCACACTGGCGGGAATGGGGCTACTTTCTGTCTGCCCATCTTAACGTATTATATTGAATTGTAAGTGGTTGATTCATTTATATTATTCATAGAAACAAAAGCACTTGTAAAAGTTTATTTAATTAAAAAATATTTCTGTTATATTCTAATCGGCTTCGCTTCAGCAGCCCACAAGAAGAGCCACAAGTAGGCCTACTACATGTATCAATGATTTTGTATTTGAATTTGAATGATGCTAACTAGCATCTTACACTACATCGTTACTTACCATCAGGTGAGATCGCAGTCACGGGTTTCTTTTTATGGAATAAAAAAGCATTAAGTAATTATTTATCATACTAAGTAATATACCAATAATCACTTAGGGCCATTTTCACCACCATCTGATAAGTGTCGGATAGCTTATTCACATATATTGTCTTCTTGACATAAAGTAAGAAAGTGACAAAATTTACGGTTAGGCTATCCTATATACGTAATACGAAACTTATCAGAAGGTGGTAATACAGGCTTTTAATATTATAAATGCGAAAGTGTGTTTGTTGGCTTGTTGGTTTGTCCTTCAATCACGCCACGCAACAGAGCTACGGATCGACGTGATTTCTTGCATGGATATAAGTTATATAACTGAGGGCCTGGAGAGTGATATAGGCTACATTTTATCCTGGAAAATCAGAGTTCCCGAGGGATTTTAAAAACTAAATCCAGGCGAACAAAGTCGCGGGCATCAGCTAGTTTTGATCTAAAAAGGATCTCATATCAAATATGGAGCTTTTAATATCATATCAAACCAATCTCACTCAATCTTATGTTTCTTGTAATATGTTATTGTGATTAATTATGGAGTTATCTGCACAAAAAGCTATGCTGATCGTCTCTATAACAAGAAAACTATTTATATGACTCAATAAAATTATTCTTAAAGCCGGTTCACATTACTCCAGTTGAGATCGGTATCACGTAAGTTTAATCCAGTGCTACACTGGACTGGCGTCATTCCAGTTGTAGCACTGTTAATCAAACGAGACATTCAATCCAGTACTGAATAAAATTAATCAGCGGCCGATTGAGAGCACTATGCTCAGAGTTTATCTACATGATCAAAATATACTTACCTACTAATGTTATAAAAGCGAAAATATGGTTGTTGTTTGTCTGTCCTTTAATCACCTAAGAATAAAGTAAAGTATCAATCTGATTTTTAATTTTTTGCATGGTTTTCAATACTTGGACATAGCGATACAAGCTACTTTTATCACATATTGAATAATTATTATTAAAATAAATAAATAAAACCACTGGAATAATGTAAATCAGCCATAAACCTTTTAATTCTGATATGGAAAATATAATTATTATAGGTGAGTTGTCTTACCATATAAAGCTGTAGCCGTTTTGGTCGTGTATTATCATTGGTAATGTTTAGAGTTGCCATTTTTATAATTATTTTGCCATTATTGTATCTGTGCGAAATAACTCAAATTTTGTTTCATTGTTAACACATTCGTTGTACAGGTGCATTAATAATTTACCTCCTATCTATCTACACTAATATTATAAAGAGGAAAGATTTGTTTGTTTGTTTGAATTGAATTGGCTCCGAAACTACTGGACCGATTTGAAAAATTCTTTCACCATTAGAATCCTACATTATTCTTGATGAACATAGGCGATAGAATACTTTCAAAAAGTTAGGGATCCGTATTAAAACTTCGATAATGTAACCCAAGGTGTTAAAAAAATACCAAAAAAAATCCTTATATCGCGTACCTACATCGCTGCGGAAACTATTGACAATAGAGCAAAGTGATGTACTACACCTTTATAGTGGACATCAATATCTACAAAAAAAATCCAGGATACCATATGTCTAACTATTATAACTACATTTCCGTCAAAATATGCAAAGTAACGCCGAAAAATCCTTATATTATCGCGTACGCTGCGGAAACTATTTTATCTTACTAATATTATAAACGAGGAAGTGTATTTGTTTGTTGGTTTTTCCTTCAATAACGCTGCAACGGATCTACGGATTAACGTGATTTTTTGCATGAGTATAGTGCAGGACCTGGAGAGCGACAGGCTACTTTTTATATTAAAAAAAGAGTTCCCGAGGAATTTTAAAAACTAAATCCACAACGTGCGGGCATCAGCTAGTCAGTAATATGAGCGTATATTCCAGAATAAGGGAAAAATCATAGATAAAATGTTCCTTCTAAATTGCGATATCAAACAAACCCATCTCTATTTCACTTGGCATGAAAACTTGACGTATTAACTGTGAAGATGAGCTGCATACATTGACAGATGCAAATATGCTGTCGATATGAAACATCGTCTGTTGGGAGCGACTAATGGAACATTGGCGTATTTAGAGCATTATACTGGTACTTAGACTACAAGAAAATATGGACGGGACCTTATTGACCGAGCGAAGCAAAGGTCTCTGAGTCTACTTGAGTGAATTTGCACTTGTCCGTCCATCCGTCTGTCCGTCCGTCCGTCCGTCTGTCAGAGTCTTATAACTTCTGAATTACTGAACGTAATTACTTCAAATTTAAACATAATATGTAAACCGATGGCCTTCAGCCATATTGCTTAAAAATAAGTTATAAAAATCTTTATTTGTGGGGCGCTCTCATAGAAGCGCATGCGAAGTAAAATATTTTTTATAGCGTTACATAAGGTTGCGGTATACCATTTTAAAGATAATATTAAATATCAGCCTAAGTGTAGACACAGAGACTTGTAAGAGATTCATTGTGCTTAGTCCTACCATGCTGCGACCACCAGAATGTATTATAAGCGAATTTTAGCTTTTTAGGGTTCCGTACCCAAAGGGTACCAACGGGACCCTATTACTAAGCCTACGCTGTCCGTCCGTCCGTCCGTCTGTCAGCGGGCTGTATCTCGTAAACCGTAATAGATAGACAGATGAAATTTTCACATGTTATGTATTTCTATTGCCGCTATAACAAATAATAAAAATTAAATTAAATTAAAAAAATTAAATTAAAATATTTCCATGGTAACATGGAAATATTTTAATTTAATTTTTTTTAACGGAACCCTAAAAGAGCGAGGCCCGACTCGCACTTGGCCGATTTTTTTTTAATCTTTTTCTACCATAAAACGTGTACATTATTAGTTATCTCATTAAAATTTGGTGCATAATCAAAATTGGAAAATCAGCAATTGATCGATGTCCAACATTAGACGTCTTTAGTTTGATCAAGATGATTGAATTTCAGGCCACTTGTTGGGAAGGTTCTAACCTGCTAAACTGACGTAGGTATATGATGGCTAGATGGATGAGGACATTTTGTATGCGTGCTCTTAGAACTGCCTATATCGAGTAGTGGAGGCGAGATCTATACGTCATAACTACAATATCAATACCTCTTTCTATTTTCTTCCCTTAGTCTGTGACAGATACGTGTAGAGACAAGTATAGCGCAGACGGGCGTCAGATCGATCCATTATGTTATCTCTACTCTACAGCTAACAGTTGCATCACGTTTGTATTGCAAAGTAATGTAATAGAGATACCCAATTTCGTGTTTTAAAATCCTTATTATTATTATAAATGCGAATGTGTTTGTTGGTTGGTCCTTCAGTCACGTCGCAACAGCCCAACGGATTCATCCATTGGGGAGGCTACTACGAGAGAACAGACAGACATACAGATACACAGATATTCTATTTCACGTTGAAGGTTTCGCCTTGATTATAGTAGTGACGTATACCGACAGTCGTGTTTGTGTGTGTAAACTGAAGGAGCGTTAGCAAAGAAATGAGAAACGCCTTATTAAATTAAGTTTTAATTTTTTTTAATAATGAATGTTTAGTTAGAATAATTTATTAGCCTTCACAAGCAACTTGCTTGATAGAAACAAATTAAGTAGATGTAGGTTATCATACATTTTTATTCAGCAAAAAAAGGACAAACTAAACACACGTTAGCACTTAGCATAAAATAGAAATATTTTTTATTCAAATAAACTTTTTTACAAGTGCTTTTGAATCGTCGATAAGTCTACCACTAGTTCGGAATGCCGTTCCTGACGAGAAGAACCGCAAGAAACTCAGCGGTTGCTCTTTTTAAAACAAGTTTACAATACAATGGATACTATGCTATGTATGCAGTGTTTCCACAATGAGGGGACGTTCCAAATATGCAAAATATTTATAATTCAATGCATGTTAAGATGGGCAGACAGAAAGTAGCCCCATTCCCGCCGGTGGCACCCGTTCACGAGCATGACGCATGACCCAGCCGTTGCATCGCTCAACCATATTTGAGGGAACGCAACTTATAACACCCCTCTTTTTACCACTGAAGTTATTGAAGCTATTCGCAGTAATAATATCTAATTGCTATAATAACTTTTCCGTTAAATCATCACGAGTATTAATAATACCGGTATATTATGTGAGTATTAAAGTCCGGCCAGGCGAGCAAAAAGCGGTGTTTAGTCATGGTTTCATGTAGCACAATTAATATCGCATTATGTGCGGGACAAGTGTCGGGTTTACTTGCGCGATCACTATTGCGCAGCGTAAAGCAAAGTGGCCTAAGTCACTAACTCATTTAATGTTAAATCTTAAATTTTTTTAATGACATTTATTCTCTCTTAGTATTTGTTGCCTAGAAGAGAAAGCATCATCATCATCATCATCATCAGCAACCCATCAACAGCTCACTACTGATTGCAGGTCTTCTCTCAGAAAAGGTTGGTAGCTTGTAGGCCACAGTCCACCACGCTGGCTCAATGCGAATTGGTAGACTTGAGAGCATTTTTTAATGGCATTTATTCTCTCTCTTGTTATTTGTTGCGTAGAAGAGAAAGCATCATCATCATCATCATCGGCGACCCATCAACAGCTCACTACTGAGCGCAGGTCTTCTCTCAGAAAAGGATGGTAGCCTGTAGTCCATAGTCCACCACGCTGGCTCAATGCGAATTGGTAGACTTCACACACCTTTGAGAGCATTTTTAATGACATTTATTCTCTCTCTTATTATTTGTTGCCTAGAAGAGAAAGCATCATCATCATCATCATCGGCGACCCATCAACAGCTCACTACTGAGCGCAGGTCTTCTCTCAGAAAAGGTTGGTAGACTGTAGGCCACAGTCCACCACGCTGGCTCAATGCGAATTGGTAGACTTCACACACCTTTGAGAGCATTTTTTAATGACCCATTTCTTCATTCTCTCTCCCATTATTAATTGTTGCCTAGAAGAGAAAGCAGCAGCTTTTTTTAATTATTAATAAAATAATTTTTTTAATATAAATAAGTTTTTTTAATATTCTACCTGAATGCCTACTCATATATCGTCATAATCTGTAGTAATAAAATTTCATTACTAAAGGTTTTTTATTGTTAGGGTTCCGTACCCAAAGGGTACCAACGGGATCCTATTACTAAGCCTACGCTGTCCGTCCGTCCGTCCGTCCGTCCGTCCGTCCGTCCGTCCGTCCGTCTGTCAGCGGGCTGTATCTCGTAAACCGTAATAGATAGACAGATGAAATTTTCACATATTATGTATTTCTATTGCCGCTATAACAACAAATAATAAAAATTAAATTAAATTAAAAAAATTAAATTAAAATGGGTAGGTGGGTAGATGGAATTTTTTTAATTTAATTTTTTTAACGGAACCCTAAAAGAGCGAGGCCCGACTCGCACTTGGCCGGTTTTTTAAAATTTTAATTTATTTAAATTATTTCAAATGGCTGTACTGTAAAGTTAGTAAAATGCAGATACGTCGTTGTTCTACAATCATGACGATATAATCGAAAGCACATTGTGTAAGTTTATTTGAATATTTTTTTTCTATTCTATTCTTCTTCTTTATCCAATGCATGCAAAGGTCTTTGCATGTACTTTCACAGGCCTTGATCTTACACCGATTGTGTACTGCGGCTCCCTGTGAATCGCTTGATTTTATTACTAATACTCCACAATACTACGAGTATTATACTCCACAACTTGGGATCCAACGATCATCAGTTCTTCGAACTATGTACCTCGCCCATTACCACTCGAGAAGTAGGGTCACTCAGCGCTGTGACGTCACCTGGATCACAGCTGAAAATCAGCGCCTGGCATTGTATGCATTATTGGCATAATGACGCAGGGCATAGTGCTGAGCTGTACACCCTTTCTGGGTAGTATTACAGACGAAAGTGTTACTTTTGTATCTAGTTTTGTCTGTGACACCATTGATATCACGGACAAAACTAGATACAAAAAAAAAATGGTATAAAAAAATTTTTTGCATGCTACTCTGTGGCAAGTTGGAGCACAGAACATTGTATAAGATCTTATACAGGGCATTCCGAACCAGTGGTAGACTCATCGACGATTCAAAAGCACTTGTAAAAAAGTTTATTTGAATAAAAAACATTTCTATTCTATTCTATTCTATTATACTTACCCAATTTTGCAAATAAATTAATTTGAATTTGATGAATAAATCTTTTTTTGGAGTTTACTCCTTAAGAATCGATTTTAGGCGCCCGGTATGAGAAAAATCCGAGCAGTAAAATCAATTTATCAATGACCTCGTTACGTTTTTCTGTCACGTTTTTCACAACGATGCAAATTTCTACCCTAACGTTGAGTAAATAAGGTTGGTTTTCGTGCGAAAGAGCTTTCGCTTCGGGTAGCCGAGCGCGTAGCGATCGGGTCCCAGAAGCGAAAGTCGGTCGGGGCGCGCTCGGACCCGAGTCGCGCTTAAACTCCAGTCGTGCGTCGGAGGCCGGAGCTGACACACACATTTTATTTTTTCGTTCTTTTCGAAAGAAAAGAACGAAAAAAAACCCGATTCTCCATCAAAAGATGCCCTGCGAAAAGATGCCAGCAGAAATGAGGAGATCCGTCAGAGAACCAAAATTCGCGAAGCTGGCAAAATGTAATTTTCAAACTTACGCCATTTTGGCGTACGCTGCGAAATGATCGCGCTACAGACCCGTGAAGGCAGATAAGCATCTCCGAGGGTGCTAACGATGGAGAGATCTAAGTTTTTATGGCTCTTTGTGAGTTATTATGATAATTTTAACGTAAAATCGAACCTCGGACCTTTCCGTAACTTTAACCGTCTCGAGCACAATGAATAGTTTATTATCCTTTTTAACCGACTTCAAAACAGGAGGAGGTTCTCAATTCGTCGAAATCTTTTTTTTATGTATGTTCACCGATTACTTGAAGACGCCTGAACCGATTTGGAAAATTCTTTTTTTTGTTTGAAAGGGTATACTTCCCAGGCTTCACATTTAAATTTTATCAAAATCGGTGGAGCGGTTTTTAAAAAATAATTATATTTAATTACAAATCGTATGTTCTATTATTCTGGAGCCAAAATAACAAGCTTTTGCCCGCGGCTTCGCTTACGTTAGGTTAATTTTTCAAACCCCTATTTTACCCCCATAAGGGTTGAATTTACAAAAGTCCTTTCTTAGCGGATGCTTACGTCATAAAAGCTATCTGTATGTAAATTCCAGCTCGATCCGTCCAGTGATTTGAGCTGATCGTTGATAGATCAATCAGTCAGTCAGTTAGTCACCTTTTCCTTTTAGTTATTCAGGAAGTATATACTCCTAATACATTTTTTTACTTTTTGTGTATTACTAACACTATTATCTCAGATAGTGGAATTAAAATTTTTTTATAGTTATTTACTTCAAGGTAAATAAAAAAAACAATATTGCCGTACTCTGTAGTCGTGTAAAAAGCAAAAATATAAAGAATAAAAGTAGATGATATCTCTTAATAATATTCTTTACTGAATTTAAAAGTCTGTACAACAGAAAATTGTCTTAAGAGAGCGGGGACTGGCGACACGTTACTATTAATTACTAGAGATGGACAGATGTATATTTCATGTTATATCGATATTGCCGAATAAGTGAAAAATATAAAATACTTAACAACTTCTTCGTAACCAACATTCCACGGACAAGCAGTGATTAATTCTCTCGTTTTTAATTCGACCCACCAGAAACTAGGTATCTCTTTTATAATTATTATGTTATGGTCATATTACTTACACTTACGAGTACACATTGGCTCCGTATTTAATAATCGATTAAAGTGTAACTAAACTAGCGGCACGCTATGATGGCCGGTTTGACGTTTGTCCGCTCATGAAGTTCCGTATTAATTGATAACGACTTTGAAGGAAATAATTGTATTACTTTATTGACGATAGTGATGTGCAGAGATTCATAAATTTTATCGAATGTAGTTTTAGGTTTAGGACTCAAAATTTATTTATTAAATTGATTTCTAAAATGTATACAAGTGTAGAAAAATCAGTTTGCACCATTTAAGGGGTGAATGTACTTGTGAATATGAACAATTTTCACTATGTGGACAAACCTCTGAAATCGCAAAAAAATATCAGCTGTTTCATACAAAAGGTAAAATTTTTATTTTTATATGATATATACCACAACTCGGCATTTGGTTTTCTAAATTGAAAATTTTTAAAAATGGAATCTAATACGATCGTCACATAGGATCGCTGGCTAGCACAACTACTACCTCCGGCAAACTCGCGTCAATGCTCAATGCAAAACAAAGCAGTTTCGAATTGACGTTGCTTCGAAAAGTATAAACTGTCAGTGCAATGCGATTGTGATATAGTTTTGACCTGGCTTTGGATTTCAAATATTGATACTGCATTACTGTTGACCCTTTTTCGTTAATTTGGACTCTGTTCAAGCCCTTTGTTGTGGATTTCGTCGATATGACCGAACGTACGCAGAGAACTGTTCTAAATAGTCAGACACGTGAGTTCGTAATACGCCTTCGTAACTATTTCGATCGTGAAGCTCAAAATGGAGGGCCAATTTTACCTATAACGTCAGTGGTTGAACGCGTAGCTGATGCGCTTAATATTGGACAACGAACTGTTAGACGGATAACTAAAAAAAAATATGGCGAGACTGGCACAGAAGAAAATAAACTTCACACACCAAAAAAGAGAAAACGAGCAAAACCAGTCGTAGGCATCGATAGCTTTGATGCCGATGCTATCCGAAGACATGTTTACGGCTACTATTTACAGAAGGAGTATCCAACAAGAAAAAAGTTGGTGCATTCACTGAAGGAAGCTGGATTATTCTTCGGTGGGGAAAGTTCTTTAACGAAGATTTTGAAGACCATTGGATTTCGATACAAAAAATGTAACAAACGCAAAATATTGATGGAAAGATTTGATATAGCGATGGCAAGGTATACTCTTTTACGGCAAGTGAAAGAAATCAAAAATTGGCAAAATGTTGTGTTCTTGGATGAAACATGGCTTAATGCTAACCATACTGTAGGCCGTTCTTGGAACGATGACACAGCAGCATCTACTTCCAAAGTTCCTGTAGGAAAAGGATCGCGACTTATAATTTGTCACGCCGGAACCATCAACGGGTTTGTCGAAGGTTCGCTCATGGCTTTTGCGTCAAAAACCACTGGAGACTATCATGAAGACATGAATGGAGAAAAGTTTACTGAATGGTTTACCTCAATGTTGTGTAGCCTCCCTGAACCATCTATTATAATTATGGACAACGCCCCATACCACTCGATGCAAATTGACAAGCCACCTGCCCAATCCCAAAAGAAAGCTGATATCGTCGCATGGCTTCGTAAAAATGGCGTAGATGCAAACATGAATATGTTAAAAGCGGAATTAGTACGTCTTTTAAAAGAAAACAAACCAACCAAGATCCGATACGTCATTGACGAAATAGCATTAGAACATGGGCACAGAGTTATACGGTTACCGCCTTACCATTGTGAGTATAATGCGATTGAGTTGGTGTGGGCTCAAATTAAGGGATATGCTGCAAGACACAATACAGAACCCCCATTTACCACAAAAAAAATGCTAAAATTATTAGAAGAAGCTTGTGAACATGTGACTAAAGGAGACTGGGAAAAGGTTGTGAATAGAACTGTTAAATTAATAAGGGAAGATTATGAAAGAGATGTGAAAATAGATAATATTATAGAAAACGAACATATAATTATTAATGTAGGTGATGATAGCAGTGACGACAGTGAAAATAGTAGTATGGACGAATCTGATTAATTATGGCCTTTTGTGGCACCTTTTTTGGTATCTTTTGTATTCATATGTTTCTTGTGTGCATATAAAGTATGTATATTCATTTTCATTCAAATATTCAGTTCGTTCAAATAAATTAAATAAACATATACATTTTTGTTTTATTAAACCTATTTAATCAGGTACAAAAACAAAACTTAATTGTTTTTTGTTCGAGAATAAATTGACATTCCACATCACTATTGTAATGTGTCAAACCGGCCATCATAGCGTGCCGCTAGTGTAGTGGTAAATTTATCAAAAACAAGCGTCTGGCATGTTGATAACAGTGCAGTAGTGAAGTGTAAATGTTCGCAAGGGCTGCTGATAAACAGTTGATCACAAAAACATAGTGTTCCAAAAAGTGGCAGCTTGCTAACAGTTCCCGTGCATTGTCAACAAATAAAATCGTAAACACGTCGTAAACAGAAGTTCTTCGGACACCGTGCAGTATTTATGTACATCTCCTGTTTCCTCTGCCCACTAATATAAGTGCTAAAAGTGAAATTATTGCCTCAAAGTGTAACTACAATAAAAATAAATAATTATTCTAAAGAGGGTACCTAACCTTACTATAAAATTAATCAACAACAGAAATTGTCATTCTACCTACCAGTGGATACCAAGCAATTCATAGGCACCAATAATTACGCCGCTTCCGTCACCGCATCAGTGGCGTATTCGAACGACGCTCGCTCGTCATTCGCCGCGCCCGGGTTCGAATCCCACCGCCGGCCGCGGTCTACCAAGAACTTTTTCAATTTTCAATTTTTAACTTGGAGTGATTTAAAAATTAATATTCGACGTTGATAATAATTCACCATGGTAGGCACTTGTGAGGCATGCAGGGAGCACATCAGCGTAACTGTAAAGCGTATAAAATGCACGCAATGTAGCTGCCTGTACGTACCACTCCGAGTGTGTCGGATTTACTGGGGACTCAACATCAGCTAGAACACAATGGAAGTGGCCAACTTGTGTGGCGGCCGCTAGGAAAGGCGGGGACAATTCTAATACCCCGGTACGCGTGGAGAAATCGAGTAAGCTACAGCGCTCAACCGGTGTCGATCCTGCCGAATTGCCCGATTGTGACGACATAAGAGTACCCACTGATAATTCTACGTTAATAAATCGCTTTGAGAGCATCTTGGACGCTAAGCTAAAAACAATTAAAAACGAAATTGTGGAACAGCTGAAATCGACTATCTTCACGGAATTAAAAAGTGAAATAGTCTCTTTATCGTCAGAATTCTCACAACTGCAGGCCTCACATAGTCAACTACAGTTAGAAAATGATCAACTCAAAAATAACCTACGCACGTTGCAAGAGCGCGCACTGTATCTGAGGATCAGCTCTCGGATATCCGCTCCCAGTTCGGTAGACAGCAGCAGCAAGGTAGAATTAATAATTTGGAAATCGTGGGACTCCCCGAGATTAAGAGTGAATCGCCTGCTGACCTCGTTTTAAAAATCGCCGAGTATGCTGGCGTCGAACTAAAGCAAGATGACATTGAATTCGCACATCGTGTCCAGCCCCAAAAAAACATAGCAGGAAGACCTAAACCCATTGTTGTAAAGTTGCGAGACCGTATGTGCAAAGACAAAGTACTTTCTGGTTTAAAAAGGAAAAAGGGCATCTGCACGAAAGATATAGGTATCAATGGATTGGAGAAAAAATTCTTCGTTAACGAGCATCTAACACCCGAGAGCAAACAGCTTCTCAAAAAAGCTAAATCTCTCGCACAGGAAAAGGCATTTAAATTTGTCTGGGTTCGAAATTGTACCATTTTTTTACGAAAAAACGAAGAATCACCGGCATTAATCATACGCACGGAGAAAGATCTGGCCAAACTGAAGTGACTTCACGCCTAATGCTTCAAACTGCACCAACACTTAACATAAACACAAACACACAACATATTTTACCTCATACTCAACAAACTAATTCCTCATTACGCACACTGTACATACTCATCTGCCAGACTACACAAAATTATCTTAAAAACAAAGGGTCTCGGGTTATGAATCACAGAATTTTGACTGTTTTTGTCGATTATATACCACGCTCATTACTCATAAAATTATATATTTTTTTCAAATTATACTGGTACTAATCTTTACCTTTTACAGGCGCTAGCCCCATAAGTATCGTGTACCAGAATGTGCGTGGTTTACGCACCAAAACCAGCGAAATTCGGCAAAATATACAAAACCACGACTTTGATTTAATTTTAATTACTGAGTCCTGGTTAACGAGTGGGATTTACGATCGAGAAATCTGCGATAGTAGATACGATATCCTACGCTGTGATCGAAGCACTGAAACGTCAACAAAGAAGTTAGGTGGTGGAGTATTAGTATGTGCTTCTAAGAAATTGCAAATACGACATGAACGCGATTGGGTCTGTCCTGGCGTGGAGTCTCTGTGGGCGACCATACCAGCAGAAACTCTATACATTCAAGGAAGACGCAACGTCCACATTGTGCTAATTTATGCACCGCCTGACAATCTATTACCAGCTCGGATTGAATCAATTACTACTCGTCTTGCTGAAACAATTGCCTTACATCCAAATGATTTCTTCCTCCTGGCTGGGGACTTTAACCTACCTAACAAAAATGCTTTTCTGAACCTTAACGATTTTTGCAACCTGTCTGGCCTAAAACAGCAGAATTTCATAAAAAACACCAAACAAAATACGTTGGATCTATTTTTTAGTAATATTGATTTTGATGTTCACCACTGTCCTTTGCCCCTCGTCCCTGAAGATGTATACCATCCATGTCTTGAGTTCAATCTTTCCAGTTTGTTAGTCCGTAAAACGCATTATAAGTCGATTAAACGCCCTAATTTCTTCAAAGGAGACTACACTAAAATAAACGAATTTTTGTCTTCCATTGTGTGGGAAGAGGTACTAGTTGCAGACTCAATTAACGACGTAATAGAAACTTTTTACTCCTTGATAAAAGAAAGTATAGAAAACTATATCCCAATAAAATTTAAGTCTAAATCAAACTTCCCTGTATGGTACTCAAAGTCTCTGACTCACATAGTAAAGGAAAAGCTTCAAAAGCACAGAAACTGGAAGGAAACCAATAATCCTCGAGACTATGATGAGTTTGCGATACTAAGAGCAAGGCAAAAAATTGTACAGCAGAAATGCTTTACATCTTATACACAGCGCATGCAAAACTACATACGAAAAGACCCTAAACAACTCTTCTCATACATGAAATCATTAAGAAGCAACAAAGACGGGTATCCTACAAAACTAACACTAGGACAATCTACATACTCTGATGAAATCTCAGTGTGCAATGGCTTCAGTGAATTTTTTGAAAGTGTTTTTGTAAAACCTGCGAACTCGTATGACGCACCGAGTCCTTCGAATAAAGCACATTATGAATCCATCTGCAAATTAATCATAGGAGAAGATGAAGTACGTAAACTGCTTAAAGCGTTGAAAATTAATAAGGGAGCCGGTAGTGATGGCATTCCTTCAATTTTTCTTAACAAATGTGCTTCCACTTTGGCTAAGCCTCTTTCCATTATATTCAATTTATCTCTTAATGTCTTCTGCGCCTTTCCGGATAAATGGAAAGAAGCGTTAATAGTACCTGTACATAAAGGTGGATCTAAAATCCAAATTGAGAATTACCGGCCAATATCTATTCTCAACGGGATGAGCAAACTATTTGAGACAGTTGTCCACAGACGCATAAGCCCATTTATCACAAGATCTATTCCCAATGAGCAGCATGGTTTTGTGAAAAATCGCTCTACCGTCACTAACTTGGCTGTATTCGTGGACTACGTACTAAAGAGTATGGATGAAAGGTATCAGGTGGATGTGATCTACACAGACTTCGAAAAGGCCTTTGACCGAGTGGATCACGTTATCTTACTCCAGAAATTGAATACACTGGGAATAAGTGGGAACTTACACCGATGGTTCACTTCGTACATCAAGAATCGTATGCAAGCTGTCGTTACGGGAAGCGCCAGAAGTAATTTTGTACCGATACCATCGGGAGTACCACAAGGGTCCATCTTAGGCCCCCTTTTGTACAACGCCTACTTATTCGATATAGGGAGCTGCTTTTCTCATGCCCAACACTTAATGTTCGCAGATGACAAGAAAATTTTCCTCCGAATACGTAACAATGATGATTGCCATAAGTTGCAAGAAGACCTTAACGCTTTAACGGAATATTACAAGAGGAATAGGATTGTCGTCAATGTCAAAAAATGCCACCATATAACATTAACTCGCAAAATAAAGTCAATAGTTTTCGACTACAGGATTAATGGTATACAGATATCAAAAGTGAATACCGTTAGAGACTTAGGCATCAAAGTTGATACTAAGCTTTCCATGAATGATCATATTGATATAGTAGCAGGTAAAGCATACAGGCAACTGGGTTTCATTAAGCGTGCAACTCAAAATTTTAGTAACATACAGTGCATAAAATCACTCTATTTCACCTATGTTCGTAGTGTACTTGAGTACGCTTGTAATATCTGGTCACCTTGCTACATAATACACTCGGAAAGGATTGAATCTATTCAAAGAAAATTTCTAAAATATCTAGCGTTCAAAGAATTCAAAAATTTTTCATGCTATGAGGAAGCTTGCAAACACTATAAAATCGACACCTTAGAGAAGCGCAGGAGCCTAAGCGATATGTTGCTACTGCAAGCTATCCTGTCTGGTCCCGCTTTACTGACAAGTTTTTCACTAAATGTATCATCACTAAATGTCTCATCTCTTAGACCTCGACACAGGCGCCTTTTGGCTGTACCTAGAGCCCACTCAAACTATGCACAAAATTCTGTTCTGCTACGTCTGGCTAGAACCTACAATAAAGCTTATTACGATCTTGATCTATTTCCCTTAACTAAAATGCAGCTAAAAAAAGAAATATTAAAATTACCTACATAGTACCTAATGCTTAACCCCCTTTTAACACTTGCACACACACACACACTTTATAGTAAATAAAATAAAATAAAAAAAATACTGACTGCTAAGCAGTGATAGCCTAGTAGTTAGGACTGTGGTCTCCTATTTGGGGGGTCGCAGATTCGATCCCGGGTACGCACCTCTGACTTTTCGGAGTCAAGTGCGTTTAAGCAATTAAATATCACTAGCTTCAACGGTGAAGGAAAACATCATGAGGAAACCTGCACACCTGAGAGTTCTTCATAATGTTCCTGAAGGTGTGTGAAGTCCGACAATTCGCATTGGGCCAGCGTGGTGAACTATGGCCTAAACCCTTCTCTGAAAGGAGACCTGCGCTCAGTAGTGAGCCGTTGATGGGTAGCTAATACTGACTGCTAGTGCATGTAATGCCGACTAAGAACGATTTTAAACGCAAATGGAGTATAGGTCTTGTTACTTTACGTTTCATTGTTGCTTTAAAAGATTTGAAATGTATCAACAACGAGGTAAGACTATCTTCTTCAGCTTCAAAGCCAAGCAGTAGACGCCATTATTGCACATAACACAATCAATTTAATGAGCTGTATTTTCAAGCAAAAATCACTTCAGCGTGGACAATAACTATGACGAACTCTAGCGTCTTTTGTCTTCAGTCTTTCCCGCCACTGTAGGTTCAAATAATCATAAGTTTTGTGATGTTTATTGAATACTATTGAAATAATAACAATATTAACATTAGCAAGAAAAGGTTAGAATTATTTTGCCATAATCCGCCAACAGAAAAAATCTGTATGGTCAAACACGCAGTATCAAGCCAAGCACCGCTCACCTTCCCAGCTAAGCAAGAAAGCCAAGTTCCCAAGCAAGCAATGCCACCACCACTCACATGCACTACCACACAAGACTTTTATACTACTCTCAACACGTTTCGCTCCGACACCGGAACATCATCAGGAGATGTCGGCTTTACAATGCAGTACTGTCTAGTTAATGTTAACATTAATTTACTTTCATTTGTCTGTACTAAAAAGTAGAAGTTTAAGTTAAAATAATATTGCTAATTAGCCCTTAGGCTAGATTGCAGTAAAAAATAAGGCTACCCTTATGTAAGGGTGCCTTATGGTAGGAAAAAAAAAAAATTGTCTGTACTCTGTAGTGATTGAGTTTAAAAAATATTTATCGATATATCTAGATAACTAACTAAGAATTATGGTACATCACTAAGCATTTGTAACCAGCAGCTCTCCAACTTAACGCATTACCCCAACTGCATTCACCTCCAGACTGAAACTTACGCTGTTACACCTAACGTGTGTAATTATGTACTTTTATAACTTGCGAGGACTTGTTCACTTTGCTACACCCTTTATAAGACGTTTACACTCATTCTGTTTCCAGATTTTGATTTATCATAGGACTCCGCGTAGATTAAGGTTTTTACGAAAAAGTGTCACGTTCCGCCTGAGCCTGAGGGTGCAAGCGAGAGTGTGGAACAAGCGATAGAGAGGCACGATCGGCCCAAGCGTTGGCTTGTGCCGCCCGCCAGTCACCGTCAATGTTTCTGACTTATCACGTAAAACTATCGTCCGTAAACCGACTTTACAGACAGCCAATTTTTTTAATTTCCACGGGAACTCTTTAATTTTCCGGGATAAAATGTAGCCTATGTGCTAATCCTGGGTATGAGCTATCTTCATTCCAAATTTCAGTCGAATCGGTTCATTCGTTGTCGCATTAAAGAGTAACAAACATCCATCCATCCATACATCCATTCTCACAAACTTTCACATTTATTATAATATTAGTAGAATAAGTAGGATTTTGCCTTGCTTTTGAATCAATGCCCACAAAGAAAGAAGAGTAGAGTTTAAGTAGAACGGTTCCACCGTAGATCCTAAACTACTATAGCTTATTTTGATGAATGAGGTGCTTAACAATTCGTTATTATAATCCAGTTGATTTAGGTTACTTTTTATACGAATACTAGCTGACCCGGCGAACTTCGTACCGCCAACTTATCTATATAAATAAAACAAATAAACTATCCTAATCAAAAAAAACTGTCCTATCTTTCAAGTTGGACCAATTTACAGACAGTTACGAAGTTTGATCAAAATCGGTTAAGTAGTTTAGGAGTCCATCGCGGACAAACAACGTGACACGTAATTTATATTAAAGAAGATAATCAATATAACAACATATTATGCAATTTTCCCTAGTCTGTTTATAGCTTTTAATTTTTGTTCCTGCCATGAAAAAAAAATTATTAAAAATATTTCCGATAACTTTTATAACTCCACAACAAAAGCGTGTCAACCCTATGTTTTTCAACTTTGCATTTCCATTGCACATAAACAAACAAGATTATCGCTGACTCCGAATGCATTGAAATTTTTCATCGAAAAACCCGGCACGAACGTAAAGCCGGATCCGTCGCTTACCATCAAATGCAGTTAAAATCGAGCCATTATTTTTTACGACGTCCCGCCACCTCGGATTTGGCAATCGCAACCCCTAAATTGTATTCGAAAACAGATTTTTTTGGAATAAGAGGCAAATTTTTGCCCCTTTTTTTAGTTAGGACACTTTTGTGTTGCTATTTTTTCGTTTCGATATTCAAAATAGCATTTGACGATTTTACCCCAGAGTGAAGAACGCTTGCTGACTTATAATTTACTAGATGATGCCCGCGACTTCGTCCGCGTGGATTAAGATTTTTCATTCCCGCGGGAACTATGTAATTTTCCGGGTAGACTATAATATGTTAATTCTGGGTATGAGCTATCTCTATTCCAAATTTCAGCCAAATCGGTTAATGCGTAAAAGAGTAACAAACATCCATCCATCCATCCGCACAAACTTCCGCATTTATAATATTAGTAGGATCACACTAATTAATGCCCAAATGGCCTCTAACGGCCGAGCCGACACGATGCTTTTATATGCGGCGATCGGCGTTTTGCGATTTTGGTCGCTTTTTAACGCAATACCGCCGATCGCCGTTGCTAAAAGCATTGTGTCTGCCCTGGCCCTAACTGGCATTGAAACGGCACCATTGTTGACAATCTAATGCTGTTGAAATCGAGCCATTATATTTTACGAGTTCCCGAGCTTCGGCAATAGCAAGCTAAATTATGTTTTAAGTTTTTTTTTTTGGGATCAGACGCAAATTCATGCACTTTTATAGTAAAGCCTTTGTTAGAATGCGATCGCTTAATCAGCAAGAGCTTACGCTATACGAAGCAGCTAGCCCAGTGGTTAAAACGTCTGCCTTCTTTTCGGAGGGGTCCGTTGTTTGATCCCAGGAATACTATCTCAGATATTATGCAATTATATGTCACATGCTTTCATCATCATCAACCCATCAACGGCACTACTGAGCGCAGATCTCCTCTCAGAGAAGGGTTATAGGCCATAGTCCACCACGCTGGCCCAATGCGAATTGATAGACTTCACACGCCTTTGAGACCATTATGGTGAATTCTCAGGCGTGCAGGTTTCCTCACGATCTTTTCCTTCACCGTTGAAGCATGTGATATTTTAATTGCTTAAACGCACTTAACTCCGAAAAGTCAGAGATGCGTGCCCGGAATCGAACCTGCGGCCCCCTGAATAAGAGACCGTAGTCCTAACCAAACCTGCAAGCCTGATGATTTTCCATAAAGTTCTCAAAGTTTTGTGAAGTCTACAAGCCTACACTTGGTCAGCATTCTAATCCGAGAGGCAACGCCATGTGGTTGGCCGGCGATGGGTTCAGAATTTATTGATGGATGCACTCGATGGATAGATGGATCATTTATATAAAACAATTAAATCAAAACAATACTGAGATAAAATGGTAAACTAATTATAGGTAAACACCATTCATAGTGATAAGTTAACTCTTTTACAACTTAAATACTTAAATTAATAACATGCAACCGAGCGAATTTTTTCTTCTGGGCAAAAACTTACGTAGAAATTGACTTTTTAAACTACGGCCGTTCAGGGAATGCGTTCCTGACACGTCGCGATTGAACTGACGACGTAACTTTGTAATGGCGTTGCAGTTACGATAAAAATATTATTGCTGGTTGTTTACCGTTTTAACAATTGATGAGCATTAAAACAACATTATTATATCAATAATCAATTAATGTTATAATTTTGTGCCAAAATGAGTGTCAAATAACTTGGTAAACAATATTTTTCTAAATCTAATTGATAGGTGTCAGGAACGCATTCTCTGAACGGCCGAACTTTAATACAAAAATCATTAAGCTAAAGGGAAATCAAATCCTTGATTTATTTTCATCATTTAAAATATTCGCACGGCTTCGCCAGTAGGTAAAGAGTTATAGGTAGTAACTCTCAATACACGTTTTGAAAGCCTTCGACCCAAAAACACTAATAAATATAAGAGTTTTATCCCAGGCAGGTATAATTTCGTGATGAGTCAACAGGAAATCCTCCATCAGGGTTAAGATTGACTCCGTATCATTAACTCAGGAAGTAATTTATTTTGGTTTTCGAATGCTACAATTTGGGATGTTTTAAAGGGTTAATCTTTTTTATTTAGTCATGATTGTAAATGTGACTAATATTTCAAGAATCCTGTCTTTATTTATTCCTGATAAGATAGCTCATGACTGCGATCTCACATGATGGTAAGTGACGATACATACTATGGGTACGGCAATTTTTTCGTTAAACCCATACCTCTCAACGTTTCCTGCACGCCATCATCGTTCCGGAATCGCTTGGCGGAACGTCTTTGACGGTAGGGTGGTAACTAGCCACGGCCAAAGCCTCCCAGCTTGATGGTGATGATGGCATGATGACTCAAAGTTTAACAGTATAAAGTAGCACAGAAAAAATTAGAAGTGTTTTCGACTCGTAGAGTGTACCAGTGGTCCTGAATCCTCTACCAACCGACAAAAATCAGCAATATTAAAAAACATCAATATTAGGCCATTTATACATAACATAACTAGCTTTTAACCGCGACTTGGTCCGCGTGAAAAACACGCGGATTTTTTTCCCGACAGTTATTCTCCAGGTCCTCAACTTACCCATACAAATAAATAAAATCGCTTCTGTATGTGGCTCCTTTGCTGCGTAATTGAAGAACAAACAAACACACACATTTATAATATCAATGTCTCGCACACTGCTTGAGCGAGTCAAATCCAATTTCTTATGTTATCGGTTTCCTTTACCCCAACCGGGAATCGAACTTGGCACCCTTCGCAAGAGTCAATTAATTGCGGTTAACCTTTACTAAACATTGGGGTAAAAATAAATTTATCAAAGGCTTTTGATCGTTTTTCCGTTCATACCTTAATACCCTCTTAAAAGGGTAAATTTAATTAATTGGTCATTACGCCCAAAAAGGGTTGAACCGTGAGCTTTACAAAAATAGGGTGGAGTGAAATTTTTTATCACCGTCACTTAATTTAAATTTACCTACATTTGGTCCCACTTTTGTAATTTCTTTTTTAACCAAACTTCAAAAAAGGAGGAGGTTCTCAAATCGTCGGAATCTTTTCTTTATATATGTTCACCGATTACTCGAAGACGCCTGAACCGATTTGGGAAATTCTTTTTTGTTTGAAAGTATACTCCCCAGGTGGTTCCATATAAATTTTATCCAAATCGGTCGAGCGGTTTTTAAAATATCAACAATAAATTATATACTTTGTATAGTGTGTGTGTAATGTAGGAAAGCGGGAGTTTGAAGTCGGTTGTTTAAAGAATTTTTAATATTAAATAATTATAATTATTATTATTATTATTATTTTTTCAAATTTTTTTATTTGACAACAAACAATATAAATACCTAACAAGAAAGAAATAAAAAACCTAAATTTACTCTAAAATTAAAACTAAAATAAAAACTAAATAATATAAAATAACCCAGCCTCACCGTTGCCACTGCGGTGACCACGTCGACGCTTACGGTCATCACGGGCTCTCCTGTTCGAAGAGCGCTGGTCGTTTCTCCCGCCACAATGCCCTCAACGACATCATCCGCAGGTCTCTTGCTACTGCTCACGTGCCAGCTGTATTAGAACCTATTGGTCTGGCACGTAGTGATGGCAAGAGACCTGATGGTATGACGCTTGTTCCTTGGAGGACAGGGAGGTCGCTTGTGTGGGATGCCACCTGTGTAGATACTCTAGCTGCTTCCCACATCCATGCGACCTCCTCTGTGGCGGGTGCAGCGGCTACTAGCGCCGAACAGGCTAAGAGGCGCAAATATGAAAAACTTGACAGTGGTTTCATATTTGCGCCTTTTGGTGTAGAGACCCTGGGGCCGTGGGGCCCGGAGGCTCGCGCACTTTTTTTAGAGATATCAAAAAGAGTGATCGAGTCTACCGGGGATCCAAGAGCTGGCAGCTACCTTGGCCAAAGGATTAGCATGGCCATCCAAAGAGGTAATGCTGCCAGCATCTTGGGTACTATGCCACACTGCGGTGGCTTGGATGGGGTTTTAGATTTTAATTAGTTTTTATTTTAGTTTTAATTTTAGAGTAAATTTAGGTTTTTTATTTCTTTCTTGTTAGGTAGGTAATTAAATTATTGTATTTCTTTTTTCATGAAAAGCACTGATGAGGTTTAGGTTGGAGCGCGCTTGCCTAGAAAATGCCTATTCACTCTTGCCTTAAAGGTACTCAAATTATGCATAGCTGGAAACACAGAAGTAGAAAGTTCGTTACACACCTTACCCCACCATACCAACTAAGGCTTCGTGCAGGTAGGTTGGATTTCAACCACGTAAAGATGCCAACGCTTCTTTCATCCTCTCTTCACCATGATCAACACATCATCAGCTCACTACTGAGCACAGGTCTCTTCTCAAAGAAGGGTTAGACGTAGACGGCCATATTCCACCACGCTGGCCCAAAACGAGTTGGCGGACTTCACACACCTTCGAGAACATTATGAAGAACTTTCAGCTGTGCAGGTCTCCTCACGATATTTTCCTTCACCGTCAAAACATGTGATATTTAATTTCTTAAAAGAACTTATCTTCTAAAACTCAGAGGTGCCTACTCGGGATCGAACCTGCGACCCCCGAATAGGAGACAGTCTTAACCACTAGGATCACTGCATCGTCTCTTAAGACAGGTTAACTAACGTCAGAATCGCTCTACCCCCTTACTTACATGGTACAGGCGCCATTTAAAAATGTCATAGCCTCAATAGCTCAACGGTTAAAGGTGCAGGCTGCACTAAAAGGTAAGGGGTTCGATCCCCACCCGTAGCACTATTGTCGTACCCACTCCTAGCAAGAGCTTTCCGCTTATTTGGAAGGGATAGGAGAGTATTAATCAAATCCAGCTTGGTTAATATTCTTGGTTAAAACATGCCCGTTTGTAAGCTCAACCCTGCGATTGTCTAAAGTTATTCCATTGATCGTTATCGTATTCGATGACATTTGCATCACAGTAAATTAAACCATACAAACATTGAATTAGAGCTCAATTTCGTGTACGCATTCCTAAACGTTTACGTATGTACGATACACTCCATAACGCTCCATATTTTTAAAAACGGTTGTATTGAATTTGTGACTTTAAATTAATACAGTCAAGGATTATTTTACTTTGACGCTATGTCATCGAAAACTAATACGACCAATGGAATTAAGTTTTGAAAATCGTACCTCTGAATAGATTATAAGGCTGGAATTACATCTGTGCGCATCGATTCGCATTTTATCCATACAAAACTGTATCGAATCGATGCACATATTATGTGATTTCATCCGGCCTAAGGCGTTATTATAACAAGTGGTTCGCTCCGAACTGAGACCTCGCGGTAACGGTATCCCATGATTATTCATTCAATCGATACATGACGACCAAAACTGACATTATTATTATTATGCCCGTTTTCACCAAACATACCAAAATCATCCCCTATGTAGGAGTCTCTTTACGTAGGTAGCTCCAAAACACAATCCTAAGTCCTAACATCCGTCCGTCCCAATGTCCTTTTAGGTGTCCCGTACCTACAGGATCGTGATAAAGAAGTTGACAGTAATCATCACATAACTTATCATAGGTAGCCCGTAAAGGTTAGGGAACGTCAGTGAAAACATTGAATTATTATGTAGGTACTAACGAGTGAAAACGGGTTAGGGGCATCTGTACAAATCGTCATCTATCGACGCGAATAGAAAATATACAAAATGATATTTAACTAAAGAATAATTTTAATTGAATAATATGTTATTATATTAAGTATGTACCTAAATAATAATGGTCGATGCAAAACTGTTTTTGGGATAAATCGTAGTCGTAACTCCTAGTTCAATGGAATAGTTAATGACTGCGCCATCTATTAGCATTATTGTGAAGCTATGTGAAATTTACTGATGCTCATTAAAAATTAAATAATTTCGTTTCTTTATAATATTCATATAATTTTAGTATTTGTTGTTCAAGAACAGGATACAAGTGAAGTATGAAAATAAGTACAACTTGAAAATATATAGAAAATTTTCCCAGAGAGCGTCTTCAAGCGAGCGTGTTAAATCGCCACTTTGGAAGCCCCCCATTTCGTCAATTTTAAGAAAAAAATTAAAAAAAAATACGGTTGTACTCTGTTCCAAATTGTCTTTAAAATGATACACAGAAAACCTATGAATCGCAAATAAAAAAAAATTTCTTCGCATTCGCTTCTATGAGAGCCCCCCTGAAATAAAGATTTTTATAACTTTTTAAGCCATTTTCGGCTGGAGGCCATCGGTTTACATATTATATCTAAATTTGAAGTAATTACGTTCAGTAATTCAAAAGTTATAAGGCTCTGACAGACGGACGGACGGACGGACGGACGGACGGACGGACGGACGGACGGACGGACGGACGGACGGACGGACGGACAAGTGCAAATCGCTCTAGTAAACTCAGAGACCTCGCTTCGCTCGGTCAATAATATCTTATTATCATCTTAGGCCACATCATCACTTTCTATCAGGTATGATAGTGATCAAGCGTGTGCTTACAATGTATGGAAAAATGCCTGTCTGCTTTTCCGCTATAACATTTTTGTTAACCAGTGATTAATAAAACAAAAAACTTGAGAGGTGTCAAGGGACACCCGGATGGAACGTGGTTCCTTTCGATTACCTACTATGTGTTCAGTATTTTCGCGGTACAACATTGAGTCTCCGTAGCCTAGTGGCTATAAGTTATAAAAAATTAGGGAAAAATTCCACATGTAGAAATTATTTAAAATAAAATTGAAAATAGAAAATTCAGTCTGTCGAGCTGGGATTCGAACCATCGACGTTGAACTTTTAGGCGACTGCCGGAGCCACTAGGCTTCGGAGACCTAATGTATCGCGAAAATACCGAACACAATGCAAAATTCACATTCAACAAAAAAGTGTCGGTTTCAAAAATATGTCGAGTGTCGGTTCCTTAATTTTTCCGTCTAGCCCCCTTCCGTACCGCGCGATAAGGAACTTACTTTCCAACTATTTTAACTAAAAAATTAACAAAACTAACTTTATCTAGCAGTGCCCGAAAAATAGGCCACGATTAAAATTCCGAACGGCCTATCCAAACACGGTGGGATTTTAAAACAATGCTTCACGTTAACGCGGGCTCACACTTTATACTTTTTGTCTTATAGTGACTGAAACTGAGTCTTGATAGTAAGAAAAATCACTCACTAAGTATATACTAGTAATCCTATTAATATTATAAATGCGAAAGTTTTTGAGGATAGACGGATGGATATTATTTGTTACTTCTTCACGCCACAAGTCACAACGAATGAACCGATTTGGCTGAAATGGAAAAGGGATAGCTAATACCCAGTATTAACACATAGGCTAAATTTTATCCCGGGAAGTTAAAGAGATCCCGCGGGAATTAAACAAATTAAGTGGCACTCGGGGACTGCCGCGGTAAAGCTATTGCATAGCATTTTTTATCAACTTATGCAATTATAATATTTATAAAATATTTTTTTTTGCATAATAAAAATTATGCAAAAAAAATTATAAAACAAACAAACAAGAAAAGCGAACTGTCACTACTTCGCGAGTGAGATTCGAACCTGCGACATCGGCGCTCGAAAGCGGTCGCTCGCCCACTGCGCCAAATAGAGCTACTTGAGAACCTCTAAAATGTTGAACGCTTACTGAACGACGGTGTTAGGTTTTTTTTCGTTACGGAATTTCTTGATTCGGTCGCCGCGCCCAAACTGTTTGTCCTAGTTCAAAGCCAGCGATAAAAGCTATGCAATAGCTTAAAAACCTTAATCCATGTGGACGAAGTCGCGTGTATCATCAATAGTCTAGCAAAAATATTTAAATGCATTGAGTACTGCAACCAAATAAACTTCTAGTTATGAACATCTAATCATTATGGTTCGACATAGATATAACTCTAGTAGACCCTATAATTTAAGTGTGTTCAAGTGTTTTTGTGAATAAAATTTCATTCATTCATTCATTCATTCATTCTATTTGACGTAATTGTATCTAATCTTTCTGTCATTGAAAGCGACTTTGATACAAAATGTAACATATTTTTTACAATTTAATTTTAGGTTGCTTGCTTAATAATAACTTTATTTTATGACGTCATTTTTATGTACAACTTTATGTCGCTCGACGTATCGCTAGTTTGCTATTATACTGTCGCCGAGTGGAGCGCAGTTAAATTTAATATTGTTCACATCAGGTTCTGGATTCGATTCGTACCAATAAAACGGGGTACGTACCGTACCGAAATAAAAACATTGCAGTGACCGCGCCAGCCAAATGGCCTGTGAAAAAGAAGCATAGGTTTTGCGGTTCTGTGGCGAGTTTAGAAAACGGTTTGATTTATTACTCTAAAGCTTTACGAGGATTTTACGAGGGTGTTCTCGATTCGAGTAGTAATTTGTTCGATAAATTATAATTATAGTCATAATGGTAGGATTTATTTTAAGTATTATTAAACCAATTTATTACTTCTAGATCGCTTAAAGGTTTCTGTGCAGAGTATTTTTGAGTTATGCTTTTTACTGATATTTAATTCTATTGTACACAATCTCTAAAGTAAATTGACTATTCTAAATGTAGCGCTATGCTTTTCTGCTGGGAGCATTATGAAAGGAAAAGCTAATTGGCTTAAGATTTGATAAAATAATTTAAACTTATTGGGCGATGGCCACATTGTCAGTAACACTTAAGTTAAGTGTTACTGACAATGAAAGTGACTTAAGTGACTTAAGAGTGGGTGTACGTTCGTTAACAGTAAACAAATTTGATTTTTACAGTAGTAGATCAAGTTTCAACTATCCGAAAAAAAAACACGCAAAAATTACATCATACTGCCAAGGGACGTGCTTGGGCAAAAACATAAAATGATGAAATTTGTTCGATGATAAAAAAATTGCGAAGTTAGGTCTAATTTCAATATTCATTTATTTTCAATGTGTTCCATATTACAGAGCCAAAATTTTTACATTAAATTCCGATTGATATTATCAAGAGAGTAGCCTAGTGAATTGAAAAGAAAATGAATATTTTACGAGTTACAAAGTATTTGGCGCTTACTACACTCCTATTCCGCGCAAAACGCTTTCTTTTGTCGCGCCTCACATGACGTTGCGGCTGTTTTATTTCATCGCACCGCGTTGGCGAAATCTGATTTTTTTTGGTGTTTTACGCGTTCTTAATAGATTTATGTTGTCTACGCGTCTTAACTTCTTTTGGCGCATCAACTCTTTGTGAGTATTCTTGTGTGACCATAGAGTTCATAGAGCCGCCTGCTTGATGTGATGTGATTAACCCAGCGCTTCCTTTGTCAACATCATTTTCGTTTTGACGAATTCATAAATAGCACAGAATACACTATAGTATTCTCATAAACATAGTATTCCTTACTACATGAGTAGGTATTCCATAGTCGAGATACTTAAAGTTTTAAACTTTTTTTTTCTTATTGATGGATCTGTCACCGTAAGATTGTAAAATCGTTAGTTCATAAACGAACTAGTCAGATTGTAAACTAGCGCAAAATTGTAAACTCGGCGAACAGTATTGCGGTCAGATAACTTAACGTACGCAAAATAATTGTAAACTACAACAGGGTGACCACTGATCATGTGACAAAAAGATGAAACAACTGACATTAGAAATTGTTTATTTAAGTAATTTAAAATATAACATTATTATTGTTATTTAGTAATCACATGTTTGTTTCCTAAAAACGAAATGCTAGCGCCCCGACTCCACGCAGTCTTGTCTGTCCTACCCCTGGAGTGTTTTTTTATAGTTTATAAACTAACGATTTTCACAATCTTTCGGTGACAGATCCATACGGAATACTCGTTGTGAACGAACAACTCGCACTTGTTAGACTTTATTTCATCCCGCGTCAGACGTCGCGAGCGGGGTTCATTTGTATGGTAATGCAGCGACAGTTTACATCTCTGTTTGTTTTTTTTGCTTATTTACGTATTTCTCCTCTCAGACCCTTTTAAAAAGTATCTCTAAACACACTCTGCGCCGGTAAATGTTTGCGGTGCTCCGTATGACGCGAATACCTACTGCTTTTTAACGATATCATTGTGGGAAAAATAAAAAATCCTGCATGAAAGTCGAAGCCTCAATTGCCCAACGGTTAAAGGTGCGGACTGAAAACTGAAATGTCGCAGGTTCGGATCCCACCCGTTGTACTATTGTCGTACCCACTCCTAACACAAGCTTACCGCTTATTTGGAGGGGAGAGGAGGATATTAGTCAACTTCAATTTGACTGATAATAAGCTGTAAATCTTTAAAAAAAAAACTTGAGTATGAGTTATTTTAAACTAGCATAAGCCCGCTACTCCGCATCATCATGAGAACCCATTAACGTCTCACTACTAAGCGCAGGTCTCCTCTTAGAGAAGGCTTATAAGCAATACTCCACCACCCGGTCCAATGCGAATGGGTAGATATCATACACCTTTGAGAACATTATGGAGAACTCTCAGGCGTGCAGGTTTCCTAACGACGATTTCCTTCACCGTTGAAGTGTGTGATATTTAATTGTTTAAACGCACATAATTCCGAAAGATTAGAACCTGCGACCCCCCCGAACAGGAGACCGCAGTCCTAACCACTAGGCAGCTATCACTGCTTAGACTTAGCTTGTCTCTTGCAAAGACTCAAACAGGACTCGGTCTTGCGCCGCCTGTATCCAGAAGCTCTCTGCGAATAGTTTGATGCCTACCTAGTCGGTCTTTAAATTATACCCATACGAAAAATCACGTCGATCCGTTGCTCCGTTGCTGCATGTTTGAAGGACAAACCGACAAACACATTAATGACACTTAGGATTTAATCTGGATATACTAGTACACTATACTATAGTATACTATGCTGTAGTTCCCTTTAAATACATGCCCATTTGCCCAGAGCAAATGGATCAAGCGACATTCTAAGGAACTGAATGGAGTGAATCAATTCCCATGCTAATTCTATTAGGTTTTTAGTCCAAAGCTATAGTTTAGCAACACAACTGCACCCTCCATGAAACTCTTCAATACATCAGATTATATACATGCGATTTTGGCATTTACTTCCAGTGATTCAAGGGTTAATTTCGCATGAGATCTTCTAATGTAAATTCGAGGGTTTAGATTTTACGAGTGATGTAACTTACTTACTTTTCTCCTTCATTCAACGTCCTTAATGCACTGAGTTAGAAATTAGAGTAGCAATTCCATACAATATATTAAACTATACATTTATGCAATTTTCAACAAGGTGTATCTTAGAAAATAAAAAGAAAACTACTCTCGAGATTGTTATAAAATAGAAAATGACAGGAAAAAAATTTCGATAACAAGTGTTCTTCAATTTCTACAACACTTACAAAATCTTGATTTTTTTGTTTTATCGCAAAACTGTAATTGTATTATTATATTTCCAGATGTATGGAGTACTTTCCCAACAGACTATGCAAGTGATAAAAATAAAGGTAGTTTTATTTGCTCGACTTTGAGTACAATCACAAATTAATAACTTAATATAAAAAAAATATTTAAAAAAAACCGACTTCAAACGCCCGCGTCACTTCAAAGTATATAATTTATTGATGATTTTTTAAAAACCGCTCGACCGATTTCGTAAAAATTCAAATTTAACTACCTGGAAAGTATACCCTTTCATACAAAATAAAGAATTTTCCAAATCGGTTCAGGCTTCTTCGAGTAATCGGTCAAAATACATAAAAAAAAAAGATTCCGACGAAATGATAACCTCCTCCTTTTTGAAGTCAGTTAAAAAGATTTTTTTACTATCGATTGTATATAAAAGTATGTTCTTTCAGTACCTACTTAATTGAGATTCGTTAAGATTTTTCTTTCAGATAAAATTTTTAGAGGCTGCGTTACTGATGTTTGTTTTTTATATAATTATGTTTAATTGTAAGTGATATGTTAACTGTTTGGGCCCGAATAAAAAAATAAAAAATATTGTGCCATTTTGAATAGAGAACGAAGAATTTATTTACATTTGCACACTCATATTTCCCAAAAATATTTCCTGCTATATTTAATTAAGTGCCGATTTCACTAAAGTCCAGTGACATTTAGCCAAGGAATAAATTTGGCGTTCTGACAGTTTTTATATTGAAAATACTGCCAAAATTTACGCTCGGATAAGACTTATTTTACGATGGTGAAATCGGCCCTTTAAGTCTCCGTTAAGTTTGGCTGCCGTGGCCGAATTTTTGTCAAAGCATAATTTTTGTCGAAGCATAATTTTTGTCGAAGCATAATTTACAGAAACACACAGAAAATTGTTACTCTAGTATATGACAACTCTCTGTCTTGTTATCTCAAAGAGTTCCATCATGGAGTCTCTGGGTTTTATAGTGATTTGTTCCTTGATTTCGGTACTTTGGATGCGATGTATATTTTAGTACCACTCTATTATATTGTTGGTAGAATGACTTATTAAGTTGATGCGCTGTGAAAAGTTACAAAGTCATTTTCGGAGAAAGAACAATATGCAAAATGGGATTGGGTAAACACGATGAGAATTTTCAACTGTATTGTAATATCATGATGAAGTTCAAACTTCGTTCAAAGCCCGAATATCAGACTTTGCCGAATAATTTTTTGAATATGAAATTTCATGAATAATAATTAATTTAAAATATAAATAATAATAATTTAATTAATAAATAATAATATTATGAAATAATTGTTGATTTTTCGGATATTTCTCTTAAAGTGTAGGTTTACAAAAAAAAATGTACCTACCAGACTTTTTTATTGACGTGATAAGTTGATAACGTCTTATGAATCGATGAACACCGGCTGCACGCACGAAAAAGTGTCACGTTCCGCCTGAGCCTGAGCGTGCAAACGAGAGCGCGGAACAAGCGATAGAGATGCACGATCAGCCCAAGTGTTGGCTTGTGACCGCCGCCGCCCGGCGCCCGCCAGTCATCTCGTGCGCGCTGTGGTTAGCGGATGTGTTGCGAGCTTGTTCTAGCAGTTAACCTTTATGCCGTTAGCACGTAAAACTATCGTCCGTAAACCAACTTCACAGACAACCAATTTTTTTTTAAATAAAGAATACTGATTAGCCAAGCAGAGCTTGATTAATATTCTCCTCTCTGCTCCAAATAAACGGAAATCTTGTGTTAGGAGTGGGTATACGACATTTGTGCAATAGAGAGACACCCTTTCAGTTTTCAGTCCGCGCTCTTGACTGAGGTTATTGTACTTAAGATTGGGTCAAATATTGCCCTTTTTGCTATAGATTTAGTGATGTCAGGTCTTATGGGCCGGCCCAAATTGACCAGATTTTTTGTACATAAAAAATATATGCAATTATTTTCCCTTGGATATCAGAGAGAGCCAACGGTGCTTAGCGTCTTAGCTCTACCCGGTCGTGTTGGATTGCCGACCCTTATGCCATTGGATTGCGAGGGGATATAGAGCACACCTAATATATTTGCGCATATACTTATGCACTATAGCATCTGCGTAAATATCCCTACGGATGCAAATATCAGTCATTGGCTAGATTCCACCTTCGTAACGGAAACTCGTGAGGAATACCCCTGGTACTCCAAGTAGCCAATGAAACAAACAAATACACTTATATTTTTAATTTCATTTCATCATCATCAGCAACCCATCAACGGCTCACTACTGAGCGCAGGTCTCCTCTCAGAGAAGGGTTATAGGCCATAGTCCACCACGCTGGCCCAATGCGAATTGGCGGACTTCACACACCTTCAAGAACATTATGAAGATCTCTCAGGTGTGCAGGTTTCCTCACGATGTTTGCCCTCACCGTTGAAGCAAGTGATATTTAATTGCTTAAACGCTTTTGACTTCGAAAAGGGATCGAGCCTGCGACCCCCCACACCACAGTCCTAACCACTAGGATATCACTGCTTATAATTTTTAATTTGTTTAATTATATTAAATAAATTTAAAAAATATTTGAACAAAAAAGGTTCTTAGCATACTAATTCTTGGTGGGCCAGTTTGTGGGTGAGGTGGCGCTCTTAATAATATTTACGTGACTTATTTAGAATAGAATAGAATAGAAGCACTTGTAAAAAGTTTATTTGAATAAAAACCATTTCTATGTTTTTTATTGAAATAAACTTAAAAAAAAAACAAGTGCTTTTGAATCGTCGATGAGTCTACCACTGGTTCGGAATGCCCTTCCTGCCGAGAAGAACCAGCAAGAAACTCGGCAGTTGCCCTTTTCAAAACAAGTTTACATTATAATTTAAAGTAGATATTATGCTATGTAGTGTTTCCACAATGAGGAAAAAGAGAATTTACAGGTTAATCATTACCTACTTACTGTCTCATGAATCGCTGGAACGAATTATGTCCACGCTTTTTTGTCATTAATATAGTCTTCAATTGTATAATATGCTTTTTTCATGAGATTAGTTTTAACTGATTTTTTAAACTTGTGTAAAGGCAAGTCTAAGATCGACTGTGGAATTTTATGTTATTAATAAGGACCTGGATGACCGAGCTTTAAAGCCGAAATTATATTAAGATACGAATTACTTACTGATGAAATATGAATAATATTTTATCTACTCCAACATCGAAAAGTTCCAATTTCGAATTTGACAGCTGAATCGAAATGAACCCTCTTTCGGTTTTGCTTCTCATTTCGATGCAGCTCGTTGTATGGGAGCTGAATCGAAATGGTTATCTTCTTAAAATAGGATACCTAAAGCTAAGGCTCTGAGTTCTGGCACTTTTGTACCGTTCATACGACAGAGGCGCCACAGGCGGCTGGTGGCGGCTTACGGAGTTACTTTTTGTTGACAGAGGCGCCACAGGCGGCTGGTGGCGGCTTACGGAGTTACTTTTTGTTACTTTATTGAGCCTACGGCGTATTTTGTTAGTGATTTTATTTTCCTTGTCGTAGATAAAATCTTGTATGCAACTGAACGTAATTAGTCATTTTAATTCTCGTACTATCCTATTTTGATACTCGGCAAGCCTCGTATCAAAAAACAGCACTCGAATTAAAATGACTCTCATTACGATGCAGTTGCATAAATAGCTATTTCGATCTTACCGACATAATAATAAGAAAATATGAACACGTTACATTAATAAAAAATCACGAGTGCAATTAGGAATTAGATGCGTTGATAAAGGGGCCATCAATTTAGTTTATACTTCTTGGTGGAGATGGCGCGGTGTAGGGGTCGTTTGGAGGCCGCGCCTAGGCTAGGATAGTTATCCGGGTTGTCTAGATAGACTTGGAAATATTTGCTTCCATACTTGTTACGTAAAGTTTACGATGTAACCTTAATGTGTGTAGGTAGTTATTTTTATAATGTTCTGTTCCGAGATAGTTCGTGATTACTTTTATTAGATACTCGACGAGGTATGACGTCACACTTATAACTTTATACTATTTGCTTACCTAACTGCATATATTACCGCTGCCGTACCCGAGTAGCACTGGCAAGCCTTATATATCATGCGAGGTGCACTTGTATAATGGAGTGGCGGCACGCAACACCAAAATTAATCAACACCCCAATCTAGCACCTCGTAAACAAAACAACGAATATAAATGTATTTTATGCAATTTACGCTTGTTTGTAAGAGTTGGTGGAAATATTGTAAAGGTACTGGTACCCTTAGAATAAATACTCCTAGAAACGCAATAGTCGATAAGCCATTTTTTTAGGAAGCCGAAAGCATATTCCTACGCAGTATCGTCGCGTTAGTACGACGAGCTCGCAGAAAATTATTAAAAAATCGGCCAAGTGCTAGTCGGGCCTCGCTCTTTTAGGGTTCCGTAAAAAAAATTAAATAAAAATATTTCCATGTACCCATGGAAATATTTTAATGTAATTTTTATAATTTAATTTAATTTTTATTATTTGTTGTTATAGCGGCAATAGAAATACATAATATGTGAAAATTTCATCTGTCTATCTATTACGGTTTACGAGATACAGCCCGCTGACAGACGGACGGACGGACGGACGGACGGACGGACGGACGGACGTTTGTACCCTTTGGGTACGGAACCCTAAAAATAACGGACTGTGCTGTGAAAAAACTATCAAAAATGTGATTAACAGTACCAGTACAGACAATAATTACATGGCACTCACACATTCATTGCTTGTTTTGAGCAGAACTTTGTTAGAAACTTCCGATCTGTGCATAATAATTAATCTAAACTGGTACCACTGGTTTGAGGGAAAGAGGAAAAATTTACTTTATTTATTACAGGATAAAAACTATAACTTAATGTTAACACAGAGTACCATCTACTATTATACCAAATGTTATTTAAATGCGTTCAGTAGTTTCGGTGTGATACGCGCACGGACAGACATTCAGACAAAATATAAATAAAAATCTGTTTCGGACTCGACAACGATAAATAATAAAGCATCTTCCGGTTATAATTTTCAAAATTAGGTTATATCACTTTACAACCTCATAGTGGGCGGCAGTTAATCGGGCCAAGTTTGGTCGGTCTATATCCACTAGCTCTCCAACTATATGTTTTTGTTGGCGAGATTGCAACTGATAAAGTGAAAGGCTTTTAAATTATTTACATACTAGCACATGTCTGCCATTTCAACAGTGTAGGTATACAATGTAACAGATTGTTGCAAAATACTACCACAAAAACATGGCTTGTTTGCATGAAAAATTTTCGGAATAAATAGATGCAATTACCTACATAGAAATCAGTTATGGTCTTTTTTTTCCTTTAACTTATATCAACTTAATGAACATTGATGCTCTATAGCTGATGTCCGCCATCGCATTTCTGTTTTTAGGGTTCCATAGTAAATCAACAAGGAACCTTTAAAGTTTCACCAAGAACTGCATTGTATTTTTCACGGCATCATGTAAAAATATTATTTATAGAGAAGATGAAAACAGAATAACACATTTTTAAGCGTTTTTTTCCAAGTAAACAGGATATAATCAACAGAAGGAACACAATATAGCCAAATTCCTTCGACGTTATAAGGCGTCAAAGTTATCGGGTGTTATTAATTAATCATTCGAATTAAATTCAATATTTTTGCAGATTTTAACAATTGTACAATATCGTAGGTCTAAGGCATGTTGAAGCCCTTTTAAATTAAATTTAAATAAATGAAATGTTGTTTTTGTACTCTTTTCATTAATGAAATGGCCTTTAATATGCGGTTCTGTCAGTGTTAATACTAAACCTTACTTATTACCTATTATCCTACTGCTCTATATATAGGACGGGTATTTTTCAGAAAGACTTACTGAAAATATATTTTCTATAATTTTTCTTATTAATTTTAAGCGTAATGGAAATAAAGAAAACTAATTTTAGTGAAGCAGTGATAGCCTAGTGGTTTGGACTGTCTCCGGGGTGGTATTCGGGGGGTCACGGGTTCGATTGAGGGTACGCACCTCTGACTTTTCGGAGTCAAGTGCGTTTAAGTAATTAAATATCACTTGCTTCAACGGTGAAAGAAAACATCGTGAGGAAACCTGTACATCTGAGAGTTCATAATGTTCTCGAAAGTGTGTGAAGTCCGCCACTTCGCATTGGGCCAGCGTGGTGGACTATGGCCTACAACCCTTCTCTGAGAGGAGACCTGCGCTCAGTAGTGAGCCGTTGATAGGTTGTTAATGATGATGATGATAAATTTTAGTGAAGATTTCGAGTAAAATTAGTTTCAGGCTACTCTGGATTTAAATGATCGTACTTTTTAGCAATGAGAATGCGTGTAACAACTTATTCCAAGTGTAAGTTTAATACACAAAGCCTTATGGACACGGGAAGTGGGGTCATATTTTCATGAATATTATTCTCGACGTCGTTACAACAATAGTAGCTTCCGAGACGGCATCCGGTTTTTTGCGTTTGTTATTTTTATTATACTCCTTTGTAATTGAGGAACGTTGGTGTTGAAGGGAGGGAATTTTTCCCTCTTTGCTGAGTTTATTAGGGCGAGCGGAGCGAGACCTAACACTATCCCACAACCTGAGCATTTTGTGGTACACTTTACTGAAAAACTATCACGTCTATAGATTTGTGCTTTAACGTAGTAATTTAACTTCATATCCAGATGTGTTATCTGTCAAGAAAAGTATAATTTTATAACCATTAACTTAAAATTATTAACCGTTAGAAAAACTATGCGAGCCCTCACAAAGCTCAGCTTTTTGCTAGTAAAATAGATAGAATATTCTAATAATAATATAATTCTTGCAATTAAAATATTGTAATTCTTAAACATTATTCTGGTAAAAAAAAGTGCGCGGTTTTTGATTAAGTCCAGCATTGGACATCTGTAAATTCATGAGGACGACGGCAACGAATTAAAAATTAAAGAGGATCTCCATGCAATTAACTTTTGTTTTTTCTCGATCTTAATAATAGCTGGTGTTAAATCTTGTACGATGGTACGGAACCCTTCGCGTGCGGGTCCAACTCGCACTTGGCCAGTTTTTAAGTCTTTCAATTGAAATTAGCTATGTAATATAAAAATGACTAAATACATATATTTATTTTCGATACAAAGTTTTCCAAAAACTGCTCCTTAACTCTTGCTTTTCTCCTCGAATTAATAGGAAAGAGAGTTTTGTGTATTATATTTAATTTGTCAGAGTCAAGTAATCCATAGAGAAGTAATCAGTAATTTGATTGATTGATTGGTCATTATGTTATATTATCACAAGTTGTGATTGTGTGATTTGTGTGTGACCATGAATACATGCACAAAACAATGAATTAATATTGAATACCAATAAAGACAATACCTTGGCCTCTCAGTTTCATTAACTTATATTTTAATTCCAGAGAAGCCAAAGTTAAATAAATTACTACCTATACTCTATGATAAATTCTCACTCACACAACCTCGTCATTTAAATCAGAGCATTTATTTTATTACAAAAAACCTCGGTCCATTTCGTTTCCTATTTACTTTCGTTTGAAAAACTCCATTAAAATGGTGATTATGCTATACATTTAAAACCTTTTAAACTTGAGTGTAATGCACGATAAATCGTTTACTAAATCCCGCTAAACGAAGCTATAAAATATGAGAAAAAATCCAGCAGAATACTGGAAAAGCCGACTTTAAAATAGGGTTGCCACCTTTTATTTATTAGGTATCATTCAATTTTCATTTATCTCAATTCTCAACCCATCGCACTCCCACTTCTGGACCTCTTCCTTCTAAAATAAGAAAGGTGTAGGCTACAGTCCAATCTTGTTTTCTCATCTGTGGTCCAAACTCACAGTTATGTCTGGCTGTCAGTTTATTTGTCCGCTAAATTAATTTTGAAGGCACTGAGATAACTTAGTTCCTAGAGATTGACATTGGATAGGTACTTTTATCCTAGGACTCAAAATTTTTCTACGTTTTCCGTTTTATTACTGACATCTACCCGTGAAAAATCACGGACAACTAATCTTACTAATATTATACATAATAAGTTTGTTTGTTTGTTGTTGTGTTGGTTTATATGTCCTTCAATCAAGCTGCAACAGAGCTACGGGCTCTTTCATGGGTATAGTTGAGCAAATCAAAAAGTTCCCACGGGATTTTTTAAACTAAATCCACGCGGACGAAGTCGCGGGCATCAGCTAGTCATATTAATATTATACTTAAATGTGAAAGTGTGTTTGTTTGTTGGTTTATCCTTCAATCACGCTGCAACAGAGCTACGGATGATTTTTTCATAGGTATATTTGAAAATCTGGAGTGACATAGGCGGGGCTTTCTATCCCGGTAAATCAACGTCGAGTTCCCGCGGGATTTTAAAAACTATATTCATTCTTCCCGCGGGATTTTAAAATGGATGGTGTTTTTGTCATTAATAGAGGAACACGACGTGACGTAGAGAAGGATAATATTATTAATTACTAGCTGATGCCCGCGACTTCGTCCGCGTGGATTTAGTTTGTAAAATCTCTCAGGAACTCTTTGATTTTCCGTGATAAAAAGTAGCCTATGTCACTCTCCAGGTCCTCAACTATACCCATGCATGCGTGATTGAAGGACAAACCAACAAACAAATACACTTTCGCATTTATAATATTAGTAAGGATAAGGATTCGTCTTGTAGTTTCAAAAGTGGCAGCCCTACAGTAGCCAGTATGTTATCAATTTCAGCGAAACTTCAGGAGTTACGGAGAAGTTTCCTAACTTTATGCTAATAAGAAATATCTGAGTCGACTTAACCCCGGTTTAAGTAATACAGAGTGCCTTTGACTTCACTTCACTCCAAGTTGGGGTGAAAAAGTTAGGATATATTTACGAATGGTCCGGTTATTTCTTGAGGGCTTATTTTCATGCCGACTGCTCTAACGGGGATTTTATATTTTTAGTATTATTAGCAGTAGGTATGTATAACAGATCATAATATCAAGCATAAGTACTTATGTCACGCACTCTTTAAGCATTTCTGTGGTGGTGTCGTGTGATGCGGGTTGTTACGTTCCCTCAAATATGGTTGAGCGAAGCAATGGCTAGGTCATGCGTCATGCTCGTGGACGGGTTCCACCGGCGGGAATGGGGCTACTTTATGTCTGCCCATCTTAAGATAGAAGTTAGTCGGTATGCATTTTTGGAACTTCCCTCATTGTGGAAACACTGCATATATAGCATATTATTTACTGTACATATTGTAAATTTGTTTTGAAAAGAGCAACCGCAGAGTTTCTTGCTGGTTCTTCTCGGCAGGAAGGGCATTCCGAACCAGTGGTAGATTCATCGACTATTCAAAAGCACTTGTAAAAGTTTATTTGAATAAAAAATATTCCTATTCTATTGTATTCTATTCTATCATTAGGTATATTATATAAGTATTGTACGTAAGTACTACGTTACTAATAAGTTCATGAAGTAAAACTAATCAAAAATACCACCATATTAATGTCACATACATGTCACAGTCTCTTAATAAAGAATAAATACATATACTTAGTTGAAAAAGTTCAATAGTTTCCTATAAACGAATTATAGGGCTAAATCCACGAGAGCATCCGCCAGTTAAGTTTTTGGAACGTAGTTCCTTATCGCGCGGTGCGGAAGGGGGCTAGACAGATCGACACTTTTTTAAAACCGACACTTTTTTTGAATGTGTTGTGTTCGGTATTTTCGCGGTACAATATTGGGTCTCCGTAGCCTTGTGGTTTCGGCAGTCGCTTAACAGTTAAAAGTCGATGGTTCGAATCCCTGCTCGACAGACTGAATTTTCTATTTTCAATTTTATTTTAAATAATTTCTACATGTGGAATTTTTCTCTAATTTTTTATAACATATGTTTCACATGTAGAAATTGTTTAAAATAAAATTGAAAATGGAAAATTCGATCTGTCGAGCTGGGATTCGAACCATCGACCTTTGGCTGTTAGGTGACTGTCGAAACCACAATGCTAGGGAGATCTAATATTGTAGTGTGAAAATGTTGAACACAATGCCAAATTAATTAATCGAAAGGAACTGCGTTCCATCCGGGTGTCCCTTGACACCTCTCAAGTTTTTTTTTCTGGTTCGAAGTGCTTCGTCAATTCTTTACCTAACAAAAGGGTTTAGTCGAGTGAACTAAAACAGGAACACGATGAGTAAGTTTTTTTTATATTATATCCATTATAGATAAACACAGGTGCTGAAGACGCTCGAAGTCCGCTCGCTCGTAATTATGTACTCGTACCTACTAATGATAAAGAGCTAAATTGTTTTTCCATTGCATTTACAATGCAATTTGAACGACTGCAACACATCCCAGTCATTATGCCGCGCATAAATTAGTTACAAAAGAAACACCAGGGCAGAGTAGAGCCTTTGTCTGGAAAAAGAGACGTCATCTTTGTCACAGAGTACTAAACAAGCCAGTTGTAGTTTTTTTTATTAGGATCGTTAAACTGGTTTACAATCCGTAAAGTGGGCCTTACATTAACATGGAATTATGTGAAACAAAATAATAATAAATAAAAAAAAATACGTGTGGTACTCGGGGACTGCCGCGGTAAAGCTATTGCATAGTATTTTCTAGTCGCACGCACACAAACACCGTGCCGAAGTCTGCCGAACTGAAACGACGTTAGACGATGCACGGCTTTCAACGCCGCACCGCTGTGCCGGTCGGAGTGGGGGGTGTTAGGTTTATTTTCGTTACGGAATTTCTTGATTCGGTCACCGCGCTCAAAGCCCGCGATAAAAGCTATGCAATATGTAAAAAATATAAATATAATCAGTATGCAGTTGACAATCAAATATTTAGTATCAATGCTTAAACATCATTTTATTAGAGGATAATAAGATCTGCACATAGAGATCATCTGTAATGCCATGTTGTGATCTTACGAATGTTATAAATAATTTGATTTCGGTAAATGCATAAGTTTACTATTAAAACTTGGTGGTGGTGTTGGTTGTTACCAAAAAAACGACACGCCAGTGGTGTCGTTGACAATACATGATTGTAACCAAGAAATAATCAAAATTGCTGCAAGACAGGCGCTGTAGAATGGCGCTGTAGGCGGTTTTTTTGCGGACATGAAAGCCATCAGCCCCCGATTGTCTAAAAGTTATTCCATCGATCGTATTCGTATTCGATGACATTAGCGTCACAAAGTCACAAATTCAGTACAACCGATTTTAATATGGAACGTTATGGAGCGTATCGTACATACGTAAACGTATAAGAATGCATACACGAAATTGAGCTCTAATTCAATGTTGATTATGATCTATTTTACTTTGACTCTAATGTCATCGAATACAATAACGATTAATGGAATAACTTTAGACAATCGCAGGGCAGTCCTCGCCTCCATGAACATGCCGCTTGCACCCGCGTCAACTCTAGAAGTACCTATCGTAAAAGTACCCTTAGACTGCGATCGGACTACTCCCGCAGGGTTGTTAAATACGGCGTAACTGCGTAAACGCGGCTCCCGTGCTCGATCGCCATCTTGTTTCGACTCGTTTGTTTTTTTTTTATTTTATTCAAATATCCTCTGTTTCACACAGTTTCTTTACAAAATCCGAGGGAAAAAAAGGACGGAGCGGGTACAGGCCTCAGAGCGATCACCCTTGACGCAATTACCTATTTAGAAAAATATTATCGAAAGTCAGTTGACATGACCGGTTTTTTTTCTGTGTTTTTGTTGTTTATTTTGAAAATGTTCTAAAGCGTTTTTAGAATAGCTAACCTACAGATCAATCATACTTATAATAATTGAAAATCGTAGCTTTGACCTCATCAGCATATCGAGTGAATTTGCGGGAATTTAAAAAAGCATGCAGCCGAATGCTGACAGCTCACTACAAAATAAAAAATATAGCCAAATAAATATTAAAAAAGTGAAACAGAATTTTGAATCAACTGATAACAATGGCCTGACGTTTTCTCTGACAGTCAAATAATCTGTGTCGGCTGTGAAATGGATTTCCAGAAAATAATTAAAAACTAATTTCCTTCAAGTTGTTTTAACAAAAGTCCATTAATAATACTTGATTGCTACATACATGCAAAGACAAAGGCTTGATATGGTACGGATTACAATACTTACTACGTGTTGTATAAAGTTATTTTATCTATATTATTTAGTGTTAATTAAGTTTTGTCATATTTGGTATTTTTTCTCTGTATATTATGTTATAAGCTAAATAAATAAATATTATATATAAAATATTATTACACATCTACCTACTGCTCCATTGGTATACTGGTGGTTGGTTAGTTTATTCAGTTTCAGGTCCTGACGCAGCAAGCGCTTTGCTTCCTCGTTCCGGATATGCACCAGCAAAGGAACGTTATTCTGGCTTCCGTTTTTTGACAAACTTTACCTACCTTAGGCATCCGCTTTCCGAACCGGTGCGGTGGTAGAGTCATGACGTGTCATAACTCTTAAGAGCCACAGGTTGGCCTACGTGAAATAAATAATTTTGAATTTTGAATCAATTCGGTACTATCATCGCAATCAAGCACAAGTTCATAGTATATTTTTTAACCGACTTCAAAAAAGGAGGAGGTTCTCAATTCGTCGGAATCTTCTTTTTTATGTATGTTCACCGATTACTCGAAGACGCCTGAACCGATTTGGAAAATTCTTTTTTTGTTTTAAAGGGTATACTTCTCAGGTGGTACCATTTAAATTTATCGAAATCGGTCCAGCGGTTTTTAAAATATCTATACTTATAATAGAACCAAACGAAGAACGAGACCAATTCTGTACATGAAATAGATTCAAAAAAGGGTTTTTGTTTCTAATTGTGTTCAAGATACAGATATCAAAACAGAAGCTAAATTTTTTTGTCTGTTTGTCTGTCTGTTTGTTTGTCCTTCTTTCACGTAAAAACTACCGCCCAGATTTCTACAAAATTTTATACCGTGGTAGCTTATTACTCGGGTCAAAATCTAGGCTACTTTTTATCCCGGAAAATCAAGGAGTTCCCGAGGGACTTTGAAAAACTAAATCCACGCGGACAAAGTCGCGGGAATCAGCTAGTCAACAATAAATTATATACTTTGTAGTGGCGCGGGCGTTTGAAGCCGGTTTTTAAAAAGAATTTTTTATTGAATTATTATTTAATGATGGTTTTTTATTTATTTATTGGTTTGCCAACAGGCACTCACACAAAAACGTCAAAAAAACTAATTACACCTAAAAACATTTCAGGTGTGCACTCAATTACAAGCAAACCGACATGCACAGAATCAACGTGCAAATGCGGGTTTGCCCTTACAACTACTTACTTAAAAAGTTACCATAATAAAAAATAATAATGATTCTACCTGCAGATAAATTTATCCCAAATTTCAAATAACAAACTACAAATTAATAAGATCGAAAAAGCAGAGTGAATGTAAATCTATTGCACTTGAGTTTTTAGAAAGCTTGTTGTACTCGCGACAAAATCTGATTAGCACGTAGTTAGCCCCCATTTTTGTTCTACAACCTGAAACGACGAATTGTTTATACCTGGAAATCCGCAAGTAGTTTAGAGGCACAGAAAAATTGATTGATGAGTTAGGTCCAGAAATACAGTCTCACATTGGAAAATAAGAGTTGATAAATTCTTACGTATATCTTATCATGTATTCCTTGTTGCTAGTTAATGCTCCATATCCAATGCCTGTAAAGCCAGCCAAATCTGTAAGTGTTACTCACAGCTTTCGTGAGATTTTGAATTTTATTGTTAATCAAACATGTAAGATATTTACTGAAGAAAAATAAAATTAAGTGGCACTCGGGCACTGCCGCGGTAAAGCTATTGCGCAGCATTTTTATCAACTTATGCAATTATAATATTTATGCAATATTTTTTTTTTGCATACTAAAAATTATGCAAAAAAACATTAAAAAACAAACAAACAAGAAAAGCGAACTGTCATTACTTCGCGAGTGAGATTCGAACCTGCGACATCATACACCATACCATTCACACACCACTGCGCCAAATAGAGCTACTTGAGAACCTCTAAAATGTTGAACGCTTACTGAACGCCGTCGTTCAGTAAGCGTTAGGTTATTTTAGGTTAGGTTAGGTTAGGTTATTTTTAGTTAGGTTTTGTTAGGTTATTTTTCGTTACGGAATTTCTTGATTCGGTCGCCGCGCTCAAACTGTTTGTCCTAGTTCAGCCACGATAAAAGCTATGCAATAGCTTAATAATCAGGTGTAGGATTGGCATAAAATAATTAGTTTCGTTTCAAAACATTTTATTAGGTATTTTACGCAGTTAACTTTATTTTAAACCGCAACAATTAAATATAATCAGTCCGAACGCTGTTAAGTTGGCAATTAGCGCGGCAACCGCTAAAAGATGCGCTTTATATGTCTTTATTATGCGCCCGCTAAAGATCTTATCAGACCGAGATCGCAGCTAAGAGGTCTTAAATACCTACAGAATTGTAAAGAAAACCCTTGGCTTAAAGGTATATCTCTGAGCAGACAAAAAGTTTTTCATAACCAACTTGTATATTTCGTATAGAATCGAGATCGAATCGATCGAGAAGAATATAAATAATCCTCAGGGTCAGCATCAGGTTTCGACTAGTCTTTGGACATGACATTTTGAGGGAACTCTAGAAAAGTTTTATTAGGGCGAGCGAAGCGAGGCCTAACACCATCCCACAACCTGAGCATTTTTGTGGTACACTTTACTGAAAAACTATCACGCCACGGTAAACTATCATCTATCTCTAAAACTATCATTGGTACGGCAGTGTAAATAGAGCCTTTACGGTAGGGTGGCAACTAGCCACAGTTAATGACTCCACCAGACAAAAATAAATAGCAATTATTATAATTCAGGCGTGATCCGTGACAACTACCACACAATTGAGTTGAGAGTTTGTGAATGTATACTCCGTAATTTTTTTGGTGTAGGTTTGATTTGCTCTTTTGGTGTGTTATCCTTATGGGGTAAGTCTACGAAGTTTTCCATTTACGCTTGTCTATGGTACAAGATTCGACACAGGAGACAAGCTAGTCATTCGTACTTTTAATAGAGGTCTAATAATAATTAATAGAGGTCTGCTCTGCGATTCTCTTAAAAATGATTGCTACATTATGACGATAATCGCCTGTGATTGGCCGATACTCACTCGCTATTGGCCAGGCGCTGATTGTAACTTTTTGTCGCTGTCTCCTACTGTCGCCCCGATGCGCCCACTGTTTTAGACCAGCCGCATGTCGCTGGGCGACAAAACGCGCTTATTCTCGAAATGGATTTCAAGTGTCGTCAGTTGCTGGAACTATTTGTCGCCGTATTGTCTCTTCTTTACAGTGAGCGCACTTCCATAATATATCTTCATAGCACTCCACTTGGCGACATAAAGTTACAATGAGCGCCTGGCCTAAGAACGTGGTTTTAGCCAATCACCACAATTGAGACTATAGCAATAATTGATGCAGTCTTTACAGAATCGACCGGCAGATCTTCTAGGCGCTGCGCAAACATAGACACTTTTTGTTGCTGACACATGGCACCATCACAAGAAATCTTTGTTACTGTGTTGTAAGTAGTTGCAGTTATCAGACCCAGAGACCGTTAACAGTCCGCGGTTGCTATTTCTGCTGCAGTTCGATGCTTGGTTTCCGTCAGTTCTGTTTTTGTGTGTGTGCCAGTTGCTATGTTCAACACAGGCGACTGTGCAACTCGTTCAAATTATATGGAAAATAAATGTTGCTCGTATCTTCAACTAACAACTTTTAGTGTCTAGTTTACACACTTTTTAAATGGAAACAACTGGACACAAAGAGTGTCTGCGTTTGCGCAGCGCCTCAGTGTCTAGTTGTTTACACACTTTTTAAATGGAAATAATTGGATACAAGGAGTGTCTACGTTTGTGCAACGCCTTAGTGTCTAGTTGTTTACACACTTTTTTAATGGAAACAACTGGACACAAGGAGTGTCTACGTTTACGCAGCGCCTTAGTGTCTAGTTGTTTACATACTTTTAAAATGGAAACAACTAGACACAAGGAGTGTCTACGTTTGCTCAGCGTCTTAGTGTCTAGTTGTTTACACACTTTTTTAATGGAAATAATTGGACACAAGGAGTGTCTACGTTTGTGCAGCGCCTTAGTGTCTAGTTGTTTACACACTTTTTTAATGGAAACAACTGGACACAAGGAGTGTCTACGTTTACGCAGCGCCTTAGTGTCTAGTTGTTTACATACTTTTTAAATGGAAACAACTAGACACAAGGAGTGTCTACGTTTGCACAGCGCCTTAATGTCTAGTTGTTTTCACACTTTTTTAATGGAAACAACTGCACACAAGGAGTGTCCATGTTTGCGCAGCGCTTTAGTGTCTAGTTGTTTACAAACTCTTTAAATGGAAATAACTGGACACAAGGAGTGTCTACGTTTGCGCAGTTGCTGGTTGATTTCATATTGATTGTATGAAAATAAAATATTTAAATATTTTAAGAAATTAAAAATCACATGCTTTAACGCTGAAGAAAAACATCGTGAGGAAACCTGCACACCTGAGAGTTCTCTCGAAGGTGTGTGAAGTCCGCCAATTCGCATTGGGCCAGCGTGGTGGACTATAACCTTTATAACCCTTCTCTGAGAGGAGACCTGCGCTCAGTAGTGAGCCGATGATGGATTGATAATGATGATGATGTTGAAAATATTCAACGGTGGCTTGAATCCGACACAGGACACAAAAGTGTCCACGTTTGTATACCGCCTTAACATCACGTATTTTCTTTACTGGTGTACTGTGGCACTAGCTTATCGATTGAAAAATATTATTACAAGTATAAAGAAACATACAACGTGTTCCGGCACAGGTTCGCCATGTTGATAAATCATTATCAATTTATTATTCATCCTATAGCGAGCGGTGTACGTGATTTCGTTGCGAATATAATTATTGTATGATTGATAGTTTTTGTGGGTTAAAGTTTACAATAACACGTTATCAGGTTTTCCTCGTCACCTCGTGTGGGCAACGGATAATCTTTTATATAATTTATTAACGTTCCGAGAAAAATTATATATTATTATTTTAAATAAGGACGCTTATTCGACGCATTTATTATTTGCGAGACTTTTATAGGTAAGACTTTTTTGTATAGGTACCTATTTGTGGTTCATTTGTGGCCAATCTTCACAGAGATTAGGCAACTACGCAGGAGATATTATAGTGCACAAATGTGTGTGCTAACACAGGTGCACTCTGTATTCCCTCTCTCTCATAGTCCGGGGGCCAGAAATTCGACACGAACGGAGAGAGATCCAACGTGCTCTCCAAGGCACGATGATCACACCATTAACTTCCTTACTCACTCAGGGTCAGTACTGAGAATTTCTTGATAAAAAAAACGCCAATACTTTAGGTCCCGGCGGGACCTCGTCATCGAACATGCTTACCACTAGACCAACGAGGCAGTAATTTTTTTTAAATAATATTAGTCAATTTGAACTTATCTTTTATTCTCCTCTCCGCTCCAAATAAGCGGAAAGCTTGTGTTAGGGGTGGGTACGACAATAGTGCAACGGGTGGGGATCAAACCTGCGAGCTTTCAGACAGCACTATAAACCGTTGGGCTATTGAGGTTATATTTACGAGCTGTTGCCCGCGGCTTCGCTCACGTTAAGTTCGATTTTTTAAACCCCTTTTTGACCCCCTTAGGGGTTGCAATTTCAAAAATTTTTTTAGCGGATGCCTAGAATATCATAATAGCTATTCTGTATGCCAAATTCCAGCCCGATCTGTCCAGTGGTTTGAGCTGTGCGTTCATAGATCAGTCAGTCAGTCAGTCACCTTTCCCTTTTATTTAAATATTACTATCATTCATCATCATGATCAACCCATCATCGGCTCACTACTAAACGAGGTCTCCTCTCAAAGTCGTACCTTCAGAGAAGGTTTAAAGGCCATAGTCCAACACGCTGGCCCAATGCGAATTGGCGGACTTCACACACCTTCGAGAACATTATGGAGAACTCTCAGGTGTGCAGGTTTCCTCACGATGTTTTCCTTCACCGTTATACCATGTGATATTTAATTTCTTAAACGCACTTAACTTAACCTGCCACCCCCCGAATAGGAGACCACAGTCGTAACCACTAGGCTATCACTGCTTATATAAAATATTACTAGAGACATAATTAAAATAATCGCATATTGAAAAGCCAGCTTTGCCACTCGAGTACGTGACTCTAGACAGATGGCCGCCCGTTAAAATCGATATTAATCGAATGCATAGATAATTACGATTATTATGTCATGTCATTCTGGTACCGTGTCAGCGGTGTATTGCTATGCATTTTATATGTCTGATGATATATGAAGATAACAATTGCTTCGTACAAAACAGAACCTTGTATAGTATTTTAATAGGTTTATGATTAATCACTATTAATAAAACAATTAAATTTAATGGTTTATTTATGGTTTTATTAAGAACCATTTATTTGTATAGACGAGATGATACCCGCGATTTCATCCGCGTGGATTAATGTCTTTTGATTCACGCGGGAATTCTTCAATTTTATGATGTATAATCATTCAATTACATTATGAAGTTTCATCAAAATCTCTCTTAAGTGTTTGCATGAAATAGTAACAAACATCCATCCATCCATCCGTCCTCGCAAACTTTCGCATTTATAATATTAGTAGGATATTAGTAGGATAGAACTATTAATAAAACATTATTAAAGTTAATGGTTTATTTATGGTTTAGTAACTATTATTATCCATGGTTTCGCATCTTACTTCGCATGCATGGCTCAATGAAAATATATGTTTGGAAATATTATTATTATTGCCGCAATTGTTAATTTTTTATGGAATACTAATATAAATATAGATAAAAATACTATAAAATTTAACTAAAGTAAAGTAACATAAGTCACTTTCCTTTTCCTGAAATATATTTATGCAAAAGCACGTAGATTCGGCAGTTCTGTTGCGGGCTGATTAAAGGACTAATGCGTAAAAATTTACAAACTTTTTATGGAGAGAAATCAAAAGGCGGTATTTTAAAAATTAACTCCATACACCTATTCTCCTAAATATTACTTTGTAAACTTGTAAATGTCAATGTCAAAAACTTGTTACGGTCTACACAGTTGCAATAAGATAAGCGTCCAAGACATATGTACGACTAAGCCTTAATTCCAGACTTTCCAATATCACTTGTTTTGCTCCTAGCCACTCATAAATAGACTTTAAAGAAAGTTAAAGCGGCCACTTCGCATGGAGCCCTTTTGAGAAAGCACAGATCAAAGGCTCTCAAGGCTTTTGCTATGCACCAGCACTTTTCTCAGAGAAATAAGTGACTTTTATTTTTCATTGGCTTTTAATGTGTTAGTCACTTTTCTCGTTACGGTTATATTGCTCTAGAACAGCTACTTATGTATCTACTGCTATAATCAGTTGTCCGTTATGAGGACTAGCTATTACATATTTTAGCAACGTTCTCTCTCGCACATTCTAGTATTTTCAATGATTGTAAAACTCTCAGATACTTTTGACAAAATGTGGTCAGTTATTGTCTGAATAATTTTTTAATTTATATTATATTCAATTAATTAAATTATTTATTCATACCCCTAATCGGTTTCTACCCGCCATCGTGCCGAAACGCTATATCGCTTGGCGGCACGTATTTCACGGTAGGATGGTAACTAGCCACGGCCAAAGCCTCCCACTAGACCAGATCAGAGACAACCAAGACCAGTAATAAGACCATTGATCATTTCAAGAGACCAAAATCTAACACCGGTTTTTATTGTTCACATAAATAAAGAAAAGCAATTAAATATCACTTGCTTCAACGGCGAAGGAAAAACATCGTGAGGAAACCTGCACACATGAGAGTTCTTCATAATGTTCTTGAAGGTGTGTGAAGTCCGCCAATTCGCATTGGGCCAGCGTGGTGGACTATGGCCTATAACCCTTCTCTGAGAGGAGACCTGTGCTCAGTAGTGAGCCGTTGATGGGTTGCTAATGATGATGATGAAATAAAGAAAATACACAAATATCAAATAGGCACCGTTAAAAATTAAGGTTTTTCCAGCAGTGTTGTCCAATAAAATTATTTTTATTATACAGCGAATAGAATATAAAGAATATAGAAGTCAATGTGGCTAATGCTGTTGAACAGACTAAGCTGCACTAAATTGACAGGTCTAGATATAGCGCTACTACCTCTTTCGTAACGCTCCCTGCGGAAAAAGAGAGCACTAGATACGTATAGACCCGTCAATTTAGTTTAGAGATACTCTGGTGCAGAAGAACCAGCCACAATATCTTTTTAAGCTATTGCATAGGTTTTATCGCGGGCTTTGAGCGCGGTGACCGATCACCGAATCAAGAAATTCCGTAACGAAAATAAACCTAACACCGTTGTTTCAGTTCGGCAGACTTCGGCTCGGTGTTTGTGTGCGTGCGACTAGAAAATGCTATGCAATAGTTTTACCGCGGCAGTCCCCGAGTGCCACACGATTTTTTTTTAAATCTTAAAGAGGAAATCTCTGTGTGTTCAGGAAATGTAAATACAGATTATTTCTAGTAAAAAATTCTTTTTAAAAACCCGACTTCAAACGTCCCGCGGCACTACAATGTAATTAGGAGGTTCACAATTAATTAATTTTAATAAGTATATCTAATATAGATATACTTATTAAAATTTAATGCTCATTTTTATACCCTTATACCCTTAGTAGTAGAAGTATACCCTTTGAAGCAAAAAAAACAATTTTCCAAATAGGTTCAGGCGTCTTCAAGTAATCGGTGAACATACATAAAAAGAGATTCCGGCGAATTGTGAACCTTTTTTGAAGTCGATTAAAAACACACTTAGTAGGTATGTTTTAAAAATAAAGAAAAAACCAAGCCTCAAGAAAGATGAATCAGTGTTTGGAATTCACGGTGATGCTAGGATAGCGCGTGGGCCGGCGGTGCAGCTCTCTGCAGATTTCTCCCGGGACCCTGAGTGATAGGTGCCTTCGCACCTAAAAAATGTAGCGGACGCGTGAGAGATTGTATTGTTGGGGGTAGATGTGATATTTTACATTGTTTTCTTAGGGCCGATTTCACCAACGTTGAGTACTTAACGTTTAACCGTGGATTTTTTTTAGCAGATTCCCAATACAAAATCTGTCTGAACGCCCAATTTATTTCTCTGTTAAACGTCACTCGACGATGGTGAAATCGGCACTTAGTGGTTCAGATTTGATATATAATCCTTTATTTCATCATCATCATCAGCAGCAACCTATCAACAGGTCACTACTTAACGCAGGTCACCTCACAAAATAATAGTTATAGCACAGTATAAAGAGGAGTTAAACTATCCTTACTCTGTGGTTATAGTCCAGTACGGATTAACAGTATGGAGATCTTTCAGGTGTGCAGGTTTCCTCGCGATGTTTTCCTTAATCGTTGAAGCATGTGATATCAAATTGCTTTAACGCACATAACTCCGAAAAGTCAAGAGGTGCGTGACCGGGATCGACCCTGCAAACCCGAATAGGAGACCGCAGGCCTAGCCACTAGGCTATCATCACTTCTTCTAGTATAAGTCATCATCATCATCATTATCAACCCATCATCGGCTCACTACTGAGCGAGGTCTCCTCTCAGAGAAGGGTTATAGGCCATAGTCCACAACGCTGGCCCAATGCGAATTGGTGGACTTGACACACCTTCGAGAACATTATGGAGAACTCTCAGGTGTGAAGGTTTCCTCACGATGTTTTCCTTCACCGTTAAAGCAAGTGATATTTAATTGCATAAACGCACTTGACTCGGAAAAGTCAGAGGTGCGTACCCGGGATCGACCCTGCAACCCCTGAATAGGAGACCACAGTCGTAACCACTAGGCTATCACTGCTATTAGTATAAATAGATGGTGCCAACCATTAAATATTATGATATATAAAGCTCGTCTAACGCCAATTTTTCAAAGCCGTCAGCTCGCGTGCGCGTCGTGTGCCCCGCCCCAGCACTAGATTAATATTTATTAAATTAATTACCTACGTTTCCTAACTTATTATACACATACTTAATGCAAATCCACTTATCATGTTATACGTAGTTTTTTTTTCATTTGTGACAAGATAGCCCTTAACTGCGATCTCAACTGATATAAAAAAATTGTTAAGGTTGATTATAAGGGTCTGCCCGCGAAATTCAAATTTAATTTGGTTTTTCGCAATTTATAAACTAATACGACAAAGTAGGCTTATGGCATTCTAATTGCGCCAGTGGCAGTATCATCTTCACAGGTTTATATAAAAATCTACGAAAGTTGAAAGTGACCATTTTATAAGAATTTAATCAAAATATCGAGTTGGACGTGAGTGACTCACAAATAAGTCGATATTCTGACTAATTTCTTAAACTGGACACTTTCAAGTGTCCAGTTTAAGAAATTAGTGAATTAGAAAATTACCTGTGAAGACGATACTGCCATTGGCGCAATTAGAATGCCATAAGCCTACTTTGTCGTATTAGTTTACAAATTACGAAAAACTAAATTTTTGAATTTCGCGGTCAGACCCGTTGTAACGGAGCAACGAATCGACGTTTTATTTGCATGAAATATCATAGTAGGAGACCTAGGCATTTGCATTAACAGATTTTTTTTTGGCAGAGAGAAAAGAGCAACCGCAGAGTTTCTTGCTGGTTCTTCTCGGTTGGAACTGCATGCCAAACCAGTGGTAATCATTTGACGATACTATTTAACCACTTTGTAAAAGTTAATATGATTAAAATGTTATTCTATTCACACACTTCGAGAATATTATGGAGAACTCTCAGACATGCAGTTTTCTTTACTGTCGAAGTATTAATTGCATAAATAACTCCAAAAAGTCAGAAAGTGCGAACCCAAAATCGAGTCTGCAATCCCCGGATAGGAGAACTCAGCCCTAACCACTGGGATCCCTCCTTGCGTCGCTTCCTCATTACTGAGGATCGTGGCTCCTTCTTGATAACACTCTCTTGATTGCTTCTTTCCATCGTTGACGGTTCTCCGCCGCGTAGTAAGCACAGTAGATGCTGGAATCAAGCGCCTCCTTCACCTGGTCCGTCCAACGTCTCGGGCTCTGTCCGCGTGGCCTTTTTCCTTCGATCTTCCCTATGAGCATGAGATTTTCTATGCTGGTCGCATCTTTTCGGGCTATGTGACCGAAGTACTCGAGTGTTCATCCACTGGGCTATCAGTGCTCTTAAATGCCACAAATTCAATCATAAGCAAATTAATATTTCAAGAAAATTATACGTTACAATGACTTTAAGAGTTCTTAGTATTTCGTCTTACACGTTAATTTAGTTTTCAAGGACCAACTCACATCGGACGATGACTGAATCATCGCATTAAATGAACGTTAGATCAAAGATCGCTATCATTTCCACGAATACCTACGTCCCACAGGTATATTTATGTGTTTCACATTATCTGTAACCTATAATCGCACAATACGAATTTCCGAAACGATATGTTAGGTGCTATTCAATCATTAAATTAGTGCATTGACCGATGGATCGATTATTTATTTATTATTTCTAATTTGGATTCTCAAAAACTGTAACTAAAATAAATCATTTTTCTTTCTTACTACATAGTTTTTGACCGCGATTTTGTCCACGTGGAGTTAGCTTTTAAAAATGCTGAGGGAACACTTTATTCTCCTGGGATAAAACAAATCCTATGTATTGTTACTTATGGACTTTAGGTCATACGTCGTTAATTTATACAAAAATCAAGACAATCCGTTGCTCTGTTGCAAGGTGATTGAAGGAAAAATCAACAAACAGACAGTACCTACACTTATAGTTAGGTACTTTAAGTTAAAGATAAAGCGTTAAATACAAATAAAGTTTAGTGGGTTATTAATCTTAAACCATGAAAGCAATATTTACCTACTGACTTGACTGTTGCAGTGCCTATACCTACTTCGTACTATAACAAAACTAAAAGTAATATTTGCAATGATAAATCAACACCAAAATGAACCTTAATCAGCTTAAATTTAATAGTAAACATTAAAATTCTCGGTAAAGTAAAATGGTTGTAACGACTTCTTATACTGAAGCTATATGTCATTGCACATTGGATACAGAGTAATTTTTTGTCAAACAAAGCGATCCCTAAATACACAGCATCGTCAAACAGTGCAACGATGTTCATTACACTGTGGCGTAACAGATTTGTGCAAAGTTCGATGGCCCAAGGTCTTTTGATATTTTAATGCTGTTAAGATAAATGTCTATAAAAAGGTTATACCTACACGTCCTTTAGATTGCGGCGATCGGTGACTAAGAGTGTGTGTTTGTTTGTTCGCACATATTTATTAAACTCTCGAGTCGCAAAGTAAATTATTAAGTGATAAACTTAATACTTTTCAAGTGGCACTCTTTAGGAAATATATATTTTCAAGCAAGAGTTTACATAAGGATACCTGTATGTTTTTTTTTTAATGTGTTCCTCCCTTTTTTCCTCCGACATGGTGATCGGAGACTGTTCTAGGTCGGTACTAAATATGGCTTTTTTGTCATAATATATCCTTTTTGCTCTAATTTGGTTGATACTTGCTACACATTAGTGCAGTTCGTATCTTCAAGAACTATACTATTAAAATATTTATATATATATTGTTTTTCTCCTTTTTTGCACACCTAATGATATTAAATACATTTCTTTTCCCTGGTTTTTTTTCTTTTCTTTTCTTTTTCTTTTTTTTTAATATTCTATGATAAAGCTACCTGTATGTTTGTAGATTCTACTAATTAGTAATTATAAATGCAAAAATGTTGGTTTATTTGTCCTTCAAGCACGCATTATGGGTAGGTCAGGCACATACTTAGCTGTTAAGCTGCATAGGCTACCTTTTCCCCTCCTCCCTCAGTTTTTCTAAGCGAAGCTCTCCAAGTCCTCAACTATAGGTACTCATGCAAAAAAAATCACGTCAATCCGTTACTGTGTGATTGAAGGAAAACCCAACAAACACACTTTCGCATAGTATGTACTTATTATAATTCGTCGCTTTCGTTTTAATAGGTATAATTATTCATGTTTTAAAGAACTTTTACATTTAACTAAAATTGCTATCTTTTTATGTCTCTCTATAATTTCGAATTAGAATTAAAATGAAAAATAGTACCATCTATACATTTAGTGGGTTATTGACCTCTGTAAATAAAGGAAGCTCGTTAGGTATAAAGGTTATTGAACCGTATAAATAAAGGACATCTGATGTTCGAAAATGAGGTATATTCCTTAGAAGTAGGATACCATCCGTCCGACCCGTTGAAGATCAAAAGTGCCGAGACTGTTTGAGATTGGAAGCAATATAAAAGCTTGTAAAAACGCTTTAATACGAAGAACTTGCTATGAATTCATTAATTTTTAATGTCTTTTTGGAGTTTACTCCTTAAGAATCGATTTTAGGCGCCCGGTATGAGAAAAATCCGAGCAGTAAAATCAATTTATCAATGACCTCGTTACGTTTTTCTGTTACGTTTTTCACAACTAAGGTTAAACAAATAAGGTTGGTTTTCGTGCGAAAGTCGGTCGGGGCGAGCTCGGACCCGAGTCGCGCGTAAACTCCAGTCGTGCGTCGGAGGCCGGAGCTGACACACACTTTTTTTTTATTTCGTTAATGTTGTTAATTACATAACTGTCATCGGTACTGATTTGGTTTCGTATATTTTGATATAAAAAAATCTTTTTAAAAAACCGACTTCAAGAACCACTACACAGTAGGTATATAATTTATTGTAGATTTTTTTAAAAACGCTCAACTGATTTCGATAAAATTTAAATGGGACCACATGTGAAGTATATATACCCTTTCAAACAAAAAATAATTTTCCAAATCGGTTCAGGCGTCTTCGAGTAATCCGTGAACAAACATAAAAAAAATAGATTCCGACGAATTGATAACCTCCTCCTTTTTTGAAGTCGGTTAAAAATGCAGCCTATGTCACCCGGATCATTAATAATAAACAACGAACCGATTGACATTCATCAAAATCGGCTCAGTATTTTAAGCGCTACGGTGGAACATACGTATGTACGTGCATACATAGACTGGTAAAATCATAACCCTTCCTTTGGCTTTGCCCTAGTTGGGTAAAAAAAACATTAGGCAGAGAGGAAGTCAGAAGGTCCGTCCTGTTAAAAACAAACGATAACACCTATTATAAAACCCAAACAAACCTACCGTCAAGCCCACCCGTGCGAATCCGGAGCGGTTCAACTAAAAATATTAATTAATAAATATTAATAATATTTGTCAAGGAGAGGACACGGTACCAGAAATAATGCTCACCGAAGTGGAGAAAGCCATTAAATCACAGAAGAAGGATAAAGCCCCGGGTTCAGATAATATTACCAATGAATATCTAATAGCAAACAAAGACATTATAGCACCTATCCTTACATATAATATATTTAACGATGTAATGGAGACCGAGCAGATCCCAGAGCAATGGACATCGTCAACAATAATCCTACTGCACAAGAAAGGGAGCAAGGACGACATAAACAATTACAGACCCATTAGTCTCATAACCAATATCTACAAGGTCTTTGCAAAAGTTATTCTCAACCGAATAACTAAAGTGTTAGATGAGAACCAACCGAGGGAGCAGGCAGGATTTAGAAGTGGCTACTCAACTTTAGATCACATCTATGTAGTCAAACAGGTCTTCGAAAAGAGCAAAGAATACAACACCACTTTTTATTGTTGCTTTATAGACTACAGTAAGGCCTTCGACTCACTGGAACACGAAGCCATCTGGAAAGCACTTAAGAATCAAGGAGTGGAAAATAAGTACGTCAGAATATTGAGAAACATTTACACTAATAGTAAAGCAAAGATAAGGCTAGAAAAAGAAGGGAAAGAAATTAAGTTAGGAAGAGGTGTCCGTCAGGGTGATCCTGTGTCACCTAAACTCTTCACGGCGGTTCTGGAAGAGATCTTTCGGCAACTAAACTGGGAACAAAATGGTATAACAATAAATGGAGAAAATCTATCGCATTTGCGATTCGCAGACGACATTATAATCTTCTCTCAAACAAAGGAGGATCTCGAGGGAATGCTAAATGACCTGGATAGAGAAAGTCGGAAAGTAGGATTTAATATGAACACTCAGAAAACCAAAATCATGACAAATGGGACAGAAGAACCTATCTACATCATGGGCAACACAATTGAATATGTCGACGAATATGTATATCTGGGCCAAATTATTTCCATAAATGACCTAACATCGAAAGAAGTGGAGAGACGCATAGGAAACGCTTGGAAGAGATTCTGGAGTCTAAGGGAAATATTTCAAAATAAAGAAATAAGCATGGCCATAAAGAGAAAACTATTCAACACCTGCATTGTACCAGTGCTTACATATGGTTGCCAAACTTGGTCTCTGACTAAAGCTCAAAGAAAAAAGTTCGAGACTTGCCAAAATGCTATGAATAGAAGCATGATGGGGAAAAAGCTGTCAGACAAAATAAGAACCACAACAATAAAGAATTACACAAAAACCAAAAATGTAACTGTCATCATCAAGAAACTCAAATGGAAGTGGGCTGGGCACACTGTCAGAGGCCAAGAGAAATGGAGCAAAATAGTAATGAACTGGTACACAGGGCACATGAAAAGAAAAAGGGGCAGACCTTTCCAAAGATGGGTCGATGAAATCAAAGCTGTGGCAGGTGGCAACACATGGGCAAGAAAAGCTCATGACAGACAGATGTGGAGGCAATTGGAGGAGGCCTTTACCTAAAATAGGCAAACAGACAAGGTTGTCGAGGCAGAAATTAAAACTTTCTAAATATATAGGTGTCTTATATTATATTATGTTAATATTATTATATGTATAGGTATAAGTTTAGTTAAAATACTGTTATAAATATTATACTGCTTAGAATATAAGAAAAATTGTAAGTTTACACCAAGAGTAGTTTATATATCAAGTCTGAATAAAGGCTCTTTTTATTTTTTTTGTTTATTTATTTTTATTTTAATAATATGTGTCATTTTTAGGGTTCCTTACCCAAAGGGTGTCAACGGGACCCTATTACTATAAGCCTCCGCTGTCCGTCCGTCTGTCAGCGGGCTGTATCTCGTAAACCGTAATAAGCTCCGTAACCGTAATAAACCGAAAGCTCTTTCGCACGAAAACCAACCTTATTTACTCAACGTTAGGGTAGAAATTTGCAGCGTTGTGAAAAACGTAACAAGATCATTCATAAGTAGATTTTACTCCTCGAATTTTTCTCATACCGGGCGCCTAAAATCGATTCGTAAGGAGTAAACTCCAATAAACTCCAAAAAATAAAATTAAATTAAAAAATAAAGGGGTGCTCATACATGGAAAAAAAGTCGAAATAAAATTTTATTTTTTACCCTGGCATATGGGATGTCTAGAGCTCATTAAGTGGAGTACAAATATATATTTTTAAATTTTTTAGCAATAATAATGAAGAAATGGGGGGCCATCAAATTTGTCGGTTTTAGATCAACTTTGTTAGGGGTCTATCTCTAAAATTAAACTAGATAGGAATTTGAAATTTTGGTATGTTATGTATTATATAGTTGACCGAGCGAAGCGAGGTCTCTGAGTTTACTAGAGCGATTTGCACTTGTCCGTCCGTCCGTTCGTCCGTCTGTCAGAGCCTTATAACTTTTGAATTACTGAACGGAATTACTTCAAATTTAGATATAATATGTAAACCGATGGCCTCCAGCCGAAAATGGCTTAAAAAAATATAAAAATCTTTATTTCAGGGGGGCTCTCATAGAAGCGAATGCGAAGAAATTTTTTTTTATTTGCGATTCATAGGTTTTCTGTGTATCATTTTAAAGACAATTTAGAACAGAGTACAACCGTATTTTTTTTTTAATTTTTTTCCTAAAATTGACGAAATGGGGGGCTTCCAAAGTGGCGATTTAATACGCTCGCTTGAAGACGCTCTCTGGGAAAATTTTCTATATATTTTCAAGTTGTACTTATTTTCTTACTTCACTTGTATCCTGTACTTGAACAACAAATACTAAAATTATATGAATATTATAAAGAAACGAGATTATTTAATTTTTAATGAGCATCAGTAAATTTCACATAGCTTCACAATAATGCTAATAGATGGCGCAGTCATTAACTATTCCATTGAACTAGGAGTTACGACTACGATTTATCCCAAAAACAGTTTTGCGTCGACCATTATTATTTAGGTACATAATTAACATATTATTCAATGAAAATTATTCTTTAGTTAAATATCATTTTGTATATTTTCTATTCGCGTCGATAGATGACGATTTGTACAGATGCCCCTAACCCGTTTTCACTCGTTAGTACCTACATAATAATTCAATGTTTTCACTGACGTTCCCTAACCTTTACGGGCTACCTATGATAAGTTATGTGATGATTACTGTCAACTTCTTTATCACGATCCTGTACGGGACACCTAAAAGGACATTCGGACGGATGTTAGGACTTAGGATTGTGTTTTAGAGCTACCTACGTAAAGAGACTCCTACATAGGGGATGATTTAGGTATGTTTGGTGAAAACGGGCATAATAATAATAATAATGTCAGTCTTGGTCGTCATGTATCGATTGAATGAATAATCATGGGATACCGTTACCGCGAGGTCTCAGTTCGGGGCGAACCACTAGTTTATTTAAATAACAAATACTGAAAACACCGATTTATAATGCGGTTTGTAAGTTGTGACCAAAACAAACGTGAATTTTTTCCCCATATGCCAATTTAGTACTTTCTAAGAACTAAGATATCTAAATATGTATCTAGTTTTAAAAAAATATTTTGGTCATATGTAAAAGAGCGAGGCCCGACTCGTATTTGGCCGATTTTTTTTCACTCTTTTTAATACCACCCACGATACCTATACCTATTTGGGAATTCTCAGCAAAACTTGTACTAATATCGATTTGTTAGATTTGACCTTACTTGTCTCGTAGAGTACGGGTAAATGCTAAATAGGAATTAAGACTTTAGAAAAACCTATATTATCTACTACTAGCTAATGCCCGCTACTTCACCCGCGTGTATTTAGTTTTTAAAATTCCGAGTGAAGTCTTTAATTTTCCGGGATAAACAGTAAGTAGCCTATGACAATCTCCAGGTCCTAAACAATACTCATGCAAAAAAATCAGTCGATCCGTATCTCTGTTACAGCGTGATTGAAGGACAAACCAACAAACAAACACACTTTTGCTTTCATAATATTGGCAGGATTGACATTTATTTAATGATGTAATCATTGTAACCTTTAATATGACATGGAAATCCATTTGATAGTTTTTACTCGTACTTTTAAATTAGCAAAATGACATTCAATCAAGGAAAGATGAATTCGGATTTTACCTAATCTAATGAGTAATTTTTTAGTAATGGTAATTTACCACAATGTAATTTTATACGAAATTGTAGTTGCTATCTAATACGCGATTCTCAAATCCCAACTTTTATGAATGGTAAAAAGTTCCTACTTTAATAACCTACCAAAATACAAAGCTAAATAAAGCCAAATGTAAACCTATTTAAAATTCATGAAAAAAAATCGCAAAACAAAATATCATCGAGCATTTCGCTCTTGAGATTTTCTCGTAAAATGTCGACTGAATTTTATCATTCACTCACAAAAGAACACGTGACATTGAAGACAGCACTTTAAGTAGGTATATTTTATTGTAAGTGTCCTCTTAAGGGCCATTAAATACCTGTATGTTGTGTGAAATAAAAATAAAAATTGAAATAAATAATTAATAGGTATAGGTATACTTTAGCAATTGAAATTTTAATTTTAAAGTAGAACAGCACATTAAAACGTGTGATTGTCTCTCGAGAAAACACAAGGTCTTATTACCGCTAATGGATGGCTTTACCAATAATTATGAGTAACCTGATGTACCGGATAAACTTGACTCCTTCCGAATGAACGTAAACAATGGAAAAGAACACCACATATGTGCGGGCGGTATATATGAAAATCAGAGATTAATTAAGCTATTGCATAACTTATATCGCGGGCTTTGAGCGCGGCGACCGAATCAAGAAATTCCGTAACGAAAATAAACCTAACGCCGTCGTTCAGTAAGCGTTCAACATTTTAGAGGTTCACAAGTAGCTCTGTTCGGCGCAGTGGGCGAGCGGCCGCTTTCTTTATCGTATGGTGTATGATGTCGCAGGTTCGAATCTCACTCGCGAAGTAGAGACAGTGCGCTTTTCTTGTTTGTTTGTTTTTTAATTATTTTTTTGCATAATTTTTATTATGCAAAAAAAAATTGCATAAATAATATTATAATTGCATAGGTTGATAAAAAATGCTATGCAATAGCTTTACCGCGGCAGTCCCCGAGTGCCACACGTATTTTTTTTAAGTTGCAATTAAGGATCAGTACATCAGACCACAGAATCAACGGAACGGAAAGTTTGCGGGGCCCTCGCCCCAATAATTTTCAATCATCATCATTAGCAACCCATCAACGGCTCACTACTGAGCGCAGGTTTCCTCTCAGAGAAGGGTTATAGGCCATAGTCCACCACGCTGGCCCAATGCGAATTGGCGGACTTCACACACCTTCACGAACGTTATGAAGAACTCTCAGATGTGCAGGTTTCCTCACGATGATTTCCTTCACCGTTAAAGCAAGTGATATTTAATTGCTTAAACGCACTTGACTCCGAAAAGTCAGAGATGCTTACCCGGGATCGAACCTGCGACCCCCCGAATAGGAGACCACAGTCCTAACCACTAGGCTATCACTGCTTTATGTTGTTTTTTATTTTCAATAAGGTGCAACAATTTTCAAAAAAAAAACGGGTGGGAATGTAACCAGCAACCTTTCGGTTTTCAGTCCTCACCTTAAACCGTTGCGCTTTAAGGATGATTATACGAGTCTGCCCGCGAAATTCAAATTTAATTTGGTTTTTCGCAATTTGTAAACTAATACGACAAACTAGGCTAATGGCCTTCTAATTGCGCCAGTAGAATTATCATCTTCACAGGTTTACATAAAAATCGTTACTTGAAATGAAAGTGACCAGTTTAAGAAATAAATCAAAATACCGAGTTGGACGTGAGTTACTCACAAATTAGTCGATGCGTAATTGTCGCAATTAGAAGGCCATAAGCCTACTTTGTCGTATTAGTTTACAAATTGCGAAAAACCAAATTAAATTTGAATTTCGCGGGCAGAACTGTGTCTTCCACCTTAAGCTAGCTAGCTATTCGATTCATTTAAGTTTTCCTAATAGTATAAGCACAGAGTAGGTAATAAAGTATAAGAGAGCTCTAATTTTTAAATATTTTCCTAAAACGGCCGGTATCTTTTTTCTATACTTATGTTTACCTATTTTTCCGGGATTTTTAGAGCGATATGCGTGATTTTTTTATTCATTTACTAGCTAATGGGCGCGACTTCGTCCGCGTGGATTTAGTTTTTAAAATCCCGAGGGTACTCTTTAACTTTCCGGGATAAAAAGTAGCCTATGTCACTCTCCAGGTCCTCCACTATACCCATGCAAAAATTGACGTCAATCCGTAGCCCTGTTGCGCCATGATTGCAGGAAAAACCAGCAAACCAACAAACCAACAAACAAACACACTTTCGAATTTATAATATTATTAAGGATTTAACGAGGTATTTAAATAAACAATAATTACATTAATAAAATTCAATTCAAAATCATTTATAAACTCGTGAATGATCGTGAATCTATCACCGGTTCGGAATGATGATTCTGCTGAGGAGAGCCGGGCGCCGCGCAAGAAACTCAGCAGTTGCTCTTTTCAAAACAAAATAATACAATATCATAAAAAATAAAAAAATACGTGTGACACTCAGGGACTGCCGCGGTAAAGCTATTACATAGCATTTTCTAGTCGCACGCACACAAACACCGTGCCGAAGTCTGCCGAACTGAAACGACGGGGTGTTAGGTTTATTTTCGTTACGGAATTTCTTGATTCGGTCACCGCGCTCAAGCCCGCGATAAAAGCTATGCCATAGCTTAACAATTTAGTAAGTTACCCTATCTTGTCGGCAGCTGGGTGAAAGAGTATTATAGCATTTTAGATGCTATTTTTAAAGGCAAACACAAAAACAACCTGCTGAAAAAACACTACCTACTTATCAATGGTAGCGGATTTCAAAGGACAACTTCACAGAATGTAAACTGACAAAACCTTGCGCTTGACATTGCCAACGTATCTATAATTGGGCTGTAAAAGTAATTAGCACGATAGAATAATAGTCCATAGTGCCAAGGTTAAGACGACTGGTTTTTGAAACTTGTTTTTTTTTTTTTGCTCGAGTCATAAAGATAATTTTTTGTGACGACGATCATAATATATCGCTGACATTTCTGCATATTATGGTGTGAATGCCAATTTTTATTGAACCGATTAGGTACATACATAGAGATTATACTATAGGTATATAAACTAAGCACCTATCAAGATGTTACAATAAAATTATTGATGTAAAACATCTGTAGCGGCGCGTCAGACCGACTAGCGACTGTTGGAGTGGAGTGGCGTATGTATGTAGTAGTATGTATGTAATATGTATGCAGTACGAAACAGTGCTGTTTACTACGGTACACGTAATCTGTGTCTTTCTTAAAAGAAATAATTTTAACAATAAAATAAGTCTGATAGCGATAGTTAAGAAAGAGTGTGCATTTATGTGTGTACTAAGCTCGATATTACCTGTACAAAATAATTTCGATGTTTTACATCTGCCAAGCGTTGGCGATGGCTCACAATTTTTGAAGTGAAAACTTCTTCAGGCGCGTTGAGCACTTTTTTGGGTGAGCGAAAATCATGGATTTCGCGTCATCGTCACCGAACGCTTTCCATGAGCTATATGTATACTGTGTATATAATATGTACATAGATATACCTAAGTGCGTTATTAGTGCACAAACTTGTCTTGTATGAGGCACTCAAGTGCTGGTAAAAAAACAGAGTCATCTTTTGTGGCACAGGCACAGGCACAGACACAGGCACAGGCATTATTCCCTAAGCATTCTTTGGGGACTGCCGACTGCCGATAGAAGTGGAAACTAAGTAACTTGTCAATTGTATCGTCGAGCTATTAGATTATTTATTATTTTTGAATTATTTTTGGTTTGTAAAGAAGTGTTAATGACCAATTTAAACTTTAATCCTTGATCATGAACACTTCTTTATAAACCAAAAATAATTCAAAAATAATAATCTAATAGCTCGACGATACAATTCACAAGTTACTTAGTTTTCACTTGTATCGGCAGTCCCTATGACTGCCAAATTTATTTTTTAATGAATAATGAAATATTGGCACAGTTTTATCGACATTTTTACACATGCTATAATTATGAGTTGACAATTTCAAAGAAATCGATGGGGATTCCTATCTTGACGCGATCGGGTCGCAAAAAAATAATAAGGCGATAAAGTGTGCAATTACTCTGAGAATATAATCGCTAATTGCACTCGACGCAACGTTATCAGAATGTGATTTCTCGTTCCACGTAAAGATGTTATTAATTACCCACTTAAAAAGTATCATTGCGTATGATTATACAATGTAAAAACTTCGATAGCTCAATACCAACCAACGCATAAAGCAGTATTATTTCAATTTTGTTTTGATATGTCATACAATGTCAACTTTATAGTAACTAATTACTGTACACTGATATAAAAAAGTCGTGTGGTGTCGTGGGACACCAGATAGGAACGAAGTTATTATTATAAAAATATTAATTTCAAGTTCTATTCGAGGTATAAAGAAAATAATTATTCGGGTATACATTTTTTATCATGATTTTTTATCGATAAAAATCAAAATGAACCCAGAGAAGCCTAAATATCGATTTTATAAAATATTAAAAATAAAATCTATATATATAAAAGAAAGTGGTGTTAGTTACACTATTTATAACTCAAGAACGGATGAACCGATTTGGCTGAAAATTGGTGGAGAGATAGCTTAGAACCAGGAGACGGACATAGGATACTTTTTATCCCGTTCGACCGCGTTTCCGTCAAGTCACTATAAAACGTGGTATAACAAAACACATCTGACATGGAATAACAAAACGCAAAAGACAGTGGAATAAAAAAACGTAAATGACAGCTAAACGTAATTTTGTCTTTGGTTAAGTATGGTAAAAAATTTGACAATTATAAAAATGATAGCTAAACTTAATTGATAATTATCATCACTAATAATTATGTTTTCTCTTTGAATCATCATTAACAATGCCGCGAGCAAGACGATCAAATGTTTCCTGCTACAAAGCTACGGATTGACGTGATTTTTTGGGGTATAGTTGAGAACCTGGAGGGTGACAAAGATTTCCCGCGGGATGATATGAACTAAATCCACGCAGACGAAGTCGCGGGCATCAGCTAGTAATTTTATAAAATAAAAAATGAAAATAAAATTGCGCGCCCCCGGGTGGGCCCTAACCACCAATCTTTCTGTTAACAGCCGCACGCGAGCCAATTGCGCCACGGGAGCGATGCACAACTCGTTGAAATTATTATATAAGATATTTTTAGGCCATCAAAAAATGTATTAAAGTGTCGTTACAACTTTTGGTCTTAATTTTTTCCGTCTAGCCCCCTGTCGCAACGCGCGATAAGGAACTTCGTTCCAATATTATTTACAACCGAAAGTAGACCCCCTGACAGCCGCAACACGCGTAAACGATTTTGATTTATCGGTAAGTGCAACTTCTAGTGATTTCTTATTTTGGCGTGGCCAAAGTGACGAATTGTCTTTTGAAATCTGGTCATAGCGATATCAGACTCGCTTTCCTTTTCTATCTCTAGATGTTGCCGTAAGATCTGTCCCTATTATCGCATTTAGTGTTGCCAATAAATATTATTTCATTAAAAAATCCATTAGTTCCACTTCTGGCCACCGCGCACCGGGCCAGTAAGTTTGTGGGACTGTAAGGTAGTCAGGTTGAGGTTGAAATAACAAAACAAAATAGAAATAATACTTACTTCCTTAGGCATTGGTAGCCAGGGTTCGGACTGAAAACTGAAAAGTCGAAGGTGTTGTTGTGAAATTGTAAATTAAAAAATTTTTTGAACCTGAAATTTTTCAAATTTTTATGTTCTCTTATTAAAATCGGTCCACGCGTTTGGTCTCTAGAATGCCACAAAGGAACAAATAAACATACATACATAGACTGATTAAAACATTACCATGGTGAAAAATGCTATACCCAAAGGTTTTCATAACCTACTACTAAAAAAACCGGCCAAGTGCGTGTCGGGCCACGCGCAGTGTAGGGTTCCGTAGTTGAAAGTCTCAACATACATTTTGAGTTCCATGGTTTAAATACTATAATATACTACAAAATATGCAACTTACACTACGTGTAATATCTAACTTAGGAAAACCGATATAACTCCTTCACTAATGAACCCTACTTAGCCGTGATAGTTTTCCTTTAAAATTCATTATATATACTACTGCTGTGAATTTTTTCTTGTATCGTATATACAACCATTTAGCTGGCAGAGGGGGGGGACACTTGACTCTAATAAAATTTAGCACTTTAAAATATCATATTTCACAAACGGATCCCTGAATTGAAAAATGGTGTTCCCACATCCACAACGTTTTTGAAAGACCTATTCAACGACACCCCACACTATGGGATAGATGAGAAAAAAAAATTCATCCCCACTTTACATGTAGGGGAGGTACCCTAAAAAAAATATTTTTCACAATTTTATTTCACGACTTTGTCGGCGTGATTGATATTTATACCCTTGTCAAATTACAGATTTCTAGTACCAATAGTCTCTGAGCTAAACCGCGGACAGACAGACAGACAGACAGACAGACGGACGGACATGGCGAAACTATAAGGGTTCCTTGTTTACTACGGAACCCTAAAAACTAGCTTTTGTGTGTGTGGAAGTCCTGAAAGGAGACCTATATCCAACTGTGGACGACTTCGTCTGAAAGGAAGAAAAAAAGACGACTAATAACAGATGGAAAGATGATACTTAGACGTAAAAAGACGATAATGTGTTGTAGGATGAAAGGCGGAAATACGACGGTAGGGGGTTTAGCAGGTAAGAGTCTGACACTTTCCATGGATGTCCATGAGTTTTCCCCTACTGTATGAATAAAAAAAACTGTGCATGTCTAGCAGTTGTCAAAAATGTATGGGCTACATAGAAGATAAAAAACCGGCCAAGTGCGTGTCGGGCCACGCGCAGTGTAGGGTTCCGTAGTTGAAAGTCTCAAATATTATTGCTGACCTAGGATAGTTCTTTTATTTTATTTATGAATATTGAATACATTTTGAGTTCCATGGTTTAAATACTATAATATACTACAAAATATGCAACTTACATATTTACTACGTGTAATACCTAACTTAGAAAAAACAGATATAACTCCTTAACTAATGAACCCTACTTAGCCGTGATAGTTTTCCTTTAAAATTCATTATATATACTACTGCTGTGAATTTTTTCTTGTATCCTATATACAACCATTTAGCTGGCAGAGGGGGGGGGAGGACACTTGACTCTAATAAAATTTAGCACTTTAAAATATCATATTTCACAAACGGATCCCTGAATTGAAAAATGATGTTCCCACACCCACAATATTTTTGAAAGACCTATTCAACGACACCCCACACTATGGGATATACGAGAAAAAAAAATTCATCCCCACTTTACATGTAGGGGAGATACCCTAAAAAAAATATTTTTCACAATTTTATTTCAGGACTTTGTCGGCGTGATTGATATTTATACTCTTGTCAAATTACAAATTTCTAGTACCAATAGTCTCTGAGCTAAACCGCGGACAGACAGACAGACAGACGGACATGGCGAAACTATAAGGAACCTTGTTTACTACGGAACCCTAAAAAGAGATACCTTCTTCTGCTTCTTGTAGTGCCGACTCCTATCTGAGATTGGCAACCATTAGGGCTATCTGCACCTTGGAAGCTGCTGCACGGAACAAATGATCCTGAATGAATGATGAAGGTGGTCTTCGGCCAGCTATTTTCCTTGTATATTGAGCTGCAGGAGGTCCTATTTGTTATTCCTGAGGATATGGTCAAAATACTTCAGCTTCCGCACTCTTATGGTCTTAATGGTTTCAAGATCGTTGCCTAGCCTCTGCAGCACAGCTTCGTGTTTTTGACACGCTGAACCCATGAAATTCTCAACATTCTGTAAACCCACATTATAAAAGCTTCGATCTTGTGATAGAAAGAGATACCTACTTTACCTTATTTGTGTACCATCTTAGACTGCATCGTCACTTACCATCAGGTGAGTCAAGGAGTCGCAGTCAAGGACTAGCTTGTCATCGAATAAAAAAAACCTCCCTGACTTCCCAGTGGTTAGCGCTGTGGTCTTAAAATGGGAGGTTCTGAGGTTGATTCTCGGCGAGGACAATGTTGAAATTTATAATTTCTTAAATGTCTCTATTATTTTCCTGGAATAACATTGGGTATTTGACTGATATTTTTTTATTTATTTGAAATAACGTTGTTAAATATTATAACACAATGCCATTTTTCTTCAGAATTATAAGCTATTTTACTGCGACTGCATCTGTCTCTTTCTAAAACGAAATTTTCTACGGAGCGTGTATGGAGCTGCTGACTTGTGACATCACACTTCAGTAGCGCTCTCTCTGTCTAATAGGAAATTTTAAAGTTCTGTAGCTTATTTTTTTGTGGACCGACTGATCTTCAGCGTTTACGAAATATGTTATTCTTAAATGTTACATTTTCGATTATAAATAATGAATATCAACATCAACATTTTGACTACAGTCAAATACCCAATTATTCATTAATTATTGGGTGAAATTGATAGCCTAGTAAATACCCGTCGACACATTTTACTGTAGGTATAACAGATTTCGCAAGTAATAGCCTTAGTTGGAATTGAAGAGTAATTGGCACATCACATTATCTGTGTCATGATGATGAGCTCATCGTTCCTGTGATAAGGTAAACTGGGAAATTACAGAATTTATGTTCAAAAGATGAAAGTTAAGTATAGTATAAGTAAGTAAGTTAAGTATAGTATAAATAAGTACTTAAAGTATAAGTAAGTTTGGCATGCGTAGCAGTGATAGTAGTGGTTAGGATTGTGGTTACTGGTCACCTATGGGGGGTTGCAGGTTCGATCCCGGGCACGCACCTCTAACTTTTTGGAGCTATGTGCGATTTAGCAATTAAATATCACATGGTTCAACGTGACGAAACTTGCACAACTGAGAGCAACTTTTAAATGCAAGCTTTTAGTAGCTACATCATTAGACTCTTGATATCATCTAGGATCAGAGTTCTTGTCATGACGAATCAAACGAGCCCAATCTCGATGGGGTTACATCGTTTTATTACAGAGTTCCAATAGCCATCTTCCGTCTCCATCATCAGATCAGCTTCATGTCACAATAATATTGCATTGTCATCCGATTTACACATACGTGCAAAATTTCATCTCAATCGGAAACCGGGAAGTGGTTCTAATTCATCTTGCAAGATTTGACCCAAACAAACAAATAAATAAACTGGTCAAGCTAAATAAAAGCTTGTTAAAAACAAAAAGAAGCACTATAAACGATGACAGTTCCTCTACTAGCTATTTATTACAAAAATAATATACACCAATATAGAATTTAATAATAAGAATACGAATCATGACCAAAAGGTCATCAAACGTCTGAGAAGCTGTCCTTCTATCTTAACGAATATAAACTCAAAACCGTCAACATACTACTTAATACTCGTATCTATAGTATAAACAATTGTCATATCACACATGCGGTATTACTACGTATAAGATTAAATTATTGAAGCGCCTGTCATGCGACCTCAGTGGTTTGTTTCCTTATGTGCAAAATTCGTACTTCCCTCGGCCTTCCGTGTACTCATCAGCGCTTATGCAAATTAATGCGACACTGTCTTTCAAGGCCTCCAACTTAAAGCATCTTCAGACAGGCCAACTCATTACCAGTGACCACCACAGACAGTGACAGTTACCATCGACGATTCAAAAGCACTTGTAAAAATGTTTATTTGAATAAAAAACATTTCTATTCTATTCTATTCTATTAGCGCAAAGGGCAATTTTTTTTCAAATCCTCAATAACGCAACGGCTAAAGCACAGATTGAAAATCAAAAGGTTCCAACCCCACCCGTTCAAACCTGAGGTGCGATTGTCTAAAGTTATTCCATTGATCGTAATCGTATTTGATGACATTAATGTCTCAATTCCGTGTATGCATTTTTATACGTTTAAGTATGTACGTTACGCTCCATAACGCTCCATGTTAAAATCGGTTGTACTGTATTTGTGACTTTAAATCAGCACAGTCAAGGACTATTTTCCTTTGACGCTAATGTCATCGAATACGAATACGATCAATTAAATAACTTTTAGACAATTGGTACCGTGGAACCTCGTTGTTATCCCATAACGCTCCACCGTGACGGAGTAAATCCTGATGCATACGTACTCCCTCCTAATTAATAACCTATCTTCTAGATTTTCCGGAAACCTGTTCAATGACTAAGGAGTAAGTAGAACTTTAAACTCTTTTTACTTTCTTTATTTTTTAATTGTAAAAGTAGAACCTATGTTAAAAAAAGAATAGGTAGATTCATTAAATGTATAAATACATTATAGGAGGTCAGAGGTTTAAAGCTTTTAAAAATCAACAGGTAATTTAAAATCTATTAGTAAAAATATATTTATTTATTTAGTACCAGTAATATAAAAAACAATGTAAGAAAGATATAAACGACGTGCACAAGGACAGCTTATCTCTAAAGAAGAGATTTCTTCCAGAAGCCCTCGAATGTGAGAAAAGTGAGAACATACAGAGGTAGGTAGGTATTAAAGACTAATCTTTAAAAATTAATAAATGGCTACAGATAATACAATACATATTTTATTAATATACTAATATATAATATACATGATATTATAATAATTAAGTATACAATTTATACTACATATATACTTAATAAATAGTAATAATAATATAATAATAATATAATACTATAATAATAATATACTATATATAATATTATTATATACTATATATTATATACGAAAAAAAAAATTACCGGGCATATTAAAGATGAAATTAGGAGGAAAGATAATGCTGCTTCAGTTTCGACTTAAAAACAGCAACAGATGGTCTGTTGCGGATATTCTCAGGAAGAGAATTCCAGAGGCGCGCTGCAGTTACCGCAAACGATCTTGCGAAGAAAATGGTGTTGCTGTGGGGCACTTTTAGTATTTTCAACTCGACGCAGGATCGGAGTGGTCTGGCTCGCGGAGGAGCATCCAGAAAATACTCACGTAAATATCCTGGTGAAGAAAACTTAAAAATTTTGAATAATAAGGTTAAAATGTGAGCATTCCGGCGAAGTCGAATAGGGAGCCACTTCAGTTGACGACGGAACTCAGATATATGGTCGAATTTGCGCAGTCCGAAAATAAAACGGATGCACAAATTCTGAAGTCGATCTAATTTATCAAGGAGCTCTTCAGTTGCATCTAGATAGCAAACGTCAGCATAGTCAATGAGAGGAAGGAGAAGAGATTGTGCTAGCATTATTTTAGTGCGTAAAGGCAAGAAACTTTGAAGTCTCCGGAGGGAATGTATGGAATAGTGCAAACGTCTACTATATATTGATTTTTAAAAGCTTAATCCTCTTCCTACTCAACGATAGTCAAGTTGGGGCTGATTTGGACAAACTCACCTACCTAAGTAACTACTGTTAAGTTAACTAGTCAGTGCTAACTTAGTTTACTAGGTTGGTATGAAATTTTGTAAAACGTTTTTGTTGTTGAATAAATGAGCCATTTACCTCGCCAACAAAATCCAACAGTTTGACGAGATATAATTTAACACAAAAATTGGGTATAATATGGTGATTGGAGCGAATCAGCTGCCAACATGTTGGCACGTATGTAGATGCTTATTTTCATTTGCTTACGGACAATAAATAATCACAAAGGGCTATGAATACGCCAGAATATGCCTTTTTGTTATGTAAATACACATTCATTCTGTTTAATTTTAAAGGATATATTCAAACAGTCTCGCTTTCTTTGCCAATGTCGTATAGGTAGGTACTGACTTGAAAAGAAAAAATTAAGTGGCACACGGGGACTGCCGCGGTAAAGCTATTGCATAGCTTTTTAATCAACTTATGCAATTATAATATTTATGCAATATTTTTTTTGCATAGTAAAAATTATGCAAAAAAAATAATTAAAAAACAAACAAACAAGAAAAGCACACTGTCACTACTTCGCGAGTGAGATTCGAACCTGCGACATCTTACAACATACGGTAAAGAAAGCGGCCGCTCGCCCACTGCGCCTACCAGAGCTACTTGTGAACCTCTAAAATGTTGAACGCTTACTGAACGACGGTGTTAGGTTTATTTTCGTTACGGAATTTCTTGATTCGGTCGCCGCGCTCAAACTGTTTGTCCTACTTCAATGCCCGCGATAAAAGCTATGCAATAGCTTAAAACTAGTTTTGTGATGCATTGTTAACATTTAAATACATTTTGTGCAGGTTTCCTCACGATGTTTTCCTTCACCATTGAAGCATGTGATATTTAATTTCTTAAACGCACAAAGAAGTGCGTGACCGGGATCGAACCTGCGAACCCCCGAATAGGAGACCACCATTAGGCTATCACTGCTATCTTAGAGTTCTATAAAATGTTCTCAAAGGTGTGTGAAGTCCGCCAATTTGCATTGGGCCAGCGTGGTGGACTATGGCCTATAACCCTTCTCTCAGAGGAGACCTGCGCTCAGTAGTGAGCCGTTGATGGGTTGCTGATGATGATGATGATGACACACATTTTACCAATGCCGTGCTTTTTAACCCCCGACGCAAAAAGAGTGGTGTTATAAGTTTAACGTGTGTATCTGTTTGTCTGTCTGTTCCCTCGTTACAGCCTCCCCAATGGACTGATTTTGATGGGGTTTTTTCTGTTTAAAAGCTAAATATCTGAGTGACCTTGAATGTGACCGTGAATTTTTTTTGGTAAATCGTGTTTTTTGGGAAGTATAAATTAAAAAAAATTGAAAAATAATAATAAATAAAATTCATAGGGGAAAATATAATCGTCTGGACTCGAACCGGGGTCTTCGGGACCGTCCAATTTCCCGAGCTATTGGAAATTTATAGATGATGGCGAAATTGATGATGAAACCTAGCTAGATCGATTTATCGCCCCCGAAACCCCTTGCTTATTAAATTTCATGAAAATCGTTGGAGCCGTTTCCGAGATTCAGATTACATACATACACAAGAATTGCTCGTATATATTATATTTATATATACATACACAAGAATTGCTCGTTTAAAGGCATTAGATGTAACCGAGATGGATCTTAATTCTTAAGTATATTTATGAAGATCTGTTCAGGCGTTTGAAGATTATCAGTTCATTTCCTACTTGATTAAAGGGTCTTATAAGCTTTCACTGGTGCGATTGATTTGAAAGGTGTACTGCTACTTCGGATTATTTCCAAGGCATGGTAACCTTGAGCCGATGTTGCAGCATCAAGTAGTCTGTGGGTACCCAACTTCTCAGCAACTTATTTGTATATCTGCTATAGTTTGGGCACATTAGAATGGTCTCAATGAGTAGGTGTTAGATAGAATATGATGATCGAGGATCGAGGATCGATGAGGAGAAGAGGATCTGATGATGGAGCAGAAAACTGGGTAACAGAATATCAGGTATATCGTACATGGTCCGGCCATAGATTCACATGTCGGGGGTGTTTTAAATTTTTAATTTACACTTGTTTTTACCCGACTACTGCTATGTGAAAAGGTAATGAAAAGAAGTAGTGATCAAGCGTAAATTTAAAATTTAAAACACCCCCGACATGTGAATCTATAGCCTGATTATGTATGATTCTGGTTGCAGCATCCGGTCGAAGTTATCAATTAATTGTCATTTAACGAATAAACTGGCACACGTGCAGCACTTAATCGAGTAATCATACGCCAAAAATGCCTTACATCATTTTGGAAATGAGCTGATACTCTTACACTGCTGCACCGATATTAACCAAACATACCAACACACCAACAACAACACACACAAACACACACACCCACACAGACAGACAGTCAGACATCGACGTCAAACTTATAACACCCCTGTTTTTGCGTCGGGGATTAAAAAACCATAGCCCTTGGTTTTAGCAGTCTATGTATGTATGTGAATATTTACGAATGTTTGTAGCGATAAGCTGCCGTGTGGTGACGGCAGATCAGAATACAGTTGTCACCACCCCTGCTCTTCCCGCGGGTGTCGTACGAGGCGACTAAGGGAATATAGCGGAGAACGGGCAGCAGCGTCCTCTGTGCTACTACTACCATCTACTGCGATCACCAACCCGTCTGCCCCGCGCGGTGATTATGGGCAAACCCTCCCCTTGGGAGAGGCCTTTAGTCCAGCAGTGGACTGTTATAGGCTATTGATGATGTAACGATAAACTACTGAGCCGATATTGATGAGTGAGTTGTCAATCGATTCGTTATTAGGGTCCAGGTGACATAGGCTCCTTTTTATAAATCAATATCACGGATGTTACATGATACATCCAATTTCCCATAGTCGGGTTAAAGTTTTTAAACTGTTATGCTAGCTCTACAAGTTGGCCCGTCGCGATAGCCCACTATAACAGGCCATCGTGTAGAGGGCGTAGGAGTCTAGATATCACCGACAGCCCCCTATGCAGAGCATGCATGGAGGGCGACGAGACACCGGAACACGTACTGCTCAAATGCAGAATTGTATCCGACCAACGACCAAAACATACATTAAAAAATAAATAATCAACAATTTTATCGTCTATGTAACAAGTATTGCAGAGCAGTATCGCTACGATACAGATAAACTGCAAAACTCTATACAAACCAAGTATAGAGTACGTCGTCGCGTCGCACGCGCTGAGTGCCATGACCTCGCTCAATGCTATGATGCGAACACTCTGTTGGCACACATGCAGAGCTTGTTTACATCCACACTAACAAACGTGTAGCTCGACTGAGCGTTGTTGATACAACAGGGTATTTGACTGCTATTTTTTTATACAACGTGTACTGAAAGTCCGAAAAATGACTGCAGGGTACGTGTGTAGCTAATAAAGGATCATCTATAAAAATATTGAAATAAGCACATTTTTTTTACAATACAAACTTAGTCAATTGATTTTAATGGCTTACTTGTGACAACCCTATGATTAACCGTGAATAGGTTACAACGCGCGCGGCGCGCGGTAGTAGGTATACTGACGCGTCATGTTTTCTAGGGTTGTGCTAAGATTTTTATTGGTGAAAACTTTCAGTGTGATTTACTCAAAAACTTTAAGGGCTTCGAGTCCAATGCTTGTGTTGAAGAGTTCTATATGAAAGGTACAAAGGTACTCTGCAGTAGTTTTTCGAACTTTCAGTACACGTTGTATATATAAAATAAAGCTTTTAAATATTATAACACAATGCCATTTTAATTTTTTAAATATCCTAACTAGTCTCGGAAATATAGAGCTTTAAACTTTGCTGTTAGACAGACAGAGTGCTACTAAACTATGATATCACCAAACAGTAGCTCGATACAATCTTCATACAAAACTTCGTTTTAGAAAGAGACAGATATAGTCGCAGTAAAACAGCTTGTAACTTATTTTATTTTTGATTGATTAATTTTCTGTTTTTACGAATGTTATACTTACATGTTACATTTTCGATTTTAATTAATGAATATTATAATCACCATTTTAACAACAGTCAAATACCTACCCAATTAATTATATTGGGTAATTGACTTGACTTTTTAACATTTATTATCAACAAGAAACAAGTTCATCCAAAACAAAATCCATCGAAATTTTGAAGTACCATCCGTTATCGATTTCGTTCATAAAATATGTAGACTATGTCACCCGAACCCTAATAAGTAATAACGAATCGACTGACTCGATTCATCAAATTCGGCTCAGATATTTAGGCGCTATGGTTTAACATACGTAAATAAACACATACATACATACATACGTGTTTTAAGCGCTATGGTGGACATACCTACGTATGTACGTGCATAATATAATCATAACCCTTCCTTTTGACTTTCCCGTAGTCGAGTAAAAAGTAGAATTGAAAGAATTTCAGATTTTCGAATTAAAAAAAAATAAAGTCGATCTGTGAGCGTTGCTGAGAATTTAAAAGACAAAGAAACCATTTCACACTTATAATATTAGCAGAGAGTAATGCTAGTGATATTAGTATCATAATGTAGCCTACTGCCTTTACAAAATGCATCGTCAAGTATCAAAACTCAACAAGCCGCACTATTTCAATAAAATTGGACGTGCACGATTACTCACACATACAAAGGCAATGTTTACAGATAATAAAATATTTGCGAGTGTTCAACTCCTGCGCACTATATCCGCGCTAGTGACTCTGCCCCGGTGTTGTCTGCTTTTTATTATTATTGCACTCTCCTCTGCTAATGCACTTTAACGGAAATGACGGATAAACAGGTCTGTCTTTGGGAATCGTGTTTGTACCTACAATCAGCACATGAGTAAATAGTCGAACAGAGGAAAGATTCTAAGAGGTTGTTTCATTTTGGGCCAGGTACTTGTACGCTATACCAAAAAATAGTATTAAATCATAGAAACTGAAATAAAATATGCTTTTTTGTAGTATTACAGTGAATAAGAGGTAGAGATATAAAATTGATACTTGGGTTCATCTGTAGAATGGCAACTCCCAGAGTGCATCCATCGGCTTTTGTTGTCTATGTTTGTAATGACGTACGTCATCTTAATGTCATTTCAATTGTCAAACGTCAATTGCTGTCAATTGTGGTTATTTTTATGTCAAATGTCATCATGACTCGTGTAAGTACGTGTCATTGTCAAAAAGAACGGCATGTTGTTGCGCTTTTATTTTCCAAAATAATTTTGCATTGTACCTCAGAAAAAGGACCTTTTAATGAGAAATAAAGAAAAAATAATCACTATTTCATGACGCCAAACATTTTGAAAGACTGTACAAAGATCTGGTCCAGGCTTCATATATATTTGAAACAACCCCTTTAGGGCTCTTGTTCACTTCCTCGTGTTCGATTCGTGATCGTGTTCGTGAAGGTGCGATTCGAGGTGGCCGTCATACAAAACTAAATAATAAAATACGAATACGAATCGAATGAGTGCACAAGCGCACGTACATTTTGTATGACGGCCACCTCGAATCGTATTTACACGAATCACGAAAACGAATCGAATTCGAGGAAGTGCAAGCCCTTATACCCATTCGTTTTTTGGTAGGATTATCATAAAAAGGTACTGGATACAGATCTTCTCTCGAATGCTTTTTATTATTATTATTTTTTATTTATTTAAGTGTTAACCTACAATCAGAATAAATTTATAAACACATATCAAAAATTCCGAGTCCCTAAAGAGCTCCATTGTAACATATTGCATATTATTATTATTACTTAGACCCCATAGGGTCTTGGGAAAAAAGTAGATCAACAACTGTAACGCGTTGCTACTAGATGTCGCTAACAGTTGCTCAAACTGATTGAGAAAGTAGATAAATATCACTACTTACGATGGTGTAAAGCTAACACACTCGGGCGCGATTCCCAAGAGATGTGGGTTCGAATCCCGCTGGTCTCGGAATTTTTGATGTGTTTATAAATTTATTCTCTCTAATGCTTCAGGGTTCAGGATAGACCACCACAGTAGCCTACGGATTGAGTTAACATACACCTTTGAGAACATTATTGAAAACACTCAGCCATACTTCGCTACTTACTTTAGCTTCGCTCACTATGTTTTCCTTCACCGTTCAAGACAGCAGTGATAGTGTAGTGGTTGGGACTGTGGTCTCCTATTTCGGGGGTCGCAGGTTTGATCCTGGGTACCTCTGACTTTACGAAGTTATGTGCGTTTCAGAAATTAAATATCACATGCTTTAACGGTGAAGGAAAACATCGTGAGGGACCCTGCACACCTGAGGGTTCTCCATAATGTTCTAGATGGTGTGTGAAGTCCGCCAATTGGTTGGCCAGCGTGGTGGACTATGGCCTATAACCCTTCTCTGAGAGGAGACCTGCGCTCAGTAGTGAGCCGTTGATGGATTGATGATGATGATTTTTTTATCTTTTTTTTAAGGGTTTGGTTACATAAATGAGCATGTCACCCCTGTGAAATTAAAAAAATACAAAGAAGTTATTCTAATTTTACTTACTGTACCTACCTAGTCTACACCTTGAAATTATAATTACTAAGTTTATATAGCATTCTGGCCTAATCACCACCGAGACTATTTAGAAATTCAAATTCAAAACTGTGGAGAATCGGTCACAGGAGCTTCCACTAAAACCACTACCTCAGGAAGGTCATCAAAAAATTAACTCTTATTAATACTATAAAATGATAAAGTGTGTTTGTATATTGGTTTATCCTTCAATCACGCGGCAAAGAAGCAACGTATCGACGTGATTTTTGTATGGGCTTAGTTGAGGACGTGAAGACTGGAGAGTACTCCTTTTCATCCCGGAAAAACAAATGGTTTTAAACTAACTAGTTCTAAATAAATGTGCAAGTAATTGCGCAATCATTTTAGTAGGTACCCTACGAGTGTATTCGACGCAATCAACTGGGTCTATTGCATCGTTATCACTGGCTTCATGTAAATTGAGAAACAAGCCAGTTGTCCCTATCAGCGCAAGCTCACTCGCCCAAGGTCTAGCGATTACAAACACTCGGAAACTACAAAGATAGGGCCAGCCTTCTGGCGTATTAATCATGCACACTTGTGCCCTATTATGCTATTTAGTAATACACTTGAAACAACGCTATTATTATTAGAGCTAGCACATCATTATTCATTTCAGTAATAAGGAACCATTGACGCTACAATGTTTGTTATCTGCTGCTCAAACTGTACCTAACTATGGTAGAATAGAACAGACCATCATATAAATAGATAGTGCCATTGGCGGGAATGGGGCTGCTTTCTGTCTGCTCGATTGAATTGTATGTGAAATTCCTCTCATTGTGGAAATATTCTATTCTATTCTAACAAGTTACATGGGATAAATCGGCTTGGCAATTGGCATCCAGCTGCCCACAAGATAGTGAAAAAAACTTATTACAATATTAATAGCTACATAATAATATTGTAAAATGATTATTTTGAATAGAGCAACTGCTGAGTTTCTTGCCGGCTCTTCTCAGCAGAATCCGCTTTCGAACCGGTGGTAGAATCATGACGTGTCATAAGAGCCACAGGTTGGCCTACGTGAAATAAATAATTTAGATTTTTTTTTAATTTAAAATTTAGAAAATGGAACAGAAAAGTTTTTATTCAAATAAACTTTTAAAAAGTGCTTTAGAACTTTGAAGTTGATCTACCACCAGTTTGGTCTGCCATTCAACCCGAGAAGAACCAACAAGAATCTTAGCGTTTGAAATTAATGATATTATATGCTTTAATGCCCATTTTCCCCAACCATACCTAAATCAACCCCTAAGTATGAGTCTTTTTTCGTAGGATGCCCCTAAATACAATCCCTTACCCAATATCATTTCCAACTTTAGGTGTTCCCTAAAGGTTCGTGAGACAAAATAGATAGAAAGCGTCACCCAACTTAGCTTAGGTAGCCCGTAAAAGTTAGGGAACGTCGGTGAAAACCAGCATTTATAGATTAACGCACATAGCTCCTGAAGACAGAGTTGCGTGCCCTCCGAAAAAGGCAAAGTCTTCCTCAAGGTGCTCAAGGCCATCACGGCTCTCGTTAAATATAAAAAAATACCTACATATTAATAAGTCATTAAACATTAATCCGATTTTAATTAATAACGCGCCTAATTAATCGGTAGGTTCGGCGCAATTTCAATGATAGTACAAAGCTATTTATCATTACATTACCCCTATTTACAATACATAATAATATTTGCAATGTCTCTTCGTTACACAAATTTACAATGATTGCTCATTAGAATATGTATATTACTATATTGTAATGAGTAGTGAATGTAGCTTTTTCGTATTCGTAATTTCGTACTCTTTCAGAATATTGCGCAAACAACTTTTTTTGGCCGGACCGATCTCGCATACCTACTTAAAGTGTACGATAATGGATAAAGTTGTTGTTGGATAATCTTGTGCATTTACATAATTTGCATATAATGTTTTTCTCAAAAAGTAGGAACTTTTCTAAAGAATACAATGCAAACAATCAATATCCACGACGACGGTTTTTTTGATACATTATTGTATTAATAAAAAATTCATTTTTTTTTCGGTTATTTAAATTAACATATACCAAGCATAAGTTAAATCGTATGATTGTTAACTACTAATTTCCATACCGAGTTTTTAGTTCCGCGTGACGAGAATTTTAGTGTTACCGGCTCCCGTACCATAATATTATATTAATTACATATTATTTCAATATTGTTTTGAGATGTCATACAATGATAATACAAATACAAGTGATTACTTTAAGTTTAACATTGTATGACATGTCAAAACAATTAGTACAAGATCCCGAAGAGAGGTCATCCTTCACCCATCTGTTTGACATAAGCCTACTTTGTCGTATTAGTTTACAAATTGCGAAAAACCAAATTAAATTTGAATTTCGCGGGCAGACCCAAACTTAAAGCGTTGGTGGTAGGCTCCCTGTAGGTACTCAATACCTACATCAATCAAAACAAGGAAATAAAATATAATTTAACTTTACAACGATAAATAAATCCGTATTGTGGTCTTCTTTACATAAACTCTCAGTTACTTGCAAAACTTTAATTACGAATTCAATACACAAGTCGTAAATATCTTTTATTCATATTTGAGTTTGTGGTTTCCATGTTGCCATAGTATAATCTATACCGGCATACTCATAATATAAAATAACGTATTGTAACAATACTTTGTAACCACAAGTATTGCTCAGCATAATGTAATTAAAATACATGGAAACGGAAATATTAAGAGGAGTGTCTAGTTGAAAATTTTCATACAAAAAGCGATAACGTTTTGCTACCCGTAAATGTTGTCCAATGTTCATAATTTTTTGAAATGTTGCAGATACAATGAAAAACTATGCCCATACGTTTTAATTTTAAAGAAATATTGCTTATGTTAAAAGTTATTAGTGACTAAATATCCATATTTTTGACTAAAAAACTTCCTCGACTAATTTTATTTTTTTAAATTTAACTGAACTGAAATACTAAAAAAATGAAACGTACGAGCCTAGATTAAGGTGTACTGAATCTAATGAGACCAAAATTGACTAATTTTGTAAACGTTTAGGGGGGTAAAAACGTTATGACCCGAAACAATATTTCAAGAATAAAATTTAGGCAAATAACTCCTGAACTTGCAACTCTCTCTATCACACGATGCGGGTCGGGCAGCGAAGCGTTGTGAAACAGATAGCATTTTGGAAAATACCTACTCGCGTCGCGTTTCGTCGCTAGACACTACTCAAGCGGTGTCACCGTCAAACACTCGAGCGCACAAACGAGTTTCAATCGTAAATATTAGCTTTTTGTTTTGCCCTCCATTTCGTCCGCGTTGAATCAGAGGTGTGTGTGTAAAGTTCATTGATCGTAATCGTATTCGATGACATTAGCGTCAAAGTAAAATAAACCATAACAACATTGAAGAAGGGCTCAATTTCGTGTATGCATCCTTATACGTTTAGGTATGTACGATACGCTCCATGTTAAAATCGGTTCTACTGAATTTGTGACTTCTCAATCAATAATCAATACTATCAAGGATTATTTTACCTTGACGCTAATGACATCGAATACGAATACGATCAATGGAATAACATTAATTGATACCCTGGTTTTTAAAAATCCCGCAGGAAAGCCATTTTTGCGGGATAACAGACAATGCCTATGTCACTCTCCAGGGCCTCACCTAATCCCATGCAAAAAATCACGTCGATCCGTAGCTCTGTAAGGACAAACCAACAAACAAACACACTTTCACATTTATAATATTAGGAAGGATAGCAAGGAAGTAAGGATAGCACGTCACGCCCATTATCATTAGCAACCCATCATCGGCTCACTACTGAGCGCAGGTCTCCTCTCAGAGAAGGGTTATAGGCCATAGTCCACCACGCTGACCCAATGCGAATTAGCGGACTTCACACACCTTCAAGAACATTATGAAGAACTCTCAGGTGTGCAGGTTTCCTCACGATGTTTTCCTTCATCGCTGAATCAAGTGATATTTAATTGCTTAAACGCACTTGACTCCGAAAAGTCAGAGGTGCGTACCCGGCATCGAACCTGCGACCCCCCAAACAGCAGACCACAGTCCTAACCACTAGGCTATCACTGCTTCGCCCATTTCTTCAACAACTTTCATACTTTACCTGCATGACTGAGAACTCGGCCTTTTGGTTATGTGATACAATATTCAAGATTACGTTTAAAATTCTATATAAGCGAAGAAGCCAGAAAATGCTAGTAAATTAATAAGTATGTCGTCGTGAGCTAAATCTTGGAATAGCTAATTATATTTAGAAGCTATGTAGCAAAGTATTTATGCACGGACTACAAGAAAAAATGATGGCTGGAGCACTCAATCACGAGCATATTATAGCTTTTGCAACCCCAATAATTTAGTAATCGATTGTACAAACTTGAGATATTAAGACGAAAACAGTTTTTAATACTTTGTGATTGTGAGGTGGATAATAAAAAGAATATCCGGCTCAGTTTGTTCTAGGCTCTTCTGAAGCTGGGGTGTGCTAGAAACCGTAATAAGTATAATATTTAGTTTTAATTTTCTTAGTTATTATTATCGCCAGTTCCTTGCTTGCATAGTCTCATATTCTTCGTCTTCTTCTTCATCAACCGATAGACGTCCATTGCTGGACAAAGGTCTCTTGCATGGACTTCCACAGGTCTCGGTCTTGCGCCGCCAGGATCCAGCAGCTCCCTACGACTCGTTAAGTCTCATATTATTGTTAGTTAAATAAGTCCAAGCCTCAATAACCCAACAGATAAAGGTGCGGACCCGGCGGACTAAAAATTGAAAGGTCTACGGTTCAATCTCCACTCGTTGCACTATTTTCATAATATCCACTCCTAACACAAGCTTTCCGCTTATTTGGAGGGGAGAGGAGAATAATAATATGAGTGAAGTACAGCTTGTTTAAGATTCTTTAAAAATAAAAATTGTTACCAATAAAAATACGTATCTATTAAGCTATTGCATAGATTTTATCGCGGGCTTTGAACTAGGACAAACAGTTTGATCGCGGCGACCGAATCAAGAAATTCCGTAACGATAATAAACCTAACACCGTCGTTTAGTAAGCGTTCAACATTTTACAGGTTTACAAGTAGCTCTGTTTAGCGCAGTGGGCGAGCGGCCGCTTTCTTTACCGTATGGTGTATGATGTCGCAGGTTCGAATCTCACTCGCGAAGTAGTGACAGTGCGCTTTTCTTGTTTGTTTGTTTTTTAATTATTTTTTGCATAATTTTTGCAAAAAAATATTGCATAAATATTATAATTGCATAAGTTGATGAAAAATGCTATGCAATAGCTTTACCTCGGCAGTCCCCGAGTGCCACTTAATTTTTTTTTGTTCTGGACGTTGGCTTCTTCGACAATTTTCACTGGCCGTTCGTTTGTCGTCTATATTTTTCTCTAGTCTGTATATTTTCAATGGACTGCGGAAGACAGTTATGGCGGAATACCAGGCGTTTATGGCTGGGAGGCTGGTTAAGGCAATTTTGTCACGGCGTTTATAGCTGTTTAGCCTTATTAACGCTGCCACGTGGCGTATTAATGGATAATTATATTTGAGACTTAGTTGTACGTATACAAGCTTAAAGTAATTAGCACAAAGCTTATTAGGCACAAATATTTTATACAAGTACAGGTCAGCAAAAGGCGGCTTATAGCTGAGTGTAAATAGGTGTTCTTCAGTTTCCGACCTCTTGTCCTGAAGGCATTGGGTGAAGGCAAAATAATATCATCAGATTACCAATCAGCAAACGATGCATTTTAAAGGGGAGCTTTCAGACTGAGATAGAATTAATTAACTTACTTATTTTAAAGTTTAATAATAAAAAAATTAAAAAAAATTTTAAGGTACATCTTGAAAACTGGAGTGGTGATAGAGTCTTAACTAGTCATAAGAACCATGAAATAAATAATTTTGAATTTTAGATACCTAATACGCTTAGAATCCTTTGTTATAAAATAAATTACAAAATGGCGATTAAGTATTTTACTTTTTTATTTAATTATAATATGGTGAAGATATAATTAAACAAAAAGTTAAATACTTAATTGTCTTATAAACTTACGCTTAGTACTTATAATCTAATTGCAAATCAATTAATTATTTTTAAAAGAGTAAAAAATAAATGGATCGACGTGATTTTTTGCATGGGTATAGTTGAGGACCTGGAGAGTGACATAGGCTACTTTTTATCCCGGAAAATCAAAGAGTTCTCGAGGGATTTTAAAAACTATATCCAGGTGGACGAAGTCGCGGGCATCAGCTATTATATTATTATAATTTACTAGCTATTGCTGGTTGTCACGCAATCCTTTAGGAACCATTTGTTTTTTTAACCTCCGACAAAGATCTGTGCATCTGATGTCTCTCTGTCTATCTGTGTATTATCTGTTTATCTGTGTGTCTGGCTGTTTCCTCATAGCGCCCCAACGATTTTGATACGGTTTTTTCTATTTAAAAGCTGATGTGATCGAGACGGATCAGCTATAAAACTCATGGAGATTTGTTCAGACCTTTGAAGATCATCAGCTCATTTCTTACTACATTAAAGGGTCTTACAAACTTTCACGGGTGCGATTGATTTGAAATTTGGTTTACCTATTGTTACCTACTTCTGATTATTTCCAAGACATGGTTACCATAAGCTGATGCTCCAGTATCAAGTAGTCTGCGGGATCCCAACTCCTCAGCAACTTACAGCAGATATAGTGTATTTGGGCTTATTAGAATGGTTTCAATGAGTAGGTGTTAGATAAGCGGAAATAACCGGAATCCAAAAAAGCGGAAATCATTGAGAAACGAGGAGGAGGATCTAATGATGGAGCACCAAATACCTTGGGCGTTCTGACAGTTTTTGTATTGACAATACTGTCAAAATATCTTTATGCTCGGGTATGACTTATTTGACGTTGGTAAAATCGGGCCTAAATTATTGATTAAAAACAAACTATTTTCAGCTTTCCCATAAACAAAAACTAACGTTGTATATTTTCACTTGTATTATGAGAATAATCCAGCTTATTTAGCCAATATAACGTGATTTATGTGAAAAGCAATAAGAATCTGTGAATCCCGCGGCGGCGTCTTTTCATCGCATCTCAAGAATGCCCGGGACGCGGGATGCTGGATGCCGGGACGGATTACAAATTTATGTCGCCTTTTGAGAACGCACAGTGGAGCACAAATACTTTCAATGTGGACAAAACACACTAATATTTTTTTTTAAAAATATTTGGGTACAACAAACCTTTTATTAATTAATCTTAATACGCACGCATGCAAACACATATTCATACACGCACATAAAAAAATAATCATTGACTATAATATTATGTGCAGTGATAGCCTAGTGGTTAAGATTGTGGTCTCCTATTCGGGGGGGTCACAGGTTCGATCCCGGGTACGCACCTCTGACTTTTCGGAGTCAAGTGCGTTTAAGCAATTAAATATCACTTGCTTCAACGGTGAAGGAAAACATCGTGGGGAAACCTGCACATCTGAGAGTTCTTCATAATGTTATCGAAGGTGTGTGAAGTCCGCCAATTCGCATTGAGCCAGCGTGGTGGACTATGGCCTATAACCCTTCTCTGAGAGGAGACCTCGCTCAGTAGTAAGCCGTTGATGGGTTGCTAATGATGATGATGATAATATTATGTTGTAAATTAATATAATATTAGTAAATTAATATAATATTATGCACGTAAACGTTCAAACGTTCATGCACAACGAAAGAAGAAGAGCGACTTTCCTGAGATGCAGGTTTTCTTAACTTATTTCAGGTTACCCGATACTGTTGTATCGGGTAACCTGAAATAAGTTAAAAAAACCCATACTTTGACAATATTTTATTTCATTTCAAACTATGTACCTAAGTGCTTTTGATATCTAAGCAGTTTAGGTCTGTCCCTGTTGATAAAAGCTGATTTATTTGTCGATAACATTATGTATTGGCCCTAGCAATGCAATAACTGTTTCCATTCGTATCCGTTTTTGGTTTTGAATGATGAGTATGAGTAAGTAAACGAATAATGGAACAATAAGCGCACTTTCAAAATCAAAAGCCATACACGCCTCTGCCACTCATTACAGTGTTGTGATGGGGGATTTCAATGCAAGGCTGGGCAAACGATGCGGTGCAGAGACGAGAGTGGGGCATTTTGGGTATGGGCGAAGGAACCAAAGGGGCCAAATGTTGGCCGACTTCATGGAGAAGGAGGGCCTCTTTATGATGAACTCCTTCTTCAGGAAGCGGCCACACAGAAAATGGACATGGTTGAGTCCCGATGGTTCCACGAGAAATGAGATCGACTTCATTATGTCGACCAAGCGGCATATATTCAATGATGTCTCTGTGATCAATAGGGTGAAAACCGGTAGCGATCACCGGATGGTAAGAGGCACGTTGAATATTAATGTAAAGCTGGAAAGGGCCAGACTGGTGAAGTCCACTCTCCGACCTTCTCGTGCTCATATCCAAAATCCCGAAAACTTCCAACTCGAACTGCAGAACCGATTCGAGTGCCTAGCAGACTGCGTTTCTGTGGACGATCTAAACAACAGGTTCGTGGAAACTGTCCATACTGTGGGGTCTAAATTCTTTAAGACCCATCGCAGGAAAAGAACCGAAAAGTTCTCTGACCATACTCTCAAGCTAATGAAGGAGAGACAAGAGATGAGGCTGCAGTCATCGGCAGACGCGGCTGCCTACCGGCGGATTAATAGGCAGATCTCTAAGGCACAAACTCGCGACCTCCGTGTCTTTAATACCAAGTGTATTAAAGATATCATTGAGCGGAACAAAGGCTCAAAAGTGTTCGCGAGAGATCTGTCTATCGGACAGAGCCAGCTGACGCGGCTGAAAACTGATGACGGCCGTCTCGTCTCTTCTCGATCTGAGGTCTTGGGAGAGGTTGAGAAGTTCTATGGACAGTTATATACCACGACACAAAAACCTGTTGAAGATTTGGCGAAAGATCCCAGAGCCAAACTGACCCGACACTATACCGAAGATATCCCGGACGTCTGCCTATACGAGATTAGAATGGCTCTCAAACAGCTCAAGGACAACAAGGCGCCAGGTGATGACGGAATCACTGCGGAACTCCTGAAAGCGGGTGGAAAACCGGTACTTAAGATCTTTCAGCGATTGTTCAATTCCGTCATCCACGAGGGCACAACGCCGGAAGCATGGCACAGGAGCGTGGTGGTTTTGTTCTTCAAAAAGGGTGATAATACCTTGTTGAAGAATTATAGACCCATCTCGTTGTTGAGTCATGTTTATAAGTTGTTCTCGAGAGTCATTACGAATCGTCTCGCTCGTAGGTTCGACGACTTCCAGCCTCCCGAACAAGCCGGATTCCGAAGAGGCTTTGGTACCATAGATCACATTCATACGCTGCGGCAGGTTATACAAAAGACAGAAGAGTATAACCGGCCACTTTGCTTAGCGTTTGTGGACTATGAGAAAGCCTTCGATTCGGTGGAAACTTGAGCTGTGTTGAGGTCGCTGCAGAGATGTCGGATTGACTACCGGTATATCCAAGTGTTGAAGTGCTTGTATGAAAACGCCACAATGTCAGTACGTATACAGGACCAGACTACGAGGCCAATCCACTTGCAGCGTGGAGTGCGACAGGGAGACGTTATCTCCCCGAAGCTCTTTACCGCTGCGTTGGAGGACGTCTTTAAGCTTCTGGATTGGAACGGGCTTGGCATCAACATAAACGGCGAGTACATCACTCACCTGCGATTTGCCGATGACATAGTAGTCATGGCAGAGACTCTGAGAGACCTCAATACAATGCTCAACGATCTCAGCAGGGTTTCTCAACAGGTGGGCCTGAAAATGAACATGAGCAAGACAAAAATCATGTCCAATGCTCATGCACCGCTCCACCCAGTAATTGTTGAGAACTCTGCACTCGAAATTGTCGACGAGTATATTTACCTGGGACACACAGTCCAGCTAGGTAGGTCCAATTTCGAGAAAGAGATCAACCGCCGAATCCAACTCGGCTGGGCAGCGTTCGGGAAGCTCCGAGATGTCTTCTCGTCCAAAATTCCTCAGTGCCTGAAGACTAAAGTCTTCGAACAGTGCGTGTTGCCAGTGATGACTTACGGATCCGAGACATGGTGGCTAACTAAGGGCCTCATAAGTAGGCTCAGGACCGCTCAGCGGGCGATGGAGAGAGCTATGCTCGGAGTGTCCCTGCGGGATCGAATCAGAAATGATGAGATCCGTAGGAGAACCAGAGTCACCGACATAGCTAAGCGAGTCGCGATACTGAAGTGGAAATGGGCGGGGCACATAGTTCGAAGAGCTGATGGTCGTTGGGGTCCCAAGGTGCTGGAGTGGCGACCCCGCACCGGGAAGCGCAGTGTTGGCAGACCCCCCACCAGGTGGACCGACGACATCAAACGAGTCGCAGGGAGCCGCTGGATTCAGGCGGCGCAAGACCGAGGCCTGTGGAAGTCCATGCAGAAGACCTTTGTCCAGCAGTGGACGTCTATCGGTTGATAAAGAAGAAGAAGAAGAAGCGCACTTTTGCGTAATGAAGAAACCAAAATGTTTTTGATAATTTTGTCCAAAAAGTACCTAAAAGACACCACTGTTCACCCTAAAGCTGTCATGTTAGGTTGCAGACATGACAATTGCACCACTGTGCACTCTAATTGCAAATATTGTTATTAGAAAACCTGGAAGTACACTTTTGTCTGTTAGTATGTGATAATCCTTACTAAAGTATTGTTGATGCAATGGTGTATTAATTTGTTAGTTTGTCCTTCAATCACGCAGCAACGTAGTTGAAGACTTTGAGAGTAACATAGGGCACCTTATATGATGGAAAAACATAGTACAATATTTGAATCAAAATAGTCACCTCTATCGATAAGAAACAAGCATTCGCCCGCAACTCTGTTTTTTCCGGTATAAAAGCCAATTATAATCCTACATTCTTATTTATATGCATGCTAAAAATACGTCCATCCGTTATATGATTGTAAGGTAAACCAAACTTACCAAAAAGCAAACACACTTTAGCATTTATAATATTAGATAAAGATATCTAAGTTAAACTTAAACTTATAACTCGAAGTCGAAGCATTGTCAATTTTCCATGCATTGCATCATTATCAACTTTTATTCTAAGAAAGTTAACGTCTAAATTTTCCTGTTCAATTTTAACTGAAAAAAAAAAACTTGGGAAGCCCAGTAGTTTGATGATTCATATTGTGTACATGTAATGAGTAAGTATATACCCAATTTTGTAATAATTATAAAATGCACTATCATGCTAAATTACCAACTTAACTTAGGTACCTAGTAAACACACGAATTAATTTGAAATTAATTCATTTCGCGTTTATAACTCGTGGACATGATGTCCGCGACTTCGTCCGCGTGGATTAAGTTTATGTTAATTCCCGTAGGAGCTCCTTAATTTACCGGGATAAAATGTAGCCTATGTGTTAATCCTGGGTATGAGCTATCTCCGTTCCAAATTACAGACAAATCGATTCATTCGCTTTGGCGTGAAAGAGTAGCAAACGTCATCCATTCATACATCCTCACAAACTTTCACATTTATAATATTAGTAGGATACTCCTAGAGACTTCATAGTTTAATATAGTTTTAAATATGTAGTAGAAAAGAGCAACAGATATAAGTTTCTTTCCGGTTCTTTTAAGCAGAACTAATCTCCTTTCCAAACCTTTAAAATAATGGTCTAAGCTTGTGGAGTATGGCATTATAACCCTTCTCTGAGAGGAGACCTGCGCACAGTAGTGAGCCGATGACGAAATGGTGATGATTATGAGGATGATGATGATGACATGACTGTCGTGTAATTAACATATTTTAATTGAAATAACAAATATTGATAATTAAGATAAATAAAAACTATTCTATCTTTTAAGTTGGACCAAATTACAGATTGTTACGAAGTTTGATCCTAACCACTAGGCTATCACAAGCAGTGATAGCCTAGTGGTTAGGACTGTGGTCTCCTATTCGGGGGGTCGCAGGTTCGATCCCCGGGTACGCCTCTGACTTTTCGGAGTCAAGTGCGTTTAAGCAATTAAATATCACTTGCTTCAACGGTGAAGGTAAACATCGTGAGGAAACCTGCACACCTGAGAGTTCTTCATAATGTTCTCGAAAGTGTGTGTAGTCCGCCAATTCGCATTGGGCCAGCGTGGTGGACTATGGTCTATAACCCTTCTCTGACAGGAGACCTGCGCTCAGTAGTGAGCCGTTAATGGGAGTTTGATCAAAATCGGTTCAGTAGTTTTCTAGGTTATCCCGAACATACATCGTGACACGAAATTTATATATATATTATATAGGTAAAACCAATGTAAAAATGAAAATACACACATCAAAAGTGTCTAGGGATCAAGCATTTTTATGCGGATTTCTTGAGATTGAGATGTGGCTTTGTAATAAATTTATGATTTTATAAATTTATATGGATCCTTTTTGGTGCATTTCATAATTTGAATCAGGAACTGTCAATCAAATTCGAGTAAAAGATGAAAATCAGCTGTCAATATTTTCCCTATAAAAACATACAACGCATTGAAGACATTATTAGTGCTACTGTTTCCCTACTACTGATTAAAACCAACGTTATTATGGAGCGGCGACGTCATTTAAGCAGGGAAGAAATGCTCAGAGCCGTGGGAATGATAGAAGCTGGTTCCCGGCAACGTACTGTGGCTTTAGCTCTGAATACAAGTCAGAGTGTTATCAGTCGACTTTGGACACGTTACCGAAGCACTGGTACCGTGGCTGAGCGCCATGGAGGACGGTATCGCTGCACCACACGGAGACAAGACCGATACATTCAAATCTTAACTCGAAGAGCTCCAACAATAACCGCCATGATGTTAGCCGTGAGGCTTCATCACTCTTCAGGGAACTTAATTAGCGACCAAACAGTCAGAAACCGCTTGCATGAAGTGAACCTTCATTCCCGAAGACCGCTACGGGTACCACCTATAGCAATCCACAATCGTAGGATTCGATATCAATGGGCTCTTGAACACAGAAATTGGGCAGAAGAACAATGGCGTTTCGTGTGCTTTTCTGATGAGTCTCGTTTTGGTATGAGACCGGATACAAGACGTATACGACACTGGAGAACCCCTGGACGCCAACAGCGATTAAAATCCTGCCAGGAAGTCCATCCTTATAGTGGTGGAACCATCATGGTATGGGCGGGTATTTGGATCGGCGGAAGAACTGAGTTGATTTGGATCAGAGGCAACCTCAACGCTCAAATTTATGCTGAGACGATTGTATCAGACGTCATCGTTCCTCTACAAGTGCAAATCGGTCCCTTATTTCAGTTAATGCATGATAATGCACGACCGCACACCGCAAGAGTTGTAAGACAGACTCTCGCCGCAGCTAACATCAATGTCCTGCCCTGGCCTGCTCAGTCGCCAGACTTGAACCCGATTGAGCATGCATGGGATACGCTACAGAGAAGAGCTCTGCCGAATATGGAGGGTATCCAGTGGCAAGAAGACCTTTTTTTGTTGTTGCAACGAACATGGGCGGCCATTCCACAGCGTGATTTGGATGAACTCATTTTGAGTATGCCAAACCGATGTTCTTGTGTTGTTAGTGTTCGCGGTAGAAACACGGATTATTAATTGTTTAAGTTACCCAATAAAATTTTAAAGAAAACTGTTATTTCAGTCTTTTTTTCGAACTTTAATGTTAGTGGTTCAAATGTCAAAAATCCCTTTATTAGGAAAATGGCAAATTTCTTTATTAATGCAAAGGTTACTTGGTTTATCGTTACTGTGACAAACGAAAACACTTTATTTGATGAATCCTTAAAGAAAATTTTAATTAATATCAATCAGGAGAAAAGTTATTGCAAAAATATATGTTGATCCCTAGACACTTTTGATGTGTGTATATGCCACTTGCCACTTCGTCACTCTGTTGCCATATTGACAGTACTCAACTAGTCTGTGTTTCTCTACCTCTTCTCTGATACATAATCATTAGTCTGTGACCTCTTCCTTCGACGTCTCAATACAAGAACATGCTAGCTATACTGCAACCACGGTATAACGCAACAGTATGTAGAATAGAATAGAATAGAATCGAAATGTTTTTTATTAAAATTTACAAGTGATTTTGAATCGTCGATGAGTCTACCACTGGTTCGGAATGCCGTTCCTGCCGAGAAGAACCAGCAAGAAACTCGGCAGTTGCTCTTTTCAAACAAGTTTACAATATAGTAGATATTATGCTATGCATACATACAGTGTTTCCACAATGAGGAAAAAGAGAATTTACAGGTTATATCATTACCTACTGTCTCATGAATCGCTGGAACGAATTATATCCACGCTTTTTTTATCATTTATATAGTCTTCAATTGTATAATATGCTTTTTTCATGAGATTAGTTTTAACTGATTTCTTAAACTTGTGTAAAGGCAAGTCTAGTAAAGACTGTGGAATTTTATTATAGAACGTAATAATGATTTTATTATAGAATCGTATGTAACAGTAGTATTTATGTAGGAAGCCCTGCTCGCTCAGTCATAATGTAATGGATTCACAGATAGGTGATGGGATGTACTGCGCTTGTAGGAAGTGGAGGCGGGCGCGCAAGCGGCACTAATACTTCCCATGGCTTGTGAAGTTGTGAACTGCACGTGCGTGTATTATGCATGTTGCTGCTACATTTTTACATTTTAAACAGGTGTATTCGTCATTTCATTGCCAGCGGTTTTGCTTATTTGTTTGGCAATCATGCAGGCGTCATTGAATCCTTATGGCCTGTTTCACCACTTGCTGATTAAGAACTGATAGCCTATCTACAACTTATCAGACGGATAGCGTAAGAATTTCTGTTTCATAAATCAATCTGGCAGTTAAACTTAAAAATATATCACACTGATTTATGTAGCAGATATTTTATCTGTTAGACAGTGGTTAAACAGGAAGTCTTCTTTAAATATATAAAACGAAAAGGTGACTCACTGACTGATCTATCAACGCACAGCTCAAACCACTGGACGGATCGGGCTAAAATTTAGCATGCAAATATACTCGTATTATGACATAATAGGCATCCGCTAAGAAAGGATTTTTGAAAATGCAACCCCAAGAGGGTAAAATAGAGGATTGAAAAATCTAACTTAACGTGAGCAAAGCCGCGGGCAAAAGCTAGTAAGTAATATTATAAATGAGGAAGTGGGTTTGTTTGTTCTTCAATCGGAAAAGACCTAGACCTTTCGACTCTTCCGAAAAGGAGGCCGGAATTTTGAATGAAAAATTCTCAAAAGGCATTGTTTTAATTCTGAAAGGAGGGCGAAAATTTTAAGAATTATAACAGGAACCAATGCCCAATATTACTTTATAAGAAACTGTTATTGACATATTTTATGTATGATTAGCCGATTTTGTCAGAGACTTCGTCCGCCTGAATTTAGGTTTTTTAATATCCCGCAGAAATCTGTTCTTTTTTCGGGATGAAAGTTAGCCTATGTCACTCTATAAGTCCTCAAAAAGTGTAAAGTACCAACAAACAATCACACTTTCTCATATTTTATGAGTAGGTATATAATAAGGATGCTCAGCTGTATAGCTTTATAAGTTTCTAAATAAAACGATATTGACAGACAGACGGACGAACACTGTAAATTCTCTCTAATACTGTAAATTTTTCTTTCTTGTGTTTGCGCAAGGAACACTAATGTCCAAAATCGAGATAAAAACCAGGAGCTTGTTAAAGTGACAATTTATCGCGTAACCAGAAAGGTCGTCAAATTTCCTTGTCTCCGAATTTATAATAACCCAAATTATTTTACCTTCCGTAATTTAACGGTAACAACAGTCTTCGCCCGGAATCGTCACCGGTCTCTTTGTCAAGCGTTTTATCGTCGAAAATGCGCGTTTAAAATGACAGCTCATTTAAATTTTTATCTCAAGCTGATGGCACCATAAATTCAGTTTTGTGTGACGACGTGTTATTGTTATGTCTCTATTTTTACTTGGGTACGAAAGGGTGATGAGTTTTAGTGTTCCTTAACTAATAAATGCGAGCGATGATAGACCTAATGATAATAAATAAATAAGCCTTTTATCACTGAAAAAGAAGAATAATACACATTCTTATTTTATCCTCATCGTTTACATAAAATAAGTTTAAGAATATAATGGAGGAATGATAAAAGCAATTAATTGCTTTAATGTTGAAGGAATACAACGTGAGTAGGTACAGTGTTTTGCATCTAAAATATAACGACTATAACGACTATATACGATACATAAGAAATATTTAATGAGTTATAGAAAATTGTGTAGGTAGGTACTGTTAATCTAAATTTCTAAATCTAAATACATATATAAAAGGAAAATGTGACTGACTGGCTGACTGACTGATCTATCAATGCACAGCTCAAACCACTGGACGGATCGAGCTGAAATTTGGCATACATACATACATGAAGCTTTTTAAGAGCATCATTACGGAACCCTATCGTAAATGACATGTACTTGACATTTTTTTATTCGTGACACTTTATGACGTATTAATATGATGTAGGTAGGTGTCGATCCCACTGCCAACGGTCTTGGAAAATTCATTGAAAATAACTTCTCCTTTTTATCAATAATAACTAGTGGTTCGCCCCGAACTGAGACCTCGCGGTAACGGTTTCCCATAATTGACGATCAAAATTGACATTATTATTATGCCCGTTTTCACCAACCATACCTAAATCATCCCATTTGTAGAAGTCTCTTTACATAGGTAGCCCCTAAATACAATTCTAACATCCCAATGTCATTTTCACCTTTAGTTGTCCCGTAGAGGTTCGTAATAACAAAGTTGACAGAAAGTGTCAACTAACTTAACATAGGTAGCCCGTAAAGGTTAGGGAACTGTTATAGTGAAATCCTCAAGGCCTCAATCAAACTTAGGTATAGTTTTTTGGAACATTCAAATTAAATTACTTGTACACAGCGTCAACTATTGACACGATCAGAAATATGTAAAAACAAACTGCAACGTGAAGTTTTATTGATGTTTGCTAAATGACTAAATAATAATCTTAATTGAATAATAGGTATGTTACATAAAGCTGCATTTGCTATATGAGATGAGAGCGCCATCTATTGACATCATTGTGAAGTTCTGTTGTTGCTGCTCATTAAAAGTTAAATAATTTAGTTTCCTTATTACATTTATCTAATTTTAGTATTTGTTGTTCAAGTACATGATATTACGCTAAAATTGTAAAACTTTCAAGCCCCAGCTTTCAATGGTTATTCCGTTCTGAGGTCAAATATAATCTCCACTTTGAAAGCCCCCCATTTCGTCAATTTTAGGAAAAAAATTTAAAAAAAATACTTTTGTACTCTGTTCCAAATTATCTTTAAAATGAGGTACTGTAAACCTATGAAACGCAAATTTTTTTTTTTTTCTTCGCATTCGCTTCTATGAGAGCCCCCCTGAAATAAAGATTTTTATAACTTTTTAAGCCATTTTCGGCTGGAGGCCATCGGTTTACATATTATATCTAAAATTGAAGTAATTTCGTTCAGTAATTCAGAAGTTATAAGGCTCTGACAGACGGACGGACGGACGGACGGACGGACGGACAAGTGCAAATTCACTCAAGTAGACTCAAAGACCTTCGCTTCGCTCGGTCGAAAAGTACGTCATAACTGATTTTTTGACGATTTTTAATATATTTTACTTGCCAAAATTCCTATCAAAATGAGATTTCGACTCACATAGTTTGTGTTAATTTTTTTTCTTAGTTTCAGTTTAGGTAAAGATTTTTGGTGACATTAATTTCGTTAAATTAGCAATTATTTTAAGGTTTAAAAAGATTTTTTTTTCAAGATTTTTTGCAAATCGAGTCCACCCACCTGTTTTAAAAGTCCGCCGAGGATGTGAAACCGCAACGGAAATTCCACGCCGTGCCGCGAATGCGCGGAAGGAAGGACCGTGGGAAGCGTATTGTGTGCCACTGGGCTATAGTGGTCCCATGAATAAAGATGTTACACCTTCGCACAGGAAAAAATGCAAGAAATAAAAAATTAAGTGGCACTCGGGGACTGCCGCGGTAAAGCTATTGCATAGCATTTTTTATCAACTTATGCAATTATAATATTTATACAATATTTTTTTTGCATGATAAAAATTATGCAAAAAAAAAACAAACAAACAAGAAAAGCGCACTGTCACTACTTCGCGAGTGAGATTCAAACCTGCGACATCATACACCATACGGTAAAAAAAGCGGCCGCTCACCCACTGCGCCAAACAGAGCTACTTGTGAACCTCTAAAATGTTGAACGCTTACTGAACGACGGTGTTAGGTTTATTTTCGTTACGGAATTTCTTGATTCGGTCGCCGCGCTCAAACTGTTTGTCCTAGTTCAAAGCCCGCGATAAAAGCTATGCAATAGCTTAAAATTCAAAATGCAAAATTATTTATTTCACGTAGGCCAACCTGCGGCTCTTATGACTCGTCATGACTCTACCACCGACCGGTTCGGAATGCGGATTCTGCTGAGAAGAGCCGGCAAGAAACTCAGCAGTTGCTCTTTTCAAAATAAATAATCATTTTACAATATTATTATGTAGTTATTTACATTGTAATAGTACATTGTTCAACGAGGGGTGAAAGTGACCGATTACATACGAGGGTGTCATTTAATACACCCGAGTAAGGAATCGCACTTTCTCCCGAGTGATACATAGTGCTTTATACTACACCTACGAGGAAAATAACAGACATTTTTTAATTAAAGTTTATATTGAAATTCGTACAATCATTAAAACTGAAGGTGATGTTTTTGTTCGACAAAGTAATGGTTTTAGACGTCTGAGACAAAACAGCTGACGAGATAAATGCCTGTGCTGGTGGCACAGCGCTTGTGGAAGGCTGTGGTTCCAAAGGGTCAACTGCTTGTCTAGTTGCCACTGGTGACGATGCCGGCTTCGTAGATGGATGAGTAGATGAATGTTAGTTAAGAGAGAACAACATTTTCAGAAAAAGACGGTGCATTTTTCTCGTTTTTCCATTGTATAAAATCTTCGTAAGCTTTATTGTATCTATTTTTGGATTTTTCGGGCAAAAGATTTGCAATCGCTGCTTCAGCAAATAATTTTTTATGCTGGCGGCGTCATCAAAATAACTTCACTGTCACTACTAGGTAATTTTATAAATTCAATATTATGATAAAACAAAGGAAAGAATTTTTTTAATTTTTTTAAATGCAAAGAAAATGCAAGCGGCCAGCAACAATTTGTTTTTTTGACAATAATTTTTTGGTACACAAACACAAAGAAAATAGCGCTAACAATTTTGTAGGTTGTTGTTGTTTTTCATTAGCCCTCTTGAGGACAGGCAAAGATCCATGACCTATTCAGCCTAATAGAATCTGTAACCGCGTATTCCTACTTATAAAACAAACTCGTCTTTATGATATTCTTCTATATTTAATTATATTAATTAAAAATTGAAATGAAAATGAAATAAATACACTAATATACAAAATAAATAACATAAGGGTACAACAACAACATAAGGGTACAAGGGTGGCGGCTATAAAACTATTAGAAGCGATACCAGCACATACCAGGCAACCATGTTGTAGAGGATAATATTATGATGATATGATATTTATTTATTATTTTATTATTTATCATTTAGTTCCTATTTTTTATATTTTTAGTTCGTTATTTAATTTATTAGGTACTTACTATGAAAATAATGAGTCTTATTTTTTGAAACAGATTTCTATTTTTTTTTATCATTTTTTAAGTATTGGTATTACTGAACTGATTTTATCAAAAATTAAAAAAAAAACCACGTGTGTAATGGATTTTCATACAACTTTTCAGCCCGCTAAAGCACGTAAGTAATGAAATTTCATACATTTTTTCAGCCCGCAGATTTGTCTCCACGTAAAGACGTATTTTCTTTCTCGCTCTTTTCCGATATGACGCAAATCAGAAGGTACTTTCCGAGCAGGTGTAGTATAAAATATTTTTATACTATCCTGTGGGCAGCTGGATGCCAAGCCGATTTATCCCATGCAACTTGATAGAATATTTACACAATGAAGGGAAGTTCCAGAAATGCGCACTGCAATTCAATAAATGTTAAGACAGGCAAACAGAAAGCAGCCCCATTCCCGCCGGTGGCACGCGTTCACGAGGATGACGCATGATCCAGCCGTTGCTTCGTTCAACCATATTTCGCAGATAGATAACTCCAAGAAGTCACTACAAGATGTCACTACTTGCCTCTAACTGTACGCGTTGATTAGCAAATAGCAGTTTTGTAAACCGAAATATACTACAAAATATGCAACTTACACTACATACCTAACCTAGAAAAAACAGATATAACTCCTTAACTTATGAACCCTATACTTAGCCGTGATAGTTTTCCTATAAAATTCTTTGTATATTATACTACTGCTGTGAATTTTTTCATGTATGCTATAAACAACCATGTAGCTGGCAGAGGGGGGGGGGGGGGACACTCTAATAAAATTTAGCAATTTTAAATATCACAAACGGATCCCTGAATCCCTGTTCCCACACCCACAATATTTTTAAAAGACCTATTCAATGACACCCCACACTATGGGGTAGACGAGAAAAAAATTCATCCCCACTTTACATGAAGGGGAAGTATCCTAAAAAAAAATATTTTTCACAATTGTTATTTGACCACTTTGTTGACGATTACAGATTTCTAGTACCAATAGTCTCTGAGCTAAACCGCGGACGGACGGACGGACAGACGGACGGACATGGCGAAACTATAAGGGTTCCTTTTTTACTAAGGATCTAAAAAGGATCCTTTTTAAATAACCACCTGATTCCTGAAGACCGAAACCTTCCAACTGTAGGTACAGTAAAAATTGACGAGATCCGTAGAAAAATTAACTAGGGGAAGATGATAATTACCTCGGTTCACTTTGTCAGATTGACGAAGTATGTAAATAAATTAAAGATAAGTAGCTACCACCAAAATTTTGTCGTGTCCCAAAGTTTCCATTGCCAGCAAACCGAATGATAATTTCGTGGACTCAACCGCAGGCGACACAAAGCGAGTGAAGTTGGCGTGATTTCGCGGGAATTGGGTACACGCCAGTACTATGTCACTCAACCCTACGAATGAGCATTTTAAGTGCAAGAAGGGCGGGTATTATTAAACATTAAAGTGATTTGATTTGATTACCTTACTAATTTTATTTAATGCTAAGTGTGTTTATTTGTTTGTCCCTCAATCTCACAACAACGGAGTGACGGATTGACGTGATTTTTACATGGGTATAATTGAGGACTTGCAGGGTGACAAAGGCCTATATATCCTTCTTTCTACTAATGTTATAAATGCGAAAGTTTGTGAGGATGTATGGATGTTTGGATCGAAGTTTGAACCTATAACTCCACAACGAATGAACCTAGGATTATCATTTAGGCTTTTATTTAAAAATCTTTAATCCACGCGGACGATGTCGCTGGCATCGTCTAGTATATATATATATATATATATATATATATATATATATATATATATATATATATATATGTTACCGGCTAAACTCGATTTCAGGACAAACTAGTAGTTTTGCCTAGGCCAAACTAGTTCTTTCTATACGCGATAGGATTCCAAGTAGTAAATATTATTCGTCTCCAAGGACGAATGTCTACACCAGCAACTTGTTTGAAAACCTTTTATTATTATTTTAATTCAAAGATCATATGCAGTAAATGATCACCGAATCTTGCCTAACAAGTATTACTTTTGCCAAAATCTAAAATTAGGTTAGTGCGGCCGGGCACTTAGGTTCTATTTGGTCCTATATATACCTAAGCTAAGTATCAAAAAGAAAAAAAAATCGTGTGATTAAAATTAGAATTATAATGTTACCTGCCAAACCCGAATCCTATCGCGTATAGGAAGAACTAGTTTAGCCCAGGCAAAACTAGTTTGTCCTGAAATCGGGTTTGGCCGGTAGCATAATATATACTTTTATCCCGAAAAAATAGAGGGTTCCTACGGGATTGTAGAAAGGTTAGCCAAAGAACCACTGGCTTTACTTTTTATAGGCACGGTGATTTTCCAATTAACGGCTGCTAGATTTTCTTGACAGAAAACCTAATAACTTTTTCGCCTGTGGACTTCATGATCCACAGTGAAAGAAGCTTGCCAAAACGCCAGCGAGGGAGTTGAAAACGATAAAATAACAACGTAAAATATAGTACAAAATGTGTTTCATTTTCATGCACCAGAAACTGTTTTCCAGAAAATGCACCAGGCGAAAATTATCGAACACAAAAGCAAAACGTGTGTGAATTTACGATGCGCTCGCACGTGGCTCTGAGCGGGGCCGCTTGTCGTTTTGTCGTTTTCGGCTTAGCATTTGTTTTGTACTCTCGAAATAATCTAAACGATCGGTGAAACGCGGTGACTCGGTATTGCCAATTTTGCATTTCTTGGTAAAATTGTTGAGACGCTCTTGCACTTATAGGTCATTATTCATCATCATTAACAACCCATCAACGGCTCACTACTGAGCGAAGTCTCGTCTCAGAGAAGGGTTATAGGCCATAGTCCACCACGCTGGCCCAATGCGAATTGGCGGACTTCGCACACCTTCAAGAACATTATGAAGAACTCTTAGGTGTGCAGGTTTCCTCACTATGTTTTCCTTCACCGTGGAAGCCAGTGATATTTAATTGCTTGACTTGGACTTGACTTCGAAAAGTCAGAGGTACGTGCGTAACCGGGATCGAACCTGCGACCCACCGAATAGGAGACCACAGTCCTAACCACTAGGCTATCACTGCTTCTAACTTAGACTTTATATTTATAGGTACAGATACTTAAATGAAGATTTATTTTTAACCGACTTCAAAAAAGGAGGAGGTTATCAATTCGTCGGATTTTTTTAATGTATGTTCGAAGACGCCTGAACTGATTTGGAGAATTCTTTTTTGTTTGACAGGGTATACTCCCCAGGTGGTCCCATATAAATTTTATCGAAATCGGTTGAGCGGTTTTTAAAATATCAACAATAAATTATATACTTTGTATATTGGCGCGGGAGTTTGAAGTAGGTTTTTTAAAAAGATGTTTTTATATTAAATTATTAAGATTATATTAATTGAAGCTGATGCCTGCGCTGTCGTCCGCGTTTAGGTTCGTAGTTTTTAAAATCACGAGGGAATTCTTAAATTTTCCATTAAATAAAATTTAGCATTTTAAAATATCATATTTCACAAACGGATCCCTGAATCGGAAAATGGTGTTCCCACATCCATAATATTTTTGAAAGACCTATTCAACGACACCCCACACTATGGGATATACGAGAAAAAAAAATTCATCCCCACTTTACATGTAGGGGAGGTACCCTAACAAAAATATTTTTCACAATTTTATTTCACCACTTTGTCGGCATGATTAATATTTATAGCCTTGTCAAATTACAGATTTCTAGTACCAATAGTCTCTGAGCTAAACCGCGGACGGACAGACGAACGGACATGGCGAAACTATAAGAGTTCCTTGTTTACTACGGAACCCTAAAATCTGACTTCAAAATTACTTAAAATTACCAAATGAGTATGATATGCTCCGTTTGCTTCCGTCCGTTGTTACATTGTTCCATGATTGAAGGACAAACCAACCCGTAAGTTACGGACGTTAGTACGTAAAGGTAAGTAACATTTAGGCCTATACCACTTTATATTTCACCTTACTTTCGAGGAGCTGTAAGAAATTTTTTAATTCAAAGATAAGCTTCATCGTTGTCCACTGCATTTAATATTGTGCTTGATGCTGCTTTTGGACAAAAATAAATGAAATAAAATAAATATAAATCAGAGAGCTCGATACTGAAAAGTATCAGATTGGGGAACATTTGTTATCCGTAAACTAAACTTCATAAACTAAATAAAGGGAGGACGAGACAAGATATATTTGACAGGTCGCGTGTAAACTCGACTCGAGCACATAATACATGTCACGCGTCACGAAAAACGCTCCTTTCGGGATTTTTACGTGACACTATGTCACTTGCCAAATTTTCTCTAAATGCCTGTTACTTTGTTGTATTCAAAGATGTTTGTAAGCGACTTGTTAGGCGATAATGATTTGGATGGTGAGGATTTTTTAATGCATACTCTAAACATGGTACGTGTTATTCGATGCATTCGATAAAAGGTTATTCTAGGAGTTATTTGGAACATAATATTATTTTATTGGTTTAATGAACCAGGGGCGGAAGGATCTGGGAATCGCACGCCTTATTATTCCAAAACTCCTAACATATTTTATGAATACACTAGCTGATGCCCGCGAATTCGTCCTCGTGAATTTAGTTTTTAAAATCCCTTGGGAACGCTTGATATTCCGGGATAAAAAGTAGCCCATGTCACTCTCCAGGTCCTCAACTATGTCCATGCAAAAAATCATTTCAATCCGGTAGCTCTATTACAGCATGATTTTTGGCGATGCTGCTTAGACGCTGCCCTATAATAGAAACGGCTTAAACCATAAAGATAGTATTCCTTACTACACACTAAAATATTATATTATGCGGGCTACTAATTTCCCAGGAAACCCATGATTTTTTATCAGGTATTTCTTATTCGGTTATTTTTAAATCTCTCAAGTAATTTTATTTCTATTAGTGTATTCATATACACTAGCGGCACGCTATGATGGCCGGTTTGACGTTTGTCCGCTCATGAAGTTCCGTATTAATTGATAACGACTTTGAAGGAAATAATTGTATTACTTTATTGACGATAGTGATGTGCAGAGATTCATAAATTTTATCGAATGTAGTTTTAGGTTTAGGACTCAAAATTTATTTATTAAATTGATTTCTAAAATGTATACAAGTGTAGAAAAATCAGTTTGCACCATTTAAGGGGTGAATGTACTTGTGAATATGAACAATTTTCACTATGTGGACAAACCTCTGAAATCGCAAAAAAATATCAGCTGTTTCATACAAAAGGTAAAATTTTTATTTTTATATGATATATACCACAACTCGGCATTTGGTTTTCTAAATTGAAAATTTTTAAAAATGGAATCTAATACGATCGTCACATAGGATCGCTGGCTAGCACAACTACTACCTCCGGCAAACTCGCGTCAATGCTCAATGCAAAACAAAGCAGTTTCGAATTGACGTTGCTTCGAAAAGTATAAACTGTCAGTGCAATGCGATTGTGATATAGTTTTGACCTGGCTTTGGATTTCAAATATTGATACTGCATTACTGTTGACCCTTGCTCGTTAATTTGGACTCTGTTCAAGCCCTTTGTTGTGGATTTCGTCGATATGACCGAACGTACGCAGAGAACTGTTCTAAATAGTCAGACACGTGAGTTCGTAATACGCCTTCGTAACTATTTCGATCGTGAAGCTCAAAATGGAGGGCCAATTTTACCTATAACGTCAGTGGTTGAACGCGTAGCTGATGCGCTTAATATTGGACAACGAACTGTTAGACGGATAACTAAAAAAAAATATGGCGAGACTGGCACAGAAGAAAATAAACTTCACACACCAAAAAAGAGAAAACGAGCAAAACCAGTCGTAGGCATCGATAGCTTTGATGCCGATGCTATCCGAAGACATGTTTACGGCTACTATTTACAGAAGGAGTATCCAACAAGAAAAAAGTTGGTGCATTCACTGAAGGAAGCTGGATTATTCTTCGGTGGGGAAAGTTCTTTAACGAAGATTTTGAAGACCATTGGATTTCGATACAAAAAATGTAACAAACGCAAAATATTGATGGAAAGATTTGATATAGCGATGGCAAGGTATACTTTTTTACGGCAAGTGAAAGAAATCAAAAATTGGCAAAATGTTGTGTTCTTGGATGAAACATGGCTTAATGCTAACCATACTGTAGGCCGTTCTTGGAACGATGACACAGCAGCATCTAATTCCAAAGTTCCTGTAGGAAAAGGATCGCGACTTATAATTTGTCACGCCGGAACCATCAACGGGTTTGTCGAAGGTTCTCTCATGGCTTTTGCGTCAAAAACCACTGGAGACTATCATGAAGACATGAATGGAGAAAAGTTTACTGAATGGTTTACCTCAATGTTGTGTAGCCTCCCTGAACCATCTATTATAATTATGGACAACGCCCCATACCACTCGATGCAAATTGACAAGCCACCTGCCCAATCCCAAAAGAAAGCTGATATCGTCGCATGGCTTCGTAAAAATGGCGTAGATGCAAACATGAATATGTTAAAAGCGGAATTAGTACGTCTTTTAAAAGAAAACAAACCAACCAAGATCCGATACGTCATTGACGAAATAGCATTAGAACATGGGCACAGAGTTATACGGTTACCGCCTTACCATTGTGAGTATAATGCGATTGAGTTGGTGTGGGCTCAAATTAAGGGATATGCTGCAAGACACAATACAGAACCCCCATTTACCACAAAAAAAATGCTAAAATTATTAGAAGAAGCTTGTGAACATGTGACTAAAGGAGACTGGGAAAAGGTTGTGAATAGAACTGTTAAATTAATAAGGGAAGATTATGAAAGAGATGTGAAAATAGATAATATTATAGAAAACGAACATATAATTATTAATGTAGGTGATGATAGCAGTGACGACAGTGAAAATAGTAGTATGGACGAATCTGATTAATTATGGCCTTTTGTGGCACCTTTTTTGGTATCTTTTGTATTCATATGTTTCTTGTGTGCATATAAAGTATGTATATTCATTTTCATTCAAATATTCAGTTCGTTCAAATAAATTAAATAAACATATACATTTTTGTTTTATTAAACCTATTTAATCAGGTACAAAAACAAAACTTAATTGTTTTTTGTTCGAGGATAAATTGACATTCCACATCACTATTGTAATGTGTCAAACCGGCCATCATAACGTGCCGCTGGTTTAATAACCAATTAATAATGAAACATGAACAATCTACTTAAATAAATAAATAAAAAAAAACGTGTCGAATTGAGAACCTCCTCTTTTTGTGTTTTTTGAAGTCGGTTAAAAACTAAATAAAATCTAAAATCCCATCGAAGTCACCGCAGTGTGGCAGTAGTTATTAAGTACCCAAGATGGTGGCAGCATCACCCCTTTAAAATATGGCGAAACTAAAAGAAATACAATGTAAGGATTTTGTTTTTTTTGACGTGATAACGTCTTATAAATCGATAACACCGGCTGCACGCACGAAAAAGTGCCACGTTCCGGCTTCGTGCAAGCGAGAGCGCGGATCAAGCGATAGAGAGGCACGATCGGCCCAAGCGTGGGCTTATGGTACCTTTAATCATTATGACGTTATCACGTAAAACTATCGTCCGTAAACCAACTTTACAGACAACCAATTTCTTTTTATAATAATCCAAACTTAATATTTGACAATATTTTAAAATTAATCATCTGTTCATGACGCTTAATGATTTTAATTTAAGTATTTAATAGCTGGGTGACTGGGTGAGTGGTTATTTTTTGTTTTTTTGGTAAATCGTGTTTTTTGGAAATTAAATAATAAATAAAAAAATTATAATAAAATTCATAGGGTAAAATATAATCGTCTTGGACTCGAACCGGGGTCTTCTGGTTTCGGGACCGCCCGACTTACCGTCGAGCTATCGGGAATTTATAGATGATGGCGAAAACCTTCGTATTCTAATGATATTGTAAGGGGTTTTTTATTGCCTAAAAACACGGTAGGTAAAAGGTATTAGATTTATCCTTGCTAGAGTCCGGCACCTGGCTTGCTATTTACCAATCTCTATTGAGCGCATGTCAATCGGTCGAGTTGTCGAAACAAAAAGAAACTCGCTCGGCCCGGTCAAACACCGGTAGCAGTTCTAGGAAGCTGAGCGAGTCCACACGCGATGATACATTAAGTCCTTGCGCCTAATCAAATGTAACAACAACATTAACGAGGCCCCATTCGAGCTGCTTCACTACGGCACTACAATCAATTTATAAACAGTTCAGCGACCTCCAACACCTATTGCGCGAGTGCAGATTAACTTGAATTATGTTAGAGCGGCCGCAAACGCACCGGCATTGGCTTAGACTCAGTGGCGTAACTACAGGGTGGTATTTCGACAAAATGCCACCGGCCCTAGCCAGAAGGGGCCCTCAGCCCAAGTGGGCCGTGAGCTCAGGAGGATCCTTACATTTATTACCAAATATATAGCTTGGATTTAGTTTTTAAAATCCCTGGGGAACTCTTTGATTTTCCGGGCTAAAAACGTAGCGTATGTCACTCTCCAGGTTCTCAACTATACCCATGCAAAAAATCACGTCAATCCGGAGCCCTGTTGCGGCGTGATTGAAGGAAAAACCAACAAACCAACAAACAAACACGTTATTTAAACACGAAGTAAGTATTACAACATTTAGTAAAAATTGGTTTAATCTTTAATTAAATTAAGTCACCTACGTGCCCCGAATATAATCAAAAGGTACGTCGAGTATTAAAAGGTTTATTCTGTTTGGTAGATTATTGCAAAGGAATATTATTACTTTTTTAAATAGTGATTTAAAATAAAGAAAAACATTGGTTGAGCTTCTTTTTAGGGTGGGAGAGGGCCCCTTCCGATTCATTTGCCACGGGCCTCGAACGGTATAGTTCTGCCACTGACTTTGCAACCTAATGAATGGTCTAAGCCAGTCTAAAGCCATTGCATATTTCTTAAAAATTAAACATACAATTAGATTAAATTAAGTATAGACACCTAGGTAGGTACATAAATTTTATACGGCCTCTCCAAAATGACCTATCTCAAGCTCGCCTCATTCAATCTGGTCCATGTTTTCTGAGAAAATGGTTATTTCTTATTTTTTTCTTCTTTACTTTATTTCTAAATTCAAAAAATAATCATTTTTTTCGCTAACTTTTACGTTACTAAAACTGCACTTAAGCTTAAGCACTTTAAGATGAGATGTAATATATGTGTTATTTAAAAGCACTAAATAGTGAAAAATTACATTTTCAGAATTTTCAAAAGTTTATTTTAGGCTTAAAAATTCACAAATGTTTTTTTTCAATAGCTTTAAGGATGCCTGTTCACTGAAGCGGGTGGGAGAGAAGATGTGTTCAGTGGAACAATGACAAAAAATCGGCCAAGTGCGAGTCGGGCCTCGCTCTTTTAGGGTTCCGTTAAAAAAAATTAAATTAAAACATTTCCATGTACCCATGGAAATATTTTAATTTAATTTTTTTAATTTAATTTAATTTTTATTATTTTTTGTTATAGCGGCAATAGAAATACATAATATGTGAAAATTTCATCTGTCTAACTATTACGGTTTACGAGATACAGCCCGCTGACAGACAGACGGACGGACAGCGTAGGCTTAGTAATAGGGTCCCGTTGGTACCCTTTGGGTACGGAACCCTAAAAACGAGAGATGACGTGTAAAAATGATTGAGATTTGCGTCAACGATCAATTTTATTTTTTTTTTATTTAAAATGTTACTAGATCAATAATCTAAATTAGTCTAGGCAATGAAGCTAGTGGACCCCAACAGCAATTCTTCAGGCGATGAAACTTTACAGAATGATAAAGTATCAGTAGTTAAACGTATTTTATAAATATCCAAAAAAAAATTTGAACGGAAGTTAGGTATTTTTACCTAAACTCTTTTATGCTTAATATCTCAGTTCGACAAAATGCTCGGTCAAAACTTTCTTCACCTGAAACATTCATGTAAAGTCTAGAAACAAAATATAAAATATCCAAAATATACTCCTAGTTGAAACCACCAAATTTTGAAAAATAAGTTTTTTTAATGTAACTTGCAGCGAAAAATTGCTCTGTGAATTTTTTTCACTGGAATGTCCTTTTATAGCCGTTTTGTACCTACAACTTGAAAATCCAAACAATATACCAAGAGACTATATTTTTTTCAAAAACTACCCTTTTACTCACAGTGCAAAATTTCTCCATCCATTTTTTTAATTGATATGATTACAATTATTTTTTTTGTATCAAGTATCAAAATATCCAAAAAAATAATCAAGCGCATTAAAAACTATAAAAATTTTAGAAAGAAATATTTTATATTTAATCCATCAAGGGAAGCAGGAGCGTGGTGAGTTGACGTAATGGTCCGGGAGCCAGTGACAGATTTTCATGACCAAGTCCCTCCCAATTAAAACTTCGTGAAATGCATTAGGGATTTATATTATGAATATTCGCGACCGTCAGCTGCGACTCCGTGGGTGGGGCGGGCAGTGGCAGCCTCCAACGCATGGAGAAAAAAAAAGTTTTTTAGTCATTTCCTCCCATTTGAAAATTTGTCAGATATATAGAAAAGAAATAAAGTCAGCTGACCATAACATGGTCCACCATGTTATGGTCAGCTGACTTTAATTTTCCTTCAAAATATTAGGTAATAATCTGTCAAATTTTCAAATGGGAGGAAATGACTAAAAAACTTTTTTTTCTCCATGCGTTGGAGGCTGCCACTGCCCGCCCCACCCACAGAGTCGCAGCTGACGGTCGCGAATATTCATAATATAAATCCCTAATGCGTTTCACGAAGTTTCGCTCGAGAGGAAATAATTGACCGAATTTGTACCTGGCTCCCGGACTATAACGAGACTTCATCTATTCAGTGACGAGACTGACATTAGTATCTGCCTTTTGTGACGCGAGCCAGTACTCGATAATCGAATGTGTCGTTGAGTCGACAGTTCAATTTTCAATCAAAAACTTTTGGCAACTACAGTGACTGTGTCGGTCAAATGGTGTTGAACCATATTGTCATGGTATTAAAGCGAAAAATCGCACACAGATCTAAAACTAGTTTAAATGCTGAGACAAAAACTGCTTTAAGAGTGTATAATAATATGCAATTTTGTATTTTAAGTAACTTGTAATTAGGTAAAAAATAGTACGTCGTCAAAAGTACGTCGCGCGTCTATCACTCTATTTCTCACTCACGAGAAAACGATAATTTGCCATCCCGCTCGAAAAGGGGCACGAAATCCATATCATAGCGACATTACTGCACAATTTTAAGGGCGCTAATGCAAATCCGTTAAACTATTGGAGTTTTCGGATCATTTTGTAACTAATTCGAACAAAATACAATGGAACTAAAAACTACTACACACAGAGATTGGTCCTTTATCTCCAATTTTTGGTTTTGGTTTGGTGAAAAATCTTTCTTTTTAGTACTATAAAAATGATTTTTCGTCACCTCTTCACACCGAAAATTGATGATTTAGGAGCGAGTTTAGTTAGGTTTAGGTATACATTTTTTCTGCATAACATACCAATTTTGAAAAGAGCTGACTTTCTTGCCGGCTCTTCTCAGCAGAATCTACTTTCCGAACCAGTGGTAGAATCACGACGTGTCATAAGAGCCACAGGTTGGCCTACGTGAAATAAATTTGAATTTGAAAGAAATGGATATTATTATTTTATAAGTTGTTATGGCTATTTTTAACTGACTCAAAAAAAAAGGGAGCAGGTTATCAATTCGAAGTTTTTTTTTGTGCCGATGTTACTCCATAACAAGGAGTGAGCAGGAGCGTGATGACGTCACAAGACCCGACTTTGCTCACGGCGACGTGAGCCTGTAGATAGTCCATAGAGCCTTTTTAACATACATACTTAACAATATCGCGCCATAAAAGGTAAAAAAAATTTATACTTTGTTTATAATAATTATTTTACTTTACAACATTACTTGGATTTTTCAGTTTTTGTTCAAGTATAAAAAATTATTATAAAAAAAACATAAATATTTTTTTAACTTTTATGGCGCGATCTTGTTAAATATTTATGTAAAAAAGGCTCTACGAAGCTAAAATTTTTTACGACAATTATTTGAACATTTTTTTCACTTACAATTAAGACGGAAGTTCGAGAAAATTTTGTTAGTTAACAATTGTTTAACTTGTTGAAAAATTAACTTTAAGTAAAATTTCCAACGAGAATAAATTATTTATAGTGTTCAAAACACACCATAATTTTTTCAAATTTTTAAAAAAATATTCAATACCTTAAATAAATTAATTAATGTGCCGTACTCGCTTTTGACGCCGCGCGCGCAACCTAAAAATGTCGCGCGCAGACCTATTTTCAGCGTTAAATTAAAATTATAAATAATGGAGATAGAGTTCCGTGAGTTCGGAGTTTTTTATTGAAAATTTCCTCTTCTTTTAGAATCTTTTTTTGAAATTTCTTAAATATTAATAGTTTATGAAATATTGGCAAAAAACGAAATGCCATTTTTTTTCATCTTTAATTGTTTATAACTTTTGCAATTTTTTATGTGCTAATACACGCTTTTGGAACATTTTTCTAGGCATCATTCCGGATCCAATGAGCTATCGCACATAATTTTAAGACCAGTATCTCTATTTTGTACCATTTTGAACTTGTCAACTAGACTATTAGAGCCACTTTATGAGCAAGTGTGTTAAAAAAAGTTTTTAGTTTCTATACATTATGTTGACATTGGGCGTGTTTTTATGCTCGCCCGACTTCAGAATGAGGCATTAGAATTGAAAAGTTGGATCCAGAAATTATTGGGGAACCATCTCGAGAATTTTTTCTAGCAAGTGAAATAAAAATTATCCAAATCGGTTCAGAAATCTCGAAGAAACCGTTGTACATACAACACACGGTGTTTTAGGATCCCTAAAAAGTGTCATGCTCTTTTTATATTTTATTGTATTGTATTCATTCATAATACACGAATTTATCTATCTTATCTATATAAATAAAAATGAATGTTGGTAAGCGCATAACTCAAGAATGGATGGACCAATTCGGTTAATTTATTTTTTTGTATGTTCCTTAAGTTCCACGGAAGGTTTTAATACAAAAAAAAAACAAAAAACTAAATTCACGCGGACGAAGTCGCGGGCATCAGCTAGTATATAAATAAAAATGAATGTTCGTAAGCGTATAACTCAAAAATGGATGGATCAATTCGGTTAATTTATTTTTTTGTATGTTCCTTAAGTTCCACGGAAGGTTTTAATACAAAAAAAAACAAAAAACTAAATTCACGCGGACGAAGTCGCGGGCATCAGCTAGTCTATATAAATAAAAATGAATGTTGGTAAGCGCATAACTCAAAAATGGATGGACCAATTCGGTTAATTTATTTTTTTGTATGTTCCTAAGTTCCACGGAAGGTTTTAATACAAAAAAAAAACAAAAAACTAAATTCACGCGGACGAAGTCGCGGGCATCAGCTAGTCTTGAATAAAAACAGTATGTCACTTTTTTAGGGATTCTTAAATACCGTGCATAAGTTAAAAAAATAAGTGCTGAATTGAGAGCCACTTCCTTTTCGGAAGTCGGTTAAAAAGGTTTTGGTAACAAAGTAATCAATGAAGCTTTTGCCAAAAAACAATTGTTTTTAAACATTATAGAGCTTCATAATTTTTTATACTTTTTCAAAATAAAGATGTTATTTTTTGGTTGTTTGAAGCAGATACATATTATTTTATTTTCAGTGAAGGAAATGAATATTAGTTAATATAAGCTGTTATGGCAATTTTATGTTGTTTTTTTTAAATTTTCCCAAAATAAACTAATTCGGAGAAACAAATTATGCTTAAGGGCCCTTAATTAAACTATTGAAATAGCTCATTAATTATCTGGAAGCTAAGTCGCTACAATTAGTGGTTGTATAAATAAATTAATGTTGAGGTACACATTTATGTTTATTATTTAGCATCGTAGAAGTCATGTAGTAATATTATATTATTTGTGAAGTCGCTTCGCTCGCGCACGCTAAACTATACCCAATGATTCAAGCATTAAGGTACATTATCGCGAAAACGCAGTTTAGATTTCAAAAACTCTGTTTCAATATCGATGTTCTTCGTGATATTTTTTTTGGATATTTAGGATAAGTGTGTAAATGTGACTACCGACTATGTTAAAAAAAAGAAATTGGATAGAGAAATTTTTCATTCCGTGTTATAAACAATTTTCAGTTGAAGTAAGATAAATAGATTTTGGTATGGATTTTTTTTTGGATTTTCTTACACGTTATGCTAAATTACATTTTAAGGACATTTGAAAATAAAAAATTGACTGAGCAATTTTCTGGTCGAAATTACGGACAAAAAAAGGAAACCTCTTTAAAAATGACAGTTCCGTTTGAAAAAAGTTTTGGATTTTTATCAAGTACCTCTTATTAAGGCTAATAATTAGTTTGGTAAAAAAAAATTGGACGGAGAAATTATTCTGTTCAAAATATTAAGCGATTTGTACTTTTAGGTATAAATACCCAACTTCCGCATGGATTTTTTTTTGGATATTTTTGTGTAAATTTTGGGTCATCCCATACTACAACCCTGCCAAGTTTCATCGACTGAGGATTTGATGCGGGGGTCTCCATACAACAAACCGCCCCATTGCCTAGTCTAAATGGGTAGGTAACAACTCTGTCGACCCGTTTCAATGAATACTATATAGGCGCCCGAAGACTCTTTTGCCGTGCTTTCTGTAAGAATAACGACGATTGTAGAGTTGTGTCCAACCGGAACGTGTGCGTCCGAACTAAATGAAATTATCTAATAATAAGAGTAACGAGACGCCCGCGCATCTCGCTGCGCAGTAAACGGCAATAATGTTGCAAAACGAAAAAAAAAACATTCGCTGACTCAAATGGACTTTGAGCTTTTAATTGTTATGAAAACGTGTCCAGTAAATTAACTGCACTTTTGTATGGATCATAACTGCGTAGTTAATGTTTATCTGACTACGGGCGTGCTATAATTATTATTGTTTTTAGTATCCTGTATGTGTATAGTCTAAGTAAATCTAGGTGTGTGTTTGTCACTATTACCCTTATAATTTCCAAACTTTCTGTATCGTAAACTATCGTTACTAATATGGTTACGAATTGGTATATAAGTAAATTCGAAAGTGTGTTTGTTTGTATATCCTTAATCACGTAGCAACGAATCAACGTGACTTTGAGGGCCTAGAGAGTGACACATAGCATTGGTACGTAGTACTATTATAATATATTCTGTGGCATAGATAATTTTTATACCGGTAAAGCAAAGGGTTCCGGCGGGATTTTTAACCGACGTCAAAAAAAAAGGATGAGGTTCTCTATTCGACGCGTATTTTTAGGGTTCCGTACCCAAAGGGTACCAACGGGACCCTATTACTAAGCCTACGCTGTCCGTCCGTCCGTCCGTCTGTCAGCGGGCTGTATCTCGTAAACCGTAATAGATAGACAGATGAAATTTTCACATATTATGTATTTCTATTGCCGCTATAACAACAAATAATAACTAGTGGTTCGCCCCGAACTGAGACCTCGCGGTATCCCATAATTCCCATAAGGTAGTTTTTACTATATTATATTGTAATTAAAACGCGCCGAATCTGATGACGTCAATCGTCATCTGCTTTCGTGGATGGGATGCGTATTTACAATATTAAAGACAGCGCCATCTAGTAACAGTATAGTGAAGTTTTGTTAAAAACATTGATGCCCATTAAAACTCAAATAATTTCGTTTCTTTATAATATTTATCTAATCTTAGTATTTGTTGTTCAAGTACAGAATATAACTCAAATTATGTGTAAGTTTCAAGTTTTAAAACAAAGTGGTTTTAGAGATCTAGCCTCGAATACAATCTCCACTTTGAAAGCCCCCCATTTCGTATGGGAGCCCCCCTGAAATAAAGATTTTTATAACTTTTTAAGCCATTTTCGGCTGGAGGCCATCGGTTTACATATCATATCTAAAATTGAAGTAATTACGTTCAGTAATTCAGAAGTTATAAGGCTCTGACAGACGGACGGACGGACAAGTGCAAATCGCTCTAGTAAACTCAGAGACCTTCGCTTCGCTCGGTCGAAAATTAAATTAAATTAAAATATTTCCATGGGTACATGAAAATATTTTAATTTAATTTTTTTAACGGAACCCTAAAAGAGCGAGGCCCGACTTGCACTTGGCCGATTTTTTTTAAATATTAACCTAATCACACTCTAAGCGGACGAAGTCGTAGCTAACACCTAGTTATATATTTTAGACTAGTAGGGCGCGTGGGTGCGCGGCCCGCTAAAGCGGACCGCGATTTTTTTACTCATCAAGTAGACCTTCGGATTCTGGTCATCTTTTGCCAAAAAATTTGTTCGAGCACACCCCACCTATCTGCAATAACCTGGCCGTGCTCCTCATTCACAAAAGAAAAAGAAAAAAAAGAAAAAAAAGAAAGAAAAAAAAGAAAAAAAGCAAATGTAAAATGAAAAAAAAGAAAAAGAAAAAAAGCCCTATGAACCTATCAAAATCAATGTCTTGCATAGTTCCCAACTTCTAGTCCCTTCAATATTCCCCATACATTTTGTATGGGGGGGAAAAAAAAATCCGCCATCTTGAATTTTTTTCCTACTCACCAGGTAGACCTCCGGGTTGTGATCATCTTTTGTCGAGAAACCGCTCCTCCATCTTTTATAGTCTCCGAGAGAGAGACGGACAAAATTTGCCGCCATTTTTTTTCCGCCATGTTGGAATTTTTTTTCAACTCACTGGCAACTGCTCGAGGTTTCGAATGACATTTGGTCGAGCACCCTCCACCTATCTTCTATACCCTGGCCGTGCCCCTCGCCCGTCTCCGAACTCCTCACTCATCAGCTCTCTCCACCTTTCTCCGAGTCACATTCTTTGAGCTCTATACGACACCATGGGTGAAAAAAATTTTTTTCATACAAAATTTTACAGGAGAGGGGTCGGAAATTTGAGACGACACAGCTCGGCCGCCATCTTGTTTTTTTAATTTTTTTCACTTTTTCTCTTAATCGTTTACTAATTTCTACAATAATCCAAAATTTCAAAGAAATCGGTTGGAAAACAAAAGAGTTGCAAGATTCACGTCGGCCGCCATCTTGTTTTTCCGAAATGTCATAATTTTCCCCAACTCGAATCCCCCCCCCAAACACATCTCCCGAACATCATTATATCGATTTCCGTCTCCTTCTAGGAGAACAACCCTGTCAATGAGTGAGTCAGTGAGTGAGTGGTAATCGAGCTATATATATTACTAGTAGGGCGCGTGGGTGCGCGGCCCGCAAGCGGACCGCGGTTTTTCTACTCGTCTAGTAGACTTTCAGCTCCTGATCATTTTCTATCACAAAACCACTCTTCCATCTTTTATACTCTCCGAGATAGACACCGTTGAAGTTTGTATGGCCGCCATCTTGAATCCGCCATTTTGGATTTTTTTCAGCTCACTGCCAATTGGATGAGATTTCGAGTGACTTTTGTTCGAGCACCCCCACCTATCTACATTACCATGGCCGTGCTCCTCACCCACCTTCCAAACCCTCGATCATCATATGTCATCATTTGTCATAATGAAAATTCTTCAATAAAAAAAAATCTTGAAAAGGAATTGTATCAAAGTCGTGCATGATTCCCGGCTTCTAGTCTCTTCAATATTCGCCATATATTTTTGTATGAAGAAAAAAAAAATTCCGCCATCTTGAATTTTTTTTCTGTTCGTCAAGTAGACCTTAGGGTCTTGATCAGCTTTTGCCAGGAAACCACTCTTCTATCTTTTATACTCTCCGAGATAGACACCGACGAAATTTGTATGGCCGCCATCTTTTTTCCGCCATTTTGAATTTTTTTTCAGCTCACTGCGAATTGGATGAGGTTTCGAGTGACATTTGTTCGAGCACCCCCCACCTATCTTCAATACCCTGGCCGTGCTCCTCATCCGTCTCCGAAATCCTCAATCATCAGCTCTCTCCATAATTTTCCTCCGAATGAATTTTTGTCCTCTATACGAAACCATCGGTGGAAAAAAAATTTTTCATACAAAATTTTACAGGAGAGGTGATCAATCAGTCAGTGAATCAGTGAATCAGCACGAGCAGCTATATATATATTAATACATAATATTAATATTAAGACTGATATGAAAAACAAAAATAAAATATACACTCAAGAAAGGAACATAAAAGATGAAAAAAAAGATGTTTCATAATATTTTATGATTCGATGTCGATTATAAAATAAATGTTTAGCTGCTGTCCACAATCGGCACAAGATAGTCGTCTGTGGCGATCCTTGCAAGAGAGCTATGTCCAGTGGACGTTCACTTGTTAGCGACGACGGCCAAAACATGAAAAAACAAACATGAGTCTTTGTTACATATATTACGTTCGCATTTTGTTTCCACCTTGTTTGCTCAGCAAATGCAAAATCCTCGCATTTAACGTTAAACATCCAGCCCTGCTTGATTTAACCAATTAATTAATACCGTACAGACTTCACTCGGCTCTTGTTTATTTTTCACTGTTACTATACGATTTGAAGGAATTTAATTTGGGCATGCGCCGGGCTCGAATACGCTACCCTGGGCCTAATGAGATTTTCGTCTGCGTTACAAATGCTATTTTGCTGTCAGAGTCAATCTTCTTTGATAGTAGAGTAATTTTGGAATTGAGTGAATTATTGGAGAGTGCGCTCAGCAACTTCACAACCTTGTGCCTCATTCACCGTTCCACCACAGAACTATGAGAAGTCATGGCTGGGTCATGCGTCATGCTCGTGAACGGGTTCCACCAGCGGGAACTACTAGGCTACTTTCTTTCTGCCCGTCTTAACATGTGTTGAATTATAGTTATTATATAATTTCGTTGTGTTGAATTATAGTTATTATATAAAATAATAACAATAATTAAAACTTTCCTATAAAAACTTTCAACCCCTTAAGGGGTTTTTACCAAAATAATTTAAATGCCGATTTTCATATGTCTAACTTCAAAAACATTATATAACCTTCCAAACCTCATTTCATGCCCTTAGAGGGGATTTTCTCAAATCCGTTTCTTAGCTGACACCTAGATCCTGGAAGAATAGAATAGAATAGAAATGTTTTTTATTCAAATAAACTTTTTAACAAGTGCTTTTGAATCGTCGATGAGTCTACCACTGGTTTGGAATGCCCTTCCTGCCGAGAAGAACCAGTAAGAAACTCAGCTGTTGTATGTAAAACAAGTATATACAGCAGATACTATGCCATGTATGCAGTGTTTCCACAATGAGTGGAAGTTCCACAAAAGCATACCTAATTATAATTCAACACATGTTAAGACGGACAGACAGAAAGTAGCCAAATTCCCGCCGACGGCACCCGTTCACGAGCATGACGTATGACCCAGCCATTGCTTCGCTCAACCATTTTTGAGGGGATGGAAACAACCCGCATCACACGACACCAACAATGAAATGAAAGGAACCCACCTTCCTAGGTTTTATAATTCCTGAGATTTCGTGATGAATCAGTGAGTGACCTTTCGCTTTTTAGGTGTCTATATAGATTTAGATAATAACAAAATCTCGTAGTGGCAAAGAATTGTTTAGGTCTAAAATGGGTATAAAATTACAGTTCAAAAACGACTTGATTGTGGCCTGCATCTGAACTGGCCATTATTTCAACCTAAATATGACAAGTTAACAGTATATTCTTGTTTCATGAATCTATTACAGAGTAATTGAAATAAAATTGGTCGAATCACGAATAATGGAAAACCTGTTTGGAATTTCTCACGAGTTTGGACTTGACGACAATAGCAATTTACAGTAGTTTGCATACTTAAGTCAGGGTAGACGTACACGGGCGACAAGACTGTCGCAAGGGCCTATAATATGGGCAGTAAAATAATCAATCATTGTACAAAAATTATAACGTAACTTAAGTAGTTAAGTACCTCAGACTGCACACGTGACTTTTATGTTTCGTGCTTAAAATAAATAAAATAAACTTACTTTCATCAGAAAAACTTTAATAATTGTATCGTTCCCACGATATTTGTAGTAGTTCATGACATTTCTGGCGCAGTGGTGAGCGGTATAGGTTTATTTGACCGGCTGGTCCCAGGATTTGGCTGATTTTAAATATAAGAACGGTCAGAACGCTCAATTTATTTTTCAGTTAAACGTTACTCAACGCTTGTGAAATCAGCACTAAATGTATTTTCTGTGGAGTACAAAATATTATCAAAATAAAACTGAAAAAGTTTGTCTTGTCAAAATGTTGATATTCATTAATTATTATAATCGAAAATGTAACATGTAAGAATACCATTTGTATAAACAGAAAATAAATCGGTCAAAAAACAAATAAGTTATATTACACTAGCGGCACGCTATGATGGCCGGTTTGACGTTTGTCCGCTCATGAAGTTCCGTATTAATTGATAACGACTTTGAAGGAAATAATTGTATTACTTTATTGACGATAGTGATGTGCAGAGATTCATAAATTTTATCGAATGTAGTTTTAGGTTTAGGACTCAAAATTTATTTATTAAATTGATTTCTAAAATGTATACAAGTGTAGAAAAATCAGTTTGCACCATTTAAGGGGTGAATGTACTTGTGAATATGAACAATTTTCACTATGTGGACAAACCTCTGAAATCGCAAAAAAATATCAGCTGTTTCATACAAAAGGTAAAATTTTTATTTTTATATGATATATACCACAACTCGGCATTTGGTTTTCTAAATTGAAAATTTTTAAAAATGGAATCTAATACGATCGTCACATAGGATCGCTGGCTAGCACAACTACTACCTCCGGCAAACTCGCGTCAATGCTCAATGCAAAACAAAGCAGTTTCGAATTGACGTTGCTTCGAAAAGTATAAACTGTCAGTGCAATGCGATTGTGATATAGTTTTGACCTGGCTTTGGATTTCAAATATTGATACTGCATTACTGTTGACCCTTGCTCGTTAATTTGGACTCTGTTCAAGCCCTTTGTTGTGGATTTCGTCGATATGACCGAACGTACGCAGAGAACTGTAAACCTATTTAATCAGGTACAAAAACAAAACTTAATTGTTTTTTGTTCGAGAATAAATTGACATTCCACATCACTATTGTAATGTGTCAAACCGGCCATCATAGCGTGCCGCTAGTGTAAGCTGTTTTACTGAGAGTCTGAGACTATATAATAATATGTCTCTTTCTAATACGAAATTTTATATGAAGAGTTTATGGAGCTACTGTCTTATGATATCAAATTTTAGTAGCGCTCTCTCTTTCCAACAGGAAACTTTAAAGCTATATATTTACGCGAGTATAATATATGATAATTAAAAAAGAAAAATGGCATTGTGTTTTTTTTTTAAATAAATTATAGCCTATGTTACTTCCTGATAACTTAGATTTCTATTGCTGAAAAAATGGTTCAAATCGGTCCAGTAGTTTCAGAGCCTATTCGGTACAAACAAACAAACAAACAAAAAATCTTTCCTCTTTATAATAAGTATAGCTATAATATAAAAAATATCATTTAAATACCCTATTGTCTAATGTCTGCAGCCGCTTTTAACGTATATCTACACAGAACGAAGAGCATCGTAGGTATTTACCCGACAAACACCAGTAATTGGAGACATAATGTTTAATTCTATTGACTTAGGGAAATTATGTTTAGTTTGCTAACATCACTCCAACAAATTCATTACAACCTACTCTACGATGCATGAGATCGATATGATATTTGACTCGAGTCGGCGACTCTATTAGTAGCCCGTGGCTTTGTTTGTATAATTCCTCCCGAGTCCCGACCAATCCAATTTATTAGCCAACAAATTCAAATTCAAAGTTACTTATTTATTTCGAGACGGCCAGCCTATGGCTTTTATGATACTACCACCACCGCCAGTTCGGAAAGCAGATTCTGCTGAGAAGAGCAGTTGCTCTTTTCAAAACAAAATAATACAATAATCTTGGTTCGCCCCGAACTGAGACCTCGCGGTAACGGTATCCCATGATTATTCATTCAATCGATACATGACGACCAAAACTGACATTATTATTATGCCCGTTTTCACCAAACATACCTAAATCATCCCCTATGTAGGAGTCTCTTTACGTAGGTAGCTCCAAAACACAATCCTAAGTCCTAACATCCGTCCCAATGTCCTTTTAGGTGTCCCGTACAGGATCGTGATAAAGAAGTTGACAGTAATCATCACCTAACTTATCATAGGTAGCCCGTAAAGGTTAGGGAACGTTAGTGAAAACATTGAATTATTATGTAGGTACTAACGAGTGAAAACGGGTTAGGGGCATCTGTACAAATCGTCATCTATCGACGCGAATAGAAAATATACAAAATGTAGCAATTAATAGTTTATTGAAGTTTGATATTTAACTAAAGAATAATTTTAATTGAATAATATGTTGTTATATTATGTACCTAAATAATAATGGTCGACGCAAAACTGTTTTTGGGATAGATCGTAGTCGTAACTCATAGTTCCATGGAATAGTTAATGACTGCGCCATCTATTAGCATTATTGTGAAGCTGTGTGAAAATTACTGGTGCTCATTAAAAATTAAATAATCTCGTTTCTTTATAATATTCATATATAATTTTAGTATTTGTTGTTCAAGTACAGGATACAAGTGAAATAAAAAAATAAGTACCGCGTGAAAATATATAGCCGATTTTCCCAGAGAGCGTTTTCAAGCGAGCGTATTAAATCGCCACTTTGAAAGCCCCCCATTTCGTCAATTTTAAGAAAAAAATAAAAAAAAAAATACGTTTCTACTCTGTTCCAAATTGTCTTTAAAATGATACACAGAAACCCTATGAATCGCAAAGAAAAATTTTACTTCGCATTCGCTTCTATGAGAGCCCCCCTGAAATAAAGATTTTTATATTTTTTTAAGCTATTTTCGGCTGGAGGCCATCGGTTTACATATTATATCTAAATTTGAAGTAATTACGTTCAGTAATTCAAAAGTTATAAGGCTCTGACAGACGGACGGACGGACGGACGGACGGACGGACGGACGGACGGACAAGTGCAAATCGCTCTAGTAAACTCAGAGACCTCTCTTCGCTCGGTCAATAATATTGATGTATAGTCATCATCATCATTATCAACCAATCATCGGCTCACTACTGAGCGAGGTCTCCTCTCAGAGAAGGGTTATAGCCTATAGGCCTAGGCCATAGTCCACCACGCTGGCCCAATGCGAATTGGCGGACTTCACACACCTTCGAGAACATTATGGAGAACTCTTAGGTGTGCAGGTATTCTCATGATGTTTTCCTTCGCCGTTAAAGCATGTGATATTTAAATTTCTTAAACGCACTTAACTTCGAAAAGTCAGTCGTACCCGGGATCGAACCTGCGACCCCCCAAATAGGAGACCACAGTCGTAACCACTAGGCTATCACCGCTGATGTATAGTAATAAACTGCAATGTAGTGGTCAGCTGGATGCCAAGCCGAGTGTTTCCATGCGACTTCTGCGCGTGTGATAATATAGTGCACCAGTGTGTGCGCAAACACAGGTGCACTATCTATTCCCTCACTCTCATAGTCTAATTGGACGGAAATCCGACATGACCGGAGAACGATCAGGCGCAGGACCGAAGGCTTTACGTGCACTCCGAGGCACGGGAGTGACTCACCGCCAACTTCCTTACTCCGGGCTAGTACTGACTACTAAGAATTTCTTGACAGAAAACCCAATACATTTTTGTCATTATCCGGGAATCGAACCTGGGAGTCCTGGGACCTAGTCTACTAGACCAACGAGGCTCGTCTGTAAATACATTAGGCGGCTGGTAGATTGTGTAAAAGTTGCATCAATCATTGCTACAGTATCAATTGGGTATTTGACTGATATTTTTTTGATTTACCTATTTAAAATAGTGTTTTTAAATGTGCCATTGCCATTTCTCTTTTTTAAATATCTTTACTAGTCTCCTATTCGGGGGGTCGCAGGTTCGATCCCGGGACCTCTGACTTTTTGGAGTCAAGTGCGTTAAAGCAATTAAATATTACTTGCTTCAACGGTGAAGGAAAACATCGTGAGGAAACCAGCACACCTGAGAGTTCTTCATAATGTTCTCAAAGGTGTGTGAAGTCTGCCAATTCCCATTGGCCCAACATGTTGGACTATGGCCTATAACCCTTCTCTGAGAGGAGACCTGCGCTCAGTAATGAGCCGTTGATGGGTTGCTAATGATGATGAAGCCTTGAGTTAGCGACTATGTTTTGACCATGACCAACCCATTTACCTAGTAAAAAGTATGAAAAATTTTGTCAAGCATAATCATGAAAGCCTGAAAAGCACAAAAAAAAAGTTAACTTCACCGTCAAGCACGATGCACTTCGATATTAAAAATTAAACGCTGACGTAAATTGAGCGCCAACCGCCGCCGGCGGGGCCTTTGATGTCACTAACATGCAGAACATGTAAATGGATGAGCCGGGAGACATTTGCACTAATTTAACTTAATTTTAATTTTTGATTCAACTTGGAGCAGCTGCGTACGGGCAGCGCGAGAAAAGACCTGTGGAAGTCCATGCAAGAGAGCTTTGTCCAGCAGTGGGCATCTACAGATTTAACAACGGCAAACAAGATTTTAGCAACGGCTGGATCATGCTCATGAACGGGTGTCACCGGCGGGAATGGCGCTACTTTCTGTCTGCCCGTCTTAACATGAATTGAATCTTAGTACGTTTTTTTCTTGGAACTTCCCCTCATTGTGGAAATATTGTATTCTATTCTAACAACGATGCATGGGTTAAATCAACTTGGCATCCAGCTGCCCACAAGATAGTATAAAAACTTATTACAATGTATTTAGCTGCTTATTAATATTGTAAAATGATTATTATTTTGGAAGGAGCAACTGCTGAGTCTCTTGCCGGCTCTTTTCAGCTTCATGAACCGGTGGTAGAGTCATGACGTGTCATAAGAGCCACAGGTTGGCCTACGTGAAATAAATCATTTTGAATTTTGAATTGTGTTTTTTAAAGAAAATTGGGAGCCGTCGCGAGACGTCTGGCAGATGTGAAACATCGAAATTATTTTGTACAGGCAATATCGAGCTTAGTACACACATAAATACTCTTTCTAAACTATCACTATCAGATATGATTTTTGTTAAAATTATTTATTTTAAGTAAGACACGGGTTACGTGTACCGTAGTAAAGAACACTGTTTCGTAGGTACTACATCTACATACATACATACTACTACATACTCGTACATACTATACACATACAGTCAGTCTGACCCACAGCTATAGATGTTTCTAATCAAAAAAAGACAAAGTTAGGAAAACTGCGCGCCTGAGTTCTACATAATGTCCTTAAAGGTGTGTGAAGTTTACCAATTCGTATTGGGCCAGCAGCGTGGTGGACTATGGCCTGTAACTCTTCTCTGAAAGGAGACCTGCGCTCAGCAGTGAGACGTTAATGGGTTGCTCATGATGATGATGATGATGATAAATGTTAATAAAGTTATAGAAAAAATAGTTCAAATATTTAGAATATAAAGTTTTTCATTTTCCATAATTATCAACTGCAATAACCGGGATGTATTTCGTTAAAGCGAAGAAAAAAAATGGTAAAACGCTATTCTTTGAAAATGTAGTAGTGTTTAAGTGACCGCGACTCTGTCAAGAAGTAAAAAAATAAAAAAAAAATTCACAGTTAGCATTGTGTTCGAGACGGGAAAGAAAAAGGAAAAACAAGCAGCCAAGTAAAAGAGGGAGTACGGACAAAAAGTCTAAAGTCCTTATTTAATTGCACTTTTCCTGTGTTTTAAAACAGTTTCCATTTGTTGTTTTTAAAAACTAAACACTATGTCCCTGCCATATTATAAATCAAGTAGGCATAACATGCTTAATGTATTGTACCTACTTCATAATTATTAATTACTTGTTTATTATGCAAGCGATTTTTTGAATTTTGAAAATCCAAAAAGAGTTACATTATGTTTGTATTATTAAATGTTCTTAATTATTAATTAGGTACTAGCTGTTGAAAACAAAAAAGAGTGTTTCTTTTAGATCCCTTTGTTTTCCCGGGATAGAAAGAGATCTACGTTACTGTCCAGGTCCTTAAATCCCCATGCAAAAAATCATGTTGCTGCGTGATTGAAGGACAAATAAACACGCATTTACGGATGTGAATTCTACTGATATAAAAATTTGTTCTTTAAAAGTGTGTTTGTTGGCAGGTTTGATGGTTTGTAACAACTGATTGACATGACTTTTGCACGGGTACCTATAGGTGAAGGCCTGGAATTTTGATGGTTGGTTACTACACAACTGATCGTTGTGACTTTTTGCATGGGTACCTAGCCTAGAGTCGAGCACTTAGGCTGAGGTCTATAGATCATACTCTGGCTCTGCTCAAGACTCAAGATAGAGTTCAAATGAGACACAAATATGTCCTGACATAAATCTGTCTCGTTTTAACTCAGTCTTGAGCCTGAGCTGAGTGAGAGTGCCATCTATAGATCTCAGCCTAAAAGGGTGACTTAGTGACCTTTTTATCCTTGAAAAAAAAAGGTTACCCGCGGGCTTAAAAATCTAACACCACTCCAAAAGTCGGACAAAGGCATGTTGAAGCATAATTATCAAAGTGATCAGATGTCATTGTACCAGGTGAGAACAGATCGCTGCGTCAACTGTACAGTACTTACAAATTACACACCGTCATCAAAAAGTGTGCCGTTTACAATACCGTTGTACAACATTTGAATGGGAACGTATAATTATTTCGCATCCTGCGTTCTCAGACTAAAAGAGAACATAGACGGTTTATTTCATAAACTTAGTATATTTACTACCGTACGAATAAGAAGCCATACAAAGGAGGGAGGAGCGATATAAATATCTTACGGCAATACTTAAAGATAGAAAAGGAAAGCGAATCTGATGTCACTGTGACCAGACACTGGAAGTCACAAATTGGTCACGCCCAAATAAATGGCTTTATTATTTATGTACTATATTTCTTTGAAGTTTGATAAATCAAAATCTATTACGCGTTTTGTGACTGTCAGGTGGTCTTCTTACGGTATTATTAAATCCATGGGTTATGTACCATTTTTATGTTATTGTTGGTGTTGAGAACCAGATACGTTTTGCAAAGGTCTTCTTTTTAAAAAAAAAATAAGTTATTTATTTCTTGTAGATCTCATAACAAGTCAAAACTACCACTAGTACGGTTCAGCCATCAGGAGAGCAGATTCTCCTGAGAAAAGTGTCTATAGTTAGCTTGACTGTGCCTATACGTAATAGTAATAGAAGGATTCCCTCTGGACCAGTGATGTGTCCGGGAACCAATTCAGTTCAATTTCAGAAATTGTGATTGCACATCTTGGCATGTTTAATAATTTATAAATTAATTTCTTTTCTATTTATTAATTTATTTATTACTTCAGTTGCAGATTTACACATACCCAGTTAGGGTGTAGCATCTTGGTCTGGAATCGACCGTAGTAGAGAGACCGATTTTATTTATTGTTATTTGCATCGTCAAAAAAATCATTTATAGTGTAGTAACACTTTTCCAATAAAAAGTTTTTTAATATTTTATATTTGTTTTCTTTAACTCGTACTCGTACAACGAAATTTCTTAACATAGCATTTTTTCATTATTAACTTTTCAAAACTTTGGCATAGGTAAGGATAATAATTAATTAGTATCACATGAACAAATTTTTAGTGGATCTGTCCATCTTATTCCTCTAATCTGTGGCTGCATCATGACAGAGTTAACGGTGGCTATTGTGCTTGATGGGTAAATGATTGCGAACTTTATTTTTTGCATGTCATTTTTTTGATCCGCACAAAGAATGCCCCACTGTGCGCTTTAAACAAGGGTTTCTGAGAAAATTCAGCGCTGTCTGGGTGTTAAGGTCAGATTTGGAGGCGCACCATCAAATTCTTAATATTAGCACAAGTTTACAAGAGTTGAAGGTATCTTATCGACCTTATATACCAGTTGATGTCTACAAATTGTTTCACATAGATAAAGGTAAGTATTTAAAATGTTTCTTAGATATGTCATAGAATAACTAGTGGTTCGCCCCGAACTGAGACCTCACGGTAACGGTATCCCATGATTATTCATTCAATCGATACATGACGACCAAAACTGACATTATTATTATGCCCGTTTTCACCAAACATACCTAAATCATCCCCTATGTAGGAGTCTCTTTACGTAGGTAGCTCCAAAACACAATCCTAAGTCCTAACATCCGTCCCAATGTACTTTTAGGTGTCCCGTACAGGATCGTGAAAAGAAGTTGACAGTAATCATCACCTTACTTATCATAGGTAGCCCGTAAAGGTTAGGGAACGTCAGTGAAAACATTGAATTATTATGTAGGTACTAACGAGTGAAAACGGGTTAGAGGCATCTGTACAAATCGTCATCTATCGACGCGAATAGAAAATATACAAAATGCAGCAATTAATAGTTAATTGAAGTTTGATATTTAACTAAAGAATAATTTTAATTGAATAATATGTTATTATATTATGTACCTAAATAATAATGCTCAACGCAAAACTGTTTTTGGGATAGATCGTAGTCGTAACTCCTACTGACTGCGCCATCTATTAGCATTATTGTGAAGCTATGTGAAATTTACTGATGCTCATTAAAAATTAAATAATCTCGTTTCTTTATAATATTCATATGATTTTAGTATTTGTTGTTCAAGTACAGGATACAAGTGAAGTAAGAAAATAAGTACAACTTGAAAATATATAGCCAATTTTCCCAGAGAACGTCTTCAAGCGAGCGTATAAAATCGCCACTTTGAAAGCCCCCCATTTCGTCAATTTTAGGAAAAAATTTAAAAAAAAAAATACTTTTGTACTCTGTTCCAAATTGTCTTTAAAATGATACACAGCAAAACCTATGAATCGCAAAAAAAAAATTTTACTTCGCATTCGCTTCTATGAGAGCCCCCCTGAAAGAAAGATTTTTATAACTTTTTAAGCCATTTTCGGCTGGAGGCCATCGGTTTACATATTATATCTAAATTTGAAGTAATTAAGTTCAGTAATTCAAAAGTTATAAGGCTCTGACCTTCGCAAATAATGCATTATTTTAGAACAAAGGTAAGCATAAAAAAAGCCGGCCAAGTGCGAGTCTGACTCGCGCACCGAGGGTTCCATACTCCAAAAGTAAAAGTAAAACGATAATATGATATTGATTTGCTTATTTATCGTTAACTTTGTTTGTAGAGGTTTATTGTTAACAAAAATAAAACTATCCTAGTTAGAGCGTTGGTTTTATTTTTCCTGTAAAATATACATAAACCTCTATTGACCATAATTATTTCAGATTTTTCGATTGGTAAACTTCGGAGATAAGGGGGGGGGGGAACGGTATTTTTTTCGACATTTTGGCCGATTAATCAGAAACTATTATATCTAGAAATAAATAAAAAACTGTTTTAAAATGCACAAGTAAAGGCCTTTCATATGATACCCCACTCGGTATAGTTATCTTACTTTGAAATTTCAAACCCCCGATTTTCCTTCTTTTTTAATCAAACTAAAATAATTTTCGCGTTGCTTTTATTTTTCCTGTAAAATATACATAAACCTCTATTGACCATAATTATTTCAGATTTTTCGATTGGTAAACTTCGGAGATAAGGGAGGGGGAACGGTATTTTTTTCGACATTTTGGCCGATTAATCAAAAACTATTATATATAGAAATAAATAAAAACTGTTTTAGAATGCAAAAGTAAAGACCTTTCATATAATACCCCACTCGATATAGTTATTTTACTTTGAAATTTCAAACCCCCGATTTTCCCCCTTTTTTTATTAAAACTAAAAATAATTTTCGATTTTTCTTTATTCCAATGATTTTGGGCCACTATTATACATAACTATGCCAAATTTCATGTCGATAGCTTTAATAGTTACTGAAATAATCGACTGTGACAGACGGACGGACAGACGGACGGAGAAAGTCTCATCTTATGGGTTCCATTTTTACCATTTTGGTATGGAACCCTAAAAAGGTTATAGTGAGCCAACCTTAAAAGATAGACATATATATGCTGTCGCGGACTTTTTTTAGAACTTTTAAAGGAGAACAATTCTGTCATACATGATTTTTGCGAAACTTTAACCGTTTACGCAGCGCACGCAGCGGAAGCTCTCAAAAAATCCCCCCGATTTCGAAACATTCTTCATTGATGCTCCACTCCTATTGGTCTTAGCGTGATGATATATACTTAGCCTATAGCCTTCCTCGATAAATGGACTATCAACACAGAAATAATTTTTCAAATCGGACCAGTTCCTGAGATTAGCGCGTTCAAGCAAGCAAACAAACAAATAAACAAACAAACTCTTCAGCTTAATCTTCTTAATATATATAAATTACGTGTCACGTTGTTTGTCCGCGATGGACTCCTAAACTACTTAACCGATTTTGATCAAACTTCGTAACTATCTGCAATTTGGTCCAACTTGAAAGATAGGCGGTACGAAGTTCGCTGAGTCAGCTAGTTATATTATAAGTATAGAATTTGGTAACCCTAAGATACGTGTCGCGCACTTGACTGCATCGACCAACTGGTTGCAAGAGATGCAGTCTAGTCATCCTCATCATCAATTGAATTGTTGAAGCATGTGACATGTGAAAAGAGATGCGTGCCTGAGATCAACACTGGACCTCCCGAAAAGGAGGTCAAAGTTTAAACAACTAGGCTATCAGTGCTTTATCTTGTATAACAATACTTTAGTTGATATTTTTAACCGACTTCCAAAAAGGAGGAGGTTCTCAATTCGGCCGGTATATTTTTTTTTTTTTCTATGTATGTCCACCGATTTCTCCGGGATTCCTGGACCGATTCGCGTGATTTTTTTTTTATCGACAGAGGATGTTTGCGAAATGGTCCCATAAAAATTTTAACCTTCAACTCCTCAAGCCTGATGCTGCAGGCTAAAACTATGGCGATTTAGGAAATTTCGATTACGAATTGATATTGTAGGTAACAAGTATGGACTACATCATGGAGCTCCAGGTCCTAGCTCCTCAATCATAGGATACTACACTTAAAAGTTTAAAATAAAAATTCTTTTCAAAAAACCGACTTCTAACGCCACTACAAAGTATAAAAATAATTTTTATACTTTGTAGTGGCGTTAGAAGTCGGTTTTTTCTCATCCACCCCCTTCTCACCAGCTTCATCAGGATCGTCTATCCAACGGGTTGATAGTCCTCCCAATACCTTCTATTAGACTTTTTATAGCTTTTGCCTTCAACTGTGTCGCGGACCTTAAGCGCGTGTTAAAGGAATTCCTATTCTGAGCGGCTCATATTAATCTCTTTCACATTTCGCTGCTTTGCACTTACCTCCGCAGTGAATAGGCGAAGCTTTAATTAGTATGTCAAGATGTATTTTATGGTATAAAAATTCTTTTCAAAAAACCGACTTCTTATGCCACTACAAAGTATAAAAATAATTTTAGTTTGTCCACGTTTGTTGAAGTCGGGCGGGCCTAAAATACAAACTATGAAACCGACTCGCGATGCTCGCTCGACTTCTACAAACGAGTCTATCATATTCTGTAGCGTCGCGCATCGGTTTCATAGTTTGTATATAGGCCCGCCCGACTTCAACAAACGTGGACAAACTAAAATTATTTTATACTTTGTAGTGGCATAAGAAGTCGGTTATTTGAAAAGAATTTTTATACCATAAAATACATCTTGACATACTAATTAAAGCTTCGCCTATTCACTGCGGAGGTAAGTGCAAAGCAGCGAAATGTGAAAGAGATTAATATGAGCCGCTCAGAATAGGAATTCCTTTAACACGCGCTTAAGGTCCGCGACACAGTTGAAGGCAAAAGCTATAAAAAGTCTAATAGAAGGTATTGGGAGGACTATCAACCCGTTGGATAGACGATCCTGATGAAGCTGGTGAGAAGGGGGTGGATGAGAAACAGAGATGGCCAGTTACACCGTGATGCCGTGGAAACTTTCCACATTTAGGACGCAATTCTCGAGATACAAGTTCCATCCTTGTAGATTTCTCAATATTTTTTATAAAAAAATTATTCTGCCGCGTCGGTAAGTAAACACTTTAACAAAAAAAAAACACAAATTTTTTATGACATTTCATCAAAATCAACCCGGATATAGTCGGTTAAAACTGCAATAGCCATTTTAATAATATACTTTCAATGCAAAACTTGGAATTCCCCTTTTCCGCCCATACTAACTGGTAGTGGGATACGCATAAAAAGTTATATTAGGGCTTCAGAGGCCCTCATACACTACTATCACCAGCTCATTTACTAGCTTGGATATTACATCTGTCGGTAGTGTTTCGCCTTGAGAGCCGGTCGAGTTTGCGATGCGTGTGACAGTTGAGAGTTTGCCAAAAACGTTAGTGAGACCAACTCGCTGCATTAGCAGTGGCTTGGATTCCATCGGGGCAAATATTCCAACGTTTGCGTCGCTCCCTTCACGTAGAGATTCATCTAAACTCTAAAGGGTAGACAGGCTCTTGAGCGTCAAAATTCAAATTCAAATTTATTTATTTCAAGTACTTAGGCCAAATTGTAGCGCTTACGACAAGTCGATAATTAACCACTGGTTTGGAAAGCTTCTGATGAAGATTCTGTTGAGAGGAGCCAGCAATAAACTCAGCAGTTTTTCAAAATAAAAATGTCTTAACACGTAGCTTCTTAATCTTGCTGAAGTAAAGCAGATTGCTTTCAAGCAACTTAAGAAATTCACTAGCTGTATAAAAGCCTCTTCTCATTAAGTCATCATTTTATCCGATCGCTGCAAGACATTGATAAGAAGACTAAAAACCTGACAAATTGACTAGACTGACTGACAGATGTTGAGGTCCCAAGGTGTTTTGAGTCCTGTGATTTTTTTTGAGATAAAAGTTAGCCTATGTCACGTCAATCAAACGGAGCTCCGTTGCTGCGTGAATGATGGACAAACAAACACACTTTCGCATTTATAATATACTAGCTGACCCAGCGAACGTCGTACCGCCAACTTATCTATATTTAAATAAAACAAAAACTATCCCATTCCAAAAAAACTATCCTATCTTTTAAGTTGGACCAAATTACAGATAGTTACGAAGTTTGATAAAAGTCGGTTCAGTAGTTTAGGAGTCCATCGCGGACAAACAACGTGACACGTAATTTATATATATAATATATATGGGGCGTGGGCCAGTTCTTTGTACAGTCTTTCAAAATGTTTGAGGTCATGATATACTGATATTTTTTTCTTTATTTCTCATTCAAAGGTCCTTTTTACGATGTACGATGCGAAATAATTTTGCAAAATAAAAGCGCAACAACATGGCGTTCTTTTTGACGATGACACGTACTTACACGAGTCATGATGGCATTTGATATAACAATAACCACAATTGACAGCAACTGATATTTGACATACCAGTGTAAAACTGGAAAAAAGCATATTTAATTTAAATTTCTATGATTTAATAAATCAATGATTTGTAATGTCCCGTAAATTTCTTACTAAGTAGTTCTACTACACACAGAAAGTGATGCAGTTATGAATCGACGAGTTTTAGCAATTTGTCATCTCTGTTAATAAAATAAAGTTAAAATATCATTGCTCCTTTAGTTTTATGGCAGCTTACAGCGCAAATATTTAAGCGTTTGCATTTGGAAATTTAGACTATGTTTGTTAAATGCTATTTTGCATAACATGATTACATATTATATGTTTTGTGCAAAAAATATACCCACTACCGTTTAGAATGTAAAGAAATGTATCATTATCAACCTTTAGATGTCCACTGCTGGACATAGGTCTCCTGCATGGACCTCCACAGGCTTCGGTCTTGCGCCGCCTGAATCCAGCGGCTCCCTGCGACTCGTTTGATGTCGTCGGTCCACCTAGTGGGGGGTCTGCCAACACTGCGTTTACCGGTGCGGGGTCGCCACTCCAACACCTTGGGACCCCAACGACCATCAGCTCTTCGAACTATGTGCCCCGCCCATTTCCACTTCAGTTTCGCGACTCGCTGAGCTATGTCGGTGACTTTAGTTCTCCTGCGGATCTCTTCATTTCTGATTTGATCTCGCAGGGATACCCCAAGCATAGCTCTCTCCATCGCTCGCTGAGTGACTCTGAGCCTTCTTATGAGGCCCACAGTTAGCGACCATGTCTCGGATCCATAAGTCATCACTGGCAACACGCACTGTTCGAAGACTTTAGTCTTCAGGCACTGAGGTATTTTGGACGAGAAGACATCTCGGAGCTTCCCGAACGCTGCCCAGCCGAGTTGGATTCGGCGGTTGATCTCTTTCTCGAAATTGGACCTACCTAGCTGGACTGTGTGTCCCAGGTATATATACTCGTCCACAATTTCGAGCGCAGAGTTCTCAACGATTACTGGGTGGAGCGGAGCATGAGCATTGGACATGATTTTCGTCTTGCTCATGTTCATTTTCAGGCCCACCTGTTGAGAAACCCTGCTGAGATCATTGAGCATTGTATTGAGGTCTCTCAGAGTCTCTGCCATGACTACTATGTCATCGGCAAATCGCAGGTGAGTGATGTACTCGCCGTTTATGTTGATGCCAAATCCGTTCCAATCCAGAAGCTTAAAGACGTCCTCCAACGCAGCGGTAAATAGCTTCGGGGAGATTACATCTCCCTGTCGCACTCCACGCTGCAAGTGGATTGGTCTCGTAGTCTGGTCCTGTATACGTACTGACATAGTGGCGTTTTCGTACAAGCACTTCAGCACTTGGATATACCGGTAGTCAATCCGGCATCTCTGCAGCGACCTCAACACAGCCCAAGTTTCCACCGAATCAAAGGCTTTCTCATAGTCCACAAACGCTAAGCAAAGTGGCCGGTTATACTCTTCCGTCTTTTGTATAACCTGCCGCAGCGTATGAATGTGATCTATGGTACCAAAGCCTCTTCGGAATCCGGCTTGTTCGGGAGGCTGGAAGTCGTCAAACCTACGAGCGAGACGATTCGTAATGACTCTCGAGAACAACTTGTAAACATGACTCAGCAGCGAGATGGGTCTATAATTCTTCAGCAAGGTATTATCACCCTTTTTGAAGAACAGGACCACCACGCTCCTGTGCCATGCTTCCGGCGTTATACCCTCGTGAATGACGGAATTGAACAATCGCTGAAAGATCTTAAGTACCGGTTTTCCACCCGCTTTCAGGAGTTCCGCAGTGATTCCGTCATCACCTGGCGCCTTGTTGTTCTTGAGCTGTTTGAGAGCCATTCTAATCTCGTATAGGCTGACGTCCGGGATATCTTCGGTATAGTGACGGGTCAGTTTGGCTCTGGGATCTTTGGCCAAATCTTCAACAGGTTTTTGTGTCGTGGTATATAACTGTCCATAGAACTTCTCGACCTCTCTCAAGATCTCAGGTCGAGACGACCGTCATCCGTTTTCAGCCGCGTCAGCTGGCTCTGTCCGATAGACAGATCTCTCGCGAACACTTTTGAGCCTTTGTTCCGCTCGATAGTATCTTTAATACACTAGGTATTAAAGATCCGAAGGTCGCGAGTTTGCGCCTTAGAGATCTGCCTATTAATCTGCCGGTAGGCAGCCGCGTCAGCCGATGACTGCAGCCTCATCTCTCGTCTCTCCTCCATGAGCTTGAGAGTATGGTCAGAGAACTTGTCGGTTTTTTTCCTGCGATGGGTCTTAAAGAATTTAGACCCCACAGTACGGACAGTTTCCACGAACCTGTTGTTAAGATCGTCCAACAGGTTCGTGGAAACTGTCCGTACTGTGGGGTCTAAATTCTTTAAGACCCATCGCAGGAAAGAAAGAAATGTATCATGCCTATTATCTCTTCTCACCAGAAACTGTTTTCCCATACTGATGGTAGAGTCTTTACTCCTCATTGAAACCTAGGTTGGACTACATGAAATTACCTCCCTGCACATCCTCTGGGTGGTCCAAAACCGATGACGAACATTCTGCCAAATAAGCATTGACTAATTTATAAACGCTTATTTTTCAAACGCCGTACGATTAAATAATTAAATGTAATAAATATTTTTGAATTGAATATAAGTAATATATAATAATTGTTGGTTAAATACATAATGATTTTTTTTTAATTCGGCTATTTAAATTAACGCATACCAAGCTTAATTTATTTGAGAGCAGTGATAGCCTAGTGGTTAGGACTGTGGTCTCCTATTCGGGGGGTCGCAGGTTCGATCCCGGGTATGCACCTCTGACTTTTCGGAGTCAAGTGCGTTTAAGTAATTAAATATTACTTGCTTCAACGGTGAAGGAAAACATCGTGAGGAAACCTGCACACCTGAGAGTTCTTCATAATGTTCTTGAAGGTGTGTGAAGTCCGCCAATTCGCATTGGGCCAGCGTGGACTATGGCCTATAAACCCTTCTCTGAGAGGAGACCTGCGCTCAGTAGTGAGCCGTTGATGGGTTGCTAATGATAATAAAAATGATGAAGCTTAATTTAATCGTATAATTGTTAACTATTAATTCGAATAAAGAGTTTTCGATTCCGCATGACGGGAATTTTAGTGTTACCGGTTCCCAAACCAATATGATACACACAAAAATGAGCTTACTCTACCTAACGTGCTCAAAACTACCTACGGGCGACAAGGTTATGAAAAAAAAAGATTATAAAGGCAAACGCAACAGACAGACGACTGTTTTATCTATGTAGATTAAAGCGTAAATTGATCGATGGCGCACAGGAAGCTTGGCAGACTACTTGGCGATGGAACGAAAAAAAGTTGTGCGCGGAACCGGCGGATATGGGGAAAGGTTCCGTAGATTTTTAAATAAATTGTACCTCAAAGGAAAAAGGGCTTTAGCAGTGAAACAGAAAGAAAAACAAAATCATTTTGCTATAATCGCCCAAACCGTGTTTCTCGTGTTACTACCACTCTTAGTACCAGTAAAGTAGTCGTTACTGTAATCGACGTAATTAAAAAGTAATCGACGATTCAAAAACACTTGTAAAAAAGTTTATTTGAATAAAAAACATTTCTATTCTATGCTAACAAACTGTATGGTACAATTACGGTTCCATATGCCGCACACGCTGTAGTCTGTACATTGCCGTTTTTCAATTAAAAATATCTGTAAAAAAAAAAGGTAAAAAGAAGTATAGTGAAGGAGTCCTTAAGAAAAAATAAAGGGAAGTATTTGTTTTTACTCGATTTTTACTATAACTAGTTATTAAAGAAGAAGAAGGACTGTAAGAGCTCTATCGATTGTTAAAGATAAAATTATATTCAAAAAACTGACTTCAAACGCCCGCGCCACCACAAAGTATATAATTTGGTGTTGATATTTTAAAAACCGCTTGACTGATTTCGATAAAATTTAATTGGAACCACCAGGGAAGTATACCCTTTAAAACCGAATAATTTAATTTAAAAAATTCTTTTTAAAAAACCGCCTTCAAACTCCCGCGCCACTATACAAAGTATATAATTTATTGTTGATATTTTACATACCACTCGACCGTTTTCGATGAAATTCACAGAAATTGGGAAGTATACCCTCTCAAACAAAAAAGAATTTTCCAAATCGGTTTAGGCGTCTTCGAGTAATCGGTGAACATACATAAAAAAGAAAGATTCCGACGAATTGATAACCTCCTCCTCTTTTGAAGACGGTTAAAAATGATGTAGTTAGTTTTATTTTAGTAGGACTTCACGACAAACTCTTAATAATTACTATTACGTCTCCTTTCACGACAACATCATCATCCGATATGGTCTAGTGGCTAGGATACCTGGCTCTCACCCAGGAGGCTCGGGTTCGATTCCCGGTATCGGAAAATTAATACTTTTGCACTTTACATACCTTTTGTTTTTTTTTGCAGGCCTTCATTGCTACCTCAAAATTGTGTTTTTACAAGGATTGTGGCTCCAAAGTTTGATATATCTCAGACACTGAATCGGATTTATATGCGTTTCAAGCTATGTTACTTGCTTTAGCCCTTCTCATTTGAGAGGAGATCATCAAATCTCGACTAACTACAATCCATGAAACCTCGACAGTACATCAACGTCATATATACTACCAACGTAAGCGTTGCCATTGCGTAAGCCATCTAAAACAGTATTATATCAATTTAGTTACGAAATGTCATACAATATCCACCTTGAAGATGTCTCTATTCTATAATAATATTATTATGACATTCAAAACAAAATTGAAATAATATCTACTGCTATATGCGTTGGTAGTATAGGCCCAGTACAGTTATAATATTTACCGTTGACTGCCTCGTTGGTCTAGTGGTTAGCTTGTTCGACTGCGGATGACGAGGTCCCGAGTTCGATTCCCGGGTCGGGCCGTTAAAAAAATGTATTGGGTTTTTCTGCCAAAGAAATTCTCAGTATACTAGCCCTGAGTTAGGAAGTTGGTGGTTAGTCACCCCCGTGCCTCGGAGAGCACGTAATGCCGTCGGTCCTGATCCCTCTCTGGCCGTGTCGGATTTCCGTCCCATCGGACTATGAGAGTGAGGGAATAGAGAGTGCACCTGTGTTTGCGCACACACTTGTGCACTATAATATCTCCCGCGCAAATGGCTGACCTCTAAGTAGGTTGGCCGCCGTGATCGGATTCGGTCGGGAGGACATTAATATATTAACTAGTGGTTCGCCCCGAACTGAGACCTCGCGGTAACGGTATCCCATGATTATTCATTCAATCGATACATGATAACCAAAACTGACATTATTATTATGCCCGTTTTCACCAAACATACCTAAATCATCCCCTAAGTAGGAGTCTCTTAACGTAGGTAGCTCCTAAATACAATCCTAAGTCCTAACATCCGTCCCAATATCCTTTTAGGTGTCCCGTACAGGATCGTGATAAATAAGTTGACAGAAAACATCAATCACCTAACTTATAGGTAGCCCGTAAAGGTTAGGGAACGTTAGTGAAAACATTGAATTATTTATCAAACATTGAATTTAACTCGTAGTTCCATGGGAATAGTTACTGACTGCGCCATCTATTAGCATTATTGTGAAGCTATGTTGATGCTATATGAATTACTGACGCCCATTAAAAATTAAATAATCTCGTTTCTTTATAATATTCATATAATTTTAGTATTTGTTGTTCAAGTACAGGATATAAGTGACCTAAAAACATAAAATCAGTTTGAAAATCCATAGCGGATTTTTCTAGAGAGCGTCTTCAAGCGAGCGTATAAAATCGCCACTTTGAAAGCCCCCCATTTCGTCAATTTTAAGGGAAAAATTAAAAAAAAAATATTTTTGTACTCAGTTCAAAATTATCTTTAAAATGATACGTAACAATTTTATGTAACGCGATTTTTTTTTTTTTACTTCGCATTCGCTTCTATGAGAGCCCCCCTGAAATAAAGATTTTTATAACTTTTTAAGCCATTTTCGGCTGGAGGCCATCGGTTTACATATTATATCTAAATTTGAAGTAATTACGTTCAGTAATTCAAAAGTTATAAGGCTCTGACAGACGGACGGACGGACGGACGGACGGACGGACAAGTGCAAATCGCCCTAGTTAACTCAAAGACCTTCGCTTCGCTCGGTCGATAATTATAATATTTACCGTAGTACCTTTACGGTATTAAATTATTGGTTCAAAAAGGGCTTTCAGGATAACAGTTTACGCTAAGTGGACCCCTAAAAAGTGATTCCAACTTATTATCGGTACCGCGTAAATTGATGCAAGTGAAATGGCCTCGAGACGAGCTGCGAGCTGACAAACACACATTTATACTGGACAAGGGTGCTGACCCCCGCCTGACTCAGGTATGAACGGGGTGTGACGTCACACTGGAGGCATTATTAGCTGTTATTCAAAATTAAAATTCAAATTCAAAGTTATTTATTTCACGTAGGCCAACCTGTGGCTCTTATGACACGTCATGACTCTACCACCGGTTCGGAAAGCGGATTCTGCTGAGAAGAGCCGGCAAGAAACCGTGTTATTTTTTTTATCTATCTTCTATCTAAATAAAAGTCAATTGGCGCATGTATTAAAGATCATTTGAGAACGGCTCAACTTATTTGGGTGTTTTTTTTTGTAGTTTTATTTTTGGTGTCTGTAATTATCCGGAGGAGGTTTATATGCATGAAAATTTTTAGAAATCCATCGGAAAATTCCGAAATTAGGATGGAAATTTTCTATGAAAATCACAATTTCTTCATTAGTAGAATAGAATAGAATAGAATAGAAATGTTTTTTTTCAAATAAACTTTTTTACAAGTGCTTCTGAATCGTCGATGAGTTCTGGTTCGGAATGCCCTTCCTGCCGAGAAGAACCAGCAAGAAACTCGGCCGTTGCTCTTTAGTTTCTCTTTGTTAGTAAATTGCACCCGTGCGAAGCCGGGGTGGGTCGCTAGTTTTGATAGGACGCATAGATACTTACGCCTAGATACTTACGCCTGAAACTACAGAAGTGGCAATGGGCCTTGAATTCAAAATTATTTATTTCATTTAGGACAACCTGTGGCATTCATGATAAGTCCAGACTCTACCGTTCGGAAAGCAGATTCTGCTGAGAAGAGCCGGAAAGAAACTCAGCAGTTGCTGATTTCTAAACAAAGCGTGTTATAATGTAGTTTGTCTATCTTGTGTACAGCATGCATTTTTCAAAGTTCAAATTGACTCGTTAACAATTAGTGAAAATTAAAAATTTTATTTAAAAAAAACCGGCCAAGTGCGTGTCGGGCCACGCGCAGTGTAGGGTTCCGTAGCTGAAAGTCTTAAATATTATTGACCGAGCGAAGCGAGGTCTCTGAGTTAACTAGAGCGATTTGCACTTGTCCGTCCGTCCGTCCGTCCGTCCGTCCGTCCGTCTGTCAGAGCCTTATAACTTTTGAATTACTGAACGTAATTACTTCAAATTTAGATATAATATGTAAACCGATGGCCTCCAGCCGAAAATGGCTTAAAAAGTTATAAAAATCTTTATTTCAGGGGGGCTCTCATAGAAGCGAATGCGAAGTAAAAAAAAAAATATCGCGTTACATAAAATTGTTACGTATCATTTTAAAGATAATTTTGAACTGAGTACAAAAATATATTTTTTTTAATTTTTCCCTTAAAATTGACGAAATGGGGGGCTTTCAAAATGGCGATTTTATACGCTCGCTTGAAGACGCTCTCTAGGAAAATCCGCTATGGATTTTCAAACTGATTTTATTTTTTTAGGTCACTTATATCCTGTACTTGAACAACAAATACTAAAATTATATGAATATTATAAAGAAACGAGATTATTTAATTTTTAATGGGCATCAGTAATTCATATAGCATCAACATAGCTTCACAATAATGCTAATAGATGGCGCAGTCAGTAACTATTCCCATGGAACTACGAGTTACGACTACGACCTATCCCGAAAACAGTTTTGCGTCGACCATTATTATTTAGTTACTTATTATAATACAATAATTGTAATGTAATTTTTTTTGTACCATATTATTCAATTAAAATTATTTTTTAGTTAAATTTTAGTTAAATATTGTATATTTTCTATTCGCGTCGATAGATGACGATTTGTACAGATGCCCGTAACCCGGTTTCACTCGTTAGTATCTACATAATAATTCAATGTTTTCACTAACGTTCCCTAACCTTTACGGGCTACCTATAAGTTAGGTGATTGATGTTTTATGTCAACTTATTTATCACGATCCTGTACGGGACACCTAAAAGGATATTGGGACGGATGTTAGGACTTAGGATTGTATTTAGGTGCTACCTACGTTAAGAGACTCCTACTTAGGGGATGATTTAGGTATGTTTGGTGAAAACGGGCATAATAATAATGTCAGTTTTGGTTATCATGTATCGATTGAATGAATAATCATGGGATACCGTTACCGCGAGGTCTCAGTTCGGGGCGAACCACTAGTTGCTGACCTAGGATAGTGCTTTTGTTTTATTTATGAATATTGAATAAATTTTGAGTTCCATGGTTTAAATATTCTACAAAATATGCAACTTACACTACGTGTAATACCTAACTTAGAAAAAACAGATATAACTCCTTAACTAATGAACCCTTCTTAGCCGTGATAGTTTTCCTTTAAAATTCATTATATATACTACTGCTGTGAATTTTTTCTTGTATCCTATATACAACCATTTAGCTGGCAGAGGGGGGGGGGGGGGGACACTTGACTCTAATAAAATTTAGCATTTTAAAATATCATATTTCACAAACGGATCCCTGAATTGCCTATAACGGCCTATTCAACGACACTCCACACTATGTCATAGACGTGAAAAAAAAAATTCATCCCCACTTTACATGTAGGGGTACCCTAAAAAAAATTATTTTTCACAATTTTATTTCACGACTTTGTCGACGTGATTGATATTTATACCCTTGTCAAATTACAGATTTCTAGTACCAATAGTCTCCTAGTACCAATAGTCTCTGAGCTAAACCGCGGACGGACGGACAGACGGACAGACGGACGGACATGGCGAAACTATAAGGGTTCCTTGTTTACTACGGAACCCTAAAAAACAAGCTTTAAGTAGCTGAATACATCGTCAGACCTGGATATCATCTACCACTAGGACCAGAGTACGTCGTTTCTTTACTGAGTTCCTATGACCACCTTCCAGCTCCATCATCAGATCAGACCCGGGTAACCATCTAAAAACAAAGTACTCGTCAAGACAAATCAAACGAGCCGAAACTCGATGGGGTTGCGTCGTTTCATTACAGAGTTCCTATGACCACCTTCCAGCTCCATCATCAGACCCTGGTTACCATTGAAAGACAAACTATTCGTCAAGACGATTCAAACGAGCCCAAACTCGATGAGGTTGTGTCGTTTCATTAGAATAGAATAGAATAGAATAGAAATATTTTTTATTCAAATAAACTTTTACAAGTGCTTTTGAATAGTCAATGAATCTACCACTGGTTCGGAATGCCTTTCCTGCCGAGAAGAACCAGCAAGAAACTCGGCGGTTGCTCTTTTCAAAACAGATTTACAATACAGTAAATACTATGCTATATATGCAGTGTTTCCACATTGTGAAGTTCCTATGGCCACCTTTCAGGTCCATCATCAGATCAGCACTATGTCATCATAATATTGCATTGTCACGCGATTTACACATGTATGCAAAATTTCAGCTCAATCGGTAACCGGGAAGTGGATCAAATTTAATTTGCAAGATTTGATGACAAACATCGCGACAGGTGAAACTAAATAAAAGCTTGTAAAAATTATTTTTAAAACGACTCAATAACTCAGTTCAGAAAATAATTCAGTTCTAGAGCGTAAGGATTTGTCTGGACTCGAATGAATAAATATGTAGGTGTCCTTTCATTTATTTAGATTATATTCTGTACACAAACAAATCGTTTTAACGAGCCCATAATGAAAGTGCGATGCGCTTGCGCATCACACACGAGTGCAAGCATTAAATTTGGCTCGTAACGTAAACGCTGCCAAGGTCCTCTACAAATGGATGCATCGCAACGGAAGAGCTGTTTATAATGAAAATTGCTGTTTCATATTAAGTACAATTTGAGGGGTTTGCAATGTTGGGCAAAAACATACAATTTCAGCAAAATGTCGATAATTTTCATCATCATCAGCAACCCATCAACGGCTCGCTACTGAGCGCAAGTCTCCTCTCAGAGAAGGGTTATAGGCCATAGTCCACCACGCTGGCGCAATGCAAATTGGCAGACTTCATACACCTTTGAGAACATTATGAAGAACTCTCAGGTGTGCAGGTTTCCTCACGATGTTTTCCTTCACCGTTGAAGCTTGCGATATTTGATTTCTTAAACGCAAATAAGTTAGAAAAGCCAGAGGTCCCGGGATCGAACTTGCGACCCCCCGAGTAGCAGGCCGCAGTACTAACCACTTGGCTACTACTGCTGCTTAATTTTATTATTATTGTAGATAATTTTATTATTATCCAAAATAGGTACTTAATTAATAATTCATCATAATAAAAATAAAAATTATGGAAAATAAATTAAAAAATTACTACCAATTATATTTACAAAAAATAACATGAATTGAATTGTAGTTTTTTTTTTTTTTTGGAACTTCCCCTCACTGTGGAAATGTTATATTTTATTCTAAACAAGTTGCATAGGTTAAATCGGCTTGGCATCCAGCTGCCCACAAGATAGTATAAAAAACTTATTACAATGTAATAGCTTCATAATAATATTGTAAAATGATTATTTTGAAAAGAACAACTGCTGAGTTTCTTGCCGGCTCTTCTCAGCAGAATCCGCTTTCTGAACCGGTGGTAGAGTCATGACTTGTCATAAGAGCCACAGGTTGCCCTACGTGAAATAAATAATTTAGAATTTTGAATACATCGCATTTTTATTATCCATAATATATTCGCCATCCACACGTTCTAACTTTCCAGTTTTAATTTTAATTTTAGATGGCCATATTTTTGAACAATAAAAAAAACCTGCAGGGTCAAATCAGGTGATCAGGTGAACCAGAGTTAGCGACATAGTTCACGTAAGTCGTTAAACTGAAGTTGCAGTGGGCTAGGCACACTGTAAAAAAACTCAGTGGTTCCAAGTTGTGTCCTCGCACCGGGAAATGTAGCTTATGAAGACGGATGATCTTGAGACTGTCGGTGGACACAAATGGCACAGGCCCGTGTTCAGTGGCGATTCTTACATGTCCAGCCGTAGAAGTTTATCGATTGAGACGACGATACATGTTATCATCGCGATGGCGATACAATCGAAAATCCGGTGTCGGGGCGAAACGTGCGTCGAGAGTAGTGTAAAAGTCTTGTGTGGTGATGCATGTGAGTGGTGGTGGCACTGCTTGCTTGGGAACTTGGCTTTCTTGCTTGGCTGGGTAGGTGAGTGGTGCTTAGCTTTTAATTGCATGTTTGACCATACAGATTTTTTTTGTTGGCGGATTATAGCAAAATAATTCTAACCTTTTCTTGCTATGATAGGTTTAATAAAATTACTATACCAACTTGTCAGGATAGTCGCTTCCAATTTAAACTGCATCATCACCCTTAGTCAAAGTAACAGTTCAGGCTACAAAACCACTTTAGTAGATAAGTATCGACTGAAGTAAGACCCTCAAATAAAAACCTAGAAAACAATTAACTAAATGCTCGCAGTCAATATACAGCCATTTGCACCCATTTGCCAGACAAGGATGAAACAAAGAAATGCTTTCTGGTATGCCTATAAAATTAACATAAAACATGCTAAAACATGCACTTGGGAGTCTTCCGGATTTTTTTATTATTGCCTCACCAGTAGGGCTTTCATCATTTCCGACTTTATTGGATAAGTCCTTCAAATAAAACATATGAAATTACTAATTGATGTTCGCGAATTCATCCGCGTGAGTTGAGTTTAAAAATCCTGTGTGAACTCTTTTTTTCCGGGATAAAACACTTTCCAGGTACATGGTAAGTACCCACGCAAATAATTAATCACATGGATCCGAAGATTTTTTTTTAATTTTGGTTTTTTGTAATATTAGTAAGGATAAGTGTTAGTGTCTTGTTTGGAGATAATAGCTATTTTTGTATTATTGTGATTTGTGGCATTGTCTAATAATGATTGTATCAATGGAACTATCGCAATCATCTCTGATTGGCTGGTACTCTCTCGCTATTGGTTAGTATTTTTATCAATAACGAAATAGATTATTTATATCCAATTAGAGGTGATTGCGATCATCATAAAAATGCAGTCATTTTTAGACAATGTCAAATTTGACTTCAAGTAAGATCAACGCTGAGTCCCATCAAGATTTCCTAAATTTGTATAACAGCAAGTCTATTTAAGTAAGCAATATTAACTAGAATCCTATTTGAGAATTGCTGCCGTAACGGAAATTCGGTCAGGCAAACATTATTATAATTAAAGACGTAGAGAAGACCGCAGTAAAACTCTTTGAATACACATAGTAGAGACACTTTAATACTTGTCCATTATTTCGCAAACATAATGGTCGCCCCACATACGCGGAATTCCAGCCCGCATGTCTTTGAACATTGCCAATGCCAGCTCTAATAATAAACATGTCGCGCGTCTTTTTGTGCGTAAAATGTAAATGTAAATAAAATATGAGAAAACGTCAAGGGGAAGAAGGAAGTCTACCCGAATCGTGTTTGTTAGGTGACAGTGTAAATTAGCATTATAATGTAATGTTAATAATATATTTTGGTTGTTATTGTAATGCGTTGTAACTTTCTGTGGGAGTTTTGAACACAATGTTCAAGATTAATTTAATGCTCATTTATATCATCTTACTCGTATTTGGTGTTGTTTTAGTTTAGTTTTGAACTAAAATAACACCGAATAAGATGATATTATAATAAGTAGGGCTTTAATTAATTAAGAGTGGGTGTGCGCTCGTTAACAGCAAACAGATTTGATTTTTACAGTAGTAGATCAAGTTTCAACTATCCGAAAAAAAAACACGCAAAAATTACATCATACTGCCAAGGGACGTGCCTGGGCAAAAACATAAAATGATGAAATTTGTTCGATAATAAAAAATCGCGAAGTTAGGTCTAATTTTTAACCAATATTCATTTATTTTCGATGTGTTGCATATTACAGAGCCAAAATTTTTACATTAAATTCCGATTGATATTATCAAGAGAGTAGCCTAGTGAATTGAAAAGAAAATGAATATTTTACGAGTTACAAAGTATTTGGCACTTACTACACTCCTATTCCGCGCAAAACGCTTTCTTTTGTCGCGCCTCACATGAGGTTACGGCTATGTTTTATTTCATCGCGAAATCTGATTTTTTTTTGGCGTTACACGCGCTTTTAAGTCGTGAGCGATGGCAACCTTACGTGGTAGAAATCCGACCTAGTCGCACGAAACGCTTTACCTCAACGTTTCTGAAACGAACTGCCAAGGTGTGGAACACACTTCCAGCATCCATGTTTCCTGCCACCTATAATTTGAGTACCTTCAAGGCAAGAGTGAATAGGCATCTTCTGGACCGCGCTCGCGCTCCAACCTAGACTTCAACAATACTTCCCAGCCTTTTTAGGGTTCCGTACCCAAAGGGTACCAACGGGACCCTATTACTAAGCCTACGCTGTCCGTCCGTCCGTCCGTCCGTCCGTCCGTCTGTCAGCGGGCTGTATCTCGTAAACCGTAATAGATAGACACATGAAATTTTCACATATTATGTATTTCTATTGCCGCTATAACAACAAATAATAAAAATTAAATTAAATTAAAAAAATTAAATTAAAATATTTCCATGGGTACATGGAAATATTTTTATTTAATTTTTTTTAACGGAACCCTAAAAGAGCGAGGCCCGACTCGCACTTGGCCGATTTTTTTATGTATGTTGACCGATTACTCGAAGACGCCTGAACCGATTTGGAAAATTCTTTTTTTGTTTGAAAGAGTGTACTTACTCCCCAGGTGGTCCCATTGAAATTTTATCGTAATCGATCGAACAGTTTTTAAAATATCGACCATAAATAATATACTATGTAGTGGCACGGGCGTTTGAAGACGGTTTTTCAAAAAGAATATTTACATTAAATTATAGAATTGAACCAAGCAAATTTTGTGATGTTTGTATGAAGTAACAACTCAAGTAACAAATGGAGATTAAATGGCTCAATGCACGTTTTTTGAGTGCATTTGGCCGAATGCGACCTAAACTAGCGGCACGCTATGAAGGCCGGTTTGACGTTTGTCCGCTCATGAAGTTCCGTATTAATTGATAACGACTTTGAAGGAAATAATTGTATTACTTTATTGACGATAGTGATGTGCAGAGATTCATAAATTTTATCGAATGTAGTTTTAGGTTTAGGACTCAAAATTTATTTATTAAATTGATTTCTAAAATGTATACAAGTGTAGAAAAATCAGTTTGCACCATTTAAGGGGTGAATGTACTTGTGAATATGAACAATTTACACTATGTGGACAAACCTCTGAAATCGCAAAAAAATATCAGCTGTTTCATACAAAAGGTAAAATTTTTATTTTTATATGATATATACCACAACTCGGCATTAGGTTTTCTAAATTGAAAATTTTTAAAAATGGAATCTAATACGATCGTCACATAGGATCGCTGGCTAGCACAACTACTACCTCCGGCAAACTCGCGTCAATGCTCAATGCAAAACAAAGCAGTTTCGAATTGACGTTGCTTCGAAAAGTATAAACTGTCAGTGCAATGCGATTGTGATATAGTTTTGACCTGGCTTTGGATTTCAAATATTGATACTGCATTACTGTTGACCCTTGCTCGTTAATTTGGATTCTGTTCAAGCCCTTTGTTGTGGATTTCGTCGATATGACCGAACGTACGCAGAGAACTGTTCTAAATAGTCAGACACGTGAGTTCGTAATACGCCTTCGTAACTATTTCGATCGTGAAGCTCAAAATGGAGGGCCAATTTTACCTATAACGTCAGTGGTTGAACGCGTAGCTGATGCGCTTAATATTGGACAACGAACTGTTAGACGGATAACTAAAAAAAAATATGGCGAGACTGGCACAGAAGAAAATAAACTTCACACACCAAAAAAGAGAAAACGAGCAAAACCAGTCGTAGGCATCGATAGCTTTGATGCCGATGCTATCCGAAGACATGTTTACGGCTACTATTTACAGAAGGAGTATCCAACAAGAAAAAAGTTGGTGCATTCACTGAAGGAAGCTGGATTATTCTTCGGTGGGGAAAGTTCTTTAACGAAGATTTTGAAGACCATTGGATTTCGATACAAAAAATGTAACAAACGCAAAATATTGATGGAAAGATTTGATATAGCGATGGCAAGGTATACTTTTTTACGGCAAGTGAAAGAAATCAAAAATTGGCAAAATGTTGTGTTCTTGGATGAAACATGGCTTAATGCTAACCATACTGTAGGCCGTTCTTGGAACGATGACACAGCAGCATCTACTTCCAAAGTTCCTGTAGGAAAAGGATCGCGACTTATAATTTGTCACGCCGGAACCATCAACGGGTTTGTCGAAGGTTCTCTCATGGCTTTTGCGTCAAAAACCACTGGAGACTATCATGAAGACATGAATGGAGAAAAGTTTACTGAATGGTTTACCTCAATGTTGTGTAGCCTCCCTGAACCATCTATTATAATTATGGACAACGCCCCATACCACTCGATGCAAATTGACAAGCCACCTGCCCAATCCCAAAAGAAAGCTGATATCGTCGCATGGCTTCGTAAAAATGGCGTAGATGCAAACATGAATATGTTAAAAGCGGAATTAGTACGTCTTTTAAAAGAAAACAAACCAACCAAGATCCGATACGTCATTGACGAAATAGCATTAGAACATGGGCACAGAGTTATACGGTTACCGCCTTACCATTGTGAGTATAATGCGATTGAGTTGGTGTGGGCTCAAATTAAGGGATATGCTGCAAGACACAATACAGAACCCCCATTTACCACAAAAAAAATGCTAAAATTATTAGAAGAAGCTTGTGAACATGTGACTAAAGGAGACTGGGAAAAGGTTGTGAATAGAACTGTTAAATTAATAAGGGAAGATTATGAAAGAGATGTGAAAATAGATAATATTATAGAAAACGAACATATAATTATTAATGTAGGTGATGATAGCAGTGACGACAGTGAAAATAGTAGTATGGACGAATCTGATTAATTATGGCCTTTTGTGGCACCTTTTTTGGTATCTTTTGTATTCATATGTTTCTTGTGTGCATATAAAGTATGTATATTCATTTTCATTCAAATATTCAGTTCGTTCAAATAAATTAAATAAACATATACATTTTTGTTTTATTAAACCTATTTAATCAGGTACAAAAACAAAACTTAATTGTTTTTTGTTCGAGAATAAATTGACATTCCACATCACTATTGTAATGTGTCAAACCGGCCATCATAGCGTGCCGCTAGTTTAATGTGCACTAGCCTCCTTAAAGTTTCTACTTTAACCTTGAAGGGTTAAATCACACTAAAGATTTTTTGTCATGTAAAGGCACAATTTGATAACTCAGCCTCAGAACAGCCCAGCCAGGCCCAGTGCACGTTTTTAGCTTTTTTTCTTAAGATATTTAGTGGCTTTTATACCCTGGTACCATTATAATCTGAATTCATTATTATGTATACAACAACAGAATTTTATCAAAATTACAAAATCTAAAACAAATACAATCTAATTTGATTGTAATCATAATCTGTAGATTTAAAAAAACAAAATTATGATTACAATCAATTTAGACTTATGGATTTGAACAGAGTTATAGCATCTTTGGATGCTGGACGAGCAAATATCTATATTTAAAAAAAACATCTTGCCTATGCTGGCATAAGTCAATAAAATCCAAAACTTGGACAAAAAGTACTTTTCGTTTGAAGCCAAGCTGGTCATTACGAGTGCTATGAATGTGCAACTGAGTTGTATACCTTTTTGTATACATTGGTTTTAAACAATATTATTTTCAACAGGCAGCACCACTGTCGAAGCTTAGTGCATATTACAATACTAACAATTGCTCGTAATTTATGCGCATAATTATGAGAAACTTGCGAATTATATCTACGTCGTTCACAGGCCTGGCTTTTATCTGTGAAGCAGTTAGTAAATAAATTAATAATATTAGTAGGGCTTTAATTAAAAAAAATTGATACTTCTTTTAATTTTAGAGCTTTTTTTTTCAATTAAAAGTGCATACCTAATATATTTTAAATATATTTTTTCAGTAAGCTCTAAAATACTTAAATACCAAAAATTTAAAGCTATATATATAGGGATTCTTATGCATCCTCACGGCTTTTTCAAAGTTGAGAGCAAAGCTATAAGAACCTAATGACAAGTACGATTATTTTACACTAGCTGCTGCCCGCGACTTCGTCCGCGTGGATTTAGTTTTTAATATCCCTCGGGAACTCTTTGATATTCCGGGATAAAAAGTAGCCTATGTCACTCTCCAGGTCCTCAACTATACCCATGCAAAAAATCACGTCGATTCGTAGCCCTGTTGCGGCGTGATTGAAGGACAAACCAACATACTTTCGTATTTATAATATTAGTAAGGATTCTGATGCCATCCTGAGCATCGAACCTGCGACGTTCTGTTGCCACATTACGTCACTAAATATTGTCCCCGCAAATAGCTCCAACGCTATCTGAGGACACGCCAATACACACAGTGTCACATCGCCATTTTAACACAAATATCCTTATTTGTGCAAAGTACACCTTCCGGTTTCCCTTTTTGGGTGTGATAAGTTTGCACAATGCGTGTGGTTGACAAGGCATTATCGTAGAGTGTCACGCCAAATAGAAGACATAACGTTACACAATATGAATTCTAGAACAAATTTATAAACACATATCAAAAATTCCGAGGCCAGCGGGATTCGAACCCACATCTCTTGGGAATCGCGCCCGAGTGTGCTAGCCTTTTACACTATAACAACTGTCAAACTACACGTCAGCATCGAAATTAGTGATATGTATCTACTTTTTCAGTTTAAGCAACTTCAACGTACGTTTAAGTTTTTTAGTTTCGATGCTGACGTGTAGTTCGATCGTGGCTATGGTGTAAAAGGCTAACACACTCGGGCGCGATTCCCAAGAGATGTGGGTTCGAATCCCGCTGGCCTCGGAATTTTTGATATGTGTTTATAAATTTATTCTGATATTTCCTTAAGTGTAGGTTAGCACTTTAATAAAAAAATATATATATAAATTCTAGGCTTGACACAAAACTGATAGCATTTTTTTAAATATACGTCGATGTAAACTACACTACACACACTCCCCTGGGTAGTGCTAGAAGAGGAATGAAGTGCTGAATTAAAGCGGTGAATAATAACTTGATTTAAATGACAGTTTCAAACCAGTAACATCGAAAAGCCTTGACTTGCGAACCCACTCAGCAAGCATGACCTGTTCTGTTACTGCGTATTATTAAGCACTTTAATGACATGATGATGAAAGATGATTAATTCTTTTAAAGCTCTCTTTCAAAAATGGCTTTAATGACCTCCATGTCGCATGTAGTTCTATCTGTTAGAAGTCTCCATTTCGTATTTCTTAACCAGTAACAAGTAGTACTCAGTCCTTTTTCAGATTAGTAGCATTAAAATAGCAATATGCGAGGACGAAGAACATGAAAACACTGAAATACTATAAAATGTACCAATAACAATAGCGATGATCACAAAACACTTAACAGGTTAACATTAATTATAGATCTTGCAATTCACGAGGGCGACTGACTTATGGTTGTGTGTGTGTCGTATCTGTATAAGTATGAGCGAGCGCAATGCTCGCGCCTGCCCGCTCTCACCTAGGCTTTGACAGGCACGCACACTTATGCAATGTGCATGTACACGAAGTAACCACAAGTAAAGCTCACTTGCCTTCGTGAATTGCAAAAACTGTACTCGTAATATTGTGTGCTGAATACATACGTACAACACATAGCAACGAAATAATGCCACTTGGACCTAATGGTCTTGAACTTTGGCATGAGTGATCGATTCGAATCTCCCCACTTTGTGGTGGGTTTACGTGAGTGTTTCGGTTTCTTCTTCGACCTATCTGATAAAATCAAGACGCATACCTACCGATTGTATTTATTTTCATCAAGAATCAAGATGACCTTCGCAAAGAAACCCGATCGAAAATAAGAGCTTCTCATGCATTATGTACTGCCCAAATACGTTAAGCTTTGCAATGAAATACCTACTTTTTATTTATTTTATGAAAATAAATACCTACATATACCTTGACCGAGGTCCATCCTTGTATCACTTTAAGGATAGTCTAGATTAATGTGCGTGAAACAAAACCTTCATGTTGGCTTATGAAAAAATAATGTACGCAGTATTATTGGTAATTAAACTTAGTGGGTATTAAAAAAAAGAGGTCGCTTGGTCAAGGCTCTTTCTGCATCGTATTTTTGAGGGTTGTGACCGTTTAATAATATTAATAATATTATACATATTATTATATAGGCCGCCTTTGGATTAAGAATAGTTTCTTTACATATATTATATTTTTGTGATCTTGTATATTATGCAATACAGTTGTATAAATAAAATAAATAAATAAATGATTATGCATTTGGTTCTCTGATCTGTACCTACAAAAGATCTACAAGCATGCAAATATACAAATTACTGTTTTGTCATCATTATCGTCTAGTTTGTCTTTAAAATTATTACATACGTGTCATACATAATGTACCTATATGTGTACAATTTATGCTTGCATGCCTACTGTTTTTTCAATAAAAAAAATAAAATCATAGAAAAATTAGAAAAAAAAAATCATTTTAGAGTAAATTTAGGATTAATGTATCTCAATAATTATAATTATACTTTGTACTCTGTTCTTTGCATCAATATAGAAATGTAAAATTTAAAAAAAAAAAAAAAAAAAAAAAAAAAAAAAAAAAAAAAAAAAAAATCATAGAAAAATAAAATTTAATGATAGATTTAACATTGGTAGTCGCTAGCGACTAAGCTACCAATCCTAAATCTATGAATTTAAATTGAAATAGACACCTTGTCTAGACTCCCTAAATAAAATTTACCTGACTACACCGAGGACTATAGAAAAGAGGTCATCATTCTCGACTCCAACTAAACTTATAGCTACCTACTTATTTTTATTTAGTTTTATTTTAGCCTTTGAGAACAACATAAAGAAACATCCATTGAAAGTGCCTAAGTACAGAATATCAAAGGGTCCGGTCCGCAGGTGGGCTCCATAGAAACACAATAATACTATCTCCCTTTGAGCCTATTCAAGAATAGGTGATTAAGGCCTCCTCATCCATCAATTAGTTCCAATCGCTCTGTAATCGTCCTAGACAATCGATAAATAAATAAGTGCACGGCGCATACCACAAGGAAATGCTTCTTATTAAACACGCTATGTGATCCGTGCAAGTCATGAGCGATAGCGACAGCGATTTTGTCGTGATAACGTCTTATACATCTATGAACACAGGCTGCACGCACGAATAAGTGTCACGTTCCGCCTGAGCCTGCGCGTGCAAGCGAGAGCGCGGAACAAGCTATAGAAAGGCACGATCGGCCCAAGCGTTGACTTGTGACCGCGCTGCCGCCAGCCAGTCATCATCAATGTTTCTTTATGACGTTATCACGTAAAACTGTCGTCGGTAAACCGACTTTACAGACAACCAATTTTTTTTCAAACTTTAAATTACATAGTTACGCAAATATTAAAACTCAGCGTTCTAGCTATCTAAGGGCCGATTTCACCAACTTCGAGTGACGTTTAACCATCCTCGGTAAAACTGGAAATTCAGACAGTTTTTAACCGACTTCCAAAAAGGAGGAGGTTCTCGATTCGGCCGGTATCTTTTTTTTTTTTCTATGTATGTCCACCGATTTCTCCGGGATTACTGGACCGATTCGCGTGATTTTTTTTTTAATCGACAGAGGATGTTTGCGAAATGGTCCCATAAAAATATTAACCTTCAACTCCTCAAGCCTGATGCTGTAGAGATATTGCTCACCTAAAACTATGGTGATTTAGGAAATTTCGATTACGAATTGATATTGTAGGTAACAAGTATGGACTGCATCATGGAGCTCCAGGCCCTAGCTCCTCAATCATAGGATACTACACTTAAAAGCTTAAAATAAAAATTATTTTCAAAAAACCGACTTCTAACGCCACTACAAAGTATAAAAATAATTTTAGTTTGTCCACGTTTATTGAAGTCGGGCGGGCCTAAAATACAAACCATGAAACCGACTCGCGATGCTCGCTCGACTTCTACAAACGAGTCTCTCATATTGTGTAGCGTCGCGCATCGGTTTCATAGTTTGTATTTTAGGCCCGCCCGACTTCAACAAACGTGGACAAACTAAAATTATTTTTATACTTTGTAGTGGCGTTAGAAGTCGGTTTTTTGAAAAGAATTTTTTTTTATTGAAAATCTGCCAGAACATCTTTATTTCACGGTTAAACGCTATACAACGATGGTGAATTTGGCACTAAGTTGATGTTATCAACGTAGAACATTTGAGGAAAGTTTATTTATAATTCAGAACATTATGTAGTAGGTAGGTGACAGCTGAGAAAACATTTTCAATAATATCGCGTCATCAATAAGTTTCAACTCTTTACTTAATCGTACTAAAGAATCGACGAATATGTGTAGCTGCGCTTTTTTCTATGAAACACGCTATATGATTATATAGTATGCGATAAGCGGTAGCGGGAGCGATTTATCACTTTTATACTGATGTCAAAATGATGAGATCTCTGAATGGCCAGCCAAAATAGGTCTAGAGACGATGGTAAGAACGAGTATAGTGGGTTAAGTTAACAGCTAATGTTCTACGATAATTATTAATTCTGATTCTTCTAAACTGCAATTACTACGTACTCTCTCATGAATTCACACAGAGGATTCAAAGATTTTTACACCGACTCCAATCTGAAAAGTCCTTGTAAATAATCAAAGATATTCTTCCAATCAGGCTAGGAAGTTAATCATACTACGTATGTTTATTGTTTATATATCTTATTCATCAGTTCCGTCTCTAATGGATGTGGACTATTGATTAATAAATGAATGCACAGCGCAAACCTCAATTAAATGTTACTTCTTCACGCTATGTGCTTGGTGCAAGAAATGAGATAACAGCGGGAAATAAATTACCTGGAGATCCTTAAAAATAGTTTTAATAAAAAGAAAAAATAAATGTCAGTCCATTAATTTGCAAATAACTAAGTGATGGTAGTGGCGGCTTATTTATAAAATAATATTTTCACTTTTTTCTCCTAAGAAGATAGTCAAGACCTGGTAAGGCAAATTTTATGTTCAAAATTGGAACACTCCACACTGTAAGAATTTCAATACAAGTATACCATTATGAGGGAAAAGTAATGATGATAATTATTATACTTTAACCAAAACTTAAAACAGGTTAAAGGTTTTCAAACATGCACTAGTCTGAAAAGGTCCTACAGCAAATTAAAACAAATACTGGAACTATGTAGATGATATTTTAAGGCCTAATTTTTCATCATCGCTGAGAAACGTTGGATCGAGGAACATCAGGAACTTTGACATGACAACTTTGTACTGACAATCTGACAGATTGTTAGTATGTCGTATTTATTCGTCGGTGGATGATAATGTAGATGATGGTGGCTATGGTGGAATTGGTTCTAGTTTTTTTCCAATCCAGCAGAAAGACTGTTTTCTAACATTTATAACTTCCGAGTTTCCGAACTTCCCTCGGTCTTCCGCCTCTTCTTGCGGTCCGCCATTTTGTCTACAAAAATCGATATGCGATTCTTTGTGACTGTCGTTCTTGCCTTATGCTTTTATAGTACTTTTATTTCACGAAGCGACGCGCGCTTTACTTGTTTAACCAAGTATACAAAACGGTACGAATATGTGCATGAAGACGAGTAGGCGGTACTCTCAGTACTACCGCGCTTACACACATATTCACAGCGTGTTTGTACACTTGGTTTCCACAAGTAAAGCGCGCGTCGCTTCGTGAAATAAAAGTACTATAGCTAGCTGAGCTATTTTCTTGATTTTATCTATAGAACCCGCAGATTCTAAAAAGTGTTATAAATTGTACTCATATGAAACTTATACGAAAATAAACTTTATTAAATTAAAAGACTTTCACACATTACTTCTAAAAACGCTTCCTCTTGTCCCTTGCTCCAATAGGCAGGCAGCATTAAGTAGTTAGGTTCATCAAAAATACTCGTCTCTCTAATAGACGGTGGACACTTAAATATTCAGCGGCCGCACAGTCCATAAAATACTTAGAAAGAAAATAGAATACGACGAGTGTTGTGACAGGCTTGATATAGTAATGAAAACTGGAAAGAACTTTCTTTCAATGGATGACAGTTTTTGCTATAGAGTGCATTTTAGGGTTTTGTAATCAAGACAAGCGGTAATGGGGATCGATGCTTATTGATGATTGCGATGTGTTATATGTTGTTGTTCACATTAGTTCTTCTTGTCTATTTTTACCACGTTTTTAATAAATAGTTACTTTTTAATCTCAAGATTTTAACTATTTCGATGCTAAGCTATTTTAACTAATTTAACATCTGTGGCGTCGCCCGGGTCACAGCTGAAAATCAGCGCCCCACTTTGTATGCGTGTTTGCGTGTGAAGTGAGGCATCATGCTGAGCTGTACACCCTTCTGGGTGGCGTCACAGGCAATTAATGTTACATTTGTATATTTTTTGTCTGTGGCGCCATCCTTACTAATATTATAAATGCGAAAGTGTCTCTGTTTGTTGGTTTGTCCTTCAATCACACCGCAAAAGGGCTACGGATCGACGTGATTTTTTGCATGGGTATAGTTGAGGACCTGGAGAGTGACATAGGCTACTTTTTATACCGGAAAATCAAGGAGGTCCCGTGGGATTTTAAAAACTAAATCCACGCGGACGACGTCGCGGGCATCAGCTAGTTAATGAATAAACTACTGAGCGCCGATCTCCTCTCAGGGAAGGGTTATAAGTCATAGACCACCACGCTGCGCGCTGGCCCGATATGGATTGCCGGATTTCACACACCTTCGAGAACATTATGAAGAACTCTCAGGTGTGCAGGTTTCCTCACGATGTTTAGCACGTGGTATTTAATTTTTTAAACGCACCTAACTTTGAAAAGTCAGAGGTGACCGAGATCGAACCTGCGACTCATCGAATAGAAGACCAAATTCCTAACCACTAGGCTGTCACTACTACGCATGCTATGCATTCGATTTATTCATAATAAAAAAATAAAAAATATTTTCAAGCAACACGGACTCGTGGTTTTGTATTGAAAAAGTTGTGATAATAGTTCTAACTCAATATAGGTATTTGTGGTCAAAATGTTAAAAAAAGTGTTGAGTTTGACTAGTTAGCGAAAGTAATTAAATACCAATCAGCTGTAAATTGTAACCATCAATCATCAAAAATGGTGTCCAATTAATTTAAACCGTAATTACTAAAATCCGATGCAATGCTAATGAAGGAGTTTTCGATCAGTCCCAGGCTTATACATATTGAATATCTTTTTCGCATAGCAACTGAAACATACATTTCTTTACCGTATTTCAGGACCAACTTAAGTTTTCACCTCGATAACTCTTACGGTGTAAGACATAATGTTGTTAATCGTCTAATTGGGAGGTCAATTATACACAGCCGAGCTATTTCACGGATAATTGCGACGGCGAGGCAGCAAGTGTGCATTTTCCCGTAGGCATGGCTCATATGCAGGCTCGTGAAGGTATATTTATAAAAGATACATTCGAAAGCAACTACAAATTTGCGTGTAAATTTTTAAACGACTCCGTTTCGATTCTTACTTAAACAATCGAAACTAAAACTTTTATTTACATATACATATTGTATTACATACAATACATATTACATTTTTTGAGGACCTCTCTGGCTCAGTGGTGAGCGCTGTTGTCTTATAACTGGGAGGTCTCGGGTTCGATTCCCGGCGGGGTCAATTTGGAAATTTATAATTTCTGAATTGTCTCGGGCCTGGTCTGGTGGGAGGCTTTGGCCGTGGTTAGTTACCACCCTACCGTCGAAGACGTACCTCCAAGCGATTAAGCGTTCCGGCACGATGGCGTGTAGAAACCAATTAGGGGTATGGGTTAAAAGGCAACGGTTCTTTGATGAAAACGGGCACATGAGGCTATTATAAGGCTTGATTATTATTATTATTGGATATGATTATATATTATTATGATTATTATCGGATATTTAGGCTATATAAGGCTTGATTATTGATAAATAATCCAAGGGTTAAAGATGCGGACTGAAAACTGAAAGGTTGAACTTCTAGAACTTAGAAGAGAAGCAGTCATAGCCTAGTGGTTAGGACTGTGGTTTCTTATTCGGGGAGTCGCAGGTTCGATCCCGGGTACGCACCTCTGACTTTTCGAACTTACGTACGTTGAAGAAATAAATATCACGTGCTTTTACGGTGAAGGAAAACATCGTGAGGAAACCTGCACGCCTGAGAGATCTTCATAATGTTCTCGAAGTATGTGAAGTCCGCCAATTCGCATTGTACCAGCGTGGTGGACTATGGCCTATAACCCTTCTCTGAGAGGAGACCTGCGCTCAGTAGCGAGCCGTTGATGGGTTGATGATGATGATGATGATGTATCTCAAATCTCAAACTTTTAACTTTCCTTTTATACAGTAAAATCACCTTGAACCCAGATTAAAATAAATTACTCCTTATAATGATACATTTACCGAGGTACCTAAGCTTTCGTGTTCTTTTGCAAGGTAATGAGAATTTATGAAGCAGGGAAAAAGTTCAAGAATAAGCTGTATAATATTTTGAGGTGTTTGTATTTTTTCATGAAGTCCCCTTGGAGACGTTTTATTTTAACAAAGGAAATGCTTTTGTAGTCTACTAGTTTGTGGATGCGACTTTGTTCACGTATTAGGTTTTTAACCGAATTCAAAAAAGGAGTAGGTTCTTGATTCGTCGGAATCTTTGTTTTTATGTATGTTAAACTGAACCGATTTGTTAAATTCTTTTTTGTTTCAAAAGTTATACTTCCCAGGTGGTGCCATTGAAATTTTATCGAAGTCGGTTAAGCGGTTTTTAAAATATCAACAATAAATTACATATTTTCTATAGTGGCGCGGGCTTTTGGAGTCTGTTTTTTAAAAATATTTTTTATAAATATATATTTTTTATAAGTTATTAACAATCTCGATTGATCTTCTAGATACTTTCGGATAAAAGTATCCTATGTCGTCCTTGCCAAATTTAATCGAAATCAGTTTACCGATATATTATGAGTTATGAGTTACTTTCACATTAATTATAATAAGAGGACAGATTCCGTTCAGTCTTTATAGAAAGTAAACAATGTGGGTTTTCGCCCATTAATATATCCTATTCCTAGTATTATAAGGTTAGGTTAAAAAATATTTTATATATTTTTAAACCTATACATTGTAAAGTATCATGTACATAATTAGCAGGAAGACCACACAAGTTTGTAGTAGTTTATTTGTAGCGAAAATATTCGTTGCTCATTCGTCGACTATAAGCACTGTACACTAAGACTAAATATTGAGCACGCTTGTGTTATTTATTTGAAATACTTTGAATGGTAATACATATTATACAAAAGTAATCGTTTCCTTTTTAGGGTTCCGTAGTAAACAAGGAACCCTTATAGTTCATCTTTTTCAGCGTCTAAATGCAGTTGTAACGACATCGACTTGGTAAATGAAATTAGATATCTAAGAATCCAGGTGGACCACAACCTTTCGTTTAAGTCCCACATTAAATCTCTTTCAGGTCGCGTTCGCAAGGTCAGAGAAAACTACGTGATGTAGCAAACGCAACTACCTTAAAATTGTTGTATTTATCTTTATGTCAGTCCCTGCTTAATTATGGCATACTTTCATGGGGCGGTGCCCCCAAATCTACCCTTATAGAAGCAGAGAGAGCACAACCATAGTACAAACAGAATAGTAGGCTAACTTCATACAAAGTGGCCGCTGCCAGTTTGAATGTATGCGTGAGCAGCGGGCGCCGTGTACGCACGGAAGTTTCACGCACACATTCGCAAAGTCTCAACCGGCTCAATCGGCCTGCAGTACGGGCCGCGCGGCGCGCCACAGAGTACTTTTGTATATATCGCGCCGCTGTGCTAATCGCGCGCAATTGCGTATTACGTCGCACGCTCGCTCTTTTTTGTTTGTTTAATTTTTCAATAAAAGTAGTAACCTACCTATTAATAATCGCGGGCATCAGCTAGTCAAAAATAAAAGTGACAACCCTAGGCGTCAACGCAAGAGTAGGTAATTAACTCGCCGATCGGCCTAAGTTAGCCTACTATTCTGTTTGTACTATGGCACAACGGTCTGTCTTAAAAGTTATACTCAAGAAGCCCTACAGATACCGCACTACGCTCCTCTACAAAGAGGCCGAAGTACTTACCGTTCGGCAACTTTTTGTACTAAAGGCTGCCCTCTATAAACATAGACAAGTCCTAAGATCCCCAAACGCAGACTCGATCTTCAAGAGACGGGTTGTCAAGGTCGATCTGCCGGACGTAAGAATGGCCTTTGCAGGACGTTTCGGCCCCTTTGTTATTGCAAAAATATACAACCGAGTCTCAAAATCGTGTAAACTCAGGAGCTGTACAACAAAACAAGCCAAGAAGGCAATTACTGACTGGCTGAAAAGTCTGACATATGATGATACGGAAAATATACTAAATACACTAACGGCAAATAAGTAATAAAGCTTTTTAACACCTCAAAAACATATTATATCTAATTTATTTAATTATATCATACGTAATATATATTTTGCAGTGATATTATTCAAATATATTATTTACTATATCTGTACGCTTCTGTACATTCGCTGTAGCTGGATTGGTTGGGTAGCAAGGAAAACTCTCGAAGAACTTTTCTTCTTTATTGGGTACCGCTACCGCTTGCCGGTGGGAACTGTGCCGGCTTACAATTCAGCCCGGTATTTATACAAAAATAGCAGAAAAAATGTAGCCCCTCTGATTGGTGTAATTTTGCTATCGATCAGTGCACCAATCAGAGCGCATTATCTTAAACCAATCACAATTTAGTAATAATAATAGGTATTATTACATAATTAGGTATCTTTACTACTATGAGCTGTACCGTAGGGAAAGCCGCGGCATTTCTTGGAATTACAGAGGTGTCTTTACGGTTCCTAGCTGTACCGTTGGGAGAGCCGCGGTCTATTTCTAGGAATTAATAAGGTATCTTTTCGGCTCGTAGCTGTACCGTAAGGAGAGCCGCGGCCTATTTCCCTATGGGTTTCCTATTTTAATCTTTATTTATTATTTTTCCTATTCACTTATGAGATAATACATGAGACTTATGTACTTAAAACTATAAACAATTGCTAAACTATACATGACACATTAATTACTAACTAATTATGCTATTTAATCAGTCCACTATTATGCTGTCTCTTTATTACACAAACACTTGCACTATATCGTCCCGCACATCTCTCCCGCCGTGCGACTATGTCGCATCACTTGTCGGTGCGGGCGCGTCGTCTGTAGACAGGGGCAGGACCACCAGCTTCCTCACCGGCCGTCGCAGCACTCCTCCCTTGGTCTGGATGTCTACTGCTCGCACGACGTCGTCTGGTCCCGGGTACGTGGCGATGACTCTTCCTCGGATCCACACGTTGCGCGGTAGGTTGGCGTCGACCACTTGCACGAGGTCGCCAATCTGGATCACTGGTCCTCGTCCGTGCGGCTCCCGCCGGTGTTGGAGCTCCGGTAGGTATTCCTTCACCCAGCGCGTCCAGAACACGTCGGCCAATCTCTGCGCGGCTCGCCAAGTCGATCTGGAGGCAGCGTCCCGCTCGTCGAATGTACCTGGCAGCGGTACACGTCCCGGGCCACCCAACAGAAAGTGGTTGGGCGTCAGTGCTTCAGGATCCTCGGGGCTGACTGAGACGTGTGTCAGCGGCCTGCTGTTGACTGTATACTCCACCTCAGCCAGTAGGGTGGAGAGGACTTCTTCTGTAGGATGCCGTTCATGTAGCGTGGCTGCGAGTGCTGTCTTCACGGAGCGTACTATTCGTTCCCAAGCTCCGCCCATGAATGGAGCTCCTGGTGGTATGTATCGCCAGGAGATCGTCTTCTTCGCTGCTTCTTCTGCTGTTGCGCTGTCCATCGCCTGCCGAAGTTCCTTGTCAGCCGCTCTCAGGTTGCTGCCGTTATCTGACCAGATTTCCGTCGGGAAACCCCGGCGAGCCATCATTCTCCTCAACGCCATCACTGCCGAATCAGCGCTGAGTGAGCCAGCAATCTCCAGGTGTATGGCTCTCGTGGTGAGACAGGTGAAGATGGCCACATATCTTTTCTGTCGTGTTCGGCCGACGGTCACTGAGAGAGGACCGAAGTAGTCGACGCCAGTGAAGGTGAAGGGTCGCTTGTGATGAGCCAGGCGACACTTCGGCAGGTCCCCGGTTCTGGGGTATGGCGGCTTCTGTGTCTTCATTCTGCAGAACAGGCATCTTCTTATGATTATTCTTGTGACTGGACGCACTCGTAGCACCCAGTACTGTTGTCTGCAATCGTTGACTGTAGCTTCAACTCCGGCGTGATGTAGCTGATGATGTATAGCCTTCACCCAGAGCTTGACTGTTGGATGATCACCGTCGAGTACCATGGGGCTCTTGAAGTTTTCTGTTACGTCTTGTGTTGCTTGAATCCGACTTCTTAGCCTGATTGCATCGTTGACGTATTCGACGCTCAGCTGGTACAGACGGCTCTCCTTGTTGAGTGTCTTGCTGTTTCTTAAGTCTTCTATTTCTTCTGTGAAGGAATCTTCTTGGGATGCACGCATCAGAAGCTCTTCCGCTCTTCTGAGCTGTTCGGCAGTGACTGGGAGAAACTTTCTATTAGGCGACGTTGTTTTTTTGACTGTTGGCTGTTGCTTCGTCGCAGGCTTGTTCGTTTTCTTCCAGCTTGGATCCTTTTCTGTGTTCTTTCGCGTCCTTTTGTAATTGACGCTTTCCTTCTTGGTTCTACAGAGTTGGATGAACTGTAGAACCCGAGCTGTGGCGTATCGGAGTCTGTCCCAATTCGAGAAACGAGATGCTTCAGGTAGGGCTTCTGCGAGTTTCTGTTTTCTGTCGTCGGCGATGTGATTCACTTTCTCTTCGCCCGAAGGTTTTTCTTTTTCTGTTGCAGTGACTTCTACGGGCCAATGCTCTTCTGTTTGGTAGAGGAAGTCCGGTCCCTTGAACCATCGATGATCTTTGTTGAAGGACGTTGGGACGTCTCGTGTGGCGTCGTCCGCTACGTTCAGCTTCGTCGGAACCCAACGCCACTCGGTGACTGTGGAGGCCTCTTCAATTGCAGCCAGGAGATGGGCTACGTATGGCTTGTATGAGCGTGATCCGGTTCTTATCCAGGTCAGCACGGTCTTGCTGTCTGTCCAGAACACTTTGCTGTCCGGTTTTCTTTCGTGCTCTTCTATAACTGTTTCGGCGAGCCTGGTTCCCATGACTGCCGCTTGTAGCTCCAACCTCGGGATGGATGTCAACTTCAACGGCGCAACCTTCGCTTTGGCCATGACGAGAGATAGGTTGACTTCACCATTTGGCGCCACTGTTCTCCAGAAGACAATTGCTGAATAGGCTGCTTCGCTGGCGTCGGTGAACACGTGCAGCTGTATCGAAGTGGCGTCGCTGTATTGGAGATATCTTCTCGGGATCGTCACGTTGCTGAGATTCTTCAGGTGAGCTATCCAGTCTTGCCATTGTTCAGCCAGGTCTTCATCCAGCTCATCGTCCCATGATGTTCCTCTTCGCCATACTTCTTGCAGCAGCTGTTTCGCCCTTATGGTGACAGGCGATGCGAAACCGAGTGGGTCAAACAGTGACATGACCACTCTTAGCGCTTCTCTCTTCGTAGGCGTCTTCCCATTGATGAGCGTTGGTGCGACGCGTGCCAGGTTGAGGTTGAAGGTGAGCTCGTCCGTGTTGAGTTTCCAGATAACGCCCAGTACACGTTCTGTCTTCTCTTCTGGCTTGTAGAGTTCCATATCTTCTGACTGTTGACTTTCACCCAATGCTTCTAATAAATGTGGTGAGTTCGACTTCCACTGTTTCAGTTCAAAGCTGGCCTTTGAGTGCACTTCACGCACTGACTTCGTGATGCGCACTGCGTCTTCGAGGCTTCTGAAGCTGTCCAAGTAGTCGTCAACGTAGTGCTTCTGTATGATGGCAGCTGCAGCCTCAGGGTGGGTGTCTTCATACTGTTTGGCGTTCAAGTTCTTGATGTAGATTGCTGTAGATGGAGAACTTGATGCACCGAAGATCAACGAAGTCATCCTAAATTCTTCCGGTGGTTGGTCGTCTCCTCGCTCTCCGCGCCACAGGTAGCGGAGTGCATCTCTGTCTTCGGCACGCAGCTTGACTTGCATAAACATCTCCTTGATATCTGCTGTGACTGCTATCTCATGTTACCGGAACCGCATGACGACGCCAGGTAGTGACTGTAGAAGATCAGGTCCTTTGAGTAGCATATCGTTGAGAGCTACTCCCTTCGTCTTCGCTGCTGCATCATGTACCACTCGGAGCTTCTCAGGCTTCATTGGGTTGACCACCGCGAAGTGTGGCAGGTACCACGTCTTGCTTGCAGTCTTCTGTTTCGGAGCGAGTTCAGCGTATCCTTTCGAGACGAGAGCTTCCATCTGTTCTGTATACTTCTGTTTTAGCTTGGGGTCTCCATCGATCTTCTTTTCGATGTTGAAGAGTCGCTTCAGTGAGTTGTCGTAGTTGTCAGGGAACGTGACATCTTCTTTGCGCCAGAGAAGTCCTGTTTCATATCTTCCTTCTTCTGTTCTTGTGGTGGTCTTCTCCAGGATACGAAGTGCTCGTTCTTCTGGATCTGTCTTCGGTTTCTTAGGCTGTATGCAGAGTGCGTCCATCTCGAAATATTGCTTGACGAGGCTGTCCAGGTTATCTTCTGTTTCTTCTGTGACGTGTGATACGAAGTCGATGCTGCGTCCGATGGCACGAGTCTGGCTGCCATGTAGCACCCACCCCAGCGGTGTGAGAGAGGCCACTGGTTGGTTGTTGTCTCCTCTTCTCACTTTTGTTGTCAGCAGAAGATGCCAATTGTCTTGCCCAATCAGCACTCGTGGCTTTACATCAGCATATACGAGGTAGTCGCGGATGTCTGCCAGGTGTTTGCAGCCATCTACCAACTCTCGTGGAACCCGTTGTGACGCCACTTGAAGGTTCACTGTACACAGGTCTTCACTGTACGTGCTTGTACACGCTCTTCATGATCGTTGAGACCTCTTAACTTGATGTTCACTCTTCTTGAAGCTGACTCCGATGTCTTCAAGTCGTTGATGGCTTCTATCTTCAAAGGATCGACGGGTCCTGTCGCTCCGATGCACTCGGCTACGCTGTTGTCGATCAATGTTACTGTTGACCCGTCGTCCATCAAGGCGAAAGTGTTGAACGTTCCCTTGGGCCCCTCAACTTGAACTGGAATAATCTTCAGATACGATTGTTTCTTCTTAATAGTCCACGCGGAGTTGATTACTTCTGTAGCTTCCTTATCTTCTTTCTTCTCCGGAGCCTTGGTGTAGTGCAGCATCTTGTGGTGGAAGTACTTGCAGCTGTTGACACCGCACGCCTTAGCCCGGCAGCTATGGGTTCTGTTTCTGTATCGAAGACATCGGAAGCATAGGCGCTTGGACTTGGCTATATCCCATCTTCCATCCGCATCTGAGTTCTTGAACTGTTCACACTCCGTAGTAATATGCTCTTCGTTGCATATGGGGCACCTGGGTGTGTACGTCTTCTCTGTAACGTTGTGTATCCTCTGTGGTCTCTTCTGTTGAGTGGCTGCTGTAGGTGGCGCCACCTGTTCCGGCAGCGCGTACGGCCCGCATAGCTCGGCTTCTCTCTTGAGGAACTTCTCCATTTTCAGCAGGTCTGGATCCTCCTTCGGCTGTGCTGCGGCGAAGTCGTAGTATCTGTAGCGCAGCGTAGGTGTGAGCTTGTCCACCACCGTCTTCGAAACTTCCGGGTTGTACATGTAGTTCACGCAGCTCAGAGTCTTCAGTGTTGCCACCACGTTGGAGACCTTCGTCGAAAAAATGCAAATGTCGCGTGGTGACTCGGTGAGACGTGGCAATCCGCGGAGCGTTTCCATTTCCATCATCGCTATTGACTCCGGTCTTCCAAATCTTGACTCCAAGGTTTTCATGACTTCTGTAGGGTGCGCGCTGGTGATGAGAAGCCCCTCCACAGCTTCTTTTGCTTTGCCCTTCAGGTTTCTTCGTAGACGGTTCGTATTCTCCACTGTGGTGAACATGCTTTCCGTTTCGTAGTATGCGGCACGGAACGGTAGCCACTCTTGATGTGACCCTCCAAACGTTGGCAGCTCTATGAACTTGGGGCGCTGTACTGCTTTGACGGCGCGCGTAATTGCTTCGGCTAACTCCGTTAAGCCGGGCTGTACTCCCGCCGGTGACTGAAGTATTGCTTCCTGTTGCTTCTGTTGTCCCGCGTCGTTGACCACCGGCTCTTCTATTGGGTAGTGCGGTGCATCGGTGATCGCTAGCACGGGGCGTGGGCGTTGGCTCTCCAACCAGCTGTCCACTCGTTCAGTCACTTCGGCTTCGGGTTCGGCGTAGGCACCATCGTCGTCTTCTAATTCATCTTCTGTATCGTCTGCTTCCAGGGCGGCGAGACGGGCGGCAGCTAATTCGATCTGCAGTCGTAGCATCTCTTCTTTGGCCTTAGCTATCTTGAGAGCCTTGGCCTTGCTGTGTGTCGATCCACCCCCCCTCTTGCTAGGGGGGCGGGGCACCTGTACTTGCTTCGACTCCTCTGTGTTGACTATTTTCTTCCTCCTTACTGTAGACGTGTCTGCATCTCGAGTACGCCCCTGTACTGTAACTGGAACCTCCCTGGCGGCGGGGGGTTCCATCTGTATCGTGGCGGCTGGCAGCGTCGGCGCGACGGCGGGCGTAGTTGAGCGTGCGACGGTGGCGGCGACGGAAGCGGCGGCGGCGGCCGCAGTCCTCTTCACTGTCGCGGAGGATGGCGCTGTAGAGATCACCGACGTCGCGGAGGTACCCGTGGTCGTCGTGCGCTCCGTGGTGTCGGTGGTGACAGTCCCCGTGGCTGTCGACGCGGACGCGGTAGCGGTCTCCGCGCTGGTTTCGGTCGCGGAGGTGGTAGCGGTACCCTCTGACGTGGACGGAGTTTCTTCCGACGATGCCTTACGGCTCTTGAGTTCCTGCCGTGTCACTGGCATTCTTGCTGGCCTGACGAATTTTCTTCAGAATTTTCCCGATTTTCCAACGGATCCGGCTCGAAGGACCATTCAATGTACGCTTCTGTACATTCGCTGTAGCTGGATTGGTTGGGTAGCAAGGAAAACTCTCGAAGAACTTTTCTTCTTTATTGGGTACCGCTACCGCTTGCCGGTGGGAACTGTGCCGGCTTACAATTCAGCCCGGTATTTATACAAAAATAGCAGAAAAAATGTAGCCCCTCTGATTGGTGTAATTTTGCTATCGATCAGTGCACCAATCAGAGCGCATTATCTTAAACCAATCACAATTTAGTAATAATAATAGGTATTATTACATAATTAGGTATCTTTACTACTATGAGCTGTACCGTAGGGAAAGCCGCGGCATTTCTTGGAATTACAGAGGTGTCTTTACGGTTCCTAGCTGTACCGTTGGGAGAGCCGCGGTCTATTTCTAGGAATTAATAAGGTATCTTTTCGGCTCGTAGCTGTACCGTAAGGAGAGCCGCGGCCTATTTCCCTATGGGTTTCCTATTTTAATCTTTATTTATTATTTTTCCTATTCACTTATGAGATAATACATGAGACTTATGTACTTAAAACTATAAACAATTGCTAAACTATACATGACACATTAATTACTAACTAATTATGCTATTTAATCAGTCCACTATTATGCTGTCTCTTTATTACACAAACACTTGCACTATATCGTCCCGCACAATATCATATTATTATTATAATATTATCACACACTTAATTTGTACCTAATGGTAACCCGCCCCACCCAGTTATCTTATCAATAAGTTTTACTTATCAATTGTAATTAAGGTCTCCACGACACAGGTTCTTCCTAGTGTGAAGACCAATGGCAAAACCAATGTATTATTTTATTTCTTATGGCAATAAAGTTATTTTTATTTTATTTTGTTTTTATTTTTAGTTTCGCCATGTCCATCCGTCTGCCCGTCCGTCCGTCCGCGGTTTACCTTAGAGACAATTGGTACTAGAAAACTGTAATTTGACAAGGGTATAAATATTAATCACGTCAACAAAGTGGTGAAATAAAATTGTGAAAAATATTTTTTTAGGGTACCTCCCCTACATGTAAAGTGGGGATGATTTTTTTTCTCGTCTATCCTATAGTGTGGGGTGTCGTTAAATAGGTCTTTCAAAAATATTGTGGGTGTTGGAACAAGATTTTTCGATTTAGGGATCCGTTTGTGAAATATGATAATTTAAAGTGCTAAATTTTATTAGAGTCAACTGTCAAGTGTCGCCACTCCAGCACCTTATAACCCCAACGGCCATCAGCTCTTCGAACTATGTGCTCGCCCATTTCCACTCCAGTTTCACGACTCACTGAGCTATGTCAGTGAGTCGGTGACTTTGGTTCTCCTTCCAGCAAAATAAGAAAAAAAAAGAATAAGAAAGTTAGAAAATGCCTGTTGACTCCTAATTTGATAAGAGAAGATGCAGCCTACAATGCCTATTGATTTCTAATTTGAAGGTAGCCAAGTTGTAGTTAATCGGAAAACGGAAGCCGGAAGGGCAATCGAAATTGAGGCGTTGCGTATCAGGAAAGAGGAAGCAAAGCGCTAAGTGCGCGACCATGGAAAGTCAATGCAGACGTAAAGGTAAAACCTAATCCTTTTCTGATTACTCTTTTATATACTAACGAATATTAACGATGTAACTAAAAAGTAGGTATAGTCCAAAGAACTGATGGCCGTTGGAGTCCTAAGATCAATTTCGAGCAATGTTGGCTCTTAGCAGACCCCCCCACTAGGTGGACCGACGACATCAGACGGGTCGTAGGGAACCGCTGGATACAGGTAGCGCAAGACGGATACATGTGGATGTCTATGCAAGAGACCTATGTCCAGCAGTGAACACCTAGCGCTTGATAAAGAAGAACTATTAAAAGTGGTCGCGGTACTCTAGTTACAATCATCATCATCATCATCAGCCATCAACGGCTCACTACTGAGCGCAGGAATCGTTGATGATATTTAATTCCTTAAACGCACATGACTCCGAGAAGTCAGAGGTGTGAATCCGAGATCGCAGTCCTAACCATTAGGCCTTCACTGCTCTAAAGTCACTATAACCATTCCAAATTCAAACGCCAGAGCCTCACATTTCCACGTAGATTTAACGGAAAGCGGAAACGGATCCGTTAAACAAATAGGAATATTTTCATATCTGTCAATATATTCCCGACGCACGCATACATATTGGCCTGCCGTATCGATATATCGCATTTGAATTTCAAAGCTCAAAGCAAAACTAAGTTTTTATGCATCGCTCTAACCGAGCTTACGGTGGTCGGTCGGCGGGCCTACGTGACTTGACTGTCGGACGGACTGACAGAGATTATGTCACAACACAACCAGATGTGACACTCTTGGTACAGTATTAGTACCTACTTAACGTGTGCCTTCAAACAACACACACACACACACACACACACACAAACACCCACACACACACACACACAAACACCCACCCCCACACACACATAAACACCCACTCACATACACACCCACACAAACTTTTTGATTATTTAAATTTTATTTCTTTGTAAAGTTACGCTATGTTATATTATTTTCAACGGAAGAGCGGGACATCCTGGCACAGGTATACTTACCTAAAAGGATGTCCCAACGACGGAATAATATTTTTACTTGTGTAACTTTTCTTGAATAAATCAGTTTTTGCAGTTTTTCAGTTTTTCAGCCTTATGTTTGGCATCCTTGTTATGCAGTTGAAATCGCCACTCGCACAGTACAACGTTTCTGAAACGAACTGCTAAGGTGTGGACCTAAGACACCCTTTCACAGTGCATAATTTTTAAGCTATTGCATAGCTTTTATCGCGGGCTTTGAACTAGGACAAACAGTTTGAGCGCGGCAACCGAATCAAGAAATTCCGTAACGAAAAAAAACCTAACACCGTCGTTCAGTAAGCGTTCAATATTTTAGAGGTTCTCAAGTAGCTCTGTTTGGCGCAGTGGGCGAGCGACCGCTTTCTTTACCGTATGGTGTATGATGTCGCAGGTTCGAATCTCACTCGCGAAGTAGTGACAGTTCGCTTTTCTTGTTTGTTTGTTTTTAATTTTCTTTTGCATAATTTTTATTATGCAAAAAAAATATTGCATAAATATTATAATTGCATAAGTTGATAAAAAATGCTATGCGATAGCTTTACCGCGGTTTAGCTCAGATACTATTGGTACTAGAAATCTGTTATTTGACAAGGGTATAAATATGAATCACGCAGACAAAGTGGTGAAATAATATTGTGAAAAATATTTTTTAGGGTACCTCCCCTACATGTAAAGTGGGGATGAATTTTTTTTTCTCATCCATCCCATAGTGTGGGGTGTCGTTGAATAGGTCTTCCAAAAACGTTGTGGTATGGGAACACCATTTTTCAATTCAGGGATCCGTTTGTGAAATATGATATTTTAAAGTGCCAAATTTTATTAGAGTCAAGTGTCCCGCCCCTCTTCCAGCTAAATGGTTGTATATAGGATACAAGAAAAAATTCACAGCAGTAGTAGGTATATATAATGAATTTTAAAGGAAAACTATCACGGCTAAGTAGGGTTCATTAGTGAAGGAGTTATATCGGTTTTTCTAAGTTAGATATTACACGTAGTGTAAGTTGCATATTTTGTAGTATATTATAGTATCTCAACCATGGAACTCAAAATGTATGTTGAGACTTTCAACTACGGAACCCTACACTGCGCATGGCCTGACACGCACTTGACCGGTTTTTTTTTAATAATTTTCTGCGAGCTCTTCGTACAAACGCGACAATATTGCTTAGTCGGCATTTAAAAGCTTATAAAAATGGAAAAGTTTTAGGCTCCGTAATCGCTTCATACTTATGAGTTATGACTATGAGACACCGTCGGCGAACTAGTAAATTGCGGCGATTTGCAGTACGCCTGAACTGTCGTACCCACATAGTCGTATCAAGCAATTTTTAGAGTTCCGTAGTAAACAAGAAACCCTTATAGTTTCGCCATGTCCGTCCGTCTGTCTGTCTGTCTGTCTGTCTGTCCGCGGTTTAGCTCAGAGACTATTGGTACTAGAAATCTATTATTTGACAAGGGTATAAATATGAATCACGCAGACAAAGTGGTGAAATAAAATTGTGAAAAATATTTTTTTAGGGTACCTCCCCTACATGTAAAGTGGGGATGAATTTTTTTTTTCTCATCCATCCCATAGTGTGGGGTGTCGTTGAATAGGTCTTCCAAAAACGTTGTGGTATGGGAACACCATTTTTCAATTCAGGGATCCGTTTGTGAAATATGATATTTTAAAGTGCTAAATTTTATTAGAGTCAAGTGTCCCGCCCCTCTTCCAGCTAAATGGTTGTATATAGGATACAAGAAAAAATTCACAGCAGTAGTATATATAATGAATTTTAAAGGAAAACTATCACGGCTAAGTAGGGTTCATTAGTGAAGGAGTTATATCGGTTTTTCTAAGTTAGATATTACACGTAGTGTAAGTTGCATATTTTGTAGTATATTATAGTATCTCAACCATGGAACTCAAAATGTATGTTGAGACTTTCAACTACGGAACCCTACACTGCGCATGGCCTGACACGCACTTGACCGGTTTTTTTAATAATTTTCTGCGAGCTTTTCGTACAAACGCGACAATATTGCTTAGTCGGCGTTTAAAAGCTTATAAAAATGGAAAAGTTTTAGGCTTCGTAATCGCTTCATACTTATGAGTTATGACTATGAGACACCGTCGGCGAACTAGTAAATTGCGGCGATTTGCAGTACGCCTGAACTGTCGTACCCACATAGTCGTATCAAGCAATTTTTAGAGTTCCGTAGTAAACAAGGAACCCTTATAGTTTCGCCATGTCCGTCCGTCTGTCCGTCTGTCCGTCCGCGGTTTAGCTCAGAGACTATTGGTACTAGAAATCTGTAATTTGACAAGGGTATAAATATCAATCACGCCGACAAAGTCGTGAAATAAAATTGTGAAAAATATTTTTTTAGGGTACCTCCCCTACATGTAAAGTGGGGATGAATTTTTTTTTCTCATCCATCCCATAGTGTGGGGTGTCGTTGAATAGGTCTTCCAAAAACGTTGTGGTATGGGAACACCATTTTTCAATTTAGGGATCCGTTTGTGAAATATGATATTTTAAAGTGCTAAATTTTATTAGAGTCAAGTGTCCCCCCCCCCCCCCCTCTGCCAGCTAAATGGTTATATATAGGATACAAAAAAAAATTCACAGCAGTAGTATATATAATGAATTTTAAAGGAAAACTATCACGGCTAAGTAGGGTTCATTAGTTAAGGAGTTATATCTGTTTTTTCTAAGTTAGGAATTACACGCAGTGTAAGTTGCGTATTTTGTAGAATATTATAGTATTTAAACCATGGAAGTCAAAATTTATTCAATAATCATAAATAAAACAAAAGCACTATCCTAGGTCAGGAATAATATTTGAGACTTACGGAACCCTACACTGCGCGTGGCCCGACACGCACTTGGCCGGTTTATTGACATTTTCAAACCAACTATGGTATTACGTTGCCGCATTTAAGGAGATTTGTTTGTAGGAAGGGCGGTATCTACTAGCGACTAAGCTCCCAATCCTAAATATATGAAAAATAGTTTACTTATCAAGCTTCTACGTGTTATAGTGCAATGGGCAAAATGCAATTTTTTTAACTACCTGACAACAATTTTCCATACGTAATGCCTAATGGAGAAAAATAATGAGGTCTAGGTTGGAGCGCGCTTGCTAAGAAGATGCCTATTCACAAAGAAACTCAATTTAAACGTGGCAGGAAACACGAACGCCGGAAGGGCGGTTTTCAACTTATCGTTCCAGAAATAATGCTAGTTATAATTTGGTAAGGCGGTCTTTTAGCGAAATTAAAGAGGAACTTTCCACAAAACCACAAACCGGAAACGAACCGGTACATTGGTCATCAAAAACCTTTTTATAATAGGTACGTACCATTATAATGTACGCTATCGCATTCAATTAATCATCACGAACCGTTCATAAAGGTTAATTTATAACACTTAAACAATTAGCCCCGATAATTCATTACAGATAACCGAATCACGATTATTTAGTAGTCTTTGATTTCAATGATACACGCGTAACAAATTAACTCATATTAACTAGTGGTTCGCCCCGAACTGAGACCTCGCGGTAACGGTATCCCATGATTATTCATTCAATCGATACATGATAACCAAAACTGACATTATTATTATGCCCGTTTTCACCAAACATACCTAAATCATCCCCTAAGTAGGAGTCTCTTAACGTAGGTAGCTCCTAAATACAATCCTAAGTCCTAACATCCGTCCCAATATCCTTTTAGGTGTCCCGTACAGGATCGTGATAAATAAGTTGACAGAAAACATCAATCACCTAACTTATAGGTAGCCCGTAAAGGTTAGGGAACGTTAGTGAAAACATTGAATTATTTATCAAACATTGAATTTAACTCGTAGTTCCATGGGAATAGTTACTGACTGCGCCATCTATTAGCATTATTGTGAAGCTATGTTGATGCTATATGAATTACTGACGCCCATTAAAAATTAAATAATCTCGTTTCTTTATAATATTCATATAATTTTAGTATTTGTTGTTCAAGTACAGGATATAAGTGACCTAAAAACATAAAATCAGTTTGAAAATCCATAGCGGATTTTTCTAGAGAGCGTCTTCAAGCGAGCGTATAAAATCGCCACTTTGAAAGCCCCCCATTTCGTCAATTTTAAGGGAAAAATTAAAAAAAAAATATTTTTGTACTCAGTTCAAAATTATCTTTAAAATGATACGTAACAATTTTATGTAACGCGATTTTTTTTTTTTTACTTCGCATTCGCTTCTATGAGAGCCCCCCTGAAATAAAGATTTTTATAACTTTTTAAGCCATTTTCGGCTGGAGGCCATCGGTTTACATATTATATCTAAATTTGAAGTAATTACGTTCAGTAATTCAAAAGTTATAAGGCTCTGACAGACGGACGGACGGACGGACGGACGGACGGACAAGTGCAAATCGCCCTAGTTAACTCAAAGACCTTCGCTTCGCTCGGTCGAATATTACGTAGGATTTAGATTTAGATTTATGATCTAATAAAATTGCCTATTTTTTACACCTATGTATGCCGGTAGTCTAAACTCTAAAGTTCAGGAAATGTGGATTTTGGTCACAAAAACTTCAAGATAATAGTTTTAAGCTATTGCATAGCTTTTATCGCGGGCTTTGAACTAGGACAAACAGTTTGAGCGTGGCGATCGAATCAAGAAATTCCGTAACGAAAATAAACCTAACACCGTCGTTCAGTAAGCGTTCAACATTTTAGAGGTTCATAAGTAGCTCTGTTTGGCGCAGTGGGCGAGAGGCCGCTTTCTTTACCGTATGGTGTATGATGTCGCAGGTTCGAATCTCACTCGCAAAGTAGTGACAGTGCGCTTTTCTTGTTTGTTTGTTTTTAATTCTTTTTTGCATAATTTTTATTATGTAAAAAAAAATTGCATATAAATATTATAATTGCATAAGTTGATAAAAAATGCTATGCAATAGCTTTACCGCGGCCGTCCCCGAGTGCCACTTAATTTTTTTATTAATTCCGTACCACTAGATACTTAACTAAAAGATAAAAATAGTAATTATAAAATGCCACTTAATTTTTTACCATAATCTCAATACATCAACCAGCACTTAGTGGGGACGGATTCCTCCTGAATGAGACGGGATGTCTCTCAGTGTATGGGACGTGTAGATGAGCATATTTCACACAGAACATTATGGAGAACCGCCGGCGGGAATGGGGCTACTTTCTATCTGCCCGTCTTAACATGAATTGAATTGTAGTATGTTTTTTTTGGAACTTCCCCTCATTGTGGAAATATTATAATCTATTCTAACAAAGGTTGCATGGGTTAAATCGGCTTGGCATTCGGCTGCCCACAAGATAGTATAAAAAACTTATTACAATGAAATAGCTACATAATAATATTGTAAAATTATTATTTTGAAAAGAGCAACTGCTGAGTTTCTGGCCGGCTCTTCTCAGCAGAATCCGCTTTCTGAACCGGTGGCAGAGTCATGACGTGTCATAAGAGCCACAGGTTGGCCTACGTGAAATAAATAATTAAAAAAAATAACTCAAAAGCATGCATGCTCACGATGTTTTCCTTCACCATTGAAGAAAGTGATTACAACGCACATATCTCCGAAAAGTTTGAAGGCGTGCCTAAGATTCGAATAACGGAATAAACTCTAGTTTTTATAATAATAGAGAACCTTTATTGCAGAATAATTACAGTTTTTCTTCCGTACTAATTACTACAAAATTAATCACAAAGCCTCTTGCTGCGTAAACCTCATCAAAAAGCTCCTCCTTCAAATTCTACATAATTCGGCCTCTGTAGTCTGTACCACATACTGTTTACTGTTTACAAGTTTCTGCACTTGCACTAAGCCGTATGTGTAGAATAAATTTATAAACACATATCAAAAATTCCGAGGCCAGCTGGATTCGAACCCACATCTCTTGGGAATGGCATTTGAGTGGCGCTGCCCCTGGAACAGAGGCCCGTGGCGGGCCGCCCCCTCCGTTCCCCTCCCCCCGTTTCTAGATAGTTTAGAAAAACATAGCTTGCATCCTGAAGGAGGAAGGATACTTTTAACACCGAAAAATCAAAGGATTTTTAAAATAACTACTAAGCCGCAGAATCGCTTTCCAGAAAGTTTAGAAAAACATAGGTCGCATCCTGAAGGAGATAAGATACATTAAATACTGGAAAATCAAAGGATTTCAAAAATAACGTAAATCCATGCAGACGGAGAAACATTCTTGTTCCTGTAGGCACAAAACTATACTACGGTGCTTCTACAAGTTGTTACTCTGTGCCAAACGGACCCATATCGACTACAAATTGCGCGGACTGCCTCCGATGCCGAACGAAAATAATATTGTTTCTTTGGCAAATATTTACTTTTCCCTTATTTCGAGTGTCGTTTTACAGCACGAGTGTAAGGAGTATGAGCTGTTGAATTATGCACCCGGCGTACCGTAATAATAACTAACTTTATCGCTTCATCTATACATTGTATACGTATGGAAAATAATAAAAGTCTGGACGTTTGGACATGACTGTCATTGTGAATGTCCAATACAATCGGATAGGTAGGTATTTATTTGAATGTTTGTTTATTTTATCTTTGACAGATTAATTTTGTAACGTAGTCTTAATTCCTAGTTCCATGTTTCCAGACATCCTTTAGGCTTGATCATTTTATTGTTGCTTTCTTCAAAATTTTTAAGACGCTAAGGACTTAGGAGAGGTCAATTACCATCAGTCAGTGTTTTTGACTGAGGAATAAAGACGTTCTGACAGTTGTCGTTTTGTAGTAAAAATTTGTCTTTCAAAAGTAGTCGACGGGAAGCGGCTGGATGAGGAAGGCTGAGGACCGGGTGTGGTGGCGCTCATTAGGGAAGGCTGCATCCAATTATAGTAGACTAGCTGATGCCCGCGACTTCGTCCACGTGGATTTAGTTTTTAAAATCCCTCGGGAACTCTTTGGTTTTCCGGGATAAAGAGTAGCCTATGTCACTCTCCAGGTCCTCAAATATACTCATGCAAAAAATCACGTCGATCCGTAGCTTTTTTGCGGCGTGATTGAAGGACAAACCAACAAACCAACATACCAACAAACACACTTTCGCATTTATAATATTCCGCATGCTGGTGTGATCATGATTAGCCGGTGAAAGGGTACTTGGTGATCGGGATATAGTTGTCTCTTAAACTAAGGAAAAACTCCCTTGTAAGTTGCTGCGAGCCTGGTAGGTAGTGGCAATTTAACCGCCCCGTTGGTCTAGTGGTCAGTAAGTTCACTGCGGAAGACGAGGTCCCGGGTTCGATTCCCGGGTCAGGCCAAAAAATGTATTGAGTTTTTCTTTCAAGTGTTACCATCCCGGAGTTAGGAAGTTGGCGGTGAGTCACCCCCGTGCCTCGGAGAGCACGTAAAGCCGTCGGTCTTGCGCCTGATCTCTCTCCGGTCATGTCGGATTTCGAATAGAGAGTGCACCTGTGTTTGCGCACACACTTGTGCACTATAATATCTCCTGCGCAGGTTGGCTGTCTTGAACGGATTCGGTCGGGAGAAATTATTTTATTATTATTAGGTAGAGGCACTACATCTTTTAATATGTATAATAAATAAATACAAGCGAATATTTAATGTAACACCTGCATAGCAATCATTATAAGGCCCGCTTGCACAGACGCCGGGTTAGGTTTAACCCAGGAATAAATTTTTTAATTTTGACAGAAGCTTTATACGAAATCTGTCAAAGCAGCAGCTAACTCTGGGTTAAAAGGATAACCCGGCGTTTCTGCTAGCGGGCCTAAGTGAATTACCTACACGTACCATTAGTGTGACTTTTATTTTCCAAAGTTTTCACTTAGGACGCTGTGTTCACCCAGATCGAGATCGAGAGATTGAGGCACCTAAGATCCTCTTTACTTTGCAGTTACTACTATTGTACCTATTATTCCGATACTCGAACTCTATTAAAGTTGAGTTGCATCAACTTGTACTTGCCCTAGTGAATACAAAAATCACGTAGGTACATGGAATGGTCGTCGAATCACAAGCACGCGCTACTCTGACTATGAAATAAATAAAACATGAGCGGTGGTTTAACAACAACTTTTAAAATTTAAACTATAAGTTGTTTACTTACTCTTTTCAATTTATTACTTACTATTTGATATTACCATTTCTGTGGTTACCACCCTATAACTAACATAGACGTGCTGCCAAGCAATTTAGTATTCTGAAACGATGTCACGTTCTAAACCAATTGGGGTACCTATATGTCTACTAAAGGTCAAGATGCTAATACTTTTCTGGGATAAAAAATATCCTATTTAACTCTCAAGGTCTGTATTTATCCATGCAATAAGAAAATAGGTTTAAAATTGGTTGTAACATCCACCATTATTGATTTTGTTCGTATAGAATGTAACCTACGATAGATACCGAACCCGGATCAAAGTAAAGAATCGATTGACCCCTCATTTATCAAAATCGGCTCAGTAATTTTGGCACAATGGTGGAACATACGTAAATAAAAACATACAATATGACCTGGTAAAATCACAAACCTTTTTTGGATCGAAGTTCCTTATCGCGCGATGCGAAAGGGGGCTGGACGGAAAAAATTAAGACTAAATTGAACCGACACTTTTTGAATGTGAATTTGGCATTGTGTTCAATATTTTCACCCTACAATATTAGATCTCCGTAGCCTTGTGGTTTCTACAGTCGCATAAAGGTCGATGGTTCGAATCCCAGCTCGACAGACTGAATTTTCTATTTTCAATTAATTTTAAATAATTTCTACATGTGGATTTTTTTTTAAATTTTTTACTGCTACAATTTATTTGCTATAATATTTTTAAAAATTATGTCGGGTTTATGCACATTAAGAACTTCGTTCCAGCCGGGTGTCCCTTGACACCTCTCAAGTTTTTTTTTGGCCTTGCCAAAGTCGGATAAAAAATTAAGTCAATCTATTACTCCGTAGGTGCGTGAGTGAACCAATGATCCAACATACTTTCACATTTATAAAATTAGTAGAAAAAAAAATGTTAGTGATGTATTACTTAAAAACTGCGTTACAGTTATGAACGCCCACCTCTAGGTTAATTAATTACAGAAGAACAAAAGATATATCAAAGTAATGGTCTAAGTTTTGTGTTATCAATTACAAAACTGTTCATTGACCTTAAAACCACCACAATATTATCATCAGCAGCTACCGAAAAAAATAATGGTCAATTTATACAAATAGCTAGTTGGAGGTATCCCGTACTTTGGCAAATTGTACTTGTGGCCGATTCTCAAATCAATCAGAGATGTGGAACACTGATGACTGTCATTATACTTCATTTAAATGAGCCGCTTACAGAACCTGCGCACACTAGCCGTTTCACAAGTGCTATTTTATGTTCTTAAGGTGGATTATACGGGCCTGCCCGCGAAATTCAAATTTAATTTGTTTTTTCGCAATTTATAAACTAATACGACAAAGTAGGCTTACGGCATTCTAATTGCGCCAATGGCAGTATCATCTTCACAGGTTTATATAAAAATCTTTACTTAGAAATTAATCAAAAAATCGAGTTGGACGTGAGTTACTCACAAATTAGTCGATATTCTGACTAATTTCTTAAGCTGGACACTTTCAAGTAAAGATTGTTACATAAACCTGTGTACTTTGTCGTATTAGTTTACAAATTGCGAAAAACCAAATTAAATTTGAATTTCGCGGGCAGACCCGTATAATCAACCTTAAGCCAAAAGGAAGGGTTGTCAATTTAGCAGTCTATGTATGTGTGTATGCCTATGTATGTATGTATACATACATACGTGTGTATGGCGCACCAACACGCGGCGCGAATGGGGTTACTTTCTGTCTGCCCGTCTTAACATGTAATGAATTGTAGTACGCATTTTGGAACTTCCCCTCATTGTGGAAATATTCTTTTCTATTATATTCTAACAAAGTTGCATGGGTTAAACCGGCTTGACATCCAGTTGCCTACAAAATAGTATAAAAAACTTATTACAATGTAATAGGTACATTAACAATATTGTAAAATGATTATTTTGAAAAGAGAAACTGCTGAGTTTCTTTCTGGCTCATCTCAGTAGAATCTGCTTTCCGAACCGGTGGTAGAGTCATGACGTGTCATAAGAGCCACAGGTTGGCCTACGTGAAATAAATAATTTTGAATTTTGAATTCAATTTGGCCTGCGCTTGAATCATTTTAAACGGGCTTTTGTACAATTTATTTTTCCAGATAAATAAATCAATCAACATACAAATTATTTATTAAAGTTGTATTCTCAACCTCACGATGAAAAAATTATAAACCGTGATGACCTTAAGAAATAACGCATGTGTGTGGCTATTCTATATTAACTATCTGTACTCGACCGATTTGTGCCGCGTACAGTCGAGCACAAATTAAAAAGTGACTAAGATATATCAGTCCATATGAATATTTTGATATATAGTTTTTTACAGTACGAAAAAATACTATGCGATGAACTACAAGCACTAGACATTATCGCAAGGGGTGTACGAGGAAGCGTTAAACATACAAATACCACTAAAAAGTTATTATTTATAGTCAAAACCTACAACGAAATCCATACATCCATAGTCCATCCATACGTCATTTTGGTCCCACGGTGCTGGAGTAGTAACCTCGAACTGGAAGTGTGGAGCAATGTTGGCAGCAAGCACCCATGCCAACAGTGCGTAATGGATCAAACACATCAGAGTACTATTACTCGTAGGAAGCCGCTAGATACAGATGTCACAAGACCGATGCATGTGGAATTTAATATAAGAGAACTATGTTCAGCGGATGTAAACCATACTACTATTTATATTAATACGAAAGTGTTTTTGTTTATTGGTTTGTGGGTTTATTCTTCAATCACGCCACAACAGAGCCACGGATCGACGTGATTTTTGCATGGGTATAGTTGAGTGACATAGGCTACTTTTTATCCCGGAAAATCAAAGAGTTCCTGAGGGATTTTAAAAACTAAATCCACGAGGATGAAGTTGCGGGCATCAGCTAGTCAGTTGATAAAGAAGAAGAAAAAGTACAATGTAACAATCATCATGATATTATTTGCCATACCTACTTCTTAGTCAAACGGGCAGTTCATTTCAATTATTGCAATAGTTTACAGGAGGAGCTGACTATTTTTTGGGTAAAAAATAAAAATACATGGGCTTACGTAACAGGAAGTTAATTTCAAGGCATAGAAGATATATCGAGCCTATAACGTAGAGTTACTTGTAAATCTTATCGTTATAATTGACAATATATAATTGACAAGTTGTTGCTTTTTATAGCTTCTTCCATATAAGATGTCACCATAAAAGGGTACTAGGAACTAGTCGTGCTAGCTAAAAAATAGTATAAAGTCTTGCACAGACTATCGGTTTTAGTAAGAACTGATTTACGAATTCAGCTGGCAATGGGTTGAGATGAATGATGAAAATGAATAATGTTGTGAATGCTCTGACTGAATTTCGGTAACCTGACCTAACTACGCAGGAGTTATTGTAGAGTAGTATATAAAAGTAAGTCTATGCGTAAAGAGAGGTGTATACTCTCTATTTCCAATAATTTAATAAAACGGAAGACAAACAAACACGACCGGAGCGAGATCTGAGGTGCGATTGTCTAAAGTTATTTCATTGATCGGTGATATTTGCGTCAAAGTAAAATAAATCATTACTGCATTGAATTAGAGCTCAATTTCATGTATGCATTCTTATACGTTTACGTATGACGATACGCTTTATAACGCTCCATATTAAAATCGGTTGTCCTGAATTTGTGAATTTGTGATCAATACAATCAAGGATTATTTCACTTTGACGCTAATGTCATCGAACACGATTACGATCAATGGAATACATTTTATGACTTCACATGCTTTCCGAGGCACGAAATCCTCCAGCTAAATTCACATCTGACTATAGGTTTACTTACGAATGTCCGTTCACTATTTATTTTATCCTTCACTTTAACATTCAGCCAACAAAAACCATGACGTATCTATTCAATAAGTCATGTCTGTTTTAAGAGTCAAGAGTTTTCCATTTATTCCACCTTTCCACAATAGTGTGTGCGTAGTTTATTTTTAATTAAAATCAGATTTATTTTTATCTTAATTATCAAACTGTTTCATTCATCGATGGTTCTTTCACAATGTTGCTACAAGCTATTTTATAATTTACCCATGTCAAAAGACTTATTGAATTTTTTTATGGTTAACAATTGCGTTAAAATAACGACCATGCTTTGTCATATCACTAACAATTTCTGAATTTTAGTTCCTATTACTCACGTTTCATCGACTTTTAAATCGGATCCATTAATTCAAACATCTACGCTAGGCCTATAACATGGGAGATTACTTTAAACCGATAGCGATATTAATTATAAATGTGCTTTTATTTATGTTTTTTTGTAATTGTCCCATCACACTGAAAAAGTTGTATCTCTGAAGAACAAGTTTGACTCGGCGCTCGTGCTGCCTTCCCAAGTAGATAACTGTATCTCTATATCTGCGGCTTGTACTGCTTCGTACTCCTGAGTATCGAGACCCTTTTCCATTGATCGCACAATTGTATGAGTTTCCTGGAATAATAATGCGGTAAGCTTCAGCTGTGATAGCACAGTGATTCAAACTTCGGTCTCCTTTCAGGGGTTCTGGCGTTCGAATCCCAGAGCAAGCTTTTCTAACATTTCACCAACATAAAATAAAACTTATCCGCGCGTAAAGAGGTTGTTTCATTCAAATATATATGGACCCTGGGCTAGGTCTTTGTAGTACAGTCTTTTAAAATGTTTGGGGTCATGAAATAGTGATTATTTTTTCCTTATTTCTCATTAAAATGTCCTTTTTACGAGGTGCAATGCGAAATTATTTTGCAAAATAAAAACGAAACAACATAGCGCTCTTTTTGACAATGACACGTACTTACACGAGAAATGATGACATTTGACAAAAAAATAACCACAATTGACAGCAATTGACATATTTTGACATACCAACAATTGACGTTTAACATTTGAAATGACATTAGGATGACGTAACGTCATTATAAACATACACAACCTTTGTGCTGGGAAGGGAAGTTAGTTTTAGTTTTAGTTAAATTTTAGGTTAGCAATATACATGGTTAAAATATAGTTAAAATATAAGGCAAAGGGCGCTACGCGATTTCGCATGTTCAAATAGAAAACCAGTGTCAATGTTCAGAAATGAGATTGCCACCTATTGTTTATTGTTAGATTTAATTAAGCCATAGGATAAGTGTTCTTAATATTAATGAATTTGTATCTAACAATAAGAAAAACAATGAAGCATTTATTTATTTATCCGCCATTTCTATACTTACTTCTATACTTTTATCACTTGGCCAGCGAGGTGTACTACGGCCAAAACTATTGTCATTTTGAGACGAGTTCACACGATTCTTTAATTTTTAACCTCAAAATCACCATTATCAATCACCAACAAGTCAATCACAATCGCCAAATTAACAGTCACAATCGCCAGCGCTCGCTGTTGACATTAAATAGATCGGTAAGAACTAAGTTTTAAGAAGTGCCGCTAAAGTAAAAAATATTTGAATAATAAAAGGCGTTTTGTCTTCGCCTGTCCGGCTCTTGCTCAAGAATAATCATGTAATTACGGCAGGCCTCTGTAGAAATTTAAGTTGATATTGTGCACTAATACGAGACAAATCACAAAATGTTACACTTATAGATAATTCAGCCCGTATTATGCATAAGTACATATTTTTATTATAATGGGTAGCTATACACGCAGATCGCAAGTTATATTAATAGAAAATACCTACGCTAAAGAAATAGGGTAAGTAAACACATCAAAAGTGTCTAGGGATCAAGCATTTTTATGCGGATTTCTTGAGATTGAGATGTGGCTTTGTAATAAATTTATGATTTTATAAATTTATATGGATCCTTTTTGGTGCATTTCATAATTTAAATCAGGAACTGTCAATCAAATTCGAGTAAAAGATGAAAATCAGCTGTCAATATTTTCCCTATAAAAACATACAACGCATTGAAGACATTATTAGTGCTACTGTTTCCCTACTACTGATTAAAACCAACGTTATTATGGAGCGGCGACGTCATTTAAGCAGGGAAGAAATGCTCAGAGCCGTGGGAATGATAGAAGCTGGTTCCCGGCAACGTACTGTGGCTTTAGCTCTGAATACAAGTCAGAGTGTTATCAGTCGACTTTGGACACGTTACCGAAACACTGGTACCGTGGCTGAGCGCCATGGAGGACGGTATCGCTGCACCACACGGAGACAAGACCGATACATTCAAATCTTAACTCGAAGAGCTCCAACAATAACCGCCATGATGTTAGCCGTGAGGCTTCATCACTCTTCAGGGAACTTAATTAGCGACCAAACAGTCAGAAACCGCTTGCATGAAGTGAACCTTCATTCCCGAAGACCGCTACGGGTACCACCTATAGCAATGCACAATCGTAGGATTCGATATCAATGGGCTCTTGAACACAGAAATTGGGCAGAAGAACAATGGCGTTTCGTGTGCTTTTCTGATGAGTCTCGTTTTGGTATGAGACCGGATACAAGACGTATACGACACTGGAGAACCCCTGGACGCCAACAGCGATTAAAATCCTGCCAGGAAGTCCATCCTTATAGTGGTGGAACCATCATGGTATGGGCGGGTATTTGGATCGGCGGAAGAACTGAGTTGATTTGGATCAGAGGCAACCTCAACGCTCAAATTTATGCTGAGACGATTGTATCAGACGTCATCGTTCTTCTACAAGTGCAAATCGGTCCCTTATTTCAGTTAATGCATGATAATGCACGACCGCACACCGCAAGAGTTGTAAGACAGACTCTCGCCGCAGCTAACATCAATGTCCTGCCCTGGCCTGCTCAGTCGCCAGACTTGAACCCGATTGAGCATGCATGGGATATGCTACAGAGAAGAGCTCTGCCGAATATGGAGGGTATCCAGTGGCAAGAAGACCTTTTTTTGTTGTTGCAACGAACATGGGCGGCCATTCCACAGCGTGATTTGGATGAACTCATTTTGAGTATGCCAAACCGATGTTCTTGTGTTGTTAGTGTTCGCGGTAGAAACACGGATTATTAATTGTTTAAGTTACCCAATAAAATTTTAAAGAAAACTGTTATTTCAGTCTTTTTTTCGAACTTTAATGTTAGTGGTTCAAATGTCAAAAATCCCTTTATTAGGAAAATGGCAAATTTCTTTATTAATGCAAAGGTGACTTGGTTTATCGTTACTGTGACAAACGAAAACACTTTATTTGATGAATCCTTAAAGAAAATTTTAATTAATATCAATCAGGAGAAAAGTTATTGCAAAAATATATGTTGATCCCTAGACACTTTTGATGTGTGTAGATTAATTTAAAAAGATAATATGGTATGAAGCAGTGATAGCCTCGTGGTTAGGACTGTGGTCTCCTATTTGGGGGGTCGCAGGTTCGATCCCGAGTACGCACCTCTGACTTCTCGGAGTCAAGTGCATTTAAGCAATTAAATATCACTTGCTTCAACGGTGAAGGAAAACATTGGAGGAAACCTGCACACCTGAGAGTTCTTCATAATGTTCTTGAAGGTGTGTGAAGTCTGCCAATTCGCATTGGGCCAGTGTGGTGGACTATGGCCTATAACCCTGCGCTCAGTAGTGAGCCGATGATGGGTTGCTAATGATGAATATGGTACAAGAAGGTTTGAGGAAACCCGCGGCAGTCATATCTATATATATAAAAGAAAGTGGTGTTAGTTACACTATTTATAACTCAAGAACGGATGAACTGATTTGGCTGAAAATTGGTGGAGAGGTAGCTTAGAACCAGGAGACGGACATAGGATACTTTTTATCCCGTTCGACCGCGTTTCCGTCAAGTCACTATATAACGTGGTATAACAAAAACGCATCTGACATGGAATAACAAAACGCAAATGACAGTGGAATAACAAAACGTAAATGACAGCTAAACGTAATTTTGTCTTTGGTTAAGTATGGTAAAAAATTTGACAATTATAAAAATGATAGCTAAACTTAATTGATAATATCATCAGTAATATATGTTTTCTGTTTGAATCATCATTAACAATGCCGCGAGCAAGACGATCAAATGTTTCCTGCTACAAAGCTACGGATTGACGTGATTTATTGGATAGGTATAGTTGAGAACCTGGAGGGTGACAAAGATTTCCCGCGGGATGTTATGAACTAAATCCACGCAGACGAAGTCGCGGGCATCAGCTAGTAGGTAATAATAATGCTTATCCGGGACCAAAAGTTCCCTACGTTACTCTTCAGGCTCTCAACTATACACATACCAATATTCACGTGATCCGTTGCTTCGTTGCTGCGTGATTGAAGGCCATCAATGTGACAAGCGATGTGCGACTGTGACAAGCAATGTGGCATCTCTAGTTTCTAAAGAGCTCCATTGTAATATGGAGTCTTAGAAAACGTAGATCAACAACTGTAATGTGTTGCTACTAGATGTCGCTAACAGTTGCTTAAACTGAAAAAAGTAGACACATATCACTAATTTCGATGCTGACGTGTATGCGGCTATTCTATTTCTTTTCTTTCTGTTATATAAATTTATTCTGATTGAAGGACAAACTAATAAACAAACACGCTTTCTTTATTTATTTCATATAGGCCAACCCGTGGCTCTTCTATGACAAGTCAAGAGTCTACCACCGGTTCGAAAATCAGATTCTGCTGAGAAAACCCGGCAAGAAACTAAGCAATTGCTCTTTTCAGAACAATACCACACCATTGCAATGTAATAGCTTACTCGTTTTACAAATAAGTTATTAACTTATTACTCTATTGAATCACCTGAGATCTGTCAACCACCTAATGGGGGGTCTTCAAACGCTTTGCTTCCCGGTCCCGAGCCAACAAAAGCCTTCCATCAAAATTCAAAAATATTTACTTCACGTAGGCCAACCTGTGGCTCTTATGACACGTCATGACTCTACCACCGGTTCGGAAAGCGGATTCTGTTGAGAAGAGCCGGCAAGAAACTCAGCAGTTGCTCTTTTCAAAATAATCATTTTATAATATTATTATGAAGCTATAACATTGTAATAAGTTTTATATACTATCTTGTGGGCAGCTGGATGCCAAGCCGATTTAACCCATGCAACTTTGTTAGAACAACATTAATTACTATGTGGTTAGAACCGTTTGCCGTTTGCATTCCAGTCAGCTCCTTTACCACTGAGCTATTGAGGCTTCAAGTGATTATCCTCGAAGTAACGCGTAGGAGTCGATACTGCGGTCAATGACCTCGACCTGGATATATAAAGTATTATAAGTGTTAAGTATTGTATTGTAAACATTATTATTCGTATTGTTAGTACAATTTGTGTTTATTGCACCTTTGGGTGATAATGTTTATAAAATACTCTTTGTTCATACGTGATTTCCTAGCTTTAATGGTCTTTTTAACCGACTACAAAAAAGGAGGAGGTTCTTAATTCGTTGGAATCTTTTTTTATGTTTGTTCACCGATTACTCGAAGACGCCTGAACCGATTTGGAAAATTCTTTTTTTGTTTGAAAGGGTATACTTCCCAGGTGATCCCGTTTAAATTTTATCGAAATCGGTCAAGCGGTTGTTAAAAAATCAACAATAAATTATATACTTTGTAGTGGCGCCGGCGTTTGAAGTCGGTTTTTTAAAAATAAATTTTTATAATAATTATTAAGTACCTACAGTGCAGTAGTGTGAACCACGTTACTATTAATATAGATCTTGGTTTTAATTAACGGTTGGGGTAATTAATGAAATTATTTAATTTTTATGATTAAATTATCTCCTCTCAGATGACGTACGAGGAACTAATAGGTAGTTAAACCTGATTTAATTAGAAAAAACATCATCAACATCATAATTACAGCCTAAAGACGTCCAATGCTGTGGGATTCAGGATAAAGATATTTCTTATTGAGCACCACATGACCTTCATTCAGCTTTGGGAACGAAATCGGCTACTTCCCAGTTCCCACAACCAACTTTAATTCATATTTCGTCGATCTATCTTGCTAGAGAGCGCTTCGCACTACACGCATATACTATGCTCTATAGATTTCACTTTTCAGCCTAGGACTTTCCGGCTCCAACGGCCATCGCTTCTAGGACAAGAATGTCACTTCAGTTTACTGATATTTTAGCTTTATCAGTGACCTTAGTTTTCTAACAATATGTGTAATATCAAGACACAGTGATAGTCTAGTGGTTTAACTGCGGTCTCTTATTCGGAGGGTCGCAAATTCGATCCCGGGTTTACCTCTACCTCTACCTCTAACTTTTACAACTCTCAAACTCAACTAACAATTAAATATCACATGCTTCTACGGTTAATGAAAATATCGTAATGAAACCTGCAAGCCTGATAGTTCTGTTCTCCATAATGTTTTCAGATTTACATTGGACCAGCGTGGTGGATTATAACCTATAAACCTTTTCAGAGAGGAGACCTGTGTTCAGTAGTGTGACGTTAACGGGTTGCTCACAATGATGATGCTGTATAATATCGAGTTAGCATGGCTACCGATACTGTTAATCCAAAGATTCATACGTGCGTATACAAAGGATTTAAAGCTTTCTTACTTTATAGTTCTACAGTACGCGTAAGATCTCTATTTAAGTATATTAATATTAATACCAAAACACAGGCCAAGCCAAGTTCCTCGTATTATCATTTCGCAGCGTGATAAATCCTTGACCAAGTGCGGAGGGCATCGCCCTCTGTTATGAAATCGTGCGCATCGTTTTGCTCCCAATTCGCAAGCTCCCGTTGTCGTGATATATTTTAATAAGAGATTAGACCTGGCTTATTACAACCAGTTCCAAAGCTACCCGTGACAAAAATCTCCCGTGGGATTGTCCAAAAGTGCATTTACGATCGCAATCGTATTAACCGAAAGATCAACGGTGCAATTCTCACCCGTTGCATTATTATCTTACTCAATAGTAACATAAGTTTTACGATTATTTCAAGGGTATTTATGGGAGTACTAATAGACATGCTCAGCGCGGCTCATATACTCTCAATTCTCAAACAAAAAATCCGTTTGTTCACAAAGTTTTAGAGTTTTCCTTACATTATATTAATTCAAAGTAAAAAGTGAAGCAGTGATAGCCTTGTGGTTAATACCAGCAGTATTAACCACTCTCCTAGTCCTCCTCCACTAGTCTCCTATTCAGGGAGTCGCAGGTTCTATCCCGGGCACGAACCTCTGACTTTTCTAAGTTAAGTGCTTTTAAGAAATTAAATATCACAAACTTCAACAGTGAAGAGAGTATGAGTATGAATTCTTCATAATGTTCTCAAAGGTGTGTGAAGTCTGCCAATTTGAATTGAGTAAACAGCATTTTTTTTTTTCAGTTGGTTGGGTGCATTGCCAGCATGGTGGACTTTGGCCTATAATCCTTCTCTGAGAGGAGACCTGCGCTCCGTTGATGGGTTTCTGATGATGAAGTATAAAGTATACGATGTAAGGAATAATTACACGATATTGAAAAACAGGTAATAAAATCAAACTCTCCCCGAGTGCAGCAGATAGCAATAAAATTCATCGTAAAAGTCCCGTGTGATATACAACGTTGCAACGCACAGTGTGAGCCGAATTAGTTTTGTTTACGCCTGAGCAAACACTCCTGCATAGTGTTGTTTGATTCGCGCTGAGTTTATATGTTGTTGGCACACCTCAGTCTTAACTCTTACAACACCGAACATCATACCGATATTCCGATGTTAGGTTTGTTTTACAAACTCAAAATATAGTATTGTTTGGAAACTCTTAAAATACTCTGCTCTGATCTTTTGCTGTTGGCAAGTTTAATTTTAATAACACTACATATTTTTTTTTTGTATTATTTTTTCTCTCTTTAATATATTACAAGCTGAATAAATATATTTTTTTATTTTAAACATATTCTGACAAAATAAATTAAAAAATTACTAGTAATACAAAAAATACACGCCGTCTAAGTGATCGCTAATGGGCATGGTGCCCAAAACATACTAACAACTACATAATTATAATATTATATTTTTTGTTTTATTCATTATCTATGGATTTATTAAGACAATTAAATACGCATCAGTTTAATCATTTGGCTCGAGGTATTTAAATTTTTCGTGCAGTGTGCTGGCAGACCCCTCACAAGTTGACACTTGACCGACGACATCAGACAAGTTACTAGCTACTTTTCTGCATTAATTTTCACAGGGATTTTTTATTTCAAAATATTGTCAGCAGTACCATGGAATACTTAATAGTACGCTGTACTGTTGCTGCTTTTTAACCGGCGAATTGTTCTTTAAGCGGTTAAATAAAGAAACTGAAATTAGCTTAAAACCGGTTTGTAATTTTCTTAAAATAAACATGGGGTCCCAAAGTGCTGGAGTAGCGACCCCGCACCTAGAAGCGCAGTGTTGGCAGACCCAGCACTAGATGAGCCGACAACATCAAACTATTCTCAGGGAGCCGCTAAATACAGGCGATGCAAGACCGAGACCTGATGTGGAAGTCCAAAAAAGAGTGCTTTTTCCAGCAGTGGAAGTCCATCGGTTGATAAATAAGAAGATGCTACCCACATAATTTTTCCATTGCTCTAGGTTTCCAAGCCGTCGAAGACAAATTACAGTCCACTACGAGAATGATCCTTGATGTGGCGTACCTACTTACAACAGGTTAATAATATCAATTGGTTGTGGTTTCAACGTTCATATAATCGTATAAACTGAACGAAGGTGACCGAACTTTCGAGGTCTCTATGGCCGTTCATACCTATTTCCTTCTTATCTCGGAGTAGGTATGTTGTGTAGGTAGCATTTATAATTTATATTACTCATTGCAAATACGAGTTACTGGTGAAAAACTACTTAAGATATCCAATTTCGAACCAGTGGTAGACTCATCGACGATTCAAAAGACTTTGTAAAAAAGTTAATTTGATTAAAAAACATTTCTATTCTATTCTATTCTATTCTATTCTATTCTATTCTATTCTATTCTATTCAATATTGACAGTATTTAAACGACCAAATAACTTTCAAGACTTTTGGTCTAAGATCCGAAGAAAGGTCGTCCTTCACCCATCTGTTTACCAGATGAAAAGTATTTTTTAACGAATAATAAAAAAAAATCGCAATTGTATTGCCTATTACAATATGTTTAAGGCTATTTAAAAAAACTATGATTAAAATTTTTGTCCACGTTTCACTTTCTTGTTTACCGAACGAACTTGAAATAAATTAAAATTATTCTACCATACGGAACATGCAAATTTCCCTATTACCGGGCAAGCAGATATAAACAGGTAACTCGGCACACGTTATTGCACCGATCTGTTTTCTTTGATATATTTATTAAAATAAAGATAATTTTATTGCAAATTCGATGGTATAATATTGCCTTTGAAAATCGTTCCGGAATTCGCCAGGCTTTAAAATTTCAAAATTTTAACTAAAAATTGCCTTGTATTTTAATAGGCAATATAATTGCGGTTTGTTTTTTGATAGATAATATTCGTTAAAAATGCTTTTCATCTGGTAAATAGATCAATGAAGTGAATGAAGGTCGACCTCTCTTCGGTATCTATACATATTATAATAAAACTGTAACTGGAAGATTTTTGTACATTTAATATATTTTGAAAATTTTAATTGGGGGATGCTTTACTATCGATACTGAGCCCAAAACAGATTTTTATTTAATTTTTGTCTGTTTGTTTGTCCCTCTTTCACGTAAAAACTACCGCACAGATTTCTACAAAATTTTATACCGTGTAGCTTATTACTCGGGTCAACATCTAGGCTACTTTTTATCCCGGAAAATCAAGGAGTTCCCGAGGGACTTTAAAAACTAAATCCACGCGGACAAAGTCGCGGGCATCAGCTAGTCATGTACCATTTGGTATTATCTCAAAATTACTAATTTATGACATAAGTAGAGAAATAATATGGCAGTTCCTAGCCAAATGTTTTAACACCTTTATATAAACTAATATTTCAAAATACAAATTCACCATAAGTTTATTATCAAGTTATTAGAATAATAACATAAATTTGAAATTGCTATCGCAATTGATGAACAATTTGGCTCGGAAGGGGACCTTGAAGTCTAGTAACTATGCCAAGACCTGATAGGGCTGCCAACATATTCTGTGAAAAAATCATAAATTATACCCATCTTATTTACCTATATGAACAAAGCTTAGAAGATGATGTTTAGAATTTAAAAATGTATCTTACATTACTTTTTATGTAGTGAGAGAATAATTCTATTACTCATAATAATAAGACAGTTGCTTAGGAAATTGCAAAGTGAGGTAATGATTTTGGCAAATATTCGGGGTCCAATAATTAAGTTATTATGTTTTGGCGTCAATTCTATAGCAAAGTTACTGCATGATTAATTTTTGAATGAGTTTTTACAGTAGGCAAGTAATACTACTTACCTACTCTAAAAACTCATTCAAAATAATTAATTTCTCAATGAACGTTGCATGTAAGCAATCGGCTTTGGCAAGCTACTTAATAATAATATTGTAACATACTTTTGTTGAAAAGAGAGCTGAGTTTCTTGCTGGTTCTTCTCGGCTGGTTTCATCTGACGATTCAAAAGCACTTGTGAAAGTATTTATATTCTATTCTATCTGATGATAGGTTTTGGGGGCAACTTTGCCAAATTGTGACCGAAACTGACGGCTAATTTATCGTCTGTAATGCGATATGACTGCCTTTGCCTATCGTAATAGTAAACTATGACATTAGCATCAAAGTAAAATGAACAGTATCGATTTAAAGTCACAAATTCAATACAGACGATTTTAATTTGGAGGGTTTTCGTTACATACACCTATTCGAATACATACACGAAATTGAGCTCTAACTCATTACTATTATGGTTTATTTTACTTTGATGCCAATATGAGTTTACTATTCATAGTTAACTATCAAATCTTATACTAAGCGTACAGTTGGATATCGCGTACTCTGGACTGGCCTCAAAGCGTTGCTCTTTTTCAATATAGTTCACAATCTACTCTATGTATGCAGTGTATGCAGTATTTCCACAATGAGGGGAAGTTCCAAAAAATGCATACTTACAATTCAGTACATGTTATGATGGGCAGACAGAAAGTAGCCCCATTCCAGCCGGTGGAACCCGTTCACGAGCATGACGCATGATTCAACCGTTACTTCGTTTTCACCCGCACCACACGACACTAAGCGAAAGTTCTAGTAACCCTGGCATCGTACGGTTCCAGATTCGACTACTTCCTTAGCTAAATTCCAAATGCGTATATAATTCTGTATCATCTCGAGCTAGCCATGAACTTGGCGGACGACCAGGAGCCGAAGAATCTGCCCGCTAATGACCAGCTTCCGCTTGGTGACAAACGATTACACGGTTACACTTGGTCGTTATACTGAAATAATAAATTGGTCTCGCCTTGGTCACGTCTTTGTGATTAACTGATAAATTATGATCTATTTTTTACGCCTCAATAGCCCAACGGTTAAAGGTGCGGACTGAAAACTGAAAGGTCGCAGGTTCGAATCCCACCCGTTGCACTATTGTCGTACCCACTCCAGACACAAGCTTTCCGCTTATTTGGAGGGGAGAGGAGAATATTAGTCAACTTCAACTTGGCTGATATTCTTGGCTTATAAAAAAAAAATGTTTTCAAGCTACCATCCTACCGTCGAAGACGTCACTTACCTACCATCTGTATCAATTACCATTTACTAAGGCACGCTTGCAGAGACGCCACCCAGGAAGAAATTTGTAATTTTGACAGAAGCTTTATACGAAATCTGTCAAAGCAGCAGCTAACTCTGGGTTAAAAGTATAACCCGGCAGTTCTGCAAGCGATTCTTGAATAAAAAAAATTTGGTTTACCAACAGTTTATCCTTACTTATATTATATTATTATAAAGTATTAAAATTGCGAACATGTGTTTGTTAGTTGGTTTGTTCTGCAATTACACCGCTATAAAGCTAAAGATGAATATGATTTTTTGCATGAGTGTAGTTGAAGACCTGGAGAGTGGCGTAGGCTCCTATTTATCCCGGAAAATTAAGGAGTTCTCTCGCGCTTTTTGAAAACTAAATCCAAGCGAAAGAAGTCACGGGCATAGCGGGCAACAAACAAACTCTCGCATTTATAATATTATTAAACAATATTAAGGAAATAAGGATTCACAGAATGCATAAACATACCTATTGACATGATGATCGAATCAAAACCCCAAATAAAACCCAGTTTTCCTGCAACACTATCGCGGCAGGCAGGCATCATTTCAACGAAAAATAATTCCCAGAAAAAACTGTCAACGCATTTATCTCTTCCCGCTACGCTCAGCGCTCGCTTGTCAGTGATTCATGGATAGAACCGACTCGATCCAATCGTATTTTATACGTATATTCGTTTGCAACAGTTTAAACTTTAAAATAAACTACGGGTAGGTACAGTTTTTGAAATAAATGAACGAGAACGCAACTATTACACCCATCCTTTATTAATAAATCGATCACAAAAATGCTGTCGAAAATAGATTTCAACAACCGATAGAGGTCCAGTATCCACATTAGTTACTTGCATAGACTTCCACATGTCTCGGTCTTGCGCCGTCTGTATCCAATCTCGTCTAATGTCGTCAGTCCACCTAGTGGGTGGGTCTACCAACACTACACTAGTGGGGGATCTGAATAAATGCGAAAGGGTGATTGTTGTGCGCGTAAGGTTAGGTTTATATCCCACTCGAACCCCTAGTCATTCCTGGATAAAAGTAGCCTATATCACCCTCCAGATCCTCAACTATATCCATTCAAGAGTTCACGTCGCGTCGCGTTATTTCACGTAGGCCAACCTGTGGCTCTTATGACACGTCATGACTCTACCACCGGTTCGGATAGCGGATTCTGCTGAGAAGAGCCGGCAAGAAACTCAGCAGTTGCTCTTTTCAAAATAATCATTTTACAATATTATTAATTACTAGTGGACCCGCCCCGGCTTCGCACGGGTAGGCTACAAAACAAACACAATGGTATAATCATCTAGGGCCTGGAGGTTAATGATAAAGTCTATATCTATGGCTAAAACCCTCATATAAATATGGAATGCCTGTATTCGATCGTTGTTCTTTACGTGAGTGACTTTTGCTGCTACCCGTGAAGTATTATGTCCTCTATCTCCTATAATATTTCTCAGATCTTCATCAAAATTAGACAAACTATGCCTGATATTATACACTTTTAAATAAAGAAAGAATTATTCAAATCGGTCCATATTTGACTGAGTTATGGAGTAAAATCAACAATAAATTTCATCCCCTATCCTGGAGTAACCTTTTGTTTTATCGGGATAAAAACTATCCTATATGTTGACCCGAAGTATCAGCTAAAGCTATACCAAATTTCATTTAAATCCGTTCAGTAGTTTTCGCGTGATGCGCGAACAGACAGACAGACAGACAGACAGACAAAAATTAAATAAAAATCTGTTTTGGGTTCAGTATCGATAATAAAGCATCCCCCAGTTAAAATTTTCAAAATATATTAAATGTACAGAAATCTTCCAGTTACAGTTTTATTAAGTATAAGTATAGATTATGTAGCTATTACATTGTAATAAAGTTTTTTGTACTATCTTGTGAGCAGCTGGATGCCAAGCCGATTTAACCCCTGCAACTTTGTTAGAATAGAATATTTTCACAATGAGGGGAAGTTCCAAAAATGCGTACTACAATTCAATACATTTTAAGACGGGCAGACAGAAAGCAGCCACATTCCCGCCGGTGGAACCCGTTCACGAGCATGCCGCATGATCCAGCCGCTACTTCGCTAAATGACAAACCAACAAAAAACACTCAGATTTATAATATTAGTAGGGCCTAGCAGGGATATACGATCGCGTGGATATCACAAATAATCAAATTCAGTGTCAATCAACGAATTAAAATATGATTAAATGTAACGATCATTAAGTGAAATGAAACCCGATCCGCATAGAGCAGTAGACTCGCACCGCACGCCTAACCAGCTGTCTTCCGATCGATTGACTCCACCGCAAATTGATCACGTGGAAACCCAGCCTAGCCTACCTCAGACTGCATTTACCACATCAATGGTACTATAACAGACTTTTACCCTAAGCTTGTACTATGTATGTATGTGAGAAGCAGTGACAGCTTAGTGGTTAGTACTGCAGTCTGCTATTCGGGGGGTCGCAAGTTCGATCCCGGGCACGCACCTCTGTCTTTTCTAAGTTATTAGAAATTAAATATCACAAGCTTCAACGATGAACGAAAAAATCGTGAGGAAAGCTGCACACCTGAGAGTTCTTCATAATGTTCTAAAGGTTTATTAAGACTTATGAAAATTTGCATCAAGTGATGGACTTATATAAGCAGTGATAGCCTAGTGGTTAGTACTGCGGTCTCCTATTCAGGGGGGTCGCAGGTTCGATCCCGGGCACCTCTGGCTTTTCTAAGTTATGTGCGTTTAAGAAATTAAATATCACAAGCTTCAACGGTGAAGGAAAACATCGTGAGGAAACCTGCACGCCTGAGAGTTCTTCATAGTGTTCTCAAAGGTTTATTAAGACGTATGCCAATTTGCATCAAGTGATGGACTTATATAAGCAGTGATAGCCTAGTGGTTAGTACTGCGGTCTCCTATTCAGGGGGTCGCAGATTCGATCCCGGGCACCTCTGGCTTTTCTAAGTTATTGCGTTTAAGAAATTAAATATCTAAAAAAAACCCCCAAAAATAAAGGTGAAGTCTTAGGTCAACGATATAAATGAGATTTTAATTAAGACCCTTTTAGACGCTTGGAAAATATTAACTTTAGATAAACATCACAAAATAAATACTCAATTCAAAGGAATAGTAAAAAATACGTTTACGAAATTGAAAAAGATCGTTAGGTTGCTCATAAATATTTTCTAACATTTCAAACGAGTTAAACGAACCGAAAATATAAATTGAATCTGTTGGAAAGATTTTTAACAAAATGTCATTTCTAAACAGAACACTTTGAAAAAATTTAGGGCTTCTACAGAAACGAGACTTTTTATCGTCGATAAGAGAATAAAAGGGGCTAATCAAAATCGTTCATTCTGATTTTCAGCAAAATTGGGAAAGGATAGATTTCGGGTTCGAATCTCAGGCATGCACCTCTATTTTTTCATCATCATCATCATCATTATCATTAGCAACCCATCAATGGCTCCCGGCATCGGCTTTAATACAATTAAAATAAAATCAGAACGGTTGGATAGCAAGCGTGCAATCGCCGACGAGTTAAACCTACATCTAATGCCTTATGAATATATTTAGATCGAGTTACTAGTAATATTTTAAAGTTTTTGGTTTACATATAAATTTCGCGTTTTAGTATTTTAGATTTTAACATGTGACGTCACATAGCTTTTAACCCCTCCTGTCCCTTGTCACACAGTGTTACATTTTGTTTGCCCCCTCGTGGAAAGTCTTTGAATAGTGGGAGCCCTAAAACCTCAAAAGAGCGTGACGGTCGGGCGGGATATCAAAGGCTTCCGTTTTTCCAGCGGCCGATACTTTTCACGAAATAACGAGGATATTTAATTATAAAGAAATGATCGCATTAAAAATACGGTTCGTAGCCACCACACTCTACAGCTACCAACAATTTTCTCCACCTAACAAAGGCTATACAAAATCTTCTAACTCCTTTCAATTTTATTTCTCGCGAAACGTTTTTAGTGTTAGAAACATGTTAGAAACAGACATTATTTTTAACAGCAAGTACCCAACTCAAAGTCGTTAGTCACACTTTTTTTAATTTTAATAAATTTTACAAGCGAAATATGGAAGTTAGCTATAATGATGATAAAACTACTTACCTATTTTTACAAGCTTTTATTTAACTTGCAATGTAGGTATGTATGTTTAGGTCAAATCTTGTAAGATGAATTAGAACCGCTTCCCAGTTTCCAATTGAGCTGAAATTTTGCATGTGTATGTAAATCGAATGACGATGCAATATTATTGTGACATGGAGCTGATCTGATGTTGGAGCTGGAAGATGGCTATGGGAACTCTCTAATAAAATGATGTAACTCCCCCAAATTTTGACTTGTTTGATTCGTCTGGACAAGTACTCTGATCTTAGAAGATATCTAGGGTTTGATGATGTAGCGAGCTACTAAAAGTTTGTTCTTATAAATTAAACTTTTTAATTTACACTTATGTCACTTAACAACACATCTATGAGAGTTCCAAACGCACCTCGATCTGTGAAAGTTAAAAAATAATAGGAACATTACTGTGAAAGTTACATCTCAATCAGTCCATTTGATGCGTGGTTAAACAATTAATAAAGTCATACTTGTTGAAAAATGAACTACCAAATACAGTATATTATAGTGTCCGTCACCGAATTTAGAGTGATATTTTCAGTTTCCAGATTCATGTATTTGGAAATTTTCATATTCTTATACTTAACTAGCTGATGCCCGCGACTTCGTCCGCATGGAATAAGTTTTTAAAAATCCCGCGGGAACTCTTTCATTATCCGAGATAAAAAGTAGCTCTCCCGGTCTGAGGAACCACTACTACATCCATTACTATACCCATGCAAAAAATCACATCAATCCGCTGTTCTGTTTTTTTTTAAAGTATCCTATGTCCGTCTCCTGGTTCTAAGCTACCTCTCCACCAATTTTCAGCCAAATCGGTTCATCCGTTCTTGAGTTATAAATAGTGTAACTAACACCACTTTCTTTTATATATATTGAAAGCTCAGAAGGGTAAATTGAAAATAACACGTTGATAACTTGCATCAAATCATTATATTTTATTCATATCACATTTGTCACACATTAATCATATTATTAATTAATCACAATAATATTATACTGACACGAACGTGACTACAACTGATAACAAACTGCTGTCTGGCTGAATCGTTAATGCCGACCAATCTCATTACATTGCCTTTTATACACAAATCTATCACTACTGGTCAATGTACGTCATGAAACTACACTTGTTGTTTCATGAGGTATAGCGACAGACATTTGAAATTACTAACGGTTTCGCTGTTGTCAATATACGTCATGAAACGTATATTGACAAAGGTATATTGACATGGTTACACTTGTTGTTTCATGAGGTATAGTGACAGACACTAACAATATTTTGAAATTACTAACGGTTTCGCCGTTGTCAATATACGTCATGAAACGTATATTGACAAAGGTGTTTTGACATGGTTACACTTATTGTTTCATGAGGTATACTGTCAAACACCAACCATATTTGAAATTGCTAACAGTCGGCCTTTCCTGACCGTATTCACGTCTCGTGAAACAACCGAGTAGCCGTTTACAATGTAAGATAACTTATACTCTATCAAGAATTCATTAAATCTCAATTATTTAACTGCTCTCGTCATATTTACAATAAGTCAGTTGAGTGACCCCTTCTTGTTCACATCAACTAAAAAAATTACTTGAGTGACCCCTTCATGTTCACATCAACTATATATTTACTTGAGTGACCCCTTCATGTTCACATCAACTAAAATGTTACTTGAGTGACCCCTTCATGTTCACAACAAGTAAAATGAAACTTGTTAAAGCGACCCCTTCATGTTCACTTTAACTAATAAATTAGGTTATTCCAGAATATTCAACCACTTAACTCAAACCAATTTACGTATAACTTTTAATTTCCAATGGGAACCAACCTCATCGACATGATACTATCAGTCAGCTAACTTACCAATCAGTAATTAATTATTCGTTCTTAACTCATAAGACAACTTTACAATCGAGGTAGATTAATCTAATAGACATTGCTTATATCTATAAACTCATTATTATTATTATTTATAGTACATAGTCTATACATAATCATACTATTTGGTTTCATCAAAACACTAAATTCAATCGCATTAAAATAACAATAAGTATCCTAACATCAATATAAAGAGTAATGTAAAATTGTAACATCTTAATCGTAAGGAGAGAATTGCAGTCGGTTACAACCGTGAAGGGTACCCCTAACAAATACACCCTAAAACGTTGCATCGAAGCTACCACAGCTAACGTTTCCAGGTCATAGGAAGTGAATCGACTCTCTTCTGGGGACGTCTGTCTGCTAAAATAAGCGACAGCACTGAAAGGAGACTCTTTATTTGGTCTCTGAAGCAATATGCCCGCTATTCCATTCTTTGATGCATCTGTATGCAATTGGGTTTCGTATTCAGGATTATAGAATGTTAGTACCGGTCGTTGAACTAATTCTCGTTTTAATGTTTGAAACGCGTTTGATTCACTATCACCCCATTGCCACTTAACATCTTTTTTTAAAAGCCTAGTTAAGGGTTGGGCAATCATTGAAAACCCTCTAATAAACCTTCTGAAAAAGCTAGCAAGCCCGAGAAATTGTCTAAGCTTATGTTGATCCATTGGTACAGGGAAATTCTCAACGGCTGCAATTTTATTTTTGCCTGGTCGAATACCGTTTTCGCAAACTTCAAATCCTAAATAATCGATGGACTCTTTAAAAAAATTACATTTCGAAAGTTTAAGTGTTAACCTGGCTTTACGAAATAGTTCTAATGTACTAACTAAACGCTGAAAACCTTCCTCTATAGTTTTTGATGGAATAATAACATCATCCATATATGCGAAGGCTTCTTTAAACCTCGCGTTTCCCAAAATGTTATTAATTGCTCTTTGAAAGGTAGACGGCGCATTGGCTAACCCGAACGGCATTCTGTTAAATTCAAAATGTCCATCCGGTGTAATAAACGCGGTTAGATACTTTGAGGTTTCGGACATAGGGATCTGATAATAACCAGAGGCAAGATCCAATGTAGTATAGTACTTATAACCGGATAAGTTGTCTAATTGATCATCTATTCGCGGTAAAGGATAATGTTCCTTAATAGTTTTCTTATTTAAATTCCTATAATCAACGCATAGCCGATAATCTCCAGTTTTCTTTCTAACTAATAAAATAGGGGACGCATATTCTGACTTAGAATCTCTTATGATTCCAGATTCTTTCAAATCATTAACCATATCCCGTACAACTTCTCGTTCTGAATGAGACAGACGGTAGGGTCTATACACTACTGGTGTAAAGTCTTTGAGATTAATGTTCATTTCCGTCCCTGTTACACAACCTAGTTCTTTAACTTGAAAAGCGAAACAATCTCTATATTGATTCAACAGATCCGTTAACTCTGTAGTCTTATCAAAATTTTCACTGGTATTAATCATTTTTTCTGTAATAATGTCTGGGGTAGATTTAATGTCAGTTTCGATTCTATTTATTAGTAAAGTTTTAATTTCTTTACATGGTTGAGCTCTAACCAATAAGGTGTTTTGATGTAACTCAACGCCTGATTGGTCAAGGCCCTTTATAACCAATTTACCCTTACCGTTTACCAATTTAGTAATACACTCTATTAATTGATATTTTTTTTGCTGATTAACACTTGACTCTACAAATATATCCCCATCATGCACAGGTACAGAGTGAACTTCAATCTCTGTAAGATCTTTGACTGTCACTAATTCAGAAACAAATACCAAAATTTTATCCTTTGACTTGTCTAATAGTTTTAATTCATTTTTACTTTTGTATACTACAATGTGATCTTGTTCCGTAAATGTTTGTCCGATTAACAATGATTCGCGCAAACAACTATCAGGCACAATGAGCACGTCTACTTGAGCACTAACGGAATCTACTTTTATAGAAAGTGAGCATTTACCTAGACAATTTACTAGAGAATTACCGAATCCTCTCAGAACTGGTAAATCATTAGTCGACCAAGTTGTACCTAAACTTTTAGCAACCGATTCTTTGATCATCGTACACTGGCTTCCAAAGTCAATAAAGCAATTTAAATCGCGACCCTCAACAACGGCGTTTTTAAAATACTTTTCATCACTGTTTTGATTTTGATATACGCACGAAACAGATTTATTATTTGTAGTATCGGAGCGAGTTGAACTTTGCTCAGTTTTAACAACGCACCCACTACCTACATGACCTACCCTGCGGCAAATTTCGCACCTTTTAATGGGTTGTTTACACCTATAATATGGATGTCCTTCTTCCCCACAATTATAACACCTAGAAACGTTACTCTGACCTATTCGCTTAACACGTTTATTATCGGAAGTACTCGCTTGAACGGTTATGTTCGATTTTTCTAGTCGTTTATTAGCTTTTACATTTCTTAAATATACTAACAACTTATCAGGTTCTCTGAACTGAGCTGCTTCGGCGCTAGTTCGGACGGACCTGTCTTCAATTCCAAATAAGATACAGTCAATTGCATCTTTTCCACTAATTTTACATCTATTTAACAGAACCATTTTATCGTAAAAATATTCCTCCAATGAATCATTAAAGCGAGCCTTGCAAGCAAGCATTTCCGTTAATAACTGTCCAAAGTTTTCTTCACTTGGGAATGCCAAAGCTAATTTATTTTCCCATTCTGACCATGAAAATTTTACACTTGGTAATCCTTGATACCATCGTTGAGCCAATCCTACTAATTTGGGTAACGCATAGTAAGCTATTTGTTTATCTGTCCATCCATAAATGGAAGCGCATTCGTTAACTTTCGAGATCCACGTGTGAATTGTTTGATTCCGTTTGGATGGATCAAACTCGGGAATTACATTCATTACAGGAAAGCGTTCACTATTATTGTCCTTTTTTAAACTTTGCATAAATTCAAGAAGTGTAGAAACAAGTGCATTATCTGTCGTACCTGCCGCACCAGAAGTACCGTCGTTGGAGCGACTTGTTGACGGCGACGGCGTCGGACTTGCGTTCAGCGTGTGCTTGCTGCCTCGAACCCTTCGGCGGTCACAACGCTCTCGAGACCTTCTGCTCCGATGCGACCGCTTACGTGGCGTGGCTCTGCTATAATGCCTCGACCGACTGCTCGATCTGCTACGCGAGCGCGAAGACTCTGAACTGGTCTCTGGGATGACCAGGCGTTTTCGAGACCTTGTCTTGTTTTCCATATTTCACTAAAAATTAAAATGCACAGTATATAATCTTATCACAGTACCTTCATTCACGATAGTAAGTGTATTTTGCTCTCTGATCTGTTGGACATAGACTCAGAAGTGGAACTTATCACTCAAAAACTAATCACGCCTTAGAGAATACATTTCTTAAAACGCTAAAACCCTACCTATAGCCGTCGCCACCATCCCCAATAACGGCCCCTTTCCACTCAGCTAATAACCACAGCACGACAGACAAACCACCATCTGAACGTGAGGGTAACTGTTATTAAAATATCAAAGTATTAATTTATCATTTAAACTAATCTAAGCGTACTGGCAATATTTAATCGATTAGGGAGCGATTGCTATCGCAATCCCTCAATCGAGAAGAACGACCTAGACGCGAAGGCATCTACTAGTCGAATGAGTCTCTGAGAGAAACATTGTTTTATAAGATATAAGATAAATTAAAATTAATAACGAAAAGAAAAAAAAAAAAAAACTGAGCTGGGCTTTATTTTCACAGAAAAGTAGGAAATTAAACCTTTGCGCAAATACCAAATATGAAACGCAATAATAATAATCAAATGAAAAATTGTACTTCACCTGTTATTTGGGCGTAGTCCTTAACCAGGATGACGATAAAGCTATCTTCCCGGCAATCCCACTTCTGAGCTGAAAGCTCAGAAGGGTAAATTGAAAATAACACGTTGATAACTTGCATCAAATCATTATATTTTATTCATATCACATTTGTCACACATTAATCATATTATTAATTAATCACAATAATATTATACTGACACGAACGTGACTACAACTGATAACAAACTGCTGTCTGGCTGAATCGTTAATGCCGACCAATCTCATTACATTGCCTTTTATACACAAATCTATCACTACTGGTCAATGTACGTCTGAAACTACACTTGTTGTTTCATGAGGTATAGCGACAGACATTTGAAATTACTAACGGTTTCGCTGTTGTCAATATACGTCATGAAACGTATATTGACAAAGGTATATTGACATGGTTACACTTGTTGTTTCATGAGGTATAGTGACAGACACTAACAATATTTTGAAATTACTAACGGTTTCGCCGTTGTCAATATACGTCATGAAACGTATATTGACAAAGGTGTTTTGACATGGTTACACTTATTGTTTCATGAGGTATACTGTCAAACACCAACCATATTTGAAATTGCTAACAATATAGATTAAAAAACAATACAAAAACCATAATTCAATATTTGAAATCAGAAAACATCATAGAGGTACCTTTATCAAAGTAGAATTATTATGTACTAAATGGCAGGTATACAGTCCTTAAAGCAAAGCCAAGCGTGGGAAATCCATCTAATGAACGAAAGTAGGGCATACGTCCGCCATATTTAAATTAGTCTAGCTCTTGCAAAGAGGTTTCTTTCATCCTGGCTCGGCTCAACCGAGGCATCCGACGTGAAACAGTCATCAGTGCACACACGGATAGATAATCTAGAATTCTAGAACATAAAACACCCATATATTTATTATAACCATAAATCGGTCTGCATGCTCCGAGGTGCATCGCTGAACCGCGGGCAAAGTGCACTGCACTTGAATAGAAAACCCCAATCAAATATCAACCCTAAGCTCATAAACAAAAAGGTTTAGAATTGATTGAGAATGGTCGTGTTTTAATGACATTTTGATTGTGGGGTAGGTATCGGTGATCATATTCTGGAATGTGCCTTAATGCGTCTAAATAAATCACATTTTTCGACGATTTCACGATATCCTTCTCAATTTTATAGCTTCGGTGTGAGCTTGTGAAAATAGACGCAATGATGTGGGGGGTAAAGTTGAATTTTTGTTGAAGGTGTGAGGTGATTTGTGTCGTTTTTGAACGGGGTATGGGAAAATTGACCTCAGCTGTGGCGTCCCCGTAAATATTTGCGTCGGCCGCGCTTCTCGCCGACCAGTAAGGGATTATAGAGATGAAACGTCTGAAATTTGAAGATGTGTTTGATTTTGTTAAAGCTAGACTGAAATAGAGTGCAGTAGTTTGCAGGGATTTAGGTGGCAAGTTTCCCAGGAGTTTCCCTGACATATCGACATTGTTTTTGAGAAGCTCCCTTCTGTCGGTGATGTTCGTAGAAATATTTCTAGTAACAGTTCTTTTCGCTTAAATTGTTTTGAAAAGAACCTTGATATAAAATAGAAATTGAGAAAAGTTTCTTCTCAGGCTTCTCAGACATTTTTGACTCTACCTGGCACAGTGGAGAGTTTTATTGGGAGGTCTCGGGTTCGATTCCCGGCGGGGAAAATTTACAAAATGATTTCTTGACATGTCTCTGGTCTGATCTGGTGGGAGATTCTGCTGCCATCAAAGACGTGTTGCCAAGAGATTTGGCGTTCCGGCACGATGGTGTGTAATAAATATAGAAAGCGACTAGAGGTGTGAGTTTAATTAAAATTGCATGCCTCCTTCCTAGTTAGCCCGCTACCATCTTAGACTGCTTCAATCTTAGACTGCTGAAGTAATGATCACTTGATGATCACTTACAGGGATTTCACATTGTCTGGAATATATAACTACCGAGCATTCAATAAACCTATATTTTATTTCGATTGGATAACCGACGTCCAGAACCGTTCCGATCCTGTCCGGAAGCAGTGATAGCCTAGTGGTTAGAATTGCGGTCTTCTATTCGGGGGGTCGTAGGTTCGATCCCGGGCACGCACCTCTGACTTTTCAGAGTTACGTTAATATCACTTGCTTCAACGGTGAAGGAAAACATCGTGAGGAAACCTGCACATCTGAGAGTTCTCCATGATATTCTCAAAGGTGTGTGAAGTCTACCAATTCACATTGTGCCAGCGTGGTGGACCATGGCCTATAACCCTTCTCTGAGAGGAACCTGCGGTCAATAGTGAGGCATTTTTCTCATTCTGGTTGCTCATGATAAACTGACTTCCGCTAGCCTTAAATAAGTAAGGGAATCGATCCCATGATCTCCGAATTATAACTCCAAAGCTCTTACTATTGGACCTGATCATAACATAATATATATGTAATATACCACCAATATATATAATGTGCCACCGGCGGGAATGGGGCTACTTTATGTCTGGCCATCTTAAGATAGAAGTTAGTCGGTATGCATTTTTGGAACTTCCCTCATTGTGGAAACACTGCATATATAGCATAGTATTTACTGTATTGTAAATTTGTTTTGAAAAGAGCAACCGCCGAGTTTCTTGCTGGTTCTTCTCGGCAGGAAAGGCATTCCGAACCAGTGGTAGATTCATCGACTATTCAAAAGCACTTGTAAAAGTTTATTTGAATAAAAAATATTTCTATTCTATTCTATTCTATTCTATATATAAATACTATTGGTCTTTAAAGCCTGTATATATAGCATCAGCTAGTTCCCGGGTGCATGAACCCCGGGTTACGCCCGATGCAAGGTGATTTTGAAATCGCATGCAGGCGTAATGTAAACATTGCAAAATAAAATAAACACCGTCTGTTTTCGACGGCCAAATACACTTGTTACTATACTCTTTGTAGGTGTTATAGTGTACTGGCTGTTCGCCGCGACTTGGTCCTCGTGCATTTAGGTTATCTTATGTAAGTGTATGTAGGCTGAGGGTCACTCAGCGAGCGATGGAAAGAGCTATGCTCGGTATATTCCTGCGAGATCAAATCAGAAATGAAGAGATTCGTAGGAGAACCAAAGTCACCGACATAGCTCAGCGTATCACGAAACTGAAGTGGAAATGGGCAGGGCACATAATTCGAAGAGCTGATGGTCGTTGGGGTCCCAAGGTGTTGGAGTGGTGATCCCGCACCGGGAAAAGCAGCCTTGGCAGACCCCCCACCAGGTGGACCGACGACATCAAACGAGTCGCAGGGAGCCGCTGGATTCAAGCGGCGCAAGACCGAAGCCTGTGGAAGTCCATGCAGGAGACCTTTGTCCAGCAGTGGACGTCTATAGGTTGATAAAGAAGAAGAAGAAGAAGATGTAAGTGAAGCAATGATAGCCTAGTAGATAGTGTTGTTCATCGTTATTTTTTATTTGAACAAAACCTACCATGTTCGATTTGGAGTTCGAACCCACACACGAAGTACCATCGTGCAAGATTTAACACCAGCTATGTGTGCTAAGCAGTGATAGCCTAGTGGTTACGACTGTGGTCTCCTATTCGGGGGGTCGCAGGTTCGATCCCGGGTACCCACCTCTGACTTTTCGAAGTTAAGTGCGTTTAAGAAATTAAATATCACATCCTTCAACGGCGAAGGAAAACATCGTGAGGAGACCTGCACACCTGAGAGTTCTCCATAATGTTCTGGAAGGTGTGTGAAGTTCGCCAGTTCGCATTGGGCCAGCGTGGTGGACTATGGCCTATAACCCTTCTCTGAGAGGAGACCTCGCTGAGTAGTGAGCTGATGATGGGTTGATAATGATGATGATGATTATTATTGAGGTCGACCAAAAAAAAATTATTGTATGGTCAAGGCCCTCTTTAATTTTTAACTATTTTTAACTATTTATTGCTATAATAGAAATACAAATTCTTTGAAAATTTTAGCAAGTAAGTATTAACCTATTACGATTAATGAGATACAGCCATAGAAATCTTAATAACAATTCAAATTTAGGAATCATTACTGAACGATCAAAAAACCTTGGGTAGTTCCAGGTTTCTAATAATAAAATAAAGCTGCATTCGTTTATTTATACTTTACTAGCTGACCCAGCCACGCGTTGCTGTGACCCAGTTAGGTATAATAGATTAATTAATATTAAGAAAAAAACTATCCTATCTTTCAAGTTGGACCAAATTACAGATAGTTACGAAGTTTGATAAAAATCGGTTCAGTAGTTTAGGAGTCCATCGCGGACAAACAACGTGACACGTAATTTATATATATTAAGAAGATGATATTTTTGCTTATGCGACAAATGGGTGCAAAAGCACATTTCTAAATTGTTTATATTATTAAATGTATTTAAGTTATGCATCCATATGTGCGTGTGGGCAAATAAATTAATTTTCTTTCTTTCTTTCAGATTTCTACGGAAAAAGCCCGCTGACAGATGAACGGACGGACAGTATAGGTTTTGTAATAGCACAGATAATAGGGTCCCGTTGGCATTTTTTGGATACGGAACCCTGAAAAAGTTAGTAATTTAGAGTTTAAAAATGAGATAGGTATCGTTGGAGCATCGACGTTGGCCGCGTCTGCGCCGAAGGTTGAAGTTCAACGCACTACCCGTGGGCGGCCGAACGGTACGGCGAGCGAATAAACCGACGGCGATACCTCTCAAGGTCCCATCTGCAAGTACGCGAGAATTAATCTCTTTTTAACCCTACTACGGCAAAGCCAAAACATGGGTTATGATTTTTAAACGACTTCAAAAAGCCGGCCAAATGCGAGTCGGACTCGCGCACCGAGGGTTCCGTACTCCAAAAGTAAAAGTAAAACGATAATATTATATTAATTTGCTTATTTATCGTTAACTTTGTTTGTAGAGGTTTATTGTTAATATAAAAAAAACTATGCTAGTTAGAGCGTTTGTTTTATTTTTCCTGTAAAATATACATAAACCTTTATTGACCATAATTATTTCCATATAGGGGGGGGGGGGACGGTATTTTTTTCGACATTTTGGCCGATTACTCAAAAACTATTATATATAGAAATAAATAAAAAACTGTTTTAGAATTGACAAGTAAAGGCCTTTCATATCCCATATTGAATATATATAAAAAACTGTTTTAGAGTATTATCATATTCTAAAACAGTTTTTTATTTATTTCTATATATAATAGTTTTTGAGTAATCGGCCAAAATGTCGAAAAAAATACCGTCCCCCCCCCCCCCCCCCTATATGGAAATAATTATGGTCAATAAAGGTTTATGTATATTTTACAGGAAAAATAAAACAAACGCTCTAACTAGCATAGTTTTTTTTATATTAACAATAAACCTCTACAAACAAAGTTAACGATAAATAAGCAAATTAATATAATATTATCGTTTTACTTTTACTTTTGGAGTACGGAACCCTCGGTGCGCGAGTCCGACTCGCATTTGGCCGGCTTTTTGAAGTCGTTTAAAAATCATAACCCATGTTTTGGCTTTGCCGTAGTAGGGTTAAAAAGAGATTAATTCTCGCGTACTTGCAGATGGGACCTTGAGAGGTATCGCCGTCGGTTTATTCGCTCGCCGTACCGTTCGGCCGCCCACGGGTAGTGCGTTGAACTTCAACCTTCGGCGCAGACGCGGCCAACGTCGATGCTCCAACGATACCTATCTCATTTTTAAACTCTAAATTACTAACTTTTTCAGGGTTCCGTATCCAAAAAATGCCAACGGGACCCTATTATCTGTGCTATTACAAAACCTATACTGTCCGTCCGTTCATCTGTCAGCGGGCTTTTTCCGTAGAAATCTGAAAGAAAGAAAGAAAATTAATTTATTTGCCCACACGCACATATGGATGCATAACTTAAATACATTTAATAATATAAACAATTTAGAAATGTGCTTTTGCACCCATTTGTCGCATAAGCAAAAATATCATCTTCTTAATATATATAAATTACGTGTCACGTTGTTTGTCCGCGATGGACTCCTAAACTACTGAACCGATTTTTATCAAACTTCGTAACTATCTGTAATTTGGTCCAACTTGAAAGATAGGATAGTTTTTTTCTTAATATTAATTAATCTATTATACCTAACTGGGTCACAGCAACGCGTGGCTGGGTCAGCTAGTAAAGTATAAATAAACGAATGCAGCTTTATTTTATTATTAGAAACCTGGAACTACCCAAGGTTTTTTGATCGTTCAGTAATGATTCCTAAATTTGAATTGTTATTAAGATTTCTATGGCTGTATCTCATTAATCGTAATAGGTTAATACTTACTTGCTAAAATTTTCAAAGAATTTGTATTTCTATTATAGCAATAAATAGTTAAAAATAGTTAAAAATTAAAGAGGGCCTTGACCATACAATAATTTTTTTTTGGTCGACCTCAATAATAATCATCATCATCATTATCAACCCATCATCAGCTCACTACTCAGCGAGGTCTCCTCTCAGAGAAGGGTTATAGGCCATAGTCCACCACGCTGGCCCAATGCGAATTGGCGAACTTCACACACCTTCCAGAACATTATGGAGAACTCTCAGGTGTGCAGGTCTCCTCACGATGTTTTCCTTCGCCGTTGAAGGATGTGATATTTAATTTCTTAAACGCACTTAACTTCGAAAAGTCAGAGGTGGGTACCCGGGATCGAACCTGCGACCCCCCGAATAGGAGACCACAGTCGTAACCACTAGGCTATCACTGCTTAGCACACATAGCTGGTGTTAAATCTTGCACGATGGTACTTCGTGTGTGGGTTCGAACTCCAAATCGAACATGGTAGGTTTTGTTCAAATAAAAAATAACGATGAACAACACTATCTACTAGGCTATCATTGCTTCACTTACATCTTCTTCTTCTTCTTCTTTATCAACCTATAGACGTCCACTGCTGGACAAAGGTCTCCTGCATGGACTTCCACAGGCTTCGGTCTTGCGCCGCTTGAATCCAGCGGCTCCCTGCGACTCGTTTGATGTCGTCGGTCCACCTGGTGGGGGGTCTGCCAAGGCTGCTTTTCCCGGTGCGGGATCACCACTCCAACACCTTGGGACCCCAACGACCATCAGCTCTTCGAATTATGTGCCCTGCCCATTTCCACTTCAGTTTCGTGATACGCTGAGCTATGTCGGTGACTTTGGTTCTCCTACGAATCTCTTCATTTCTGATTTGATCTCGCAGGAATATACCGAGCATAGCTCTTTCCATCGCTCGCTGAGTGACCCTCAGCCTACATACACTTACATAAGATAACCTAAATGCACGAGGACCAAGTCGCGGCGAACAGCCAGTACACTATAACACCTACAAAGAGTATAGTAACAAGTGTATTTGGCCGTCGAAAACAGACGGTTTTTATTTTATTTTGCAATGTTTACATTACGCCTGCATGCGATTTCAAAATCACCTTGCATCGGGCGTAACCCGGGGTTCATGCACCCGGGAACTAGCTGATGCTATATATACAGGCTTTAAAGACCAATAGTATTTATATATAGAATAGAATAGAATAGAATAGAAATATTTTTTATTCAAATAAACTTTTACAAGTGCTTTTGAATAGTCGATGAATCTACCACTGGTTCGGAATGCCTTTCCTGCCGAGAAGAACCAGCAAGAAACTCGGCGGTTGCTCTTTTCAAAACAAATTTACAATACAGTAAATACTATGCTATATATGCAGTGTTTCCACAATGAGGGAAGTTCCAAAAATGCATACCGACTAACTTCTATCTTAAGATGGCCAGACATAAAGTAGCCCCATTCCCGCCGGTGGCACATTATATATATTGGTGGTATATTACATATATATTATGTTATGATCAGGTCCAATAGTAAGAGCTTTGGAGTTATAATTCGGAGATCATGGGATCGATTCCCTTACTTATTTAAGGCTAGCGGAAGTCAGTTTATCATGAGCAACCAGAATGAGAAAAATGCCTCACTATTGACCGCAGGTTCCTCTCAGAGAAGGGTTATAGGCCATGGTCCACCACGCTGGCACAATGTGAATTGGTAGACTTCACACACCTTTGAGAATATCATGGAGAACTCTCAGATGTGCAGGTTTCCTCACGATGTTTTCCTTCACCGTTGAAGCAAGTGATATTAACGTAACTCTGAAAAGTCAGAGGTGCGTGCCCGGGATCGAACCTACGACCCCCCGAATAGAAGACCGCAATTCTAACCACTAGGCTATCACTGCTTCCGGACAGGATCGGAACGGTTCTGGACGTCGGTTATCCAATCGAAATAAAATATAGGTTTATTGAATGCTCGGTAGTTATATATTCCAGACAATGTGAAATCCCTGTAAGTGATCATCAAGTGATCATTACTTCAGCAGTCTAAGATTGAAGCAGTCTAAGATGGTAGCGGGCTAACTAGGAAGGAGGCATGCAATTTTAATTAAACTCACACCTCTAGTCGCTTTCTATATTTATTACACACCATCGTGCCGGAACGCCAAATCTCTTGGCAACACGTCTTTGATGGCAGCAGAATCTCCCACCAGATCAGACCAGAGACATGTCAAGAAATCATTTTGTAAATTTTCCCCGCCGGGAATCGAACCCGAGACCTCCCAATAAAACTCTCCACTGTGCCAGGTAGAGTCAAAAATGTCTGAGAAGCCTGAGAAGAAACTTTTCTCAATTTCTATTTTATATCAAGGTTCTTTTCAAAACAATTTAAGCGAAAAGAACTGTTACTAGAAATATTTCTACGAACATCACCGACAGAAGGGAGCTTCTCAAAAACAATGTCGATATGTCAGGGAAACTCCTGGGAAACTTGCCACCTAAATCCCTGCAAACTACTGCACTCTATTTCAGTCTAGCTTTAACAAAATCAAACACATCTTCAAATTTCAGACGTTTCATCTCTATAATCCCTTACTGGTCGGCGAGAAGCGCGGCCGACGCAAATATTTACGGGGACGCCACAGCTGAGGTCAATTTTCCCATACCCCGTTCAAAAACGACACAAATCACCTCACACCTTCAACAAAAATTCAACTTTACCCCCCACATCATTGCGTCTATTTTCACAAGCTCACACCGAAGCTATAAAATTGAGAAGGATATCGTGAAATCGTCGAAAAATGTGATTTATTTAGACGCATTAAGGCACATTCCAGAATATGATCACCGATACCTACCCCACAATCAAAATGTCATTAAAACACGACCATTCTCAATCAATTCTAAACCTTTTTGTTTATGAGCTTAGGGTTGATATTTGATTGGGGTTTTCTATTCAAGTGCAGTGCACTTTGCCCGCGGTTCAGCGATGCACCTCGGAGCATGCAGACCGATTTATGGTTATAATAAATATATGGGTGTTTTATGTTCTAGAATTCTAGATTATCTATCCGTGTGTGCACTGATGACTGTTTCACGTCGGATGCCTCGGTTGAGCCGAGCCAGGATGAAAGAAACCTCTTTGCAAGAGCTAGACTAATTTAAATATGGCGGACGTATGCCCTACTTTCGTTCATTAGATGGATTTCCCACGCTTGGCTTTGCTTTAAGGACTGTATACCTGCCATTTAGTACATAATAATTCTACTTTGATAAAGGTACCTCTATGATGTTTTCTGATTTCAAATATTGAATTATGGTTTTTGTATTGTTTTTTAATCTATATTGTTAGCAATTTCAAATATGGTTGGTGTTTGACAGTATACCTCATGAAACAATAAGTGTAACCATGTCAAAACACCTTTGTCAATATACGTTTCATGACGTATATTGACAACGGCGAAACCGTTAGTAATTTCAAAATATTGTTAGTGTCTGTCACTATACCTCATGAAACAACAAGTGTAACCATGTCAATATACCTTTGTCAATATACGTTTCATGACGTATATTGACAACAGCGAAACCGTTAGTAATTTCAAATGTCTGTCGCTATACCTCATGAAACAACAAGTGTAGTTTCATGACGTACATTGACCAGTAGTGATAGATTTGTGTATAAAAGGCAATGTAATGAGATTGGTCGGCATTAACGATTCAGCCAGACAGCAGTTTGTTATCAGTTGTAGTCACGTTCGTGTCAGTATAATATTATTGTGATTAATTAATAATATGATTAATGTGTGACAAATGTGATATGAATAAAATATAATGATTTGATGCAAGTTATCAACGTGTTATTTTCAATTTACCCTTCTGAGCTTTCAGCTCAGAAGTGGGATTGCCGGGAAGATAGCTTTATCGTCATCCTGGTTAAGGACTACGCCCAAATAACAGGTGAAGTACAATTTTTCATTTGATTATTATTATTGCGTTTCATATTTGGTATTTGCGCAAAGGTTTAATTTCCTACTTTTCTGTGAAAATAAAGCCCAGCTCAGTTTTTTTTTTTTTTTTCTTTTCGTTATTAATTTTAATTTATCTTATATCTTATAAAACAATGTTTCTCTCAGAGACTCATTCGACTAGTAGATGCCTTCGCGTCTAGGTCGTTCTTCTCGATTGAGGGATTGCGATAGCAATCGCTCCCTAATCGATTAAATATTGCCAGTACGCTTAGATTAGTTTAAATGATAAATTAATACTTTGATATTTTAATAACAGTTACCCTCACGTTCAGATGGTGGTTTGTCTGTCGTGCTGTGGTTATTAGCTGAGTGGAAAGGGGCCGTTATTGGGGATGGTGGCGACGGCTATAGGTAGGGTTTTAGCGTTTTAAGAAATGTATTCTCTAAGGCGTGATTAGTTTTTGAGTGATAAGTTCCACTTCTGAGTCTATGTCCAACAGATCAGAGAGCAAAATACACTTACTATCGTGAATGAAGGTACTGTGATAAGATTATATACTGTGCATTTTAATTTTTAGTGAAATATGGAAAACAAGACAAGGTCTCGAAAACGCCTGGTCATCCCAGAGACCAGTTCAGAGTCTTCGCGCTCGCGTAGCAGATCGAGCAGTCGGTCGAGGCATTATAGCAGAGCCACGCCACGTAAGCGGTCGCATCGGAGCAGAAGGTCTCGAGAGCGTTGTGACCGCCGAAGGGTTCTAAACTCAGGTGGTGAAGATCTATATTCCCGAATAGCACTCTCCAAAGCACTCCTCAATTGTTCACTACACTGGGTACTTACATGTGCAGCCCCGCTATCCTGTCCCTCATCAGCCTGAGTGGGCTGCAGCGAAATCGCATGAGCAGTTTGCGATTGTGCTGGAGCTTGCGGTGAGGGGGGGGTAGCGCGGTTACATTGCAGTTCAGAGCGAAGCCGATCAAGCACGGCGTTGTCCAGCATGTGATTACGCTGAATAACCCGCACCTGGTCCGACAGTCGCTGAGCCGACACATTGAGAGCTGGTTCAAGGACCTGAAACAAAGCATGCATCCTAGCACGGTACGCGGTCATGTTGGTTCCACCCTCAATAGCCCCTAAGTATGCGCGCATGACATTTTCATTAATTGATGTTGTCCACCTCATGCGCGACACACTACCGCCGGAAGCGGGGACCCTATCAGAAGCCGGTGGGCCTCGGGATCCCAAGCAAGTCGGCGGCCGGCCTCTCCCACGACGATGTACTGGTGGTGGCGACGTCGGCGGGGAGAAAAACTCGTCGCTCGAACTCGACGCAACTGCAGCATTGGGCGTGGTCCCGGGTGGCTGCGAGGCGGAACTGAGCGACGAGTCCGGGGGTGATGTTTGTGCGTTCCGTGCTCTGGATCGTGTCAGCATTCTACATTATTCATTCGTCTAATAATTTCTTTTGTATTCTATCCGGCATCTATTGACAGGTTGTGTCAGTTATATTTCGGACTGTTTTGATTTTCTTTATTTGTTCTTTCATGGTTTGTTGTTCTTATTAGTTTTTACTATGGTAAATTTATTGAATTAAATCGAAAATTCTGTTGAAATCCGTTTTATAATATTTATTTCGGCAAAAATGTAACGGTGAAAAAATATGATGTATGCTGACATTCAGGGTTGCCAGGTTATTTATTATTATTATTATTATAAGCCTAGTTATAGTGAAATATCACTATAACTCATCCCATTTCCGGGCAAAGGCCTCCCCTAGTATCTTCCATACTTTAGTGTTAGAGGTGTTTCTATGCCAAAGAGGGCCTGCAAACTCTACAATATCGTCTCTCCATCTACACATTGGTCTTCCTCTTTTTCTTTTATTATAATATGGGCACCAATCTGTAATTTCTGTAGTCCATCTATTGTCCTTTCTTCTCATAACATGGCCCGCCCAATTCCACTTGTTTTTCATGGCCATGGATATTGAATCTTTAGTTTGAAGCTTTTGTTTTATTTCCTGTTTTGAATATTTATCAATCTGACGGATATTCAAAATAGATCTTTCCATTTTTCTTTGTGCAACTTTTATTCTAACTGCAGCTTTCTTAGTTAAGGCCCAAGTTTGAGAACCATAGGTAAGTATCGGAATTATGCAGGAGTTAAACATTTTTCCTTTCCATTTAAGCTTAATGTTTTTATTTTTAAATATATATTTTAAGGACCAATATCTCTTCCAAGCGTTTTCTATTCTTTTATCTATTTCTTGTTGCATATTATTATCATTGCCTAGAGTCAACGTTTGTCCTAAATATATGAAGTTCTTTACACTTTCTATTTTTTTATTATTGATGTTAATATTAAGTTCTCTACTTTCACTTGACATAACTTTAGTTTTTGTCTCATTCATATCTAGTCCCACAATTCTGCACTGCTTGTTTAGATCTGTAACCATTTGTTGCAACTGCGCTTCTGACGAACCAATTAAAATTATGTCATCTGCAAATCTAAGATTTGTTAAATATCTTCCGTTAACTTTTATACCATAATTTTCCCATTTCATTTGCTTAAACACTTCTTCTAGAATACAATTGAACAGCTTAGGCGATGCGGGATCGCCTTGTTTTATACCTCTACATATATTGAAATATTCTCCAGGTTTTTCCAACACTACTCTAGCTTTACTGTTTTTATATATAATTTGTAATATTCTTACATATTTTCCTTGTGCGCCTTGTTTTATAAGAGCCTCCCATAGGTATTTAAATTCAATAGAATCAAAGGCTTTATTGAAGTTTTTGTTCATAACGATATAATTAATACTTTCGTATTTATCATCCATCTTAGCTGATATAGGTACGTCCAGACCTATACAGAGATTTGGACGATTTTTCTTCTCTTCTTCTTTTTCAACCAAACTACTGCTGGACAAAGGTCTCTTGCATAGACTTCGACAGTTCTGTTTCCTGCATCCAGCGGCTCCCTGCGACTCTTCTGATGTCGTAGGTCCACCTAGTTTAGTAGTGTGTAGCCACCTAGTGTACCACCTAGTGTACTACTTAGTGTGTAGTAGTCTGCCAACACTGCGCTTTCCGGTGCGGAATCGCCATTCCAGCACCTTGAGTATTAAACCAACTTGAGACCCCAACGACAACTAATTCTTCAAACTGTGTACCTACCTACCTACCACGCCCAATTCCACTTTAGAGAAGAATTTAATAAAATTATAAACCAGTTCCATCAGCCTGTATTCGTCCACTGCTGGACATAGGCCTTTCCGAGAGCGCGCCACCAAACACGGTCCTCTGCTTTCCTCATCCATTCGCTTCCCGCCACCTTCTTAAGCTCATCGGTCCAGCGAGCTGGAGGTCATCCTACACTGCGCTTGCCGGTACGCGGTCTCCACTCCAACACGTCTGCCCCATCGGCCATCGGTTCTGCGACAGATATGACCTGCCCACTGCCACTTCAAATCAAATCAAAAATCATTTATTTCATGTAGGCCAACTTGTGGCTCTTATGACAAGTCAGGAATCTACCACCGCCCAGTTCGGAATGCTGATTCTGCTGAGAAAAGCCGGCAAGAAAATCAGCAGGTGCTCTTTTCAGAACAAAAATATTACAAAATGTAGCATGTCTATCTTGTGGACAGCTGAAGCAAAGCCGATTAGAATAGAAAAGAAAAATTATTTATTTTAATAAATAAACTTTTACAAGTGCCACGCCACAAGCCACTCTGAAATAATCCCGATACCCCACTCGGTATAGTTATTTCACTTTGAAATTTCAAAACCCCCGATTTTCCCCCTTTTTTAATAAAACTAAAAATAATTTTCGATTTTTCTTTATTCCAATGATGTTGGGCCACTATTATACACAACTATGCCAAATTTCATGTCGATATCTTTAATAGTTACTGAAATAATCGACTGTGACAGACGGACGGACGGACGGACGGACGGAGAATGTCTCACCATAAGGGTTCCATTTTTACCATTTTGGTACGGAACCCTAAAAACTATCCTATCTTTCAAGTTGGACCAAATTACAGATAGTTACGAAGTTTGATCAAAATTGGTTCAGTAGTTTAGGAGTCCATCGCGGACAAACAACGTGACACGTAATTTATATATATTAAGATTATAGCAGTCTATACATGTAGCTATTTACGAATGTTCCATTTTAGCGTTTATACTACTCGGCCGATTTTGATGAGTACCGAATATGACAGATGTTACATCAAATTTTCCGTAGTTGGTTTACGATTTTTAAACTTTTTATTAATTCATCATCATAATCATCATCAGCAACCCATCAACGGCTCACTACTGAGCGCAAGTCTCCTCTCAAAGAAGGGTTATACGCCACAGTCCACCATGTTCTCCCATATGCAAATTGGCAGACTTGACACACCTTTGAGAACATATGAAGAACTCTCAGGTGTGCAGGTTTCCTCACGATGTTTTCCTTCACCGTTGAACCTTGTGATATTTAATATCTTAAACGCGCTTAACTTAGAAAAGCCAGAGATGCGTGCCTGGGATCGACCCTGCGACCGTCCGAATAGGACACCGCAGTACTAACCACTAGCCACTAATCATCACTGCTTCATGATTTTATTAATTACTATTTAAATAGACTAATACTTCCAACTCTACCTTAATATTTTATAATTATTGAACAATTTATGCCTCTAGCCAAGTTACACTTCTTTGTATCTATTCTCTTTCTATGATCGTCAACGCTTGAAGTTTTAGCTAGGGCTAGACAAAATGGCGCTACAGCTGATCAAAGACAGAAGTGTCTTGATAATATTTCGCGGCTTTTTGTATTGTAAATGTTTTTTTTATCATTTAAAATGCTAAAAAATGATTATTTTTAAAACGATTTCTTAATTCTCTTCTCTCTCCTCTTAATTTTAATACAGATTTTTTAAAAAAACTCAGCCCGAAACCCGCGTCGAGTGGCGACGTGTGTGACGGACGTATGTGTTTGTTTGTTAATTGGCCAAATTCTGCGACGACACGCACGCCTGTAACGTAGACGCGTGGAGTGTGCTTCAGCCGAATTATATCGTTCAGGCGTAATTATTTATTTATACCTACTGCTCTATATACCTATGTATTATGTAATACACATATTATGACATTCTATTTACAAACTCAGTCATTTGTTTTTTGATTAGCGTTGTATTTTCATTACATTTGAACATTTTTCGTCATAATGGATACTTTAAAAATTCATGTAATTATGGAATATGAGTTCCGTCGTGGCACCAACACGACACAAACGGCCCGTAACATCAAAAACGTTTACGGAGAGAACCGCACAAACGATCGCACAACCCGTTATTGGTTTTCCCGGTTCCGTTCTGGAAATTTTGACTTGAAAAATGAAGCTCGTGGTCGTCCGGAGACTTTGGTTAACAATAATGAATTAAAGGCGATTGTGGAAGCTGACGAAACTCAAACTACAGCTGAGCTAGCAGCAGCTTTTGATGTAAGCATCAAAACAATATTGATCCATTTGCGACAAATTGGCAAGGTAAAAAAGCTTGATAGATGGGTGCCCCACGACCTTAACGATCGCCAGCGCAACGTACGCGTCGAGACCTGCCTTGCGCTGCTCAACAGGCAAAGAAATGAAGGAATTTTGAAACGAATTGTTACGTGCGACGAAAAATGGATTCTGTTCGACCATCGAAAGCGCTCAGCAAGTTGGTTAGACCCTGGTTCAGCACCAAAGCAATGCCCTAAACCAAAAATGACCCCTAAAAAGGTGATGGTCACTGTTTGGTGGTCTAGTGCGGGTGTGATTCACCACAGCTTTTTACAAAACGGCATGAGCATTAATGCAGATGTGTACTGTGAAGAACTGAAGAGAATGATGGAGAAGCTTGTACATCTGCAACCAGCTTTGGTCAATCGGTCGTCCCCACTGCTCCTTCACGACAACGCGCGACCCCATACTGCGCAACAGACAGTCTCCAAGCCGCAAGAGCTGGGGTTGGAAGCTCTCCCTCATCCGCCATACTCACCAGACCTTGCACCTACCGACTATTACTTTTTCCAAAATTTAGACAACTATTTAGTGGGTAAAAAATTCAATTCCCGAGAGGCAGTACAAAATGCCTTTGAAGAGCTTGTTGCCTCCCGTCCAGCTGATTTTTACAAGAAGGGCATCAATAAACTGCCAATGCGTTGGCAAAGATGCGTCGATTGCATGGGCGATTACTTCGAATAACAGAAATAAAAAAGTTTGAAAAAATAAGTACTTTCACTTATTGCATACAAAACGGCAATTTCATAGGTAAAGACCTATTATTTCATATAATTATTTTTTTCAGGGTTAGCAAGCCGAAATAAAAGTATGATTGAGCGAAGCAACGGCTGGATCATGCGTCATGCTCGTGAACGGGTTCTACCGCCGAAAATGGGGCTACTTTCTTCTGTCTGCTCATCTTAACATGTATAGACATGTCAGAACCATTCCGAACCAGTGGAACCATTTATATTATGCATATACTCTAAAGCACTTGTAAAAGTTTATTTATTTAAATAAATAATTTTTCTTTTCTATTCTAATCGGCTTTGCTTCAGCTGTCCACAAGATAGACATGCTACATTTTGTAATATTTTTGTTCTGAAAAGAGCACCTGCTGATTTTCTTGCCGGCTTTTCTCAGCAGAATCAGCATTCCGAACTGGGCGGTGGTAGATTCCTGACTTGTCATAAGAGCCACAAGTTGGCCTACATGAAATAAATGATTTTTGATTTGATTTGAAGTGGCAGTGGGCAGGTCATATCTGTCGCAGAACCGATGGCCGATGGGGCAGACGTGTTGGAGTGGAGACCGCGTACCGGCAAGCGCAGTGTAGGATGACCTCCAGCTCGCTGGACCGATGAGCTTAAGAAGGTGGCGGGAAGCGAATGGATGAGGAAAGCAGAGGACCGTGTTTGGTGGCGCGCTCTCGGAAAGGCCTATGTCCAGCAGTGGACGAATACAGGCTGATGGAACTGGTTTATAATTTTATTAAATTCTTCTCTAAAGTGGAATTGGGCGTGGTAGGTAGGTAGGTACACAGTTTGAAGAATTAGTTGTCGTTGGGGTCTCAAGTTGGTTTAATACTCAAGGTGCTGGAATGGCGATTCCGCACCGGAAAGCGCAGTGTTGGCAGACTACTACACACTAAGTAGTACACTAGGTGGTACACTAGGTGGCTACACACTACTAAACTAGGTGGACCTACGACATCAGAAGAGTCGCAGGGAGCCGCTGGATGCAGGAAACAGAACTGTCGAAGTCTATGCAAGAGACCTTTGTCCAGCAGTAGTTTGGTTGAAAAAGAAGAAGAGAAGAAAAATCGTCCAAATCTCTGTATAGGTCTGGACGTACCTATATCAGCTAAGATGGATGATAAATACGAAAGTATTAATTATATCGTTATGAACAAAAACTTCAATAAAGCCTTTGATTCTATTGAATTTAAATACCTATGGGAGGCTCTTATAAAACAAGGCGCACAAGGAAAATATGTAAGAATATTACAAATTATATATAAAAACAGTAAAGCTAGAGTAGTGTTGGAAAAACCTGGAGAATATTTCAATATATGTAGAGGTATAAAACAAGGCGATCCCGCATCGCCTAAGCTGTTCAATTGTATTCTAGAAGAAGTGTTTAAGCAAATGAAATGGGAAAATTATGGTATAAAAGTTAACGGAAGATATTTAACAAATCTTAGATTTGCAGATGACATAATTTTAATTGGTTCGTCAGAAGCGCAGTTGCAACAAATGGTTACAGATCTAAACAAGCAGTGCAGAATTGTGGGACTAGATATGAATGAGACAAAAACTAAAGTTATGTCAAGTGAAAGTAGAGAACTTAATATTAACATCAATAATAAAAAAATAGAAAGTGTAAAGAACTTCATATATTTAGGACAAACGTTGACTCTAGGCAATGATAATAATATGCAACAAGAAATAGATAAAAGAATAGAAAACGCTTGGAAGAGATATTGGTCCTTAAAATATATATTTAAAAATAAAAACATTAAGCTTAAATGGAAAGGAAAAATGTTTAACTCCTGCATAATTCCGATACTTACCTATGGTTCTCAAACTTGGGCCTTAACTAAGAAAGCTGCAGTTAGAATAAAAGTTGCACAAAGAAAAATGGAAAGATCTATTTTGAATATCCGTCAGATTGATAAATATTCAAAACAGGAAATAAAACAAAAGCTTCAAACTAAAGATTCAATATCCATGGCCATGAAAAACAAGTGGAATTGGGCGGGCCATGTTATGAGAAGAAAGGACAATAGATGGACTACAGAAATTACAGATTGGTGCCCATATTATAATAAAAGAAAAAGAGGAAGACCAATGTGTAGATGGAGAGACGATATTGTAGAGTTTGCAGGCCCTCTTTGGCATAGAAACACCTCTAACACTAAAGTATGGAAGATACTAGGGGAGGCCTTTGCCCGGAAATGGGATGAGTTATAGTGATATTTCACTATAACTAGGCTTATAATAATAATAATAATAAATAACCTGGCAACCCTGAATGTCAGCATACATCATATTTTTTCACCGTTACATTTTTGCCGAAATAAATATTATAAAACGGATTTCAACAGAATTTTCGATTTAATTCAATAAATTTACCATAGTAAAAACTAATAAGAACAACAAACCATGAAAGAACAAATAAAGAAAATCAAAACAGTCCGAAATATAACTGACACAACCTGTCAATAGATGCCGGATAGAATACAAAAGAAATTATTAGACGAATGAATAATGTAGAATGCTGACACGATCCAGAGCACGGAACGCACAAACATCACCCCCGGACTCGTCGCTCAGTTCCGCCTCGCAGCCACCCGGGACCACGCCCAATGCTGCAGTTGCGTCGAGTTCGAGCGACGAGTTTTTCTCCCCGCCGACGTCGCCACCACCAGTACATCGTCGTGGGAGAGGCCGGCCGCCGACTTGCTTGGGATCCCGAGGCCCACCGGCTTCTGATAGGGTCCCCGCTTCCGGCGGTAGTGTGTCGCGCATGAGGTGGACAACATCAATTAATGAAAATGTCATGCGCGCATACTTAGGGGCTATTGAGGGTGGAACCAACATGACCGCGTACCGTGCTAGGATGCATGCTTTGTTTCAGGTCCTTGAACCAGCTCTCAATGTGTCGGCTCAGCGACTGTCGGACCAGGTGCGGGTTATTCAGCGTAATCACATGCTGGACAACGCCGTGCTTGATCGGCTTCGCTCTGAACTGCAATGTAACCGCGCTACCCCCCCCTCACCGCAAGCTCCAGCACAATCGCAAACTGCTCATGCGATTTCGCTGCAGCCCACTCAGGCTGATGAGGGACAGGATAGCGGGGCTGCACATGTAAGTACCCAGTGTAGTGAACAATTGAGGAGTGCTTTGGAGAGTGCTATTCGGGAATATAGATCTTCACCACCTGAGTTTAGACCGCGGTTACCTCGGTTGCCCATGAAAAATAAGAACAAAGCGCTAATGGGTGCCCTGGATTCACTGCTGCCGAGTTATTTTGACAGCAGCGAAGACCTTTCCGACACACATTCGATTCTGTACTGCGCGGCTGTTGCGGCATGTCGTGTTGCTAATGTAAAGTTAATTAATAATGATACAGCAACACGACCGAAGCCTACCGCACCAGCCTGGCAGTGCAGGATCGAACGTCGTATTGATGGGGCTAGGGCACTCATTGGCAAACTACTCTGCTTCAGGGAGGGCAACACTCGCCCTAGAGTCATGCGCTTTGTGAGGCGCGCTTTCTTGGGGACTGATATCAGCCCTCAAGATTATATGGCGCGCGTCACTGAGCGCATTGACTTCCTGAAGCAGAAGGTCTCGGCATGGGCTAGCCGTATTCGCAGATACAAGTGCCGGGTCGAGAGATATACCCTGAATCGCACTTTCCAAAGCGATCAAAGGCGGGTATACCGAGGTTGGGAACACCCTGACCAAGGTGTCACCGATGCGCGCCTACCGGATGATGAAGCCATGACATCATTCTGGCGCAACATCTGGTCGGCGCCTGTCGCTCACACTGAGGGTGATTGGACGTGGGATGTAGAAAGAGCGTGCGATCAAATTCCAGAAATGGACCAAGTTACTATAACCCCTGAAGACGTGGCCACTGCAGCCCGTCACCTGCCCAATTGGAAATCCCCTGGGCCGGACGGGCTGCACAACTTTTGGATAAAGTGGCTACGCAGCTCGCACGCTCGTTTGGCATCCCAATTCCAATCATCTCTAGAGTCAGAGTCGCTACCCCAGTTTCTGACAACAGGTATTACCCTCCTGCTCCATAAATCAGGTAGTACCACGGAGCCCAAAAATTATAGGCCGATTACGTGCCTACCAACATTGTATAAACTTCTTACATCCATTCTGAGAACGAAAATTAACGATCACATCGATACAAAATCCATCATGTCTAATTCTCAGAACGGATGTAGGAATGGCTCCCGTGGTACTAAGGAGCTTCTCCTCATTGATATGACCATTTGTCAACAGGTTCGGCGCTCCCGAAAGGATCTGTCGACATGTTGGATAGACTATAAGAAGGCCTACGACTCTGTGCCCCATACATGGCTCATGAAGGTGCTGGAACTGTACAAAGTAAACACAGTACTACGCGCCTTCCTACAGACGTGTATGGGGCAGTGGAGGACAGTCCTTCACTATCCAGGGTGTCGCCGGACCCTGGGGAGCGCGGAGCCTATAAGGATTGAGCGAGGCATATTCCAGGGCGATAGCCTCAGTCCTTTGTGGTTTTGCCTGGCTCTGAATCCTCTGAGTACTCTCTTGGAGAATTCAGGGCTAGGTTACCGGTTGAGGAGAGGTGGTCAGGTTATATCACACCTCCTTTACATGGATGACCTAAAACTCATTGCCCCCAACAAATCACATCTACTAGAGTTACTAAAGGTAACTAAAGCCTTTAGTGATTCCATTAGGATGGAATTTGGTGTGGACAAATGTGCGGTCATGCATGTAAAGCGAGGGAGGATTGTGGAATCTGAGGGTGTTGAGCTCTCTGATTCCATATACCTCAGATCGCTCTCCCCAACTGAAACCTACAAATACCTGGGCATGGCGGAGGCGTTAGGTATCAGAGAGGCCGACATGAGGCAGTCGGTGAGGGAGCGTTTCCTTGGCCGTCTGAAGAAAGTGCTGAAAAGCCTTTTGTCGGGCGGCAATAAGGTGCGCGCCTTCAACGGTTGGGTCATGCCGGTCTTGATGTATTCCTTCGGCATACTCAGGTGGACTCAGACTGAGCTTGACGCCCTGGACAGACAAGTTCGTGCGCTGCTGACCGCATATCGGATGCATCACCCGCGCTCCTCGGTGATGAGGCTGTACATCCCGCGGAAGTGTGGGGGAAGAGGCCTTTTGAATGCCAAAACCCTCCACAACCGCGAGGTGTGCAGTCTCAGGGAGTACTTTCTCCACGCCGAGACGGAGATGCACCGCGATGTGGTCGCAGTGGACAGGGGTCTGACGCCGCTCTCCTTGGCTAAAGAGAACTGGCGCATACCTGTGGTGCTCAGTACCAATGACCGCAGGGTTGTATGGCAAGGTAAGGAGCTTCACGGACGCTTTTATCGGGCCCTCCACGGGCCTGATGTTGACTTTGAAGCGTCCGTGGCCTGGCTGCGCTTAGGTGACCTCTTTGGGGAAACCGAAGGGTTTGTGTGTGCAATTATGGACGAGGTCATGATGACGAACAATTACAGAAAATACATAGTGAAGGATGGAACGGTAGACATATGTCAGGCATGTCGCCGTCCTGGAGAAACTATCCGTCACATTGTTTCTGGTTGTTCTCATCTAGCAAACGGCGAATACTTACACAGACATAACCAAGTGGCCAGGATTATCCACCAGCAACTTGCCTTGAAATACAATCTTGTGGAATCGGAGGTACCGTACTACAAGTATGTGCCCGACCCAGTTCTTGAAAATGGTCATATCACACTGTACTGGGATCGATCTATCATTACAGACAGGACTATTGTAGCCAATAAGCCTGACATAGTGGTGATAGATCGATCAGAGCGCCGTGCAATGATTGTTGATGTTGCTGTCCCGCATGACGAAAACCTCGTGAAAGCCGAGAAAGAGAAACTCACCAAGTATCTCGACTTAGCGCACGAGGTTGTCGCCATGTGGAATGTAGACTCAGCAATCATTGTACCGATAGTGATAACCGCTAATGGTCTTATAGCCAAGAGCCTCGACCAACATCTTTCGAGGCTCTCGTTGGGTAGCTGGGTCAAGGGCCAGATCCAGAAGGCTGTACTCCTGGACACGGCTCGCATCGTCAGGAGGTTCCTCTCTCTGGGGCCCTGACCGCCGGTTGCTTGGACCCTGTTCCCGAGACCGGTGGACCGCTATTTTTTATATTTTTAAATATTTTTTTTTTTATAATGAAATATTTAAAAATGTAAATAATATGAGTAAAAGTAAATAAAGATGATAATAATAATATGAACAAAAAACTCTCAAGCTTATGACTTACAACACCAATGCAGCCATTAAATTATTCCCTATAATAATGTGAATTTAATGTTGTAATAGGTTGCCAAAGTAGCTTATTATTATTTTATTCGTGGGTTGGTGACAAGTTGTAACCGAAAAGCGATTAAGTACTCGTTATAGCCATGTCAAACATGGCTCTAATCCTTCCATTATAATAGTTTAAATTATGTATTTAAGGAAGGAACAGGACATAATGATCCTGGCACTGTTCCACTCAATTCTTCATGTTTAGACACAGGAAACTTGTGTTCTGTCAGCCTACCCCGCTCAAACGTACCCGTAGCTTTCGTAAACCTCACAATGTCCAATTATTATAGGAAGGTTTTTAGGTCTTTTCACTCATCCTAACCTTTCAGTTGCCATCTTACCGGAACACTCAGCTACGAAGTGGAATGTAGTCTCTTCTATACACTCTGGACAAAATGGGTAAGACATTTTATCATTAGCAACCCATCAACGGCTCACTACTAAGCGCAGGTCTCCTCTCAGAGAAGGATTATAGGCCACAGTCCACCACGCTGGCCCAATGCGAATTTGCAGACTTCACATACCTTTGAGAACATTATGGAGAACTCTCAGGTGTGCAGGTTTCCTCACGATGTTTTCCTTCACCGTTAAAGCATGTGATATTAAATTGCTTAAACGCACTTAATTTCGCAAAGTCAGTGGTGAGTACCCGGGATCGAACCTGCGACCACTCGAATCTCCTATTCGAGTGGTCGCAGGTCCGCAGTCGTAACCACTAGGCTATCACTGCTTTTGTTGTATTTATTTATTAGACATTTGAAATAGCGAAATCTCTGTGAATTCACAACTTGTACCACACACGTATCACCCAATAGGCTTACTCTATGCGGGATCGATGTAACTAGGTTTGAGAGTCGCCATTAATGATCACGATATAACATGCGATACAATCGATTTTGCGATACCTATTCAATTTGCGCCGACATGGCAACATGCTCGGGTGGTTCAAATAAACAAAGAGTAAGTCTGGTTATAGTGGTTAGGACTGTGGTCTCCTATTCGGGGGGTCGCAGGTTCGATCCCGGGACGCACCTCTGGCTTTTCTAAGTTATGTGCGTTTAAGAAATTAAACATCACAAGCTTCAACGATGAACGAAAAAATCGTGAGGAAACCTGCACATCTGAGACTGAGAGTTTTTCATAATGTTCTCGAAGGTGTGTGAAGTCCGCCAATTCGCATTGGGCCAGCGTGGTGGACTATAGAATAGAATAAAAATATTTTTTATTCAAATAAACTTTTTACGAGTGCTTGTGAATCGTCTGGCTCTACCACTGGTTCGGAATGCCCTTCCTGCCGAGAAGAACCAGCAAGAAACTATGGCCTATAACCCTTCTCCGAGAGGAGACCTGCGCTCAGTAGTGAGCCGTTGATGGGTTGCTAATGATGATGATGATGAAGTCTGGTTATTGCCACCATAGGATTTAGCGTTTCAGTACGATAAATGAATGAATGAATGAAGAAATTATTATAATAATTAATTCAGAATAATGCAGTTTAAAATATGGTGGTAGAGAAAATAAAAACTTTTTCATTTTTCAGGACAGTTCGATTTTCATAGAAACTGATGAGTATGAGTATAAAGTTGTATATTCCAAATTAGCCTGCTTCCATCTAAGACTGCATTATTTACAAGGCAGATGCTAATGTCTCCAGAATGGCTGCCAATTTTTGGCTAAGGTAAAACATGAAAACATGAAATACGTTTACGTTCATAAAACTATAAGGACAATGACTTCCATATTTAAATATAAAAATATATTGCTTTTGAAAAATGTTTACAAACAATTTTACTCAATAACAACATTTTCATAACTTTTTTTTTTGAAGTTCGTGTTCTTTGTAAGTGCTCCAAAAGTTTTTGTAAACATCATTAAAATTATTGTTATATATATGGTATGTTGTATATATGGTTGTTTTTGGAACGTAAGTTCCTTATTGCGCGGTACGGAAGTGCGCTAGACGGAAAAAATTAAGGAACCAAAACTCGACACATTTTTGAAACCGACACTTTTTTGTTGAATGTGAATTTTGCATTGTGTTCGGTATTTTCGCGGTACAACATTGAGTCTCCGTAGCCTAGTGGCTCCGGCAGTCGCCTAACAGTTCAAAGTCGATGGTTCGAATCGAATTCGAATTTTCCATTTTCAATTTTATTTTAAACAATTTCTACATGTGCCCTAATTTTTTATAGCTTATAAGTTATAAAAAATTAGGGAAAAATGTAATCGAAAGGAACTACTTCCCATCCGGGTGTCCCTTGACACCTCTCAAGTTTTGTTAATTTTAATAAGTTGATTCTCGCGACCAACTTGTATAAATCTATCTTCATATCATCATTCTTCTTGTGAATAAAATTTCATTCATTCATTCATTCATTCATTCATTCATTCACATTTTAGCTGGAAATCAGGGTCGTTGTAGGCCCGTAACTTAGCCCAATCCACTAAAGTCTGACGGCTTAGAAAAACACAATCATCCGAAAGCCCTTATCAATATTAGTACGAAGGGCCGGGTTAATTGAAATTGAACCTTAGCGTTTGTTTTTCTAACCTTAAATCAATCATTGTTAACCTGATCGTGAAAGACCGCTTCCCACTTCAAAAGATCAAGAATGACATTGATATAGAGATTGCCAAAGAAGCACAGTTCCTAGAAATCGATGACAATTTTGGCTCAGGTGAGAGGTTCTGTGTTCAATCAAATTCAAAAATTCAAATTCAAAATTATTTATTTCACGTAGGCCAACCTGTGGCTCTTATGACAAGTTATGACTCTACCACCGGTTCGGAAAGCGATTTCTGCTGAGAAGAGCCGGCAAGAAACTCAGCAGTTTGCTCTTTTCAAAATAATCATCATTAATCATCATAATCCCAGCAAGGTTTCAATGCAAAAGTTTAGGATTTTACTAAATATGTAAATATATAAAAGGAAAAGGTGACTGATTTACTGAATGACTGATCTATCAACGCACAGCTCAAACCACTGGACAGATTGTGTTGAAATTTGGCATACAGATAGCTATTATGACATAGGCATCCACTAAGAGAGGATTTTTGAAAATTCAAGCCCTAAAGGTCTAAAATAAGGGTTTGAAAAATCGAATTTAAAGTCAGCAATGCCGCGGCAAAAGCTCGTGAAGACATAAAGACGACCAGAAATGACCAGAAAAGGCTTCTGCCATGGTAAAATTAAATAGTAGCACCTTTTTTGAGCGTAAATAATGATAATATTATGTACTTATAACCAATAATATAAATCTAAATTTGATTTAGTTTTGATCAAACTGCGCGTGGATTGATCGTCACGTCTCAGTGTTTAGAAAATATAAGTTTCAGTTGTTGGAGACTACATGTCTTGATTGCGTGTATCAATGGACATGAACCGTATCGTTGGCAGGTGAAATAAGAAAAATCATTCAGAAAATTCCCGGAAAACTTGCAAGCACTTCGAAATTGACTACAAGCGATTTGGAGTCTTAAACTTTACCTCATAAAGATCAAAATGCTACACAACCCTTCCAAAGTACACAATAGTGGACTGTATATAAGGCTGAGACCGCATTAAACTGCGTTACGACTGTAACTAAAGCCTCAACAGCCCAACGGTTACGGTATCTGAAAATTGAAAGGTCACCGGTTCGATCCCCACCCGTTGCACTTTTATTCTTAAGAATGCTTATAAAAAGAACTCATACATGTAAAAACTCAACTCAAGTCATATATATGTATTCATAGTGACTATAAATACCTAGCCACTGCTAAAAAAGTTACTAGAAATATATTCATTCCAAGAGTCTTTTTGCGACAAAAATAATTTAATATAAAAAACCGACTTAAAACGCCCGCGACAAAGTTCATAATTTATTGTTGATATTTTAAAAACCGCTCGAGCGATTTCGATAAAATTTTAATGGGACCACCTGATAAGTATACCCTTTCAAACAAAAAAAGAATTTTCCAAATCGGTTCAGGCGTCTTCGAGTAATCGGTGGACATATATAAATGAAAAAAGTGTGTGTCAGCTCCGGCCTCCGACGCACGATTGGAGTTTACGCGCGACGCTATATCCTTCTCTATGCGCGCGACTCGGGTCCGAGCGCGCCCCGACCGACTTTTGCTTCGGGGACTCTTTCGCACGAAAACCAACCTTATTTACTCAACGTTAGGGTAGAAATTTCAATGTTGTGAAAAACGTAACAGAAAAACGTAACGAGGTCATTGATAAATTGATTTTACTGCCCGGATTTTTCTCATACCGGGCTGCTAAAATCGATTCTTAAGGAGTAAACTCCAAAATTCCGACGAATTGAGAAGCTCCTCCTTTTTTGAACAGTAAAAAAAAATCGCATCGCAAGTCAAAGCCTAACGTGCGCTAAAGAGGTTTCCTCAGAACACATTGTAACATCAAAGGGACGCGTTACAAAGGCCGTCAACAGTAATTTGTCATTCCACTTTGTGGTTTTACTCTATTTTTACTGCATTTTTACTCTAATATGCACCCGTGTCGGAGCTTCGATACAATTTCCGAGAAAGCAATTATCATTAATGCGGTCATGTAATTACCACCGGACAAGTAATTTTTCTATACAGAATAGTTTTAGCCTGTTTTTTTATTCGATGATAAATAATTCTTGACAGCCATCTCACCTGATGGTAAGTGACTGTGCCGTCTAAGATGGTAGCGGGCTAACTTGTGAGGAGTATGGCAGTGAGCATTCAACCCATATCAAATCGGTTTCGTAAAGTTTAAAGAGAGCGTGAACTTAGGCTACCGTTGTAAAGGCATAGTAGCCCAGTCGACAGGTAATTTTAGATGGAAAATGGGATGTTGTTTAGGGGTGGTTAATTAACATTTTCTCAAGTTTTGGACCTCGAGGACTCTGTGAGGGGGGGGGGGGTGTTTTTCATTAACTTCCGACCTTTTCCCATCTATTAAGATACTCGATACTCTAGTTTCTATTCTCTAGTCGTGGCCACGGGCCGCGCTACGGCCGCGGGTGCGTTACCCTCACAGCGCCGTCCTCGCCCGCAGCAAGGTGAAGGCGACTCGGCGTTTGGGAGCCGAGCCTGTGTCATAGTGCCAACATGCCGGCTAGAACATCTATCGTTACGTAATAGTAATAATAAAAAATAATTTTTAATTTCAAGTGTATTAAGTAGGAGTATTTTAAGGTGGATACGAGTCTGCCCGCGAAATTTAAATTTAATTTGGTTTTTCCCCTAATACGACAAAGTAGGCTTATGGCATTCTTATTGCGCCAGTAGAATTATCATCTTCACAGGTTTACATAAAAAAATCTTTACTTGAAAGTGACCAGTTTAAGAAATTAATAAAAATACCGAGTTGGACGTGAGTTACTCACAAATTAGTCATTATTTTGATTAATTTCTTAAACTGGTCACTTTCAAGTAAAGATTTTTATGTAAACCTGTGAAGATGATAATTAAACTGGCGCAATTAAGATGCCATTAGCCTAGTGTTTCGTATTAGTTTACAAATTGCGAATAACCAAATTAAATTTGAACTTCACGGGCAGACCCGTATAATCATCCTTAAGGGTCCTTAATTAGTTACTAATTGAATGTTTTGTTTGACCGAGACACAAGACGAGTTGCAGCGAGCCGCTGGATGCAGGCGACGCAAGTCCAAGGCCTGTGGAAGTCCATGCGAGAGACCGTTGTTTCAACAGTGGGTTGGTTGATAAAGAAGAAGATTTTAGCGCTAGTCTAGTTTCTATTCTCTAGTAACGCGGGTGCGTTACCCTCACAGAGCCGATCTCGCTCGCAGCAAGGTGAAGGCGACTCGGCGTTTGGGAGCCGAGGCTGTGTCGTAGTGCCAACATGCCGGCTAGAACTTCTCACGCTACGTAATAGTAAAAACCTTCTTCTTCTTCTTCTTTATCAACCGATAGACGTCCTCTGCTGGACAAAGGTCTCTTGCATGGACTTCCACAGGCCTCGGTCTTGCGCCGCCTGAATCCAGCGGCTCCCTGAGACTCGTTTGATGTCGTCGGTCCACCTAGTAAAAACCTACCTAATATAATCTTAATATATATAAATTACGTGTCACGTTGTTTGTCCGCGATGGACTCCTAAACTACTTAACCGATTTTGATCAAACTTCGTAACTATCTGTTATTTGGTCCAACTTGAAAGATAGGATAGTTTTCGTAGTTATTTGTTTTATTTATATAGGTAGTTTAATATAAAAAATTTAGTTTAATATTAATTCTTTTTAAAAAACCGACTTAAACTCCCGCGCCACTATAGAAAATATAATATAATTTATTGTTGATATTTTAAAAACCGCTCAACCGATTTCGATTAAATTTATATGGGACCACCTGGAAAGTATACCCTTTCAAACAAAAAAAAAGAATTTTCCAAATCGGTTCAGGTGTCTTCGAGTAATCGATGAAAATACATTTAAAAAAAAATATTCTGACGAATTGATAACCTCCTTGTTTGAAGTCGGTTAAAAAATATGCAAGTGAAAAGTATTTTAAAAGTGCAAGTATTTTAGGGGTCCTTAACTGATATTAACTAATTGCATAGACTTGGTATGTAGGAGTCTGATTGAATGTTTTGTTTTGACCGATGACATAAATATAAGACCTGAGAAGAGCCTGATAGTCATCATTTTTCATCATTAGCAACCCATCAACGGCTCACTACTGAGCGCAGGTCTCCTCTCAGAGAAGGGTAATAGACCATAGTCCACCACACTGCCCCAATGCGAATTGGCGGACTTCACACAACTTCAAGAACTTATGAAGAACTCTCAGGTGTGCAGGTTTCCTCACGATGTTTTCATTCACCGTTGAAGCAAGTGATTTAGTTATTTTTTTTAGTGAATTGCTTAAACGCACTTGACTCCGAAAAGTCAGAGGTGTGTACCCGGGATCGAACCTGCGACCCCCCGAATAGGAGACCACAGTCCTAACCACTAGGCTATCACTGCTTCACAGTAGGTACTTTTACATGATGCTAATTATTTTTATCAGGTACTTATTAATTTTTTTATAAAGAACTATCGCTGTTTCTAGCTGGTCCTTCTCGGAACGTTAGAATCACTTAACGATCCGAAAGCACTTACTAAGAGTGCATTTGAAAAAAAAACTATTCTATTTTAATCTAAACTAGCATAAAGGTATAATTTTTATGAGTCGGTCAAAATACTGAGAGTTGACGTAACTTACAGATTTTCATATAAAATGAACCCGAGTCACCCCTTATATAACCTCAATTAGCGTACATTACCCCCAAAAAGGCATTGACCTTTCACAGCGAAGTGAAGGTGACTTATCAAGTCTAACTTCGGACTATGCTAACTTAGTTGTAATAACATGCTAATGTAAGCTGACCTAAGATAACAAAAGTGACTGTATTGCCAAAATTATGAAAGTTTGCAGCCTTATGGGATAAGTTAGGAGTAGGTAGGTACTTAGTTAGTTTTGGCTATTTTTAAGACTAAGTACCTAAGTATATAATTTTGGATTATAATCGGTTAGACTATAGCCTAAAACCTCATTCCAGACCTGTGCTCAGTAGTGCGCCAGCGATGTTATGTTGAAACTTGAAATTAATGAATCAAGAATAAAATTGAGCCCAAATTGACCCGAATAGGAATAGAACCCAAATAGTTAGTGCAGTGTCAAGAAAGAAAGCATCGACATTTCTAACAAGGTGAATGTTCAAGATAATTGGAGTCAAGGTTACTTGAAACACACCCATCAGAAAGTGCCTCCGTCATAATACCTAGAATATAAGAAGGCTTGAGGAAAAGAAAACGCTCTGCCAAATCGAAATAAAAAGCTTTTCTGAAAAAAAAAACTACTGAATTTGAAATGTGAGGGGCACAAAGTTCGAAGAGCTGATGGTTGTTGGGGTCCTATGATGCTGGAGTGGCGACCCCGCACCGGGACACCGCTGCGACACCGTTGCTCAGTGAGACCCTGGAGACCCCGCACTAGGTGGATCGACGACATCTAACAGCCGCTGACGGCGCAAGACCGATGCCTGTGGAAGTTCATGCAAGAGTCCTTTGTTCAACAGTAGACGTCTATCGGTTGATAAAGAAGAAAGAAGAAGTAAGATAAAGTAACAAATTCGTGTCTAAATCTTTTTTCTCTCATTTACCGCATTACCTAACATCGATTAAAAATAGTTTTTCTCTCAACGTCACTGACCGTTCTATTGCCAAGGTCGCTCTCAAGAGTAACTAACGTAATAATACCTACACCAAACAAAAAACTATACTTACATAGTTTGCCAAATAGATAAAAAATACCGGACAAGTGGAAGTTGCTCGTTGCGCTGAGTGTTCCGTAGGTAACAATAAAAACACCTAATCGTAATCTTAATCATTTATGTCATGACTCATGACCGGCAGAGGCGAAACTTTATCTTTGTCTTTCTCGTTCAGAATCGTGATGTATTAAACGAATTTTGACGACCTCCCTGGCGCAGAGGTGAGCGCTGTGGTCTTATAACTGGGAGGTCTCGGGCGCGATTCCCGGCGGGGTCAATTTGGGAATTTATAATTTCTGAATTGTCTCTGGTCTGGTCTGGTGGGAGGCTTTCGTTGGCCATGGCTAGTTACCACCCTATCGTCAAAGACGAGCTGCCAAGCGATTTAGCGTTCCGGCACGATGGCGTGTAGAAACCGATTAGGGGTATGAGTTGAATTTTCACTGCCGTACACCTTCCAAGTTAGCCCGCTACCATCTTAGACTGCATTGTCACTTACCATCAGGCGAGATCGCAGTCAAGGACTAGCTTGTCATCGAATATAAAGAAAGAATATTACGTGTAAGAGCGTCAACGAAGATAAAAAGTAGCCTATGTCCGATGATGATGACGATACGAGTACGTACCACGATAAATGTTTTAGTTTGAACTGTCGTTATATCGATCATCTTGCATGGATCGTAGTCACGACGGGACTGTGGGGTTGTGAGACGTCAGGATGAAGTCATGTACTATTATATATTCTGTGGTCATGGGCAGAATCTATCCATTCGCTTTCAAGCTAGTTAGCATGTGGTATCTAGTGGTAACATTATGCATATCAGGAAAGTAATTTTATTATACCTCATCAAAATGTAAAAGTGTCGCTGCTAATGTATTTTGCCGAACACTAAGTCACGTTCACAGAAAAAAATCAAAGGTTTCTTCGAAAAGACCAAAAAGACGGGTAAACAGATAATGCCCATGACAGATTTAACCTGATATGTCGCTAACCCGCAGTCCCATCGTGACTACGGCCCATGCAGCTGGATCGAAATATCAAAAATATTTCACACTACGGAACCCTAAAAACAGTAGTAACATAGTTTGCCAAATAGAAAAAAGAAACATGGAAAAAACTGAGAACGAAATTTTGCCCCGGTTTCCAATAATCGACTTTTTGAAGTGTGTTTAAAGTATTATTTTATACTAACTACTAGTTACTACGGAGCGCCAGCTTTGACTCTCCGAACAAGAAGTTTTAAAAATACTTGGATTGAAAATACTAGAACACGTAGAGATTTTCATACTGTTCGAAGCAGATGTTTACGATTTAACTTGTGCTTTAATAATTCCAGTTTGTTTTTGACCGAGCAAAGCGAAGTAGTCAAGTCTACTGACTTTTAATTCATCTACAAGTAAGCCCTTGGCAGATTTAGTGCATTGGTAAGTGGTCCTTTAATCACGCAACAACGTGATTTGGATGGGGATAGAGTTCAGGACTTGGAGAGTAACGTAGACTACCTTTTACTCCGGAAAAACAGGGAATTCTGTAGGATTATTAAAACTAGGCCTTTAATAAAAAATACTTCGTTAAAATAAACTTAGTTAAACTATGATTCTGTTTCTGTCTTCTGAAGATCACTTTGTACTTTGTTGTAACACAAAACACTTGAAATTCAGTTTATTAATATGTTAATCAAATAAATTAATTTGTTTATGTAACTTAAAAATGCAAATGAAACTGGAAATTATAAAAATTAATAAAAAAATTGGTTGTCTGTAAAGTCGGTTTACGGACAATAGTTTTACGTGATAACGTCATAAAGAAACATTGACGATGACTGGCGGGCGGCGGCGGGCGCTCTATCTAGTCACAAGCCAACGCTTGGGCCGATCATGCCTCTCTATCGCTTGTTCCGCGCTCTCGCTTGCACGCCCAGGCTCAGGCGGAACGTGACACTTTTTCGTGCGTGCAGCCGGTCTTCATCGATTTATAAGACGTTATCACGTCAAAACTTAAATCTTTTGAATACATCATACCTAATATCAATGTTAAACTCAGTTATAAATTCAACGTACGCGTTACTAATAGAAATCTTACTAGTTGCAATGGGCTTAATGTAAAGGTTGGTACTTACTTGGCAATATAGTAATTGATTTGATCAATAGATTAATAACGTGAACAATTTACGACAAAGCACAAAAACTAATGGTATCATTCAATTACAAATGGGTGTTAATGGTTGAGTTATAACTGTTTTTCACAATTTTTTTGTGGCAAGACCGATTTGTAGATAAGGCGATCGTTTTATTGGACTTTTGATAACGGATCAAGTCTCATTTGATTAAAAGAACACACTTTAAGTATAAGACTTGTCCGATTTTAGATAAAGAGTGGAATTTTTGTAAAAGTATATTAGTTAAACCGGAGGAAAGAAACATCTGGCTACAGTCCTATGATTGTGAAGGAGTAAAATTCGCCAGTAAATACAATAGGGCTGATTTCACCAACGTAAAATAAGTCTTATCCGTGAATTTTGATATTTTGACAGTATTTTCAATACAAAAACTGTTAGAACGCCAACGGCTCAACTTAGGCTGAGATTTATAGATTGTACTCTGGCTCCGCTCAAGACTCAAGATAGAGTTTAAATGAGACACAAATATGTTCCGACATTTATGTTGGCTTAGGTCAAATCGGCTTGGCATCCAGCTGCCCACAAGATAGTATAAAAAACTTATTACAATGTAATAGCTTCATAATAATATTGTAAAATGATTATTTTGAAAAGAGCAACTTTCTTGCTGGCTCTTCTCAGCAGAATCCGCTTTCCGAACCGGTGGTAGAGTCATGACTTGTCATAAGAGCCACAGGTTGGCCTACGTGAAATAAATAATTTTGAATTTGAATTTGAATTTGACACTCTTACTCGGCTCAGACTCAAGACTGAGTTGAAACGAGACAGATTTATCTGTCGCAAAACTTTACACAGGTACGTGAAGTGACAGAGACGACACCACGCCTAGGTTGGCTATACAGGCAGCACTAAATCGTATCCTATGGCAATCCTTTCAAGATACCTACATGTACCTTTATGTACAGCCGTGATGGTTTATCGTTTGAAAATAATTGCAGCACCACGTTGCAACTCAATTGACGTCAGCATAATGAGTCAGCAGCATCAGTTCCGTCAGCGAAGTTAACGTCACGACGACCTCGTCGATATCGAATGTCGACAACGTGTCGTAGAGCCGACAACGTAAGTCGGAAGCGTTTTTAGTCAAGGCCAGAGAGATTGAGATTGATGAGATGAGATGAGATTTCCACACGCCGAGATCTTGTGCCGCCGATATGCATCAGCTCTCTGTGACTTGACAGATGTCGTCGGTTCATCGAGTAAGGGTTTGACAAAACTGTACTATCCGGTTCGAATTCCATCTGTATGGACAATTTTTGCTTTTGAATTGAAATTTTTGACATAAATACTCATCTCCCGTATGGTCTAGTGGCTAGGATACCTGGCTTTCACCCAGGAGGCTCGGGTTCGATTCCCGGTACGGGAATACTGTTTTATATTTTCAGTTTTATTTTTACAAATAAGTTAATTATCAATTAATCAAAATACATATACTTACCATAGAACTGTTTTAGAATTGGTAGCTCCTCCTATGCAGCAACGTTATACCATAGTTTGTAAAAAACCTTGTTAAAAATGAACGTGGAAATAGAATAGAATAGAAATGTTTTTTAATCAAATACATTTTTTTACAAGTGCTTTTGAATCGTCGATGAGTTTACCACTGGTTCGGAATGCCCTTCCTGCCGAGAAGAACCAGCAAGAAACACGGCGGTTGCTCTTTTCAAAACAAGTTTACAATTCACTATATACTATGCTATGTATGCGGTGTTTCCACAATGAGTTCCACAAAAGCATATCTAATTATAATTCAACACATGTTAAGACGGGCAGACAGAAAGTATCCCCATTCCTGCCGGTGTAGACCTTTTTGTGTTGAGACGTGTGTTCCAGGAAGCTGCAGTGACCTTGCAGCGCGCAGGTGAAGGTCACAGCCGGGCGACGGCCGGCCGATGAACTGCTCATTGCGCCTAAATAAAATGGCACTTGCATGGACTTTCACAGACCTCAGTCTTGCACCGCCTATATTCAGCCGCTTCCTACGACTCGTCTGGTGTTCAAGTCCGCTCTCCAAGTGCGGTGGGGATCTACCAACACTGAGCTATCCGTTAAGGTCTAACCGTATAGAGTTTTTGTGTTGAGACGTGTTCTAGGAAGCTGCAGTGACCTTGCAGTATGCAGGTGAAGGTCACAGCCGGGCGACGCTGCTCATTGCTTCTAAATAAATAAATAAATAAAAAAATAAATAAATAAATAAATAAATGGCACTTGCATGGACTTCCACAGGCCTCAATCTTGCACCGCCTGTATCACACGGCTCCCTGCAACTCGTCAGATGTCTTTGGTATGTTAAGTGGGGAGTCTGCGTACACTACGCTATCCGGTTCGAGGTCCATCTATATAGAATAGAAATAGAATAGAAATGATTTTTAGTCAAATAAACTTTTTTACAAGTGCTTTTGAATCGTCGATGAGTCTACCACTGGTTCGGAATGCCCTTCCTGTCGAGAAGAACCAGGAAGAAAAAACAAGTTTACAATCCAATACATACTAGGTATGCTATGTATGCAGTGTTTCCACAATGAGTTCCACTAAAGCATACCTTATTATAATTCAACACATGTTAAGACGGGCAGACAGAGCGTAGCCCCATTCCCGCCGGTGTAGACCTTTTTGTGTTGAGACGTGTGTTCCAGGAAGTTGCAGTGACCTTGCAGCACGCGGAAGAAGGTCACAGCCGGGCGAAAACCTGCCGACGTACTGCTCACTGCTCCAAAAACTGGCTCCTGCATGGACTTCCAGCGGCTTCCTACGACTCGTCTGATATCTTTGATATGGCAAGTGGGGAATCTACGAACACTGAGCTATCTAGTTCACGGTACATCAACTACTAGCTGTTCCTAAATAAATGGACTTCCACAGGCCTCAGTCTTACACTGCCTGTATTCAACGGCTCCCAGCGACTCGTCTGATGTCTTTGGTCCGCCAAGTGGGGGGTCTGCTAAGACTGCGCTATCCGGTTCAAGGTCCATCTGTATAGACACTTTTTGTGTTGAGACGCTTTCCAGGAAGCTGCAGTGACCTTGCAGCGCGCAGGTGAAGGTCACAGGCGGGCGACGGCCGGCCGACGAACTGCACGCTCTTCGCTGCTCCTAAATAAATAGACGACGCTACGCTGAGGTTGTTTGCACTGGATGTGACTCAGACTGCATGAAAATTTAAATTAAATACTTAGGGTAAGATCTATAGATGGCACTCTCACTCAGCTCAGACTCAAGCCTAAGTTAAAACGAGACAGATTTATGTTGGAACATATATATATGGAGTTTTAGCAACTCCTACGTTCTGCTCCTACAGGTTTTTCACTGAATAAAAGAGGGTCCACAATTTCACTTTGTAATCATAATTCTGCAATAATATCTGTAATATAATAGGAATAATAAACTGTACAGCTATTGAATTTAGATTTGGTTGGAACGGCGTCGTTTGAGCGGTATTATAGAGGCGCTAACGAGTTTATGTAAAAAGTTAGAGATGCGTTCACTGTGAGATGTCGAAGCCGAATTGATAGAGCAACTTGGATGATCAACCTTCCTCAATAAAATCTCAAGTCTGAATGATTTCTGCGCACGTCACGACGCATGTCTAACGAAACCGTTCTAAATACAAAAGCAAGTTCTTAATATAAATTAAAACTAATCCATAGTTTTCATAGGAAGAGTGGCCAGCACGCGAGACGGCCAGTCTCGACGAAGGTTGGCTGCCACACATATTTGTGTCGCATATTGACTCTATCTTGAGTCTTGAGCAGAGCCAGAATAAGATATATAGATCTCAGCCTTAGTGTCGATTTCATCAACTCGAATGACGTTTAACCGAGGAATAAATTGGGCGTTCTGACAGTTTTTGTATTGCATAACTGCCAAAATATCAAAGCGCTCCGATAACACTCATATTTATTTTACGTTGGTGAAATCAGCCCTTACTTATCTAAAGCAAATAAATACGTAAGTATAATTATTTTATCTTCTTCACCTTTATAACAGTACCGTGACTGACTGCCAGACGCACATCTTCAACGAATCGACCTAAATATTTGCTCCTTTCTACACAAATGAACATTCACAGAATTTGCCTATTAGCATAATATTTATATAGCATACACATTGCTTAAAACAGAATAAACTTTCTTTGCTTTTTGGTTGCACGAGCACGATTTTTGCAAATAATATATCTTAATCTTATTCTTTACTGGTGGTTCGCCCCGAACTGAGACCTCGCGGTAACGGTATCCCATAAATATTCATTCAATCGATACATGACGACCAAACCAGACAGTATTATTATGCCCGTTTTCACCAAACATACCTAAATCATCCCCTAAATAGGAGTCTCTTTACGTAGGAAGCCCCTAAATACAATCCTAACTCCTAAAATCCGTCCCAATGTCCTCATGCTGTCAAGAAAGCGAGCGTGAGTCATGATTTTTATTTAGCTTTTTAGTCACGGAACTAGGACTCGACTTTTAGTATGGACATAGATAGTTATTGACCTATTACGTGATATAGATTTTTTTTTAATTATTTATTGCATGTAAATCTGTGGCTCTTAGTCCAATGTAGTTCCCCTTTTTAACCGACTTCAACAAAGGAGGAGGTTATCAATTCATCAGAATCTTTTTTTTAATGTATTTACCGATTACTCGAAGACGCCTGAACCGATTTGGAAAATTCTTTTTTGTTTGAAAGTGTATACCACGTTCCCAAGTGGTTCCATTAAAATTTTATCGAAATCGGACGAGCGGTTTTAACAAAATCAACAATAAATTGTAGATTTTTATAGTGGCGCGGGTGTTTGAAAGTCGGTTTTTTAAAAAGATTTTTTTATATTAAATTATAAATTATTTATTTCAAGCAATGGTGTACTTATAGACGATGACAAATCTAGTAAGCTACACACGCGTGTTTTACAAGATGGCCTCTCTCACGCGCCGTTTATGATCTAATTATGACGATGCTGCACCGACGCGCCCAAACTTTACTGTTTCCTACCGTTTACATGTTTTTGGTATAAAAAGTTATAATTGTTTTTACACTCGAGGGCTTCTGGAAGAAACCTCTTCCTAAATGACAAGCTGTTCTTGTGCATTTTAGGTATAATTATCATTTACGGTTTCCTACCGTTTACATGTTTTTGGTATAAAATTATAATTGTTTTTACACTCGAGGGCTTCTGGAAGAAACCTCTTCCTAAATGACAAGCTGTTCTTGTGCATTTTAGGTATAATTATCATTTACGGTTTCCTACCGTTTACATGTTTTGGTATAAAATTATAATTGTTTTTACACTCTAGGGCTTCTGGAAGAAACCTCTTCCTAAATGACAAGCTGTTCTTGTGCATTTTAGGTATAATTATCATTTACGGTTTCCTACCGTTTACATGTTTTTGGTATAAAATTATAATTGTTTTTACACTCGAGGGCTTCTGGAAGAAACCTCTTCCTAAATGACAAACTGTTCTTGTGCATTTTAGGTATAATTATCATTTACGGTTTCCTACCGTTTACATGTTTTTGGTATAAAATTATAATTGTTTTTACACTCGAGGGCTTCTGGAAGAAACCTCTTCCTAAATGACAAGCTGTTCTTGTGCATTTTAGGTATAATTATCATTTACGGTTTCCTACCGTTTACATGTTTTTGGTATAAAATTATAATTGTTTTTACATTCGAGGGCTTCTGGAAGAAACCTCTTCCTAAATGACAAGCTGTTCTTCTGCATTTTAGGTATAATTATTATTTACGGTTTCCTACCGTTTACATGTTTTTGGTATAAAATTTTAATTGTTTTTACATTCGAGGGCTTCTGGAAGAAACCTCTTCCTAAATGACAAGTTGTTCTTCTGCATTTTAGGTATAATTATTATTTACGGTTTCCTACCGTTTACATGTTATCGGTATAAAATTATAATTGTTTTTACATTCGAGGGCTTCTGGAAGAAACCTCTTCCTAAATGACAAGCTGTTCTTCTGCATTTTAGGTATAATTATTATTTACGGTTTCCTACCGTTTACATGTTTTTGGTATAAAATTATAATTGTTTTTACATTCGAGGGCTTCTAGAAGAAACCTCTTCCTAAATGACAAGCTGTTCTTCTGCATTTTAGGTATAATTATTATTTACGGTTTCCTACCGTTTACATGTTATCGGTATAAAATTATATTATTATTAGAGCAGAAATATCTTGGTAATACAAAGTTGTTTTTTTCGCCACACGTTCACAATACTACGTATAGCCACAATTTGTTTTTGGACCGCAAATCAAGCTGATAATTGTTACGTTCCCTCAAATATGGTTGAGCCGATGGGTTGAGCGAAGGAATGGCTGGGTCATACGTCATGCTCGTGAATGGGTTCCACCGGCAGGAATGGGGCTACTTTCTGTCTGCCCGTCTTAACATGTGTTGAATTATAATTAGATATGCTTTTGTGGAACTTCCACTCATTGTGGAAACACTGCATACTTAGCATAGTATCTATTGTAGGTACTGTATACTTGTTTTGAAAAGAGCAACCGCCGAGTTTCTTGCTGGTTCTTCTCGGTAGGAAGGGCATTCCGAACCGCTGGTAGACTCATCGACGATTCAAAAGCACTTGTAAAAAATATTATTTGAATAAAAAACATTTCTATTCTAATCTATTTCCACGTTCATTTTTAACAAGGTTTTTTACAAACTATGGTATAACGTTGCTGCATAGGAGCTACCAATCCTAAAACAGTACTATGGTAAGTATATGTATTTTGATTAATTGATAATTAACTTAATTGTAAAAATAAAACTGAAAATATATGTTGAGGCCAACGGCTTGGCCAACGAGTCAAGGCCTGGAACCCTGGTTATAGGGGCCCATCAGCTATAACCTGAGTCCAGGGTCGCTGCCCAAGCGGCCTTTCGCCGCGGTCAGATCTGTTCTCAACGTAGTGGTGACTTAATGATGGTAGGGTTGCACTGACCTTCCTTGCAGCAGCCAATCCTTGTACGGCCTGAGATGGTATGATAGTGGTGATATGTTAGGTGTGTTGTGAGGTTAAGTGTAAGGTGAACTTCTCAGGCCACTAGCCGCAGCAGGCAGGCAGCCAGTTATGGCCTGCAGCTGTAGACGTTGGGCTGGCGTAGCACTGTACACTTGGTTTGTCACTAGTAAAGTCACTTTTTCACACTTAGCGTGGCGAGCAATAACCGCTTGTTAGAAGTCGCCTTTTGTTACAAATAACAGTCTGTAATTCTGCTTATAGCTAGGTCGACACATAGACCGCTTGACGGCGCAACTAAACCGTAAAATAAACTAAATCTAGACACTTAAAAAAAGCAAAACGGTGCGCGCGACCCGGATTTTCGTGAACGTGTTAGCTGTCAAACACCAAAGCAACTTGCAAAAACCACGCCCCAAAACGGCGGCAAGTTTAAAACTAAGTATCTGTCAACTTCATTGCGAGCCAAAGAGATTGCCAGCGTCGCGACCATGGAACTAGGAATTGTTGACAGGCACATGGCGCGAACAACCCCCCCGCCTGTGGTCGTAAGGATTTACGTCCACTTACTAGTAAATAGGTAAACGTGATGAGGAGCAAACGGCTCGCTGCAAGACAGAGTCTCCGACCATTACCTCGGCAACCCTGGGAACCCCATCAGACCCGTAGATCAGCTTAAGAATGCGCCCACGGCGCCAGTATAAAGGCAACAAATTAGGTTCCTTAATCAGCACTAGGTCACCAACTTTGGGTGGATCAGATTTGTCAGCCCACTTAACCCGCTGCTGCAAAAGATGCAAATACTCTAGTGACCAACGGTGCCAAAAACTCTGAGTCATCTGTTGCAGCAGCTCAAACCGGGACAAACGTGAGACCTTCACGTCCCTGAAGGGGTATTCGGGTAAAGCGTTAAGGGGCTGACCAATCAGAAAATGACCGGGAGTTAAGACCTCCAGGTCATTTGGGTCAGATGAGAGGGGACAGAGTGGCCGAGAATTGAGTACAGCCTCAATTTTGCAAAACACGGTGGCGAGTTCTTCAAAGGTTAAAACAGTTTCGCCTATAACGCGCCGGAGATGAGTCTTGGCCACCTTAACCACGGCTTCGAATATTCCACCCCAATGAGGGCAAGCTGGGGGGTCAAACTTCCAGGTTACCCCCATCTTGGACAATGCCGTACTTAATCTAATCTTATTGCTAGACAGGAGTTCGACAATCTCTTTTAAATATCTATCAGTGCCCTTATAATTTGTGCCGCAATCAGTGCGAATCAGGTCAGGCAATCCCCGACGAGAGACAAATCTACCTAGCGTGGCTACAAAAGCTTCAGTGCTTAAGGTACTCACAAGTTCTAAATGTACCGCCTTGGTAGCGAGACATACAAAAACGCAGAGGTAGGCCTTGAGCGATTTGGCGTTGCGGAGGTTAGAGCTCTTGATGGCAAACGGGCCAGCAAAATCAGTGCCAACCCCAGCAAAGGCTCGAGTGGCTAGAACGCGGTCGGAGGGCAGATCACCCATCATCGGCTGTGAAGTATTAGCCTTCAAGCGGTAACACGGAATACATTTGAAAGTGACGTTCCGGATGGTGCGTCTCCCTGCCAGAATCCAAAACTCGCGCTGTAAAATAGCCGAGAGTGCATTACAACCAGCGTGGGCATTTTTAAGATGGTAGTGTGTCACTAGCAATTTGACAAAGGTGCCGTCCTTAGGTAGCAAAAGGGGGTGGCGAGCACCATAGGGCAGATTGGAATTCTTGAGGCGTCCTCCAACGCGTAGCATTCCGTTATTGTCCAAAAAAGGGCTTAGGCGAGTAAGGGGGCCCTTCAAAACTAAACCTCTCTTTAGAGTGTCAATCACGGATGAAAAATGCTCCACCTGAACCACACGCACCCAGTAGTTCCGGGCGTCTTGGCGTTTAAGAGGGGAAAGCACAGGACTCAAATTTTTATTTTCTGAATTCCGCCCATTATGGATGAAACGTCGAATCCAACCGGTAACACCAATTAGTTTATCAAGGGAACTGTAACGGTTCAAAAGAAAGTTCAAGTCGGGGATCTGTTTATCCTCAACCACTCCGACTCTTAAGCCCGGCAATACTTCGGGAGCGGAAAACCTATTTTGAGGCCAAGTCGTCTCGGATTGGGATAGCCAACTTGGATCCCACCAAAGGTGATGGTGGACCAGTGAAGAGGCCTCACAGCCGCGGGAGGCGCAATCGGCCGGGTTCAGTTCTCCGGGTACGTGTCTCCAAATCACCGGTACTGCAGAGCTCTGAATTTGGGAGACCCGATTCGCAACAAAGACCTCTAAGTTGTGAGGCGCGGCTCGTAGCCAGCATAGGACAATCTCACTGTCCGTCCAAGCATAAACGTCGGTCAGATCGACCGCAGATGCCAAAGAGGAGCGGACGTGGTTCAAGAGGCGTACCAGAAGGGCGGCGCCAGACAATTCTAATTTCGGGATAGTTAACCGTGACCGAATAGGGGCCACCTTGCTTTTTGCCAAGACGAGATGCGTCGCGACCTCACCGGCGACATCGACAGTCCTCAAATATACCACGGCGGCGTATCCTCGTTCGGAGGCGTCGCAAAACCCGTGGAGACTGGCATGACACCTTCCTGTTGGTAGGAAGCGTCGAGGCATGGAAATTCGGTTAACTTCAGGAAGTGAAGACACAAGGGAGTTCCACTCCTTCAATAACTTCCCAGAGAGTGGTTCGTCCCAACCGAGTTCAGCAATCCAAAGCTTCTGGAGGAAACATTTAGCCAAAAATATTACGGGAGTGATCCATCCATTGGGATCGAAGGTGCGAGCAACCGTAGACAATACGGAACGCTTAGTCCAGACCTTAGGAGGTGGGTCTAATTTGACCCGGTAGGTGAAAACGTCTTGGACGGGCTGGTACTGTATTCCAAGGACCGTCAGCAAATTGGGATTTTCGGGATTTTCAAAAATATGAGGATCCTGCTGATCCTTTCCCGGAAGATCCTTCAAGACGTGAGGGGAGTTGGACAGCCACTTGCCCAACTCATAACCTCCGGACTTCAGTATTGCAATCAATTCATCGCGAAGAGTCAGAGCTTCCTCAACGCTCGAGGCTCCCGTGCAAATATCGTCCATATAGACTGACGATTCCAAGGTGGCTGATGCGCGAGGGTAATTCAGTCGCTCCCGGTTAGCTAGTTCTAACAAGGTCCTGATAGCAATATAGGGGCTTGACTTGAGTCCATAGGTCGTGGTGTTCAATTCAAAGACACGCATTGGCTCATTAGGATTTTCGCGCCACAGAATCATTTGGTATCTCCGATCATCGCGATGTACCATCGACTGTCTAAACATCATCTTGATGTCGGCTACGAAAACAATTTGATGCCGGCGGAAATGCGTGAGGATATCGGAGATATCCTTGATCAGCTTAGGACCGGAGTGCAAGCATTGGTTCAATGTCACCCCGTTGGATGTGGCCGCGGAGCCGTCAAAAACCACTCGAATCTTCCCCCCAGGGGTCTTCAAGACGGCATGGTGGGGTAAGAAGTAGTGCTCGTGTGCGCGCCAATCAAAATTGGATGGTGACATATGCCCCAGGCCCTCGTACTCGCGCATAAATTCAACGCACTTGGAGCGGAAGGTGGAGTCGCGCCGCATGCGCCGTTCCATAGACAAGAGCCTCTTTTCCGCCAAGGCCCGCGATTGACCAAGCGGGGGGCGAGAAGCGAGAAAGGGCAAGCGAGTTACAAATCGCCCATCAACACGGCGGCCTGTGTTGTTTTGATAAAACAACTCACATTCAAGGTCAAGAGGGTCAACTCGTGCGGCATGCGGCGGCTCCTCAACTTCCCAAAAGCGCTGGACCACGTCCGACAGCGTCAAGCCGGCTGCTTGCAATTGGTCCAGCACCGGTAGGTCCGAAGACCATAGCACGGGTCCAAAAAAGCTAGAACCGAATATAGTGGACATGGCACATAGGCCGTCCTTCTGCAAAACCCTAATTTCCCCTGACATGACCAGGCCCAACACGTCGGAACCCAACAAAAGGTCCGTAGGACCGGGTTCAGTCCAGTGGGGGTCAGCTGGGTTTAGGCCTGATGCACAGGACACCGCAGCGTCAGTTATTCGGACCTGCGGTAGGGGACCTAAGATATTGTCAAGGACTGACACCTTGACCAAGACCCTAAGATTGCCCGTAACGGGGCCAAACATTAATTCCGCTTCCCCGTTAGGAGTCGAGGGCTCTATACCCCCGATACCTGTCACCCGTCCTGTTCGAGGACTCCAAGGGAGCCCTAGCTCACCCACCAAACGAGAAGAAGCAATACAGCGCTGTGAACCCGAATCCAAAAGGGCGCGAACGATTAAAAATTCACCCTTCGGGTTGAATACCTTCACTGAGACAGTCGGCAAAAGAATGGTCTGACAGACGGACTGCCGGAGATTCAAGGTCTCAGGAGAAGTTGCTGTGGTGGGGGCTAGGGCGGCAACTACCTATTGGTGGTCGTCCTCATCAAACCGGTCCTCTAACCGGGGAATCTCATATTGAGACTCAGGGGGGACCTCCAAAGGTGAGTGGGACGGACCTCCATTTGGGTAAGCCCATGCGTCATCTCGTGGCGGCAGCACGGGCCTAGTCATACGGGCTGAGGTCGGTAGGCCGTAGTAAGGCTGTCGACCCGCTCGAAGTGGGCAGCGTTCGAGGCGTGGCCACTCATGAAGCGGAGGTGAATAGCGGGCAGACTGAACCGTAGACGGAGCCGCCACAAATCTCCCATCAGAACGTCGAGGGGGGTTGGCGCCCCCCTCACGGGGGGGTGAAGCCCCCATAGGCGGGGTCGAAATCCGGACGCGTCGGGATTCATGGCCCTGATCAGGAGACCGACGCAAGTAATCCGGGGAGCGATCGGTAAGAGCGCCCCCGCCCGTGCGGGGCGCGCCCTCACTCTCCACCCGGCGGCCAACACCATTCTTGTTGGCGCACAAAATCTCCAGGTGGTTACCCCTACAAATTGGGCATGGCCGTCGCTGTTGGCAGTCCCGTTGCATGTGAGCTTCCAGACAGCTATAGCACCAGTGGCGGTCTCTTGCAATGCCCCTCCGATCCTTGATCCGCTTAGAGAGAAACTGGGGGCAAGAAAGCACCCGGTGGCCTGGACGCCTGCAATAGTTACAGGGGGCGGGTTCAGTGGCAGCAAGTCCCGTGTAAACGGGCCTTGGTCTCCGGTCGGAGGCCCTTTTACCAGGGACGCCAGTGTGACCCTTTTCCTTCCTCAGCTGGGCAGGCCGCTCTGGGGTCCTTGAAGGACCGGCAATACCAGAGTTATCAGCCTGCCGGCACTCTTCCTCAAGGAACTTTAAAAGGTCCGAAAAGGGGGGCAGGTAGCTGGCCCCGTCCCCACCATACCTTTGCTCAAAACGCAGTTTCAACTCGGGAGGTAGGCGGGACAACACAATGTGTAATAAAAGGAAGGACCACTGGTCCACGGGAAGCTCTAAACGCTTAAGAGCGTTGCAGGCTACAATCAGTGGATTTAAGAGCGATTCTCTTAAATGGGACACCCCATAGACACGTGGCAGCGCTAGAATTTGTGCCACGTGTGTGTCTGCTAACCGGCGCACGTTGGCATACCGCCGAGTCAGTAGTTCCCGCGCGGTGGTATAACTCTCCTCGGAGAGGTCTAGGTGACTAACTAAACCCAGAGCCTCTCCCTGCAGGGAAGAGAGTAGATAGGCCAGTTTCTGGCAGGGAGACAGGTCCCTTCTCGCGTCCACCAGGCTATCAAAGAGGCTAAGAAAGCCTAGCCACTCGCTCAGGTTGCCAGAAAAGTGGGGCAAGTTTATTGTTGGCAACTTGCCCTGTAACGCAGGCTGCGTGGTGGGTCTGGTGGGAGACTCAAGAATAGAGCTCATTCTCGCCTCCTTCTTGAGCCTCGCGGCCTCCTCCACCAGACCGTCTGTCAGCTCAAAAAACTGTTCGTAGTCCCGCACTGAGGACTCCAGCGATTCCTGAGGTAGCTCCAATGCCATGAGGTCTCGGAAGGCCTCTTCGACGACCGCCTGCCTGGTCCGCACCTGCTCGCACCGCTGGAGCAGTGCGGATGCCCGGTCCACCAGGCCTACCAAGGCGTTGGCTGTAGCAGCCCAACGCAGCTCTGATTGAATTCGCACGCTCAATTTTTTGTGGGCTGGCATCTTAGGTAGGTACAAAACGACTAAAATAAAGGTAGTTACAACAAATAGATAACAAAATCAAAACAAAGTTATTTGTTACAAGTTATGTTTCAACTTCAACCAAACAAATTAATAATCAAACAAGAATTACCCACTTTAAACACAAACAAATTACTACTTAAATACTATTTATTAATTAGAATTATTTACTTTAAAACAAGAATTATTTATTTTAAATACATCAAACAAACTACTCTGTTACCTAACCACGAGGAGTTCTAGTAAACAAACAAAGTATTTGTTGGTTAAAAGTTCCAAAAGATACAAATTAAGCTATCAATAATTTATGTTAAGTCAATCAATAACATAAATTAAGATAAAAGAAAAATTAAGTTTTTAATTACCCGTACTAAGCCACTAGACTCATACTAGGCACTGCAAATTACAAATTGACTTGGTAAGAACCTACAATTATCAAATTATACCAATATTAAGTTTATTTATGCACATCTACATCTAACTGTTGGCCAGTTACGGGCCACAAACAACAATTAGATACTATTAATTATTAATCAACAAAAATTAACAAAACAAAATCTCAATAATTGCAATCATTATACAGGCCTACATGTGACAAGGTAGGCCACGTACTAGCAACTCAATAAGCCTGTGTATTAACAAGTTATAAATCAATAAGTTTACAATTAATGAGTTAACCCTAGAACGGCCAAGTTAAGTCACAGTAATGCCAAATCTGTCCGCGGAATCAATTTAACCACGCTCTGCTACCAAATGTTGAGGCCAACGGCTTGGCCAACGAGTCAAGGCCTGGAACCCTGGTTATAGGGACCCATCAGCTATAACCTGAGTCCAGGGTCGCTGCCCAAGCGGCCTTTCACCGCGGTCAGATCTGTTCTCAACGTAGTGGTGACTTAATGATGGTAGGGTTGCACTGACCTTCCTTGCAGCAGCCAATCCTTGTACGGCCTGAGATGGTATGATAGTGGTGATATGTTAGGTGTGTTGTGAGGTTAAGTGTAAGGTGAACTTCTCAGGCCACTAGCCGCAGCAGGCAGGCAGCCAGTTATGGCCTGCAGCTGTAGACGTTGGGCTGGCGTAGCACTGTACACTTGGTTTGTCACTAGTAAAGTCACTTTTTCACACTTAGCGTGGCGAGCAATAACCGCTTGTTAGAAGTCGCCTTTTGTTACAAATAACAGTCTGTAATTCTGCTTATAGCTAGGTCGACACATAGACCGCTTGACGGCGCAACTAAACCGTAAAATAAACTAAATCTAGACACTTAAAAAAAGCAAAACGATGCGCGCGACCCGGATTTTCGTGAACGTGTTAGCTGTCAAACACCAAAGCAACTTGCAAAAACCACGCCCCAAAACGGCGGCAAGTTTAAAACTAAGTATCTGTCAACTTCATTGCGAGCCAAAGAGATTGCCAGCGTCGCGACCATGGAACTAGGAATTGTTGACAGGCACATGGCGCGAACAATATAAAACAGTTTTCCCGTACCGGGAATCGAACCCGAGCCTCCTGGGTGAAAGCCAGGTATCCTAGCCACTAGACCATACGGGAGATGAGTATTTATGTCAAAAATTTCAATTTGGTGATTTAGACCAAGAAAACGCCCGTAATAAAAGAACAACTGTTCAAACATTGGCAACTATATATAATGCTTTATATCAAATAATCGTAACCATAATGATAATAAAAGCAACGAGGCGTGGCCTGTATGTTTATGTTATTACCCTGAATCGCCTGAACCATAATCTAGAGAACACAATGGGAGCATAATTGGCTTGTAATTGTCTAACATCAGAGAATAATACACAGATAATATACAAACCATTACGTTTTATTGCACACCCGTTACATTAAGATCGATACGATCTTTGGTGAATTATAGGTACCTATACACCATTAAAATTTAGACTCGGATATCACAATTCAAGAGGTGCCCCAAAGATCTGAAAGGGAGAAATAATACTTTTTTAAATAGCAAGAAAAAGTTTTTTGTTATAATCCGCCAACAGAAAAAATCTGTATGGTCAAACATGCAGTAACAAGCTAAGCACCGCTCACCTTCCCAACCAAGCAAGAAAGCAAAGTTCCCAAGCAAGCAATGCCACCAACACTCACATGCACCACCACCCAAGACTTTAACACTAATCTCGACGGACGTTTCGCCCCGAAACCGGAGCATCCTTAGGAAATGTCGACTTTATATATATGTCGATTGTAAAGTCAAAAATTGCTAATAATGAACTTCCGCAAAGTAACGCCTGATTCTATCCTATACTTTTTTACTTGACAATTACAAAAAAAAAACAACTAAAGCTAACTAAAATAAAAATAAATGCAAAATATTATGATCAAATTAAAACAAAAGGTCTCCCCCCACTCAATACCATGCTTTCAGTGGGAGCCTTTCTATAAGATCTCTTTTATACTAGTAAGGAATAGGTAAACAATTTTATTTTTATCCTATTTTTAATGACCAAAAGGATATTTTGATATTAAGAGTAGTGTCTAGTGACGAAACGCGACGCGAGTAGGTATTTTCCAAAATGCTACTTATCTGTTTCACAACGCTTCGCTGCCCGACCCGCATCGTGCGATAGAGAGAGTTGCAAGTCCAGGAGTTATTTGCCTAAATTTTATTCTTGAAATATTGTTTCGGGTCATAACGTTTTTCTTTTTACCCCCCCTAAACGTTTACAAAATTAGACAATTTTGGTCTCATTATATTCAGTACACCTTAATCTAGGCTCGTACGTTTCATTTTTTTAGTATTTCAGTTTAGTTAAATTTAAAAAAATAAAATTAGTCCAGGAAGTTTTTTAGTCAAAAATATGGATATTTAATCACTAATAACTTTTAAAATAAGCAATATTTCTTTAAAATTAAAACGTACGGGCATAGTTTTTCATTGTATCTGCAACATTTCAAAAAATTATGAACATTGGACAACATTTACGGGTAGCAAAACGTTATCGCTTTTTGTATGAAAATTTTCAACTAGACATTAATCCTCTTATTAAACAAAACTTTAATTTTAGCCGTTAAATAATATTAATAAGATTGTTAATTGCAATTAAATTTTTTTGTGATTTGGGTAATTTTTGCATAGAGGTTCTAATAAAAAATGTATAACTAGTGGTTCGCCCCGAACTGAGACCTCGCGGTAACGGTATCCCATGATTATTCATTCAATCGATACATGATAACCAAAACTGACATTATTATTATGCCCGTTTTCACCAAACATACCTAAATCATCCCCTAAGTAGGAGTATCTTAACGTAGGTAGCTCCTAAATACAATCCTAAGTCTTAACATCCGTCCCAATATCCTTTTAGGTGTCCCGTACAGGATCGTGATAAATAAGTTGACAGAAAACATCACCTAACTTATAGGTAGCCCGTAAAAGTTAGGGAACGTTAGTGAAAACATTGAATTATTATGTAGGTACTAACGAGTGAAACCGGGTTACGGGCATCTGTACAAATCGTCATCTATCGACGCGAATAGAAAATATACAATATTTAACTAAAATTTAACTAAAAAATAATTTTAATTGAATAAAATGGTACAAAAAAAATTACAATACAATTATTGTATTATATTATGTAACTAAATAATAATGGTCGACGTAAAACTGTTTTTGGGATAGGTCGTAGTCGTAACTCGTAGTTCCATGGGAATAGTTACTGACTGCGCCATCTATTAGCATTATTGTGAAGCTATGTTGATGCTATATGAATTACTGATGCCCATTAAAAATTAAATAATCTCGTTTCTTTATAATATTCATATAATTTTAGTATTTGTTGTTCAAGTACAGGATATAAGTGAAGTAAAAAAATAAAATCAGTTTGAAAATCCATAGCGGATTTTCCTAGAGAGCGTCTACAAGCGAGCGTATAAAATCGCCACTTTGAAAGCCCCCCATTTCGTCAATTTTAAGGGAAAAATTAAAAAAGAAATATTTTTGTACTTGGTTCAAAATTATCTTTAAAATGATACGTAACAATTTTAAGTAACGCGATAATTTTTTTTTTACTTCGCATTCACTTCTATGAGAGCCCCCCTGAAATAAAGGTTTTTATAATTTTTTATCCAATATTCGGCTGAAGGCCATCAGTTTACATATTATATCTAAATTTGAAGTAATTACGTTCAGTAATTCAAAAGTTATAAGGCTCTGACAGACGGACGGACGGACGGACGGACGGACGGACGGACGGACGGACGGACGGACAAGTGCAAATTCACTCTAGTAGACTCAGAGACCTCGCTTCGCTCGGTCAATTAATGAATGAATAAAAAGTTAAGAAAACACAAAGTGCTATTGAAAGTAATTCTATACCGGACACTTCAAAATAGTTTTTCCCGTACCGGGAATCGAACCCGAGCCTCCTGGGTGAAAGCCAGGTATCCTAGCCACTAGACCATACGGGAGATGACAAATTATGTCAAAATTTAATAAAATCTCTTAAAAATTAAGCTAAATAATTTTATTTGCAGTCATGAAGTGAGCAATAAAAAAAATATCCTAAAATTGTTTGTGACGTCAAACGTTACAACACCTACCTAAATAGTTAATAATGATAAAAATTTATTTAGGTAGGTGGGTAGGTAGGTATATTAATGTCACGACGGCGAATCTTCACCACAAGAGTCGAGTCCTCAGGTTTGTGCGTAAACATAAGCGTACTTCTCTATTCCCTCACTCTCATATTCCGATGGGAAATTCGACACGACCGGAGAGAGATCAGGCGCAGAACCGACGGCTTTACGTGCCCTCCGAGGCACGGGGGGGTGACATACCGCCAGCTTCCTAACTACGGGATAAGTAAGTACTAATTACACGACTGGGAAAGGGAAAGTATATAACCTACCATATCATTTTATATTTACTACCGTAAGCTACGTAAGTACCTAGTGTGTAAGTAATAAAATCAGATTAAGATTTAAGTTAATTCTATGCTCGAAACTAAACTCTTGTAGGAAAGAGATGTGTACTGTATGTAAGTGAAGGTTAACAATAAATTAGTTAGCAACCGATCGCAGCCGACGCGACGGCCTGCCCCTCTAGCCAAGTTGACTATCTATCATCGTCAACGCTATAGAAAACTCTTGAAATGTATGGGAATTGTAGAACGCTATCGACAAATCACGTGGCTATAGAATAATCGTAGCCAAGTTTACAAGTCAGTTCGCTCGACGAAATATAATAAATTTTAGCGTTTCTATAATGTTGATAGCTACATCTCATACAATTGGAAGCCAAGTTGCAATTTTGACAAGCGCTTACGATTTGAAGTCGAAGTTTTCGAACGCTATCGAAGCGATCGTCAAGCCCCTATAGAAAACGCTACAAAATGGCGAATTTTGAATCAGCTGATCCAAAACAAAAGTATAGGCTAGGTTTGTTTGTTGAATAGGTTGCAATAAGAGCTGCTGCTGAACTGCTGGGTTGCTGTCGTTGCTGATGATGATATCCCTTAGTCTTGGTGACTTGCTGAAGTTTTGTTATCGAGATTTAACTATTAATGTCCCCATATCTAATATTATTCATTATTTGGTAACTCATGCCATTATAATCTTGGATGGAAATACCACTACATCTTACAGTTAAATGTTTCATTATCAACCTTTAGAATATGTCCACTGCTGGACATAGGTCTCCTGCATGGACCTCCACAGGCTTCGGTCTTGCGCCGCCTGAATCCAGCGGCTCCCTGCGACTCGCTTGATGTCGTCGGTCCACCTAGTGGGGGTCTGCCAACACTGCGCTTACCGATTCGGGGTCGCCAATTCAGTACCTTGGGACCCCAACGACCATCAGCTCTTCGAACTATGTACTCCGCCCATTTCCACTTCAGTTTCGCGACTCGTTGAGCTATGTCGGTGACTTTGGTTCTCCTGCAGATCTCCTCATTTCCGATTTGATCTCGCAGTTAAATGTTTACTAATTAAAAAATTAAACTCATATTTTGTTGTTTTAATACTGTACTTTATTAATAGTAAAAACCTTTATTATTTTAAAGACACTGCCTGTGAGGAAGATGTTATATTTATTTAAATCTTAAACACAATGTTGTACTATAATCTATATAATATACATACTATTACATAATACATATATAAAAATCAATTAATTGAACAGCAAGTTCATTCAAAAATCTTTTCCTAGATCAACCTATTTAGACGTCCGTGCTGGACAAAGGTGGACAGGTGCACAAAGTTTTCGTATTGTAGAAAACCTTTACAACTTAATTTATTATTTATAATGTTAATAGTGTAATCTTAAGCTTAATATATTTCTAAGATTTCTAAAAGGTCTCCTGCATGGACTTCCACAGGCTTCGGTCTTGCGCCGCCTGAATCCAGCGGCTCCCCACGACTCGTTTGTTGTCAGAGGTCCACCTAGTAGGGGGTCTACCATCACTGCGCTTCCCGGTGCGGGCGGGGTGGCCACTCTAGCACCTTGGGACTCCTACCACCATCAGCTCTTCAAACTATGTGCTCCGCACATTTCCACTTCAGTTTCGCAACTCGCTGAGCTATGTCAGTGACTTTGGTTCTCCTACGGATCTCTCAAAAATGGGTAGACCGATTGACAGATACTGAGACAACCACTTATGAAGATGCTGGTCTCAAATATTCTGTCAAATTGTCTAGAACCCTATTTAATCGTGCAAAAACTTCGTTTCGGTTTTCCTCCATTTCAGTTCTTCGCGATTCTAATCGGAGCCTTTCCATATCCCTCTGATGGTGATTTCGTTCCCGGACTTCCTCCAGTTGCAGCCGGCAATTCTCGACGCCTGCGAACTCGCTTGTGGCTTGTTCGAAAGGCGTCTGTGCCCTCCGTGTGCGCGCTCGAAGCAGCCTCTCCCGTCGCGGCGTAGACCCGGTGGGCGAAGGGTTTGCCGGATGCCGCTGTCTTCGTGGAGCCCCTGAAGTTGTGGCGATGGGAGAAATTGTCGACTGCGTCGGCGTAGCGACTGTACTATATTTACATTACCTATTTCACTCACTTTTTTATTCTGTTTAAAAAATTGAGACGTATTATGTTTATTAATATTTGACGTTACTTTTGTGACTGACGTTTAAAAACGCTAAGCATAGACAATGACATATATTTTTTCTCTCCACGGGATAGAATGAGCGCTCCAATTAATCGTTTTCCATGGTGGCTTTCGTCAAAACGTTTACGATCAGAGAAAGTGAATGGACAAGAAACCTATGTAACATGGCTAGAGTTGCTGTTTCACCAAATTCAAGTTTTTATCCATCAAACAAAGTTGACGTTTTAATAAGTTTTGTATGGGCTATCTGTCAAAGTGTCGAATTTATTTGATGGATAAAACTTACTTGAATGTGGTGAAACAGGCCTCAAGTTTAATTGACCAACAGTACCGAAGAACTCCTTGACAAAAAACTCAATACGTTTTTTGTTCCGACCCCGGAATCGAAGCCAGCACCTCGTCATCTGTAGTTTAACATCCTAACTACTAGATCTAAAGTGGTCGATATCGACCCCTTAGGATCAAAATCGATTTTCTAAGGGTCGACATAAAGAAAAACCGATTTTATGGGTCGACGAGGTCTAAAAATCGACCCCTATTCAATAACACAAGTTCTTATTTGAAACATTCAAGACACTGTATATGTTGTGTTACGTGTACCAACTTGTTATAAGAATGACTAACATTTTAGTAGGAAGTATGGTCTATTTATTTTGTAAAATTTTGATGAGAAAATGATGTCAAGTTTACTCACTTGACCAACCGCAAAGTTTTTTTGTATCAATAGGAAAAAACTAGAGACCGGATTTTTAAAGTAATTTGGCTATGAGGGTCTGAGGTATCAGTTCATTTTAGAAAAGGGGCCTCTTGCTCAAAATAGTTTAGGAAGCCCTACCAACGTGGTAGTTATATATTTTTTTTGAGAATATTAACCAAGTTGAACTTGACTAATACTCTCCTCTCCCCTCCAAGTAAGCGGAAAGCTTGTGTCAGCTGAGTTGGTACGACAATAGTGCAACGGGTGGGATTCGAACCTGCGACCTTTCAATTTTCAGTCCGCACCTTTAACCGTTGGGCTATTGAGGCTTACAGTGAGGTACTTATATTCCTCAACAAAACAAAGTCATAGGAAAGAAATGCGAGCGATTAGCGCAGCACAGCGATAGGCGATGCGGGTGACCTTGTTGATAAGAGGACTGACGGCTGACGGTGCATCGCGGAAACTGGGCGAACGACTGATAACGAAATACAATCCATCAGTTATTGCGCTATCAATTGTAATAATTAGAATTTAAATTCAAAATTATTTTGTTTCATGGAGGCCAACTTGTGGCTCCTATGACAAGTCACAAAACAAAACAACCACAAAACTTCACAAAACTACAAGACGTACCGCGACGACGCTATGAACTTCGGCCAGCGCGTAAGCCTAATAATATTATGCTTATACCAAGCTCCGACCTAAAGATCCATAGTACCGGCCCCAACCCGATGTGCGTAAAAATATACATATATAATATAATAATATCCCAAACCACATAAAAGAAATAAGGAGTGATACAGCGTTTATCAATTCCTTAAAAATGTTCCTGATAGAAAGCGCGCATTATAAAATAAAAGATTTTTTTGAAGGAAAATAATGGTGTCCGTCTCTCTACTTAAACTAGTAATTGCTGTGCCCCAACGGGGTTCCAATGTAAATATATATCTATATCTATATAATATATAATAATATATAAAAGAAAGTGGTGTTAGTTACACTATTTATAACTCAAGAACGGGTGAACCGATTTGGCTGAAAATTGGTGGAGAGGTAGCTTAGAACCAGGAGACGGACATAGGATACTTTTTATCCCGTTCGACCGCGTTTCCGTCAAGTCACTATAAAACGTGGTATAACAAAAACGCACCTGACATGGAATAACAAAACGCAAATGATAGTGGTTAAGTATGGTAAAAAATTTGACAATTATAAAAAGTGTTATAATAAAGCATTACTGATATTATAAATGCAAAAGTGTGTTTGTTTGTTGGTTTGTCCTTCAATCACGTCGCAACAGAACAGCAGATTGATGCGATTTTTTGCATGGGTATAGTAATGGATTTAGTAGTGGTTCCTCAGACCGGGAGAGCTACGTTTTATCTCGGATAATGAAAGAGTTCCCGCGGGATTTTTAAAAACTAAATCCATGCGGACGAAGTCGCGGGCATCAGCTAGTATTATATATTGTAAGTTGGAATGCAAGGAATAAATGAATGAATAAAGTCAAGCATCTACCACTGCACCGTTTCGGAAAGCTGATTCTGCTGAGAAGAGCCGGCAAGAAACTCAGCGGTTGCTCTTTTCAAAACAAATTTTTTTCCAAAATGTAGCTTATCTATCTTGTGGACAGCTGAAGCAAAGCCGATTAGAATAGAACAGAATAGAAATATTTTTTATTCAAATAAACTTTTAAAAGTGATTTCGAATCGTCAAATGAATGGTAGGTACTTACTATATTATATACTAGCAGTATGCATCATGCTAGCTGCATCCCACATCCATGCGACCTCCTCTGTGGCGGGTGCAGCGGCTACTAGCGCCGAACAGGCTAAGACGCGCAAATATTAAAAACTTGACAGTGGTTTCATATTTGTGCCTTTTGGTGTAGAGACCCTGGGGCCGTGGGGCCCGGAGGCTCGAGCGCTTTTTGTAGAGCTAACTAAAAAGGTGATCGAGTCTACCGGGGATCCAAGAGCTGGCAGCTACCTTGCCCAAAGGATTAGCTTGGCCATCCAAAGGGGTAATGCTGCCAGCATCTTGGGTACCATGCCACATTGCAGTGACTTCGATGGGGTTTTAGAGCTTATTTAATTTTTTATTTTAGTTTTAATTTTAGAATAAATTTAATTTTAATGTAGTAGGTAGTTTTAATTTTAGAGTAAATTTAGGTTTAATGTATCTCAATAATTATAATGAAAATTAAAGTCAAAGTTAAAATTAAAAAAAAAAAAAAAAAATACTAGCAGTATTATTTTAATTTTGTTTTGAGATTTCATAAAATTACAACATTAAAGTAATTACTTACTTAGCTACTTAGAATTGGTAGCTTAGTCACTAAGTACCGCCCTTCCTATAAACAATCCTACTTCCTACTATCCTACCATCCTATCCTACTAATATTAAACATGTGAAAGTATGGATGGATGGATGTATGTATGTTTGTTACTTTTTAACGCGACAACGAATGAACCGATTTAGCTGAAATTTGGTATGGAGACAGTTCATACCTCGGATTAGCACATAGGCTACATTTTATCCCGGAAAGTTAAAGAGTTCTCGTGGGAATCAAAAAACTTTGATCCACGCGGACGAAGTCGCGGGCATAATCTAGTAGCTCCATAAATGCCTCAACGTAATTTCATAGTTTATTTGAAACCCTTCCTTGCTAAAATCTTAGGGTATTCGTAATAGTTATTTGTGTTATATGGGGCCAAAGAAATTTTTTGTTCCCCGAGAGTGTTATTTTGAATTCAGAGCGAAGGGAAGGATTCTATAGTAGAATCCTGTGCGTAGCGAGGAATTCAATATACGTCACCCGAGAACAAAATATTTTGGCCCCGAATGACACACTATTTTTCATCATTACCTATGAGAAAAAGTAGTAAAGTATCCACCTACTATGTAGACATCGTATATTGAAAGTTTAAATAAAACACAAATAAATTATAATTAAATAATTAAACATTAATATTTATGTTGGATAACAGATGGGCGTATAACTCATCGACAAATTGATCACGTGACTTATCGAAGACAAAAGCTCCCATGGGGTGAAATAGTTATTTGTGTTATATGGGGCCAAAGGAATTTTTTGTTCCCCGAGGGCGTTATTTTGAATTCAGAGCGAAGTGAAGGATTCTATAGTAGAATCCTGAGCGTAGCGAGGAATTCAATATACGCCGCCCGAGAACAAAAAATTTTGGCCCCGAATGACACACACTATTTTTCATCATTACCTATGAGAAAAAGCTAGGAGTATCAACCTACTATGTATAGAGTATCCCTGCGAGATCAAATCAGAAATGAAGAGATCCGCAGGAGAACTAAAGTCACCGACATAGCTCAGCGAGTCGCGAATCTGAAGTGGAAATGGGCGGGGCACATATTTCGAAGAGCTGATGGTCGTTGGGGTCCCAAGGTGGCGTGGCGACCGCGCACCGGTAAGCGCAGTGTTGGCAGACCCCCCACTAGGTGGACCGACGACATCAAACGAGTCGCAGGGAGCCGCTGGATTCAGGCGGCGCAAGACCCAAGCCTGTGGAGTTCCATGGATGAGACCTATGTCCAGCAGTGGACATCTAAAGGTTGATAATGATGATGATGATGTATAGAGTATAGACATTACCAGTACGTTTATTGAAAGTTTAATTAAAACACAAATAAATTTTATGAAATAATTAAACATTAATATTTATGTTGGAAGTATGGGCGTATATGTCTAATCGACAAATTTGATCACGTGACTTATCGTAGACAACAGCTTCTTAAACATTTTTGAATTTCGACACATCTTTGAATTCTCTCTTCTGATTGGTCCGCGTTAGTGCTTTAGTATGCTAAAGCAGTATAACGCGGACCAATCAGAAGAGAGAAATGAAAAGTCCCATGGGGTTAAAATGAAATTTTGCTCCCGCTGTCCTCTGAAGCCAATATTCGTTTTTCGAATAGGTATGATGAAAATTAAATTTTTCTCCCGCTATCCTTTGAAGTTAATATTCGTTTTTCGAATGATGAAAAAATATTCAATAGCAGCCTGTCAATGAGAAAACAACGGCTTACGGCTGTTTACAAAGTAGCTATGTTGGTGTTATACAAGATCACTAATCTCAGGTTTTGAAAGGGTTTAACCGGTGCCGTGTTATTAGCTGACATAAGACAGATCGCATCGCCCGCCCTTGGCATATAATGGCAGAACGTCAGTTTGTAATATTATAGAGGCACTTTATTCCTCACTTGCTTGATACATTTTACAGTTATAATTTATACGTGCCTATCTGTTATTTTCTATTATCTACTAACTTTATTTATATTAACCTTCAGTATATTATATAGGGTGTAAGGGATGTTACACCCTATATAATACAAAACCGAGGTTAGTTAGGTGGACCGACGACATCAAACGAGTCGCAGGGAGCCGATGGATTCAAGAGGCGCAAGACCGAAGCCTGTAGAAGTCCATGCAGGAGACCTTTGTCCAGCAGTGGACGTCTAAAGGTTGATAAAGAAGAAGAAGAAGAAGAAGAAGAAGAAGAAGAAGAAGAAGGGATGTTAATGAAAACTCTGTGTAAAAGTTTAAAACTTCAAAATTCAAGATAATTTATTTCATGTAGGCCAACTTGTAGCTCTTATGCCAAGTCAGGAATCTACCACCGGTTCGGAATGCAGATTCTGCTGAGAAGAGCCGGCAAGAAAGTCATCAGTTGCTCTTTTCAAAACAAAAATGTTACAAAATGTAGCTTATCTATCTTGTGGACAGCTGAAGCAAAGCCGATTAGAATAGAACAGAAATATTAGGGTTCCGTACCAAAATGGTAAAAATGGAACCCTTATGGTGAGACTTTCTCCGTCCGTCCGTCCGTCTGCCACAGTCGATTATTTCAGTAACTATTAAAGCTATCGACATGAAATTTGGCATAGTTGTGTATAATAGTGGCCCAACATCATTGGAATAAAGAAAAATAGAAAATTATTTTTAGTTTTATTAAAAAAGGGGGGAAATCGGGGGTTTGAAATTTCAAAGTAAAATAACTATACCGAGTGGGGTATCATATGAAAGGCCTTTACTTGTGCATTCTAAAACAGTTTTTTATTTATTTCTATATAAAATAGTTTTTGAGTAATCGGCCAAAATGTCGAAAAAAATACCGTTCCCCCCCCCCCCGCTTATCTCCGAAGTTTACCAATCGAAAAATCTGAAATAATTATGGTCAATAGAGGTTTATGTATATTTTACAGGAAAAATAAAAGCAACGCGAAAATTATTTTAGTTTGATTAAAAAAGGGAGAAAATCGGGGGTTTGAAATTTCAAAGTAAGATAACTATACCGAATGTGGTATCATATGAAAGGCCTTTACTTGAGCATTCTAAAACAGTTTTTTATTTATTTCTATATATAATAGTTTTTGAGTTATCGGCCAAAATGTCGAAAAAAATACCGTTCACCCCCCCCTTATCTCCGAAGTTTACCAATCGAAAAATCTGAAATAATTATGGTCAATAGAGGTTTATGTATATTTTACAGGAAAAATAAAATCAACGCGAAAATTATTTTAGTTTAATTAAAAAAGGGGGAAAATCGGGGGTTTGAAATTTCAAAGTAAGATAACTATTCCGAGTGGGGTATCATATGAAAGGCCCTTACTTGTGCATTCTAAAACAGTTTTTTATTTATTTCTATATAAAATAGTTTTTGAGTAATCGGCCAAAATGTCGAAAAAAATACAGTTCCCCCCCCCCCCCCCTTATCTCCGAAGTTTACCAATCGAAAAATCTGAAATAATTATGGTCAATAGAGGTTTATGTATATTTTACAGGAAAAATAAAAGCAACGCGAAAATTATTTTAGTTTGATTAAAAAAGGGAGAAAATCGGGGGTTTGAAATTTCAAAGTAAGATAACTATACCGAATGTGGTATCATATGAAAGGCCCTTACTTGAGCATTGTAAAACAGTTTTTTATTTATTTCTATATATAATAGTTTTTGAGTTATCGGCCAAAATGTCGAAAAAAATACCGTTCACCCCCCCCTTATCTCCGAAGTTTACCAATTGAAAAATCTGAAATAATTATGGTCAATAGAAGTTTATGTATATTTTACAGGAAAAATAAAATCAACGCGAAAATTATTTTAGTTTGATTAAAAAAGGGAGAAAATCGGGGGTTTGAAATTTCAAAGTAAGATAACTATTCCGAGTGGGGTATCATATGAAAGGCCCTTACTTGAGCATTGTAAAACAGTTTTTTATTTATTTCTATATATAATAGTTTTTGAGTTATCGGCCAAAATGTCGAAAAAAATACCGTTCACCCCCCCCCCCCCCCCCCCCTTATCTCCGAAGTTTACCAATCGAAAAATCTGAAATAATTATGGTCAATAGAGGTTTATGTATATTTTACAGGAAAAATAAAAGCAACGCGAAAATTATTTTAGTTTGATTAAAAAAGGGAGAAAATCGGGGGTTTGAAATTTCAAAGTAAGATAACTATTCCGAGTGGGGTATCATATGAAAGGCCCTTACTTGAGCATTGTAAAACAGTTTTTTATTTATTTCTATATATAATAGTTTTTGAGTTATCGGCCAAAATGTCGGAAAAAATACCGTTCACCCCCCCTTATCTCCGAAGTTTACCAATTGAAAAATCTGAAATAATTATGGTCAATAGAAGTTTATGTATATTTTACAGGAAAAATAAAATCAACGCGAAAATTATTTTAGTTTAATTAAAAAAGGGGCAAAATCGGGGGTTTGAAATTTCAAAGTAAGATAATTATACCGAGTGGGGTATCATATGAAAGGCCTTTACTTGTGCATTCTAAAACAGTTTTTTATTTATTTCTATATATAATAGTTTTTGAGTTATCGGCCAAAATGTCGAAAAAATACCGTTCACCCCCCTTATCTCCGAAGTTTACCAATTGAAAAATCTGAAATAATTATGGTCAATAGAGGTTTATGTATATTTTACAGGAAAAATAAAATAAACGCGAAAATTGTTTTAGTTTAATTAAAAAAGGGGGAAAATGGGGGTTTGAAATTTCAAAGTAAGATAATTATACCGAGTGGGGTATCATATGAAAGGCCTTTACTTGTGCATTCTAAAACAGTTTTTTATTTATTTGTATATATAATAGTTTTTGAGTAATCGGCTAAAATGTCGAAAAAAATACCGTTCCCCCCCCCCCCCCCTTATCTCCAAAGTTTACCAATCGAAAAATCTGAAATAATTATGGTCAATAGAGGTTTATGTATATTTTACAGGAAAAATAAAAGCAACGCGAAAATTATTTTAGTTTGATTAAAAAAGGGAGAAAATCGGGGGTTTGAAATTTCAAAGTAAGATAACTATACCGAATGTGGTATCATATGAAAGGCCTTTACTTGAGCATTGTAAAACAGTTTTTTATTTATTTCTATATATAATAGTTTTTGAGTTATCGGCCAAAATGTCGAAAAAAATACCGTTCACCCCCCCCTTATCTCCGAAGTTTACCAATTGAAAAATCTGAAATAATTATGGTCAATAGAAGTTTATGTATATTTTACAGGAAAAATAAAATCAACGCGAAAATTATTTTAGTTTAATTAAAAAAGGGGGAAAATCGGGGGTTTGAAATTTCAAAGTAAGATAATTATACCGAGTGGGGTATCATATGAAAGGCCTTTACTTGTGCATTCTAAAACAGTTTTTTATTTATTTCTATATATAATAGTTTTTGAGTAATCGGCAAAAATGACGAAAAAAATACCGTTCCCCCCCCTTATCTCCGAAGTTTACCAATCGAAAAATCTGAAATAATTATGGTCAGTAGAGGTTTATGTATATTTTACAGGAAAAATAAAACCAATGCTCTAACTAGCATAGTTTTTTTTATGTTAACAATAAACCTCTACAAACAAAGTTAACGATAAATAAGCAAATTAATATAATATTATCGTTTTACTTTTACTTTTGGAGTACGGAACCCTTGGTGCGCGAGTCTGACTCGCACTTGGCCGGTTTTTTTTTTATTTAAATATACTTTTACAAGTGCTGCTTTCGTATCTATGAATAATAATTAGAAATGAATCTACCACTGGTTCGGAATGGTACTTACAATTCAATACAAATGTTAAGATGGGCAGACAGAAAGTAGCCCCATTCCCGCTGGTTATGGTTATATTAAAATTACAAATGCCACTCATCTGGGAAATAATGGGTTACTTACCAATATTGTAATTTTTGAGCACGCAATGTCTCGCGAAAAAAGAACTCCGATGCCTACACGCGCAGTGGGTTCTTCGCGTCGCAATTGGCGGTTTGTAGTCACTTAGGCCGAGTGATTTGGACTTTTTATAAACATACCAAAAAAGTACGGATTTATGAAATATCTAAAATATAAAGTGGTTATTCGAGTAGTCAGTCAAAATACGGTCTATAGGTTCATTCAGGTGAAAAAAGTCATCTTAGACATCGGACGAAGTTAAAAATAAACGCCTCTAAGTATCGACTACATCCAAACCCAATTATTTCCAATCGCACACCTCCATAAATAACGTATCAAATCTTTTATCTCGAAGCCCTGTCATGAACATGTTTGCGGACCCGTCGTTGCCATAATTCCAAACAACTGCAGTTATAAACTAAAACCAAAAAGCATCGAGGCCCCTGACCTCTAGTATAATTACCCTTAGCAAGTATGCTAAATAGCGCTTAAGTGCATCGTAACTTTTCGTCAATTAACTGGACCAATAGGTCAAATAAAATATTTGAAAATAAAATTGTGTTGCTTTAGTTTCATCATCATCATCAGCAACCCATCAACAACTCACTACTGAGTGCAGATCTCCTCTCAGAGAAGGGTGATAGGCCATAATCCACCACGCTGGCCCAATGCGCATTGGCGGACTTCGCACACCTTTGAGTACATTAAAAAGAACTCTCAGGTGTGCAGGTTTCCTCACGATGTTTTCCTTCATCGTTGAAGCTTGTGATATTTAATTTCTTAAACACACTTAACTTAAAAAAGCCAGAGGTGCATGCCCAGGATCGAACCTGCGACCCCCCGAATAGGAAATCGCAGTACTAACCACTAGGCTTCTCACTACAATCACTGCTGGCTTGTTTTTGTTTACATATTATTAATCCTAAGTCTTATTCCTGAATAAAAGAGTACTTATTTATTCTAAGTTCAGGTTCATAGTTAAGAGACAAGCCCACAAATCCACTTATATATTAGGTATTGTAAGTACTTGTAAGCGCTATCTATTATTCTAATTTATTTTAGTAACTAGTGATAAGTACAATATTCAGTAATACAATATTTTTGTGGGACTATTTTAATATTTTTTGATCAAATTATATACCTAATACAATACAATATACCTAGGTACGTAAAATAATAATGAAAACGTAATAATCGATCAGTGGTTGCTTTATGATAGGTCGATATGGTCAATATGTAAAGTCCTAGGAATAGTAAGTACGTTTTAACGATCTAAAATACTGTCCCGATATTGTAGATCCATTCCATACATATAAAAATCAGTTCAACTATCTATCGATCATATAAATTCTGCCGAGTGCTTATATTCTGCCAGTTCATTTAGTCCTTCTCATGTAACGTCAGAACTTTTTACAGCTCTGACTTGTCTGCTTCTGGGCGTATTGCTCGATGACTAAAACAAATCCTAAATCGTCGATTTTCGCCGAAGCGTCCTGAGCCCTAACGGTAAGCTAATCTTGGAAGTCATTTTCAACTCTGTTCTTAAAGCTGAACGGAGCATTGCAATTTCATTAATAACACTTTAAATGCCGTGTGGGTTATTGCAGCTACAATCAATCTTATTGGGTACTTACTAGATGATGCCCGCGACTTCGTCCGCGTGGATTAAGGTTTTTTAATTCCCACAGGAACTTTGTAATTTTCCAGAATAAAAAGTAGCTTATAATATGTCAATCCTGGGTATGAGCTATCTCCATTCCAAATTTCAGCCATCCATCCTCACAAACTTTTATAATATTAGTAGGATAATCTCACTTTTAAATATAATATTTTAGCCGTCTCTAATTACCACCCCACCTCAATACGTGCCGCCAAGCGAATAAGCGTTCCGGTACGATGACGTGTAGAAAGGGATTGGAGTTATGGGTTTAATTATTATCAGCGCCATACCCCTTCCAAGTTAGCCCGCTACTTTACAAGATAACATTATATAACAAATCAGGTGACTTCGTACTCAAGGGCTATCTTGCCATCAAATAAAATGCCAAAAGCCAGGGCCAAAACCTCCCACCAGACCAGTGATTTCAGAAATAATAAATATCTTAAGTATCCCCGTTGGGAATCGAACCCAATACCTACCATTTTAAGGTCACATCATAATTATCAGCAACCCATAAACGATTCACTGCTGAGCACAGGTCTCCTTTCAGAAAAGGGTAATAGGCCATAGTCCACCACGCTGGCCCAATGCAAATTTGCGGACTTCACACACCTTCGAGAACATTATGAAGGACTCTCAGATGTGCAGGTTTCCTCACGATTTTTTCACGAAGCAAGTGATGCTTAGACGCACTTGTTATTTATGTGTTGGCAGATTTCACACAACTTTGAGAACATTATGGAGAACTCTCAGGTGTGCAACTTTCCTCACGTGATTTCCTTCATTGGGTCTTATCGACCAAGTAGCGAGCGGGAAGTGTTAATTTTATCGTTTTCTCGGCATTTAATTAATTCTTACTCATTGGTAACGGACATCGGTGACTCAGTAATGGTCATTGACACAGGATGCAGTGTGGTATTCTGTGTGTGAAGAATTGGCTTTTTAGTCGAGGTTGTGGTCAGGTGGTTTTTCGCATAAAAAATGGCGTGATCCTGCAAATTTCGGGTGAAGGCTCGTTTAGGGCTTGAACAGACACCAAGTTTTGTCGTTGACTTTAACTACATCACAGTGAACTTTTAGCCTCAAAAAGTGATACAAACAAAACTCAATTTTATAGTATAGTTTTTTTTGTACGAATTATTTTCAGTATTTTAACCATCAAGGTCAAGAAAACTAAGACTTTTTTAAAAAAATCGGCCAAGTGCGAGTCGGGCCTCGCTCTTTTAGGGTTCCGTTAAAAAAAATTCAATGTACCCATGGAAATATTTTAATTTAATTTTTTTAATTTAATTTAATTTTTATTATTTGTTGTTATAGCGGCAATAGAAATACATAATATGTGAAAATTTCATCTGTCTATCTATTACGGTTTACGAGATACAGCCCGCTGACAGACGGACGGACGGACGGACAGCGCAGGCTTAGTAATAGGGTCCCGTTGGTACCCTTTGGGTACGGAACCCTAAAAATCAAATATACCAGCATCTGCATTTTTGTACGAATTATTTTCAGTATTTTAACCATCAAAGTCAAGAAAACTAAGATTTTGTAAAAATCAAATCTAAAGAATTAACACTACTCGTGCATTTGTAATGATCTATTGAGTAGAATAACGAGTGAAAACGGGTTAGGGGCATCTGTACAAATCGTCATCTATCGACGCGAATAGAAAATATACAAAATGATATTTAACTAAAGAATAATTTTAATTGAATAATATGTTATTATATTATGTACCTAAATAATAATGGTCGACGCAAAACTGTTTTTGGGATAAATCGTCGTAGCTCCTAGTTCAATGGAATAGTTAATGACTGCGCCATCTATTAGCATTATTGTGAAGCTATGTGAAATTTACTGATGCTCATTAAAAATTAAATAATCTCGTTTCTTTATAATATTCATATAATTTTAGTATTTGTTGTTCAAGTACAGGATACAAGTGAAGTAAGAAAATAAGTACAACTTGAAAATATATAGAAAATTTTCCCAGAGAGCATCTTCAAGCGAGCGTATTAAATCGCCACTTTGGAAGCCCCCCATTTCGTCAATTTTAGGAAAAAAATTAAAAAAAAAATACGGTTGTACTCTGTTCCAAATTGTCTTTAAAATGACATACAGAAAACCTATGAATCGCAAATTAAAAAAAATTTCTTCGCATTCGCTTCTATGAGAGCCCCCCTGAAATAAAGATTTTTATAACTTTTTAAGCCATTTTCGGCTGGAGGCCATCGGTTTACAATTATATCTAAATTTGAAGTAATTACGTTCAGTAATTCAAAAGTTATAAGGCTCTGACAGACGGACGGACGGACGGACGGACGGACGGACAAGTGCAAATCGCTCTAGTAAACTCAGAGACCTCGCTTCGCTCGGTCAATAAATAATTGTTAATATTGTAGAACTTTTCAGATACAAAAATTATGGAGGACGGCATCCAATTCAAGTAAAACTGTCACTTTACAGTTCTTTGTATTTCAACTAATTGTAGTCGCGTTGGACTTGTTACCGAGCCGCGTCGTGTGTTTCAGGCTTAATTCTATTCAGGTAATGTTATCCGATACGAGGAAATCGGCTTTGCGGAAATCTCACGTGGTTCAATTTTACTTTATACAAATTTATAATACTTTTTATTTTGTTCCCTGGCTTTTTGCCATTGCTACTTAAGTATTATGCTTTTAGAAATAAGACCATCGATTTTCCATACTCTTCCTGGCACGAGGGAGTAACACTGCAAGTTTCCCAACTTCAGGTAGAGAAAACCCAATAGTCATCTATTTTGGCCCAAAGTTGGAGTCGAACTCCCAACTGATATTTTAAGGGCTGATTTCACCAACGTAAAATAAGTCTTATCCGAGCGTAAATTTGATATCTATACTAATATTATAAAGGAAAGATTTTTTTGTTTGTTTGTTTGTTTGTACCGAACAGGCTATGTAACTACTGGACCGATTTTAACCATTTTGTTACCAATAGAAAGCTAAGTTATCAGGAAGTAACATAGGCTATAATTTATTTTCAAACCTAAACCTATTTGCCTATAAAATGCATTATTTGGCGTTTGCTGAGAAAAATATTGATGATATATAAAAATTATGTACTAGGTACATGATTAAAGTAATCATTAATTTCTACAAAAAAAATCCCGAGGGAATATATCTAACTATCATATTTTAGTCACAGTAGTAGCTTTTGTGTTCTAAAATTTAATTAGATCGCCTTAATTATCGTAGTAGTAATTCTTCCTTGCATAAAAACTATTAAATCCACGCGGACGAAGTGGCGGGCATCAGCTAGTTTTTTATATAGACTTTTTAATTTAATACAAAAACTGTCAGAATTCCCAATTTATTCCTCGGATAAACGTCACTCGGCGTTGCTGAATTCGGTACTAAATTAAATCAGTTGCTATTGAATGTACAGAATGTTGTCTCTATTTAAAAGAATCAGCAAGAAACTCTACACATCGAGGCAGAGTAAATACATTAGAGGGAATCAAAACAAATTGTGATTCATTTAATTAAGCATTGCTGTCTTCCGCACGGCTGGATGCGATTTAAAACCACATTTATCTTTCCTTTAGTTGGATAAACTAACGGTTTAGAAAAATACGCTTATCTACATATTGACTTACGGCGGCGTCTGTTGATCTATATTATGCTCTACTGGTAGTTTTTTTTTTTATGAAGGAGTGATAGCCTAGTGGTTAGGACTGTGGTCTCCTATTCAGGGGGTCGCAGGTTCGATCCCGGGTAAGCACCTCTGACTTTTCGGAGTCAAGTGCGTTTAAGCAATTAACTATCACTTGCTTCAACGGTGAAGGAAAACATCGTGAGGAAACCTGCACACACACTGCTGAGAGTTCTTCATAATGTTCTCGAAGGTGTGTGAAGTCCACCAATTCGCATTGGGCCAGCGTGGTGGACTATGGCCTATAACCCTTCTCTGAGAGGAGACCTGCGCTCAGTAGTGAGCCGTTGATGGGTTGCTAATGATGATGATGATGACATCTGAACTTACTCCTACGGCGTCTATTGGTCTATATTATGCTCTACTGGTAGTTTTATCACGATCTAATGTGATAACCATTGATGAAGACTGGTGTTTGCATGATAAGTAAATATCAGGAATATAAAATCTGCGAATTAATGCGACTGTAACCCTATTTCGTAATGATCGTCTTTATTCTTCTTCTTCAATTCATTTTGGCATAGCGGTCATGGTCATAATAAAGTGACGTCTTTACGAGCATTCGCCACTTCTCCCTGCTGACTTACAGCCTGCTACACTCGTGTAATTTACCGGCCACGGCAGTCGGTCCATCGCATGGTTGACCTTCCTCGCCCTCTGGTGCCCTCCACTTTGCCCTGCATGATAAAGCTCGTTGGACTCACTCTCATGTCGGGAGATGTTTCCCAAGAACTTTAATATGATAATCTGTTACTAACGCTGAATGACGTTTGATTCCGAGTTCTTGGTACGAAATTCTGTCCATCACTCGCCCCTAGTACCTACAATTGTCCTCCAGAGCATCAATTTTCTTTTTCTCGACTTGTCGCAAAGTACCTACCTAATGATCAACCAACATTCGTGATTTGATCGTGAACTGCAATGGTAACAACAGGCAGTTAGTCAGCTTTTAAATTGCCTGATTGAGAACTAGGTAGGTATTTTTAATCCTTTCACGCTATGAATACATATATGTCTAGAAGGAGTATCGCGCTACTAAAGAACGAAAAACAACAGGCCAATGAGAATATGCTCGTGTGCGTGACGTGAGTGCCGCGCATGCGCGGCGTGGATTACTGAGCGTGCGTAATGATACCAGGTACGCAGGTGATTCCAATAAAATGCGGAGAATTATGTCATTAAAATTTTTAAACTTTAAAAATAAAATTAATATCTACTTTTTTTTTAATTTTTATCATAAAACAATAATTTTATTAATACCTTTAACTATAGTGAGTTATTGTATTTAGTATTTTGTTTTAGATAAATGGTTTCCAAAATTTTAAAAAGTCAGCTCCATACTGAAATTCTTTGTTATTGCACCGATGTCGTTCAAAATCGATATTTAGGGTCCCCTAGCATCAAATGAGAGGAAATGGTTGCCAGTATTTTTTTAAAAGTCAGCGCCATATTGAAATTCTTTGTTATTGCACCGATGTCGTTCAAAATCGATATTTAGGGTTCCCTGGGGTCAAAAAAGACGAATTGGTTGCCAAAATTTTAAAAAGTCAGCGCAATACTGATAATCTATATTTAGGGTCCCCAAGCGTCAATAACAAAAAAATTTCAACATGGCGCTGACTTTTCAACATTTTGGCAACTATTCCCTCTCTTTTGACGCTAGGGGACCCTAAATATCGATTTTGAACTACATCGGTGCAATAACAAAGAATTTCAATATGGCGCTGACTTTTTAAAATTTTGGCAACGAATTCGTCTCTCTTGACCCCAGTGAACCCTAAATATCGATTTTGAACGACATCGGTGCAATAACAAAGAATTTCAATATGGCGCTGACTTTTTAAAATTTTGGCGACCAATTCGTCTTTCTTGACCCCAGGGAACCCTAAATATCGATTTTGAACGACATCGGTGCAATAACAAAGAATTTCAATATGGCGCTGACTTTTAAAAATTTTGGCAACCATTTCCTATTTTTGATCCAACTCGATCGGTGAATCGCTAAATCGCTAAAGTCATAAAAACTCTCTCCCGGTAAAATATTCGTTTAAAAAAATAAAAAAAAATTTAAGATGAATATAAGTAAAAGAAAATCAGAAACGAAAAAGTTAAAAAAAAATGAGAGGGGAATTCTTGAGTTCGATTATCGATGGAGACAATTTCGAAATTTATAATTTCTGAAATATCTCAGATCTGGTCTGGTGGGAGGCTTCGGCCGTGGCTAGTTACCATTCTACCATCAAAGACGTATCGCTAAGCTATTTAGCGTTCCTGCTCGATAGCGTGCAAAAATTTAATAAATCCTAGCTTATCCCCTTCCAAGTTAGCCCGTTACCATCTAAACTGCATCGTCACTTACCATCAGGTGAGATCGTAGAACAAGGACTGTCTTGGAAAGAAAATTAAAAAATGACATTATCTGCAATCGCTTTTCGAATATTATCGGTATCTACATTCTAAGGTTTCATTATTTATTAGGGAAATTTTGGGTTCGTAAACTGGCAACACACATTAAATGGCGAACTCTAATTTAATTATTTTCTACAAATTTCAATTTCTTATTTTGCAGGAACTGATGTGCTTGAATGTTATTTACTGATGGTAGGTGATGTTATTGGTTATTTTAGATCGTCCTGTTAAGTTTTTTTCACATTTTATTTACCAAAAACCGCCATTTAAAAAAACAAAATATTGGCTCGCGAGCTCCATATCTGGTGATGACCTAATTCAAACTGAGCACGGGAAAAGGGCGTGAACCACATGTGGCAGCACAAATTTTCGACGCATTCACAGCCTTTAGGCTCCATCTTGTAAATCTTTGCTTTCACGCAAATAAATCTTCACCTATTGGTCATCATGCGTGTATCATCTACCTTTAACAAGTCGCGACATGTATAAGGACGGCATCTACTATGTTATCATTTCCATTTATGAAATTTTACTTATTTGCTTCTCCTTTGTATGCATTGCTTGTTTTATTAATGTTACAATTGTCTATGTTGGTGCGCAATCTTCAACGAACTTTAAAATACGAGCTGTAGTAATATTGTTACTTGGCAATTATCGGCATAATAAATAAAAGTAATAATCGTATGATAGTACGCGTCGTTTGTTCTGTGAGTAATGGTTGCGTAATACGCTTTATTGATTGCAATTTATTTTATTGTGAAAGGACATTTTATATAATTTGCGGTTTTATACATGATACTTGAGACCTTTCATACTATTATTTTACTGTGTAATGTACCTATATTCTTACTACCTACTATTATTTCAAATGTGAAAGTTTGTGAGGATAGATGTATGGATGTATGGATCGTGAAACGCCACAACTAATGAACCAATTTGGCTGAAATTTAGAACGCCAATTGAATAATGAAAAGCTACTCTTTATTCTGGAAAATTACAGTTCCCGCGGGAAATAAAAAAACCTTAATCCAGACGAACGAAGTCGCGAGCATCATCTAGCCAAATATAACAATGACCTAAACTAGCGGCACGCTATGATGGCCGGTTTGACACATTACAATAGTGATGTGGAATGTCAATTTATTCTCGAACAAAAAACAATTAAGTTTTGTTTTTGTACCTGATTAAATAGGTTTAATAAAACAAAAATGTATATGTTTATTTAATTTATTTGAACGAACTGAATATTTGAATGATAAATAGTTACGAAGGCGTATTACGAACTCACGTGTCTGACTATTTAGAACAGTTCTCTGCGTACGTTCGGTCATATCGACGAAATCCACAACAAAGGGCTTGAACAGAGTCCAAATTAACGAGCAAGGGTCAACAGTAATGCAGTATCAATATTTGAAATCCAAAGCCAGGTCAAAACTATATCACAATCGCATTGCACTGACAGTTTATACTTTTCGAAGCAACGTCAATTCGAAACTGCTTTGTTTTGCATTGAGCATTGACGCGAGTTTGCCGGAGGTAGTAGTTGTGCTAGCCAGCGATCCTATGTGACGATCGTATTAGATTCCATTTTTAAAAATTTTCAATTTAGAAAACCAAATGCCGAGTTGTGGTATATATCATATAAAAATAAAAATTTTACCTTTTGTATGAAACAGCTGATATTTTTTTGCGATTTCAGAGGTTTGTCCATATAGTGAAAATTGTTCATATTCACAAGTACATTCACCCCTTAAATGGTGCAAACTGATTTTTCTACACTTGTATACATTTTAGAAATCAATTTAATAAATAAATTTTGAGTCCTAAACCTAAAACTACATTCGATAAAATTTATGAATCTCTGCACATCACTATCGTCAATAAAGTAATACAATTATTTCCTTCAAAGTCGTTATCAATTAATACGGAACTTCATGAGCGGACAAACGTCAAACCGGCCATCATAGCGTGCCGCTAGTTTAGATGGTTTACTAAACTTGACAGTCCAAAGGAGGTTGGCGAATTTTGACCCAGCATTTTTAAAAACCGTTCAGATTCAGAAATCATTTAATTTTAATTAATATTTTTCAGAGTATTTTTCTGTGTAAACCCGATATGTTTAGATGGGGATCAAAAATATTTTTATAATTATTCACGAATCACGAGTACACATTATAAATAACCGTTACATGGCAATACAAGTGAATATCTTTTTTCTCCCAACTTTATTTGATAGACTTGGCTGAAATTTTTTGTTAGACTGGTTTAATAGAACAAGCATGAGAAGTTTGATTCGTGAAGGTGTGCTTGAGTTGAGGCCCACGGTTCAGTTTGTCTGGGTCAGAAACTCTATGGAATTCGCCAATCTCCTTTGGCTTCTTCGTTTCCTTCAGAGCTTGTTCCTTCCTGGTTATTATCACTTATGTACATAATTATTATTCTTATAATAACCGTTTAGAGTTTGAATTTATACCTACCTTTAGTTCAGTATGTAGAAAAATAATTATAAAAGCTCACCGCATAATCCCAAGAAAACCTCTACTATTACCTTTACGATTAAACGAAAAGGGTCATAACCCTCAGCAATCAGGAATACGATGCGGAGAGAGTTAAATACCAATTAAAAAGTGAAATTGTAGTTAACTGCTAAAGCGTGTTACATAAAGTAATAACAGTTCAATGTATTTGTGCCGGTTTATGCCTACTAAAAATTTGAAAAATTCAAATGGCGCATTTTGGACGACATAATGTGGGGTTCAAAAATTTTTTTCTTCAAATCCTATCGAGTGGGGTATCAAAAAAAAGGTTTTTAAAAGGTGATTACGAAAATATTTTTTTTTCTCATTTTGATACTTAAGTAGGTATTTGATATTTTCATTGACATTCCTTAAAGCAGTCGGGTTTTTTATTCTTTTTTTAATATTTTGCTTGTTATCAAAGTGTAGGTATTTTCTAAAGATTTACATAATACAAAATCAGTAGGTAGATATTAATATGTAAATAACCTAGAAGAGATACGTTTACGTCACATTTTGTCCCACTTCGCCCCTACCAAATCTGATTATTAGCAGTACGCAGCCAAACAGGCATAAACTCACTTCAAACTACTTACTTGTAAGTAATCTTACCCGAAAGCTACAACTAGAGTAAGTATAGCAGAGCCAGTTTTAAAATCCTGTTTCCTAAAGCTTTCAGTAGAATTAAGCCTTAGATATCTTTCATCCAATTTTATCCAGGAACCATATCTCTGCACTATAGAGGTATAACCTCTATAGTGCAGAGATATGGCAAATAAAAGCATAAAACAGAAGTAAAAATCAAACTTTTCAAATTAATTTGGTAGGTACCAAAGATCATTCGGAAAGTCCTTGCAGCACACCAGTATTTTAAATAGTGATGATAAATATTTTGATTACTTCAGTTATCGATATGCGGCACGCTCGATAGCAACTAAAGATATCGACAGTCGTCAGTATCAACATGAATACAATTTGTAAGATAAAATAATGATTAGGCTTGCGAAACGTTGCCTCACGAGCGGCCACGAAGCATGATTAAACTTGCAAAAGCACAACACAACCGAGTAAAGGTTAGTCGGCAATAGTGAAGGGATTAGATGGATTTATCGCTGTTTTTAAAGTATCACATAAAGATCTTGTCAGATAAATTAAAAACAAAACAGCAGATTGGAGATCTGTTTTTATAGCACAACAGCTCACCGATTCAAGAAATGCTAGAGGTCGGTGGTTCAATTTTAAACCCCACCCGTTGCAATATTTAGCATTTCTAATCCAATGCTGAGGTGCAAGGGAAATGTGTAGGTATATCAAAATGGCTAGTATTAAAAAAATAATGCTTTAATATTGAGTCCCCTTGCACTTCACGATTACAATCATTGTCATTTTTGAACAATATTTTTTTCGTCTATTTTGATGTCAAGAGTTTTGAAACTAAAAGAAGCATTAAGACAAGCATGCGATAAAATTTTTAGTAGTACTAAAGAAAATTGCAGTTTCTATTGTATACTTAGTATTCATACTATTCAGTTTGACCATAGCTTTCTAACGAGTAATAGATATTACATACTATGGGCAAGTGTGGATTACTTTAAGTAATTTCAATTTTTCATATGTGTGATATAATTTAGTAATTTATTTAAATTAAGCGTACTTTATAAATTCTAATATCATAGCAAAGGATTGCCATTTTCGTGTCTCTTTCAATTTAGCTACCAAGTTATCCTTATAATTTTTTGATAATTATCGATATTTACAAAAATCGACTCAATTGCAGAGACATCACTCAGATCGCGCGGCACCGATCATTGTCAATTGGATCGTGACCAAAACGTACGTATCCGCTTATTATCTTAATAATTTTGTATACAGTCTTTGACTGAATCATTTTTAGCAGATCCAAGGTTTTAAGGTGACCCATTTTGCAAAAACAAGCCACTTAACAATTATCAATCACTCCACTTTGATGTTTATTTATGAGCTTTATGACTGGATAATGCCTCAGTAATATAGTCACGGACAGTATTACTCTTGCCACGTAGTCGCTGGTAAGAATCCCGACACTCAACATCGCTCTCTGCGAAGTGCGAAGTAGATCATTCATCATCATCAGCAACCCATCAACGGCTCACTACTGAGCGCAGGTCTCTCAGAGAAGGGTTATAGGCCATAGTACACCACGCTGGCCCAATGCGAATTGGCGGACTTCACACACCTTCAAGAACATTATGAAGAACTCTCAGATGTGCAGGTTTCCTCACGATGAAACTCTTTGACGTGAATTGAATTGTAGTACGTTTTGTGGAAATGTCATATTCTATTCTAACAAAGGTGCACGGGTTAAATCAGCTTGGCATCCAGCTGCCCACAAGATAGTATAAAAACTTATTACAATGTAATAGCTACTTATTAATATTGTAAAATGATTATTTTGAAAAGAGCAACTGCTGAGTTTCTTGCCGGCTCTTCTCAGCAGAATCCGCTTTCCGAACCGGTGGTAGAATCTTGACGTGTCATAAGAGCCACAGGTTGGCCTACATGAAATAAATAATTTTGAATTTTGATGTTTTCCTTCGCCGTTTAAGCAAGTGATATTAATTAATTGCTTAAACGCACTTGACTCCGAAAAGTCAGAGGTGCTACGCTCACCACTGCGCCAGGGAGGTCGTCAGTGCCGACGAAGTAAGGCGTAAAAGCTTGTCTATGTATAAAATAAAAACCAGTTATTAAGCAAAATATGACTATATGATAAAACTAGTTATGTACGTAAATATATAAAAACGAGAGATAATCGTCATAAACTAGTAGAATAAAAGCCACTAAATCGCTTTTATTGAACCCACAGACATACAAACAGGCCGGTAATGAGTCGCTAAACATTTATCCTTCGTTGTAATGCGTTGTATTGCCTTATTAGATTACATTATTTTATTTACTCACGGAAGCATTACAACTATTAAATTATAATATATCTCTACAAATAAATAAATTCGAAGTGTCTGTCCGTTAATTTTCTAAGTAAACACCTCTTAATTAGTCCGTCCCTTTTGACTCTACTATAATATTATTATAAATGCGAAGGTCTGTTTGTTTGTTGGTTTGTCCTTCAATCACGCCACAACAGAGCTACGGATCGACGTTATTTTGGCATGGGTATAGTTGAGGATCCGGGTTCCCGGGGGATTTTTAAAACTTAACTTTAAGTGTCCCGTATAGATTTGTGAAAACGACATTGACTGAAACCGTCAGCTAACTTAGCTTAGGTAACCCGTAAAAGTTAGGGAACGTCAAGAGCAAATAATTTCCAAGGGTTTTTGACAGTATAAAAAATTTTCAATAAGTTTTCGTTTTAGGAAAACTTGAAACTTATAGATTTTATAGTAAGGAGTAAGGAACGATCTAGGCTACTTTTGACGTGATAACATCTTATAAATCGATGAACACCGGCTGCACGCACTAAAAAGTGTCACGTTTCGCCTGAGTCTGTGCGTGCAAGCGAGAGCGCGGAACAAGCGATAGAGAGGCACGATCGGCCCAAACGTGGGCTTGTGCGGCCCGCCAGTCATCGTCTATGTTTTTTTATGACGTTATCACGTAAAACTATCATCCGTAAACCGACTTTACAGACAACCAATTTTTTTTACAGTAGATAAAGAATTTTAAATTGAGATTCTCCACGCAATTCTATAAAACCTAAATCTACGCGGACGAAAAAGTCGCGTGTAGCGGCTAGTTATGAATTAAAATAAATTATGACATACTTATGCCAACTATAAGTAGGTAATGAGGTACTCGTATTTACCGCAAATGAGTAAGCTCTCTACTGGACCTTAAACAATAATGATATGTTATATAATTTAATTTATTTGATTCTTTTAAAAAACCGACTTTAAACGCCCGCACCACTGCAAAGTATATTACCCTTTAAATAAGGGAAGTATATCCTTTCAAACAAAAAAAGCATTTTCCAAATCGGTTCAGGCGTCTTCGAGTAATCGGTGAACATATTATGTACATTAAAAAAAAGATTCCGACGAATTAATAACCTCTTCCTTTTTGAAGTCGGTTTAAAAGATTTTATTGTTAAACAATACTTACTCAAAAGATCAACCCTGAGGGTGCGGACTGTAACCTGAAAGGTCGCAGGTTCGATTCCCACCCGTTGCACTATTGTCGTACCCACTAACACAAGCTTTACTCTTAATTGAAAAAAAAAATAACAATAAATATTGAAATAAATTATGTAATATCTTGGATTATTTAATATTGGTAAGTACATGGAATAACGGTAAAAGCAAAGTGTCAAAATGATTTTCCCGTACCGGGAATCGAACCCGAGCCTCCTGGGTGAAAGCCAGGTATCCTAGCCACTAGACCATACGGGAGATGAGTTTTTCAGTCAAAAATATTCATTGCCATTCATTCGTAAGCATAATTTAACGATTCAATCTATACTTATAATATAACTGTAACTGGAAGATTTCTGTACATTTAATATATTTTGAAAATTTTAACCGGGGGATGCTTTATTATCGATACTGAACCCAAAACAGATTTTTATTTAATTTTTGTCTGTCTGTCTGTCTGTCTGTTCGCGCATCACGCGAAAACTACTGAACGGATTTAAACGAAATTTGGTATAGCGATAGCTGATACTCCGGGTCAACATATAGGATAGTTTTTATCCCGATAAAGCATAAGGCTACTCCAGGATAGGGGAGGAAATTTTTCGTTGATTTTACTCCATAACTCAGTCAAATATGAACTGATTTTAATAATTATTTCTTTATTAGAAAGTGTGTAGGTACTCTAAGAAATATTTTGTCCAATTTTGGTGAAGATCTGCTAAATATTATCGGAGATAGAGGACAGAACTTCTCTCGGATTTCTAGGTCACTCGCATACGATATATACTACGATCTTATTACATCCATACCATAGCCATATCATTGAACTCCAGGCCCTAGGTCCTCAATCCTGATGCTGCTGTGAACTGCCTACATTAATCATGGATATTTACGAACTGTCGATTGTGGACTGATATTGTAGGTGCCAAATATTTCAAATATAATGCTGTAGTGGAGGACTCAATTCTGATGCTGCTGGGTACTGCTCACCAATGGTAGGTACCAAGTATGAACTACGTAGTGTAGTGGCATAACGCAGCCGAAAAAAATTTCGCGTCTCCGTTTTCCGTTTACTAAATTTTCCCACCATAGCTTTAAATTCATAGATGGCATCAATCTATTCAGCTAATTTCATTATCGCTCGGTTCGATTAAGGAATCATCCTCCTACCCACAATAAACCAGTAAGCTACAACATTGAACTACTGGTACCAACTTCTCAATCCCGATGCTGCTGATGATAATACCCACCTAAATAGTGGCTGTTTACAAAATGTCGATAGTGAATTGATATTGTAGGTACCAGACTACCAGGTGTAGACTACATGTGGTATGGTGCAATCGTAAAAAATGTCTCACTCACTTCATTCGCGATAATGTCGATTGTAGATTTCTTTATAACTGACTTCGAAAAAGGAGTAATCATTTTTTTAATTTTTTTTATGTATGTTCACCGATTACTCGAAGACGCCTGAACCGACCAAGACCAAGTATGGAATAAAAAGTGATGCAATGTAATCGTAAAAATTTTCGATCTCGCTTCGCTCGCGAAAATGTCTTTCCTTAATTAGTATTGTAATAAGCAGGTATAAAGTACACAGTTAAAAAGTGCAATCCTAAAAAACGCGCTCGCTTCGGTCGCGAAATTGTCAGTCTTGCGTTGCTGTTGTAGGTGCCAAGTATGGACTACATAGTGGCGTAGTGCAATTGTAAAGAATGTCGCACTCACTTTATTCGCGATGATGTCGATTATAGATAGCTTTTGTAGATACCAATAAGTATGCACTAAAAAGAGGCGTAGTGCGATCAAAAATTTTTCGCGCTCGCTTCGCTCGCGAAAATATCACTTTCAATCGCTACTGTAGGCGCCAGGTATGAACTACAAAGAAGCGTAGTGCAACCGAAAATTTTCGCGCTCGCTTTGCTCGCGAATATGTGTCTTTTCTTAATTGGTATTGTAAGAACCAAGTATGAAGGACACAGTTAAGTAGTGCAGCCCTAAAAAAATTTTGCGAAAATGTCCGTTTTGGATTGACAAGTATGGACTACATAGTTATGCAATGTAATCGTCAAAATTTTCGCGCTCGCTTCGCTCGCGAAAATGTCTTTTCTTGATAGGTATTGTAAGAACCAGGTATAAAGTAGGTACATAGTTAAGTACTTAGTGTAGTCTTCGCTCGCTACAGCGTCGGTTTTATGTTGCAAATGTAGATGCCAAGTATGGACAGTGCTGGTACCAACCCTTAAATATTGGAGCTGCTGGGTGAGGCCCACCTAATAAGTGGGGATTTTGAAACTATCGATTGTGAATTGATGTTGTCTGTAGGTGCCAAATATGAACTAAACAGAAGCGGAGTGCAATCTAAAATTTTCGCGCTCGCTTCGCTCGCGTAAATGTATCTTTTCTTAATTGGTATTGTGAGAACCAAGTATGAAGGACACAGTTAAGTAGTGCACAGTTAAGACTACATAGTGATGCAATGTAGTCGTACAAATTTTCGCGCTCGATTCGCTCGCGAAAGTGTCTTTTCTGAATTGGTGTTGTAAGAACCAAGTATGAATAACATAGTTAAGTAGTGCAGTCCAAAAAAATTTCGCACTCGCTTCGCTCGCGAAAATTTCCTACGCTAGAGCTGTGTGTTTTTATAGATGCCACCTAATATTCAACTAATTTTACTACCGTTCGGTTTGTATTGGGAATCGCCCTCCCCACCCTGCATCACTGGACTACATCATTGAAGACCAGTTACCAACTCCTCAATCCTGATGCTGCTGGGTACTGCCCACCTAAATTGTGGGTATTTACGTAATTTCGATTGTGTGGTGTGTAATTGTAGGTTTGTAGGTACCAAGTAGCTCTAAAATATAATATAGTGGCGTAGGACAATCGTCTAAAAACCTCGCGATTAACACAAAGCGATTCTATTTTAATTCTTTTTCCACGCGGACGAAGTCGCGGGCGTCAGCTAGTACATAATAAATACATTTAAATGAAACAAAAATTTTTGTCACATTGAAAAAAATACAATTTAAATATTTAATTTTGTATGAAAAATTTTTTTTGTACAAAATGAAATAAGTATCCAAATATTTATTTTATGTATGAAAAAAATTTTTTTTAGAAATTTTTAAAAAGTGGAACAAAAGTTATTTACTTTAAATGCATAGTAGTTGCCTGTAGAAGGTTATTGGCATTAATTAACTCTGTATATAAACAGACCATATCGCCCGTATTGTGTAGCGGGAAAGGTAAAACCTTTTAGAGGGTATATAAAACACTTCATAAAGATTTATGGTATCAATATCCCCTGGGTGCAACGGCTTTAAAATGTGGACGGACTAATGTGAAATATGGAGCTGGATTAGGCACTTGATAAATGTACTACTTCAAGATGCAATAGCTATAAAAGCAGTATCCCTTATATACCTACCTGACTAGCTTTTAGGGTTTATGAAAGTGGTTTCATGCATATAACTTGAAAAATGACAAACTTTCAGCCCATTTAACGCCCTTGGGGTGGAATTTTCAAATATGTATGGATGGAAATAGGAATTTTGGAATCCGTTTGTCCAGTGATTTGAGTTGTGCGTTGATAAATCAGTCAGTTAGTCACCTTTTTGTGCAACTGCAACTCTAGCCCGATTTCAACGTACCTGTACCAAGTACTATTATATTCTGTGCCTTCACCTACAAATTAAAATTATGTAGGTCCAGGCGCATTCGTTTCATCGTTTCTATTTAGGCCCGCCCGACTTCAACATACGTGTACAAACTGAAATTATTTTATACTTTTCAGTGGCGTTTCAAGTCGGTTTTTTTTTAAAGAATTTTTATATATTATTTAAGTAACGAGCTTGAAATGACACCTAAATGTAGAAATCGTAGATAGATGATAGATAAAAGTGACAGTATATCCCTTAAAAGTTGATAGAAACCAAAACGAGGTGATTGCGATCGTCGCTCGGTAGCAATCATTTTAGACAATCCCACTGCTGGATCTACTTTTATAATCCACCAGTGGACTTTCGTCAATTGAGACCACAGAGTAGGGAAAATTTAAGACAATGACGAAACCAATAAGTCATCATCATCATCATCATCAGCAACCCATCAACGGCTCACTACTGAGCGCAGGTCTCCTCTCAGAGAAGGGTTATAGGCCATAGTCCACCACGCTGGCCCAATGCGAATTGGCGGACTTCACACACCTTCGAGAACATTATGAAGAACTCCCAGATGTGCAGGTTTCCTCACGATGTTTTCCTTCACCGTTGAAGCAAGTGATATTTAATTGCTTAAACGCACTTGACTCCGAAAAGTCAGTGGTGCGTACCCGGGATCGAACCTGCGACCCCCCGAATAGGAGACCACAGTCCTAACCACTAGGCTATCACTACCGAACGAACAAGTACCGTTAAGAAATAACACATGCAATTATACAATAAAACAAAAGAAATATAAAATTATAAATTTTTATGCAAATCAAGACCATCGGGTCAATACCTTACCCCGGCGTATAAGAAACGAGTGTTGAACTTTAGTTTTAATGATTTTATTGGTGGAGATCACAACGATAAGCAACGGGAAGCTATCTGTTTTTTCTGTAATTACGACGAGCAAAATATATTCGCTATTATTTTATGTAATAAAATAAATATGGTGCCATTTACAGGACGCAGTGACGTGTTGATTTGTAAATACCTTTATCTACGCCTGTCTACCTGTCTGAGTTCTCCATAATGTTGTCAAAGTGGAAAATAAATAAATAAAAATATTTTATTTCGACCAACTGGGATCATAGACAAAGACCAAGAATCAATAAAATTATTAATTTATCTAATGAAATAGGATTCATGGATCGTAAAAAACTTATTTATTTTTCTATTTTGAGCGAGATTGATATTTATTTTGATAAAATACTTACAGCAATCCGCCATTTTTGATTGAACACCAATCAGAGCGATACGTCACATCTATGTTCAAACTTTGACGAACTACTATGAACTCGGACGAAGATTCTTCGTCCGAAACTATGAATAAACATTGACGTCACGAACGACGTCATGACACCGTCGAGCAGCGAGAATTTTATAACTTAAAATTGAAATGGCAAGTATCAAACCTTATTTTTTTGCTGAAATAAGAAATTTTTTCGAAACATTAGTTATATATTATATACTTCCGAACATCGTCCAAAATCTTTCAAAAGTTTTCAAAATCGATCATATCCATGCTTATTGTAAGAGGAGACCTGTGCCCAGCACTTGGCCAACGATGGGTTGAAATGATGATGATAATAATTATGTTGTAAATAGAGGGGTTAACGTGATGAAAATGGACACCACGAGTCGTCCGTCACTGGTGACGCCATGGTTTTAACTGATGCGGCATCATGCCAATTGGACGGCGAAATTGAACTGATCGTGTATGGCTTGCGACTTACTACAAAAGAAAGGCACTCGGGGACTGCCGCGGTAAAGCTATTGCATAGCATTTTCTAGTTGCACGCACACAAACACCGTGCCGAAGTCTGCCGAACTGAAACGACGATGCACGGCTTTCAACGCCGCACCGCTGTGCCGGTCGGAGTGGGGGGTGTTAGGTTAATTTTCGTTATGGAATTTCTTGATTCGGTCGCCGCGCTCAAAACCCGCGATAAAAGCTATGCAATAGCTTAAAAAAAATTGGACGTCGCATCAAGTATCATACAGAATTGACGGTAGAATTGATCGTGTATGGCCAGCATTAGATGGATGTAAGGCGCTTGTGCAACTTCGATTGCAGTAACCATTGAATTATTATGTACTAAAGCACATGGCCGTAACTGACATTTTTCTAAAGTTTCCTCAGTTGCGATCACCGAAACTTGCAACTAGAGTTGCTGGTTGGTGCGCAGTTTACGAGTACGAGTGCGCAGCGCTTGAAACGACACCCAAAGACTTCAAAAAGTTACTGAGGCACTGAGCTATTTATAGCATCATTCTAGAAGGTTCTGTTGCAAATATTCTTCAATAGCCCCATTATAATCTTGGCCTTCACTCAAAATGTCAGAGAAAAGCCCTTGAGCCGTGAGCGGAGTAGAAATAATAAAAATAGGAGCACAACGAGTAGACAGCTCGGAGCGCGGCGCAGGCGCAGGTCACGACTTGTTTGTGTCGACGAACTGGACTGAACATGTTTTAATGAGCCCTTGGAGTTGTGGCGCTAGGCCTGGACCAGAGGACCGGCAGTCCAAATAGGCAATCTAGCTTATTTATTTAGAAAAAACCGCTGAAACACTATTTTATCTGAAAAAACCCCGAATTTTTTCCAAAAAGTCTACAAGTTTCATATTGTGAGGTCAAATCTTAATTTTTAGGGTTCCGTACCCAAAGGGTACCAACGGGACCCTATTACTAAGCCTACGCTGTCCGTCCGTCTGTCCGTCCGTTCGTCCGTCCGTCCGTCCGTCTGTCAGCGGGCTGTATCTCGTAAACCGTAATATATAGACAGATGAAATTTTCACATATTATGTATTTCTATTGCCGCTATAACAAATAATAAAAATTAAATTAAATTAAAAAAATTCAATTAAAATATTTCCATGGGTACATGGAAATATTTTTATTAATTTTTTTTAACGGAACCCTAAAAGAGCGAGGCCCGACTCGCACTTGGCCGATTTTTGATCTTAGCCATCTTCTCTGAGTTTCTTTTTTATCTAATGGGCGATTTTTTAAATACATTCTATAGTACGTAATATAATACTTAATACTACTTAAATATGGTTATTAACTACTTTTTCGACAAAAACATTGTTGCAGCAAATGAGCAATAACTGAGGTTTTTTTAATCAATGGTTTTCCAAAATAAACTCTCCAAGTCCTCAGCTATACCAGTGAAAGATCACCTTAAGTTCAATCCATAGCTTTTCCAATGTGATCAAAGGACAAATTCCCCTTTCCTACATCATCATCTCATTCGGTAGATAATAGTCTAGGCAATGAAGCTAGTGGACCCCAACATCAATTCCTCAGGCGACGAAACTTTACAGAATGATAAAGTATCAGTAGTTAAAAGTATTTTATAAATATCCAAAAAAAAATTAGGACGGAAGTTAGGTATTTTTACCTAAACTCTTTTATGCTTAATATCTCAGTTCGGCAAAATGCTCGGTCAAAACTTTCTTCACCTGAAACATTCATGTAAAGTCTAGAAACAAAATATAAAATATCCAAAATATACTCCTAGTCGAAACCACCAAATTTTGAAAAATACGTTTTTTCAATGTTACTTGCAGCGAAAAATTGCTCTGTGAATTTTTTTCACTGGAATGTCCTTTTATAGCCGTTTTGTACCTACAACTTGAAAATCCAAACAATATACCAAGAGACTATATTTTTTTCAAAAACTACCCTTTTACTCACAGTGCAAAATTTCTCCATCCATTTTTTTTATTGATATGATTACAATTATTTTTTTTGTATCAAGTATCAAAATATCCAAAAAAATAATCAAGCGCATTAAAAACTATAAACATTTTAGAAAGAAATATTTTATATTTAATCCATCAAGGGAAGCAGGAACGTGGTGACGTCACGAGACCCGACATATTATCTGCCTATTATATCGACATATTTTTTCTACGGTGACGCGAGCCTTTGAATCGACTGTGCAATTGTCAATCAAAAACTGTTGCCAACGACGGTGACTATGACGATCAATTATTGGTTATGATTTATGAACTATACCCAAGATGTCCCAGATGTCAGTCAGCCTATACGAGATTAGTATGGCTCTCAAACAGCTCAAGAACAACAAAGCGCCTGGTGATGACGGAATCATCGCGGAACTCCTGAAAGCGGGTGGACGTTTATAGGTTGATAAAGAAGAAATAGATATGAATATTTTTTACTTTTTAAAATTGAAAAAAAAAATTTTTTGATGATATTATGTTTTAGCTCAAGCTTTACGACCATTAGAATAGAATAGAATAGAAATGTTTTTTTATTCAAATAAACTTTTACAAGTTTTTTTACAATCGTCAATGAGTCTACCACTGGTTCGGAATGCCGTTCCTGCCGAGAAGAACCAGCAAGAAACTCGGCAGTTGCTCTTTTCAAAATACTTTTACAATATACTTAATAGATATTATGCTATGTATGCATTACATACTGTAGTACCATTAGTAGTGACCTATTTATTCGAAAATTCATGTTTAAGAACACCAAAAATCTAGGTCGTAAACGACATTTTTAGCGAATATTGAGACGTAAATAAGACAGATCGAAAGAGCGTTAAAAACTGAGTATGATACCATTAAAAATTTCAAGTTTTGGCCAAAATGTCCTTTACGCCCTTTGTAATCCGAGGTCCGTGTGTAATCCGATACATCGATGCTGGAAATTTCAAATTTTGTAAGCGACAAACATGCGACAAACCCCTAATTTTCAGGAGGACCAAACAAAATTTTACCTTTTAAACTGTCATAACTCTCATTTTTAGGGTTCCGTACTCCGTACTAAAAACGGAACCCTTCTAGAATCACTTCGTTGTCCATCTGTCTGTCCGTCTGTCAATACCCTTTTTCTCAGGAACACATGGAGGGTATCAAGTTGAAAATAGTATCAAATACTCAGGTCTGCAATCCCTTGTAGCTGTGACAAAGTCTAAGTCGACGCAATCAAAAGATACGGCCTTTTATGGTCCATCTATGCCACATATTTTAACACTCGCAAGACCTAGATGGTACTTCCTGTTGACCTAGAATCATGAAATTTGGCATGAAGCAATGTCATGTAGCACAAAGAAAGGAAAAAATCCGAAAATCGTAAATTTGTAGTTTCATCACAAAATTTTTTTTTTGTGATGCAGTATATCCTACTATCCTAGTTCCTACTATGCGATGCGATGACTATGCAAAAGTTTGTGAGGATGTATGGATGGATGTTTGGATGGATGTTTATTACTTTTTCACGCTACAACGAATGAACCGATTTGGCGGAAATTTGGAATGGAGATAGCTTATAAACAGGATTAACACATAGGCAGTAGGCTATATTTATATTATAGTTCTATATTTGCATTAAACTTTTCAGATCATTGCATTTTGCTACAGATATTTCAGGTTCCAATTCAATTCTTACATCTTTAGAAGATTTTTGGTGCATTTGAAATGTTGGACTCTTCTTCCATTGATTTTTAACAATCATTAATTTTCATTGAGACACTTCTTTTATGCATTTTTTCTAAATTGACTTAGTTTATTAACAAAGAGCTTTTGCTATTTGTAAATAAACTAAGCTAACGCCTTTTGCTGTTTGTGTCGTTTAGGCTAAGGTCGATTCTTAAATATTTAAAACTTATTATTTCAAGACACTACCAAGTATGTTAAAAACAATATACTTTGTAATGTCTTTGGATGTTATCTAGCACATTCGATTGGAATCAGACCATTGCATAGACAGGGTCGTCTTAACCACACTGGACGCCGGGGTGCGAAAATCCGCCTGCGCCCCCCTTGCCAACAGAAAAAAAAATTAATTAATTTTCCATTTTTGTATTTCATTTACTCTAAACTAAAGTTAGATACTTTATAATTGACTTCAAAAAAAGGAAGTTTATATCGGCGCGCAATCGGCTCATATTTTTTTCCATGCAGGTATGTACACCAATTTCTTCGAGATTTCAGACCGTATCGCATTTTTTTTTATTTGAAAGAAAATGTTTGCTATTAACTATGAAGATTTAGAAAATATCGATTGTGTATTAATAATGTAAGTAATAGGTATCAAGCATAGACTACATCGTTAAGCTCGAGGCCCCAACTCCTCAATTCTAATGCTGCAGGGTGCTGCACTCTTAAGCTGTGAGAATTTAGGAATTTTTGATTGTGAATTCATATTGTAAAGACCAATTAATTACCTTTAGTTAGACTACACCACGAACTCCAGATTCTATCACCTGACCTGACAATCAGACCTGATGCTGCAGAATATTGCACTCCTAGGCCACTAAAAATAATAACGATTTTCAAAAAACTAACTTCAAACGCCTCTATAAATTACATATATAATCTTTGTTTCTACACGTATGTTGAAGTCGGATGGGCATATAAGAAACGTCGAAACAAACGGAGGCGCAACGCACACCAGATTTACACATTTGCCGCCAGTAGGCTATTCAAATTTTGCCGCCCCTACAAATCTCTACAATATTGTGTCAGTTCCTAGATTATTTTAACGACCCAAAGATTTAATTAAGGCTAGCTGAGTCTGGTGGCCGAAGCCCAGCAGCATCAGGATTGAGGAGTTGGTACCTTAAGCTCAATGATATAGGCCAGTGATTAACGGCCGTACTACGCAGCTATGTATTCCATACTTGATACCTAAAATATCAATCTGTAATGGAAATTTTCACGAGCGAAGCGATCGTGAAAATATTTACTAAGTCAGAATCTAAAATTTGATCTATACGATCTAAAATTTTACTTTTTTTATTACTTACTACAAATATTACATCTCGTATCTCCAGTCCTTATTTATAAGAGATATCAAAATTTAAAATATACAGATCGATAGAGACAAAAATTTCGAGTTCAATGGTATATTATCAATTAGTGTACTTAGGACAAAATGTCCCTTACGACATTTGAAATTTCCAGCGTCGATATCAATTCGTCGCTACTTACGTCAATGTTAATTCAAAATTTTTAAATACCAAAATAGATTTTAGATCGTAAAGAGTTTTTAATTTTTGTAGACGCGTTACAGCATAGAAACCAGACAGTTTGAAATGAATTACGACATTACAAAAAGCTACAGTACCCGGCCATAAGGCCGATGTGCAATATGTATCGCCGGGTACTGTATGTACTACTACTATATACTATATATTATATATATATATATATATATATATATATATATATATTGCACATCGGCATATAAATCATCGTTAATTTTTTCTTGTAAATTCCTCTTTTTAATATAATTACGAAAAAGATATTGTTTAGTTACTTTTTACGTCAAATTTGTAGTAATGGTACACATCTATGACCATCGCAGTTGGGATGAAAATCATTCAATTGTATAATGCTTTCACGTTCGTTTAATCGCTCATGCGATAACTTCCCAACCCTATAAATTGTCTTTGGTTAACATTCGGCCATTATTGTTTACTCGAATACTCAAGTAAGGAAATCTGGACTATACCTATGTATTTATAACCGACTTTAAAAAGGAGGAGGTTCTCAGTTCGACTGTATGTTTTTAAGCTATTGCATAGCTTTTATCGCGGGCTTTGAACTAAGACAAACAGTTTGAGCGCGGCGACCGAATCAAGAAATTCCGTAATGAAAAAAAACCTAACACCGTCGTTCAGTAAGCGTTCAACATTTTAGAGGTTCACAAGTAGCTCTGTTCGGCGCAGTGGGCGAGCGGCCGCTTTCTTTACCGTATGGTGTATGATGATTGATGTCGCAGGTTCGAATCTCACTCGCGAAGAATTGACAGTGCGCTTTTCTTGTTTGTTTGTTTTTTAATTAAATAATTAATTTTTGCATAATTTTTATTATGCAAAAAAAAATATTGCATAAATATTATAATTGCATAAGTTGATAAAAAATGCTATGCAATAGCTTTACTGCGGCAGTCCCCGAGTGCCACTTAATTTTTTATTTTAATTTACTTACCTAGACATAAGCTTACAAAAAAAATAATTTATGAGCCCTTATTTAAGCTCATTTATCTTGTACAAATAAATTAATGTTCAGTTACATGTTTATGTTCAATATTTAGCATTGTAGAAGGCATGTAGTAACTAGGGCTTTCGAATACCGGACTTTTTCAATACCGGTATTAATACCGGAAATATTTTTTTCAATACCGGGATCCCGGGATCCCGGTATTGAAATGGGATTTAATTGGGGTTATATGAACGTCCTATCTTTTAAAGGTTTATATTTTAGGTATTATAAACTTGTATAGAATAGAATAGAATAGAATAGAAATGTTTTTTATTCAAATAAACTTTTTTACAAGTGCTTTCGAATCGTCGATGAGTCTAGTATAAGCTAATTCAAAAAGTCACCCTTTCAGAGTAGTACAATAGGGGGTGAAAATTAGTATGGGAATATTTTGATTTTATAGATATTATTTACTTGTTTGGGCGGTAGGTTATTTCTAGGGATCAGCTCAGAAAAGATTTTACGAAAATCCCCCTCAAAAGGGGTAAAGTGAGGGTTGGAATGTTGGATGAAAGTCTTATGAATACTAAACATCTGATCGTTGAGGACCTGAACAGTGATATAGGCTACTTTTATTCCGAAAAAATGGGTGCTGCAGGATTTTTAGAAAACTTACTAAACGCAGACGAAGTCATGAGAAACCGATAGTTTCTTAATGAAACAAATCAACGATAGGAAACTTTTTTATTCTTAAATCACTTATTGATACGTACTGCTGCTTCAGGGCTCTTTCTTCAATAAGTTATGATTTTTCCGAGAGTGATTGTCCGACACACAAATCACAATGTCTGTAATAGACTTAATAGATTTGTCTTTGTTCTGCGCAGACTTACGAGAACAACAAGAATACGCACGGCTCGTACTGCGTAACATGGTTATGTCTCTGCAGTACTCCGTTATGGCCTTGTAATTTGGTTAAAAAAATGCCTTAGAGCTTTCCTTCGCACGGCACCATATGATTCGTGTAGGCCAGCTTTCACAAAGCTCAAGGTCTTGCCACTTCCATCCATGTACATTTTGGAAACATCGAAATTTGTGAAAATCAATGTGCATAACTTCAAGGCCAAGCGTGACAAAAATTTAAATACGCGATCTCTGAGAGATCCCGATAAACTTATTTTTTACCATAGCACCACAAACAGCACATTTTAATAAAAATTGGTATGCTATGGCAATTAAAATATTCAATAAATTGCCAACCGATATCAAAACACTACCAAAACAATACTTTGCACATAAATTAAAGAAATGGTTGCAAGGGAAAAATTTTTACTCCTTACAAGAATTCTTTCAATACGACAATAAAAGATTGAACGCGTTTTACCCACCAATAAAACGTGTTCTATTTACCATCGTTATATTTACCATCTTGTCGACACACATTATGCAAATAAAGAATCGAATTGAATTTATCAATTCCATAAATATTATGACCGAGGAAAACGCTCTTTCCGCCTTAAAACGCTTATAATTATAATTCCCTTTTCAACTCTCACAATAGATTCATTATCAATGCTAGAGGAAGCTTGGGGTTTAAGTACTATTTTTTAGTTTTAGCCTCCATTTCTGCTTTCAGTTATTTTCAGTTCAAATCAACTCAATATTGGGCTGCAGGCATGTCTGCAGATATTAATAAAAATGTGAAAAAGGCCTAAGATCCTGGTATTAGCCAATACCGGTATCCCGGTATTGGAAACCCTCAATACCGGTATTGAAAAAGTCCGGGATCCCGGTATTAGCCAATACCGGGATCCCGGTATTGGAAGCCCTAGTAGTAACATGTATATTATTTTGTGAAGTCGCTTCGCTCGCGCACGCTAAACTATACCCAATGTCTCAAGAATTAAGGTGCATTATCGCGAAAACGCAGTTTAGATTTCAAAAAATCTGTTTCAATATCAATGTTCTTCGTGATATTTTTTTTGGATATTTAGGATAAGAGTGTAAATGTGACTACCTACTATGATAAAAAAAAGAAATTGGATTGAGAAATTTTTCATACCGAGTTATAAACAATTTTCAGTTGAAGTAAGATAAATAGATTTTGGTATGGATTTTTTTTTGGATTTTCTTACACGTTATGTTAAATTACATGTTAAGGACATTTAAAAATAAAAAATTGACTGAGCAATTTTGTGGTCGAAATTACGGACAAAAAAGGAAACCTCTTTAAAAAGTGACAGTTCCGTTTGAAAAAAGTTTTGGATTTTTATCAAGTACCTCTTATTAAAGCTAATAATTAGTTTGGTAAAAAAAAATTGGACGGAGAAATTATTTATTTCAAAATATTGAGCTATTTGTACTTTTAGGTATAAATACCTAACTTCCGCATGGATTTTTTTTTGGATATTTTTGTGTAAATTTTGGGTCATCCCATACTACAACCCCGCCAAATTTCATCGACTGAGGATTTGATGTGGGGGTCTCCATACAACAGACCGCCCCATTGCCTAGGCTAATAACTGAACGAAGTTCTCGTGCAAGGTTCGCCACACAACACGATGTTGTGCCACTTATTTCCTCTTTAACTGAGAGTAAAGCTCTTAATATTAGTTTGACCTATAGCTAGCTTATCTTAGCTTTTCTATGTAATAAGTAGTTTTGCTGAACTAGAAAGCGTTTTCCTATTCTTACAAAAAAAATTAAAGCAGTTTTGCTGGTCAAATCTGACAGTAAAAATAAACAAGAGTTAACTCTTGTTTAATTGATTTATGTTAAAACCATATAAATTTTAATTGCTTAAAATATCTTATTCTATTTTGATTTGTACTCGAAGATTCAATGTTAAGTTTCTGTCTGCAGTGCAGTTCGTATTATTTTGTCCTAACTATTGTAGGTAAATATTTTATGCAGTGTGTTCGACATTCTAATCTTTATAGCTTATACACCTTATACACTTAGTTTTAAGCCTATAAATATTATCTATTCTTTAGGTATACTTTTTGAGTATAAATAATCTTAGTTATCCTATACTACTAATATTATAAATGTTATCCTACTGATAGTATAAGTTTGTGAGAATGTATGAATGGATGGATGGATGGATGTTTATTAATACTCTTTCACGCCACAACGAATGAACCGATTTGGATCAGGATTAATTATCCCGGAAAATTACGGAATTCCCGCAGAAATCAAAAAGCCTTAATCCACGCGGACAAAGTCGCGGGCATCATCTCGTGAAATAAATAATTATAAATTATTTTTTTGCTTGGTCAAATACATCGAATTTGGATGATATTTAAAAATTTTATGTTTCCGCCCTCGGGAGTAAATTACTTAATTAAGAATTTCTCGAGTCACGCTAGGTAGGTGGTAAACAAGTTCGTAATATTTTCCTAAGGTAATTGGGTCTTTGCTCCAGCAGTGTCCTAATACACTGGCATACAGCGGTTATTGAGGAAACTAATTTTCCGATAATTTTCCAACTCGGCAGTTCTAGTGAATTTGAATTTGATTTTATATTAATCATTAACTTTGTTTGTAGAGGTTTATTGTTAATATAAAAAAGAAGTGTGCGTGTCAGCTCCGACGCACGACTGGAGTTTACTCCTTACAACGTCGTAATGCATTCGCGGCGCTCGCTGCGTCTAGGCGTCGCTCGGACCCGATCGGTACGCGCTCGGCTTCCCGAAGCGAAAGCTCTTTCGCACGAAAACCATCCTTATTTACTCAAAGTTAGGGTAGAAATTTTAGGGAGAAATCAAAAAGCCTTAATCCACGCGGACAAAGTCGCGGGCATCATCTCGTGAAATAAATAATTATAAATTATTTTTTTGCTTGGTCAAATACATCGAATTTGGATGATATTTAAAAATTTTATGTTTCCGCCCTCGGGAGTAAATTACTTAATTAAGAATTTCTCGAGTCACGCTAGGTAGGTGGTAAACAAGTTCGTAATATTTTCCTAAGGTTATTGGGTCTTTGCTCCAGCAGTGTCCTAATACACTGGCATACAGCGGTTATTGAGGAAACTAATTTTCCGATAATTTTCCAACTCGGCAGTTCTAGTGAATTTGAATTTGATTTTATATTAATCATTAACTTTGTTTGTAGAGGTTTATTGTTAATATAAAAAAGAAGTGTGCGTGTCAGCTCCGACGCACGACTGGAGTTTACTCCTTACAACGTCGTAATGCATTCGCGGCGCTCGCTGCGTCTAGGCGTCGCTCGGACCCGATCGGTACGCGCTCGGCTTCCCGAAGCGAAAGCTCTTTCGCACGAAAACCATCCTTATTTACTCAAAGTTAGGGTAGAAATTTGCATCGTTGTGAAAAACGTAACGAGGGCATTCGACAACTCAAGCGAAAACCAACCTTATTTACTTAACGTTAGGGTAGAAATTTGCATCGTTGTGAAAAACGTAACAAGGTCATTCATAAGTAGATTTTACTCCTCGAATTTTTCTCATACCGGGCGCCTAAAATCGATTCTTAAGGAGTAAACTCCAAAAACTTTAGAGCGCTGGCTTTATTTTTCCTGTAAAATACCTATACGTAAATTTCCATTGACCATAATTATATCTGATTTTTCGTTGGTAAACTTCGGAGATAGGGAGGAACGGTATTTTGTTCGACATTTTGCACAATTAATCAAAAACTTTTAAGTATAAAAATAAATAAAAATATGTTTTAGAATGTCCAGGTAAATCCCTTTCATATAATACCCCACTCGGTATAGTTATCTTACTTTTTGAAAAAACCCTCGTTTTGTTTTTTAATAATTTTCGATTTTTTCTGTTCCAATAAATAAATAAATAAATAATTATTTATTTGCCAGAATGTTTGTATAGTGGGATGGTAGTATCAAAATTTATGACGATGTTGGGCCAATATCGCAGAATATAATAATCGATGGGTCCTATGTATAAGGGCCAAAGTGCAAAATCGTAACTTTTCAGTAGAGGCTCTCAAAGTTTCAATTTGATATATTTCTTAACTGCTACAACTGAATTTTATGAAACTTTGCATATTTACAATTACACCTATGGCCGTTATTTGAGCTATAATATTTTTTAAATATATATTTTAGTTTTTTAATTTTTGCACATATGCCCATATTCGTCAATTTTTTAGTATTTTTTACTCTGCCAAAAAAACTAGTAAAAAGGCCAAAGTGCCATTTTGGACGATTTACTGGGTACACGCTTACATTTAAAAATGGTATATTTTCTAGATTTTTACAGCCCCAATTTTATATTGATGCATTAAATTATATAAATCATCAAAAAGAACACAAATTATGTGACTGTTTTGGTAATAAGTCACCTTGTTACTTATACGTTATCTTACTTGGTAAGATACTTCCTATATTTGTACACCACACTTTGGTAGGATATGCGCATTTTAAATTGTATATTATAACATCTTGACTGTACCATATTCACAAATTAATAAATGAATTATGAATTATGAATTATAATGTTCTGAACTCTCAGTTAGACCCTAAAAATAATAAAACTATTAAAATTATTTGACTATTTTTTAGATTTTTTTTCTGAAAAATAATCAAAACTTATATTATTAAAGACTAGCTGATGACCGCGACTTCGTCAGCGTGGATTTAGTTTTTAAAATTCCGCGGGAACTCTTTGATTTTCCGGGATGCCTATGTCACCCTCCAGGTTCTCAACTATACCTATCAAAAAATCACGTTAATCCGTAGCTTTGTTGCAGCGTGATTGACGGACAAAGCAAGAAACAAACACAATTTCGCATTTATAATATGTATTTGTAAGGAAGAATTAATACTACGATAGTAAAGGCGGTCTAATTAAATTTAGAACACAAACGTATTGACTTAAATAATAATAAGACTTAAATATGATAGTTGGATATATTTCTTCGCAGACTTTTTGTAGAAAATAATGAGTACATTAATTATGTAGTACCTAATTTTTATGTATCATCAATAGTTTTCTCAGCACACGCCAAATAATGCAATTTATAGGCAAAATTTTGCTACTTTGGGTTACATTATTGCAATTTTCTTAACGATTTCTAGTTTTATTGAAAATAAATTGTAGCCTATGTTACTTCCTGATAACTTAGCTTTCTATTGGTGAAAAAATGGTTAAAATCGGTCCAGTAGTTACAGAGCCTATTCGGTACAAACAAACAAACAAACAAAAAATCTTTCCTCTTTATAATATTAGTATAGATCAATAAATATAATCAATAATGTAATATCCTTTCTCAAATCTTATATATTGAATGTTAAACGTAAGTACTTAAGATCAAATATTTTTTATTGTACCAAGACTTTTTGCAATCAAAGTAAAAAATATTCATATCAATCAAAACTTAAACATAAAAAAATAAACATTTACTCATCGTCATCATTATTACTCCGCAATCTTTGAAATATTATCATTACATGGTACCAAATTTTAATATATAACATCAATCAGACATGATTATCAAAGTTTTCTTTAATTTTCGGCGTTATAGGAGCGTATTTATAAGAATGACAAACATAACATTGGCCTTTTTTAGGTTGGTAAAATGGCAAACAGGCAGGATATCACCACGAATAAGTCTCAAACAACCATTTGGCCCTTGCACGTTTAAAAGTGTGCTACTTGAGCCCTTTTACTGCAGTAAAAAATAGTACTTCTACCAATAAATATGATATTTTAAAGTGCATATTATTAATTATAGTAAAAGGAAGCATTTAACACCAAAAAGTGAAAATGGCCAAATTGTTACTTTGGCCCTTATACATAGGACCCATCGTAATAGTCCCATATTATACACAACTACCTGTTCTAAATTTCATGTCCATAGCCTTAATAGTTACTAAAATAATAATCGACTTTGACAGACGGACAGACATTTTCCCCTCAAACTAAGAGCTTGTGTTCGGAGTGGACACAAGAATAATGCTACGGGTGGGTTTGAACCATCGATCTTTTGGGTTTCAGTCCAGTTGAGTTATTGAGGCTATTTATAAAGAAATTACATTTTTAAGAAATAATTGAGAACGCTTTCGGTTTCAGACTATATCTAAAGTTTCCACCTATTAATGTCCACAAAGAACTAACTTACATACGCAGAATATATTATGAAAGTAAATATAATAATTCGTCTATGTATGAATCCAAAGTGCTGCAAAGTTTTAGCAATCTTCAATGAGTTAGAACGACCATAGAGTTGCAGGCATTATACATAAGCTTTCACAACACAATTTATCTCTGATCCACTTCTTATCTAACTGGCATATGTTTATACATTCTTATGCAAAGAGGCGGGAGGCTTTGCTTAGTTACAAAAATATTAATTTACTTATTTCATACATTAGGCAAACCTAATGATATCAAAGATGTACAAAGCCTGTACTCTAAGACTTACTGCTTCGTTGCGGGCAGTGAGTTTCGCAGAAGCGAAACAAGCAGCATTCTGTGATATGAATATGTTCATAACTCTTACTCTTTTCACCATAAAACTTACATCATATTTGTTAAAGATTACTTACAGTTAGTAATCATCATCATCATCATCTCAGCCTGCGGACGTCCACTGCTGAACATAGGCCTTTCCCAGAGAACGCCACCACACCCGGTCCTCAGCCTTCCTCATTCAGCCACTTCCCGCCACCAGCTTTATATCGTCGGTCCAACGTGCTGGAGGACCCCCACACTACGCTTACTTGTTCGCGGTCTCTAGAACTTTTCAGCCCCAACGGCCATCGCTCCTGCGACAAGCATGGCCTGCCCACTGCCATTTCAGCTTGCTAAAGGTTTGGGCTATGTCGGCTACCATGGTTCTCTTACGGATCACTTCATTCCGAATCCTGTCCTTAACAGTTAGTAGTAGTATTACTAAAAGTTTAGTGCCATTTACCGAATAATAAAAACCTCGCTAGCCAAAATAAATGTTCAATCCATTTCACAGCTCTAGTAATATTATGACAACTCTCTTGCCGTCTTCGGCTAAACTTATAAAAGCTTATCAAGAACTTGCTACCTTTTAATATCCTTAAGTTCACAACCAAACTAATATGGCCTGCTATAATTTAAGACATGGAGATTTTAATGGTTATTAGGTTTAATAAAATTTTACTGGTGCCTGCCGAAATTCACTAAGTTTCTGCTTTGCTCGTAATAATTGTAACATTTGAAAAAAGTTGTACTTACACTTTATAAACTTTTTACAGAATATTCCCTTACGACTACCTGAGCATAAAGCTTGGGCTAAATGGGGATTTATATTTTATTTTTAAATTATAATAATTTATAATTAAGGTTGAAGACATGGGTCTGCCCGCGAAATTGAAATTTAATTTGGTTTTTCGCAATTTGTAAACTAATACGACAAAGTAGGCTTATGGCATACTAATTGCGACAATGGCAGTATCATCTTCACAGGTTTATATAAAAAAATTTACTTGAAAGTGTCCAGTTTAAGAAATTAATCAAAATATCGACTAATTTGTGAGTAACTCACGTCCAACTCAGTATTATGATTAATTTTTAAACTGGTCACTTTCAAGTAAAGATTTTTATGTAAACCTGTGAAGATGATAATTCCACTGGCGCAATTAGAAGGCCATAAGCCTACTTTGTCGTATTAGTTTACAAATTGCGAAAAACTAAATTAAATTTGAATTTCGTGGGCAGACCCTTGTCTTCAACCTTAATTATTATTATGAGGCATAAAAGAGATACTAATATTGTCACGATCAGTTTTAGTGGACAAGCAATGCTTCGCGAGGCTGACCTAATGAGCATGCTTGTATCTTATAGTACATCCCGAAAGCATAGTATAAAATTATGTTTGTTACTGCCTTTCTACTGAGAATTTTCATCTCTAAACTTCAATATTTGAAGCACTAGGGAATAATAAAACATAGCCTCAAACAAAAAGTACAGGATAAAAATATTCGAGATGAATTTCCGTTATTTATGGCCGTCAAAAATTTGAAATTAATATGTCACGCCCTCCCCTCAGCGGGTCGTAAATCTAACTGAGGGCAGCAATCAAACCGCAACACAGTGCGAGAAAAAAATTTAATCACCCCGTATATGAAAAATAAACGTTATTGGAACCAAAACCGAGGCGGTCGCAATTAGCTCGTACACTGAAATCGCATTATTGGGATGTGTGAAAAAGGTTCACGCTGTATTTTAAAGAAGAGCCGGCCAAGTGCATGCTGGACTAAACCTCTGTGGGTTCCGCAAATTTCATCATCATCATTAACATCATCTTCATCAATTGCCGGCCCATAACTGATATCCTCTCACAATAAGAAGGGTTTAACTTTGGGCCATAGTCCACCGCGCTGGCCAAATTCGGATGGGCAGACTTCACGCAACTTTGAGGACAATTATGAAGATTCTCTCAGGCATAGTCAGGGCTCTGGTCTTAAATGAGTATTTGAATATTAGTATTCAATTCGATGCCTCAACATGAGTAGCCTAAGTATGTCATACTCTCATTAAACATTTCTGTGCTGGTGTCGTGTGGTGCGGGTTGTTACGTTCCCTCAAATATGAGCTAAGCAACGGCTGGATTATGCGTCGTGCTCGTGAACGGGTGCCACCTTGCACCGGCGGGAATGGGGCTGCCTCCTGCCTGCCCGTCTTAACATGTATTGAGTTGTAAATGTGCATTTTTTGGAACTTACCCTAATTGTGGAAACACTGCATACATATCATAGTACTTACTTGTACCTATTGTAAACTTGTTTTGAAAAGAGCAACCGCCGAGTTTCTTGCTGGTTCTTCTCGGCAGGAAGGGCATTCCGAACCAGTGGTAGACTCACCGACGATTCAAAAGCATTTAATTGTAAAAGTTTAGTTGAATAAAAATATTTCTATTCTATTCTATTCATGCAGATTTCATTCACCGCTAAGGCATGCAAAATATTTTCAATGCTTAAAATTTTTAAAGATAATAATAATTGGTTTGAAGCATTAGAAAGCTGTAGAAGCAGTGATAGCCTAGTGGTTAGGACTATGGTCTCCTATTCGGGGGGTCGCAGGTTCGGTCCCGGGTACGCACCTCTGACTTTTCGGAGTCAAGTGCGTTTAAGCAATTAAATATCACTTGCTTCAACGGTGAAGGAAAACATCGTGAGGAAACCTGCACACCTGAGAATTCTTCATAGTGTTATTGAAGGTGTGTGAAGTCCGCCAATTCGCATTGGGCCAGCGTGGTGGACTATGGCCTATAACCTTTCTCTGAGAGGAGACCTGCGCTCAGTAGTGAGCCGTTGATAGGTTGCTAATGATGATGATGATGATGATGATTAATATAGACAAAATTTTGGGCATCAGCTAGTTCGTTATATTCCTTTTCTTTTGAGCGGAACCCTAAAAAGGTGAAAAAAACTGGGGCTTGCCACGGCCGCGGCGTCCGTTTTTCCGTTTGGGATTAAGTACACTTTTTAGGTATTTTTAATAAAAATATGAGTTTACAGCTTTTACGAGATGAAAATTTCGGTATTATCCATGAATAATGGCAGACTTTTGTATGAAAAGACCTTTGAAATATGGCGCTTGCTTTTAATGTAGCTCCTTGCACTAGAAAATCTAGGTACAAAAGATGGTCCTTACTTTCATGATGATTAAAATGTTCACACACCTATTTACAACTTACCATTACATAGCCATTGCCGTGCTTCCCATAACAGCTCACGTATTTGACTCCCAAAATATATTGAATTGAATTTATGAAATATTTGTAGGATAGTATTCTATAGAATATCACTAGATGTAAAAAAGCTGTGCATCAATTATGCGCGAATCCTACTGCATAATCTACACTAATATTATAAAGAGGAAAGATTTTTTGTTTGTTTGTACCGAATAGGCTCTGAATCTACTAGACCGTTTTTAACAATTTTATCACCAATGAAAAGCTAAATTATCAAGAAGTAACATAGGCTATAATTTATTTAAAAAAAATTAGAGATCCTTAAGAAAATTGCAATAATGTAACCCAAAGTAGCAAAATTTTGCCTATAAAATTCATTATTTGGCGTGCGCTGAGAAAACTATTGATGATACACAAAAATGATGTACTACATGATTAAAGTACTCATTATTACTAGGTTATTGAAAACGGCCGTTAGTGAGTTACGTAGAATAGATAGGTGAGTAGTGTGAAATATTTCCTACTAGGGATCCTAAAAGACCATCCACACTCCCCATACAAGCCCTTAAAGCATAGTTGCAAGTAAAACTTACTAACTAGGCTTAAATGTTCAAAGCTTTTTCAAACTCACAAAGTTCAATTAGCTTATACTGAAATTTGATTGCGAAGTTTCGGTGGAACTTTTAAGGGGCTTAAGTCCCCGATGGAAGTTTTATTCAATGGAGTTCGCCAAATATTATTTAAAAAAAATTATAGTCGGTAAAAGATATGAAAAAGGTTTTTATTTTCGTCGTGATAGTGAAAGATTTGAAAAGAATCCTTAAAAAGATCACAGAAACTCTAAATCAAAGAGACCTAAAGGGGTTTTCATGGTATCCTTTTTGAAATATGCTGTTAAGGCTTCAGTGTAATCAAAGAAGAAGCTTTTTGACTACTTCTCTAGGAATAAGGACTTGATTAAGTATGTACTTAGTGAAAAGACGAAGACCAAGAGGTCGGTATAGGTAACATAAATGACAAGGTAGCCTTAGTCTGCGATCTTACTTGATGATAAGTGATGATGCAGTCTGAGATGACTATGGGCCAAATAGTATTAAACTATTTTAGTATGTCCATAAATGGAAAAATAAATTAGCACGGGAATTCATACCTAATATTGATTGTGATTTTTTTGAACTGTCTGCAGTTATAAAAATAAAATAAAATAAATAGAATCATCCCTATAATTTCACGACAGGGTGAACGTTCGGACTGAGGGACAGACGGGCGTTCACAATAGGTAGGTACCATCAGTCGTGCCCTAAAAAGTACAAAAACGTGTTACATTATTTATTTATTGTCAGTGGTTAGTTCTCACTTTGGATTGTTAATTTTATATGAGTGCTTTTACCAAGAAAAACTTTTCTTGTTATTTTTGTGTGGCAAAAGAAAAATAACTGTAGATGATAGGTAGTGAACTTTTACTCGTATTTCGATAAATAATGTACATTGTACAACCTAGGGAGTCCTATATTTAAAAAAGAGTATTAAGCCAAGCAGAACTTAACTATTATTCTCCTCTTCCCGAAGCTGCTGTTAGGAGTAGGTACATTATAGACATTAAATAGGGGTGAAAATGAACGGGTTCCACCGGCGGGAATGGGACTACTTTCTGTCTGCCCATCTTAACAAGTATTGAATTGTAAGGCCCCAATTTGACAGTGCATCGTTCATCGTTGCGAAAATTTTTGCAAAAATGAACCGTCTTAATTCGCACTAAGGGTGAATTTTCTACGGTAAATTTTTCGAGATTTATCTATTAGATCTTTTGCTACATTTTGTAACATTTTTGTTTTGAAAAGAGTAACTGCTGAGTTTCTTGCCAGCACTTCTCAGCAGAATCAGCTTTCCGAACCGGTGGTAGATTCCTGACTAGTCATAAGAGTCACAAGTTGGCCTACATGAAAAAATGATTTTGAATTTGTGTTTGAATATAGGGTGGGGACAATAGTGCAACGGTGGGATCGAACCGTCGGTCGACCTTTCAATTTTCAGTCCGCGCATTTATCCGTTTGGCGGAAAAAAGCGGAAAGACTCGGGTTCGGATCGGATGCAGCTCGGAAAGAGCCTATTGAAAAACGAAAATTAAGTTGTCACTTGTGATTTGTGAGTAACATGCAAAAATACCTTTTCATCAAAATCAGCTAAGCGCTTGAGGTGTACATTACAAACAGGCATAGAGCCAGAAAAAAACCTCTTTTTCAGTATAATGGAATGGACTAGGTTTAACAAAAAAAATTGTTTGTCTGTAAATTCGGTTTACGGACGATAGTTTTACGCGATAACGTCATAAAGAAACATTGACGATGACTGGCGGGCGGCGGCGGCGGGCGCTCAAGCCAACGCTTGAGCCGATCGTGCCTCTCTATCGCTTGTTCCGCGCTCTCGCTTACACGCTCAGGCTCAGGCGGAACGTGACACTTTTTCGTGCGTGCAGCCGGTGTTCATCGATTTAAAAGACGTTATCACGTCAAAAAATAATAGCCCCGTTTCCTGTACATTCCAAAAGGCAATTATACTTTAGATAAGTAACATAAAAACCCCATAATCGCATCAAAGTGTTTAGAAAGTCCCATAGTGATGTATTTAATATTCTGGTTATTCCTTTAAATTGTCTCATTTCTAGAGATACAAACGCCAACTACCTATTGTCTCTCAGGGAATTACAACTGGCTATGCATAGCCTATTACCCATCTATAATCTAATTTCTACTCTAAGTATATACAAATAGAGTTCAATTTCAAGTGTAGCGTAATTTTGTTACTAGATTTTTCTACGTAAAGAAAACTAGACTTTACATTGAGGTGATAGTGTTGATTATCTGTTGGTTTGGGGTTCAGTAAAGTCGTTTCAGCTGGGTATAGGTTTTCGACATTGGATAAAGGGTCTATCATTAATCGCACGATAATATCGGTTTGGTAATCATGGATTGCTAAACGATAGACTAACGTGTTTGGTGTCGACGGCCCTTTGGCCGATAAGGGTTTTTGCAAAACTGCCTTAGAACATTATGGTGAAGAGGTTTAACTTTAGACGATCTTCACGACTGTTCACGTTCCTAAGTAGTATTAATTGTAACTAGCAAATGGCTTAGCTTTGTGAGGGCTCGCGTAGTTTTTCTAACGGGTAATAAGTTCTGTTGCAGCGATGTTAACTCTTTGGTTTTCTAACAGATGGCGTTAGTAGTGCAATAATATTCTATCCAATGAATACAAAATTGTTAATGTTCATTTTTTTAATGGTTATAATTTTTTTTAACAGATAACACATCTGGATATGAAGTTAAATTACTTGTTTTAAAGCATTATGTTAAAGCACAAATCTATAGGCGTGATAGTTTTTCAGTAAAGTGTACCACAAAAATGCTCAGGTTGTGGGATAGTGTTGGGGCTCGCTTAGCTTGTTGCCCTTATTATTACTTTTTTAGTTAGCATTATAAATTATATCTTTGTAGGTATGAAGCGGATTATAATTATAATATCGATTGAACTTCACTTCGAAGTTCGTTTGATCACTATTTAAAAGTCGAACTGCTACCTACTCAATATCTACTCATATTTTGAGCAGGTATAATATGAGAGACATGCTTGAAGTATATATCTGTAAACAACGAAATCAGAAATGAGAAGATCCTTAGGGGAAATAGATTACATAGCTCATTGAGTCAGGAATTATCTTAAATATCCTAAACCATCACCAGCCCAATACTGAGCACGGGTCTTCTCTTAGAATGAGAAGAGTTCAGGACAAGTCTAGATTGGCAGACTTCACACACCTTTGAGAATAGTATGGAAAACGTCAGGTTCGTTCCGATGTTTTCCTTCACTTATAAAACTTGTCCTTGCCAACTCGACTTGCCCGTTCGAATTCTATTCCTGGACCCCTCTGAAAAGGAGGCTGAAGGTTTAATTTCTAGGTTATCACCTATTCGCGAAACTGAAGGCTTTGAAGTGTGTATGGGCGGGCACATAGCTACAAGGAAAGAAAGACGTTTGGCCCCCAACGTGCTTGAATATCGACCCCGTTCCGGGAAAGAGAGCGTTGGAAGATTGCCACTAGGTGCACAGACGAGTCGCTGTACACAAGAGAGCGTTGGAAGATTCCCACTAGGTGCACAGACGAGTCGCTGTACACAGGAGAGCGTTGGAAGATTCCCACTAGGTGCACAGACGAGTCGCTGTACTAAAGTGGGCGTTGGAAGTTTCCCACTAGGTGAAATTATTAGTGCACAGACGAATCGCTGTACTAAAGAGAGCAATGGAAGATTCCCACTCGGTGCACAGACGATTCGCTTTACTAAAGAGAGCGTTGGAAGATTCCCACTAGGTGTAATTATTAGTGCACAGACGAATCGCTGTACTAAAGAGAGCAATGGAAGATTCCCACTCGGTGCACAGACGATTCGCTTTACTAAAGAGAGCGTTGGAAGATTCCCACTAGTTGTAATTATTAGTGCACAGACGATTCGCTGTACTAAAGAGAGCAATGGAAGATTCCCACTCGGTGCAAAGACGATTCGCTTTACTAACGAGAGCGTTGGAAGATTCCCACTAGGTGTAATTATTAGTGCACAGACGAATCGCTTTACTAAAGAGAGCGTTGGAAGATTCCCACTAGGTGCACAGACGATTCGCTTTACTAAAGAGAGCGTTGGAAGATTCCCACTAGGTGTAATTGTTAGTGCATAGACGAATCGCTTTAATAAAGAGAGCGTTGGAAGATTCCCACTAGGTGCACAGACGAGTCGCTGTACTAAAGCCGTAGGTACAAGATCGAGTTAAAGCATAAATTATCAACATAATAATATATCACTTATCCGTAATGACTGTGCTTGTTTCCATAATCATCCGTCTAGACATTAAGCGATGTCATATTCAGCCAATTTCACGGGTTCAAACACAGTTCGATGAACTGACGGTGGTCAATTGCTTTACGTACCATATAAAATATGTTTTTTTAAAATCAAAATCATTATAATCTTGTCATAAATAATAGAGCAGGTGATTTTCAGGTTGGCTAACGATAAAATTGATAGCAATTTTACGAGTACGTAGGTACGATTTATGAGTAGTTTCTATATTACTAACTTTTGCCTACAACTTTGTCCGTAAAAACTCACGTAAAGTAGTTTCTGCTGAGAAGAGTAACTTAGCATTACAATATTTTAAAACTAATTATACCTACAGGACGGTTGAAAAAATAATATCAGTTTTATGCAAAAATGATGCAAAAGATTGTGCAGAAAAAATTTGATGTACCTACCTACGTCATCCACAGATGAAAGAAAAACATGGACGTAAAAAGTCAGTAACAGTATCTACTCGTATTAGTGTCATGTATTCTAAACTAATATTATAATTGCGAAAATGTGTCTATCTGTTACATTTTCCAACCGATGTCAACCAACGCGGAGATACAATCTTCTCTTCTTCATTATCAACCTATAGAAGTCCACTGCTGGACAAAGGTCTCCTGCATGGACTTCCACAGGCATCGGTCTTGCGCCACTTGGATCCAGCGGCTCCCTGCGACTCGTTTGATGTCGTCGGTCCACCTAGTGGGGGTCTATGTGCCCCGCCCATTTCCACTTCAGTTTCTTGACACGTTGAGCTATGTCGGCGACTTTGGTTCTCCTACGGATCTCCTCATTTCTGATTTGATCTCGCAGGGATATTCCGGGCATAGCTCTCTCCATCGCTCGCTGAGTGATCCTGAGCCTTCTTATGAGGCCCATAGCTGTTAGCGACTATGTTTCGGATCCGCATTGGAGGTACAATAGAGAAAGAAAAAAGATAATTTATTCCCATTAAATCAAACAGGAAATTTTAAAAAACTTAAGTTAAAAGTAGTACTTAATAATACAGTATAACTACGTTAGTTATATAATACAAAAAGCGATGCATGAGATGTTAATTATTTATGTACAGAATGCACAGTTTCGTTCTAGTTCTCCTTGGTTGAAACGACATTCCGAAATCAGTAGGTAGATTAATTTTGACGTTTCAAAAGTAGTACCTAAAAAAAGTAAATTTCAAAAGTAAAAAATAAAGATCAATTAAAAAACTATATTCTGGTCTATTTTATTAGCGTTTGAATAATTAAATCAATGTTATTTACTTCGGCTTCCCTGAAATTTTTTTATGTGAATTCTGACGCACGGGTATCCATCTATCCGTTTTGTGTGTCTGTGACTTCGTTACGCATAATAAACCGTTGACCTAACTGTACGTAATAACATTTTAATATTTTCGTGATGGAAATCTGGTATTCGAGGAATTTTGAGACTAGCGAGCTAATAATATTTTAATTAGAAAATTTGAAAGTAATCCAGGAGGCAACAGGTAAAAATTTTAACAATAGAACTAAAAATAATTCTGAAAATTGAGCATGGTGAGTCGTAGCGTCTATTTGACAATCAAAAGTTTTGAAACTTGTTGTATTATCAATCCGTTAAAACCCAAAGTTTAGTGTTTGATGCACCACTAGGTCAATAAAGGTATTTACATAACAAATAGACATGGGATTCTCTTTATATAATAATCCCATTTTGCAAGCATTTTATATTTAGCCTAACCAGTTTATTTATTTACTTGTTTGTTTGGGTCAAATCTTGCAATATGAATTAGACCCACTTCCCGGTTTCTGATGGAGACGGAAGATGGCTATCGGAACTTTGTAATAAAACGACGTAACCCCGTCGAGTTTGGGCTCGTTTGATTCGTTATAACAAGTTCTCTGATCCTAGATGATATCCAGAGTCTAATGATGTAGCTACTAAAAGCTTGCATTTAAAAATACAATTTCTAATTTACACTTGTTAGTTGGAGACTCGAATAAGATGAATTCCAAACATCGATGCTCGATGTAATTTGCGCGAGCTTTAAGGCGCTGTGTGCAGTCACGATCTTCATTCATGAGCCGAATGACAAGCCGAATGAAGATCGTCTTATTTAAAATCTATGGGTCATAGTATTATGAAAAAAATAGTAGTTATAATTGATCGTATTTCTGGCCTGATGGCTGTTTCCTAAAAACGATGACGCAAACTTTTCTCGATAAAAAAAAATTGCAAAGTTGACTCTGCAAATACATAAAATCCCATCGTTCTCTGTTATGCATACATTTATTTTGGTAATATTAAGTACAATTGTATTTCATATCTTACTACAACAAATGGCTGTTTTAGATTTTATTTATAGCGACTGTTAAATTATAATGGAAAATATTAAAATTATAACAATCGCAATAAATAAAATCTAAAACAGCCATTTGTTGTAGTAAGATATGAAATACAATTGTACTTAATATTACCAAAATAAATGTATGCATAACAGAGAACGATGGGATTTTATGTATTTGCAGAGTCAACTTTGCAATTTTTTTTTATCGAGAAAAGTTTACGTCATCGTTTTTAGGAAACAGCCATCAGGCCAGAAATACGATCAATTATAACTACTTTTTTTTTCATAATACTATGACCCATAGATTTTAAATAAGACGATCTTCATTCGGCTTGTGATTCGGCTCACGAATGAAGATCGCGACTGAACACAGCGCCTTAAGGTATGTTTCCACTGAAGCGGTATCACGTTTGGATCACGTGATCTCTCAAAGCTTCGGTTGGTGGCGTCCAGTGCCCTGTCTAGGTGACGGAGGGATATCTGGGCGTAGAATAGAACGACTGTATTCCACTATTAACTTTATTACGTGAAGTTATTAGAACAAGTTTTAACTAGCTTTGTTACACGTGACCACTGTCAATTCATCAACGCGACCGTCCAGTTCGTAATCAAGATATTGTCACTTGTCGGCCCTCCCCTCCGCGGCCGTATAACGCGCGAACCGGTTAGTCCGCGCGACCAACTTCAAATTGCCGCCTAATGTTGATAGCGACTGTGTCGCTAACATCGGTTAACTAGAAACTCACCTTAACCCTAGTAGCAATTTACATTGGAGTTTTGTAGCCAACGGTAGCCAACGGTTGGGAGATGGTAGTGGTGATGCCGAGTTAGTCCCTTCGTTAGGCCAACCACATCCTGCTTTTTTACGGTTGGCTCCACGATTTTTAGGGATGACAAATCTTACTGTTGGACAAAGGCCCAACTAACAGTCAACGCAAATTGCTGCTAGGGAAAACACTCATTTCCCCACAGCAAACGGTAAGCCAAACACGGCGTATGACAAACAGCCAATAATGAATCTCAGCCAACAAATTAATGGCTGTATAAGCAAATGCAACGATTGCCGTGACGTCGGCCGTCCACCGCAATTATGAGATAGCATCGAACAATTGCTGTACTGAGACAGATCAACATGTAGCACAAATAGATTTTATATCTTGACGTGTGGCCTGAGCTATAAGCGCAAGCGGTATTTACAGGAGATGTCGATTGTGAGTTTCTTATCCCCAATGAATAAAAAATAGAATAGAATAGAACAGAACAGAACAGAATAGATGAGAATAGAGTAACTCTTACTAAACAAAACAACATAAAAAAACATATTTTGATGTATTGTAGACCCACTTCCAGACTGCCACAGCTTTTTTTTTTTATTCGATGACAAGATAGTCCTTGACTGCGATCTCACCTGATGGTAAGTAACGATGCAGTCTAAGATGGTAGCGGACTAACTTGGAAGGCGTACGGCAGTGAAAATTCAACCCATACCCCTAATCGGTTTCTACACGCCATCGTGCCGGAACGCTAAATCGCTTGGCGGGACGTCTTTGACGGTAGGGTGGTAAATAGCCACGGCCAACGAAAGCCTCCCATCAGACCAGACCAGAGACAATTCAGAAATTATAAATTCCCAAATTGACCCCGCCGTGAATCGAAACCGAGACCTCCCAGTTATAAGACCACAGCGCTCACCACTGCGCCAGGGAGGTCAAGGAGCTTGCAAACAAGAAACTTGTTACTTTGCCCTTTATAACTCATCTCCAACAGCAAAAAGTAAGTTATATATAAAATGCATAGACTTATTATATTTACTACCTACCGTAAGATAAAATAGTCTCAAAAAGTCAATTTAGAAAAAAAAAATAGAGTTACGACTGAGGTCTGATACTTTAGCCGACGATTAACATCGATTAATCGCTATTCGCTTACCAGTTGCGTTGATCGCAAGCTCGCAATAAATATTTATTGCCCTAGTCAGATGGAGGGATTGAGGGCGCCTCTGGATTCGCTCGATGTTATCTATCAAAGCCCTATTTTCGTGACACTAATAGAATTTTTAAAAGCCTACCTATCTCGACATTTCTGCCTAATGGGTTTTCTATCTGGCTCGATTTATGACGTTCTCGAATATTCTAGCTCAATTTATTCGAATCGCGGTTCTAGCGAGGAAAGTGCTTGCATCGCCATCTTGCGGATTAACGTCAGTTCCTTTAGTGTGAAGTGCTGTTCTCGTAATATTCTGCTATGAAAAATGAAATTGAATTGAAAATTTTTGTATTCTCTGTTTAAGAGTATGTTATATTTTATCAGTAGTCAGCATCTGCTTAAAAATTGATATTCGCATAGACACATCTGTTCGATCAATAGAAACAAAATTATCTAAACGTTCCCTAACAATAATGTATCTAATTTAATCTAATAATCTATCGGTCAAAATTCAAAATTATTTATTTCACGTAGTCCAACCTGTGGCTCTTATGACACGTCATGACTCTACCATCGGTTGGGAAAGCAGATTCTGCTGAGAAGAGCCGGCAAGAAACTCAGCAGTTTCTCTTTTCAAAATAATCATTTTACAATATTATTATGCAGCTATTACATTGTAATAAGTTTTTAAACTATCTTGTGGGCAGCCGGATACCAAGCCGATTTAACTCATGCAACTTTGTTATGATAGAATAGAATATAATATTTCCACAAAAAAGCGTACCTCGTTGGCATAATTATGGAGAGAAAATAATGTATGTTTAAAGTTTAGTTTTTATGCAGTACATAATGATTATTATTATACTTTTAATAAGTTAAAGTCAAAAAGAAAAAAATAACTATTTAATAAGAAACTTTCCAGCATATTGTCCTCTCTCCACCAAACAAGCGTAAAGTTTGTGCTAGTGAAACGTCCACCTTTTAGTTTTCAGTCCTTTAACAGGCTCATAAATTGTATTAATTTCTATGATTTATTCACGGTTGTAAGTTATTGACATGGAATGATGACAGTGAGCTGTAGAAAAGCAGCTAGCGTAACGGTCAGCAAGCTGAAGATCAGCAATATCGGCATTACTGCTGCGTATAGCTGACACTGCATCTATTTGCTGTATCGATTCTACAATCTCTATTGCCATACGCAAGGGATCTTGCAGATAAACTTCATTCTCTCATTCCTCATATTTTTCCGCATGTGATATAGTTAAGGAGCAGTGAAAGCCTAGTGGTTAGGACTGTGGTCTCCTATTTGGATGGTCGCAGGTTCGATCACGGGTAGGTACACACCTCTGACTTTTCGGAGTCAAGTGCGTTTAAGCAATTAAATATCACTTGCTTCAACGGTGCAGTGAAAACATCGTGAGGAAACCTGCACATCTGAGAGTTCTTCATAATGTTCTCGAAGGGTGTGAAGTCCGCCGATTCGCATTGGGCCAGCGTGGTGGACTATGGCCTATAACTTTTCTCTGAATGGAGACCTGCGCTCAGTAGTGAGCCGTTGATGGGTTGCTAATGATGATGATGATGATGATGATATAGTTAAAATAATATGTAGCGGTGATGGCTTAGCGGTTAAGTGGTTAAGTCTTTTTTCAGGGATCTGGATTTCGATCCCAGTCACGCATCTCTGACTTTCGGAGCTGTGTGTAATAATATGTTCTAAGCAATTAAATATCATTTGCTTTAACGGTGAAGGACGAAAATTCCAGAGAGAGTTCTCCAAAGTACAAAGTGTTTTCAAAAGTGTGTGAGGTCTGCCAATCTGCAATTTGCTAACGTGGTGGTATGATGACACGTTTTATCCTGAAACCTAAGAGTTTACACGGGCATCATCTAGTTAAGGCATGTGTCAAAGAGCCACAGGTTGGCCTACATGAGATAAATAATTTTGAATTTGAATTTAAGAAAGTGTGTATCTGTTACCTTTTGACAGCTTAACTGCTAAACCGGTTTTCAAGAAACTTGCATATAGACAACAGGGCATTCTAGACAATATGTCTAGAATGCCCTGTTGTCTATATGCAAGTTTCTTACACAGGGCATTCTAGACAATATGTCTAGAATGCCCTGTTGTGAAAAATGAAATGAATGAAAGAGTTTCCACAGGGTTTAAAAAAAATTAAGCCCAAGTTTCGGGCAACTAAGTAACTAAGGGTGAGATCTGAGGGAGAAGGGATAGATGGCACTCTCACTCAGCTCAGACTCAAGACTGAGTTAAAACGAGATAGATTTATTTTAGAACATATTTGTGTCTCAATTTAACTCTATCTTGCGTTTACAGCAGAGCCAGAGTACGATCTATAGATCTCAGCCTAAGTAAAGTAAGGAGTGAATAGAATAATAATGGAGCTTGGATAAAACGCAAATAATAGCAAAAAAACTCGCACTTGTAATCCATGTTCAAATATACAGTGATCCTAGCCCAGACGACACACACGGCGTAAGTAAAACAAACGTCGTTATCGTACGTTCGTCGTCGCCGAGTCTGCGAGCTCGCCTGCTGTCACCTTGACAATCGCGATACTGCTATCTGCCGCGTTATCTTCACACTTGTGCGTGCTACAAGACGTAGGAGCAAGCGATTTTATGACATACAAGTGTAAATTAAAAAAAATATTTTTAAATACAAGCTTTTAGTAGCTACATCATTAGACTCTAGATATCATCTAGGATCAGAGTTCTTGTCATGACGAATCAAACGAGCCCAAACTCGATGGGGTTACATCGTTTTATTACAGAGTTCCGATAGCCATCATCCGTCTCCATCATCAGATCAGCTCCATGTCACAATAATATTGCATTGTCATCCGATTTACACATACATGCAAAATTTCAGCTTGATCGGAAACCGGAAAGTGGTTCTAATTCATCTTACAAGATTTGACCCAAACAAACAAATAAATAAACTGGTCAAGCTAAATAAAAGCTTGTAAATAAAACAAGACAGGAAAGATTTTTTGTTTGTTTGTTTTTTGTTTGTTTGTTTGTACCGACTAGGCTCTGTAACTACTGGACCGATTTGAACCATTTTTTCACCAATAGAAAGCTAAGTTATCACGAAGTAACATAGGCTATAATTTATTTTCAAAAAAATTTGAGATCCCTAAGAAAATTGCAATAATGTAACCCAAAGTAGGAAAATTTTGTCTATAAAATGCATTATTGGCGTGTGCTGAGAAAACTATTGATGATACATAAAAATAATGTACGACATGATTAAAGTACTCATTATTCTCTACAAAAAAGTCCCCGAGGGACTATATCTAGCTATCATAATTAAGTCACAATAGTAGCTTTTGTGTTCTAAAATTTAATTAGATCGCTTTTACTATCGTGGTATTAATTCTTCCTTATTATTAATACGTCATACTAATATTATAAATGCGAAAGTGTGTTTGTTTGTTTGTCTTCAATCACGCCGCAACAGAGCTGCGGATCGACGTGATTTTTTGCGTGACATAGAATTTTATCCCGGAAAATCAAAGAGTTCCCGAAGGATTTTAAAAACTACATCCACGCGGACGAAGTCGCGGGCATCAGCTAGTTTTTTATAAAAGTGAAACTTTTTATTTTAGACATTAGCTCATGACTGATTCTACCTTACGCAGGTATCGTCCAATGACCTTCCTTATGAAGGACGCAGGTTAAATTTATTTTTGATATGATTGTATTTTACTATTCTTGTTTTTCACCTGTTAATAGATTACATTACTTGTTGAGCCCTGTACGATAACGTGTTGCTGTTTTAATAAATATTGATATATTATAAATTATTATTATAATTTATACTCTAGAAACTGTCTAGTTACTACTGTATTTATTATCTTTATATTGCGATGCGATTTAAACCTACCATGCATGTTGTGTTTACTTTAAAAGGATTTTGCAAACCCTGTGTGTGAATTTTTTTAACCGACTTAAAAAAAGGAGGTTCTCAATTCCGAGGAATTCCTCGGAATCTTTTTGTTTTTATAAATGTTCACCGATTACTCGAAGCCGCCTGAACCGATTTGAAAAATTCTTGATTGTTTCAAAGGCTATATTTCTCAGGTAGTCCCATTGAAATTTTATCGAAATCGGTCAAGCAGTTTTTAAAATATCAACAATAAATTATATAAACCCGTCGTCACCACCAACGCCACCGTCGGAAGCGGGGCTGCTGGTCTGCCAGTCTTGACATGTATTGAATATTGTACTTATATATTTTTGGAGTTGTTCTATAAATATTATATCATCGTATTGTTGGAAATATTCTATTCTAACAAGTTGCATGGGGTAAATCGGCATGGCATCCAGCTGCCCACAAGATATTATAAAAAGTTATTAAAATGTAAATACATATTACCTACAAAAAATATTGTAAAATGTGTAATTTTGAAAAGAGCAACTGCTGAGTTTCTTGCCGGTTCTTCTCAGCAGAATCCGCTTTCCGAACCGGTGGTAGAGTCATGACTTGTCATAAGCGCCACAGGTTGGCCTACATGAAATAAATGATTTTGAATTTTGAATTTTGAATTTTGAATTATACTTTGTATACACGGGCGTTAGAAGTCCTTTTTTTAAAAAAAATTTTTTTTAATTAAATTTTTTATTAAATTTTTATTTCAAAATCGGTTCCTCAGTTTAGGGTACGTTAATTTGGTGAAATAGTGCAACGGGTGGGGACCGAACTGGCGACCTTTCCGAGGTTTTATTTTAACCAATAGTGCAATGCAATCATTTTTAGACAATCCCAAGGCTGGCCTAAAGCTGACTGTATGTGATGGTCACTGATCTCTATAATTAAAACTTGTAACACTGGACTGGCTGTCCCTATACAAATGACAGCATAAATTAGGATCAATTTGAAGCGCCACATTTGACATACGAGTGTCTCTGGAACGAATACCGCCGTGTTTCTTGCTGGTTCTTCTCGGTAGGAAGGGCATTCCGAAAGGCGAAAGCAATTGTAAAAAAGTTTATTTGAATAAAAATATTTCTATTCTATTCTATTCTAATAATATTGTAAATGGCGCACCGACCTCAATTAATCTATGAAATCATACAATATTTACATGAAATCAAAATCATAGATTAACTGAAGAGGTTTTTTTGTTGATTTTGTATTTTTGTATCGTAATTCCTTTTTTTTAATTTATTTTATGTTTTATGTTATAATCATGAGTAAATACTTATTTAATAATACTATTAAAGACTTCCTTATCCAGCTAGCGTTCCTTGTGGCTTGCCATAGTAGAGTAAAAATTTGCTGCATAAGACTCGTCTCAGCTGTAACTTAAGGCATTCGTTGCCTTCTTCCTTTTCTTCTTCTTTTTCAACCGATAGACGCCCACTAATGAACTAAGGTCGCTTGCATGAACTTTCACAGGACTCGGTCTTGTGCCGCCTGTATCCAGTTGCCTGAAGACACACAAAACAAAGTGAATAACGCGTCTTTACGACACTCATTAAGGTGCAATAAAGATCGGATATCCGGTATTTTAATCAGAATTCAAATTGCGAAATCACCAAAACACGTACGTGTGCCCCTAGATGAATGATTTCGAACGAGGCGTTAAATTTCCCATAAGGCTACACTAAGACGGACCACACCATGACACCACAACTATAACAGCCGGCTCAGAGAAGTTACTCAGTGGGCGACATGTGTTGGGTTTGTATTGTATTGTTTTCGCTCGCTTTTTACGTTTAAAGTTTTTTTTAGTTTTTGGATAATTCTATTAAGTCAATTTTTTATAGGTTAAAAAAATACTTGTCTTATTCTAAGGTAGGTATAAATTTTGCACGGTCTATAGATGTTTATTCATATGGTCTCTGGATGTTTATTCATATGATGTAGCAGCAAAATTGCCTCCAGGCCGTGGGTGATGTCACGCTTCTTATTTTACACCTGAAATTGTGATTTGTGTGCGTTAATCTGAATATTGACGGTTTAAATCTCACCCATTCCACTAATTATCATGCCCACACCTAAAAGACGCTTTACCCTTAGTTTAGAAGCGGAAAGAGAATATTTGAATATTGTTCTTTGTTTGGCAAATGTTAATTAATACTAGGAGAGGTGCAGTGGTCGCAATACGTTGCGTTTCGTTTGTGATGCTATGTCATGCGTCTTGGCCAACGTTGACCAACGTTATACGCAAGGTATCTGTAAATTGTTAAGTACGTGTGAATCAAGCGCATTTTCAAACAACCTTACCACGGTGACATTAAGTTGTGATTGTAGCCCGTCTGAAAGGATCCTAACATCACGAGAATCGGTATCGTAAAGTAAAATTACCTACTCGAGTGCCATTGAGATACCCCCTGGCCCTAAGGGACGGCTTTTGAGCCCATTTCATTAGAATTTATTTTATGTTATTATGCGGAATTAAAAATACCGGTCCGGCGTCGTAAAATTCCTTATTAGCCTGTAAATGGGCCCATATTGTTCTCGAATTGAGATATTACTTTGACGTGAGAGAAAATTCCAGGAAAATAGACTAATTTTGTTTAAGGGGGACAGTTTTTTACTAATAAACAACTTAATATTGTTACGTGGGTAGAAAAAAAAAAAGTGTGTGTGTCAGCTCCGAAGCACGACTGGAGTTTACTACTTAAAACGTCGTAATGCATTCGCGGCGCCCGCGCCGCTCCGACCCGATCGGTACGCGCTCGGCTTCCCGAAGCGAAAGCGCTTTCGCATTCGACAACTCAAGCGAAAACCAACCTTATTTACTCAACGTTAGGGTAGAAATTTGCATCGTTGTGAAAAACGTAACGAGGTCATTCAAAACAGATTTCACTGCTCAAATTTTTCTCATACCGGGCGCCTAAAATCGATTCTTAAGGAGTAAACTCCAATAAACTCCAAAAAATAGCAGCTGCTAATTAAAAACTTTTTATTTGCCACCTTCCTAACATTTTATAAGCTTTCAAAAACAAAGAAAAATAACTTTTAGTGCGTAGGTACAAATTGTAAAACATCACCACGTTTTTCATGCCCGTTTTCACCAATCCTTACTAATATTATAAATGCGAAAGTGTGTTTGTTTGTTGCTTTGTTGGTTTGTTGGTTTGTCCTTCAATCACGCCGCAACAGGGCTACGGATTGACGTAATTTTTTGCATGGCTACTTTTTATCCCGGAAAATCAAAGAGTTCCCGAGGGACTTTAAACACTCTAAATCCACGTGGACGAAGTCGCGGGCATCATCTAGTCATACCTAAATCATCCCCTAAGTAAGGGTCTCTTTACGTAAGTAGCCCCTACAATTACAATCCACTACCCAATGCCATTTTCACTTTTAGGTATTCCATAAATGTTAGTGAAAATTAAATTGACAGAAAGCGTCACCAAACTTACTTGCGCCCGCTTGCAGAGACGCCACGTTAGGCTTAACCCAGGAATAAATTTGTAATTTTGACAGAAGCTTTATACGAAATCTGTCAAAGTAGAAGCTAACTTTGGGTTAAAATGATAACCCGGCATTTCTGCAAGCGGGCCTTAGCTTAGGTAGCCCATAAGTTAGGGAATGTTGGTGAAAACGGGCTTCCAAATTCAAAATTATATATTTTATGACAAGGCAAAACCAGGCAAGTCTCTGTGTGTGGCCAATTAATGTGAATTGGCAGACTTCACACATCTTTGAGAACATTATGGAGAACTCTCAGGCGTGCAGGTTTCCTCGCGATGTTTTTCTTCACCGTAGAAGCTTCTGATATTTGATTGCTTAATCCTTACTAATATTATAAATGCGAAAGTATGTTTGTTTATTGGTTTGTTGGTTTGTCCTTCAGTCACGCCGCAACAGGGCTACGGATCGACGTGATTTTTGCATGGGTATAGTTGACGACCTGGAGAGTGACATACCTAGACTACTTTTTGTCTCGGAATATCAAAGAGTTCCCGAGGGATTTTAAAAACTAAATCCACACGGACGAAATCGGGGGTATCAGCTAGTATAATAATATAAAAAGTTCTACTCATTTTGAATTAACGGTTGTTTTTGACGAGTTAACGGTTGTCTATGTAGGTACCTGTGTTCCCACTGTGTGAAAGAAAAAAAAACGTACAAAAGAATGTACAATACGTCTGTTTGTCAGTGTTACACACTGTGTGATTTTTTGCATGGGTATAGTTGAGGACCTAGAGAGTGATATAGGCTATTTTTTCTCCCGGAAAATCAAAGAGTACCCGGGGGGGTTTTAAAAACTAAATCCACGCGGACGAAGTCGCGGGCATCACCTAGTCGCATATAACTCCGAAAATATTAATATTATAATGATTCTTTTCTCACAATAAACTCGCAATATTTCTTCGTTCAAGCATGAGGAAAGGAGGAAACGTCAGTTATCGCCCCAGTGGGCAACTGAGCAGGCGAGAAGCGCGCAGCAACAAGGGGCAGCAAGGGGTAAAAGCTTAATAACCCTCCTCCAATAATTCCTTATTTTAGCGCCGTCATAACTTAAGCTACGGAAAAGGCAGGCCAAAGTCTGCATTTCGTGAAACAATAATAAAAATAATAAATCCCCCTCAAAGCCGCCTGACAGCCGCGAAACTATTCGACGACTGTCGTGTGGCCATGGTTATGTGTGGTTACGGATAGTACCGAATCCTTACTGATATTATAAACTAGCTGATGCCTGCAACTTCATTCGTGTTGATTTAGTTTTTAAAATCTTTTATTTTCTTAGATTTTTGGGGAATTCCGATTTTCCGGGACAAAGAGTAGCCTATGATATAAGGTATTTAAACATTGTCATTTTTTGCATGTGGGTAAAGTTGAGGTCTGCACACCTGAGAGTTCTTCATAATGTTCTTGAAGGTGTGTGAAGTCCGCCAATTCGCATTGGGCCAGCGTGGTGGACTATGGCCTATAACCCTTCTCTGAGAGGAGACCTGCGCTCAGTAGTAAGCCGTTTATGGGTTGCTTATGATGAAAGTTGAGGTCTGAGCTGGTCTTCAACTATACGCAAGCAAAAAATTATGCCGATTTAAAGATCTGTTCCAGCGTGAATAAAGAATAAACCGACAAACAGACACAATATTTTCATATTTATAATATAAGTAGGGCTGCGAAAGTGTGTTTGTTTGTTGGTTTTTTTCTTCAATCATGCAGCAACGGAGAAACGGATCGACGTGATTTTTTACTAATATAGTTGTATACTTTTATAGAGACATAGGCTACATCTTATCTCGAAAAAACAGAGGGTTCTCATCGGACTATGAGAGCGAGGGATTAGAGAGTACACCTAAATCCATTAGTGCAAGAATCATCAAAATCAAAACCGCGTTTATTATCTAGAACATTACAAAGAAACTATCGAATACATAAAATACTGATAAACTTAAGGCCTGTTTCGCCACCTTCTAGTAAATTTTAACCGACTAATAAAGTTGACGTTTTGACCGTTTTTGTATGGGCAATCTGTCAGTTTAAGTTTACTTGAAGGTTGTCAAATAGGCTCTTAATTATAATAATCGGAGCAGTTGTGGTCATCAGTATGTTTCAGTTTGTTCCTTATCGTTGCAGAGTCGGGTATAAAGGTTGTTTTTATTTCCTAGACGTAATTATTCTTACAGTTTTTGCAATTCACGAAGGCGAGTGAGCTTTACTCGTGGTTACTTCGTGTACATGCACATTGCATATTAAGTGTGCGTGCCTGTCAAAGCCTAGGTGGGAGCGGGCAGGCGCGAGCATTGCGCTCGCTCACACTTATACAGATACGACACACACACAACCATAAGTCAGTCGCCCTCGTGAATTGCAAGAACTATATCATTAAATTGCTAGTGTTGCCACCCTAACGAAATCCCGTCACCGCCAGCGACTCGGTGTGAATTCAAACGAAAATGCGAGAAAATTTTGTTTTACATGCGAAAATGGAAAATTTCTTTACGCGATTCTTATAGAAGCCGAGTGGAGCCTGTAGGCAATGAAAGCGAACAGATTTTTGTTGGTAGCAGAACGGACAAAAGATGAAAATGCAAAAAGAGCCATTTGGATTCTTATCATACTACGGAGGTATCAAAATGTGTAATTAATTAGCATATTGCGCAATGTCTAACTACAGATACAAAGTTTAAAGTCAATCTCAAAGAGGGCAGGCTGATCAAAACTATAAGCTAACGTAACTGAAACCTTTTTGTTGTAATCCTGCTAATATTATGAATGTGAAAGTTTGCGAGGATGAATGTTTATTGCTCTGGAATTGCACAACGAATGAACCGATTTGGCTGAAATTTGAATTGGAGATAGCTCATACCCAGGATTAACACATAGGCTACTTTTATCTCGGAAAATTACAGAGTTCCCGCGGTAATTAAAAAACCTAAACCCACGCGGACGATGTCACGGGCATCATCTAGTTATAAGTAAAAAAAAATCCAAAAATTATTTTAAGTTTCCGATAAAAACTAAAAAATTACATGTTGGAGTACTTAGTATAAAATTTCTATCAAGAATATTGTTTCTAATTTCTTGTCTAACTCACACCGAATTTAAGGACCCAAAAAAATTTCTAATTAAAATTTTCGGTAAGCTATACCAGAAAAAGTATCGTGTGATCTACCGTTCCAAATAATTGTTATGTAATTGACTTAAAAAAATGTATTTATCTGGTCACGTTTTTGCTGTCACACTTCACTTCATTGACATAGAAAATCAGGCCTAAGCCGCCCAATTTTTCCGCTTTCTTTATGAATATATTGCCAAAAGCCGCTCTACAGTTCAAAAGAATTTCTTCGACTGAAATCGTTTCGCTATGCTTGACAACTTGGCAATCGAGCAGAATAGGTTCGACTCTTGAGCTGTCAAAACAGTTTAGCCTGCATTGTGTAGGAGAATAATATGAATGCGTGTTTTGTTAAGGGGCTATCATATAATGGAATACATTTTTAGCAAAAATGTGAAAAGATATTCAGGACGTTAGGAATGTGATGATCGGGTCAAATATTTTTTTGTTAATTTTATTATTATAAAATTATACTAAGACTAGAAACAATTTTTTATTTGATAACTTATTCAAGAATTTAATTAATAAAAAGTGAAAAAAATTAGAGGGAAATTTGAAACGACAAAACGCGACGCTATTGGTTCGGTGGAATCGTGACGTCACCAAACATATAAACAAAGAATTTTTGTATGAAATTCTGAGCGTTTTCTTAGTTTTACGATTATTTTGTTGTGTTTTGTAGGGAATTATTCAAATATTTTGACATGTGAGACAATTCTTATTTAACAATGACAGTAAATATTAGTGTTTTTGCACCTAGGCACAATACAATACTTAAATCATGGTTTCCTATCCTCTTCCATGTTTCAATGAGTGAAATAAATTGATTAAACGGCTCGAAACGGAGAATAAACACTGCACGCTATACAAAATATTTGTTATTATGTTTGCAAAAGTTGTGCAAAATATAAGCTGTACTCAGTTTTAAGCTATTGCATAGCTTTTATCGCGGGCTTTGACTAGGACTAGTTTGAGCGCGGCGACCGAATCAAGAAATTCCGTAACAAAAATAAACCTAACACCGTCGTTCAGTAAGTGTTCAACATTTTAGAGGTTCACAAGTAGCTCTGTTTGGCGCAGTGGGCGAGCGGCCGCTTTCTTTACCGTATGGTGTATGATGTCGCAGATTCGAATCTCACTCGCGAAGTTGTGACAGTGCGCTTTTCTTGTTTGTTTGTTTTTAATTTTTTTTTGCATAATTTTTACTATGCAAAAAAAAAATTGTATAAATATTATAATTGCATAAGTTGATAAAAAATGCTATGCAATAGCCTTACCGCGGCAGTCACCGAGTGCCACTTAATTTTTTTAATATAAAAAACCTCCGGCTAGGAGACAAAAGTTCGTATTACGCCAAACTCACCGCATAATTATCCAAAAAAAAAAACCCCTTCTAGTGTGTGGATAGAGGAACGACCTACAAAAATGATTTGCTAGATTTTCCCTGAACTGTTTCAATTGATTTTCTTATTTTTATATGAAGTGGACTATTAACTTATACGTAGAATATAAAATCCTATTTAATAATTCCCCAAACCGCCCGCAGCAAAACGGCAAACTTTAAAATAACTGAAACCACCAATAAAAAGTTTAAGTTAGTCTGAATTTCAATAAAGTCACTCCAGCCAGCCGCGGCCGGAGCTGAAACTTGGCCGTCGAGTCCTGCGTCACTTTTGCAATAACCGCGTTACAACCAGAGGTGATATTAATCTGTTTTTAACTGACTTCAAAAAAGGAGGAGGTTCTCAAATAGTCGGATTTTTGGAGTTTACTCCTTAAGAATCGATTTTAGCAGCCCGGTATGAGAAAAATCCCGGCAGTAAAATCAATTTATCAATGACCTCGTTACGTTTTTCTGTTACGTTTTTCACAACGTTGAAATTTCTACCCTAACTTTGAGTAAATAAGGTTGGTTTTCGTGCGAAAGAGTCCCCGAAGCGAAAGTCGGTCGGGGCGCGCTCGGACCAGAGTCGCGCGCATAGAGAAGGATATAGCGTCGCGCGTAAACTCCAGTCGTGCGTCGGAGGCCGGAGCTGACACACACTTTTTTTTTAATGTATGTTCACCGATTACTCGAAGACGTCTGAACCGATTTGGAAAATTCTTTTTTGTTTGAAAGGGTTACTTTGTAGTGACGCGGGCGTTTGAAGTCGGTTTTTTAAAAATAATTTTTATATCAAATTATAAATAATATCTTTGCTGTACTTTGGAACTTCGAGTATTATCATAATAATAGTAATATTATATTTAAAGCTTTAAGAGGTGTGAAATGCCTAAATTCTTAGATATTGGTAATTGGATATTCTCGGTTTCTCGGTTAAAAATATCAACATAATTATTAATTCAAGCCGTGAAGAAAAATATAATATGAATGATAAAGAAACAATAAATGTTTTTAATGCAACAAAATTGTATTTTGTCAACATCCTCTTAAAAAAAAGTCTCCAAAGAGTACCTATTTCTTATAAATTTCTCCAAAACTATTTCTTCTCAATTGTATTTTTGTCAACCTCCCCTTATAAAAAAATTCGCCAAAGAGTCCTTATTTTTGTTATAATTTGCAAAATTTCTCCAAAACTAGTTTTTCTCTACACTTGTGTTGGTCTCAAGTAATTTTTTCCCGAATTTCCTCTAAATCTGCGCGAGCGTGCTTGCTTGGTCGCCTTGTAAATTTGCCGTCAAGGTCTTTCACCTTTATGTAATCCTCAATTGAAACACCCTTTAAACTGAGGTGAGGTATAGGTTGGGCCTAGAAGCTCATTCACTCTTGCCTTGATACTCGAATTACACGTAGCAGGAAATACTGATAATGATGTTCCAAGCGGTTCGTATCAGAAATATTGAACAGCATTTCGTGCGAGTAGATTGGATGTCAACCACATAACGATGCAAACGCTGAATGTCCTTTTGCAGTTTGAGGGTAGGATGGTGAAATAGGAACAAGGTACTAGAACCCAATTAGAAGACACACCTACCTACCCAATAGGCTATCCTTGCTCATGCATGGACTGCTCAATAAAATTAAACTAGCTGATGCCTGCGTTCGCGTGGATTCAGTTTTTAAAATCCCCCGAAAATCTGATTTTCCGGGATAAAAAGGAGAGCTTTGTCACTCTCTAGTAGGGCTAACATAAGCGCTACGAGAAAAAAATTCTACCCATTTACTTGTGGTGATATCTCTTAGAAAACGAGTAAATGGCGTTTTTTCGTGGCGTTTATGCAGCCCTAAATGTCCTCAGCTATATCCATTCAAAAAATCATGTCGCTGCGTAGCTCTTTTGCAGCGTGATTGAAGGACAAATCAACAAACCAACAAACAAACACACTTTTGCAATATTAATAAGGATATGGAAATCCTATGATCCTATATTCACATTAGTTAAACAATTTCACGTTTAATTTTAACACACGAATCGCTCTGAAACAATAAGGTGGAAGACACAGTTCTGCCCGCGAAATTCAAATTTAATTTGGTTTTTCGCAATTTGTAAACTAATACGACAAAATAGACTTATGGCATTCTAATTGCGACAATAGCAGTATCATCTTCACAGGTTTATATAAAAATCTTTACTTGAAAGTGTCCAGTTTAAGAAATTAATCAAAATATCGACTAATTTGTGAGTAACTCACGTCCAACTCAGTATTTTGATTAATTTCTTAAACTGGTCACTTTCAAGTAAAGATTTTTATGTAAACCTGTGAAGATGATAATTCTACTGGCGCGATTAGAATGCCATTAGCCTAGTTTGTCGTATTAGTTTACAAATTGCGAAAAACCAAATTAAATTTGAATTTCGCGGGCAGACCCGTATAATCATCCTTAAAAGCGTACAGCGAGAAAACAGTTGACTTTAAAATCACCCGCACCACTAATAACAAGTTTCAGCGAGTCTGAATTTTAATAAAGCTACTCCGAGCGAGATGCGGATCAGAAAATTAGACGTGGCACTTCCCGTCTCTTTGGCACGAGTATTAAGTTATCCCGAAATGCTCCATAATACTCACTCATTTTAAATAGGGTGGTATTGTTTTTCAGCTCTTGTCTTAATTTATTATTGTCACCTTGATTGTACTGGGCATTGCTGAAATTTAATCATAGTTTTGAGTGGGGCCATTGTAGCACTTATTTTATTATATTACTAACTGATGCCCGCGACTTCGACCGCGTGGATTTAGTTTTTAAAATCCAACAAACAAACACACTTTCGCATTTATAGTGTGTATAATAAGGAAGAATTAACACTGCGATAATAAAGGCGATCTAATTAAATTTTAGAATACAATAGCTACTACTGTGACTTAAATACGATAGTTAGATATATTCCCTTGGGGATTTTTTTATAGGGAATAATGATTACTTTAATCATGTCGTTCATAATTTTTATGTATCATCAATAGTTTTCTCAGCATACGCCAAATAATGCATTTTATAGGCAAAATTTTGCTACTTTGGGTTACATTATTGCAATTTTCTTAAGGATCTCTAGTTTTTTGAAAATAAATTATAGCCTATGTTACTTCCGGATAACTTAGCTTTCTATTGGTGAAAAAATGGTTCATATCGGTCCAGTAGTTACAGAGCCTATTCGGTACAAACAAAAAAACAGACAAACAAAAAAATCTTTCCTCTTTATAATATTAGTAAGGCGATGGTGGTGGTTGGTTTACGATACTTGGAAAGTAGACACAAAATTACAGAAATCCATAGCTGTATGATTTGCAATGAATGACACTGAAGTCGACTTTAAAATCACTCAGACCACTAATGGCAAGTTTCAACGGATCTGAATTTTAATGAAGCCTTTCCTAAACACGGAGAGGATCAAAAACTTTCACCCCGTGTTGCTTTTGTATTAACTTATCCGGGATTATTCATTCGTTCTGAGAGTTTATCTCGAGGGCGCCCTATACAAACTAAGTTTGATTCTTATTTGAATATTAGTCATTGAGTTGGTTTTTGACGACCTCCCTGGCTCAGTGGTGAGCGCTGTTGTCTTCTAACTGGGAGGTCTCGGGTTCGATTCCCGGCGGGGTCAATTTGGGAATTTTTAATTTCTGAATTGTCTCTGGTCTGGTCTGGTGGGAGGCTTTGGCCGTGGCTAGTTACCACCCTACCGTCAAAGACGTGCCGCCAAGCGATTTAGCGTTCCGGCACAATGGCGTGTAGAAACCAATTAGGGGTATTGGTTGAATGTTCACTGCCATACCCCTTCCAAGTTAGCCCGCTTCCATCTTAACCTGCATCGTCACTTACCATCAGGTGAGATCGCAGTCAAGGACTAGCTTGTCATCGAATAAAAAAATAAAAAAAAGAGTTCGTTGGAACTCAGCGTGTTTGTCAGGTGGTGTATCAAATGTTCGTAAAAAAATATGTATTTGATTAAATTTCGTCATGGAGAGTTTTTCCGGTTGCCATTTTTATCCACTGCCTTAATTTCTCTGAACCTCTGTCCTGTATCCAATACCTACCTGACTATGAACAATGATTTTCTTTAAAAAAATCATGTAGAACATACCTAAAGCATATAAGATCTCTGCATTATTAAAAGACTAGCTGATGCTCGCGACTTCATCCGCGTGGAACGGGAACTCGGGATTTTTTCGGGATGCCTATGTCACCTTCCAGGTTCTCAACTATACCTATCCAAAAAATCTCGTCAATCCCTAGCTTTGTTGCAGCATGATTGACGGACAAACCCATAAATAAACACACTTTCGCATTTATAATATGTATAATATTAGTAAGGAAGAATTAATACTGCGATAATAAAGGTGATCTAATTAAAGGAGTTTGGCGAACCCCCATAGTGTTTCTGACCCAGACTTGCGGCCCACGTTCATGAATCAAACTTCTGATACATGTTCTAGTAAACCAGACTAACAAAAAAGTTAATCATAGTCAATCAAATAAAGTTGGGAGAAAAAAGATATTCAGTAGTAAATTGTTAAAAATGAGGTTATGTTTCCATTTAATATATTTAAGGCAAATTACCACTATAGCTTTGAATCAATCATTAATCTGTGCTTTGAATAATCTAATAGGCGCAGAATATTATTGTCTGAATATACTTATGAGAACACGCTTCCTACCAACCTTACCTAAAATGTGTAATTCGTCGCAATTCCTAGTTCCATGGTAATTCGACTAGTACTGTCATGTAAGGGTGGAACCACATTTGTGAGGATCGTTTCGGTTTTCGCCCACACAAAACTGTCAAATTCCATATAAACGTGTACGGATCAAATCGGCTTTTCGATGCGTACACGATTGTATGGAAAATGATAGTTTTGTATAGGCAAAATCCGAATCGATCCTCACAAATGCGGCCAATGGTATTAGCATGGAACTAGGAAAACGACTAAGTGATGGTGGTTGTCATGCTGTTCTATTTTTTGGAAAAAGATTATTATAGAGATCCATTACTTCCATCACTTTCGTCTGATGTCATCTTATCGAGCGATATGTAAGGAACTTTGCTTTGGAACCAATTTGCTTGTAATTACTTTAAGTTCAGAAAAAAATGCTGTGTATTGTCCAAAATCACGTCAAATCGTTAGTATTAATACACTACGTATTAATACACTTCAATGCATAACAAACACAAAACGAACGAAAAAATAAAATAAACGCGCAAATTCCAAATGCATTACAAAAAATTAACAAATGAAATGACCACGGACAATGAACAGAAATTACGACCTTCCTATTTCTATGACCACGAATGACATTTGCATGGAACTAGGAATTAGAAGCAGTGGTCTCCTATTCGGGGGGTCGCAGGTTCGATCCCGGGTACCTACGAACCTCTGACTTTTCGGAGTCAAGTGCGTTTAAGCAATTAAATATCACTTGCATTCAACGGTAAAGGAAAACATCGTGAGGAAACCTGCACACCTGAGAATTCTTCATAATGTTCTTGAAGGTGTGTGAAGTCCGCCAATTTGCATTGGGCCAACGTGGTGCACTATGGCCTATAACCCTTCTCTGAGAGGAGACAGCTGCGCTCAGTAGTGAGCCGTTAATGGGTTGTTAATGATGATGATGAGGAATTACCACTCATCTTCCTAGTTCCATGGACTTTTGAGTGAGTTGACCATGGAACTAGGAATTGCGACTATAGTCTTCCTATTTATAGGCATTGACATAAATAATTTGACAAGTACTCCGTAAAATGTTAAGTATTGCCATTAGAACGGTTAATTATATTGTGTAATTGTGAATAATTATATTTTTGATCCCCATCTTCTAAAAATATGGGGTTTACACAGAAAAATACTTTGAAAAATATTAATTAAAATGAAATAATTTCTGAATCTGAACGGTTTTTAAAAGTCCTGGGTCCAAATCCGCCATTCTTCTTTTTGAACACGAAAGCTACTATTGTGACTTTAATATGATAGTTAGATATACTCGTATATTCCCTCGGGAATTTTTTTGTAGAGATTAATGAGTAGTTTAATCATGTAGTACATAATTTTTATGTATCATCAATAGTTTTCTCAGCAAACGCCAAATAATACATTTTATAGGCAAAATTTTGCTACTTTGGGTTTCTTAAGGATCTCTAATTTTTTGAAAATAAATTATAGCCTATGTTACTTCCTGATAACTTAGCTTTCTATTGGTGAAAAAATGGTTAAAATCGGAGCAGTAGTTACAGAGCCTATTCGGTACAAACAAACAAAAAAATCTTTCCTCTTTATAATATTAGTATAGATGTAGTAACGCATAGGAAAGCAGATACCTTCATCCAAAGAAAATCAAATTCTTTATGAGAATGTATCAAAAACTTACCAATTTAAGCACCAAAACAATAGTAGCTATTGTAATATGTAGCTAGTATATTTTTGATTCATCTTCATGCAGAATGTTCAGTTCTTTTAATTATGTTAATATATTTTCATGTAGGCTGAAGAATAAATACCCGTGCGAAGCAGAGGAGAGTCAGCTAATTGTAGGAATTAGGGTACGTTTTTGTACACGCGTGGCGTTGCACGGTGCGTGGTGCGTCGTGTCTCGCGGTAAACTCAAACCACACAAACATATGGCCAAGTATGGGAGCGTTCATGCAAAGGCGTTTGCGTTGAGTGCGGCGGGTGCCGGGCAGACAGAAAGTAGCCCCATTACCGCAGGTAGCACCCGTTCACGAGCATGAAGCATGACCCAGCCGTTGCTTCGCTCAACCATATTTGAGGGAACCTAACAACCCGCATCATAATAACTACGAGTAGAAATGCATACGAAATATCATAAAAAATTTTGAAGCTAGAATATAAAACATTAACAGAGTCGAAAAAGTAAAAACAAACCAACTACCACATAGTTGTCCCCAGACGAACAGCGAGATACGAGAAAAAAGCGCGGCGCATAATTGAAAATGCCTAAAATAACGTCGCCGTGGCTGGAATTTTTTCCCCGGCAAAAGTTTCTGCTAACAATTCAGAAAATCTCTCCTTCTTGCTTGACATTTTGATGTTGCGATCAAGTGGACGGGCATTTTGAAGAATTCAACTATTCAAGAATTCCCAGCGATTTTTACAGTTCATAGAAAAATTGGGAATGTTTGGAAAATATTCGTCACCGAATCCTTAAATTAGAGTCAAAAGGAATTTTGAAAATACCTCAGAGGTTTAGCATATCTTATTAAACTGTACCTAACTATATTTTCTCAGAGAAGGGTTACAGACCAAAGTCCATCACGTTGGACTAATGCGAATTGGTAGACTTCACACACCTTTGAGAACATTATGGAGAACTCTCAGGCGTGTAGGTTTCCTCACGATATTTTCCTTCATTCTTAAAACCTTCTTTGAGGGGAGGCCTGCTCTCAGTAGTGAGAGGTTAATGGGTTGCTCTTGATGATGAACTATTTTCTGCTTGACCTTAGAGCTCAAGAAGATGGCGACCCCCCAGGTCAGCCAACACTGCACTTCCCGGTGCGGGGTCGCCATTCCAGCACCTTGGGATCCAAACTACCATCAGCTCTTCGAACTATGTGCCCGCCCATTTCCACTTCAGTTTCGCGACTAGCTGAGCTATGTCGCACTATATTATCACTATTACATCAAGTTGCAGATCTAAATATATCCCACAATTATTTGTTGTTTCGAACATTTTTGATAACATTAAATTTTTTTTTTCACTATTCAGTTTTTTTTTGCAGATTTGTTTCATAATAAAATTGAAAAGTGCATTGGATTTGCCCTCTAATGGCTTAACGGTGTCGTTCTCTGTAGCTTCTTACAGACATGCTCTCTTCACTGGATATTTATACCCCATCGCGAACATGATGTTTATAAAAGCCTCAATAGATGATTGAAAAGCCGACGGTTCAATCCCCACCCGTTGCACTAGCCTCAAAAGATGAATGATAATAATATATAAAAATCCTTTTAAAAAACCAACTTTAAACGCCACTGAAAAATATAAAATAATTTCAGTGTACAACGTATGTTACACGGCGGGCCTAAATAGAAACGATGAAACGAATACGCCACGCTAGCCAAAATTTTAGTTTGTAGGTCCAGGCACAGAATTATACTTAATAGTACTTGGTACAGGTATGCTGAAGTCGGGCTAGCGTTGCAGTTTCATAGTTCTTACTAGTTAGAGTTAGTGACTTTCAAATATAAAAATAATTATTGAAATCGGTTGAGATTTGAGAGAGATATGGAGTAACATCGACAAAAAAAAATTAAAAAAAATATATTTTGTTGAATTGAGAACCTCCTCTTTTGTATTTTTTGAAGTCGTTTAAAAAGCCGACGGTTCAATCCCCACCCGTTGCACTATTGTCGTACCCACACGTTTATTCGGAGGGCACAGGGGACTATTAGGAAAGCATGACTTTTCTAAAGAAATAGTAGGTAGGTGGTTTTAAATTCCTCATTAACAACAGTGGTAGACTCATCGACGATTCAAAAGCACTTGTAAAAAAGCTTAATTTGAATAAAAAACATTTCTATTCTATTCTATTCTATTCAACAAACACAGTAATTTTGATATCACGATTTTCAACACGAACACAAATAGGCTGATGATAGACGTCACAGATCTATTGAAAAGATTGCCACAGAACCTTATCTTGTGCTGCCTGTATCCAGCTGCGGCTTGTGATCGCGCGTCCACCTAATGGGAGCTTATAGTTAACTAGCTTTAGCCCGCGACTTTTATCGCGTGGATTAAGGTCCTAAAAATCCGATGTGAACGCTTTTCTCTTAATTTTAAACTGAGTGATTGAAGAATAAACCAACAAACAAACATACAAACACACATTCGCATTTTTAATATTAGTAAGGATGTTACATAATAGGCAATTAAACATAAAAAACGTAAATTATTGCATTACAATAAGATAATAAATAATTCATTTGCAACAAGAAAATATTTCATGCAACATTTAATGTTGTTATTAGCATACTCGTTATAATAATATTAACTATTATTGTCAGGTCTGTTTTATTGTAGTACCTATTGAGCATTGGTAATTACCTACATAATTGTAATTTAACTACATAATTGTAATTAGTGACGATCATTAATTATAATAAAAAGTAATAAAAAGTCGTGTGGTGTCGTGGGACACCAGATAGGAACGAAGTTATTATTATAAAAATATTAATTTCAAGTTCCATTCGAGGTATAAAGAAAGTAATTATTCGGGTATACATTTTTTATCATGATTTTTTTATCGATAAAAATCAAAATGACCCCAGGGAAGCCTGAATATCGGTTGTATAAAATATTAAAATTAAAATCATTTTATAAAATAAAAAATGAAAATAAAATTGCGTGCCCCTGGGTGGGCTCGAACCACCAATCTTTCGGTTAACAGCCGCACGCGAGCCAATTGCGCCACGGGAGCGATGCACAACTCGTTGAAATTATTATATAAGATATTTTTTAGGCCATCAAAAAATGTATAAAAGTGTCTTTACTACTTTTGGTCTTAATTTTTTCCGTCTAATACCATAAAGTGATCTGTAATAGTTGTATTTAGAACAGCTATTTGTGTAGTTAATTTATTTTTATCAAGTTTTATCATAAAATGGTCTAGACAATTACTTTCTCTAGTTGGTAGGGTATGACCTGGCATTAGACCATGTACCGATAACATATTAAGATAGTTTAGTCTATTGTTAGTGACTATAGTGAAGTGAATAATGTGATTATGAATCTTAAGACCAATAGTGCCCCTGGTTGGGATAATATTCCTTCTGAGTTCCTTAAGCTAGCTAAGATGCAGGTGGTTCCTATTATCTGTCATTTAATTAACCTTTGTTTTAATAAAGGTATTTTTCCCTCTCCGCTTAAAAGATCCAACATAACTCCTGTTCATAAGAGTGGAGACAGAGAAGATGTAAATAATTACCGACCAATCTCTGTTTTACCTTCAATTTCAAAAACAATGGAAAAGATAATGAACATGCGGTTGCTAGATTATTTGAACAAGTATCAGCTTCTGTCTGAATCTCAGTATGGTTTCAGGCATGGAAAATCTACAGAAGATGCAGTCATAGCACTAACCTCGTTTATTGATAAACAACTTGACAGTGGTAAAAAATGTGTAGCTTTATTTCTCGACCTTAAAAAGGCATTTGATACCGTCTCTGTCCCCATTCTTGTGAAAAAGTTAGAAAATCTTGGCATAAGAGATGTCCCTTTGGCTCTGTTTAAGGACTACCTCTGTGGTCGCACGCAGAGAGTGAAAATTGGGAACTACACTAGCCAGGACCTCAATATCTCTTATGGTGTACCACAAGGTAGCGTTTTAGGACCTACGTTGTTTTTAATTTACATAAATGAGCTCTGTAATTTAGAAATAAAAAATGCCAAAATCTTTTCTTATGCAGATGATACTGCCATCGTCTTTTCGGATTCTACGTGGGATAAAGTTAAAAAAGCAGCTGAACTAGGACTTGCAAGGGTCGCTCTTTGGCTGAGGACTAATTTACTAACTCTTAACACGGAAAAAACAAATTATATTTGCTTTTCTATTTACAATAGCTCTCAGCCGAAAAGTAACTATTGCATTACATTGCATGCTACAGACTGTAATGGTACTTGTGATAATTGCTCCAGCATCAACAGAGTAAATTCGATTAAATATTTAGGCGTTATTATAGATCAGAGACTTTCATGGCAGGGTCAAATAGAAGCATTAAGTGGTAGGATACGTAAACTCATTTGGATTTTCAAAACTCTCAGATACATAGCTCCCAAAACCCTATTAAATAAAATTTACCTTGCTCTAGCACAATCCATACTAAGCTACTGCATTCCAGTTTGGGGCGGTGCGGCTAAAACAAAGTTCATTGATGTAGAGAGAGCTCAAAGATCTTTGCTAAAGGTTATGTATCAAAAACCTTACAGATTCCCTACACACTTGCTTTACTCAACTAGCCAGATTTTAACTGTTAGACAGTTATATATTTTACAAACTATTTTAAAAGTACACAAATCTACTAAATTCGAACCTAAATTTGAACCTACTATCATACGCAGAAGACGGAAACTAATTAATATCATCAACGTGTCTCCATCAAAAACGTCATTTTCTCGCAATCAGTACACCAAAAAATCTGCACACTTGTATAATAAAATTAACAAAATTCTCAATATTTACCCCAACAAACTATGCGAAGTCAAAAAAAGGCTGACTGAATGGTTAAAAACGAAAAACTATGAAGAAACTGAAACGCTTTTAGAAATATTATCAAAAATATTTTAAGGTTATTATCGTATATAAAAAAAAAAGAATACACACACACACACACACACACACACACACACACACTCACACACACACACACACACCACCCCACACACACTCACGCATATACTTGCACATTTGTATACACATATGCACTCACCATTACTTGCTTGTTTAATTTTACGAATTTTATTTATAATTTAGAAATTTCAATGTATATTTTATGATAAGTACCAATAAGTAAACATTGTTATAGAAGAGCGTGACCACCTGATACAGGTATTTCAATATACTTAAAAGGTGGTCTCGGCCCCTAAAAACCTGATGTGTACATTTTTTAAAGAAATAAATTTATTATTATCATCTTTATTTACTCTACTCATATTATTTACATTTTTAAATATTTCATTATAAAACAAAAATAAAAAAAAATATTTAAAAATATAAAAAATAGCGGTCCACCGGTCTCGGGAACAGGGTCCAAGCAACCGGCGGTCAGGGCCCCAGAGAGAGGAACCTCCTGACGATGCGAGCCGTGTCCAGGAGTACAGCCTTCTGGATCTGGCCCTTGACCCAGCTACCCAACGAGAGCCTCGAAAGATGTTGGTCGAGGCTCTTGGCTATAAGACCATTAGCGGTTATCACTATCGGTACAATGATTGCTGAGTCTACATTCCACATGGCGACAACCTCGTGCGCTAAGTCGAGATACTTGGTGAGTTTCTCTTTCTCGGCTTTCACGAGGTTTTCGTCATGCGGGACAGCAACATCAACAATCATTGCACGGCGCTCTGATCGATCTATCACCACTATGTCAGGCTTATTGGCTACAATAGTCCTGTCTGTAATGATAGATCGATCCCAGTACAGTGTGATATGACCATTTTCAAGAACTGGGTCGGGCACATACTTGTAGTACGGTACCTCCGATTCCACAAGATTGTATTTCAAGGCAAGTTGCTGGTGGATAATCCTGGCCACTTGGTTATGTCTGTGTAAGTATTCGCCGTTAGCTAGATGAGAACAACCAGAAACAATGTGACGGATAGTTTCTCCAGGACGGCGACATGCCCGACATATGTCTACCGTTCCATCCTTCACTATGTATTTTCTGTAATTGTTCGTCATCATGACCTCGTCCATAATTGCACACACAAACCCTTCGGTTTCCCCAAAGAGGTCACCAAAGCGCAGCCAGGCCACGGACGCTTCAAAGTCAACATCAGGCCCGTGGAGGGCCCGATAAAAGCGTCCGTGAAGCTCCTTACCTTGCCATACAACCCTGCGGTCATTGGTACTGAGCACCACAGGTATGCGCCAGTTCTCTTTAGCCAAGGAGAGCGGCGTCAGACCCCTGTCCACTGCGACCACATCGCGGTGCATCTCCGTCTCGGCGTGGAGAAAGTACTCCCTGAGACTGCACACCTCGCGGTTGTGGAGGGTTTTGGCATTCAAAAGGCCTCTTCCCCCACACTTCCGCGGGATGTACAGCCTCATCACCGAGGAGCGCGGGTGATGCATCCGATATGCGGTCAGCAGCGCACGAACTTGTCTGTCCAGGGCGTCAAGCTCAGTCTGAGTCCACCTGAGTATGCCGAAGGAATACATCAAGACCGGCATGACCCAACCGTTGAAGGCGCGCACCTTATTGCCGCCCGACAAAAGGCTTTTCAGCACTTTCTTCAGACGGCCAAGGAAACGCTCCCTCACCGACTGCCTCATGTCGGCCTCTCTGATACCTAACGCCTCCGCCATGCCCAGGTATTTGTAGGTTTCAGTTGGGGAGAGCGATCTGAGGTATATGGAATCCGAGAGCTCAACACCCTCAGATTCCACAATCCTCCCTCGCTTTACATGCATGACCGCACATTTGTCCACACCAAATTCCATCCTAATGGAATCACTAAAGGCTTTAGTTACCTTTAGTAACTCTAGTAGATGTGATTTGTTGGGGGCAATGAGTTTTAGGTCATCCATGTAAAGGAGGTGTGATATAACCTGACCACCTCTCCTCAACCGGTAACCTAGCCCTGAATTCTCCAAGAGAGTACTCAGAGGATTCAGAGCCAGGCAAAACCACAAAGGACTGAGGCTATCGCCCTGGAATATGCCTCGCTCAATCTTTATAGGCTCCGCGCTCCCCAGGGTCCGACGACACCCTGGATAGTGAAGGACCGTCCTCCACTGCCCCATACACGTCTGTAGGAAGGCGCGTAGTACTGTGTTTACTTTGTACAGTTCCAGCACCTTCATGAGCCATGTATGGGGCACAGAGTCGTAGGCCTTCTTATAGTCTATCCAACATGTCGACAGATCCTTTCGGGAGCGCCGAACCTGTTGACAAATGGCCATATCAATGAGGAGAAGCTCCTTAGTACCACGGGAGCCATTCCTACATCCGTTCTGAGAATTAGACATGATGGATTTTGTATCGATGTGATCGTTAATTTTCGTTCTCAGAATGGATGTAAGAAGTTTATACAATGTTGGTAGGCACGTAATCGGCCTATAATTTTTGGGCTCCGTGGTACTACCTGATTTATGGAGCAGGAGGGTAATACCTGTTGTCAGAAACTGGGGTAGCGACTCTGACTCTAGAGATGATTGGAATTGGGATGCCAAACGAGCGTGCGAGCTGCGTAGCCACTTTATCCAAAAGTTGTGCAGCCCGTCCGGCCCAGGGGATTTCCAATTGGGCAGGTGACGGGCTGCAGTGGCCACGTCTTCAGGGGTTATAGTAACTAGGTCCATTTCTGGAATTTGATCGCACGCTCTTTCTACATCCCACGTCCAATCACCCTCAGTGTGAGCGACAGGCGCCGACCAGATGTTGCGCCAGAATGATGTCATGGCTTCATCATCCGGTAGGCGCGCATCGGTGACACCTTGGTCAGGGTGTTCCCAACCTCGGTATACCCGCCTTTGATCGCTTTGGAAAGTGCGATTCAGGGTATATCTCTCGACCCGGCACTTGTACCTGCGAATACGGCTAGCCCATGCCGAGACCTTCTGTTTCAGGAAGTCAATGCGCTCAGTGACGCGCGCCATATAATCTTGAGGGCTGATATCAGTCCCTAAGAAAGCGCGCCTCACAAAGCGCATGACTCTAGGGCGAGTGTTGCCCTCCCTGAAGCAGAGTAGTTTTCCAATGAGTGCCCTAGCCCCATCAATACGACGTTCGATCCTGCACTGCCAGGCTGGTGCGGCAGGCTTCGGTCGTGTTGCTGTATCATTATTAATAAACTTTACATTAGCAACACGACATGCCGCAACAGCCGCGCAGTACAGAATCGAATGTGTGTCGGAAAGGTCTTCGCTGCTGTCAAAATAACTCGGCAGCAGCGAATCCAGGGCACCCATTAGCGCTTTGTTCTTATTTTTCATGGGCAACCGAGGTAACCGCGGTCTAAACTCGGGTGGTGAAGATCTATATTCCCGAATAGCACTCTCCAAAGCACTCCTCAATTGTTCACTACACTGGGTACTTACATGTGCAGCCCCGCCATCCTGTCCCTCACCAGCCTGAGTGGGCTGCAGCGAAATCGCATGAGCAGTTTGCGATTGTGCTGGAGCTTGCGGTGAGGAGGGGGTAGCGCGGTTACATTGCAGTTCAGAGCGAAGCCGATCAAGCACGGCGTTGTCCAGCATGTGATTACGCTGAATAACCCGCACCTGGTCCGACAGTCGCTGAGCCGACACATTGAGAGCTGGTTCAAGGACCTGAAACAAAGCATGCATCCTAGAACGGTACGCGGTCATGTTGGTTCCACCCTCAGTAGCCCCTAAGTATGCGCGCATGACATTTTCATTGATGGATGTTGTCCATCTCATGCGCGACACACTACCGCCGGAAGCGGGGACCTCAGAAGCCGGTGGGCCTCGGGATCCCAAGCAAGTCGGCGGCCGGCCTCTCCCACGACGATGTACTGGTGGTGGCGACGTCGGCGGGGAGAAAAACTCGTCGCTCGAACTCGACGCAACTGCAGCATTGGGCGTGGTCCCGGGTGGCTGCGAGGCGGGGTTGAGTGACGAGTCCGGGGATGGTGTTTGTGCGTTCCGTGCCCTGGATCGTGTCAGCATTCTATATTATTAATTTCTTTTGTATTCATTATATGGCATCTATTGACAGCTTGTGTCAGTTATATTTCTCGGGCTATTTTAATTTTCTTCATGGTGTCTGCTTCTTCTAATTAGGTTTTGGTTCTTCTAATTAGTTTTTAGTTTGGTAAATTTATTAAATTAAATCTAAAATTCTATTGAGATCGGTTGTATAATAATTATTTCGGCGAAAATGTAACGGAGAAAAAATATATCGTATGCTGACATTTAGGGTTGCCAGGTTATTATTATTATTATTATTATTATAAGTCGTACTCTGGCTTTGCTGAAGACTCAAGGTTGAAATGAGACACAAATATCTTCTTCTTTAACAACCGATGGACGTCCACAGCTGGACAAAGGTCTCCTGCATTACATGGACTTCCACAGGCTTCGGTCTTGCGCCGCCTGAATCCAGCGGCTCCTTGCGACTAGTTTGATGTTGTCGGTCCACCTTGTGGGGGGGTCTGCCAACACTGCGCTTCTCGGTGCGGGGTCGCCACTCCAACGACCATCAGCTCTTCGAACTATGCACGCCACCGAAAGTAATTTCACCCACACCACATGGGTGCCTGGAGCATTTCGACTATCCGTTGTGCCAGACCTTTTTTTCCACGCACTACCGAACTGTGGAACCTTCTCCCATCGACTGTGTTCCCGCTTAATTACAACTTGGGGTTATTCAAGGGGCGGACCAAAAAGTTCCTGAAAAGCCGGCAACGCATTGGTAGTGCCACTGGTGCTACAAATTTTAAATTTTCATGGGCGGCGGTAATCGCTTAACATCAGGTGACCTCCTGTTGCTCAGGTGCTCGTTTGCTCGCTATTCTTATAAAAAAAAGTGTCCCGCCCATTTCCAGACACAAATATGTCCTGAGATAAATCTGTCTCATCTTAACTCAATTTGGAGTCTGAGCTGAGTGAGAATGCCATCTATAGATCTCACCTTAAGATTACGTAGAAAATGAAAGTCTTTGGAACTCCAAAGTCAGTCCAATCCAGTAACTGACTTGGTTTAACATTGCTTACCCACCGTATTCGAGCCATACGCGCTAGGCCAACTAAGAATTAACTAAGATTTCCCCCCCTCGTTAACAAAAAGAAAAAAAAAAGCCAACTAAGAATAGAATAGAATAGAATAGAAATGTTTTTTAGGGTTCCGTACCCAAAGGGTACCAACGGGACCCTATTACTAAGCCTACGCTGTCCGTCCGTCCGTCCGTCCGTCCGTCCGTCCGTCTGTCAGCGGGCTGTATCTCGTTAACCGTAATAGATAGACAGATGAAATTTTCACATATTATGTATTTCTATTGCCGCTATAACAACAAATAATAAAAATTAAATTAAATTAAAAAAATTAAATAAAAATATTTCCATGGGTACATGGAAATATTTTTATTTAATTTTTTTTAACGGAACCCTAAAAGAGCGAGGCCCGACTCGCACTTGGCCGATTTTTTTATTCAAATAAACTTTTTTACAAGTGCTTTTGAATAGTCGATGAATCTACCACTGGTTCGGAATGTCTTTCCTGCCGAGAAGAACCAGCAAGAAACTCGGCGGTTGCTCTTTTCAAAACAAATTTACAATACCGTAAATACTGTGCTATATATGCAGTGTTTCCACAATGAGGGAAGTTCCAAAAATGCATACCGACTAACTTCTATCTTAAGATGGGCAGACATAAAGTAGACCCATTCCCGCCGGTGGCACCCGTTCACGAGCATGACGCATGACCCAGCCATTGCTTCGCTCAACCATATTTGAGGGAACGTAACAACCCGCATCAATACTAACCATATGACCCTAAGCGTCGCTCAAAATAATATAGGTCAGATAGGAATAAATAGGTAGCATTATTTGAATTTTAGTTTCACCTATCTAATATAGTACCGGCAGAGCTATCTAGTTATTTGATTGAATACGATAATCTATCAAGACGTATCTAGGTCTTAAGCGCCCATTAGACGATAGGTTTTACCGGTTCCCACACAATCACAGCTGTGACAAACAAATAACGAATTCCTTGCTACCAAAGTCTTTTCCAAAGACAGTTTTTTCTGTTGTACTATATGATAATATTCAACCGAGCGAAGCGAAGGTCTCTGAGTTTACTAGAGCGATTTGCACTTGTCCGTCCGTCCGTCTGTCACAGCCTTATAACTTCTGAATTACTGAACGTAATTACTTCAACTTTAGATATGATATGTAAACCGATGGCCTCCAGCCGAAAATGGCTTAAAAAGTTATAAAAATCTTTATTTCAGGGGGGCTCCCATACGAAATGGGGGGCTTTCAAAGTGGAGATTGTATTCGAGGCTAGATTTCTAAAACCACTTTGTTTTAAAACTTGAAACTTACACATAATTTGAGTTATATTCTGTACTTGAACAACAAATACTAAGATTAGATAAATATTATAAAGAAACGAAATTATTTGAGTTTTAATGGGCATCAATGTTTTTAACAAAACTTCACTATACTGTAACTAGATGGCGCTGTCTTTAATATTGTAAATATGCATCCCATCCACGAAAGCAGATGACGATTGACGTCATCAGATTCGGCGCGTTTTAATTACAATATAATATAGTTAAAACTACCTTATGGGAATTATGGGATACCGCGAGGTCTCAGTTCGGGGCGAACCACTAGTAATAAATGATAATATATATTATAATCTCATTACATCATGAGTTTCCTTTTCATTCGTCGAATTCGGTTCTGTATTTTGTTTTGTTGTTGTTCATTATTATATCGCTAGGGGTTTGAAATCATCATCATCATCATTAGCAACCCATCAACGGCTCACTACTGAGCACAGGTCTCCTTTCAGAAAAGGGTTATAGGCCATAGTCCACCACGCTGGCCCAATGCGAATTGGCGGACTTCACACACCTTCGATAACATTAAGAAGAACTCTCAGGTGTGCAGGTTTCCTCACGATGTTTTCCTTCACCGTTGAATTGCTTAAACGCACTTGACTCCGAAAAGTCAAAGGTTAGGTAATAGGTTAGAGTACCCGGGATCGAACCTACGACCCCCCGAATACGAGATCACACTCCTAACCACGAGGCTATCACTGCTTGTATAGGCTATAACTGCTTGTATGGATTTTTAAATACTATATTATTACTAATATTATGTATTAGTTTATTTCCATTTTATTTTTGTCAATGCTCAACAGATATTTGAACTGTGTCGGTACAGACAAAAAATGCGTGTATTTTTTATTATTTAACATCTTGATATTTTCAAATAAATATTTTAATATTAATTATTTATTTAATGCGTTGCGGTGTAAATAGTAAACACAACGCATAAACTTTCTCTGAGAGGCGACCTGTGCTTGTGCTCAGTATTGAGCCGTTGATGGTTTGCTGATTATGATGGTGTAACACGACGGTTGAGGTTTGCTTGAAATAAAAATTATATACATTTTCAGCTCCGTCAGTCATTCATCAAACATGATTGACGGAATTGCCTGATGTAAAACTGACTGATCGTCTAATGGACCCCTTTGGTTCACGCAGCTGTCTGACTCGTCTCAAATAGGCTTAGGAACGAGAGACCAATCTAAACAGGCTTATGCTCAGCCGATTTGCGGTTTGTTAGAGCCGATTTAGTGTCGATTCCACCAACGTCGAGTAACTTTTAACCGAGGAATAAATTGGACGTTCTGACAGTTTTTGTATTGAAAACCTGCCAAAATATTTTTACGCTCAGAATTAAGACTCATTTAACGTTGGTGAAATCGGCCCTTAGTTTGGGAATATAACATTAATTTATAAAATTATATACCTAACGTTGCTCGGCTGCCTTATGTACCAACTAGTCGACTTGTACTCAATCTATAAAATAAATTGACAGGTCTAATGTAAAGGATCTACCTATTATTTTCTACAGGGAACTTTGCGAAAAGGATAGAGCTATTTTCAAACTTGTATTTTGTTAATGGATTTTATTAGCCAAGCCAGTCATGTGCAGCATCTTCTTCTTCTTCTTCATCATCAACCGATAGACGTCCACTGCTGGACAAAGGTCTCTTGCATGGACTCCCACAGGCCTCGGTCTTGCGCCGCCTGGATCCAGCGGCTCCCTGCGACTCGCTTGATGTCGTCGGTCCACCTGGTGGGGGGTCTGCCAACACTGCGCTTCCCGGTGCGGGGTCGCCACTCCAGCACCTTGGGACCCCAACGACCATGTGCAGCATACATGACTTATATTATCCTTTCTTCTCCAACTAAGCGAGCAGCAAAAGACCAGCACACAGGACCAATTAATAAGACCTTTGTAAATTCCTAAATTGCGCGGAATCGAACCCAGGACCTCCCGCCACTCTTTTTACAGAATCTTTATTTTTTCACAGATAAAGCTTGTATTAGGAGTGGTAATTTCAAAAAGAAACACCTAAAACTTTTAAATGGTTCGACCCGGGATTTCAACACAGGACCTCACGATCCAGTGACACCCAGTAGATCAAGTGACCTATTACTGTACCACGTGATCGCCACGTGTATTAAACTGCGCTCGCAAGATGCCCAACAAAATCCTAGAACTTACTTCGGAGTAGGTAAAGGCACAGGCAAAGGTTAAATTATTTACAACACCCGGCGAGAACATGTGACTGCTGCCTTATAAATGTATTCCCAACTCGGAACAAGGGGCTATAGGCAAGAGAGACCTGCAAATGGAGGGGAAAACTACTGGAACTCGAAAAGTTCCTTTTGAAATAAAAGTTTCGCAGTGAACTCAAGGATGACAATCGAATTGAAGAATATTTATCAAAATGACTAGATGATGATCGCGAATCCCTCTGCGTGGATTAAGATTTTTTAATTCCCTCGGGAACTCTTTAATTGTCTGGGATGAAATGTACACTTTCGCTTTTACCTATGATAAACAACGTTGGCACTATGATGATGATGATGATGATGAGTACTCTTTTGGTAATTAGTCACCTTCACTGTTCTGCACTAGTGTAAAACGGTCATAACACGGGTTCATAGTAGAGGTGCGTTACCGTACACAACCCTTCTAAAGGGCATGAGAATGAATATTGTAAGCGTTGTCAGTCAAGCAGACGTGTGTCGGGCTCATAACACTTTATCTTGCCCTGTCAGAATTATATCTATTTTGGTTATCGGACAAATATCCGACTAATATTATGCGTTTGTAATTTTACTGAGGTCTAACTCAAATGAAGCAGTGATAACCTAGTGGTTAGGACTGTGGTCTCCTATTCAGGAGGTCGCAGGTTCGATCCCGGGTATGCACCTCTGACTTTTCCGAGTCAAGTGCGTTTTAAGCAGTTAAATATCACTAATAACTTAAATATCAAATTTAAGCAGTTAAATATCACTTGCTTCAACGGTGAAGGAAAACATCGTGAGGAAAACTGCACACCTGAGTGTTCTTCATAATGTTCTTGAAGGTGTGTGAAGTCCGCCAATTCGCATTGGGCCAGCGTGGAGGTCTATGGCCTATAACCCTTCTCTGAGAGGAGACCTGCGCTCAGTAGTGAAGCGTTGATGGGTTGCTAATGAACTCAAATGAAGCCGCTGCGAAATGTTTTTTAATGCTTATAACTTAAAACTCAACTTTATCTATTTAGCATAAGGTTGAAAACTAAAGTATGAAGAACTGCCGGCGCAACGGAGCGCGTCTTTTGAACACCAAACCATACCAATTTAAACCGCTAACACATCATCATCATCATGTATGATGATGACAATAACATCATGTATAATGATGACATTATCATCAGCAGCCCCTCAACGGCTCACTGCTGAGTGCAGGTCTCGTCTCAGAGAAGGTTTATTGGCCATAGTTCACCACGCTGGCCCTATGCATCTTGGTGGAATTCTCACACCTTTCAGAACATTTTGGGGAGCTCTCAGGTATGCAGGTTTCCTAAAGATGTTTTCCTTCACTTTTGAAGTATGTGATATTTAATTGCTTGAACGCACATTTTTTTTTAAATATATAGACTAGCGCTTGACTGCAATCTCACCTGATGGTAAGTGAAGATGCAGCCTAAGATGGAGCGCGCTTGCCTAGAAGATGCCTATTCACTCTTTTCACATAACTCCAGAAACTTAGAGGCGCGTGCTCGGGATCTAACCAGTGGCTCCATCAGTGGAATACCGCAGTCCTGGCCACTGGGCCTCTATTCAGACATTTTCAAAAATATACCTTGAGTATGCCCGCGACTTCGTCCGCGTGAACTAAGGATCTTTAATTCCCGCTGGAACTTTGTAATTTTCCGTGATAGAAAGTAAGCCTATGCGTTAATCCTAGGTATGAGCTATCTTCATTCCAAATTTCAGCCAAATCGGTTCATTCGTTGTGGCGTGAAAGAGTACACACTTCCATCCATCCAGACATCCATCCGTCCTCACAAACTCTCGCATTTATAATAACTAGTAGCATATTTCATAACATTAATAGGATTCCATTATTCCAGACCAGCTAGTAGATTATTATTAACGAAAAAAAAATTGGTTGTCTGTAAAGTCGGTAAACGGACTATAGTTTTACGTGATAACTATGGAACTAGGAATTACGACTCTTCCTATTTCTATGTTGATAAAGTCATAAAGAAACATTGACGATGACTGGCGGGCGGCACAAGCCAACGCTTGAGCCGATCGTGCCTCTCTATCGCTTGTTCCGCGCTCTCGCTTGCACGCGCAGGCTCAGGCGGAACACGACACTTTTTCGTGCTTGCAGCCGGTGTTCATCTATTTATAAGACGTTATCACGTCAATAAACGTATTTTGCATTTTCAAATCTCCCAATTTCAAACGGATGACTGAATGGAGCACTGTCGCGTCGATAATAAAATCTTCAACACAAAGAAATGGGTAATGAAGCTTAATTAAAAGCATTTTAGAGTGCTCACCGGCCCGCTTGATTAACTTTGAAGTTTTTGGATGCGTCGTAAACACGAAATGATGGACTTTAAGGCTGGGTGCAGCATGTATTTTTACCCTCGACGAATTTCCTCATTTCGTCGAGGGTAAAAAAATAAATGATATTTTTTATAATAAAATAGTAGTGTCCGACAGAATGTCGATTTCTGGCCGAAGCCGATTAATCGGTTATCAATCTATGGCTGTCCGTATTTTCAATCACTTGACTGACTCAATAAAAAGTCTTCCCTTATCAAGATATAAAAAAGCATTGTTTAACATGCTAGTAGAGAAGGTGTACTATAAGGTTAATGACTATTTAATTGATACATCTAATTAATTTTCTAATATTTCAATCATTCTATTTGTGACATTTACCCTTTAAACAATTATTTTATTGTTTTTTTGTATTTTTTTGTTTTTAACTGTCAAGAACTTTAACTAGGTATTAGATTAAGCACAAAAATGTTTTGCACGTCAAGCTTGGCAGGATGTGTAGAAATTAAAACCTTAAATACCTATGTACAATTATGCAAATAAACCCTTTCTATTCTATTCTATTCTATTCATGTAGCATATCCTAGCAAATAATAAACGATTTGATCTTAAAATACAAACTTTAAAAAAAAAATTAACCGATAAATATTATATTATATTACGAGCAAAATAAAAAAATCTCTCCGGTGTACGTGAAGCCTTATATCACATTTGACAACGTCAAAACAATTTCCTGGCTACGTTTTACGAGCAATTTAAAAGAAGCTCGAAGAAACCTCGCCGGGAGGTTTTGCACCAAATATCTACAGAAATAGCAAACTCGAGATAAGGCTCCGATTCCACAGCAAACGAAGCGGAGTTCTACAGTTCACGAGTCAACACTGTGATCGTAGACGGATTAAAATATAGACAAGAAATTCGGAATAAGAACTGTGTCACAGTCACGCGGGCTGAGGTAGAGAGGGGAGCCGGCATGGTGAATAAGGTTGCAAATCGTGCGCGACTGCGGTCGCAGAGGCGTGCCGCACTCCGTTGTGTGCGGCGTGCAGTCGTTCGTAATAAAGAAGTATTTTGAATTTATCAAGAAATAATTTTAATTTCTTATCTAGTGTTACGAATTACGATGTTGTTAACTAATTATTATTCACTATAACAACTATACTTATTGTTACTTACTTGACTATAGGTATTGTTGGCATTTCAATTCACAATTGCCCAACGGCCCAGAGCCTCAATAGCCCAACGGTTAAAGGTGCAGACTGAAAACTGAAAAACTGAAAGGTCGCAGGTTCGAATCCCACCTGTTGCACTATTGTCGTATCCACTCCTAGCACAAGCTTTCCGCTTAGTTGGAGGGGATAGGAAGGATATTAGTCAACTTCAATTTGACTAATTCTTTTTTAAAACAAAAAAAAAAAAACAATAAAAAATATTAGGTACCTAGAAAGTTCTATGATCTAAGCGTAGGCCCCAATGGGAGCGAAGATTTAGCGACATGAGCGAAACAAATCGAACAATAAGTTTCGTTAGGTCTCATTTCGCTTCGCTCCCAATGGGATCTGCGCAATTAAATAAATACTAGATGATGCCCGCGACTTCGTCCGGATGGATTAAGATTTTAATTCCCGCGAGAACTCTGTAATTTTAAGCTATTGCATAGCTTTTATCGCGGGCTTTGAACTAGGACAAACAGTTTGAGCGCGGCGACCGAATCAAGAAATTCCATAACGAAAATAAACCTAACACTGTCGTTCAGTAAGCGTTCAACATTTTAGATGTTCACAAGTAGCACTGTTTGGCGCAGTGGGCGAGCGGCCGCTTTCTTTAACGTATGGTGTATGATGTCGCAGGTTTGTATCTCACTCGCGAAGTAGTGACAGTGCGCTTTTCTTGTTTGTTTGTTTTTTTATTATTTTTTTGCATAATTTTTATTATGCAAAAAAAATATTGCATAAATATTATAATTGCATAAGTTGATAAAAATGCTATGCAATAGCTTTACCGCGGCAGTCCCCGAGTGCCACTTAATTTTTTCTATGTGTTAATCCCCGAAGCCTGTGGAAGTCCATGGAGGAGACCTTTGTCCAGCAGTGGACGTCTATAGGTTGATTATGTAGAAGTGTTAATCCTGGGTATGAGCTATCTCTATTCCAAATTTCAGCCGAATCGGTTCATTTCTTACGGAAGAGACACATCCATCCATACATCCATCCATCCTTACAAACTTTCACATTTATATATCAGTAGGATTTTTTGATAGTGCAAAAGTACCTACTACCTAGTAGTAATCATCATCATCATCATCATCAAGTCCATCAACGGCTCATTACTGTACACACAGTCACACACACACACCCCCAGTTACCTGCTCCATCATCACTCGCGTTGCGCAAACAAAATCGACGATAGATGGCGCTGAATGGTGTTGCACCGCGCTAATTTGTGTAGCTAGGATCAGTAATAATACGTTGATCATCCATCCAGTAAATTTCCCCCTCCTCCTATAATAGCCTCCAGGCAGTTCAAACTTCAAAACAAGTTTATGCGTATGGCCACGGGGTCACCATGGTTCGTGCGTATCGTCGACCTCCATAGGGACCTTCAGTTACAAACAATAGCTCAACATTTTAAACAGCTCTCCAAAAACTATTTTGAGAAAGCTGTCAATCATCCCAACCCTTTAGTGGTTGAGGCTTCAAACTACCTAACCGATCGTAACGATCCTCCAGACAAAAGGCGCCCTAAGCACGTCCTTAACGACCCTGACGATCAGATTACGACTGACAACTCACCCTATCAGGTAGGGCCACACACATTGTCAACCTCAACACAGCGTCTTCGCCGGCGAAGACGAGGTCCCCGATTTCTAACGTTACCTGGGCGTGGATCCTTACCACGATCACGGGGACGTACGGACTAATCTAGTCCAGCCACTCCTCCCATTCGCCCCAACGTCATCCTAAGCCGTGGTCCGAGCCTCACAGGAGGCGCCCTTAGGTAGACGTTGCCCCCCCGATGTCTTCGAGCCCTAGGGCTCACTCCCCCGGCGTAGCCACGTGCTCGCCCCAAAGTCCGGTGACGCTGTAGCGACCAGTAGGGTCAACAGCATACACAATCCGAAAAAAAAAAAAAAAAACCAGTAAATTTAACATTGTTATTAACGAACTAATTTTTGAAAAGTCTCCGAACCCTGATACTTCATAGTTAACAGCGGTTTGGAGTCACTATACCTAGTTCCTAGTACCTACCGGCTACCAATATACAGTGCCACAAGTATAAGATGGCGGTAGCGTTTTGAGGAACTAATTCGGTCAATCAGTCATTCAGTCATCTCCATTTATATTATTTGTATCTACATCGGTACTTAAAAGTAGTTGAACAACATCATCTTCATCACCGGCCCACTAAACTGGTCACGGGTCTCCTCTTAGAATGATAAGAGGGTCTCCACCACGCTTGCCAAGTTAGAATTGGTAGTCTTCACCCGACTTTGACAACATTATGGAGAACTCTATACTATCTAAAGGCTCGGCACCATCTTAGTTTTCCGTCAATCCCATCGAACTACGTCCGCTACATTGACAAGGACATCAATCGATCGATCGATCGATGGCTGATAGCAGTAGTAAGTAACACCTCAAGAGCGCTAGGACGAGTATCTGAGGTATCGGGTTAACCAACGCAGACTATTCAGTCAATGAACCGAGCTATTTTGCTAATTAGTCACTCTGTACGCAAGCGGCAATCATCATAAGTATCAAACCATCTGATACAAAGGTGATCCCTGAAACAAACCTTTTTTAGCATTAAACGTCTATTGAATGAAACGTCGACAGCTTTGACAGCTGTCAAAACTAACTTACTTCGTCAGTACCCAAAAGTCCGCAGACCGATTTTGTAAAAGCCGCATCTATCATCGCTACAGTATCCAATGTTGTGATTGGTTCAATTTATCGCGTTCTTCCTGCAACAATGCATTTATGCCAATGGCGAGTGAGTATCGGCCAATAAGAGGCGGTTGCAATCGTCACACTGTAGCAATAATTTTTAGATAATCGTCGCACTGCTGTTACAGTTTTTGCAATTCACGAAGGCGAGTGAGCTTTACTCGTGGTTACTTCGTGTACATGCACATTGCATAAGTGTACGTGCCTGTCAAAGCCTAGGTGGGAGCGGGCAGGTGCAAGCATTGCGCTCGCTCACTCACCCAACCATAAGTCAGTCGCCCTCGTGAATTGCAGGAACTATATCAGGACCGTTGGCAGTGGGATAGAGGCATTAACAAATATCATTTTCGTGGTAATAGTTACAGGATATGCTTTATGAGTATGACCTTACATCATGGCGGCAGTTTCAGATACCTTAGATGTCCATTATACTCGATATGTTTTGATGTCAGTACTAATATGGCACAATATAATATTTCGAAGGTATTTAGCTATTGCATAGCTTTTATCGCGGGCTTTGAACTAGAACAAACAGTTTGAGCGCGGCGACCGAATCAAGAAATTCCGTAACGAAAATAAATCTAACACCGTCGTTCAATAAGCGTTCAACATTTTAGAGGTTCACAAGTAGCTCTGTTTGGCGCAGTGGGCGAGCGGCCGCTTTCTTTACCGTATGGTGTATGATGTCGCAGGTTCGAATCTCACTCGCGAAGTAGTGACAGTGCGCTTTTCTTGTTTGTTTGTTTTTAAATTATTTTTTTCTTAAATTTTTTTATGCAAAAAAATATTGCATAAATATTATAATTGCATAAGTTGATAAAAAATGCTATGCAATAGCTTTACCGCGGCAGTCCCCGAGTGCCACTTAATTTTTATATTTCACTGCTGAACATAGGCCTTTCCCAGAGAAAGACCTATGTTCTGCAGTGGACGTCCGCAGGCTGAGATGATGATGATGATTATATTTCACGCGGAGCAAACTGAGCAACTTGTAGAAAACTAGTTTTAATCGGTGCATCACCATTTAAAACTAGTTTTTTCATCAAGTGAAAACCGTTTTTGAGTTGTTTGACATATAAACTAGGTATGTTGCGTTAACCTATTTGTCACTTACAGAGCTCCTAACTTATGATTTGATAACGCCATAGCTAACTGAGTGGTAACCTTTTTATGGGTTCCAAAGTTCGCGACTACATTTCGATCTATAAGTCATCATTGACAAAACGCAAGGCTATATCCAAAGGTTGAAAGGTAAGGGTATTTTAGGTGAGTACATATTTACGACCAAAGTTGTGAGTTCCTACCATTTTTATTCTAAGCGAAAAATTCGCATAATGAAAAGTATTTACGAGCTAGTACATTCTGAATACGAATGGCAGTTTTATGGTAGTCACTCGTATTCGTATTCAGTAGACCCTTCAGTTATCGCCGGGTTAAATATAAATTCCCGGGAGCCGAAATCTATTATTATGTTAAAGAGGAGACGGGGACATTGCAGTTTTTGTGCACTTCCAGCCAGAATAAACATGTCGGATGGCGCTTCTGCGATATTGGTGTAGAGTAGCGACGGCCAATTGTTAGCAGTAAGTCAAATTCAAATTATTTATTTGCCAGATTGAGTTCATTTAAGATCTTAAACTATTATAATACACGCGCTTCAATCCGCCACAGATTAGCATGCAAATATGTAATTAGTTACATAGATAACAGTTATCCTTATAACTAAGTAATATTATTAATTTCAATTACTGAAAAGGTTCCAAGAAATCGTTTATTGTATAAAATTTTTTTTCTTGCAACCATTTCTTAAGTTTATAATTAAATTTTTTCTCTGGGAGGATCCTTATTTCTGCGGGTAGCTTATTAAAAATCTTTATGCACATAGCGTAACAATTTTTCCGACATAGTGTAGTTTTTGAAATTCTGTCAAAAAATAATTTATTCAGATTTTTCATAGACTTTCTCTTTTCAACATTATCATGGCTAAATTTAAATATATGGGGGTTTTCTTTAACAAACTTAGCAATTTCCAAAATGTACATGAAAGGGAGTAGCAATATTTATAGTTTTCGGAAAAATTACTGTGTGTCTTTTTCTATCTCTATAGTTATGTAAAAATCAATTTCTTTATTTGTTTCTTTTTTAATATGTACAGAGATAGTTTCTTCTTCTTCTTCTTTATCAACCGATAGACGTCCACTGCTGGACAAAGGTCTCTTGTATGGACTTCCACAGGCCTCGAACTTGCGCCGCCTGAATCCAGCGGCTCTCTGCGACTCTGGGGGGGTCTGCCAACACTGCGCTTCCCGGTGCGGGGTCGCTACTTCAGCACCTTCGGACCTCAACGACCATCAGCTCTTCGAACTATGCGCCCCGCCCATTTCCAATACGCCTGTCCAGCGTGGTCATTATGGGCAGAGATAGTTTATAAGTAAAAAAATAAGACAGGGAAAATCCAAAACCCTTGAAAAATTGAAAAAAATTAGAATTTGGTGATTTTGAATAGAAATCAAGAAACTTTAATTTTTTCGATTTTATAATTTACTTTTTTATTGTATTTGATATTTTTTCGATAAAAGCTAGTTTTTATATAATAATGGTCTTGTTTTAATGTAAATTAGAAAAACATTATATTTTTGTACCTAAAGGCACCTGAGTAAGATTTTTTACATTGGGGGTCTTTATCAATAAAGCTTTATGCTTCTACACACACAAACAAACCCCCTCAACACAATCCCAACAATAAACCATAGGCAGATGATCGCAAGTGAGTCTCTGGCAGCCATTGGATACAAGTACCTCAAAAGTACTATGAAACTGCAACGCTCGACTTCAACGTACCTGTACCAAGTACTATTATATTCTGTGCCTGGACCTACAAACTAAAATTTTGGCTAGCGTGGTGCATTCGTTTCATCGTTTCTTTTTAGGCCCGCCCGATTTCAACATATGTGTACAAACTGAAATTATTTTATACTTTTCAGTGGCGTTTGAAGTCGGTTTTTTAAAATAATTTTTATATATTATTATTAAGCCTTTAACTGAAAAACCGAAAGGTCAATGGTTCAATCCCCACCCGTCGCACTATTATCGTACTCACTCCTCAAACAAGACTTTTGCTTATTCGGAAGGGAGAGGAAAAAAAAAACAACAAAAGTTACCAGCAGTGAATGTTTATTATTTCGGTTTCGGTTTTTATATCGGTTTCCCACACGGAAGAAATGTTCAATACTTGGATAACATCGAATGAATTCTCTTGTCACACTGCATTTTTTATGCTGTGACCATATAGCAGAGGGAATCTACAGTTACAGTATCCGAGATAAAGTTAAAATATTATCGCACAGGATCGGGAGTGGAGCGTCTCGCGCGAACAAATGCTCTAATACATTTGGAAAACAAGGCGACGGTTCAATCCGGGCCCGATGTCCCCGCCCTTGGACACAAGGGCTGAGAGCTTCTGAGAAAGCTTAAAAATTTAATACAAACTCCGAAGATACCTATTGCAAGTTCGAAAGCATTGCTTGGAGATTAAATTTCTGAAGCTCGGATAAAGGTCATCGCTAATATGATCAGAATGTTCTACGCACCGAACGCATTTTTACTGACATCATCATTTCAACAACCCATCGACGGCTCACTACTGAGCGCAAGTCTCCTCTCAGAGAGGGTTATAGGTACACCACGCTGGCCTAATGCGAATTGGCGGACTTCACACACGTTCGAGAATATTATGGAGAACTCTCAGATGTGCAGGTTTCCTACCGATGTTTTCATTCACCGTTGAAGCATATGATATTTAATTGCTTAAACGCACGTAACTCCGACCATTCAGAGGTGCATGCTCGTGATCGAACCTGCGACTCACCGAATTGGAGACTAGCACCACCACCAGCTTTGGAAAAGAGCAGTCGACTGGATTCAGCTGCGTAGAACGTTGCCCTTTTCACACTAAACGACAAAACACCACAAAGATATGAGTGACAGAGATGACTCTCTATGAAGCCGAACCTAAAGTACCAACTATGTCCATAGATATTAATTTGTATCTGTGAGTGCTGTGGTAACATTTTAGTAATTTTAAATAGTAAAGTACGTTTTAAGCTATGGCATAGCTTTTATCGCGGGCTTTGAACTAGGACAAACAGTTTGAGCGCGGCGACCAAATGAAGAAATTCCGTAACGAAAAAACCTAACACCGTCGTTCAGTAAGCGTTCAACATTTTAGAGGTTCTCAAGTAGCTCTATTTGGCGTAGTGGGCGAGTGGCCGCTTTCGAGCGCCGATGTCGCAGGTTCGAATCCCACTCGCGACATAGTGACAGTTTGCTTTTCTTGTTTGTTTGTTTTTTAATTATTTTTTTTGCATAATTTTTATTATGCATAAAAAAAGTATTGCATAAATATTATAATTGCATAAGTTGATAAAAAATGCTATGCAATAGCTTTACCACGGCAGTCCCCGAGTGCCACTTAATTTTTTTTTTAATATAATTATAATGTGTTTCTGTAATTACTTGAGGCTCGTAACTTCATTCGCGTCAATTTAGTTTTTTAAAAGTTCCGTGTTAACTTATTCCAGGATAAAAAGTATATCGAGCTATCCTTACTTCATCAACTGAGAGGTTTATGCGTGAAAGGTAACAAATAGACAGACAGACACAGTTGATTTCGTATGCATTATTCTGTATTTTTATTCAGTACCAACTCGTAAGACGAATACACTGCCTTTGGGTTTTGTCTTTACGGAATATGCGGAATGCGGACTGTTATGACGCGCAGAGATGTGCGATAAACTTTACAAATAACCAATTTGTTTATCATGTTTGATGGTTTCACAAATTGTTTTGATGATGGTTATTGTGTTATTTTCTCATTCTGTCGTACGCGATATTGGAATAAAAGACGAGGTATAATAATATTTAGATATTATCCGATACTATGTGGGCGGACGACGCGCGAAGTCACCAAATTTGTGGGGAAAACTTGGAAAAACTTGGATTAAGGCGTGCATAAAAGGGGGCAACGCTCTAACCATGGCTAAGAAAAGGATTATGATGATGAAGAAGTTTTCAGACTAGCAGATTCGTCCCGGCTTTACACGGGTGGTGGTGGGTCTATACCACAGAAATGGTAATGACAAGGCAATAGAAATGCTGTGTGCCACGTCGAACTATACAGAACGCATGTCACCGCCTCGCAGCTAAAACTACATACACAATTACATTACTACGCAATCACGCATACACATGTACACTGAATGCTGTGCAGACAGAATTGAGTCGTAAATGCAGCGAGTTAAAGATGCAAATGCGTCGCATCGTTCGTTTACCTCACAGATCGCTGTATCTGTAGTAGTGAATACGTTTATATTGCGCTGGAGGCTCTGGGAGTCTCCAGCGCGGCGACAAGTTCACGCATACACCGCATTTCTATTGCCTTGTTATTACCATTTCTGTGGTCTATAGTACATATTATTATTAACATTTCAATAGGTTAATACATGTAGATAAGACTAATTCAAGCAAAAACACACAACGCTTAAACTAGATGGCGCTGTATGAACCACGATAAAGTCCAACGGGCGATCCTAAACCTCGACAGCGAAATAACAATCTCAAATGGCGTTCTCAAACACAAATACCGAGATAATCCAATAACCTATGTCGCAACCATTGATTCCAAATTGTTCTATATTAATTTATCAAAACTATCATCATCACCTCCATTACCTACCATCACCATCATCATCATCATCATGTCACCTAGTGGATGGACATATGACTTTCCCAACCACCATCACGCTCGCTCCTCAAGATGTTCATCACCTTTTGATGGAATGTGTCCGATTTCAGTCGGGGCGAGAAGAAATTGTAGGCCTTATGGATTTGAACAGATTGGACACGGGTATGTTTGTAAACATACTTGCTCGTCCAGCATCCAAAGATGCTATATCTCTGTTCAAATCCATAAGTCTAATTTGATTGTAATCACAATTTTGTTTATTTTTTTTCTCTGTAAGTAAGTGTATTTGTTTTAGTTTTCGTAATTGTTATTTTAATTTTTTTTTTGTTAATTTTTAGTGATTAATTCTGTTAGTGTATAAATTGTATTTAGATTATAATGGGGCTGACGTGTACCAAGGTACAAAAGCCCCTAAACAAATAAAGAAAAAAAAACCTTCCTCATAAAGCTATACTTCCGCCACCGTCTTATATCGACTATCCATTACGTCTACACTAGACTGCGGGTTCTATAAACTTTGAGAACTAACTTAGAGAGAGCACAGCCCTATTGTAAAGTATTTAAGCATCGCATACCGGGATCTCTTTGCAAAAGGATATAAGAATGTCCCATCAGCTGCGGTTTTACTCTCTCAAGATTGCTTAGTTTGCCGCTATCCTATAAACAAGACCGTGGAATATTTTTTACAAGCTTTTATTTAGCTTGAACAGTTTATTTATTTATTTGTTTGTTTGGGTCAAATCTTGCAAGATGAATTAGACCCACTTCCCGGTTTCTGATCGAGCTGAATTTTGCATTTATGTGTAAATCGGATGACAATGCAATATTATTGTGACATGGGGCTGATCTGATGATGGAGACGGAAGATGGTTATCGGAACTCTGTAATTAAACGACGTTGTCCCATCGAGTTTGGGCTCGTTTGATTCGTCATAACAAGTACTCTGATCCTAGACGATATCCAGAGTCTAATGATGTAGCTACTAAAAGCTTGCATTTAAAAATAAAATTTTTAATTTACACTTGTTTACATATTGTGCAGCAAGTGCCTTTATGTCACTAGCTTTCCCTGCGTCTATTTTATTCACGCTTGTTTAGATTCCGTATGATTCTAATGTATGCTTGATGAAAAAGGGCGAAAACTACTATTAACTTTTATCGCTCTTATCAAAAACTATCTTTTATATATAGGTATCTAATATATAAAATTCTCATGTCGCGATGTTTGTTACCAAACTCCTCCGAAACAGCTGGACCGATTTTTATGAAATTTTGTGTGCATATCGGGTAGGTCTGAGAATCAGCCAACATTTATTTTTCATTTATTGGCGGTACGAAGTTCGCTGGGTCAGCTAGTATTATAGTAAAAATATGTCTAAAATGTCCGTAATTTAATTTTAGAAGATAATGATTGACCATATTTTGTCAAAAGTATCTGAGATTTTAACAATTATTGAAAATATTAGAATGTGCGAGCGAGAGGGATACGAAATAGTCCTCTTAAAAATAGCAACTGCTGAGTTGCTGGCTCTTCTCAGCAGAACCTGTGGTAGTGTCTTGACTTGTCATCTTAGCTTGTCTTAAGAGCTAGGGGTTGGCCCACAGAACACTATTACTCATAGGGTTGGCCTAAATGAAATAAATAATTTTGAATTTTGAATGAGTATTTTATTCCGAAGCATAAATAAACAACCGATTGTTTATCTCGGTATCAGCAGACAGCTGATAATAGCGCCTAATAACGTTCTATTTCGTGGCCGATAACGCGAAAAGCCTGCCAGGTCAACGACCGGCTGTTATCTTTGACCTTTCTCCGCGCCCGATAGCAGAGTGACCTGTAGGTGTTTTGAATGTATCTGAGGTGTTAATAGAACAGCACGCTGCAGTTGAATAGAATAGAAATGTTTTTTATTCAAATAAACTTTTTTACAAGTGCTTTTGAATCGTTGATGAGTCTACCACTGGTTCGGAATGCCCTTCCTGTCGAGAAGAACCAGCAAGAAACTCGGCGGTTGCTCTTTTCAAAACAAGTTTACAATTCAATAGAATAGTTATACAGTTTAATTATTACCTACTGTCTCATGAATCGCTGGAACAATTATATCCACGCTTTTTATCATTTATTCAGTCTTCAAGTGGTAGTGGTAGTGGTAGTGGTAGTGGTAGTGGTAGTAGTAGTATTATTATAAGTATACTTAGTGACATATTTAGTTCCTATCACAATCTGTTCTTTTCTGCATATTACTTTTACAAAATAATGTCGATGTTTCACATCTGCCAGGCGTCCCACGACGGCTCACAATTTTTTTTTTATTATAAAACGTCACGCCCATTCCCACAAATGTCTTTCGGACCCTCTTGAGGCGCAATCGAGGAATCACGTGCCTGTTTAGATTTCTAACCTGCCTATCATGTAAATCACCCTTTTTTGTTGTTAGAGCGATGTTAAACTGGGCATTGCGGTAACACTATGCCGCTGCGGAGTTATAGGCTAATATCGAACAATCATTCTGCTTAGAATCCAGACAGAGTTAAAATTACCGTATCATTTTACCTTATCTATTTCTCTAATTATTTAATACTAGCTGATGCCCGCGACTTCGTCCGCATGGATTTAGTTTTTAAAAATCCCGCGGGAATTCTTTCATTATCCGAGATAAAAAGTAGCTCTCCCGGTCTGAGGAACCGCCACTACATCCATTACTATACCCATGCAAAAAATCGCATAAATCCGCTGTTCTGTTGCGACGTGATTGAAGGACAAACCAACAAACAAACACACTTTCGCATTTATAATATCAGTAATGCTTTATTATATTTATAACACTTTTTATAATTGTCAAATTTTTTACCTTACTTAACCAAAGACAAAATGACGTTTAGCTGTCATTTACGTTTTGTTATTCCACTGTCATTTGCGTTTTGTTATTCCATGTCAGATGCGTTTTTCTTATACCACGTTTTAGTGACATGACGGAAACGCGGTCGAACGGGATAAAAAGTATCCTATGTCCGTCTCCTGGTTCTAAGCTACCTCTCCACCAATTTTCAGACAAATCGGTCCATCCGTTCTTGAATTATAAATAGTGTAACTAACACCACTTCCTTTTATATATATAGACGTAGCATTATGTATCTTTTTTTTGTGTTTCAGTTCTTCTTTGCATGTTCAAATGGAAAAGGAGCAATCTGAAAACCAGCGCTGAGTATTTGTTCTGAGCAATGCTGAGATTCCCACCGATTGTTTATTGATAGATTTAATTTAGCCATGGGATATGTGATCTTAATATTAATGAATTTGTACCTAACAATAAAAAAAGAGACAGACCTATGCCCGGACATATATTGTGTCTCGTTTTGTTTCTGTCTGCCCGTATTAACATGAATTGATTTGTAGTACCTACACTTTTTTTGGAACTTCACCTCATTGTGGTAATATTATATTCTATTCTATTCTAACAAAGTTGCATGGGTTAAATCGGCATGGCATTCGGCTGCCCACAAGATAGTATAAAAAACTTATTACAATGTAATAGCTCTGTATAATAATCATTAGCAACCCATCAACGGCTCACTACTGAGCGCAGGTCTCCTCTCAGAGAAGGGTTATAGGCCATAGTCCACCACGCTGGCCCAATGCGAATTGGCGGACTATAATAATATTGTACAATTATTATTTTGAAAAGAGCAACTGCTGAGTTTCTTGCCGGCTCTTCTCAGCAGAATCCGCTTTCCGAACCGGTGGTAGAATCATGACGTGTAATTCTTATTATGCCACAGGTTGGCCTACGTGAAATAAATAATTTTTGAATTTCAATTTGAATAACTCCGAGCCAAGCCAGAGTACGCACTATTGATCTCAGGCTTAGGATGAGATCTATAGATGGTACTCTGACTCAGCTCAAACTCAAGACTGAGTTAAAAACGAGACAGATTTATGTCAGGAGCAGGACGTATTATTTTGTGTTTTATTTTAACTCTATATTGAGTCTTGAGCAGTCAGAAGGGCCAGAGTGCGATCTATGGATCTCTGCCTTAGACTGAGAGATATAGATATACTCTAGCTCTGCTCAAGATTCAAGATAGAGTTAAAACGAGACACAATAATATGTCCAGCCCCCTAGCCAAATTAAACTTCGTTGTATCCATTCTCTTTCTAAGATCGTTAACGTATTAGAGCCGGGGTTCCCAAAGTTTATTTATCACGCCTTCACTCTTCAAATGTTAATCATTATCATCATCATCATCAATCCCTCAATCCTAATGAACGATGTGGTCAGGAACCACTGATGGTGCACCGGTAGTGGCAAGTGTATAAACCCTCAAACTTGACCATGTCAGCGACTGACCCGCGAGACCGATTTGCCGATTTGTTTTTGAATGATAGACATTTGAAATCGCTCAAAACACAATAGTAATGAACTCCACCGTTTGTTTATCAATGTTGCGAAGTTCATGAGATTTGATAATAGGTATCGGTGATATTGAGGACAATGATAATGAGGGTGACGACCCCGCTAGGTATAATATAATGCGATAAACAGTACTTTGAGAAATAATACCACATATTATTACGGCGGATTTTGATTGAGAGGTTATTAATTCGTCGGAATCTTATTTTTTATGTATGTTCACACTCGAAGATGCCTGAACTGATTTGGAAAATTCTTTTTTTTTCTAAGGGTAGTCCCAAGTGGTCCCATTGAAATTTTCTCGAAATCGGTCGAGCGGTTTTTAAAATATCAACAATAAATTATATACTTTGTACTAGCGCTGGAGTCCGGCCGGACTTTAAAGTCGGTTTTTAAAAAGAATTTGTCATATAAAATTATTACAAGCTTTTATTTAACTTGCAATGTCATGTTGCTTTTAAGCTGAACGAAATTACAGATAGATACGAAGTTTGATAAAAATCGGTTCAGTAGTTTTAGAGCTTATCCCGAACAAACATTGTGGCACGAGATATTCATATATGTATACAGATTATCTTACAGCTGGCCGATTATCCAAGCAATAATTAAAAGGCGATTTTGTGGGAGAAAATAGTTTCTATCATCACTAAATAATTAAATAAAATAAAAATAAAAAAGCGTTTTATTCCTTGCTCAAACAAATACAATTTTTTATAATAATAAACACATCAAAAGTGTCTAGGGATCAACATATATTTTTGCAATAACTTTTCTCCTGATTGATATTAATTAAAATTTTCTTTAAGGATTCATCAAATAAAGTGTTTTCGTTTGTCACAGTAACGATAAACCAAGTCACCTTTGCATTAATAAAGAAATTTGCCATTTTCCTAATAAAGGGATTTTTGACATTTGAACCACTAACATTAAAGTTCGAAAAAAAGACTGAAATAACAGTTTTCTTTAAAATTTTATTGGGTAACTTAAACAATTAATAATCCGTGTTTCTACCGCGAACACTAACAACACAAGAACATCGGTTTGGCATACTCAAAATGAGTTCATCCAAATCACGCTGTGGAATGGCCGCCCATGTTCGTTGCAACAACAAAAAAAGGTCTTCTTGCCACTGGATACCCTCCATATTCGGCAGAGCTCTTCTCTGTAGCATATCCCATGCATGCTCAATCGGGTTCAAGTCTGGCGACTGAGCAGGCCAGGGCAGGACATTGATGTTAGCTGCGGCGAGAGTCTGTCTTACAACTCTTGCGGTGTACCGTTGTGCATTATCATGCATTAACTGAAATAAGGGACCGATTTGCACTTGTAGAGGAACGATGACGTCTGATACAATCGTCTCAGCATAAATTTGAGCGTTGAGGTTGCCTCTGATCCAAATCAACTCAGTTCTTCCGCCGATCCAAATACCCGCCCATACCATGATGGTTCCACCACTATAAGGATGGACTTCCTGGCAGGATTTTAATCGCTGTTGGCGTCCAGGGGTTCTCCAGTGTCGTATACGTCTTGTATCCGGTCTCATACCAAAACGAGACTCATCAGAAAAGCACACGAAACGCCATTGTTCTTCTGCCCAATTTCTGTGTTCAAGAGCCCATTGATATCGAATCCTACGATTGTGCATTGCTATAGGTGGTACCCGTAGCGGTCTTCGGGAATGAAGGTTCACTTCATGCAAGCGGTTTCTGACTGTTTGGTCGCTAATTAAGTTCCCTGAAGAGTGATGAAGCCTCACGGCTAACATCATGGCGGTTATTGTTGGAGCTCTTCGAGTTAAGATTTGAATGTATCGGTCTTGTCTCCGTGTGGTGCAGCGATACCGTCCTCCATGGCGCTCAGCCACGGTACCAGTGCTTCGGTAACGTGTCCAAAGTCGACTGATAACACTCTGACTTGTATTCAGAGCTAAAGCCACAGTACGTTGCCGGGAACCAGCTTCTATCATTCCCACGGCTCTGAGCATTTCTTCCCTGCTTAAATGACGTCGCCGCTCCATAATAACGTTGGTTTTAATCAGTAGTAGGGAAACAGTAGCACTAATAATGTCTTCAATGCGTTGTATGTTTTTATAGGGAAAATATTGACAGCTGATTTTCATCTTTTACTCGAATTTGATTGACAGTTCCTGATTCAAATTATGAAATGCACCAAAAAGGATCCATATAAATTTATAAAACCATAAATTTATTACAAAGCCACATCTCAATCTCAAGAAATCCGCATAAAAATGCTTGATCCCTAGACACTTTTGATGTGTGTATTTCTCTATATATTTATATATTAGGTATACTATTTTAATATGTATTTTATTTTATTTTAAATATAATGCTACAATGTTTTGGGAATTGGGCACCATATCCAGTAACGATCACTTGGACGGCGTGTATTTTTTGTATATGTTTATAATTAGTTTTAATTTATTTTTTCCTTAATTATTTTTTATTTAATGTTACAATTACTTATTAATATAAATTTTGACGTGATAACGTCTTATAAATCGATGAACAGGCTGCACGCATGAAAAAGAGTCACGTTCCGCCTGAGGCTGAGGGTGCAAGCGAGAGCGCGGAACAAGCGATAGAGAGGCACGATCGGCGCGTTGGCTTAGAGAGCGCCTGCCGCCGCCCGCCAGTCATCGTCAATGTTTCTTTATGACGTTATCACGTAAAAGTATCGTCCGTAAACCGACTTCACAGACAACCAATTTTTTTAAATAAATTAACAATTATTATAAGGTACTTAACACTTATAATAAGCAAGAACCCATCTATACTCACCACTATAATACATAATATTATAATGGTTTATATAATTTAAATTCCACATGAATTTAAATTATTTATTGACCGAAACAAAGCGGTGGCCGTGAATCAGTGAACAATTAGCCCAGATACGCCGATCGCTCCGTGAAATTATAAATTATGTAGGAAGTGCAGTGTGTGTGTGAATCAGCATCGCGTGTGGACTACTGGGCGCGCGACCGCTGCGAGCGTTGAGCTGGCTTCATTCCGTTTATTTTAATTAATAGATGATCATATTATTTCATATGAACACTCATAGTTACGTTGTTTGCCGTGTGGTGACGGCAGATCGAATACAGTTGTCACCACCCCTCCTCTTCCCGCGGGTGTCGTACGAGGCGACTAAGGGAATATAACGGAGAACGGGCAGCAGCGTCCTCTGTGCTACTACTACCATCTACTGCGATCACCAACCCGTCTGCCCCGCGTGGTGATTATGGGCAAACCCTCCCCTTGGGAGAGGCCTTTAGTCCAGCAGTGGACTGTCATAGTTAATACTACTACTATACATACTACTACATAGGTACTAGCTGTTGCCCTCAACTTCGCGTGGATTTAGTTTTTAAAATCCCGCGGGAAGTCTTAAATTTTTTCGGATAAAAATTGCCTGATCTTCTTCTTCTTCTTCTTCTTTACTCCTGGGAATTTTCTCCGCAAGTAGGCGTGTCCGCCCGTTTTGCGTGGTTCCACTGGTGCGGCCCTCCGCCGGATCACTCCATCCAGCCGAGCTCCCTCCAGAAACCTAGCAGGCCACCCAGGTCGGCGAGGACTTCCGGAAGTGTTGCTGGAGAGCCAATGTACTTTTCTCGTTGGTTGGATACACCCCTGCATTTAAGCAGTACGTGTTCCGGTGTCTCGTCGTCCTCCATGCATGCTCTGCATAGAGGACTGTCGGTAATACCTAAAATAAAAAGGTGTTTGTTAAGCGAACAGTGTCCTGTGATCGTACCTACAACTACCCTTAGCTTGGTTCGGTTTAGTTGTACTAGTTTCGCTGTGAGGCGTTGATTGAGGCGTGGAAACGCCTCTTTCGTTTGTCTGCAGTCTGTAGTATTTGCCCAAAGTTCGGCATGTGTACTTACTGTTTGGTTATGCAACCACGTTTTGTATTCACAGAAGGGTATGGGAACCATCGGCTCCGGTCCCATCACCTTCATTGCTGCGGCTCGCCGTGCTAGTTCGTCGGCTGCGTCGTTTCCAATATTGCCACTGTGACCTTTTACCCAGCGTAGTGTGACAATGTTTGACTTTGTAATCTTTCGTAGTGCATTTTGGCAGTCAAGTATGAGTTTTGAGCAGGTCGTATTTTTGGCTAGGGCTCTCAAAACTGCTTGACTGTCTGTATTAATGTTTAAATTAAAATTCGTTACCTGCCTCTGGGCCATAGCAATGGCTGCTGCTGTGATACCGACGCACTCTGCTTGAAAAACTGAGTTGTTCTTACCGAGGGCGTAGGCAATGTTGATATTCAGCTCGGGACAGTAGGCACCAGCCCCGGTGCCCGAGCTTGTTTTGGATCCATCAGTGTACACTTCGATGGTATCTATGTTAGATGACCGTGTTGTTGTGTCATCCATGTTGATCTTGTAAGTTTTTTCTATTACATGTATCTTTTGTGTTTTGTCACAAACCCACCCTAGTTGTGGACACCTCATTTGTTCATGTGATAGTATCCGGGTGTGTGGTGTGATAGTTTCCTTCCACAGCCCGTAGGTTTTTATTCTGAGGGCTGCAAGGGTTGCTTCTTCCCTTATGTATAGGTGTAGAGGTGGGATTCCCAGTATTACCTCTAATGCGTTTGATGGTGTGGTCCTCATACAGCCTGTGATAGCTAGGCACGCTTGTCTTTGAAATTTTGTAGTTCCTGTTGGGTTGTCGTAAGGAGTGTTCGTGGCCACCATATTAGTGACGCATATGTTAGGGAGCTTCTTACGACTGATACATAGAGCCACTTCATTATCTGTGGCTTAAGACCCCAGGTCTTCCCAATCATGCGTTTGCATTGATTTAGGACTAATGTAGCTTTTTAGGGTTCCGTAGTAAACAAGGAACCCTTATAGTTTCGCCATGTCCGTCCGTCTGTCTGTCTGTCTGTCTGTCTGTCTGTCTGTCCGCGGTTTAGCTCAGAGACTATTGGTACTAGAAATCTGTAATTTAACAAGGGTATAAATATCAATCTCGCCGACAAAGTAGTGAAATAAAATTGTGAAAAATAATTTTTTTTAGGGTACCTCCCCTACATATAAAGTGGGGGATGAATTTTTTTTTCTCATCTATCCCATAGTGTGGGGTGTCGTTGAATAGGTCTTTCAAAAACGTTGTGAGTGTGGGAACACCATTTTTCAATTCAGGGATCCGTTTGTGAAATATGATATTTTAAAGTGCTAAATTTTATTAGAGTCAAGTGTCCCCCCGCTCTGCCAGCTAAATGGTTGTATATAGGATACAAGAAAAAATTCACAGCAGTAGTATATATAATGAATTTTAAAGGAAAACTATCACGGCTAAGTAGGGTTCATTAGTGAAAGAGTTATATCGGTTTTTCTAAGTTAGATATTACACGTAGTGTAAGTTGCATATTTTGTAGTATATTATATGTAGTATTTAAACCATGGAACTCAAAATGTATTCAATATTCAGAAATAAAATAAAATCACTATCCTAGGTCAGCAATAATATTTGAGATTATATTAATTTTTAGTGTAGGGTTCCGTAGTTGAAAGCAACTACGGAACCCTACACTGCGCGTGGCCCGAGACGCACTTGGCCGGTTTTTGTATCTTTATATCTACGTGTGTATTCCAGTTTAGCTTGCTGTCTAGCAATACCCCAAGGTATCTCACTTCTTTTGATAGTGCCAGACTTGTGCTAAACAGTGTTGGCATGTTTGGGATGTCCGGCTTCCTTTTGTTAGTAAACAGAATGAGCTCTGTTTTTTTAGGATTAACCGTCAGTTCGTTTTCTTTGCACCATTTCTCTATGAGTTTTAGTGCGTTTTGCATTATTGCACTCAGCGTATTTTCATGTTTTCCGCTTATGAGGATCGTTAGATCATCCGCGTATCCTATTGTGAAGAAGCCACGTTTGTTTAATTTTGTTATCAGTTCATCAACTACGAGGTTCCACAGGATTGGGGACAATACTCCTCCTTGTGGACAGCCTCTGGCTACTATGCCTCTAGTTGTGCCGTTTATGTTCAATTGGATTACCCTTTTTTCAAGTAGGGTTCTTATCCATTTTCGAAGTGTCGGTGGTGTTCCGCATCTCTCAAGAGCGCTATCAATGCTTCTGAAAGTCGTCTTGTCAAAGGCTCCCTCAATGTCTATGAAGGCTCCTAAAGTTGACAGTTTGTTGTCCAAATCGTGTTCTATCTTGCATACTACAGAGTGGAGCGCTGTCTCCGTGGATTTCCCAGTGCTGTATGCGTGTTGGTTTCGATGTATTGGTATGTGTCTCAGTGCCCCGTCTCTAAGGAAGCGGTCACCAAGTCTTTCTAATGTTTTCAGCAAAAACGATGTAAGACTGATAGGTCTGAATGATTTCGGCTGTGTGTAGTCATTTTTACCGGGTTTTGGTAGGAATACTACTTTGACTTCTCTCCATAATAGAGGTATGTATCCAAAGGCTATACAGGTTGAATATATCTTCACTAGCCATGGTATTATTTTTGCTGCTCCCCATTGTAGGAGTGCAGGGAAAATATTGTCTGACCCAGCTGACTTAAAATTGCCTGATATCACTATTCACCTGAAGAGGGACATAGGCTACTTCTTAGGCTTTTTCAGGATCTCCTCAAGTAACCAGTCATTCTTGAAGATAATGTTAATTACTTTTCTAAGTTTAAGAAAGTAAAAACATCACTTAATTCATACTTACAGCAAAATAAGTTAGTGGCAAAATGTATGAAAGTTTTGGATCTATTATACATAATATCTTTAAATTTAAGGACTTTTGATAGATTTTATAAGTACTGAGATTTTATAGTTATCTACTATATTATGTATTTATAATCTATACTTAGTTAAGGTATAGATTTTTAAGGTTTAGCTGTTCGTCTTATTTATTATTGTAGATTATTTTCCTTTCTAGGTATTTATTTAGCTACTAGCTGACGCCCGCGACTTCGTCCGCGTGGAAAAAGAATTAAAATAGAATCGCTTTGTGTTAATCGCGAGGTTTTTAGACGATTGTCCTACGCCACTATATTATATTTTAGAGCTACTTGGTACCTACAAACCTACAATTACACACCACACAATCGAAATTACGTAAATACCCACAATTTAGGTGGGCAGTACCCAGCAGCATCAGGATTGAGGAGTTGGTAACTGGTCTTCAATGATGTAGTCCAGTGATGCAGGGTGGGGAGGGCGATTCCCAATACAAACCGAACGGTAGTTAAATCAGTTGAATATTAGGTGGCATCTATAAAAACACACAGCTCTAGCGTAGGAAATTTTCGCGAGCGAAGCGAGTGCGAAATTTTTTTGGACTGCACTACTTAACTATGTTATTCATACTTGGTTCTTACAACACCAATTCAGAAAAGACACTTTCGCGAGCGAATCGAGCGCGAAAATTTGTACGACTACATTGCATCACTATGTAGTCTTAACTGTGCACTACTTAACTGTGTCCTTCATACTTGGTTCTCACAATACCAATTAAGAAAAGATACATTTACGCGAGCGAAGCGAGCGCGAAAATTTTAGATTGCACTCCGCTTCTGTTTAGTTCATATTTGGCACCTACAGACAACATCAATTCACAATCGATAGTTTCAAAATCCCCACTTATTAGGTGGGCCTCACCCAGCAGCTCCAATATTTAAGGGTTGGTACCAGCACTGTCCATACTTGGCATCTACATTTGCAACATAAAACCGACGCTGTAGCGAGCGAAGACTACACTAAGTACTTAACTATGTACCTACTTTATACCTGGTTCTTACAATACCTATCAAGAAAAGACATTTTCGCGAGCGAAGCGAGCGCGAAAATTTTGACGATTACATTGCATAACTATGTAGTCCATACTTGTCAATCCAAAACGGACATTTTCGCAAAATTTTTTTAGGGCTGCACTACTTAACTGTGTCCTTCATACTTGGTTCTTACAATACCAATTAAGAAAAGACACATATTCGCGAGCAAAGCGAGCGCGAAAATTTTCGGTTGCACTACGCTTCTTCGTAGTTCATACCTGGCGCCTACAGTAGCGATTGAAAGTGATATTTTCGCGAGCAAAGCGAGCGCGAAAAATTTTTGATCGCACTACGCCTCTTTTTAGTGCATACTTATTGGTATCTACAAAAGCTATCTATAATCGACATCATCGCGAATAAAGTGAGTGCGACATTCTTTACAATTGCACTACGCCACTATGTAGTCCATACTTGGCACCTACAACAGCAACGCAAGACTGACAATTTCGCGACCGAAGCGAGCGCGTTTTTTAGGACTGCACTTTTTAACTGTGTACTTTATACCTGCTTATTACAATACTAATTAAGGAAAGACATTTTCGCGAGCGAAGCGAGATCGAAAATTTTTACGATTACATTGCATCACTTTTTATTCCATACTTGGTCTTGGTCGGTTCAGGCGTCTTCGAGTAATCGGTGAACATACATAAAAAAAATTAAAAAAATGATTACTCCTTTTTCGAAGTCAGTTATAAAGAAATCTACAATCGACATTATCGCGAATGAAGTGAGTGAGACATTTTTTACGATTGCACCATACCACATGTAGTCTACACCTGGTAGTCTGGTACCTACAATATCAATTCACTATCGACATTTTGTAAACAGCCACTATTTAGGTGGGTATTATCATCAGCAGCATCGGGATTGAGAAGTTGGTACCAGTAGTTCAATGTTGTAGCTTACTGGTTTATTGTGGGTAGGAGGATGATTCCTTAATCGAACCGAGCGATAATGAAATTAGCTGAATAGATTGATGCCATCTATGAATTTAAAGCTATGGTGGGAAAATTTAGTAAACGGAAAACGGAGACGCGAAATTTTTTTCGGCTGCGTTATGCCACTACACTACGTAGTTCATACTTGGTACCTACCATTGGTGAGCAGTACCCAGCAGCATCAGAATTGAGTCCTCTACTACAGCATTATATTTGAAATATTTGGCACCTACAATATCAGTCCACAATCGACAGTTCGTAAATATCCATGATTAATGTAGGCAGTTCACAGCAGCATCAGGATTGAGGACCTAGGGCCTGGAGTTCAATGATATGGCTATGGTATGGATGTAATAAGATCGTAGTATATATCGTATGCGAGTGACCTAGAAATCCGAGAGAAGTTCTGTCCTCTATCTCCGATAATATTTAGCAGATCTTCACCAAAATTGGACAAAATATTTCTTAGAGTACACACTTTCTAATAAAGAAAGAATTATTAAAATCAGTTCATATTTGACTGAGTTATGGAGTAAAATCAACGAAAAATTTCCTCCCCTATCCTGGAGTAGCCTTATGCTTTATCGGGATAAAAACTATCCTATATGTTGACCCGGAGTATCAGCTATCGCTATACCAAATTTCGTTTAAATCCGTTCAGTAGTTTTCGCGTGATGCGCGAACAGACAGACAGACAGACAGACAGACAGACAGACAGACAAAAATTAAATAAAAATCTGTTTTGGGTTCAGTATCGATAATAAAGCATCCCCCGGTTAAAATTTTCAAAATATATTAAATGTACAGAAATCTTCCAGTTACAGTTTTATTATAAGTATAGATAGATCATAAACTCTTTAATAAAAGTTTGAATTTAATCAAAGTTAGTACTTATACGATAACTTTCTGTACATTTTTTTTCGAACAAACGCTGGCGTAATCGTATAATAAAATAAAAAATATTATTTTTAAAAAATCGACTTCAAACGCCGCCCGCACTACAAAGTATATTTAGTGTTGACTTTTTAAAAACCACTCGACCGATTTCGATAAAATTCAAATGGAACCACCTATAAACCCTTTGAAACAGAATAAGCATTTTCCAAATCGGTTCAGGCGTCTCCGAGTAATCGGTGAACATACATTAAAAAAAAATTATTACAACGAATTGAGAACCTCCTTTTAAGTCGGTTTAATAAAAAGGAATACTCCTCAAATCTAATAAGTCCAAAGTTCTCAGGGTTCGTAGTGCCCGCAGCCAGCCTTGTACTTTATCTAAATATGAGTCAATAATGCTCGCGCAGATCTGGGTAATTCGACGCCCTTCGTTATACCTACTGTGTTGGTATATCGTGCTAGTGTTAGTTCAATATTTAATTACTGCCAAATAGGGCAGCGATAACCGGGTCAGGCGAACCTAGAAACCCTTTTTTTTAACCGACTTCAAAAAAAGGAGGTTATCAATTCGACGCTTTTTTGTCGATGTTACTCCTTAACTCCGTCAAATCTGAACCGATTTCAATTTTTTTTATTTGTACCTACGTATTATACCTACCTAGCCACCTACCTACCTACCTACCTACGAATAAGAACAATAGTAGCTTTTTCCCGCGATTTCGTCCGCGTGGATTAGGTTTTTGAAATCCCTCGAGAGAAAAGAGTTTTTTTTTTATAAACTTATATTCGATGAAAAGATAGGCCTTGCGATCTCACCTGATGGTAAGTGACGATGTAATCTAAGGTAGCGGGCAGACTTGGGAGGAGTATGGCAGTATACATTCAACTCATACCCCTAATCTGTTTCTACACGCCATCGTGCCGGAACGCTAAATCGCTTGGCGGCACGTCTTTGACGGTGGGGTAGTAAATAGCCATGGCCAAATCCTCCGACCAGACCAGACCAGAGACAATTCATAAATTATAAATTCCCAAAGTTCCCCAGCTGGGCATCTAACCCGAGACCTACCCAGTTATAAGACTACGCTTACCACTGCGCGCCAGGGAAGTCGTCAAATCGTCCCACATATAGTATACAAAACTTATTACAATGTAATAGCTACTTATTAATATTGAAAAATGATTATTTTGAAAAGAGCGACTGCTGAGTTTCTTGCCGGCTCTTCTCAGCAGAATCCGCTTTCCGAACTGGTGGTAGAGTCATTACATGTCATAAGAGCCACAGGTTGGCCTACGTGAAATAAATAATTTTGAATATGAAATAAAAAGCCCCTGTCACACTCTCCAGGCCCTCAAATATACCCATGCAAAAAATCATAACGATCCGTTACTCCGTTGCTGCGTGATTGCAGGACAAACCAACAAACAAATACACCTACACGGTACGGTACACCTTTAGCAAATACACGATCTTTTAAAGACTTTTCGTGTCCTTATAATACGAGCCAAAATTTTCCTGTCAAGAAATCTCAGTACTAGCCCTGAGTTAGGAAGTTGGCGGAGTGTCACCCTCGTGCCTCGGAGAGCACGTGACGGAGAATGCCTCTGTGTTTATGCATGCACTTGTGCTCTATAATACCTATCTCCCGTGCAGATTGCTAATCTACGTGAAGCTTGGCCGCCCGGTCAGAGCTAAGGTGAAAACGTGACCATACAAATGTATCGATCCGGCTGTGGAGTGAGGATGTCTCTTCTGCTAGAACCCTTATGCCGAGCGATATATAGTTGAGCTAAATAAGGGAGAGGGCACACTGGCTACATTTAGCTGCCGCGATCGGCATATTTATGGCTTTTAGCGTTTTTATGGCCTCTTGCGACTGTTGCGCGATTCGCGCGTTTTTATGGCTTTTTGCTTTTTTATGGCCTTTTGCGTTCGATCGCGGAATCTCGCAGCAGACGCAAAAGGCCATAAAAACGATCGCTGCCGCCAAAAAATCGCAGTTTGCTCTCTCCCTAATATTTGCTGTATTTTAGAATAGAATAGAATAGAAATATTTTTTATTCAAATAAACTTTTACAAGTGCTTTTGAATAGTCAATTTTTACCTTCCTATATTACATTGTAGTCCAAACTGCTCTTTAAAACTGTGCGTGCTGGCCAAATAGCGTGCGCATATAAAATAATTGTATTAGTTTTGAACTTGAAGGTTCTTCAGGATTTCATATGTTCATGTTCAAACATACGAGCACGCTACATGTACCTACTATCGATATTAGTGTCTTGGCTACAAACTTGACCTGCTTGTGTAAATATGTAATTTTTTTAATGAAGTAACTAACTTTTGCCCGTGACACCATCCGAGGGTTTTTAAAAATTATAAAAATTATTTCTAAAAACCGACTTTAAACGCCACTAAAAAGTATAAAATAATTTACTTTGTACATGTAAGATATTCATTAAATCTTCACTTTTAAATAGGACCAACCTGACGGTATAACCGTTCAAATTAAAAAAGAAATATTGAAAACGGTTTAGATTTGACAAAGTTATGAAGTAACATCAACAAAAATTGAGGAGTGACGTTCTGCAGCACCGAAGACATTCGTCAGATCTTCACCAAATTTAAATGGGTCCAACCTTACGATGTAAAGTGTGAACTTTAAAATACATTGTGTAAAGTATATGTAAAAAGTAGCTGATGCCCGCGACTTCGTCCGCATGGATTTAGTTTTTAAAGTCCCTCGGGAACTCTTTGATTTTCCGGGATAAAAAGTAGTCTATGTCACTCTCCAGAACCTCAGCTATACCCATGCAAAAAATCACGTCGATCCGTAGCTCTGTTGCGGCGTGATTGAAGGACAAACCAACAAACACACATTCCTATTTATAATGACAGACTTGACGGAGCTATGGAGTAACATCGACCAAAAAAAATACGCATCGAATTGATAACATCCTTCTTTTGTTTTAATTGGTAAGGATTAGCGGTTGACGACCTCCATGGCGCAGTGGTGAGCACTGTGATATAAAATTGGGAGATCTGGGGTTCAATCCCGTCAGGTGCGATTTAGTTTGTATCTAATGTCTAAATTATCTGAGGTCTGGTGGGAGATTTTGCCCGTGGTTAGTTACCACACTGCCAACTAAAACATTTGTGGGTATTATGACGACGGTTTTGGTCGTTTGTTTTATTTATTTATTTATTTGCTTTCATATTCATTGGGTCACAAACATTATACCCAGTCAGGGCATTGCATATGTTACAATTTCTGTTACATTATAATATTCTAAATTCTAATATTAGATAAATCAATAAAAATAAAATAGTTCAAAATTGAAAATTAAAATGTAGATAAATGAAATGGTCAATTAAGATGAGTCAAAATTAAAGTGTAAGCTGAAATTTAAAATTATTAAAACTAATGTACTTAAGTACTTAATTAAAATTAAAATTGAAATAATGGTACCTATTTGTAGCTTGTAAAATGGAAACATGAAAATGTAAGGATGTGAGATAATCACAACATAATCATAAAAAAAAATAAAAAAATCAATGATCAATGATGATTCGTGATTATGTCGTAAATAGCAATCACAGCAATCGATCGTTAAATTTACCACATAAATAAAATTGGCACCACAAAAACATGTCGAAAATATCAAGATTGAAATAACACGGGGATACAAAAAAATATTTTCATACAAGTCAATTACCTATATTTCTGAACATTTTGGCAAGTCTTCAAATTACGTTAGGGTCAGTCACTTTAGTGCATTGCTTTTGAGGTCACTAACATTGTATTTACCTACCTATGTCCGGTAGTTAACGTAGTCTCTGGTAGTCGTTGGGGTCCTAAGGTGCTTGAGAAGCGATCCCTTACTATAAAGTAAAGTGTTCGCAACGCTCCCCTAACGTGACATCAGACGAGCCACAGGGAGCCGTTGGATACAGGCCGCGCAAGATCGAGGCCTGTGGAATTCCATGCAAGAGACTAATCTGTTTAAGAAGAAGATCTCCGGTAGCCAAAAACCTTATGTCCTTAGACCACTGGTCAGACATTAGGTTGCGACTTTTGTCTGTTATTATTAATGGGCATGATGACAATAAACAAGAATCAATTAAATCATGAATTTATCTAATGAAATTAATAGAATTCATGGATTATAAAAAATGTATTTATTTTATTTTTAAAGCGGGATTGATAGTTATTTATTTTGATAAAATAAAACTTTAAAATACAGCAATCCGCCATATTGGATTGAACACCAATCAGAGCTATACGTCACATCTGTTTCAAACTTTGACAAACTACTATGACAAACATAGAAGTGACGTCACGAACGACGCCATGACACCGGCGGCGAGAGATTCTGCGTAAATTTTAAAACTTTTTAAATGTAAATTGCATATTGCATCAGCTGATAGTACATCAGGACTACGATAAAAACTAAAATCTACATATTATAGTCTGTTCATTAAGGCAGATGACGTCATGGGTAAATTGAAAGGTTGTAGCAACATTGTGAAAGTCAACTATGAATCAAACAGTTTGATAATTAACATAAACATAAAATATCTTATTTTAATTAAAAAGTCGTGTGGTGTCGTGGGACACCAGATAGGAACGAAGTTCCTTATTATAAGAATATGTATTAATTTCAAGTTCTATTCGAGTTATAAAGAAAATAATTATTCGGGTATACATTTTTTTATCATGATTTTTTTATCGATAAAAATCAAAAAAACTACTTTACAAAAAATTATCTTAACACCTTTATTTTGTTTACAATGATTTATAAAAATATATAATAAAAACACTAAGCACTTGCACTAAACACTTGCCCTAAACACTAAAGACTTGCACTAAACGCTAAACACTTAGGTTAGGTTTAAAGAATTTATTCTCTAAGAACAAAACATGCTCACTTACAGAGAAATTAAAACTTAAATTATAACACATTATATACATTAAAACAAAAATGGTGGCTCTTAAATAACTTAAATAACTATAAAACTAAAATATTTTTAAGGTTTACTAACTGTTTTTAAATAACTCCCTGAGTTTTCTTTTAAATATTGGAAAAGATTTCTCGGATAATATATCTTTTGGCAGACCATTATATAGAAGTGCTCCCTCAAATTGTATAGTTTTCGCGCCATATGTTTTTGTTCTTGCTTTAGACAATTGCAATTTATTTTTATTTCGTGCAAAGTATGTATAGGATTTAGTTCTTATTGTAATTTGTGTGTTTATAGATTGTGTAAGTATTTTTCTAATTAGAATACATGTCTAATGGATAATGTGTCAGTTTTCTTATATAGTTCTTTAGATGGAAATCGGTAATCTAGTTGAAACAAAGTTTTTAGTAATTTATTTTGGGATATTTGGAGATCTTTCAGATTAGTTTTATACGCACATCCCCATATTTCTATTAGGTATTCTAATATAGACTTAGCTAGTGAATTGTAAATTAAAGTTCGGACTTTATATGGTAAACATCGTGTAGATTTACGCAAAGATCCAGTCAAAGATGAGATTTTTGACTGCAGGTAGTCTAAGTGAGGTCGCCATGATAATTTAGAATCCAAGAATAAACCAAGGTATTTTTCCGTTTTTGATTGTTTAAGAACCTGATTATTTATAGTTAAGAGATCAAAATTAGGAAGTTTTTTGTTTTTTGCAGTAAAAAGCATGTAAGAAGTTTTAGCAACATTTATAGTAAGTAAACTGTATTGGAACCATTCATTTAGTTTATCTAAATCTGTTTGAGCATCCGATATAATCTCATTGATTGAGTCAGCAAAATAAAATAAACATGTATCGTCAGCATATAACGATATTTCACCGGTTAGTCCTAAGTTGCCAATATCATTTATGTAGATCAAAAATAAAAGAGGGCCTAGAATGGATCCTTGGGGTATTCCACAAACAATGTTCCTGGGTTTACTTTTAAAATTTTCGATTTTAACTACTTGTTGTCTATTTGTTAAATAAGATTCAAGAGTTTTGATAGCTGATCCAGATATACCGATATCTTGTAACTTATTAAGCAAGATAGAGTGAGAAACGGTATCAAAAGCCTTCTTTAAATCAATGAAAATACCTACCACTACCTTTTTATTGTCAATATTAGTTTTTATTTTAGTTACTAAATCGATTGTTGCTGAAAGAGTATTCGATTTCGCACGAAACCCATACTGGCCTTTAAAATGAAAATTTGTTTCTGTTAGATAATTATTAAGACGTACATATAGAACTCTTTCAAATACTTTCGACAATATGGGCAAAACCGATATAGGGCGATAGTTTCCAGGATCAGATTTAGAGCCTGCCTTATGAATAGGGCTAACTTTAGCTATCTTTAGGCTATCTGGAAACATTCCATCTTTCATACATTTGTTGATGCACAAACTCAAATTTTCACTTATAATGTCACTTATACACTTAATTGCTTTTGGCGATATACCATCTATACCTGAACTTGCGTTAGTATTTAAATTTTTGATTATAAGTTGTATTTCGTCCTTTGTACATATTTTAAATTCGGAGAGTGTTTTCGTCTGCACAGGCTTTAAATGAGTGTATGTTTTATAACTGTGATATTTTTGTGGTATATTATTCGCTAAAATTGTGCCTATGGAAGAAAAATAGCTGTTACAAGTTTCGCATATTTCTGTTGCATCATTAATAGTTTTACCATTGACTATAAGTTTTGGGGGAGCACAACTACTTTTGTTTTTATTATTAGTGAGAGTATTAATTAATTTCCACATTGTTGTAGGTCTATTATAGCATTTAATAAAAGCGTTATAGTAAAATTTATCTTTGGTATCTCTAATAGTACTTCTGACTTTATTCCTAATATCATTAAACTTTTTCTTCAGCTCAGTATTGTTTCTATCATGTTTTAGATTGGCCCATAACGTATTACGGTGTTTTATATCCTCTAAAATTTGTTTATTTATCCAGTCATCTTGGGGTAGATTTTGTATTTTGTACTTGATAATTTTATGATCCTCTATTTTATTTTTGATGTAATTCTCCAATTGATTATAGTTCTGATCTATGATTTCTATGTTATTTTCATCCATATCTTTATAAAGTTTCTTATAGTTAATTGCTTCATATTTTATTTTCTTTTTGGGTTCTTTTCTGTATTTCTTATATCCACAGTAAATTTGTTTATGATCTGACAGTGGTGAATCTATTATAGACATATGAAAATCATTGTTAGTATTCGTACATCGTGGTCAAGGATCGATTTAGATTTTTCTGTTTCTCGGGTGCAATGTTGACTGTTTATTTTATTAAGTATTTTATATCCTGATTCTTGTAGTATATACTTATATTTCTTACTACATCGGTCTTTATGTAATAAGTTTATATTAAAATCCCCAAAGACTAATGTTCTTTTCCTTTGCTCCAATTGCGTTGAATACAGTTCAAAAAATTTTTCAATGTTAGTCGTTGGCGGTCTATAAACTAGTCCAATATTTAAATTGCATTTTTCTAAGGAAATCCATAAGAAATTGTTCCCATCAACATATCTTTCTTCTGTAACAGTGTAAGAAAAATCATTATGCACGAATATTGATACTCCTCCACCAATACAGTCGGTCCTATAGTTATAGACGTGTGAATAATTCGGGATTTTATTCGCTTCATCTTCCGTTTTTATCCAGGTCTCAGTGAGTAATATCACATGTATAGTATAATTAAATGATTTAATAATGCATTGTAATTCTTCAATTTTGCCTGACTTAACTAAACTTCTTACGTTTGCATAAAAGAATTTTAAAGAGGAGGGAGTCATTATTACACTATCATAATCATGTGTAACCTGGTAGGTAATCGGTTCACTTGAAGGTTCTGACACTAGTTGTCGTTTTTTGGGATCACTTTAGCAATTTTCGGAATTCCATTGTAATATTTAATACTTAAATCAGTTTCACCGTTTCGCTGACGCTGAGTAAGCTGGTTCTTCAGGTCTTGAAAATATTTTTGTTGGGCAGGTGTTTGATCTCCAAAAATGCGAACATTTTTACTTTTATTTAGTGTACGGTTACGTAATATATAATTCGCAGGGTCCTGAGTATCAAAACATACCTTTAGGTTTCTATTTTTACCTGAAATATATTTACCTAAACGGAAAGTTATTTTTGGTTTTGGGCAGTTTTCATAGATGCTTTTAAGTATTTTTGTAGCTTCCAACATGTCGTGTTCGCGTCTTTTATGTGAGTTTTTGTCATTTAATTCAGATATACCCGCAAGTATGATATTTTTCCGCCGATTGCACTGATCTTGTATTTCGAGGGCGATGTTTTCGTAGCCAAGCGGAAGCGGGTTCGGGTTTATGGAAATAGAAGGCCTGATATTCTTACACGAACTGATATCACTTTCGAGCTGGATCATTTTTTCTTGAATAGTTGTGTTTCGCTGTCTCATATTTTCCAATTCTTTTTTTATGGTATGGTGTTCCGAAATTAAACTTTCCGTTGCATTTTTAATTTCTTGGATTTCTTGTTTAATTTCTGATATTTCTTGACAAATTTTGTTATTGTTTTGATTTTTAGATGCATTAAAATTTTGGAAAAAGGATTGTATATCGTTTCGTAGTTTATTTAACTCTTCTATAAAAAAACCAGAAGAATCGTTTTCACGTTCTTTTTTTCTTCTTTGTGTAATATTTTCTTGCTCCCGGGAATTTCCACGAAGTTCTATTACAGAACCGCTGTCGCTCGGGGCGTTTCCGCCTTGCGCTGATGAAAGGAAACTCACTTGCACTAAACACTTGCACTAAACACTAGCACTAAACACTTGCACTAAACACTAAACATTTGCACTAAACACTAAACAATTGGTACAAAAAGTAGTGTTTCATTTACAAAAAATCTTACACTTTCAGTAATTTAACGTTACTGACGTTTTTTGCCGGCTAGGGTACCCCTCCGCAACGCCCCATAAGGAACTTCGTTCCAAAAACAAACAATGCACACATTAATGTGGAAAGGTGGAATAAACAGACTATTATATTATAAAGTCTATGACGTCTCTAACATCCGATCGCAAAATATTTTCGTTAACACCAAAACGTTGGCTTTCCGGTGTCAACAACCCGGTTTACAGACAGACGAAGGTTGTGACGTCACACTGATAAAACGTTTTAAATCCGCTCTTATCAAATTCGTAATCGGGTTTTTATATTAGGAAAAAAACTTTCGATCACTTTCTTTATGATATTCAAATTATGATGATAATTATTAGATATAATCACTACATCAATACTTATTATTTATTTTAAAAAGAAGTCCCCCGCCGCATCTGTCTGTCTGATCGCAATAGACTCATTTTCATGTGGTTTTCACCAATAGACAGGGTGATTCATGTGGATGGATTGAGTTTATAATTTGTTAAGGTTTTGTGTAAATTGGTTGAAATATGACAGACAGAAAGACAGACAGATGCGGCGGGGAACTTTTTTATAATATGTTGTGATTATGAAAGTATATTACATGCTTCAATTGTGAAGGAAAACACGTGAGGAAACCTGCATACCTGAGAGTTCTCCATAATGCCAGTGTGGTATACTATACCTATAACCCTTCTCTCACAGAAGACGTGCGCTCAATAGTGGGCCGTTGAGGGGTTGCTGATGATGATGATGATGATGATTGACGTTGACGGACCCACCTCACTGTGACATATTTGCAGGCCAATGAAGCACAGTCGTAAGTCAGTGCTTGCAGTTTGCGAAAGTTATAATTCTACTGCGATATTTATATAAGTTATAATTCCACTTTATGTTTCTATCTTAAGAGTAGTGTCTAGTGACGAAACGCGACGCGAGTAGGTATTTTTGAAATGGTACTTATCTGTTTCACAACGCTTCGCTGCCCGACCCGCATCGTGCGATAGAGAGAGTTGCAAGTCCAGGAGTTATTTGCCTAAATTTTATTCTTGAAATATTGTTTCGGGTCATAACGTTTTTCTTTTTACCCCCCTAAACGTTTACAAAATTAGACAATTTTGGTCTCATTAGATTCAGTACACCTTAATCTAGGCTCGTACGTTTAATTTTTTTAGTATTTCAGTTTAGTTAAATTTAAAAAAATAAAATTAGTCGAGGAAGTTTTTTAGTCAAAAATATGGATATTTAGTCACTAATAACTTTTAAAATAAGCAATATTTCTTTAAAATTAAAACGTACGGGCATAGTTTTTCATTGTATCTGCAACATTTCAAAAAATTATGAACATTGGACAACATTTACGGGTAGCAAAACGTTATCGCTTTTTGTATGAAAATTTTCAAACTAGTCTAGTTATAAATATTCTGATGTGCATCGATGATGCAGTATGTAGTCAGTCGATGTTTAAAAAGTTAAACAATAATATCATAAATAAGGCGCAACATGTAGCTTGACTCATTAAATAAGATTACTTAGGTGCGCTTGCAGAAACGTCGAGTTATCCTAACCCAGAGTTAGCAGCTAACTCTGGGTTAAAAGGCCAGATTTGACAGATTTCGTATAAAGCTTCTGTAAAAATTAAAAATTTATTCCCGGGTTAACTAACTCGGCGTCTCTGCAAGCGGGCCTTATAGACATAAGAGGTACTTGTGAAAGGCGCAGGACGTCCGCTCTGTTATCTCGCATATCTACAACTGCTATTTAGTTATTAGTTCATTACTTCACGTAATGATAAATTACCTGTTTGAAGCATGGAATGATGTTATAATGACTACCATTTTAACCTTAATTACGCAGGATCTGGTGGTTATTATAACTGTTAGTTTATAAATAAACGTGCTCATGGTATATTAGTTATTACAGAATATTATTGAGGTGTAATCTAGTGTTTAAGGTTCTCTACGCGAGTAAATTAGTCGTTAATTGGGTATTTGACTAATATTTTTTATATATTATTTAAAAATATTCTACCATCATGTCCTACTAATATTATAAATGTGAAAGTCTGATACTTTTTATTACAGAGTTCCCGCGGGAATTAAAAACTTAAACCACGCGGACGAAGTCGCGGGCATCTTCTACTTTTTTTTAATTTAAATATTATAACACAATGCAATTTTTGTTTTTAAATATCTTAACTAGTTTCAGAAATAAATAAATACGTATAGAGTTTCCTGTTAGACAAGGAGAGCGCTACTGGCGTGTGACGTCACAAGACAATAGTTCCATACACACTTCATAGAAATTTTGTTTTAGAAAGAGATAGATATACAGTCGCAGTAAAACAGCTTAAAGCTTATTTGTTTTTTGACCGATTTATTTTCTGTTTTGTGAAATTACCTGTTTACACCAGTACCTAATAATTTAATCTTCAAAAACATGTATTGAATTGTAGTACACATTTTTGGAACTTCCACTCATTGTGGAAATAGGAATTCTATTCTATTCTAACAAGTTGCATGGGATAAATCGGCTTGGCATCCAGCTGCTCACAAGATAGTATAAAAAACTTATTACAAAGTAAATAGCTACATTATAATATTGTAAAATGATTTTTGAAAAGAGCAACTGCTGAGTTTCTTGCCGGCTCTTCTTAGCAGAATCCGCTTTCCGAACCGGTGGTAGAGTCTGACGTGTCATTAGAGCCATAGGTTGGCCTACGTGAAATAAATAAATTTGATTTTTGATTTTTATCGAATTTTGTAGGTATCTAATACGGTTAGTCCCGATAAAGCTTGTAAAGAAACCCGATATAAATAGCGATGACGACATCCGATATCTTATCACAGCGACAGATTGTCTGCCATACATGACGCTGATAACAGCCGAGTGTTCGGTGATAAGAGCGAACAGAGTCGCTTGCATCTTGTTAATACATGTATATATTAGAATAAGTACCTTTTTATTGATATTAAGCTATTGCATAGCTTTTACCGCGGGCTTTGAACTAGGACAAACAGTTTGAGCGCGGCGACCGAATCAAGAAATTCCGTAACGAAAATAAACCTAACACCGTCGTTCAGTAAGCGTTCAACATTTAAGAGGGTCACAAGTAGCTCTGTTTGGCGCAGTGGGCGAGCGGCCGCTTTATGTATGATGTCGCAGGTTCGAATCTCACTCGGGAAGTAGTGACAGTGCGCTTTTCTTGTTTGTTGGTTTTTTATTTTATTTTTTTTGCATAATTTTTATTATGCTAAAAATATTGCATAAATATTATAATTGCATAAGTTGATAAAAAATACTATGCAATAGCTTTACCGCGGCAGTCCCCGAGTACCTTAATTTTTTTTTATTGATATTGCTATGTCTGTATGTTTTTTATTAAGCATTGATAGCCCAGTGGTTAGGATGGCAGTCTCCTATTCGGGGGGTCGCAGGTTCGATCCCGGGCACGCACCTCTGACTTTTCGGAGTTAAGTGCGTTTAAGCAATTAAATATCACATGCTGCAACGGTGAAGGCAAACATCGTGAGGAAAACTGCACACCTGAGAGTTCACCATAATGTTCTCAAAGCCTAGCTGTGTGGAGTCTAACAATTCGCATTGGGCCAGCGTGGTGGACTATGGCCTATAGCCCTTCTCTGAGAGGAGACCTGCGCTCGCTGCTCAGTGCTCACAAGCATGTTTTTTAGGCACGGAGTTTTTAATTTTTATTGCAAATAGACATGCGCAGATACCTAACGACGATCATGAGTCATGACTGAAATCATTTTATTTCATGACTAATGGCTGATGATGAATGGATAGCAATGGTTGTAGCGCGTTTGCTTAGAAGATGCCTATTCAACAAAGACTTCTATTTACTCTTATCTTGGTACTCAAGTATCTTAATACGTTATATTAAAAGTAAAAATGTAGGTATGGAATATGGATACTGCCTCGTTGGTCTAGTGGTTACTGGTTACCATGTTCGACTACGGATGACGAGGTCCGGGGTTCGATTCCCGGATTGGGCCAAAAATTGGGTTTTCTGTCAAGAAATTCTCAGTACAAGATTCAGACTCAGGCGGCGCAAGATCGAGGCCTGTGGAAGTCCATGCAAGAGCCTTTGTCCAGCAGTAAACATCTATCGGTTGACAAAGAACATTCTTTAAAAAAAACTTTTACTCTAAAAAACTTTTAAAAGTTGATTTTTTAGTTGATTTTAAGTTGATATCTATTTTGTTGTTTAAATGATTATTCAAACTAACTGAATGAAAAACATGTAAACACTAACAAAAAAAATTAACACGATATGTGAATATTCATCATCATCATCATCAACCCATCAACCTACTGAGCGCAGGTCTCCTCTCAGAGAAGGCCTATAGGCCATAGTCCACCACGCTGGCCCAATGCGAGTTGGCGGACTTCACACACCTTTTAGAATATTATAGAGAACTCTCAGATGTGCAGGTTTACTGGCGATGTTTTCCTTCACCGTTAAAGCATGTGATATTGCATTTCTTAAATGCACATAACTTCGAAAATTCAGAGGTCGGGATCGAACCTGCGACCCCCAAATAGCAAACCACAGTCCTAACCATTAGGCTATCGCTGCTTCCCCATCATCATTCATGTGTATATTAATTAATACATATAATAAAACTGTAACTGGAAGATTTCTGTACATTTAATATATTTTGAAAATTTTAAGGGGGATGCTTTACTATCGATACTAAGCCCAAAACAGATTTTTATTTAATTTTTGTCTGTTTGTTTGTCCTTCTTTCACGTAAAAACTACCGCACAGATTTCTACAAAATTTTATACAGTGTTAATATTATTACTCGGGTCAACATCTAGGCTACTTTTTATCCCGGAAAATCAAGGAGTTCCCGAGGGACTTTAAAAACTAAATCCACGCAGACAAAGTCGCGGGCATCAGCTAGTATTAATTAACCAAAAAAAAGAACCAATTTAACCACGACGAAATCTGAGAATCTAAACAGCCGATTAACAATCGGTATTATATATGAGCCTCCCATTAAGGAGGTTGTCCCTTATAAAACCTCTAACAAGAACCGGGCATATTAATTTGTACTCCACTGTTTAGAATTCATTAAGTCCAAAGCAGACCCCTTGTACTTGTTAATGCGTGCCAACTGAATTAATCAAGCCTGCCCGATAAAGTCTTCATTGCCAATTGGAACGTGTTTCAGCCTAATGCGGCGGTAAAGGTCCAGTTTGATGGAACATCCTGACTTCCTTACTGATCTAAATATGTGATTATAAAAGGAAAAGGTGACTGACTGATTGACTGACTGACTGATCTATCAGTTGACAAAGAACAGTGGCAGGGTAAGGGATACAATCATCATCAAGTTCATAAACCTAAATAAGTATATAAAAGGAAAAGATCACTGACTGACTGACTGATCTATCAACTCACAGCTCAATGCCACTGGACGGATCGGTAAATTTGGTAGGTATACAGATAGCTATTATGACGTAGGCATCCGCTAAAAAAGGATTTTTGAAAATTCAACCCCTAAGGGGGTAAAATAGGGGTTTGAAAAATCGAATTTGACGTGAGCATTCATAAGCTAGTTAATATTTATAAATGCGAAAGAGTTTCTTCGTCCGTTTGTCCTTCAGTCACGCATCAGCGGAGCCACGGATCGACGTGATTTCGCATAGGTAGCGTTTAGGACCAGGAAATGACGTAGGCTTCTTTTTATCCCGGAATATGAAAGGGACAAAATTAAGCTAGTAGATTATACAACTGAAGCCCTATCGATTTCTTCTTTTTTGCCAACCGATAGACTTCCACAGGACTCGGTCTTGCGCCGCCTTTATCCAGCGGCTCCTTACGACATTATACAGTGTTAGTAGACCTCTGTCTACCAACACTGTGCTTCCCGGTGAGGGGATCGCCACTCCAGCACCTTGGGATCCCAACGACTTCGAACTATGTCCTATGTTCTATCTTTACCATAAATTCGTAGTAAACGCACCTTAAACCTCAATTCATGTTAGTGGTGCAACGCTAAAATGATTATTATCAGAGCATGCGATGAATATCACAAAACTTAAATTTATATAAAAAAATTAAATGGCTGATCGTTATCTGATTATTGTTAATGTATTCTTTTATCGTGTTCTTAATGCGCCTTTTTGTTTATTAATGCATTTGAAAGAATCGTCTTGGTCGTCATCGCTTTCTCGAGATATCTTTGCTGGAATAATTCATCATGAGTCACCCATTAACGTCTCACTAGATCACTACTGAGCTCAGGTCTCCTCTCAGAGAAGGGTTATAGGCTATATAGTCTACCACGCTCGCCCAATGCGAATTGGTAGACTTCACACCCTTTGAGAACATTATGGAGAACTCACGATGTTTTCCTTCACCGTTGCAGCTTGAAAATATCACATTCAATTATTTTAACGCACATTAACTCCGAAAAGTCAGAGGTGTATTAGGTAGTGGTTACACTAGGCTATCACTCACTCAGGTGTTTGTTTGTTGGTTTGTCCTTCAATCACGCCGCAACAGAGCTACGGATCGACGTAATTTTTTGCATGGGTATAGTTGAGGACCTGGAGAGTGACATAGGCTACTTTTTAACACGGAAAATCAAAGAGTTCGCGAGGGATCTTAAAAACTAAATTACCTACACCATAAGCGACGTCAGCCCAATACTTCAGTGTCCCTTTCGTAGGATCTTGGTTTCGATCCGCTGCCTTTCCAGAGACATATTCGACTAGTAGATGCTTTCGTGTCTAGGTCGTTGTATTTGATTGAGGGATTGCGATAGCAATCGCACCCTAATCGAATAAATATTGCCTGTACCCTCAGATTAGTGTAATTGATTACTTAATAGTTAGATGTTTTTTGATAACTACCCTCACTTTCAGATGGCGTTTGTCTGTCGTGTTTGTGGTTAAATTGATAAGTTGTGAAGACAGGGGCTATTATAGGGATGGTGGAGACGGCTTTAGGTAGGGTTTTAAGAGATGTATTTTCTTAAGGCGTGATTAGTTTTTGAGTGATAAGTTCCGCTTCTGGTTCTGTTGGATCTTTTGGAGTTCTTTGTGCTTTAAGCGGCTATATATCTATCATTCGCTTTGATGGCGAAGGAAAACATTATGTGAAAACCTGCATGTCTTATGCCCAATTTCACCAACATCCCCTAAACAATCACATAGTTAGACAACCGCTAAGCTAAAAGGTCCCATAAACCAACCCATAACTAAAATTTGTTTTCACGAACGCAACAGACCCATAGCTAGCGGACCCCTCCTTATGCAACAGATTTTTTGCGATGACAGTGTACCCAGTACCAGTATACCCAGTTGTAGTTCCCGGTTTTATAGGAAATGATTGATATAATACGTATTCATGTGTTATTTTAATGAAGGATTTAATTGTTTCATATTTTGACTGATAGATATTTTCATTTTGTGAATATTTTAATAATCTATACTAATATTATAAAGAGGAAAGATTTTTTTGTTTGTTTGTTTGTACCGAATAGGCTCTGTAACAACTGGACCGATTTTAACAATTTTTTTTCACCAATAGAAAGCTAAGTTATCAGGAAGTAACATAGGCTATAATTTATTTAAAAAAAATAGAGATCCTTAAGAAAATTGCAATAATGTAACCCAAAATAGCAAAATTTTGCGTATAAAATGCATTATTTGGCGTGTTCTGAGAAAACTATTGATGATACAGAAAAATTATGTACAACATGATTAAAGTACTCATTATTCCCTACAAAAAGTCTCCGGGGGGGAATATATCTAACTATCATATTTAAATCACAATAGTCAGCTTTTGTGTTCTAAAATTATTTTTCCTTACTAATACATATTATAAATGCGAAAGTATGTTTGTTTGTTTGTCGGTTTGTTGGTTTTTCCGTCAATCACGCTGCAGCAAAGCTACGGATTGACGGGATTTTTGGATAGGTATAGTTGAGAACCTGGAGGGTGACATAGGCATCCCGGAAAATCAAAGAGTTCCCGCGGGATTTTAAAAACTAAATCCACGCGGACGAAGTCGCGGCCATCAGCTAGTAAAAATATATATTTTTTAGTCTATGTTTGACAAGTCACCGTATTGGTATGGGGAATGGTTCCTGTAAAAAATATAAACAAGTACCTAGGTAAAATGAATCACAAACTCTAATAGTAGGTACCTAACTACTTAAGTAGATATACCTGGGGTATCTACTTACCAATGTAGGTAAGTTAGCACCAAACAGGTACCTACTGCCTACCTACCTATACAGGCTCATTGTCCATTCTAGTTACTGTTTGGAGAGCAATAAAGTAAGTAACCTTTTATGCTTTTTTTTTACCTTTATTTCGTAGCTATTTAGGTATAACATCCAGGTAGGTAGGTACCCAATAAGTGAAAAGGTATGGTAACCACATAAAAGTTGATAATTACCTATGTGAATAGGTAGGTACTCACCTATTATCAGGAAATTCCAAAAAAATTTTCAATTTTTCCAACAAATATATTATTACTGTTGATTTAGATAACCTATATCTTTGGCAAAAATCTATTTCATCGAAATCATTGAAATAATTTGGTCGTTTTCGATATATTTTAGGTCTTCGACTACGATTTATATCAAATATAGTATCAGTCGTCTCTAAATTATCAAAAAAATCAAATAGATCACGTTCCATCGTGTCCTTTAGAAGTCGCTTTTACTTATGTGAAGGTTTATGGGACCAATAATCCATCTCATAAATTTATGGGATCGTTTAGGCGGTAACGGACCCTTTAAAAATGGTGAAACGGAAACTAACCCCTAACTGGCCGCTAAATATGCTAAGGGGTCCCATATATCTTATGGGTCGTTGGTGAAAGTGGGCATTAGAGCTCTCGATAATGTTGTTAAAGCTGTGTGCTATCAATCAAGTAATATCAAGTTTGCTAACACGCACTTGACCAGACCTTTGGCCTAAACTCTTCTCATTCGAGAGACCTGTGACCATGTGGGCTGGCGATGGTTTGAGATAAATATATGTATTTTTTTTATTCAATGACATAGTCCTTGGCTGCGATCTCACCTGATGGTAAGTGACGATGCACTCTAATTTTGTAGCGGGCTAACTTGGAAGGGTGTCTACACACCATCGTGCCGGAACGCTAAATCGCTTGGCGGCACGTCTTCGACGGTAGGTTGGTAACTAGCCACGGCCAAAGCCTTCCAGACCAGACCAGAAACAATTCAGAAATTATAAATTTCCAAATTGAGCCCGCCGGGAATTAAACCCGAGACCTCCCAGTTATAAGACAACAGCGCTCACCACTGAGCCAGGGAGGTCGTCAAAAACCAACTCAATGACTTTGCTTAGTTAATATTCAAATAAGAATCAAACTTAGTTTGTATAGGGCGTTCTCGAGATAAACTCTCAGAACGAATGAATACAAAAGCAACACGGGGTGAAAGTTTTTGATCCTCTCCGTGTTAGGAAAGGTTTCATTAAAATTCTGATCCGTTGAAACTTGCCATTAGTGGTCTGGGTGGTTTTAAAGTCGACTTCAGTGTCATTGCAAGTCATAGTTATAAGACCTTACGCTCACCACTGCACCAGGGAGTCTAGTCTAGTCTAATATATAGTTTACATGGAAGTACTTCCAGGTTCCATGGGATCTTCATTCTTATTCTACGCTATGCCCATCGTGTCGAAACAGCGCTAAATCACTGACGAAATTCTAATCAGTCACACAAACACAGTCGTGGTTTCCGTCTGTTAATTTCAATAAACAAAAAGTATAACAGAGCTCCACGACCCGAGTCCCGTTCTCTTTGGTCACGAGTCACGACCAATAACAGCGGGCCCCGCGACTGCATACTAAATGATGGACTTGCTATTCCGCGCTCGGTTTCGTTTCTTCTGGCTGTGACGTTGGAGATCTCAGCGTCTCAGCGTAAACACTTTATGTGATTATGTCCTGAGAACCTAATCAATCAATTCGATTGGTACGTTCCCTCAAATAGAGTTGAGCGAAGCAATGGCTTGATCATGCGTCATGCTCGTGAACGGGTGCCACCGGCGGGAATGGGGCTACTGTCTGCCTGCCCGTCTTAACATGTACTGAATTGTAAATATACATTTTTTGGAACTTACCCTCATTGTGGAAACACTGCATTCACTGCATACATAATTCAAAATCATTTACCTATTTCATGTTGGCCAGCAATTATGACAAGTCATGAATCTACCACCGGTTCGGAAAGCTGGTTCTGCTGAGAAGAGCCGGCAAGAAACTCAGCAGTTGCTCTTTTCAAAACAAAAAAATACACTATCGCGATAATACCTACAATATCATAAAAATATAATTTAGTAAGTTACACTCTCTTGCCGTCAGCTAGATGCCAAGCCGATTGTTTCCATGCAACTTTTTCATTTAGAAATTCACTAACTTTGAATGTGTACAAAACATAGCAGTACTTATTGTGAACTATATTGAAAAAGAGCAACCGCCGAGTTTCTTGCTGGTTATTCTCGGCAGGAAGGGCATTCCGAACCAGTGGTAGAGTTATCTGACTATTCAAAAGCACTTGTAAAAGTTTATTTGAATAAAAATATTTCTATTCTATTCTAACCTTGTTGTGATGGTCAGCCCGTTTACACCAATATTCCCTAACATTTACGGACTACCTAAACTAAGTTAGGTGACGCTTTCTGTCAATTTTCACGAACTTTTAGGCAACACCTAAAGGCAGGAATGACATCGGTTATGGGATTGTATTTAGGGACTTCCTACGTAGAACGACTCCTACTTAGGGGATGATTTAGTAATGCTTGGTAAAAGGGGCAACAGTATAGAGTTCTTGGCATTTGTATATCTAACTTTTATTCCGGTGGCATTGAGTTAGACTATGGAAGAACAGTATTGTAAGCTGTGATATCCTAGTGGTTAGGACTGTGGTCTCCTATTCGGGAGGTCGCAGGTTCGATCCCGGGCACGCACCTCCGACTTTTCGGAGTTATGTGCGTTTAAGCAAAATATCACACGCTTCAACGGTGAAAACTGAAAACATCGTGAGGAAGCCTGCACACCTGAGAGTTCTCCATAATGTTCTCAAACTTGTGAAATCCACCAATCCGCATTAGGCCAGCGTGGTGGACTATGGCCTGTATGGACTAGAATGGCCTTATAACCCTTCTCTGAAAGGAGACCTGCGCTCAGTAGTGAGTCGTTGATGGGTTGCTGATGATGATGGAAGAGCAATCCGCCTAGTGGGAGGCTTTGGCCGCGGCTGGATAGTCGTAGCCACTCTACCGTCAAAGCCCTGCCGCCAAGTGATTTATCGTTTCAGTACGTTACTCAACAAAACAAAACGCCATAATGGCATTATTTTATCGTACCAAAACTACTAATTCATCTCCCTATCTCTCTCATGCAAACCGCCACTAGATTTTGGTTTCACTCGGAGCACACCGTAATCTGACCACCAACTATTTCCTATTTAGAGCCAGTAAATTCTGAAACCAGGCCATTATTGCCCACGAGTTAGTGACAAATTTTGGGGAGGTACTTTGTAAAAGTTTAAAGTTTATAACCTAAAATAAAGCTCACATTTAAGTTAACAAAAGAGTACTAATATTATTACCGTCAAAATAATATCATAGTCCGAAATACCCTGTGATAAAAAGTAGCTTTTTACTAGGTCCTCAACTATACCCATTAAAGAAAAGGTTGCCGCGTGACTGAAAGTAGAACCAACAAACAAACACAATTTCGCATTCATAACATTAATAATACTTTGACTAAGTAAGAATTAATATAAAACTGACAGCGACTCAGAAAAGAATACATTTTCACATTTTTCATGATGTAAGTAAAATAACAGCTTAAAAGTGTGTTGTCTCTCGTTCGCGACACTGAAGCACTAAACAACTACAAGAATATGAGCAGTTCAACCTTAAATTCATAAATCATGTATTAGCTGCTAAAGAATCTGTGTTTTTAGCTTTTAACCAAGTACCTTTTATAAATTTCCCGTCAACTCTTCACCTATTATACCTTCTGTGACCTTCTAAAGAGGCTTTAATTAAGCAAACTCACAAATAAGATTCGAGACCGCCCCGGGCGCCCCGGCCCGACTATTATTCAAATTTATTGCTTTAATTTTATATGCCTTCCTTATATTAGACTTTTCATTATTCATTTTTGATGACGTCATCAAACGTCTAAAATACTTAATGATCTCTCATCTCGAGTGGGGCTAAGGGCTAACAATTTAGAGCTCAGAACACTTACCTACTATCAAAATAATATAATATTGAATTAGATTTGTTCACAACTTTCATCTAAGTATGTATTATTATGGTTGTTTTATTAAATATCTATAAATATTAGATACTTACTTTGTATTGCATACTTACTCCTTTACTCCTTTTGTATAATTTTATGCATTAATTTTGTATAATTCTTAATAATGTGAATGCTGTATACCTTCTTCTTCTTCTTCTTTATCAACCGATAGACGTCCACTGCTGGACAAAGGTCTCCTGCATGGACTTCTACAGACCTAGATCTTGCGCCGCCTGAATCCAGCGGCTCCCTGCAACTCGTTTGATGTCGTCGGTCCACCTGGTGGGGAGTCTGCCAACACTGCACTTCCCGGTGCGGGGTCGCCACTCCAACACCTTGAGACCCCAACGACCATCAGCTCTTCAAACTATGTGCCCCGCCCATTTCCACTTCAGTTTCGCGACTCGCTGAGCTATGTCGGTGACTTTGGTTCTCCTACGGATCTCCTCATTTCTGATTCGATCCCACAGGGACAATCCGAGCATAGCTCTCTCCATCGCCCGCTGAGCGGTCATGAGCCTACTTATGAGGCCCTTATTTATGTAATGCTGTATATAATGTTTATTTATTGCTGTATATATTATGTTTGTTATAACAGCGAGCGTTTCTAAACTGACGACGCCGTATGTAAACGGCGGAATCACACAAAATGCGTGCGGCATATTATCTATTGATTTTCTTGATCTTTATTAACATGAAGCTTAAACTAAGTTTTATTATAATTGAACATGGAACTAGGAATTACGATTATAGTCTTCCTACTTCCATGTATGTAATTGAATATGTAATCGATTATCTAAATACCTACCATCTTCAGTGAATTCTATATTATTAGTTTTTTTAATTTTGTCTTTCCCCTATTACAAGTTCTATCTTCTCTATCAATTAATTCTTATCTAAATATATATAGATTAACATTTTGCTCCTTAAATCCAAATGCAATTAGAATTAACTTGTTAGCTCTTTCTCATAAAATGTAATAATGTGACTCATAAATTTGTAATATTACGAAGTTGACTGCTCTTGCTAAGAGCTGTCAAGGTCATCTTTTTATCATTTGGACGGAGTGATATTTCCATGTAATTGCGTTTCATCTTAGACTCTGCCACAGCCAGATAATCTAGTAGGCATGTTGGAGTCGAGCACAAAATATACGGTAATAAACACAAGGATTGGAAAAGTGGGATTAATTAAAAATCTGGTTATTTTTTAAAAACTGGATGATTTATTTTTACCATATAATAATATATATTCATTATTGAAACAAAGTACGATACAAAATGTACACGTTTTCCTTAACTCCATAACTACAGTAATGTTATTTCATACTTAACAGTTTAAAAACTACGTACATATATGCAGTTACAGTATGTATCTTAGAAGATACGAATCAATATAATTTATACAACGTTCGAGGGACAGTTTGATTAAGACTTCATCCTCGCTTGAAAATAACTTATCATTACAAAATAAACCCTAACAATTATTGCCGGATTATAAGATTTCTATGAAACAAAACCCAGTAATAAATAGAGGGCAGTTCCAGTAAAATTAGAGAACCGTGCGTTTTAATGACTTAAAATCAACGATCGTCTTAATATGTACAACATTTTAGAACCAATTTCAAAGTTGGTAACACAGAAGCGTGCCCACTATTTGGTAAGCCAAAAGACCGTAACTGTTTACTGCTAAAAAAGAGAGATCCATCGGTAACGGTGTCTAACAGCTTCATTATTTTTTGGTATCAATTGAAAAAAATAATAAAAAAATCAGGTATCAATTACGAAAAGGCCACGAATGTCCTCGAGAGTAACGTTAGCAATACACAAAATCCTAACTCCTCGTATCATAGAGAGGACTCCACTGAATCTGGAATTGAAACCTACTCAAAATCTTCCAAGACTAGAATAGTTCGGAACACACGGTCGAGGTGTGAATTATAAAAAGAGAAAATCTAAAAAATATGTGGCCTTAAGTAGTTTATTAACAAGGTATTTACAATGTCCAATGGTAAAAGAACAAAAAAAAATAGAAATGACAATGAAACCTCAGTCCCACTTTTACGTTTAAAGCCATGCTTCATGTAGCTTCAAAAGTTTGGCATGTGGTACTTTTTTCAGTAATATAAAATGTAAGCACACACTTTTAAGTATACATTTGCTGCTACTTGTATTAATTACCTTAAAAATTACGCGATAGAATTTAATGGACCATTTTTTTTAATAATTTTTGTTCCTTATAAATTTGATCGAAAATCCTACGGAGTTAGCACAACTGAAAAATTCTTAATAAAATCAAAGCAATACTAAAAAAGTCAAATAATAATATTATCATACAAAAATATACATAATCATAACCTATTAAAATAGTGTGGTTATGTATCCAATTTATTTAGAAGACAAATTAAAGCAAATCATAGTTCCAAACAGATCGTCAGAATGTAAGATATTTTCCTGAGTAAATAGTATGGAACGTAAAAATAACTATCACACTTAATCCTGTAACTATATCAGTTACTATATTACGATTAATACCTATTCTATTATACCTATGTTAATTCCTTGACTCAGATTGTGCGAAATTTTCGTTTTGTATTATCATTAACTTTATCATCGTACCAATAATTGTTATTAATAACTGACACATCTACGCCATCAACGAATCAGATACCTATTTTATATTATTATTATTATATTATATTAATATGCATTCACTACGTGTTGAAGTCGACATAGAATATTATGTTTAATTATTGTTTAATTTTAATCATCTTATAGACACCAATTATATATCAGTTATTACTAATATTAATAATAGGTAATATTAGGTTCTATTGAAGAACGTAGAGGGGGAACAGAATTTACTTCGTTGTGTCTCAAAGAATTTGAATGTAAATTAAATAAAACTTACGATAGAAGACGCTTATTAAATAAATCAACAACAGTGATACATACATATGGTACAGAGATATAATAATTACGATCAATTTTTTTTCAAACAACATAACGAGAATATTTTTAACGTTTTCAGTTCTGTGAATGAATCACTAACATTTTTTTTTCATCGAATCGCATTTATGACTTATTTTTATGTATTATAATGTTAAACATACATAATTTTTAACCTACTTATATTGTTTCAGTAAGAAAACACCGATCTACTTGTATGACAAGCGATTTTTTTAAGCATAGACTCAGGCAAAGTTTTGGGGATCTTCAATTCTATTTTTCAACAAATTATTTGATGTCGTTTCATTTCTGTTAAAAGGAGATTGTATCTCACGGTCGTAGTATATTCTGGAATAAGAGAACGATATTATTTTTATATAAATGGTTTTAAACTTCAAATAGTATTCAAGGTCGACAAGTTAAAAGAATTGAAGATCTTAACAGAAGTACTAACGTCTCTGATCATCTGATTGAATTCTTCACACTAAAAAGGAATGCAATCAAATATCCAAAGATGAAGTTAGGAAAGTTTAGATACAACTATTTGTATAGATGAAGTGTACAACAATTTTATACATAATAATTTTTAATTACATACATTATAACCTACAACAACTAACTACGTCTTCTGTGATATTTAATTTATTTGAGACGCATACAAATACCCTCTAATTTTTCTCACAGTATCGCTTTATTTTGACTTTTACATTATTATTATAAACACTTTTCAATACTTATTTATTTACAATTTAAAATACCTTGATAGATTTTAAAAAGGCTACGAAGGAAAAAGCCTATCAGTTGAAGCAAAGAATTCGGAAACATTAGAACAGATCACACCAGGGAATCAAATAGACAATTTTTACAAAAGGTTTTTTACAATCCTTATATGAAAGAAAACATCGAAACCCTGATAATTCCAATTATTGAAGAACCACATGAAGAAGCGCTAAATACAACAATAAATTCGATGTTGCTTTACGAATACTTTGGGGTTTTAATAATATCTAACATCCTCCTCGCTATCAAAAATTTGAGTGACATTTAAATTGTAGAAATCCTAAACTTTAATGAATGATAAAATCGATGACAATGTTACAAAAATGATATATACACAATAATTATTGCAACTGTTAATGTAAACAGAATAGAAACTTATAAAAATAATGTACCTAATTAAAAAAAATGTTGAATGACAAATATCATATTTTGAGGAGTAATTAATCTAATTTGAGCGATTATGTCACTATCAGTATTATATTGCTTCAGTTCTTTAAAGTGAACAATTTTTGTCAAAAGTGAAATTGTTAAGAAATATTTAAAGCCAAAAAATCTGATATAGCTAAATATTTTCAGCATAGTCCAAATTAGAAATATAGCAAAATATAATATATGCATTGGTGGATATAAGATTTCAATATCAACATTAATGTTAATTTATTTATAAAAATCGTTAATGGAGCGTAATATAAAAATTATATCAAATATGCTGTTTAAAAATCAATTAAGGTTGATTATTTGAATAAATAAATGTAATTGAGATGCCATTTTGTTGTATTCTTTAGTAAGTTTACAAAAATCTGAGTTTAAGCTGCTAAAATGATTACTAATTGACAATTATGTACAAGTATATCATTGTTGATGTGATTATTATATAAAAATGACAACATTCACTATAACACCAATATCTAAAGTGATGAATTATTATATGCCACTGGCTTAGAGGTGATGTACATTATATTAAAATTGGGAACATTTTAGACTAAGGTGCAGTAGTGAATGCCGATACTTATGTTCACAAATATGACATGAAACAATAAAGCAAACTTATAGAATAGCAAAATCAACTCAAAATGCATGTCTGGCATTCAAAAAAACTTAAATTTACAATTTAAACAGATTTAAACAGCATCTCATAAATCACTACGCGCTTATAAAGTTATCTTGAGCATCACTAAAATATACATATGAAAATTTCCAAATTTATTCATTAGGCACAAATTTATTTTTCTTTTTACTATCCATATAATGTATAATATAATATCGCCCTACGACACACAAGACAGTATTACTTACAGATTCACATCACGATAATGTATAGATAACATGTATTTTTATGCATTTTCTTTAAAAATAATTGGATTTCGTAGACACTCACTAAGTTATTACACGAAGTCATTTTTACATAATATATTTATAAGAATATAATAATATAAGTAAAGCATTTTCTTTTTTTATCAACCAGCACAACGGATCCCTTACTATAATGAAATATATCTTAGGGACACAGATTATTATTTATCTACAAATATTGTTCGTTATCTGAAAAAGTATATTTTAGAAGATTTATAATTATATATCTTAAAATGACTGAGGTAATATTCGTATCAGAAACATTACCTCGCTAACTAACTGACTCCATTTTCAATGAATTGACAGTTTCTGCGAATTTTTATACAAATTGTGTTTAGCTCCTGCATCACTGTGGACATCGGGTCCAACGCCGTATTGACATTTGCAAGTTTAAATTCGTAGAAAACTTTACCTAGGTTAAGAGACAAATATTGCAAGTGCTGAAGTTTGTAATGAGATCGCAACCCGATCTCCACAGAAAGACAAATTATCAAAAATAGGTACGTATTGTTCTTTCCTCACTAAAATTATGCCCAGTTCTAAAAATTAAAAAGTTAGAGAAGCTAGCGCTGCTAAAACTAATCTATGCGATATCAGTCTCCACTAGATCCTTATAATTTAGAAAATCCATAAAGTAAATCACAGAGTTTGAAACAGCAAAACATTTGTTTGGAATCGAACTAGTGTTTTGTTCATACGATAAGTTTTTATCCACCGTCCCGCGAATTAATACACCCTCTTTATTGATATGTATCTTTCTATAGACGTTTATACATATTGAAGCGTGAAGATGTAGAAAGAAAGAAGAAAGTCGAACAGTGTCCCTTCGCATCGATCCTGAGGTGCCATCGTTTCTTTACAATATATATTTTTTTCGTACCTTACCATTGAACGGAAATTACCTTACCTTAAACGACCTAACGTACACTAAAGCAAGACGTATCAACTTTACACACCTACGTTGGTCCCTCGCCGTACCACCAATGATTTCGGAAGAAGTCACGCACGAATAAAAAGGGTGGCCTGCGGACCGAAATACACGCGCGGCTCGCTCCAATAAATACCGAAATCAAAGCACAGCAAGGGACTCCCCCCAAAGACTCCTACTCGAAAAACCCGCACTCCGAAATTCATCAACTGACATACTGATTAGCTTCCGATTGTAAAATTATAATGTCGAACTATTAACTATGTGTGCATCAAAGTATATAAAGTGAACTTACGTACAGTAAATAGAACGCAAGAAGAACATGTCTATAACCTAGTCCTATGTGTCTATTACTCAATCGATACAATGTTTCGTCTAAGACGATGTTTTTAAATTTAAATTAACGACCGTTCTTACAGTAAATTGTTAATAACGTAAAATGAAGAGCGGCACAGGAAATGCGAACTTAGTATAGAAGCCAAGTCGAGTAATGTACACGTGTAGAATACGGACGCGACAACGCGATGCGAGCATGCGGCGGGCGACCTGACCGGACCGTGGCTTGCTAATCAGGCGACGGAGAGTAAGACGGATTGTTTACTGAGATGCGTCTGAGACGTGCCGTTTGGAAATCACCCCCAATGTCTTTGTTTACAACGAAACCAACACGAAAAGCAACACGTTTTAACGAGAACCAACTCACAGCCTACGTTTTGAAACCCGGCGCAGCCGGAGAGCCGTTTCCAAATAGTTCGCATTCAACACAAAGGAATAACCGAGAAAAATGAAGATGAACCCGGCCACGCGGCCGGTGCACTTAGAAATTAAATTTCACCCTCGAATCTTATTAAATAACTTTGTACATTGAATCCAAATGTCGACACGTCAATTGGATGTAGGCACTCTCTAGGCGGGGCGGCGAGCGGTCGCCGCGTCGTCGGCCCCCGTGCGGCGGCTCGAAGTGAGATCAGTGTAGCGGCCAGCGGCCGTGGCGACCCCGGCACCGCTCTAGGACGACGTGAGGTACGACGAGAACGCGTGGTCGTCCCAGTCGCCCGCCACGCCGATCTCGCTCAGCATGTCGGACACGTCGGGCGTGCACGAGAACTCGAAGTGCGAGCCCGACGACGACGACGCCGTCTCGAACGACTCCATGTCCGTGAGCGCATCGAGGTCCACCTCGCAGTCCGCGGGCAGCGGGAGCAGGTCCGTGATCGAGTACAGGTCCGTGAGATCCGTCTGGTCGCGCCGCGTGTTGTCGTCGTAGAAGCAGGCGGACTCGGGGGAGTCGGGCGCTCCGGCCGGGGACGCGGGCAGCGGAGGCGGCGCGGGCGTCTCGACGGGAACGCTCGGCACCGAGGGCGCGGGCCGACTTCGCCGCCTGGACACGCCTCTGTTGTTGTTGCTGTCGGCTCGCTGTTTGCGCTTCTGCTTCGTCACGGCGCCGCTTCTCTGCGCCGGCTTCGCCGTCTTCTTGCGAGGCCTGTACTTGTAGTCTGGGTACTCGCGCATGTGTAGCTGCCGAAGCCTCTCGGCCTCGTCGATGAAGGGCTGCCTCTCCTCGTCGTTCAACGTCTTCCACACGCGGCCGAGGTTCTTGGATATCTCCGCATTGTGCATGTCCGGGGTTTGCTCACATATTTTTCTGCGCTCGATCTGCGACCAGACCATGAAAGCGTTCATCGGCCTCTTGATGTGGTTCGGGTTGTTCTTTTTCGTCTGCGGACAAAGAAATGAAACCTGTTAGTTATCTCATGAGATGAATTCTTAATCGAGGAAAATCTCTACGATCGAGATTGAAGTTTGAACAGGAAATCGGCGTTATCAGTTAAAATGTGGGGAACGTAATTATTATTTCAGACATGTCCGATTTGCTGAGCTCTGGCGAGCGCTGCCTGTATACGATTAGTATGCATGACGTTGCACCATTAAGTCTGCGTCCTTACTATTAATGATATTGTTATCATAGGAATTATTACTATTATTACAAACAAGAATAAATGTAATCAATTTTAATTGTCGGGTGGAGGAAAATTTTACAATGCCGACGCTATCCGAATGTATAATTGACTGATACCTAAATACGTAGTGCGGATTCAATGCGTTTGGTTTGTGTTACGCGTGACCTAATTTTAATCTATTTCAAATTATCTGGCGTGTATTTGTGAAACAGGCGATTGCTCGAATGCATCGCTTCCGGATTTCTACAAGATATATTAAAAACATTAACGGAGAAGGACGTTCGAGCACACAGGAAGCCATTATCGAATCGTGAAGGAAGTGTGAGGACGACCGATACGTACTTGTTCATATTTTCCTCATAATCTAAACATTTTTAACAGACATAAGGTAGTTTTGACTTTTGACTTCTATTTAACCTGGCTACATTATATACTAAATTTAATGCAGTCTAAGATGCAAATGAGCTAACATAAGTGGATAGTGGCAGTTTTATTAATCAGGTACCTCTACTCGGTTTTTAAGCATTATCGTACCGCTAGAAACACTCAGCACAACTTTAAGAAGGATGATGGAACTAGCTGGCCTCCCAACCGAGCTGACCAAAACAAAAATAAGTATTAAAGCGTTAATAAACACAACGATGTCCTGGAATAATTCACTTATGACAAGTCAAGGAAATTATAAATTTGAACATACCCTGCCGAACCGAACATGGGACCTCCCGCTCATAAGACCACAGTGCTTACCACTGTGCTAGGGAGGTCGTCAAACATATGTTTCGGAAACGTATTTTCGCGGATACGCAAAAACCTTGAGAGCACAATCTTTACGATATAAAAACATAACAGCAATACCGCACTATAAGCGAATATGTCTTTTATTATTCAAATCTTACTTTCGCTAAGCTCGCTTCGGTCCCACTGGTAACAGTGAGGGGGAAAATCTCACTCGACTCTATATTTTTTGCTCGTCTTATTTATATTCAGGACAAAAAAAGGGTTTGTCGGATGGCGACTAAATCAAGTTTGGTCCGCCCACTACGCTTTCAAGGTGAACTCAACCGAGGCAGGAGGTTTTTTGCAGCACCGCTCGAACGTATTCAGGTTACCGATGCTAATACTATTATTAGGATACTTTTGCTGCCACAAATTGTAAGGCAGCTGGAAATTGTAACAATTCGTGAGCATGCATTAGCTAATTTACTTGCTGTTGCTTAGTTACTCTTGGGTATACCTGAGTCAAATACTTGTTGTTTTCCCACATTATTCTTTGATAAGAATTAACTAATTTCCTATTTAGTGCCGATTTCAATTTTCACCATCGTCGAGTGACGCTTAACCGATGACTAAATTGGGAGTTATGACAGATTTTGTATAGAAAATCTGACAAAATATCAATTTTACGCTCGGATAAGTCATAATGAAGTCACTCTAGCATACGTGAAATCTATGAGCAACAATCAACTCAATCGGAAGAATTCAGAGGAATAATTACAAACAGACCAAGATTTTAAGCTATTGTATAGCTTTTATCGCGGGCTTTGAGCGCGGCGACCGAATCAAGAAATTCCGTAAAGAAAATAAACCTAACACCGTCGTTTCAGTTCGGCAGACTTCGGCACGGTGTTTGTGTGCGTGCGACTAGAAAATGCTATGCAATAGCTTTACCGCGGCAGTCCCCGAGTGCCACACGTATTTTTTTTTTTGATAATTGTAAACATTCAACCCAGATTTAGATAAGTATCAAAGTCAATGATTAAAATAAAAATAGGCCATAGAAATCAAGGAACAACTCAATATTAAAATATGTTTCTGAGAGCGAACTGCAATTCGAACGATCAAAAATTAAAGTTGGAAGGTGAAGGAGAATATTTGTTAACACGAGTAAGGTTTAAAAGAACTAGAGATTGTAGTTGTTAGATACGACCTTCTTGTTTTAAACAACATCATAACAACTTTGGTCTATCTTAGAGTAATTAGTTCTCAGTAGACGACGGTATATTGGTCAATTAACAACGTCCATTAAAGATTACTAAATCCATATAGCTCAAAGTATCATTACACAAAAAGGTACTAGGTAATTACCATAAAATAGAACGCTCTGATACAGTCAGGTAGAAAATAACCTGTCATTAGAAAATGAATGAAAATGTAGACTGATATTTTAACAGCTATTAAAAAAATTCACACCCCCGAGGAAATTGTGTTTAAATTACCTACTAAAAAAATTCAATACGTTCAAACCTTTTTTTTTCATTAAATTCAGATTATTTATAAATAACTAGCTGACCCAGCGAACTTCGTACCGCCAACTTATCTATATAAATAAAACAAATAAACCATCCCAATCCAAAAAAAAACTATCCTATCTTTTAAGTTGGACCAAATTACAGATAGTTACGAAGTTTGATAAAAATCGGTTCAGTAGTTTAGGAGTCCATCGCAGACAAACAACGTGACACGTAATTTATATATATTAAGATTAATTCCTACTTGTCATCGTCATTATTAGAAAGGTAGTATAAAAAACTCTTATTTGAAACTTTTTTTAAGCTACTTACTTAGTTTTGTACCTTTGCTTTGCCTCTCACTTCTAAAATCGCTTTTTTAACTTCTAGACGTGAACTGAAGTTTTCTGCAACTGACTGCACTAATGCGGTAAAATTTACTTTCAAGAATGTTTACTACCCTTGAATGTGCATTTTTACTTAGACTATCAGTAAATAAACTATACTTAACTGTGGTGTCTTACCAATGTAATGATCATCTAAATATAACTTTGTATGATACATGGGCGTTACGGTTATTAAAAACTTGTGACGATGAATTTCACCTGCAGTTTTGACTACAAAGTCATCTCAGTTGCAATAATCTATTTCCCAACCTCATATCAGTATGAACTATAAGAGCTGTTTGTTGTTGATATGAATATGCACTGTACGGATGATGATAACTGTTAATAGTTTATCCACTCCCAAGCACGTTGTTTCATGTCAGAAATTCATTTTTATTTATTTATTTTTATTATTCTGTATAAGTATAATAAACGTATTAAAAATAATAATAGAATTTTTCACGGTATCTGAAGATTTTCTACGTTTTATTTCGAGGCTCATTGCTATGGTTTTACTCTGTTAAATAATTATGTATTCAGGGAGTGACTGACACTGGATTTGCAGAAATAATTTAATTTTTTCCAACCTCCCAAGTTTTTACTGCTTCAAAATTTTACTGCTAACAAGAGACTGGTAATTTTTGTAGCTTACTTCTGTCTTGTACTTTCGGGATTTGGTTGGGAATACTTATTTAGTTTTGTTATTTTTATGATGACATGCTGTGGAGACCAAAACTGTTTTTTTAAACAGGCTAATTAATAATGATAACCAGAACTTTCTTGATGTCTAAGCAATACTCTTCACAATTTTTATTTTCATTCATTCAAGATTTCTCATTTTTTATGGAAAATTTACGTCAGTTAGAAATAATAATCAATAATAAAGCGTGATAAGAGCTTAATATCACATGCTTTAACGGTGCAGGAAAACATCGTGAAGAAACTGGTACACCTGAGTGTTCTCCATAATGTTCTCGAAGGCATGTGAAGTCCGCCAATTCGCATTGGGCTAGCGTGGTGGACTATGGCCTATAACCCTTCTCTTAGGAACCCTGCACTCAGTAATGATCCGTTGGTGGGTTGATGATGGGATTAGAGCAGATAAAAAGTAGCTTATGCCACTCTTCAGGCCCTCAACTGTACCCATGTAAAAAATCATGCTACTTCGTTGCAGCGTGATTGAAAGAAAAACCAACAAGCAAATACAAGGTATGTAATGTAAGAATCTCTCTCTGTTAGGAGGTAATGTAATGTTCTCAAAGGTGTGTGAAGTCTGCCAATTCGCATTGGGCCAGCGTGGTGGACTATGGCCTATAACCCTTCTCTGAGAGGAGACCTGCGCTCAGTAGTGAGAGTTGATGGGTTGTTAATGATGATGATGAATGTAAGGATGTAAAAGCTTGCCAAGATAAGGGATAAGACTTCCTCTGGAAAATGAAACATGTACACCAAAAGTCAAAACTTTATCGTCTAAGACTTTTTATGAGATAAAAAGGTTTATGTTTGTTAACTTTCTGCCTCTAAATTAACTCCCACACGAGCTAAAGCTAATCGTAAATACGATAGAATAAGTTTGGACAAAATATTATCCGTAGTTCCTAAAAAGGAAAAAATATGTTACGGAACCAAATCCGATAGGCTCAAGAGTACTCGTGTCGGCTATATACGGGCGAGTAACCTTCTATTTGGAGTAACGAGTAACGTCAACGCACGTCGTTTGACTGTACCGGCAATACAAGGGCATCCACTTCTCTTCCTGTACATGATATATTATACATGTAAATGAATTAGTTACAGGCTTTGCCTTCTAATCTCTACGCATATTTTTATTGTTATACACATGTTATTAGAGTTTCGAGGTCATTCTCTGCTTAGTTTGAAGAAAGTAATCTGATCAGCTGAGTGATATTTAACAATGTGTCTTTTATATTATTTAGTCTGTTTATTGATTAGTTTAAATATTATGCTAGGTATAATGACTTATAGATAGCATTGTAAAAAAAAAAAACATGAAACCTACGATTTTGTGTCTTTCTAAAACATAAAATTTCTAAAATATTATATGCAGAAAGTAAATTTTATTGAGAAAAAGCCGTTATAGAACTCAGAAAACATTGTTAGAAGCCCAATTCAAGTTCCAAAAGGATCTTTTAACAAAGCTCTAGCAAAGATACTAGACAAAGTTGCAAGCAAAAGCTAGTTTGCTAAAAGATTGGACAACAACAATCAGTTATATTTAAACCTCAGACCACCAAAACTTAATTATGTTAAGTCATCAATATAAACTATAGAGAGAGGCTACCGACGATGGAAATGTTTTATATCGGTTAAACTGTTTTAATATTTCAATGAATACAATACAGCCGTATATTGCTTGCGTTTGGGTCACCAATCCACAATTAAATCAACGAAATAATGCTCATGTTTTATTAATAACCTTTGCAAGACTAATTGTTTGTTTAACCATCGAAATGCCACACCATGTTTAAATAAAAACCGGCCAAGTGCGTGTCGGGCCACGCGCAGTGTAGGGTTCCGTAGTTGCAAGTCACAAATATATTATTGCTGACCTAGGATAGTGCTTTTATTTTATTTAATAATATTTAATATATTTTGAGTTCCATGGTTTAAAAATACTATAATAATTAATATACTATCAAATATGCAACTCACACTACGTGTAATACCTAAACTAGAAAAAACAGATATAACTCCTTAACTTATGAACCCTACTTAGCCGTGATAGTTTTCCTATAAATTTCCTATAATATAAACAACCATTTAGCTGGCAGAGGGGAGGTACCCTAAAAAAATATTTTTCACGATTTTATTTCACCACTTTGTTGGCGTGATTAATATTTATACCCTTGTCAAATTAAAATTTTCTAGTACTAATAGTCTCTGAGCTACACCGCGGACGGACGGACGGAAGGACGGACGAACGGACAGACGGACGGACATGGCGAAACTATAAGGGTTCCTTGTTTACTACGGAACCCTAAAAATGGATTAACGATATAACATAGATGAATAATGAAGGTTGAATAAATGATATAGAAACACACGTACAACTAAGGTGAAGGTTTAGAAAATGTAATTATAGTGCCATCTGAATATGGAATCATAAAATACACACATCAAAAGTGTCTAGGGATCAACATATATTTTTGCGATAACTTTTCTCCTGATTGATATTAATTAAAATTTTCTTTAAGGATTCATCAAATAAAGTGTTTTCGTTTGTCACAGTAACGATAAACCAAGTTACCTTTGGATTAATAAAGAAATTTGCCATTTTCCTAATAAAGGGATTTTTGACATTTGAACCACTAACATTAAAGTTCGAAAAAAAGACTGAAATAACAGTTTTCTTTAAAATTTTATTGGGTAACTTAAACAATTAATAATCCGTGTTTCTACCGCGAACACTAACAACACAAGAACATCGGTTTGGCATACTCAAAATGAGTTCATCCAAATCACGCTGTGGAATGGCCGCCCATGTTCGTTGCAACAACAAAAAAAGGTCTTCTTGCCACTGGATACCCTCCATATTCGGCAGAGCTCTTCTCTGTAGCATATCCCATGCATGCTCAATCGGGTTCAAGTCTGGCGACTGAGCAGGCCAGGGCAGGACATTGATGTTAGCTGCGGCGAGAGTCTGTCTTACAACTCTTGCGGTGTGCGGTCGTGCATTATCATGCATTAACTGAAATAAGGGACCGATTTGCACTTGTAGAGGAACGATGACGTCTGATACAATCGTCTCAGCATAAATTTGAGCGTTGAGGTTGCCTCTGATCCAAATCAACTCAGTTCTTCCGCCGATCCAAATACCCGCCCATACCATGATGGTTCCACCACTATAAGGATGGACTTCCTGGCAGGATTTTAATCGCTGTTGGCGTCCAGGGGTTCTCCAGTGTCGTATACGTCTTGTATCCGGTCTCATACCATAACGAGACTCATCAGAAAAGCACACGAAACGCCATTGTTCTCCTGCCCAATTTCTGTGTTCAAGAGCCCATTGATATCGAATCCTACGATTGTGCATTGCTATAGGTGGTACCCGTAGCGGTCTTCGGGAATGAAGGTTCACTTCATGCAAGCGGTTTCTGACTGTTTGGTCGCTAATTAAGTTCCCTGAAGAGTGATAAAGCCTCACGGCTAACATCATGGCGGTTATTGTTGGAGCTCTTCGAGTTAAGATTTGAATGTATCGGTCTTGTCTCCGTGTGGTGCAGCGATACCGTCCTCCATGGCGCTCAGCCACGGTACCAGTGCTTCGGTAACGTGTCCAAAGTCGACTGATAACACTCTGACTTGTATTCAGAGCTAAAGCCACAGTACGTTGCCGGGAACCAGCTTCTATCATTCCCACGGCTCTGAGCATTTCTTCCCTGCTTAAATGACGTCGCCGCTCCATAATAACGTTGGTTTTAATCAGTAGTAGGGAAACAGTAGCACTAATAATGTCTTCAATGCGTTGTATGTTTTTATAGGGAAAATATTGACAGCTGATTTTCATCTTTTACTCGAATTTGATTGACAGTTCCTGATTCAAATTATGAAATGCACCAAAAAGGATCCATATAAATTTATAAAATCATAAATTTATTACAAAGCCACATCTTTATCTCAAGAAATCCGCATAAAAATGCTTGATCCCTAGACACTTTTGATGTGTGTATATTAAGTATAATGTAAGAGATGTAGAAATTGTCATCATAGTGATTTTCATCTAATCTCTGGAACCGGATAAGAGTAAACAATTAGATTTAGCATAATATTCACTTTAAAGTTTAATACCTATGTTGTGAGGATATTAAAGTGGAGTTATAGCAACCAGCCAAATTCGGAACTCGAAAGTTGGGTCACATATTTTAGTTAGTCTTTGGTCAACATTACAATAAGAGCAATCATTTCTATGCCTTCTGGATCTTATTGGCAATTACTGAATGTTGGCTAAACTGTGACCAGAAGTCAGAACATTTTGGATTTCCGCCTTTTAAGCACTTTTTCAATTCCGAGGTTTTCGCGAGTCAGTAAGGAGGTCATTCCGATAAAGTTTTTAAAGATGATTTATAACGACTTCCTTAGAGGCAAATTTAAATCTATTGAATTCGGCTATATGAAAACTGGTTCGTAGTACCTACGTTAACGTGCAAAAATTTAACTCACTAATTATTTTATATTATATCCGTGAACGACTTTTAGTCGAGTTAGGATCCTGGTTCAATTTTTTCGACCAGGCTGCTATATAGTAGATCAGAGACAGATTGTACACGATCATTAAAGATGATCAAGTTTCTAATAACATCATCATCATCATCAGCAGCAACCCATCGACGGCTCACTACTGAGCACAGGTCTCCTTTCAGAGAAGGGTTAATACAGGGCATAGTCTACCACGTTGGCCAATGCGAATTGGCAGACTTCACACACCTTTGAGAACATTATGGAGAGCTCTCAGGTGTGCAGGTTTTCTCACGATGTTTTCCTTCATTGTTGAGGCATGTGATATTTTTTTTATAAATCGCAAATAACTCCGAAATGTCAGAGGTGCGTGCCAGGGATCGAATATGCGACCCCCAACAAAAACTATCAAATATTTAATATGCGTCAAACATTGGTCTGAAATTGTTGCAAATGTTTTAATCTCTTCAGAAGTCCATAAAACGAGATTAGAGTGGTAGCAATAAACTCAAGGCATGCTAAATCCAACACTTTAGTCGAAGGGCTTAAGCTCTTAAGAGTTTTAGCGAATAATACGGCACGGGAAAATATTAATGAAGATGTTGACAATCCCCAGTCCCTTAACGACGAACAAAAGCATTCGAGGATGGCGATTAGGCTGGGCTTCATTGTTGGGCCTCACCAGATGAGGCCTTTTGTGCTCGCTGATAATGAGTTACAATAGTAGAAATGAAACTTTTTGGAGACCCCTTTGAATTGAAAAGCCTGGAACATTATGAAACAGAAATAAATGATGTTTGGAAGACCCTTGTAATTTGATGTCATCATTCATCAGGTCTGTGATGGAGGAAATCGGTAACATTAATTTATTTCAACTTACTGAAGCTTAACAAAGTTTTTATCCTTGGAAGTCTATGAAAAATATAAGTACACATAAAAATAGTACAATGAACATAGAAAAGTCTCATTGTGAAAGTTTATAAAACATATCCTAAATTTGTGATAAAAAAAATTGTAATGTCCGTTGCTACAAGTTACAAAGACAACAAAACCTCCTTAAAAATAATAAGTACCTAGGCAGATTTTACTTTCTTAAATTAATACAATATTAGGTACACTCACAATTGTGTATACATAATACTTTTATTATTCAATGGATAATGGTACTATTGAAATTATGTAGATTAATAACTTCCTAGTGCCCACTAATTTGAATCTAGAAATTAAGGCGTGGCTAAAAGTAGATCACGATTTACGAATAAAAAGTTGATTAGAACATTCAAACGATTAAAAATAATAAGTTAAGAGAACTTTGTGCCGTAAAATATAATATTATCAAACGTTTAAGAAATAATTTGATGCTTGAAATAAATAGAACCTCCCAAAATATTATATCAAATTTACGCTTCGTCGATCATTTTATTAAGGCAGACCCTTATTACTGAAGCAATTTGATCGGGTTCGTTTGAGAATAAAGAATGGAATTTTTCAGACGACATCTTGCGCTTTATTGAGAAAAATTTCGAGTAACATTGAAATTATTATTGGGGCGTGTTAAATATTTATAATATAATTGCTGAAACTATGTTTCATAAAAGTATCTATTCAATTCAACAATTTAGCGTTATTACAATAGTCGATAGTAAATAGTAATATCGCTGAATTGTATCTATCGACTACTCAGCAGAAGAAAGCACAATAAATAGCGTAAAAACTGAACTAAAAGTCGGTAGGTACTTTAGAATAAACTGCAATACTTAAAACTATTCGCAAATCGCAACAAGGCAAATTGAGAGATTTAAAAAGAAAGAAAGCGCTTGACAAAAGCCCTCTAAATAGGAAAGAAAATACTAGAGAATTCTTTTGAATTGTTTTAAATTTAAATATCACCATCTCTTAGGAGCATTGTCGACGCGATATATGTTAAATAAGGACTAGAGAAACTGCAGAGATATCGCTGTACTAGGAAGCGAATATAAATTGCGTATAAGTCATGAATATGTTGGTGCCCGGCATCAGACTATTTCTACCTCTTTATGGCGGTCTACACCATTTTTAACTTAACGGCGGGTAATTATAAAAACCGGATTGTAAAGAAACCCATTTCTTGGACTATAAAATATGCATTTAAATTTACAATTATGTTTTACAAATGTCATAACTTTACTACTATCTTGATGGCACTATTTTGCGCAAAGTAACAGCCTATTAGCGTTACGGTAGCTAGTGAACAAGTCCTCTCTCCCATTAAAGAGATATATGAAAGTTTAAACGTATCACACTCTACAACTGGTTATAGAATTACTCATATCTTTTGAATCATTTATCTTATGGTAGTTAAAGTTTACGATGACGTTACCCTTCACAAAACGGCTCACGATTTATTATAATATAACCATATTACAACAAACTTGAACTGAGTTAATGAATCGAAATAATGCTAGAATTCATTCTTTTGAATTCATTTATTGCTCTCTTTCTTGTATAAGTGTATATTGAATACATAATAAAATGCCAGCTTATTTACAAGCTATCAAGCAATATATCTGTTGAAAAGGTTCAATACCATAAGGCCATTCTTAGTCAATAGCAACACAGGAATCTAAAGCCGTATTGAATAGATACTGATGCAATTATTATTTGATTTGAATTCTATCGCACTCGATGTTGTAGGCGGTACTTCTATCCATCATATTTCGTAATTCAGGGTTATAATATACACTTTCAATGGCGCTAATCAATATGACCTATTGTTGATATTATTTCTCAACATATACCTACTTCAATTTACTGTCCCTTGTTGACGAAAATTAATTTGATTTCAAAAGAAACTTCGCTATGTTCACGTGAATCTTGTTAGGCATTAAGCTTTTGTTTATTTTTAATTAATTAATTCTTTCTTTTTAGGGTTCCGTACCCAAAGGGTACCAACGGGACCCTATTACTAAGCCTACGCTGTCCGTCCGTCCGTCAGCGGGCTGTATCTCGTAAACCGTAATAGATAGACAGATGAAATTTTCACATATTATGTATTTCTATTGCCGCTATAACAACAAATAATAAAAATTAAATTAAATTAAAAAAATTAAATTATAATATTTCCATGGTATAATATTTCCATATTTTTATACGACTGCCTGAAAAAAGGAGTATATTGTTTTTATTTAATTTTTTTTAACTGAACCCTAAAAGAGCGAGGCCCGACTCGCACTTGGCCGATTTTTTTACTATACGATGTAGTCGGCGTACACTATAATTAAGCAATCGAAGGCATGATTTTTGTCCTCAGTTTTTCTCAGATAATTATATCCTACGAAACATGATTGCCTGGTAGAGATCACTTCAAAGCTATAAAGCCGCCAGTTTGGCTATTTTTTTTTAGTTTATTTATAGATATTTAATTGGTGTTACTTTAATTCAGTTATTCATCACATCGCCTTAGGTTTCATCAGATTCAGTTAGCATGCGAGTTAAGCTAACTTTTAAGCAGTGATTAGAAATCACGAGTTTCGAAGTAAAGGGTTAAGTTAGTTTTACAGTTTTCAGTCATCTAATGTGAAGCAATCACATCCGGTACACGTCGCAAGAGTCTCGAATTCGCAGAAAAGTTTTCCGTTTTGTGCTATCAAGTTCAGGAGCTGTATTGTTGGGATTCGAGACACGTGTCGAGAGAAGTCAAGCGAATATCGGCGAAAAGAAGGAGTTTCCTTTTGTTTTCTCCGATGAATTCATCCTTCTTGTTGTTTTCGAATTTGTAATTTTCATAATGATTATTCCCTATCACACTAATATTATAAATGCGAAATTGTGTTTGTTTGTTGGTTTGTCCTTCAATCAGGACGCAACAGAGCTACGGATCGACGTGATTTTTTCGCATGGGTATAGTTGAGGACGTGGAGAAGTGACATAGGGTAATTTTAACCCGGAAAATCAAAGAAGTCGCGGGCATCAGCTAGTATTATCGACCGAGCGAAGCGAAGGTCTCTGAGTTTACTAGAGCGATTTGCACTTGTCCGTCCGTCCGTCTGTCAGAGCCTTATAACTTCTGAATTACTGAACGTAATTACTTCAATTTTAGATATGATATCTAAACCGATGGCCTCCAGCCGAAAATGGCTTAAAAAGTTATAAAAATCTTTATTTCAGGGGGGCTCCCATACGAAATGGGGGGCTTTCAAAGTGGAGATTGTATTCGAGGCTAGATCTCTAAAACCACTTTGTTTTAAAACTTGAAACTTACACATAATAATTTGAGTTATATTCTGTACTTGAACAACAAATACTAAGATTAGATAAATATTATAAAGAAACGAAATTATTTGAGTTTTAATGGGCATCAATGTTTTTAACAAAACTTCACTATACTGTTACTAGATGGCGCTGTCTTTAATATTGTAAATATGCATCCCATCCACGAAAGCAGATGACGATTGACGTCATCAGATTCGGCGCGTTTTAATTACAATATAATATAGTTAAAACTACCTTATGGGAATTATGGGATACCGCGAGGTCTCAGTTCGGGGCGAACCACTAGTATTATTATGTTTAAAGCATCAGCACTTAAAGCAGTTATATCTTCATCAAAACAAACCTTTCTAACAAAATAAAGATTGTTTAAACTTGTATTATAATCGAAATTTAACGGCTCACCTTTAAAATCACTAAGCGAATCATACGGGCCAAGGTTTGAAGCATTGTTATATGTGGTATCACGTACTTACTCTCGTTCTAAGGCGTTTTTTGCTCGATCTGAGCATTGAGTTAGACCATAGAAGAACGAACCTTAGGTACACGAAAACAACGAGCATAAAAACAAACAAACAAACGAACAATTTAAACAAGTTAAAAATTGGCCCATTATAGTTATTAGTCACTATAGAACTTAGTTTGGCATTAAAAAATTTCATTAAACAAACAATCTTAGTGTTTAGTTCGATTATATGGGGTGTGAAATAAATTATAAAAGATTGGTTTTGGTTTAAAAAAAAATTAAATATAGTTAATTTATTTTGTTTAATTTTGTGTTTCGTACCGGATTTTAAGTTATTTATATTATATTTATATAAGTACTAAATTTTATTTCAATTTTTTTTTCACAAACATAATTTTCAAATTTTGATAAGTCTGACCCCATTATACTGACTACGGTTGATATCAATTCTAGGTAAACTTAGTTTAAAAAAAGGGGACAATTGAGGCCATTATACAGGACATTGCTGCTCTAATAACATGAAACCTCTATGGATCTCGGCAATAAATCTTATACCGTTTCGGTGTAGGTACATTGAAATTCTGGAGCGGTTCATTTTCAATAACGGATGCTGATTGAATTTCTTGTTCTCATCCGGGAACGTGAGGAGGGTCGCTGTTTGTTCTTTATCAATGTTTTTTAAGTGTTAAATTAATCAGATTTTAAATTAATAAATAAGTTTTTAACAATGTCCTCTCGAATTTATTGGAGGCCGACTGATTTATGTAATTTACAAGATCTTGTTTATTTATTTATACTCTACCATAACCTAAAGACCGAGGCCTGTGGAAGTCCATGCCAGAGACCTTTGTCCAGCAGTGGACTTCTATCGGTTGATAAAGAAAGAAAGAAAGGATTTATTTGCATAATAATTGTAAAGATAACCTAAACTACTCGTAAATAATAAACTTCAGAAGAGATTTCTTCAAGAAGCTTCCAGAAGCCCTTGTATGTGGAAACGGTGTATGGTTATATATTTGTATCTAGTATGTAATATAAAGGCAGTATCTATATTAGCGTTTCTGAAAAATTGTGTGTAGATATCCCAAATCGGTTTCTACACACCATTTTTTAGAAACGATGTTTCTATTTTTCTATTTTCTATTAAAGTTATCCCCTTCCAAGTAAGCCAGCTACTATCCCAGACTACATCGTCACTTACCATTAAGTGAGATCGCAGTTGAGGGCTATATTATTATCGAAAATAAAGAGGACGAGATAAACTAAATTAAAATAAGTACTAGTATTTACAGCTGTTATCTGCAGCGTAACGTTTCTAAGCAGTGAATAACGTGAATATGTCTAGTACCATTACGCTAGCTCTGTTCAAGTTAATGAACTGACAGGCTTATTACGGTTCAGTTGGTAAGCCTAGAGGCGATAAACACGAATGGTTTCGAATTCAATACCCAACGTCTGACGTCTTGTTGACGTATGGGCTTGGGGTTAAATACATAGGCATTGTTATCGAAACCCCTGTAACTGGCATTGGAATGATGGTTGGATCTGATATTGAGATGAAATATATCTAATTCGAACGCAGTAAAGGCAGTAATAGCTTAATCGTTAGGACTGCGGTCTCCTCTGACTTTTAGCAGTTATATGCGTTAAAGCAAAATAATAAAATAGTTCTCCATAATGATCTTAAATGTGTGTGAAATTTGCAAAGCATTAGGCCAGCTTATAACCCTTCTCTGGGAGGAGACCTGCGCTCAGTAGTGAGCCGTTTATAGGTCGCTGATGATGATAATGATTCGAATGCATTAGTAGAACCATATATTGGATTCATTAGTTTTTAAAACACAATGATGATAAGAAGGGTTCATAGTCATAGTCACCAAGCTGGCCAATTACATCACACAAATTTGAGAATAATTATGGAGAACTCTCAAGGAAGTGATATTTAATTTAAACGCGCATAAATTAGACGGAGGCAGTCTGTGACAGAGAGTCAGAGACAGCCAGAGACAGTCTGAGAATCGAACCTGAAAACGAGTCCGAAATCTGAACCACTAGGATATCATCGCACATTTCTGGTTTTAGCATTGGTAAGCCACATAGTTTTAGAGAGATTTATGCTCAGAGTATCCCTGCGAGATCCGTAGGAGAACCAAAGTAACCAACATAGTTCAGCGAGTCGCGAAACTGAAGTGGAAATGGGCACACAGTTCGAAGAGCTGATGGTTTTTGGGGTCCCAAGGTGCTGGAGTGGCGACCCCGCACCGGGAAGCGCAGTGTTGGCAGACCCCCACTAGGTGAACCGACGACATCGAACGAGTCGCAGGGAGCCTCTGGATTAAGGCAGCGCAAGTCCGAGACCTGTGGAAGTCCATGCAAGAAACCTTTGTCCAGCAGTGTACGACTATCGGTTGATAAGAAGAAGCCACATAATATAAAAAGGCGTTAAGGTGGAAGACACAGTTCTGCCCGCGAAATTCAAATTTAATTTGGTTTTTCGCAATTTGTAAACTAATACGACAAAGTAGGCTTATGGCATTCTAATTGCGACAATGGAAGTATCACCTTCACAGGTTTATATAAAAATCTTTACTTGAAAGTGTCCAGTTTAAGAAATTAATCAAAATATAGACTAATTTTTGAGTAACTCACGTCCAACTCAGTATTTTGATTAATTTCTTAAACTGGTCACTTTCAAGTAAAGATTTTTATGTAAGCCTGTGAAGATGATAATTCTACTGGCGCAATTAGAATGCCATTAGCCTAGTTTGTCGTATTAGTTTACAAATTGCGAAAAACCAAATTAAATTTGAATTTCGCGGGCAGACTCGTATAATCCTTAAGTCTTCGGAAAGCAATTTGCAGACAGACACTTTTCCCCGTCCATGGCTTGCATTAGCGCCGAATGTCGACCTGGCTGCGGCTCGTGTCAACAGTCGCGATGAACTCGGGCGTTTTCTAAAGATACGTCGATTCGACCCCTTTTCACCATAATCGTCTATTCACGCGAGCATGCCTCGAATCTCAACTAGGCGAGCTATACTTTCATGTAGATTATCTGTACACGTTTTTTCATAACACAAACGGTACCTATATCTCATATCTGCCTTCCGATTTCTAAAAGACCGTTATGTGACAATTTGTCAGAGTATAAATACTGGCTTTTGTTCGCGACATCGTCTGCGAAGAGTTAGAGGTTTTGAAAAAATGCGTGAGTGCCGTGGAACACTCGGTTATAACGAAGTACCTTTTAATAATAATAATAAATAATAATAATAATAATTTGAAGTCAGGATTCGAACCCCGAACCTATAGTTTCACTCCTTCGTTTAGCCTCTACACCACCAAAGCTATGACGGAACGCGTGCGATAAACGAAAGCAACACCCAAGGGTCGTGGCGGAAAAATTCTTAGGCCTCGTTTTCGCATAGGCGTGGCGTTGCGCTTCTCGCGGCGCGTCGAGTCGCGTGAGCGGTCGCGCGATATGGCCAAGGTATGAGGGCGAGCGAGAGCGAGCGAGCGACGCGCCGCGCGACGCGCAACGCCACGCCTATGCGAAAACGTGGCCTTACACTTTTTTCGCCTAGCCCCCATCCGATAAGTTTGTTGTCCGTACCATCTGATAAGGAACTTCGTACCAAAAAAAACTCCGCGGAAATCCGCGGAATGACGGACAGTAGGTCAGCCAAAACCTTCAAACCCTTTATTAAAGTTATAGTATACAAACACTATACAGTATACAGTACAGATTATCATAGTAAAGACAAAGAACAGATATAGATGCTAATGCACTAAAGTAGTGAAAGCAATTTCTTTTTATCTAAAAGAGGATAAGTGGCCTTAAAACAGCTTACGAACAATAGACAACAGACCAAAACAAAGTCATCCTTAAGCACTAGTGCAGCATAAATGTGTGTCGCCAACCATTTTTGTGTTTACCAATTCGGAGTGTCCATATATAGAAGAAGATTATTATTGTTTCGTTGTACCGTACCGAAACAAATTCGTGGTCGTACATCAATTTTATATACGCCACTTAACGCTTTATTACATCCATGCTACAGCACAAAATTGCACGTACATTTTTCTCTCGCGGAGTAATAAGTCAGGGTTTTTGTAACTAGTTACTAGCTGGATATTGTTTGAGCAATACATAATTTATTACAAGTGATTCGGCGTCTGTGCTTGGGATTTAATGGCGTGCTGATGTATTAATTTAAAAATGTTGATGATTATTGAAAAACTTGTCAAGTTCACCTTTATATTGGATTAACGACCTATAATGAGCCTATAATAGCTCGTATAGGCTTACGTGCTAAGTGTATGTAGCACGTAGGCTAGTAATTGATGCCAGGCCCGACTGCCCCATACTATACCACTGTGTGGAGGTAGCTATTGGGCGATTATAATAATTTGTAATCGTTATATCAAACTAACAATACCAACTTAGTAATTAAGGCAAAATTGCGACTAACATACTAACAATCTATGGATGGAAACGTCTGAAATAAACGATTATTTATTTATTACTAGCTGATGCCCGCGACTTCGTCTGCGTGGATTTAGTTCATAACATCCCGCGGGAAATCTTTGTCATCCTCCAGGTTCTCAACTACACCTATCCAATAAATCACGTCAATCCGTAGCTTTGTAGCCAATGACTCTATTATAGTTTGTAGCAGGAAACATTTGATCGTCTTGCTCGCGGCATTGTTAATGATGATTCAAAGAGAAAACATATTACTGATTATATTATCAATTACGTTAAACTATAATTTTTATAATTGTTTTTACCATAATTTTCTACCATAATTAACCAAATACAAAATTACGTTTAGCTGTCATTTATCTACATTTTGTTCTTCCACTGTCATTTTCGTTTTTTTATTCCATGTCAGATGCATTTTTGTTATACCAGGTTTTATATTGACTTGACGGAAACGCGGTCGAACGGGATAAAAAGTATCCTATGTCCGTCTCCTGGTTCTAAGCTACCTCTCCACCAATTTTGAGCCAAATCGGTTCATCCGTTCTTGAGTTATAAATAGTGTAACTAACACCACTTTCTTTTATATATATAGATTTAGCAGTGATAGCTTAGTGTGTAGGACTAGAGTCTACTATTCGGGTCGCGAGTTAATTCGGGTCCCGGGCACGCATCTCTGACTATTCATAGTTATCTGCGTTTTAGCAATTAACAACATGGAAAAGATGTGTCAAGTCTGCTAATTTGGATTAGGTCAGTGTGGTGGAATATGATGATGATGAATGATGATGAATGATGATAAGTATAGGTGCTATTAATCCTTGAAAAGATACAATATGGCCAATTAGTTACTGATATGAAAGGGAAAGAAGTTACAAGTCAACCTTTGTCGATGAGTTTTCCAAACATAGCATGCGAGGATTCCCCGCAGAGGCCGAAGGCGAAATATCTAACTACAATTAAATTGGTGAATGGAATTCGTTTTAAAGATCTCCGGCATAAGAAAAGCGTTCCCTATTGGTCAATGAAAATTATACCTATGGTTTAGAGTTTAGGCATCGAATTCTAACTCTCAGAAGCGCAATAGTCGACGCGGTGATAAGCCATAAGTTTCATCGCGTTATTACCACGAGCTTGCAGAAAATTATCAAGAAATGACGTACTATGCTGGGAAAGGGTGTCATAAATCCTAATTCATCACAATGCCCATCAAAAACGTACCTATCAGTGCAAGTACCTGAAAATAATGACATGGCACTCACACATTCATTGCTATTTGCTTGTTTTGAGCCTACGTTTGGAGCGGAACTTTGTTGGAAACTTCTGTTCTAAGCATTCTACTTCGATGGGTTTAGGATTATAACTTAAACTAGTATTATATTATTGAGAGTCATTTAATTGCGATATTCATTCCAAATTAAAGCAAGGTGTTTAAAAATAAATAATGCATGACCGTGTTCCGTGTTCGAACACACGTTTCTAGCGAAATCGACACAAAAAGTTAATGGTTAACTATTGATTAACTTAATTTATGGAACAGTTAACCTTCAGAAATTAGCAACAATTAATTTAGTTCCTCTTATTAATTAATCTGAAATTTAAATTTTATGTATTAGTGACTTATTATCTCCAAACGAGTACCCCTCAAAGCGATTCATTCTTAAAGCGATTTATCTCAAAGAGATTCATTCTTAAAGCGATTCATTCTAAAAGCGATTCATTCTAAAAGCGATTTATCCCTAAAGCGATTCATTCTTAAAGCGATTCATTCTCAAAGCGATTCATTCTTAAAGCTAGTGATATTTAATCGCTTAAAATGCTTTAACTCCTAAAATATAGGAATGCAAGCCTGGGATTTGACCTTTCGACTCCACGTAAAGAAAGCCGAATTATTATCGAATATCCATTAGGCATCACCGCTGCGCAGCCACATACTACAATATGTGGATATTATATTAATTAATTATAATGCTGTATTTCATGAACCGTACTTAGGGCATACTTGAAATTTTGCACAGAATGTCTTACATTTCTATTGCCGCTTTAACAAAAAATAGTTAAAAAAAATGGTTGTCTGTAAAGTCGGTTTACGGACGATAGTTTTACGTGATAACTGATAACGTAGGGCGCTCTCAAGTCACAAGATTACGATTGGGCCGATCGTGCCTCTCTATCGCTTGTTCCACGCACTCGCTTGCAGGCACAGGCGCAGGCGGAACGTGACACTTTTTCGTGCGTGCAGCCGATGTTCATCGATTTATAAGACGTTATCAGGTCAAAAAAAGTTAAAATTAAAGAATTAAAGAGGGTTTACATACATTTTTGTTTTTGCTCGATCTTAATAGTAGCTGGTGTTTAATCTTGTACGATGGTACGGAGCCCTTCGTTTGCGGGTCCGACTCGCACTTGGCCGGTTTATATTTATTTTAATTTCATTATTGTCATATCATTTGTGTTAGTGACCCTACCACCTGCTTGTATGCTCGCGATTAATATAAAACATATTATCTTTTCGCTGCATTATCAAAATTGCTGGTAGTTACAACAGAGGAGCCATATACCAGTTTCAAAATTACAATCGTTATACCGACAAGGCCAAACACGTGCCTCAGGCGATATTTTGAGAGTGGAATAAAATATATTAGTACTCGAAATTTTGACCACTTTACATTTTGATACACTTGTAGTGTCAGCAAAAAAATGCTTTTTATTATTTTAAATATTTTCGTCATTTTGTATATCTGTTTTGTGTTTTTATTTTCGTCGTAATATAAAGAATAGGTTACATTATAAACTAGAAATCTTTTTTTATTCGATGACAAGTTAGTCCGTGACGTCATCTCACCTGATGGTAAGTGACGATGCAGTCTAAGATGGTAGCGGGCTACTTGGAAGGGGTATGGCAATGAAAATTCAACCCATACACTATAATAGTCGGTTTCTACGTGTCATCGTGCCGGAACGCTAAATATGTTGGCGGCACGTCTTTGACAGTAGATTAAAGATAGAATTGCACGAATCGCCACAGAGTAATATCCAGTTTAAGCAATGAGCCATTCCAGTTTAAGCTATGAACCACTTCAGTTTAAGCTATGAACCACTCCAGTTTTAGCTATGAGCCACTCCAGTTTAAGCTATGAGACACTCCAGTTTTTCAACTTTATGAGCTGTATCGGAAAGTCTTGTTTTCAACAGATCTATTAATTTATTACTGATCTAAATAAATCGCAAATATTTGTAATTTTATAAGGATTCCATAAGTTTTTTAACACTTAGTATAGAAAACAGTTCAGCCCACAAGTGCAGAGTCGGAGTGAATCACCTAGTTAGGTTAATTGGGAGACAGTCAAAATCACAATCAAAATCAATTTATTCGTTGAAATAGGTAAATTTTACAAACAGGTGTTCGTTTTATTTTTGGTAACACTATTTCATTCCGTAAGGCGTACAAATTTTTAACTTAAAAACTAAAAAATATTATAGTATTCTATCATTGAAATTACTGTGGACGTATTTTATAACAATTTAAAATAAGAATGCAATATAAACTAATAAAATATTGTGCAAAATAAGTGCAGTCTAAAAAAAAGCTAGAAAGTTATAAAGCTAGCTAAAAAGTGAGAACAATTCGCAATACTTTTTTTCTGACCCTACAACCTAATCACGTTCTGTAAGGTAATCACTCTTATTTTTTGCTTTACTCCAAGCCGCAAATAATAGCTTGTTTGTAGTGTAACGCTATACTCGTGGAAGGTGAAATGAAGGTTCCGAACAGATCTCATTCAAATAAGTTTTGTTAGAAAATTAGTATCATTACCCTTCGGTGTTATAATTTCTGGGTCGCACGTAAAATAACACTTCACTATTTTGTATCTTTGACAGTTATTATAGACTAGCTGATGCCCACGACTTCATCCGCGTGGATTTAGTTTTTAAAATCCCTCGGGAACTCTTTGATTTTCCGGGATAAAAAGTAACCTATGTCACTCTCCAGGTCCTCAATTTACCTTTGCAAAAAATCTCTTTGATCAGTAGCTCTGTTGCGGCGTGATTAAAGGATAAATCAACAAACACACTTTCGCAATTATAATGAATTTTATAGGCAAAATTTTTCTACTTTGGGTTACATTATTGCAATTTTACTAAGGATCTCTAATTTTTTTGAAAATAAATTATAGCCTATATGTTACCTCCCGATAATTTAGCTATCTATTGGTGAAAAAATTGTTAAAATCGGTCCAGTAGTTTCAGAGCCTATTCAGTACAAACAAACAAACAAACATACAAAAAAATCTTTCCTCTTTATAATATTAGTATAGATATATAGATAAAATAAATATTATACTTCTCGCGATTTAAGTTTTTGCATATTTTCCTTAATAGAGTAAAGATTGATAGAGATAATAAAGTGATCGTAGCAACCAAGTATTAACGCACAATCAAGTTTCACTAGGTCAAGTTAGAAACTGGACCAGAACAGGAATCAAACGCCCGACATGACAATTATCGATTATTAACCACTTAGTTCGAGGTGAAACTTCTTAATGCTAACCAGATCGAGCCTTTCCCTTTAGATTAAGTTAGTTTTATGTATAAAATACTCATTTTAGACGTCATGTTCTCCTGGTAGATAGCCTGGTCTATTAGTTTGCACTTAATCGTTACTTCGAAAAGTCATCGCCATACCACAGAACTTGATCTTACATGCCTGTATCCAGATTCTGCCAGCTAGTGGGGGTCTACCAACGCTGTTCATTCCAGCATCTAAATTCTCCTACGGATATCATAATTGAAAATCAAAATAAATGGGGAACAAAAAAATTTAAACTGAATTAAAACTACTCATTCGTTATGCGAAAGTTAAATTAAACTTAGTGAAATTGACAGTATTTAGTACGAAATATGAAATTAAATCAAACGTATTCCTTTATTCCGTTTATTAATAAGAAGCTGAACATTACGTAATGAAAATGAATAAGTTTAAGAACATTCAGGATACCGCCTGGGAGGGAATACGTTAAAAATTCAAGAACTACCAACCAGCCAAAAGGAATTAATTAAAACAACGTCGATCGGAAATTTTAAACAAACCCAACTCCCTAAATCCAATATGTGCAATTACTTCGAATCTTGTTAGCTAAAGTAAATTGAAAGTGAGTACCAATAAAGTTTATTCAGAAACATCGTTCATCGTTTGACCCCCACCAACCCTTAGTAATTGTAATGGATTGGGGTTATTGGTTTGAGTTAATAGAAACAAGCACTGATCACCTAACTTCGATTGTTTATACAGAGCACTCTGAGTAAAGGACTATACCCATCTCAAATTCAGTAGCTTTGGACTTATAAAAGGCTGCCTCAATGAAATGAAGTTTGATTTAAAACCCACAAGTTTGAGAAATATAGATACAAAGCTCTTGTGCAGTTTGGACGAAAGATTTCGCTTTATCATAAACTCAAGGATAATGTTAAGCATTACCCTAAATATACTCTGGAATCGAATACACATAACAGCGTTCTGGAGTAAACAAAAATATATTGCCAGCGATGACCAAAATGGAAAATAATATGCCAAAAGCAGGGTTACTCCACATATAGCGGATGCAAAATATCATTACACTGAATTTATGATTTTAGAAGATAAATTGAATACTAGACTAGCTCGTGATTTCCTGCATTATAATATATTCGAGTCGAGCGGTCGAGTCGGCTTGCTGTGCTCGAAGGTTGTCATAGTTCATGGAACGTTATGTAGAGCAGACAAATAAGAGAAACATGTTTGGATACGCTCGTAAAATATCAGGAATAAAATATTCATAACACGAAAATAGAGCTTGAACATTTTATGGAGACCGTTAAAGTAAATGGCATTAATATTATTAATATAGCAGCATATCTCTTTCGTACTATTTACAATATTAAACTAAACATAATTTTATCAAAACATATTGTTGTGATAAATAATTTAATATAAAAAATTCTTCTAAAAAACCGACTTCAAACAGCCCGCGCCACTACTAAGTGTTTTACACTTTTTTTCGGTACCATTTCAATGGGACCACCTGAAAAGTATACCTTTTGAAACAAAAAAGAGTTTTCTAAATCGGTTCAGGTGTCTTCGAGTAATCGGTGAACATACATAAAAAAGCTTCCGACGAATTGAGAACCTCTTCCTTTTTTGAAGTCGGTTAAAAATAAAAGATACATTTGAACTAAGAAATGTATAACACAATTAAGGTATGACATGAAGTATCCTGTTAGAGCTTTCTAAATAAGGCGAAATTGATGTTAACAGAAGTAAATGCGAGGTTTATTTCAAGGTAACTAATAAAATACGTACATAAAACAGTTTCCTCTCTACCATTAGATAAAGTAATTGAATTACATCAAACTGAATAAACTTCAACAGTAAAATCGTTAATGAGCAAACTGATGCGAACAAACGACTTAGAAGATTATGCAAATTATATGATTCTACAAGCTGACTCACCCTGACTTTGCACGGGTAGAACATTCTCCAAGATACTATATATATAATTGTTATTGTTATTTTTCAAAATGGCGGATTCTGTGAACATATAATGACGGTTGAATGTTCTCGTATTTTAATTTAAGTGATGGTTGTTAGTTGCAGGTATAAAACTTGTGTCTATACTCTGAGAGTCTAATAACATAAAGGTATAATATGATCGGCCAAATGAGGCGTCTGTTCGTAATCTACTCGGTATACGCATCACGTAGCAAGTCTATGTGTGTGGACTACCGATAGGCAGTTTTTTATGCCTCACCACACAGTGTTTATTGAATCCTGTATCGCATTGCGTAGATCAAACCTTTGCGACTTGACTGGCACAAATGATGACCTTTAATGTAAGTGAAAAGTTATTATTGCTTTGAAATGACTTACATGGAAGAGGTAAGATTGTAAGCAGTTATGGTGAATTTAAAATAATGTTTCCTTATAAGAATAACAAGTTATTATAAAGAAAACTAAATTATATGAAGTACTTATTGTAATTTTTATAATAGGTTGACTTTGATAAAGAAATATTCAGTAAAAAATCTCAAAAATTAAATATTTTTCAAAAATTATAGCAAGTAATTTAAAATAATCTGCATAAACATGTATTGAACTTTTTGTTGTCTTTTGAACTTTGAATTGAAACACATTTCAAGTTTGCAAATAAAGTTTACAATTAGCAATTAATAATACACAGTGAAACTAGCAGGTATTTACCCCAAATGCACTTAATATAGTGTTAGCTAAACAACAAAACTCAATAGATGATACACCATTTACGAGCAGTAATGATCAAAGTTATGACAAAACGTGTTCACATAGAAAGATTTCGTTCAATGGACGATTTGAATCGAAAAGCTATTGGTCGTATATCGCGAACTACTCGTCTTTTCAGTTTTATGTCCATGTAAAAGACAATTCAGGGCGTCTGTTCTTTATGGGTGCGTCCACCTTCTGATGTCATTTAAATCCGTCCAGATTTTATTTCGAGTCATAAATTATTTTGTTTACATTTTGCTATCTAGATACTGAAATGCTCATGTACAAATGCGATAGTAAATCAAGTGGACGACGCGTCTGTTACTCGAGACTCTTATTAATTTTTGATTACAAGACTACTTACTATGAGTTTTACAAATAGAGTTTACTTGCTAAGTATAAACATTTGAATCGAATCGGGTGCAACAGTAAAGGTAATGAAGCCATTATAGGATTGGAGTAACTATGTTGAGTCTTATTAAGTTATTGCATAGCTTTTATCGCGGGCTTTGAGCGCGGCGACCGAATCAAGAAATTCCGTAACGAAAATAAACCTAACACCCCCCCCCCCCCCCCACTCCGCCGCTCCGTTGAAAGCCGTGCATCGTCTTACGTCGTTTCAGTTCAGCAGACTTGGCACGGTGTTTGTGTGCGTGCGACTAGAAAATGCTATGCAATAGCTTTGACGCGGCAGTCCCCGAGTGCCACACGTATTTTTTTTATAAATAAAGAGCAAACTAGTACGCAGTTCAGCTGATGTTAAGTGATTATCGCCGTCATTACCATTTGGAATACCAGAGGCACTGCCAATGTTTCCGAAGAGATCTTTTAAATCTAAATGGTCTACGTTTAGACGTTTTAAATCAATTCAATTATATACTGGCACAAACGTTCATGTGTATGCACTAGTATAACCGCAAATGGTTGTTTTTAGCTCTTTGCTTATTTTTATTTTTCTAGCGGGATATGTGGATATAGAGTCTTATGTGGTTGATATTCGTTTGGTCGGGGAACGTTAATATTTTATGACGCATCGTACTTTTCCACGTAACCACAGTCTATAATTTTATTTCTACCAGCCCTACAGATTATACCATTAACAACTGTAAAGACTTAATAGTATATTCTGTTTCGTCTCCAATTCTGAATTCATAAACTCTGTAATTCCCATGGCTCTTTCTCCTAAAACTTTGACATTCGCTTATTTGACCGCTATGAAGCAATTCTAGAATTCTCATTCATTTTGTTTTATGTATTCAAAATTTCCAAATTTTGTTACAAAATATCGATCTGAATTTACAATCTAAGGAATACTTACTTGTGAAATAATTAAATAATGTGAATAAGTACCGATAATATGAATAATTATAAAATTTCACAACCTTTCGTCAGTTTTAGTGCAGTGTGAATGACTAAGTCAAGACGATGATTTCATCATCATACTATTAAGAATAACGGTTATATTATCTGATTTGTAGATAATTCAAATTTAAAAACTTTATAAGCTACTCATAAATTTACAGACTGAAAAGAAAAACGAGAAGCATAACTAGAGAAAAAACTTCGAAAAAGAACAAAATAGTTTTCAGTTTTGAATAAAATCTTTCCATCAACAATCTGTTCAATTAATTAAGTAACATGTTCAAATAACACTATAGTTTTAAAGAGAAATACGATGGAGAAAGCTGGCGAGATTTTTTGAAGAGATTTAAAATTCCCTAAAAGAAAATACGTACACAAATCAACATTTCAAATAATACAGTAGTTTAGCACTTAGTTTTGAACTTTTCTTCGCATTCGACATAAAGGGGACTCCTGACGCCAAGGTACGGCATTGCAATTTGCATTGTCATTATATCGTAGACGCCTGTAATGTTGGGGACAACTTCCAAGTTTCTGCAGTTCAAGCTCTGGGGAATAAGAGCTCGTAGCAGAATCAGATTTTGAAGTATATATCAGTTACATTTCATATCTATACTTAATATAATAAAGCTGAAGAGTTCGTTTGTTTGTTTGCTTGAACGCGCTAATCTTATGAACTACTGGTCCGATTTGAAAAATTCTTTCTGTGTTACATAGCCCATTTATCGAGGAAGGGTATAGGCTAATCATCACGCTAAGACGAATAGGAGCGGAGCACTAATGAAGAATGTTTCAAAATCGTTTTTTTTTTTCTTTTGAGAGCTTCCGCTGCGTGCGCTGCGAAATGGTTAAAGTTTCGCAAAAATCATGTATTACAGTATTGTTCCCCTTTAATAGTTCTAAAAAAAAGTCCACGACACCATGTGTCTATCTTTTAAGGTTGGCTCACTACAACCTCTTTTATGCTAACCAAATTTGTTCTAAAATAATGCATTATTTGCGAAGGTGTTTTTAAAGTGGTGAAGGTGAAGTTATAACTATTCCACGCAGACGAAGTCGTGGGCAGAAGCTAGTTCCTTGATATTACTACAGTGAAAGTCAGTGATTTGTTTGCTTAATGTTGCTCTTAATAAACTCACGTACTCTATGTACTTTAAAAAGCCTAAATAACTTATTTGAAAACAAGGGAGTGATGAAACCTATAATTTCGTAGATTGTGAATAACTTGAACTATTATATCAAACCTTCATTCAGAGTTTATGTTTAACGCAGTATCTTCTAATTTTATGGATGTATGTAATAATTTGAAGCCTCTATAGTCCAGCGGTTAACGGTGCAGACTGAAAACTGAAAGGATGACGGTTCGATCCTCACCTGTTGCACTTTTGTTGTACCCACTCCTAACACAAGCTTTTTGCTTAATAATGTAATGTAAAAAAATTATTAAAAGGGATTAAATAGGTACATTACTGTAGTACTAATTGCATACGCAAGGAAAAGAAAATAGAGCTCATAAGATTACATGTGAGTATAGGTACAAAGCTTTCAAAAGAATCATGATAAGACTTTCTCTCAAACAAAACTTAATGTCTTTGTTAAAGCACAGTAAATGTCATCAAGGTACCTAATTCAACTGAAGTCACAGCAAAAAACAATGATATATAAGTCTAATCTAAAGAACGATGAATGGAAAATAAATCTATCATAGTTAAGACCTAAGCGTCATTAAAAATACATCAAGGCACCCCTTTATCTTGTGGACTACAGTTACTTTATTTGTACGATAACTATTAAAATATATGAACAGAATTTCTTGACCTTACATTTACCTTCGAAGTTTGAACGAGACTGCAAGGAGAACGGTAGTTTTATAGTGTTTTTCTCACTTAGTCCACAGTTTTATCGTGCAATGGTGACGAAAAACATTGTAAAGGTAATATAAAACCCGTCTAAAGAATGGGAGTATATGAAAATATTTTATTTACCGATACATAAAGAGCACAATGAAGCTTGATTATTGAGAATTATGTCGTCAGACGCTGTCATGAAGAAGCATTTAGGGTATGCCTCAGTTTTACGTCTGATGAATGTCTAAAACAAAACTTGAACTTTCGCGTACATAATATTAAACAGGTAATCGAGCCTGTAGAAATTCATGCAAGATAAAAAATACGTCAAAAACGTGCCGCCAAGCGATTTAGCGTTCCGGTACGATGGGGTGTAGAAACCGATTAGGAGTATGGGTTGAATGTTCACTGCCATAGCCCTTGCAAGTTAGCCCGCTACCATCTTAGACTGCATCGTCACTTACCATCAGGTGAGATCGCAGTCAAGGACTATCTTGTCATCGAATTAAAAAAAAAAGATACTCCAGGATACACTGGTCAAAGCCAGTAATGGACTTCAATCCTTTGATGAAGAAAAAAAATCATTTACCGCATTGATATTCATTACGTAATAAAGCTTTTTTTTTATAAAAACAAAATGAATTTCCATTTTTATCATAAGAATTTCTCAGCAGCCAGGAATCACCGCAGTTTACTTAATCTCCACTTCAGACTGAATATTATGAATAACTTTATAGGTACGAAGATGTTGAACAGACAATATTTACGAAGTCATTAGATGCACTTCAAGAAGTACTTTCTAGTTGATTCAGAATAAAACTTGGCTCGAACTCGGTGCTTACACTGCTACACTTTCATGAGTTTTACATGCGTAATAAATGGCTGTATTATCATAGAGCAAAGTATGAGAACGAAGTTAAAATTTTCTGCCTCATAAAGCAGTAAGACTTTGTTGATCCTGCCGAGTACCGTCTGTGTAAATACCCACTTTGCAAGTTACAGAAAGTAACTTGACGTTTTTAAAAAAAGTATATTCATATCCGAGCGCGACGTTGTTAAAATTCTGATCTAATCCACAGAATTAAAAAAATAAAGATATAAAGAGATTAGATAAAGAGAAATAAGATTAAAATAAAGGTGTTCAATTAGTATCCCTTAAATCTTTTTTTTCACTATCGTAAAAAATAAACCTATAATTTTTGGAATTTAATAAAAGTTGTAGTTGGCTATAGTTTGATGCATATTCTATACAATACTTTTAATACTGGTCCAATAAGACCAATATTATCATAAGCTTTTTTAAGCCAAGATGAACTTTTAATTGGATTAAGAAATGTCTGTTAAAATATAGTTGCATCAGTTGTTACCCATTTAATATGTAAATAGATACTAAAAAATTCAACGTTAAGTAGGTTAACCTTAATAACAATTAACATTATTCATCATCATCATCATCATTAGCAACCCATCAAGGGCTCACTACTAAGCGCAGGTCTCCTCTCAGAGAAGGGTTATAGGCCATAGTCCACCACGCTGGCCCACTGCAAATTGGCGGACTTCACACACCTTCGAGAACATTATAGAGAACTCTCAGATGTGCAGGTTTCATCACGATGTTAATTGCTTAAACGCACTTAACATTATTACTTAAAACAAATTCTAAATCATAACGTCTAAAGAAACTTCAATCTTAAACAAGATTTCGCATATTACGGTGAAGTTTCAGACACAAATTGACAAATTACAAAACATACATATACATACGAAGCTATAACAAGAAGTTAGCAATTTCGTCAACTTGTATCCGCATGCGAACTTCACACATTAATACAGTTACTAACTACCTGAATGGTAACTAAATTACCTCTCGCTGAGATTAAGGCGTGCAGGAAAATATTTGTTGCTTCTTTGCGATTTGCTCTCTAACTTCATTTCATTTATTAGATTTTCTGTCTTGAGTTTGGGTTTTCATTTGTTACGTGGTTTGTTTTCGTTGTTCTGGCTTCATAAAATCTTATTAGAACTATTTTCGGAAATAGGCAATGATCTGCTTAAAATTATTTTGGTAATGAACCTAAGGGGGAAAATTTCAAATTCATATTATGATTTTGTTAATAAGTTACTTCATAACTATAAATATTACGAATTTCAGATTTAAATAGATCGATCGATAGATCGATCAGAAGACAGTTAGTTATACTTCGCAATCGTTCAATCTAAAGTTTAATAAGCTAGTTCAATCTTCCCGATCTCATAGTTTTCGCATCTGTTTCCAAAACATTGGTTCATCAGTTTTCCCAATTTTATCACACGCCAGCGTTCTTACATCGTCCATATAAAATATTAAATTTTCCTCCCTGAAAATTCCCAGCTCATCTCCATTGGGTTGAGCGAGTAAGGGTGTCAATCCATTGAATAGCTTTCCATAAAAAAAGGTTAAGAAAACGTCTCAATTAATTTCAAAGTTTTAATAATATGAGATCGTTACAAGGATATCACTGAGAAATGGTAATATGTAGTTAAAATGCTGCTTATTACTTACACTTTAACAGTCGCTATTGTTTTTTTTTAAATTAAATTAGACATTTATCAAAAATATTTATACTACATATAGGTATAACTTTAGTGCTTATTTAAAAACCACTTGACTGACAAGTCTCCAAGTTATTCATCAAAGCCGCGGGCGTTGGTTGGTTTAAAATAATTAAGTTGCTCTATTCCCGCACGATTAGTTTTCTTCAGTGGTAAAGCACCTTTACTTGCAAATTCGCCACCCTCTTGATGTCGGGAGTCGCAAAGTTTTTGCGCAGCGAAAATGTTACCACAACCCGAGTTCAACCTCATCCGATGTCAGGTAAACCTTTAATACGAAACTTTGGAAACCCCCAAAATATTCTATTATTTACCGCACAGGGAATAAGAAAATGTTTAAGTATATGTATATCCATCTAAGTATTTCGTCTCCTTTATCAACCGATAGACGTCCACTCCTGGACTACTGGACACAGGTATTCTGCATGGATTTCCACATGCCTCGGTTTTGCGCTACCTGTGTCCAGCGGCTCCCTGCGACTCGTCTGATGTCGTCAGTCCACCTTTTGGGGGGCGGGGTCTGCCAACACTGCGCTTTCCACTAAAGCACCTTGGGACCTCAATGACCATCAGTTCTTCTATTAAAGATACAAAGAAGTTAAAATGTTGCAATATTCAATTATACAGATTTCAAACTCTGATAATTGCAAATCAAGGTTATTAAAATGTGCGTTAATAGATGAAACAAGAAATAATTTGCATAAAAAAACACGCTACTTGAAACTTATGTAAATTATGTTAACTTAAAATTAAGGACGTCGCGCACATTGATATACTTAGATTAACAAAAGATTGCATAAAAATTCATAATGGACTTCAGTGATAAATAATTCTTAACACTATATTATAATAATATGTTCTTTCTCTTTATTAGATCCAAAATTTAAATTCGGACTAACTAGATAAATCCATTCACTTAAATGCAGACGAAAATAAAAAAAATAGTAATAGTAACTACGCTAAGAACAAATTAAAAGTACATTGGCTTTTTTGTAATTAGTTAAATTTTTTAAAATTGAAATAAAACAACAAACATTTTGATAAAATAACTTGGTAAAACAAATCTCAAATATGTATTAATGTACATGCAATGCTACCTAATGACTCGAACATCGGAATCCTCAAATGTGATTACCGAGTGAGCTATGGCCCTTAATGTAAGAAAAAATTACCACATGATAACATCAACAACACGCAAGGAATATATGAACACGTGAACCGTAATAATTATGCAAAACTCGAATAAATCCTTGAACTTATTGTACCTTGTATTGTAACTTTGTAACACTTTCAACAGAAAACGACTTCAAAAAAATGTTTGGCTTCAAAAATTTAAATGATTGATTTAATGTGGGACAACCCAGCTCTTAATGATATTCTCTTTGCATTCATCAATCATGATTGACGGAGTCAATTAAAAAAAAATACCCCATTAATGTTACTCTATTATTTAAAAATTATAATGAAAAAGTATTACTATTCGAAAGACCACAAGAAATATACGAAAAAAAAAACATACATTTCAGCACGTCAACAAAAGTTGCTCAGTCAGCAAGGAATTCTGTCGGAAAAAGCATTTTTGATTCACAGGTTAATAGTTTAGTGGAGAAACCGATTAATAAAATCAACAAAGAACGGGTCTTTTTACACATGAACGTGCATGAATGCCGGGCGAACGTGGCTAAAGTCATTTATCATGTGAGTTTGGGGGAAATGTATCATTAATAAGTCGTTGCTTATGAATATTATATCAAAATGTGCTAAGTACGTACCTACGGGGAAATGAATAAGCACTGGGCCTATAATACCGACGCTTAAAGCAGTATTATCTCAAAATTGTTTTGACATGTCTCTCAATGTCATGTGGCTTACGGATCCGAGACATGGACAATCAGACATGAGGAGATCCGTAGGAGAACCAAAGTCACTGATATAGTCGCTAAACAGAAGTGAAAATAGGTGGAACATTAGTTCGAAGAGCTGATAGTAGTTGGGGTCCCAAGGTGCTGGAGTGGCGACCCCGCACCGGGAAGCGCAGTGTTGGCAGACCCCCCAGCCCCACTAGGTGGACCGACCGACGACATCAAACGAGTCGCAGGGAGCCACTGTATTCAGGCGGCGCAAGACCGAGCGCCTGTGAAAGTCAATGCAAGAGACCGTTGTCCAGCAGTGGACGTCTATCGGTATCGAAGAGCTGATGTAAATATAAAAAATACAAGCAAATTATTAAAATATTATACTAAAAATCCGACTGCTTTAAAAAATGTCAACTGAAAAATCGAGCGGTAGACGAAGACTGGTTGATAAATTAGGTACATGATCTCAAAAGCTATTAGTAATTCGATTCAAGGAAACATCTAAAAGCAATATTCATTACTAATTTAATAATTCAAAGCAACATCTAAAGTTATATTCATATTAATTAAGACTAATTCAACCTTAATTCAACTCATAATTAAGTTAAAGCTAAACTCTCTAAAATGTCCCAATTTGAAGTTTGGCTGACGGAAAGTTATCGGGGTTTCAATGGAAATTTATTAGTCCCAACAACTATTTGTCAAAATAGTCCCCAAAGGGTTGGGGAAATTTCGCAAATATCGAGTTGAACTGCCAATTTGTTTAAAGGACCTTCGACTGTGAACCCTTGAAATATGCCCCAGTTTTCTGAACAACAAAGTTTTCAATTCAATAAGCTGAATGCTCCTGCCTCCTACGGTGATATTTTGAAATTGTTCAAGGAACCGATTTAGCAGTTTTGTAGGCAGGTACATACAAAGTTGTATCTTTACCTTTTAAGGTCTAAAATACATATCCGAAAATTCCGAGGCCGGCGGGATTCGAACCCACGTCTCTCAAGAATCGCACCTTGAGTACACACTCAAGGTGCGATTCCTTAACACGAAAGGTTAAAAGGTCAACACTAACCAAACTACACGACAGCAACGAAATTAGTGATATGTATCTACTTTTTCAATCAGTTTTTAGCAACTGTTAGCGACATCTTTTTTTTATCTATTAGCGACACATTACAGTTGTCGATCCACTTTTCCAAACCCCCTTATTACAATGGAGCTCTTTAGAAACTAGAGATGCTACATTGCTTTTTACTATTATTTTTATTTAAGTGTTTGATATGTATTTAAAAGATTCTATATTTCCAACACTTGTGCCTATTGTATCCATCGGCTTCCAGCGAGTCGCTTGATTCATCGACTTTAGTAGGAGGGCCTTTAAACGCTATGCTTACCGAAGTGGGATTGTCATACGAGCACCTTGAGAACCAACGTCTACCGGGACGTCCAATGCTGGACAAGATCTCTTTCTAGCCAAATCACTATCATCCAACGGTGAAAGGTGGACGTTAACCAGCTTTCAGAATTTCTTTTAAAGCTTGAACAAAAAAATATACTCCGCAAAAGGAAATCTTTTCTGGCGGCAATTTTTTTGGAGACCGCAAGTCTATTATAATATTCGCAACTACACAATGCTGCGAGTCCCGCGAGGCCAAGTTAAAAGAACAATCCGACGTTCGGAGGCAATAAGCTTCTATTTGAGAACGTCCCAAACGGTTTGCTCTTAAAACACCGCCTCGATTGTAACCGACATGCAAAGCGTCGCATTTTAAAAGGACGGAAGAAATAGAATAGATGTAAGCAAACAAGAAAGTTGGTTGGCGGCGGGTGTTCTTCAAGTCGAATGAAACAAGTTTTCTATGTTACGGGCGAGGATTATACGGCGGACGATGTTGACTTTGCCCGGGGTGCATTTTTAACAACCTGCAGAACCCACTTGAATCTCATCCCAAATAAGCCGCTGCTAAATAAGTTTTATGACATTGTTTAATTCTATGACAAGTTGGACATTGATTGTAATCACGGCTGGTAATAACGATGCAGTCTCAGATGGATGCAAGCTGACTTGGTATGGCAGTTTAATTACATACCCCAAATTGACTTCTACGCGGCATTATACCAAAACAATTGACAAATTGAGTGCACTTCTTTACCGGTAGGGTAGATCATGAACTCCCTAATTACCCGTGGAGAATTCACCTTTCACACCTACCCACTCATAAGACCATAATATAACTTACCACTAGGTCTTCTTCTACAAGGTACAGATTTAAAGTTTGTAACTTAAAGCCCAAATGCGGAAAGCAATAAAGTAATATTTGAAGTATTATGACTCTAGGCCCGGCTTTAAAAAAAGGACGAGAGACAAAAATTTTAATAATGTAGCTTTTGCACTAAACAAACTTGGCAATGCTACCAATTCAGTCATAAAGTCGTATATACCTTAATTGGCACTTCTAAAAATAGTGCTTTCTTTTTTACAACGTAAAAAGGAAAAGGATGGCATTACATTTAGAGCTGTCAATTTAGGTAGTACCAAATTTAGCATTCCCCGGGCAGTTTGGACACTACGTAGGATCATAGTTTTGCCCGCAACATATACATTATTAAGTTGTGCCAGGAGCGGGCACAGTATTAAACGTATCGGAGTTTTTAAAGTCGACTGTCGATACGAGCAAGTTGGCAGACCGCGAAACAGCCCCGACTCGAAACAGTTGGCAGGGCACGCCTATTTCAAAAATAAAACGCAGGCAACAGTTTGTTGTATCGGGTCGGATGTGTTCGTGCAACTGAAAATAATTATACGGCAAACAGTGTAGAGGAAGAAAAGATTTTACTGTTTGTATTTTTATATACGTTTAACTTTTTAAAAGTAACAATGCATTATGCAGCTTTATGGATCCGAAATATGGTCGATAAGTATGGGCTTGGCTCAGCATCTCTCGGTGGGACTTAGGACATGGAGCTATGCTTGGAATATCCCTGCGGGTTACTAGTTATGGGCGTATAGAGTAGCGAAGAAGTGGCAGTGGGCAGAGCACATAGCTGCAAAAATCGATGGACGTTGGGGTCTCAAGGCATGTCGATCCCGCATTAGGAAGCACATAGTTGAAAGACCCAAAAAGCGGACAGACGCTCTCAAGACGCTTGATACCAGTGGCACAAATTCAAGCTCTGTGCCAATTCTTGCAAGAGTCCCATGACCAGTCTTTCACTAGAGATGACGAATGTGACTTGACTACTCAGGAGGAAATATAGTGCAGCAATATGTGCACAAAAACACGGCTATTCAACGTAACGGCAATTTGACATAACCAGAGAGAGAGATCGACTGGAGACGAATAATACGTATAAATATACGTTTACTAGTAACATACAAACTATTATTAAACTAAGTGGAAATCACGAGCGTGCTTGCCATTGCTTAAGTTCGTAATATCGACGATGATGATGTTGATGATGATAAAGTAAAGGAAGTTCGGTTTAAGTTAGTTCCAAAAGAGGATCACAATATTCAAAACGGGGAAGCTCTAATTATATTCATGAACGGTAAAGCCGAGCGTTGTTGTGAAATGTCGCTTAGACTTGTAAGTAACAAAACAATGACACTAACTTAAGCCCGGGATGTAGCCGGGTGGCATTGAGTTACACCATATGGAGCAGCAGTCTTTAGAGACATTGGTTATGTTTTTTTTGTTTTTAATGTTCCTTTTGATATATATACTGTAGCCCGGGAAGTCGAACTGGGAAACTGTAATGTCTCCCCGGGTATGTCATTGAAATAAATAAATAAATAAGTAAATAAATTTGCGGTCAAAATTGCTGCTATCTTTTTTATGTGATACAAACACATGCTTGAGCACAAACAACTTTTTAAAGTGATGATGTGATGTAAGATAAGACGCTTTTGCTTTGAAGTTGCCTATTCACACTCGTTTTGAGATGCCTAGATTACAATTATTATTATCAAACAAGTCAAATATGATTGGGGGGTTCGAAATACTCTTCCAATGCTTAAAAATGAAGACAATCTAAGGGTTATGAAGATAGAAGCTTGTTAATAACGTTTAATATGAATAAAGAAAAAAAGATTAGAAGCATAAGTACCTACGTCAAAAATATTTGCATTGCTTTGCAGAAATTATTTTTCTGCGTAAAATATTGCGTCGTATGATAACAATACAGTAAAATTATTGACAGACGGAATGAAAACAGCGCCAAATTCCAATCAATCAGGAAGTCCATTTTGCTAAAAATTGGTTGTCTGTAAAGTCGGTTTACGGACGATAGTTTTACGTGATAACGTCATAAAGAAACATTGATGAAAAATTGCATACTTTTATGAATTGAATTGAATTATTATCACTGAATTATCATTATTTTGTATAATACAAAGAAGGAGTTAATTGAAAATTACAATTTTCGCTAGTCACAAGCCAACGCTTGGGCCGATCGTGCCTCTCTATTGCTTGTTCCACGCTCTCGCTTGCACGCGCAGGCTCAGGCGGAACGTGCCACTTTACGTGCGTGCAGCCGGTGTTCATCGATGTATAAGACGTTATCACGTCAAAATATGGTTGCTCTTGCAACGGCAACTCCGTACCCGGCGGTATCTTTTGATGGCGTACATAAACAACAGACAGCCTTTATTACTGCGCCGCAATTTCGTATTATATTTCAAAGTTTTAAACTCGCAAAGTTTGATTCTCGCAGACGGGAATCGTAACGAAGTATCACCTTAAAAAGTTTGATTCCGTGTAATGCTAATCGCACATTAAGAAAGAGCCGCTTGCATCGCCCGTTCCCCAAGAGCCGCACTAGAGAAACGTACTTAATAAATTGAAAAGTTAAAGTAGCAATGGGCCACCCGGATGACCAAAATCAAATGAACAAAAAGGACTGGAAACAAAAAATACTTCGAATATTTTCGTCCTTTGTGAACAGACGGATTATAAAACAGCTTTAATCCACGCGGCCAAAGTTACGAGCAAAAGCTATTATTTGGACAGAGCTGACCTGATGAGCCTGATCGTACATGCTGCTTTCGTCATTGAAAGTCTTCTCAAATGCGTAGCCTTAGCAGTGTGCGGATCCTTCTAAATGTACGAAGCGTTCAAAAGTATCTTAAGTAGAATCCGTAATTCACTTAAATTCGTGAAGTTAACGACAACTCGGAACGCTTATCTCCACCGGCCGAAACTTTAAACAAATAACTAACTGTTAAAGAAAGCCAAACAAATTTACGGATCAACTTATAAAGGCTGTCGGAAATTAGTAACAGTCTAACTGCTTTAAGAGAAAATATATTTCAGAATGCCGCCGGAGAAATAAAAGCATTAGGATGATCGCGTACTTAAGAGATGATCCGCAAGATGTTCAAGAGCCGCAGTGCTTTGCCTACGCGGTGCATGTCTTTATTAGTTGTAGTCATGAAGACAATGCATTCAATTAGCCCTTCAACTTGCGTGGGTTGCGTGAAACGTATACAAGGCAATGGCATAATTTTCTGTCTTTAACTTTGCATGAGTCCGTTGCATGGGAGGCACGGGCTTTTGCGGCAATCTGCATATGCAAATAAGGTTACTTGACGAATCGGCATCCAATGTCAAGAAACGTACACACCATACCACATATTGTGACACTAAAGTGTCTAGTGTTGATTTCTGACATTTTGATTTCCAGCATGTGTTTAATATTTATTTCACTTGCGGGCTGTGCAAGCATTGCGGATCTTGTTCATAATGCGGCTCTGGAAGGTCGTATCCTAGTGTGCGATCACTTCTTAAGTTTTGCTGGAGAAATAAAAGCATAAACGTGTTGTTTTAACGCAAAAATGAAATGACGTCCAACCCGCCAACGGAAAGGGAATAAATTAAAAGTAAGGATTCGGTCCATTGTTGTTTTTGTGCTACGACTATTTGCGTGTGCTTTTCATATAGTTTAAGAGCTGGCGGTAAAAAGATACGATTTCAAAATCGTGAGTAATTATGAGCTTGCATCTAAATCTAAATATATAAAAGGAAAACGTGACTGACTGACTGATTGACTGACTGAATAAATAATATAAAAAATTATCTTTTCTAGTGATAAGGTCGCTCTAACACACTAACATCCGCCTTAGGTTTTATCTCTACGTAATGTTTTTTTTTTCCTATTTTGTTGCAATACTTTATACTACCACTCATAGTAGTAAGACCATAAAATCAGCCTTAAGTTGTCTAAATTTCAAATTATATACATTCACAATTCTCTCAAAACTATGATTAAGTTTTTCAATCATTGAATTTTGTTTTCTGTTTCAAACTGATGCAGTGTACCAGCAGGAAAAAAAATTTCCCTGATTTCATGATGCAATTTTGTTAATGAGCCCCAAATTTTCGAAGACGAACTCGTTTAAAATTACATCCACCGGCTCCCAAAGTAATGAAAACACTTAAATGTATTTCGCTAAAGATAAAAAAGGACGTTACCCGAGGATGGTTGAATGATAATAAGCTTCACGTCCGTTGGCATCTCATTGTAGCTTTGATAGTTTGTATTCAAAGCAATGCCGTTTCAAAGTAACGTTTAAGAAAAATCGGGGTACTTTTGTCTTGTATTTACTGAATTTTTCTGTAAAATGGTTGCGTTTTCTTACTTTACTGTTCCGTTCACTCAACCAACACTCAACCTTGAGATCGTGAAATCTTAAATGTGCTTTACTTATATACTAACTAGTTTGTACCTATTATTGATATTTAACCTTATACATTAATATTGTAATTTTTGACGTGATAACGTCTTATAAATCGATGAACACCGGCTGCACGCACGAAAGTGTCACGTTCCACCTGCGCGGTGCGCCTGAGCGTGCAAGCGAGAGCGCGGAACAAGCGATAGAGAAGCACGATCGGCCCAAGCGTTGGCTTGTGACTAGAGAGCGCCCGCCGCCACCCGCCCGTCATCGTCAATGTTTCTTTATGACGTTATCACGTAAACTTTGCTTGCACTTGCACTTTGCATTTTTGTTATAATGAGAGTCATAATGTCATTTTTTCATACAAAAATCAATGTGAAACAATATTGTACTTGTTTTCGCTATAGTCATATATTTTCTAATATGTGTAAATAACACATAAAGACACACTACACAAACGCCATTTTTAGTGTTCGGTTTTTACGTATTTGTGTGTTAGTTTTTGACACATTTTTAAAGCAGTTCTACTAGGTCATAATGTATGTGATTTTGTTTAGTGTTTCCGCCATATTGGATTTGTGATAAGACAGTAGACTGCTAAACAAGAGTTCAACCCTTTATCAATAGATCTAATTGAACCTTGTGAAGATTGAGATTCCTTGAACTGCTGTTCAAAATACAATCCAACTAGAGCATCATTCTAGTTATCATCCGTACGTTGCAAATAAATTGCTTGCGAGCTCTCTGCGGGCGCATGGTTTGACTAAATCTCCATAGTCAAATTATTCACTTTCGCAATCCAAGCCCGGCTGCAGCGCCGCTCGTGTAATATTAAATTATAGTGGGCCAAGTTGCAGGCTGAGAAGCGGCGGCAATAATAGTTGAATGGTTTCAACATGACTTTTGACGCGGTGCCAATAAAATGGTTTCAAAGTGACTTTCATATTCATATTATGCTTTTATTAATTGCATTCTAATATACCTATTTGCTGTGGGGTGTGTGTGTGTGTGTGTGTGTGTGTGTGTGTGTGTGTGTGTGTGTGTGTGTGAGTGTGTGTGAGTGTGTGTGAGTGTGACTATGTGATTTTAATGTCGTACCAAATAAGTGCCGAAATTGTGTAAAGTTTTAGTTTTGAAACCAGACATTATTATGACAATAGAATTGATTACTGTTGAGATATGACTTAGAAATAATTTATATAATACTAGCTGACCCAGCGAACTTCGTACCGCCAACTTATCTATATAAATAAAACAAATAAACTATCCCAATCCAAAAAAACTATCCTATCTTTTAAGTTGGACCAAATTACAGATAGTTACGAAGTTTGATAAAAATCGGTTCAGTAGTTTAGGAGTCCATCGCGGACAAACAACGTGACACGTAATTTATATATATTAAGATGTATAATAATAGAAATGACTTTTAATTTTTTTTAAATAAAGACTTGTCAACTAACCTACTAAAATGTTCACCAGCTCTTAAACAATAAAGGCATTTCGAAATGGAAAATTGTATCCAGTTGGAAGTTTTGTCAGGGCGTTCATAAACAGAATTCAGCTGCTCTCATGTTTCCAATTAGACACAATTTAAATAATCGGTTTGCGCTATCATTTTCTGAATAATTCACTGAAAGAAATTTTACTTAAGAGTCTCCTGTTATCTAGAATATTCATACAAACGCATAGAAGTTTTGTATTAATGTAAAGCATGTCGAATTGATATCAAACATTGGAAATGAATAATATAGAGGTTTGAAAAGATAAATAATAAAGAAAAGCAAGGATTTAAAGATTTCTAAAATATGGTACGTCAAAAATTTTTTGTGTGTGTGACTGAAAGTGATTAAAGTTATTATAGCATTATGGGACTCATTTCAGACTCAGGTAGTAATTATTTTATACTTTGAAGTGGCGTTTGAAGTCGTAAAAGAATCTTTATATAATATACTAGCTGATGCCCGCGACTTCGTCCGCATGGATTTAGTTTTTAAAAATCCCGCGGGAACTCTTTCATTATCCGAGATAAATTAGCTCTCCCGGTCTGAGGAACCACTACTACATCCATTACTATACCCATGCAAAAAATCGCATCAATCCGCTGTTCTGTTGCGACGTGATTGAAGGACAAACCAATAAACAAACACACTTTCGCATTTATAATATCAGTAATGCTTTATTATAACACTTTTTATAATTGTCAAATTTTTTACCATACTTAACCAAAGACAAAATTACTTTTAGCTGTCATTTACGTTTTGTTATTCCACTGTCATTTGCGTTTTGTTATTCCATGTCAGATGCGTTTTTGTTATAACACGTTTTATAGTGACTTGACGGAAACGCGGTCGAACGTGATAAAAAGTATCCTATGTCCGTCTCCTGGTTCTAAGCTACCTCTCCACCAATTTTCAGCCAAATCGGTTCATCCGTTCTTGAGTTATAAATAGTGTAACTAACACCACTTTCTTTTATATATATAGATATTTTTATTTTAAGCTTTTTAGTGTAGTTTCATCAATCAACATATTCTCAGATCGTGAGCAATTTGCTCTTATTCATTGAGGAGTTCCGTCCTCCATCACCGAAGATATTTATCAGACCTTGAACAAATTTAGATGGGACCAACTTGACGGTATTTCCTTTAAAAAAAAAATGAAATCAGTTCAGATTTGACAGACTTTTTGAGTAACATCGCCAAAAAATACGCGTCGAATTGATAACCTACTCCGTTTTTTGAAGTCGGTAAAAAACAGACGCATTCGTAACTAGGTCATGCCACCCTGAACTCGGTTTACCTACCCTTACATATTGGGGCTAAAACACAAGCCGGATACGGGTAGGAAATTGTGAAATATGAACACGGATCAGGGTGTCACTGCCGTCGCCGCGGGAAGAATTTATCACTCTAGGCGCGAGGTATCTGCTAACAGTACACTGCCCTTCATATCAGGTGACTAGTTTTCGTCCGGACCTTTTTTAACCCCCGACAAAAAACGAAGTGCGTTTTAAGTTTGACGTGTGTGTGTGTTTGTATGTTCCCTCGTAGCAGCCTACCCAATGGACTAATTTTGATGCGGTTTTTTTGTTTAAAGCCGTAAAGTGGGTCTTAGCTATAATTTATGAAGATCTGCTCAGGCGTTTGAAGATCATCAGCTTATTTCGTACTTGGTTAAAGGGTTTTACTTCACTGGTGCGATTGATTTGATGGTGTACTGTTACTTCGATTATTTCCAAGTCATGGTAACCTTTAGCTGATGCTGCAGCATTAAGTAATCAGCGGGACACCCAATTCTTCAGCAACTTACCTACTGTACCTGGGACGACCTACCTATACATAACGTCACAACCACAACACAAGAAAGATTCAAATAGATATACCTAAATTGTACATCATCATAACTATCATCATGAGCAGCCCATTAACGTCTCATTACTGAGCGCAGGTCTCCTCTTAGAGAAGGGTTACAGGCCATAGTCCACCACGCTGGCCCCATGCGCATTGGCAGACTTCACACACCTTTGAGAACATTATGGAGAACTTTCAGGCGTGCAGGTTTCCTCACGACGTTTTCCTTCACCGTTGAAGCATATGATAATTGCTTAAACGCACAAAACTCAGAAAAATCAGAGATGCATGCCCGACCCCCCTTAATAGAAGACTGCAGTCATAACCACTAGGCTATCACGGCTTCTAAATTGAACAAGTATCTATAATGGTTGTTATCAATTACCTACGCTCCAAAGCATGATACAACGTTGTTACGAAAGTTATTGTGCTTATAGAAATTACTTTGATTCAATCATAACTTTGCGGTAAACGGGTTTATTACAGAGAGCTCGGAAATTGTTGAGGTTTTGTTGTACTCAAGTTGTTTCGAACTTTTGTTCTTATTTAATTAGAAACCTATTAATAATAATATTGAGAGCCTCAATAGCCCAACGGTTAAAGGTGCGGACTGAAAACTGAAAGGTCGCAGGTTCAAATCCCACCTGTTGCACTATTGCATAGCCGTCTCTATCTTCTGTAGAGAGCCATGAAGTAGAAGTCTGGCAACGTCGCAGGTAGGCTCTGTCAGTCGACATCGACAAGTTTGTGTTTGGTGTTTGGTTTTGTTTCGCGTCGTGTTATTTTGTATTTAAATCATAATTATTTAACAAAAGATACAATAATTTTGGTGATTAATGTACGTTTTCACTCAAGGTAGATAGAAACCTTTTAAAAATACATCAGTTATGACGAGATAAATCCGTTTTCGTGGTTAACTTTATATGGACTGCAAAGTGTAAACAAACCTGCTAAGGTAAGAAAGTTAAGTTTATTACTGACTGACTACTACTGTCAATATGTTTTAATGTAACAAATGCAGATATTTTCGATTAAAGATGTGCAGTAACTTACAATTAAGTGCTAGACTCATAATTTAAATAAGTAGGTACCTATCTAGGTTTGAAAACATAACCTACAAAAAAAAATACTTATATTATTTCATTTTGTTTGTTTATAAAAGTTATTTTAACCGTTTCAGATGCCAAGAAAATGCTGTGTGCCAGAATGCAAATCAAATTAAGCCAGTGTAATCCGCATTGAAGGAGCTAAAAGTACATTTTCTTTCCCGAAAGATGCTCATCTCAAGAGTGGTTACGTGCCATTCCACGAAAAGACTGGGTACCTACAAAACACTCAGTTGTATGCTGCAACTATTTTTCAACCCATGAAATCCAGACTGAGGAAATTGTCATTGGAAGTGACGGATGTGTTTAAACAGAAATTGAAATACCCACGTTTAGTCGAGGGTGCAGTACCCCATATATTCAATACCTAATCTCCCATCATACATGTCAAAGAGCATTCCACCTTCAAGAAGCAACCCCGAAAAAAGGAGACAACGAGCTGAACTATTTCATGAGGAGCAGGTGTCTAATTTAATTTCGTCATTGAAAGACAAGTGCATAAATTCCAAGAAAAGTTAGGAGACTCTAAATGGTTATATCGAGTGATACCTAATAAGAAGCTCTATTTTTATTTGTTAAATCTTGATATTGAAAGTAATAATGGTGACAGTGACTGCAATGTGAAAGTAGTTAATAGTGTGTTGGTGGATGAAAATCTAAGCATTCAGGTATATGTAAAAGGACATATTTTAATGCATCGTGAAGATTTAAGCTGGATATTACCTAGTGAACTTAAGCTAAGCAGATGGTCACAGCTTGAAAATATACTATCTCGTTATTATAACAATAGTTGTGAACCAACAAAGTCATTTGAATATTGTCTCGATAGGTCTTAATTATTTGAACGAAGCAGTTAATATTGAAATTGATAATTTTGCTGCAGAGCTAGTTCTAGACCAAATAAAATTGTTAAAAAATAAGCAACGTAGATATAGTGTTGCTACACTTATATTTTCATTTGTGATATTTAGTATTTCCTCCTGTGCCTATAATACTTTGAGGCAATACCTAATCTTGCCAACTGCAAGACATTTGCAGCAAATAACTTCAATGACTGGCCTGTGTCCGAATTCATCAGAAAATAATTATTGTTATTTAAAATCAATATGCTCTACGTGGGTAGAAAGGGAGAAAGTTGTAAATTTATTGATTGATGAAATTTATATAAAAAGTGGCCGAGTATAAGTCCAAAACTATTCTAGGTTACGCAGAAAATAATCCAAAAATTCGACCCGAATGTATATAATATTGTCCAACAATGCACAATATTCGTATAAGTTAATCTCTGTGGGTTTCAAAATAGATGTCAAATTTCATAAGTGTGTGTATGTATATCCACGTATATTTCTCAGAAATTTGGAAACAAATTGCAACAAGTAATTTTCTTTTAATTGGATTAAGAATCTGTTAACTTAGGAATCAGCGCAAGTTTCATCAAAATCAGTTCAGTAGTTTAGTAAGTATAACTTTTGTACTTGCTTATTAATGTGCTTGCTTTGACTATTTTTATAAGAAACTATCTGATGATTGATTTAGTTTTTAAAGTCCCTTGGGAACTCTTATGTTTTCCGGGATAAAAATAAGCCTATGTCACTTTCCAGGTCCTCAACTACACCCAGGCAAAAAATCACGTCGATCTGTAGCTCTGTTGTGGCGTGATTGAAGGACAAACCAACAAACGAACAAACCAAAAAACACTTTCGCATTTATAATATTAGTATGAAGTATGATGTATGTGTTTTACCTAAAAGAATAATTAGATAGAGATTTTAATAAGTTATTGCGTTGACTATAGGTTGACTACTTTTATACTTGCTTGTAAATGTAATTGCTTTGACTATTTTTATAAAAAAAGTATGTGTATTACCTAAAAGAGAAATCAGATAGAGATTTTAATTCATTTGTTGACTAAATAGGTTGACTATTTTAATGTTGTCTACTTTTATAAAAACATATGTTTTACTCTATGACATTGTTTTAACTAAATTTTTGCTGCTTTCTGTTAGTTCATAGTGATTGTTGAAGTAGTCTAAATTATGATGATGATAATACTCTTAAATAGGTATTGTTTTTTCTTTTAAGTTACAATGCATAGATGATGCAGAGTTTCTTGTTGGTTCTTCTCGCTAAGGTTAGAGCAGCATTCCGAACCAGTGTTAGATTCTTCTTAAAAAGGCAATGAAATAAAAACAAGCTGAATAATAAGAAGCCATTAAATAAAGAGAATATTCGCTTTTTGAAGAAGTTTTATTTTATTTTTTGATATACCTACTTTATCATTATCAAAAATCTTTCTTAATTGTTTTAAGAATCTTTTAACTTAGGAAACAGTGCAAATTTCATCAAGATCGGGTCAGTAGTTTCAAAGTTATGTACCATAATGTCGTTTACATTGTAACTTTGTTACATCATTACCTTTTCAATTCACTCTTCGATGTTTCTAAAAACACAAAATTATGTAATTATTTAATATGTTAGTTCTCATTCATGTGGACGCCATAAAAATAAAGCAGCTAATTAGTATCAGTAAATAATTATCAACACCGAAGTCTATACAGCTATACATTCCTACTGATTTTTCATTTTACCCATGAGCCTACTAGTGACAGTAAATTGCGACGTTGCCACATCCACTTCATGGCTCTCTACAGGAGATAGAGACGGCTATGACTATTGTCGTACCCACTCCTAGCACAAGCTTTTAGTTGCAGGGGATAAGAGAATATTAGTCAACTTCAATTTGACTAATATTCTTTAAAAAAAATTATAATATAAAGTATTCGTGAAAAGATGAAAGAAATCAAGAACTTCAACAATTAGTAATTCAAACTAATATTATAAATACGAAAGTTTGTTTGTTTGTTGGTTAGTACTTCCGTCACACAGTAACCGCGCAACGGATCAACGCGATTTTTGTCGTAAAACCTAAACCTAAATAGCACCTAGCAGTAAAAAAAAACTTGAAAAAAATTAAGTGGCACTCGGGGACTGCCGCGGTAAAGCTATTGCATAGCATTTTTTATCAACTTGTGCAATTATAATACTTATGCAATATTTTTTTTGCATAATAAAAATTATGCAAAAAAATAATTAAAAAACAAACAAACAAGAAAACAAACAAAAAAATGTTGAACGCTTACTGAACGTACTTACGTGTTAGGTTTATTTTCGTTACGGATTTTTTTTATTCGGGCTATGCAATAGCTTAAAAAAGTTTCAGTCGGTCCGAGGTCGCCACTCCAGCACCTTGGAATCCCGACGACAAAATATTACCACAGAGTAATGATAGTTTCATTACTTACGAAAAATATACCTACCTAACATTTTCTGCCATTTTATCTGTTGGCCAGCGATTCCACAAATCACAGTGTAACATAAAGCGTATTTGGAATTTGAGTCTAAAATTCAACAAATCGTAGTGGATTTTGCCGCAGTCAGAAATATATAGGCGTCAGTCTATAGGACACGTACGAACGCACCCCAGTGTCATATCCTGTGATTTATCAGTTCCACGTCGCGGGCTGTGAGTTACCGCCGACCGAACAAGGGATTTATAGAAACGGCTTAATTGTTAACCTGACATGGCCTATCTGATATCAGGCTACCTTTTGTGCACCCTAAAACATAGCAAAAGAAAAGCGGATTCTACTGAGATGAGCCGGCAAAAAACTCGGCAGCTGCTCTTTTCAAAACAAAAATGTTACAGTATTATGTACCTTGCTTGTCGATAGCTGAAGCAAAGCAGATTGATTCCAAGCAAGCTTGTCATTAAGAAATTCACTAACTGTATAATTAGCCTCTACTTATTAGGGTTCCGTACCCAAAGGGTGCCAACGGGACCCTATTACTAAGCCTCCGCTGTCCGTCCGTCTGTCAGCGGCCTGTATCTCGAAAACCGTAATAGATAGACAGTTGAAATTTTCACATATTTTGTATTTCTATTGCCGCTATAACAACAAAAAATAAAAATTAAATTAAACTAAAAAAATTAAATTAAAATATTTCCATGGGTAGGTAGGTACATGGAAATATTTTAATTTAATTTTTTTTAACGGAACCCTAAAAGAGCGAGGCCCGACTCGCACTTGGCCGATTTTTTAATCATGTGTCACTTATATCACCTCTTATAGAGATGAGTATTTTGTTTCACGAAGACTATCTTTAAACTTTTTACGAAGGGATTCTCGCGGTCCTAGTTCATAAACTGATCGGATGACTCTTTTCTGTAATACAAAAAAATTCTTTTCAAAAAACCGACTTCTAACGCCACTACAAAGTATAAAAATAATTTTAGTTTGTCCACGTTTGTTGAAGTCGGGCGGGCCTATATACAAACTATGAAACCGATGCGCGACGCTACAGAATATGATAAGACTCGTTTGTAGAAGTCGAGCGGCATCGCGAATCGGTTTCATAGTTTGTATTTTAGGCCCGCCCGACTTCAACAAACGTGGACAAACTAAAATTATTTTTATACTTTGTAGTGGCGTTAGAAGTCGGTTTTTTGAAAAGAATTTTTATTTTAAGCTTTTAAGTGTAGTATCCTATGATTGAGGAGCTAGGACCTGGAGCTCCATGATGTAGTCCATACTTGTTACCTACAATATCAATTCGTAATCGAAATTTCCTAAATCGCCATAGTTTTAGCCTGCAGCATCAGGCTTGAGGAGTTGAAGGTTAAAATTTTTATGGGACCATTTCGCAAACATCCTCTGTCGATTAAAAAAAAAATCACGCGAATCGGTCCAGTAATCCCGGAGAAATCGGTGGACATACATAGAAAAAAAAAAAGAAAAAAAAAAAAGATACCGGCCGAATTGAGAACCTCCTCCTTTTTGGAAGTCGGTTAAAAATAGTTTCGATTTATATAATAACCTTGATTAAAAATAGGATTTTTAATATTGTTTCAAGAGTAATTGCAAAATACTGATGTGAATAATCGACCGAGCGAAGCGAAGGTCTTTGAGTTAACTAGGGCGATTTGCACTTGTCCGTCCGTCCGTCCGTCCGTCCGTCCGTCTGTCAGAGCCTTATAACTTTTGAATTACTGAACGTAATTACTTCAAATTTAGATATAATATGTAAACCGATGGCCTCCAGCCGAAAATGGCTTAAAAAGTTATAAAAATCTTTATTTCAGGGGGGCTCTCATAGAAGCGAATGCGAAGTAAAAAAAAAAAAATCGCGTTACATAAAATTGTTACGTATCATTTTAAAGATAATTTTGAACTGAGTACAAAAATATATTTTTTTTAATTTTTCCCTTAAAATTGACGAAATGGGGGGCTTTCAAAGTGGCGATTTTATACGCTCGCTTGAAGACGCTCTCTAGAAAAATCCGCTATGGATTTTCAAACTGATTTTATGTTTTTAGGTCACTTATATCCTGTACTTGAACAACAAATACTAAAATTATATGAATATTATAAAGAAACGAGATTATTTAATTTTTAATGGGCGTCAGTAATTCATATAGCATCAACATAGCTTCACAATAATGCTAATAGATGGCGCAGTCAGTAACTATTCCCATGGAACTACGAGTTAAATTCAATGTTTGATAAATAATTCAATGTTTTCACTAACGTTCCCTAACCTTTACGGGCTACCTATAAGTTAGGTGATTGATGTTTTCTGTCAACTTATTTATCACGATCCTGTACGGGACACCTAAAAGGATATTGGGACGGATGTTAGGACTTAGGATTGTATTTAGGAGCTACCTACGTTAAGAGACTCCTACTTAGGGGATGATTTAGGTATGTTTGGTGAAAACGGGCATAATAATAAGTGAATATTGTAAAGTTAATGGACTAGATTTAAATATAGATAAATGCTGCACTATTTCCTTTTCTAGAAAAAAAATTAATGCACTCTTTCATAATTATTTCTTACTTGGCAAAAAATTGCGTAGGGTTGATGAGGTGAGAGACCTGGGTATCCAACTAGACAGGCAATTAATTTTTGATCAGCATCTGAACAAAATCAAAAATAAAGCATATAAAATGCTCGGGTTTGTTCTCCGGCAAACGACTGATTTCAAAAACCCAAAAACCCTAATCCTTTTGTATAATTCAATTGTCAGATCCCATTTGGAGCATGCTTCCACTGCTTGGAACCCTCAGTATGCAGTTTACGTGGACATGTTAGAGAATATTCAGCGCAAATTCATAAAATGTTTGAACAAAAGATTTAGTTCATTTAATACAAGTAAAATAGAAACTTTACAAATAAGGAGGGAACATAAAGATCAAATATTTTTATATAAAATTATCAACGGATTGATCGATAGTCCTTATCTTCTAAATAAAATAAAATATTGTGTACCTAAATTAAATAAGCGTAAGTCACGTAAAAGTAACATGTTTGTACTTCCACGTGCCAGAACCAATTATAGTCATAACAGATTCATCGTTCGAGCTTGTGATACGTATAATAAGAAATATTTCAAAGTAGACCAATTTAAATATAAGTGTGGGGGGTTCGTCTCTGCCATCAAGAAATGCACAATATAATACAAGGCTTGATGGCAGGAGTGGACCCATCTCGTTTAAGGTACATGTTTATTTATCTTTTATTATTATAATATTTTTGTTTACTGAAAGTTTAGGATGGACTCCCACCCAAAATATTGTATTTTACCAAAACGTGGAAACTTAACTGGCTCCAGTGATATAATTATTGTATTAGCTATATTTTATTTATTTAAGCTGTATGTTTTCCAAATAAATGAAAAAAAAAAAAAAAAAAAAAAAATAATAATGTCAGTTTTGGTTATCATGTATCGATTGAATGAATAATCATGGGATACCGTTACCGCGAGGTCTCAGTTCGGGGCGAACCACTAGTTATAATTTGCTATAAGATAGGATCTACTCTGTCGACATCAACTACACAGCTGAACATAAGGCCTCTTGTAGTCTTCCACGCAGCACGGTTTTGTGCCGCTTATATCCACACGGCTCCCTGCAACTCGTTAAATGTCTGTCCGATTATCGGTGAGGATTCGCCATTCCATTTCATGGAACCAAAACGTGTAATGCTTCTTTATTCCGCTCATTTCTACTTCATCTGACGATCCTCTATATTATAAATTAATGATAACTTTACAAAATAAATTGACTCTACACTGCGGCAGGGCAAAATATCTATTCGAAATTCTCTCGGCGGACAATCCATTAGTATAGGAAATACACCAGCACCTAATACCAACTCTATATTTCAAGCAATTTTCAATCTTCCAATTTTCAAATACGCTATTTTCCATCTCCCCGACAACAGACTATCTATTTTCAATGTTTAAAAGCGGTAATATTTCAGGGAACGCGTAAAGCTCTGAGAGCTGGTGGAAAGTTTAGCGATGAAGATCTTTACAATATTACAAAGACCATTTTTTAAAAGACCAATATCATAATTTCGATTATCCTAAAAACTACTCATCTAAACATATAATAAAACTATAACTGGACGATATCTGGACATAATTAATATATTTTGAAAATTTTAACCGGGGGATGCTTTATTTTATTATCGATACTGAGCCCAAAACAGATTTTAATTTAATTTTTTGCTGTCTATCTGTCTGTCGGCGCATTACGCGAAAACTACTAAACGTATTTAAATGAAATTTGGTATAGCGATAGCTGATATACCAGGTCAACATATAAAATACTTTCTATTCCGATAAAACATAAGGTTTCTCGAGGATAGGAGATGAAACTTTTTGTTGATTTTAATCCATAACTCCGTCAAATTTCAATTGATTCTAATAATTTTTCTTTTGTTACTCTTTCACGCCAAAATACATCACACTTTAATGAAACTTCACAAACTTTATAGCTTATACATCAGAATACCACATAAACTATATTTTATCCCAGAAAAGTAAAGGATTTCGGCGGAAATCAAAAATCGCGGCCATCAGCTAGCACAAAAATATTTTAGCCTTTATCAAGTAAGTAATCCTTTGATTCTGCCACCGACTTATGTCTATAATATACCAGGGACCGCCTAAAATGATTGGGCGGAAGGCTTTTTGACGACGCCGACGCGCCGCGTTTGGGCGATTTCATTTTTCAAAGTAACTTCGGAAGCACGTGCCTGACTCCAAGGCTCGCGTCGGTAAAACCTATAACACTCCTCTGCACTACGCTTTATGAAATTGTGGTAAAATTGATTTTCAATGGCTTCATTAATTTGAAATCATGTTTTTTTAGCCTTATATATAATTAGAATCATCATTAGGGTATTTATCATTAGGGTAGGTATAGATAGAGCATTAATTAAAAGGTATAACAAGAGATTTGAACGAATTGTTATGTTATATGTAAGGTATCTAATTTTACAGAATCATCTTAGGATGATCTATAAAATCAGCGAATCGAACCGCGGAACTCAAACATCTTTTTTTGCGAGCAAACGAGCAGGTCACCTGATGTTAAGTGATTACCGCCGCCCATGTAGATTTTTTCCGCGCAAATTAATGTGACGCGTTTGTATTATTACAATAATTTGAAAATTCTGGTTAAGTTTTTCTATCAATCTCGTAAGCTTATAACGTTTATGTACGTAACGTACTATACTTAAATTAATATTTAAAAAAGTTAGCTTAGTAAAGCCTAGATACACAATACGACTTTATTGTTGTTTATTAAAATGAGCTGGCAACCGACTTAAGAGGTATCGCCAAAAAATTATCTCACGAGCTTATGACAAACGCGCGCGGTTTTAATTTTTTGCTGCACATAAAAATAAAATTTGTACAGTTAACGCAAAAACCGTGATAGCGCCAAGGTTGGGTGGAACGACCTTTGTGTTCTACACGGCTTCCATGTAGGTACGCGCGACTTTACTGCCACGATGCTGTGTCGATAGATGTACCTAGCAACTTGGTTTTGCGTGGCATTTTTAAAACTTAACTAATAGTACCTGGGTGACTGGGTGGGTTTTTTTTTTGGTAAATCATGATTTTTGGAAATTATATATTTCGAAAAAAAATAATAAAAATAAATAATCATAAAATTCATGGGGGAATAAAAAATAAATAATCATGAAATTCATAATCGTCTGGACTCGAACCAGGGTCTGCTGTTTTGGGGACCACCCGATTTCTTAACTGAGCTATTGGAACTTTATAGATGATGGCAAAATTTACCTTCGTATTCTAATGATATTGTAGTGGTTTTCATTGCCTGAAAACATGGATAAAACGACGTTTTCTAAAAATGAAACCCAGCTAAATCGATTTATCGCCCCCGAAACCCCCCCCCCCCAAAATTCTTGTATATATATATATATATATATATATATATATATATATATATATATATATATATATATATATACAAGAATTGCTCGTTTAAAGGTATTAGATTCTCCTTTCCCCTCCAAATAAGCGGAAAGCTTGTGTCAGGAGTGGGTACGACAATAATGCAACGTTTAATTTTCAGTCCGTACCTTTAACCATTCATGAGCGACTGATATTTGTAATAGAGCAGAGAATGTTCTTGACTTATGGTTATGCGCAAACAACATTCATCGAATTAGACGGTAGATTATTATTATCTGTCAGTCACTGTGAAAACTCACAGTCATCTTCTCATAAAATCTATACGTCTAAATATGGATTCTTTGATCGCCTTACATCAAAACCAAGCTTTTTGTTGGACCTTAAAATTATATTACCTGTGTAAAGGTAATCAGTTGATTGACTCCAACCAAATCGGTCGGTCTGTTAACCTCAAAAACTATGAGTTATACTCGCCAATAGGAATATTATTCGTTTGAATATGATAGCAAAATCGTGGATAGGTACTTGCTTATATGTTCACTGAAGAATGAATATCGAAGAAATTTAAAAAAGTAAGAATTTCGTTACTCTATCGTGTAACGCATTCTTGTCCTTACATTTTACATACAAATCTTCAAACGTACAGACACAAAAAGTACAAATATAATATTAGTAGATATGAAGTGTGATTATGAACTACGTTTTTCCTTGCGGCGTGGGTTCAGAGAACTTAAGAGCAATAGCACCTAAAGATTTTATCTCGCAAAGTGTTGAATTCTCATTTTTCAAGAAAAAAATAAAACTACGTGTGGTAATTTTATCTTCTAGAGTTCTAGACTAAGCATTCATTTAATTATAATATAAATATGTATTATTCATAGTTGTGTTTATAATTTTTTCTAGACTGGAAACACATACTCTTTATCAACATCTTCATTATTATTCTAATACAATAATTATAGACTAATTAGTGGCTTAATTTTTTATACTATTTGTATTTAAATAGGCATTCTTTGTAAGTTATTTCTATACGTCTTCGCTTTGCATTTTCGTTTGATAAAAGTAATCTTATCTGCAATTATAATTGTTACTTCTAATTAAAGCAATAGATAAAACAAAAGAACCATACATGTCTGTAAGTTCTACCTTTAATTCAGTTTAGTTTCTTATCACCAATATACAATGTATATAGCTGCATTATAACGACTCTGCCCTACTGTGCAGTCTAGATATAACTCGACATTGAAATTAGCAGCGAATCAATTGCAGTTAATAAAACCACTCCGCTCCACGAACCGATTCACTCGCGATCGAAAACAAACCGCGTATGAAATTTAATTCACCGCAAAAGAACATGGCGCGTTAATAAATGAAATAAGTATAAAAAAAGCAAGCGTACACGGTGCCCATTCGAATTGCAGTCATAACATCGCAATAAAAGCGGGCAGGCCTGCGCCGACCTGCACCAGATGTGCAGCATCCAATTTCACAGAAATAACACAAAACACACACATAAAAACTTCGCTCGATGCGATACCTGCCGTAAATGGGCTTTCCGGAGATCGGTGTCGGCAAAATATTGCTATTTGCTCACATATATGGCCCCGTAGCTATCCGTAGCTAGCTACGTAGGTGTATGTGAAAATACGTGCACGAATCTCAGACGTAACTACCTAGCTGACGCTATTTGGTTGACAGTGTTTCATTGCACTTATCGGACATTGGCGTCGGTAACGTTATTCTCTAAGGCGCGCTTGCAGAAACGTCGAGTTATCCTTTTAACCCAGAGTTAGCAGCTAACTCTGGGTTAAAAGGACAGATTTCGTATCAAGCTTCTGTCAAAATTACAAATTTATTCCTGGGTTAACTAACTCGGCGTCTCTGCAAGCGTGCCTTATTGTATCAACAGTAACTTTTATCTAAATTAATATTAGATCTCCTTTATCTCTACCTTTGATACACTGATCGGGAGTGACACGTATTAGCCTCAATAGCCCATTGAATTATAATGTACTAAAGCACTAGCCCAACGGTTTAAGGTGCGGACTGAAAACTGAAAGGTCGCAGGTTCGAATCCCACCCGTTGCACTATTGCCATACCCACAAAAAAATAGGTAAGGTAATGTGTTTTTAAATACGGATTTATACAATCACTAGATGATGCCCGCGACTTCGTCCGCGCGGGTTAAGGTTATTAATTCCCGCGGGAACCCTGTAATTATTCAGGATAAAAGTAGCCTATGTGTTAATCCTGGGTATGAGCTATTTGCATTTCAAATTTCAGCCAAATCGGTCTATTCGTAACATTGTAGCGTGAAAGAGTAACAAACATCCATCCATCCAAACATCCTCACAAACTTTCACATTTTATAATATTAGTAAGATATGCAATTCTATATAAAATATATTTAAAAAAGTTCGAGTAAACGCCTGAAACAAATAAGCAAGAATACATTTTCCTTCAAACTTTTATAGCAATAGGGTTTTACAACTTCTTCTTCTTCTTCTTCTTTATCAACCGATAGACGTCCACTGTTGGACAAAGGTCTCTTGCATGGACTTCCACAGGTCTCGGTCTTGCGCAGCCTGAATCCAGCGGCTCCCTGCGACTCGTTTGATGTCGTCGGTCCACCTGGTGGGGGGTCTGCCAACACTGCGCTTCCCGGTGCGGGGTCGCCACTCCAGCACCTTGGGACCCCAACGACCATCAGCTCTTCGAACTATGTGCCCCGCCCATTTCCACTTCAGTATCGCGACTCGCTTAGCTATGTCGGTGACTCTGGTTCTCCTACGGATCTCCTCATTTCTGATTCGATCCCGCAGGGACACTCCGAGCATAGCTCTCTCCATCGCCCGCTGGGCGGTCCTGAGCCTACTTATGAGGCCCTTAGTTAGCGACCATGTCTCGGATCCGTAAGTCATCACTGGCAACACGCACTGTTCTAAGACTTTAGTCTTCAAGCACTGAGGAATTTTGGACGAGAAGACATCTCGGAGCTTCCCGAACGCTGCCCAGCCGAGTTGGATTCGGCGGTTGATCTCTTTCTCGAAATTGGACCTACCTAGCTGGACTGTGTGTCCCAGGTAAATATACTCGTCGACAATTTCGAGTGCAGAGTTCTCAACAATTACTGGGTGGAGCGGTGCATGAGCATTGGACATGATTTTCGTCTTGCTCATGTTCATTTTCAGGCCCACCTGTTGAGAAACCCTGCTGAGATCGTTGAGCATTGTATTGAGGTCTCTCAGAGTCTCTGCCATGACTACTATGTCATCGGCAAATCGCAGGTGAGTGATGTACTCGCCGTTTATGTTGATGCCAAGCCCGTTCCAATCCAGAAGCTTAAAGACGTCCTCCAACGCAGCGGTAAAGAGCTTCGGGGAGATAACGTCTCCCTGTCGCACTCCACGCTGCAAGTGGATTGGCCTCGTAGTCTGGTCCTGTATACGTACTGACATTGTGGCGTTTTCATACAAGCACTTCAACACTTGGATATACCGGTAGTCAATCCGGCATCTCTGCAGCGACCTCAACACAGCCCAAGTTTCCACCGAATCGAAGGCTTTCTCATAGTCCACAAACGCTAAGCAAAGTGGCCGGTTATACTTTTACAACTTATAAAAGCATATTGTGGCTTCGTGAGACGTGCTCAGTGCTCACGTTGGATTTGTCACTAAAAATAGGTTCCCAATATTGATCAAAGTTTAGGAATTAATAATTGAAGCAGGTAGTTTCGCCAAATATTGCTATTTGCTCACGTTCACGGCTAGACTGTTATCGTGCCACGAAAATACGAGCACGAATTCTCAGACAGCGCTGGATAGTATGTACACAGTTTACATACAGTATTTTATTCGCATTATCAGATATTGCACTGTTCAATATTGAATTTAATTTGAAAAATGGTTTTATTTTAGTTTCGTAATGATTTTCTCATTCAATTAAATGCAAGTAGGAATATTCGCTATTCGCTATTCGTAGGAATATTAAGCTGTGATAGCCTAGTGGTTACGACTGTGGTCTCCTATTCGGGGAGTCGCAGGTTCGATCCCGGGTACGCACCTTTGACTTTTCGTAGCTAAGTGCGTTTAAGAAATTAAATATCACATGCTTTAACGGTGAAGGAAACCATCGTGAGGAAAGCTGCACATCTGAGAGTTCTTCATAATGTTCTCGAAGGTGTGTGAAGTCCACCAATTCGCATTGGGCCAGCGTGGTGGATTATGGCCTATAACCCTTCTTTGAGAGGAGACCTGCGCTCAGAACTGAGCCGTTGATGGGTTGCTAATGATGATGTTGTTGATGATGATGCTATCTTTTACGATATTTTTCATGATAATAATATAATAATTATAATAATAATTATTACGACACTCTACAGTTCTACACTAATAATGGAGGTGACAACCCTATGTACACGTATTGCGTAGCCGTGCGAAAAAGAGTGCGTCGACCTTGTTATTTATGTCGCGATTAATGGAATAGACCCGCGTGTTGACGCTACCGCTTGTTCAGCTAACCTCATTTTTAGGGTTCCGTAAAAAACGGAGCCTTTATGACCTTTATAAAATCGCTTCATTGTCTCTCTGTCCATGCGTCAAGGCCCTTTTTTTCTTAAAAACGGCTTAAGGTACTCAGTTCATTGAATACATCTCTTAAAGTTGAAAAATTTGCTGTGAAAATTTCAAGTTCTAGTTTAACTCAATGAAATGTTGTTACTTGCCTGGTAGAGATCGTTTTTTAGCGATAAGGCCGCCATTTGTACTACCATGTGTTATTTTTTTTAGTTTATTTTTAGTTTTATTTCTTTTTAATGTGGTGTGCAATAAAGTGTATTCATTTCATTTCAATGTTACAGATGTTCAAAGCGTATTTCCAGACAAAATTTCCAGTGAAATATTTGCTCGTTTTTGCTATTAATTTAAACCTAGGCGTTTTATCTTAAATCATTAGATATAATTCTGCAATGTTATTTTATAATGTAACGTACATTTAATGATGAAAATTTCATTATAATAATGTACTCCCTTTTAAGTATGCATAATGCATAAAGTGACGGGCAACTACGGAACCCTACATTGCGCGTGGCCCGACACGCATTTGACCGTTCATTTTATAATGGCTCATCGTGGGTATGCGCTAACTATCCGTTGCAGAATTTAAACCGTTCGCGTATTTGTGCGAAGTTATATTTGACGTACTTACTTACTTTTTAACCGACTTCAAAAAAGGAGGAGGTTCTCAATTAGTCGGAATCTTTTTTTTATGTATGTTCACCGATTACTCGAAGACGCCTGAACCGATTTGGAAAATTCTTTGTTTGTTTGAAACATTAAATTTGATTGAAATCGGTCGAGCGGTTTTAAAAAATCAACAATAAATTATATACTTTGTGGTGGCGTTTGAAGTCGGTTTTATAAAAATAATTTGTTATTTATTGCGAAGAGAATTAATAGAGTGAACCGAACTAATTACAAAATTGAATGATTGAATGAAACATTCCTCATTGGTCACCAAATACAAAAACAACATTCATCCGCGTGGAGCTAGATTTTAAAAATCCCGTGGGCAACCTCTGTTTTTCCGGGATAAAAAGTATCCTATGTCACTCTCTAGGTCCTCAGCTATAAACATGCAAAAATCACGTTCCATCCGTTGCTCCATCGCAGTGTTGATTTAAATAGGTATTAAATATTTATGCAGTCGGTTTTAATTTATTTTACTTCTTTTATTTTTAACATCTGTTCATATGAAAGCTATTGACTTCCTTCATACGCAGACATTGCAAATCACGCCATAAAATAAACCTAATACCTATTTCATGAGTGTATGTACTCGCGAAGTGAGTGCTATCTCGATATTCAGGTCTCTGCTAGGTTATCGGCGTCAATAATAACAGAACTAAACGCAACTGGGTCGAACATGGAGCTTACTGAGCTGTTCCATTAGTTATTACTTCTTACTGAGCTGTTCCATTAGTTATTACTTCTTACTGAGCTGTTCCATTAGTTATTACTTCTTACTGAGCTGTTCCATTAGTTATTACTTCTTACTGAGCTGTTCCATTAGTTATTACTTCTTACTGAGCTGTTCCATTAGTTATTACTTCTTACTGAGCTGTTCCATTAGTTATTACTTCTTACTGAGCTGTTCCATTAGTTATTACTTCTTACTGAGCTGTTCCATTAGTTATTACTTCTTACTGAGCTGTTTCATTAGTTATTATTCTTTTTACCCGAAAAAGCCAAAAAGAAGGGTTATGTCTTATGAGTTAAGCAGCAGATGATTAGCGAATAAACTACTGATTAAATACGCGATGACTGGCGGGCGGCGGCGGGCGCTCTCTAGTCACAAGCCAACGCTTGGGCCGATTGTGCCTCTCTATCGCTTGTTCCGCGCTCTCGCTTGCACGCGCAGGCTCAGGCGGAACCTGACACTTTTTCGTGCGTGCAGCCGGTGTTCATCGATTTAGAAGACGTTATCACGTCAAAAAATATTCTATTCTATTCTATTTTATTCCCACACGAATCCCATTGACATCTAATCCCATCTGGTGCCAAGTATCAACACACGTCTAGCCGGGCTTCGGGGAAAAACTGGAAATTCGGCATTTCCCCAGATTTCCCGATATAAAGCATAGAGCACACGGATTACGCCGTCCGTCGCCGTCAGTATTGACCGCGCGGCGGCGGCTGTTGCGCGACGATAAACGCAGATTAAACCGGGATCGACGTGCCGTAATCCCGCGTCCAACTTGATCGGGTATTTTTAATACGGCCCCGATTCCGATTCGCCGCTGCGATTTTTTTATTGAATGTAGACCGGGGCTTTTGCGGTGCGAAAATGTTAGGTGTTTGTAATAGGTATACCTATAAGCAGTGATAGCCTAGTGGTTGGGACTGTGGTCTCCTATTCGGAGGGTCGCAGGTTCAATCCCGGGTATCACAATATCACTTGCTTCAACGGTGAAGGAAAACATCGTGAGGAAACCTGCATACCTGAGTTAACCTACCTAAAGTTCTTGAAGGTGTGTGAAGTCCGCCAATTCGCATTGGGCCAGCGTGGTAGACTGTGGCCTGTAACCCTTCTCTGAGAGGAGACCTGCGCTCAGTAGTGAGCCGTTGATGGGTTGCTGATGATGATGATGATACCTATCTAGGACTTCTTATCTTATTCTTCTACTCAGTACATCGGTATTCTTAGACTTTTTATCCCAGAAAAAGAAAGAGCTATACTGCGGGATTTTTAAAACCTAATCCCACGCGGCCGAAGATGCCGGCAAAAACTAGTAAGGCAATTTAAAAATAACAAACTCGCTCCAATAAAAGGTAAATCGAAAAACAAAACCTTAAATGTCGTCTAAGGTTAATCTTGCGTCGAGACGGGACTGGTCGGTTATTTACCTGCACTCGGAGGTTGATTATACGAGTCTGCCCGCGAAATTCAAGTTTAATTTGGTTTTTCGCAATTTGTAAACGAATACGGCAAAGTAGGCTTATGGCATTCTAACTGCGACGATGGCAGTATGATCTTCACAGGTTTATATAGAAATCTTTACTTGAAAGTGTCCAGTTTAAGAAATTAGAATATTGAGTTGGACGTGAGTTACTCACAAATTAGTCACTTACTCACAAATACGTAGGTATTTCTGACAGCTTTTGCTTGCAACCTCAGATTTGAATTTGTGTGTGGTCGCCAAATACAAAATGGTCTAAAAAAAATCACGCGACTCTATTCTGAAAGGTCCATCGTAGGCACGTTCTGTTTCGATCATGGAATTATTATGTACTACGTACAACCGTAGTACATGATAATTCCATGGTTTCGATATCTCTGTGTAGGTCATATGCCTCATTACTTTGGGTCATGACCCCTTCCTTAATAAATAAATGCGAAAGTTCTAGTGCGTCGTTTGCCTCTTTCATGAAATAATTAAAATTATAATACTTAGTGCCGATTTCACCACCGATGGCGTGTAGAAACAGGTTAGGGGTAAGTATGGGTTGAATGTACGCTGCCATACCCCCTCCAAGTTAGCCCGCTACCATCTTAGACTGCATCGTCACTTACCATAACGTGAGATCGCAGTCAAGGACTATCTTATCATTGAATAAAAAAATCTTGAGGGTGGTTACACCTCCCATAAAAGGTAATAAAGTATTATGTTAATCTCTGCCTCAACGCGCCTCACTCGCAGACTCGGACGATTGAAATGTGAACGAACGTCCCCATACAGTTTATTAACCCGTAACCTTTTATTGACGGGTCATCATTCGGCCACGTAAAAACAGACCGTTAAATACGTAACAGGTCGTTGATAAGCACGTAGTATAATTTATCATCGGCCATTTGGGATGGAGTCTGAGCTCGCAAAAAGTTAAATTAATGGTCAAATGCACCTATAATAAACGAAGGCAACAAGTGTCGCGACGGAAAATTCTTACACTTTTTTTCGTTTAGCCTCCATCCGCCAATCCGTCCTTAAAGGAACCTCGTTCCAAAAAAAATAAGTGGCACTCGGGGACTGCCGCGGTAAAGCTATTGCATAGCATTTTTTATCAACTTATGCAATTATCGACCGAGCGAAGCGAAGGTCTTTGAGTCTACTTGAGTGAATTTGCACTTGTCCGTCCGTCCGTCCGTCCGTCCGTCTGTCAGAGCCTTATAACTTCTGTATTACTGAACGTAATTACTTCAATTTTAGATATAATATGTAAACCGATGGCCTCCAGCCGAAAATGGCTTAAAAAGTTATAAAAATCTTTATTTCAGGGGGGCTCTCATAGAAGCGAAAGCGAAGAAAAAAAAAATTTTTTGCTTTTCATAGGTTTACAGTACGTCATTTTAAAGATAATGTGGAACAGAGTACAAAAGTATTTTTTTTTTTAATTTTTTTCCTAAAATTGACGAAATGGGGGGCTTTCAAAGTGGAGATTATATTTGACCTCACAACGGAATAACCATTGAGAGCTGGGGCTTGAAAGTTTTATAATTTTAGCGTAATATCATGTACTTGAACAACAAATACTAAAATTAGATAAATGTAATAAGGAAACTAAATTATTTAACTTTTAATGAGCAGCAACAACAGAACTTCACAATGATGTCAATAGATGGCGCTCTCATCTCATACTATAGCAAATGCAGCTTATATTATGTAACATAATAATATTCAATTAAAATTATTATTTAGTCATTTAGCAAACATCAATAAAACTTCACGTTGCAGTTTGTTTTTACATGTTTTCTGATCGTGTCGATAGTTGACGCTGTGTACAAGTAATTTAATTTGAATGTTCCAAAAAACTATACCTAAGTTTGATGGAGGCCTTGAGGATTTCACTTTAACAGTTCCCTAACCTTTACGGGCTACATAATATGTTAAGTTAGTTGACACTTTCTGTCAACTTTGTTATTACAAACCTCTACGGGACAACTAAAGGTGAAAATGACATATGGGATGTTAGGATTGTATTTAGGGGCTACCTACGTAAAGAGACTTCTACAAAGGGGATGATTTAGGTATGGTTGGTGAAAACGGGCATAATAATAATGTCAATTTTGATCGTCATGTATCTATTGAATGAATAAGTAATTATGGGAAACCGTTACCGCGAGGTCTCAGTTCGGGGCGAACCACTAGTAATATTTATGCAATATTTTTTTTTGCATAATAAAAAATTATGCAAAAAATAATTAAAAAACAAACAAACAAGAAAAGCGAACTGTCACTACTTCGCGAGTGAGATTCGAACTGCGACATCTAAACAAAGCGGCCCCCCGCCCACTGCGCCAAATAGAGCTACTTGAGAACCTCTAAAATGTTGAAAGCTTACTGAACGACGGTGTTAGGTTTTTTTCGTTACGGAATTTCTTGATTCGGTCGCCGCGCTCAAACTGTTTGTCCTAGTTCAAAGCCCGCGATAAAAGCTATGCAATAGCTTAAAAGATTCCGACGTATTGAGAACCTTCTCCTTTTGAAGTCGGTTAACAAACAATTCAAATAACCGTCTGCAAAGCCCGTGCACTGCGCAGATGTATGAATTTCTGATTCGATAAACGATTCGCGTGACGACACCGGCAACGTGACGAAATATCGCGCGTTCGAAAATTGTCCTATATATTATTCGCGAGTGGTCTGATAATGGGGGCGTTGAACCGTGCGATTATACATTTATACAATCAATCTTATACACACATAAATGAATATACCAGTAGGTATGCGGCGCGTACAAGATTTTTAGAGGTGTCAGACAAGTAGGTATGTGATATTTGACGTTATTTACTTTACATGCGAGTATTACGTGAATAGCGAAAGTGTTTGGGTTTCTAGTTTTAGGTTTTGACGTGATAATGTCTTATAAATCGATGAACACCGGCTGCACGCACGACAGAGTGTCACGTTCCGCCTGAGACTGAGCGTGCAAGCGATAGAAAGGCACGATCGGCCCAAGCGTTGGAGAGAGCGCCCGCTGCCGCCCGCAAGTCATCGTCAATGTTTCTTTGTGACGTTATCACGTAAAACGATCGTTCATAAACCGACTTTACAGACAACCAATTTTTTTATTTAATTGAGTTAGAATCGAAGAACCAGGTAGATACAATATAAATGATTAATTGTTTTTCACTTAATCTATTAATTTGATGCCAATATTTTTGAGTGCTCTGAACATAGCCACGTTTTGATGCATGCTAAAGTGACTTTTTATACTCACTGACATATTATTACGTCCACACACGTGAAGATATGAAGTAGAAGTTACCTGAAACAAAAGCAGATAAATAAATAAATAAGAACTAAATTAATTTGACCATCGAGTGATAATGATGACTAACTGATTCCCCGTAGTACTACCACACATTTCAGAAATACCACTAGTGGTAATAATTTATCTTTACGGCATTTATCTTGAGGACATACCTAGGTAAGGAGGAGGGGAATCCAGGTTCGAATCTCAGGCGTTTTAAGATATTTCAGACATATTTTTATTATCATAAACTTACCTAGTTTTTGATAGAGAAATAAGAGCGATAAAAGTTAATAGTAGTTTACGAAATTTTTCTCTATCAAAATCTAGGTTTAACGTAATAAAACTATATCTAAAATATCCGTAATTTTATTGTCAAGGATAATAATAGAACACATTTAGTCAAAAGTACCTGAGATTTTAACAATCAATGAAAATATTAAAAAGTGAGAGAGAGGGATGCGGAATGTAAGGGTGGAACCACACCTGTGAGGATCGTTTCGGATTTCGCCCATACAAAACTGTCAAATTCCATAGAAACGTGAACGGATCAATTCGGCTTTTCGCATCGATTCGGCTTTCGCATTTTTTGTACCTAAAAGTGCCTAAAATCCTTACAAGTGTAGCTCACGTTTCGCATGCGAAAGGATCCTTTCGCATCCTTACGGATCCGTAAGGATGCGAACGGATCCTTACGGACGCGAACGGATCCGAAAGGATCCTTACGGATCCGTAAGGATCCTTACGCGTGCGAAAGCGTCATCGGCAACTAGGGAAATGCATGAAGTGCCAAAAAGTATCGATATATCGATGAAATTAGTTTTTATCTCAAGTATGTATGCAAACACAGGTGCCACTTTTCCGCCATGTTGAAATTCTTTGTTATTGGACCGATTTCGTTCAAAATCGGTATTTGGGCTTCCCTGGGCTCAAATAAGAGGAAATGATTTGCAAAATTATAAAAAGTCGCCGCCATATTGAAATTCTTTGTTATTGGACCAATTTCGTTCAAAATCGATATTTAGGCTTCCCTTGGGTCAAGAAAGAGGAAATAGATGCCAAAATTTTAAAAAGTGACCGCCATATTGAAATTATTTGTTATTGGACCGATTTCGTTCAAAATCGATATTTGGGCTTCCCTGGGGTCAAATAAGAGGAAGTGATTGGCAAAATTATAAAAAGTGACCGCCATATTGAAATTCTTTGTTATTGGACCGATTTCGTTCAAAATCGATATTTGGGCTTCCCTGGGCTCAAATAAGAGAAAATGATTGGCAAAATTATAAAAAGTCGCCGCCATATTGAAATTCTTTGTTATTGGACCGATTTCGTTCAAAATCGATATTTAGGCTTCCCTTGGGTCAAGAAAGAGGAAATAGATGGCAAAATTTTAAAAAGTGGCCGCCATATTGAAATTCTTTGTTATTCGACCGATTTCGTTCAAAATCGATATTTAGGCTTCCCTTGGGTCAAGAAAGAGGAAATAGATGCCAAAATTTTAAAAAGTGACCGCCATATTGAAATTCTTTGTTATTGGACCGATTTCGTTCAAAATCGATATTTGGGCTTCCCTGGGGTCAAATAAGAGGAAATGATTTGCAAAATTATAAAAAGTGACAGCCATATTGAAATTCTTTGTTATTGGACCGATTTCGTTCAAAATCGATATTTGGGCTTCCCTGGGCTCAAATAAGAGGAAATGATTTGCAAAATTATAAAAAGTCGCCGCCATATTGAAATTCTTTGTTATTGGACCGATTTCGTTCAAAATCGATATTTAGGCTTCCCTTGGGTCAAGAAAGAGGAAATAGATGCCAAAATTTTAAAAAGTGACCGCCATATTGAAATTCTTTGTTATTGGACCGATTTCGTTCAAAATCGATATTTGGGCTTCCCTGGGCTCAAATAAGAGGAAATGATTTGCAAAATTATTAAAAGTGACCGCCACATTGAAATTCTTTTTTATTGGACCGATTTCGTTCAAAATCGATATTTGGGCTTCCCTGGGGTCAAATAAGAGAAAATGATTGGCAAAATTATAAAAAGTCGCCGCCATATTGAAATTCTTTGTTATTGGACTGATTTCGTTCAAAATCGATATTTAGGCTTCCCTTGGGTCAAGAAAGAGGAAATGATTGGCAACATTATAAAAAGTGACCGCCATATTGAAATTCTTTGTTATTGGACCGATTTCGTTCAAAATCGATATTTGGGCTTCCCTGGGGTCAAATAAGAGGAAATGATTTGCAAAATTATAAAAAGTGACCGCCATATTGAAATTCTTTGTTATTGGACCGATTTCGTTCAAAATCGATATTTGGGCTTCCCTGGGGTCAAATAAGAGGAAATGATTTGCAAAATTATAAAAAGTGACAGCCATATTGAAATTCTTTGTTATTGGACCGATTTCGTTCAAAATCGATATTTGGGCTTCCCTGGGCTCAAATAAGAGGAAATGATTTGCAAAATTATAAAAAGTCGCCGCCATATTGAAATTCTTTGTTATTGGACCGATTTCGTTCAAAATCGATATTTAGGCTTCCCTTGGGTCAAGAAAGAGGAAATAGATGGCAAAATTTTAAAAAGTGACCGCCATATTGAAATTCTTTGTTATTGGACCGATTTCGTTCAAAATCGATATTTGGGCTTCCCTGGGGTCAAATAAGAGGAAATGATTGGCAACATTATAAAAAGTGACCGCCATATTGAAATTCTTTGTTATTGGACCGATTTCGTTCAAAATCGATATTTGGGCTTCCCTGGGCTCAAATAAGAGGCAATGATTTGCAAAATCATAAAAAGTCGCCGCCATATTGAAATTCTTTGTTATTGGACCGATTTCGTTCAAAATCGATATTTAGGCTTCCCTTGGGTCAAGAAAGAGGAAATAGATGCCAAAATTTTAAAAAGTGACCGCCATATTGAAATTCTTTGTTATTGGACCGATTTCGTTCAAAATCGATATTTGGGCTTCCCTGGGGTCAAATAAGAGGAAATGATTGGCAACATTATAAAAAGTGACCGCCATATTGAAATTCTTTGTTATTGGACCGATTTCGTTCAAAATCGATATTTGGGCTTCCCTGGGCTCAAATAAGAGGAAATGATTTGCAAAATTATAAAAAGTCGCCGCCATATTGAAATTCTTTGTTATTGGACCGATTTCGTTCAAAATCGATATTTAGGCTTCCCTTGGGTCAAGAAAGAGGAAATAGATGGCAAAATTTTAAAAGGTCGCCGCCATATTGAAATTCTTTGTTATTGGACCGATTTCGTTCAAAATCGATATTTAGGCTTCCCTGGGGTCAAATAAGAGGAAATGATTTGCAAAATTATAAAAAGTCGCCGCCATATTGAAATTCTTTGTTATTGGACCGTTTCGTTCAAAATCGATATTTAGGCTTCCCTTGGGTCAAGAAAGAGGAAATAGATTCCAAAATTTTAAAAAGTGACCGCCATATTGAAATTCTTTTTTATTGGAAAGATTTCGTTCAAAATCGATGTTTGGGCTTCCTTGGGGTCAAATAAGAGGAAATGATTGGCAAAATTATAAAAAGTGACCGCCATATTGAAATTCTTTGTTATTGGACCGATTTCGTTCAAAATCGATATTTAGGCTTCCCTTGAGACAAGAAAGAGAAAATAGATGCCAAAATTTTAAAAAGTCACCGCCATATTGAAATTCAAAATCGATATTCAAAATCGATATTTCGGCTTCCTGTGGTCAAGAAAGAGGAAATATTTGCCATAAGTTTTAAAAGTATGACGGCCGTATCCTTCAAAAACGTTTGAAAAGAATACGTAAATGTTTTGCATGCTGTTCGCTATCTTTTGAAGAAACTAAAATATCATCGACGTACGCGAACTAAAAATCTAAACCACGAACAACTTTGAACCCAGAGAAGCCTAAATATTGATTTTGAACGAAATCTGTCCAATAACAAAGAATTTCAATATGGCGGTCACTTTTTAAAATATTGGCATCTATTTCCTCTTTCTTGACCCAAGGGAAGCCTAAATATCGATTTTGAACGAAATCGGTCCAATAACAAAGAATTTCAATATGGCGGTCACTTTTTATAATTTTGCCAATCATTTCCTCTTATTTGACCCCAGGGAAGCCCAAATATCGATTTTGAACGAAATCGGTGCAATAACAAAGAATTTCAATATGGCGGTCACTTTTTATAATTTTGCCAATCATTTCCTCTTATTTGACCCCAGGGAAGCCCAAATATCGATTTTGAACGAAATCGGTCCAATAACAAAGAATTTCAATATGGCGGTCACTTTTTAAAATTTTGGCATCTATTTCCTCTTTCTTGACCCAAGGGAAGCCTAAATATCGATTTTGAACGAAATCGGTCCAATAACAAAGAATTTCAATATGGCGGCGACTTTTTATAATTTTGGCATCTATTTCCTCTTTCTTGACCCAAGGGAAGCCTAAATATCGATTTTGAACGAAATCGGTCCAATAACAAAGAATTTCAATATGGCGGTCACTTTTTAAAATTTTGGCATCTATTTCCTCTTTCTTGACCCAAGGGAAGCCTAAATATCGATTTTGAACGAAATCGGTCCAATAACAAAGAATTTCAATATGGCGGTCACTTTTTATAATTTTGCCAATCATTTCCTCTTATTTGACCCCAGGGAAGCCCAAATATCGATTTTGAACGAAATCTATTTATTTATTTATTTATTTAATAGATATGCCAGCGATAAATTGCAATATACACTTTAAATAATACAATGTGCTTAATAAATTCTAATGCTGTTACAAATTACCAATTATAGGCATATTCAACATTGCCAGGGTAACTCCGATCAAAATTTTAAATAATTAATAAATATTAACAATGTCATAGCTAGCAAGATACAGTTATTAAATATTTACAATGTCAAAGCTAAGGAATAGATATTATTAATTTGAATTAGATGATATTAACATAAATTATTCATGCTGATATGTACAATTTTTTCTTAAAGCTAAACAAACTATCATGGAATATGTCAATGTCAGGGCACGTCGAGTTATTGTATGCATTAATAATTCGATTTATTGGGGCGAATTTGCCTAGGTTAGATTTAGAGAAGTGGGGCTGGAAGATGTTTTTGATAGGATGTCTAGAGGGTCGTCGAGGGACATGAATGCTGACGTGGTACAACAGGTCAGGGGAATCCAAGGTGCTGTGGACTATTTTATAAAGTGTTAAGAGGTCAGTCACCAACCTGCGTTTTTCCAGGGATTGGATTTTAAAATGTTTCAAGCGTGTGTCATAGTCAGCTTCTTAAGGACAAGAGTTGTCTTTGAAGGCTAGGTACCTCGTGAAGGAGCGTTGAACTCGCTCTATTCTTGAAGTGTGGATTTTGTAGTGCGGGTTCCATGCCGGGACTGCGTATTCCAGGATACTACGCACTAGTGCATTAAATATTTTTATAATGCAGTCGGTTCTCATAAAGTCACTCGTGTTACGTTTAATGAAACCCAGTAGCTTCCACGCTCGGGAGACTATTTGGTTGATGTGTTCCTTGAATGTAAGCTTACTATCGATCATAATACCGAGATCCCTGATGACTGAAACCTCCTCAAGCTGATGGTTGTGAATAAAGTAGCCAGTTCCTAGTATGTTCTTTTTACGGGTGAATTTTATGTGCGCGCATTTGGAAACGTTAAGAGTCATTCTATTTTTAGCACACCAGTCTACAATAGAGTTGAGATCATCTTGTAATAGATGATAAATCGGTCCAATAACAAAGAATTTCAATATGGCGGTCACTTTTTAAAATTTTGGCATCTATTTCCTCTTTCTTGACCCAAGGGAAGCCTAAATATCGATTTTGAACGAAATCGGTCCAATAACAAAGAATTTCAATATGGCGGCGACTTTTTATAATTTTGCCAATCATTTTCTCTTATTTGACCCCAGGGAAGCCCAAATATCGATTTTGAACGAAATCGGTCCAATAAAAAAGAATTTCAATGTGGCGGTCACTTTTAATAATTTTGCCAATCATTTCCTCTTATTTGGCCCCAGGGAAGCCCAAATATCGATTTTGAACGAAATCGGTCCAATAACAAAGAATTTCAATATGGCGGTCACTTTTTAAAATTTTGGCATCTATTTCCTCTTTCTTGACCCAAGGGAAGCCTAAATATCGATTTTGAACGAAATCGGTCCAATAACAAAGAATTTCAATATGGCGGTCACTTTTTAAAATTTTGGCATCTATTTCCTCTTTCTTGACCCAAGGGAAGCCTAAATATCGATTTTGAACGAAATCGGTCCAATAACAAAGAATTTCAATATGGCGGTCACTTTTTATAATTTTGCCAATCATTTCCTCTTATTTGACCCCAGGGAAGCCCAAATATCGATTTTGAACGAAATCGGTCCAATAACAAAGAATTTCAATATGGCGGTCACTTTTTAAAATTTTGGCATCTATTTCCTCTTTCTTGACCCAAGGGAAGCCTAAATATCGATTTTGAACGAAATCGGTCCAATAACAAAGAATTTCAATATGGCGGCGACTTTTTATAATTTTGCCAATCATTTTCTCTTATTTGACCCCAGGGAAGCCCAAATATCGATTTTGAACGAAATCGGTCCAATAAAAAAGAATTTCAATGTGGCGGTCACTTTTAATAATTTTGCCAATCATTTCCTCTTATTTGGCCCCAGGGAAGCCCAAATATCGATTTTGAACGAAATCGGTCCAATAACAAAGAATTTCAATATGGCGGTCACTTTTTAAAATTTTGGCATCTATTTCCTCTTTCTTGACCCAAGGGAAGCCTAAATATCGATTTTGAACGAAATCGGTCCAATAACAAAGAATTTCAATATGGCGGTCACTTTTTATAATTTTGCCAATCATTTCCTCTTATTTGACCCCAGGGAAGCCCAAATATCGATTTTGAACGAAATCGGTCCAATAACAAAGAATTTCAATATGGCGGTCACTTTTTAAAATTTTGGCATCTATTTCCTCTTTCTTGACCCAAGGGAAGCCTAAATATCGATTTTGAACGAAATCGGTCCAATAACAAAGAATTTCAATATGGCGGTCACTTTTTATAATTTTGCCAATCATTTCCTCTTATTTGACCCCAGGGAAGCCCAAATATCGATTTTGAACGAAATCTATTTATTTATTTATTTATTTAATAGATATGCCAGCGATAAATTGCAATATACACTTTAAATAATACAATGTGCTTAATAAATTCTAATGCTGTTACAAATTACCAATTATAGGCATATTCAACATTGCCAGGGTAACTCCGATCAAAATTTTAAATAATTAATAAATATTAACAATGTCATAGCTAGCAAGATACAGTTATTAAATATTTACAATGTCAAAGCTAAGGAATAGATATTATTAATTTGAATTAGATGATATTAACATAAATTATTCATGCTGATATGTACAATTTTTTCTTAAAGCTAAACAAACTATCATGGAATATGTCAATGTCAGGGCACGTCGAGTTATTGTATGCATTAATAATTCGATTTATTGGGGCGAATTTGCCTAGGTTAGATTTAGAGAAGTGGGGCTGGAAGATGTTTTTGATAGGATGTCTAGAGGGTCGTCGAGGGACATGAATGCTGACGTGGTACAACAGGTCAGGGGAATCCAAGGTGCTGTGGACTATTTTATAAAGTGTTAAGAGGTCAGTCACCAACCTGCGTTTTTCCAGGGATTGGATTTTAAAATGTTTCAAGCGTGTGTCATAGTCAGCTTCTTAAGGACAAGAGTTGTCTTTGAAGGCTAGGTACCTCGTGAAGGAGCGTTGAACTCGCTCTATTCTTGAAGTGTGGATTTTGTAGTGCGGGTTCCATGCCGGGACTGCGTATTCCAGGATACTACGCACTAGTGCATTAAATATTTTTATAATGCAGTCGGTTCTCATAAAGTCACTCGTGTTACGTTTAATGAAACCCAGTAGCTTCCACGCTCGGGAGACTATTTGGTTGATGTGTTCCTTGAATGTAAGCTTACTATCGATCATAATACCGAGATCCCTGATGACTGAAACCTCCTCAAGCTGATGGTTGTGAATAAAGTAGCCAGTTCCTAGTATGTTCTTTTTACGGGTGAATTTTATGTGCGCGCATTTGGAAACGTTAAGAGTCATTCTATTTTTAGCACACCAGTCTACAATAGAGTTGAGATCATCTTGTAATAGATGATAAATCGGTCCAATAACAAAGAATTTCAATATGGCGGTCACTTTTTAAAATTTTGGCATCTATTTCCTCTTTCTTGACCCAAGGGAAGCCTAAATATCGATTTTGAACGAAATCGGTCCAATAACAAAGAATTTCAATATGGCGGCGACTTTTTATAATTTTGCCAATCATTTTCTCTTATTTGACCCCAGGGAAGCCCAAATATCGATTTTGAACGAAATCGGTCCAATAAAAAAGAATTTCAATGTGGCGGTCACTTTTAATAATTTTGCCAATCATTTCCTCTTATTTGGCCCCAGGGAAGCCCAAATATCGATTTTGAACGAAATCGGTCCAATAACAAAGAATTTCAATATGGCGGTCACTTTTTAAAATTTTGGCATCTATTTCCTCTTTCTTGACCCAAGGGAAGCCTAAATATCGATTTTGAACGAAATCGGTCCAATAACAAAGAATTTCAATATGGCGGTCACTTTTTAAAATTTTGGCATCTATTTCCTCTTTCTTGACCCAAGGGAAGCCTAAATATCGATTTTGAACGAAATCGGTCCAATAACAAAGAATTTCAATATGGCGGTCACTTTTTATAATTTTGCCAATCATTTCCTCTTATTTGACCCCAGGGAAGCCCAAATATCGATTTTGAACGAAATCGGTCCAATAACAAAGAATTTCAATATGGCGGTCACTTTTTAAAATTTTGGCATCTATTTCCTCTTTCTTGACCCAAGGGAAGCCTAAATATCGATTTTGAACGAAATCGGTCCAATAACAAAGAATTTCAATATGGCGGCGACTTTTTATAATTTTGCCAATCATTTTCTCTTATTTGACCCCAGGGAAGCCCAAATATCGATTTTGAACGAAATCGGTCCAATAAAAAAGAATTTCAATGTGGCGGTCACTTTTAATAATTTTGCCAATCATTTCCTCTTATTTGGCCCCAGGGAAGCCCAAATATCGATTTTGAACGAAATCGGTCCAATAACAAAGAATTTCAATATGGCGGTCACTTTTTAAAATTTTGGCATCTATTTCCTCTTTCTTGACCCAAGGGAAGCCTAAATATCGATTTTGAACGAAATCGGTCCAATAACAAAGAATTTCAATATGGCGGTCACTTTTTATAATTTTGCCAATCATTTCCTCTTATTTGACCCCAGGGAAGCCCAAATATCGATTTTGAACGAAATCGGTCCAATAACAAAGAATTTCAATATGGCGGTCACTTTTTAAAATTTTGGCATCTATTTCCTCTTTCTTGACCCAAGGAAAGCCTAAATATCGATTTTGAACGAAATCGGTCCAATAACAAAGAATTTCAATATGGCGGTCACTTTTTAAAATTTTGGCATCTATTTCCTCTTTCTTGACCCAAGGGAAGCCTAAATATCGATTTTGAACGAAATCGGTCCAATAACAAAGAATTTCAATATGGCGGTCACTTTTTAAAATTTTGGCATCTATTTCCTCTTTCTTGACCCAAGGGAAGCCTAAATATCGATTTTGAACGAAATCGGTCGAAAAACAAAGAATTTCAATATGGCGGTGACTTTTTAAAATTTTGGCATCTATTTTCTCTTTCTTGACCCAAGGGAAGCCTAAATATCGATTTTGAACGAAATCGGTCGAAAAACAAAGAATTTCAATATGGCGGCGACTTTTTCAATTTTTGGCATCCATTTCCTCTGTGTAGAAGATTAATATCGTGGTTGAGCTAGCAATTAAAATATCGATGCCATCATCGACCATCCCTACGCAGACATCAATGTTTATAGGCTTTCGCCTCCTTACGGATCCGAAAGGATGCGTACGCATCCTTACGGATCCGTAAGGACGCGTACGCATCCTTACGGATCCGTAAGGACGCGTACGCATCCTTTCGGATCCGTAAGGACGCGATCCTTACAAGTGTGTCTTATAGCATCGGCATAAATGCGAATCGATCCTCACAGATGTGGTTCCACCCTTAAAGTCCTCTTAACATATTCATTAGGGCTCATACAAACGGTATGAAATCTGACGTAACATATTTGCATCTGCTTTAAACGAGAAAAAGTTGAACGACCGGCAAATTTTTTATAAAATCTCAACCCAGATTTCAAGGAGAAAAAATGGTAATAATACTCCATATTGACATGCATAATTCATAGTTTACCGTCCATAATATGATGGTTGTTTCACGTCTATTTATTCACTTGGAAACCATTCATGTATTCGTTCATTTCCGATCTGGATTCCTCGTTGGTCTATTGGTTAGCTTATTTGGTTGCGGATCATGCGGGTCTTGGTTCTAATCCCGGATAATGTAAACAAGGTTATCACAAATTAGGTAAGTAATGAAATAATAATATTCATACTAATATTATAAATGCGAAAGTGTTTTTGTTTGTTGGTTTGTCCTGTAATGTCAACAGAGCTACGTATCGACGTGATTTTTTGCATGGGTATAGTTCAGGACCTGGAGAGTGACATAGGATATTTTTATCCCGAAAAATCAAAGAATTTCCGAGTAATTTTAAAACTAAATCCATGCGGACGAAGTCGCTGGTATCTCATAGTAGAGAATAATTCTGCATGTGCACATACTCATGAACAATATCTCCTGATCTCCTGGGTTGGCTAATGGCCGAAATCCGGTCATGAGACCGATCTAGTAGTTTAAATTTTGATTATCTCGACCATGCCGTATAAAGAATGTGTATTAAAGTTTATGGTAAATTGTTGGCAGCGTGCATGAGGACGATATGGTTGTATTACCCATTCTATGCTTGGTCGCTTACCCTCCCCCCTCAACTGGGTCGCACTTACCCCTCCTACAGTTTCGTGGTTACCCCCCTACCCAGCCCAGTTGCGTATGCCTCGTTATTCTAGGCACCAAAATGAGCGTTATTTAATAGTTATTATGAAATCGTAGTCCCATCAGAACTCTTTAATTTTCCGGGATGAAAGTAAAATAAGATTTTTTCAATACAATTACCAATCAATGCTACAAAAATAAGATAATGACATAATGTACTGCTCAGATAATATAATAAATATCTCGAAACTTAAACCTATTCTTGTGTAAGATTTTGATTAGTTTTAATTATAGCGTTTTTAGGGTTCCGTAGTAAACAAGGAACCCTTATAGTTTCGCCATGTCCGTCCGTCTGTCTGTCTGTCTGTCTGTCCGCGGTTTAGCTCAGAGACTATTGGTACTAGAAATCTGTAATTTGACAAGGATATAAATATCAATCACGCCGACAAAGTGGTGAAATAAAATTGTGAAAAAAAATTTTTTTAGGGTACCTCCCCTACATGTAAAGTGGGGATGAATTTTTTTTTCTCGTCTATCCCATAGTGTGGGGTGTCGTTGAATAGGTCTTTCAAAAATATTGTGGGTGTGGGAACACCATTTTTCAATTCAGGGATCCGTTTGTGAAATATGATATTTTAAGGTGCTAAATTTTATTAGAGTCAAGTGTCCCTCCCCCTCTGCCAGCTAAATGGTTGTATATAGGATACAAGAAAAAATTCACAGCAGTAGTATATATAATGAATTTTAAAGGAAAACTATCACGGCTATGTTGGGTTCATTAGTTAGATTTTTTCTAAGTTAGGTATTACACGTAGTGTAAGTTGCATATTTTGTAGTATATTATAGTATTTAAACCATGGAACTCAAAATGTATGTTGAGACTTTCAACTACGGAACCCTACACTGCGCGTGGCCCGACACGCACTTGGCCGGTTTTTTATAGTAATCATCCGATTTTTCTTTAATACATTCTATTAATTTATTACCAGGCTCGAACACATAGTGACGTAAATCCTAAGTTAAGAACTTTCATCTAGTGAAATAAGAAGATTAGGTATGCGTAAACATTGTCGTTGAAAAAAATGAACTGCCTAGGGTTCCAAAATATTGTTTCAATAGAACAAACAGTATCTTACTGGTTGTAATTGTAACAAAACTCAATAGTATGAGTACACGAGAAAAAAGTAATTTCGTTGTCGTACTTTGAATAAACGTGAAAAAAAAAAAACAAATCACACTGTAGAACCAAATTGAAACGTGTGTAACATCAGTAAACCTTTGGGCGACGTTTTTTGTTTAATTTAACATATAAATCGACGCACATTTTATATTCTTTTACGTAAAAGGCAATTTTTATTTATAGGTGCCATATACAAAACAATATCATCCAATAACCGTGATACGTTGGTGCGGCAGCATCATATTTAACTTTGGGTAACTTTGAACCTCGGTAATAAAGGGGAAGAACCCATATAGCAAAAATATATTAGCGTTTAGGGGAAACGAGAAAAGAAAATTTGCTTTTTAACACGTTTTCTTTTATGTTATTTGTAAAATAACAAGCAAAAAATATTTTTTATCAAGACTTATAGTAGCAATTTTAGTAAACATTAAGATTGATTTGTACGGTTCTTGAAAAGGAAATTTTGGCGAAATACATAGTAAATCTTACCGTTAACGATGGTAAACCTTTTTACATATTATACTTTATCTTCCATGTCTTCGTAGATTATGATATTAGAATAAAAATTAAAAACTAAATTTCCTGGTATTAACCGTTATCAACGGGACGCAACCTACTCGTATATCGTCAATATTTAGAACTTTTTGGCTCCAACAGCCATCTTAACTGATCCATTATAACTTAAGAAGAAGACGAAGATAATAGTGTTGTACTCGTACCCTACTATCGATTGAAATAAAGACTTTGTTCGTACCTAACTCAAAATCACGTTTCCTGCGCGTATACGGAATGGGCAATAAAAAGAGTCGTATAAATAGAGATTTTTCTCTTACCGATCTCACAAAAATGTCTCAACCGTAACGGTGAAAGGAAAAGCTAAAGGTCGAATCATACTTTTGAAACGTCACGACGCGATAAGGTCCACATGAACCGTGTACATTCATCATTAATAAGAATTCATGGTTTTCGGAGTAGACAGCAGTGAAGGTTATGCCTACACTGCTATCTGACATTTTTGATATTTTTTTTCATTGCCTTTACATGACGTAATAAACGTAAAAGTCTAGCAAGTTTTAGTGGCTTGCTGTATATAGACTTGTTTGATACGAGTGTCAAGAAATTTTCTAGCGAGTGGTTAGAAGCTGCTAACTTAACCTAAGGTTAATCTATCGTAAATCCGAGTAGCAGATTGGACGTCTTATAGACGTAAGGTTAGCTATAGTTTAGTTTCCTTTGTAGAGTATAGTATAAGTTTGTCATCTTGATGACGTTCATAATTTCAAATTTGTTTATTCGAGGTTCAAATCTTATCATACGTCGACGGTAAAGTGTTTTGGTACTCGATATCAGTCAAAATTGTCGAAAAGTGAAAACCATACTACGGTTTGATTTAACCAAACCTGCGTATAGCATGATTCGGCGCGTTGCGTTTCAAAAGTATGCTTCCAACTTAACAGTGAAAGGAAACGTTTAAAGAATTTACGACAATTTCCCTCAAAAATATACATAATAAGGAAAAGGGGAAACAATTGCAGGTTTCGAGAGACTGAACGCCATGATAAAGGGAGAGGCTTAGCTGCCTTCTTTATTTGGAAAATCTCCATTGTCTCTTTTACTGCTTTTGTATTTTGATATCGTTTTATGTGTACTTTACGTTCTGAGTAATATTTGAATTATTATTAAGCTGATGCTTGTGACTTCAGTATATATAAATATTATTTAATTTCCTGGGAATTTTGCCAGCCTTTGCTCTGCATAAGGAGATGGGCGAATTCCATAGAGTTTCTGACCCAGACGAACTGAACTGAACACTGAACGACCACGTACACGAATCAAACTTCTCATACTTGTTCTAGTAAACCAGACCAGCAAAAAATTAATCAAAGTCTATCAAATAAACTTGGGAGAAGAAAAATATTCACTTGTATTGCCATGTAACTTTGATTATTTTGAAAAGAGCAACTGCTGAGTTTCTTGCCGGCTCTTCTCAGCAGAATCCGCTTTCGGAACCGGTGGTAGTGTCATCATGACTTGTCATAAGAGCCACAGGTTGGCCTACGTGAAATAAATAATTTTGAATTTGAACTTTACGTAGGTAGCCCCTAAATACCGTACCCAATGTCATTTCCACCTTTAGGCGTTATCTGTGAAAGGTTCGTGATAGTAAAATTCTTTTTAAAAACCTACTTCAACGCCCGCACCACTATAAATTTCGATAAAATTTAAATGGAACCACCTGGAAAGTATACCCTTTCAAACAAAAAAAAATTCCAAATCGGTGCAGGCGTCTTCGAGCAATCGGTGAACATACATAAAAAAAAAAGATTCCGACGAATTGAGAACCTCCTCCTTTTTTGAAGTCGGTTAAAAACAGCCAATTCACGACGTGCTTAGTCATTAATCGAACTCACTACCCTTGGTCACTTCCACGCACTCTAACTAGGCCATCACGTCGCAAGTCTCCTCAGATTAAAGATAACTTTAACGAACCGGCGGTAATGATTATGGCTTTTGTAATATGACCCTTATTTGCTCAGAGATGTCAATATCTATATAAGGTGGATACGCCGTGGGTGTTTGTGTACCCGTTTATTTTACTCATAAATCCACTGATATCACGAACCCAAAGATACACAGATGATAATAGAACCCTTTTGTTTAGATTTCAGATTTATTAAGCTATTGCATAGCTTTTATCGCGGGCTTTGAACTAGGACAAACAGTTTGAGCGCGGCGACCAAATCCAGAAATTCCGTAACGAAAAAAAACCTAACACCGTCGTTCAGTAAGGGTTCAACATTTTAGAAGGTTCTCAAGTAGCTCTATTTGGCGCAGTGGGCGAGCGACCACTTTCGAGCGCCGATGTCGCAGGTTCTAATCTCACTCGCGAAGTAGTGACAGTTCGCTTTTCTTGTTTGTTTGTTTTCTATCATATTTTTTTTTTGCATAATTTTTATTATGCAAAAAAAATATTGCATAAACATTATAATTGCATAAGTTGATAGAAAATGCTATGCAATAGCTTTACCGCGGCAGTCTCCGAGTGCCACTTAATTTTTTATTTCACTTTCAATCAATTTTACAATGGTATGGGTAAGGTGATAGTGATTATCATGGATAATCTTATAGATATACCTTAGATATATCGTCTCTACGTGTGAATACCCTAGATTAATAAAATAGAGATGACATTTCATTCAATATAATTCGAATGCATGGATGTTACTAAAAGCATTGCTACGTTCCAAAATTAATATGAAGTGTCATTGAAATAGTTCATCTAGCATTGTGTATACGAGGGAGACTAAGTTCTCAGTGTCAAAACTAGATAATCCATTAAAATAACAAATCATTTTGGATTGCAATAGACGTGAGTTTATCTAAGTTTTAAGCCAGTGCGGTTAAAGTTAGCAAACATTCGCATAACTAATGAGTAAGTAAATATTGAGTACGAGTAGTATTGCAATTAGTATATCAATGACAGCGACCGATCCAAGTGAACGTCCGAATGTAAATGAAGGTTACAAATTACAATCTAATCTTGACCTTAATAGGAAAATGCTTGATTACAATTTATGAGTCTTAATTTTCATGACTTGGTATTGATAGTTCTTTGGTTTTTTTCTATATCAACGTGACGGCAATGGCCCTTAGGTCAATTAAGTGAAGATTTTTTTAAAATTACAAATCACAAAACTTCGAGTGTAGCTGCATGCTGCTGCTGCTAAGCGAGCCAAGCACGAACCTACATCCTACTAAAATTATAAACGCGAAAGTTTGTGAGGATGGATGTATGGATAGATGGATAGATAGAGGTATAGATGGATGTATGGATGGATGGATGGATGGATGGATGGATGGATGTTTGTTACTCTTTCACGCCACAAAGAATGAACCGATTTAGCTGAAGTTTGGAATAGTGATAATTATTTATGAAATTAAGATGGATGGAATTACATGTTGTAGATATTTCGAATGTAATGTCAAAAACTACGTTCGAGGGAGGTTCGAGACCAATGTTTTATTTTGTATCACACCTGATTGTAATTGAAGATGCAGCCAAACATGGAGCGCGTTTGCCTAGAAGATGCCTATTCACTCTTGATTTATAGAATAGGTGCCCAAGATGAGATGTGATTTACACTCAACTGCGCTACTCGAATTTTGATTCTTACATGTAGCACTGCATAGCTATTTCGTTCGCCAAGCGTAGACGCAGCTTAATAAATATCAGACAAAAATAATCTACATAGACAAACAATCCGTACATATAATATTCTGAGCAATATACCGATACTCGTCGAAATATGAACCAGGGACCCGTATACTAATCGTTTCTTCCACATCACCGAACATTTTACGTATCGATAGTCACTCGATAGACGCAGCGGCTATGCCACGGATGTTCGAGTACATTCTACAGTTTACCGGTGCGAGGCTCGCTGGGAAATCATCGGAAATGAGAAATGGGAAATAGGGAATGTAAACTTTCGATTGGGGAACAAGCTGGATTTTTAACAATAAAATGTATTTAGTTCTAACTTCGAACCACAAAGCTATAGTCCGGGAGCCGTTAACATTGAAAGCTCGTTATGAGTGATTATTTTTTTTATGTGGTTTGATAGTTAAAAACCTCTTCCTTTTTTAGTCGGTTAAAAATCAGACGAACAAAATAAACTTGGTAGTGTTTAGATATTTGAATAGCCGAAAAATGTGAAAAAAAAATTTTTGGAATGCAAAAATGTTTAACTGTCATCGCGGATGTTGATTATTTACAGTGTGTTCGATAGAAAATTTCGTATTTCTGAAATCTGAATGATTTTTTTTGAAATTTTCAAAAAAATTTAGTGATGGAGAAAATTTACTCCCATAAATATTATAAAAAAAATATTTTTAGACAACCGACTTCAAACTCCCGCTTTACTACATTACACACACACTATACAAAATATATAATATAATTTATTGTTGATATTTTAAAAACCGCTCGACCGATTTCCATGAAATTTATATGGGACCACCTCGGAAGTTCCAAATCGGTTCAGGTGTCTTCTAGTAATTGGTGGACATACATAAAAAAAAAACATTCCGATGAATTGATAATCTCCTCCTTTTTTGAAGTCTATTAAAAAGATAAGGTGATTTTCAAATGTCCCACAATTTTAATCCCTCTTTATGAGCCGGATTTTTTTAATATAACATATTAATACACAAGTGACTTAGGCATTACTTCATTGCCACAGTAAATGTCCAAGCTGACAGACTATTTTCGTGACACTGTCTTAAAGTGTAAAGCTTGTAATAATTTTATTCTTTTCAAGTTTATATCTGTTTCATCCCGTTTATCTCATTTTAATGGCACTGAATTCGGCAAATTGCCCAGATGTTAATGATATTTATTAGCGATATTAAGTTTTTTGGTGTAAAACTTTTTACAGGTCACCCAATTATAGTTACCATTTTTGGTATTTATTGACCCAATAAATACAAAAATAAGCATAAGTACATTTTCTAATTTCTACTTGCACCAGTCCATTAAATATTCCATTAATTAATTAATTCATCTAATATTCACTAGTGCGGATTAGCAGACGTAATAATATCATTAAGAACATTAAGGAGAACTCTCAATAATATCCTTGAGAACATTATGGATAACTCTCAATAATATCATTGAGAACATTATGGAGAACTCTCAAGCATTCAAGTTGTTTGCGTCTCTTGATCTTGATATTTAATTACTTAACGCACATCTTTAGTAATCCTTCCTAATACCTAGGATAAATACGTGAAGTACGTAAAAGTGTGTTTGTTTGTTGGTTTGCCCTTCAACCTCGCAGCAACGGAGCAATTGATCGGCTTAATTTTTTGCATGGATATACTTGAGGACCTGGAGAGTGACAAATGTATTTCAGAGAGAGAGACAACTCTGAAATACATTTCAGAGTTTTCAGAAACTCTGAAATACATTTCAGAGTTTTCAGAAACTCTGAAAACTCAGTGAGTGTTATGGTGTCACTTTTTTTACAAATGTAAAAAAAGTGACACCATAACCAAATTTAACTTTAACAAATAAAAAGATACCGGCGGAATTAGAACCTGCTTTTTGGAAGTCGGTTAAAAACTCAGTTTCATGCAAGTCGTCCTAATGAAGCCTCAATAGCCCAACGGTTCAAGGTGCGGACTGAAAACTGAAAGGTCGCAGGTTCGAATCCCACCCGTTGCACTATTGTCGTACCCACTCCTAACACAAACTTTCCGCTTATTTGGAGGGGAGAGGAGAATATTAGTCAAGTTCAACGTGGTTGATATTCTTTAAAAAAAAAAACTCGAATATATCACGGGCGGTTCGTTTTCTTTTATATTTATTACTTTGGTAACTCTACACTTCGATAACAAAATCTCACACTCGTAAATATAATAGACACAATCTTGTGTAACGAAACCTCAGGTTGTGTTGGGATTCACTCAATCAGTCCGATCTAACCTTCAGCGGTTCGTGGTTTTTTGCTCCGAACCAATTTTCTAACTATACCTTACTTATCCAACATCAATTGAACAGATAAAAATCTGGAAGTTAACCGGCTCGCGTGTTACAAGCTTACAACTTCCACGTTTTGGGGGAGATTCTGTTAAATACATGAACCGTAATCTAGATATCTAAGCAGTGATAGCCTAGTGGTTAGGACTGGTCTCCTATTCAGGGGTCGCAGTTCGATCCCAGACACACATCTCTGACTTTTCGGAGTTATGTGCGATTAAGGAATTAAATATCAAATGCTTCAACGGTGAAGGAAAACATCGTGAGGGACCCTGCACACCTGAGAGTTCTCGATAATGTTCTCAAAGGTGTGTGAAGTCTGCCAATTCGCATTGGGCCAGCGTGGTGGACTAAGGCCTATAACCCTTCTCTGAAAGGAGACCTGCGCTCAGTAGTGACCCGTTAATGGGCTTATGATGAATCTATAGAGTTGTGTATTTTTTCATGACAAGATAACTGTCAGTGACGATGCAGTCTAAGACGGTAGGGGGCTAACTTGGAAGGGGTGTGGCATTTTAAATTAAACCCATACACACCCTTAATCGGTTTCTACACCATCGATCGTACCGGGACGCTAAATTGCTTGGCGGCACGTCTTTGACCATAGAGTGGTAACTAGCCACAGCCGAAGCTTCCGAGGTCTTCAATAATTGAATATAAAAAATTCTTTTTAAACAACCGACTTCAAACTCCCGCTTTACTACATTAAAGACACACTATACAAAGCATTTAATTTATTGTTGATATTTTAAAAACCGCTCGACCGATTTCGATAAAATTTATATATGGAACCACCTGGGAAGTATGCCCTTTGAAACAAAAAAGAATTTTTCAAATCGGTCCTCACGTCTTCGAGTAATCGGTGAACATACATTAAAAAAAAAGATTCCGACGAATTGAGTACCTCCTCCTTTTTTGAAATCGGTTAAAAAGATCGTTGGGCGTATGAAACTACCGGTTCTTCGATTTGGCAGCGTTATAATTTGTTAAAACAATGGCTACGATAATTACTACGTCCAACTGATTTATCGTCAAGATTGTTAAAATGAGACGTTGGAGTTTCAACACGGACTTTATTATTTATAGTGTTGGCGAATCGTATCGAGAAAGTCATAAATGTATCGATATCGGCGTAAATAAATGAAATCAGTATTTCGATTTAATGTCTGGTGGGAGGCTTTGGCCGTGGCTAGTTACCACACTACCGTCAAAGACGTGCCGCCAAGCGATTTAGCTTTCCGGCACGATGGCGTGTAGAAACCGATTAGGGGTATGGACTGAATGTTCACTGCCATACCAAGTTAGCCCGCTACCATCTTAGACCGCATCGTCACTTACCGTCAGGTGAGATCGCAGTCAAGGACTAGCTTGTCATCGAATAAAAAAAAGAAAACAGATCCTCTCTTGATAGAAAGCGATATTGAGACATGGAACTAGATAGACTAGATAGAAACATGATTATTTTTTTCAGCTGATCCAGTAGTAGTAATTATTTAGAGTAACTGGGTACCTATTGGAAGTTGTGTGAAAGTACCTTTTCTGCAAATATTCCTTTTTTACTTACTGGTGTCGAATCATCAGGACATCAAAAAAATGTTTACCTGAAACAAAAATAAATAATAAGTAAACATAAACTATAAAGATCAGTCACCAATAATTCATGTTATGTAAAAGAATGAAATTAATCAAATGGAACAGTATCGATATTACACTTTACTCATTTGCTTAATTGAGATCATGCCAAAAACAATATCGACAGGATGTGACTTCGTTTAAAATGCATCCCTAATCACAAAATCGTTTTAGCCTTTTGTACTGGCATAATAATAAACAAAAGCATTATCACTTTTGTATTACCCTCCTTAAATTGCCTCTTCATTACGGTCATTAAGGGTGTACTTACAATCGCGTTAAGAAGAGATTTTCTTCCTTAAGATTTGAGAAATCTTTATTTCTCTTGCTGCTCTTCAGGATATCTAATTATTTTAAAAAGATTAAATTATTATTATTTTTTCATTACGAATTTTTCAAGACAATTTACCTGGAATTAGGTAGAAACAACACAACATAAATATTGGATGCGATCAAATCTGTGATAATACCTAGTTGTTTTGACAAAATAATACGCTTTAATATCATTTTTTTTTAATTTCTGTTAGTAAAAAAATGAAATCCAAAGTCAATAAAATCCCTTAATCATGAAAACAAAAAAAATAAAAACAAGGATAGAAGTTAAGGTTTAATGCAGCGTGTAAAATAAAATAAAAGTTAAAGCCGAAGTTATGTTATCTTGTTAAATAATTTGCTATTAAGCCTGAACACAACTAAGGACACAGACTCGTTATAAATAGGGACGAGAATGAAATGAAGTATCGAATATCGATAGCAAGATTTTTTAATAATTATTTTTAACTGGCTTATCCAGTCTCTCTCTGAATATATTAATATGAATAATTTAATATGCTTTTTACCAATTTCTTCTTGACAAAATTAAGTACTATTCTCAAACCTAAAGTAAAAGCTACCTATCTACGTTAAAACTCGACGATATAAGATTGTGTACGACATAAAAATCGTATACCTATAATATAGTATACCCTGCATATTTCCAATAACTAGTAAGTAAGTTTAATATTTATTTCTCAACAAATATTTTAAATTAGAATTAGTATCTTTTTTATAATAGCATTCGTCAATCACAGGCATGATACCTACGTAAGTTTACAAAAATATTAAAAAAATAAAACCGATAAGTTATTTTGTCGATACTCAGTTTCACATGCCTATTTCCAGCTGAACTGGTACCTAGTACCTACACGTATCAGCATTAATCCCGAAGCATGGTGCCAAGATACTTCTAAAAATCCAATTTAAGCACTTACAACTCACGTACGTACAATTTGTGCAAACGCTCTTGACTTTTATTGCCCGTTTACCGATATTGGGAAGAAGCACTGATGGCCCAAGAGCTAGTGGGAAAATCTGACGACCTTCTTGATAAATACCGAAAAACCAGTAGGTACTTAATATTAAAAATTAGCTTTAACCCGTTTCATCCGCGTGAACTTAGGTTTTTAAAAATCCCACGGGTAGTTTTTGTTTTTACGGGACAAAAAGCTAATTTCCTTCTCTAAGTCCACAATTACTATAGCCATGCAAAAAATCACGTCGATACGCTGCTCTGTTGCTGCGTGAATCTTGCAATCACATCAAACAAACTATTAAAACAACATAAACCACAAGCAAACACACTTTCGCATTTATAATACTGGTGAGGATTTGTCTCGAACTATCCCAAGATTGACATAGCATGGCAAAGGGGTTATATTAGAACCGAATACAATCACAAAATGTTCCATTTATCCCCAGGCTATAAAGAGGAGATGCCTTTGGAAGGCGACTCTGCCTTTGATTCGGTTGTCATGGCAACGTATTGTTAAGCCTCAGTGCCTATTGCACCTGTGTCCTTTGTTATCATCTTTTGCATCTTATTGAATTTGGCGGCGGTGCATAACATGCACTCATGACAGGCGGTAAGACGTTATTCTCTTTGGAACCATTTTTCTCTAGTGAAAAATGACCGTTTGTGCAGGTATTTTTCAAACTTCTTCGATGGATAATGTCCAGAACGCAACCTAGCTAACACAAAATATCTTCTACTTAAGGTTGATTATACGGATCTGCCCGCGAAAGTCAAATTTAATTTTGTTTTTCGCAATTTGTAAACTAATACGACAAAGTAGGCTTATGACATTCTAATTGCGCCACTGGCAGTATCATCTTCACAGGTCATAAAAAGCTTTACTTGAAAGTGTCCAGTTTAAGAAATTAGTCAGAATATCGAGTTGGACGTGAGTTACTCACAAATTAGTCGATATTCTGACTAATTTCTTAATCTGGACACTTTCAAGTAAAGATTTTTATATAAACCTGTGAAGATGATACTGCCATTGTCGCAATTAGAATGCCATAAGCCTACTTTGTCGTATTAGTTTACAAATTAAGAAAAACCAAATTAAATTAGAATTTCGCGGGCTGATCCGTATAATCAACCTTAACCTAATGTTAACACACTAGGGGAACCGAGGAGGCTGACACTGGATAGCTTTATACCAAAGAACTAGAATGTTTGGGAGAAATAAGCGGCACTCTGTGATAAAGATCATGATCGTTAGAGGCTTGCAGCACAAGATGCGGCCACGCCCTTTCATTTGTTAGAGCGCTCCCTCAAATTTGAGATTGCCTTCAGTCGTGAATAGAAATTCAGTGAATTAGAAAGGAACTGTGATATTTAAATTTCAAGGATTAACTCCGACTGTTGTAATGTTTGTAATAGCATCATTGATATGGGAGTGTACCTACCTAGGTAATAATGTCTTGATTTACATTTGTACTTAAATCACATTTGAATTAGAACTTAATCTTATAGGATTGGAATACTTGCAGTATTGAAATACCTAGAGTTTATGTAAGTTGAGACGGGTAAAAGATGATTTTCTATTTAATTAAAAGAAAACTAAAAGAAGCTGTCACAGTGTAGTATGTAAGACTTTTGCCTCTTTTCAGGCGGTCTGAGATTCGATCCTAGGCACGTATCTCAGACTTTTCAGAGTTAAGTGCGTTTTAAGTAATCAAATTCTTGCTGTAACGGTGAAGGAAAAAACCGTGTGGAAACCTGCATACCTGAGAATAGAATAGAATAAATTAATCTTTTACAAAGTGCTTTCGAATTTTCAAGTAAATCCACGGGAACGAAATACCGTTCCAACACCGAGAAGAAACAGCAAGAAACTCGGCGGTTGCTCTTTTAAAAATACTATGCTATGCTAGTGTTTCCACAATGAGGGGAAGTTCCAAAAATGCATATCTACTTAAAATTCAATACATATTAAAACGGGCAGACAGAAAGTAGCCACATTTCCGCCGGTGGCACCCGTTCACGAGCATAAAAAGGTACGACAACAATGAAACAGGTGGGATTTGAACCATTGCACCTTTTGGTTTGCGCTGCAGCCTCATTGTAATGTTCACATCATACCTATTATTATCATCGAAGTATTTCTTTGCAAGAAACGAGCAATAGTCAAAAAAAAATACAATACCTACAAAGGAGTTGTCCAAAACTGGTTTTTTAAATTTGAATTTAATTAACAAGGATGATTTTAATGTAGTTGGATAGAGATCCCAAAAGGCTTCTATCAAAATAATTTACAGATTTTTTAAAGCCTCCGATAATAAAAAAAAAAATTTTGTTTTGACTCACTTTTTTGCTTGTGATTTGTCGTAATTCCTAGTTCCATGTGATTTATACACCGGTAAAAAACTGAAAATATTATTCTATTAAAGTTGTCAATGTCAGGTGATTGTCAGGAACAAGGAATTTCATTTTCGAATAGCGTCAAAAGTGACAAGAATAAGTAACGGCGCATTTTGAACTTATGCAGTTCAAAAGTATCTAGTCGTAATTCCTAATTCCTGGTCTGTGATTCCTAGTTCCATGGTTCAAAATGACATGGATTTGGTTCAAAATGACATTTACGTGACAGTAACCGGTGCCAGATTTGATAGTTCTATAGATTATAAAAGTTTTTAGTGTTACCATCCATTGAAAAATATTTTCTACAAACGATATTTTTCATAATTAATTTAAAAAAAACCGAGGACTCTAAAATTATTATTTTTATGGTGTTTAATTTTATTTTATTTTCTCTTTCACGTGATGGCAGTTTGGTTCTAGTTAATGGGCACTCAGAATAAAAAACCACCCTCCATACTAAACTGGGACATGTCTTTTTAATCCAGTAATAAGTATAAGTAAGGTCAAGTTTCTTGACGCCTACGACCGTGATAATGGTCGGTCGGTAGTTGGTATTACGACGTACTCGTAAGTATACTCAACACGTAATACGTTCATGCGAACGGTTTCGCAATTTTGAACCGAGGTTAGATGATAAAAAAACTAACTCGTACAAGTCTAACAATACAAGAATTGTGTGTTAAGGCCGATGGATTCCTAACCGGCGTGTTTTAATTTAAAAATTTAAATCTAGAGCCGAAAATTGGGTTCATCAATGATATGAAATGAATACAATGTACGCCTTAGAACAAATCGTTCCTAATCCTATTATCCTACTAATTAAATGCGAAAGTTTGTGAGTATGGATTTATGGATGGATGGATGGGTGGATGAACAGAATAGAATAGAAATATTTTTTATTCAAATAAACTTTTTTACAAGTGCTTTTGTATCGTCGATGAGTCAACCACTGGTTCGGAATGCCCTTCCGGATGGAGGGATGGTTGTTTGCTACTCTTTCACGCCACAACGACTGAACCGATTTAGCTGAAATATGGAATAGTCCTACTAATATTATAAATGCTAAAGCTTGTGAGGTCCATCCTGCATGCATCCATCCATATATGGATGGATGCATATATGGATGGATGCATGGATGGATGGATGTTTGTTACTCTTTCACGCCACAACGAATGGATCGATTTGGCTGAAATTTGAAATAGAGATAACCCATAGGCTACATTTAATCCCGGTAAATTAAGGAGTTCCCGCGGGAATTAAAAATACCTTAATCCACGCGGACCAAGTCGCGGGCATCATCTAGTATTATACCTGAATGCCGCAGTCCACCACGCTGGCCCTATGCAAATTACACAACTTTGACAACATTATGGAGGTTTTAGGTTAGCCGTTGAAGCAGCACGTGTTATTTAATTGCTTAAACGCACTTAACTCCTAAAACTTTGTTACTAGCTAATTAGTAGCATAGTACATATTGACGTATGTAGTTATGGCGTTGTTACAGAAAATTTAAAAAAAATACGTGATGCCCGCGACTTCATCCGCGCGGATTAAGGTTTTAAAAATCCTGCGGGAACTCTTTAATTTCCCGGGATAGAATTGTAGCCTAGTACATGTGTTAATAAGCAGTGATAGCCTAGTGGTTACGATTGTGGTCTCCTATTCGGGAGGTCGCAGGTTCGATCCCGGGTACGCACCTCTGATTTTTCGAAGTGAAGTGCGTTTAAGAAATTAAATATCACTTTCTTCAACGGTGAAGGAAAACATCGTGAGGAAACCTGCACACCTGAGAGTTCTTCATAATGTTCTCGAAGGTGTGTGAAGTCCGCCAATTCGCATTGGGCCAGCGTGGTTGACTATGGCCTATAACCCTTCTCTGAGAGGAGACCTCGCTCAGTAGTGAGCCGATGATGGGTTGATAATGATGATGATGATGATGGCATGTGTTAATCCTGAGTATGAGCTATCTCCATTCCAAACAGCTAAATCGGTTCATTCGTTGTGGCGTGAAGGAAATGAAATGAAATGCATTTATTTGCAAGAAACATTGTACATGTAAACATAATCATTAATCAATGTCTAATATGTAACAAATCCATCCATTCATCCTCACACACTTTCGCATTTATAATATAAGTAAGTAGGATAGTAGGATTTAGTTAGTAGAAGTTGGTAAAATTTTTGGAACTTCCCCTCATTGTGGAAATGTTATATTTTATTCTAACAAAGTGCATAGGTTAAATCGGCTTGGCATCCAGCTGCCCACAAGATAGTATAAAAACTTATTACAATGTAATAGCTTCACAATAATATTGTAAAATGATTATTTTGAAAAGAGCAACTGCTGAGTTTCTTGCCAGCTCTTCTCAGCAGAATCCGCTTTCCGAACCGGTGGCAGTCATGACTTTTCATAAGAGCCACAGGTTGGCCTACGTGAAGTAAATAATTTTGAATTTTGTTTTAAATCTAAAACCATTTACTACATAAGTAATTAAGTAACATCCTTCAAGTACAAGGTTTGTGTATTTAAACAATTAAACTAAACCTCTAGACGGAACAATACATATTATATAGGACGTATCTGAATAGAAAATAATAAATAAATAATTGACAGTAGAGTCAAGTTTACGATCGTCTATCAAACGTCGAAGTTATCGAAACGATCTTTAAATTTTATTAAACGGTACAACTAGTTTTACTTTAATAGGCCAGGTGGCGCCTACACTAGACTTGCACAACACCAGCTTATGGTAATGACTCTGCTCGCGTGTAAAGATTTGAATGGAATAGAAAAGTTCTCCAATCTACAACTGATTAGGAATGCCGTTCGAACCGAGAAGAACCAACAAGAACATGGTGGATGTTCTTTTTAAAAAAGTGAAATATCCCTAACAATAAGTACTACAAATTCGATGGAGTTGGTGTTTAATCCCGCGAAAATCTTTCGTTTTTCCGGGATAAAAAGTATATGGGCTACACTGGTGAGTGAGTGGATTTGAGGATCTGGAGAGGTCCTCAACTATATTATGCCAAAAATCACGTCGATATGTAGCTCTGTCTCAACATGGTTGAAGACAAATTAACAAACAAACACACTTTCGCATGTATAATATTAGTAGGGATTAGTAATACCTGATAATTCGCTGAATTTCATTTACAAACATGAATATTAAACGATTGGGCAGGTATTACTAATCAATCGAGGAACCTTGGCTGGAGCATAAAAATAAAATTAATCAGCATATTAACGTCAAATATTATTATTATTACTATTGTAGAACGAGTTTTGCAATTTTTATAATTTATGTAGGTACCTATATTTTATGGGAATATAAAAAGTTTTATGGGTCAGTGTTTCCCTTGATATTGAAAGAAATCCTACTTATCCTACTTCCTACTTCCTACTAATACTATAAATGCGGAAGTTTGTGAGGATGTATGGATGGATGGATGGATGTTTGTTACTCTTTAACACCACAATGACTGAACCGCTTTGGCTGAAATTTGGAATGGAGATGGATTAATGTAGGCTTCTTTTATCCCGGAAAATCACAGAGTTCCCGCGGGAATTAAAAGCCTTAATCCACGCGGACGAACTCGCGGGCACCATCTAGTCTTCGATATTTTTATTATTAGAAAAAGTTTTGAGTTAATATATCATTTGCATCACCTAGATATAGTAATATTCTATCGCTCTATCTAATATTCTATCTATGAGATCATTCAAAGAAAGAAAGAGCATTATACTGGTGCGTATAAAAAATTAAGTTAGTAAGTAGTATTAAAATCTATATTAATCTATCCAATTCTTAGCCACGACTTTCTCTCCATCTTGGAGAGGAGCAATAATAATTATCTTTTTTAACATTTTATTTAAGACAAATCAAACTACACAAGATCTCTTGGGATCCCAGAGTACCTCGCGACCAGAGCGACCAGAGAAACGTCGTCGTAGCGATAAAAGACCTCTAACCAGTGAACGAACGATATCAAGCGAGTTGCTGGCAGCAGCTAGATACATGCGGCACAAGATCGAGTTCTGTGACGATTGCAAGATACCCAGTATGGACATCAATCGGTTGAGCAAACGACGACGAAACATCATTAAGCTTAAATGTAACAATGAGAAGCTATGACAAAAATCCAACGGGAAGAATTTGAACATAAAACATTCGTTTCAGTTAGGCCCTAAACCCAAACCTTAAACCCAGAAGTGTGTGGGTAGTAACTACTAGCTATCAATAAAATATTCATAATAATAATTAATAAATAAATACGCTACGCGTATTGAACTTATCAGTTTAGTACGAGTTTACGCAACTCGAAAACGTTGATGGATTTCGAGTGTCGAAACACATTAACGTCATTATTATATTTAAGGTTTACTTCTTATATCAATGGTTTACTTTAAGGCTCAAGTTTAAGGGGATACTTCTACAACAAGCGGCTCAAGTGGAACTTTTAAATATGTATTATAAATCGATAGTTTAGATCTAAATCGATTTTTAAACAAGGCAGCTTAGGCGAATCTCACTCTGAATCTCACTCTCTTGTTTGCAAAGTAGCAAGGTTGCAATAAGCGCGACCGCAGAGGCGTGCCGCGCCCCGCGCCCAACTCTCTGCTCGGTCGTTCGTTTTGAATAAATCAAGAAATAATTTTTATTTCGTATCTAGTGTTACGAATTACGATGTTGATATCTAATTATTCACTAAAATAACTATACTTTTTGTTACTTACTTGAATATAGGCATTGTTGGCTTTTCAATTCACAATTAGGTAGCTAGAAAGTTTTATCGCATAAATAGTGACCGCGTCCGTACGTCGCGAGTGCTGTCGACCACACTAACAGTATTGTTCGCCATTAGGTACAACTCAGTTGAACATGACAAGTGTTGGGAACACGTTATCTAGTAGGTACTACATTTATATCAGTGGATTCAGCGCGATTCCACGCGCGGGGATGTATTGTTAACTAGTGTGACACCGTGCATGATCTATACAAATTGAGGTACTTTTTCTACGGTAACTGAAACAAATTGAGCGGGGAATCTCGCAGTGTGTGATCCGCCTTAGGACCATTTTTGGAAGATGCTCCAATGTCAAATCAACGAATTTTACAAACTCATACTAAGCTATGTCCTTAAACTGCGCAAACGCTTTCGAAACCTCGTGTACAGTATCTCAACACCCACACAGTCCCGAGTGAGGTTTCCGACAAAATCGTTCAAACCGTTATAAACTCTAAACCCATCTAATAAGAATGTAAATTGCCTATCTATGTCTTAGACTATCGTTAGGCCTATTATTATATTATTATGTGACAGAGAACTGGCGAACAAGATTATAGCCGAGTGTACCTAATACATATTGCACGTAAAGTTTTCCTTAGCGAAACTTCTCAACGCAGTAGCTTTAGGACGCGGATCAGACTCCAGCTGTGGATTGTCTAAAAAAAAATTGGTTGTCTGTAAAGTCGGTTTACGGACGTTAGTTTTACGTGATAACGTCATAAAGAAACGTTGACAATGAATGACTGGCGGGCGGCTAATTGGTTCAGGCATTTTCGAGTAGTCGGTGAACATACATAAAAAAAGATTCCGACGAATTGAGAACCTCCTCCTTTTTTGAAGTCGGTTCGCAAAAGCTTCACAAAAGGACTATTGATTTTAAAGAGCAATTTGAATAGACTATTCAAAAATCCGGATTGTTCTTAAACTTGAATTTTATCACCGTTTCATAGTTCACCGTAAGAACATGCTATGCGCCGTTCATATCCGTAGCAAGGCGTTTACGCCATTTGTGAGAAGTGACTTGGTTATCCAAATCAGTGACAGCTTAGTGGTTAAAACTTGTCTCTTGGGCGGGGTCACGGGTTTGATCCCAAGCACGCATGGTGGACTATGGCCTGAACCCTCTTGCATCCGAAAGTAGACCTAATAAGTAGAGCCTAGTAGTCGACCGGCAATTATGTTAATCGCAATCGATGATGGATCTTGGTTATAGTCATAATAAGAATTTATAAATGAAATTGTCTCCAGCTCCTAGACTACACAGTAGTAGAGCGGGTTTTTGTATTTATTACCACAGTGTAGATGTAATTTTACGATTACCGTCTTTGTAACGGCTACCCGCGCTGATTGAGTTAGTCGACTCGTGTCGTCACTAATTGAATCCAACGAATGGGGTATACTTAGCGACACAAGCACAAATTGGTAGATTATAACAAAGAGTAATAAAGAAATCACATTTACTGGCCAAAAGCAGGTGTTACTTTGCGGAAATCCATCAAACAGAAAGAATGACAAAATAATTTTGCTGTAAATTTAAAGTCTTTATACGTCTCTGTGGTGTTGCATGTTGGTTGTGCATATTCCTATGTTTGGTTGCTTGTTATTCCTGCTTTCCTAGTGGCGAGAAGGCATACGGAGCAAAAAATTAAAGGATGGTGTTTACACTTAGGTACATAATGTTTTGAAGTTTCATCATCATCATTAGGAACCCATCAACGGCTCACTACTAAACGCAGGTCTCCTCTGAGAGAAGGATAAGGCCATAGTCCACCACGCTGGCCCAATGCGAATTGGTGGACTTCACACACCTTCAAGAACATTCTGAAGAACTCAGGTGTGCAGGTTTCCTCACGATGTTTTCCTTCACCGTTGAAGCAAGTGATATTTAATTGATGTTTTGAATGGATTTGTATTGAGTGCATTTGGAGTAACCGACAACCTTCATTGCGCAGTGGTGAGCCAAAGAAGTGCCGCCAAGTTGGACACGTTCTAATACACGTAGAGTGCGATTAGGGATAAGATTTTCCAGGTTGGAAGAAGGCTAGCTTTCATTGACGGCATCATGACCAGGTGACATCGCATTTTAGGACTAACTTTTCAGCACAAAAAGCTCTTTGTGCATTTTGATAATGATGACATTATTTTAAGTATAGTAGGTAAATTTTATCTTTGTTACATCGATTGTACTTGAACGGATTTTGAAGCCAAAGGTCATTAGTAGTGACATTTGCACAATTTGACAAAGGGCTCGTATTTGCTGTTGACCAAGGTGGATGTTAATTTAGAATCGAGGTATTAAACTATCTTTATTAAGGAAAATATTTGCATTGTACATGACATTTTATAGAGTAAACGTAGAATTCATTCTATATCATTGCTAAAGCATAATATATTATATGAGGCGGTGATTTACTGCAAAACGGCCCAGACTGAAGGAGATAAGTCTTTAAACTATTAATTTTGGATTATAGAGATCATTGTCTAGAAGAAAGTACCCTGTTAAATGTGAAACAAATTATGAAAATAGCTGCTTATGGGGCATAAAAAAATAAACTCTGGGTTTTCTAAAAAAAATCAACAATTCTTTCGTTACGTTTTACAAAATTTTTCATTCTTAACATTTGGCGTAACTGCCGTCCGTCTCCCCTCAGTCATTGTATTGTCATGAGTAAATTCTAAATTCACTAAGAACAATGCATTGCGATAATGCCGGCCGTAATTTCGCACCTATTTGGCACCTATTTGTGAGAAGTCATAATAGCGCTATAGAGTGTCTGTTAAGTCTGCATCTTGTTACAATGTAAGAGCACATTATCACCTCTTAGCGATTTAATCTCAGTGTTAAAGCACCCATTTATCATTAATGGAGCATTCATCATAAATCAGAACACCATCTTAAGGCTTTTGTCTCTTTCGTTTATGGGTTTAGGCTAAAGCCCTCTCTTTCTATGGACCTGAAGGATTTGCTTGACAAATTACTTTTCCTTTTTCCTTGTTTATGAGAGGGGAGTACCTTTTAGGGATCCGTATCGGAAATCTATGATGTGCTAACAATTCTTTAGTAGTATTTTATTTCTTTATTCAAGGGAAAATGAACTAATTTCGGAAAAAAATTGCTTTAAATTGAAAAAAAATTGTTACACGAATACGACGTATCTTGTTGCATTTTTGAATTTTTTAAATATTTTTGCAAGAAGAACTAATATCATATGAAAAAACATGACATTAATTATACAAAAAATATTGTAATTTCACAGAAAGATCTCTCAGCATTTTACATTTTGATGGTATGTCTTTTGGTTTTAAATTTAAGATTTTTGGTTATTATTTTAAATTAGCATATTAAATACTAATATTTCCCTTTTCCTCTTACTAAACGTAAAGCTAATACACACAAACAGAAATACTAATATTTCCCTTTTCCTCTTACTAAGCATAAAGCTAACACACACACACACACACACACACACACACACACACACACACACACACACACACACACACACACACACACACACACACACACACACACACACACACACACGTCATGTCACGTCACGTCACACTTATAACACCCCTGTTTTTGTGGGGGGTTAAAAAAGAAAGATAAATCATACTGAACCTGCGACGCGAGTTCATGTCTCCAACTTGGCGTGTATTATTTCGGTATCGGCAAAGCATCGGTCTGTTTACTGCGAACTTCACCAGAGTCGTTCGGGAGCGATTTTTATTAACTTTCAAGGCTTCGGGAAGTCTGAAGTTTGCGCCTTTTGCCCGTTCAACTTTACGTCCTGCGCTTTTATAGCATCTCGTTCGCTTTTATGCCCTTCTTTTTAATGCGTATTGATTAAAAGTTAGTGTGTTGTTTTTTTTATTTTTTCGTACAATACAAAATAATCTTAAGCAATGCATAAAAAAGTTAAGTCAATAAATTATACAATAAGAGTAAACAAAAAAACATTTTTAAAAAACCGACTTTAAACGGCCACGCCACTACAAAGTATATAATTTATTGTTGATATTTTAAAAACCGCTCGACCAATTTCGATAAAATTTTATAAAATGGGACCACCTGGGAAGTATATACCCTTTGAAACAAAAAAGAGTTTTCCAAATCGGTTCATGCGTCTTCGAGTAATCGGTGAACATACATTAAAAAAAAAGATTCCGACAAATTGAGAACCTCCTCCTTTTTTGAAGTCGGTTAAAAACTAGTGGTTCGCCCCGAACTGAGACCTCGCGGTAACGGTATCCCATGATTATTCATTCAATCGATACATGACGACCAAACCTGACATTATTATTATGCCCATTTTTACCAAACATACCTAAATCATCCCCTAAGTAGGAGTCTCATTACGTAGGTAGGTAGCTCCTAAATACAATCCTAAGTCCTAACATCCGTCCCAATGTCCTTTTAGGTGTCCCGTACAGGATAAAGAAGTTGACAGAAATCATCACCTAACTTATCATAGGTAGCCCGTAAAGGTTAGGCAACGTTAGTGAAAACATTGAATTAATAAGTACTAACGAGTGAAAACGGGTTACGGGCATCTGTACAAATCGTCATCTATCGACGCGAATAGAAAATATACAAAATGCAGTAAGAAATTAATAGTTTATTGAAGTTTGATATTTAACTAAACAATAATTTTATTTGAATAATAAGTTATTATTTTATGTAACGAAATAATAATGGTCGACGCTAGTTCCATGGAATAGTTCATGACTGCGCCATCTATTAGCATTATTGTGAAGCTATGTTGATGCTATATGAATTACTGATGCCCATTAAAAATTAAATAATCTCGTTTCTTTATAATATTCATATAATTTTAGTATTTGTTGTTCAAGTACAGGATACAAGTGAATTAAAAAAATAAAATCAGCTTGAAAATACATAGCGGATTCTGCCAGAGAGCGTCTTCAAGCGAGCGTATTAAATCTCCACTTTGAAAGCCCCCATTTCGTCAATTTTAAGGGAAAAATTAAAAAAAATATATTTTTGTACTCGGTTTGAAATTATCTTTAAAATGGTATGTAAAAATTTTATATATATAAATAAATTAAATATAAAATATAATATAAATTTTTTTTTACTTCGCATTCACTTCTATGAGAGCCCCCCTGAAATAAAGGTTTTTAAATTTTTTTATGCAATATTCGGCTGAAGGCCATTAGTTTACATATTATATCTAAATTTGAAGTAATTACGTTCAATAATTCAAAAGTTATAAGGCTCTGACAGACGGACGGACGGACGGACGGACGGACAAGTGCAAATTCACTCTAGTAGACTCAGAGACCTCGCTTCGCTCGGTCAATTAAATGCGAAGTCGATTCGTTGCTGCGTGATTCAAGGAAAAACGAACACTTTCGCATTTGTTGCTATAACTGCGAAAGTGTTCATTTTTCTTTGTAGCTATGAGTATATATGATGAGTATGACTAAGTATAACTAAGCTGACTGGCCCCCGCTTCGCAAGTCTAGACAAAAGTAAAAAAATAAAAATAAAAAACCTCCGAGTGACACTATCTACGGAAACACGATAAAAATCTATGACATTTTTGAGCAGTATAGGACGTAGTGTAAAATATTACAATTTGGGCGCGCTGTGGATTCGATCCCCACCAGCTTCGCAATTTTTGATACCTACTTACGTATTTAAAATTTATTCAGATTATTGAGTATACATCTTAAATATTCTTAGGTATACATCATCAATTCGGGAATATCAGCTATATGAATAGCACATTATGGTCCGATAACAACAGATGAATCGCAAAGAGTCGCTGGATACAGGCCACGCACGACTGAGACCTGTGGAAATCCATGCTAGAGACTTAAGTTCAGCTGTGGACGATCGAAGAGAAACAAACGAGCTATGATTAGGTTCTCAGGTACACATGCTTGCGAATTGTTGTAGGTAAATATTTGTACATTCACTATAAAACAAAAACACAAGAGTTTAACAAGTGAGTGAGGGAGGGGGATCTGACATCAGCCCAAGTCCCCTCTCTGTCAATTTACTGTGATTAATGAACCCTCTGAATATTGAAACGTTGATTTGACCAACGCAAAAGTATTATATTACTTGGTGAAGTGGCGTGGCGGCTGCCTCCCTAGCAGGGCCGGATCAGACGGTTCAGGCGGGTTCATGTGGGTCGTGACCCCTCTGAGCCTAAGAAAATTACTTTCTAAAACTTGTTTTAGTTGCAAAAAGCTAGCTGTTTTTGTTAAAGAATCGTTTAGTAAAATTGCAAGGGGATTCAATTCGAGTATATTTTAAATTTATATGTCAACACTTTATTAAAGTTTTTCGGCTGGAGGAAATTCATTGCTTATTAATGCATATTTATTTTGCAATTTAAAAACATTGATTTATTGTTTTGGATATTACAGAAAACTAGGATTTGCTTATTATTACTTTTAATTACTTTACAGCATCGATTTACTGCTGCCTTTAAAACTTTTGTCATTGATTGAATTTACTGTTGTAACTGTGACGTCATCTGGGTTACAGCTGAAAATCAGCGCCTGGCATTGTATGCGTTTTTGGGCATATGACGCAGGGCATAGTGCTGAACTGTACCTACGCCCTTACTGGGTGGTGTTACAGACGAAAGTTTTTTTTTAAAGAATATCAGACAAGTTGAAGTTGGCTAATATCCTCCTCTCCCCTCCATATAAGCGGAAAGCTTGTGCTAGGATTGGGTACGACAATAGTGCAACGGGTGGGATTTGAACCTGCGACCTTTCAGTTTTCAGTCCGCAACTTTAACCGTTCGGCTATTGAATCTTTATACTTGTGTTGTGTTACTTTCGTATCTAGTATTGTCTGTAACACCATTGATGAATAGATTTTCTTACTTTCTTTTCTTTTCTGTATTAAAAAAAAAATACGTGTGGCACTCGGGGACTGCCGCGGTATAGCATTTTCTAGTCGCAAGCACACAAACACCGATGCCGAACTGAAACGACGTTAGACGATGTACGGCTTTCAACGCCGAACCGCTGTGTTTATTTTCGTTACGGAATTTCTCGATTCGGTCGCCGCGCTCAAAGCCCGCGATAAAAGCTATGCAGTAGCTTAAAAGGCTTTTTAAAAAAAATACCAAGTTTTATTACATTAATATTAATGAGACTTCAGAAATAATTAGAGCCCCTCTCTAATTTACTGGCTGGCTCCGTCCCTGCGCCTCAGTATCAACTTTTAATAAAGTCGAGCCAAAAATTACGCTGCGGCGCCGACAGCTCGCGGGTTTCGCGGTCTTAAAACATTATTAAAAATTAATATTTCAAAGTTTCACCAAATTGCGAGACTTTAAATTTTTAAAAAGATTTTTTGCGCATCCTTCCTCCACTTGTGAAAGCTTTTTATGAATCATATTTAAAGAGAAAGATGATTAAATAACAAGTGTAAATTGAAAATTTAAAACACCCCCGACATGAGAATCTATGGCTGTCGAAGTTATCAGTTAATTGTCATTTAACGATTATACTGGCACGCGTGAAGCACTTAATCGAGTAATCATACGCCAAAAATGCCTTACATCATTTTGGAAAAGATCTGATACTCTTACATTGCTGGACATAGCTAAGAACTCCCGCAAGGAAACTGGCTTTCAAATGAAAAAAACCGCATCGAAATCGGTCCATCCGTTTGAGAGCTACGATGCCACAGACAGACACACACTCACACACAGACAGACAGACAGACATCGACGTCAAACTTATAACACCCCTCTTTTTGCGTCGGGGTTAAAAATAGGCACGAACTAGAAACTTCGGAATAACGTTTAAAGTAGGTGCACCGTGCAGGTAAGTAATATACTTTATACACATCGAGCCCTAGAGACATGCTTAGCCTGCCTTAGCTTCGAAGAGTGTCGTCTCTGTCAATCATATCGAGGAGTCTTCGTTGGGCATTTTGTAGCTTCGTGCGAAAGAGACGTGTTAGTAGCCTACTAATATAAGCTTAAAAGTTCGTGCAGGTAAGCCGTCAGGTAAGACGGAACGTGTAGGGCTATTGATTGAAGCTTAAAATTGGCGAGATTCCACCTGTTGTGTATAGGCATAGTATATAGCAGCAAGTAGTGAGTAGAAGCGGGTAGAAGCGAAACACATAAATACAGGAACCACTGTGTAGTGGAGTCAGTCGTGCATAGATCGCGGACAGAGTGACACGTGGGCGATCTGTTATCTACAATTCTACTTGTAGAATGCATGAGCGTTCTACACCACCAACATTCGGTGGGGAGGACAATAATATTGTAATTTGTAAGACATTGAAAATCATCTCGAAAAGCAGGACGCCAAAGACAGAAGTCGTGACATAAATAAAACGAAATATGTACGCAGCCGGCAGCCATTCGTGAAATAGACATCTACTTCTGCCGTTGTCAGGCCTTAAGAGTGCCTCTCAACATGCCTCATCAATTCTGAAATCATAATTTAATTTTGCAGAGCGTGCCTCTGAAATTGTTTTGACGACCTTTTCGAGGTACGAGTATGCCCACCTAAAAGTTCCGAATTTTATTCTCAGTCTGGTTATTTTGAGCTTCTTAATTGTTAGATCAATCAGAAATGGAATGAGTAGGAGAGAAATTTCCTATGCTGTGGAGGAGTTATGCGAAACCTCCACGCAAGATTCGAAAGGATAAAATAATTATCAATGATAATTATCTTAACTTAATTTTCCATGACACTCCATGTTAAAATCCAATCAAGGATTATTTTATTTTGACGCTAATGTCATCGAATACGAATATGATCAATGGAATAACTTTTAGACAATTGGTACCCATTATCTTGATAATTATCAATAATAAATATCGCAATAATAATAGTTTGATGATTATCATTTGATAAGAATAAAAAATTGCGCTTGCGAATGTGAACTGTATTCAAACGTGTATTACCGCACTTAAGTACGTGTATCGGAACACAAAGAATTTTCATCTGATTATTATCTTGATAAATATTTACCTCCACAGTTGCCAAGAGATTTTTAGCTTAAAGAAAGATTATCTGCTACTTTTAACTGCGAAAAAAATCATAGAATGTTTCGAAGAATACATTAAGTGAACGTAGTTACCATACAGTTAAAACAAAAAACACATTTAGCTAGTCTGTAGAACAAGGGAGAAACCTCAATTGTCGCTTACTAAAGGCAATTGTCTCATAATATCGGTTGGCTGCCAGGAAAAATACTCCACTTTAGTGGAGGCAGATGTTTTTCAAAGTTGGCAGCATCTAGACGCTTTATAGCGACACTTTACCGCAATCAAGGGGATCATTAGCTGGTAGATGCCTGCCAAATATTCTCTGCCCCAGTGTGATCTCGCCCTGACGCTCGAAAGACGTTGTAACACACACCTTTTTTGGAAGAAATCCTAACGGACATTGCCAAGTTTGGGGGAGTTTTACACTTTTTGTGGGCCATTAAGGGATTATTTGTTTTTGCCGTCAAATCTTTGCGTTTTCTTCTAAAATTATTTCTATTATACTGCCGTGGTAAGCAATAGTGGCAGTAAGGCGGTTTCAAGAAACTTAAGACTTTTGTCATGTTATAATTTAGGTTCAAACTTTTAATAATTTTTTAATTGTCCTACATAGAAAGAACATAATGAATGGATGAATAACAAAAACCTCAATTTTAGAAAATTAATATTAATAAGAAGAAAAAGAAAATTACTATTACAATGAACAAAAAAAATATGAATGTACTTGTAGCTAAAATTGTCCTCTCTCATTAATGTATTTCTCGCTTTCTAATTTTTCTTTTGCTTCTATATTGTAATGTCGAGAGTAAAATAGTAATTAAAAAGGACTAAAGGGACTCCAATAAACTTATCTTTCGGTCCTTCTTTCTTTCATTTCAAATCAATTACACTGTAACAAATTTAACAATTACGTAAACACGAAACAAAAAACACTGTATTCTGTAGCCTTGGGGAAAAATTAAATGGCAAACTAAGGAAATCGGTAGGCGTCCGAAGCGAGGGAAACAAAAAATAACAAAACATCAATTTTAATGAGTCCAAACCCATTGATATAGAAAATCAAGATACACAGCTCTTTAAAAGCAAGGCAATAAAAATACTACCCTTTTTCTGGTTAAGTCATAATTTATTTTCAAACCTTAGAGCCAAATTCATCCCTAATTAAAATGTAACCGACGAATTTTGACATTTTGACAGATTGCTAATACAAAAACTGTAACAACGAACGCTCGACGCGCGGAGCCACGAAGAAGAAGAAGAACAACTCCACGATTGTGATTGAAAACTTTAAACATAAAGATTGGACACATTAGTTACTTAATCAATAGTATTATTCAATTATTCGTAAGTATAACAGACGAATTTCATTATGAATTAATATTAGGGGTAACATTTGGCAATGAATATTTGCTGTGTTTATAATGATTACCTGTGATTAATACACGTCGAGTAACAAACAAGGCGTTGAAGGCGAGTGATTGCCAAAAGTAAGTCGAACTGGGTGCCAAAAAGCTGTACAAACTGGTTTACACCGGGTGGAAGCCGCGCTGCTGAATCCGATTGGCCCTTTAGACGCGCTTGAAGAAACGTCGTAACCCAGAGTTAGCAGCTAACTCTAGGTTAAAAAGACAGATTTGACAGATTTCGTATGAAGCTTCTGTCAAAAAAATGCGTGAGTGTTGTGGAACACTCGGTTGGAACGAAGTTCCTTTTGATAATAAATTAATAATAAAAATTAAAAAATTAGGGAAAAATTCCACATGTAGAAATTATTTAAAATAAAATAGAAAATAGAAAATTCAGTCTGTCGAGCTGGGATTCGAACCATCGACCTTTATGCGACTGTAGAAACCACAAGGCTACGGAGATCTAATATTGTAGTGTGAAAATATTGAACACAATGCCAAATTTATATTCAAAAAAGTGTCGGTTCAATTTAGTCTTAATTTTTTCCGTCTAGCCCCCTTTCGCATCGCGCGATAAGGAACTACGTTCCAATTACAAATTTATTCCTGGGCTAACCCAGCGTGTCTGCAAGCGGGCCTTACACTTTACAGCTCTACACCATCGGTGTACGCTCACACATGCAAATCTGAGACTGCAACTCGCGAACTGTACAGACACTTCGAACGCTCTAACATTATCCTGTATTTGGTATGTCAATGCAAAACATAAATTTTAATGAGTACGAAAAACCAGGAATTTTCTGTTCCATTTAGTGAGCAATATTTTTTCTACAACATTTAATCAGAGCAAGAAGTGAAATGGTAATTTGTATGGACCACTCGATGTAAATTTTATGCAAGAATTCGCCCGGCGAACTCCCTCACCCTAAAGCCTTTAGCAAACGTGCCAACGTGTTGGCTACCAACACGATTCAATGAGTAAAGAATGAGCACGTAAAAATCACGTTGCTGGGCAGTCTTTTTGTCTTTTTGCCGCTTGGAAAACTAGTCATAGTATGTAATGTAATATCCTTGTTTTATTGCAGCATTTCAAAGTAAACATAAAACGTAACTATTTAGTTATGAATTGTAAATTATACTATCCAATAATCTCCTCGGAAACCTAACCTCTGATAACATTAGCGTTTCAAAACCGGACTTGTCGGTTGAATAGGCAAACTAATCCATTATGATTTTCATGTACTAAATAAACATCTTACAAATGATATGACTAGGCGAGTAAGCTGCCAAAATAATTCAAGAAGCAAGATTGGCACGTCTACAGACGCTTTAAAAGGGGAAAATTTTTGCAGCAGACAGAGAATTTTGCTTAGCCAAGTGAAATTTTAACTGTCTCGAAAGAGACAGCTCCGCAAATGCGAATCCTTAATGCTAACTTACTTCCCGCCGGTTCATTATACTACATAATGTCGGGGAGAGGAGAAAAATTTGATCTTAAAGGGTTGCCTTTTATTTTTTATTTTGGTTTATTGACGAGTCAGGGAAAACCGCCTTCTGGATCGATGAACAGAAAGAACGATGATGATATAATGAGAAAAGCTGACGCCTTGGTATGAGTGCTGCAAAAATCTTGTACATTCTCAGCTCCAAAGCTCATTCATTATCTACTCATGTTTATGGGAATTGACTGATGCATATTCTATCATTTTATTGTCATCATCATCATTCATCATTAGCAACCCATCAACGGCTCACTACTGAGCGCAGGTCTCTTCTCAGAGAAGGGTTATAGGCCATAATCCACCACGCTGGCCCAATGCGAATTGGCGGACTTCACACACTTTCAAGAATGATCACGATGTTTTCCTTCACCGTTGAAGCAAGTGATATTTAATTGCTTAAGCGCACTTGACTCCGAAAAGTCAGAGGTGATGAGATGACCCGGGATGGAACCTGCGACCCCCTGAATAGGAGACCACAGTCCTAACCACGAGGCTATCACTGCTTCTGCTATCGTCATCACATCATACGAAATTAATAGATGTTTTTCATACTTGATCAAAATGTAACCGCTTATGATTTAGTTTGAATTATACATTTACTTACTCGCATATCATTTTTATTTAAAAATACTTAGCCATGATGTGACCACTATCACTCAACATAAACGTGTCTATTAAAAATAATCTTAAATGTTTTGGCATTGTTTATTTTTTTGGCAATAACTGTTTGAAGCAAGAATTTGATCTAAGATTTGCCGTTAATCGGTTCCTCATCATTAATAGTAAATATATCTTCATTAATTTCTTCTTCTTCTTTATCAACCGATAATCGTAAGTTATCACTGGCAACATGCTCTATTCGAAGTGTTTGGTCATCACGCATTGATTGATTTTGGACGAGAAGACTCTCTTCCATGAAATTGGACCTAATCTAGTGAACATTTAGCTCTAGATATTTTAACAATTTCCACTCCCTTAAGGGATAAATATAGCATATTATTTTCCCTCGGTCCAATATAACGCTAAGTTGCGAACAAGGGTAACAAATATAAAGAAAATAGACTGTCACGGACAGAGTCGTTGGGCCAATTTGCTTTGGGAAACTTTGCGAATTTGTATTTTATTTAACTTTGAGCACTCTACCATATGAAATCCTAATTTTGGAAGCTTTTTTTTTCATTCACTTTATTGCACACTAACTCAAAATGAAGTAAAATTTTGTGTAGTATAATGTAGTAAGTAGTCTTTCTACTCTAAGGCCGACTTGCACCAAACTGCTTAATCATGTTTAGTTACATTTTCTATACCTGTCTTCATGTCAACTCTGAAATAGTATTGTCAAAAAGTGACAAAATTACAAAATTTAACTAAACATGATTAAGCAGTTTGGTGCACGCGCCCTTAGACTAAGATCTATAGACCATAATCTGACTCTGTCTTGAGCCTGAGCTGAGTGGGGGTGCCATCTATAGACCTCACCCTGAGTATTCCTTTGGAAGATAGACCTCACCCTGAGTATTCCTTTGGAAGTCTGCCTCAATGTGCCGAGATGTTTCAAAAAAAAACTAAAAGAAGATAAGGAAAGCACTTAGGAGAGCATTTAAATAATGAAAATAATGCTATTGTCATCAACTATGATTAACATTTTTTATTGGCTTTTAACCAAGAATATGAATGCAAAATTTCTTTTCACCAAGAATGTGTCATGCCAAATTTCGTTTTTTTCTTTTCAACTAATACTAGTATTACCTACACACAATCACACACTTTTAAGAGCTACATCGACATTTCATAAAATGAAAAATCAATTTTTCAATTCATAAAATAACCTTCGGTTTTCCATAGATATACATTGTATAAAATATGTATATATACAAAGTTATTAGTTAAAGAAGATTGATAAGTAACACAGAAACAAGAAATTCAACGTTTCATTCAGCAAATTGTATTTGTCATCTCGCTTCAAATTTAATTAATTCTCGCCACCGACAACACCGATCGAAAATGCTAAAATATTAGCAGGCATTACCAATCGACGTCGATCAAAGTGTACAAAAGGGATAATGACACGAGGCGGGTGGGGGAATAAAATGGGACATCTTTTGTTTGGTACACAAAGACCCCTACTGTCATACCCATTGAATTTCTATCGGTCCTGACAAATTGAAACAAACTGGAAACTTTGGGTTACCGAGTTCGTAACTGCCTCATTGACTATCGCGTATAGGTGAGGACATTGCACTCGAATGCGTCAAATACATACTAGCATCACTTTTGATTGTTTGAGAGAACATTGCAACAATCGCGTTATTTTTTGGTATTAATTAATGGTAGCCTTCCTATTAATTTGTATTGAAGCAATAATAGGCTTAGAAATTGTAATAATTGCAGTTTTTAAACAACATAGACACCCGTTTTACTGCTAGCACACCAGACAGAATTGATTTTGTGGAGTGAGATAATCATAAAGACAGTCATAATTGCTTTGAAGATGCTCGTCCACTCAGGGATATATCACGGAAAGATATTCTAAACCCTAGCCTTGCGTGTATTCCTATACTTAAAGATTCAACCTTATTTTATACAGGTAGGCGCGAGGTAAAATTACAACTTAACACGCACTCAGAAGAAATATAAACAATCGCTACGACCCAACACGTAGGAAATAAAACAACAAATCAACAATATAAACACGCACATTTTGATGACACCTCATTAAATTTTTTCGACCGAGTGGGCTGGTACTTTAGCAAGGGGGAACGCTGCGTATAGCACCTTCTAGTTAAGGAATAGGACGCAATTCTTTTGTAACAGTCTTCAAACAGGGGCAAGAATCCATTAATTCACTGTAAGAACTCGAATTAAACCAGTCAAACATTTAGCTCCTCCGGATTTGAAATGTTATTCTTGCAGACGATGCGTACAAACTTGTTTAAACTTTGTATTGGAAGTAAATATTCCATCAGCGGCGGATTTAAATGCCGATATTGGAAATTCGTTATGATTTTTTAACTTTAATTGGAGTCTTCAGCATTATCTGTGCATCTGTGTCAAAGTGGGCAAAGTTTTGACAATTAATTTAATTTCTTTGAAAAACTCTCGTAAAATCTATTAAATTGTTAAAAATTATTAACTATTTCAAGAGTACCAAAAAAAATACAAAATAAAGCGCACAATGTTACAGTAAATTTGAAAAATAGCCCAAAACTATATTTTACTACACAACCATGGTACAGGTAATTAAAACATTAAGGTTACATCTATAAATGCAGAGATAAATGGTCGAGACAGACGAAATAATAACAAAACAGTTAATAAGGATGTAGTTACTTAAGTGGACGAACGAATTAATATGTCACTTAAAACTGTACAGGAAACGAATGTTTTAACGCTAAACCTAGATTGGCACTAGTCATTAGGTAGATCGTAATCACTTTGTGCCTATTAAAAAATCGTAACGAGGTTACTCACAATTAGTTACTCGGTAATAGAAAATAGAGGTTAAATTTATGGGGCTTTACAATGATATGAGTAGATTCATTACTCTGACACAAATCTTGACAAGTACAGAGATAACATGTACGCAGATATACAACGTGTACTGAAAGTCCAAGAAAATACTGCAGGGTACCTTTGTACCTTTCATAAAGAACTCTTCAGTACAAGCATTGGACTCGAAGCTCTTATAGTTTTTGAGTAAACCACACTGAAAGTTTTCACCAATATCAATCTTAGCACAACCCTAGAAAACATAACTCGTCGGCATATCTACCTACTACCGCGCGCCGCGCGCGTTGTAACCTATTCACGGTTAATCATAGGGTTGTCACAAGTAAGCGCATTAATATCAATTGAATAAGTTTGTATGGTAAAAAATGTGCTTATTTCTATTCAATATTTTTATAGATGCCTCTTTATTAGCTACACACACGAACCCTGCAGTCATTTTCCGGACTTTCAGTACACGATGTATAACGGGAAAAAGTTTGTTCAAAATATTTACAAGCAACCCTTTACAAAGTACAACATAGAAGTAGCTCTTAGCTCAGCCCAGGTGCGAGCGGGTGCGGGCAGCGGAGCGGGTAGCGAGCGCGTCCTCCTAGCGATCATGCCGCTCGGAGCGGCGGCGCCCGCTTTCGATTAGGATACGTCCGCGCGTCTTCCTTCTAATCTTAATATATATAAATTACGTGTCACGTTGTTTGTCCGCGATGGACTCCTAAACTACTGAACCGATTTTGATCAAACTTCGTAATTATCTGTAATTTGGTCCAACTTGAAAGATTGGAGTTTTTTGGATTACGATAGTTTATTTGTTTTATTTATATACTTAGATAAGTTGGAGGTACGAAGTTCGCCGGGTCAGCTAGTTTCTTATAAATCTTAAGCGTTTGTTCTACACGCCGACCGCTCCTCTGCCCGCACCCGCTCGCTCCTGGACCGAGGCCTTAGAGCTATTATTATATTACAGTACAGTTACATATTATATTACATATTGGTTGCTGCCACTGTTTTTCGATCAGAATTTCACATTCGGGAATGATGGTTGGTTATTACGAAATTGGGTTACAAAGGCCAAAAGAGCTGGCAATGTTCATAATGACAGATTACACTATTTTGGTAATAAAAAGCGCTACAACAGACATGTTTTTGAGTCTTGCCAATATTCTTAATCCAAATTAAAAAAACTTGAGAGGTGTCAAGGGACAAACGGATGGAACGCAGTTCCTTTCGATTAATTAATTTGGCATTGTGTTCAACATTTTCACACGACTCGACTTTTAACTGTTAAGCGACTGCCGAAACCACAAGGCTAAGGAGACCCAATATTGTATCGCGAAAATACCGAACACAATGCCAAATTCCCATTCAAAAAAGTGTCGGTTTCAAAAAAGTGTCCATCCGTCTAGCCCCCTTTCGCACCGCGCGATAAGGAACTACGTTCGAAAAACTATGTATCTAATACAAATTCACAAATTTATTATACAAAATAGAATTTATAAAGGTACGCTAGGAAACTTCACGTAAATGACCGTCGCGCTTTGATTTTGTCGAAATGCATTCGCTATATCTAATTATTCACTACAATTTACAATTAGTCTCACATAAAGCAAACTGAATTTTACAAATAATCCGTGCAATGTTAATCTTTTGGCTCTCGTACAGTTTGTTGACCTGATGGAGCGCTCAAAATGCTTCTGGTAGTAATTTTGTGGGTAAAGTCAACAATTGAAAAAAAGAAGAAAATAAAGTTATAACGTAATACTGTTTTATAGTTCACTACTTAGATACCTACACTAAAAGAATATATTTCTTTTATTATTATGTCATATAATTATAAAAGAAATTATATTATTATTATATGACATAATAATAAAAATATAATTTCTATATTATAAAAATATAATATAGAAATTATATTCCTTATAAACATTTAGTGGTAAAGTCAAGAGCTGTTAAAAATAAGAAGTTTAATTAGTACCTCTTAAATTCTATTGAAGTTCTCAAATTAAAGGAAGTGAAGTAGTTCTAGTACATATAATAAGAGGTCACAAGGGTCAGCCGGCAAAAGGAAGTCTGCTATTGCTAATTTTAGACTCAATGAAAACATTAACTATTATCTTAGAGAGGAAATAAGTTGAGAGAAAGAACTAAATAATTGTGACCTTTTAATAGGTAGATGTCAAACTAAGTCACTAATAGAGCATCAAGTTGTTAACACGGGTACATTTTGAATTGTCCTCACCATAATGTAGCGCATTACTGTAACGTTTTGTTTCACTGTACCTGTAACAATAAAAATAATTGTAAGAATAATACTATTTCTTTCAAAAATAAAAATACGTACATGCAAAATACACTGTAAAATGTAACGATATTAACTATCACATTCTTCAGCGATGAAGGAAAACATCGTGAGGAAACCTGCACGCCTGAAAGATCTCCATAATGTTCTCAAAGGTTTGTGAAGCCTGCCAATTTACTAAAGTGGTGACTGGTGGACCTATATCCCTTCTCTGAGAGGATACTTCCGCTCAGTAGCGAGCCCTTGATGGGTTGATGGTGATTTCTTTATATTTTTCCAGTATCTATCCAAATAAAAAATATTTCTTGAACTACTTTAAAAATGTAATTTCCTCTTTATTATTAGGGCCACCATAGATCACTTAATAAGAGACTACATAGCACTGTACCAGAGAGGCCATCAGAGCTATATCTTCAAATATTACGTCTCCGGAGCAGACGTGTTAATTGCAGACGTCTGGCGTATCTACCTTGTAGTTTATGTTGCGACTATTGTATGTGGCAACGTCTCTAGAGCACGATTAGCGGATCAATATCTTCCAATGAAAAGTTTAAATTCGCAGGTTTATTTTGAAATCATGCTGAAATTCTTCAATTATATTGTCAAAGTTAAAGTATTTATTTTTATAGCTTTTTCCCGCAACTTTGTTCCGTTGCTGCGTGATTGAAGAACTAACCAACCAAAAAAACACAGTTTTGAATTTTATTATTAGTAAGAATTATTTTTGAGAGAGATTGACAAAATATATATAAAGAATGAAAAAAAATTAGAAATGTTACAGAAATAGAGACAATCTATATATGTAAAAGAAAGTCGTGTTAGTTACACTATTTATAACTCAAGAACGGCTGAACCGATTTGGCTGAAAATTGGTGGGGAGGTAGCTTAGAACCAGGAGACGGACATAGGATACTTTTTAATATTATAAATGCGAAAGTGTGTTTGTATGTTGGTTTGTTTTTTCAATCAAGTAGCAAAAAAGCTACGGATCGACGTGATTTTTTGCATGGGTGTAGTTGAGAACCTGGAGGGTAACAAAGGCTAAGTTTTATCCGGGAAAATCAAAGAGTTCCCGCGGGATTTTAAAAATGTAATCCACGCGGACGAAGTCGCGGGCATCAGCTAGTATGATATAAAAAACAAACCTATTTGCAAACAAACTTTTCAGCCTCAATTAGTTCTCAAAGTCTTAAATATAACTAAAAGAGCCAATAGGAAGCAAAAAGCCTCTTTAAATTGTGATTCCATGAAGGCGTTCTTAATCTTGTAAGTAATACAGAAATACGTCAATTCAATTCCAAAGATAGAGTAGGTAATTTTCCTAAGATATTCCCCGATAGTTGAACAAAATTGAAACGGAATCACGAACTAGAATCACCCTGGGCAGAAATCGTGATCCGAGCGCATGCTACATCCAAAACGAAAATCGAAACACGAGGCGGAGTGCTATTGCCAGAAATTAGTGTTCTTTCCGAAGCTACTCGAGCCGAATCCATTAGTGGCCCGGAAAAAATAACAGCAGGAACTGCCGAAAAAGTATCCGTAAACTCGATACACGTTAAAAGTTGAGTAAGTTCAGGTTATTACACAGTTAATTTCTTAATGACAAAGTTGCATTCAAGCAATCGGATGTACATAAAAGTGTAAAAGTGTTAGGTATATGTTTTTTCTTTTTTTTTTAAGGGGCTTTTATAGGTTACCTATCAGCCCTGTCAGCCCCATCAGTACCTACACACAAATTACAAATGAGTATAATTAAATCAACTATAATTAAATCTAAAACTATACCAATTTGAGTAATAAAATTTATTAATTATCTATTAATGCAGCTACATATTATAACACTTTTATTTGAAAAAGCAACCGCTGAGTTTTTCATCGGCTTTTAATAGTAGAATTTGCTTTTCGAACTGGTGCTAGTGCTTGATTTGACATTGAGCCAGAAGTGCCTCTAGAAATTTAAATTTTGAGTCGATAGCCTCACCACTGAAGAAATGACTGAAATCGAAATGAGCAATGATTTGAAAGTTTGAACTCGGTACACTATCGTCGTACCCAACCTAGTGCAAATCATATGTACGCTTAATCGATTATAACAGTGACTTTGATCAGAAAGAACAAAAATGTTTTAAATCGCAGTAACGTTAATAAACTAGTGGTTCGCCCCGAACTGAGACCTCGCGGTATCCCATAATTCCCTAGTTTTAACTATATTATATTGTAATTAAAACGCGCCGAATTTGATGACGTCAATCGTCATCTGCTTTCGTGGATGGGATGAGTATTTACAATATTAAAGACAGCGCCATCTAGTAACAGTATAGTGAAGTTTTGTTAAAAACATTGATGCCCATTAAAACTCAAATAATTTCGTTTCTTTATAATATTTATCTAATCTTAGTATTTGTTGTTCAAGTACAGAATATAACTCAAATTATGTGTAAGTTTCAAGTTTTAAAACAAAGTGGTTTTAGAGATCTAGCCTCGAATACAATCTCCACTTTGAAAGCCCCCCATTTCGTATGGGAGCCCCCCTGAAATAAAGATTTTTACAACTTTTTAAGCCATTTTCGGCTGGAGGCCATCGGTTTACATATCATATCTAAAATTGAAGTAATTACGTTAAGTAATTCAGAAGTTATAAGGCTCTGACAGACGGACGGACGGACAAGTGCAAATCGCTCTAGTAAACTCAGAGACCTTCGCTTCGCTCGGTCGATAAAAAAAAAATCGGCCAAGTGCGAGTCGGGCCTCGCTTTTTTAGGGTTCCGTTAAAAAAAATTAAATTAAAATATTTCCATGTACCCATGGAAACATTTAAATTTATTTTTTTTAATTTAATTTAATTTTTATTATTTGTTGTTATAGCGGCAATAGAAATACATAATATGTGAAAATTTCATCTTTCTAGCTATTACGGTTTAAGAGATACAGCCCGCTGACAGACGGACGGACGGACGGACGGACGGACGGACGGACAGCGTAGGCTTAGTAATAGGGTCCCGTTGGTACCCTTTGGGTACGGAACCCTAATAATAAAATTAATAATATTAATAAGCTTGAGAATAGGTAATTAATACGAAATCACTAACAATTTTCTATTCTATATAATATAAAATGAATGCTATTTTACAAAAAATACAAGCTAGTACGAAGCTACATAAAGATGACACGATTAAAATTGCAGAAACATTACAAGACATCTTATATGAAAAAGAAAGAAAACCCTTCAATATTTTCTTGTTCTACGTTCTATAGAAACAATATTGGTAATGTCGGCTCATTAAGAACAGACAACGGTACATCGATGATTAAAAGAAGGAAAAGCACAATCAAAGGAAGAGGGATTTCTACGATTCTTTCATCGAAGTCATTATAAAAATAGCGTAATTAGAAAAAAGTAAGCTAACCGTTACAGTTATGCCAATTTTATAGACAAAGACGTTTCCTTGAAGTAATATCACTACACAAATAATGAAAACATGAAATGAACATTATGGGAAATAATGTTGAACTATTTCAACAAACATGGAACAATCTGAAATCTGATGGTCATATGTTTAGACCCCACTTGTAGAACTATTGTGAAGGGAAATAATGTTCAGCTAATACTAAATTAATATTATAGTCAACGTATTGCTTTTATGCAGCCTTTGCATTACCACTTGTAAGAGTTCATTCGCGTTTGAGTTGCTTCCAACATGTGTCGCCATTAATGAAAAAGATTAAAACTTAAAAAACATTTTTTTTTAATTAAAATAAAATTCAAATTTAAAAAAATAGCGGGTTAAAATTCGCAAATAAACTGTTCATCCAGATATTTCCGTCCCTTGACACAAACGGCTCAAACAAATGAATGAGTTTAAGCATTTTCGGTTGAGTTATGCGCGGGCACGCACGACGACGAAGAAACAAACGGACAAAATAAAATAGAAGAGAGCATCCGAAAAAAATCCTTTGAAGAGGTTTATACAATAAATCTTTTAATCCTCTTATACAATTTTATCGAGATTGCTCGGATGGGAGCGGACCAAAGATATTTTAACATCATGAATATACGTTGTAGATAGGATAAAGTGTACAAAAGAAATTAAAGTATATGTAAAAATTTATTAAAACTAGATGATGCCCGGGACTCTGTTAGCGCGAATTAAGGGTTTTTGATTCCTGCGGGAATTCTTCAAGTTTCCGAAATAAAAGCCTAAGTGCCATTCTGATTTATAGCATTGTGAAGTTTTATCAAAATCCGTCCGAGGTTTTTAAGTGATAGAGTAACAAAAACAAATCCATAAACTTTCTTTTTAATTTTAATGTGTACGAAAATGTTCCCAAATGCCGCTCTACATTTAACGTTTTAAGTCTCTTTGGAGCAGGTCTTCTTTATTTTTCGTTGCTGAGTACGATTCTGCACGGATTTTCCAATGTCCGGGCTTTTAATTAGTACTTTTATGCGCATTTACAATGTTAGGATCGATTCGGAGATTATGCGCTTCTACTTTTTGTTTTATCTCTTTCGAAAGATCATTTGCGATTAAAAACGTTCGTAAATTATTCTTTTAAAATCTCGTATTTGTACAAGTAAATTTTGGATTTCTTATTTCTTTTATCTTCCCATTGTAGTCTCTTTGAATTAAAAATTTCATTTGTATTTACAGTGCTCTTTTTAATTCGGTTTTAGAATAAAGTAGCATTACAAATTAAATTGCATGCTAAAGATAATACTAATACTTTAGAAAAGTTTCAATTTTTATGTGAAGTTAGTTTTAGGTTTTCTACTGATTGATTTGTTTTAGGATTCACTGATTGTACGGTAACTATTTAATATTTGTTACTTTTCAGCTTCTTAAAATACCGAATTAGTTACTATTATTTAACTGTAAAAACACTGCTACCTCAAATGATATTTTCTTTTAAATCTTTCACGAATGTTTATGCAAATTCGACCCGAACATTTTTACCTAATAATACTCGTATTATACCAACTGCAGTTTTCAAATAAGTTGGTATACATACAGAGTTTATGAGGGCTAAGCGAAGCTTTTCATCTTTATCCTCTGTGTTTAAAGATAAAGGAGCCTTAAGAAGGGTTGAAGTTAAATGGTTTTTTTTGACAAGAACATCCTTATATTGATAAAACTTGACAAGTCCTTTACTCCAAGGATCTTTAAGCCCGGGTGTATTGTAAGCGCATCAATCAAACCTGACTAACGTTAGACAATGTTAGAGAGATACTTTATAAAAAATATTATTGATGAAGACAGGTATAACATTCTACCACTCCTTGTTTATCAGATGCCTCATATACAGGGTGTGAACGACTAATGTTTGAAGACGATTATGTTTTTATTGTAATGAATATTAAAAATCATACTACTATGTTGTCTAGTGAAAAAGTAAGTCTAAAGAATAAACGTTTCGACCGAAAACATTACATTATTGAAACCTATAGAAAAAAGAGAAACAAGTGAGCAGTTTTAGGTTTTATATAAACAGACTGAATTTTGAAAGTGTGAAGAATAATCTATCTAATAATCACTAAATAAATCAAAGTTTAATCACTTTCACCCTATATACAAGTAGTGATGTATTATTCTATACGCCTTGTAGGTACGATACGTATCTACGTATCGTACATGGCTCATATGCCACGGGAGTTGCGTTAGACAATCGTAAATTGCTGCATAATATATCGCCTTATTGCCTCCGAAGGAGGTATTCATTAGAAAAAAAAAGTAAATTCCTACAGTTTTCCTCCGTAATGTGCAGATATAATGAGCAATAAATAATAATAATTCTTTTTCAATCAAGCAGTTTACCGGCTTTTAGCCATGGTTCGCTAATTATTCTAGAGCAGACTGTGTTAGCTATACAGCTCGGCCTATGTTACTATTAGTAAAATTTCTGTCTATACCACTACTATTTTATAATATTACAATGCGACAGAGAGTCTATATCTTTCTTTAACATAGTTAAACTTAGCAGTTTAACTATATTTAGCAAACCGATTTAATAAAAGGCTTAGAGATTGATTCTATCCTTGAGACGAGCATTGGATGTTTTTACCCCAATAAAACATAGTTCCAAAGGGATTCTTAAAACTAACATCAACACGAATGAAGTTGCGCACGGCCGAAACTAATTTGTACAAACAAATACATTTACTTTAAACGACCCATACGTATACGAGGTTCTACGAATAAAATGAAGCAGCGAATGTAAATTCTGAAAAGAAAATTGGTATGAAACGGCTACGCGACAATTCAATACAACGTTTGAAATGTATGTTCAGCATTTCAGATATCTTGTCCTTCTCTCTACAAGTTGTTACGGAGTAAGTTTTTAGTTATGCTGATATTTGAAACTCCACGGACATCCGGAACTTTTCGCAGAACATATTTTTCGATAAAAGTAGTACCGGTAGTGAAATGAAATAAAAAAAATATTAAACTAGTTTCGATTGTTCAAGTTCGTTTAATTTTTCCACGATAAACAAAAAATTAAGTGGCCCTCGGGGACTGCCACGGTAAAGCTATTGCATAGCATTTTTTATCAACTTATGCAATTATAATATTTATGCAATATGTTTTTCATAATAAAAATTATGCAAAAAAAAAAGTTAAAAACTAACAAACAAGAAAAGCGAACTTTCACTACTTCGCGAGTGAGATTCGAACCTGCGACATCATACATAAAGCGTCCGCTCGCCCACTGCGCCAAATAGAGTTACTTGAGAACCTCTAAAATCTTGAACGCTTACTGAACGACGGTGTTAGGTTTTTTTTCGTTACGGAATTTCTTGATTCGGTCGCCGCGCTCAAACTGTTTGTCCTAGTTCAAAGAACGCGATAAAAGCTATGCAATAGCTTAATATCAGACACGAGTAGGTAACAATGGCGGATTCATATTTTTGACGTTTAATAAGTCAAGTGTCAAAAAACAGAGACGTCACATATCAGCAAAGACTTAACACATTTCGTGTCAACTGCCTTTGGAAACATTAAAAACTTGAAATAGATTTTTATTTTTAGCAAATTATTTAGTTTGTTATTCTAATTTATTTTATTTTTAGTAAAATCTGTGTACTTTCCTCTATTCATGTATAATGTACAAGAACCAGGGTTCGAAAATATCCGATATTTATTATTAATATCAAAATATCGGATATTTATGATATATATATCAGATATATATCAAGTTTGATATATATCAATTTTGTATGAAAGCCATATTAATATTTTATTGTATTATTTATGAATACTATTTGCATATGTGCTTTATGCTCATTCTTTTGATAATTTTAGTGTTTATCACTAAAATTATCAAAAAAACTAAAATGTTTTAATGTTTTATTTATTTAGGTACTTAAAATCAGACAAATGAAACCAAAACATAAAATTTTATTTTAGATCAGACAAAATCAACTAAAAACATAAAATCTTATACATGTATATCAAAGACGCAACTCAAAAACATAAAACCTTTTTTTATAAATTCTAATCAGTCGTACCTACACTTATGTAATAAAACAAATTAAAAAAATCCATTGATATATATCGTCGAACCCAGTTTGATATATATCGGATATATATATCTTGATATATATCCATTGATATATATCCTCGAACCCTGACAAGAACACACCTAAAATCGACTGTCTCCTTTCAATGCTGTTCCAGACAATTAAAAATTCTCTATTTCTTCTTTTTTCGTCGTTCCTACAGATTTTTAAGTAACCCGACACTGGAACAGCCTGTATTCGGTCCTTTTTTACGTTTCGCCGTCCGCCCCCATGTTGTGGCACAATAAAACAACCTTATCTCCTTTACTATGTTTTCGTTTAAAAACCATTTTTCGTTGCATCATTTTTTTTTATTATACGCTACCGCACTATACGGCCCTCATGGTCTGGGATGCTGTTCGCTGCATTTGAGTCTTTATTCCTTTAAAGATTAGGAACAGAATTACGTGCAGTTTGAATTGTTACTGAATAAAGAATAGACCCTTTGTCTTTCCCTGTTAGTTCTTTTGTGAGCATATCACTGGCGTGTAACCATTTACTGACACAGAATCTTAGATTTTATTCTGTCTAGATAGGAAAATAATATCTCTAACAACAAAGAGAAGGTTTTATTTAGGCTCTTATCTGTCACGTTACTTGTATCTTCTAAACATATTTCGTTGGAATTTATGTTTCGTTGAACCTTTCCTTTAAGTAAAATCACTAGATCGAGGATAACGAAGGTTGATTTTTATGCTAGAGTTTCAATTATTCGTTATTATTACCTAGCAGGAGGAAATTTACAGCCTATTTTTTTTTTCTTATTTCTTTGCCATACAACTAATTTTATCTTTTCTTTTCCCTATAAAAATTGTGACTAAATAGGTATAGGAATTATTCCGCATGCATTGCTCACATATGGAAATTATTTATTCAGATGCTTATATGTAAACACTTGTTCGCTAACCAACAGATGGTTTGTTTTGTTATTCACGTATAAAAAATATGCTTGTCGTGTAGTCAGGTGGAATGATATGCAACCTATAATTTCTTTTTCTTTTCTACCGCAGGGAATAACTTTGAAGCCATCCCGTAATTGACTACCAGAATGTCTTTCGTTGCCAAAATTTCAAGTACCTACCTGAGTTTTTACTTTAGGAAGGTTTGCAAGCAATTTAGCGTTTCCGCCCATTTTTGTAAAAAATTGGTTGTCTGTCAAGTCGGTTTACTTTACGGACGATAGTTTTACGTGATAACGTCATAAAGAAACATTGACGTGAACATTGACGATGACTGGCGGGCGGCACAAGCCAACGCTTGGGCCCATCGTGCCTCTCTATCGCTTGTTCCGCGCTCTCTTTTGGGCACTTTTTTGTGCGTGCAGCCGGAGTTCATCGATTTATAAGACGATATCACGTCAAAAAAATTGGGTCTCTTTTGTCTCTATATTTAATTTTGGCAGAAGTATAGTGTTAGAAATGGGCCGATGATGAGTTGAAAGTTGAAAGAATGAATGATATTTTACAATGATAGATACTTATTACAATAGCAGTTTTAATTGTTTATATGTAGAAATCTTAACGTAATATCACTTATTTTATATTTCTTATTCATAATATTTTCTTTGAGCCAACAAAATATTAACGTTATTATCTGCAACTCAAAGCAGCTGATTATTTTCTCTTTTATCATTCTCCGTTAACTTTTATCAGGACGACTCTGAAAGCGGTCGCAGTTTTAAAACTTGTTTAATTTGATGTCGACATGAAGTGGGGGCTCGAAAGAAAATATTATTTGAACAAACATTTGTGTTCAGCCTTTGAGCCTTGCGAGCTTATCTTCGTGCAAATACTACTTAGTGGTGAAACCGGTTGGCGCAAGAGTTTGAGCAAAAGCGGCAAATGATATATCTCGTGATAAATGTACTAACTTTATTATGATAACCCAGTAAGGAAATGCTATTATTGTATTTCACAACTTGGCTCTACAAAGTTCGTTTGCCACAGCGAATGAAACTTGTTACTTGTGGACTTGGGATAATATAAATTACACTTACTAATGTTTTATCGTGGAACTTTACTTAATTTGGTGCAAGGGACAAACTTTATCTATCATGGACATTAATTTATTTTGTGATTTGAATAAATATTTAGAACTGTTCAAAGCTGCTGCTTCCTATCAGAAATTCACTTTAAATGTGTTGAAGTTTAAATTTGTGTAAAGGTAAAATCAAATTATAAAAGCGTATACTCGACCCCACAAAGGACTTCTCCACTTGACGACAGGGTGGTGTAAGTAGTTTATGACGGTGTCTAGTTAAAAGATCATGTGATAATATCTCTGATATGATTTATTTCTACCTCTGCCAAGTTTCTGCAATGTGTTAAGTATAGTAGTATTATTCAGAAAATTCAGGAGGTTCGTCTCAAATACGGAGGTTCTAAAAAGAGCAGAGTACAACCGAAAGCTGTTGATGGCGACCCTCGTGCAGAGAAAGGTAGCGTTTTTCGGGCATCTGCAAACAGGATCCCATTACGAATTTCCTAGTTTGATCCTGGAGGGCAAGGTTCCCGGAAAAGAGCACCCGGAAAACAGAGGAGAAAGTGGATGGATAACATAAGGGAGTGGACCAGGCATAGTTACTCTGAATTGAAGAAGATAGCACAGGAGAGAAAAGTTTTTCACATACTGACCTCCGAACTTCAAATTGAAGATGGCACATGAGGATGATGATTCAGAAAATAGGGTGTCTCCACTTCCGCGGGCACTTCCATCATCATCATCAGCAAAACATCAATGGTACACTACTGAGCGCAGGTCTCCTCTCAGAGAAGGGTTAGAGGCCATAGTCCACCACGCTGGCCCAATCTGAATTGACAGACTTCACGCACCTTCGAGAACATTGTAGAGAACTGTCAGGTGTGCAGGTTTCCTCACGATGTTTTCCTTCACCGTTGACGCATGTGGTATTTAATTGCATAAACGCACATAATAGGGTATTTGACTATATTAAAAATATCGTTTCATTTGGTGTCATCCTAAAAGATTATTATCAAAAAACATTATTCCATACGACAAAACTAAAAAATAAAGTTTTATTTAATTAGAAAACATTAAATAAAATTGTTATAATTCCGGCCATGGTCACGTGATCGAAAACATTCCGTGATCTCGAATGACGTCACAGTCCACACCACCTATGGGATGTGGAATTGTCATTTCTGTATTGTTTCAGCGGCAATTTATTTTTTTGAATTTATTTCTCGCTTTTTATGAAAAATACTGAAAATTATGCCGAAATATACGTTTTGTTAGCTTCAGCATAGCATTATTAACAATTTAAGATGATTTTCTAAAAGTAGTCAAAAACCCTATTCTGAAAAGACCGGGATCGAACCCCCAAATAGAAGACCACAGTCCTAACCACTAGGCTATCACCGCCTAGACTTTAGAAGATTGACTCTTCTGCCTAAGGACCGAAAAGAGAGAGGCAAACGGAACCCTCCTGTCCTATCCGTTCGTATTATTTTTTTATTTTTATTTATTTATTAGGCAAACCAAACAGATTACAATTATTACTAATACCTAAATTCTTAATTTATAACATTTCGATCTTTCTATAACCCTATAGGACTGCACAGCATGAACAAGGTCTCTTACGTAAGAAGAACAAACGACAACGCCACCCATTTACTTATTAACTTACAAATATTATTACAAAATAATGAAAATCTGGGATTAAAAATATCTAAGTCTAATTTGGCATTTTCATTAGAGAAGATAATATGAGAAAGTTAATCTCTTTGTACGTCTTTCTTATGAGTTGATTTAGATCATCATAAATAGATATCGCCTATCGCTTATGAATTAAGTGTCATATAAACAAAACGGTTTATCAATCGATCAATATAAAGCGGCACTCGAATTAATCTCGTATAAAGCTAACGTCGCCTCAGTGTTAACTGTTGACAATGGCTCAAGGATATTGTTAGTAACAACTGATAAGTCCTCGACTATGGGGGAATAGTTTGTGGAAGTCATAAGTGTAGTTGATCCGATTATCTCTGGAGGAGGTATCACTGGTGCCGATAATAAGCAGTGGGAATATAATGAAGATGATGGTTACTGATTTGGTTTGATATTAATTTTAAAAGGGATGGTAAAATTGGCACACGAATATTTCATATCTGATCTGAGTCAAAGGGCAGGTCAGAAACTCTCAAAACATAAAAACTTGAAAATCGGCTTTTTATTAACGTTAGGTACTTAAGTTTCATTGATTTAACCGTATATAATAACAAGTGTAAATTAAAAATTTTATTTTTAAATGCAAGCTTTTAGTAGCTACATCATTAGACTCTGGATATCATCTAGGATCAGAGTACTTGTTATGACGAATCAAACGAGCCCAAACTTGATGGGGTTACGTCGTTTTTTACAGAGTTCCGATAGTCATCTTCCGTCTCCATCATCAGATCGGCTCCATGTGACAATAATATTGCATTGTCATCCGATTTACACATAAATGCAAAATTTCAGCTCGATCAGAAACCGGGAAGTGGGTCTAATTCATCTTGCAAGATTTGACCGAAACAAACAAACTGGTCAAGCTAAATAATTAATATGTATTAGTTAGTAGTAAATAATAAGTATTAGTTTTAATTAAATAGAATAAAGTCTCTTATAAAATGACATCTGAAGTAATTGTTGAGTAACCATTAGCAAGGAGATACTGCTAATTTTGATGTTAGCAAAGCTATTGTAATAAGACTAAGTCCACAAACTAATCCCTGTTGTGGAAAGCAGAATCCCGCTTCAAAGCCTACAAATGAACTAAACACACCTACTTTATTATAATTTGCAAAGTTTTCTAATTGGGCGGGAAAAATGTTCCAATTTCCCAACAAGAATACCCGAGGCTCAGGCTCGGAGTCAGCACCGGATTATCCGCAGAAACTTCTTAATCTTCCCCCAAGTTACAGGACATGATATTTTACTTATGTTCAAATAAGTCGGACTAAATGGAAATGTGCCCGTTGAATTAGAAATAACAAATAAGTTTAAGCTGTTGATGTAAAAACAGCTTTACAATATCTCTTGCTTTAATATTATAAAATGAAGTCGCTATCAGCGTCTGTTTATTTGTGGGCTAAGTTCTTACAAAGTACGTAATATATTTTGATGAGGTTTCCTTATCATATAGAGAATTTCTTCAGGAAGGATTATATCGAAAATAAAACATGTAACTATGATATATGAAGGAAGTAGAAAAGAAAGAAAAAGAAAGAGAAGTAGAAAAAGAAGAGAAGAAATAGATTGGAGACTTATGACACCACATTAATTGGAGCTATCTAAGGATCGCTAGTTATAATTACTATGATAAAGTGATTTCAGTAATCATATTATTATACATGAGTTTTGGCAGTAAAAATTGAAAACTAAGCCTAATTTTGTAACTTTCTACTACCCACGGTATATTTGACAATCTTAAACGCTCCGTGCGTTCCGATCTTTGTTCCGAATTCCGATTGATTGATTGGATTCCCTGTACTGTGTCCAATGATATTATTTTCAATTGGCTGAGTTTGGAGTAGAAATCTTTTAACAAAATTTAACCATACTAAAACTAATAATAGTTTCGTTTTCTTTTTAAAAAATGTATTAAGTAGCTCGATAATTGTACACAACCAATAACATGGATAAAGCGATAATGTGACAGTGCAGATCTTAGGTTTTCACAGTGGATTGCAGAACAGGAGAGGGCTAAAGTGTGTGCGCAAACATAGCTGCACTCGCTATTCCCTCATTCTCATAGTCTGGAGAGAGATCTAGTGTAGGATCGATGGCTTCATCTACGTGCTATCCGAAGCATCACTAACTTCTCACCAGGATGCTACTGACAATTTCGTAATAAAGACTTTAGCTTTGTTTTTATTTTATTCTTCCACGTGCTTAGAGTAGCTAAGGTATTAGAAGATTTATGATTTTGAATGCAGACAAGTTAGTTCTATCTAAATAATAGAATACTATATCACTTACATGGATTAACTACTAACTGTGAACATGTTTATACAAATGAATCTTCAGCGATATTTGTGTGCTATATACCTACTACATAATATAATAGCATACTGTGAACTGCCCTTATAACAGTTGACGAAATACTAAGCTTGTTCTTGCTGGGTCACCAAAAGGAGCGCTCCGAACTAGTACATTCCAAAGGCTGCTAGTTCGGACATCTAGTACTGTTATAGTACAGTAGTTCCGAGCCAAGAAACAGAACCACAGACTCATTAGGTCAACAAGGAACGAGTACTAAATGAACGATGTACTACAATTGTCTATGGTTTCTTGTTTTCGCTCGTTCAGAGCCGAACGAACGAAGTACTAAAAGAACGATCTACTATTAAGCTAGTTCGTTCTCGATCAGTGTCGGGAATTATTCCTAATAGTATACATATAGTCTATGTATGTAATATGTATGCATATTTTGTAGTCTTGTTTTTTTTATTCAATGACAAGCTAGTCCTTGACTGCGACCACACCTGATGGTAAGTGACGAATGAGTCTAAGATGGTAGCGGACTTGGAAGGGGTATAGCAGTGAACATTCAACCCATACCCCTAATCGGTTTCTACATGCCATCGTAGTGCCGGAACGCTAAATCGCTTGGCGGCACGTCTTTGACGGTAGGGTGGTAACTAGCCACGGCCAAAGCCTCCCACCAGACCAGACCAGAGACAATTCAGAAATTATAAATTCCTAAATCGACTCCGCCGGGAATCGAACCCGAGACCTCCCAGGTATAAGACAACAGCGCTCACCATTGAGCCAGGGAGGTCATCAAATGGAGGTCTCTTGTATAGTACATGTTACTACACAAGAGACCTCCATTAAATACCTATTACAATAGCTTCTAAGAGTCTCCAGACTGCCATAATGCACTAATCATAGAGCGTGTAATATCAAAAGAGCACTCGTACAAACAACCCGCAACATTGTAGAACCAACTCTTGTGTTCGTATAATAGCTGCAACGTAGAAAATGATAACGTACTACGCTTCAGCAAACCGTCGAGTATTTCATACCGAAAAACTTGCACGTGTTCAACATTTCTTTGAGATTAATGGCTTGCGTCATCCGATTCTGTTCACGTAGCCGGCCGCTACTGATAATAAACTTGTAATTATGCATGTTTATTGCATACTAGCACTTGGCAATAGCTTCTTCGCCTTCGCAAATCTATGTGCATCTATTTTATTTCCTTTATTACTAGCTGATACTAGCAGTGATACCCTAGTGGTTAGGACTGCGGTCTCATGTTCGGGGGGGTCTCTGGTTGGATCCCGGGCACGCCCTTCTGACGTTTCGGAGTTATATGCGACAAAGCAGTTAAATATCACATGCTTCAACGGTGAAGGAAAACATCGTGAGGAAACCTGCACACCTGAGAGTTCTTCATAATGTTCTTGAAGGTGTGTGAAGTCCGCCAATTCGCATTGGGCCAGCGTGGTGGACTATGGACTAGGTGCGTACCCGGGATCGAACCTGCGACCATCCGAATAGGAGACCACAGTCCTAACCACTGGGCTATCACTGCTGCATGCATTCAATATTAAATTGTTAAAAAGTTGAACAAAATCCTAAGCCTGTACGCGGATGAAGTTGCGTGTCAAATCCCGTTTATAGCACAATATTTATTTTGAGCTTAAAAAAACTCCAACGTTGGGGAATTCGTTCCGATATTTAACTTTCAAGTTAGATTTGACATGGTTAAATTATAATCGGTGTGGATACCACTTTAACTGCACCAGAAGTAGTCTTTTGGCCTTGAAACGACAACAGAAAGGAAGCCTGATCATACAATTATTATTCGACTGATCTATAGATTATTAGTCGACCTGATCTTAAGATTATTAGTCGACTATGGTAATCAATAAGTATTATGATGTTCGTAGTTTTAGGAAACTGACATATAATATTAATATCATTCAATTTTTTTTTCATGCAGGTTCTCTCTGTCTTGCCTAAGAAAGTATTTTCAGAAATTCTTCTTGAGCAAAGCCGAGGTGGGCTAGTTTTTGCTAGTTTTTTTTTATATTATTTTAGATTTCTGTTCAAGAAATTACTGTCTGTTTTCCCTCTACACTTTACTTTCCTTTCGTGCTTAATTTCAATGTATCTGGCATCTTTTTCAATTTTTTTATTCTTTTAAACCCCTAAACTTCACGAGAGTATGAGTAGGTACTAAGAATTGAAAAGTATAGCAATTCTGTGTCAGAGACGTCATAAAAAACACTACATTGTTTAGTACTTAGAAACTAAGAGCACTAGAGAATTAGTAGCCATTAGTAGCTTTATAGTTCCTGTTGTGTAAATTAATTGTCCCCTTATAGAGCTTGAAGCGATTTTATCAGCTGACAAGGAGACGGGAGTAATGACATTTCCAATAAAATTTATCGCTCAATGCAATATAACATCAACTGACAGGCCTTTGCTCTCCTGTAGGACAGTAAAAGGCTATTACTGGAAAGATAAAACAACAACGTACTGACGAAGATAAGCTAACTATAGAGACGACGACCACACAGAAATTTGCTAGTGTGATCACCTTTACATACGATACCCATATCAGTATGTGTACGCATGTTTGTCTTTAACCATTATTATCTAACAATAAATCATTTTATCTGTAGTAAAACGTAAAATATATGAACAAAAACGTGTTAGATATCTGTGACAAGTTAGTAAACAATGTATAACGCTGCACCGCGAGACCAGTTTGCTGTAGACTTGCAGAGCGTGCTCTCTAGTGAAGCTAAGAAGTCTCACCATCAATGAAGGTAAATATAGCTAAAAAAACAGAAAGCCTTAAAATATAAGCAAAAATAATTTGAAAAACCTCTAGCATTGATGTATTAGTTTTATGCCATATTCTTTTTCTTTGACTTTGACTTTAAACACCGTGAAAATTAATTATGTAGAGGGTACAACTTAAACAGCAAGTCATGAGGAATAAAAGACCTATTTAAAACATACGTTGCAAAAATAGGAAGATAATGACCAAAACCACAATGTACATAACTATTTAAGTCAAGTACATAAGTAAAGAATAATGTAAACTATAGTCCAGATTTCCTTACTTGAGTATTCGAGTAAACAAACACCTCTTGACATGAATATCACTTATTTACACACAAATCACACATTTTTAACTATGTATAACTGTCTAGATCTATTCATCAAACACATTCGTTACGATTTACACCAAAAATTGCTTCGAGTTTACCATTATAAGATATATATTTTCTCAAAAACGAAATAATAGCAGAACTCATTTGCACAGATTAGGAGAAAGTGACATTTCGTAACCCTAGATTGTCTATGAATCGTTGAGGTGGGGACAGGCGAATGAGTGACCTTATGAATGGATTGAATCCATGGAACTAGGAATTACGACTAGTCTTCCTACTTCAATGATTGAATCATCATTACAGTAGAGGTGAGTAACTTTAGAACATAAAATATAATGGATATTGATAAAAAATAAATCACTAGCAGAAAATGATTGTAATGGTTAAATTAAATAAAATTAGATATTATTATAAAACAAAATATAGATAATCTTAATCTTTATTATTACCAAACTAAAGAACATTTTACTAAAGAAAACAGGTAAATAAAAATACACTACTGTTTTATTTTTAAGAAAATTGTTTGTATCACAATGTTACCCACAAATATACCCCATACTTTAGAATAGAACAAAAATCTGATCTAATTTTTTCTTGTAAATTCCTCTTTTTAATATAATTATGAAAAAGATATTGTTTAGTTACTTTTTACGTCAAATTTGTAGTAATGGTACACGTCTGGTCATTATGACGTCATGTATAATGACCATCGCAGTTGGGATGAAAATCATTCAGTTGTATAATGCTTTCACATTCGTTCAATCGCTCATGCGATAACTTCCCAACCCTATAAATTGTCCTTGGTTAACATTCGGCCATTATTGTTTACTCGAGTACTCAAGTAAGGAAATCTGGACTATACTATACATAGTCTTAAGAAGGTAAAGAATGCAAACTAATTCTAGATCACAACAAACACTATCATGAATGAAATGTTAGAACGGTTTGTGACAAAAATATTAAACTAAACAGTAAAGTTGAACCAGACTCATGAAGTCAAAAGAGCGTATCGACTGATTGTCATTGAGTAACTTTCGATATCTGTATAATGCCATCTCTCACATACAGATGTCAGGCCCGGACTTTTCGCAATCTTCACGAAATTAGGACCTGTCAAAGAAGAATGGACAGCCGACAGAATTTACACTAGCGGCACGCTATGATGGCCGGTTTGACGTTTGTCCGCTCATGAAGTTCCGTATTAATTGATAACGACTTTGAAGGAAATAATTGTATTACTTTATTGACGATAGTGATGTGCAGAGATTCATAAATTTTATCGAATGTAGTTTTAGGTTTAGGACTCAAAATTTATTTATTAAATTGATTTCTAAAATGTATACAAGTGTAGAAAAATCAGTTTGCACCATTTAAGGGGTGAATGTACTTGTGAATATGAACAATTTTCACTATGTGGACAAACCTCTGAAATCGCAAAAAAATATCAGCTGTTTCATACAAAAGGTAAAATTTTTATTTTTATATGATATATACCACAACTCGGCATTTGGTTTTCTAAATTGAAAATTTTTAAAAATGGAATCTAATACGATCGTCACATAGGATCGCTGGCTAGCACAACTACTACCTCCGGCAAACTCTCGTCAATGCTCAATGCAAAACAAAGCAGTTTCGAATTGACGTTGCTTCGAAAAGTATAAACTGTCAGTGCAATGCGATTGTGATATAGTTTTGACCTGGCTTTGGATTTCAAATATTGATACTGCATTACTGTTGACCCTTGCTCGTTAATTTGGACTCTGTTCAAGCCCTTTGTTGTGGATTTCGTCGATATGACCGAACGTACGCAGAGAACTGTTCTAAATAGTCAGACACGTGAGTTCGTAATACGCCTTCGTAACTATTTCGATCGTGAAGCTCAAAATGGAGGGCCAATTTTACCTATAACGTCAGTGGTTGAACGCGTAGCTGATGCGCTTAATATTGGACAACGAACTGTTAGACGGATAACTAAAAAAAAATATGGCGAGACTGGCACAGAAGAAAATAAACTTCACACACCAAAAAAGAGAAAACGAGCAAAACCAGTCGTAGGCATCGATAGCTTTGATGCCGATGCTATCCGAAGACATGTTTACGGCTACTATTTACAGAAGGAGTATCCAACAAGAAAAAAGTTGGTGCATTCACTGAAGGAAGCTGGATTATTCTTCGGTGGGGAAAGTTCTTTAACGAAGATTTTGAAGACCATTGGATTTCGATACAAAAAATGTAACAAACGCAAAATATTGATGGAAAGATTTGATATAGCGATGGCAAGGTATACTTTTTTACGGCAAGTGAAAGAAATCAAAAATTGGCAAAATGTTGTGTTCTTGGATGAAACATGGCTTAATGCTAACCATACTGTAGGCCGTTCTTGGAACGATGACACAGCAGCATCTACTTCCAAAGTTCCTGTAGGAAAAGGATCGAGACTTATAATTTGTCACGCCGGAACCATCAACGGGTTTGTCGAAGGTTCTCTCATGGCTTTTGCGTCAAAAACCACTGGAGACTATCATGAAGACATGAATGGAGAAAAGTTTACTGAATGGTTTACCTCAATGTTGTGTAGCCTCCCTGAACCATCTATTATAATTATGGACAACGCCCCATACCACTCGATGCAAATTGACAAGCCACCTGCCCAATCCCAAAAGAAAGCTGATATCGTCGCATGGCTTCGTAAAAATGGCGTAGATGCAAACATGAATATGTTAAAAGCGGAATTAGTACGTCTTTTAAAAGAAAACAAACCAACCAAGATCCGATACGTCATTGACGAAATAGCATTAGAACATGGGCACAGAGTTATACGGTTACCGCCTTACCATTGTGAGTATAATGCGATTGAGTTGGTGTGGGCTCAAATTAAGGGATATGCTGCAAGACACAATACAGAACCCCCATTTACCACAAAAAAATGCTAAAATTATTAGAAGAAGCTTGTGAACATGTGACTAAAGGAGACTGGGAAAAGGTTGTGAATAGAACTGTTAAATTAATAAGGGAAGATTATGAAAGAGATGTGAAAATAGATAATATTATAGAAAACGAACATATAATTATTAATGTAGGTGATGATAGCAGTGACGACAGTGAAAATAGTAGTATGGACGAATCTGATTAATAATGGCCTTTTGTGGCACCTTTTTTGGTATCTTTTGTATTCATATGTTTCTTGTGTGCATATAAAGTATGTATATTCATTTTCATTCAAATATTCAGTTCGTTCAAATAAATTAAATAAACATATACATTTTTGTTTTATTAAACCTATTTAATCAGGTACAAAAACAAAACTTAATTGTTTTTTGTTCGAGAATAAATTGACATTCCACATCACTATTGTAATGTGTCAAACCGGCCATCATAGCGTGCCGCTAGTTTAGTGAGAAGTCACAAAACTAGAAGAGAGCGACAGATATAAAAAACACAACTTTAGAAGACATACGTTAGATTAAAAAGTTAATGGCGATGGACAGGGCAAATTACTAGGGAAAGTAATGAAAATGAACACAGAAACTTATAATCGAATGGCTACCTCGAGATAGATAAAAGGAAAGAGGAAGACAATTTGGGATACGAGACAATGACATAATTGAAAAGCAGGAGGAACAACGTGGAAAAGAGGCCTATGTTCCATGAGACTCTGACATCTAAACGAATTAATTTAGCGATTCATAGATAAGACAATATTGTAAATGTCAACAATAAAGACTTATTATAACTTCGTAATCTGTTACACTAGCGGCACGCTATGATGGCCGGTTTGACGTTTGTCCGCTCATGAAGTTCCGTATTAATTGATAACGACTTTGAAGGAAATAATTGTATTACTTTATTGACGATAGTGATGTGCAGAGATTCATAAATTTTATCGAATGTAGTTTTAGGTTTAGGACTCAAAATTTATTTATTAAATTGATTTCTAAAATGTATACAAGTGTAGAAAAATCAGTTTGCACCATTTAAGGGGTGAATGTACTTGTGAATATGAACAATTTTCACTATGTGGACAAACCTCTGAAATCGCAAAAAAATATCAGCTGTTTCATACAAAAGGTAAAATTTTTATTTTTATATGATATATACCACAACTCGGCATTTGGTTTTCTAAATTGAAAATTTTTAAAAATGGAATCTAATACGATCGTCACATAGGATCGCTGGCTAGCACAACTACTACCTCCGGCAAACTCGCGTCAATGCTCAATGCAAAACAAAGCAGTTTCGAATTGACGTTGCTTCGAAAAGTATAAACTGTCAGTGCAATGCGATTGTGATATAGTTTTGACCTGGCTTTGGATTTCAAATATTGATACTGCATTACTGTTGACCCTTGCTCGTTAATTTGGACTCTGTTCAAGCCCTTTGTTGTGGATTTCGTCGATATGACCGAACGTACGCAGAGAACTGTTCTAAATAGTCAGACACGTGAGTTCGTAATACGCCTTCGTAACTATTTCGATCGTGAAGCTCAAAATCGAGGGCCAATTTTACCTATAACGTCAGTGGTTGAACGCGTAGCTGATGCGCTTAATATTGGACAACGAACTGTTAGACGGATAACTAAAAAAAAATATGGCGAGACTGGCACAGAAGAAAATAAACTTCACACACCAAAAAAGAGAAAACGAGCAAAACCAGTCGTAGGCATCGATAGCTTTGATGCCGATGCTATCCGAAGACATGTTTACGGCTACTATTTACAGAAGGAGTATCCAACAAGAAAAAAGTTGGTGCATTCACTGAAGGAAGCTGGATTATTCTTCGGTGGGGAAAGTTCTTTAACGAAGATTTTGAAGACCATTGGATTTCGATACAAAAAATGTAACAAACGCAAAATATTGATGGAAAGATTTGATATAGCGATGGCAAGGTATACTTTTTTACGGCAAGTGAAAGAAATCAAAAATTGGCAAAATGTTGTGTTCTTGGATGAAACATGGCTTAATGCTAACCATACTGTAGGCCGTTCTTGGAACGATGACACAGCAGCATCTACTTCCAAAGTTCCTGTAGGAAAAGGATCGCGACTTATAATTTGTCACGCCGGAACCATCAACGGGTTTGTCGAAGGTTCTCTCATGGCTTTTGCGTCAAAAACCACTGGAGACTATCATGAAGACATGAATGGAGAAAAGTTTACTGAATGGTTTACCTCAATGTTGTGTAGCCTCCCTGAACCATCTATTATAATTATGGACAACGCCCCATACCACTCGATGCAAATTGACAAGCCACCTGCCCAATCCCAAAAGAAAGCTGATATCGTCGCATGGCTTCGTAAAAATGGCGTAGATGCAAACATGAATATGTTAAAAGCGGAATTAGTACGTCTTTTAAAAGAAAACAAACCAACCAAGATCCGATACGTCATTGACGAAATAGCATTAGAACATGGGCACAGAGTTATACGGTTACCGCCTTACCATTGTGAGTATAATGCGATTGAGTTGGTGTGGGCTCAAATTAAGGGATATGCTGCAAGACACAATACAGAACCCCCATTTACCACAAAAAAAATGCTAAAATTATTAGAAGAAGCTTGTGAACATGTGACTAAAGGAGACTGGGAAAAGGTTGTGAATAGAACTGTTAAATTAATAAGGGAAGATTATGAAAGAGATGTGAAAATAGATAATATTATAGAAAACGAACATATAATTATTAATGTAGGTGATGATAGCAGTGACGACAGTGAAAATAGTAGTATGGACGAATCTGATTAATTATGGCCTTTTGTGGCACCTTTTTTGGTATCTTTTGTATTCATATGTTTCTTGTGTGCATATAAAGTATGTATATTCATTTTCATTCAAATATTCAGTTCGTTCAAATAAATTAAATAAACATATACATTTTTGTTTTATTAAACCTATTTAATCAGGTACAAAAACAAAACTTAATTGTTTTTTGTTCGAGAATAAATTGACATTCCACATCACTATTGTAATGTGTCAAACCGGCCATCATAGCGTGCCGCTAGTGTAAACGCTAAATAGCGCTGATCGCGTTACAGTAGGTAAGTATATAATATCTGACATGCGCGCGCGAGATAAACGGGCTGGTTCAAGTTGGACGTCAATTAGCGGGTTCAATTTGCATGAATAATTAAATTCATTAACAATGTTGTTTAGTAATAGTTACGGCCTGCAATCAACGGTGTTTATAGTTTATACTGCTTTGGAAAATATATATGAAATCTAAAACTAAGCCAATTAATTTATGCTTAATTAATGCAATCAAATGCATACCATTTTATGTATTTTTTGTTTTTATATTATAATTAGTTTCTACTGTATGCATCTGTAAGATAAGATGCGTTTGTTTGTGTATTTAGGTTACAGACCTACCAAAAATTTAAACTATAATAGAATTTTATCGACCGTTCAGTTTGCAAGGCTATTTAGTGGCTTTATAATGCTCTTGTTGAGTCTGATTTATTAATTAAGTACTAGTATTAATACAGGAAGCAGTGATAGCCTAGTGAGGAAGCAGTGATAGCCTAGTGGTAAGGAGTGTGGTCTCCTATTCGGGGGTCACAGGTACGATCCCGGGTACGCACCTCTGACTTTTCAGAGTCAAGTGCGTTTAAGCAATTTAATATCACTTGCTTCAACGGTGGAGGAAAACATCGTGAGGAAACCTACACACCTGAGAGTTCTTCATAATGTTCTCGAAGGTGTGTGAAGTCCGCCAATTCGCATTGGGCCAGCGTGGTGGACTATGGTCTATAACCCTTCTCTGAAAGGAGACCTGCGCTCAGTAGAGAGCCGTTGATGGGTTGCTAATGATGATAATGATGACTAGTAATATTAAAAGTTAGTGGTAATTGTCTAGTAGTTAAAATGTCTGCCTTCTTTTCAGGGGATCCGGGGTTCCAGTCTCCGACATGCACCTTCAACTGTTCAGATTTATGCGCGCTTTTGTAATTAAACACCACTTGCGTTAACGGTGAAGGCAAACATCCTGAGGAAACCTAGATATGCCTGAGACTTCTCCATAACGTTCTCAAAGGTGTGTTAAGTCTACCCATCCACACTTGAACAGTGTGGTGGACTATGGCCTACACAATTTCATTTTGACCCCAGAAGTGATTCACAAGATTGGGTCAAACGATGGACTGGGAATATTAAAACTATCACGCGTGCTTGCTTTGGTTCACGTTATTCAATCGTTTCAATCAGTCATTACACCAACTAGCTAAAACCCATTTTAGGTTGTAACTTGTAGCCTCATTGATCGTCCATTTTTGCGAAAATGAAACGTCTTAATTCGCCCTAAGGGCGATTATAGACGGTTAATTTTTCGAGCTTTTTGCTTTCATTTTCCAGGCTACATTGTTCAGTCATCGAATATGAACCGTCTAAATTCGCCCTTAGGGCAAAGGGCCACTGTGCATTTTCACAAAAAATGTTCGCAACAATGAACAATGCACCGTCTAAATTGGGCTTAAGACATCACAAAATCTAGGGGTACTTCTGGGTGGTCTCAGTTCTCCAATCTTTAATAGGTACTCGTACAATTTTATGTCTCTAGATAAAAGTTAACAATTGCTCAGTTAATCCGCCAACCGTTATGTGTATACCCGTGGCCCTGCGAGCGCAAGCGCACGTACATATCGCACACGTGGTTTGTTTATTAATAAACCGGCGCAGGAGAGCGCGTGTAATGATGTAACGTGGCGATATGATTGTTATGATGGATTTTGTACTGCAGTTTATACAGTTGTGGTATGCCGCACATTGCACTTGTTCTCATAGAAAAAACAATACTTTTTTTACGGCTAATTTATGTGTCATCGTTTGTTTACAAAACAAAGCAATGTATTTTACAGCTAATGCATAAACTATGAGATTTATTCAAACCTAAGGCGTTGTCTCAAATGTTTTAGCGCTACACATAGACGTAGAGGCTACAAGCAGAATTTTTCGTGACTATTGTGTCTGACAGACGATATGCAAGGCGACTTTTAGTCGAAGTTGAAGTTTCGATGCAGATCTATCGTAGAACGACAAACACTGACCAACTGCGTAGTCCACGTGCAGTTGGAATACAATTCTTTTACAACTGCATAGATGCAGTTGGTCGCCAGGGTATTGCAATAGAACTATATTCCAATTGCAAGTAAAATAAATGTATTTACCTCTACTTGAGCATTTTTAAAAACCCACATAAACTTTAAACTTCACGGCTCACGCTGTTGTAACGTTCAAAAAACCGAGCTTCGTAAGATTAACTTTTGATTTCCGAACTGAACATAATAAATTCAAGTTTTGGCACGCTCCACCAAGTCTTATCGACGAATGTTACTATTCTTCTCTAACGTATCGTCGAATTCGTAACACCTTTACAGACATCCCAAGTCCCAACTTCTTACTCCTACATAGGTTAAGTAGAAGCTGACTTTGTCTTAAAAGTTAATTGGATAGTGATGAAAATTCTATCTCAGTATTATCAAGCTATTGCATAGCTTTTATGGCGGGCTTTGAATTAGGACAAACAGTTTGAGCGCGGCGACCGAATCAAGAAATTCCGTAACGACAACGAACGAAAAACCCTAACGCCGTCGTTCAGTAATCGTTCAAGATTTTAGAGGTTCACATTGAGCTCTGTTTGGCGCAGTGGGCGAGCGGCCGCTTTCTTTAGATGTCGCAGGTTCGAATCTCACTCGCGAAGTAGTTACAGTGCGCTTTTCTTGTTTGTTTGTTTTGAATTATTTTTTTGCATAATTTTTATTATGCAAAAAAAATATTACTATAATTGCATAAGTTGATAAAAAATGCTATGCAATAGCTTTACTGCGGCAGCCCCCGAGTACCACTTATTTAGTCGCGATATAATCCGCATTGTTTAGGGTTTAATAATCTCTTGGGAATTTCATATTTCCAGAATAAAAGTATTTCGGTATAAAAGTATATCGGTTATTACATAGTATAGTATCCAGGATGATACGTGAAATAGTAACCCAGATACAAATTCACAATTTTATTATTAGATTTTAAGTATTTAACATAGATTATATTGACTTTCTTTAGTTCACGTGAAAAATTTATTGCTTCACTTTACTTTGGTACTAACTACTTTTCACTATAAACGAACCCAAAATGCAATCCATTATAATTAGTAATACCTACTAAAATATTCACTAAGACCGTACCAAACTTTTTTTTTTTAAATCTTATTTATTTCAAGGAGCTTTTATAGGTGGCCTACATGTCAGTCCCATCGGTACACACAAATTACATAAAAAATCATTCATTGATTCAATTATAATTAAATCTAAAACTAAAACTATATCAATTTGAGAGAATCACTAACAAAGTAAGTATACTTTAATAAAGTTATATCTTGTGCATTGGGTAACATACAGTCAAAGTAAAGGATAGACACATTCTCACATTCGTCAAAGAAATGTGGATTCACTATGTTGGAACTCCTTGAGGCATGTTGGCAAATCTATAGACGGCTTAACGTATCGTCCAATTCTTTACGAAGATACCAAGAATACCGGGGTGGCTAGACGGAGGATTTTAGAAGGCCATTTTAAGGTTCCGCGACTCTGACTGCTGTTTAATGAGGCAAAAGTAACGGTAATCGGTGATTTCTGAACCGTAGCATTTTTGTGTGAGATCAGAATAGGGGTCATAACAAAAGACGATGTGGTGAACGTGAACGTTCTAACATTTATCCCAGTCACTGATATTATACTAGCAGTTAAGATAACATATTATGATAGAGGAATTTTATTGGATGTCTTTTCACTGATGAGAAGCGTTAATCACTTAGGTACTGCAGGATTGTCTTAATGCTAACAGTGTGACGATAGCAATCACATTATTGCTGCAATAAGAACCTCATGAATTTATTTTTTATTTTTTATCAAAGTGTTAACTTACACTTAAAGAAATATCAGAATTTTATAAACACACATCAAAAATTCCGAGGCCAGCGGGATTCGAACCCTCTTGGGAATACCTCTTGAGAATCGCGCCCGAGTGTGTTAGCTTTACACCATAGCCGCGGTTGAACTACGCGCCAGCATCGAAATTAGTGATAAGTTTCCACTTTTTTCAGTTTAAGCAACTGTTAGCGACATCTAGTAGCAACACGTTACAGTTGTTGATCTACTTTTTCCACAGACCCTATGGGGTCTCAACGTAGCTCTTTAGAAACTAGAGATGCCACATTGCACATTTATTCTGATATTTCCTTAAGTGTAGGTTAACACTTTAATAAAAATGAAAAATAGATATATATCACTAATTTCGATGCTGGAGCGTAGTTCGACCGCGGCTATGGTGTAAAGCTAACACACTCGGGCGCGATTCCCAAGAGATGTGGGTTCGAATCCCGCTGGCCTCGGAATTTTTGATGTTTGTTTATAAATTTATTCTGTCATGAATTTAGTCAATCGCGACAAAGAAGACTGTAGCTAGTTGAAGTCCACTGCCCGGCATGCTTTGCCTGATCATGTACGTTAGATTTTTGAGTTTATTGGGTCTAGTATTTGCGCTTACGATTCTAGACAAGCTGTATTGGACAACTGCGAGCTTCAGCTCCAGGGACAGCGATGTTAAGACATCTTAAAACTAATCTACTCGTAAAAAACACCACATTCATCAAATTTATTCCGCAGTCGATCCAAAACCAGATTTAAAGGAAGCACTTTCAAATCCCTACGACTTGTTCGACCTCGTAAAAGATGAATGTATTTTATTCTAAAATTGGGTTATTTATTGTTTTTAAAGACCAGTAGTAGACATAGATTCAAATTGCCTTTCAATATGAAACTGAAAAAAATGTTATGAATTTTAGTTGATTTTTTGCTCACCGATTTAGAATATTTCCGGAAGACTGAAAAATTATGCGTCAAACTAGACGGCGCTAGGTTCGTATTGTGGTGGACTATAGCCCCATAGACCTAACTGCGCTAAGTAGTGAGCCGTTTATGGGTTGCTGATGATGATAATGGTTTAAGTCAACACGTCAATGAAACAATAAATAGGTGTTATGTTAATATTTTTCGATTGATAAATAATTTCCGACGCAGTGACCTACTGGCACAAATACCTGGGGACCGTATTTTTCATAAATTAGCATTGAATGACCTGAAAGAACACATAGTTAGGGATAATAATTCCAGAACGCGTTAGCACATGACTCACACTATTTTTGTTATTATCGACATTCCGATTTTGAATACTAATTATTATTACAACAGTACTGTACCTCGGAGGGCAACTACCTATACTTACTTTGCTACTAATAGGTGGCTACTAGAAAGAAAAGAGTCACTACCCGCAGCAATCATGAACATGACGCAGAGATTTTTTTTTCCTCTGCGATAATCTGCAATCAGTGGCAACTTTTAGCAGATGTGTTCCTTGATGTTTCACATGTTGAGTGTGTCCTCCAGTGAGAACATCTACTCTTTGCCGTTCTGATGTCAGAATATGTTTTTCCTTTTGAGTCTATTTTTATAGCCTCTGGCTAGCATAAGAGCAAAGCTCATTAGGGTGGTTATCCCTTTGTATTTCTAAGCAATGAAGCAATGTGCCATGGTTTGTAACTAACAATGAAATTCACGATCAATTAAAAATGAAAACTGTTACAACAAGAAATTAACAGTATGACCCAGACGCAGAGAGAATGAGACGGATCCATGGAAAATATGGATAACATGCAATTCAACTTTAGAATACTCTTTTCTTTCCCTAACCTTATCGTTTTTGTTTGGGATCAACTCTCCTAAACCTTTTACTTCGCTGGCTCGATAATCCAAAGACAACTTTGCCTCCGGTACTAGATTCTGCCACTAATGGCTCCTGTGGCACTTCATGCCAATCGGGTATATTGAGGGCTTACAGGTCTTTGCTCGCTTCGTCCAACCAGCGATACCTCAGTCATCGTTTAACAACCTACCCATTTTGAACAACGATCTATTTCCTATCTCCGATTTAGTCTCTCCAATGATAGAATTGGAAGCATTGGAAAGTACTTAAAGAATCCTTATAAATTATATACCTAAATGCAAGTGTGTTTATTTATCCGTTAGTTTGTCTTTCAATCACTCTAGAGAAGAACAGCAACGGATCGAAATTTTTTGCATGGGTATGGTTGAGTATTTATTTACTCGGAGAGTGACATCTTCCTTTTATTCAGGGAAAAAGAGGGTTCCCACGCGATGTTAAGGTGGAAGACACAGTTCTGCCCGTGAAATTCAAATTTAATTTGGTTTTTCGCAATTTGTAAACGACAAATACGACAAAGTAGGCTTATGGCATTCTTATTGCAACGATGGCAGTATCATCTTCACAGGTTTATATAAAAATCTTTACTTGAAAGTGTCCAGTTTAAGAAATTAATCAAAATATCGACTAATTTGTGAGTAACTCACGTCCAACTCAGTATTTTGATTAATTTCTTAAACTGGTCACTTTCAAGTAAAGTTTTTTATATAAACTTGTGAAGATGATAATTCTACTGGCGCAATTAGAATGCCACTAGCCTAGTTTGTCGTATTAGTTTACAAATTGCGAAAAACCAAATTAAATTTGAATTTCGCGGGCAGACTCGTATAATCATCCTTAAAGACTTAAGTCTACGCGGATGAAGTCGTGGGCCAAAGCTAGTGTGTCCTAAGATTACTCGCATCAGTCATAAGAGACTGACAGTAGAGTCGGGTAAACATCAGGTTGGGCAGTTAGTTCGAGTGAAGACAGACGCTTGACGGATGTGCTTCATGTTGATAATAGTGCAGATATTATCTTAATGTTTGTGTTTACAGCTCAGTTGGCGGCGGATCAGAACCCCGCCGGGACAGACGGACAGACGCCAACACATCTGTCGACCGCCGTCGGTTGCAGCCAAATTCGTCAAGTAGTTTTTGCGTGTGAGAATAACAAACATACATACATTCAAACTTTTGCCTTTATAATATTAGTGTGATAAATTCAAATTCAAAATTATTTATTTCACGTAGGCCAACCTGTGGCTCTTATATGATGATTCTATCATCATGATTCTACCACCGGTTCGGAAATCGGATTCTGCTGAGAAGAGCCGGCAAGAAACTCAGCAGTTGCTCTTTTCAAAATAATCATTTTACAATTTCACATAGAGGCGTAGTGAAATCGAAAGAATTTAGCGCTCGCTTTGCTCACGAAAATATCGGTTTTAATTTGCTTTTGCAGTTGTCAAGTATGAACTACATAGAGGCACAGTGCAACCGAAATAATTTCGCGCTCGCTTGAGCGAGCTACAAAGAAGCGTAGTGCAATAGAAAATTTTCGAGCTCGCTTCACTCGCGAAAATGTATTTTCTTAATAAGTATTGTACAGCTATACAGCTATTACATTGTAATAAGTTTTTTTTAATATTTTGTGGGCAGGCGGATGCCATGCCGATTTAACCCATGCAACTTTGTTAGAAGAGAATAGAATATAATATTTCCACAATGAGGTGAAGTTCCAAAAAAAGCGTTTATTCAGAAGTATTACGCGCAGTTTGATCTCGGAATCTCCACGCACAATCAGAAGTATCCTTTAGAGTTTAGAAAGTTCTCAAAGCAACAGAAATAGATTGTTAGTTTCCGACACGTGTAGGTACGCGGTGTTTCTCTGCGCGCCACTTATTACGCACTTCGGTTTTGCGTCGCGCGTCGGTCAAATAGCAACGTTTGATAATTCGTAATTCGTATCTCTGGTGACGGACTTACAGCAAACCGATCGTTGGGTATAACATCATTGGAATTCGCAACTGGTCAATGTTTCCCAAATGTTAGGCCCTAACCCCTGCCGTGGAATTGTCGAAAAATGATTGCGTCAGTCAGTGTAACGAATGCAAACACCTATGATTGGCTGAATTTATTGCGAGTTTCCGATACGTGTAGGTACGCGGTGTTTTCTTGGAACGCTACTTATAATAGTGTTATGTCATTGCAACTAGTCAATGTTTCCCAGATGTTTGAGATCCTCTCGACACCACTGCTATTATTTGCATTTACCTAAATGATAGCATGTGACGAATTATTTTTCTACTGGGCAATATCATGCAATCAGACCTTTAAGACTTCTGACCATGAGCAGATGAGTTAATTTGATTTTAATTTTTCTCTTTACGACTATTCGCCAGTAGAAAATTACAAAATAATAATAGAAAAAGAATCGCGCCTGAGTATGTTTAAAACTTTGCTAAGTTTACTTAAATTAACTTACGTATTTCCGAGGGCTAGAAGCAAAAGCCATTATTAGTGCTCGGAGACAAGAACATTGAGAAGTTATTACCTGAAACAAAAGTAGAAAGAAAATTGTTATAAAATTCATCATCATCATCATCATTAACAACCCATCAACTGCTCACTACTGAGCGCAGGTCTCCTTTCAGAGAAGGGTTATAGGCCATAGTCCACCACGCTGGCCCAATGCGAATTGAATTGCAATTACAATAATATGTCAAACACATAACTTATAAAATATGTAACCTATATTTCCGCCAAATGTAAAAATAGATAGATGTGCGCGCTATGCAAATTATTTATACTACCGGAAAGCTAAGTGGAAGCTATGACATCCGACGAGTCGCAGGCAGACACTGGGTACAGGTGGCATAAGACCCAGGCATGTAGCAGTCTACATAAAAGACCTACGGCTACCAGTGTATGTCTATTGGTTGAGAAGAGTCAAAATATTGACCACGTAAATTTTAACTCTGTTATCCAGTTCAAAATAATTTTAATGGAAGCCATTATTTTCGTCATTATATCCACAGAATGGCACAACACAGAAATAAATGGCGTACACATGAGGAGACCTATATTCAACGATGGACGAAATAAAAAGGGCTAGCAAAGAAGAAGAAGAAGACCTCTAGGTCAGGTATTCTTGGGGGTTCGCAAACCAAACATTGAGAAGCGTTGACATCCTATCACGTGAATAAAGACACGTTTTCAGTTGGGTACGCATGCCAAACACGCGTAGTAAATAAAACTATTTTAATACTAACTATTACTAGTTGTAGATGTATAGTAACTATTATTACTCTACAGTAAATACCTACAGCTGTTGTGGGTGGTAATCTAATTTAGACTAATGATAAGCTAGCATACTGTACGGAAGTTTTGGCATACCTACTCATTTGAATTTATTTTCCTAGGACACAAGAAATTCCAGAGGTTATAATACCATAACAGATTATCATGTCGTCTACAACGTGACAAAAAAGAAACTAAACTAACAGGTCTCGGTCTAGTGCTATCCCTTTCATATTGGTCACCGCGGAAAAGGATAGCACTAGATGTAGACCTGTCAATTAAGTTTAAAGATTGTGTACCTACACCAGATTTAGTCACAATTTGTACCTTTTTAGGGTTCCGTACCCAAAGGGTACCAACGGGACCCTATTACTAAGCCTACGCTGTCCGTCCGTCTGTCCGTCCGTCCGTCCGTCCGTCCGTCTGTCAGCGGGCTGTATCTCGTAAACCGTAATAGATAGACAGATGAAATTTTCACATAAGTATTATGTATTTCTATTGCCGCTATAACAACAAATAATAAAAATTAAATTAAATTAAAAAAATTAAATTAAAATGGGTAGGTGGGTAGATGGAAATCTTTTAATTTAATTTTTTTTAACGGAACCCTAAAAGAGCGAGGCCCGACTCGCACTTGGCCGATTTTTTATTTTTAAATTAAGCTATGTACAACGAAGTGTATTTCCTTTATTTATTAACCGACTTCAAAAAATACAAAAAGAGGAGGTTCTCAATTCGACGCGTACCAACCTATTTTTTTTTAATTTTTTTTTAGTATAAAGAAATAATGATAGCAAAATTAATGTAATGTTATCCAACAGACCGACCACTCATACACAACATAGACGATTACCCCTTACTCAGAAGCGGCTGGTTACAGCTGATATAATAATTATATAATGACATCATAGATCAACTATAGTCATGTATCTATCATAGATTAAATGAAAATCATAGACGGAAAACCGAGCACCAGCAAGAGCGTAATGGCATTATGCATGCTTACTAAATTAAATATATTAGCCCTCTTTTCATATGTGATGCCTTAGCGCTCGAATACGAGATAAGTGATGATAAGTGAAGATGTGGACTAAGATAGAGTGCTCGGGCCCATAAGATTCCCATTCACTCATTCATTTTGATTTCAAGGTAGCCAAGTTATAGCTAAGCTTAAGCAAATAATAGCCGAAGTAAGACCATATATTTGGAAATTGAATTAGAAATGTTTTTATTCATTTTTTTTTTCTGTGTGCTTAAAAACAGATAACGAGTTTGTTTTACACGACTGCCCAAAAAAGGAGTATAATATTTTCAGGGGCAATTTATGTATGTGAGTTTCTTTATCCCACCATAACTTCTAAATGTCTGAACAGATTTGGATGTATGCAAGAATCCTTACATCATCGCGAATGACACTGGCTATGAATTTTTAGTTTATATTCTATAAAGAAGTCGGGTTTTATTTTTATTCTATTTTGATAATTGTTTCATTTAGTCAAATTGTTCAGTATGGACGTACAAACCGTTGTTGTTTGTCTCTGACGTTCACCACAAATTGACGAGTAAATATGTGTGTAAGTGCTTGAGCGATTTACGTATAAAGTGGCTTCATTTTTAATTTCACATTAATTCAAGCAGCTCTATCTATAATTTCCTGTAGTCTGTGGCTTCTATGAGAAAAAATAATGCACGCCCCGCAAATACAACAGTAATTTTCCGTGTACTGCTCAGTTAATTCCAGACCGACGCACTATATTTGCCCTAACGGGGTTCTGTGTTGCATCTCGGAAGCGCATGGGAACGCGGTAGCGTCGCAGTTTAGCGGGTGTACAGTTGGTTAACGCCTCTGGTCATAACATCCTAACAAATCTGGAACTTCCCCTCATTGTGAAAATATTATATTTTATTCTAACAAAGTTGCATAGGTTAAATCGGCTTGGCATCCAGCTGCCCACAAGATAGTATAAAAAACTTATTACAATGTAATAGCTTCACAATAATATTGTAAAATGATTATTTTGAAAAGAGCAACTGCTGAGTTTCTTGCCGGCTCTTCTCAGCAGAATCCGCTTTCCGAACCGGTGGCAGAGTCATGACTTGTCATAAGAGCCACAGGTTGGCCTACGTGAAATAAATAATTTTGAATTTTGAAATTATAAATGTTAAAAGTGTGTGTTTTATTGGTTTGTCCTTTCAAATTCCTGTTTTGGTTCGACATTATTTGTTTCACGCGTGACATTGGCCACCTACTTTTTATTTCCGAAAAATATGGAAATTTTGACGCATAATATCAGGCATTCTGTATAAACAAAAGTTTGAATTCGAAGTTTTTTCATATTTTTTCATTTTTATTTTAATACCTAGTCAGTTCACGTAGTTGTCATTTCAATGTTATTGTGTTGTTGACATTTTTGTTTCTTCAGAAACAAAAATGTCAACAACACAATACATATTTATTATTAATATGAGAATATTAATAGAATTCTTGCATAATTCTTTAATAGGTATTATATAATTTTAATACAATGTCAATAAATTATAACATTCAAAAGCTTTGTTGTTATTTTTTCATTGAAGTTAATCTAAAATTGCAGGTTCCCTACGATCGGCCGAATAAAACGCAGTTTTGACAAAACTAGTTGAGGTTTAGCAAGTACATTTTATGCCAAACTGTACATTTGCCAAGCAGTGTACTCATCGACTGTTTATTATACACGAAGCCATGGTCGCCCGTTTAACACCCACCAGGGATTTAGTTACATACATAACGCCCATTTATATGTTCGAGTAATACTATCCCGCTGAGCTTTGAGGTCTAGGGTTCGACCTTATTTGGGATCATTGGGACGTTATCGCTCTCAAAAAAGGTTTCTAATTAATTTCATCTTCATTGCAGCTCATCGCTGGTCCACCACTCAGATTGAGAAAAGTATAGATCATAGTTCACCACGAGCTAGCTTTGAGAAAATTATGGAGAACTATCAGGCATGCATATTTTTGAAGTGAAAACTTCTTTAGGCGCGTTGAGCACTTTTTTGGCTGTGCAAAATACATGGATTTCGCGTCATCGTCATTCGTCACCTTCACAATCGTCACCTGGAGATTTCAGTAAGCGTTCAACATTTTAGAAATTCTCAAGCAACCTTGTACCGCGCAGTCGGCAAGCAGCCGCCTTCCTTACCGTTTAATGTATGATGTCGCAGGTTCGAATCTCACTCACGAAACGTGACATTGCGCTTTTTTTAATTATTTTTATTTATTTTTTTATTTATATTTTTTATTATTTTATATTTGTTTTTAATTATTAACAAATCTAGTTTTCACTTCTATCGGCAGTCCCTATGACCATGTCCCATTTTTTTTTCAGTTAGTTGCTCAAACCGCACACAACTCTGAAAAGTATCCGATCCATGCCTGGGAAATTTTGCTGCTTCACAAAGCCTGTCAATAAGAAGTTACTAAACATCACATAAACGCTCTTATTAGATAACTAAGGTGGAATAGTGAAATAATGAGACCTAGGTTCTCACCTTTAAAATTCAGTAAGTACTTCATTAAAGCTCTTTCTTCGTTCGCTGCGATTGTAGACATGATTGTGAACACGTCCGTAATGATGAATCATCAATCATTATGCGTATGCCCTTTTCTGTAATGGCATCATTAGCGTAATTGCTTTGCACTTGCCCCCCGCGTCTCTCTCCAGCCATTATAGGCAACAGTTTCGATATCTATGCTTAGACCACAGATACAAGAAGTTTGTAATGAAAAAATAAAAATTAAGTGGCACTCGGGGACTGCCGCGGTAAAGCTATTGCATAGCATTTTTTATCAACTTATGCAATTATAATATTTATGCAATTTTTTTTTTGCATAATAAAAATTATAATATAAATAATTAAAAAACAAACAAACAAGAAAAGCGCACTGTGACTACTTCGCGAGTGAGATTCGAACCTGCGACATCATACACCATACGGTAAAGAAAACGGCCGCTCGCCCACTGCGCCAAACAGAGCTACTTGTGAACCTCTAAAATGTTGAACGCTTACTGAACGACGGTGTTAGGTTTATTTTCGTTACGGAATTTCTTGATTCGGTCGCCGCGCTACACTGTTTGTCCTAGTTCAAAGCCCGCGATAAAAGCTATGCAACAGCTTAAAAAAATTCTAAAAAACCTTTCTATTTCTGTTAGGTATAATTTTTCTATAATTTATGATTTTATCTCCTACATATTTATTAATAAATCATGAACTTCCTCGTTTGGGCTATAACAAAATAAAAGCCTTGTGGTTAGAGCTGTTACAGGCAACAATTTCGATTATCCTTTTTCAGTATCATGTTGAATACCTTTCACTGTTGAATATGATTTGCTCAGGTAGGTATAGGCATGTATTTAAATAAACCAAAAAAACTTAAACTTATCTGTGAAGCACAAAGATGCTGCTAATACTCACACGGATATTATTTTATAGCAATTAGATTTTTACATATTAATATATCTATTTTTATTGTAAGAGTGATGATTTTTATTGTGTTCCACTCTTTTCTTGGAGTTCGCTTCTTGCAATAAAAAAAATAATATATTCATTGTTTAGTACCTAACTAGTAACAAGAACATCAATGATCAAACAATTAACGCAAGCCACATCTAATATTACTGTAATAAGTTTTATTACATTAAAATCTAATTCTGTGTCATTTTAATTTCTTACAGTTTTACCTTCTTGCATTTTTTATTGCAGTTTATAAAAAAAAATACTGTTTAGTTATTAGAACGTCAAACAACTTACGCAAGCCACGTCTACGATTTCTTTATCACAGACACTTATCCTTTTCATTGGCAGAGCTTTCGCGAAATTTCCTCATTTCTCGCTGTATCCTGTAGATAAGGAGATATTGAATTTCGAAACATAAGATTTCCCGTTTTTTCATTCCCCCCTCCCTACATTTTTTATTTCTTCTATATTTACAGTACGCTGCGTTAACATAAAGCTGTGTCGAGTGGCCTATTCAGTAAATTGGTGTGTCGTAAGGAACTCGACAGACTATGGACTTTTTGTTATACAACTTTCTTTGCGTACAAGACACGACCAAATTGAATTTCCAAAATAAACATCCGAATACTAAAACGTATTTGAATACTAGTACTTATACAGGGTTGGGTTAACCGTTTCTCATTAGTGGTACATTAGTAGTGGTATAGGCTAAGATGACGACGACGATGAGAACTTAATATAAATTAGTACTGCGTTTCAAACGTTAAGTTACTGTTTCAGACATAAAATGGATAAAATGTCCTAAATCAGGCACTTAACACTAAAGCCGCTCTCAATCATAAATAGGCGTGTCTAAATTCGAACGTAATTCAGTTAAAGTTAACTCACTGAATTACAGTAATTAGTAAAGTAAGTATGAAAAATCAACAGTGCTCCAAAAACGGTTTTGCTCTTTGCAAATATCTTATTATATAACTATTTTTGTAAACAATTTCCGCTACCTAGTCGATGGTGTAAAATATGATAATTTTATGTTATTTCTAAGCGACAAGCACAGATAAAATTTTATTGCAATTCAAGAGTTTGTGGAATTATACACAAAAATTTACAAATGAGGTATTTTTTGTTAAATTATTGGGGTCAACTTTATGTCGCGCGACATTATTGTCTCTTGTGTGATCTGGCACTAATATTTCGCTTAACAAATTCGTTTAAGAATTAAAAGGTATCAGCGACGTATTTTTCCCGAGCGGGGCCGTAAGCCGCATTACGAAAAGAATTATTGTGCTCATGATACATTATACATTATACATTATACATTATACAGTAAGGCTCTTACCTTAATGCGTTTATAATTATACGATGTGTGTCTCTGTTTTGTCGTTCGTGACAGAGCTGTGATCACTGTAATAACACAGTTTAACGACCACTCAGACGAACGTGTAGGTAATTTTTTTAAAAGAAGCTCTCAACAGACGTTTCAGAAAAACTGTAAAATAGAATAGAATAGAAATGTTTTCTATTCAAATAAACTTTTTTACAAGACGCTTTTGAATCTTCGATGAGTCTACCACTTGTTCGGAATGCCCTTCCTGCCGAGAAGAACCAGCAAGAAATTCGGCGGTTGCTCTTTTCAAAACAAGTCTACAATTCAATAGATACTATGCTATGTATGCAGTGTTTCCACAGTGAGTTCCACAAAAGCATACCTAATTATTATTCAACACGTTAAGACGGGAAGACAGAAAGCAGCCCCATTCCCGCTGGTGGAACCCGTTCCCGAGCATGACGCATGATCCAGCCATTGCTTCGCTCAACCATATTTGAGGGAACGTAACAACCCGCATCACACGACACCACCACAGAAGTGTTTAAAGAGAGCGTGACATGCTTAGGTTACCCATGTTGAGGCATCGAATTGAATTAAGTAAGTAGTAAGTAAGTAAAGAAATACAGCGTTCAATATGCAACACGTATTTTTATCCCTATGAGTGAATGAGACGGATGGCTTTTCAGCATGGCTATGCCAGCAGAATGATAACTAGCCAAGGCCGAAGCTTTGTACTAGGCGGTAATCAAACCTGGAACTTCCCATGTGTAAGACCACAGCATTCATGCTCACCACTGCAACCAAGCGGTCGTTTATTGAATTACAAAGCTGGTTGATGGCAAAGTTTGAAAAAAGTAGTTTGAATAAAAATGCTCGTGAACGGGTTCCACCGGAGGGAATGGGGCTGCTTTCTGTCTGCCCTTCTTAACGTGAATTGAGTTGTAGTACCTACGCTTTTTTTTGGAACTTCACCATTGTGGAAATATTTTATTCTATTCTAACAAAGTTGCATGGGTTAAATCGGCATGGCATCCGGCTGCCTACTACAAAACTTATTGCAATTTAATAGCTGTATAATAATATTGTAAAATGATTATTTTGAAAAGAGCAACTGCTGAGTTTCTTGCCGGCTCTTCTCAGCAGAATCCACTTTCCGAACCGTTGGTAGAATCATGACGTGTCATAAGAGCCACAGGTTGGCTTACATGAAATAAATAATTTTAATTTTAATTTTATTGAATAATTTCTGTAATTGATAATATCACCGCCGCGTCCGATCTGTATAGCAGCTAAACTACGGCACAATCTAATAGGTTTCTGACCGTGAACTCGAAACTAGAACCGAATAACAACTCAACGGGATAATGATACTTCAACTGATGGTAAGTGGTGATGGGTCTCAAGTAGGGCTACCACCTCTCCGGGTTTGACCCGGAGTCTACGGGTTTGCATGGTGCATGTCCGGGCTACGGGTTTAACATCGATATCTCCGGGTCACCGAGCATTGACAGCGAAGTGACATCCGACCATCACGGCCTGCCAAAAATAATTGGATTTTTTTTTCAATTCCTTTAAGCAATGCTTTTGTAGAACGCGTCTTTTCTTTAATGGGAAATTGGTGCACAGACGAGCGAAATTGCTTGTCGGTGGACATGGTAAAGGTAGAGTTAATTATAAAGATTAATTACAATATTAATTGCCAAGAATTTTGAAGTTTTTGAAGAAACCTGAGCAAGAACTACTAAACAATCCCTTCAGAATAATAAATATAGTTTTAAGTATCAAGCTGGTCCAAGTCAGCTTAGCACTAGCTAGGTCATTTATGTTTTAAAAAACACATTGCCAATGTTAATTTTTACCTTAATTACTTAAATAATTAAATAATTCATACTTAATTTTTTTATTTCTTTTAATAAAAAAAAATTATATTTCTATAATCTCCGGGTCTACTGTTTTTGAAAGGTGGCAGCCCTAGTCTCAAGTAGATGTGTCGAAAGCGGTTGGCTCCTCGGTACCAGATCATACATCTGAGTCATTTTTAAAAATTCAAAATAAAGAGAAATTTTTTAAGTCAATCCTACTCCTGCTTAATATTATAAATGTGAAAGTTTGTGAGGATGGATGGACGGATGGATTTTTGTTACTCTTTCACGCTACAAATAATGAACCGATTTGGCTGGAATTTGGAATAGAGGTAGCTCATACTCAGGATAAACACATAAGCTACTTTTTATCCCGCAAAATTACAGAGTTCCCGCGGGAATTACAAAACCTTAACCCACGCGGACGAAGTCGCGGTCATCTAGTGCTAAAGTAGCCCGTGACTCCTATCTCACCTGATGGTAAGTGACGATGCAGTCTAAGATGGTATCGGGCTAACTTAGAGTGGGGTATGGCAGTGTTACTTCAATCTGAGAAACTTAGGTGGGTATGGGTTTTGGACCAGGTGAACAAGTCTCTATTCCCTCACACTCATAGTTCTATAGAATTACAATGGTATACGACAGGAAAGAGATCATCACGGCCGACGGCTTTACATGCTCCCTGAGGCACGGGGTTAACCACAGAAATATTGAGCCAGAAACATGAATGAACAAACGAAGCAAGTGAACTGAAAATATCAATCCGAGCTTAGAATTGCAGACTTGCAGTTCACAAGTTACAGTTAGTAATACACCGCCAATATTTGTTCCAATGTTTGCTCAAGTCCTGTAGGTTCGGTCGGAACGTTTCCTTGTGCAAACAGCACCCCACTGTCTTTGAATCCCACCGGTCCGCCAAGCAACTGCGTTGATAATACCGATCAGTGTTTAGTTTGCTCAGTTAGAAACTGCCAATTTTACTAACAGTTAAAATCGATTCATCATCATCAGCCCATCAACGGCTCACTAATGAGCGCAGGTCTCCTCTCAGAGAAGGGTATCTATATAGGCCTTCATATTATATAGGCCTACGAGGTTCATAGTCCACCACGTTGGCCCATTGCAAATTGGCGGACTTCACACACCTTCGAAAACATCATGGAGAACTCTCAGGTTTCCTCACGATGTTTTCCTTCACCGTTTAAACTTGTGAAAAGCCAGAGGTGCGGGCCCGGGATCGAACCTGCGACCCCCCGAATAGGAAACCACATTACTAACCACTAGACTATCACTCATTCTCCAGACTTCCAAAAATCGATGAATGCAATAATCGATTAATATCGATTTAAAAGACTCTGTTTTATCAGTTTATTCAAAGTTTGGATATAGATAATATGACGGGTCGCTCTTTAGTGTTCAATCCAATATGGCGGAGTATTTTATAGTTTTATTTTATCAAAATATCAATCTCGCTCAAAAAATAGAAAAATAAATACGTAATCCATGTATCCTATTTCATTAGATAAATACATAATTTCAGGCCTATTGTGCCAGCCAACATAAGCTATTGCCCGCAAACATTAGGCATTTGCACGGCCATCCACATGTAGTGAAGGCATGCGTCTAACGCAAATTGAAAGCGCACCCAGTGTAGTTACAAATATATACCTAGTTCCTTTTGTGGGATTTTCTAAGCAAACAAACCTTACACGTGTACTCGATGAGCCTATCGGGCTCAAACGTTGCGTTTAGACACGATCATAGTTAATAAGCTAATTATACTCGTTGCAAAAGATCTCGTTTATCTGGGCGTTGAGGCGTTTATTGTTTATTGCTTTTCGCCTCTTTGCATTCATTATACGATGGCATCAACAGACGTACTTATTGCTCTACATGAGCAACCATTAACGTCTCACTACTGAGCGCAGGTCTCCTCTCAGAGAAGGGTTGTAGGCCATAGTCCACCACGCTGGCTCAATGCGAATTGGTAGACTTCACACGCCTTTGAGAACATTATGGAGAACTCTCAGGCGTGCAAGTTTTCTCAAGATGTTGTCCTTCACCGTTGAAGTATGTGATATTTAATTGCTTAAACGCTGTCTATGAATAGGACTCCCAAATTCAAAGGCCCGTGATCGAACCTGCGACCCGCCGAGTAGGAGACCGCAGTCCTAACCACAAAGCTATAACTGCTTTTTATTATTGCTACTACGCGTGTAAGTATGTCTATCATATTTTTCAAGACAAATATCAGTATATAAATACAATCAGACAATATAAATATGCTTTCCGAACCGGTGGTAGAGTTTTGACTTTTCATGAAAGCCTTGCCATAAAATAATAATTGCGAATCTTCATCGATGGATGTAGATCTATAGGTATAAGAAAGCAGATAGAAGACACTTTGTAAGTCCAGCAGTGTAAGAGCATCAGCTCTTTTCCAAAATGATGTAAGGCATTTTTCGCGTATGATTACTCGATTAAATGCTTCACGCGTGCCAGTATAATCGTTAATATCGTTCGTCTCATGTCGGGGGTGTTTTAAATTTTCAATTTACATTAATTGTGATAGCATTTGTCCGCGACGTCATTCGCATGATGGTTGTTGTATTATGTATTATCATCATCATCATTAACAACCCATCAACGGCTCACTACTGAGCCAGGTCTCCTTTCAGAGAAGGGTTATAGGCCATAGTCCACCACGCTGGCCCAATGCGAATTGGCGGACTTCACACACCTTCGAGAATATTATGAAGAACTCTCAGGTGTGCAGGTTTCCTCACGATGTTTTCCTTCACCGTTGAGGCAAGTGATATTTAATTGCTTATATTATGTAATGGGTAAATTATTAAAAGTTGAATTGGTAACAAAGTCGGATCTCTCTCACGTCGCGTCGGACGGGCGTTGCATCTGCGTCGGTTTTCGGACAAACTTATTGATTGGCTCCATCTGGCGACTGTCTGCTGGCGTGTGCTAGACGTACTCATAACTAGGTGTTGCACCTAACAATATTACAAGTGGCCCTACATACCGAGGGTGGATCAACCCGCCTGAAGGGGCATTCCGAACCAGTGGTAGACTCATCGACGATTCAAAAGTACTTGTAAATAAGTTTATTTGAATGAAAGAATAAAAAATCATTTCTATTATATTCTATTCTTTTCTACGGCGCCATCGCGAGCTTTTTTTTTATTCGATGGCAAGCTAGTCCTTGACCGCGATCTCACCTAATGGTAAATGACGATGCAGTCTAAGATGGTAGCGGGCTAACTTGGAAGGGGTATGGCAGTGCACATTCAACCCATACCCCTAATCGGAATAATTTCTGCATGATCCTACTTCCTACTAATATTATAAATGCGAAAGTTTATGAGGATGGATAGACGGATGTATGGCTGTTGTTACTCTTTAACACCACAGCAAATTAATCGATTTGCTGAAATTTGGAATGGAGATAGTTCATACCCGGTATTAGCATATTACTACATTTTATCCCAGAAAACTGAAGAGATCCCGCGGGCATCAATACCTTAATCCACGCGGACGAAGTCGCGGGCATCAGCTAGAAGAAAAATAATTTCACTATTAAGTGCCAATTTCATCATTTGGCAAGTATCCTTTAAACGTATGATTTTTGTCATTTTGGCAGATTTTCAAGATAAAAACTGTAAGAACGTTAAACTTTTCCATCGATTAAACGTTAACTATAGCGATGGTGAAATTGACACTAAGAGGCTCTTTTCCGTTTGAAATAATTGTTGTTTCTTTACCAAAATGCAGCCAGTAATCTTGACAGCACTATAAGTGACGGAAATATTCGATATTTAGAATAATTCAATTGACCATTTGGTCAACTTGCCCAGCAGAACAGCGTATAACCGATCTTTGTCTAAGCAGCGATCGTTTCAGTTTACATCGCAATTTTACAAGTGTAGCCGGGATGAATGTGTGTGGTGCAAAGTGGCTGCAAGCTTATTGACGTATTTCCAAACTGTAAAGTTTAGCCTCAAATAATCCTTACTAATATTATAAATGCGAAAGTGTGTTTGTTTGATGGTTTGTCCTTCAAGCACGCAGCAACAGAGCGATAGATTCATGTGAATTTTTGAATGTGTTCAGTTTAGAACCTGAAAAGTGACCAGGGTCTGCCAACACTGCACTTCCCGGTGCGGGGTCGCTACTCCAACACCTTGGGACTTCAACGACCTCTTTGAATTATGTGTCCCGCCCATTTCCACTTCAGTTTCGCGACTCGCTCAGCAATGTCACAAGCTATGTCATAATGTGTCAAAATTTGGCCTACATGTAATAAATGATTTTGAATTTGTGTCGGTGAATTTGGTTCTCCTACGGATCTCCTCATTTCAGATTTGATCTCGCAGGGACACTCCGAGCATAGCTCTCTCCATCGCCCGCTGAGCGACCCAGAGCCTACTTATGAAGCCTTAGCGACCATGTCTCGGATCAGTAAGTCATCACAACGGTTTATTAAATGGAAAATAATGTTTATTGTACTATTCAAACATAAGTATCCACTAGCCACTAGCGATAGCCATTTCGTGAGTAATGAGATTATTTATGTTTAAGGCAACAATAAGCCAACAGAAGCGGGCAACTCGTCTCGAGAGATCGTATCAATGGTCCAAGATCCCAGTGCCGCCAGACCTAAGTTATTTTCTCAGCAATTATTTGTGTACGATAGAGTACTGTTCTAATGTCCTTTCAGTATATGCGTACCAGCTAGATTGTGCCGACGGCCAATTTCCAGATACCAGGTGCTAAAGGTAGGTAAAAACTAGAATAACTTATCTTAAATTCTCAGGGCTGATTTTCATATATGTTTTAAAGAATATTGTAAAAATTAATAAATTAATACTGCCAGACGCTTACCGCCGGCGGTTACTTTAGCCAGACGCTTTGAAGCTCCCAAAAAAATATATAATTTAAGTTAACTTATATTCTCAGTTCTGATTTTTATACATGATACTCAGGGAACTATTGTGATATTATCTGTAAGCTGCCAGACCTATTGGAAGGGTCAAACATCCCCCCAGACACACATTATGCGTCCCCATATGTATGAGCGCTAGAACATGATTCACTTGTTTAAGTGTGTGAGAGATAATATCATCATACTATAATATTATAAATGCGAAAGTGTGTTTGTTGGTTTGTCCTTCAATTACTCTGCAACAGAGCTACGGATCGACGTCATTTTTTGCCTGGGTATAGCTTGCAGAAGATATTGCAATAGTTCTCTCTCTCTAGATCCTAAGCTATACCCAGGCAAAAAATCACGTCGATCCATAGCTCTGTTGCAGAGTGATTGAAGGACAAACCAACAAACACACTTTCGCATTTATAATATTATAGTATGATGATATTATCTCTCACACACTTAAACAAGTGAATCATTTTCTAGCGCTCATACATATGGGGACGCATTATGTGTGTCTGGGGGGATGTTTGACCCTTCCAATAGGTCTGGCAGCTTACAGATAATATCGCAATAGTTCCCTGAGTATTATGTATAAAAATCAGAACTGAGAATATAAGTTAACTTAAATTATATATTTTTTTGGGACCTTCAAAGCGTCTGGCTAAAGTAACCGCCGGCGGTAAGCGTCTGGCAGTATTAATTTATTAATTTTTACAATATTCTTTAAAACATATATGAAAATCAGCCCTGAGAATTTAAGTTAAGTTATTCTAGTTTTTACCTACCTTTAGCACCTGGTATCTGGAAATTGGCCGTCGGCACAATCTAGCTGGTACGCAAATACTGAAAGAACATTCGAACAGTACTCTATCGTACACAAATAATTGCTGAGAAAATAACTTAGGTCTGGCGGCACTGGGATCTTGCTCTACAATAAAACTCTCTCGATTTGCCTTGACGCTGCGCTCGCTTTACGAACTTTCCAGCGTTTTATTTGCCAAATCGAATACACTAGAGTTTTATATTCTGTTCATTTGATTTATATCTATTGATCTCAGTATAAATTGCTTGCAATAATATAAATTATCTACTGCCGTTTGTTTATGTTTCTGTTTTATTTACTTACTAGCTTTCCCCCCGCAACTTCGTCCCCGTGGAATTAGGTGTTGGGGTGGAATTTTCAAAAACTGTGAAACACGTATTTCTTTACCAATTTTCGTAGGTGTAACTTGAAAAATGATGGACTTTGATACAAACATTCATCCCCTATTTATCCCTTTTGGGGGTGGAATTTTTCAAACTGTGAAACATATATTTCTTAATTTTTAATCGAAAGCCCAAATACCAAAGCGGAATTTTCAAAAACTGTGAAACACGTATTTCTTTACCAATTTTCGTAGGTGTAACTTTCATACAAACTTTCATCCCCTATTTAACCCCCTTGGGGGTGGAATTTCAAAAAATCCTTTCCTATAGTGCTTGCCCACGACATAAAAGAAACCTACTGTCAATATTTAGAGTTTCTTACTATTAACTTCAGTGGTTTAGGCTGTGCGTTGATAGATCAGTCAGTCAGTAAGTCGGTCAGGGTCTTTTTAACCCCCGACGCAAAAAGAGGAGTGTTATAAGTTTGACGTCGATGTCTGTCTGTGTGTGTGTCTGTTTGTGGCATCGTAGCTCTCAAACGGATGGACCGATTTCGATGCGGTTTTTTTCATTTCAAAGCCAGTTTTCTTGCGGTGGTTCTTAGCTATGTTTGGTTAATATCGGTCCAGCAGTGTAAGAGTATCAGCTCTTTTCCAAAATGATGTAAGGCATTTTTGGCGTATGATTACTCGATTAAGTGCTTCACGGGTGCCAGTATATAAATGACAATTAATTGATAACTTGACGGCCACAGATTCTCATGTCGGGGGTGTTTTAAATTTTCAATTTACACTTGTAGCGTTTTTATAAGTATTTTTATTCCACTACTCGAGACGAGCACGAGTACTTTCAACAACTTGGACCTATTTTACCATCTCTCAGTAAACTTCAACTAACGAATAAAACCAAATTGACAGACAGTCATGCCAATGTTTGTACCTATTCACTCTATTGCTCTACCTACTATAGTTTTGAGATCTTGAGTATGCGTATCGAATACGAGGAAGTGCACAAGAGCTCTTGGGCTCGTTTCTGGACACGCGGCAAGTGGTGCGTCGCGTCGCGCGGGCCCTCACCGCGTACTACGCCAGAACGCTTGTGCATGAACGCTCTCATACTTGGCCATATATTAATTGAGTCATAGACTTATTAAGCTATTGCATAGCTTTTATCGTGGGCTTTGAGCGCGACGACCAAATCAAGAAACCGTAACGAAAATAAACCTAACACCGTCGTTTCAGCTCGGCAGACTTCGGCACGGTGTTTGTGTGCGTGCGACTAGAAATTTCTATGCAATAGCTTTACCGCGGCAGTCCCCGAGTGCCACACGTATTTTTTTATATTTATTACTGTAAGGTTTTAGTTTACCGCGCGTCGCGTCGAACCACGCGCCGCGCAACGGGCCGCGTGTCCAGAAACGAGCCCTAAGAAAATCGCGGCCATAATTTTGTAATTGTAACCTCCATTTTTTTTTTTAATAAAAGTATTATAAATAGCGAGCAGGCGAGCAGGCTTTTGGCGGAATTCACTCCACTTTGAGAAATGGCTTTTAAACACGGCTGCTTAAAAAAAGATAAAGCCAAATTCCTGGACGAAATTCCTGGACGGGGTGCACATACACGGATATGTAGATCAGTTCTGACGATTTATGATGAAGGCCTCGCGAAATACGGCGGCATCGCGACAGTTCCATTCAAACTTTTTTTACGGCTCTCCACATCGATATCCATAGCCCAAGATCAACAGTCTCGACTCGAAAAATAATAATTCAAAAAAATTTATGGTAATTCTGGTAAATAAATAGTGCCCTTCAGCATTGTCTTTAATATAAAATACTATATGAATTAATAATATATGAATAAAATTTAATATAAAATACTAGATGATGCCTGCGACTTCGTCCGCGTGGATTAAGTTTTTAATTCCAACGGGAACCCTGTAATTCTACGGGATAAAAGTACCTATGTTGTAGCCAGGAGTAGCCTATGCGCTAATCCTGGGTATGAGCTATCTTTGTTCCAAATTTCAGCCAAATCGGTTCATTCATTGTGGCGTTAAAGAGTAACAAAAATCCATCCATCCATCCACACAAACTTTCACATTTATAATATTAGTAGGATAGGATAGAAAGTAGGACTAGCGTTTGTTGTAAGTTTTTAAAAATCCCGCGGGAACCCTCTGTTTTTTTTTCGGGATATAAGAAGTACTCTATGTCACTCTCCAAGACTCCAGTAGGACTAACATGCACGATACGAGAAAATTTTGATTCCACATTTACTCGTAAATCCCTAAGGGATATCAGGGAGAATACGGGTAGACAAAATTTTCTCATGGCTCGCATGTTTACCCTACGGATCCTGAACCATTCTTCTTCTTCTTTATCAACCTATAGACGTCCACTGCTGGACAAAGGTCTCCTGCATGGACTTCCACAGGCTTCGGTCTTGCGCCGCTTGAATCCAGCGGCTCCCTGCGACTCGTTTGATGTCGTCGGTCCACCTGTAAGGGGGGGGGGTCTGTCAACACTGCGTTTCCCGGTGCGGGGTCACCTTGGGAACCCAACGATCATCAGCTCTTCGAACTATGTGCCCCGCCCATTTCCACTTCGGTTTCGCGACACGCTGAGCTATGTCGGTGACTTTGGTTCTCCTACGAATCTCCTCATTTCTGATTTGATCTCGCAGGGATATACCGAGCATAGCTCTCTCCATCGCTCGCTGAGTGACCCTGAGCCTGAACCATTATCATTAAAATATTTATCATGTAGGTACACCAATCAGTTGCTCCGTGATCCCTTCTCGGAGAAGAGACCTGTGATCCATTTATTTCTTAACACAATACAAAACACTGGGAGACTATTACTACTAAATAATTATGAAATATTTGATACTTTTAAGCAACTGCGTATCCTTGGTTATAATATCAACGGCTTCCCCCGTTCGATGGAAGATAAATTTGCAAATAGAGCGCGCAAGACCACCCGGTTTCCTATATTTCTTTTTGAAATGTAAATAACACTTTAATCGTAAGTAAAGCTAACTTGAAAAGTGTTCATTCACTTGTGTTTACTTAGGCGGTTTACTACCACGTTTCTACACGTGCCGTAAAAAGTATAATTTTTAAGAAATGACAGTTATTGTATTAAAAATTGCTATACTAATAAAGTAAGCAGTGATAGCCTAGTGGTTAGGAATGCCGTCTCCTGTTCGAGGGATCGCAAGTTCTATCTCAATTCAATATCACATGCTTCAACGGTGAAGGAAAACGTCATAAGGAAAACCTGCACGGTGCAAAAGCCAATTCCAAAATTGTTTATTTTTGTTTTTAACCGACTTCAAAAAAGGAGTAGGTTATCAATTCGTCGGAACCTTTTTTTTATGTATGTTCAACATTACTCTCAGACGCCAGAACCGATTTGGAAAATTCTTTTTTTTATTTCAAAGGGTATACTTTCCAGGTGGTTCCGTTGAAATTTTATCGAAATCGGTCGAGCGGTTTTTTAAAATATCAACAATAAACTATATACTTTGTAGTGGCGCGGGAGTTTGAAGGCGGTTTTTTTAAAAAGAATTATTTATATTTTAATATCTTCTTTTTCATAATTTCTGTGGTGATGTGTGACACCTATTTACCAAACCTAACCTTTAACATAACTTTTTTAGAAACTGGGAGGAATAAATTAAAAATTCGTTTTGTATATGAAAGTAGGGATATAAAACTTTATTTTAAGCAAACTTATATCGAGACACAAAAATATTTGTAAATGGCCCAAACTCCATATAGTGCTGCTCATTCCTTCCTCTTCTTTCTATTTAATCTCTTTCTCAAAAGACATGACTGACTTAAGACACTATCTAACTAAATCTGCTAATACCTAGACACTATTTACATTAGCTTTCACCTTCGTTGGGATTTGAAACAGTCACTTAACACTTAGCTAGATTTAGTAATCCCCCACACCATATCAAAATCAACCTACTAATTTGCATTTTATAGCTACTTAATGTTAATGATATCCGAATGGATTTCCAGTGTTAACGACCGCGTGTCCTACGTTAATATGTTAAGACCTGAGTAATCTAATACCTTTAAACGAGCAAGTCTTGTATATATGTACGTATGCTGGGGGTTTCGGGTGCGAAAAATCGATCTAGCTAGGTTGCATTTTTAGAAAAGGTCGTTTTATCCGTGTTTACAGGCAATGAAAAACCCCTTACAATATCATTTGAATACGAAGGTAAATTTCCTTTAAAGTTCCGATAGCTCGGGAAATCGGGCAGTCCCGAAACCAGAAGACCCCGGTTCGAGTCCAGACGATTATATTTTCCTCTTTGATTTTTATTATTATTTTTTATTTTTATTATTGATTATTTCTTTTTTATTAATTTTTTTTTTAATATATAATTTCCAAAAAACGCGATTTAATTAAAAAAAAACTAAATACTTTACTTTTCTATTTTATGTCTCACCGTTTAAAATGTTGGCTTGGTTTTTGACTATATGGGCAAGTGATGTACCTATGGACGCTTGTACCTGTGGACACAATCGATTCCGTCGCAACTAGCAACCCTAAAATTCTAATTTGAACGCGACCGTAAAGCTTTGTCTTTACGGTTGACAGTTCTCGTTCAAATTAGAGTTTTAGGGTTGCTAGTTTCGACGGAATCTTGCCCCTACTGTATTGTCGTTCAAAATTATCGTTATTGTAATATTTCATGTAGGTATTTACGGAAATGTTGCGTTTTTTTTTAAACATTTTATAAATACATACTTACAACAGCTCTACTCTAACCAGTCCGTGTAATCTATAGGTATAATTTAAATTCATATTAAAATACATAGTGTCACCTTAATCAATCTGACGTACCTATATCAATACTAATGTAGCGGAAACAAACCGGTTAGCCAAGTTTAGCAACTTCGATGCAGAAAAAAACGTGCGATGCACTTTTCCATATTTTTAACTAGCCTTTGTGCGCGGCTTCGCTCACATTAAGTTAGATTTTTCTAACCCCTATTTTACGCCCTTAGGGGTTAATTTTCAAAAATCCTTTCTTAGGGGATGCCTAAGTCATAAAAGCTATGTGTATGCCAAACTTCAGCTTGATCCGTTCAGTGGTTTGAGCTGTGCGTTGATAGATCCATCAGTCAGTCAGTCTGTCAGTCACCTTTTATATATACCTATTTAAAAGATTTAGCATAATGATTTATAATACTTTTAAAAGTGTCATTAATACTGAATACATTAGTGCTGGTGATTTAAGTGTTGTTTTTTCGAAAAGATTCGTCTTTGCGGCAATTAGTTTTCTAGATGGCCACTCTCGAATTAGTTTTACAAGAGCAATAAAAATAGCAAATTATTGATTTAAATCTATAACATTTCTGTCCAAAGCTCCTTGACAGACATCTACCATTTAATGTTATCTTTCGCAATTTAATGGGACAACACCGACTTCTACCGATTTGGTTTAGACGTAGTCGCAATTCCTAGTTCCATGGATTTGGTTTGATTTGATATTTTAACATACCTAGAGGAAACCATGGAACTAGGAATTACGCTGAAAAGTTTCAAATACTTCCCATAAAATGTCATCCAATTTGGTTGGGTTACTATGAACACCATTCAATTACTTATTGTTTTTTTTTTTCGTATCCCACAACCTGAGCATATTTGTGGTACACTTTACTGAAAAACTATCACGCCTATAGATTTGTGCTTTAACATAGTAATTTAACTTCATATCCAGATGTGTTATCTGTCAAAAAAAATATAATTTTTTAACCATTAAAAAAATGAACATTAACTATTTTGTATTCATTGGATAGAATGTTATTGTACTTCTAACGCCATCTGTTAGAAAACCAAAGAGTTAACATCGCTGCAAGAAAAAATACTTGAGCCCTCACAAAGCTCAGTTTTTTGCTAGTTAATTATTTATACTTAATTCAATTAATTTTAGATATCTTTCTGTGTAAAATGTCTTCCTATTTCTTTTATTTTAAAAGATTTAAACACCGTGACTTAATCATTTTATTTAAGTATGAAATAATATATATTTGCGTATTTTATGATTATCTGAGGCGTAATTTGGATGAATCCTTGCTATGAATCACATTTCACCAAAATGTTTCATTTCCTCAAATACTTGATCAAAAACAATTGTAAATCATTTTACGTACCTATTCTAATATTTATGATATTTTAATGTCGTGAGTTAAACATGCCGCTGAAAATAACTCTGAATGTAGACTGATTTCTGTTCCAATTTAATCTCTATCATGATTCATGATAATCAACAAAATTATTACAATTTATTATTCGATAAAGTATTCATTACGTTACGTTCCCTCAAATATGGTTGAGCGAAGCAATAGCTGGGTCATGACTCATGCGTCATGCTCGTGAACGGGTGCCACCGGCGGGAATGGAGCTACTTTATGTCTGCCCATCTTAAGATAGGAGTTAGTCGGTATGCATTTTTGGAACTTCCCTCATTGTGGAAACACTGCATATATAGCACTTTTACTGTATTGTAAATTTGTTTTGAAAAGAGCAACCGCCGAGTTTCTTGCTGGTTCTTCTCGGCAGGAAGGGCATTCAGAACCAGTGGTAGATTCATCGACTATTCAAAAGCACTTGTAAAAGTTTATTTGAATAAAAAATATTTCTATTCTATTCTATTCTATTCTATTCTATTCTAAAATAATTCTATTCTATTCTATTCATTCTGACAGTGCGAAGGAAATTTCCCACTCCGTTCATTCAAACACAAATAGGTAAGTTTGGAGATTCTACTTAATCCATAATTTCTACAGCTGAGTTATTTTGAAAAATTTTCCCCAATACTGTTTTCGGAAAAACTCAATTCATGACGTAGGTACCTATAATTACCTATAATATTACCTTTGCGAATCTTAATTCTTATTCCTTTAGTTCATGACGCATCTCAACAAATTATATTATCAAGCTTTGAACATTCAGAAAGTTTCTAGACTTTAACACCTAGACACTATAATCTATTTTCCCTTACCCGTCATAAATGTTAAAACAATTCGTGGAAAATGATGAGGAGTAACCGACAAATGTAGCCGGGCGCTTACGACGTTCTTAAGGATAATTATACGGGTCTGCCCGCGAAATTCAAATTTAATTTGGTTTTTCACAATTTGTAAACTAATACGACAAAGTAGGCTAATGGCATTCTAATTGCGCCAGTAGAATTATCATCTTCACAGGTTTACATAAAAATCTTTACTTGAAAGTGACCAGTTTAAGAAATTAATCAAAATACTGACTTTGTGAGTAACTCACGTCCAACTCGGTATTTTGATAAACTGGTCACTTCCAAGTAAAGCCTTTTATGTAAACCTATGAAGACTACTGGCGCAATTAGAATGCCATAAGCCTACTTTGTCGTATTAGTTTACAAAATGGGAAAAACCAAATTAAATTTGAATTTCGCGGGCAGACTCGTATAATCCACCTTAAGTTGGGTTTTTACTCGTCCCACAGAAGTGGTATTCTCTATAATTGAATGCATTGGCGGAAGAGTACCTGCCAAACAGTGGGCATTACGATCGTCAATTTAGAGAATACCTACCACTACCGTTTCGTTTTTTAGTGCGGTAAGAAGGTCCGAAGCGCGGTGATAACTGCTAAGTATTAGCCGTGCGCAGAAAGATTGCCGATGAGTCATGACGTCACGGTGGTCAAGTGTCCATTGTTCTAGTACGGTGACTAGGCGAGCGCGGGTAGCGGTCGGCGGAGGCGGAAGGGGTAGTTATCGGCAAACTTTCTGCGCGCTTCTTTTACCTATGACTTTTAGCCAGACTACAGATAAGAGAGATAAGACATCAAATCAAATTGTTGTATTTACTTCCTAAAATCCATGTCAAAATACAAAACAAGTAAAAAGAATCTGAACTGAAAAACCTTTCTGATCAAGACGTTGTGAACCGGTACAAGGAAGCGTCAACACGAGTAATAAATACAATTGAAAGGCCGTGAACTTAAAAAAAGTTGTACTTGTTTGCCCCAGACCGGTACACGCCCTAGGCTGCTCGACTCTCGAGCTAGTACCATTGAGCCTGTACTACCAACGCCGAAAGCAGTATTATTATTTAAATTTTGTTTTGAATTTTCATACAATGTCAACGTTAAAGTACAAGTGTTTGTCATTATAATTGACATCCCAAGACAAAATTTAAATAATGCTTTGGGCCTATAGGGCTCCTCGATAAAGCGACATTAAAAGCTCCTATTATTATTAGTGTTAGTGATATTAAAAGACTGCCTATTTTCTTTGTTTTTATCAATCATATCTATGAATGCAAAATTAATTTCCACAAAACCTAAAATTAACCTAGAAAGATCTTGGAGAAGGCAATGCTATTCAAACAAGTTTGAAATCCTCCTGTTTTTAATTCTATTAAAGATACAATATTCTACTGAATAGTTTAGTAGGTACATTCGAGTCAATTTAGTGGCAAATTAGCAACAGAATAAATGAAACATTTGCATTGGTTAATCAGCTCTGACCCGGGTCAGTAATCAGTTGTTCAAGTAACTATAACGGTGTTAAATTAGGCCACTCCAGTTTCAATTAGTGCCAATTTTATAATGATAACAAATATTAACCTTTGAACCGCGTTAACCCTTCTGTTGAACTCAAGGATATCGTTATCATTTATGGAAGTAAGACTTAGTACAGTTTTTTAAGCAACATCAAATATTACGATTTAAAAACAAACGTGATGTAAAAAATTAAGTGGCACTCGGGGACTGCCGCGGTAAAGCTATTGCATAGCATTTTTTATCAACTTACGCAATTATAATATTTATGCAATATTTTTTTTGCATAATAAAAATTATGCAAAAAATTTAAAAACAAACAAACAAGAAAAGCGCACTGTCACTACTTCGCGAGTGAGATTCGAACCTGCGACATCTAAAGAAAGCGGCCTCTCGCCCACTGCGCCAAACAGAGCTAAATGTGAACCTCTAAAATGTTGCACGCTTACTGAACGACGGTGTTAGGTTTTTTTTCGTTACGGAATTTCTTGATTTGGTCGCCGCGCTCAAAGCCCGCGATAAAAGCTATGCAATAGCTTAAAAATCTGCACAGGAATGCAAGTTAAATTCGCGGTCAATCCTAGGCCATGCGTTAAGGTTGATCAAACAACCCTATGACACGAAATTAGTGTACCTTGTGAATCATAAAAATGCGAAAAGTACTTAACGCCTGCGTCTACCCCATATCTATAGTGACTACCTTAAGTATACTTAACTGGCAGCTTTTAAATATTTATTAAGCCTGTAAAAAGGCTATTCTTGATTAAAGAAGTAAATATGTATAAACAAAGATTAAGCTTCGACCGTAATAATTACAAGTTTACGATTCAAATTTAGATTAAGGCTCACGGGTTTTATGATACCGGCAACGGGAGCTAAGAATTAATTATTTATTCACAATTAAGGCAGTATTTATTTATACAGTGCCAAGGACGTAGCCGGGTCGTAATGAACATAAAATAGAATAGAACAGAAAAGTTTTTTATTCGAATAAACTTTTACAAATTGCTTTTGTATCGTCAAGTAAATCCGCCTTTGCTCTTTTTAAAATGTAATGTTGTTTATAGTTTTTCTTTAAAGAATATCAGCCAAGCTGAAAAGGAAAATCAATTAATAAGATCGATAGATTGCGTGGAGGAAGACCTACGGAAAATTGCAAAGTTCACATCGTGAAAGAAGGAACTTAGTGATAGAAGGAAATCGGGGAAAACTGTAAAAGAGGTAAAGTCATAAAAAGGGTTAAATAGCCGATAAAAGTAAGTATCTCTTACACTCGGTAATTCGGTGTATAAACTGCGTCTAGTTAACCTGCTTAATCAGAAGTATTGTATTGTTCGTATATGTTTCAAAACAACAAATGTACAGCTCTACAGTTTAGTTAACACTGTCAAAAGACTTTTGAGTTACCTAATTATTATTATCTAAAGAACTTCAAACTTAGCTCCACAGAATCTGTTTTAGAAATACCTTTTGAGTTATATAAATTAAATTTACGAATAAAGCAAACATCAAATGTAAAAGGAAATTCAGAACTTGTGTACCATTCCACAATAGATACACCTTTTATTTTTGGGTAGTGCGATATTTATATTTTTAGGGCGTTCAAAAAACATGAATAGAGATTTGAATTTACGACCCAAAACTCAGATAGGAAAAAAGTTCATAGACCGGGAGCTTATCTTCTTATTGTATTAGAATGGTTCGTTAAAGGGAATTTCGCCTGAACCCTAGGAAGGGGGAAATTCAAGGCGGGTGATTAATTTCACAGGCATCCAAGGGATTTGCCTCGTTCTTGGAGTCACGCTACTTGCGATGTAAATCATCCGAATGCCGTACTTTATGCCGATTTTGGGGTTCCACAAGACGTTTCGTTGTTTAATTAAATTTTGTTACTATTACACTGGAGACTGTTCTTAATCATAAAATTAAGCTATCTACTATCTAGATACACTTATCATGTCTAGTGTGTAGGGTTTCATAGCCTAGATTAGCTCATTAATTGGAGTTCAAATATATTTTTTATTATTTTTTAACTTAAAAAATGAAGAAATATCATGCTAATTTTAAGTTCTTAGATAGTACTACTATCTAAGAACTAAGATTTCTAAATAGGTATGTATCTAGTTTAAAAAAAAGTGTAACTAGGATGTATCTAATTTTAAAATAAAGCTATTCGGGGATTATGATTTTAATTATTATGAAATCAAACATTTTATAGAATCATAAAAATCGGTCAAGCCGTTTCGGAGGAGTTTTGTTACAAACACTGTGACACGAGAATTTTATATATACCTATATATATATTATTAATTTTATATATTATATAGATAGATATAGTTATATAAAATAAAATTAACCTTTATTCCGAATGTCTGTTTTTATATTCCTAGGCCTAATGCCGTTCATATCATAATATATTATGATATGAACGGCATTCCGAACCAGTGGTAGACTCATAGACGATTCAAAAGCACTAGTAAAAAAGTTTATTTGAATAAAAAACATTTCTATTCTATATAATATTATATGCCTAAAATTTTTAGTAAATCTATATTGCTTTGATTATTGATTTGCTTTTTTTTTTAATTTGATGACAAGCTAGTCCTTGCCTGCGATCTCACCTGATGATAAGTGACGATGCAGTCTAAGATGGTAGCGGGCTAACTTGGAAGGGGTATGGCAGTGAACATTCAACCCATACCCCTAATTGGTTTCTACACGCCATCGTGCCGGAACGCTAAATCGCTTGGCGGCACGTCTTTTGACGGTAGGGTGGTAACTAGCCACGGCCAAAGCCTCCCAGACCAGACCAGACCAGAGACAATTCAGAAATTATAAATTACCTAATTGACCCCGCCGGGAATCGAACCCGGGACCTCCCAGTTATAAGACAACAGCGCTCAACACTGAGCCAGGGAGGTCGTTAAAAGAAAAAAGATTCGATGAATAATATCATATTCTAGTAGGTACCTGTAATAGTTAGCATTGGTTAACCGACATTGATTCCAGTTGGTAAACCGATGGACGATTAGATTGCCGAGTGCTGATACCTAATTAGACCATAACTTGTGCTATAATGCGTGCCGTGAAACATGTTAGCCATCTAACCCTGTTATTATTACTAACAACCAATAAAAAGTAATTGCTTAACTTCGATGGAAAACGATGAAGCAATTTTCCTTTTTGATAAAAAATAAATAAAATATTAAGTGGCACTCGGGGACTGCCGTGGTAAAGCTATTGCATAGCATTTTTTATCAACTTATGCAATTATAATATTTTATGCAATATTTTTTTTGCATAATAAAAATTATGCAAAAAAAAACAACAAGAAAAACGCACTGTCACTACTTCGCGAGTGAGATTCGAACCTGCGACATCATACACCATACGGTAAAGAAAGCGGCCGCTCGCCCACTGCGCCAAATAGAGCTACTTTACTTGTGAATCTCTAAAATGTTGAACGCTTACTGAACGACGGTGTTAGGTTTATTTTCGTTACGGAATTTCTTGATTCGGTCGCCGCGCTCAAAATGTTTGTCCTAGTTCAAAGCCCGCGATAAAAGCTATGCAATAGCTTAAAAGTTAAAAGCAAGTGTGTTGATTTTAGTCAAAATTATTACTAAACACGTTTTTGGAAAATAATCGCAAAAGTACACCGAATTGTTGAACAAATGAAAGGAACAATCTTAAAGATAAAGTTACAAAGGTTAAAAGAGATATTAGAAATATTTCTCAAGCAAACGACCATTAGTACAAAATACTTCTAGATTTCGCTGGAAAAGGCATTGAAAATTATCTACCAAAGCAATAAATAAGTGACTCTGAAGATGGCGAGAAGTAATTTCCAAGTTAGTGAAATATGTACGGGGTCAGTCTGCTGTGGATTCTCCTAGGGTTTTTGTGCTTCCAATGCATTTAAATTTTAAGTTAAGTAGGAATGCTCAGCTCTTAACACGCCACTGCAGCTGGGTGCAAAGAATTTTGTATTGACTTTATTTCTTTTAACTGCTGCCACTGAGAGTACTTGCGTTTTCTTTTGCGAAATTTTGCAGTTGAATCAGTAATTCTTTAACAAAAACCAAAAGTTCTTTACATTTGTGTTTTGTTTGTTTAATATCGCGAAAAGCATCAGTTTTTGACGACCTCCCTGGCGCAGTGAGTGGTGAGTCCGTACAACTAGGAAGTCTCGGGTTCGATTCCCGGCGAGGGTAATTTGGGAATTTATAATTTCTGTAATTGTCTCTGTCTGGTCTGGTGGAAAGCATGAGCTGTCGCTAGTTACCAGTTACTACACTAACGTCAAAGACGTGCCGCTAAGCGATTTTACGTTCCGGCACGATGGCGACGTCATGTAAAAACAGTAGAGTATGGACTGTGTCCAAGTTAGCCCACTATCATCTCAGACTACATCTTCACTCACCATCAAGTGAGATCGCAGGCAAGGAATATCTTGTCACTGAATAAAAAAAATGTTTGTTGCTGTATTCTAATTGCTCTTATTTTTAAATTTTCATGAAAGTTTCTAAAATTTAATCAAGCGAAAAAAAAACAAAATACAAAAAGGTACTTACTCGTGTAATCCCCAAATATCCTATTCAGTTTAATCCATCATCTACGCCCCGCTAAAACACTTGGCAAATCCAAGAGCGATTTTTATATTAAAGAGAATACTAAAGTACATTCGAATAAAGAAACATTTCAGTATAATAAGATTTCAAGCAACACGACGGACAGCAGTTCTAGAAACGTCAAGATAATCCCTTGATCCCTTAATCCAATTACTTGTGGAAAATGAAAAAAACTTTCAGACTAAACCTTTCGCTAGACAAACTTGAGTAAACGTAAGTTTTTTTCCTATTCAATAAGAAGTTAATTGTATAAAAGGAGCTGTCCACAAGTTAAACGGCTAATACGGTTACCGGACCGAGTGAATATCAGCAGAAAAAGTTTCTTGGACATGAAAACTTAGGCGATTTTCTTACGGGAAATTAGTTGCGAATAGGCTCAGCATGTCGGCGAAAAATATAGTTACTCTTATAACTTTTTATTAGTATAACACAAATATTTATGAGATTTTAGTGTCTACAAGTTACTACAAATGACTCAAAAGATCTAGTAAAAGTCAAGTTAGGTATTTATTGTTTTTGTTTAAGTATTTATTTTGTTTTGTTAATGTAGAAAATGTGAAAGAAATGAGTCATCTACAGTCTAGATTTCCTTACTTGAGCATTCGAGTAAACAAAAACCTCTTGATATGAACATCACTTATTTACACACCAACCACACATTTTGAACTACGTATAACTGTCTAGATCTGTTCATTAAACACGTTCGTTACGATTTACACCAAACATTGCTTCGAATTTACCATTATAAGATATTTATTTTCTCAAAAACGAAATATTTGCAGAACTCATTTGCACAGATTAGGAGAAAGTAACATTTCGTAACCCTAGATTGTCTATGAATCGTTGAGGTGGGGACAGGCGAATGAGTGACCTTAGATGAATGGATTGAATCCATGGAACTAGGAATTACCCATATATAAAGAAATTGATAGATTGATATTTTGTTTTCTTTATAGTTTGGAAATCTAAAAACATCTTTTAGACATTAATTTAATCCAAATTATTATATATTACTACTGATTTTTTAAAAACAATTATTTATATCACAACGTTACCCACAGTAGGGTTAACTTTAAGAAATGAAGATTCCTATTTAATATAAATTTGCTTAAAAAATTGCCTAGGTGATTTTAATCCTTTAAATCGCCTAATAACATCTTGGAATACCCAATTGCACAAAACACAATTGCACACCATACTTACGCAAATTTTTGGTATCCTAAAAACGACCTCTGTGATACCAATGTTACCCACCTCCCCTGTAGTAGTATTGTCAACTTACTATATTTTCAGACTGCCAGGGATTAGAAAATTGCAATACCCATACCGGTATCGAAACAATACTCTTACCATACGTTATTTATGAATTACCGATAGTTTTAAAAAAGCGTTAAATAGAATCAATCTTTTTAAGGAAATCATATTTTACTATCACCCTTATGCCTTTAACGATATCTAGGCGACGTTAAGTGTGTGTATATAATACAATAAATGTGCCAATAACGTTGATGATAACGTTAAAATTATTTTTAACGTTATCATCAACGTTATTTTTAACATTATAAATACTATAATTGAGTTACATACTGTTCATGTTGAGTTGTTGTTGTCTGTTGATGAAGTCGTTTATGTAATAAATTGCCAAACCTATTCATTGTCTCGTTATCATTCCGCCATTATTATTTACTGAAGAGAAAAGGTAAATAAAAATACACTAATGTTTTTTTCAAGAAAATTGTTTCTATCACAATGTTACCCACAAATGGGGGATACTTTCGAATAAGACAAAAATCTGATTTGTAGTAAATCTACGTTATTTTTTTCTTGTATATTCCTCTTTAATATATATATAGCTGCTGGGGCTGATTGACTGATTCACTGACTGACTCATTGATCACCTCTCCTGTAAAATTTTGTATGAAAAAATTTTTTTTCACCGATGGTTTCGTATAGAGGAAAAAAATTCATTCGGAGGAAAAATATGGAGAGAGCTGATGATTGAGGATTTCGGAGACGGGTGAAGAGCACGGCCAGGGTATCGAAGATAGGTGGGGGGTGCTCGAACAAATGTCACTCGAAACCTCATCCAATTCGCAGTGAGCTGAAAAAAAATTCAAAATGGCGGAAAAAAGATGGCCGCCATACAAACTTCGTCGGTGTCTATCTCGGAGAGGATAAAAGATGGAAGAGTAGTTTCTTTGCAAAAGATGATCAGGACCTGAAGGTCTATTTGACGAATAGAAAAAAAAATCAAGATGGCGGAATTTTTTTTTCTCCATACAAAATATATGGCGAATATTGAAGAGACTAGAAGCTGAGAACTATGCAAAACTTTGATACGGTTCCTTTTCAAAATTTGTTTTTATAAAAGAATTCTCATTCTGACAAATGATGAGATATGATGATCGAGGGTTTGGAAGGTGGGTGAGGAGCACGGGCAGGGTATTGAAGATAGGTGGGAGGTGCTCAAACAAAAAATACTCGAAACCTCATCCAATTAGCAATGAGCTGAAAAAAAATTCAAAATGGCGGATTCAAGATGGCGGCCATACCAATTTCATAGGCATCTATCTCGGAGAGTATAAAAGATGGAAGAGTGGTTATTTGATAGAAAATGATCAGGACCTGAAAGTCCACTTGACGATAGAAAAACCGCGGTCCGCTTGCGGGCCGCGCACCCACGCGCCCTACTAGTTTTAATATAATTACGAAAAAGATATTGTTTAGTTACTTTTCACGTCAAATTTGTAGTAATGGTACACATATATGACCGTATTTGTAGTAATGATCAGTTGGGATAAAAATCATTCAGTTTTATAATGCTTGCACATTCGTTCAATCACTCATGCGATAACTTCGCAGCCCTATAAATTGTCTTTGGTTAACATTCGGCCATTATTGTTTACTCGAATGCTCAAGTAAAGAAATCTAGACTATATCTAATATTATAGACAATGCTAGTACAAAATTTAATTAAGTTAAGTAAGGAACAAACTTTGGAACATAATATAGGTGCTGAAGTGGCGACCCCGCACCGAAAAGCGCAATGTTGGCAGACCCCCCACTAGTTGGACCGACATCAGGCGGTTCGCAGGAAGCCGCTGGATACAGGCGGGGCAAGACCGAGGCCTTTGAAAGTCCATGAAAGAGAACTTAGTCCAACTGTGGACGTCAAGCGGCTTATAAAGAAGAAACATAGGCAAACGATAGACATAATCTATACTAATATTATAAAGAGGAAAGATTTTTTGTTTGTTTGTTTGTACCGAATAGGCTCTGTAACTACTGGACGGATTTTAACCATTTTTTCAGCAATAGAAAGCTAAGTTATCAGGAAGTAACACAGGCTATAATTTATTTGAAAAAAAAATAAGAGATCCTTAAGAAAATTGCAATAATGTAACCCAAAGTAGCAAAATTATGCCTACAAAATTCAATATTTCGCGTGTGCTGATAAAACTATTGATGATACATAAAAATTATGTACTACAAGATTAAAGTTCTTATTATTCTCTACAAAAAAGCCCTCGAGAGAATATATCTAACTCTCATATTTAAGTCACAAAGTCACAATAGTAGCTTTTGTGTTCTAATTAGATCGCCTTTATTATGGTAGTATTAATTCTTCCTTACTGATACATATAATAAATGCGAAAGTGTGTTTGTCCGTCAATCACACTGCAACAAAGCTACGGATTGTAGTAATTTTTTGGATAGGACGTATAGTTAAGAGCCTGGAGGGTGACATATAGGCATCCGGAAAACCAAAGAGTTCCCGCGGGATTTTAAAAACTAAATCCACGCGGACGAAGTCGCGGGCATCAGCTAGTACTGAATAAAATAATTCAGTGATTTTAGCTAACTCAAACGCAGTGTATGGTTAAATTTAATAATACGGTTACTTTAGAAACATGAGATCGCTCCGGTATACTCGTAGCAACAGGAAAACAGGTCTTGGCTTAGATCGCTAACCGGTTCCGACTGAACGAAATAAGAGTTGTAAAGGTCATTGCCGATTATACGGCTGCCAATAGCGATCACATCAGAATTCAGAACTAGACTGAGCCTTGCAACTAACACTCAAACCGAATTATATGATAATAAGTAAGTAGGTATATAATACAAATACTATAATAGGAGATACTTGTTTATAAATAAATTATCATTATCACCTTTAAGATTGATTAAAAATAAAAGTGTGAAGCCGGAAATTTTCGTCATTGGTAAAAAAAGAAAGAACCATTTTAAATATCAAAAACACATGAGTCACTCTTGTTTTACGATTATATATTTAAAACCTTGCTATTATTATGTAAAACATTATTACTTTTTAAAGGATAAAAACGTGGATTTAATGATAACATTAAAATTCAACATAATCATTATGTATGCGAGAGGTTATACGAAAATTTTCACGAAGCTCACTCAAGTTTAGTGGACATAAAAAAGCGGCGATCTCAGCAGGGCACATAAGAGAATTAATTACACCATAAACCGACACAGCTGATAAGGGAGGGGTCGTAAAACTGAGGCGAGTGGAAGCCCAGAGAAATCTAGTTTTGAAGAAATTTTTCGAAAGTACAGAGGACGTGCGTCCTGCAATTTCGGCAGTCGTAAACTTTATGATTTTCGATGTACCGTCGGCGTCGCGCGAAATTAAATGAAAACGGGGCAATTACCCATGATTGTTCGTCCCTGTTAATTGCGAAATGTAAAATAAACCTTCTCTTAAGCATAATAAAGGATTTTAATTTATTTTTACAACGAGAGCCCTTTAAAAATTTTTTTACAAATCTTTAGAAAAATATGTTTAAACCTTCATCCACTCTTTTTGTTATCAACAATTTGCTTCTTTCAATATACCGAAGGCTTTTCAAGAATGAGAGGTGATTTCAAAACGACAATGATAATATTGAACTACATTATTAAATCGTGAAGATTTTGTGGTCTAGCCAAAAAAGGTAACTGGTCCAACTTTTTAATTTGAAAAAATACTATACACATTTAACTAATAATAGTTTCATCAACATAATTTTAAGACTACTATGCAAAATGTGATTATGTGTGCAATTTCGCGATTTCTTATAGATTATGTACAAAAAAGATTTTTTTCATACCTAATTAAAAATACATAAAAAAGTACGTATCATTTGAGCAATCAAGTTTTACAGTGCGCGTGACATTTTATTCTGAAAAGTTCAGAGTGAGTTTATTGACGCTAATAACATCGGGCTATGACCTTTTAATATAGTAAGTAGGTAATAATTTTTTTCGGAATGCAGCTTAACAATGTAGCTTAAACTCAGTAATCTTTAATCCAATCAACTTTTTCTAGCTCTTTTAAATAATATAATATTAACTACATATCGATGTAGTCTCTTCAATGATTTCTTATTAGTTATTTTGATTCTTCTTCGTCTTCTTTATCAACCAATAGACGTCCACAGCTGGACAAAGGTCTCTTGCATGGATTTCCACAGGTCTCGGTCTTGCGCCGCCTGAATCCAGCGGCTCCCTGCGACTCGTTTGATGTCGTCGGTCCACCTGGTGGGGGGTCTGCCAACACTGCGTTTCCCGGTGCGGGGTCGCCACTCCAGCACCTGGGGACCTAAACGACCATCAGCACTTCGAACTATGTGCCCCGCCCATTTCCACTTCAGTTTCGCGACTCGCTGAGCTATGTCGGTGACTATGGTTCTCCTACAGATCTCCTCATTTCTGATTCGACCCCGCAGGGACACTACGAGCATAGCTCTCTCCATCGCCCGCCGAGTGATCCTGAGCCTACTTATGAGGCCCTTAGTTATTTCGATTACTAATATCAAATTCACACACTAAAAAAATTTTTCCCACAAAAATGCTGAAACATACTTTGACATCAAAAAACATACGTATCAACATTTTGAAAATGAAACATCTGCTTTTTCTTTATTTAGCCGTCGTATCTTTATTTGCTGTTTTAATTTCAAATGTTACTGTTAATTACAGCTACAATTTCGCTGGCGTGGGTAAAATATATTTCTCACTTACTGGGGGATTTCTTGGAGTGGTGCACAGTCAGCGTTAATAGCAATCGGTTAATGGCGTAAGATTATATCAGGCGTTCGGATTACGCAAGTAAACATCGCTGGGTGCTAGTGCTCAAACAGATTTTTAGTATATCGCGCGATTTGTTTGTTAACTAATTTAAAAGATTTTTTGGAAAAAACAATTAATACGGACTGCTATGATATTTTTAATAAATTACTAGCTGATGCCCGCGACTTCGTCCGCATGGATTTAGTTTTTAAAAATCCCGCGGGAACTCTTTCATTATCCGAGATAAAAAGTAGCTCTCCCGGTCTGAGGAACCATACTACATCCATTACTATACCCATGCAAAAAATCGCATCAATCCGCTGTTCTGTTGCGACGTGATTGAAGGACAAACCAACAAACAAACACACTTTCGCATTTATAATATCAGTAATGCTTTATTATAACACTTTTTATAATTGTCAAATTTTTTACCATACTTAACCAAAGACAAACTTACATTTAGCTATCATTTACGTTTTGTTATTCCACTGTCATTTGCGTTTTGTTATTCCATGTCAGATGCGTTTTTCTTATACCACGTTTTATTAGAGCAAGATCCCAGTGCCGCCAGACCTAAGTTATTTTCTCAGCAATTATTTGTGTACGATAGAGTACTGTTCGAATGTTCTTTCAGTATATGCGTACCAGCTATAGATTATGCCGACGGCCAATTTCCAGATACCAGGTGCAAAAGGTAGGTAAAAACTAGAATAACTTATCTTAAATTCTCAGGGCTGATTTTCATATATGTTTTAAAGAATATTGTAAAAATTAATAAATTAATACTGCCAGACGCTTACCGCCGGCGGTTACTTTAGCCAGACGCTTTGAAGGTCCCAAAAAAATATATAATTTAAGTTAACTTATATTCTCAGTTCTGATTTTTATACATGATACTCAGGGAACTATTGCGATATTATCTGTAAGCTGCCAGACCTATTGGAAGGGTCAAACATCCCCCCAGACACACATTATGCGTCCCCATATGTATGAGCGCTAGAACATGATTCATTTGTTTAAGTGTGTGAGAGATAATATCATCATACTATAATATTATAAATGCGAAAGTGTGTTTGTTGGTTTGTCCTTCAATCACTCTGCAACAGAGCTATGGATCGACGTGATTTTTTGCCTGGGTATAGCTTAGGATCTAGAGAGAGAGAACTATTGCAATATCTTCTGCAAGCTACTACATAGTAGGTATGGATGTAATACATCGTATGGACTTAATGCTACAGTGTTTTCCTATGCAATTTAATATTCTAATCATACTAATATTATAAATGCGAAAGTGTGTTTGTTTGTTGGTTTGTCCTTCAATCACGCCACAACTGAGCCACGGATCGACGTGATTTTTTGCATGGGTACTATAGTTGAGGACATAGGCTACTTTTTATCCCGGAAAATCAAAGTGTTCACGAGGGATTTTAAAAACTAAATCCACGCGGACGAAGTCGCGGGCATCAGCTAGTTTATATATATAGATTAGATAGCGTCAACGTAATCGATGGGTTAAATGACGTAATAAAAACTGATGTGCTTCAAATATTTTGTAATGAGTAATGACAAACTTCTTTCTTCTTATAAGAATAAGAAATATTTATTTGAAAAACTCGGTACAGTGCATAACATTGGCATCCTGACCCCTAAACTAGGAAAGCCCGTATCTTAGGGGCCAGTGCCATTCCCAAACATTGATTTATATTATGATCTCACTGGTGCACATTAAACAATGAGTAGAGATACCTACATTGAAAGAAATTATACATACTTTAAGTAAAGAAAATGATGAAACAATAAAAAAAAATTTAAAAAAATGTTGCTGTGAAGGTTTTAAACATAAGGTCTGTTGTATGTAATAGTTGTACTCTCTTCTCTCGCCGAAGCCACAGAATATAATATAATAGTATGCCGAAGTGGTCACTGATGCAGTCTATTACGCTGCTAACAAACATTGATTTATATTATGATCTCACTGGTCACTGGTGCACATAAAACAATGAGAGATACTTACATTGAAAGAAATTATACATAGTTTAAGTAAAGAAAATGATGAAACAATATAATAAAAAAAATATGTTGCGGTGAAGGTTTCAAACATAAGGTTTGTTGTATGTAATAGTTGTACTCTCTACTCTCGCCGAAGCCACAGAATATATTATAATAGTATGCCGAAGTGGTCACTGCAGTCTATTACGCCGCTAATCTTAAATTGTGGGCCTTTATAAAATATCACACAGTTCTCTGATATTTAAGTATCAACTGTGTGAAGTGAAGATAGTCCTGAAGTCCTCCTAAGTTTTAGCCTATTCCGATGTCTGACCTCCTCTCCGTTTCTCCCTCATTCCGTTTATTGGTCTAGCAATCGGTGTAAAGACATTACTACTGTTCGAAACTACTGAGCTCTCTGAACTCACTACTAACTACCTACCTACAATTAGTAATTTACAAAGCTTCCATTATATTATTTGTGTGTACCAATTTTATCATTGCTATTGTTTCAAAATTAACGAACCTCTCTGTTACATATTTCTTTGTTATACAAAGACAATCTGAGTTATTAATTACTTTATTCACATCGGTATTTTTGAAGTTACTTATTTATTGTTATTTTGATATTACAAGCTTTTATTTAGCTTGACCAGTTTATTTATTTATTTGTTTGTTTAGGTCAAATCTTGCAAGATGAATTACTCACTTCCTGGTTTCTGATCGAGCTGTAATTTTACATTTATGTGTAAATCGGATGACAATGCAATATTATTGTGACATGGAGCTGATCTGATGATGGAGACGGAAGGTGGCTATCGGAACTCTGTAATAAAACGACGTAACCCCATCTAGTTTGGGCTCGTTTGATTCGTCATAACAAGTACTCAGATCCTATATGATATCCAGAGTCTAATGATGTAGCTACTAAAAGCTTGCATTTAAAAATAAAATTTTTAATTTACACTTGTTTCGGTTTCTACATGAAGTTTATTGATCTAAAATCCACCTATTAAACTAATATCTATTAACAAAATGAAAAAAATATAGAACTTACTGATAGTAATTTATAATCTCTTTCTAGCGCGAACATTACTTATATGTATTAGTTCATGAGTGTGAAGACTATAATAAGTCACAGAAATTTGATATGACTATGTAACTAAGAAGGTAATAGGATTAAAAGTAAAGATAATGTTACATTCGACAACGTCCAACTACATACTCTGTTACTTGATTCTTTATGCATTTGTAGAGGCACTGTTAACATAATTAAAAATGTACTTGATAAAGCAACGCTACGAATCATTAAAGATTAAAAAACAATTTGTCACTCGTTAACTATGAAAAACGACGATGAAGAAATTATACGACACATAACAGTACTATTGTCTCTTAATGAATAATTTATTAAAATAACAACAAACTTGATTAAAAAATGCCACTTGAGAAGATTTTTATGAATAATGTCATTTTATAGTCCTTTCTTTTCTTACAGAACAGATTAAATAGACATACAATCCAAACTATTAATTATTTCTGTACTTTGTGTTGCTGTCAAAAAACTTACTCATAGAATGCTAAAATCATGAATTTCCTTTGGCTATATTATTGCCGAGTAATAGAAATTTGTAACAGTGAAATTAACGCAAATACGATGAATTTCAGCTTAATTTGCCAAAGTCCCGTGTGTTTACAATCAAATAGCAAACAGAAGCTTATGCGGAATTGAAAGATATATGGCCGAGTTTTGGTGTTTTGCCTAGAAGTTGGTTGCTGCGATTTCAGGCGGTGCCAACGTGATGTTAAATTTATTGCTATTTGCTGGACAACTTTCTGCTTTCAAACGTCGAAATTTCTATGTTGATGCTTTAGTACGATTTTCCAACTTCGATATTACTAATATTCATTCAATTAGCGTATAGTCTTTTAGTTTTAAAAGCAACTTAATATCGTAGTATCTATAGTCTTGCGGTTTTTGTGTTTATAGCTACTGAGCAATAATTAAATGAAATAAACTAGTTTTAATCGCTTTGATTCATTTATTTTTAGTGACTATTGTGTATAGTCTGAACATTTTAACCGCTTGGAAGTGGGATTATAAGTTTTGTATTGGCGACATGTTACTGTTTAGTGTATAAATAAAATGGAGAGACTCTTAGACTGAACAAAGTTTTGGCAGAACAGCAACAATGATAGGCTTTATCGAAACAAAAGATAAATGTCAACACTAGAAACGCATTAAAATTTTAACACTAAACCAACTCCCAGGTAATGTCTGTCTGAACTTGAAGGTGATTCTTGTGCAACAAACGCCATTCTCCTGTATAATGGCACCATTAAACCACCACCCACAAGTGCAGAGCAAATTGCATTTGCCGACATGGGTACGTATTTTACAATCAAACGTTGATTTCCAGCGCTACCAAGAGCGCATTAGGGTACATAAATTTGCTTACTTAAACGATAAACTCGAGTAAAGGATTCACAAGAAATTGATTCTGAAAGCGGGCAGCCTTACCACATTTAATTTATTGTTTCGCCACGCGCCCGACGGCAGTTATATTTTCTTTTGAAAGTGCAAGGAAATTGGTAATCTTTTGAAATCGCTCAGATGTTATCGCAAAAGTTAAGTAGAAATAAAATAACTGAAGGCAAACCTAATGAGAATTCCCTAAATACCGAGACCTAGCCTTTCGTGAGTGGAAGTTGTATTCAGAATTATAGTAGACAGGCACGAAGAAAAAGTTGCCTTAGCGACGTAGCGCCTTTTATTTCAAGGAAGTGTTTGAAGTAAATTAAAAGCGGGCAAGGCGTTTTTCAGACTGTGTTTAATCTAACAATCAGTTAGGAGAATGTAACAATCACAATTCCAGCAATAAATGAAGCCGAGGCGCTGCAACCTTGGAAATAGATCTGTTGCCATACTCAACTGCGCTACATGTCCAATAAAAAATACAACAAAAACCGACTCGACACAAGTCTGTTGCTCGCCGTTCGGATTATAACCGTCCGAAACTCCGCCCTTTTAGTTTTTTTAGGGTTCCGTACCCAAAGGGTACCAACGGGACCCTATTACTAAGCCTACGCTGTCCGTCCGTCCGTCCGTCCGTCCGTCCGTCTGTCAGCGGGCTGTATCTCGTAAGCCGTAATAGATAGACAGATGAAATTTTCACATATTATGTATTTCTATTGCCGCTATAACAACAAATAATAAAAACTAAATTAAATAAAAAAAATTAAATTAAACATTTCCATGGGTACATGGAAATATTTTTATTTAATCTTTTTTAACGAAACCCTAAAAGAGCGAGGCCCGACTCGCACTTGGCCGTTTTTTTTTTTTTGTAAACTGGACCACTGCGCTATACAAACCGAGAGAATTTGAGAACGAAAATTTAGTCCGTATTAAATTCGTGAAGAGAATTCTCAGCGTAATATTTCAAAGCTAATGTAAACGAATGGCCGGTACCAACTAAATTATTAACATTCGTGATGTTATATTTTCCTCTTGATGTAAAGAAAACTTCTTGATTGATCAGGAATAAATCGTTCGAGAATGAACCATTTCTCAAGCGTGACACCTTGTTAAATAATGATTATCACGCTCTTTACATACCACAATATCATCTCGTGACTAATGAAATAGTATTAATTATCCACCCCATTGTGCGAACTGTTACAGTACAATGTTACAATCCTGATTAATCGTTTCCTCGTCTTACAATCACGATTCTGTTACTCCTTCAAAATATTTAATACGCCATTGAGTTATCGTCCATTATTTCAGGTCAAAGGCCTCTGCACAAATTGTTTTATACAATGACAAACGCCCGATACTGCTATCGTACAACGGTAGTTTCGATAGCGACTGTCCCAGGCCCGATAATGCTGATAAAGAAAAAACGCAAGCGAGAAAATCGAGCGTAGAAGACGAGGCGTACGAAAATTCATTTCCCTTTAATATTCTCGGTAAAATTGCTGGCGCGAATGACCTGAGATTAACATTTCCTAGTAGCGCACACAGGCGTGCGGTGTACGCGCATGAACCCGGTACGTACGTGAAAGGCCACTCACACATGCGAAAAGGATGACTAAAAATATTACGAGTTGACATTGAAATGTTAATGCACTCTTGGGTTCGCCGGCGCATTTTACGGGTATTTCGATCGCGATCGGCTATAAAGTTAAAAACTCATGTTTCTCTACATTATCCGATTGTTTTGACTGCTACAGCTTCTCTCTTAGTTATCGCGTGATGGATAACGTTTGATGCGATACTATACAATGTAACAGTTATGTAAAGTGATAGCCTAGTGGTTAGGACTGTGGCCTATTCGGGGGGTCGCAGGTTCGATCCCGGGTACGCAACTCTGACTTGTCGGAGTCAAGTGCGTTTAAGCAATTAAATATCACTTGCTTCAACGGTGAAGGAAAACATCGTGAGGAAACCTGCACATCTGAGAGTTCTTCATAATGTTCTCGAAGGTGTGTGAAGTCCACCAATTCGCATTGGACCAGCGTGGTGGACTATAGCCTATAAACCCTTCTCTGAGAGGAGATCTGCGCTCAGTAGTGAGCCGTTGATGGGTTGCTGATGATGATGATGATACAATGTAACATAAACTGTCACTTCTAGTCATGTTTTACGCAAAAACAACTACGTCATGCGACTGCAGTCCACCTCATTTATTCATTTCACCTCTTTTTTTCTATTTTCTGTAATTCGAGCTTCATCCGTTCCTAACAGTCATAACGTTTTCAATTATCTACGTTGGTAACGCTTGCTATGCTACTTATTCTTTTTTTCAGACGACAATAGGTCTAAATTTCTGCTTTATTACTAAATTGAATCAGGGTCGTACTAAGGGAATTTTTTTGCTCCCGAGAATCGACCTTTTTTTAAAAGAAAACTATTATGGTCCATCATCTTGCATTCAGGGTGTTCAGGTAAGTAAACTCTACAAAAACCGTCTTACACTTTTATGCCTTAAGTCTCTAAGCTGATCCTTCTATTTTATGAGCACTAAATTCGTTACACCTCTTTTTATTTCGGTGAATAATAAAACTGGATTTACGTCGTAATATTCTTAGATCGGTGGGTTTTTGATTAGTGCTTGGTGTAGGTACCTACGTGACTAGAGAAACGTCTAAGTACATGATGCACTTCTAAATATATATCATTTTCATGTGTTCTGTCAGTCAAATTAGATGTGAGTTTTAGATTTATGTACACGTGCCAATATGATGTGTACTTCGAAACCTTACCTCATTTTAATATTATTACTGAAATTTCTTAGGGTGAGATCTATAGATGGCACTTCCACTCAGCTTAGACTCAAGACTGATTTAGAACGAGACAGAGTTATGTCAGGACATATTTGTGTCTCATTTTAACTATATCATGAGTCTTGAGCAGAGCCAGAGTACTAACTGTATAGCCTTAATGATTTTGAGTTTTTTTTTTAGAAAATATTTATAGGTAAGACTATTTCATTAATTTTATTCATTTTTATCATGAGTATATTACGTAAATAAGTATTGTATTAAATAATAGGTTACAATTTCGTTTTTTTGTTACTACAATATAATATTTCTTCTTAAATTTGTGGTCAATTCCTATAAATTCAAAGTAATTACCAGATTTGTTATTACGACTTGAGCAATGAGCATCATAAAGAGGACATAAGGTGAAATGAATAAACTATTCGTTTCTCACTTAAAACGTTTCCTAGCTCAACGTTAATTTCTTATAGTAAAATTAAAATAAACATAACTTTGATTAACTTGGCACGCACGACTTCGATATGACTGTTTTTAAAGTTCAGATTTAATATCTTTAATAGGTTCACTCACGCAGCTCATAAATACTCTACCTAGGTCTTAAAGACGTACTAAAACTAATTCCTAGGTTTTTATTTAACACTGAAACGTAATAAACCGCTTTTCATTGCTATTAAAAATTAAAAACTATAGGTAAATTGGGTAAAAATCAGTTTTGAGTTTTAATACGGTGAGTTTAATTTATTTCAAGATTTCATATTTCAAAAAACGGTATTGTTTCAATAATAATTTCATACTGCACTCATTTAGTTCATCATCATCATCATCATCATTAGCAACCCATCAACGGCTCACTACTGAGTGCAGGTCTCCTCTCAGAGAAGGGTTATAGGTTATAGACCATAGTCCACCACGCTGGCCCAATGCGAATTGGCGGACATTTAGTTCATGCTTTTACTTAATTAAAACTTTAAATGCTCAATAAATACAATTAATGTTTATTTTTTCTAACCAGTAAGCCAAACCCTCAGGACTCAGAAGCAAGTTAAAAATTACATTTTGAATCATACTGATTCATAATTTACGTACATAATATTTGGCATTAATACTCTACTCTCATGTATCTTGTTAAAAATCAGATATTGATTGGTTATTCTGGATAGTTGTTGGTTAACTTGAAGAAACTTAAGTTTATTCAGTTATCATGCTTAAGTTACAATACAATAGCTCACTATAGGATTTTTTTAAATTTTAGTGTTTTAATACAAAAATATTCACGATTTTGTAAAAATGGTCGATAAAATTGTAAATTATGTTTTAGTACATTTTTTCGAAAAATGTTTTTTTCATGCAATTTTATGTTAATAATTACATACTGACTCTGATGTGAGTGATATAAGAGTAGGCACTTATTTTAAATAATATGATTAAATTAAAATGATTCATATATTTATCAACGCGGGATTCCCGCATCACCCCTCAAAGCTCGCATGTTTTAAAATAATTTTTCTTCGTTAGAAAGTCGCTTAGCAAATTTAATTTATGTAAGGGTAATAACCACGTAAGCTGCTAAAAATTATATTGCTCGCGACTTTTACGTTTTATGACCTGACACTTTTTTAATGCGCTGAACTTCGACGTTGCTTTATTTTATCAATATGTATAATTTAATATATAGTTTTTATTCTTTATTTTATTTAGTATACTTAAAGACATAATAAAAACCACAGCGAGTTTTACAACAATATTTTACTTAAAAGCACAGAAAGTTTTAAAAGACAGTTGTATGGCCGACCATAGATTTTAGCATTTTTATATGATTTTTTTCATAATCATCAGAATTTTTTTTTCATGTAATAATATTATTTTGGATTTTTTTATAGGTTTTGATCATGTTAATTTAGATTTATTATTAAATGTACACATCAATATTACTATTAGGTATAGTAATCTAGTAGGTATGTAATTGTTTTTTTATAAGTTATCTAATAAAGTCATCAGTAGTGATAAAGGCTTTAGGGCCGTCTTTACGGTCACAATAATTAATGTTTAATAGGTTATGTTTCTGTATACACATTTTCTTATTAAGTGTCACAAATATAGTAGGTAATTAATACTAATACCAACTTACTTTTTAGAAAGTATTTTTTATGAGTGTCTAATGTGTGTGTCATTTGACTTTTTGATAAATGATTTCAGTTAGGTCCTGAAACATATTACCGAATTGATTATCTGGGTTGCACCTACCTACCTAGTCGTAAGTAGGTAGTTACCTAGGCATAAATAATTATAATAACTAAACAAACACTTGATAATTTTGACTAACATTAACTTTATTAACGATGTTTAAACAAGCTATTATTGTAATCGTCTCTTAACTACGTCGTTTGACACAATTTATTAATATTACCTAGTGTATTAAATAAATTGGATTTGATATAGGTATTATGTTTCTTAATTTTACAAGAAAATATAGAATTAAAAAAGCAAGATTACAAAAATTTTAACTTAAGTAATAGTAAATCATTTATTAAAGATTTTAGGAAGTAGGTAGGTATCCGCATTTTTCAAAAATGTCACTTTCGACGGAAAGGATATTTTGCACATTTTTTTTAATAAAATAATAAAAAAAAAAACGTAATTTTGCTATAAGCTTTTGGGTATAAGAAAAATCGGATAGAACAAGAAGGAATTGCGTATATTTGTAGTAATTTCTTTACGATACATTTATCTTCCAAAACATGTTTACGAATATGTTCATGGCGTGGGTAATCGTTTGAATGATAAAAATGTGACGCACTTTGTTTATTTTTGTTTTTCTGCAAAGTGACGTTTTAGAAAATTAAAACGGTTCAATTTTGTTATTCGAAAGTTCGGAATTGAATTTTCAACGGTAATTTAATCGGGAGGTAGCGTTTACGGAAGTTTGCTAACGTTCGGAAGTTCTTGGCGTAGCTGGTACTTTATTAAAGACGGTACGTTTTTCTTGCCTTTTAGACGTTTCAGCGTTTAAAACGCTTGAAATAAATTGTAGTTTGTGTTTTTCGGGGCTTAATTTTCATAAATTTACCTATTTTTGTTTCTAGTTACTATGTTTCTACTACGTTTATTATTTAACAGAAATAAAGTAAGGTCTTAAGTAATTCTAATAAACTCAAGTCTAGTTGTTCTAAATTGAATTAAGTATTTTACTCATTTAATTAATATCTGTTTACCTCTAAAAATTTAATTATAATGGTTTTTAATGAACATTGAAAGCTTTTTTTATTTTGGCTTTTAAACTTCAAAATTTTTTTGTCTACCAAAGGTGTCCAAAAAATCGTTAGTCCTCACTGAATAAAGAAACCAACTTAGGCACATTATATTATGTAGTTGATTTAAATAGGAACATTGTTTTTATTTTTTAGTGAATATTTATTTTTATTTATATCCTACAATTTTGAAATAACGCGAGTCTAACAGTTGTAACGCAACGCAAGTCGCAACGTTATTTTGACATTTTCATTTTTCATAATTTTTTGTCATCTCAAATATTTTGTCATCTATTAATTTTTTTCACTTTCAAACTCTTAACCGTACCTAACCTGGCCTTAATTTGACATTTTCAATTTTCATAATTTTTTGTCATCTCAAATATTTTGTCATCTATTAATTTTTTTCACTTTAAAACTCTTAACCGTATCTAACTTATCCTATCAGGCTTACCTGAGTAGCGTCAGTGTATGGCGTCGAGGAGTTTTTGTCCACCAGTTGCGATCCAAACACTGGAACGCCGCTGGAGGTGGGCGTCAGGGAACGCACATCCGAAATTTGCTGGGGTACCATCGTGCAAAAAAAACCCCGAAAAAACTCAACACAAAAAAACACAGTTCACCTATTTCACTAAACACTGAAGTAACGAGAGTCTGAAAAGTTTAGATGAGTTCCTTTGGACGCGGGAGCCTCACGGCGGACGTATCGCCGAAGACCTCCCAATATCTGGACACTATTCTTAATTTTCGCTCTAGAATTATAAATCTGCCACTTTCTTTCTCGGCTGGCGGTCCATAAGTCATAATTTCTGCGGGACGCGACCGCTCAGTTATCAAAGTGTGGCATAACGATCGTAGCGGCTACACTCCGCACGACTGTACTCCGCGATGTCAGAGAACCTACTAACTAGTCGGCAACGTGCAGAGTGCTGTCAATATACCCGCTCAGCTGTTCGCCCCTTCCGCGCGCACGCGCCCCGCCCGCCCCGCGCCTCATTCTCGCGAGGCCCTTGCCCGCGAGTGCATGTGTTTGTATGCTCGATGTATAATTGCATGCAATAAAATGAGTATGACGTTCGCTCGACGTGTATTGTAGGAGTAAGGACGTATTACTTATAACATCAAAATCTATTTCCATAATTATTATAACAGAGATATTAAAAAATAATTAATTTTACCTTATTCAACTATTATATTCACGAAGCAGTGATAGTCTAGTGGTTAGGACTGTGGTTTCCTATTCGGGGGGTCGCAGGTTCGATCCCGGGTACGCACCTCTGACTTTTCGGAGTCAAGTGCGTTTAAGCAATTAAATATCACTTGCTTCAACGGTGAAGGAAAACATCGTGAGGAAACCTGCACATCTGAGAGTTCTTCATAGTTCTTGAAGGTGTGTGAAGTCCGCCAATTCGCATTAGGCCAGCGTGGTGGACTATGGCCTATAACCCTTCTCCGAGAGGAGACCTCGCTCGGTAGTGAGCCGTTGATGGGTTGCTAATGATGATGATGATGATGATTCAACTATTCAAATAATAAATAATTCTAACTTTATATACATAGGTGTAATATACTATTTCGGTTTTTAAGTTCCGATAATATATTCTATAGCCCCGAGTTTTCAATTCTATAACTTGGGCTCGTGTAACAATTCTGACTATTAAATAGATATTTTCCGGTTTTTAGGTTCCGCATATTTTTTTATTTTATAATTCGTATATTTTTATACATATTGTACGTTGAAATTGTATACACACGTCATACATATTACAGAAGACTTTCCTAAATTATTTTTCATATGAGTAGATACACATTTATTTAAAGTACTTACCTACCTATTTACATGCGAAGAACATAATATATTAATTATTATAATTATACTTGTGAATAATAGAAACTCGCTGATGATTCCAATAACAGTTTGAACCTAAATAATAATACCTACTATAGTTCTGAATAATAATAATTATGATACAGCTGCAAAGTATTCTATGAAACTGATAAGCGCTGCAATTATTGTGAAACATAAATTTTATCAATTTTATTTAAATTTAATTTATAGTTGGCGGAATAAAATCTGTAATTCGATATTCAAATACTATTATATGCGTAAAATAAATTTATATTTGTTTTAATATGATCGGTATGAAATATTACCGATTTATATTTGAATAGGTAAGTAAATAAATCACTTTGTATTACGGTTAATTAAATGTATAGCTGGTGAAATGTTTTACGAACGATAATGTTTCGAATAAATCAAGTTTTTTACAGAATATAATACAAAATAACGATACTTAAATCTCTGTTTACAACAATAATGATTGGATACCGAAAATTAGATTGGATGAAATGAATACCGTAATCATGTCACATAATAATTAATTCATTATTTATTTTATTTCTTAAAGGAACCTAATCAGGAATCTACCTAATCCTATCTACGGGATCGAATCAGAAATGAGGAGATCTGTAACTCATGACAACTCAGCGAGTCGCGGAACTGAAGTGGAAATGGGCGGGGCACATAGTTCGAAGAGCTGATGGTCGTTGGGGTCCCAAGGTGCTGGAGTGGCAACCCCGCGCCGGGAAGCGCAGTGTTTGCAGACCCCCCACCAGGTGGACCGACGACATCAAACGAGTCGCAGGAAGCCGCTGGATTCAGGCGGCGCAAGACGGAGGCCTGTGGAAGTCCTTGCAAGAGACCTTTGTCCAGCAGTGGACGTCTATCGGTTGATAAAGAAGAAAAAAAAGAAGAATCTACCTAAAAGTAATATTTATTTTTATTGATGCTAAGGTAGCCCTTGTCTGCAATCTCACCTGATGGTCGCTTGGCGGCACGTCTTTGACGGTAGGGTGGTATCTATAGCCATGGCCACAGCCTACCACCAGACATTATTTTTAACCCGCACCGCAAAAAGAGGGGTGTTATAAGTTTGACCGCTATGTGTGTGTGTCTGTCTGTGGCACCGTAGCTCACTGATTTGGGTGCATTTTTTTTAAATTTAAGAGTGGGTGTGCGCTCGTTAACAATAAACTGATTTGATTTTTACAGTAGTAGATCAAGTTTCAAGTATCCGAAAAAAAACACGCAAGAATTACATCATACTGCCAAGGGACGTGCTTGGGCAAAAACATAAAATGATGAAATTTGTTCGATAATAAAAAATCGCGAAATTAGGTCTAATTTTTAACCAATATTCATTTATTTTCAATGTGTTGCATATTACAGAGCCAAAATTTTTACATTAAATTCCGATTGATTGATATTATCAAGAGAGTAGCCTAGTGAATTGAAAAGAAAATGAATATTTTACGAGTTACAAAGTATTTGGCGCTTACTACACTCCTATTCCGCGCAAAACGCTTTCTTTTGTCGCGCCTCACATGAGGTTGTGGCTATGTTTTATCTCATCGCGAAATCTGATTTTTTTTTTGGGGTTACACGCGCTCTTAAATGCAGGTTTTCTAGTGGTGGTTCTTTGACATGTTTTATCAAAATCGGTTCATCCGTTTAAGAGCTATTGGTGTACTGTTACTTGAATTGATGATCGAGGATCGAGGATCGAGTCCGGCCATTGATTCACATGTCGAGGGTGTTTTAAATTGTCAATTTTTGACGACCTCCCAAGCTCAGTGGTGAGCGCTGTTGCCTTTAAATAACTGGGAGGTTTCGGGTTCGATTCCCGGCGGGGTCAATTTGGCAATTTATAATTTCTGAATTGTCTCTGGTCTAGTCTGGTGGGAGGCTTTGGCCGAGGCTAGTTACCACCCTACCGTCGAAGACGTGCCGCCAAGCGATTTAGCGTTCCGGCACGATGGCGTGTAGAAACCAATTAGGGTTGAATGTTCACTACCATACCCCTTCCAAGTTAGCCCGCTACCATCTTAGACTGCATCGTCACTTACTATTAGGTGAGATCGCAATCAAGGACTATCTTGTCATCGAATAAAAAAAATACGCTATTTTAGTAGATAGTTAGGTAATATTCTCTTGTTACACACTTCTCTTCTTGCAAACCTACGCGGGATGTGGCACGCCCCAAGGTAGACGAGGAGAAAATTCTTTAGCATTGATTCCCCATTTTGTTCTACATTACGATTAACGAGTATCTACTACTTAGTGCAATAAAGTTAGTTAAAAACAATGAAGTGGCACTCGGGGACTGCCGCGGTAAAGCTATTGCATAGCATTTTTTATCAACTTATGCAATTATAATATTTATGCAATATTTTTTTTTTGCATAATAAAAAGTATGCAAAAAAAATTGATTAACAAACAAACAAGAAAAGCCAAGTGTCACTACTTCGCGAGTGAGATTCGAACCTGCGACATCATCAAAGAAAGCGGTCGCTCGCCCATTGTGCCAAATAAAGCTACTAGAAACCTCTAAAATGTTAAACGCTTACTGAACGACGGTGTTAGGTTTTTTTCGTTACGGAATTTCTTGATTTGGTCGCCGCGCTCAAACTGTTTGTCCTAGTTCAAAGCCCGCAAGAAAAGCTATGCAATAGCTTAAAAATTTATTATTTAAAGCAAAAATTATTATTAGGTATATTTTGTACGGAAATTTATTTCAGAACAAATGCCATCTGCCTACCGCCCGCATAATATTAGCGCACTTTTTATTAAGTGCTTAAGCACTAAAAAAATAAAATGAAAATATTCACCCGATTTTAATCTTTACCCACATACATTCATGGTCGAAAATCGTTCGCAGAAGCGTCAGGTGCACAGATATCCATCGTATTTCGCAAATGATATGGGTCAATTGACAACTATTATTAGGGTTCCCTAAGGAATACATTATGACTTCGCCAAGTTGGCTACATAACGGTTGACTTTCTACTCTATACGAACATTCGACCTCCTTTACTTTTTACCCAACTGTGGAAAAGATAGTGCTCGTCAGTGTGTTTTGTTTTTTCGGATCATCGATTCCCTATAAATTATAATAGGGTAGTAGTTATTTTATTGTATTTAACAAAAGATTTCGTTATTGAATAGAATAGAATAAAAAGTATAGAATAGAAAACTTTTACGTACTTTTACGTCGTGTCAGGAATTGCTCGAGCTAGTCAAATCTTCGTACTTACCGTCGTGTCAGGAAATGCTCGAGCTAATCAAATTCACGCTTTTTTATCATTTGTACTTCTATTTTATAAGAATGTAATTACTTATTTTATAGAACATCACGCCCATTCCTATAAAATCTGTTATACCTAAAATTAATAAGTTAAGACTTATCTTGAAAATTTCAAGTTGAAATCAAAGTCTAGTCAAAAATAATGGTATTCGGTGCCAGGTACTTGTCAAAAGACAGAAAAGGGTGCAAAAAAATTAAATCAAAATAAAAAATATTTATTTCATTTAGTCCAACCTGTGGCTCATGATAAGTCAAGACTCTACCACCGGTTCGGAAATCAGCTTGCGGAAGCCGGTGCAAGTTCAAGGGAGATAGCCTCTCTCTTCTTTATCATCATCCAATATACAAAAATGGACTTATAACCGTATACACTTCGAAACTGTCGTAGAACACTGACGTATATAAATATACAGCGAAATCTTGGTTTTGTCACTAACGGCTTTTTTAAACAATGCTTAACACCTCAGCAAAAGAAAAAAAATATCAGTAGTTTTGGAGATATTCAATCGGACAAAGCCGTATCTGAAACTCGTTCCGAAGAAAAAGTCGCTTGTAAAGAAGCGCTTCCTTACAAGCGACTGTCTTCTCTAACTTGTCAAATGCCGGCGGCCGCCAGTTGATTGTCACTTGCGATGTTGTTAGTTCGAAAGCCGTCGCGTTTCGTATGGTATAATTTTAATTAAAATTAAGAAGTACTCAAAATCCATGTCGTATAATATGAACCGACATTGTTCTACGGAATAAACTGCTCTACTGTAAAGTAGCAATTTTAACTCTTTTCTACGACAGTGTCGACTTGACGGCGCGTCTATAACCAGATTGACAGTTGGCACTGGCAGGCACCGTGTGGTGACGGCAGATCAGAATACAGTTGTCACCACCCCTCCTCTTCCCGCGGGTGTCGTACGACTACGACTAAGGGAATACAACGGAGAACGGGCAGCAGCGTCTTCTGTGCTACTACTACCATCTACTGCGATCACCAACCCGTCTGCCCAGCGTGGTGATTATGGGCAAACCCTCCCCTTGGGAAAGGCCTCTAGTCCAGCAGTGGACTGTTATAGGCTATTGATGATGATGATGACTGGCAGGCTTGCTAGCGGAGCGTCGCGTAGATGGTAGCGAGGGAGCCATCTTGTAACAATCTGTTGGTAGCCAGCGCACCACGACTGCAACGATGATCTCCACACCCGCGCGCGCCGCGTTGTTGCTATAAGCCGAGAGATACTTCTTTTATTAGCCTACGTACTGTTCAATATGCTGTTCAATATAACTTCTGGAACATTTCAAGGAGTTTGCAAAGCATAAGCGTAATATGCTCTACTACCCGTGCGAAGCCGGGGCGGGTCGCTAGTGTATGAATAATCGTGGCTCTAGCTTAACCTTAACAAACTACTTCTGAACGTTAATCTATATTTAGCCTACACGCGCCCAAATCCCAATCTGAGCGAATATTTGCGTAAACAGGAACTTAGTTAAGACGGGGAAGTGATACTGAATTGGGGCAGCATCCGGTTCTGGGTAATCTACGAGATTATTTTCTCGGTGATCACGTGTGACGAGATAATGGACGTGCTTGGTCGTAAACAAAGAATATTTTTATCAGACTATGCAATAATTGTCTCCTCTCATTACTTTGTCCATGTTCACGGAATTACAACAAGGTTTGGCTGTGAATGATTATTATGGTTATCATCATCTTAGCATCAATCTGTGGAGGTTCACAAAAAAAAAAAACATTTTTGTGTTGAAAAGGTTGATGGCAATAATAGATAAATAGTGTTTATCTAATAAGTTCCGATTTCACCAACATCGAGTGACGTTTTACCGAGGATTAAATTGAGCGTTCTGATAGTTTTTGTATTCAAAATACTGTCAAAATATGAAATTTACGCTCAGATAAGAGCGAGATTAAGATTTACTACTTCGAGTGTGTGATAGGGCCGGGGATTTTCTACAGCATCAGGAATAATTTTTTCTCTGAAAGGATACGTTTAATACTCTTAGAGTCTAGTCTACTCTTAGAACCGCGCCGTGGAAACTCAGTCTAAGACTTAGACTGAGTTTCCACGGCGCGGTTCGGCGCCCGCGCCCGCAGCGGTTGCGGGCCTGCGGCCTCCGTAGAATGCAGATTTGTATGGTAAATGAGGTTTCAATTTCCACGGCGCGGTTTGCGCCCGCGGCGGGCGCAGTACTAGCGGTACCGCAACCGCTGCGGGCGTCATGCAAATCATTATCCTTGATGACGGTATAACATTTTTACATAAAAAAAATTGTTTAAAATTTTTTTTGGCTTTTTAAATCAACGCATAACAAGTATATTTTGTTCGCCTAATCTTTAACTATCAATTCACGTAAAAAAATTTCATAACACATGCCAGCTGACGGGGCTTTCAATGTTAACAGCTCCCGGGTCAATTGGGAATCGAATGTGAAAAAACTTCTTTAAAAAGCGATAACTCGCTCCGCTATAGGTACCACAATGTTCATCAATTTTAATTGAACAACCGAAAAATACTGTTAATATTACTCATGATATTTACAAAGTTACGTGAAAACGCCATTATGTATAAACAGAAAGCCTCGCAAAATGAAACCACAAATTTTCAATTTACAAACAAGTTCATCAATATTTCGTTCATGTAAACTAAATATTCGATCAAATTAATATAGATTGCGGTTATTGAAATATTTTTAAATGAAATTCAAAGAGGGATATTTTTTTGCCTGCATAAATAAAATTCCTTTTTCACTCGCGGATGTAATGAAAATAAATCGGAACGCGAAATAAAATGCCGTACAATTATTAAATAGGGGATCGCCTTTTGAAATAAAAAAAATATAAATCTCAAACGTTTTCCATCATTGAATGTTCGTGAATGGTTTCGCTATGCTTTTCTGCAGGTTTATTTATTAGGGTTCCGTACCCAAAGGGTACCAACGGGACCCTATTACTAAGCCAACGCTGTCCGTCCGTCCGTCCGTTCGTCTGTCAGCGGGCTGTATCTCGTATACCGTAATAGATAGACAGATGAAATTTTCACATATTATGTATTTCTATTACCGCTATAACAACAAATAATAAAAATTAAATTAAATTAAAAAAATTAAATTAAAATATTACCATGGGTACATGGAAATATTTTTATTTAATTTTTTTTACGGAACCCTAAAAGAGCGAGGCCCGACTCGCACTTGGCCGATTTTTTGTTTATATAAAAATGTTCATCCTTTTAAATCTTAGTTCAACCTAGTATTTTTAGAATTTTAAGTAAATGACTGCAACTTGATTGAGTTTAGTATGGTAGGAATGAACAAACTCGTTATTTTAAGCAGCCCAATACTATATCTTAGTTGCTTTAAAATTTAAATGAATCTTTAACAAAACTCGTCATTTCTACTCACGTAATTACTAACGTGAGTAGAAATGACCTATACCTACTATAAAAATTCTTTTCAAAAAACTGACTTCAAACGCCAAAACAAAGTAAGTATAAAAATGATTTACTTTGTACAGTGTTACGTATGTATATGCTTGTTACCTACAATATCAATTAAAAAATATAAAAGAAGCCGCCAAGAATGTCAACAAATATTTTGTAAGAGGATAATTTAATATAAAAAATTCTTTTTAAATAAATAATAGTTAAAAAAAACTAAAAACACGCTTTTTATAGAAAACCAAACTAAAAAATAGAAAATAAATTTTAATAAATTTAAATTAAGAATAGGGTCCAAAAATTTCAATAAATATAAATTAATAATAGTGTAAATAAAAAAAATGTATTTTATTTTAAAAAAAGCGTGGGGTGCATGGTGTCAATAGTTATAAATATTTTATTGACAGATATGAGTAGAGTGATTATCATTTTGATAATATCTTAAAAAGCACCCCACGCTTTTTTTAAAATAAAATACATTTTTTTTATTTACACTATTATTAATTTATATTTATTGAAATTTTTGGACCCTATTCTTAATTTAAATTTATTAAAATTTATTTTATATTTTTTAGTTTGGTTTTCTATAAAAAGCGTGTTTTTAGTTTTTTTAAACTATTATTTATTTTCTACTTTTTAGTTTGGTTTATTTTAAATAGCTTTTTTTTTAATTTTATTTTTTTCAAATTAGTGTATTGTCATCGGTCCTCGATAAATCTACAAAGTTTGAACGAAATCTGGCCGTTTAAAGTGGGTCAAAATCGCGCCCAAAGTCGTTTACAAGTTACAAACATACAAGTGAAATCGCGCCCAAAGAAGTCGGTTACAAACATACAATTTTATTTTTTTTATCAAATTAGTGTATTGTCATCGGTCCTCGATAAATCTACAAAGTTTGAACGAAATCTGGCCGTTTAAAGTGGGTCAAAATCGCGCCCAAAGAATTCGGTTACAAGTTACATTGTTACAAACATACAAGTGAAGCTAATAAAAAGCGTATAAAAACCGCCGCGCCGGTACAAAGTATATAATGTTTTAAAAACCGCTTGACCGAATTCGATAAAATTTCAATGGGACCACCTGGGAAGTATGGCCCTTTGAAACAAAAAAGAATTTTCCAAATCGGTTCAGGCGTCTTCGAGTAATCGGTGAACATACATAAAAAAAGATTCCGGTGAATTGAGAGCCTCCTTTTTTGAATAGATGAATATTAATAGTTAGTATAGGTACTGCTTAAAATAAACACACGTAAATTAAATTTCATCACGGTCAACGGGCAAGCTACACACACTGAAATATTCCATCTGATTAATAATTCAGAGTGTGGTTACAGAAATATTTTCGAACACATCGAAAATAGATGAGTTTTTAATAAAGGATTCCGTTTTACCCTTTGACGTCATAAAATGAATCGGTAAGAAAAATCGAATTACAAACATTCATTTTTTATTCGCTTAAATTACCAAATTGAGGACATGAACTGAAAAAATTCTAATATTATTATTAAGCTATTGCATAGCTTTTTTCGCGGGCTTTGAACTAAAACAAACAGTTTGAGCGCGGCGACCGAATCAAGAAATTCCATAACGAAAATAAACCTAACACCGTCGTTCAGTAAGCGTTCAACATTTTAGAGGTTTACAAGCAGCTCTGTTTGGCGCAGTGGGCGAGCGGCCGCTTTCTTTACCGTATGGTGTATGATGTCGCAAGTTCGAATCTCACTCGCGAAGTAGTGACAGTGAGCTTTTCTTGTTTGTTTGTTTTTTAATTATTTTTTTGTATAATTTTTATTATGCAAAAAAAAATATTATAATTGCATAAGTTGATAAAAAATAGCTATGTAATATGCAATAGCTTTACCGCGGCAGTCCCCGAGTGCTAGTTAATTTTTTTATTTGTTATAGAATTACACACTATGTGAAAATTTCACCTGTCTACCTATTATGGTTTACGAGATACAGCCCGCTGACAGACGGACGGACGGACAGCGGAGGCTTAGTAATAGGGTCCCTTGGGTACGGAACCGTAAAAACTAACTCCAAGCGGACAAAATCGCGGGCATGTGTTAGTATCTTGATATCTTATCGATTAAGTTACGTGCCAACCTTAGGGCAAATCGACAGCCCTAGAGGAAACTGATGACGCAAGCACAATTCGCGTTCTCAGCGACTGGACACCGGCGATCAGCGAAATCATCAGACACCGGCTCGGGTTCCCGATGGATTCCCACACTCCGTACCTACCATCGGGCGGGGTCACACGCCTTAGCTAGTGAGTAAGCTTTAGGATGTGGCTTCGTCTCTAACATCGAGCGAAGTAACTTTAGGTTAAACTATCATCATCATCATTAGCAACCCATCAACGGCTCACTATTGAGCGCAGGTCTCCTCTCAGAAAAGGTTTATAGGCCATAGTCTACCACGCTGGCCCAATGCGAATTGGCGGACTTCACACACCTTCGAGAACATTATGAAGAACTGTCAGGTGTGTAGGTTTCCTCACGATGTTTTTCTTCACCGTTGAAGCAAGTGATATTTAATTGCTTAAACGCATTTGACTCCGAAGTCAGAGGTGCGTACCCGGGATCGAACCTGCGAACCCCGAATAAAAGACCACCTAACCTAACCACTAGGCTATCACAACTGTTAAACTATATTATAAGAATATTGTAAGTTTTAGATAATAAAGGGGTTGTTTCATATATATATGGAGCCTGGGCCAGGTCTTTGTACAGTCTTTCAAAATTTTTGGGGTCATGAGATAGTGATTATTTTTTCTTTATTTCTCATTAAATGGTTCTTTTTACGACGTACAATGCGAAATTATTTTGCAAAATAAAAGCGCAACAACATGGCTTTGTTTTTGACAGTGACACGTAATTACACGAGTCATGATGACATTTGCCATAAAAATAACCACAATTGATATCAATTGACATTTGACATACCAGCAATTGACGTTTGACAATTGAAATGACATTAATATGACGTAACGTCATTACAAACATAGACAACAAAAGCAGATGGATGCACTCCGGGAGTTGCTATTCTATTCTACAAATGTACCCAATTATCAATTTTATATTTGTACCTCTAATTCACTGTAAAACTGCAAAAAAGAATATTTTATTTCAATTTCTAATAATAATACTATTTTTTGGTATAGTGTACAAGTACCTGGCCCAAGATGAAACAACCCCTTTAATTCTAAGTATTTCCGGACTTTCCTTGTCCTCCACCTGCGACCTTCCGTAACTATTAGGTAATTGATATGAAAAATAATATATTTATAAACCTACTCAATCGAATAAAATAATTGAGAGTGCGGTAAGCGAAATATTCCATGTCGAATTTCAAAGAGAGTTGCTCGATAAAGAATTCCACTTTATTGTTGAATGTAATGAAAATAAATTGGAACGTAAAATAAAATTCCGTGGAATAACTGAATCGGCAATCGCCTTTTGGAAAAAAATATTTCAAACGTTTTCCAATATTGAAACGCCCGCATGTGGGATGCAAGGTAGTTAATATATTGTTTCTGTGTACGTACTCGTAGATAATTTTATATCCTTTTATAAACTCCCTACTAGGTTATTTTTGCGTTTTCGTCCACGAGGATTTAGGCTTTTAAAATCTCACGGAAACCTTCTAGGATAAAAGATAGCCTACGTCATTCTACAAGTCTTCAACCATACCATTTTGCAATATAAATGTTTTAAATGCTAAAAAAATCGGCCAAGTGTGAGTCGGGCCTCGCTCTTTTAGGGTTCCGTACATGTGACCAAATATTTTTTCAAAAGTAGATACATATTTAGATATCTAAGTCCATAGAACGTACTAAATTAGCATATGGGGACAAAAAGCTCGTTTGTTTTGGTCACAACTTACAAACCGCATAATAAATCGGTGTTTTCAGTATTTGTTGTTTAAATACACTATATAGTACATAATATACCAAAATTTCAAATTCCTAACTAGTTTAGTTTTTGAGATAGACCCCGTAACAAAAGTGGTCTAAAACCGAAAATTTTGACGGCCCCCCATTTCTTAATTTTTGTAGCTAAAAAATAAAAAAATTGAACTCCACTTAATGAGCTCTAGACAATGACACCCCACATGCCAGGGTAAAAAAATAAAAATTTATTTCGACTCCTTTTCCATGTATGGGAGCCCCCTTTATTTTTTAACTTTATTTTATTTTTATTATTTTTTGTTATAGCGGCAATAGAAATACACAATATGTGAAAATTTCAACTGTCTATCTATTACGGTTTACGAGATACAGCCCGCTGACAGACGGACGGACGGACGGACGGACGGACAGCGGAGGCTTAGTAATAGGGTCCCGTTGGCACCCTTTGGGTACGGAACCCTAAAAACAATACAAAATGTCGCGAAATATTATCAATACACTTCTGTCTTTGATCAGCTGCAGCCTGCAGCGCCATCTAGTCTAGGCCTATCCAAAACTTCAAGTGACAACTAAAGTAGAAAGAGAAACGATACACCGAAGTGTAACTTGGCTACAGGGGCAGGTGACGATTGTGAAGGTGACGATGACGCGAAATCCATGTTTTTTGCTCACCCAAAAGAGTGCTCAACGCGCCAAAAGAAGTTTTCACTACAAAAGCCGATATACGTTACGTCGATACGTTACTCCATTACTGCGTGATTGACGGACAAATTAACTAACAAACACACTTTCGCATATTTAAAATATTAGTAAGAATAGGGATCAACCACAAAAGAAGCCTCAATAGCCCAAAGGTTAAAGGTGCTGACTGAAAATTAAAAGCTCGCAGGTTCGTACCCCACCCGTTGACTATTGTCGTACCCCCTCCTAGGCCCTAGAACAAGCGTTCCGCATAATTGGAGGGGAGAGGAGGATATTAGTCAACTTCAGCTTGACTGATCATATTCTTTATTAAGAAAAATATACCTCAACACTCAAACTGAAGTATCCCCACGTAATCAAATTAAAAATAATTAATTTAATATAAAAAAATATTAAAAAAAATCGACTTCAAACGCCCACAAACAATAAGTATATAATTTAACGTTGATTTTTTTAAAAAGCGCTCGACCGATTTCGATTTAATTTAAATAGGACCACCTAAGAAGTGTAACCACCCTTTGAAACAAAATAGTATATTACACATCTAGGGCATTAAAATAAGAAATGTCTCAGATCACATGTAATTGTTGTCCGAGGCGAAGCCGAGGTCAATAAACATGTGATCTGAGGCTTTCTTATTTACTGCCCGTGGTGTGTATATTATTTTTCTCCTCGACGGAGGCGGAAAGCGACATTTTCGTTTAGCGCAGCGGGAGGAAAATTGACGCTTTCCGCCCGGAGGTGAGAAAAAGAATTTTCCAAATCGGTTCAGGCATCTTCGAGTAAGTAATCAGTGAACATACATAAAAAAAAGATTCCGACGAATTCAGAACCTCCTCCGTTTTTGAAGTCGGTTAATAAATATATGGTTAGGATAGGAGAACCAGATTGCTATCCATTCCAGAAACGTTTGGCCAGCTGTGGAACCCTAAGTTTAGATAATAAAATAATAATGATGGTGATGAACTTTCAGAAACGTCTTTGAGTCTAGTATATTTGGCTATTAATAACATTGAACCTAACACTGATACCTAATTTAATCGAGGAACTTAATTAATTTTGAATCGGAAAAATTAACTAACGATATTAATTGTATCATCTCGTCTTTCTACCTACTGCAGGAAGTCGATTGAATCGTCAACAAAATTATATAAAGGGAAGTACTCGTTAGTATTGAGTCATCGATTAAATCTTACTCTGCACTTTGACGGGCGACATACTGTAATGTAATAGTCATGTCTAAATATGTATTATTTTGTTAATAACTTAACTAACTTATATTTACTGATACACTTATAACTAGTGGTTCGCCCCGAACTGACACCTCGCGGTAACAGTATCCCATAATTATTCATTCAATCGTCATGACGACCAAAACTGACATTATTATTATGCCCGTTTTCACCAAACATACCTAAATCATCCCCTTAGTAGGAATCTCTTTACTTAGGTAGCCCCTAAATACAATCCTAAGTCCTAACATCCGTCCCAATGTCCTTTTAGGTGTCCCGTACAGGTTCGTGATAACGAAGTTGACAGAAAGCGTCACCTTCGACGTTGGTGAAAACCAAAGCAAACCCTAAAAAAAGCGATAGCTTCAAAATTTTGCTTACTCAGTATCAGTAAGGCTTTGCATATCATGATGTCACCCTTGACCTAATGGCCGGATGATTCAGTGGCACGTATTGATAAGACATACGATATTGTACACACTCTGTATCAAATTACTTTAATTAGAAGGGAAGTTTCACTCGTACCTATTAGGAAGGCATGAGTAACAGGGCTTACGAATCTTTTGAGGATCGAATTATGCAGTGCAATGTAAGATTATTAGGTTTAAGGTTGAACACAAGGGTCTGCCCGCGAAATTCAAATTTAATTTGGTTTTTCGCAATTTGTTAACTAATACGACAAAGTAGGCTTATGGCCAGTGCAATTGCGCCAGTGGAATTATCATCTTCACAGGTTTACATAAAAATCTTTACTTGAAAGTGACCAGTTTACAAAGAGAATAGAATTTATTATATAATTACAATTTTTTTTAAGAATAGTTTACAAATTGCGAAAAACCAAATTAAATTTGAATTTCGCGGGCAGACCCTTGTGTTCAACCTTAAACCTAAATTAATAACACGCTTAAGGTTTGACGATGACATAGTCCTTATGGCAGAGACTCTGAGCCTGAGGTCTATAGATCGTACTCTGGTTCTGCTCAAGACTCAAGACAGAGTGAAAATGAGACACAAATATTTCCTGACACAAATCTGTCTCGTTTTAACTCTGTCTTGAGTCTGAGAGAGTGCCATCTATAGATCTCACCCTGAGAGACCTTGACGGGCCTCAATATTATGTTCATTTTTAGGCCGCAAGCATGTCTAATACTCATGATCTGCTCCACCCAGTAATCGTTGAGAAATCTGCACTCAAAATTGTGAACGAGTATATTTGTACGACATAGCTCAGCGAGTCGCGAAATTGAAGTGGAAATGGGCGGGACACATACTTAGAAGAGCTGATGGTCGTTGGGGTCCCAAGGTGCTGGAGTGGCGACCTCGCGCCGGGAAGCGCAGTGTTGGCTGACCCCCCACCAGGTGGCCCGACGACATCAAACGAGTCGCAGGGAGCCGCTGGATTCAGACCGACTCAAGACCGAGGACTGCGTCTATCGAATAATAAAGAAGAAGAAGAAGATATTTGTACCTTGGACACACGGTCCAGCTATGTAGTTCCAATTTCGAGAAAGAGATACACAGCCCAATTCAACTCGATTGAGCAGCGTTTGAGAAGCGAGATGACCTCCTCTCGTCCAAAATAGTGCCTCAAAAGGCCTCAAAGTAATCTTCGCGGATGCAAATCCCCGAATTTGCACACAACTTTGCACCCTGTGACTTTTTGTAAAGTTGTGGCGCTTATGAAAGAGCCCAACCGTTCCGCTAGTAACTAGCACTACAACTATTTATCCAAGTAATAGTGCAATAAAGTTACTTAGTCGCGGGAACTTGATTACAGTTAGTGTAATGGTTTTGAGCAAATTAAAACGGCTTATAATAGGCCCGCTTTGAGTTTTTGTGCACGTGCGTGCGTGCGTGCGTGCGTGCGTGCGTGCGTGCGTGCGTGCGTGCGTGCGTGCGTGCGTGCGTGCGTGCGTGCGTGCGTGCGTGCGTGCGTGCGTGCGTGCGTGCGTGCGTGCGTGCGTGCGTGCGTGCGTGCGTGCGTGCGTGCGTGCGTGCGTGCGTGCGTGCGTGCGTGGGTGCGTGCGTGCGTGCGTGCGTGCGTGCGTGCGTGCGTGCGTGCGTGCGTGCGTGCGTGCGTGCGTGCGTGCGTGTGTGTGTGTGTGTGTGTGTGTGTGTGTGTGTGTGTGTGTGTGTGTGTGTGTGTGTGTGTGTGTGTGAGTGTGTGTGTGTGTGTGTGTATGTTTGTTTGTGTGTGGGTGTGTGTGTGTGTACACACGTGTATGAAAAGCGATGAAAATGCCGGTTTTGTTTCTTGGAAAATTTAGAGAACAGTATTTTTTGGCGTGAGTGTCAATTAGAGGTGGTTATGTTAATGGATTTGCGAGCCCACCGTATTATAATGCCAAGAAAACTCCTACTCATACCAAGATAACTCCTACTCATACTACTACATTTACATACATACTACCTACTCATATGAACAATCACGAGTCACGACCCTCAGTAATGAGTAATGACTAATGAGAATATGATGCAGAAAGAGGAAGTGGTCAAAAAATTAAGAACTCTCTGCGACGTATTTTTCATTACACCATTTCGTGAGCTTATTATAATAATCAAGAAATGGTAGGGGTCTTTCTCGAGATGATAACTCAGTGAGCTCCCAGATTCCGAATGTGTATAAATTAAATATTTAGCTCCCCAATCCCATAACCTATAGTGAGTTATACGCGTCTTGATGTAACGGTGAAGGGAAACATTTTGTTCTACAAACTTCCTTCCTTATCAACCGATAGACGTCCACCGCTGTACATACTTAGGTCTTTTGCATGAACTTCCACAGGCCTCCGTCTTGCGCCGCCTGAATCCAGCGGCTCCCTGCGACTCGTTTGATGTCGTCGGGCCACCTAGTGGGGGTCTGCTAACCCTGCGTTTCCCGGTGCGGGGTCGCCACTCCAGCACCTTGGAACCCCAACGACCATCAGCTCTTCGAACTATGTGCCCAGCCCATTTCTACTTTAGTATCGCGACTCGCTGAGCTAAGTCGGCGACTTTGGTTCTCCTACGGATCTCCTATTTTCTGATTTGATCTCGATTTGTTCTCCAAAAGTTCTCCATAACGCGAACGTTCTTAAATGTTTGTCAAGGTTTGTCAAAGTTTGTCAAGGTTTGTCAAGGTCTGTCAATTCAGCATTTGGCCAGCATGGTGGACTCTGTCCGAAACTCTGGCTCGTTCAGAGTTCTGTGGGTAGTAGGTAGTGGGGCTGGCAACTGGTTGAAATTATAATTCAGATGATGATGATGAAACCTAGTGGTTTTAAATCATCTAACAAAAATCTAAATATATAAAAGAAAAAGGTGACTGACTGACTGATCTATCAACGCACAGTTCAAACCACTGAACGGATCGGGCTGAAACTTGGCCCACACATAGTTATTATGACATTGGCATCCGCTAAGAAAGGATTTTTGGAAATTCAATTCCTAAGGGGGTAAATATAGGGGTCTGAAAAATCGAACTTAACGTGAGCGAAGCTGCAGCCAAAAGCTAGTCAAGTAGCTAGTGAAAGCCGAAAGCTGAAATAATCTTTTTTAACAGCCGGACATAGAAAATGTTCGAAACAAAAATTGCATACTCCTAGAATATCTACCTACTTCACGGCACGAAAACCCTGACAGAATTGAATTGACCAGCTCATGTCAGCACACCTATATCTCCTGACCATTACATCCTATATCCAGACCAAACACATTGAACAATAAACCTTAATGTATAAGAAATTGAGTGTAACATAGATTGGAGGAAATAAATGCAGATCCAAGAAGGAATATTAGATAGTTTATCTCGTGCAAGCGTGTTTGTGTTGCGGTCCCTGTTGGTTTTACATCTCTTTTACACATATAGAAATGGATATAGTTGTCTGGCTCGCACACCTAACCGGTCCTTTAGGGCACGTTTGTAGGAAAGTGGAAGCTTGTAAGATTAGAGGTGATACCACGTTTTTATGTGAACTTTTTGTAGAGCCTTCCTATAGGTACTGTATACCTAGGAGCTTTTTGTTTTTTTTTTATATTCGAGCATTTTTATCGTGGATCAATGGATCACTTGGTGTGACTTGGTTCAGTGAGTTGGGATCAAAACTTATATTTTCTCGTACCTACTTAGGCTAGCTATAAAATCATCGATGTATGATTTGATGGTTAAAATGATAACTCGGCGTTTCTGCAAGCGGGCCTAAGTAAGTGCCGATTTCACAAACGTTAAGTGATGTTTATCCGAGGAATAAATGGCCGACGACCCGTGCACCCACCGGCTTCTCCCACCAGTGGGTGCAAGGGGAATTCGTATTTACCCGTACACCCACTGCGTTAGGGTAGGAATTAAATATAAAAATATGTCGATATATCGTATCGTATTGTATTGTAAAATACTGTCAAAATATCAAATTTACGCTCGGACAAGAATTATTTTACGTGAAATCAGCTCAATTCGATTTGAATAATTCTTTCATTCTATTTTCTTTTTTAGGGTTCCGTACCCAAAGGGTACCAACGGGACCCTATTACTAAGCCTACGCTGTCCGTCCGTTCGTCCGTCCGTCCGTCCGTCTGTCAGCGGGCTGTATCTCGTAAACCGTAATAGATAGACAGGTGGAATTTTGCACATATTATGTATTTCTATTGCCGCTATAACAACAAATAATAAAAATTAAATTAAATTAAAAAAAACAAATTTAAATATTTCCATGGGTACATGGAAATATTTTTATTTAATTTTTTTAACGGAACCCTAAAAGAGCGAGGCCCGACTCGCACTTGGCGGATTTTTTTTTAAAATACGGCCATGACAAACTTGACTAATATTCCCCTCTCCTCTCCCAATAAGAATAAAACCTGCGACAGTGGACGGGATATTGAAACAACAACCTTTCAGTTTTCAGTCCGTACCTTTTACCACTGGACTATTGAGGCTTTTTTTGTGAATCCTACCGTAGACCCAACTGGGAATTGATCTCGGGACCTTAACTTGCTGGTTGACTAAGCACAGAGCCAAAGGTCTTCAAAAATGTTATAGAGGTCATCGATCTTTCAATGAAGACAGAGTGCCATACAATTTTACATACCCATTATTATTTGTGTGTGTGTAGGTACAACGCGAGCTGAGTATGTAACAAAACGATTGATTATAATATGTATTGAAATATAACAACCACAAATCACTCCATTGAATCAACATAACTATTACTTAAGAACACTTGAGATTCTCGAATTTATAACTTATCGGCTAGGGTTACCACTTGCCTATTTATAGGTAAAAAAAAATTAAGTGGCACTCGGGGACTGCCGCGGTAAAGTTTTTATCAACTTATGCAATTATAATATTTATGCAATATTTTTTTTGCATAATAAAAATTATGCAAAAAAATAATCCTACTAATATTATAAATGCGAAAGTTTGTGAGGATGGATGTATGGATGTTTGGATGGATGGATGTTTGTTACTGTTTAACGCGACAACGAATGAACCGATTTTGCTGAAATTTGGCACAGAGATAGATTATAGTCTGGAATAGCACATAGGCTACTTTTTATCCCGGAAAAGCAAACAGTTCCTGCGGGATAGCAACGCTATTTTTTACGCATTTGTCCTTCAAAATACGCGCAATGGAGTTTTAGATTGACGTGATTATTTTGCACAGGTGAAGTAAAGGGCCTGAAAAATGACAAAGGCTACTTTTTATCCCGGGAAAACAAACGGTTCCTGCGGGATATTAGTATGCTACTTTTCACATATTTTAATTACGCGGCATTTATGTATGTATGTATGTATGTATGTATGTATGTATGTATGTATGTATGTATGTATGTATGTATGTATGTATGTATGTATGTATGTATGTATGTATGTATGTATGTATGTATGTATGTATATTCCTACTACCTATCCTACTATCCTACTTCCTCCTACTTACTTATATTATAAATGCGAAAGTTTGTGAGGATGTATATATGGATGGATGGATGGATGGATGGATGTTTGTTACTCTTTAACGCGACAACGAATGAACCGATTTTGCTGAAATTTGGCACAGACATAGATTATAGTCTGCAATAGCACATAGGCTACTTTTTATCTCGGAAATATCCTACTAATATTATAATTACTTTATAAATGCGAAAGTTTGTGAGGATGGATGTATGGATGGATGGATGTTTGTTGCTCTTTAACGCGACAAATAATGAACCGATTTTGCTGAAATTTGGCACAGATATAGATTATAGTCTGGAATAGCACATAGGCTACTTTTTATCCCGGAAAAGCAACTAGTATTATAAATGCGTAAGTGTGTTGGTTTCTCCTTCAATCACGCCCGAACAGAGCTTCGGATCGACGTGATTTTTGCAGGGGTATACCTATAGTTGAGGACCTGAAGAGTGACAGGCTACTTTTTATCCCGCAAAATCAAAGAGTTACCGAGGCATTTTAAAAACTAAAATCACGCAGACGAAGTCGCGGGCATCAGCTAGTAATTTAATAACAAACAAACAAGAAAAGCGAACTGTCACTACTTCGCGAGTGAGATTCGAACCTGCAACATCATACACCATACGGTAAAGAAAGTGGCCGCTCACCCACTGCGCCAAATAGAGCTACTTGAGAACCTCTAAAATGTTGAACGCTTACTGAACGACGGTATTAGGTTTTTTTTCGTTACGGAATTTCTTGATTCGGTCCCCGCGCTCAAACTGTTTGTCCTAGTTCAAAGCCCGCGATAAAAGCTATGCAATAGCTTAAAAACTTTTATTACCAGACTATTGCAAGGGGTTTATGGTGAATTTTAGCAGACCTGTCTAGTCTGTGTAGGCCTAAACTACTGAGCAGACTCTGATGAATGAGGCATGATATTGTGTTAATCGATTCGTTTTCGATTATGACATCCGGGTAATATAGGCTACGTTTTATTCGAACAGTACGCTTAGTACAAGATTTGATAGTTAACTATAAATAGTAAACGATGACATTAGCATCAAAGTAAAATGAACCATAACAGTATTGAGTTAGAGCTCAATTTCGTGTATGTGTTCTTATACGGTAGGTATACGAAAACGCTCCAAATTAAAATTGTCTATATTGAATTTGTGACTTTAAATCGATACCATTACGGTTCATTTTACTTTGATGTTGTCATCGTTTACTATTACCATCAAATGAATTAAAACTCGGACTGAGCATACTGAATCAATATTATGACGGATGTTATATTATCCAATTTTCCGTAATCGAGCTACAGTTTTTAGAATTTTTTGTCAAGAAAGGCCTTGACTGCGATCTAACTTGATGTTGAAGATACTATACTTAGTCTAAATATATAAAAAGAAAAGGTGACAGACTGATTGACTGATTGACTGATATATCAACGCACAGCTCAAACCACTGTACAGATTGGGCTGACATTTGGCGTACAGATAGCTATTATGACGTAGGTATCCGCTAATAAAGGATTTTCGAAAATTCAACTCCGAAAGGGGTAAAATAGGGGGTTGAATAATCAAACTAAACGTGCCGTGAGCGAAGCCGTGGGCAAAAGCTAGTCTGAAATAAATGAGAATGACTGAGAATGTTAATTGATGAGGTATGGTCCAAAAATAAAGTTATTAATATTTTTTTCTACTAATTGTAGTTGACAACCCTAATATTGACAGTCACACGAAGTTATAAATTAATCCACACAAAAACTACCACTATACCCTTCTCATAACGGCTAATACTGTTTGAAACAATTTGGATTAGGTACTAGTTGATACCGTTATACAAGGTATGGTACAGTTTCGAGTTATAAAGGTATTTGTTATTAATAAACAATGTCTAAACTATACAATGATTTCATTTATTAACAAACCGTTCCACACAGTAGCTCTTAGTTAAATGTTTGAATTTAAATTTTAGAATTTAAAACGTAATAATAATAACCTACTGATAATTAATTTATTTTATGTAATAGATACCTACCTAATATTGTATTTTTTTATAATAAACATCGGTTCTGGACTAAGAAGCGGAATATTTTAAATTTAGTATAGTGATAAATTAAAAATATTCCGCGCCGTGAAAACTTTTTGTTTTGCCAAATATTTAGACTTAGGTATTCGGAAGGATCTGGGAACCCACCGTATTATTATCCAAGAAAACTCCTACCAACCATCACATGAATAACGGAAATGGGTCACGACCCTCGGCAAGGAATACGATGTAGAGGGAAATCTTAATTTTTTTTCGTTTAGCTACTAATACTAAATAAGTAGGTATACATATATTATGTCGTAGAGAGATGACAGAAACTGAGGTTTGATCAAATCCCAAGGGAGTCGATCAATGTTATCGGAAATATTAAAGTGCCAATTTGATTTTGACATTTCCCTGAAAAAACAAGTGATTATAATGAAGTGAAGTGAGCGTAGATACTAGTCAATTGCGGCATTTCATAGTACGCCTGCACCTGTAGCCATGATACACTAACGATTGTCTATTTCTCTTTCTACGATTGCAAACGCTTGAAGGTTTGGCTAGAGCTAGACTAGATGGCGCAGCAGGTGATCAAAGAGAGAAGTGTATTGATAATATTTCATTATTTCAAATGTCTTTTTAGTATTTAAAATGCACAAATTATTCACTGTAGTGAGCATTTAAAATGCACATTAAAATAATTAGGTAATTTAAGCGCCATCTAGTTAGCAATGTTGAAAGGTTTGAGTTCGAAATCGAAAACTAGATGGCGCTTAAATTACCTAATTATTTTAACGTGCATTTTAAATGCACACTACAGTGAATAATTTGTGCATTTTAAATGCTAATAAATAATAGTTTAAAAAAAACTAAAAGTACGCTTTTTATAGAAAACCAAACTAAAAAATAGAAAATAAATTTTAATAAATTTAAATTAAGAATAGGGTCCAAAAATTTCAATAAATATAAATTAATAATAGTGTAAATAAAAAAAATGTATTTTATTTTAAAAAAGCGTGGGGTGCATGGTGTCAATAGTTATAAATATTTTATTGACAGATATGAGTAGAGTGATTATCATTTTGATAATATCTTAAAAAGCAACCCACGCTTTTTTTTAAATAAAATACATTTTTTTTTATTTACACTATTATTAATTTATATTTATTAAAAATCAAAATCAAAAATCAAAATCATTTATTTCATGTAGGCCAACCTGTGGCGCTTATGACAAGTCATGACTCTACCACCGGTTCGGAAAGCGGATTCTGCTGAGAAGAACCGGCAAGAAACTCAGCATTTGCTCTTTTCAAAATTGCACATTTTACAATATTTTTTTGTAGGTAATATGTATTTACTAGTAAATATCATTCGTCTATGGTATTTACATTTTAATAACTTTTTATAATATCTTGTGGGCAGCTGGATGCCATGCCGATTTACCCCATGCAACTTGTTAGAATAGAATATTTCCAACAATGCGATGATATAATATTTATAGAACAACTCCAAAAATACATAAGTACAATATTCAATACATGTCAAGACTGGCAGACCAGCAGCCCCGCTTCCGACGGTGGCACCCGTTCACGAGCATGACGCATGATCCAGCCATTGCTTCGCTCAACCATATTTGAGGGAACGTAACAACCCGCACCACACGACACCACCTACAGAAACGTTAAAGAGAGTGTGACATACTCGAATACCCATGTCAAGACATCGAATTTATCTAATCTAATACAGTACTATTACTATTCAAATACTCTTTTCAAGGTCCCATGCAACTTTATCATTAAGAAAGTCATTAACTTTGTAATAACCGCGACTCAGTAAGTGAGTTTTTACGCATTCTTTAAATTTGTGCAGTGGCAAATCTAGCAATTCCTTCGGAATCAGATTATATAAGCGTACGCTCAACCCCACAAAGGATTTTTGCACTTTACGCAGGCGACATGATGGTATTTCTAGTTTATGACGATTTCTAATAAGACGATTGTGTGCATCGCCCCTTTGTTTATACAGATGAATATTTTCTCTGTCTCACAAAGACTATATTATTATAAATGTACTGTGAAGCTACTGTAAGTATCCCAATCTCTTTAAACTTTTCACGAAGAGATACGCGCGAACCGAGTTTATAGATAGATCGAACGGCTCTTTTCTGCAATATAAAAATAGTTTCAATATTAGCTGCTCCGCCCCACAATAAGATTCCATAGGACATTACACTGTGGAAGTAGGCGAAGTAGAGAAGCCTAGCCGTTTCCACATCGGTAAACTGTCTGATTTTTCTGACAGCATAGGCAGCTGAGCTGAGTTTACCCGCTAATGTCTCAATGTGAGCGTCCCACTGAAGCTTACTATCCAAGGTCACCCCCAGAAAAACAGTGGAGTTCTCAATTTTAAGGTTATCTCCGTTTAATTTTATTGATTTATCAATTTTCTTTACATTAGGTACAATAAATTCTAAACACTTAGTTTTTTTGGCGTTCAGGAGCAAATTATTAACAGTAAACCAACGCGATATTTGAGATAACGTACTGTTTACATCGTCAAAATTTACTTTGTTTCTATCTGTTTTAAATATTAGAGATGTATCATCTGCAAACAATACAATATTGCAAGCATCGCGTACATGATATGGTAGGTCATTAATATATACCAAAAATAGAAAAGGACCCAAGATAAAGCCCTGTGGGACACCCAACAGAGCAGATGAACCCCGCGATTTCACGTCACCTACGCATACACTTTGAGTTCGATCATTAAGGTAAGAGGCAATGAGATCAAGTGCAACGTCTCTGATGCCATAATGTCTAAGTTTAAGTAAAAGAGTTTGGTGATCAACGCAATCAAAGGCCTTAGATAAGTCACAAAATACCCCAATGGCATTCTGTGAACGCTTCCAGGCATCGTAAATATGTTCAAGTAGCTTAGCACCTGCGTCAGTGGTGCTTCGACCCTTCGTGAAGCCGTACTGTTCAGGATGTAGCAAATTATTTACATTAAAATGATGTACTAGTTGATTAAGAATAATTTTTTCAAAAATTTTGCTTAGAGTCGGCAAGATGAAACAGGTCTGTAATTATTAAGGTCGGTTTTACTGCCTGATTTGAATAGAGGAATAAGTTTACCATGTTTCATTAGATTTGGGAAGGTACCTAGGGCAACACACTCGTTAAAAATTACGGCTAAGTAAGGAGCAATGTCATTAATTATATTAGATATAACTTTCACGGAAATACCCCACAGATCTCCCGTTTTTTTCATTTTCAACAACTTAAAATTTTTGATAACCTCAGATGCAGTAATAAATTTGAACTCGAAGAAAACATTGCATTCTTTGACGTTGCCCCTTAATAAACTCTGAGCTGCAGTAGGTGAGGAGTTTAGAGAATCTGTTAGCAGAACAGGAATGTTCTGAAAAAATTCTACGAAAGTATTTGCAACTTCCATGTCAGAAGTTATTTTATCATTATTTACAATAATTTCAAAGTTAACATCACGTGGTTTAGTTTTACCAGTTTCTTCGTTGACTATGTTCCACGTGGTTTTTATTTTATTGTCAGATTTCACGATTCTCTCTTTGATATGTAGCGCTTTTGCATGAATACATACTTTTTTAAACAATTTAGAATACGATTTCACGCTTTCAAGAAAGATGGGGGACCGATTAAATTGCTTCTCTTCATACAGCTCATAAAGTCTATCTCTACTTTTGTAAATACCTACAGTAGCCCACTCACTGAACTTTAATTTACCATTGACATCTATTTCTTTAAGATTAAATGTTTTTTTAAATTCAGTGTCTATTGTCTTGAAGAGACTAGTGTAAAGATTGTCTGGGTTACCTTTTTTATAAGCTAGAGTTGGAAGTTTGGCAGAAATTTGACTTTTAAATCTCGCCAACTTATTTTCCGTTATGGGTCTACACTTAACAATTCTTTTGTCTTTGTTTACTTTGTTTGAAATTGTTATTCGTTGCCCACAGTGATCCGACCTCAAATTGGTAATTATTGCTTTATCCAGGACGATATCACCGCTGCAAAAAATATTATCCAAACAAGTGGCCGAAATTTCTGTGATTCGAGTTGGCGCACAAAAGGAGTTAATTAAATTAAAACATTTAAATAAGTTTAGAAAACTGACAGTGATCGAGTTCTCCAATAGAATATTTACATTGAAATCACCGCAGACTATAATCTTTTTTGTGGACACACACAATCGCTTCAAAACGTCCTCCATTATATCTTCAAATTGTTTATAATCACCTGAGGGGGGCCGGTATACACAGACTATAATAAAACGCTCCAGCTCCACACAAGAAAGTTCAATTGTGCGTTCAACAGAGAGACCAGCTATGTCTTTACGTTCCTTACTAGTTATACTTTCATGAACCATAATTAAAGATCCGCCATGGATTGCAGACCTTCTAGTGAACGCACTTGACAATTTAAAGTTTTTTATTAACACTGGCAACTGTTGATTAACAAGCCAGTGCTCAGTAAAACATAAAACATGTGTATTACATTTTTCTAAAAATAATTCTATTTCCAATTCTTTGCCAGTGAGGCTCTGTATATTTTGATGTACAATGTTCAATTCACAGAGCCTCTCTGTTGTCTTACTATCTAGTTTAAACAAGCAATAGGCTCACTATTACTTGAGTCAATAATAGAAATATTATTAGTACATAAGGTACTGTTTGTATAGGAGTCAAAAGACTTTGTTACAGGATGTGTGACTGAATCACAGTTTGTATAATAGTCAATAGACTTAGTTAAAACACTTGTAACTGAATCGTTAATATTATGCGCTAAAAGTGAAGCTATTAGGAGCTTACATCTCCTAGGGAGGTACATACTCTCACCGTTCAATTTAAAATTAGAAATGAATTTATTCGTATCAAAATAAAAAATAGCATCGCTATGATGGTATGTCAGGTTATACAAAAGTATATTTAGGTCATGTATATGCTGGTTTTGCTTTACATTCAGTGACTTAGAGTAAGGTAAAGCACACATATAAAATTTACATTTAGTTTTCTTATGTAGGTGCAATAATTTATCAATATTTTTCAATAGTTGGTGTTTTTTTACCTTTAAGCTGTCGCCAAACAAAATAATAACATTAGTACTGGAGTTCAAATTATCTTCATTTAAACTATTGATTAAATACTCCAGACTAGCCCCCGGTGAACATCTATTTATCACTGAATGTTGCAAGTAATTACTAATGCATGAGCCAAAATCTCTGCCCAACCTGTCTGAAACAATAATAGTTTGTTTTCTAGGGCCAGATGAGAGATCCCTGCTCAAGCATGCAGAAACTTCAGCAGCATTTGTAGTACACTGCTCCGGACAAGTGCCCAAATTGTCAGGGAGCAGTATACTGTCCCTATCTTTGATAGCCATAGGCACCTTATGGGTGCATTGACACTTACTAGTTAGTGACTCAAAACGAGCCAAATTATAGGTGCCTAAGGCTAACAGCTCATCGGCTGCAAGTATCTGGTCATCGATCTGTTTTTGTGACAGCTCACATTGCATAGTAGCATTCATTAGGGAGTCTTTTAAAATTATAATCTCCTCATTTAGTCTTTTAATGTTCAATTCATATTTTACTCTATCAGCCCAATCAGAACAATATGTATCCAGTTTATGTAATAAATCAAGTCTTTCCTTTCTTAAAGATACATTTTTTGTTTGGGCTTTTTGTTTTTTAATTAATTTTTTGGTTTTATTAATTAATTTACTAATTCTAATATATTTTTTAATTTTTTATGGCTATTAAATTGCTTTACAATTTGCCCTGACAATGGTTTCTTAACACTGGGACTGTCACAAGTCAGATCAATGGTCACAATTGGCACCGAAGAGGACGAAGTGAGCAATTGATTATACAATTTATTTGTTGTTTGAGTTTCATAACTCTGTAATTGAGACTGAAGGTCATCAATTTTATTTTGTGCCCCACTCAGTTCCTCCTCCAACCTAGAAATTTTAGAGAGAGCATCGTCATATGTCTGTACGCATGAGTTGAATGAGTTGACCGCCTCCTGAAGTAGGTCACGTTCCTCCAATACCACAGTGTGAGCGCTACTCAGGACAGCCAGGTCAGCTTTCAACTGGCTGTTCTTAGAAATTATTTCAGTGAGCTCAACTTCATTGTCTTCTCTCTCTTTCAATAATTGTTCATTTAGTTGTTTCGCAGTTTTAAGTTCATATAAGGCATTCTTAAGCTTCCGCTGCTCATCCATAGCAGCTGCCCGTCTAGTTTTCATTGTAGATGCCATTGTGCAATACAGCTCTGAAACACCAAAAAGTAAATGTTAGTAAAAAAGAAACAGAAGTTATGTAAAGAGAAAAGACTTGAGTATGCAGTGTTTTAAGAAAAAGGGAAGTTCAGACTCAAATAACGTGGAAACACTGCAGAAGAGAACAGAATAGAATAATTAGGCACTGTATTACACTCCAATGAAGGTTTTGGCACGGGATTAGTGCAAATAATTTCTTGTTCTTGTTACACTGTAATCAGCTGATGTTGTCAGTACAGTTCAGTAATGATACAGATGGGTACCCAACTACTTAGTTCGAGATTAACTGTGCTCCTATGTAATAAAAAACTTATGATAACTAGTAAACTTGCGTTATGGTCTTATGGATTAAGAAAATAACAATACTTCCCCGGTTTAAGTCGTTGACTTTTGAATCACGTTGTCACGGCACCGCCTCCAATGTATGTTTTATGATAAATGTTTCGATGGTCGACGGGTGATGAAACACAACAATTAATAGGTAAGTTTAGATACAAAATATAACTGTTTACACTTAGTTTAGGCTAAATTTATTTAAAATTAAACATAAAAATTAAAATTATTTACAGAACAGCTGATTTCACGACTTGACAGCTTGACAGCTGACCACAGACATCTTGAAATATCTGTGGTCATCTTGACATATTGAAATTTTTGGACCCTATTCTTAATTTAAATTTATTAAAATTTATTTTCTATTTTTTAGTTTGGTTTTCTATAAAAAGCGTATTTTTAGTTTTTTTAAACTATTATTTATTTTCTACTTTTTAGTTTGGTTTATTTTAATAGCTTGTTTTTTTTTTTTTTTCAAATTAGTGTATTGTCATCGGTCCTCGATAAATCTACAAAGTTTGAACGAAATCTGGCCGTTTAAAGTGGGTCAAAATCGCGCCCAAAGAAGTCGGTTACAAACATTGTTACAAACATACAAGTGAAGCTAATAAAAAGCGTATAAAAAGACATTTGAAATAATGAAATATTATCAATACACTTCTCTCTTTGATCACCTGCTGCGCCATCTAGTCTAGCTCTAGCCAAACCTTCAAGCGTTTGCAATCGTAGAAAGAGAAATAGACAATCGTTAGTGTATCATGGCTACGGGGGCTGAACTAACATAACCACATAGTCTTGTAGCTACATGAAGTGAAGTGAGCGTAGATACTTGCGACATTTCATAGTACGCCTGAACTAGCGTACCCACATAGTCTCATAGCTACATCGATGCGTAGCAACTAATGTTTGACGTTTTCAAACAAACTAAGCTACTAACTATATCACCTTCTCCGTAGATTTTAGTTTTGAATATTAGAGTCGCGTGAATTTACATTCGACTGGCCGACACCAGAGGTGGCAGCTCGCATAATAGGTAGTCCAGCGTAGGCGTATTACGGTCGCAGCTTAGCACGTGGCACTGTCGAGGCAAACTAGTAGTTGCATTATCTGACCTGACCTGGATTTGACAGGTCACAGCTTTTGAAACACTGGAGCGAGGGGCTCTTAGATATGCGTACACTTAGGGTTATAGTGAACTAGCTTTTGCCCCGACTTCATGCGCGTGGAGTTTGAAATAAATTCGATAGCGTCGCTAATGGATGGATGTTTGGATAGAATGATGTTTGTTATTCCTTAACGCGACAAAGAATGAACCGATTTTGCTGAAATTTGGCATATCCTACCTTTATCCCGGAAAAGCAAACAGTTCCTGTGGGATAGCGTCGCTATTTTTTACGCATCCTACTTATATTATAAATGCGAAAGTTTGTGAGGATGGATGGATGTTTGTTACTCTTTAACGCGACAAAGAATGAACCGATTTTGATAAAATTTGGCACAGACATAGATAGTCTGGAATAGCATATACGCTACTCTTATCCCGGAAAACCAAACAGATCCTACGGGATAGCGTCGCTATTTTTTACGCATCCTACTTTTATATTATAAATGCGAAAGTTTGTGAAGATGGATAGATGGATGGATGTTTGTTACACTTTAACGCGACAAAGAATGAACCGATTTTGCCAAAATTTGGCACAGACATAGGTTATAGTCTGGAATACTAGGAAAATCAAAGAGTTCCCCAGGGATTTTAAAAGCTAAATCCACGCGGACGAAGTCGCGGGCATCAGCTAGTTAAAAATATATTGAAATCGGTTCAGATTTGACGGAGTTATGGAGTGACATCGCCAAAAAAAATACGCGTCGAATTGAGAACCTTCTTTTTTGAAGTCGGTAAAAATCCTCTTCAATGTCAGCCAACAGAATTTTAAACCCATTCCAGTTAACTTCAAGCGAACGCAAACATTTGTCTAACAAACTAATTTCATTAGTACGCCAATAATAACGAACTTTAAACCAATAAGGCAAACGAACTCAGATTCATTTGATCTTCACACGCCCAGATCTAATTACCACTGATTTACCAATTGAAACCTTGTTTGAAGTGGGTTAGAGTTCAAATTTGGAGGGTTGTGAACTCAAATGTGTCTATGGTTTTGGTGCGGCCATTAACAGAGCACTAAGTAAGTCAGCTGTTGCGTGAATTGATGATAATGTAAAGATGTTTTAGATAGACTTGGGTTCAGGTAAGAAATGCTCAGCGGGCTATAGAGGGGGCTATGGTATCAAAATTCAAAATTATTTATTTCACGTAGGCCAACCTGTGGTTCTTATGACAAGTCATGACTCTACCACCGGTTCTGAAAGCGGATTCTGCTGAGAAGAGCCGGCAAGAAACTCAGCAGTTGCTCTTTAGTATAAGATTCAAACGAAGAGATTCGTAGATGAACTAATTTAATCTAAATATACAAAAGTATAAAGGGAAAGGTGACTGACTGATTGACTGACTGACTAATCTATCAACGCACAGTTCAAACCACTGGACGGGTCAGGCTAAAATTTGGCATACAGTAGGATATTATGACGTAGGCATAGGCTATGAAAGGATTTTTGAAAATTCCAACCCAAGGGGATAACATAGGGGGTTGAAAAATCGAACTTAGCGTGAGTGAAGCCGCGGGTAAAAGCTAGTTAATTGTAAAAGCGATTTTAATTTTAGATTATTTAGTACTTGTCATTTATAACGGAGCTATAATTATTGCGGAAAAGCTGTATTGAGAATGTATTATTGCTGCAGGTTCGATTGTGGTGATTAGCTAAATTATTAGCATCAATGTATTTTGGCCAATAGCAAGAGAGTGTCAAACTGTCAACCAATCAGAGATTATTGCGATCGGCAATCAATTTCTGATAATCCCGCCGCAGCATTTTTCAATTGTATTTTTAACCTATTTCAAAAAAAGGAGGAGGTTATCAATTCGTCGGAATCTTTTTTTTTATGTATGTCCACCGATTACTCGAAGACGCTTGAACCGATTTTGAAAATTCTCTTTTCGTTTGAAAGGGTATACTTTCCAGGTAGTACCATATAAATTCCAACGAAATCGGTCGATCGATTTTTAAAATATCAACAATAAATTGAAAAGAATTTTTTAATATTAAATTATTGGTTTAACCCGGCCAGTGACTTGGCCCAGGACAACATGGATGTCGAACAAGAACCACTGAACCCAGAGGAAGTTAGAAAAAGTAAAACTGGCCAAGTGCGATTTAGACTCACACACGAAGGGTTTCGTACCATCGTAGGTGTATTGATCGTATAAGATTTAACACCAGCAAGATCGAGCAGAAGCAATAGTTTATCGTTTGGAGAATCCTCTTTCATAATTAATTTTATTTTTTTATATTATTTGTTACTGTAGTGCCAATAGATAGCTATTACGGTTCATGAGATACAGCCCGTTAACAGACGGATGGTTAACAGAGGCTTAGGCTGATCTATATATTATATAGTAAGTTCTGACTCTTCTTAAGATTCAAGATGGAGTTAAAATGAGACACAAATATGTTCCGACATAAATTTGTCACGTTTTAACTCATTCTTGAGTCTGAGCTGAGCGAGAGTGCCATCTGTAAATCTTACCCTGAGTAATAAGGTCCCGTTAGCACCCTTTAGGTACAGGACCCTGAAAAGATAAATGAGACATACATAAAGCCTCCATTCATTTTAACACATTCAAGTGGGTTAGAATAAGTACACAATATTCATAACATTTTATCTATTAGGTTGTCACTTATCTGCCCCGATTGGTATTGGTTAAACTTGGACAGTGCACACTCGTTTCCCACCGACAGACCGACGGACAATTATTTGCTATAGATAACATATAACTGGGCTCTGCCAATATGTGCTTTTGATATGCCGAAGACGTTTAAACTTATATTGGTGATAGACTGGACAATCGATGACATCTTCTTTATCAACCGATAGACGTCCACACCTGAAAAAAGATCTCTTGCATGGACTTCCAGAGGCCTAAGTCTTGTAGCGCCTGTATCCAGCAGCTCCTTGCTGCTGTGTCTGCGGCCCACCTGGTGGGGGGTCTGCCAACACTGCGTTTCCCGATGCGGGGTCGCCACACCAGTACTTCAGGACCCCAAAGACAATCAGTTCTGCGAACTATGCCATATCAATGATATACCTACGTTGACGATTTCAGGCGTGTTGCTATAACCTTGCCCTGGATCAATCAGTGGATTCTGTGGCGATCATTAATTCAAGGGAGGTCTCTTGAATTAATTATCGCCAAATATTCATAAGAAGGCTCAGGGTCACTCAGCGGGCGATGGAGAGAGCTATGCTCGGAATATCCCTGCGAGGTCAGAAATGAGGAGATCCGTAGGAGAACCAAAGTCACCGACATAGCTGAGCGAGTCGCGAAACTGAAGTGGAAATGGGCGAGGCACGTAGTTCGCAGAACTGATGGTCGTTGGGGTCACAAGCTGCTGGAGTGGCAACCCCGCACCGGGAAGCACAGTGTTGGCAGAGCCCCCACTAGCTGGACCGACGACATCAAACGAGTCGCAGGGAGCCGCTGGATTCAAGCGGCGCAAGACCGAAGCCTGTGGAAGTCCATGAAGGAGACCTTTGTCCAGCAGTGGTCGTCTATAGTTTGATAAGGAAGTAGAAGAATTATTCAGGTGTTGCCCGTCGCTTAGTAACTTGGAAGAACTTATAGTTGTAGGCAAGGTGGAAGGGAAAAGGCCGCTTGACCGATCACCTAGCCGCCGCGCTGGTCTGACCAGGTCAAGTCATTCACTGGCCTTCCACTTACAACCGCAATTAGAAAAGCCGAGGACCGGACAGAGACCGAAAGAGAAAGATGTCCAGCAGTGGGCGTCTATCGATTGGGATGATGATAATATCAATTTAAGGAACCTCATGAAAAAATTGTGAAAAAATTGTAAAACCTAATTTAACCTAACCTAACATATTATTTTATGGAATTGTATAGTTAACTGTCATTTCTTTTTAGGGTTCCGTACCCAAAGGGTACCAACGGGACCCTATTACTAAGCCTACGCTGTCCGTCCGTCCGTCCGTCCGTCCGTCCGTCCGTCCGTCCGTCCGTCCGTCCGTCCGTCTGTCAGCGGGCTATATCTCGTAAACCGTAATAGATAGACAGATGAAATTTTCACATATTATGTAATTCTATTGCCGCTATAACAACAAATAATAAAAATTAAATTAAATTAAAAAAATTAAATTAAAATGGGTAGGTGGGTAGATGGAAATTTTTTAATTTAATTTTTTTAACGGAACCCTGAAAGAGCGAGGCCCGACTCGCACTTGGCCGATTTTTCTAAATAATGTTATGTATTTGCAGATAGGTTCGAAATTTTTATGCATGTTGCGTTTATGTGATTTTACATACTCCGAATGTTATATAATTATATAACTTGCATGTACCTTTAAAATATTGACCAATGTGAAATCGTTAGTAAACCTAAATAAATAAATAAATGGACGTTTCTCTCTGTCGTTTAAATATCTGTGTATGTCACCTACATCAAACATAAATTAGAGCAGACAATCGGTTCGTGTTCTATTATTATATTGTACGCATAACGCATTGATAATGGAGGATTCAATATTATTGTTTGCTTACTAGCATAGTCATAAAGGTCCTAGTAGTTCGCAACACGTGGGTCACGTTTCTTCGTGCGTATCACCAGATGGTAAGTGGGTCGGTTAACAAAATCCAGGACATCATCTGTTTCTTTCCTCTTCTCTTTTTCAACCAATAGACGTAGACGCCCACTGCTGGACAAAGGTTTTTTGCATGGACTTCCACAGGTCTCGGTCTTGCGCCGCCTGAAACCAGCGGCTCCTTGCGACTTGTTTGATGTCGTCGGTCCATCTAGTGGGGGTCTGCCAAACCTATGCTTCCCGGTGCGGGGTCGCCGCTCCAGTACCTTATCGACCATCGGCTTACCGTATGTTTAATCCCCAACAGCTCAACTGTGAGGAGAGGGTTGAAATCTGAGGTTGACGGTTCTAATACTTCTTCTTATTCGTTCACTCTTGGCAGAGTGGTCGTCGGTCGAGTAAGGTAACTAACATTGTGACACGAGAATTTTATATATTAGATATATATTTTATTTTATTTATTTATTTGCATAAAAAAAATATTACAAGGACAGTACAGTACAGTTTGGTGTAAACCTAGACTCATTTGAGTTTTTACAAGCTTTTATTTAACTTGCAATGTTTGTTTGGGTCAAATCTTGCAAGATGAATTAGACCCACTTCCCGGTTCCTGATCGAGCTGAAATTTTGCATGTATGTGTAAATCGGATGACAGTGCAATATTATTGTAACATGCGAGCTGATCTGATGATGGAAACGGAAGATGGCTATCGGAACTCTGTAATAAAACGACGTCAACCCCATCGAGTTTGGGCTCGTTTGATTCTTCATAACAAGTATTCTGACCCTAGATGATATCCAGAGTCTAATGATGTAGCTACTAAAAGCTTGCATTTAAAAATAAAATTTTTAATTTACACTTGTTCCGTACACCAATCGCCGTCGACATCGATACGTGGAAAAATTTCTTAAATCTAAAAATTTTCATCTGTTTTGCAGGAACCGTTAATTAAAATAATAATAAGGTACATTAAAAGTTTATAGTAAGGTACATAGTCGACCGAGCGAAGCGAAGGTCTTTGAGTTAACTAGGGCGATTTGCACTTGTCCGTCCGTCCGTCCGTCCGTCCGTCCGTCCGTCTGTCAGAGCCTTATAACTTTTGAATTACTGAACGTAATTACTTCAAATTTAGATATAATATGTAAACCGATGGCCTCCAGCCGAAAATGGCTTAAAAAGTTATAAAAATCTTTATTTCAGGGGGGCTCTCATAGAAGCGAATGCGAAGTAAAAAAAAAAATATCGCGTTACATAAAATTGTTACGTATCATTTTAAAGATAATTTTGAACTGAGTACAAAAATAATTTTTTTTTAATTTTTCCCTTAAAATTGACGAAATGGGGGGCTTTCAAAGTGGCGATTTTATACGCTCGCTTGAAGACGCTCTCTAGAAAAATCCGCTATGGATTTTCAAACTGATTTTATGTTTTTAGGTCACTTATATCCTGTACTTGAACAACAAATACTAAAATTATATGAATATTATAAAGAAACGAGATTATTTAATTTTTAATGGGCGTCAGTAATTCATATAGCATCAACATAGCTTCACAATAATGCTAATAGATGGCGCAGTCAGTAACTATTCCCATGGAACTACGAGTTAAATTCAATGTTTGATAAATAATTCAATGTTTTCACTAACGTTCCCTAACCTTTACGGGCTACCTATAAGTTAGGTGATTGATGTTTTCTGTCAACTTATTTATCACGATCCTGTACGGGACACCTAAAAGGATATTGGGACGGATGTTAGGACTTAGGATTGTATTTAGGAGCTACCTACGTTAAGAGACTCCTACTTAGGGGATGATTTAGGTATGTTTGGTGAAAACGGGCATAATAATAATGTCAGTTTTGGTTATCATGTATCGATTGAATGAATAATCATGGGATACCGTTACCGCGAGGTCTCAGTTCGGGGCGAACCACTAGTAGTAAAAAGTTTATTATATAGATAGAAGATGAATAGGTAGATAAATGTATGACGGCACCGCTCCTCTGGCCGAGCGTCTAATAAAGGCAATCACACACTATCTCAGAACAGAACATCATTCTCAGCAATCATCTTCTCTCAATGATAATAACTATCCACAAAGGAGGTACATTGTAATCTTTACATGACAAGCATGGAACCCAACATTTCCATGTCTAACTAGACAAACCCGGCTAACTACTTTAGCCTAGGCGCAGCCTCCACCATCCCCTGACAGCTGCCCGTCTCCACCAAGAGAAGACCCTAGCAAAATCTCCTTTCTAACTCGTTCATGGGCCATCTCAAGGCAAAGATACGCAGATACGCTATCATTAACATTGCAACAAACTCACCAAATAACCATTTCATCACTCACTCACTCCACAACGACTGATCAATCTTTCCGACGCATCACCAATTACACAATAAATCATTCCAGATCCCAAATCCATCGCACCATGACAAAAGCACACTCCATCAAAAACCACGGACTATTGCCCATGACAGCTAACCTAGCAATTATTACGTAGTCTCCTAACCAGCACTCTCCGACCATTGCATAATCACCCTACACCAACATTTTATCACAATTAAATCACTAATCCTATAACAATCCTCAATCCAACCAAATAATGCAACCTAAACGAACCGAACAATCTACGTCGCAGAAATCCGAACCATCAACCATGAGCACTGACACTAGAATCTCTAACCATAGACCACATAGTTACATAGACACCGAGACTAGCATCTCTGACAAATTCCACGATAGACTACAAACATTACGGAATGCGACACATTAAATACAACCATCAATCGATAATACATGGAACTAGGAAATACGACTACGTCAATTTCAATTTCAATTTCAAAATTATTTATTTCATGTAGGCCAACCTGTGGCTCTTATGACACGTCAAGATTCTACCACCGGTTCGGAAAGCGGATTCTGCTGAGAAGAGCCGGCAAGAAACTCAGCAGTTGCTCTTTTCAAAATAATCATTTTACAATATTAATAGGTAAGTAGCTATTACATTGTAATAAGTTTTTATACTATCTTGTGGGCAGCTGGATGGCAAGGTGATTTAACCCGTGCATCTTTGTTAGAATAGAATATGACATTTCCACAAAACTTACTACAATTCAATTCATGTCAAAGACGGGCAGACAGAAAGTAGCCCCATTCCCGCCGGCGGCACCCGTTCACGAGCATGACGCATAATCCAGCTATTGCTTCGCTCGACCATATTTGAGGGAACGTAACAACAACAGACTGCACTACACCTCCCACATGTATTATGATCCTCCGGTCATAAGTGGAGTATGCGACGGATTGGCAGATCCTCAAGGATTTAATTTAAACTTGTTGGAAAATATAGTTCTTCAAGTCCCAAAAAATACCTTGATATTTTCGCAGCAACGCTCCAAAGGCGCTGCTTGTAGACTCTTCGTGAGTCTAGACACGCTGACGTTTTGCATAACCCTTAATCCGCCTCGAAACTGTCTAGACTGATATTAATACATTTGACATGAATTCTGTGTGGATGTTGTAATATATTTATACAATTTTTCTATCTACTTTTAAGCTATTGCATAGCTTTCGCGGGCTTTGAACTATAGGACAAACAGTTTGAGCGCGGCGACCGAATCAAGAAATTCCGTAACGAAAAAAAACCTAACACCGTCGTTCAGTAAGCGTTCAACATTTTAGAAGTTCACATTTAGCTCTATTTGGCGCAGTGGGCGAGCGGCCGCTTTCTTTACCGAATGGTGTATGATGTCGCAGGTTCGAATCTCACTCGCGAAGTAGTGACAGTGCGCTATTCTTGTTTGCTTGTCTTTTAATTTTTTTTTTTGCATAATTTTTATTATGCAAAAAAAAAATATTGCATAAATATTATAATTGCATAAGTTGATAAAAAATGCTATGCAATAGCTTTACCGCGGCAGTCCCGAGTGCCACTTAATTTTTAATTATAAACTATCAAGATTATCAAAAAAACTGAATAATGTAATAAGCTACGATGGAGCTAAGCTAAATTAGCCATTGCGGTATAGCTTGCGATTAATGGCAAGCTATCAGGAAACCAATCGTCAATAATAAGCCCTGGTTAATTAGCGGAAAACTATTACGTCGAACAAGAAGCCTCTTTGCAAGGACTTCGAACAAATACATTGAACGAATGCCTGAAGAGATACATCACCTGATAACAGCTGATCGACCCCCGCATACCTATCTATAGGATTCGTGTTCCAAGCACGCGCGGAATCCGAAGTGATAACAAATACTAGGAACTTATCTGAAATATGCTGCATGTAAATACTATGATTGTCTGGGCTAAAATCACGCGATGCTGCGGCGAATTGCGGGAACATGACATCATTTGATAATATCTGGTTTTCCAGGGAAAGTGATATAAAAATAACGATGAACAATTTTAAATTAATTTTAAAAATTCGAAATAGATAAAAATTGAGGACTTTATGTTTATGTTTCCTTACTAATCATACTAATTGACCGAGCGAAGCGAGGTCTCTGAGTTTACTAGAGCGATTTGCACTTGTCCGTCCGTCCGTCTGTCCGTCCGTCCGTCCATCCGTCTGTCAGAGCCTTATAACTTTTGAATTACTGAACGTAATTACTTCAAATTTAGATAATATAATATGTAAACCGATGGCTTCCAGCCGAAAATGGTTTAAAAAGTTATAAAAATCTTTATTTCAGGGTGGCTCTCATAGAAGCGAATGCGAAGTAAAATTTTTTTTTTTTGCAATTCATAGGGTATCTGTATCATTTTAAAGACAATTTGGAACAGAGAACAAACGTATTTTTATTTTTTATTTTTTTCCTAAAATTTACGAAATGGGGGGCTTTCAAAGTGGCGATTTAATACGCTCGCTTGAAGACGCTCTCTGGGAAAATTGGTTATATATTTTCAAGTTGTACTTATTTTTTTACTTCACTTGTATCCTGTACTTGAACAACAAATACTAAAATGATATGAATATTATAAAGAAACGACATTATTTAATTTTTAATGAGCATCAGTAAATTTCACATAGCTTCACAATAATGCTAATAGATGGCGCACTCATTAACTATTCCATGGAACTAGGACTACTAGGAGTTACGACTACGATCTATCCCAAAAACAGTTTTGCGTCGACTACTATTATTTAGGTACATAATATAATAACGTATTATTCAATTAAAATTATTCTTTAGTTAAATATCAAACTTCAATAAACTATTAATTGCTGCATTTTGTATATTTTCTATTCGCGTCGATAGATGACGATTTGTACAGATGCCCCTAACCCGTTTTCACTCGTTAGTACCTACATAATAATTCAATGTTTTCACTGACGTTCCCTAACCTTTACGGGCTACCTATGATAAGTTAGGTGATGATTACTGTCAACTTCTTTATCACGATCCTGTACGGGACACCTAAAAGGGCATTGGGACGGATGTTAGGACTTAGAATTGAGTTTTGGAGCTACCTACGTAAAGAGACTCCTACATAGGGGATGATTTAGGTATGTTTGGTGAAAACGGGCATAATAATAATGTCAGTTTTGGTCGTCATGTATCGATTGAATGTATAATCATGGGATACTGTTACCGCGAGGTCTCAGTTCGGGGCGAACCACTAGTATTATAAATGGGAAAGTTTGTGAGGATGGATGTATGGATGGATGTTTGTTACTTTTTCACGCCACAACGAACGAACCGATTTGACTGAAATTTGGAACAAAGATAGCTCATACTCGGGATTAGCATATAGGCTACAAGTTATCCCGGAAAATTGAATCCCGCGGAAAACGCGGTCGAAATCGCGGGCATCACCTATAGTATTATAAATGCGAAGGTATGTGTGGTTTGTTGGTTTGTTCTTCAATCACGCTGCAATAGTGCTACGGATAGACGTGATTTATTGCATGGGTATAGTTGAGGACCTGGAGAGTGACATAGGCTACTCTTTATCCCGGAAAATAAAAGAGTTCCCGCGGGATTTTAAAACATCCACGCGGATGAAGTAACGGGCATCATCTATCATCTAGTAAGAAAATATTTTCTGGGTCTAGACAAGCGAACTGAATTTTTACGCAAAATTGCATTTCAAATAACTGTTTCTCAATTTTTTTTATGAAAATATTAGCCCTGTTGACTAAAATTCGCCTCTCCCCTCCAAATCAGCTTAAGTTAATCAGGAGTAGCTTGCATTTGACGGTACGGGGTCTTCTGATTGTTGAAATGTTTCTGTTTAAAGTGATTTCTCGATGAGCGAATCTTCAGAGATCAGATTTCTTTGAGGAGGAAGAATATTATTCCAGCACCTATTAGCCAAGTACCTAACAAAAGCTTCCGCGAAAGGCTGCAAATCAACATTGCAATTAAAGTTAAAAGTTTTATTATTATGCTCATTGCTCTTCAAGCAGAGGTTTGACAGGGCCTACCCAGACATAGATCAAATTGACGAATTATACAAACTGTACGCAACACCAAGATAATGAGATCACCATAAACAATGTATGACCATAAATGGTAATGAGCTGAATATTTGATATTTAAATCAGTTCTCTGTAATCTGACACACAAATATTTAATTGTTATTTACACAGCTTTCGCGAAATTAAGAGGTATTTTTTATATGCAACATCGTTATTTGCATACCTAAAAAGTATCTACAAAGACTATAATACAATTTGACTACACATATAAGTACTCTTTTTAAGTATTCAGTATGATATTATTGATTCCAATTTTTATTTTGTTGAGTTATTATCACGTAGCAAATTTTCCACCTGCAAATTTTCCACCTGGATCGCATGGAAAATAATCTGAACTGACCTGAGGGACTGAACACATTTATTCGTTGCCTTTTAAGAATTCTAATATTTTCGTTAGTTGTGAAACACGACACGACTGTCAACAGTGTTGACAGGTTCTTATTAGGTGGACCTACGACGACTCGCAGAGTCGCTAGATACAGGCAGCACTCGATTGAGTCACGTGGTCTATTGAAAGACTTATGTCAGCAGTGGACGTCTATCGGTTGATAAAGAAGAAGACTTTTTACTTTAGCTGTGAAATACAGTAGCTGCCACCACTTCTTCTTCTTCTTCATCAACCGATAGACACCCACTGCTGGACAAAGGTCTCTTGCAGTGATTTTCACGGTTTAGGTATCGGTCTTGCGTCGCCTGAATCCAGTGGCTCCCTGCGACTCGTTTGATGTCGTCGGTCCACCTAGTGGGGAGTCTGACAACACCGCGCTTCCCGGTACGGGGTCGCCACTCCAGCACCTTGGGACTCCAACGAACATTAACAAAGCTCTTTGAACTGCCCGCCCATTTCCATTTAAGTTTCGCGACTCGCTGAGCTATGTAACTCGCAGGAAACTCCGAGTATAGCTCTTTCCATCACCCGCTGAGTGACCCTGAGCCCACTAGCTGCTACCACTGTAGGTTAGGAGGTACTTCAATATCAAAGTCGATATGACGTGATCAGTACGTCCTCGGATCAAAATACGTGCGTTTACGTGTAGATGTTCCCACTGAACCAAAAAAAAAACGATTTTGTAAACTTATATTAAAAGTTATTGCTTACATAGTATTATAATTGCAAAAGGTGAAAACTCCTTGTTACATTTTGTACTTTATGATTAACAGGGTAAGGTGTATTTATGTTTAAATATTTTTATGGAAAAGGTAACTTTGTTTTGCGTCCATTTTTCTTCGGAGGCTGATAGTTTGACGTTTTATAAGGGTAAATTATTTTTGGTATGAAAAGATTTAATAGAATTTTGCCTAGTAACCTATCCAATCTAGCGCCTGGAAGGAATCATTTTAGGGATGGAGTTTATTTTTGGGAAGTAATTCCAAACAGTAAGTTGATATACTTAGTTATTGTTTTGTAGTAACTTATTCTTCTTCCGAACCAGTGGTAGACTCATGGACGATTCAAAAGCACTTGTAAAAAAGTTTATTTGAATAAAAAAACATTTCTATTCTATTCTATTCTATTCTATAGGTCGGCATTATATTTTATATTTATTTTAATTAAATTAACAAAAATCCAATTTCACCATCGTAGAGTAACGTTAAAACGAAAAATCTTGATTGACATTATTTCAGTGTTTGTATTGAAAATCTGGCAAAAAATTTAATTCCTCAGTTAAGTCCTAGTCCTTTTTAACTAAAAGTTAAACTATGGTTTTCCGCGGGATCTACAAATAAAACCCAAACTCCCTAATAATAAAAAAAAACAAAAAACAGTAGTTTTTATTACTTGATTAATAATAAAACATTGGGCTTAAGGAAACTAAACGATAATAATTAATAATAAATTAGTCTTAGAAAAAAGAACAAACGATGAGAGGGAGGGAAAAGAGAAAAAAAACAATTTACCCCACTAATCCGTTATCACAATGGGTGTTTTATGCGGGAATTGAATTCCCGAAAAGTTCCAACATAAATTACCCGGGAATCTCAGGGGGATGGGACTTATGAAGAGCACTTTTATTGTTTAAAGGTAAACGCTTATAAAGTTTGGAGTGAAGTAAGGCGGTGTTTACATAGAACATGCAGATGAGATGATACTTAACCATAGATGAAAAATAAAACTTTTTTTAAGCACAAAAATCAAGCATTACCGCCGAGTTAGTGTAAGCGAAAAAAACCAAATTACAGAAGGTTTTCACAGATAAAATGTGCAATTAAATGGAACATACAATAATGGTTTTCGGGGCATTACAATTAAAATTTCATCATCATCATCATTACACACTCACTCACTACTGAGCGCAGGTCCCTCTCAGAGAAGGGTTATAGGCCATAGTCCACCACGCTGGCCCAATGCGAATTGGCGGACTTCACACACCTTCAAGAACATTATGAAGAAATGTCAGGTGTGCAGGTTTCCTCACGATGTTTTCCTTCACCGTTAAAGCAAGTGATATTTAATTGCTTAAACGCACTTGACTCCGAAAAGTCAGAGGTGCGTACCCGGGATCGAACCTGTGACCCCCCGAATAGGAGACCACAGTCCTAACCACTAGGCAATCACTGCTTACGTAAATTAAAATTTAGAGGAACATAATAGATTTGAAGGCTTTTTTGGCGCTAACAATAGTATTATATTTTCGCTGTGTCAATATAACGACTTTTTAGGGTTCCGTACCCAAAGGGTACCAACGGGACCCTATTACTAAGCCTACGCTGTCCGTCCGTCCGTCCGTCCGTCCGTCCGTCCGTCCGTCTGTCAGCGGGCTGTATCTCGTAAACCGTAATAGATAGGCAGATGAAATTTTCACATATTATGTATTTCTATTGCCGCTATAACAACAAATAATAAAAATTTAATTAAATTAAAAAAATTTAATAAAAATATTTCCATGGGTACATGGAAATATTTTTATTTAATATTTTGTAACGGAACCCTAAAAGAGCGAGGCCCGACTCGCACTTGGCCGATTTTTTTTATGTTTTAAGGCGTTTAAGATTACACTAAAGATATTAAATATCTGCTAAATGTTTTAACGTAAACGACAATTTACACTATGGATAAATTTTCAATGGATACTTAGGGCCGATTTCACCAACGTAAAATAAGTCTTATCCGAGACCCGAGTGTAAATTTTGATATTTTGACAGTATTTTCAATACAAAAACTGTCAGAACGCCCAATTTATTCCTAGGATAAAAGTCACTCGGCGTTGGTGAAATTGACACTTAGTAAATTAAAAAGTGTCACATGATATTTCAGTGAACACATCGCCAAATATGGAGTTAGTCGAACCGTCCACCTCAGGTTTCATGTAACCAAACATTTTTCAATGCGTCCATTGTCAAGTTGCCTTTCGCAATTTCTTGCAGAATTCAAATCAAACTTATTAAAACTTCACCTGATTGTTTTTCATAGTTGATCATAGTGGTTACCTGATGTTATTGTCAGTGGACACAGCGCTTTAGGTTCATGATTCTGAATGTAAGACGGACTAGTCGGTAGTAACTCTTACGTAAGTACATGATACATAAACATATAGGCTACATTTTATTCCGGAAAATTAAAGAGTTCCCGCGGGAATCAAAAACCTGAATCCATGCGGACGAAGTCGCGAGCATCATCTAGTAATATTATAAATGTGGAAGTAACTCTGTCTGTCTCTCTGTTTGTTACGCCTAAACCGCCGAACCAATTTCGATGAATTTTGGTATTAAAATAGATTGGACCTTGGAAAACGATATAGGCTACCTTTTGTTACAAAAATTAAGCTTGAAGGGGGTGAAACAGGGGATTATAGTTTTGGTGATTGTACTCCATAACTTCTTCAAACCTTAACCAATTGGAATAATTCTTTGTCATCGGAATGTGTGTATCATCTGGTAAGGGTTTTCTGTTATAATGAAAATCTAATAAATGTTGCTGGAGATAGAGGACATAACTCCTTACAGATAGCAAGTCACTCGCAGACGAAGTCGGGAGCATCAACTAGTAGATTATATTAAACGTACGCACCAAGTCAAGTCACTCTATTAAACGTACGATAGCCAATTAATTAATAACTTTAGTACAAAAATGTAATCGCAATAAACTTAAAGCGGTTGTATAAATCGACTCTGAAACTTTGGGGCGATAATTTGTTTTATCAATTTTAAGTGCAAACATTGCGGTGACCTTAATTGGAAAACCTATCCCGGATAAAATGGAATTTGAGCCTTTCATGAAGTAAAAGGACCAAAGGGTCCAGTAATTAAATTAAACTAATAACTTTACTTTTGGTTTGCAATTTGAAAACTCGTATTTCTATGAGCGTGTAATGGCTTTTGGTCATGATGTGATCTTTTGAATTACTCTTTTGAGTGGTCTCGACATCAACGCCCGCGTCTGCGCTTGGTAAACGGAGCATAAGTTTCGTTCGTGATCATTCATTCATTCATCATTCATTAGCAACCCATCAACGGCTCACTACTGAACGCAGGTCTCCTCTCAGAGAAGGGTTATAGGCCGCGGTCCACCACGCTGGCTCAAAGCGAATAGGCGGACTTCACACATCTTCGTACCGGCAAGCGCAGTGTAGGACGACGTGGCGGGAAGCGGTTGGATGAGGAAGGCGGAGGACCGTGTTTGGTGGCGCGCTCTCGGAAAGGCCTATGCCCAGCCGTGGACGAATACAGGCTGATGGATGGATGGATAGATGACACACCTTCGAGCACATTATGAAGAATTCTTAAATGTGCAGGTTTCCTCACGATGTTTTCCTTCACCGTTGAAGCAAGTGATACTTTGCTTTAACGCACTTGACTCCGATAAGTCAGAGGTGCCCTGGATCGAACATACAACCCCCCCGAGTAGGAGACCCACAGTCTTAACCACTAGGCTATCACTGCTTCATTCGTTCGTGTTCGGTAACGTATAATATTCATGTGATGTGGACAGACTTAAGAGCCACCAACGTGCTCTAAACGTGCTTGATCGAGGCCCTAAGCCCGTCTACGCTTCACGAATATCGTTCGTTGCATGCTCCGTTCGTGCTTGGTTCACCAATTGTAGACTCAGCTTAAGTTAGGTAGTGGTGGTGTTGTCAAGTGAATATAGGTACATAGTCACAAAATAACATTGTACTAACAATAACAATCACAAATAAAATATAATTGGAGAATACTAAGTCTACTAAATCATAGCAAATCCGCTGGTAGAGACATTTAAATAACAAGCAAAATATAAAAAAAGTATAAAAATCCCGACTGCTTTAAAGAATATCATTAAAAATATCAATTATTTATCAAATTCATGAGAAAAATGAAAAATTTATTTTCGTAATCACCTTTTCAAACCCTTTAATTTGATACCCCACTCAGTAGGATTTAAAGAAAAAATTTTTGAACCCCACATTATGGCGTTAAAAACCCGCCATTTTGAATTTTTTAAATTTTTATGGTCTTGTTGACACGCACGCTGCTGGCATGGCGAATCTAACGACGTGCCACTTATCAAAATCGGCCCACGCGTTTGGTCTCTAGAGTGCCACAAAGGAACAAACATACATAGACTGATAAACACTACCACTCCTTTGCGTCGCGCATTCGGGTGAAAAGGGGACGATCAAAGTGTACTTAACTCTATTTTATTCTAGTATCTGAGTATTTAAAACATATTTACAGCGAAATAAACAGATATCTTAGTATAAATAGATTTATATTATATTAGATTCATAGCTCAGCGGTCGAGGCTACGACCACGAGGACGAGAGTTGAAAGGTTCAATCCTGGTACCGAGGAAATTTTTTCAATTTTTAAAGATTAAAAATAAGAAAAAAATTAAGTGGTTATCTATTTGTACTAGTAAAGTTGTCTAATTGTAAAGTTGTACTTCTATTGGATATTATAGAATATGGTACCACTGCTCAAACCTCAAACGTCCGTCAGCAAACGCCCTGTTGGATACTCCAAATATAACACTGGATGGTCGAAGCGAGATTTGTAATCAAAGCACATGCCCCCCGATTGTCTAAAAGTTGCCGATCAAAATCTTATTCATTTCATGGTATTAGCGTCAAATTAAAATAAACCATAACAGCATTAAATTAGAGTATGCATTCTCATACGTTTAGGTATATACGATACGCTCCATAAAGCTCCATGTTAGAATCGGTTGTACTGAATTTGTGACTTTAAATCAATACGGTCAAGGAATATTTTACTTTGACGCTAATGCCATGAAATGAATAAGATTTTGATCGTCAAGTTTTAGACAATCGCACCTTTGGTGCACGATTATACATGAGTGACAGTTTCTACTGGAGAAGTGAACTGTGAACTGTGTACTGGGTGAACGGGCGCCACCGGCGGAAATGGGGCTACTTTCTGTGTGCCCATCTAAACATGTACTGAATTGTAAGTAGATACCATTACGAACCAGTGGTAGATTCATTTATATTATTCATAGACGTGAAAGCACTTGTAAAAGTTTATTTAAATGGAAAATATTTCTCTTCTATTCTAATCGGCTTTGCTACAGCTGTCCACAAGAGAGATCATTTTGTAACATTTTGTAACAAAAGAGATAATTTTGTAACATTTTTGTTTTGAAAAGAGCAACTGCTGAGTTTCTTGCCGGCTCTTCTAGTAGAATCAGCATTCCGAACCGGTGGTAGATTCCATTTGTCATAAGAGCCACAAGTTGGCCAAAATGAAATAAATGATTTTTAATTTGAATTTTGAGTTTGAATTTGAAGGCAAATAATTATGTTCTACGGGCTTAGTTCAGTACAAGTTAAAGGAATGAGTTTAGAAAGTCACAGTAGTAATAGGTACTAAGGGAGTATAACATTTTGGGAAAAATGCGCAAATTAACAGATATTTCATTTGTCTGGAAACAATATGGTATGGTTCGACCACTGATGCTACTTACTGATCTGCAATCTTACTAATAGGTAGTATATTACTATTTCATCAGTGTTTGTTTGTTGGCTTATTGGTTTGTCCTTCAATCACGCAGCAACAGAGCTACGGATCGACGTGATTTTTTGCATGGATATAGTTGAGGACCTGGAGAGTGACAAAGGCTACTTTTTATCCCTGAAAATCAAAGAGGGTTTCCGAGGGATTTTTAAATTTAAATCCACACAAACGAAGTCGCGAGCATCAGATAGTCACAGTATAATATAATTCGCCCAACCCAAAAAACCAAACCAAAAACCACCAAACCAAAAAAAAATACGTGTGGCACTCGGGGACTGCCGCGGTAAAGCTATTGCATAGCATTTTCTAGTCGCACGCACACAAACACCGTGCCGAAGTCTGCCGAACTGAAACGACGGTGTTAGGTTTATTTTCGTTACGGAATTTCTTGATTCGGTCGCCGCGCTCAAAGCCCGCGATAAAAGCTATGCAATAGCTTAAAAAACTGTATACTACAATGTGCCGCTCGCGTTGTACACTACCGCTTTTCCAGTAATAGAAACAAGAACTTTAATTCTTTTGATCGTAATAGTCAACCATGCATCAGCATCAAAGTAAAATGAACCATAACACTATTGATTTAAAGTCACAAATTCAATACAGACTATTTTAATTTGGAGCGTTTTAGTTACGTAAACGTACAAGAACACACACACGAAATTGAGCTCTGACACAATACTTTTATGGTTTATTTTACTTTGATGGTAATGTCATAGTTTACTATTCAATCTTGTAGTAACCCTTCAGAAACAACACAACACCAAACACGCAATATTACACAAACCTTCCAAAATGCATTATACGTATGTTTGACTCCGACACCGGAGCAACTTCAGAAGACGATCTGACATCCTCGGCTTTCCGAAGCAGTGGTATCTAGATTCAATTGACGATTCGAAAGCACTTTAAAAGAGATGACGGACCTTAATAATATAAAAACTTTCACCCCCCCATTTAACCCCTTGGGGTTGGAATTTTCAAAAGTCCTTCCTTGGCGGATTTTTTTTATTTATTTATTTATACATTTATGTACACTTAATATATACGGATTTATACAGTAATGTGGTGTAATCATAAACTCAGAAGAGTTTTACCGTACACCACAGTGCCGTCGACAATAATAATTATAGGTGTTTAGAATAATATTTCTATTCAGTTAGTGTTAGTACCTATGACAAAATACAACTTACATTAGAACTTAAGATTTTAACTTACATATTATTTGACCGAGCGAAGCGAGGTCTCTGAGTTAACTAGAGCGATTTGCACTTGTCCGTCCGTCCGTCCGTCCGTCCGTCCGTCCGTCTGTCAGAGCCTTATAACTTTTGAATTACTGAACGTAATTACTTCAAATTTAGATATACTAGTGGTTCGCCCCGAACTGAGACCTCGCGGTAACGGTATCCCATGATTATTCATTCAATCGATACATGATAACCAAAACTGACATTATTATTATGCCCGTTTTCACCAAACATACCTAAATCATCCCCTAAGTAGGAGTCTCTTAACGTAGGTAGCTCCTAAATACAATCCTAAGTCCTAACATCCGTCCCAATATCCTTTTAGGTGTCCCGTACAGGATCGTGATAAATAAGTTGACAGAAAACATCAATCACCTAACTTATAGGTAGCCCGTAAAGGTTAGGGAACGTTAGTGAAAACATTGAATTATTTATCAAACATTGAATTTAACTCGTAGTTCCATGGGAATAGTTACTGACTGCGCCATCTATTAGCATTATTGTGAAGCTATGTTGATGCTATATGAATTACTGACGCCCATTAAAAATTAAATAATCTCGTTTCTTTATAATATTCATATAATTTTAGTATTTGTTGTTCAAGTACAGGATATAAGTGACCTAAAAACATAAAATCAGTTTGAAAATCCATAGCGGATTTTTCTAGAGAGCGTCTTCAAGCGAGCGTATAAAATCGCCACTTTGAAAGCCCCCCATTTCGTCAATTTTAAGGGAAAAATTAAAAAAAAAATATTTTTGTACTCAGTTCAAAATTATCTTTAAAATGATACGTAACAATTTTATGTAACGCGATTTTTTTTTTTTTACTTCGCATTCGCTTCTATGAGAGCCCCCCTGAAATAAAGATTTTTATAACTTTTTAAGCCATTTTCGGCTGGAGGCCATCGGTTTACATATTATATCTAAATTTGAAGTAATTACGTTCAGTAATTCAAAAGTTATAAGGCTCTGACAGACGGACGGACGGACGGACGGACGGACGGACAAGTGCAAATCGCCCTAGTTAACACAAAGACCTTCGCTTCGCTCGGTCGAATATGTAAACCGATGGCCTCCAGCCGAAAATGGCTTAAAAAGTTATAAAAATCTTTATTTCAGGGGGGCTCTCATAGAAGCGAATGCGAAGTAAAAAAAAAAATATCGCGTTACATAAAATTGTTACGTATCATTTTAAAGATAATTTTGAACTGAGTACAAAAATATTTTTTTTTTAATTTTTCCCTTAAAATTGACGAAATGGGGGGCTTTCAAAGTGGCGATTTTATACGCTCGCTTGAAGACGCTCTCTAGGAAAATCCGCTATGGATTTTCAAACTGATTTTATGTTTTTAGGTCACTTATATCCTGTACTTGAACAACAAATACTAAAATTATATGAATATTATAAAGAAACGAGATTATTTAATTTTTAATGTACATCAGTAATTCATATAGCATCAACATAGCTTCACAATAATGCTAATAGATGGCGCAGTCAGTAACTATTCCCATGGAACTACGAGTTACGACTAACGACCTATCCCAAAAACAGTTTTGCGTCGACCATTATTATTTAGTTACTTATTATAATACAACTAGTGGTTCGCCCCGAACTGAGACCTCGCGGTAACGGTTTCCCATAATTGACGATCAAAATTGACATTATTATTATGCCAGTTTTCACCAACCATACCTAAATCATCCCATTTGTAGAAGTCTCTTTACGTAGGTAGCCCCTAAATACAATCCTAACATCCCAATGTCATTTTCACCTTTAGTTGTCCCTTAGAGGTTCGTAATAACAAAGTTGACAGAAAGTGTCAGCTAACTTAACATAGGTAGCCCGTAAAGGTTAGGGAACTGTTATAGTGAAATCCTCAAGGCCTCAATCAAACTTAGGTATATTTTTTTGGAACATTCAAATTAAATTACTTGTACACAGCGTCAACTATCGACACTATCAGAAACATGTAAAAACAAACTGCAACGTGAAGTTTTATTGATGTTTGCTAAATGACTAAATAATAATTTCAATTGAATAATATGTTACATATAGCTGCATTTGCTATATGAGATGAGAGCGCCATCTATTGACATCATTGTGAAGTTCTGTTGTTGCTGCTCATTAAAAGTTAAATAATTTAGTTTCCTTATTACATTTATCTAATTTTAGTATTTGTTGTTCAAGTACATGATATTACGCTAAAATTGTAAAACTTTCAAGCCCCAGCTTTCAATGGTTATTCCGTTGTGAGGTCAAATATAATCTCCACTTTGAAAGCCCCCCATTTCGTCAATTTTAGGAAAAAAATTAAAAAAAAAATACTTTTGTACTCTGTTCCAAATTATCTTTAAAATGAAGTACTGTAACCCTATGAAACGCAAAAATTTATTTTTTTCTTCGCATTCGCTTCTATGAGAGCCCCCCTGAAATAAAGATTTTTATAACTTTTTAAGCCATTTTCGGCTGGAGGCCATCGGTTTACATATTATATCTAAAATTGAAGTAATTACGTTCAGTAATTCAGAAGTTATAAGGCTCTGACAGACGGACGGACGGACGGACGGACGGACGGACAAGTGCAAATTCACTCAAGTAGACTCAAAGACCTTCGCTTCGCTCGGTCGATAATTGTATTGTAATTTTTTTTGTACCATATTATTCAATTAAAATTATTTTTTAGTTAAATTTTAGTTAAATATTGTATATTTTCTATTCGCGTCGATAGATGACGATTTGTACAGATGCCCGTAACCCGGTTTCACTCGTTAGTACCTACATAATAATTCAATGTTTTCACTAACGTTCCCTAACCTTTACGGGCTACCTATAAGTTAGGTGATTGATGTTTTCTGTCAACTTATTTATCACGATCCTGTACGGGACACCTAAAAGGATATTGGGACGGATGTTATAGGACTTAGGATTGTATTTACGAGCTACCTACGTTAAGAGACTCCTACTTAGGGGATGATTTAGGTATGTTTGGTGAAAACGGGCATAATAATAATGTCAGTTTTGGTTATCATGTATCGATTGAATGAATAATCATGGGATACCGTTACCGCGAGGTCTCAGTTCGGGGCGAACCACTAGTTATAATATTAAATCAACAAAGATTAATAAAATAAAAGTGGGTAGGTTAAGAAGTAATATTATAGCAACAGGAAAGACGTTGTTCATACAGTTTTCATAACACATGCCATGCCAAGTCAATGTATTTATGCTATACAGGATGAATTATATTTCTTTGCTTCATCCTCAATATAATTATTACATAGGTAGTCACTCCAGTCGCCAGAGATAAGTCCGCGTATTTTACAGTTATACCCTACCCTAAAAATAAATCACCTTGGCAGCACCGTCTTAATTTTGCTCATTACTTTTTCGCGCGAGATAAGGACCGCACGCGCTCAGCGCGCCGCACTTAATAATTTAACCAGAAGTGCAGAAGATCGAGTGATATTGTAGGATAGTGTGATTGCAGTATTGTTCATCGGCTGAAATGATCATCATCATCATCATCGAAGGAAAAAGGTACGAGCTCTTTTCTGTGTTCAAACGATCTCTTGTTTGCGCTTACGTACCGCCACATAGCCTACTATATTATTGTTTTTGCATTAACATAAAAACGGTACACTTTTCGTATCGAGGTTTACTGTGAGTCTTCATCGATTACGAGGTATCAGAGAAAACGTAAATATTCTGAATTAAATATTACGTTACCTACTCTGCAAATACTTGCGGAAGTGTTTTATAATGAAAATTAATAAAAATTAAAACACAACTTTATCGATTATTATGGTAACACTATTGTTACAACTTGTCATCAATCACGATTGAATTAACTTAGTACCTACCCCCCAAGTGTCTCGGATTTATTTAGGTAATTTATCATTATTATTTCTACATATCATATTATACATTCGAAAAATGTAATAAAATTCACGAATTCACTCAACTATGCTCGTAACATTCGCTCAACGGGGCTTTAGTAGCTTGCCCAGCCGTTAACTATATTCGAGTACCTACTTGTAAACAAAAATATAATATTATTTATCTGGAGAGACGGTAGTGTCCCTGCCAAGACGAGCCAAGCGAAGCGTAAGGGAACTAACTACCCACCTTTTCTTCGATTTATCTGAAAACACTAATTGTTACGAAACACGTAAAATTAAAAGCAATGGTAGATGAACAAGCAGAGCAAGTAGCATATTACTAGATATTATAGAAGATATTAAATATTTGGAAGAAATAATGGCCATTTTCCTCGGTTTGAAAGTCTTGCTCGTAACTTAAACAACTGTGCAATGTTCGTGTCGACACTACGACGGTAATGAGTTATATTAATTGAAAGAGAGGCATTCGATACCCTCACTTAAATAAGTTAACTAGAACCAGTTGGCATTGGTGTGAACAATGTGAGCTTTGTTTTTTTTTGCGTCATACGTAGACACCGAAGAAAATCAAGCCGACGCCGAGTCTAGTAGGTACAGTTAATCCAGATACTGAATGGTCATTTTGACAAAGGGTTCAAAGTTACTTTATAAAAGTCGGTCAACTCGAAATTGACTCAAAATTACACTCGGCGCTTGGGAAATCGACGCATGTTTCCCCGAAGTATGGTGAAAATATTCATGCCAACCATATGGCTCTTTATATTAAAAAAGGGGATGCGACAAAGACTACTCGTCCTGAGTATCACGGCCGTTAGTAAAGGAATGGGCCTACTATTAAAAGAGAGTGAAAACAGGGTGCAGGCCATGAAACACTTAAGCAGGAAGATGGCTGCAGGATCCTATGTGATTCAAACTTCGGAATCACTCAAAGCAGCATTAAACTCTTAATGCCTCAACTCAACAAGAAGTGCTATAAGATTCGGAAGGAGACAAAACTTTATTTGGATTGGCTTTATCCGAGAAACTAAAAAACAACAAACAGGGATTGACTGCGAACCTATTGCAATAACATGATTAACTGCGAGCTAATCATCAGTCATATACTAAAGCCACGACTCCACAAACAAATTGGAATTGGCTGCGAGTCAATTGCGATAATATAACTATCTGTGAGCCACTCATGAGTCATATTCTAAAGCTGTGACTCCACAAACAAATCAGGATTGACTGAGAGTCAATTACGATAACATAACTAGCTGCGAGCGAGCTACTCATGAGTGAAATACTAAAGCTGTGACTCCACAACAAAAAAAAAAATCGGGATTGACTGCGAGTCAATTGCGATAACATAACTAGCTGCGAGCTACTTATGGTTCATATCCTAAAGATGTGACTTCCTAACTGCGAGCTACTCATGAGTCAAATCCTACAGCTATGACTCCACAAACAAATCGGGGTTGACTGCGAGTCAATTGCGATAACATAACTAGCTGCGAGCTACTTATGGTTCATATCCTAAAGATGTGACTTCCTAGCTGCGAGCTACTCATGAGTCAAATCCTACAGCTGTGACTCCTCAAACAAATCGGGATTGACTGCGAGTCAATTGCGATAACATAACTAGCTGCGAGCTACTTATGGTTCATATCCTAAAGATGTGACTTCTTAGCTGCGAGCTACTCATGAGTCAAATCCTAAAGCTGTAACACCACGATAAAAAGGGATTAACTGCGAATCAATTGCGATAACATAACTTGCTGCGAGCTATTCATAAATCACATACTAAAGCTGTGATTCCTTAAACAAATCGTTGACTGCGAGTCGATTGCGATTACATAACTAGCTGCGAGCTACTCATGAGCCATATCCTAAAGCTGCTAAAGCTGTGACTCCACAAAAGAAAATTGGTAATTGTGATAACCTTACTAGCTGCGAACTAGTTATGAGCCATATCCTTATGACAATTGTGTAGAAAATGTGTAATCGTGAATATATATGTACATTAGCTACAAATTATTGTCTGCGAGACAATATACGTTATGTTCTTACCTAACCAGGAAAACTGGCGAGCGCCTCGTCGGTACTCGTCATGAACTGGGGGGGGCGTAACACTGCGGCGCAGGATAACAGCTTACCAACTTAATATGTGGGTTGTTATTAATAATAATTTATTACAAATAGGAGCTATTAGTTCCGAGTTTTATTTTCTTGATGCCTAAACCTAATGTTAGGCTGCTCGTCTTATCAGTGACTCCAGGTGTTTTAATCAAGGTCATAAAAGAAGTTATAACCTATTTGAGATACCTAGGCTTTAAGTCCGTTTTTGCTTGAATAACAATACAAAATTTAAAAAATCCGTGCCTTGACAACAACATCCGGACGCTTTATCTGTCGATGCATTTACGCTATGTGGGGCTGTTATATTTTTCTATGATTTTTGTTTCCTCCTTTTTCTTTAATTTTAAAGTGTCTGAGGAAAATCATTGATAACGAGGCAAACGGAATCCTAGTTTGTTCAAATTGGTTACCACAAGCGTGGTACTCTCTCCTACAAAGCTTGGTAGTTTCGGATACTACTTAATGTTAATCCTCATTAATACTTATTGCAATCTCATTTCACCATTCCTTGCACAAGTAACTTACCCTGGGTGTCGCGAGACTCTCCGGACTCTCTCTCTCTCTCTCTCTTTCTCTCTCTCTCCCTTAAAACAAGGCACCGACCCAGACTCAGCGTCACTAATGTTAACATCATTCTCTGACAGTATTTTAAAACAATATAATACCACACTCAAGTTTTGGTGGCAGTTGTGTAAATTAAATAATAAAAATGTATTTAAACCGTCAAAGACCAGCGTTAGGTATCTTCTCTTACAGCGTTTGTTACGGAGTTTGAACCCTTATCGAATTGCAATATAATTTATGCTAAGAAACAGCATTGTTTCTGGAGCGAGCGTAAAACGTCTCCTCAAAGGTGTCTATAAGTTAAGATCAACCAAACCCTATTACTCCCGTACTTGGGTCCCTCAACTTGTTTTAAACTATATTAAAAATCGGTTCCCTTATAGTCACTCATCTTTAGAAAAAATCACTAAGAAACTTTTCAGTATACTAGCAATTTGCACTGCTCATAGACTACAAACTCTTCCATCAATTAAATTGGAAAGCAATATTACTTTCGAAATCGGGGTTTAAATTAGAATAACAGTAAATTAAAAATAAAAAAAAAATAAAAAAAACATACGCTGCGGCAGATACCAAGCCTATTCTCTCTCTCTCTTCCTACCTTACTTTCAAGAAAATCTGGGCATCTGCCCTGCTACACCCCTCCACACACTATATTTCCAGAACTAAAAATATAAGATCTGAGGGGACAAATAACCTGCTATTTACCTACAAGAAGCCTTACAAAAAGGCCGAACTTCAATCGATCAGCAGGTGGATCAAGTAAACGGTATCAGGGAGCAGCGTTGACACAAGCGCACAGCGCCTCACGCTCAGGCGAGCGTTGAGGAAATTAGAAAAACGGCAGGCTGGACTAACACATCGAACTCATTCTTTCGCTGCTTAGATGTTAGACCCATGGCGGATGAGGGAGATTATGCCAGACCCTGCCAAGACAGGTCTTAATAATAATTGCGTTAACACATCTAATAGTGAATCAATTTATGAATTATACCTAATCATAAAAATAAATATATTCTAATTTATAGTATTAAATAATATTATAATAATAATATCATAATTAAATTTATAATTGATAAAGTGTATGCAAGCAAATTTATTAGTATTTCCATAAGAAAGTGATTAAAAATACACGATTTACAAAATCTGTATTGCGTACATGTTTATCAAAACTTTTTACTCTAAACAACTACCTTTGTAATAATTATATTGAGGATGAAGCAAAGAAATATAATAAGTGATCAAACGAACTTACCTGAAGTGAAGTTCGATCATTATTATATGAGTGAAGATATAATTACCCACCCTCCCTGACTGCCCAAATAAAAAAGTTTTGAACCGTAGATATACATCTCTAAAAATAATGAGCAAAATTAAGACGGTGCTGCCAAGGTGATTTATTTTTAGGGTAGGGTATAACTGTAAAATACGCGGACTTATCTCTGGCGACTGGAGTGACTACCTTTGTAATAATTATATCTTCGGATGAAGCAACTCATATAATAATGATCGAACTTCACTTCAGGTAAGTTCGTTTGATCACTTATTATTTACTAGTGGTTCGCCCCGAACTGAGACCTCGCGGTAACGGTATCCCATGATTATTCATTCAATCGATACATGATAACCAAAACTGACATTATTATTATGCCCGTTTTCACCAAACATACCTAAATCATCCCCTAAGTAGGAGTCTCTTAACGTAGGTAGCTCCTAAATACAATCCTATCCTATTAAGATATTATATTTTATACATAAATATACATACACACATACACATATATACATACATACACATATATACATACATACAAATATACACATATATATACATACTTTGTTTTCGCTGAGTAACTACCTAATTATATTTTGAATTTGTGATTTGTAGATAATATTCATTCAATTTAGTCTTTATGTTTTTGGGTGTTAATACCTGTGTGTTAGTAGCTGTCTGTGTGCATTTCAGCCCGATCTGTTTAGTAGTTAAAGCTGTGCGTTGATAGAACAGTCAGTCAGTCAGTCAGTCAGTCACCTTTTCCTTTTACCTATATATTTAAGAAGAAGAGGATATTTTAATAAAAACTTTTCCATTCTATTCAAATAAATAACAATCTTAGTTGTGACATGACCCATGTTTACGATAGAGTATCTCTTTTCTGGTATGTCGACGATGAAGCTTATTGCTCCTAGTAGAGTTCAGTTCTAAGTTTACACAGTAGCACTTTCCTGTCAGCCTGCGCACACACCTTTTCGGCGTAATATCAGAGCAGATGTACTAATTAAGGGGACGCGACATGGGCGGTAATACTGCGACCTTTCAATAATGAAGCCTGGGGAAGTTCGGCCGATCCGTGCAAGGAATAGGCTGATGCGGTGCCTCAATTACAGCCTTTGTCTGTGGTGTTATTTCAGTGGACTAGGTTTTAGTACAGTGCGACAAGTATAACTTGGCGCGGCTGTGCGCCACTGTGCTCAACATTACTATTGCCATTGAATAGAAAATGAGACTAAATTTGGGAAAAAACCGCGAAAAAAAAACATTTTTAATTTACACAATAAACACAACAGCACACAACAAGATCCAATAATGAATTTTCAAGATAACTATGGAGTATAAAAATTGGATGACCGAATTAGTTCCTCAAAACGCCACCGCCAACCTATACTTGTGGCACTGTAGGTGGATATGGATGATTATAGAACGCCACTGAATACCCAACTTTATCCTACCACTATCATGGTTAAGTACATCGGTCGCGATTAGTATTAAATTCAAATTCAAACTTCAATTTAATGACAGAAAGAAAATGCATTTATGTAAAAGTTGTGCCACACATCACTAGATATACCCTAAGCCCTAAGGTAGATTATCCCGGCGCTTCCGCCTCCCGAGCATTTAACATAATATTAGGTATAGTTCTTGCAATTCACGAGGGCGGCTGACTTATGGTTGTGTGTGTGTCGTATCTGTATAAGTGTGAGTGCAATGCTCGCGCCTGCCCGCTCCCACCTAGGCTTTGACAGGCACGCACACTTATGCAATGTGCATGTACACGAAGTAACCACAAGTAAAGCTCACTCGCCTTCGTGAATTGCAAAAACTGTCTATGGTATAGGTCATTTGAGTCGCAACCAAAAAAAAAGAGCTTAGCAAAAACTACTACTAATAAACTAACCTTTAATAAATAAATATACAGCGCGCCAATTTCAATAATTTTTCAGTTTTTTCAATGAGGCCTAGGGGCCTCAAAGCACTACGCAGTTACAAGTTTTTTTATTTACATATATATGATACATGTTCATTCTGTCCCTCTGGAGTCCATCAGGCATCAGCTGTGGGATAGTCTAAAAATGATTTCTATAGCGTGACGATCACAATCACCTCTAAAATTCCATGCCAAAAATTCAGCCAATTAGAGGCTCTAATTGGCTGAATTTTTGGCATTATTGTTGCAATCAAGGCATTTGAACTTAAATAGCGAGAGAGTACAGTGAGTGATCAGCCAATTACTTAGATCAAAATCGGTTATGCGTTTTGCGGCTGTCAGGGGTACTTACGGTAGTAAATAATATATTAAATCTATGATTGTTATATTGTTTTTTTCAATTTTACAGCTTTTCCTGTTTAAAAGAGCTGTAACATAGACTGTGTGACAATGATGTGACAGGACAGCACATGAAACAATGAATAAAACTTTATTGTACACCAAATAGCACCAATCAGTGATAGCCTAGTGGTTAGGACCATGGTCTTCTATTCGGGGGGTCGCAGGTTCGATCCCGGGTTCGACCTCTGACTTTTCGGAGTCAAGTGCGTTTAAGCAATTACATATCACTTGCTTCAACGGTGAAGGAAAACATCGTGAGGAAATTTGCACACCTGAGAGTTCTCATAATGTTCTTGAAGATGTGTGAAGTCCGCCAATTCGCATTGGGCCAGCGTGGTGGAGTATGGCCTATAACCCTTCTCTGAAAGGAGACCTGCGCTCAGTAGTGAGCCATTGATGGGTTGCTAATGATAATTATGATGTACACCAAATGAGTATCAGAGAATAAAAGTATTAGAGAATAAAATATTCAGGATATTGTTTTTATTCAGATAAGGACTGATGTGTGAACGGGGAGGAATGGAGAAACAGAATCGAGCGCATGCATTTTGAACTCTCTGAATTAATTTTTTGGTTCTTTCCATAAATTCCAGCAAGCATGACCCATATGCTGTGTCCGCATAGTTCAGCTTCGACAAAATAAGTGAATCACGCAGACGTATTCTAATTTCTACACTAAGATAAGATCTTATTTTGTAGGAGGAGGTCTGTAGAAACAGTTCCTAACTAGATAATGTGTGACTCAAAAACGCAAATTGGAACCAAAGATTACCCCCAAGTTTCTTGCCTCAGAGTCCCTTTCTACAATGTTAAATAATAAAGATATTCAAGTAAAGATTTCAAAAGCAGCCAACAGTCTGATATCTATTTCACTTTGGACCACATAGTTACGGATAAAAGGAAAATATTTGGCAATGAAATTCTTAGCCCGTTGTAATTGCGGCGATAGGGTGCCTTCTGGGATCCAAGCGTTGCAAGGAGCAGAATTCTCTAGTAGGAAACTAAGCTGATAATAATAAATTTATCTTCGAGGCCCCCATTCGCTTTGATTAGCCGACTTCTTGTTTTCTTTTTAACTCACTTAGCCCCGTGTAATTTGTTGAGTTTTCTCCCCAGATTGAGGCGTGTTATTCTCACTTGTTGTGGAACTATTTTCTTTTGGGATGTTGAGGCCAACTGATTGATTACCAGCTTCTACACTATTCATCATTTTCATCATTAGCAACCCATCAGCGGCTCACTACTGAGCGCAGGTCTCTTCTCAGGGAAGGGTTATAGGCCATAATCCACCACGCTGGCCCAATGCGAATTGGCGGACTTCACACACCTTCAAGAACATTATGAAGAACTCTCAGGTGTGCAGGTTTCCTCACGATGTTTTCCTTCACCGTTGAAGCAAGTGATATTTAATTGCTTAAATGCACTTGACTCCGAAAAGTCGGAGGTACGTACCCGGGATCGAACATGCGACCCCCCGAATAGGAGATCACAGTCTTAACCACTAGGCTATCACTGCTTCTACACCATTAGAGGTTATAAAACAGTGGTTTTCTTGATTTATTCCCGTGTCCCCTCCCGTTGTCCCTTCAGTTTATTATGGAACTATTGTTAAAGATAATAATTAGCTGTCAAAGATTTAAATACACTAACCGTTTTACATCAATGAATACTGAAAAATTTATGTAGGTATCTATCACTTAATTTTGTTAAGTGGAATCTAAAATACCAGTGGCTGGTTATAAAGATTATAATATTCACTTTTAAGTACCACATTTTAACAAACTTCGTTATTATGGCACGAAGTTTTTTTCTTGGTGTTAAGAGTCGAAATCTCATTTTCTTAGTCGAAAGATTATGGGAACCCACCGCGTCAATATCCCAAGAAAACTCCTACCATTAAGTATAATTATGCATAATGGAAAGGGGCCACAACCCTCAGCAATGCGAATACGATGCAGGTAGAGAGAAGATAGGACTCTTTTAACCATAACAAAACATTTCAAATAGCTAACAAATAATAAGTTGACGTAAACTGAAAAATATTTATTCACAGATAAAGTCTTGAACTCTGTACACACTGTGTAATCCCAGAAGCGGTCCAGACTTTCTGCTTTTCCTTTTCAGACCTAAGGTCCGGGCTGGAAGTACTTTACCGCCATTTGCATTAAAGTTGAAAATCCGCCGGTGCAGATTTTTATAATTCGTATCAACTATAGGGAAGGGACTGTTGCTTATGGGTAGCAATGTCGATGAAATAAAAATGTCCTTGAAATAAAATTGACGATTATAAAAGATGGTTAGAAAGAAACAAACAAACACAATAAAAATAGAAAATTTTTCAAGCTTTGTCTAGCAATGTAGGCTGCATCATCACTCACCATCAGATGTAATTGAAATAAATAGCAAACCTATACTGTAATATATTATTATCTTAATATATATAAATTACGTGTCACGTTGTTTGTCCGCGATGGACTCCTAAACTACTGAACCAATTTTGATCAAACTTCGTAACTATCTGTAATTTGGTCCAACTTGAAAGATAGGATAGTTTTTTTTATTAAGATAATTTATTCGTTTTATTTATATAGGTAAGTTGGCGGTACGAAGTTCGGCGGGTCAGCTAGTATAATATAATTGAAACCAATTTTAGTTCTTGCATTTTATTACTGAAGACATCTTAATTAATACACAATAGTTATCTAATCCATGATAGGATATAAGACAAGATTACCGCCCGTCGCCAGCTCTTTGGTTGACCATAGACAATAGTGTTGCTAGCAACGATGTAAATGTAGATATAGTTCGTTGGTTGCTAGTTGCTAAATTATTTAAAAAATATGATATTTTCATGTCGCTAAAAAAAATTTGAATTTGAATGAGTGTTAGGATGATGCCACAAAACTGGCTGAGTGCAAATTTGCAGACTTCACACACCTTTGAGAACGCTATGGAGGACTCGCAGGCTTGCAGTTTTCCTCACGATGTTTTCCTTCTGATATTTAATCGCTTAGTTACATTTTTTAAAAGAATATTTGCCATGCTCAATTTAAATAATATTCCCCTCTCCTCTCCAAATAAGAGTAAAGCTTAATCTAGAAGTGGGTACGACAATAGCGCAATGGGTGGGGATTAAACCACCACAGAAAACCTTTCTGTTTTCAGTCCTCACCTAAATAACCATTGAGCTAGTGAAGCATGATCTATATTATTTTTGCACCTTCCGAAAGCTAGAACCGAAAAAATCGAGTTGCGTAAAACAAAACAAGTTATTCTTTGAATATATCGATAAAATTTCTATCCCTATAACCAAGGAATGAGGTGAGCTCTTTAAATATTGACACAAGACTTAGGGAGACGACACAGAAATGTATCCAAACACTGAGGTGTCGGTGTTTATTTGTGGAGCAATACAAATCGCAATAATGTGCCGGAGGCTTCTGACACTGTGTGCCGATGCTGGATACGCGGGGACTCTTCAAGTGGATCCCGTGTTTAGACGTCCCTACATGTCTTCATATTCCAGCATGATTGTTGACTATTTGGGTAGGTACGATAATTATTTAAGGTGGAAGACACGGGTCTGCCCACGAAATTCAAATTTAATTTGGTTTTATCGCAATTTGTATAGGTACTAATACGACAAAGTAGGCTTATGGCCTTCTAATTGCGCCAGTGGAATTATCATCTTCACAGGTTTACATAAAAATCTTTACTTGAGAGTGACCAGTTTAAGAAATTAATCAAAATATCGACTAATTTGTGAGTAACTCACGTCCAACTCAGTATTTTGATAAATTTCTTAAACTGGTCACTTTCAAGTAAAGATTTTTATGTAAACCTGTGAAGTTGATAATTTCACTGGCGCAATTAGAAGGCCATAAGCCTTCTTTGTCGTATTAGTTTACAAATTGCGAAAAACCAAATTAAATTTGAATTTCGCGGGCAGTCCCGTGTCTTCCACCTTAAGTATTTCATATTATGAGTAGTGATAGCCTAGTGGTTAGGATTGTTACGTGCGTTTAAGCAATTAAATATCACATGCTTCAACTGATATGAGATTTCAGCAAGCTTTCAACATTTTGGAGGTTCATAAGTAGCTCTGGGTGGCTCAGTGGGCGAGTGGCCGCTTTCTTCACCGTATGGTGTGTGATGTCGCAGGTTCGAATCCCACTCGCGAAGTCGTGACAGTGCGATTTTCTTGTTTGTTTTTTAATTATTAGCAAAATAATCTAGTTCGGCATGCAATCATTTAAAATTGTAATGTTGTCAGAATTGAGGGCAGTTGCTAATTGACATTGGCTGTGGATGTACGGCTAGTTGTGGAGGAAACGCAAGTACCGACTACCGAAATAATATGTCATAGTGTGTAATTGTTGAAATATCAATTTACTTTTGTTCTAATCGTTTTGATTCCGATTAATGTGTTGTGGACGTGCAGAAGGGCCTAACGTCATGCCCTTTCTGCCACGGGACAAAAAGGACGATATCTGTTAATAAAAGTCGACCCTGAGATCTTCTGAGGCTAGTCTTCCTTGGTGTGGCAGGGCACCTGTATTGTCACCTTAAACGAAAACCCTCCTGGCGCTCAACTGCATGTGAAGCATGAATAAATAGTGATACGAACTTGACGTGTATTTCTTAATATTTCTTCAGCAATTCATACTGTTGGCACTTAGCAACTTGAAGACATAACAAATGGCGCCTGCGTAAAATAATACTTAAGAATTAAGATTTAAAGCGAAATAAGATACCCACTTAAATGGTGTATAAGTTATGCAGAACTTGAATTAGTATTTTTCCTCAGTAAGACTGTTCTAAAGTTGTATCACCTACCTACTTAATTGGATCTACACAACGAATCATTAGATTAGTCACTGAGGTGCTATAATACATACTTAGAGGCAAATTGCAATCTAATTATATAGAATATACATGGATACAAATAGAATAACTGTTATTTGCATGATTGGTTGCTAAGTCATCATAATAAAGAGTTAAGTAGGTAATTATTAGTAAAATCATTAACAATAGGAGCACAAGATAGGTATTCTTAAACTATTAATCCTTGTATTTGGTCATTGATATATTATTTTCTAGACATGCAATTCATTATTCATTAAATTATGAATTCATAAACATTATGAATGTATAGATTGTAGGTATTTGATTTGTAATGATGGTAACTTATAATTTTGAATTTTAATGATGGTAATTTGTCAATAGCCTCATAGAAATTGAAGTGTTGGATAATTTAATTACAATATTGAAAGGTAGGTATATACACATATTTAATTTTTTTTTGTATGTAATCTCAAGAGATCAATATTTAATGAATTTTTGGAATTTTTTATTGTATTCTGTGGAATGTTTTTTATTATTTGTTGAATCAAGTTAATGATATTATTTGACTGAAATAGGTTAGCTATTTTTACGTATCCGTTTTCTTGGCGTAAACGTTTTAGAAATACCTTAGTATAATGGATGTAAACTTTTTATTGAAAGATGAGCTGGAATTCGAACTTGCGACTCGTGGGGTATACATCAAGAGTGTTGTACCGGTTATGAAAAAGTTGTTAAAGGAACTAATGTTTTCAGAAGAAAAAGGAAATTACTCTTATCAGATTAAGGCCCCAAAACAAAGTTTTGAGAACCCTACGGATGAGTTAGATATCTGCAATTCAAAGATTGATACTTTGGCAAGTTACATTTCAGAAATTTCGGAAAAACCTGATAGGAATTTATTTAGGCGTCTAGTTTCTAGGTTGTACCATGTTAAAAATAGGATCGACTTTATAGTACCGGATTCAGATAAAGCCACCGAGAGAAGAGAGAATTATAGAATTAAGGTTGATAATTTATTAGCACAGTTGGAAGAACAGGATGATAAAGTCGAAGAAGAAGGACACCTTACTGCTAATGATAAGCGAATTTTACAGGAAACTTTAGGTCCAATTGGAGAGACAATCATTAAGAAATTAGAAAATGAGTCGGAATCCGGTCAAAACTCAAGAAACGTTAGTAGACATGAGGATGATGATGCTAACAAGTCAGTGAACTTTGAAGAGAAACTTGAAACCCCGCGTACAAACGTTAGGGCTCGCAAAATTACTCGCTCATCAACCATCATTGAAGAGGAAGATCATACGCATAAACGTAAACTAGTTCCTATTAGTCAGTGGGGAGTAAAATTTTCTGGAAATAATAATGTAGTAAGTGTAAATGCGTTTATTGAAAGGGTAAATGAGCTTAAACATGCTAGAAATGCTTCGGATAGGGACTTATGGCGATATGCGATTGACTTCTTTGAAGGGGACGCCTTAATTTGGTATAGAGCAAATAGGGAAAACATTTTTAGTTGGGAAGAACTAACATTGTTACTGAAAAGAACATTTGAGCCGCCATGTTACCAAGAAGAACTATTAGATGAAATCAGATCTAGAACACAAGGGAGAAATGAATCAGCTATAATATATATATCGATAATGCAAAACATGTTCAACAGGTTGCCAGAAAGAATCTCAGAACAAAAGAAAATCACGATTATTTTAAGAAATCTCCAGCCTTACTTCCAGAGGGCAGTGTGTAGGGACCAATTCTCCTCAATAGCTGACTTGGTAAATGTACTTAGAATAATAGAAAGAACGAAAATAAGTTGCGAAAAATTTCAGGAACCAAAATCAAGTAAAAACACTTTGGAACCGGACTTAGCATATAAAGCGGAGGAAGTGAAGGAAATAAAGGTGGTGGATAATCATGTTTTGGCAATAAAAAGCAGTACAGTGGAGGGAGAAAAGAAACGTTGTTGGAACTGTAGAGAATGGGGGCATCTATTTCGGTCATGCACAATTCCTAAGCAACGTCTATTTTGTTATAGATGTGGGCGGTTTGGAATAACCTCAAAAGATTGCTCTTGCAAGGGAAACGAGGTCGGGGAGAGCAACAAACCTGCCAAGTTAGCCTCCCCATAGATAGAGATAGTAAAGAATGGCAGGACTGGCTAGGAGTAGTCAATAAGATATTCGGTCATAATGAAGTAAGTAATCTCACGGTATCTAAAGAAAATGACAACAGATCGTACGTGATGTTGAGTATTTTTGAATTTAAATGCATGGGCTTATTAGATTCTGGTGCAAACACAACGGTTATCAACCCGAAATTTGCGGACACCTTAAGAATGTTAGGATTACGGTCATATAAAAGTACTATTACAAGCTATATTTCAACTGCGGATGGTACTAGTCATACAATATCGGATTTGTTTGATGTTCCAATTAACTTTGATGGTCAGTCACATGTTATGTCAATGCTTGTGATGCCAGGGTTAGTACAGAGTATATTATTAGGTAAGGATTTTTTTGATCTATTTGGCATCACCTTTCAATTTAAAAGTGAAATTATGCTCAAGGAAGGTGAAATAAATGCTATTAATCTGAACGCTGGCAATACACTAGTATCACAAAACGACTTAGATGAAATTCCACAAGATGAACTCTTGAAGGTAGTTGATGAGATGAAGCTTGCTATAGGTAAAGGACTAGGTAGAACACATCTAATTGAGCACAATATTGATACAGGTGACAGCAAAGCAATACATCAAAAACCATACAATTTCTCGCCGGTAATAAGACAACAAATCGAAAAGGAATTAGATGATATGCTCGAAAAGGATGTCATAGAGCCGTCCTTCAGCTCGTGGTGTTCACCTGTGCTCATAGTAAAGAAAGCTAACGGTAGCAATAGGTTATGTTTGGATAGCAGACAACTCAATAAGGTCACCAAGAGAGACACATATCCTTTGCCTCGTGTATCTTCTATCTTGGACAGTCTACGCAATGCTAGGTATTTGAGTACAATAGATCTGAAGGCTGCATTTTGGCAGATACCGTTAGATGAGGCCAGCAAACAGAAAACAGCGTTTGCATTACCAGGCAGGGGATTGTTTCAATTTAAGGTCATGCCATTTGGCCTAGTTAATGCCTCGCAGTCGCAGCAGAGACTTATGGACATGCTGTTTCAGTCAAAGCATGAAAATGTATGGGCATACTTGGACGATATAGTCGTGTGTTCGTCAACCTTTGAAGAACATTTAAGCTTACTGCGTTGGGTTACGGACATTCTTAAAAAGGCTAACTTGACTGTAAATATGGAGAAATGTCAGTTTGCTAGATCCTCGTTGCGGTACTTAGGATATATTATTGATAGGGAGGGATTAAGAACCGATCCAGATAAAGTTTGCGCTATCCTAAACTTTGCAAAGCCGAAAAACATTAGGGAACTCAAGAGATTTATCGGCTTGGCCAGTTGGTATCGCAGATTTGTAAAGGACTTCTCTCAGATAGCAGCTCCATTACACCAGTTAACTAAAACAAAAGGCGTTTCAAAATTTAAGTGGACGGAGGAAGCGGACAAGGCGTTCCTACAATTGAAGACACTGTTGACCACTACTCCAGTCATTACATGTCCGGATTACTCAAAACCATTTTTTATACATTGTGATGCATCTAAGAATGGCATAGGAGCAGTTCTATGTCAGAAATCGGATAATGGTGATCAGGCAATCGCATATTTGAGTCGTAAGCTAAACAACCATGAAGTTAAATATTCGACATCTGAAAGAGAACTATTAAGTGTTGTGTTTGCGATAGAAAAGTTTCGGCCATACATTGACGGGGTTCATTTTACGGTCGTAACAGATCACAGTGCGTTACAGTGGTTACATAAGATGAAGGACCCGCATGGACGCTTAGCGCGGTGGGCAATGAAACTCCAACAATTTGATTTTGATGTGGTGCATAGGCCAGGATCATGCAATGTAGTCCCAGATGCTTTATCTCGCTCATTAGAAGTCAATGCTATTAAAATTCTAGAAAAACATAAAGACATCTGGTACAAAAACAAGGTCAAAGATATATTGTCAGGGGGTGATCAGGATCCAGGTTGGAAGGTCGAAAATGGCTTACTGTTAAAATCAGTATCATTGCGTCAGTACCCAGCAACCAGCCGTTGGAAAATATTTGTACCAGAAAGTCTAAGGACAGATATATTAAGGGAATGTCATGACTCAACTACTTCAGGGCATTTTGGTGTTCGGAAAACACTCTTCAAAATAAAACAGAATTATTACTGGCCCAATTTGCTGCGAAATGTAGAAGATTACGTTAATAAGTGCGAGACTTGTGCCAAAGTTAAAGTATGTCAGCAACCGTCGTTCGGAAAAATGGGACAGTACAGGGAGGTTTCAGGTCCATGGCAGGTAATTTCGGTAGATTTGATGGGTCCATTTCCCAGGAGTAAAAGATGTAACACGATGTTATTAGTTTTGACATGTTGGTTTAGTAAATTTACTCTATTGTTCCCTTTGCGCACCGGAAAGGCGGACAAGATTTGTGAAATACTAGAAAGTCAATTCTTGTTGTTCGGGGCGCCGTCAGCCATAATTTGTGATAATGGAAAGCAGTTCAAATCTGAAGCTTTTAAAGAAGTGGCAGACAAGTTCAATATAAAATTGTGGTTTACGCCAAATTATCACCCACAAAGCAACCCAACGGAACGGGTCAATAGAGTAATAGGCACAATGATAAGCTCATACATAAAATCAGGGAAACACTTCGATTGGGATATCCATCTCAGACATTTGGGTCATGCCATTCGAACAGCGATCCATGAAGCCACGGGATACACTCCGTCTTACTTATTTTTTGGTAGGGAAACGAATGTGGCACCAATAAACCATTTAGAAGATTTAAAAGACCTTAGGGACATTTTACCGGTTAGAAATCAACAGCTATTCTTGAATCAGACTGAAATAAAAGATAAAGTTTATAAGGAAGTTGAGAAGAGGTTGAAGACTTCACATAACCGTAGCAGAAAATTTTATGATGTAAAGCATAGATTAGCAAGTTTTAAAGAAGGTGACATTGTTTGGAAACGGACTAAATACTTATCTAAGGCTACGCAAAAATTTATGTCGAAATTGGCACCTAAGTTCGAAAAAGCTATAATCACAAAGAAAATCTCACAAAATGTTTACCGCTTGAACAACGCCTTTGGTAAGGACATTGGAGTTTGGCATGCTAAGGACTTGAAGGTATACTGAAATATAAAAAAAAAAAAAAAAAAAAAAATGTAGATACATTTTTTTGTGAGGGCGGGGATATTTGATATGAGATTTCAGCAAGCTTTCAACATTTTGGAGGTTCATAAGTAGCTCTGGGTGGCTCAGTGGGCGAGTGGCCGCTTTCTTCACCGTATGGTGTGTGATGTCGCAGGTTCGAATCCCACTCGCGAAGTCGTGACAGTGCGATTTTCTTGTTTGTTTTTTAATTATTAGCAAAATAATCTAGTTCGGCATGCAATCATTTAAAATTGTAATGTTGTCAGAATTGAGGGCAGTTGCTAATTGACATTGGCTGTGGATGTACGGCTAGTTGTGGAGGAAACGCAAGTACCGACTACCGAAATAATATGTCATAGTGTGTAATTGTTGAAATATCAATTTACTTTTGTTCTAATCGTTTTGATTCCGATTAATGTGTTGTGGACGTGCAGAAGGGCCTAACGTCATGCCCTTTCTGCCACGGGACAAAAAGGACGATATCTGTTAATAAAAGTCGACCCTGAGATCTTCTGAGGCTAGTCTTCCTTGGTGTGGCAGGGCACCTGTATTGTCACCTTAAACGAAAACCCTCCTGGCGCTCAACTGCATGTGAAGCATGAATAAATAGTGATACGAACTTGACGTGTATTTCTTAATATTTCTTCAGCAATTCATACTGTTGGCACTTAGCAACTTGAAGACATAACACAACGTTGAAGAAAAACACCGTGAGGAAACCTGCACAGATACCTGAGAGCTCTCTATAATGTTCTGAAAAATGTGTGAAGTCTACCAATTCGCATTGGGCCAGCGTGGTGGACTATGAACCTATTACCCTTTTCTCAGAGGAGACTTGCCGTTGATGGGTTGCTGATGATGAAGATGATGATGATAATGTAGATGATGATGCTGATGATAATTTCAACTGCCTCGTTGGTCTAGTGGTTAGCATGATCGACTACACTATCCTTCCAGGTTACCCAACTACCATTCTAGACAGTAATGTTCGTTACCACCGGGTGATGATGCCAAGGCCCAACTGGTTGTTAAGTGAAAGATTAGCAAGAAAAGGTTAGAATTATTTTGAGAGTAGTGTAATAAAAGTCTTCTGTGGTGGTGCATGTGAGTGGTGGTGGCATTGCTTGCTTGGGAACTTGGCTTTCTTGCTTGCTTGGGAACGTGAGCGGTGCTTAGCTTGTAATTGCATGTTTGACCATACAGATTTTTTCTGTTGACGAATTATGCATTATCTTGCTAATCATGAAATTCCGAAAAGTAACGCCTGCTTCTATCCAATAAGTGAAAGATTGTCTGACCTGAAATAGAGAGAAAGGGTTGTCAGTCATTTATCAGGAACACTCTACCCCTTTAATTTAAACAATTTACAGGGAAACAATTCAAAGACTTTTTAAGTCGGGTATCGCTCCAGCAATTTCCATTTGACAATTTACGTTTCAGCCAACGTTTCAGATTAAATACTCATTCATTTTGGAGCAAGCCTTCGTTATTATACATTCAGCTACACGCCTAGAAGAAGTGATGGGAATGGCATTGGAAGTGATGATAGAGTAGAATAGAAAAGAAAAATTAAGTGGCACTCGGGGACTGCCGCGGTAAAGCTATTGCATAGCATTTTTATCAACTTATGCAATTATAATATTTATGCAATATTTTTTTTGCATAATAAAATTTATTATGCAAAAAAATAATTTAAAAAAAAAACAAACAAGAAAAGCGCACTGTCACTAATTCGCGAGTGAGATTCGAACCTGCGACATCATACACCATACGGTAAAGAAAGCGGCCGCTCGCCCACTGCGCCAAACAGAGCTACTTGTGAACCTCTAAAATATTGAACGCTTACTGAACGACAGTGTTAGGTTTATTTTCGTTACGGAATTCCTGATTCGGTCGCCGCGCTCAAACTGTCCTAGTTCAAAGCCAGCGATAAAAGCTATGCAAGAGCTTAATATTTTTATTCAAATAAACTTTTACAGGTGTTTTTGAATTGTCGATAAATCTACCACTGGTTCGGGATGTCCTTCCTGCCGAGAAGAACAAGCAAGAAACTCGACGGTTGCTCTTTTCAAAACAGTTTACAATAGGTACTTTGCTATGTATGCAGTGTTCCCGTGGTTCCCACAACGAGGGAAAGTTCCAAAAATGCATACCTAATTACAATTCAATACATGTTAATATGGGCAGACAGAAAGTAGCCCCCCCAATCTCCCGCCGGGTAGACTCCCGCCGCGGCACCCGTTCACGAGCAATACACACGATGCAGTCTAGTCATCGTCATGTGAATAAGAAAACCTACGCTTGCTAGTTCTTTGGTATTAAAAATAGGTCAGGAGACCATCGTCAAAACTTCTCTCTTGCAAAGAGGTTTTCGTATTGCTCTTTGGTAATTATACATCAAAAACAAAGTCGGAAATTGTTTTAATCGTGCCGAATATTTCTTGATGGGCAAATAATTAGCACGGGTCCGTCTCAAAGGAATCAGTAATTTGGGATTTTGATAATTCAGAACGGGGTGTTTTCATCGTACCCCAGAAAGAAAATGCTGCTTGATTTATTGACCGAGCGAACTTAGGTCTCTGACGAACATTATCATTCATCTCAAACATTGACCTCTATTATTAGTCTATGATTAACACTGGACAGGTTGCTGTCATATTTTTTTGACCTACTTGATTGACGCCATTTTGGCGCTGTAAGCAGTTACGAGTGTCTATGGAACTTAAATAAGTATGCGCTAGTACTAGTTGACAAGAGCAGATTGCTTGATAATTAAAAGATATTATTTAAAAAAAAAATTTCGGCGCTTCCTGCATCCCTATAAAATGAGTTTCAGCGACACGTATGTCATGGCACTTCAAATCTTATCCTACTACACTAGCGGCACGCTATGATGGCCGGTTTGACGTTTGTCCGCTCATGAAGTTCCGTATTAATTGATAACGACTTTGAAGGAAATAATTGTATTACTTTATTGACGATAGTGATGTGCAGAGATTCATAAATTTTATCGAATGTAGTTTTAGGTTTAGGACTCAAAATTTATTTATTAAATTGATTTCTAAAATGTATACAAGTGTAGAAAAATCAGTTTGCACCATTTAAGGGGTGAATGTACTTGTGAATATGAACAATTTTCACTATGTGGACAAACCTCTGAAATCGCAAAAAAATATCAGCTGTTTCATACAAAAGGTAAAATTTTTATTTTTATATGATATATACCACAACTCGGCATTTGGTTTTCTAAATTGAAAATTTTTAAAAATGGAATCTAATACGATCGTCACATAGGATCGCTGGCTAGCACAACTACTACCTCCGGCAAACTCGCGTCAATGCTCAATGCAAAACAAAGCAGTTTCGAATTGACGTTGCTTTGAAAAGTATAAACTGTCAGTGCAATGCGATTGTGATATAGTTTTGACCTGGCTTTGGATTTCAAATATTGATACTGCATTACTGTTGACCCTTGCTCGTTAATTTGGACTCTGTTCAAGCCCTTTGTTGTGGATTTCGTCGATATGACCGAACGTACGCAGAGAACTGTAAACCTATTTAATCAGGTACAAAAACAAAACTTAATTGTTTTTTGTTCGAGAATAAATTGACATTCCACATCACTATTGTAATGTGTCAAACCGGCCATCATAGCGTGCCGCTAGTGTAATCCTAGTAATATTATAAATGCGAAAGTTTGTGAGGATTGATGTATGAATGGACTGATGTTTGTTACTCTTTAACGCCACAACGTATGAACCGATTTGGCTGAAATTTGGATTGGCCTCATTCCCATGATTAACACTTCGGTCTTCGGCTACTTTTTATCCCGGAAAATCATATAGTTCCCGTGGGAATCAAAAAACCGACGAAGTCCCGCGCATCATTTAGTTGATCCATAACTTATGCTATCATTTGTATAGGGACAGCCAGTCTAGTGTTGATCATAGATCGCATCTATTGAAAAGCTTTTACAAGAAAACAAAATGACTTACTTAAGCAATACACATAAAGCCAGCTCGTACACATGACCAGCTAGATACACTATTCAAAATGCAAACTACGCTTGCGGTTATAACCGAATATTTATGTAGATTAGTTTGCGAATAATATCTCGACCATCCAAGATATTATATAAACAGATTTATCTATCAGTGTCGTCTATGTTGCTATGTTCTGATGCAAATCTTTGGACGTGCATACATTTATGTGATGCCCGGAGCAACGCAGCCCCTTGGAGTGCGTCGCAGAATCTGAATAAGCATAGAAGTGGTAATTTAAGTGCATTCAAGGCAAGAATGAAGAGGCATCTTCTAGGCAAACGCGTTCCACCTTAGGCTACATCATCAGTCATCACTTTCCATCAAGTGTGATAGTGATCAAGGGTGTGCCTATAATGAAAAAAATAAATTTATTTAATCAACACAATACAACACGGGTGAACTGCTGAATAAATTATTGTGATTATTATTATATGCGCCAATCAAAAAAACTTAAGTGGCACTCGGGGACTGCCGCGGTAAAGCATAGCATTTTTTATCAACTTATGCAATTATAATATTTTTTGCCTAATAAAAATTATGCAAAAAAATAATTAAAAAGCAAACAAACAAACAAGAAAAGCGCACAGTAGTGATACTTCGCGAGTGAGATTAGAACCTGCGACATCTAAAGAAAGCGGCCGCTCGCCGCTAAATGTGAACCTCTAAAATGTTGAACTCTTACTGAACGACGGTGTTAGGTTTTTTCCGTTACGGAATTTCTTGATTCGGTCGCCGCGCTCAAACTGTTTGTACTAGTTCAAAGCCCGCGATAAAAGCTATGCAATAGCTTAAAAAGAAAAATATTTTCTTTAATCAACACAATAAAAAATAATAAAAAACATACGTTGGAAATATAAAATTCAATTGAAACTTTTCTGAATGAAAAAGTATTTTTTTTTCTGCCTTGATTTGTAACTAACCACGCCCACTGTACCAAACCGCTAATTTACCCTAAAAACCAATTTGTCGAAAATAATCAAAAATAATACCAAAATCGTGACCAGAAAAGGGCCAATTTTCCTCCAAGTAATTTTAACCTTAAAAAAACTATAACCTCATACAAACTAATTTGAACTAAAAACCATATTGCGCCGGTAATAACGGGCTGTCGTTCAATGACATTTCAACTGAGCCACATAATGTGATCCGAGAGCTGGCGGGAAACTTTTAAGAGGTGCTTGATAGAAGCTGAAAGTTTCTGGGAATTCAACATAAAGCGTAATAGGTAGAAAAGCCTTTAACTACATATTTTATTTTATTTTATTCATTCGTTTTGTTTTGTGTATAGTGTTATGGGTTATTACCTGAAATAAACGATTTATTATATTAAAAGATCGACAATACTGTTTCTGAATTCAACACCTAAGAAACCCAAATCACTCGAAATCATAGTTTGAATCGAATTAATCGCTCCACCGAACTGTGTGTCTCGTTCCCCCATTGCCACCTTATCTTCACAGGTGTTTGATTGTGCCAGAGAATCCTTTTCTAGGAATTGCGTAAAGATATTCCAAAACATAGGTCTCACCACTACCATAAGAGCTGAATTATCATCATTGGCTACACACACTAATGAGGAGATCCGTAGGATAATCAAAGTCAGTGAGTCGCGAAACTGAAGTGGAAATAGGCGGCATACATAGTTCGAAGAGCTGATGGTCGTTGAGGTCCAAAGGTGAAACGCAGTGTTAACAGACCCTCCACCAGGTGGACCGAAGACATCAAACGAGTCGCAGGGAGCCGCTGGATTCAGGCCGCGCAAGAACAAGATCTGTGGAAGTCCATGCAAGAGACCTTTATCCAGCAGTGGACGTCTATCGGTTGATAACGAAGAAGAAGATACGCACTAATCGTAGCATATCGTCTTCTAGCACTGATGGATTTTCAACGAAAAGTTGCTCCCCAAAATGTTCCACCAGCTCCATGTCTATTTCAACAGAGCCACATACAAACGGAAGCGAGATCGGATCTGAATTCGAATAATAGCCGAATAATTACATTACACGAGCGAGTTGCCGCGTACGGCATAGGAACAGCGAATAACGGTTCAACATTGGGTGACGTGGAACATAGACCACCTGCGGGATTGTCTTATAATGATTGCTTCAGTGTGTCGATCGCAATCAAATCTGATTGGCCGACACTCCAAGATAGGCTAACTTTATAGCCTTGATGAAAATAATGGAAAGCACTAATGAGAAGCACGGTTTTCTAGAAGATCATCATGATCATCATTATCAATCCATCATCGGCTCACCACTGAGCGAGGTCTCCTCTCAGAGAAGGGTTATAGGCCATAGTCCACCACGCTGGCCCAATGCGATTGGCGGACTTCACACACCTTTGAGAACATTATGGAGAACTCAAAGGTGTGCAGGTATCCTCACGATGTTTTCCTTCACCGTTAAAGCATGTGATATTTAATTGCTTAAAACGCACTTAACTCTGAAAAGTCAGAGGTGCGTACCGGGGATCGAACCTGCGACCCCCCGAATAGGAGACCACAGTCGTATCCACTAGGCTATCACTGTTCTAGAAGATGCATATGCTTAACTGCCAAAAAACTGTAGTTACTCTTTAAAAAACACCTAAAAATATACCAGTGATAACCTGGTGATTAGAACTGCGGTCTCCTTTTCGGGGATTCGCATGTTTAATCTCGGATTACCTCTGAGTTTTCGGAGTTATGTGCGTTTATTATTAAATCTTACATGCTTTACGATGAAAACATCGTAAGGAAACCTGCACATCTGTTCTCCATAATGTTCTCGAAGGTGTGTGAAGTCCGCCAATTCACAGCCTTCGGATTCTTCTTCATTCGGAGACCTGCGCTAAGTAGGGAGTCACAAAAATTAATTCTAATACCAATGTTTTGGCAGCTAAGTGTGTTTATCCGTAGTCATTGAGTGGACCTTAATAAGTATTAAGTAATAACTTCGACTTACGTCTTCCTGCAATGATGTGTGTTTTATGAAACAAGCGTAAATTTAAAATTTAAAACACCCCCGACATTTGAATCTATGGCCGGACTATGTATGAATCTGGTTGCAACATCAGGTCGAAGTTATCAATTAATTGACATTTAAATATTATACTGGCTCTGTGAAGCACTTAATCGAGTAATCATACGCCAAAAAGATGTAATGCCTTACATCATTTCTGAAAAGAGCTGATACTCTTACACTGCTGGACCGATATTAACCAAACATAGCTAAGAACCACCGCAAGGAAACTGGCTTTCAAATGAAAAAAAACCGCATCGAAATCGGTTCATCCGTTTGAGAGCTACGATGCCACAGACAGACAGACACACACACACACACACAGACAGACAGACAGACAGACATCAACGTCAAACTTATTGCGTCTCTTTTTAAAAAAAATTAAGAGCAGCGAGCCAGTGACACTGAAAGTCCCGTCATAGCGTGATTATTTTTTTTCCATATTTTCTTTTCGATTTAGATTCCGCGTGACTAGGCTTTCGGTGTGATCGGGTCCTGGACTATAAGGAAGAATAGCTGGCAAAGAATCACCTGGCCCGGAAAAGCACCTAATTCCTATACCATGCAGCAGCTTACAAAGTGAATATTGCCCAAATGATTGCCATCATCATCATTGACTTAATTTTTTTTAATTTTTTTAAGACTAATGCTAACACGAATTTTATCGATTCCCAGCGACTACCTGAACCAAAATAAACAAAAGCGCTAAGCGCTCGCGTGGCACAAACAATTAATTCCAAAATGCCGACTTAACCGAGCGACGGTTATCTAAATTGTAAATAAGCCTTCGAAACGATGTATTAAAATGTGCAGCGGCGTAAAAATCCTACGAGTGTGTTACTCCGGTCATACTAGTGTTCCCTATTTGACAGTTCTACGTTTGTCAAGATCCATAATTATTATTCTGTATGTTTCTTGACAGTAAAGTGGAGATGGACACTTTACCTACCTATAGAGTTGGCAGTGAAACTCCAAGAAACCACACCGGTTTTGCCAATATTTAAGGCGAAAAAGCTAGCAGTCAATTTTAACCTCAACAGCCCTATGGTCCAAGGTGCCGATTCGACCACCACCCGTTGCATTTTTGTCGTACCCACTCCTAACACCAGCTTTCCGGTTATTTGAAGAGGAGAGAATAATTTAAGTCAAGCTTAGGTTGGCGAATATTATAGATACACATATGACACACTAAACTGACTTAGTACCTGTTGGGGATTTGAGGAGGAATTTAGGAATTACAATAATTCTTCTTCGCTGGTTCGTCGTAGCATTAGCTCCCAACATTGGGTTAAAGCGTTTTCTTTGCGAACACTTCACAACGAGTTTGTATCACTTATAACTAGTGGTTCGCCCCGAACTGAGACCTCGCGGTAACGGTATCCCATGATTATTCATTCAATCGATACATGATAACCAAAACTGACATTATTATTATGCCCGTTTTCACCAAACATACCTAAATCATCCCCTAAGTAGGAGTCTCTTAACGTAGGTAGCTCCTAAATACAATCCTAAGTCCTAACATCCGTCCCAATATCCTTTTAGGTGTCCCGTACAGGATCGTGATAAATAAGTTGACAGAAAACATCAATCACCTAACTTATAGGTAGCCCGTAAAGGTTAGGGAACGTTAGTGAAAACATTGAATTATTTATCAAACATTGAATTTAACTCGTAGTTCCATGGGAATAGTTACTGACTGCGCCATCTATTAGCATTATTGTGAAGCTATGTTGATGCTATATGAATTACTGACGCCCATTAAAAATTAAATAATCTCGTTTCTTTATAATATTCATATAATTTTAGTATTTGTTGTTCAAGTACAGGATATAAGTGACCTAAAAACATAAAATCAGTTTGAAAATCCATAGCGGATTTTTCTAGAGAGCGTCTTCAAGCGAGCGTATAAAATCGCCACTTTGAAAGCCCCCCATTTCGTCAATTTTAAGGGAAAAATTAAAAAAAAAATATTTTTGTACTCAGTTCAAAATTATCTTTAAAATGATACGTAACAATTTTATGTAACGCGATTTTTTTTTTTTTACTTCGCATTCGCTTCTATGAGAGCCCCCCTGAAATAAAGATTTTTATAACTTTTTAAGCCATTTTCGGCTGGAGGCCATCGGTTTACATATTATATCTAAATTTGAAGTAATTACGTTCAGTAATTCAAAAGTTATAAGGCTCTGACAGACGGACGGACGGACGGACGGACGGACGGACAAGTGCAAATCGCCCTAGTTAACTCAAAGACCTTCGCTTCGCTCGGTCGATCACATACCAGCTGGCGATAGCTTTAAGTTTTGAGCATTTTAGAGTCTTTTTAAAAGTTAATTTGTGTTAAGACGAGTTGCAGTTTTACGATTTACGTTCACGTCCACAGAGACATGAGTCATGACAAGTAGATTTGACAAAAGCGGCATAAGGAAAAAGGGAATTGTGAAGTGTCAAAGACTACAGAGTAATGTCAAAAGAGTGCCCAGTGAGTCTGTTACATAGAGTGAGAGTAAGTTTCACCACGGAATATAAAATTAGGTAGGTACTTAAATAAAATGTAAAATATTACTAGCAAAAAGCTGAGCTTTGTGAGAGCTTGCGTAGTTTTTCTAACGGGTAAGTTCTGTTGCAGCGATGCTAACCCTTTGGTTTTCTAACAGATGGCGTCAGTAGTATAATAACATTCTATCCAATGAATACAAAATTGTTAATGTTCTTTTTTTTCAATGGTTATAAAATTATATTTTTTGACAGATAACATATCTGGATATGAAGTTAAATTACTATGTTGAAGCACAAATCTATAGGCGTGATAGTTTTCAATAAAGTGTGCCACAAAAATGCCTAGGTTGTGGGATAGTGTGTGTTGTAATTATTGTTTGGCCTCGCTTCGCTCGCCCTAATAATAATAAAAATTTGTGTATGGCGCTTACAGGTGTGTTGTAATTATTGTTTGGCCTCGCTTCGCTCGCCCTAATAATAATAAAAATTTGTGTATGGCGCTTACAGGTGTGTTGTAATTATTGTTTGGCCTCGCTTCGCTCGCCCTAATAATAATAAAAATTTGTGTATGGCGCTTACAGGTGTGTTGTAATTATTGTTTGGCCTCGCTTCGCTCGCCCTAATAATAATAAAAATTTGTGTATGGCGCTTACAGGTGTGTTGTAATTATTGTTTGGCCTCGCTTCGCTCGCCCTAATAATAATAAAAATTTGTGTATGGCGCTTACAGGTGTGTTGTAATTATTGTTTGGCCTCGCTTCGCTCGCCCTAATAATAATAAAAATTTGTGTATGGCGCTTACAGGTGTGTTGTAATTATTGTTTGGCCTCGCTTCGCTCGCCCTAATAATAATAAAAATTTGTGTATGGCGCTTACAGGTGTGTTGTAATTATTGTTTGGCCTCGCTTCGCTCGCCCTAATAATAATAAAAATTTGTGTATGGCGCTTACAGTACCGTTATCCACTCTTTAAGAGTGGGTGTGCGCTCGTTAACAGTAAACAGATTTGATTTTTACAGTAGTAGATCAAGTTTCAATTATCCGAAAAAAAACACGCAAAAATTACATCATACTGCCAAGGGACGTGCTTGGGCAAAAACATAAAATGATGAAATTTGTTCGATAATAAAAAATCGCGAAGTTAGGTCTAATTTTTAACCAATATTCATTTATTTTCAATGTGTTGCATATTACAGAGCCAAAATTTTTACATTAAATTCCGATTGATATTATCAAGAGAGTAGCCTAGTGAATTGAAAAGAAACTGAATATTTTACGAGTTACAAAGTATTTGGCGCTTACTACACTCCTATTCCGCGCAAAACGCTTTCTTTTGTCGCGCCTCACATGAGGTTGCGGCTATGTTTTATCTCATCGCGAAATCTGATTTTTTTTTTGGCGTTATACGCGCTCTTAAGTAACAGATATATGTATATAGTTGTATACTCTATATTCATCAACTTCCTGTCTGAAAAGAGACCTGCGCCAGGCCGGCCGTGACCAGTTAAGTGGATCGGCCCACTAAACTGAGCACGGGTTTTTTATTAGACAGGAGAACAAATTTCTGCTCTGACATTACGATGGAATACATAAACAATTTGCGCACACTCCATCACGTTATTTAGCATTGAGCATGAATATGTATCAAAAATATCCGTTGTCTACGGCCAGCCCATAATATTATCCATGTATAAAAGACGCCAGCAGTGATAGCCTAGTGGTTAGGACTGCGGTCTCCTATTCGGGGGGTCGCAGGTTCGATCCCGGGTACGCACCTCGGACTTTTCGGAGTCAAGTGCGTTTAAGTAATTAAATATCACTTGCTTCAACGGTGAAGGAAATCATCGTGAGGAAACTCCACACTCGAGAGTTCTTCATAATGTTCTTGAAGGTGTGTGAAGTCGGCCAATTCGCATTGGGCCAGCGTGGTGGACTATGGCCTATAACCCTTCTCTGAGAGGAGACCTGAGCTCAATAGTGAGCCGTTGATGGGTTGCTAATGATGATAAAAGACGCTCTAACTTGTGCCGTATCACGGAGGCAATAGCTCCCAAACCAGTCTGTCAAACTGAACATAACGTTATGGCCGGAGTATAATAATTAAGGTGCGTACAGACCGCCGTCACGCTATATCTCTGATTAAACAGGTCGCCCTAATATCAAAACATTTTCCGCAGATTGAGCACCTAATTAACATAATTAACACGATATTAATCCGTTAATTAAGTGTGTATGTTTTACCGTTTAAAACAGCTTTGAAAAAACGTCTTCACTTTTTAGTGCTTACCGTTAGTGTGAATCTCCGTGAGAAAGTGCGCTTTTTATATAATTACTAGCTCTAGCTCGCGACATCGTCCGCGTGGTTTAAGACGTGATAACGTCTTATAAATCGATGAACACAGGCTGCACGCACGAAAAAGTGTCACGTTCCGCCTGAGCCTGAGCGAGCAAGCGAGAGCGCGGAACAAGCGATAGAGAGGCACGATCGGTTCAAGCGTTGGCTTTTTTTTAAAGTTCCACGGATTTAATTCGTTTTTCCGGGATAAAAAGCCTATTGCATTCTCCGGGTCATAATAATTACTAAAATATAAAATTCCTTTTAAAAAATCCGACTTCAAACGCCACTACAAATAAGTATAAAATAATTTTAGTTTGTACAGTACCTTGAAGTCGGGTGGGCTTAAGAGCGCGTGTAACCCCAAAAAAAATCAGATTTCGCGATGAGATAAAACATAGCCACAACCTCATGTGAGGCGCGACAAAAGAAAGCGTTTTGCGCGGAATAGGAGTGTAGTAAGCGCCAAAATACTTTGTAACTCGTAAAATATACATTTTCTTTTCAATTCACTAGGCTACTCTCTTGATAATATCAATCGGAATTTGATGTAAAAATTTTGGCTCTGTAATATGCAACACATTGAAAATAAATGAATATTGGTTAAAAATTAGACCTAACTTCGCGATTTTTTATTATCGAACAAATTTCATCATTTTATGTTTTTTTCCAAACACGTCCCTTGGCAGTATGATGTAATTCTTGCGTGTTTTTTTTCGGATAATTGAAACTTGATCTACTACTGTAAAAATCAAATCTGTTTACTGTTAACGAGCGCACACCACTCTTAAATAGAAACGATGAAACCGATGCGAGACGCTAGCCCGATTTCAACATACGTGTATATACAAACTAAAATTATTTTATACTTTGTAGTGGCGTTTGTAATCGATTTTTTTAAAGAATTTTAGTATTATAATTATTTTAAAGTTTTAAGTGTAGCTTCTTAAGATCAGTCTACATAATTCTCTGATCGCAAGCGATTTGCTCTTATTCATTGAAGAGTTCCGTCGAAGAAGAAGAAGATATTCATCAGATCTTCACCAAATTAAAATGGGGCCAACCTGATGGTATTTATGCCCTTTTAAATTTAAAAAAAAATAAAATTTAAATCGGTTTGGATTTGACGGAATTATGTAACATCGCAAAAAATACGCGTCGAAGTGAGAAACTCCTCCTTTTTTTGAAGTCGGTTAAAAATCACATCAATCCATTTTTTCGTGGTTATGTGATTGAAGGACAAACCAACATACACTCAAAGTACACAAAGTAACAAACTCGGTTGTTTTAACTACGAGTACTAAATGATTATTAGTAATAATAATAAACAATTAATAATGAACTTACTAGTATCATTTAATAATAAAAAATGCGTCACCCGGGAACCGAACTGAAATACCGCCCCTATGTTACAGGAGCGTTAAAAATCCATTACACATTAATTACATTGAAAAATTCATTAGGTACACTACTACGAGCACTATTCCATGTTTCATAGAAATATGATCCGTATCACGTAAAAAATAAGCATCATTATATCGTGTATAGTTTTATAGAATTGAGGTTAAAGTAAGATCGATATAATACCTCCGACCAACTGCGTCGTTCAAAAAAATTTTAGTTCGCATAAAATATATTTCGTTTATTTAGGGTTCCTTGTTGGTATTATAGGTACAAAAATAGGTATAGAAATAAAGCTGATTACACTTCAATTATAAAATTTTAAACACTCTTTCTCATCTTAGATCGTTATTCCACTATACTACGGCCGTTTAGAGATTGCGTTCCTGACACGTCGCGATTGAACTGACGACGTAACTTTGTAATGGCGTTGCAGTTACGATAAAAATATTATTGCTGGTTGTTTACCGTTTTAACAATTGATGAGCATTAAAACAACATTATTATATCATAATCAATTGATGTTATAATTTTGTGACACTAGTCGTGACTAACTGACAGGTGTCAGGAACGCATTCTCTGAACGGCCGAACTTTATCATATTAAGAACGACTTATCACTATGGATGCGGTGTTTATCTGTAATTAGTTTAACATTTTATTTTTATCTCAGTATTGTTTTATTTCATTTAGTTTTTATTGTCTTATATAAAATATGTACGAGCTGTTGGTACACCAAATAAATAAAAAAAAAATGTTAAAAAAAGTGCGGAACCCATTCGCTCATACACATTCACTCTTAAAAAGCCGTAATCAACCCGTATTATGCCCGGCCCATTAACGGCTCAAAACGGAAGGGTTATATGAAAATAGACTTGTCCTACTAGGGTAGAATCATCCCTATTGCTATTCCCTAGGTGATACTTTTGCCAAGGTTAGATAGATATCGTTTGGGGAAAACCGACGAACTTTTGAGTCACAGAGAAACCAAAAATTTGATATACTGTAATTATTACCACTTTCATCGTTGTTCCGCCCATATGCCACATAGGTTTTAGCGTATTTAATTACTTACATAACATTTTGATACGTAATACCACAGAATATAATAAAATAGTACTACGCAGTAATACACTATACATATTTTAGTAGACATTTGACGGACAGATACATGACGGAAGGTTTGTATATTATATTGTAATGTTACGCGTTTAACGTAAGGGTTATTCGTTTATAGGGTTCCGTACCCAAAGGGTGCCAACGCGACGGGACCCTATTACTAAGACTCCGCTGTCCGTCCGTCCGTCTGTCAGCGGGCTGTATCTTGGCTGTATCTCGTAAACCGTAATTGACAGACAGTTCAAATTTTCACATATTGTGTATTTCTATTGCCGCTATACCAACAAATAATAAAAATTAAATTAAATTAAAAAATAAAGGGGGCACCCATACATGGAAATGCAGTTGAAATAAAATTTTAATTTTTTACCCTGGCCACATGCTAGGGTGTCATTGTCTAGAGCTCATTAAGTGGAGTTCAAAAGTATATTTTTTTATATTTTAGCTACAAAAATGAAGAAATGGGAGGCTATCAAATTTGTCGGTTTTAGACCAATTTTGTTAGGGGGTATATCTCAAAAACTAAACTAGTTAGGAATTTGATATTTTGGTAAATTATGTACTATTTAGTGTATTTAAACAAAAAATACTGAAAACACCGATTTATGATGCGGTTTGTAAGTTGTGACCAAAACAAACGAGCATTTTTTCCCCATATGCTAATTTAGTACTTTCTAAGAACTAAGATATCTAAATATGTATCTAGTTTTAAAAAAATGATTTGGTCATATGTACCTACGGAATCCTAAAAGAGCGAGGTCCGACTCACACTTGGCCGATTTTTACATTTTTCCGGACTGAAAACCGTAAGTGTAAGATTCAATCACCACCCGTTGCACCCACACCTAATACCAGCTTTATGCTTATGTAGGAAAGAAAGTGTAAGTTATATTTATATTATTATGTTATATATTTCGACTCTCACACCCGCGTACAAAATAATTACATATTAAGCCAAAGTAGAAATATAATAAACATAAATATATATACATATAATAAACTTACATATAGATTACATAAATAAATACTTGTAGCGGGCGGAGAACTACGCCCCAGCAGGGGAGACCAGTCGGCCGGGGGTCAGGGCGACAGGCTGAGAAACCGACGGACTATCCTAGCCGAGCTATTATTATTAATATTATTAATAATATTATTTTATTATTAGTTTGGTTTTGGTAGGTATTATTATTTTTTAAAGTAAAATTAAAATATTTTAGTAAACATAATATGATGCAAAATTAATTAAAGCAATTAAATATCACATGCTTCAACAGTGAAGGAAAACACCTTCTAGCCTTACAGTTCTCCATAGGTAATGTTTTTAAAGGTGTGTGATGTCTACCAATTCGCATCGGGCCAGCTGCAGCGGTAGACTTAGTAGGCCTATAGCCTTTCTCTGAGAGGAGACCTGCGATCAGTAGTGAGACGATAAGGGTCATGATGATGATGATGATCCAAAATCATACTTTATACTAATACTATTAATACCAGTGTGTTTATTTGTTGGTTTGTCCTTCAATCACGCCGCATCAGAGCTACGGATCACCTTGATTTTTTGCATGGGTATAGCTAGCCCAAACTAAATCCATGCATACGAAGTTGCGGGCATCAGCAAGTCCAAAATAAGTAAAGGATTCCAAATTCGGTGACCCATCCCAATCTACATCCTCGTTGCTTACTCGTCACAATTGTTTGATATCGCAAAATATATTAAGCTATTGCATAGCTTTTATCGCAGGCTTTGAGCGCGGCGACCGAATCAAGAAATTCCGTAACGAAAATAAACCTAACACCGTCGTTTTAGTTCGGCAGACTTCGGCACGGTGTTTGTGTGCGTGCGACTAGAAAATGCTATGCAATAGCTTTACCGCTGCAGTCCCCGAGTGCCACAAGTATTTTTTGCCACTCAAATAAATTATTATTTAGGTAGGAACATAATATTTTGTCGAACTATATTCTAGTACAAAGTGAATTAAATAAAAATCACTCACCGCTTTCCGTTACGTTATTACATGATTAACTGTTGATTTGTAGCAACCTAAAATCAGCTTTATTTTTTATGAAATAAGGGTTGAAATACCTTGGGTAAAATCTATGGTACGTAAACAGAGTAACTTTCAAATAAAATAGGTTAATAGGCATTTTAACTCCGAAACTCAAGTCTTATAGTTCGTTTAAAACCGATACCTTCGTGGGCAAAGATAATGGCATTAGAAGTGACATTTTGATTCTGAATTATACCTATTTGTTTGATTGGTCTTAGCAACAGATCCACTTGCCAAGTCTATTTCTCTCAGAAACTACTTGAAATACTAAGTTGAAATTTATATTTAACTAGCTTTTGCTTCTAGGCTTCGCTCTAGTTAAGTTTGAATTTTCAAAAATCCTTTCTTAGCGGATGCCGATATGCCAAATTTCAGCCCAATCCGTCCTAACGTTTGAGCTGTGCGTTGATAGATCAGTCAGTCAGTCTTTGTGGTCACTTAATGCTGCAAAAATTTCATTTTTCTAGTTCAACTTATTAAAAAGTTACAGCCTTTCAAAGCGAATTTTCATATAAAAGTACCTGTGACGTGACGTCTCCAGTAATATATTTTAAGCTAATTCGTCATCTAATTAATATAATCTGGTTATTAATATTATAATCCTCACAAGGTACCAAAGTCGGTACTCTCAGTGCGCGAGTATGACTCGCACTTGGCCGGTTTTTGAGAAACCTAGCCACAGACGGATGAAATTTCACGGAAAAGCTAGTAATAATATAAATAAAAAATGCGACGTCTTAACGGATTCATTGAATTGATGTCAAGCAACTTTATTGCGAAATCTTTACCTTTACTTATAATAAGTCTATTTAAAGTCTTATCTATATTTTAATCTATTAATAATAGTTAATCTATGAAAGTTAAGAAAAATCAGTCAACTAAACTCATGAAATTCAAAGAACACTCAAAAAAATGTCTTTACAGATCTACCCGTCGAGTCTTTATTTATATTTTATTTGCAGCCAATATTTTTTGTTAAAAATAATAAGAGTCCAATACAACTATAATTATACATAAATATCTAGACACTCAGAAATACAGACCGTAAGCAAGTGCATTCATCCAAGTCGATTCAGAGACCTCGGTACAATATGTCTCATCTATCTTTTAATCTTTGAAAACAAATTAAGAAGCTACGTCATTAATAGCCGGTTTTATCTATACAGAAGCTTGAAGCTAAGCTTTGGATGACAAATTGATAATTTACATCGCTAAGCTTTCACGGGTCTTACACATTGCTCAATATTTGACCGGCGCCCGCTATCCGTCATGTTGAGCAATAGGGTCGAGGGAATATTTCTGTGTAGGTATAAAACATTTTTAGACGTGAATAATGTTTGTGGCACGTGATAGGTCTATGACTTTTTTAATCTATCGGTTTTGTTCATCATCTTAAAGTATTTCAGTTGTTACAGGAAACGGCAAAGGCCTGCAAAGATTAAAAAAAATTAAAGTGAGGGTTACATTTTTTTGGTCAAATAAGTTTTATTTTAAACTAGCTGATGCCCGCGACTTCGTCTTTGTGGATTAAGTTTTTTTAAATCGCGAGGGAACTCAGTAATTTTCCAACATTAAAAGTATGTGTTAAGCCTGGGTATGAGCCATCTCCATTCTAAATTTCAGCCAAATCGGTTCATTGGTTGTGGCGTGAAAGAGTAACAAACATCTATCCATCCTCACAAACTTTCGGATATATTATAATATTAGGTAGGATAGTAAGATTTATGTAAACTTTGATTAGCATACGTACTAGTAAGACATGTTGACTTTAATATTATTTAATGTAGTCAGATACCTACCTACTCGTATTGCTCGAGTTATTTTAATAGTGACATTTGTTATCTAAAGTTATTAGTCCCACGTGACATAACGGCCCACTACTTGTTGTAATAAGTCTGTAATTACACTTATGCGTAAGTGGTCGTAAGTTCAAATCTATATATATAAAAGAAAGTGGTGTTAGTTACACTATTTATAACTCAAGAACGGATGAACCGATTTGGCTGAAAATTGGTGGAGAGGTAGCTTGGAACCAGGAGACGGACATAGGATACTTTTTATCCCATTCGACCGCGTTTCCGTCAAGTCACTATAAAACGTGGTATAACAAAAACGCATCTGACATGGAATAACAAAACGCAAATGACAGTGGAATAACAAATTGTAAATGACAGCTAAACGTAATTTTGTCTTTGGTTAAGTATGGTAAAAAATTTGACAATTATAAAAAGTGTTATAATAAAGCATTACTGATATTATAAATGCGAAAGTGTGTTTGTTTGTTGATTTTTCCTTCAATCACGTCGCAACAGAACAGCGGATTGATGCGATTTTTTGCATGGGTATAGTAATGGATGTAGTAGTGGTTCCTCAGACCGGGAGAGCTACTTTTTATCTCGGATAATGAAAGAGTTCCCGCGGGATTTTTAAAAACTAAATTCATGCGGACGAAGTCGCGGGCATCAGCTAGTTTGTAATAAAAATGTTTTTGATGCTTCTCAGTGTTGAGTGCTGTATGGCATGTTTTATCTCACGAGTTATTTTATTTGAAGCATGATAACCGAGTATGATGACTGAGGACTGTTTCATTTCGCATCCCTCTCTCTCGCTAATTCTTATATTTTCAATGATTGTAAAAATCTCAGATACTTTTGATAAAATGTGGTCAGTTATTATCTTCGACAGTTAAATTGCGGATATTTTAGGTGTAGTTTCATAACAATAAACTGACTAATAACTTTTTCTCTATCAAAATCTAGATATATAACATAAATCTAGATTTTGATAGAGAAAATTTATCTCTATTTTCTACAGTTAAATTACATATATTTTAGACATTTTTATCTAGTTTTTGATAGAGAATAAGAGTTATAAGATAGTTGATAGAGAAAAAGGACGAAAACTGCTATTAACTCTTATTATCTATCAAAAACTAGATAAAAATGTCCAAAATATCCGTAATTTAACTGTTGAAAATAATAATAATTGACCACATATTGTCAAAAGTATCTGAGATTTTTACAGTCATTGAAAATATTAGAATGTGCGAAATGCAATAGTTGTCTTAATGATTCATAAACAGGACACTACAATTTAATAACTGTTGCTGTCCTAAATTAGACTATGTTAAAAGCAGGCGAGTTTAATTAAACTGTTAGCCGCAGGAGGTGCTAAACTTAATATTATGTTGCTTGCTTTTTTAAAAACCGAAACAGTTTCATCGCTGCTTAAACTAAGCATTTATATTTATAAGCGGTAAAACTCAAAAATAAGCATTTGCATGTGGAGAGCTTTTTAAAACATATTTTTTACTGTGCAATAAAATTTTCCAATAAAAATGAGCATCAAAGACATTTAAGACGTTCGGATTTTCATTTTAATGCTTTATTTTAAAGTTCGGATGTTAGTAGGGGCACTGTTTATTTTGTACTTTTGGGATAGAATATAATATGTTGTTATTTCGGTATGATCGGTACTCGTATCGACCAATACTAGTTATTGAGTAATGTTACTGAATATAGCAGTCATTTCACTTGTCCTTGTATATTTGTAAGAACCCTATGCAACGCTAATTATCTACAAAGTTGCAAACCACTATTTGAATCCCACAAAAATTTACCATTTCCGTGCCTTTACATTATTTTATGAAGCTACATTATGTGTATTTAAACACTTAAATTTATTTCAAACTACATACTCACAACCAACAACACAAGTAAAAGATATAAAAATAACATTTCATTACCACAACAAAGATTAAGCGTAGTTAGTAAAAATTGCTATTGTATGGTCATATTTTTAATAAATTACCGAATAAACTCAAGGAGCTCAATTTAATACAATTCAAAACAAGCCTTTATTTAATATCTATAAGCCCGTTGTTTTTATTCGGTAAAAGAGTTCTTAAGTTCTTAAAAAGTTTAATTTAACTCTCAAAAGAATTCATAATATTATGTATTTGGACGTCGCGCGTCGGTAGGTAACGATAATTTAATTATTGTATATTTTCTTTCAAAGCAGTGATAGCATAGTGGTTAGGACTGTGGTCTACTATTCGGGGGGTCGCAGGTGTGATCCCGGGTACCTCTGACTTTTCGGAGTCAAGTGCGTTTAAGCAATTAAATATGACTAGCTTCAACGGTGAAGGAAAACATCGTGAGGAAACCTGCACACCTGAGAGTTCTTCATAATGTTCTTGAAGGTGTGTGAAGTCCGCCAATTCGCATTGGGCTAGCGTGGTGGACTATGGCCTATAACCCTTCTCTGAGAGGAGACCTGCGCTCAATAGTGAGCCGTTGATTCGTTGCTAATGATGATGATGATATTTTCTTTTAAGTTTTCAGGTGTAAATAGTTTCTCTTGTACTGTGTATGATGGTCACACTACTGTTGTAACGTAATAACATTGTAATGTGTGGCGAAGACCACACATTAGTAGTTTTAACTATGGAAATGATTTACGATTGCGGTTTAATGAACACGTGTTTCCTTTGAGTAGATTTTAACTGATACGGCACTTTGGTTTAATATTACACCTACCAGTATCTATATCTATACTTATAATGTATAAAGCTGCAGAGTTTGTTTGTTTGTTTGAACGCGCTAATCTTAGGAACTACTGGTCCGATTTGTAAAATTATTTTTGTGTTAGGTAGCCCATTTATCGAGAAAGGCTATAGGCTATATATCATCATTCATCACGCTAAGACCAATAGGAGCAGAGCACCAATGAAGAATGTTTCAAAATCGGGGTTTTTTTTTCCTTTTGAGAGCTTTCTAACCCGGCGTCTCTGCAAGCAGGCGCAGTCACAGATTGAAGGTTGAATATAATTCAGATATTAATATAGCTGTTAATTGTTTAACACTAAGTTCTAGTTATAGAAATTGCTAACTGGATACTTGAATTGATTTATTGACACGCTTTTCTATGTAGGTACTTATCTGGATTAATTTTCTACCTTCAATGTGTAGATTTAGGATTTGGTAGGCCATTATAATAGGTCTGCTGTACAACTAATAAAAGCTGTGTTATTTTTAGAGGCGTTATTGTGCCATGATTATTGGAAAGTAGTTCCTTATCGCGCGATGCGAAAGGAGGCTAGACGGTAAAAATTAAGTCTAAATTGAACCGACACTTTTTTGAATGTGAATTTGGCATTTTGTTCAATATTTTCACACTACAATAATAGATCTCCGTAGCCTTGTGCTTTCTACAGTCGCATAAAGGTCGATGGTTCGAGTCCCAGCTCGACAGACTGAATTTTCTATTTTCTATTGGAGTTTACTCCTTAAGAATCGATTTTAGCAGCCCGGTATGAGAAAAATCCGAGCACTAAAATCCATTTATCAATGACCTTGTTACGTTTTTCACAACGTTTAAATTTCTACCCTAACGTTGAGTAAATAAGGTTGGTTTTCGCTTGAGTTGTCGAATGCCCGTGTCACGTTTTTCACAACGATGCAAATTTCTACCCTAACGTTGAGTAAATAAGGTTGGTTTTCGTTCACATGTATATCAGCGCCATCTTTCGGCTTATGTGTAAACTAATTGAATAGCCACGGGTGTTGTACGGAGTACAACATGTGAACGAAATTTGACCTTGTTTACTCAACGTTAGGGGTGGAGATTTGCATCGTTGTGAAAGGCGTAGCGCGGGCATTCGACAACTCAAGCGAAGACCAACCTTATTTACTCAACGTTAGGGTAGAAATTTCAACGTTGAGTATGAAGTAAACTCCAGTTGCGCGTCGTGCTGACACACACAAATTTTTTTTACTTTAAATAATTTCTACATGTGGAATTTCTCCCTAATTTTTTTATTTTTATTTTTAATTTATTATTAAAAGGAACATCGTTCCAACCGAGTGTTCCACGATACTCACGCATTTTAATTATTTATTATAATAATATTATAGTTTTTGTTTTGTACCTTCGTTGTTCCTAATAAAACGAAAATAATCAAAGAACGAAACATTTGATATCCATCTACCAACTTGAAATTGGTGTAACATAGGTAAATAAATTGGTGTAACATAGGTAAATAAATTTTTACTGCTCTGATACTTATCGCCCCGGCAACACAATAAGAATGCCACGATTTTTATTACGCGATGAATCATACCTTTATTGCATTATTAGTATGACATTCCCTATACTTCTTCATACCGTATTTCCTGTGTTTTAGTATTTTTGTTGAATTTAGTAAGATTTCAATATAAAACGACTTTTTAAGTATCTATAGGTACAAACTTTTAAAGCAGCTTGACTTTCGTGAGTTGCATGGCATTACGTCAAACGTTACGTTTTGAACCCATTTTCATCATTTTTCATTCACCATACGTATTATGGCCGTAGATTTATCCAATAGATAGAATCCTAAATCTATGGTATGACGTAGTTTTGTCTAGAAATAGGCAAGCAAGAATCTTTTAGTAAACTGTGATGATATCTCGATATATTTTTGACAGTAGGATCCATGCCATATAAAATGGAAGATTTACTGTCTAAATTTAAACAAAAAATAAAGTTTGAACTTTGAAACATGGCGCAACAAGATGTAGTGTGAACAAGATCGAACGTGCGGCGATGGAGCAAGTTAGGACAAGTTGTACGCTGCTGCTTCCGAATTCGAACTTGTCCTGTACAGCTGTACCTACTGTTTTATTGATCTTTGGGAGGCGTGATGTGAGAATTTAAACTCTGCAAGGCTTTTAAATTTTGAAATGTTTTATGAAATGGGACCTAATTCATAACAAGTGAAAAATTAAAAATTTTAATTTTAAAAACAAGCATTTAGGAGCTGGCTGCGACATCAGGCCCTGGATTTCTCCAGAGTACTTTTCTACAGATCTAGAACCAGAGTACTTGTCAAGACGAACCAAACGAGCCCAAACTCTAGGGGGTTAAAACTCTAGGGGTTACGTCGTTTTATTATAGAATTGCCAAAGCACGAATCAAACGAGCCTAAATTCGATGGTGTTAGTCGTTTTTTTACAGAGTTTTAATAGCCATCTTCCAACTCCATCATCAGATCAGCTTCATGTCACAATAAAATTTATTGACAATCCGATTTACATAACATTATAGGTAAGTACACGCCAAATTTCAGCTCAGCTGTCGGGCTGTCATCAGAAACCACAGCGCTCACCACTGCACCTGGGCTGTCATCAAAAACCACAGCGCTCACCACTGCACCTGGGCTGTCATCAGAAACCACAGCGCTCACCACTGCACCTGGGCTGTCATCAGAAACCACAGCGCTCACCACTGCACCTGGGATGTCATCAGAAACCACAGCGCTCACCACTGCACCTGGGATGTCATCAGAAACAACAGCGCTCACCACTGCACCTGGGATGTCATCAGAAACCACAGCGCTCACCACTGCACCTGGGATGTCATCAGAAACCACAGCGCTCACCACTGCACCTGGGATGTTATCAGAAACCACAGCGTTCACCACTGCAACTGGGCTGTCATCAAAAACCACAGCGCTCACCACTGCACCTGGGATGTCATCAGAAACCACAGCGCTCACCACTGCACCTGGGATGTCATCAGAAACAACAGCGCTCACCACTGCACCTGGGATGTCATCAGAAACCACAGCGCTCACCACTGCACCTGGGATGTCATCAGAAACCACAGCGCTCACCACTGCACCTGGGATGTTATCAGAAACCACAGCGTTCACCACTGCAACTGGGCTGTCATCAAAAACCACAGCGCTCACCACTGCACCTGGGCTGTCATCAGAAACCACAGCGCTCACCACTGCACCTGGGCTGTCATCAGAAACCACAGCGCTCACCACTGCACCTGGGATGTCATCAGAAACCACAGCGCTCACCACTGCACCTGGGATGTCATCAGAAACAACAGCGCTCACCACTGCACCTGGGATGTTATCAGAAACCACAGCGCTCACCACTGCACCTGGGATGTTATCAGAAACCACAGCGCTCACCACTGCACCTGGGCTGTCATCAAAAACCACAGCGCTCACCACTGCACCTGGGCTGTCATCAAAAACCACAGCGCTCACCACTGCACCTGGGATGTCATCAGAAACAACAGCGCTCACTACTGCAACTGGGATGTCATCAGAAACAGCTAATAGCACTATCTAGTTATCAAGTTCAGTAGGCTTAATGCCAATGTTTTTAAATAGGCACGTAATATCGGTGTTAATTTCCTGTTTGCTATGAGCATGTTTTGGAGGAAGCGGAAACACCAACTTAATATATTAATAATTTATGGCATGTAGTCTTTAGCGCCTATTTTCTATATTCGAAGGACGCTTAGTAAATTCCACTGCAAGGATATTTCAACTTGTTTGTCACAGATAGGCAAAACACCAGCTGATGTCGTAAAACGAGAAAAGCCATTTGACTACTTTACGGAACTAGGTCTGGGCGTTTTTAAGTGAATTAAACCGATAAAATTCCGTTCATTTACTATCGCAGCAATGTGTGATCGCATGCATCCTAAAATATTTACTAACTAGCTGATGCCCGCGACTTCGTCCGCGTGGAATTAGTTTTTCAAATCCCTCGGGAACTCTTTGATTTTCCGGAATAAAAAGTAGCCATGTCACTTTCCAGGTCCTCAAATATACCCATGCAAAAAAATCACATCGATCCGCAGCTCTGTTGCGGAGTGATTGAAGGACAAACCAACAAACCAACAAACAAACACACTTTCGATTTTATAATATTAGTAAAGATTATCGTAATAATAAGGTAGGCCGCTAGTACGCAATAATTCACCTTTACCTGTAATTTCTCTTTTAATATTTTAGGTAATTAACTGGACCTATTTGCTGTTTTATTTTCAAGATTTTTCTAATCATCTCAACCAGCCTACATTATGAATTGCCAGCTAATTTACTGTATAAATTAACTATTGTTTATTATTGTACTAATTTTGCGTGAATAATGGGTAGAAATTGATTCCGGAATTTAAAAAACCAACCAACGTCGAGTGACGTTTATCCTAGGAACAAATTGGGCGTTCTGACAGTTTTTGTATTGAAAATACCGTCAAAATATCAAATTTACGCTCTTATCTGAGCTTATTTTACGTTGTTGAAATCGGCCCTAAGTGTCAATTTCAACACCACCTTTAAACTTTACTCGGCGATGAAGAAATCAGCTTACCACTCAAAATAGTAATTTATGAAATTTAAGTTTCTAAATCAAGACATTAAATTAGCCGGTTAGCCACTCTACTCTTTAAAGAAATATCTTTTGATGATAGCGTCTAAGTTGATTAAAAATTTAAATAAACTTAATTCGCAACTTTTCTAATTTACAACCAAAACATAAATAGTTTTGAGAAAAACTAATCAATCAAAAATAAATAGCCGTGAATATATGGATAGGTATTCATAATTAAAGATAGGTAATTAATAAAAACATCATTTCCTATGTTTCCTCCTTATTTACTTTTAATGGCACATAATCTTTCTGATCAAATTAAGAAAACCATTTATAGCTGTCAGAATAACGAAACTAGTTATTTTTCTTAATTCCGCGAGTATAGATTTAAATTTCAGTGTTACGTAAAAAACTTAGTTTTTAAACTTAAAAAACTTTCTCATTTTTAATATTCGTGTGAATATTTGTTTGAAACAACATTATTAACTTAAGCACCCAAACATTACACATAGTATTAATAGATACAATTTCATAAAATCCATTATACGCTACAGCGAGACCGCACAATACTCCAATCCGCGATATGTCTGGTTTAGAAGGCGACGCGACGACGGCGTACAAAAGCGACGTGCTTAAAGAGCTGGTGGAAAATATATATATATTTTTTCATCATACCTATTCGAAAAACGAATATTGGCTTCAGAGGATAGCGGGAGCAAAATTTAATTTTAACCCCATGGGACTTTTCATTTCTCTCTTCTGATTGGTCCGCGTTCGTGCTTTAGCATACTAAAGCACTAACGCGGACCAATCAGAAGAGAGAATTCAAAAATGTGCCGAAATTCAAAAATGTTTGAGAAGCTTCTTTGATAAGTCACGTGATCAAATTTGTCGATTAGATATAATTACGCCCATACTTCCAACATAAATATTAATGTTTAATTATTTCATAAAAATTTATTTGTGTTTTATTTAAACTTTCAATATACGTATTGGTAATGTCTATACTCTATACATAGTAGGTTGATACTCCTAGCTTTTTCTCATAGGTAATGATGAAAAATAGTGTGTGTCATTCGGGGCCAAAATTTTTTGTTCTCGGGCGCGTATATTGAATTCCTCGCTACGCTCAGGATTCGACTTTAGAATCCCTCGCTGCGCTCGGGAGTCTACTATAGAATCCTTCACTTCGCTCTGAATTCAAAATAACGCCCTCGGGGAACAAAAAATTCCTTTGGCCCCATATAACACAAATAACTATTTTTATTCGATGATAAGGTAGTCCTTGACTGGGATCTTACCTGATGGTCAGTGATGATGCAGTTTAAGATGGTAGCGGACTAATTTGGAAGGGGTGTGGCAGTGAAAATTCAACCCATACCCTAATCGGTTTCTACACGCCATCGTGCCGGAACTCTAAATCGCTTGGCGGCACGTCTTTGACGGTAGGGTGGTAACTAGCCGCGGCCAAAGCCTCCCACCAGACCAGACCAGAGACAATTCAGAAATTATAAATTTCCAAATTGATCCCGCCGGGAATCGAACCCGAGACCTCCCAGTTATAAAACCACAGCGCTCACCACTGCGCCAGGGAGGTCGTCAAAAATATTGCGAAGATAGAAAATCCATATCTGCAACCTGGTCGTCAGGCAGCGATCGCTTTTAAGTGATAAGGCCACTGTTGTAACTTTTAAGTTCATTTGTAAGATTTGTTTTAATTTGGTGTACTTACAATAAAGTTAAAACATTCATTTCATTTCACCAAATAAAAAGTGGTTTATAAAGCATTTATTTCATTTCCATTTAATGTCAAAAACTACGTTGCTATGTTTGTAGTCGGGTGGTAATTCAAGATTTCTTGAATACTTGAATAAGATAATATAATAATCGGGCCTCGCTCTTTTAGGGTTCCGTTAAAAAAGTTAAATTAAAAAATTTCCATCTACCCACCTACCCATTTTAATTTAATTTTTTTAATTTAATTTAATTTTTATTATTTGTTGTTATAGCGGCAATAGAAATACATAATATGTGAAAATTTCATCTGTCTATCTATTACGGTTTACGAGATACAGCCCGCTGACAGACGGACGGACGGACGGACGGACGGACGGACGGACGGACAGCGTAGGCTTAGTAATAGGGTCCCGTTGGTACCCTTTGGGTACGGAACCCTAAAAACAGAGAAGTCATAATATTGTGTACTTTTATTCTAGGTGCTTTTGTCATTATTGGTAATACATCTTCGAGTGTGTGAGTTTTTGTGTGAATGTGAGGTTTTTCTATAATAATAATTATAGTTTTGTATAACTTTTGATGCCAGGTCTTTAAATGTATCCATATTATAACCATGATTGATCTACTGAACTCATTCATATCTCAGGCGATTTGCCCGTGAGAATTATTTTGCGAAATATATTGTACTTGTTCACGGGTGAATTATTATATTTACTAAGAGGTAAGCGTGATTAATATTTGTATCCAGAATGCCATTCTATCATTTTTCTCAGCATCAAGACAGTTCCGAGATACGAAGATACATGGTAGTATATTATGTCTTTAATAATAATAATTGACAGGACTAGACTTAATTATTTATGACTTTTATATTGTAACAATTTTATTTTAAAAATATAATTGCTGCGTTTCTTATTCTTGCTCTGCTCTTTTCAGCAGAATCTGTCTTAAGAACCACGTTCGCCTACATGAAATAGATAATTTTTAAATTCTTTAAAAAATACCATCTAAAATGCAATCAAGAAACTCACATACATACCCATCAACCCTGAAAATATTACACTCCTTTTTGGGCAAGAGAAAAAGGCAGAAAGTCCTTCACACTATTATGGATTTGGGTGCATTTACATCCCACCATTTCTTCAGCTGTATATAGGGTTGGTACTCTCGTCAAAATACAGACAAGTCCTTTGTCCGCCCGCCTGGGGCCGCGCAATAATAATGCATATCAGCTTACACGTTCACAGCACCATCAATAATTAATTGGAAACGCGTGTACACACGATCCTGGCCTGTAGCTATCCGCTATCCGACTGCCGAGGATTGCCAAAGGATGGACCTGGGTGCGCTTTTATTGGATTATACCAGTAATGAGCGTTACGAACTTAGTGTACGTTACGTTCCCTCAAATATGGTTGAGCAAAGCAACGGCTGGGTCATGCGTCATGCTCGTGAACAGGTACCGCCGCCGGCGGGAATGGGGCTACTTTACGTCTGCCCATCTTAAGGTATATTGCATTGTTAGTAGGTATGCATTTTTGGAACTTCCCTCAATGTGGAAACACTGCATACATAGCATAGTATTTATTGTATTGTAAACTTGTTTTGAAAAGAGCAACCGCCAAGTTTGTTGCTGGTTCTTCTCGGCAGAAAGGGCATTCCGAACCATTGGTAGAGTCAGACGATTCAAAAGCACTTGTAAAAAGTTTATTTGAATAAAAATATTTCTATTCTATTCTATTCTATTCTATTCTATTCTGTAACAGCTAGCTTAGGACTATCTACTGAAGATGAGTGGAAACAATTGTCATGGATTAATACACAAGATAATAATTATCATGGTATACGAGCCTTGGCATAGTCAAATTGACGAAGGGTAAGCAGAGACAACAATCATAGAAGTGGTTTCAGAAGGACATTTATAGATGGCAAATGAACTCAATGACATAAACATAGTGAATTTTAGCATAATATCAGCGTTGGGTATTACCAATGACCAGCATAAGGCTCAGTTTCGGGTCATTTGCATTATAAGCTTAAAGTAGGTTTTCCTTTATTTTGTTTAACTTTTTTTCTTATACTTCACAATAACGAAACGCAAGAAAATCATTATTATTACTACCTTATGCCCGCGGCTTCGGTAACGTTAAGTTCGATTTTCAAACCTCTTTTTGACTCACTATGGGGTTGAATTTTCAAAAATTGGATGCCTTTGTCATAATAACTATCTGTATTTCAGCCTGATCCGTTAAATTGTTGGAGCTATGCTGTGCGTTAAATATAGTCAGTCAATCACCTTTGCCTTTTATATGTTTAGATATTCTTTTTTCAAAATAGTCGTAAAATATTTCACCATGTAGGTAATTATGAAAAAAAATTAAGTGGCACTAGAGGACTGCCGCGGTAAAGCTATTGCATAGCATTTTTTATTAACTTATGCAATTATAATATTTATGCAATATTTTTTTTGATTAATAAATTAATAAATATATTATTAAAAATTAAAAACAAACAAACAAGAAAAGGGAACTGTCACTACTTCGCGAGTGAGATTCGAACCTGCGACATCATACACCATACGGCAAAGGAAGCGGCTGCTCACCCACTGCGTCAAATAGAGCTACTTGAGAACCTCTAAAATGTTGAATGCTTACTGAACGACGGTGTTAGGTTTTTTTTTCGTTACGGAATTTCTTGATTCGGTCGCCGCGCTCAAACTGTTTGTCCTAGTTCAAAGCCCGCGGTATAAGCTATGCAATAGCTTAAAAAGTCATGTATACATAATAGCTATTTATGCAACTGCATCGTAATGAGGGTCATTTTAATTCGAGTGCTGTTTTTTTGATACGAGGCTTGCCGAGTATCAAAATAGGATAGTACGAGAATAACTAATTACGTTCAGTTGCATACAAGATTTTATCTACGACGTCGACAAGGAAAATATTATAATCATTAACAAAATACGCCGTAGGCTCAATAGTAACAAAAAGTAACTCCGTAAGCCGCCACCAGCCGCCTGTGGCGCCTCTGTCGCATGAACGGTACAAAAGTGCCAGAAGTCAGAGCCTTAGCTTTAGGTATCCTATTTTAAGAAGATAACCATTTCGATTCAGCTCCCATACAACGAGCTGCATCGAAATGAGAAGCAAAACCGAAAGAGGGTTCATTTCGATTCAGCTGTCAAATTCGAAATTGGAACTTTTCGATGCTGGAGTAGATAAATTTAGTTTCAAGCGCTTTATGCCACTACATACCTATTCTCACGTGTAAATGTACAGGGTATTCCATAATAGTGTAGCTATCGGCTCACAATTTCAGGATAGTACCAATAATTGGAAACGCGTGTACCTGACGCCCGCCGAGGGCTGCACAGGCACAGGCACCCGGGGCGCGGTCGCTCCTTTTATTGGATGTATTTCGATATTCCTGTAACAGTACATATTGCGAATTCTGAATTCAATTAATCCAAACCCTGCGTTTGACTTTGGTATCTTTGTATACCTTTCTCTAACTGCCTCGTTGGTCTTGTGGTTAGCTTGTTCGACTGCGGATGACGAGGTCCCTGGTTCGATTCCCGGGTCGGGCCAAAAATGTATTTGGGTTTTTCTGCAAAGAAATTCTCAGTAGGTACTAGCCCGGAGTTAGGAAGTTGGCGGTGAGTCACCCCGTGCCTCGGAGAGCACGTAAAGCCGTCGGTCCTGCGCCTGATCTCTCTCCGGTCGTGTCGGATTTCCGTCCCATCGGACTATGAGAGTGAGGGAATAGAGAGTGCACCTGTGTTTGCGCACACACTTGTGCACTATAATATCTCCCGCGCAGATGGCTGATCTCTAAGGAGGTTGGCCGCCGTGATCGGATTCGGTCGGGAGGACATTATTTTTTATTAGGTATATATATCTACCTTTCTACATTAACTATGGTGTGTGAGAGCGCTGTGGTCTTATAACTGGGAGGTCTCGGGTTCGATTCCCGGCGGGGTCAATTTGGGAATTTATAATTTCCGAATTGTTTCTGGTCTGGTCTGGTGGGAGGCTTAAGCTGTGGCTAGTTACCACCCTACCGTCAAAGACGTGCCGCCAAGCGATTTAGCGTTCCGGCACGATGGCGTGTAGAAACCGATTAGGGCTATGGGTTGTGAATTTTCACTGCCATACCCCTTCCAAGTTAGCCCGCTACCAACTTACACTGCATCGTCATTTACCATCAGGTGAGATCGCAGTCAAGGACTAGCTTATCATTGAATAAAAAAAAATAAAAAAACGTTATTACCAAATGTCACCCAGAGCCCAGGGGCAATATAATTGACATTTTTGTCCTGTCTTAAATAAGAGACAACCCAACCCCGATTTTCCTATTCCGGCATTTACCCGTGGGCCCAGTTCTCAAATGAATCTAATTTTGCTTATGTACATGAAACAATTTTTTTTCTAAAATCGATTTTAATTAGGTTGAAAAATACTCATTCTTATTTTCATTTCTTTTTCTCTTCTTCTTCTAAATATATGAAATGAAAAGGTGCCTGACTGACTGACTGATCTATCAACGTAGGTACAGCGCAAACCACACAAACAACGCTGACGTAGGCATCCGCTAAGAAAGAATTTTTAAAAAATCTACCACTAAGGGGGTAAAATAGGGGTTCAAAAAACCGAACGTGAGCGAAGCCGCGAGCAAGAGCTAGTTATAATTTCACTAGTTAATTTACAATATCACCGCTATAATAATATCGCCCTAACATACCATACTAGCAAAAAATGCCCTTGCTTGTATTTTTCCACAGAAAATTTTTATTATTTTTAATTAGAACTCGTATTATTTTTCCATTTCTGTTACAATGGTAACTTGCCATAGCTAAATAGTCCTCAGGCTTGAGAAAATTCAAAAGCAGATTGACGCAACTGGGAATCGAACTTGAAAGGCTATAGTGAACATCACTATGTCAGTGATGTCAATCAAAATACAATGAAATGAAGCTGAGATTCTGCCACAGGTTAGAGTATACGAGTCTGCCCGCGAAATTCAAATTTAATTTGGTTTTTACCCATTTTGTAAACTAATACGACAAAGTAGGCTTATGACATTCTAATTGCGTCAGTAGAATTATCATCTTCACAGGTTTACATAAAAAAATTTATTTGAAAGTGACCAGTTTAAGAAATTAATCAAAATACTGACTAATTTGTGAGTAACTCACGTCCAACTCGGTATTTTGATTAATTTCTTAAACTGGTCAATTTCAAGTAAAGATTTATAATGTAAACCTGTGAAGATGATAACTCTACTGGCGCAATAAGAATGCCATTAGCCTAGTTTGTCGTAATAGTTTAAAAATTGCGAAAAACCAAATTAAATTTGAATTTCGCGGGCAGACCCGTATAATCATCCTTAAGACGCAAAAAGCAGAAGGTATGTACCTACACCACAATTACCTACAATATTCTAAAAAAAAAACAAGGATTAATAGAATAGGTCTAGAATAAAAAACCTTTTTTACCAAATTACCCGTAACAGGCCGTAACAAACTAACTTCCTATACATAGTTATTAGCATAGGAAATAGACCGGTTATTATAGAAACTATTGAACTTTGCTGAACTGGTTTGCAAATTAACAGTGTAGGTATAGCTTAATATGGTTCTGACGTTAACCTCGGTCTATTTAAATGTTCGATTTACAATAACTCGACTGTTTTACATAGTAATTCTTTCTAGGCATGTTTTAAATGCTCCAAAAGAGCTCAGCAATTTATGGGCTCTCTCTGATGGGCTCAATATCCTTGTGAGAATTGCAACCACTAAGCTTGTACATTAGCTGATACCAGTGACTTTTTCACGTGTTCATAAAAATTCCGCGGGAACTTTGATTTTCCGCGATAAAAAGTAGCTTATGTCACTCTCCTGATCCTCCACTATATATTATGTAATCGACCGAGCGAAGCGAAGGTCTCTGAGTTTACTAGAGCGATTTGCACTTGTCCGTCCGTCCGTCTGTCACAGCCTTATAACTTCTGAATTACTGAACGTAATTACTTCAATTTTAGATATGATATGTAAACCGATGGCCTCCAGCCGAAAATGGCTTAAAAAGTTATAAAAATCTTTATTTCAGTGGGGCTCCCATACGAAATGGGGGCTTTCAAAGTGGAGATTGTATTCGAGGCTAGATTTCTAAAACCACTTTGTTTTAAAACTTGAAACTTACACATAATTTGAGTTATATTCTGTACTTGAACAACAAATACTAAGATTAGATAAATATTATAAAGAAACGAAATTATTTGAGTTTTAATGGGCATCAATGTTTTTAACAAAACTTCACTATACTGTTACTAGATGGCGCTGTCTTTAATATTGTAAATATGCATCCCATCCACGAAAGCAGATGACGATTGACGTCATCAGATTCGGCGCGTTTTAATTACAGTATAATATAGTTAAAACTACCTTATGGGAATTATGGGATACCGCGAGGTCTCAGTTCGGGGCGAACCACTAGTTATAACCAGGCAAAAATCACGTCGATCTGTAACTCTGTTGTAGCGTGATTGAATGATAAACCAACAAACTAATAAACAAACACACTTTCACATCTATATTATTATGTACTAGCTTTAGCCCGCGTCTTCGCTCACTTAAGTTTGATTTTTCAATCCCCTATTTTTTACCCTTTAAATCTCATCTTCGCAGATGTCTACGTTTATAGCTATCTGTATGCCAAATTTCAGACCGATCCGTCTTTTTGTTTGAGCTGTGCGTTGATAGATCAGTCAGTCAGTCATTCAATCAGTCACCTTTGCCTTTTATTTATTTAGATAGTAAGGATTTCAAGTGAACCTTAAACTAAAATTGCCAATGAGGTAGGAAAGGATTCATGATAGTTCATTGAACTTTCTTCCATCAATCTAAGATAAGCTAAGCTATCTGGGCTAGAGACAGCTGGTTATAGCACTTATAGCAAGACAAGTAGCATGGTAGTCACTCGGAAGAGATATCATCAATATATTGTGAACCTTCTAATTTCCGGCGAGTCGAGACGATGACAGATTATTTCCTATATCAGACGCTCCATTTATGCCGTATTAATCGAGCCATGGTAGCTACGGTACGGAACTATTGGTATTGCATCCCGGATGTGTTTTATCCTATCTACCGAAGTCTAGACGTAGAATACTCAATACCTAGTAGCAATGAACTTGCTGCAATTACTTGCAATTAGCGTGGGTTGAATGAAGTTTCAGGGTCCATCAGTAGGTGATGAAGAGTAGTCTTGTATAGTACATAATGAAGAAGGAAGCAGTGATAGCCTAGTGGTTAGGACTTTGGTCTCCCATTCGGGGGGTCGCAGGTTCGATCCCGGGTACGCACCTCTGACTTTTCGGAGTCAAGTGCGTTTAAGCAATCGTGAGGAAACCTGCACACATGAGAGTTCTTCATAATGTTCTCGAAGGTGTGTGAATTCGCCAATTCGCATTGGGCCAGCGTGGTGGACTATGGCCTATAACTCTTCTCTGAGAGGAGACCTGCGCTCAGTAGTGAGCCGTTGATGGGTTGCTAATGAATGATGAATGAGGAATGAATTCCCGACTCTGAACGAGAACGAACTATTCCGTACTAGCTGATGGCCGCGACTTCTTCCGCGTGGATTTAGTTTTTAAAATCCCTCGGGAACTTTTTGATTTTCCGGGATTAAAAGTAGCCTATGTTACTCTCCCGGTCCTCAACTATACCCGTGAAAAAATCACGTCGATCCGTAGCTCTGTTGCGGCGTGATTGAAGGACAAAAGGGACAATCAAACACACTTTTGCATTTACAATTTTAAGTATAATACAGGTCATTATCAGGACACCATCAGAAGAAGAATGAAGATCAAAGAGGGTTGAATGTCCTCGATACCTAGATTACATCTTACAGGGATGTTATCAACAAATGATTTGCATTTTTTTTATTCGATGACGATGATAGTCCTTGACTGCGATCTCACCTGATGCTAAGTGACGATGCAGTCTAAGGTAGCGGGCTAACTTGGAAGATGTATGGCAGTGAATATTCAACTTAGACCCCTAATCGGTTTCTACACGCCATCGTGCCGGAACGCTAAATCGTTTGGCGGTACGTCTTTGATGGTAGGGTGGTAACTAGCTTCTTCCAAAGCCTCCTACCAGACAAGAGCAGAGATAATTCAGAAATTTTAAATTCCCAAATTGACCCCGCCGGGAATTGAATCCGCGATTTCCCAGTAATAAGACCACAGCGCTCACCACTGCGCCAGGGAGGTCGTCAAAATACATATACAAAAAAACTGAAATAGGTACATGCCTACTTCGTAGTGGCGTTTCAAATCGGTATTTTGAAAAGGCTTTTTACCTATATCCTAGAATATCAAAACAAAAAAATCAAAATCCCGCGGACGAAGTCATCATCTAAAGACCAGCAATATACATTAAACCTAGTAGCGCCTAAAACACTATCTTCAAACCTCTAACCAAAGCCAGCTTTAACGAATCATTTCACGCTACGACCGAACAAAGTCACGATCGAGCGCTTGTATCATCAAAATAAATCTACAGAACCGGCCATCTACGTCCTCATGCCCTTTTGAGATGATCCATTACCAACATCCATGCTGTTAAATCAAAGAAAAACCACCTTTACTCACCTGTGATAAGGTTGAGGTAAAGTGCAACAAGTTACGTTTTAAAATGGTAACAGGTTTAGTAAGCCCGTCTTTCCCACTACCGAACTACGCAAAGCATTGTATTCAACAAACAATACGTCTAGGATTAGACATGGTGCTCGAGAGTTGATATAAAATTACCATACCACATAATACTCTCTCCCTGCTAAAATTAATATCTTGTCTCTCCAGAATCTAGAGCTTTACCATCATCTCGCCATATATAGACGCTAAAGCCATGAGTTTATTTAACCAATTGAAAAAATGGGATGCACATGATCGGAAAAAGGGCAAAATTAAGCCAGACAGCGGACATTACTAAGGCGCACTTGCAGAAACGTCGTAACCCAGAGTTAGTAGCTAACTCTGGGTTAAAAAGACAGATTTGGCAGATTTTGTTTAAAGCTTCTGTCTAAATTATTCCAGGGTTAACTAACTCGGCGTCTCTGCAAGTGGGCCCTAGTGGAATAACGCTTCATTGAAGAAGACACACGTGATGTTCTGTAAACAATAGGTTATTGTTTACCGAAAATCCTGTGAAACCTGAACTCTGAAGTATGCATGTGTAATTATACTTATTCAGTTCATCTTACAGTTGTACAAAATGTAGTAGACAATCTGACAAAAATCTGGCAAACAATGCAGAACTTCAATAAACAATTAATTACCACACAAAACTTAATCCGTCCCTTCATACAATATAGAAAAGAGAAGAGTGTAGTTAACAAAATTCAGAATACTACATTATCAGTAAACCAGACCCATTGGTCCAGTAAATTAGCGATACATAAAGCGTATGCCTCTTGAATAGAGGGGCAAGAAAGTTAACTTTTTGTAGCGGGTACCTATACGTTCCTAGAAGTGTATTTGTATTGGTGTTGAGCCGTGAACTTTGAGTGCTAGCTTTAGCCCGTGACTGCGGCTGTTTAAACAACAAACATTATACTGGCAAGTAATAGGTTTGTTTGAGACCTACAGTACCTACATTCAAATTCAAAATATCAGTCATATTCTGTACATTTATTGGTTCATTCCCACTAGTATATTATAATATAATATAATTATATTAAGTGGTTTTGCCTGGTTTAAGTTTCGCTATCTCAAGACCTGTGCTTAAGAGGACTATTACATTTCGAATCCCTCTCTCTCGCACATTCTAATATTTTAAATGATTGTAAGAATCTCAGACACTTTTGACCAAATGTGGTAGTGGACTGTGTCTGCCCATCTTAAGATAGAAGTAAGTCGGTATGCATTTTTGGAACTTTCCTCATTGTGGAAACACTGCTTATATAGCATGGTATTTATTGTATTGTAAACTTTGTAAAATGTCTAATTCACATTTATTTGACATTGATGATGAGATTTTTATTATAAATCATCGGAAAAACACATGAAAACCCAAAAATAAACAACAAAATAGAAATTCATGCAATCCCTTAGCTCAAATTATCAAACATCAACCCTTTGATAATACTCGTATAGAAAAGAAACGTCAAATAGCGAGAGGGTTTTTGTGTAGATCAAAGATGCTTAAAAGTTAGGTTAATAACAGATAGGACAAAATATCTATAGGCTGTTAGGAATTATTTACTTTTCGCACTAGGGACAACTAATCAATAAACTAGTGAAAATTATTTTTTTATAAATACAAGCTTTGCCAGCTAATACAGTAGCTGGCTACATCATCAGACCCTGGATGTCATCTAGAACCAGATTACGTCTTGACAAGACGAATCAAACGAGCCCAAAATCGATGGGGCTATGCCATTACACTTCAGAGTTCCTATAGCCACCTTCCAGCTTCATCATCAAATCAGCTTCATATCACAATAAAGTTGTCTTTTCATCCGATTTACATATAAGTGCAAACTTTCAGCTCAACCAGAAACCGGGAAGTTCTAAATCGGCTGGCAAGATTTGACCTAAACAAACATACAATATACATATATACATACATATAATTTACTTACGTACATTGCAAGTTAAATAAAAGCTTGTAATAATCTATATATATAAAAGAAAGTCGTGTTAGTTACACTATTTATAACTCAAGAACGGCTGAACCGATTTGGCTGAAAATTGGTGAGGAGGTAGCTTAGAACCAGGAGACGGACATAGGATACTTCTTAATATTATAAATGCGAAAGTGTGTTTGTATGTTGGTTTGTTTTTCAATCAAGTAGCAAAAAAGCTACGGATCGACGTGATTTTTTGCATGGGTATAGTTGAGAACCTGGAGGGTGACAAAGGCTAAGTTTTATCCGGGAAAATCAAAGAGTTGCCGCGGGCTTTTAAAACTGAAATCCACGCGGACGAAGTCGCGGGCATCAGCTAGTTTCATTATAAAATTTTAAGTTATTATATTTTGTCTTTGTTGTCCACCAATAGATTTTCACTACTGCCCAGTGCCCATACGTCTCTTGTAAAGATCACGTGTGATTTTTAGGTCACCGTAGTTTGACAACTAGTGTGACAAAAAATAACCTCTGATTGGCACTCACTTTTGACTCAATTGAGATGGTAGCAATTTCATAACGAGAACTTTCATGCTAAGGGGCTAAGCGTTCCTTTTTATTCGACAAGTAAGCTGACTGCGATCTCACCTGAGAGTGAGTGACAATACAGTTTAAGATGGTTACGGACAAACTTATAAAGGGTCATCATAAGATACGGGTTTTCCTAGTTTAGGGGTCAGGATTCCATAGTATTGTGCTGTACTGAGTTTTATAAATAAATATTATTATCATCATCAACATCAGCTACCCATCAGCACAGGTCTAATTTGAGAGAAGGGTAAGCCTTATTAAGGATATGGCTTGCCATCCAGCTGCCCACAAGATAGTATAAAAACTTATTACAATGTAATAGCTACTTATTAATATTGTAAAATGATTATTTTGAAAAGAGCAACTGCTGAGTTTCTTGCCGGCTCTTCTCAGCAGAATCCGCTTTCCGAACCGGTGGTAGAATCTTGACGTGTCAGAAGAGCCACAGGTTGGCCTACATGAAATAAATAATTTTGAATTTGAATTTGAATTTGAATTTATGGGAGTATGAATTACACTCATACCCAGTTTTTACACGCTATCGTAATGGAATGCTAAATCTCTGGGCGACACGACACGTCTTCAACGTCAGAATGGCAACTACCACGGCCAAGGCCAGATAAAGTCCGTTCTACATTTCTGTAAATCTCTATGGTAAAGATCGATTTAAATCACAAACAAGTGAGAACCCGGTTTGTAGTCCCGGGTCCCGACAACAAACGAGTTACGTCCCGGAAATTGAATCGAAAGCCCCTAAAATAATACCGCGAAGGCTTCAAAGCCTTCCAAATATTACTTACTTGTAGCCTTTATTGCGCAATTTTTGTGAGGAAAATGTTTTCAAACGGAATCAAAGACAGTCATATTTTGAGAGTTCTGTCGGAGAAAATAAACTTCTTCCTCTTCTTCTTTATCAACCGATAGACGTCCACTGCTGGACATAGACTTCCACAGCTCTCGGTCTTGCGCATCCTGTATTCACCGGACCCCGACTATGTTCACACATAGTACAAGAAAATTGTGTGTTAGTTTTAATATGGCTTTCTTGACCTGATGCTAAAATCAGGGCAGGCTGTGGATAACCGTGATAGTCTAGTGGTTACGACTGTGGTCTCTTATTCGGGGGATTGCAGGTTCGATCCCGGTCACGCTTCTCTCTGAATATTCTGAGTTATGTGCGTTTAAGCAATTAAATATCACACGCTTCAACGGTGAAGAAAAACATCGTGAGGAAACCTGCACACTTAGATTGTAGGTTAGAAAATTTTGAAAAGAAAACCATATTTTTGGCTATCGTAAATACTCGTAATTACGGAGTTTGGGAAAAGAACTGAAAGAAATTGGGAGAAGAACTCCCGTACAACTGTCATTTTGCCGCTCATTATTTCGTAAACAGTAATTTATTTCAAGAAACGTTTAACGAACCTCATTAAGATTTTAAAATAGGTACTTAGATCTACTCCACGCGATTTCAATCTAACTTTAACCGACGAATAAAGTTGACATTTTGACAAATTATGTATGTACGTATCAAAATTTCAAGCTTATTCTTCGGTTAATTTTTAATAGGCAATTGTGAAATATTGCAAGTACTCTACATTTTTGACGTGATAACGTCTTATAATAAATCGATGAACACCGGCTGCACGCACGAAAAAGTGTCACGTTCCGCCTGAGCCTGAGCGTGCAAGCGAGAGCGCGGAACAAGCGATAGAGAGGCACGATCGGCCCAAGCGTTGGCTTGTGACACATTTATTCATCAATGTTTCTTTATGACGTTATCACGTAAAACTATCGTCCGTAAACCGACTTTACAGACAACCAATTTTTTATTCTAAAATTGAATTGTAATAACAAGTTTTTATAACTCTTCTAACAGCTGTTTTTTTTTAATAGATTCCGAATTTTCTTTGGTACCCATGCAAAGCCGAGGCGGATCGCCAGCACCTACTATATAAGTGTTTGCATAGAGGGGACATGTTAAACATATAAAGCGGTAGGTATACAGGAATTGAATTGGAAACCTCAGTCACGAACTTGGTCCAATGGAGCAGTGTTGTAGCGTGCCCTCCTGCACTGGGAGCTAATAAAAACCGGTTTACGAGACATTTACATGCTACGATTGAGGCGGCCCACTGCGTAATTTATAGTTATATTTCTTGAAATTCACGAGGGCGACTGACTTATGGTTGTGTGTGTGTCGTGTTGGTATAAGTGTGAGCGAGCGCAATGCTCGCGCCTGCCCGCTCCCACCTAGGCTTTGACAGGCACGCACTTTTATGCAATGTGCATGTACACGAAGTAACCACAAGTAAAGCTCACTCGCCTTCGTGAATTGCAAAAACTGTACCATGTTCGAAATGAACGTGGAAAAAATTACCAGCTTTATTTGCGGTCTACATCAAATCATGCGTACATTGTGAACGTGGTGTGGCGTAGAGAACTGCTTTGTATTACCTACCGAGTTATTTCTGCTGTTGTGTTGCTTTCGCAATCTGTGGAAAAAAATGTCGCAGTTTTGAGCCGCAAATGAAGTTCATGATTTTTCCACGCCCATTTTGAATATGGTATACTTTCCGAATCGGTGGTTGTGTCTTTACTTGTACTTCAAGATTTCAAGGCCTAGATCGATTCAACGTCAGATATTCATCATCATCATCATCAGCAACCCATAAACAACTCACTACTGAGTTCAGGTCTAATCTCAAAGATAGGTTATAACTTATAGGCTATAGTCCATCACACTGGCCAAATACGACTTTGCAGACTTCACACACCTTTGAGAACTTTATGGAGAGCTCTCAGTGCAGGTTTCCTCACGATGTTTTCCTTCACCGTCACCGAATAGCCAGAGGTGCGAGCCCAGAATCGAACGCGCGATATAATCGCTTTTATAATATGCGGGTTGTTACGTTCCCTCAAATATGGTTGAGCGAAGCAATGGCTGAGTCATGCGTCATGCTCGTGAACGGGTTCCACCGGCGGAAATGGGGCTACTTTCTGTCTGCCCGTCTTAACATGTGTTGAATTATAATTAGGTATGCTTTTGTGGAGCTTCCCTTCATTGTGGAAACACTGCATACATAGCATAATATATTATAATATTGTAAACTTATTTTGAAAAGCGCAACTGCCGAGTTTCTTGCTGGTTCTTCTCGGCAGGAACGGCATTCCGAACCAGTGGTAGACTCATCGACGATTCAAAACACGGAATAAATAAATACCTAATTCAAAAGCACTTGTAAAAAAGTTCATTTGAATAAAAAACATTTCTATTCTATTCTATTCTAATAGTACTAGTATGGATAGTATTAATCGTATCGAATATTGATCGTGGCAATATCGTGTCTTTTAATTAAAAGGGACGTTCACTCAATTTGCTCGATCGAAGCTTAACTACAGCCCGTTTATATGCGCAATAATATATCTGTTTAGTTTGTGTAAATATCTCGAGCTAAATTAACATTCTGTTTTATATTAAAACTAAAATAATAAAACAATATTAAAATGGACGAGCGTCGAGCATGTACAAGCCATAGAGGTGCCATTATCTAGAGCTCTCGGATAACGACCGACCTGCAAAACGGTATCAGTACGTATCACGGCTTGTTCACTTTTATTTTATTCACTTTATTGCACAATATAGCACAAAAGTCGGACTTAACGCTAAAGCATTTACATCTTTTACTAGTAATCAATAACAGATACTAGCAATATCAATACATATACGATACAAATTAAAATCTTCTTCTTCTTTATCAACCGATAGACGTCCACTGCTGGACAAAGGTCTCTGGCATGGACTTCCACAGGCCTCGGTCTTGCGCCGCCTGAATCCAGCGGCTCCGTGCGACTCGTTTGATGTCGTCGGTCCACCTGGTGGGGGGTCTGCCAACACTGCGCTTCCCGGTGCGGGGTCGCCACTCCAGCACCTTGGGACTTGGGGGGTAAGGGAGCGCACCTCCATCTAGCGCTCCAAACGTCAACCTCACCTGCCCGCGGTGCCCCCTGCTGGTCTACTGACGAGGCTATGACGACCGACAAATGGCGGTATAACCATTTCATACTGGCTAAACTGAGCAAATGGCACAGGCTTGTGTCGGGCAGCAGCGACACGGGTGCAAATCAGTTTAGCCCTGCGATGATCAACACGCCTGCCCAGCGTGGTCATTATGGGCAAAACCTTGTAATGGACAAATTAAAATACGATATAATAATTATTATCAAAAGAACTTTGTAAAAATTTACTAAAAACCTTTCCTATCCTGATCTAATACATTTTTTGGATGTGTAGTTTTTTAAATATATTTTGTGAGCGGGTATGACTGCTGAATAAATTACTGTGATTTTAGTATATGCGCCAGTCAAAAAATAAAAGCGATCGAAGCGTAAACGACAAAGTGAAAAAGATGCCTACCAGCCGTACTTTGCATAGTAAAAGCACTTGCTTTTACTCTATCTGCCAATAATATTGTTTCGTATCTTATTAAGCAGTGATAGCCTAGTGGTTAGGACTGTGGTCTCCTATTCGGGGGGTCGCAGGTTCGACCTCTGACTTTTAGGAGTCAAGTACGTTTAAGCAATTAAATATCACTTGCTTCAACGGTGAAGGAAAACATCGTGAGGAAACCTGCACACCTGAGAATTCTTCATAATGTTGTTGAAGGTGTGTGAAGTCCGCCAATTCGCATTGGGCCAGCGTGGTGGATTATGGCCTATAACCCTTCTCTGAGAGGAGACCTGCGCTCAATTGTGAGCCGTTGATGGGTTGCTAATGATGATGATGATGATGATCTTATTAAAATATGTAGGTATTTCAATGACAACTCATTTGGCAGAAATAAGCAGAAACTTCATATTATAAAATTTTGTAACATTTTGGGTAGGAGTTTTGACGAGTGATAATAAGTCTGTGGACACATCTATGGACTGCAACTCATGAGTCACGACTCTTACTGAGTACCTACATATTAAATCTCGTAATCACCTTTGAGTATATTCAGTACATGTACATTGTACATATTCATGATAATATTCCAGCTAAAATTTATTTTGTTATTGATAACAAAATAAAGGAGGTTAGTGAATTCCATAGAGTTTCTGACCCAGACGAACTGAACTGAACACTGAACGCCCACGTTCACTTATCAAACTTCTCATACTTGATCTAGTAAACCAGACTAACAAAAAATTAATCAAAGTCTATCAAATAAAGTTGGGAGAAAAAGATATTACTCGTATTGCCATGTAACGCTTATTTATAATGTGTACTTGTGAATAATTATATTTTTGATCCCCATCTTCTAAAAATATGGAGTTTACATAGAAAAATACTCTGGAAAATATTAATTAAAATTAAATGTTTTCTGAATCTGAACGGTTTTTAAAAATGCTGGGTCAAAATTCGCCAACCTCCTTTTGGTTGGAATATTATCATATTGACCTTTAAAGGTGATCTGAGGATATGAGGTGGTGGCGGTCACAGACAGACGAGCCGCAAAAAGCTAATTTTCCGGGATAAAATTAGCCTATGTCACTCTCCAGGTCCTCAACTATGCCCATGCAAAAAAAGACGTGAGTGTGTCAGCTCCGACGCACGACTGGAGTTTTCGCGCGACTCGGGTCCGAGCGGCGCGCTCAGTACGCGCTCGGCTTCCCGAAGCGAAAGCTCTTTCGCACGAAAACCAACCTTATTTACTCAACGTTAGGGTAAAAATTTGCATCGTTGTGAAAAACGTAACGAGGTCATTGATAAGTTGATTTTACTGCTCGGATTTTTCTCATACCGGGCGCCTAAAATCGATTCTTAAGGAGTAAACTCCAAAATCTAGTTAATCCGTTGCTCTGTAGCGGCGTAATTAAAGGACAAACCAACAAATAAACACACTTTCGCATTTATAAGTATGATAGTATGATTAATATGATAGTGTTAGCAGAAGTCAGTAGATGAGTACTTTTTTCAACCGACTAGAAAAGGAGGAGGTTCTCAATTCTTCGCTTATATTTTTGGCTTGCGCTTAACGACAATCAATGATGGAAATTAATGATGAGGTCTAGATTGGAGCGCGCTTGCCTAGAAGATGCCTATTCATTCTTGCCTTGAATACCTTCAAATTATACGTGGCAGGAAATCCGCACACCCGAATAGCACAGTTCACTTTATCTCTTGTTCTTCTGACTCGTTAATATGAAGCCACTTGCTGATCCTTTTTAGTATGCGAGTAGCTTTAATATTCTGCTCCATATTCGTTGTTGGTTTGTCGTCCAGTCACGCAGCAATGGAGTAAATAGTAATGCATTTACGTGATTTTTTGCGTGAGTACCTACAGTTGATGACCCTATAAAGTATAAAGTGACGTAGAAATTTTTTAGTAAGATATCATCATTAGTGACCCATCAACGTCTCACTACTGAGCGCAGATCTCCTCTTAGAGAAGGGTTATAGGCCATAGTCCACCACGCTGGCCCAATGCGAATTGGTGGACTTCATACACCTTCGAGAGTATTATGGAGAACTCTCAGGCGTGCAGGTTTCTTAACGATGTTTTCCTTTACCGTTGAAGCATGTGATATTTAATTTCTTAAACGCACATAACTTCGAAAAGTCAGAGGTCCCGGGATCGAACCTGCGACCCTCCCAATAGGAGACCACAGTCCTAACTACTAGGCTATCACTGTTAATAAGATATATGTACGTTTCTTTAAATGGGTACAGAAGTTTAAATTGTTTTTATTCTTTAATGAGGTAGGAAACTGTTTATAACGAGACGAAATATTATGTTTATTGGTGTGAAGCGAAAGTTCGCGATAACATCGCTGAGTCACCGCCTCTGGTCATACCTATAGCTTATCTGAACACGTATCTTTGATATACAGAGTGTTTAAAATAACATAAAAAAAGCACGATTTAAAATAAGCGCTTTTGTTGAAATTATAATGCTTGTCATTGTCAATGGTAGATCCTTTGACGACTCGAAAGCATTTTGTAACAATTTATTTGAATAAAAAATTATTTTATTCTATTCTTTTCAGTTCTGTCCTGTCCTGTCCTGTTCTGTTCTGTTCTGTTCTGTTCTGTTCTAATCTCTTGCTGTGGGATTGTCTAAAAAATATTACTACAGTGCAGACGATCGCAGTCACCTCTGATTGACTGAATTTATAGCTAACAAATTTAATTTTTCTGTTTCATTGTAGAGTTTGATAATTTTCTCGAATTTTAAATAAATAAATAAAACTTTATTGACCAACACCTTAACCAACTCAACAAATTAGTTATCACTAAGAGTTCAACTATGTACCTATTTAAAATTAATTGTGGTGTGGTGTGGTCATGTGAAGCAGTGATAGACTAGTGGTAAGGACTGTGGTCTCCTATTCGGGGGGTCGCAGGTTCGATCCCGGGTACGCACCTCTGACTTTTCGGAGTTAAGTGCATTTAATCAATTAAATATCACTTGCTTCAACGGTGAAGGAAAACATCGTGAGGAAACCTGCACATCTGAGAGTTCTTCATAATGTTCTCGAAGGTGTGTGAAGTCCGCCAATTCGCATTGGGCCATCGTGGTGGACTATGGCCTATAACCCCTTCTCTGAGAGGAGACCTGCGCTCAGTAGTGAGCCGTTGATGGGCTGCTAATGATGATGATAATATGGTGTGGTCAGTGGGCCATCCCCTCAGTTTGTGTCACAGCATGAAAGGTAGATATCAATCTATAGATCGCACTCTCACAGACTCAAGAGAGAGATGAAACGAGACAGATTTAACTCAAGATATGTTGTCGTCTCATTTTAACTCTGCCTCAAGTCTGAGCTAAGTCAGAGCACCCTCTAGATCTCAGACTGACACCGTGGGATGCGAGCTCACGAGACCCGATAGTATGAATCTTGAACCTACCGGGCCACCAGATAAATCTACTTCAACATGCATTTAACGTCAGATTTCTTTATATTAAGAGCAACAAAGTTTTATGATACTGTAAGTGGTAGCATGCTATTAATAATAATGCAGAACTAGCTTATGAACGCAACTTCATTCGAGTGAAATAAGACTTAAAATTTTGTACCTATCACTAGTACCAAAACGTGCATGAATCACATTTAAAAAGACAAGACGGTGGAAAAGGAAATGCTTTTAAGATATTTCTATCAGTGACCGTCGGAGAGGATGTAAGGGAAAAAGAAAGGAACCTACAACAAAGCTAGAATGAGCGAAAAATAAAATATACATAGGTATATTTAACCAACATAAATATATTATAAGATCCTATTACAATAAGAAATACTATACCTATCTTAGACCATTCAATACCTATTTGATTTCGCGGGAAAATATCTTCTGAATACAGGTTATCTTAGTAACTAATTCATTCAAATCGCTGACTAAGTATTTAGATTTATTTATTCATATAAAGATAAGATACAGTATGCATAACACATATATAATATATTTGTAAGTGTAAAAGGAGAGCCTTATTTCCTGTGAGAGTTGTAACGAACTAATGCGCCCATTTATACGGTAATGAAATCATTGACCTAACCTTAATTCGCAATCAACATGAGAATGTGACAGTTAGTAAGGTATTATCACACTATACTATCCTTACTCTGTGGTATTATTTAGTTAGTAGATATTAATCTCTTTCTTTTCGTGACTTTTCCTCATTCTTGAGAAGCGCAACCCCATTACATTACTTACATAATAGTAGGCGTTGTCTTGGCATAATATACCGGAGAGTTCCTAAATCCGCATAAGACTAATTCGAAAAAATTCGAAAGGATTCGAAAAAAAAAAACGGCCAAGTGCGAGTCGGGCCTCGTACATATTATGACCAAATCATTTTTTTAAGATTAGATACATATTTAGATATCTTAGTTCTTAGAAATTACTAAATTAGCATATGGGGAAAAAATGCTCGTTTGTTTTGGTCCCAATTTACTAACCACTTTATAAATCGGTGCTTTCAGTATTTGTTGTTTAAATACACTATAAAGTACATAATTTACCAAAATTTCAAACTTCTAACTAGTTTAGTTTTTGACATAGACCCCCTAACAAAATTGGTCTAAAACCGACAACTTTGACGGGAAGGTCTCTGAGTTTACTTGAGTGAATTTGCACTTGTCCGTCCGTCCGTCCGTCCGTCCGTCCGTCTGTCAGAGCCTTATATCTTCTGAATTACTGAACGTAATTACTTCAATTTTAGATATGATATGTAAACCGATGGCCTCCAGACGAAAATGGCTTAAAAAGTTATAAAAATCTTTATTTCAGGGGGGCTCTCATAGTAGCGAATGCGAAGTAAAATATTTTTTTTTGCATTTCATAGGGTTGCAGTACCTCATTTTAAAGATAATTTGGAACAGAGTATAAAAGTATTTTTTTTTATTTTTTTTCCTAAAATTGACGAAATGGGGGGCTTTCAAAGTGGAGATTGTGTTCGAGGCTAGATCTCTAAAACCACTTTTTTTTAAAACTTGAAACTTACACATAATTTGAGTTATATTCTGTACTTGAACAACAAATACTAAGATTAGATAAATATTATAAAGAAACGAAATTATTTAAGTTTTAATGGGCATCAATGTTTTTAACAAAACTTCACTATACTGTTAATAGATGGCGCTGCCTTTAATATTGTAAATACAGTTTTGCGTCAGCTATTCTTATTTTGTCTAAGTATTACTAATTATGTTATTCAATTAGCAAATTATTATCAATAAACAGTCATGGCAGTTTACAATTTTTTTTTTATTATGAAATCGTATACTACGTAACACCCGTTCAGCGAACCAGCTGAATTTTAGTAAAATACTGTAGGCATACGCATCCCATCCACGAAAGCAGATGACGATTGACGTCATCAGATTCGGCGCGTTTTAATTACAATATAATATCTAGTTAAAATTACCTTATGGGAATTATGGGATACCGCGAGGTCTCAGTTCGGGGCGAACTAGTTTTAACTCCACTTAATGAGCTCTTGACAATGACACCCCACATGCCAGGGTAAAAAATAAAATTTTATTTCGACTCCTTTTCCATGTATGGGAGGCCCCCTTTATCTTTTAATTTAATTTTGTTGTTGTTATAGCGGCAACAGAAATACACAATATGTGAAAATTTCAACTGTCTATCTGTTTACGGTTTCCGAGATACAGCCCGCTACGGATAGCGGAGGCTCAGTAATAGGGTCCCGTTGGCACGGAACCCTAAAAAGGCGAAACTTATTTTCATGAGGTAAGTGAGAACAAGGTACAACATAACTGACAATTATTATGAGACCGACAGCTTAACCTTAACCCATCCAGACTCCGGTAGTCCATTTGGCTCAAAGCTTCATCAACATTCTCATCAGCCCAAATGCATTTACATACTGCTATAGAATAGAAATAATTTTTATTCAAATAAACTTTTATAAGTGCTTTTGAATCAACCACTGGTTCGGAATGCCCTTCCTACCGCGAAGAACCAGCAAAAATCTCGGCGGTTTACAATAGGTACTATGTATGCTTATGTATGCAGTGTATGCAGTGTTTCCACAATGAGGGGAAGTTCCAAAAATGCATACTTACAATTCAATACATGTTAAGATGGGCAGACATAAAGTAGCCACATTCGCGCCGGTGGCGACCGTTCACGAGCATGACGCATGACCCATCCGTTGCTTCGCTCAACCATATTTGAGGAAATGTAACAACCCTCCTTGCATTACTTGATAAAGAAGAGAAGAAGAAGAAGGTTTGTGCCCAAGTCAGATGTTCTATTTTCTTACTTTCATAGTCCGGTGTGTGCGACGTGCTCTCTGAGGTACGGAATTATAACATCGCAAACTTCCGAACTTTTGATTGCTAGGTAGTAGGTACCTACTGAGAATTTTTTGACAAAAACTTACTTTTGGCCCGAGTCCGGACTTGAATCCAGGTCTGAATAAGCTGGAACTTAAGGCTAACGAAGCATTTTAAACCGACTTTAAAAAAAGGAGGAGGTTCTCAATTCGTCGAAATCTTTTTTATGTATGTTCACCGATTACTCGAAGACGCCTGAACCGATTTGGAAAATTCTTTGTTTTTGTTTCAAAGGTTCCCATACTTCCCTGATCCCATTGAAATTTTATCGAAATCGGTCGAGCGGTTTTCAACAATAAATTATATAAGTAGGTACTTTGTAATGGCGCGGGCGCGGCGTTTGAAGTCGGTTTTTTAATAAATATTTTTTATTATAGATTATAATTTATAACAAGGTAGTTCAGGTATAGGTATCATAAAGCCTTAACTAAGCACTAAAACCAGGCAGAAACTAATCAAATCACAAACGCATAGCAAAAAACTATGAAAGCAAACAAACCATAACAAAGCGGTCGCGTTGAGTCAGCGATAGCGACGCGTGCGCCGATGAGTGCGGTATGACCGTGTGACTCATGTTGTGTTGTTATGCGATTTTTTTATACGATGTCAGGTTTTGGAACGTAGTTCCTTATCGCGCGGTGCGGAAGGGGGCTAGACGGAAAAAATTAAGGAACCGACACTCGACACTTTTTTGAAACCGACCCTTTTTTGTTGAATGTGAATTTTGCATTGTGTTCTGTATTTTCGCGGTACAACATTGGGTCTCCGTAGCCTAGTGGCTCCGGCAGTTGCTTAACAGTTCAAAGTCGATGGTTCTAATCCCAGCTCGACAGACTGAATTTTCTATTTTCAATTTTATTTTAAATAATTTCTGCATGTGGAATTTTTCCCTAATTTTTTATAACTTATAAGTTACTACTGTTAGGTGACTGGCGGAGCCACTAGGCTACGGAGACTCAATGTTGTACAGCGAAAATAACGAACACAATGTAATCGAAAGGAACTACGTTCCAGCCGGGTGTCCCTTGACACCTCACAAGCTTTTTTTATTCGATTACAAGCTAGTCCTTGACTGCGATCTCACCTGATGGTAAGTGATGATGCAGTCTAAGATGGTAGCAGGCTAACTTGGAAGGGGTATGGCAGTGAACATTTAACCCATACCCCTAATTGGTTTCTACACGCCATCGTGCCGGAACGCTAAATCGCTTGGCGGCACGTCTGTGACAGTAGGGTGGTAACTAGCCACGGCCAAAGCCTCCCACCAGACCAGACCAGAGACAATTCAGAAATTATAAATTCCCAAATTGACCCCGCCGGGAATCTATTGTATCTATCCGGGAATTCTATTGTATATCGACATGGCAAAGTGTTTGCACGGCGCTACGGCTAATGTGTTGAACTTTTTTTAGCATTTAACATCCTATGTAAACACACATTGAGCAAATAAAAAATTTCTATTCTATTCTATTCTAATCGAACCCGAGATCTCCCAGTTATAATATATGTCAGGTTATAGGTTCCAAATAAGAAGGTCCAAAGGAGAAGGAAAACGTTTGACGTTCGCCCAATATCTCTTCTTCTTCTTCTTTATCAACCTATAGACGTCCACAGCTGGATAAAGATCTCCTGCATGGACTTCCACAGGCTTCGATCTTGCGCCGCTTGAATCCAGCGGCTCCCTGCGACTCGTTTGATGTCGTCGGTCCACCTGGTGGGGTGTCTGCCAACACTGCGTTTCCCGCTGCGGGGTCGCCACTCTAACACCTTGGGACCCCAACGACCATCAACTCTTTGAACTATGTGCCCGCCCATTTTCACTTCAGTTTAGCGACTCGCTGAGCTATGTCGGAGTCGCCCATTATACCTACTAGTAAAAGATTTGAATGTAAGTACCTTAGAGCGGCAGTGATAGCCGAGGGATTTTAAAATCTAAATCCACGCGGACGAAGTCGCGGGTATCATCTAGTAAAAGATAAAAATAAAAAAATAAAATTAAGTGGCACGCATAGCATTTTTTATTAACTTATGCAATTATAATATTTATGCAATTTTTTTTGCATAATAAAAATTATGCAAAAAAATAATTAAAAAACAAACAAACAAGAAAAGCGCACTGTCACTACTTCGTGAGTGAGATTCGAACCTGCGACATCATACACCATACGGTAAAGCAAGCGGCCGCTCGCCCACAGCGCCGAACAGAGCTATTTATGAATCTCTAAAATGTTGAACGCTTACTGAACGACGGTGTTAGGTTTATTTTCGTTACGGGATTTCTTGATTCGGTCGATAATTTTCTCACGTTTACCTAACCTATATCCATTTAAGTAAAGTAATCTGCCTTTTATTCCTAAAACCTTACTAATTTATATGTATACATATTAGGTACTTCCTCACACATTAGTAAGAGTATTATCTCTTCGTATACCTACCTGCTGTAGGTAGATAACTCTTCATAACATAGACCAACCGAAACACAGAGAGACACGTTCGAGATTTTTAATTAAGATAAAAGTAGAAACAGATGAGATCGCGTGCGTGCAACTCAGACTTCTACGCCAGATCCCACAGATAAAGGAGTGGTTACAGTTCGGGAGTATACACTTCTATAGAAAGGCTGACAAGTTAAAGCAGGGCTTCCCAAACTATTTTGGGCAAAAGGGGTCTCTTGCCCAAAATAGTTTAATACAGTTTTTTGCAATTCACGAAGGCGAGTGGGCTTTACTCGTGGTTACTTCGTGTACATGCACATTGCATAAGTGTGCGTGCCTGTCAAAGCATAGGTGGGAGCGGGCAGGCGCGAGCGCTCGCTCACACTTATACAGATACGACACACACGTCACACACAACAACCATAAGACAGTCGTCCTCGTGAATTGCAAGAACTATACCTCAGACCCCCATAGCCAAATTACTTTAAAAATCCGATCTCTAGTTTTTTTCCTATTGATACAAAATACCAATTTTAAAACTAAAATATTAGTCATTCTTATAACAAGTTGGTACACGTAACACATTACACAACTTATACAGTGTCTTGAATGTTTCAAATAAGAACTTGTGTTAATTAATAAGGGTCCATTTTTAGACCTCGTCGACCCCCAAAATCAGTTTTCGTTTATATCGACCCCCGGGAAACTGATTTCGACCCCAAGGGGTCGAAATCGACCACTTTGGGAATCCCTGAGTTAAAGTAGGCCGGGGAAACGGCCAACATTGACGAAAGTTGTGATTGACAAGGCCAGAAAAAGTTGTAAAACTTTTTATTGGCAACGTATATTCCATGGTCGAGACCATGTAATCTAGTATGAGCAGTGATAGCCCAGTGGTTAGGACTGTGGTCTCCTGTTCGGAGGCTCGCTGATTCGATCCCGGGTACGCACCTCTGACTTTTCGGAGTCAAGTGCGTTTAAGCTATTAAATATCACTTGCTTCAACGGTGAAGGAAAACATCGTGAGCAAACCTGCACACCTGAGAGTTCTTCATAATGTTCTTGAAGGTGTGTGAAGTCCGCCAATTCCCAAAAAAAGCCAAGTTCCCAAGCAAGCAATGCCACCACCAGTCACCACTCACATGCACCACCACACAAGACATTTACACTAATCTCGACGCACTTTTCGCCCCGACACCGGAGCATGCTCCTCATATTATTAGGTTTATGTTTCGAGAATTTTTGTTCGTTTAAAAAAAACTTGAGAGGTGTCAAGGGACACCCGGATGGAACGAAGTTCCTTTCGATTAATTAATTTGGCATTGCGTTCGGTATTTTCGCGGTACAATATTGGCTCTCCGTAGCCTTGTGGCTTCTGCAGTCGCTTAACAGTTAAAAGTCGATGGTTCGAACACAATGCCAAATTCACATTCAAAAAAGTGTCGGTTTCAAAAAAGTGTCGATCCGTCTAGCCCCCTTCCGAGTTCCGCACCGCGCGATAAGGAACTACGTTCCCAAAAGCTGAGAATGATAAATTAAAAAGGGCAGCAAAAGTCTACTTTATGGAAAACTAGCTTTTGCTTGCAACTTCATTCGCGGAGTTAGATTTTTATTAAAAATCCTACCCCTACCCGTTTGTTTTCTTGGTGTAAAATATATTATTCGAATTCACTCTCTGTATCTTTTTTTATTCGATAACAAGATAGTCCTTGACTGCGATCTCACCTGACGGTAAGTGACGATGCAGTCTGAGATGGTAGTGGGCTAACTTGGAAGGGGTTGAGCAGTGAACATTCAGCCCTAATCGGTCTCTACATGCCATCGTGCCGGAACTCTTTATCGCTTGGCAGCACTCTTTAACGGTAGGGTAACTAGCCACGACCAAAGCCTCCTACCAGACCAGACCAGAGACAATTCAGAAATTATAAATTCCCAAATTGACCCCGCCGGGAGTCGAACCTGAGACCTCCCAGTTATAAGACCACAGCGCTCACCACTGCGCCAGGGAGGTCGTCAAATCCTTAACCATACTCGCAAGAATTCAAGTTGCTCCGTTGTTCTGTTGCAGTGTGAATAAAGGATTAACCAACAAACAAACACTTTGGCGTTTAAAATATTAGTTACGATAGTAAACATGCAAAAGGTTGTTAAACTGTAACACCTCTAAATAGTCGGTCTAATAACCTAACACAATAAAGATTCTACATAATAATATAATGGTCCGGGAGCCAGTAACATTGAAAGTCCCGTTATAGTGGATACGAAAATTTTGTATTCGAATTGATAGTTAAACATTATACAATTATAATAAGCTCGGTATGCGTTAATTTGAAAAGCCGAAACAATGTAAAAAAAATCAATAATTCAAGATACAAAAGTGGTTTGCGTAATTTTTTCCTGAAAGATTAATTAAGTTAATAAATTTTCAATCGAATGCACTGCAAAAAAAATTATGTGAGCCGTCACGGGACGCCTGGCAGATGTGAAACATCGACATTATTTTGTAAAAGTAATATCACAGAACATAATATAATAGGTAATATGCAGAAAAGAACAGATTGTCATAGGAACTAAATATGTTACTAAGTATACATATAACATCCATCCACGCCAGAAATCTGTTTTACGTGCGGCTATAGATGTTTCACATCAAAAACGAACATGAACGAACGCGATGTCGGTAAAACATTTTTAAATTTTTCAAAAAGATTACCTTTATAATATTAAGTGGGATCTTTACTGTGTTAGGTTATTAGAACGACTATTTAGAGGCGTTACAGTTTAACAACCTTTTGCAAGTTTACTATCGTAACTAATGTTATTTTATAGTTCTTGCAATTCACGAGGGCGACTGACTTATGGTTGTGTGTGTGTCGTATCTGTATAAGTGTGAGCGATCAGCGAGCGCAATAATAATAATAATAATAACGTTTATTTCAGACGTTTCCATCCATAGTTTGTAAGTGTGTTAGTAACAATTTTTCCTTAATTACTAAGTTAGTGTTTGTTCGTTTATGAAAAACAATTAAATACATTTTGTAATGCTCGCGCCTGCCCGCTTACTATTATATATTCTGTGCCTAGGCTTTGACAGGCACGCACACTTATGCAATGTGCATGTACACGAAGTTAAGCCACAATTAAAGCTCACTCGCCTTCGTGAATTGCAAAAACTGTACATGCAGAAGTGTTTGTTTGTTGGTTAATCCTTTATACACACATTATTTTAAATGCAGAAGTGTTTGTTCATAGTTATTAATCCTTTATTCACAAACAGAATCCGCATGACGGGACATTCAATGTTACCGGCTCCCGGTATATAAGGTCGCAATAAAAGTTTATTTAATACATTCAGCAGCGAAATGTGTGACTACCGACGTTTCTTATGCAAATGCGGAGTATTTACGAGCTAGGGGCTGGCCGGAGAGAAAAGTATAAATTAAACGGCATCGTCAAACTGCCCTTGCCCCGGGCATTGAAGTATTATGTACTAAATGGCCCCGGGTGTTGAAGTTTTGTTATAACACTAATTTTTGAATTACGATTGTTGGATAATAAAAGGTTAGAATCGTAATGGGGTGTATTCGAGTTAACTTTATTGTTGCGTTCGCTGTTTTATCGGATGAGATGCCCTCAGAGAGTTTTAAATAAGGATAATGATATAGGAATATTGTTTTTAAAATTCAAAATTATTTATTTCACGTTGGCCAACCTGTGACTCTTATGATACGTCATGACTCATGACTCTACCACCGGTTCGGAAAGGTGATTCTGCTGAGAAGAGCCGGCAAGAAACTCTTAAAGAAGCTATTACATTGTAATAAGTTTTTATACTATCTTGAGGGCAGCTGGATGTCAAGCCGATTCAACCCATGCAACTTTGTTAGAATAGAATATAATATTTCCACAATGAGGGTAAGTTCCAAAGAAGCGTACTACAATTCAATTCCTGTTAAGACGGGCAGATAGGAAGTAGCCCCATTCCCGCCGTGGCACCCGTTCACGAGCATGACGCATGATATAGCCGTTGCTTCGCTCGACCATATTTAATGCTGGGACATCGTGTCAACAATCTTATTTTTAATTACTCAGATATAGATATAATTAGTTATCATCATCTTGATCATCATTATCAACCCATCATCAGCTCACTACTGAGCAAGGTCTCCTCTCAAAGAAGGGTTATAGGCCATAGTCCACCACGCTGGCGGAATGCGAATTGGCGGACTTCACACACCTTCGCGTACATTATGAAGAACTCTCAGGTGTGCAGGTTTCCTCACGATGTTTTCCTTCACCGTTAAAGCATGTGATATTTAATTTCTTACACGCACTTAACTTCGAAAAGGCAGAGGTGCGTACCCGGGATCGAACCTCCGACCTTCCCCAATAGGAGACCACAGTCGTAACCACTAGGCTATCACTGCTTCAACTAGGCTATCACTGCTAATTAGTTAAGCATAACTCAAATCCGGACCACCCTGGCGCAGTCATGTTCTTAAAAGTGGAGGTCTCAGGTACGATTCCCGCGGCGAAGACAGTTTAAAAATTTAAGAGTATGACTAGATGATGCCCCCGACTTCGCCCGCGTGGATGAAGATTTTTGATTTCCGTGGGAATTCTGATTCCGGGATAAAATTTGAAAAATTGTGAAGTTTCATCAAAATCCATCCAAGAATAACAAACATCCATCCATCTATCTATCCATCCTTTCTCAAAAACTTTCACATTTATAATATCAGTATGAAGTAGGATTTTGAAATGACTCTGATCTCGTCTTGGCGGCACGTCTTTGACGTTAGGGTGGATGCCAGCCACGACCAAAGCCTCCCACACAAAGTGACATGACTAGTAACTTCCAGTATCGGAGACAAAGGGTGAGATCTATAAGATGACACCCTCACTCAGACTCAAGACTGAATCAAAACGAGACAGATTTATGTCAGGACATATTTGTGTCTCATTTTAACTCTATCTTGAGTCTTGAGCAGAGCCAGAGTACCTACGATCTGTACATCTCACCCTTAAAGGGTGAGTTCTTTAGATGGCACCCTAACTAGCTCAGACTCAAGACTTTGTTAAAACGAGACAGATTTATGTCAGGGCATATTTGTGTCTCATTTTAACTTTATCTTGAGTCTTTAGCAGAGTCAGAGTACCTACGATCTGTAGATCTTAGCCTTAGATCCTCTTTCGATCATTGAGCCAACTAGAGCCAACCAAGTTAATGAGACCAGTAACGTTTCACATGTGAATACACATCTCCGCTAAACTAGCTAGTCAATTTAACTCTATCTTGAGTCTTGATCAGAGCCAGACTGCGATCTATAGATCTTAGCCTTAGATCCTCTTTCGATCATTGAGCCAACTAGAGCCGACCAAGTTAATGAGACCAGTAAAGTTTCACATGTGAATACACATCTCCGTTAAACTAGCTAGTCAATTTAACTCTCAACTGCTGGTCGTGACCCATTAAACACGAAAACCCGTCCAAATTTCGTCCCGTTCCGAGATAAGGACACCATTAGAATAATACGCTGTGTGAATAACAAAAAAAACACACACAATGCGTGCATCTGTGCATTAATTTATTCCTATTCTATTTGACGTCACTTGAACATAGTTTTTTATGTTTTTTTATCATTCGTTCACGTGGAAGGGACTGTAAATCTGACCGCTTGGTTTTTTAGGGGGTCGTTCGGGCTTATTCCACAACGGTAATTTATTGGTTGGTACTTTCGGGTTTTTTTGGGATATTGCCTAGAAGGAGGTGTTACTTTGCGGAATTCCATAATACTCAAGGAAAAACAAAGTTATTTTGCTTAATTCGCCAAAGCAGATTGAGTTTGTATGGGACAACGTGCCGCTCGCGCTGTATTCTGCCACTCTTCATGTATTTGACCAAAATAATGCTGGAACAACCCAACACCACACAAATTCTTCGAACAAAACTCTATTTCGTTGCGCCATGACGATGCAGCAACAACGCACTATTGTTGCCCTCTTTTTCCTTCCAATATCATTGACTATTGCAAAGAACTTACTGCTAAATTTAGAGCATAATGAATTATATTGACAACCGACTTCAAAAAAAGGAGGAGGTTATCAATTCGTCGGAATCTTTTTTTTATGTATGCCCACCGATTACTCGAAGACGCCTGAACCGATTTGGAAAATTATTTTTTTTTGTTTGAATATACTTCCCAGGTGGTTCCATATAAATTTCATCAAAATTGGTCGAGCGGTTTTTAAAATATCACCAATAAATTATATATTTTGTATAGTTGCGCGGGAGTTTGAAGTCGGGATTTTTAAAAATCTATACTTATAAAAAGACTTGTCCTGACTGACTGACTGACTGACTGATCTATCAACGCACAGCCTAAACCACTGAAGCTAGAAACTTGAAATTTTGACAGTAGGTTCCTTTTATGATGTAGGCGAGCACTAAGAAAGGATTTTTTGAAATTCCACCCCCAAGGGGGTTAAATAGGGGGTTAAAGTTTGTATGAAAGTCCGTCATTTTTCAAGTTATACCCATGAAACTCGGTATTTAGCCTTTACATTAAAAATAAAGAATTATGTGTTTCACAGTTTTTGAAAATTCTACCCCCAAAGGGGTTAAATAGGGGTTGAAAATTTGTATGATAGTTTTTCAATTTTCAAGTTATTTTTCAAGTTATATCCACGAAACTTGGTATTTTGGCTCTTGATTAAAAATAAAGAAGTACGTATTTTTCATTTTTTGAAAATTCTACCCCTGAAGGGGTAAAATAGGTGTTGTTAATTTGTATGAAAGTCCGTAATTTTTTAAGTTTTTTCGATGAAACTTTCTATTTGGGCTTTCGATTAAAAACAAAGAACGATGTCTTTCACAGTTTTTGAAAATTCTACCCCCAAAGAGGTTAAATAGGGGTTGAATATTTGTATGATAGCTTGTCATTTTCAAAGATTTTCAAAGAACCTAATTCCACGCGGACGAAGTCGCGAGGGCAACAGCTAGTAATTTTATATATTAAATTATAATATTATATTTTATTTTTTCGTAGGTATTTCTAGTCAGTTTAACAATTCAATATGACGTACTAGAATATATAAAAGGTAATTTTATATTTTTTTGTGATCTCAAAGAATCACAGAAATACCGAGACAGAAACACACCGAAATCGTTTGGATTTATGAAACAAACAATTAAATTTGTCTTTTAATAACCAATCTTAACTCTACACAATAAAGTTTATATTTAAATAAAAATGTCAAATTAAAAACTAGGTACGTTTTACTTCATAATTCACATCACAAAACCTTATAGCCCTGGGAGTTAAAGTTCAACTTATGGGAATGCATGGTAAAATTTAGTTGGCATAGTGAATGATTTTTGAGAACTTGTTCCCTTGATGTTTGCCCCTGAATCATGGTAATTGTCCCTCATACTCCATAATGCTCGACGTGATTCTTTTTTGTAATACTTGTAGGCGAGGTTGACCCTTTACGAGAAATATGGAGTTTATGAGTGGTAGGCTGTGGTGGTAGGCAATAGGTATAAAGCTAAAGTGTAAGAGTTGTAGGCATAAAGCTATAAGGTGTATGAGTGGTAGTCCTAAGGCTAAGGTATATGAGTGTTAGGCATAAGGGCATAAGGCTAAGATATATGAGTGGTAGGCATAAGGCTAAGATGTATGAGTGGTAGGCATAAGGCTAAGGTGTATGAGTAGTAGGCATAAAGCTAAGGTGTATACCCCTACAACACTCGGTAGCCCTAAGGCTAAGGTGTATGCGTGGTTGGCATAAAGCTAAAGTGTATGAGTGGTAGCCCTAAGGCTAAGGTGTATGAGTGGTAGCCCTAAGGCTAAGGTGTGTGAGTGGTAGGCATAAGGCAAAGGTGTATGAGTGCTAGGCATAAGGCTGTATGAGTGGTAGGCATAAGGCTAAGTTGTATGAGTAGTAGGCATAAGGCTAAGGTGTATGAGTGCTAGGCATAAGGCTAAATGAGTGGTAGCCCTAAGGCTAAGGTGTTTTATAGTATATATTGTATGAGTGGTAGGCATAAGGCTAAGTTGTATGAGTGGTAGGCATAAAGCTAAGGTGTATGAGTGGTAGTCCTAAGTCTAAGGTGTATGAGTGTTAGGCATAAGGCTAAGGTGTATGAGTGGTAGGCATAAGGCTAAGGTGTATGAGTGGTAGGCATACGGCTAAGGTGTATGCGTGGTAGGCATAAAGCTAAGGTGTATGAGTGGTAGCCCTAAGGCTAAGGTGTATGAGTGGTAGGCATAAGGCTCAGGTGTATGCGAGGTAGGCATAAGGCTAAGGTGTATGAGTGATAGGCATAAGGCTAAGGTGTACGACTTCTGCCTCCTTATTGGGGAGTCTCACTATACCCTGGTAGAGAGTCGGGTAAAAAGGATTTTCATCATCATCATCAATAGCCTATATTAGTCCACTGCTGGACTAAAGGCCTCTCCCAAGGGGAGGGTTTGCCCGTAATCACCACGCGGGGCAGACGGGTTGGTGATCGCAGTAGATGGTAGTAGTAGCACAGAGGACGCTGCTGCCCGTTCTCCGTTATATTCCCTTAGTCGCCTCGTACGACACCCGCGGGAAGAGCAGGGGGTGGTGACAACTGTATTCTGATCTGCCGTCACCACACGGCAAAGGCAAAAAGGATTTTACTTAATCATAATATTTACCCTTGTAAGCATAATTACGAGTTGAGAACACGACTGATTGTCACCTGGCACTCGAGCTCGGGTAATTATAAAACAGGTGTCAAAATGAAGCGGACCGTCTCAGCTACTTAGCCTCAGTATTATAATGCCGCCACAATTACTTTAATTGGCCTGCCTTTAAGGACTCCTTTACGTTATCAAGTTGTTTGTAAACCTTACTAACTTCTCACTAATCTTAATAATATTATAAATGCGAAAGGGTGTTTGTTTGTTGGTTCGTTGGTTTGTTAGTTTATTGGTTTGTCTTTCAATCACGCTGCAACATAGCAACGGATCGACATGATTTTTTGCATGGACATTGTTGAGGACCTCTAGAGAGATATAGGATACTTCTTATTCCGGAAAATCAAAGATAAAAAGAGAGAGAATAGATTATTTATTTATGTGTTTATGGTACTTTGTTTCGTTGGTTTGTCTTTCGATCACGACGCTACGAAGCAACAGATTGACATAGTATTTTGCATGGCTTTAGTTGAGGACTTGGATATTGACATAGGTTCTAAAAAAACATTTCTATTCTATTCTATTCTATTCTAACTTTTATCCCGGATAAACAAGAGTTGGGCATTTTCAAAATCTATCTCCTCGCGAAGGCTACCGACTACGTCACATTTAAGTCATACCCATATACCCATGCAAAAATCACGCAAACCCGTTGGTCCGTTACTGCGTGATTGACAGACAACCCAACAAATCAACTAACATGTAACACACTTTCGTATTAATAATATTAGTAAAACGTACAAAACTAAGTTTAAAATCATAAAGTGAAAGAGACTTGTCAGAAGAAAATTATGGTAAATTGTGAAATTGTGAATTATGGTAAAAAATGTAAGAGTTACCTCTTGTGCCAATTTCATTAACATATGAGTAACGTTTAACCGTGGAATTTTGATATTTTAGCATTTTTTCAATGCAAAAACTGTCAGAACTTCCACTAATAATATTATTGTTAGTGTTATCGTATTATTCAAATCAGTGTGTTATCGTCACTCGATGTTGGTGAAATCGGCACTTAAAGAGAATACTAATCTGATATTAGTTCTACTTAAAAACAAAACTCGCATCTTGCAAATCCACTAAACAGCAAATCCACTAAAAATTATTGCCTCTTTAGAGGCTATATTTTTTCTAGTTTAACCGGAAGCGTTCACGTTACGTTCTGGAAGTTTGCCAGCCTGCGATCTGATCAGCAGCTGATCACCAGATTGAGATATATTATATTCCTCTAATCTCTCATATTGTAACTGTTTGCTTTACCCGTGGCTTGACCGGAAATCGTAAGATTTTTGATTTAAGTCTCGGAGTCTGTTTGAGTGTATTCATTCTTGTTTGTTTGTCTGTCTGTCTGAGTGCTTTTCAGAAACTATCAGAACTTGAGAATAATGGTCATTGAACAATATTAATTACTTCAAATCTTATAGCATATTTTTATATTATGCTCTAAGATTTGAACCAACTGAAAACTTCAAATCTATAAAAAATAGGCATTGGTACATAAAATTATATGAAAAGTTATACCTAACTAAAACTTTATTCAAGGTAACAATATAAAAGCAAATAGAGGGATAAAAAGATTATAATATAAGCGTAAAGTAAATAATATTTTTTACTTAATTTTATTTTAAAAATAGAATTGTGTCTCTTTTGGCCTGGGATCTATCTCAAAAACGCTGTAACATCAATTAGCTTCAATTTTGGTATAATGTCAGCCACAAAGAAGACATGCTTATAATCATAGGTCAATCATATCAAGCAACATGTTTAGCAAGTAATTCTATTCGATTCAAGAATAATATTTCTCTTTTCTTGCAAACCATACTTTCTATACAAACTTTACTATCAGCGTTATTATTTCGAAATACTATTGTAAATAATTACTTATGCAGATTTGTATTGCAAGGAAAGGTAAATGGTACATATAATTATTAATTATACTTATACCAATTTGCCTCAGTAAATAATTTTAGTTACCTTTGATCGTAGAATACGTCTTAATTCGAGGCGAATTTTAATGGGATTATATTTAATTAAAGCCTGCTGGTTGTATCCACCCTAAGATTACCGGCGCTGAGTAAGTCAAGACATAACTGATGGCAGTACATTTACCACCATTAATTACAACTTACAAATGTTCGAACTATTAACAAAGGGATAGCTTATTGGCAGTTCCCTTTGAGTACCTACTTCCCATTAAACCAACAGCAGGGCTAGCATAGGCAGGGGACATATACATATTCACGGGGAGAAGATAAAATTTTTCTCTCCTCGCTCCATTTTATCCACCCGTTGAACAGCAGTGGAGCAAATGGGAGAAAAACTTATCCCCGCAATTATTGCCATTATAAAAATCATGCTGAAGATAATTTTATCTCTTGTCAGTGGATAAAATCGGGAGATATTATTTTTGTCTCCAGCCCATGCTAGCCCTGCAGTTCACCTACATACACCGTGACTATTTGAGAAGTTTGAACCTATTCTAGATACTATTGACCACTGTATAAAAAGAGGGCAGTTGCAATTTGCTGCGAGTGTGGGGCGAGTGCTTACATATAATGAAAGTGACTTGCCAAAGCTGTCAGCAAGTTTATTACTAATGGTCACATAAGGTGGTGTAAAATAGTTGACTGTTCACCAATTTCTCACCGGCCGACGGCGTTCCAGAAACACGATACACAAAATTAGCAGTTATCATGCTTGTTAAAAATTAACAGCTAAAATAACCGCTTAATAACAAAGTAAAAAAAAATTGACCAAATGCGAGTCGGAGTCCTGCACAAAGGGTTCCTTACCGCCAAATAATTTAATTTAATTCTTCTAGTAAATGACAAGTGGCATCTCATGGCGACAAAAACAAATCGCCAAATTGGTAAGGCTGACCTGATTAAAAATTCGGCAGTTTTGAGCAAGGAACACATTTTTTTTATCATTGTTTTACTATTTATATACTTTGTAGCATGTTCTTTTATCTGACAAGATAAGACGCTTGTAATTTAATAACCGGTTACTTACTAGAAAGAGCTGAAATAAATAACGTTAAAAAAATGCAATTTGTCCAAGCTGAACTAACAATGGACTGAGCACATGGCTCGAAGAACCGATGGATGTTGGGATCCCAACGTGCAACATATTGACCCCGAACGAAGAAGCCATGCGTTGGACCTCCCACTAGGTGGACGGATGATCTCAGCCGTTGGATGCAAGTGGCACAGGATCGTGTTGTGTGGCGAACCTTAAAAGATACCTGTGTCCAGCAGTCTAGATCTATCCGTTGAGATGATAATGTATGAAAACCCCTTGGGCTGTACTACGTACTGTTTTGTAGTTTTATTCTCAACTAGATGATGCCCGCGACTTCGTCCGCGAGGATTAAGGTATTTTAATTCCCGCGGAACTCTGTAATTTTCCGGGATAAAATAGCCTATGTGTTAATCCTGGGTATGAGCTATCTTCATTCCAAATTTCAGCCAAATCGGTTCTTTGGTTGTCACGTGAAAGAGTAACATCCATCCATACATCCATATTCCATACATACATCCATCCATAGTCCATACATGTATCCTCAAGGAAGGGCATTCCGAACCAGTGGTAGACTCATCGACGATTCAAAAGCACTTGTAAAAAAGTTTATTTGAATAAACATTTTTATTCTATTCTATTCTATGCCTCACAAACTTTCGAATGCATAATATTATTAGGATGGTACTCGTAGACGGCATAGTTATACATATTCCGTGAATATTACGGCTAAATCTGTGGACCCATATGATACGTAGAGCAATATAGGTTTTAGTTTTTAGTAACACGGTCCCGTTTATCACCCCTTGGGTACAGAACCCTATAAAAGAGGCGCATTCCAAAGATTACGCAAGGCGCAATGTGATAAAGTGAATTGCGTACCCTCGCGATACCAATCTGATGCGATTCCACCGTCCACCTGCCCCCGACGGCCGATGCAAATGCAAATATCGTCGCACCCGTCGACCTTGACAACACTTTTACTTTATACCTAATTATTATAACTGGCATATTATACTGTCGGTTTTATTCTAAAGCTGTAAAATACCTCGAGAAAAACATAAAAACATAGGAAATTCAATCTTGAATATTTTTCAAAAAAAAGGGGGTGCTTTAGATCACACGACTGAAGTAAAACTTACGAAACGCAACTGGCTATGAGAGAAAGAGAGAAAGAAAATGTGTGCTTGCACCTCTTTCTTGCCCCTACAATAATATAAGAAACGTAACTCTCTCTCTTTTTCTATCTTCACAAACTTATACTCCCTCTCAACTTCCGTTCGCCTCGCCCGATCACACTTTTCGTAACGCATTCACCAGCTTACTCCCCAAAAAAGCGTGCGTAAAGAAGTTTTAATTCAAAAACTATTCATATTACGTTGCCGCATTTATGATGCTATTGTTTATAGGAAGGGAGGTATCCATTAGTGACTAAGCTACCAATCGTAAAGCTATGGTTTTTAATATATCAACCATAAGCTATAGAATATTTAGAAGCCTTTTGTTTGATGAGAGGCTTATAGGCTACTGTGGTCAGTTACCACCCTCAAACCCCGTCAAAGACGTGAGCGTTCCGATACTATGGCGGGCGTGTAGAAACCGATTAGGGGTAGGTACAGGTTTAATTTACAATGACTCCCAAGTTAGTCTGCTACCATCTTACGGTGAAATCTATAGATCTATCATCTAATCCTCTCAGGTCAGATTTGTTTCTTGGTTTGTCCTTCAATTACGCCGTAACAGAGCTACGGATCGACGTAATTTTTTGCATGTGTATAGTTGAGGACCTGGAGAGTGACACGGGCTACTTTTAACCCGGAAAATCAAGGAGTTCCCGAGGGATTTTAAAAACTAAATCCACGCGGACGAAGTCGCGGGCATCAGCTATCTATACATATACTAAAACTGTAACTGGAAGATTTCTGTACATTTAATATATTTTGAAAATTTTAATTGGGGGATGCTTTACTATCGATACTGAGCCCAAAACAGATTTTTATTTAATTTTTGTCTGTTTGTTTGTCCTTCTTTCACGTAAAAACTACCGCACAGATTTCTACAAAATTTTATACCGTGGTAGCTTATTACTCGGGTCAACATTTAGGCTACTTTTTATCCCGGAAAATCAAGGAGTTCCCGAGGGATTTTAAAAACTAAATCCACGCGGACGAAGTCGCGGGCATCAGCTATTAATAATAAATTCTAGCGTTAATAAAGCAAATGATACTCTAAGTTGCTGTGATTGCTTTAAGCGCACGTTACTCTGACAAATGTAAGTGGTGACTGGTGAGTGCCGGACCGAAACCTGGATCGATGCAAAAGAAAACTGAAGTCTTAACCACTGAGCTATTACTGCTTTCTTTAAACATTATAATATTCTCATACGGCTAAGGGTACGTTTATGCATAAGCGGCGCGTTGTGCGGCGCCCGCCGCGTGCTCCACCGCGTTCAACGCAAACGCTACTGTATGGACACCTCTCATACTTGGGTATATGTTTGAGTTAATCGCGCGACACGACGCACCACGCGCCGCGCAACGCCCCGCGTGTGCATAAACGTCCTAAGCCAAGGGACTCGAATATTACAGAACTATGGTCGTAAAAGTAAAACAAAAGTTGTACGCCATTAATCTAGGTCTTAGCGAGGCAATAAACATTTAGACAAATTCGTGGCAATAAAACTGGGCCGTAATTAAAGCGCGCCTTCTTTCTGATAGCAGCTGGTGTGGGCACGCGAGCGGGCCGGCTTTTTAAGCCTTTTTTAATTCTAGTTTCGCTGTAAAAGCCTTGAAAAACTAATGGAATTCATATCGCTAAAGTGACATACTGTGTAACCAATTTTTAAAAAGTTTACTAATAATTTAATGTGAAAAATTCTTTTTAAAAAACCGACTTCAAACGCCCGCGCCAGTCAGTACCAAATTATAATTTATTGCTTATTTGCTAAGAGGCGCAAATATGAGAAACTTGACAGTGGTTTCATATTTGCGCCTTTTGGTGTAGAGACCCTGGGGCCGTGGGGCCCGGAGGCTCGCGCACTTTTTTTAGAGATATCAAAAAAGGTGATCGATTCTACCGGGGATCCAAGAGCTGGCAGCTACCTTGGCCAAAGGATTAGCCTGGCCATCCAAAGAGGTAATGCTGCCAGCATCTTGGGTACTATGCCACACTGCGGTGGCTTGGATGGGGTTTTAGATTTTAATTAGTTTTTATTTTAGTTTTAATTTTAGAATTAAATTTAGGTTTATAGTATTGTATATATGAAATTTTCTATCTATAATATAATAAAAATGCCATATTGCTTATATTATAAAAACCGCTCGACCGATTTAGATACAATTTCAATGGGACCACCTTTTTTCCCTTTGAAAAAAAAAAAGAATTTTCCAAATTGGTTCAAAGCGTCTTCGAGTAATCGGTGAACATACATAAAAAAAAGATTCCGACGAATTGAGAACCTCCTCCTTTTTTGAAGTTGGGTAAAAAAAATAACCAAATTATTTGACTGAACTGAGCGAATTTTAAAATGGGCGTAGTTGTGCATTTTAGTGAATTTGTGTGGTACTTGCAGTCTGAGTACAGAGCAGCGACAGCCTAGCAGTTCGATCCCGGGCATACACCTGGACTCTTCGGACCTACAGGTATATTCGTTTAAGCAATTAGACATCACTGATGCTTCATCGATGGAGAAAGCTATGCTCGGAATATCCCTGGGAGATCAAATCAGAAATGAGGAGACATAGCTCAGCGAGTCGCGAAACTGAAGTGGAAATGGGCGAGGCACATAGTTTGAAGAGCTGATGGTCGTTGGGGTCCCAAGGTGCTGGAGGGGCAACCCCGCACCGGGAAACGCAGTGCTGGCAGACCCCCCACTAGGTGGACCGACGATATCAAACGAGTCTCAGGGAGCCGCTGGATTCAAGCGGTGCAAGACCGAGGCCTGTGCAAGTCCATGAAGGAGACCTTTGTCCAGCAGTGGACGTCTATAGATTGACAAAGAAGAAGAAGAAGAAGATGCGTCAACGGTGAATGAAAACATTCTGAGAGTTCTCCATAATGTGCTCAAAGGTGTGTGAAGTCTGCCAATTTGTATTGGGGCAGCTTGGTGGACTATGGTCTAACTCTTCTCTGAGAGGAGACCTGCGCTCAGTAGTGAGCCGTTGAAGGGTTACTGATGTGTGGTAGTGGTTTTCCTGCATTTCTAGTGATGGGAAATGGGAATAGACGTATTTGGACTAAAGAGACTAGTTTGGCAGATTTTGGCAAACTTTGCCAGAAATTTATTGCAAAGTGTTTCCTTCTGAAAAAAGTTGTAGCTGAGTGAGTGAGTTTTCAACGTCTCTTTTCTTTAAATTATCAAATAGATTCATTAATATTTTTAAATTTTCATTTTAACTCGTATTTAATGAACATTGTTTTATGAACTGAGTCCAAATCGTTAAACCCAATGATAACCCAAGCACAAAACTTAAATCCTTTATTAATTTATCCCTAACCGTATATTACCACAAAACCAATTTTAAACAGCCATACTTCATAACCAAAAGTTGGGTCATTCATTTGTTTATGATCCTGAAATAACCGTGACGAAAATTATGTTATACCATTTTGGGTTTTATAGTAATCACTCGTAAGAGTGCATTTTATATGTAGGATAAGATTATGGTAAAGTACAGTCGGACACAGGTTTATAACCCATTCTACAAAACATGGTGCCCGTCATATAATTAAAATATGCCCTTGATATAAACTCTGTTTTTTCATTGAGGACAGTGATTTTCTTGAAAGAAATGAGACTTAAATATTGCATTAATTATAATTATGAATTCAAATTAACATAGGCAAAACATTTTCATGGTCATTTCTACACGTCTTCTTCTTCTTCTTTATGAACTGATAGACGTCCGCAGCTGGACAAAAGTTTCTTACATAAACTTACACAGGCATCGATCTTGTGCCATCTGTAACCAGTGGCTCTCTGTGACTCGTCAAATGCCGTCGGTCCACTTTACTCTGTCAAGACTGCGCTTTCCGGTGCGGGGTCGCCACTCCATCATCTTAGCATTCCAACAATACATATTATAATTTCTTCAAACGGCCTTGCAATAGACATTTTCCTAAATTGAAACCTGAACTTAGTAATGTCATCCGCACAGTATTTCGTGGAACGGGCTATACGTATATGGTACATGATAACAACAGTTCATTATAATAACAGGTGCAACCGTAGTCCGAAATGCCCCGAGCAAATCGACCGCATGCCATTGAGTAAGTGTACGGAGCTTCAAACCTCATGCATCAGTCATTAGAGATGCATGAATTAATAATTATTTGCTTGAAGGCTTATCTTGGAAGAGATGATAATATTTTGAATTAAACTACCATACGTATACGTACACTATCTGTAAGCTGGTAGTTCATCTTCACTATCTAAGCAAAAATTTTGGCCATTCAGTGGGTTATCAGCGCTTTGAGCACATTTTCTCGTTACGGTGATTTCTTCTTCTTCTTTATCAACCTATAGACGTCCACTGCTGGACAAAGGTCTCCTGCATGGACTTCCACAGGCTTCGGTCTTGCGCCGCTTGAATCCAGCGGCTCCCTGCGACTCGTTTGATGTCGTCGGTCCACCTAGTGGGGGGTCTGCCAACACTGCGTTTCCCGGTACGGGGTCGCCACTCCAACAACTTGGGACCCCAACGACCATCAGTTCTTCGAACTATGTGCCCCGCCCATTTCCACTTCAGTTTCGCGACACGCTGAGCTATGTCGGTGACTTTGGTTCTCCTACGAATCTCAAAATTGGACCTACCTAGCTGGACTGTATGTCCCAGGTATATATACTCGTCTACAATTTCGAGCGCAGAGTTCTCAACGATTACTGGGTGGAGCGGAGCATGAGGATTGGACATGATTTTCGTCTTGCTCATGTTCATTTTCAGGCCCACCTGTTGAGAAACCCTGCTGAGATCATTGAGCATTGTATTGAGATCTCTCAGAGTCTCTGCCATGACTACTGTGTCATCGGCAAATCGCAGGTGAGTGATGTACTCGCCGTTTATGTTGATGCCAAGTCCGTTCCAATCCAGAAGCTTAAAGACGTCCTCCAACGCAGCGGTAAATAGCTTCGGGGAGATTACATCTCCCTGTCGCACTCCACGCTGCAAGTGGATCGGTCTCGTAGTCTGGTCCTGTATACGTACTGACATAGTGGCGTTTTCGTACAAGCACTTCAACACTTGGATATACCGGTAGTCAATCCGGCATCTCTGCAGCGACCTCAATACAGCCCAAGTTTCCACCGAATCAAAGGCTTTCTCATAGTCCACAAACGCTAAGCAAAGTGGCCGGTTATACTCTTCCGTCTTCTGTATAACCTGCCACAGCGTATGACTGTGATCTATGGTACCAAAGCCCTTTCGGAATCCGGCTTGTTCGAGAGGCTGGAAGTCGTCAAACCTACGAGCGAGACGATTCGTAATGACTCTCGAGAACAACTTGTAAACATGACTCAGCAGCGAGATGGGTCTATAATTCTTCAGCAAGGTATTATCACCCTTTTTGAAGAACAGGACCACCACGCTCCTGTGCCATGCTTCCAGCGTTATACCCTCGTGAATGACGGAATTGAACAATCGCTGAAAGATCTTAAGTACCGGTTTTCCACCCGCTTTCAGGAGTTCCGCAGTGATTCCGTCATCACCTGGCGCCTTGTTGTTCTTAAGCTGTTTAAGAGCCATTCTAATCTCGTATAGGCTGACGTCCGGGATATCTTCGGTATAGTGTCGGGTCAGTTTGGCTCTGGGATCTTTGGCCAAATCCTCAACAGGTTTTTGTGTCGTGGTATATAACTGCCCATAGAACTTCTCGACCTCTCCCAAAATCTCAAGTCGAGAAGAGACGAGACGACCGTCATCAGTTATAAGCCGCGTCAGCTGGCTCTGTCCGATAGACAGATCTCTCGCGAACACTTTTGAGCCTTTGTTCCGCTCGATGGTATCTTTAATACACTTGGTATTAAAGACCCGAAGGTCGCGAGTTTGTGCCTTAGAGATCTGCCTATTAATCCGCCGGTACGCAGCCGCGTCTACCGATGACTGTAGCCACATCTCTTGTCTCTCCTCCATGAGCTTGAGAGTATGGTCAGAGAACTTTTCAGTTCTTTTCCTGCGATGGGTCTTTAAGAACTTAGACCCCACAGTATGGACAGTTTCCACGAACCTGTTGTTTAGATCGTCCACAGAAACACAGTCTGCTAGGCAATCGAATCGGTTCTGCAGTTCGAGTTGGAAGTTTTCGGGGTTTTGGATATGAGCACGAGAGGGTCGGAGAGTTGACTTCACCAGTCTAGCCCTTTCCAGCTTCACATTAATATTCAATGTGCCTCTTACCATACGGTGATCGCTCCCGGTTTTCACCCTGTTGATCACAGAGACATCATTGAATATATGGCGCTTGGTCGACATAATGAAGTCAATCTCACTTCTCGTAGAACCATCGGGGCTCATCCAAGTCCATTTTCTGTGTGGCCGCTTCCTGAAGAAGGAGTTCATCATAAAGAGGCCCTCCTTCTCCATGAAGTCGGCCAGCATTTGACCCCTCTGGTTCCTTCGCCCATAACCAAATCGCCCAACCCTCGTTTCTGCACCGCTTCGTTTACCCAGCCTCGCGTTGAAATATCCCCCATCACAAAATTGTAGTGAGTGGTAGAGGCGTGTATGGTTTTTGATATATCCTCATACAGCGCCTCCACCTCCTCGTCATGATGTGCCGAAGTCGGTGCGTAAACCTGTATAACCTTCAACGAATACCGATTGGTGATTCTGAGTATAAGGTACGCTACCCTACTCGACACACTTTTGACTTCGACGATGTTGTTGACGAGGGTCTTGTGGACGATGAACCCGACACCACCCTGGGACTGTTGATCGCCCTCCCGGTAGTAGAACAAGTTGCCGGAATTGAGGATTATCGAGTCCTCCCCCTCTCTTCGGACTTCAGACAATCCTATAACATTCCAGCGCATCTTGCTCACTGCTTCTTCCAGCTCGATGATCTTCTCGTCAGTCCTCAACGTGCGTGCGTTATATGTCGCCAGGTCCAGTCGTCGGGGTTGGCAGCGGAATCTCATCCGGAGATTCTTAGCACCCCCTGCCCCGCCATTACCGTGACCGCTGCCAGGGTCAGGCACAGCGAGGCCGCCGGGAACTAGGGGCCTTGGCCTTGTGACAGTTTCCATATAGGGTTTTGCCCATAATGACCACGCTGGGCTGGCGTGTTGGTCATCGCAGGGCTAGACTGATCGCGCCGATGTCGCTGCTGCCCGACACCGGCCTGTGCCATTTGTTCAGTCTAGCTAGTATGAGATGGTTATACCGCCATCTGTCGGTGGCCATAGCCTCGTTCAGTAAACCAGCAGGGGGCACCGCGGGCAGGTGAGGTTGACTGTTGGAGCGCTAGATGAAGGTGCGCTCCCTTACCCCCCCGGTACCCTTACGGTGATTTAGATGATACCTATTTTAGTATACACATAACTTTTTCCCGCGGCTTCGCTCACGTTAAGGTTGATTTTTCAAATCCCTATTTCACCCCATTAGGTTAAAAAAAACCAAAATTTTTTAAACCTAAACCTAGAGTTCTCAAAAACCCATTCTTAGTGAATGCCTTTGTCATAATAGATCTGGTTTAGTATTGTGGTTTGAGCTGTGCGTTAATAGATGTCACTCAGTAAATCACCTTTTCCTTTTATATATAACTTTTAAATTTTAAATTAAAAGTGGCGGTAGAGATAATGGGTTATCGGAGTGAAAAGTCCAAGGGTTTTGTGCCCAACATTTGTTTCATGTCACATAGCAAATTGAGGATACCAAATTCGGTTTATATTAAGGAAAACAAAACAAGAATAAGCCAGACATAACAGGTGTCCATAAAGCACCTTGTGATAAAAAAATATACCTGCTGAATTGAGAACCTCCACCTTTTTGGAAGTCGATTAAAAAGACGTAAGTTTCGAAGAGACAAATATTATTTTCTTACGTTAACGAGAGGGATAGTCTCTTGCGCTTGCCCTGACTATGTTACCGAGTTAAGAATCGTGATAATTAATAAGGAGAGCCATATTATCGTTCATCGGCAAATGAACGAATGACGAAATTCAAAAAGCTCGATTGGTGAACTTGTACACATTTGGATAGCACAAAGCATTGCTGCTCTAGTAAAATGAGATGACAGCTCTACGACGTGTTCGGACGCCTTAGGCGGATGTTGGTACAGGTGAAACGAAGATATTATATTTCTAGAGACAATTTCATATAATATGTACAATGTTTTGAATTTTAGACTGTAAACACAGCATTGAGAACATTACTGAAAGTAATTTTTAAGGCTTTTATATATCTCAAAATTACAGAATACTTCTTTGAAATCTAAAATATATGTGTTAGACCTTTATGATGTGGTTTACTTAGGATTTACTCTACTTCTCTTGCACTTTTGTCGACTTTAATTTTGTTTTTTTTTTAGTTTTTTTTTTAATTAGTAGCTATTAACAAAATTAAAATTTAATTTAATTAATTAATTAATTAAAATATAATGTAATTATAATAAAGCTGTGATAGTCTAGTGGTTAGGGCTGTGGTCTCCTATTCGGGGGGTCGCAGGTTCGATCTCTACCTCTATACACCTCTGACATTTCGGAGTCATGTGCGTTTAAGCAATTAAATATCACTTGCTTCAACGGTGAAGGAAAACATCGTGAGGAAACCTGCAAAGCCTTGCAGCCTACCTTTGCTTGCCTTGAAGCCTGCCAAGCGTTGGCTTGTGACCTCGCCGCCCGGCGCCCGCCAGTCATCGCGTGCGCGCTGTGGTTAGCGGATGTGTCGCGAGCTAGTTCTAGCAGCACACTGTTCATCTTTATGATGTTATCACGTAAAACTATCGTCCGTAAACCGACTTTACAGACAACCATTTTTTTTTCGTCATTTATATAGTCTTCAATATTCCCTTACATCACCACAAGTACCGGCCGAGGCTTCTCGGAGCTCAGGCCGGTGCGCTTCGAGGACTCAGTGTGCGCTCGTTAACAGTAAACAGATTTGTATTTTTACAGTAGTAGATCAAGTTTCAATTATCCGAAAAAAAAACACGCAAGAATTACATCATACTGCCAAGGGACGTGTTTGGGCAAAAACATTAAATGATGAAATTTGTTCGATAATAAAAAATCGCGAAGTTAGGTCTAATTTTTAACCAATATTCATTTATTTTCAATGTGTTGCATATTACAGAGCCAAAATTTTTACATTAAATTCCGATTGATATTATCAAGAGTAGCCTAGTGAATTGAAAAGAAAATGAATATTTTACGAGTTACAAAGTATTTGGCGCTTACTATACTCCTATTCCGCGCAAAACGCTTTCTTTTGTCGCGCCTCACATGAGGTTGTGGCTATGTTTTATCTCATCGCGAAATCTGATTTTTTTTTGGAGTTACACGCGCTCTAAAACAAAATCAGATTTCGCCCACGCGGTGCGATGTACTCCTACTACTACTACTACTACTACTACTACTACTACTGTACTACTACTACTACTACTGTAATAAAAATTATTTTCAAAAAACCGACTTCTAGCGCCACTACAAAGTATAAAAATAATTTTAGTTTGTCCACGTTTGTTGAAGTCGGGCGGGCCTAAATACAAACTATGAAACCGATGCGCGACGCTACACAATATGAGAGACTCGTTTGTAGAAGTCGAGCGAGCATAGGCGCTAGAAGTCGGTTTTTTGAAAAGAATTTTTATTTTAAGCTTTTAAGTGTAGTATCCTATGATTGAGGAGCTAGAACCTGGAGCTCCATGATGTAGTCCATACTTGTTACCTACAATATCAATTCGTAATCGAAATTTCCTAAATCCCCATAGTTTTAGGTAGGCAGTACCCTGCAGCATCAGGATTGAGGAGCTAGGACCTGGAGCTCCATGATGTAGTCCATACTTGTTACCTACAATAATAATTCGTAATCGACATTTCCTAAATCTCTTTATTTTAGGTGAGCAATATCCCTGCAGCATCAGGCTTGAGGAGTTGAAGGTTAACATTTTTATGGGACCATTTCGCAAACATCCTCTGTCGATTAAAAAAAAACACGCGAATCGGTCCAGTAATCCCGGAGAAATCGGTGGACATACATAGAAAAAAAAAAAAAAAAGATACCGGCCGAATTGAGAACCTCCTCCTTTTTGGAAGTCGGTTAAAAATCAAATCTGTTTACTGTTAACGAGCGCACACCCACTTTTAATTTCACTCGACTTACCGCTGCCCTACGAGATGTTACAAGTATTTTCACGTGCATGCAATGCTTTTGAAAATACTTGAAACTGTACTCCGTGCAGCTAATACGAGTATTCAGAAAATGGAAAACCATTTCGTAGTATTTATTTTTCAAGTGTGCGGTCTTCGCTTGTATTAAACTGAAAACTGAAACTGGAAATATTTTCCATTTTCTTGTTACGAATTTTGTCGAAATATATAAAAGGAAAAGGTTACTGACTGACTGACTGATCTATCAACGCACAGCTCAAACCACTGGCACTGGACGGATCGGGCTATTTGGCATACAAATAACTATTAATTATGTATGACGTAGGCATCCGCTATGAAAGAATTTTTGAAAATTTAACCCCTAAGGCCCGCTTGCAGAGACGTCGGGTTAGTTAACCCAGGAATAAATTTGTAATTTTAACAGTTAAGCTTTATACGAAATCTGTCAAATCCGTCCTTTACGTTCCTGTACGTACGTTCCTTTGCAGAAATGTCTTAACCCAGAGTTAGCAGCTAACTCTGGATTAAGACATTTCTGCAATTATTCCTGGGTTAACAAACTCAGCATCTCTGCAAGCGGGCCTAAGAGGGTAAAATAGAGTTTGAAAAATCTAACTTAACGTGAGCGAAGCCGCAGGCAAAAGTTAGTTTGTTAATAATAATGTCCTCCCGACTGAATCCGGCGTCGGCGGCCAATCTTCGAAGAGTCAACATCTCCCAATGCTCCATACACATACAGCTTAAGAGGAGTGTCTAGTGACGAAACGCGACGCGAGTAGGTATTTTCCAAAATGCTATCTGTTTCACAACGCTTCGCTGCCCGACCCGCATCGTGCGATAGAGAGAGTTGCAAGTCCAGGAGTTATTTGCCTAAATTTTATTCTTGAAATATTGTTTCGGGTCATAACGTTTTTACCCCCCTAAACGTTTACAAAATTAGACAATTTTGGTCTCATTAGATTCAGTACACCTTAATCTAGGCTCGTACGTTTCATTTTTTTAGTATTTCAGTTTAGTTAAATTTAAAAAAATAAAATTAGTCGAGGAAGTTTTTTAGTCAAAAATATGGATATTTAGTCACTAATAACTTTTAACATAAGCAATATTTCTTTAAAATTAAAACGTACGGGCATAGTTTTTAGGGTTCCGTACCCAAAGGGTACCAACGGGACCCTATTACTAAGCCTACGCTGTCCGTCCGTCCGTCTGTCAGAGGGCTGTATCTCGTAAACCGTAATAGATAGACAGATGAAATTTTCACATATTATGTATTTCTATTGCCGCTATAACAACAAATAATAAAAATTAAATTTAATTAAAAAAATTAAATTAAAATGGGTAGGTGGGTAGATGGAAATTTTTTAATTTAATTTTTTTAACGGAACCCTAAAAGAGCGAGGCCCGACTCGCACTTGGCCGATTTTTTTTATTCATTGTATCTGCAACATTTCAAAAAATTATGAACATTGGACAACATTTACGGGTAGCAAAACGTTATCGCTTTTGGTATGAAAATTTTGAACTAGACACTCCTCTTAAGCGTCAAGACTACCACCAGCATAATATTATGACAAGTCAAGGCTACCACTGCTTTTTTTATTCGATGACAAGATATTCCATGAGTGCGATCTCACCTGATGCTAAGTGACTATGCAGTCTAAGATTGTAGCGGGCTTACTTGGAAGGGGTATGTCTGTGAACATTCAACTTATACCCCTAATCGGTTTCTACACGCCATCGTGCCGGAACGCTAAACCGCTTGGCGGCACGTCTTTGACGGTAGGGTGGTAACTAGCCACGGCCAAAGCCTCCCCATTCCAGAAACAATTCAGAAAATATATTTTCCCAAATTGACCCCGCTGGGAATCGAGCCCGAGACCTCCCAGTTATAAGACCACAGCGCTCACCACTGCGCCAGGAGAGTCGTTTAGGGTCTGCTTCGGAAAATAGAATTAAAGATATTTTCAATTAATGAATTTCATTAAAAATTAAAAATATACTAAGCAAGAAATAGGTACGAGCGTAGAAAAAAGATAAAAGAGGCAATTTTGAAAGAAAAAGATAGCATTAAAACGAATTATCTGAAATGACGTACATTAAGAATATTTTATTGGTTCACCATGCGTGCACATCAAACATAAAGGCAGAAACATTTTACAAATTGACATAATTACACCGGCGGCCAATAAAAACGTAACCGACTTAAATCACGTCCGAACAAATGAAAAAGTTGTACGAATTTAAATTGATAGTCCCGAGGAGGAAGCGAGCGCTTTGCGGGTTTATTATCTCGCGTTGCTACTTGCGAGTGAATTTAAGAGGGATTCGGTTTTTTTGGCCGGCCGTGTACTGATACCGGTAATTAAGATTATAAGATTGATTCGCGGAAAGTTTTAGTTAATACCGGTTTATGTAAGGCTGCGTGCGAGAACCAAAGATAAGGAAACGTACTAATCTAAAACTGAAAATGGATAACTTTAAAGAACAAAGGCAAGGGTCCATACTTCAGTTTACCTGAAATCGATTCGAAGCGTCTATACAAGAAAAATTGTTAAAACCGTAGAGGTTCCATTACTAAAACATAATCACTGAGATTTTTCGTTTGAGGAACTCACAAAAAAAAAGATATTAACAACTTTATATGTATTTTGAGGTTCTAAAAATATGTAGATAGGTATAAAGACGTAGTCGTAATTCCTACTTCCATGTTATTCTAAGTTCTAATTTGACAATCATAGTAGTCTATAGAACTCTTTACATAGACAAATTCTTGAGTTCCAGGCGAGCAATGACATCGAGCAACGATCCAAACTCAAAGCACGATATGACTTAATCAGATGATGGTTCATTATTTATGTAATAATTATTTAACCAAGGCAAAAGATGTACAACTCATTTCATATAAAAAACGAACAATTTAAATACTTTGTTTTGTATAAATCATATTCGTAGTCACCTCCTAAAACATTCAGGTACAATTCTGTCATTATTCTTTTTGATTTAGTGAATCCTATAAATTCACCAAATCAAATTCACTAAATCAACTTTTATTTTTTATAATTTATAACCTGAAAATCTGCTATATATAAGTAAAATCTAAATAAAAACAAAATAATAAAAATCAAAATTAAAAGCATTTTTCAAATCTCTTTCCATCTAGAATGATTTATTGATTAGCAATATCTCGATATTAGTCCACCAATTCGCATTGGGCCAGCGTGGTGGACTAAGGCCTATAACCCTTCTCTGAGAGGAGATCTGCGCTCAGTAGTGAGCCGTTGATGGGTTGCTAATGATGATGATGATGAATATCTCGATGTAATCGCAGATATAATTTGAGCTTACGCAATATTTACGAAGTTGTTATTAATTTACTTTTTTATTTTATTTAGTCGATGACCAATAGGTAAGCCAGTGCTTGCGATCTCACCTGCTCCAAGTAACGATGCAGATATCAGTCAGTAAGATGTTAACTTACCATCACGCGTTATCACAGTTAAGCACTAATGTACATTTGAAAAAATGTTCTAGAGCTAGACTATGGTGAAAAGTGAATTGAAATCGACTTAGGGCTGATTTCACCAACGTAAAATAAGTCTTATCCAAGCGTAAATTTGATATTACAAGCTTTTTATTAGCTTGAACAGTTTATTTATTTTTGTTTGTTTGGGTCAAATTTTGCAAGATGAATTAGAACCATTTCCCGGTTTCCGATTGAGATGAAATTTTGCATGTATGTGTGAATCGGATGACAATGCAATGTTATTGTGACATGGAGCTGATCTGATGATGGAGACGGAAGATGGCTATCGGAACTCTGTAATAAAACGATGTAGCCCCATCGAGTTTGGGCTCGTTTGATTCGTCATGACAAGAACCCTGATCCTAGATGATATCTAGTCTAATGATGTAGCTACTAAAAGCTTGTATTTAAAAATAAAAATTTTAATTTATACTTGTTTTAACAGTATTTTCAATACAAAAACTGTAAGAACGCCCTTAAAGTATTCCTTGGATAAACGTCACTGGACATTGGTGAAAGCGGCACTTGTAGAGATGATAGGGACTTTTTTCTGTGTTAAACATTATGTAAACATAATTATTGTATTCAACTACTACAAGGCTTTATCACTGTCAATTCAATATCTATAAAATAATTCCGACACATAGTGTTGTTTTACACATCGACGTTACCATAAAAATCTAGTGCGATTATGTTGTTACAAAAAAGAAAAGAGTACGCTCGTAACTTCCTTAGACCAAGTGAAAGCTACAGCTCTAATACCAGCTAACTACGTCCAATGATAGCAAAATTACACCACGTTCACATAAACACCCGTACATGGGTGATTCCAGTGCTGTGTAATTCAAAAATATGGTTTATATTTTCCAAGATGTGAGGTGTTTTCGAATTCATTGCAATACTAGCTGGCTGCTCACGACTTTGTCTAAATGAAAACGGCTTTTTAAATAATAATATATAATAAATATATATAATATATAAAATATAGAGTAAGGTATTTTAAGTGTAAAAATATGATGTATGTCTCCACTCTCCAGTATATAATATTGTTTTTGACGTGACAACGTCTTATAAATCGATGAACACCGGCTACAGGCACGAAAAAGTGTCACGTTCCGCTTGAGCCTGAGGGTTTTTTTATGACGTTATCACCTAAAACTATCGTCCGTAAACCGACTTTACAGACAACCAATTTTTATTTGAAGACAAGACATTAATCACTCTCATGTTGAGAGTTACTTTATTACTCATAACATACGATTGACGGGTTTGATTAAAACTGCCATACCCTCTTCCAAGTTAGTCCGCAACCATCTTAAACTGCATTATCACTTACACTCAGATGAGATCGCAGATCGCATCTCTGCCGTCCTAACGAAGAGTGCAATAACTAGGTTTTGACTACTTTCGAGATTTAATTTTTGTTTTGGGTGTATCTTCGTAACTATAAAAGCTATTAATATTATATATGTATAATATTATATTATATAATATTATATATTTATTATTAATACTATTATATAGAGCTCATTTTCCTGATTATGGATAATTTGCCCAAAAACTCGACTTATTGCACTCTTCGTTAGGACGGCAGATCTCTAGGTAAGTCTCCCTGCAACTTTCAACTCGGCAGTGTTTAGAAAACTTTCAAAATAAATGTAAGTTTTTTTGTAAACTTAGCTATTCTAACTTAGGTATTCTAATAATTACCATTCATTACACTAGCGGCACGCTATGATGGCCGGTTTGACACATTACAATAGTGATGTGGAATGTCAATTTATTCTCGAACAAAAAACAATTAAGTTTTGTTTTTGTACCTGATTAAATAGGTTTAATAAAACAAAAATGTATATGTTTATTTAATTTATTTGAACGAACTGAATATTTGAATGAAAATGAATATACATACTTTATATGCACACAAGAAACATATGAATACAAAAGATACCAAAAAAGGTGCCACAAAAGGCCATAATTAATCAGATTCGTCCATACTACTATTTTCACTGTCGTCATTGCTATCATCACCTACATTAATAATTATATGTTCGTTTTCTATAATATTATCTATTTTCACATCTCTTTCATAATCTTCCCTTATTAATTTAACAGTTCTATTCACAACCTTTTCCCAGTCTCCTTTAGTCACATGTTCACAAGCTTCTTCTAATAATTTTAGCATTTTTTTTGTGGTAAATGGGGGTTCTGTATTGTGTCTTGCAGCATATCCCTTAATTTGAGCCCACACCAACTCAATCGCATTATACTCACAATGGTAAGGCGGTAACCGTATAACTCTGTGCCCATGTTCTAATGCTATTTCGTCAATGACGTATCGGATCTTGGTTGGTTTGTTTTCTTTTAAAAGACGTACTAATTCCGCTTTTAACATATTCATGTTTGCATCTACGCCATTTTTACGAAGCCATGCGACGATATCAGCTTTCTTTTGGGATTGGGCAGGTGGCTTGTCAATTTGCATCGAGTGGTATGGGGCGTTGTCCATAATTATAATAGATGGTTCAGGGAGGCTACACAACATTGAGGTAAACCATTCAGTAAACTTTTCTCCATTCATGTCTTCATGATAGTCTCCAGTGGTTTTTGACGCAAAAGCCATGAGAGAACCTTCGACAAACCCGTTGATGGTTCCGGCGTGACAAATTATAAGTCGCGATCCTTTTCCTACAGGAACTTTGGAAGTAGATGCTGCTGTGTCATCGTTCCAAGAACGGCCTACAGTATGGTTAGCATTAAGCCATGTTTCATCCAAGAACACAACATTTTGCCAATTTTTGATTTCTTTCACTTGCCGTAAAAAAGTATACCTTGCCATCGCTATATCAAATCTTTCCATCAATATTTTGCGTTTGTTACATTTTTTGTATCGAAATCCAATGGTCTTCAAAATCTTCGTTAAAGAACTTTCCCCACCGAAGAATAATCCAGCTTCCTTCAGTGAATGCACCAACTTTTTTCTTGTTGGATACTCCTTCTGTAAATAGTAGCCGTAAACATGTCTTCGGATAGCATCGGCATCAAAGCTATCGATGCCTACGACTGGTTTTGCTCGTTTTCTCTTTTTTGGTGTGTGAAGTTTATTTTCTTCTGTGCCAGTCTCGCCATATTTTTTTTTAGTTATCCGTCTAACAGTTCGTTGTCCAATATTAAGCGCATCAGCTACGCGTTCAACCACTGACGTTATAGGTAAAATTGGCCCTCCATTTTGAGCTTCACGATCGAAATAGTTACGAAGGCGTATTACGAACTCACGTGTCTGACTATTTAGAACAGTTCTCTGCATACGTTCGGTCATATCGACGAAATCCACAACAAAGGGCTTGAACAGAGTCCAAATTAACGAGCAAGGGTCAACAGTAATGCAGTATCAATATTTGAAATCCAAAGCCAGGTCAAAACTATATCACAATCGCATTGCACTGACAGTTTATACTTTTCGAAGCAACGTCAATTCGAAACTGCTTTGTTTTGCATTGAGCATTGACGCGAGTTTGCCGGAGGTAGTAGTTGTGCTAGCCAGCGATCCTATGTGACGATCGTATTAGATTCCATTTTTAAAAATTTTCAATTTAGAAAACCAAATGCCGAGTTGTGGTATATATCATATAAAAATAAAAATTTTACCTTTTGTATGAAACAGCTGATATTTTTTTGCGATTTCAGAGGTTTGTCCACATAGTGAAAATTGTTCATATTCACAAGTACATTCACCCCTTAAATGGTGCAAACTGATTTTTCTACACTTGTATACATTTTAGAAATCAATTTAATAAATAAATTTTGAGTCCTAAACCTAAAACTACATTCGATAAAATTTATGAATCTCTGCACATCACTATCGTCAATAAAGTAATACAATTATTTCCTTCAAAGTCGTTATCAATTAACACGGAACTTCATGAGCGGACAAACGTCAAACCGGCCATCATAGCGTGCCGCTAGTGTAGTGTCACTTAAATTAAGATGACAAGTCGTTTCAGTTTCAGTTTTCGTTTGATACGTGAAAGGGTAACAGACAGACCGACAAACTTCATAGTATTATCATGGAAGTATGGATATAATATATTTCCCTAGATCTGAGGTGTATTCGAATTTATTGCAGTATTTTGCATGTCTGAGAGCGGATCCGGCGAGTGCGCGAAGTGCGAGTTAGCGGTGTTTATGGGAGTGAGATTTGTTTTAAGTTCTCCACAAAATTGCTCTGTTTATGTTGATGTGAATTATTCTGTTTGTTTCGCTTGTTATTGCTTTTGAGTATCACGACGTAGTTTGTGCCAACTGCCGTCGTTATACATTTCCGCGTATTTAGCTTTATTAGTTTTAGTAATGGATCTATGTAAAGTAGGTACAAATAGTATCCAGATTAATATTAAATTAAAAAAAAAAAAAACTGATTATAGGTTTTGAAAACATTTCGGGGACAGCTCGTTCTTTGTATAATTTATGTCCCCTCTCCCCTGTCTAATTAATTAATTCCGCGTAAGTCTAAAAACCATTTTTAACCTAGGATGTCCTCAAAACCTATTTTAATTTCAACCGGTTTTTAAAATATCAACAATAAATTATATATTTTGTATAGTGTGTGTGTAATGTAGTAAAGCGGGAGTTTGAAGTCGGTTGTTTAAAAAGAATTTTTTATAATAAATTATATTATCTGTTATTTTTCTTCCAATAATTTATGATTATACAGTCTACGACCCCAGTTGACTAATGAGCCTATTTTGATCCGTCGGTAAACATAGTGTCGTATATGGATCCGCCATGATGGGCTAATGAGTTGGAAAATAAAGGCATATTATAGGCATATTAAAGGTAAATTTATAGGCAACGAAACGCGGATGTATTCTTTTGATTTTCAAAGGTTGCCTATTTAACTATTCTATTGAATTACCTGGCTTCTTATATTCCTTTTGAGCATAACTAACTTTTGATCAGTTAAGTATGGAATTAATGAATAAGATACGAGAGATATTTGATTTAATTTCGCTGAGTCCTGAATTAGAAACAAGGTCAACACTTGAATTCGACAATTATGAATTTATTTGAACGATCTCTATCTGAAATATAAATTTGTTATTAAAATAAATAAAGGTTCATATTCTTATCACATTCGACCTCCTTTTCGGGTACAGGGTTCGACCCCAAGTATCATCATCAGCAACCCATCAACGGTTCATTACGGAGCGCAGGTATCCTCTCAGAGAAGGGTTATAGGGCTATAGGCCATAATCCACCACGCTTGCCCAATGCGAATTGGCGGACTTCACTTTGAGAACATTATGGAGAGCTCTTAGGTGTGCAAGTTTCCACACGATGTTTTCCTTCACCGTTGAAACGTGTGATATTTTATTACTTATGCGCCCATAACTTCGAAAAGTCAGAGCTGCGTGCCAGGGATCGAACCTGCGACCCCCGAATAGTTATAGGCTATCACTGCTCTAATCCCATGTATGCGTCTCTAACTTTCGGTCCTTTCGGAGTTATGTGTCTTAAGCTATTAACTATCACTGGAAAACATCGTGTGAAAACCAGAAAACCTGCATGTCTTAGAGATCTTTGATTTCATCCGTGGTAGACTATATGGCCTTCTTCTTCTTCTTCATCATCAACCGATAGACGTCCACTACTGGACAAAGGTCTCTTGCATGGACTTCCACAGGCCTCGGTCTTGCGCCGCCTGGATCCAGCGGCTCCCTGCGACTCGTTTGATGTCGTCGGTCCACCTGGTGGGGGGTCTGCCAACACTGCGCTTCCCGACTATGGCCTAAATCTTTCTTATTTGATAGGAGACATGTGCCTGTATGGCTGGCGATGGATAGGGGTGACTTTTCTAAATTTTTAATAACAGTACGTGCAAAAATAATAATTTATTTGTCTCAAGGGTGGGAAGTCGGCTATTATCGCCTTGACTCGTATAAAATTCAGTTTAATCATTGACATATATTCTATGTACTAATACTGAGTATGGATCGCGCGGCCCTTGCTAACTAGCAAAATGGCATCGACGCGTTAACTTCATAAAAGCATCGACGACCTTAATAAGTTAATATGCGTTAATACACGACAGCTAGTAAGTACGATGTATGTTATTAGGTTTCCTAGGACAATGAATTGTTTCTAGGAGGTTGCTAAGCGTGATCATTTTTGTTCTGACGACCTTTTCTATAGCTATCTGTTTTTTGGGTTGTTAATATTGATTTTGACTAAAATTAGCGCTGTACTACGATTTTGAACTACGATGGTATTTGTGTAAAACACGTAATTAAAAATAATAACAAAAAAGCCTTTTATATCTGTAACATACAGGTGTGGGTAAGCGGAGAATATTAAAATCGTGCGAGTACCGCGAGGTAGGAGCGCTCGCTTCTCAGTCGTATTTGTGTCCTGGGACAGTGCAGTTGTGCGAGTGTTACACTAGCGGCACGCTATGATGGCCGGTTTGACGTTTGTCCGCTCATGAAGTTCCGTATTAATTGATAACGACTTTGAAGGAAATAATTGTATTACTTTATTGACGATAGTGAAGTGCAGAGATTCATAAATTTTATCGAATGTAGTTTTAGGTTTAGGACTCAAAATTTATTTATTAAATTGATTTCTAAAATGTATACAAGTGTAGAAAAATCAGTTTGCACCATTTAAGGGGTGAATGTACTTGTGAATATGAACAATTTTCACTATGTGGACAAACCTCTGAAATCGCAAAAAAATATCAGCTGTTTCATACAAAAGGTAAAATTTTTATTTTTATATGATATATACCACAACTCGGCATTTGGTTTTCTAAATTGAAATTTTTTAAAAATGGAATCTAATACGATCGTCACATAGGATCGCTGGCTAGCACAACTACTACCTCCGGCAAACTCGCGTCAATGCTCAATGCAAAACAAAGCAGTTTCGAATTGACGTTGCTTCGAAAAGTATAAACTGTCAGTGCAATGCGATTGTGATATAGTTTTGACCTGGCTTTGGATTTCAAATATTGATACTGCATTACTGTTGACCCTTGCTCGTGATAGCAGTGACGACAGTGAAAATAGTAGTATGGACGAATCTGATTAATTATGGCCTTTTGTGGCACCTTTTTTGGTATCTTTTGTATTCATATGTTTCTTGTGTGCATATAAAGTATGTATATTCATTTTCATTCAAATATTCAGTTCGTTCAAATAAATTAAATAAACATATACATTTTTGTTTTATTAAACCTATTTAATCAGGTACAAAAACAAAACTTAATTGTTTTTTGTTCGAGAATAAATTGACATTCCACATCACTATTGTAATGTGTCAAACCGGCCATCATAGCGTGCCGCTAGTTTAGTGCAGTAACAAATAGTTACATGCATTTTATAAATTAAAATATTACATTATTAGTTTTTAGGGTTCCGTACCCAAAGGGTGCCAACGGGGCCCTATTACTAAGCCTCCGCTGTCCGTCCGTCCGTCTGTCAGTGGCCTGTATCTCGTAAACCGTATTAGATAGACAGTTGAAATTTTCACATATTTTGTATTTCTATTGCCGCTATAACAACAAATAATAAAAATTAAATTAAATAAAAAAAAATTAAAAAAAAAAAAAATATATATATTTCTATGTACCCATGGAAATATTTTTTTTAACGGAACCCTAAAAGAGCGAGGCCCGCTCGCACTTGGCCGATTTTATTTACAAGCTTTTATTTATTTTACAATAATTAATCCTTAGAGTATTTTTTGGGATGAGAACCCCTTTAGGGTATAGACCTCCTCCAGAGCTTGCCAGTTTTCTCTATGTAGGGCTATTTTGGGCCAGTGTAAAACACGTACCAATGCAATAATCTTATACTTACCAAAACTATAATTTTATGTCTTATCTAGCTGGGTATTATAATTAAGGAGTCGTATACGAAACGGGCGAACCTGGATAAGGTATAAACAGTTATTGTTAGTCAAAAGCCTTGCAATCTAATGCATATCGAATTAATGCACACGAAAAGCAACCGAAATGCAGTCTCTGAACAGCAGAGGGGCAACAATACAGTCCAAACAATGCATGCTACGTCATGGTCATGACGTCAGTTTGATCTTGGTATACTAGAAAACGATCCTATTACTATACAAAAAGAGACTCTAATAGCTGGAGATAAAGTGGAAAATTGAGTGGATGGGGTAACAATTGTGGATGTTTAGAATTCGGCCGATAGTAAGGAAATATAGGCAAATAGATACGTGAGCAATTTCAGATTACAATGGCCTGGAGTATAGAACTATAGACCAATAGTCGATGGCTAAATGGTCGTGGTGTTATAAATAATTATTTCTCAATAGCGCACCGAGTGCTTTTGAGCAAAATTGTAGAATGGTGGAAACTTCACTAGTTACTAGTATAGTACGAATACGTGCCAAGATTGTTTTTGAGATACCTACTTGGTTTACTTGGATTGTTTGTTTGTATTAAAGGCAAATTCTGTACATTCCTAATTATAGATAGGAAAGTGTGTTTGTGTCGGTGGACGCGAAGGTGAGGTGGTCGATTTGACTACTCTTTAGTTGGTTTGTTCTTCAGTCACTCAGCAACGGAGAAATGGATCGTCGAGCAACTGTCATAATTATTTAATAGGTAAGAAAGCAAATAGCGCACTTCTAAACTGCGTAGATAAAATAATTAAAATTAAAATATAAAATACTAGCTGATGTCCGCGACTTCGTCCGCGATGTTCGTGGATTTAGTTTTTAAAATACCTCGGGAACTTTTTTATTTTCTATTTTTAATATTAGTATTAGTATGATGTGTTTGAGAATGATTTTAATAGCTTTAATTCTATCTAATAAATCTTAGTAATAATAAGAGATAGTAATAATAAAGAAATTATAGGGCTGAGTTTTATCAAAGCTCTTCTCAGACTAGGGCGGGTTTCATACCCTCGTTAGTTTTAAGTTCGTCAATAATTTATTATTAACATTACTTTAGGTACTTGCATATTATAATGGTATAGGTTATCATCATCATCAGCAACCCGTCAAAGGCTCACTACTGAGCACAGGTCTCCTCTCAGTGTTCCAGCGATTCATGAGACAGTAGGTGGTATTTAACTGTATAACTATTCTATTGAATGTAAACTTATTTTGAAAAGAGCAACTGCCGAGTTTTTTGCTGGTTCTTCTCGGCAGGAACGGCATTCCGAACCAGTGGTAGACTCATCGACGATTCATAAGCACTTGTAAAAAAGTTTATTTGAATAAAAAACATTTCTATTCTATTCTATTCTATTCTATTCTATTCTATTCTATAGTGAAGGGTTATAGGCCATAATTCACCACGCCGGCCGAATGCGAATTGGCAGACTTCGCACACCTTTGAGTACATTAAAAAGAACTCTCAGGTGTGCAGGTTTCCTCACGATGTTTACTTCACCGTTGTAGCTTGTGATATTTAATTTTTTAAACGCACATGACTTAAGAAAATGTAGAGGTGCGTGCCCGGGATCGAACCTGCGACACCCCGAATAGGAGACCGTAGTACTAACCACTAGGCTATCGCTGCTTCCTTCAATGGTATAGGTACTGCAAAATATTTGTGTATAGTGTGGTGTATTTGACCTCAAAAATTTGAGTTTGTGTGACTCAAAAGTCATAACCTAACACCAAGCTAGACTATACTCGTAGCAATACAGTTAGTCGTAAACTCAGAAAACAAGATTTAGTGAGCAAATGGTACACAGTGTTATAAAGGGGTCTCATGTGTTGCAATAAAACGTACGAAGATATTTCGTGTGTCGCCTGCTTACTTTTATTGCGTTTGCGGATTACAGTTTTTAACACGTGAGGTTTGTGGATGTTTATGATTTACCCTGTGTCGCTAATATTATCACCGCAATGGTTTAGAAGCAGTGATAGCCTAGTGGTTAGGACTGGGGTCTCCTATTCGGGGGGTCGCAGGTTCGATCCCGGGTACGCACCTCTGACTTTTAGGAGTCAAGTGCGTTTAAGCAATTAAATATCACTTGCTTCAACGGTGAAGGAAAACCTCGTGAGGAAACCTGCACATCTGAGAGTTCTTCGTAATGTTCTCGAAGGTCTGTGAAGTCCGCCAATTCGTATTGGGCCAGCAGCGTGGTGGACTATGGCCTATAACCCTTCTCTGAGAGGAGACCTGCGCTCAGTAGTGAGCCGTTGATGGGTTGCTAATGATGATGATGATAACCTATACCATTATAATACGCTAGTATATATAATGTATGATAATAAAAAAACAAAATTTGAAAATATGTATTTTTCTTAGTAGTACCTGTGACTTGTCTTAAGTCTTATAATAAATCAAGATTCTAACACCAGTTCGGACAGAAAATTTTGCTGAGAAGAGCCGGCAAAAAACTTGACAGCAGTTGCTGATTTCAAAAATATTATGAAGCACTTTGAATATTCCATAGCGGGCCATAAAGCTCAGAAAAAAAGGCAAAAATACAGAAAAAGCTGGTTCATAGTTAAACATTTATTTTAGTAAGTAAGTAAATAACTTTTTAATTCCATAAAAGCTTCGGGGGGTGGGTGTTAGAGAAAGCCTACCCTAAGTAATAATAAAATAATAATCGATATGCAAAAACCCCTAATGGAATCACTCAATCGAACTAATGTACCGATGAATAGAATAGTGATTTATTACTCCTTGAATAAGAAAAATGACTATAAAATACAATAAATTGTTTACACGTTGCGACATGGGCACGATTTACGATAAGATATACCTCCCTCCCTGACGCAGTGGTGAGCGCTGTGGTCTTATAACTGGGAGGTCTCAGGTTCGATTCCTGGAGGGGTCAATTTGGGAATTGATAATTTCCGAAATGGCTCTGGTCTGGTCTTGTGGGAGGCTTTGGCCGTGGCTAGTTACCACCCTACCGTCAAAAACATGCCGCCAAGCGATTTAGCGTTCCGGCACGATGGCGTGTAGAAACCGATTAGGGTTATGGGTTGAATGTTCACTGCCATATCCCTTACAAGTTAGCCCGCTACCAGTTAAGACCGCATCGTCACTTACCATCAAGTGAGATCGCAGTCAAGAACTATCTTGTCATCGAATAAAAAAAAAAAGATATTTTGCCTCTATATGTTCCAGAATATTTTCAGTTCAGTTCTGAGAATATTTTTCGTTTCAATAGAAGAGATAGATTAATGGTGTTACCTATTTCCCACAACAACGGTTTGAAGGAGTCTATTATTATATTGCGTAATCTCTCCAGATCACTTGGAGGTATCATACTCTCCTATGCCGTTTTTTATCTTTACTCGCGTTCAATGTTGGGCTAAAATACATGTCAGTACAAGCAGGGTACAAGCTTGGTAGCTAGGCGAATCATAAAAAGAGGGGTTCACGTTTGATTTTCAAACAACAAGCGATATCTAGTCAAATACAATTTTATCACCACTAGTGCATTCATGGATTGGTCGGCTGTACTTTATCCGAATTTTCTATCAGTGCTTTCCTTCATTTTTAAATCATAAGGACTTTTGAAGAGTAACAGTCTGCCAGTATGCCTTAGTAAAATGATTGAAAAAATTAAGTGGCACTCGGGGACTGCCGCGGTAAAGCTATTGCATTGCATTTTTTATCAACCTATGCAATTATAATATTTATGCAATATTTTTTTTGCATACAAAACAAACAAACAAGAAAAGCGAACTGTCACTACTTCGCGAGCGAGATTCGAACCTGCGACATCATACACTATACGGTAAAGAAAGCGGCCGCTCGCCCACTGCGCCAAATAGAGCTACTTGAGAACCTCCAAAATGTTGAACGCTTACTGAACAACGGTGTTAAGTATTTTTCCTTACGGAATTTCATTCGGTCGCCACGCTCAAACGTTTGTCTTAGTTCAAAGCCCGCGATAAAAGCTATGCAATAGCTTAATAACTATAAGAGCAACGTCGTCACGTGTAAATGACACTTTTTGATAAAAACGTAAGCTCTTTCGCAGATTATCGACAACCGCGGCTTCTCGGCTGATTCAGATTTATGTTGGCAGCCAAAGCGGGCCATCCATTACGCATTCACGTATCGTATTCAATTAGACCTCATTGACTAAATAATGTACGATTTTTTAGCGTCTGACGTTTGTACTTTACCGTATAAATTGAGGATGTTCTTATATTAAAGTAGGTATTTTAATAATCACCCAAGTGCTTTATATAGGTACTACTAGCTGACCCAGCGAACTTCGTACCGCCAACAAAAATATTAAGGGGTGGGACACCCTTATCATTTAGGGGTATGAATAATAGATGTTGGCAGATTTTCAGACCTACCCGATATGCACACAAAATTTCATAAAAAATTGGTTCAGCCGTTTCGGAGGAGTTTGGTAACTAACACCGCGACATGAGAATTTTATACATTAGAAATTAAAATTATCGTAGATAATAATATACTACCTTCGAGCTTCGCTACGCGGCTTCGGTTCGATTTTTAAAACCCCTATTATTTTCACCCCTAAGGCCCGCTTGCAGAGACGTCGGGTTAGGTTTATCCCAGGAATAAATTTGTAAATTTGACAGAAGTTTTATACGAAATCTGTCGAAGCAGCAGCTAACTCTGGGTTAAAAGGATAACTAGGCGTTTCTGTAAGCGGACCTTTTTTTGGGCGGGTGGGTGGGTGAATTTTCAATAATCCTTTCTTAAAGGATGCCAAAGTCATAATAGGTATCTGTATGCCACTTCCCGATCCGTTATTTGAGCTGTGCGATGATAGAACAGTCAGTCAGTCAGTCTGCCTAACACCTTCTGTCACCTTTTCCTTTTATATATTTAGAAAACTAGCAAACCCTGAGCCCACTAGCCTAACCGCTAGGCTATTTAACCTCAAGCTATTGAGGTTCTACCCGCAAATCGTAGGCTTGGAGTTAGGCTTTCATTAATTCAGACTTCATAGACCTTTGAGAACGTTATAGGGAACTCTCAGGCGTGCAGACATACCTACTATAATTGCTTAAACGCACATAACTCGGAAAAGTCAGGTCGAACTCGCGATCCCCCAAATAGGAGGCCCACTGTCCTAACTACAAGGCTATGACTGCTTCTTATAATATACACACTAAGATATTCATCATCATCATCATCATAAGCAATCCATCAACGGCTCACTACTGAGCGCAGGTCTCCTCTCAGAGGTGGAGTTGGTGGATTTCACACACCTTCGAGAACATTATGAAGAACTCTCAGATGTGCAGGTTTCCTCACGATGTTTTCCTTCACCGTTGAAGCAAGTGATATTTAATTGCTTAAACGCACTTGACTCCGAAAAGTCAGAGGTGCGTACCCGAGATCGAACATGCGACCCCCCGAATAGGAGACCACAATCCTAACCACTAGGCTATCACTGATGCTTAAGATATTACACTAAGATATTATCTCTTCGTAACCATGGCAACGCATTACATTGCCAACCTCGTATTGTATCGCGGGTTTCTTGGAGCGATACAGATCTAACATGCGTGTTTGTATGTTAAGTACGCTCTATCTCTTGAGCAAACAATGTGTGGCCTTAACATTGCTATTGTTATAACACAATGCCGGTCTGAACGCTGCCCGCGTCCAACCCGTCAAGCGTGAGCTTGATTTTGTGTTTTTTTTTATCTTAACCTATAAAGTTGTTGAGTTACTGACTGACTGACTGACTGACAGATGGTGTATAGAGGTCTTCACGCACTACGCAGTCTCTCAAATACAGCCTGCAGTCATGATTGTAGCTTTCAGTTTTTTTTAGTTCATGGTGAGATAAACTTTGACTGCGATCTCACCTGATGGTATGTGACGATGCAGTCTAAAATGGTAGTGGGCTAACTTGGAAGGGGGCTAGCTAGTTTTTATTATCCCTTCCTACCATCCTACAATTATAAAAATGAGAATTTTAAAAACTACGTCCACATGGATGAAGTCACAGGCATCGTCTAGTCTAGTTAATTATAATAACGACCCTCAGAAATGACGAATACGATGCAAAAGGAAAGAGAGCGGTTAGGATAAAGTATACATCATCATTTCAAAACATCTCCAGTCAAAATGCATATTAGCAGACTTCATGATGTTTCCACCAGCCCCATAGAGAGTGATAATAATTAGAATAGAATAGAATCAACGATAATAGAATAGAAATATTTTTTATTCAAATAAACTTTTTACAAGTGCTTTTGAATCGTCGATGAGTCTACCACTGGTTCGGAATGCCTTTCCTGTCGAGAAGAACCAACAAGAAACTCGGCGGTTGCTCTTTTCAAAACAAGTTTCATCATCATCATCATTATCAACCTTTAGATGTCCACTGCTGGACATAGGTCTCCTGCATGGACCTCCACAGGCTTCGGTCTTGCGCCGCCTGAATCCAGCGGCTCCCTGCAACTCGTTTGATGTCGTCGGTCCACCTAGTGGGAGGTCTGCCAACACTGCGTTTACCGGTGCAACAAGTTTACAACACAATAAATACTATGCTATGTATGCAGTGTTTCCACAATGAGGGAAGTTCCAAAAATGCATACCTACTAACAATGCAATATACCCCAAGATGGGCAGACATAAAGTAGCCCCATTCCCGCCTGTGGCACCCGTTCACGAGCATGACGCATGACCCTGCCGTTCCTTCGCTCAACCATATTTGAGGGAACGTAACAACCCGCATCACACGACACCACCACAGAAATGTTTAAAGAGTGCGTGACATACTTAGCTACCCATTCAATTCTTAAGGATGATTATACGAGTCTGCCCGCGAAATTCAAATTTAATTTGGTTTTTCGCAATTTGTAAACTAATACGACAAACTAGGGTAATGGTATTCTAATTGCGCCAATAGAATTATCATCTTCACAGGATTAATTTCTTAAACTGGACCCTTTCAAGTAAAGATTTTTATATAAACCTGTGAAGATGATACTGCCATTGTCGCAATTAGAATGCCATAAGTCTACTTTGTCGTATTAGTTTACAAATTGCGAAAAAGCAAAATAAATTTGAATTTCGCGGGCAGAACTGTGTCTTCCACCTTAAGGTAAGTGAGAGATCTGGTATTCAAACCCGGGGACTCCCAAAATGTAGGCCAAAGTTTTACCCACTAGGTTGTTTTCCACCAAATATCAATGTAAAGTAGAACTAAAAATGAAAAATAAAATCATTGTAATAATGAGAGTAAGACCTCTAATCCCCCAAATGCACCGCAGCTCGTGATTTAAAATCAAAATCTTTCCCCCTTCTTCAAATATAACTTTCGAGTTTGTAAGTCGTATACAGGCTTCATTTGATTGACATTTCCATTATAAATTGGGCCTTGTCCCAACCCTTTATCCAAAGACGATGTATGTGACGTGGAGATCTTGTAATGCTGGCTGATGTTTATTCGAGGGATGTACGTGGCCAATTTATGTTGATCTTTGAATTTGTTCTAAAGCGTATTTATGTGGTCAGTTTTGTACGTGATTAGGGGGGGGAGGGAAGGTCAGATAGTAGCGGCTGTTGCAAGGATCCTTGTACAATGAATTGCATTAAGCGACAGAGCTATGAATGCTCTTAATGTATGGACACGATTTGATTGCTCCGAGCTCTTAGTGATGTATGTTTTTATGTAATATTATGTTGCTTTTATCGATATTAATTGACAGTTTATCTACACTAGCGTAGGTACTTACCACAGATTTGAAGAAGTAAAAAAGGGGCAGGAAAGACAAAACATCATCCGAATAAAATAATTAACAGGTTTAAACAATGTGTAAAAACATATGTATTTGTTATGTCGAGTTTATTACAACTAGTGGTTCGCCCCGAACTGAGACCTCGCGGTATCCCATAATTCCCATAAGGTAGTTTTAACTATATTATATTGTAATTAAAACGCGCCGAATCTGATGACGTCAATCGTCATCTGCTTTCGTGGATGGGATGCATATTTACAATATTAAAGACAGCGCCATCTAGTAACAGTATAGTGAAGTTTTGTTAAAAACATTGATGCCCATTAAAACTCAAATAATTTCGTTTCTTTATAATATTTATCTAATCTTAGTATTTGTTGTTCAAGTACAGAATATAACTCAAATTATGTGTAAGTTTTAAGTTTTAAAACAAAGTGGTTTTAGAAATCTAGCCTCGAATACAATCTCCACTTTGAAAGCCCCCCATTTCGTATGGTAGCCCCCCTGAAATAAAGATTTTTATAACTTTTTAAGCCATTTTCGGCTGGAGGCCATCGGTTTACATATCATATCTAAAATTGAAGTAATTACGTTCAGTAATTCAGAAGTTATAAGGCTGTGACAGACGGACGGACGGACAAGTGCAAATCGCTCTAGTAAACTCAGAGACCTTCGCTTCGCTCGGTCGATTAAAGTTAGTGAATTTGTGAATGACAAAGTTGCATGGCCTAGTAATAAGTGCCAAAATTAGGCCAAATTTAAGCACTTAAGACAAGACACATGAATTAAATGATTTTAAATTTGAATTTAATGAATTTAACTGTTTATGAAATAGGTACCCACTTACATTTTCTAAATCCAGTAGATAAAAATAATGTGGTGTCTTGTCTACTTTAAGCTTTTGAATTGCTCATCTATTTTATTTTTTTTGCCATGAAATCGTCCATTTGTTGGTATCTAATGAAATTATCAAAGGTTTAGACTGTTTGACAGTAATTTAATAATTTAAATAATTTTTTTTAATTAATCAAAATTTTTATTAACACGTAAGTACGTACCTTCTCTGTGGATTAAATATTTATAATGATATTATAATTATTATCCTAGTCCCGTCGTGAACACGGTCAATGCAACTGCATTGAAATATCGACAATGCCAAGGGAAACATTTAGCGTGGTACGTTAAAGTACCTACTTGATTTGCATAAATAATATAATTTTAATTATGTATGGATTGAGTTTGTTTTACAAAATCTATCGATATAAAAATAAACTTATTTTGTTTCCCATCACTAGCGTAAGCCTCGAGTCACGACTGGTTAGGTTTATACAGCGCCTTATTATTTCAGGTCGTTCCGACGCTCCGTCTATTTATTATTCAGTGTTATATCATTAATAGTCAGATAAACTGTCAAAGGACTTGTTTGTTGTTTGAATTTATAATAATAGTTGTCATCTTATGATATTCTCACCCTAGGGGAATGCGCAAAATTGTGGTCATCAGACGCAAAGTCCTATTTGAATCTCCAGGTTTTGACTGTTCCAAGAAGTGACAAGCCCCTGATGGCGCAGTGGTGACCGTTGCGGTCTTATAAGCGGCAGGACGCAGGTTCGATTCCCGGGAGGGAAAAATTTCTTCTTCTTTATCGACCGATAAACGTCCACAGCTGGACAAATGTCTCTTGCATGACTTCCACAGGTCTCGGTCTTACGCCGCCTTTATCCAGCGGTTCCATGCGACTCGATTGATGTCATCGGTCCACCTGGTGGGGGTCTGCCAACACTGCGCTTCTCGTTAAGGGGCAACCTATCCAGCACCTTGGGAGTTGGGACTGAGAGTGATAGCCTAGTGGTTAGGACTGCGGTCTCCTGTTCGGGGGGTCGCAGGTTCGATGTGCGTTTAAGCAATTAAATATCACAATATGCTTCAACGGCGAAGCAAAACATCGTGAGGAAACCTGCACGCCTGAGAGTCTCCATAATGTTCTCAAAGGTGTGTGAAGTCCGCCAATTCGCATTGGGCCAGCGTGGTGGACTATTTAAATCATTGACCCTTCTCTGAGAGGAGACCTGAGCTCAGTAGTGAGCCGTTCCTGGGTTGCTGATAATCAATTATTAATGATAAATAATTATTCTCAATTGTCTCTCGTCTGGTCTGGTGAGAGGCTTTGGCCGTGGCTAGTTATTCCCACTCTATGCACCAAGCAATTTATCTAAACCTACATTTTTTTTTAAACACACGATAGCCCTTGACTGCGTTCTCTCAGTTGCAGTCTAAAATGGTAGCGGGCTAACATGGGTTGATGGGAAAGGGAATGATGAAGTTTATTTTTAGTTTATTTTTCTTTTTTTTTTGGAGTTTATACTCCTTAAGAATCGATTTTAGGCGCCCGGTATGAGAAAAATTCGAGGAGTAAAATCTACTTATCAATGACCTCGTTACGTTTTTCACAACGATGCAAATTTCTACCCTAACGTTGAGTAAATAAGGTTGGTTTTCGTGCGAAAGAGCTTTCCGAGGGAAGCCGAGCGCGTACCGATCGGGTCCGAGCGGCGCCTAGCCGCAGCGAGCGCCGCGAATGCATTACGACGTTGTAAGGAGTAAACTCCAGTCGTGCGTCGGAGCTGACACACACACTTTTTTTTCTTTTTATTCATTTCATTTATACCAGTTTAAATTGAACCTACTTATTTATACCATTAATAGGTCTGGATACGCCATCGTACCGGAACGCTAAATCGCTTGGCGGCACGACTTCGACTGGTAACTAGCGTTTTCCAAAGCCTTCCAACAGAGCAAACCAGAATAGAATAGAAATGTTTTTTATTCAAATAAACTTTTTTACAATTGCTTTTGAATCGTCAATGAGTCTACCACTAGTTCGGAATGCCCTTGCTGCCGAGAAGAACCAGCAAGAAACTCGGCGGTTGCTCATTTTAAAAGAATTTACAATACAATAAGATACTATGATATGTATGCAGTGTTTTCATAATGAGGGGAAGTTCCAAAAATGCATCCTACTTACAATTCAATACATGTTAAGATGGGCAGACAGAAAGCAGCCCCTTTTTCGCCGTTGCACCCGTTCACGAGCATGACGCATGACCCAGCCGTTGCTTCACTCAACTATATTTGAGAGAACGTAATAGAGCAGACAAGGGATAACTTAGAAATTGTCAAAGTGAAACTGGGAATCGAATCTGAGACCTGACACGTATATAACCACTGCGCCAGGGAGCTCAAAGGCGGTGGTTGCAGATTATACATAATACGGCGATAAAAATACCGATATAAGGATATCGCCATATAAAAGCAGACGAGGGACGTCGCGCCATTAAACAATAGGCTATTACGACCCACCTGTTTGTTTGTTTTTGTGTTACAGGAAAACGATTTAACTTGCGATTTATACAGACTAGATTTTTATACTAATAATAACGCCCTTCCGACCGAATTCAGTAACGGAATTTCCACAGAAATTATCGTCTGCGGAAGATATTACAGTACACACTACACGAGAGTGTGTGCAAAGGTGCACTCTTTATTCCCTCGCTCTCATAGTCTGATGAGACTGAAATACGACACGACAGGAGAGAAATTAGGCATAAAGTTAGCGGCTTAACGTGATCTCTGAAGCTGAGATCTTCTTAAGATAATACTCCGGCTCTGTTCAAGACACAAGAGTTAAAATGAGACGCAAATATATGTCTGTATAAATCTGTCTCGTTTTAACTCAGTCTTGAGTCTGAGCTTAGTGAGAGTGCCATCTATAGATCTCAGGCTGAATCATAGTCACATACTACTAACTTGCTAAGGCCCGCTTGCAGCGACGCCGGGCTAGGTTTAACCCAGGAATTTTGTAATTTTGACAGAAGCTTTATACGAAATCTGTCAAAGCAGCAGCTAACTCTGGGCTAAAAGGATAAACCGGCGTTTCTGCAAGCGGGCCTCTCTGTTGAGATTGAATTGTGATTTAATTATTGATCATCAAATTGAGATTGACCTTACTCTAACGTATCTTTCAATATTTGGATTATAAAAAACGTATTTATTTTTCTGTTTTGTGCGAAATTGGTTTATAATTATTTATTTTGAGATAGATTTTCTATTATGTGAAATTCTCATGTCGCGGTGTTTGTTACCAAACTCCTCCGAAACGGCTGGACCGATTTTTATGAAATTTTGTGTGCATATCGGGTAGGTCTGAGAATCGGACAACATCTATTTTTCATACCCCTAAATGATAAGGGTGACCCACCCCTAAATATTTTTGTTGGCGGTACGAAGTTCGCTGGGTCAGCTAGTAAAAAAATACTGCAATCCGCCATATGGATTGAACACCAATCAGAGCGAAACTCCAAATCACTCACATATATGTGCAAACTGTGACAAACTACTATGAAAAACATAGAGATGACGTCACGAACGATGCCATGACACCGTCGAGCGATTTTGCGGAAAACGTCGCGCTTTGACATTTTCATTCAAATTCGGGGACTTGACTCGATGTGTCACGTGCTCGGTGTTTTAACGCGAAACTTTAAGGGCATTGAACTCTTTCTGAAAAATTGGAGCCCGACAATACCTCGAGTCTCGAACGCTTTTGTATCGTCATAATAATTTTTGTGGAATTTTAAACGAGGTATTCCGCACGGATCGACGAACATAACACTGGTATGAATTATGTGATTTATAACAGTGACAATGTATTATATGAAATATACGAAATATTTTCAAAAGCTTCAGAATTCATTTTTTTTTTGTGACGTATAGTCTATTTTATTTTGTTGAAAGGCTTGTCTGAGTATGAAAGGAATTAGCCTTTCACATTTGCATAAACTAAATCCATACTTATTCTATCTGTTTGAATTTTTATATAATAATTAACAACCAACTGTTGCCCACGACTTCGTCCATGTTTATTCAGGTTTTATATTAAAAGTAGCTGATCCCCGTGACTTCGTCCCTGTGGCAGGAGCTCTTTGATTTTCCTTTATTAAAAAAAAAATATACGCCTCGAAATGAGAACCTCCTCTTTTTGTTTTTTTTCAAGTCTGTTAAAAACTTTTCAAACAAGATCAACCACCGAGTTTCTTGCTGGTTCTTCTCGGCAGGAAGGGCATTCAAACCAGTGGTAGTGTTAGACGATTCAAAAGCATTTGTAAAAAGTTTATTTAAAAAAAAAAATTATATTCAATTCTAAAAAAATCACGTCGATCCGTAGCTCTGTAGCGGCGTGATTGAAGAACAAACCAACAAACTAATAAACTCATTACTGCATTTATAATATTAGTATGATGATTGTCTGCTAAAATCATAACAATGGTTTTACCGTTATCGGGTAAAAAGGAAAAAAATTGGTGTTAAATATAAAGTGTTCCGCTTATTCCAAATCAGGGTACCAATTGTCAAAGTTATTCCATTGATCGTATTCGTATTCGATGACATTAACGTCAAAGTAAAATAATCCTTGATTGTTATTTATGATTTAAAGTCACAAATTCAGTACAACCGATTTTAATATGGAGCGTTATGGAATATCATACATACGGAAACGTATAAGAATAAAGAATGCATACACAAAATTGAGCCCTAATTCAATGCTAATATGGTTTATTTTATTTTGACGCTAATGTCATCGAATGCGATTACGATCAATGGAATAACTTTAGACAATCGCACCTCAGTTCTGTCCCCTCGCAGGTCTCAGAAGCTGGAAGCTCCTGCAGACAGTAACAATAAACAAAACAAAAGCCTGTCCACAGCCGCCGCCGCCTCATGCTTTTGTACCACCGGAACTAACGACTGAAGCCAATAGTGAAACAAGTGTAAATTAAAAAAAATATTTTTAAATGCAAGCTTTTAGTAGCTACATCATTAGACTCTGGATATCGTCTAGGATCAGATTCAGAGTACTTGTTATGACGAATCAAACGAGCCCAAACTCGATGGGGTTACGTCGTTTTATTACAGAGTTCCGATAGCCATCTTCCGTCTCCATCATCAGATCAGCTCTATGTCACAATAGTATTGCATTGTCATCCGATTTATTTATACATACATGCAAAATTTCAGCTCGATCAGAAACCGGGAAGTGGGTCTATTTAATCTTGCAAGATTTGACCCAAACAAACATTGCAAGTTGAATAAAGCTTGTAAAATATTGTTTACCGACTTCAAAAAAGGAGGAGGTTCTCAATTTGTTGGAATCTTCTTTTCTTTTGAATTTTTTATGTATGTTCACCGATTACTCAAAGACGCCTGAACCGATTTGGAAAGTTCTTCTTTTGTTTGAAATGGTATGCTTCCCAGGTGGCCATTTAGATTTTATCGAAATCGGTCGAGTGGGTTTAAAAAATCAACAATAAATTATATACCTTGCAGTGGCGCGGGTGTTTGAGGTTGGTTTAAAAAAAATATAATTATTAAATTATAATTGCACGAATCTAATAAAACTTTGCATTAAACAGTAATAGCCTAGTGGTTAGGACTACGATCTCCTATTCGGTGGGTCGCAGGTTCGATCCCGGGTACGCACCTCTGGCTCTAAGTTATGTGACTATGGCATTCTCTGAGAGGAGACCTGCGCTCAGTAGTGAGCCGTTGATGGGTTGCTGATGATAATGAATCAAACTTTTGATAAAAGTAGCAATTCCTCTTCTTCTTCTCTTCTTTATCAACCGATAAACAAAGGTCTAGACTTCCACAACAGGCCTCAGTCTTGCGCCACCTGCATCCAGCGGCTCCCTGCGACGAGTCTGATGTCGTCGTTCCACCTAGCGGGGGGTCTGCCAACACTGCGGTTTCCGGTGCGGGGTCGACGTCGCCACTCCGGCACCTTGAGACCCCAAAGACCATCAGCTCTTTGAAATATGTGTCTTCGATTCTGTTAGTCTTCAAACGAGTAGAAAATAGTACTTAGATTCTCCATGAAACTGCAGTTCAGTAGTGTTAGCAGTCGAACCGTCAGGCCCTGTTCGCGCCCGTGTACAGTTAGTTTAACTCCGCTTGTGTGCTCCGCGCCAGTTTTATTGCCGTGTTTAATTTGCAATGGAGAAACTTTTTATTAAACGCACCACCCATGAAAGTTGTATGGCTGAGTAAATACTGGGGAATTGTTACGAACATCCACCCCTGCCTCCCTTCTGGTCGTCTACTTGTAATTGTATTCTACTATCTTCATGAGAAACCCATTATTGTTTCACTACTGAGCGCAGGTCTCTTCTCAGAGAAGGGTTATAGGCTTATAGGCCATCCACCACCCTGCTGGCCCAATGCGAATCGGTAAACTTCACACACCTTTGAAAACATTATGGTAAACTCTCAAGCGTGCAGGTTTCCTTCACCGTTGAAGCGTGTGATCATATTAATATTATAAATACGAAAGTGTGTTTGTTGGTTTGTCCTTCAATCACGCTGCAACAGAGCTACGGATCGACGTGATTTTTGTATAAGTATAGTTGAGGTCCTGGAGAGTGAGAAAGGCTACTTTTTATCTCGGAAAATCAAAGAGTTCCCGAGGGACTTTAAAAACTAATACCACGTGGACAAAGTCGCGGGCATCAGCTAGTATTAAATTGCTTAAACGCACATATATCCGAAAAGTTAGAGGTGCCCGGGATTGAACTTGCGACCCCCCGAATATGACATATGACAGTATGACGGTGTAACGATACTCAGTCACTATTTTCTAAAATGCATTATTGTAGCTAATCAAGTCATAAATTCACCTAATCACAATTATTAAGACTGAAGCAATGTGTGATACAGCTTTTCTACAATTGGTAAGAAGCCCCACCTGTTTTACAAATTGGTAAGAACTTTATACAAATTATCATACGTATTTGGACTGCAATTCGACTTTTTAGGGTTCCGTACCCAAAGGGTACCAACGGGACCCTATTACTAAGCCTACGCTGTCCGTCGGTCCGTCCGTCCGTCTGTCAGCGGGCTGTATCTCGTAAACCGTAATAGATAGACAGATGAAATTTTCACATATTATGTATTTCTATTGCCGCTATAACAACAAATAATAAAAATTAAATTAAATTAAAAAAATTAAATTAAAATATTTCCATGGGTACATGAAAATATTTTAATTTAATTTTTTTTTAACGGAACCCTAAAAGAGCGAGGCCCGACTCGCACTTGCCCGATTTTTTTTAGACTTTGGACTATTGGATACTGAAACAGGCAGCCCAGCCTCTATTCCTCGCGATTCTCTTGGCGATACCTAGTAATATTTTTCTATACTCATCAATAAACCTTGTACCTATTTACGCGAATTCTTTCGCTTCAGTGAACTCGTGAAATAAATACCTCCATTTCTCGCTAAACACTTTCTTTGATGGTGAAAATATTAAGTATTATTATTTTTTCTCATTTTTCCATTCAGACGAATTTCACCGCGAAGTAAAGTAAATAAAAGCAAGAATTTTAATATTGGTGCTTTTTGTATTGACAACTTAAGGTAAGATCTCACTCAGCTCAGACTCAAGACTGAGTTACAAAGAGACACATTTATGTACTGACATAGGTAGTTGTGTTTCATTTTAAGTCTATCTTCAGTCTTGAGTAGAGCCAAAGTACGATCTATAAGATCTCACCCTGGCTTTGCATCCTTTCTGAGATTGTCCATGTATGGATACTAATATTGTAAATACGAAAACTTGTTTGTTTATTGGATTGTCCGTCAATCACGCAGCAATATAGAAAAGAATGAACGTGATTTTTTTGCTTTACACAAATTATCGTACATATTTGGACACAAATTCGACTTGTAAAGGACCTGACAAGTGGCATAGGTTACTTTTTATCCCGGTAAAATGGAACTTCACGACTGCATGCAAAGATAGTTTTTCACATAATATCGACTCGTTTAACACACTTTCAATTTGGGTAAATAGGTACATATAAAAATACTAGCTGATGCCCGCGACTTCGCCCGCGTGAAATCAGTTTCTTTAAATCACTCAGGAACTCTTTGATTTTCTGGGATAAAAGTAGCCTATGTCACTCTCCGGGTCCTCAACTATACCCATGCAAAAAATCGCGTCGATCCGTAGCTCTGTTGCGGCATGATTGAAGGACATACCAACAAACCAACAACCATACTTTCGCATTTCTAATAATATGAGAATGATTAGTAAGTATTAAGTATGATAAAACAGTTCGTTTATTTATACCATGCTCTAAGAACCTTTTACCTTACTATTTCTGTCCGAATATATTGAGGCCAAAATATAGGTAGAGTTGACAAAAAAATGTAATGCGTAATATATTTTAGCCATTATTTAAGGCTACGGCACGGCCGAGCGGCCACGCATAATGCGGGCCCATATTCCGTCGATTTATTTGGGCCGGTCGCAGGTCGCCGGTAGATATCTTATTTTAGATCGCAACTTCAGCGGTCGGCGGTGCCCAGTGGGGACCGATACGTCTTTGTAGCGTTAGCAAAAAAGCTCTTCGAATGTGTTTTTAAATATTTCGGATTGATTTTTATTAGGTGAATTGTTCAACATGAGACATTTGCATTCTGCCATCTACTACTGCGAATAGGTTTTCTCTAATAACCACCACATCACATAAAATCTTCAGTCTGTCGTTCTGGAGGTCATACATACTACACTAAGGCTGAGATCTATAGACCGTACTCTGGCTCTGCTCAAGACTCAAGATAGAATTAAAATGAGACACAAATATGTCCTGACATAAATCTGTCTCGTTTTAACTCAGTCTTGAGTCTGAGCTGAGTGAGAGTGCCATCTATAGATCTCACCCTAAGTTTACTCGTGTCGCGGTCTCTACTCTACAGTTTTGGGCTTCAATGCCCATTATTTTAGTCCACGGCAAAAATGCACCACTTTAACCCACCTATTATGATTAATACCATTAAAGATATATGTATATAGCATATAGGATAGCATGCAGCCCAAGACTCATATAATTAAATTAAAATGAGCGAATATTGACTTTGTCCTCGTTGATTTCGTGTGAGAACTCGTTGATATTTCTGAGTCAACAAGTGTAAATTGAAAATTTAAAACAACCCCCGACATGTGCATGTAAGATCATTGAAACAAATCTATTGAACCCAAATACGATATGTCTGCTGTGAGTTTTCGAAGAGTCGGGTTCTCTGGAGACCATTCTGGTTTCAGCATCAGTTCGAAGTTATCAATTAATTGTCATTTAAAGATTATACTAGCACGCGTGAAGCACTTAATCGAGTAATCAATAATCATACGCCAAAAATGCCTTAAATAATTTTGGAAAGGAGCTGATACTCTTACACTGCTGGACCAATATTAACCAAAAATATCTAAAAACCACCGCAAGGAAACTGGCTTTCAAATGAAAAAAAACCGCATCCAAATCGGTCCATCCGTTTGAGAGCTATGATGCCACAGACAGACACACACACACAGACATACATCGACGTCAAACTTATAACACCCCTCTTTTTGCGTCCGGGGTTAAAAAGTAACCTAAACTGTGTTTAGAAAGCGAACTATCTATGCACTTCCACAAGATCGGTTCAGTCAAGCCTTGAAAAGTTGAATATAGAGTAACTTAGGCATTTATAGTATTAGTATTTATGGAGTAGAAATAGTAACAACAAATTACTCTTAGAGATTTTTAAACACCGAAGATAAATAGTTTTTCTAAAAATTTCTAATGTTTTGCATTTTTTTCCTAACGCTACTGTGGTCAATGTTGACCGCACTTATCTACCCGTGAGGTATACCCCTTATTATGGGAGTTTTTGCGACGCCTTGCCCAGTAACATTGGCTGTTATTATCGAAAAAACCGCATAAGGCCCGAGCCGTACTATAAGAGTATACCTACTAGCACTCTCTCCAAACTAAGTTCCAGTGACAGTGTAAGTACTCCTCGACTGTAAAGCGTTGTAAAACACTGCACAAATTAGCTAGGATAGTGACTTGTAAGTATTGCTTAGTTCGCTATAACTTTCAGCTAGGGTATTACTGAGTTTTGACCACGACTTCGTGGAGTTTCATCACAATAGTGGGGTAGTCACTACTAGGATAGTGACTTGTAAGCATTGCTTAGTTCGCTACGACATATAACATTATAACATTCAACTCGTATAACATTCAGATAGAGGATTACTGGACTACGACTTGGTGGTGTTTCACACCAAACTTCACGGGATTCCCTTGTTTTCCGGGGTATCTTATGTCACTATCTAGGTCCCTAGAATATAGAGATTTAATTAGATCAAAAAATCTTTTTGATCCGTTGCTCACTCACACCCAAAAATTAAAAATAGGTACTTTCGAATTAATAATATTAATTTTAGAATTGGCCAGCAAAACTAATTTTTACATTATATTATGTATTATGATGCTATTCATATTCCTACTTACCTTCTATATTACTTATTGAAATAAATTCAAAAATTTATTAAACAGTAGGTTCAGGGTGTTGACTTTGAGAGCAAGTTTTTTTAAAGAAAACTTTTATTTACGAGTGTTTTGTATGGCCAAGTAATGGGAGCAATTTAATCGTCAAGTGCAAGTTACGCGTTGCGTAGGTATGCATGAAACGCGCGTAATTGGATGGGCAGTGCGTATTATTTCCCATAAAACGAGTGAAAGAAACGAAGTACAATAGACATGAAAATAATCGATTAAATGAAGTCGATGATTTTAAATTGTTTTTATCGATTTTTTTTTCAAAAATGTCGACCGTTATTTTCATCGTTTTTTTACGCCATAAGTTTCACATGAGCTCAGGACAACAAACATTCGCCCAAAAGGTGTTTTAATGTGGCTAATTCTATTGTACACATTAACTAAACTAAACTAAAATAACAGATTTAATTCTAGTCCTATCCTCTTCTGCAGATACCATTAAGAAAGAAATAGCACGAGATTTAACCTGTCAATTTAGTTTAGTTTAGACATAAGACAGAATTAGCTACATTGTTAGAAAGGATTAACTACAGGGTGGGATTAAGCGGGTACTAACCAAGTCGTAGAGTAACTAGCCTACTTATACCAGCCTACTCTTACGTAGTACTTGCCAAGTGAAAACGAATCCTATTTTACTTACCCGTACTACCCTTATTTAGGGTTCCGTAGTAAACAAGGAACCCTAGTTTCGCCATGTCCGTCCGTCTGTCCGCCCGTCCGTACGCGGTTAAGCTCAGAAACTATTGGTACTAGAAAACTGTAAATTGACAAGGGTATAAATATTAATCACGTCAACAAAGTGGGGAAATAAAATTGTGAAAAAATTTTTGTTTAGGGTAGAGGTACCCTAAACAAAAATTTTAGAAAAAAATTCATCCCCACTTTACATGTAGGAGAGGTCCTACATGTAAAGTGGGGATGAATTTTTTTCTTCTCGTCTATCCCATAGTGTGGGGTGTCGGTGTTCAAAAATGTTGGGGGTGAAGGAACACCATTTTTCGATTCAGGGATCCGTTTGTTAAATATGATATTTTAAAGTGCTAATTTGCTAAATGGTTGTTTATAGGATACATGAAAAACTACAAACCATGGAACTCAAAATATATTCATTATTCATAAATACAATAAAAGCTCTAGCCTAGGTCAGCAATAATATTTGTGACTTGCAACTACGGAACCCTACACTGCGCGTGGCCCGACACGTACTTGGCCGGTTTTTTATAAACATCTATGTATAAGTAACTAATTACCCACAGTTCCCAGAATCGTAAACTCGTAGATTTTATTAGGGAAAAGTGAATTTTAATGAACATTTTTGCTGATTTTTTGACCGTGCATAAGTAGGTACTACTTACCATTCTACTTTTCCACTTTCCGCATTTTCTTAAGCATTGAGTGCTCTCCGGGAAACTCGACCGTTCTAATTTATCAAAACAATATTTAATTCTCTTTCACGAATTGAATAAAGATTTAAGCAGATCTCTTATTTTTCAAAATGTTTTCGAAATTTTGCAGACGTCGAAGAAATATTATTTAAGCAACGGGTTATTTTGTGCATGTTTTTTCAATAAAATAGATAAGAGCTTTTTGGAACGTAGTTCCTTATCGCGCGGTGAATTATAAAAAATTAGGGAAAGGTTCCACATATTTGTTTTTGTAAAAAAAACCCCACGAAGTTGTAAAAATTCGTTAAGTTATCTACATTGTCTGGTATGACCTTCCTATATGAAAGTATATTCCCATATAAGAAGTACAGCTATCCACAATATAAGACCGTAGTTATATTTTTTATAGAGTAATCTATTGAACCGCGGGTCGAATCGTGCGCCGATCGGTATCAGTCGATTGTGTATCGATTACAAAGCGTCCAACCTTGATGATACATTCAGCTTAGAGATTAATGGGGAAGATTTCGGGTGTGAGAGGTCACTACTCACTAAACAATACGTCTAGAAAGTTAAAAAAATAATAACGAAAATATTACTATGATGTACACTAATAACTAAATATTAAAAGATACTCTAAGGAAATAACTGAATCATCATCATCATGAGTAACCTATCATCGTCTCACTACTGAGCGCAGGTCTACTCTCAGAGAAGACTTAAAGGTCATAGTCCAGCACGCTGGCCCAATGCGAATTGGCAGACTCCACACACCTTTGAGAACATTATTATTATTTTTTTTTATTCGATGACAAGCTAGCCCTTGACTGCGATCTCACCTGATGGTAAGTGACGATGCAGTCTAAGATGGTAGCGGGCTAACTTAGAAGGGGTATGGCAGTGAACATTCAACCCATACACCCCTAATTGGCTTCTATTCTATTTGGTAACTAGGCACGGCCAAAGCCTCCCACCAGACCAGACCAGAGACAATTCAGAAATTATAAATTCCCAAATTGACCCCGCCGGGAGTCGAACCCGAGACCTCCCAGTTATAAGACAACAGCGCTCACCACTGAGCCAGGGAGGTCGTCAGTATGGAGAACTCTCAAATGTGCAGGTTTCCTATCGATGTTTTCCTTCGCCATTGAGGCATATAATTTTTAATTGCTTAAACGCACATAACTTCGAAAATTCAGAGCAAGGGCTCTAACTCCCCGAATAGGAGCCCGCAGTCCTAACCACTAGGCAATCAATGAATGAAGGTTCCTATTCCTACTAAAAAAATGTGTTTGTTGGTTAGTTTTCCTTCAATCACGCAGCCACGCAACAACGTGATTTTGGACGGGTATTGGTTTTGTGGGGGAATTTAAGGACCTGAAGAGTGATAAAGGCTATTACTCCTTACATGAGCGTCGCCAAGGGTGGTAGGTAGGGACAGCTGCATAGAGGTTTGAAAAAATATAGCTATAAATGCAACTATCGGAAATGCAAATGGAGTATCGGCCAATCAAGCTCCAAGTCCACAACTATAGATATCCCTGCAAAAAATTACATCGATCCAATGCTTCGCGATTGAAAAACAAACAAAAATATTTTCACACACTAATTCAACGCATAAGTTTTATTTATTTTACAGACAAGAGCTCGTAACACTGCTTTACAGCTTCATAAGCTCTCGAGTGTAGGTACCTAAAATTCATACTTTTCCCAGTATCAACTTGCCCCCCTCTTGGCCCTCGGCTGGCGACGCCTTTGACTCCTTATCCAGGAAAATTAAAGGATTTAGGTGGGATTTTTAAAAACCAAACTTCACGCATAGTCTGAGATAAAATCACTGCATGTCTTCAACCTCAGCTACAAATAATGCCCATGCTACAAATAATCACGTCGATCAGTTGCTACGTTCTTGCGTGATGCGGGTTGTTACGTTACCTCAAATATGGTTGAGCGAGGCAACGGCTGGGTCATGCGTCATGCTCGTGAACGGGTGCCACTGGCGGGAATGGGGCTACTTTATGTCTGCCCATCTTGAGATATATTGCATTGTTAGTAGGTATGCATTTTTGGAAATTCCTTCATTGTGGAAACACTGCATACATAGCATGGTATTTATTGTTTCGTAAACTTGTTTTGAAAAGAGCAACCGCCGATTTTCTTGCTGGTTCTTCTCGGCAGGAAAGTTATTCCGAACCAGTGGTAGAGTCTGACGATTCAAAAGCACTTGTAAAAAGCTTATTTGAATAAAAAATATTTCTATTCTATTCTATTAAAGGAAAAACTATCAAACCAACAAACAAATATAATTTTCCGTCTATTATTATACTCTCTCTTTGATATTCCAAGATCAGAAGTAGCCTATGTCACTCTCCAGGTCCTCTACTATACCCAATTGCAAGAAATCACGTCGATCCGTAGCTTTGTTGAGGCGACAATTGAAGGACAAACCATCAAATCAACAAACAAACACACTTTTGGATTTATATAATAGTAAGTAGTAAGATTTGGAGAAAAATATAATACAGTAGGTCAACACAATCACTTAAGAATATTCAAAAGATGGACTAGAACATAGTCCGATAAGAAATGTAACAGGAAAACCTAATAATACAAGCAATTCATCTTCCAAACACAACAAAACAGACACGCAGATAAAATCATAGCACAAAGTAAAGTACAAATGGCACATTACGTTGTGAAGCCAAAAATACATACGTCATATTATCATAATGTCATCTGAAATTATCTCCTAAACAAGCCTAAACAAAATGTCGAAATAAAAATTGCTTTCTATTATGCTCGTAACTGTACACATTGTACGTTCTTTATCTATTTAAATTAATAACGGAAGAGATCTCACCAGCGCAGTGATATGCATTGAGCCTAAGAGGTTATAAGTTCAAGTAAAGAATTTTAGATGTGCCATAAACCATTACATTTTATACAAGTCAACATTATTATTATTTAGTTAATATACACTCACCTACTTAATTATTAAATAATGAAAGTTAATTACCAATAATAAATTTTTTCTTTATAAAATTAGTTGCATTTAAGCAATCGGCGTTGCATTCAACCGTTCACAAGATTTTTGTTTTGAAAGAGCAACTGCTGAGTTTCTTGCCGACTTTTCTGAGCAGAATTTCAGGCGTGATTTGTATAGTATTAGATTGAGTTACTATAGCTATATCGAAGGTCCAATTTTAAAAGTACGGCCACCGAGAGAATACGTTTTTGACACCTGTCAGTTTGCCATACAAAACAAAAATATCCGGTTGACATAACCTTGTAATAGCGCAGTTTAGATTTAGAAAAATATTGTTTACCAAGTTATTTGACACTCAGTTTGGCACAAAATTATAACATTAATTGATTATTGATATATTAATGTTGTTTTAATGCTCATCAATTGTTAAAACGGTAAACAACCAGCAATAATATTTTTATCGTAACTGCAACGCCATTACAAAGTTACGTCGTCAGTTCAATCGCGACGTGTCAGGAACGCATTCTCTGAACGGCCGTAGTTTAGTTACAGGGTTTCTCTCGAATGACGTGGATAAGTTTAATTGTAATATTTTAATAAAAGAACTTGGGCAGTTATGGGCGACTAATAAACTACGGTACCTAACATTGTCTGTTAATATCTTACACTCTCACTCTGTAGTCGGGTAAATATGATTCATATCGGTCATAAAAGCTCCAATTTTATCCGGAGTGGACATAGAACGATAAATGCCAAAAAATCGTAAATTACCCGTAATGCCGCTACAAAGAGCGACAGTTGAATGCGCAATATGCACTTGTATGAAATACCGATCTTTTTTACGTCAATCGTAAAACTGTTTTTTGGAACATCTCTTAGCTTCCCGGTTGTTGCAGTGTAAAGGTGACTACTGACTTTGGGGCGATCGCTGATTCGGAGAGAATTGCTGCTAGTCGCTGGACAAGATTGCGTTATGTGGCGATCCTTCCAAGAGATATATGTCCAGCAGTGGACGTCAATTGATTGAGACGAACGAAAAAACTGGCTTAGTGGAAAAGCGGTGTAGGATTACTGTATTTGTACTGTACTTTTATTATTTACTGTTTCTTTGGGTTAAATTGTTTATTGTTAAAGTGTTTAGTTGTTTAGCATGAGTGCACGGTATGTACTTTACTAAGAGCGCGAACTCGCCAACAAACTGCATATGCAGTTTGGCGGGACGAATCACTATGTATTCATTATTGTGCATTACTTTGTTAAAAAAAAAATTAAAAAAAAATTGTGATGTGGCATTGGGTGGGCCAAATAATAAGGCTCATAGTTACTCAACGAACGATGGAAAGTACTATGCTCGGAGTATCCCTGCGAAATCAATTCAGAAATGAGGAGATCCGTAGGAGAACCACCGACATAGCTCAGCGAGTCGGAGACTTTCTGAAACTGAAACTGAAGTGGAAATGGGCGGAACACATAGTTCGAAGAGCTGATGGTCGTTGTGGGCCCAAGTTGCTGGAGCGGCGACCCGCACCGGGAAGTGCAGTGTTGACAGATCCCTCACGAGGTGGACAGAACACATCAAACGAGCCGCAGGGAGCCGCTCGATTTAGGCGGCGCAAGACCGAAGCCTATGGAAGTCTATGCAAGAGACTTTTGTCCGGCAGTGGATGTCTATCGGTTGATAAAGATGAGAAGAATTCAAAGAACCGATAGACTCGGTACCCCGAGATGGCCAAATGGCTACCTCGGATCTGTACAAGTCAGAAATCTCCCAAGGTGGATAGGACAAAGGGTAAAGGTGCTGGGACACACGCGGTAAGTACAATATCGTGATTGTGTTCCTTATTGGAGACATATGTCCAGCTGTGGACATAGGTGGTTGACATACGAAAAAAACAGAATGAAAGAAAGTGGAAAGAAGCAATGGGCGGCGCGGCACACAGCATGAAAAACCAGTAATCAATATAGGGGAACCTAGGCCTATACTATCAACTTTGGTTGAATGGTCTAAGAGAACTATCACATTTCGCATCCCTCTCTCTCGCACATTCTAATATTTTCAATGAATTTAAAAATCTCAAACACTTTTGACAAAATGTGGTCAGTTATTCGACATTAAAATTACGGACATTTTAAAACATATTTTTACTATTATTTACCTAGTTTTTGATAGAGAATAAGAGCGATAAAAGTTAATAGTAGTTTTCGCCCTTTTTCTCTTTCAAAAATCTAGGTATATCATAATAAAACTATATCTAAAATATCCGTAGTTTAATTGTCAAAGATAATAATAATAGAGTACATTAATTAGTCAAAACTCAAAAGTATCTGACATTTTTTCAATCATTGAAAATATTAATTAGAATGTGCGAGAGAGGGATGCGAAATCTAATAGTCATGGAAACTACGAAAACGACTTCGTCTGTAATAGTCCTTTTAAAGCAGTATTAATTCCATTGTGTTTTGAGATGTCATGTACAACCAAAGTTTGTACTTTAAGGTTGACATTGTATGACATGTCAAAACAATTTTGAAATAATATTGATTTAAGAGTCGGCAGTATAGGCCCTGCTCTAATATTGTCAAACTATGTTCATTATGTGTTGCTTCAAACGGTCTATGGTCATGGGTCTATTTTAGAAAAAAATAATGTAACGGCATCTTTTAACTGAAAATACTGAAAAATATACTGAAAAATTTATCTGAAGTATTACTTTGGTACCAAAACGGATCTAGTAATAAAAAAAGTTTTATAGTAAATAGGAATTAGTAATACCTACTTGTTTTATGTATCGTATTACTTGTCCCAATAACTGGGTATGCAGAATTAAGTGCCTATGCAGTTTCCACTACATCAATTTTAGAACAGTTCGATGTGCGATCACCTTTATACCTCTTCCGCGAACAATATTAAGTTTGACGAATTGTGTCGCCGTATGGAAGAATTGGGCATTGTAAATAAATTCCTGCACTTTCACTTTGATTCCGTGATATATCGTTACAGTAAATTCGAAAAGTGTTGTTAAATGTCTTTGTTTTGAACTTGAATTTGGGACAGTGTTTTATTACAGAGTACAAGATTCTTATGTTGGTACGTAAATATTTCATGCAGCATGTTAGCACGTTCTTAATTGTAATATGATTTTTATATTGAGCTTCTGAACCTCTTGAAGGCAAATTGTATGTACTGCTGCTAGCACGGGTTGAAAATTGGAAATGTTTACTAAACTAGCGGCACGCTATGATGGCCGGTTTGACACATTACAATAGTGATGTGGAATGTCAATTTATTCTCGAACAAAAAACAATTAAGTTTTGTTTTTGTACCTGATTAAATAGGTTTAATAAAACAAAAATGTATATGTTTATTTAATTTATTTGAACGAACTGAATATTTGAATGAAAATGAATATACATACTTTATATGCACACAAGAAACATATGAATACAAAAGATACCAAAAAAGGTGCCACAAAAGGCCATAATTAATCAGATTCGTCCATACTACTATTTTCACTGTCGTCACTGCTATCATCACCTACATTAATAATTATATGTTCGTTTTCTATAATATTATCTATTTTCACATCTCTTTCATAATCTTCCCTAATTAATTTAACAGTTCTATTCACAACCTTTTCCCAGTCTCCTTTAGTCACATGTCCACATGTCCATGTTTGTCCACATAGTGAAAATTGTTCATATTCACAAGTACATTCACCCCTTAAATGGTGCAAACTGATTTTTCTACACTTGTATACATTTTAGAAATCAATTTAATAAATAAATTTTGAGTCCTAAACCTAAAACTACATTCGATAAAATTTATGAATCTCTGCACATCACTATCGTCAATAAAGTAATACAATTATTTCCTTCAAAGTCGTTATCAATTAATACGGAACTTCATGAGCGGACAAACGTCAAACCGGCCATCATAGCGTGCCGCTAGTGTATAATATAAATAGGTAGATAAACCTATAGACTGCTCGAGTAAAAGAGAATAATTTGACTGGTAAATCTAGTAATAAAACGTATTAAACTTGAACATGTCAACAACTAAGTCATGTCTTATAATTTATGATCAAACGAACTTACCTGTAAGTGAAGTTCGATCCTAATTATGTGAGCAAGCTTCATTCGACGCGATTTGGGGTTTTACATATTGTAGCAACACTTTCTAGCTACCGGCCTTCACGTTATTTGTAGTAGGGAAAAAAGAATTTACGTATGGTATCACCATTCGGTAGACATCCCTACCATTACTCATTAGTTTAAAGCAAAATAGGTACCTGAAATAATAAAATGTTAGCTTGTGGTAATACCTATGCTAATACCTATTTATGAATGTGATTATTTTTACATGTTTATTTATACTTAAAGTATACGGTACATTGGGAGGGTTAACTTTAAATACGAACACTTATTAACACATAAAATAGATACTAGATTAGGGTGGGTTCTCCCAAATCGCGTCGAATGAAGCTTGCTCACATAATTAGGATCGAACTTCACTTACAGGTAAGTTCGTTTGATCATAAATTATGCTTCGCAAGCTTCATTCTAGCGATTTGGGGTTTTACATATTGTAGATGTTTATAGCTGTATATAGTAAAAATAATACAGACTAGAATAGGTAGGATAGGTATTTTTATTAATTTCTTTTATAGAAAAATAATTAACTTACCATAATTTAATTACTTAATTACATTAATCATAAATCATTGATCAATTATTATTATAATCATATGTATTAATTGTTATACTATTCTAAGTATTACATGACATTACTGATTTTTGATATGGGAGATGGTCTGGACATTATAAGCTATTACTAAAGCATTAAGTGTGACGGTTTTCTTTGATAAGTCTTGTAGACTTAACGCATGGTTGGGCCAGAACTGGCTCAAATAATTTAAAACGATGAGTAATGGTAGGGATGTCTACCGAATGGTGATACCATACGTAAATTCTTTTTTCCCTACTACAAATAACGTGAAGGCCGGTAGCTAGAAAGTGTTGCTACAATATGTAAAACCCCAAATCGCTAGAATGAAGCTTGCGAAGCATAATCGAGTATTTGAATATTAGTAATCAATTCGATGCATATGCCTTAACATGGGTAGCCTAATTTTATAAGTATGTCATGCTCTCTTTAAACATTTCTGTGGTGGTGTCGTGTGATGCGGGTTGTTACGTTCCCTCAAATATGGTTAAGCGAAGTAACGGCTGGGTCATGCGTCATGCTCGTAAACGGGTTCCACCGGCGGGAATGGGGCTACTTTCTGTCTGCCCGTCTTAATATGTAATTATAATTAGGTATGCTTTTGTTGAACTTCCATAGCATAGTAGGTATCTATTGTATTGTAGACTTGTTTTGAAAAGAGCAACCGTCGAGTTTCTGGCTGGTTCTTCTCGGCAGGAACGGCATTCCGAACCAGTGGTAGACTCATCGACGATTCAAAAGCACTTGTAAAAAGTTTATTTGAATAAAAAATATTTCTATTCTTTACTTCATGATTAATGAAATCCCTGACATTAGAATAGAATAGAAATGAAAATCCCAAAAACAAGAGTCACCTACACTTTAGATTACTTTTAATGGATGGTGGGAGCAAAGCCGTGGGTTAAAGCTAGTATTAGGTAAATAATAAATAAAAATATTAAGACATTATTATTATCATTTATGTTAGTGTGTTAGTTACTTATCATTAACATTATTAGATTAAAAATTGACGTTTTAAACATTAGGTAGGTACTGACGTATAATAATAATATTATACTAGGTTTCATTATAGTACATGTAATATGTATATAATTTTAATTTTTATAGGTTACAACAAGCTATAGAGTGAATAGAGTCGCCAGTCGAAGCTAGTTTATATGTAATATATTTTCTGCCAAATTTTGAGAATTATCCACTATAGTACCTATACTGACAGAAAAATTATGTATTACTACGACACTACTACTAAAACTCAGACAGAAAAAAAGTCATGATTCTTAATTATTATCATGAGTGACAACCAGACGCTAAGGGTGGTTTTAGCACTTTAATAATTAATATCATGAAAACCACATCCAAACTTGGATTTTCATTAATTATAATATAAAAATGTACTTTTTACCTACCTTTTTCTGAATCGAACCGCTAAGGTGTGGAACGCACTTCCAAGATCTGTGTTCCGGCCACGTATAACCTCAGTACCTTCAAGGCAAGAGTGAATAGGCATTTTCTAGGCAAGCGCGCTCCAACCTAGACCTCATCAGTGCTTTCCAGTATTGATTGTCGTCAAGCGTAAGCCTATCTCCAAAAAAAAACGGACGTAAGATTCCGTAGCCCGTCCATATTAAATGATAAAACGCAGTTTTGAAAGGTTAGTAACGAATTTTACGTAGAGTACGATTTTTGGTAAAAGTAATATGACTTGTTTTATTTTCAAAAATATTATTGGCTAGCGGCTTGCCGTTTCATCTTTTCTATTGAGACCCGCCCGACTACAACATACCTGTACAAACTATTTTTTTTATTAGGTGACTAGATAGTCCTTGACTGCGATCTCAGCTGATGGTAAGTGACGATGCATTCTAATATGGTAGCGGGCTAACTTGGAAGGGGTATGGCAGTGAAAATTCAACCCATACCCCTAATCGATTTCTACACGCCATCGTGCCGGAACGCTAAATCGCTTGGCGGCACGTTTTTGACGTTAGGGTGGTAACTAGCCACGGCCAAAGCCTCCCACCAGACCAGACCAGAGACAATTCGGAAATTATAAATTCCCAAATTGCCCCCGCCGGGAATCGAACCCGAGACCTCCCAGTTATAAGACCACAGCGCCTACCACTGCCCCAGGGAGGTCATCATACCTGTATAAACTAAAAAAAAACTTGAGAGGTGTCAAGGGACACCCGGATGGAACGTAGTTCCTTTACATTGTGTACATTTACATTGTGTTCGGTGTTCGGTATTTTCGCGGTACAACATTGAGTCTCCGTAGCCTAGTGGCTCCGGCAGTCGCCTAACAGTTCAAAGTCGATGGTTCGAATCCCAGCTCGACAGACTGAATTTTCTATTTTCAATTTTATTTTCTGTTAGGCGACTGCCGGAGCCACTAGGCTACGGAGACTCAATGTTGTACCGCGAAAATACCGAACACAATGCAAAATTCACATTCAACAAAAAAGTGTCGGTTTCAAAATTGTGTCGCGTGTCGGTTCCTTAATTTTTTCCGTCTAGTCCCCTTCCGTACCGCGCGATAAGGAACTTACATTCCAATTATTTTATACTTTGAACTAGTGGCGTTTGAAGTCGGCTTTTTTAAAAGAATTTTTATTTATTATTATTTATATAAAAGAAGAAAACAGATAATATAATAACAAGTCCATACATTTCGTGTCCCAAACTACACAGAACTACAATTATTTTCGTTGCACCGCCGAGCACGGCAACTTCTTCGTGACCTCGACGCTACAACTTTAAAATATATTAACACCAACCCTATTTCATTCTCAAGAAGATTCATTTTCGTTTAAACTAGTGGTATAGCCATGTTAAATGTTTGTTTGAAGGGCACTAAGTTGGTTAGAAATGAGCATAAATATGACAGTTATACTGGTAGCATTAAAAGATGAGTAGGTGGCACGATCGACGTTATTGTAAATTGTACAATTTATTCACGCACCGTGAGCGAACAGCTTTAGTATTTAGGAGAAATGGGTATTGGATGACTGTCATACTAATTTTATTAGGAATGCCGTTTTGTATGGGGTTTCGTGGGATTTTGCTAATTGTCTCGTTTAATGAAAATTTAACAGGTTCGATCCCATTTCTAGTACAAGCTCTCTGTTTATTTGGAGGAGAGAGAAAATATTGGTCAAGTTCTGCTTGGTTAATATATATTACGCACAACCGATAGACGTCCACTGCTGGACAAAGATTGTATCTTGCATGGACTCCACAGGTCTCGGTCTGCGCCGCCTGTTACCTGTAGCTTCCTGCTACTCGTTTGATGTCGTCGGTCCACCTAGTGGGGGGTCTGCCAGCACTGCGCTTCCCGGTTCGGGGTCGCCACTCCAGCACCTTGGGACCCCAACGACCATCAGCTCTTTGAATTATTCATCAGTTCTAAATATACTACGTAGCTTGAATGGAAAATATTTGATATGATAAGAAGTGTTTTCATAATGGTTTTATTTTATTATTATTTACTTTTGATTATGTTATGCGTAGGATACAAAAGTCACGTCAAGTCAACACGTGTACCTATTTGTGCTGATGAACTAGTTATACTACCTGGTTGCACCTTAAGTATTATCCATACTAATATTATCATCATCAGCAACCCATCAACGGCTCACTATATAACGGAGCGCAGGTCTCCTCTATGACTCCTAAGAGCAGGGTTTTAGGAGATAGCCAAGTGATGAGAGCCAAAAGCTACAACACTTAATTATCTTTAAAAAGCCGACTTCAAACGCCCGCGCCACTACAAAGTATTATTGTTGATTTTTTAAAAACTGCTCAACCGATTTCGATAAAATTTAAATGGCACTACCTGGCAAGTAAACACTTTCACAAAAAAAAAAAAAAGAATTTTCCAAATCGTTTCAGGCGTCTTCGAGTAATCGGTGAACATACATAAAAAAAAGATTCCAAAGAATTGAAAACTTCCTTTTTTGAAGTCGGTTAATTACTAGCTCTTACCTGCGACCTCATCCACGTTGGACTAAGATTTAAAAATCCCGCGAGATTTTTTGATTTCTTTCGTTTTCTTTGTAACACGACTATATCCATGCAAAAAACCAAGTCGATCCGTAGTTTGTTTTGCCAGCGTCTTAACTACTAACAAACCAACAAACAAACCACGCTTGCATTTATAATATTAATAGGGATACCTGTAGGTACAAGATAAGTCGATGCACATTATTATGAGTAACATAATCGTGCACGCGTTGAGAGACAAAAACACCTGGTCACATCGGAAACACTGGGATGGTCACGTCCTATACCGACCACCGGAAGTAGGTAGTACATTGGGCAGCTCGACGAGTGGCACAGTTGTACAGCGCATATGAAACGATCATGCTGGTTAAGCCACGTTGGCACTGATCGGTAACTGGATGGGTGACCAACGTTGGGTGTCCACTGTCCAGCCTTTTCGCTCCCTCCATGCCGCGGACCGTGTCGGTCCTGCGCCTGATCTCTCTCCGGTCGTGTCGGTTCTTCGTCTCAACTCTCATCGGACTGTGAGAGTGAGGGAATAGAGAGCGCACCTGTGTTTGCGCACACACTTGTGCACTATAATATCTCACGCGCAGATGACTAATCTATGTGGGGGAATAGAGAGCGCACCTGTGTTTGCGCACACACTTGTGCACTATAATACCTCACGCGCAGATGACTAATCTATGTGGGGGAATAGAGAGCGCACCTGTGTTTGCGCACACACTTGTGCACTATAATATCTCACGCGCAGATGACTAATCTATGTGGGGGAATAGAGAGCGCACCTGTGTTTGCGCACACACTTGTGCACTATAATACCTCACGCGCAGATGACTAATCTATGTGGGGGAATAGAGAGCGCACCTGTGTTTGCGCACACACTTGTGCACTATAATATCTCACGCGCAGATGACTAATCTATGTGGGGGAATAGAGAGCGCACCTGTGTTTGCGCACACACTTGTGCACTATAATATCTCACGCGCAGATGACTAATCTATGTGGGGGAATAGAGAGCGCACCTGTGTTTGCGCACACACTTGTGCACTATAATATCTCACGCGCAGATGACTAATCTATGTGGGGGAATAGAGAGCGCACCTGTGTTTGCGCACACACTTGTGCACTATAATACCTCACGCGCAGATGACTAATCTATGTGGGGGAATAGAGAGCGCACCTGTGTTTGCGCACACACTTGTGCACTATAATACCTCACGCGCAGATGACTAATCTATGTGGGGGAATAGAGAGCGCACCTGTGTTTGCGCACACACTTGTGCACTATAATATCTCACGCGCAGATGACTAATCTATGTGGGGGAATAGAGAGCGCACCTGTGTTTGCGCACACACTTGTGCACTATAATACCTCACGCGCAGATGACTAATCTATGTGGGGGAATAGAGAGCGCACCTGTGTTTGCGCACACACTTGTGCACTATAATATCTCACGCGCAGATGACTAATCTATGTGGAGATTGGCCGCCGTGTCTAATCGTGCGTGGCGTGGATTCAGTTAGAGAGGACATTATTATTTATCGGTTAATTCGAGCTACTCATCATCATTATCATCATCGGCTCACTACTGAGCGCAGGTCTCCTCTCAGAGTAGGGTTATAGGCCATAGTCCACCACGCTGGCACAATGCGAATTGGCGGACTTCACTCACCTTCGAGAACATTATGGAGAACTCATAAGTGTGCAGGTTTCCTCACGATGTTTTCCTTCACCGTTGAAGCATGTGATATTTAATTGATTAAACGCACATAAATCCGAAAAGTCAAGAGGTACGTGCCCGGGATCGAACCTGCGACCACCCGAATAGGAGACCACAGCATTCTAACCACTAGGCTATCCCAGCACAAAAGGTACATGGGAACAACTATATTCATCAACAAAACACAAATAGGCAAATTAATTATTACTCACCTATACAATTCTATTGAAATTGGCACAACAATTGACGGCCAGACTGTATGGGTCAAATTACAAGTGATTAGCGTTTTGGATTAAAGGTTAATGGGTCGGTATGAATCATTCATGTTAATAGCATACACTGAAAGTTGAAACAAAATAAAATTATTGAGAAAATGTAGGCTACGAAAAATTTCGTAACATGAATATTATTTCTCCTCATGCTGAAATTGAGATGTTTCATCTATAAAATGCATTTGGAGTCACTGGCCAATTTTTTGCATTTTATAAGACATCTGCCCCTTTAGTCAAGTAACACTTCGTTGTGTCTATTCTCTTTCTACAATAGTTGTCACTTGAACTTTTAGCTAGAGCTAGACTAGATGGCGCTGCAGCTGATCAATGACAGAAGTGTATTGATTATATTTCGCGGCATTTTGTAGTGTTTTTTTAGCATTTAAAACATTATAATACAAAATGCCGCCAAATATTATCAATACACTTCTGTTTTTGATCAGCTGATCAGCGCCATCTAGTCTAGCTCTAGCCAAAACTTCAAGTAACAACTATCGTAGAAAGAGAATAGACACAACGAAGTGTTACTTGACTAAAGGGGCAGATGTCTTATAAAATGCAAAAAATTGGCCAGTGACTCCAAATGCATTTTATAGATGAAACATCTCAGTACAATTTACCCCCAACCCACCGGCCAACGACAACGCGCACAGGCACCACACAGAGCTCGACCATCAAGTGCGGGAATTCCTGTCGGCCCAGACTCCTCCGCTCCGGGGGGACGAGTTCATCTCCCCGTCTGAGCTGAGGAAAGCCGTCATCCGTCTCCCCAAACGGAAGGCGGCAGGCTACGACGGAATTCCGGTTGCCGCACTTCAGCAGCTGCCAAGAAGAGCCCTCGTAGCGCTAGCGAGGCTCTTCAATGGCATACTCCGCACCACACACTTCCCGGAGACCTGGAAACGGGGGAAGGTGATTACCATCCCCAAACCGGGCAAGGACCGCCGCCTCCCAGGGAGCTACCGCCCGATCACCCTGCTGCCGCACATCGCCAAGCTGTTTGAGCGTCTGTTGCTGCGAAGGCTCACCCCGTACGTTCGCTTACGGGACGAGCAGTTCGGCTTTCGCAGTAACCACTCCACGACGCTCCAGCTGGCGAGAGGACTCCACCACATCGCCAGTGAGAAGAACAAGGGCCACTGCACCGTCGGGGTCTTTCTCGATATCGAGAAGGCCTTTGACCGTGTATGGCACACCGGACTCCTGGCGAAACTCCTCTCGACCGACCTACCACCCGCGATCGTGCGGCTGGTGGCTTCCTACCTGGACGGGCGGTCCTTCCACGTCTCCGTGGAGGGCGCGGACTCCCAGCCGCGCCCCATCCGTGCCGGAGTCCCTCAAGGCAGCTGCCTCTCTCCGTGCCTGTACGCGTTGTACACCGATGACATCCCTACCCTCGCCGGACACCTGCGCGAGGGGGAGGAAGACGTGCTGTTGTCGCTCTACGCCGACGACAGCGCGTATCTCGCGTCGTCGCACCACCAGATCGTCGCCTGCAACAAGATGCAGCGCTTGTTGGACCTGCTTCCGGAGTGGCTGGACAAGTGGAGGATGGCCGTCAACGTGGGGAAGACGGCCGCGATCCTGTTCGGCATCCGGAAGCCTATACGTCAGCTCCGACTCCGAGGGCAGGACATAGAGTGGCAAACTTCGGTGTGCTACTTGGGGTGCCGCATCGACCTCAGCCTGAACCTGATTCCCATGGTTAACCACGTGGTGAGTCAGGCTAAGGCGGCACTGTCGATGCTTCACCAAGTCTTCACCTCAAGCTTATCGCCGAAGACCAAGCTCCTCATCTATGGAGCCTATGTCCGCTCTAGACTGACGTACGCGGCCCCAGCCTGGTATGCGTTCTGCTCAGCATACCAGAAGCGCCGCCTACAGGTCCAACAAAACAAGTGCCTCCGTCTGATCGTTGGAGCTCCGAGGTACGTGAGGAACGATGTGATCCATCGCGACCTCAAGACGCCCACCGTGGAGGAGTACGTCCGTACACTGGCGCGGCGCATGTTCGCCAGCGCCGACAACGGACCGTACGAGCACCTCCACGGCATCGCACCGCTAGCCAGCCGACCACCGACCGGGCGTCCTCTACCTCGTGAGCTCCTGCGATCGCCACCACCGAGGAGGCACGCAGGCGACCACAGCGACGACGACGCGAGATCCACCGGACTTGACCTCAGCTCCGCGCACGGTGGCGACACCATCGCCCGTAGCGCGGAGCACTCCACCGGACTTGACACCGCCCCGCTCGCGGCGGCTATCTGCCCGCCAGCGACGCGGGGCCCCTGGCGATACACTGGCCCCGCGCTCGATGACGACCCTTTCGTCAGTAGCGCGGGGCCCCACACCGAACACGACACCGCTCCGCTCGCGGCGGCGACTTGCCCGCCTGCGACGCGGGGCCCCCGGACCGACACCGGTCCCGCGCACGGCAGCGACTCTATCGCCCGTAGCGCGGGCCCACCCTCTGGACCTGACACCGCTCCGCTCGCGGCGGCGACTTGGTCGCCTGCGACGCGGGGCCCCCGAACCGACACCGGTCCCGCGCACGGCAGCGACTCTATCGCCCGTAGCGCGGGACCACCCACTGGACCCGACACCGCTCCGCTCGCGGCGGCAATCCTGCCCGCCAGCGAGCGGAACCCCCTGAATTGATGTCGGCCCATCGCACGGTGGCGATACCATCGCCCGTAGCGTGGGCCCACATACTGGACACCGCTCCGCTCACGGCGGCAATCCTGCCCGCCAGCGAGCGGAGCCCTCTCCCAAGAAGTCCCTCCGCAAGGACCCTGCTCCCCACGGACCAGGAGCCTCAGCCGCCATGGACCTAATTGCCAAGACGGCTGAAAATCCATCACCGGGGAAGTGCTCTTCCCCGCGCCCCGCCCGGGTAATGAGGCCCTGCCTCGAAGCCCGTACCCTCCGCTGGCCACGGCCAGCGAAGACGACCCGTGCTGCTGCTGTAGAAAGAGAATAGACGCAACGAAGTGTTACTTGGCTACAGGGGCTGGGCAGGGTCTTAGGAATCTTTGTCATCTAAAGGTCACGAGGACAGTAGTCGAATCTTGACTTCTCATAAGAGCTTACAGGTTGGTTACATGAAATAAATAATTTAGTTTTTTTATGAGCTCCACAATCGTGTTTCCAATTATTATTAAATAATAATTTTAAGATGTTATCATTTTCCTGAAAAAGACGATGCTACCATAGTTATTAAATTACATCAGAATATACTGGATTGGGTCGTAACTCGTAGATTAAAAAAATGGTAAATTTTTAATGTGTTTACAAGACTCAAGTTAGTCACAATAAATAATAATCAATCTGACTCAATCGGGAACCGAATTCGGAACATACCTATAACACTTGACATAATTTTCCGATACGCCATATCACTGAAATTGATTTGCACTAAAGTAAATTAAATACATAAAACCTAATTGTTGTATGTTTACAACAGGCAAAATTTTTTATTCAGAACTTATTCAGGCAGAAAAATTTTAACCTTTGAAAGGTTGAACAAAAGTCACATTTTATAACTTTATTACCTATATTACAATAAGTAAGGCATTCCATAGACGGACGATTTTAATCATACTAAATATTATAATTAATGCTAAATTAGTGTGTTTGTTGGTCCACCAACGAACCAACAAGGTTTGTTGGTTTGTCCTTCAATCACGCCGCAACAAAGCTACGGATCGACGTGATGTTTTGCACGGGTATAGTTGAGAACTTGGAGAGTGACATAGGCTAGTTTTTCTCCCGGAAAATCAAAGATTTCCCGAGGGATTTTATAAACTAAATCTACGCGGATGTATCAGCTAGTTTTAGATAAACCTTCTTTAAGTGAAGTGTTTTTAGGGTTCCGTACCCAAAGGGTACCAACGGGACCCTATTACTAAGCCTACGCTGTCCGTCCGTCCGTCCGTCCGTCCGTCCGTCTGTCAGCGGGCTGTATCTCGGTAACCGTAATAAGTAGACAGTTGAAATTTTCACAGATTGTGTATTTCTATTGCCGCTACAACAACAAATAATAAAAATTAAATTAAATTAAAAAAATTAAATAAAATATTTCCATGGGTACATGGAAATATTTTTATGTAAATTTTTTTTAACGGAACCCTAAAAGAGCGAGGCCCGACTCGCACTTGGCCGATTTTTTAAGATTATTTCTGCCCATTTCTTCTGTGTTCAGTTTTCAGTTGTGCTCTTTTCAAAATGTTTTATTAATAGTAATTTATGTATAATTTTACTCTCGCTAAGAGAATTTTAATTGAAAAATATTAAATTTGATTACAGAGAATGAGCCAGAGGATCGAATCCAGAAGTGTACTCTACTCTGAAGTTTTTATTGTTGTTGTTGTTCAAAAACATTTTATTGTATCCTATTAATATTAAAAATGCGAATTTTTTTGAGAATGGATGACCGGACGGATGTTTGTTATTCATTCACGCAAAAACTATTAAATGGATTTTGATGTTTCACAATATTAATAATTATACATCAAAATAGCATATAGGTTATTATTTATCCCAGAAAAATAAATAATTCTCGCAGGTAAAAGCCCCTAACCCGCGCAAACGAAGTCGCGGGGATCATTTACTATTAAATGAAGCGGTGAAAGATCTAAAGGAAATTAAGTTTTAATTATAAAGCAGGACTCATCACAGTGAATTTAACTGTTCTTGCGGGAAAATGTGGTCAAAGTCATAAACTCTCGATCAATTGATTAATTGCTTTAAATTTATCTTTAAACAAGATCTGATTTTAACACCTTCATTTTTAATTCAATCGATGTCTACAAGTTCACTAGAAGCAAATATTTCGAAAAACGTTCGATTATAACAAGCCAAACTATCTGTCGAAGTGTCGTTCATCGTGCATATCCAATCGTATGCAGTACACTTAATAAGCGTGACCATAGGTATTCTAGGCATTCCTAAGGCCGTCTACAGATCTTATCAGATACCTATAGTCTGTGCCTAGGTACCTAATAACTATTTAAATATCATCATCATCATCATTAGCAATCCATCAACGGCTCACTACTGAGCGCAGGTCTCCTCTCAGAGAAGGTTATAGGCCATAGTCCACCACGCTGGCCCAATGCGAATTGGCGGACTTCACACACCTTCGAGAACATTATGAAGAACTCTCAGATGTGCAGGTTACCTCACGATGTTTTCCTTCACCGTTGAAGCAAGTGATATTTTATTGCTGAAACGCACTTAACTCTGAAAAGTCAGAGGTGCTTACCCGGGATCGAACCTGCGACTCCCCGAATAGGAGACCACAGTCCTTACCACTAGGCTATCACTGCTTCTATTCATTTAAATATACGCATGTTTAAAATCTTCCTTGCGACCTTGCACTGACCTATTCTGGTAAACAAATACTCATTAATACTGAGCAAGATTGTTTTTCTTTATTCTCATTTTGTTTCGCGCTTAATTAATCTCTGAAATGGAATCAGATATTTTTAATGTGATTTTTTTGTTTTACAAGCCTCAATAGCCCACCGGTTAAAGGTGCGGACTGAAAACTGAAAGGTCGCAGGTTCGATCCCCATTCCCCACCCGTTGCACTATTGTCGTACCCACTCCTAGCACAAGCTTTCCGCTTATTCGGAGGGGAGAGGAGGATATAAGTCAAAAACAACTTGACAATATTCTTTAAATAAATATATATACCTAACCTGAACTACTATAGAATAGAATAGAAATGTTTTTTTATTCAAATAAACTTTTTTACAAGTGCTTTTGAATCGTCGATGAGTCTACTACTGGTTCGGAATGCCCTTCCTGCCGAGAAGAACCAGCAAGAAACTCGGCGGATGCTCTTTTCAAAACAAGTTTACAATTCAATAGATACGATGCTATGTATGCAGTGTTTCCAGAATGAGTTCCACAAAAGCATACCTAATTAATAATAAATAATTCAACACATGTTAAGACGGGCAGACAGAAACTAGCCCCATTCCCGCTGGTGGCACCCGTTCATGAGCATGACGTATGATCCAGCCATTGCGTCGCTCAACCATATTTGAGGTACTGAAACTATAGGTTCAGTCGTATCTAACGTAGTGATCATTAGGTCTTGTTCTTGTTACAAAAATAAACCGGCTTTACTGTGAATCCCATCTAGAACTATAATATCTCCGTTGTAAGATACAGGTGCAGCGTCAGTAACAAAGAATATTAAATGAAAAACCAACTAGCTCCAGACGAAGTTGCCAGTGAAAACTAGTCGGAGCATGAAAAGCAGTGATTGCCACCTGACCCCTGCCAACTTGCAGTCAGCGGAAAATCGAACCAACTTGATTAAGTAATTAATGAAGAAAAAATATTCGGTCAGCGCGCTCGATGAAAACTTTCCGAAAAGACGGCCGCACATTGGATGCATTTTCGTGTTCAAAAAAAATCTATTAACTACTTATTTTACTTTTTATACAAGTATATTTTGAAAGATATTGATTCTTGTAATGATAATATTGAAGCATTTGAAGTGAAGGTATGACGTAAGGTTGTTAGTTATAAAAAGTTAGTAAAAGCTCTGGAAAGAAAGGACACCACTTCGGCTCTCGTGAAGGAATGCAAACATGCATTAAACTCACTAGCTGAAAAGACAAAAGTGACGATTGCTTGGGTTCCTGGACACCGAGGGAACATCGGTAATGAGAAAGCAGATGAACTAGCTCGAATGGGAGCAAGTATCCAATTTCATGGACCTGAGCCTTACCTACCCATTCCGTACACGATTACCAAAAGAGTGATAGAGGGAATCGTAGAAAGAGAATCGAACTCGAGATGGAACAACTCGATTCAATATAGACAATCGAAATTGTTCCTGAAATCATTCGATAAAAAGAAGACAAGACAAATTATGTCACAAAGTAGGAACAATATTGCATTGGTAATAGGAATAGCAACGGGACACTGTCTGCTAAATAGACATCTCACAATAATGAGAATACAAGAAGACCCATCCTGTCCAGAGTGTGGTGAGGAAGAGACCAGCTTCCACTTTATAGCTGAGTGCCCTATGTACTCATTGGTAAGATGGGAACTACAAGGTAAGGATAGATTAAGTGAAGAAGACCTAACAAACCTTTCAATAGGAGACATCGTTAGGTTTACGAAGCTACAGGTAGGTTTGAAGGGGGGTAGGCTGCCTGGGCACCAGTAACCTGTGTCCAAACACGGGGAATTGGGTGGAATAGTTCCGACTCAGGACTGATCACCCGCCTGGCGTTAGCAGGCGTCCCCTCCACAAATACATACAAGGTTGTTAGTTAACTTTTTAAAATAATCACAAATTATGCGTTATTTTAAACATCATCATACTCATCATCAGCAACCCATCAACGGCTCACTACTGAGCGCAGGTCTCCTCTCAGAGAAGGGTTAAAGGCCATCGTCCACCACGCTGGCCCAATGCGAATTGGCTGACATCACATACCTTTGAGAACATTATGAAGAACTCTCAGGCGTGCTGTTTTCCTCACGATGTTTTCCTTCACCGTTAAAGCTTGTGATATTTAATTTCTTAAACGCACTTAACTTAGAAATGTCAGAGGTCCGGGATCGAACCTGCGAACCCCCGAATACGAGACCACAGTCCTAACCACTAGGCTATTACTGCTTTCTCTAGTGTATTATTTACTATTATTTACGAATTTCTAAACATAGAATAATCACTGATAAGTGAATTGACACTGAATGTTTAACAAAGTGTAGTCATTAAAGAAAAAAATATGTTTCCGTTTTCAAACTTTTTCTGTCAAGCTGTACCTGATAGTTTGCAATTTATAGTAGGAGTTAATGGTTCAGTTAATTAGTACCTTACACGTGTCATAAAAATTCGTAGGTAACAAATGTGTGACAAGCTTTACAATTTCGAAAAGCCATAAAAGTTCATACGAAATACTCGCCGCAGGGGTGGACGGTATATTGAAATTTGAAATACATATTTCTAGTAAAACGCTCGCCTGTACCCCCCTCCCCCCTCTAGCCCCGGGGCCGAACGGTGGAACTATTCAAATATTACGGGGCAATGCAGTTTTTAGACTGTGCGACACGATTTAAATACAAAACAATACCTATTACTTATTTCAATCAAATTTAAAACGATTGACAGCTTTAGGTATATCTTGATGTCAAGGAAAAAACTACATTGCAAGCGTAACGTCGCTAGAAAAACAACTTTGTATAACCAGACTAGATGAACTCAGCATTTTAGGTACAAATTTACAAGTACCCGGCGCCGTCGGGCAAACTATGAGCGAAGGGATAGATTTATGCAATAGAAAGAGAGGCAACTTCTACCTGAATAATATAATGCCACGTCGTCCGCGAGGAACCCTCGGGAACTCTGTGTTTTACCGGGATAAAAAGTAGCCTACGTCACTCTCCAGGACCTCAACTATGCCCATCAAAAAATCACGTCGATCCGTAGCTCTGCTGCGGCGTGATTGAACGACAAACCTACAAACCAACAAAAAAACACACTTTCGCATTTATAATATTAGTCAATGATTTGGCGGTGTGAATCTTCTGTACTTTTATGTATTCTGTGTTTTATGCAAGCCTAATAATTTGCTGTCCGCTATATTACCGTAATATGGCTAAGGCGATTGACAACCTTTGGACCAGGTAGACCTCAGAGCATAGATACAGCCCTTTTATCTTAAACGACAACTGATATCGCGCCCTTCGCCTCCTCACTCCAGCATCCCGTCATCTTTATCATTAGAGGAACTACAAGAACTGTAAACCAATCCTTACTAATATTATAAATGCGAAAGTGTGTTGGTTTGTTGGTTTGTCCTTCAATCACGCCACAGCAGAGCTACGGATCGACCTGATTTTTTGCATGGGTATAGTTGAGGACCTGGAGACCGACATAGGCTACTTTTTATCCCGGAAAACCAAAGATTTCCCGAGGGATTTTAAAAACTAAATCCACGCGGACGAAGTCGCGGGCATCAGCTAGTCACGAATAATTAGATTTTACATTCGTCATATTGATTTTGTTCCTTTATAATGTAGTCTATATCACCCGAACGATAATAACAAATCGATTTGAAATTCCATCATGTCGCCTGCGCAAAGTGCAAAAATCCTTTGTGGGGTTGAGCGTACGCTTATATAGTATAATATGATTCCGAAAGAATTGCTAGATTTGCCACTGCACAAATTTAAACAATGCGTAAAAACTCACTTACTGAGTCGCGCTTATTACAAAGTTAATGACTTTCTTAATGACAAAGTTGCATGGGATCTTAAAATTAGTGGTTGAATAATATTATTCAATTCGATGCTTTGATACGGGTAGACTAAGTATGTCACGCTCTCTTTAAACATTTCTGTGGTGGTGTCGTGTGGTACGGGTTGTTACGTTCCCTCAAATATGGTCGAGCGAAGCAATGGCTGGATCATGCGTCATGCTCGTGAACGGGTGCCACCGGCGGGAATGGGGCTACTTTCTGTCTGCCCGTCTTTGACATGAATTGAATTGTAGTACGTTTTGTGGAAATGTCATATTCTATTCTAACAAAGATGCATGGGTTAAATCAGCTTGGCATCCAGCTGCCCACAAGATAGTATAAAAACTTATTACAATGTAATAGCTACTTATTAATATTGTAAAATGATTATTTTGAAAAGAGCAACTGCTGAGTTTCTTGCCGGCTCTTCTCAGCAGAATCCGCTTTCCGAACCGGTGGTAGAATCTTGACGTGTCATAAGAGACACAGGTTGGCCTACATGTAATAAATAATTTTGAATTTGAATTTGAATTTTGATTGACACATCATCCATCAAAATCAGCTCAGTAGTTTAAGTGCTATAGTAGAAGACGTAATCAGAAACATACATACATAGACTGCTAAAATAATAAGCCTTCCTTTTGGTTACTTTTTAGGGTTCCGTAGTAAACAAGGAACCCTTATAGTTTCGCCATGTCCGTCCGTCTGTCTGTCTGTCTGTCTGTCTGTCTGTCTGTCTGTCTGTCCGAGGTTTAGCTCAGAGACTATTGATACTAGAAATCTGTAATTTGACAAGGGTATAAATATCAATCACGCCGACAAAGTGGTGAAATAAAATTGTGAAAAATATTTTTTTTTAGGGTACCTCCCCTACATGTAAAGTGGGGATGAATTTTTTTTTTCTCGTCTATCCCATAGTGTGGGGTGTCGTTGAATAGGTCTTTCAAAAACGTTGTGGGTGTGGGAACACCATTTTTCAATTCAGGGATCCGTTTGTGAAATATGATATTTTAAAGTGCTAAATTTTATTAGAGTCAAGTGTCCCCCCCCCTCTGCCAGCTAAATGGTTGTATATAGGATACAAGAAAAAATTCACAGCAGTAGTATATATAATGAATTTTAAAGGAAAACTATCACGGCTAAGAAGGGTTCATTAGTGAAGGAGTTATATCGGTTTTTCTAAGTTAGATATTACACGTAGTGTAAGTTGCATATTTTGTAGTATATTATAGTATTTAAACCATGGAACTTAAAATGAATGTTGAGACTTTCAACTACGGAACCCTACACTGCGCGTGGCTCGACAAGCACTTGGCCGGTTTTTTACTGATCGTCTAGCGAGTAGCGAACTAGCGATACAATACGACATAAATATCGCAAGGGAAAAATTGCTCATTAGGTGCATAATATTAGCAAACTCTATTGGGCAATTCCGAGTAACCGATGTTTAGATACCAATTTAACGATCACGACTACGATTGAATATCGTATCGAAAGATTATAATAATTTGATATAACATAATTTATAACTATACTCAATTTTGACTGTGGACAATTGAGGGAAAAGTTAATATCTGTTCTGGGTTATATCGATGAATAAATAATCAGAAAATATCCGCTTACTGTTTCTACCGACTTATGTTTATTATTATTTTTTTAATCCAATGGGAACCCTTTTGTTTTCCAGGTTAAAAACTATCCTATGTCTCTCTGTCTAGGTCAACACACCTTCCACACATTTATAATATTATATGTTTAGTACTCGTATGATAAACACACATTATTTTGGCGTGGTAATATACCTATCCCCTAGGTGTCCCTCCTGGTGCAAAAAAAATCACTGACTTAACCAGCTCGTATTAACACAACGATCTGTAAAGTTTTACCTGCAATTTATTGATTTAGTACCTACCTTTATACCTTAAGTATGTACTTATTAAGTGATTCGAAAAAAAGTGCGTCTATAAATAAATAAAACAAACGAAAATTGCATAAAGATTTTGACAACCTTAAGCTCAGGCATAGACAATGCGCATAAAAGCGAAAACCAGATAAAATCCGACTAATCCTGAACTGACATCCCTAATACTTATTCCGTTTGCGAGTAGAGACCGGGCATAGACCGGGCCTCGTTGAAATAAAAAAAAAAGAAAAAAGAAAATCCACACACGAAAAACAGTTTTCTGTACAATACGGCAAACAAAATGCACCCTTTGTGAGTAACATTGCCGATACCGCCCCGACGTTGAATATTTCCATGAATTCCGAACTTGATTTACAATTCTGTTGCCAAAGCTCTGTAAAAAAAATGTAAACTTTATTTTATAACAGCACAGCAGTCTCGTCCCGGATCCGCGTGGCATCATTAATAACTCTCTATACTCTACTAATATGAATACTCCCTATTAATTTTTGACGTTATAACGTATGTCATATAATTATTTCCTGACATAAATCGGTCTCATTCTAACTCAGTTTGAGTCTAAGCTGAGAGAGAGTGCTATCTCACTCACTCAGCCTCAGTAATGAGGGAACAGCGTAAAGAGTAGGTAATTCAAAAGAAATTCCTTGGGAACTACACCGACTAAAAAACAAAATCGTCATCCATATTAAATTCACGGTTACAAAATCGGAAGCGGTTAATGAAGTAACTGAGAACGCTTTTTACACAATGTATGTCGCTTTTAAAACAATCCTCGCTTTCTATAGTCGCAAAATTACCTTTATCACTCGGAAAATAAGGTTCATGAACATCAAAGCGTCGGCAGTACAAGTGCGAAGTGTTAAATCACACTCGCAACATTGTTGCAAATAGAGACGAGATGTGCTTTCATAATGAGTGTGAGTTTCATAGTGTGAGGCGACTCGTTTTTATGAGCTAGCACAAAGTCTCTAAGAGCTACTAGGTACAAACTCTCTTTTCTTATTATTATTTAAGTGCTTTTAAGAAATTAAATATCACAAGCTTCAACGGTGAAAGAAAACGTCGTGAGGAACCCTGCACGCGTTAGAGTTCTTAAAAAACTTGAGAGGTGTCAAGGGACACCCGGATGGAACGAAGTTCCTTTCGATTAATTAGTGAAGGAATTGTAATAAACTAGTGGTGTCATCTAGTATTGAATTGATTAACTACGATGAATTATATTTGCAGCAATGTTACAAAACCAAAGAGTTACTGTGGTTTTTTAACAGATGGTGTTAGTAGTTTTATCCAATTTATACAATAAAAAATTAGGGAAAAATTCCACATGTAAAAATTATTTAAAATAAAATTGAAAATAGAAAATTCAGTCTATCGAGCTGGGATTCGAACCATCGACTCTTAACTGTTAAGCGACTGCCGAAGCCACTAGGCTACGAAGACCCAATATTGTACCGCGAAAATACCGAACACAATGCAAAATTCACATTCAACAAAAAAGTGTCGTTTTCAAAAAAGTGTCGAGAGTCGGTTGCTTAATTTTTTCCGTCTAGCCCCCTTCCGCACCGCGCGATAAGGAACTTACGTTCTAATAATCTTCTCAAAGGTGTATGAAGTCTACCAATTCGCATTGGGCCAGCGTGGTGGACTACGGCCTATTAACCCTTCTCTGAGAGGAGACCTGCGCTCGGTATAGAGACGTTGATGGGTTGCTGATGATGATAACATAGTCTCTTGGACTAGCGTACCCGTATCAACTACTCTAGCTGTTAGTGCTCATTACAAAGTATAACTTTAGCACCTTTAGATCGATTTCACCAACGAAAATAAGTCTTATCCGAGCGTTTAGATATTCTGGCAGATTTCAATACAAAAACTGTCAGAAAGCCCAATTGATTCCTCGGTTAAACGTCACTTGACGTTGGTAAATCCACGCGGACTGATCGCGGGCATCAGCGAATATTATATAAATACGAAAGTGTGTTTGTTTGTTTGTCCTTCAATCACGCAACAAGGAAGCAACAGATCGCCGTGATTTTTTGCATGGGTATAGTTTAGGACTTGAAGAATGACATTAGCTACTTTTTATCCCGGAAAAACAGAGGGTTGCCGAGGGATTTTTAATATCCTAACTTCACTCGGTCGATGTCGCAAACAAATCCGTGGTTTAGACAGTGGTTACATATCTTAAAAAGCTAAAACCGTACCTATAGCCGTCTCCTCCACCCCTTTAACGGCCCCTTTCCTCACATCTAATCAATTGAACCTCAAACACGAATCTGACAGTGTGTAACAGTGATGTCATATTATCTTACCATCCCCAATTAAAATAACTGACAAATGACGTTCTGACAGATTGTCAATAGCAAAAATGTCAACCATCTTTAATTGCCGGTTAATGATTAGTAAGCGATGGTGAAATAGCCTCTACGAGTCTAGTTCAGATTTATTTTTTAGTTAGCTCAACTCTATTTTCAAAGGCGACAAAACATCGCGTGACATGCACGGATGTGACAAAAACCATTGCATGTGCATCCGGACGTAAAGCAACTTTGTCGGAGCCGCCGACTGCCGATTAAATCAGGGGGAAATTTTGGCGGAATGTGTGGGGGAATATTATGTATACAATGTATTTTTTGTATGTACATACGCGCTACGCTTAATTAATTTTTTTACAGAATGTTTTTAATCTTTTCTCCTTTATATAATATGATTTTAAGCTATTGCATAGCTTTATCGCGGGCTTTGAACTAGGACAAACAGTTTGAGCGCGGCGACCGAATCAAGAAATTCCATAACGAAAATAAACCTAACACGGTCGTTCAGTAAGCGTTCAACATTTTAGAGGTTCACAAGTAGCTCTGTTTGGCGCAGTGGGCGAGCGGTCGCTTTCTTTACCGTATGGTGTATGATGTCGCAGGTTCGAATCTCACTCGCGAAGTAGTGACAGTGCGCTTTTCTTGTTTGTTTGTTTTTTAATTTTTTATTTGCATAATTTTTACTATGCAAAAAAATATTGCATAAATATTATAATTGCATAAGTTGATAAAAAATGCTATGCAATACCTTTACCGCGGCAGTCCCCGAGTTTCACTTAATTTTTTTATCGTGTAAATTCTTTTATGTAGGTAACACTTCGATCCTGTATTACGTTATGTTGACAAAAACTAGCCAAGCAAAGTAATTGTATGCGAAGTTTCTTAATTGCAAAAAAAATTTACTTCCGAAATTAAGAGATCTTGAGCCAGAGTTAAATCGAGACCATATATTTTATGTCCCATTTGAACTCTGTATCAAGTCTGAACTCTGAGCAGAGTCAGAAAATGATCTATAGATCTCACCCTCAGTAATCATTTCATCGTTCATCTCAACTCAACTCATCGCCGGCTCACTATTAATTTCACAGTTTCCTCTCATTGCTGTTTAAGGTCCATCTTCTTCTTCTTTATTTAACCAAGTTGAACTTGACTAATATTCTCCTCTCCCCTCCAAATAAGCGGAAAGCTTGTGTCAGGAGTGGGTACGACAATAGTGCAATGGGTGGGATTCGAATCTGCGACCTTTCAGTTTTCAGTCCGCACCTTTAACCGTTGGGCTATTGAGGCTTTAATTTGTATTATTATTATTAATATTAGGCGATAGACGTCCACTGCTGGACATAGGTATCATGTTTGGGTTTCCACATGCTTAGGTCTGGTGCCGCCTGAATCCAGCGGTTACGTCGGTGGGGGATCTACCAAAACCGCGCCTTCCGGTACGAAGCAAGGTAAATAATTATTTCGTAATCTCCGTAATAAAAAAAAACTTGAGAGGTGTCAAGAGACACCCGGATGAAACGAAGTTCCTTTCGATTAATTAGTGAAGGAATTGTAATAAACTAGTGGTGTCATCTAGTATTAAATTGATTAACTACGATGAATTATATTTAGTTTATTTCTATTGCAGCAATGTTACAAAACCAAAGAGTTACTCTGGTTTTTTAATAGATGGCGATACAATAACATTTTATCCAATTTATATAATAAAAAACTTGAGAAGTGTCAAGGGACACCCGGATGGAACGTAGTTCCTTTCGATTACATTTTGTGTTCGGTATTTTCGCGATACAAAATTAGGTCTCCGTAGATTAGGTCATGTAGAAATTGTTTAAAATAAAATTGAAAATGGAAAGTTCGGTCTGTCGAGCTGGGATTCGGACCATCGACGTAGAACTTTTAGGCGACTGCCGGAGCCACTAGGCTACGGAGGCCTAATTTTGTATCGCGAAAATACCGAACACAATGCAAAATTCACATTCAACAAAAAAGTGTCGGTTTCAAAAGTACCTATGTCGAGTGTCGGTTCCTTAATTTTTTCCGTCTAGCCCCCTTCCGTACCGCGCGATAGGGAACTTACGTTCCAAAAATTAGGGAAAATTTCCACATGTAGAAATTATTTAAAATAAAATTGAAAATAGAAAATTCAGTCTGTCGAGCTGGGATTCGAACCATCGACCTTTAACTGTTTAGCGACTGTAGAAACCACAAGGCTACGGAGATCTAATTTTGTAGTGTGAAAATATTAAACACAATGCCAAATTCATATTCAAAAAAGTGTCGGTTCAATTTTGTCTTAAATTTTTTCCGTCTAGCCCCCTTCCGCACCGCGCGATAAGGAACTACGTTCCAATATTAAACCTCTCGGGGCAAAAAATAAACCACACAAAAATATAACATGTGCATTCGAAGCCTCGCAAAATGGAAGTCATTAGCCCATACTGCTTAACCCAATGGCCGTACGAGTACAGACATTGAATAGGCTTTTTTCATCAAAGGGAATTTTTTATTTCGACCATCGCCGCTGGCCTTTGAAACGCAATTCGAGCTAAATATAAAAGGTACGCTTATGGCAGCTTAACCTTCATTTAACTAGGTAGGGGTCATAACGACCCCTCGAATTTTAATCCGTAGTTACAAAAATAGAGTCCTTATTGCCACTAGTATAATTTAACCCTGATAATTAGCTATCTGACTAAAAAATGACATTATTACCAAATAAAATCGCTGCATAAAAAGCAGTCATAGGAGTAGGTGCATTTGAAGCTTTAAAAATCCATATTGCATAACCCAACGTCGGCATACATTGAATATGCTGCTTTGAATAGTCTTTCATTAAAGGGATATTTTGACCTTCACCGCTGGCCAAAAACCACAATTATGAAAGGCCCGCTTTTGGCAGCTTAAAACCTTGATTTACACGGGCCTTTTTGACACCTTACATCTACACTTTCAGTTTCTTAGTCTATGGTTCATGTTCAAATGATCTGCTGTACTATAACTTATAAACTTTCTACTTCTCTCGGTTTAACTTGGTCTGAATGTAGTTAAGCAATATTATGTTGTTAACATTTTGCAACCGCACGGGATAATCCTTATTACCCTTACTAAACTTTATACATAATATTATTATTTATTGGTTTATTATAACACCAAGAAATATGAACTCCTTCAACTTATCAATATCATGCAGGGGAAAGTGGCAAGCAGAAGGAGGCCTGGCCGCAGAAGGATATCGTGGCTTAAAAACTTGCGCCAGTTAAGGAAGAGCACAAGATCACTATTTAGAACAGCGGTCTCAAAAGTTGAAATCGCCCTAATGATTGCCGACCTTCGCAAGGAGACGGCACATTAAGAAGAGGAAGAATTGATTTATTGCTTTGTTAGACCGAAAGAACGGATTTTCGCATGGGTGTATAGTTGAGTACTTTAAATGTGGTATTAGCATTTTTAAACCCGAGTATCAAAGGAATTTTTGAAAAACCAACTCCATGTCCATGGATACGCTGTTTAACCTAGCTAGTTTAAATTTAAGTTATTTCAGAAAGTGACAATTTAAAAAAAAAGGCGTGTGGTGTCGTGGGACACCAGATAGGAACGAAGTTATTATAAAAATATTAATTTCAAGTTCTATTCGAGGTATGAAGAAAATAATTATTCGGATATACATTTTTTATCATGATTTCTTATCGATAAAAATCAAAATGACCCCAGGGAAGCCTAAATATCGATTTTATAAAATATTAAAATTAAAATAATTTTGGATAGAAGCAGGCGTTACTTTGCGGAAGTCCATGATTAGCAAGAAAAGGGTAGAATTATTTTGCTATAATCCGCCAACAGAAAAAATCTGTATAATTTTTACACTACTCTCGACGCACGTTTCGCCCCGACACCGGAGCATCCTCAGGAGATGTTGACTCTACAACGATGCATTGTCTACATAATAAAAAAGCAACAATTGATGCGGATAAAACAGGATTTATATTCATCATCACCTGATAAAATAAATAAATACAAATCCAGTTTAACTTATTTTGGAACAGTGTCGGAGCGTATCGCGAAGAGACTTAAAGCACATGATATACATGTTGCATTTAGGACAAATAATACACTTAAAAATATTTGCAACGGTAAAGATAAATTAAACAACAAACAAAAATCGGGCATTTATAAACTCGAATGTTCAGACTGTAAAGCCACTTATATTGGTCAAACGGGTCGTAAATTTGAAACACGCTACAAAGAACATATGGCTGCGGTTAGGAACAACCAACCCCAAAAGTCTCACTTTGCTAAACATCTCCTTGATAGTGGACACAAATTATCATCCGATCATTCATACAAAATCTTACACACCTGTGATAAAGGGCTTCGACTGAGCATGTTAGAACAATTAGAAATAATAAAACATAACAATAATACTCAGTTTAAATTACTTAATGAACAAGTGAACGTCTCAAGTTCACCACTGCTTCGTTTGTTTGAAGGGGGGGGTAGTGGGCGGGGCAACAGTAGTGGGGGTAGAAATACGGTATATAATACCGCGCAATTGACACGAGCGTCACTAGACAATGCATCGTTGTAGAGTCAACATCTCCTGAGGATGCTCCGGTGTCGGGGCGAAACGTGCGTCGAGAGTAGTGTAAAAATTATACAGAATTTTTCTGTTGGCGGATTATAGCAAAATAATTCTACCCTTTTCTTGCTAAAATAATTTTATAAAATAAAAAATGAAAATAAAATTGCGCGCCCCCGGGTGGGCTCGAACCACCAATCTTTTGGTAAACAGCCGCACGCGAGCCAATTGCGCCACGGGAGCGATGCACAACTCGTTGAAATTATTATATAAGATATTTTATCTACACTAATGTTATAACATTCTACTTATGTTTCCAATACTTGACTTATAATTACTACTGTTATAGCGCAGATAACAAAACACTCAATTTAAGCAATTTCACATGATGGTATAATATCCACATCGACATCGTAAAATCTCATTATAACATCAATAAAACGCGACCAATTAACCTGGCGAGCCTTATGTCAAAATCCTCATACAAGTTGTATAAAATTTTGATATTAGGCTGGCTTTTGAAAACAGTTGGGTTATACGTGAAAACTTCGTCGAAACTACTAAACTTACATACACAAAACTCTTTGGTAAGATCTTGTGCCAATTAAATAAAAAACGAACAGCGCGCGCTCGCTCCTGATTGGCCCTGCGCGCGCAGCTGCGCTCTCATTGGTTAGATTTTAATGACGGCAAGTTCACTGTGACAATACACGTACGCGTGAATTTAATGTTTCGCAATGTGTTTTGTTTTTAAAATACAAATTAAAAGTTAAAAATGGATAGCGACGATGATATTTGTACGCCTCCGGATATTCTAGAATTGGCAACAAAAGTAACTCACAATCTTTTGCCAGAAAAATCTAGAAAATTATATGAAAAAGAATATAATAACTTTTTGGCATGGAAGATCGAAAAGAAAACTACATCATTTTCTGAAAATGTCATTCTTGCGTATCTCAAAGACTGATCTTACGTAGATCTTACGTAAAGACGTATCTCAAAGAAGATCTTCTATGTGGGCTAAATATTCTATGCTCAAGTCCACACTGAGTACAACAATATTGATATCACGAAGTATTCAAAAGTCATAGCGTTCCTGAAACGCAGTTCAGAAGGACACAAGGAAAAAAAGTCCTTGACGTTTACATCAGGTCAAATAAAGATATTCCTGGAAGATTCACCAGATATTTTGTATCTTTTTAAAAAGGTATAGGTAAACTCGCTGCGCTCGTTTCATAAACTCACACTCGTGTTTTAATACCCTTCATTATATGACAGTTGCATAAACTACTATTTTAGGCCATCAAAAAATGTATAAAAGTGTCGTTACAACTTTTGGTTTTTATTTTTTTCCGTTTATTGATTCAATCTTGGCGCTCATATAGCATGCACAGAGGATTAATCAAAAAAATTGACAATGCAAATCAAAAAAAAGCCCATAGGGTCTTTTAAGCCCACCGTGGTATATAAAAGGGTTATTTTAACCACCTGATTTCACGTAGGGTTAAACATTTAATGCGGTATTTGCTCTTTGGCTTCGCTATTAGGTAGTTAGTCTGTCTGAATGGATATATTGAAACGCCGTTGGAAGCAACAAAATAAAGTGATAGGTTAGTGAAATGATGTATGACTGGATACGAGTAGATATTATTCATATTATATGTAATTCATCAGTGGTCCTGTGTATTATGTATCATCAAAATTATATCTTTTAAAATGATACATGAAACTTGCAACACTTAAGAGTTCTTCATGGTTCTCAAAGGTGTGTGAAGTCTGCCAATTCGCATTGGGCCAGCGTGGTGGACTATGGCCTATAACCCTTCTCTGAGAGGAGACCTGCGCGCTCAGTAGTGAGCCGTTGATGGGTTGCTAATGATGATGATGATGATGATGAAAATGATATCAATTGCTTTTTAATGATGGAGATAAATTACCTGCTTTGTCAATAATTAACCACTGTACCTAACTAAAATCTAATTACTTATTATAACGTATCAAATCCTTATGAATTCGATTTATTGAACTTTCGATTCCATAAGCTTTTGATGTCATGAATGGTCGATTTATCGATGTAACGTGTCCTATCGACTAGTCAATACTGCATTGTAAAGTCGACATCTCCACAGGATGCTCCGGTGTCGGGGCGAAACGTGCGTCGAGATTAGTGTAAAAGTCTTGTGTGGTGGTGCATGTGAGTGGTGATGGCATTGCTTGCTTGGGAACTTTGCTTTCTTGCTTGCTTGGAAAGGAGACTTTTTCTGTTGGCGGATTATAGCAAAATAATTCTAACCTTTTCTTACTTTACAAATAATTATGGCTGGATCATGCGTCATGCTCGTGAACGGGTGCCACCAGCGGGAATAATGAATACATGTTGAATTATAATTAGGTATGCTTTTGTGGGACTCATTGTGGAAACACTGCATACATAGCATAGTATCTATTAAATTGTAAACCTGTTTTGAAAAGAGCAACCGTCGAGTTTCTTGCTGGTTCTTCTCGGCAGGAAGGGCATTCCGAACCAGTGGTAGACTCATCGACGATTCAAAAGCACTTGTAAAAAATTTATTTGAATAAAAAACATTTCTTAATTCTATAAGCTATTCTACAACAGTTCAATAATACTGGCTAATTTACTACTATCGTGGCTATTTTATCACTGTACCTGTTGAAAATAATGACAGCTAAATAAATAAAACTAGTGGTTCGCCCCGAACTGAGACCTCGCGGTAACGGTATCCCATGATTATTCATTCAATCGATACATGACGACCAAAACTGACATTATTATTATTATGCCCGTTTGCACCAAACATACCTAAATCATCCCCTATGTAGGAGTCTCTTTACGTAGGTAGCTCCAAAACACAATCCTAAGTCCTAACATCCGTCCCAATGTCCTTTTAGGTGTCCCGTACAGGATCGTGATAAAGAAGTTGACAGTAATCATCACATAACTTATCATAGGTAGCCCGTAAAGGTTAGGGAACGTCAGTGAAAACATTGAATTATTATGTAGGTACTAACGAGTGAAAACGGGTTAGGGGCATCTGTACAAATCGTCATCTATCGACGCGAATAGAAAATATACAAAATGATATTTAACTAAAGAATAATTTTAATTGAATAATATGTTATTATATTATGTACCTAAATAATAATGGTCGACGCAAAACTGTTTTTGGGATAAATCGTAGTCGTAACTCCTAGTTCAATGGAATAGTTAATGACTGCGCCATCTATTAGCATTATTGTGAAGCTATGTGAAATTTACTGATGCTCATTAAAAATTAAATAATCTCGTTTCTTTATAATATTCATATAATTTTAGTATTTGTTGTTCAAGTACAGGATACAAGTAAGAAAATAAGTACAACTTGAAAATATATAGAAAATTTTCCCAGAGAGCGTCTTCAAGCGAGCGCATTAAATCGCCACTTTGGAAGCCCCCCATTTCGTCAATTTTAGGAAAAAAATAAAAAAAAAAATACGGTTGTACTCTGTTCCAAATTGTCTTTAAAATGATACACAGAAAACCTATGAATCGCAAATAAAAAAAAATTTCTTCGCATTCGCTTCTATGCGAGCCCCCCTGAAATAAAGATTTTTATAACTTTTTAAGCCATTTTCGGCTGGAGGCCATTGGTTTACATATTATATCTAAATTTGAAGTAATTACGTTAAGTAATTTAAAAGTTATGAGGCTCTGACAGACGGACGGACGGACGGACGGACGGACGGACAAGTGCAAATCGCTCTAGTAAACTCAGAGACCTCGCTTCCCTCGGTCAAATAAAGACAATACATAGTACTTCAGGAACTGTGTAGAGAGGGTTTCAAGATCGCAGCGAAGTAATTCCTGCAGCAAGCGAGTGGAGGGTCGTTCAGCGAGTGCAGTTAAACCGCGCCAAGGGTCTTGTTGCGCTGGCTTACGTGAATAGGCGCGCAGTAATGGGTATTTTCCGAAGAAATAAATAGAATATCATGAAGAAAAATCATATAATAAAGTTATAAAAAGGAGAAAAGAGGGAGATCACATCTGCAATCTACACAAGCATAACCTTTGAAGAGAAAAAAATACGTATTTCCAGGAGAGTTCCGCTCCAAAAGTAGGCTCAAAACAACCAATTGTCTGGTCCTGTTACTGAATTGAAATGAAATTACGTTTTTGATGGTTATTGTAATGAATTATGAGATCCTTTCAATGTTATTTAAAGATGTATGTATATTTTACTGAAAATAAAACCAACGTTCTAACTAGCATAGTTTTTTGATATTAGCAATAAACCTCTACAAAAAATTTAACGAAAAATATGAATGAGCTAATTAATATAAATATTATCGTTTTACTTGAATACTTTTACTTTTGGAGTACGGAACCCTCTGTGAGCAAGTCCGACTCGCCCTTGGCTGTTTTTTTTCAAATAATTTTCCGCAAACTGGTCGTACTGATTTTCAGTTGATACTTTTTACACAGTAGTTTTCATGTTCCCTTAATGACTGAAATACTTGTGAGTGAAATACTTGTAGGTACTTCTTTATTTTTAATTCAAAGCCAAATATCAAGTCTAATGGATATAACTTGAAAACTGAAGGACTTTGATACAAACATTCATCCCCACTTTTGTTGACGTGCCTACAAATTGTGACAGTATGATATTGTGTCTTGTTAGTATTAACGTATCAGTGTTATAGACATTTGTGTGTTATATGATATATATAATTTGCTTTTAACTTTCTAAAGAGTAGATAGATACGTGCCCATGAAAAGATATTTTCTTTCTAAATTAAAAATAAGAGAATGTATTAAAGCGCGCATCCAGATGCAAAGTAGTGTTTATTTTCTAGGATTACGTATTTTTTCGCTCCAAAGGCTACTTGTGTAGAGTGCGGAGGTGATCTCCCTTTTTTCTCCTTTTTTAATATCGCTCCAAACTACGCTACTCTTTAAGGCACACGATATTATTTTAATTATTGAATACTAGCTGATGCCCGCGACTTCGTCCGCATGGATTTAGTTTTAAAAATCCCGCGGGAACTTTTTCATTATCCGAGATAAAAAGTAGCTCTCCCGGTCTGAGGAACCACTACTACATCCATTACTATACCCATGCAAAAAATCGCATCAATCCGCTGTTCTGTTGCGACGTGATTGAAGGACAAATCAACAAACAAACACACTTTCGCATTTATAATATCAGTAATGCTTTATTATAACACTTTTTATAATTGTCAAATTTTTTACAACCAAAGACAAAATTACGTTTAGCTGTCAATTACGTTTTGTTATTCCACTGACATTTGCGTTTTGTTATTCCATGTCAGATGCGTTTTTGTTATACCACGTTTTATAGTGACTTGACGGAAACGCGGTCGAACGGGATAAAAAGTATCCTATGTCCGTCTCCTGGTTCTAAGCTACCTCTCCACCAATTTTCAGCCAAAACGGTTCATCCGTTCTTGAGTTATAAATAGTGTAACTAACACCACTTTCTTTTATATATATAGATTTTCCTGACGTATTCATCATCATCATCAGCAACCCATCAACGGCTCACTACTGAGCGCAGGTCTCCTCTCAGAGAAGGGTTATAGGCCATAGTCCACCACGCTGGCCCAATGCGAATTGGCGGACTTCACGCACCTTCGAGAACATTATGAAGAACACTCAGATGTGCAGGTTTCCTCACGATGTTTTCCTTCACCATTGAAGCAACTTGACTCCGAAAAGTCAGAGAAGCGTACCCGGGATCGAACCTGCGATCCCCCGAATAGGAGACCACACTCCTTACCACTAGGCTATCACTGCTTCAACCGGACGTATTAATTGTTACGAAATAATATTTGTTTATCATTTTATTCAAGTATAATAATTATGATAAATTAGAAATATCTGTTCCTATTCTACTAATATTATATATGCGAAAGTTTGTGATGATGGAGGTATGGATAGATGTATGGATGGATGGATGCTTGTTAGTCTTTCACGCCACAACAAATGAACCAATTTGGCTGAAATTTGGAATAATGATAGCTCATACCCAGGATTAAAACATAGACTATATTTTATCGCGGAAAAATAAGGAGTTCCCGCTGGAACTAAAAAAATCCACGCGGACGAAGTCGCGGGCATCATATAGTATAAAATAAATTTCAAATTCAAATTAATTACGTAATAAATATTTACGAAGATCCTATGAATTTTGTAATTAAAAGGAATATTATAAATAGTTAACTTCCAATGTTAGACGCCCAAGATTCATTGATTGATGTTTATAATAATGCTATTTATGAATTCTTCTAATCATATTTTGACCGCAATACTGTTATTTAAGCTTACAAACTTTGCTTAAAACACTTAGTTTTTAGAGTTATTTTGAAAAGCAAATAATCCTACTTCCTAGTTAATATTACAAATGCGAAAGTTTGTGAGGATAGATATGTTTGTTGCTCTTTCACGCCACAACGAATAAACCGATTTGGCTGAAATTTAGAATGAGCATAGTTAATACCCTGGATTAATACATAGGCTACATTTCAACCCAAAAAATCAGAGTTTCCGCGGGAATTAAAACCTTCATCCAGGCGAACGAAGTGGCGGGTTAGTTTAACTTTAGCGGAAAGCTATTTCATTAGGCGACTAAAATATCGTATCGTACCAGTATCGTACATTCTGAACAAATCACAACTCTTCATAAAGGGTTGTAGCTTTGAATTGTATATATTTCCATGTCTTTTGAGAGCCTGCTTTTTAATTAGCGCGACTTGATTTAAAATTCGTCGACGACTGGAGTGTTCTTCGCGAAACATTTTTTGCTATAATTGCTTTTCGTCTCTTCAGAGAATTAACTTAAAAAGTAATAATTCATTATGATGCCGATAGAGTCAATTGTGTTATTCTTAAGACAAAATAAAAAAAAATTAAGTGGCACTCGGGGACTGCCGCGGTAAAGCTATTGCATAGCATTTTTTATCAACTTATGCAATTATAATATTTATGCAATGTTTTTTTTTTTCAAGAATTAAAAAACAAACAAACAAGAAAAGCGAACTGTCATATTTCGGATTGGGCCAGCGTGGTAGACTATAGCCTATAACCCTTCTCTGAGAGGAGACTTGCGCTCAGTACGGTTAGTACAAGATTAGATAGTTAACTATGAATAGTAAAGTATGATATTACAATCAAAGTAAAATAAACCGTAACAGCAAACAGGAAGGGCATTCCGAACCAGTGGTAGAGCCACACGATTCAAAAGCACTTGTAAAAAGTTTATTTGAAAAAAAAAATCTATTCTATTCTATTCTATTCTAAGCTCTGAGTATTGGCTCCTCTCAGCAGAATCAGCTTTCCGAACCGGTGGTAGATTCACGACTTGAAAACAAACGACAGAAGTGAAAAAATTTGACCTACATTCAAAATTATTTATTTCAAATTGTTAGGCCTATGACAAAGCGTGAATCTATCACATGAAATCAATGATTTTGAATTTGAATTTGAATTATCCCTGCAAGATCAAATCAGAAGCCAATCAAGCAAATCGCTAGCATAGCTCCAAGAAATGGGAATGAGAGGGCCACATAGTTCAACCACGAGAATAGAACGGCCACGCATAAGAAAGCCCCCCCCCCCCCCCTCTTTCCTTCTAGGTTGATTGACTGAAACAGGGGAGCAAAGGTACTGTATACGGTCTGCACAAGACCAAGGCATGTGAATATAAGGCTGCCATTTTGATGATCAAAACTGCAGCTGCAATCAACGTTTAGAGAATAGAGATGAATAGAGCTAACTAAAAACAAGAGTACGTGAAAAAAGAAAATGCAACATTTCAATAAGATCATAAAACAACATGCGGGACATAATATAGGGTAATGGCCATTAAAATCCGTTAACGGCTCACTTTGAAATTCATAACTTTTGCATTTAAATAACATGCTGAATTTAGTATGGTGGGCCACACAATGAAATAGCTGCAGGCGATTTTGTACTCAATACCTGAAGTCATAAGACGTATAGGGAAATGTTTACATGTCGCCGAACGTACGGTTTGAATATGCATAAAGTTATCTCCACATATAATTTTATCTACAAGCTTAAACTGGGATTTATGTATTTCATTCAGTGAGTTTCATATTTCGCGAGCTCTTTTTTAAGGTTCCATAGTCACACAAAGAAACCGCTTTTTATCTTCTTCTTCTTTATTGTTCTGTAAACTAGCGGCACGCTATGAAGGCCGGTTTGACGTTTGTCCGCTCATGAAGTTCCGTATTAATTGATAACGACTTTGAAGGAAATAATTGTATTACTTTATTGACGATAGTGATGTGCAGAGATTCATAAATTTTATCGAATGTAGTTTTAGGTTTAGGACTCAAAATTTATTTATTAAATTGATTTCTAAAATGTATACAAGTGTAGAAAAATCAGTTTGCACCATTTAAGGGGTGAATGTACTTGTGAATATGAACAATTTTCACTATGTGGACAAACCTCTGAAATCGCAAAAAAATATCAGCTGTTTCATACAAAAGGTAAAATTTTTATTTTTATATGATATATACCACAACTCGGCATTTGGTTATGGCGTGAAATACGTTAAAAATGGCGTAGATGCAAACATGAATATGTTAAAAGCGGAATTAGTACGTCTTTTAAAAGAAAACAAACCAACCAAGATCCGATACGTCATTGACGAAATAGCATTAGAACATGGGCACAGAGTTATACGGTTACCGCCTTACCATTGTGAGTATAATGCGATTGAGTTGGTGTGGGCTCAAATTAAGGGATATGCTGCAAGACACAATACAGAACCCCCATTTACCACAAAAAAAATGCTAAAATTATTAGAAGAAGCTTGTGAACATGTGACTAAAGGAGACTGGGAAAAGGTTGTGAATAGAACTGTTAAATTAATAAGGGAAGATTATGAAAGAGATGTGAAAATAGATAATATTATAGAAAACGAACATATAATTATTAATGTAGGTGATGATAGCAGTGACGACAGTGAAAATAGTAGTATGGACGAATCTGATTAATTATGGCCTTTTGTGGCACCTTTTTTGGTATCTTTTGTATTCATATGTTTCTTGTGTGCATATAAAGTATGTATATTCATTTTCATTCAAATATTCAGTTCGTTCAAATAAATTAAATAAACATATACATTTTTGTTTTATTAAACCTATTTAATCAGGTACAAAAACAAAACTTAATTGTTTTTTGTTCGAGAATAAATTGACATTCCACATCACTATTGTAATGTGTCAAACCGGCCATCATAGCGTGCCGCTAGTGTAGTATGTAAGCATTGTCATCAATATTAGCATTTAGCTTAGCACAGAGCTGCTCAAGCCCTATTCAAACTAAACTAGCGGCACGCTATGAAGGCCGGTTTGACGTTTGTCCGCTCATGAAGTTCCGTATTAATTGATAACGACTTTGAAGGAAATAATTGTATTACTTTATTGACGATAGTGATGTGCAGAGATTCATAAATTTTATCGAATGTAGTTTTAGGTTTAGGACTCAAAATTTATTTATTAAATTGATTTCTAAAATGTATACAAGTGTAGAAAAATCAGTTTGCACCATTTAAGGGGTGAATGTACTTGTGAATATGAACAATTTTCACTATGTGGACAAACCTCTGAAATCGCAAAAAAATATCAGCTGTTTCATACAAAAGGTAAAATTTTTATTTTTATATGATATATACCACAACTCGGCATTTGGTTATGGCGTGAAATACGTTAAAAATGGCGTAGATGCAAACATGAATATGTTAAAAGCGGAATTAGTACGTCTTTTAAAAGAAAACAAACCAACCAAGATCCGATACGTCATTGACGAAATAGCATTAGAACATGGGCACAGAGTTATACGGTTACCGCCTTACCATTGTGAGTATAATGCGATTGAGTTGGTGTGGGCTCAAATTAAGGGATATGCTGCAAGACACAATACAGAACCCCCATTTACCACAAAAAAAATGCTAAAATTATTAGAAGAAGCTTGTGAACATGTGACTAAAGGAGACTGGGAAAAGGTTGTGAATAGAACTGTTAAATTAATAAGGGAAGATTATGAAAGAGATGTGAAAATAGATAATATTATAGAAAACGAACATATAATTATTAATGTAGGTGATGATAGCAGTGACGACAGTGAAAATAGTAGTATGGACGAATCTGATTAATTATGGCCTTTTGTGGCACCTTTTTTGGTATCTTTTGTATTCATATGTTTCTTGTGTGCATATAAAGTATGTATATTCATTTTCATTCAAATATTCAGTTCGTTCAAATAAATTAAATAAACATATACATTTTTGTTTTATTAAACCTATTTAATCAGGTACAAAAACAAAACTTAATTGTTTTTTGTTCGAGAATAAATTGACATTCCACATCACTATTGTAATGTGTCAAACCGGCCATCATAGCGTGCCGCTAGTGTAGTGACTGTTGTCTCTTGCATGGACTTCCACGGGCCTCGGTCTTGCGCCGCCTGCATGCAGCGCCTCCTTGCGACTCATTTTTACCTGGTTGAACGAGAAACACAGTTCAAAATTCACAGTTCACAAATTCTAAAATAGGTTATATCTTTTCGAGTGCAATAAAGTTTTTCAATCTATCTATTTAACATCCTTATTATAAATGCGAAAGTGTGTTTGTTTGTTCTTTAACCACGAAGCACGGGAATTATTATTGAGGCCCTATGAATGCGGTCATAGAAGAAAAAGTGTTTTCTTCAGTTTTTCTTTTAATCTTGAACATTCGCATTTATAAACAATTAAGTATGAGTTTAGCTACGGAACCTTAGCTGATTCATTTTACACTTGACCAACTTCATGTTTTTTTTTAAAAATAGTACATATTCGTATAAATCTTGCGAAATAAAAACATTTCTACTCATTAACGATTCGCTTTATCTGTTAAGAGTAGTTTTACATATTATAATATTTTCACTGCATAATTAAGTAGGTAATGCAGTTGTTGCCGAGAACGGGCGGGAATGGGGCTACTTTCTGTCTGCCCGTCTTAACATGAATTGAATTGTAGTACGTTTCTTTCTTGGAACTTCCCTTCATTGTGGAAATATTATATTCTATTCTAAGAAAGATGCATGGGTTAAATCAGCTTGGCATCCCGCTGCCCACATGATAGTATAAAAACTTATTACAATGTAATAGCAACTTATTAATATTGTAAAATGATGATTTTGAAAAGAGCAACTGCTGAGTTTCTTGCCGGCTCTTCTCAGCAGAATCCGCTTTTCCGAACCGGGAGTCATGCCGTGTCATAAGAGCCACAGGTTGGCCTACGTGAAATAAATAATTTTGAATTTTGAATTTTTTGAGTTATATTCTCTTGGCAACGTATTCCCCATCCCTGAGGGTGGTGACCCTTTACATACAGTTTACAGTATATGGCAGCGGTTTTCTTATTAATCCACCAAAAACCTATTAAAAACGCCTAACTAAATAACAGTTAAAACAAAATTTTTTGGTTTAGAAACTGAATACATAGTTTATACTCGTGACTTTTTCCACATGGCATGTTTTTGAAAATCCCATTGGAACTAGACACTCGCCAAGCCTATGCAAAAATGACGTCGATCCGTTGCGCTGTTGCTGCTTGATTGAAGGACAAACCAACAAAACAACACACCAAGAAACAGACACACTTTCGTATATTTTGTAACTAGCTGATGTCCGCGACTTCGTCCGCGTGGGTTTAGTTTTTAAAATCCCTCGCAAACTGTTTAATTTTCCTGGATAAAAAGTAGCCTATGTCACTCTCCAGGTTCTCAACTATCCCCATGCAAAAAATCACGTCGATCCGTGGCTCTGCTCTGTTGCAGCGTGATTGAAGGACAACAAACCAACAAACAAACAAACTAACAAACTTTCGCATTTATAACATTAGTATGATATGAAGTATGATATGGTCATTTTTAAATTCCAGACCATAACGTATACATACATAGATAGGTTCACAAAAACCTATAATCCGAAAATAAAGAGTTTTTTTAATGTATTCAAATGGATGGGTCCCAGAACGGACGGGCTAATTGTGAACAGATGAGGGTCAGAACAATTAAAGCCGAATTACGCATTCACGAAATAAAACCTTTAAGTTCGCGCGCCCGCTTAATGGAGAGTTTTTACGTGACGCCATGAAAAACCTAATCCGTTTGTTGAATGTGGTGAAAATAGATATTAAAATGCGTGAATCCGACTGAATTTTGTATCCCTAGTGTTACATTGTAGTGTAACTTGAATAATGTAAACTTTTTAAGGGCTATTTGCAGAAGCGCGGATTATCTGTTTAAATGGACTGAAAAGAAGTGGAAATATTTTATAATATTTAATAATAAATAATAAATAGATGTAGACTTTGCGACAAGTCATGAAAAAGAAAATTGATACTCTGGAGCATTGAATTATTATGTACTCAATGCTCACCCTCACCTTCAATGCTCTGGAGGTGTTGTGCTGTAGGCGAATGCTGGGAGTCTCATGGAGGAAGGACCGTAACGTAGTTCCCTTAAAAAACTGTGACGTAAATATTGACTATTCGAAGTGGAATTTTTGTAACAAAACATTCATTAACACTTCATTAACACATTAATCACAAATAAACTAAAAGAATAGTGCATAAGCAATGAATGAAAGTGTTTAAAATCTAATAAAATATACAAGTAAATTCATAAATCAACAATTCGCGAGACCGTTATTTTTCCAGAACCCAGATACCGCGGTAGTGCGTTGGCGCGAGTGATCATAAAAATAATATTACTACCTTGCATTTAGATGTGCAGTGACCTACCGAACCGAGCCGGTTATTGACACGACCACAACACGAAACGATGGCATACTGACTATTAATTTCGAACGTTTCGTCAGACATCGCCGTGGTGTATACGGACAGTGCTTAGACTCGAAGGCGTGCGATACACAAGTTCCACGGATTGGTTCTTAACTTCTCACCCGGTGTATAAGAAAATAGAACTTCTCTATTTTCTTTTTTATATTTTTGGACAATTAATAATTCTAACTACTTCAAAGACTTAAATAACCTAATTAAATAACTTTCTGGCCTTTAATAAGTATAAAAATGGATGACCAAACGCAATTACTCTTAACAAAAATTAAGGAAGAAATGGACAAACAAACATCAGTTATTACGAATGCTATTATGAAACAAATGGACGAAAGACTAAAACCAATTATAGAAGAAAATAAGTTTTTAAAAAAAGAAGTTCAGAAACTAAACGAAAAAATTAAAAATCATGAATCCGAGAAGAAGGGAAATAATTTAGTACTTTATGGCCTAGAAGAAAATCGAAAAAATGGGATGACCCTAATAAACATGATTGTAGACACTCTTAATAAGTCAGGATTCGATATTACTAAACACGAAATAAATACAGCGTTTAGAATTGGACCTTATAAGAGTGCGGCACGCCCAGTCGTGATAGGCTTTGTGAATAAATGGAAACGGAATGAAATTTTGCGCAACAAGAAGAAACTGCCCCAAAGTATGTACCTTAAAGAAGATTTTAGTAAGGAAGTATTGGAAAAGAGAAAAGAACTTCTACCTAAGATGGAAGAAGAACGAAAAAAGGGGCGGATAGCGTTTATAAAACAAGATAAACTGATAGTTAAAGACAGAAACGAGCCTAACCGAGACAAAAGGAAGAGAGAACAATCATCATCACCAAAGGAATCTCTTAATACGAAGGAGGACATTGCAAAAGCACCTCAAAAGATAAATAAAACCAACGCATTCGACCGACTTTATAGAGGTAGTAGGCCACGTTCAAATTCAAACTCAGAACATAATAAAAAATAGCAACTAAACAACATCGGTGTCCGGAAAACAAAACCAAGGAAAATAAGTCACGAAACAAAAACAAATTTTAACCAAATAAGCACTCCTCCCCCAAGCCGGCTGGTCCCCGTGGGGGTTAAAGACCACAGCCTTCCAGCACAGTATGAAAAAATGGATACAAGAGAAGGATCCAAAAAGTTATACGTTGCAACTTTGAACTGCTTATCGTTGAGAACACAAGAGAAACTTACAGAATTAGAAACAGCCTTATCAACTTTGAATTGGGATATACTAGGGTTAAGTGAAGTAAGAAGAAAAGGCGAATCAATTGAGGATCACAATGAGTATATTCTTTACTACAAAGGGGTAATACAAGGAAGTTACGGTGTGGGTTTCATGGTAAAAAGACATCTAGCAAAACACATCGAAGAATTCAAAGGTATATCTGATAGAATAGCAGTCCTCAACGTGAGCCTTCCTGGGTATTCCACAAAATGGTCAATTATACAAATATATGCGCCTACTGAGCAAGCGGACGAAACTATCAAAGATAATTTCTATGATGAATTGTCAATGACCTTACAGAATACGCATAAAAACGTCATAGTCAATAACAAAAGCCTTAGAGGAACAACAGCCGATAGAACAAGCAGGTTTCCGTGCGGGGTACTCAACAATAGACCATATACATGTTTTGAAGCAATTGATAGAGAAGAATCAGGAATACGGGAAACCCCTATATGTCGCTTTTGTAGATTATAACAAAGCATTCGATTCCCTGAAACATGACCTACTCTGGAAGACTCTTCTACAGCAGGGAGTACATAAAAAGTATGTTAGAATAATTAGAAATGTGTATACTAACAGCACCGCACAAATTAAGACAGAATCACGAGGAGAAGAATTTTCAATATCCAAAGGAGTGAGACAGGGAGACCCGCTATCTCCAAAACTCTTCTCTGCAGCTCTGGAAGGGATTTTTAGAAATCTTGAGTGGGATGATTTCGGGATAAATATAAACGGTGTGAAATTGAGCCACCTAAGATTCGCAGACGACCTCGTTTTAATGTCTACCAACAGCTCAAATCTTCAAACTATGCTCCAACAGCTAGCCGAGAAGAGCAAGGAAATTGGTCTAACTATGAACAAATCAAAAACTAAGATAATGACAAACAGAGAACAAGTAGTCATAGAGGTAGATAGAGAGATTATCGAATATGTCACGCAATACATCTACTTAGGACAAATGATCTCTTTCAAAGACCAAATAGACCTAGAGCTGGAAAGGAGAGTGAATTGTGCCTGGAAAAGATACTGGTCTCTAAAAGAAGTCATGAAAAGTAAATACTTCCCTATAGCAGCCAAAAGGAAAGTATTTAACATTTGCATTCTCCCATGCCTTACTTATGGCTGCCAAACTTGGGCTCTCTCGCAGAAAAACCTTCAGAAGCTCAGAACTTGTCAAAGGGGAATGGAGAGAAGTATGCTAGGTTTTACTTTAAAGGATCGGAAGAGAGCGTATGACATAAGAAATACTACCAAAGTGCAAGATATACTCGAGACAGTCAAAAAGTTAAAATGGAGATGGACAGGGCATATGACAAGGGAGAGTAATGAGAAGTGGACGCAGAAAATAACCGAATGGCTACCGCGAGATGGGCAAAGAAAAAGAGGGAAACAATATAGGAGATGGGAAGACGATATAAGAAAAGTAGGAGGACCAACATGGAAAAGGATAGCCAGGGATAGACAAAAATGGAAGATGCTGGAAGAGGCCTATGTGTCGGGAGGACACGCTGATAGCTGAACGGATCAACCGATAGTTTGTAAAATTTTAGATGATAAGAATAATATTGTAAAACATGTCAGCAATAAAGGCTTATTATTATTATTATTATTATTAAAATCTAAAGTCCGGAACATCGGCGCAAGGTTGCCTGTCTGTCGGTATTCTACAGGATATATTTCGGAGAGTGTGCTCAAGAACTATTCGAACTAGTTTAATAGATCGGACTAACTTACCTAGTGACGTCCGATCCCCAATTGTGTGAAGTGATCTCGTCCTCACTTTTGTACTATGTAGTTTGCACTTGCACTACTGCGCTGCCACAATCTTTAAATGTAAGACCATTGATAAAGTAAAAAACAAAGCACCCTAGTCTATGCTCTCGGCGACAGGCCACCACGCTCGCCTGTCACCTGTCCATGTCATTATTTCAAAGAATACTAGACACAACTTTCACTGGGGTGACTTTAAATGCCTAATGGGTCCAGAGGGCCCATGACGGGTAGGGTTGGGACTAAGTGAGGACGAGATCACTTCACACAATTGGGGATCGGACGTCACTAGGTAAGTTAGTCCGATCTATTAAATTGTGTTCCGTGATCTCGTCCTCACTTTTGTACTATGTAGATGTTCAAAGAAGAAAGTTGTGTTGGTAAATCAACAGTATTATTTATTTCACACAAATTATAAACTTTCCTTTCTTTAAATCACATTTAAATTAAAATATTGTAAACTTGATATCATTAATTGAGTACAATTAATGAATAATTAAGTAAACCCTCATTCACTCATCATCATTGTTTATCAGTATTATTACTTATAGAGCACACTGCTTCCGCAAAACTATTAACATCATCAACAATGGGTCTGTTGTAAAAACGAGCAAAAGTAGACGAGTTGTTGGTCCAACCTGCTGTCTTTCTAATGACTTCTATATTAATACCTGCCAAATTGGCTTTAGAAGTGGATGCATGCCTGGTGCTATGTGCTGTGAACTTAGTGACATCCACACCACTGTCGCATAAGGTTTGTTTAATCCATCTGCCTATCGAGGCAGTAGAGGCAGCATGGTAGGGCTTTCTTGTTGTGAGAATAAGAGTTTTACAATTTTGTCTGAGATCCTTGGTTGCATAAAGATAATATACCAGAGTGGTTGCAGGGCATATACTGACATTATCCATAAAGAATGGCAAGATTAGGTTCGGGTGAGGTCTATTGGGGCCTGATGTTTTGATAGGGGCCGGAATCCTGATATTAATATTGTCGTCATTAATATTTATACTGTCTAAGCATATTAGAGACAATGTTTGGACTCTATGTGCTGTGACAAGAGCCAACAGAGTAACTAACTTCTTAGTAAGTAGCTCCATGTTAAGAGACTCATTGGGAAATAAGTTTGACAGATAATTTAAGACTATACTAGGATTCCAGACATCCTCATATTTAGGCTTTTTTGGTCTTAATCTATAAATTCCTCTAAAAAATCTGGTCATTCTTTCATCAGTTCCTAACTGAGGTCCTAAAATCAGAGATATTGCTGACCTTATTCCGTTGAGTGAACTATATGACAAACCTTCATTAAATTTTTTAGTTAAAAAAGAGATAACTGTGGGTACCGAGGCTGAAAGAGGATCCTTCTCCTGAGTCTCACAAAAAAGGAGCCATTGACTAAGGGTACGCTCATATTGTTTCCGTGTCTTGGTTGACAGTGAATTCAGCATAATGTCCATTGAGGGAAGTGGTACCCCTCGCTTCATGAATGCTACCCTGATAAGGTGGCCGCTATCAACCTGAGGCTTCTGTGCAGTGGATGTGGACTGCTGGAAGGAGACGACAGTAAATTACAGCAAGGGTTAAGTATTATTGGTTGGGATTCCATCATGGAATTAAAAAGAGGATACCAAGGTTGTGAGGGCCACAATGGGGCTACTACAATGCCTCTAGCTCTTTCCTTTTTAATTTTTTGTAACACTTTACTCACAAGTGAAAATGGAGGGAATGCATAGAAAAAGGACCCACTCGCACTCGCATTAGGGTCTGGAAACCAAGATATATAATTCAGATACTTGGCGTTATAGCTCCTAGCGAAAAGGTCAATCTCAGGAGGCCCTAACTCATCTATTATATTATGAAAGGCCTTATCACTTAAACTCCATTCAATCTCAGAATGTGAGCGCCTTGACTCTTTATCTGCGACACTGTTTTCTTTAGAAGCTATGTAAGACGCAAACACCCACAGGTATCTGTCTTCACACCATTGCCACAAAGCCCATGCTAAACTGTTAAGATGCGGAAAACGGGTGCCACCCATTCTATTGATATAAGTAATAGCTGTTGTATTGTCTATTCTTAACAAAATTTCACAGTGTTTTAGTTCAGATGCAAAAGTTTTAAGTCCTATGAATGCTGCTAATAGCTCAAGGTAGTTTATATGAAAAAGTTTTTCATCCTCAGTCCACTGTCCATGATTTCTGATGTTATTACAGACTAAACCCCAGCCAGTTCGGGAAGCATTTGAAAATATCTCTATTTCAAAACTGTATTGTTTTATCCTACAAAGACTAGTCTGAATATGAAGACACCACCATTCTAAATCTAATAGGCATCCCTTTGATAATCGTAAGGTACTGTTATAGTTGTTATTGTTAACCTGCAATGCTGTAGTTTTACGATTTTCTAAGATTTTTGTATAGAGCCATCCATAAGCTATGGCTGGGCATGCTGCTACTAACTGGCCTAATAACTTAGCGAGATCTATAATTTTACAGTATTTTTTTCTTTTCAACTCAAGAATGGACTTATGGATAGATTCTCTCTTTTTTTGGGGTAATGAAATGGAAGACTGGACTGAGTCTAAGACAAAACCTAAGTACTGGCAACTCTGTATAGGTTCCAAAACACTTTTGTCTGTATTAATTGTGAAACCCAAATGTTTCAAGAAGGCTATGGTGGTGGAGACATTTTGTAAGCACTTCTCGTAACTGTCAGCAAGACAGAGGATATCATCCAAGTATATGACAGACAAAAAACCCTGTGATTTCAGGTGTAAAATGACCGGCTTCATAATTTTTGTAAAAACATATGGTGCGGTACTGAGTCCAAAAGGAAGGCAAGTAAATTCAAATAAAGATCCCTGAAATTGAAAACGTAAATACTTTCTATTTGACTTATTTACTGGCAGCACATAGTAAGCATTTTTTAGGTCTATGGTGGCCATGAAACACCCAGGGGTCATAAGTCTTATTGCAGTCCTTACATCTTCCAACTTAAAGTGAACAGTATTAACAAACTTGTTGAGTTTTTTAAGATTAAGTATAAATCTCCAAGTCCCATCTGACTTCGGATGCAAAAATATACTGGATAAGTACTGACCATTTATTGGGGAACAACCTTCTATTGCACCTAATTTTAATAATTTATTAATTTCGTTTCGCATCAGCTCAGATTCCTTAGGTGAGAACGTATTATTTTTCGGGATAGTATCCTGTATAGGAACTTCAAAGAAAGGTATTATGTATCCTTTGAGCCACCTATGTATAGTTGGGTTAGAAGTAATACTAGCCCAGCGGTCAGTAAAATATTTTAGCCTGCCAGTCTGTACCTGCATTAGCGGCGACGTTGATCCTGGCGCCGCGAATGCCGCCGCCTCTGCGGGGATCGCCTCGCTTGACTCATGGTTGGCTTCGTGGACCAGTGCGCTGGTTGCCTGAGCTTTTGTTTCTGCCCACTCGGACGTGGCAACTGGGATCGTTGTGGGCCCTTGAAGTTTAAAGCCTTTCTTATTGGCGGCTTTTGGGCTGGCGTACTTTTCAAGTCTTCTGCGGATTTCTTTACGGCTTTACATGCATTCACTTTATCTTGTAGCTTGTCCCCAAAGAGGTATTCTGAAATCGGGTTCTGTGTCATTGTATCTTTAACATCTTTGTTGAGCCCGGGGAGAATAAGACTCCTGCGAGTTTCTGTGTTGGTATGGTATAAACTACATAACAGTCTGGCGGAATCACTAAGGATTTCGACTTCAGCATTACTTTGGCTCGATGAGACCATGTCCTTTAAAACCTTGCCGATGGCTGAAATGGCTGCGGCTAGGACTGTTTGTTGGTCCGCAATACGTTTGTCACGTTTGATTCCGCTTTCACTTATAGCCGCAGTGACTTCTGCGTTCAACTTCGGTGGCACTAATAGGCAACAATTTTAGGTGGGTCATATTTCTTGATGAGGCTGGATTTAGTGTCTTCTGTAAGGCCATTCTGTAGAATCGCCATCCACCGTTGTTTGAGACCTTCGTGTAACTCGATTCCATTACTGATTTTGGAGCACCTTCCAATCCCAAAAGTCCCTCAATGTCGGCTCGTAAGGAGGGCGTGGCTACTTCTTCAGACAATGCTGCCTCTCCTGAAGGCACTGGCTCTTCAATATGCCCCCCTCCTGTTTCTTCAGCAAGATCGTCGCTGTTATCAGTAGGCGAGGGTGATGGTGAGGATGACAGATAGCGACGGCTCTTACGGCGGCTTCTAGCGCAATTAGGCCGGTTTGCAAGGGGAGAACGGCTCCTTGACCTACAGTCGCTAGAAGATTCCTCATCACCTAAAAATAATTCGGCAGGTTTACGATTCGGACTGTTATGCATGTGGAAATTCTACGGCTAACCTCTCGTGAAAGCTCCAAGAAGAAACAGTCAAAACAGTATGTATGTATGTCTCGTAAAGTGAGCACATATTATAATATAATAATTACTACCGGCTAACCTCTCGTGAAAGCTCATGTGTAGTGTTACTCAGTTTACGTAAGTATGGTCATTAAACGTTCTCATGGTTAACCTCTCGTGAAAACTCTAGAGACTTGACCAGACTTTGACATAACATTAACACGTATTAAGATTTTTTGACTTACACGTGCTACTGTCACGCCGACCTCGTTTATACAACATCTTTTCCAGTTTTTCCAATCTTCTATCAAAATCATCTCTAGATTTGCGTTTCCGCTTACCCATGTTCTAATTAAAGAAAGAAATAACTGTAAAAACACAAGAAAAAATTAAATCTCAATTTAGAAAAGTAGCTGACGTGAACAGCGCAATGCACAAAAAAGCACAATGACATGGACAGGTGACAGGCGAGCGTGGTGGCCTGTCGCCGAGAGCATAGACTAGGGTGCTTTGTTTTTTACTTTATCAATGGTCTTACATTTAAAGATTGTGGCAGCGCAGTAGTGCAAGTGCAAACTACATAGTACAAAAGTGAGGACGAGATCACGGAACACAATTCCTCTATTACCCTTCTACCACCGAACCGCAAGACATCGCTCGAATCTGCACCGCTACGTGGTCGAAATTCCACGATCCCGCACTAAGCGCTTTGCTTCCTCGATCCTAATACGCACCGCTAGAATTTGGAATGCCCTTCCGGCTTCCGTTTTCCAACTGACTATAACATGGGTACCTTTAAATCAAGAGTGAATAGGCATCTTCTAGGCAAGCGCGCTCCATCTTAGGCTGCATCTTCACTTACCATCAGATCAGATTGCGGTCAAGCGCTAGTCTATAATATATTTAAAAAAAAAAAATTCTTCGGGCACGTTTCTTGACGCGAGAGTGGGTCCATCGAGCAACTTATCTTGCAGGGTTTGGAGGACACCAAAATGCGAGGAAGGTCGCCAATGCGATGGACCGACCGAATAAACCGACCGTCTGCTGTGGGCGGTCCATTGCACGAGTGTACCAGGCTGTCGGCCAGCAGGGAGAAGTGGCGAATGCTCGTGAGGCGAATCCCACCTGCCGGTAAAGACGTCACTTCGCGATGACCACGACCGCTCTGCCAAGAGTCTCATGAAGAAAAGAACGTTAACACATGAAAGGTACAACACTATACCCACATACACCAACTTCGATTAGAAAGCTCTTTGTAAAAACCAAACTGCAAACAACACAATATTGCAAGCATCGCGGACATGATATGGTAAGTCATTAATATACACCAAAAATAGAAAAGGACCCAGGATAGAGCCCTGTGGGACACCCAACAGAGTAGATGAACCCCGCGACTTCACGTCACCTACGCATACACTTTGTGTTCGATCACTAAGGTAAGAGGCAATGAGATCAAGTGCAACGCTTCTTATGCCATAATGACTAAGTTTGAGTAGTTTGATTGATATTCATACCCTTGTCAAATTTCAGATTTCTAGTACCAATAGTCTCTGAGCTAAGCCGCGGACGGACGGACAGACAGACAGACAGACTGACGGACATGGCGAAACTATAAGGGTTCCTTGTTTACTACGGAACCCTAAAAAGTATAGAAGTACATGTTAATAGATTAATAGAGAGAAAAGCTAGATGTCAAACTTTAAATAAATATTGCTTTACCAATAATATTTATTCAAACGAATGAAATACTATAAAGCCCCATTCAAAATCAATTACACATAGGTAGAACAATATTAAATACACATTTCAATTTTACGTACCGAATGGACGTTGGCAACAAAAAACCCCATTGAAAGTGCCCGTGGACATAAGATATGTCCAATTTCATTTGATACTGCCACTTGTGAAATGCTCGAACAATTTTGTATGTTTTTCAACTGAGAATGGGTCTCGATATATTGGTGGTTGGATCTGAGGGCGCTTTGATATTGCCATGTATGCGCTTGTTAAATATTTCCGACGAATAGTTTTTGGCTTATGTACCTACCTACTATGTCTATAGAATTAACATTCACGGTGGTTGACAAAATTATTGAGTTATTCGAGTCTAATAGGTTTTTAAGCTATTGCATAGTTTTTATCGCGGGCTTTGAACTAGGACAAACAGTTTGAGCGCGGCGACCGAATCAAGAAATTCCGTAACGAAAAAAAACCTAACACCGTTCAACATTTTAGAGGTTCTCAAGTAGCTATATTTGGCACAGTGGGCGAGCGACCGCTTTCTTTGTATGATGTCGCAGGTTCGAATCTCACTCGCGAAGTAGTGAGAGTTTGCTTTTCTTGTTTGTTGATTTTTTAATTCTTTTTTTGCATAATTTTTATTAAGTATGCAAAAAAAATATTGCATAAATATTATACCCAACTAGCAAAAATAAGTCATATAAGAGTTTTGCAAACGTTTTGGATATAACTGAATGGTATGCAATTAAGTCATACAATGGTCATACAAACGTTTATACAACGCGATTTTGGCGCAGTTACTATGGCTATAAAGTCGTACAGCTGTCATTCAAATGTCATAAGCAAAAACTTTTAGTCAATTAGGTGTTATAAAATTAATATTTTAAGTATATTTCGTCATAGTAGTGTTGTAATTTATTATTTGTATGAGTATTTAGTCGTATAGTTATCATAGCGCAGACGTTTGTCTGACCAATGAGTCGTTTTGATGCAGTATTGAAGCGCTTTCAATCATAAGTAATATTAATAAATTATATTGTCTGAGCAGCTCGGCGTCTTCAAAAAAATAAAAAACAAAAAGTAATATGTATTTAATATTTTATACTTCAGTGTAATCAATATTCACAAGTTTGAAATGGGATGTGTTTATTTTTAAGTTAGGAAAACTTAATGCGAATGTCACTTTTGCGACCAACTTTTTAGGTTTATTAATAAATTTTAAATGCCCCCTTGATTTCTTTTAAATTTAATTATATTTTTCTTTGATAAAAATAAATTATTATTTGTCATAATGCCATTATGATGTACAAAATACTTATATACGATAAATACTGCTGTGTTAAGAGTAAAAACTCCTTCATAATGCCATTATGAGTTACAAAATACTTATATACGATAAATACTGCGGTTTTAAGAGTTAAAACTTAAAGAACGCCATCATTACAAACCTATCAGAGTTCCTTAAAACATTTTAGTAATCCGTCATTTTGTCATTCCAAAACATAGTTCTTTTACATTATCAGAACATTTTAGAGCACATAACTTTTTTGGGAATATAACTATTGCATAGATAGGTATATTATAGACCTCGCCTAACGTTTTAGTCGCAATTGTATTTTAAGAAAGTAATAATAATTGCAAACAATTTCTATGGTATAGTATAGTACAGTTGGTATACTTACCTAAATGTAAATTTTTGTGCATCATGTACCTATAACTAGTACCTACCTACAATTTTTTTAGATTTCAAATATAGACGTGGCCTTTCTGGATGTGGACGATTTTCTTAAGAAAAGCGATTTTGAATTATTGAGAGAATTAAAATGGCCGTGGCAAAAAACACATGTTGTCAAAGTCGAAAAATGTCATAATTGTCAGTTTCCAACTTTATCCACAATGCTTAAACATTTTGTCATGCCAAATAACATAATAATAATGTTGCTTCACTATAATTATAGGTACTATATTTTAGTGCCAGCAGTGCAAAGATTTCGCTATTCATGATAATTATCCATACGATGAATGTATCTGTAATGAGTAGATAATCAAGAAGCAAATTAAAGTTTATTTTGTACTGCCATGGTAGGTTTGTTTTATTATACTAGTAACTAGAGGATGCCAGCGACTTCGTCCTCGTGGATTAAGGGTTTTAATTCCCGCGGGAACTCTTTAATTTTTCGGGTTAAAATGTAACCTATGTGCTTTAATCCTGGGTATGAGCTATCTCTATTCCGAATTTCAGCCAAATCGGTTTATTCTTTGTCGCGTTAAAGAGTAACAAACATCCATCCATCCATACATACCTACATCATCACAAACTTTCACATTTATAATATTAGTATGATGTGATTAACTTTAAAGAAATTTTTTCTTCTTCATAATTTTAATCAATTTCATAATTTTTTTCTTTGTCTTCTTTCATAATTTTACGATTTATGTACGGAACCATCACTCTCTTTCGCGTTTATTTAAAATGTCAGAATTCTAACGTTTTGAACCAAACAAATCATAAGCACTAGCTTTTAGTCATACAGTGGTTTCGGATATGACATTTATATGACTTTATTGACATGTAACATTCATAAGAAACCGAAATTATGACTAGTCTTACAGTTGCGGATATAAAAGCTTTTATATAACCAAATTGCTATAAGGTGTCATATATAAGTTGTAATACCAGCCAAAATGTCCTGGCTAAAACGTTTGTATGACTGTTTATTTTCTGCGATTAAATTGCTTTATAGCTATGTCATACAAACGTTTGTACGAGGACATTTTATTACCAAATTGCATTAAAACATAAACGCAATATACATGACGCCTGTACAACGTCATGTTTTAAAACTTGCTAATATACGATACTTATAGGACGAATTAGTCATAAAAGTTTAAAATGTTATGACCATTTTGTTAGTTGGGTAATTGCATAAGTTGATAAAAAATGCTATGCAATAGCTTTACCGCGGCCGTCCCCGAGTGCCACATAATTTTTTAATATCGTCTGCGATCTCACCTATAGCAATGATAGCCCAGTGGTTAGGAATGTGGTCTCCTATTCGGGGGGTCGCAGGTTTGCAGGTCGCAGGTCTAATCTCATGAAAAAAGCATATTATGCAATTGAAGACTATTTAGATGATAAAAAAGCGTGGACATAATTCTTTCCAGCGATTCATGAGACAGCAGGTTGTAATTGAACTGTTTAACTATTCTATTGAATGTAAACTTATTTTGAAAAGAGCAACTGCCGAGTTTCTTGCTGGTTCTTCTCGGCAGGAACGGCATTCCGAACCAGTGGTAGACTCATCGACGATTCGAAAGCACTTGTAAAAAAGTTTATTTGAATAAAAAACATTTCTATTCTATTCTAAACATTTCTATTCTATTCTATTTCTATTCTATTCTATTCTATTCTTTGATCCCGGGTACCTCTGACATATCGGAGTTCTGTCTGTTTCTTAAAGCAATTAAATTTTACATTGGAAACATCGTGAGGAAACCTGCACGCCTGAGAGTTCTCCATTATGTTCTCGAAGGTGTGTGAAGTCCGCCAATTCACATTGGGTAAGTGTGGTGGACTATGGGCTATATCCCTTCTCTGAGAGGAGACCTGCGCTCATCAGTAGTGAGCCGTTGATGGGTTGCTGATGATGATGATGATCTGACCTGATGGTAGGTCATGATGCAGTCTAAGATGGTAGCGGGCTAGCTTAGAAGAATTTATAGTAAGTACACTAGCGGCACGCTATGATGGCCGGTTTGACACATTACAATAGTGATGTGGAATGTCAATTTATTCTCGAACAAAAAACAATTAAGTTTTGTTTTTGTACCTGATTAAATAGGTTTAATAAAACAAAAATGTATATGTTTATTTAATTTATTTGAACGAACTGAATATTTGAATGAAAATGAATATACATACTTTATATGCACACAAGAAACATATGAATACAAAAGATACCAAAAAAGGTGCCACAAAAGGCCATAATTAATCAGATTCGTCCATACTACTATTTTCACTGTCGTCACTGCTATCACGAGCAAGGGTCAACAGTAATGCAGTATCAATATTTGAAATCCAAAGCCAGGTCAAAACTATATCACAATCGCATTGCACTGACAGTTTATACTTTTCGAAGCAACGTCAATTCGAAACTGCTTTGTTTTGCATTGAGCATTGACGCGAGTTTGCCGGAGGTAGTAGTTGTGCTAGCCAGCGATCCTATGTGACGATCGTATTAGATTCCATTTTTAAAAATTTTCAATTTAGAAAACCAAATGCCGAGTTGTGGTATATATCATATAAAAATAAAAATTTTACCTTTTGTATGAAACAGCTGATATTTTTTTGCGATTTCAGAGGTTTGTCCACATAGTGAAAATTGTTCATATTCACAAGTACATTCACCCCTTAAATGGTGCAAACTGATTTTTCTACACTTGTATACATTTTAGAAATCAATTTAATAAATAAATTTTGAGTCCTAAACCTAAAACTACATTCGATAAAATTTATGAATCTCTGCACATCACTATCGTCAATAAAGTAATACAATTATTTCCTTCAAAGTCGTTATCAATTAATACGGAACTTCATGAGCGGACAAACGTCAAACCGGCCATCATAGCGTGCCGCTAGTGTAGTTGCAATTAACCCTAGTATTACTATGTAGTATTATTCTAGTACCTTGGGAGCCTAAAGACCATCGGTTCATTATACTTAAAAAGCCAAGCTGATGAAGCTGATGTAGACTGATAATATCCTCCTATACCAGGGATGGCGAACCTTTACGTATCAACGTGCCATTTTTCTAAAGAAATGTTTAATGAGGTTATAGACGTGCCATCAAGTAATTTTGATTTTGTGATTATTGGGAAAACAATAATAATAAATACTATCAACTCAAAACTCTTTATTTACTACAAAAAAGTAGGAACATTTTGCAATGTTTCGATTATACGCGTAATTTAAATTAAAGTAAAATTAGTGTGACTTCTGTTGTTGCAGATTAGATAACGTCATATAATACCTACTTCACACTTTTTTTCGTAGTGCCCAAAATATTGTGTCGCGTGCCATTATAGGACCTATACCCCCCAGATAAGCGGAAAGCTTGTGCTAAGAATGAGTGCAACGGTTGGGGTTCGAACCTGCGACCTTTTAGTTTTCAGTCCGTACATTTAGCCGTTGGGCTATTGAGGCTTCTATGCGACCCTTCTATTGACTCTACAGTTTCGTGACTCATTTAACTTTCGTCGGTTACCTACCTGGGTTCATACATTTGGACTTTCACCTTCGGTAAACCTCTCTTGAAGCGAAGAATCAAGGTCTAGCTTTCCACAACTTAGTTTATTAACCGACTTCAAAAAAGGAGGAGATTATCAATTCATCGGAATGTTTTTTTTATACGTATGTTCACCGAACTCGCAGACGCCTGAACATTATTTTATTGAAAGTTTTGTTTGAAAGGGTATACTTTCCAGGTGGTCCTATTATAGCTATTTATGCAACTGCATCGTAATGAGGGTCATTTTAATTCGAGTGCTGTTTTTTGATACGAGGCTTGCCGAGTATCAAAATAGGATAGTACGAGAATTAAAATGACTAATTACGTTCAGTTGCATACAAGATTTTATCTACGACAAAATTTTATCTACAATAAAATCATTAACAAAATACGCCGTAGGCTCAATAAAGTAACAAAAAGTAACTCCGTAAGCCGCCACCAGCTGCCTGTGGCGCCTCTGTCAACAAAAAGTAACTCCGTAAGCCGCCACCAGCCGCCTGTGGCGCCTCTGTCATATGAACGGTACAAAAGTGCCAGAACTCAGAGCCTTAGCTTTAGGTATCCTATTTTAAGAAGATAACCATTTCGATTCAGCTCCCATACAACGAGCTGCATCGAAATGAGAAGCAAAACCGAAAGAGGGTTCATTTCGATTCAGCTGTCAAATTCGAAATTGGAACTTTTCGATGCTGGAGTAGATAAAAATTTTATCGAAATAATATCGGTTTAAAAAAAATCAACAATAAATTATATACTTTGTAGTGACGATGGTGTTTGAAGTCGGTTTTTTTAAAAGATTTTTTATATCAGGTGAATTATTAACCAAAAAGCAAAAGATATATAACAATACACTTTTACTTAACGGCCAAAATAACATACAACTGCGCAAAGGAAAACCATTTTCGCATCAATTTCCCCGCGAACGGCAGTTTGACCCAAAAATTAACTATTAAACTTTTTAATGTCGCTTCTTGCGAACACTACGCATTGTGTGAACTTGGGAACGATTCTTTTTTATTAGCATTCTGTTTCTCCTTTAATATTAAAGTAGAGGCGACGTAAAAATCTTAATAACACAGTGAAGTACGAAACAATGTCAGGAATAATTTTGTACTTGTCTACAAATATTAGAAAATAAAAACTTGAGAGGTGTCAAGGGACACCCGGATGGAACGAAGTTCCTTTCGATTAATTAATTTGGCATTGTGTTCAATATTTTCACACTACAATATTAGATCTCCGTAGCCTTGTGGTTTCTACAGTCGCATAAAGGTCGATAAAGGTCGATGGTTCGAATCCCAGCTCGACAGACTGAATTTTCTATTTTCAATTCAATATTTTCTATTTTCTATTTTCAATTTGTAGGTAGAGTTCCCAAATCGTCATTTGCGCCATCGATACCTCCCATTTCATTTTCTTCCCTTCCAATTAATGGATGTATTGATAACCTCTGCGAATCATTAAGTACTTTTAAGAATTCCATCCCATTAATCAGACGCATTCCTCGAGGATCACGCCATTCAGTTTCATGTTCGTTAAAAAAAACCATAGATAATGTCATCACTCATAACACCTGTCGAAGCTGGGAGCTGCTGCTCACTTTCGCGTACCGCACGCTACATGCGGATAAGAGTCAAAACCTCTCCCTTACACAGAAAATAAAAAATAACTGCACATTAAGGACGTTCAAACATTCTGGCGTTCGCCAATTTTAGGTATTTTGTTACCGGCACCCGGTTGCACGGATTTTCTAATGGTATTTGTAGTACGACTAACATATTTTGATACTATGAAATTAAGCATTCAAAATATCATTACTTAATATTTAGTTTTCAAGCCAGAGCATCCGCAATAACCAGAACAGGTGACACGGAATTATGTGAGTGAGGGAATCTGTGCGGGAGATATTATATTGCACAAGTGGGCACGCACTGCGCAACCCAGGTGCACTCTGCTTTCCTTCACTCGCATAGTCCGATGGGACGGAAATCCAACACGACCGCAAACGCTGGACCTACGGCTTTACGGGTTTTCCGAGGCATGGGGGTGACACCCCCTACTTCTTAACTCCGGGCTAATACCTACTGAGAATTTCTTGACAGAAAAACCCAATACCTACATTTTCTGGTCCGGGAAGTGAATTTCCACTAATGGTTTCGTATAGAAGACAAAAATTCATTCGAAGAAAAAATACGGAGAGAGCTGATGATTGAGGATTTCGGAGACGGGTGACGGGCACGGCCAGGGTATCGTAGATGGGGGGGGGGGGGTGCACCAAATGTCACTCGAAACCTCATCCAATTGGGCGTGAGCTGAAAAAAATGAAATGGCGGATTCAACATGGCCGCCATACAAAATTCGTCGGTGTCTAGCTCGGAGAGTATAAAAGATGGAAGAGTGGTTTGTTGACAAAATATGATCAGGACAAGGTCTACTTGATGAACAAAATATATCCAAGATGGCGGAATTTATTTTTCCATACAAAATATAATACAAAATATATTATATGTATATACTATACAATTATATCCTATTTTTTAGGGTTTAAAATATTTCTTGTCAGAGCCTTTGTATGTTCACTATGATTTCGAAGATTCATTGACCTGGTGTGCCGAGGATCGACCAGTTCTGGAAGAAGACTCTTCTTCTTCTTCTTCTTCTTTTCGAGCCTCATGTAATCCATCGTTGGACATAGGCTTGCTCATGTGCACGCCATTCTTCTCGATGTTGTGCCAATCTCAACCAAGTTTTTCCCATAAGCTTGACGATGTCGTCAGACCAGCGCGATGGTTGCCTCCCCACATTTCTCTTGCCGGTACGTGGTCTCCACTCAAGTACCGAGCGGGTCCATCGGTCGTCTGTTGTTCTGGCCACATGTCCCGCCCATCTCCACTTTGACCTAGTCACTTTCAAAACAATATCTGTCAGTCCAGTTCTTTCACGGATTGTGGTATTAGGTATACGGTCAATGAGCGATATACCGAGCATGGCTTGCTCCATTGCCCGTTGTGCCACTTGTAGTTTTATTATTAATTGTTTTGTCAGTGTCCAGGTTTCCGAACCGTAGGTCATGACGGGCAGCACACACTGCTCGAACATTCGACGTTTGAGATAAGTGGGGATCTTCTTGTTTCTTAGGACGTCGGATAGTTTACTGAAGGCATCCCATCCGAGTTGGATTCGACGTTCTACTTCTCTCATTTGGCTTTGCTTATCCAAGGTCAATATTTGTCCTAAGTGTATACATATTCATCGACCTTTTCAATCCGTTGGCCTTGGATAGCAATGTGGTCCATATCCGTATTTTGACACATGAACTTTGTCTTTCCTATATTCATTTTTAGTCCGACAGCAGACGAAGCCTCCTGCAATTGTTCGAGCACTGTCCGCAGATCTTCAGGTTGACTAGCGAAGAGATCGATGTCATCGGCAAAGCGTAGATGCGACAGCACTCTTCCATTAATGTTCACTCCCTTGTCAGACCAGTCAAGTAGCTTAAAAACGTCGGAAGAAGACAATGGTTATAAAATTGTATTAATTTGGTTTCCATGTTATTTTTCCAGAACTGGTCATCACGAGCAATAATTTCATATTTGATTTTTCGTTGACCGGTCCAGATGGCAAATATGCAAACGGTTTTATTTGTCACATGCAATTGCCCCTGGACTTGATAATACCACTTATGATTTTTGTTTACTACAAAAGCGTTTGTAGCTGCATCCCATAGCCAAAAAAGCTCCTGCTGATAGCCATCACTGAGATCCAGTTAATATCTATCTGATCTTCATCAGACCCTCAAGCTTCGGTTTGTGAGAGCGTCCCAACAATCCTAGATATATACGTCCAAATCCGAAGCTCCTGCTGATAGCCGTCACTGAGATCCAGTTAATATCTATCTGATCTTCATCAGACCCTCAAGCTTCGGTTTGTGAGAGCGTCCCAACAAACCTAGATATATACGTCCAAATCCGAAGCTCCTGCTGATAGCCGTCACTGAGATCCAGTTAATATCTATCTGATCTTCATCAGACCCTCAAGCTTCGGTTTGTGAGAGCGTCCCAACAAACCTAGACATATACGTCCAAATCCGAAGCTCCTGCTGATAGCCGTCACTGAGATCCAGTTCATATCTATCTGATCTTCATCAGACCCTCAAGCTTCGGTTTTTGAGAGCGTCCCAACAAACCTAGACATATACGTCCAAATCCGAAGCTCCTGCTGATAGCCGTCACTGAGATCCAGTTAATATCTATCTGATCTTCATCAGACCCTCAAGCTTCGGTTTGTGAGAGCGTCCCAACAAACCTAGACATATACGTCCAGATCCAAAGCTCCTGCTGATAGCCGTCACTGAGATCCAGTTCATATCTATCTGATCTTCATCAGACCCTCAAGCTTCGGTTTGTGAGAGCGTCCCAACAAACCTAGATATATACGTCCAAATCCGAAGCTCCTGCTGATAGCCGTCACTGAGATCCAGTTAATATCTATCTGATCTTCATCAGACCCTCAAGCTTCGGTTTGTGAGAGCGTCCCAACAAACCTAGACATATACGTCCAAATCCGAAGCTCCTGCTGATAGCCGTCACTGAGATCCAGTTCATATCTATCTGATCTTCATCAGACCCTCAAGCTTCGGTTTGTGAGAGCGTCCCAACAAACCTAGACATATACGTCCAAATCCGAAGCTCCTGCTGATAGCCGTCACTGAGATCCAGTTCATATCTATCTGATCTTCATCAGACCCTCAAGCTTCGGTTTGTGAGAGCGTCCCAACAAACCTAGATATATACGTCCAAATCCGAAGCTCCTGCTGATAGCCGTCACTGAGATCCAGTTCATATCTATCTGATCTTCATCAGACCCTCTAGCTTCGGTTTGTGAGAGCGTCCCAACAAACCTAGATATATACGTCCAAATCCGAAGCTCCTGCTGATAGCCGTCACTGACATCCAGTTAATATCTATCTGATCTTCATCAGACCCTCAAGCTTCGGTTTGTGAGAGCGTCCCAACAAATCTAGACATATACGTCCAAATCCGAAGGTCCTGCTGATAGCCGTCACTGAGATCCAGTTAATATCTATCTGATCTTCATCAAACCCTGAAGCTCCAATAAAAAAAAGTAACAGACGGTTACACTTACAGTTACTCTTATAACTCTTACTTATATTAATATATGTAATTTAAATAAATGTGAAACTGTGTTTGTTTTTTGGCTTGTTGGTTTGTCCTTTAATCACGCAGCCACGGAGCAACGGATCGACGTGATTTTGCATGGGTACAGTTGAGAATCTGGAGAGTAACATAGCCTTACTTGTTATCTTGCAAAATCAAAAGATTTCCCCCTAATTTTTAATAACTAAATCCACGCAGACGAAGTCGCGGGCATTAGCTAAAATAGAACCGCGAAGATACAATTTTTTGATACCTACTATGTATTAAAAACTGCCTCGTTGGTCTGGTGGTTAGCATGTTCGACTGCGGATGACGAGGTGCCGCGTTAGAAAAATGTAGGTATTGTGTTTTCTGTCAAGGAAGTCTCAATACTAGCGCGGAGATGGGAAGAAGTTTGCTCACACATTTTTGCAGTATAATATCTCCCGCGCAGATGGCTAATATCTGTAGAGATTGGCCCGCGCCGAGGCCGAAATAGGTCGGGAGAACAAAATTATACCTAATTAAAATAATAAATAGAAAAGTATCAAACTTGTTTACTACTTACTACCAAATCTTCCAGCACAAATTATTTACGTAAAAAATTCACGGAATTGCCGAGCAAACGAGCGTGACCCAACCTTCTCACACCGCGTTTGCGAGCGGAATGAAGGTTTTTTCGCCAGCGTTCGATCATTCGCAAAAAGACGATATTTGGTGACGCTTTGGTCATATTTTTTAAGCTCTTTGGCCACGAAATTTAATAAAAATTATTATGAATTTTGAAGACAAAGACTTCATGGTGCATTTAAAACATTTTTATCAAAAATTAAAGTTGTATTTTAAATGCTAGTGACCTATAAACACAACAGAGAAAAGGACAATATTTGGCGACGGTTGTGTAATTTTTTTAAGCTATTCGTGCACGAAATTTTTGTTAAATACGCCCACCGATTAAAGATAAAGACCGCTTTATGTATTTAAGATTATTAAATCAAAAAATAAAATTATATTTGAAATGCTATTGAGCCATAAACACGACAGAGAAAAATACAACATTAGGCGACACTTGTGAATTTTTTTAAGCTCTTTGTTCACAAAATTTGATAAAACTTTAATCTAAATTTTAAAGACAAAGACTTCTTGGTGCACTTGAAATTTTTAAATCAAAAATTAAAGTTGTATTTTTAATGCTAGAGAGCTCTAAGCACAGCAGAAAATAAGGCAATATTTAGTGACGCTTGTGTAATTTTTTTTAACCTCTTCCTGAACGAAATCGAATAAAACTTGTGATACAATTTTAAAGACAAGGACTGCATAGTGCATTTAGGATTTTTAAATTTAAAATAAACGTTGTATTTTAAATGCTATAAAGCTACAAACACAACCCTTTTTACGAAAATGTGTCTAATCACGGTCTGACAAACGTTATATTTTTGGGTATTTATTCATAAAAACGTTTTTTTTATGCCCAAGAATTATACTTAAGCAGTTGATTTATGTAATGGTCTATTATTTTTTCCTCCCATCTTTAAGAATTCTAAGTTATTGAGCTTGGAAATCGTAGCAGTCCCGTCATAGCGCCCTACATTAAATGACAGCAACATTTATAATACTACCATTCAGTTAAATCCACTACACGTGACACATACACAATCTCATCCATATTTGAAACACAATTATGATAAAAAAAAAATTATTGAAAACAAAATAAGCGACGGCGACCTTAAGGGAGCGGCTCGACTTTTACTCTCCAGTGACACAATTGCCCCTGATACAGCGGAGACTCTGGATGCACTGCGTTCTAAACACCCATCTCCTTCTCCTGATTCCTCTTTTCCAGACCCACCGACAAATAGCGATTTTATTTTTCAGGCCACTACAAATGACGTGCTGGGAGCTCTGATGTCTTTCAGAAGTGGTTCCGCTGCAGGGCTCGATGGTTTGTCACCACAGCACTTTAAAGACTTAGTTTGTGGTGCAAACGTTGACGTAGGTGGTACCCTTCTGAAATCGATCACTGATCTGGTGAACCTGATGCTATCTGAACGAGTACCCCATGAAATAACTAAAACCTTATATGGAGCAAATTTATGTGCCCTAAAAAAAAAGGATGGTGGTATTCGTCCCATAGCAGTGGGTTCAACGATTCGGCGCGTCGTTTCCAAAATTTGCTGTAAAAAAATTCTTCCTTTAATATCTTCTAATTTTGTCCCAATTCAGTTAGGCTTTGGGGTAAAGGGGGGATGCGAAGCAGCTGTTCACGCTGCTCGCACATTCCTCCTTAACTCCCGGGAGGAGGTACTCCTTAAAATTGATGTGAAGAATGCCTTCAATTCAGTGGATCGGGGGGTCCTCCTCTCAGAAGTAAAAAATAAATTTCCACAGTTTTTCCCATACTTGGCGCAGTGCTACCGGGAACCTTCAAAGCTCGTACACAAAAAGAATGTTCTGAGCTCCGCTGTCGGCTGTCAGCAGGGGGATCCGCTTGGACCAGTTATTTTTAGTTTGGCCATACACCCTATAATTTCGGTTCTAAATTCCAAATTCAATGTTTGGTATTTGGATGATGGAACCTTGGGCGGCGAAGTGAGTTCGGTTTTGGAGGATTTGGAAATAATTATATCAAAATTTAAAACTATTGGCTTGGAACTTAACTTTGATAAATGTGAAATTTATATTCCAAATTCTTTTTCGGCCGAATCCAAACTGCACATATTAAATAAATTCAATATTTTAGCTCCGGGTATTAAAATTTTAAACGATGAGTCACTTCGCCTCTTAGGAGCACCTGTTCTAGAGGCCTCAGTTCCTCAATTTTTTACTGACTTAATTTCTAAATTCAAAAACACTTCCCATCATCTGTTAGATATTAATCCTCATATGGCAATGACCATCATTCGATTCTGCTTATTTGTTCCAAAATTTACTTATTTCGTTAGATGTTCACCTCTTTGGAAATTTAATAATTTATTGGAAAATTTGGATAATTTTATACAAAATATTCTATCTGACATCTTAAATTGTCCGATAGATGATCAAGTATGGGCCCAGGCTTCTCTTCCGATCAGGTATGGAGGTCTGGGAATCCGCAAAATTTCTAGTGTCTCTCTGCCAGCTTTTCTTTCCTCTGCTTATAGTACACACACTCTCTTTGAAAAAATTATATCCCAGTCTTTGGGATCAATTGAGGTGTCGTACTTGGCAGAGGCAAGAAATGGATGGTTAGCGATTAGCCCAAATCAATTGCCGGTTTCTCTTCCTTCCCAGAGACAGTGGGATGACATTATTTGTAAAAAAACTTTCGACGCAATGTTAATGCAAGCAAATTCTAAAGACCGTGCTCGTCTTCTCGCTGTCTCTGCGAAAGAATCCGGACACTGGCTCCATGCTATCCCTTCTGCTAATCTGGGCACTCTTTTAGACCACGCCACTCTTGCAGTGGTAGTTGGTCTTAGGCTTGGCGCCAAAATAACCCAGCCTCACCGTTGCCACTGCGGTGACCGCGTCGACACTTACGGTCATCACGGGCTCTCCTGTTCGAAGAGCGCTGGTCGTTTCTCCCGCCACAATGCCCTCAACGACATCATCCGCAGGTCTCTTGCTACTGCTCACGTGCCAGCTGTATTAGAACCTATTGGTTTGGCACGTAGTGATGGCAAGAGACCTGATGGTATGACGCTTGTTCCTTGGAGGACAGGGAGGTCGCTTGTGTGGGATGCCACCTGTGTAGATACTCTAGCTGCTTCCCACATCCATGCGACCTCCTCTGTGGCGGGTGCAGCGGCTACTAACGCCGAACAGGCTAAGAGGCGCAAATATGAAAAATTTGACAGTGGTTTCATATTTGCGCCTTTTGGTGTAGAGACCCTGGGGCCGTGGGGCCCGGAGGCTCGCGCACTTTTTTTAGAGATATCAAAAAGAGTGATCGAGTCTACCGGGGATCCAAGAGCTGGCAGCTACCTTGGACAAAGGATTAGCTTGGCCATCCAAAGAGGTAATGCTGCCAGCATCTTGGGTACTATGCCACACTGCGGTGGCTTGGATGGGGTTTTAGATTTTAATTAGTTTTTTATTTTAGTTTTAATTTTAGAATTAAATTTAGGTTTAATATAGTATTGTATATATGAAATTTTCTTAAGTCAAAATAAAAATTATCCTCGTAAAAAATTATTATAAAGAAAAGCAGAATTTTCAATTTTATTTTAAATAATTTCTACATGTGGAATTTTTCCCTAATTATTTATTTTTATTATTAATTTATTAAATAATAAATTTAATAATTATTAAATAATAAATTAATAAAAAAAACTTGAGAGGTGTCAACGGGACACCCGGATGGAACGAAGTTCCTTTTGATTAATTGATTTGGCATTGTGTTGTTTGAACCACAAGGCTACGGAGATCTAATATTGTACTGTGAAAATATTGAACGCAATGCCAAATTCACATTCAAAAAAGTGTCGGTTTCAAAAAAGTGTCGGTACAATTTTGTCTTAATTTTTTCCATCTAGCCCCCTTCCGCACCGCGCGATAAGGAACTACGTTCCAACAAAGTTTAAAAACTGTCACCTGGCTACGAAGAAATGGATTTTGTTAGCCTCCGTCGCACGAACCATATCAACGCGGCGATTGACACATCTATCATCAAAATTGGCACAGAAGTTTCATCAAAATTCAAAAATATTTATTTCACGTAGGCCAACCTGTGGCTCTTATGACACGCCATGAATCTACAACCGGTTCAGAAAGCGGATTCTGCTGAGAAGAGCCGGCAAGAAACTCAGCAGTTGCTCTTCTCAAAATAATCATTTTACAATATTATTATGTAGCTATTTACATTGTAATAAGTTTTTTATAGGTACTATCTTGTGGGCAGCTGGATGCCAAGCCGATTTATCCCATGCAACTTGTTAGATCCACATCATCATCATTAACAACCTATCAACGGCTCACTACTGAGCGCAGGTCTCCTCTCAGAGAAGGGTTATACGTCATAGTCCACCACGCTGGGCCAATGCGAATTGGCTTCACACACCTTCGAAAACATTATAGAGAACTCTCAGGTGTGCAGGTTTCCTCACGATGTTTTCCTTCACCGTAGAAGCAAAACGCATATGACTCCGAAAATTCAGAGGTGCGTACCAGGGATCGAACAGCACCGGGAAGCGCAGTGTTGGCAGACCCCCCCACTACGTGGGTGGACCGACGACATCAAACGAGTCGCAGGGAGCCGCTGTATTCAGGCGGCGCATGTCCGAGGCTTGTGGAAGTCCATGCAAGAGACCTTTGTCCAGCAGTGGACATGCAACGGTTGACAATGAAGACGATGTAATATACGTATAAATAGAAAAATACATACATTGTACTTAGGCGGCTAAAATCCTTCCCTTTTGCAGTCTTCCTTTTTGCAGTCCGATAATAGTTATTTGTGTTATATGGGGCCAAAGGAATTTTTTGTTCCCCGAGGGCGTTATTTTGAATTCAGAGCGAAGTGAAGGACTCTACAGTAGACTCCCGAGCGCAGCGAGGGATTCTAAAGTAGAATCCTGAGCGTAGCGAGGAATTCAATATACGCCGCCCGAGTACAAAAAATTTTGGCCCCGAATGACGCACACTATTTTTCATCATTACCTATGAGAAAAAGCTAGGAGTATTAACCTACTATGTATAGAGTATAGACATTACCAATACGTATATTGAAAGTTTAAATAAAACACAAATAATTTTTATGAAATAATTAATCATTAATATTTATGTTGGTATGTATGTATGTAGTATGGGCGTATACATCTAATCGACAAAGATCACGTGACTTATCGAAGACAACAGCTTCTCAAACATTTATGAATTTCGACACATTTTTGAATTCTCTCTTCTGATTGGTCCGCGTTAGTGCTTTAGTATGCTAAAGCACTAATCAGAAGAGAGAAATGAAAAGTCCCATGGGGTTAAATAGTTATTTGTGTTATATGGGGCCAAAGGAATTTTTTGTTCCCCGAGGGCGTTATTTTGAATTCAGAGCGAAGTGAAGGATCCTATAGTAGACTCCCGAGCGCAGCGAGGGATTTTAAAGTAGAATCCTGAGCGTAGCGAGGAATTCAATATACGCCGCCCGAGTACAAAAAATTTTGGCCCCGAATGACGCACACTATTTTTCATCATTACCTATGAGAAAAAGCTGGGGGTATCAACCTACTATGTATAGAGTATAGACATTACCAATACGTATATTGAAAGTTTAAATAAAACAAATAAATTTTTATGAAATAATTAAACATTAATATTTATGTTGGAAGTATGGGCGTATATGTCTAATCGACAAATTTGATCACGTGACTTATCGTAGACAACAGCTTCTCAAACATTTTTGAATTTCGACACATTTTTGAATTCTCTCTTCTGATTGGTCCGCGTTAGTGCTTTTGTATGCTAAAGCACTATAACGCGGACCAATCAGAAGAGAGAAATGAAAAGTCCCATGGGGTTAAAATGAAATTTTGCTCCCGCTGTCCTCTGAAGCCAATATTCGTTTTTCGAATAGGTATGATGAAAAAAGTATTTGCTCGTCAAGTTGTTCATAGTTGAAGTTGACAGCAAACTAGCGTGACGCCAGGCTATAATATTTGTCCCTTCGACAATACACTAAATATAGAGTAGCGCGGAACAATAAGGTATTCTAGTTAATTGTTCTATCCCTTTTGTTATGGTAATTAAAATGTTACGTGCTGTATAACATGTATTCTGTTATTATTAATTTGTGAATATCATTTACGGCAAAATATTAGATATAATCATAACAATACCATAATAATATTATGACAATAATGTTAAAGTAGCACTAGGTAGGTAGGTAACTATGTAGATAGTAGGTACTTAGGTACTAAGCATTGCATAGATTTTCTCATATTTTTTTTAACCAAACGCAAGAAGAGGAGGTATTATAAGTTTAACGCGTCTATCTGTGTGTCTGTCTGTTCCCTCGTAGCAGTTCATCCAATGGACCGATTTTGATGCGGTTTTGCTGTTTGAAAGATGATGTAATCTAGGTGGATCTTATTATTGCGAGACAAGCTTGCTCGATTGAAATCAATCTATAGTGGAAAGCACTGATGAGGTGTAGGTTGGAGGCTGGAGCGCGCTTGCCTAGAAAATAATTCGCTCTTGCCTTGAAAGTAACACAGGTAAGGAAACACGCACGCCAAAAGAGCGAATGGAACGGCAATCTAACAAGACCGGAGAGAGATCGGGCTTACGAATAGGTAAGAATTTCTTAACGGATAAACCCAATCGGTTTGCTTTGGCCACTATAATAATATAATGGCACTATGCTGGGCCACTATAATTGCAGCGATAGCGCAGACGTCACTCGGGCAGTTCGGGCACTAATGGGCGAAATCGCGTGATTTTAATATTATAGCGGGCTCGCACAATTAAATGGAATTGCTTCCCCGGACTAAACGATTTTACAGCGCGCGATAAAGTTGCACGACATGAGGTTTTCACTTGCCATAGGGTTGTTTAATTTATTATGAGTTATGACTTTAATGCTAAGAGCAACAAATACTTACTGTCTGCCCGTCTTAACATGTGTTGAATTATAATTAGGTATGCTTTTGTGGAACTTCTCTTCATTGTGGAAACACTGCATACATAGCATAATATTTATTATATTGTAAACTTGTTTGAAAAGAGCAACTGCCGAGATTCTTGCTGGTTCTTCTCGGCAGGAACGGCATTCCGAACCAGTGGTTAGACTCATCGACGATTCAAAAGCACTTGTAAAAAAGTTTATTTGAATAAAATCATTTCTATTCTATTCTATTCTAGATTCCTATATTATGCTGAAAAATCAGAGGTGCCTGGGATCGAACCTTCGATCTCGCGAATAGGAGATCGCAGTTCTAACCACTAAGCTATCATTGCTCTAGCACGTAGGGAACTACCTTGGTGATAGCCTATTGATAGTGTACTAGAAGTCTATGTACCCTGCTTTAAAAGTATCCAAGATATCCGTAGTAGGAAACACACCTCACCGGTATAGCGCATGTTACTAATATGCAAAACTGTGTTGGTTTGTTCTTCAATTACGTAGCAGCAGACCAAGGGATCGATATGATTTTTTGTTCATCATCATCAGCAACCCATCAACGGCTCACTACTGAGCGCAGGTCTTAGGTTTTCATACTATCTGATCCCTAAAACCTCAAAACTGACGTATCGTATCCGTGAAGCAATAACAAAATGTAAGTCTGTCATCCGTCGACTCAATTTGCATATTTTTACTGCGGCCGGCGTTGAGCACTCACTCGCCGAAAATATTAAACTTGAGTCGCTTAATGAAATATTTTAAACAACTGAAGTTGCTGTTGTTTGTTTTAATATCGCGCTCAAATATAAAATAGTTTAAATTTAACTAACTTTGCTTTTAAAATATCATCAACCCATCAACGGCTCGCTACTGAGCGCAGGTCTCCTTTCAGAGAAGGGTTATAGGCCATAGTCCACCACGCAGGCCCAATGCGAATTGGCGGACTTCACACGCCTTCGAGAACATTATGAAGAACTCTCAAGTGTGCAGGTTTCCTCACGATGTTTTCCTTCACCGTTGAAGCAAGTGATATTTAATTGCTAAAACGCACTTGACTCCGAAAAGTCAGAGGTGCGTACCCGGGATCGAACCTGTGACCCCCCGAATAGGAGACCACAGTCCTAACCACTCGGCTATCACTGCATAAAGTACACACAATATAAAGTCTAAATTAGTAATTACCAGATTTTGCCTGCGACTTCATCCTGTGGAGTTAGATTTTAAAAATGTTGCGGTTTAAATACGGGATAAAAAGTAACCTATGTCACTTTCAAAGTTCTCAAATATACCCATACTATAATCTACCTATAAAAATTGGTTGTCTGTAAAGTCGGTTTACGGACGATAGTTTTACGTGATAACGTCATAAAGAAACATTGATGAAGCGTGCTGCTAGATCTAGCTCGCGACACATACGCTAACCACAGCGCGCACGCGATGACTGGCGTCCCTCTCTATCGCTTGTTCCGCGCTCTCGCTTGCACACTCAGCCTCAGGCTCAGGCGGAACGTGACAATTTTTCGTGCGTGCAGCCGGTGTTCATCGATTTATAAGACGTTATCACGTCAAAAAGTAACCTATATGTCACTTTCAAAGTTCTCAAATATACCTACCCATACAAAAATCATATCGATGCGTTGTTTTCGCACGGGAATTAAATACAGAGTGTATTTCCCGTGCGAAAACAACGCATCGGCACAGAATATATAATGGCATCGGTCCTATACATAATAATTATATTCTTAAAAAATCCAAACGCAAGTTACTCCAGAACTTCTTAAGCCCTGTATTGTCATAATATCTTACGCGCACCAAACCCGTCCTCCGACATGATAATAGATAACAATGTTACATTTACTTAAAGGCTTCCCAGAGTCTCGAGCAAAGCTCATATTTCGCGAAATTCTGTCTTGAAGGGATCAAAACGACCCTTGAAGGGTTTCTAAGGCCCGATGTCTGCGCATTGTAAAAGTTTATTGAGTTTAATATTAGTTTATCAGTAAATAATTTTTGACGTGATAACGTCTTAAAAATCGATGAACACCGGCTGCACGCACGCAAAAGAGTCACGTTCCGCCTGAGCGTGCAAGCGAGAGCGCGGAACAAGCGATAGAGAGGCACGATCGGCCCAAGCATTGGCTTGTGACACGTTTATTCATCAATGTTTCTTTATGACGTTATCACGTAAAACTATCGTCCGTAAACCGACTTTACAGACAACCAATTTTTTTTTTGGTGAAAGGCTTTGGCCGTGGCTAGTTACTACTCTAGCGACACAGTCGAGTCGCCACTGGATTCAGCGTTCCGGTACGATGGCGTGTAAGGCCCGTAACCATTGTCATCATCATGAGCAATCCATTAACGTCTCACTACTGAGTGCAGATCTCCTCTCAGAGAAGGGTTATAGGCACCACGTTAGCGACTGGCTCAATGCGAATTGGTCGACTTCACACACCTTTGAGAACATTATGGAAAACTCTCAGGTGTGCAAGTTTCCTCACGATGTTTTCCTTCACCGTTGAAGCATGTGATATTTAATTGCTTAAAAACGCACATAACTCCGAAAAGTCAGAGGTGTGCGCGGGATCGAACCTGCGACCCTCTGATTAGGAGACCGCAGCCGTAACCACTAGGCTAAGCCCCATTATGTGCCTCGCCCATTGCCATTTCAGCTTTTGGTAACTCTGGTTCTCCTACAGATATCGTCCCCGTCATATCTGATTTGATCTAGCAGGGATACCCTGATCATAGCTCTCTCCGTAGCCCATAACGCCCTCAGAAGCCCATAGTTAGCGACCATTATTTTGTTATTTACATAATGACCTCAATATTTTCAACAATAGAATAGAATAGAAATATTTTTTATTCAAATAAACTTTTACAAGTGCTTTTGAATAGTCAATGAATCTACCACTGGTTCGGAATGCCTTTCCTGCCGAGAAGAACCAGCAAGAAACTCGGCGGTTGCTCTTTTCAAAACAGATTTACAATACAGTAAATACTATGCTACATATGCAGTGTTTCCACAATGAGGAAAGTTCCAAAAATGCATACAGACTAACTTCTATCCTAAGATGGGCAGACATAATGATCCCCTAACTCCTAGTTAGAATAGAATAGAATAGAATAGAATAGAATAGAATAGAATAGAATAGAATAGAATAGAATAGAATAGAATAGAATAGAATAGAATAGAATAGAATAGAATAGAATAGAATAGAATAGAATAGAATAGAATAGAATAGAATAGAATAGAATAGAATAGAATAGAATAGAATAGAATAGAATAGAATAGAATAGAATAGAATAGAATAGAATAGAATAGAATAGAATAGAATAGAATAGAATAGAATAGAATAGAATAGAATAGAATAGAATAGAATAGAATAGAATAGAATAGAATAGAATAGAATAGAATAGAATAGAATAGAATAGAATAGAATAGAATAGAATCGAATAGAATAGAATAGAATAGAATAGAATAGAATAGAATAGAATAGAATAGAATAGAATAGAATAGAATAGAATAGAATAGAATAGAAATGTTTTTTATTCAAATAAACTTTTTTACAAGTGCTTTTGAAACGTCGATGAATCTACAACTGGTTCGGAATGCCCTTCCTGCCGAGAAGAACCAGCAAGAAACTCTGCGGTTGCTCTTTTCAAAACAAGTTTACAATTCAATAGATAATATTATGCTATGTATGCAGTGTTTCCACAATGAGTGGAAGTTCCACAAAAGCATACCTAATTATAATTCAACACATGTTAAGACCAACCCATTCCCGCCGGTGGAACCCGTACACGAGCATGACGCATGATCCAGCCATTGCTTCGCTCAACCATATTTGAGGGAACGTAGGGAGTCTCTTTACGTACCTGTAACTAGCTAAATACATCCCTTCCCAATGTCACTTTCACCTTTTGCGATCGGATCGTACATCAAACGCAGAAGTCGGCGATTGAAAATCGCAGGAACGCTAAATCGCGCGATTTGTCGTTTTAGCGATCAAAAATCGCTGATACGCGATGCAGTCGTAAAAACTCTAAATGCCATGAAAACGCCGACCGCTGCCGTTAAACGAAGTATCTGCCCTTTCCCTTAGAAGCCCGAAAAAGTTAGGTTAGGTTAGTAAGTTTTTTAACAACCTCACCAACGCATTGGTGAAAACTGAAAACGGGCATTATATCCATTACTTATTATATATTATTCCAATAATCAGTTTCACTGTAGCCTCTAGTATCCCACGATATTAATTTACATAGTCGTATATTATGTGAACGAACTTTATTGTTATTATTACTGGGCCCTGCCCTTGTCAAGTAAGTACAACAGTAATATGTAACATTGATAAATGATTATAGACACTGGCTCTAATACCTTAAGCATAGCTAGCAACGCAATGGATTGAATTTCCAAGCTTATTATAACTGTACAAAGTTGAATTTCCTTTGGAGTTGTTGGGATAGGTTGAGATGCGACGAGTAAATGAACTTTTGACTCGATAATATGAGCATGACCTCTGACATTGAGGGTCGGAGATTATAATCCATCGTTGGATTAGGATATTATTAGATTAATGTATTTTTGATACCTTTCTAAGTACATGCTTACATAATAAATCTATTATCGATAATAGAGATAAATATAGAAACGGTGTCTAACATAGATGTAATTTAATGAACCAAGTTCAGCAATATGAAAAAATACAAATAATATTTAACAATAATATTATATCCTTCACAAATTACATCTGTCTACTAAAACTAAGTTTTTAGGGTTGCGTAGTAAAGAAGGAACCCTTATAGTTTCGCCATGTCCGTCCGTCTGTCTGTCTGTCCGTCCGTCCGCGGTTTAGCTCAGAGACTATTGGTACTAGAAATCTGTAATTTGACAAGGGTATAAATATCACGCCGACAAAGTGGTGAAATAAAATTTTGAAAAATAATTTTTTTTAGGGTACCTCCCCTACATGTAAAGTGGGGGTGAATTTTTTTTTTCTCGACTATACCTTAGTGTGGGGTGTCGTTGAATAGGTATTTCAAAAATATTGTGGGCGTGGGTACACTATTTTTCAATTCAGGGATCCGTTTGTGAAATATGATACTTTAAAGTGCTAAATTTTATTAGAGTCAAGTGTCCCCCCCCCCCTCTGCCAGCTAAATGGTTGTATATAGGATACAAGAAAAAAATCACAGCAGTAGTATATATAATGAATTTTAAAGGAAAACTATCACGGCTAAGTAGGGTTCATTAGTTAAGGAGTTATATCTGTTTTTTCTAAGTTAAGTAATACACGTAGTGTAAGTTGCATGTTTTGTAGTATATTATACTATGTAAACCATGGAACTCAAAATGTATTCAATATTCATAAATAAAATAAAAGCACTATCCTAGGTCAGCAATAATATTTGAGACTTTCAACTAAGGAACACTGCGCGTGGCCCGACACGCACTTGGCCGGTTTTTCTTTATTGTTAGACGTTTCATGCAAATGTGCGTTTGTCATGCTTGTACTGTTGGTAGTCTGCCAAATCGCATTGGGCCAGCGTGGTGGACTATAGCCCATAACCCTTCTCTGAGATGCTCCTGCGCTCAGTAGTAAGCCTTTGATGGGTTGTTGCGATGATGATGATTAATTGTTTTAAGTATATATCTAAAAATTCTAGTCCACTATTCCTTCACCACTCTGGTCAGTCATCATCATAATCTTTAACCCATCAACGGCTCACTACTGAGCGCAGGTCTCCTCTCAGCGAATGGTTCCAGGTTATAGGACATAGTCCACCACGCTGGCCCAATGCGAATTGGTGGACTTCTCACATCTTCGAGAACATTATGAAGAACTCTCTTGTGTTCGTTAAAGTATGTGATATTTAATTTCCTAAACGCACATACCTTCGAAAAGTCAGAGGTGCGTACCCGGGATCGAACCTGCGACCCCCGAATAGGAGACCACAGTCCTAACCATTAAGCTATCACTGCTTATTACTACTGTGGTCAGTATTGAATTGTATTCCACCGACGGACGGTTCGGTATCGCGCGCGGCAGTTGGTTTTGGGTGCATAATTAAATCTACTCCATTCTAATTGCTATCGTGCATTCATTACTCCACGCCTTCGCTTTTACGATGCCAATTTTGATAAGAATCGTCTTTATAGGAACAAATAAACAAAAGTACTTTCATTGAAGCAGAGTGATAGCCTAGTGGTTAGGACTGTGGTCTCCTATTCGGGGGTCGCAGGTTCAATTCCTGTTATAATACCTCTGACTTTTCGGATTCATGTGCGTTTAAGCAATGAAATATCACTTGCTTGAACGGTGAAGGAAAACATCGTGAGGCAACCTGCACACCTGAGAGTTCTTCATAATGTTCTCGAAGGTTTGTGAAGTCCGCCAATTCGCATTGGGCCAGCGTGGTGGACTATGGCCTATAAACCTTCTCTCAGAAGAAACCTGCGCTCAGTAGTTGATGTGTTGCTATAATGATGATGATGATGATGACTTTCAATTTAATTTCATAGGCATACTTACATCCTTCCCAGATAACTCGCGTGGGATAGCATTCAAAAGCTATCTGGAAGTCCAATAAAAAAATACGGACAATCAGAATCAGTGATAACACGGCAAGTTATGCCCAAAGCTAATTAGCTTGAGAAGTACAGACATACCACAGAGTATAAACAGTAGATCTGTTGATCCTTCATAGTTCAGTTGAAGTTGAATAGAATAAAAATATTTTTTATTCAAATAAACTTTTTTACAAGTGTTTTTGAATCGTCGATGAGTCTACCACTGGTTCGGAATGCCCTTCCTGCCGAGAAGAACCAGCAAGAAACTCGGCGGTTGCTCTTTTCAAAACAAGTTTGTACAATAGATACTATGCTTTGTATGCAGTGTTTCCTCAAAGAGGGGAAGTTCCACAAAAGCATACCTACATACAATTCAATATACGTTAAGACGGGCAGACAGAAAGCAGCCCCATTCCCGCCGGTGGAACCCGTTCACGAGCATGACGCATGACCCAGCCGTTGCTTCGCTCAACCATATTTGAACAACCAAAGTTGACTCCTGCTTTCCTCTCCAAATAAGCGGAAAGCTTGTGCTAGGAGTTGGTACGACAATAGTGCAACGGGTGGGGATCGAACCTGCGACCTTTCAGTTTTCAGTCCGCACCTTTAACCGTTGGGCTATTGAGGCTTCATTAGTTAAAGTTAGTGCTGGAGCGGCGACCCTGCATCCGGAAACGCAGTGTTGGCAGACCCCCAATGATGAAGAAAATAGCAGGGATCGATGACATCAGACGAGTCGCAGGGAGCCGCTGGATATAGGCGACGCAAGACCGAGGCCTTTGGTCCATGCAAGAGACCTTTGTTCAACAGTGGACGTCTATCATACTAATATTGTAAATGCGAAAGTGTGTTTGTTGTTTTGTTATTCAATCACGCCGCAACAGAGTCACGGATTGACGTAATTTATTGCATGCAGGGTATAGTTGAGGACCTGGTGAGTGACATAGGCTACTTTTTATGCTGGAAAATTAAAGAGTTCCCGCGGGATTTTAAAACCTTGCTCCAGCGATTCATGAGATAGTAATAACCTTGCCTGTGACAACATGATAATATTTTAAAAAGAGCCGAGTTTCTGGCTGGTTCTTCTCGGTTGGAACGGCATTCCGAACCAGTGGTAGATTCACTTGACGCTGCGAAAGTATTTTGTAAAAGTTTATTTGAATAAAAAATTATTCTATTCTATTCTATTCTACTAATTCCACGCGGACGAAGTAACTACGCACTAGTCGGTTGAAAAGGAAGAACCCTCGATCAGTACATAATAATTCAATGCCCTCGATAGAACTGTACGAAAGTTATAAAATAAAAGTGTGGAGGTGGTGGTGTGAAAAGTGCTAAAGACGGAATATTAGGATCGCAAAAAATGCTAACCGCATTAATAACTCTGTGCTGTCCGTCCGACGTCCGGGCCGCGTAACTCGATAACCTCGGATCGATTTGACTAGACTCGGTTTTGCTTTAAAATATTCTGATGATGTTAAATCCGCGAAGAAATGAATTGGGTATTTGGCTATAGTCAAAATGTGGATATTCATTATTTATAATTGAAAATGTAACATGCAAGAATAACATTTTTAAAAACAGAAAATAAATCGGTCCAATAACAAATAAGCTATGGAGCTTTAAAGTTTCCTGTCAGACGGAGAGAGCGCTAGTGAAGTGTGATCTCACAATTCAGCAAATCCATACACGCTCCATAGAAATTTTCATTTTAGTTAGAGACAGTTACAGTCACAGTAAAACAGCATACAATTCCGAGACTAGTAAAGATATTTATCTACACTAATGTTATAACATTCTACTTATGTTTCCAATACTTGACTTATAATTACTACTGTTATAGCGCAGATAACAAAACACTCAATTTAAGCAATTTCACATGATGGTATAATATCCACATCGATATCGTAAAATCTCATTATAACATCAATAAAACGCGACCAATTAACCTGGCGAGCCTTATGTCAAAATCCTCATACAAGTTGTATGAAATTTTGATATTATGCTGGCTTTTGAAAACAGTTGGGTTATACGTGAAAACTTCGTCGAAACTACTAAACTTACATACACAAAACTCTTTGGTAAGATCTTTTGGCAATATTATAAAAAGTCACCGCCATATTGAAATTCTTTGTTATTGGACCGATTTCGTTCAAAATCGATATTTGGGCTTCCCTGGGGTCAAATAAGAGGAAATGATTGGCAAAATTATAAAAAGTGACCGCCATATTGAAATTCTTTGTTATAGGACCGATTTCGTTCAAAATCGATATTTGGGCTTCCCTGGGGTCAAATAAGAGGAAATGATTGGAAAAATTATAAAAAGTGACCGCCATATTGAAATTCTTTGTTATTGGACCGATTTCGTTCAAAATCGATATTTGGGCTTCCCTGGGGTCAAATAAGAGGAAATGATTGGCAAAATTATAAAAAGTGACCGCCATATTGAAATTCTTTGTTATTGGACCGATTTCGTTCAAAATCGATATTTGGGCTTCCCTGGGGTCAAATAAGAGGAAATGATTGGCAATATTATAAAAATTCACCGCCATATTGAAATTCTTTGTTATTGGACCGATTTTTACTCTTGTTGTTTGATAAATTGCATTAGTGAAGATAAAGTAGTGTATGCAACTGCATATAACACGGGTATTAAAACACTCGTTACTATTATGAAACTCGCTGCGCTCGTTTCATAAACTCACACTCGTGTTTTAATACCCTTCATTATATGACAGTTGCATAAACTACTATTAAAAAAAAGAAATGGCATTGTGTTATAACAATTACTTAATATACCCAAAATATACCCATAATATCCGTCATATACCCAATGCTCTGAAAATTATTGACGATCGATTTAATTTAATTTAAGTAAGTATATTTAACTAACTTTTGCCCGCGGCTTCGCTCACGTTAAGTTCGATTTTTCAACCCCCTATTTTACCCCCTTGGGGGTTGTAATTTCAAAAATCCTTTCTTGCCGGATGTCTACGTCATATTAGCTATCTGTATGCCTAACAGCCCGATCCGTCCAGTGGTTTGAGCTGTGCGTTGATAGATCACTCAGTCAGACCAGTCAGACACCTTTCCCTTTTATATACTATATTAATTACGTACTTGCCAATAACGTGCCGAATGAAGGGAAATTAAATGATTCTGAAAGAGATCGGTACTTACTATAATAGCAACTACAGTATACATAAAAAAACTGAAAATCTAAATTAAAACTAAATAAATTACTAGATACTAAAATTAAATCTTTTACTATATTTTTTATGTAACATGGTATAACTAGTTGTTCGCCCCGAACTGAGACCTCGCGGTAACGGTATCCCATGATTATTCATTCAATCGATACATGATAACCAAAACTGACATTATTATTATGCCCGTTTTCACCAAACATACCTAAATCATCCCCTAAGTAGGAGTCTCTTAACGTAGGTAGCTCCTAAATACAATCCTAAGTCCTAACATCCGTCCCAATATCCTTTTAGGTGTCCCGTACAGGATCGTGATAAATAAGTTGACAGAAAACATCAATCACCTAACTTATAGGTAGCCCGTAAAGGTTAGGGAACGTTAGTGAAAACATTGAATTATTATGTAGGTACTAACGAGTGAAACCGGGTTACGGGCATCTGTACAAATCGTCATCTATCGACGCGAATAGAAAATATACAATATTTAACTAAAATTTAACTAAAAAATAATTTTAATTGAATAATATGGTACAAAAAAAATTACAATACAATTATTGTATTATAATAAGTAACTAAATAATAATGGTCGACGCAAAACTGTTTTTGGGATAGGTCGTTAGTCGTAACTCGTAGTTCCATGGGAATAGTTACTGACTGCGCCATCTATTAGCATTATTGTGAAGCTATGTTGATGCTATATGAATTACTGATGTACATTAAAAATTAAATAATCTCGTTTCTTTATAATATTCATATAATTTTAGTATTTGTTGATCAAGTACAGGATATAAGTGACCTAAAAACATAAAATCAGTTTGAAAATCCATAGCGGATTTTCTTAGGGAGCGTCTTCAAGCGAGCGTATAAAATCGCCACTTTGAAAGCCCCCCATTTCGTCAATTTTAAGGGAAAAATTAAAAAAAAATATTTTTGTACTCAGTTCAAAATTATCTTTAAAATGATACGTAACAATTTTATGTAACGCGATATTTTTTTTTTTTACTTCGCATTCGCTTCTATGAGAGCCCCCCTGAAATAAAGATTTTTATAACTTTTTAAGCCATTTTCGGCTGGAGGCCATCGGTTTACATATTATATCTAAATTTGAAGTAATTACGTTCAGTAATTCAAAAGTTATAAGGCTCTGACAGACGGACGGACGGACGGACGGACGGACGGACGGACAAGTGCAAATCGCTCTAGTTAACTCAAAGACCTTCGCTTCGCTCGGTCGAAAATTATTTATTACAATCCTACAGATTCTGACCAATCTACTTATTATTTTCAGATATTCACTAACTAAAACTAACATAATAGGTACATGATATTCTTTTCGATTTGTGTTTTCCTTCAACTTATTAAAATAAAACAAATAAAGTCGCGGTTACACCGAGTCACTGATCTACTAAACAAGCTCAGATCAGATTAAGTAATTCAACACCGCAAACAAAATAATGTTACCACAATACGTTACCGGGAAGAATAGAAAAGTGGAAACCACGAGTCGAGCCGCGGACAAAACATAGTCACTGATGCGAATATGTTAAGAACTTAATATCCAATTTACTAATTCAACGCAGATTTAAATTAAGGTTTTCAAACGATAAAACTATTTGTACTGGCGAAAACCATTGATATATTCGGAAACTCGGTTGATTATAGATTTCTGACCTCATAATCAAGCAACTTACCTACAACTTTAGTTTTTTATTTATATTCAAAAATGCACTTTAAGTTTTTATTAATTTTTAAAAATTTGTTAACTTTATTATCTGTGTACAGTGTAACTGAGTAAACTGTGTAATTCCAACTATAATTTCTGTAGATTCTGTAGATAAATTTTATAACCATTGTGTACACATATTAAGGGTTGTTACCTGGAACCCAAATCTGATGTTATTGTATTACGTTCATATATGGTTGCAAACTTGCAACCTGTTTTGTGTACCTTTTCAATAAATAAATACCTAAATAGATAGATGTACGTTTTAATTTTGCCAGTAGATAATATCTTCAACATTTATGTAATAACAGTAATTAAATAAGTACCTACTGTAACGAGAGATCATCCGTGTGCAATCAGACTGCATTTTAAGCATTTTTTTTTCACGATAAAAGTAGCCTATGCCCGTTTACTAAATGTAAGCTATCTGTGTGCCGAATTTCGTCTAATGGTCGATTTACACGGGTTTAGTAGTTAAGTAAATCTTTAGTAAATATTTAGAAGCTTTTAGAATTTAGAAGCTTCATAATTAGGCTGGAAAAAAGTACGATATTATAATATTGAGTTAATTTCAAATACTTTAATGTAGACCAAAACTAATAATTACTTAGCCGAGTTTCTTGCTGGTTCTTCTCGGCAGGAAGGGCATTCCGAAACAGTGGTAGAGCCAGACGATTCAAAAGCACTTGTAAAAAGTTAATTTGGATAAAAAATATTTCTATTCTATTCTATTCAAAACTAATACATAAGATGTGTAATTATTTTTGAAATCTGTCAAGAAATGGTGATGCAGATAATCAAAGATGAAAATTTTTGAATGGGGGCTGTGAAGTGAGGCATGAGCGCCGTGCTTAGCCTTTTTTTTATTAATATTTGAATGAATTATTATTATTATATATTTTTTTAAATGAATTATTATGTCGTAGAAATAATGTGTATCAGTGGCCCAAAAGATATTAAAATCAACTTGGGGTTATCCCGACTAGCCCCGTATAAATTGCCCCTCAATTATTAATAGGGTGTCTTAGTAACTGCCCCGGGATAAAAGTCTAGTAATTATACGGGATCCGAACGGGGTCGGCTGCTGCGTATTGATAAAGATAATATTATTTTGATTCGTACAAATCTCCACTAAGTAAGGAAAGTCTCTAATATCTTTACCTACTAATATTATAAATAAAATGTGTATGTTTGTTAGTTTGTCCTTCGTGACGTGATTTTTGCATGGCATAGAATACCTTTTATCCCAGAAAAACAGAGGATGGGATTTAAAAAATACAAAAAATGCTTGAGTGTCGTGGAACACTCGGTTGGAACGATGTTCCTTTTAATAATAAATTAATAATAAATATAAAAAAATTAGGGAAAAATTGTAGAAATTATTTAAAATAAAATAGAAAATAGAAAATTCAGTCTGTCGAGCTGGGACTCGAACCATCGACCTTTATGCGACTGTAGAAACCACAAGGCTACGGAGATCTAATATTGTAGTGTGAAAATATTGAACACAATGCCAAATTCACATTCAAAAAAGTGTCGGTTCAATTTAGTCTTAATTTTTTCCATCTAGCCCCCTTTCGCATCGCGCGATAAGGAACTTCAAAGTTGCAGACAAAATAATCTAAATATATAAAAGGAAAAGGTAACTGACTGACTCACCTATCAATGCACAACTCAAAGCACTGGATGGTTCGGACTGACGTTTAACAATAGCTATTATGACGTAGGCATCCGCTAAGAAAGGATTCTTGAAAACTCAACCCTAAGGGAGTTAAATAGGGGTTTGAATAATCGAACTGAACGTGAGCGAAGCCGTGGGCAAAAGCTAGTTTAGCTGTTACTTGAAAGTAAGTCCCCGCCGATCTCCGCTGACCTTGATTTTAGATATTACAAGTATGTATTAATTCCTGAAACTAACCTTTTTAATCTGAAAGTGCTAAGGAGAACCTAAAACTTATCACTCAGATGATTTTTCAAACTCCCTAAGGGCTAAGTTTTCAAAAAGACTGAGTTAAAACGAGATAGATTTATGTCAGGATATATTATTTCTGGTTAAAGTGTCTATGTTTCTGTAACCTTTTGGGTAAAATTTTTATAAAGATTTTTTTTATAAGGTCACTTGTTAACTTAAAAAAAATTGATTATAACGTCATAAATCAAAATATCAAACAAATAGTATACCTAACTTTTATATACTCAAAGATACCTAAGGTGTTTTCAGTAATAATGTCACAAGTGATTCTTAGAGCCGTATTCACCAACGACGAGTGACCGCGGTTTTACCGAAGAATAAATTGGGCGTTCTGACAGTTTTTGTATTGAAAATACTGTCAAAATATCAAAGAATAGAATAGAATAGAATAGAAATGTTTTTTATTCAAATAAACTTTTACAAGTACTTTTGAATCGTCAATGAGTCTACCACTGGTTCGGAATGCCGTTCCTGCCGAGAAGAACCAGCAAGAAACTCGGCAGTTGCTCTTTTCAAAATACTTTTACAATATACTTAACAGATATTATTCTATGTATGCAGAGTTTCCACAATGAGGGGAAGTTCCACAAAAGCATACGTCATTATTTCTAATTATAATTCAACACATGTCAAGACGGGCAGACAGAAAGTAGCCCCATAGCCGCTGGTGGCACCCGTTCACGAGCATGACGCATGACCCAGCCATTGCTTCGCTCAACCATATTTTAGGGAACGCAACAACCCGCATCACACGACACCACCGCAGAAATGTTAAAGAGAGTGTGACATACTTAGGCTAAAAGATAAGATAATGCACAGTATAATTTTACAGCATCATACTGAAGATTTATAAATTAATTTTAATACGTTACAAATCGGGTAATACTTTTTGCATAGAAGCTCTTTTCAAATACCAATAATTTTGAAAATCTTTATTAGATTTCGAACATTCATAAATTTAACAGAAGCAATTTGTGTTTCCTTTGTAAAATCTATATCACTCAATATTATTATTTATATTATATTATGGTATTTCATTCGATGAGATTTTGAAAATATTTTTAATCAAACTTAAAAAATGCCTGTAAAATTTTAAGCTATTGCATAGCTTTTATCGCGGGCTTTGAGCGCGGCGACCGAATCAAGAAATTCCGTAACGAAAATAAACCTAACACCGTCGTTTCAGTTCGGCAGACTTCGGCACGGTGTTTGTGTGCGTGCGACTAGAAAATGCTATGCAATAGCTTTACCGCGGCAGTCCCCGAGTACCACACATATTTTTTTTTCATTTTGAGATATGTTATCGTAGTTGCAAACAAGCGCTCTGTGTGTCATTTTAACTCTATCTTGAGTCTTGAGCAGAGCCAGAGTACGATGCGGTAACAGCTTCAATGAGCATGACGCAGGGCTTGTGCAACGATTCCACTCGTAGATAGTGGCGCGGCATTGTGGCCCGATGGTGGTCAATATGATTCACAGCGGATTACGTCTCCGCCTACGCAGTCTCACACCTGGGGCTTATTCACGATTGTACATCAAAATCGGACGGTCGTAATGATTTGTATGATTTCTTTACAAGCTTTTATTTAAATTGCAATGTATTTCTGTAATAGCTCATGTCCGCGTGGATTTAGTTTTTAAAATCCACTCGAATTGTGAATGAATTTGAAATTTGTGAATTTAGTTTTTAAAGCGGGAACTCTTTGATTTTCCGTGATAAAAAGAAGCCTATGTCACTCTGGTCCCATGCAAAAAACCACTTCGATCCGTTGCTCTGTTGCGGCGTGATTGAAGGACAAACCAAAAACACACTTCCGCATTTTTTATATTAGTGTAAGTATGATCTCTGAGGGGAGACCTGCACTCAGTAGTGAGCCGTTGATGGATTGCTGATGATGATCATGATGATGATGATAATGATGAAACTATAATATCCAAAGGGTGGACCAGAATAGAATAGAATAGAAATGTTTTTTATTCAAATGAACTTTTTTACAAGTGCTTTTGAATCGTCGATGAGTCTACCATTGGTTCGGAATGCCCTTCCTGCCAAGAAGAACCAGCAAGAAACTCGGCGGTTGCTCTTTTCAAAACAAGTATACAATTCAGTAGATACTAAGCTATGTATGCAGTGTTTCTATAAAGGGTTCCACAAAAGCATACCTAATTATAATAATTTAACACATGTTAACACGGGCAGACAGAAAGTAGCCCCATTCCCGCTGGTGGAACCCGTTCACGAGCATGACGCATGATCAAGCCATTGCTTCGCTCATGCTCAACCATATTTGAGGGAACGTAACAACCCGCCAGAGAGGAAGCGATTGCCAGTAAAGAATAAACATTACATTTACAGAATAATACAGTAATAAAAATAATACCTCGTCACAGTCAGTAAAATACCAATACTCTACCCTAGCATTGTACCAGGAAATCTAGGATTATTTGGAGTGTGGAACCGCACAGATCTCGGCCGACATTCGTGTCGAAACTGATAAAGTTTCCATACGTGACGATAGACGAATATGGCTTAGCGTACCGTTACCCGTCCCGGCGATAAGCGGCAGCGATATACCGGTATTTGACTGATATTTTTTTTATTTATTTAAAAACGTTTTTAAGCTATTGCATAGCTTTTATCGCGGGCTTTGAGCGCGGCGACCGAATCAAGAAATTCCGTAACGAAAATAAACCTAACACCGTCGCTTCAGTTCGGCAGACTTCGGCACGGTGTTTGTGTGCGTGCGACTAGAAAATGCTATGCAGTAGCTTTACCGCGGCAGTCCCCGAGTGCCACACGTATTTTTATTCAATGACAAGCTAGTCCTTGACTGTGATCTTACCTGATGGTGAGTGACGATGCAGTCTAAGATGGTAGCGGGCTAACTTGGAAGGGGTGTGGCAGTGAACATTCAATCCATACCCCTAATTGGTTTCTACACGCCATCTTGCTGGAACGCTAAATCGCTTGGCGGCACGTCTTTGACGGTAGGGTGGTAACTAGCAATAGCAAATAGACAATTCAGAAATTATAAATTCCCAAATTGACCCCGCCGGGAATCGAACCCGAGACCTCCCAGTTATAAGACAACAGCGCACACAACTGAGTCAGGGAGGTCGTCAAAACTTATGGTATTTGTAATTTATATGATGTACGCAGGTACTTATACTTTGTCTTTATACATAGATCACGAGAAGCTAGGAAGCTAGCTAGTCCTTAAAGGAAGTTTAATTAAAAAGAGTTGTACACTAAAAAGCTTCATAGTCTCCGAAAAGAAACTCCGCTCCCTCTTGACACTTGAACCTAGCCGAGTTAATTTACAGGCAATAATAAAATTAGGCTTAAAGCCTTTGCAGTAATGGAGCTAGCCATTTCACGTCGGGTCGCCATTCGCCGTGCAAATGACTCACTGACCCTTTATGTTACCGCTTTTTGTAATGACAAATGGAATAGGTACTAAGGTACCTACTGGTAATCTATTTATTTCTTGTTAATGTAGATTTTACCCAGTATCACCTTGTATTTGATCAAAGAAACAGGAAAAAATATTAGGTAATTACTATATCTAATCATGATCATCATCATCATCATCATCATCATCATCATCGTGTTAAGCGGGTTGTTACGTTCCCTCAAATCTGGTTGAGCGAAGCAACGGCTGGGTCATAGGTCATGCTCGTGAAACTGTGCCACCAGCGGAAATGGGGCTCCTTTCTAGACAGAAAGGAGCCCCATTTCCGCTGGTGGCACGGGCAGACGCTCGTCTTAACATATTGTATTGAATTGTAAGTAGGTTTGCATTTTTGGAACTTCCCCTCATTGTGGAAACACTTACCAATAGCACATAGTACCAATTGTAAACTATTTTGAAAAGAGCAACCGCCGAGTTTCTTGCTGGTTCTTTTGGCAGGAACGGCATTCCGAACCAGGCAGTGGTAGATTCATCGACTATTAATTTTAAAAGTACTTGTAAAAATTTATATGAATAAAAAATATTTCTATTCTATTCTATTCTACTATATCAATAAAATACTTGAGAACCAGGAGAGTGACATTTACATAGACTATTTTTATCCAGGAGAAATTAAGGGCTCAAAACCTAACTCCACGCGAATGAAAAGCGGAAAGAACTAGTTGTAGCAATCCTTATCCTGGCTAATTACTATAATGCGATAGTGTTTTTGTTTGTTGGTTTGTCCTTCAATCACGCTGCAACAAGGTAATGGCGATAGTTGAGGACCTGGAGAGTAACATAGGCCACTTTTTATACCGGAAAATCAAAGAGTTCCCACGGGATTTTTTAAAACTTAAACCACGCGGATGTATCGCGCGCGTATTCATCAGTCATTAATAAATCTATTTCTCTTGTTATTAGTATATTTTGTAAATGTAACAAGGAAATATTACTAAATCCATTATTCTCATTTATATTCAAAACACACCGCTCTTGCGTGTATAAACTCGATCTGTTCGGATTACGAGTAATTCCGTACAGGTTTGATTTTTTTCTTTTATTTTCACGCTTTAGGCAGACGCGCTGTAAAATAGGTTATCTGTGCGCGGATTTTGTCGGATTATGTGGAAATTAATTAAGGCTTTATAGAGATTACATGGACCAATAAACAAAATTGAGAGCCTTGTTTATACTGAACGCATACTTTTTAACTTAGACTAATAACGCATAGACCGATAGTTCCATACAACGAGACCTAACCATAAAACGAACTATGTGTGTTAAGAGGCGTCGTTTATTTACGCTCGCCAACACGTAAGTACACTAGTGTGTGTGTAGTCGCAGAAAATTATTAAAAAAAAAAAGTGTGTGTGTCAGCTCCGACGCACGACTGGAGTTTACTCCTTACAACGTCGTAATGCATTCGGGGCGCTCGCTGCGTCTAGGCGCCGCTCGGACCCGATCGGTACGCGCTCGGCTTCCCGAAGCGAAAGCTCTTTCGCATTCGGACCATAGACACAACTCAAGCGAAAACCAACCTTATTTACTCAACGTTAGGGTAGAAATTTGCATCGTTGTGAAAAACGTAACGAGGTCATTCGTAAGTAGATTTTACTCCTCGAATTTTTCTCATACCGGGCGCCTTATATATGAAAATCGATTCTTAAGGAATAAACTCCAATTAAGTGGCACTCGGGGACTGCCGTGGTTAAGCTATTGCATAGAATTTTTTATCAACTTATGCAATTACAATATTTATGCAACATTATTTTTGCATAATAAAAATTATGCAAAAAAATAATTAAAAAAAAAAACAAACAAAAGCGCACTGTCACTACTTCGCGAGTGAGATTCGAACCTGCGACTTCATACACCATACGGTAAAGAAAGCGGCCGCTCGCCCACTGCGCCAAAGAGAGCTACTCGTGAACCTCTAAAATGTTGAACGCCTACTGAACGACGGTGTTAGGTTTATTTTCGTTACGGAATTTCTTGATTCGGTCGCCGCGCTCAAACTGTTTGTCCTAGTTCAAAGCCCGCGATAAAAGCTATGCAATAGCTTAAAAGTGGATCAGCCTGTACATGTGTACACTCGTATACCCTGCCTGTACACGCCGGTGTGGCGTAATTGTGGACGCTGAATATTTTAGTGACAAATGGCGCTGCCACGGTGACACTTTTATAAATAATGCAACTGGTAAGTGTGATTCCAAAACTAATTGTTACCTTTCATCTTATCAACATAAATAGGTAGTATGTATATACATTATCACATTATAAAAAAATTAAGTGGCACTCGGGGACTGCCGCGGTAATGCTATTGCATAGAATTTTCTAATCGCACACAAACACCGTGCCGAAGTCTGTCGAACTGAAACGACGTTAGACGATGCACGGCTTTCAACGCCGCACCGCTGTGCCGGTCGGAGGGGAGGGTGTTAGGTTTATTTTCGTTACGGAATTTCTTGATTCGGTCGCCGCGCTCAAAGCCCGCGATAAAAGCTATGCAATATCTTAAAAATCGGCGAAGTGCAAGTCGGGGCTCGCTCTTTTAGGATTCCGTACGTATGACCAAATCACTTTTTAAAACTAGATTTTAGATATCTTAGTTCTTAGATAGTACTAATAAACATATGGGGGGAAAAATTTCGTTTTGGTCACAACTTATACACAGCATTATAAATCGGTGTTTTCAGTATTTGTTGTTTAAATACATAGTGTATTCAAACAACAAATACTGAAAACACCGAAACTCAAAACCTTTGCTCAAAACTTACCAGAAAATATTTCTCTTGCATCCATCTATACTAATATTATAAAGAGGAAAGATTTTTTGTTTGTTTGTTTGTACTGAATAGGCTCTGTAACTACTGGACCGATTTTAACCATTTTTTCACCAATAGAAAGCTAAGTTATCAGGAAGTAACATAGGCTATAATTTATTTTCAAAAAATTAGAGATCCTTAAGAAAATTGCAATAATGTAACCCAAAGTAGCAAAATTTTGCCTATAAAATGCATTATTTGGCGTGTGCTGAGAAAACTATTGATGATGCAGAAAAATTATGTACCTACTACATGATTAAAGTACTTATTATTCTCTACAAAAAAGTTCCCGAGGGAATATATCTAACTGTCATATTTAAGTCACAATAGTAGCTTTTGTTTTCTAAAATTTTATCAGATCGAATTTACTATCGCAGTATTAATTCTTCCTTACTCATACACATTATAAATGCGAAAGTGTGTTTGTTTGTTGGTTTGTCCGTCAATCATGCTGCAACAAAGCTACGGATTGCCGTGATTTTTGGATAGGTATAATTGAGCACCTGGAGGGTGACATAGCCATTCCGGAAAATCAAAGTGTTTCCGGGGGATTTTAAAAACGAAATCCACGCGGACAATGTCGCGGGCATCAGCTAGTACATAATATGTTTCTCTGACGGCTCGAATATGACGTGTTACTCTATGGCCGCAATAATATAATTTCCTATCAAAAATAAACAATTGAAAGTGCTCCACTCCACGAGATATAAACTACGTGCTACGTGTTACGAGTTACGACGCAAAAACGTAAATCAAACAAACTCACACAATGGATTATTATTGTTAGGGAATTATCAATACTCGGGAATAAGACGAAACTAAAGTTACCGTTCCCCTACCATTTGAAGTCGAAACAACAAGAAGTGAATGAACTAGAAGTGAAGAGAACTAGAAGACCGGCTTCATGGCCTACTCTTTTGAAATGGAGGCAGTTCGGCTGTGGAATGCATTGCCCGATTCCATAAGGAGTGCAAACTCAAAATTTTCATTTAAACGGCAAGTGAAGGATCATCTGCTCAATACCATGTAACCCCTGTCTGTAAGTTTTTTCTATATCTATATATATAAAAGAAAGTGGTGTTAGTTACACTTTTTATAACTCAAGAACGGATGAACCGATTTGGCTGAAAATTGGTGGAGAGGTAGCTTAGAACCAGGAGACGGACATAGGATACTTTTTATCCCGTTCGACCGCGTTTCCGTCAAGCCGCTATAAAACGTGGTATAACAAAAACGCATCTGACATGGAATAACAAAACGCAAATGACAGTGGAATAACAAACCTTAAATGACAGCTAGACGTAATTTTGTCTTTGGTTAAGTATGGTAAAAAATTTGAAAATTATAAAAAGTGTTATAATAAAGCATTACTGATATTATAAATGCGAAAGTGTGTTTGTTTGTTGGTTTGTCCTTCAATCACGTCGCAACAGAACAGCGGATAGATGCGATTTTTTGCATGAGTATAGTAATGGATGTAGTAGTGGTTCCTCAGACCGGGAGAGCTACTTTTTATCTCGGATAATGAAAGAGTTCCCGCGGGATTTTTAAAAACTAAATCCATGCGGACGAAGTCGCGGGCACCAGCTAGTTTATTATATTTAATACTAATTTTATGTTTCATAAGTACGGTATCATGTTACGTAATGTATTTTATATCATACTTGCTCAGTAACTAGGGATTACTATGGTGGAAAGTCTCCTTGTAAGTTGGTGTTTGCAATTCAAGGCAACATTACGTCGCACTATGCTTGAATTGTAATGTTCACATTACAGTTCAAGCTATGCAAAACTCCTTGGTAAACAATCTCTTTTCTTATAAAATGGTAAGAAAACTTTTTACTGAAAAAAAAAACACTGAACATGGCGGCATTTAATTTCCATACATTTCAAACTATGCAAAACTCCTTGGAACTCAGAGCCGTAAAAAAAAAATAGAAAACTATTTACGAAAAAAAATGGAAATGGCGGCATTTCATTTGATCTGAAAGTTTGTGAAGTTTGTTCGTAAAGGGATTTAAGTTATTTACAACAATGTCGAGCACTTCATCAGATGATGAAAAAGGAGGAGAGTCTGATTTTTGTTTGCTTGAAGCAGAACAAATGATGCAAAACCTTTTGCCGGATAAGTCCAAAGAGCGCTACGTGAAAACTTACGAAGAATTCAACAAATGGCGTGCAAAGAAAGGAATTACATCTTTGGCAGAATGTGTTTTACTTTCTTATTTCAATATGCTGTCAAAAAGCTACAAACCACCGTCATTGTGGTGTTTTTTGCTATTTGCAATTTGCTAATTATTCTAATTAAAATTTCATTTTGCATTACCAATGTATTATTTACCTCGCAAGAATGATATAAAGTAGAATGCTTACCTCGGTTGCAAGTAGCTATTACACCCTCGAACTATATTCACCCTCGCTCGCTGCGCTCGCTCGTGTGACTAAATATCTCGGGTGCACGCGATCCATTAGCGCCCTATGCGAGCTGCGCTCGCACTGGCGCCAAATTGGATCTTGTTCTGTAATAGCTTACTTACGTCCCTTGTGTAACAATCTACTATTGTGTCATGTAATATATTTAGGTATCTATTTGTATATAATTATGATTATTATTATATACAAAATATGTATGTATTATAATATATTTATATATTATACTCTTTTTACCCTAATATTTTGCACACGTACAAGTGTTGTCTCACATCTCAAGGTTGACTGGTAGAAAATGCTTTAGCATTAATTCCGCCTTTTGTACTTTTTTTTGTGCAATAAAGTGTTTAAAAAAAAATAGAGTCTTTACTTCATCAACCATTCAAGAAGAATAAATAATTGGCTCCTATCTATATTTAGATCATAAAAATCCGCATATCCAATAGAGAAACCGCATCAAAATCGGTCCATTTGGAGGCTGCTACGAGGGAACAGACAAACACACAGTTATACAGATACATAGGTAAAGGGTCCCCTTGGGATTTTTAATAGCTCACTCCATTCGAACTCGAGTGCAGAAGCTATTCAAATATAACTATTTAATATAAAAAATCTAGCCACTACAAAGTATATACTTTATAGTTGATATTTTAAAACCGCTAGACCGATTTCGATAAAATTTCAATGGGACTGACCTGGGAAGTATACCCTTTGAAACACAAAAAAGAATTTTCCAAATCGGTTCAGGCGTCTTTGAATAATCGGTGAACATGCTTAAAAATAGATTCCGACGAATTTATTTATTTATTTATTTCAAGACATACCCCGGGAGACACTACAGTTGCCCAATTCATCTCCCGGGGCCGCTACCTCCTCCTGAAGGTATACTCAATACCTCCTCCTGAATTGATAACCTCCTCCTTTTTTGAAGTCGGTTAAAAACACACAAATATAGACTCGATTTAGTTCGGAATGAGTTTCAATAGTAGTGGATCGGTGTTACAACTTACAGCAATCATCAATCGTGCGCAATTTACCCCGGTATTGTATTTCTGTAACACGCACATAAACACTGCAGGGGCCAATAGATATACTGCGTACTTGCTGCTCAGTTGATAAACACTGGACAAAGCTTATAAAATATAAGTACACGACGTTTTTAATAGTAAACAGCTTTATGGACCCGGTTCACTGTGGCGGAGTGAAGCGGTGTGGGGCGCTCCAATCCACTCCGCTTCCAAGCACTAATCTCATTATTTAATAGTAAACAGCTTTATGGACCCGGTTCATTGTGGCGGAGTGGAGCGGTGTGGAGCGCTCCACTCCGCTCCGCTTCCAAGCACTAACCACATTATTTAATAGTAAAAAGCTCTAGGGAGCCGGTACACTGTGGTGGATTGAAGCGGTGTGGAGCGCTCCACTCCGCTCCGCTTCCAAGCACTAATCTCATTATTTAATAGTAAACAGCTTTATGGAGCCGGTCCACTGTGGCGGAGTGGAGCGGTGTGGAGCGCTCCACTCCGCTCCGCTTCCAAGCACTAATCTCATTATTTAATAGTAAACAGCTTTATGGAGCCGGTCCACTGTGGCGGAGTGGAGCGGTGTGGAGCGCTCCACTCCGCTCCGCTTCCAAGCACTAATCTCATTATTTAATAGTAAACAGCTTTATGGAGCCGGTCCACTGTGGCGGAGTGGAGCGGTGTGGAGCGCTCCACTCCGCTCCGCTTCCAAGCACTAATCTCATTATTTAATAGTAAACAGCTTTATGGAGCCGGTACGCTGTGGCGGAGTGGAGTTGTGTGGAGCGCTCCACTCCGCTCCGCTTCCAAGCACTAACCACATTATTTAATAGTAAACAGCTTTATTGAGCCGGTCCGCTGTGGCGGAGTGGAGTGGTGCGAGCGCTCCACTCCGCTCCGCTTCCAAGCACTAATCTCATTATTTAATAGTAAACAGCTTTATGGAGCCGGTCCACTGTGGCGGAGTGGAGCGGTGTGGAGCGCTCCACTCCGCTCCGCTTCCAAGCACTAATCTCATTATTTAATAGTAAACAGCTTTATGGAGCCGGTCCACTGTGGCGGAGTGGAGCGGTGTGGAGCGCTCCACTCCGCTCCGCTTCCAAGCACTAATCTCATTATTTAATAGTAAACAGCTTTATGGAGCCGGTCCACTGTGGCGGAGTGGAGCGGTGTGGAGCGCTCCACTCCGCTCCGCTTCCAAGCACTAATCTCATTATTTAATAGTAAACAGCTTTATGGAGCCGGTCCACTGTGGCGGAGTGGAGCGGTGTGGAGCGCTCCACTCCGCTCCGCTTCCAAGCACTAATCTCATTATTTAATAGTAAACAGCTTTATGGAGCCGGTACGCTGTGGCGGAGTGGAGTTGTGTGGAGCGCTCCACTCCGCTCCGCTTCCAAGCACTAACCACATTATTTAATAGTAAACAGCTTTATGGAGCCGGTCCGCTGTGGCGGAGTGGAGCGGTGTGGAGCGCCCCACTCCGCTCCGCTTCCAAGCACTAACTACATTATTCAGTAACTAGCTTTTACCAGCGGCTTCGCTTCCACCATCTACTAAAAGTAATCTGAAGTCGTACGGTAAAAGCCTCTCGCCGTTAAATTTTTTTTCATCTCCCCATCTCGGAAAGAGTATTTTTGCTCTTCGATATCGGAGTACAAAAGCCGTTTTTATCCTCTAGAGGATAAAGTAAATTGAATTTAGAACATCGTGTGCACTAAATTTGTGAATTCAAAACATCATTAAACCTATTTACTTCTATCTCCATGGTGCCGAATTTATCATACAACCTTTTTTAATTTATTAAAAACTCAGACTTGGAACCTTCTTGGTGTACTTTTTTTTAATTTGCTTTGCGCGCGCCATTTTCTTTTCACGTCATATTGTTTGAATGGGGAGATGAAAAATTACGTGTTGCACTCGAGTGCAAAGATTTTTCACCTCGTGCTCTTTTGATTCCCTCGCTAACGCTCAGGATTCTAATTTTTGAATCACTCGCTGCGCTCGTGATTCAATTTTAGAATCCTTCGCTTGCTCGGTCATCAAAACTGAGCACGCGGTTAAAAAGCAACTTTGCACTCTTGTATAACAAATAACTATTTTTTTAGTATAGCATTACTAGATGATACCCATGCCTTCGTCCGCGTGGATTAAGATTTTTTTCATTCCAGCGAGAACTCTTTCATTTTCCGGGACAAAATGTTTATGAGCTATCTCCATCCCATATTTCAGTCAAATAGGTCCAATCGTTGTGGCGTGAAGGACTAACAAAAATCCATCCATCCTTCTCACAAGCGTTCGCATTTATAATATTAGTGGCATATTCCCTGGGAAATATTATCCACCAACCACTTGTACCCATTTAACTTGTATGAAAGTCCACTACTTATTAATTACGCAATAATTACCTTCCTAGCTACCCCCGAGAAAATTGAAGAGGAATTGTCGTGTTAATAATAGTATGAGAAGACGAAACGGTTGAAAACGAAAATCGATTGTGACCAATCCACAATAATTATCTATATTAAATACGAAAACCTGTCTGAATATTAGGCACCTTTCACGATCTTCTCATCATCATTATCATCATCATCAACTCAACAACGGAGACCGGCGCGCGCTCACTACTGAGCGCAGGTCTCCTCTCAAGGTTTATAGGCCATAGTCCACCACGCTGGCCCAATGCGAATTGGCGGACTTCACACACCTGAGAACTCGCATATGAAGTTTTCCTCACGATGTTTTCCTTCACCGTTGAAGCAAGTGATATTTAATTGCTTAAACGCACATAACTCCGAAAAGCCAGAGGTGCGTAACCGGGATCGAACCTGCGACCCCCCGAATAGGAGACCACAGTTCTAACCACAAGGCTATCACTGTTTTTACTCACTAATAGCTTCTACATAAGATTACATTTATCAAAATCAACTTTTGCACATTTATGTACTCGGTAAAAATGGTCAAACTGCGCTTAGTAGGCTTACTAAGCGCAGTTTTTACCGAGTAACAACGACATACAGCAATCATTGAGTTTTCTAGTGGTATGTGAAACCGCATGACGGTTATTCGACTCTCCCCACCAATTCAACCAGAACCCTCCTGCCACTTAACCTACAAACATTCGAACTGAAAACTGTTTCAGCAAAGGAACTAAAGGGGTCGGTTTACGCTGGTTGCTCTCGCGCTTTGACGATTTACAACCCACTTTGATTTACTTTTAATGGTCCCACCTAAATTTACACGCGCTATAAATCAATATGGCGGTTCTGTTTAGGGTCGCGTCACACTGGCCTGGACAACTGCAGCGACTATCACAATTATTTAATAACTAGATGATGCCCGCAACTTCGTCCGCAAGGATTAAGGTTTTTATTTTCGAGAACTCTGTAATTTTCCGGGATAAAAAGTAGCCTATCTGTTAATCCTAGGTATGAGCTATCTCCATCCCAAACAGCCAAATCGGTTAATTCGTTATGGCGTGAAAGAGCAACAAACATCCATCCATCCATAATTCCATCCTCACAAACTTTTACATTTATAATATTAGTAGGATAGGATAAATAATATGTCATCAGTCACCATAAAAAATTATATCTACATTTTACGACTATGTATCAGACGTAGAAACAAGCATTTTTCTAGGACTTCATATGAAATAGTGAAAATATGTGACATCGTAAATATTCAAAGTAGGTATCAACTTTTTGTAGTTTAATCGATAATTTTCCACGTAATCAAGATCCTCTGTTTAATAGTCAGTCATTTATTTTAGGCATTACGCATTGGAGACCCAATAAGGTTTATTTAAATGAGAGGAAAGTAGGAGGTTTAAAACTGAAATATCAAGGAGGTGCCTATTAGAGCCCAGGTATAGACTACCAAGTGCAAGAGACCTTTGTCCAGCAGTGGACGTCTATCGATTGACAAAGAAGAAGATGAAGATAGACTATCAAATAAAATACGGAAGTGGCAACGGGATCCCAAGATTACCACGATACTGGATTGGTACTGCATCAGGATATGAAGCAATGACCCAACTCCACTAGATCTGGATAGGAGATCTCAAGAATGTTGCCAGTAGCTGCTGGATTGAAACGGCACAAGATCGTGTGCTTAGGGGATCCCTGCAATGCAAAATACCAAAAAAGCCCAAACTTCAAAAACATTTATTTCATGTAGGCCAACGTGTGGCTCCTAAACGAGTCAAGTACTTATTTCGGTACCACCGATTCGGAAAGCCGATTCTGCTGAAAAGATTTATCCAGCCTTGATCTCGTGGCTTAAAATACGACGTAATGTTCTATACTTTTGGCTAGTTTAGAAAAAAGTGGCAACGCAGCGATTGTTCAATTCGTGTGAACTAGCCTTGACGTTTAAAATTTCCCCATATCACGTGACTTGGTTTTTATGAAGTGGTTGTTTTATGCCGCGGCGTTTTTAGGCATTGCCATCAGTTTATCACAGTTTTATGGGTAATGTCAGTCGGGAACGGTGAATAATGGTGTTTTAACATGAGGGCATGGTTTTATTATGTTTCTTATTTGTTGTTTAGTGGTGTGGGAGGGGCGTAATTACGGGTTTCGCTCTCGATTTTTGTGCCTGTGTTCCCTCGATGGTACACTGGGTACTCATTTTCTACATTTCTAAACAACTGAGGTTACTGTAGATAAGTTATCATGACTAATCTAAACAATCAGGTGAGCCCCACATATACTTACTTGCACAGAATATATTATTGTCTATGTTAATATGGTACTTGTTTGTTTTTAGGGTTCCGTACCCAAAGGGTACCAACGGGACCCTATTACTAAGCCTACGCTGTCCGTCCGTCCGTCTGTCAGCGGGCTGTATCTCGTAAACCGTAATAGATAGACAGATGAAATTTTCACATATTATGTATTTCTATTGCCGCTATAACAACAAATAATAAAAATTAAATTAAATCAAAAAAAATAAATTAAAATATTTCCATGGGTACATGGAAATATTTTTATTTAATTTTTTTTAACGGAACCCTAAAAGAGCGAGACCCGACTCGCACTTGGCCGATTTTTTAGAATAGAATAGTAAAAGTAAAAAAAAAATTAAGTGGCACTCGGGGACTGCCGCGGTAAAGCTATTGCATAGCATTTTTTATCAACTTATGCAATTATAATATTTATGCAATATTTCTTTTTGCATAGTAAAAATTATGCAAAAAAAAATTAAAAACAAACAAACAAGAAAAGCGAACTGTCACTACTTCGCGAGTGAGATTCGAACCTGCAACATCGGCGCTTGATAGCGGTCGCTCGCCCACTGCGCCAAATAGAGCTACTTGAGAACCTCTAAAATGTTGAACGCTTACTGAACGATGGTGTTAGGTTTTTTTTCGTTACGGAATTTCTTGATTCGGTCGCCGCGCTCAAACTGTTTGTCCTAGTTCAAAGCCCGCGATAAAAGCTATTCAATAGCTTAATAAGTACCACAACGTTAAGTGGAGTGGAGTCGTGCTCGTAAATAAATCAAATCATTGATCAGATGACGTGATAATTTGTCACATCATCTTTCAGTAATGTGATTGGGCCGCCGAACACAACATCAATCTCTGTGCAATGTTCCTTTGATTAAAAAATTGACTTTGACTTTATTTCACCACATAAGTAAGTCGATTATGGGCCGATTTCACCAACGTAAAGTAAGTCTCATTCAAGTGTAAATAAGATATTTTTTTCTAGCCAAAAACACGCCCACTTCATTCCTAGGTAGGCTACAAAAACACTGACGATTACTTTTCCCTAGCAAAAGCTTTAGTTAAGCTACATTGGAGGGAAAGAGGGAAAATTGGTCAGTTTAACATGGCTATAATATCCTAAAAACTTGTATCTCAATTCGAGGACCTATCAACACCTATTCAAATTAAGAGTCCCTCGTTCTTAGGACAAAATGCAAATTCGCTGTCACACGCTCACGTTTTGTCTTCAATTGAATTTATAATTCTCTGCAACATTTGACAACGCATTAAGTACAATGCTGATCTGACGCAGCGCGTTGACTCGCAGCAGAGCGAAATTAACAATGCAATAAAGAGAATTGAAATGTACATTTTAACAGTCATATTTTATTATTATTATATATTTATAGATACATGTCCATGATCTATATAAATGTATTTAAAGTCTTGCTGCCGTATTTGGATTCTACATAGATGGTTAAATAAACAAGAACTTATAAAAATAATATACAACACAATAAATTTAAATTATGGCCGGCCTGGACGATAATAGAGTAATGAATGTATAAAACTGTATAAAACTAAAGTATCAAAAATAATTATATTTTGCATGTCAATTGACGAAACATACTGGACATTGAATATTATGTTAACATCTATTACGTACAATGTTTCTTGCAAATAAATACATTTCATTTCATTTCATTTCATTTCATTTCATTTCATTTGAATCCCTGGGCGCATCAGCTTGCGCAGCTTTTATTGTTTTTCGTTCCATGATCAAAACGCGTTCTCGCTGACAGATGGCTGGCTAGTTCAAACCTCATTGAAAGAGGTTGTGCGCCACATCTTATTTTTTATTTGTACTACAAAAACAAAAAAAACATACAAAAGAAACTAAGATAAAAAATGTGACACAAACATCGATGGACACAAAAGGCGACCTCATCGCTTAGTAGCGATCTCTACCAGGCAACCTTGGGAATAGGAAAAAAAAAGAAATATTATTTGCATGTGCCATATAAATCTAGAAATCATAATAACTGCTGGCATCCCTAGATATAGCGCGGTGAGCTAGGCTCGGCAGACGTCTCATCGGCTAGTTGTGCTACCATATTGCGTGCAATGGTACTGTATGTGCTGTGTAAAGCAAAGCCACCAGTTCAATACACGGAAAGCGCGAGGATACCAAAGCCTTTACTATTCACTGTAAGATGACCACGGCTGGATGTAGCGGCAAACTTTTCTCTACTCTTCAATCCATTTCGCTGCGATCCAACGCGTGACATCAGATATGAATCGTACTTTACAAATAGGGGCGCCACTGCCACTCTAATCCGACTGCAGCTAATTGAAAACTGCTGTCAAGAGACATCGTACCCACGAGTGCCTAGGAGTGCCGCAGTCAGGTACATACTTATGAGTAAAATACCTATTGTGATTCTAGATACATTTTCTGTGACGTTTTCCTCATCAATGACCCGTGGACGTCACTCATTCTCCCTTTCTATTTGTCTTAGCACACAATTTTTGACACATTCTTGAGAATTTGGTTAGCCTAAGATTACACCCGAACTAAAACTTCGCGTTTTGGTATAGGAAGAAATATTATTACCTGAAAAAAATGTAGGTATTAATAATTTTATTGTTGTTTACGAATTGAGTATTAAATACAGATCTAATAAACGGCTTTTGAGATAGACTCCGGGAAAAAGAGGTATTTTTCTGGTTTAACGGATTACCTATAGAATAGCAAATAATATATAGCAAAAGAATTATCTTTTTCCTCGTTATTATTTTCAGTTTGACCGTTTGTCACAGAAGATGAGATGTCCACATTGGCTCAGTATCTAATGCAACTTGTAAAACTTCTCTTGATAACCGACTTCAAAAAAGGAGGAGGTTCTCAATTCGTCGGAATCTTTTTTTATGTATTTTCACCGATTACTCGAAGACGCCTGAACCGATTTGGAAAACTATTTTTTGTTTGAAAGGGTTATACTTCCCAGGTGGTCCCGTTAAAAATTAATGGAAATCGATCGAGTGGTTTTTAAAGAATCAACAATAAATTATAATATACTTTGTAGTGACATGGGCGTTTAATGTCGATTTTTTAAAAATATTGTTTTATAGTAAATTGAGCAGTAGTGATAGCTTAGTGAGTACGACTGTGGTCTCCTATGCGGGTGGTCGAAGGTTCGATCCCGGGTACGCACCTCTGACTTTTCGAAGTTAAGTGCGTTTAAGCAATTAAATATCACATGCTTTAACGGTGAAGGAAAATCGTGAGGAAACCTGCACACCTGAGAGTTCTCCATAATGTTCTCGAAGGTGTGTGACGTCCGCCAATTCGCATTGGGCCAGCGTGGTGGACTATGGCCTATGGTTCTCTGAGAAGAGACCTCGCACAGTATCACTACTCTCACTTATCGGCTCAAGCCGATGATGGGTTGATAATGATGATGATGATGATAATGATGAATAATGATGAAATGATGTATAATAACAACAGTAACAACTTAAGATGGCTTCGCGCTTATTTGTAAGGGTTGTGCGACATTTATGCCAACCAATTTTTTCTTTCACATTAATAATCAAGGAAGAATTTCTTTAACACAGATTGAATTCTAAATCAACCTGACCTAGAATCAAATCCGAATCTCTCGCAAGATAGGATGTCGAATGTGTATTGACTGTAACGTACTTACCTTTATAACTTAACTCGGAGGCTGGTTTATTCAACCCTTGATCCTGATTAAGTAAATATACTGAAGTAGTAAAGAGCAATTCCGTTAGAATAAAAATTGTTAAAGGTCACACAAAGTTCACAGAGGTCAATACTATATTGACTTGCCTATTGACTCTGAGTTCTGACTGACTTGTTCGACTGCCTCGTACGTAGGTCTAGTGGTCATCATGTTCGACTGCGGATGACGAGGTTTCGGGTTCGGCCAAAAAATTTAACTAATGGGTTTCTCTCAAGGAATTCTCAGTGCTAGTCCGGAGTTAGGAAGTTAGCGGTGTGTTACCCATGTGCCTCGGAGAGCACGTAAAGCCGTGATCCTGCGCAGGCGCAGGACCGGAGAGGGATCTAGATCTCTGGTGTCGGATCGGTCGTATCGGATTTTCCGTCCCATTGGACTATGAGAGTGAGGGAATAGATAGTGTTTGCGCACACACTAATTGTGCTCTGTAATATCTCCCGCGCAGATGGCTAATCTCTGAGTAGATTGGCCGCCGTGATTCGGTCGGGAAGATATTATCATTATATTACTTCACTCACTGGATGACTCAAAGGATTTGAGTATATAGGTTATATACTCAAAGCTCAAAGGGCTCGTTTCTGGACACGCGGCGTGTTGCGCTTTGCGTGGTGCGTCGCGTTGCGCGGGCCGTCGCGTCGCCGCGCCCTAAGCCAGAACGCTTCTGCATAAACGCTCTCATACTTGGCCATATGTTTGAGTTTACCGCTTGACGCGACGCACCACGCACCGCGTGTCCAGAAACGAACCCAAGGCTGCCACTCATACCCTGCGCCAGCGTCCGAATTTGAATTCAATGCCCGTTATTGTAAACATTAGACGCGGTTAATATACTTTCTAATATTCGAATGAGTGTTTGTTTGTCCTTCAATCACGCAGCCACGGAGCTACGGATTAACGTGATTATTTGCATTGGTAGAGTTGAGGACTCTAGGAGTGGCATAGGTTACATTTTATCCCGGAAAATCAAAAAGTTCTCCTGGGATTTTCAAAAATTTAACCCTCGTGGATGAAGTCGCGGGCATCAGCTAGTAATACAATATAATAGTCTTCTAAGCAAAGACGCGGATTATAATTATCTTCTTCTCTTGTCTCGTCAAAATCAAAAGTTAGTGAATAATTCATCAACCAACCTGTCAGTTCACTAGGTGGTAATATTACATAATAACTTCACGAAATGAACATCGAAATCCCAAGGTAATCAAAAGGATAATCTAGTAATATCCTCAAGATAATATAAGCGCAGTATAAGGATCCATGACCTGTGATATAAGCCTCAATAGAATAACGGTTAGGAGTGCGGGCTGAATTCAAAAAAAAATCAAAACTCAAAATTATTTATTTCACGTAGGACAACCTGTGGCTCTTATGACACGTCATGACTCTACCACCGGTACGGAAAGCGGATTCTGCTGAGAAGAGCCAGCAAGAAACTCAGCAATTACTCTTTTCAAAATAATCATTTTACAATATTATTAGCAGCTGGATGCCAAGCCGATTTAACCCATGCATTTTTGTTAGAATAGAATATTTCCAGAATGAGGGGAATTCCAAAAATTCGATATAATATGTGAAGACGGGCAGACAGAAAGCAGCCCCATTCTCGCTTGAAGCAAGTGGTATTAAATAGCTCAAAACTTACATTTCTCCAATGTAGCGTTAATTGATCAATCGAACATGTCACATGTCTAAGAAATATCGCACACATCAAACAGGAATTAATCCCCTTTATCAATAACTAGCTGATGCCCGCGACTTCGTCCGCATGGATTTAGTTTTTAAAAATCCCGCGGGAACTCTTTCATTATCCGAGATAAAAAGTAGCTCTCCCGGTCTGAGGAACCACTACTACATCCATTACTATACCCATGCAAAAATCGCATCAATCCGCTGTTCTGTTGCGACGTGATTGAAGGACAAACCAACAAACAAACACACTTTCGCATTTATAATATCAGTAATGCTTTTATCTACTCCAGCATCGAAAAGTTCCAATTTCGAGTTTGACAGCTGATTCGAAATGAACCCTCTTTCGGTTTTGCTTCTCATTTCGATGCAACTCGTTGTATGGGAGCTGAATCGAAATGGTTATCTTCTTAAAATAGGATACCTAAAGCTAAGGCTCTGAGTTCTGGCACTTTTGTACCGCTCATATGACAGAGGCGCCACAGGCGGCTGGTGGCGGCTTACGGAGTTACTTTTTGTTGACAGAGGCGCCACAGGCGGCTGATGGCATCTTACGGAGTTACTTTTTGTTACTTTATTGAGCCTACGGCGTATTTTGTTAATGACTTTACTTCCTTGTCGTAGATAAAATCTTGTATGCAACTGAACGTAATTAGTCATTTTAATTCTCGTACTATCCTATTTTGATACTCGGCAAGCCTCGTATCAAAAAACAGCACTCGAATTAAAATGACCCTCATTACGATGCAGTTGCATAAATAGCTATATTATAACCATACTTAGCCAAAGACAAAATTACGTTTAGCTGTCATTTACGTTTTGTTATTCCACTGTCATTTGAGTTTTGTTATTTCATGTCAGATGCGTTTTTCTTATACCACGTTTTATAGTGACATGACGGAAACGCAGTCGAACGGGATAAAAAGTATCCTATATCCGTCTCCTGGTTCTAAGCTACCTCTCCACCAATTTTCAGCCAAATCGGTTCATCCGTTCTTGAGTTATAAATAGTGTAACTAACACCACTTTCTTTTATCGACCGAGCGAAGCGAAGGTCTTTGAGTTAACTAGGGCGATTTGCACTTGTCCGTCCGTCCGTCCGTCCGTCCGTCCGTCTGTCAGAGCCTTATAACTTTTGAATTACTGAACGTAATTACTTCAAATTTAGATATAATATGTAAACCGATGGCCTCCAGCCGAAAATGGCTTAAAAAGTTATAAAAATCTTTATTTCAGGGGGGCTCTCATAGAAGCGAATGCGAAGTAAAAAAAAAAATATCGCGTTACATAAAATTGTTACGTATCATTTTAAAGATAATTTTGAACTGAGTACAAAAATATTTTTTTTTTAATTTTTCCCTTAAAATTGACGAAATGGGGGGCTTTCAAAGTGGCGATTTTATACGCTCGCTTGAAGACGCTCTCTAGAAAAATCCGCTATGGATTTTCAAACTGATTTTATGTTTTTAGGTCACTTATATCCTGTACTTGAACAACAAATACTAAAATTATATGAATATTATAAAGAAACGAGATTATTTAATTTTTAATGGGCGTCAGTAATTCATATAGCATCAACATAGCTTCACAATAATGCTAATAGATGGCGCAGTCAGTTACTATTCCCATTGAACTACGAGTTAAATTCAATGTTTGATAAATAATTCAATGTTTTCACTAACGTTCCCTAACCTTTACGGGCTACCTATAAGTTAGGTGATTGATGTTTTCTGTCAACTTATTTATCACGATCCTGTACGGGACACCTAAAAGGATATTGGGACGGATGTTAGGACTTAGGATTGTATTTAGGAGCTACCTACGTTAAGAGACTCCTACTTAGGGGATGATTTAGGTATGTTTGGTGAAAACGGGCATAATAATAATGTCAGTTTTGGTTATCATGTATCGATTGAATGAATAATCATGGGATACCGTTACCGCGAGGTCTCAGTTCGGGGCGAACCACTAGTATATATAGATTTGGAACACGGCTAATTTGACAAGGAGCCATAGAATGCGATCCGCTAAACATATTTATTAGCATCGAGTGGGTCAGGAGCGATTCCTCCGCGCTAATTGTTCAAAGACAAAGGCATTCCGCTGTGAACCGTATTGCTTTACGCGTCCCGTATCTAAGGCTCTGAGCCCATGTGATGTGTGTGGTGCAAGCTACGGTTAAGGATGATTATACGGGTCTGCCCGCGAAATTCAGATTTAATTTGGTTTTTCGCAATTTGTAAACTAATACGACAAACTAGGCTAATGGCATTCTAATTGCGCCAGTAGTATTATCATCTTCACAGGTTTACATAAAAATTTTTACTTGAAAGTGATCAGTTTAAGAAATTAATCAAAATACTGACTAATTTGTGAGTAACTCACGTCCAACTCACGTTAATTTCGATTTTTGTAAAATACCCATATTTTACTCGCTCACTCCTTCGTTTAGCCGCTACGCCACCAACGCTATAATGGAACGTGTGTAATAAACGAAGGCAACAAGTGTCGTGACGGAAAATTCTTACAATTTCTTTTCGCCTATCCTCCATCCGCCTAACCGAAAGGATATAAATTAGACCGGGGATCTCCTATGAATTGGCCCACCCAGCGATACGGGTTCATTATCATTTCATGGCATGTGTCGGCATGAATATTTCCCTTTGATTAATTTGTGTGGCTACGACGCCTGTAATACACCAGTGTGTATCGCGCTTTATTAGCAGTTTCAGGCGCTTTGTTTAATTTAATGCCGGCATTTAATACTACACCTGACGTGCCTTTCTGCTGCACTTGCCGGATCGCTCCGTATTAATGAACAGATTCCTTACTGTCACAAGGAAATTGCGATGTCACAACTTGGAGTTTAGTTTCTCTATTTGTCAGTTTCAGGCGCTTTGCCTGTGAGGTATTATTTCGACTAATAAGGCTTGACGAATGTAGAGGTTTGGAGGATTCGGTGCGATATTTTGATACGTTTTTGACTCAAAGGCTTCTATATATATATATGTGGGCGCTATTGATTTCCGTTTAATCGACCGAGCGAAGCGAAGGTCTCTGAGTTTACTAGAGCGATTTGCACTTGTCCGTCCGTCCGTCTGTCACAGCCTTATAACTTCTGAATTACTGAACGTAATTACTTCAATTTTAGATATGATATGTAAACCGATGGCCTCCAGCCGAAAATGGCTTAAAAAGTTATAAAAATCTTTATTTCAGGGGGGCTCCCATACGAAATGGGGGGCTTTCAAAGTGGAGATTGTATTCGAGGCTAGATCTCTAAAAGCACTTTGTTTTAAAACTTGAAACTTACACATAATTTGAGTTATATTCTGTACTTGAACAACAAATACTAAGATTAGATAAATATTATAAAGAAACGAAATTATTTGAGTTTTAATGGGCATCAATGTTTTTAACAAAACTTCACTATACTGTTACTAGATGGCGCTGTCTTTAATATTGTAAATACGCATTCCATCCACGAAAGCAGATGACGTTTGACGTCATCAGATTCGGCGCGTTTTATAATTTCAATATACCTAATATAGTTAAAACTACCTTATGGGAATTATGGGATACCGCGAGGTCTCAGTTCGGGGCGAACCACTAGTTTATTATAGGAGATAAAGGAGGGTACTCAAAAAAAAGGTGTGTTAGCGGACTGTCGCCTGCTTGGAGCAAAAACGTGCGCGAAGGAATCCGAGCGCGCGCACGAGCAACACCGAGCCGATCTACGAGTCGGGAGAGGCGACGGTGGAGCGATCGTCGGCCTTATAAGCGCAGCGTGCTATTTGTTCGCTCTCTTTTATTGGGACGAGCGTACCGTCAACATCTCTTAATCGTGATGGGGATCACGCCTGAGTCATAATAATTGCCCATTGGTTGATTTGTTCATTTTGATACTTACCCTCACGTTCAGATGGTGGTTTGTCTGTCGTGCTGTGGTTATTAGCTGAGTGGAAAGGGGCCGTTATTGGGGATGGTGGCGACGGCTATAGGTAGGGTTTCAGCGTTTTAAGAGAATGAGTTCTCATAAGACCTGATTAGTTTTGAGTAATAATTCCCGCTTCTTGTCCATGGCTAATAAATGTAAAAGAAGGGCTTTTGAGGGTATTTTGTTCGAAGAATAAACATCCTGAGTAATTAATTGATCTTTCCACGCTACCTTTCTTCGTTGCGCGACAAATGTGTCTGACTTCGTCGCCGACGAGGCCTGCTCCGACATATACCTACTCCTACTACGTCTAGGGCTCTACGGGTTTAAGAATTTGCCTTTTGAGTTACGGTGAAACCACCGCACCTCGTTTAATCCACTGCGAGCAAGCGAGAAGACCAGTGCTTTGTTTTGTAAGCCATGGACATTGTCTTTGACAAACTATTATTATTCAAAGACTTCTGATAAATTTGGTTATTGGAACGTAGTTCCTTATCGCGCGGTGCGGAAGGGGGCTAGACGGAAAAAATTAAGACAAATATGAACCGACACTTTTTTGAATGTGAATTTGGCATTGTGTTCAATATTTTCACAGTACAATATTAGATCTCCGTAGCCTTGTGGTTTCTACAGTCGCATAAAGGTCGATAAGGGTCGATGGTTCGAATCCAAGCTCGAAAGACTTAATTGTCTATTTTCAATTTTATTTTAAATAATTTCTACATGTGGAATTTTTCCCTAATTTTTTTTATTTTTATTATTAATTTATATACAAAACTGCGACACAGTTCATAGTTCTTAGTTATAGTTCGTAGTTCTTAGTTATTCCGAATTGCCGGTCTAGCAGTATGCATAGAAGTCTTTGACTTCAGATCAACATATGAACTTTTTTGAACATGTTTAATGGCGTTAAATGATTAGATTAATTCATACTTTACACAATACTAAACGATGACCGTGACTTTGTTTGCGTGAATTTCGGTTAAAATAAAGCAACATCTCAATTCAAAAAGTTATCAGGGAAACTTGAAAAATGTCGCCCTTTCCATAATTGTGAATTTTTTTTTTCAGCTATTTGTCGAAAGCCCAAATACCAATTTTCATTTACATAACTCGAAAAATTACGATGTGTCACTGGGCCACATTAGTCAACTCCCCCTTAGGGGTTGAAATTCGAAGAATCCCTTCTTAGTTAGTCCTTACTTAGTTTCTTAGTTAGTAGGTTCAGTAGTTTTGTTTTTGGAAATTTTGTTTTATATGATAATATTATATACTAGCTTTGAAGCAGTGACAGCCTAGTGGTTAGGACTGTGGTCTCCTATTCGGGGGTCGCAGGTTCGATCCCGGGTACGCACCTCTGACTTTTCGGAGTCAAGTGCGTTTAAGCAATTAAATATCACTTGCTTCAACGGTGAAGGAAAACATCGTGAGGAAACCTGCACACCTGAGTTCTTCATAATGTTCTTGAAGGTGTGTGAAGTCCGCCAATTCGGATTGGGCCAGCGTGGTGGACTATGGCCTATAACCCTTCTCTGAGAGGAGACCTGCGCTCAGTAGTGAGCCGTTGATGGGTTGCTAATGATGATGATGATGAAAGATCTATGATATTTAAATTGATGGCCTATTCAGAAATTTTGCTATGAGTACAGAATACAGATAAATAGATTTAATCAAAAATATCAAAACGAAATGCATTAATTTCAAAACATCTAATAGAACATACGGTACGACATCACAAACACATTTTCTCGTTTCCCGTACGGATTATATTTTCGCCAGTAACCGTGACTTTGTTTAATCTTTATCGTTTGTCATTATTATCTCCTCATTTGGGCACCCCCTTTCACCCCCTCCCTGTCTGTTTATCATCAACCCCTAAGCATCTGTCACTGAATAGAAAAAGATACGCTGTTAAGAGTGATGGATCTGTATAATTTATCTGTTATGAATCAATTACTTATTGTGTTTTATTTGGCTACCTACCAGTTAAATCAAACTTGTAGGTAAGTTCTTTCATCAATTTTTAACCAACTTCAAAAATGAATAGTTCTCAATTCAACTGTAGTTTTTTTTGTTTGTTAGGCGATTATTGCGTCATTGATTTTGATGATTCCTTTTTTGTTTAGTAGGTGATCTCATAGGTATAAACTGTTTTTTTTTTATTCGATGACAAGATAGTCCTTGACTGCGATCTCACCTGATGGTAAGTGACGATGCAGTCTAAGATGGTAGCGGACTAACTTGGAAGGAGTTTGGCAGTGAACATTCAACCCATACCCCTAATCGGGGTAATACTGTACCTCATAATACTGTATCGAAATTGATTCAACGCTTTTTGAAAAAACCATTATGTACCTGCTTTCTAGTGGTATTTGAATACGGGTTATTGAAAAGAATTTTTCGACACGATGTCGCGATTCTAGCGTATAAACCGATTAGGGGTCCTATACTTAAAACTGCCAAGCCCCTACAAATATGTAAGCTCGTTTCCATCTTGCACCATCAAACACCTCAACCTTTTTTCCATTTGAAAGCTTTTACTTAATTATATTTTCAGAATGAAAGCATGACGCACTAGAAGTGGAGTATTTGATCGTATTCGAATCGAATTATAAATGTTTCTGTGAACTGACCCGAAATGACGTTAAAACGTACGTAACAAAGTAAAAAGGGACCATTTGTTGGGGCAAGTCATTAGTGCTTTGTTTGGTTATTAGTGGACTAGTCTGGCTAGGGTTACCAGACTAGATGTCGAAATCTAGACTGGTTTATTTGGGTTCTGTAGCTTTAAAGCATTCAAATCACCACAGATCAACAATTTCAGTGGTTGAATAAGTTCCTGCTCACTTCAATTACATCGATGAAAGAATATAATAGAATTTTTAAGCTATTGCATAGCTTTTATCGCGGGCTTTGAACTAGGACAAACAGTTTGAGCGCGGCGACGGAATCAAGAAATTCCGTAACGAAAATAAACCTAACACCGTCGTTCAGTAAGCGTTCAACATTTTAGAGGTTCACAAGTAGCTCTGTTCGGCGCAGTGGGCGAGCGGCCGCTTTCTTTACCGTATGGTGTATGATGTCGCAGATTCGAATCTCACTCGCGAAGTAGTGACAGTGCGCTTTTCTTGTTTGTTTTTTTAATTTTTTTTTGCATAATTTTTATTATGCAAAAAAATATTGCATAAATATTATAATTGCATAGGTTGATAAAAAATGCTATGCAATAGCTTTGCCGCGGCAGTCCCCGAGTGCCACTTAATTTTTTTTTATTCAAATAAACTTTTACAAGTGCTTTTGAACCGTCGCGTCGGTGAGTCTACCACTGGTTCGGAATGCCCTACCTGCCGAGAAGAACCAGCAAGATACTCAGCGGTTGCTCTTTTCAAAACAAGTTTACAATACGTACTATGCTATGTATGCAGTGTTTACAAGGACGGGCAGGCAGAAAGTAGCCCAATTCCCGCAGGTGGAAATCGTTCACGAGCATGACGCATGATCCAGCGGTTGCTTCGCTCAACCATATATGAAGGAAAGTAACAACCCACACCTTACGATACCACCACAGAAAAGTTTAAAGAGAGTATGACATACTTATAGGCTACCCATGTTGCAAAGGTCTAAGGTACCATGGTATCGACTATCGATAGTAAAAAAATGCCAGTTTTTCTTAGCTTAATGAATACTACTGCGTGATAAATTGTCCCAAACGTTCATGGGTAAAAAAATAACTACTAAAATATTATTTCGTTTTCCAGCATAAAATAAGGAAGCAAGTTCTACCGACCTATTTTTTATTATTAGTACCTATGGATATGGTTTCAAATAATATGGCTAAGAAGCACGAATCATAAGACGGAGAAGGATATTCTGTCTGAAGAACCTACACCAGTGCTTCAATAAACGCACTCAATATTTATTTTTATAAAATTTAAATTCAGAACCGCGGTGAAAATTCAGTTGTGTTTTTGTCTAAAATTTATAACTGGTACTGTCCCGCTATTGGGTAAAATGCATTGATGCAGCAAAAAGGCTGTAAATTCAGCCAATCAGAGTTGATTGCGATCTCAGTGACTGCCAGAAGCTTCGCCAACCTTCATTAAATCCAATTTCACAAAGGTTTCAGCATGGTCACCCTACCGCAAACTGTATGGGCAAGTAGTTGCTTAGGCTAATTGAAGACAACAAATCTCCTAAACTACTCACTGGCAACTAACAAATAGCCGGAGCACTGCAGTTCCCTAATTCACTATTAATGTACACTTTATACCAATTAAGATGCGCTACGTCCTTAACCAACTTAAAGTTGGTTAAGGACGTAGCGGAAGTACATTGAGACAGATTTAAAAATGCTGCTCGGATGTGGATTTTCGCGAGCTTACTGTACGACTACCTACTCCTACCTAAGCTTTGTAGGTATAGTGTAGTCGGTATTTCCTTTTAACTCACTAGAACTTATGAGGATATTAACCACTGGAAAAAGGAGGTGGTTATCAATTCAACGAGTATTTTTTGTCGCTGTTACTTCATAACTCCGTCAAATCTGAACAATTTCAATATTTTTTTTATTGGAAAGGTCATACCATAAGGTTTGTAAGTTCAAATTTGGTGAAGATCTGATTTATATCTTCGGTGATGGAGGACGGAACGCCTCAATGAATAAGAGCAAATCGCTCGTGATCAGAGGATGTTAAGATTGATCCTGTGAAGCTACATTAAACAATCTTAAAAAAATAATATATATAAGTAATATATTCTTTAAAAATAACCCGATTTTAAATGCCACTACAAAGCATAAAAAAATTTTGGTTTCGTGGGGTCGCAGGATCGATCCCGGGCTCGACATCTAGCTTTTCTAAATCATGTACGCTTAAGAAATGAATCACAAGCTTCAACGGTGAAGGAAAACATCGTGAGGAAACGTGCACACCTGAGAGTTCTTCATAATGTTCTCAAAGGTGTGTGAAATCTGCCAATTCCCATTGGGCCAGCGTGGTGGACTATGGCTAATAACCCTTCTCTGAGAAGAGACCTGCGCTCAGTAGTGAGCTGTTGATGGGTCGCTAATGAATGAATGAAACTATACACCTTTGAGAACATTATGGAAATTTCACGATCATGCAGGTTTCCTCACGATATTTTCCTTCACCGTGCGCCTTCAAACACCAAGCTTGTTAAATAATAATTATAACGTTGCGTAACAAAACAAGCGAGTGTTGACGTCAGCACAAATCAAAACACACACACAAAGTACAATCAAGTGCTCCCTATAACCGGCCTGCGTTGCGGAGTTACTCGCAGCGCACTCCGTAGCAGAAGTGTGCACTCGTTTACAAGTTAAATCGACGGGGGAGCGGCCCGGGTAATTAATTGGGGAGCCGGGAATTTCCGGGACAACACTACCGTCGCGGCCGGGCCGTGGAGCGACAACTATAGAGGCGGCTTCTGTTGAAACTACATAAATGTTTGCGCGATCTATGATTATGTATCGGTCGATAGTTTGCCAACATTCCAAATATTAAAAAAGAAAAAAGTCCGACTGCTTTAAAGAATATCAATGAAAATATCAGTTATCTTTATGAGAAAAAAATGAAAAAGATATTTTCGTATTCACTTTTTCAAACCCTTTAATTTGATACCCCAATCAATAGGATTTAAAGAAAATAATATTTTAGAACCCCACATTGTGGCGTCCAAAATCCGCCATTTTTAATTTTAAAAATTTTTGTGTTGGCATTGCAAATTTTTTGACACTCGCGTTGGCATGGCAAATCTAACGACGTGCCATTTATCAAAATCGGCCCACGCGTTTGGTCTCTAGAGTGCCACAAAGGAACAAACATACATAGACTGATACCCCTAGAATCCCTTTGCGTCGCGCAGTCGGGTGAAAAAGAAGAAATTAATGGAACACTTTTTGTCCATATATGGGTATTTTATATTTAAGTTACGTATGATATACCTACTTATTATATTTATTAATTGCATTATATTATGTCATATTTACTTAAATATAGTCTAAACTATTCATTGGTATCAGTATTGATATTATATTACAATAGCATTTGTCTTAACTTTTCTCTGGTCTCAACTTGCACTATCCCATTTTCTTCTTAGAAGTTTTCCTATCCAGACAAGGGTTGCATGAATGTCAATAAGAAATGGGGGTTTTCTGTCAAGATATCTTGTAGCAGCCCAGTATTGGGAAGTTGGCGGTATCAAATACCTACACCCCGTGCAATAAATACCTACGTACCACTATGAACAACATTTTCAAACAGCAATAGACCTCAAGTGCACATCTGCTGTAAGTATAAAGTTTTAGTTAGTTATTAGGTACCGCATTCATAAACAAGTACTGCTTTCATACATCGCAGTTCGTGATGTCTCGAGTAAAACTGTACTGCGAGCGAGCTTGTTCAGAGCGTCTGTACGTTTGTACGTGTTTACGTACGAACAATGTTTCAAGAGATTCACAAATCATAAGGCGTAGAGCGGACAACATTTTCATACAAATATATTCAGAGTCTGTTCAAAAAGAGTACCGTCGTGGAATTTGATGGCGCAGCTGTGCTTATTTGCCTTTTTTATTTAGCGGACAATTATACCTGTTTCACGTTAGTTCACTGTTTGGCTACAACGGGTCTCTTTTTGAACAGATTCTATCATCATCAGCCAATGTGTATCCTCTGTTGTATATAGGCCTCTTTTAAGTAGGGCCAATGCTGCCCATTCCTTTCGCATTTCGCCGGATGCCATCGCTTCTTCTAGCCGGAGATTGGGATGGACATATGTGGATATATATGGATAAGTAGGCTCACGATCGCTCAGCGGGCGATGGAGAGAGCTATGCTCGGAGTGTCCCTGCGGGATCGAATCAGAAATGAGGAGATCCGTAGGAGAACCAAAGTCACCGACATAGCTCAGCGAGTCGCGAAACTGAAGTGGAAATGGGCGGCGCACAAAGTTCGAAGAGCTGATGGTCGTTTTGTTCCCAAGGTGCTGGAATGGCGACCCCGCACCGGGAAGTGCAGTGTTGGCAGACCCCCCACCAGGTGAACCGACGACATCAAACGAGTCGCAGGGAGCCGCTGGATCCAGGCGGCGCAAGACCGAAACCTGTGGAAGTCCATGCAAGAGACCTTTGTACAGCAGTGGACGTCTATCGGTTGATGAAGAAGAAGAAGAAGTAGGGACACTCCATTTGCCGAGACGCAGACTTCGGTCGAGGACCTTTCGAGTTACTCCTCCGATAAATAGTATCTAGGTCTAGGTCTAATAATAATAATAGTCTAGGTATTTTAATACCTAACGTCAAAACCAATGCCAACTTTAGTTGCTGTCAAAAATAATCTATACGTAGATTGCGATAGCCACGTAGCTTAGTAGCAATGATAGCAACAACGGCTTGGAAAGTTTTTTTATGAATAAGAAATTAAATATATATTAAAAAGTTTTTCTGCCACGCCCGCCATGTTCATATGGGGAGGAAGATGTAACTTTACTTTTCGGTGGTAGATTCTCGACGCCATGAGATCTACAATTTGGCCTACATGAAATTAATAAAATTTTGAATTTTTAAATTTTTTCCCATCCTATGTTTCCCATATTACTGTGTGCCATGTGGCTAATTAGCTCATTTTTCGTAGTATTGTCCTATCTGTCGCTAATATAAATTGCTTATATCCTTCCATATGAACAGTGCTCAAACCGTATTAGCTCAACCACCTTAATTTATTGTCAACTCATACAAGTGCATCCAAGGTTTAATTGGACGTTTTGTTTGCGATAAACTCTGGAGCATTGTTTTTCAACTCGCGTCGGTCTCTGATAACTCTGTTAGTGACTTGTGTTTAAAGTTTGTAGTTTAAAGTTAAGTGGGAATCCCATGGAAATCCTTTTTTACTGGTGGTATGCCGTTAACCACAGTACAGTTTCCGGTAGTAAATGTGTATAATATTGAGTCCCAGTAACAAACAACAAACAAAAATAGAACCCTGAAGCCAGTAGAATAGGATAGAAATGTTTTTATTCAAATAAACTTTTTTACGTGCTATTGAATCGTCGATGAGTCTACCACTGGTTCGGAATGTCCTTCCTGCCGAGAATAAACCAGCAAGAAACTCGGCAGTTGCTCTTTTCAAAACAAGTTTACAAAATAATAGATATTATGCTGTGTATGCAGTATTTCCACAATGAGGGGAAGTTCCACAAAAGCATACCTAATTATAATTCAACACATGTTAAGACGGGCAGGCAGAAAGTAGCCCCATTCCCGCCCGTTGCAACCGTTCACGAGCATGACGCATGACCCAGCCATTGCTTCGCACAACCATATTTGCGGGAACGTAACAACCCGCATCACATCTATGACCTATGTATGTGTATACCTATTTTGACTTTCGGGTTCCCATTATACAAGTAGGTAGTGGAAGCACTGGGGTTCATACTAATGTACAGAACCCGACAGTAAATATTTCACAGCCCAGCGTATGGCTTTGGCTTCGCAGAACATTGTCTTTGTCGCACGAACAACAAAACCCATATATGCGTGACAGAGACGACGCTGTACGAATCCGAAGATGGCCGATTCTCTCCGTACTTTTTTTTTAAATAAGAATATCAGCCAAGTTGAAATTGACTAATATTCTCCTCTCCCCTCCAAATAAGCGGAAAGCTTGTGTTAGGAGTGGGTACGACAATAGTGCAACGGGTGGGATTCGAACCTGCGACCTTTCAGTTTTCAGTCCGCACCTTTAACCGTTGGGCTATTGAGTCTTAAAGTACTGGGGATCTGTGGAACAAGCCTATAAAACTTTTGTCTTTCCTCAAATAAGTAGGTACAACTTACTGATAAGCCCACCCTAATGGCATAAGTACCGACTCCTATCCATCGAGATAAACTGCACAGCAATATATTGAGTGATGATTTAATTCTCTCCGGCCCCTCCACCCTTTTATTTTCATGAGCAAGCAAGTCTATCGGGAAAGTACAGAACTAACTCCGATACAAGTTTCCAGATAAAAGGCTAAACGAAATAAGGCCTTATGTCTGGAAGTTAGGAGTTAAGTTGGTAGTAAAAAAGTTTTGCGAAGCTGTTCATACAACAGATGTTTCCTTCGCTTCGTAGAAGACTCTAGTTGAAGAAGTTCTGGTAGGGTTGATATGAGTTTGAATATTTAAGGATACATAAGAAGATGGGGAAAGGGAGAATTGGAAGTATATAATTTCCAAACGCTAGCGTGTTCGTATAAATAAGAACATATTTATCGCTTGATTGTAAGTAGATACATGCTCATTATCATGAAGTGGGAGTGGGCAGGTCATATCTGTCGCAGAACCGATGGTCGATGGAGCAGAAGTGTTCTGGAGTGGAGACCGCGTAACGGCAAGTGCAGTGTAGGACGACCTCCAGCTCGTTGGACCGATGATCTTAAGAAGGTGGCGGGAAGCGGTTGGATGAGGAAGGCGGAGGACCGTGTTTAGTGGCGCGCTCTCGGAAAAGCCTATGTCCAGCAGTGGATGAATACAGGCTGATGGATGGCATGTTCGTCATTACCAACTCATCAACGGCGTACTACTGAGCGCATGTCTCCTCTCAGAGAAGGATTATGAGCCGTAGTCCACCACGCTGACCGAATGAAAATTGGCAGACTTCACACACCTGTGAGAACACTGAACTCTCAGGCGTGTAGGTTTAATCACGATGTTATCCTTCGCTATTGAAGCATGTGATACTTAAACATCAACTGCGATAACATGGCGTGCCCCTGCGTACTAATTATAATGAACTATTAATAAAAAAAATCCTTGGATTTTTTTTTCGGCCGTCTTAGCACGCACACATGCGTTGTGAGTCTTGGTGGCGCTTTGTAAATACTTTCACAAATACTAACAATTGTTTTTGAAGTGAAAACTTCTTTTGGCGCATATACACATTTTTACGTAGGTAGTAAGTTAGGTTGATCCGTCACGCTCTGAGGTGAAAGGCTCCATCGGGTGAACACGGGACCGCCGAGTGTACCCGAGCGAGAAAAATACAGGCAGCTGCTCTTCTGTTGTCTCACTCACTCTCACTATGTGAGAGTGAGGGAGACTGAGCTGTCATATATAAATTGATTAGAGTATATTGATTAGATTAATTAGAGTATATAAATTGATTGCGATTGCCAATGAAGTTTTCACTTCTGCCGTGCGGTCTTAAGCACACAATTTTTTAATTTAGGAGGGGCACGCCATGTTATCTTAGTGGATCTTTAACTCAGAAAAGTCAAAAACACGTGCCCTGGATCGCACCTGCGACTTCACTAATAGGTGACCGCAACCCTGCCCATTAGGCTAGTAATAGAATGTATTTAAAGCAGTTACCTCTTTTATTACAGATCTTACAGTGGGCAAAAGCAGGTTGATATAAAAATTATGTAGAAGGAGAAAAACAATATCCTGATTTCAAGACATCGAGCATGGAGATCGTGACTCGAACTCAAAAAGCTTTGCCAGTTGCCGATTGGTCGTGAGATGAAATTTATTTGGCGAACCTTTTTTGAATACTCCCAACTTTGCGTATCAGTGTCTGCTCGTCGACTGATGCCTTAGGATTTATTGGCATGGCATTGTGGGATGATGATATATGGCAAATGTTTGCCAAACTTTGGCTAACTTTCGCTTAGGGATGAATGATCAGTTGATGGCCCAGTTATTGACTATCCACGCGTCCGTAGTTATATTATGAATGTGAATTGTGTGTATGAGTATCTATGTATTCTCTGACTGTGAATAAATTTAATGTCGAGGATCGTTGATTCCCAAGTTATATATAATATGGATAGCATAGTGTATCCATCCATGCATCCATTAAAAACGTGATAGTAGGAATAATTAGTATTAAAACGTTTTGATAGATTGCCAATACAGACTGTCAAAATTACATCTTTATTAATATATATATAGCTGCTCGTGCTGATTCACTGATTCACTGACTGATTGATCACCTCTCCTGTAAAATTTTGTATGAAAAATTTTTTTTTCACTAATGGTTTCGTATAGAAGACAAAAATTCATTCGGAGGAAAATTATGGAGAGAGCTGATGATTGAGGATTTTGGAGACGGGTGAAGAGCACGGCCAGGGTATTGAAGATAGGTGGGGTGTGCTCGAACAAATGTCACTCGAAACCTCATCCAATTCGCAGTGAGCTGAAAATAAATTCAAAATGGCGGAAAAAAGATGGCCGCCATACAAATTTCGTCGGTGTCTATCTCGGGGAGTATAAAAGATGGAAGAGTGGTTTCTTGACAAATGATGATCAGGACCCAAAGGTCTATTTGATGAATAGAAAAAAAATCCAATATGGCGGATTTTTTTTTCTTCATACAAAATATATGGCGAATATTGAAGAGACTAGAAGTTGGGAACTATACAAGACTTTGATACGGTTCCTTTTGAAAATTTGTTTTTATAAAAGAAATCTCATTCTGAGAAATGGTGAGATATGATGATCGAGGGCTTGGAAGGTGGGTGAGGGGCACGGCCAGGGTATTGAAGATAGGTGGGAGGTGCTCAAACAAAAAATACTCGAAACCTCATCCAATTGGCAGTGAGCTGAAAAAAATTTCAAAATGGCGGATTCAAGATGGCGGATACCAATTTCATAGGCATCTATCTCGGAGAGTATAAAAGATGGAAGAGTGGTTATTTGATAGAAAATGATCAGGACCTGAAAGTCCACTTGACGATAGAAAAACCGCGGTCCGCTTGCGGGCCGCGCACCCACGCGCCCTACTAGTCTATATATATAAAAGAAAGTGGTGTTAGTTACACTATTTATAACTCAAGAACGGATGAACCGATTTGGCTAAAAATTGGTGGAGAGGTAGCTTAGAACCAGGAGACGGACATAGGATACTTTTTATCCCGTTCGACCGCGTTTCCGTCATGTCACTATAAAACGTGGTATAAGAAAAACGCATCTGACATGGAATAACAAAACGCAAATGACAGTGGAATAACAAAACGTAAATGACAGCTAAACGTAATTTTGTCTTTGTTTAAGTATGGTAAAAAATTTGACAATTAAAAAGTGTTATAATAAAGCATTACTGATATTATAAATGCGAAAGTGTGTTTGTTTGTTGGTTTGTCCTTCAATCACGTCGCAACAGAACAGCGGATTGATGCGATTTTTTGCATGGGTATAGTAATGGATGTAGTAGTGGTTCCTCAGACCGGGAGAGCTACTTTTTATCTCGGATAATGAAAGAGTTCCCGCGGGATTTGTTAAAAACTAAATCCATGCGGACGAAGTCGCGGGCATCAGCTAGTAGTTTATATATCATTTAAAGTTTAATTAGTGATGTTGAAAGGCAAGAAAGAGGCACCTGAAAGTGAATAATATATCCGGGTTGATGAAGAAGACGGATTTCGAGCTACAAATATTGTTGTTACATAGAATAGAATAGAAATGTTTTTTTATACAAATAAACTTTTTACAAGTGCTTTTGAATCGTCGATGAGTCTACCACTGGTTCGGAATGCCGTTCCTGCCGAGAAGAACCTGCAAGAACTCGGCAGTTGCTCTTTTCAAAACAAGTTTACAATATAATAAGTATTATGCCATGTATGCAGTGTTTCCACAATGAGGGGAAGTTCCACAAAAGCATACCTAAATATAATTCAACACGTTAAGACGGGCAGACAGAAAGTAGCCCCACTCCCGCCGGTGGAACCCGTTCACGAGCATGACGCATGACCCAGCCATTGCATCGCTCAACCATATTTGACGGAACGTAACAACCGGCATCACACGACCCCACCACAGAAATGTTTAAAGAGAGCGTGACATACTTAGGCTACCCATGTTATAGCATCGAATTGAAACTAATATTCAAATAGTGATTTTAAGACATGAGATATTACTAGAGTTATCTTTCCTTTCCTAGTTCCAACACCCACACGTTGTAAATACAACTAAATAGTCTACCTGCCTTGATTTATAGACATCAACATACCCCTATAGATAAAATAATGATTATAATGACTCGGATCCAAGACTTTCCAAATGTTCAAAAGCTTTTTTTGTTAAAAAACGCAAGTCAGTCAATAATGAACTTTATAAACAAAATTTTAGGATCTCAAATACAAGTAAAACTATTCATTTTGAGAGTTAACGTCTACAAAACCTTTTTTTTTATATAAGATCGCAGAAAAAATCCTTTGGGAAGCAACAGGTAGTTCCAAGAATTCGTATGCAATTTCTTGGAACTTTTAGAACAGTGATTTCTTCATTATCTCGTGCGGTCCTAAATAGACCGGATTTTTGTGGCGTGATAAAAAACTTTGTCGTCCTATTTTATAGATTGTTTTCAAAAAAGCAAATTAAGTTTTGGTAAAACCCATGGTTAGCCATCTCTTACTTAATTACTTAATGAGGAATTTACGTGCGATACAATTAAACTTGAAAAGTTACATCTATCTAGGTAGGTCACTGAAATGCAGAATTCTAGATTTTTATTATTTTAAGCTCAATTCGGAATTGAATACTGCGCTTTTTCATTACGTGGACGGTATTCCATAGTCATCACATCAAGAATCAGCCTAGAAAATAAGTAGATAATATATTCTACTATGGGTTAGTACCTAAAATGTTAGTATGAATAAACTGATTACACTAGCGGCACGCTATGATGGCCGGTTTGACAAATTACAATAGTGATGTGGAATGTCAATTTATTCTCGAACAAAAAACAATTAAGTTTTGTTTTTGTACCTGATTAAATAGGTTTAATAAAACAAAAATGTATATGTTTATTTAATTTATTTGAACGAACTGAATATTTGAATGAAAATGAATATACATACTTTATATGCACACAAGAAACATATGAATACAAAAGATACCAAAAAAGGTGCCACAAAAGGCCATAATTAATCAGATTCGTCCATACTACTATTTTCACTGTCGTCACTGCTATCACGAGCAAGGGTCAACAGTAATGCAGTATCAATATTTGAAATCCAAAGCCAGGTCAAAACTATATCACAATCGCATTGCACTGACAGTTTATACTTTTCGAAGCAACGTCAATTCGAAACTGCTTTGTTTTGCATTGAGCATTGACGCGAGTTTGCCGGAGGTAGTAGTTGTGCTAGCCAGCGATCCTATGTGACGATCGTATTAGATTCCATTTTTAAAAATTTTCAATTTAGAAAACCAAATGCCGAGTTGTGGTATATATCATATAAAAATAAAAATTTTACCTTTTGTATGAAACAGCTGATATTTTTTTGCGATTTCAGAGGTTTGTCCACATAGTGAAAATTGTTCATATTCACAAGTACATTCACCCCTTAAATGGTGCAAACTGATTTTTCTACACTTGTATACATTTTAGAAATCAATTTAATAAATAAATTTTGAGTCCTAAACCTAAAACTACATTCGATAAAATTTATGAATCTCTGCACATCACTATCGTCAATAAAGTAATACAATTATTTCCTTCAAAGTCGTTATCAATTAATACGGAACTTCATGAGCGGACAAACGTCAAACCGGCCATCATAGCGTGCCGCTAGTGTAATAGAATTTACTAAAGAGAACCAAGTCATGGCTTTTCTTGCTTCATTTTGCTATTCACATTTTATGCGCACTCTGTAGTCGTATGAAGGCGTGCTATTGCACGGAACTTATACTGGGTACAAATGTTTTATTGAATAATAAAATTTCATTGAATATACCATACAACTTTTATTAAAAACATAAAAAAAAAACAATGCATGTAGATGTATTTCTATTAATATTGCTATTGTAATGTATAAGTTAATAAAACAAGTTTTAATGTTGGATATCTATAATATAATAAAACTGTAACAGGTCCAATTCTGTACATTGAAGATATTTTGAAAATTTTTGTTTGAGGGCACTCTATAATCGATACTGAAGCCAAAACAATTTTTTTTTAATTTTTTGTCTGTCTGTCTGTCTGTCTGTCTGTCTGTATCTTGGCCGCGCATCACGCCGAAACTACTGGACGGATTTAAATGAAACTTGGCACGATTTAAGTTAATACTACGAGGTATAATATAGGATACTTTTTATCCCGAAATTCAGCACGGTTCCCTTGGGAGAGGGGATGAAAGTCAAAATGTGTATTTCGCTGTAACTCATTAAGGCGTATTCCGATTTAATCCATTCTTTTTTTGTTAGAAAGCAGGTTCTTTAGAGATTGTCCTGTAATTATTTCAAGGTCGTCAATTTCGTAGTTCAGAAATTATAGACATCACGATCTTCAGCATAAGGTCCAAATAACTTGAACCCCGGAATCTACAAGATACTTCGAATGAACGGGTCATCTTAAGCTGGCAAGTGTACTTTATCGTATATAGCCATCGTGGATAGCCCTATTTTGTCAAAGTCAAACTACTCCAAAGGCGTCAGATTTTGCCAAACGATCATTATACCTACATACTACATAGTAGGTATGGATGTAATACATCGTATGGACTTAATGCTACAGTGTTTTCCTATGCAATTTAATATTCTAATCATACTAATATTATAAATGCGAAAGTGTGTTTGTTTGTTGGTTTGTCCTTCAATCACGCCACAACAGAGCCACGGATCGACGTGATTTTTTGCTTGGGTACTATAGTTGAGGACATAGGCTACTTTTTATCCCGGAAAATCAAAGTGTTCACGAGGGATTTTAGAAACTAAATCCACGCGGACGAAGTCGCGGGCATCAGCTAGTTCTTAATAAAAATGTTGCTTTGTAGTATTAATGGTGGATAAAACCATAATTGATTGTGTCATGTTTTTTTACGTTAATATGTTTCAACGGGTTCCATGAGCCACATCGAATTACAGAACATCGAAGCTACCTTGAATACTTGACGTAATATTAGAATAGAATAGAATAGAATAGTATTATTAGATAGTGACATAGTAGTCACGGCAGAGACTCTGAGAGACCTCAATACAATGCTCAACGATCTCAGCAGGGTTTCTCAACAGGTGGGCCTGAAAATGAACATGAGCAAGACGAAAATCATGTCCAATGCTCATGCACCGCTCCACCCAGTAATTGTTGAGAACTCTGCACTCGAAATTGTCGACGAGTATATTTACCTGGGACACACAGTCCAGCTAGGTAGGTCCAATTTCGAGAAAGAGATCAACCGCCGAATCCAACTCGGCTGGGCAGCGTTCGGGAAGCTCCGAGATGTCTTTTCGTCCAAAATTCCTCAGTCCCTGAAGACTAAAGTCTTCGAACAGTGCGTGTTGCCAGTGATGACTTACGGATCCGAGACATGGTCGCTAACTAAGGGCCTCATAAGTAGGCTCAGGACCGCTCAGCGTGCGATGGAAAGAGCTATGCTTGGAGTATCCCTGCGGGATCGAATCAGAAATGAGGAGATCCGTAGGAGAACCAGAGTCACCGACATAGCTCAGCGAGTCGCGATACTGAAGTGGAAATGGGCGAGGCACATAGTTCGAAGAGCTGATGGTCGTTGGGGTCCCAAGGTGCTGGAGTGGCGAACCCGCACCGGGAAGCGCAGTGTTAGCAGACCCCCCACCAGGTGGACCGACGACATCAAGCGAGTCACAGAGAGCCGCTGGATTCAGGCGGCGCAAGACCGAGACCTGTGGAAGTCCTTGCAAGAGACCTTTGTCCAGCAGTGGACGTCTATCGGTTGATAAAGAAGAAGAAGAAGAAGAATAGAATAGAAATATTTTTTATTCAAATAAACTTTTACAAGTGCTTTTGAATAGTCGATGAATACCACTGGTTCGGAATGCCTTTCCTGCCGAGAAGAACCAGCAAGAAACTCGGCGGTTGCTCTTTTCAAAACATACTATGCTATATATGCAGTGTTTCCACAATGAGGAAAGTTCCAAAAATGCATACCGACTAACTTCTATCTTAAGATGGGCAGAGAGTAGAACTTAATATGTACGTAGTCACATACGGTGTACATTTTGTGTGTTGCATCCTCAATCAACGGGCATGGGGCCGGACTTAAACCCAAAAAGTCGATATTTCAAACCCCACCCGTTGCGCTATTGTCATTGCTGTCACTTATAAGTTACTAGCTGATGCCCGCGACTTTGTCCGCGTGGATTTAGTTTTTAAAGTCCCTCGGGAACTCCTTGATTTTCCGGGATAAAAAGTAGCCTAGATGTTGACCCGAGTAATAAGCTACGACAGTATAAAATTTTGTAGAAATCTGTGCGGTAGTTTTTATGTGAAAGAAGGACAAACAAACAGACAAAAATTAAATAAAAATCTGTTTTGGGCTCAGTATCAATAGTAAAGCATCCCCCAATTAAAATTTTCAAAATATATTAAATGTACAGAAATCTTCCAGTTACAGTTTTATTATCACTTATTATAAGTTATAATATAAGTGAACAAAACTTTCAAAATGATCACCAAGGATAATTCAAAGGTTACCCAATATGTTTCGTACATATATTTTTTTACCTATAACCCGATAAATAAATCATTTATTTGAAAGGTTAAGTAGGTAATAACAAATCGTATGAATTCACCTGCTTGTAGAGTTGGCTATGGCGCGGCTTATTGACCGAGCGAAGCGAGGTCTCTGAGTTTACTAGAGCGATTTGCACTTGTTCGTCCGTCCGTCCGTCCGTCCGTCCGTCCGTCCGTCCGTCCGTCCGTCCGTCCGTCCGTCTGTCAGAGCCTTATAACTTTTGAATTACTGAACGTAATTACTTCAAATTTAGATATAATATGTAAACCGATGGCCTCCAGCCGAAAATGGCTTAAAAAGTTATAAAAATCTTTATTTCAGGGGGGCTCTCATAGAAGTGAATGCGAAGAAATTTTTTTTTATTTGCGATTCATAGGTTTTCTGTGTATCATTTTAAAGACAATTTGGAACAGAGTACAACCGTATTTTTTTTTTATTTTTTTCCTAAAATTGACGAAATGGGGGGCTTCCAAAGTGGCGATTTAATACGCTCGCTTGAAGACGCTCTCTGGGAAAATTTTCTATATATTTTCAAGTTGTACTTATTTTCTTACTTCACTTGTATCCTGTACTTGAACAACAAATACTAAAATTATATGAATATTATAAAGAAACGAGATTATTTAATTTTTAATGAGCATCAGTAAATTTCACATAGCTTCACAATAATGCTAATAGATGGCGCAGTCATTAACTATTCCATTGAACTAGGAGTTACGACTACGATTTATCCCAAAAACAGTTTTGCGTCGACCATTATTATTTAGGTACATAATATAATAACATATTATTCAATTAAAATTATTCTTTAGTTAAATATCATTTTGTATATTTTCTATTCGCGTCGATAGATGACGATTTGTACAGATGCCCCTAACCCGTTTTCACTCGTTAGTACCTACATAATAATTCAATGTTTTCACTGACGTTCCCTAACCTTTACGGGCTACCTATGATAAGTTATGTGATGATTACTGTCAACTTCTTTATCACGATCCTGTACGGGACACCTAAAAGGACATTGGGACGGACGTTAGGACTTAGGATTGTGTTTTGGAGCTACCTACGTAAAGAGACTCCTACATAGGGGATGATTTAGGTATGTTTGGTGAAAACGGGCATAATAATAATAATGTCAGTTTTGGTCGTCATGTATCGATTGAATGAATAATCATGGGATACCGTTACCGCGAGGTCTCAGTTCGGGGCGAACCACTAGTATTAATAAGTACACAAATACATAACGAATTAATGATTATGATTAAACATGGTAAATAATAATATTATTGTATACAAAAATACTATTATTATAATGATCTAGACATTATATATTGTGAAATGACTGATTACTTTTGAAAGCTTTTAACACCTCACCACAAAAAATCCCAAACCAGTTATACAAATTATAAAATATGGTGTTGATTGTATTTTATTTGAAGTGATCCTCACACCTATACACACAATATATGTATCATCATCATCATCATTAACAACCCATCAACGGCTCACTACTGAGCACAGGTCTCCTTTCAGAGAAGGGTTATAGGCCATAGTCCACCACGCTGACCCAATGCGAATTGGCGGACTTCACACATCTTCGAGAACATTATGAAGAACTCTCAGATGTGCAGGTTTCCTCACGATGTTTTCCTTCACCGTTGAAGCAAGTGATATTTAATTGCTTAAATGCACTTGACTCCGAAAAGTCAGAGGAGCGTACCCGGGATCGAACCTGCGACCCCCCGAATAGGAGACCACAGTCCTAACCACTAGGCTATCACTACTTCAGTAAAATATATGTTTAGCATAGATAAATTAAAACCTTTTTTAATTTATCTATGATCTATACTGAGAACAATCAAAATTCCAAATTATTGTTACTCAAAAGGTCGAGAAGTCGTGGAGTCATGGTTTCATTCATTGTTGAGCATCTGAGTGTTGCTTAACTGGCTTCACTTTTACGAAGTTTGTTTGCGAAAGCTCCATCTATGTTATCACTTTTCTAAGTATCCTACATGAAAGTCATTGTTAATTCACACAATATAAGTGCTAGGCCGGGTTATGATTAATTTATATAATACAACCATTTCAATTTGTGGTTCTTTAAAGTTTCAAATAGGCTCAAGTCACGCTATACAATAATCAAAGGTATTCAATGTAGCATCACAATTTTATTAAAACAATATAAAAACGAATTAATTATGTTTCTTTCTTTTAAAAAAAATGTTCTTATTTGCGTAAGGCTTTTACAAAAATTACTTTTCTTCAATCACCAGGTCAGTTAAACTTTAATTTGATACTGATGTGGTAAAAGATCAGTATCTTGATCTTGTTGATTTGTTTATCTTGTGTCTACCTAAGAGAACCAGCAAGAGACTTGAAAGAACTTAAAAGAACAAAGGCAAGGGTCTATACTTCAGTTTACCTGAAATCGATTCGAAGCGTCTATACATGAAAAATTGTTAAAACCGTAGAGGTTCCATTACTAAAACATAATCACTGAGATTTTTTGTTTGAGGAACTCACAAAAAAAGATATTAACAACTTTATATTTATTTTGAGGTTATAAAAATATGTAGATAGGTATAAAGACGTAGTCGTAATTCCTACTTCCATGTTATTTTAAGTTCTGCTTTGACTTAGTAGTCTATAGAACTCTCTACATAGACAAACTCTTGAATTTCCGGCGAGCAATATCATCGAGAAACGATATAAACCAATCCAAACTCAAAGCGCGATATAAATTAGTCAGATGATGGTTCATTATTTAATAATTATTTAACCAAGGCAAAAGATGTAAAACTAATTTATTATAAAAAACTAACTAATTTAACATCTTTGTTTTGTATAAATCATATTCGCAGACGCCTCTTAAAACATTCAGGTACAATTATGCCATTATTCTTTAATATGATGCTCAATTATTGTCAAAATTCAAAATGGCATTATGTGCATTTAATCTCATATATGCTTCAATAAATTGGTTCGAACTTTTATAAAAACAATTTTCAAATGAACTACATTACAGAACTTTGTCACTGTCTATTTTTGTCCTTTAGTGAGGCATAGAAAATGAGTCATATTCACAAGCTTTTTGCGATTTAAAGTTTGTAGAATAATCATTTGCGTTTTGCCAGACTGATGACACATAGCCCTGAAATATAGCTGAAACTAAAGGTCTGATAGCTTAGCTGATGGTCGTTTGGGTCCCAAGGTGCTGGAGTGGCGACCCCGCACCGGTAAGCGCTGTGTTGGCAGCCCCCCACTAGGTGGACGACATCAAACGAGTCGCAGGGAGCTGCTTAATTCAGGCGGCGCAAGACCGAAGCCTGTGGAGGAGGTGGAGCCTTTTTAAGATGATGATGATGATATGAGAGTAGAATTTTGTCGTTTTACGTTGTTTTTAATTCACTCAGTCCACTGTAATGTATACGTTCACCGGAATACCAAAGACGAAACCAAATGTTTGCCCCAAATTATCACCGCTTCCTCTACGCCCTTAACTCAAACAGCTGATGTGTTATCACAAACATACCTTTCACCATCAAAGGATTATACTCCTTGTGCGTCATAATTTTTAAGATTGTTATCGCCTGAATCAAGATTACAATTAGTCGTTAGTTCTACGTAGTTCTACTTTGGGTTTATTTTTTGCTCCTCGTTCATGTTTGAGTGTGTGCGTGTCTTGCTTCTACGTGTCAAGAATCAAGTCTAAGAGAGGACACAGAACTTTCATCCTATCCAATATTTTCTAGTATTTCATCGGGTGGAAGCTTTGGTGGAAGTTGCATTTCATTACACAGTAATAAAATTTATTTACGTGCTGCATATGTACATAAATTAAACTGAAGCTTTATTAGGTACAACTTTTTACAGATTTTTAGTTTAAAATATAACTATAAGTATAACTATTTAGTTTAAAGTATGTGTAACTAAACTATAAATCTATCGTTCAGTTTTTCCAAAAGTTAATTTTCATACTCAATTGCACATTGACATAATCTTGGAAAGTTAAACGCAAAGCCTGCAAATGTCGTCTGTTACTTAGCACTACCATATTAAACTCATTACACTTATTAGACTCATATTGAAACTAAGACCTTTGGAAAAACATTTGGAGTACTTGAGGACGAAAGTCAAACCACACTGCGATGAGACCAAATATTAATGTATTATATATAGAATTTGCATGCTTTTGGCCAAGTGGTCCGTTCTTTTGACAGAGGGGAAAGCTGCGTTGGCGTCTCACCTCTGAGGGGATGTATCACGTTTCTTTGTGGTCCTAGGTAGGGGTCCGACTGAAAGGGTCACTTTACAAATAATAAAATGAATGCCCGTTTAGGTCGAGGTATTGTTTTGATCCGTTCGCTTAGATCTCATGCCGATCCATCTTCATTCTTTACGCTCGATGTCATCTATTCAATTATGATAAGGGATGGAATTTGGGGAATTACGTTCCGTAATAACACCTTCTTTTCTATTCCTTTTTTATATTCTTTATTGAATTGAATACGTAATTGGTGATGAATTCCTTTACCTTTTTAAAAATGATTAAGTTATATTGCTATATATTTCTTTGATCATAATTTGTAGTGTCTTTGTTTTATTCAACTGATAGAAAATATTGATGTAATATTATGTTTCTAAAATAACTATGGTCGAGTTTTGAATAAATGATTAATATTATTAATGGTTAAAAAAATTACCTGCCATACCTATAATAATAGGTAAGTATTATTATTGAATAGAAGATTATCCTTTTTTACTTAATCATTAAGTTGCTTTATATATGTGCCTCTTAAAAACTGGTTATAGATTATTTATAAAATAAACTATTATTATTTACGTACCTACTGTGTTATTTTCTTCGCTTTCGTTCTTCGTAAGAAGTCTCTCAAATCTGGCTCAGCTGAATGAACAGTTTTGTGTTAGCAGTTAATACTTCGATGTATTAAACAACCATTTTGTCTTCAACAAAAAACCCAACAATTCCATCATCGCTTCCACTAAAGCTGTCACATCCATAATCTCAATCTACAAAAACTTTATTACAATTCAGAAAGACAGTGTAATCTCCTTTTGTAGAAGTTTTATTCACTTCAACTTTTGTTTCTACGCTAAAATATAAATGTGTTTCGTGAAACTTCTAACAAGCTCCATTCTGAAGCGTGTGTAATATCGCCTTTATATCCTTTCTGATAGAGTCTCCTTTCATATATTTTCATTACACAGTCAGTTAGTCCTTTAAACAAAAAATTCCTACCTGTCTGTTACGTTTTGTCTTGAGCTTGTAAGAAGTTGCTTAACATTAATAATTAATTGAACGCGCCGAGCGAACGATCCGATTTAATTTGCTGCCTTGTATTGTGTTTTTTAACCGACTTCCAAAAAGGAGGAGGTTCTCAATTCGGCCGGTATCTTTTTTTTTTTTTTACCTCCTGGCAATATATTGTGATAGCCTCATACTGAGGCCAGGGAAGTCCGTATTAAGTCGCATAATTTAATTACTTGTATATTGCCCGCAGTGATAGCCTAGTGGTTACTACTGTGGTCTCCTATTCGAGGGGTCGCAGGTTCGATCCCGGGCACCTCTGACTTTTCGAAGTTAAGTGCGTTAAAAATATATTAAATATCACATGCTTTAACGGTGAAGGGAAACATCGTGAGGAAACCTGCACTTTCTGCATGATGTTCTCGAAGGTGTGTGAAGTCCGCCAATTCGCATTGGGCCATCGTGGTGGACTATGGCCTATAACCCTTCTCTGAGAGGAGACCTCGCTCAGTAGTGAGCCGATGATGGGTTGATAATGGTGATGATGATATTGCCCGCAAATTCGTCTGCGTGGAGTTATGCCGCAGCGCACTGGTAAGGCGACTGCGACGCGACGGCGATTTTGTTGAAACATACTCCTGTAAACAAATAGGGGCGACCGCATCAGATAAGCGACGCGTGAAATATATTTGTTTACGCCGCGCGTAATTTTCATTAGTACTACAACCATTGAATTATTATGTACTAAATGACTTCAACCGATGAATGTGTCCGCACTGAGTACGGCCAGTCATTACGCGATGTAAGCGCAATTCGCTAGTTTTAGTTTATCGCCGCTGCAATGCGGACACACGGGACACACGGTTTATCACGTCGCGTCGCTTCGCCAGTCGTCTTACCAGTGCGGCCGCGGCCTTCAATTTTTAAAAATCCCGCGGTAATTATTTATTTGCTTTTCCGGAATAACAAGTACCTAGCCAACTAACTCTAGGTCCTCAATTGTAGGTTAAATCACGTCGCGATCCGTTCTTCTTTTAAAAGACAAAATTGACTTTTTCGTGACAATCTCCTAAGCAGACCATTATAATATAAAAGCCATATAGCTCTCTCCATCACCCGCCCGAGTGACCCTGATTCTTTTTATGACTCCCATGTCTTGGATTCATAATTCAAAGAGCCTACGTATATGTACCTACATACATATTATGAGGACATCACAATCTATGGTGATAAAGTTAACAAAGCTGTCAGAGAGGATGATAATAAAGATTTCCCGGTAATAGTACACTATAAATCATACGTTCCAATGCCTCGGGAGAATGATCAATCAGTCAGGGAGAGAAAAAGTTGGGCAACTGCCATGACTGGACAGTTATGCCGCGTCCTTACTTCGCAATATGAGTTATGTCTTTAGTGACAAATGAAGGAGAAAATTTATTATTATTTACTTACAAAATGTTGGTTTAACTTGTATGTGTATATGTCATTTCTTTACGAACGGCATTCCGAACCAGTGGTAGACTCATCGACAATTCAAAAGCACTTGTAAAAAAGTTTATTTGAATAAAAAACATTTCTATTCTATTCTATTCTTTAAAGATCTGTAGTCATTTTGAATAGATTATAGCCATATTTTTTTTTACCGATTTCAACAAAAGAAGGCGGTTATGAATGCGACGAGTATTTTTTTGTCGATGTTACTCCATAACTCCGTCAAATCTGAACTGATTTCAATTTTTTTTTTGAAAGGACATATTGTCAAGTTGATCCCATTTAAATTTGGTGAAGATCTGGTGAATATCTTCGGTGCCGGAACTCCTCAATGAATAAGAGCAAATTGCTTGCGATCAAAGAATGTGTGTAGATTGATCCTTTGCATTAACGCAATGATGTTGGAAGGAAAAAAAATCTTTCTTCCAATATCATTGCATTAACGTGTGAAGCTTGCTATGAAGCTACACTAACGTTATTCTGTTAAGGATGATTATACGAGTCTGCCCACGAAATTCAAATTTAATTTGGTTTTTCGCTATTTGTAAACTCATACGACAAACTAAGCTAATGGCATTCTAATTGCGCCAGTAGAATTATCATCTTCACAGGTTTACATAAATATCTTTACTTGAAAGTGACCAGTTTAAGAAATTAATCAAAATACTGAGTTGGACGTGAGTTACTCACAAATTGGTCGATATTTTGATTAATTTCTTAAACTGGACACTTTCAAGTAAAGATTTGTATATAAACCTGTGAAGATGATACTGCCATTGTCGCAATTAGAATGCCATAAGCCTACTTTGTCGTATTAGTTTACAAATTGCGAAAAAACAAATTAAATTTGAATTTCGCGAGGTGTCCATTAAAAATGTAGGTAGGTACCTACCTACTAAGTCAAACTCATAACTCAAAAGCCCCATAACTCGGCCTTTAAAAATCAAAATAGGTAGCAAGTAATAACAGGAATCACGCACATCACCGACGCGCTCTTGACAAATGCAAAACACATGTAAAACAATAAAAATAACCTAATGTTAACCAGCGGAGCTCAACACTGCGCAGGATGCTACGCGCAAACGTACGTGTGTGCGTGAGAGGCGACATTACAAAGTATAATAATATGAACCTTACCTTCGTTACTCTGTGGTATTATATTATTGCAATTCATCAGGATACATTAAAAATGATTCCTTATGAAACTACTACTACTGGTACTGGTACTGGTGCATCCCAGTCCAGGTTTAATTTACAACATTCTTGGACGAGAGTCGAGAACTTCCATAAAAGCAATAACAGGGCCTATAAGACGTATAGGGTCAAATAGACGCGCGGTGGTTGAGAGAATTAAGCGTTTTATGTATTCGCGAGGATTATCACTAGCGTTGATTTTAAATGTAAAAGCGTCTGATTTAGGATGCCATTGCATGCCTACAATCTTAGTAACGTTGTGAGAGTCTATTTCAAAGTCAATGGCGTTTGCATTTTTATGAGTGCAAGGAATGTCACCTAAAAATCTAGTGTCATTGGAGATCCATTTAGTTAAATTGAAACCACCTGAGTTAAAACACTTCAACCATTTCATGATACGCTGCTATTCGTAGTAGCATTTCTTATCGGCGTACAAGTCTTACTTCCTTACTAATATTACAAACGCTTAAGTGTGTTTGTTTGTAGGTCTGTCCTTCAATCACTCAGTAACGGAAAAATGGATCGACGTGATTTTTTGCATGGCTATAGTTGAGAACTAGTAGAGTGACATAAATCAAATCCAAATTCAAAATAATTTATTTCATGTACATGACAAGTCATGAATCTACCACCGGTTCGGAAAGCTGATTCTGCTGAAAAGAGTTGGCAAGAAACTTCTAATATCCTTTCATCCCGGAAGGACAGAACCAGAAGGTTCCCGCGGGATTTTTTAGGTGTTACCAATCGTAAGCAAAAGCTTGTAAAATGCAAGCAAATTTTATTAAAATAGACCTTAAAGGGGTTTAAATATATAGATAGCTATAAAGAATATCAACTGATTGATAACCAGGGTCGTTCGGAATGATGTTATGATTCTAACGATACCCTTTGGGGTCTAAATGTGTTCAGGCATTTTAGAAGTTATGGTGGAATAAAGAGACTCACATATACACCTGAGCTATGAAAAATGAAAAAATTACACTCCAAGTGTGATAGCCTAGTGGTTAGTACTGCGGTCTCCTATTCGGGGAGTCGCAGGTTTGATCCCTCTGCCTTTTTTTAAGTTAAGTGCGTTTAAGAAATTAAATATCACAAGCTTCAACGGTGAAGGAAAACATCGTGAGGAAACCTGCACACCTGAAAGTTCTACATAATGTTCTCAAAAGTGTGTGAAGGGTGCCAAATCGCATTGGGCCAGCGTGGTGGACTATGGCCTATAACCCTTCTGTTGGAGAAGTATTAAACATCGCGTGCTTGGGCCGTATCGTATACTCAATGGACACTTCTCGCCGACTGTGCTATATACTCTATGTCTATGCGTCGCGTCAACCATATTATATCTTATACATTACAGTCCACATATTGCATCATTATTAATCCTGATTAAAGGAAGTCTCCTCACATCTAGTCTTTCTCTCATTGCCATATCAACCTCCTTCTGAGAGGAGAAGTGCGCTCAGTAGTGAGCCGTTGTTGGGTTGCTGTCTGCTGATGATGAAATTATTCATGTAGTATATATTTGTTTGCACTAGTGTTCGTTGTAACGCCTCCCGAGCCCCGTCTCTGCGTGCGTGTGTGCGTGCGTGTGTGCGTGCGTGTGTGCGTGCGTGTCAGGTAGTCAGCTGTTCCCGGCCCATATGACTTCAAGGACGGCGCGAGGACCGGAGCCGGTTTTTTTCTTACTTTTTTTTAGAAAGTTCGTTGGTCCGCGTTCTTGCCTACTTGCAAATGTTCGTTCGACTTTTTTATGTAATTTCCTTAATAAGTAATTGATAATGACATTCGCTTAAAACTTTTCTCGCGTAAGGTAGTTCATTGACATTTTAAAAAGGTTTTTTTTTTTTAATTTATTAAGGACACCAGACAGGTTACGTACAAGTGTAAATTAAAAATTTAAAACACCCCCGACGGACTATATGATATACCCAACATCCTCCTCCTCGATCCTCGATCATCATCCATCTAACACCTTCTCATTGAGATCATTCCAATGACCCCAAACACACTATAATAGGGTATTTGACTACTTTTAGAAAATCATATTTAATTGTTAATAATGCTATGCTGAAGCTAACCAATAGTAGATTATTAACCAAGGGGATAAAGCAGTGTCTTCTGTCGCGGGTGACGATTTAAATCGCGAGCGTAACGGAGGACTCGAGGTTTACTCCCGAGCGTAGCGAGGGTGTTAAAAACTTAAATCACGAGCGAAGCGAGGGATTTAAGACGAGTCCTGAGTGTAGCGAGGGATTTAAGTTCACCCAAGACTAAGACAGCTTTATCACCGAGGAAAATACTCTACTTTTCGTACCATTTGCGAAAAAATTAACACAATAATAATATGAGATAAGCATTTATTAAAAATAATGACAATTAAAAGTAAAAGTTAACATTCGAAACATTGGTCCAATTATTGATAGAGAGAGTTACATTTTTGTTTGGTACATTTATTGTTGATGAGTTGATTTGAGTATTTCTCTGTTCTTGCGTCTGAGCACTTGCACTGATGGAATCCGACAATTCACTGTCACTGTCGCTTTGATTTAACATCGTAACGTATTTTTAGAACATTAACTTATTTATAAAAGTAAATTAAAATAAACTTAACGTTTATGTATTTGAAGAAAACAAAAACAAGGCAAATTCCTAGACTAATATTTTTTTTTTCGGAAAAGCAAAGGCATCAATAATCAAGATCATACGGCCTCGTCGGTTTTCTTAATTTTATTTAAGAATCATAACTGCACTTTGAGTATATAACTGCATAATAAATGCGTATTCCTTTTTCAAAAAGATGTATAATGCTTTATACATATACAAACTCAATAGTGTAAATACAGATGTAGTTCAGTATAAATTTCGGTAAGTATTCCAAATTTAAATCACATTCTCCCCCTAGAGGATGAATGAAATTCAGTACAATTTTCTTTCCCTGTTTTTAACAGATTAAAAATGACTATTGTTATGTTCGCTTTTTGTGGCATAGAATGTCACTTTTTTGAGCAAGTGGTACGAAAATGTTTATTTCGGCATAGTTTTCAGTATTTTTCATAAAAATCGAGAAATAAATTTAAAAAAAAAATTGCCGCGGAAACGTTCCATACATGACGTCACAGTTCACACACAGTTCAATGACAATTACAAAGCCCAAAGGTGGCGTGAACTGTGACGTCATTCGAGATACAAGAACGTTTTCGGTCTCGTGGACATGGTCATAATTATAGCAATTTTAAGTAATGTTTTCTAATTAAATAAAGCTTTATTTTTTAGTTTTATCGTATGGAATAATGTTTTTAGATAATAATCTTTTAGGATGACACGAGATGAAACGATATTTTTATTTTTTAATATAGTCTAATACCCTATTATCTGCAGATGTAAGTTGCTGAACAGTTGGGTATCCCATAGACTACCTACATAATCCTGCAGCATCAGCTCAAGGTTACCATGTCCTGGAAATAATCCGAAATATCAGCTTCCAAATCAATCGCACCCGTGAATGTTTGTATACGAAATGAACTGAATGATCTTCAAACACCTGAACAGATCTTCATAAATTATTGCTAAGATCCAACTCGATCACGTCAAACCACATCAAAATCGATCCATACGTTAAAGAGTCACAAGGGAACAGGTAGGCAGTAGGCACAGATACACACATCAAACTTATAAGACTAGTGCTTTGTCGGACAAGCCAATCACAATATGCTGTATTGAGAATTGTGATGTAACGTAGATAAGCAAGAACAAGAAGCAGTGATAGTGTGGTTAGTACTAAGTAGGTAAGTAGTGATAGCCTAGTGGTTAGTATTGCGGTGTCCTATACGGGGGGGTCGCAGGTTCGATCCCGGGTTCTCTAAGTTAAGTGCGTTTAAGAATTTAAATTTCACAAGCTTCAACGGTAAAGGAAAACGTCGTGAGGTAACCTGCACACCTGAGAGTTCTTCATAATGTTTTCAAAGGTGTGTGATATTATGATTTATGTTTTCAAAGGCGTGTGAATTGTGATGTCTACCAATTCGGATTGGACCAGTGCGATGGACTATGGCCAGGGTATAACCCTTCTCTGAGAGGAGATCTGCGGTCAATACTGAGCCGTTGATGGGTCGCTAATGACGATGATGTAGGTAAGTAGTAAGTACTATTTTTCCTTGAAAGGTAAACAAATCGCAAATAACTTTTCGGAGAAACTCTTAACAAACGAACCGTTTTTACAAGCTTTCATTTAGCTTGACCAGTTTATTTATTTATTTGTTTGTTTGGGTCAAATCTTGCAAGATGAATTAGACCCACTTCCCGGTTTCTGATCGAGCTGAAATGTTGCATTTATGTGTAAATCGGATGACGATGCAATATTATTGTGACATGGAGCTGATCTTATGATGGAGACGGAAGATGGCTATCGGAACTCTGTAATAAAACGACGTAACCCCATCGAATTTGGGCTCGTTTGATTCCTCATAACAAGTACTCTGATCCTAGATGATATCCAGAGTCTAATGATGTAGCTACTAAAAGCTTGCATTTAAAAATATTTTTTTAATTTACACTTGTTAAGTTTTCACTTTTCGCCGTGCTTAACGCATCACATAAGCCTTTCTGTGAAAAACAGAAGCGAGAAAACAGTACCCTATAAGTTTATGGTCCCACAGTCCACTTTATCGTAGCCAGGACCTCGCATAACGCACATAACCAGTATGTCTTTTCCTTATCTCTTAATTTAGGTTCGAACTCTGATCTCGACCGCCTGAAAAGGAAGCCGAAATCACCACTGGGCTATCACCACCAAAACATAAATAAAATTACACTAAAAACAACCAAAAAGGTACTTAATATAAAACCATTTAAAATCGTTCCACGTTTCTCGCATACATCAAACTTGAACTTATTTCACACATACACACACACACACACACACACGTTAACGATCAGCTGACTACGCACACTTGCGTACACACTACGTATACATCGACAATATGGGACTTAGGTTGTAGCAGACATACGATCTTTAGACTGCACACAAAAATATTTACTTGTTACGTAGACATATTTTTAAAAGAAAAGAAAAGATATTGTAAAGCATCTTTAGAATACCTTTTCTTTTCTTATGGCATTAGGGCATCATTGAATTTGTTATGTTTAATTTCATAATGTGGTTAATTCTGTTGCACAAAATTGCTAAAGTAAACTTAATTGACAGGTTTAAACCTACACTAGCGGCACGCTATGATGGCCGGTTTGACACATTACAATAGTGATGTGGAATGTCAATTTATTCTCGAACAAAAAACAATTAAGTTTTGTTTTTGTACCTGATTAAATAGGTTTAATAAAACAAAAATGTATATGTTTATTTAATTTATTTGAACGAACTGAATATTTGAATGAAAATGAATATACATACTTTATATGCACACAAGAAACATATGAATACAAAAGATACCAAAAAAGGTGCCACAAAAGGCCATAATTAATCAGATTCGTCCATACTACTATTTTCACTGTCGTCACTGCTATCATCACCTACATTAATAATTATATGTTCGTTTTCTATAATATTATCTATTTTCACATCTCTTTCATAATCTTCCCTTATTAATTTAACAGTTCTATTCACAACCTTTTCCCAGTCTCCTTTAGTCACATGTTCACAAGCTTCTTCTAATAATTTTAGCATTTTTTTTGTGGTAAATGGGGGTTCTGTATTGTGTCTTGCAGCATATCCCTTAATTTGAGCCCACACCAACTCAATCGCATTATACTCACAATGGTAAGGCGGTAACCGTATAACTCTGTGCCCATGTTCTAATGCTATTTCGTCAATGACGTATCGGATCTTGGTTGGTTTGTTTTCTTTTAAAAGACGTACTAATTCCGCTTTTAACATATTCATGTTTGCATCTACGCCATTTTTACGAAGCCATGCGACGATATCAGCTTTCTTTTGGGATTGGGCAGGTGGCTTGTCAATTTGCATCGAGTGGTATGGGGCGTTGTCCATAATTATAATAGATGGTTCAGGGAGGCTACACAACATTGAGGTAAACCATTCAGTAAACTTTTCTCCATTCATGTCTTCATGATAGTCTCCAGTGGTTTTTGACGCAAAAGCCATGAGAGAACCTTCGACAAACCCGTTGATGGTTCCGGCGTGACAAATTATAAGTCGCGATCCTTTTCCTACAGGAACTTTGGAAGTAGATGCTGCTGTGTCATCGTTCCAAGAACGGCCTACATTATGGTTAGCATTAAGCCATGTTTCATCCAAGAACACAACATTTTGCCAATTTTTGATTTCTTTCACTTGCCGTAAAAAAGTATACCTTGCCATCGCTATATCAAATCTTTCCATCAATATTTTGCGTTTGTTACATTTTTTGTATCGAAATCCAATGGTCTTCAAAATCTTCGTTAAAGAACTTTCCCCATCGAAGAATAATCCAGCTTCCTTCAGTGAATGCACCAACTTTTTTCTTGTTGGATACTCCTTCTGTAAATAGTAGCCGTAAACATGTCTTCGGATAGCATCGGCATCAAAGCTATCGATGCCTACGACTGGTTTTGCTCGTTTTCTCTTTTTTGGTGTGTGAAAATTATTTTCTTCTGTGCCAGTCTCGCCATATTTTTTTTTAGTTATCCGTCTAACAGTTCGTTGTCCAATATTAAGCGCATCAGCTACGCGTTCAACCACTGACGTTATAGGTAAAATTGGCCCTCCATTTTGAGCTTCACGATCGAAATAGTTACGAAGGCGTATTACGAACTCACGTGTCTGACTATTTAGAACAGTTCTCTGCGTACGTTCGGTCATATCGACGAAATCCACAACAAAGGGCTTGAACAGAGTCCAAATTAACGAGCAAGGGTCAACAGTAATGCAGTATCAATATTTGAAATCCAAAGCCAGGTCAAAACTATATCACAATCGCATTGCACTGACAGTTTATACTTTTCGAAGCAACGTCAATTCGAAACTGCTTTGTTTTGCATTGAGCATTGACGCGAGTTTGCCGGAGGTAGTAGTTGTGCTAGCCAGCGATCCTATGTGACGATCGTATTAGATTCCATTTTTAAAAATTTTCAATTTAGAAAACCAAATGCCGAGTTGTGGTATATATCATATAAAAATAAAAATTTTACCTTTTGTATGAAACAGCTGATATTTTTTTGCGATTTCAGAGGTTTGTCCACATAGTGAAAATTGTTCATATTCACAAGTACATTCACCCCTTAAATGGTGCAAACTGATTTTTCTACACTTGTATACATTTTAGAAATCGATTTAATAAATAAATTTTGAGTCCTAAACCTAAAACTACATTCGATAAAATTTATGAATCTCTGCACATCACTATCGTCAATAAAGTAATACAATTATTTCCTTCAAAGTCGTTATCAATTAATACGGAACTTCATGAGCGGACAAACGTCAAACCGGCCATCATAGCGTGCCGCTAGTGTAGTGCTCTCCTATTCCGCAGAGAAGTTTCATGAAAGGGATAGCTTGAACTTAAAACTTGTCAATTTTGTTTAGAGATCGTGCACAACAGAATAAGCTTTATACTATGTTACGTTTTAGAATAAAGATCCTATCCTACTAATATTATAAATGCGAAAGTTTGTGAGGATGTATGTATGGATGGATGGATGGATGTATGGATGGACGTTTGTTACTCTTTCGCGCCACAACGAATGAACCGATTTGGCTGAAATTTTAATAGAGTTAGCTCATACCCAGGATTAACACATAGGCTAATTTTTATCCCGGAAAATAAGGAGTTCCCGCGGGAAGAAGTGGGAATCCTTACTAATATTATAAATGCGAAAGTGTGTTTGTTTGTTGGTTTGTCCTTCAATCACGCGGCAACAGGGCTACGGATTGACGTGATTTTTTGCATGGGTATACTTGAGGATCTGGAGAGTGACATAGACTTCTTTTTCTCCCAGAAAAAGCAAGGAGTTCCCGAGGGATTTTAAAATTTAAATCCACGCGGACGAAGTCGCGGGCATCAGCTAGTAACAAATAAAAGTGCAATGATTTGAAACTTCGGCTATATGGTTTTCAGTCCGCGCCATAAGTAGTTTGGAATTGTTTTGTTTAGGTTTAGTCGCTGAGAGGCAACCAAACTTGACAAGCGGAGGAGTACCTATCGCGCGGGAGGCAGTGCGACCCAAAATCAAGGAAACTGACGATGTAAACAACTAATGTCACATCATCCCAGCAGCCAAGAGCACTCTGACAAGAGTGACCAATTGAGACGAAGTTAATTTTAGTTTTTCCAAGAAAATCCGGCATAATACTCGACTGATGCTTCTAAAAATACACATTTTAATAAGGGCGAGTGAAGCGAGACCTATTACTATCCCACAACCTGAGCATTTTTGTGGTACACTTTACTGAAAAACTATCACGCCCATAGATTTGTGATTTAACATAGTAATTTAACTTCATATCCAGATGTGTTTTCTGTCAAAAAAAATATAATTTTATAACCATTAAAAAATAACATTAACAATTTTGTATTCATTGGATAGAATGTTATTGTACTACCAACGCCATCTGTGAGAAAACCAAAGAGTTAACATCGCTGCAGCCTGCAACAGAACTTATTACCCGTTAGAAAAACTACGCGAGCCCTCACAAAGCTCAGCTTTTTGCTAGTATTATAGTAACAAATATGTAGGCTCAAAATCACCAAGGTGCAGAATTGGCTTAGCTAGCAATTTAATGTCGTAAATCTTGACTTTATTGAGAAAATAAAATTAATTAAATACTACAACTAACCTGTTTTGTGTGTACATCAAACAATGCAATTCAATAATGAAGTAAATTTTAAATTAAATCAATATACATGCATAGAAAGTCATTTCGGGAACGCGTCCTAATGTACGATCTTCCACAACAAGTCCAAAATATTAATGAAAAATTTAAGATATTTAACACCTGTCATTACTTAATATACCGTAAGTTTTATAAAAAATCTAGTTTTAAAAAGGATACTAAAAGATTATTTATTTTTAATTTTAAAAATACAAAAATAGTTTGTCCGATAGCACACGCGTCATGTCAGTGAACGCATCGATAATTGAACAAAAATAATTTTAAGAGAACGCAGCGATTCGGTGTCAAACGTCAGTAGGGAAAGAAAACAATAAAAAAGCCGGCTGTCAGTGTATTTATCGTCAAATAAATTTTAACTAAGTGGTAAGTACCTTTCAATTCATTATTCGTAGAGCGTACATCAATAGTCCGTCAATTCGTGAACGTGTTTATTACATATAATTATTGATGAAATTATTTTTTACGACACGAATCATCAAAGTAACGTCAAATATTTTAGTATTGTCAAAGTCAGATCGAATTTAAGATGGCCGCCGTATAATCAAAGCGCGTGCTTATTTGAAATCGTCATTTCGTGAACGGTCATTTCGGGAACTTTCCCGGACATGATACTCAAATTGTAAGAACTGATTAAAACTTTAAGGAGATATAACTATGACTAGAAGTTCCTCTAGACTGATTTATGAAAGTGTTATAACTTATTTATAATAAGAATGTATTAATAGTAAGTGATTTTTCTTAAGTGCAAACAATATGGCAATACAAATAAATAACTTTGTTATTTAAAACGTTGTTTATAATTATAATATTTCCTAACTTATGCCTTATGATATCAATACCATCACTTCAACTTCTTTAATTTTTTGACGTATTTTACTTGTAGAAGATTTTGTATGTTTTATTTTCATTATTGTTTATATAGTATAAATATATAATATATGCATATTATTCAACAAAGCTTAAATTATGTACTTTGTTTTGTTTTTGTTAATTATATCAAATTTAGAAAAACGTTCCCGAAATGATGATTTTCTGTAAGATATTCGCCAAAACGCAATATTACAAAAAAAGTATAGAATTCTGTGCGCTGCCCTGTTAAAATTTATTAATATACAAATTTTGCAACAGTATAAACCAAGAGTCATCATTATAGTTTGCATTTTTTTTTGTCATAAAACCAATCTTGAAATTCGCAACCTTGGTGATTTGGAGCCATAAGTATTTACATTAGTTTGTCATTATAGGTAAAAGTACAAAAAAATCTTTCATGAATGTCTATAATTTTCTATATCTACGTGCGTAGGTATAGGATGTTGACTGTTCCTACGTAATGAGAGGGTTTCGAAAAAAGTACAAGAGCTGACCCTTTTGAGACCAATTTACATAAATCAAAAATAACGTCATTGAAATATCGACTCTATGTTTTCCAGCAGAAGCTTTTAATATAGCACTATAGTACATAGGACGTTTCGGTATAAAGTTGTTTTATTGAATAGTGTGAACAGAATAGGTATAGTCAAATGTGCTTAATCTATGTAGGTGTGAGTGCGAGGGGCTGTTTTATTTTCCGCCGTCGACGCGTTCCTTTTTCAAAAGCTCGACGGGAGGCAAGGTGCATTCTTTTTTTAATTGTGACCTGACTGATGTGTGACGTTTGAGTTTTTTATAAGATAGGTTTTATATGTTAATATTGCCAATTTTTTAAAAGATATTCCTACTCTAAAGATATACCCAAGTAAGCTATGGGATTGCCTAAAAATGATTGCTATAATGTGAAGATCGTAATCTCCTCTGATTGACTGGTACCCTCGCTATTGGTTATAGTTAATATAATTTTTGACGTGATAACATCTTATAAATCGATGAACACCGGCTGCACGCACGAAAAAACGTCACGTTCCGCCTGAGCCTGCGCGTGCAAGCGAGAACGCGGAACAAGCGATAGAGAGGCACGATCGGCCCAAGCGTTGGCTTGTGACTAGAGTAAAAAATTATCGAAAAAATTGTAATTTTAAATTAACTCCTTCTTTGTATTATACAAAATAATGATAATTCAGTGACAATAATTCAATTCAATTCATAAAAGTATGCAATTTTTCATCAATGCTCCTTTATGACGTTATCACGTAAAACCATCGTCCGTAAACCGACTTTACAGACAACCTCAATTCAACCTCAATTGATGGCGTTCTTGTTGCATCGATGCATTTAATCCTACAGCGGGAGAGTACCAGCACATCAGAGGTCATACCACAGTCATACGTCTGCGGTCGTGCATGGTGCAATAATTTTTACACAATTAAATTATTATTATCTACAGCGAACACACTATTAAAATCACATAAAGTGTTTATAATAATATTTTAAGTATTACAGCTCTTCTAAGAATCTTCATCCATAATATATTTCCGAAGCAATAAAATACTATGATTCTCATAAATCTCCGTTGCTATGCCGACGTCGTCACACAGCTGTCCCATCAGCTGATCACGCACACATGCGTAGAGAACTGGTTACGCAGTTACACACACACGCACACACACACACACACACACGCACATGGCTGTAGGAGTATGTGCAGTATGTCACTGCGGCAAAAAATTTAAGTTCAGAAACTGAAACCAGAGTGTCGAAACTACTTCTAAAAGATTTTCAATATAAAGTTAGTATCCGCGATGGAAAATCTAGATTTTTAAGCTATTGCATAGCTTTTATCACGGGCGTTGAGCGCGGAGACCGAATCAAGAAATTCCGTAACGAAAATAAACCTAACACCCCCCACTCCGACCGGCACAGCGGTGCGGCGTTGAAAGCCGTGCATCGTCTAACGTCGTTTCAATTCGGCAGACTTCGGCACGGTGTTTGTGTGCGTGCGACTAGAAAATGCTATGCAATACCTTTACCGCGGCAGTCCCCGAGTGCCACACGTATTTTTTTCCTATTTTTAGACGAGACACGTGTTATCATTTATCAATGAAATAGGTAATTAAAAACTGCCATACCCCTTTCCTAGCTTGCCCCCTATTGTCTTAGAATGAATTAATGAATGAATGAACCAAAAAAGAAACCAACATTCATAAGTAAACTAGACTTAGACTACATTGTCCATCACACGGGTAAGATCCAAGTCAAGGGCTACCGAGTCATGATCATGAATAAACAAAAAAAATACATAGTTATGCACGTCATGAGCTCTCACTACTGAGCGCAGGCGACCTATCAGAGAAGCGTTATTTGTTCCTAATCTGTGGTTATAGCCCATAGTCCACCACGCTGGCTCAATCCGAATTGGTACACTTCACATAGCTTTGAGAACATTATGAAGAACTCTCAGGCTTGCAGGTTTCCTCACGATGTTTTCCTTCACCGTTAAAGCGTGTGATATATACGCACATAATTCCGAGAAATCAGAGGTGCGTGTGCCCAGGATCGAACCTGCGACCCCCCGAATAGGAGACCGCAGTCCTAACCACTAGGCTATAACAGCTGCTCCACTATAAGTTACGTCTGGAGCCACATTTTAGGATTGGTAGGTAATATATAGTATGCCACGTGGATTAAAGTCAACCGTTTAAAGTGGAAGCAAACCGTTTAAAGTGCAAAATTCAAATTTAATTTGGTTTTTCGCAATTTGTAAACTAATACGACAAAGTAAGTTTATGGCCTTCTAATTGCGCCAGTGGAATTATCATCTTCACAGGTTTACATAAAAATCTTTACTTGAAAGTGACCAGTTTAAGAAATTAATCAAAATATCGACTAATTTGTGAGTAACTCACGTCCAACTCAGTATTTTGATTAATTTCTTAAACTGGTCACTTTCAAGTAATAGTAGTTTATGCAACTGTCATATAATGAAGGGTATTAAAACACGAGTGTGAGTTTATGAAACGAGCGCAGCGATTTTCATAATAGTAACGAGTGTTTTAATACCCGTGTTATATGCAGTTGCATACACTACTTTATCTTCACTAATGCAATTTATCAAACAACAAGAGTAAAAGCTGACAATAGTTTATTTATAATAATTGTTCAAATTTTGGATGGTACAATTTTGAAAGTTAATGTTAATTATTGATCCAGCAGCTGTAGCGGCCGCGGGGCAAGCAGTAGAGCTCGTAGACGGAGTCGGAATATTTATAATTACTTCATTCGTCTTGTTTTCTATACTGTTCAAGATCGTATTTGAGACTTGAATTTTATTCATTAAAGACTCATCAATGTAGCTTTCAGCCACAGTAGAAGACTTCCACCCCCCGTGTCGTTTCAGTGCGGTCAAATCACCACCGCTATCTATGAGAAGGGTCGCCGAGGTGCGCCGGAAGCAATGCCCCGTGTACAACGCTGGGTTAGGCAGATTCAAAAAACTTGCGATAGTTTTTCCCAGAGCACCAAATTTATTAATACCAGTTCTTTGATCGACGCACTTCCCCGATCTATAGCTCAAGAAAAAGGCAGGGTTTCGACAGGGGGTGGGTCGAAGTTCCATGTATTTTTTACATACGGCATAGCAGTTGCCCGTCACAACGAAAGAACGATCTATTTTCGTTTTTGTTTTCGAAACTTTCACCATGATTGTACTGTCGTCTATGTTAGAGACTTCATCGAACTGGATGTTGTATAGCTCTTGCCTTCGGCATGCCCCCATTATGCCGAAGATTAGTGCAACCTGTAACAATAAACGATATAATAAGCTTGAGGTACATAGCCAAGGCAAAAACTATGATTTATGAAGTAGTAAAGTGTAGGTACCTACTACCAAATTTATACACAAAGCGCTTAAACGGAGTGTCCAGATAACTTGCGTGTGTAGTACGTAAGTACTAGGTAGATTAAATAACAGAACTAAAATACACTTACCTTTTCAAAAAGATACAAAATATCTGGTGAATCTTCCAGGAACATCTTTATTTGACCTGATGTAAACGTCAAGGACTTTTTTTCCTTGTGTCCTTCTGAACTGCGTTTCAGGAACGCTATGACTTTGGAATACTTCGTGATATCAATATTGTTGTAGATACTCAGTGTGGACTTGAGCATAGAATATTTAGCCCACATAGAAGATGGCTTGAATTTGTCGGAGAGGTATTTGAGATACGCAAGAATGACATTTTCAGAAAATGATGTAGTTTTCTTTTCGATCTTCCATGCCAAAAAGTTATTATATTCTTTTTCATATAATTTTCTAGATTTTTCTGGCAAAAGATTGTGAGTTACTTTTGTTGCCAATTCTAGAATATCCGGAGGCGTACAAATATCATCGTCGCTATCCATTTTTAACTTTTAATTTGTATTTTAAAAACAAAACACATTGCGAAACATTAAATTCACGCGTACGTGTATTGTCACAGTGAACTTGCCGCCATTAAAATCTAACCAATGAGAGCGCAGCTGCGCGCGCAGGGCCAATCAGGAGCGAGCGCGCGCTGTTCGTTTTTTATTTAATTGGCACAAGATCTTACCAAAGAGTTTTGTGTATGTAAGTTTAGTAGTTTCGACGAAGTTTTCACGTATAACCCAACTGTTTTCAAAAGCCAGCCTAATATCAAAATTTTATACAACTTGTATGAGGATTTTGACATAAGGCTCGCCAGCTTAATTGGTCGCGTTTTATTGATGTTATAATGAGATTTTACGATATCGATGTGGATATTATACCATCATGTGAAATTGCTTAAATTGAGTGTTTTGTTATCTGCGCTATAACAGTAGTAATTATAAGTCAAGTATTGGAAACATAAATAGAATGTTATAACATTAGTGTAGATAAAGATTTTTATGTAAACCTGTGAAGATGATAATTCCACTGGCGCAATTAGAAGGCCATAAGCCTACTTTGTCGTATTAGCATGTATTAGTTTACAAATTGCGAAAAACCAAATGAAATTTGAATTTTGCGGGCAGACCCGTGTCTTCCACCTTAATCATAAAAATCTAACAATAATGAGTGTTAATCGAGTTACAAGAGAAAAACGGGCTCAAAGTTACCTAGTATTCTAAAATCCCACAACTAATGCGCACGCACAGCTGTCGCATCAGCTGATCACGCACACCAGTGCAGGGAACCGGCTACGCACACATGCGTCGCGGTGCGCGCCATAGCAGCAAAAAAGGGGACTCGTTTGACAAGCTCGCTACGCCATCCGATTTTGTCATAGATTAGAACTTATTGTTGCAGACAGCCCTCTCAAATTCAAAATTATTTATTTCACGTAGGCCAACCTGTGGCTCTTATGACAAGTCATGACTCTACCACCGGTTCGGAAAGCGGATTCTGCTGAGAAGAGCCGGCAAGAAACTCAGCAGTTGCTCTTTTCAAAATAATCATTTTACAATATTATTATGAAGCTAAATTACATTGTAATAAGTTTTTTATACTATCTTGGGGGCAGCTGGATGCCAAGCCGATTTAACCTATGCAACTTTGTGAGAATAAAATATTATATTTCCACAATGAGGGGAAGTTCCAAAAGATCACACTCCCCTGACCGCAACGACCCACCCGACAAACGACGTCCCAAACACTTCCTTTTCGATCCAGACGATCAGACAACGACCGACAAAGTTCCTCACCAAGTAGGGCAGTACACACAAACAACCTTTGCACAGCGTCTTCGTCGGCGAATACGAGGGCCCGATTTCTAACGTCACCTGGGCGTGGATCCTTACCACGATCACGGGAACGTACGGATTAACCTAGTCCAGCCACTCCTCTCATTCGTCCCAACGTCATCCTAAGTCGTGGTCCGAGCCTCACAGGAGGCGCCCTTAGGAAGACGTTGCCCCCGATGTCTTCGAGCTCTAAAGGCTGGAGAGCTTCGCGAGAGAGCTTGCCAACCCCCCCCCCCCCCCCAAAAGGGGGAGGGAAAAGTTAACAACTGGAGCTGCAGGCCCCCTGATGATCATAAATGCTAAGATGCTGAAGTGTCGACTGCGACCTTGTAACCGGAAAGCGCAATGTTGGACGCTCCACATTATATTGAACTGTTCAGTATAAAAGATTTCCAAATCATCATACACCACACTTTCGCATTTTTAATGTAACGATTAGTAGGACTGAATTTTTTGATGACTCTTGAGTGAAGCAGTTACACAATACACATTTAATATTCAAAGTCTTCTTCGTTTTCTTCTGTACCAACCGATAGACGTCCACTGCTGGACAAAAGTCTCCTGCATGGACTTCCAAAGGTTTCGATCTTACGCCGCCTGAATCCAGCGGCTCCATGCGACTCGTTTGATGTCAAAGTCAGGTGTTTTTGAATAGGCACAAACACTTCTTAACAAAGTAGGTTGGCGGACCTGCAACACTCTTTAATCTATGCAAAAAAAAAGCCGAGCAATTTGGTTTCAGAGCCTGTACATGTGAATACTTGCAAGTTCCAACGTCACATCCGACCATACAGATTTCCTTTCAAGTAAACCTACCTGCGCGTTTTATGTTGTCCGCCATTGTAACCTTATGGTTATACCTCAATGAGCTTCAACGGTTGTTTTTTTCTTGAAGTCTAAGCCACCATTGTGGTTCGTCTTTCTGCAGGTTAAGCGTAAAACTACCTGTTCCAAATATCAGTTTTTTGTACTTAACTCCTCATTAGTAAAATTATCTATACCTGTATGTATACAGGTAGGTATTATACATACACTGCTATAAGTTAGCAGTGATAGTCCTGTGGTTAGGGCATGTGGTCTCCCATTCGGGGGGTCGCAAGTTCGATCCCGGGTACGCACGTACGCACCTCTGACTTTTCGAAGTTTACAGCCCGGCCACACTGCGTTTTTCAGCTGTGCGTTTTCGCGTTAAGTATTACAAGTTTCAATGGTGAAGGAAAACATCGTGACGAAAGCTGAACACTTGAGAGTTCTCCATAATGTTCTCAAAGGTGTGTGAAGTACGCCAACTCGAATTGGGCCAGCGTAGTGGATTATGGCCTATAACCCATTTCTAAGAGGGTGCGCTCAGTAGTAAGCTGTTGATGGGTTGATGATGATGGTTAATAACTATATTATGACTTCTTACCTTTTTAGGGTTCCTTACCCCAACAACGGGATCCTATTAAATAAAATGTTGTGAATATTGTGTAACTATATTCTAACCCACTTCAATGTGTTACGATGAATGAAGGCTTTTATATTATGTATTTAATATTTATCTAATTAAGGCTCTGTGATAAGGAAGCAGTGATAGCCTAGTGGTTAGGACTGTGGTCTCCTATTCGGGGGTCGCAGGTTCGATCCCGGGTACGCACCTCTGACTTTTCGGAGTCAAGTGCGTTTAAGCAATTAAATATCACTTGCTTCAACGGTGAAGGAAAACATCGTGAGGAAACCTGCACATCTGAGAGTTCTTCATAATGTTCTCGAAGATGTGTGAAGTCCGCCAATTCGCATTGGGCCAGCGTGGTGGACTATGGCCTATAACCCTTTGGGCCTTCTCTGAAAGGAGACCTGCGCTCAGTAGTGAGCCGTTGATGGGTAGTTAATGAAGATGATGACTCAAAGGGTGCCAACGGGATCCTATTAGGTACTAGATCCTAGTAGGTTTTAACTCAGTCTTGAGTCTGAGCTGAGTGGGAGTGCCATTTATAGGTCTCACCCTAAGCCTCCTTTGTCGTCTGTCTGTCTGTTAACGGTCTGTATCTCATGAACCGTAATAGGTAGATACTTGAAATTTTCACAGAATATGTTTATCTATTGCCGCTCTAACGACAAATCTTAATCTTAATTCTTATCCTTCTAATAATATAAATGCGAAAGTTTGTGAGGATGGATGTATGGATTGATATTTTTTACTATTTCGCGCCACAACGAATGAACCGATTTGGCTGAAATTTAGAATAGTGACAGCTGATACCTAGGATTAACACATAGGCTACATTTTATCCTGGAAAATTAAGGAGTTCCCGCGGGAATCAAAAAAACCTTAATCAACGCGATATCATCTTGAAAATGTTATTGACCTACAAAATGAATCTATTAGACCTACACGCTGAATTTATTCTCCTTTTTTTTTGTTTGAAAGATTTCGTGACATCTACTAAGATGAGTTTTACATATTCATAATCTCAAATGCTAATTTCTTTGACTATAAATAGTAAATACTAGCTGATGCCCGCGACTTCGTCTGCGTGGATTTAGTTTATAACATCCCGCGGGAAATCTTTGTCACCCTCCAGGTTCTCAACTATACCTATCCAATAAATCACGTCAATCCGTAGCTTTGTAGCAGGAAACATTTGATCGTCTTGCTCGCGGCATTGTTAATGATGATTCAAAGAGAAAACATATTACTGATGATATTATCAATTACGTTAAACTATAATTTTTATAATTGTTTTTACCATAATTAACCAAATACAAAATTACGTTTAGCTGTCATTTACGTTTTGTTCTTCCACTGTCATTTTCGTTCTTGTATTCCATGTCAGATGCATTTTTGTTATACCAGGTTTTATATTGACTTGACGGAAACGCCGTCGAACGGGATAAAAAGTATCCTATGTCCGTCTCCTGGTTCTAAGCTACCTCTCCACCAATTTTGAGCCAAATCGGTTCATCCGTTCTTGAGTTATAAATAGTGTAACTAACACCACTTTCTTTTATATACTTATATACTAGCTGATGCCCGTGACTTCGTCTGCGTGGATTTAGTTCATAACATCCCGCGGGAAATCTTGTCACCCTCCAGGTTCTCAACTATACCTATCCAATAAATCACGTCAATCCGTAGCTTTGTAGCAGGAAACAGTTGATCGTCTTGCTCGCGGCATTGTTAATGATGATTCAAAGAGAAAACATATTACTGATGATATTATCAATTACGTTAAACTATAATTTTTATACTTGTTTTTACCATAATTTTTTACTATAATTAACCAAATACAAAATTACGTTTAGCTGTCATTTACGTTTTGTTCTTCCACTGTCATTTTCGTTTTTTTATTCCATGTCTGATGCATTTTTGTTATAACAGGTTTTATATTGACTTGACGGAAACCCGGTCGAACGGGATAAAAAGTATCCTATGTCCGTCTCCTGGTTCTAAGCTACCTCTCCACCAATTTTGAGCCAAATCGGTTCATCCGTTCTTGAGTTATAAATAGTGTAACTAACACCACTTTCTTTTATATATATAGATAGATATATAGATAACATGTCTCTGGCTAATTTATTTCAGTCTGAAGCCCTGAGATGAACTTTCAATATCATATTTTCGTACGAAAAGCGCGACTACTAACGCCACCTAGTAGCAATCGTGAGAACTAATTTTGACATAATGTTTTTAGGACCACTTTTCGCAATAATCCGAATATGAATATTTAAATCCGAATGTGTACCAGTTAGTTTGAATGACTTATGTACGCTTTTAACTTTTAATTTTTGCTTTTAACCCGATAGAATAATCGAAAACTCTATCAGAACAAAAATAAAATGTTACCTGCAGATTTTTCAAAAGACGAAGGCAAAAGCAAAAGCTACAGTAACAAAATTGACGTAGTAAAATTACAAACTGGCATTTAAACTCAAAACACTGCTGCTTTCAAAAACCAATTACGAAATAAACTCGATTAACTTCCAAAAGAAACTGTCAAAAGGGCAATCAGCATCGATTGGGCTTTGTAAAGAATTCTACGAAATTCCCTTGAATAGAATAAAATTACATTGAAAATTAGCTCCATCCCTGGGGCCACGACTTTGTTGCTTAAGCGGCCGCTTAGTGCGGTGGTTCATGTGATAAAATGTGTGTGTTACGAGCGAAGTCAGCAGGGAGTCGTTACAAAGTATTTGCAGTATATGGGCAGATAACGCTTTACACGCAACCTTTGAAAAGCTTTTATTCGTTCTACTACAATTTATTACTTGCCTTTGATTTCACCTGTTGGTAAGTGGGCGAGTCGCTATACAGACGACTTAAATGGAATGGGTTATGACCATTTTTGTTAAACCCATATTACGTAGGTTCAACAGGAAGAACGTACCACGTATGTTCACATCTGACAGTTATACGGACGTCTACGGTTCATTCTCGTAACCGAACCAACCTCCCTCATCATCATCATCATCATTATCAACCCATCACCGGCCCACTACTGAGCGAGGTCTCCTCTCAGAGAAGGGTTATAGGTCATAGTCCACCACGCTGGCCCAATGCGAATTGGCGGACTTCACACACCTTCGAGAACATTATAGAGAATTCTCAGGTGTGCAGGTTTCCTCACGATGTTTTCCTTCACCGTTAAAGCATGTGATATTTAATTTCTTAAACACACTTAACTTCGAAAAGTCAGAGGTGCGTACCCGGGATCGAACCTGCGACCCCCCGAATAGGAGACCACAGTCGTAACCACTAAGCTATCACTGCTCTAACCGAACCAACCTCCCTACGGTACTCAATTCGGCGCGGCGCGAATCTTCTTCTCGAAGATCTTTCCGAGAAAGCCAGCCTGTACGCAAAATAGCTGAAGACCTATGGAGGAAAGACTGGGGTAGTTACCCCATAGAAGACAGCCGCAGCCATCATCGGTAAGTGAGATACATTCGTACTCCAGGACCGATCTTTAGCTTTCCACAACAGTTCTCTTTAGTGTTGCGGTTGTGGCATTGGCAGCCGCTGGCGTTTTGTTAGCTTTCTCCCTAGCCTTAAATAACGTGAGAAAACCTCCGTGCCTGAGAGTGCTCCTTAATGCTCTCTAAGGCGTGTTAAATTTGTCAATCCGCACTTAGTCAGTTTGGTGGACTATGGCCTAACCTAAACCCTACTCATACGAGAGGAGTGGGCCTACCTAACCGGCGATGGGTTAAGATGATTAACAAGCGTAAATTAAAAATTTAAAACACCCCCAACATATGAATCTATGGTCAGACTACGTATGATTCTGGTTGCAGCATCAGGTCGAAGTTATCAATTAAATGTCATTTTAACGATTATACTGGCACGCGTGAAGCACTTAATCGAGTAATCATACGTGAAAAAAAACGCATCGAAATCGGGCTACCCGTTTGAGAGCTACGATGCCACAGACAGACACACACACACAGATAGACAGACATCGACGTCAAACTTATAACACCCCTCTTTTTGCGTCGGGGGTTAAAAATGTCTAACATCATTTTGGAAAAGAGCTGGTACTCTTACACTGCTGAACCGATATTACCCAACAAAGCTAAGAACTACCGCAAGGAAACTGGCTTTCAAATAAAAAGCCGCATTGAAATAGGTCCATCCATTTGAGAGCTACGATGCCACAGACACACACACACACACACACACACATACAGACATCGACGTCAAACTTATAACACCCCCCTTTTTGCGTCGGGGGGTTAAAAAATGAATGTCCCTGGCGTTAAGCAGCTGCTCATACGAGGTAGTGGTGGCCCCGCGCTAATAACATTTCGCACTGAATACGACTAGACGCTTAATTAAAACCTTTTTAAATAGGTGTGTCTGTCTCGTACACTACTAATTAGTACAGTTGTTTCAATATTAAAGTCTAAATTGTCTCTGTAATTTACTGAATATATAAGCCGTGACAGTTTGTGATTTTAATAAACTTTTTATGGAAATAAACTCCATATAGAGCTTTGAACAGTCACAAGTTGATAATAATCAAATCGTTACCTATAAAAAGACTTGTCCAGACTAACCGACTATTATCTGACTGTTAGAAGTTAGAAACTTGAAATTTTGACAGTAGGTTCCTTTTATGACGTAGACCTTTTTCCTTTTAGGATTTTTTTTGATATTTCATCCCCAAAGGAGTAAAATAGGGGATGAAAGTTTGTGTCTTTCTTTTCAAGTTGGTATTTAGGCTTTCAATTAAAAATGAAGAAATACGAGTTACACAGTTTTTTTTAATTTTTCCGCCAAAAGCGACAAATAGGGGATAAAAGTCCGTCATTTTTCAAGTTATATACACGAAATTTGGTGTTTATTTTGACAGTGTTTCACAGTTTCATAAATTCCAGTCTAAAACCTAATTCCATGCGAACGAAGTCTCGGGGGCAACAAGTCGGCTTTTGATAATTATTATTATGGTTAAATATGTAGTTATCTCAGATCTCAAGGTTATTTCTCGTTATTCATTAAAAAATCAAAGACTTAGCCAAAGTCTGGCTAAATGGACTATAAGGAATTTTAATGAACGTCTTTAATTTTTACGTCTAAAATGATATATTTTATAAGGGGCGGCTCGGGTGAAGTTAAATATTCATTAAAATGTTATTATCTACGCAATGCGTGTTTAATTGTGTGTAACATTTTTTTTGGATTTAGGGCAAGTGCTTTTGAATAGTCGATGAGTCTACCACTAATTCGGAATGCCCTTCCTGCCGAGAAGAACCAGCAAGAAACTCGGCGGTGGCTCTTTTCAAAACAAGTTTACAATACAATAAATACCATTCTATGTACTCGTATGCAGTGTTTCCACAATGAGGGAAGTTCCAAAAATGCATACCTACTAACAATGCAATATACCTTAAGATAGGCAGACATAAAGTAGCCCCATTCCCGCCGGTGGCACCCGTTCACGAGCATGATGCATGACTCAGCCGTTGCTTCGCTCAACCATATTTGAGGGAACGTAGCAGCCCGCATCACACGACACCACCACATACATATAGATTATAAGTATAATATAATTCTAAATTAGTTGTTTCATGTTTTATTTAATGTAAATTGAAACTTGAAATATTTTTTATTAACATGAAAGTTAAATTGACTTTCTTAAGCCGCGGCGTACCAAAGAGTTTATCCTCGAACAAGCAAGTAAGCTCTTCATTGCTCACTCGGTCTGTCCCAACCCTTACTTACTCATTAGCTTAAAATATATATAATCACATAGTTTCTTGGTAAAACTATAACTTTGAATAATTGATATAACTTTAAGTGGCCATTTAAAACATACCCCGGAATACAAATGGTCAATTAAGTTTCTATGAATGTTTTCATCTTTCATATCGTTAAAGTTATTTGACCTAACCATGACGGGAAGCAGTGATAGCTTAGTGGTTAGGACTGCAACACGGGTTCGGCACGCACCTCTGATTTTTTTACAAGCTTTTATTTAGCTTGACCAGTTTATTTATTTGTTTGTTTGGGTCAAATTTTGCAAGATGAATTAGACCCACTTCCCGGTTTCCGATCGAGCTGAAATTTTGCATGTATGTGTAAATCGGATGACGATGCAATATTTGTGACATGGAGCTGATCTGATGATGAAGACGGAAGATGGCTATCGGAACTCTGAAATAAAACGATGTAACCCCATCGAGTTTGGGCTCGTTTGATTCGTCATGACAAGAACTCTGATCCTAGATGATATCTAGAGTCTAATGATGTAGCTACTAAAAGCTTGTATTTAAAAATACAATTTTTAATTTACACTTGTTCAGATTTAAATATGTGTTACGGTGAAAGAAAACGTCGTGGGAAAACCTGCACGTCTGAGAGGTTAATGTTATCAAAGGTGTGTCAATAAGTCTGCCAATTTGAAATGAACCAGGGTGGTGGAGTATGGCCTACCCAAGGCCTACCGTTCTCTGAGAGGAGGCCTGCGGTCAGTTGTAGGTTGCTGATGATGATGACCTAGCCATGATAAGCAACTTAATTTGAAATAGTTCCTATAAAATTATTCTGTATAAATATTTTTTTGCACATATCATACCTATTTTTCTTCTTCTTCTTCTTTATCAACCTATAGACCTCCACTGCTGGACAAAGGTCTCCTGTATGGACTTCCACAGGCTTCGGTCTTGCACCGCTTGCATCCAGCGGCTCCCTGCGACTCGTTTGATGTCGTCGGTCCACCTGGTGGGGGGTCTGCCAACACTGCGCTTCCCGGTGTGGGGTCGCCACTCCAGCACCTTGGGACCCCAACGACCATCAGCTCTTCGAACTATGTGCCTATTTATAACCGACTTCAAAAAAGGAGTAGGTTATCAGTTCGTCGGAATCTTTTTTTTATGTATGTCCACCGATTACTCGAAGACGCCTGAACCGATTTGGGAAATTCTTTTTTTGTTTGAAAGGGTATACTCCCCAAGTGGTCCCATATAAATTTTATCGAAATCGGTCGAGCAGTTTTTAAAATATCAACAATAAATTAAATATTTTGTATAGTGTGTGTAATGTAGTAAAGCGGGAGTTTGAAGTCGGTTGTTTAAAAAGATTTCTTTATCAATTTATAAAGTCACCTTTTCCTTTTGAAGTCATTTAAAACACGAAGGTTTTTTTGTACGGAAACGATAATATGATCAAAACATTCCGATCCAATTACTCCACTATTCAAGTACCCAATACTAAATGGAATGGAATCCAGCAGGTTTCGCTGCACTGCCAATAAAACTTAGAAGACCTCTTGAGATAAATGCAAATGTTTTTGATATTAGTCATTATTTTATACTAGGTGACGAACAGTCCAGTGTCATGCGCTTTGACCATAAAAACTTATAAATATACCTGCCGATATAATCTTTATACGACCCCTAATCAAATCTAAATCAATGATAGTTATTTCACCGATGATTTTAAAAACGTAAAACAATGTTTTGTTAGGTACGCGTAGGAATTTAAGTTTGTATGGAAATATTTGATTTCTGTAGTGGGCAATTTTAGAATTTCTTCTTTTACAACCGATAGACGTCCACTGCTGGAAAAAGGTCTCTTGCATGGACTTCCACAGACCTCGGTCTTGCGCCGCCTAGCCTACATCCAGCGGCTCGACCCTGCGATTGTGCTTTTCAGCACGAAGGCGCCACGCCAGCACCATGGGACCCCAACTATATGCCCCGCCCATTTTCACTTGAGCTTCGTGGCTCAATGAGCTATGTCGGTAACTGAGTTCGATACCCGGGTCAGACCAAAAATTTATTGGGTATTTCTGTTAAGAAATTCCCAGTAGGTATACATATAGTCTTGAGTAAGGAAGTTGGTGGTGTGCCCCCCCCCCCCCCCTCCCGTGCCTCAGAGAGCACGTAAAGCCGTCTGTCCAGCGCCAGATCTATCTCCGTTGATGTCGAATTTCCGCCCATCAGATTATGAGAGTGAGGGAATAGAATAGAAAAAAAATTCAAATTTCAAAATTATTTATTTTACGTAGGCCAACCTGTGGCTCTTATGACATGTCATGAATCTACCACCGGTTCGGAAAGCGGATTCTGCGGATAGATTAGAATAGAATAGTTTGTTTTTCAAATACTTTTTAACCAATTTCAAAAAAGGAGGACGTTATCAATTCGTCGGAATTTTTTTTTTATGTATGTTCACCGATTACTCGAAGACGCCTGAACCGATTTGGAAAATTCTTTTTTCGTTTGAAAGAGTATACTTCCTAGGTAGTCAGTCCCATTTAAATTTTATCGAAATCGGTTGAGTGGTTTAAAAAAAATCTCCAATAGATTTTATACTTTGTAGTGGTGCGGGCGTTTGAAGTCAGTTTTTAAAAGAATTTTTTATATTATACTAGCTGACTCGGCGAACTTCGTACCGCCAACTTACCTATATATATAAAACAAATAACTACTAAAACTATCCTATCTTTCAAGTTGGACCAAATTACAGATAGTTACGAAGTATGATCAAAATCGGTTAAGTAGTTTAGGAGTCCATCGCGGACAAACAACGTGACACGTAATTTATATATATATATATATTATATATATATATATATATATATATATATATATATATATATATATATATATATATATATATATATTATACGAATAATCGTCAAGTGAAGCTACCTTACCGAGAATACACCGAATTCGGTCGTTATTAGGTTAAACCATGAAACATAGTAAGTGTAAAGTAGAATCAATAATTCAGTAGACAGAATTGACATTTACAGTGTTGTCAGTTTCTGATGAAAATAAAATAGTGTTGTGACTAAAGGATCCACATCAATCACTTACTCATTACGTCGTGTACCAAAACACTTATTTTTTTATTAACTAAGAAAATTCTCAAATTGTGTTTATTATAATTGATACAAAAATATTTTGAATAGCAATTATGATCTTATCGAAAATCTGGTCTCGTCTTTGTCGGCCTATACTGAGGAAATAAAACAACTTTTAGTACTAAAAATAGATCTTAAATATTTCTATTCGTGCTTTCTTTATTACAGATTTAAAAAGGTTACCTTTATTAGTATTTCTATTACATATTATGTGATCTCATGAGATTTATAAAATGAAATGTAATAGTACAGTACTACAGCTATCACTACCTACTGAACTAGAACATCACTATTACAATAAATATGGCAATATTATTTTACAAAGTGACATTAGCAACTGTCATTTTAGTCTACTGAATTATTGATTCTACTTTATGGTAAAAACAAACACTGGCTATAATAACCCGTGTAATATATTTGTGTCGCATAGTCGGCATTAATTTATTTGCTCGCGGAGTCGCGTGAGCTAAGAGAAATTGTTTTTACTACTTAACTGTTGAAGGGTTAGCTGTATCAAGATTAAGCGAATTTATTGTTAAAAATAATGTTTTTTTGTTGCCTTTTCGGGAACATTTAACGGGTTCTAGCGTCACGCAATGCGGAAAATATTAGTGGTATCAATTACAATATGAACCTAATTTACCACACACAATGACGTCATCATTCTAATCTGGAATACGAAAGGAGTAATTTAATATTAATTGTTCATTATTGCGACTTAATTATTGTGAAAATAAATACGAAAGTGTTTGTTTGTTGGTTTGTTTCTAATCTTGTAGCGAGTTAGCGACGGACGGAGCAACATATCGCCTAGATTTTTGACGTGATAACGTCTTATAAATCGATAACACCGGCTGCGTGCATGAAAAAGTGACACGTTCCGGTTCCGCCTAGCCTGAGCGTGCAAGCGAGAGCCGGAACAAGCGATAGAGAGGCGCGCTGTGGTTAGCGGTCGTCAGGGTTTCTTTATGACGTTATCACGTAAAACTATCGTCCGTAAACCGAATTTACAGACAACCAATTTTTTTTCCATGTAGGTAGGTAGGTTTTTGATTAATTTTTTTAAATTAATTAAATTACGTGTAATTATAATATACGGAGTACTAGCGATCATAGTTGATAGTAAGCGAAGATGCAGCCTTAAATGGAGCGCACTTACCTAGAAAATGCCTAATCACTCTTGATGTGATAGTATCTTAAGTTGTGGTTAGTCGGAAATAGTACAGAAGCCAGAAAGGCATTCATAACTTTAGTGGTGCATTTAAAGCCCTAGAAATAACTAGATATAGTTAAAAACCTAGAGAATGACATGGGATCATTTTTATCCCAGGGTTCCGTGTTATAGGGTTCCCGTGGGATTTCTTAAAAGCCACTATTTTTAAGGCCATTCGAGACGTGTGAGCTTTATGGTTTATGGAGATGTAGATAATAACAATAATCTGCTACTTTAGATAACATTGTAATAATATATGAAGAGGGTCACTACTCAATAAAGATAAATCGAGCTGAACTGTAAGCCATTTATCAAGTTACCAATAATACTAAAGTACCGATAGCATATACCTAAATTGTATTACAAAAGTTAATTTCAGATACTTAATTTCTTTGCGTGCGCAAATTGCAACAGCAATTGGACCGAGACATTTACCGTTTAAAAGCCCTTCAATTAAACTTAAACTAAGTATGATTAAGAACTCCTAAAAATCCTTTAAAAAAAATTACATAAACTATAAAAAATTATAGAACCAAAGCACAGTTTTACCAGAATCTTAGATAAGCAAACCCAAAGGTAAGATCTAATAAAATTATATTATGGTAATGACTTGACAAGAATCAATCAATTATTTATTATAATCAAATTAATTTTAGAATATTTACAACTATGAATGTTACGTTAAATAACTTTGTAGTGCCTCCTCTCTTTCAGACAAAGTGACAAAATGTCATAAAGGTATGCAAGACAGAGACGACGCCCTTCAAAGTCGAGGGTAGCCGATTGTCTGTAACAACACTATTCTAATCTGGACAAAAATGTATAGAATAATCCGGAACCAAATCTCTTATTCTATTCTATTAGCGTAGGTATACGGATTTTTTTTCTGGAATGTTAGATCGATCGAACTTATAGTATAACAGGACGGAAAACATGGTTTCTGCAACTCGCTGAGTAATTGGGTATTTGACTGATTTTTTTTAATTTATTTAAAATAACTTTTTTTAATTTATAACCATTTTTCTTTTTTAAATATCTCAACTAGTCTCGGAAATATTAAACTTTAAAGTTACCTTGTTAGACAAAGAGAGCGCTATTATGTTGTGACGTCAAAACACAGAGCTCCATACACTCTTCATAGAAAATTTCGTTTTAGAAAGAGACAGATACAGTCGTAGTAAAACCATGGTAAAACAGCTTATAACTTATTTGTTTTTTGATCGATTTATTTTCTGTTTTTACAAATGTTATTCTTACATGTTACATTTTCGATTATAAATAATAAATATCAACATTTTGACAACAGTCAAATACCCAATTATTAGTTCCGGTTACTGAAAATATTTTCACTTTTTTTGTCAATCGTACACCCTAGAGCTCTGAGGTGCACCGCAATGTAGTAAGTCATTGCTGCTATCGGTACCTGCATTCTGCGCTCCTTATTAACACGACAGCGCTGGTTCAACATTCGCTAATCCAAAGAGAGTTTCGCAATATTTATTGCAAATAACAACTGCAGTGTAATAATGTTATAACATAAATTAATTGTTATTGCATGCAGTTGTTAACTACTAATAAATAAGTTGTCGGTGTAACCGGCGGGAATGTGGCTACTTTCTGTCTGTCCGTCTTAACATGACGTGTTGAATTATAATTAGGAATGCTTTTGTGGACCCTTCCCCTCATTGTGGAAACACTGCATACATAGCATAGTATCTATTGTATTGAAAAGAGCAACTGCCTAGTTTCTTTCTGGTTCTTCTCGGCAGGAAGGGCATTCCGAACCAGTGGTAGACTCATCGACGATTTAAAAGCACTTGTAAAAAAGTTTATTTGAATAAAAAACATTTCTATTCTATTCGGTTCTAAGTTCAAGTGGTTGAACGTAAGCCAGCGGTAGTAACCCAGTACTTTTGCTTCCAATTTGAGGGTAAGGGATATGAATTCCACGTACCTCTAACGCTTCAGATTTATGTGTGTTTTATTTAAATAAATATTAATACTAGACGATGCCCGCTTCGTCCGTTTATTCCCGTGGGAACTCTTTAATTTTCCAGTAAGTATATCCAGCCCGATCCGTCCAGTGGTTTGAGCTGTGCCTTGATAGATCAGTCAGTCAATCGTCACCTTTTCCTTTTAAGGCCTTAAGAAGCGTGAATGTCTAAATTCCATGGTTGTTTAATTCAACATATCAACATAATTGTTGATTTAAGCCGTAAATAAAAAATAAAGAATGAAAGATAAAGATTCAATAACTGTTTTGGCTATTAAAAATGTTTATTTTTGTCAACCCCCTCTTGTAAAAAAAAACCCCAAAGAGTACCTATTTTTGACATAATTTGCATAACTTCTCCAAAAGCGCGCTAGCTTTTTAATTCGTTCTTGCACACAAAAAAAGGTATTAAAAATATGAATCTTTTCGCTATTTAACTTTATTTTTACGCCGCATTACAATCGTGTATAGTAATATTAACCTGAAATTCAACAAAATCCGAGCTGATAAACACTCGCGAGCCCCATCCACAGTCCCTGCCGGGACGTTGCGGAGGGAAGACCGCGCATCGGTTTTGCAGCGACTTCGTTGAAATTAATTATAGCTTTTAAGGAGTTTATACCAATTTCTAAATATTTATATTAATAGATTTACTTAGTTTAGATAAAATCTTTAAGTCAGTAACTGTAAATATTTTTTTGTAAATACATAAACTTTTATAAACTTCTTAAATAATCAAAGAATAGTGAATTCGAAAATGCCAAACAGGTGGACAATTAAAAATGTATTGGTGAATATTTACCTACAATTTTTAGTTAGTGTAATATGTTATTTTTTCGATTATTACCTATGCTAGGCATAATAATGTAAGCAGTGATAGCCTAGCGGTTAGAACTGTGGTCTCCTATTCGGGAGGTCGCAGGTTCGATCCCGGGCACCATTGATTTTTCGGAGTAATGTGCATTTAAGCAATTAAAATCATCGTGAGGAATCCTGCACTCCTGCACACCTGAGAGTTCTCCATAATGTTCTCGAAGGTATGTGTAATCCACCACTTCGCATTGGGTGGATTATGGCCTGAAGCAATGCCTGGGTCATGCGTCATGCCCGTGAACGGGTGCCACCGGCGGGAATGGGGCTACTTTCTGTCTGCCCTTCTTAACATGTGTTGAATTATAGGAATGCTTTTGTGGAACTTCCCCTCATTGTGGAAACAGTGCAAACATAGCATAATATCTATTATATTGTAAACTTGTTTTGAAAAGAGCAACTGCCGAGTTTCTTGCTGGTTCTTCTCGGCAGGAAGGGCATTTCGAACCAGCGCGAGCGGTAGAATCATCGACGATTCAAAAATACTTGTATAAAAGTTTATTTGAATAAAAAGCATTTCTATTCTATTATTTAACCCTTATCTAAAAGGAGACCTGCGCTCAGTAGTGAGTCGTTGATGGGTTGCTGATGATGATGATGATGATGGTGATGATGATGATATGCATGTTGATAAAAATTGCTTGAGGTCTTAGACCATATTTTTTGAATGGTCTAAGTTTGAGGTAGATACCTACATAACAGTGGATAACAGCAAAACATCAAGTCAAGCCTGACAGTATGACTTTCAACGTGCCTTATTCTTATAACAATAGGGTTGACATTCGCAATTCACTCGTACCATTGAACAGCTGTCGACTGTAGGTACCGTAGATCTTGTGATTTAGTGGTTGTATAGGTATTATACAAGACGTGGTCTAGTGGTTAGCAAATTCGACTACAGATGACGAGGTCCCGGATTCGATTCCCGGGATTATACTAATGTGTACATATTTTTATATTCATAGATTTAATATGTTTAGTTTTATCTTTAAAATTGTGTGTTGTGTGTGTGTGTTTTGTAAATAAGTTAACTTTTTAATCGGTCAAAGAATAGTGTAAAATTTACACTATAAATATTTACACTGTAAATAGTGAATAGTGCAGGTCAAAAATGCCAAAACATAAGAAAAAATATCTTGTTAAAAGAGCAAGAGAATTAAAAATGTATATGTGAGTATTTACTTACACTTTATATTTAGTACCTATATTTTATATTTGTTATTTTTCGATTACGTAGGCATGTTGATAAAAATTGCTTGAGGTAAGTATAGATGATATACGTAGGTACCTACTGTGGACAACACGTCATGTAATAACTAACTGCCTCGTTGGTCTAGTGGTCAGCTTGTTCGACTGCGGATGACGAGGTCCCGGGTTCGATTCCCGGGTCGGGCTGCGGCCGTTAAAAAAAAAGTATTGCGTTTTTCTGCCAAAGAAATTCTCAGTACTGGCCCGGAGTCAGGAAGTTGGTGGTTACTGGTTAGTCACCCCCGTGCCTCGGAGAGCACGTAAAACCGTCGGTCCTGCGCCTGATCTCTCTCCGGTCGTGTCGGATTTCCGTACCATCGGACTATGAGAGTGAGGGAATAGAGAGTGCACCTGTGGTTGCGCACACACTTCTGCACTATAATATCACCCGCGCAGATGGCTGACCTCTAAGGCGACGTTTTAGCATAGGAGGTTGGCCGCCGTGATTCGGTCGGGAGGACATCATGTAATAACTAGCTTATATGTTCGCGACTTCGTCCGAGAAGTTGGACCAAATTACAGATAGTTACGAAGTTTGATCAAAATCGGCGTAGTAGTTTTCAAGTTTATCCCGAACATACTTCGTGACTCGAGATTTTTAATATAGATAGGGGTTGACATTCGCAATTCACTCTTATTAACATAAAATAACTAGTTTTTATAAATTAATCTATACATAATTATAATAAAACTGTAACTGGAAGATTTCTGTAGGTACATTTAATATATTTTGAAAATTTTAATTGGGGGATGCTTTACTATCGATACTGAGCCCAAAACAGATTTGTATTTAATTTTTGTCTGTTTGTTTGTCCTTCTTTCACGTAAAAACTACCGCACAGATTTCTACAAAATTTTATACCGTGGTAACTTATTAATTGGGTCAACATCTAGGCTACTTTTTATCCCGGAAAATCAAGGAGTTCCCGAGGGACTTTAAAAACTAAATCCACGCGGACAAAGTCGCGGGCATCAGCTAGTATTATCTATACCTACTTATAATAAAACTGTAACAGGTCCAATTGTCTATAGTTAAGCGATTGATCGTAATCGTATTCGATGTCATTAGAGTCAAAGTAAAATAAACCATAACAGCATTGGATTAGAGCTCAATTTCGTGTATGCATTCTTATACATTTACCTATGTATGATACACTCCATAACTCTCCATAATCGGTTATACTTACTGAATTTGTGACTTTTTATCAATACAATCAAGGATTATTTTACTTTGACACTAAATGGATTATTAGAAGTATATATATATAATTATTATTTAACTAGCTGATGCCCGCGACTTCGTCCGCGTGGATTTAGTTTTTGAACTCCCTTGGGAACTCTTTGATTTTCTGGGATAAAAAGTAGCCTATGTCACCCTCCAGGTCCTCAACTATACCCATACCATAGGTCTTACCTTGCTTTTAACCAAAATTGACAATTCTTGGTCAACCGGAAGTACCTACTCTATAGGTTTTGGGTCGAAAACCTATATGGTAGTTCTCGTTGACCTAGAATCACAAAATTTGACAAAATGCAAGGTCTACCAGCACAAATAAAGGAAAAATTACAAAAAATAAAAAAGTTGAATTTTAAAGGGTGTTCCCATACAAAAATAATAAAAGCCAATTAAGATAGTCCTCCGAGTTGTATGGGCGCTCATACAATTTAGAGGTCTATCTTAATTGGCACTAACCTTAAATAAGGTAAATAAATAAAATTGTGCTATTTAGTCCAGTAAAAAGTTAAATGAAACCATGATCTGACCAGCTTTGGCGCAATGAGTACAAATGTGTTCATTAATACTTAAATAATTATATTATAAAAGAAATTTTGATTTAAATTTAGGGGAAAGGGATGAAAAAAATAAAAAAAGGGTTGAAAAATGCCTTTTTTTTAAATAACTTAATAACGGTAGGAAAAAGAAAAAACAGTTTCAAGTAAAAGTAGTAGAGAAAAAAATTTTACACAAAAAAGTTCCACTTCATTTTTAGGGTTCCGTACCCAAAGGGTACGAACGGGACCCTATTACTAAGCCTACGCTGTCCGTCCGTCCGTCCGTCCGTCCGTCTGTCAGCGGGCTGTATCTCGGTAACCGTAATAGGTAGACAGTTGAAATTTTCACAGATTGTGTATTTCTATTGCCGCTACAACAACAAATAATAAAAATTAAATTAAATTAAAAAAATTAAATAAAATATTTCCATGGGTACATGGAAATATTTTTATGTATTTTTTTTAACGGAACCCTAAAAGAGCGAGGCCCGACTCGCACTTGGCCGATTTTTTTGAAATAGAAGATACTTCCGAACATCATCCAACAGTTTTCAAAATCGGTCATCGTAGCTATTAAAACTCTAACCTGCGTGATGTCAGATTTCAGATTGAAACTTTTTCGCTTTCTATATTAAAAAGTTAGACTTTAGACTGTTTGACTTTAATTTGTTTTTAACCAATTTAAAAAAAGGAGGAGGTTCTCAATTCGTCCGAATCCTTTTTTTTGTGTATGTTCACCGATTACTCGAAGACACCTGAACCGATTTGCAAAATTCTTTTTTTTGTTTCAAAGGGTATACTTCCCAGGTATTCCCATTTAAATTTTATCGAAATCGGTCGAGCGCTTTTTACAATAACAACAATAAATTATATACTTTGTAGTGGCGCGGGCGTCTGAAGTCGGTTTTTTAAAAAGTATTTTTTAGTATAGATTATAGCGGCAGTGATCGGCCTAATTTTAGGCCTATATTTTACACACTTCTACTTAGAAGTGTGTACAATATAGGCCTAAAATTATACGCATAATATTGTGACTGGCAACTACGGAACCCTACACTGCGCGTGGCCCGACACGCAATTGGCCATTTATTATACTTTACAAATAAAACTACAAACATACTAGTTTCCAGAGTTACAAACAGAATTCGATAACATAATCAAATAAGAATCAAACTTCATTTGTGTGGGGCTCGCTCGCTGAGTCTTCTATTGCAAACTTCAAAAATCTAGATACTCTGATACAAAAATATGATTGAGTTGCACAGCACAAAACCTGACAATAGTTTGATGAAACGCATGACTTTTGTATACTTAGTTTTAAGCATGGACACGTCTCATATACTTAAAGTATTTTGATATGGTATGAAATTCGTATCTTGTCATACCTCCGTATTTTTCAGGTATTTTTCTATCCGTAGTCAACCCAAGTCAACTGACTTGGGTTGACTACGGATCGAATTTTATATTACGCCTCATGCGTACTGCAAATTCACACTGCTGTGATTTTTAATTTCGTACAACTTGGCAAAAAAGTGTAGAAACTGAACTAATTGTTCTCTTTATTTTATATTACGCCTCCTGCGTACTGCAAATTCACACTGATGTGATTTTTAATTTCGTACAACTTGGCAAAAAAGTGTAGAAACTGAACTAATTGTTCTCTTTATTGACAGCACTATTATGTTGTCAAGTTTCATCGCCGAAGTGTTTTTTTTATTCGATGACAAGCTAGTCCTTGACTGCGATCTCACCTGATGGTAAGTGACGATGCAGTCTAAGATGGTAGCGGGCTAACTTCGAAGGGGTATGGCAGTGAATATTCAACCCATACCCCTAATTGGTTTCTACACGCCATCGTGCCGGAACGCTAAATCGCTTGGCGGCACGTCTTTGACAGTAGGGTGGTAACTAGCCACGGCCAAAGCCTCCCGCCAGACCAGACCAGAGACAATTCAGAAATTATAAATGCCAAAATTGACCCCGCCGGGAATCGAACCCGAGACCTCCCAGTTATAAGACAACACAGCTCACCACTGAGCCAGGGAGGTCGTCAAATGTTATGTCAATGTTATGTTTTGAAATTCGTCAATATTTATTTGAATTCGTAAATACATACCTACGTATTAGTCTAGTCAACAAGTTCAAAAACGTGAAAAATAGAGATAAAGGTCCTAAAAATATGAGCGATGGCTCATTCGAGTCGGAATCACCTCTAGAAGAATGTTTTTGAAGGATTTTGTTGCAGGTAAAAAATTGCAATTGTTATTAACAAAATAAGATGAAAAAAAATGATTTAATAAAAAATTGGTTTAATGTAGTATACTGTATAAAGTCAAAATGTCATAATAAAAAATATTTTATAATAAAAAAAATAAAAAAAAATGATATTTCGTTTTTAGGGTTCCGTACCCAAAGGGTACCAACGGGACCCTATTACTAAGCCTACGCTGTCCGTCCGTCCGTCCGTCCGTCCGTCCGTCCGTCCGTCTGTCAGCGGGCTGTATCTCGTAAACCTTAATAGATAAACAGATGAAATTTTCACATATTATGTATTTCTATTGCCGCTATAACAACAAATAATAAAAATTAAATTAAATTAAAAAAATTAAATTAAAATGTTTCCATGGGTACATGAAAATATTTTAATTTAATTTTTTTAACGGAACCCTAAAAGAGCGAGGCCCGACTCGCACTTGGCCGATTTTTTGTTAATAACTCGAAAAATATTGACATTTAAGCAATTTTGAAAAAAGCTCGTTAAGAGGAGGAAATTTCCAATAAAAAAGTCCCAAGTCCCGGGATTCTATCTCCATTATTTATAATTTTAATTTGACGTTGAAAATAGGGCTCCGCGCGGCTGTTACAGCATGCGCGCGCCCCCGCTAAAGAGAGTTCAGCAATAAAAATATTTTTTATAACATAAGATGTGATTTTAAAAATTTGAAAAACTTCTAGTATCTTCTTAACACTTGAAAGAATCGAGCCCTGGAGAAACAAAAGTTTAACCACCATTTTTCAAAATGTTATTCAATTGTTAACTAACAAATTATTTCCCAATCTCCATTGTCATAAACAATGGGATGAAAGATATAAATAATTGGCCTATATTTTTGTATCAGAGTATCTAGATTTTTGAAGTTTGCAATAGAAGACTCAGCGAGCGAATTGAGAACCTCCTCTTTTTTTAAAATTGGTTAAAAACAAATTAAAGTCAAACAGTCTAAAGTCTAACTTTTTAATATAGAAAGCGAAAAAGTTTCAATCTGAAATCTGACATCACGCGGGTTAGAGTTTTAATAGCTACGATGACCGATTTTGAAAACTGTTGGATAATGTTCGGAAGTATCTTCTATTTCGAAAAAATACCTTATTAATTTGACTGTACTACCGTTATTCAAAACTTAATTAATTGAGATAGGCACTATGTTTCCCGCCTTTATACATCTTTATAATTAATTACAAAGCAAATTTAATTTTTATTTTTTGCAGCTAAACTAAAGCAGATAACAAAAAAAATGAAAAGGAACTTTTTTGTGTAGAATTTTTTTCTCTACAACTTTTACTTGAAACTTTTTTTCTATTTCCTACCGTTATTAAGTTATTTAAAAAAAAGGCATTTTTCAACCCCTTTTTTATTTTTTTCATCCCTTTCTCCTAAATTTAAATCAAAATTTCTTTCATAATTTCTTTATTTAAGTATTAATGAACACATTTTTACTCATTGCGCCAAAACTGGTCAGATCATGGTTTCATTTAACTTTTTACTGGACTATAATATCTCGTAAACAGTAATACATAGTTGAAATTTTCACAGTGTGTATTTTTTATTTCCGCTATAACAACAAATAATAAAAATAAAATTAAATTAAAAAATAAAGGGGGCTCCCATGCATGGAAAAGCTTCAAAAATGAAGAAATAGGGGCCTTCAAAGTTGTGACCAAAACAAACGAGCATTCTTTCCCCATATCCTAATTTAATCATCATCATCATTTCATCATTAGCAACCCATCAACGGCTCACTACTGAGCGCAGGTCTCCTCTCAGAGAAGGGTTATAGGCCATAGTCTACCACGCCGGCCCAATGCGAATTGGTGGACTTCACACACCTTCGAGAACATTATGAAGAACTCTCAGATGTGCAGGTTTCCTCACGATGTTTTCCTTCACCGTTGAAGCAAGTGATAGTTAATTGCTTAAACGCACTTGACTCCGAAAAGTCAGAGGTGCGTACCCGGGATCGAACCTGCGACCCCCCCGAATAGGAGACCACAGTCCTAACCACTAGGCTAACACTGCTTCCTAATTTAATACTAACTCAGAACTAAGTTATCTAAATGTGTATCTAGTTTTAAAAAAGTGATTTGGTCATATTATGTAGGGAACCCTAAAAGAGCGAGGCCTGACTCGCACTTGGCCGATTTTTTGTTTATTACCTAAATAAATATTTTTGATAAAACAGGGTTGGCACCTTTTGGGTACGAAACCCTAAAAACTATCAAAGAATACAATGATTTTAAAAGACCTATTAAAAATAATTAAGGTAAGAATAACAACAAAAAGAATTAATTACCTCGAACTTATAAACTACTTGCAAGCTCGTTATGGTACATTGCGCCTACTAGGTGAAGCTAAAGCAATGGAGACTCTTAACACCTGCACGTGACATCAATCTCAGTGAGGCCCAAACATACTAGGTAGGATAACATAAAACACTGTTCCCTCTGCACGTTTATTTTATCGTCGATATATTTCGAGGTACTCTCATGTACTTGCTGAGTTCTCGAGCAAGTACCGAGCGTAGCCGCTAGATGGCGGTGACGTTGAAATAAGTCTAGGTTGGCTCCGTTTCTCAAGGTTATTTCACGCATCTTAAAGCCTTAAGCTATCGCATAGCTTTTATCGCGGGCTTTGAACTAGGACAAACAGTTTGAGCGCGGCGACCGAATCAAGAAATTCCGTAACGAAAATAAATCTAACACCGCCGTTCAGTAAGCGTTCAACATTTTAGAGGTTAACATTTAGCTCTGTTTGGCGCAGTGGGCGAACGGCCGCTGTCTTTAGATGTCGCAGGTTCGAATCTCACTCGCGGAGTAGTGACAGTGCGCTTTTCTTGTTTGTTTGTTTTTAAATTATATTTTTGCATAATTTTTACTATGCAAAAAAATATATTGCATAAATATTATAATTGCATAAGTTTATAAAAAATGCTATGCAATAGCTTTACCGCGGCAGTCCCCGAGTGCCACTTAATTTTTTTTTTAATTAATTAATAGGTTCACTGACAGTGACACGGTCAGCTCTTGAACTATAAGGTGAACACTCCAATATACGACCCGTTGTTAACGCCCGAGGCGCTGCGAGCTGCCGACAATATGTTCTCTGTCTCTATGATTATCTTTTTTCTTTTATATTCACACAGTAATCCGAGACATGTGGCGTACCGGTGGGGAAATAGGTCAAATATGTTTATAGGGTAAATGCACCAGTTATTCGTCAACGGTATTTTTCATTGAGAAAAATAAATTCGTTTTAGTCATGTCATTTTTTGTTACAGTCTATTATTGATAAGGAGCCTCAATAGCCCAAAATGAAAGATGCGGATTGAAAAATGAAAGGTCATCGGTCCAATCTTAACCTTTTGCACTAATATCGTACCCACTGCTAGCCAATCATACTAATATTATAAACTAGCTGAATCCCGCGACTTTGTCCGAGAGGATTTAGTTTTTAAAATCCCTCGGGAACTCTTTGATTTTCCGGGATAAAAAGTAGCCTATGTCACTCACCAGGTCCTCAAGTATACCCATGCAAAAACTCACGTCGAGCCGTAGCCCTGTTGCGGCGTGATTGAAGGACAAACCAACAAACCAACAAACCAACAAACCAACAAACAAACACACTTTCGCATTTATAATATCAGTAAGGATGCGAAAGTTTGTAAGGATGGATGTATGGATGGATGGATGTTTGTTACTCTTTCATGCCACAACCAATGAACCGATTTGGCTCAAATTCGGAGTAGTGATAGCTGATACCCAGGATTAACATACCTAAAGGCTACATTTTATCTCGGAAAATGAAGGATTTCCCGCGGGAATCAAAAACCTTAATCCACGTGGACGAAGTCGCGGACATCATCTAGTATCTAAATAAATGTAAAACTTTGATCTACATTTATTTGAAGGGAAGAGGGTAATATTAATCAAGTTTAGATATGACAAACATAGTATAATAAAAATTCTAAATTCAGAGTGGGTAATATTTTTATATAAAAAATTAAATAAATAATTTTAAAATAGTAGATAAATAAATTTTGATTTTTTTTTTCAATTTTTGATCAAAAAGTCTATTCAGCCGTCTCGACGAGTAGCTGATCTATTAGTTTGACACCTAACCCCGTGCCAACAATTAAAAATCAGGCCACCTAGTAGCTTGTTTTTGAGTTATGTTTTCATTTATGAGATTTATGTTATACAAGCTGATGCCCGCGACTTCGTCCGCGTAGATTTAGTTTTTAAAATCCCTTAGGAACTCTTTGATTTTCCGGGATAAAAAGAAGCCCATGTCACTCTCCAGGTCCTCAACTATACCCATGCCAAAAATCACGTCGATCCGTAGCTCTGTTGCGGCGTAATTGATAGACAAATCTATAAGCCAACAAACCTATAAAGCAACAAACAAACACACTTTCGAATTTATAATATTATTAGTATATTTGTATGATTAGAAGCAGTAATTTCTAAATCAATTTTTTAATTTTATACAATTATACTTATGTATTTGACCTACGCCTCTAATTATGTTATGCGAATACTTTACTTATTGTCATCATCACAATAAGTAAAGTAACGATTTCAATTCCAATGAGAGTAGAAATTAGAATTGATTTAATTAACAAAGTGAGCAAGAACAGTTCCAAAGGAAATCTTCTTATTGAGTAATTATTTCGAACAGTAAAGGAGTACTATTAAAATAATATCTGAGTTCAACTGGAGCCGAGTTTAAAGTTTGTCTGACTTTGAAACTTGTTTCGATATTCCATAAACTTAATATTCTATAGACTTTCGCCTTTGCTCCAAAAAGCTTTACTAATTAATAGGTAGGTACACTGCCAATAACTTTCATTTAATTTCCCTTTCAACTTATTTTCATTATGTTTATGAACCTTTTTATTACACCAATTCACCATTTTTTAACATAAGTTATTTCGGTTCTAAGTTCATTACAACGATAAATTTTTTTATAGTAAGTTAATCCTTATAAAAAAGCCTCAATATCTCAACGGTTAAAAGTACGGACTGAAAACTGAAAGGCCGCAAATTTATCTGTCTATCGGTTACCTTTTCACGACTCAACTGCTACACCGATTATGATGAAATTTAATAGAGGATATTTTTCAAATTAAATAATCATCATATATTAGCTAGCAAACATAAAACAATGCGATATTACACCCTCGTAAATCAATATCTGCGATGACGGTAAAATATTTTTGTATTTTTAATTTTTGTTCGTTTTTTTTGTTTATTATTTGTTGTTGTTTTGTAATTGTTCGTCTAATTTTGACGTGATAATGTCTTATAAAACGATGAACACCGGCTGCACGCACGAAAAAGTGTCACGTTCCGCCTGAACCTGAGCTTGCAAGCGAGAGCGCGGAACAAGCGATAGAGAGGCACGATCGGCCCAAGCGTTGGCTTGTGACTAGAGAGTGCCCGCTGCCGCCCTCCAGTCATCGCGTGCGCGCTGTGGTTTGCGGATGTGTCGCGAGCTAGTTCTATTTCTTTATGACGTTATCATGTTAAACTATCGTCCGTAAACCTACTCTACAGACAACCAATCTTTTTAGCTAACAATTCACATAAAAAAATTCGTCACGCATATTATGAATTTATGACAGGGCTTTCAATGTTAACGACTCTCGGTACATAAAAATTAAGTTGAATTTTAAAATAGTTCAGCATAAGCGGAAAACTGCGACATTTACCCTACACATGATTTGAAAGGTCAAAGAACTTAGATGTTTATAGTTAACCAGATTAGGTTGTTTTTTATAGCTTTCGCAGTTAAGTTATTACTATTAGGTATGCGGTCACATTCAGTTTTTGTTTACTTGAGATTAAAGAACTTGTCACTGACTAATTAGTAACTTTTTTACTATGTCACTCGTCAAAACGAAACTGAATGTCACTCAATTTTACAAGTATTAAATTCTTTGCATTAATAACAATGATTAGGTTAGGACTGCGGTCTCCTATTCAAGTTACATCCATGAAACTTGGTATTTGAACTTCCAATTTAAAATAAACGTATTTCACCGTTTGAAAAAATTCTACCCCAAAGGGGATAAACGTGGGGATGAATGTTTCATCATGTTGAATGAAATATATCCATGAAACTTGGTATTTTTTACAATTTAAAATAATGACAGTTTGTAAAAACTCTACCCCAAAGGGGATGAATAGGGGGTGAATGTTTGTATGAAAGTTTGTAATTTTTCAAGTTAAGTATATCCATGAAACTTGGTAAGTGTTTTGCTTTTCGATTAGAAATTATGAAGTACGTGTTGAATACGTTGTTGAAATAAGAAATACGAGTTTTACAGTTTTTAAAAATTTTACCCCCAAAGGGGATAAATAGGGGATGAAAGTCCGTCATTATTAAAGTCATATCCATGAAATTTATTATCTTTTTTGCCTTTCGATCAAAAAAGAAGACAGTTTTTTCACAGTTTTTGAAAATTCCACCGCAAAACCTAATTCCACGCGGACGACGTAGTGGGGGGCAAAAGCTAGTTTGAAATGATAATATGTTTCCCACTTTATTCTGCGATGTATTTCCGGAGATAGAATTGAAATTACAAAAGGTGTTGAACCAGTTTTATTTGCAGCCTGATTTATGTTCTATTTGAGCTTCGAAAGGAAAAAGCCAACACACAAAATAGAGAAACACACTAAAATTTATGACTTTAAAATTTGGATGGCTTCGCCAAAAAATAGTACACGAGGAATTGTTTCGAATAACGTTTGTGTTCGCTTTGTGTTCTGCTTGCGAGTTGGCACCAAATAAATTTACTTATTCTGAAATAGAGCTTATTTAATGTTAGCGTGATTAATGTTAGATGTCTGGATTTTAAAATTTTCTACACAAAATTTGTGAAAATTGCTAAATTTTAAATATTCCTTATGTATTCCGTAAGAATTCGCTAATACACGATTAAAGTAATATAAGATGCCTATTTTCAGTAACTAAAATTGTTACTATAATATGAAAATTGTACATTTTTTTTTAAAGAAATACATTTTCCTTTGTATGTTAATTAATGTTAATAATTAAGCTATCAACATTTATATGTTATTTCTATTTTCCTTTATAATATTTAATATCAATTATGTATTAAAAATGATTAACAATAAGTCCTTTTAATTAAAACCATGGGCCCCGAGTGATGAGTGCGACGACGTTATCATACTAATATTATAAATGAGAAAGTGTGTTTGTTGGTTTGTTCTTCGATCACGCCGTAACAGGGCTACGGATCGACGTGATTTTTTGCATGGGTATAGTTGAGGACCTGGAGAGTGACATAGGCTACTTTTTATAGCGGAAAACCAAACAGTTCCCGAGGGATTTTAAAAATTAAATCCACGTGGACGAAGTCGCGGGCATCAGTTAGAAATATAATATGTAATGGCTTCAAGCTAATAATATAAAATGTAATTGCTTCAAGCTAATAATATAATATGTAATGGCTTCAAGCTAATAATATAAAATGTAATTGGTTCAAGCTAATAATATAATATGTAATGGCTTCAAGCTAATAATATAAAATGTAATTGCTTCAAGCTAATAATATAATATGTAATGGCTTCAAGCTTATAATATAAAATGTAATTGCTTCAAGCTAATAATATAATATTTAATAGCTTCAAGCTTATAATAAAAAATGTAATTGCTTCAAGCTAATATTATAATATGTAATGGCGTCAAGCTTATAATATAAAATGTAATTGCTTCAAGCTAATAATATAATATGTAATGGCTTCAAGCTTATAATATAAAATGTAATTGCTTCAAGCTAATAATATAATATGTAGTGGCTTCAAACTAATAATAGAAAATGTAATGGCTTCAAGCTAATATGATATGCCTCTAAAGTTTGAATTTCTCTTTGGCCTCTCAGAGAACTGAAAAAAAGTCCATAATATTATGTAGACACCCAATGAAACCGTAGAGCTATTTTCTATTAACGCATTTCTTAATCAATTTATCACACCTTTTGTAAAACCTTTAGTAGGCGCGCCTATAAACTCTATAGTCTTTAATACCTTGCGGGGGTGCGTGCAATAACTCATTTTTAATTGCATCATATTTTACCACCACAATGGTCCGCACGGCGGCGGACAAAAGTCTGAACTGCGGAGATTTACAAGACTTTACGCGGAATTTATTGCTGTTTACGGCGGACAAAAAACTTTACCCCCAATATTTAGTTTTAATTACTTTTCAAAGACATTAGTGCTGAGGGATTAATTGCTCGGATAAAACGTTTGAATTAATGGAAAAACAATTTCGTCGGAATATTTTAATTAAGATGAACCTTTTTTTTATTTCTCTCATTAATACATATTATGTTCTATATTATCCCTTCTATTCTCACTAATTCTTACTATACTATATTATTATAAACGTGTAAGTGTGTTTGTTTGTCCTTAAGCACGCCGCTGGCTAATAATCTTTTATAAAAACTTGAGAGGTGTCAAGGGACACCCGGCTGGAACGTAGTTCCTTTCGATTAATTAATTTGGCATTGTTGTGTTCGGTATTTTCGCGGTACAATAATGGGTCTCCGTAGCTTTGTGGCTTCTGCAGTCGCCTTACAGCCAAAGGTCGATGGTTCGAATCCCAGCTCGACAGACCGAATTTTCCATTTTCAATTTTATTTTAAACAATTTCTACATGTGGAACCTTCCCTAATTTTTCCCTGGGATTAGAAACATCGACTTTTAACTGTTAGCCGACTGCAGTAGCCACAAGGCTACGCAGACCCAATATTGTACCGCGAAAATACTGAACACAATTCCTTCAAAAAAGTGTCGATCCGTCTAGCCCCCTTCCGAGTTCCGTACCGCGCGATAAGGAACTACGTTCCAAAAAAATTTGGTTGCCTGTAAAGTCGGTTTACGGACGATAGTTTTACGTGATAACGTCAAGAAACATTGATGAATAAATATTGTGTCACAAGCCAACGCTTGGGCCGATCGTGTCTCTTATCGCTTGTTCCGCGCTCTCGCTTGCACGCTCAGGTTCAAGCGGAACGTGACACTTTTTCGTGCGTGCAGCCGGTTTTCATCGATTTATAAGACGTTATAACGTTAAAAAAATAAGTAACTGGTTTAAACTTTTGAAATAATCACCAAGGACAATTCAAAGGTTACAAAATATAACGTTTTCGTACCACTTGCTCAAAAAAGTGACATTCTGTGCCACAAAAAGCGAACATAACAATAGTCATTTTTAATCTGTTAAAAACAGGGAAAGAAAATTGTACTGAATTTCATTCATCCTCTAGGGGGAGAATGTGATTTAAATTTGGAATACTTACCGAAATTTATACTGAACTACATCTGTGTTTACACCATTGAGTTTGTACTTATATAAAGCATTATACATCTTTTTGAAAAAGGAATACGCATTTATTATGCAGTTATGATTATTAAATAAAATTACGAAAACCGACGAGGCCGTATGAGCTTGATGCCTTTGCTTTTCCGACAAAAAAATATTAGTCTAGGAATTTGCCGCGTTTTTGTTTTCTTCAAAAACATAAACGTTAAGTTTATTTTAATTTAATTTTATAAATAAGTAAATGTTCTAAAAATACGTTACGATGTTAAATCAAAGCGACAGTGACAGTGAATTGTCGGATTCCATCAGTGCAAATGCTCAGACGCAAGAACAGAGAAATACTCAAATCAACTCATCAACAATAAATGTACCAAACAAAAATGTAACTCTCTCTATCAATAATAATTGGACCAATGTTTCGAATGTTAACTTTTACTTTTAATTGTCATTATTTTTAATAAATGCTTATCTCATATTATTATTGTGTTAATTTTTTCGCAAATGGTACGAAAAGTAGAGTATATTCCTCGGTGATAAAGCTGTCTTAGTCTTGGGTGAACTTAAATCCCTCGCTACACTCAGGACTCGTCTTAAATCCCTCGCTTCGCTCGTGATTTAAGTTTTTAACACCCTCGCTACGCTCGGGAGTAAACCTCGAGTCCTTCGTTACGCTCGCGATTTAAATCGTCACCCGCGACAGAAGACACTGCTTTATCCCCTTGGTTAATAATCTACTATTTGTGTAGTATTTTATCTATAATTCGATAAATAATCGCTTTGAAAGGTTTAGGTACTACCAAATCGTTAAAATTCACCTGCTTATAGAGCAATGTTAGTTATTAATAAGCAATAATTGGACATCCACGATAGATTACCTACTCGTATAGGTAATTTTCGATAAAATCTTGCGAAATATTTTTTTATGTTAACATTGATTAAGTAAGTAAAAATTGATGTTGTTGTTAATTAAGGTCAACCCACAACTAAGTTTTCTATAAATAAACTCAGTCGGATTTTTTTTTACTACGAGTAGGTATCACCATCTTACAATCCATTAATTAATTAGAAATTATTCTACTATTATTATAAATGTGAAAGTTTGTGAGGATGGCTGGCTAGATGTATGAATGGATGGATGGATGTTTGCTACTCTTTCACGCCACAACGAATGAACCGATTTGGCTGAAATCCGTAGATAGCTCATATCCAGATTTAACACATAGGCTACAACTGCATATCCTGGAAAATTACAGAGTCCCCGCGGAAATTAAAAACTTAATCCATGCAGACAAAGTCGCGGGCATCATCTAGTATTAAATACGAGAGACTGTTCAGTCACGCTGCAACATATCGACGTTATCCTTTGCATGGGTATAGTTGAGAACCTCTGACTTTTCGGAGGTATGTGTGTTTAAGCATTTAAATATCATTACATGCTTCAACGGTGGAGGGAAACCTGCACACCTGAGAGTTCTCCATAATGTTCTACAAGGTGTGTGAAATCTGTAAATTCGCATTGTCCCAGCGTGGTGGACTATGGCCTAGATATTAACCTTTTTCTGAGAGGAGACCTACTGCACTCAGTACTGAGTCCTTTATGGGTTGCTGATGATGATGATGATGAAATTCCTTTTACCTTCAGCCGGATATCTCTTCTTAAGCGATAATCTTCATTATTTTTATTAAAAGACCCATGCTGAAGATGACTATTTTTCTCCTTCCCCTCCTATCCTAAGCAGAAATCTTGTCATAGGAGTAGTTGCCGGGTAGGGTTTGAACCAGCGACCTTTCGGTTTTCATCCCGCGCCTTGTATCACTGAGATATAGTGGCCTGAGCAGGATATACCAAACAGATCTGCAAGTCAGGTTTACCCTATCGAATAGCTCTAAGGTATAGCAAATCAAACACGTCCGCTCAAAGGTATATTGGCTCAAAACCGGATATCAGTGACTGCCGAGCCTAGCAATATCCGTTCGATATACCCTTGGGATTCTAGTCTGTCTATTGACTATACCTAACTGTTTATACATATATTGGGTACCTATAGTGTGTAGTGATCCGTTGACAACACTCCTCATATACATAATAAATAATAATGTCCTCCCGACCGAATGGTCACGGGCTCACGGCATCTAACCTCCTCAGAGATTAGCCATCTGCGCGGGAGATATTATAGTGCCGAAATGTGTGCGCAAACACAGGTATACCCTCTATTGCCTCACTCTCATAGTCCGATGGGATGGAAATCCGTCGCAACCGGAGAGAGATCAGGCGCAGGACCGATGGCTTTACTTGCTCTCCGAGACACGGGGTGACTAGCCGCCAACTCCGGGTTGGTACTGCGAATTTCTTGACAGAAAAACTCAATGCCTACATGTTTTGTCCCGACCCGGGAATCGAACCCGGGACCTCGTCATCCGTAGTCGAACGTGCTAACCACTAGACGACCTTAGACTCAGTGTGAGTCCACTTCGCCACACAGATTGAATGTCCGTAGACAATATTATTAGGCGAAAATATTATTGGACCTATGAAATATAACTGAGCCAAATGTGTCCATAAATAGCAAGACATTCCAAATTTTCAAAAAAAAATTGACTGTAAAGTCAGTTTACGGATGATAGTTTTACGTGATAACTTCATAAAGAAACATTGAGAATAAATGTGATGTGTCACAAGCCAACGCTTGATCCGATCGTGCCTCTCTATCGCTTGTTCCGCGCTCTCGCTTGCACGCTCAGGTTCAAGCGGAACGTGACACTATTTCGTGCGTGCAGCCGGTGTTCATCGATTTATAAGACGTTATCACGTCAAAAAATTAAGTAACTGGTTAAAAATTTTCGAAATAATCACCAAGGACAATTCAAAGGTTACGAAATATAACATTTTGTGTAGTATTTTATCTATAATTCGATAAATAATCGCTTGGAAAGGTTTAGGTACTACCAAATCGTTAAAATTCACCTGCTTATAGAGCAATGTTAAGTTATTATTAAGCAATAATTTGACATGCACGATAGATTACCTACTCGTATATGTAATTTTCGGTAAAATCTTGCGAAATATTTTTTTTTTATGTTAAAATTGATTAAGTAAGTAAAAATTGATGTTGTTGTTAATTAAGGTCAACCCACAAGTAGGTTTTCTAGAAATAAACTCAGTCGGATTTTTAGTCGGAGCCTCTGACTTTTCGGAGGTATGTGTGTTTAAGCAATTAAATATTACATGCTTCAACGGTGAAGGCAAACACTACGAAAACCTGCACGCCTGAGAGTTCTCCATAATGTTCTTAGGGGTGTGTGAAGTCTGCCAATTCGCATTGGGCCGGCGTGGTGGACTATGGCCTATATTAACCCTTTTCTGAGAGGAGACCTACTGCACTCAGTACTGAGTCCTTTATGGGTTGCTGATGATGATGATGATGAAATTCCTTTTACCTTCAGCCGGATATCTCTTCTTAAGCGATAATCTTCATTATTTTTATTAAAAGACCCATGCTGAAGATGACTATTTTTCTCCTTCCCCTCCTATCCTAAGCAGAAATCTTGTCATAGGAGTAGTTGCCGGGTAGGGTTTGAACCAGCGACCTTTCGGTTTTCATCCCGCGCCTTGATCCATTGAGCTATTGTGGCCTGAGCAGGATATACCAAACAGATCTGCAAGTCAGGTTTACCCTATCGAATAGCTCTAAGGTATAGCAAATCAAACACGTCCGCTCAAAGGTATATTGGCTCATATGGATATCAGTGACTGCCGAGCCTAGCAATATCCGTTCGATATACCCTTGGGGATTCTAGTCTGTCTATTGACTATACCTAACTGTTAATACCTAGTATATTGGGTACCTATAGTGTGTAGTGTAGTGAAACGTTGACAACACTGGCTCTTTACTCCTCATATAAATAATAAATACCTAATAATCTCCTCCCGACCGAACTGCCATCTGCGCGGGAGATATTATAGTGCACAAGTGTGTGCGCAAGCAAAGGTGCAGTCTCAATTGCCTCACTCTCATATTCCGAAGGGACGGAAATCCGTCGCAACCGGAGAGAGATCAGGCGCAGGACCGATGGCTTTACTTGCTCTCCGAGACACGGGGTGACTAGCCGCCAACTCCGGGTTGGTACTGCGAATTTCTTGACAGAAAAACTCAATGCCTACATGTTTTGTCCCGACCCGGGAATCGAACCCGGGACCTCGTCATCCGTAGTCGAACGTGCTAACCACTAGACGACCTTAGACTCAGTGTGAGTCCACTTCGCCACACAGATTGAATGTCCGTAGACAATATTATTAGGCGAAAATATTATTGGACCTATGAAATATAACTGAGCCAAATGTGTCCATAAATAGCAAGACATTCCAAATTTTCAAAAAAAAATTGACTGTAAAGTCAGTTTACGGATGATAGTTTTACGTGATAACTTCATAAAGAAACATTGATGAAAAATTGCATACTTTTATGAATTGAATTGAATTATTATCACTGAGTTATCATTATTTTGTAGAATACAAAGAAAGAGTTAATTGAAAATCACAATTTTCTCTAGTCACAAGCCAACGCTTGGGACGATCATGCCTCTCTATCGCTTGTTCCGCGCTCTCGCTAACACGCGCAGGCTCAGGCGGAATGTGACACTTTTCGTGCGTGCAGCCGGTGTTCATCGTTTTATAAGACGATATCACGTCAAAAAAAATTAAGGTGACAAAAGTCAGGGGCGATTGCTTGTTATAATACGCGCTCTAAAACCAATTACCATTCCCAAATAAGCGATCTTAGATCAAGTTAATCCATCGCCAGCCGATCCTTCCCGAATCTGAAAACTATTTAGGCCCCACGCAAACATTGCCCGGAAGAGCGATCACTTCATCAATCACGCATTGAAGGCTCGATACGGGATTTGTGCCCGATACACTCCGAGAGCTAGTGGGAAATTGAAAGCTACCTACTAGGAATGTACAGTAGCAGTAGTAGACTATATGTATCAGTAGTAGTAGAAGTAGTAAAAAAGGTACCTATGCAATCACATAAGCACATCCCCATCCAATGACGTCAAAAGCTTTTTTAACCCCCGACGCAAAAAGAGGGGTGTTATAAGTTTGAATGAGATGAGAGAAAAAGAGGGATGTCTGTCTGTCTGTGTGTGTGTCTGTCTGTGGCATTGTAGCTCTCAAACGGATGGACTGATTTCGATGCGGGTTTTTTCATTTGAAAGCCAGTTTCATTGCGGTGGTTCTTAGCTATGTTTGGTTAATATCGGTCCAGCAGTGTAAGAGTATCAGCTCTTTTCTAAAATGTTGTAAGGCATTTTTGGCGTTTGATTACTCGATTAAGTGCTTCACGCGTGCCAGTATAATCGTTAAATGACAATTAATTGATAACTTCGACAGCCATAGATTCTCATGTCGGTGGTGTTTTAAATTTTCTATTTACACTTATTGATGTGAAAAATCTATAGCGGCGGTTCAGACAGACTGTTGGCATGGCGACACGTCGTCACACACACATACAACAGTATGTATGTAGTATGTATGTATGTAGTACGAAACAGTGTTGTTTACTACGTATATAGGTATACGTCACCCGTGGAAAAAAACTTGAGAGGTGTCAAGGGACACCCGGGTGGAACGTAGCTCCTTTCGATTAATTTTAGTGAAGGAATTGTAATAAACTAGTGGTGTCATCTAGTATTAAATTGATTAACTACGATGAATTATAATATTATTTAGTTTATTTCTATTGCATTGTTACAAAACCAAAGAGTTACTCTGGTGGAGTTACTGTTTTTTCACAGATAGCGTTAGTAGTACAATAGCATTTTATCCAATTTATACAATAAAAAATTAGGGAAAAATTCCACATTTAGAAATTATTTAAAATAAAATTGAAAATAGAAAATTCAGTCTGTCGAGCTAGGATTCGAACCATTGACGTGCAGGCCATGCAGACGCCGTGTTCTAAGGCGAAAATACCGAATACAATGTAAAATTCACATTCAACAAAAAAGTGTCGGTTTCAAAAATGTGTCGAGTGTCGGTTCCTAAATTTTTTCCGTCTAGCCCCCTTCCGTACCGCGCGATAAGGAACTACGTTCCAATAATTTTAACAATAAAATATGTCTGATAGTGATAGTTTAGAAAGAGTATGCATTTATGTGTGTACTAATCGATATTACCTTTACAAAATAATTTCACATCTGTCAGGCGTCCCGCGACGGCTCACATTTTTTTTATAAGTGGCAGAATCAGTCATCATCATCATCAAATCATCAGCGACGGCTCTACTGAGCGCATCTCCTCTCAGAAAAGGGTTATAGACCATAGTTCATCACAGTGACCCAATGCAAATTGGCAAACTTCACACACCTTCGAGAGCATTATGGACAACTCCCAGACGTAAAGGTTTCCTCACGTTTCATGTTTTCCTTCACTGTTGAAGCAAGTGATATTTAATTCTTCTTATCAACCGATAGATGTACCTACTGTTGAACAAAGGTCTCTTGTATGGTCTTCCACACGTGCCGATCTTGCGCCGCCTGTATCCAGTGGCTCCCTGCGACCCATTTCATGTCATTGGTCCACCTAGTGCGGGGTCTGCCTGGTGATATTTTAAACGCAAATCTGTCGAAAAAAAATTGGTTGTCTGTAAAGTCGGTTTACGGACGATAGTTGTACGTGATAACGTCATAAAGCCGACACATCCGCTAACCACAGCGCGCACTCGATGACTAGCGGGCGGCGGCGGGCGCTCTCTAGCCACAAGCCAACGCTTGGGCCGATCGTGCCTCTCTATAGCTTGTTCCATGCTCTCGCTTGCACGCTCAGGCTCAGGCGGAACGTGACACTTATTCGTGCGTGCAGCCGGTGTTCATCGATGTATAAGACGTTAACACGTCAAAAATCTTAATTTCACAGTACCTATGTCTGGAAACCTCCTCAATATTTCCCACTAGCTCTTACACCAAAAGGTACGTATGTCGATTTGGAAATGTTCCTAATGGAATATCTTAATAATAAATTGTGTTTTTTATGTTGCTTTTTCGTGCAAGTTTCCTTTTCGTATTTGCAACATCAGTCAAGCGATTCAATATAATCAAACGATACATTTAACCAAACATACCCACAGGATATCTTGGCACATTAATGAGCCTTGATTTTTCTGATAGAATAAGCCTCAGATACTGACGTCATACACATTTACTTGACGCGCACACTGCAGCTGACTTGTGCTCTCATGAATTCATAAATGAAATGAAATGAGGTGCGTTAGTACTTTATTGCATCACGTTCTATTGTAACTATAGAGTAAACGAAAGTTTAAATATATTGGGCTGATTCCGATTTTGCCGTATAAAATGTCCTCAGAAATGTGTAAATAATATAAGCACCATAGATTAATTAGGATTGGTAGCTTAGCAGTACGTAGCGGCTAAGTACAAATCCTTAATCTATGATAAACAAGTTACATTTTTAAACGCATAAACGTTAAGAAGTTGAGTCAAAGAAATCATACTAATATTATAAATGCGAAAGTGTGTTTGCTGTTGGTTTGTCCTTCAATCACGCCGCAACAGAGCTACCGATCGACATGACTTTTTGCATGGAGTATAGTTGAGAACCTGGAGAGTGACATAGGCTACTTTTTATCCCGGAAAATCAGAGTTCCCGAGGGATTTCAAAAACTAAATCCACGCGGACGAAGTTGCGGGCATCAGCTAGTCTAGCATAAAATTTAAAATTATCAATTTCAAGTAGGCCAACTTGTGGATCTGTGACACGTCAAGACTCTGCCACCCTGTTCTGAATGCAGATTGCATAAAGCAAAGTCACACTTTTATAACGAGTAGCTGCGAAACGCTAGCAACTCTGTGAAGGTAACTTAGCTTTAGTTCAACCTGTATCCATAATAATAAGCGAGGCTTTGCGAGTCAATAGGTAATAAAAAATACGCCGATCTAAGTTAAGCTAAGTTAGCTTAGCTCTCGTTGTGGCTTGCGTAAGTAATTTCAGTGGAGAGCTCTTGTTCTTTTATTCACTCGTACATTATAGTTATAAACAGCATCTCGACTGGGGGTAGTTTAAAAGCTTGTTATCTTGTACTCATTATAAGTTGGTAGACGCCAGTGTTTGAGCTACTCCCGTACTAGCGCCGACGCCGTGCGAGACAGGGCCTGTCTTCAAAACTTCCAGATAATGGAATAAAATGTAAGAAGGTTGGTGTCTAGCCAAAAAGCACTACTCTCGTTCGCTTACAGCTAAGTAAGCTATTACTTAATACCTACTTCAGTTATAGACCAGTAACTTCTATGAATAGAAGGTTGTTTGCGTGGATTATGCTTTTAAAAAATTTTTGGAGTGGAAACTTCTTTAGGTGCGTTGAGTGATTTTTGGTGAGAAAATTGTATTGAATTCGCGTATATGCATTTTTGGAACTTCCCTCATTGTCGAAACACTGCATACATAGCTTAGTATTTATTGTATTGTAAAGTTTTGAAAAGAGCAACCGCCGAGTTTCTTTGCTGGTTATTCTCGGCAGGAAGGTCATTCCGAACCAGTGGTAGAGTCAGACGATTCAAAAGCACTTGTAAAATTTTTATTTGAATAAAATATATTTCTATTCTATTGTATTCTATACGTACCTATAATCTACTAGCTGACTCGGCGAACTTCGTACTGCCAACTTATATATAAATAAAAACAAATAAACTCCCAAAAAAACCATCTTTCAAGATGGATCAAACCGCACACGGTGTGCAAATTTGATTAAAATCGGTTAAGTAGTTTAGGAGTCCATCGCGGACAAACAACGTGACACGTAATTTATATATATTAAGATATTATGTACGAACCCACAATGCCGTATTCAAATCACCTCGACATCTCGATGATCTATGCCGATTATGTATCTGACAGCCAATTAACCATGCGATTAGCGATAATATGTAATTACTGTTATGAAATTATGTGTCGTGTCCGACAATCGATTGTACTTGTTGTATTTAATTGTATTGTAGTTGTGTTAATGAAACAGATAATATTATTTTTGTTTAGAATCTACTTTGTATATTATATTAATTTTATGTGCAAGCAGCATACGTTTGTATATTATATCTACTCTAATTTAGTCAGGGTTCCATACTTTAGTAATACTTCCATGGCTGGTACGCTGTGATTTGAAACGGAAACGTGTAAATATTGACAGGAGAGTCGACTTGTTACGCCATATGCATCGCGCGTACCTACTCCGAGTTTACCTCAACTCAACTAAAACGCAATGATTCACGGGTGCGTCACCCGATGCAGATAGAATCTGCTAGGGCTGTCACAAAAGCACATAGGTAATATTTATCTACTAGGTGATGCCCGCGAATATATTGAAGCAGTGATAGCGTAGTGGTTAGAACTGTGATCTCCTATTCGGGGGGTCGGAGGTTCGATCCCGGGTACGCACCTCTGACTTTTCGGAGTCAAGTGCGTTTAAGCAATTAAATATAACTTGCTTCAACGGTGAAGGAAAACATCGTGAGGAAACCTGCACACCTGAGAGTAGTTCTTCATAGTTCTTGATGGTGTGTGAAGTCCGCCAATTCGCATTGGGCTAGCGTGGTGGACTATAGCCTATAACCCTTCTCTGAGAAGAGACCTGCGCTCAGTAGTGAGCCGTTGATGGGTTGCTAATGATGACGATGATGCCCGCGACTTCGTCCGCGTGGTTTAAGGTTTTTAATTCTCGCAGGAACTGTTAAATTTTCCAGGATAAACGTAGCCTATGTGTTAATCCTGGTTATGAGCTATCTCCATTCCAAATTTCAGCCAAATCAGTTCCTTATTTGTGGCAGGAAAGAGTGACAAACATCCATCCATCCATCCCATATCAATCATCTTAAAAAAAATTTGCATTTATAATGTTAGTAGGATAATAGGAAGAGTGCATTTACTATTGGACATAGGCCTCTTTTAAGTAGCGCCAACGTTGCCTATCCTCGGCATTTCGCATCCAATAAATGCCTGCCACTTTCCGATGTCATTGCTCCACTTAGCCGGGGGGCGCCCCCCACTGCGCTTGACGAGAAGCGATTTCCACTCGAAGACCTTAAGACACCAGCGACCTTCGGTTCTACGACAAATGTGACCAATCCACTGTCACTTCAACGTACTAGCTGTGCTACTGGCCTAGCCTATTCACTATTAAGGTATTAGCTTAAAAAGTGGCAATAAATAAATCATAATACTAGGTAATATGTAGGTATTATAAATCAAGTGAGCACAGTTTTGAACCCAGAACCTGATGATGAAGAAGATACTGAAGTTATTCTGTCTTCAGGGGATACCACATTGCTATCCACGAATAAAAAATAACTGGAAGCTCTCCAATGCGTGGACGCTACATACATAGTGCCCGCATACAGTCCAGAGCCTACCCTAATGAACCGAAAGGTGGCGGTTCTATTCTTTCCACCAACAAAAGCATTCCCGAGGAGGGTTGATGTCAGGCAGGCGGCCGGTCGTAAAGTGTCAAGCCGAACCACTTACAACATGGCTTACAAACCATGTTGTCTCGACCCCACATAGCTTGGGACAAGGAGAAGGAGATGATGATAATGGTAGGTATTATAAATCGGGTGGGTATCCGAAGGGTAATAGTGCCAACTCTAGACTAAATCTACAGGCCTAGAGGAATTATAACGCAGCATTCTGCTCTCGAGCATCGCAATGATACAACCTGCGCTGATGTCACCGGCTCAGGTTTCTGCAAGCTACCCACGTTATTCCGTACCTAAAATCAGGCGGTTTCACACTTTAAGACTGTAATTAGCTTTCGGATGTGGCTTCATCGTGGAGCCACTTATCTTAGGCGCATTTTTGTATAAGAATAAATTTAATCCCAGAACAAAAATATTCGTCACTTTTCGAGATTTCCTCGTATCATCCGCCTGTTATTTCCGTAAGTATGTCATTCTATCACTCAGAAAAGTAGCAACAGATTACTGTCCTCCTATTTTGACTGAGAGTCCAAAAAACTTGGATATAGTTGGATATAGTAAATGCCCAAATATGAGATGTAAACTAAAGGTCTAAAATTAACGTCACGGTGGCCTAGCTCCGTATCCCACTCTCCTAAGAGAAAGTAAGCCTTTGTCCAGCATTGGGACGTACATATATTGATGCCTTTCTTCCTTATCAACCGATATACGTCCACTGCTGGACTTCCACAGGCTTTGGTCTTGCGCCGTCTGAATCCAACGGCTGCCTGCGACTCGTTTGAAGTCGTCGGTCCACCTAGTGGGGCGGTCTGCCAACATTGAGCTTCCCGGTGCGGGGTTGCCACTCCAGCAACTTGGGACCTCAACGACCATCAACTCTTCGAACTACATAGTTCTATGAACTGAACTGTTGTGAAACTGAACGCCCATTTCCAGTTCAGTTTCGCGACTCGCTGAGCTATGTCGGTGACTTTGGTTCTCCTACGGATCTCCTCATTTCTGATGTGATCTCGCAGAGATGATGATGATCTTGATGGCTTAATATTTACCAATAAGGGCACCTTCAACTTATCGTTAAACGCGTACATCATTGTGGGCTGCGACTGCGCTTCTACTGTATGAAAATTTGTAGTGCGTTTAGTAGTAGCGCTGCTATGAGCCTGTAATTTGAAGGCGCCCTAAAAACCGCGGTATATTTCTTTAATATTATGTACAAAAGTTGCCAAACCTACCACATCGTCACGCTCTATCACTCGACATCTATGTTCTTAGCCGAATATTTTCCATCCTCGTCACCTCTAAAACCACAGTATCCCATTAACCTGAGTCATTCAAAAATCACCCCTCATGCCAACTAATAAGATATAACTTAAACGCAACTTAATAATGTTGTAAAATACTCTGTGGAAATTATAATTTGTTAAGAATGCAAGCAGATTTGAACTCTATCATTTCTAAAAATAAGGTGACTTTTGACTGCATTTGAAGAATTGCTGCTCTATAAATTATTGCCATACATATTTTAATGTGACGCATCAATCAGAACGCGTGTGTGTGAATAGGGATATTTAAATTGAAAGGGTAATTTTCTTTTCGAACACGTGCGGTAAATATGGCCGGCTTTTGGTCCAGTGTGCGTATACTTCGTCCATTATTCTATTTTCTATTTTGACAGATTGCTTTAGTGTCGTTCGACAATTCGAATGAGAGCGATAAAAATTAATAGTAGTTTTTGCCCCTTTTTAACCGACTTCCAAAAAGGAGGAGGTTCTCAATTCGGCCGGTATCTCTTTTTTCTTTTTTTTTTTTCTATGTATGTCCACCGATTTCTCCGGGATTACTGGACCGATTCGCGTGATTTTTTTTCAATCGACAGAGGATGTTTGCAAAATGGTCCCATAAAAATTTTCACCTTCAACTCCTCAAGCCTGATGCTGCAGGGATATTACTCACCTAAAACTATGGGGATTTAGGAAATTTTGATTACGAATTGATATATTGTAGACAACAAGTATGGACTACATCATGGAGCTCCAGGTCCTAGCTCCTTAATCATGGGATACTACACTTAAAAGCTTAAAATAAAAATTCTTTTCAAAAAACCGACTTCTAACGCCACTACAAAGTATAAAAATAATTTTAGTTTGTCCACGTTTGTTGAAGTCGGGCGGGCCTAAAATACAAAGTATGAAACCGACTCGCGATGCTCGCTCAACTATAAATTACAATTCTAAAACACAAAATGTATCTTTGATCATCATCATCAGCAACCCATCAACGGCTCACTACTGAGAACAAGTCTCCTCTCAGAGAAGGGTTATAGGCCATAGTCCACCACGCTGGCCCAATGCGAATTGGCGGACTTCACACACCTTCAAGAACATTATGAAGAACTCTCAGGTGTGCAGGTTTCCTCACAATGTTTTCCTTCACCGTTGAAGCAAGTGATATTTAATTGCTTAAACGCACTTGACTCCGAAAAGTCGGAGGTGCGTGCCTGGGATCGAGCCTGGGACCCCCGTATAGGAGACTACAGTCCTAACCACTAGGCTATCACTGCTTATAAAAAATTAAAAATACTTAGTTTTTTACAATTACTGAAAATATTAGAATGTGCGAGAGACAGGGATGCGAAATGTAATAATCCTCTCAATGCAAACTCTAACAGCTCTATCAAAAAAAACTTGAGAGGTGTCAAGGGACACCCGGATTGAACGCAGTTCCTTTCGATTAATTTTAGTGAAGGAATTGTAATAAACTAGTGGTGTCATCTAGTATTAAATTGATTAACTACGATGATGACGAAATTATATTTAATTTATTTCTATTGCAGCTCTGTTACAAAACCAAAGAGTTACTCTGGTTTTTTTAACAGATGGCGTTAGTAGTACTAAATTATTTTATTTAATTTATTCAATAAAAAATTAGGGAAAAATTCCACATGTAGAAATTATTTAAAATAAAATTGAAAATAGAAAATTCAGTCTGTCGAGCTGGGATTCGAACCATCGGCGTTGAACTTATAGACGACTGCCCGATCCACTAGGCCATGCAGATGCCGTGATGTATGAAATACCGAATACAATGCAAAATTCAAATTCAACAAAAAAGTGTCGGTTTCAAAAATGTGTCGAGTGTCGGTTCCTTAATTTTTTCCGTCTAGCCCCCTTCCGTACCGCGCGATAAGGAACTACGTTCCAACCAACAATAACATAATAATATAATGGTAGCTACGACTTACCTACGTACCTCCAAATAGTACTACTTAATTGAATAGTGATTGAAAATTATGCGCGTTAGTGGAATCGATTGTGGGTGGATGTTGTATCAGTCGCAACTTAAACAATCATAAGTATGTCACGCACCCTTTAAACATTTCTGTGGTGGTGTCGTGTGATGCGGGTTGTTATGTTCCCTCAAATATGGTTGAGCGAAGCAATGGCTGGGTCATGCGTCATGCTCGTGAACGGGTGCCACCGGCGGGAATGGGGCTACTTAAAATGGGGCTCTGCCCATCTTAAGATAGAAGTTAGTCGGTATGCATTTTTGGAATTTCCCTCATTGTGGCAACACTGCATATATAGCATAGTATTTATTGGAAATTTGTTTTGAAAAGAGCAACCGCCGAGTTTCTTGCTGGTTCTTCTCGGCAGGAAGGGCATTCCGAACCAGTGGTAGAGCCAGACGATTGAAAAGCACTTGTAAAAAGTTTATTTGAATAAAAAATATTTCTATTCTATTCTATTCTAATCTGTCAAAACAAAAACAGTTTAATGGACACGGTATACAGGGGTGTAATAATAATTGGTTTATGTGATGAGCTATGACCACTACTCATGTGCTATGACGCAATATGATTCTATTATTTTTTATTTCAGTGACAAATGTTGAGGATTATTTTATACTCATTTTATGAATATTGTTGGTTACTAACAGATGCCAGTCATAAAAGCAAGCTGCCCCACTTTGTAGTTTTATAATCGTGTAGTTACTTTGTTACTGTCTCTTACACTACAGGAGGTATCGCTATAAAATGTTAAATTACTGTGCTATAAAAATGCAGTTTTCGTCCATTAGCCCATACGGGAATCAAGACAAGCATATTATGTTTTCAATTCTTTGCCCACTGCCTTAGGCACCCTTTAAGCCTTTAAATTACACATCGCGTAGACGTTAGACTACTTTTATAAGTTACATCGAATAAAAGTGGCTTATACTGTACATTAATGTAAAACGAAGTGAGTTTTGAGCGAATTATGATAATTAGCTTCCCTTACTAATATTATAAATGCGAAAGTGTGTTTGTTGGTCCTTCAATCACGTCACAACGGAGCAAATAATCGACGTGATTTTTTGCATGAGTATAGTTGCTGAAGAGTACCAAAAGCTTCTTTTATCCCCGAAAACCAAAGAGTTGCCACGGGATTTTTACAAATCTCGGAATTTAAAAAAAATATTTAAATAACTTTTCTTCGGAAAATCCACGCGGACGAAGGCAATCATCAGCTAGTAAGTATAATAAAACTCTTATGCCCAGTTGCACCAACCATATTATATCAGTCATCCACCAAGTCTCTTTAAGTAAGTAGCCCTTAAATACAATGCCTTACCCAATGTCATTTCCATCTTTAGGCTTTCCCTAAAGGTTTGTGAAAACGAAATTGACTGAAAGCGTCACCCATCTTAGCTTAGGATAGCCCGTAAAAGTTAGTGAGAACGGGAATTACTTTACCACTTTCAATATTATTTTGCGCACCGAAAAAATTTTATACAAAAAAGCGTTAAAGTAATACTAGCTCGGAGTTTAAAATGGTTATTTCCAAAGTGTAGCATTTAGCTTGTATTTCCCGCGGACCTCGTCCGATGCCCGCTGAAGCGTGGCTGCGCTGAGCCATACTGTATTTAATGCTAATAGCAAGAACACTACATCGCCACTTATATTATCTCCTCCATATATTAATATTATCATCATCATCATCAGCAACCCATCACCGGCTCACTACTGAGCGCAGGTCTCCTCTCAGAGAAGGGTTATAGGTGGTTATAGGCCATAGTCCACCACGCTGGCCCAATGCGAATTGGCGGACTTCACACACCTCCAAGAACATTATGAAGAACTCTCAAGTGTGCAGGTTTCCACACGATGTTTTCCTTCACCCTTGAAGCTTATACCTATTGATATCAAATAAAAATAAACTTGATATTTAATTTCTTAAATGCACTTAAAAAAGGCCAGAGGTGCCGTGCCCGGGATCGAACCTGCGACCCCCAGAATAGGAGACCGCAGTACTAACCACCAGGTTCTTCTTCTTCTTCTTTATCAACCGATAGACGTCCACTGCTGAACAAAGGTCTCTTGCATGGACTTCCACAGACCTCGGTCTTGCGCCGCCTGAATCCAGCGGCTCCCTGCGACTCGCTTGATGTCGTCGGTCCACCTGGTGGGGGGTCTGCCAACACTGCGCTTCCCGGTGCGGGGTCGCCACTCCAGCACCTTGGGACCCCAACGACCATCAGCTCTTCGAACTATGTGCCCCGCCCATTTCCACTTCAGTATCGCGACTCGCTGAGCTATGTCGGTGACTCTGGTTCTCCTACGGATCTCCTCATTTCTGATTCGATCCCGCAGGGATACTCCGAGCATAGCTCTTTCCATCGCACGCTGAGCGGTCCTGAGCCTACTTATGAGGCCCTTAGTTAGCGACCATGTCTCGGATCCGTAAGTCATCACTGGCAACACGCACTGTTCGAAGACTTTAGTCTTCAGGCACTGAGGAATTTTGGACGAAAAGACATCTCGGAGCTTCCCGAACGCTGCCCAGCCGAGTTGGATTCGGCGGTTGATCTCTTTCTCGAAATTGGACCTACCTAGCTGGACTGTGTGTCCCAGGTAAATATACTCGTCGACAATTTCGAGTGCAGAGTTCTCAACAATTACTGGGTGGAGCGGTGCATGAGCATTGGACATGATTTTCGTCTTGCTCATGTTCATTTCCAGGCCCACCTGTTGAGAAACCCTGCTGAGATCGTTGAGCATTGTATTGAGGTCACTCAGAGTCTCTGCCATGACTACTATGTCATCGGCAAATCGCAGGTGAGTGATGTACTCGCCGTTTATGTTGATGCCAAGTCCGTTCCAATCCAGAAGCTTAAAGACGTCCTCCAACGCAGCGGTAAAGAGCTTCGGGGAGATAACGTCTCCCTGTCGCACTCCACGCTGCAAGTGGATTGGCCTCGTAGTCTGGTCCTGTATACGTACTGACATTGTGGCGTTTTCATACAAGCACTTCAACACTTGGATATACCGGTAGTCAATTCGGCATCTCTGCAGCGACCTCAACACAGCCCAAGTTTCCACCGAATCAAAGGCTTTCTCATAGTCCACAAACGCTAAGCAAAGTGGCCGGTTATACTCTTCCGTCTTTTGTATAACCTGCCGCAGCGTATGAATGTGATCTATGGTACCAAAGCCTTTTCGGAATCCGGCTTGTTCGGGAGGCTGGAAGTCGTCGAACCTACGAGCGAGACGATTCGTAATGACTCTCGAGAACAACTTATAAACATGACTCAACAACGAGATGGGTCTATAATTCTTCAACAAGGTATTATCTCCCTTTTTGAAGAACAGAACCACCACGCTCCTGTGCCATGCTTCCGGCGTTGTGCCCTCGTGGATGACGGAATTGAACAATCGCTGAAAGATCTTAAGTACCGGTTTTCCACCCGCTTTCAGGAGTTCCGCAGTGATTCCGTCATCACCTGGCGCCTTGTTGTCCTTAAGTTGTTTGAGAGCCATTCTAATCTCGTATAGGCTGACGTCCGGGATATCTTCGGTATAGTGTCGGGTCAGTTTGGCTCTGGGATCTTTCGCCAAATCTTCAACAGGTTTTTGTGTCGTGGTATATAACTGTGCATAGAACTTCTCAACCTCTCCCAAGACCTCAGGTCGAGAAGAGACGAGACGGCCGTCATCAGTTTTCAGCCGCGTCAGCTGGCTCTGTCCGATAGACAGATCTCTCGCGAACACTTTTGAGCCTTTGTTCCGCTCAATGGTATCTTTAATACACTTGGTATTAAAGACACGGAGGTCGCGAGTTTGTGCCTTAGAGATCTGCCTATTAATCCGCCGGTAGGCAGCCGCGTCTGCCGATGACTGCAGCCTCATCTCTTGTCTCTCCTTCATTAGCTTGAGAGTATGGTCAGAGAACTTTTCGGTTCTTTTCCTGCGATGGGTCTTAAAGAATTTAGACCCCACAGTATGGACAGTTTCCACGAACCTGTTGTTTAGATCGTCCACAGAAACGCAGTCTGCTAGGCACTCGAATCGGTTCTGCAGTTCGAGTTGGAAGTTTTCGGGATTTTGGATATGAGCACGAGAAGGTCGGAGAGTGGACTTCACCAGTCTGGCCCTTTCCAGCTTTACATTAATATTCAACGTGCCTCTTACCATCCGGTGATCGCTACCGGTTTTCACCCTATTGATCACAGAGACATCATTGAATATATGCCGCTTGGTCGACATAATGAAGTCGATCTCATTTCTCGTGGAACCATCGGGACTCAACCATGTCCATTTTCTGTGTGGCCGCTTCCTGAAGAAGGAGTTCATCATAAATAGGCCCTCCTTCTCCATGAAGTCGGCCAGCATTTGGCCCCTTTGGTTCCTTCGCCCATACCCAAAATGCCCCACTCTCGTCTCTGCACCGCTTCGTTCGCCCAGCCTTGCATTGAAATCCCCCATCACAACACTGTAATGAGTGGTAGAGGCGTGTATGGCTTTTGATATATCCTCATACAGCGCCTCTACCTCCTCGTCAGAATGTGTCGATGTCGGTGCGTAGACCTGTATAACCTTCAGCGAATACCGTTTGGTGATTCTGAGTATAAGGTACGCTACCCTACTCGACACACTTTTGACTTGTACAATGTTGTTGACGAGGGACTTGTGGACGATGAACCCGACACCACCCTGGGACTGTTGATCGCCCTCCCGGTAGTAAAACAAGTTGCCGGAATTAAGGATTATCGAGTCCTCCCCCTCTCTTCGGACTTCAGACAATCCTATAATACTCCAACGCAACTTGCTCACTGCTTCTTCCAGCTCGATGATCTTTTCGTCGGTCCTCAAAGTGCGTGCGTTATACGTCACCAGGTCCAGTCGTCGGGGTTGGCAGCGGAATCCCGTCCGGAGATTCTTAGCACCCCCTGCCCCGCCATTACCGTGACCGCTGCCAGGGTCAGGAATAGCGAGGCCGCCGGGAACTAGGGGCCATGGTCTTGTGCGAATATCCATAGAAGGTTTTGCCCATAATGACCACGCTGGGCAGGCGTGTTGGTCATCGCAGGGCTAAAACTGATCGCACCCGTGTCGCTGCTGCCCGACACAGGCCTGAGCCATTTGCTCAGTTTAGCCAGTATGAAATGGTTATACCGCCATTTGTCGGTCGTCATAGCCTCGTCAGTAGACCAGCAGGGGGCACCGCGGGCAGGTGAGGTTGACGTTTGGAGCGCTAGATGGAGGTGGGCTCCCTTACCACCAGGTTGCTTCTATATTATAATAATTATAGGGGGATGCTTTATTATCGATACTGAGCCCTTAACAGATTTTTATTTAATTTTGGTCTGTCTGACCGTCTGTCTGTCTGTTTTTATCTGTCTAACTGTCTGTCTGTGTGTTCGCGCATCAAACGAAACTACTGAATGCTGAATGTATTGGAACGTAGTTCCTTATCGCGCGGTACGGAAGGGGGCTAGACGGAAAAAATTAAGGAAACCGACGTGACACATTTTTGAAACCTCATTTTTTGTTGAATGTGAATTTTGCATTGTATTCGGTATTTTCGCCTTAGAACTCGGCGTCTGCATGGCCTAGTGGTTAGGAGAGTCGCCTATAAATTCAACGTCGATGGTTTGAATCCCAGCTCGACAGACTGAATTTTCTATTTTCAATTTTATTTTAAATCTATATATATAAAAGAAAGTGGTGTTAGTTACACTATTTATAACTCAAGAACGGATGAACCGATTTGGCTGAAAATTGGTGGAGAGGTAGCTTAGAACCAGGAGACGGACATAGGATACTTTTTATCCCGTTCGACCGCGTTTCCGTCATGTCACTATAAAACGTGGTATAAGAAAAACTCTAGAAAAACGCATCTGACATGGAATAATAAAACGCAAATGACAGTGGAATAACAAAATGTAAATGACAGCTAAACGTAATTTTGTCTTTGGTTAAGTATGGTAAAAAATTTGACAATTATAAAAAGTGTTATAATAAAGCATTACTGATATTATAAATGCGAAAGTGTGTTTGTTTGTTGGTTTGTCCTTCAATCACGTCGCAACAGAACAGCGGATTGATGCGATTTTTTGCATGGGTATAGTAATGGATGTAGTAGTGGTTCCTCACACCGGGAGAGCTACTTTTTATCTCGGATAATGAAAGAGTTCCCGCGGGATTTTTAAAAACTAAATCCATGCGGACGAAGTCGTGGGCATCAGCTAGTAATTTCTAAATGTGGAATTTTTCCCTAATTTTTTATTGTATAAATTGCATAACGCCATCTGTGAAAAAACAGTAACTCCACCAGAGTAACTCTTTGGTGTTGTATCAGTGCAATATAAATAAACTAAAAATAATTCATCGTAGTTAATCAATTTAATACTAGATGACACCACTAGTTTATTACAATTCCTTCACTAAAATACTAGTTACTAGTTAGTAGTGACACGTCTCTTTTTTTAAATAAAATTTGGTATAGTGGTAGGTGATATTCCGAGTCAACGTATAGGATAGTTTTACTCGATAAAACATAAGGTTTCTGTAGGATAGGGGATGAAGGCTTTTGTTGATTTTACTTCATAACTCCGTCTTTGGCCCGATTTTAATAATTGTTTTTTATTTGAAAGTGTATACTATCAGGCATGTTTTGTCTAATGTTGATTAAGATCTGATGAAATATTATCGGAGATAGAGGACACAAATCTTCACGGATAGCAGCAAGTCGCATTTATGGCAACGATCGAATACATGCATATTTTATATGAGGGTTAGACATAGATAGGCATAGACTAAATCATTTACCTTCAGGCCCCAGATTTTTTTACCATTGTGTTTGTTTATTAACCTACCCGTGCGAAGCCAGGGCGGGTCAACTAGTTCATAAATAAACCTATAAATTGAGTATCTTCACGGCAAGAGTGAGTAGGCATGTTCTAGGAAAGCGCGCTCCAACGTAGACCTCAGTTCTTTCCATCATTGATTGTCGTCAAGTGCAAGCGTATCTCGCCATAAAAAAATAAAGTTATTTTTCGTTAGATAATTATGCATAAAATCAAGATAATATTTTTATTATGTAAGTATTAAACGTAGAGTAAGTAAATCTAGGTACGTATTAAATAGGTCGTCTTGTGAATATAATAATTCATACTAGCCCTATGATAAATTAATATGAGTAGGCTCTTATAAAACAGAAATCGAATACTAATGCGATAGAATAGAATAGAATAGAATAGAAATATTTTTATTCAAATCAACTTTTTTACAAGTGCTTTTGAATCGTCGATGAGTCTACTACTGGTTCAGAATGCCCTTCCTGCCGAGAAGAACCAGCAAGAAACTCGGCGGATATTACATAGGTAGGTAATTAGACTGAAAGAAGCTCTCAAGTTTTAACTTTCAGAGCCCTTACTTATAGCAAAAAACAGAATGACTTTTTGCTAAAAATATCTTCATTTAAGCTTTTCAAAGCACTTAGTGATGATAATTACCACTCGGCACTAAGCGATTGAGGCGTAATTAATTTATTCATAGACTGTAAAAAGGTCATACAATTTGGGGTTCATTGACCTCCACAATGTGCTTATAGTTGTCGGCGCGTGTCCAATGATTTGACCTAAAAATTCACTTGAGGAAACAATAAAAGATAGATTTTGAACTCTATTGTTATTAACTATAGGATTGGAATTGTATGGTATCCATTTTACAAAAGGTAAACAAGCGTTGGTACTTTTAGGGGTCCATACCTGGAAAGAAAACCTCTCAATTACAGCCGATTTTCTCAGGAACTTCTGAGTGAGATTGAAGTTTATGAATTGAAATATAAATGTTATCTTCATTAGAGTTTAAAATAATTATAATCTAGATAAATAAACGTAATAAGTGTTTAGTAAAGATACATTTAAGCAGTGATAGTCTAGTGGTTACGACTGTGGTTTCCTATTCGGGGGGTCGCAGGTTCGATCCCGGGTACGCACCCCTGACTTTTTGAAGTTAAGTGCGTTTAATAAATAAAATATCACATGCTTTAACGGTAAAGGAAAACATCGTGAGGTAACCTGCACACCTGAGAGCTCTCCATAATGTTCTCGAAGGTGTGTGAAGTCCGCCAGTTCACATTGGGCCAGCGTGGTGGACTATGGGCCTATAACCCTTCTCTGAGAGGAGACCTCGCTCAGAGCCGATGATGGATTGATAATGATGATGATCATGTGGGCTTCTCCCACTAGGTACCTATATTTTTACCTTACATTTTAAGATACATTTTGTAGTTTATACCATTTTTTAGCGTCATTTTGACTTCCATAATATCATGTCCTCTATTACTTTTGAAGGAAGTGCGGTCTTGCTGTAGTCTTGTGTAGTACATGTACTAAGTACTAATAGGAATTAAATCCCGACACTTAGCGAGAACGAACTATTAGTCCGTATACTTAATAGTACATCATTCTTATAGTGCTTCGTCGCTCGGCTTTGAACGAGTAGGACACAAGGAATCAAACAATTATAGTAAACTAGCTGATTAAATCCACGCGATCTAACGAAGTCTCGGGCATCAGCTAGTATTTTATAATTTACGAACTGTGCTAAATTTGTATAATAATATACAGCTAGACATGTCATATGAGCCGGTTGAATACCTGAAAAAGAATAAAAAAGGCACCTTTACAGTACGGAACCCCCACTCTGTAAGCCCAACTCACCCTTGACCGGTACATTTTTTATCCGAGATACTTTGATTCGATTGTTTTTGCCCAGGACACTGGAAATGTTTAATTACGTATGCAGTGTTACGAAATAGTTAAAATGTAGATTTTATTGATACAATTAGGCCGATCACTGACGGGGGAGTTAGAATGTGTCTTCTCTGTTATGCTATGTGTATGACTATCTCTTGCCCGTGACTCTGTCCACGTGGAGCTAAGTTATGATAAATCCCGAGTACTCGCTCTTAGTTTTCACGGAATAAAAGTAGTCTACTATTTACATAATATGTCACTCTATAGGTGATCGATAGGCGGATATGTCACTCTATAGACGGCGCAAGACCGAAGCCTGTTGAGGTCCATGCAGGAGACCTATGCCCAGGTGATCAAGATAGGTGATCAAGAACTATGATAAAGTAACGATAATCCGTTACTCTTTGCTGAGTGATTAAAGGACAAACAAATAAATATTATAACAAATTCACATGTGAAGTTTTATGAAATCAGTGATTGATGATTGATGAATGATTATTGAAATATCTATAAAAATTGCCGATTTCAGCAAGGTCGAGTGGCCTTTAACCGAGGAATAAATTGGGCGAACTGACAGTTTTTGTATTGCAAATCTGTCAAAATATCTCGCACGCATAAGGCTTACGTTGGTGCAATCGGGCTTAAGATTTGAAATTTAAAGAAATTATTGTCGGTTAATATAAATACGACATAAATATAACTGTTTTATTCATAGATAGGATACAATTAATTAATTAAAGATTTAAAAATAGGACCGAAATTTTAAACATCTGCTTCAAAGAAGGTGTTTATTAATCTTCTATCTTCTATATAAATAAAAATGAATGTTGGTAAGCGCATAACTCAAGAATGGATGGACCAATTCGGTTAATTTATTTTTTTGTATATTCCTTAGGGTCCACGGAAGGTTTTAATAAAAAAAATAATAAAAAAAAAACAAAAAAAATTTAAAATTATGCAAATAAAAATTTAATTTTTACTTTTAACTTTAAAGTCTGTCCGGGCAGCTAGTTAATTAAAGATTTAAAAATAGGACCGAAATTTTAAACATCTGCTTCAAGTAAGGTGTTTATTAATAAAATTAATAAAAATATATCGGTTAAAATAAATTACGAATATTGGCTCGAACTAAATACATTAAAATTAGCAATGCGAGGAGATTAGGCCGGCATGGCATTGGACGCGGCCGGCTCACCAGCTGACGAGCGCGTCACCTGGCCCAGGTGCGAGACAAGTGCGGGCAGGGGAGGCTGGGCACAGGGGTACAACTTTTTAAGCTATTGCATAGCTTTTATCGCGGGCTTTGAACTAGGACAAACAGTTTGAGCGCGGCGACCGAATCAAGAAATTCCGTAACGAAAAAACCTAACACCGTCGTTCAGTAAGCGTTCAACATTTTAGAGGTTTTCAAGTATCTCTATTTGGCGCAGTGTTGTGGTGTATGGTATGGTGTATGATGTCGCAGGTTCGAATCTCACTCGCGAAATAGTGACAGCTCGCTTTTCTTGTTTGTGTGTTTTTTAATTATTTTTTGCATAATTTATATATTGCATAAATATTATAATTGCATAAATTGATAAAAAACGCTATACAATAGCTTTACCGCGGCGTGGATTACGTGTTTTAAAAACACGATTGGTGAAAATTTTGAGCGTTTTAGAAAGTCTCTTTCTAAACCGAAATTACAATACCTTCTTAATCGTCTTAATATAGGGTTACGGTTATTTCAGATTATCTGGTCTTATTTAAGCATGAATTTGAATTGTCATCTCACTTAGGCTCTCCTGAATCTGCAGGACTGTTTCTTCATGTTTAACATGTGTGACGAGCGCCGTCACAACGCAAAGCAGCCTACACGGGCGGCGTGAATCACCGCACGAGGGACCCGCGTGAACACGCCGTCACAGCGCAAGCAGCCCACAATACACGTGCCGCCTGACTCACCACGCGGGGCCGACGTGAACGCACTCGCCAGGCCAATGACCTCATCGGCGCGACCTCCGCCGAACCGCGCCGAGGCCCACCGAAGCAGCCAACAGAAAAGTATAAAAGCCGAACAAGAGCGTCCAGCATCAGTTCGCTAGCGGCGCTCGTACCATCGGGGTCGGTCTGATTTCCCTCTGGATCGATCCCATCGTCGGCCTGATTACCCTCTGGGTTGACGAGTGGTACGAGCTCTCTGGTGGACCCACAGGGGCTGTTGCTCGCGCCTGGCCTCGCGGCCCGGCCCGTCCAACCACCCCGAGCGTCTGCGTTCCCCCCGCGACCGCCGCGTCACCCGCGCTCCACCGGGAGTCCGTCGTCCTCCCGTCAGCCGCCCGGGCGGTCCCGCTTCATATAATATTGTAACCGTGTTTAGGCTTGCGTCAACGTCTCTCGATATCATGTAATAGGTTAAGAGAATTGTAAATAAAAGTCGCTATTGTTTATCGAGCATTTTATTCTTTGTCCTAGGAAATAGTGAAAAGCGAGGTTCGATCCCTCACATCTAATGAACGAAGTGGGTCGCTCTCAGCCGGGCCGATCCACTCCGTTACATTTGGCGTCCAACGTGCGTTCCGTTACATTTGGCGCCCACCGCAAAAACCCGCGATACCGTTCCGTGAACACGTGAAAAAAAAAAACCACCTACTCGTCCGTGAAAATACCGCGCGAACCAAGTAGGTAGCCGGTTCGTTTTGCGTCGCTTAAGAATCGCGTCGCATCCGTAAAACCACTCACCCGCGCCAATCCGTTACGCTTGGCCGGCCCGTCCGCCCGCGTCGCGTCGCGAGAAAAAGTACCGCGTCGCGTTCACAAGCATATTCCGTAAAAATAGACACGCTCCACGCGACCGTGGTGGTGTCTACCCGTACCGAAAAACACAGAGTGGCAATCAAACAGTAGGTCATTTCACTTTAGGAATACTCGCGACTTTTACAACTTAACGGTTACAAACTCTTTCACGTAATCGATTCGATTTATCGGGTCCACTGAAAGGGTGAGTAACCGATCGTATAAAGAGAAAGAAAACGTAGGGAAAAGAATAAGAAACCGCGAAAATAGATGCTTATCCCGGATTAGTCGGCTTGATTAACCTCGAGTAGTTAGATAAATCACGGGAAAAGCATCTCATCGTTTAGAAAACTACTACACGTACGACACAAGGGGGAACACCGCGGAAATTAGGGAAAAATTAATAATAAAAATACAGTAGGTAGAAATAACGCTCGCCGACCGACCGTACTTGCTGTAACCGCCGGAATAATTAAATCGAGCACCGCGAAATAACCTAGCAACAGAGTAGGTTACCGCAGATATTAAAGATAAAAGATATAAACTAGCTTCAGTACCGTTACCATAGATATTAAAATAAAAGATATTAACTAGCATCAGTACCGTTACCGTAGATATATTAACTAGCATCCGTACCGTGACCATAGATATTAAAAATAAAAGATTATAAACTAGCACCCGTACCACTACCGTAGATATTAAAAATAAAAAGATATAAACTAACTTCCGCACCATAGATAAAATAAAAAGACATAAACCAGCACCAGTACCGCTACCGTAGGTATTAAAAATATAAAGATATTAACTAACAACCGTACCGTTACCGGAGAAAAAAAAAGATAGTCACTAACGCCCGTACCGTAAAAAGAAAAAAAAAAAACCCAAGACAGGGAGAACAAATCGAAGGCGAACTATGCCAACTGCCTGGATCTACTCACTAAACAAACAAAAACTAACAGAAGAGCTAGAGAAGAGAAACATACCAGCTCCAACTACAAGCACAGTGGAGGAATTGAGGAAGCTGTTATCAAAAACGATAAAAACCGAAGAAGCAACTAACCAAGACAATACGATGGGTACCGAAAGCGGAGCAACAGACTTCGACAAAGCAGTGTCCCGATGGAAGATACAGTTCGATTCAACAGGAGACGCCGTAGAATTCCTAGAAAGAGTGGAAGAACTGGCCGAAACATTAGAGGTCAACAAAGATAAAATAATACACGTCATACCAAGATGTCTCAGCGGAAAAGCAGCACTATGGTACAGGAACAACAATCAATATTGGGAAACATGGGAAGATTTAGCAGACAGCTTCAAGTTGTACTACTATCCGAAAAATTATGAGAAAAATCTTTTAGAAACGATCATAAACAAGAAACAGGAAGCACGTGAAGATTTCGTCGACTATCTAACAAACATGCAAACATTATTCAGAAGATATGGGAAATTAACACCAGAACAACAACTAGAGAGAATCTATGACAACATGAGAAGCAGCTACCAGTTCTACATCAAAAGAAGAGATTTCAACACGATGACGGAATTAATACAGTTGGCAAAAGAATACGAAAAAATTCGAACAGATCAGTATCAGTATACATACAAGACACCGACATACTACCACAAGGGAAACCAACCAGAACAATCCAGAGCAGAGCCCAGAAACCAGGTACACAAACAGAAGCCGGAGGGAAAACTAATCTTACCGGACTATGACCCAGGGAAATGCTGCTGGAAGTGCGGAAAGAAAAACCACAAGGCCCGAGACTGCCGAGGCAAACAGGCTATTTTCTGCAGCCGTTGCGGATTACTAGGAAAACTAACTCGGGATTGCTGCAAAGGAGCGAGCAAAGCTGGAAAAACAGGGTCACAAGCCTACACAACAAACGTACAAGAAAGAAAAAAAGACAATAGAATATTCGCAGAGGTAAAAATAGGCGACAAGACGTACGAAGCACTAGTGGATACAGGGTCAACAAACACGTACATAAACAAGACCATCATGAACCACATAAAAGAAACTAGGAAGGACGTAATACCCAAATCAAACACTATAAAATTAGCAGACGGTTCGAAAATAACATCGGACACAGCAGTGAACATCGAACTCGAAGTCGCAGGACAGAAACTAACACACCAAGTGATATATCTACCAACAACTACAGTAATGATAATGGGCATGGACTTGTTAAGAAGACTGGGACTAGCAATAAGATGGGAACAAAAACCAAGTAGACAAACCGACAAAGAAAAACCTAGGGAAAAACGCGAGGGCAAGCAAAGGTTAACAAAGGAACAACAAGAAAGACTACAAACCATAATAACCGAGGAATTCGAAAAAGCGAAAAAAAGGCCAAAAGGCATTAAAGGGGGGAAACACATCACAAAACTAAAACATAAAGAACCAATAAAACAAAACGTGATAGCAGATGAACTATCAAGAAACCCAGTATGCGCCGCGTCAGTTGGCGAAAACGAATGGTACACAAGAAAATTAAAGAAGGTAACGGCGAACCCCGAAACAGAACCAGATTACCGAATACAGGAAGATAAACTGTATAGGAGAATAATCAATCCACGATACGAGGGCAAATTAGATCCCGACACCGAATGGAAGCTATGCGTCAAAAACTCCGACAAAACAAGAATCCTCTCACAAAACCACGACGAACCTAGCACAGGACACCTAGGGGTATCAAAAACCTTCAACAAAACAGCACAACGTTATTATTGGCCAGGCATTTTTAGAGACGTCGCAAAATACGTAAAAAAGTGCGAAACATGTCAGAAACATAAACGCGCGAACGCAGCCGTAAACGCACGAAAAGAATGCGTACCGATGAGAGGTGGCGAAATAAAAACTTTGCTCGGTGATAACGCGAAATCAGTCACAAGCAAACATTATAAAGACACACTCAGGAAGTACAATATAGGACAAAAACTCAGCCTACCGTACACACCAAAGTGTAGTCCGACCAAACGAGGGTACAAAACACGCGAAAACACGATAGCCGCCTTTATAGGGAAAAATCGGGAAAAATGGAATAAGTACATAAGGAAAAAATCATCAAAATACAACACCGTGTTAAGAAACTTCGATGACGAAAAGAGCCTCCCGACACCGACGGTTAAGAAAAAAGAAAAACAAAAACTAGAAGAAATTTATCAAATGGTACGAGAGAACCAGAAACTAGCATCAACAAACCAAAAGAAAAACTACGATAAATCAAAACGCGAATGGGAACCAAAGATGGAACAACTCGTACTTAAACGAGATTTTCCACTGTCAAACGCAGAAAAAAAATTCTACGCGAAACCAGCACCAAAATACTCAGGCCCGTACAAGATAATAGAGAAAAAATCGCCCGTGATATTTTTATTAAAAGCACTCAACGGAGGCAAAATATGCACAGCACACATAAAGGATATAAAAAGATTCCAAGAATAAAACGAAAGAAACATAACCGCTAAAAGTCAGAACACAACACGAATAGTCCAAGACGACACACACCATCCAACATAGACCCGACCGGGAAGGTCCGACCAAACAAACATCGGACTATAAGAAAGCATAGACAAAGAGCACAGAATACACAAATGTCACTAGAAAGAAATCAACCTACCCTCAAGACAAAAAAATATAACATCGAAATTAAGAAACGTCAAAAAAGGATCATTTACAGTAGAGTAAACGATGGCGGACGCGACAACCCCAGCGTGCTCGGAAAAAGAAGCGGCAATGCAAGGTCCGTCAACCAAAAAGGAACCCGATGACGACCGAACGATGTCACCAGAATGCCAGGCAATGGCCACAGAGGTAGTGGCAGCCGAGGGGCAAAAGAAGAAGAAAAAGAAAAGGAGAGGAAGAAAACGCATGGGTAACCACCGAAAGGGGATAGTGAGGTTACCCAAATACAAAAAGGGTGACAAAGGAGGGAAGGCACAGCCAAACGCATAGGTTCGAAAAATACAAAGTGACATACAGACGACAGTAAACCACTTTCTAGTTCTTTTGATTCAGAGGATGGTGTGTAACCAACGGTGATGTTTACAGGTAAACATCCCAAAGCGAGAGGGGGGAGTGTGACGAGCGCCGTCACAACGCAAAGCAGCCTACACGGGCGGCGTGAATCACCGCACGAGGGACCCGCGTGAACACGCCGTCACAGCGCAAGCAGCCCACAATACACGTGCCGCCTGACTCACCACGCGGGGCCGACGTGAACGCACTCGCCAGGCCAATGACCTCATCGGCGCGACCTCCGCCGAACCGCGCCGAGGCCCACCGAAGCAGCCAACAGAAAAGTATAAAAGCCGAACAAGAGCGTCCAGCATCAGTTCGCTAGCGGCGCTCGTACCATCGGGGTCGGTCTGATTTCCCTCTGGATCGATCCCATCGTCGGCCTGATTACCCTCTGGGTTGACGAGTGGTACGAGCTCTCTGGTGGACCCACAGGGGCTGTTGCTCGCGCCTGGCCTCGCGGCCCGGCCCGTCCAACCACCCCGAGCGTCTGCGTTCCCCCCGCGACCGCCGCGTCACCCGCGCTCCACCGGGAGTCCGTCGTCCTCCCGTCAGCCGCCCGGGCGGTCCCGCTTCATATAATATTGTAACCGTGTTTAGGCTTGCGTCAACGTCTCTCGATATCATGTAATAGGTTAAGAGAATTGTAAATAAAAGTCGCTATTGTTTATCGAGCATTTTATTCTTTGTCCTAGGAAATAGTGAAAAGCGAGGTTCGATCCCTCACATCTAATGAACGAAGTGGGTCGCTCTCAGCCGGGCCGATCCACTCCGTTACACATGTTTAAGATTTTCCACCCATCTAGATGGGAGTTAACACCGTACTTTAGTGTGCGGGGTGCCATATGAGCATCCAATCTAATATGAGATGATAATAAAATGAATTTTCAGTTTCGGTTCGTATATCCATCCATCCCCGACTTCCCCTTATTTCGCTATACCACGCGCCTGCGCATCGTAGTGCGTGGAACCGGCCCGTCAGCTGATCGCTTTCAAAAGAGGCATTTTTGTGAATGGGATGCCTCGTGCCTGCCAGTGGTAACGGAAGTTAACTGTTCACTACCCTACCGATTTTTTACGCATTTTTACGAAAAGCTTGTAGACTGACTAGCTTTTGTCGGCGATTTCGTCCGCGTGGAGGTTTTTAAAAATCCCAAAGCAAACCCTTTGGGATTTGATTTTTCCGGGATAGAAGGTAGCCTATGTTACTCTCCAAGTCCTCAACTATTTATAGTTGGGTCCCTAGGTGCTAATTGCTAAAGGCAAAAAAATTTGTCTTTAAAAACTGACTTCAAACGCCCGCGCCACTACATGGTATAATATTATTTATTGTTGATTGTTTTAAAAATCGCTCGACCGATTTCTATACAATTTATATGGGACCACCTGGGAAGTATACCCTTTAAAACAAAAAGAATTTTCCAAATCGGTTCAGGCGTCTTCGAATAATCGGTAAACATACATTAATAAAAAAAAATCCGATCCGAATTGCGATCCTCCTCCTTTTTTCCTCCGGTTAAAAAGAAAACCTCCACTAGGTGGACGGACAATCTCAAACGAGTCACATACACACACACCACGAATAAAAAAAAATTGACTACAGAACTATAAGAATGGAATTCTACGAATTATTTGACACGTGGCGTGTTAAAAGTACTCAAATTGCTTACAATGTTTTGGTCTGAAGCAGCCGAACTACAAAGCTAACAAAACTTCAGTTCTTAACATCATAATAATAAGGTTGAAAAAATTCTTTGTCAAGTGACGTTGTGAAGCTACATTTCTATGAAATGCTGTAACAGCTGATCGGAACAGCTGACGGATGACCTTGCGATGTTGGTCAAATATTTGTTCCATACATGGTACCAACTATTCATCTAGTTTGGGTTCAGTTTAAGATCCTTGCTAGTTCAAAAATGTTGCTCAACTTGAGTTATCATAAAATTTATAGCGTTCCGAACGGGTGCCACCGGCGGGAATGGGGCTACTTTCTGCCTGCCCGTCTTAACATGTATTGAATTGTAAATTTGCATTTTTTTGGAACTTCCCCTCATTGTGGAAACACTGCATACATAGCATATTACCTATTGTAAACTTGTTCTGAAAAGAGCGACCGCCGAGTATCTTGCTGGTTCTTCTCGGCAGGAACCAGTGGTAGACTCACCGACGATTCAAAAGCACTTATAAAAGTTTATCTGAATAAAAAATAATTCTATTCTGTTCTATTCTATTCTTTGTTCCGAACCAAAATCTAAATAAGTTAATGGGATGATATCAACACCAACCACCACCAACACTAAACACCATTCTGTCACCATAATTTGACATCTACGGTCACAAACCAAGGAAGTATTCAAACCATACATCGATGAAGTAGTTGGTCGAAACTAATAGTAATAAAGTAATAATTATTAATCATCATTATCATCATGAGCAACCCATCAACGGCTCATTACTGAGCGCAGGTCTCCTCTCAGAGAAGGGTTTATAGGCCATAGTCGACCATACTGCCCCAATACAAATTGGCAGACTTCACACATCTTCAAGAACATTATGAAGAACTCTCAGGTGTTCAGGTTTCCTCACGATGTTTTCCTTCACCGTTAAAGTTTGTGATATTTAATTTCTTAAACGCACATAACTTAGAAGCCAGAGGTACGTGCCCGGGATCGAACCTGCGACCCACTGAATAGGAGACCGCTGTACTAACCACTAGGCTATCGGAATAAAATAAATAAATAGAAATAATGAAAATACCTAAATAAAATTCACTGTCTCAGCAAGAACTCGGAAAATCAAAGGATTCCAGGGGTTTTCTTTCAATTGGATCGTTAAACTGGTTCAGTTAGTGCTTATAGTGCCTTTAATCCTACTAATATTATAAATGCGAAAGTTTGTGAGGATGGGATGTAAGGATGGATGGATGGATGGATGTTTGTTACTCTCTAACGCCGAAACGAATGAACTGATTTGGCTGAAATTTGAAAGAAAATAGCTCATACCCAGGATTAACACATAGGCTACATTTTATCCCGTAAAATTATAGAGTTCCCACGGGAATTACAAAAACGAAATCGCGGGCATCATCTAGTATTAAAAAAAGAGACGTGTCAAGGGACACCCGGATGGAACGTAGTACCTTAGTAGTAGTATTAGTGAAGGAATTGTAATAAACTAGTGGTGTCATCTAGTATTAAATTGATTAACTACGATGAATTATTTTTAGTTTATTTCTATTGCACTGATACAACACCAAAGAGTTACTCTGGTGGAGTTACTGTTTTTTCACAGATGGCGTTATCCAATTTATACAATTAAAAATTAGGGAAAGTTCCACATTTAGAAATTATTTAAAATAAAATTGAAAATAGAAAATTCAGTCTGTCGAGCTGGGATTCGAACCATCGACGTTGAATTTATAGGCGACTCTCCTAACCACTAGGCCATGCAGACGCCGAGTTCTAAGGCGAAAATACCGAATACAATGCAAAATTCACATTCAACAAAAAATGACGTTTCAAAAATGTGTCGTGTCGGTTTCCTTAATTTTTTCCGTCTAGCCCCCTTCCGTACCGCGCGATAAGGAACTACGTTCCAATAAATAAAATATGACTACAGCATACATTAAATAGAAAAAACTAAACGTACCAACTTAAAATAAAAAAGAAAAGTTAGCCTTAGAAGTTAGCCCGCTACCATATAAGACTGCATCGTCACTTACCATCAAGTGAGATTGCAGCCAAGGGTTATCTTTTCAGGAAGAAAAAAGGAAAATACTTACAATATATTTAGTTGAAATATTATATTAAATCTTTCAATAACCATAATCCACGCAGACTAATTTAGGGACAAAAACTTACTATTAATTTACAAAGTATGTTTAGGAGGTCGGTATTTTTATCAGTAACGCAATACCGGACAGCTGCTGTCGAGGACAGAGTTCGATTCTCGGTCAAGCACATTTCTGATCAGCTGCCGGCAGTCGCCATTTTATGTCTACTTTAATTGCCGGTGACGGACGCCCTTAATTGGTTTTTATATCATGTATTTATAATGTTTTCAATATTTAATAACTCGTTTCGTGATTTAACAAGTTGATTTATAATACCCCATGACCTAGTGGTTAGAGCGTGTGCCACGAACCAAGAGTTACTGGCTACGTTTCCGTGCTGCAGCCAGGCTGATTCTTTGCGCAAAATAATTTAATATAAAAATTATTTTTAAAACCGACTTCAAACGCCCGCTCCACTACAAAGCATATAATTTGTAGATTTTTTTAAAAGAACTGCTCAACCGATTTCAATAAAATTTAAATGAGACCACCTGGGAAGTATACCCTTTCAAACAAAAAAAGAACTTTCCAAATCGGTTCGTCTTCGAGTAATCGATGAACATACATAAAATAAAAGATTCCGACGAATTGATAGCTTCCTCCTTTTTTGAAATCGGTTAAAAAAGCAATGCCTTCTTCTATCACCAGAGCATTAATGCTTTTAATTTGTGCACTGTGTCAAAAATCTGGAATGTTTTTTTTGAGAAAAAGCCATGACTATCAAATGAGTCACAAATAGCCACTGGATACATTCGGCACAAGATCACGGCATGTGGAAGTCCCTATAAGAGACTTACAATAATAATATATTCAACCGTGGACGTCTTATCGCTTGAAGACGAGACGTTCTCTAATTTTCGTCACCTAAACCTACTCTAAACTGAATCGTCATTTTCTGAATTAATCATCATCTAAGATGGTGTACATCAAATAATTATTTAATTTTAATGGGTAGATTATTTTCCGGTTTTTCAATAGGAACTTTATAAAAGCTTCAATCATTGTCAAATTCATCCTTCTGGTGACATCTGTAAACGTTTTTTAGGGTTCCGTACCCAAAGGGTACCAACGGGACCCTATTACTAAGCCTACGCTGTCCGTCCGTCCGTCCGTCCGTCCGTCAGCGGGCTGTATCTCGTAAACCGTAATAGATAAACAGATGAAATTTTCACATATTATGTATTTCTATTGCCGCTATAACAACAAATAATAAAAATTAAATTAAATTAAAAAAATTAAATTAAAATGTTTCCATGGGTACATGAAAATATTTTAATTTAATTTTTTTAACGGAACCCTAAAAGAGCGAGGCCCGACTCGCACTTGGCCGATTTTTTAGAACTAAACATATAAACAACGATCGCACTAAAGAAAATTTTATAATTTTATATAAAAATGTAAATAACAAACTTTGTTTTGTCAAATACGTAACTTTTTATAATACTTTTTTAAAGAAATAGGCGAACCAAAAGTTTCGGCAAGCTCATTACAAACTGCTAACGCCATCTTTTGTCGTGCACAAGAACTAAGATTCAATCAATATTTTGCTAAAATTACTTTTTCTTCTTAAATGCACAAAAAAACATATCAACCTAGCGTAGTAGTTACAGAAATAACAATTAAATTCAAAATATAAATCAACTTTAAAAGTTAAAAATAATATTTTTCACAGTCTGAAAAGTTTAGACGAGTGTATTCATGAAGTTAATTGTCTTTGCTTCAAACTCTCAAGTTCAAAAGTCTGTCTCGGTATCCATTCAAAAAAAGACTACTGCCGTTAATTAAAACAAACAATTTTCAAATTAATTCCGAATTAAAATTCAAATTAGACCTAAATCCAATTTAAGCCTAATGTGTCTGTCCCGACGATACAAAATAACCCGAAAATCGGGACGTACATCCGGATTAAGTCCGTGTATTTAATTACTTCTAAAAATCCCCTGAATGGTGTCAACAAACATGAGCGTGCGCTAAAATCGCGGCTGTTATCTGAATAAAGTCATTTCCATTCAAACGGGTGGTGAAAACTGTGCGAAGGACCATTCTACTGGACCTTTGGCTCGGCCCAAGTTATAAGATTTAACGATTTATTTCATAATAATATGAGTATTAAGCTATTGCATAGCTTTTATCGCGGGCTTTGAACTAGGACAAACAGTTTGAGCGCGGCGACCGAATCAAGAAATTCCGTAACGAAAATAAACCTAACACCGTCGTTCATTAAGCGTTCAACATTTTAGAGGTTCTTAAGTAGCTCTGTTTGGTGCAGTGGGCGAGCGGCCGCTTTCTTTACCGTATGGTGTATGATGTCGCAGGTTCGAATCTCACTCGCGAAGTATTGACAGTGCGCTTTTCATGTTTGTTTGTTTTTTAATTTTTTTTTGCATAATTTTTACTATGCAAAAAAAAATATTGCATAAATATTATAATTGCATAAGTTGATAAAAAATGCTATGCAATAGCTTTACAGCGGCAGTCCCCGAGTGCCACTTAATTTATTATTTGTGCGTAGAAGTTTGTCGATGAACTCTCACTGCCACCGACTACGTCCCGAATTTATTTGTTAAGTTTTACTTTGTTCTTTTTTGTTTACTCTGTAATCGTATATTATTTTGTAACCAAGTTTTGTTGAATGAAAATGAAATTTTGTTTTTCTGAAATAAAAAGTCCATGTCACTATCCAGAGGTGCGATTGTCTAAAGTTATTCCATTCATCGTAATCGTATTCGATGACATTAGCGTCGAAGTAAAATAAACCATAACCGCATTGAATTAGAGCTTGATTTCGTGTATGCATTCTTATACGTTTACGTATGTACGATACGCTCGAATTTGTGACTTTAAATCTATTGATGTAATATAATACTGTTACTGGTACTGTACTGTTGCGTGATTGAAGGACCAAGCAATTAAATGATAAACCTTTAAAAAAAAATTAAGTGGCACTCGGGGACTGCCGCGGTAAATCTATTGCATATCATTTTTTATCAACTTATGCAATTATAATATTTATGCAATATATTTTTTTGCATAATAAAAATTATGCAAAAAAAATAATTAAAAAACAAACAAACAAGAAAAGTGACCTGTCATTACTTCGCGAGTGAGATTCGAACCTGCGACTTCATACAAAGAAAGCGGCCACTCGCCCACTGCGCCAAATAGAGCTACTTTAGAACTTCTAAAATGTTGAACGCTTACTGAACGACAGTGTTAGGTTTTTTTTCGTTACGGAATTTCTTGATTCGGTCGCCGCGCTCAAACTGTTTGTCCTAGTTCAAAGCCCGCGATAAAAGCTATGCAATAGCTTAAAAATATCGTGTCAGCTTATGACTTGATCCGCCCCATTTACGACTATCTGTAATATATTCAAATACGGATTTCGATATGGCGTGCGCGCGGAGCGAAATAAAAGAAACGTTACGGTGCGGCCAGCGGCTACCTACGAGTAAATAACAGATATAAAAGGGACTTGTATCGCCGTCCAGATAATAATATTCTATTCAAATAGAAACCTGATATAATGAAATCAGAAGCAGTGATAGCCTAGTGGTTAGCACTGCGGTCTCCTGTTCGGGTCATCGCAGTTTCGAGCCCGGGCACGCACCTCTGATTTTGGAGAAACATTGCGAGGAAACCTGCACGCCTGAGTGTTCTCCATAATGTTCTCAAAGGTTTTTGACGACCTCCCTGGCTCAGTGGTGAGCGCTGTTTGTCTTATAACTGGGAGGTCTCGGGTTCGATTCCCGGCGGGGTCAATTTGGGAATTTATAATTTCTGAATTGTCTCTGGTCTGGTCTGGTGGGAGGCTTTGGCCGTGGCTAGTTACCACCCTACCGTCAAAGACGTGCCGCCAAGCGATTTAGCGTTCCGGCACGATGGCGTGTTGAAACCAATTAGGGGTATGGGTTCAATGTTCACTGCCATACCCCTTCCAAGTTAGCCCGCTACCATATTAGACTGCATCGTCACTTACCATCAGGTGAGATCGCAGTCAAGGACTAGCTTGTCATCGAATAAAAAAAATAATGTGTAAAAAGTCTGCCAATTCGCATTGTGCTACTTCGCGTGTGGACTTCGGCCTCAGCTCGCTCTACCTACGCTCAGTAGGTAGTGAGAGGTTAATGGGTTGCTCATAATGATGATGATGAGGAAATAAATACTTTTTGTTTTATTCAATTACAAGATAGCCCTTGACTGCAATCTCACCTGATGGTAAGTGACGATGCAATCTAAGATGGTAGCGGGCTGATTTGCAATGGGTATGGTAGTAAAAATTGGGTACATTCATTAATTTATTATTATTACATATAATCGAAAATGTAACAGTGTAAGAATAACATTTAAAACACAGCAAAAACAAATAATTTATAAGCTGCTGCGAATGCGTCTGTCTCTTTTCAAAACGAAATTTTCTATGAAGGGTGTATGGAGCAACTGTCTTGTGACATAAGTGCTCTCTGTCTAACAAGAAACTTAAAAGCTCTTTATTTTCGAGTCTATATTTGAGTTAATATTTAAAAAAGAAAAATTGCATTGTGTTATAATATTTAAAAACTTTATTTTAAATATTATAATATAAATATCAGGCAAATACTTCCATCCATATCCACAGTATTAAATCCATGTCATCGTGCCGGAACGTTAAATCGCTTGGCGACTCGTCGTTGACGGAAGGTGGTAACTAGCCATGCCCAAAGCCTCCCACCAGAACAGAACAAGGACAATCCCCTACCATGAGGTGAGATCTTGCCGTAAAATAAATCTTAAAGCTAGTGTTTTTGCTCACTATTAATAAAAATACGTTTTTCCCAAAATATATAACCTCTCAACAAAATTCATCGTTGCATGACTCTATGGAGTTACTTTAATAAGATATTTCTAAAATATGAAATAATACATTATCCCTTATTATATGCCATAAGGGAGTCCTCGATGTTTTAAGAGGCGTGGAGCAACGTCGTCATGATATATGCGTATAAAAATAATAGCGAGCACACAAAATCGTTACAGCAAATTATTTCGGCGTACATAAATACGGGCGTATTTTGCTTGCAAATAATGTTATGATCCCAACTAAGGGCGCGTTTTCGTTGTACTGTCACGTTAACGTTTTAAAATACCGATACGTGCCCACTGATTTATATCGATGACAGTCTTGTGCAGCTTATGTCCAGTGATTCTTAACAAATCGCTCGGGATCGCTACGCTAATAATTATTATCATTGTATTCAGTCATCATCATTTTAATTTCAGACCATCACCGGCACAATACCGACCGCAAGTCTCCTTTCTGAATCAGAAAGGTTTAGGCCATGGTACATGCGAATGGCAGAATTCACACATTATGGAGAACTCTGAGGCATGAAAGTTTCCTCGCGATGTTTTCCTACAACGTTAAAGCAAGTGCCATTTCATTGCTTAAAATGCACGTGGCTGGGATTCAAACCTCAGGCAACCTGAAAGGAAGTCGTAATCTTAACCACTAGGCTATCGCTGTTATTTTCAGTGCTAAACACTATTTATTTTCATTGCTAAGAACTATTTCATTTCAGTGCTAAGAACTATTTAAAGTCAATCCTAAAATCTATTTAATTTCAGTGCTAAGAACTATTTAATTTCAGTGCTAAGATCTATTTAATTTCAGCGCTAAGAACTATTTAATATCAGTGCTAAGAATGATTTAATTTCAGTGTTGAGAATTATTTAATTCAGCCATGCCTTCAAGACACGACTAAATGGGCATCTAATAATAGTATGCGGGGGCAGTATAATGGAAATGCATCCAAAGGGAGGGTAGGCCTACATTCACAATTTAGTAGAACCTTTGTCACGAGTCGGCTTTTAAGGATATTATCTTAATAAAAATAACGAAGCATTCATATTGTAACGTTAGAGCAGTCGCTGTTATGTCGTCGTTAATGTTCCTTCAAGACTCGACATGATTTTGAAGGAAGAGGCTCTTAATTCGTTGCGTATTTTTTAAAATAATATTTAGCTATCTTCTTCTTCCTTCTTCTTCTTTATCGACCTATAGATGTCCACTGCCGGACAAAGGTCTCCTGCATGCACTTCCACAGGCTTTGGTCTTGGGCCGCTTAAATCCAGCGGCTCCCTGCGACTCGTTTGATGTCGTCGGTCCACCTGGTGGGGGGAAACGCAGTGTTGGCAGACCCCCCACCGGGCGGACCCACGACATTCAGGTATACAGATCTCTAATTACAATCACTCCGATTACAAACAATCTCCGAGAGCAGGGATAGTATTAGCAGGGTCGCGCGTTCGATCCCGGGCATGCACTTCTGACTTTTCAGGAGTGCGTAGTGCGTACGATGTTGAAACGCCTGTGCCAAATAACATGGCAATATGACCAGTGCAAACTTATGCAATAAAAAACCGGCCAAGTGCGAGTCGGGCCACGCGCAGTGTAGGGTTCCGTAGTTGAAAGTCTCAACATACATTTTGAGTTCCATGGTTTAAATACTATAATATACTACAAAATATGCAACTTACACTACGTGTAATATCTAACTTCGAAAAACCGATATAACTCTTTCACTAATGAACCCTACTTAGCCGTGATAGTTTTCCTTTAAAATTCATTATATATATACTACTGCTGTGAATTTTTTCTTGTATCCTATATACAACCAATTAGCTGGCAGAGGGGGGGGGGGGACACTTGACTGTAATAAAATTTAGCAATTTAAAATATTTTTGGCTTTCAGAAGCGGATCCATTCAAAAGTTATCGGAAGAGGGTTTATTACTCAAAAACTAATCAGGCTTTAAGAGAACGCATCTCTTAAAACGCTGAAACCCTACCTAAGCCGTCTGCACCATCCCCAATAACGGCCCCTTTCCACTCAGCTAATAACCACAGCACGACAGACAAACCACCATCTGAACGTGAGGGTAACTATCAAAATGGGCAATGGCTTATAAGGCCGACGATCGCTAAATCGTCGCCCCTTCCGATTTACGAGTCGATCTTACTCGGGTCGGCTCGGTGTTACTCGTGCGCGCGCTCGGATTCATCCGCGCACGTTTTGCTCCAAGATGGCGTCAGTCCGCTAACACATATTTCACAAACGGATCCCTGAATTGAAAAATGGTGTTCCCACACCCACAACGTTTTTGAAAGACCTATTCAACGACACCCCACACTATGGGATAGATGAGAAAAAAAAATTCATCCCCACTTTACATGTAGGGGAGGTACCCTAAAAAAAATATTTTTCACAATTTTATTTCACCACTTTGTCGGCGTGATTGATATTTATACCCTTGTCAAATTACAGATTTCTAGTATCAATAGTCTCTGAGCTAAACCGCGGACAGATAGACAGACAGACAGAGAGACGGACGGACGGACATGGCGAAACTATAAGGGTTCCTTGTTTACTACGGAACCCTAAAAAAATATATATGTAACTAGCTGACCCAGCGAACTTCGTACCGCCAACTTATCTATATAAATAAAACAAATAAACTATCCCAATTCACAAAACTATCCTATCTTTTAAGTTGGACCAAATTACAGATAGTTACGAAGTTTGATGAAAATCGGTTCAGTAGTTTGGGGGTCCATCGCGGACAAACAACGTGACACGTAATTTATATATATTAAGAAATTTATATATATTAAGATTATAATCTATAATAAAAAAATCTTTTTAGAAAACCGACTTCAAACGCCCGCAAAAAACATCTATAAATTCTTTAAAAAAAATCATCTATAAATTATATACAAAGTATATAATTTATAGATGATTTTTTTTAAACTACTCAACCGATTTCGATAAAATTTAAATGGGAACACCTGAAAAGTATACCCTTTTAAACAAAAATATACAAATCGATTCAGTCGTCTTCTAGTAATCGATGAATATGCAAAAAAAAAAAGATTCCGAAGAATTGAGAACCTATTTTTTTTAAATCGGTTAAAAATTAGGAACACATCCAATCTCCACCTATCGCCGGCTCACTCTAACCCATTAACATAGTATTTCCTTATGCTCTGACCACACTGGGCAAAATGAAACACGTAAGGGTGTGAATTATACTTTTAGTTTCCAAACTGAGTGGCGATTTCACCAAACGTAGAGTTACGTTTGCAAAATAAATAGCAACAGCATAGATATATTAATTAAAAAAAAAATAGTTACGTTTAACCGAGGAATAAATCGGGCTTTCTGACAGTTTTTGTATTGAAAATCTGCCAAAATATCTTTACGCTCGAATAAGGCTTTTTTACGTTGGTGAAATCGGCTCTAAGTAAAAATTATGTAAGTACGTTTGGTAAAGTGTCGGGTCACAATAAAACGTGGTGACGGCTTAATAAAAAAGGTATGAAATTTTTCATTATAATAGATACTCAAAAAATATAAACAAATAAAAATATGAAGTAAATTTTCACTGAAAACAATCCCTCGAAAGCGTTCTTTCCGCTTAGTATGTATAATTCTGTGGCTCTGTATACAAGCACGTACAAAGAGTCATGTCACCGGGCGGGGAGTCATTACACGCTGCCATTATAATACATTCTCATTCATTAAATTCAAAAAAATTTCCCTTATCGACCCCCAGCCATACTCTCTTGAGCCGCGTACTCATGTGAGATTGTAATGGTGCGGCTACATTATCGGGATTCGGCGAATGTTCGCATCATCGCGACAAGTGTAGCCAGGTAGTTCGTTGTGTCGCGAACGTACTGGTGAACTCACACGATAGCACGAACGCTCTGTTACATCCCTAATTTTAAGCCATGTATTGCTGAGCCATGATTATTATCGACTAACTGATGCCCGCGACTTCGTCCGCGTGGATTTAGTTTTTGAAGATCAAACAATTACCCTGGGTACCAATTGTCTAAAAGTTTTACAATACACGAAATTGAGCTCTCATCCAATGCTGTTATGGTTTATTTACTTTGCTTTAGACAATCGCATCTCAGAGCTCTGATGACCCGATAGTCACCAGAGCTCTGAGATTCGATTGTTATAGATCAGCAGTATATAGATCAGCAATATGGTTATAGATCAGCAGTAGATCGCGTTAGATGTTTCGCACGATGGACTACGAATCTAAGAATTATTTTCAAACTAAGCACAAATTGCAAGTGAGAACCCCGCCTAAGATGCAGGAAAATTCGTAAATAACTCGGCAACTTCCTGATATGTGAGGACCCGATGGTAATTTTGTACATAAAAAACAACTAGATGCTTCCCGTTTCTTTATAATTTCCTTTTTTATGGAACTTCTTTATCGCATATTTAGATATCGCACCGGATATTTTTTCAGGAACGGCACAGGAAAAGCACGTAGCTTTCAGAACTAGGGCTTGTAATGGATGGCTTTAGTTCGATAAAATTAACTGTAATGGCCTTAATGTAAATACATTCATGTAACGGCGTTGTAACTTGAGGGAAAGTTTTTGGGGTGAAAATAATATCTAAAGTCTTCGAACAGTGCGTTCTGCCACTTGCCAGTGATGACTTGTACGGATCCGAGACATATTCGCTAACTAGACGGCCTCGTAAGAAGGTTCAGGTCACTCAGCGAGCGACGGAGAGAGCTATGCTGGGAGTATCCCTGCGAGATCAAATCAGAAATGAGGAGGTCCGTAGGAGAACCAAAGTCACCGACATAGCTCAGCGAGTCGCGAAACTGAAGTGGAAATGGGCGGGCACATAGTTCCAAGAGCTGATGGTCGTTGGGGTCCCAAGGTGCTGGAGTCGCGACCCTGCACCGTGAAACGCATTGTTATCAGACCCCCCACTAGATGGACCGACGACATCAAACGAGTCGCGGGGAGCCGCTGGATTTAAGTGGTGCAAGACCGAAGCCTGTGGAAGTCCATGCAAGAGACCTTTGTCCAATAGTGATCTATCGGTTGACACAGAAGAAGAAGAAGAATATCAAAATCTTTTGAAAAAGATTACAGAACTGTGTTTAGATTTACTTTTGGGTAAACGAAGTTACGGTTTATAGTCTCAGTAGCCCAAAGGTTAGAGGTATGCACCTCTGATAATTGATAGGTCGCAGGTTTAATCCCCACCCGTTGCACTATTGTCCTACCCAATTCTGACACAAGTTTTCTGCTTATTTGGAGGGGAGAAGAGAATGTTGGACAAATAATCTCAGTCAGCTTGGCTAATAACTTTACTAATATTATAAGTGTGTTTATTTGTTAGTTTGTCCTTCAGTCACACCACAACAAAGCTTTAGATTGACGTGACTTTTTGCAAGGGCTTATTTGAGAACCTGCAGGGTGACATAGGTTACTTTTTGTCCCAGAAAATTAAATAATTCACTCGGAATACTAAAAATCTACGCAGACGAAGTCGCGGGCATCAACTAGTTCTTTAAGACATCAGTCACACTTACACAGGAAGACTTTCTAAAACGCGAGCGGCAAGAAATTGTTTGCGATTATCCAATGGGATCACTTTCCACCCGCCATTATACATTACATTTACATTATTAATGATTATACATTACGACAAAAACTCTTTCGATTTTCGAATACAAATGTCGAAAATTGTGCTTGTATTCGAGAAACTCTACTTGTGTAACTGAGCCTAAAAAAAGAAAATCGTAAATTTTATGCTAGGTCAAACAATACAGAAAATACAATATAATATATTATTAAGTATGTCACGCTCTCTTTAAACATTTCTGTGGTGGTGTCGTGTGATGCGGGTTGTTACGTTCCCTCAAATATGGTTGAGCGAAGCAATGGCTGGGTCATGCGCCATGCTCGTGAACGGGTTCTACCGGCGGGAATGGGGCTACTTTCTGTCTGCCCGTCTTAACATATGTTGAATTATAATTAGGTATGCTTTTATGAAACTTCCCCTCATTGTGGAAACACTGCATACAAAGCATAGTATCTATTATATTGTAAACGTGTTTTGTATAAAGAGCAAATGCCGAGTTTCTTGCTGGTTCTTCTGGGCAGGAAGGGCATTCCGAACCAGTGGTAGACTCATCGACGATTCAAAAGCACTTGTAAAAAAATTTTTTTGAATAAAAAACATTTCTATTCTATTCTATCTATACATCTATCTATCTTCTATAATATAATAAAACTGTAACAGGTCCAATTCTGTACATTGAAGATATTTTGAAAATTTTTGTTTGAGGGCACTCTATAATCGATACTGAAGCCAAAACAATTTTTTTTTAATTTATTGTCTGTCTGTCTGTCTGTCTGTCTGTCTGTATCTTGGCCGCGCATCACGCCGAAACTACTGGACGGATTTAAATGAAACTTGGCACGATTTAATTTAATACTACGAGGTATAATATAGGATACTTTTTATCCCGAAATTCAGCACGATTCCCTTGGGAGAGGGGATGAAAGTCAAAATGTGTGTTTCGCTGTAATTCATTAAGGCGTATTCCGATTTAATCCATTATTTTTTTTTAGAAAGCAGGTTCTTTAGAGATTGTCCTGTAATTATTTCAAGGTCGTCAATTTCGTAGTTCAGAAATTATAGACATCACGATCTTCAGTATAAGGTCCAAATAACTTGAACCCCGGAATCTACAAGATACTTTGAATGAACGGCTCATCTTAAGCTGGCAAGCGTACTTTATCGTATATAGCCATCGTGGATAGCCCTATTTTGTCAAAGTCAAACTACTCCAAAGGCGTCAGATTTTGCCAAACGATCATTATACCTACATACTACATAGTAGGTATGGATGTAATACATCGTATGGACTTAATGCTACAGTGTTTTCCTATGCAATTTAATATTCTAATCATACTAATATTATAAATGCGAAAGTGTGTTTGTTTGTTGGTTTGTCCTTCAATCACGCCACAACAGAGCCACGAATCGACGTGATTTTTTGCATGGGTACTATAGTTGAGGACCTGTAGAGTGACATAGGCTACTTTTTATCCCGGAAAATCAGTGTTCACGAGGGATTTTATAAACTAAATCCACGCGGACGAAGTCGCGGGCATCAGCTAGTAATATAATAAAACTGTAACTGGAAGATTTCTGTACATTTAATATATTTTGAAAATTTTAATTGGGGGATGCTTTACTATCGATACTGAGCCCAAAACAGATTTTTATTTAATTTTTGTCTGTTTGTTTGTCCTTTTTTCACGTAAAAACTACCGCACAGATTTCTACAAAATTTTATACCGTGGTAGCTTATTACTCGGGTCAACATCTAGGCTACTTTTTATCCCGGAAAATCAAGGAGTTCCCGAGGGACTTTAAAAACTAAATCCACGCGGACAAAGTCGCGGGCATCAGCTAGTCTATACATATAATAAAACAGAAACGAAACCAATTCTGTACATGAAATAGATTCAAAAAAGGGTTTTTGCTTCTAATTGTGTTCAAGATACAGATATCAAAACAGAAGCTAAATTTTTTTTTGTCTGTTTGTCTGTCTGTTTGTTTGTCCTTCTTTCACGTAAAAACTACCGCACAGATTTCTACAAAATTTTATACCGTGGTAGCTTATTACTCGGGTCAACATCTAGGCTACTTTTTATCCCGGAAAATTAAGGAGTTCCCGAGGGACTTTAAAAACTAAATCCACGCGGACAAAGTCGCGGGCATCAGCCAGTTCTAAAATACAATAATTCCAACGCAATTTTTCTTCGAGCCGTTCAAGAGTCGAGCTGACGAATTTCCGTGACAACGTCCAGGGCATGCCATTAAAAGTTTTCAAATTTCGCCCAAGTGATTCGGAATCGACACAATTACGGCAGTTGTTTGGCGACTTGTGTCAAAGTAACGATTTCTTTGTTCGCCAGTTAATAAGTAAAGGTGTTATATAGTTAGATGTAAGATAAATAAAAAACTACGTGTGGCACTCGGGGACTGCCGCGGTAAAGCTATTGCATAGCATTTTCTATAGTCGCACGCACACAAACACCGTGCCGAAGTCTGCCGAACTGAAACGACGTTAGACGTGTGGGGTGTGTTAGGTTTATTTTCGTTACGGAATTTCTTGATTCGGTCGCCGCGCTCAAAGCCCGCGATAAAAGCTATGCAATAGCTTAAAAATAAAACTAGTGGTTCGCCCCGACCTGAGACCTCGCGGTAACGGTATCCCATAATTATTCATTCAATCGATACATGACGAACAAAACTGACATTATTATCATGCCCGTTTTCACCAAACATACCTAAATCATCCCCTAAGTAAGAGTCTCTTTACGTACGTAGCCCCTAAATACAATCCTAAGTTCTAGCATCCGTCCCAATGTCCTTTTAGGTGCCCCGTACAGGTTCATGATAACGAAGTTGAGAAAGCATCACCTAACTTATCATAGGTAGCCCGGAAAGGTTAGGGAACGTTAGTGAAAACATTGAATTGTTATTACTAACTTAGAAGCAATATTCGGCTGAAGGCCGTCGGTATGCATATTATGTTTAAATTTGAAGTAATTACGTTCAGTAATGCAGAAGTTATAAGGCTCTGATAGACGAACGGACTGACAGACAGACAGACGAATAGCCGTCTATTCGTCTGTCTGTCACACAGACGGACGGACGAACAAGTGCAAATTCATTCAAGTAAACTCAGAGACCTTCGCTTCGCTCGGTCAAAAAAAACGTAAAGGCGGATCGGGCGGTAGCGACTAGTGAGGGGCTCTCGAACATTGTTTTATTGTTGAGGATTCCAATGCTTTTCTTTTTAACCGACTTCAAAGAAGGAGGAGGTTATCATCAATTCGTTGGAATCTTTTTTTTTAATGTATTTTCACCGATTACTCGAAAACGCCGGAGCCGATTTGGAAAACTCTTTTTTTGTTTCAAAGGGTACTTCCCAGGTAGTCCCATTGAAGTTTTATCGAAATTGGTCGAGCGGTTTTTAAAATATCAACAATAAATCATATACTTTGTACTGACGCGGGCATTTGAAGTCGGTTTTTTAAAAAGAATTTTTTATATTAAATTTTGTTGTTGAGGATTCTAATACTTTTCTTTTGCCTTTTAATGTTCGACTGTGGCTGATGAGGTTCCGGCTTCGATTCCCGGGTCGGGTAAAAATTGTATTGGGTTATTCTGTAAAGAAATTCTCAGTTATGTAATACTAGACCGGAGTTAGGAAGTTGGCGTTTCACCCCCGTACCTACCTCGAAGAGCACGTAAAGCCGTCGGTTCTGCGCCTGAACCCTCTTCGATCGTGTCTGATTTCCGTCGCATCGGACTATGAGAGTGAGGGAATAGAGTGTGCACCTATGTTTGCACACACACTTGTGCACTATAATATCTCCCGCGCAAATGGCTAATCTCCGTGGAGATTGGTCACCTTGGCTGGATTCGAGCGGGAGGATTCCACACATGGTACCTATTCGATTAATAAAGTACAAAATAAGCAGCCCAATACAAAATCCAATTCAAATAGTGTCCGGTAAAAATATGCAAATGCCTAGTAAGAGCAGTGATAGCTAAGTGGTTAGGACTGCGGTCTCCTATTCGGGGTCACGGGTTCGATACCGGGCACACACGTTAACGGAAAGAGCAGCGTCTGAAACCCCTTACCAGGTTGAGACGGTCTCAAACGAGTACAATACAATATACAATTACAAATTAATTACAAATTATACAATATACAATTGAAGACTATATAAATGACAAAAAAGCGTGGATATAACTCGCTCCAGCGATTCATGAGACAGTAATAATCAACCTGTGTAACAAAATTATCCTGTGCTATTCAGTGTTTCTACTTTATTTGTGTCTAAGTGATGTCTTAAAATTAGCATTTGAATATTAGTTTTCAGTTTGATGCCTTGACATGGGTAGCATAAGTATGTCACGCACTCTTTAATATTTCTGTGGTGGTGTCGTGTGATGCGGGTTGTTACGTTCCCTCAAATATGGTTGAGCGAAGCAATGGCTGGGTCATGCGTCATGCTCGTGAACGGGTGCCACCGGCGGGAATGGGGCTACTTTATGTCTGCCCATCTTAAGATAGAAGTTAGTCGGTATGCATTTTTGGAACTTTCCTCATTGTGGAAACACTGCATATATAGCATAGTATTTACTGTATTGTAAATCTGTTTTGAAAAGAGCAACCGCCGAGTTTCTTGCTGGTTCTTCTCGGCAGGGAAGGCATTCCGAACCAGTGGTAGATTCATTGACTATTCAAAAGCACTTGTAAAAGTTTATTTGAATAAAAAATATTTCTATTCTATTCTATTCGAGTCGCTGACAGCAGCTTATAACACAGAATCGTTATCTGTGACGATCCTTTCAAGAGACCTATGTCCAGTCGTGGACGTGATCTTCTACTCCTTTATCAACCGATAGACGTCCACAGCTGGAGAAAGGTCTCTTGCATGTCTCTTCCACAGGCATCGTTTGCGCCGCCTGAATCCAGCGGCTCCCTGCGACTCGTTTGATGTCGTCGGTACACCTGGTGGGGGTCTGCCAACACTGCGCTTCCCGGTGCAGGGTCGCCACTCCAGCACCTTGGGACCCCAACGACCATCAGCTCTTCGAACTATGTGCCCACCCATTTCCACTTCAGTTTCGCGACTCCCTGAGCTATGTCGGTGACTTTGGTTCTCCTACGGATCTCTTCATTTATGATTTGATCTCGGCTTTCGCAAGGATACTCCGATCATAGCTCTCTCCATCGCCCGCTGAGATGATAATGACTTCCTAATCTTCCTTCCCATATCGCAAACGCTGGGAAATCGGCTATGCGGGGGCACCTGGAATCGCTCATTGCTCAAGTTGGCGGTAGTTACAATTGTTACTGTGCAATATCACACACACGCACACACACACACACACGCACACACACACACACACACACACACACACACACACACACACACACACATAGAAACTTACGCCGCCACTAACGCGGAATCGTTTAGAATTTGAATATGGCACAAGTCACAAGCGATTTTGTGTTCAAAATGGTGTTTGAATGAGAGCGAGAAGCCACAATGCTGTTTAAACTGTTTTATTTAGCTCTTAAGCATAGTTTAGTGTAAATGTACAGTTGATTGGAAATATAAAAATGATAAGTACTTCTGATTTTATAAACTACTTGCTGATGCCCGCGACTTCGTCTGCCTGGATTTAGATTTTAAAATCCCCCGGAACTCTTTGATTTTTCGCGATAAAAAGTAGCCTATGTCACTCTTCAGGTTCTCAACTATAGCCAAGCAAAAAATCACGTCGATCCATAGCCCTGTTGCGGCGTGATTGAAGGACAAACCGACAAACCAACAAATCAACAAACAAACAAACAAATACACTTTCGCATTTATAATATTAGTAAAGATGCAACGGGAAAATGAGCAAGCTTCTAATAAACTAATTCGTCTTTTTTACAATACTAACTTAATATTCCAAAGAAAGAGTCAAGTAAAAACAACAATTATTTTTACCTGTAATTTTTTATACATCACCATCGAAACTAACTCAGCCACGCATTTAACCTTGCTTATGAGTTTTACCTTTATGAGGGTGAAATCTCCATTTATGTGAATAAACCTTTAAAAAATCGAATTGAAAATTCTTAGCACATTTCCGCTTTACTTGATTGCTTGGGCCACCCAAAACCAAGGTACTAGGTATTTAAGCTAATATGAAAATTGTTCAACTAATAACGCAGGCGAGGCACGTGCGGTACCTCTCCCCTCCAGCCCCCCCCTTGCTCCCTCCCCCTACGAACCTGCACTTCGGTAAAATCGTAATTAAGTTGAAATGACGAAACGAATGTGTCCTTTTATGACTCTTAATTCTCGCTTTTTATGGCTCTAACTTTTGAATATGCGTGATGCTTAAAACTGTAATAGTAATAACTTTTTAATTGACGTCAAAAATTAATTAGTGTTTACTATTACATTATTTGATGCAGTGATAGCCTAGTGGTTAGTACTGCTGTCTCCCATTCGGGGGAGTCGCAGGTTCGATCCTTGGCACGCAACTCTGGCTTTTCTAAGTCATGTGCGTTTAAGAAATTAAATATCACTTGCTTCAACGGTGAAGGAAAACATCGTGAGGAAACCTGCACACCTGAGAGTTCTTCATAATGTTCTTAAAGGTGTGTGAAGTATGCCATGTTTTGTATCAATCCCTCTTCTCTGAGAGGAGACTTGCGCTCAGTAGTGAGCCGTTGATGGGTTGATGATGACGATGATGAATATTATTTCTTATCGAAGGTATATGATGATGATAAAAAATAAATAATGTCAATAAAAAAAAAATCATGATACCCACTTAACTTATCTACTTTAATTTTGTTTGAATCTCTGTACAAACAGTCTCTGTATTAAAGGTACCTTTTAAAAAGTAACGAGGTTCTTTCATCATAAAAACAAAATGTGTATAATTTGATAATCTCAACTCCACAGTAACGAAGTCGCGGTAAGGTTAATTTCAGACGAGAAAAAACGTGAAATCCACTTTAGTATGAACGGTTTCAGCGTTAGCTTAGATCTAAGTGAAATGGCCGCGGGGAAAGTACTTAATTCTGAAGTTAAGCGCTATAATAACATTCTCATAAAACGTGGACACTTCATTACTTGAGTGGAGATTATATTATAGGTATAGACGGGTCTAGCCCGGACTGCAAAATTACAGTGAAATACACAAGAAAAAAAAATGTATCCAGACTATGGAAAATGTTACATTAGTCATAATGACCCTTTTCCCTCGCTCTGTATCAATCGCGTAGTCTAGGCAATATTGTGCTATTTAAAATAGTGGTTAAAATTTAAAGTGTGCAGAAATTAAAAAATTCGATCTAATGAGCATAAACGTCACCTATCACCGGTAAATAAAATAATCATGTCAATTAATGCAAAGTAGACCATTGAAATTTTTCGAAAATAATTATATAAACAACCTGATATCATTAAGCTCGCACATTACCCAAGTTAATGTTGTTGCCATGCTCACTAGCATATTCATAAACTAGCTGATGCCCGCGACTTCGTCCGCGGGGATTTAGTTTTTAAAATCCCTAGGGAACTCCATGATTTTTCGTAATACTAGGCCTTTGACAAGTCCTGAACTATATACCCAAGCAAAAAATCACGTCGCTGTGGCGTGATTGAAGAACAAAGCAACAAACAAACACACTTTCGCATTTATAATATTAGTATGATGGCCTGTTGCTTTCGTTCTTTAGTAGCGCGGCAGAAGTATCTGTAATGAGTATTAAATACTCAAAGTCATAGACAATTAATTATTAACTTTGATGTTGCAAATGAAAATTCTAGATAAATTACTAATGTAGTAAAATATATAATACTTGTGATGCAACGCAGACGTCATATTACGTAACATATACCCATTGATATACCTACACAAGTACTTGTTACAGCGAGTCCCAACAACACAACCCCGGAGAGTCGTTTCCCTTTTTATTTTTCATTCCCGATGCATTCGCAACAACAAACTGTGAGATATTTGCCCGCGGTTTAATTTCCTCTCGTGTAAAATAAGTTTTCAAACGTTCACACGGGTAATTAAGTTTTTCAGAGCTCTTCTATAACGCACCGGAATGTTGCAGTTTGAAAACTTTATAATTTAAATATTTGAATAATTGAATATAAATGAATTTATTTATTATGACAATTTGACTTTATACAGTATACTACATTAAACCTAAATTTACTCTAAAATTAAAACTACCTACTACATTAAAATTAAATTTATTCTAAAATTAAAACTAAAATAAAAATTAAATAAAATCTAAAACCCCATCGAAGTCACTGCAGTGTGGTACCCAAGATGCTGGCAGCATTACCCCTTTGGATGGCCAAGCTAATCCTTTGGGCAAGGTAGCTGCCAGCTCTTGGATCCCCGGTAAACTCGATCACCTTTTTAGTTAGCTCTACAAAAAGCGCTCGAGCCTCCGGGCCCCACGGCCCCAGGGTCTCTACACCAAAAGGCACAAATATGAAACCATTGTCAAGTTTCTCATATTTGCGCCTCTTAGCCTGTTCGGCGTTAGTAGCCGCTGCACCCGCCACAGAGGAGGTCGCATGGATGTGGGAAGCAGCTAGAGTATCTACACAGGTGGCATCCCACACAAGCGAACTCCCTGTCCTCCAAGGAACAAGCGTCATACCATCAGGTCTCTTGCCATCACTACGTGCCAAACCAATAGGTTCTAATACAGCTGGCACGTGAGCAGTAGCAAGAGACCTGCGGATGATGTCGTTGAGGGCATTGTGGCGGGAGAAACGACCAGCGCTCTTCAAACAGGAGAGTCCGTGATGACCGTAAGCGTCGACGTGGTCACCGCAGTGGCAACGGTGAGGCTGGGTTATTTTGGCGCCGAGCCTAAGGCCAACTACCACTGCAAGAGTGGCGTGGTTTAAAAGAGTGCCTAGATTAGCAGAAGGGAGAGCATGGAGCCAGTGGCCGGATTCTTTCGCAGAGACAGCGAGAAGACGAGCACGGTCTTTAGGATTTGCTTCCATTAACATTGCGTCAAAAGTTTTTTTACAAATAATGTCATCCCACTGTCTCTGGGAAGGAAGAGAAACCGGCAATTGATTTGGGCTAATCGCTGACCATTCATTTCTTGCCTCTGCCAAGTACGACACCTCAATTGATCCCAAAGACTGGGATATAATTTTTTCAAAGAGAGTGTGTGTACTATAAACAGAGGAAAGAAATGCTGGCAGTGAGACACTAGAAATTTTGCGGATTCCCAGACCTCCATACCTGATCGGAAGAGAAGCCTGGGCCCATACTTGATCATCTATCGGACAATTTAAGATGTCAGATAGAATATTTTGTATAAAATTATCCAAATTTTCCAATAAATTATTAAATTTCCAAAGAGGTGAACATCTTAGGAAATAAGTAAATTTTGGAACAAATAAGCAGAATCGAATGATGGTCATTGCCATATGAGGATTAATATCGAAAAGGTGATGGGAAGTGTTTTTGAATTTAGAAATTAAGTCAGTAAAAAATATGTATAATATATGTGCAGTTTAGATTCCGCCGAAAAAGAATTAGGAATATAAATTTCACATTTATCAAAGTTAAGTTCCAAGCCAATAGTTTTAAATTTTGATATAATAATTTCTAAATCCTCTAAAACCGAATTCACTTCGCCGCCCAAGGTTTCATCATCCAAATACCAAACATTGAATTTGGAATTTAGAGCCGAAATTATAGGGTGGATGGCCAAACTAAAAATAACTGGTCCAAGCGGATCCCCCTGCTGACAGCCGACAGCGGAGCTCAGAACATTCTTTTTGTGTACGAGCTTTGAAGGTTCCCGGTAGCACTGCGCCAAGTACGGGAAAAACTGTGGAAATTTATTTTTTACTTCTGAGAGGAGGACCCCCCGATCCACTGAATTGAAGGCATTCTTCACATCAATTTTAAGGAGTACCTCCTCCCGGGAGCTAAGGAGGAATGTGCGAGCAGCATGAACAGCTGCTTCACATCCCCCCTTTACCCCAAAGCCTAACTGAATTGGGACAAAATTAGAAGATATCAAAGGAAGAATTTTTTTACAGTAAATTTTGGAAACGACGCGCCGAATCGTTGAACCCACTGCTATGGGGCGAATACCACCATCCTTTTTTTTTAGGGCACATAAATTTGCTCCATATAAGGTTTTAGTTATTTCATGGGGTACACGTCCAGATAGCATCAGGTTCACCAGATCAGTGATGGATTTCAGAAGGGTACCACCTACGTCAACGTTTGCACCACAAACTAAGTCTCTAAAGTGTTGTGGTGACAAACCATCGAGCCCTGCAGCGGAACCACTTCTGAAAGACATCAGAGCTCCCAGCACGTCATTTGTAGTGGCCTGAAAAAGAAAATCGTTATTTGTCGGTGGGTCTGGAAAAGAGGAATCAGAAGAAGGAGATGGGTGTTTAGAACGCAGTGCTTCCAGAGTCTCCGCTGTATCAGGGGCAATTGTGTCACTGGAGAATAAAAGTCGAGCCGCTCCCTTAAGGTCGCCGTCGCTTATTTTATTTTCAATAATTTTTTTTTTTATCATAATTATGTTTCAGATATTGATGAGATTGTGTATGTATTACGTATAGTGGATTTAACTGTATGGTAGTATTGTAAATATTGCTGTCATTTATAGTGCAGTTATTTTTTATTTTCTGTGTAAGGGAGAGGTTTTGACTCTTATCCGCGTGTAGCGTGCGGTACGCGAAAGTGAGCAGGAGCTCCCAGCTATGACAGGTGTTATGAGAGATGACATTATCTATAGTTTTTTTTAAAGAACATGAAACTGAATGGCGTGATCCTCGAGGAATGCGTCTGATTAATGGAATGGAATTCTTTAAAGTACTTAATGATTCCCAAAGGTTACCATCAAGTCCTTTAGTTGGAAGGGAAGAACATGAAATGGGAGGTATCGTTGATGCAAATGATGATTTGTGAACTCTACCTACATGAATTTTCAAACCTTTACTATTTTTAAAATACCGAGGCTGGGAACACTGCTCACAACGCACGCTATCCTGCGACATAAAAAAAACCCCGGCTGTCTCAACCTAGAACAAGTGGCTCGGCGCCACAACAACACATATGACTTATATTATATACAAAAAAAACCTAAAAATAAGAAAAAATACAAAATAGCAGCTTAAAATTCACACTACACACTTCACAATTTAATTTGGTTAAGGCATTTGTCTTTGAGCTTCTTTACCGAGGATTCCGTTACAGAAGATGCTGCCTCATTATCCTGCGTGGATCTTCAAATAAAACTTCTGTAGTAAAGTTCGTTATCTACCCTTTGAAGCTACTTATCCTCTGGTTCAGATTGAGCCACGACATATTATTTAATATTATACGAAATTAAGTCCACAAATCACAGGCAAACGTGTTACGCAGGCATAGTCGGGGCGAAACGGCAAGTGTGCCTGCGAAACCCGTTCTCACGGTAATACTGCTGACATGAGTTGATTCCTTGAAAATGCAATGCGATCGGCCCGGGATCGCTGGGTGGATACCGTGAGACGCGGAGATAGTGTTAAGCTTTAGAATAAGTAACTAGTGTAATAAAATATAATAAGTTTTTTGGGTAGAAATAAAATAGTTATTGAAAATTCTTTTTAATTTTGCACCCCCTGCTGCCGGCCCTTAATTAACGTATGGCTTCAAAATATTATGGAAATATAGATGTAAACATTAAATAAATCGCAATTTTTGTAGCTGACAGCTGTTGACAGATTTCCTCTTGGTTGCAATTTTTCATGTGAAACTTATTAATATTTACTCGTAATATTATTATGTTTTATTTATTTATATAGATGTAAGATTTAGGCCGACTTGCACCAAACTTCTTAATCATGTTTACACTAGCGGCACGCTATGATGGCCGGTTTGACGTTTGTCCGCTCATGAAGTTCCGTATTAATTGATAACGACTTTGAAGGAAATAATTGTATTACTTTATTGACGATAGTGATGTGCAGAGATTCATAAATTTTATCGAATGTAGTTTTAGGTTTAGGACTCAAAATTTATTTATTAAATTGATTTCTAAAATGTATACAAGTGTAGAAAAATCAGTTTGCACCATTTAAGGGGTGAATGTACTTGTGAATATGAACAATTTTCACTATGTGGACAAACCTCTGAAATCGCAAAAAAATATCAGCTGTTTCATACAAAAGGTAAAATTTTTATTTTTATATGATATATACCACAACTCGGCATTTGGTTTTCTAAATTGAAAATTTTTAAAAATGGAATCTGATACGATCGTCACATAGGATCGCTGGCTAGCACAACTACTACCTCCGGCAAACTCGCGTCAATGCTCAATGCAAAACAAAGCAGTTTCGAATTGACGTTGCTTCGAAAAGTATAAACTGTCAGTGCAATGCGATTGTGATATAGTTTTGACCTGGCTTTGGATTTCAAATATTGATACTGCATTACTGTTGACCCTTGCTCGTTAATTTGGACTCTGTTCAAGCCCTTTGTTGTGGATTTCGTCGATATGACCGAACGTACGCAGAGAACTGTTCTAAATAGTCAGACACGTGAGTTCGTAATACGCCTTCGTAACTATTTCGATCGTGAAGCTCAAAATGGAGGGCCAATTTTACCTATAACGTCAGTGGTTGAACGCGTAGCTGATGCGCTTAATATTGGACAACGAACTGTTAGACGGATAACTAAAAAAAAATATGGCGAGACTGGCACAGAAGAAAATAAACTTCACACACCAAAAAAGAGAAAACGAGCAAAACCAGTCGTAGGCATCGATAGCTTTGATGCCGATGCTATCCGAAGACATGTTTACGGCTACTATTTACAGAAGGAGTATCGAACAAGAAAAAAGTTGGTGCATTCACTGAAGGAAGCTGGATTATTCTTCGGTGGGGAAAGTTCTTTAACGAAGATTTTGAAGACCATTGGATTTCGATACAAAAAATGTAACAAACGCAAAATATTGATGGAAAGATTTGATATAGCGATGGCAAGGTATACTTTTTTACGGCAAGTGAAAGAAATCAAAAATTGGCCAAATGTTGTGTTCTTGGATGAAACATGGCTTAATGCTAACCATACTGTAGGCCTTTCTTGGAACGATGACACAGCAGCATCTACTTCCAAAGTTCCTGTAGGAAAAGGATCGCGACTTATAATTTGTCACGCCGGAACCATCAACGGGTTTGTCGAAGGTTCTCTCATGGCTTTTGCGTCAAAAACCACTGGAGACTATCATGAAGACATGAATGGAGAAAAGTTTACTGAATGGTTTACCTCAATGTTGTGTAGCCTCCCTGAACCATCTATTATAATTATGGACAACGCCCCATACCACTCGATGCAAATTGACAAGCCACCTGCCCAATCCCAAAAAAAAGCTGATATTGTCGCATGGCTTCGTAAAAATGGCGTAGATGCAAACACGAATATGTTAAAAGCGGAATTAGTACGTCTTTTAAAAGAAAACAAACCAACCAAGATCCGATACGTCATTGACGAAATAGCATTAGAACATGGGCACAGAGTTATACGGTTACCGCCTTACCATTGTGAGTATAATGCGATTGAGTTGGTGTGGGCTCAAATTAAGGGATATGCTGCAAGACACAATACAGAACCCCCATTTACCACAAAAAAATGCTAAAATTATTAGAAGAAGCTTGTGAACATGTGACTAAAGGAGACTGGGAAAAGGTTGTGAATAGAACTGTTAAATTAATAAGGGAAGATTATGAAAGAGATGTGAAAATAGATAATATTATAGAAAACGAACATATAATTATTAATGTAGGTGATGATAGCAGTGACGACAGTGAAAATAGTAGTATGGACGAATCTGATTAATTATGGCCTTTTGTGGCACCTTTTTTGGTATCTTTTGTATTCATATGTTTCTTGTGTGCATATAAAGTATGTATATTCATTTTCATTCAAATATTCAGTTCGTTCAAATAAATTAAATAAACATATACATTTTTGTTTTATTAAACCTATTTAATCAGGTACAAAAACAAAACTTAATTGTTTTTTGTTCGAGAATAAATTGACATTCCACATCACTATTGTAATGTGTCAAACCGGCCATCATAGCGTGCCGCTAGTAGTTAAATTTTGTAATGCTGTCACTTTCTGACAATACTATTTCAGAGTGGACATGAGAAGGACAGGTATAGAAAATTTAACTAAACATGATTAAGCAGTTTGGTGCAAGTCGGCCTTAATGTAGAATTACATTAAATAGAAATGATTATATTAATACTTATTAAAAAAAAAATAAAAAATTTTGTAGAGTAGGCAGTTCCAAGTTATTTGGAATCATCAGTATTGAATATTATTTTTACAATAATATTCAATTATGATAAAATTGTGAAAATTTAACCGTTATATTAAATCATCATCATCATCTTTAACAACCCATCAACGGCTCACTACTGAGCACAGGTCTCCTTTCAGAGAAGGGTTATATAGGTCCACCACGCTGACCCAATGCGAATTGGCGGACTTCACACATCTTCGAGAACATTATAAAGAACTCTCAAGTGTGTAGGTTTCCTCACAATGTTTTCCTTCACCGTTGAAGCAAGTGATATTTAATTGCTTAAACGCACTTGACTCCGAAAAGTAAGAGGTGCGTACCCGGGATCGAACTTGCGACCAACCGAATAGGAGACCACAGTCCTAACCACTAGGCTATCACTGCTACATTAAATATACACTATATTGAATATCATCAGTTAATAAGAAATCGGAGTAAAAGTCGATGGCCCTAAAACCTTGAAAAATTTCTCAACTAACTGAAACCGCGACTAGGCGTTTTATGAAAATCGCACGAAAATTAGTTACGTGACGCTACAGGTTCTCAACTATTATTATATATCATTTTATTTTTCGGGATAGAAGGCTATCACTCCTCGTAGACTAAATAACAAATAGGCTATATTTTATCCCCGAAAATTAAAGAACTCCCACGGGAATCAAAAACCCTTAATCCGCGCGGATGAAGTCGCGGGCATCAGCTAGTGTATAGTATACGAGCTTTTGCCCGCGGCTTCGCTCACGTTACTAAGCTCACTTTAGTTCGATTTTTCAAACCCGTATTTCACCCCCTTGCAGGTCGAATTTTCAAAAATCCTTTCTTAGCGGATGCCTACGTCATAATAGCTATCTTTTTTTATTCGATGACAAGCTAGTCCTTGACTGCGATCTCACCTGATGGTAAGTGACGATGCAGTCTAAGATGGTAGCGAGCTAACTTGGAAGGGGTATGGCAGAGAACATTCAACCCATACCCCTAATCGGTTTCTACAAACCATTGTGCAGGAACGCTAAATCGCTTGGAGGCACGTATTTGACGGTAGGGTGGTACACGGTCAAAGCCTCCCACCAGACCAGACCAGAGACAATTCAGAAATTATAAATTCCCAAATTGACCCCGCCGGGAATCGAACCCGAGAACTCCCAGTTATAAGGCAACAGCGCTCACCACTGAGCCAGGGAGGTCATCAAAATCTATCTGTGTGCATTTCATCCCGATCCGTCCAGTGGTTTGAGCTATGCGTTGATAGATCAGTCAGTCAGTCATTCAGTCACCTTTTCCTTTTATATATTTAGATAAGCGTCGTGTAAACGAGCACAAGTGCACTGTGCAGAGCGCTTCGAGTGCACTCGCGCCGAGCACTCGTTAGCGCGTGCCCCGCGGCCACGTCTGAAGACGCTTTACACGAGTCTTGTTGAACCGAGTTGTTGAGAAACAGATCGGTGATACTACTTAGTGATGTCTTAGTGGCAAGCTTAGCTCTGCTGCTTACGCTGTTAGGAAGATTCGACAGTTAACTGACATAGAAACTGCAAAAATTGTTTATTTTGCATATTTCCATAGTATTATGTCATACGGAATCTTATTATGGGGTAAAGCAGCCGATGTTGGAAAAATTTTTGTATTGCAGAAGAGGGCAATTCGCGCAATCTATTATTTAAAACCGCGGGATTCCCTTCGAGAAAAATTTAAAGAAATAGGCATTCTTACAGTAGCTTCACAATATATTTACAACAATATAATAATTGTCAGACAAAACATTGTGAATTAGAAAAAGAAAGGGTGATTTACACGATAGGCAAGTTAGAGATCCAAACAGGCTCGTGATTCCTCGATTGCGCCTCAAGAGGGTCCGAAAGACATTTGTGGGAATAGGACGTTGACGTTTTATAATAAAATTCCACAGTCGATTCTAGACTTGCCTTTACACAAGTTTAAGAAATCAGTTAAAACTAATCTCATGAAAAAAGCATATTATGCAATTGAAGACTATTTAGATGATAAAAAAGCGTGGACATAATTCGTTCCAGCGATTCATGAGACAGCAGGTGGTAATTAAACTGTTTAACTATTCTATTGAATTGTAAACTTGTTTTGAAAAAAGCAACTGCCGAGTTTCTTGCTGGTTCTTCTCGGCAGGGACGGCATTCCGAACCAGTGGTAGACTCATCGACGATTCAAAAGCACTTGTAAAAAAGTTTATTTGAAAAAACATTTCTATTCTATTCTATTCTATTCTATTCTTAAAATGAGTATTTGAATATTAGTATTCAATTCGATGCCTTAACATGGATAGCATAAGTATGTCACGCACTCTTTAAACATTCCTGTGGTGGTGTCGTGTGATGCGGGTTGTTACGTTCCCTCAAATATGGTTGAGCGAAGCCACGGCTGGGTCATGCATGTTAGAGTTCTCTTCTGTTCTAAAAATAAAATTGAGGCCGTTTTAACATAGGGATATATGTTAAAACGGCTTCAATTTTAAAATCCCCACAAACACAATTTATTCTGCAGCCAGAGTTACGTATTTTCGATACATAAATAAAAGGGTCCAATTCTAATTATATTTGCAATAGATTTATTTTGTCCGTCTGTCAATGTCCGTAATTAATTGTAGTGCGGTCACGGGTCCGAGGCGCGGGTGCGAGCGGCCGTTTGATTACGATGAAATATATTACTTATATCGATGTTTAAATGTATCGGCTTATTGGTAACATGTGCGTTTTTATTTCGGACTAGCTTTGACCCGCGGGTTTTTGGAGTTACTCCTTAAGAATCGATTTTCATATATAAGGCGCCCGGTATGAGAAAAATTCGAGGAGTAAAATCTACTTATGAATGACCTCGTTACGTTTTTCACAACGATGCAAATTTCTACCCTAACATTGAGTAAATAAGGTTGGTTTTCGCTTGAGTAAAATCTACTTATGAATGACCTCGTTACGTTTTTCACAACGATGCAAATTTCTACCCTAACGTTGAGTAAATAAGGTTGGTTTTCGCTTGAGTTGTCGAATGCGAAAGAGCTTTCGCTTCGGGAAGCCGAGCGCGTACCGATCGGGTCCGAGCGCCGCGAATGCATTACGACCGATGTTTAGGCAATCGTACTTAAGGTGGAAGACACCCTTCTGCCCGCGAAATTCAAATTTAATTTGGTTTTTCGCAATTTGTAAACTACTACGACAAAGTAGGCTTATGGCATTCTAATTGCGACAATGGCAGTATCATCTTCACAGGTTTATATAAAAAGCTTTAGGTACTTGAAAGTGTCCAGTTTAAGAAATTAATCAAAATATCGACTTATTTGTGAGTAACTCACGTCCAACTCAGTATTTTGATTAATTTCTTAAACTGGTCACTTTCAAGTTAAGATTTTTATGTAAACCTGTGAAGATGATAATTCTACTGGCGCAATTAGAATGCCATTAGCCTAGTTTGTCGTATTAGTTTACAAATTGCGAAAAACCAAATTAAATTTGAATTTCGCGGGCAGACTCGTCTAATCATCCTTAAGGAGTAAACTCCAGTCGTGCGTCGGAGCTGACACACACACTTTTTTTATTCATACTTTTTTTATTCAAATGGATCAAACCGATTAGGCCCGCTTGCAGAGACGCCGGATTAGGCTTAACCCTGAAATAAATTTGTAATTATGACAGAAGCTTTATACGAAATCTGTCAAAGCAGCAGCTAACTTTGGGTTAAAAGGAGAACCTGGCGTACTGAAATACATAATATTTTTTGTTCATTTTTATTTTAATCTGTCCGTCTGCCCGTGTTAACATGAATTGAATTGTAGTAACTTAGCTGTTTTTGGAACTTCACCTCATTGTGGAAATATTATATTCTATTCTATTCTATTCTAACAAAGTTGCATGGGTTAAATCGGCATGGCATCCGGCTGCCCACAAGATAGTATAAAAAACTTATTACAATACTTTACTGTATAATAATATTGTAAAATGATTATTTTGAAAAGAGCAACTGCTGAGTTTCTTGCCGGCTCTTCTCAGCAGAATCCGCTTTCCGTACCGGTGGTAGAGTCATGACGTGTCATAAGAGCCACAGGTTGGCCTACATGAAATAAATAATTTTGAATTTGAATTTGAATTTAATACATTGAGAATTGAGATGAAACAAATTCAAACAAATTGCGATGCTAAAGTAACTATAATTGACCTATAGAATTAAACATAAGTACATAATAATATAGATTATTATCAGAAACCTTAACGACTAAAAACATAGAAACTTTTAACGAAATTAAATCTTTTCCTCAACAATAAATCAAAGTTATCTCTCGATCTACAATATTTTAAGATGGAGTCGAGATCTAACAAATGTGAGAAACAATAAGTTCCTGGAGTTAAGGTGACAAATAGCCCCGAGTTGAGGTCACTCGTAAATAACGAGAAATTTGTTGGTTCAGCGGAGATACTACAAAATCGCAGAGCTGTCTCGCCTAAGCTTTTAGTCGATTTGTAAAGACAAAAGTCTTGGCTTTTAACCGACTACGGTAAAGCCAAAAGGAAGGGTTCTGATTTAAGCAGTCTCTGTATTATCATCATCATCATCAGCAACCCATTAACGGCTCACTACTGAGCGCAGGTCTCCTCTCAGATAAGGGTTATAGACCATAGTCCATCATACTGGCCCCATGCAAATTGGTGGACTTCACACATCTTCGAGAACATTATGGAGAACTCTCAGGTGTGTAGGTTTCCTCATGATGTTTATCTTCACCCGTAAAGCATGTGATATTTAATTTCTTAAACGCACATAACTTTGAAAAGTCAGAGGTGCGTACCCGGGATTGAACCTGCGACCCTTTGAATAGGAAACCACAGTAAACCACTAGGCTATCACTGCTCTTATGTGCGTTTAAGCAATGAAATACCTATCACTTGCTGTGAAGGAAAACATCGTAAGGAAACCTGTGATACGCCCGTGAGTTCTCCATAATGATGACACGGTGTGGGAAGTCTGACAATTCGCATTGGGCCAATGCAGCGTAGTGCAGCCTATAGCCTATAACTCTTCTCAGAGAAAAGACCTGTGCTTAGTAGTGAATCGTTTATGAGTTGCTGATGATGATGATGCAAGAGTTTCGCACGGGCTACAAGGAAATTACGAAGCATGGGCATCACACACCAACACCTGTCAGATTGCACGGGGTTATCTTTCTTGAAACGAACGAAATTATTTTGATGAGACTTTCACGAGCAATTAGAAGATTACACTGCGAAAGATCTAATATACTCTTTATTGTCTATTTATAACAAGTTCAAATTCACTCAAGTAGACTCAGAGACCTTCGCTTCGCTCGGTCAACTAAAAAGCGAAACAAAATAAGCTCAGCCTTCTAAAAATGGACAAGGATAAAATAAATTCAAAGATCAATAAGATGAAGTAGAAGCTAGAAATGGAGCCGGCTTAACAAGACAAATAAGTAGGCGCATTGTTTAGAATTAACTTGTAACGATGGCGTAATGGGCATTGATATATAATGCCCAAGATATCTACGTAGTTTGTGTAAAACATGATCGACAAAAGTGCGAGTAAACACTAAGTCAGTGGCTGATTCAAAGCATTTGGTTGGCTTTAGGAAAATAAATGACACTATTAACATATACATTACTGAACCAAGGATCTGATTTGGAACCCTTGAAAACTAAAAAAGTCGCAGGTTCAATCTCCACCCGTTGCACTATTGTCGTACCCACTCCTAACACAGGATTTCCACTTATTTGGAGGAGAGAAGAGGATATAAGTCAACTTAAGCTTGGTTAAGATTTAAAAAAAATCCATATCTGGAAAGCGCCATCACACCGAATTGTTTGCTGAGGGTAGGAGGAACACTTTCCACACTAGGGCAAGCGGAAAAACCTGTCATTTTAACCTTTTAAACCTGTCGTTCTGTCAAGACTTATAGCGTTCCGGCACGATGTCGCATAGAAACCCATTGGGGCTTTTTTTAAACTGCCATTCCTCTCACAAAGTTAAATTGCATGCCATCTTAGACTGTGTCACTTACCACGAGGTGAGATCACAGCTAAATCTTTTACTTAAGAATAAAAATCATACGAAATCAGTAACGAATCGTGTTTTTTTTTTCAATTTACATTTTTAGGATTATACTGTATTCTAGCATTTTTATCTTTTTTGAAGGCAATTTGCGGAATTCAGACATAATTGACAGTATAAAAATTATTGATAAGTAATGAATAGAGTCATTATCAAAAAGTTGGAATACCGAAAAACTTGTTAAAACACAGAAGATTTCTTATGAACTGTGAATCTTCAGTTTATTTAGTTTATATCAATGACCACAGGTGATTAACGTCGAACTCGCAAAAGAAATTAGGGCACGCAAGCGGCCCTTTATCAAAACTTCTTGCCATCGACAGCCCCCTACCAGATAATAGCATTTCCTTGTACGCATTACACAAAAAGCAAGACTCTCTGTCCGGGAGGAGCTACTATAGGCACGACAACCTTTTGTCAAAGTACCAGATCAGTTGATCAAAAAACTTTGAGGTGTAAATCAAAACATCAAAAGCAATGTCATTGCTACTCAATAAATTAGAAAAGTTACACAGTTTATTAGTACCAGGGGAAATTTCTTAACAATTTGAAATTCTATTGAACCATTACTTTTGAGACTATTTTGCAATTAAGTTTAAAAATTGTATTATTTAGCCGGTAAATATACTTGAGTTGGCCATAATTCTTATTCTTACTACTTATATTATTATAAATGTGACTGTTTGTTTGTAGGTCCTTCAATCACATCGCATACTTTTATCCTGGAAAAATAAAGGGCTCCCACGGGCTCCCAAAAACCTACTAAAACTAAAACCCAAACTATCGCAGTAATTTTTTTTTTTTATTATGCGCTTTTTAATTAATTTCCAGAACTAAGTATCTACTATCGTACGATAATATCGGTCTCGTCTCTGAAATGTGTTGTTCCTACGAATTACGTATCAAAGATCTTTATTAGGTAATTATTTTCTTTGTAAAAACCTTCCAACTATGACAAACAGATTTGTCATTTATTCCCAACCAGACTGCGAATCGATTCCAAACCTTATTAAGACGTCCCAAGATTCAAAATGGACGAGGATAGGAGATTAATAATTAGGTATTTTCTCCGAAGAGATAACAATGGGGCATGATTGGAACACTGGCCGCTGCCGGGATGTGTTGATGACATCTTCCAAAACTGATATAATGGCGGTAATTTTTGTCCTCCGCAACTTTTGCTGAAGAAAGTTCGCGAAAGAAATCTACCGGAACTGTGGGAGATAAAAGAGATTTATTAACGAACTAGCTGATGCCCGCGACTTCGTCCGCATGGATTTAGTTTTTAAAAATCCCGCGGGAACTCTTTCAATATCCGGGATAAAAAGTAGCTCTCCCGGTCTGAGGAACCACTACTACATCCATTACTATACTCATGCAAAAAATCGCATCAATCCGCTGTTCTGTTGCGACGTGATTGAAGGACAAACCAACAAACAAACATACTTTCGCATTTATAATATCAGTAATGCTTTATTATAACACTTTTTATAATTATCAAATTTTTTACCATACTTAACCAAAGACAAAATTACGTTTAGCTGTCATTTACGTTTTGTTATTCCACTGTCATTTGCATTTTATTATTCCATGTCAGATGCGTTTTTCTTATGTAACCACGTTTTAGTGACATGACGGAAACGCGGTCGAACGGGATAAAAAGTATCCTATAGTCCGTCTCCTGGTTCTAAGCTACCTCTCCACCAATTTTGAGCCAAATCGGTTCATCCGTTCTTGAGTTATAAATAGTGTAACTAACACCACTTTCTTTTATATATATAGATAAGATAAAACAAATGGGTATTTAATTACGACTTTGGTAACTCTCCCTCTCTCTCTCTGCATCGTCATCCTCATTTCTGAGGGTCGCGATCCTTGGCACGGATCACCTTCTCACGTAAGTACAATTAGATCTATATCCTAGGCATCGTTACAGAATATATAATATTTACTACTACGTAGTGTAGAACAAGGTGAAAAGATGTACCGAGCAGTGTTGAATTAAGTACCCCGATTCAGAACCTTACGATATCATAATCGGTCGATTCGATTTGTTATCGTATCGTACGATAAGATTATCGTACGATAACAAACCGAGTTCTCACCAGAAGAGGGCCCTTCACCCACCAAATACTAAATCAGCTTCCTTAGCGATAGTTACCAAAAGTACAGCTATCTCTTAATCTATCATACACTACACTAGCGGCACGCTATGATGGCCGGTTTGACACATTACAATAGTGATGTGGAATGTCAATTTATTCTCGAACAAAAAACAATTAAGTTTTGTTTTTGTACCTGATTAAATAGGTTTAATAAAACAAAAATGTATATGTTTATTTAATTTATTTGAACGAACTGAATATTTGAATGAAAATGAATATACATACTTTATATGCACACAAGAAACATATGAATACAAAAGATACCAAAAAAGGTTTTTAAAAATTTTCAATTTAGAAAACCAAATGCCGAGTTGTGGTATATATCATATAAAAATAAAAATTTTACCTTTTGTATGAAACAGCTGATATTTTTTTGCGATTTCAGAGGTTTGTCCACATAGTGAAAATTGTTCATATTCACAAGTACATTCACCCCTTAAATGGTGCAAACTGATTTTTCTACACTTGTATACATTTTAGAAATCAATTTAATAAATAAATTTTGAGTCCTAAACCTAAAACTACATTCGATAAAATTTATGAATCTCTGCACATCACTATCGTCAATAAAGTAATACAATTATTTCCTTCAAAGTCGTTATCAATTAATACGGAACTTCATGAGCGGACAAACGTCAAACCGGCCATCATAGCGTGCCGCTAGTGTACGTTATTTTCTGTTGATGAAGCGAAATTCGAATGAAGCGACTCTTATCATAATATACCTACATAATATCGATCTAACTTCACCTGATATATTCGTTTGATCACATCACATAGTAGGTATTCATATTCACATTGGAAGCCTGAGTAAGCTTTTCTATCACAAAGATGTAATATTATGTATTAGAATGCTTTCGTCAATATGTCCTATGTTGCATAATACCTACATCCAATGAAAGACACATGGTTACAGTTACATACTATACTGAAGTTTAAAATATAAATGAGAACACATTTGATTTTAACAGTTGTAAAAAAGGGTTTAATTAAATTAATCACAATCCGATACTTCGCCAATATGAAACGCACTAAAGTTGAAAGAGACTAAACCAGCAATGGACAGTTGAAATAAATAGGAGGCGAAGAATATACATAATGATGTTGTAAGATGTAAACAAACTCCTAATGATGCCAGATGTCGACCAATTAATAGGATACAAAATACGCCAATGTTTGTTTCTAATTGCATTTGCGTAACATTTTACGGTCTTCCTCAAAGACTTATAATACTCGTACACAACTACACATACATATTATTATGGCTTATGAAAAAAATTATGACATATATGACAATGTGACAGGTTTCCTATAAAAAAAACCGGCCAAGTGCGTGTCGGGCCACGCGCAGTGTAGGGTTCCGTAGTTGAAAGTCTCAACATAGACATTTTGAGTTCCATGGTTTAAATACTATAATAATATACTACAAAATATGCAACTTACACTACGTGTAATATCTACCTCAGAAAAACCGATATAACTCCTTCACTAATGAACCCTACTTAGCCGTGATAGTTTTCCTTTAAAATCCATTATATATACTACTGCTGTGAATTTTTTCTTGTATCCTATATACAAGCATTTAGCTGGCAGAGGGGGGGTACACTTGACTCTAATAAAATTTAGCACTTAAAAATATCATATTTCACAAACGGATCCCTGAATTGAAAAATGGTGTTCCCTCACCAACAACGTTTTTGAAAGACCTATTCAACGACACCCCACACTATGGGATAGATGAGAAAAAAAATTCATCCCCACTTTACATGTAGAGGAGGTACCCTAAAAAAAATGTTTTTCACAATTTTATTTCACCACTTTGTCGGCGTGATTGATATTTATACCCTTGTCAAATTACAGATTTCTAGTACCAATAGTCTCTGATCTAAACCGCGGACAGACAGACAGACAGACAGACAGACAGACAGAAAGACAGACAGACAGACAGACGGACGGACATGGCGAAACTATAAGGGTTCCTTGTTTACTACGGAACCCTTAAAACTGTCAAACGTCGAATGTATGTATTTTATTGTAAAAACTTTACAATAAAATAAAAGTCTTGTTTCTTGCTTAAAAATTCAAAAATTTTATACTAATTTTAAACTAGCTAAACCCGACAAACTTTGTCATGCCCCAAGTTTGTGATCGTTTTGTGAAAAAATATTGGAAATTGGAAAATGATAAAAATGAGCAAAATAGAAACAAAAATATGTCAAAAACTACCAAGTAATGTCGCATTTAAATAAACTATGAACGCCAACCAATCAAAGTAGTGGAAATTTTAAAAAATATTTCGAATTTGAATTTACAAACGCGCTCATCTTGTTTTGTCTGTGTACGTAATACTTAATTTTCTTAATCGGCTGAGTAAGAATCATGAATAATATTCTTTTATTTTTTAAGTCACGGTCTTCAACTAGTCATTGATAAATGAGCAAGACAAGGCTTTCGACCTATTTGCAGCATCAAATACATCAAACAAACCATTTTTCCTAAAGTTTAAACACTTTGTGTCTCGGTAAAATTTTAATAGCCCAAGTAACGTGGCAAATCAAAGATATTTAACTAAAGTACAGCGCGGAAATCGTCAATATTCATGAGATGTACATTGTAATACAACAATAGTGCAAATTCTGTAAAGGGGTTGTTTCAAATATATATGGAGCCTGGGCCAAGTCTTTGTACAGTCTTTCAAAATGTTTGTGGTCATGAAATAGTGATTATTTTTCTTTATTTCTCACTAGCTGATGCCCGCGACTTCGTCCGCGTGGATTCAGTTTTTAAAATCCCGAGGGTACTCTTTGATTTTCCGGGATGCTTTACACTCTACAGGTTCTCAACTATACCTATCCAAAAAATCACGTCAATCCGTAGGTTTTTTGCAGCGTGATTGACGGACAAACCAACAAAGACAAAATTACGTTTAGCTGTCATTTACGTTTTGTTATTCCACTGTCATTTGCGTTTTGTTATTCCATGTCAGATGCGTTTTTGTTATAACACGTTTTATAGTGACTTAACGGAAACGTGGTCGAACGGGATAAAAAGTATCCTATGTCCGTCTCCTGGTTCTAAGCTACCTCTCCACCAATTTTCAGCCTAATCGGTTCATCCGTTCTTGAGTTATAAATAGTGTAACTAACACCACTTTCTTTTATATATATAGATTAAAAGGTCCTTTTTACGAAATTATTTTGCAAAATAAAAGCGCAACAACATGGCGTTCTTTTTGAAAATGACACGTATTTACACGAGTCATGATGACATTTGACATAGAAATAACCACAATTGACAGAAATTGACATTTGACATACCATCAATTATTGACGTTTGACAATTGAAATGACATTAAGATGACGTAACGTCATTACAAACATAGACAACAAAAGCAGATGGATGCACTCCGGGAGTTGCCATTCTACAGATGTACCCAATTATCAATTTTATATTTGTGCCTCCTATTCACTGTAATACTACAAAAAGGCATATGTTATTGCAATTTCTATGATTTAATACTATTTTTTGGTATAGCGTACAAGTACCTGGCCCAAGATGGAACAACCTCTTTCACATTACTCTTTGTGAAAAATGATCAACGACAGTGAAAAATCAATCAAAAATCCTGAAAATAAGCGTTGCGGTGTGTCAGGTAGGTGCACACCTACCTTTCATGCTGTGGCACAAACCATTGACCATTGACCACACCACACCACAATTAATTTTAAATAGGAACATTATAGTAGGTACATAACTGCACTCGATAACTAATTTGTTGTGTTGGTCAATAAAGTTTTATTTATTTATTTTAACAATTTTAGTTTATGTTTATTTACGTAAGTACTTCAGAAGTTTATTGCTTGCTTCTTAACACATTTGCATTTCAAACCTGTCCTTGAATTAATTGAAGTATACATCAAAAGCTTTTAATATGTGACATGATAATTTAAATGAACGTCTTCCTATGCTATTGTCCTATCTGCTAATTTTAAAAACATTGAAATATCCTTACGTCGATCACATCCATTCATCATCATCATCCAAACACCGGCATTTGGTTAGGACAAAAAATGCTTCTGTAGCATTAATTATGGACTAATGGTTCAAATAGACGTGCTTCAATTCCTTTGATGTTTGACAGTTTAGTATAAATTGAAAATCTCTGACGACGCCATAAAATTCTTATTTTAATCTAAACGGTATAATAAAATTTATCTCAGAAGCATGTGGTGTTAACACGTGAAGCCGTTTAAAGTTATGTTTGTTGGATTTGTTTTTTAACCACTAACAAGAAAAAACGTTTTAAAAATGTAACCCGATTACTTACAAAAATTGAAAAAAATACTGTTGAAAATTGGATGTAACATCAGTAATATTATGGATTTTTTTCGTAAGAAATATAGACATGTAGGCAAATAGACTGCTAAAATCATAACCATACAAATCTTAATAACCTTAGACTATAATTAACAAGCAGTGATAGCCTAGTTGTTAGGACTGTGGTCTCCTAATCGGGGGGTCGCAGGTTCGATCCCGACTCTGACTGCACCTCAGACTTTTTGAAGTCATGTGCGTTTAAGCAATTAAATATCACTTGCTTCAACGGTGAAGGAAATCATCGTGAGAAACCTGCACATCTGAGAGTCCTCTATAATGTTCTCGATGGTGTGTGAAGTCCGTCAATTCGCATTGGGCAAGCGTGGTAAACTATGGCCTATAATCCTTCTCTGAGAGGAGACCTGCGCTCAGTAGTGAGCCGTTGATGGGTTGCTAATGATGATGATAAATAACAAGGCAAGTCATAACCCTTCCATCTGCTTTTGCCCTAGGCGAATATATTAGATAATGATTATTATGAATCAACACAGAGGTTAAATCTTCGTTTAAAATTATTTAAAAAATCACTAAACTACATTAAGTGAAGTTGAGTTACTAAAGACCAAGGAAATCTTCAAAATTATCCATTTAAGATTTGACTGGCATTTTGCTATAGCAATAACCCAACGAAACAAAATAAATTAAATTCTTTGACGTCAGGTCAACTCTTTGTTCACAAGAATTCGATAACTCTCTAAGCTTGTTCGACTTTAAAATTTATTGCTAGATCAAAGAAAATTGTAGCACCAACAGAATTTTTTACATCAGATAATAATGAACTTTATTATAAAGCTGATAAAGGTGTTTGTAATACTGATGAGGGAACATAAAGAGGTGTTTAAACATCTAATAATGATTATAGGAATGGTTCTATGCCGATGGATGACTCACTAAATAGAAATCGGGTCGCGATGGTCTTTAATACAATAATAACGCAAACATATTTAAAAACCAAATACATAAACTTTTTCTGACCTCATAATCAAGCAACTTACAACTTTAGTTTTAGACAGGCATATTTATATTCAAAAATGCACTTTAAGTTTTAATAAGTTTTAAATATTTATGTTATCTTTACTAACTGTGTAACTGAGTAAACTGTGTAATTCTAACTATAATCTGTATAAATTCTATGCATAAATTTTATAACCGCTGTGTGCACAATACATATTAAGGGTTGTTACCTGGAACCCAAATCTGTTGTTATTGTATTACGTTTATATTTGGTTGCAACCTGTTTTGTGTACCTTTTCAATAAATAAATAAATATAGTAAACATTCGGTTTACAGACAATCAGTGGCTCACCACTGAGCCAGTGAAGGATTATAGGTCACAGTCCACCACGCTGACCCAATGCAAATTGGCAGACTCAGTTACCTTTGAAAACATTATGTAGAACTCTAATGAATATTTATCAATTGCTTAAACGCATCGACCTCTATTATTAATCTATGATGAATACTAGTCAGGCTGCTGTCATATTTTTTTTACCTACTGATTGGCGCCATTTTGGCGCTGTAAACAGTAACGAGTGTCCAAGGAACTAAAATTAGTGAGGGCACTAGTTGACAACTGATAGTTGATACTTTTTGGCAGTTCCTGCATCCCTATCTGGCTGACCGAGCTTTGCTTGATAAATCGTGTTTTGTACCTTTGTATTCTAATGATATTGTAAGGGGTTTTTCATTGCCTGAAAACACGGATAAAATGACTTTTTCTAAAAATGAAACCTAGCTAGATCAATTTATCGCCCCCGAAACATTCCTGCATACCAAATTTCATGAAAATCGTTGGAGCCGTTTCCGAGATTCAGATTATATATACAAGAATTGCTCGTTTAAATATTGATATTAAATCTTTTAAAATTAATTCATATTGATCTAAAGCTGTGATTTGATAGCCAGTCCAGTGTTATTCATTGATAAATTATATTATAGAGATCAATTCTTAAACGCAATAACTCCTAAAATTCAGAGGTCCAACAGCTTGCTGAGTTTACCTCTGTACAGGCGGAATAGTTGGTGGTTGAGTAATAACTAGTATAAGCAGTGATAACCTAGTGGTTAGGACTGTGGTCTCCTATTTGGGGGGTCGCAGGTTCGATCACGGGTACGCACCTATGACTTTTCAGAGTCAAGTGCGTTTAAGCAATTAAATATCACTTGCTTCAACGGTGAAGGAAAAACATCGTGAGGAAACCTGCACATCTGAGAGTTCTTTCATAATGTTCTCGAAGGTGTGTGAAGTCCGCCAATTAGCGTTGGGCCAGCGTGGTGGAATATGGCCTATAACCCTTCTCTGAGAGGAGACCTGCGCTTAGTAGTGAGCCGTTGATGGGTTGCTAATAATGATGATGATGAAGTAATAACTACCTTGTTCTAGCTGCAGTTTATTAATTAGTCCAAAGTTAAACCTCAATAGCGTAACGGTTAAAGGTGACGACTGAAAACTGAAACTTCAAGGGTTCGATCCCCATCCATTGCACTATTGTCGTATTGTCCTAACACAAGCTTTCCGCTTGATTGGAGAGGAGAGGAGAGTATTAGTCAAGTTCAGCTGGGTTAATATTTAAAAAAAGTAGAGGAAGCTCCTTCAGGCCCGCTTGCAGAAACGCCGGGTTATCCTTTTAACTCAGAGTTAGCTGCTGCTTTGACAGATTTCGTATAAAGCTTCTGTTAAAATTACAAATTTATTCCTGGGTTAAACCTCACCCGGCGTCTCTGCAAGCGGGCTTTAGTGTTAGTTCATATAACCAGCTAATTTCTATTCAAATTCAAATTCAAAATTATTTATTTCACGTAGGCCAACCTGTGGCTCTTATGACAAGTCATGACTCTACTCTCTCTCTATTTTGACATAACCCGTGGCCAGTTGAAAACAATTGAATGTTGCCAGCTAAGAACTATCAAACCTGCATTGCACCCATAAAAAGTGCGGATATAATAGTTGGAAACTAAATGATAGCCACTATTTAACAAAATACTAAACTAAAACTATTACTAAATAATAGAAATAAACCCTGGTCTTGTACTCACTGATCGAAATAGGTAAATATTGTTATTCTTTTTTCCACCTGCATCGTCGTGTCTTTATTGTGTGGAGCTAAGTTATTACCTTGTCTATAAAACATAGTTACTCATCCAAAAAGAATCTCTGACACCATCGTCCAATTATATCAGAATTCCAAAACTCATTACGTCACTCCGCAGTCAATATTAATTACACCAAATGTTGCCATTACTACACTTAATTCCTGTCAAAAAACTTTTAAAATTGTCTCCATGTCATACCCATACATCAAAATGACAACTTTCCCAATTCTCTAAAACTTTAAAACTGAACTTTAGCGCAATACACCCAAAGATGGTAATGACAGTAAATGTATTGTATGTTTCAGAATTGGTATGCACAAATGCTTCGCTTCAAATAGGAATTAGTAACATTGTGATGTAACATATTGTGTAAAGTCACGGCGTTTTGTTAGTCGAAGAGCTGGCGGATGCTTAAGACGTGCGTCGATGATCTAACTTGAGTCCATTGACTCCTAGTAACTTGAGACCTACTTAGTGGGAGAGCTTACAGCGCTTAATTTTCCTGGGTGCGAAGTTGCTATTCGAACACTTTGGTTTCTTCAAGCTATGCGTGTCCCCCTGTTTTTTTTTTCAACTAACTATAATTATTATTATTCATTATTATTATATATTATTATTCTTATTCTTATCCATGTTATTTCTTAGCCATGATGAAATTAGCACTAAGCCGATTTGTAAGGCTATAGAAATTTTGATGTGAAACATCTATAGCGGCATGTAAAACAGATTTCTCGCGTGGCGACGCCTCGCCACGGCATGCGATGTTGTATGTATACTTAGTGACATATTTAGTTCCTATCACAATCTGTTTAGTAGTAGTAGTAGTAGTAGTAGTAGTGGTAGGGGTAGTGGTAGTGGTAGTGGTAGTGGTAGGGGTAGGGGTAGGGTAGGGGTAGGGGTAGAGGTAGGGGTAGGGGTAGGGGTAGGGGTAGGGGTAGGGGTAGGGGCAGTGGTAGTAGTAGTAGTATTATATATATACTTAGTGACATATTTAGTTCCTATCACAATCTGTTCTTTTCTGCATATTACTTTTACAAAATAATGTCGATGTTTCACATCTGCCAGGCGTCCCACGACGGCTCACAATTTTTTTATACCAAAGGAGGATAGGTAATAGTGGACTCAGACACAGAGTTAATTGTATTTTTAACTAGATGATGCCCGTGACTTCGTCCTCGTGGATTAAGGTTTTGAATTCCCGCGGGAACTCCTTAATTTTCTGGGATAAAATGTAGCCTATGTGTTAATCCTGGGTATGAGCTATTACTTTTTCAAATTTCAGCCAAATCATTTCATTCGTTGTGGCGCGAAAGAGTAGCAAACATCCATCATACATCCATCCTCACAAGCTTTCACATTCATAATATTAGTAGAATTAGTAGGATGATCTATGTCAGTATTTGTTGCTCTTATAGAGTAGTTTAATAAATAAGAGAGGAGATCTGAATTCACTTGGAGATAAACTAGTGGTTCGCCCCGAACTGAGACCTCGCGGTAACGGTATCCCATGATTATTCATTCAATCGATACATGACGACCAAAACTGACATTATTATTATTATGCCCGTTTTCACCAAACATACCTAAATCATCCCCTATGTAGGAGTCTCTTTACGTAGGTAGCTCCAAAACACAATCCTAAGTCCTAACATCCGTCCCAATGTCCTTTTAGGTGTCCCGTACAGGATCGTGATAAAGAAGTTGACAGTAATCATCACCTAACTTATCATAGGTAGCCCGTAAAGGTAAGGGAACTTCAGTGAAAACATTGAATTATTATGTAGGTATACTAACGAGTGAAAATGGGTTAGGGGCATCTGTACAAATCGTCATCTATCGACGCGAATAGAAAATATACAAAATGCAGCAATTAATTTGGCCCAAATTAATTGCTTAATAAATTGGGCCCAACTTAGCTTAACGTAACTTAACTTGGTAACAGCAGTCGGACGACACAAAATCGTGCCGAACCCATCAAGTTTTTATTTAAATCCTTTATAATCACATAATTTAATGAACCCGAAATCTCAAATTATTGAATTTTGATATTTAACTATAGAATAATTTTAATTGAATAATATGATATTATGTACCTAAATAATAGTAGTCGACGCAAAACTGTTTTTGGGATAGATCGTAGTCGTAACTCCTAGTAGTCCTAGTTCCATGGAATAGTTATGTGTGTATGGAGTGCGCCATCTATTAGCATTATTGTGAAGCTATGTGAAATTTACTGATGCTCATTAAAAATTAAATAATCTCGTTTCTTTATAATATTCATATAATTTTAGTATTTGTTGTTCAAGTACAGGATACAAGTGAAGTAAGAAAATAAGTAGAACTTGAAAATATATAGAAAATTTTCCCAGAGAGCGTCTTCAAGCGAGCGTATTAAATCGCCACTTTGGAAGCCCCCCATTTCGTCAATTTTAGGAAAAAAATTAAAAAAAAAATACGGTTGCACTCTGTTCCAAATTGTCTTTAAAATGATACACAGAAAACCTATGAATCGCAAATAAAAAAAAATTTCTTCGCATTCGTTTCTATGAGAGCCCCCCTGAAATAAAGATTTTTATAACTTTTTAAGCCATTTTCGGCTGGAGGCCATCGGTTTACATATTATATCTAAATTTGAAGTAATTACGTTCAGTAATTCAAAAGTTATAAGGCTCTGACAGACGGACGGACGGACGGACGGACAAGTGCAAATCGCTCTAGTAAACTCAGAGACCTCGCTTCGCTCGGTCAAAGATATTCGACACATTAGGCCCGCTTGCAGAAACGCCGGGTTATCCTTTTAACCCAGAGATAGCTGCTGCTTTGACAGATTTCGTATAAAGCTTCTGTGAAAATTACAAAATTTATTCCTGGGTTAAGCCTAACCCAGCGTCTCTGCAAGCGAGCCTTACATTAATAGTTTACAGTAATTAATGAATTAATTCTTACGAAAAATCAGTTCTTCTAAGGAATATAATATACCTAATATCTTTTTTCTCCAAGCGAATTCAGAAATGTTGTTTTAGTATTTACTAGCTGATGCCCGCGACTTCATCCGCATGGATTTAGTTTTTAAAAATCCCGCGGGAACTCTTTCATTATCCGAGATAAAAAGTAGCTCTCCCGGTCTGAGGAACCACTACTACATCCATTACTATACCCATGCAAAAAATCGCAACAATCCGCTTTTCTGTTGCGACGTGATTAAAGGACAAACCAACAAACAAACACACTTTCGCATTTATAATATCAGTAATGCTTTATTATAACACTTTTTATAATCGTCAAATTTTTTACCATACTTAACCAAAGACAAAATTACGTTTAGCTGTCATTTACGTTTTGTTATTCCACTGTCATTTGCGTTTTGTTATTCCATGTCAGATGTGTTTTTCTTATACCACGTTTTATAGTGACATGACGGAAACGCGGTCGAACGGGATAAAAAGTATCCTATGTCCGTCTCCTGGTTCTAAGCTACCTCTCCACCAATTTTCAGCCAAATCGGTTCATCCGTTCTTGAGTTATAAATAGTGTAACTAACACCACTTTCTTTTATATATATAGATTAAACTACATAATACGTGCAAAAAGCCGACATCGTTCATAATGATAATAATTGTTAATCAGGTTGTCACGTTAATTGTATTGTATCATGTAATAATATATTTATTTAGGTAAATCTATATGTATAAATATCATATTAAGTATGACGGCACTGCTCCTATCGCCGACCGAGCGTCTAATAAAGGCAATCACACACTATCTCAGAACAGATCATCATTCTCAGGAATCACTCAATGATAATAACTACTCACAAAGGAGGTACATTGTAATCTTTACATGACAAGCATGGAACCCAACATTTCCATGTCTAACTAGACAAACCCGGCTAACTACTCTAGCCTAGGCGCAGCCTCCACCATCCCCATAGCTGCCCTGACTCCACCTCAGAAGACCCTAAGCAAATCTCCTGTCTAACTCGCTCATGGCCCATCTTAAGGCAAAGAAATACTATCACTAATTAACCAATTCACAAACAGTCATTCCACAACGACTAATCAATCTTTCCGCAGCATCACCAATTACACAATCAATCACTCTAGATTCCAAATGCATTGCAACCACAAAATCACACCGCATCCAAAACCAAGGACTATGGTCCATGACAGCTAACCTAGCAATTATTACGTAGTCTCCTAACAGCAACTCTCCGACAATTGCATAATCACTACACAACAACAATTCATCACAATTAAATCACTAATCCTACAAATAACCTCAATCCAACCAAATTAATGACAAAACTGCTAAAGACCGCCTGCAACCCTGTCTAACCCAAATCTGAATCCTCGACCATGAACACTAAAATATCTGACCATAGATCACATCGTTACACAGACACCGAGACTAGTCTCAACGATAAATGCAACCATAGACTACAAACATTAGGGAATGTGACGTGATACAACTATACACAGACCAATCGATAACTGATGGAACTGGGAATTACGACTACTTCAACAGATTGTCTCACAAATATCCTACAAGTATATTTATTTAATATGTATTTTCTTTTGACACACTTGTCTTTGGCACATTTATACACGTGTTCTCGCACTTCTTAAGGTAGACTGGTAGAAAATGCTTTAGCATTAAGCCCGCCCATTGTACTATTTTTGTGCAATAAAGAGGAATAAAAAAATGCGTAAAATAAATTATTGGGTAATAATAAAAATATAATAAAAAATAAAAAAATTACCCATTATCCTTTCCCGCCAGCTCTTGGATCACAAGTTCACGGTGTCTTGTTGTTTGTACAAGGATGAATGTATTCGGCAGACGTAACGGTCTGAGGATGTAGGTGAATCATTTACTCCTATGCGCTTGTATAGCTGGTGACTCATGAGATCATCTATACATATAATAATATTATATAAAGCTGAAGAGTTTGTTTGTTTGTTTGATTGCTTGAACGCGTTAATCTAAGGAACTACTGGTCCGATTTCAAAAATTCTTTCTGTGTTAGATAGCCCATTTATCGAGGAAGGCTATAGGCTATAAGTATATCATCACGCTAAGGCCAATAAGAGCCAAAATCGAGGGCTGTTTTTCCTTTTGAGAGCTTCCGCTGCGTGCGCTGCTTAAACGGTTTTGTAATGTTCGGCGGTCAGAAGGGGTCTTGAAGAGAAAACAGCAGCAACGTGACGTTGTAGACGTTTATTTATACACAATAAAGGTATTAAATTATAAAGTTCTTACTTGCGATGTAACACTTTACTGTAGCTTCTGAACTACTACTGCGACTTGGAGCTGACAACTTAGAACTGAGAACTGAGAACTGAGAACTGAGAACTGACTATTATTTCGAGTGGAGGACATTATAAACTAATACAAAGTAAACACAATTGCTGAGAATGGTAAACAACAGATCCGTGGACTCTGCACTCGTTAATAATTATTGGTAATTTCCAAACGATTCTAAATGTTAAACATCTCATTAAGGTACAGTCGGTTACAAAAACATCTTATTACTCACGTATCTTAAAATGTACATTCAGCTACAAAATTATATAAAAATATCCATATAGGTATTACAGTTTAAGTTTCGCAAAAATCATGTACGACAGAATTGTTCCCCTTTAAAAGTTCGTAATGCATTATTTGCGAAGTTGTTTTTAAGGTGGTGAATACACGCGGACGAAGTCGTTGGCAGAGGCTAGTTATAAATAAATTGAAGTCTTGCTATTGGATGCTTTGCTGTCTAAGGGTCACGCGTACATTGCATTTGAAAGAATTATTATGATAGCCTAGTGGTTAGTACTGCGGTCTCCTATTCGGGGAGTCGCAGGTTCGAGCCCGGGCACGTACCTCTGACTTTTCTAAGTGCGTTTAAGAAATTAAACATCACAAGCTTCAACGATGAAGGAAAACATGCACACCTGAGAGTTCTTCATAATGTTCTCAAAGGTGTGTAAAGTCTGCCAATTCACATTGGGCCAGCGTGGTGGACTATGCCCTATAACCCTTCTCTGAGAGGAACCTGCGCTCAGTAGTAAAACGTTGATGGGTTGCTGATGATGATGATATAATTCAGGTTTCATAATTTCCCGGGAGAACTATTTTTTCCGGTGTAAAATGTGTTAAGACGAAAAGTGGCCTGTCACTATACCCATGAAAAAAAATACGTGTGGTACTCGGGGACTGCCGCGGTAAAGCTACTGCATAGCATTTTCTAGTCGCACGCACACAAACACCGTCTGCCGAACTGAAACGACGGTGTTAGGTTTATTTTCGTGACGGAATTTCTTGATTCGGTCGCCGCGCTCATAGGCCGCGCTCAAAGCCCGCGATAAAAGCTATGCAATAGCTTAAAAATCACGTCGATCCGTCGCGTCGCTCTGTTGCGGCTTGATTGAAGAATAAACCTACAAAGAAACACGCTTTCACATTTAGATACCTATTGTTAGAAAGTAGGATAACTAGTTGTTACCTGTGACCTCGTACGCTTGGATTTAGGAAATAGGCTGGCGATCGGTAGATATGTATGTATGAAATATTTGCATGAATAATCCTCAACATCCATTATTTACATTTTAATGATTACTCAAGTGAATTAATTATTTTAATTTCTAAGGCTAGACTTTGCTGTGGTTGTTAAATGGAAATGTTGATTAAAAAACATTTTAATGAACAATAACCTCGAAAGCCAATAAAAACTAAGCTTCTAAAATGAAAACATTAATATAGGGCCAAAACACACGTGCTGCATTTCGTCATATTATTTGTTGTTGTGCTGTCGTGGGTCGCTATTTATACGTGTGATCTAAAATTTGTATCATCATCATCATCAGCAGCAGCAACCCATCAACGTCTCACTAGTCTACTGAGCGCAGGTCTCCGCTCAGAGCAGGGTTTTAGGCCATAGTCCACCATGCTGGCCCAATGCAAGTTGGCAGACTTCACACACCTTTTAGGCTAGATTGCAGTATAGGCTAGATTGCAGTAAAAAATAAGGCTACCGTTACGAAATGGTGCCTTATGGTAGGAAAAAAAAACCTTTGAGAACATTATGAAGAACTATTAGATGTGCAGCTGCAGGTTTCCTCACGATGTTTTCCTTTACCGTTGATACTTATGATATTTAGTTTCTTAAACGCACATAACTTCTGTCATGTGTGTGCGAAAAGTCAGAGGTCCGAGGCCCGGGATCGAATTTGCGACCCCCTGAATAGGAGACCGCAGTTCTAACCACTAGGCTATCACTGCTTCACTGCATTATCCATACTAATCAATTTTGGCAAATTTTGTCATGGAATCCTGAAGAACTATTCTTCTAATTCCATCTCCTAGCGAATATTAGCATCCATTAAGGCTTAGTTGGAATCTGTTCACTCAGGAAGATTATCGAACACTTTTATCCCGGAACTTCCGACGAGATTAAAAAACCCTCAATCAATAGAGATGAATTCACTAGCATAAAGCTAAAAGGAAAATAAATTCAAGGCTTTTAGCTCACAAAATGGCGTCTAGAAGTTTATTTTTTTCATGTCACTGAGTTTTCGCGTAAATCATGTACATGTTACCTAATCCAGTAGAGTAGATAGGGCACCATGTTCTAGAAAAGTTCTAGCAAACTGTTTTACAAACAAGGATGAAAATTTAAAAACTTGACCAAACTACGAAAAATATAATATAAAAAATTCTTTTTAAAAAACCGACTACAACCGTGCCACCCCCACGTCACACCCGTGCCACTACAAAGTATACAATTAGCTTAGTACATATTTTATTATATGTCACAGACAAATCCACGGACCATTTATTCCATTCTAAAACCAACAACTAAATAGGTAATAATACCACTGGTATTTGTTTGAACTCATATTTATTTTCTATTCCAAACGGATACCATTGTATTAACTCATAACAAATTGATTGACACCGCATTCGGCAGAGGAAATCCGCCACGGTGGATCATCCGTAAATAGTAACATACTTACATTTAAACATACATACATAGACTGCAAAAATCACAACACTTTTTTTTGGTTTTACCTTGGGTAAAAATGCTACTCTGTTCCATAACTATGGAACAAGTTTATTCGTTTCTTGCGATATAAATTCTTGTAATTTATCCTGAAAACATAAATTGCCTCCTCAAGCGACCGAAAGGCTCTTAATTTCTCGAGTTACTCGGTCGGGACACGTGGGAATTGTTACAATTAATAATGTAAATGGATGTATGGTACCTACTGGCAACAGTTAGTTCGCTTGAAGCGGTGGAAATGCTTTAATAATAGCTTACTACTGTATTTGGATTTGGTTGGTATTTCTTTCGTTTTCACTTGATACATTGTCAAAATGTTTCATAAACGTGTCAGTTGGGTTCCGCAGTTTCCCGTCACTATAATAATCGCATTGAAGTTGGGACCCCAACGACCATCAGCTCTTCGAACTATGTAAATACTAGTGGTTCGCCCCGAACTGAGACCTCGCGGTAACGATATCCCATGATTATTCATTCAATCGATACATGACGACCAAACTTGACATTATTACTAGTGGTTCGCCCCGAACTGAGACCTCGCGGTAACGGTTTCCCATAATTACTTATTCATTCAATAGATACATGACGATCAAAATTAACATTATTATTATGCCCGTTTTCACCAACCATACCTAAATCATCCCCTTTGTAGAAGTCTCTTTACGTAGGTAGCCCCTAAATACAATCCTAACATCCCAATGTCATTTTCACCTTTAGTTGTCCCGTAGAGATTCGTAATAACAAAGTTGACAGAAAGTGTCAACTAACTTAACATAGGTAGCCCGTAAAGGTTAGGGAACTGTTATAGTGAAATCCTCAAGGCCTCAATCAAACTTAGGTATAGTTTTTTGGAACATTCAAATTAAATTACTTGTACACAGCGTCAACTATCGACACGATCAGAAAACATGTAAAAACAAACTGCAACGTGAAGTTTTATTGATGTTTGCTAAATGACTAAATAATAATTTTAACTGAATAATATGTTACATATAGCTGCATTTGCTATATGAGATGAGAGCGCCATCTATTGACATCATTGTGAAGTTCTGTTGTTGCTGCTCATTAAAAGTTAAATAATTTAGTTTCCTTATTACATTTATCTAATTTTAGTATTTGTTGTTCAAGTACATGATATTACGCTAAAATTATAAAACTTTCAAGCCCCAGCTTTCAATGGTTATTCCGTTGTGAGGTCAAATATAATCTCCACTTTGAAAGCCCCCCATTTCGTCAATTTTAGGAAAAAAATTAAAAAAAAAATACTTTTGTACTCTGTTCCAAATTATCTTTAAAATGAGGTACTGTAACCCTATGAAACGCAAAAAATTTTTTTTTCTTCGCATTCGCTTCTATGAGAGAGAGAAATAAAGATTTTTATAACTTTTTAAGCCATTTTCGGCTGGAGGCCATCGGTTTACATATTATATCTAAAATTGAAGTAATTACGTTCAGTAATTCAGAAGTTATAAGGCTCTGACAGACGGACGGACGGACGGACGGACGGACGGACGGACAAGTGCAAATTCACTCAAGTAGACTCAAAGACCTTCGCTTCGCTCGGTCGATTATGCCCGTTTTCACCAAACATACCTAAATCATCCCCTAAGTAGGAGTCTCTTTAAGTACGTAGCTCCTAAATACAATCCTAAGTCCTAATATCCGTCCCAATGTCCTTTTAGGTGTCCCGTACAGGATCGTGATAAAGAAGTTAACAGAAATCATTACCTAACTTATCATAGGTAGCCCGTAAAGGTTAGGCAACCTTAGTGAAAACATCGAATTAATAAGTACTAACGAGTGTAAACGGGTTACGGGCATCTGGACAAATCGTCATCTATCGACGCGAATAGAAAATATACAAAATGTAGTAATTACTTATAGTTTATATAAGTTTGATATTTAACTAAACAATAATTTTAATTGAATATTTTGTTATTACTTTATGTAAATAAATAATAATGGTCGACGCAAAACTGTTTTTGGGATAGATCGTAGTCGTAACTCCTAGTTCCATGGAATAGTTAGTGACTGCGCCATCTATTAGCATTATTGTGAAGCTATGTTGATGCTATATGAATTACAGCTGATGCCCATTAAAAATTAAATAATATCGTTTCTTTATAATATTCATAATATAATTTTAGTATTTGTTGTTGAAGTACAGGATATAAGCGAAATAAAAAAATAAAATCAGCTTGAAAATACATAGAGGATTCTGCTAGAGAGCGTCTTCAAGCGAGCGTATTAAATCTCCACGTTGAAAGCCCCCCATTTCGTCAATTTTAAGGGAAAAATAAAAAAAAAATATTTTTGTACTCGGTTTGAAATTATCTTTAAAATGATGTGTAACAATTTTATGTAACGCGATAAAATTTTTTTTACTTCGCATTCACTTCTATGAGAGCCCCCCTGAAATAAAGGTTTTTATAATTTTTTATGCAATATTCGGCTGAAAGCCACCAGTTTACATATTATATCTAAATTTGAAGTAATTACGTTCAGTAATTCAAAAGTTATAAGGCTCTGACAGACGGACGGACGGACGGACGGACGGACGGACGGACGGACAGACGGACGGACAAGTGCAAATTCACTCTAGTAGACTCAAAGACCTCGCTTCGCTCGGTCAATTATACCTCAAAATAAAATTAGCCACTAAAATTAAAAAAAATATATTTTGTTAAAAAGTAGTTTAAAAGAAATAAAAAAAAATAACTATAACAAAAATAATAACTGACGATAAAAGCAACTGAAAAGGCAAAAACAAATAAACCTTTTTAGTCATAATAACTAGGCTACTATACTAGTGTAAGTAACTTATTTTGAGTCAGCGACAAACTTTTTTAACAGCAATCTTGCTGTCATGCTTAAAACTCTCGTCTCGGGTTGCGTATATTGAATTCTTCGCTACGCTCAGGATTCTACTTTAGAATCCTTCCCTTCGCTCTGAATTCAAAATAACGCCCTCGGGGAACAAACATTTTCTTTGGCCCCATATAACACAAATAACTATTAATATCAGTAACTCAACCAAAATATTGTCTCATCAAATAGAAATTAAAAGCAAGAAGCGTATAATTGCGAGCCCCTAAACAACAGCCAGGGCCAGGAGAGAGCGATGCAACATTTTTTCCATTTGGATTCATTAAATACGTCGCAGTAACAATTTCCGGCCGCCATGTTGGATCGCTGCCCGCGCGCTATCTCCGCCGGATATGACGACTCGATTATTTCAAACAACCAGAGCGACCGCCAAATCGCGTGATCTATGGGCTTGAAAATAAAATAATGAATTTCATAATGCTTAAAAAAAATATTAAGTGGCACTCGGGGATTGCCGCGGTAAAGCTATTGCATACCATTTTTTATCAACTTATGCAATTATAATATTTATGCAATATTTTTTTTGCATAATAAAAATTATGCAAAAAAATAATTAAAAAACAAACAAACAAGAAAAGCGCACTGTCACTACTTCGCAAGTGAGATTCGAACCTGCGACATCATACACCATACGGTAAAGAAAGCGGCCGCTCGCCCACTGCGCCAAACAGAGCTACTTGAGAACCTCTAAAATGTTGAACGCTTACTGAACGACGGTGTTAGGTTTATTTTCGTTACGGAATTTCTTGATTCGGTCGCCGTCCGGTTGTCCTAGTTCAAAGCCCGCGACAAAAGCTATGCAATAGCTTCAAAACCTAGTGTTTTCTTTTTAACCCCCGACAAAAAAGAGGGGTGTTATAACTTTGACGTGTGTATATGAGTATCTGTGTATATGTGTATCTGTCTGTTCCCTCGTAGCTCTCCAATGAATGGACCGATTTTGATGCAGTTTTTTCTGTTTGAAAGCTAACACTTTCGAGGTGGATCTTAGTTATAATTTATGAAGAAATTAGAATAGAATTTGCATTGGGCCAATGGAAATTGGCAGACTTCACACACCATTGAGAACATTATGAAGAATTCTCAGGTGTCCTCACGATGTTTTCCTTCATCGTTGAAGCTTATGACATTTAATTTCTTAAACGTACACAACTTAGAAAAGCCCGGGATCGAACCTGCGACGCCCCGAATAGGAGACTTCAGTGCTAACCACTACTAGGCTATCACTGCTTCCCCCTTTTGTCCTTACGAATACTAGATCTATAAATGCAAAAGGATGTTTGTTTGTAGGTTTGTTGGTCCTTCAATGACGCTTAGCAACGGAACAAGGGATCGATGTGATTTTTTCCATGGGTAATATTGAGGACTCTGAGAGTGACATAGGCTACGTTTTATTTCGGAAAAACAAAGGTTTCATGCGGGATTTTTAAATACCCTACCTAACTCTACGCGGACGAATTCGCTGATAAATTAAATCTACCTAGTACTACTATAAATGCTTACTATATCTTCTAATATATAAAATTCTCGTGTCACAATGGTAGTTACCTTACTCCTCCGAAACGGGTGGACCGATTTTTATGAAATTTTGTGTGCATATCGGGTAGGTCTGAGAATCGGCCAACATCTATTTTTCATACCCTTAAATGATAAGGGTGACCAACCACTAAATATTTTTGTTGGCGGTACGTAGTTCGCTGGGTCAGCTAGTTATCATATATTACTTGGTTCGTGATTGTGATGTCAACTCTCTGAATTTAATACATATCATGTATTAGCTACATTTTTATTAAACAAAAACTTAAGAAGTTGCGATCTCCTGCGAAGTTAAAAGCTTTTAAAATAATAAATCTGCACAATTTTCTCCTGCACAAAAACGATGATATTAGAAAGTGAAGATGTACCAACACCTCCTGAGAAACTTCCGAGGATCGAACATCTGAAGAAGCTCCAGTGTCAGAGTGAAACGTGCATGCTTTTGTGGAACTCATTGTGGAAACACTGCATACATAGCATAGTTTCTATTGAATTGTAGACTTGTTTTGAAAAGAGCAACCGCCCAGTTTCTTGCTGGTTCTTCTCGGCAGGAACGGCATTCCGAACCAGAGGTAGACTCATCGACGATTCAAAAGCACTTGTAAAAAAGTTTATTTGAATAAAAAACATTTCCATTATATTCTATTATATTCTAAGTGTATGTTTTAAAGTTATGGTGTGTATCGCTTGTTTTTCGAATTCTACGTGTGACGTAGGGCGGGCGGCATTCAAGCATAACGCATGTTGCAGGATTCACAATACACATTTTTGAAGACCTAGGCAATGTGGTCTCGAGTTCAATTCCTGGTAGGGGCATTTTTTAATTTAAAAATTTATCAATTTGTTTAGGTCTTGTCTGGTTTTGTCTTGAGGCTTTGGCTGTGCTAGTTACCATTGCGAAGTGATAAAGCGTTTCGGCACGATGGAGAGTTGCAACCGATTAGGGGTAAGGTTTTAATTTACACTACAAGGGGCATGCCCAATTAATCTAGCCTGCTGCCATCTTAGACTGCATCGTCACTTACCATCAAGCGAGCTCACAGAATAAAAGAATAAAATAGGCACAGATTTTTCTACGGTGGCATATTAAGCAGAAGCTTCATATTTTTAGGTTCAGCCGTTTAAGAGCTACGGTCTTACAAGCTTTCACTGGTGCGATTAATTTGAAATTTGATGTACTTCGGATTATTTCCAATGCATGGTAACCTTGAGCTGATGCTGCAGCATCTAAAGTCTGCGACTTACAACAAATATAGTTTGTTTTGGCTCATTGGAATGGTCTCAATGAGTAGGTGCTATATAAATGATGATTGAGAGTCGAGTCCGGCCATAGATTCAAATGTCGGGGGTGTTTCAAATTTTCATTTTACACTTTTCGTGTATACAGTATCGTTGGCTAAAACTAATTCGTGCGCGTCTGGTGTCGGAGTTTTCAGTTAAAGCTGGATTTACGGCAGTTATTGTTGTGACACGCTGAGATGATGCATCGCCCGCCTCAAATTGGATGGAACCTACCCTACCCACGAAAATGTTAATGCAATTGGCTTATGTGTGGCTGGAAAATATTTCTACCGAAATCTTATTGCTTGTGAGACTAGACATATTAGAGCTGGCTCGTGAAATTTAGAAGCGCTATTAAACCTTAATAATACGGTAAAATACGGTCGAGCGAAGCAACGACTGGATCATGCGTCATGCTCGTGAACGGGTTCCACCGGCGGGAATGGAGCTACTTTCTGTCTGCCCGTCTTAACATGAATTGAATTGTTGTACCTACGATTTTTTGGAACTTCTCCTCATTGAGGAAATATTATATTCTATTCTATTCTAATTTCTAACAAAGTTGATACGGGTTAAATCGGCATGGCATCCGGCTGCCCACAAGATAGTATAAAAAACTTATTACTATGTAATAGCTGTATGATAATATTGTAAAATGATTACATATTTTGAAAAGAGCAACTACTGAGTTTCTTGCCGGCTCTTCTATGCAGAATCCGCTTTCCGAACCGGTGGTAGAGTCATGACGTGTCATGAGAGCCACAGGTTGGCCTACGTGAAATAAATAATTTTGAATTTTTATTTTGCCAATAGCTTAATTCATCCCAACACATTGCCGGCCAAATACTGGGCACAAGTTTCCTCTTTAAGAAGAATTTAGGCCATGTCTCCTCTCGGAATGAGATGGGTTAAGGTCGTAGTTGAGAACATTATGGAGAACTCTCAGACATGCAAGTTCCTTCACGATGTTGGTCTTCACCGTTAAAGCAAGTTATTATTTTAATTCCTAGCCGCCGAGTCGATGGCTTACTACAAGTAGGTACGTAAGGTAGGTCGTAAGTAACAAACTCCTAAGTTCTTTAGATTAACAACGTTCAATGTCAATGCAAGGAGCCCTGCGTTACTCCCTAAGAAGACCTTAAATAGTTATTTGTGTTATATGGGGCCAAAGAATCGTTTTGTTCACCGAGGGCGTTATTTTGAATTCAGAGCGAAGTGAAGGTTTCTAAAGTGGAGTGCTCAGGATGAGCGTAGAGAGGCCCGAGAACAAAATAATTTGGCCCCGAATGACACACACTAATTTTCATCATTACCTAAGAGAAAAGCTAGAAGTATCAACCTAGTATGTATAGACGTTAGCCATACGTATATTGAAAGTTTAAATAAAACACAAATGAAATATAATGAAATAATTAAACATTAATATTTATGTTGGGTACAGTATGGGCGTATATCCGATCGACAAATTGATCACGTGACTTATCGAAGACAACAGCTTCTCAAACATTCTTGAATTTCGAACGGAATGAGCGATCGACAGGTTTCTGCAACGGACGCAGTAGTAAACACATAACAACGCACGAACGCGGACCAATCAGAAGAGAGAATGAAAACTCCCATGGGCTTAAAATTAAATTTTGCTCCCGCTATCCTCTGAAGCCAATATCCGTTTTCGAATAGGTATGATGAAAAGGATATTTTCCTCACTCCCTTTCCTCTCTCGTATTGAGCGAGCGATTAATTTTTCGCTGCTCCGTACGACTCCTTTGATGTCGTCACTCGTCAGTCCACCTTGTGAGAGTTCTGCCAACACTGCAATTTCCGGTGCAAGTTTGGTGACCTGCAGCACCTTGAGACCCCAAAGACCATCAGCTCTTCGAACTATATGTCCAAACATTATCACTTCACCTTCGCGACTCGATGAGCTATTTTTTCATTTCATTTATTTCATTTATTTAATTTATTAAAAACATACGAGTAATAATTTGAAGCGGAGTGCTTACGTAACTTATATTTTGGCCATATGCATGGGTGATCGGGTCTGTCACCTAACTAGGAAACCTGTATTTAGGTTGACATTCCTTATTCCCGCGGGTATTGTGGCTTATAAATGTGTATCCCAGTCTTCCACACAAGAACAATAACAATGACACTACATAAATAACAAAAAGCAAATGTTTTACACTGTTTAAAACTCACTATAACTCCATTAGATGCTATGTTAATACTCTAGTTCTCCTGCAGATCTCCCGATTCCAGATTTAATCTCGCGGGGAGCATAAATCTCTAAATCGCCCGCTGAGGGACCCTGAGCCTTCTTATGAGGCACATAGCGACTATATTTCGGATCCATAAAACATCACTCAGTATACAGTTGCCGTGTGGTGATGGCAGATCAGAATACAGTTGTCACCACCCCTCCTCTTCCCGCGAGTGTCGTACGAGGCGACTGAGGGAATATAACGGAGAACGGGCAGCAGCGTCCTCTGTGCTACTACTACCATACTGCGATCACCAACCCGTCTGCCCCGCGTGGTGATTATGGGCAAACCCTCCCCTTGGGAGAGGCCTTTAGTCCAGCAGTGGACTGTTATAGGCGATTAATGATGAGGCCAACCTGTGGCTCTTATGACACGTCATGACTCTACCAACCATTATCACTTCACCTTCGCGACTCGATGAGCTATGTTAACACTCTGGTTCTCCTGCACTGATTTAATCTCGTGGGGAGCATATATCTTTAAATCGCCCGCTGAGGGACCCTGAGACTTCTTATAAGGCCCATAGCGACCATGTTTCGGATCCATAAATCATCACTCAGTATGCAGTGGGTAAAATTAATTGCCGTATAATCAACGGGATCTCATTTTGGCAGTGGTTCAAAATTTAAAACTTCATCTAGTACCTAGCGTTTTTAATTAGGCTAATCCGCACCGCGACGTTGCCGCGGGTAATTGAACGCGGCGTGTGAATGATGAACTGCTACGCGATCCCGACAGCTTATGATGCAGCGCGAGTGCCACGCACGGGCGGAAAAACGCCGCGATTTTATTCTTCTTCTTTATCAACCGATAGACGTCCACTGCTGGACAAAGGTCTCTTGCATGGACTTCCACAGGTCTCGGTCTTGCGCCGCCTGAATCCAGCGGCTCTCTGCGACTCGTTTGATGTCGTCGGTCCACCTGGTGGGGGGTCTGCCAACACTGCGCTTCCCGGTGCGGGGTCGCCACTCCAGCACCTTGGGACCCCAACGACCATCAGCTCTTCGAACTATGTGCCCCGCCCATTTCCACTTCAGTTTCGCGACTCGCTGAGCTATGTCGGTGATTCTGGTTCTCCTACGGATCTCCTCATTGCTGATTCGATCCCGCAGGGACACTCCGAGCATAGCTCTCTCCATCGCCCGCTGAGTGATCCTGATCCTACTTATGAGGCCCTTAGTTAGCGACTATGTCTCTACTTGGCATGTCTCTACTAGCGATTTTATTACTCTTTTTTTATTGGTTACAAGATAGCCTTGACTATGATCTCGGTGATGGTGACGATGATTGCGGGCTAACTTAGAAAGGTTTCTACACGCCATCGGTTAGGAAAGTTAAACGGCTTGGCGGTAATAGTTTGGTTAGTTTATGGCGGTAGGCCAGACCAACTAATCCACCACCAGACCAGACCAACTAATCCACCACCAGACCAGACCAGACCAGAGATTTCAGAAATTATATTTTATCCCTGCCGAGAATCGAACCCGATATCTCCCACTTTGACCACAGCGCTCACCACTGCGTCAGGAAAGTCATCGGGAACATGACTTTATTGTAACTGAACAAACCATCCTTCAAAAATCTTCACGCAATAATTACCCTAGCTAAACTATTAACATTTTACGGAATAGTTAAATTTGTTTTATCTTGATTTGCTAATATTTCTGTTTTTTTAGACGTGATAACATCTTATAAATCGATGAACACCGGTTGCACGCACGAAGTGTTACGTTCCGCCTGAGGCTGAGCGTGCAAGCGAGAGCGCGGAACGAGCGAGAGAGAAACACGATCGGCCCAAGCGTTGGCTTGTGCCGCCCGCCTGTCATCGTCATTGTTTCTTTATGACATAATCATGTAAAACCATCGTCCGTAAACCCACTTTACAGACAACCAAATTTTTTTACGAAAAACAGAGCTGATACCTGAAGGGTATCATCAGGGTATTAATCTACGCAGATGAAGTGAACTTCATCTGCGTAGATTAAGGGTTTTTTAAATTTCACGGGAACTCTGATTTCCTGAATCAAATTTCATCTGAGATGCAAGCGTTTCAGCCGTTTTGAAAACTGGCTCGGACAGACAGGCAGACAGCCGATAAAAGGAGAAACAGAGGTACATAAAAGTGTGTTTGCGATCTACTATCATTTAAATATTAGTGCGCATAATATGAGGCAGTTTTTAATTTCTTTGCCTTTAGAGTAAAAGAAAAAATCCAAGTAAACGTTCACGTAAGTGATGTGCTAATATTTTTAAACGCAGCGTTTCTTTAAACCAGTACGCAACACTCATCCATTTTGTTCGTGTTCGTGTGGAGCACACGAAAAGTTTTAGGTGTCGCTTTTTGAAAATTGCAACGTTTTTCACAACCCGCTCTGACTAAATGTAAAACTAGCTCAGACATTTTATGCGCCTTTTTATATCTACGTAGCGACTGGCAACTGAAACTACGCCAAACTCCGAGTGATTTATACACTGAATTTGAATAAGTGATTAAAAAGTTATCCTAGTTTTGTACCGGGTATCCTTTTAACGTGTCTATCTGAATTAACTGGTTCATACAATAATTTTCGCAGTACAATAATCCTTTGTGACAACTTATCAGAATGTTAGCAACTTTTAGAACGAAATGTTGTCAGTAAGAATAAGGACTAATGTAGCGGAATTCCGCGAGTTGGAAAACGCTGAAACTTTCGCTGCAATGATGTACCCAGCATAAAGAAGAACCAATTCACAGACGAAATGCTGTGGTCTGATAAACAAAAACAGACTATTTCCGATAATTATCAATATAAGGGTTTTACGGAAGCGGTAAAAAATAGATAATACAGAACACCGATCAGTTTGAAAAGGAGTTTTTACCCTCTGGTAAAATCTCCTTTCCAAACTAATCGGTTGCCAAAGGAAGCCAACACTTGACGAGCGTATTTAGTAGATAATTACGAGTATGTACCTACCTCTGACACTCTCTATAGTTACGAAGATTTAACGGAATTTAACATAATTGACCGAGCGAAGCGAGGTCTCTGAGTTTACTAGAGCGATTTGCACTTGTCCGTCCGTCCGTCCGTCCGTCTGTCAGAGCCTTATAACTTTTGAATTACTGAACGTAATTACTTCAAATTTAGATATAATATGTAAACCGATGGCCTCCAACCGAAAATGGCTTAAAAAGTTATAAAAATCTTTATTTCAGGGGGGCTCTCATAGAAGCGAATGCGAAGAAATTTTTTTTTATTTGCGATTCATAGGTTTTCTGTGTATCATTTTAAAGACAATTTGGAACAGAGTACAAACGTATTTTTTTTTTAATTTTTTTCCTAAAATTGACGAAATGGGGGGCTTCCAAAGTGGCGATTTAATACGCTCGCTTGAAGACGCTCTCTGGGAAAATTTTCTATATATTTTCAAGTTGTACTTATTTTCTTACTTCACTTGTATCCTGTACTTGAACAACAAATACTAAAATTATATGAATATTATAAAGAAACGAGATTATTTAATTTTTAATGAGCATCAGTAAATTTCACATAGCTTCACAATAATGCTAATAGATGGCGCTGTCATTAACTATTCCATTGAACTAGGAGTCACGACTACGATTTATCCCAAAAACAGTTTTGCGTCGACCATTATTATTTAGGTACATAATATTATTCAATTAAAATTATTCTTTAGTTAAATATCATTTTGTATATTTTCTACTCGCGTCGATAGATGACGATTTGTACAGATGCCCCTAACCCGTTTTCACTCGTTAGTACCTACAATAATTCAATGTTTTCACTGACGTTCCCTAACCTTTACGGGCTACCTATGATAAGTTATGTGATGATTACTGTCAACTTCTTTATCATGATCCTGTACGGGACACCTAAAAGGCCATTGGGACGGATGTTAGGACTTAGGATTGTGTTTTGGAGCTACCTACGTAAAGAGACTCCTACATAGGGGATGATTTAGGTATGTTTGGTGAAAACGTCATAATAATAATGTCAGTTTTGGTCGTCATGTATCGATTGAATGAATAATCATGGGTTACCGTTACCGCGAGGTCTCAGTTCGGGGCGAACCACTAGTAATATTATGAGTCATTAGATATTTATTATCGTCTTAATTGTTAGAAAATTCCTAGGTGGTCCCATTTAAATGTTATCGAAACCGGTCGAGCGGTTTTAAAAAAATCAACAATAAATTATATACTTTGTAGTGGCGTGGGCGTTTGAAGTAGGTTTTTAAAAATATTTTTTATTATAGACTAGCTGATGCCCGCGACTTCGTCCGCGTAGGCAGACCCCTACAGCATCAGGATTGAGGAGTTGGCTCTTGGAATAATAACTATGTAGTCTTTGCTTGGTACTTACATCAACTATTCATAATCGACAGTCAATAAATCACCACAATTTAGGTGGACAGTAACCCAGCATCATCAGGAGTGAGGATTTAGAACCCGAAGTTTTTATGGGACCTCGCAAAATTTTTGTATAGATTAAAAAAAGATTCACGCAAATCGGATTTACAAATCAGAGATACTGATATACATAGGCAGAAAAACACAACCCTTTTTTTTTAAATTCGATAAAGTAGCCTATGTTACTCCTTATAAAATCAGCTATCTTTCAGTGAAAGTCCCATCAAAATCGGTCCAGCCGTTCACGCGTGATGCCGTGACCAAGTGAAATAGGGATTCGTTTATATATATAGATAGATATATCACAATAATTCAGATCTGCACTTTGAAAGTCTACACAGGAAGCGAAACACCTACTTTGTGGACAGTTCCGCTTTTGTTCACTAGCTCCTCAATTAGCTAAGTTCCGAAAGTTATTAATTCCTCGCTGCTACGTGCGAGTATCGTGACTTTGACCGATCCAAGCAGCTATTTCGTCTTTAAGACTTCGTTACAAACACTTTTAAGCAATTGCGTGAAGTTTTTCGCGTGTGTGCGTGATACTCCATCCAATTTCGGGCCAAGCGATGCATCATCTCAGCGTGTCACAACAATAACTGCCGTAAATCCAGCTTTAACTGAAAACTCCGACACCAGACGCGCACGAATTAGTCCGCGTTTGAGGAATTCGCGCTGATTTATTGCCTTAAAAGCTTTTGTCTAGAAACAACCACTCATAAACTATCGCTGATATGTGAAAATACGTATTATCTCGCAAGAATTATATTAAAGCTTATCTCGTTTTATCTCATACTAGCTGATGCCCGCGACTTCGTCCACGTTGGATTTAACTTATTTTAACCCTCTGTTTTTCGATATAAAAGGTACCCTCTCCAAGTCCTTTATATCACCTACCTCATACAAATATCACATCGATTCGTGGCTCCGCTCCTGCGTGATCGAAGGACAAACCAACAAACAAACAAATTTTCGCATTTACCTCATAATAATACTAGGTACTTGATAATGCCCGCGGCTTCGTCCGCATTGATTTAGTTTTTAAAAAGCCCCTAGGAACTCTTTGATTTTCCAGGATAAAAAGTAGTCATATCACTCTCCAGGTCTTTTACTAAGCTAAGCTCTGTTGCGGCGTGATTGAAGGACAAACCAAAAATTAACAAACAAACACATTCACACAATACAACGAAGATTGCGTTATCTTCTCCTCGGTTCTTTGTAAATCTTAAAGGGACCTATTTTGTTTTATTACAAGTTTTTAATTTGTATTGTTTATTTATTGATTATGCTGAATAAATATTTATTTATTTATTCACATTTCTAATATTAATAAGGATAGGATTACTTGACCCGGTACTCTAACCCAGGACCTTATTCTAGATCCACAGCTAAATAAGTTAACCACTGGACCATCAAGACAGACATAAACCTTCATCATAATCTAATATGGATTCAACCCTTAATAGACAGAGAAGATTACTCGCTAGTGTAGTTGGTAGTACAAAATAATTAATGTGACTGTAACAGCCGAAATGGCTCTGATGTTCCAATTAATATGTTAATCAAATTACGCGGATGTACCCTAATGCTGGAGAATTATGTTGTGAACTTTGATTATACGCTTGGATACAGTGGGCATTGGGAGCCCCTTTCACTGTGACATTCAAACGTGACCACCCGTTAAACGTTTCAGATAGGTACGATGTTTGTAAAAGTATAGGACACATTGAACCTAATACATAACTAATAAATTGAAAAGAGCAACCGCCGAGTTTCTTGCTGGTTCTTCTCGGCAGGAAGGGTATTCCGAACCAGTGGTAGACTCATCGACGATTCAAAAGCACTTGTAAAAAAGTTTATTTGAATAAAAAAAAAATTCTATTCTATTCTATTCTATTCTAACTCATCCCTACAAATATATTTACGTGCTATGCGTTGTTGTTTTAGTTTATTTTGGACATAATCGACCGAGCGAAGCGAAGGTCTCTGAGTTAACTAGAGCGATTTGCACTTGTCCGTCCGTCCGTCCGTCCGTCTGTCAGAGCCTTATAACTTTTGAATTACTGAACGTAATTACTTCAAATTTAGATATAATATGTAAACCGATGGCCTCCAGCCGAAAATGGCTTAAAAAGTTATAAAAATCTTTATTTCAGGGGGGCTCTCATAGAAGCGAATGCGAAGTAAAAACAAAAATATCGCGTTACATAAAATTGTTACGTATCATTTTAAAGATAATTTTGAACTGAGTACAAAAATATTTTTTTTTTAATTTTTCCCTTAAAATTGACGAAATGGGGGGCTTTCAAAGTGGCGATTTTATACGCTCGCTTGAAGACGCTCTCTAGGAAAATCCGCTATGGATTTTCAAACTGATTTTATGTTTTTAGGTCACTTATATCCTGTACTTGAACAACAAATACTAAAATTATATGAATATTATAAAGAAACGAGATTATTTAATTTTTAATGTACATCAGTAATTCATATAGCATCAACATAGCTTCACAATAATGCTAATAGATGGCGCAGTCAGTAACTATTCCCATGGAACTACGAGTTACGACTAACGACCTATCCCAAAAACAGTTTTGCGTCGACCATTATTATTTAGTTACACTAGCGGCACGCTATGATGGCCGGTTTGACGTTTGTCCGCTCATGAAGTTCCGTATTAATTGATAACGACTTTGAAGGAAATAATTGTATTACTTTATTGACGATAGTGATGTGCAGAGATTCATAAATTTTATCGAATGTAGTTTTAGGTTTAGGACTCAAAATTTATTTATTAAATTGATTTCTAAAATGTATACAAGTGTAGAAAAATCAGTTTGCACCATTTAAGGGGTGAATGTACTTGTGAATATGAACAATTTTCACTATGTGGACAAACCTCTGAAATCGCAAAAAAATATCAGCTGTTTCATACAAAAGGTAAAATTTTTATTTTTATATGATATATACCACAACTCGGCATTTGGTTTTCTAAATTGAAAATTTTTAAAAATGGAATCTAATACGATCGTCACATAGGATCGCTGGCTAGCACAACTACTACCTCCGGCAAACTCGCGTCAATGCTCAATGCAAAACAAAGCAGTTTCGAATTGACGTTGCTTCGAAAAGTATAAACTGTCAGTGCAATGCGATTGTGATATAGTTTTGACCTGGCTTTGGATTTCAAATATTGATACTGCATTACTGTTGACCCTTGCTCGTTAATTTGGACTCTGTTCAAGCCCTTTGTTGTGGATTTCGTCGATATGACCGAACGTACGCAGAGAACTGTTCTAAATAGTCAGAGACGTGAGTTCGTAATACGCCTTCGTAACTATTTCGATCGTGAAGCTCAAAATGGAGGGCCAATTTTACCTATAACGTCAGTGGTTGAACGCGTAGCTGATGCGCTTAATATTGGACAACGAACTGTTAGACGGATAACTAAAAAAAAATATGGCGAGACTGGCACAGAAGAAAATAAACTTCACACACCAAAAAAGAGAAAACGAGCAAAACCAGTCGTAGGCATCGATAGCTTTGATGCCGATGCTATCCGAAGACATGTTTACGGCTACTATTTACAGAAGGAGTATCCAACAAGAAAAAAGTTGGTGCATTCACTGAAGGAAGCTGGATTATTCTTCGGTGGGGAAAGTTCTTTAACGAAGATTTTGAAGACCATTGGATTTCGATACAAAAAATGTAACAAACGCAAAATATTGATGGAAAGATTTGATATAGCGATGGCAAGGTATACTTTTTTACGGCAAGTGAAAGAAATCAAAAATTGGCACCATACTGTAGGCCGTTCTTGGAACGATGACACAGCAGCATCTACTTCCAAAGTTCCTGTAGGAAAAGGATCGCGACTTATAATTTGTCACGCCGGAACCATCAACGGGTTTGTCGAAGGTTCTCTCATGGCTTTTGCGTCAAAAACCACTGGAGACTATCATGAAGACATGAATGGAGAAAAGTTTACTGAATGGTTTACCTCAATGTTGTGTAGCCTCCCTGAACCATCTATTATAATTATGGACAACGCCCCATACCACTCGATGCAAATTGACAAGCCACCTGCCCAATCCCAAAAGAAAGCTGATATCGTCGCATGGCTTCGTAAAAATGGCGTAGATGCAAACATGAATATGTTAAAAGCGGAATTAGTACGTCTTTTAAAAGAAAACAAACCAACCAAGATCCGATACGTCATTGACGAAATAGCATTAGAACATGGGCACAGAGTTATACGGTTACCGCCTTACCATTGTGAGTATAATGCGATTGAGTTGGTGTGGGCTCAAATTAAGGGATATGCTGCAAGACACAATACAGAACCCCCATTTACCACAAAAAAAATGCTAAAATTATTAGAAGAAGCTTGTGAACATGTGACTAAAGGAGACTGGGAAAAGGTTGTGAATAGAACTGTTAAATTAATAAGGGAAGATTATGAAAGAGATGTGAAAATAGATAATATTATAGAAAACGAACATATAATTATTAATGTAGGTGATGATAGCAGTGACGACAGTGAAAATAGTAGTATGGACGAATCTGATTAATTATGGCCTTTTGTGGCACCTTTTTTGGTATCTTTTGTATTCATATGTTTCTTGTGTGCATATAAAGTATGTATATTCATTTTCATTCAAATATTCAGTTCGTTCAAATAAATTAAATAAACATATACATTTTTGTTTTATTAAACCTATTTAATCAGGTACAAAAACAAAACTTAATTGTTTTTTGTTCGAGAATAAATTGACATTCCACATCACTATTGTAATGTGTCAAACCGGCCATCATAGCGTGCCGCTAGTGTACTTATTATAATACAATAATTGTATTGTAATTTTTTTTGTACCATATTATTCAATTAAAATTATTTTTTAGTTAAATTTTAGTTAAATATTGTATATTTTCTATTCGCGTCGATAGATGACGATTTGTACAGATGCCCGTAACCCGGTTTCACTCGTTAGTACCTACATAATAATTCAATGTTTTCACTAACGTTCCCTAACCTTTACGGGCTACCTATAAGTTAGGTGATTGATGTTTTCTGTCAACTTATTTATCACGATCCTGTACGGGACACCTAAAAGGATATTGGGACGGATGTTAGGACTTAGGATTGTATTTAGGAGCTACCTACGTTAAGGGGATTGTGTCGCTCGCGTCCGTAGGATTCTCCACCTTTTCCTCAAAAAAGGCACACCCTACACGTGTCCTCTGGGTGGTGCAAAACGAGCTGACAACGCCGAGCAACAGGCGGCGGTTAACTAACCTGTCCACGGCTACCACAAGCCCTGAGGCATTAAATACCCTCTAAAACTGTGGCAGTAGTACCTTGGGAAAGTACTGCTGGTGTAATTTCCCAACCCCCCCCCCCTTTTATGAAATGTCAGATAATAGAGAATGTGTTATGTCATGCGATCCGGCTAACCCCCGGCGCTCTCCGGTACCCGGGCTGGAGAGTGTGAAATCTGCTACCGAAGACACCACTGGAGTGAGTAACCAGGCTCCGGTGCCTGTAAATGTTACTGGAAAACGACTAGTGCAGCAAGCTTTCCATCATAGCTTATTTATATCAAGATCAAGGAGTCCATCTATAAGCAGCCCACCATGCTCAAGTAAGGAAGAACCATACACCCAAAAAGATCAACAAAGCCAATGTCTTGATTCAGAACCACTAAAATCTACATCCACTCAACCCCCTAATTGGCAAAGAGTTCCCTTGATCAGAAACCCGAAAAGGAAAAAATTTGCGAATTCACCCTCACCTGATAAAACGGAAATAAGTAACAGTTTTAGTGGATTAACTGTTGATTTAACTGACGAACAGACAGACGAACCGAAGATAAAGAAGCCAAATAAACCACCGCCGATCATCTTGTATGGTGTTGAAGATCTAAATAAACTCACTGAACTATTGGAGTCAGTTACAGATAAATCCCAGTTTAGCTATAAAATAATCAACAGAAATCAACTTAAAATATTAACGTACGATATTGAAATATACAAGCTCCTAATATCGGTAATCCGGGAAAATGGTTTGATTGGGCACACCTTTAATCGAAAAGATAATAGAAATTACCGAATAGTCATACGAAACTTACACCACACAACTCCTTTTGATGCTATCAAGGCAGCCATTGAGGAAACAGGCAATACTGTGACAGGAGAAATAATAAATGCTAAATTTGGACCTGATAAAAAACCTACTACCACATTTTTCGCAAATCTTCTACCTGGTCCCAAAAATAAGGCAGTCAAAAGCATAAAGGTTATATATCACCAAACTGTTATTATAGAAGATCCAAGAAAACGAAAAACAATAGTACAATGTCAGAGGTGTCAACAGTATGGACATACAAAAAACTATTGTATGAAACCCTTCCGCTGTGTTAAATGTGCAGGGGCTCACAAAACATCAGAATGCACAAAGACTGATCGCAACACTCCAGCTATGTGTGCTCTATGCTTGGGCCCACATCCTGCTAATTACAAAGGGTGTGAAGTGTATAAGGAGATTTTAACCAGAAAAACATATAAATTTTACCCAAGAAAACAAAGAAATGATCATAAAGTAAACAAAGATGGTGACAATACGCAAGAACATCCAATAAATTTGAATTCTGCTGGTAACCGACCACCACATACACAAAATGCTAAAACGCAAGAGAAAACATATGCTGAAGCTACTAACTCAAAGCCTGATAAACCAGGACCAGACACACGATCATCCTCGTATAAAACCCTAGAAAACATGTTTATCAAGCAATCTGAAAAAATTGATTTGCTCCTACAACAAATGAGTACACTCCTTCAACTCATAACAACGTTAATTTCCAATACGCCAAAATAGCTCTTAACATAGCTACTTGGAACATTAACGGATTATCTCCCAACAAAGATGAAGTAGAAATACTACTTCACATGCACAAACTTGATATCCTACTCATATCAGAAACACATTTTATTAGTAGTAGTCTGATAAAGATAAAAGGGTACAATATCTACTACACAAATCACCCAGATGGTACTGCACATGGAGGAACTGCAGTCATCATAAAAGCGACAATAAAGCATTACGAATTACCACAATACAGTACTGAACCAATCCAAGCAACATCAGTAGCAATCTCAGATAAAAATGGAGACTTTAATATATCAGCTGTGTACTGTCCACCTAAGCACAGAATATCTGAGGAGCTATTCTCAAAGTTCTTTGAAAGCCTAGGATGTCGCTTTATAGTTGGAGGAGATTGGAACGCAAAACACATTCACTGGGGGTCCAGGCTGATAACCACACGAGGGAGGGAATTAAAAAAGAGTGTAGATATTAACCATCTAACTACCACTGCCACATCAGAACCTACACATTGGCCTACAGATCCGAACCGTTTGCCTGATGTTCTGGACTTTTTTATATCTAAAGGTTTATCTCGACTAGTATTTACTGTCAGTTCTACCTTAGATGGGTCCTCGAATCATATCCCCGTGATCCTAACCATAAGTTCCAAAGTGAAGAATAATATGAAACGCCTTCAACTCTACAATAAATGGACAGACTGGGAAGCTTTCCGAAGTTTAATAACTGATGAACTACAGCTTCAAATAGCCCTTAAATCTGAGGACGATATTGACAATGCAACTCACAAGTTGATGACTACAGTTCAATCAGCATGTTGGAAATGCACACCAGACACTTCCAACTCTTCATCGCGGCACAAATTAGTTCCATCTGAAATAAAGCACCAAATTATGGAGAAAAGAAGGTTACGCAGAGTGTGGCACACTAGTAGGCATCCTGAAGATAAATCTGCACTAAATAAAGCAATAAAGGACCTAAAAAATACCATATCTAAATTAAATAATGCCTCAATGGAATCATTTCTGGAATCTCTGTCTGCAACAAGGGCCACTAACTACTCACTCTATCGAGCTTGTAAAAATATTAACCAACCTACAAACTCTAAACCACCGCTCAAACTGGAGAACAACATTTGGGCAAGAAGTCAGCAACAGAAAGCTGATGCCTTTGGAGAACACTTGGCAAAAATTTTTACGCCAAATGAACCTGATCACGATACTAATGATACAGAACTAGAAAATGTCCTCGGACAGCCTTTTCAATTGGATCTGCCTATTAGGCCAACTACACCAAAAGAAATCATTAGCATAATGAAACATATGGAAGACAAAAAGGCACCGGGCTTTGATCTGATAGACAAAAAAGTTCTACTAGAACTACCTAAAAAAGGTATCGTATTCCTTACTATCTTGTTTAATGGCATCCTGAGAATTGGCTATTTCCCAGCACTCTGGAAGGTTTCTCAAATTATTATGATTGGAAAGCCTGGCAAACCAGTCCATGAATTAACCTCATACAGGCCAATTAGTTTATTACCTGTGACATCAAAACTATTTGAAAAGGTTATGCTGAGAAGACTTATGAGGGAACTACAAGAAAGATCCATTATCCCTGATCATCAATTTGGCTTCAGACAACATCATGGCACTGTAGAACAGATCCACAGAGTATGCAGAACCATCAGAGACGCACTTGAACGCAAGGAATACTGCTCTGCTGCCTTTCTTGATGTGCAGCAAGCCTTCGATAAGGTGTGGCATACAGGTCTTTTATTCAAAATCAAATCACTTTTACCCCATACGTTTTTTGAATTAGTAAAATCTTATCTCTCTGACCGAATTTTTCAAGTCAAGGAAGAAGAGCATACATCTCAGTTCTATCCAATTAAAGCTGGCGTTCCACAAGGCTCAGTTCTGGGACCCGTACTCTACACAATTTATACAAGTGACCTACCACATATTAAAGATGTCACTGTTGCTACATACGCAGATGATACTGCTATTCTAGCTCGTAGCAGATCTCCTCAGGAAGCCTCTGCAATCCTGCAGCGTAGTTTGGATCAGATCGACAAATGGCTGACTAGATGGAAAATAAAAGCTAGTGTTACTAAATCTGTCCACGTGACATTCACTTTGCGACAAGGGAACTGTCCTACTGTGTCATTACGCGACAACCAGCTACCGCAAAATGACACTGTAAAGTATCTGGGCATGCATCTGGATAGACGACTTACCTGGAAAAGGCATATTCAAACCAAGAGGGATGAAATCTACCACAAATACAGAGGTTTATATTGGATGTTAGCAAGGAACTCTAGGCTATCCGTGGATAACAAGCTTCTGTTGTATAAGACAGCTATAAAGCCAATATGGGCATATGGAATACAGCTCTGGGGATCAGCATGCGATTCCAGCATTGAAATCATCCAAAGATCGCAAAACTATATTTTAAAACAAGTTTCCAACGCGCCATGGTTCCTACGGACGTCGGAACTTCATGAACACCTAAATGTTAACACAGTGAAGCAAGAAATTATGAACTTCAACTGTACTTACAAGGCAAGGCTGTCTGGTCATCCAAATGACCTAGCAGTACAATTAACGATGCCAGAAGCGATACGCCGCTTAAAGAGACGGCATATACTGGATAGTGTGGCTTCATAGGACATGTAGAGTTCTTCCTGCTGGGGAAGTTGTCTCCGAACGATACTAATTCCCAGAACGAATCTGCTCATAGTCTGGCGACTGATCGCATGATGTACACATAAAAAAAAAAAAAACCTACGTTAAGAGACTCCTACTTAAGGGATGATTTAGGTATGTTTGGTGAAAACGGGCATAATAATAATGTCAGTTTTGGTTATCATGTATCGATTGAATGAATAATCATGGGATACCGTTACCGCGAGGTCTCAGTTCGGGGCGAACCACTAGTATCTTTAATATCATATAGATACCCACCTAGTTTTTGGATAAATAATAAGAGCGATAAAATATAATAGTACTTTTCGGCCTATTTCTCTATCAAAATCTAGGATATCATAATAATTGATCACATCTTGTCAAAAGTATCTGAGATTTTTGCAATCATTGAAAATATCCTACTAATATTATAAATGCGAAAGTTTGTGAGGATGGATGTATGGATGTGTGGATGTATGGATGGATGGATGGATGGATGTTTGTTACTCTTTAACGCGACAACGAATGAACCGATTTTGCTGAAATTTGGCACAGACATAGATTATAGTCTGGAATAGCACATAGGCTACTTTTTATCCCGGAAAAGCAAACACTTCCTGCGGGATAGCATCGCTATTTTTACGCATTTGTCCTTCAAAATACGCGCAATGGAGTTTTAGATTTACGTGATTTTTTTGCACAGGTGAAGTTAAGGGCCTGAAAAATGACAAAGGCTACTTTTTATCCCGGGAAAACAAACGGTTCCTGCGGGATATTAGTATGCTACTTTTCACATATTTATCTTTTGATTACGCTGCATTTATGTATGTATGTATGTATGTATGTATGTATGTATGTATGTATGTATGTATGTATGTTTGTATCCTCCTCCTACTAACTGTTACTACATTAAATAAATCCTATCCTACTTATCCCACTAGTATTATTAATGTGAAAGTTTCTGAGGATGGATGTATGGATAGATGTAGTATAGGGATGGATGGATGGATGGATGGATGTATGGATGAATGGATGTGCGTTCTTTGAGATAGGGGTTGAACTATTTTGACTGTTTAACTGCATTAACTTCGTCAAATTTAAACTATATTTTATTATTATTTTAACCGAGTTCAAAAAAGGAGGAGGATCTCAATTCAACGGAATCTTTTTTATGTATGTTCACCGATTACTCGAAGAGGCCTGAACCGATTTGGAAAACTCTTTTTTTGTTTCAAAGGGTATACTTCCCAGGTGGTCCCATTTAACTTTTATCGAAATCAGTCGACATTTCCGGGACAAAAAGTAGCCTGTGTTATTTTCTAGGTCCTGAAATTTACCTGTGTAAAAAACCACGTCAACTATATGCACTTGCACTTTATATGTGAAATATTATAAATGCGAAGGTGTGTTGGTTTGTCCTTCAAACACGCCCCGCCCCAACAGAGCTACGGATTGACGTGATTGTTTGCAGGGGTACCTATAGTTGAGGACCTAGAGAGTGACAGGCTACTTTTTATCCCGCAAAATCAAGGAGTTCCCGAGTTATTTTAAAAACTAAATTCACGCAGACGAAGTCGCGGGCATCAGCTAGTTAGTAATAGTCTCTTAATAGTTTTATTGTTTTAGTTGATTGTGTTAGTTTGTCGGTTTGTTTAATCAGTACTTCTGCATGGATAGAGTGGGACTTTTAAAAATCTTACTCTACGTGGACTGTCACGGTAAAAGCTAGGCCATAATAAAAGGTATTAAATATATTTTGTGTCATCGGAGCCCCAAGGTGCTGGAGTGGCATCCCTGCATCGAAAAGCGCAGTAACGGCCGACCTCCTTAGTATTTGGACCGATGACATCAAACGAGTCGCTGGGTCTCTTGGAACCGCTGGATATGGATGGAGCCACGCAAGAATGAGGCTTGTGGAAGTCTATGCTAGAGATTGTCCAGCGGTGGACTTCTATTGGTTCATAAAGAAGATATTTTGTATGGTCAGATTGAGGATCAGTTAGTGTATTTATAGACACTATACCTGTATGTCTGGACTGAAAGTGGACACAAAAAAATCACCCAACTTTTCCAAAAACCCGTAATGTTTAAAAAAGAAAATTAGGTAATTTAAATAGTAAACACCCTTATCTAAATAAGGCTTACGGTGACAAGCCCATAGATCACGCGATTTGGCGGTCGCTCGGGTTGTTTTGAAATAATCGAGTCGTCATATCCGGCGGAGATAGCGGGCGGGCACCGATCCAACATGGCGGCCGGAAATTGTCACTGCGACGTATTTAATGAATCCAAATGGAAAAAATGTTGCGTCGCTCTCTCCTGGCCCTGACTGTTGTTTAGGGGCTCGCAATTATTCGCTTCTTGCTTTTATTTTCTATTTGATGTCTATTTGAGACAATATTTTGGTTGAGTTACTGCTATTTAACAAGATTTTCTAGTTGTTGAGTTCAGTATGGGTTTGTTAACAGTTTGGGCTGTATTGTGTTGTCACTACTTCTTGTTCTAAACTTATACAATGTAGAAGCTCTATTAGCTTTTATATTAATACGCCTTCAATAACTTCAATTTGTTGACAATTCTTTGATATATCGGTCTAAAAGTATCCCCAAACTGAAGCAAGATGTTGTTAAGCTTAGAACCCTCGATCGGTAACATAAATGACGTATGCACCTTTCTATATTAGGATGACCTATGTACAAGATTGTCTTATGAGAACCATTTTGTGAATGGTTTAAATCTAGATTTTTTGTAATTAATACATAAAGTATTTTGACTCTTGATGAAATAAAAAGTTTCCTATTTTTAAAAAGACATACCCATTTTAACCAATCTTATGGGAATGCCTAAAGATGAAAATAACGTTAGGTAACAGATTACATTTGAGTAGCATATATGGTGAACATTATTAAAAGAACATGAAAAATTCACGTCGCTAGGTGCTAATACGTTTTAAACTTTTATTAAGCAGATTACGAGAATATTCTAAAAGTTTCTATTTTCTGTCGAATTTGCCACTATAATTTCATTTTGATTAATTGTTCTAAGTTTCTAACTTTTTCCAATTCAATTCCAAACAGAATAAAAAGGGTTAAACAAAACTATTACATTAATTTCCCCGGTTTTCGTTAAAATGAAGTTAATGATTAAAGTGGCAGAATTTTCAGAATCAATTGGTCGTTTCATTTTCTGTATTAAAGTACATAGTTATAACTTAGTATGCATATTAAGCATCTTAAATAGAATAGAATAGAAATGTTTTTTATTCAAATAAACTTTTTTACAAGTGCTTTTGAATCGTCGATGAGTCTACCACTGGTTCGGAATGCCCTTCCTGCCGAGAAGAACCAGTAAGAAACTCGGCGGTTGCTCTTTTCAAAACAAGTTTACAATACAATAGATACTATGCTATGTATGCAACTAATTACTATCAAAGTCCAAAATTTACTTTTTAAAACGAATACCTAAACCACAAAAATAAATTCTACACACGTAGGCACATACAGTACGCACCCAGAGGGAGAACTAGTAAATAATAAATTATATACTTACTTACAATTTCCATTCAAACGTACTGAAAACTAGTTTTTCTATTCGTATTTTCCCACTGAATTTCGGGTGCACGAAGATGAATACAAAATGAAGGATACACTAGCAGCGAGCGCACCCGGGGGGCGAGGCAACCATAAATCAACGTGCGGACGGTGCGGCCCGCCTTAACACTGCACTCAGCGACGAACATACCTACCGCTCTACTTCTGTACATACATAGTAGATACACTTGTGTTTTCCGATGGAAACTGGCTCCTTTACTACACCTATTTGAATTTAACTAGGATAGGTACAATGTACATGTCTAAAACTGTAACCAGACTACTGAAATCTTTAAACAGATTACTGAAAACTGTAACCAGACTACTAAGGGTTAGGGGGTAGCGGTTAGGGGGTAGGGGTTTGAAAAACCGAACTTGACGTGTACGAAGCCGCGGGAAAATGCTATTAGTATCCGATAAAACTCTGCGTGAGTGAAGCAGTGATGGTCAGTACTGCGGTCTCCTATTCGGGGAGTCGCATGTTTGATCCCGGGCACGCACCTCTGACTTTTCCTTCAACTGTGAAGGAAAACATCGTGAGGAAACCGGGCAGGTTTCCTCACCTGGGAGTTCTTCATAATGTTCTCAAAGGTGTGTGAAGTCTGCCAATTTGCATTGGGCCCATGTGGTGGACTATGGCCTATAACCCTTCTCTGAGAGGAGACCTGCGCTCAGTAGTGAGCCGTTGATGGAATGCTAAGATGATCCGAGTAAACCCTGCGTTTATTGGAAGGAGTCAAGACTGAAGAATGCAGAGTGACAGAACAAAGTGAGAAGACCTCGAAGAACAATCTCAGCCAACACAATGTCACAGGTAAACGATTATTTTCATACAGTTGGGATAGGCAAGCAATAATGGGCAATTTGGTGTAATGACCGCTGTGTGGACGGTACAGGCAAGGGGACAATCGTTACGTTAATTAAATTATGCTATCGTGATTGCCTTTTTCATTGCGACCCGATCATTTCCTGCTCGTTTTCATTATTTTGAAGTTCATTGCGATTTTTGCTAGAGACGATTTTATTAGCTACACCTAAATAATAATCTTCTGCGTCAAACAGTCTAAAATGATCTGAAATAAATTTTTAACAGACTTCAAAAAAGGAGGAGGTTCTCGTTTACGTTGTATTTTTTTTAAATGTATGTTCACTGATTACTCGAAGACGCCTGAACCGATTTAGAAAATTCTTGGGTACACTTCCCAAGTGATCTGATTTAAATTTTATCGAAATCAGTCGAGCGGCTCTTTTAATCGACAATAAATTATATAATTTGTAGTGGCGCGGGTGTTTGAAGTCGGTTTTTTAAAAATATTTTTTTAATATTTCTGTTGAAAAAGAAAATGTATGGATATAATTAGCCATACTTTTTCTTTTTCAACAGATATATCGCGTTTTCTTTGGTTTGTTCTTCAATCGCGCAGCTGCAAAGGAGCAACTGATAAAATTGATTTTTTTTTTCTATATGGATATAGTTGAGAATCTGAAGAGTCAGATAAGCTACTTTTATTCCGAAAAAAAAACACAGATTCCTATAGTATATTTAGAAAACCTGTCTCCGCGTGAAAGTAGTCGTGAGCAAACGTTAGTTTTTAGTGTGCTGTAACAAAAGGGAGCTAACGGGACACTATTACTAAACCTCCGCTGTCCGTCCGTAGGTAAGCTTCCTGTATTGAGATACAGTTCATGAGTGAACCGTAATAAGTATATTGTTTTAACTAACCGTAGTAATTCCTAAGCTACAACTAAGCATCTACTAACCTAGTAGGTGATACATACTTGAAATTTTCCCGGAATGTATATTTCTATTAGTTCTTAACAGCAAATAATATTACAACAATACAAGAAATGTGTTTTTTTTCGGCGTTTTGCTCGACCTTAACAATCGCCGTTACGATGGTACGGAACCCTTCGCGAGCGATTCCGACTCGCACTTGGCCGCTTTTATTATACGCTGTGGTGGCACGGAACCATGAGTGCGCGAGCCCATTCGCACTTGTTCAGTTTATTCAGATTTTCTTATGATGCTCATAATCTAAAAAAAAAATTGCGTGGAACACTCGGTTGGAACGACAATAATATTTCAACAATATTATGAAAATATTATCTTCTAATAATTAAAGCGCCATCTCTCGCCACATGTTAGTATTATCTCGTAATATCGCTTTCGTCTACACTGCTCGTGACGGAAAGTTCTTACATTTCTTCGCCTAGTCCGTACCGTCCGATAGTGAACTTAGTTCCAAAAGCTAAGTTTCGCAGGCGACTGTACCGCCATGACTCCCCTAGATCACTATAATCATTGGCATGACATAATAATCCGTTGGTTAATAGAGCGTGTTTGGGAACCATTACGGCGGCAGTAATGGCTGATTATTTTTAGTGCTCGAGCCTCGTGCGTCATGTCACGGATGGGCTTCACAAATTATTACCTTCTCATGATTGAATAACTCAAGACACACCTATCATACTTACTCTTTATCTTTTTATGATGTTATGAGTAGCTTTTACACCATTCCTTCATCAATACATCATTACGTACTAGCTTTAGCCCCCGCGACTTCGTCTGCATTGAATTTGATTTTGTTGTGCATCATCATCATCAATAGCCTATAACAGTCCACTGCTGGACTAAAGGCCTCTCCCAAGGGGAGGGTTTGCCCATAATCACCACGCGGGGCAGACGGGTTGGTGATCGCAGTAGATGGTAGTAGTAGCACAGAGGACGATGCTGCCCGTTCTCCGTTATTTCCCTTAGTCGCCTCGTACGACGCGGGAAGAGGAGGGGCGGTGACAACTGTATTCTGATCTGCCATCACCACACGGCAACGGTTTGTTGTGCACTTTCATACAAATGTTACCCTCTATCTAACCCCCTTGGGGGTGGAAAATCAAAATTCCTTTCTTAGTGCCATTTGCACCGAAGTTGAGTGACGTTTAACCGAAGAGTAACTCTGGCGTTCTGACAATTTTGTACTGAAAATCTGCCAAAATATCAAAACACTCGGATAAGACTTATTTTATGACGCTGAAAGCGGCCCTTTGTAGGTGCCTATGTCTTATAAGACTACGTCATACTGGCGAAATTAGAGTTTATAAGAGTGTTTTAGGCTGTGCATTGATAGATCAGTCAGTATAGATCTTTGACTATTCAACCTCGTAAATAATTATAATAAGTCTATGGTATAGATAGATTACCTTCTACTCAGTAATTTTATTCAATTATTGATGTTACCAATAGGGTAAATACCGATGGTACGATTCTCTAAAAATGATTGCTACCGTGTGACGATTGCAATTGCCTCCGATTGGCCGATACTCACTCGTTATTGGCTAAAATGCATTGTTGCAGAAAGAAATAGATAAATTCAGACACTCGCCATAGTTGAGAATTAGCAGCTTTTACAGAATGAGCCTACAGAGTAGTATGTGGTAGTATAAATTGCTGTATTGAACTTCGGGTTCTGGTACTTAATTAGTTGTCAATACTCCTTCACAAATTCGGACTCTGAGCTTCAATACTTCTTCACAGACTCGGACTCTGAGCGTCAATACTTCTTCACAAATTCAGACTCTGTGCGTCAATACATCTTCACAAACTCGGACTCTGAGCGTCAATACTTCTTCACAAATTCAGACTCTGAGCGTCAATACATCTTCATAATTCCCCCTTCCTCCCGGACCTCGGTCACGAGTGGACGTGCAGACAGTGTAAATTTTTATTTAACATTAATTCTAAATTAAATTGTGTACAAAAATTAATCTAAATATTAGGAGTGCATAAATGTTAAGGAGACCTATCTAATAGAAAGCAGGCCCCGCTGCAACAGCGACGCCATCATAGTTGGAGGAGTTGCAGTTAAAGTGTCAACTCGCTTACGCCGTCACTTCCGGACCTGCAAAAGTGTACCCTATCCTTATGTGAGTAAGAGGTGATAATTGCTGTACTCGAAACTTTTAGTGAGTACGGCCGTCGACCTAGTGAAAAACTACTCTAAAATACTACCATTATAAGGGCTAATCTACTCTGCAAACCGTCTGGATCAACGATATCTTTCTATTTTCTGTTACCCTGGTACTTTTTCTACGAACATGGCAAGCCGAGCGCCGTCACCGTCCCCCGCTACGTCCCTCGTCTCTCGTACGCTGCATCACAGTGACTCAGAACCGGCATTAAACTCGCCTACCGACAAAAATGCAAACACGTCCCGTTCGAAGCGCAAGTTTGAAGGTAAAGATGATCACGAGTCACGATCTCTTTTGGCGGAGATGCGCATGATGTTCTTGACTTTCACTAAAGAACAAGATAAAAAATTAACCAAAATCCAGGAATCGATAAATGAAATTAGAACGCAAAATGCGGAAATATTCAAAAATATTGAATTTTTATCACAGGCATATGATGAGTTTAAAATCAGATTGGACAAGTTTGAGACTGAGCGAAAAGAACAATTATCTTATATTTCTATTCTTGAGAATAAAATCGAAAACCTAGAATGGAAATCTGTGAACACTTGTGTTGAGCTTCGAAATATTTCAAAATTAAAGCAAAATGAGACTAAGAACGACCTACAGGAGATACTCTTACTTTTGGGATCTAAACTTTCTTTAAATATACAACCCTCAGACATTAAGGATATTTATAGATCCTTTACAAAATCAGAGACGCACAAGCCGATTGTTGTAGAATTTACAAGTGCCCTTATGAAAGATAATCTTATTTCGAACTTTAAAAAGTTTAATAAAATAAACACCGGCCGGAGATTCAGTACCACGAATATCGACATAGCAGGCCCCGCTCGACCAATATATCTATCTGAGCTATTAACCCGAAAGAGTAAAAGAATTTTTTTCCTGGCGCGTGATTTTGCAAAAACACACGAATATTCTTTCTGCTGGACCGCCCGTGGGCATATATACCTACGTAAAAAAGAGGGTGCTCCGCAAATACGCATAAACTCGGAAGAAGACCTATCTAAGTTAAAAGCAGGCTCTGTGTGACTAGCAACTGACGATCTGGATGCCTCTTCAAAACGTTATAATTTAATGATAAACTGTACTTACGATAGTTGCATTTTATGTAATATTTTTAAGCTATATTTATTTTGTGCCTCAAAACTACAAAATCCTCTTTTTTACACTTATTTATACAAACATACACATACAAAAAATATGCTTATTCTAATACACTTCTATACAAATAACTTTATACTATACACTTTTTTATTCAAACTACCTTATACTTACAGCAACATTATGAACTTGTCAATTTATATACACCAACGTCATACCTTGTATATTAACTACGTATTGATACATACAAAGCAATGTTTATTTGTGTCACATATGAAATATGATACAAATAAACAAAACTCTTATGTGAAATTTAAACATATATTTTTATTTTTGCGCTTGGCTTTTATAGCCGATCTTTCATTTACATATTATTTTTTACCTAATACAATACGTATATACATATATATATATAACTCAAACACAATACGTAGGCTTTACAAGCGTTTTGATCTGACCCATTTCATCATAAGTACCTATACTTGTCATGAGGTGCACTATAACTGTGGTTCGGAGGGTTCTAACATACCTCTTTCAGAAAATTTTTGTTCTCATACCGTTCTTGCTCACTTGTACTTTTTTAATATACTCGAACATGGATGACATCTTATCAATTAATAAGGATATAGAAAAGTTCTCTCTATCGAAGTCGTACATCTGCATTCCAGAAGAAACTAATAACTATGTAAAAAATGATCACATGTTTTTTAAAATCCTACAATTAAATATTCGAAGTATTAATCGTAACTTTGGGGGTCTACTGGTTTTGTTACAAAGAATACAGTTTCAGCTAGACATTATTGTCTTGTCGGAATGTTGGCTTAGTAAGTCTCCCACAATCCCATCCCTGGACGGTTTTCAGTCATTTGCCTCTGAATATTCGAATCAAAATGAAGGTGTTATTGTTTATGTTAGGTCTAACCTTAAATGCTCACTGGAAACTATGAAAATAGCTGAAGCAAATAGTCTTATTCTTAAATTTCCCGACGATGTTGTAGTTATAGCTCTGTATCGATCACCTTCATATAAAAATATTAACATTTTTCTTAATAGTATTGATCAAGTTCTTAATCTTTTAAAGGTCTTTAAAAATATTATTATGGTTGGGGACATTAATATAAATTTACTTCCGGATAGTAATGATATAAATGCAGATTCTTACCTAAATCTTCTTGCATCTCACGGCTTGCTCCCCGGTCACCTTCTTCCCACCAGGTCGAATAACTGTCTGGACCATGTCATATTTAAATCTCCAAATTACGGGACTACTTTAGTCCTTGAGGTTGATATCACTGATCATGCACCAGTGTTATTCTTTTGTGATGCTAAAGTTAAATCGCAATCAGTAAACCGCACATCTCTTCGTATGGACATTAAAGCTATAGTTTCCAATTTGGAGCAGGCTGATTTTTCTTCGATTTTAACATCCTCCGACCCAGAATATGCTACTGATACTCTTGTTACACTAATCTCTGCTATCATAAAAAATCAATCTCACATTGCCATTATTTCAAGCAAAAAGAGGATTTTAAAACCGTGGATAACTCCTGGTCTGCTGAGATGTATTCGTCATAGAGATAATTTATTTCGAAAATCTAAAAAAGACCCAAGTAATCTGGTTCTAAATAAGACGTTTACTCGATATCGAAACTTTTGTAACAATTTATTAAAAAAATTAAAACGCGAATACGAACGTAACGAATTCCGTAAGGCTGAAAGAAATCCGGCTAAAACGTGGAAACTAGTCAAGAAAATCGCTAATATCAATGCTCTCAAGTCCAACTCTCCTGACTTGCTGAAACTGTGTACCGAGCCATCGACTTCAGTAAATAGAGTTAATGAATTTTTTGCAAAGATTGGTAAGACCCTCGCCCAAAAAATTGTCCAGCCTCCAATTGATGAATTAAAGGAGGTTTTACCTCCCATCCCGACACGGTTAAACTCAATGTCATTGCTTCCTGTAGACAACAAGGAAGTGGAACTTATTATATTTAATTTAAAGGAGAAATGTGCTGTTGGCTGGGATGGCATTCCCTCTTCCATAGTTAAAGCTGCTGCCCATACGTTGGTTCCTATCCTTACCTACATTTTTAATCTTTGTCTTACTCACGGGGTTTTCCCACGAGCCTTTAAAAAGGCCCTCGTGCACCCTATCTATAAAACTGGAGACAGGGGCAGTATCGATAACTATAGGCCCATATCGGTCCTCACTACCTTATCAAAGATTTTTGAAAAAATCTTGAATAAAAGATTAGTTAATTACTTGGCTGTAACCGACATTCTCTCTGAAAATCAATTCGGGTTCAGGGTGGGTAAATCTACTGAAGATGCTGTAGTGACGCTAACTGATCACATTGCTAGAAATTTTGACTATAAGCTTAAAACTGTGGGCATATTTCTGGATCTCTCAAAAGCCTTCGACACTGTGTCTGTCTCATTGTTATTAAATAAGCTTGAACGCATTGGCATACGAGGGATTGCTCTCGATATCTTCAAAAGTTACTTGTCCGAGCGGTCACAATGTGTTATTATAGATAATCACACTAGTGACTCGGAATCAGTACATTTCGGAGTTCCTCAGGGTTCTGTGCTTGGACCTACATTATTTCTTATTTATGTTAATGACTTGTGTTCCCTTCGCCTACCACACTGCAAAATCATCACGTATGCCGATGATACAGCTCTAATTGTTAGCGGTAATAACTGGAATGAAGTCTGTAATCACTCTGAACTAGCCATTAAAACTGTTATGAAATGGCTAAATTGGAACCTTCTTACATTAAACTTGTCCAAAACTAAGTTTATAACCTTTGCCCCTAACACACTTACCCAAGCTCCTATCTCCTTCACAATACGTGCTCACGGATGTAATGGCTCTAATCCTACCTGTAATTGCAAAGCCCTTGAACGCACCTCCTGTATCAAATACTTAGGTGTTTTGGTAGATTGCTTCTTATCTTGGAAACAACATATTGCATCAGTCTCTTCGCGCACAAGAAAATTAATGTTTGTTTTTAAGAATATAAGAAACGTAGCTGACCCCAAATGCCTTAAATCCGTTTACTATGCCCTCGCTCAATCAATCCTTTCATATTGTATAACCGCTTGGGGTGGTTCACCAAAAACGCTTATGCTACGGATTGAAAGAGCTCAGAGGGCAGTTTTAAAAGTAATTCTCGGTAAGCCCATACTCTTTCCTACTGCTGAGCTATATTCTAGTTGCCAGCTGCTCACAGTCCGGCAATTGTTCATCTTGCATACGGTGCTACGCAAACATTCTGAACTGACCTACGATCCTAACCTATTTACTATGAAGCGGAGAACTCATATGGTTTGCGCCCACAGACCTCGCCGGACCGCTGTTGCCGGTCGGCATTATTTTTATTTTGGTGGCTTAATATATAATCGAGCAAATAAAATACTAAATATATATCCGTTAACACTAGATAAATGCAAACACAAGTGTTCAGAATGGCTTCGAGCCCTCACTTATGATGAAACGGAAGTCCTTGTAAAGCTGAGTCAATAAATGTTACACTACTCCACTAACATTCACACAAACACACACACACACACACACATACACACAAACACACACACACACACACACACACACACACACACACACACACACACACACAAACACACACACACACACACACACACACACATACTCACTCTCACTCACACCCAAACACACTCACCTCTCACACCAATTACCTGACACCCAATACATTGCAAACACGCACATGCACTGTCAACAATCTACAACCACAATCTAACACTTTAAAATTTGTCTTTTTTCTAAATTTCTAAATTTTGTTTTATTTAATACGAGTAAGTATATCATTTTGCTTGTACTTTGTAATAATTACATATTATAAATCTTTTATTTAATGGACGAGGAGGGCGATGATCACCGCAACACAGTTTATACTTCTGCGGGATCATCGTTCAAATCTGTTATAAAATCATTTGTAATTTTGGGAAAAATAAATGATTAAATGATTAAATGATAAACTCGGACTCTGAGCGTCAATACTTCTTCACAAACTCGTACTCTGAGGACATTATGGAGAACTCTCATGCATTCAAGTTTCTTCTGCATGTTTTCCTTCAACGTGGAAGCAAGCAAAGCAAGCAAGCAACCACCGTTAGAAGGTCGCCTTGGAATCCTGGGTGTTCGCGCCATAATTCCTAGTTCCATGGTCGTGACGCTAGCAAACTCTCTGTGGCTCGCAATGAAGGTTGACAGATGACGTTTTTAACTTCCCGCCGTTCTTGGGCGTGGTGAATTTGCAACTTTTCCTGTTTGACAGCTCATACGTGTTCACGGAAAATTTCGCGTCCCCTCGCGCCCGTTTTGCCTTTTTGAGTGCCTAGATTTGATTATTTTACGGTTTTGTTGCGACGTCAAGCGGCCTATGTGCCGACCTAACTATATATCGTTGTTTTAACGTGCTGTCCGTAACGAAAGAACACTTTTTGGAACCGGCCGACTTTGCTCGCAACGTGCTCGGCAGAAAAGTGTGTGAAAAGTGATTTTAGACCAGCTCATTGGACCTTAACTAGTGACCAGCCGAGTGTTCAGCCTGCAGGCCATCAGCTGGCTGCCTGCCTGCGGCGCCTAGCGGTCTGAGAAGTCCACATTTACACTTTACCTTCACAACACACCACACCACCACTCTCATACACCCTCAGGCCGTACAAGGATTGACTGCTGCGAAGAAGGTGAGTGTAACCCCATTATTAGGTTAAGTTAGGAACAAATCTGACCGCGGTTAAGGGCCCTTTGGGCAGCGACTCTGGACTCAGGTTTAGCTGATGGGCCCCTGAATCTAGTAGTCCAGGTCTTGATTCGTTGGCCAAAGCCGTTGGCCTCAACATTTGGTACCAAGAGCGTGGTTAAATTGATTCCGCGGACAGATTTGGCACTACTGTGACTTAACTTGGCCGTTATAGGGGTTAACTCATTTATTGTAAATTAATGGACCTTATAACTTATTAATACACAGGCTTATTGAGTTACTAGTACCATAGCCTACCTTGTCACATGTATAATGATTGCAATTATTGAGATTTTGTTTTGTTAATTTTTGTTGATTAATAATTAATAGTATCTAATTGTTGTTTGGGGCCCGTAACTGGCCAACAGTTAGATGTAGATTGTAATAAATAAACTTAATATCAATATAATTTGATAATTGTAGGTTATTACCAAGCCAATTTGTAATTTGCAGTGCTTAGTATGAGTCTAGTGGCTTAGTACGGGTAATTAAAAACTTAATTTTTCTTTTATCTTAATTTATGTTATTGATTGACTTAGCATACTTTACATACCAACAAATACTTTGTTTGTTTACTAAAACCCCTCGTGGTTAGGTAACAAAGTAGTTTGTTTGATGTATTTAAGATAAATAATTCTTGTTTTAAAGTAAATAATAATAAATAGTATTTAAGTAGAATAAATAGCATTTAAGTAGTAATTTGTTTGTGTTTAAAGTGGGTCATTCTTGTTTGATTATTAATTTGTTGGGTTGAAGTTGAAACATAACTTGTAACAAATAACTTTGTTTTTAACTGTTATTAAAAACTGTTATTAAAATAACTGTTATTTTATGTCTTTCAACTGTTATTAAAATAACTGTTATTTTATGTTTTTTAACTGTTATTAAAATAACTGTTATTTAAGTTGTTAACTACTGTTATTTAAGTTGTTTTGTACCTACCTAAGATGGCAGCCCACAAAAAATTGAGCGTGCAAATTCAATCAGAGCTGCGTTGGGCTGCTACAGCCAACGCCTTGGTAGGCCAGGAGGACCGGGCATCCGCACTGCTCCAGCGGTGCGAGCAGGTGCGGACCAGGCAGGCAGTCGTCGAAGGGGCCTTCCGAGACCTCATGGCATTGGAGCTACCTCCGGAATCGCTGGAGTCCTCGGTGCGGGACTACGAACAGTTCTTTGAGCTGACAGACGGTCTGGTGGAGGAAGCCGCGAGGCTCAAGAAGGAGGCGAGAATGAGCTCTATTCTTGAGTCTCCCACCAGACCCACCACGCAGCCTGCCTTACAGGGCAAGTTGCCAACAATAAACTTGCCCCACTTTTCTGGCAACCTGAGCGAGTGGCTAGGCTTTCTCAGCCTCTTTGATAGCCTGGTGGACGCGAGAAGAGACCTGTCTCCCTGCCAGAAACTGGCCTATCTACTCTCTTCCCTGCAGGGAGAGGCTCTGGGTTTAGTTAGCCACCTAGACCTCTCCGAGGAGAGTTATACCACCGCGCGGGAACTACTGACTCGGCGGTATGCCAACGTGCGCCGGTTAGCAGACACACACGTGGCACAAATTCTAGCGCTGCCACGTGTCTATGGGGTGTCTCATTTAAGAGAATCCCTCTTAAATCCACTGATTATAGCCTGCAACGCTCTTAAGCGTTTAGAGCTTCCCGTGGACCAGTGGTCCTTCCTTTTACTACACATTGTGTTGTCCCGCCTACCTTCCGAGTTGAAACTGCGTTTTGAGCAAAGGTATGGTGGGGACGGGGCCAGCTACCTGCCCCCCTTTTCGGACCTTTTAAAGTTCCTTGAGGAAGAGTGCCGGCAGGCTGATAACTCCGGTATTGCTGGTCCTTCAAGGACCCCAGAGCAGCCTGCCCAGCCGAGGAAGGAAAGGGGTCACACTGGCGTCCCTGGTAAAAGGGCCTCCGACCGGAGACCAATGCCCGTTTACACTGGACTTGCTGCCACTGAACCCGCCCCCTGTAACTATTGCAGGCGTCCAGGCCACCGGGTGCTTTCTTGCCCCCAGTTCCTCTCTAAGCGGATCAAGGATCGGAGGGGCATTGCAAGAGACCGCCACTGGTGCTATAGCTGTCTGGGAGCTCACATGCAACGGGACTGCCAACAGCAACGGCCATGCCCAATCTGTAGGGGTAACCACCTGGAGATTTTGTGCGCCAACAAGAATGGTGTTGGCCGCCAGGTGGAGAGTGAGGGCGCGCCCCGCACGGGCGGGGGCGCTCTTACCGATCGCTCCCCGGATTATTTGCGTCGGTCCCCTGATCAGGGCCATGAATCCCGACGCGTCCGGATTTCGACCCCGCCTATGGGGGCTTCACCCCCCCGTGAGGGGGGCGCCAACCCCCCTCGACGTTCTGATGGGAGATTTGTGGCGGCCCCGTCTACGGTTCGACCTACCCGCTATTCACCTCCGCTTCATGAGTGGCCACGCCTCGAACGCCGCCCACCTCGAGCGGGTCGACAGCAGTACTACGACCTACCGACCTCAGCCCGTATGACTAGGCCCGTGCTGCCACCACGAGATGACGCATGGGTTTACCCAAATGGAGGTCTGTCCCCCTTACCGTTGGAGGTCCCCCCTGAGTCTCAATATGAGATTCCCCGGTTAGAGGACGGGTTTGATGAGGACGACCACCAATAGGTAGTTGCCGCCCTAGCCCCCACCACAGCAACTTCTCCTGAGACCTTGAATCTCCGGCAGTCTGTCTGTCAGACCATTCTTTTGCCGACTGTCTCAGTGAAGGTATTCAACCCGAAGGGTGAATTCTTAATCGTTCGCGCCCTTTTGGATTCGGGTTCACAGCGCTGTATTGCTTCTTCTCGTTTGGTGGGTGAGCTAGGGCTCCCTTGGAGTCCTCGAACAGGACGGGTGATAGGCATCGGGGGTATAGAGCCCTCGACTCCTACCGGGGAAGCGGAATTAATGTTTGGCCCCGTTACGGGCAATTTTAGGGTCTTGGTCAAGGTGTCAGTTCTTGACAATATCTTAGGTCCCCTACCGCAGGTCCGAATAACTGACTCTGCGGTGTCCTGTGCATCAGGCCTAAACCCAGCTGACCCCCACTGGACTGAACCCGGTCCTACGGACCTTTTGTTGGGTTCCGACGTGTTGGGCCTGGTCTTGTCAGGGGAAATTAGGGTTTTGCAGAAGGACGGCCTATGTGCCATGTCCACTATATTCGGTTCTAGCTTTTTTGGACCCGTGCTATGGTCTTCGGACCTACCGGTGCTGGACCCATTGCAAGCAGCCGGCTTGACGCTGTCGGACGTGGTCCAACGCTTTTGGGAAGTTGAGGAGCCGCCGCATGCCGCACGAGTTGACCCTCTTGACCTTGAATGTGAGTTGTTTTATCAAAACAACACAGGCCGCCGTGTTGATGGGCGATTTGTAACTCGCTTGCCCTTTCTCGCTTCTCGCCCCCCGGTTGGTCAATCGCGGGCCTTGGCGGAAAAGAGGCTCTTGTCCATGGAACGGCGCATGCGGCGCGACCCCACCTTCCGCTCCAAGTACGTTGAATTTATGCGCGAGTACGAGGACCTGGGGCATATGTCACCATCCAATTTTGATTGGCGCGCACACGAGCACTACTTCTTACCCCACCATGCCGTCTTGAAGACCCCTGGGGGGAAGATTCGAGTGGTTTTTGACGGCTCCGCGGCCACATCCAACGGGGTGACATTGAACCAATGCTTGCACTCCGGTCCTAAGCTGATCAAGGATATCTCCGATATCCTCACGCATTTCCGCCGGCATCAAATTGTTTTCGTAGCTGACATCAAGATGATGTTTAGACAGTCGATAGTACATCGCGATGATCGGAGATACCAAATGATTCTGTGGCGCGAAAATCCTAATGAGCCAATGCGTGTCTTTGAGTTGAACACCACGACCTATGGACTCAAGTCAAGCCCCTATATTGCTATCAGGACCTTGTTAGAACTAGCTAACCGGGAGCGACTGAACTACCCTCGCGCATCAGCCACCTTGGAATCGTCAGTCTATATGGACGATATTTGCACGGGAGCCTCGAGCGTTGAGGAAGCTCTGATTCTTCGCGATGAATTAATTGCAATACTGAAGTCCGGAGGTTATGAGTTGGGCAAGTGGCTGTCCAACTCCCCTCACGTCTTGAAGGATCTTCCGGGAAAGGATCAGCAGGATCCTCATATTTTTGAAAATCCCGAAAATCCCAATTTGCTGACGGTCCTTGGAATACAGTACCAGCCCGTCCAAGACGTTTTCACCTACCGGGTCAAATTAGACCCACCTCCTAAGGTCTGGACTAAGCGTTCCGTATTGTCTACGGTTGCTCGCACCTTCGATCCCAATGGATGGATCACTCCCGTAATATTTTTGGCCAAATGTTTCCTCCAGAAGCTTTGGATTGCTGAACTCGGTTGGGACGAACCACTCTCTGGGAAGTTATTGAATGAGTGGAACTCCCTTGTGTCTTCACTTCCTGAAGTTAACCGAATTTCCATGCCTCGACGCTTCCTACCAACAGGAAGGTGTCATGCCAGTCTCCACGGGTTTTGCGACGCCTCCGAACGAGGATACGCCGCCGTGGTATATTTGAGGACTGTCGATGTCGCCGGTGAGGTCGCGACGCATCTCGTCTTGGCAAAAAGCAAGGTGGCCCCTATTCGGTCACGGTTAACTATCCCGAAATTAGAATTGTCTGGCGCCGCCCTTCTGGTACGCCTCTTGAACCACGTCCGTTCCTCTTTGGCATCTGTGGTCGATCTGACCGACGTTTATGCTTGGACGGACAGTGAGATTGTCCTTTGCTGGCTACGAGCCGCGCCTCACAACTTAGAGGTCTTTGTGGCGAATCGGGTCTCCCAAATTTAGAGCTCTGCAGTACCGGTGATTTGGAGACACGTACCCGGAGAACTGAACCCGGCCGATTGCGCCTCCCGCGGCTGTGAGGCCTCTTCACTGGTCCACCATCACCTTTGGTGGGATCCAAGTTGGCTATCCCAATCCGAGACGACTTGGCCTCAAAATAGGTTTTCCGCTCCCGAAGTATTGCCGGGCTTAAGAGTCGGAGTGGTTGAGGATAAACAGATCCCCGACTTGAACTTTCTTTTGGACCGTTACAGTTCCCTTGATAAACTAATTGGTGTTACCGGTTGGATTCGACGTTTTATCCATAATGGGCGGAATTCAGAAAATAAAAATTTGAGTCCTGTGCTTTCCCCTCTTGAACGCCAAGACGCCCGGAACTACTGGGTGCGGGTGGTTCAGGTGGAGCATTTTTCATCCGTGATTGACACTCTAAAGAGAGGTTTAGTTTTGAAGGGCCCCCTGGCTCGCCTAAGCCCTTTCTTGGACAATAACGGAATGCTACGCGTTGGAGGACGCCTCAAGAATTCCAACCTGCCCTATGGTGCTCGCCACCCCCTTTTGCTACCTAAGGACGGCACCTTTGTCAAATTGCTAGTGACACACTACCATCTTAAAAATGCCCACGCTGGTTGTAATGCACTCTCGGCTATTCTACAGCGCGAGTTTTGAATTCTGGCAGGGAGACGCACCATCCGGAACGTCATTTTCAAATGTATTCCGTGTTACCGCTTGAAGGCTAATACTTCACAGCCGATGATGGGTGATCTGCCCTCCGATCGCGTTCTAGCCACTCGACCCTTTGCTGGGGTTGGCACTGATTTTGCTGGCCCGTTTGCCATCAAGAGCTCTAACCTCCGCAACGCCAGATCGCTCAAGGCCTACCTCTGCGTTTTTGTATGTCTCGCTACCAAGGCGGTACATTTAGAACTTGTGAGTGCCTTAAGCACTGAAGCCTTTGTAGCCACGCTGGGTAGATTTGTCTCTCGTCGAGGATTGCCTGACCTGATTCGCACGGATTGCGGCACCAATTATAAGGGCACTGATAGATATTTAAAAGAGATTGTCGAATTCCTGTCTAGCAATAAGATTAGATTAAGTACAGCACTGTCCAAGATGGGGGTAACCTGGAAGTTTGACCCCCCAGCTTGCCCTCATTGGGGTGGAATATTCGAAGCCGTGGTTAAGGTGGCCAAGACTCATCTCCGGCGCGTTATAGGCGAAACTGTTTTAACCTTTGAAGAACTCGCCACCGTGTTTTGCAAAATTGAGGCTGTACTCAATTCTCGGCCACTCTGTCCCCTCTCATCTGACCCAAATGACCTGGAGGTCTTAACTCCCGGTCATTTTCTGATTGGTCAGCCCCTTAACGCTCTACCCGAATACCCCTTCAGGGACGTGAAGGTCTCACGTTTATCCCGGTTTGAGCTGCTGCAACAGATGACTCAGAGTTTTTGGCACCGTTGGTCACTAGAGTATTTGCATCTTTTGCAGCAGCGGGTTAAGTGGGCTGACAAATCTGACCCACCCAAAGTTGGTGACCTAGTGTTGATTAAGGAACCTAATTTGTTGCCTTTATACTGGCGCCGTGGGCGCATTCTTAAGCTGATCTACGGGTCGGATGGGGTTCCCAGGGTTGCCGAGGTAATGGTCGGAGACTCTGTCTTGCAGCGAGCCGTTTGCTCCTTATCACGCTTACCCATTTACTAGTAAGTGGACGTAAATCCTTACGACCACGGGCGGGGGGATTGTTCGCGCCATAATTCCTAGTTCCATGGTCGTGACGCTAGCAAACTCTCTGTGGCTCGCAATGAAGGTTGACAGATGACGTTTTTAACTTCCCGCCGTTCTTGGGCGTGGTGAATTTGCAACTTTTCCTGTTTGACAGCTCATACGTGTTCACGGAAAATTTCGCGTCCCCTCGCGCCCGTTTTGCCTTTTTGAGTGCCTAGATTTGATTATTTTACGGTTTTGTTGCGACGTCAAGCGGCCTATGTGCCGACCTAACTATATATCGTTGTTTTAACGTGCTGTCCGTAACGAAAGAACACTTTTTGGAACCGGCCGACTTTGCTCGCAACGTGCTCGGCAGAAAAGTGTGTGAAAAGTGATTTTAGACCAGCTCATTGGACCTTAACTAGTGACCAGCCGAGTGTACAGCCTGCAGGCCATCAGCTGGCTGCCTGCCTGCGGCGCCTAGCGGTCTGAGAAGTCCACATTTACACTTTACCTTCACAACACACCACACCACCACTCTCATACACCCTCAGGCCGTACAAGGATTGACTGCTGCGAAGAAGGTGAGTGTAACCCCATTATTAGGTTAAGTTAGGAACAAATCTGACCGCGGTTAAGGGCCCTTTGGGCAGCGACTCTGGACTCAGGTTTAGCTGATGGGCCCCTGAATCTAGTAGTCCAGGTCTTGATTCGTTGGCCAAAGCCGTTGGCCTCAACACTGGGCCTGCTGAAAAGGAGGCCGAGGTCTTTACCACTAGACATCTTAAGTAGTAGATAAGTATACCCAATATTTATTTGGGTATTTGACTGATATTTTTTATTTATTTAAAATAACGTTTTCAAATATTATAACACAATGCCATTTCTCTTCTTTAAATATCTTTGCTAGTCTCGGAGTTATAAGCTGTTTTACTGTGACTATATCTGTCTCTTTCTAAAACGAACTTTTCTTTGGAGCGTGTATGGAGCTGCTGAATTGTGACATCATACTTCAGTAGCGCTCTCTTTGTCTAACAGGAAACTTTAAAGCTCTCTCCATACTCTACAGTAACGCTCTGTTACATTTTCGATTATAAATGAACATCATCATTTTGACTACAGTCAAATACCCAATTCATTGAAACAATTTACATATTAATTGAAATAGAATAAAACTAGCTATTGCCCGCGACTTCGTCCTTTCCGTCTTTCCTTAATCTGTCAAAATGACATTTTTTCCCGTCGGTTACAGTTTTATTGGTGACTAGCTGATGCCCGCGACTTTGTCCGCGAGGATTTAGTTTTTAAAGTCCCTCGGGAACTCCTTGATTTTCCGGGATAAAAAGTAGCCTAGATGTTGAACACCCGAGTAATAAGCTACCACGGTATTAAATTTTGTAGAAATCTGTGCGGTAGTTCTTACGTGAAAGAAGGACAAACAAACAGACAGACAAACAGACAAAAAAAAATTTAGCTTCTGTTTTGATATCTGTATCTTGAACACAATTAGAAGCAAAAACCCTTTTTTGAATCTATTTCATGTACAGAATTGGTTTCGTTTCTGTTTTATTATATGTATAGATTTTCAATTTCCTCGGCTCACCACTGCCGGCTGGTGAAATTTCTGAGACAATGAAGACACTTACATAAGTCTGCTCGGAATAGTTAAGAAACTCGATTGTACTGCTCTCCACATTAAGACACTTCGCATCTTGGCGTTCGTACACCTCCGGACAAATAAAGGGTTGTTTTACCAAGGGTAGGTTCCCATCTTCCCTAATATACTTCTCTAAAATATTGGAATATAAATAAACATGAAATCAATTCAAAACACATATAAACAAATATCATAAAATGTATGAAATTATTGATAAAAATAATTAATTTATGCTAAAACATACGCAGTCAAATGTTTATCTCGATATATTTCTTACCTATTAGTGCTTACCTATTAGCCCCTTTTAATGCTTTACTTACTAACACATGTCAACAACTTAGAAGTTAGGGCTCGTAGAATTAGGTGTAAAAAAAAAATTTCTTCACACGACCTTTACATTCCTCTCTCCTATCTGATCTTTGATATATTTTGTATCATTCAACTGTGGCCTTTGTATTCAAATACATAAAGAGAGTATCACAGACTCCCAGAAGAATATAATATTACAAGATTAAATATTGGATAGAAGCAGGCGTTACTTTGCGGAAGTCCATGATTAGCAAGAAAAGGGTAGAATTATTTTGCTATAATCCGCCAACAGAAAAAATCTGTATAATTTTTACACTACTCTCGACGCACGTTTCGCCCCGACACCGGAGCATCCTCAGGAGATGTTGACTCTACAACGATGCATTGTCTAGTGACGCTCGTGTCAATTGCGCGGTATTATATACCGTATTTCTACCCCCACTACTGTTGCCCGCCCACTACCCCCCCCCCCCTTCAAACAAACGAAGCAGTGGTGAACTTGAGACGTTCACTTGTTCATTAAGTAATTTAAACTGAGTATTATTGTTATGTTTTATTATTTCTAATTGTTCCAACATGCTCAGTCGAAGCCCTTTATCACAGGTGTGTAAGATTTTGTATGAATGATCGGATGATAATTTGTGTCCACTATCAAGGAGATGTTTAGCAAAGTGAGACTTTTGGGGTTGGTTGTTCCTAACCGCAGCCATATGTTCTTTGTAGCGTGTTTCAAATTTACGACCCGTTTGACCAATATAAGTGGCTTTACAGTCTGAACATTCGAGTTTATAAATGCCCGATTTTTGTTTGTTGTTTAATTTATCTTTACCGTTGCAAATATTTTTAAGTGTATTATTTGTCCTAAATGCAACATGTATATCATGTGCTTTAAGTCTCTTCGCGATACGCTCCGACACTGTTCCAAAATAAGTTAAACTGGATTTGTATTTATTTATTTTATCAGGTGATGATGAATATAAATCCTGTTTTATCCGCATCAATTGTTGCTTTTTTATTATATTATTAACAATATTATTGTTGTAACCATTTGCCTGTGCCATGTGGTAAATTACTTTTAATTCTTTTAAGTAGTTTTCTTTTGTGAGTGGAATAGACAGCAACCTATGCACGTAACTGTGGAACGCTGCGAGTTTATGCTGCCACGGATGACAGGATGAAGCGGGTATGGTTGTGTCTGTGTATGTGGGTTTCCGGAAAATACCAAACTGATGTTTATTATTAGCACGAGTTATAGTAAGATCGAGGAAGCTTATAGAGTTATCTTGTTCTAATTCTGATTTGAATTTAATTTTCGGGTGTATATTGTTTAGATTTTTGACAAATGTGTCAAGTTGTCTGTCTGTCCCAGTCCAACATATAATTATATCATCTACATATCTATAGTAATACAGAATTTTGTTATTTTTGACAATATGTTTATTTTCAAAATCATCCATGAAGATATCAGCCATTAGGGGACTTAGTGGTGAGCCCATAGCTAATCCCTCTTTTTGTTGATAAAATTGGTCATTGAATTTGAAGTAGTTCTGTTTCATGCATATTTTGGTTAATTCTATTAATTCTGTTATTTCGTTGACATTTGTATGATTATTTTCCAACAATTTGGTTATGATGTTTAGGGTTTCGTTAACTGGGACATTGGTGAACAGACTGTCCACATCTAATGATATTAATTTACAATGGTCCGGTAATGTCAAATCTTTAATTTTATTGACTAGTTGGATACTATTTTTTAATGAATAAGACTGATTGAAGGATGTTTTTGATTTAATAACTTTGTTTAGCTCTTTTGCTAATAGATATGCAGGTGCGCCAATATATGAGACCACGGGACGGATTGGAATATTATTTTTGTGGATTTTTGGTAAGCCGTATAATGTAGGAGCATTAGTGTTCATTTGAATGACGTTGTGTTTTGATGTATTTTTTGGAAAAATGTGTTTTGATTTATTAACGGCTAGCCTAACTTCTGCTGTGTATTTATTAGTTGGGTCAGAGGATAACTTAGAGAATTCTTCTCCGGAGATAACCTCATTGACCTTATTTTGGTAATCGATCCTCTTTAGGATAACAATCGCATTACCCTTATCGGCTTTTGAAATAATAAGATCATTATCTTTTAACGTTTTTTGTAAAGATTTATATATTTTGTTGTTTTTGTTTACGTGGTTGTTACTGTTGTTGTTATTGTTTGTGTTGTTGCTATTGTTATTATTATTACTTTTTGAATTGGAATTTAGAAGTGCAGCATTTGTTTTGATTTCATGAGCGATAATATTTTTGATAATATTATCTTTTTTGTTAAGGACCACAGCTAATTCAGATTCCATTGCCAGTGTTTCTAATGATTTTTGTGTATTATTATTAGGTATATTGTATTTTAAACCGTTGTCTAAAAGGCGTATTTCATTTTTAGGTATTATGATATCAGTTAGATTTTTAACTCGGGGATGAAATTGGTGACCCGGTACGTCTGTCATATTGTCTGTCGTATTTAAAATCGGTGAGCTTGACCGTACAGGCTAGACTTTACATCAAATTAACTAAATTACATCGTGTCGCGGTTCAAAACATTTGGTTTAACCAACAATGCAAACATTTAAACGTCATTCCAAACTACATTAATCTAAAGACCAACGCGCACAGTCGAGCTTCTAATATTGCAATAAAAAAAGCTCAACAAGTATGGTTAAATGAAGAATCACGTCATTGGTTCACTGTTAGGGACAATTTAAAACTACATCTAAAAATACTCTATTCTGAACTTTCCTTCAAATTACATAATATTGAATTCGATCTTCTAGACCAAAAAGCGAGAGATTTAGCATCAATTGAAGTCCACAGTAAATTCCTTTCCAAACAAAAGAAATTAAAATCACTTGTTAATAAATCCTCCCAATCTACGTTATTGAACAACAATACGACAGACAATATGACAGACGTACCGGGTCACCAATTTCATCCCCGAGTTAAAAATCTAACTGATATCATAATACCTAAAAATGAAATACGCCTTTTAGACAACGGTTTAAAATACAATATACCTAATAATAATACACAAAAATCATTAGAAACACTGGCAATGGAATCTGAATTAGCTGTGGTCCTTAACAAAAAAGATAATATTATCAAAAATATTATCGCTCATGAAATCAAAACAAATGCTGCACTTCTAAATTCCAATTCAAAAAGTAATAATAATAACAATAGCAACAACACAAACAATAACAACAACAGTAACAACCACGTAAACAAAAACAACAAAATATATAAATCTTTACAAAAAACGTTAAAAGATAATGATCTTATTATTTCAAAAGCCGATAAGGGTAATGCGATTGTTATCCTAAAGAGGATCGATTACCAAAATAAGGTCAATGAGGTTATCTCCGGAGAAGAATTCTCTAAGTTATCCTCTGACCCAACTAATAAATACACAGCAGAAGTTAGGCTAGCCGTTAATAAATCAAAACACATTTTTCCAAAAAATACATCAAAACACAACGTCATTCAAATGAACACTAATGCTCCTACATTATACGGCTTACCAAAAATCCACAAAAATAATATTCCAATCCGTCCCGTGGTCTCATATATTGGCGCACCTGCATATCTATTAGCAAAAGAGCTAAACAAAGTTATTAAATCAAAAACATCCTTCAATCAGTCTTATTCATTAAAAAATAGTATCCAACTAGTCAATAAAATTAAAGATTTGACATTACCGGACTATTGTAAATTAATATCATTAGATGTGGACAGTCTGTTCACCAATGTCCCAGTTAACGAAACCCTAAACATCATAACCAAATTGTTGGAAAATAATCATACAAATGTCAACGAAATAACAGAATTAATAGAATTAACCAAAATATGCATGAAACAGAACTACTTCAAATTCAATGACCAATTTTATCAACAAAAAGAGGGATTAGCTATGGGCTCACCACTAAGTCCCCTAATGGCTGATATCTTCATGGATGATTTTGAAAATAAACATATTGTCAAAAATAACAAAATTCTGTATTACTATAGATATGTAGATGATATAATTATATGTTGGACTGGGACAGACAGACAACTTGACACATTTGTCAAAAATCTAAACAATATACACCCGAAAATTAAATTCAAATCAGAATTAGAACAAGATAACTCTATAAGCTTCCTCGATCTTACTATAACTCGTGCTAATAATAAACATCAGTTTGGTATTTTCCGGAAACCCACATACACAGACACAACCATACCCGCTTCATCCTGTCATCCGTGGCAGCATAAACTCGCAGCGTTCCACAGTTACGTGCATAGGTTGCTGTCTATTCCACTCACAAAAGAAAACTACTTAAAAGAATTAAAAGTAATTTACCACATGGCACAGGCAAATGGTTACAACAATAATATTGTTAATAATATAATAAAAAAGCAACAATTGATGCGGATAAAACAGGATTTATATTCATCATCACCTGATAAAATAAATAAATACAAATCCAGTTTAACTTATTTTGGAACAGTGTCGGAGCGTATCGCGAAGAGACTTAAAGCACATGATATACATGTTGCATTTAGGACAAATAATACACTTAAAAATATTTGCAACGGTAAAGATAAATTAAACAACAAACAAAAATCGGGCATTTATAAACTCGAATGTTCAGACTGTAAAGCCACTTATATTGGTCAAACGGGTCGTAAATTTGAAACACGCTACAAAGAACATATGGCTGCGGTTAGGAACAACCAACCCCAAAAGTCTCACTTTGCTAAACATCTCCTTGATAGTGGACACAAATTATCATCCGATCATTCATACAAAATCTTACACACCTGTGATAAAGGGCTTCGACTGAGCATGTTGGAACAATTAGAAATAATAAAACATAACAATAATACTCAGTTTAAATTACTTAATGAACAAGTGAACGTCTCAAGTTCACCACTGCTTCGTTTGTTTGAAGGGGGGGGGGGTAGTGGGCGGGCAACAGTAGTGGGGGTAGAAATACGGTATATAATACCGCGCAATTGACACGAGCGTCACTAGACAATGCATCGTTGTAGAGTCAACATCTCCTGAGGATGCTCCGGTGTCGGGGCGAAACGTGCGTCGAGAGTAGTGTAAAAATTATACAGATTTTTTCTGTTGGCGGATTATAGCAAAATAATTCTACCCTTTTCTTGCTAATTACAAGATTAATTTAAATATATTTTGTACCACCCAAAATGGGAGTACTTGCAAAGATTCTAATTACTTGCAGCACAAAAAAAGATAAAGTTACCTAACATGTGGATATTCATGTTGCAATATTTTAACAACATATCAAACATTTGATACAATCTTAACATGACAGGATCAAATAAAACGTGGCGTAATTTTATTAGAATAAGCAGATGATGTCATTTAACTGTAATTGGGTCGCCGCTTAAGCGTGTTAAGGTCACTTTGGAGTTTATTTTAGGGATCAGATGTACCACTCACATTACAACACTCCACTGTGCACTGTTTGAATCATCTAGCTCTATTAATTGTCTATAATGTACACTGTGAATGGAAGCAGTGATAGCCTAGTGGTTAGGACTGTGGTCTCCTATTCGGGGGGTCACAGGTCCGATCCCGAGACCTCTGACTGGAAGATGAAGGAAAACATCGTGAGGAAACCTGCACATCTGAGAGTTCTGTATAATGTTCTCGAATATGTGTGAAGTCCACCGATTCGCATTGGGCCAGCATGGTGGACTACGGCCTATAACCCTTGTCTGAGAGGAGACCTGCGCTCAGTAGTGAGCCGTTGATGGGTTGCTAATGATGATGAATGTACACTACTTAAGTTTTAGTAACATATATGCATAAGGATTTCCAGTTTCATTTGACGACCTTTTTACCCGGATGCCAAAGAAAGGTAATGTTTTAGAGCGAATGTATATCTCTTTTTTGTATGTATATTTTTTTGGCATGCTATGTACTCTAAACGGTTGAAGGGCTTTAATGTACATGGTAATAATATCATTTGTGACGGAGAATTTTAATATTGTGTACCTACGAAAAAAAACGATCGAATCTTCTTTAATATTCGGTTAATTACTCCGTTGCTGCATGATTAAAGAACAAACAAACACACATTTGCATTTATAATATTAGAAGGGATAGAATTTGCAATAAATTTATTTGATTTGATGAAAGTGAGAGAATAGAGAATGAACACTCTGTTTGCGCATAAACTTGTACAATATAAAATCTCCTGCATAGATAGTCTTCGTTGACAAAATTCGGTCAGAATAGAAAATTATTAGGAGATTTACCAATATTGTTGGCGGCAAGTGTAAAGTAGTCGAAACTAGCGGGTAATAATGTAAAGTTGGCAACTATTGCAGTGAATAGTGGCCGGATGATCACCCCGCCTCGATGCCAGTGCCCAATGAGGGTATTATAGCACTCGTGCGATAATATCTAAAGGAATCGAGAAATACATACCACACGGTAAGTTAAATCGCTGTAACCTAGTGATCCCTGAGAGTTCTCCATAATGTCTTCAAAGGTTAGCGAAGTTCACAGTTCACAATAGGGTAGCTCATGTCATGTCTTATACCCGTAGTTGCCATATTGAGGTGCTGATTACGCGTTGAGCTTTTAGCTTCGCAATTAATATTGCTTCAAAGAGTGTTAGCAAGTTGCAAGCAGTGATAGCCTGGTGATTAGGGCTGCGGTCTCCTATTTGGGGGTCGCAGACTCCTATTGTTACCTTGCCTCGCTATTCGTCGAGTCTATAACCCAACTAGTACCAATACCAGTTGCCATTCTGCTTACGTCGTCATGGCGTCATTAACTCGTACATCATTCTGTTCCTACCTGGAGGCTACGATCAGGGCAAGGGGTGGCAATACGTGCTATTGAAACAAGTTTATTTGTGTTTTTTACATGAAAACTCTTTTAATGTTTTTGAAATCAGTGATTAAAAATCAGTGTCGATTAAGCCGTTTTTCGTTTTAAGCCTATAAAGTTGGTAATTAATTTTCAGTTCCAATTTGCAATACAGTTATTGAATTATTTGAAACCTTACCTTTCATCTATCAAACGGCAATAAGAATTATTTTTTTTATTAGGAATAGGTACGTTTATTAGAAATTTTACTTACTACCTAAGATTTGTATAGTACGTGTAATGGATGAGTTATGGATATTTCTTAAATGAAACTTTTTTGTAATCTGTTTTTTTTAGTAAAAATAATAATAATAAGAACCCGTTAACAATATCATACTCGTACCATACGCTTATTTATGTCCTTTGAAGGCCCATAAAACACTATTATTTAGGACTCATAACTGAACCTCAACACAAAGGCAGTAAGAGGGTCTTCTGAAAGCAGGTCCTCAGCCCTCACAAATTCCCGTTAACGGTTATTATAATTATAACAAAGGGCAGTAAGGAATTTGACACTGTTTTGTGCTTACGCCTTAAAAAGTTACGGCGCCGTTCCACCCTTATGCAGATGAACCCGTATTATCCCTGAAAGCCTACTGAATAGGTACGTACGTATAAGTACGTAACTACGTATACGTATTTGTGCGTGTTGCAGGTAGAACTCAAAATTGGTGGTAGATTAAAACTTCTAAAATGCTTAGGTATTTTTGGACTTAGAACAATGCAATAGAATATTATGTACTAGCTGATGCCCGCAATTTGTAAAAGTATTTTGAAAAGAGCAACTGCCGAGTTTCTTGCTGGTTCTTCTCGGCAGGAACGGCATTCCGAACCAGTGGTAGACTCATTGACGATGCAAAAGTACTTGTAAAAGTTTATTTGAATAAAAAACATTTCTATTCTATTCTATTCTATTCTATTCTATTCCAAGATAAGGCAACTTTCTCTCTAGAATACTACGAGTAGGTACTTAATATTAGTGAAATTAATATTCAATTCACCGGAAAATATCACCAGTCCAAAGAAAAGAAGACTTCATTTCTTTGGACTGGTGATATTTACCGGTGCTATACTATAGCCTTAGCAGAATCCAAGCTTTGTGGCAAATAATAATCAGCTTTGCGATTCGATGTGCAAAATCGATGTCTGATTTTCCTACGGATCTCCTTGTTTCTGATTTGATTCTGCAGAGATCCTCCATGCATAGCTCTCTCCATCGTCCACTGAGTGACCCTGAGCCTTCTTATGAGGCATAGTAAGCGACCATATTTCGTTTCTAATCCGTAAGTCATCCCTGACAACACGCACTGTTCACAGAAGATTTCTTCGCCTTCAAGCACTGACGGAGTTTGGATGAGAAGACATCACGACGTTTCCCGAACGATATACCCGCTCGGCTGGGAAATGACCCTGCGCTACGACGGAATTATTTAACCAGAAACTTTACAAAACCACTGAGTTGACTATTGCCCTACAACGCACCTACCGTGAATGTAGATATTCATGTTATTGCGTTTCACAAGAGGCGCCCATTCATTAGTTTACGACGCCAATATATTTGACTCCTTTGAATCGCGGACTCAACTGGTGGGGGGAGTGGAGAGGGGGGGAGAGTGGAGGGGGGGGGGGGGTAATTTCGTATATTGCGTAGACCGTAGAGTGTCGAGATAAACGAACAATGCAACACGAGATAAATGACGATGAATTATATCAAATACGGCGTCGAAATTATAAATGGGGGGGGTGACTTTTTGATTTATTTTGGTTCAGGGATACGTTTATTAAAAATTTTACTGATTACCTAAGATTTGCATGGTATAGTATGTTATTGTGTGTGTAAAAATTCATCATCATCATCAGCAACCCATCAGCGGCTCACTACTGAGCGCAGGTCTCCACTCAGAGAAGGGTTATAGACCATAGTCCACCACGCTGGCCCAATGCGAATTGGCGGACTTCACACACCTTCGAGAACATTATGAAGAACTCTCAGATGTGCAGGTTTCCTCACGATGTCTTCCTTCACCGTTGAAGCAAGTGATATTTAATTGCTTAAACGCACTTGACTCCGAAAAGTCAGTGGTGCGGGCTCGAACCTGCGACCCCCCGAATAGGAGACCACAGTCCTAACCACTAGGCTATCACTGCTACGTGTGTAAAAATTACCAGTACTTAAATAAAGAAAGCAAGTTTATAGGAGACTTTGTAGTTTCGCGACTCGATGACTATCTTGGTAAATGTGGTAAAAGTGGTTTGTCCCTTTGATTAAATTCAAATTCAAAATCATTTATTTCATGTAGGCCAAATTTTGGCACTTATAACAATAGTCGTGATTCTACCCAATGCAAATCGGCAGACATCACACACCTTTGAGAACAATCTGTGGTGGTGTCATGTGATGCGGGTTGTTACGTTCCCTGAAATATGGTTGAGCGAAGCAATGGCTGGGTCATGCGTCATGCTCGTGAATGGGTTCCACCGGCGGGAATGGGGCTACTTTCTGTCTGCCCGTCTTAACATGTGTTGAATTATAATTAGGTATGCTTTTGTGGAACTTCCCCTCAATATTTATGTAAACCTTAATATACCTTCGATTGCTTATCTTAATCAAACAAATTAAAACCTCGTCGCAACGTCTTTCCGCGAGCCAATACTTCAATGACTGTCCTCGCCCAAAAGTATTTGCTAACAATCCTAAATTTCTCATTGGAGCCCTAAATCTATCAACGTTGTACTAAAAGCTGATTTATGTTCCACTGCCGGTCGTAAATCGATCGGGCGCGGTAATTGCGCTGGCAAAGATGCCTTGTATCGCAAATGGGGCTAATTACCAGGACCCGAACTTTCAGTTTGATCAATCATTGCCGTCATGTATCACGTACGCAATTTAAACCGCATGCATGGCTTGTTAAATTTCGTTTCCATTCGGGCAGCTATGACTAAAGATTGACTGAGCTTTGTCTAGTCGAGGAAAGACAAAATTATTTTTCCCGCCAAACCAGTGAAATCTTTATGGCAAAACGCAGCGGTCGCATACATTATACCGGCGCTCTTCCAGGTGTAGAAGACACACACAACATCACAATAGTACATTGTTCTACGAGGGGTGAAAGTGACCCATTACTTACGAGGGCGTCATTTGAGACACGAGTAGAAGCCGAGTGTATCAATACGCCCGAGTTAGGAATCGCACTTTCTCCCGCGTGATACATAGTGCTTTATACTACACCTACGAGGAAAATAACAGACACATTTTTTGATTATTGAAGTTTACTTTAGAGGTACGCCGTCTACTTTAGAGATACGCAGGCAACTTTGGTGGTAGGCAGCCTGCGTACCTCTAAAGTAGTCGGCGTACCTCTAAAGTAGCCGGCGTACTTCAAAAGTAGCTGTCGTACCTTAAAAGTAGCCTGCGTACCTCTACGGTAGGGTGACTACTTTAGAGGTACGCAGGCTACTTTAGAGGTACGCCGACTACTTTAGAGGTACGCAGGCTACTTTTAAGATACGCAGGCTACTTTTAAGGTACGCCAGCTACTTAAGAGGTACGCCGACTACTTTTGAGGTACGCAGGTAGCCTGCGTACCACCAAAGTAGCTTGCGTACCTCCAAAGTAGCCTGCGTAAAACCAAAGTAGCCTGCGTACCTCTAAAGTAGTCGGTGTACCTCTAAAGTAGCCGGCGTACCTCTAAAGTGGCTGTCGTACCTCTAAAGTGGCTGTCGTACCCTAAAAGTAGCCTGCGTACCTCTAAAGTAGACGACATACCTCTAAACGAGCTGGCGTACCTTATAAGTAGCCTGCGTACCACCAAAGTAGCCTGCGTTGCGTACCTTCTAAGTAGCCTGCGTACCACCAAAGTAGCCTGCGTTGCGTACCTTCTAAGTAGCCTGCGTACCACTAAAGTAGCCTGCGTACCTTTAAACTAGACGGAGTACCTCTGAAGTAGCCGGCGTACCTCTAAAGTAGCTGGCGTACCTTAAAAGTAGCCTGCTTACCACCATTTTTTTAAGTATTTGTATTACTGAACTAATTTTGTCAAAAATTAAAAAAAAAACAACCACGTATGTAATGGATTTTCATACAACTTTTCAGCCCGCTAAAGCACGTAAGTAATGAAATTTCATACATTTTTTCAGCCCGCAGATTTGTCTCCACGTAAAGACGTATTTTCTTCCTCGCTCTTTCTCGATATGACACAAATCAGAAGGTACTTTCCGAGGTGTAGTATAAAAAATCTTTGAACGTACTCTACTTTCGTACTCTACGAGTCTACGTAAAATCGCTTAATAGGAAATCCAGGTTCTCAATCAAATACATGAATCTGCTCATAAATAAAGTAAAATGAAATCGAGTCCATCGTTTTTATCATAATCCCGGTTTTTGATCTAAGTCCTAGGATTAACATAAAAAAATCTAACATAGGTAGGTATAGGTTGTCTGTAAATGATCACTATTAGTTATAAGGCCCCCTTTTGTATACTTACAAAGCTGTTTATATAAATAAACAGAATAAAGTCATGATCCTGAACAATTAGATATAGTTATATCACATGCTTCAAAGGTGAAGGAAAAAATTATGATGAAACCTGCCTGAGAGTTCTCACTTCTCCGAGTGAGAAGCTTAGTAATTATCTTAAAATTAGATTACTGAGTCTTTTGAAAACATAATAATTAAAATATTAAGTATGAAATACATGGTACATTTCAAAATAAACTCACCAGTTCCTGTCCAATTTCTACAAATCCCTTTCTGATTGAGTCATTACTTTGAAAAGCATATAATTTCTTAAGCGAACTCCTCTGTAAACGAAATAATGGACTCTTTATTAAGATGTTAACGAATTTGTGCTAATGAGCTTTTAATGGGCCCGCCAAGCGCTTATAATAGTGTTTTAATTGGACGCCTAAAATTGTTTTTACGTTTGTCGTGTAATTAACAATTTTTTTGTTAATTCGTTAATAATAACACGTTATTAACACAGTAGCATGCCACTTTATTATTTTTTTATCCTTTCGATAGCATATTGAGCCCACGATATAGCCCAGACTGCGATCTCACCGTGTCTAAGTCATAGTCTAAGTGACTATGATGTATAAGATGGACGCGCTAACTTAAAAATATCCCAGTAATTTTTCATTTAGTAACTAAGCAAATATCCGTTTCTCAATAATTGAATAATTAATACAACACAAGTAGGTATAAGGAGCCTTGACCGGTGTGACAACTCGAAGCAGAATGGCGCCTGGCGTCGATACTCGTTGGCTTTTATGGAATTGACGAACGGCGCACTCGGTAGTTATTATAAAAATTTACCCTCAGCTAACACCAGTTTAATTAAATCCAAACCCCTAATTGTTTTATTGACCGAGCGTAGCGAGGTCTCTGAGTCTACTAGAGTGAATTTGCACTTGTCCGTCCGTCCGTCCGTCCGTCCGTCTGTCAGAGCTTTAAAACTTTTGAATTACTGAACGTAATTACTTCAAATTTAGATATAATATGTAAATTGATGGCCTTCAGCCCAATATTGCATAAATAATTATAAAAACCTTTATTTCAGGGGGGCTCTCATAGACGTGAATGCGAAGTAAAAAAAAAATTATCGCGTTACATAAAATTGTTACATACCATTTTAAAGATAATTTCAAACCGAGTACAAAAATATTTTTTTTTTAATTTTTCCCTTAAAATTGACGAAATAAGGGGCTTTCAAAGTGGAGATTTTATACGCTCGCTTGAAGGCGCTCTCTGGCAGAATCAGCTATGTATTTTCAAGGTGATTTTATTTTTTTAATTCACTTGTATCCTGTACTTGAACAACAAATACTAAAATTATATGAATATTATAAAGAAACGAGAATATTTAATTTTTAATGGGCATCAGTAATTCATATAGCATCAACATAGCTTCACAATAATGCTAATAGATGGCGCAGTCATAAACTATTCCATGGAACTAGCGTCGACCATTTTTATTTAGTTACATAATATAATAACTTATTATTCAATTAAAATTATTGTTTAGTTAAATATCAAACTTCAATAAACTATTAATTTGCTACTGCATTTTGTATATTTTCTATTCGCGTCGATAGATGACGATTTGTACAGATGCCCGTAACCCGTTTTCACTCGTTAGTACTTATTAATTCAATGTTTTCACTAACGTTGCCTAACCTTTACGGGCTACCTATGATAAGTTAGGTGATGATTTCTGTCAACTTCTTTATCCTGTACGGGACACCTAAAAGGACATTGGGACGGATGTTAGGACTTAGGATTGTATTTAGGAGCTACCTACGTATAGAGACTCCTACTTAGGGGATGATTTAGGTATATTTGGTGAAAACGGGCATAATAATAATGTCAGGTTTGGTCGTCATGTACTTATCGATTGAATGAATAATCATGGGATACCGTTACCGCGAGGTCTCAGTTCGGGGCGAACCACTAGTCTAGGTAGGTATTTATGGCATCATACCGAACGCTAAATCACCTGAAATTAAACGTCTTAGCATTTTGATATGTTTAAAAAACATACGTATGTCAATACTAGATGATGTCCGCGACTTCGTCTGCGTGGATCACGGTTTTCTAATTACCGCGGGAACTCCTTAATTTTCTGGGATGTAGCCTATGTGTTAATCTTGGGTATGAGCTATCACTACTCCAAATATCAACCAAATTGGTTCATTCGTTGTGGCGTGAAAGAGTAACAAACATCCATCCATCCATCCATCCATTCATACATCCATCCTCACAAACTTTCGCATTTATAATAAGCATTTATTATAATATTAGTAGGATATTAGGAGTAGGAAGTAGGATAACTACCAATTATTTATTATAATTTACACACATAATAATAATAAGTATATTTACACCTTATGTATCTTTATATTACGACGCCAAAAAATGTACGCAAATCTTATGAATACATAATCAATGACCACGCCTATTGCATGTAACTTTTGCCCAACTAACCACGGAGTGGCACGTGAGTAAATAGCTGAACAGATACAAAGCTTCTTACAACCGTGCTGCGATATACCTAGGTACAATTCTACTTGTATGTGCAGATCAGACTCGTCACGTATACGCCGTGAAGACACGAAACCGGTAGGATTTTCACCGGCGCAGCCAGTGGACAAACTCAGGGTCCATGTTTTTTTTAATTATTGAAGTAAAACTTCTTTACGCACGCTTGACTTGCGGAGTAAGCTGGTGAATGAGTTACGAAAACTGTGATCGGGCGAGGCGAACGGAAGTTGAGAGGGAGATATAAGTTAGTGAAGATAGAAAGAGAGAGAGTTACGTTTCGTATATTACTGTAGGGGCAAGTGAGAGAGGTGAGAGCACACATTTTCTTTCTCTCTTTCTCTCATAGCCAGTTGCGTTTCGTAAGTTTTACTTCACTCGTTTTTTTTTATGTTAGGTTGAAAAATGATCTAATAAGGCCCGCTTGTAGAGACGCCGGGTTAGGTTTAACCCAGGAATAAATATGTAATTTTGACAGAAGCTTTATACGTTATCTGTCAAAGCAGCAGGTAACTCTGGGTTAAAAGGATAACCCGGCGTTTCTGCAAGCGGGCCTAAGTCATATTCCACAAAAAACAGACAAACAAATTATTGTAACGTCATATTTATATTCAAATTTGGAACTGTACATACACAGTTTGATTAACAAACATTCTACAGTATAAAATGATACAAGTGACATAATGGTAACTCTAAGAGGGCTTCAAACGCGCCTTGGTCTGAGAAGAGCTCACAACAATTCAGCCGGATATACATTGTCACTATCTTACAATACTGTTAAATCTAATTTACTAGGACTATCAGCTATTAGAGCAAATCATTTCAAAGATTTGAGGAAATCTTTTACAAATTAAAAAAATTAAATCAATCCTTCATTAATCTTAACATCCTGTGACAACTTTAACAAAATAGGTATACAGTTGCACGGTCTTTAAACCCTTTGACTCTGTCGAGTTACCTTATCACGTGATGTAGCGTGGTGGTTCATTCGGATTGACACTCCGCGTTACCAAATCATGATAATTGTATACTAGTGCTCCTCCAAGCGTGAAACAACAGAATAGGGCCAAAAACAACAATACAATAAGGATTCAAGATGATTATTATTCATTAAATTGAATGACAGCTGGAATTTATTTAGATGAATTCAATTGTTGATAATTATGTATCTTTTTGTTCACGGAAGTGATGTGATTGTTTTAATTGCTTTTAACTGATTGCAAATGACTTGTGAATGGAGTCTTTGGAAGGCGTTTAGTTAATTTTGACTTGATCTCTCCAAATTATGAATTACTAGATGACGCCCGCGACTTCGTCCGCGTGGATTTAGGTTTTTAATTCCCGCGGGAACTCTGTAATTTTTCGGGATAAAAATTAGCCTATATGTTATTCCTGGGTATGAGCTATCTCAGTTCCTAACTTCAGTTAAATCCGTTCATTTGTCACGCCGCAACAGAGCTACAATTTTTTGCGTGGTTATAGTTGAGGACCTGGAGAGTGACATAGGCTACTTTTTATCTTTTTATCACGTTTTTATTTTTTTGACGCGTGGATATCCTCGGGAAAAACACTTAATTTGCCCTGAACCCGAGCGGGGAAGTCGCGGCCGCGGGCATGAGTAGTTAATATTATGAAGTGTAGCGAAACTGTTATTCGAACAGTATGTGTACTGCAGTCATAATTTTCGGGTACTCTGTATACATATAATATGCGACGGAGTATAAACGTTTCATCACTGTTTTTCAGTTTTGTTTTCATGCGCTTAAACTAGACTGAGAGGGGCGTACCATGAAAAATCGGAGTTTCAATTCGTCCGATCTTTTTGACGAGATAGCGTCACTACATTGGCGGGAACTGTTTCATGAACGCGTGTTTGTTGTACATTGCTCGCAATCACTAACTGCTAACATGATAGTTGCAATATCTACTACTCATGGAGAGTGATGACTTGTATGACAAAAATCACCTTCTAACTAGACCGGAATAGGTACCTTAATAAAGTGTTATGTAATTATATCATCTCGATCAAATTTCAGACACGATGAATACACACACGCCTAGAAGATTAGCCGTCTGCGAAGGAGATATTATAGTGCACACATTCATGTACAAACACAATTGTAAACTCCATTCCCTCAGTCTCGTAGTTCAATGGGACTGGGGAGTAATTAGGTGCAGAATCGACGATTTTACACTCACTGAGAAGCAGTGTAAAACTGCATAGTTTCCAACCCTTTGCTGCAGAGAATTCCGCTGAGAATTTTTTGTCAGAAAATCCATTTATAACCTCTAGTTGGTAATACAGGTATGCTGGACTGACTATAAATGACTTAATATTGAAGCAATTAGTTTTCGGGCATATTGGCTCTGTTTCCTAAAGGTTCCTAAAGAAAGACGCACACAGGTCCTGATGGTGAGGTGAGGTGCGTCCTACGTGTACTCAGCCCCCGATTGTCTACAAGTTGCCGATCAAAATCGTATTCATTTGATGGCATTAGCGTCAAAGTAAAATATTCCTTTACTGTATTGATTAAAAGTCAAAAATTCAGTACAACCGATTTTAACATGGAGCGTTATAGAACGTATCATACATACCTAAACGTATAAGAATGCAGACACGAAATTGAGCTCTATAATTCATTACAGTTATGGTTTATTTTACTTTGACACTAATGCCGTCAAATGAATACGATTTTGATCGGCAAAACTAATGGAGATAGCAATAAATTGTATCAAATTTTACTTCCGATTCCCTTGGTTTAACATCTCAAAAAAGAACTGTCATTTTTAACCGAGTTACTTCCGTGGATGTCTAGAATATTTGAAAAGAGGTTGTAAATGGATAAATCCATTAACTTTTTTGTACCGACTAGACCGATCCTCCAGCGGATTTAAAGTACACCTTTTTAAGCTATTGCATAGCTTTTATCGCGGGCTTTGAACTAGGACAAACAGTTTGAGCGCGGCGACCGAATCAGGAAATTCCGTAACGAAAAAAAAACCTAACACCGTCGTTCAGTAAGCGTTCAACATTTTAGAGGTTCACATTTAGCTCTGTTTGGCGCAGTAGGCGAGCGGCCGCTTTCTTTAGATGTCGCAGGTTCGAATCTCACTCGTGAAGTAGTGACAGTGCGCTTTTCTTGTTTGTTTGTTTTTTAATATTTTTTTTTGCATAATTTTTATTATGCAAAAAAAATATTGCATAAATATTATAATTGCATAAGTTGATAAAAAATGCTATGCAATAGCTTTACCGCGGCAGTCCCCGAGTGCCACTTAATTTTTTAATTATTTTTTTGCATAATTTTTATTATGCAAAAAAAATATTGCATAAATACTAGTGGTTCGCCCCGAACTGAGACCTCGCGGTAACGGTATCCCATGATTATTCATTCAATCGATACATGATAACCAAAACTGACATTATTATTATGCCCGTTTTCACCAAACATACCTAAATCATCCCCTAAGTAGGAGTCTCTTAACGTAGGTAGCTCATAAATACAATCCTAAGTCCTAACATCCGTCCCAATATCCTTTTAGGTGTCCCGTACAGGATCGTGATAAATAAGTTGACAGAAAACATCAATCACCTAACCTATAGGTAGCCCGTAAAGGTTAGGGAACGTTAGTGAAAACATTGAATTATTTATCAAACATTGAATTTAACTCGTAGTTCCATGGGAATAGTTACTGACTGCGCCATCTATTAGCATTATTGTGAAGCTATGTTGATGCTATATGAATTACTGACGCCCATTAAAAATTAAATAATCTCGTTTCTTTATAATATTCATATAATTTTAGTATTTGTTGTTCAAGTACAGGATATAAGTGACCTAAAAACATAAAATCAGTTTGAAAATCCATAGCGGATTTTTCTAGAGAGCGTCTTCAAGCGAGCGTATAAAATCGCCACTTTGAAAGCCCCCCATTTCGTCAATTTTAAGGGAAAAATTAAAAAAAAATTATTTTTGTACTCAGTTCAAAATTATCTTTAAAATGATACGTAACAATTTTATGTAACGCGATATTTTTTTTTTTACTTTGCATTCGCTTCTATGAGAGCCCCCCTGAAATAAAGATTTTTATAACTTTTTAAGCCATTTTCGGCTGGAGGCCATCGGTTTACATATTATATCTAAATTTGAAGTAATTACGTTCAGTAATTCAAAAGTTATAAGGCTCTGACAGACGGACGGACGGACGGACGGACGGACGGACAAGTGCAAATCGCCCTAGTTAACTCAAAGACCTTCGCTTCGCTCGGTCGATTATAATTGCATAAGTTGATAAAAAATGCTATGCAATAGCTTTACCGCGGCAGTGCCACTTAATTTTTTTTTAATTTAAAGTACACCTGATAATCACGCAATGTATGAGACACTTGAAACCACGATCGCATCTATTAGCCCTGGTACCAGGGCAGCAGAATAGCTCGAATGTCATTTATCTAGCACGAAGCTGAAATAGCGATAGGCGTTTTTATATCCGCCTACATGAGTTATGGCCGCTTTAACTGTAGTGAGGGAATGGATTTAGTTTTTCTGCGGCAATTTATATGTGGGTATTCGTTAATATTGGGACGGGACGCGCGCCTCCGGACACTGCGAGGGTGCTTAATTTGATATCGAGGTGATTCGCATGTCATTTAAGGGTTAGGATTTTCATGTGAAACATCTATTTTTCATCATCATCATCATTAGCAACCCATTAACGGCTCACTACTGAGCGCAGGTCTCCTCTCAGAGAAGGGTTATAGGCCATAGTCCACCACGCTGGCCCAATGCGAATTGGCGGACTTCACACACCTTCGAGAACATTATGAAGAACTCTCAGGTGTGCAGGTTTCCTCACGATGTTTTCCTTCACCGTTGAAGCAAGTGATATTTAATTTCTTAAACGCACTTGACCCGGGATCGAACGTGCGACCCCCCGAACAGGAGACCACAGTCCTAACCACTAGGCTATTACTGTTTTTTTGGGATGGTATTCCATAACTCCGTCAAATCAGAACCGATATCAATTTTTTTATCAAACGTCTTATAAATCGATGAACACCGGCTGCACGCACGAAAAAGTGTCACGTTCCGCCCGAGCCTGAGCGTGCAAGCGAGAGCGCGGAACAAGCGATAGAGAGGCACGATCGGCCCAAGCGTTGGCTTGGAGAGAGCGCCCGCCGCCGCCCGCCAGTCATCGCGTGCGTAAAAGTATGCAATTTTTCATCAATGTTTCTTTATGACGTTATCACGTACAACTATCGACGGTAAACCGACTTTACAGACATCCATTTTTTTTATTTGATAGGTCATACCGTAAGGTTGATCCCATTTAAATTTGGTGAAGATCTGATGAATATCTTCGGTGATGGAGGACGGAACTCCTCAATTTTGTTGATGTTACTATGGAGTAACATTGTCAAATCTGAACTATTTCCAGCATATTTGAAAGGACATTAGCTTTTGCCCACGACTTCGTCCGCGAGGATTTAGTTTTTAAAATCCCGCGTTAACTCTTTGATTTTCCGGGATGAAAAGTAACCTAAGTCACTCTCCACGTTCTCCTTTTTTTGGGAAAGAATCTATTTTATTTATAGAAAACAGTAATCTTAATACACACATCAAAAGTGTCTAGGGATCAAGCATTTTTATGCGGATTTCTTGAGATTGAGATGTGGCTTTGTAATAAATTTATGATTTTATAAATTTATATGGATCCTTTTTGGTGCATTTCATAATTTGAATCAGGAACTGTCAATCAAATTCGAGTAAAAGATGAAAATCACCTGTCAATATTTTCCCTATAAAAACATACAACGCATTGAAGACATTATTAGTGCTACTGTTTCCCTACTACTGATTAAAACCAACGTTATTATGGAGCGGCGACGTCATTTAAGCAGGGAAGAAATGCTCAGAGCCGTGGGAATGATAGAAGCTGGTTCCCGGCAACGTACTGTGGCTTTAGCTCTGAATACAAGTCAGAGTGTTATCAGTCGACTTTGGACACGTTACCGAAGCACTGGTACCGTGGCTGAGCGCCATGGAGGACGGTATCGCTGCACCACACGGAGACAAGACCGATACATTCAAATCTTAACTCGAAGAGCTCCAACAATAACCGCCATGATGTTAGCCGTGAGGCTTCATCACTCTTCAGGGAACTTAATTAGCGACCAAACAGTCAGAAACCGCTTGCATGAAGTGAACCTTCATTCCCGAAGACCGCTACGGGTACCACCTACAGCAATGCACAATCGTAGGATTCGATATCAATGGGCTCTTGAACACAGAAATTGGGCAGAAGAACAATGGCGTTTCGTGTGCTTTTCTGATGAGTCTCGTTTTGGTATGAGACCGGATACAAGACGTATACGACACTGGAGAACCCCTGGACGCCAACAGCGATTAAAATCCTGCCAGGAAGTCCATCCTTATAGTGGTGGAACCATCATGGTATGGGCGGGTATTTGGATCGGCGGAAGAACTGAGTTGATTTGGATCAGAGGCAACCTCAACGCTCAAATTTATGCTGAGACGATTGTATCAGACGTCATCGTTCCTCTACAAGTGCAAATCGGCCCCTTATTTCAGTTAATGCATGATAATGCACGACCGCACACCGCAAGAGTTGTAAGACAGACTCTCGCCGCAGCTAACATCAATGTCCTGCCCTGGCCTGCTCAGTCGCCAGACTTGAACCCGATTGAGCATGCATGGGATATGCTACAGAGAAGAGCTCTGCCGAATATGGAGGGTATCCAGTGGCAAGAAGACCTTTTTTTGCTGTTGCAACGAACATGGGCGGCCATTCCACAGCGTGATTTGGATGAACTCATTTTGAGTATGCCAAACCGATGTTCTTGTGTTGTTAGTGTTCGCGGTAGAAACACGGTGTAACTGAACTAAGTATCCTACGAAAATATCTACCCTATAATTCCTATAAATCTTTCTATTTTAAATTATGTCTTTAGAGTGACACGTGAATCGCTAGTGGTAGAACCCTTTATAATGTTGTGATCGTATTAACCCAAGAACTTTTAGAGCGTCAGAAGTAATGAGTTCAAAAGGCCTAGGCGATATATGCGAGAGTTCCTGTATTAGATTTTAGTGGGTTTCCGTATTGGATTATATTAAAGAATGTTTAAAATCCAGTATGAATGATACCGGTTTGCTCCGTTATCACGAGACTCAACACTGAAGTCGAGAGACACAATTATTTCTATGGGTAAACATCAAAAGAACCTACATCGCAACTTATGTACCTCGACATTCAACATCACATTGAACGTCTACACTACACATCGTTGTTTCAAGTTCCTTTGAGTCCATAGGCAACGTTCGAAATCAAGATGGCATCATTTCATTGTAAAAAAAAAATGAAATGATGATCGTTGGCTCCCTGCACGCCAAACGATGGTGAGCTCCTACCTTTTGTGGTACATCAAGGACCACTCAGTTGCGTCCATTAAAACAATAGTGTATTATTATAATAATTGACGCAATGAGATCGCAGCTCAAATTTCTTAAACATACATATATTACTTTGGGTAATTATTTGTCAATAATCAGGAATGTTTACAAGTCCCTGAAATACCATCAAACCATGAGCCCCCCCCCCCCCCCCCCACACACTGTCATCATTCACTCACACACGAATGTGCGAGGCTTTTTTAACCGTGGTTTGCTCCACAAGACTTTTTTAAAGTGGTGTGATCCACTGAAGACACTTTTTTAACCGTGGTGTGTTTCCACAAGACTTTTTTATAGTGGTGTGATCACTGAGACTTTTTATAGAGGTGAGCTCCTCTCATGTATAGTTGGTTGTAGGTTAATAGTTATACTGCGTGATGTTAATAGTTATACTGCGTGATGTTAATAGTTATACTGCGTGAAGTCACCACGGAGTGGTGAAGGACTCTAACAACGTTAGAGTCTAGTTCGAGGTTGGTGTCGGACGCCTGGACCAGACAAAACCATAATAGCAATCGCCATCATTAGCTTCATCCTATCTCAGCACCCAACAGTTGGTTGTCACCACGAAGTGGTGATAGGCTCCAACTTAACGTCAGAGCAAGTTCGAAAGTAGAATCAGACACCTGGACCAGACAGCCCGGACTGGCAAGTTTATTAGCCCATCCTTAGCTTATCATATCTCGGCATCCAACCTACAGGTTGACACAACACTCAGCATAGAGCATCGCGATATAGATCAATCTTCATCTGAGATCGTCGGTCGCTAGCCCAAAGACAGGTTCACAATGCACCAAGGCGCTAGAGCTCCCCATCTCTTAAGCAGCTTCCAACGTCAGATTAGGTATCACTCATAATAGATTTCGTGTATCGCCCCTTGTATTTTATCAATAATAATTGATATAAAGTATGTCTCTACATACCACTTCACATTTCTCATAAAACAGTATGTGCCTGTTTAAGTCTCTGAACATATGCCCCAAACACGGACAATGTTGTTTCTTATAGACGATCCGCGCGCCACGACGCTGCGGTCGTCGCTGCCTTCCCTTACAGTATACCGTTCTACAGAATAGCGTCAACGTCAAATTGATATTATATGACATGAAAATTGAAGTTCCTAAAATTATTATTTTTATGATCTCATGTGAAAGTACATCTCGTATCTTAACTACTGTACCGATTTTGATAAAATTTAATCAACAATTTTTAGTACTATCAAACATGAAAAATTCCTTTGTACGAAGGACTAGGGTCGTTACAACGGATTATTAATTGTTTAAGTTACCCAATAAAATTTTAAAGAAAACTGTTATTTCAGTCTTTTTTTCGAACTTTAATGTTAGTGGTTCAAATGTCAAAAATCCCTTTATTAGGAAAATGGCAAATTTCTTTATTAATGCAAAGGTGACTTGGTTTATCGTTACTGTGACAAACGAAAACACTTTATTTGATGAATCCTTAAAGAAAATTTTAATTAATATCAATCAGGAGAAAAGTTATTGCAAAAATATATGTTGATCCCTAGACACTTTTGATGTGTGTATATATAAATTACGTGTCACGTTGTTTGTCCGCGATGGACTCCTAAACTACAGAACCGATTTTTATCAAACTTAGTAACTATCTGTAATTTGGTCCAACTTAAAAGATAGGATAGTTTTTTTGGATTGGGATAGTTTATTTGTTTTATTTATATAGATAAGTTCGCTGGGTCAGCTAGTAAAATATAAATTATCATATTAATATATTTGATACTAATCCAATGAAACAGATATAAAGTGGTGGATACACTAGTAATATAGAAACGTCTAAATTCATATCAATTTCGGCTCATGAATATTGATAAGCCATGAAGCCATTAGTGTGGTATTACTGCAATTACTGCGCCTACTGGTTATTGATTAGTTAAACTGCCTAATGCACTAGTGGTCAGCTTATGTTATGGCAAATAATCATGAAGTGCAGATTTCGAGATTGGGCCAGAAAGTTATCAGCCTTTTTAACCGACTTCAAAAAAAGGTGGAGGTTACCAATTCGTCGGATTCTTTTTTTTATGTATGTCCACCGATTACTCGAAGACGCCTGAACCGATTCGGAAAATTATTTTATCGGTCGAGCGGTTTTTTAATATATCAACAATAAATTATATATTTTGTATAGTGTGTGTGTAAAGTGGCAAAGCGGGAGTTTGAAGTCGGTTGATTTTAAAAAGATTTGAAAATATGCTGTTTGTATAATTATAATGTATTATATACGAGTACGTACCACGATAATTGTTTTTATTTATTGTCGATATTTCGATCCAATTGCATGGACCGTGGTCACGACGGGTCAGTCCCGTATCAATAAATTAATAGTTATTATTAAAACAAAGAAAGAAAAGTCAGAAATGCGTACAGTTCTTGCAATTCACGAAGGCGAGTGAGCATTACTTGTGGTTACTTCGTGTACATGCACATTGCATAAGTGTGCGTGCCTGTCAAAGCCAAGGTGGGAGTGGGTAGGCGCGAGCATTGCGCTCGCTCACACTTATACAGATACGACACACACACAACCATAAGTCAGTCGCCCTCGTGAATTGCAAGAACTATAACTACAGGGACCGAACCGAACCTGCAAAAAAGAGGCTATCACCGCTTAAAAATAAAGCATGTAACAGAATCCAAACCATGAAAAAGTTCTAAATCCACTCAGTTCATGTAACCCTGTCTATACAGTGCGATGTGTACACTGTACACTGTACAGGCAGACACGTAATCCTCGCTGCAATCTGTACGCCGATTGTAATTGGATCAGCGCGCCGATGTAATTCAATGAATCTAACGCGAACCTCGTTGCATGTAACTACTCTCGTGTCGACTATGCTTTATGTTCGCCGGATTATACCTAAAGGAGTTGTTGTTGAAAAAAGTGAAAGCTCTGAGCGTTTTTTGGTAGGCCTAAATCATAAAATTGAAAGGAGTTGTCCAAAATTGGTTTTTTAAATTTGAATTTAATTAACAAGGATGATTTTAATGTAGTTGGATAAAGATCCCAAAAGGCTTCTATCCAAATAATTTACAGATTTTTTAAAGCCTCCGATAATAAAATTTTTTTTTTGTTTTGACTCATTTTTTTGCTTGTGATTTGTCGTAATTCCTTGTTCCATGTGATTTATACACCGGTAAAAAACTGAAAATATTATTCTATGTAAGTTGTCAATGTCAGATGATTGTCAGGAACAAATAATTTCATTTTCGAAAAGGCAGTTCAAAAGTACCTAGTCGTAATTCCTAGTTCCTGGTCTGTGATTTCTAGTTCCATGGTTCAAAATGACATTTATTTGGTTCAAAATGACATTTACGTGACATTAACCGGTGCCAGATTTGATAGTCTATAGATTATAAAAGTTTTTAGTGTTACCATCCATTGAAAAATATTTTCTACAAACGGTATTTTTCATAATTAATTAAAAAAAAACCGAGGACTCTAAAATTTTTATTTTTATGGCGTTTAATTTTATTTTTTTTCTCTTTCATATAATGACAGTTTGGTTCTGGTTAATGGACACTCAGAATAAAAAACCACCCTCCATACTAAACTGGGACATGTCTTTTCTGTATATTATGTACTATATAGTGTATTTTATCAACAAATACTGAAAACTTTGATTTATAATGCGGTTTGTAAAATGTGACCAAAACCAACGAGCATTTTTCAAAATTTTCTCGTCTACGGGTCTCGGTTAGATCTTGCCTAGACAAATTTTCGTTTCGTCTGGAGAAAGGCTTTGACCATGGCTAGTTATCACCCTATCGTCAAATACATGTAAAAACCGATTCGAACTTAGAAAGGATGTGGCAGTTTACCGGCACATCCCTTCCAAGTTTGCCCACTACTATATTAAACTTCATCGTCACTTGTCATCAGGTGAAACATCAGGAAAAAAATGCAGAGGCAGCTTAATGGTCGTCATAATAAAGTGCTCACTAGGCCAAACATACGAAAGAAAAGCGAAAAAATTAATGCGAAGCGAAATGCGAGAAAATTAATTGTCTACTCCTTTGCTCGTGAATCTCTTAAAAGTCTAAGGGATAATACGAAAAAAAGTAGACAAAATTTTTCTCGTGGCTCGCATGATATACCCTAATAAAAAAATATATATCATACCAAGATCATACCTAAGTATCCGAAGAGAAAGCGTGCGACATTCGAGATTCGAATTCGCGACGTTTTAAATTCCAGGTGTTTTATCGTCAACACGCTCCTGCGAGGCAGCAGGCAGGTACTCCCGACAACACTTCCGTTCAGTTCACCAATTTCGAAAGCACGTGAGTTCAGAACGTTCGAACGTGACTCGCCTATATAAAACACCACACCGATTTGCCTTGACATACCGCCCCTCCCGAATCGTTAAACAAAGAAGATGTCTCAGGTAACGAGGGGAAGATTTGGAGAGGTCACCCAGAATGGTTGTTGGTGCTAGAACAAAAGTTTTAAAGTGCTCTATGGTGTCGGGTAAACGTTGAAATTGAGTGGAAATTATCGAGAGGGACTCGTAAGCGATTTGATTGTTGTTTAAATGCGTTACTTGTTTTAATGTTTTGGGTTGGAATTAGGTACGTGGCTATTTGAATTTATTTCAGATGATCCTTTAGGTGATTGTTTAGATGATGCGTTGAGTCTTTGCTTATAATTAATCGATGTTTATAATTAATCGATCCCCGACTTTTAGGTATTAATTATTAGATAGGTTAATAGGTATTCTAAAGTAACAACATATATAAGTTACGTATACGTTCGCCTAAAGCTTTGGTCGAACATACTAGACCAATGTACACCTGACGATTTTTAAGAGATTATAATTAAATAAAAAATCTTCTAAGCAACAAAATCATTTAAAAGCAATTTTGAAAGCTTCTTATATTTAACCCAATTAGTTACCATAGGTAAACAAACTCCTTTCTTCATTAACATTTTTTTAATTCACCTAAAGAAGTTCATTTCCCCTTTAATAATCACAACCTCAAATATAAATGATAATGGAGTTTATATACAACCATCAAAAATGTTGCAGACTTCCTTATAAAGTTATAACTGTTCATGCCAAAATAATATTTGAATTCTACGTACGAAGAGCTTTATTAGGATAAATACGAATGAACAATGACGTACACGAGTGAGGGTGAGGGAACATGTATATCAAAAAATGTATTAAAACGATGCATCTATGCTACAAAAAATATCTTCTACATAAACAGACGTGAATATGTCTTAACGAGCTACTATAAAAGAGGGAGTCACGTAAAAAAAGTACGTTTATAATATTCGATACGACTGGAACAAATAAATTACTGTAGAAGGTAATATAAGAATAAGAATTAATGTAGAAGTGAATAATTTACTGTCAAGGCATAGATACTAGAACAGTAATTATTGTTCTAGTACCTATTATAATTACTTATAAGGAATAACAATTTCTTGCCCATTCTTTGAGTATTCTTCTCAAGCTCTTGTGGTTTTAATTGATCTTCTACTTGATATGATTTTTTTTTTGTTTGTAAATGAAGAAAAAAATTTAGGTTATTTCTGTATTCATAACCACAATCATCAACTATCCGTCCACTTCTCAGCTTTTCTGATTACGGTTATAACTGGAAGGTCACTGAGTATATTCTATTCAGACCAGCAGCTAAGAGCCTTTTCAGACAGGCCACGTGGTTTCTTCCCTCCAGCTTACCAACCACTGTAAGTTTATTGAAATTATAGACAATGCGACCAAAGTAACTCTTGTACTAAATTTGTTGATAGCACACGGTTGAAATGAAGTGAACCCTCAATAGTCTAACAGTTAAGTGGACTGAAAACTAAAAGGTTGATGGATCGATCCCCACCCGTTGCACTATTGTCTTACCCATTCCTAACACAAGCTTTCCACTTATTTCGGGAGAGAATAATGACAGTCAAATTCAACTTCAAAATCTTTTCTTGGCTTGTTTGAAAAAATAAAATGTCTGTGACAGTTTGTCTGTTTTTACTGTTGCTTTACATTTGGAAAGTTATCAAAAAATCGTATCGTAGCATCTTACGTTTCTCTTCAATATCGTAAGGTGTAAAGTTCCTCGGCAGTGGGGTGTGTTTGTATGTAGCAATTACAGGCCGCGCTGCGATAGTATAAGACTAACGAACGATAACAACCCGACAGTGTATCGGATAAACAATTTGTGTTTACCCCCTCCAGTCCCCCCTACCGCCTCTTCACTTACGAGTATGTCGCTTTTGAAATATCATTTCATTTTTAAAATGCAGTCTTGAATACTAACGGCCGGATACAATAAACTTAAACTTAAAAAATACAATTCGCTCTAACTAAAATCTGCAGTAAACTAAAACTAAAGTCTAAATTTTTTTTTAAAAATAATAGCCAAGCTTTTCTTATCCCCTCCAAATAAGCGTAAAGCTTGTGTTAGGAGTGGGGTACGACAAGAGTGCAAAGGTTGGGATTCGCACCATCGACCTTTTATGTTACTTTTTTTATTTTACTTTTTTTTCTTTCTTATAATAATTTAAGTGTGTAGCAATTAATAACTTATCTATCTATCTATCTTTTAGTTTGCACCTTAAACCGTTAAGCTATCAAAGGTTTTAAAATTTAATCAAAATATTGTAATATTTAAAGGTGTGTTGAGTATCTTCTATGCAAGCGCGCACCAACTTATCTTTACTTATCATGGCATCAGGTGAGATCGCAATCAAACGCTAGTCTATATTTAAAATAAATAAAAAAAACTTGAGAGGTGTCAAGGGACACCCGGATGGAACGTAGTTCCTTTCGATTACATTGTGTTCGATATTTTCGCGATACAACATTGGGTCTCCGTAGCCTAGTGGCTCCGGCAGTCGCCTAACAGTTCACAGTCGATGGTTCGAATCACAGCTCGACAGACTGAATTTTCCATTTTCTATTTTATTTTTAAACTAGCTGATGCCCGCGACTTCGTCCGCGTGGATTTAGTTTTTAAAATCCCTCGGGATCACTTTGATTTTCCGGCATAAAAGTAGCCTATGTCACTCTCCAGGTCCTCAATTATACCCATGTAAAAAAATCACGTAGATCCGTGGCTCTGTTGCGGCATGATTGAAGGACAAACCAACAAACAAACACACTTTCGCATTTATAATATTAGTAATTATGATTAGGATATTAAATTACATAGGAAAACACTGTAATATTACGTCCATACGATGTATTACATCCATACCTACTATGTAGTATGTAGGTATAATGATCGTTTGGCAAAATCTGACGCCTTTGGAGTAGTTTGACTTTGACAAAATAGTATCCACGATGGCTATATACGATAAATTACGCTTGCCAGCTTAAGATGAGCCGTTCATTCAAAGTATCCTGTAGATTCCGGGGTTCAAGTTATTTGGACCTATACTGAAGATTGTGTTGTCTATAATTTCTGAACTACGAAATTGACAACCTTGACATAATTACAGGACAATCTCTAAAGAACCTGCTTTCTAACAAAAAAAGAATGGATTAAATCGGAATACGCCTTAATGAATTACAGCGAAATACACATTTTGACTTTCATCCCCTCTTCCAAGGGAACGGTGCTGAATTTCGGGATAAAAAGTATCCTATATTATACCTCGTAGTATTAACTTAAATCGTGCCAAGTTTCATTTAAATCCGTCCAGTAGTTTCGGCGTGATGCGCGGCCAAGATACAGACAGACAGACAGACAGACAGAAAGACAAAAAATTAAAAAAAAATTGTTTTGGCTTCAGTATCGATCATAGAGTGCCCTCAAACAAAAATTTTCAAAATATCTTCAATGTTCAGAATTGGACCTGTTACAGTTTTATTATATTACTAGCTGATGCCCGCGACTTCGTCCGCGTTGATTTAGTTTTTAAAATCCCTCGGGAACACTTTGATTTTCGGGGATAAAAGTAGCCTATGTCACTCTCCAGGTCCTCAATTATACCCATGTAAAAAAATCACGTAGATCCGTGGCTCTGTTGCGGCGTAATTGAAGGACAAACCAACAAACAAACACACTTTCGCAATTATAATATTAGTAATTATGATTAGGATATTAAATTACATAGGAAAACACTGTAATATTACGTCCATACGATGTATTACATCCATACCTACTATGTAGTATGTAGGTTTAATGATCGTTTGGCAAAATCTGACGCCTTTGGAGTAGTTTGACTTTGACAAAATAGTATCCACGATGGCTATATACGATAAATTACGCATGCCAGCTTAAGATGAGCCGTTCATTCAAAGTATCCTGTAGATTCCGGGGTTCAAGTTATTTGGACCTTTACTGAAGATTGTGATGTCTATAATTTCTGAACTACGAAATTGACGACCTTGAAATAATTACAGGACAATCTCTAAAGAACCTGCTTTCCAACAAAAAAAGAATGGATTGAATCGGAATACGCCTTAATGAATTACAGCGAAATACACATTTTGACTTTCATCCCCTTTCCCAAGGGAACGGTGCTGAATTTCGGGATAAAAAGTATCCTATATTATACCTCGTAGTATTAACTTAAATCGTGCCAAGTTTCATTTAAATCCGTCCAGTAGTTTCGGCGTGATGCGCGGCCAAGATACAGACAGACAGACAGACAGACAGACAGACAGACAGACAAAAATTTAAAAAAAAATTGTTTTGGCTTCAGTATCGATTATAGAGTGCCCTCAAACAAAAATTTTCAAAATATCTTCAATGTACAGAATTGGACCTGTTACAGTTTTATTATATTATAGATAGATAAGTTATAAAAAATTAGGGAAAGGCTACGGAGACTCTACCGCAAAAATAACGAACACAATGTAATCGAAAGGAACTACGTTCCATCCGGGTGTCCCTTGACACCTCTCAAGTTTTTTTTTTCAAAATTCAAAATTATTTATTTCACGTAAGCCAACCTGTGGCTCTTATGACTAACACCGGTTCGTTCTGCTGAGAAGAGCCGACAAGAAACTCAGCTGAATTGCTCTTTTCAAAATAATCATTTTACAATATTATATTATGTAGCTTTTACATTGTAATAAGTTTTTGGGACGTAAGTTCCTTATCGCGCGGTACGGAAGGGAGCAAGACGGAAAAAATTAAGAAACCGACACTCGACACATTTTTGAAACCGACACTTTTTTGTTGAATGTGAATTTTGCATTGTGTTCGGTATTTTCGCGATACAACATTGGGTCTCCGTAGCCTAACTTATAAGTTATAAAAAATTAGGGAAAAATTCCACATGTAGAAATTATTTAAAATAAAATAGAAAATAGAAAATTCAGTCTGTCGAGCTGGGATTCGAACCATCGTCTTTGAACTGTCAGGCGACTGCCGGAGCCACTAGGCTACGGAGACTCAATGTTGTACCGCGAAAATAACGAACACAATGTAATCGAAAGGAACTACGTTCCATCCGGGTGTCCCTTGACACCTCTCAAGTTTTTTATACTATCTCGTGGGCAGCCGGATGCCAAGCCGATTTAACCCATGCAACTTAAAGTAGAATATAATATTTCCACAATGAGAGGAAGTTCCAAAAAAACCTTCTACAATTCAATTCATGTTAAGACGGGCAGACAGAAAGAGAGGGCAGAAGAGGGTGCTCCGCCATTCCCGCCGGCGGAACCCGTTCACGACCATGACGCATGATCCAGCCGTTGCTTTTTTAAGAATAAAGCTATATTTTGTTATTTCTTATTACTGCTACTATAATATTTTAGTTGAAAACTAAACAATACCTTCTGAACCTGTATAGAGAAGGCTGAACTTTTCCGATACAATAAAAATCCGGAACCTCGCTCACGTCCTCGCATGAATCACTCGCTCTAATCAAATGCGCATAGACCACTCGACGTGGCGTCCCGAATCCGGGACGCGGGACGCGGGATAGCTGCCGGGACACGTGCGGGATCGCCTCATTAGAGATAACTGGCGGGAATCGCTGACGTCACGGGATCACAACCTTTGGCGACGTGACGTTCACTCGATTTTGTGTTGAGAATAAAATTTTCTTTTTGATTTGAAAGCAGTTTTCGATTGTTGAGACTTCTTTCCGTTTCTTATTATGCATACTAAGTTTCGATTTCACTAAGATAACATCGAGTGACCTTTAGAGGAGGAATAAATTGGGTGTTCTGACAGTTTTTATATTGAAAATCTGTCAAAATATCTTTACGCTTGGATAAGACTTACTTTGGGTTGGTCAAATCGGCCCTAAAATAAATCTTCTTCTTCTTCTTCTTTATCAACCTATAGACGTCCACTCCTGGACAAAGGTCTCCTGCATGGACTTCCACAGGCTTCGGTCTTGCGCCGCTTGAATCCAGCGGCTCCCTGCGACTCGTTTGATATCGTCGGTCCACCTGGTTGGGGGTCTGCCAACACTGCGTTTCCCGGTGCGTGGTCACCAATCCAACACCTTGGGACCCCAACGACCATCAGTTCTTCGAACTATGTGCTCCGCCCATTTCCACTTCAGTTTCGCGACACTGTTTTAGTTTAGTTTAGTCGCGAAACTAAAATAAATAGGTAGAAATAATTGTAAACAAACTTTAGCTCGCGATTTAAGTATCGCTGGCCAGTATTTTTGCTATCCAGTGGAACTACATATTATGAAATGCAAGTGGAACTATGAATGTCCCACATTCAATAATTAATTCGGAATTTATACATTTTCACGCCTTTAGGGATGAAAGTTCTAAAACTCTACTAAAAAATAAAACTCCTTCTGTACCACTAGAGTACTCCAGCTTAAATTCTGCGTTTTCTGACCTTCAGTTAGTCAACCAGTAAGTCAGTCATAAAGATCGTAAATGAAAATAAAGGAAAATCAAGGTGTTCCAACGATATTTAAAAAATTTAAACCTAGATGAAAAGAGATGAATAAATTTAAAATTTATAGCTAACTAGCTGATGCCCGCGACTTCGTCTGCGTGGATTTAGTTCATGACATCCCGCGGGAAATCTTTGTCAATCCGTAGCTTTGTAGCAGGAAACATTTGATCGTCTTGCTCGCGGCATTGTTAATGATGATTCAAAGAGAAAACATATTACTGATGATATTATCAATTACGTTAAACTATAATTTTTATAATTGTTTTTACCATAATTAACCAAATACAAAATTACATTTAGCTGTCATTTATCTACGCTTTGTTCTTCCACTGTCATTTTCGTTTTTTTATTCCATGTCAGATGCATTTTTGTTATACCAGGTTTTATATTGACTTGACGGAAACGCGGTCGAACGGGATAAAAAGTATCCTATGTCCGTCTCCTGGTTCTAAGCTACCTCTCCACCAATTTTGAGCCAAATCGGTTCATCCGTTCTTGAGTTATAAATAGTGTAACTAACACCACTTTCTTTTATATATATAGATTTGAACAAAAATGAATAAAATATCAAAAAGCTGTACAAAGGAAAAACATCCTTGCTATCACCATAGAGTAACAACTGAAAAAACTATCGATTCAATCTACGATTATCATAACATAATTTAAACAAGTATAAATTAAAAATTTAATTAAAAACTAATATTATAAATGCGAAAGTGTGTTGGTTGGTTTGTCCTTCAATCACGCCGCAACAGTGCTACGGATCGATGTGATTTTTTGCATGGGTATAGTTGAGGACCTGGAGAGTGACATAGGCTATTTTTATCCCGCAAAATTTAAAAGTTCCCGAGGGATATTAAAAACTAAATTCACGCGGACGACGTCGCGGGCATCAGCTAGTTAAAAAAAAACAAGCTTTTAGTGGCTGGCTACAACATCAGATTCCGGATATTATTTAGGACCAGTAAGTACTCTGGCAAGTGCCAAGACGAATTGATCGAGCCCAAACTGGATATAGTTACGTTGATTTATTAAAGAATTTCCATAACCACCTTCCAGCTCCATCATCAAACCCTAGATAGCATCTAAGGCTAGACTACTTGTCAAGACGAATCAAACGAGCTCAAACTCGACGTTTAATTACACAGTTCCTTTCCCATCATGAGATCAGCTCCATGTCACAATAATATTGCATTGTCATCCAATTTACATATACATGCAAAATTTCAGCTCAATCGGAAGCCGGGAAGTGTTCTAATTCATCCAAGATTTGACCTAAACATACAACTATACATTGCAAGTTAAAATATAAAAGCTTGTAATAATACCTAACTGAGAGATATCCATAATAAAAAAATAACAAATCTTTGTAACAAGCAATGCATACGAGTGCAAGCGATTGTTGTTTGATTGTGTCTACTCGCAGAAACTAGAAAGTAAAAAACTAAAAACTTTCTTCATTTCAAACTAATCTAAAAGTCGTATTCTTTTTCATTACGGGTGTCATATAAATCACTGCAGTATAACCACAGAAGCGTAGTACGAGTACCAGGGTTTCTTTTCCACATTTAATCAGCTTTCCGAACCGGTGGTAAATCCTCGACTTGTCATAATGACCGATTTACACGGGTTTAGTAGCTTAGTAAATCTTTAGTAAATATTTAGTGATTTAATACGAATAAACGACCAATTTGGTAGCGAGTTGCAAGTTGCAGTTTAGTAACTCACTAAACGGGAAAAATAGAATTTCGTCTATTTTTCGGTTTAGTAGGTGGGCGCAGCTTATCACTTAACGCGTTTGGACAGGCACGATTTAGTAAACTGTTTAATAGCCGCATTTAAGTAAGCAGAATGTCGTGCTCGTTTCAAAGCCGTTTATAGTTTGTGCATATATTTAATAATAATTTTTCATTTTTGACAATAACATAATTTTGAAACCAGATATTGAAACGCGAAATCTGATTTAAATACAATTCTCAGAGTAAGCGATACGACCGAGGCCTAGGCATCTTGGGATACTTAAGAGCTTTACTAAATAGTATCTACGTGTTAACGGCCACTAAACAATTAAGTCACTAAAGATTATGTAAAGAGTTACTAAACAACTAAACCCATGTAAATCAGCCAGAAGAGCTGCAAGCGGCATATAAACGAAAATTTTGAATTTTGAATCTTTGTCTCTAAAATAAATAAAAATTCTTTTCAAAAAACCGACTTCTGACGCCACTACAAAGTACAAAAATAATTTTAGTTTGTCCACGTTTGTTGAAGTCGGGCGGGCCTAACTTCAAACTATGAAACCGATGCGCGACGCTACACAATATGAGAGACTCGTTTGTAGAAGTCGAGAGAGCATCGCGAGTCGGTTTCATAGTTTGTATTTTAGGCCCGCCCGACTTCAACAAACGTGGACAAACTAAAATTATTTTTATACTTTGTAGTGGCGTTAGAAGTAGGTTTTTTGAAAAGAATTTTTATTTTAAGCTTTTAAGTGTAGTATCCTATGATTGAGGAGCTAGGACCTGGAGCTCCATGATGTAGTTCATACTTGTTACCTACAATGATAATTCGTAATCGACATTTCCTAAATCTCTTTATTTTAGGTGAGCAATATCCCTGCAGCATCAGGCTTGAGGAGTTGAAGGTTAAAATTATTATGGGACCATTTCGCAAACATCCTCTGTCGATTAAAAGAAAAATCACGCGAATCGGTCCAGTAATCCCGGAGAAATCGGTGGACATACATAGAAAAAAAAAAAAAAGATACCGGCCGAATTGAGAACCTCCTCCTTTTTTGGAAGTCGGTTAATTACACCCTTAGATACCTTGATTTAAATATTTTATTCTATTCTTTTTCTATTCTGGGTATTCTAAAGCAAGAAAAAAGTTTAAAAACTGTAACCCGTCTACGGAAAATTTAATGTAACATTAGTTTTGTTGTTAACATTAAAATTTAATGTATTTGATTTTGTTCGACTTAAACGTAGGCTATGTCGCCCGGTTCTTATTCGATCGACACCTCATCATAATTGGCTCTAGTTGAGGCGCTTCGGTGAAACTTGTCTAAATAGGAACATAGTACCTTGACGACCGAGCTTTGCTCGGGTTTTTTTGGTAAATCGTGTTTTTTGGAAATTATATTTAGATACGAATTACTTACTTATATGAGTCTTACACGATTGCATATTCCTTCTGATACGTATAAATTACGCAACAACATTATTAACGCATTTTTTTTTTCAATTTTAGTTCGTGTGGTGGCAAGTCTGAATGGTTCACAAAAAAAAAGAAAAAAAGGGGGGAAAAAAGGGGAAAAATATCAATCCTTGTAGATCCTGGCGAAATTTACCTTCGTATTCTAATGATATTGTAGCAGTTTTTCATTGCCTGAAAACAGGGATAAAACGACGTTTTCTAAAAAAGAAACCAAGCTAGATCGACTTATCGCCCCCGAAACCCCTTGCATACTACATTTCATGAAAATCGTTGGACCCTTTTCCGAGATTCAGATTATTGGGCAATTCTCCTAAATGTTGGCTAAGGCATGTCCCAGGCTGGAGAACGTAGGTTAAAACTAACTCAGGCTTATGTAACTTTTTTTGTAGATACTAGATAGTGTCCTCTATATCGTCCATCAAGAAAAAGAAGATAAAAGAGGAGAGATCCAGTTTAAAAAAAATTTAAACCTCCATTTTCTAACCTCCATGACTGTCCCACTGCTTATGTCGTATGTAACATACTTATTTATTTAAAAACATAGTCCATTGAAAATTCTCAAAAAAATTATTTCAATAATGAATAATTAATCTTTAAAATAACAACAGTAGCGTGAGGTTACGTCTTAGAATTAGTTTCTTATTAGTAACTAAAGTCTGTCCCACGACTTTTTAATCATTCCTGTGCTCTTGTGCAAACACTATCGTCACTACCCACATATCCATACAATCCGCATCGTCGTCGCGTCTTACGTACAAAGTCAGTTGCCTTGAGCAATTCATGTCGAACGGAGGTGTGTTCATCGTAGGGTTACGAAAATATTTGGCATTCTCCAAAGGAAATTTCATTTTGGCAACTTTAATCACTCATTCATAGGACTCTCACCATACCGTAAGTAGTTATCATCTTTATATATTTGTATTTTTTTTATATTTCAAATATGTTTTACTTTCTAACAAAGCACATTAAAAAAATTACTATGTTTACTTATCAAGTAAAAAAATTACTAACAAATTCTAATTACCATGATCCTAATTACCGTTATTACCACGGCCATTTTACGTACTATGGTAATTGGGCATTAGCAAGGTAATTAGAGTAATGCTTGAATGTATGGGATCTTCTAGATTTTAACGACCTCCCTGGCACTGTGGTGAGTACTTTGGTCTTAAAAACTGGAGTGCCTGGGTTTGACTCCCGGCAGGGGCAATTTTGGATGTTGTAAACTTTAAATTGTCTCCAGTCTGGTCTGGTCGAGGCTAGTTACCATCCAATACTGTACCAGCAAAGATGTGCCACGCCATGCGATTTAGCGTTCTGGTACGTATCAGCGTAGAAACCGGTAAGTTGTTTAAGTTTAATACCAGGTAAGCTCGAAACCATCTTAGACTGCATTCACCACTTACCCCAGATTATCGCAGTCAATGACCAACTTGTAGTAACATATAAATAAATACATAAAAAGTTTTAACTAAACCGAAAAAAATGGGCAAAAAGCCCAAAAAAGACTCGAATGGTATGCTTAGATAAAAAAAGATCCTATATTATACCGAAAAAGATGGAGAATAAATCTTAATTCTTTTTATAGCTCAATCGCAATCAAACTCGCAGCATTGCAGCGTTGTATGGCGATTGACGACCTTTGGACCAGGTAAACCCCAGAACGTGGATCGCAACCCCTTCATCTTAACCAACGGCCAATATCGTGCAACAATCGCTTAGCTTCCACACTCCAGCATTCCATGGTCTCCACTGCCAGAGGGACAAAAAGGTAGCTGTCCAGAATAGGGGCATCTTACTCCTTTTTTAATGCAACGGACTCTGCAGCGTCTACCTGTGTTGTCCGGCTGAGATGACATGGTGCGAATGTACTCATGCACGTCGCGTCCCACAGCATGCATTTTCTATTTTGCCATGAGACGAGTGTCAAGCCATCGGGATGCTTGCCATCCATGTGACTCAAACCAGGTGGCTCCAGTACACACTACGCAGGTTACGTTGACCGAGACGAGGGCTGTGCGGACGATATCGTTCAGAGAGTGGTGACGAGAGAATCTGCCCACACAACGACTGCAACTCAATGCGTGGTGGCTGTTGGCTTCCACCATGTAACCGCAGATGCATCGATGGAATTCGCAAATATGCATGCAACCATGTTGGGGAAGTCCTCAGTAGATGTAATCTTCGGCATAGCAAAATAGTTTTGCAAGAGCGTAAAAAGGATTGAAAAATCTTTCCAATGCTCTCGAATGGCGGAGTGGCCTCCTTGCCTCAATGGCTTCCGGGATAGCAGAAGAAAAGATAGGAGACCCGAAGAGAAAAAAATTGTCAGCGTTAAACTGCTTGAGCCCAGGAACTAGGTCTTCAAAGCGAGGGAACAGAAGACGGGACTCTGGATTACAGGGGAAGAACTCTCACTTAGACATGTTCACCTTCAGCCCCAGCTCCTTCAAGCGATGTATTAAAAGCAGTAGGTCACGTTCCACAACTTCAGGTTTGCCCCCTATAGTACCATAATCGAGTTACCAGATATTGAGGGGGGATTTGAGGTCGTGAAGAACTTTCTGAATGCTGAGGCTGAAGATGAGAGGTCTAAGCGGATCTCCCTCTCGGACATCAATCTGCGAAAGGATAGAGGTTTGGTTATAGAAGAGATTGGAGGGGGAATGTTGAAGTTGGTGAAGAAAAGGATACAGAGTAGGAATCATAACTTTGGCTTCGCTCAGTAGAATGTCCTTTTCCAGTGTATTGAAAGCGTTATGTATGTCAAGCTTCATGATAACACAGTCCTTGTTGCTTGGGTCTATAGCGAACAAATGCGTTGCGTGGATAGCCTAGCTTATAATCTAAGATCTGGGATCAGAAAAATATACCCTCATCTGTTATATAGATGAAACAATTTTTTATAAGCTGATTTGAATATCATGAACTTATAAAAACAACCTCTGCCACCATAAGCCTGCTGCAATTAATAGTAATTAATTAATTAACTTATTTCCCTTATATGTTAATTAAAAAATCCAAGTACTATAATAAACGGCGTCGAATTCTTTATTATAAAGGCTGCAGATGATTTCAAGGTAACTGCCACATCTAAATAAATTCAATTTTTTTTTAATGTTCAAATCATGCTCGTAACTTTTAATTAACATGTGAGGGAAATAAGTTAATCAATTAATTACTATTAATTGCAGCAGGCTTATGGTGGCAGAGGTTGTTTTTATAAGTTCATGATATTCAAATCAGCTTATAAAAAATTGTTTCATCTATATAACAGATGAGGGTATATTTTTCTAATCCCGGATCTTAGACTATTAGTGCCAAGACCTAACAGATGCGGTCGCAGGTAAGTTACTATTTCCGCCAAAGGCCCTAGACCCTTATTTGATTAGAAGATTACCGAATATATAGATCTCATCAACGACACTGACAATCTGTATCAAATTTTATATAATAATAAAAATTATTATTATTAATTATGTTTGGCATGCTATTTGAAGAATATTTTGTGTACATAAAGCTATCATATGTCAAACTCATAATATGATTACACGCTTTTTCTAGGTAAGCCTAGGTAGGTTTGATAGGAAGATAACTGAATTTATTGATCTCATCAGCAAGACAGACTTTTGTTATGAATCTTTGTACGATTATGATTGGCATGCCATTTTTACGAGATTTACTTAGACGCTTCTTCTAGGTAACTAATTAACTATAATAATTAATCAATAAATAATCGGAATTGAATCAATAAAATTTATGACTGACATTTTTATCTATTTTGTAAATCGTGATTGATACATTTGATTTATCAATTTTGAGGACTATTAATAAGTACCTACTTACCTAAGCAGATTTTTTTTGATATTTAAAGAAATACTACGATATTTCTTTCAGTTTTATTTCTGTATTTTTTTTCATTTACAGATTAAATAGATTTTATTAACAAAAACACTTATGTTTTATTTTTGTTTCTCATTTACAAAATTTTACCAAATTACCATATAGCATATTCTAATCACAATATTCCGGACCTCATTACCATGTCACAATTTATCCTTACCATGGACACCATAATTACCAAATACGCTATTTCTCCAAGAAAACTAGGTTCTGGTGGGGGCCTTTCTCATCACTGTGATAAATGAAGGCACCTCTCTGTCAAGGCATACTTAAAAAACCAATAACTCAAAAAAAATAATTTTTTTTTCGTCGGACTTTTTAACCAACAATTAGGAGAACTGCCCTATTGACCGAGCGAAGCGAAGGTCTCTGAGTCTACTTGAGTGAATCTGCACTTGTCCGTCCGTCCGTCCGTCTGTCAGAGACTTATAACTTCTGAATTACTGAACGTAATTACTTCAAATTTAGATATAATATGTAAACCGATGGCCTCCAGCCGAAAATGGCTTAAAAAGTTATAAAAATCTTTATTTCAGGGGGGCTCGCATAGAAGCGAATGCGAAGTAAAATATTTTTTATAGCGATTCATAGGGTTTCTGTGTATTATTTTAAAGATAATTTGGAACAGAGTACAAAAGTATTTTTTTTTAATTTTTTTTCCTAAAATTGACGTAATGGGGGGCTCTCAAAGTGGAGATAATAACCGATAAAAGTGATGAATTTAATAGTATTTATCAAATTTACCAAATGGTGAGGTAATTATTAATAATTACCGAAAATTATTAATAATTATCACATTTACCGTAACATATATAAAAGAATTGCTCGGTTAAAAGTATTAGAAGATTATACATATACTGCACCAGGGATTCCCAAACTATTTTGGGCAAGAGACCCCTTTTCAAAATTAACTGATACTTCAGACCCCTAAAGCCAAATTACTTTGAAAATCCTATCTCTAGTTTTTTCCTATTGATACAAAATACTTACCAACTTAAAAACTTTGCGGTTGGTTAAGTGAGTAAACTTGACATCATATTCTCATCAAACAAAATAAAGAGACATAAAATTCTGTAGAAATCAAGTCGTGTAATTAATAATTATTATTTAATAATACAAATTACGTAAAAATACTTAGGTAGGTAATTTTTTTTTCAAAACATTAGATCGCAAAGTAAAGATAAAAAATAACGCGTAACACAATTTAAATAAAGTATCTTGAAAGTTTCAAATAAGAACTTGTGTTAATTAATAGGGGCCTATTTTTAGACCTCGTCGACCCCCCTATGTCACTCTCCAGGTCCTCAACTATACCCATGCAAAAAATCACGTCGATCCGTAGCCCTGTTGCGGCGTGATTGAAGGACAAACCAACAAACAAACACACTTTCGCATTTATAATATTAGTAAGGATATAATAATGACTACCTTTATAGTGCTACCTTTCCTTCACAGTACTAAATAGGTACTGCATAGTGGAAAGTTTAGTATATTTCCTTTCCGAAATATTATCTGCACTCCGCCACACATCACGGTCCGGAACTCATATGCCACATCCGAGGGAAGGAAACAACTATAATATAAAATCTCTGGGTACCTACATAGAAATAGTATTTGGCTTTATGTCTCTAGATATACGTGGCATTATGAGAGGAAGATATTTCTTGACAAAAAGTTTCATAGAGAGAAATATTATAAATACGAAAGTTTGTGAGGATGGATGGATGAATGGATGGATGGATATTTGTTACTCCTTCACCCCATAGGGAATGAATCGATTTATCTGAAATTGGAATGGAGATTTTAAGCCTCAATAGCGCAACGGTTAGAGATGCGGACTGATAACTGAAAGGTCGCAGGTTCGAATCCCACCCGTTGCACTATTGTCGTACCCACTCCTAACACAAGCTTTCCGCTTATTTGGAGGTGAGAGGAGAATATTAGTCAACTTCAACTTGGCTGATATTCTTAAAAAACAAAAAAAAACTAATATCCTCGATTAACACATAAATGCTACTTTTTACGCCGGAAAATTACAGAGTTCTCGCGGAAATTAAAAAAGTGTGTATCAGCTCCGGCCTCCGACGCACGACTGGAGTTTACGCGCGACTCGGGTCCGAGCGCGCCCCGACCGACTTTCGCTTCGGGGACCCGATCGCTACACGCTCGGCTACCCGAAGCGAAAGCTCTTTCGCACGAAAACCAACCTTATTTACTCAACGTTAGGGTAGAAATTTGCATCGTTGTGAAAAACGTAACAGAAAACGTAACAAGGTCATTGATAAATTGATTTTTCTCAAATTTGCTCGGAAATCGCTTCTTTATTTAAAAAAAAAACGAAACGTCAATTGGCTCATTGCTGGCGTGGCGCCAGCAATTACGTAACAGGACAATAATGTAAATTGCTGGACAGGTACGAGGTTTTTAAAATGTACACTTTCCTCTATTAGGTGTTTCTCCTCTGTGATTAGGTGTTTTAAATGTGCATTTCTTTCGCTGAGTTAAACAATTTTAAAAAATAAGAATGATTTTTTTTAAATGGAACAAAAAGAGCGTGGTTTAATTGGAGGTAAGGAATTATTGGTGACTGGTGTTTTCTTTTACAATATATTTCTTGTTCTGAAATAAAAATGGATTCGGAATCGGATGAAGAATTAATGGACTTTACACCACCAGATCAAAGTATTCAACATGTTAACTTACCTGGCAAAAGTATACAATTATCATTTCATAACTGTACAAATTGTACTATAACATTTAACATGAAATAAAACAGTGTTTCTTTAATTATTTTTTTGTTGTTTCCTCGCAAATTAAAGAAGTACTATATAAGCCTCGGCCGAAATAGCAATTCATGGCCTCGTTTACTTAAAAAGGCCTCGGCTAGCGCCTCGTCCTTTTAAAATCACTTGGAATTCCTCGGCTTCGCCTCGGCCTTCCAATGTTACTCGTCCATAAATTGCTTTATTCCGAGCCTCGACAATAATGTACTATTACTGCTCGGATTTTTCTCATACCGGGCGCCTAAAATCGATTCTTAAGGAGTAAACTCCAAAAACAAAAATCGCGGGCATCATCTAGTAGAGAAATAAAGCTAACAGTTACTCTGTAAATTATGACGACTTCATCCGAGTGGAAAACCTACGTTTTTCCAGAACATAAGGAAGCCTGTGTCACTCTCCAAGTACCTATTCAACAATACTCCCTAGTAGCAATTTGCGTTGGCTGTTAGTTTGGCCTTCGTAGGACAATTCAACCAAACTGCCAACCAAACTAGGGAGTTTGGTTGGCCAACAGTTAGAATTGTCATCCCTAAATATCGTGGGGCCAACCGTATGAAAGCCGTATAAAAGGATTTGGTTGGCCTTACTTGTTGTTGGACTCTTTGTAAGACTTAGTCGGCATCACCACTACCATCTCCCAGTCCCAACCGTTGGCTATCGTTGGCTACAAAACCCCAATGTAAATTGCTACTAGAGCCAATTAAAACTGTAACTTGACTGCGGAAAATTGGTAATAATACCCATCATATTGATTTTGGAACGTAAGTTCCTTATCGCGCGGTACGGAAGGGGGCTAGACGGAAAAAATTAAGGAACCGACACTCGACATATTTTTGAAACCGACACTTTTTTGTTGAATGTGAATTTTGCATTGTGTTCGGTATTTTCGCGATACAAAATTAGGTCTCCGTAGCCTAGTGGCTCCGGCAGTCGCCTAAAAGTTCAACGTCGATGGTTCGAATCCCAGCTCGACAGACTGAATTTTATATTTTCAATTTTATTTTAAATAATTTCTACATGTGGAATTTTTCCCTAATTTTTTATAACAAGTTTATAAAACATGTAGAAATTGTTTAAAATAAAATTGAAAATGGAAAATTCGGTCTGTCGAGCTGGGATTCGAACCATCGACGTTGAACTACCACTAGGCTACGGAGACCTAATTTTGTTTCGCGAAAATACCGAACACAATGTAATCGAAAGGAACTACGTTCCATCCGAGTGTCCCTTGACACCTCTCAAGTTATTGTTTATAAAGAATGAATCGATTGACACCTCATTCATCAAAATTAGCCCGTAGCTTATTGGCTTAGGCACTATTACGGTAGTTTTATATCATTCGTCTATGGGCGCTATGGCCAACGGTGGAAAATCTTAAACGAATGCATACATCTATATCTATACATCTATAGGTATTCATCTTCTTCTTTGTCAACCGACAGACGTCCACTGCTGGACAAAGGTCTCTTGCATGGACTTCCACAGGCCTCGGTCTTGCGCCGCCTGAACTCAGCGACTCCCTGCGAGCCCTGCCGTACATCTATGCATCTGTACAAATAAATAAAATTAAAGTGAAGGAACTTCGTTCCAATAAGCTCATTAAAAAAAATTCTGTGGCAATCGGGGACTGCCGCGGTAAAGCTATTGCATAGCATTTTTTATCAACTTATGCAATATTTATGCAATATTTTTTTGCATAATAAAAATTATTCAAAAAAGAAATTAAAAAACAAACAAACAAGAAAAGCGCACTGTCACTACTTCGCGAGTGAGATTCGAACCTGCGACATCATACACCATACGGTAAAGAAAGCGGCCGCTCGCCCACTGCGCCGAACAGAGCTACTTGTGAACCTCTAAAATGTTGAACGCTTACTGAACGACGGTGTTAGGTTTATTTTCGTTACGGAATTTCTTGATTCTGTCGCCGCGCTTAAAGCCCGCGATAAAAGCTATGCAATAGCTTAAAATTTCGGATTAAGAAAGAAATAGTTAAGTATTCTGCACACCAGAATTGGTATTATATTACTTTTACCATGAATAATGAATATTGAACAGGTACATAAGTTCCGTCCCTTACCAATTACCCGTTTCGGCAGCGCACGATGCCGCCGAGCGATCCGGCACACGGCACAATACCGATACAATTTACCTACGTCAGGCATTGACAGCGCAGCGCCCTGGGACGGACCCAACATGTCCGGAAATTATCGCTCCAACATCGGGGTTGTGGCATGACAATAACTTATGTTTAGAAACGTGTGTTATTTGACAGTTTTCTGGCGTCTTGGGACGTTCGCTAAGTTCAAATGATGACGTCACGTACCCTACAACTAGAAATTAGTAAGGTTGATTAAACGGGTCTGCCCGCGAAATTCAAATTTAATTTATTTTTTCGCAATTTGCAAACTAATACGACAAAGTAGGGTTACGGCATTCTAATTGCGACGATAGCAGTATCATCTTCACAGGTTTATATAAAAATCTTTACTTGAAAGTGTCCAGTTTAAGATTATTGTACGTGAGTTACTCACAAATTAGTCGATATTCTGACTAATTTCTTAAACTGGACACTTTCAAGTAAAGATTTTTATATAAACCTGTGAAGATGATACTGCCATCGTCGCAACTAGAATGCCATAAGCCTACTTTGTCGTATTAGTTTGCAAATTAAGAAAAACCAAATTAAGTTTGAATTTCGTGGGCCGACCCGTATAATCAACCTTAAAGATTGCCTTAAACCTTGATCTTTACCATATAGTTTAAAAGCTCTTGAACGTTGCATGAAAGGTTTATTAGTCACTCTGTAGACTAACCAAAAAAAATCACCACTCAACTCTATTTTAGCCAGATAAAACTTTAAGCGAAAGCCAGAAACTAATTGGATCAGTTTCCCAAAGATCCCGAGTAGCCACACCGCCCGGCTAATAAAACAGTAATAATATAATTTCGCAATACCAACTGAAAACGCTGAGATAATAGTTACCCTTGATAATTAGGCAATCAAAATCTGCCGAACATTGAATAGAAATACCAACAAAATACAGCGGGAACATTGAGCAATTTAATTCCGGCTCCGTGTGTACATTACGCCAAAAACAATTGTAAAAGTTAAACAGGAGCCAAAGCAAACCTAGGATCGTGAACGAAACCGCGCGGCCTGTGCCCACTTCACATAGCGGTGGGAGCACCATGCGATGAGACACAACAGGACAGCTGTGGACGCGTTTTATTACGCATTACGCACTTCCTCGTTCCTCATCATCATCATCATCATTAGCACCCCATCAACAGCTCACTACTGAGCGTAGGTGGAGACCTGAGAGGACTCTCAGAGAAGGGTTATAAAACTTACAGGCCATAATCCACCACGCTGGCCCACTGCGAATTGGCGGACTTCACCTTCAAGAACATTATGAAGAACTCTCAGGTGTGCAGGTTTCCTCACGATGTTTTCCTTCACCGTTGAAGCGAGTGATATTTAATTGCTTAAACGCACTTGACTCCGAAAAGTCAGAGGCACCTGGGATCGAACCTGCGAATAGGAGACCACAGTACTAACCACTACCACTGCTTGCGTTGCGGTGCATAAGGTAACATACTATAACTTGGGTATGTTTAAATAAAGAGTGAATGGGCAACTTCTAGGCATTTGCGCTCCATCTTAGGCTGCATCAAAATCTGAAATTATTTAATTCATGTAGGTCAACCTGTAGCACTTATGACACGTCATGATTCTACCACTGGTTCGGAATGCGGATTCTGCTGAGAAGAGCTGGGAAGGAACTCAGCAGTTGCTCTTTTCAAGACAAAAAATACAAAATTTATGTATAACTAACTTGTTACAAGTTACAATGTAATCACTAATCAGTAATCTTGTGGTCAGCTGGAACCCAAACCGATTGTTTCCATGCAACTTTGTCATCAAGTAATTGACTAACTTTGTAATAATCTCGACTTAATAAATGGGTTTAAATACATTGGTTTTTGTGTAATGTAAACATCTTCACTTAACATCAGGTGGGATTGCAGTCAAGCGGTAGTCTATATATTATTTTTAAAAAAAATTGGTTTTCTGTAAAGTCTGTTTATGGTCGATAGTTTTACGTGATAACGTCATAAATAAACATTGATGAATAAATCTGGATCTAGTGTATCTAGATTGAATAGTATCCAAAGCATAATAGAAATTGAGAAAAATACTTTAAAATATGGGAAAATCCAAGGAAAGTTTATAACGTGGTGCGTCCACACTACAGCACATATTTCAAGTATCTCGAGCCGGAAATCAAATCTAGACTCACAAAAGGATGCACTAAAAAGAGCTACAAAGCTCTCGTGGCCAGTGCATTGTTATGTGCCGGGGTCTGAGAGCTGCAAGTTGCAAAGCAAACTGCCATCAAGCTAATATAAACCGTAGAAAAGCGGGATGTGGTTGGCCTTGCGAAGGGACTTATTCGGCATCACCACTACCATCTCCCAAGGGATATTGCTACTAGGGATCCCTAAGTACGATACGCACGCATACTAAACTAAATAGTATATTATCTGAAAACGCCCTTTGTAGCGTATTATATCCTCCTCTTTACCTTGTGGTTCAATGATAGGTACTGAAAGGAGCTCGCCTGAAATACACGGAAAATTCCGAATTCTCACAGCTTACTCGGGAAGTAGAGAAATATATTAGTTATATAGCTTGTTCGTGTACGTATATAGAAATATTGTTTGACGCTGTATCCGTGCGAAACGGGATATGGGCTACCTACGTGTTCCGGTTATGTGGATATTTTCTCTTTATTATAAACATCTCTCCCCTTAATATAAAGGGAAAAATCTTTTTTGATTGAGAAAGAAGTTAGGATTCTCTAATAATAATGAAATGTTTTCAAGTAAGAAATCTATTGCGTATAAATAGCACACCAACTGGCTTGCTAAATCTGTTTCAAACAATTTTATTATTAAATTGATAGCTCAATTAAATACCTATACTTATCATATGTACGATATAGATAATTATCTATATAATATTATTAGGATAAGCCTAGCGAAAGATGTATGACTAGATACTGTCATACATCTTTCACTAAGCTGACTGTCTCAAGTAATTCAGTTTTCGTATAATATATTTCAACCTCCAAGGGCGTTAAAAAAGGGTGAAAGTTTTAAAAAAAATATTTACTTTGTGGTGTTTGGGCTTAATTAATAAAGGGATGATATTTGTATGAAACATTTTATAACCCAAATCCACCCAGTATTTCTTTCATAATAGTGTTTCGTCATTAGGTTGTCTGGAAGAGATCGCTTCTTAGCGATAAGGCCGCCTATTGTAGAGCTTCTACCCCTATAATTATGTATGTTTTATGTTATTTTGTTTTGTGTTGATTGGTGTACAATAAAGTGCATTCATTTCATTTTCATTCATCCACACGGACGAATTCTTTCGTAAGGTAAAATAGTTCACAAAGATAAACACAACTATAGTTATTTTATGTCACATCAACAAAGCCATTACTCTCCCCAAACAATAGTTCACCCCGCAGCGCAGCAATAAAACATTAAATGATAATTCCGCGAGATGGCCGTTCGTTTCCGGGCCACGACTTCCGGCGACACGCATTAGCCATTAGCATGGCGGCTGCCGCCGACGTCACTTCCGGAAGCGGCTAGTGATGTATTACATTAATACAAATATCGATATTATTCGTCAACAGGGTATATTGCCCGCGAATTCGTCCGCGTTGAGTGATGTATTTAAAAATCGTGGGGGAAACCTACCAAAATTAGCCCATGTCACTCTTCAGGTCCTCAACTATACAATATTTATGCAAAAATTCTTGTAGACTCTAGATTGAAGGACAAACACTTCAAAAGTTTCTTACAGCCATTTTGTAATCAATTTTTACTTGTAACGTTTATTAAGGTCAATCATGTTAGGGCTTAAATCATTGAGGTAGTGGTTGTTAAGAATAATTATTATAGTTCTTGTAATTCACGAGGGTGACTGACTTATGGTTGTGTGTGTGTCATATCTGTATAAGTGTGAACGAGCGCAATGCTCGCGCCTGCCCGCTCCCACCTAGGCTTTGACAGGCACGCACACTTATGCATTGTGCATGTACACGAAGCAACCACAAGTAAAGCTCACTCGCCTTCGTGAATTGCAAAAACTGTATCAATATTGCTAAAGGACTATTTTGATTACCAAATGAATACGAATAATGTTCCATTATATTGTTAATTTGATTAATTTTTTCAAGCAAGTTGCGTAGAGACACACATACTAAGATATGTATAGATAACACATACTTCATTCACAACATCTACTTCAGTTTAAAATCTGCTGACCGATTAAAAAGTAAGTAAAAGTAAATATGAAAATATCCACCTGCTAAATATTACATAATATTATATTTCATGTCATTCATTTATAAAGCAATTTCTATAATATTTACTGTTATTTCATATTTGTATTTGTATTGTCTATTTCTTCGATTGAGGCTTACAAAAGCGCTTACGAATGTCAAAAGTGTTATATCATTAAATAAATTACAAAAATACAAAATCTAGCACTGACACAAATAAATAAAATACCTACTAGGTATGTAAAAGAATAAAATAAAAAATAATAATAAAATATAGTAAACATCTATACATATAATAAAACTGTAACTGGAAGATTTCTGTACATTTAATATATTTTGAAAATTTTAATTGGGGGATGCTTTACTATCGATACTGAGCCCAAAACAGATTTTTATTTAATTTTTGTCTGTTTGTTTGTCCTTCTTTCACGTAAAAACTACCGCACAGATTTCTACAAAATTTTATAACGTGGTAGCTTATTACTCGGGTCAACATCTAGGCTACTTTTCATCCCGGAAAATCAAGGAGTTCCCGAGGAACTTTAAAAACTAAATCCACACGGACAAAGTCGCGGGCATCAGTTAGTAGTAAATATAGTAACATAATATAGTTAACATTTCACCAAAAGTACTTTGTTTCATCATACTAATATTATAAATGCCAAAGTGTGTTTGTTGGTTTGTCCTTCAATCATGCCGCAACAGAGCTATGGATCAACGTGAATTTTTTGCATGGGTACAGTTGAGGACCTGGAGAGTTAAATATGCTATATACTTACTTACTATATATACTTTTTATCCCGGAAAATCAAAGAGTTCCCGAGGGATTTTAAAACTAAATCCACGCAGACGAAGTCGCGGGCATCAGCTTAAAGTTAGATAGTTAAACTTTATATTCTTCACTCGATATCGACATGAGACGTCGCACTTCACTACAGCAGCAGTAGTATTGTTTCGGATCCAATTCGCGAGCGATTCAATTGAATCGCAATTGAAAGGGTTGGATTGAATAATTACCACGTTTCTGTATTCGTGCCGTGCGACGCAAATAACTGAGAGCGGACTTTTACGTGATTCTGTAGGACGATTGCGTGGCGTAACATGTTGACAATTTTAACCTCCAACAAAAAAATTAAGTGGCACTCGGGGACTGCCGCGGTAAAGCTATTGCATAGCATTTTTTATCAACTTATGCAATTATAATATTTATGCAATATTTTTTTTTGCATAATAAAAATTATGCAAAAAAATAATTAAAAAACAAACAAACAAGAAAAGCGCACTGTCACTACTTCGCGAGTGAGATTCGAACCTGCGACATCATACACCATACGGTAAAGAAATCGACCGCTCGCCCACTGCGCCAAACAGAGCTACTTGTGAACCTCTAAAATGTTGAACGCTTACTGAACGACGGTGTTAGATTTATTTTCGTTACGGAATTTCTTGATTCGTTCGCCGCGCTCAAACTGTTTGTCCTAGTTCAAAGCCCGCGATGAAAGCTATGCAAAAGCTTAACAGGGGTGTTATAATATTAAAGTCGCCCCATTCCCGCCGGTGGCACCCGTGCATCATGCTCGTGAACGGGTGCCACCGGCGGGAATGGGGCTACTTTATGTCTGCCCATCTTAAGATAGAAGTTAGTCGGTATGCATTTTTGGAACTTCCCTCAATGTGGAAACACTGCATATATAGCATAGTATTTACTGTATTGTAAATTTGTTTTGAAAAGAGCAACCGCCGAGTTTCTTGCTGGTTCTTCTCGGCAGGAAAGGCATTCCGAACCAGTGGTAGACTCATCGACTATTCACAAGCACTTGTAAAAGTTTATTTGAATAAAAAATATTTCTATTCTATTCTAATTTTTACGTGTGTATCTGTGTATGAGTCTATTTGTGTGTCAGTCTGTTCCCTCGTAGCAGGCTACCCAATGGACCGATTTTGATGTGTTTTTTTTTCAGTTTTTTGTAATCGAGGTTGATCTAAGCTAATTTAAATATCTTAGGCATTCGAAGACCATCAGCTAATTTCCTACTTGATTAAAGGGTCTTACAAGCTTTCACTGGTGCGATTGATTTGAAAGGTGTACTGTTACAATTCGTATTATTTCAAAGGCATTGTAACCTAACCTAACCTAACCTAACCTTGAGCTAATGCTGCAGCATCAAGTAGTCTCGGGGATACCCAACTCCTCAGAAACTTACAGCAGATAAAGTGTGTTTGGGCTCATTAGAACGGTTTCAATGAGTAGGTGTTAGATAGATGATGATGAAGGATCGAGGAGGAGGATCTGACGAGGGAGCAGAGAACTGGGTAACAGAATGTCGGGTATATCGTACATAGTCCGGCCATAGATTCACATGTCGGCGGTGTTTCGAATTTTTAATTTACACTTGTTAATCATACATTTTTAAAAACAAATGCAAACAACTCCCTGGCTCAGTGGTGAGTGCTGTTATCTTATAACTGGGACGTCCCGGGTTCGATTCCCAGCGGGGTCAATTTGGGAATTTATAATTTCTGAATTGTCTCTGGTCTGGTCTGGTGGGAGGCTTTGGCCGTGGCTAGTTACCACCCTACCGTCAAAGTCGTGCCGCCAAGCGATTTAGCGTTCCGGCACGATTGCGTGTAGAAACCAATTAGGGGTATGGGTTTAATTTTCACTGTCATACCCCTTCCAAGTTAGCCCGCTACCATCTTAGACTGCATCGTCACTTACCATCAGGTGAGATCGCAATCAAGGATTAGCTGGTCATCGAATTAAAAAAATACTCGAAATCCATATCATCATCTTTTCAATCCATTGCCGTTAGTCGACATATGAGCAAGGCATCTCATCTTCTTTCTCGAATTAGAAGGGTTTAGTTCAACACGCCAAGTGTGGGTCGGCAGACTTTTCTCAACTTTGAGAACGTTAAGAAGAACTCGCAGGCATATATTATAGGTTTTCACACGATGTTTTCCCTCACCGTTGCAAAGCAAGTGACATTTATTTGTAAACGCTCGTAGTTCTGAAAAATCGGTACGTATCTGGATCGAGCCCCGGTCAAGTGACGATGGCTACTTTTTATCCCGGAAATAAGGATGGTTCCCGCGGGATTTTTAAAACCTGACTCAACGTGGACGAATCATGGACAAAAGCTAGTTTATAATATTAGTAAGGATCCAACAATGTAGTGTAATAGGATTATGCATGTATCGCGTTACCTGCTCCGCCAGATGGCTTGGCGACGGATATAAAACTAGTACGGCAACTAAGTACACTCGCGAACAAAACTATGGAATCACCTGCTTGTGATACGCTTCGAGCGATCTTAAGACCTAAATGACTAATGAAGATTAATTAAATTGGTACCGCATCAAAGGCCAATGTAACCTTTAAATTAATACCATATTCGTTTATATTACACCCGAATTTCAGGAGTTATCCTGATTTTAAGGGAAGGAGTAAGGAAAAGTGAATTGGGGTTCAGAAAAATGACAAAATTTACTACTACGAAATTAGAATAGAATAAATTATTTTATACACGTCCACTCTTAGGATCAATTTCAGTATTGTCGAGTTACGTTTAACCGACGACTAAATACCTACGACGTTTTGACAATTTTCAATACAAAATTGTCAGAATAACTCTGAAAAGGCTTTTAGAAGCAAGTCTAAACTCTAAAGCAATCACGAAGGGAGGAAAATCTATGCGGAAGTTGCGTTATTGTTTTACATCTTCAAAGGTATTTTAATTATTTATTCCTCGCTATAATAAAGAACAACCTCCATTACGTTCTATACTAATACAAGTGTGTAAGTACTAAGGCCTCTTTCAGAGAGGTGCGAGCGTTGCGCGTCGACTGATACGACGTGTCTTGCGGTTATTCTATCCCAAACTACTACTGGGATACCCGATACACTGAGGCACTAAGCACGCAGTGCCTATTTTGATGTGATGCGTATAAAAGTATGATAGCGGCGGGTCAGACCGACTAGACTGTTGGCGTGGTGACCAATCACCAACAGTATGTATGTACTAGTAGTATGTATGTATGTAGTACGAAACAGTGATGTTTATTACGGTACACGTAACATCTTACTTAAAATAAATAATTTTAACAATAAAATAATTATGTCTGATAGTGATAGTTTAGAAAGTGAAAGTGAGCAGCCTCTAGCAAAGAAAACAAATTATAATTAGAGTGTGCATTTATGTGTGTACTAAGCTTGATATTCATCATCATTAGCAACCCATCAATGGTTCGCTACTGAGCTCAGGTCTCCTCACAGAAAAGGGTTATAGGCCATAGTCCACCACGCTGGCCCAATACCAATTGGCGGACTTCACACACCTTCAAGAACATTATGAAGAACTCTCAGGTGTGCAGGTTTCCTCACATGTTTTCCTTCACCGTTGAAGCAAGTGATATTTAATTGCTTAAACGCACTTGACTCCGAAAAGTCAGAGGTGCGTGCCTGGGATCGAACCTGCGACCCCCCGAATAGGAGACCGCAGTCCTAATGATATTACCTGTACAAAATAATTTCGATGTTTCACATCTGCCAGGCATCCCGCGACGTCTCACAATATTTTATTAGCACGCACACAGCATGCACGGTAAGCATAACTTTACGCGGACAACGAGCAACCAAAACACGTCCACAACACCCCCACATCTCTAGAAAAACGCGCCGTGATTGTCTAGAGTCCAGGGATTCCCAAACTATTTTGGGCAAGAGACCCCTTTTTCAAAATGAACTGGTACCTCAGATCCCCATAGCCAACTATTTCTAGTTTTTTGTAGTTAAGTGAGTAAACTTGATATCATTTTCTCATCAAAATTAAATTAATATACCTACATAAAATTCAGTAATTATATCAAGTGTAATTAATAATTATTAATACAAATTACGTAAAAAGTACAACAATGATACTTCCTACTAAAATATTAGTCATTCTTATAACAAGTTGGTACACATAAAACAACTTATGCAGTCTCTTGAAAGTTTCAAATAAGAACTTCTGTTAATTAATAGGGGTCAATTTTTGACCTCGACGACCCCCAAAATCAGTTTTCGTTTATCGACCCCTGGGAAACCGATTTAGACCCCAAGGAGGGGTCGATATCGACCACTTTGGGAATCCCTGGTCTAGACCATTTCGCGCTACGGACATAGTCTACAACATAATATTATGGTTTTCTTCAAGTTTAGGACTTGTGTACTGTGTACTCAAAAAATATATAAAAAATTAGCTGATGCCCACGAATCGTCCGGAGTGGATTTAGTTTCTAAAGTCCCTCGGGAACTTTTATTTATTATCCGTGATAAAAGTGGCCTGTGTCACTCTCCAGGTCCTCAACCTATCCAAAAATCACGTCGATCCGTAGCTCTGTTACGGCTTGTTTAACTTATCTGTGGTTGCAGCGTATTCAAAATTCAAAATTCAAAATTATTTATTTCACGTAGGCCAACCTGAGGCTCTTATGACACGTCATGACTCATGACTCTACCACCGGTTCGGAAAGCGGATTCTGCTGGGAAGAGCCGGCAAGAAACTCAGCAGTTGCCCTTTTCGAAATAATCATTTTACAATATTATTATGCAGCTATTTTATATTTTTATTACATTGTAATAAGTTTTTTATACCAAGCTAAGCCGATTTAATCCATGCAACTTTGTTAGAATAGAATAGAATATTTCCACAATGAGGGGAAGTTCCAAAAAAGCATAGGTAATACAATTCAATTCATTTTAAGACGGGCAGACAGAAAGTAGCCCCATTCCCGCCGGTGGAACCTGTTCACGAGCATGACGCATGATCCAGCCGTTGCTTCGCTCGACCATATTTGAGGACATTTATTGAAGGACAAACCAACAAACAAACACATTTTCACATTTGTAATATTAGTATATCTAATATGATAACAATATTTATAATATCAGCCTAAGTTTAAGTTTAATTTTACTGCGTCAAATTTCGCACAACGCCCCGCGTCTCAGGGAGACTAGTCCTAACAAATAATAGATAGATACACTCAAAATACAAACACGTACACTATAGGTACCCGGGGCTCATTAAGGTGAAGCTTAAAGCCTTAGACATGTTGGAATGCTCTTAAATATTCATGACTACTCTATACAGGGTGTTCCTTTTAATGTTTAATGCCTTCTGAATTAGTGGCTTCCAATACGATTCAGTTTAGGAGCTCCTAGTTTGTAATAATTTGATCAAAACATTTGAGATTCAAGATTCTCGGTTTTGGTACAAAGTATGTAGATATAATTACTGTTAGGAGGTATATATATTTTTTCTCTGCATTATCGATTGGATAAATACAAATATTCATTATTCCTGTACTCATTGTTCTAGTACTGGAAGAGCGCCAGTACTGGTTATTCTAGTCTGGCAGATTATACGAGTATATACAAGTCATATCTTAAAATGAGTATTTGATTTGAATATTAGTTTCAATTCGATGCCTTAAGATGGGTAGCCTAAGTATGTCACACTCTCTTTAACATTTCTGCGGTGGTGTCGTGTGATGCGGGTTGTTACGTTCCCTAAAATATGGTTGAGCGAAGCAATGGCTGGGTCATGCGTCATGCTCGTGAACGGGTGCCACCAGCGGCAATGGGGCTACTTTCTGTCTGCCCGTCTTAACATGTGTAGAATTATAATTAGAAATAATTACGTATGCTTTTGTGGAACTTCCCCTCATTGTGGAAACTCTGCATACATAGAATAATATTGTAAATGTATTTTGAAAAGAGCAACTGCCGAGTTTCTTGCTGGTTCTTCTCGGCAGGGACGGCATTCCGAACCAGTGGTAGACTCATTGACGATTCAAAAGTACTTGTAAAAGTTTATTTGAATAAAAAAACATTTCTATTCTATTCTATTCTATTCTATAAAGAGTTATATTACATTGCTTGTTTACTGGAGTGCCGACCTCGCACCGGGAAGCGCAGTGTTGGCAGACCCCCCACTAGGTGGATCGACGACATCAAAGAGTCGCAGGGAGCCACCATGCAAGTCCATGCAAGATACCTTTATCCAGCAGTGGACGTCTATCGAATGACAAAGGATACTGCATAATCACCAATCACAAACAAAACTGTAATAGAATAACGATACAAATTATACCATTAATTATAATTTTGAAACACCCTTTTCAGAGTCAGTCGGGAAGGACGAAGGCAGAGTGTCTCACGTTTCAGCGTCCAGACGCTGCAAGGAGTTTCCGGTTTCAAGTGCCACTTGCCATTGCCACGGCCGCGTCCTTCGAAACTATGGGTCAAAAACCGAATATCTGCATATGACAGCAAGCAGTCTATATATCAAGAGTGTCACTGTCGGGCCTCTAGCGGAGCGTCGCGTAGATGGTAGCGAGGGAGACATGTTATAAGCAATCTCTGAGTTAGACAGTTTCACGGCGCGGCTCTCACCCGCTCCCATAGCGGTTGCGGTACCGCTGTTTTATTTCAGTACTCACAACACCACAGGTTTACAGAGGGTTCCACGGCGCGGTTTGCACCCGCGCCCGCAGCGGTTGCGGTACCAAATTGCACCCGCCCGCTGCGGGCGCAAACCGCGCCGTGGAAATTGAAACTTCATTTTCCATACAAATCTGCATTCTAAGGAGGCCGCGGGCCCGCAACCGCTGCGGGCGCGGGCCGCGAACCGCGCCGTGGAAACCCAGTCTTATGCGGTCCCCTAGCCGCCGCGGTTGCGGGAAAGGATTGCTAAAATGGCATCGGAAGGAGAGAACACCTCTCGCCTACGTCGCCGTCGCCCTGCTTCCGCTTCCGCCGCGCGTCTCTACTGCGGGCGCCGCGAGCACCCGCGCCCGCCGCGGGCGCAAACCGCGCCGTGAAAATTTCTACTTCATTTTCCATACAAATCTGCATTGTACAGAGGACGCGGGCCCGCAACCACTGCGGGCGCGGGTGAAAACTGCTCCGAGGGTGCGGGAGCGAACAAGCACAACACGACTGCGTTTACTTAACTAGCTATCGGAAGAATCATCATGTTTGATTGACTTTGATTTGTTTGATTGGAATAATTGTGTGTTCAAATAAGAATTGTCTCATTCATCGCCCAACTATACTCGCTCAGCCAGAATAAACCGAGATGAAGGCCATCCAGCGCCTACAGATATTTAAATATAATTTAACGATTTTTTTATTTTACCGTCTCGAGGTGGGTAAAAAGGGTAAAGGGTCTCACAGTAAAAATGTGATCTTTAGATCTCGGAACAAAGAACTGAATTTATCTTCTCTTCTTTACTGTCTATTGCCGCATGCGTCCAGCTTAACTGGACTTATCAGTCGGCCCTAATGTGTTTGACGTCCAATTGCACAAACCGATTTCATAGAACTTTCTAATACAAACGGCTAAGGTGTGAAACGCCCTCCCGGCGTCGACAATTGTCAATAGGTTTCTTCTAAGCAAGTGCGCTCCAACCTCAACCTTATCATAATCACTTTCCATCAGATAAGAGCGTTGTCAAGCGTAAGCCTATCTTATGCAAATAAAAACAAGTCTTGTTATCTTAAGAGTAATTTATAAGAATATTTAAAGCAAAGTAACATTTACTTTATACCCGTTTACGTGCGCATTACTCGGTATAAATCTAAAAGCAGTGTTAAAATGTCGGTTAAGTGGAAACCTCGTAACTCCTTAACGATGATTTGACATCAGACCGCTCGAGTGAGGAGTGAGGAGATATCGCGCCTCCAGAAACAGATTTAAATGGGCCATCAAGAAAATGTACACGGAATAAGTAGGGTGTCCATAACTTTACAAGAAAAAAAAATTAAGTGGCACTCGGAGACTGCCGCGGTAAAGCTTTTGCATAGCATTTTTTATCAACTTATGCAATTATAATATTTATGCAATATTTTTTTTGCATATAATATAAATTATACAAAAAAATAATTAAAAAACAAACAAACAAGAAAAGCGAAATGTCACTACTTAGCGAGTAAGGTTCGAACCTGCGACATCATACAAAGAAAGCGGTCGCTCGCCCACTGCGCCAAATAGAGCTACTTGAGAACCTCTAAAATGTTGAACGCTTACTGAACGACGGTGTTAGGTTTTTTTTCGTTACGGAATTTCTCGCGGTCGCCGCGCTCAAACTGTTTGTCCTAGTTCAAAGCCCACGATAAAAGCTATGCAATAGCTTAAAATAACTTTGCTTGAAATAAAATTTTTGAAGAAAAGTTATTATTTATTTTTGTACTGAAAACGTCTTTAGAAGCTTTCAGCTATTTTTTTGTGTTACCAGTAATGTTAAATATTTGTAGCTATAAGTATGACGATTTTTCCCTTCTGTCCCCCATCCATAGACGTAGTCCCCTTAGTCTCTTTATAATAACAATATAATTAATAATATTATAATAATAAATGATTTATTTCCCACAAAATAATGTACATGAACAACAATATAAAAAGTAATGCGGCCCTGGCAGCTAAACTGAGTTTATACTCGTACGATAGATGCCAGTGCTTTCCTCGATATAGTTAAACATACAAACATTCTTAGGTCTAACAAAATCAACATTCATAATAATAATAAGTAGGTAGTTTAAAACTTTAAACTTTATAAAACATTTCTTGCTGTTTTCTTCGAAAGTCAGTAAGGTGAAAGTGCTGTAGGTCTAAAGGAATGTTTTTAAGATCTGCACCACTGGGTACACTTTATCACTACATGTTACCTAAATATGGTTAAAAGAGTTAAGACATTATAATAAAACTATAAACTACTTAAGCCCTTAACTATCTGATGATTCAGTCTGCGACATAATTCAAAAAAATTCAAAATTATTTATTTCACGTAGGCCAGCCTATGGCTCTTATGACAAGTCATGACTCTACCACCGGTTCGGAAAGCGGATTCTGCTGAGAAGAGCCGGCAAGAAACTCAGCAGTTGCTCTTTTCAAAATAATCATTTTACAATATTATTATGAAGTTATTACATTTTTTTCACATTTGCAAATATTATGTATTAAATACCATCAATAAGACTTAGAAAATAAAATAATAACTAAGTATCAAATGATATTATCATTATAATTATTGAGATACATTATACCTAAATTTACTCTAAAATTAAAACTACCTACTACATTAAAATTAAATTTATTCTAAAATTAAAACTAAAATAAAAAATTAAATAAAATCTAAAACCCCATCGAAGTCACTGCAGTGTGGCATGGTACCCAAGATGCTGGCAGCATTACCCCTTTGGATGGCCAAGCTAATCCTTTGGGCAAGGTAGCTGCCAGCTCTTGGATCCCCGGTAGACTCGATCACCTTTTTAGTTAGCTCTACAAAAAGCGCTCGAGCCTCCGGGCCCCACGGCCCCAGGGTCTCTACACCAAAAGGCACAAATATGAAACCACTGTCAAGTTTTTCATATTTGCGCCTCTTAGCCTGTTCGGCGCTAGTAGCCGCTGCACCCGCCACAGAGGAGGTCGCATGGATGTGGGATGCAGCCAGAGTATCTACACAGGTGGCATCCCACACAAGCGACCTCCCTGTCCTCCAAGGAACAAGCGTCATACCATCAGGTCTCCTGCCATCACCACGTGCCAAACCAATAGGTTCTAATACAGCTGGCACGTGAGCAGTAGCAAGAGACCTGCGGATGATGTCGTTGAGGGCATTGTGGCGGGAGAACGACCAGCGCTCTTCGAACAGGAGAGTCCGTGATGACCGTAAGCGTCGACGTGGTCACCGCAGTGGCAACGGTGAGGCTGGGTTATTTTGGCGCCGAGCCTAAGGCCAACTACCACTGCAAGAGTGGCGTGGTTTAAAAGAGTGCCTAGATTAGCAGAAGGGAGAGCATGGAGCCAGTGGCCGGATTCTTTCGCAGAGACAGCGAGAAGACGAGCACGGTCTTTAGAATTTGCTTCCATTAACATTGCGTCAAAAGTTTTTTTACAAATAATGTCATCCCACTGTCTCTGGGAAGGAAGAGAAACCGGCAATTGATTTGGGCTAATCGTTGACCATTCATTTCTTGCCTCTGCCAAGTACGACACCTCAATTGATCCCAAAGACTGGGATATAATTTTTTCAAAGAGAGTGTGTGTACTATAAACAGAGGAAAGAAATGCTGGCAGAGAGACACTAGAAATTTTGCGGATTCCCAGACCTCCATACCTGATCGGAAGAGAAGCCTGGGCCCATACTTGATCATCTATCGGACAATTTAAGATGTCAGATAGAATATTTTGTATAAAATTATCCAAATTTTCCAATAAATTATTAAATTTCCAAAGAGGTGAACATCTTAGGAAATAAGTAAATTTTGGGACAAATAAGCAGAATCGAATGATGGTCATTGCCATATGAGGATTAATATCGAAAAGGTGATGGGAAGTGTTTTTGAATTTAGAAATTAAGTCAGTAAAAAATTGAGGAACTGAGGCCTCTAGAACAGGTGCTCCTAGGAGGCGAAGTGACTCATCATTTAAAATTTTAATACCCGGAGCTAAATTATTGAATTTATTTAATATGTGCAGTTGAAATTCCGCCGAAAAAGAATTAGGAATATAAATTTCACATTTATCAAAGTTAAGTTCCAAGCCAATAGTTTTAAATTTTGATATAATAATTTCTAAATCCTCCAAAACCGAATTCACTTCGCCGCCCAAGGTTCCATCATCCAAATACCAAACATTGAATTTGGAATTTAGAGCCGAAATTATAGGGTGGATGGCCAAACTAAAAATAACTTGTCCAAGCGGATCCCCCTGCTGACAGCCGACAGCGGAGCTCAGAACATTCTTTTTGTGTACGAGCTTTGAAGGTTCCCGGTAGCACTGCGCCAAGTACGGGAAAAACTGTGGACATTTATTTTTTACTTCTGAGAGGAGGACCCCTCGATCCACTGAATTGAAGGCATTCTTCACATCAATTTTAAGGAGTACCTCCTCCCGGGAGCTAAGGAGGAATGTGCGAACAGCATGAACAGCTGCTTCACATCCCCCCTTTACCCCAAAGCCTAACTGAATTGGGACAAAATTAGAAGATATCAAAGGAAGAATTTTTTTACAGCAAATTTTGGAAACGACGCGCCGAATCGTTGAACCCACTGCTATGGGGCGAATACCACCATCCTTTTTTTTAGGGCACATAAATTTGCTCCATATAAGGTTTTAGTTATTTCATGGGGTACTCGTCCAGATAGCATCAGGTTCACCAGATCAGTGATGGATTTCAGAAGAGTACCACCTACGTCAACGTTTGCACCACAAACTAAGTCTCTAAAGTGTTGTGGTGACAAACCATCGAGCCCTGCAGCGGAACCATTTCTGAAAGACATCAGAGCTCCCAGCACGTCATTTGTAGTGACCTGAAAAAGAAAATCGTTATTTGTCGGTGGGTCTGGAAAAGAGGAATCAGGAGAAGGAGATGGGTGTTTAGAACGCTGTGCTTCCAGAGTCTCCGCTGTATCAGGGGCAATTGTGTCACTGGAGAATAAAAGTCGAGCCGCTCCCTTAAGGTCGCCGTCGCTTATGTTATTTTCAATAATTTTTTTTTTATCATAATTATGTTTCAGATATTGATGAGATTGTGTATGTGTTACGTGTAGTGGATTTAACTGTATGGTAGTATTGTAAATATTGCTGTCATTTATAGTGCAGTTATTTTTTATTTTCTGTGTAAGGGAGAGGTTTTGACTCTTATCCGCGTGTAGCGTGCGGTACGCGAAAGTGAGCAGGAGCTCCCAGCTACGACAGGTGTTATGAGAGATGACATTATCTATAGTTTTTTTTAAAGAACATGAAACTGAATGGCGTGAACCTCGAGGAATGCGTCTGATTAATGGAATGGAATTCTTAAAAGTACTTAATGATTCCCAAAGGTTACCATCAAGTCCTTTAATTGGAAGGGAAGAACATGAAATGGGAGGTATCGATGATGCAAATGATGATTTGTGAACTCTACCTACATGAATTTTCAAACCTTTACTATTTTTAAAATACCGAGGCTGGGAACACTGCTCACAACGCACGCTATCCTGCGACATAAAAAAACCCCGGCTGTCTCAACCTAGAACAAGTGGCTCGGCGCCACAACAACACATATGACTTATATATACAAAAAAAAAAAAAAAAAACTTATTACATTGTAATAAGTTTCTTGTGGGCAGCTGGATGCCAAGCCGATTTAGCTTATGCAACTTTGTTAGAATAAAATATAATATTTCCACAATGAGGTGAAGTTCCAAAAAAGAAAACGGGCTAACGTTCATATTTTTCCACAAAATGAATACAGTCTCCGACTGCACGTCTAATATGTACTATCACTTTCTGATTCTTAGCGCATAATGCCTTTGGCACGCGGTAGTTTAACATAAACGCCTTTATGTCAAAAACATAGTCGCTATTCCTACCGCATGTGAATATTTTTGTGTGGCAAACTAGGCTGCCATCGAAATGCTCCAAGCAGCTTGATGTTGAAATGTCCTTTTTTTTATTTGGAGGAGGAAAAATCCTCATGGATACCAATCTGGCATGCCCGACTCCACAACTGCGGCCTACGGAATAAAAAACCTCCTCCGTACTGCGGTCACTGCTTCCTGGTACCGCACTAAGCATTACATCAAGAAGGCAACTCTTTTCTTTCATATTGCCTCTTTTTGCCTATCCCATTTATCGTCTTCCCTCGTTTTCATAATCTGCTTTATCAGTTTTGCGTACTTTTCCTACTCATCTTCACTCCTTAGCATTCTGTCTATTAGGGTTTTTGGACAAACTTTTTTTCATTTACCGTAACTAAGTCTCTTGCTTCTTGAAAAACGTGGCACTCAAAAATTGCATGCTGTGGGGTATCATCTTCCCCACGGTATGGGCATTCTTTACTTATTGTTGAAATGTCCTGAAAAAGCCTCTACCAACCTGGTTACAGCAGCCCAGGGCGTCATCACGGATCGCTACAATTTCGTTATTAAATTACTCCGTGACGATGTTACGTAAGAGCTTAGATTTTTAAATCTTCACTCAAATAAACAACGTATTACATTCGTTTAAGTCTCCCTATCTTTTTTGTTTTTTTAAAGGTTGTCTTTGCTTTTAGCTGCACCCAAGATGGTTTAATAATTTGGTTACATTATAAGGGACTATTTTACCATTGACAAGTAAATTTTAATCGACAAATAAATTTGACGTTTCGACAGATTGTCATACTCTATAATAAAAAATTCTTTTAAACAACAAACTTCTTTTCCACTTTTCTTTACCAGCGCTAGATAACAGAAAACGTGTGTTAAGCCTTACAGTTGCCGTAACATGGAGTGACGGAGGTGATTATGAAAGTGGTGACGCAACACATGAAATGGAAGTGACATATAACGGTTTTCCTCCTCGCTAAGAAATTGAAATAACTTGCTCACAGACTTGTATAAGCTACACGATACATAGATAGATGGAAAATTCTGTGTTGCTACACAAATAACTTAATGTTTACAATTGAAATCCTACTATCCTACTAAACTTAGTATCATACAAATATCACAGAGTACTAATATTATAAATGCTAAAGTGTATTTGTTTGGTGGTTTGTTCTTCAATCACGCCTCAACAGAGCTAAGGATCGAAGTGATTTTTCGCATGAGTATAGTTGAGGACCTGGACTTTTTATCCCGGAAAATCAAAGAGTTAGCAAGGGGTTTTAAAAACTAAATCCACGCGGACGAAGTCGCGGGCATCAGCTAGTCATACTAATATTATAAATGCGAAAGTTTGTGAGGATGGCTGGATAAATGGATGTTTGTTACTTTTTCCCGAATAAATAATAATAATTGGAAATAGAATACTTTAGAATGAAAATTTGTAAGGGGAATTTACACTCACGGCATTTTGTATAATCACTTTTTGGCTTTCAAGCAAGAATAAATGTAGCATCATAATATTCGGACAGCAAGGTAACTATATTAGGTCTGTAGTCATCAAGGTATTAGTTGTTAATAATAAATAATATGGTTAAAACGACGGTCGTTCTACAAATGGAATACGGAATGTTTCCACTAAATCAATTAATATCACTTTCAAAGTGATCAGTGATTCATGATATTAAACCTAAGTACAAATAATTATTTAGTCCTTTTGACCGATTTATTTACACTAGGTAAATAAAGTATACGAGTAATGGAGGACTGATATAAATCGAGAATATTAAAATCGAAAACTATAGGGAAAACTTAAACAAAAGAAAATAATAATTAAACATCAGAAATTGAAATACTTAAATAGGGGCAAAATCAGAGTGAAGTAGAAATACGGCCTTTTTTTTTTGTATGCGAGATTCTTCAGGTTTTGTTAAATCGTTTAAATAGGTTAAAAATCGACGTTGAAACGGTAACGATTTCATAAAGCAATGAGTAACTAAATTATAACTTAATCTTACCCTTTATTCTATCCACTCTTAAAGTAAAACTTAAGTATAGTTTAAATAAAGGGGTAAAGAATTTTAAAGGCATATCTTTTGTAAGCGTTATGTAAAGTAACAGAAGGGGCGGTAAGCAAACAAATCGATAGTTAAGTTAAACTCGGGCAAAAGAGAAACGTAATCGAAGTTAAGGGTAAAAGACATCGAATATTAATTAGATTGATTATATTGTTTGGGAATGTAAATTGTTCGTCGATATTCGATACAGAAGTTTAACTTTTTGGATTTTGTAATTATATGTTATAACTTAGGACTACCAAATTCAACCCTTAATAATTAATTTGAAAGAGAACATTAATTTAAACATGGTCCAACCATAAAACGGTAGTAGGTAAATAATACTATATTTATGGGTTCAATATAGTGGACTTAAAGTGTCATATGAGGCAATTCGGTGGGCATAAAGCGTTTATTCTTTGAACAGATAAGTGTATAATATTAATATTTTGACGTTTAATTATATTTGATAGAATACGTATTATCTATCTATTGATCAGAGCTTCTACGTGCAGGAGGTACTCCGATCCTGAAAGAGCTAGCAGAGCTCTTTAATGACGTCATTGCAAACGGAACAACGCCAAAAGCATGGAGCAAGAGTGTGGTAATTCTTTTCTTTAAGAAGGGTGACAAGGAGCTTCTGAAGAACTATCGGCCGATATCACTCTTGAGCCATGTTTATAAGTTGTTTTCGAGGGTGATCACAAATCGCCTCGCCCGAAGGCTTGACGATTTTCAACCTCCGGAGCAGGCTGGGTTTCGAAAAGGCTACAGCACCGTAGACCACATCCACACCTTGAGGCAGATTATACAGAAGGCCGAAGAGTATAATCTACCACTCTGCCTTGCTTTTGTGGACTACGAGAAAGCCTTCGACTCTATCGAAACTTGGGCTGTTCTGGAGTCACTGCAGAGATGCCAAGTCGATTGGCGTTATATCGAGGTGCTGCGATGTATTTACGATACTGCGTCAATGACCGTCCAAGTACAGTCTCAGCAAACAAAACCAATCAACTTGAGAAGGGGGGTTAGACAGGGGGATGTAATATCCCCAAAACTGTTTAATAGTGCACTAGAAGACCTCTTCAAAACGCTGGACTGGACAGGACGAGGATTTAATATAAATGGCGAATACATCTCACACCTGCGGTTCGCCGACGATGTGGTTATCCTTGCAGAGACTCCAGAAGATCTGGAGCAGATGCTGAGTAGTCTAAGCCGCTCTTCCAGACGAGTTGGTCTCGGGATAAACATGGACAAAACCAAGGTTATGTTCAATCAACATGTTGTCCCGATACCCGTGAACGTCGAAAATGTTGGAATCGAAATTGTTTCAGAGTACAACTACCTTGGCCAGACCATACAATTGGGTAGAAACAATTTCGACGAAGAAGCCAACAGAAGGATACGGCTGGGCTGGGCGGCATTTGGAAAATTAAGTGAGGTCTTCTCATCGTCAATACCTCAATGCCTGAAGACGAAAGTCTTCAATCAATGTGTCCTTCCCGTCCTCACTTATGGCGCTGAAACGTGGACACTAACAAAAGGCTTGATCCACAAATTTAAAGTCACTCAGAGAGCTATGGAGAGGGCTATGTTAGGAGTTTCTCTTAAGGACAGGATTCGAAATGAAGAGATCCGTAAGAGAACCAAGGTCGCCGACATAGCTCAAACCATTAGCAAGCTGAAATGGCAGTGGGCAGGCCATGCTTGTCGCAGAAGCGATGGCCGTTGGGGCCGAAAAGTCCTAGAGTGGAGACCGCGAACAAGTAAGCGTAGTGTGGGGCGCCCTCCAGCACGTTGGACTGACGATATAAAGCGGGTGGCGGGAAGTGGCTGGATGAGGAAGGCTGAGGACCGGGTGTGGTGGCGTTCTCTGGGAAAGGCCTATGTTCAGCAGTGGACGTCCGCAGGCTGAGATGATGATGATGATGATGATGATGATCTATTGATATTTGCATGTCAGTTGACGAAGAGTAGCGAAAGAGTAGGTCTTGTGGGCAATATCCTTTGAGTTTTTAACAGTTTTTGTACAGACAACCTGTCAGAACGTCTTTGCTTTGTATCTTAAGCCCGCTTGCAGAGACGCCGGGTTAGGTTTAACCCAGGAATAAATTTGTAATTTTGGCAGAAGCTTTATACGAAATATGTCAAAGCAGCATGCTCACTCTGATTTAAAAGGATAACCCGGCGTTTCTGCAAGCGGGCCTTAGACTATTCAACCCAAATATGGATGTAAAAAAAAATATTGAAATTCTTAAAATTAATGCACCATTACTGCATCAAAAAATCAAACGACACGTCTGCGAAAGTCCGCAGGTAAAAGCTAGTTTTAAAATAGAGTGCTGGGGGAATTATAGGAGAAATTAAGTGGATCCCTTTTATCAGCGTTATGCAAATCAGGGTCGGAAGCAGAGATGTGTAAACGTATAAACATACGTAACGTACGTAGGATTAAATAATAACTTGACAAGAAAATATCAATTATTTAATGACAAGGATATAAGTTTAAAAATTGTACCGCGACGACGGAAAATTGAATGTAATGATTTTGCTGGTATAAACTAAAGTTTAGATTAGTTATCTGTCAGATAAGTGATGAAACAGGTCCTAACTAAAGATCGTCTATTGGCGACAAGTATGAATGCCTCGTATAATTTCTCAAGCATAAAATAAAAAAAGTGTGTATGTCAGCTCCGACGCACGACTGGAGTTTACTCCTTACAACGTCGTAATGCATTCGCGGCGCTCGCTCCGTCTAGGCGCCGCTCGGACCCGATCGGTACGCGCTCGGCTTCCCGAAGCGAAAGCTCTTTCGCACGAAAACCAACCTTATTTACTCAACGTTAGGGTAGAAATCTGCATCGTTGTGAAAAACGTAACAAGGTCACGGCTTCCCTCGGAAAGCTCTTTCGCACGAAAACCAACCTTATTTACTCAACGTTAGGGTAGAAATTTGCATCGTTGTGGAAAACGTAGCGAAGACATTCGACGACTCAAGCGAAACCCAACCTTATTTACTTAACGTTAGGATAGAAATTTGCATCGTTGTGAAAAACGTAACGAGGTCATTGATAAGTAGATTTTAGTCCTCGAATTTTTCTCATACCGGGCGCCTAAAATCGATTCTTAAGGAGTAAACTCCAATAAAAATCTGATTTGAAAATGCCAAAATAGTCGCTCTACACACCAAAGACAGACGTATTGATAACTAACGACCGCAACGTAATCAAAGAAGTAAGTTTGTAAGGGACATCGATCATTGTTTATGATCACAGCTCATGATAAATTATGAATGTAAATTATTTTCGGCTTCCATTTTGTTTTGTTTATTAGATTATCTACTTTGGGAATAAAGTTTGTTGATTGATTATGTTGAATGTCGGTTATTTAGGACAGTCCTCGAGGGATAATCTCAGTACAAAAAGCGTTTCTGAGCGTCATTAAGAACTAGTACTAGTAACAACCAGATTAAGGCGAACGCGGGAGACGTGGCGCCTCAAGTCTGTTATCATTTCACGACAGTCAAAGGTGCGACAAATAATTAGGGCGAGCGAAGCGAGCCCTATCACTATTCCACAATCTGAGCATTTTTGTGGTACACTTTACTGAAAAACTATCACGCCTATAGATTTGTGCTTTAACATAGTAATTTAAATTCATATCCAAATGTGTTATCTGTCAAAATTTATAATTTTCCATTAAAAAATGAACATTAATATATTATAATGAATGTTATTGTACTATAAACGCCATCTGTCAGACAACCACAGAGTTAACATCGCTGCAACAGAACTAAACTCAATATTCAAATACATCGTAGTTAATCTAATTAATACTAGATGACACCGCTAGAATCAGGTTGTAAAATAACAGCGGAGTTTTGACGGAAAGCGACAATGGTGGATTATTAACTGTTATTTTATGTACACTGTGTCATTGCTATAAAGAGATGTGCAATTTCAAGTTGAAATTCAGATCACATACACAAATAAAAACCAAATAGTGAAATATAATAACCACGTAGTGACATGCAATACCGTCTGTACGTATACCTATTGGGAAATCACCTCTATCACATGTATTTTGGTACCTAAGCCTTTGATCGTTTCACTTTGATGTCTTTTGATTACGATCCCATTATCCACAACTAAAACGTCTGCTACTCCATATATCTGCTACATAAAACTGAGCTCTATACGTATAATTTTAAAATCTAGTTTGCTATAACATAATACGGTTTGTAGATTAGAAACATTTGTTCCCATGTAAGGTATTTTTTAAGTCGCATCTTGATTTCCTAATAAGCAGTGGGAGCAAATAAGAGTCATCATTAAAGCTGCTACATCAGTCGATCTGAAAACCACTTTGATGTGTGAACCTTAATATTGTATTTAGTCTCAGAGTAACTATTAGTAGGTATAGAGTGCTAATATCGCACTGTTCGCCCAATACGCAGTGTGGACAGGTGAACTATAGTTACCTATATTGATAGATACGTGTCGAATAGGGATGGGTAATAATGCGCCGCAAGCGCAATTGTCGATGAATACAGCTGAATGGCACAATACTTACCTTACTTATGTAATGATCTGTTTTTTTTAGTAAATCAATATTGTTTTTTAATTTGAAAGTATGAATGTGCTTAGATTTGTATATTATATAAAAAGAAAGTTAAAAATAAAACGAGCTATTTTATCTTCATATTTATTTTTGAGTTATTATTGACCCATAACCGCCGACTTATCATATTAAGCGACATTTTTACCTAAATTGAGCTTTTATTACAAAACGATATTTTAAACTATAAAGGACTATAAACTATGATGGGCACGTCAACATTTCCTATTAAAATAACTGAAACATATTTGAAGTTAATATTTTATGTTCCCGGGAAATAAATTTGTAAAAACAGAAAATAAATCGGCCAACAAACAAATAAGTTATAAGCGTTTTTATTATAACTACTAAATCTATCTCTTTCTAAAATGAAATTTTCTATAGAGCGTGTATGAAGCTGCTGACTTGTGACATCACACTTCTATAGCACTTTATCTGTCTAACAGGAAACTTTAGAGGTTTATATTTCCGAGACTAGTTAAGATATTTAAAAAAAAACGGCATAGTGTTATAATATTTAAAAACATTATTTTAAAGAAATAAGAAAATATCAGTCAAATACAAAATTCGCTATTTTATCGTCACTGTAATGTTAGACACACGCTTTATCGCGTCGCGACGCGTCGCCAGTCACCTTACCAGTGCGGCCGCGGCCTAAGCGTTCCGACTTGATAATATGAAAAAATGATTAGTATGGGCTTAATTAAAAACTGCCTTAGCTTCTCTTCCAAGTTAGACTGCATAGTCGATCGCAATCAAGGATTTACTTGTATTGTAACTTGATAACAAATAAAAATAAAATCGCAAGTGCAAGAGTGCTGCGGTGTATAACTTTATTGCTCGCAGTACCAACGATAAATAATCAACCGGCAGTCGGCATCGAACGCGTCACATCACTATCCGAGTTTGCAATCGAAGCGGGGTTGCGGGGCAGTGCGGGCGGTGCGTGTCGCCTCCCGTCCCACGTCTCTTTCAACCCCGTGAAGCGTAATTTCTATTTTACTTAAAATTATAAAAACTTGACCAACCGGTGAAATGTGATGCTGGAATTTTGTTTAGTTGTTTTTCTTGTATCATTCTTACAAGTTTTTACGGCACATTTAACCATTTTTTAAATTTAATTCTGCTAAAAGCTCGCAACAGTCATTTACACCGCTCTAGTACTCGTATGACTACCAGCGCTTGCGAACGGACCGATCCAATGTTCTCACCGGTGTCCACAGTTCCCAGTGAGAAACGAGCGCTCTATACCTACTAATAGTTACTCTGAGTATTTAGTATTCATAACAATATCTATGGAAATATAACACTCAGCACACGTTAAGACGTGTTTCATGTAGAAAGACTTGTGTAATATTGTACACATCGATGATCCTATCCGATTTAAGCCTCAATCGCCCAACGGTTAAAGGTGCGGACTGAAAAATGAAAGGTCGCAGGTTCGAATCCCACCCGTTGCACTATTGTCGTACCCACTCCTGGCACAAGCTTTCCGCTTTCCTCCGGGGAGAGGTAAATATTAGTCAAGTTTAATTTGGTTTGGTTTGGTTGTCTTTTCATTAAAAAAAAAAATTCTAACTCTAACGCAATACACTAACTTTTTGCGTTTCTACTGTGTAATTAGTAATCACCCTTGGCATTTTGGTTTGGTTTTCAACAACGGATAGGTAGATTGATTTTGCTATTATAATGGCTTAGCTTAGGGTAATGACTGTGACAATAAATATCTATTCACAAAATTATCATTATCCTAAACCTGTACATTGTATTCTTTGTGATATTTTAATCATACACTCTTTGGATTAATTGGAAGCAGAATACGGCAGAAAAACTCTCAAACAACCATATTTTCGCCAAAATTAATTTCACACATCTTAATTCAGCCAATTTACCTATCCTACTAATTCTACTATTCTACTAATAAAAAAATCGGCCAAGTGCGAGTCAGGCCTCGCTCTTTTAGGGTTCCGTTAAAAAAATTAAATTAAAATATTTTCATGTACCCATGGAAATATTTTAATTTAATTTTTTTAATTTAATTTAATTTTTATTATTTGTTGTTATAGCGGCAATAGAAATACATAATATGTGAAAATTTCATCTGTCTATCTATTACGGTTTACGAGATACAGCCCGCTGACAGACGGACGGACGGACGGACGGACGGACGGACGGACAGCGTAGGCTTAGTAATAGGGTCCCGTTGGTACCCTTTGGGTACGGAACCCTAAAAACTAAACGAAAATCGGTTCATCCGTTTGGCGGCTACGCTACCACAGACAGATACACAGATACACAGATACACAGATACACAGATACACAGACAGACACGTTAAACTTATAACACCCCTCTCTTTTTGCGTCGGGGGTTAATTATAAATGCGAAAGTTTGTGAGGATGGATGGATGGATGTTAGTTACTCTTTCACGCCAAACATAATGAACCGATTTGGTTGAAATTTGGAATGGTGATACCCAGGATTAACGCATAGGCTACATTTTATCCTGAAAAATTAAAGAGTTTCCGCAGGAATTAAAAAAACTTAATCCATGCGGACGAAAGCGCGGGCATCATCTAGTAATAAATAACTACTTAAACCTTTTTCATCGTCATCATCATTAGCAACCCATCAACGGCTCACTACTGAGCGCAGGTCTCCTCTCAGAGAAGGGTTATAGGCCATAGTCCACCACGCTGGCCCAATGCGAATTGGCAGACTTCACACACCTTCAAGAACATTATGAAGAACTCTCAGGTGTGCAGGTTTCCTCACGATGTTTTCCTTCACCGTTGAAGCAAGTGATATTTAATTGCTTTAACGCACTTGACTCTGAAAAGTCAGAAGTCGGAAGTCAGAGGACCCGGGATCGAACCTACGACCCCCCGAATAGGAGACCATAGTCCTAACCACTAGGCTATCACTGCTGCTTTTTACCCTACGCAAAATCAGGTGTGTCATTAATTAAAACTGGATGAAAGAGGATCTTCAAAAATCTAACCACACGGACAAAGTAGCGGGCAAAACAGGTACACGGCTAAGCTAAAAAAAATTGGTTGCATGTAAAGTCGGTTTACGGACGATGTTTTACGTGATAACGTCATAAAGAAACATTGATGAAATATTGCATACTTTTATGAATTGAATTGAATTATTATCACTGAATTATCATTATTTTGTATAATACAAAGAAGGAGTTAATTGAAAATTACAATTTTCTCTAGTCACAAGCCACCGCTTGGGCCGATCGTGCCTCTCTATCGCTTGTTCAGCGCTCTCGCTTGCACGTGCAGGCTCAGGCGGAACGTGACACTTTTTCGTGCGTGCAGCCGGTGTTCATCAATTTATAAGAAGTTATCGCGTCAAAAAAAACAGCAAAACCACTCACGTAAAATAAAAATCATCAAATTACCATTTCTCCCGTTTGAACACTCAAGTCGTCAAAAGATCCATTCATAAAATTATAATGATATCGACGCTAGAAGCCATTCTCCATTTGCGGGAAATTTATATTTATTGTGTTCCCCTGTAACGTCTCACAGACGTCGCGTTTGCGGCGCGTCTCGCTGCGAGCGGGAAATATGCCACGTTCATTCGATTTACATACGTCATCGCTGTAAATAGGGGTAATGTATATGTGTATTGCGAAGGAAGAATAAGTCTTTTGTTCATGCCACCGTAAACACACAGCAGTTGTAAATTGTTGTTTTTCGTTTGTTAGATAACATTTCTGATACATATTTTATATCTGGCTGGATCATGCGTCATGCTCGTAAACCGGTGGTGCCACCGGCGGGAATGGGGCCACTTTTTGTCTGCCCGTCTTAACATGAATTGAATTGTAGTACCTATGATTTTTTTGGAACTTCACCTCATTGTGGAAATATTATATTCTATTCTATTCAGTTGGGCTGGGCAGCATTTTCAAAGCTGCGTCAGGTCTTCGATTCGTCAATACCGCAAAGCCTGAAGACAAAGGTTTTCAATGAGTGTGTCCTACCGGTAATGACGTATGGAGCGGAAATGTGGACACTGACGGTGGGCCTCGTTCACAAATTAAAAGTCGCTCAGCGCGCTATGGAGCGAGCTATGTTGGGAATCTCTCTCAGGGATAAAATCCGGAACGAGGAAATTCGTAGAAGAACAAAAGTGACCGACATAGCTCTGAGGATTAGCAAGCTGAAGTGGCAGTGGGCAGGTCATATCTGCCGCAGAACCGATGGCCGATGGGGCAGACGTGTTCTGGAGTGGAGACCGCGTACCGGCAAGCGCAGTATAGGACGACCTCCAACTCGTTGGACCGATGAGCTTAAGAAGGTGGCGGGAAGCGGTTGGATGAGGAAGGCGGAGGACCGTGTTTGGTGGCGCGCTCTCGGAAAGGCCTATGTCCAGCAGTGGACGAATACAGGCTGATGATGATGATGATGATGATTCTATTCTAACAAAGTTGCCTGGGTTAAATTAGCATGGCATCCGGCTGCCCACATGATAGTATAAAAGACATTACAATGTAATAGCTGTATAATAATATTGTAAAATGATTATTTTGAAAAGAGCAACTGCTGAGTTTCTTGCCGGCTCTTCTCAGCAGAATCCGCTTTCCGAACCGGTGTGGTAGAGTCATGACGTGTCATAAGAGCCACAGTATGATTTTTTTTTTAATTAATAGTGTGAATGGGCTCATTATTAGTATGAAGGGGCACGCCATGTTACCGTAGTTATACTTAAATTGTTGAATGCGAAAGGCCGAGGATAGCAAAAGTTGGCGCTACCGATTAGCGATCTTGGGACACGAAGCATTGAATAGTCATCGTCACGATCGCAAAATTGGTGACAAAAACTCACACGACCAAGCGACAGCTCTAAACAAGCACCGACTTTTTGACCAGGGATCTTCTCTTTCTGATTTGATCACGTATCATCTTTAATCTCCGCACCGGGAAACGCAGTGTTAGCAGACCCCCCACTAGGTGGACCGACGACATCAAACGAGTCGCAGGGAACCGCTGGATTCAACCGGCGCAAGACCGAAGCCTGTGGAAGTCCATGCAGGAGACCTTTGTCCAGCAGTGGACGGCTATAGGTTGATAAAGAAGAAGAATCTCCAAGCAAAGCTCTCTCACAGACCTGCTATCTCTTCGCTCTCAACTTTCTTTTATGGTCCATAATTAACGACACAAAACGGGTACCAGTATTCAACATTTTGAATGTACATAATTTATTCAAAATCCTATTCCTCGCAAGAGAGCGTCGCCTGCAGCTTCGTAAATAAATAATAATTTTTTGCCGAAGGACCAGCCTTCACACAAAATTAAGTTAAAAAGATTGCTGAAAAACCTCAGGCAAAACTTTTTAGACTAAAAGCTCGTGAGAATTTATTAAGGAATATTAGCCACGCTGAACTTGTGTTATTTCACCTATCCCTTCCAAATAACCGTTAGTTAGCGTTAATAAACATAAGTTTGTGTTAGAAATATTTACGTACAGTGGATTTTGAACAGTTAAACTTTCAGTTTTCAACCTTTTTTTTATTCGATGAAAAGATAGTCCTTGACTGCGATCTCACCTGATGCTAAGTGACGATGCAGTCTTAGATGTTAGTGGGCTAACTTGGAAGGGATATCGCAGTGAACATTCAAGCCATACCCCTAATCGGTTTTTACATGCCTTCGTGCCTATGCTAAATCACATGGCGGCACGTTGTTGAAGGTAGGGTGGTAACTAGCCACGGCCAAAGCCTCCCACCACACCAGACCGGGGACAATTCAGAAATTATAAATTCCCAAATTGACCCGGCCGGGAATCGAACCCAAGACCTCCCAATTATAAGACCACAGCGCTCACCACTGCGCCAGAGAGGTCGTCAACCTTTGAGCTATTCTTCGATTTGAGAGTTCAAAACTTTTGACAAATTACTGAATAAGCATGAAGTGAGGCTAACTTCATGCTGTGATTTCTCTTACGTATGCGTTAAAGTTTTTTATCTATCTGTCTATCTAAAGCTGATTACATTGAGTATAATCGGTAAATTCACTTGACATTCCAAAAGCACTTTGTAAAATTTTATTGGAATACAAACTTTACTATTTTATTCAATTCTATGCTAAAAATAAAGTCAAATGCCTCTTCTAAATATGCTGCCATCTCTTAGTCTCTTTCTCGGCGTCCGTCACTAATTAAGAAGGGAGTTGAAACAATTAATTAAGTATAATAACAAAACTTTAAATTAATTCCAGGGCCGCGGGTTGTGCTGCATTGGACAATGAACATGCTGTAGGTCGCCAGGTAAACCGGAAACATACTGTTAACACGCCACGCAACGCAAGTCGAGTCACTTGTGTTTATTTTGTCTTTGCACCATTGATCCAGATAGATCTTACCTGATAACAAAAAAAGTTTATAAACTGTAACCCGACTTTGTGAATGAGGTGTCAATCGATTCATTAGGTATTTTGGTTTAAGTGATATATAGGCTACATTGGATGAAACTTCCGTCATATGGATTTGGTTCGTTTATATGAAAATATCTAATGAATCGATTGACACCTCATTCATCAAAATAGGCTCAGTAAAAAAAATCGGCCAAGTGCGAGTCGGGTCTCGCTCTTTTAGGGTTCCGTACATAAGACCAAATCATTTTTTGAAACTAGATACATATTTAGATCGAAAACTTTGACAGCCCCCTATTTCTTCATTTTTGTAGCTAAAAAATAAAAAAAATATATATTTGAACTCCACTTAATGAGCTCTAGACAATGACACCCCACATGCCAGGGTAAAAAAATAAAATTTTATTTCGACTCCTTTTCCATGTATGGGAGCGCCCTTTATTTTTCAATTTAATTTTATTTTTATTATTTGTTGTTATAGCGGCAATAGAAATACACAATATGTGAAAATTTCAACTGTCTATCTATTACGGTTTACGAGATATAGCCCGCTGACAGATGGACGGACGGACGGACGGACGGACGGACGGAGAGCGGAGGCTTAGTAATAGGGTCCCGTTGGCACCCTTTGGGTACGGAACCCTAAAAAGTAAATGGAACATAAGCAGTACACACATAGACTGTTAAAATGATAACATAAATATGGTAGTGGTGGTATGGTATGGCGTAGATCATGTCTTAAAATGAGTATTTGAATATTCAATTCGATGCCTAACATGGGTAGCCTAAGTATGTCACACTCTCTTTAAACATTTCTGTGGTGGCGTTGTGTGATGCGGGTTGTTACGTTCCCTCAAATATGGTTGAGCGAAGCAATGGCTGGATCATGAGTCATGCTCGTGAACGGGTGCCACCAGCGGGAATGGAGAGTTACATAGCTTACATTTATCCAGAAAATTCAAAGCGTTCCCGCGGGGTTTTAAAAATTAAATCCAAGCGGATGAAACTGCGGGAATCAGTAGGATTATGAAATAGTATGATTATAAATGGCCTCTGCTGGGAATCAAGCGTAGGACCTCCTAGTCATTACCACTGCGCCATGGAGGTCGACAATTTTCCCTCCAGAATTACTGAGGGCCGTGTTATAAGTGTGGCTTTGTCAAAGTTATTAATTATGTTTAATTTTTTCACAGAAACTTTCTGACAGTCCGAAGTTTACTTTAAAACATGTTTCAGTTCGACGCGTTGTTTAGACGGCTGCCGTAGGCCTTTTCCATGATTTCTAAGGAAAATGTTTCTAGGTTTATACTTCAAAAGACCAGCCCTGTTTGAAACTCGAACAAGATACGTACCAAAGTTTCAAAATCGCAAACTAGATGGCGCTTAAATTATCTAATTTACTATAGTGTGGATTGTAATGGACACTACATTGAATAATTAATGCATTTTAAATGCTAATAAAAACATTTGTAATACAAAAGCCGTGAAATATTATCAAGACACTTCTGTCTTTGATCATCTGTAGCGCCATCTAGTCTAGCCCTAGCTAAAACTTCAAGCGATGACGATCGTAGAAATCGAATAGATACAAAGAAGTGTAACTTGGCTAGAGGGGCAGAGCCGCATTGGTAAGTCAAAAGCGATGCGATAGATCGCTTAGGATTACAATTAAATATAACTGGCAATTAAATTAAATCCAAGGCCGTATAGAAACCGATTATGTATGGGTTTCAAGAACATCTGTTTTCTATAGTAATTTATTTATAATCTGTCTATTACTATCTTAAACTTTACTAATACTTCTTGACTTTTTGACAATAACCATTAACATAATAGGTATGAAATTACTTAATATATATTGGTAGTAAGCGTGAAATAAGTCTTATCCGAGCATAAATTTGAAATTTTGACAGTGTTTTCAATACAAAAACTGTCAGAACGCCCAATTTATTCCTTGGTAAAACGTCATTCGACGTTGTTGAAATCGGCTTACTCATGAAATAAGCAATAATATTTATATAGTCTTATATTACTTATGAAATTAACACGTTTCTCAGGACATAACTTTTTGACAAAACTCTCAATAACAGACATGGAACAGATGCCTGCATATGAGAGTGTCAGACAGCAGTCAAAGGCTAACTTGTCATCTAAAAAAGTATTACTAACACTTATAGCATAAAATAAATGAACAGCGTAATGATATTCAGAATTCATCTGTTTCAGCAATCTTCAAACGTTACATAAAATCCGGAACCTTTGCGTCTGGCAATTATGTAAATCCGTCACGTTCGTCGCAAACCGTCACACGCCGCATTACGTACGCGTGCGAAATGCACGGCGCCACAAATTTTTCCAGGGCCTACGACGATGCTACGAAACTTTTTTCCAAGGTCTACGAACGCTGCTACGAAACTGATTTTCACAATGCGGTGCTACAAACTTTACTTTAGAGCTTGATTTCATGTGTGCTATTCCGAATAATGAATTAATGATTAATGAAACTGAATAAATGAAATATTCTAATACACTGAAATGAATGATTTTTTTGTTTGTTTGTTTGTTTGTACCGTATAGGCTCTGTAACTACACTAGCGGCACGCTATGATGGCCGGTTTGACGTTTGTCCGCTCATGAAGTTCCGTATTAATTGATAACGACTTTGAAGGAAATAATTGTATTACTTTATTGACGATAGTGATGTGCAGAGATTCATAAATTTTATCGAATGTAGTTTTAGGTTTAGGACTCAAAATTTATTTATTAAATTGATTTCTAAAATGTATACAAGTGTAGAAAAATCAGTTTGCACCATTTAAGGGGTGAATGTACTTGTGAATATGAACAATTTTCACTATGTGGACAAACCTCTGAAATCGCAAAAAACTATCAGCTGTTTCATACAAAAGGTAAAATTTTTATTTTTATATGATATATACCACAACTCGGCATTTGGTTTTCTAAATTGAAAATTTTTAAAAATGGAATCTAATACGATCGTCACATAGGATCGCTGGCTAGCACAACTACTACCTCCGGCAAACTCGCGTCAATGCTCAATGCAAAACAAAGCAGTTTCGAATTGACGTTGCTTCGAAAAGTATAAACTGTCAGTGCAATGCGATTGTGATATAGTTTTGACCTGGCTTTGGATTTCAAATATTGATACTGCATTACTGTTGACCCTTGCTCGTTAATTTGGACTCTGTTCAAGCCCTTTGTTGTGGATTTCGTCGATATGACCGAACGTACGCAGAGAACTGTTCTAAATAGTCAGACACGTGAGTTCGTAATACGCCTTCGTAACTATTTCGATCGTGAAGCTCAAAATGGAGGGCCAATTTTACCTATAACGTCAGTGGTTGAACGCGTAGCTGATGCGCTTAATATTGGACAACGAACTGTTAGACGGATAACTAAAAAAAAATATGGCGAGACTGGCACAGAAGAAAATAAACTTCACACACCAAAAAAGAGAAAACGAGCAAAACCAGTCGTAGGCATCGATAGCTTTGATGCCGATGCTATCCGAAGACATGTTTACGGCTACTATTTACAGAAGGAGTATCCAACAAGAAAAAAGTTGGTGCATTCACTGAAGGAAGCTGGATTATTCTTCGGTGGGGAAAGTTCTTTAACGAAGATTTTGAAGACCATTGGATTTCGATACAAAAAATGTAACAAACGCAAAATATTGATGGAAAGATTTGATATAGCGATGGCAAGGTATACTTTTTTACGGCAAGTGAAAGAAATCAAAAATTGGCAAAATGTTGTGTTCTTGGATGAAACATGGCTTAATGCTAACCATACTGTAGGCCGTTCTTGGAACGATGACACAGCAGCATCTACTTCCAAAGTTCCTGTAGGAAAAGGATCGCGACTTATAATTTGTCACGCCGGAACCATCAACGGGTTTGTCGAAGGTTCTCTCATGGCTTTTGCGTCAAAAACCACTGGAGACTATCATGAAGACATGAATGGAGAAAAGTTTACTGAATGGTTTACCTCAATGTTGTGTAGCCTCCCTGAACCATCTATTATAATTATGGACAACGCCCCATACCACTCGATGCAAATTGACAAGCCACCTGCCCAATCCCAAAAGAAAGCTGATATCGTCGCATGGCTTCGTAAAAATGGCGTAGATGCAAACATGAATATGTTAAAAGCGGAATTAGTACGTCTTTTAAAAGAAAACAAACCAACCAAGATCCGATACGTCATTGACGAAATAGCATTAGAACATGGGCACAGAGTTATACGGTTACCGCCTTACCATTGTGAGTATAATGCGATTGAGTTGGTGTGGGCTCAAATTAAGGGATATGCTGCAAGACACAATACAGAACCCCCATTTACCACAAAAAAAATGCTAAAATTATTAGAAGAAGCTTGTGAACATGTGACTAAAGGAGACTGGGAAAAGGTTGTGAATAGAACTGTTAAATTAATAAGGGAAGATTATGAAAGAGATGTGAAAATAGATAATATTATAGAAAACGAACATATAATTATTAATGTAGGTGATGATAGCAGTGACGACAGTGAAAATAGTAGTATGGACGAATCTGATTAATTATGGCCTTTTGTGGCACCTTTTTTGGTATCTTTTGTATTCATATGTTTCTTGTGTGCATATAAAGTATGTATATTCATTTTCATTCAAATATTCAGTTCGTTCAAATAAATTAAATAAACATATACATTTTTGTTTTATTAAACCTATTTAATCAGGTACAAAAACAAAACTTAATTGTTTTTTGTTCGAGAATAAATTGACATTCCACATCACTATTGTAATGTGTCAAACCGGCCATCATAGCGTGCCGCTAGTTTACTAGACCGATTTTAATTTTTTTTATATGCAGCAATAGAAAGCGAAGTTATCAGGAAGTAACATAGGCTATAATTTATTTTCAAAAAAATTAGAACTTCTTAAGAAAAATGCAATAATGTTACCTAAAGTAGCAAAATTTTGCCTGGAAAATGCATTATTTGCCGTGTGCTGAGAAAACTATTGAATATTGATGATACATATACTAATTATGTAACACATGATTAAAGTAATCATTATTCTCTACAAAAAAATCCCAAGGGAATATATTATCTAACTATCATAATTATTTTATCAGTTTTAATTACATCCCCTTTATTATCGTAGTATTAATAAATAAAATAAAAATAAAAATAGCCTTTATTGCAGCAGCATTTCATTTCAATACAAAAATTAAATATTAAAAGTTTTGACTTCTGCGTGTCCCTCGACATAGGCCTCCTCTAAATTTTTCCATGTTGTTCTATCTTTGGCTAGACGAGTCCACATACTTCCGACTAAGTTTCGGATGTCATCCTCCCATCTTTTTGATTGTCTGCCTCTTTTTCTTTTTCCGTTTCGGGGGTACCACTCCGTTACTTTTTTCGTCCATTTTTCACAATTATCTCTGATCATATGGCCTGCCCATCGCCATTTTTGCTGTTTAATAATTTTTCCTACATTTTTAAATTTAGTCTTTTCCTTTATGTCCTCTAGCTTCATTCTGTCTCTCAATCTAACACCTATGACGCTTCTTTCTATAGAATTTTGGCAAGTTCTTAATGTTGTGAGATTTTTCTCAGTTAGGGCCCATGTTTGTGATCCATAAGTTAAGCATGGTAGTATGCAAGTATTGAAAACCTTTCTTTTGTCCTTAATGGGAATATGCTTGTTTTTCATCACTTCGCTGAGCGACCAATAACTTTTCCAGGAGTTCGTAACTCTTCTGTCGATTTCTTTTGTCATACAGTCTTTGATTGATAATAAATGCCCTAAGTAAACGTATTCGTCTACATATTCAATTATTTTGCCATCTACTTTGATTTCTTTTCTCTCCGAGTTTGTCATTATTTTAGTTTTATTGACGTTCATTGTGAGACCTACTTTAACGCTTTCGTCTGACAATTGTTGTAGCATATGCTCAAGTTTTATTGAAGACTCAGAAAATAGCACCAAATCGTCCGCAAATCGTAGATGGTTTAGGTTTTCCCCGTTTATATTGAGTCCTTCCTTTTCCCATTCAAGGTTTCTGAATATCATTTCCAATACTGCTGAGAACAGTTTTGGAGATATAGGATCTCCCTGCCTGACTCCTCTTTCTATTGGGAACTCGTTGCTTGCTTTATCCAATTTTACACAAGCTGTGCTTTTGGAGTATATATTCTTTAAAATATTTATAATTTTACCATGTACTCCTTGCACTTTAAGAGCGTTCCATATTGCATTATGTTCTAGCGAGTCAAAAGCTTTGTTGTAGTCGACAAAACCTAGATAATATACACAGTTGTACTCTTTAAATTTTTCTAATATTTGTTTTACTGTGTGTATATGGTCTACTGTCGAGAATTTTGTCCTAAAGCCTGCTTGCTCTTTGGGTTGGTTCTCGTCTAATACCTTAGAGACTCTAGATAATAATATCTTGGAGAAAATTTTATATATATTTGCCATCAAACTTATCGGTCTGTAATTTCCAATATCGTTTTTATCACCTTTTTTATAAATCAATACAATAGTTGATTTAGTCCAGTCTACTGGAATGTTTTCAGTCTTCAGGATTTGATTAAATATTTCAGTGAGCTTGGGTGCTATTATTGGTAAGGTTGCTTTGAGCATCTCATTTGATATTTGGTCAGGTCCTGGTGCTTTTTCGTTTTTTTGTGATTTGATAGCTGAAATAGTTTCACTAAGAAGGATCTCCGGTAGGGGTTCATTGTCTTTATTAATATTATATTCATTGTCTTTAACATTTTCCGCTAAGTTTCGATCACTTCTGGAACTTTTGTACAGATCACGGTAGAACTCAGCTGCAATTTTTATTATTTCTTCCCTATTCCTAGTTATTCTATTAGTTTTACTCTTGAGATTAATCATCCAATGTTTTTTGTTTATCAATTTTTTTAGTGCTTTTCTTACTCCTCCAGTTTTGATAATGTGATCTTGTATAGTTTTATTTCTTTTCTGAGTTATATCTTTACGTATTTGGGATCTTATTTTTTTACTTAGTTCCACAATTTTAGTTTTAGTGGCTTTATCTTTTTTTGATGAAATCAACTGTTTCCTTTGTTCTATCAATTTCTCACTTTCTTCTGATAAGGTCTTTCGTTTCGGTTTACATTTTTTTGTTTCCCTTATAAGGTTAGATATTAATGAATTATATTGTTCTTCTACATCTTCATATTTTTTTCCTTCCTGGTTTAGAGCTATGGATAGATTATTTTGTAGTTTCTTATAATCCTCTATTATAGGTATTTGCTTGGTGTTTTTATAATTCCTTCTCGACTTCTTGACTGGGACTATTTGTAGTGAAGCTCTTACCATTCTATGGTCGGTATTAAAATTAAAATGGTTCAAAACATGTGTATTAGAAAAACATCTCGCTTTATTTGTCATAATAAAATCAATTTCATTCTTATGATTTCCATTAGGTGACACCCAGGTCCATTTTTTCTTAGGTTTTCTTTTATATTGACTGTTGAGAATTGTTAGTTTATTTTGTAAGGCATAACTGATAATCTTATCACCATTTTTACTGCGTATCCCATAGCTAGATTTGCCTATTATGTGTTCTTCACCAGGCTTACATTGTCCTATTTTGCCATTGAAATCACCCATAACTATAACATTCTTTTTCATGTAATGGTTGATCGATTGTAATTTTTCGAAAAATTCTTCTGTTTTCAAACGTTCTTCTTTATTTGTAGGTTCAGTGGGAGCATACACTTGTACAATTGTCCATGATTCATCTTTTACTGATGTTGGTAGTTTTATATTTAAGATTGCTATTCGTTCGGATATACCAATTATTTCTTCTACTTTTGAAGACAGATATTTTCTTAATAGAAAACCAACTCCGTAGAGGCCTGGTGTTTCTCCTTTATGATATAGAAGGTAGTTGTCATATTCTTCAATACACTCCCCCATTCTACGCACTTCGTTTAGACCTATTATGTCCCATTTAATATCGTCGAGTGCTTTTTCAAATTCAAGTAGCCTTTCAGGTGAGCTAATGGATCGTACATTTAGTGTTGATATGTATATATATTTGTCTTTTTTAGAAGGGTAGTTAATTGTGGAGTTACTATTTAAATTTAGAGGGTGTTGGTCATTTTCCTCCACGATGACCAATCGGCTTGGAGGAGAATTTTTGTAGTTATTCTTAATTTTGTTTTTAACAGTTCGGTTGCCGAGTGAGGGTGATTGCTACTTGTTTTGGTCTGTGCCTTGGTTATGAGAATTAGATCGATTCCGCATTAGATCGAAAGCATTTACTCTACTAAATTTTGATGTTGGTGTGTTGTTCTTAGACTCTGTCACGTTTGGACTTTGTGAAGAAGAAGCATTAGAGCTCGATGGCGTAGATGGGGTACGCTTTCGTTTCTCGTGACTCTTATTGTTCTTTATTATTAGTTTATCGTATTTTATGTAAGCGAAATTCCCTCTTTTCCTCTCTTCTTGCAATTGAGCTTGTAACGAGCGCCTTTTTTCTAATACCTCTTTCGAGAAATCTTCTGTTATATAAATTATTTTTGATTTCTTTTTGTTTTTTAAAATGTCATTTCTCTTCCATGTGTTAGCAAGCGTTACTACGATCGGCCGAGCTTTATTACTACCAACTGTTGTCTTTCCAACTCGATATGCAGAATTTATTTCTTGTATATTTAATTCTATCTCTAACTTTTTTATTTCATCTATGACGTTTGCAATTAATTGTTTGTTGGACTTCTCGCACTCTTCCATTCCAAATATTATAATATTGTTTTTCTTTCTATCCTTCTCTAACCAAGCTACTTTCTTTTCCAAATTATTTATTTCAATCTTTAAGTTTTTATTTTCTTCGATGATTGGCTGAAGCTTTTCGTCAATTTTTTCCGTTAATTTAGTTGTAATTTCTTTCGTTTGATTCTCCATTTCGAGCTTTAACTTTAGAAATAATTGTTGTAGATTGAGATCCATAACGTTAACTTGTTTCTTGTAATAAAATATACAAATTATATTTTGAATCTTTTATACTTAAAACGGAACGTAATATTATTGTACTGCTTTTTGTCTGTGGCGATATTCGTATTCTTAAGGTTGGCAGCTCACCCTGCTTGTCAGGTACTGTCCAGTAAATGTCAATGCTAGTTGACAGCAGCGGTTGATGATTCATAAAATGTTAAATAAATTTCGAAAACTAGTGATGTTTTAACGTAGTTATAACAAAGTTTCTTTTGTTAAAACTAGTGAATTCGATGGATTGGCACTTGCACTACTTGTTTTAACATAAATCACTGGCTTTAAGGTACTTTATACCACTTTTTATTATTTAAAACTGATGGAGCTTCAATGTATAAACTTAACACTTTGACAACCGATGACAGAACTATATATCGTCTATCGTAGTATTAATACTTCCTTACTAATAAATAATAATTATTATTTAATGCGAAAGTGCGTTTGTTTGTTGGTTTATCCGTCAATCACGCTGCAACAAAGCTGCGGATTGACGTGATTTTTTGGTTAGGTATAGGTTGAGAACCTGGAGGGTGACATAGGCATCCCGGAAAAAACAAAGATTTCCCGCGGGATTTTAAGAACTAAATCCACGCGGACGAAGTCGCGGGCATCAGCTAATTTAAATATATGTATAATAAATTAATAATTTATTTAAATAAATCAGTAATGAAGAAAAAAAATTATTCACTTCTTACGTGTTTCAGCTTGTCTGTAAAAAATAAATAGCGCTGTATATAATACTCATGTTACTCGTGAAACCGCTGAAACCCTCAGGCCTGCACAAGGTGGGCTTCCCCTGAATTATGCGGAGGCACGGTGCCCGGCGTTACTCTACAAAAGCAAATAGGTGACCAAATAAGCTGTATAACGCGCGCATAAATTATACAATACAATGTTGTGCGCGTTTGTTATTGTAATCATAATAAAGCCCTGGTCGAACACAACGCGACGGCAAAAACGTGGGAGCGAGACCACATAGCGTGGTGCCTTGCACATGGCTTGGTGGTTTCTGAGCCACTGCTTTGATGTGCTACATAGAATACTTTTTACAGAATCTTTCAACCCAAACGCGTTTAAATAAACAGCGGAAATGTCATATGTACATAGCACGTATGATATCCAAAAAGACCCTGAATGTGAGGCCCAATAAATAAAGATGTCGGGGTAAACAAATCTAACACGAATGTCGAATATATATGTATGAGGATCAGAGTGTTCCAAATTAGGTGGCAGGTGCTCGCAAGTTGCCGGAATTGAACCCAACGCCCGGGGGACGGCGGCCCTTTGTATGAAAGGTTAACCTTCTCTCGAATTACGGTACGTTTTCGGTGAAAACATCCAAAAACATCAATATGGATTGTCAATTTAATCAGTAAAAAAAATGTGCCTTATTTTTTGAAAACAGAAATAAAAGGTTGTCTTCTTCTTCTTCTTATCAATCGATAGACGTCAAGTGCTGGACAAAGGTCTCTTGCATGGACTTCCACAGGCCTCGGTCTTACGCCGCCTGAATCCAGTGACTCCCTGCGACTCGTTTGATGTCGTTGGTCCACCTAGTGGGGGGTCTGCCAACACAGCGCTTCCCGGTGCGGGGCCGCCACTCCAGCACCTTGGGACCAACTTGGGAAAAGGGGCATTTACGAAGTAATTAGATGATGTTTAGGACTTCGTCTGTCTATTTTTTAAGCTATTGCATAGCTTTTATCGCGGGCTTTGAGCGCGGCGACCGAATCAAGAAATTCCGTAACGAAAATAAACCACCCCGTCGTTTCATTTCGGCAGACTTCGGCACGGTGTTTGTGTGCGTGCGACTAGAAAATGCTACGCAATAGCTTTACCGCGGCAGTCCCCGAGTGCCACACGTATTTTTTTAGGTTCATTAGTGTGTCGCCCCTACCAACTCAGCCTTTGTTTGAAGGTATGTGAAAAGTGTTAGTAGTATAGTAGGCCTTGTAAATTATCGAGTAGTGACAGGCTGAATATTTAGGCCTTTCTAGCTGCAGCAATACATTTTAGCTTATAGTGAGTGTCATCCTATCAGAGGTCAGTGCTATTGTGATACTGTAGCAATAGTTTCTAAACAATTCTACAGGTGGGTTTGAAGTGCTATATTTACTGCCGTGAATTTACCTACCGTGTGCATATTTATTGCTGTGTTAAGATTTTTGGAACGTAGTTCCTTATCGCGCGGTACGGAAGGGGGCTAGACGGAAAAAATTAAGGAAACCGACACGACACATTTTTGAAACGTCATTTTTTGTTGAATGTGAATTTTGCATTGTATTCGGTATTTTCGCCTTAGAACTCGGCGTCTGCATGGCCTAGTGGTTAGGAGAGTCGCCTATAAATTCAACGTCAATGGTTCGAATCCCAGCTCGACAGACTGAATTTTCTATTTTCAATTTTATTTTAAATAATTTCTAAATGTGGAATTTTTCCCTAATTTTTTATTGTATAAATTGGATAACGCCATCTGTGAAAAAACAGTAACTCCACCAGAGTAACTCTTTGGTGTTGTATCAGTGCAATAGAAATAAACTAAAAATAATTCATCGTAGTTAATCAATTTAATACTAGATGACACCACTAGTTTATTACAATTCCTTCACTAAAATACTACTACTAAGGTACTACGTTCCATCCGGGTGTCCCTTGACACGTCTCTTTTTTTTACTTAAGGATGATTATACGGGTCTCGCCGCGAAATTTAAATTTGATTTGGTTTATCGCAATTTATAAACTAATACGAAAAAGTAGGTTTAAGGCATTCTAATTGCGCCAGTGGCAGTATCATCTTCACAGGTTTATATAAAAATCTTTACTTGAAAGTGTCCAGTTTAAGAAATTAGTCAGAATATCGACTAATTTGTGAGTAGCTCACGTCCAACTCGATATTTTGATTAATTTCTTAAACTGAACACTTTCAAGTAAAGATTTTTATATAAACCTGTGGAGATACTGCCATTGGCGCAATTAGAACGCCATAAGCCTACTTTGTCGTATTAGTTCACAAATTGCGAAAAAACAAATTAAATTTGAATTTCGCGGGCAGACCCGTATAATCCGCCTTAAAACTCGCGCGTCAACTACAATATTATATTTTCACACAAAAAATTGTATTGCCAATCACCGCCGCAGGTATTTCAGCAAAAGTTTCCCGAAAACATCAGAGCAAAGTTTTACCCCAAAAAACAGAAATTGATTCCAGCGTAATAACAAGATAAAAATCACACGGCCCATTCGCCACGTTTATCTGTTGCTATAACAACGCACAGAACGGCAATAAACTCGGTAATAAAGTAAAAAACTCGTCCCGTCCACTACAGGGCATAAACACACTAGTTTCTAGTTGTAAGAAAACATCGTAAACGTTTACAAGTCAAGTGTAGGGCTTGGTGCAAACTATAAGCTTGAGCGAGTTTTCCTTACCCAATTCAGTCATTAACTCATCAATAGCCAATTTTTTGCGCGAGAAAAGGGATTAAAACACAGGGATTAAATAATCAGACTGGGTTAATTATGCTGAAATCATTCTAGGTCAAAGAGAGTAATTGTTTCACTCGCATTTATACTGCCTTGCTTGAACGTTAACTGAATTATAATAGCAGCGCTACGAAATTGTGGCTTTATGTTTTCCATTAATAAAATGTGCTAATTTAGTACGGACCTACAACGATAAATACTCATTTCAGTTGGAACTATTAATATTTTGCAGATGCATGGACCGTACTCCTAAACCTAAATACAAAACATTGTAATTATGTCGTTGAACCTCAAAATATAAAAGTCTGAACTCTTTTGTTTGCAATATTATAACCTCTAAAATGGTTTTGATTTTGCACCGCAACTGCAAATATGTTTCTTTTTAAGTTCTCATCGTCTGTTGAAAATATTCGGTATGTTTTATTATTGTTAAGTGCATATTTTATGCGATAGCAATAAGTTTTTTTTAATATTATGTATAACTAGTTTTTGCCCGTGGCTTTTCTCAGTTGTTGGATTTTCAAACCCCTATTTCACCCCCTTCGGGGATACATTTTCAAACATCCTTTCTTAGCAGATGCCTACGTCATAATAGCTATCTGTATGCAAAATTTCAGCTCGATCTGTCCAGTGATCTGAGCTGTGCGTTAATACATCAGTCAGTCAGTCAATCAATCAGTCAGTCACTTATATAATATTTAGATGAACCCGCTATCGTTCATGCCTTAAGCCAGAGCTGAAAACTTTCAATACGGCTCCCCTCTGTTCCCAATCAGTGACGTTCACTTATTGAATTTTGTTGTGTTCGAGAAAAGTTTCAATAATTCCTTAGATTGGAGAAAACTTTATCAATTTCCGTTACAGGAGCATATCGCAGTGGGGACGGAATTGGACGCCGCGCGTCGGGCCGGAACGGTCGTACCCATCGTTCCCAGCGGAAACTCACGGTTCGGTCTGACAACAATAATAATATTTTTCTCCACTTTTTATGTTTACTGATAATAGTTTGGACTACATTTATTTCAAACAGGATACATACGAAGTAACCGATGACAATTTAAATAAACCGAAGTGACAATCTCAAATGAATCGCCGGTACACAAGTGGCACAAGTCCGTATCATGTAGCTTCGATCCAGTTTTAAACGTCTATGGTTAGAATAGAATAGAATAGAAATGTTTTTATTCAAATAAACTTTTTTACGTGCTTTTGAATCGTCGATGAGTCTACCACTGGTTCGGAATGCCCTTCCTGCCGAGAAGAACCAGCAAGAAACTCGGCGGTTGCTCTTTTCAAAACAAGTTTACAATACAGTTTATACTATGCTATGTATGCAGTGTTTCCGCAATGAGGGGAAGTACCACAAAAGTATACCCAATTATAATATAACACATGTTAAGACGGGTATGACCCAGCCATTGCTTCGCTGGTTGACCTGCTGCGTTCCATGTCAGCAGAAAAAAAAATGAAAAATGAATTCCTGAAATTTAAATTGAAGTGTTCGTCGTGATGTTGATCAAACGCAGTGGTTGCCTCAAAACCCTATTATACTAATGCTAAACATCATTTACATTTTCCTTTTCCCTCAACGCAAAGCTTGTGTTTCCTTTCTTCATTGTCGCCCCTTTTGTCTCCAATAGTTCTAAGTGATGACAATAAATTTTGTGAAGAGTTCTTCACATTTCAACCTTCAGGAATTTGGAAGGGTTTTACATTATATTACCACTTTCATAGTGAAAATCTGATATGTAATTTTTGCAGCTCAGTTGATGAACTGATCTTGACGAAATGTAGTATCAAGATAGCTTGCATCACAGATATGAAAATTGGGTACGTTTGATCACAGAAAATTGTTCCCACGAGATGTTTAAAATACCCGATTTCACCCAAACAAAGTCGAGGTTGACCGCAGTAAACATATCATTATGCGTGTATCTCCCAACCCTTTTTACTTAACTTAGCGTCAAAACTAAACCAACACAATCTGTGTATGTGACGGGGTATTTGGTGTTCCCTTTAGCGGCCAGCGGTGATCCATCACGGCCGTCTCGCGAGGCAGAGCAAACAGCGTACGTACAAACAGACCGTGGGTAAATGATACACGTGTGAGAGGAGGGATGGAAGGAGGGGTGATGTGTGCGTGAGCGCATCGTCTGAGGGTCCCGTATACCTACGAGTTAGTTTAAAGGGACATTTCGCTCGTTTTCTGCAACACTGTTTTTAACCGACTTCATTAAAGGGGGAGGACTCGTAATCAATTCGAGGCATATATTTTTTGTTTTTGTTTTTTGTCGATTTTACTCCATAACTCAACCGTCAATTCTGAACCAATTTCAATTTTTTTAGGGTTCCGTACCCAAAGGGTACCAACGGGACCCTATTACTAAGCCTACGCTGTCCGTCCGTCCGTCCGTCCGTCCGTCCGTCCGTCCGTCCGTCCGTCTGTCAGGGGGCTGTATCTCGGTAACCGTAATAGGTAGACAGTTGAAATTTTCACAGATTATGTATTTCTATTGCCGCTATAACAACAAATAATAAAAATTAAAAAAAATTAAAAAAATTAAATTAAAATGGGTAGCTGGGTAGATGGAAATTTTTTAATTTAATTTTTTTAACGGAACCCTAAAAGAGCGAGGCCCGACTCGCACTTGGCCGATTTTTTTAATTTGGTGAAGATCTGATGAATATCTTCGGTGATGGAGGACGGAACTCCTCAATGAATAAAAGCAAATCGCTCGCGATCAGAGAATATGAAGATTTGATCCCATGAAGCTACAATAAAAAACTTAAAATTCTTTTTAAAGAACCGACTTCATAATATATTATACAACGTGTCCCAAATATTCAACAATAAGCCAGCGCCGGAAGATAGGCATGCCCATGACTACTCGGGGAAAAAAAGAAAAAAATATATATCTCAATTTTTTTAAGCTATAGAAAAAAAATGAAATTCTTCAAAAATTGACAGCTGTTTGGGTAATTTTCACTACGATGACTAAAATTTTATGAATATTTTTTTTATAGCCAACCTGAATAGCATTGCTATCCACTACAATCCTTAAAAATCCAGAATGCCTCTAGTTTTTTCACAAAAATTGTTCTAATTTATTTTTTCTTTAAATTTTTTTAAGATTTTTACTTTTATTCCACTCAAAAATCGAGATTTTTGATATATATCAAAAATCCCGATTTTCAAAAATCCAAAGTCAGCCCGCTAGAGTCTTAGGGCCAATTTCACCATTCGCTATAGAAACCTAGTTTAATAAAACCAAGTTTAGCTTAACTGAGTTTAAACGTGCAATTTAAACTCGGTTTAAGTCAAACCGATTTCACGAGCTCTAAACTAATCGCGTTTAGTAAAACTAAGTTTACATGTAGGGTTGTCACGATCATAGACAAAACCAAGACAAAACCATGGAATTAATAAAGCAAAACCATGGAACTAGGAATTACGACTAAGCAAAACTCTCGATCACTGTCTCGAATAACATGACATTTGACGTTTTGTCTGTGGTTTGGTTTTTTTTCTTCGTTTCGTGTGTGTAGAAAACTAGAAAGTTAGTGCGGACTACGGAGAACTATTTGCCATTAATGCTTGCCAAGGACGTCAAATGACTCGCAGGGAGCCGCTGAATTCAAGCGGCACAAGACCGAAGCCTTTTTAAGTTATTTTCATGCAGGACTGGTCTCAGTATAAGCCGGTGATGTTAAGGGAGCCAAGAAAACCTATTCTTGGCAGATCACCAAGCCCATTACCTGATGTGCAAACAGACGAACAGCTAGCATAGCAGAATGTGATTCAAGATCTTCAACACACACAACATCATCAAGGTATTACCTAATCATCTCTGTTCTGTGTACTATATTAGCTGCTCTATAATTCATGTCTCTAGGAATGGAAACCAGTAGTGGTAGCCGAATAAGTAGGGTTGTAATTTCCATCAAGAGGATTTATATGAACATTTATAATTATAATATTATGCCTAGATTTCCCAAAATTACTAGATAACAGTAAAAGAAACCAGTAGATCACAAACTGCATTATTCATTTTAATGAAGTCAAATAATAGTATGATAAGGGAATTTGCTATGCACTGTGTAGATCTTAAGAGGTGATGTGCAGAGTACTATACATTTTTTTATATTGCAGGATCCATACTCATGCGCCAGCACAAGCTGCAGCCACAAGAAGCAGAAGGCCAGTTTTGAGACATGATTACAATCCAAGTCTTACCACATCTTACTCTTGAAAGAATAAAAACATTAACAATGGCTAACAATTATGCCCAAGAACATGATATTCAAATAAGGATTTTGAAACTTGTGTATGTTTTAATAATAATTTGATTCTGAAGAAATGCATATCATTGTCTACGTTAAACCATGTATAAAAATACATTCATTGAGGGCCGATTTCACCTATGTAAAATAAGACTTATCCAAGCTTAAATTTCATATTTTATCAGTATTTTCCATACAAAAACTGTCAGAACACCCAATTTACTCTTCGGATAAATGTCACTTGACCATGAAATCCAGCATTAGTCTGGGTTATTAGATAGATAGATAGTTGGTCGATGTCATGTTATGGTCGACAGCCTGGTTATTTTTAGCCCTATGGTCTTAGCCACAGTTCCAGAAGATGAAGGTGTGCTAGTCCTGAAATTATTTATCTTGCCAATCTGAAAATAAAAATAAATAAATTATTAATAATTTAATAAATAATTTTCAGCCTGCAATTAGCTTTAATTGAGTGTAATAGTATAAATATGAAAGTGTGTTAGTCCTTCATTCATGTAGAAATGGAACATATGTTATTTTTGCATGGTATAGTTGAGCGAGTACCTAGAGGATGTCATAGGCTACTTTTTATCCCAGAAAAATAAAGGCCTGAATTTTATGAGCCTGATTCCAAGCAGACGAAATTGTGGGCAAAAACTTGTTTTTGATAAGTAAATTTACAAATAAGTTGAGAAAACAAACTAATAAACTTACTGAGCAAAATAGTTTGTCACAAATTCATGACATCTTCTATGATTTGGATTCCTTATTTGTGTTCGTGCACCATTCATATTTCCAATATTAATATTGCCTTTAGCTAAATATAGCATCCCAGAAGCTGGATATATTTTTACACTATCGTCTGGTGGTGTCGTTTCACTGTATGGCCATGGCTGGGAAACGTCTTTTCCAGACTCCAAGCAAGCGCTATATACACATAAATACACACACAAACTCAAGCTTGTCTTCAATCGACTCCAATACAGACAGAACTGTGGGTTTCGTGAGACGAAATCTTGTTACGAAGTCCTTATCATCAAGGGTGTCGAAGTGCTCTTCTCTTTCCCGTAACCATCTTGGATGACGAACAACATTTTCCTCATCACTATCTTCAATAGCTTATCCCAATGAATTGCTAAATGCTGATCAGCAAACATTCAATAACAATATAAGACACTGTTGGCACGTGACAGCTCTTTAAACTCGGTTTTAGGGAGCTAAACGTCGAAAATTGGGTGGTTACAATTTAAACCGAGTTTAGCTTTAACGGCGTTTAACTGACGTCGATGAAATGCAAACTATAGCCCTAAACTCAGTTAAGCTCGTAAACCGAGTTTAGCGTGAACTAATCGCGTTTAGTTTGGTCGGTAAAATCGGCCCTTAGACTATATCGTCACTTACCATCAGGGGAGATCGCAGACAAGGACTATCTTGCCATCGAATAAAAAACATACAAAAATATCTCTTGTAGTTACGTAAATAGGAGCGTAACTATAGCACATTTTCCCGAGGAACCCTAAAGCCCAGATCTAAACAAACTAATAAAGTTAATAACGCGTGGGTGCCACTCGCTGAGTGAGGTTCGTATTATACTGTTAAAATACTTTCTTTGTACACGACGCGTTTTGATCCTTAGTGCGTATTCACGTTAACTCGATGGTGCAATGGCAAACGAAATCTCAGAGAAGGGTTATAGGCCATAGTCTATATATCTCAACTTAATTTAAGGTTGATTATACGGGTCTGCCCGCGAAATTCAAATTTAATTTGGTTTTTCGTAATTTGAAAACTAATACGACAAAGTAGGCTTATGGCATTCTAATTGCGACAATGGCAGTATCAGCTTCACAGGTTTACACAAAAATCTTTACTTGAAAGTGTCCAGTTTAAGAAATTATTCGGAATATCGACTAATTTTGTGAGTAACTCACGTTCAACTCGATATTCTGACTAATTTCTTAAACTGGACACTTTCAAGAAAAGATTTTTGTATAAACCTGTGAAGATGATACTGTCATCGTCGCAATTAGAAGCCATAAGCCTAATTTGTCGTATTAGTTTACAAATTGCGAAAAACCAAATTAAATTTGAATTTCGCGGGCAGACCCGTATAATCAACCTTAAGTGAAAAAAACAACAAATTACAATATTTTACATAAAACAGTAATGTAATGCGCGCGCGATCAGCTGTTTATCAGGAGTTCAAAGTACTTGGCCTACTTGCCTACAAACCGCAGCTTGCGACGCGCATTACCTACTGCGTGTGTAGGTATCGGCGTTCGTTGTTCGCGAAAATTACATAAACTCATAATTTCCGAGATGAGTGGCATTTGTCATTTCACTATCACGCCCACCATCATATCACTCTGTTTAATTGTCTACAAATTCAATCGCCAAGTTTTCAAAGATTAAAATGAAATATGGTGCGGAGTGGCGACCCCGCACCGGGAAGCGCAGTGTTGGCAGACGCCCCACTAGGTGGACCGACGACATTAAACGAGTCGCAGGGTTTCAAAGGGTCGCATTCAGGCGGCGAAAGACCGAGACCTGTGGAAGTCCATGCAAGAGACCTTTGTCCAGCAGTGGAAGTCTGGAAGTTGAAAAAGAAGAAGATAATGAAATATGATAAGAAAGTGAGAGCTTAAAGATATAATATAGAGCACAATATCTAGGTGTCAGGCTTGATGGCGTATTGATTCGCTCAGTCGCGTGACGCCGACCTCCCACATAATCTAAACAGGGCTGTTTCCCCGCACGACAGCTTTTTATCTACACAACATTGTTAGAGGGATAATTGTGTCGGTTTTGTATTTTTTATCGTTGACGATGTAGCACCTAATTGCGATCTCACATGGCGAGGAACTGTGCAATAATTTATGACCACCACAATCCAACACCCGAACTCCTTAACTCCTTATGTGGGCCAACTCAAAAGAGATGCACCACTTATATATTGTATTCACTCTCTATCATACTCTTTATAGAGCAGTGATAGCCTAGTGGTTAGGACTGTGGTCACCGATTCGGGGAGTCGCAGGTTCGATCCCAGGTACGCACCTCTGACTTTTCGAAGTTATGTGCGTTTAAGCAATTAAATATCACATGCTACAACGGTGAAGGAAAACATCGTGAGGAAACCTGCACGCCAGAGAGTTCTCCATAATGTTCTCAAAGGTTTGTGAAGTCAACGCATTGGGCCAGCGTGGTGGACTGTGGCCTATAACCCTTCTCTGAGAGGAGACCTGCGCTCAGTAGTGAGACGTTAATGGGTTGTGTATGATGATGATGACAGAGATTGAACTTCTGAGTACAATACAACAATATGCTGAGGATGGTGATGAAGCCTAGAAAAAGATAAAAAGAATCACTTTAAGTAGGTACCCCCTAAATACAATTCCTTAACCAATGTTATTTCCACCTTTAAGTGTTCCCTAAAGGTTTGTGGAGACGAAACTGACAGAAACTGTCTCCTAACTTTGCTTAGGTAGTAGTTTGTTAGTAGTAGTTAGGTAGGTAACGTTGATGAAAATGGGCATTAATTAACATCATCATCATCGTGTGCCTTCCTCGTGTTGAAGTTTGGCGGTCATCATGCGAAAAGCTTCTCTATTTAACGCCGCATCGTTTAGTTTTGGATAAGTCAGCCCAGTCCACCCCTTTATATCGTCCAACCACTTGCTTCTTTGGCGACCTGCAGCTCTCTTGCCTGCAATCCTCCCTTCCATCACTAGTTTTGGGGATGAGAATTGGGCTCCTCTTTGTAGGTGTCCAAAGAAAGCTACTTTCTTTGTATGAGGGTGGACATGAGTTCTCTCCTTTTGTGAACTAACTCCAATACCCTACTATTTGGTAAAGCTGTTCCATGGGATCCCCAACATTTTCCTACGTCACGTGACCGTAGCCTTTTTATCGCGGGCTTTGAACTAGGACAAACAGTTTGAGCGCGGCGACCGAATCAAGAAATTCCGTAACGAAAATAAACCTAACACCGTCGTTCAGTAAGCGTTCAACATTTTAGAGGTTCACAAGTAGCTCTGTTTGGCGCAGTGGGCGAGCGGCCGCTTTCTTTACCGTATGGTGTATGATGTCGCAGGTTCGAATCTCACTCCCGAAGTGGTGACTGTGCGCTTTTCTCGTTTGTTTGTTTTTTAATTATTTTTGTTGCATAAATTTTATTATGCAAAAGAAATATTATAATTGCATAAGTTGATAAAAAATGCTATGCAATAGCTTTACCGCGGCAGTCCCCGAGTGCCACTTAATTTTTATTATAACACATGGACGAATAAGTAGGATATAAAAAAACTCACAATTTATTCATTGGCAATTCGTTAAAGTTTCAACGCTGGCCGAGCTCCCAACTTCGACAATTAAACAAAGTTGGAACAAAGTCTGCGGAAAAAAGTAAAATAATTACTCCCTTTAATGACCGCCGCTGGAAGTTACGCACAAGTTCCGCCACAAAGCGAAACTTTCTCGAAAACCGCGAAACTGTTCAACTGCGAACCATTCAAATTCATCTAAGAAGTTTCGTTTGTTTCAATTTAACAATAGTTTGTAGAGCACTCGTTAGTGGTTTCATTTCATATGTGTAATCTAACATTCATAATAGGTTGGCAACTTTATTTGCACTCAATTTGTAATAATAAAAAATCTTCGTGAAAAAGCGACTTCAAACGCCCGCGCCTCTGCAAAGAATAAATATAATTTACTGTTGATTTTTTTTAAACTTGTTGAAATGGGACCCTTTGAAACAAAAAAAATCCCAAAAGGTTCAGGCGTCTTCGAGTAATCGGTGAACATAAATAAAAAAAACCGACGAATTGAGAACCTTATCCTTCTTTTAAGTCGGTTAAAAGTACATCGCTACTAGAATGTCGCTAACAGTTGCTTAAAACTGATTGAAAAAGTAGATACATAATATCACTAATTTCGTTGCTGACGTGTAGATCATGAATAGAATAGAATAGAATAGAAATGTTTTTTATTCAAATAAACTTTTTTACAAGTGCTTTTGAATCGTCGATGAGTCTACCACTGGTTCGGAATGCCCTTCATGCCGAGAAGAACCAGCTATAAACTCGGCAGTTGCTCTTTTCAAAACAAGTTTACAATAATAAAATAGAATAATATAATAATATAAATAATAATAAGAAACTATCCGTCACATTGTTTCTGGTTGTTCTCATCTAGCTAACGGCGAATACTTACACAGACATAACCAAGTGGCCAGGATTATCCACCAGCAACTTGCCTTGAAATACAATCTTGTGGAATCGGAGGTACCGTACTACAAGTATGTGCCCGACCCAGTTCTTGAAAATGGTCATATCACACTGTACTGGGATCGATCTATCATTACAGACAGGACTATTGTAGCCAATAAGCCTGACATAGTGGTGATAGATCGATCAGAGCGCCGTGCAATGATTGTTGATGTTGCTGTCCCGCATGACGAAAACCTCGTGAAAGCCGAGAAAGAGAAACTCACCAAGTATCTCGACTTAGCGCACGAGGTTGTCGCCATGTGGAATGTAGACTCAGCAATCATTGTACCGATAGTGATAACCGCTAATGGTCTTATAGCCAAGAGCCTCGACCAACATCTTTCGAGGCTCTCGTTGGGTAGCTGGGTCAAGGGCCAGATCCAGAAGGCTGTACTCCTGGACACGGCTCGCATCGTCAGGAGGTTCCTCTCTCTGGGGCCCTGACCGCCGGTTGCTTGGACCCTGTTCCCGAGACCGGTGGACCGCTATTTTTTATATTTTTAAATATATTTTTTTATTTTTGTTTTATAATGAAATATTTAAAAATGTAAATAATATGAGTAAAAGTAAATAAAGATGATAAATAATAATATAAAATACAATAATATAATAGCAGTGTTTCCACAATGAGGGGAAGGTCCACAAAAGCATACCGTGGTGGCCGTAGTGTAAACTGATCAACACACTCAGGGCGTGATTCCAGAGAGATGTGGGTTCGATTCCCGCCAGACTCAGAATTTTTGATATGCACTTATTTAAAATTAATTCAAAATACATCGATTTCATAAACATGGACTATGAGAGTGAGGAAATAAAGAGTGCATTTCTTCCGTCTTGAAAATTGAGGGGTCCTGAAGTCGACGCGTATATTTTATTTGGTATTACTCAGTTTGGTAATTGTCAATAAATAGGTTTCCGTATTATATCCCCTGCCGGGAATCGAACCTGAACCTCCTAATCGTGCTGATGAGTCATTCAGCGCTCATCACTGAGCAAGGGGCATACGTGAGTGGTTAAATACTGATAATAAAACTGTAACAGGTCCAATTCTGTATATTGAAGATATTTTGAATTTTTTTTGGAGGGCACTGTTCGATACTGAAGCCAAAACATTTTTTTTAATTTTTTTCTGTCTGTCCGTATCATGGCCGCGCATCACGCCGAAACCACTGGACGGATTTAAATGAAACTTTGCATGATTCAAGTGTATACAAGACATAGGATACTTTTTATCCCGAAATTCAGCACGGTTCCCTTTCAGAACTCCGGAATGTACAGGATACTTTGAATGTACGGCTCATCTTAAGCTGGCATTCAATGGATAGCCCTATTTTGTCAAAGTCAAACTACTCCAAAGGCGTCAAACGATCATTATACCTACAAAGTAGGCATGGATGTAAAAACCTCGTGATTAACACAAAGCGATGCTTTTAAATTTATTTCCACGCGGACGAAGTCGCGGGCATCAGCTAGTAATATATAGAACCAAATTATAGTCTATAAGTAACATAAAAGGGCTCCAATAGTCGGTATATGAACCGCTAATAGGTTCATAACTTGTCTGAAACGCGCACTTCGCCTATTTTATGCTATCTGAACACGAAAAGCGATTGCGTAGGTACATAATATTATATGGAAATTGAAAAAGTTTGTTATGTATGTTGCCTATAGGACTAATGAGTAATTTGGAAGAAAGGAAGGAGTTGGTGAACAAACATGTTAATATACAAAAATACAAACAATCATAATCGTTCCCTACTTAGGCAATAAGCTTACTACTAAATGTTAGTACTAAAGTAATCACAAATTCTTTCTTGTCTCAAGGAATTCTATAAATATAAATAAATACGTAGAATATTGACCTATATTATATAAACATAAATGCTTAACTAGGTTTGTTTGTTGGTTTTTCCTTCAATCACAACAATCGCACAACGGATCGACGTGATTTTTTTGCACGGATATATTAAAGACCAGGAGAGTGCCATAGGCTACCTTTTATCCCGGAAAATCAAAGATTCAAAAGAAGAATTTTTGAAAACTATATCCATTCAGACAAAGTCACGGGCTTCAGCCAGTATTAAAAAATTGGCTGTCTGTAAAGTCGGTTTACGGACGATAGTTTTACGTGATAACGTCATAAAGAAACATTGATGAAAAATTGCATACTTTTATGAATTGAATTATTATCACTGAATTATCATTATTTTGTATAATACAAAGAAGGAGTTCATTGAAAATTACAATTTCCTCTAGTCACAAGCCAACGCTTGGGCCGATCGTGCCTCTCTATCGCTTGTTCCGCACTCTCGCTTGCACTCGCAGGCTCAGGCGGAACGTGACACTTTTTCGTGGGTGCAGCCGGTGTTCATCATGAGTTACCAAAGTCACGAAAAAAAATGTGTTGCTAGTTTTTATTTTTTATTAAAGTGATAACCTACACTTAAGGAAATATCAGAATAAATTTATAAACACATATCAAAAATTCCGAAGCCAGCGGGATTCGAACCCACATCTCTTGGGAATCGCGCCCGAGTGTGTTAGCCACCTACACCATAGCAACGCAACGGTCGGTGTTGCTAGTTGTTACTCATGTCATGTTGCTCGGACTTTTAGCACTTGTTTTGTATGTCTGTGGTTAGCACTAATCAAAGTCTGCAACCTCGTTGGTTACACAAACCTATACATCAAACTGTTGAAATTGGAGAGTCATTATTCTTTATCTTCCCAGCGCCGTCGTAAACATTTTCAGAAACGGCCACAGCAAGCCAAGTGAGACCACATTTTGTTTCTCAATCTCGAACAGAGTTGGCGAGTTTATAAATATAATAACCCTTTATGGCACCCTCGGGATACGGCGTCGTTTATTCTTCCTTAAAAATTTCTCTCTTATTTTTCTTAATCTCGCCTTGTTTTCTAAAGTCGTTTAGATAATAATATTATTTTGTCTCCGAGATACAAATGCTTGGGACTGGAAGTGTATATATTTTAACTTGAAAGGTAACCTTTATTGTTTGACCACTTATAGTTCGAGCCTTAAGTTCGAATACAATTAAGTTTTTTCTTGACGAATTTTTAAAGATCTGTTAAGTCGTCACATCTAAGTTACAATATCTACAGCAAAGTTAAGAATTACTTACTTTTTACTAATTACGAACTACTAACGAATTAATACTTTTCGGAGTTATGTGCGAGAATAATTAAATATCACATGCTTCAACGGTGAAGGAAAACATCGTGAGGAAACCAGCAGACCTAGACTTCTCCATAACGTTCTCGAAGGTGTGTGAAGTCCGCCAATTCACATTGGGCCAGCGTGGTGGACTATGGCCTATAACCCTTCTCTGGGAGGAGACCTGCGCTCAGTAGTGAGCCGTTGATGGGTTGTATTGTATTGTATTGTATAAGTGGAGGGGACGCCTGCTAAGGCCAGGCGGGTGATCAGTCCTGTGTCAGAACTATTCCACCTAATTCCCTGTGTTTGGACACAGGTAACTGGTGCCCAGGCAGCCCACCCCCCTCAAACCTACCTTTAGTTTTCGTAAACCTACGCCGTCGATGGGTTATTGATGATGATGATGATAACAATAGTTCAACAGATGAGGATCGAACCGTCGACCCCAGTTTTTAGTCCACACCTTTAACCGTTAGGCTGTTGAGGCTTCATATTTTGATTAGCATTTGGATTCGCTGTCGTGACTGAAATTCGGCGGAAAGGCATTATTACAACTCCTGTTTCTTATGGATTACAGTAAAGTAAGCCGGTTGGTTCTCTCACATTAATACAAGCGTGTCCAGGTCATTAGTGTAAGGAAAACATCCATTAGTCGAGGGGATTGATTAATCGGCAGAGGACAGAGGCGGGCGGGGAGCGCGATAAATAACAGGACCAGCGGCGCAAGGCTGTGGCCTTGCCTGTGAAACAAAGGATTCCTGCGAAGTCTATGGTAGAGCGGTTATTGGGACTGTAATATACTCTTATATCTACTATATGTAGATATCACGCACACATACATTCGCGCGCACACACACTCACGTGCTACTCTGGCCGGTCCGGTAGCCTGTACACGACTGGTCGTGCGTGCAGTGGCTTCATGTATTTATGCGTAGGTATCTTGTATGTACCCACACTTGGTGTATAAACTTTCTACCCCCAAACCTTTAAGTTCCCAAACAGGGACTATTTTCGCTCGTAGTTTCCAAATTACTCCTTATATGCGCAAAAACAATAGAATCTTCACTTTCTTTATCAAACGATAAAAGTCCACTGTTGAACACTGTCTCTTGCATCCACAGGGCTCGGTCTTGCGATGTCTGTATCCAGCGGCTCCCTTCGACTCGTCTGATGTTGTCAGTCCACCTACTCGGGGTCTGCCAACACTTCGCTTCTTGGTGCAAAATAAAATAAACTGAAAGGAATCTAAGTAATATTATTGTAGTAAGCATCAAAGTAAAGTTCTCATTGATAAGGTTATGAAAATAGATTATTAATCTATATATTTAAAAGAAAGTGGTGTTAGTTACACTATTTATAACTCAAGAACGGATGAACCGATTTGGCTAAAAATTGGTGGAGAGGTAGCTTAGAACCAGGAGACGGACATAGGATACTTTTTATCCCGTTCGACCGCGTTTCGGTCATGTCACTATAAAACGTGGTATAAGAAAAACGCATCTGACATGGAATAACAAAACGCAAATGACAGTGGAATAACAAAACGTAAATGACAGCTAAACGTAATTTTGTCTTTGGTTAAGTATGGTAAAAAATTTGACAATTATAAAAAGTGTCATAATAAAGCATTACAGCAGTTTGTTGGTTTGTCCTTCAATCACGCCACAACAGAGCCACGGATCGACGTGATTTTTTGCATGGGTACTATAGTTGAGGACCTGTAGAGTGACATAGGCTACTTATTAGCCCGGAAAATCAGTGTTCACGAGGGATTTTAAAAACTAAATCCACGCGGACGAAGTTGCGGGCATTAGCTAGTAATAAATAAAAATTCTTTTTCAAAATTCAAACCGATTTCAAACGCCAGTACAAAGTACAAAATAATTTTAATCACGAATGTTGAAGTCGGGCGGGCCTAAATATTAACGATGAAACCGATGTACAACGCTAGCCTGATATGAATACGATACAAAGAGATTATTATCCGACTTAAGTTAGATTCTGTAACTTTTTTGTTTTACCCATTTTCGTAGTCGTTTAAAAGGGCTCCTTTTGTCTTGACGAATAAATTGGTCGCTTTATCCCATCTATCACTAATATACCAGTAAATACATATTATATCTTGGGTTTGCGGCCTACAATATCTATAACCAATGATAAAGAGCCAAACTTGTATGATTTAGTACATTTCTATGTATTTATGTGAATATGTGAATAATAAAAAGGAAATGCGAGTACTGAACAGAATGATTACAATAATAATTGTACCGGCAAAGTATAATAATTAATAATTATAATATACTAGCTTTTGTCCGCGGCTTCACTCGCTAGCGGAAGTTATATACTTTTAAACCCCTATTTTACCCCTATAGGGGTTGAATTTTGAATAATCCTTTCTTAGCGGATGACTGTGGCATACGTATCCGTATGCCACAGTCAGACAGACCTTTTCCTTTTTAACCGACTTCGAAAAAAAGGAGCAGGTTCTCAATTCCATACGTATTTTTATTTTTACATGGTTGTTTGGCTTCAGTGGCATGGCTGCCCCGGAACCCCTCACGCTGTTATCATGCCCAAACTTTTATTTGTAAGCTTTTTTAAATTTACTTATAAATTTTTAGGGTTCCGAAAAACCCGAAACTGTGATCCTAATTAGGATCACTTTACAGTCCGTCTGTTTGTGTGTCAATACCCTTTTTTTCAGAAACGGCTTGAGGTTCTAAGTCGATACTGAATACAAATTTCAATGGTCCCGTAATGCTATAAAAGTTTCTAGTTAACTGAACAAAAAGTAACAGTTTTTCAAAACGTATTTTCATATAAAGTTCCAATGTGCTTCTCTAGTAATATATTACCGCCAGTAAGCTGTAATCTAGTTATTAATATAATCCTCACAAGGTACGGAACCCTCGGTGTGTGAATATGACTCGCACTTGGCCGATTTTTGAAACGAATATGGAATCAAATAAATAGCAACTTTTTTTAGTCAGCATTTTGATTAATAGAATAGAATAGAATAGAAATGTTTTTTATTCAAATAAACTTATTTATAAGTGCTTTTAAATCGTCGATGAGTCTACCACTGGTTCAGAATGCCCTTCCTGCCGAGAAGAACCAGCAAGAAACTCAGCGGTTGCTCTTTTACAAGCTTTTATTTAGTTTCACCTGTCCCGATGTTTGTCGTCAGTGTTTGTCATCAAATGATCCACTTCCCGGTTACCGGTTGAGCTAAAATTTTGCTTACATGTGTAAATCACATGCAGTGTTTCCATAATGAGGGAAAGTTCCACAAAAGCATACCTTCACCTACTTTCTACCTTCTTTGTTCCAGACAGAAAGTAGCCTTATTCCCGCCGGTGGCACCCGTTCACGAGGATGACGCACGACCCAGCCATTGCTTCGCTCGACCATATTTGAGGGAACGTAACAACCCGCATCACACGACACCACCATAGAAATGTATACCTAAATAAGCCCCCGATTTACTAAATCAGTAACCAGTTTTACAGCTTAGCAACGTTAAACCACAGTAGAATTATAACTTTATTGCTATCTTTACCTTGGTTAAACTGTGGTATATCTTTGATATATTGTATATCCACGACGAAATGCAGCAATTCTTGAGCCGTGGGAACATTTTCAAGTTTTTCAGCAAATTACCACCTTTGAGCGGTCATTAATGAACGTAATTATTTTAAGTTTCATTTTCTTTACTTTGTTCTATGCTCAATTAATTGTTAGTATTGAGCCATGAACTGCTGCGGTATTGTCTAAAAATTATTGCTACTGTTTGGCGATCACCTCTAATTTTTTTTTTTTAAAGAATATCAACCAAGTTGAACTTGACTAATATTCTCCTCTTCCCTCCAAATAAGCGGAAAGCTTGTGCCAGGAGTGCGTACGACAATAGTGCAACGGGTGGGATTCGAACCTGCGAACTTTCAGTTTTCAGTCCGCACCTTTAACCGTTGGGCTATTGAGGCTTTTATTTATTTTAGGCTATTTAATTGGCTGAATTTAAGGCATTCTTGCTGCATTTTAACCAATAGCCAGCGAGTACCACCCAATCAGAGGTGATTCGTCCAGCATAATGTTGAGTTTGCGGCCATTTGCTGAGTTGTTAGGCTTGATATAAGTTTTTCTCTTGTTAACCTATTTTATTGTTTGTAAGCCTGACAATTGTAGAAAGCAATAAAATTATTTATTATTATTGTTATTGCAATCATCACGTTGTAGCAATCATTTTTAGACAGTTGGGTATTTGACTGTAGTCAAAATGTTGCTATTCATTATTTATAGCCGAAAAGGTGACATGTAAGAAAAACATAGTAAAGATAAGGGCCACGCGCAGTGTAGGGTTCTGTATTTGAAAGTCTCAAATATTATTGCTGACCTAGGATAGTGCTTTTATTTTATTTATGAACTAGCTGATGCCCGCAACTTCGTCCGCGTGAATTTAGTTTTTAAAATCCCTCAGGAACACTTTGATTTTCCGGGATAAAAGTAGCCTATGTCACTCTCCAGGTCCTCAACTATACCCATCCAAAAAATCACGACGATCCGTGGTTCTGTTGCGGCGTGATTGAAGGACAAACCAACAAACAAACACACTTTCGCATTTATAATATTAGTATGATTAGTATTAAATTGCATAGGAAAATACTGTATTACGTCCATACGATGTATTACAATTTACATCTATACCTACTACCTATGTATAATGATCGTTTGGCTACCGACGCGACGCCTTTGGAGTAGACTTTGACAAAATAGGCCTATCCATGATGCGCTATACGATAAAGTGTGCATGCCAGCTTAAGATGACCCGTACATTCAAAGTTTCCTATGCATTCCGGGGTTCAAGTTATTTGGACCTAATACTGAGGATTGTGATGACTATAATTTCTGAACTACTAAACCGACTACGTTTAAATAATTACAGGACAATCTTCAAAGTACCTCCTTTCTAACAAAAAAATAATGAATGAAATCGGAATACGCCTTAATGAATTACAACTAAATACACATTTTGACTTTAATCCCCTCTCCCAAATGAACCGTGCTTAATTTCGGGATAAAAAGTATCCTATGTTTTACCTTGTAGTATGTACTTAAATCATGCCAAGTTTCGTTTAAATCCGTCCAGTAGTTTTGGCGTGATGCGCGGCCAAGATACAGACAGACAGACAGACAGACAAAAAATTAAAAAAAAATTGTTTTGGGCTCATTATCGATAATAAAGCGTCCTCCAATTAAAATTTTCAAAATAAATTTAATGTACAGAATTCGTCCAGTTACAGTTTTATAGATTTTGAATACATTTTGAGTTCCATGGTTTAAATACTATAATATACTACAAAATATGCAACTTACAAAACGTGTAATACCTGTGTAATACTTAGAAAAAACAGATATAACTCCTTAACTAATGAACCCTACTTAGCCGTGATAGTTTTCCTTTAAAATTCATTATATATACTACTGCTGTGAATTTTTTCTTGTATCCTATATACAACCATTTAGCTGGCAGAGGGGGGGGACACTTGACTCTAATAAAATTTAGCACTTTAAAATATCATATTTCACAAACGGATCCCTGAATGGAAAAATGGTGTTCCCACACCTACAATATTTTTGAAAGACCTATTCAATGATACCCCACACTATGGGATAGTCAAGGAAAAAAAATTCATCCCCACTTTACATGTAGGGGAGGTACCCTAAAAATAATTATTTTTCGAAATTTTATTTCACCACTTTGTCGGCGTTATTGATATTTATACCCTTGTCAAATTACAGATTTCTAGTACCAATATTCTCTGAGCTAAACCGCGGACAGACAGACAGACAGACATACAGACAGACGGACGGACATGGCGAAACTATAAGGGTTCCTTGTTTACTACGGAACCCTAAAAAGAGAAATCGCATTGTGTTATATTTTTAAAAACTTTAATTTAAATAAATAAAAAATATCTGTCAAATACCCAATTCCCCGGTCGATTTTCAACCCGATTGGCGACCCGATTTGCAAACCGATTGGTGACCCGATTGGGGATACGTTTGGGGACCCGAATGGAGCGGTAGGTATGTTTGTATGGACAGGTATGATTAGAAGCTTCTAGTGTCGAATGTCAAGATTCTCTTTGGGCTACCGAGCCAGTGGAAGTCTTACATTATAGTAAGACTTCCACTGGCTACAGTTTTTGCAATTCACGAAGGCGAGTGAGCTTTACTCGTGGTTACTTCGTGTACATGCACATTACATAAGTGTGCGTGCCTGTCAAAGCCTAGGTGGGAGCGGGCAGGCGCGAGCATTGCGCTCGCTCACACTTATACAGATACGACACACACACAACCATAAGTCAGTCGCCCTCGTGAATTGCAAGAACTACGAGTAATAAGAAATTGCGAAAACCAACTTGCCAGTAAACCCCGCATTACGATTTATTTATGTCTATCACCGTGGCTCGAGATAACATACCCTGTCTACCGGTGAAAGAAAGTATATCATTCAGTGGGGCCTGCCACGGCGTAGCAACTAACAACTAATATATTACGGGATGCAATTAATCTATCGGACGTGGAATGATTTATGTTATTATATTGGAGTGCATCTGTGGTTTTCACAGAGTAGGCAGGAACACCACGGGCAGAGATAATCTTATTAAATGAAATTTTAATTGCTTAATATGAAACAATCATCATTTTCATCATTAGCAACCCATCAACGGCTCGCTGCTGAGCGCAGCTCTCCTCTCAGAGAAGGGTTATAAGCTGGCCCAATGCGAATTGGCGGACTTCACACACCTTCGAGAACATTATGAAGAACTCAGAAGAAGTGTGCAGGTTTCGTCACGATGATTTCCTTCACCGGTGAAGCAAGTGATATTTAATTGCTTAAACGCACTTGACTCCGAAAAGTCAGAGGTGCGTACCCGGGGTCGAACCTGCGACCCCCCGAATAGGAGACCACTGTCTTAACCACTAGGCTATCACTGCTATATGAAACAATATGCACCATTAAATATGCAATCATCATCTTCTTCTTTATCAACCGATAGACGTCCACAACTAGACAAACGTCTCTTGCATGGACTTCCACAGGCCTCTTTCTTGCGCGGCCATCCAGCGGCTCAAATTCAAATTCAAAATCATTTATTTCATTTATTTTCATTGGCCAAATTTTAGCACTTATGACAAGTCATGAATCTATCACCGCCACCGGTTCGGAAAGCTGATTCGGTTCCCTGTGACTCGTTTAATGTCTTTGGTCCACCTAGTGGAGGGTCTGCCCACATTGCGTTTTTGCTGACACCAACGACCATCAGCTCTTTGAACTATGTGCCCCGCCAATATCCACTTCAGTTTCGCGACTCCAGTTTACATGAAACAATAATATGTATGGGCAAGTGTTGTACCTATGGACGCTTGTACCTGTGGACACAACAATTCCGTCGAAACTAGCAACCCTAAAATTCTAATTTGAACGCGAACTGTCAATCATAGACAAAGGTTTACGGTCTGTCTGCCAAGTGGGAAGTCTGCTAGACACTGTGCTTTTCGTAACAAGGTCGCCACGCCAGCACCTTGGGAGCTATACGATCATCGGTTCTTTGAACTGTGTGACCGCAGATTTCCACTTCAATTTCGGTAGATCGTATCTCCTCATTTCTGATTTGATCTCGCAGGGATACTCCGAGGGCGAGGATAGCACTCTCCAAACCTGATTGCAAAGCGTTCCATAGTAATGAGATGAAATAGAATAGAATAGAAAAGTTTTTTATTCAAATAAACTTTTTTACAAGAGCTTTTGAATGAGTCTACCACTGATTCGGAATGCCCTTCCTACCGAAAAGAACCAGCAAGAAACTCGGCGGTTGCTCTTTTCAAAACAAGTTTACAATACAATAGATACTATGCTATGTATTATGCAGTGTTTCCAAAATGAGGGGAAGTTCCACAAAAGCATACCTAATTATAATTCAAAACATGTTAAGACAGGCAGACAGAAAGCAGCCCCATTCCCGCCCGTTCACGAGCATGACGCATAACCCAGCCATTGCTTCGCTCAATCATATTTGAGGGAACGTTACAACCCGCATCACACGACACCACCACAGAAATGTTTAAAGAGAGCGTGACATACTTAGGCTACCCATGTTGGGGCATCGAATTGAATCTAATATTGAAAACTAAAAAATAGTTATTTGAAAATATTTATAAAATCATATTTTAATTACCACCAACCGCAAACCTCGACTCCCGTTTCCCTACAAACGAAAAATATTTCCGCAAAAAATACAAAGAGTTTGCATTGCAACAAAAGTTTGCATTGTTACCAACATGCTGCGGTTCGGGGCAAATTAGGGAGCATTAAGGAGCCGAATCTCTGCTCGCACGCGGTGAGGGCGACAGTATTAATAATTAAATCCCGTGAATTTATTGCGTCGTAAGTCACATGTTATGCGCTCGTAAAAAACCGGGGAAAGGGGCGGCATGTGTGACAAACGTATGTAAATTGTGAAACAGGGCTTTATTGCTGAGCTGGATATGCACAAATATAAAAAATCGGCCAAGTGCGAGTCGGGCCTCGCTCTTTTAGGGTTCCGTAAAAATTGATCTAAAACCGACAACTTTGATGGCCCCCCGTTTCTTCATTTTTGTAGCTAAAAAATAAAAAAATATATATTTGAACTCCACTTAATGAGTTTTAGACAATGACACCCCACATGCCAGGGTAAAAAAAAAAAAAATATTTCGACTCCTTTTCCATGTATGGGAGCCCCCTTTATTTTTTTTAATATTATTTTATTTTTATTATTTGTTGTTATAGCGGCAATAGAAATACACAATCTGTGAAAATTTCAACTATCTATCTATTACGGTTTACGAGATACAGCCCGCTGACAGACGGACGGACAGCGGAGGCTTATAGTAATAGGGTCCCGTTGGCACCCTTTGGGTACGGAACTCTAAAAAAATATTCATGAGAAGTGGGCCGATTCTATTTACTTTAAAAACCAAAGAAATATCAAGCTAACAGTTCATCTGACATTTCCAGCTGCTAAAGTTTTGCCGCTTCTGTATTCATAGAAATAAGTATATAAAATACCCAATTCATTCTATCTAATTGGCATTTACTGGGCCACTATGACACACACAAACAGTGTGACCCATTTTTTGGATTGCTGCTTTGTAATAGGATCATATGGCCCACGAGCCCAGGACGATCAGACCTTGTCAGTTGTATATCTTAGCCCCTAAAGGTTTATACCTCTGTTACCTGATATCTCCCAAAGCAACTATGATCCAAACTTCATAGTCTGGGATCGTTCTTACCTGTATTCGGGGCATACACAGATACACTTTCAGCTTTTATAAAATATCGAAGTTCTGATCGTCCTGGGATCTTTCTCTAATAGCTGCAAATACAAGATTCGTCTATAGTTATAAGATCTTAAAGATACTAAACTTCTTGCGAATCCTATCGTTTGACTTTTTCTAAGATAACTAACCTATTCTATCCATCAGTATTTTTGTTCTTCTGAGAGACTCTAATATCCGCCTTTAAGCAACCTTCCTGACTCTTAAGATATCAATCAATGTAGGATGGTAGAAACTGCTTGTCAACTGTTGACACAATCTTTATTTCACTCTGAATCTCTCTAAAGACTCGGAGGCCTTGCCTCGCTCGATCAAAAAGCAATGTACTCATACAAGCAGACAATGTTACCAAGAAATCGTCATTTATACCAGAAGTAAAGCTATTAAATACTATCGCCTCTAAAGCCTGCCCTGCATTACTCTGTGCAACACGTAGGTACACAGGCTGTATGTACCTACATTGTACACTCGTGTTTGCGCTATGTACTCACACGCGCATACATTATTATTAGCTTAATTACCGGGAGCCCTGGGGTGGTCGTTAATACAATCTTATCAACCGATTTATAAATAACTAGTGGACCCGCCCCGGCTTCGCACGGGTAGGCTACAAAACAAACACAATGTTATAATCATCTAGGGCCTGGAGGTTAATGATAAAGTCTATGTCTATGGCTAAAACCCTCATATAAATATGGAATGCCTGTATTCGATCGTTGTCCTTTACATGTGTGACTTTTGCTGCTACCCGTGAAGCATTATGTCCTCTATCTCCTATAATATTTATTAGATCTTCATCAAAATTAGACAAACTATGCCTGATATTATACACTTTTAAATAAAAAAAGAATTATTAAAATCGGTTCATATTTGACTGAGTTATGGAGTAAAATCAACAATAAATTTCATCCCCTATCCTGGAGTAACCTTATGTTTTATCGGGATAAAAACTATCCTATATGTTGACCCGAAGTACCAGCTACCGCTATACCAAATTTCATTTAAATCCGTTCAGTAGTTTTCGCGTGATGCGCGAACAGACAGACAGACAGACAGACAGACAGACAGACAGACAGACAGACAGACAAAAATTAAATAAAAATCTGTTTTGGGTTCAGTATCGATAATAAAGCATCCCCCAGTTAAAATTTTCAAAATATATTAAATGTACAGAAATCTTCCAGTTACAGTTTTATTATAAGTATAGATTACTGCGTAATTAATTTTCATGGCTCGTTTCAATTACGATACAAAATACGGAATACGGCGGGGCTGATTTATTTGTGACTAGCTATTGGCTGCGACCTCGTCCGCGACGATTTTTAGAGTTCCGTACCCACAGGGTGCCAACGGGACCCTATTACTAAGCCTCCGCTGTCCGTCCGTCTGTCAGCGGGCTGTATCTCGTAAACCGTAATAGGTAGACAGTTGAAATTTTCACAGAGTGTGTATTTCTATTGCTGCTATAACAAAAAAATATAAAAATAAAATAAAATCAAAAATAAAGGGGGCTCCCATACATGAAAAAGGATTCAAAATAAAATTTTATTTTTTTACTATTTAGTTTTAAAAAAGTGATTTGTTCATATGTACGGAACCCTAAAAGAGCGAGGCTCGACTCGAACTTGACTGATTTTTTAATTATTATTCCGTTAGGGCGATTTCAGACTAGCGTATTATTTCGCGCGTATTTAGCTCGTGTCGGCATACGCGCTTACATGCGCGCCACATTTTGCGCTTCAAAAAAGAAACGCGCGTACACGCGCTTTTCCCGTGTTCGCTCGAACCGGTGCACGCGCGGTGGTTCCGAACTTCGGACAGCTCAGCTCGCTCTTATACGAGCTTATAAGTGCGTCAACGCTCTTGCGAGTTACGCGTGTGGCAAAGGGCGAGCCTATACGCGCTACCAAAAACGAACCGATAAAACGCTAATCTGAATCCACCCTTAGACTTGCCACAGGTTTGAAGACATTTTGGAGAACTCTCAGATGCAGGTTTCCTCGTGACGTTTTCCTTCTCAGTTGAAGAAAGTGATATTAAAAATGCTCATAACTCCGAAAAGTCACAGTTACTTGTCTGGGATTTAAACCCTGGACTCCCCGAAAAGGAGGCGGAAATCCTAACCACTAAGCCATCAGCTCCTTATGTAACGTGCGTGAATGAAAAATAGTTTCCACAGCTGCTCTAGCGTGAGATTAAACAACTAGTTAGTGGGAAATTAGAGCTCGTCGCCCGTAAAATGCTTCCGAGCCGTCCCTTGGCGGACTTTTATGGCGACCATAAACGTACAGCACTGAGGGTCCAACCGCGCGTACGCTTCGCACTTACTCGAATAAATCTGCTGTTATATGTAGTGCCGGCTTGTTCTCGACCGGACACCAGGGGCTGTCAAGTCAATGGATAGCTGTATCTGCTAAGTTCTCAAAATGTTAAGTTACTGTGCCCGTTGACTGCCTAGCAAGTCTAGTCAGCGGGCTGTAAAACTTGTAAGAAGTGTTTTGTTTTCATTTTTGGTTCCGTACCAAAATGGCAAAAATGGTGCGACTTCCTCCGTCCATCCGTCCGTCTGATACAGTCGATTATTTTAGTAACTATTAAAGCTGTCAAAATGAAATTTTGGAATAGTTGTATTAAATAGTGGCCCAACATCATTGGAATAAAAAAATTGAAAATTTTTTTTAGTTTTAAAAGAGCGGGAAAATCGGGGATTTGAAATTTCAAAGTAAGATAACTACCGAGTGGGGTATGATATGAAAGGGCTTTACTTGTATTTTCTAAAACAGATTTTTATTTATTTTTATACAATACTGATACAGGCTGATGGATGGATGGATGGAGCAGGTCTAATATTCTTTAAAAAAATGATGTCCCTTTAGTTCAACAGACTATTTGCGTAGTACTTTTTTTTCTAAAAGAATATCAACCAAGTTGAACTTGACTGATATTCTCCTTTCCCCTCCCTGTAAAACCCCCCTTTCCCCTCTTCTAAGGCTTTATAAAGTAACCGCGTCTTTAAAAAGCTTTCAAAAATCCAAAACACTAAATATGCACGACAAAAGTTCTATTGGAATATGACAAAAGTTTCATATTAACTGAGGCACTTCCGAACAAGTTCGAACACGAAGAGTCTTGTTCACACGTCTTTTTGTCTAACTTTTAAAAGATCTTTTAAAAGAAAACCGGACGGAGCAATGCAAGTGCAGTGTAATAAAGCCAACTTTCGGTCGTAAAGTTTACAACTACAGTTGGCCGTTTTAAGTTGTTTTACTACAGGGTAGAGTGTACTCACTATTAATATTTAAGGATGATTATACGGGTCTGCCCACGAAATTCAAATTTAATTTGGTTTTTCGCAATTTGTAAACTAATACGACAAACTAGGCTAATGGCATTCTAATAATTGCGCCAGTAGAATTATCATCTTCACAGGTTTACATAAAAATCTTTACTTGAAAGTGACCAGCTTAAGAAATTAATCAAAATACTGATTAATTTGTGAGTAGCTCACGTCCAACTCGGTATTTTGATTAATTTCTTAAACTTAATTTATTTTTGAAGTAAAGATTTTTATGTAAACCTGTGAAGATGATAATTCTACTGGCGCAATTAGAATACCATAAGCCTACTTTGCCGTATTAGTTTACAAAATGGGAAAAACCAAATTTAATTTGAATTTCGCGGGCAGACTCGTATAATCCACCTTAACGACAGAAAACTATTTCACTTCTGACTAACTGACTGACAAGCAGATATTCTATAGACACTAAAATTACGTTTGTTTTCGGAAGGGAGGCTTTAGTCGTAGCCACAGTCCAAAGATGTTCCGCAAAACGGTTCAAGGATTTAGCGTTCCGGCACGATGAAGTTTCAATTAAAAATTGCCATAGGTATAATTTAAGTAATTTATCCTTACTTTGAAGCAGTGATAGCCTAGTGGTTAGGACTGTGGTCTCCTATTCGGGGGGTCGCAGGTTCGATCCCGGGTACGCACCTCTGACTTTTCGAAGTTAAGTGCGTTTAAGAAATTAAATATCACATTCTTTAACGGTGAAGCAAAACATCGTGAGGAGACCTGCACACCTGAAAGTTCTCCATAATGTTCTCGAAGGTGTGTGAAGTCCGCCAATTCGCATTGGGCCAGCGTGGTGGACTATGGCCTATAACCCTTGACCTCGCTCAGTAGTGAGCCGATGATGGGTTGATAATGGATGGATGTAATCATTACTTAACAGGGTACGATCACACAGCCAACAAGCTCTGAGAGAGTAGCGCCGGGCACTCGAGCATGCGCGCCGCGCCGCTCGCCACGCTCGCGCGATAACCGTGCGGCTGACCCGCCGATAACTACATTAGCATGCATAATGTATGCGCGCGCGACGCTACGCTTTACCCCTTCACTTAAGTAACGAGTCACATCAAAATGGATACGATATTTAATTAATATTTACGAAATTTCGCTAGTTCAAGGAACTGATAGTCGTGCTTGAGTGGCGACTACGCATCGGAAAGTGTGAATCTATATTATGTACTAGCTGATGCCCGCGACTTTGTCCGCGTGGATTTAGTTTTTAAAGTCCCTCGGGAACTCCTTGATTTTCCGGGATAAAAAGTAGCCTAGATGTTGACCCGAGTAATAAGCTACCACGGTTTAAAATTTTGTAGAAATCTGTGCGGTAGTTTTTACGTGAATGAAGGACACACAAACAGACTGACAAATAGCCAAAAAAAAATTTAGCTTCTGTTTTGATATCTGTATCATGAACACAATTAGAAGCAAAAACCCTTTTTGAATCTATTTCATGTACAGAATTGGTTTCGTTTCTGTTTTATTGACCGAGCGAAGCGAGGTCTCTGAGTTTACTAGAGCGATTTGCACTTGTCCGTCCGTCCGTCCGTCCGTCCGTCCGTCCGTCCGTCTGTCAGAGCCTTATAACTTTTGAATTACTGAACGTAATTACTTCAAATTTAGATATAATATGTAAACCGATGGCTTCCAGCCGAAAATGGCTTAAAAAGTTATAAAAATCTTTATTTCAGGGGGGCTCTCATAGAAGCGAATGCGAAGAAATTTTTTTTTATTTGCGATTCATAGGTTTTCTGTGTATCATTTTAAAGACAATTTGGAACAGAGTACAACCATATTATTTTTTTAATTTTATCCTAAAATTGACGAAATGGGGGGCTTCCAAAGTGGCGATTTAATACGCTCGCTTGAAGACGCTCTCTGGGAAAATTTTCTATATATTTTCAAGTTCTACTTATTTTCTTACTTCACTTGTATCATGTACTTGAACAACAAATACTAAAATTATATGAATATTATAAAGAAACGAGATTATTTAATTTTTAATGAGCATCAGTAAATTTCACATAGCTTCACAATAATGCTAATAGATGGCGCACTCCATACACACATAACTATTCCATAGAACTAAGACTACTAGGAGTTACGACTACGATCTATCCCAAAAACAGTTTTGCGTCGACTACTATTATTTAGGTACATAATATCATATTATTCAATTAGAATTATTCTTTAGTTAAATATCAAACTTCAATAATTTGAGATTTCGGGTTCATTAAATTATGTGATTATAAAGGATTTAAATAAAAACTTGATGGGTTCGGCACGATTTCGTGTCGTCCGACTGCTGTTACCAAGTTAAGTTACGTTAAGCTAAGTTGGGCCCAATTTATTAAGCAATTAATTTGGGCCAAATTAATTGCTGCATTTTGTATATTTTCTATTCGCGTCGATAGATGACGATTTGTACAGATGCCCCTAACCCGTTTTCACTCGTTAGTATACCTACATAATAATTCAATGTTTTCACTGACGTTCCCTTACCTTTACGGGCTACCTATGATAAGTTAGGTGATGATTACTGTCAACTTCTTTATCACGATCCTGTACGGGACACCTAAAAGGACATTGGGACGGATGTTAGGACTTAGGATTGTGTTTTGGAGCTACCTACGTAAAGAGACTCCTACATAGGGGATGATTTAGGTATGTTTGGTGAAAACGGGCATAATAATAATAACATCAGTTTTGGTCGTCATGTATCGATTGAATGAATAATCATGGGATACCGTTACCGCGAGGTCTCAGTTCGGGGCGAACCACTAGTTATATGTATAGATGTAATTTCATCCCGATCCGTCCAGTGATTTGAACTGTACGTTAACTGATCACGATCAGTCAATCAGTCAGAGAGAGATCAGATCAGTCATTTCTCAGAGAAGGGAGGCCAAAGTCCACCACGCTGGCCCAATGTGAATTGGCAGACTTCACACACCTTCGAAAACATTATGAGAAACTCTCAGATGTGCAGGTTTCCTCACAATGTTTTCCTTCACCGTTGAAGGATGTGATATTTAATTGCTTAAATGCACATAACTTGAAAAAGTCAGAGGTGCATTCCCGGAATCGAACTTGCGACCCCCCGAATAGGAAACCACAATCCTAACCACTAGGCGATCACTGCTTGATAAATAGAGCTTATAATCATAGAATCGAAATTACCATAGAAATAAGATCAACTTGAATAGAAAAAAAAATTAAGTGGCACTCGGGGACTGCCGCGGTAAAGCTATTGCATAGCATTTTTATCAACTTGACATAGAATAGAAAAAAAATTAAGTGGCACTCGGGGGCTGCTGCGGTAAAGCTATTGCATAGCATTTTTATCAACTTATGCAATTACTAGTGGTTCGCCCCGAACTGAGACCTCGCGGTAACGGTATCCCATGATTATTCATTCAATCGATACATGATAACCAAAACTGACATTATTATTATGCCCGTTTTCACCAAACATACCTAAATCATCCCCTAAGTAGGAGTCTCTTAACGTAGGTAGCTCCTAAATACAATCCTAAGTCCTAACATCCGTCCCAATATCCTTTTAGGTGTCCCGTACAGGATCGTGATAAATAAGTTGACAGAAAACATCAATCACCTAACTTATAGGTAGCCCGTAAAGGTTAGGGAACGTTAGTGAAAACATTGAATTATTTATCAAACATTGAATTTAACTCGTAGTTCCATGGGAATAGTTACTGACTGCGCCATCTATTAGCATTATTGTGAAGCTATGTTGATGCTATATGAATTACTGACGCCCATTAAAAATTAAATAATCTCGTTTCTTTATAATATTCATATAATTTTAGTATTTGTTGTTCAAGTACAGGATATAAGTGACCTAAAAACATAAAATCAGTTTGAAAATCCATAGCGGATTTTTCTAGAGAGCGTCTTCAAGCGAGCGTATAAAATCGCCACTTTGAAAGCCCCCCATTTCGTCAATTTTAAGGGAAAAATTAAAAAAAAAATATTTTTGTACTCAGTTCAAAATTATCTTTAAAATGATACGTAACAATTTTATGTAACGCGATTTTTTTTTTTTTACTTCGCATTCGCTTCTATGAGAGCCCCCCTGAAATAAAGATTTTTATAACTTTTTAAGCCATTTTCGGCTGGAGGCCATCGGTTTACATATTATATCTAAATTTGAAGTAATTACGTTCAGTAATTCAAAAGTTATAAGGCTCTGACAGACGGACGGACGGACGGACGGACGGACGGACAAGTGCAAATCGCCCTAGTTAACTCAAAGACCTTCGCTTCGCTCGGTCGATAATATTTATGCAATATTTTTTTTGCATATTAAAATTATGCAAAAAAATAATTAAAAAACAAACAAAAAAGCGCACTGTTACTACTTCGCAAGTGAGATTCGAACCTGCGACATCATACACCATACGGTAAAGAAAGCGGCCGCTCGCCCACTGCGCCAAATAGAGCTACTTGAGAACCTCTAAAATGTTGAACGCTTACTGAACGACGGTGTTAGGTTTGTTTTCGTTACGGAATTTCTTGATTCGGTCGCCGCGCTCAAACTGTTTGTCCTAGTTCGAAGCCCGCGATAAAAGCTATGCAATAGCTTAAAAATAGTTTTGTTTTGTAACCTGCCGCATCCACATTATAAATGACAGTCAGTACCCGCGGGCCTCGCTCAGCATGCCCTGAGCGAACACTCGAGTCGCTTATCATCCTCTAGTCTCGAAATTTTCCTTTCCCCTACTTTTTTCTGAATTCATTATTTTTCCCGTTTTCCCTTACCCAGTCAAGCGGCACTTAGCCTGGCGCAGTGTTTGGGGTGCAAAATGAAGTTCACAAGTCACTATAGCGGTTTTAATTATGTAGGTACCTAACCTTATTTGGAAAGTTTAAAAGTTCTTTTGCATCATTCGCTTATATTTGTCGCTGTTAAAAATCGCGAAGTAAAATAAATATTACTTGCAAAAAAGAAGCAAAGAAGAAGTAGGTGTTTATCATCATCATCATCATCATTAGCAACCCATCATCGGCTCACTACTGAGGGCAGGTCTCCTGTCAGAGAAGGGTTATAGGCCATAGTCCACCACGCTGGCTGGTATTTATCATCAGTAACCCATAAACGGCTCACTACTGAGCGCAGTGTGGTTATAGTCCGAGTTTTAATTCCTTTGATCGTAATAGTTAACTATGAAATTAGCATCAAAGTAGAATGAATAGAATAGAATAGAAATGTTTTTTATTCAAATAAACTTTTACAAGTACTTTTGAATGGTCAATGAGTCTACCACTGGTTCGGAATGCCGTTCCTGCCGAGAAGAACCAGCAAGAATCTCGGCAGTTGCTCTTTTCAAAATACTTTTACAATATACTTAATAGATATTATTCTATGTATGCAGAGTTTCCACAATGAGGGGAAGTTCCACAAAAGCATACGTAATTATTTCTAATTATAATAATAATAATTGAACCATAATAACGTCGATTCAAAGCCACAAATTCAATACAGACGATTTTAATTTGGAGCTTTTTAGTTAAGTAAACGTATAAGAATACATACACGAAATTGAGCTCTAACTCATTACTGGTATGGTTTATTTCACTTTGATGGTAATGTCATACATAGTTTACTATTCATAGTTAACTATCCAATCTTGTACTAACCTTACAGGTCCTCCTCTCAGAGAAGTTTTGTAGACCATAATTATTATGCAAATTGGCAGACTCCACAAACCTTTGAAAACATTATGGAGAACTCTCAGTCATGCAGGTTTACGGTTGTTCCTTCCCCGTTTAAGCAAGTGACATTATTGTGCGGGACGATATAGTGCAAGTGTATAATAGTGGACTGATTAAATAGCATAATTAGTTAGTAATTAATGTGTCATGTATAGTTTAGCAATTGTTTATAGTTTTAAGTACATAAGTCTCATGTATTATCTCATAAGTGAATAGGGAAAATAATAAAGATTAAAATAGAAAACCCATAGGGAAATAGGCCGCGGCTCTCCTTACGGTACAGCTACGAGCCGTAAAGATACCTTATTAATTCCTAGAAATAGACCGCGGCTTTCCCTACGGTACAGCTCATAGTAGTAAAGACACCTAATTATGTAATAATAGCTATTATTATTACTAAATTGTGATTGGTTTAAAATAACGCGCTCTGATTGGTGCACTGATCAATAGCAAAATTTCACCAATCAGAGGGCCTACATTTTTTCGGCCAAATTTGTATAAATACCGGGCTGAATTGTAAGCCGACACAGTTCCCACCGGCAAGCGGTAGCGGTACCCAATAAAAGAAGAAAAGTTCTTCGAGAGTTTTCCTTGCTACCCAACCAACCCAGCTACAGTGAATGTACAGAAGCGTACAATTATCAATTACTTAAAATACACATTACTCCGAAAAGTTAGACGTGACGAAGGAGTTTGCAAGTTGGATCCACAAAAATGTTTAATTCAAACTCTTCACCGATAACGAAAGTGATGCTAATTGCTTAAAATAGACCTAACTCTTAAGTTAACTCACTAAGTTAGAGTGCATGCCTGGGATACAAATCCCGGACCCTTCGATAAGGGCCTGAAGCTTAAACCACTAGGCTCTCACGTTTGTAATAGTACCACAGGTGGGATTTGAACCGTGCACTTTTCTGTTTTAGTCCAAGCCCTTATCGCTGCACTAGTAGAGCATCCCAAGCGAAGCGAGCGAAGCAATGGCTGGGTCATGCGTCATGCTCGTGAACGGGTGTCACCGGCGGGAATGGGGCTACTTTATGTCTGCCCATCTTAAGATAGAAGTTAGTCAGTATGCATTTTTGGAACTTCCCTCATTGTGGAAACACTGCATATAAAGCATAGTATTTACTGTATTGTAAATTTGTTTTGAAAAGAGCAACCGCCGAGTTTCTTGCTGGTTCTTCTCGGCAGGAAAGGCATTCCGAACCAGTGGTAGATTCATCGAAAAAATATTTCTATTCTATTCTACTCTATTCAAGTATGTAAACCAGGCAGATACCTATTACACCTCTTTTCCTGTCAAATGCGCAGTATTTTCATTTGGCAGACAGTTTCTCGGCCCGCCCCACGAAGTTTGTGTTACATTACAGCTGACACGGGCTCAATGGTTGACGTTGACGCAGGTCCCCAAATATAATAAAACTTGTTACATTACCATCATTACAGCCTACTAGACATTCACGCCTATACCAGAACCGCTGACTTGAAAAACGTGTTAAGAATAATGTATTAAAATCACTACATATTATAAAACAAATTCCCTCGCCGCGTCTGTCTGTCTATCTGCCTGTCTGTTCGCGATAAACTCAAAAACTACCGAACGGATTTTTATGCGGTTTTCACCAATAGATAGGGTGATTCATGAGGAAGGTTTAAGTGTATAATTTGTTAAGGTTTTGTGTACATTTGTTGAAATATGACGATAATTGTTGACAATGTCGGAAAAATTCAAGCCGCTTGGGAGCTTTCATCGAAAACGCTGCCTAATCCCTTTGAGATATAACAAAACAATTGATGGTGGTGGTATGGTGGGATAAGTCTTTACAGAAAAGTCCGTGATGGCATATATCTATCTTTTAAGGATAGCTCACTATACCCATTTTTTTTTACTTCTAAAAAATGGTCACATACCATGCGGTAATTGGAAATCTATTTAGACGGATACAGTATTAATCCTTATCAACTTAAATACGTTAGTTACCATAAGCATTTCATGCACATTATGATAATCCTTTACACCATAAAATTTAAATGAATATAATTTAAAGGAGTTATCGCAAAATAAAAACGAACGCGCGCCAATATAATTATATAAATACGCGGATTTCAACCCGACGATGAAGATGACGGGACTCGCTCATGCGACCAGTGACCACCCTCGCGTGCGCCGCGTTGTTGCTATATTATAAGCCGTGTGATACTTCTTTTATAAGCCTGCGTATTGTTCAATATGCTGTTCAATATAACTTATGGAACATTTAAAGGAGTTTTGCAAAGCATAGGCGTAATATTCTCTACTACCCGTGCAAAGCCAGGGCAGGTCGCTAGTAAATAATATTTAGAGAATATTCGATAGAAGCAGGTGTTACTTTGCTAAAATCCGCCAAACCAGAAAACTCTGCAAAATGCCACTCGCGCTGTAAACTGCCGCTCTTCCAGTGTAGAACAGTAACAACGCAACACAACCCAACCAACACCCTTCGAATAACACTCTACATAATATACGTTTCGCTCTGACACCGAAGCATCCTCAGGAGACGTTGATTCCACAATTCACTATAGAATAGAATACAAATATTTTTTACTCAAATAAACTTTTTTAAAAATGCTTTTGAATCGTCGATGAGTCTACCACTGGTTCGGAATGCCCTTCCTGCCGAGAAGAACCAGCAAAAACCTCGGCGGTTGCTCTTTTTGAAACAAATTTACAATACAGTAAATACTATGCTATATATATGCAGTGTTTCCACAATGAGGGAAGTTCCAAAAATGCATACCGACTAACTTCTATCTTAAGGGGACGCAGTACACTCGACCGAACTTGCCGGCGCACGTGGGTAACGGGCTTGCTATTTCACCTAACATTGTGTGAGAAAGAGATAGACTCAGTGTAGCGAGTGCATGCGCGCATACTGCCGTGCTACCGTCCCGCTCCCGCTCCGTTTCGAGTGAGAGGCGCGATAATTTACACCGAAATCAAGCGCGCAAAAAGGGTTCAACAGTCCTTTGGGAAAAGTGTTTTTGAGAAAAAACTACTAAATTTATGTTTACAAAGTAAAGTTATTTGAACTGATGAATAAATACACTATGTCTAATGATAATTCTTTTTGGAATTTTCATACTCCTAATGTTATTTATTTGCGCCCAAAGTTGTCATAAATTTAGTGTGAAAATGACGATCTTTCGAGGCTCGTAACTTTATAACGAATATTTTATTCAATATTTTATATATCAATAAACCTAGATAATGACGAGGCAAATCGATATAATACTTAGTTTTGAGCGTACAATATCAAATAATGTAGTAATCACTCATCTACGTTTGTATGAAGAAGGTACTGGCTTGAGCCCCCTTAAGATGGGCAGACATAAAGTAGCCCCATTCCCGCCGGTGGCACCCGTTCACGAGCATGACGCATGACCCCAGCCATTGCTTCGCTCGCTTCGCTTGGGAGACTCTACTAGTGCAGCGATAAGGGCTCGGACTGAAAACAGAAAAGTGTTGTACCTATACTATGCTATTTATACAGTGTTTCCACAATGAGGGGAAGTTCCAAAAATGCATACTACTTACAATTATTCAATACAATAAATAGTTAAGATGGGCAGACAGAAAGTAGCCCCATTCCCGCTGGAGGCGAGCATTCGCGAGCATGACGTATGACCCAGCCGTTGCTTCGCTCAACCATATTTGAGGGACACACTTTGTTCTACACTGTTGCAAAGTATCTAATGTATTTACTGTAGAAACTTATTATGAGACATATTACCGAGCAGTGGATATCTAGATCGTGGTTCATAGCCACGACGAAGTATATTACTTCACCAAGGTTCCGATTCACAAAGTACCGTTAAGAAATTAGCTCTCTGGTATTTGTACCCAATTTAGTCAAAAAAAACTACTAAGGCCCTACGCAAAACTTCCAATTTCATCAGCCATTCAGAGCATGCAAATTCTAACCCGAAAATCGAATACATCAGGCCAATTCGAATACAAAATTTATAGCAGTCCCGGCCGATTCAATGGCCGGGCTAAAAATGCAGCTCCATTCACGTCGTCAATGGCTGCCCGGATTGGCTGCCATCCGCGGGCTTTGTGCTTTTTATGTTCGGATAATTTGACGAGGGCCCTGATGTTACAGTTCACTCTATAGAAACACTATGGAGAGTTGGAAGACATTGATTAAAGTACTTAAGGAGAGTGGACTATATCGTATGCACGCCGGGTTTAAAGATAATTAAAAGAATTTTCTTTAATTTATCGTACAGAAAAATATTCCAAGAAGTCCATAACTAATGCACAGGGGTGAGCGCCTATTTAATCAAAATTTCCGTTTTGACATAGAGTTTATGAGGTACCTGGGTTTGATTAAAACTGGCATCCATATACACGCCATAAATAAACTGGACCGCAAAGAAAAAGGGTCGGATAGAAAATCTTCAAAATGAAAAACTACGCATTTTCATTTATTTTACATTTATTAAAAATAAAAAGCTTGAATTCATGTTTTTTTTATTTTCATTTAAGCACATTAAAATATTCTTTAATTTAGTTTTTATTTGATTAAGCTAGATCAGGTACTTTTGAAGATATTGAAGATATTCTAACCGACCCTTTTTCTTTGCGGTCCAGTTTATTTCAAGTAAACACACTTCCGTCTTAAACTGCATCCTCACTCTTCACTTAGATACTACTACAAGCTTTATTACAACTTTTGAAGTTTTAATCAAGTCAAGACGAATCACAAAGCAAATAAATCATTTTTTGCTCAAAGGATCAGCCTGGCTGTCCAACACGGAAATGCTGCCAGTATTCTTGGCACCATTCCACGCGGGTATTATTTGTATAGTAATTATAGATTAGTTTAGCTATAAATATTGTCACATTTAATAAAGCCGGCCAAGTGCGAGTCGGACTCGCGCACCGAGGGTTCCGTACTCCAAAAGTAAAAGTAAAACGATAATAAATTATATTAATTTGCTTATTTATCGTTAACTTTGTTTGTAGAGGTTTATTGTTAATATAAAAAAAAACTATGCTAGTTAGAGCGTTGGTTTTATTTTTCCTGTAAAATATACATAAACTTCTATTGACCATAATTATTTCAGATTTTTTTTTCGACATTTTGGCCGATTTATCAAAAAGTATTATATACAGAAATAAATAAAAAACTGTTTTAGAATGCACAAGTAAAGAACTTTCTTATGATACCCCACTTGGTATAGTTATCTTACTTTGAAATTTCAAACCCCCGATTTTCCCCCTTTTTTAATAAAACTAAAAATAATTTTCGATTTTTCTTTATTCCAATGATGTTGGGCCACTATTATACACAACTACGCGAAATTTCATGTCGATAGGTTTAATACTTACTGAAATAATCGACTGTGACAGACGGACGGACGGACGGAGAAAGTCTCACCATAAGGGTTCCATTTTTACCATTTTGGTACGGAACCCTAATAAAAGACAAATCTTTAATGATAACAATGACTTATTGTAATTTCAATACTATATTACAGCAAAGTTAATGTAAACTTCAAAAGAAACACTCGAGCCTCAGATTAACTAACTTGTCATCAAAATAAAAATATCCGAATAAATCCAGAACCATCTAACAAATTCAAAAACCTATAAATCCTAACCCAAAGCTCGATGCATCAAAGCTATTCACATACAAAGTGCAGCGAGCTCCGGCCTATTCAGTCCCCGGGCTAAAAATGTAGCTCCATTGAAGCTATCGACAGTTCCCGGGATTGGCCAGAAGCGGGGCTTTACCTTTTTGCGTTCAGATAATTTCACGGAGAGATTTAATGCTGGAACTATTCAGAGTGGATTACAGATATTGGAAGCTCGTCAAGAGTTTTAAAAATCTTGATATAAAACTGAGTAGGAAGGAGTTTAATTTAGATAGATTTAGATAGAAGTTAGGTGACGCTTTTTGCAACTTCGTTATCACGAGGGTGAAAATGACATTGGGATGTTACGATTGTATTTAGGGGCTACCTACGTAAAGAGACTCCTACTTAGGATGATTTAGGTGTGGTTGGTGAAAACTAATCTATCTAAATCTAAACTCCTTCCTGCTCAGTTTTATATCAGGATTTTTAAAACTCTTACCCAATGTCATATCCACCTTTAGGTGCTTCCTAAAGGTTCGTGAAAACGAATTTGATAGAAAGCGTCACTTAACTTAGATTAGGAAGCTCGTAAAGTAAGGGAACGTTAGTGAAAACGGGCATCATCTTGTGATAATTACAAAGAAAAAAATCACATAAGTAAACAAATATTGCATTATACTACTCGTAGTTTAAGACCACGACTTATATGAAGTTAAGCTTTTACCGCAATCTTAATATATATATTTCTTGTGTGCGTGTATATGTCACTGAACTCCTCCTAGAAGGCTGGACCGATTTTGATGAAATTTTTTGTGTGAGTTCAAGGGGATTCGAGGATGGTTTAGATTCACAATTTGGTCCACTGGAAAATGGTTATTTAACTAATTTTTCATTTATAAGTAGTGGCGGTACGAAGTTCGCTGGGTCAGCTAGCTAGTAAGCTTATATATGTCACCGGTCTTGGCTATCCCCTTCCGAAAGTCACGTTGATCTGTCGCTCCATTGCTGCGTGATAGAAAGACAAACCAATAAACAAATACACTTTGGCATTTGTAGTACTAGATGATGTCCACGACTTCGCGATGATTAAGGTTTTTTTAGTTCCCGCGGAAACCCTTTAATTTTCCGAGACAAAATGTGTCCGGGCCTGTGTATTAATTCTGGATATATGAGCTATCTCCTTTCCAAATTTCAGCCAAATCGGTTCATTCGTTGTGGCATGAAGGAGTCCCACCTAGTTAAGTCCTCTGAATTAAGTTTTACTTAGGCAATCGTAAAAAGTCTTCACGACACATGTTTTACGTAGTGCGAAGGCCAACGGCAAAACAAATGTATTATTTTTCCTTTTGTCAATAAAGTTATTTTTATTAAGCTATTGCATAGCTTTTATCGCGGGCTTTGAGCGCGGCGACCGAATCAAGAAATTCCGTAACGAAAATAAACCTAACACCCCCCACTCCGACCGGCAAAGCGGTGCGGCGTTGAAAGCCGTGCATCGTCTAACGTCGTTTCAGTTCGGCAGACTTCGGCACGGTGTTTGTGTGCGTGCGACTAGAAAATACTATTTATTTATTTACTATGCAATAGCTTTACCGCGGCAGTCCCCGAGTGCCACACGAAATTTTTTTATTTATTTATTTATTTAGTAACAAACATCCACCCATCCATCCACACTTCCTTTCTCACAAACTTTAGCATTTATAAATAATATTGCGTAGTAGGGTATTAGTAGGAATTATAGGATTCAGTAAATAGCGAAAATAACCCTGCTCATGTGTTATATTCTAACTTCTATCCCCTTGAAGCCTTGGGGTATGCGTTAATGATTGTAAACAAGTCTTTCAAGGGTCCAACCTTACCTAAATTTTCCTAAATATCGCTCCGAATCTCTTGCGATATCACAAAAACGTTTCCCTCATCAATCTTAATTCAACTCTCTTAAATCAAGTTCGTTCCACTAGCTACATCTTAGTGTTGCTGTTATTAAAAACGTTTCAATGATGTATTGCCAGTTATTCTGCGAAATTTCCCCACCCACCGGGGGAGAGGGTAGGGTTGTCAGTTTTATTTTATTTTATTTTTATTTTATTTAATAGGTTTTCTAGTGATTTTTACAATGATTTACAATATAGTTACATAATAATTTACATGCTTATTGTATGTAAAATCGTCTTGAAGTAAACACTACATGCAGTACATTCGGTTGTTACTAAAATGTCTTCATGGATTTAACTAACTACTTTTATTAGGTATTCACAACCGTTTTTGACCGGTATATAGCGTTTATGTATTTTTGGAACTTCCCCTCATTGTGGAAATATTTTATTCTGTTCTAACAAAGTTGCATGGGAAAAATCGGTTTGGCATCCAGCTGCCTACAAGATAGTATAAAAAACTTAATACAATGTAAGAGCTACATGATATTATTGTTAAATGAATATTTTGAAAAGAGCAACTGCTGAGTTTCTAGCCGGCTCTTCTCAGCAGAATCCGCTTTCCGAAATGGTGGTAGAGTCACAGGTTGCCCTACGTGAAATAAATAATTTTGAATTTTGAATGGTTTTTGGCTCGGAAAAATAAGGGTAATTAAGCACAAGAGGACAAACTGCATTAATTGTTATAATATGGAGACGCGGCAACAAACGACAAGTTTTATTTTGAGTGTTTGCTATTAATTATAACGAGGTGCATTATTACTTTGTAAATTGTAATGTTATTTTAAAATAAAAAAAGCATTTTATGATGAAAATTTCATATAAATGTACCCTTCTAATACATACGCATAATATTGTGACGGGCAACTACGGAACCCTACATTGCGCGTGGCCTGACACGCAATTGGCCTTTATTTAGAAGTCGGTTAAAAGGAGGTGGTAACCCTAGGCGGGGAAAGACGTTTATTGCTTTGATTTATCGTTTTCTTAATAAATACGTCAAGTGTTGCCCGATTCCGCTTGAGGCTTGATTATTAATCGTTGTATAACGGATATTAATTGCTTTTTATTGCGTAAAAAATATGAATAAACATTAAAAAGGCCATTCTTCTCCAAACGAATATTTTTCCATTTACTCTGTAAATAGTTGTTTTTATTTATAATTAATTGTTACTGGTATACTGAATGAAACGAAAGAGGCGGTTCTTTAATTATATAAAAAGTTATTTATTTATGTATAGTTTAAGAATATCATCGGCTTATATATCAGCAGAGCTATTTACTAAAATATACCTAACTCATTTCCGAAGTAAACTCATTCCACCTAGATTGCAATAATTGTCAATAATATCAAATAAGGGATAATTTGACGTACTTAATTGGTAACACAGAAGAAGATTAAAGAGAATGTCATTCGCTCCTATTTTGTATTAGGACGAGTGTGATCACCGTTCGAGTCCTCTTTACCTATTCCGTGATTCATTAATCAAGGCGAAGTGAATTTACCAATATATAGGTGATTCATGAGGAAGGTTTTAGTGTGTAATTTGTTAATGTTTTGTGTAAATTGGTTGAAATATGACGATAATTGTCAATTATATCAGAAAAATTCAAGCCGCCTGGGAGCTTTCATTGAAAACGCTGCCTAATCCCTTTGAGATATAACAAAACAATGTATGGTGGTGGTATGGTGGGATAAGTCTTTACAGAAAAGTCCGCGATGATATATAGGTATTATCTTTCTTTTAAGGATAGAAATGAAATGAAATGAAAATACACTTTATTGTACACCAATTAACACAAAACAAAAGAACATAAAACATACCTACATATTATAAGGGTAGAAGCTGTACAATAGGCGGCCTTATCGCAAGAAGCGATCTCTTCCAGGCAACCTAATGGCGAAACAATAATAGAAGAAGTAATGGATAGGTTACTATACACATTTTTGCTTCTAAAAAAATGGTCGCGTACTACAAGTATGCAGTAATTGGAAATCTATTTAGACGGATACAGTATCATCCTTATCAACTTACGAGTAAATACAGTAGTTACCATAAGCATTTCATGCACATTATGATAATTCTTCACACCCTTTTTAAATGAATATCTTAGGAGTTATCGCAAAATAAAAACGAACGCGCGCCAAAATAAATTCAAGTGCTGCCGGCCGCGGGTTTCAACCCAATGGCGGTGACGCGACTCGCTCGCGTGATGCGAGTTGCGACCACTGCACCCCCGCGCCGCGCTGTTGCTATAATATAAGCCAAGTGATACTTCCTTTATAAGCCTACATACTGTTCAATATTCTGTTAAAGGTATTACTTATGGAACATTCCAAGGAGTTTGAAAAGCATAAGCGTAATATGCTCTACTACCCGTGCGTAGCCTAATTTGCCTAACAGTAAAACTATAAGCTTACCGGTACAACCCTGTCTTGAAGTGGTATAAGCCGTCATTGGTACTTAAAGCTTGTAAGCGTGGCATACTTAAAAGAATTTAAAAATAATCCTAGATTCTTCATAATTTTGGTACAGCAAATCCTTTGAGGGTTAAGCTTTTTTGTAAAGCAAGGTGTTAACTCAACCCTTAGGCAGTAACTATTGCAAACGAGCTACATATATGGAAATTTCTAGACACAAGTATACAACCGCTCAATTCTCTTTACTATGGAGGTAAAGGTTGCAATAGTGTAAAAAAATAGTGTAAAAAGTGTAGAAAATTTTTTATTAGTGACCTATAGTTTCAGAAAGGTATACCTACTTTACATCATGTTTGGTTTCCGTTCAAAGATTAACACATAGGCTACATTTAATCCCGGAAAATTAAGGATGCCCCGTTGGAATAAAAAAAATCTCCATGCGGACGAAGTTGCGGGCATCATCTAGTTTCAAATAATCTGAGAACCTAGATACTTCATAATGCACAGCGAATCCTTTGAGGGTTAAGTTTTATGGAGAGTTTGTTCAATATATAATTGAATATGAATCTCATATTAAAAACTTAGTAAATCTCATACAAAAGTGTGTAGAGATTGTGTGTTTGGTATACATTTTGAAAGAAAAATCTTTTCAGCTAAGCTTCATAGATATACACTTGCGTACAAAAAAATCGACCCACCCCGCGCTTGCTTATATCATTATTACCAAGAAATCTCGAAAATATCCGTCAGTAAAAAATAGCTTTTATTACCGTTTGATAGACGAAAAGGTAAGGTTTCAGTAACCGTATAACTAAATTTACAGGCTTAAAACGAAAAACGGCTTAATCGACACTAATTTTTAGGGTTCCGTACCCAAAGGGTACCAACGGGACCCTATTACTAAGCCTACGCTGTCCGTCCGTCCGTCCGTCCGTCCGTCCGTCTGTCAGAGGGCTGTATCTCGTAAACCGTAATAGATAGACAGATGAAATTTTCACATATTATGTATTTCTATTGCCGCTATAACAACAAATAATAAAAATTAAATTAAATTAAAAAAATTAAATTAAAATGTGTAGGTGGGTAGATGGAAATTTTTTAATTTAATTTTTTTAACGGAACCCTAAAAGAGCGAGGCCCGACTCGCACTTGGCCGATTTTTAATCACTGATTTCATAAACATTAAAGAGTTTTCATGTAAAAAAACACAAATAAACTTGTTTCAATGGCACGTATTGTCACCCTTTGCCCTGATCGTAGCTTCCATCCGGTTCTTCTTAGACCTTATCAATTCCTGTGGGATAACGTCCCACTACTCTTGGATAGACACTTTAAGTTCCTTTAGGGTTTCTGGGTAGGATATGAGTTCTGCCATGACCCTTCTTTTAAGCTTATCCCAAATACAGCTTTAAAGTTTTGGAAATATCGTGTTTCAAATAGAAAAGCGCGGAGTAGGTCGATTTCTTTTGCACACAAGTGTACTTTCTAGCAATATTTCCAGCAACTTTTGTAGTCCGTCTACGACCCATCTCAAGGGTTATTTTTGCGGTCTTTCCTCGGATAACGGACATAAGCCGGTATTAACAAACTGCCGGAAGGAAAATGATATTTATGGTGTTACTAAGAAACATATTTACCTATTTGTAAGAATTATACCCTCCCTTTGAATCGCGTTGTTTTATCCCTCTTTAGGCCGGAGTTTATTAAGAGGCTTAACTTTAATAACATGATTTCGACGATTAATCTACGGTACCTATCTCTGAAGGTCGATTTCACAAACGTAAAAGAAGTCTTATCCGAGCGTTTTGATATTTTGATAGATTTTCCATACAAAAACTGTCAGAACGCCCAATTTATTTCTCGTTTAAAAACTGTAAGTTAAATTGGCACTAAATGTTATAATATTATGTAACACAAAAAAGATACCGACTGAAATGAGAACCTCCTCCTTTTTTGGAAGTTTTTTGGTTAAAAATCGCTACCCGTGTCTGTGTTTGCAAGCTTATAATTAGTTCTTATTATAAGTTTCTTCTAAATTACGCAAAAGATTTTGATAAGGTTTTCAGTATCATTTAGAGCATTTCTTCCGTATGGTTGGTATAAGACATTGTATTATTGTTACAGCATTGTTGATCTAACTATCTACTATTTATTGAAGCAGTGATAGCCCAGTTAGTGGTTAAACGACTGTGGTCTCCTATTCAGGGGGTCGCAGGTTCGATCCCGGGTACGCACCTTTGACTTTTCGAAGTTAAGTGCGTTTAAGAAAAAGTATGAAACCTGCACACCTGAGAGTTCTCCATAATGTTCTCGAAGGTGTGTGAAGTCCGCCAATTCGCAGTGAGCCAGCGAGGTGGACTACGGCCAATAACCCTTCTCTGAGACTCCTCTCAGAGAAGGGTTATTGGCCTTTTACCTCGCTCAGTAGTGAGCCGATGATGGGTTGTGATTGTTGATCTAGTGGTCAGCGTGTTCGACTATGGGTGTCGTGATCCTGGATACGATTCCCGGGTTGGGCCAAAAAATGTACATATTGGGATTTTCAGTGAAGAAATTCTCAGTAGTAGAGATTCTCTTCTCGTACTCTCTCGTACTCCAATGGCTTCACGGTCTCTCCGAGGGAGAGAACGTTAATTCATTGGACTACGCCTGATCTCTTAGGCCATCACTTGTAGCACTGTTTCTTTGTCAGTGCAGTATGAACGGCCCATGCGATGACCTCAGGTTATGACCTAAAGTCCCATACGCTGTGCATTGCACATCTCTTAAACCTTTCTATGAGAAACCAGTGAAACCATTTGCTAAGGAAAAATCCTTACTACAAACGTGTGTTTGTTTGTTGGTTTGTTAGTTTGTCCTTCAACCACAAAGCAATGGAGCAACGGATCAACCTGATTTGCATGATATAGAATAGAATAGAATAGAAATTTTTTTTTCAAATAAACTTTTTTACATGTGCTTTTGAATCGTCGATGAGTCTACCACTGGTTCGGAATGCCGTTCCTGCCGAGAAGAACCAGTAAGAAACTCGGCAGTTGCTCTTTTCAAAACAAGTTTACAATATAATATACAATACAATACAATATAATTTAAACCACGCCACTCTTGCAGTGGTAGTTGGTCTTAGGCTTGGCGCCAAAATAACCCAGCCTCACCGTTGCCACTGCGGTGACCACGTCGACGCTTACGGTCATCACGGGCTCTCCTTTTCGAAGAGCGCTGGTCGTTTCTCCCGCCACAATGCCCTCAACGACATCATCCGCAGGTCTCTTGCTACTGCTCACGTACCAGCTGTATTAGAACCTATTGGTTTGGCACTTAGTGATGGCAAGAGACCTGATGGTATGACGCTTGTTCCTTGGAGGACAGGGAGGTCGCTTGTGTGGGATGCCACCTGTGTAGATACTCTTGCTGCTTCCCACATCCATGCGACCTCCTCTGTGGCGGGTGCAGCGGCTACTAGCGCCGAACAGGCTAAGAGGTGCAAATATGAAAAACTTGACAGTGGTTTCATATTTGCGCCTTTTGGTGTAGAGACCCTGGGGCCGTGGGGCCCGGAGGCTCGCGCACTTTTTTTAGAGATATCGAAAAGAGTGATCGAGTCTACCGGGGATCCAAGAGCTGGCAGCTACCTTGGCCAAAGGATTAGCTTGGCTATCCAAAGGGGTAATGCTGCCAGCATCTTGGGTACTATGCCACACTGCGGTGGCTTGGATGGGGTTTTAGATTTTAATTAGTTTTTATTTTAGTTTTAATTTTAGAGTAAATTTAGGTTTATAATTGTATATATGTATTTAGTCATTTACACAATAAAGGCATACAAAATAGATTCTACTACTTATAGTAAAATAAATAATATGACATAATATAAAAGCATACCTAATTATAATTCAACACATGTTAAGACGGGCAGACAGAAATAGTTAGCAGAAATATATTTGAAGACCTGTAGAGTGCTACTTATTCCGGAAAGATATACTCGTAGGGTTAACGAAGGATTTTAAAAGATTATTTCCTTTGAGTATTAAACCAATTAATACTCAAAACTTATTTAATTCGTATGAAGTCGCAGGTAAAAGCTGGAAGATTATACAGGTACATATTCTGAGTTCTACCATGGCCAATATTTATCCCCGCAGTTATAGGAAGCATTCAATCATTCACGAAACATATCCTGCTCCCCTCCACTGCCGGTCAGTCAGCTCCACGTAAACAGGGGATGTAAGACACCGGTCGCGCACGCGCCACTTGCGCCAAATGGCCCACGACTCATTTGACACCAGTGGCCCTAGTACAGGTGAACACAGCTCGACGAACTTGATAGATTTCGAGTTCCGAGTCACAGAAAGAGGTGATTTCGTAACAGGCACATCTTCTAAAGTTCTAACATATAATGCCGCGTCTATTCGTTAACGCTTTAGAAACTTTTGGAACGTAGTTCCTTATCGCGCGGTGCGGAAGGGGGCTAGACGGAAAAAATTAAGACAAAATTGAACCGACACTTTTTTGAATGTGAATTTGGCATTGTGTTCATTATTTTCACAGTACAATATAAGATCTCGGTAGCCTTGTGGTTTCGACAGTCGCTAAACAGCTTATATTGTACTGTGAAAATAATGAACACAATGCCAAATTTATTAATCGAAAGGAACTTCGTTCCATCCGGGTGTCCCTTGACACTTCTCAAGTTTTTTTATTCTACCAACGCCTTAAATTTCGCTCATAATGAATGTCTGTCTGTACGTGTTGCCAGTGATGACTTACGGATCCGAAACATGGTCGCTAACTAAAGGCCTCGTAAGAAAGCTTAGGGTTAATCAGCGGGCGACGCGATGGAGAGAACTATACTCAGAGTATCTCTGCGAGATCAAAACAGAAATGAGGAGACCCATAGGCAAACAAAAGTCACCGACATAGCTCAGCGAGTCGCGAAACTGAAGTGGAAATGGGCGGCGCACATAGTTCGAATAGCTGATGGTCGTTGGGGTCCCAAGGTGCTGGAGTGGCGACCCCGTACCAAGAAGCGCAGTGTTTGCAGACCTCCCTAGACTAGGTAGACCGACAACATTAAACGAGTCGCAGCAGGGAGGAATGCTACCTACCAGAACTATATGTCATCATCATCATTCTTATTAATCCATCATCGGCTCACTACTGAGCGCAGGTCTCCTCTCAGAGAAGGGTTATAGGCCACAGTCCACCACGCTGGCCCAATGCGACCTGGTGAACTTCACACACCCTCGAGAACATGATGGAGTACTCTCAGGTGTGCAGGTTTCCTCACGATGTTTTCCTTCACCGTTAAAGGAAGTGATATTTAATTTCTTAAACGCACTTAACTTCGAAAAGTCAGAGGTGCGTACCCGGGATCGAACCTGCGACCCCCCGAATAGGACACCACAGTCCTAACCACTAGACTATCACTGCTTTTACTATATGTATAAAATATGATTATGTTGGAAAACAATCATAGCTTGTGATCGCATCCTGTTACCAGATTATATTTTTGTCATAATCTTCGGCCCCCCGGCAATAACTACCCAGTAAATCTCCGCCGGGCATTATATATGGGGCCGCAGGAATGAGGCGTTTTTCTTTGCTTTCCACGCTGCTCTTAACGGCCTCACCTAATGATATAGAAAGCCTAAGATATACAGTACTTTAAATGTTTAAATTCGGAACGTAAATTTATTTTTCTTGTCCAAATACACAATTTCAAAACAAGGCGGTATTATTTATGAATTTTTCTCAGATATTTTTTTCCGTGGAGGAGGAAATTCTTATGGAAACCATCGATTTAATGACAATATATGCGATTACATGATTCACGGTCCTCGGAACTAAAACCTCTTCCCATCTCTAGCCGTCCATCTCGATACTGCTCAAAAAATAAAAAAAAAATAAAAAAATACTGCCGTGCGCATTTGATTGTTCCATATTATATGAATATTCAATTAAATCAATGTTCAACGCAGTGTTCAATATATACTGTGGAGGCGGGATTCCGGATGGCAATTTCCTCATTTTTGGATTCAAGGACTCAAGTCGTTAGTATTAATTTATACTCATTCAATTCTCTAAACTGAGATATTTCTTCAAAATGCTCAATCAGTACCCAATAATCCTATGAACCGGTCCGACTTCACTTTAAATTGATAATATGACACCGTTTTTACCTCGTAAACTGGATTTTATATAAAAGTTGTTGTTTTGTAAATAATGTTCTTTTAATATTTCTAGGATCTGGTATAAACAGCAAGGCGGGTCAAATTGTGTATCGGGAATATATTGTTCTTCAAACAATCGCAGTTCGGAGCCATGGATTGTTATTTCAAACGTCCATGCTTGGCGTTAATTCATCGACTTTTTCGTTAAGGTTGGCCTGTAAATGTGCACATTTCGCGCAGAATTCATCATCCACATCAGATGGTCATTTTCAAAATTGATTTTCATAGACCTCGTAGACGATTGCACATAATATATGTATAAAACCCTTGTGTTTCCTTTGTTTTTTAAAACAGCCATACTATGGAAAAATTTCGCTTGCATACAATCAAATAGGTACTTGTATTATTTTGAAGAAAAAAAACTTGAGAGGTGTCAAGGGACACCCGGATGGAACGTAGTTCGATTAATTAATTTGGCATAGTGTTCGTTATTTTCGCGGTACAATATTGGGTCTCCGTAGCCTAGTGGCTTCTGCAGTCGCCTAACAGTTAACAGTCGATGGTTCGAATCCCAGCTCGACAGACCGAATTTTCCATTTTCAATTTTATTTTAAACAATTTCTACATGTGGAACCTTTCCCTAATTTTTTATAACTTATAAGTTATAAAAAATTAGGGAAAAATATTTATTATATAAATATATAATATTATATAAATATTATTGGTGTGTCGAACATAATATCTTAGATTTTTAGTATCATTGGTATATTCTAACGTCTGCTTTTGTGTATAAATTTTTCCTTTCAAGAGGAGGGGAAAAAACGGAAGTTAGTATTATTCAGTTTTATTTAGATTTCTGTTGGAATGATGACCAGGGCTGCTGATTCGCTAGGATCATATCAACGTGCAAAGCATTTTACGACACTGTCTTTGTCACTTTTGACAGACTTGCAGTTCAAGTGAGATGAAGTGAGATCAAAATTGCAAGTTGGAATGTCAAATATACCAGCGATTTTCAAACGATCTATTCCATCCCACACGTCATCATGAATCGCGCCATAGCGATAAATTGAATTGAATTCAGATGTTGAAGCCAACTTTTAAGCTATTGCATAAGTAACTTTTATCGCGGGCTTTGAACTAAGATAACAGTTTGAGCGCGGCGACGGAATCAAGAAATTCCGTAACGAAAAAAAACCTAACACCGTCGTTCAGTAAGCGTTCAACATTTTAGAGGTTCCAAGTAGCTCTATTTGGCGCAGTGGGCGAGCGACCGCTTTCGAGCGCCGATGTCGCAGGTTCGAATCTCACTCGCGAAGTAGTGACAGTTCGCTTTTCTTGTTTGTTTGTTTTTAATTTTTTTTTGCATAATTTTTATTATGCAAAAAAAATATTGCATAAATATTATAATTGCATAAGTTGATAAAAAATGCTATGCAATAGCTTTACCGCGGCAGTCCCCGAGTGCCACTTAATTTTTTTTATTTCCTTTTACCTTTTACAAATGAGAGCTCAGAGTTTGAAACGAAGTTAAGTATCGTAATCATCGACATCGTAATCGGATGACAATGCAATATTATTGTGACATGGAGCTGATTTGGGCCCTGATTCTGTAACTCAGTTGCTATAAAAAAATGATAGCCACTGACATATATTTTTTATCCATTGAAGGTTTGCTATGAAAACAAAATTATCATTTTCGTAGCAAACTTTCAATGGATAAAAAATATATGTTAGTGGCTATCATTTTTAATAGCCACTGAGTTACAGAATCAGGGCCCTGATGATGGAGTTGGAAGATGACTATCAGAACTCTGTAATAAAACGACATAACTCGTCGAATTTGGGCTCGTTTGATTCGGCTTTACACTTGTAATTCTGATATTTGATAATATCCAGGGTCTAATCATGTGGTTACTAAAGGCTTGTATTTAAAAATATTTTTTGGAACGTAGTTCCTTATCGCGCGGTACGGAAGGGGGCTAGACGGAAAAAATTAAGGAACCGACACTCGACACATTATTGAAACCGACACTTTTTTGTTGAATGTGAATTTTGCATTGTGTTCGGTATTTTCACCATATAACACGGCGTCTGCATGGCCTAGTGGTTCCGGCAGTCGCCTAAAAGTTCAACGTCGATGGTTCGAATGCCAGCTCGACAGACTGAATTTTCTATTTTCAATTTTATTTTAAACTAGCTTTTGCCCGCGGCTTCGCTCACGTTAAGTTCGATTTTTCAAACCCCTATTTTACCACTTTAGGGGTTGAATTTTCAAAAATCTTTTCTTAGCGGATACCTACGTGATAATAGCTATAATCTGTATGCCAAACAGCCAGTGTGCAGGGGTTTGAGCTGTGCATTGATAGATTTATCAGTCAGTCAGTTACCTTTTCCTTATATATATCTACTAGCTGTTGCCCTCGCGACTTTGTCCGCGTGGAATTAGGTTCTTTGAAAATCCCGTGGGAACGGCTGGTTTTATCGGGATGAAAAAAAACATTCAACCTGTATTTAAAACTTTTAGGGGGAGAATTTTCAAAAACTGTGAAATGTGTACTTTTTTGTTTTTAATCAAGAGCCAAAATACCAAGTTTCGTGGAAATAACTTGAAAAATACGGACCCTTTCCATCCCCTATTTAACCCCTTTGATGGTAGAATTTAAAAAAATATCAAATATGTACTTCTTTATATTTAATCAAAAATTCCAACTTTCATATACATTACTTGAAAAATAACTTGAAATATGAAGGACTATCATACAAATATTCACCACTATTTAACCCCTTTGGGGGTAGATTTTCCACAAACTGTGACGTGTGACTACTTCTTTGTTTTTAATATAAAGCCTAATTACAAAGTTTCATAGATAAAACTTTAAAAAATGACGGACTTTCATACAAACTATCAACCCCTATTTTACCCCTTAGGGGGTAGAATTATCAAAAAGGTAAAAAAGTTCTTCTTTATTTTTAATCAAGAGCAATAATACCAAGTTTCATAAACATTACTTGACAAATAACTTGGAAAATAAAGGACTATCCTACAAACATTCAACCCCTATTTTACCCCTTCGGGGGTAGAATTTTCAAAAATGTAAAATACGTACTTCTTTATTTTTCACCAAGAGCCCAAATTCCAAGTTTCATAAACATAACTTGGCGAACTTCCATACAAACTATCAACCCCTATTTTACCCCTTAAAGGGTAGAATTGTCAAAAAATGTAAAATACGTACTTCTTTATTTTTAATCATCAGCCAAAATACCAAGTTTCATAAACATAAATTGAAAAATGGCGGACTTTCATACAAATTATCAACCCCTATTTTACCCCTTCGGGGGTAGAATTTTCAAAAACTGTAAAATACGTACTTCTTTATTTTTAATCAAAAAACAAAATACCAAGTTATATAAACATAACTTGAAAAATAACTTGAAAAATGAAAGACTATCATACAAATATTCAACCCCTATTTAACCCCCAAAGGGGTAGAATTTTCAAAAACTGTGAAACACATAACTCTTTATTTTTAATTTAAAGCCCAAATACCGAGTTTCATGGGAATAACTTTAAAAATGACGGACTTTCATACAAACTTTAACCCCCCATTTAACCCCCTTGGGGGTGGAATTTCAAAAAATCCTTTCTTAGTGCTCCCCTACGTCATAGAAGGAACCTACTGTCAATATTTCACGTTTCTAACTGCAGTGGTTTAGGCTGTGCGTTGATAGATCAGTCAGTCAGTCAGTCAGTCAGTCAGTCAGGACTTTTATAAGTATAGATAATTTCTACATGTGGAATTTTTCCCTAATTTTTTATTGTATAAGTTGGATAAAATGTTATTGTACTACTAACGCCATCTGTTAAAAAACCAGAGTAACTCTTTGGTTTTGTAACAGTGCAATAGAAATAAACTAAATATAATTCATCGTAGTTAATCAATTTAATACTAGATGACACCACTAGTTTATTACAATTCCTTCACTAAAATTAATCGAAAGGAACTACGTTCAATCCGGGTGTCCCTTGACACCTCTCAAGTTTTTTTTTAATTTAGACTTGTTTTCAATTTGAATTTGAATAAGCTGTTCTGTTTCTGACAAACAAATTGATAAATCTCGGTCCGCTAAAAATCAAAATATATTTCGTATTTTGGGGAACAAATAAATTATGTCCCCTATTGTTACTTACACTTTCCGAGATATAATACGCGGTGATTTACCGCGCTAGGCGGCCCGGCCGGTCACCGGGGCCATTACGCAAATTTCGCGATTAATTCCGATTTATTGTAAATATTAATAACTGGAGTTTTCGCTCGCGTAGTAAAGCGATGTTGCGAAAATTATTTACAAACGTTATTTCCCACTTTGCTGGGAAAACTGTGTCAATAACATATTTTTTGTGTGTTTTGCGCGAGTTGAATGATGATACAGCTGTGGGATTGTCGACGGGGTCACCATAAATATAGGGCTCTTCTGCCGCCCTATATATTTATATTGTTGAATAGATAGATGAAAGACTTGTAGTTGTAAAGATACTTGGGTTGAAAACTATATTGAACCGTATAATGAAATGGATATAAAAATGCAATAATATAAATGTCACACAACACTTTCGAAAGATAATGGCCGGCCTAATGTCTATAAGGAAGTGAATGTTTGCGTTCGCGCAGCCATTTATCTGTTTACAATCCTCAAAACTCAAATATTTTTCGCTATGACATGTGGCTATTTATAATTAAGGATGATTATACGAGTCTGCCCGCGAAATTCAAATTTAATTTGGTTTTTCGCAATTTGTAAACTAATACGACTAAATAGGCTAATGGCATTCTAATTGCGCCAGTAGAATTATCTTCACTTTAAGTTTAAGAAATTTATCAAAATACCGAGTTGGACGTGAGTTACTCACAAATTAGTCAGTATTTGTTTTGGTGTGAATTTTTTTGCTGAAAGCAGATATTTTTTCGAAATAGTATACACCTACTTCCGAACACCAAAAATGTTAGTCATCATGCCCATTGACTGATTGCACAATTTCATCAATTATCTATTTTGCTTAAGAACGCGTATAACACCAAAAAAAATCAGATTTCGCCCACGCGGTGCGATGAAATAAAACATAGCCGTAACCTCATGTGAGGCGCGACAAAAGAAAGGGTTTTGCGCGGAATAGGAGTGTAGTAAGCGCCAAATACTTTGTAACTCGTAAAATATTCATTTTCTTTTCAATTCACTAGGCTACTCTCTTGATAATATCAATCGGAATTTAATGTAAAAATTTTGGCTCTGTAATATGCAACACATTGAAAATAAATGAATATTGTTTAAAAATTAGACCTAACTTCGCGATTTTTTACTATCGAACAAATTTCATCATTTTATGTTTTTGCCCAAGCACGTCCCTTGGCAGTATGATGTAATTTTTGCGTGTTTTTTTTCGGATATTTGAAACTTGATCTGCTACTGTAAAAATCAAATCTGTTTACTGTTAACGAACGTACACCCACTCTTAAAAGCTCACGTATCCAACTAATTTGTGCTATTTATTATATTATTAAAATATTTTTTTCCACTTTTACGAAGGCGTTCGGTTGCATTGAAGAAGAAAAACTCTCCTCTCCCTTCTAAAGCTTGTGTTAGGAGTGGGTTCGACAATAGTTCAACGGGTTGAAATCGAACCGGCGACTTAACAGTTTTCAGACCGCACCTTAAAACAGTGGACTCTATTGAAGCTATAAAACTTCAAAACACGTATTTTTTTTCTGAAAGCCGAGTCTTTCAAAATGTTAGAATAGAATAGAATAGAATAGAAATGTTTTTTATTCAAATAAACTTTTACAAGTACTTTTGAATCGTCAATGAGTCTACCACTGGTTCGGAATGCCGGTCCTGCCGAGAAGAACCAGCAAGAAACTCGGCAGTTGCTCTTTAGTCTTTTCAAAATACTTTTACAGTATACTTAATAGATATTATGCTATGTATGCAGAGATTCCACAATGAGGGGAAGTTCCACAAAAGCATACGTAATTATATCTAATTATAATTCAACACATGTTAAGACGGGCAGACAGAAAGTAGCCCCATTGCCACTGGTGGCACCCGTTCACGAGCATGACGCATGACCCAGCCATTGCTTCGCTCAACCATATTTGAGGGAACGTAACAACCCACATCACACTAAGTTAAGTTAAGTACTATTTTCATCATTTTACATTATTTCCTGTTGAAACACAAACTTCTGCAGTCACAAGTAGATAGTCAAGAGATTCTGAAGTCGATTTCCGGTACTAAATTGTCTTCTATAAAACTTTAATACGATTTTGCCATAAAGCAGAGTTTCTCGTTCTCATGTTCATTTTCTTAGAGTTGTAATTTAATACCTCAGACGACGTACATAATATTATGTTTAAATGTGTAACTTAGTTACTGCTATATTATAATTTAGACTTATTCTCAAAGTTTGTTAATATCCACCAAAATAACGGGTGTAAGTGCGTTCAGAAAAAGTTTAAAATTTAAAAGTGACTGACTACCTGGGAAGTATACCCTTTCAAACAAAAAATAATTTCCCAAATCGGTTCAGGCGTCTTCGAGTAATTGGTGTATTTATTTGGTGTAGTAATTGGTAAACATACAATTGACACATCCTTCTTTTTTAAAGTCGGTTAAACTAGTGGTTCGCCCCGAACTGAGACCTCGCGGTAACGGTATCTCATGATTATTCATTCAATCGATACATGACTACCAAAACTGATATTATTATTATTATGCCCGTTTTCACCAAACATACCTAAATCATCCCCTATGTAGGAGTCTCTTTACGTAGGTAGCTCCAAAACAGAATCCTAAGTCCTAACATCCGTCCCAATGTCCTTTTAGGTGTCCCGTACAGGATCGTGATAAAGAAGTTGACAGTAATCATCACCTAACTTATCATAGGTAGCCCGTAAAGGTTAGGGAACGTCAGTGAAAACATTGAATTATTATGTAGGTACTAACGACTGAAAACGGGTTAGGGGCATCTGTACAAACCGTCATCTATCGACGCGAATAGAAAATATTCAAAATGCAGCAATTAATAGTTTATTGAAGTTTGATATTTAACTAAAGAATAATTTTAATTGAATAATATGTTATTATATTATGTACTTAAATAATAATGGTCGACGCAAAACTGTTTTTGGGATAGATCGTAGTCGTAACTCCTAGTTCCATGGAATAGTTAATGACTGTATCATAGGTAGCCCGTAAAGGTTAGGGAACGTCAGTGAAAACATTGAATTATTATGTAGGTACTAACGACTGAAAACGGGTTAGGGGCATCTGTACAAACCGTCATCTATCGACGCGAATAGAAAATATTCAAAATGCAGCAATTAATAGTTTATTGAAGTTTGATATTTAACTAAAGAATAATTTTAATTGAATAATATGTTATTTTATTATGTCCTTAAATAATAATGGTCGACGCAAAACTGTTTTTCGGATAGATCGTAGTCGTAACTCCTAGTTCCATGGAATAGTTAATGACTGCGCCATCTATTAGCATTATTGTGAAGCTATGTGAAAATTACTGATGCTCATTAAAAATTAAATATATTTTTAATGAGCATCAGCATCTTTATAATATTCATATAATTTTAGTATTTGTTGTTCAAGTACAGGATACAAGTGAAATAAAAAAATAAGTACAGCTTGAAAATATATAGCCGATTTTCCAGAGAGCGTCTTCAAGCAAGGTTTACATATTATATCTAAATTTGAAGTAATTACGTCCAGTAATTCAAAAGTTATAAGGCTCTGACAGACGGACGGACGGACAGACGGACGGACGGACAAGTGCAAATCGCTCTAGTAAACTCAGAGACCTCGCTTCGCTCGGTCAAAAAATAGCGAGGTATATAAACCCAACTTTGTATAACACGCTTATATGTACGCATACTTTGATTTTAAACATTTTGAAAAGGTACTATAAATTCTAAATCATCATCATCATCATTAGCAACCCACAGCTTACTACTGAGCACAGGTCTCCTCTCAGAGAAGGGTTATAGGCCATAGTCCACCACGCTGGCCCAATGCGAATTGGCGGACTTCACACACCTTCAAGAACATTATGAAGAACTCTCAGGTATGCAGGTTTCCTCATGATGTTTTCCTCCACCGTTGAAGCAAGTGATATTTAATTGCTTAAACGCACTTGACTCCGAAAAGTCAGAGGTGCGTAACCGGGATCGAACCTGCGACCCCCCGAATAGGAGACCACAGTCCTAACCACTAGGCTATCACTGCTTAGTAAATACTAAAGGTATCTTTAATTTTTTTATCTGTGTTTTTTTAATTCAGCAAGACTTCACTAGCCTAAAAGTTTGGGAAGCTACGTCGACAAAACAGTTTCTCCTAACCAGTAAGGCCAAATAAACAAAAAAGCGTCCAGACTCCAGACATTCCCACAAGTCATTAACCTCAATTTAGTCACAAAAACTACAACAGCCATGCCCAGACTAAATCTAGACCGAATAAGTTCTGAGAACGCGTTCGGAGTCAAGTCTAGGAATCGAACCTCGAAGCTTGACCCTAAAATGCAATCTGATAACATATGGGCGACTTTTTCCAAGTACCTAACTTTTTTTTTGTTTCAGTCCTTACTTATTAATATTATAAATGCGAAATTGTTTGTTTGTTGGTTTGTTGGTTATTCCTTCAATCACGCCGCAAAAGAGCCACGAATCGATGTGATTTTTTGCATGGGTAAAGTTGAGGCCCTGGAGAATGACATAAGCTACTATTTATCCCGGAAAATCAAAGAGTTCTCGAGGGATTTTAATAACTAAATCCACGCGAACGAAGTCGCGGGCATCAGCTAGCATTATAAATGTGAAAGTGTGTTTGTTTGTTGGTTCGTCCTTCTATCACGCTGCAACAGAGCTATGAATCGACGTGATTTTTTGCATGGGTATGGTGAGGACCTGGAGAGTGACTTTTTATCCCGGAAAATCAAAGAGTTCCCGAGGGAATTTAATAACTAAATCTACGCAGACGAAGTCGCCTGCATCAGTTGTGTTTCTAATATTTTTTAGAGCAGTGATAGCCTAGTGGTTTGAACTGCGATCTTCTATTCGGGGGGTTGCGTGTTCGATCCCGGACAAGCACCTTCTGACTTTTCGGGATCTATGTGCTTTTGAGCATTTAAAGATCACATGTTTCAACGGTGCAGGAAAACATCGTAAGAAAACCTGTACGCCTGAGAGTTCTCCATAATGTCCTCATACCGTTACTTACACTACTACTTACAACTCTCAATAATTTATGAGGTGTAAGTTTACCTTCAAATCCCCACTGGACCACTGCCACTATCGAAGGCTCCCCTGTTTATTTTTAGTTTTAACATAGAATGTAAGTAAAGCTAAGGGGTAAGTAAAGGATTAATTTACTAGTCTAGGGTTGCTATTTCATCCGTAAAACGCTAGGAGCTCGGGTATAAGAATCTGATAAGTACAGTACGTGTTTAATTAAATTTAATTGCAATGCACTTCCTAATTAGCTTCGCAGAGCTAAATATGCAAAGTTTAATAACGATCAAAGTTATCCGACACCGCAGTTACTACGGCACGCGGCAATCAACTAATTACATAGGTATGGCTCAGACTACAGGAAAATCATAGACCGCAAAATAGCTTAGAATAAGAAGCCTAACAAATTAATACAATAGCCAAAGTACGAATTTGCAAAACTTGTCAACGTTGATCGGATAATATGGTAACGGATGTCACGTTATGCTTAATATCGTTATATTTTTTTTTGACAACTACTTTTGGTTTGGGCTTGTGTTAAGCGCTCTCTTGAGATATACATATACTCGAACTTGATCCTATTTATAAGGCAGTTAAGATCAATATTACTTGGAAATTTACTTTTATTTTTATACGCTTTTTATTAGCTTCACTTGTATGTTTGTAACAATGTTTGTAACAATGTTTGTAACCGACTTCTTTGGGCGCGATTTTGACCCACTTTAAACGGCCAGATTTCGTTCAAACTTTGTAGATTTATCGAGGACCGATGACAATACACTAATTTGATAAAAAAAACAAAAAAGTAAATAATAGTATAAAAAAACTAAAAACACGCTTTTTATAGAAAACCAAACTAAAAAATAGAAAATAAATTTTAATAAATTTAAATTAAGAATAGGGTCCAAAAATTTCAATAAATATAAATTAATAATAGTGTAAATAAAAAAAATGTATTTTATTTTAAAAAAAGCGTGGGGTGCTTTTTAAGATATTATCAAAATGATAATCACTCTACTCATATCTGTCAATAAAAAATTTATAACTATTGACACCATGCACCCCACGCTTTTTTTAAAATAAAATACATTTTTTTTATTTACACTATTATTAATTTATATTTATTGAAATTTTTGGACCCTATTCTTAATTTAAATTTATTAAAATTTATTTTCTATTTTTTAGTTTGGTTTTCTATAAAAAGCGTGTTTTTAGTTTTTTTAAACTATTATTTTTATTTGATATTTATGTAATGTAATGTAATATAATTTGTAATCAGCAATAAAGGCTATGATTATGACTTAATAATAATATTATTTCTTCTTCTTCTTTATCAACCAATAGACGTCCACTGCTGGACTAAAAAGGTCTCTTGCATGGACTTCCACAGGCCTCGGTCTTGCGCTGCCTGAATCCAGCGGCTCCCTGCGACTCGTTTGATGTCGTCGGTCCACCTGGTGGGGGGTCTGCCAAAACTGCGCTTCCCAGTGTGGGGTCGCCACTCCAGCACCTTGGGACCCCAACGACCATCAGCTCTTCGAACTATGTGCCCCGCCCATTTTCACTTCAGTATCGCGACTCACTGAATATGTCGGTGACTTTGGTTCTCCTACGGATCTCCTCATTTCTGATTTGATCCCGCAGGGACACTCCGAGCATAGCTCTCTCCATCGCCCGCCGAGCAACAATGTCTCGGATCCGTAAGTCATCACTGGCAACACGCACTGTTCAAAGACTTTAGTCTTCAGGCCCTGAGGAATTTTGGACGAGAAGACATCTCGGAGCTTCCCGAACGCTGCCCAGCCGAGTTGGATTCGGCGGTTGATCTCTTTCTCGAAATTGGACCTACCTAGCTGGACTGTGTGTCCCAGGTAAATATACTCGTCGACAATTTCGAGTGCAGAGTTCTCAACAATTACTGGGTGGAGCGGTGCATGAGCATTGGACATGATTTTCGTCTTGCTCATGTTCATTTTCAGGCCCACCTGTTGAGAAACCCTGCTGAGATCGTTGAGCATTGTATTGAGGTCTCTCAGAGTCTTTGCCATGAGTACTATTTCATCGGCAAATCGCAGGTGAGTGTTGTACTCGCCGTTTATGTTGGTGCCAAGTCCGTTCCAATCCAGAAGCTTAAAGACGTCCTCCAACGCAGCGGTAAAGAAAGAGCTTCGGGGAGATTACGTCTCCCTGTCGCACTCCACGCTGCAAGTGGATTGGCTTCGTAGTCTGGTCCTGTAGACGTACTGACATTTCAACACTTGGATATACCGGATATTACTTAAATAATATCAATATTTTTTCTGTGTACATATTATTTCGAAATTTAGTTATCTATTACATTTATTCGTATTTATTCATAATGTTATTTAAGATGAAGCCAAAGAATCTAATATGGCAAATAATATCGAACCAAAGATTAGTTTTAGAGCTACTTAGTTGTCTTGCCTGCCGTCAGTAACGAAACAGACTTTTATGCTATTTTTTCATCTATTGTTTTCATAATTCTGTGTCATATAGTAGATTTGGGTTCCGCGGGCAAAGTCGCTAAACGGTCGCCGATAAAGAGCCGATGTTTGCTAACTTAATATAAGTTGTACCTGAAATAATTGTTTGAAAGGGCCCCAAGTGATATTGAATAGATATCTACAGTGTACCTACTCGTAAAATATGTTTCAGTTCGCCAAGTTTAAACTATATCTACCCTTGTTAAATGAATGGTTTGGTTAATAATAATTTATAATTCAATGTCTACATAGAGGACAGCAGTTTTCTATTGAAATTTAAAGCTTTTTCTCATAGTTTTACGATAGTTCTCCGCTGCGCTTCTGCGCAACCAAACCTAAATCTATGCTTTGTCTTTAATTATGTTATTCGTGCGAAATGCGTATATCACGATAAAACATCATCATCATCATTATCAACCCAACATTGGCTCACTACTGAGCGCAGGTCTCATCTCAGACAAGGGCTATAGGCCACAGTCCAATGAGAATTGGTGGACTTCACACACCTTCGAGAACATTATGGAGAACTCTCAGATGTGCAGGTTTCCTCACGATGTTTTCCTTCACCGTTGAAGCATGTGATATTTAATTGCTTAAACGCACTTAACTCCGAAAAGTCCGAGGTCGCACCCGGGATCGAACCTGCGACCCCCCGAACAGGAGACCACAGTCCTAACCACTAGGCTATCTCTGCTTCTAGTACTGTGGCTATGTTTCGATAAAACATAGTCAGGTTGAAATATTATGTACTTAATTGCAACAGGCAATAATCCTAGCTAGTTATTCGCTCATACGGTTGTTAGAAAGACCATGGAAGATTTTTACCGTTTCATCGGGCTGTGAGAGTGAGAGAACGCAGAGTAAACCCATGATTACGCTACTGAGATCTATTTTTTGATTTACTTGATTGACAACGTTTTGGCACTGTAAGCAGTTGAACGCATGGAATTATTATGTACTTACGTACAACTGGAAGGCTCACTCAGATTATAAACGCGAGCCGAAAGAGAGGTTTCAAAACTTCACCTGTCCTTGTCAAAGTAGGGTAACCATGGAATTATGTACTTACGTACGTAAGTACATAATAATTCCACGAGGGTAACCTAAAATACTAAACCTAAAATAATAGACAATATATAGAAACACACGTATTATTTATTGAATGACAGAATTCAATATCATGATTGCACACAATTAAATTAAATAATAAAATTTACTTTCCAGGAATAAGCTCTAACCATTTTCTTCTTATTTCGGCATTCGAAGGCAATCTAGAAAAAAAAACTGTTTTGTTAGGTTCTGATTTTACATTTAGTATGTTCACCCTATTTATTACAAAAACAACTCACCTGTGAAAGGATATTCCACAACCAGGGTAAAATTCTTTATGACACCCACTCACACCACAGAAAGTATTCACCATTTTAAAAAACAACAGTCGCATCGATTCTCAAATCGCATCAAAAGCATAAAAATAAAACACTTACAACAACGAACAAGACGCCATTAATTTACATCAGCTGACATGACATTCATATTAACCGGTATTTCAATCGTGCGAAAGAGACACAACGAAGCTTAAATTGTTCTCTCTCGAGCCCGTTTTTTACCGTGTATTTGGATATTCTAAAAACAACGATATCGTTTTACAAATAGAGTTCAATTTTATTTAACAGAATTTTACCAGTAAGCCTTCCAGTTGTACGTAAGTACATAATAATTCCATGGTTGAACGAGTATCTCTGGAACTAATAATATTGTAAATGGCGCACCAACCTCTATAATTAATCTATGATTTGCTAACTAACCTCTACAAATTAATCTATGATTTCATATGAAATCATAGCACCGCAAAAATTTGGAATGCCCTTCCGGCTTCCGTTTTTTAAACTAACTATAACTTGGGTATCTAGTGAATTGGCATCTTCTAAGCAAGCGTGCACAATCTAAGGCTGCATCTTTACTTACCATCAGGTGAGATTGCAGACAAGCGCTAGTCGATTATGTATATTGAAAAAAAAAATTAAGTGGCACTCGGGGACTGCCGCGGTAAAGCTATTGCATAGCATTTTTATCAACTTATGCAATTATAATATTTATGCAATATTTTTTGCATAAATAATTAAAATTATGTAAAAAAAAATTAAAAACAAACAAACAAGAAAAGCGCACTGTCACTACTTCGCGAGTGAGATTTGAACCTGCGACATCATACATACAGCAGCCGCTCGCCCACTGCGCCAAACAGAGCTACTTGTGATCCTCTAAAATGTTGAACGCTTACTGAACGACGGTGTTAGGTTTATTTTCGTTGCGGAATTTCCTGATTCGGTCGCCGCGCTCAAACTGTTTGTCCTAGTTCAAAGCCCGCGATAAAAGCTATGCAATAGCTTAAAAAATTGGCTAGTTGAGCTCGAGATTAGACACTGGCCGAAAGTCTGTCGGGAGGACATTATTATTATAATGTAAGCAGTAAGAAGTTTTAGTTAGTTGGTAGGGTCTAGGGAGTAGGGGCATCTCTCGAGCGGAGGTCAGTCGGGCGTCGCAGTTAATTCCGCGTGGCGTTGTTTATGGCGACCTCGCTGCCGCCCGCCGACGGACATACATTACCAATTCATTTTCCCATTTGTATTTACTTGCTATTTATCTAGAACTTAGAACCGAGATGTGCTGCAGCTGTAATACATTTAGATACAGTTATAACTCGTAACGCCCTTTTTGAGACAGTGAAACTTTATGTAGAATAATGCACTTTCTCTTTCTGGAGAAGTAAAAGTATTTGTTTCAAAGTTCCTAATGAGCTCCATTGCATTATGGGGTCTTGGAAAGTAGATCAACAACTGTAACGTGTTGCTACTAGATGTCGCTAACAGTTGCTTAAACTGAAAAAGTAGATGCATGTCACTAATTTCGATGCTGACGTGTAGTTCGATCGTAGCCATAGTGTAAGAGGCTAACACAGTCGGGCGCGATTCCCAAGAGATATGGGTTCGAATCCCGCTGGCTTCAGAATTTTTGATATGACGTGTTTATAAATTTATTCTATTCAAAGTTGTTAATCATCTTTAAAAAAACTATAGAATTTCCATGAAAAAGTTTTTATTTGCCACAAAAAGTAAGTACACAGTTTTATAAAAGTTGTTTTTATTAGCTTTTCTGTCCAACGATCAACCCTTCTCAATTCCTGACCAAGGTCTTGACACGGAGTCGTTGATATACAGAATATACGTGCGTTATAAATCGTTAAACTTGTCAATGATACTCTTATCATCATGCCCCATGTTAAATGTAATAAACTGTAAAAGTACGGTTTTTATTATCTACAAGTTGGGATAAAAGCTCAGTCGTATCTTTATACGCCTCTACACGGCACCCTTATGTTAATAGTTTAAGCCAGACGAATTGTTAACGGCCAGTCGATTTAACCGGGCGTAGATAAACTAAAAACTGCCCGCCCGATGCCAACCACAACCTCACTGGCTACAAATCTGCCGAAATGACCAAAGAGAGAATTTGGTACAAACTACAAGAAAAAGCGTGCGAGTGTGTAATTTTAAATCAATAATCCAAATACTTTTCGCCTGTTACCAACCATAACCTTGTCAAATCTGCTGAAATGGCCAGAGAGAGAGTGTGGTGCAAGATACAAGAGATAGCGTAAGTACGTCATTATAAGGAACTAATCCAAAAACTTTCCGCCTGGTACCAACACCAAAGCTTGTAGCTCCAAATCTGCTGTAACGGCCAGAGAGAGAGTTTAGTGCTGTAAGGTACAAAAGAAACATGATTTTAAGGAAATAATTCATAAATTCTTCCCCTTATTTATATAAGTGACGACGTAATCTCTATACAATATAAAATTTCTGCTTGATTGCTTCTTTCATTGCTGTTCGTTAGTCTCGCTAAAACTCGAGAACGGCTGGGCCGATTTAGATGATTTTTGTTTTGAAATGTTTGTCGTAGTCCAGGGAAGGTTTAAAGGTTTGAAGGTAAAGATAGTAAAAAAATTTCATTTTCTACCTACCTACCTACCAACTACCTACCTACCTACCTACTTTCCTGTCAAACATTTGACGTTCGTCTCTTAGCTTCGGTACGGTAGACTCGGGTCCACTTGACATTACTCAGATTATCGCGTATTTAAACTTTAATATTTTGATGGTTTTCATTGTTTGTTCGTTCAGAAATATATTATGTCATTTAATAAAATAAAATCAGTAATCATACTATCATACTAATATTATAAATGCGAAAGTGGTTTGTTGGTTTGTCCTTTAAAACAGATACGGATCGACTTGATTTTTTGCATGGGTATGAGTATGGGTATTGAGGACCTGGAGGGTGACATACGCTACTTTTATCCCAGAAAACCAAAGAGTTCCCAAGGGAGTTCAAAAACTAAATCCACGCGGACGAAGTCGCGGGCATCAACTAGTAGATAATAAAAAAATACACCGTGTACATAACAGAAAGTTTCTGCTGCGATTAGAAATGTCTAATTGTCGAAAAATGGAAAAGACTTCGCTTTTAGACCATTTTGTGAAGCTGAATTCAATAATTAGCTTGTACATTAAGAATTTAAAACACTCATGTATCTTTAGACTTGTGCTATAAAATATTTATCCGTTATATGTGCAAAAATGTCCCTCGTTCGACCCGCATTAGTCACGTTATCTACCTGCGTCTAATGCGCTACCCACCTCTGCCTCTACCCAATAAATATTGCGAAATGATAACTCGCGCGAACTTGCGAGCGCACCAGATAGCCCCCGGAATTATGTAGGGCCCGTGCTATCTATATTTGGGAGGGTTTTAACGATGCCACCTTAAAATTTCGTGTTTAAAATATGTTTACGGTACGTTACATTTAGCTTTGCGTGTGCATACTGCGTAGGTATGTATATAGAGCAACAGAAATTACCAGCACGAGAATTATAATTTTAAGCGCCTGATAATATAAAAGAGCAATTACCCTGAACGTTTGAACTGCAGTCTAAATTTTACGCGGAGTTTTATGCTTTCACAATACAAAACAATGAATTGCGTATTTTAATTGCAATTAAAATCTTTATTAAGAGGAATATATCAATTCTTTCAAAATTGATCTTTAATTAAATTTAACGAAATTATTATAGGTAACTAGCTTTGCCCGCGACTTCATCCGCGTGGATTTACTTTCGCATTTATAGTATTATCTAGTACTATAATATCCAAGGTTTTAAAACCTTCTTTAGTTACATCAATATTTCACGCAAACATTATTTTACTCGACAATTATTACTGACCGGTACTACTTTAGGCCGCCCCCTCACTGCAGCGCCATTAAGGCTTTGTGCACGTCGATAATTCTGACAGCTGAGTCATTTGCATTCACAAATCGGCATCGGTTGCGAAAAGTGGTTTTCTCACCTCCGGGCGGAAAGCGTCAATTTTCCTCCCGCTGCGCTAAACGAAAATGTCGCTTTCCGCCTCCGTCGAGGAGAAAAATAGTATACACACCACGGGCAGTAAATAAGAAAGCCTCAGATCACATGTAATTGTTGTCCGAGGCGAACTTATTTTACTGCCCTAGATGTGTAAATGTGTAATGTACTATTTCGCAATCATTTTATTTTCGACAAAATTTTAGACACTTACATTAATTTATACTGCATGTATGTATGTTGTACGTAAATCTATGTTCTGTGTATCTAGTATGTTCTTCTATGTTGTATGTGATGTAGGGTGATGAGTTCGCGAGGAGAATAAGGGTCGCTTCTTTACGTCAAAATTAAGAAAATAACAATAATATAATTTAAAAAATCGGCCAAATGCGAGTTGGGCCTCGGTCTTTTAAGGTTCCGTATATATGACCAAATCATTTTTTTTTAAACTAGATACATATTTAGATATCTTATTTCTTAGAAAGTACTAAATTAGCATATGGGGGAAAATTGCTCGTTTGTTTTGGTCACAACTTACAAACCGCATTATAAATCGGTGTTTTCAGTATTTAATGTTTAAATACACTATATAGTACCTACATAATATACCAATATTTTAAATTCCTAACTAGTTTAGTTTTTGAGATAGATAACAAACAAAATTGATCTAAAACCGACAACTTTGACGGCCCATTTCTTCATTTTTGTAGCTAAAAAATAAAAAATATATATTTGAACTCCAATTAATAAGCTCTAGACAATGACACCCCACATGCCAGGGTAAAAAAATAAAATTTTATTTCGACTCCTTTTCCATATATGGGAGCCCCCTTTGTTTTTTAATTTAATTTTATTTTTATTAATTTTTGTTATAGCGGCAATAGAAATACACAATATGTGAAAATTTCAACTGTCTATCTATTACGGTTTACGAGATACAGCCCGCTGACAGACGGACGGACGGACGGACGGACAGCGGAGGCTTAGTAATAGGGTTCCGTTGGCACCCTTTGGGTACGGAACCCTAAAAATACTATACCTTAACAGACTTACGAGTACTTCTTTTAAGTATATTCATTATTAGCTTTGAGGTTAGTTATTTTGTGTCAAATCGATACAAATAAAGCTTATTTTGAGTTGAGCCAGTTTGCGTATCCGATCCCGACAGTGCAATCACAATCGCGCTCCGGCTTATGTTAATGCAGTGTCGGGGATTACTGGCATTTCCTGGGGATGTACGAGGTTTCGCGGGTTTTTCACGCTCTCAGCCTCCCCCGGTTAATCTTTATTGTGGGCTAATTGAAAGGCCGCGAACAGTAGTGGCAGATTTGAGATTAAAAACGCCACTCTATAGGTTGTATAGTAAATTGGAAAAACATTAATAACGGAAAGGGTCCTACCGCACTACGCAGCACCATTACAGCCAACGCCCAGTACTTTTCCTTTGTACGAGATAGCACATCTGGATATCGTTATAGATTTCAAATATCGAAACAATATGAATTAACGATACCTAATTATACTCTCTCTCCCTGCGAGATCAAATAAGAAATGAGAAGATCCGTAGGAGAACCAAAGTCATCGACATAGCTCAACGAGTCCCGAAACTGAAGTGGAAATGGACATAGTTGGACTGATGGTCGTTGGGGTCCCAGGGTGCTGGAGTGGCGACCCCGCACCGAGAAGTGCAGTGTTGGCAGACCCCCCACTAGGTGGACCGACGACATCAAACGAGTCGCAGGGAGCCGCTGGATTCAAGCGGCGCAAGACCGAGACCTGCGAACATTTATCGGTTGATAAAGAAGAAGAATTATACTCTAGCTTTAAGTACTATCTGCTTAGGTATATACTTCGCAAAGTTACCGCTCGGGGACTATCTGAAAAAATATGGATGAAGTTGAACCTTTTAAGGTTTGTCAATCTCTAGATAGCAAGTTAGATATGCTGTAGGTATGTCTTGCTACTTCAGTCGATGGCTTAAGGGTCGTTTTCCTGTCACGCTATCCTGGTAAACGGTTAACTAGCTATTTTATTAAATTGAAACTATAATAATAATCTATATAAATAAAAACGAATGTTGGTAAGCGCATAACTCAAGAATGGATGAATTTTTTTTTTGTATGTTCCTTAAGGTCCACGGAAGGTTTTGGTAACAAAAAAAAACAAAAAAATTTAATTTTTACTTTTAACTTTTGACAGAACGAAGTCTGTCCGGGCAGCTAGTTAAATATAAAAAAATATTTTTACAAAACCGATTTCAATAAAATTTAAATGGAACTTACAACTCCCGTTTTACTACATTATGATACACACACACTAAACAAAGTATTTAATTTATTATTGATATTTTAAAAACTACTCGATCGATTTCGATATAATTTGGATTTCAGCCAATTTGGATATATTTCAAAACTCTGCATGTATTTTCAAACGCAAAGTAAAGAAACAGTTAAAAATCATTTAACTAAGCTAACGTGCACATCTCATTAGCTTGTCATATTATTTATAGTTTATCATATTATTATTATTATTATATATTAGTTTCGAAGTTATAAAGTAAAATGTATGTCTTTTGTATAGTACTTGTATATAAACACTATAATCATCTTTTGTAATGTATAATATTTAAATCGTATTTGTATTGTAAAATTTTTTAATGCATGCTGTGTTAGCCCGTAAGTGGGGTGTACAATGTCAGTTCAAAATTGTTAAGATAAAATTGTACTATAATATTTAAGTAAGCATACACATTGTATACAACGTGGGCTTCCTATTGAATAAATAAATAAATAAATAAAATAAATAATTTATATGGGACCACCTGGGAAGGATACCCTTTCAAACAAAAAAGAATTTTTCAAATCGGTTCAGGCGTCTTCCAGTAATCGGTGAACATACATAAATAAAAGATTCCGACGAATTGAGAACCTTCTCCTTTTTGAAGTCGGTTAGAAAAATAAGCCTTTATTACTGAAAAAGAAGAACAATAAAAACTCATTTTATGCTCATCTTATACTTAAAATATACTTAAGATAAGTTTTAGAATACTATGAGAATATGTTTGCATATTAGAGCTTACAATCATAATATATTTAAGTACATAATATTTACGTGATCTTTGACAGAATTTGTTTTTTGGAAACTTTGTCAATGTTAATTCATACAAAAAATACTGAAATTTATTTGCTTTTGTTAACTCAAAACACTTGTTAAAACATATCCATTCACTTATTTTATGTCCAAGACTGTGATTCACGGATTAGTGGGATAAATAGCCCTGTTGGATACATAAATAAAATAATAAATACACCCAAACCTATCGGTGGAAATCTAAAGCTTTCACCTACGTTATTGGATCCATTCATCAAAAGGGACGAAGATTGAACCGAAACGTCTCCATTCATTCACTCGCTCCCATTCAGCGGTTAATAAGAGCCGCTCTAAGCGTCTTCGATCGGCTTTATTCAGGGACCTGCCACTTCAATAGAAATAAGATAGAAATAGATACCGGCTCGAGGCAATTTACTTTGATTGCTTATTATTGGGAGTTGAGACTAATAGTTTCTGTTAGTAGTACTCGTGGACGTGTCCCGGGTTCAAATCCCCAGCAGCAGGAAAATTGGTTGTAACATACTTCATATTTATTTTGTTTGTGTAAAATACTAGACGATGCCCGCGATTCGTACGCGAGAATTTAATTTTTAAAATCCCTCGGGAACTCTTTGATTTTACGGGATAAAAAGTAGCCTATGTCACTCTCCTGGTCCTCAACTATACCCATGCAAAAAATCACATCGATCCGTGGCTCTGTTGTGGCGTGATTGAAGGACAAACCAACAAACAAACAAACAAACAAACAAACAAACACTTTCGCATTTATAATATTAGTAATTATTATGATAGAAAAATTCATCAAAATCGTAAATCTATACTAATATACATATTATAAAGAGGAAAGATTTTTTTGTTTGTTTGTTTGTTTGTTTGTACCGAATAGGCTATGTAACTACACGACCGATTTTTACCATTTATTCACCAATAGAAAGCTAAGTTATCAGGAAGTAACATAGGCTATAATTTATTTTGCTGGTTGCTATTGGTGAAAACCGCATGAAATTCCGTTCGGTAGTTTTTGAGTTTATCGCAAACAGACAGACAGACAGACAAACGCGGCGGAGGACTTGGTTTGTAGTGATAATGATTAACACAGAGGCTACATTTTATCCCGGAAAATTAAAGGGTTCCCACGGGAATTAAAGAACCTCAATCCACGCGGATGAAGTCGCGGGCAACATCTAGTCTAGTGTTAAATAAAATTCAATTTCTTATACAATATTATATACCTACTAGCAATACCGGTGCATTTAACCGCTCAGCCTAACTGCAATGTGTGATTGAGGTGAGTATGGTAAGTTCTCGCTAATTTTCCCTACGTCTTTCTACTTCTCGCTTTGAAAATAAAGCTGAAAAAAATCGGCCAAGTGCAAGTGAGTCGGGCCTCGCTCTTTTAGGGTTCCGTTAAAAAAAATTAAATTAAAATATTTTCATGTACCCATGGAAATATTTTAATTTAATTTTTTTAATTTAATTTAATTTTTATTATTTGTTGTTATAGCAGCAATAGAAATACATAATATGTGAAAATTTCATCTGTCTATCTATTACGGTTTACGAGATATAGCCCGCTGACAGACGGACGGACGGACGGACGGACGGTCGGACGGACGGACGGACGGACGGTCGGACGGACGGACGGACAGCGTAGGCTTAGTAGTAGGGTCCCGTTGGTACCCTTTGGGTACTGAACCCTAAAAATGCAGACAGAAAAAAATAATAAAGAAAAAAAGGTTTGTTTTTTAAGGAACTCTGTATCCATTTATATTTTCTAACTGGCAAAATAAATAAATTATACCCATAAACATTTATCGTAATAATATTTTCAGTCGTTTTTTCGCCTGTACTTAGAGTACACTTGACGTAAGTACTTCAAAGAATCAGTGTTCCATAGGGGAGCCATGGAAAATTCCTTATCGATGACGAAAGATTGAGGATTTGACTTCTCCAACGGTGGCCACTTCATCGGTAGCAAATCTGATACAATCGGCGTTGGATTCCTGAAATATAAGAATTTTTGAGCAAACATGAACAAACAGTCTCCGCCACACGTTTGGGTCACAAGATTCATATTAAAATCTCAAACACTAGCTGATGCCCGTGACTTCATCTGCGGGAATTTAGTTTTTAAACCCCCTCGGGAAATCTTTGATTTGCCGAGATAAAAAGAAGCCTATGTCACTATATCCTCGCAAAATATCACGTCGATCTGTTGCGGTGCGATTGAATAACAAACCAACAAACAAACACACTTTCGCATTTATAATATTAGTATGATTGTCATTAATTATTTACAATATTATAAAAACATTATAAAAAGTTGTGAATATTACTTGAAAGATAATTATAATATCACATTATGCAGTTTGTCCTTATTCCATGATGTTATGGAGAATATTTAATGAAAAGGAAACAAATTAATTAATATATTTAGAATATTCATTATGTGTATAAGGGTAAGGAAGTAAATAAAAAAATTAAGTGGCACTCGGGGACTGACGCGTTAAAGCTATTGCATAGCATTTTTTATCAACTTATGCAATTATAATATAATATTTTTTTGCATAATAAAAATTATGCAAAAAATAATTAAAAAACAAACAAACAAGAAAAGCGCACTGTCACTACTTCGCGAGTGAGATTCGAACCTGCGACATCTAAAGAAAGCGGGCGCTCGCCCACTGCGCCAAACAGAGCTAAATGTGAACCTCTAAAATGTTGAACGCTTACTGAACGACGGTGTTAGGTTTTTTTCGTTACGGAATTTCTTGATTCGGTCGCCGCGCTGAAACTGTCTGTCCTAGTTCAAAGCCCGCAATAAAAGCTAAGCAATAGCTTAAAATTTAGATCTAAAAAATTTTTGACTTCCAGGACCATTTGAAGTGTGATTAAAAAAGCAGTAAGTACTTATAAGAATAGTTAAACAGAAAAATATGATTCGGATCTTTTTGCTAAACTACCAAAACCAAAATATATTTACCAAAAAGAACCATTCATAAGTCTCATCGGAATTTGGCATTTACTAAGTGAAGATAAAATCGCAAATAAATAAAATCGGCCAAGTGCGAGTCGGGCCTCGCTCTTTTAGGGTTCCGTTAAAAAAAATTAAATAGAATAGAATAGAATAGAAATATTTTTTATTCAAATAAACTTTTACAAGTGCTTTTGAATAGTCGATGAATCTACCGACGGACGGACGGACGGACAGCGTAGGCTTAGTAATAGGGTCCCGTTGGTACCCTTTGGGTACGGAACCCTAAAAAAACCAGATAATTGAATGAAATGACGCAGACAAAGTAAATTAATTGAGTACCTAGATAACTACGAGTTAGATGTGTTGATAAATAGTAGTAAATCAAACCAGGAAGAGAGATAGTGATAGCATAGAGTGATGAAGCATACTTACTCATATTTTGCAAAATTCGTCCACATAGTCGTTAACCTATTAATCATTTCATTTTCAAAGAACGATGGAACAACATTCTGACTGAAAATGTAGAATAGTTCATCAGCATGTGTAGCACCCGGAACAGTCTTTAACAGTCTATTCAAAGATAATTTGACCAAATTACGCCATCCATAGTAGCTAAAGACGTAACTGTATACTGGCTTATCATTGGTCTTGAGATAAATTTCAGTTTCTTCTATTATTGGATATGTTATGAAGATCTCTCCTTGCAACCTCGATAGGTTTGCTAAAGTCTTATGTGATATAGCTTCTTCACCAAAATAAAAATTTTGCAAGTCTTTGGCTACTTCTCTTCTTTCTTCTCTCGTCGGTATGTGTAAGTTTTTAGGCAAAGTTTTCTCAACTGACATTTTAGATAAAGTGGTGTCATTTTCTAAAGCTGCAAATAGTAAACCTTCCTCATTGCACGATCCAATCATCACAGGAACTTTGTTATAATCTCCTTTTGAGAGCATATTATATGGCAAATCGGTCAAGAATGCTTCTTCTCCGTCTATTTTATCTTCCACGCAAGGTACATATAGCAGTTCTGAAATTATCACATTACCTTCTTTTCTTGGAACTCTAGTAACAACGAGTTCTGCATCATTTTTTTTCATTAATACATCGTAAATTTCATATGGATTTTCGGTTGAGTACAACATAACTTTAGTCAATAAACTGGCCATGTATATCGGGTTGAATTGTAAAGCCCATGTCGCTAGAGACGAACCGCTCTGTATTATAGCTTTATGGAATAGGCCTTTGGACATGGGCGATATCATGTGGAAGGATACAGACGCTGCACCAGCACTCTCACCAAATATTGTCACATTATCAGGGTCTCCTCCGAATGCTTTAATATTTCTTTGGACCCACTTTAAAGCAGCGACTTGATCTTTCAAACCCGCATTACCTGGTGCTTCCTTTATTCGTAAACATGCAAAGCCTTGTATATTTAGTCTGTAGTTGATCGCGACTAGAATAACTCCCTTGTTAACTAAATACTGCGGACCGTAGATAGTTGACCCAGAACCGTCGTAGAATCCCCCGCCGTGTATAAAAACCATTACTGGATATGAAGCAGCAGACGTGGCGTCAATAGGAGTATACACATTGAGAACCAGACAATCTTCTCGGCCTACAACTAGGCTTTTGCCAATACGCTGCGGGCATTTAATGTTCTGTTCTACTGCTTCATAAATACCTCGCCATGATGAAGGTGGACCAGGAGCCTAAAATAATTGAATATTTCACAATCTGAGGAACTTTTGCACGAGTATTTTATGATCGATAGTTCACTAATGCTAATTGGTTTGCCTCGTTACGGCAGCTCATCGGGTATGTTTGCGGATGCTCATGTAGATTGTATGTATGTATATACTTTATTGCACCACAAAACACAAATGAATTACAGGTTACAAAAAAGAAAACTTAAAATGTAGGTACAAAAATGCGGTCTTATCGCTAAATAGCGATCTCTTCCAGACAACCTTTACTAATATTGTAGCTCTTAAACAACCATGCGTAAATGGTGCGCATCCATAGTCGTTGGGATCCCAAGGTGCTGGAGTGGCGACCCCGCACCGGGAAGCGCAGCGTTGGCAGACCCTCCACTAGGTGGACCGACAACATCAAACGAGTCGCAGGGAGCAGCTGGATTCAGGCGATGCAAGACCGAAGCCTGTGGAAGTCCATGCAAGAGACCTTTGTCCAGCAGTGGACGTCTGTCGGTTGACAAAGAAGAAGAAGTTACCTGAAACCGTTTGTCTGGATGTGAAGCATATGGCACACCGAGATAGCTGTTGTAGACGCCATCAGGCGATACAAAACCGCGCAGCCAGCCCTCTTGGACTCGCACTGGTACTGTTGGTTGCCGGACCAATCGCGCCGCCCACAGCGACCAGAGGACCAACCAATGATTCTTCATGGCCAGGAAAACAACTAGAAAAATATATGAAAAATCTAAGGCCTTAATCACACCAAACGGATAGTCAGCCGTCGATATATAATAGAATAGAATAGAATAGAATAAAAATGTTTTTTATTCAAATAAACTTTTTACAAGTGCTTTTGGATCGTCGATGAGTCTACCACTGGTTCGGAATGCCCTTCCTGCCGAGAAGAACCAGCAAGAAACTCGGCGGTTGTTCTTTTCAAAACAGGTTTACAATTCAATAGATACTATGCTATGTATGCAGTGTTTCCATGAGTTCCACAAAAGCATACCTAATTATAATTCAACACATGTTAAGACGGGCAGAAAGAAAGTAGCCCCATTCCCGCTGGTGGCAGCCCTTCACGAGCATGACGCATGATCCAGCCATTGCTTCGCTCAACCATATTTGAGGGAACGTAACAACCCGCATCACAAGACACCAACACAGAAATGTTGATTGTGAGTAGACTTACTGTAAGCCCCAGTGTGAACGTAGCTACGTAGCCTAACGGCGTCCGCAGTACGTAGTCACGTAGTACAGTATCGGCCGCCGAAAGTCAGCGACTACGCATAGCGTAATAGCGTATTGTCGGTTTGATGTGAACGAAAAGTTCACTCACAGTCGGCGGCTGACAATACGTTCGGTGTGAACACAGCCTAAATAGTCTCGTGATATACTCGACTACGCCTCAAGAATTTATGTACGTGTATCTATTTACGTATGTTCCACCGTAGCACCGAAATTATGAAGCCGATTTTGATGAATTTGAATCGATTCGTTATTGTGGCCAGGGTGACAAAGGCTACATTTTATACTAGCTGATGTCCGCGACTTCGTCCGCGTGGAGTTTTTGAAATTCCTCAGGAACTCTTTGATTTTTCGGGATAAAAAGTAGCCTATGTCACTCTCGAGATCCTCAACTATACCCATGCAAAAAATCACGTCGATCCGTAGCCCTGTTGCGGCGTGATTGAAGGGCAAACCAACAAACCAACAAACCCACAAACCGACAAACAAACACACTTTCGCATTTATAATATTAGTAAGGATTGCGTACAAAATCAATAATAATACGACCAATAGTTGTATATGCGGCTTCGCTTCCGTCATCTATTAATTGCTTATTAATTGTAATCCGAAGTGGTGATTATCATACAAAACTACTGATCGAACAGAACAAAAAAGTAATTATTATTCAAATCGGTCAAGTCTAGTCAAGTTGAGTTTTAAATAGACTACCAAGCAACAACGATTATTATACATAATAAAATAGATTTTCCGTAGTTTTTAAACTTTAAAAAAACTCTATTTTACTAGATTTTTGGAATGAAGTTCCTTATCGGACGGTAGGTACGGACTTGATGGATGGGTGCTGGGCGAAAAAAAGTGTAAGAATAAGTGGTGACAACGTAAAAGGGGGTGAGTCAGAAATTTTGAAAAATTAGTTAATTACACAGATTTGAATGATTATTAAAATATATTACTAAGTATTACAAAGGAAATGAGTCGATATGATGTATTTTTATTTCGTGAATCTCAAATAACAAATACAGTCAAGTCATAATTAATAGCAAAACCTAAAAAGTAAAAACCGGACAAGTGCGTGTCGGGCCACGCGCAGTGTAGGGTTCCGTAGTTGAAAGTCTCAAATATAATTGCTGACCTAGGATAGTGCTTTTATTTTATTTATGAATATTGAATACATTTTGAGTTACATGGTTTAAATACTATAATATTATACTACAAAATATGCAACTTACACTACGTGTAATACCTAACTTAGAAAAAACAGATATAACTCCTTAACTAATGAACCCTACTTAGCCGTGATAGTTTTCCTTTAAAATTCATTATATATACTAATGCTGTGAATTTTTTCTTGTATCCTTTATACAACCATTTAGCTGGCAGAGGGGAGGGACACTTGACTCTAATAAAATTTAGCACTTTAAAATATCATATTTCACAAACGGATCCCTGAATTGAAAAATGGTGTTTCCACACCCACAATATTTTTGAAAGACCTATTCAACGACATCCCACACTATGGGATAGACGAGAAAAAAAAATTCATCCCCACTTTACATGTAGTGGAGGTACCCTAAAAAAATTATTTTTCACAATTTATTTCACCACTTTGTTGGCGTGATTGATATTTATACCCTTGTCAAATTACAGATTTCTAGTACTTATCAATAGTCTCTGAGGTAAACCGCGGACGGACAGACAGACAGACAGACAGACAGACAGACAGACAGACAGACAGACAGACAGGCAGACAGACAGACAGACAGACGGACGGCCGGACGGACATGGCGAAACTATAAGGGTTCCTTGTTTACTACGGAACCCTAAAAAGGAGTTATGTGTATCTTCTTATTACATACGTTTACATACAAATTCTTTACTTAGTTTTTATAAATTTTTTTTATTTTTTAGACTCATCCCCTTTTAACATTTATTAGCGTTTTCTTTATAAGCCTCTGGTGAAAAGTTGTGTTTTTTGACTCATCCCTTTTACCTTGACACCACAGATTATTTTCCGTCAAGAGTACCTAGATGGTTATCCAATATCCATAGCGCTTAATGCTATATTACCAGATGTTTCTAACATGTGACAAGAGATGGCGTTGATTCTAAAAGGTAATACAGAAACTTCGCTCCAACCGAGTATTTCACGACTCTCACGCATTTTTAAAAAAAATATTAGACATGCTGAACTTGAAATATTCCACTCTCCCCTTCAAATAAACGAAAAGCTTGTGTTAGGAGTGAGTAAGACAAAATTGCAACGGGTGGGACTGGGGTTGAACCGACCAACCTTTCAGGTTTCAGTCCTTTAACAGTTGGGCTTTTGAGACTTTGAAGATTTTCTTTCATATGACACCCGAGAACCCTTCTTAAACTTAAGACGCATTAAATTGCAACATTGCAACTTCTTGATAAGTACCTATGTCTCTTTTACAGGGTCAAAAGTTCAGCGATCAGTCAATTAGTGATCGTTAAAACATAGCTTATTACTAAGAATACCTATGCTATTTTAACATCTTGACTTATATTATAAATGCGAAAGTGTGTTTGTTTGTTAGTCTGTTAGTTAGTCCTCCAATCACACCGCAACAGATCTACGGATTCAAGTGTTTTATGCAGGGGTATGTAGCTCAACTAATTGAGGACCTTGAAAGTCACATAGGCTACTTTTATCCCGGAAAATCAAGGAGTTCCCGCGGGATTTTTAAACACAAAATCCACGCGGATGAAGTCGCGAGCATCAGCTACTATCCTTTTTATAAAACTGAACTCATAAAAACGATATATTATATACAATAACTTACATGTTATGTTACGTATTAATTACATAGTAAGGATAACATATGATTACACTACACCAAGCACATATAAACGTGTTTTGATAGAAAAACGAAAGTTCGTTTCACTTATTTATTTATTATATTTGTAACCCACGAAACTACTTATTTGACACAATTTCACGGCCCCAGAGCCAGACAGGGTGACTTGTGCCACTTGTATGAATTCGTATGAATAATGGAATGTATCCGAGTTAATCACTCGACGCACACTGGGCAAAGGTTTCGCTCAAGGCTATCTATCACCTAGGTAGATATATTATCACTAGGGATGCATCCGATACCGATATTCATACATTATATCAGTGATATTTCAATTTTTTCCGATATACTCGTAATATTATGTAGTTAATAAAATATGTTAATTAGCTGAGACTACATCAGGAAGTTAAAATTTATTATCAGGTACGTTTAAAGAATCTGAGTGAATATTTTATTCAGAGTTGTAGAATCGCATTTGGTACTTAAATTCTCCGTTTTATCAAAGACTAAGGTTTTTTAAATAAAATTCGTATTCATCATTAGCAACCCATCAACGGCTCACTACTGAGCGCAGGTCTCCTCTCAGAGAAGGTTTATAGGCCATAGTCCACCACGCTGGCCTAATGCGAATTGGCCGACTTCACACACCTTCGAGAACATTATGGAGAACTCTCAGGTGTGCAGGTTTCCTCACGATGTTTTCCTTCACCGATAATTATTAATACGGATTTAAGCAGTGATAGCCTAGTGGTTAGGACTGTGGTCTCCTATTCGGGGGGTCGCAGGTTCGATCCCGGGTACGCACCTCTGGCTTTTCTAAGTTAAGTGCGTTTAAGAAATTAAATATCATAAGCTTCAACGGTGAAGGTAAACATCGTGAGGAAACCTGCACACCTGAGAGTTCTTCATAATTTTCTCAAAGGTGTGTGAAGGCTGCCAATTTGCATTGGATCAGCGTAGTGGACTATGGCCTATAACCCTTCTCTGAGAGGAGACCTGCGCTCATTAGTGAACCTTTGATGGGTTGCTGATGATGATAATGTCTAAAAGTGCTAGTATTTTAACTATTACATTTTTCACAGGATTTAAGGTTAAAATGAAATTCGGTTTTAAGTTTAAGCAATACCTACCTTACCTATATATTTTTGTACTTGAAATAATTTAAGAGTCTTACTAAAAGAGAATTATCACATACATTGTTTTCACTACTGAATAGGTGTTCACTGTTCAAAGTTATGTAAGTGAGTCGAATCAAACGTAACGTGCATTGTTACATTTGCATTTTATAGGAAACTAGCTGATGCCCGCGACTTCGTCTGCGTGGATTTTAGTTTTTAAAATCCCTCGGGAACTCTTTGATTTACCGGGATAAAAAATTGCCTTTGTCACTCTCCAGGTCCTCAAATATACCCGTGCAAAAAATCACGTCGATCCGTAGCCCTGTTGCGGCGTGATTGAAGGACAAACCAACAAACTAACACACTTTCGCATTTATAATATTAGTAAGGATAATTAGTATATTTATTAAAATTACTCATTAGTCAACTAATTAATTGGGCTAGATTGTTATCGAATTGAGCACCACTTTGGTACTCAGTGGTACTCAGTATCAGGAAAAAAATCTGCCAAAATAAGCGCTCGAATAAGACTTATTTTAGGTTGGTGAAATCAGCCCTTATTAACAATCCTTTAATCGTTCACAGAATTGAAATGTCATGAACATCATCCAATCGGCAATGGTAAGCCAAGAAACTACAAAATTGGTCTACCCGCAAGAAACCAAGAGAGCCCACAATGCAGTTGTATAATTGGCTTATACTTTGGTCACTATGGGCCATGCGGCTGGTGAGGGATCCCATGGCGCTAGTTCAGATTCAGTAACTGTACCTATTAATATCGGTATCGATATGCGATACTTTTTTTAACATAACGTAACCAGTACCGTCTTTACCATAAGGGCTCACGGGGCCCGTGCCCAGGGTCCCCATCACCAAGGGGGCCGATATATTCGCCTATATTTTACATGTTTTTTCTATTTTAGGTAGATATAGTTACAAAACGTTAACCGCCAATAAAGTTTAAAGAGTAAATGAGGGCGTTGTTATCGACTTTCTGGCAACACTGAGCAGTGACAAGCCAATGACATTGCCGAGTTTGACAGTAAACGTGGTATTGCCAGATTTAACAGTTACGAAATACGTAGTTTAGGATTGCCAAAGGTACAATTTATACGATTTTTTTAGCCCTAGTACGATGTACGATCGTGTACTCGAAATCGTACGCAATATATTTTAAAAATTTTGAAATTATTTAGTCTTCATATTTTAATAAATTTTAACTAATGAAAAATAAATAGACGTAACGTTAATGCGCTACTTAATATAATTTTTTTGCATTTAGATATGCTTATGTACATACCAAATAGTATGGACTACACAGAGGCGTAGTGCGATCAGAAAATTGTCGCGCTCGCTTCGCTCGCGAAAATATAGGTTTCACATGGCTACTGTAGGTGCAAAGTATGAACTACATATAAGCGTAGTGCAATCGAAAAATTTTTGCGCTCGCTTCGTTCGCGAAAATGTATCTTTTTTCTTGATTGGTATTGTAGGAACCAAGTATACAGTACACAGTTTAGTAGTGCAGTCCAAAAGTCCAGTCCTGTGTTAAATTGCTGTTGAAGGTGCCAAGTATGGACTACATAGTGGCGTAGTGCAACGGTTAAAAATGTCGCACTCGCTTCACTCGCGATAATGTCGATTATAGATTGCTTATGTACATACCAAATAGTATGGATTACACAGAGGTGTAGTGCTATTAAAAAAATTTCGCGCTCGCTTCGCTCGCGAAGTCATCGTTTGGCACAGCTGTAGGTGCCAAGTATGAACTACACAGAAGCGTCGTGCAATCGAAAAAATTTTGCGTTCGCTCCGCTCGCGATGATGTGTCTTTTTTTCTTGATTGGTATTGTAGGGACCAAGTATGAAGTACTCAGTTAAGTAGTGCAGTCCAAAAAACGCGCTCGCTTCGCTCGCGAACATGTCGCTGTTAAATTGCTGTTGAAGGTGTCAATTATGGACTACATAAAGGCATAGTGCAATTCAAAAAATTTTGCGCAGTTAGTATTGTAGGAATCAAGTATGACGCACATAGTTAAGTGGGGCCGTCATAAAAAATTACACGCTCGTCTCGCTCGATAAATGTCGTTTATAAGTTGCTATTGTAGGTACCAAGTAGTGGACTAAGTAGTGGCATAGTGCAGTCCAAAAATTTTCGCGCCCGCTTCGTTCACGAAAATTTCCTACGGTAACTTTGTATTTTTGGATAGCACCAATATATTCAACTAACTTGACTACGGTTCGGTTTGTATTTGGAATCGCCCTTCCCCACGCTACATGACTGGACTACATCATTGAAGACCAGTTACCAACTCGTCAATCCTAATGCTGCTGGGTACTACCCACCTAAATTGTAGATGATCATAACAAAAAAATGTTTTTGCCATTCATTTTTTTACTTTCCAACAGGGCCCCATATTCTTGTGTGCCCAAGGGCCCCGGCATGGCCTAAGACGGCTCTGAACGTAACGCGGGTTATAACCGCAAAAGCCGTAAAGGGGCAACCCTAATTATCACGTTTCCGCGATTCCTAGTAGTTAAAGAGTTGATGGCAAAAAAATTAAATCATTAGCTCGCATGCAAAAGGTTGTTTTTTTTAAAGAATAAAACATAATCGTCACTCTGCTGGTGGTTATTAACCCTTGCTCGACCTTTCTGGTTCAGCCCGCGCCTTGTACTGTTGCGCTATTCAAGGCTTTCAATATTTGTTGAAGCCCTGATTATAAAATCACTATAAACAAGTGCAAGTAAATAAGTATTATAAGTGCCGATTTCATCAACAACGAGTGACGTTTATCCTAGGAATAAATTGAGCATTCTGACAGTTTTTGTATTGAAAATACTGTCAAAATATCAAATTTACGCTCGGATTTTGGAAGTAGGTGTAACATCGGATTCAAATTCAATAAAATCACTAACTATAACATCGAATTTAAATTCAAAAATAAACTTGTGTTTATTATAATGTAGTTGTTGGCGTAGCGTAGGTATCTAAATAATTGCTAACAAAATGTAACTTTAAATTATTATTGTTTCTTCTAACTTCTTTATCTAGTGTGTGAAGATTAAATACATAAATTAATATGTACAACCAAGTAACCAACCCTGTTATGCACGAGTGTGTTAGCGTGATATAAAATATATTGCGAATTTACTGAATATTCGGTAAATAATTATTATCCTATTATATGATAAGATTAATTATTATTGGATCATTGTGATTTACTATTTTGGGTCGTAGTGATTTACTGTTAGATCATTGTCATGATCTAATAGTAAATCAAGAGGATGTATGTCATCATACCATTTGATAATTTAACAGATTATTTTATATGACGGCGCGTCTATAATAACCAGAGGGCACTGGCAGGCCCTCTAGCGGAGCGTGGTGTAGATGGTAGCGAGGCAGCCATTAGAAAACAATCTCTTGGCAACCGGCGCCGCCTAGAACCGCTGGTTTAAATATCCTGATCTAAGGAATTACTGCTCAAAGTGAATTATCAAACTACCGGAAGAATTATCAAGTTGTGGTTGACTGATTTGTTTGATTGTAGATTATAATTTTGTGTTCAAAGAAGAATTCTGTTGTCAAGTTTCAATATACGCCCACATATCATCGCTCAACCATAATACCCCATGATATAGGCCATCCAGGCGCTCATCCTTATAAAGTTATAATTCTGTAATAGTATAATTAAGGTAAAGCAAATGTCATTTGATCTTATTTGTGAGTCACGTGGTATCCCCACCGATGTTGTTTACAATGGCCGCCTTTATTATAAAACCATACACTGGTCGGGACATGAACAGGTTGACATACTGTGTTTCTTGGTGCAGCAATGGATAAGTTTCTAAATTGGAAATTTCATATAGACTTTCTATGTAAAAAATTAGATTGATTTGTGTACGCTCTATACAAACTTAAAAGTTATCAAAAGAGACGGCTCTCTGCGCATACCACGGGTATGTTTCCTCTCTTTTACGTTACGGATTAATCCTATGGGGCAACTCTGTTGCTGTGATAAAAGTGTTTCGTATTCAAAAAAAATGTATTCGGGCCGTTTATGGAGCTGCACCTTTGGAATCTTGTAGGCCACTCTTTAAAAGTACCAAGACACTGCCTCTTCCAAGTCTCTACATTAATGAAGTCTCAGTTTTTGTTCATAAGCATAGGGACTTTTAGCACGCAAAGCGGACACATTTATAAGATCCAACAGATATGAAAATAAACTCGTAGTTCCAAGACTAAATTTATTTAAAAAAAATCATAGACTTATTATATTACTATCATTTATATCAATGAAAAAAATATTTACTGCATGGCCGTAGGTACGCCTCTATAATAAGTTACCTGACGACATGAAAAACCTTAATGCTAATCGTTTTCAGTCTAAACAGCTATGTAAAATACTTTTAAACAAATGCTAATTATACTATTAATGAATTTATTCAGGATAAATTCAGGTTTAATTTTGTACACAGTAATAGTATCTGAAAATTAATAGAACTAACATTATATAACAATTAAAATGGATATGACATTGTATGAATTTAAAAATGGATAGATTTAAGTATTAAATTTTGTATAACTGTTCTTTTGCATGCTACTCTGTGGCAGAATGTACTCAATCTTGCAAATTAATCATTTGAATTTGAATTTCATTATTGTGTTGGTCTTTGGACTGTGCGGATCTCTGTAAGCACTAACGTAAACAAGACTGGTAGATTATACTGAAATTAAGTATTCTCATATTTTATCTACTATATTATCATTGTTATTAACGTTAGTCAGTGTTTACTTTCAATATCTGTTAAATTAGTATTTAACTTTATATTTTGAAAGATGTGCTGTCGTTGAGTTTCTTTGCCCTTTCTTCTCCACGACTATAGCACCTTGCGAAACGGGCGGCAGAGTCATTTTTATAATAAATGGATCTATACTGAACAACATAATAAAATATATACATAATAAACTAACAAGTGCAACAGCGTAATATATTCTGCTAGATTAGCACACGTGTTGTAACTTGTACCTATAATTATAGGATTGTTATCGTTTAAGGCTTTAGCAAAAGCGTTCTATTTAAAGAACTGTTAAGTATCTCTTAAACTTGGCCACAATTATTCTATTCGTTTATTTTAACTTTTTGACTATGTGACATTAATAACGGCCAAGTTCCTCATAATATTTTCTTTAATTTCCTAAAGCGTTAATTATTGTAGATTGTCGACTTCGCTGAGCCTACTGGTTTGCACTTGACCAATTAATTTTGCTATTATCGTTTAACATTTGCGTTTCCGCCTGCCGACTTGTAAAATAATGAATGTTTTCGCCTTTTAATGTTTTTGATATAGTTCGGTTTAAAGACATTTATTACTCAAAAAGAACACAATACACAATATTATTTAATTACTAACGGACCTGTCACCTGGCAGACGTTGTCCCGCTGGAACGTTGTCCTGAACCCTATCGCAACGCTACCTACCGGGTCCGATTGTCTTTCTAGCTAGGCAACTAAAAGTACCGCAAATCTGTTTTTTCATGAAAACGCGATCACGACGCCATCTAGTGGGTTCAATTGTATTTTCAAACCATTCATGGACTCACTCAAATATACACACAAAATTTCATTCAAATCTTTCCAGCCGTTTAGGAGGAGTTGGGTGATAAACACACGTACAGAAGAATATTTTTATATATAAAAATAATAATCAGACATCCTACAAAAACTAAAGAATTAAAACCTTGTTGCCCTTAATGGTTAGATAGTTAGATGTTATGTCAAAGGCTTGGTGCTTTCCTAATGTCGCCTGAGAAATCGCTTTCCCAAACTAAAATAAAATATTGTACTTGATAAAAATACACTTTGTGATTATTAGGTTATTACATAATATTAAAAATATTAAATCCATGATAGTGATAGGATGATGACTGATGACTGATAAGTGTTAACTGATAACCAAACTTTTCAAGCAAAGGTGTCATGATATGATGTTGAATTTTAATTTTTAACCTACATGTTTGTAAATTGTATTCTTATTAGTATTATAAGTACAGTTGTTTAAAAAATCTCAATTTGCAGTGTCTTATACTACGATGTACTATCTCGCTACAACTATATGTCGTTGGTGTATCAAATAAATATAATTTAATATAAAAAAAAAATTAAAAAGTGCGAGTCAGGCCTCGCTCTTTTAGGGTTCCGTTAAAAAAAAATTAAAATATTTTCATGTACCCATGGAAATATTTTAATTTAATTTTTTTAATTTAATTTAATTTTTATTATTTGTTGTTATAGCGGCAATAGAAATACATAATATGTGAAAATTTCATCTGTCTATCTATTACGGTTTACGAGATACAGCCCGCTGACAGACGGACGGACGGACGGACGGACGGACGGACAGCGTAGGCTTAGTAATAGGGTCCCGTTGGTACCTTTTGGGTACGGAACCCTAAAAAACGACTTCAAACACCCGCCACTATAAAGTAAATCATTTATTGTTGATTTTTTAGAAACTGCTCGACCGATTTCGATAAAATTTAAATGAAACCACCTGGGAAGTATATCCTTTCAAACAAAAAAGAATTTTCCAAATTGGTTCAGGCGTCTTCGAGTAATCGGTGAAAATAAATAAAAAAAGAGATTCCGACGAATTGAGAACCTCCTCCTTTTTTGAAGTCGGTTAAAAATAGGTACCCAATTAAAATAATATTTTAAAAGTCTCAACTATATGATTATGAAAAATGCCTATGTCCGCCATCTTGAATTTAAAATGGTGACTATGGCTATAGTGTAAGTGGCTAACACACTCGGGCGCGATTCCCAAGAGATGTGGGTTCGAATCCCGCAGGCCTCGGAATTCTTGATATGTGTTCTGATTTCGAAAAGCATCCCGAAAAATAATGAAACCTTAGTTTTGTTACTTTCTTTTCTATGATCGCAGTTAATGTGGGGGTAAAATTGTTTTCTCTTCTTTCTGTCTGTATTTGGAATCCCTATCTCCTATTCCTTGGCTTTGCTGTAGTTGAGCTTCGATATTCTTAGTATTTGGGTAAAAAAACTTACGCCAAGTGTACGCTTTCGCATAGTGCGTTGACCCAATGTGTAGAAAGAAGGCTGTTTACCTAAGGTTAACGTGGCCATACGTCCCGCTTTGTGCGGGACAGTCCCGCTTTTGAGCTGTGTTCGCTGTCCCCAGTAAATATAGTAATAATATTAAATGTCCCGCTTTCGCAAACAGGAAAGTTTCTATCCAGAGAATTATTTCCAATCAATTTTCTTTTCATCATCATCATCATCATCATTAGCAACCCATCAACGGCTCACTACTGAGCGCAGGTCTCCTCTCAGAGAAGGGTTATAACTTATAGGCCATAGTCCACCACGCTGGGCCAATGCGAATTGGCGGACTTCACATATCTTCGAGAACATTATGAAGAACTCTCAAATTTCCTCACGATGTTTTCCTTCACCGTTGAAGCAAGTGATATACTTGATTGCTTGAACGCACTTAACTCCGAAAAGTCAGAGGTACCCGGGATCGAACCTACCCCCGAATAGGAGACCACAGTCCTAACCACTAGGCTATCACTGCTTCAATTTTCTTCTATAAAACATAATATTGTTATTGAAAAATGAAAGTCAAACTAATCACTTTGATAAATAATTTATACAGCTTATGTTACAGTGTACAATGTACATAGCCTGTACACCGTAAAAGACAGCCATTACGGACCCGATGTTAACCTACTTATCATTATCTATACTAATCCTATCCTACTACTTATTATAATTATTGTATTTTATTTATATACGAAAGTTTGTGAGGATGGATGGATTTTTGTTACACTTTTAGGCAGATTCATCAAATTCCATCCTGGGTACCAATTGTCTAAAAGTTAATCCATTGATCATATTTGTATTCAATAACATTAGCGTTAAAGCAAAATAATCCTTGATTGTATTGATTTAAAGTCAAAAGTACAACTTATTTTAATATGGAGCATATCGTACGTATATCAATGTATACACGAATTAGAGCTCTAATTCAATGCAGTTATGGTTTATTTTACTTTGACGCTAATCTCATCGAATACGATTACAATCAATAGAATAACTTTAGACAATCGAGGGACGACGATGAATTTACAATTTAATAAACTTTAAAATTTAATAGCTTACAATTTAATAACTATGATCTAATGAAATGAAATCTAATCTATGTGCGGTTTAAGATTTTTATCCCGGAAAGTTAAAGAGTTTCCGCGGGAATGAAAAACCTTAATCCACGCGGACGAAGTCGCGGGCATCATGCAGTAAAATAATTTATCAAAGTCTCATTTTTTATTTTGTGACTAAAAACAAGTACTTACGAACAGCTATTTTTTTTTTTCTATAAAATTCCGCTGGTGTCCAGCTCTAACAGAAAATTTAATGATCACTTTACCTCCGCTAGGTTCTGTATTAATATTCAAGTTAAGTATTGAATTCAAAACCTACATTTCACAAAGCTGCTTTGGTTCAAAGGTACACTGATCACTTTCATTTGCACATTAATCCAATAGGTAACAACTTTCAAATAAATTTCAACACTAAGGCGATATAAATTAAGTTGGTTTTAATTCACATTTCTATACACTGTTGTCAATTCTACTTCTGTTTTGGTACTAATGAGCTACATGATGGTTAGTAACTATGTTACATAAACGTGCTTTTGGTATTCTAAAATGAACCTTATATTAGATATGAATAAAGTTTTAAATTGTGTAATAAAAGGTTTAAAAAGTCAAAACTGGCATTTTTATCGCTGTATTACACAAGGGTGTCTATGTAGTCTACATTTGCAGGACATGTATTTGTTTTAAATCATCTCATAGCAATCTAATAAAATTGACGTCCTAGTTTGTAGGTACTAGACATTCAATTGCATCCGCTTATTCATACTAATCATACTAATATTCTAAATGCGAAAATGTGTTTGTTACTTCGTACGTTGGTTTGTCTTTCAATCACGCCGCAATAGAGCTACGGATCGACGTGATTTTCTGCATGGGTCTTTTGTTTTGAGACCCGGAGAGTAACATATAGGCTACTTTTTATCCCGGAAAATCAAAGAGTTCCCGAGGGATTTTAAAAACTAAATGCGGGCAGCAACTTCGTCCAGCTAGTATATAAATGCGAAAGTGTGTTTGTTTGTTTGTTGATTTGTGCTTCAATCACACCGCAACAAAGCTACGGATTGAAATTATTTTTTGCATGTTTATAGTTGAGGACCTGGAGTGACATAGGCTACTTTTTATCCCGGAAAATCAAAGAGTTCCCTAGGGGTTTTAAAAACTAAATCGCGGACGAAGTCGCGGGCATCAACTATTTAATTATAATTAGATATTTGGTTAAAAAAATGCGTGAGTGTCGTGGAACACCCGGTTGGAACGAAGTTCCTTTTAAGAATAAATTAATAATAAAAATAAAAAAATTAGGGAAAAATTCCACATGTAGAATGTAGAAATTATTTAAAATAAAATTGAAAATAGAAAATTCAGTCTGTCGAGCTGGGATTCGAACCATCGACCTTTATGCGACTGTAGAAACCACAAGGCTACGGAGATCTAATATTGTAATGTGTAAATATTGAACACAATGCCAAATTCACATACAAAAAAAAAGTGCGTGCGTACAAAGTACACATGTCAGAAGTGAAACTTCTTTGGCGAATCTCTTTTTCGACACTTCCGTTTCCGTTGCATACTTGCGTGACGTTACATTTGTAAAAATTTTACCCTCATGCGCCTAAAGAAGTTTCACTTCAAAAGTGTCGGTTTAATTTAGTCCTAATTTTTTCCGTCTAGCCCCCTTTCGCATCGCGCGATAAGGAACTACGTTCCAAAAATAATTTTTTGCCAAGTTTCATCTCGTCGCTACTAGTAGCTAGCGGCAGTAAAATAAACGGATTTAAGTTAATTTTCCGATTTCATGGTAGCCCTACATACAGGTTGCTTGCATGTTTTTCTAGTGCCGCTCTTCATTCGCTCTTTGCCGGCGATGTAATTCGAACGTGACGTATTTACAGTTTATTGTTATACATTCAAGCTTTAACATCATTATAAGTATTTCGTGATTTAGTTGCTAGCTGACTCGCTCAGTCTCATTCTACAGAATAAAATAATTGTTAACACAAAATAAACCTTCCCTGTGAAAAGTTCAAATTTTTTTATGTGAAAATCTTAATGAAATACCTACATAAAGAAGTTGTAAGTGAATACACAGACAAACTATGCTGTAATATAATGAATTGCAGCCTATAAAAGATATCAAGATACACTTGACAAAACTACATTCACCTAAATAAGTAGTAATAACGAAACCTGTACTGCGCATTTCTAAAAAAAGAAGGTAGGTGTTAATGTTTAAATTAATGACCTTATTGTGTGTTAAGTAAAAACTAGCTTTAACAATAATTTACAATAATTTTTCTGTGTATTAAAAAAGTATATTATGTTGTTATGATACTAATTTTATAACTGCGAAAGTGTGTTTGTTGGTTTGTCCTTCAATCACGCCGCAACAGCTACGGATGCCGTGATTTTTGCATGGTATAGTTGAGAACCTGGAGAGTGATATTAGTTTACTTTTCAACTCGGAAAATCAAAGAGTTCCCGAGGGACTTTAAAAACTAAATCCACGAGAACGAAGTTGCGGGCATCAGGTAGCTATAACACAATAATAAATAATTTAGGTAAAGTATTCTCTGGACTGCATGCGATAAGTATAATTAAAATGTCGTTAAATAGTTAGTAGTATCAAGATTAACCTTAATGGAGCGCTTATAAAAAAACAATACTAATTGCACCAACTTCGAGTGACGTAAGGAATAAATTGGGCCCTCTGACAGCTTTTGTATTCAAATTTATTTCCAAAGTCCACGATCAACGACTTCACCATCACGGTAACGTTGAGGCAATCCAACTGCTTGATGTAACTGAGCTAGTGAGAAGATTAAAACGACCAAAAACTTTTTGAATTGGTGTACAGTAAATGGTGTATCAGATAATGATGCAGCCTGAAAGAACACATGAACAAAGTGTCTAAACTCTAAAGACTATAATCAGGAAAGACTAAGATGCGTCATTGGACGATCTCTTAGTTTATAAAATAATAAGTTTAGGTTAAAGTAAAATTACTCATTAGTCAACTAATTCATTGGGCTAGATTGTTATCGAATTGAGCACCACTTTGGTACTCAGTAGGTATCAGAAAAAAAATCTGCCAAAATAAAAGCTCGAATAGGACTTATTTGACGTTGGTGAAATCGGCCCTTAATAACAATCCTTTAATCGTTCACAGAATTGAAATGTCATGAACAACATCCAATCGGCAATGGTAAGCCAAGAAACTACAAAATTGGTCTACGCGCAAGAAACCAAGAGAGCCCACAATGCAGTTGTATAATTGGCTTATACTTTGGTCACTATGGGCGATGCGGCTGGTGAGGGACCCCACGGCGCCAGTTCTCGTCAGCGGAGGCTGGTTGAGTGGTCAGGTTGCGAGGGACGGCTCACATTTGAGATTCACTGGCATACCATACGCTACGTATGAAAATAGATTCCAGGTACCATTTGCAATTTGATTCATCATGAGCAGTGAAGCAGTGATAACTGATAGCCTAGTGGTTAGGACTGTGGTCTCCAATTCGGGGGGTCGCAGGTTCGATCCCGGGTACGCACCTCTGACTTTTCGAAGTTAAGTGCGTTTAAGAAATTAAATATCACATGCTTTAACGGTGAAGGAAAACATCGTGAGGAAACCTGCACACCTGAGTGTTCTCTATAATGTTCTCAAAGGTGTGTGAAGTCCACCAATTCGCATTGGGCCAGCGTGGTGGACTGCTGCCTATAACCCTTCTCTGAGAGGAAACCTGCGCTCAGTAGTGAGCCGTTAATGGGTTGTTAATGATGATGATGACTGAGCGTAGGTAGAGCGTAGCGTGAGAGGAGGCTCAGAAGATGGGTTATAGTATTCCACCACGCTAGACTTCGCACATCTTCGAGAACATTATGGGGAACTCTCAGGTGTGCAAGTTTCCTCACGATGTTTCCTTCACCGTTGAAGCAACTGATATTTAATTGCTTAAACGCACTTAACTCCTTAAAGGCAGATATGCATGCCCGGGCTCGAACATGTGACCCCTGAAATCTGAATAAGAGGCCGCACCCCGCAGTCCTACCAACTGAGCTATCACTGCTTCAAATTTGCAATTTAATTAATTTGAAGCAATTCAAAAAAATATTATTTCATTAAAATTTTAGACGAACTTGTGGCTATTATGAAGACTATCACCGGATGGGAAAGCAGATTTTGCTAAAAAGAGCCGGCAAAAAACTAAAGCGTTTAAATAATAATAATGTGGACAGCTGACTGCAGAAGTTTATTAACCACTTATCAATGCGGGTCGCAGACCGAAAACATGGCTAACTTAGTTTATCTTAGCTCGCATAGCTGACAACGCAGTTTTTTATACTTTTTGCTTGTGTTTTTACACATTTTATTCTGAAGTGTAATGGTAAATCTACCAATCCATTCGTAATACATAATATTTTGTAACTGTAAGTAATAGTCAATACTTTTTGATTTTCAGGCTCCACACTCTAACGTATCCTGGAAGGGCATACTTCATGCAACCGAGGAACACATTAGATGTTCCCAAAGATTTTCCGAAAGCCTGATTTCAGGTAGGGAAGAATGCCTCACCCTGAACGTTTATACACCGTTAGAAGTAACCGACGAACTGAAACCTGTCATGGTGTATATCCACGGTGGAGGCTTCAGAGATGGCTCAGGATCGCCTTTCCTCTACGGACCGGAATATTTGGTGAAACATGGCATCATACTAGTAACTCTTAACTACAGACTGGAAATTCTTGGATTCTTATGTCTGGGCATCAAGGAAGCTCCAGGAAACGTTGGACTTAAGGATCAGGTTGAAGGGTTACGCTGGATTAAAAAGAATATCAGAGAATTTGGAGGAAACCCTAATGATATAACTCTGTTTGGTGTGAGTGCTGGTTCCGCATCCGTGTTGCTCCACATTGTATCCCCGATGTCTAAGGGACTGTTTCAAAAGGCGATCATGCAGAGTGGCTCTGCTATTTGTTCTTGGAGCTTACAATTTGAACCGATTAAGACTGCTAAATTACTAGCCGAACAAATGGGCCACAATTTTGAAGATCCCTACGAAGTGTACAAGTTATTCAAGAACAAAAGTGTCATGGAATTGTTAAGTACACGTGTACCGAGAAACCGTGGGGATGTAATGTTATCAGAGAATATATTCGTACCTTGTATTGAGAAGAAGATTCCCGGAATCCAAACGTTCCTTCCTGACTCTCCTTACAATTTAATAGTTAAAGGAAATTATAATAAAGTTCCAGTTATTATAGGCTATACCAATGCTGAGGGCTACATGTTTGTCGGCAAAGAAAATGACACAACAATACGTAATTTCAACACATTCAGTTCACTTCCAAGGGATTTAAAATTTCCGACAGATTTAGAAGAGAAACTTGCAGCAAAAGAACTTGAAAATCATTACTTTGTTGAAGATGGAAAAGAAAATGATTTCTTAGCAAAGTTATCAAAATATGAAGGTGACACAGGCATAGTTTATCCAGTTACACGAACAGCCGAACTTTTATCACAAACCATGGACTATCCTGTCTACATGTACAAGTTCTGTCGAGATGGATGGATGAATTTGATTAAAGTGCTCTTTGGATTCGGGAGGTATCCTGGAGCGACTCACGCTGATGACATTTTCTACATTTTTAAAGTGGCTGTAACTTTGCCTCAGTCGTTTATCGAAATGACGACAATAAATAGAATGACCACCATGTGGACGAATTTCGCAAAATATGGGTAAGGGAATTTTAGCTATTTATGCATGAAAAATTTAAGGGAAGTGGCTAATCGTTGCTATGCTCCCAAAAAATCGTTATATAGTTTTTTTTTTTTTTATCTATTTCATAATGTTCAAACCAGCTGAGCTGGCGCTAATTTAGCCCAACTGATAAGCCTAGCCATTCTGAGAGGCCAATGTCTTAGGCACCATGCCAATAATGATCACTTGTACGGTGTTTCTTTTAAGTAAAGTTGGACGGTGTTTTATAGAAATAATCGACCGAGCGAAGCGAAGGTCTCTGAGTTTACTTGAGTGAATTTGCACTTGTCCGTCCGTCCATCCGTCCGTCCGTCTGTCAGAGCCTTATAACTTCTGAATTACTGAACGTAATTACTTCAATTTTAGATATGATATGTAAACCGATGGCCTCCAGCCGAAAATGGCTCAAAAAGTTATAAAAATCTTTATTTCAGGGGGGCTCTCATAGAAGCGAATGCGAAGTAAAATAATTTTTTTTGCATTTCATAGGCTTGCAGTACCTCATTTTAAAGATAATTTGGAACAGAGTACAAAAGTATTTTTTTTTATTTTTTTCCTAAAATTGACGAAATGGGGGGCTTTCAAAGTGGAGATTTTATTCGAGGCTAGATCTCTAAAACCACTTTATTTTAAAAATTGAAACTTACACATAATTTGAGTTATATTCTGTACTTGAACAACAAATACTAAGATTAGATAAATATTATAAAGAAACGAAATCATTTAAGTTTTAATGGGCATCAATGTTTTTAACACAACTTCACTATACTGTTAATAGATGGCGCTGTCTTTAATATTGTAAATACGCATCCCATCCACGAAAGCAGATGACGATTGACGTCATCAGATTCGGCGCGTTTTAATTACTATATAATATAGTTAAAACTACCTTATGGGAATTATGGGATACCGCGAGGTCTCAGTTCGGGGCGAACCACTAGTACTAGCTATGTGGATATGTCCTTATTAACATTATACTAATTGCAAAAGTTTGTTTGTTAGTTTGTCTTTCAATCACACAACATTTTCCCCGTAAAACAGGTTCCTGGGATATTTTGACAATTTCAACTCCTCGCGAAGTCGAGTGCAAAAGCTAGTACCTAATTAATAAGTATAAATATACCTACAGATTTCATCCCCTTATAGTATAATCTGAATCATCATTTCAGGAATCCCACTCCTGATGTAACGCAGCTCTTGTCAAAGAAATGGTATCCATTAGATGTAAAGGAACCACAACTACTGGTCATAGATAAAGAGTTTTCTACAGAAGCGCTCTGGATTGACCCCAGCCTACGATTTTGGAGTAAAACTTACACTAAATATAGGAGAAAAACCTGAATAAGGAACTCATTAATTTTAAAATAATGTAAAGTTTAAAATTTAAGACAACATAGGTAGTATGTTATTGACTAATTCTTGCTAATTTTACTGTTCACAATCTCAAAACTTCAATAAATTCTTAAAAAAGTGCTAGATTCTTTTTTTTTACAAAACCTAACTGTAATACAAAATAATTATGACCTACTGCTCAATGTCGATATTTCGATCCAGTTGCATTAATACTCAAAGAGTTGCATGGACCGCAGTCCCGTCGTGACTACGGTCCATGCAACTGGATCGAAATATCGACATTATAAAAAAACGGTCAAGTGCGAGTCGGACTCGCGCACCGAGGGTTCCATACTCCAAAAGTAAAAGTAAAACGATAATATTATATTAATTTGCATAATTATCGTTAACTTTGTTTGTAGAGGTTTATTGTTAATATAAAAAAAAACTATGCTAGTTAGAGCGTTGGTTTTATTTTTCCTGTAAAATATACATAAACCTCTATTGAACATAATTATTTCAGATTTTTCGATTGGTAAACTTCGGAGATATGGGGGGGGAACGGTATTTTTTTCGACATTTTGGCCGATTACTCAAAAGGTATTATACATAGAAATAAATAAAAAACTGCTTTAGAATGCACAAGTAAAGGCCTTTCATAGGATACCCCACTCGGTATAGTTATCTTACTTTGAAATTTCAAACCCCCGATTTTCCCCCTTTTTTAATAAAACTAAAATAATTTTCGCGTTGCTTTTATTTTTCCTGTAAAATATACATAAACTTCTATTGACCATAATTATTTCAGATTTTTCGATTGGTAAACTTCGGAGATAAGGGGGGGGGGGGGGGGGGGAACGATATTTTTTTCAACATTTTGGCCGATTATTAAAAAACTATTATATATAGAAATAAATAAAAAACTGTTTTAGAATGCACAAATAAAGGCCTTTCATATGATACCCCACTCGATATAGTTATTTTACTTTTAAATTTCAAACCCCCGATTTTCCCCCTTTTTTTAATAAAACTAAAAATAATTTTCGACTTTTCTTTATTTCAATGCTTTTGGGCCACTATTATACACAGTTGTGTATAATAGTGGCCCAAAAGCATGCCAAATTTCATGTCGATAGCTTTAATAGTTACTGAAATAGTCGACTGTGACAGACGGACGGACAGACGGACGGAGAAAGTCTCACCATAAGGGTTCCATTTTTACCATTTTGGTATGGAACCCTAAAAACAATTATCGTACGTACGTGGTACGTACTCGTATTTAATACATTATAATTAAATCGAGGACTTGGTAAACTAGATGTCGCAGACATTAGCTAGGGACATTAAAATCCTTTGTATGTACAAGAAAAGTTAATAAATAATATTAAGGTAGTACTTGTACATTTGGATTTATCGGGCGGGTTTGCCAAAGTTTAAGAAAAATTTAATTCATCACTTTTTGTGTATATACGGGTAATTTTTCTTTCTGTTATAGTAGGTCTTCTTCTTCTTCTTTTTCGTTATCAACCTATAGACGTCCACTGCTGGACAAAGGTCTCCTGCATGGACTTCCACAGGCTTCGGTCTTGCGCCGCTTAAATCCAGCGGCTCCCTGAGACTCGTTTGATGTCGTCGGTCCACCTAGTGGGAGGTCTGCCAACACTACATTGTTATGCCATACAACACGTTTTAAAAAAATAATAAAAAAACACGCGTCGAAATGAGAACCTAATTTTTTTTATGTCGGTTAAAATCAACAATAAGTTTTATACTTTTTAGTGGCGCGGGCATTTGAAGTCAGTTTTTTAAAAATATTTTTGTATAATAAATTATATGTGAAACTACTTAAATAAAACCGAGTATCATAACTTTACTAACAAAATTTTCAGAAAACTTCTGTTTTCAGTTCTTTTTGTCTAGGGAACTGAGAACTTTTTGAGTTACGCCCCTTTTGATCTAGGTGTGCGAAAACGTCTACAACTTTCAAGTAATAAACATTGCTATTGAATTTTTACAGGCGCAACTCATAACTCGTGGGTCGTGCGCAGTTTCGGCCTTGACTTGATGACCATTCCGGGCGACCATACGTCTATGTACGTGCGACATACCAACAGATGGAATTTAAGTCAAAGTCAATTGAGTTTCCTAAGCGAGTTGTAGCAACATAACAAGGTACTTGAGTTTTGCTAGTCACGGCATGTAGAATAGAATAGAATAGAATAGAAATGTTTTTTATTCAAATAAACTTTTACAAGTACTTTTGAATCGTCAATGAGTCTACCACTGGTTCGGAATGCCGTTCCTGCCGAGAAGAACCAGCAAGAAACTCGGCAGTTGCTCTTTTCAAAATACTTTTACAATATACTTCACAGATATTCTATGTATGCAGAGTTTCCACAATGAGGGAAAGGTCCACAAAAGCATACGTAATTATTTCTAATTATAATTCAACACATGTCAAGACGGGCAGACAGAAAGTAGCCCCATTGCCGCTGGTGGCACCCGTTCACGAGCATGACGCATGACCCAGCCATTGCTTCGCTCAACCATATTTTAGGGAACGCAACAACCCGCATCACATGACACCACCGCAGAAATGTTAAAGAGAGTGTGACATACTTAGGCTACCCATCTTAAGGCATCGAATTGAAACTAATATTCAAATCAAATACTCATTTTAAAATATGACTTGTACACAAATAAAGTGGAAACTCTGAATAGAATAGAATTATTTTGATATACAATTATACAGGTTAATCATTACCTACTGTCTCATGAATCGCTGGAACGAATTACATCCACGCTTTTTTGTCATTTATATAGTCTTCAATCGTATAATATGCTTTTTTCATGAGCGTAGTTTTAATCGATTTCTTAAACTTGTGTAAAGGCAAGTCCAAGATCGACTGTGGAATTTTATTATAGAACGTCACGCCCATTCCCACAAATGTCTTTCGGACCCTCTTGAGGCGCAGTCGAGGAATCACGAGCCTATTTGGATCTCTAACCTGCCTATCTCGTAATTCACCCTTTTTTTTGTAATTCACAATGTTTTGTCTGACAAATATTATATTGTTATAAATATATTGTGAAGCTACTGTAAGAATGCCTATTTCTTTAAATTTTTCTCGAAGCGAATCCCGCGGCTTTAAATTATAGATTGCGCGAATCGCCCTCTTCTGCAATACAAAAATTTTTCCAATATCGGCCGCTTTACCCCATACTAAGATTCCGTATGACATAATACTATGGAAATATGCAAAATATGCAAAATAAAAAAAAACTGTACTGTCTGCGTACTATCTAATCTACCTACTCCAGTCTTGAGTACTGATATACAAAGTTCAAGATGTAGGTAGTAACTGCTACGAATAACATGAATTGAATTGTAGTACCTACGCTTTTTTTGGAACCTTACCTCATTGTGGAAATATTATATTCTATTCTATTCTAACTAGTTGCATGGGTTAAATCGGCATGGCATCCGGCTGCCCACAAGATAGTATAACAAACTTATTACAATGTAATAGCTGTACAATAATATTGTAAAATGATTATTTTGAAAAGAGCAACTGCTGAGATTCTTGCTGGCTCTTCTCAGCAGAATCCGCTTTCCGAATCGGTGGTAGAATCATGACGTGTCATAAGAGCCACAGGTTGGCCTACATGGAAGAAATAATTTTGAATTTTGAATAACGAAAAGTTATCTGCGAAACTATATAGGTAAGAAACACTCCTACACTATAATTATGTATGTATGTATATACTTTATTGCTCCACAAAACACAAATGAAAAACACAGGTTACAAAAAAGAAAATTTAAAATATAGGTACAAAAAGGCGGTCTTATCACTAAATAGCGATCTCTTCCAAACAACCCTAACGCTAGGGAGAAAATAAGAGAAATAAGAGAAAATGAACAAATAGACAGTGGGAGGTGGTGTATATAATATACCCTATTATTATCTCCTTATCAAGTAAAAGTGGGTCACTGATTAGTAACCCCTTAATTTGATAAGTAGAAGATACTAGATGTGATCAGTTAAGTTGGTAGATTAAATAGATTAGGATAGACATTACAAATTGTCTTACGGTAGTAAATATAGCATGTCTCTGTGAATTGTATAAAATCACAATCACAAATTTCAAGTGGGTACCTAGCTATAATTTTATTATTATCTACATAGTTGCTTGTTTTGTAGAAAGCTATGAAACACAGTTATGTAGGCATCGGCAGTTGCCATTGACTTAGTTTATCGTTACACTTTTTGTAATAGCAGTTCTTATTGCTTAATATTATTCTTTTCTTCTTTATCAACCGATACAAGTCCACTGCTGGACAAAGGTCTCTTGCACGGACTTCCACAGATTTCGGGTTTGCGCCGCCTGAATCCAACGGCACCTTGCGAATCGTTTGATGTCGTCTGTCCACTTAGTACGGGGTCTGCCAACACCGCGCTTCCCGGTACGAGGTCGCCACTTGTCGTAACTTGGGACCCCCAATGGCTATCGCTCTTCGAACTAAGTTACTACTCAATATTTTGTGAGTAAGTCGTGTTGTGGTTAAGTTGATTAGATGTGAGGTCAGGGCCGTTATTAAGGGGTGGTGGAGACGGCTTTAGGTAGGGTTTCAGAGTTTTAAGAGATGCGTTCTCTTAAAGCCTGATTAGTTTTTGAGTAATAATTCTCGCTTCTGGACCATCGCTTATAAATGTAAAAGAGGGGCTTTTTAGGGTACTTTGTTCGAAGAATATAAACATCCTAAGTAATGAAGTGTTTTTTCCACGCTACCTTTACTCGTTGTGCAGCAAATATCTGTCTTTGTTGCCGACGAGGATACCTGCGCCGACATGCATATCTTTGGTTCTTTATACCTATTACTTGAAAGCGTAAAATATCAAGATAGGTAAAAACTGTACGCAGGTCACCTTGACATTATCATGTCCATGCAACTTGGCAGGTACCTACTCTTAGGTATGAAAAAGTGACCCAAAGGAAAAACCAAAAGAAGTTTCTACATTTTTTTTAACCTTCCAAATGGATCATCATCGATTAGGTTCTTCTTCTTCTTCTTCTTCTTCTTTATCAACCGCTAGACGTCCACAGCTGGACAAAGGTCTCTTGCATGGACTTCCACAGGCCTCGGCCTTGCGCCGCCTGGATCCAGCGGCTCCCTGCGACTCGTTTGATGTCGTCGGTCCACCTGGTGGGGGGTCTGCCAACACTGCGCTTCCCGGTGCGGCCGCCACTCCAGCACCTTGGGACCCCAACGACCATCAGCTCTTCGAACTACGAACTACCACTCAAGACCTTAGTTCTCGATTAGGTTCCTAACTTTTAATTAAAGTGTCACGTTCTGACAGTTTTTGTATTGAAAATATGTCGTAACACCAAAATTAAACGGTAACTCGTTACTCAGCGAGGCACTAAATCAGTTAGTACCTACCTAAAACTAGATTTACACAGTTATATTGCTGCATCCTGTGAATGGATTTTCGTAGAGTTTTATACCTACTGGTTATCATGTAAAATCATTAAGAAATAGGAAACGCAGGAAGGATGAATAACTATAGCGGCTGTTGCCTCACATTTACTCGTACCATACCAGTATACAGAGTGCTCGGCTCTACAAGTACCTAAGTCTAAGGCCGGCCCTACGCTGCTTAGTGAACTACTGTCATCCATTTGCATACTTATGTACATGGAACCCTCAGCAGCACGATGAAATTGGGTATTTGACTGATGACAAATTGTTGAAATTCATTATTTATAATAGACTAGCTGATGCCCGCGACTTTGTCCGCGTGGATTTAGTTTTTAAAGTCCCTCGGGAACTCCTTGATTTTCCGGGATAAAAAGTAGCCTAGATGTTGACCCGAGTAATAAGCTACCACGGTATAAAATTTTGTAGAAATCTGTGCGGTAGTTTTTACGTGAAAGAAGGACAAACAGACAGACAAACCGACAAAAAAAATTTAGCTTCTGTTTTGATATCTGTATCTTGAACACAATTAGAAGCAAAAACCCTTTTTTGAATCTATTTCATGTACAGAATTGGTTTCGTTTCTGTTTTATTATAATATGTGTATAGAAAATGTAACATGTAAGAATAACATTTGAAAATAAATCGGTCAAAAACAAATAAGTTATAAGCTGTTTTACCATGGTCCATGGCTTTACTACGACTGTGTCTTTATCTTTCTAAAACGAAATTTTCTATGAAGAGTATGGAGCTGCTGAGTGTTGACGTCACACCTTAGTAGCACTTTCTCTGTCTAACAGGCAACTTTAAAGCTCTATATTTCCGAGACTAGTTGAGATGTATAAAAAAAGAAAAAAAAACCGGCCAAGTGCGTGTCGGGCCACGCGCAGTGTAGGGTTCCGTAGTTGAAAGTCTCAAATATTATTGCTGGCCTAGGATAGTGCTTTTATTTTATTTATGAATATTGAACATATTTTGAGTTCCATGGTTTAAATACTATAATATACTACAAAATATGCAACTTACACTACGTGTAATACTTAACTTGGAAAAAACAGATATAACTCCTTAACTAATGAACCCTACTTAGCCGTGATAGTTTTCCTTTAAAATTCATTATACATATATACTACTGCTGTGAATTTTTTCTTGTATCCTATATACAACCATTTAGCTGGCAGAGGGGGGGAACACTTGACTCTAATAAAATTTAGCACTTTAAAATATCATATTTCCCAAACGGATCCCTGAATTGAAAAATGGTGTTCCCACACCCACAATATTTTTTAAAGACCTATTCAACGACACCCCACACTATGGGATAGACGAGAAAAAAAAATCATCCCCACTTTACATGTAGGGGAGGTACCCTAAACAAAATTATTTTTCACAATTTTATTTCACCACGTTGTATATATCACTGCTTTAGCGACCTATAGTACTCCTGGACCTATACGACAGTGTCTCGGGCATTTTAGAGTTTATCTTGTAAATCAACAGTTTTAAGTATTTATTCGTGCCTATTTATGTAATCTTTTAAAGCAACTACGAGAATTCAAAATACAACCTAAAGTGATAGCCAGTTTTTCATTTTTGAAAAGATTCAGGAAGTCTATAGCAATTTCATGAGGTCCAACCGAGTCCTCAACTGCACGAGCTGCCCGTGTACGCCCGCCCTAACGAAACAGTTTCGCCATCTATTGGCATTGGGCAATGTTCACTGTACCTATGCCACCTCTTTGGAAATACTTTTTTGTTCAGTACAAACTGCGAAGTCATTGCGAAGCTAATGAGTTATACCTAGCGTGTTACAACCACCGAATATTATTAAACTAGCTGATGCCCGCGACTTTGTCCGCGTGGATTTAGTTTTTAAAGTCCCTCGGGAACTCCTTGATTTTCCGGGATAAAAAGTAGCCTAGATGTTGACCCGAGTAATAAGCTACCACGGTATAAAATTTTGTAGAAATCTGTGCGGTAGTTTTTACGTGAAAGAAGGACAAACAAACAGACACGAAATCGTCCAGTTACAGTTTTATTATAAGTATAGAGTATATATAGATTAATCTGCTGTCCATCGAACTAATAACGCTCAGAAGCGCAATAGTCGACGCGGTGATAACAGATGAGCCATTTTTAGTAGTAAGCTTTTAAGTGTCGATTTCGCAGTAACGTTGCGTTGGTATGACGAGCTCGCAGAAAATTATTAATTAAAAAACTAGCTGACCCAGCGAACTTCATGCCGCCAACAAAAATATTTAGTGGTGACCAACCACTAAATATTTTTGTAAATAATATAAAAATCGGTCCAGCCGTTTCGGAGGAGTAAGGTAACTAACATTGTGAGACGAGAATTTTACTCGTATATATTAGATGACGTACTGTGCTGTGAAAGGTTGTCATAATTTATCACAGTAACCCCCAAAAACATAATTAGTACCAGTACCAGAAAATAATTACATGACACTCACACATTCATGTTTCGTTGATAGTTTTGAGCCTACGTTTGGAGCGGAACTTTGTTAGAAACTGTTCTATTATAATATAGTTCGATGCTGCTATGTTAACAACGCGCATAGCGTTGCCAATTTTTAGCTACTAAGTAACTTATTAAGGCCTACAATATTAACTCTAGCATATTCTAAGCCAAATAAATGAAACTCGCTATTGAAACTTCGGTTTGTACAATTACTAAGCTTTAATGGTCAAATTGACATTGTGATAAGTTAACGCTTCGTAGTGTCGATTTCACCAACGTCGAATGACGTTTATCCGAGGAATAAATTAGGCGTTCTGACAGTTTTTGTATTGAAAATACTGTATAAATTTCAAATTTACGCTCTGATAATAATACTTATTTTACGTTGGTGAAATCGGCCCTTAGTGATTGTTCAAATAGAGCCATTAGATTGTAATTATTAATAATTACATGACTGTGACTTGTGAGATCTACTAACTGGTCTAACTCAGCTGAGAAAATTAGATACTCTTTAATTGGCTCAATTTTAAAAAAGAATTTAATTAGACATTACTAACTCAAACATTGCGACTTGCGAGTGTCAGTCATTGCTGACTAATGGTGACTGCGATCTCCACAATCTAGCAATTATTCTAGAACCTAGTCTAATAATGACGGTAGACCTTTAGACCCATTGTTTAGACACAGGCTGAAGCCCTGCAGCATCAGGATTGAGGAGTTGGGTCCTGGAATTCAAAATTATTTATTTCACGTAGGCCAACCTATGGCTCTTATGACACGTCATGACTCTACCACCGGTTTGGAAAGCGAATTCTGCTGAGAAGAGCCGGCAAAATAATTTAACCCAGCAGTACCCCTGCAGCATCAAAATTAGAGTTATAAGCATAAGTCAGAACCCGAAGTTTTTTTTAGTTTATCTATCAATATTAAAAAAATATTCACACAAATCGCTTAAGAAATCACGGAGATATCGATATTAAACATAAACGTAGAAAAACGCAACTCCTTTTTTGAAAGTCGGTTAGAAGAGTAGCCTAAGTTACTCCTTATAATCAGATATCTGTCAGTGAAAGTCCCGCCAAAATTGGTCCTGGCGTTCCCGAGATTAGCCGGAACAAACAAACAGACAGACAGGCAAAAATTTTAAAAATGAATGTTTTATTTTAAGTACCTACCGAATATTATACCTTCATATGCATTTAGTTAACAGACACTTCAATTTTATTTATTTGTATAGAAAAGATGTTTATATGTGTGTATGTCAAGTGACATAGCAGAACGAGCACTCCGGAAAATTGCGTGGCATACGTCAGCCTTGACATCTGGTGACGTCACCAGTATTTCTCTTGTATTTCTTCAATGCACCCGTTGCAAGTTGCAACCAATTCATGCTCCTACATTAAATTAAATAATAAAGCAGTATTATATTAATCATATAATACTGTTTCGAGGCTAGTCCACAAACTTCAAGTTGCTCAGCGTGCTATGGAGAGAGCCATGCTCGGAATTTCTTTGAGGGATAAAATCCGAAACGAAGTGATTCGCCAAAGAACTAAAGTGACCGACGTAGCTCTTAGGGCGAGCACGCTGAGGTGGCAGTGGGCTGGTCACATTTGTCGGAGGACCGATGGCCGCTGGGGTCGTAAGGTCCTCGAGTGGAGACCACGTCTCGGCAAACGGAGTGTAGGGCGCCCCCCGGCTAGATGGAGCGATGACATCCGGAAAGTGGCCGGCATTGATTGGATGCGAAAGGCCGAAGATAGGCAACGTTGGCGCTACTTAAAAGAGGCCTATGTCCAACAGTGGATGCACTCTGGCTGATGATGATGATGATGATATTAATCATGGGAAAACTCTTTGATCTCTTTTTATTCGATGGTAAATCCTTGACTGCGATCTCGTCTGATGGTAAGTGATGTAGTCTAAGATGGTAGCGAGCTGACTTGGAAGGGGTATGGCAGTGAACATTCAACCCATACCTACCCCTAATCGGTTTCTACACGCCATCGTGCCGGAAAGTCGCTTGGCGGCACGTCTTTGACGGTAGGGTGGTAACTAGCCACGGCCAAAGACTATCACCCGACCAGACCAAAGAAGTGAAGAAAGTGGCTCTTATGACACGTCATGACTCTACCACCGGTTCAGAAAGCGGATTCTGCTGAGAGCTGGCAAGAAACTCAGCAGTTGCTCTTTTCAAAATAATCATTTTACAATATTAATAAGTAGCTCTTACATTGTAATACGTTTTTATACTATCTTGTGGGCAGCTGGATTCCAAGCTGAAGCCATGCATCTTTGTTAGAATAGAATATAATATTTCCACAATGAGGAGAAGTTCCAAGAAAAAACGTACTACAATTCAATTCATGTTAAGACGGGCAGACAGAAAGTAGCCCCATTCCCGCCGGCGCCACCCGTTCACTAGCATGACGCATGATCCAGCCGTTGCTTCGCTCGACCATATTTGTATGATTAATGTATATAATTAATGTTCGCCACAGACAAAAATAAACGTATTGATAAGAAAATCGTGTTGCGTTATCGTATATTAATTGGGTTTATTCGAGACTAGCTGATGCCCGCGATTGTGTTCGCGTGGATTTAGTTTTTAAAATCCCACTGGGACTGATTTTTCGTGATGAATGTATGCCTATGTTACTCTCCAGGTCCTCAAATGTACCCATGCAAATAATTTAATATAAAAAAATATTTTTAAACAACCGACTTCAAGCTCCCGCTACATTACACACACACTATACAAAGTATTTAATTTACTGTTGATATTTTAAAAACCGCTCGACCGATTTCGATAGAATTTATATGGAACCACCTGAGGAGTATACCCTTTTAAACAAAAAATAATTTTCCAAATCGGTTCAGTCGTCTTCGAGTAATCGTTGGACATAAAAAAAAGATTGCGACGAATTGATAACCTCCTCCTTTTTTGAAGTCGGTTAAAAATAACTTCGCTCCGTTGCTCCGTTACTGCGTGATTGAGGAACAAACAAACAAGCAAACACACTTTCGCATTTACAATATTATATGGAATATTATATACAATACTAGCTGACCCAGCCACACGTTGCTGTGACCCAGTAGGTATAATAGATTAAATTAATATTAAAATAAAAACTATCCTATCTTTCAAGTTGGACCAAATTACAGATAGTTACGTAGTTAAGTTTTATCAAAATCGGTTCAGTAGTTTAGGAGTCCATAGCGGACAAACAACGTGACACGTAATTTATATAATATATTAAGATAAGATATATGGAAGTAAGGATAAAGAAGGATTCTTATTCTATTCATATTTCTTCTATTCTTATTTTAATGAAATGGTAAATGGTTATTTAGTGCATAAGTCATCTCTCTCTTCGTCATACTCGCGCTGTCATGACCCCTTCCATAATGGTCGCACTGTTTTTGGAGTTTACTCCTTAAGAATCGATTTTAGGCGCCCGGTATGAGAAAAATTCGAGGAGTAAAACTTATCAATGACCTCGTTACGTTTTTCACAACGATGTAAATTTCTACCCTAACGTTGAGTAAATAAGGTTGGTTTTCGCTTGAGTTGTCGAATGCCCTCGTTACGTTTTTCACAACGATGCAAATTTCTACCCTAACGTTGAGTAAATAAGGTTGGTTTTCGTGCGAAAGAGCTTTCCGAGGGAAGCCGTGACCTCGTTACGTTTTTCACAACGATGCAAATTTCTACCCTAACGTTGAGTAAATAAGGTTGGTTTTCGTGCGAAAGAGCTTTCGCTTCGGGAAGCCGAGCGCGTACCGATCGGGTCCGAGCGGCGCCGAGACGCAGCGAGCGCCGCGAATGCATTACGACGTTGTAAGGAGTAAGCTCCAGTCGTGCGTCGGAGCTGACACACACACTTTTTAGGTACAACAAGGATAAAATTAATGATTCATGAAGAAGCCTCACAATAGCAAACGTACCTCGGTTTATATAAAATTTAAATAAATTGCACAAAAAAAATAATTATATAAGGTACCTACCTATGTGCTTAGAAAAAACTCGTCTAGATAATTTTCCGCAAGTTTCTAAGGTCAACCACATCTTTCTGGCATTCAGTTATTAATAGAAACAAAAAAATGGCGTGTAGTCTGATGTAACTACACAATCTTTAAAAAAGGAAAATCATATTTCCTTTGCGCAGATAATATCCTTACTAGTATTATAAATACGAAAGTGTGTTTGTTTGTTGGTTTGTTGGTTTGTTGGTTTGTTGATTTGTTGGTTTGTCCTTCAATCACGCCGCAACAGGGCTACGGATCGACGTGATTTTTTGCATGAGTATACTTGAGGACCTGGAGAGTGACATAGGCTACTTTTTATCCCGGAAAATAAAAGAGTTCCCGAGGGATTTTAAATACTAAATCCAAACTAATCGCGGGCATCACCTAGTAATGCCATATTTAGATCTATCAAGTTATCAATTTAAGCTTTACTCTTTAGGTCCCATGATGGCCTGTGTCACAACTCACAACTAAACGTTAACCGACGAACGACGAATAAAATCAATTTTAACCGATTTCAAAAAAGGAGGGGATTCTCAATTCGTTGGAATCTTTTTTTTTATATTATATGTTCACCGATTACTCGAAGACGCCTGAACCGCTTTAAAAAAATCTTTTTTCGTTTGAAAGGGTAGGTATACTTTCCAGGTGGTCCCAACAACTATTCATAATTTTGAATTTGAATTTTAAAAAAATCAGCAAAATCAGTTTAGAAATCACGGAGATATCGATATACCTACATATGTAGAAAAACATAACTCCTGTTTTGAAAGTCGGTTAAAAAAGTAGCCTATGTTACTCCTTATAACATCAGCTGTCTGTCAGTGAAAGTTCCGTCAAAATAACTTCAGCTGTTCCCGAGATTAGTCTATATAAACAAACAGACAGACAAATATTTTAAAATTGATGTTTTGTTTTAAGTAACAATTAATATACTTACTTTCATATGCATTTAGGAAAAAGCTGTTATTTTGACATTATAAACAGACACTTCAATGTATTAGGGTTCCGTACCAAAATGGTAAAAATGGAACCCTTATGGTGAGACTTTCTCCGTCCGTCCCTCTGTCACAGTCGATTATTGTAGTAATTGTTAAAGCTATCGACATGGAATTTGGAGTATATATTGTATATAATAGTGGCCCAATATCATTGGAAAAAATATGTAAAATCGAAAAGAATTTTTAATTAGAAGTTTATGTATATTTTACATCCCCCTTATCTCCGAAGTTTACTAATAGAAAAATCAGAAATAATTATGGTCAATAGAAGTTTATGTATATTTTATAGGAAAAATAAAAGCAACGCGAAAATTATTTTAATTTAATTAAAAAAGGGGGAAAAATCGGGGTTTTAAAATTTCAGAGTAAGATTATTATACCGAGTGGGATAGCATATGAAAGGTCTTTATACTTGTACATTCTAAAACAGAATTTTATTTATTTTTATATACATCAGTTTTTGATTAATCGGGCATAATGTCGAAAAAAATACCGCCCCCCCCCTTATCTCCGAAGTTTACCAATAAAAAAATCAGAAATAATTATGGTCAATAGTAATAATAAATATGTTATTATTTTACAGGAAAAATAAAACCAACCCTTTAACTTTAACCTTTTTTTATATTAACAATAAACCTCTACAAACAAAGTTAACAATCAATTAAAAACAAAACATATATATTATCGTTTTACTTTTACTGCTACGGTACGGTAGTACGGAACCCTCGGTGAGCGAGTCCAACTCGCGCTTGGCCGGTTTTTTTTATTATTTGTAGGTACATTATATATTTCGTAAGGGTAAAGATATACCAAAAACTTTTCTTGGATAACTTCATGACTGATTTTGAGGCCTGTAGTAAACCCCTTGCGCGAGCTTTGGTTTGTCTTGTTGGTTGACGGTTGTTCAATATAATATACGAAATTGAATTGAATTGTCAGTTCTAACGCATGAGTCTAACTTTTTCAATGCTATTTCGGCTATCTTGCCAGACATACAATTGTCATGTTATACAATATTCATGTCATGCCACAGTTAGCGGTTTCAAAATTAAAATCGAGTTGATAGTTGGTATACCGTACACTTTTTGACTGTCAACAATTTGAGTAGGTTGTCATAGGCTACTTTTTATCCCAGAAAAACAGAGACCCGCAGGGATATTTTAAAATTAAATCCAAAGGTCCATTTTATCAGTGGTGTGTTCCTAGCCTTAGCATTTTATCAGTAGTGTGCTCCTAACCTTAGCATTCTGTAGGCCGTAGTAAGGCCGCACGCACACATTCGTCATTAAAACTACACATTGTATTGCTTAACCCGTTTAGTTCCGAACGTGTTCGTACTGTCCTTCACAAGAAAAAGCAGTAAACAAATCACACAGAAAATGTTATCGAGTTTACAAAACAAGTGCCGTGTTATGGGTCTCCGGGAAATTCGGGTCACTCAAAATGCCTCGAAATTATCGGGTCACTCATAATACAGTACTTAAGTGTGTTCGAAAATTAAAAATTAAAAACTATCGCAAGTTCCGTTCAAAAATTGCCGCGCGACGGACAAAAGATTGGGCCTCTTGATTTCTAAAAATATTTAATTTTATACGGCTCTTGTGAACCGCTAAAAACGGATTTAATTTTAACTTTAGTTAACATTTTCGTCTTACTTAAAAGTTAAAACATTTCTCAAAAGACAGTGAGTTTGTTCGAAAGTTAGTGTCAGAAAATGAAGTGGGTGGCGTTACTATCGCTGGTTTTCGCGAATTTAGTAAAAGAGCCGGCGCCAGTGGTGAGAGTTGGGGGTGGGTTAGTGCGGGGGATAGTGAGTGACAGCGGAAGGATTTACATGTACATGGGCATACCGTATGCTACTGTCGACAAAACAAACAGATTTCAGGTAGGTATCAATATACAAACAGATTGCAGGTAGAATATATTTTAAGAGTAGCCTACTCGTTTAGACTCGGCCTCCTCTTCAGGGGGTCCAGGGTTACTGTTTGTTGGTTTGTCCTGCAATCACGCTGCAAAAGAGCTACGGATCGACGTGATTTTTTGCATGGGTATAGTTGAGGATCGAGAGTGACATAGGACGTTACTTTTTTCTCATTAAATCAAACAGAGTTTGATAATAAGTAGTAGTAAACTATGACATTGGCATCAAAGTAAAATGAATCATAAAAGTATTAAATTAGCGCTCAATTTCGTGTATGTAATCTTATACGTTTACGTATACGAAAACGCTCCAAATTAAAATCGTCTGTATTGAATTTGTGACTGAATCAATACTATTATGGTTCATTTTACTTTGATGTTAATGTCATAGTTAACCATTGCAATCAAACGAATTAAAACTTGGACTAACCATTTACCATACAGTTGAATAATAGAAAAAATCAAAGTTGGTAAGTAATTTTTTATAGAAATCCCTATTTCGGATTACTTATAATAGATGGCGGGAGCGAAGTTCCGGGTACAAGCTTGTACATAATAATTATAAATGATTCAAAGTGTAATTTCTTCTTACTAATATATCACACAAGGGCACTCTCATAGTCCGATGGGACAGCAAGTTAGGGAAATCAGGCAAAAATCAATTGGGGACCGACTTTCCGTGCTCGCTGAGGCATGGGATTATCGCCAACTATACTCAACACCGGGCTGCTACTGCAAAAAACTTACTTCATATTAATATTTTTTTTTGCTCAATGTTGCGGTTTGCTACAATTCGTGGCTGGATGATCCACGTGTACCCACTTCACTTCACAAAAAAAATTTAATGTACTTACCGTGAATGTATGTAATTTACTACCACACAAATATAATTTTTGAATTATTTATTTTAATTGCTAGGTAGTTGAGTTGATTTAAGTTTTGATTTTTTTGTTTTATTTTTTGTGTATTTTAATTAAGTACGTCTATTAATAATTGTTAATATTGTAGTCTGGGAAGACAAATTAGGTAGGTACCTATGTATAGCTAGCCGTTGCCCTCGCGACTTCGTCCGCGTGGAATTAGGTTCTTTAAAAATCCCGTGGGAACGGCTGGTCTTATCGGGATAAAAGTAACCTGTAACACCAACTATACCCATCAAAGAATCACGTAGATCTGTTGCTCGATATAACTAACTTGAAAAATTATGGACTTTCAAAGTTTATTCAACCCCCTATTTAATCCCTTTGGGGGTTCAGTTTCAAAAACTGTGAAATACGTACTTCTTTGTTTTTAATCAACAGCCAAAACACCAAGTTTTAAGGATATTACTTGAAAAATGTCGGACTTTCATACAAACTTAGAACCTATATTATTTATGTTATTCTTGGTTTATTTTTGTTCTTTATGAGTGCTGCATTTTCCTTGTTTTCTTTACCTGCCTGCATTTCTGTGTACTTAGTTTTTTAATTGTTATCTGGTAGTATTATAATTTTATCATATTTAATAATTGCATTTTTCCTTGCAATTTTTCATGTTTAATCTTCTTTAATATAAATTTTAAAATAATTTAAAACATTTTTATCAGGTTTTATTTTCCTTTTATGACGCAGGCGAGCACTAAGAAAGGATTTTCTGAACTTCCACCCCTAAGGGGGTTAAATGGGTGGTTAAAGTTTGTATGAAAGTCCGTTATTTTTCAAGTTATACCCATGAAACACAGCATTTGGGCATTAAATAAAAAAATGCGTGTTTCACAGTTTTTGAAAATTCTACCCCCAAAGGGGTTAAATAGGGGTTGAATCTTTGTATGATACTCTTTCATTTTTCAAGTTATTTTTCAAGTTATATCCACGAAACTTGGTATTTTGGCTCTTGATTAAAAATAAAGAAGTACGTAGGTATTTTAAATTTTTTAGAAAATTCTTCCCCCGAAGGGTTTACCCCTTAATTTATAGGGGTTGATAATTTGTATGAAAGTCCGTCATTTTTTAAGTTTTAACTATGAAACTTTGTATTTGAACTTTCGATTAAAAACAATGTAGTACGTCTTTCACAGTTTTTGGAAAATCTACCCCAAAAGGGATTAAATAGGGGTTGAATGTTTGTATGATAGTCCTTAATTTTTCAAGATTATGTGTACGAAACTTGGTATTTTGGCTTTTGATTAAAAATAAAGAAGTACGTATATTAAGACGGGCAGATACAAAGTAATTAAATTTTAAATTTTATTTTAAACTTTAAATTTAATCAATTATTATACACATAACTTGAAAAATAACTCGAAGAATAAAGGACTGTCATAAAAAATAAGCCAAAATAACAAAATGCATAAACAACATGAAAAATGACGGGATTTTCATACAAACTATCAACTCCTATTTTACCCCTTAAGGGGTAGAATTTTCAAAAAATGTAAAATACGTACTTCTTTATTTTTAATCAAGAGCCAAAATACCAAGTTTCGCGGATATAACTTGAAAAATAACTTGAAATTTGAAAGACTATCATATAAATATTCAACCCCTATTTAACCCGTTTGGGGGTAGAATTTTCAAAAACTGTGAAACACGTAATTCTTTATTTTTAATTTAAAGCCCAAGTACTGAGTTTCATGGGTACAACTTGAAAAATGACGAACTTTCATACAAACTTTAAACCCCCATTTAACCCCCTTGGGGATATAATTTCAAAAAAATCCTTTCTTAGTGCTTGCCTACGTCATAAAAGGAACCTACTGTCAAAATTTCAAGTTTCTAGCTTCAGTGGTTTAGGCTGTGCGTTGATAGATCAGTCAGTCAGTCAGTCAGGACAAGTCTTTTTATAAGTATAGATAGATTAATGTCCTAATCCAACGAGGGAGTCGACCTTGAAGCTAGTTTTTTTGAATAATTATTGTCAAGGCTAAAGTTGCCATATACCTACTTTTTTTGGATTCGTAATTAATTCATGAATAATTACGTAAATGACATAATTTCGTGAATATATTTCAAGTTGTACCTAACCTCTAGTTTAAGTAAATCCAGCACTTTTTCTGCAAATTTTATTTTTCGTGCTTCGTGGTATAATGATTGTATTAAATTTCACATTTTATCGTTCAGTATATTTATCGTGAATATTAATATAATTAGTTATATCACTTGAACAGATTTTTCTCGGTTATACATAAGAGGGAGCAATTTATACTATTTAAATTAGGTAATAATAAAAATAGTCGAATTGAAACAGGTAGGTGTAACTTCTTACACTTGTAAAAAGGTACACTTACCTACCTGTTTTAATTTGACTACTGGTAATAGAGACTTGATTAACCAGACTAATAAATACTAATGAGTTTAGATATTTTTTCCTTTATGTATTTATAAATTTACACGAAGACAACTTTAAGGGTGCAATATAATTTAACTGTTCTTGTGTCATTTATCACGTAATTTTAGCATGTATCATATACGAAAAAGGTACAACTCACAGGTTTTTCCAGAATTACTTCCAAACTAAAATATTTATTTATCACAAAAATTTAAATTCATAGTGAAAGTGAATGTTTTTATCTACAAAAAAAGGTAGGTACTCAGGTTTAACCTAGACCACTTATATCGAGAACTAGAATTTTTGAAGTGAAAACTTCTTTAGGCGCGTTGAGCACGTTTTTAGGTGAGCAAAAAACATGGATTTCGCGTCATCGTCACCGTCACCATCGTCACCGTCACCTTCACCGCGTTAAAAAAATCAAAATTCAAAATTATTTCACGTAGGTCAACATGTGGCTAGGCAACATGTAGTATACAAACTTACATAAATATACAATCTTGTTTTTGATCTCCTGTAAAGTGTTGATTTTTTACATGTAATCACTTATCACAGGAGGCACAGAAATTTACTCTAAACTTTAGGAAGCATAGTAGTTTCCTTTAAATATAACACAATATAAGAAATCTTACTTAAAAGACGCGCGCAGAAAGTTTGCCGTTGACTACCCCTCCCGCCTCCTCCGACAGCGACCCTTGCTCGCCTAGGTACCATCCAGAACCATCGACACATGACCACCGTGACGTCAGAACTCATCGGCAAATTTTGTGCGCGCGTCTTATACCTGATTTTCATTTTTCAGGCACCTCTACCTCCACCGAAATGGGACGGAATCTTCGAAGCTCAAAACGAGAACACTCGTTGCCCACAACGAATGTTCGGGCCGATCATTGTGGGGGACGAAAACTGCTTGAAACTAAACGTGTATACACCCGCCGATCGAACACCGGGCAAACTTCTACCGGTCATGGTGTTCATCCATGGTGGGTGTTTCATGGAAGGAGCCGGGACTACGTTTTTGTACGGACCTGATTTCTTCGTGGAGCATGGAGTTATTTTAGTTGGAATAAACTACAGATTGAATGTTGAAGGATTCCTTTGTTTAGGCATCGAAGAAGCACCCGGAAACGCAGGGCTGAAAGATCAAATAGCTGCACTTAAATGGCTGAAGGAAAACATAGCGGCATTCGGTGGAGACCCCGATAATGTGACCTTATTTGGGGAAAGCGCTGGAGCCGTGTCCATCTCATATTTATTTCTAGCACCGGCAGCCAAAGGTCTGTTTCACAGAGCGATATTACAAAGTGGTGCGTCAATAGCACCCTGGGGAATCCAACACGACCCAATAAACACAGCCGGTAAGATAGCCAAAGAATTTGGTTACTACGGCACTGATCCTCATGAAATTTACAATGTTCTTTCAAATAGGAGTGTAGAAGAATTAATATCTGCCATCAAGTACTCAAAACATAGACAGTTTGTAACTGCGGAAACACTATTTGTCCCGTGTGTCGAGAAAGACATACCAGGTGTGGAACCAATAATAACTGAGTATCCAACCGACATAATCAAATCAGGGAACTATACGAAAATGCCTCTCATAATCGGCTATAACGACAACGAAGGTATATACTTCGTCAGCAAAACACACGGTAGTAAAATAAGAAAAATCGAAGTCAATCCTGACGATTTTATACCAGGTGATTTGGAATTTCCTTCGGAAGCGGTAAAAAATGATACTGTCAAAGACATTTTAAGTCATTATTTATCTTCTAAGAAAGATGATGTGATTATGCAACTAGTAAATTTGTCTTCTGATCTCTTTATAAAATATCCAAGTGCCTTAGAATCTAGCGTTTACGCTAAGACAACCAACCAACCAATATACTACTACTTATTTAAATACAACGGATACATTAACATGGCGAAGTTCATATCAGGATTTATGTTCAAAGAAGGAGCTTCGCACGGCGATGAATTGCTGTATATGTTCAAGCCGTACACATTTCCCTTACCGACGAGATACTTCGAAATGGATATGGTGGAGCGTATGGTTACTTTGTGGACTAACTTCGCGAAGTTTAGGTAAGCGATCATCATTATTAATTATTGGAACGTAGTTGCTTATCGAGCGGTGCGGAAGGGGGCTAGACGGAAAAAATTAAGACAAAATTGAACCGACACTCGACACTGATCGACACTTTTTTGAAACCGACACTTTATTGAATGTGAATTTGGCATTGTGTTCGGTATTTTCGCAGTACAATATTGGGTCTCCGTAGCCTTGTGGTTTCTGCAGTCGCCTAACAGTTAAAAGTCGATAGTTCGAATCCCAGCTCGACAGACTGAATTTTCTATTTTCAATTTTATTTTAAACAATTTCTACATGTGGAACCTTTCCCTAAGAAGAAAGTAGAAGTAGTTTAAAAGTAGAAATTGTTTAAAATAAAATTGAAAATGGAAAATTCGGTCTGTCGAGCTGGGATTCGAACCATCGACCTTTGGCTGTTAGGCGACTGTGGAAACTACAAGGCTACGGAGATCTAATATTGTAGTGTGAAAATGATGAACACAATGCCAAATTAATTAATCGAAAGGAACTTCGTTCCATCCGGGTGTCCCTTGACACCTCTCAAGTTTTTTTTATTATCAACCTTTTCAGAGTGGGATTTTAAATAGATATGGAAGCGGCATATTATGTATTTTTTCGAGAACCAATTAGCAGAAACGCGTAAACGAGTTTTATGACGTTCAAACCGCGTTATAATAATAAAATTATTTTTAAACAACCGACTTCAAACTCCCGCTTTACTACATTTACATTACACACATACTATACAAAGTATATAATTTATTGTTGATATTTTAAAAACCGCTCGACCGCTCAGGCGTCTTCGAGTAATCGGTGGACATACATAAAAAAAGATTCTGACGAATTGATAACCTCCTCCTTCTTTGAAGTCGGTTAAAAATTAAAAAGAAACTAAAAGATCCAGTAATGTCGCTTTTAAGCTTTTCTTCTACGCTCACTATGTTTGTGTGTGTGTTTTCTTCGATTTGCTTATGTTGTATAAAATACATTGCATCAGTAGGTATGTCAGTAAAAACTATATTGTGATGATTGACCACAAGCGTAGACAGAACAAAATTTATTGGACTAGCGTTATCACAAACACACGTACTCTACACACACATACACACCAAAACATTCATGGTCAATGATTATGAATTCATTGAACTATGCGCGAATTTATTTAAGTATTTCGTCATAGTGTCACATAATTTAATTCAATAAAAATAAGATCTAAAAAATCTTCTTTTTAGATCTAACGTCTTAGGGCCGATTTCACCAACGTAAAATAAGTCTTATCCGAGAGTAAATTTGATATTTTGACAGTACTATTTTCAATACAAAAACTGTCAAAACGCCCAATTTATTCCTCGGTAAAACGTCACTCAACGTTGGTGAAATCGGCTCTAAGTCGTTTGGACTTAGTTGCAAAATAAATACTCCACAGTCCACGGGTCTCAAACGGACCACAATATTACCGTGACAATATGAATGTACTCTTAACTTTCGGAAGACTTTCTTCAATAATTATTTTTACTGTCAGTAATCTATACTTCTATACTTTAATTTTAAGAATATATAAAGCTGAAGAGTTCGTTTGTTTGTTTGCTTGAACGCGCTAATCTCAGGAACTACTGGACCGATTTGAAAAATTCTTTCAGTTTTAGATAGCCCATTTATCGAAAAAGGCTATAGGCTATATATCATCACGCTAAGACCAATACGAGCGGAGCACCAATGAAGAATGTTTCAAAATCGGGGTTTTTTTTCCTTTTGAGAGCTTCCGCTGCGTGCGTTTCGTTTTAAAAGTTTCGCATGTATGAAGGAATTGTTCCCCTTTAAATGTTCTAAAAAAAAGTCCGCGATGACATGTCTACCTTTAAAGGTTGGCTCACAATAACCTTTTTTATGCTCACCAAATTTGTTCTAAAATAATGCATTATTTGCGAAGCTGTTTTTATAAACATGATTAATCCTTATCCAAATAAATACGTCATCACAAGTATTTAATTTAAAACAAAGTTGCCCTTTACATTATTCGATTTCAATGAATATCTTAGGAGATATCGCAGTTTTAAAATAACATCACAGCATAATAATGATCATTCTTGCAGCGGGAAAATTTATCTTTTTAATAAACTCATAGAAAATCAGAAATTCTACGCGGTCGAAGTCGCGGGCGACCGCTAGTTAGTACATAAAAACTTTGTGGCCGGCACCTTAAAATTTACCAAAAAAATATTTTTCGTGCCATGGAGTACCTACCTTCTTCATGCTTCGTCCATTCATATCCACCTCAAGTTAATACAGTGTATATAAATTCAGTCAGACAGTATTCGCACCAATGTGTCATAGACTTTGTTTGTCGCCATTATTTGCCTACAAACAGGAAAGCGGCCAAGGTTTGACCTTTGGGTCACAATGGCCTCATGATATTACGTGTCATACAATAGTTAAGAACGCGAAATCTTTGAATGGTCTAAGCACTAAATAGAACCTTGAGCAATTAGCATTGGCTGGACTAGGCAAGGTCTTCTAGTAGTATTTAATTCATTCTCCTTTAGAGACTAGCGCGTGACTACGATCTCACCTAGGTACCAATTGTGTAAAAGTTATTCCATTGATCGTATTCGTATTCGATGAGATTAGCGTCAGAGTAAAATAATCCTTGATTGTATTGAATTAAAGTCACAAATTCAGTACAACCTATTTTAATATGCAGCGTTATGGTGCGTATCGTTCATACGTAAACGTATAAGAATTCATACACGAAATTGAGCTCTAATTCAATGCTGTTATGGTTTATTTTCTTTTGACGCTAATATCATCGAATACGTTTACGATCATTGGAATAACTTAAGACAATAGAATAGAATAGAAATATTTTTTATTCAAATAAACTTTTTTACAAGTGCTTTTGAATCGTCGATGAGTACCACTGGTTGGGAATGCCCTTCCTGCCGAGAAAAACCAGCAAGAAACTCTGCGCTTGCTCTTTTCAAAACAAGTTTACAATACAATAGATACTATGCTATGTATGCAGTGTTTCCACAATGAGGGGAAGTTCCAAAAATGCATACTACTTCATCATTCATTCATTCATTAGCAACCCATCAACGGCTCACTACTGAGCGCAGATCTCCTCTCAGAGAAGGGCTATAGGCCATAGTCCACCACGCTGGCCCATTGCGAATTGGCGGACTTCACACACCTTCGAGAACATTATGAAGAACTCTCAGATGTGCAGGTTTCCTCACGATATTTTCCTTCAACGTTGAAGCAAGTTATACTTAATTGCTTAAACGCATTTGACTCCGAAAAGACAGAGGTCCTGGGATCGAACCTGCGACCCCCTGAATAGGAGACCACAGTCGTAACCACTAGGCTATCACGGCTTCTTAAGCATACTACTAACAATTATTCAATACATATTAAGATAGATCAAATTCAATACATACTAGCAAATATGCTGATGCTATTTATATAGCAAATATGATATGCTGATGCAAATGATGCTGAGCTTTGTGAGGGCTCGCGTAGTTTTTCCAACGGGTAATAAGTTCTGTTGCAGTGATGTTAACTTTTTGGTCTTCTAATAGATGGCGTTAGTAGTACAATAACATTCTATCCAATGAATACAAAATTGTTATTATTCATTTTTTAATGGTTATAATTTTTTTTTGACAGATGACACATTTGGATATGAAGTTAAATTACTATGTTAAAGCACAAATCTATAGGCGTGATAGTTTTTCAGTAAAGGTACTACAAAAATGCTCAGGTTTTGGGATAGCGATAGGGCTCGCTTCGCTTGCCTTAAGAACGCGTATAACGCCAAAAAAAATCAGATTTCGCGATGAGATAAAACCACAGATAACCCCCAGGATAAAACATAGCCGCAACCTCATGTGAGGCGCGACAAAAGAAAGCGTTTTGCGTGGAATAGGAGTGTAGTAAGCGCCAAATACTTTTATACTACACCTGCTCGGAAAGTACCTACTGATTTGTGTCATATCGAGAAAGAGCGAGAAAGAAACTACGTCTTTACGTGGAGGCAAATCAGCGGGCTGAAAAAATGTATGAAATTTCATTACTTACGTGCTTTAGCGGGCTGAAAAGTTGTATGAAAATCCATTACATAAGTGGTTGTCTTTTTTTAATTTTTGACAAAATTAGTTCAGTAATACAAATACATAACAAAATGGTGGTAAGCAGGCTACTTTTAAGGTACGCAGGCTACTTTGGAGGTACGCAGCTACTTTTAAGGTACGCCAGCTACTTTAGAGGTACGCCGTCTACTTTAGAGGTGCGCCGTCTTCTTTAGAGGTACGCAGGCTACTTTGGAAGTACGCAGGCTATTTTTAAGGTACGCCAACTCGTTTAGAGGTACGCAAGTTACTTAAGAGGTACGCAGGCTACTTTGGTGGTACGCAGGCTACTTTCGAGGTACGCAGGCTACTTTTAAGGTACGCAGACCACTTTGGAGGTACGCAGGCTACTTTGGTGGTACGCAGACTACCTGCGTACCTCTAAAGTAGCCGGCGTACCTCGAAAGTAACCTGCGTACCTTAAAAGTAGCCTGCGTACCTCTAAAGTAGTCACCGTAGAGGTACGCCGACTACTTTAGAGGTACGCAGGCTACTTTTAAGGTACGACAGCTACTTTAGAGGTACGCCGGCTACTTTAGAGGTACGCCGTCTACTTTAGAGGTACGCAGCCTACTTTGGAGGTACGCAGGTTACTTTGGTGGTACGCAGGCTACCTGCGTACCTCTAAAGTAGTCGGCGTACCTCTAAAGTAGCCGGCGTACCTATAAAGTAGCTGTCGTACCTCAAAAGTAGCCTGCGTACCTCTTAAGTAGTGGGCGTACCTCTATGGTGACTACTTTGGAGGTACGCAGGCTACTTTAGAGGTACGTAGGCTACTTTAGAGGTACGCTGTCTACTTTAAAGGTACGCAGGCTACTTTGGTGGTACGCAGGCTACCTGCGTACCTCTAAAGTAGTCGGCGTACCTCTAAAGTAGCTGGCTTACCTTAAAAGTAGCCTGCGTACCTCTAAAGTAGTCGGCGTACCTCTAAAGTAGCCGGCGTACCTACCTCTAAAGTAGCTGTCGTACCTTAAAGGTAGCCTGCGTACCTCTAAAGTAGACGGCGCACCTCTAAAGTAGTCGGCGTACCTCTATAGTAGCCGGCGTACCTCTAAAGTAGCTGTCGTACCTTAAAGGTAGCCTGCGTACCTCTAAAGTAGACGGCGTACCTCTAAAGTAAACTTCAATAAATAAAAAATGTGTCTGTTATTTTCCTCGTAGGTGTAGTATAAAGCACTATGTATCACTCGGGAGAAAGTGCGATTCCTAACTCGGGCGTATTGATACACTCGGCTTCGCCTCGTGTCTCAAATGACGCCCTCGTAAGTAAGGGGTCACTTTCACCCCTCGTAGAACAATGTACTATGTAACTTGTAAAATATTCATTTTCTTTTCAATTCGCTAGGCTACTCTCTTGATAATATCAATCGGAATTTAATGTAAAAATTTTGGCTCTGTAATATGCAACACATTGAAAATAAATGAATATTGGTTAAAAATTAGATCTAACTTCGCGATTTTTTATTATCGAACTTTCATCATTTTATGTTTTTGTCCAAGCACGTCCCTCACTTGGCAGTACCTATGATGTAATTTTTGCGTGGTTTTTTTCGGATAGTTGAAACTTGATCTACTGTAAAAATCAAATCTGTTTACTGTTAACGAGCGCACACCCACTCCTAAATAATCGCACCTCTGATTGGCCTTATGTTCCAGTGACCCAACCCCGGCGAGGTCCAGCCTGATCCCCATCCGCTGGCGCGCGAGCCGCTCGCGCAACCCGCTGGCGCTGGTGATCGACCGGCGCCTGCGCACCGCGCCGCTGTGGGACGAGCAAGCGCTGCGCTTCTGGAACTGCACCTACGCCAAGTACAGGCGCAGGCGCTACGGGTTCGCCAACCATTCCCAGCCCGACGATGGCAGCGAACAACACTTATTGGAGTACAGATAGCTGATAGGCGGACTGTGATTTGGACTGAATAAGGGGCAAGGATTATTCCAAACCTGCCCCTCTAGCCTAGTTACACTTCGTTGTATCTATTCTCTTTCTACGATAGTTGTCACTTGAAGTTTTGGCTAGGCCTAGACTAGATGGCGCTGCAGATGATCAAATACAGAAGTGTATTGATTATATTTTGCGGCATTTTGTATTGTTTTTTTAGCATTTAAAACATTTACATACAATAAAAAATGCCGCAAAATATAATCAATACACTTCTGTCTTTGATCAGCTGCAGCGCCATCTAGTCTAGCCGTAGCCAAAACTTCAAGTGATCGTAGAAAGAGAATAGATACAACGAAGTGTAACTTGGCTAGGACATCAGCTTTTGCAAGCGAATTCGTCCGCGTGGTTTTAATCACGCAGGGACCCTCTGTTTTTCCGGGGTAAAAGGTGGCATATGTAACTAAACTGATGCCCATTTTCACCGACGCTCCCTAATCTTTACGGGCTACCGAAGCTAAGTTAGGTGACGCTTTCTGTCAATTTCGTTTTCACGAAGCTTAAGGAAACACCAGCTAAAGGTGTAAATGACATTGGGCAGGGTGTCGTATTTAGGGGCCACCTATTTAAAGAGACTCTTACTTACTCCCCTCCAAGGTCCCCAATTTTATCGATGTTGTTTGGAATAATTCTTGCCCCTTTATATTGTAGGTATTGGAAACATCGATATAGAACGATTGGAAACAATTTAAAAATATTTATTTTATTACAAAATGGGTGGGTTTCGGCAGGTTTTGTTTCCTTTTGGCGGAAGATAGTGTGATATTTGAATATAAGTCTTATTTAAAGTACTTCTTGTTAACTTTATTGGATAATGGGGCCCACCACCAACTCTAAAGATACTTAGATTATTTCAGTGTGGTGTAGACATTTTCATACATTGACCACCTTAAAGTACCTAAGTTATATGACATCAAAACGATATTGAAACAATACAACTTTAAAAGTATGTGGTAGGGCCCCAGGTGTAGTGGGTATTACCAATAATCTTAATTAATTATTAATTAACTAATAAATTAAATAAAACGACATGTTTTAAAAGGTCAAGTGGGCTAAATTCAAATTATTATTTGTTTCATGTAGGCCAACAGCTTGCGGCTCTTAAGACAAGGTATTTTAAAATAATATTAAATGATTTTTTTTTCAAAAAACCGACTTCAAACGCCACCATAAAGTATAATGATTTTTTCAAAACACGCTGAATCGATTTCGATGAAATTTATATAGGTAAATTTATAAGAATCATCAATTTCAATTTATAATTAGCTGAATAATTGTAACAAACATACATAAAAAAAAATACAGTCGGGTCTCCACCTTTTTGAAGTCGGTTAAATATAGGCTTAATTTAGACACCCTTGAACAGGTTGTATTTCTCTTGCGCATAGGTAATTTTTAAGGTCCGAGTAGTTACCATGCAAAATAAAAGGCTAAAAAAATTCAACACCGCGTTAGGTATTTCTGAAAAGTAAAATAATAATAATTTTAATTAACCTCTAATAAATTATTAATAACCTCCACTCTAATAAAAATTATAATAGAAGAGATCAATAATTATTAACTTTATTAGAGGAGAATTAAAACGATGTCTCTCTAGCTGTGTATTTTTTTTTAAATCAGCAATATTCAATATTTACATAGCATTATGTAGCTAATTTCTCAAAACAAAAGGATTTTTTGTTTTTCAATAATTTAACCAAATACCTGTTTATAAAATTAGGTATAGGTACTTTACCTTCGAATGTACGAAGCCACCTGGTTTTCACGAGATTGCCCAATTTTATTTATTTTTTATGACAAATTATAAATACTCATCGACAAAAGTGATAGGTTAGTACCCATCACTTTTGTAGATGACGCAATAAAACCAATTAATTAATTAAGTTCCTTATCAAAAGGAGACAAATAATATAATCATTTAATCCATTTATTTAGGTGTTTGTGTATAATAGGTTTGTTTTTATGAAGTTAGCTAAATACCTACGTAATTTTGTTCTCGAAAAGTCGAAAGGTGATAGATATCTAGTCTATAAACAGATAAAGAACCAATAAATTATTATTTTTGAATAAATATATTTATTATATTTTTATTTTTCATGTACCTACCTAGTATCCTACGTGCATAGTAAATTTGCAAGCAGTGATAGCTTAGTGGTTAGGACTGTGGTGTCCTACTCGTCCGCAGGTTCGATCCCGGGCACGCACCTGACTTTTTGGAGTTATGTGCGATTAAGCAATTAAATATCACATGCTTCAACGTTGAAGAAAATATCGTGAGGAAACCTGAGAGTTCTCCATAATGTTCTCAAAGATGTGTGAAGTCCGCCAATTCGCATTGGCCAGGCAGCGTGGTGGACTATGGCCTATAACCCTTCTCTCAAATAGGCTGTTTTTGCCTGTTCATTTAAAGTGCTTACTAACGATTTGTATATTAAAGCCGAACTCTAACCTTGGAGGTTTTTGAATGGCTCAATCTATTTAAACAAGAATAAAAATTAACTGTGATGTTAAGTAATAATCTGTACCTCTTATAATCGAGTTCGCATAATCATAATAATATTATCATAATAATATCATGATTATGCGAACACAGAAACACGTTTTAATAATTTTGTCTGTGCGTCACATTCCCCAGGCTTATTTTCTGACGCTTGAACCGATTTTAAAGGGACTTCTACACTGCCGTGCTAAGCGCAAAAGCGGTATCTCAGTGAAAGCAAGTTTCGAGAAAATTGAAGGAATTACCTCTAATTCCCTTAGTAATTTCGAGCAAAATTGGGATAGGGAAAACTTTTAAAAGGGTTTTTGATATGCTTTAAATTAGATACCGCTATTTGGCTTAGTTCATTAGATGCGTATTTTTCTAAGCTATCTGATGCCATAAAAATAAAAAATTAGATTTTTATTGAGATACCGCTTTTGCGCTTAGCACGGCAGTACAGGCAAGTTAAGGAGTACATAATTATACAACAAGTTAAGTGACGAATAATAACGTAAGTATTAAAAAGCTTACGACAGAAACAAATGTTTGCAGCCATCTTGTAAAAGCCTCCTCCACAGGCGGCTTGCAGGCTACACCAAATTCTACCTAGGTACATTACGGTACGGTTTTCGGGACGAGGCTGCAACTCTGCACCTTGGAAGTTGGAACCCTTACTATTGGATCCTCGAAATACCTATTTGTCCCACCCATTGCCACTTCAACATCGCAAACCGCTGATCCACTGACATAGACTCTGGTTGTTCCCCTTATTTGGTCACGTAAAGAAACTCCGTGCACTCTATCCATCACCCGCTGAGTAACTCTCAATCATACTAATATTATAAATGCGAAAGTGTGTTTGTTTGTCCTTCAATCACGCCGCAACAGAGCTACGGATCGATATGATTTTTTGCATGAGTATAGTTGAGGCCCTGGAGAGTAACATTGGCTTCTTTTTATCCCGGAGAACCAAGTGCTGCCCGAGAGATTTTAAAAACTAAATCCATGTGAACGAAGTCGCGGGCATCAGCTAGTTAGGTACATAAATGAGTGCCAACCCCTCCCGAGATATGAGCCCAGTCGCAGTGTCAGTCAACACAGTGAGATAACTTATGGAATTAAAAGTCTAAAAGTCCGCCGGTCTAATTTGCATGTTTTCCCAGTTTATAACAATTAGCCGCCGCTACCCGGGTATTTTTCTTTATTATCCGGATTAACAGCGTCTGCCCGGCCGCCGCCCGGTCGAGCCGGTCGCCCGGGCCTGCACTTGCCCGCCTTAATTACATTTTACAACGAATAGCCCGCATTTCTTGATGATCGCTGCAATGTACATTTCATAGTTCTAAAAGGAAATATGAGCATCATTTTGCTTTGGCCAGTTATGAAATTTACTAGCTGAATCCATTTATTACCCTTGTACTAGCCTTCTTCTTCTTCTTTATGAACCGATGGACGTCCACTGCTGAACAAAGGTCTCTTGCATGGACTTCCACAGGCCTCGGTCTTGCGCCGCCTGAATCTAGCGGCTCCCTGCGACTCGTTTGATGTCGTCGGTACACCTAGTGGGGGGTCTGCTAACACTGCGCTTTCCGGTGCGGGGTCGCCACAACAGCACCAACGACCATCAGCTGTACTAGTCTACCAGTCTTAATATTATAATACTTAATACTGCTTCAGTTATAACATGGATTTTTAAGCTATTGCATAGCTTTTATCGCGGGCTTTGAAATAGGACAAACAGTTTGAGCGCGGCGACCGAATCAAGAAATTCTGTAACGAAAATAAACCTAACACCGTCGTTCAGTAAGCGTAAAATTTTAGAGTATCACAAGTAGCTCTGTTTGGCGCAGTGGGCGAGCAACCGCTTTCTTTACCGTATGGTGTATGATGTCGCAGTTTCGAATCTCACTCGCGAAGTAGTGACAGTGCGCTATTCTTGTTTGTTTGTTTTTAAATTTTTTTTTACCTAATTTTTAGTATGCAAAAAAAAATATTGCATAAATATTATAAGTGCATAAGTTGATAAAAAGTGCTATGCAATAGCTTTGCCGCGGCAGTCCCCGAGTGCCACTTAATTTTTTTTATTTCCCATGATACTACTGGTTAAATTCTGGTAAATAGTCCTTTCTGATGGTTTATTATCTCTATGAATGAATTCATAAATAAGTTTTTGACAGATACAAAAGTCTTCAAGTAGGTATCCAATCCTAATGAAAAGCTCTTAAATTATAAGAGGGGTCACAACTCTCAGCATTCAACCCAGAGACAGAAAGAACAACGAAATCAAGGTGGATTTGTGGATTCAAAAGAACTAATGAAAACCTACTTGATTAAATAAAATATTGCATTGAATTTGATAGCCCTAGAGATCGCCATTAAAAATTTTCATCAATATTTCTCACAAATTACAGAGTAAAATATTATGTAAATTCTAATTTGATTGCGTGCCATACTGTCTCGTCTGCGAGTAGACATATTTGGTAGACATAGACTTTATAGTATGTACATAGTCTCTTTTATACATTTTCTTTATCTATAAAACAGACTGTATATAAACTAGCGGCACGCTATGATGGCCGGTTTGACGTTTGTCCGCTCATGAAGTTCCGTATTAATTGATAACGACTTTGAAGGAAATAATTGTATTACTTTATTGACGATAGTGATGTGCAGAGATTCATAAATTTTATCGAATGTAGTTTTAGGTTTAGGACTCAAAATTTATTTATTAAATTGATTTCTAAAATGTATACAAGTGTAGAAAAATCAGTTTGCACCATTTAAGGGGTGAATGTACTTGTGAATATGAACAATTTTCACTATGTGGACAAACCTCTGAAATCGCAAAAAAATATCAGCTGTTTCATACAAAAGGTAAAATTTTTATTTTTATATGATATATACCACAACTCGGCATTTGGTTTTCTAAATTGAAAATTTTTAAAAATGGAATCTAATACGATCGTCACATAGGATCGCTGGCTAGCACAACTACTACCTCCGGCAAACTCGCGTCAATGCTCAATGCAAAACAAAGCAGTTTCGAATTGACGTTGCTTCGAAAAGTATAAACTGTCAGTGCAATGCGATTGTGATATAGTTTTGACCTGGCTTTGGATTTCAAATATTGATACTGCATTACTGTTGACCCTTGCTCGTTAATTTGGACTCTGTTCAAGCCCTTTGTTGTGGATTTCGTCGATATGACCGAACGTACGCAGAGAACTGTTCTAAATAGTCAGACACGTGAGTTCGTAATACGCCTTCGTAACTATTTCGATCGTGAAGCTCAAAATGGAGGGCCAATTTTACCTATAACGTCAGTGGTTGAACGCGTAGCTGATGCGCTTAATATTGGACAACGAACTGTTAGACGGATAACTAAAAAAAAATATGGCGAGACTGGCACAGAAGAAAATAAACTTCACACACCAAAAAAGAGAAAACGAGCAAAACCAGTCGTAGGCATCGATAGCTTTGATGCCGATGCTATCCGAAGACATGTTTACGGCTACTATTTACAGAAGGAGTATCCAACAAGAAAAAAGTTGGTGCATTCACTGAAGGAAGCTGGATTATTCTTCGGTGGGGAAAGTTCTTTAACGAAGATTTTGAAGACCATTGGATTTCGATACAAAAAATGTAACAAACGCAAAATATTGATGGAAAGATTTGATATAGCGATGGCAAGGTATACTTTTTTACGGCAAGTGAAAGAAATCAAAAATTGGCAAAATGTTGTGTTCTTGGATGAAACATGGCTTAATGCTAACCATACTGTAGGCCGTTCTTGGAACGATGACACAGCAGCATCTACTTCCAAAGTTCCTGTAGGAAAAGGATAGCGACTTATAATTTGTCACGCCGGAACCATCAACGGGTTTGTCGAAGGTTCTCTCATGGCTTTTGCGTCAAAAACCACTGGAGACTATCATGAAGACATGAATGGAGAAAAGTTTACTGAATGGTTTACCTCAATGTTGTGTAGCCTCCCTGAACCATCTATTATAATTATGGACAACGCCCCATACCACTCGATGCAAATTGACAAGCCACCTGCCCAATCCCAAAAGAAAGCTGATATCGTCGCATGGCTTCGTAAAAATGGCGTAGATGCAAACATGAATATGTTAAAAGCGGAATTAGTACGTCTTTTAAAAGAAAACAAACCAACCAAGATCCGATACGTCATTGACGAAATAGCATTAGAACATGGGCACAGAGTTATACGGTTACCGCCTTACCATTGTGAGTATAATGCGATTGAGTTGGTGTGGGCTCAAATTAAGGGATATGCTGCAAGACACAATACAGAACCCCCATTTACCACAAAAAAAATGCTAAAATTATTAGAAGAAGCTTGTGAACATGTGACTAAAGGAGACTGGGAAAAGGTTGTGAATAGAACTGTTAAATTAATAAGGGAAGATTATGAAAGAGATGTGAAAATAGATAATATTATAGAAAACGAACATATAATTATTAATGTAGGTGATGATAGCAGTGACGACAGTGAAAATAGTAGTATGGACGAATCTGATTAATTATGGCCTTTTGTGGCACCTTTTTTGGTATCTTTTGTATTCATATGTTTCTTGTGTGCATATAAAGTATGTATATTCATTTTCATTTAAATATTCAGTTCGTTCAAATAAATTAAATAAACATATACATTTTTGTTTTATTAAACCTATTTAATCAGGTACAAAAACAAAACTTAATTGTTTTTTGTTCGAGAATAAATTGACATTCCACATCACTATTGTAATGTGTCAAACCGGCCATCATAGCGTGCCGCTAGTTTAGTATCGTAGTAAAGAGTACCTAATCCAATCAAAGTGCCTGTGGGTTGGTAATCCCGAATTCCATTAAGATCGTCTGTAAGCAGACAAAAGACATTTTCACATTTCATATTATAGCATGCTTTAGGGCCTAGTGGTCCGGTAGTTCTTCTTCTTCTTCCGTTCAGTGGCTCCGCGCGTCGAGCGTCTGAGCCATAGTCCAAAGTGTTTATTAATTTTACAATTATTATAATTAGTGCATTGTATTGTTTTCACAAAATGATCCTCTTCACTGTTTTTCCAAACAAAATTATGTAGCGTTTGAGTCATAGTCAAGTTTTTAAAATTCCAATTAAAAAGAATATTTCAATAAATAATTATTTCTAACAAAACATTGTAAAAAATTTCCAAAAGTCTGGCGGCGGCCATTTGTCAACTCAAAAAAAAAATAAAAAAAAAAATCGTCCAGTAGTTTGTCAATTATGAACTATGCGTGTCGTCTCTCTTTTGAGGCAAGTCTCATAAGGCTTACTCGCAAATAAATGACGATTGATTTGATAATTACGATATAATTGAAGAAGAATGATTTGGTCCACGAATGAAGATTCAATGGAGTAAAATTATTTTAGGAGTGATTGAGATTTGAGGAGCGGGAGGCCCCCAGGCGGCGATTATTGTCTTCAAGTTATAGACGAGATTTCTTAATGATCTATTGTGTCGACAGGCTTTTTGTGAAGTAAGTCTCGATTTGGAAAACCCATAATTTACACCTCTTTGGCTAGGCGATTTCGTATTTTATAATGCAAACAAGACGAGTAAATTAAAAAGTTTTCTTTAAAAAAATTAAGTGGCACTCGGGGACTGCCGCGGTAAAGCTATTGCATAGCATTTTTATAAACTTATGCAATAATAATATTTATGCAATATTTTTTTTGCATAATAAAAATTATGCAAAAAAAATATTAAAAAACATACAAACAAGAAAAGCGAACTGTCACTACTGTCGGTAAAGAAAGCGGTCGCTCGCCCACTGCGCCAAATAGAGCTACTTGAGAACCTCTAAAATGTTGAACGCTTACTGAACGACGGTGTTAGGTTTTTTTCGTTACGGAATTTCTTGATTCGGTTGCCACGCTCGAACTGTTTATCCCAGTTCAAAACCCGCGATAAAAGCTATGCGATAGCTTAAAATTTTTAGTAGCTAGGCTACATCATCAGACCCTTCATATCATCTAGGACCCGAGTACTTGTCCAGACGAATCAAAAGAGCCAAAGCTCGATGGTGTTACGTCGTTTTATAACAGAGATTCCATAGCCACCTTTCAGCTAACATCAGACCCTGGATATATATCATCTAAGATTAGAGTACTTGTCATGACGAAACAAATGACCTCAAACTTGATGGGATTACGCAGTTTCATTTCAGAAACCACCACTACCTTTCAGCTCCATCATCAGACCCTACATATCATCTAGGACCAAAGTTCTTATCAATAAAAATCAAAAAACGTAAACTAAATGGGGTTACGTCGCTTAATTAAAGAGTTCCCACACCCATCTTCCAGCTCCATCATCAGAATTTGGATATCATCTAGGACCAGAGTACTTGTCAAGACGAATCAAACGAGCCCAAACTCAATGGGTTTGCGTCGCTTAATTAAACAGTCCCCACACCCACCTTCCAGCTCCATCATCAGGATATCATCTAGGACCAGATTACTTGTCAAGGTTAATCAAACGAGCTCAAATTCGATAGGGTTACGTCTTTTATTACAGAGTTCCGATAGCCATCTTCCAGCTCCATCATCAGATCAGCTCCATGTCACAATAATATTGCATTGACATCTGATTTACATAATATACCTAAACGCAAAATTTCAGCTCAATCGGAAACTTGTTCACCAAATTGAATAGGGATTAAACCTTACGATATGTCCTTTCAAATAAAAAAAAATTGAAATCGGTTCAGATTTGATGGAGTTACGACTACGTAGAAAAATCGACAAAAACAAAAACGCGTCGAATTGATAACCTCCTCCTTTTTTTCGAAGTCGGTTAAAAATGGCCACTAGATCAACGAAGTTAATAGCATGAAATCACTGAAAGTTCATAATGCAAATAAATCGGTTGCATTGATTCGCACGCGTCGTTACATAAATAAAGGCTTTGCGATAACGCACGCATTAATGCGGGCCGCGTATCGACCGCGCGCACTGGCGACCCGCGCCCGTGCTGATAAGAAGCCCCGATAGCTCAGGGCATAGGGGCTGGACTGAAATCCGTAAGGTTGACCGTTCAAACCTTGCTAATTGTACCAATAACGTTGCACCATTATTGGCGTAGGTACGGTCTACTCCCAGCTTTACGCTTAATCGACCGAGCGAAGCGAAGGTCTCTGAGTTTACTAGAGCGATTTGCACTTGTCCGTCCGTCCGTCTGTCAGGGCCTTATAACTTCTGAATTACTGAACGTAATTACTTAAATTTAAGATATGATATGTAAACCGATGGCCTCCAGCCGAAAATGGCTTAAAAAGTTATAAAAATCTTTATTTCAGGGGGGCTCCCATACGAAATGGGGGGCTTTCAAAGTGGAGATTGTATTGATTGTATTGTATTGGAGGCTAGATCTCTAAAACCACTTTGTTTTAAAACTTGAAACTTACACATAATTTGAGTTATATTCTGTATATACTTGAACAACAAATACTAAGATTAGATAAATATTAAAAAGAAACGAAATTATTTGAGTTTTAATGGGCATCAATGTTTTTAACAAAACTTCACTATACTGTTACTAGATGGCGCTGTCTTTAATATTGTAAATACGCATCCCATCCACGAAAGCAGATGACGATTGACGTCATCTGATTCGGCGCGTTTTAATTACAATATAATATACTTAGTTAAAACTACCTTATGGGAATTATGGGATACCGCGAGGTCTCAGTTCGGGGCGAACCACTAGTTTTATAGAATAGAATAGAAATGTTTTTTATTCAAATAAACTTTTTACAAGTGCTTTTGAATCGTCGATGAGTCTACTACTGATTCGGAATGCACTTCCAGCCGAGAAGAACCAGCAAGAAAGAAACTCGGCGGTTGCTCTTTTCAAAACAAGTCTACAATTCAATAGAGACTATGCAGTGTTTGCACAATGAGCTCCACAAAAGCATATCTAATTATAGAAAGCAGCCCCATTCCCGCTGGTGGTACCCGTTCACGAGCATGACGCATGACCCAGCCATTGCTTCGCTCAACCATATTTGAGGGAACGTAACATAGATAGACTAACGCAATCTCACACGATGGTGAGTGACGATGCAGCCTAAGATGGAGCGCGCTTGCCTAGAAGATGCCAATTCACTCTTGATTTAAAGGTACCCAAGTTAGATATAGTCAGTTAGAAAAATGGAAACCAGATTCGGAAGACGGAACGGCATTTTTGGAGGAAAAACGACTTTAAGAGTGTCTAAAAGTGATTATTACGTGGTGTTAACGTCGCAATGATCTCCGATTGGTTGGTATGGTGCTCTCCTGCTATTGGTTAAAATGCATTGAAGCAGCAAGAACGCCATAAATTCAGCCAATCAGAGGTGATTGAGATTTATGCAACCATTTTTAGACATTGCCAAAGCGGGATCTGTATCACATGATCCCTACTCAACAAATATCTGAAAAAAAACTTAAGTGGCACTCGGGGACTGCTGCGGTAAAGCTATTGCATAGCATTTTTTATCAACTTATGCAATTATAATATTTATACTATATTTTTTTTTGCATACTAAAAATTATGCAAAAAAAAATTAAAAACAAACAAACAAGAAAAGCGAACTGTCACTACTTCGCGAGTGAGATTCGAACCTGCAACATCTAAAGAAAGCAGCCGCTCGCCCACTGCGCCAAAGAGAGCTACTCGTGAACCTCTAAAATGTTGAACGCTTACTGAACGACGGTGTTAGGTTTATTTTCGTTACGGAATTTCTTGATTCGGTCGCCGCGCTCAAACTGTTTGTCCTAGTTCAAAACCGCGATAAAAGCTATGCAATAGCTTAATAAAATGTGAAAATTAATAATATACTTAATCGCCCTTTAAATACCACGAAGCACGAAAAATAATAATAGGAATTACTAGAGGTTACAACTTGAAATATTATATCTATATTCACGAAATTTTTTCAAAAACGATATCACTTTGCACAAAATTATCTCCGAAACTATAAGGAACATGAGTTAGACCAAAAAAATGCAATTTTTTCTGATAATTCTATGTAAAAATCACAAAAAGTTTACCCTAAGTGTTACAGGAGGCACAGAATTAAATGACCACAAGATTTAATTTAAATGAACAGCTTCTAAAAGCATTTCGTTTTGTGAATGTATACTTATCTCTCACATGCGCCTCCAAATTCAAACAGCAACAACGGCACATCTCAGTGATCTATATTTATTGGGATATTTAGCTGTTTTTATTTCGCTAATTACGAATTCCTACTTGTTATAACTTAAAAAAGTAAAAACCCGTGGAATACTTTGTCAGATGCAACGTATTTCAAGAGGTTTTATTTTCAGAGGTGGCATGAGATGGCAGCTTCCGGCTGGCGTCGTAGCTCGTAGGTCAGAGTAATAAGTAAAAGAGTCAACCTTAAAATCACAGTTCAAAAGATTTATGCATTTTTGCTGAGTCAATACGAAATATAAGCTTCTATCAGTGTTTGAGCAGAGCTGGGATCTTCGCAGCGTTCTTCCGGCTGGGCAATTGAATCAAAACATTGAATATTTATCCTCGGTTCAAACGCCGCCCCGGCGAGCTAAATATTCTATACCATACATCTTACAATATACCCAATGTTAACTGGGACACAGAACTATCAGCTATAAGAATGATCGGGCTGCAAGGAATTAAAATAGACGTGTAAATTAAAAAAAAAACACCCCCTGTGTGAATCTATGACCGGACTCGATCCTCGATCATCATCCATCAAACACCTACTCATTGAGACCATTCATAATGAGCCCAAACACACTATATCTGCTGGTATATATAGTTGCTGAGGAGTTGGGTATCCCGCAGATTACTTGATGCTGCAGCATCAGCTCAAGGTTACCATGCCTTGGAAATAATCCGAAGTAACAGTACACCAAATTTCAATTGCACCAGTGAAAGCTTGCAAGCCCGTAGCTCTTAAACGGCTGAAACAATTTTAATAAAACATGAATAAGAACCACCGTTTAAAAAAACCGCACCCAAATCGGTTCACGCGTTTAAGAGCAACGGTGGCACAAACAGACACACAAACAGAACATGACACATAGCGGTCAAACTTATAACACCACTCTTTTTGCGTCGGTGGTTAAAAATTTAATTGGCAATATTAATAAAGGGAGACCACGTTTCTGCTGTATTGGTTTCGGCGGATCGCGCCAGAAGACTCATAAGTGACGAATACCTGGTTAACGCCAGATTTCAAAGTCTGGATTATCGATGCAAGGTAGCCGCTTTGTCGGTATTCTACATGTCGATAGCGGAGAGCGTACTGAAGAAATATTTACTTTAGTTTAACCATCACTCTTCTACTACCTATCGAATTGCAATGCATCGCATGGATCTACACCGCTACGTGGTTCAAACTTCAAATCCCACGATCACAAACGAAGCAAGGACGTAAAGAGGCAATACGCACCGCCAAAATTGACGTTAGAACTATAAAGTTGACCGCGCAACGGGAAACGCAGCGTTGGCAGACCACCCCACTATAACGTTATCGTGGGCCGACGACATCAGACGAGTCGCTGGGACCCGCTGGACGCAAGACCAAGGCCTGTGGAAGTCCATGCAAGAGACCTTTGTTCAAAAGTGGAAGTTAAATCGGTTAATAAAGAAGAAGATAATTTATACAGATCGCAGATCATGACGAAAAAGTCACCCTAGTAGCAATTTGCATATGCTGTTGGTTGGGCCTTTGCCATTAGTTTGGTTGGCGTTAACAGTTATACCTACTGGTTATCCCTAAAAATCGTGGTGCCAACCGTAGAAAAGCTGGATGTAGTTGGCCTTACAAAGGGACTTATCCGGCATCACAACCCTACTACCAACTACAATCGGCTACCGTTGGCTTCAAAATCCCAACGGAAATTGCTAGAGAATCTACATTGCTCTGCATTGGAATCATCCCGAGAAGATCTTTTAATATTGGATCTGCATATTTATATGATAAAAGTCGGGAATTGTTTGCCGGCCGCGGGCGGCTGCTGATCCGTAGTTTATTTAGTTAGAGATGTATTGTTTATTCAATTTCAGGACCGCTCTGTTTGTGTACGTCGCGAGGATTTTCAGCGGATGTGATATTTTCACGCAATCTCGTTTTCATCGTCGAAAAATCGTCGTGACTAAATAAAAATAATAATACAAAAATACAATTTATTATATTGTGGGTGATTACTAAAATAAGCTAAAATCTTTAAAAAAATACCCTTATTCTTTTATCCTATCGTACCTATACCTATTAGTTAAATACTTTAAGGGCCTGTATTACCATCTTCTGATAAGTGTTGGATAGCCTAACCGTAAATTTTGTCACTTTCTTACTTTATGTCAAGTGACAAAGACAAAATATGCGAATAAGCTATCCAACACTTATCAGAAGGTGGTGAAAATGGCCCTAAGCTATTATACTTCTTCTTCTTGAGGTGCCATCTCCTACCGGAGGCTGGCTATCATATTGGGTATTCGGACCTTACACTTATATATATTATTTAAATTTAAGGCGCTATTTAAGGTATTTAAGGCGCTAGGTAGGTGTAATAAAACTATTGAGTTATGATATGGCACAGATTTTATTTTTGAATTATAGATTACTTTTAAAGCTTGAGCGTTTTTGACGAACGGTTTTGAGCGAACTTTCTTAATGACAAAGTTGCATGAGAGAAATCGGCTTGGCATCCAGTTGCCCACAAAATAGTATTTAAATAACCATTGATGTATATATAACTTATTACAATGTACTAATAACTAGCTATATGTATACAGCTACATAATAATATTGTAAAGTTATGTTTTGAAAAGAGCAACTGCAGAATCCGTTTATTCCAAACCTGTGGTAGATTCTTGACATATAAGAGCCACAGATTGGCCTACGTGAAATAAATAATTTTGAATTTTGTTATCGCATCAAAATATCCCATTATAGGGACTGGATCATACTGACAATTAATTTACTAGTCCTGTTGATTTTTTTTAAAGAATATCAGTCAAGTTGAAGTTGACTAATATCCTTCTCTCCCCTCCAAATAAGCGGTAAGCTTGTGTTAGGAGTGGGTACGACAATAGTGCATCGGGTGGGATTCGAACCTGCGACCTTTCAGTTTTCAGTCCGCACCTTTAACCATTGGGCTATTGAGGCTTTTAGTTTTTAGCTTTTTTAACATCAACTGGGTGTACATATTTCTCGACTCTCACACGGCACATATCCATGTTTCCCGTAGGTGCAAAGCATCTTCAAGAAGAAGTCGCCGCGTTGGTCTCGACGGGGCCGGCTGATCACGGTCATCTTCTTGTTGAAGACGAAAATATTCGACGTGTTGGTGGTCGCCGGTGGCCATCGTAACGGGAGTAATTTGGTTTTCTTAAGCGTAGGGTTCCTGTAATAATGAATCGGGTTTTTGAAAATATCAAGACTTCAAACTCGATTGTGAAGGATTATAGTTTATCCTTACTAATCCTTATCTATATAGGTACAATTATTTATCTTCGATAATTAATTGGATATTCTGAGATAAGAAATAATTGGTAGGTAATAATTTTCATTTTTGTTTTCGATAAAAATACAATTATTTATCGTAAACATATCCTCAATTATTACCTCATTTTAGCTTCAAATTTATTTTTAGTAAAAGTAAATACTAAAATATAGGCTACAATGAATAAAAAATATTCTATTAGTTATCAATCATACTAATACAAATCCGTAGCTCTGTTGCGGCTGATTTGATTGCTAACAAACAAACACACTCGCATTTATAAAAATGCGAGTGTGTTTGTTTGTTAGCAATCAAATCAGCCGCAACAGAGCTACGGATTGACGTGATTTTTACTATTCCCATGCAGGGTATAGTTGAGGACCTGGAGAGTGACATAAGTTACTTTATTCCCGATAAATCAAAGAGTTCCCGAGGAATTTTAAAAACTATATCCACGCGGACGAAGTCACGGGCATCAACAAGCGAGCTAGTAACAAAATATCTCGGAAAATTAAGGAAAACTGTACAATGTAGATACATACCCAAACGCCATGAAATTCCTTATCAACGTTGTTAATTTATCTATCGCTATTCGGTCTTGCTTTGATAGAGGTAACGATATTCCCATCGGTTTAAAAATATAGAAGACTTCACCGGCATGTGTGGTTCCATTGAAATCAGTTCCAGCGATTAGTTTCCCAAAATCCCTTCCACCTTCGTATGAAAACTGGTAATTGTAAACGGGCTGGTCAGAAAATTGCGTCATGACTTTTGAAAAAGCGTTAATAGATCCGTATGCTATCCAATCAGAGTAGTAATCTATCAAGCCTTTGACGGATGTCCGATAATCTAAGTAGCCTTTTCCAAAATAATGCGAACGTATCATTTTACCAATTTCCCTTCTTTCCTCTTCCGAACACCACGAAAACACGCAAGGCAATCTATCATCAAAATGGTCACTCAAATCTTTGACTGCCTCCTCACTTAATAATCTGTAGAAAAACCCCCCTTCATTGTCTGTATAACCAACCATTATGGGTACTTTATTTAATTTCCCAGACTTTATGATTTCAAAAGGAGTATCTCTAAAAAATGGTTTAGAAAAATTTGCGTCAACGCATGGCGAATATTTAAAAAACCGTGGATTCACAGACGTATCATGGGTAGCTTCTATAAGTGTTTTCAAATCTGCCTGAGAAAATGTATCAAACACATCTTGTTCTGTTAATGGTGAAGATATTTTTCTGGCATCTCCTAAGGCTGCAGTTAAAGGTTCCAAATTAAAAGCCCATGTCGATAACGCTGTTCCACTCATCAAAATAGCCTTATGGAATAATCCTTTACTTAGCTCCGTCAACAAATGTAGTGAGGCTGAACTGGCACCAGCACTTTGCCCACATAAAGTCACGTTATCGGGGTCTCCGCCGAACGCTACAATGTTTCTTTTCACCCATTTCAAAGCTGCCACTTGATCTCTTAAACCAAGATTTGAGATGCCATTCAGGCATAAGAATCCAAGCACTCCAAGTCTGTAGTTAATTATCACAACAATAACATCTTTGACGACTAAAAACTCTGGATCGTAGAGTTCCTTACTGCCTTTATAATAAGCACCGCCGTGGAAAAATACCATCACAGGAAACCTGTCCCAAGGTCTCGCTGTCTCTGGCGCGTACACGTCGAGGCTGAGGCATTCCTCGCTTCCGGTTATGAAGAAAGACATTTTTTGTGGACATCTCATGAATGGATTGATGGCGTTGAAGATTCCTCTCCATTTTGGTGGCTCTTTTGGAGGCTGAAAATTTTGTAAAATTAGAAATCGAGTAAAGTTTTAGATTATGTACATATTTTATATGCACACATACATATTTTATAATCTAAAACCTGGCATCATAATATCGATCTATTGCTCTCATGAGGCTCCTTTCAGAATGAGGTTGAGGTCATAGTCCTTTAAAAATTTTAGCAAGCGTTCAGTAATCCCAAACAATTGCTTTGAGCCTAAGGTTACCTATTAAAAATCGTTTACTAAGTGATATAATAAGGCCGTGCTTAATCGTAGTTTCTTGTAAAAATCGATCAAGGCCATGTATCTGAAATTTTTACCAATCATTGTAAATATTAGAATGTGCGAGAGAGAGGGATGCGAAATGTGATGGCCCTTTAAAAAAATCAGCCAAGTGCTCTTTTAGGGTTCCGTAGATATGACCAAATCACTTTTCTAGTCTAACTAGATATTTAAATATCTTAGTTCTTAGATAATACTAAATTAGCATATGGGGAAAAATGCTCGTTTGTTTTGCAATTACATAATATAAACCGCATCATAAATCGGTGTTTTCAGTATTTGTTGTTAAAATACACATAGTACATAATATACAGAAATTTCAACAGTTTAGTTTTTGAGGGGTCCCAAGGTGCTGGAGTGGCGACCCCGCACCGGGAAGCGCAGTGTTGGCAGACCCCCCACCAGGTGGACCGACGACATCAAACGAGTCGCAGGGAGCCGCTGGATTCAGGCGGCGCAAGACCGAGGCCTGTGGAAGTCCATGCAAGAGACCTTTGTCCAGCAGTGGGCGTCTATCGGTTGATAAAGAAGAAGAAGATAGACCGCGTAACAAAGGTGGTCTAAAACCGAAAACTTTGCCGGCCCCCATTTCTTCATTTCTGTAGCTAAAAAATAATCGACCGAGCGAAGCGAAGGTCTCTGAGTTTACTTGAGTGAATTTGCACTTGTCCGTCCGTCCATCCGTCCGTCTGTCAGAGCCTTATAACTTCTGAATAACTAAACGTAATTACTTCAATTTTAGATTTGATATGTAAACCGATGGCCTCCAGCCGAAAATGGCTTAAAAAATTATAAAAATCTTTATTTCAGGGGGGCTCTCATAGAAGCGAATGCGAAGTAAAATATATTTTTTTGCATTTCATAGGGTTGCAGTACCTCGTTTTAAAGATAATTTGGAACAGAGTACAAAAGTATTTTTTTTTAATTTTTTTTCCTAAAATTGACGAAATGGGGGGCTTTCAAAGTGGAGATTGTATTCGAGGCTAGATCTCTAAAACCACATTGTTTTAAAACTTGAAACTTACACATAATTTGAGTTATATTTTGTACTTGAACAACAAATACTAAGATTAGATAAATATTATAAAGAAACGAAATTATTTGAGTTTTAATGGGCATCAATGTTTTTAACAAAACTTCACTATACTGTTAATAGATGGCGCTGTCTTTAATATTGTAAATACAGTTTTGCGTCAGCTATTCTTATTTTGTCTATTACTAATTATGTTATTCAATTAGCAAATTATTATCAATAAAAGTATCACGTTGTTTTTGCAAAAGTAAATCCGTTTCTATTTACAATAATTAGACGTTAGCACCTATTTACTACCGTATGATCTCTCTCTCTGATGGTACTGTGTCTATGAATGTAAAGATGAGCGCGCATCTAGACATGCTCGCCTCAGAAGCCGCAAGCGCGCAGTCATGGCAGTTTATAATTTTTTTTATTATGAAATCGTATATTACGTAACACCCGTTCAGCGAACCAACTGAATTTTAGTAAAATACTGTAGGCATACGCATCCCATCCACGAAAGCAGATGACGATTGACGTTATCAGATTCGGCGCATTTTAATTACAATATAATATAGTTAAAACTACCTTATGGGAATTATGGGATACCGCGAGGTCTCAGTTCGGGGCGAACCACTAGTATTAAATATATTTGAACTCTACTTAATGAGCTCTAGACGTTGACACCCCACATGCCAGGGTAAAAAGATAAAATTTTATTTCGACTCCTTTTCTATGTATGGGAGCCCCCTTTATTTCTTTAATTTTTTGTTATTTGTTGTTATAACGGCAATAGAAATACACATACTGTGAAAATTTCAACTGTCTACCTATTACGGTTAACGAGATACAGCCTGCTGACAGACGGACGGACGGACAGGCGGACAGCGGAGGCTTAGTAATAGGGTCCTTGTCACCCTTTGGGTACGGAACCCTAAAAACAATGACATTACCTGAAACCTCTCGCTAGCGGCGTACGGTATGCTATAGTAGCGGTGGTGGCCGGACGCGCTGCGCAGGCCTCGCAGCTTGCCCTGGCGGATCTGGATCACCGGCGTCAGCGTGCACCGGGCCCACTCCCAGTTACACACGGTCAATAACAACGTTACGGGCAATATTCTTATCCTCATACTTAATGCCTAGCACGTAACATTGGTTCGGAACGCCCTTCCTGCCGAGAAGAAACAGCAAGAAACTCGGCGGTTGCTCTTTTTAACCGACTTCCAAAAAGGAGGAGGTTCTCAATTCGGCCGGTATCTTTTTTTTTCTATGTATGTCCACCGATTTCTCCGGGATTACTGGACCGATTCGACCGATTTTTTTTAATCGACAGAGGATGTTTGCGAAATGGTCCCATAAAAATGTTAACCTTCAACTCCTCAAGCCTGATGCTGCAGGGATATTGCTCACCTAAAACTATGGCGATTTAGGAAATTTCGATTACGAATTGATATTGTAGGTAACAAGTATGGACTACATCATGGAGCTCCAGGTCCTAGCTCCTCAATCATAGGATACTACACTTAAAAGCTTAAAATAAAAATTCTTTTCAAAAAACCGATGCTCGCGATGCTCGCTCGACTTCTACAAACGAGTCTATCATATTCTGTAGCGTCGCGCATCGGTTTCATAGTTTGTATATAGGCCCGCCCGACTTCAACAAACGTGAACAAACTAAAATTATTTTTATACTTTGTAGTGGCGTTAGAAGTCGGTTTTTTGAAAAGAATTTTCAAAACAAGTCTACAATTCAATTCAGATACCTAAATACTATGCTATGTATGCAGTGTTTCCACAATGAGTTCCACAAAAGCATACCTAATTATAATTCAACACGTTAAGACGGGCAGACAGAAAGCAGACCCAAAATTTAATTCACGTATCACAGTAAAGCTTCGGTCACAGAAGGGTTAGGATGTTCGTAATCGAACCGATACCGATACCGGTTTGATTTAACCGATCGCTAACGAACAGCGAAGGCAAGCGATTCAAGCCACACTAGATCGGCACTTACCGCCATTGACTGTCTCACTTGGCCGACCCATAGGTAGGTACTTCGTTACTTCACTCGAAACGTTGTGAGAGGTTTACATTGCACAAGCATGCCAGTTGCCTGCACTAACTGTGAACGTGGGCCTACCTATTGCGATGTAGCTGTAGATTGCGCAAATATTTCATAGGGCTTGTGAAACGAACTGCTCAATGTAGTCGATAGCAATCATCTTAATAAACAATCTAAATTAAATTAAAAAAAGAATTAAATACCCTTGTTAATGAGAAGGTTCCTTTTGGGGGTAACATGTTTAGAATCTCCTCTGAATACCGCTTCAAGATCTGCTCAGTCAGTTGTTTAGAAAAATGCATAGGTACCTAGGTAAAAATTAAAAACACGATTGCAGCATACGAGGGGCATCGCAGCCCTATCTAGGAACCTGCCAATATGTTACGTCACAGTCCAAAACTGGCCACGAGTCTCCTCTCAGAATGATAATATTATAGCCCGGTGGGAGGCTTGGCCGTGGCTAGTTACCAACCTAGCGTCAAAATCGTGTCGTGTTTGGGCACGATGGCGGGTAGACCGTAGAAACCGATTAGGAGTATGAGTTGAATGTTCACTACCATCCCTTCCAAGTTAGCCCGCTACAATGTTAGACTGCATCGTCACTTACCATCAGGTGAGATCGCAGTCAAGGACTATCTTGTCATCTATGTTAGGCTTAAGCATGGTGGACTAATGCTTAAGAGAAAATTATGAAGAACTCTCAAGCATGCGGGATATTTCACGATGTTTTCTTGACCGTGATTTCGATTCCGAGCAAGTGATATTTAATTTCCGGAATAGGCTTGCGCGAAAATTCGGTAAAATGGATACAATAATACTATACGCACACGCATATAATAATATACTTACCTCTCCATTCCGTCACGGGTAAAAAGATTAAGAATTCTCTAAATGTCTCTGCCTACAATACAACTTAAAGGTAGGTATATATACTATACTATAATATATGAATGAAAAATTGAAAATGTTTACAAACGTTACAACTTAGTAAGTTGAACTTAAGTTGAACTTACGGTAAAGTTGAGCCATTTTATGAGCGACGTCACTCGGCTGGAGAGTCATCGTGCGAATTAACACTAACAAATTAGTATTGCAGTCCCGCAGGCAAGTTGCCTAATAGATAGGTAGACGACGAAGTAACTTGTATATAACGAGGAGCTTTAACTATAACTACAGCTTGCCAGCATCTACATTTTAACGAGGGTCGAGTCAACGAAGACCTCAACTTGGTTGGCCGCATTTAAATATCTAACTAAATTCCAACCTTCGAGCGTCGAGGACTTTTGTAATTATATGCATTTAAGTTTTAATGAAAAGTACATTCTTAGTTCCCTTGCAGTTCCTAAAGATTTATTTACCTTTTGAATTTAAATCGCTCTTTGGGCTTGAATTATACTTTTTGTCCTGCAAACTTCAATAATAATACCCACCCAAACTCTTTTCTCCAAGCCCATACATAAGTCCTACAGATCTATGATAATTTACCTCCATAAAATTTAAAGGCCCGCTTAGGCGCGCTTGCAGAAAGGTCTAGTTATCCTTTTAACCCAGAGTTAGCAGCTAACTCTAAGACAGATTTGACAGATTTCGTATAAAGCTTCTGTCAAAATTACAAATTTATTCCTGGGTTAACTAACCCGGCGTCTCTGCAAGCGGGCCTTACAGAAACGCCAGGTTATCTTTTTAACCCAGAGTTAGCTGCTGCTTTGACAGATCACTACATAGTGTAAAACAAGGTCACCCGCCGCGTCTGTCTGTCTGTTCGTGATAATCTCAAAAACTACCGAACGGATTTTCACGCGGTTTTCACCAATAGATAGGGTGATTCATGAGGAAGGTTTTAGTGTATAATTTGTTAAGGTTTTGTGTAAATTTGTTGAAATATGACGATAATTGTTGACAATGTCGGAAAAATTCAAGCCGCGTGGGAGCTTTCATCGAAAACGCTGCCTAATCCCTTTGAGATATAACAAAACAATATGATGGTGGTGGTATGGTGGGATAAGTCTTTATAGAAAAGTGCTCGATGGCATATATCTATCTTTAAAGGATAGCTCACTAGGTAAACCCATTTTAACTTCTAAAAAAATGGTCACATACCATGCGGTAATTGGAAATCTATCGGATACAGTATTAATCCTTATTAACTTAAATACGTTAGTTACCACAAGCATTTCATGCACATTATGCAGATAATGCTTTACACCATACAATTTAAATGAATATCTTAGGATATCGCAAAATAAAAAAGCCGGCCAAGTGCGAGTCGGACTCGCGCACCGAGGGTTCCGTACTCCAAAAGTAAAAGTAAAACGATAATATTATATTAATTTGCTTTTATCGTTAACTTTGTTTGTAGAGGTTTATTGTTAAAATAAAAAAAACTATGCTAGTTAGAGCGTTGGTTTTATTTTTCCTGTAAAATATACATAAAACTCTAATGACCATAATTATTTCAGATTTTTCGATTGGTAAACTTCGGAGATAAGGGGGGGGAACGGTATTTTTTTCGACATTTTGGCCGATTACTCAAAAACTATTATATCTATACATATAATAAAACTGTAACTGGAAGATTTCTGTACATTTAATATATTTTGAAAATTTTAATTGGGGGATGCTTTACTATCGATACTGAGCCCAAAACAGAATTTTATTTTATTTTTGTCTGTTTGTTTGTCCTTCTTTCACGTAAAAACTACCGCACAGATTTCTACAAAATTTTATACCGTGGTAGCTTATTACTCGGGTCAACATCTAGGCTACTTTTTATCCCGGAAAATCAAGGAGTTCCCGAGGGACTTTAAAAACTAAATCCACGCGGACAAAGTCGCGGGCATCAGCTAGTATAGAAATAAATAAAAAACTGTTTTAGAATGCACAAGTAAAGGCCTTTCATATGATACCCCACTCGGTATAATTATCTTACTTTGAAATTTCAAACCCCTGATTTTCCCCCTTTTTTAATTAAACTAAAATAAATAAACCTCTATTCACCATAATTATTTCAGATTTTTCGATTGGTAAACTTCGGAGATAAGGGGGGGAACGGTATTTTTTTCGACATTTTGGCCGATTACTCAAAAACTATTATACATAGAAATAAATAAAAAACTGTTTTAGAATGCACAAGTAAAGTCCTTTCATATGATACCCCACTTGGTATAGTTATTTTACTTTGAAATTTCAAACCCCCGATTTTCCCCCTTTTTTAATAAAACTAAAAATAATTTTCGATTTTTCTTTATTCCAATGATGTTGGGCCACTATTATACACAACTATGCCAAATTTCATGTCGATAGCTTTAATAGTTACTGAAATAATCGACTGTGACAGGCGGACGGACGGACGGACGAAGAGTCTTACCATAAGGGTTCCATTTTTACCATTTTGGTATGGAACCCTAAAAATAACCGAGCAAAGCTCAGTCACCCAGATATTAATAATTAATATTATATTTTCAAGTTCAAAACGTTCCGTCTGTCGTCTTCTAAGGCATACAAAAACCTTACCTACCTTAGGTTTTGTTTTATATTAGGTTTTTATTTGGTCTGTTAGCTCTTAATTTCAACCGGTGTAGATCCCCTCACCTGAGAGTCATACAATTGATATTTAAATGAACTCACAAGAATAGCAACGTGGACAATTTGCTACAAGTAGGTAGGTAATAAATAATTTATTTTTCGTACCACTTGCTCAAAAAAGTGACATTCTGTGCCACAAAAAGCGAACATAACAATAGTCATTTTTAATCTGTTAAAAACAGGGAAAGAAAATTGTACTGAATTTCATTCATCCTCTAGGGGGAGAATGTGATCTAAATTTGGAATACTTACCGATACTTATAAGGTCTGTGCCGATACTGAACTACATCTGTGTTTATACCATTGAGTTTGTATAAATAAAATTACGAAAACCGACGAGGCCATATGAGCTTGATGCCTTTGCTTTTCCGACAAAAAAATATTAGTCTAGGAATTTGCCGCGTTTTTGTTTTCTTCAAATACATAAACGTTGTTTATTTTAATTTATTTTTATAAATAAGTAAATGTTCTAAAAATACGTTAAGATGTTAAATCAAAGCGACAGTGACAGTGAATTGTCGGATTCCATCAGTGCAAATGCTCAGACGCAAGAACAGAGAAATACTCAAATCAACTCATCAACAATAAATGTACCTACCAAACAAAAATGTAACTCTCTATCAATAATAATTGGACCAATGCTTCGAATGTTAACTTTTACTTTTAATTGTCATTATTTTTAATAAATGCTTATCTCATATTATTATTGTGTTAATTTTTTCGCAAATGGTACGAAAAGTAGAGTATTTTCCTCGGTGATAAAGCTGTCTAAGTCTTGGGTGAACTTAAATCCCTCGCTACACTCAGGACTCGTCTTAAATCCCTCGCTTCGCTCGTGATTTAAGTTTTTAACACCCTCGCTACGCTCTGGAGTAAACCTCGAGTCCTTCGTTACGCTCGCGATTTAAATCGTCACCCGCGACAGAAGACACTGCTTTATCCCCTTGGTTAATAATCTACTATTAATGTAATGGTATTATAATAAAATAATTTGTTGTATTTTATTGAGTATATTAAGTTTACAAATAAGTGTTAGGTATACGATTTAGATTATTAGATACAATACACTATCGCATTGGGTTACCCTGTAAGGATAGTGTATAAAGGTGAAAAAATAAATAAATAATAAATATATTATTGCTTTCATGTTTCACCCTCCAAAAAGGAATGGAAGAAGAGTCCATCCAAATCATTTTTGTTTTACATATCAATAACTTGTTTTATGTCTTCTGCTTACAGTGTAGTTTCCAATGCCTGGACTGATATTGAAGACAATCGGTCAGTAGTTCCATTAATATCTACTTTTGAGGGATCAGGAAGTAAAAAAAATCAATATAGCCGTTTAAACACAATATATTATTAAAAAAAGAAAACAATACAATATAAGAACAATATTGTAGAATCATCTTTACAGAACGAGAGGCGATGGCGGGTGCGCGGCGCCGGCCACTGCACAGACGGACTTACATACATACACTAAACCATAAATATGTACAAAAAATACAGATAACGGTATGATAGATCACAAGTTTCAAATTACAGAGGGAAAAAACTAAAATTTAAAAATATTATCTGGACAAAGAAGAAGAAGAATAAAGAATAGGATTGCCGATAGCTGGTTAGATTTTATAAGGTTTCATAGTAAACCAAAATTTATAAATCCTGTCCAAAATTATTATAATACAAATTGCATTTTTTTGCATAAAGACAAAACATACTTTTTAATAACAACACTATTTTAATGAAAATAATAATTATGCATATTATTATATAATATATACAAAAAAGCACTAAATGCGCAAAGTAAAAGTATATTAGGTCATATTTCACATAAAATAATATACACGTTTATTCGTAATATTAACTTGCACTATCCTAAAAAATCCTGTATAATAATAATAGTTAACGCCCCGATAGTTGAAACTATGCAATTAACGGAAGAGCGGTGCGGTGAGCGAAGCAAGCGCACAATTTCTTTCAACTTTCGTGACGTCAACAATGTTTTTTTATCTAAGTCCATCTGTGCATTGAACAGGCTCCGGTCATACCACTGCTTTTAGTCTACATCCCAACGGTGACTCACACCTATAAACAAACTAGTACACTAGACATTTTCCGAGTAATGTTTAAAAAAGTTCAGTTTAGGTCACTTGTTTAGCTAGGGCTCGTTTTAGCCAAATTAAACCTAGCCTATTCAATACATACGTACGTTACAAAATGGCGGGCGATCACAAACCAAGTGTTAGCTTAAACAGCTTCATTTCCTTACCCATTAGGTTAAGATTGGTGTGATGGAAACAAAACACACCGGTTCGACCGTATGTAGAAGTAGATAGGTAAAGCTGTGTTTAAGTTGTTATTATCAAAAGAGGAATCCTCGTTTCTACCCGACGCCGTTTCGTTGGTGGGCTTTTTCCTTGCCGAACGTTTAAAAAAATTTAGAGACTAAATGTTTTTATGTCTATATAGAGCCTGTAGACTAAAAGCAGTCACGTTTTCTATATTTTTATTTTAATCTTAGCGTCTCTACAAAACGATCACCGGCTCACGATAAGAACTCTTTACTCTATGTTAGGGGCAGGGCACTTAGAAGATTTAAAGTAACTTAAAAAATCGTCTGATTATAAACATAAAAATATGACATTTTCCAAAGTTATATAATGGAACAAAAAGAACCATACTTTGTGTTACGGTTCACGGTTTTATCATAATTAAAAGCCTCGTAAAATATCATATTTTGCACCATCCACAATGAACCGATACAAGACTTTTACGGAGCGTTATATAAGCAAAAGTGCAGTAATATTCAGTTTTAACATCTACATCTAGTCCAATAAAGTCCCCTTACATCACAAGTGCCCCGCATTGCCATTTTACGTTATTTATTATGTTATGTAATATTTCTAAAGACTATTCGCTAAGAAATTTCCAAATATGTAATCAAAACTCATTTATAAGTCTTCAATAACAGGAGAATTAAGATTATGCTGATTCAAAGTGTTTTTATAACAGCTTAAACGAATAGGCTGAAAAAAGTTTGGAAAACCTCTTAAATAATTTCAAATTATGTAAAGAATATAATAGAAATGTTTTTTATTCAAAAAATCTTTTTTACAAGTGCTTTTGAATCGTCGATATAACTATAACGTCGTATAACTAGCTGATGCCCGCGACTTTAGTTTTTAAAATCCTGCGGGAACTCTTTGATTTTCCGGGATAAAAGTAGCCTATGTCACTCTCCAGGTCCTCAACTATACTCAGCTCTGTTACGGCGTGATTATAGGACAAACCAAAAAACCAAGACACACACTTTCGCATTTATAATATTAGTATGATGGATTACTCTCTGTAGTATTTTGTTTAAATAATTGGAAGTTTCTAAACGTACAGACTCGATATAATCTATAATATACGCTGAAATATACACAACGCAGTCCGTAAAACCACATCACGATAATATAATAACTACATTCGAAGTTTTCTGTTTTCTTTCTCAATGAAAATTTATCACAACGTCCGTTTTCATTTTGTCAGCACGAACGCTCATTAAAATATGATAATATTAGTACATATTATTTTATATTAAATTATTTATATTATGTTATATGTACGAAAAAGTTCCAACCACTTCTATTTTGCAACTCGAACGCATATGTCACTGGCGCGATATCTTTTTCGTGCGCAAGCGCCGGTAAAAAACTTATCAACTAATAAAAACTATTTAAAAAAATTAAGGTCTCCACTCTGTCACGTTTAATAAGGAGCATATTCGCGTGCACGTGCAAGAAGCATACAATATTATCTAATTCTAAACCTTATGTTTAAAATGGTGCACGCGAATATACTCCTTATCGCGAGATAGTCTCCAACTGACTCGATACATATTACAAACAAAAATTACATACAAACTGTTTTTAATTAAAATTTCTATAATGCAAAATTGTTTCCGCGCATTGATTTAAATAAATCTGGGTTTTTAGTAACCCTCTTTTAAAGATATACCATATATTATAAAGGATGCAACACAGAGCTAAAGCGGAGCTGTGCTAAGCGTTAAAAATCGAATCATGAAGTAAAAGGGCCTCCGCAGACTGCAGACATTCGATCAGCCGATTATGACCTATTACTTCTAAGGGAAGCCTGTATTATTGATGCGCGATTTGAATATCTTGGTTTTCAGTTCTTAGTGCAGATTTCTTTCAGTACTGACCAATCAGACTTTTCCGAACGAAGTTCCTTTTCGGACGGTTTGGCGGATGGAGGCTAGGCGAAAAAGTGTAAGAATTTTCCGTCGCGACCCTTGTCGCCTTAGTTATTACACACGTTCCATCATGCTTCAGTTTTTCAGCAGTTCAGCTTTGGTGGCGTAGCGGCTAAACGAAGGAGTGAAACCATCGGTTCGAGGGTTCGAATCCTGACTTCAGATCGTCTTTGTTCTTTTTTTATTTTTTGGAACGAAGTTTTATAGCAGAGAAATTGCGAACAAAATATTTGCGGCAAAATTTACTAACTCCATCTATTGTGGGCAGCGTGAACTTGCTTTAATGTCTGCTTATTTTTTACGAGATGGTTCTAACATGTGGCGAGAGATAGCGTTGATTCTAAAAGGCACTGTTTTAAAAGGCAGTTCGTTCCAACAGTGTGTTCCACGCCACTCACGCATTTTATTGTTCTTTTTTTTTCAATGACTAGTTAGCGCTTGATTACGGTCTTACCAGATGGTAAGTGACGATAACAAGCTGAATGTATTTAGTCTGCTCGAGGCCTTAAACTATTGTCAAATTCGACTCACACTCGCGCAAAAAAGTCGGTCCCAAAGGCATCATCTGTATCTGTGCGTAACATCGATACACAGTATTCAAATAAAATTGATTTCTATTTACATTGACATAAGATCTATATTATTACAAGTTGGTATATATTACAAAACCTCCCTCTTACCCCGCCGCTCCAGCCCCCCCCCCCCGCTCTTATATTTTGTGAAGTATTAATTCCAAATGTATGTTTTTCTCTGTCACACGCTTACGCTTACAAATCAATAAGAGGCGTTTCAACATAATTTTTGTCTCATTTCCAAATTACAATATTAAGTATATCAAGACTCAATCAAAGGTTCCCAGATTTAAATTGTAATGAATGAATAATGGTATTTGCTAAGACTCTAACTTGTTTAGAGTGGTCGCTGCGTTTTATCAAAATCTGGAAAATTTCGACAAGATGTACTTTTTTGGCGGTCATTCAAATTCTGTTTTTTTTACAAATAAGTCTTTTATATAGGTTACAAAGATGTTTTTAATGTAATTTATTATAAGTGCGAATAATCATCATTTGGTAGTTCCGAACGCGCGTTACACCAACATTGGGCACATCCATTAATAGGAGAAAGATAGCACGAGTCTTATCAAAACCACAGGTTGATCGAGATGAAAAAAATCCTTTTCAAATGAAATGATATCTTGTTATGGTCATATCATCTTGTATGGTCAAACGCTGCGCCGTGCACGCATTTACAATATTACCAGGAGGGCATTTTTTCAAATTCAAGTCGGTAATAATCGGTTATCCAATAAATAAGTTCAGAATAGTTATTTTGCAATTAAACTATGAGTGTTTTAAAAGGGTTGTTTCAAATATGTATGGAGCCTGGGCCAAGTATTTGTGCACTTTGTCTTTCAAAATGTGACACCGAGTCATGGAATAGTGATTATTTTTTCTTTATTTCTCAGGAAAAGGTCCTTTTTACGAAGTACAATACGAAATTATTTTGCGAAATAAAAGCGCGACATCATGACGTCCTTTTTGACAATTACACGTACCTACACGAGTCATGATGACATTTGACATAAATCTAACCACAAAATGCAACACCAAACAGTTGACATCTGACAATAATTGAAATGACATTAAGATGACGTAATGTCATTACAAACATAGACTACGAAAGCAGATGGATGCACTCCGAGAGTTGCTATTCTACAGATGTACCCAATTATTAATTTTATATTTGTACCTCTTATTCATTGTAAAACTGCAAAAAATCATATTTTATTTTAATTTCTATGATTTTATACTATATTTTGGTATAGCGCACAAGTACATGACCCATGATGAAACAACCCTTTTCCGGTTAGAAAACATTACAGAAATTTAAACAATACAACCCATTTTATTTTGAAAAGAGCAACTGCTGTCAGTCTCTCGCCGGCTTTTCTCAGCAGAATTTGCATTCCAAACCGGTGGTAGAATTTTGAAGTGTCATAAGAGCTACAGGTTCGCCTACGTGAAATAAATGTTTTTAATTTGAATTTGAATATAGTCGATGTCGAGACAGCGGTCAGACGCTGCGCCTGTGGCGGTGCCGCTTGGCGGGCGCGGGCGGGGCGCGCGGCGCGGGCGGCAGCGGGGAGCGGGGGCGCGGGTGGGTGTGGCGCGCGGGCGGGGTGCGGGCGGGGCGCGCGGGGCGGGCGGGGCGCGGGCGGGGTCAGCGCCGCAGCAGCGCGGGCAGGTCGGCGAACGCGCACGCGCCCAGCGACGCGCGCGCCATGCGCCGCAGCAGCTCGCGCGAGTGCGACACGCACGCCTCCACCGGCGACACCCACTGCATGTCCTGCCACTCTGCCCCACACAACACCGACCGACCGCACGTCAACACGTATTTAATACATTTTATATAACCTTACAATTATAAGTACATAAAGTAATTATTACACAACGACCTTGACCACTCTTGATCAAAACAAGTGTTTATTTTAAAAAAAAACTGACTTCAAACGCCCATGCCACTACAAAGTATATAATTCATTGTTGATTTATTAAGGGATTGCTGTACGCCAACAGGCTGAATGTACTCACCGAGTATGGCGGAGTTGAGCGCCTCGCACACCGCCTCCCGCCGCACGGGCTCCAGCTGCCAGCCCACGGGGCTGTCCCACGGATTGCTGTACGCCAACAGGCTGAATGTACTCACCGAGTATGGCGGAGTTGAGCGCCTCGCACACCGCCTCCCGCCGCACGGGCTCCAGCTGCCAGCCCACGGGGCTGTCCCACGGATTGCTGTACGCCAACAGGCTGAATGTACTCACCGAGTATGGCGGAGTTGAGCGCCTCGCACACCGCCTCCCGCCGCACGGGCTCCAGCTGCCAGCCCACGGGGCTGTCCCACGGATTGCTGTACGCCAACAGGCTGAATGTACTCACCGAGTATGGCGGAGTTGAGCGCCTCGCACACCGCCTCCCGCCGCACGGGCTCCAGCTGCCAGCCCACGGGGCTGTCCCACGGATTGCTGTACGCCAACAGGCTGAATGTACTCACCGAGTATGGCGGAGTTGAGCGCCTCGCACACCGCCTCCCGCCGCACGGGCTCCAGCTGCCAGCCCACGGGGCTGTCCCACGGATTGCTGTACGCCAACAGGCTGAATGTACTCACCGAGTATGGCGGAGTTGAGCGCCTCGCACACCGCCTCCCGCCGCACGGGCTCCAGCTGCCAGCCCACGGGGCTGTCCCACGGATTGCTGTACGCCAACAGGCTGAATGTACTCACCGAGTATGGCGGAGTTGAGCGCCTCGCACACCGCCTCCCGCCGCACGGGCTCCAGCTGCCAGCCCACGGGGCTGTCCCACGGATTGCTGTACGCCAACAGGCTGAATGTACTCACCGAGTATGGCGGAGTTGAGCGCCTCGCACACCGCCTCCCGCCGCACGGGCTCCAGCTGCCAGCCCACGGGGCTGTCCCACGGATTGCTGTACGCCAACAGGCTGAATGTACTCACCGAGTATGGCGGAGTTGAGCGCCTCGCACACCGCCTCCCGCCGCACGGGCTCCAGCTGCCAGCCCACGGGGCTGTCCCACGGATTGCTGTACGCCAACAGGCTGAATGTACTCACCGAGTATGGCGGAGTTGAGCGCCTCGCACACCGCCTCCCGCCGCACGGGCTCCAGCTGCCAGCCCACGGGGCTGTCCCACGGATTGCTGTACGCCAACAGGCTGAATGTACTCACCGAGTATGGCGGAGTTGAGCGCCTCGCACACCGCCTCCCGCCGCACGGGCTCCAGCTGCCAGCCCACGGGGCTGTCCCACGGATTGCTGTACGCCAACAGGCTGAATGCGTCCTGACAACAACATCATCGACTAAATATACTGCTTAAAGGCCAAAAATTGTTTTTTATTTAATTTAAATATATAAAAGGAAAAGGCGACTGATTGACTGAATGATCTATTAACGCACGGCTCAAGCCACTGGATGGATCAGGCTGAAATTTTTTATACAGATGGCTATTATGACGCAGACATCAGCTAAGAAAGGATTTTTGAAAATTCAATCTCTACGGTGTAAAATAGGGATTTGAAAAATCGAACTTAACGTGAATGAAGCCGCGGGCAAAAGCTGGTGCTTAAGTCAGCTGAGATTGCAGTCAAGGATTAATTCGTCATCGAATTAAAAAAAAAATTGTGGGCCGTCGCGGGACGCCTGGCAGATGTGGAACATCGAAATTATTTTGCACAGGTAATATCGAGCTTAGTACACATAAATGCACACTCTTATTATAATTTGCTTTCTTTGCAAGAGGCTGCTCACTTCTAAACTGTCACTATCAGAAATATTTTATTGTTAAAATTATTTCTTTTAAAGTAATACACAGGTTACGTGCACCGTAGTAAACAACACTGTTTCGTACTACATACATACATACTACATACATGCGACGCGTCACCACGCCAACAGTCAGTCTGACCCGCCGCTATAGGTGTTTCACAAAACAAATAAGGGTTGAAGACAAGGGTCTGCCCGCGAAATTCAAATTTAATTTGGTTTTTCGCAATTTGTAAACTAATACGACAAAGTAGGCTTATGGCATTCTAATTGCGACAATGGCAGTATCATCTTCACAGGTTTATATAAAAATCTTTACTTGAAAGTGTCCAGTTTAAGAAATTAATCAAAACATCGACTAATTTGTGAGTAACTCACGTCCAACTCGATATTCTGACTAATTTCTTAAACTGGACACTTTCAAGTAAAGATTTTTATGTAAACCTGTGAAGATGATAATTCCATTGGCGCAATTAGAATGCCATAAGCCTACTTTGTCGTATTAGTTTACAAAATTGCGAAAAACCAAATTAAATTTGAATTTCGCGGGCAGACCCTTGTCTTCAACCTTAAGATAAATACTCACTTCTAACATAGATTTGTGGTAGTGGTCCTGCCGCAGCTTCTGGCTCATCGCGTACAGTTCGCGGCCGAACGCCAGCATGCGCTCCACGGACGCGCGCGAGCCGCAGCCTTCACCCTCTACAGTCAAGGTGTTACTCGTTACTAATTAGCCTTATACTAAGGGTCTCCCCACATTTATCGACGCGGAATCGGCTCAAACCGAGTGCGTACCATACTTCTTGCCGAATAGCGCCGATCGGTGACAGACCTTTATTAATACAAGTATGTAAGTGTTTTATTAGTTAATAGTAATGTAGTTAATTTTTTATTTTTATTTTTAATTGCTTCTGTGGCGTCACCCGAATCTGGGTTCTGGCTGAAAATCAGCGCTGTGTACTTATTATAAAGGTATGCAGCTTATTGCTGAGCTTGGACCTTTTTTTCGGGTTGTGCCACACATGACATTTATGATGTTAGCCCGTAATCACCTTAGGCTAGTGATGTGTGTGGCACAATTTTTTAAAATAAATGCTTTTTCTTTCTTTCTTTCTTTCAGTATCATTAACAACCCATCAACGGCTCACTACTGAGCGCAGGTCTCCTCTCAGAGAAGGGAATAGGCCATAGTCCACCACGCTGGCCCAATGCGAATTGGCAGACTTTTGGAGTAATGTGAGTTTTAAGCAATCAAATATCACTGTTAAACAGTGCAGAAAAGCATCGAGAGCAAATCTGCATGCCTAAGAGTTCTCCATAATGTTCTCAAAGTTGTGTGAAGCCTATGTGGTGGACTATAGCCTCCTTATGGTAAATCCGGTAAATCCCTCACATTCGGAGACCCATGTCTATGACCATGGCCGGCGATGTTTTGAGTTTAGATGCTCATTATATAAATTCACATTAATTCCGAATACCTCTCATTTCTCTTAAAAATTAACGACAAAATGGCGATAGATAAATAATCAAATTCGTTTCAATAATATAATTCAGCATACTTGAATTAATATTGGTCAATACACAATATTCACAATACACGGTCCTCTACGCAATATAGTTTTCACCCATAATGTAAATCAAAATCTTTTTCGGAGCGACTAAGCCGTTTTCGCATCAATAGTTATAAAGAAACCCTAATCCAATCTATATTGGTATATAATTAACGACCAAATTGAGAGATTTATATGATTTATCTCTTTCTTTCTTTCGTTAAGTTTCGTTAACTATATACCAATAATATACTTACATGAAAAATTCATTCACAACACTTTTAAGTTAGTTCAAGAAAAACAGCTTTGAAAAAAGATAAAGTGAGGTTAAATCGAAAAGAAAAATGTTTGCTACACAAATAGTGTGATTGACATTCACATTTTGTATCAATGTTTATAATTTATATGTGTGTGTTGTAATATTTTATTAATATTAGTAAATAAATACATAAACGACACTTAACCACGTGTACAACAGTTTTATTATGGAAAAGGAAATATGTACATAAATAAAGCACAAATAAATTTATTATGAACCATCCCATTTCCTTCACCCATTTTATCTCATGCAATAACCTTCAGTCCATTATAATATTTTCCCTTTAAAGTTTCCAAATTGTGCCTATTCAATTTTACCATACAATTCTACTGAATTTGCAACTCACTGTAGGTAGTACATTCCTTTTCACAATTAACTTGCACAAGAGGATAACCCTATTAGGCGGCACCTTTTTTTGACACTTAAGAAATAAAAAAACAGTTGTCAGTGAAGTAAGCTACCGCTGAGCGTTTAGTTGTATGTGATAAAATATCAAAGATCGATACATTACGATTGGAATGTTCTATCAAAATGAAAATAGTATAATGGATGAAGCAGTAGATAGGTAATATACACAAGTAAAAGCCAGAAATATGAGTTTAACCGAGATTAATACATGCTACAACTAAACCTAGTTTGTGTACTGGACAACTTCACTGTGCATAACAAATTAAATAAACGACATTATTAGCCTAGGGAAAACATAAAAACAAAACATTTTGAGACCATCATTTTACATACCTTCTTAATAATTTGAAATGTCAAATGGATTTAAGGGACGTATTTGCTACACGACGTATACATTGGTATAAGAAATTAAATGATGAACACGATATACGTGATAGAGAGAACGATAGTGCACGTGGCGCTAATGAAAATAAACACCAAATTTTACGATAGCAAAAATGAACAAATAAACAATGAAAAAGAAAAATCAGTCGGCAAAAAAAAAACGAAATCGGAATAAAATTTAGGTAAAAACATGAGACAATGTTAGGCCAATAAATGAAGAAAAATATTCACAATTGTATTTTTGCTCAGTTTGGGTGACAAAATTCGTTTGACTGTGGAAAACAGTTTAATAATAACAGTAAACGAAAGAATTGAGAAGAAAGAAAGGGCAATAGAATGCTTATGATACAAATTAATTGCTTAACATAGGACACAGATTGATTTTGAAAACAGTCAGATGTGATGCCGCAAAGAGTACCTATCTGAATTCAAGCGGCTTAGTGGAAGACTAAAAGCGATCTATGTCCAAAAGTGGACGTCTATCGGTTGACGAAGAAGAAAAGAACAAAGCAATCTAAGAACGAAATTGTTACCAAATGACAATGACAAATGAAGACTAACATTAATTTAGACATGTGCGTGACAAGATTTCGCCTTAATAGCCATGCTTAACATGACTTGTATTGCACTTTCCTCTCCAAATGAGCGGAAGCTTTTTTTTAGGAGTGGATACAATAATAGCGCAACGGGTGGTGATCGAACCTGCGACCTTTCAGTTTTCAGTCCGCACCTTTAATTAGGCTATTTAGTTATACCAAATGCTTCTACAAATAGCCTTAGTATTTGCAGAAGCATTCGGTATAACTCGTGAAATTAGAAACAAAATTAAAGACATCTAATGGCATATGAAGAGGATCGATGTATCGGTCTGGAAGCAAAACAATGAAGACATCTAATGGCATATGAAGAGGATCGATGTATCGGTCTGGAAGCAAGCCAATGAAGACATCTAATGGCATATGAAGAGGGTCGATGTATCGGTCTGGAAGCAATCCAATGAAGACATCTAATGGCATATGAAGAGGATCGATGTATCGGTCTGGAAGCAAGCCAATGAAGACATCTAATGGCATATGAAGAGGGTCGATGTATCGGTCTGGAAGCAAGCCAATGAAGACATCTAATGGCATATGAAGAGGATCGATGTATCGGTCTGGAAGCAAGCCAATGAAGACATCTTATGGCATATGAAGAGGATCGATGTATCGGTCTGGAAGCAAGCCAATGAAGACATCTAATGGCATATGAAGAGGATCGATGTATCGGTCTGGAAGCAAGCCAATGAAGACATCTAATGGCATATGAAGAGGGTCGATGTATCGGTTTGGAAGCAAGCCAATGAAGACGTATAATGGTATATGAAGAGGGTCGATGTATCGGTCTGGAAGCAAGCCAATGAAAAAATCTAATGGCATATGAAGAGGATCGATGTATCGGTTTGGAAGCAAGCCAATGAAGACATCTAATGGCATATGAAGAGGGTCGATGTATCGGTCTGGAAGCAAGCCAATGAAGACATCTAATGGCATATGAAGAGGATCGATGTATCGGTCTGGAAGCAAGCCAATGAAGACATCTAATGGCATATGAAGAGGATCGATGTATCGGTCTGGAAGCAAGCCAATGAAGACATCTAATGGCATATGAAGAGGATCGATGTATCGGTCTGGAAGCAAGCCAATGAAGACATCTAATGGCATATGAAGAGGGTCGATGTATCGGTCTGGAAGCAAGCCAATGAAGACATCTAATGGCATATGAAGAGGATCGATGTATCGGTCTGGAAGCAAGCCAATGAAGACATCTAATGGCATATGAAGAGGGTCGATGTATCGGTCTGGAAGCAAGCCAATGAAGACATCTAATGGCATATGAAGAGGATCGATGTATCGGTCTGGAAGCAAGCCAGGCAGGAAAGTGTCGCGATACCCACCGCTGCAGCCCGCCAGCAGCGCCGCCACGCTGGCCGTGACGCCGGGCATGCCTTTGACGACCGCCTCGCCACCTACAACCGCCGACCTGTACCAGACTCCACCCGCTACCCTGCCCTACACTATACTACCCGCAGCAACCCCGGCTAGGGCTAGTGGCGTGCATTGAGACATTCAAAACACTTCAAAATTATTGGAACGGAGTTTTTATCGCACGGTATATACGTAGGCTGGGCGGAAAAAAGGTGTAAGAATTTTCAGTCACGACCCCCTTCTATAGTATAGATATGTGGCGTGAGATGGCGTTGATTCTAAAAGGTAATGTTTTCATTATTAGAAGAAAATATTTTCATTAGGTACGCGCTTATTTATTACGAGATAGTTCTAATATGTGGCGAGAGATGGCGTTGATTCTAAAAGGTAATGTTTTCATTATTAGAAGATAATATTTTCATAATATTGTTTAAATAGGTACCATAATTATAATTTATTAAAAGGAACTTAGTTCCAACTGAGTGTTCCACGACACTCACGCTTTTTTTTATTGCGTGAAGGCCAACTTGGACAAGTCAAAACCTACCAACGATTCAAAATTTTAATTCGACCGTCTGGGTGTGTTTTAGTAGTCTAGTCATTCAAAAACTTTAATGCCCATTTTCATCAACGTTCCCTAACTTCTACGGGCTACCTAAGCTTATTGACGCTTTCTGTCAATTTAGTTTTCACGAGCCTTTAGGGGACCACCTAAAAACTTTATTTTAAGTACATGAAAAAATATCAGTCAAATATCTAATTGCTAGAATATGCAATAGTGATTCTGATATTCACAATCTCTAAGGGCCAATTGCATAATGACCTGTAGGTATACTTTCTTGACATTTATATTTGGAAAATTTCAATGGAATCCCGATTTTACCAAAGTTTTCTATGCACTTAATGCACGCCACTGCCTTAATGTTTTGGTTAAACAGAGATCGCGATATCTATGTAATTTAATTAGAGAAAACGATTAGCGATTTATTTGCACGGAAATTAATATGCAACTAACGGACTACAGGGCTACTATACTATCGCGATCACTGTAGTTTTATTCACGACCATTTTATGAAACAGATCTTCTATTAGGTATGACGTATCTTTTTTTAATAAATTTGAAAAAACTTTTTTAGATTTAGTTAAAAGATTTTATTTTATTTTATATAGTTGTTTGCGTATGAGGGTTAAAATTACAAACACGGAAAAAAATCATTTAAACAATCGTATAATTTATCTTTAAAATTTAAATAATAAAAAAAGAAAATTTTCGGATTGTTTCTGTGAATTGATTTGTTTCACAAAATCCTTGCCCAAGGGTAGTTTCAGACGAAATAATCATAAGAAGCTTATGCGACTAGGGTGCCGATGTGAATGCGACCTACGGTCCGTGAGGGCAAGACATAAGATTAAGAAGCTAAACATGCAACCTGCTCTAAAAACCCAGTAAAATGCCTGTGTCCGTTTTATTTATCAACATTTGCAGAGTAAATATCTTACTAATATTATAAATGCGAAAGTAATGTTGATTTATTGGTTTGTTGGTTTGTCCTTCAATCACGCTGCACCATAGCTACGGATCGACGCGATTTTTTGCATGGGTTTGGTTGAGAGCCTGGAGAGTGACATAGTCTACATTTTATACCGGAAAATCAAAGTTTCTGCGGGATTTTAAAAACTATATCCAACGCGGACGAAGTCTCGGGGATCAGTTAGTCTAAAATAAACAGTAATATCTAAATAGCTTTTGAATGCGACTACTCCTCGTGGAATTAGATTGTTAAAAATCCCACGGGAAACGATTGTTTATATGTCACTGTCTTTATTAAAAAAAAAAGAATATCAGCCAAGTTGAAGTTGACTAATATTCTTCTCTCCAATAAGCGGAAAGCTTGTGTCAGGAGTGGGTACAATAGTGCAACAGGTGGGATTCAAACCTACGACCTTTCAGTTTATAATCCGCACCTTTAATCGTTGGGCTATTGAGGCTTAAAACTCTTCAGGTCCTCAACTATACCCATGCAAAAAATCAAGTGATTCGAAGCTCTGTTGCGGCGTGATCAAAGGACAAACCAACAAACAAATACATCTCATACATGGAGACAGCAGATTTTGCGCTGTAATACAAAGATGTTTTTATTCGATGACCTGCTCATGACTGCTGTCTCACTTGATGGTAAATGACGAAGCAGGCAGCTTACACACTATCATGCCGGAACGCGGAATTGCTTGGCGGCCACGTCTTTATGGTAGTGTGGTAACCAGCCATGACCGAAGTCTTCCACCACACCCCACCCGACATTTCAAAATTAATCATCATTCAGAATCAATCAATTTCAGAATCATAAACTCCCAGGTCGTGTAAAACACTGAAAACATATCCGCTTCTAACATAAACTTTACACTTACACGCACATTCTAATATTTTCAATGATAATAAAAATTTCAGATACTTTTCACAAAATGTAGTCAATTATTATGTTAGACAATTGAATTACGGATATTTTAGGTATATTTTTATCATAATACTAGCTGACACGGCGAACTTCGTACCGCCAACTTATCTATTATAATTTTTTTTTGTTTTTTTTTTTATTAAGTATAAAAACCTTCCGTGGACCTTAAGGAACATACAAAAAAAGAAATTAACCGAATTGGTCCATCCATTCTTGAGTTATGCGCTTACCAACATTCATTTTTATTTATATAGAAGAAGATTACCTACATTTTGATAGAGAAAAATGGCGAAAACTACTATTATCTTTTATCGCTCTTATTCTCTATCAAAAACTAGGTATATGATAATAAAAATATGTCTAAAATATCCGTAATTTAATTGTCTTAGATAATAATTGACCACATTTTGTCACAAGTATCTGAGATTTTTGTTATCATTGAAAATATTAGAATGTGCTCTCTTAATCAAGAGAGGAAAGGAGATTAGTACTAATGTTCGATATGGCCAATGATAAAAAAATCAAAATAAAATGGACACAGGTATTCGAACTTCTTTAAGCATGAGCACTAAAATAACTATAATATGCCCTCAAAATCGTATAAAATTTACCAAACCACTGAATTTTACGTAAACATGTAAAATTTCAACCAGTTAGTAAGTTTTAATTCATTCCAAGCACCTTATTAGAGAAAAAAATATTCCATTAGTATTTTTTAATACTATTAATTGCTAAAATGTTAATAATACAACCCCCTTTATGTTATGAAAGTTTAGTTGTGACACAGTTGGAATGGGATGGTGTGGTTATATTTATTATATCATATTAAATATTGATTAATAATCATTAATTCATAGTTCGTCATAATATTAATTGAACATAGGTAATAATTTATTATGCAATGAGAAACTAAAAAGCAACCGGCATGTAATATTGGCTCATAATATAAAATTATAAAGTAACAATAAATAATAATTAAACATATTATTTTCAAATATGTACAAGATGAATGAGATGACCAGCAAATAATAAGTAACCTCAATTAATGATCGACCTCAATTACAATAATTAATAATTTTATCAGAAAATAAATGATTACGATATTTTCGTAATTTTGCATAAATAAATTTTTGATACATAAATTAATTTAATTAAAATTTACATGTAATAAATTACACCATTAATAATATTGTGTGTATAAACTTGAAATTCTTCAAACGTTGATAAGAGTGTGTATAAAACGCAAAATCGATTCGATAGTTTAATTACTTTTATTTATTCATTCCAAAGTTTAATAATAATTTGGCTGGAAGCACACTTGTAACACGCCACGCCTTCCCACGTCACGCTACGTGTCAATCATTCTTCCTAATATGTATTATAAATGCGAAAATGTTTTGCAGTTTTTTGTTTGTCCTTCAATCATGGAGCAACTGACGTGATTTTTGCAATTCGTTTAGTGGAGGACTTGGAGAGTGATCTAGGTACCTTTCATCCCGGAAACCGAGGGTTCCCGCGGGACTTTTATAAACTAACTCCACACGCGAAGTCGCGGGCAAAAAGTAGTACCAATATAATTGAGATTTGACATGCGCATGACGTGGCGAGCGGGGACCATTTAAGGTACATAGAAACTAGAGACCATAATATATTTACTACCGTAAGTAGACCCCTAACAGCCGCAAAACGCGGATCCGTTTTTGATTTATCAAACATCTGGTGATGTATAAAACAATTTAGCACTTATAATGAAAGCCATAGCATTTATTTTGGCGTGACTAAAAATGACGAATTTGTCTTTGAAGTCTGGTCATAGCGATATCGGCCCCTCTAGCCAAGTTACACTTCGTTGTATCGTTTCTCTTTCTACGATCGTTGTCACTTGAAGTTTTGGCTAGGGCTAGACTAGATGGCGCTGCAACTGATCAAAGACAGAAGTGTATTGGTAATATTTCGCGGCTTTTAGTATTATAAATGTTTTAAAGGCTAAAAAACAATACAAAATGCCGCGAAATATTATCAATACACTTCTGTCTTTGATCAGCTGCAGCGCCACCTAGTCTAGCCCTAGCCAAAACTTCAAGTGACAACGATCGTAGAAAGAGAATAGATACAACGAAGTGTAACTTGGCTAGAGGGGCAGATTCGCTTTCCATTTTTATCTTTCGATATTGCCGTAAGAGATTTTTTCGCTCCTCACACCTTTATATGGTCTTCTTACGGTAGTAAACATGTCTATGATACAAACAATTGACGTGCTCTATGCGTACACAAGTGCGCTCTTCCCTTAGGTATATATTACCGACGCCGACACCGACGATTCAAAAGCACTTGTAAAAATGTTTATTTGAATAAAAAACATTTCTATTAGAAATAGATTTCTAATAGAATAAAATAGAAAATTTCTAGCAAGAAAAGGGTAGAATTTTTTTGCTATAATCCGCCAACAGAAAAAATCTGTATAATTTTTACACTACTCTCGACGCACGTTTCGCCCCGACACCGGAGCATCCTCAGGAGATGTTGACTCTACAACGATGCATTCTAGAGTCAACATCTCCTGAGGATGCTCCGGTGTCGGGGCGAAACGTGCGTCGAGAGTAGTGTAAAAATTATACAGATTTTTTCTGTTGGCGGATTATAGCAAAAAAATTCTACCCTTTTCTTGCTAATCATGGACTTCCGCAAAGTAACGCCTGCTTCTATCCAAAATAGAAAATTTCTATTCTATTCTATTAGGCAATATCGTATGGCACGATGGCGGTACCTTCGTGCGTGCCGTTGGCGGCGGGCGCGGCCGTCGCAGGCGTCATGTCGACATCGCAGCTGAGCCGCTCGTCCACTTCCGTCTCCGCCACACCTGCAACACGAGAACGCGAGCGCAGTGAGCGCTAAAACACTCTATAACTAGTAAGGCCTCGCGTCCTATATGTTCGTAGATGACCTTCAATCAGTTTGTTTTATATTTAAACAGCGCCATCTATTTTCGAATTTCAAACTAAATATTTGTACACTGATGCTCATTATAAAAATTCTTTTCAAAAAACCGACTTCTAACGCCACTACAAAGTATAAAAATAATTTTAGTTTGTCCACGTTTGTTGAAGTCGGGCGGGCCTAAATACAAACTATGATACCGATGCGCGACGCTACACATAACACAATATGAGAGACTCGTTTGTAGAAGTCGAGCGAGCTAAAATTATTTTTATACTTTGTAGTGGCGTTAGAATTCGGTTTTTTGAAAAAATTTTTATTTTAAGCTTTTAAGTGTCCATACCTACAATATTAATTCATAATCGACATTTCCTAAATCCCCATAGTTTTAGATAGGCTCTACCCTGCAGCATCAGGCTTGAGGAGTTGAAGGTGAACATTTTTATGGGACCATTTCGCAAACATCCTCTGTCGATTAAAAAAATAATCACGCGAATCGGTTCATAAATCCCGGAGAAATCGGTGGACATACATAGAAAAAAAAAAAAAAAGATACCGGCCGAATTGAGAACCTCCTCCTTTTTGAAAGTCGGTTAAAAATAAATATCAGTCCCGCTCAAAAAAGAAAAATAAATACATTTTTTAAAATCCGTGAATCATATTTCATTAGATAAACTCATAATTTAATTGATTCTTGGTTACTGTCCTCATGCCTATTCCTATGGGAGGTCGCGCAATTTTTTTTAAGAATATTACTCTCATTACTCGCGCATCCGCGTTGGGAGTGTTGAAGCCAACGCGCTGGTGTGTGCTTACCGTTGGTGTGCGCGGGGTGGTCCCCGTTGGCGGCGAGCGGCGGCGCGCGGCCCACGTGCGATATGACGGACGTGGCAACGCCGTTGGTCTCCGCCGCCGCGCCGCCCGCGCCCGCCGCGCTCAGCACGCCCTCCACGCACTCGCCCGCTTCGCACAGAGCCTGCGAACAGCAACGCATTCACTGAGCAGGTATTTTCAAGACGATCTTTATAAATTCTTCAAACTCTTACATGTTCAGTGGCAAGTTGGTGCTACGTGCTGCCCTTCCGTTTAGAGTACCAGTACGATATCGCGTAAAACGATCAGGAGTCATCGCCTCGATCGCCTCGATCGATCGACAGCAGCAGCTTCGATATCCCTGCGACACGACACAAAGTGGCGGTACCTGCGAGTCGGAGCCGTTGACCATCTCGACGAACTGGCGGCACTTGAGCAGGAACAGCAGCTCGAGGTCGCGCTCCAGCAGCGCGGGGTACAGGCGCCGCGTCGCCTCGATCGCCTCGCCGATGCGCCCCGACAGCACCAGCTTCGATATCCCTGCGACACGACACAAAGTGGCAGTACCTGCGAGTCGGAGCCGTTGACCATCTCAACGAACTGGCGGCACTTGAGCAGGAACAGCAGCTCGAGGTCGCGCTCCAGCAGCGCGGGGTACAGGCGCCGCGTCGCCTCGATCGCCTCGCCGATGCGCCCCGACAGCACCAGCTTCGATATCCCTGCAGCACAGCACAAAGGAAAATTTTATATAACGCAATTATAACGCGGCTTCCTTCAGCTCAGACCAGTCGCAGGGAGCCAATGGACGGTTTACACAGCAGCAGAAAAACATCGTCTTATAAAATTATATGGAGAAGCCCACTGACTTTGCTCCAACCTAGCCTATTTATTAAAATTCTCTGCAACTAATTAATAAAGCAGGTTAGTAATTTACTGCTTTTGCACTAAAGACATCTGACAACGAGCAAGCCTTTAGAAAGAGATGATGGCACTAACTCTGTCTGTTCTTGATCCTGCCGACCAGATACACCAACCTCACTTACTCTGTCTGTTCTTGATGGACGCGATGTCCTCGTCGATGGGCTGCCCCGTGGCGCGCGTGAAGGCCTGCGCCGTGCTGCAGTAGCCGTGGTGCACCAGGTACGTCGACACCATCCTGCCGACCAGATACACCAACCTCACTTACTCTGTCTGTTCTTGATGGACGCGATGTCCTCGTCGATGGGCTGCCCCGTGGCGCGCGTGAAGGCCTGCGCCGTGCTGCAGTAGCCGTGGTGCACCAGGTACGTCGACACCATCCTGCCGACCAGATACACCAACCTCACTTACTCTGTCTGTTCTTGATGGACGCGATGTCCTCGTCGATGGGCTGCCCCGTGGCGCGCGTGAAGGCCTGCGCCGTGCTGCAGTAGCCGTGGTGCACCAGGTACGTCGACACCATCCTGCCGACCAGATACACCAACCTCACTTACTCTGTCTGTTCTTGATGGACGCGATGTCCTCGTCGATGGGCTGCCCCGTGGCGCGCGTGAAGGCCTGCGCCGTGCTGCAGTAGCCGTGGTGCACCAGGTACGTCGACACCATGCTGCCGACCAGATACACCAACCTCACTTACTCTGTCTGTTCTTGATGGACGCGATGTCCTCGTCGATGGGCTGCCCCGTGGCGCGCGTGAAGGCCTGCGCCGTGCTGCAGTAGCCGTGGTGCACCAGGTACGTCGACACCATCCTGCCGACCAGATACACCAACCTCACTTACTCTGTCTGTTCTTGATGGACGCGATGTCCTCGTCGATGGGCTGCCCCGTGGCGCGCGTGAAGGCCTGCGCCGTGCTGCAGTAGCCGTGGTGCACCAGGTACGTCGACACCATCCTGCCGACCAGATACACCAACCTCACTTACTCTGTCTGTTCTTGATGGACGCGATGTCCTCGTCGATGGGCTGCCCCGTGGCGCGCGTGAAGGCCTGCGCCGTGCTGCAGTAGCCGTGGTGCACCAGGTACGTCGACACCATCCTGCCGACCAGATACACCAACCTCACTTACTCTGTCTGTTCTTGATGGACGCGATGTCCTCGTCGATGGGCTGCCCCGTGGCGCGCGTGAAGGCCTGCGCCGTGCTGCAGTAGCCGTGGTGCACCAGGTACGTCGACACCATCCTGCCGACCAGATACACCAACCTCACTTACTCTGTCTGTTCTTGATGGACGCGATGTCCTCGTCGATGGGCTGCCCCGTGGCGCGCGTGAAGGCCTGCGCCGTGCTGCAGTAGCCGTGGTGCACCAGGTACGTCGACACCATCCTGCCGACCAGATACACCAACCTCACTTACTCTGTCTGTTCTTGATGGACGCGATGTCCTCGTCGATGGGCTGCCCCGTGGCGCGCGTGAAGGCCTGCGCCGTGCTGCAGTAGCCGTGGTGCACCAGGTACGTCGACACCATCCTGCCGACCAGATACACCAACCTCACTTACTCTGTCTGTTCTTGATGGACGCGATGTCCTCGTCGATGGGCTGCCCCGTGGCGCGCGTGAAGGCCTGCGCCGTGCTGCAGTAGCCGTGGTGCACCAGGTACGTCGACACCATCCTGCCGACCAGATACACCAACCTCACTTACTCTGTCTGTTCTTGATGGACGCGATGTCCTCGTCGATGGGCTGCCCCGTGGCGCGCGTGAAGGCCTGCGCCGTGCTGCAGTAGCCGTGGTGCACCAGGTACGTCGACACCATCCTGCCGACCAGATACACCAACCTCACTTATATCCGTTTCCACCAACGTTTCCTAACTTTTACATGCTACCTAAGCTAAATTAGGTGACAGTTGCTGTCAATTTCAGTTTTACGAACCTATAGGGAACACATAAAGGTGGAACTAGGGGGCTACCTAGGTAAAGAGACTGCTACTTAGGGAATCACTTAGGTATGGTTGGTGAAAACGGGCATTACTTATGCAGGTCAGATCTAACTAGCCCGTACTGTCCCATGACTGGGCAAACGCCTTCTTCAGATTTCTCTACTTCACCCTATAGTCTGTGCCTCTTCTGGACAATTATTTTAGATTACTCAAGGAAAAGCAAAATTGCTTCAATCTGCACTCGCTTTGTACACTGTCGCTCTTCCAGTAGAAGAAACACAGAATCAACGCAACACGAACTCTCCAAAATCCACTCTACGTGCTCCGTTAAAATGTTCCAGTGTCGGCACCGACATCGACATTATGGACACATGTGTCGTGTTCTATGGAATTGAGTGGCATGCTGTCTCACTGGCCCGGCCCGAAAAAGACATGATGCCGACACCGGCATGACGTCGGTAGCAAGGCCCCAATTTCGGAGGATTTGTGTGGTTTAGTGTTGTTTCTGTATTGGTTCTACTATTGGAAGCCCAGCAGTGTAGAGCGCGAGCGGCACGTTGTGCATTTACCATACAGGTATTTTCTGGTTTAGCGGATTAAAGCAGAAGAATTTTATAATTCCTTAAGTGTCATGGAATTCCACAAAGTAAAAAGACTGATTCTATCCAATATCTAATATTATGTTTTGATTTTATTGCGCCAGCCTGCTGATCTGCTCGTTCTGCCTCACTGGCGCTGATGGGACGATCCAGTAGGGCTATTAGGGTAGTATTAACTATCACAGTAGATAACGCCAGACTGGAGATAGTTAAGAACTGTGCCAAACTCGCATTTCGTCATACAAAATGCGGGTTTGATAGTTCTTAGCAACTTTCCATTGTCTTCCATAGCCCCTGGAATTGTCAAAAAGATTGTAATACGGCAGAAGAAAGAAGGAGACACGAGATCATACAAATATCTAGCGATGTGCCTGGTCGGATTTTTTTGACTCGAGTTATTCGAAGTGGTGTGGCTACTGACTCAAGTCGCAACCAGAGTTGAATCGAGTGGATGCCTAGTAGCATAGCGTGGCTCACCAATGCAACCGAGCAAGGCAAGGCACCGCCACCGAGTCAACTCAAGGTGCGAGTTGCGACCCGTCGCACCTCGAGTTGACTCGGTGTCAATGCGAGTTGCGGCACAACGTGAATAGGTACGCTGTAGATCCCGGATTGAGTTGATTCGAGTTGTTAAAAACTGAACTCGAGTTGACTCGTTTAAGATTTGATACGAGTACTTCTTCATCAACCTATAGACGTCCGTCGCTGGACAAAGGTCTCTTGCATGGACTTCCACAGGCTTCGGTCTTGCGCTGCTTGAATCCAGCGACTCCCTGCGACTCGTTTTATGTCGTCGGTCCACCTAGCGGGGGGTCTGCCAACACTGCGCTTCCCGGTACAAGGTCGTCACTCCAGCACCTTGGGACCCCAACGACCATCAGCTTTTCGAACTATGTGCCCCGCCAATTTCCACTTCAGTTCCGCGACTCTTTGAGCTATGTCGGTGACTTTGGTTCTCCCACAGATCTCCTCATTTCTGATTTGATCTCGCAGGGATATACCAATTCGATTGATTCGAGTTACTAGAGTCAACAGAGTGTGGTGAGGAAGAGACCAGCTCCCACTTTATAGCTGAGTGCCCTATGTATTCATTGGTAAGATGGGAACTGCAAGGTGAGGATAGATTAAGCGAAGAAGACCTGACAAACCTTTCAATAGGGACAGAGTTAGGTTTACGAAAGCTACAGGTAGGTTTGAGGGGGGTGGGCTGCCTGGGCACCAGTAACCTGTGTCCAAACACGGGGAATTGGGTGGAATAGTTCCGACACAGGACTGATCACCCGCCTGGCGTTAGCAGGCGTCCCCTCCACAAATACAATACAATACAATACTGGAGTCAAATAACTCGACCCGCACATCGCCACTAATACGCCTTACAATAAAACTACTACAACTAAAACGAATAAAATTAAGGACAGTTGTAGGCACGATCACAGGACACTGTTCGGTCAACAAACACCTTTACATTCTAGGTATCACCGACAGCCCTCTGTGCAGAGCATTCATGGAGGGCGACGAGACACCGGAACACGTACTGCTTAAATGCAGAGGTGTATCCGACCAACGTCATGAATACATTGGCTCTCCAGCTACACTTCCGGAAGTCCTCGCCGACCTGGGCGGCCTGCTCGGATTCTGGAAGGAGCTCGGCTGGCTGGAGTGATCCGGCGGGGAGCCGCACCAGAGGAATCACGCAAAACGGGCGAACATCGCCTACTTGCGGAGACAATTCCCAGGAAGAAGAGAAGAGAAGAGATCGCCACAAATATCTGACCTGTGTAACACCTGCTGCCACTGGCCCTGCTCGTCGGGCAAGGGGAACTCGTCGATGGCGAGGCGCGTCCGCGCGCGCAGCTCCCGCAGCATGTCCTCGATGTCGAACACGAAGGGCTGCTGCCCGAAGTTGGCGTCCACCACCTCGCCTGGCGTCTGGAGACCCACTGTCGGGTACAGGTTTGGCTGGGGACCGATACAAGGATAATTAGGATTTTTCTGGTACATCACCATCATCAGCTATAGTTCTTGCAATTCACGAGGGCGACTGACTTATGGTTGTGTGTGTGTCGTATCTGTTTAAGTGTGAGCGAGTGCAATGCTCGTGCCTGCCCGCTCCCACCTAGGCTTTGACAGGCACGCACACTTATGCAATGTGCATGTACACGAAGTAACCACAAGTAAAGCTCATTCGCCTTCATGAATTGCAAAAACTGTACTTATCCATGGTTCACTGTTAAGCGCAGGTTTCCTCTCAGAGATGGATTATAGGTCCACCATGCTGGCCCAATTCAAATTGGCAATTGTGACACATAAAAGGAGGTTACCTACTGAGCAAAAAGTTTCAATAATCCATAGATGTGATTTTAGAGTCCTAGAAGTTGAAAAAATAAGATTTTGTTTATCAATTCATTTTTTTAATAAAAATCTTTTATTGCTAGCTAAAACTGAAATCCTTACTAATATTAAAAATGCGAAAGTTGGTTTGTCCTTCAATCCTATGTATTTTTTGCATGGGTATAGTTGAATAATTGGAGGTAGTGTAGGCTACCACCTTTTATCTTGGAAAAACAGAGGGATTTCGCGGAAATTTTACCCGACTTCAAAAAAAGGAGATTCTCAATACAACGAGTATTTTTTTAAATTCCAACTCCTCGCGAAAGAAGTCGCGGACAAAAAGCAGTTCCTAATTTTCCTCTTCAAAATATTCTTTGAAGTATTCTATTGAATAGAACAGAAATGTTTTTTATTCAAATAAACTTTTTTACAAGTGCTTTTGAATCTTCGATGAGTCTACCACTGGATCAGAATGCCCTTCCTGCCGAGAAGAACCAGCAAGAAACTCGGCAGTTGCTCTTTTCAAAACAAGTTTACAATATAATAGATACTATGCTAAGACGGACAGACAGAAAGTAGCCCCATTCCCGCCGATGGAACCCGTTCACGAGCATGACGCATGACCCAGCCATTGCTTCGCTCAACCATATTTGAGGGAACGTAAAGCCTCATCCGCACCTTTGGCAAACCTCGGCAAGTCTCCACAAGTTCAAACGCGCGGATAGAGCGTTTGGCATGGCTTGCGTAGGTTTGGCAAGGCTTGTGGCCGCCGATCCGGAACGTTTGTAGAGGTTTGGAGTGGTTTGGAGTTTGCCGCAAACGCCAAACGTGCGGATGAGGCTTAACGTAAAGTAATAAGTGAATAAAACAACACCCACCGGCAGTCCTCTGAAAGCGATCCCCAAATGGTGTCCGTTCTTGGTGTAGAAGCACGTGTTGTCGACGAGGTTGACGCCGCAGCCGATGACGTCGCCCGTGGTGAAGGTGGGCCCGTACGGCTGGCCGGTGCCCGACGAGCAGAACGAGTGCCCGTCGTCGCCGTGGTAGCCGTAAGAGTGCTTGTCCCAACCTGAGGACGAGAGGATATCGATATAGGAGGATATAGGAACATAAAAGGGGTTGCTTCATCTTGGGCCAGGTACTTGTACGCTGTACCAAAAATTAGTATTTAATCATAGAAATTTAAATAAAATATGCTTTTTTGTAGTATTACAGTGAATAAGAGGCAAAGATATAAAATTGATAATGGGGTACATATGCAGAATGGCAGCTCCCGAAGTGCATCCATCTGCTTTTGTTGTCTATGTTCGTAATGACGTCACGTCATCTTAATGTCATTTCCGTCAATTGCTGGCCAATTGCTGGTATGTCAAATGTCAATTGCTGTCAATTGTGGTTATTTTTATGTCAAATGTCATCATGAATCGTGTAAGTACGTGTCATTGTCAAAAAGAAGGCCATGTTGTTGCGCTTTTATTTTGCAAAATAATTTCGCATTGTATAACCCGTGTCATTAAAGAAAGGAATTGTAAATGGCGTCGCTAATCATTCCCTCTCACTCGCACACGTCGTTACAGCACGCAAAAAAATTATCAGTCTGTATCTGCTTGCACACTGTGTTTTTGTTACTGTTCTTTGTCTTGTTTTCTGTTAAGTTTTTTCGTTGTTATTGTCGTCCGTATGCTGTTTATTGATCAATAATTATCTTACGTTTAAAAAATGAGCTTTAATTTAATGAGCGTTTACGCGAAACGAGGAAAGATTCTTCGAAGTGATGAGGGTGAAATCGTATATAATGTTACAAAATATTTTGAAGAAGAAATATAAAATACGTTGCGACCTGACGCGAAACATACAAGATAAGTTAGAGGACTTAAAGATAACAAGAAATAAATAAATACCTAGAGATATTAAACATGTGCTAACTATATAATTCAATAGTAATATATAGGTATATTTAATAACATAATATAGGTACATAAATGAATAAGGTATCAACACAAATACTAAATAAATAATATAAACATACAATGTGTGTCTGTATAGCTACACATATAGCAGCCCAGCTTCGCTTCGTTTTTTGCTGACGGTCCAACCTGTGCCTGTCATTACAAGTACAAGCCGCCATTTCAGATTCCTTTCTTTATTGACACGGCTTATACCTCGTAAAAAGGACCTTTTAAAGAGAAATAAAGAAAAATAATCACTATTTCATGACCCCAAACATTTTGAAAGACTGTAGAAATACCTGGCCCAGGCTCCATATATATTTGAAACAACCCCTTTATAGTCATAGCAAAAGGAAAGTTTTGAGACGCGAAACCCAACACTTTGAAGAAGGTGGAACTCGCCATGCCACCAGTTCCTACTACAAATAAATAGAAAAACTAAAATAATATCCACGATTTCAATGTATCAGACTAGATTTTTCTAGAGACGAGAAGTTAGACTGAGATGTATAGATCGTACTCTGGCTCTGCTCAAGACTCATGATATAGTTAAAATGAGACACAAATATGTCCTGACATAAATCTGTCTCGTTTTAACTCAGTCTTGAGTCTGAGCTAAGTGAGAGTGCCATCTATAGATCTCACCCTTAGAGGATCGTGCCGTGAGAAAATAGCGCCCGACAAGACGTCACTTGATCACTTGATCGTTGAATAGAAAAGAAATATTTTTAAATAAAGTTTTGTGTAAGTAAAACAAGTGCTTTTGAATAGTCGATGAATCTACCACTGGATCACTGGGCCAGCTATAAAACTTATAAATAATAATTTGATATAAAAAGTTTTTTTAAACAACCGCCTTCAAACTCCCGCTTTACTACATTACACACACACTATACAATGTATTTAATTTATTATTGATATTTTAAAAACCGCTCGACCTGGGGAGAATACCCTTTCAAACAAAAAAGAATTTTCCAAATCGGTTCAGGCGTCTTCGAGTAATCCGTGGACATGTTACCGTTAATTTGCGTAAATCAGTTAAGAGTGCAGATTAACGAGGTATTCTGCAGATTATCTGGCTGAGTCAGTTAAAGTGGAAAAAAATAATTGAGTTCTCACATTAACTAGATAATGTGCAGAATTCTTAGGTAATCTGCAGACTAACGACCATGCATACGGTAAATTCCATAAAACAGGTTCTTGTTTGAATAAAACATTTTAATTAGTTGTAGGTAATTACTAACCTAACCTAACCTAACATAACCAAACTAAACTCAACAAGAGCTATATACATATTTTGGCAAAGTCTAAAGTTAGGTTAGGTTGGGGTTATACACGAAAAGCCAGGTGCCCGGCCACAGGCCGGGCACTTAGGTTGTCTGGGCACTTAGGTTGTATTAGTTCAATGTACCTAACTTAAGTTTAAAAAGCCTGAGGGGCGCGGGAGCGGGTGAGCGAAACAAAAGTATTTCGTTCAGTGTCTTCCGCAATTTAACGATGTACCATTCGTTATTGTGCAGACTAACTAGGTAAAGTGCAAATAAGGCCTTTTTTAATTCAAATTTTGAACTTTAACGCATCGTATCCGAGCATCTGCAGATTACCTTGTTAATGTGCACATTAACGTATTATACACTCTAACGGTAACAGACATACTTACATAAAAAAAATTAGGTTAATTAGAACTCACCGGGCAGCCTGTTCATGTTGACGCCGTGCGCGGACAGCCCGATGCCCATGTACCCGTCGCGGCCCTTGGACACGATCCGCACCTCGAAGTAGTACAGCCCGCATGCGGCCGGGATGGGATGCGTGGCGCGCACGCTCGCCGCGTCCTTGTGTGTTTTGCCGTGGCCTGCAAACGTGGGCGAAAACTTGCTGATACACTGAACCAGGGATAACAGCTACGCTTGAACTGTACTGTGCTCGTCAATTTACATTTACGATCATACCATAAAAATCGGCCAAGTGCGAGTCGGGCCTCGCTCTTTTAGGGTTCCGTACATATGAACAAAATATCATTTTTTTAAACTAGATCCATATTTAGATATCTTAGTTATTAGCAAGTACTAAATTAGCATAAGTATATGGGGAAAAATGCTCGATTGTTTTGGTAACAACTTACAAACCGCATTATAAATCGGTGTTTTCAGTATTTGTTGTTTAAATAAACTATATCGTACATAATATACCAAAATTTCAAATTCCTAACTAGTTTAGTTTTTGAGATAGATCGTCTAACAAAATTGGTCTAAAACCGACAACTTTGACGGCCCCCCATTTCTTCATTTTTGTAGCTAAAAAATAAAAATATATATATTTGAACTCCACTTAATGAGCTCTAGATAATGACACCCCACATGCCAGGGTAAAAAAATAAAATTTTATTTCGACTCCTTTTACATGTATGGGAGCCCCCTTTATTTTTTAATTTTATTTTATTTTTATTATTTGTTGTTATAGCGGCAATAGAAATACACAATATGTGAAAATTTCAACTATCTGTCTATTAAGGTTTACGAGATTTTATTATTTATTTATTTATTTGTGTTGTGTTGACATGACAGTGTTTTCTTTATTTTCGTAGATTGATCTTTTTTTCCACTTTTGCGTGTCCGTTTGCCAGGTGGCAAAGGCCTCCTCCAATCTTCTCCATTCTGGCCTTTCTATGGCCACTCTACCCCATGTTGTTCCCGCGACTTGTCTAATGTCGTCGTCCTACCTTTTTTGTGGTCTACCTCTCTTTCTCTTACCATCTCTTGGGTACCATTGTGTGATTATTTTATTCCATTTATCCTATCCCCTGATCATGTGGCCTGCCCATTTCCACTTTTGTCTTCTTATTTTCAAAGTTATGTCCTGTACCTTAGTCTTTCTTCTGATGTTGCTACTCCTTATTTTGTCTTTTCTTTTGATCCCAGTCATGCTCCTTTCCATGGCATGTTGGCATACGGAGAGTTTATTTGTTGCGTTTTTTGTTAAAGCCCATGTTTCACTCCCGTATGCCAGCACTGGCAGGATGCATGTGTCAAATAATTTGCTTTTCGTTGAATTGTGTAGGGTCTTGGCTTTCATTATTTCTTTTAGGTCCCAATATTTTTTCCAGCTGTTCGCAACTATTCTTTCGACTTCTTTGTTTTCGTTGTCGTCTGGAGACATCAGTTGACCGAGATATATGTATTCTTCAACGTAGGAGATTTGGTTCTGTTCCACTTTACAGGGTCTTTGTTGCCATTCGTCATGATTTTTGTTTTTTCCAGGTTAAGCTTCAATCCGGCCTTTGCACTTTCCGATGCTAGATCATTTATCATCTTACTTAGATCAGCTGGTGTTTTTGCAAATAATACAATATCATCAGCGAATCGTAGGTGCGTTAGCGTGCGGCCATTAATAGTTATGCCCATGTCTCTCCATTCCAGATTCCTGAAGATCATTTCTAATACGGCCAGAAAGAGTGTTGGTGAAAGGGGGTCACCCTGTCTCACGCCTTTTTGTATTTGAAATTTATTTCCTTCTTTTTCTAGGCGGATACAAGCCGGACTGTGTTTATAAATATTTTTTATAATTCTTATATATTTGTGCTCTATACCCAGTTCCTTTAAGGCTTCCCAGATTTTTGGGTGTATCAAGAGGTTTACGAGATACAGCCCGCTTACAGACGGACGGACAGCGGAGACTTAGTAATAGGGTCCCGTTGGCACCCTTTGGGTGCGGAACCCTAAAAATTAATAAAGTTTAAATAGAAATAGTATACTATAGCACGATTTTGAAATAAACATACAACGTTATCATTTTTTCCAAAGCCGAAAATTGTCTAAAGAAAAGCAAAATTCAAACTTCCTTAACTTGAACATGAGAGACAAACTAAGTAAAAAATATCCTATTTGGGACCACGGATGAGATGACGCCATCCAGTAGTTCATTATCTATTGGTGTTCAGCCGATTTTGGAAACTTTCCTGGAAAAAATGAATTTGGCATAGATCTTGCCAATTTTTCCGTAGGACTTTAAATTCGAAATACTCATGACACTTATTCACTTTTAAATCAATTTCTAAACACTAGCCATTTCCAATTCTCAAAAATATTTAGTCTAAGAAAATAATATACGAATATTCCCTGGATTCGAAAATCCTCGAATCTTCATATTCTCGGTTCGTCATGAAATTCCGCAAAGTAAAGCTATCCATCATTTGTATTTGTGCCATTATTCATGTCATGACTCATGAGTCAAATGATGACGCGGTGAGTCACGTGACAACAAAAATAATGTCCTCCCGACCGAATCCGATCACGGCGGCCAACCTGCTTAGAGATTAGCCATCTGCGCGGGAGATATTATAGTGCACAAGTGTGTGCGCAGACACAGGTGCACTCTCTATTCCCTCACCCTCATAGTCCGATGGGACGGAAAATCCGACACGTCCGGAGAGAGATCAGGCGCAGGACCGACGGCTTTTCGTGCTCTCCGAGGCACGGGGGTGACTCACCCCCAACTTTCCTAACTCCAGGCTAGTAATGAGAATTTCTTGACAGAAAAACCCAATACCTGCTTTTTTTTGGCCCGACCCGGGAATCGAACCCGGGACCTCGTCATCCGTAGTCGAACGTGCTCACCACTAGACCAACGAAGCAGTCACGTGACAACTAAGAATTTGACAGCCGAGGATGAACGGGTGAATTCGACGCAGCGATTTCGGAACCGCATTGGTAAATTGATTTTTCAGTCGGGACTTAAAATTCAAAGTGAATTCGTTTTGGTCCGAAACGAGTACGAAATGTTCTGTAGAATACAATGCAATTCTATATCCATGATGACGGTTATACATTTTTGCATTGAAAAAAAAAATTTTTGGAACGTAAGTTCCTTATCGCGCGGTACGGAAGGGGGCTAGACGGAAAAAATTAAGGAACCGACACTCGACATATTTTTGAAACCGACACTTTTTTGTTGAATGTGAATTTTTCATTGTGTTCGGTATTTTCGCGATACAACATTGGATCTCCGTAGCCTAGTGGCTCCGGCAGTCGCCTAAAAGTTCAACGTCGATGGTTCGAATCCCAGCTCGACAGACCGAATTTTCCATTTTCAATTTTATTTTAAACAATTTCTACATGTGGAACCTTTCCCTAATTTTTAACGAACCATCGACGTTGAACTTTTAGGCGACTGCCGGAGCCACTAGGCTACGGAGACTCAATGTTGTACCGCGAAAATACCGAACACAATGTAATCGAAAGGAACTACGTTCCATCCGGGTGTACCTTGACACCTCTCAAGTTTTTTTTAAACATTTTTTCGACTATTTAAATTAACACATACCAAGCTTAATTTAATCGTATATTATTGTTAACTACTAATTCTCATAAAGAATTCCGCATGAAAGGAATTTTAGTGTTATCTTCATGTCAAAATAAAAGAGTTTCTTTTTCGATATTAGGTCCAAATAGAGAATCAAGTGTAGATTATTCGGTGAAGATTTTTTCTTCTTCATCAACCGTATGCCAAATTTCACCCTGATCCGTCCATGGGTTTGAGCTGTGCGTTATTAGAATGATCAGTCAGTCAGTTATCTTTTTTTTAATATAATGCTAGCTGATGCCCACGACTTCGTCCGCGTGGATTTAGTTTTTATAATCCCTCGGGAACTCTTTGATTTTCTAATAAATATCTGATAAAAAGTACTACAAGCCTATGTCACTCTCCAGGTCCTCAACTATACCCATGCAAAAAATCACGTCGATCCGTAACCCTGTTGCGGCGAGATTGAAGGACAAACCCACAAACCAATAAACAAACACACTTTCGCATTTATAATATTAGTAAGGATTTAGAAGATTTACCAAGTCCTCAACTACACTCATGCAAACAAAATCACGTCTAGACGTTGCTGTTGCTGCGTGATTACAGGACAAACCAACAAACAAACGCATTCATTTCATCACGGAAGTTTCTATACAAACAGGGTATAATTATGAGGACATACACCGCGCTGGATTTTGGCCGATTTTGAAGAGCGCCCAAATGCGCAGTGTCACCACTGAACATAACACCACAAGGTCGACGGAAGAGTTAATGACCCCGCGGAGCATGAAAACGCCACAATTTACTACCGTCGCCGTTTAGCTACCGAACAGTGGGTGGACAAATTTTATTTTATTAAGCTATTGCATAGCTTTTATCGCGGGCTTTGAACTAGGACAAACAGTTTGAGCGCGGCGACCGAATCAAGAAATTCCGTAACGAAAATAAACCTAACACCGTCGTTCAGTAAGCGTTCAACATTTTAGAGATTCACAAGTAGCTCTGTTTGGCGCAGTGGGCGAGCGGCCGCTTTCTTTACCGTGTGGTGTATGATGTCGCAGGTTCGAATCTCAGTCGCGAAGTAGTGACAGTGCGCTTTTCTTGTTAGTTCGTTTTTTATTTTTTTTTTGCATAATTTTTATCATGCAAAAAAGAATATTGCATAAATATTATAATTGCATAAGTTGATAAAAAATGCTATGCAATAGCTTTACCGCGTCAGTCCCCGAGTGCCACTTAATTTTTTTTATTTTTTAGACAAATGAAAACCCATTTAAAGGGCTCTGATACTATGTCATAGGATGACTGCGAAACAAACAACACAACGGATTATGACAGTAAAAAACAAAATAATACAGCCATGATTAAAACTAGCTAATCTCTATCAAAGCATGGGTTTGAAACATCGGTTTGAAAGAATTGAAAAATAAAAGGAATTTTATAGTGTGTAGTTATTAAGCATTTGTCCGCGTCTTTGTATGCGTAGAATTAGATTGTTTTAATAATTAAATAATAGTCAATCCTGAACCCTTTGTTTTCTCGAGATAAATAGTTCTATGTCGCCCTCTAGGTCTGACTTTATCCGTGCGAAGTCTGAAGTCGATCCGTTATTCCGTTGCAACGTAATTGAAGGAACTTACAAACAAACATATTACCGCATTTACCGCGTCTTGTCGCGACACGCTACACAATTTTGCCTGGTAACATAACATTTTCCTTCAAGGAATTTGATTTGCTTAAATTTTTTTGCCTAACTGTACGACGGCTAAGCAGTGTTACTACGCCCGAATAATTCGGACGTAATTCATGAGAAAAACGATTCAACTGGCCTATTATCAATCACGAAACTCATCTTTACGCAGATAACTTTACGGTATTGTATCCTTTAGCACAATGTAATCACTCGCTAACTAATTAAAATAAAAAATTACAATCGCAGATAGTTAAACTATTGTAAGTTCACGCGAATTTTAAATAACAGCAAATCTACATTCCACAAGATACTAAATTCACATCAAATTACACATGTGTTTACTGCCTTTTCTTTTTGCAAAAAAGGTACTTAGAATTTTTTTGGAGTTTTTAATTCTTAAAAGATTCTGAACCAAAGTTTTGAACCGATGTCAATCTTACTTTAGCTCCCGACGGAAAAAAGAGAGGTGTTATGACTAAAAAAAGTTGGTAGAAAATTTGGTTAATGACATGATGGAGCAGGAAGCTAGTGGGTATTGAGATGTCGGGTACCTATATCGGTCGATTGTAGGGGGTGATTGTTTCATCATTATCATCATCATCATCATCATCATCAGCAACCCATCAACAGCTCACTACTGAGCGCAGGTCTTCTCTCAGAGAAGATATAGGGCATAGTCCGCCATGCTGACCCAACACACCTTCGAGAACTTTATGGAGAACTCTCAGATGTGCAGGTTTCCTCGCGATGTTTTCCTTCACCGTTGAAGCATGATATTTAATTGCATAAACGCACATATCTTCGAAAAGTCAGAAGTGCGTCCTCGGGATCGAACCTGCGACCCCGAATAGGAGACCACAGGCTTAACCACTAGGCTATCGCTACTTATTACGGTGGTTATTAGGTGATATATTTACAGTCTCCTAAAATAAAATTCGCAGTAAATTTAAGCCTAGTGGTTAGGACTGTGGTCTCCTATTCGGGGGGTCGCAGTTTCGATCCCGACCTCTGACTTTTCGGACAAGTGCGTTTAAGCAATAAAATATCACTTGCTTCAACGGTGAAGGAAAACATCGTGAGGAAACCTGCACACCTGAGAGTTCTTCATAATGTTCTTGAAGGTGTGTGAAGTCCGCCAATTCGCATTGGGCCAGCGTGGTGGACTATGGCCTATAACCCTTCTCTGAGAGGAGACTTGCGCTCAGTAGTGAGCCGTTGATGGGTTGCTAATGATGATGAAAATAAAATCCAACTCGCCTCTTGCACAGCCCTGTATTGTATACATTACTGTAACAAAGTTAGTTATCGAGCTGCATCTATTGCGATGCGGCATTGTGTTGTTATGCACCGATTTCCGACTCTACTGATCGAAGAGCTAAGGCCAGGCGCACATTGGTATACGTGGAAATTATTTAAGAGGTCTTCGTAAACGAGTCTAGATTAAGGTGGAAGACAAGGGTCTGCCCGCGAAATTCAAATTTAATTTGGTTTTTCGCAATTTGTAAACTAATACGACAAAGTAGGCTTATGGCATTCTAATTGCGCCAGTGGAATTATCATCTTCACAGATTTACATAAAAATCTTTACTTGAAAGTGACCAGTTTAAGAAATTAATCAAAATACTGAGTTGGACGTGAGTTACTCACAAATTAGTCGATATTTTGATTAATTTCTTAAACTGGACACTTTCAAGTAAAGATTTTTATGTAAACCTGTGAAGATGATACTGCCATTGGCGCAATTAGAATGCCATAAGCCTACTTTGTCGTATAAGTTTACAAATTGCGAAAAACCAAATTAAATTTGAATTTCGCGGGCAGAACCGTGTCTTCCACCTTAAAAATAATTAAAAATGCAAGCTTGGATGGTGGTACGAGGATATAATATAAAAAGCTACTTATGATTGAAAGTTAAGTTAAGTGCGTTTAATAAATTAAATATCACAAGTTTCAACGGTGAATGAAAACATCGTGAGGAAACCTGCACACCTGAGAGTTCTTCAAAATGTTTTCAAAGGGGAGTGAAGTCTGCCAATTTGCATTGGCTCAGCATGACTATGGCCTATAACCCTTCTCTGAGAGGAGGATGAATGATGATGAACAGCTCTTTGTATAACATACATTATAGCTTGCGAGTGGCGCCGACCGAATCCGTTACCAGAAGAGCGCAAATGTGCAGTTTACGTTCGTCCTAACTCCAAACAGGGCAAATATAGCCGCTACCACTGGTCGTGGGCTCGTGGAGCGGCCGCAGGTTAACGAACCACGTGTAAACACATCGGAATCGGAGATTACCCGGCCGCGTAGCGACGCGAGCGCGGCTCCTTTGTTGCAGTGGGAACCGCGTGCGTCGCTCACTCGCCACTCTTATAACGGGATTCCTACAACTTTTTGCTCGCTTAAGGTTACTTGGTTTTCATTGTGAATCGAAATTAAGTTTTGGATCCAATAGAATAGAATAGAAATATTTTTTATTCAAATTAAACTTTTTTCAAGTGCTTTTGAATCGTCTGACTCTACCACTGATTCGGAATTCCCTTCCTGCCGAGAAGAACCAGCAAGAAACTCGGCGGTTGCTCTTTTCAAAACAAGTTTACAATACAATAAATACTCATTGAATTATTATGTACTAACGTTAAATACTATGCTATGTATGCAGATTTTCCACAATGAGGGAAGTTCCTAAAATGCATACAGTGCCACAAGTATAAGTTGGCGGTTTCGTTTTGAGGAACTAATTCGGTCATCCAATTTTCGTATTTTTTGTGAACTGAACTATAGAGAATAGTAAAGACAATAACGTAAATAATTGATTATAAAAATTATTTTTCCCAAATTAAGCCTTATGTTCTATAAAATGGCCACACTAATGTTGAGCACAGTGGCGCACAGCCGCGCCAAGTAATACTTGTCGCACTCTACCAACTAACAATGCAATGCGGTGGAACCCGTTCACGAGCATGACGCATGACCCAGCCGTTGATTCGCTCAACCATATTTGTTATTCAAATTCTATTTGTTATTTAAACTCTCCCTGCGTCGTAGGTGGTATTCCTCATTGCAGAGGATCGCGACTCCTTCTTTTAATCATACGAGTACGTATATATGATAACGCAATTAGCACACGGATCCTTCCCTATTCGAGTAGACCTACGAGTCAATAAGATGTAGTATAGGTACTGTGATGCGCTTTACTCTTAGGAACTCGTAGCTGAGTTAATTGAAAATTGCAATATTCTCTAGTCACAAGCCAACGCTTGGGGCGATCGTGCCTCTCTATCGCTTGTCCCGCGCTCTCGCTAGCACGCTCGGGCTCAGGCGGAACGTGACACTTTTTCGTGCGTGCAGCCGGTGTTCATCTATTTATAAGACGTTATCACGTCAAAAACTACATAGATCCGTAGCTCTGTTACGGTTTGATGGAAGAACAAGGGATAAAAGTAGCCTTTGTCATACTCCGGCCCATAAACAATCTCTATGCAAAAATATATGTCAATCCGTTGCTCTGTTGCTGCGTGATTGAAGGACAAACGTAAGCGTAAGCGTATCTTCCCATAGGAACTGTGCATTTTTTCGGGATAAAAAGTAGCCTATCTCACTCTCCAGCCCATAAACTGAGATATTTTTTGTGCAAAATCTGTGTGTATCACGGAAATCCGTTGCTCTGTTGCTGCGTGATTGAAGGACAGACCAATAAGCAAACATACTTTCGCATTTATATTATTAGTAAGGATGAGGAGCACCAGGAAAATGGCATCACGGTGAAAAGGAAAGGAAAGCGGCCCGAATTAGCCGCGATCGTTGGAGACCAATGCCCCGTGTACCTTCCCGCATCCCACCGTACCGTTATCACACGGAAACATTCTCGTCGCTCGTCGCGCAAATGTATCATTACCGACTTGCCATACTTTGGAGTTTATGACTGGAACTCTCCGGCAGAAACAAAATTCAAAAAAATTCAAAATTATTTATTTCACGTAGGCCAACCTATGGCTCTTATGACACGTCAAGACTCTACCACCGGTTCGTAAAAGCGGATTCTGCTGGGAAGAGCCGGCAAGAAACTCAGCAGTTGCTCTTTTCAAAATAATCATTTTACAATATTAATAAGTAGCTATTACGTTGTAATAAGTTTTTATACTATCTTGTGGGCAGCTGGATGCCAAGCCGATTTAACCCATGCATCTTTGTTAGAATAGAATATAATGTTTCCATAATGAGGGAAAGTTCCAAGAAAAAACGTACTACAATTGAATTCATGTTAAGACGGGCAGACAGAAAGTAGCCCCATTCCCGCCGGCGGTACCCGTTCACGAGCATGACGCATGATCCAGCCGTTGCTTCGCTCAACCATATTTGAGGAAACGTAACAACAACATTGCAAATCAGCATTATAATACTAGATACAGGCTTTTGGATGCGTGTACTTGAATTTTATGATCATAACTAGCTTTTTCCCGCGGCTTCGCTCACGTTAAGTTCGATTTTACAAACCCCTATTTTACTCTCGTAGGGTATGAATTTTCAAAAATTCTTTCTTAGCGGATGCCAGTCAGTCAGGCATTCAATCAGTCAGTCACCTTTTCCTTTTATATATTTAGATTATTTTCATAATAATAAATATTTCATTTTCTGCGATTATTCGAACAGCCCTTAGTACTTAAAAGTTTAACAAAATTTCCGAAAACTAAACAGATTTCTATATTTTTTTTTCTTTCGTCAGGCTGGCTCCAATTATGTTATTGTTAAAGGGAAAACAATTGGTGCCATTCAATGAAGATTCGAGCTTCGTAAATTCGCACAAACAGCACAAAATCGTCCGAAAACAACGACGAGATGTTTCATATTAACCTTGACCCAATTGAGAACCAGCAGTCAATAAAAAACCCATCACGCAGTGGAACGCTTGTTTTCAGATACTTCAGCGTTTATTGCTCGTAAAAAAGTCTAGACTGAACTAAGGAGCCGGCAACTATACCTATACAACGTGCCACAATGCAGATCTTCATTAAGAACGCTAGTTGCCAAGCGCGACCTGCGTTTATAAAAAGTGCAACTTATATGTATGATGTCGCCTCTCAGCAACTGAAAGAAACTTAACTGTACGTACTACCTAGTTAGCTAGATAAAATGTGTTTTGTCTTACTGGATTTAAAATGATATATTCTGAGGCAAGATAAAATATTATTTAAAGTGGAGGTGTAATGAACTGAGATTCCATTTCAGCAAGGTTGCTACTTTACTGTGCAAATAAATAAAGAGGGGTAAAAAGGGGGTGAAAACGTTTCTATGAAAATCCCCTGCGTTCCCCCTTTATCGGGGACGGACGGAAGGACAGCGGAGACTTAGTAATAAGGGTCCCGCGTTGGCCTCCTTTGGGTACGGAACCCTAAAAAAGGAGTCTGGTCAAACCTGAGTCAGAATAATAAACAGGTAAGTGTACCAACCTGACAAAAGCCAAGGTCAAAACTAAGCCACGGGCTACGGAGTAAGGAAGGTCATTCAAAATTTAATACCACATTTAAATATACGCATCGAGGAGTTTTTATTTGCGCAGTACAAATCACGTTATCAAATTCATACGACCTCAATGACTTGGGCTCTTAATTAATTCAGATTCAGAACTGCTTTTGTTTTATCGCGAATAATAATCATAATTTATCATGAATCATCGTACTTTCGTATTAACCATTACATAGGCTCCAATTTAAACTTATACATAACAGGCATGATGACCACCAAGGATCAATGGACATTATGAATTTGTCTAACGGAATAGGATCCATGTATGTAAATTATAAAATAAAAGCGTGAAACGTATTTATTTTCTATTATGAGCGAAATTGATATTTATTTTGATAAAATACAGCAATCGGCCATATTGTATTGAACACCAATTAGAGCGCGACTGCTGTACCTACTATAAAAAACATAGAGGTGACGTCACGAACGACGCCAGTGAGCGTTTTGGCGTGAATTTTAAAACTTAAAATCGAAATGTCATCTACCAAACCTTTTTTTATGTTATTTTTTTGAAATAGTAGCTACGTCCGAATATCATCCAACAGTTTTAAAATCGGTCATATGTAGCCTTTTATTAATTTCTTTGTATGTCTCTATTTCTGTAAACAATCTCTCTATCAGTTTGTGGTTGGTTTCAGGTAGAGTTTTAACACAGACTTTACCCCACCAAAAAATCTCTAGAAAACCAGCCATCTTGCTTAAATCGATATTTTAGTGACACAATCTATATATATAAAAGAAAGTGGTGTTAGTTACACTATTTATAACTCAAGAACGGATGAACCGATTTGGCTGAAAATTGGTGGAGAGGTAGCTTAGAACCAGGAGACGGACATAGGATACTTTAAAAAAAAAACAGAACAGCGGATTGATGTGATTTTTTGCATGGGTATAGTAATGGATGTAGTAGTGGTTCCTCAGACCGGGAGAGCTACTTTTTATCTCGGATAATGAAAGAGTTCCCGCGGGATTTTTAAAAACTTATTCCATGCGGACGAAGTCGCGGGCGTTAGCTAGTTATCTATAATTTATTATTGACGAATTTAAAAATTATCTTTAATTAAATATCAAAGATCTTCTTGATACATACACACATCAAAAGTGTCTAGGGATCAACATATATTTTTGCAATAACTTTTCTCCTGATTGATATTAATTAAAATTTTCTTTAAGGATTCATCAAATAAAGTGTTTTCGTTTGTCACAGTAACGATAAACCAAGTCACCTTTGCATTAATAAAGAAATTTGCCATTTTCCTAATAAAGGGATTTTTGACATTTGAACCACTAACATTAAAGTTCGAAAAAAAGACTGAAATAACAGTTTTCTTTAAAATTTTATTGGGTAACTTAAACAATTAATAATCCGTGTTTCTACCGCGAACACTAACAACACAAGAACATCGGTTTGGCATACTCAAAATGAGTTCATCCAAATCACGCTGTGGAATGGCCGCCCATGTTCGTTGCAACAACAAAAAAAGGTCTTCTTGCCACTGGATACCCTCCATATTCGGCAGAGCTCTTCTCTGTAGCATATCCCATGCATGCTCAATCGGGTTCAAGTCTGGCGACTGAGCAGGCCAGGGCAGGACATTGATGTTAGCTGCGGCGAGAGTCTGTCTTACAACTCTTGCGGTGTGCGGTCGTGCATTATCATGCATTAACTGAAATAAGGGACCGATTTGCACTTGTAGAGGAACGATGACGTCTGATACAATCGTCTCAGCATAAATTTGAGCGTTGAGGTTGCCTCTGATCCAAATCAACTCAGTTCTTCCGCCGATCCAAATACCCGCCCATACCATGATGGTTCCACCACTATAAGGATGGACTTCCTGGCAGGATTTTAATCGCTGTTGGCGTCCAGGGGTTCTCCAGTGTCGTATACGTCTTGTATCCGGTCTCATACCAAAACGAGACTCATCAGAAAAGCACACGAAACGCCATTGTTCTTCTGCCCAATTTCTGTGTTCAAGAGCCCATTGATATCGAATCCTACGATTGTGCATTGCTATAGGTGGTACCCGTAGCGGTCTTCGGGAATGAAGGTTCACTTCATGCAAGCGGTTTCTGACTGTTTGGTCGCTAATTAAGTTCCCTGAAGAGTGATGAAGCCTCACGGCTAACATCATGGCGGTTATTGTTGGAGCTCTTCGAGTTAAGATTTGAATGTATCGGTCTTGTCTCCGTGTGGTGCAGCGATACCGTCCTCCATGGCGCTCAGCCACGGTACCAGTGCTTCGGTAACGTGTCCAAAGTCGACTGATAACACTCTGACTTGTATTCAGAGCTAAAGCCACAGTACGTTGCCGGGAACCAGCTTCTATCATTCCCACGGCTCTGAGCATTTCTTCCCTGCTTAAATGACGTCGCCGCTCCATAATAACGTTGGTTTTAATCAGTAGTAGGGAAACAGTAGCACTAATAATGTCTTCAATGCGTTGTATGTTTTTATAGGGAAAATATTGACAGCTGATTTTCATCTTTTACGCGAATTTGATTGACAGTTCCTGATTCAAATTATGAAATGCACCAAAAAGGATCCATATAAATTTATAAAATCATAAATTTATTACAAAGCCACATCTCAATCTCAAGAAATCCGCATAAAAATGCTTGATCCCTAGACACTTTTGATGTGTGTATATCAGAGTCAGATAGTAAGCACATATTATTTCACATTCACATGTAGTGAAACACATTAAAGAAATTATTGTTTTAGTAACTACAAAGTAAACACTAACACTAGAACACAAATTATTCTTCAAAGCTGTTGTAGTTACAAATACTAGAAACTTATAACAAGGGTATAAAACTAGAAAAACGGATACATGTAAGTTTACCGAGTCACACGATACTCGTATGTAGGGAAAATGATGCGGACCCAAACACAATATATAGAACGCACAAAGTAGACCTTAGTACATATTTTTTGGTTTGAAGTAAACATCGGTTAGATAAAATCACGATAAGATACAGATAAGATTTAAATACGTAATAAGGCCTTATATAGTTATCAAAAATACGGAAACACTTAGAAGCTGAAAGAGAGTAGCAAACAGTAATACCTGAGGTTAACAAACAGAGCTTCATTTAAACTAGCGGCACGCTATGATGGCCGGTTTGACACATTACAATAGTGATGTGGAATGTCAATTTATTCTCGAACAAAAAACAATTAAGTTTTGTTTTTGTACCTGATTAAATAGGTTTACAGTTCTCTGCGTACGTTCGGTCATATCGACGAAATCCACAACAAAGGGCTTGAACAGAGTCCAAATTAACGAGCAAGGGTCAACAGTAATGCAGTATCAATATTTGAAATCCAAAGCCAGGTCAAAACTAAATCACAATCGCATTGCACTGACAGTTTATACTTTTCGAAGCAACGTCAATTCGAAACTGCTTTGTTTTGCATTGAGCATTGACGCGAGTTTGCCGGAGGTAGTAGTTGTGCTAGCCAGCGATCCTATGTGACGATCGTATTAGATTCCATTTTTAAAAATTTTCAATTTAGAAAACCAAATGCCGAGTTGTGGTATATATCATATAAAAATAAAAATTTTACCTTTTGTATGAAACAGCTGATATTTTTTTGCGATTTCAGAGGTTTGTCCACATAGTGAAAATTGTTCATATTCACAAGTACATTCACCCCTTAAATGGTGCAAACTGATTTTTCTACACTTGTATACATTTTAGAAATCAATTTAATAAATAAATTTTGAGTCCTAAACCTAAAACTACATTCGATAAAATTTTTGAATCTCTGCACATCACTATCGTCAATAAAGTAATACAATTATTTCCTTCAAAGTCGTTATCAATTAATACGGAACTTCATGAGCGGACAAACGTCAAACCGGCCATCATAGCGTGCCGCTAGTGTAGAAAAACGATATTTAGAGTTTAGACCAAAAGCTAAACAAGTCTTTGAACTCTTTGAAATTTTAAGACGAAGGTTACACGCTAACACGTCCGGTTAGGCTCAATCAAAGACAACCGATTAACGAAATTGATCTTACGTCATTTCATGGATTGATTCTTTTGCTTATCAAAGCGTGAAACCTCGGTCTAAGAAATATCATGGGAATAATAAATTGGGTTAATTTATTAAGTTTACGTATGGCCATTTATCTGTCAGACGAAGGTGACCTTTAAGCCCAATCCCAATGGATCGGGCGAAGTTATCAGATTTACTCGAGCGATTTATGTATGGGGACAGAACAAAATACAAAATTCATCGTTCTTATGACTCCTTACTGACCGTAAAGGCACTGAAATGCCAATTAATTATTCAGGACACTCAAAATATTTGATTGAAACTCGCTGAATGAAAAGTGATTTAAATGTATTTATCAGTCTTCGGGGTTTAGGCAGTTATTAGATTATTTTGGATCCAATGTCTAAGACGCAAAATAAATTATAAAAATTTAAATGTAATCGTTAATTTAAATAAATCGCTATCATATAATGTTCGATATCATAGATATTATGTTCATAGAAATATTACCCATAGTATAATAACTGCCTAAGCAAGTAGTCACATTAGAGCGTTTCACGTTGGAACGCTTAGAAGTTAGCGGTAATCCTGTTAGCGAGCCCTGTTTGTTAACAAGATGACAGTGTATGATAGGTGTTGACGTACGATACATCCAGAGGCGTAAGTGGAGGTAGGGCAGGTGGGGTCTTCGGCCCGGGCCCTGCGTCCCACCTTCCAACAAGAGAAAACATCCATGTCCATTAAACAGTTCCACAGAGGGCCCCATACACCACTTACGCGTCTGGCTGCTCGGCAGATCTTGACTCTACATCCAATATCTCCAGCAAGTGTTATGTGCTAATGCAATGACTGTGAAAGCTGATTTTACAGTGACGCTGCCAACACTACCACAATCACAAAAAAATTACGTTTTCGCAACAGCAGTACCACCGCGAGACGACCTCAAGTCTGAATCTATCGAGAAAATCCGCGCGAAACCTTTCTTGGTCTATCACTGATGTTTAAAACGGCGTGTCTATAAAATCAGCTTAAACGACAACATATTAAATGCTGGCGGTAATAAAGCTTTTTCTTAAAACAGCGGTGGTAGCAATTAAGGTGGAAGACACAAGTCTAACCGCAAAATTCAAATTTAATTTGGTTTTTCGCAATTTGTAAACTAATACGACAAAGTAGGCTTATGACATTCTAATTGCGCCAGTGCAGTGGAATTATCATCTTCACAGGTTTACATAAAAATCTTTACTTGAAAGTGACCAGTTTAAGAAATTAATCAAAATACTGAGTTGGACGTGAGTTACTCACAAATTAGTCGATATTTTGATTAATTTCTTAAACAGGACACTTTCAAGTAAAGATTTTTATATAAACCTGTGAAGATGATACTGCCATTGTCGCAATTAGAATGCCATAAGCCTACTTTGTCGTATTAGTTTACAAATTGCGAAAAACCAAATTAAATTTGAATTTCGCGGGCAGAACTGTGTCTTCCACCTTAAAGCTGGAATCACATCTGTGCGCATCGACTCGCATTTTGTCCATAAAAAAGGGTCATTTCGTATGGAGTCGCGTACGCGTCGCAAAGCCGAATTGATGCGTTCACGACTCATGAAAAATGACAGTTTTGTATGGACAAAATGCGAATCGATGCGCACAGATGTGGTTTCAGCCTAAAGAGGCGTCGCCGGAAACACGACATGCAACAACCTAAGTACCCGCAGACGAGCATTTAGAGCAAAGTGGTGCTATGGAGCCGTTAAAATTAACGCTAGAATTAAAACTAATTAAATTTAACACTACTTCTACTCCATTAATCTTAATGACATATTTAATCAAACTCCTGTTGCAATGATTAAGTTGTTGGCAACGACTTTTATAGATCTATTCTTAAAATAAGAGCTGCTTACTTTATGGAAACCGACTGTATTATAATATTATGCTTTAAAGAAAATAAAACTTTAAAGGTCTCTTCTCTAGATTACATCAATAATGTGAGCTATCCAGCATAATCTGGATAGCGTACAAGATCGGATAAGAAATAATTCTTAGTATTAAAATATACGACAAACTTATATTGAGTGAGGTCTCAATATGAGTTCTAATACTTATTATTATTATTTCTTTTTATTTGAACATAAATCTCTATGAACAATAGCTACTTTCTTTTTCAATAGTTTAAACATCATGATGGTCTCTCCTCATGAGTCGAGAAAAAAATTTATGATGACATTTTAAAATCTAACTATCTAAAGTAGAAGTGAAAAAGAATTTTCCAAATCGGTCCAGGTCTCTTCGAGTAATCGGTTGACATACATAAAAAGATTCCTAGGAATTGAGAACCTCCTCCATTTTGAAGTCGGTTAATGATTTAATGACGCAAACGTAAGAGAAAGTAAAATGAGGACTTCAGAGAGAAGAGGCTTTTATTTAACGTGTGTCGTGTAGAAGAGAATGTGATTTTAACGTGTGTCGTGTAGAAGAGAATGTGATTTTAACGTGTGTCGTGTAGAAGAGAATGTGATTTTAACGTGTGTCGTGTAGAAGAGAATGTGATTTTAAAGAAACGATGCTAACGTATATTTACATAATCATCATCATCATCATCATTAACAACCCATCAACGGCTCACTACTGAGCGCCGGTCTCCTTTCAGAGAAGGGCTATAGGCCATAGTCCACCACGCTGGCCCAATGCGAATTGGCGGACTTCACACATCTTCGAGAACATTACGAAGAACTCTCAGATGTGCAGGTTTCCTCACGATGTTTTCCTTCACCGTTGAAGCAAGTGATATTTAATTGCTTAAACGCACTTGACTCCGAAAAGTCAGAGGTGCGTACCCGGGATCGAACCTGCGACCCCCCTAATAGGAGACCACAGTCCTAACCACTAGGCTATATCATTGCTTCTACATATTTACATCTTCTCGCAATATTATAAAATCAATTGATAAACGTGAGACGTGACTTGAAAATTGTTTGCTAACTTTTCTAACTTACTTTTTACCCAGAAACAACGTTTTGTAATTATAACAAGAAAGCCGACATTCTGTCGCTTGGTCTATTGCCGAAACTCCATATTGACAAATACCAATAATGATTATATCAAATAATTGAATGGTCGTCAAATAAACAGGATCTGAGTTCTATTAAACCGCCAATTTTTAATCGTTGGGTTAATCTTGACTAATATAATGATGATTGAGCGAGAAGGTTATGACTATGGTATTGGGATATCATACATACACCAGACATGGGAGTCCCATGTCAAGGCTGATTTAAATTTTAAATTAACTCTTTTTAGCCAACAGTCCTTGATCAGCGAATCGGAAGTGATTGCACTGTAGTTGAGTTGCTTGTAATACAGCACATCATAAATGTCAGTACTGTGTTACATATCGATCTACGGCGTTCCCTATCATTAGACTACAGAACAACAAATCGCTACGGCTATTCGTTATGTATGCCGCATCAGTGTACGTACTCGTAATTGTTTTTACTTGCTTTGCTCATCCAACCGAGCACACATGCTGTCGACCTTATTTTTGCATTACTAAAAGGATCCGTCGACTGTAGAATAGAATAGAATAGAAATGTTTTTTGTTCAAATAAACTTTTTTACAAGTGCTTTTGAATCGTCGATGAGTCTACCACTGGTACGGAATGCCCTTCCTGCCGAGAAGAACCAGCAAGAAACTTGGCATTTGGTATTTTCAAAACAAGTTTACAATATAATAGATACTATGCAGTGTTTCCACAATGAGGGGAAGTTCTACAAAAGCATACCTAAATTATAATTCAACACATGTTAAGACGGGCAGACAGAAAGTAGCCCCATTCCCGCCGGTGGAACCCGTTCACGAGCATGTCGCATGACCCAGCCATTGCTTCGCTCGACCATAATTGAGAAATAAAATAAAGAATACGTACTCTATTTAACACTCGTTCATATGAGTATCGGTTTGATGTTATTGCGTGGACCTTGCAGCCAGCGCGTTCGGTTGCTATGCGCGCCCGGCCTTGATTTGCGGTTAGGATGTAGTAAACGATGTTTTTATTACTACTATTCAGCGGTAGTATTTTCTCGCGAAAATGATGAACCATACTAAATGCGAAAGTGTGTTTGTTGGTTTGTCCTTCAATCACGCCGCAACAGAGCTACGGATCGCCGTGATTTTTTGCATGGGTATGCTTGAGGACCTGGAGAGTGACATAGGCTAATTTTTATCCCGGAAAATCAAAGAGTTCTCGAGGGATTTTAAAAACTAAATCCACGCGGACGAAGTCGCGGAGATCAGTTAGTTAATTATATTGCGTAGTGGACGCACGATCCAAGCTTACTATCAAATAGTGTCACATATAGGGCTTGCAAATATTCGAAAATATTTGGTATTCGAATATTCGAAGTTTTTTCGGGTATTATTCGAATTATTCGAATAATATTCGAATAATTAAAAAAAACAAAAGATGTTATAATAATCATGTTTTTAATTGCCAATCTCTTACTTTGAGTCTAATTTCTCTGAATCAAAACAAAATCTTACTTAAAAATTAAAGAACTGTTTGGAATTTGACTGTTATGGCAATAATTCAGTTCTCTAAAAAATATAAAAAGTTGTTGCTTAACAAGACAACCACAAGTCATCAGACACCACACACAACTACAGTCATCAGGACAGACAAAAAAGATGTTATAATAATCATGTTTTTAATTGCCAATCTCTTACTTTGAGTCTAATTTCTCTGAATCAAAACAAAATCTTACTTAAAAATTAAAGAACTGTTTGGAATTTGACTGTTATGGCAATAATTCAGTTCTCCAAAAAATATAAAAAGTTGTTGCTTAACAAGACAACCACAAGTCATCAGACACCACACACAACTACAGTCATAAGGACAGACAAGCATAAATCGAGTCTCATAAATCGAGATCTGAGTGTGAGTATTGTAATAATATTTATATAACAATAAAATCAAAAATCAATTACAAGAGCAACAACTTGCTTAATATCTTTTATCATATAACTAGAAATAAAGTACCAAATTCTAAACATTATTTTTGGTTCTTCGTAACGTCGCACATTACAAATTTTACGGGAGATTACGACTCTCTGTCACACTCCACGCTGCATGTGGATTGGCCTCGTAGTCTGGTCCTGTATACGTACTGACATAGTGGCGTTTTCATACAAGCACTTCAACACTTGGATATACCGGTAGTCCGGTAGCTAATCCGGCATCTCTGCAGCGACCTCAATACAACCCAAGTTTCGACCAAATCGCAGGCTTTCTCATACTCCTCAAACGCTAAGCAAAGTGACCGGTTATACTCTTCCGTCTTTTGTATAACCTGCCGCAGCGTATGAATGTGATCTATGGTGACAAAGCTATTTCAGAATCCGGCTTGTTCGGGAGGCTGGAAGTCGTCGAACCTACGAGCGAGACGATTCGTGATGACTCCCGAGAACAACTTATAAACATGACACAGCAGCGAGCTTCTTTCTTTCTTTCTTCCTTCTAGGCCGGTTTCAATACGCAAACCGTGATGGTCTGTTGTGTGCTACCACTCCTTCCGGTGTTGTTAGTTGTTACTCTAGCCATCCCAGATCGGTCCAGAAGCCTAGCAGGCCGCCCAGGTTGCCAAGGACTTCTTCAAGTGAGGTCGGAGATCCGACATGGTTCTTGCGTTGTTCTTCCACGCCCGTGCATGACAAGAGCACGTGCGTGGGCGTTTCATCTGCCCCATGCAGACCCTGCACTGAGGACTGTCGGTGACACCCATCGTAAAGAGGTGGTTGTTTAGTGGACTGTGCCCCGTTATAATTCCCACCACCTTCCTGAGTTTACCTCTGTCCAGGCGGAGTAGTCTGTTTGTTAGTTATTTGTCTAGATAATGAAAGGCTTCCTTAGTCTGTTTGCAGTCTGTTGCATTCGAGCAGAGTAGGGAATGCTCTTTGAGTGTTAGTTCATGCAACCATGAAGGATACTCACTGAAGGGAATGGGAACGATTGGTTCCGGCCCTGCCATCTTTAGCGTCGCTGCCTTACGTGCTAGTGCGTCTGCTGCCTCATTGCCCTGGTCACCGTTGTGCCCCTTGACCTACCATAAGTTGATATCGTTGGAGCCGGCGAGCGTTTTCAGGGCTTTATGACAGTCCTATACGAGTTAAGATTTTGTCTAGGGCCTGGCCAAAGCCTTGAGGGTGACTTGGCTGTCCGAGTTAATGTTGATTTTAAAGTTTGTTACCTGTCTGTTAATTATAGCTGTAGTTGCTGTTATAATGCCCACACACTCTGCTTGGAAATCAGAGTAATCATTACCAAGTATGTGACTTTTCTTCACGTTGAGTTCTTGGCAGTAAGCTCCAGCTCCTGTGCCCAATTTTGGTTTGCAATCTATCAGTGTAAACTTCTATTGTATCTTGAGATGCTTTAAGAAAAGTGTTTCTTTCAGCATTTATTTTGTAGCTTCTGTCAAGTGTGTATTGTTTGCTGGATTTGTCACATTTCCATTCCAGACGTGGTTCTTTGTTGAATCCTTGTAATAGTATTTTGGTATGTGATGTGTCGTACTCTTTCCAAAGACCTGAAGTCTGTGCTGTGTAGGTGTAGGAGCGGAATCCCTAATATTACTTCTAGTGCTTGTGTTGGCGTTGTGCTCATGCAGCGTGTGATGGAAAGACAGACTTGTATTTGAATTTTTTGTTGGTATTGCTGGGCAGTTGTAAGAAATGTCCTTAGCCACCAGACTAATGCGGCAGAGATGGGTCTATAATAATTTTTCAACAAGGTATTATCATCCTTTTTGAAGAACAGAACCATCACGCTCCTGTGCCATGCTTCCGGCGGTATACCCTCGTGAATGACGGAATTGAACAATTGCTGAAAGGTCTTAAGTACCGGTTTTCCACCTGCTTTTAGGAGTTCCGCAGTGATTCCGTCATCACCAGGCGCCTTGTGGTTCTTGAGCTGCTTGAGAACCATACTTATCCCGTATAGGCTGACGTCCGGGATATCTTGGTATAGTGTCGGATCAGTTTGGCTCTGGGATCTTTGGCGAAATCTTCAACAGGTTTTTGAGAAAGAGATCAACAGCCAAATCCAACTCGGCTGGGCAGCATTTGGGAAGCTCGGAAATGTCTTCTCGTCCAAAATCCCTCAGTGCCTGAAGACTAAAGTCTTCGAACAGTGCGTGTGGCCAGTGATGGCTTACGGATCCGAGACATGGTCGCTAACTGTGAGCCTCATAAGAAGGCTCAGGTCATTCGTGGGCAATGGAGAGAGCTATGCTCGGAGTATCCCTGCGAGATCAAATCAGATATGAGGAGATCCGTAGGAGAACCAAAGTCACTGACATAGCTCAGCGAGTTGCGAAACTGAAGTGGAAATGGGCGGAGCACATATTTCGAAGAGCTGATGGTCGTTGGGGTCCCGAGGTGCTGGAGTGCCGACCCCACACTGGGAAGCGCAGTGTTGGCAGACCCCCCACTAGGTGGACTGACGACATCAAACGAGTCGCAGGGAGCCGCTGGATTCAGGTGGCGCAAGACCAAGGCCTGTGGAGGTACATGCAAGAGACCTTTGTCCAGCAGTGGACGTCTATCGGTTGACAAAGAAGAAATTATGAGATCAGAATCAGATCAATGTTACATTGCACAAAAATAAAATACATTTTAATCATCTAACTTTGGCTTATTCTTACACTTACACGTACAACTTAAGTACCTTCAAGGCAAGAATGAATGAAGAATCTTCTAGGCAAGCGCGTTTCAACCTAGACCTCATCTTTGCTTTCTTCTAAGCATAATTATCGTCTTCTACTTCTAAGCATAATGTTGCGCGCGAACTTTAAAAGTAACATTTTGTGCACATCAATATTCCGAGTTTGGCTTTCAGAAAGTTTGTCGAATATTCGAATATAGCAGATTTAATATTCGAATATTCGGACAAGGTATAGTATTCGAATAATTCGAATATTCGAATATTCGAATATTCGAATGCACGGCCTAGTCACATAGCCATGGGTTTAAAAGTCACGGAACTAAAGATTCGTCAACGTCTGGCCTTAGACATAGAGAACTGTTAGAGAACAGTTGCATGGGTTAAATCGGCATGGCATCCGGCTGCCCACAAGATAGTATAAAAAACTTATTACAATGTAATAGCTGTATAATAATATTGTAAAATGATTATTTTGAAAAGAGCAACTGCTGAGTTTCTTGCCGGCTCTTCTCAGCAGAATCCGCTTTTTGAACCGATGGTAGATTCATGACGTGTCATAAGAGCCACAGGTTGGCCTGCGTGAAATAAATAATTTTTGATTTTTTTTTCTTATCAACCGATTGACGTTGATTGGGAGCCGCTGGATTCAGGCGGCGCAAGACCGAGGCCTGTGGAAGTCCATGCAAGAGACCTTTGTCCAGCAGTGGACGTCTATCAGTTGATAAAGAAGAAGAAGAAGAAGATTGACGTCTACTGCAGGACAAAGGCCTCTCGTAGAGACTTCAGGGCATGCATCCAGCGGCTTCCGTAAGTCGCGTCATCGGTTGATCATCGATTCACCTAGTGGACTATCAAACACTGCGCTTTCCGATGCGTAGTCGCCACTCCAGCACCTCGAGACCCCACCACGCCACGCTTTGATCTCGCAGGGAAACTCCGAGCATAGCTTTCTCTATCGCCCGCTGAATGATCCTGAGCCTTCTTATGAAAGTCATAGTTAACGACCATGTTTCTAATGCATCGAGTATAAGTTAACATGTAATTAGTTTCACCAACATTTGCTTAAACAGATTTGAGTGGAAACTCAAAATTGTCTAACAGAGGGAGTTTACCCAATAAGGGTGATGTTAAATGTAACTATTTCCTCACCATCGCTATTATTAAAACCCTCATTTCTTTGTTAGGAATCCATCACATAAAGGCGACCTTCGTAAGACTTCACTTGTCTATGGAGTTCAATAGCACAGATGTTCAAACACCATTCTTTATTAAGAACGTCAAGACTAGTTTTCATTGGTCTCGAGAGCGGACATAGTAACGAATCAAATTCACCGATTGATAAAAATCAGCAGAGTTTTAGAAACTGAAAACGTTTCCTGTCTACTAATGAAGCTGAATAATGACCGAAAATGTTCACTACAAGAAAGCCATAATGATAATGATGAATAAAAATGGATTCTTAATTGGGCTCCACATAGGTAGGTACGTGTTATTTCTCATAAGAAGTTCTAATAGCATGCAGGAGCCCGTAGTTGTTAAAAATGGTAAGTATATTGGATCAGACATCGAAAAGGGGTTGACTAAAACTCAGAACAATACGCAAAAAGCTCAAATACATAGATGATAGATATAGAATTATACAAAGGGTAGTACCACAAATTCCCAAAAAGCCATTTAAAAGAATCGGTAATTCTGATAACTGCAATTAGCGACTTAAACAAACACAAAATTTCATAAAAACAACAATGGATATTTTTACCACATTGACCTTTCAGTAAAAATAGGTGATTGTGTACGTGCCAGAAATTGCAAATAAAAAATGTGTGGACAATCAATTACAAGATAGTTACAAAGTGGTGATAAAGAATGAGTTTCTTGCAATGAAATAGGCTTTAGGCTAACTCTGTACTTAGATATCGCTAAAAACAACTGATAAGATTTTAGAATCTGATAAAAAATATCCTCGTAGGCTTCAAACTATCTCAACGATTGAAACGAAATGATGACATTGAAGATGTTCCCATCTTCGATGTCAGCCCTTGTTTTAGATTATGATAAACAAAAATAACTCACAAAAACTTTAATTTAGTCCCTCTCGGATTCTCTACGTGTTGAATCTTTGTATAACAAGTTTGTAATATTGCTTAAAACCTTTTGCGTAACTCAATTTCCAGAGTAATATATACTGAGGCATAAATTCTAATTGTAGAATTTCACTCTTTCTTCAAAATTTACATAGAACTAATAAATAGCTCCAAGTAGAAGATATTACCAAGTTATTTGAATATTATAGAATTGAATTTCCTTTTTTTCGTTGGTTGCCTTAGCGAACAAACTGGTCAAACTTAAAACTTTTGTGTCTGAGGTTAATAATAGAGCAAACTTTAACTTAAATATAAATCAAAACGAAATAGTCAAATTACAAATACTTTGCAGTTTTAACTTTGTATCACAAAAACGGTCCATGTTCTGTAAATATTATTCTATAATAGAAACTTTGTAGACGGCGATGGAAAATAAATTTGAAATTCATATCGTCGAGATAGGTACCGTGAATTGTTAATATTGCTTTGTATTGTTTTAAAAAGCGAGAGCACTGGATTTTTATTCGTAGTCAAGTAGAAGTAATACCTAAATGTGAATATTAATTGTACTGTACTTGTCATCATCATCATCATCATCATTAGCAACCCATCAACGGCTCACTACTGAGCGCAGGTCACCTCTCAGAGAAGGGTTATAGGCCATAGTCCACCACGCTGGCCCAATGCGAATTGGCGGACTTCACACACCTTCAAGAACATTATGAAGAACTCTCAGGTGTGCAGGTTTCCTCACGATGTTTTCCTTCACCGTTGAAGCAAGTGATATTTAATTGCTTAAACGCACTTGACTCCGAAAAGTCAGAGGTCGGGATAAAACCTGCGACCCCCGAATAGGAGACCACAGTCCTAACCACTAGGCTATCACTGCTTACTGTACTTGTACTGGACTGTAAATAATTGTAGACCAGTTTAACGATCCAGTATTAAAAAACCCAAACACGTGATGTAGGTATGTTGTTTGTTGAATGGATTGATAAATTAATGATTTATCATCACGAATATTTAATACATAATTGGAATAATGAAGCAAATAAATCTTATTTACTCAACTTGTATTATCATGTTAATTAATAACTTAGTCACAAAATCTCGAAAAAGCGTGATAGTAAACTCTTTACCGAATAATCCACATTCACACTACTCGTACTTTCATATAAACACAAATCACATCACACTATCACACTAATATTATAAAGGCGTAAGTTTGTATATGTATGTGTGTTTATGTTACTCTTTCACGCCAAACTACTGGACGGATTTGTATGTTTGGCTACATTTTATCCCGGAAAATTGAAGGGTTCTCGCGGGAATCAAAAAACCTTAATGCGGACGAAGTCGCGGGCAGCATCTTCTATATTTATAAAAATCTCGATGTACGTTCGAGTTTATACTCGAAAACTACTGAACCGATTTTGATCAAACTTCGTAACTATCTATTATTTGGTCTAACTTAAAAGATAGGATAGTTTTATAATTAAACTAGCGGCACGTTATGATGGCCGGTTTGACACATTACAATAGTGATGTGGAATGTCAATTTATTCTCGAACAAAAAACAATTAAGTTTTGTTTTTGTACCTGATTAAATAGGTTTAATAAAACAAAAATGTATATGTTTATTTAATTTATTTGAACGAACTGAATATTTGAATGAAAATGAATATACATACTTTATATGCACACAAGAAAAAAAAACAAACAAACAAACATGTCTTCAGATAGCATCGGCATCAAAGCTATCGATGCCTACGACTGGTTTTGCTCGTTTTCTCTTTTTTGGTGTGTGAAGTTTATTTTCTTCTGTGCCAGTCTCGCCATATTTTTTTTTAGTTATCCGTCTAACAGTTCGTTGTCCAATATTAAGCGCATCAGCTACGCGTTCAACCACTGACGTTATAGGTAAAATTGGCCCTCCATTTTGAGCTTCACGATCGAAATAGTTACGAAGGCGTATTACGAACTCACGTGTCTGACTATTTAGAACAGTTCTCTGCGTACGTTCGGTCATATCGACGAAATCCACAACAAAGGGCTTGAACAGAGTCCAAATTAACGAGCAAGGGTCAACAGTAATGCAGTATCAATATTTGAAATCCAAAGCCAGGTCAAAACTATATCACAATCGCATTGCACTGACAGTTTATACTTTTCGAAGCAACGTCAATTCGAAACTGCTTTGTTTTGCATTGAGCATTGACGCGAGTTTGCCGGAGGTAGTAGTTGTGCTAGCCAGCGATCCTATGTGACGATCGTATTAGATTCCATTTTTAAAAATTTTATTTAGAAAACCAAATGCCGAGTTGTGGTATATATCATATAAAAATAAAAATTTTACCTTTTGTATGAAACAGCTGATATTTTTTTGCGATTTCAGAGGTTTGTCCACATAGTGAAAATTGTTCATATTCACAAGTACATTCACCCCTTAAATGGTGCAAACTGATTTTTCTACACTTGTATACATTTTAGAAATCAATTTAATAAATAAATTTTGAGTCCTAAACCTAAAACTACATTCGATAAAATTTATGAATCTCTGCACATCACTATCGTCAATAAAGTAATACAATTATTTCCTTCAAAGTCGTTATCAATTAATACGGAACTTCATGAGCGGACAAACGTCAAACCGGCCATCATAGCGTGCCGCTAGTGTAGTGACAAATATTTGTTATTGCAAAAAAATATGTTAATTACACGACAGTCGTATATATGTTACGGTAAATGTAATAAATGTGATAATTATTAATAATTTTCGGTAATTATTAATAATTACCTCACCATTTGATAAATACTATGAATTTCATCACTTTTATCGGTTATTATTAATAATTCACTGATGTCTTTGGTAAAAGTGATAAAACAAACGAGAAACAGTCTGACAACCCCTCTAAACTCCACCCGACTCCTTTCTCCAGCCACCTTTAACCTCACCAACAGTAAGGATTTTCGGGTGCAAGTATTCCTACGTTGTCTTAAAAAAAAATAACAACGAAAGCTGTGATGAACTGTGATGTGAAAGACTACATCATGGAGCTCTATGTTTTAGCTCCTCAATCCTGATGCTGCAGGGTACTGCCCACCCAAACTGCGGGAATTTAGGAACTGTCGATTACGAATTGATATTGTAGCCACTAAGCATAGATTACATCATGGAGCTCTAGGTTATAGCTCATCAATCCTGATGCTGCTGGGTACTGCCCACCCAAACTGCGGGGAGTTAGGAATTTTTGATTATGAATCGATATTGTAGCCACAAAGCATAGACTACATCATGGAGCTCTAGGTTATAGCTCCTCAATCCTGATGCTGCAGGGTACTGCCCACCCAAACTGCGGGGATTTAGGAATTGTCGATTACGAATTGATATTGTAGCCATTAAGTACAGACTACATCATGGAGCTCTAGGTTATAGCTCCTCAATCCTGATGCTGCAAGGTACTGCCCACCCACACTGCGGGGATTTAGGAATTGTCGATTACGAATTGATATTGTTGCCACTAAGCATAGACTACATCATGGAGCTCTAGGTTATAGCTCCTCAATCCTGATGCTGCAGGGTACTGCCTACCCAAACTGCGGGGATTTAGGAATTGTCGATTACGAATTGATATTGTTGCCACTAAGTATAGACTACATCATGGAGCTCTAGATTATCACAAATCCACAAGTTTTACACACGGAAACAGCACCACGTTGCACACGTGCTTTAAAAACAAATGAATGGTAACAAATGACGCATTATTGCCTTGCCCCCGCAAGTTGTCACAACCCCTTCCCGCCTCTGCTTATCGAAACAAAATAATGCTAAGTATAAGTAAACCACTGTAAACTTGGCTTTCCTGATGATCTGCGGGACGTGGAGTGAGAGCGCGCTCAACTAATCAGGTATTCTGCCGCTGTCCGCTGGCAGTGACTGACCTGTGATATTTTCCTAGCGACAGCTGAACGTGGTATTTTAATATTGAACAATCGCATGATACATCATAGGAATGTTCGAATAAAGAATGTTCTGATAATACAGAAAGTTCAGATTTAATGTTAATGTGTGTTTTTGTATTGCCTGCTTTCAATTATGTATGCGAATAATAAATAAAAAATAATAAAGACCCTTGTTTAAATTTATTTTAGTTTGTTCATTAGATCACTGCATTAGAATGTAATACTCGGTTAAGTTTTAATACATATATTTAGTTCTAATAGAATAAAATAATACATTTGTTTAAAAAAATATCATGTATGTATTCGATTTTAAGTCTGTCATTCCGTCGCATCCTGTATACCCGAACACATCACCCGCCCCAAGCCCTATTAGACCATCGCGATGGCCAAGTTTGTTATTTTTAAAAATTTATTAAATTTACCAAGAGTAAGGTGTACTTATTAATAATCACTGAAAAAAGTGAATAATTTATTACTTTTACCATCAATCTTGGTAATTATTAATAATGGTCGGTAATTATTAATAATTTTCAATTAATCATATTTACCGTAACATATATACAGTTCGAGATTTAGGTTGCTAGGCAACCTAGCAAGTAGCAACCTAAATCTCGAACGATGTTAGATTGCGAGATAGTCCCAAATAGACTACTTATCTTACTTTATCCTTACTAATATTATAAATGTGAAAGTGTCTTTGTTTGTTGGTTTGTCCTTCAATCACGCCGCAAAAGAGCAACGGATTGACTTGATTTTTTGCATGGGTACAGTTGAGGACCTGGAGAGTGACATAGGCTACTTTTTATCAAAAAAAAATCAAAGAGTACCCGAGGAAATTTAAAAACTAAATGCACGCGGACAAAGTCGTGGGCATCAGCTAGTTATTTATAAATTAAAAATTTAACAAAGCAAAAATAATACTAGAATATTATGGAGCTGTAAATGTTGTAACACAAAGGAAACTTTCATTAAATAGATATAAAAAAGGAAAAGAAGGAAATTGCACGAACTTGACCCGCGCACGACGCTACCGGTGCGAGTGCGACCTAGTTAACTCGAGAGCCTCAACAACAAAAGCCTGGCTGTAACAAATACAATCAACTCAAATTCTGTTCTTTTCTTTTTGTCGACTGTCAAAAAAGAGTTGAATAAATTAAATGCAGAACTCAAGGCCTGTCTCACCATAGCCATCTAAACTTTACTAGACCGACATAGCTCGTCGAGTCGCGAAGACAATGGTTATCAAGCTCATAGTGCGACTCATTTCATTTCATAGCATAGCAAATGTACCAAACAAAAACTAAATGCCAAGGACAAAAAAATACATACACAAGTATGAACGAAAACTAATTTAATTTACCTATGAACAATACAAATCATTTGGATCAGAAGAAGGCAGTAGCCCCCACACAAAAGGTAGATAACTAAATGGTTCTTAAAGTTTTCGTTCAGAGGTTTGGACACCAACTGACGGACTTCGTCTTCGATATTGATTCCAGTTTTGATAACGTCGAGGGAAAGTTAGAAGGCCTAGGTAATACCACTCTAGAATTCGTGGTTTCTTCTTTATCAACCAATAGACATCCTCTAGCTTGTATCTAGGATACCTGGTACGTACATATCAATAAAATTTATATGAAACTAACAAAGAGCTTAGAAGGAATAAAGAAACTAAGACGTGTACAAATTAGCAACGAAGGGCAAACATGTTTCAAACATTGATGTACGTTAGTACATATTAATTCAATGGTTTCAAATACTTCTATGCAGCCGATAATGTATTACGTACTCGAGTCCTTCACTCAACCTAATACTAAATTGGGCAAAGACAAAGACTTGGTCGACTAACTTCCGTGTCATAACATTCAAAAGCAAACACTATCGATATAATAACTACGTATACAAATGTTTTAACTGCGCGAGAATTGCAAGGAAATTAAATCTCTAATACCGATAAATAGCAGAGATTATCCAACGACCTGAAATCCAATTCGTGCAGCGCTTGAAGTCTCTACAGACATGACCAATTTCTAATTCAATTTTGGTACCAACCTAGTCATTATTTAAGATATAAACAATGAGCTTGAAGACTTTGAAGCACGGGGAGATAATTTACTTTCAACAACGACAATATCTCGATGTGTTCTGGTTTTGTTTTGGATGAAATGGGAGCAACTTAAGACCCCAAATCTCTTTACAACGAACGCTTTTATAGGACTTGCACTGCAGTGGACCAGTAAATAATAAAAATTATTTTAATATAATAAAAGAGTAACTGCTGTAACTTGAGCTCTGCGTGTCTTGATATCTAAGCTCCTGAGGGTGCTCCGGTGTCGGTGCGAAACGTGCGCCGAAATTAGTTTAAAAGTCTTGTGTGGTGGTGCATGTCAGTGGTGGTAGCATTTCTTGCTTGGGAACTTTGCTTTCTTGCTTGCTTGGGAAGGTGAGCCGTGCTTGGCTGGTTACTGCATGTTTGACCATACAGATTTTTCTGTTGGCGGATTATAGCAAAATAATTCTAACCTTTTCTTGCTAATACTAAATATGTTGGAACAATATTGGAGAAACAAGTCAGTCACGTCAGTAGAGAATTTTTAAATGGAAGCGAATTGCAAGGGAACTCGATCTCTAATACCGATGAATAGAAGAGATTATCCAATGGCTTGAAATCTAATTCGTGCAACACTACGGCAAGGCCGATAGGCAATAGCTGAAATATAAGGGCAATGCAAAATAGACTTTAAATCTCTGAATTAAGGTATATAAAGTATCATCGAAGGGAATGGTAACGGAGGGGAGAACACGTGGCGACCCAGCGTAAGCGAGCTTGACCTAGTTAGTAGATGCACCATTTTGGTCCCATTTCGTAAGCGAGGCCCTTCGTCGCCGATTCTTTGTGTCAAAACCTTTGATACCTTCGCTTTCTGGCTTCCATTGTGACATTTTAATAATTTTCAGCATTGGCCTCAGTAACTGTAAGAATTTTAGAGCTGATAGCAACTGTCTAGAGTACTTTAAAAAGTGCTGCAAAAGCTTACAACAGAAATATTTTGTAACTTTTAAATAGAAAGCTTCGTTGTTTATTGCATGAAGGAATCTTAAGACGGTAAATTTTCCTTAAATTTGTTTCGGCTTGTAAAAGTGTTTTATAAATTTCGAATTGATTAAATCTAGAATTTTGATGAATAAATGATTTCTACGTTATTTTTAGGAAAGACAATAATTTAGTTGACGATGTATATAAAACAAAACCAATATTAATTTCAAATGAAGATGCACTTCTCAAATGTGCATTTCCTTTACTCTACTTAAGCTTTATTCTGACGTGAAGAGCAAAGAAGTAGATAAAAATATTTTTTATTTTTTATTATTTTTTATTTTTTCCTATTAGTAATATATTATTTTAAGTCAATTTTGTAGGTTTTCTCAGTTTGTAGTTAGCTTTGGTTATCTTTTCTTGTATGTTGTGATCATGTCTAGTAGGTTACAATTATTGTATGTTTTTATGTTAGTTTTAAGATGTTATTAAAAAATTGTAAACCAGTTACATGATCCAAATAAATCCAAACATAGTGAAAACGAGCGTGGTTTTGGAATAGCGCCATGCGAACAACAATTTACTTAATTCAGACAGTAATAATGGAAAAGAAATAATGACTACTTACGTGACAATACGCAATAGATAATATCTAAATATGTTTGGTCTCTTATAACTACGCATCAAATCGCGTTTAGAATAAATTATAACACGACGTCAATTTAAAATTGATAAGCAATATTTATAAGGTAGGAATTAAATAAGAACTGTATTATCAATATAATAGTAAAGTGTTCGTGATACTAGTAACTACGCATAATATTTATTAAAATAATTTATAAAAATAAAATATTAACTGCGTAATAGGTATATCCTTACAAATAAATAGATTTGAAGGCCTGTGATTTCAAAATATATAGGTACCTCCTTCTAATCTAAGATTATAAATTTATTAAACGATAGCATTTCCAAAAAAGGTTTTTTAATTTTTGTCTACTTGTTTGTTTGTACGGGGTCGTAATTCAAACGGGATTTTTACAGGTAGAGCAATTATTATTATTAATAAACTCAATTTTATACCGAAAATAATTATTGAAGTTCCTTCGTAGAAAAATATTTTTAAATTTGAGATAATGTGGTCTATACGCTGAACAGATTTTGGCTTTTGGCACAGAGGTAGCTTGCATTCCTGAAAGAGGCATGCCGATGTCTCTTTCAGGAATGCAAAATTCTTTGCAGGAAGCCCGTGGAAATTTGATTTGCCGGGATAATAGCCTTATTATCCCGGCAAATCAAATTCCCACGGGTTATCGCGGTAAGGTAATCGCAAGTACCACCTAGTTTGAAATAATATGTAAAATAAGAGCTATAAACAGTTATTCGCACACGAAACATAATGAACAGAACAAAGAAGCATAAACGCGTCAGAATATCACGCGTTCCTCGATGACAACGAACGGAGGCATAATTAATACACGACGTCCACACAATGGTGAACGAGCTTTATTGCTAACGAAGAAGAGATGTTCTAAAGCCCCATACTTTGAACTGATTGTATAGTGTATACCTAAGCTAAACTCACTATTTCATTAGCTAAAACATACAACAAAAAATCTAGGATCTTTTCGTCAAACTGTAGGTTCCCAATAAAAAAAATTCTATAGTGTAAGAGAAGGTAGAATTTCATAACGCGGTCTTGCATCGCTGCTCTTCAAATCTTTATAAACCAACGAGTACCAGCGCAGGCGCGGCCATTCTGCTTCTGGTTGTCACTTCCGTCATTGACATCTCTCTATACCTACTTGTGTTTGTTGTTTTAATTACCTATTCAATTATTGAGTATAATTGATAATTGTTTAATCGTTAAATGAAGGGATTCCTTACTTTGTGTAATCAATGTCCTTTTTTAGAAAAACATAGTAAGTATCCGCCATTAATAGCGATATAGTATTTGCCAAAATATCTAAACAACAACACATTGTTATAGAAAGGGATAACGATAGAACTAATGTCGTAGAAATTACATAGGAATATTTCAAACAAATAAAACACATTCAGAGCAGAGGAGCAACTTCACGCCGCGCCCCCTGATCCCATTTTATAAGGACAAAGAAAATCTCATAAAGCCAAGCCTTTTCAGCCACACGGATTTACGAGCTATACAAAAAAGGAAGGTGAAGAATGACAACGTTGTACATACAAAAAAGAAAAATAATTTAAAAATAATATGGGTTAAATATAGACTAAATATGGGCTAATCAAAAACTCAAAACGCAAATGAATGAGATATGAAATTTGTCTAATATCCAATATTGTAATTACCTACCATATTTTATGAAAATCGTTGGAGCCGTTTCCGAGATTCAGATTATCTAATATATAAAATTCTCGTGTCACAATGTTAGTTACCTTACTCCTCCGAAACGGGTGGACCGATTTTTATGGTGTGCATATCGGGTAGGTCTGAGAATCGGCAAACATCTATTAAATGATAAGGGTGACCAACCACTAAATATTTTTGTTGGCGGTACGTAGTTCGCTGGGTCAGCTAGTATATAAATACATACAAGAATTGCTCGTTTAAAGTTATTAGATAGATATAAAAAAATATCAGTCAAATACCCTATTTAGGAAGGAAAAGCACAATATGTCGGAGTCGTATATAATTCAAAACGAGGAGGGTTGCAGTGAAATTCAGTAAGCGTCGCCTTGCGGGTTGCGGCTGCGTGACCCCATTACTACGAGCATCGGTTCCCGCGGGACGCGCTCACGAACGCCAGGGTAGGGGAGAGCAAGGGGAACGAGGTAAGCCTTGGGGCCTACTTACCTCGTTCACAGTCAACTATGCCTTAGAACGGCTGAACATTTAAGAGAAGTATTACATTTCGCATCCCCCTCTTTCGCATATTCTAATATTTTCAATGACCGTAAAAAACTCAGATACTTTTGACAAAATGTGGTCAATTGTGGTCAATCTTCGACAGTTAAATTACGGATAATATTTTAGTCAGATTCTTGGTATCTAGTTTTTGATAGAGAATAAGAGTGATAAAAGTTAATAGTAGTTTTCGCCCTTTTTATTACAAGCATTTATTTAACTTGCAATGTTTGTTTGGGTCAAATCTTGCAAGATGAATTAGACCCACTTCCCGGTTTCTGATCGAGCTGAAATTTTGCATGTATGTGTAAATCGGATGACGATGCAATATTATTGTGACATGGAGCTGATCTGATGATGGAGACGGATGATGGCTATCGGAACTCTGTAATAAAACGACGTAACGTAACCTCATCGAGTTTGGGCTCGTTTGATTCGTCATAACAAGTACTCTGATCCTAGATGATATTCAGAGTCTAATGATGTAGTTACTAAAAGCTTGTATTTAATTTTTAATTTACACTTGTTGTTATCTAGTTTTTGATAGAGAATAAGAGCGATAAAAGTTAGTAGTAGTTTTCGCCATTTTTCTCTATAAAATCTAGGTAAGTACCTATATCGTAATAAAACTCTAAAATATCCGTAATTTAATTGGCTAAGATAATAGTTGACTACATTTCGTCAAAAGTATCTGAGATATTTACAATCATTGAAGATATGTATTAGAATGTGCGAGAGAGGGATACGAAATGTATAGTCCTCTTAAAGTTCTCCAAAAACGTATTGACATCTTTTAAGCTATAGAAAACAGGCATGATGATAAAAATTTCCTTTTAATTCTTGAAAAGACTTTGTTTTTGTAGCTTAGCCCACGAAGTCAGGAGTGTCTTAGCTTTTGTAGAGGAAGATTTAGCGATAGAGGATTTTTAATAGAATTTAATTTTAATTTTAACTCATAACACAGACTCCCCTGAAGACGTGATTAAAAAGACGCGCATGTAACATCCATTGGAGTTAAATATGTATAATACTTTAGTTATACATAATAATTTCATATTAAAAAATACTTCACTTACCGACTTCAAACTCCCGCGCCACCAAAGTATATAATTTATTGTTATTTTAAAAATCGCTATAGCGATTTCGATAAAATTTATATGGGACCACCTGGGAAGTGAAGGAACCCTTTGAAACAAAAAAGAGTTTTTCAAATCGGTTCATGCGTCTTCGTGTAAAAAAAAGATTCCGACGAATTGAGAACCTCCTCCTTTTTTGAAGTCAGTTAAAAATGTAATATCTCCGAGTCAGAAAAACCCTATTATAATAGTTGGTGATAGTTCAACTGCGTGATTCAGAAGACCTAATAAAAATAGAATTTCCAGCGCAAATTGCCACATATTAAATGAAAATATATTATTTTGGTTTAATGATATCAACACGAGCCAAACACGTGTCCGCAATAAGTCGATATGTAATGTAGGAGAAGTACAGAAACAATGTTAAAAAAAATTTAAAACTGTAAATAACTGAAATATAATAACATAATATTAAAGGGAACTAATTTTTTGAGCTGTTATTAAAATATTCGAGATGTAATTATGATCAGTTCAAAAACATATTGAGCAGTTATTTAATTTAATGGCGGTTGATTAATTATTGCGACAGTAAAACATGGACAGTAATAAAAAATCAATTAGTCGGTTATTTTATCATACAATGTCAATTCTAAAAATAATTGAGCAGTCCAATAACTGAATGAGCGGTAAAAATGATGGAATGAGCGGTTCGATTTTGGCAAAATCTAAAGTTAGGTTAGGTTGGGGTTATACATGAACACCCAGGTGCCCGGCCGCAGGCCGGGCACGTAGGTTGTATTGGGTCAATGTACCTAACTTAAGTTTAAAAACCCTGAGGGGCGCGGGAGGAGCGGGTGAGTGAAACAAATGTACCGAACTTACACTTTTCTTACCGACAAATTCCGATTTATTACTGCCCACAGGTAACCGCTCGTTCAATAATTTTTACCGCTCATTTAATTATTTTCCTGCTCAAGTATATATTCACTGATCAATTTCATTATTTTTTATTACTCATTTTTGTTTATTTTACTGCTTAGTTTTAACTGCTGAACTAGTTATTAAACGTGCCATTTATAATTTTTAACTTACCAAAACTACTATTTACAACTGCCTCTTTAAATCAGTGCCAATATTAAATATACTAATATATACAAGCGTAAATTAAAAAATGAAAACACCCCCGACATGTGAATCTATGGCCGGACTATGTATGATTCTGGTTGCAGCATCAGGTCGAAGTTATCAATTGTCATTTTAACGATCATACTGGCACGCGTGAAGCACTTAATCGAGTAATACGCAAAAAAACCGCATCGAAATCGGTCCATTCGTTTGAGAGCTACGATGCCACAGACAGACACAGACATCGACGTCAAACTTATAACACCCCTCTTTTTGCGTCGGGGGTTAAAAATAGCATCGCTAAAAACTATGCTTTGAATTAAAGAACCTAGTTTTTAACAACCTTCAAGCTTTCAATTCCATAAATCGATGGTGCCTCAAGTATTTACTTTGCAAGCACAAAGTTTCTACATACGTCCGAGGTGTACGTTTTTACTTTTTATCTCAACAATTTCCTGCTTAAATAGGGGTCCCAATTGGATTCCACTGCTTCATTGTTCTTCGTCTTAATTGATCGTTTGTTTAAACCACTTTGGTTTTTTTTTACGGAAGTAAGAAAATATGAAGTTAAATAACAATTCACCACAATTTTTATAAGCTATATTTCCATCGAATCTGAATCGATTCGAATATTAGGAATTTAATCTTTTAAGAGGGGTTTTATGGGATTTTTTCGCGACTCGCAGATTTAGGTTTTTTAAAAATCCTGTGGGGCCTCTGAATTTCCTGGGTAAAAAATATCCTTTCCTGTTTCTGTACACAATTTTGTGAAGAAAATGGTCAACATTTGAGCTAACACTGTCAGGAAACAGACAGAGTTACTTTTGTATTTATGTTAGTATAGAATATAGATCATCAGATAGATAGAGAGTAGAGTCGTAATATTAGCTTAGATTGGAGCATGGAATTCCTTAACTGGCAATAGTTCAAAAAGCTATTTCATGTGTTCGATCTACTGTTTGTTGAATATGACTCAATATAAACGTGGTTATTTTACAGGGAAGAGAAATAAAAGCAAAACACTCGGCATTAAGAAGCGGCTTCGCACGTGGAAGTGAATAATGATATAGCCCTTTATGAGGCTTGGCTGCGTCCCTCCTGGCGTAAGTCAATGCCCTTTGCCAGTGGCTGTAATGAAACAGTTTCGTGCGGGACCGAGCTACTTTTTGCAATGTTCCTGTCCGCAAACATTTGCTACAACAGCAGAGCCAGATAACTTTACGAATAAATAGATAACGGGAGACGGGAAATTACTTGGGACCATCCTTACTATCAATTATTATTAATTATTATTACTTAAATTATTTATTGGACTTCATCTGTTAACTCCCGACGCAAAAACGGGTGTTATTTAACGCGTGTATCTGTGTATGAGTCTATCTGTGTTTCTAAATGCGAAAATGTTTGTTTATTGGTTTGTCCTTCAATCACGCCGCAACAGGGCTACGGATCGACGTAATTTTTTTGCATGGGTATAGTTGAGGACCTCGAGAGTGACAGCCACAGGCTGAAAATCAAAGATTTCCCGAGAGATTTTAAAAACTAAACCCACGCGGACGAAGTCGCGGGCATCAGCTAGTTACTCATAAATGTAGACTACTGTCTGTTAGCGTATTTAAGCGATTAATGAACAAACTAAATTGGAATCCTTTCCAGGAAGTCGGCCAGCAAGTAGCAACAGCAACGCAGCGGGTTCAGTCATTCAGTGGGCGTTGATTTTTCCGTCGCTTCGGTACCGACAGCAAAAATATTGTATTTAAGTAACTAACCAATTATTATTATTAAATGTGCTAAGAAATACTGTTTTTCATATTATGAAAGAGGATTATTTTTCATTTTGCCTCACAAACACAGGACTCATCATCATCGTCATCATCATTCAATCATTTTCGAGAGATATCCATTACTCGAAAATATCGACACAGATCACGATTCGGCGCCTCTTGTATCCAACCGTCTACGCAGTGGGGGGGAGGGGGGGGGGGGGGTCTTCCAATGCTACGCTCATGGATATTATCCTTATTAAAATATCGCAAAGGAAGGAAAAAGGAAGTGATACAGAACCATTTTAACGCCTATCCAAATCGCACATTGCAAAATCTATATATATAAAAGAAAGTGGTGTTAGTTACACTATTTATAACTCAAGAACAGATGAACCGATTTGGCTCAAAATTGGTGGAGAGGTAGCTTAGAACCAGGAGACGGACATAGGATACTTTTTATCCCGTTCGACCGCGTTTCCGTCAAGTCAATATAAAACCTGGTATAACAAAAATGCATCTGACATGGAATAAAAAAACGAAAATGACAGTGGAAGAACAAAACGTAAATGACAGCTAAACGTAATTTTGTATTTGGTTAATTATGGCAAAAACAATTATAAAAATTATAGTTTAACGTAATTGATAATATCATCAGTAATATGTTTTCTTTTTGAATCATCATTAACAATGCCGCGAGCAAGACGATCAAATGTTTCCTGCTACAAAGCTACGGATTGACGTGATTTATTGGATAGGTATAGTTGAGAACCTGGAGGGTGACAAAGATTTCCCGCGGGATGTTATGAACTAAATCCACGCAGACGAAGTCGCGGGCATCAGCTAGTAATTAATAAAAATAAAAAATTAGCTACGTAATATATCCTCCTTACAAATAAATAGAATTGAAGGCCTGTGATTTAAAAATACCTCCTTCTAATCCTTTAATCTAAGCTTATAAAATTTTAATTAAACGATAGAATTTCCAAAAAAGGTTTTTTTTTTTAATTTTTGTCTACAGTTTGTTTGTTTGTACGGGGTACCTGTAACTCAAACGGGATTTTTACAGGCAGAGCAATTATTATTATTACAAGATACTAACTCAATTTTATACCGAAAAGAACTATTGAAGTTCTTTCGTGGAAAAATATTTTTAAATTTGAGATAATGTGGTCTATACGCTGAACAGATTTTGGCTTTTGGCACAGAGGTAGCTTGCATTCCTGAAAGAGGCATGCCGATGCCTCTTTCAAGATTTCAACTTGAAAGATAGGATAGTTTTAGTAGTTATTTGTTTTATTTATATAGGTAAAGTTGGCGGTACGAAGTTCGCCGAGTCAGCTAGTTATATAATAAACTAGACTACACGATGGCCGCGACTTCAACTGTGTGGATTTAGTTTTTTCAATTTTCCGCGATAAAATGTAGCCTATGTGTTAATTCTGGGTATGAGCTATCTCCATTCCAAATATTTCAGACAGCCAAATCGGTTGAATTCGTCGCAGCGTGAAGGAGTAACAAACAAACCGCATTTATAATATTAATACTTAATAGGATGAACTAAAAGCACACCTTATACAGCAATGCACTGTTACAGAAACTAATTAAACATTGTAAGTTGTTTAAACAAAAATTGATTTTTTTTTGTTGTCTCTACCCTGTTATTACGTAGAGAAAGCAATATTGTTCGAAAACTTCGAAATGATAAGTATGTAACGCTGAAAATATCCTCCGGCGATATTATATCGACAAACTTATATAATAATCCCCAAAGACAAACATTATTCTAACATTTCCATCGGAAAATTACATTTTGATTGAGTAAAGAAAATGTTTGTGAGATATTATGTTTAATTTTTTTTACTACAATACACGATACATTTTATTTTATACCTATTAAATTGACTGATTGTTGTTGATTTTTGATTGTAAGCTATTTAACAACTCTTTTTTATTAGAATTTATTAATTCATTTTACCTAAGAAAACTTTAAAGATAACTCTAATAATAAACAAGTAAGTATTTAACAACTCTTTTTTATAAGAATTTGTTTGATTTTACCTCAGATGACTTTATAGAATAGAATAGAAATGTTTTTTATTCAAATATAAACTATTTTGAAAAGTGCTTTTGAATCGTCGTTGAGTCTTTCACTGGTTCGGAATGCCTTTCCCGCCGAGAAGAACCAGGAAGAAACTCGGCGGTTGCTCTTTTCAAAACAAGTTTACAATTCAATAGATACTATGCTATGTATGCAGTGTTTCCACATTGAGTGGAAGTTCCACAAAAGCATACCTTATTATAATTCAACACATGTTAAGACCCCATTCCCGCCGGTGGAACACGTTCACGAGCATGATGCATGATCCAGCCATTGCTTCGCTCAACCATATTATTTGAGGGAAGAGAGCGTGACATACTAACTATACTAAGGCTACCCATGTTAAGGCATTGAATTGAAACTAATATTCATATACTCATTTTAAGATATGACTTAGAAAGGTAATAACCAAGTAGCTTTTGAAATGAACGCCGTGATATGAACGTCGAATTAGATAATTTTATCGGGAACTAGCAATGGACCGTGATATAAGTGAAATAAACGGCCAAGGGCGTGTCGAGTCACATATAGTGTAGGGTTCCGTAGTTGCCCGTCACAATATAATGACGATGAGCGAGTAAAATCCACGTTCTTTTCATTTGTATAATCTTCAATTAAATACCTAGATAAATAATAAGGTATGCTCATGAAAAAAGTATTTCATGAGTACGTTACGTAGAAGTACTTAATAGATTTCTTAAACATGTGTAAAAGCAATTCTAAAATTGATTGTGGACTTTTATTATTGAACGACACGCCCATTCCCACAAATGACTTTCGCACTTTCTTGAGGCGTATTTGAGGAATCACGTCCCTATATAGATTTATCATTCGCCAATCGTGTAAACTTGAGTAAAGGCAAGTTTAAAATTGAGACTTCTCTTAAGTCAGCTAACAACAACTTAACATAGTTCGAATATTGCTGACTAATCGAGGCGGAAGTGTTGAATTGAACCACGTTCGCGTCGCCTTATCGCGTTTATATCGACAATAGTAAACAACGGAGTAACTGCTAATATAGACATCCCACGCGCAGCGAGCGTGCTAACTTTAGCCGACTGGTGACCACTTCCATGATAGCCGCAACAGGTGGCCTCACGCGGAAACGCCATCGACGGTTCAAGACGGTTACATGGTTTGGTGTAAGTTGTGTGCATAATGATATTTGGTAATAATGGTATAGTTTGGTAATATTGGTTAAATGGCAATTTTATCTACCAAACCTTTTTTTGCTGAAATAAGATGTTTTTCGTAATAGTAGATACTTCCGAACATCGTCTAAAAAATTCCAAAATTGGCCATCATGTCAAATGTGATGATTGGTTGAATTTATCGCGTTCTTTCTACAACGATGCATTTTAGCCAATGGCGAGTGAGCACCGGTCAATGAGATGCGATTTCTATCGCTACACTGTAGCAGATTATTAGGTATAACATTTTTACAAGCTTTTATTTAGCTTGACCAGTTTATTTATTTGTTTGTTTGGGTCAAATCTTGCAAGATGAATTAGAACCACTTCCCGGTTTCCGATTGAGCTGAAATTTTGCATGTACATATGTATAAATCGGATGACAATGCAATATAATTGTGACATGGAGCTGATCTGATGATGGAGACGGAAGATGGCTATCGGAACTCTGTAATAAAACGATGTAACCCCATCGAGTTTGGGCTCGTTTGATTCGTCATGACAAGAACTCTGATCCTAGATGATATCTAGAGTCTAATGATGTAGCTAAAAGCTTGTATTTAAAAATAAAAATTTTAATTTACACTTGTTTCGAAATAGTAGAATATACTTCCGAACATCGTCTAAAAAAATTCAAAATTGGTCATCACGTCAAATGTGGTAATTGGTTGAATTTATCGCGTTTTCTCTACAACGCTGCATTTTAGCCAATGGCGAGTGAGCACCGGTCAATCAGATGCGATTTCTATCGTCACACTGTAGCAGCATGTATCATTTTTAGAGTTCCGTACCCAAAGGGTACCAACGGGACCCTATTACTAAGCCTACGCTGTCCGTCCGTCCGTCCGTCTGTCAGCGGGCTGTATCTCGTAAACCGTAATAGACAGATGAAATTTTCACATATTATGTATTTCTATTGCCGTTATAACAAATAATAAAAATTAAATTAAATTAAAAAATTAAATTAAAATATTTCCATGGGTACATGAAAATATTTTAATTTTTTTTAACGGAACCCTAAAAGAGCGAGGCCCGACTCGCGTTTGGCCGATTTTTAGAGAATCGCACAGCTGGTATATTTGATGTCATGTAGAACTTGATTATAAAGTAGAACCTTAGAGCTACATCTAAGGTTCTACTCTACATTATAATATCCCTTTGATATCGTCAGCCCAGACAACAAAGGGCCCGATACTCGTGTGCAGTGACCTCGCCTTTTTAGGGAGTAACAGTCTGGAGTCTAGACTTGGGTTAATGCACTCAAATGGACGTTCCTAACAACGGTATGCGACGGGCGAGGGCAAGAACCGTCCGCGCGTCGGGACAACCATGATCGATTCAGGGTAGCAACATACTTGTAACACGCGACGCGAACCGATACCACCGGATGCGTTCAGATCATATTGGTAATTGGATGTCACATCAAGATAGTCAAATTAAGTGATTGATAAATCAAATACTTGAGAACTACCACGTAACGAATTTTTTTTTTCTATTGCAGATGTTTATGGATTTTCTTGCAGTTTATATAAAACTCGCTTTTGTCCGCGGCTTCGCTCACGTTAAGCTTGATTTTTCAAACCCCTATTTTACACCCTTATGGGGTTATATTTTCAAAAATCCTTTAATAGCGGATGCCTACGTTATAATAGATATCTGTATGCCAAATGCTGAGCGTTGATAGATCAGTCAGTCAATCAGTCAGTCCGTCAGCTTTTCCTTTCATATATATTTAAATGAAACACAAACCTAACTGGTGTTGTTGAGTTTTAGACACTAACTTATTGCTTGTGTTAGGAGTGGGTACGACAATAGTTCAATGGGTTCGCGGCCTTTCAATTTTGAGTCCGCACCTTTAACCATAGAGCTATTAAGGTTTTTGACCGCAAAATATTCATTCATTCTTTATTATGGATTATGGTATCATGGCTTGACATTTTGTCACATCAACCATCGTGTCCAATCAAATGACACTTCTGGTGCACCAGGAGAATGAATAGATAAAAAAACATACATTGTGACTTGTCATATTCACCATCTTTGTCATACCATGGGGTCCCAAGGTGCTGGAATGACGACCCCGCACCGGAAAGCGCAGTGTTGGCAGACCCTCCACTAAGTGGACAGACGACATCAAACGAGTCGCAGGGAGCCGCTGGATTCAGGCAGCGCAAGACCGACGCCTGTGGAAGTCCATGCAGGAGACCTTAGTCCAGCAGTGGACGTCGAAAGGTTGATAAAAAAGAAGAAGATCATACCATCAAACAATGTGACATTTTAGCAACTCGCTGCCTCTTTGAGTGAAAAGTCACAGAATCAGATTCATAGTGAAATTTTTGAAAATTTTGAATGAATCTTACTAAATTTACTATTATTGCATGATAGCAACAGGGACAAATGTACTGGCTTTTGTACATGACACCTGCAAGGAAAAACATTGTAACTCACATTTTACCGATTCTGAGTTAAAAACATATTCTTATTCATTTATTTTTGTATTTATACAACTTTATTGCATACAAGATCACAAAAATCAAAGATCTCATAAATAAAAGATAAGCAGTGATAGCCTAGTGGTTACGACTGTGGTCTCCTATTCTGGGGGTCGCAGGTTCGATCCCAGGTACACACCTCTGACTTTTCGGAGTCAAGTGTGTTTAAGCAATTAAATATCACTTGCTTCAACGGTGAAGGATAACATCGTGAGGAAACCTGCACACCTGAGAGTTCTTCATAATGTTCTTGAAGGTGTGTGAAGTCCGCCAATTCGCATTAGGCCAGCGTGGTGGACTATGGCCTATAACCCTTCTCTGAGAGGAGACCTGCGCTCAGTAGTGAGCCGTTGATGGGTTGCTAATGATGATGATGATGATGATGAAATAAATTATACTTAATTTGCGCTAATCGAAAAATGAGATACAATGATTTTCATTGCAGGTGTTCATAATAAACCTTTTGGGTGGAATAGTCTTGACATAGGACTGACCACCTGGCCTGACAACAGCAGGCCTCCCCTCTTTAAATAAAAAGTAGTCCACTATTCTGAGAAGTTAGTGGCAATAAACCTTAAATTCATAAATAATTTTTGAGCCAGCCAAATGCTGAAAGTAAACCCTATTAGTTACCCAGCTACAACTTGGATTATGATTCATGAGGTTAACAACTTAGTGTGTGGGTGTGACTGTATTATAGTTATGGACATTCAATAAGGTTTTCTTGATTAGATTTTGTTTTTTGTTCTTAACCTTCCACAGGCGAAAACTTAACATGAATTGAATTGTAGTTTTTTTTTTTTGGAACTTCCCCTCATTGTGGAAATATAATATTTTATTCTAACAAAGTTGCATAGGTTAAATCGGCTTGGCATCCTGCCCACAAGATAGTATAAAAAACTTAATACAATGAAATAGCTTCATAATAATATTGTAAAATGATTATTTTGAAAAGAGCAACTGCTGAGTTTCTTGCCAGCTCTTCTCAGCAGAATCCGCTTTCCGAACCGGTGGTAGAGTCATGACTTGTCACAAGAGCCACAGGTTGGCCTACGTGAAATAAATAATTTTGAATTTGTATTTGAAATCAATGTTATAATAAATCCAAATGGGATGTATCTAATGAAAAGAAAAAAGTTTAAAAAACTGTAACCTGTCTATGGAAAATTGGATGTAACAACAGCCATATTGATTTAGTTCATATAAAATGTGGCCTGTCATCTGGACCATAATAACGAAGCGATTGTGCCGGGTGCCACTGGCGGGAATGGGGCTACTTTATGTCTGCCCATCTTAAGATAGAAGTTAGTCTGTATGCATTTTTGGAACTTCCCTCATTGTGGATACACTGCATATATGGCATAGTATTTACTGTATTCTTGCTGGTTCTTCTCGGCAGGAAAGGCATTCCGAACCAGTGGTAGATTCATCAACTATTCAAAAGCACTTGTAAAAGTTTATTTGAATAAAAAATATTTCTATTCTATTCTATTGACACCTCATTCATCAAAATCGACTTAGTAGTTTAGGTGCTATTGTGAAACATAAGTAAATAGTCACATCACATACAAATATACACATACATGTACATAGACTGCTAAAATCATAACCCCTCCTATTGGATTTGCCGTAGTAGAGTAACAACATACCAAGAAAATAAATAAATTGATGAGACAAATGATATGGATAAAGAGACATTACATTTATTGAGACAAATGATTTAATTTGAGACAGATAATATATTATGTATGTATATGAAAATAAATGATCAATATTAAAAGAACGATTGCAGACATTGGGGTGACAAACATGATTTAAGAACAGAATGTTAGAATAACAACCCCCCCCCACATTTGGTGGAATGATGATCTCAAGGGAGTTGCTGGCAGCGGCTGGATGTAAGCAGCACAAGATTGTCCTATGAAAATCCATAAAATCCATGGTGGTGTGATGTGGGTTGTTACATTCCCTCAAATATGGCTGGATCATGCGTCATGCTCGTGAATGGGTGCCATCAGCGGGAATGGGGCTAATTTCTGTCTACCCGTCTTAACATGTGTTGAATTATAATCAGGTATACTTTTGTGGAACTCATTGTGGAAACACTGCATACATAGCATAGTATCTATTGAATTGTAAACTTGTTTTGAAAAGAGCAACCGCCGAGTTTCTTACTGGTTCTTCTTGGCAGGAAGGGCATTCTGAACCAGTGGTAGACTTATCGACTATTCAATAGCACTTGTAAAAAAGTTTATTTGAATAAAAAACATTTCTATTCTATTCTATTCTATTCACGCGGAAGACCTAGGTTCAGAAAAGGACATCTAGCAGTTGACATAAAAATGCAAGTGTGTTTGTTTGTTGGTTTGTACTACAATCACGACATAACATAGCTATCGATCGTCGTGATTTTTTGCAAGGATATAGTTAAGGACCTGGAGAGTGACATTACTTTTTATCACAGAAAAGCAAAGAGTTCCCGAGGGATTTAAAAACTAAATCCACGTAGATGATGTCACAGGCATCAAATAGTTCTAGATAAACTCTATCTTTTCTACAATCTACATTATATCCTGAGTAATAGATATGTGAATAAGGAGTCAATTAGAGATAGTCTAGTCACTAGTATCAGCAAGTTTTATTCATTGTTTATAAACACATAAGTAGATTCATTATTCATAATGAGATATTGATAATATGAGTAATGGAGTAAAACTACTATTAAATAATAACATTAAACAAAGTATAGCAATAATCACTGCAGACATTTTCTGTGTGTTTATTGTAACTCTGATAAAAGAAGATGTATTTCTTTTATCTTATACTTCAATACTTTTTTGCCCTTTAGGTGCTGTGCAAATGTGGACGCATAATTGTGTCCAGTGTCTGTACAAGCCACTTATTTTCATACAATAATGATGGTGTGGAAGCAACTTGACACAAAAAGTGTCTGGGTACATTTGCACAGTTGCTGGTTGATTTCATATTTATTGTATGAAAATAAAATATTCAATGGTGGCTTGTATCTGATACAGGACTCAAAAGTGTCCATGTTTGCGCAGCACCTTAACAACATCCACTCCACTCAAGTTGATCCATTTCTCTGTGATTCTAGGATATCATCATCATCATTAGCAACCCATCAACGGCTCACTACCGAGCGCAGGTCTCCTCTCAGAGAAGGGTTATAGGCCATAGTCCACCACCCTGGCCCAATGCGAATTGACGGACTTCACACACCTTCAAGAACATTATGAAGAACTCTCAGGTGTGCAGGTTTCCTAACGATGTTTTTCTTCACCGTTGAAGCAAGTGATATTTAATTGGTTAAATGCACTTGACTCCGAAAAGTCAGAGGTGTGTACCTGGATCGAACCTGCGACCCCCCAAATAGGAGACCACAGTCCTAACCACTAGGCTATCACTGCTTGATTGTAGGAGATACAGACTTTAAGCTTATAGCTTTAAGTTAAGCTTATAATATCAAATTTTTGAAGTCTTCCTTTTTTTCAAATAGGGGGATTTAGCAATCTTCAAAAAAAATTAAAGATATTTAAGAAGTAAAATCAAAAATCACATCAATTATTAAATCATAAATAAAATTATGTAACCATTAATTAATTAAAATTATTAACATTCAAATAACAGAAATGTTCCATGATAATGTGTGAGAGAAAAATATGATTTGATGTTTATACCTACATATCTATCTTCTACACATCTAAAGAGACATTTTTATTTGGGCTGTGCTGCCTGTAAAACATCATTTTATTGTTAGTTTTTCTTTTCAATACAGTACTTTGTAATGTGTCTATTTCGTTGCAATAAAGTTATAAAATCTATAATTTTGATTTTATCTAATGTATGAAGTATTATGTAAGGTAAGTAGAGTTGCACTGCTTGGCAAATAAAATCTATGGAGTACATATATAGCTGTAATTTATTGTGCTAGCCTAGCTTTTTGTCTACCATTTAGCAGAGGAGAGACCTTGGTAAATATCGAACTGTTTTATTCAATTATCATCACAATAATCGAGATAACGGGTAAACGATAGCGCCCGAGGTGATTTTATACAGCTTTCGAAACGAATAAACAAAGTCATCATTTATGTTCGCGTACAGTAACAAAATAGACGATCAGCTGATTTCTTTGTTTGACTCGTAAGCAGTTTCGAGAGTTACTTTACGACGAAATGCTGACGCGTCAGACTATCTACGAACCTTGTTCATTGCCTAAAATATATATAGATGCATTACGACCACTTTAGAGAGAATCATTAGAGAGTTTCGCGAATAACTAACCCATAAACAAACCTTGAAACTTACCTTTGTAGTGCACTCGTAGATTATTTTGCGACAGCCCAATGTAGCTGAATTTGTCCTTTGTACTCCAGGAGCGCGGCAGCGGTGTTTCATCTTCATTCACATTAGGATAAAGTAATTTTAAACGATCTAAAGAATCACTTTGCACTTGATTTTGGGAATCCATCGTCCCCCGTCCACTACCCATCGCAGCCATTTCTAATTTCCGTAATTCATGATTGTCAATGACGTCACATCCACTTGTGCACAGACTAGGTACAACAAATCTTTTCAATAACCATAAACAATATAGAACATGCAAGTCAAACATGGCTTAGCCCATGGAACTAGAAATTACGGCTATCCTATTTCTATGGCTTAGGGTGGAACCACATTTGTGAGGATCGATTCGGATTTTGCCTATACAAAACTGTCATTTTCCATACATTCGTGTACGCATCGAAAAGCCGTTTTGATCCGTACACGTTTCTATGGAATTTGACAGTTTTGTATGGGCGAAATCCGAAACGATCCTCACATTAATGTGGTTCCACCCTTAGCCATGGCCAAACACTGGCTAAAGACTAGCGCATATCATGTTTTTTAGTAGTTTATGGTTGGATTAATACAAAAAAAAAAGTGTGTGTCAGCTCCGGCCTCCGACGCACGACTGGAGTTTACGCGCTACGCTATATCCTTCTCTATGCGCGTGACTCGGGTCCGAGCGCGCCCCGACGGACTTTCGCTTCGGGGACTCTTTCGCACGAAAACCAACCTTATTTACTCAACGTTAGGGTAGAAATTTCAACGTTGTGAAAAACGTAACGAGGTCATTGATAAATTGATTTTACAGCCCGGATTTTTCTCATATCGGGCTGCTAAAATCGATTCTTAAGGAGTAAACTCCAAAAAAACATTTTTGAATCCTATCCGGCTTTTCCGTTTCTAATTATTTTTATGAGGTAGAGGGTGGTTTATCGTAACTTTTAGAACTTTTGAAATTCAAATTATTTTAATTTCAATTTCTAACTTAGGTACCTAATTTGTGATTTTTGTATGTACAATGAACAAGATTAATTGTAACATGTCGTAGGTACATAAAAATTGATTTCAATATACTTAATTAAATTAATATCATACAAAATTCTCGAGGCCTCAGGTTTATTTAGGAAATACATAAGTACAAATGTTTCATTACAGCACCTAATCTGAATTATTTATTCCATATCCCAGGAAGGACACAATGTTAATGTTTAAGTACTGATAATCACTACAGAAACGAATCCTTTATCAAGTATATACACAGGTTGCAGATAACGCTCGCGCTATCAAGTCTTCTCGAACTTTGTAACTTCGTGTAGCATTGCAAATTTGCAACAATGCGAAACGTATCTCCAAAATATATTAGAACAATTGAATCCAAAATAGAATCCAAACTTAAATTCGTTAGGCATAGTAATTCTGAACTATTTGTAATTAAACAAATGTATTTTGATGACATATTGGAGGTTGGTAAAAAACTAAAATAAATCAACAAAGATCTTAACTTAGGACTCTTAACTTAATAAATAGATTAACATTTTCGTGAAACAAACTTTTATGTGAACTGTTTTAAAGTTGGAGATAAATAGTGCGCTGATATTAAAATTTATATCGTATTCCACATTGTTGAGGGTTATAACCGTTTATTTAAATAATTACAAAATCCCAGTATCAGTTGACGATTTTTGGTTTTTCCACATTTTCATCTTTCGTAACGCTCTTTCCAACGAACTAAAATACATTTATGTTTCAGATTCATCAAGAAGCATTCAAAGACCTCATCGAATGTACAATTACACATTCGTCTCTTTTGAATAAAATTAAAACTGCATATGAAGATGCTTTAAGGATAAGAGATGAGCGCATTTCTCAATTTATCATACAAGATGTAAGTCCTAAGTTAAGATTAATAACATGCTTTGATAAAAGAAAGAGGGTGATCCCACACAGGCTCCCGTACGTTAATGTTGAACGGCTGATATCACCTCAAGGAAAATTGACTGTCACGTCGTATGCCACTGAACGACAATGATAGAGCCTAAGTTAAAGCAATACTTACGAACGAAGCAAGCAGCAATTTCTCCGTTGTCGCAGAAAACATTCATAATTAAATGAATTAAATGAATATTGAGTACATAAAGCTTAAATACCTATTGATTATTGACCGAGCGAAGCGAGGTCTCTGAGTTAACTAGAGCGATTTGCACTTGTCCGTCCGTCCGTCCGTCCGTCTGTCAGAGCCTTATAACTTTTGAATTACTGAACGTAATTACTTCAAATTTAGATATAATATGTAAACCGATGGCCTCCAGCCGAAAATGGCTTAAAAAGTTATAAAAATCTTTATTTCAGGGGGGCTCTCATAGAAGCGAATGCGAAGTAAAAAAAAAATATCGCGTTACATAAAATTGTTACGTATCATTTTAAAGATAATTTTGAACTGAGTACAAAAATATTTTTTTTTTAATTTTTCCCTTAAAATTGACGAAATGGGGGGCTTTCAAAGTGGCGATTTTATACGCTCGCTTGAAGACGCTCTCTAGGAAAATCCGCTATGGATTTTCAAACTGATTTTATGTTTTTAGGTCACTTATATCCTGTACTTGAACAACAAATACTAAAATTATATGAATATTATAAAGAAACGAGATTATTTAATTTTTAATGTACATCAGTAATTCATATAGCATCAACATAGCTTTACAATAATGCTAATAGATGGCGCAGTCAGTAACTATTCCCATGGAACTACGAGTTACGACTAACGACCTATCCCAAAAACAGTTTTGCGTCGACCATTATTATTTAGTTACTTATTATAATACAATAATTGTATTGTAATTTTTTTTGTACCATATTATTCAATTAAAATTATTTTTTAGTTAAATTTTAGTTAAATATTGTATATTTTCTATTCGCGTCGATAGATGACGATTTGTACAGATGCCCGTAACCCGGTTTCACTCGTTAGTACCTACATAATAATTCAATGTTTTCACTAACGTTCCCTAACCTTTACGGGCTACCTATAAGTTAGGTGATTGATGTTTTCTGTCAACTTATTTATCACGATCCTGTACGGGACACCTAAAAGGATATTGGGACGGATGTTAGGACTTAGGATTGTATTTAGGAGCTACCTACGTTAAGAGACTCCTACTTAGGGGATGATTTAGGTATGTTTGGTGAAAACGGGCATAATAATAATGTCAGTTTTGGTTATCATGTATCGATTGAATGAATAATCATGGGATACCGTTACCGCGAGGTCTCAGTTCGGGGCGAACCACTAGTGAATAATATAGTTGACAATTAGGTGATGCGTAGTTCATGTGGTTCATTCATGGTCTTATCGGTTACAGCATAGGGTTACAGGGTACAATAATTTAAATGTAATTTTATTTCTTCTTCTTGTTAAGCTAAAGTGTATCAAAAAAGACATGTCCCAGTTTAGTATGGAGGGTGGTTTTTTATTCTGAGTGTCCATTAACTAGAACCAAACTGCCATCACGTGAAAGAGAAAGAAAATAAAATTAAACACCATAAAAATAATAATTTTAGAGTCCTCGGTTTTTTTAAATTAATTATGAAAAATATCGTTTGTAGAAAATATTTTTCAATGGATGGTAACACTAAAAACTTTTATAATCTATAGAACTATCAAATCTGGCACCGGTTACTGTCACTTAAATGTCATTTTGAACCATGGAACTAGGAATCACAGACCAGGAACTAGGAATTACGACTAGGTACTTTTGAACTGCATAAGTTCAAAATGCGCCGTTACTTATTCTTGTCACTTTTGACGCTATTCGAAAATGAAATTCCTTGTTCCTGACAATCACCTGACATTGACAACTTACATAGAATAATATTTTCAGTTTTTTACCGGTGTATAAATCACATGGAACTAGGAATTACGACAAATCACAAGCAAAAAAATGAGTCAAAACAAAAAAATTTTTTTTATTATCGGAGGCTTTAAAAAATCTGTAAATTATTTTGATAGAAGCCTTTTGGGATCTCTATCCAACTACATTAAAATCATCCTTGTTAATTAAAATCAAATTTAAAAAACCAATTTTGGACAACCAAATAATAATTAGTAGTAACCTATGGTTTTAAATTATCATTTTTCAATTTAAATCATCAATTTAAATAATCATTTCCCGCGTCACGGGGCGGGGGCTTTCACGTCGGTCATGGGGGGTCTGTGGTCTATTCAGCTATTCAATAATTACACTAGCGGCACGCTATGATGGCCGGTTTGACGTTTGTCCGCTCATGAAGTTCCGTATTAATTGATAACGACTTTGAAGGAAATAATTGTATTACTTTATTGACGATAGTGATGTGCAGAGATTCATAAATTTTATCGAATGTAGTTTTAGGTTTAGGACTCAAAATTTATTTATTAAATTGATTTCTAAAATGTATACAAGTGTAGAAAAATCAGTTTGCACCATTTAAGGGGTGAATGTACTTGTGAATATGAACAATTTTCACTATGTGGACAAACCTCTGAAATCGCAAAAAAATATCAGCTGTTTCATACAAAAGGTAAAATTTTTATTTTTATATGATATATACCACAACTCGGCATTTGGTTTTCTAAATTGAAAATTTTTAAAAATGGAATCTAATACGATCGTCACATAGGATCGCTGGCTAGCACAACTACTACCTCCGGCAAACTCGCGTCAATGCTCAATGCAAAACAAAGCAGTTTCGAATTGACGTTGCTTCGAAAAGTATAAACTGTCAGTGCAATGCGATTGTGATATAGTTTTGACCTGGCTTTGGATTTCAAATATTGATACTGCATTACTGTTGACCCTTGCTCGTTAATTTGGACTCTGTTCAAGCCCTTTGTTGTGGATTTCGTCGATATGACCGAACGTACGCAGAGAACTGTTCTAAATAGTCAGACACGTGAGTTCGTAATACGCCTTCGTAACTATTTCGATCGTGAAGCTCAAAATGGAGGGCCAATTTTACCTATAACGTCAGTGGTTGAACGCGTAGCTGATGCGCTTAATATTGGACAACGAACTGTTAGAGGGATAACTAAAAAAAAATATGGCGAGACTGGCACAGAAGAAAATAAACTTCACACACCAAAAAAGAGAAAACGAGCAAAACCAGTCGTAGGCATCGATAGCTTTGATGCCGATGCTATCCGAAGACATGTTTACGGCTACTATTTACAGAAGGAGTATCCAACAAGAAAAAAGTTGGTGCATTCACTGAAGGAAGCTGGATTATTCTTCGGTGGGGAAAGTTCTTTAACGAAGATTTTGAAGACCATTGGATTTCGATACAAAAAATGTAACAAACGCAAAATATTGATGAAAAGATTTGATATAGCGATGGCAAGGTATACTTTTTTACGGCAAGTGAAAGAAATCAAAAATTGGCAAAATGTTGTGTTCTTGGATGAAACATGGCTTAATGCTAACCATACTGTAGGCCGTTCTTGGAACGATGACACAGCAGCATCTACTTCCAAAGTTCCTGTAGGAAAAGGATCGCGACTTATAATTTGTCACGCCGGAACCATCAACGGGTTTGTCGAAGGTTCTCTCATGGCTTTTGCGTCAAAAACCACTGGAGACTATCATGAAGACATGAATGGAGAAAAGTTTACTGAATGGTTTACCTCAATGTTGTGTAGCCTCCCTGAACCATCTATTATAATTATGGACAACGCCCCATACCACTCGATGCAAATTGACAAGCCACCTGCCCAATCCCAAAAGAAAGCTGATATCGTCGCATGGCTTCGTAAAAATGGCGTAGATGCAAACATGAATATGTTAAAAGCGGAATTAGTACGTCTTTTAAAAGAAAACAAACCAACCAAGATCCGATACGTCATTGACGAAATAGCATTAGAACATGGGCACAGAGTTATACGGTTACCGCCTTACCATTGTGAGTATAATGCGATTGAGTTGGTGTGGGCTCAAATTAAGGGATATGCTGCAAGACACAATACAGAACCCCCATTTACCACAAAAAAAATGCTAAAATTATTAGAAGAAGCTTGTGAACATGTGACTAAAGGAGACTGGGAAAAGGTTGTGAATAGAACTGTTAAATTAATAAGGGAAGATTATGAAAGAGATGTGAAAATAGATAATATTATAGAAAACGAACATATAATTATTAATGTAGGTGATGATAGCAGTGACGACAGTGAAAATAGTAGTATGGACGAATCTGATTAATTATGGCCTTTTGTGGCACCTTTTTTGGTATCTTTTGTATTCATATGTTTCTTGTGTGCATATAAAGTATGTATATTCATTTTCATTCAAATATTCAGTTCGTTCAAATAAATTAAATAAACATATACATTTTTGTTTTATTAAACCTATTTAATCAGGTACAAAAACAAAACTTAATTGTTTTTTGTTCGAGAATAAATTGACATTCCACATCACTATTGTAATGTGTCAAACCGGCCATCATAGCGTGCCGCTAGTATAGTGGCTGATGGCTATCATTCAGTTGGTCACTAAAACTGTCTAAAAATATTTAGTTGGGAAGTATGGAAAACTTTTTAATAATATGTGTTTTCAACTGGACACTGAAAATGTCAAAAATTGAGAATAGGCCCGCTTTTTATTGTTCTCAACCAAATGCTTCTTGACAAGAAGTTCTTGTTCTCAACTGGCAACCTACTGCAACGTAGGTACTGGGCCCTGATTCTGTAACTCAGTTGCTATCAAAAAATTATAGCCACTGACATATTTTTAATACGAAAATGATACTTTTATTTTCATAGCAAACCTTCAATGGATAAAAAAAAATTGTGTGTGTTAGCACGACGCACGACTGGAGTTTACTTTATACTCAACGTTGAAATTTCTACCCTAACGTTGAGTAAATAAGGTTGGTTTTCCGTGACACAATTTGTACCTTAAGTACCTAAGTTATAACACAACTTCACAACGATGCAAATCTCCACCCCAACGTATGGTAAACAAGGTTGGCTTTCGTTCACATGTAGATCAGCGCCATCTTTCGGCTTATGTGTAAACTATGTGTGCATCGTTGTGAAGTTGTGTTATAACTTAGGTACTTGAGGTACAAATTGTGTCACGGAAAACCAACCTTATTTACTCAACGTTAGGGTAGAAATTTGCATCGTTGTGAAAAACGTGACAGAAAAACGTAACGAGGTCATTGATAAATTGATTTTACTGCTCGGATTTTTCTCATACCGGGCGCCTAAAATCGATTCTTAAGGAGTAAACTCCAAAACATATTGTGTCAGTGGCTATAATTTTTTGATAGCAACTGAGTTACAGAATCAGGGCCCTGGAACATTACTGGAATTGTCAAAAATAGAGAATAGGCTACTCTATGTGCTTGTGAATATGACTTCACTACCAGTTAGTTGGAAGACTTTTATCGGTATTTTTTGTCTTGTTGCATTGTTATTCGTCTGTGGTTTCGCAAATTGCTGTGTTCTAATCTATGGCACAAAGTACATTGTACACAGACCAACAGGCCAATGGGATCCGCCGTACATTACGATGGATTAAACGGGTCTGCCCGCGAAATTCAAATTTAATTTGGCTTTTCACAATTTGTAAACTAGACAAAGTAAGCTTATGCCATTCTAATTGCGACGATGGCAGGGATGGCAGTATCATCTTCACAGGTTTATATAAAAATCTTTACTTGAAAGTGTCCAGTTTAAGAAATTAGTCCAAGTATCGAGTTTGATGTGAGTTACTCACAATTTAATCGATATTCAGACTACTTGAGGTGATATGCGACCGCCGCGATACGATCCTCCTATACGATCTCCTTAGTGTTGTCAATACTAAACGTGTCAACTGTCATACTTTGTTATTATGAGTCAATATTTATTTATTTGTTATTTATTCGTCTAGTGGAATTCTTTCAGTTAAATAAAACCAATATTTCTCTTGGTTTCTCGTTTATTATGCCACAATTTATTTAACTGAAAATGCCTGACGAAAAACTAGGCAAGTCTACGCTATTAAGATATCTGCGACCCGATAAGTTTGACATCGAGCCAGAAGTCGCGGACGCCGATGCAAAATGGCTACATTGGAAATCGACATTCGAAAGCTTCTTAGCAGAAGAGATTACCGAAGATGTACCAGACTCTCTTAAGCGTAAGCTGCTAGTTAACCACTTATCGGCATCGATTTACAAGCATATCAAAACTTGCTCCACTTATATAGATTCAATGAAAGTTCTAGAAGACATCTATGTCAAACCGAAAAATACTATTCTAGCTCGACACATTCTCTTCAATCGCAAGCAACGAGCCGACGAAACGATCTCTGACTATGTTAGAGCTCTCCGGCTTTCCGCGAAAGATTGTAAATTCGAAGACGTCATAGCCCAAGAGCATGAAGACCAAGCAGTTCGTAGCGCTCTCATATCCGGCTTACTATCACGAAGGATTCGCGAGCGGTTACTAGAAAACTCTAAACTCACTCTCTCAGAAGCAATTAACCAAGCCGTAGCTCTAGAAACGGCAGAGAAGGATGCAGTTGCTATTGGTGACAGATCTCCGCAACTTACTGCCATATCGCAAGGTAGTTCACGAGACGAGGAATCCGAAAATCTAGCAGCAGCTCCTTCGTCACGAACTTTTCAAGCCGCTCCAACCACGCCACCTCCGGCTAAACTCTGCTTCTTTTGCGGTGGGAGTCTTCATCCAAGGTTCAGATGTCCAGCCAACAAATCCACCTGCAAAAAGTGCTCAAAGAAAGGACACTTCGCAAGCGTCTGTAGATCGGGCAATAGTAATAGGAACTTGAACATCACGACAGTTGAAGATCCTACGATCTCTAACAACGACCGGTTCTACAGTGGAGCTATTTCTGCTGCCTCTCCTTCGAGTCTTAGAAGTGCGACAATTCCAATAATGGTCAACGATTACAAGGCTGATGCACTCATCGATACAGGAAGTTCAGTCAGCTTCATTAACGCTAAAGTTGCTCGCATAATGAAACTACGCAAAAAACCCTGCAAGCAGACAGTCAATCTCGCTTCTCTCAATCAAGTTTCCTTTGTCGAAGGTATCTGTTTTGCTACCATTGCGATGAATAAGCATACTTACAAACAAACACCTCTTCTAGTTGTCGACAACCTCTGTGCCGACGTCATAATTGGCCATGACTTGCTTAAACATCACTCGAGTATTCATTTCAATCTTGGTGGGCCTGGCGAACCTTTAGAGATATGCAACGTGTTACGAGCTTCGGTACCATCAGTCTCCGTATTTACGAATCTATCGCCGAACATTAGACCGATCGCCGTGAGAAGTCGGCGATACAGTAAGGAAGATGAGGACTTTATAAAACAAGAAGTGTCTAAATTACTTGAAGACGGGGTCGTTGAAACAAGTATTTCCCCCTGGAGAGCCCAAGTCCTTGTAGCAGGAGGAAAGGTTCATCGAAAACGACTTGTCATTGATTACTCCATGACCATAAACAAATTCACCGAACTGGATGCCTTCCCTTTGCCAAACATAGAATCAGTCGTTAACAACGTATCAAGATTTAAAGTGTTCAGTCAAATTGACTTAAAGAGCGCATATCATCAAGTACCCATCTTAGAAAATGAAAAGATATATACAGCTTTCGAAGCATGCGGCAAATTGTACCAGTTTACACGCATTCCATTTGGCGTGACTAATGGCGTTGCGGCTTTTCAACGAACCCTGGACTTCATCATAACAGAAGAGAGACTAGAAGGAACGTTCGCTTACTTAGACGATGTAACCGTCTGCGGTAAAGATCAAAGGGATCATGACCGTAATCTAAAACGCTTTATGGACGCCGCTAATAAATTTCATTTAACTCTAAACGAACAGAAGAGTGTTTTCAATAAGACTAAAATCAACTTGCTTGGATATACTGTTGAAAATAATACAATCAGTCCTGACCCGGAAAGACTAAAACCTCTTTTAGAGCTTCCTGCTCCAACTAAAACTAGTGAACTAAGACGAGTCCTAGGTATGCTTGCTCATTACGCTAAATGGATTGCGCGTTTCTCCGAAAAAATAAAGCCACTTACATGGGTGACTACTTTCCCGTTGTCGCCTGATGCGCTAAAGAGTTTTGAAGAACTCAAGCAAGATATCAAGGCAGCCGCTCTAGTAGCCATTAACGACAATGAAATGTTTACAGTCGAAACAGACGCTTCGGAATTCGCGCTAGGGGCTACGCTGACTCAACTTGGAAGACCAGTTGCCTTTTTCTCTCGGACACTGAATAACTCGGAATGCAAACAATCCTCAATCGAAAAAGAGGCTTGTGCGATAGTAGAGAGCCTAAAGAAATGGAGACACTACCTGATTGGTAGACATTTTCTTCTTATAACAGACCAACAATCGGTAGCCTTCATGTTCAATCAAAATCATAACAGTAAAATAAAAAATGAGAAGATCCAACGTTGGCGGTTGGAACTGTCATGCTTCAAATTTGATATAGTTTATAGACCAGGCACTGAAAACGCTGTTGCGGACGCTCTATCTCGCGTATGCGCCTACATGAATATAAAAAAGTTGAAAGAACTACATGACGCACTCTGCCACCCGGGGGTAACTAGAATGTATCACTGGGTAAAATTTAAAAACTTACCCTACTCAGTTAATGATGTCAAGGAGATGACCGCCTCGTGCCCTACCTGCGCCGAAATAAAACCGAGATTTCTAAAGGCCAAGGGTCAATTGATAAAAGCTACGTCGCCGTTTGAACGGATCAACATAGATTTTAAAGGACCACTACCTTCTGAAACAGCCAACAAGTACATACTTACGATTATTGATGAGTACAGTCGGTTTCCTTTTGCTTACCCATGTAAGGATATGACCTCAGCCACTGTCATTACTTGCCTGAAAGATCTTTTTCTGACATTTGGCCAACCTCTCTATATTCATAGTGATAGAGGATCGTCATTCATGTCCGAAGAGTTCAAATCATTCCTACGACAGTCAAACATAGCCTCATCCAGAACGACGCCCTATAACCCCCAGGGTAATGGCCAAGTGGAGCGACTAAACGGAACACTCTGGCGAACTATTCAACTTAGCCTTCGGTCAAAGAGATTATCGATAGAAAAATGGGAAGTAGTACTGAAGGACGCATTGCATTGTATCCGCTCCCTCCTGTGTACGGCAACAAACGCCACTCCGCACGAAAAACTTTTCAAATACCCTAGAAGATCCCCGAACGGAGATTCACTGCCATCTTGGCTCACGCCGGGACCGATCTTTGTTAAAAAGAACGTCCGCTCTTCAAAAACGGACCCTCTTGTCGAGGAAGCTGAGCTCTTAGAGATCAATCCCTACTACTCTCTCATAAGACGGGATAATGGAGAAACCTCAACGGTATCAAACCGTCAATTGTCTCCTTGCCCCAGTACTACTGATAATAGCAGAGACGATAGCTTTGAAACGGCCTCCGAAGATGATCACCTCACGTTTCCATCTGAAAATAACTCCACACCTCCACCTGAAAATAACGCTCCTTCGTCATCGTCTCGTGTAGAAGAGTCGACGACGTCCTCGCCAGTTCTTCGGACTGGACTCCCCAGGAGATCTAATAGGACGCGGAAATTACCCTCCTAATACCTAACGGACTTTGTGGTTGATGGGAGTGAGAGTGAAAACTGAACCGGGGGAGAATGAGGTGATATGCGACCTCCGCGATACGATCCTCCTATACGATCTCCTTAGTGTTGTCAATACTAAACGTGTCAACTGTCATACTTTGTTATTATGAGTCAATATTTATTTATTTGTTATTTATTCGTCTAGTGGAATTCTTTCAGTTAAATAAAACCAATATTTCTCTTGGTTTCTCGTTTATTATGCCACACTACTTTCAAGTAAAGATGTTTAAATAAACCTGTGAAGATGATACTGCCATCGTCGCAATTAGAATGCCATAAGCTTACTTTGTCGTATTGGTTTACAAATTGCGAAAAACCAAATTAAGTTTGAATTTCGCGGGCAGACCCGTTTAATCAATCAATCAACCTTATCCTTATCCAATTAACCTGTGTTGAAGCTGTGTTTACAATTTACATTTTTGTTTTCTTGAGTGCTAATTAAGTTCGGTTATCAATTTCTAAACAAAGCTTCAAATGTGATAAATCATCATCTGTTTCAATAGTTAGTAGAATAGTTATTAGTAGAAATTATTCTGAAGCGCGTAGAACTACGAACTTTGCAAAATGACATCGTTGGAAAACGAAAAAAAAGTTTACGTGCTCGATGGCGGTTTTTCTTCGCAAATATCTCGCTACGTGGGGACCAACGTAGATGAAGACCCGCTGTGGACCGCGCGATTCCTGCAGACCAATCCAGAGGACATCTACCGGACGCATTTAGACTTCCTGCGAGCTGGAGCCGACATAATCAGCACGAACACCTATCAAGCGTCTATTGGAGGCTTCGTGAAACATCTATGCGTTACCGCTGACGAGGCTTGCGACCTAATTCGACGTGCCGTAGACCTCGCGAAACGAGCTAGAGAGAAATACTCTGAAGAATGTCAGGACCAAGGTTTGCCCATCCGCAAAACACTAATAGCAGGCTCTGTAGGGCCGTACGGTGCTTATCTTCACGACGGCTCCGAGTATACCGGTGAATATGCAGACAAAACACAAGAGGAAACCATGTATGAGTGGCACAAACCGCGTATAGACACATTAGTGTCGGCTGGAGTTGATTTATTAGCTATAGAAACCATACCATGTACAAAAGAAGCTTTGTTACTTGTTAAGATGTTGAAGGAGTATCCTAATGTTAAAGCTTGGATTTCTTTCAGTTGTAAAGACGATACGAGTCTTGCACACGGTGAAAACTTCCAAACAGCTGCCAGGGCTTGCTGGAAGATGAATAGAGACCAATTAGTTGGTGTAGGCGTTAACTGTTTGTCACCAAACTATGTCGCTAACTTGATTGATGGTGTAAGCGATGGTATAAACCCACAGATTCCCATCGTAACATATCCAAACTCTGGAGAAAAATATAAGTCTGGGGTTGGATGGATTGAAAAGGATAAGTGCGAGTCGTTGCACACATTTGTTGATAAATGGGTGCAACTTAATGTTAGGTATGTGGGAGGCTGCTGTAGGACATATGCAGAGGATATTGCTAATATTCGTAAACAAGTTGATGCTTTAAATTTGTAAGCAGTGGCATGATAATTTGATGGTAATACTGGGATCCCATTATTCAATTCAATCTGTATAAGTTGTTTTTTATTGTAAAAAGTAAACACCTTAAGAAGACTTACATTTCGCATCCCTCTCTCTCACACATTCTAATATTTTCAATAATTGTAAAAATCTCAGATACTTTTGATAAAATGTGGCCAATTATTATATGAAAAACTTGACAGTGGTTTCATATTTGTGCCTTTTGGTGTAGAGACCCTGGGGCCGTGGGGCTCGGAGGCTCGAGCGCTTTTTGTAGAGCTAACTAAAAAGGTGATCGAGTCTACCGGGGATCCAAGAGCTGGCAGCTACCTTGCCCAAAGGATTAGCTTGGCCATCCAAAGGGGTAATGCTGCCAGCATCTTGGGTACCATGCCACACTGCAGTGACTTCGATGGGGTTTTAGATTTTATTTAATTTTTATTTTAGTTTTAATTTTAGAATAAATTTAATTTTAATGTAGTAGGTAGTTTTAATTTTAGAGTAAATATAGATTTAACGGATATAATTATGGATTAAACTATATCTTAAAAATAAATTATTATCTTCGACAATTAAACTACAGATATTTTAGATAAACATAGTTTATTATGATATACTTAGATTTTGATAGAGAAAAAAGGTGAAAACTTCTATTAACTTTTATCGCTCTTATTCTCTATCAAAAACTAGGTATATGATAATAAAAATATGTCTTAAATATCCGTAATTTAATTGTCGAAGATAATAATTGACCACATTTTGTCAAGAGTATCTGAGATATTTACAATCTTTGAAAATATTAGAATGTGAGAGAGAGAGGGATGCGAAATATAATAGGAGATATTCCACTAGGAGTTTGTTGGAAACAAATATTTATACAATAAAAAGGTTTGTATTGCAGAGTAAAATCTGCAGTTAAATAAGCATATTTATCATCAGGGAGCTATAGATAATAAATTTAAATGACTGATTGAGTAAATATTTGCCACTCACAAATCACAAAAACATAGATTGAATTGGATTTGATTTAAAAGCACAGAACACTATTACTCCTAGCGGAGTTTAAAAGCTACTTTAATCTAAAATCGTTGTGGTAAACAATCTCAAATAAGTAAAACTTTAGTGAGAGCATAGAGATTGTTCTTTGTTTTCGTGAGGGACCCAGACTTCATATTTGTGCCACTATGTTAAAAAATAAAGGCTGAAATCTACCTTGATATGTGCCTTTTTAAATATTAATATAAATATAAATATTAAAATATTATAATAATAAATATTAATATAAATATTAAAATATTATCATTTTAATTTGATAAAACAATTTACGTGCTATCTAATAATTTTAAACATATATACATCATGTCATGATCCAAATTCATCTTGACATCATGACATCATGTTATTTATACATTCTATTCAGAAATAGTTCATAGGAGATTAAATTCTAGAACCATATTATAAGCATTTATAAATTGTTATTTAGTATTTCTATTAATAGGCTATTTGACTACTTTTAGAAAATCATCTTAAATTGTTAATAATGCTATGCTGAAGCTAACAAAACATATATTTCGGCATAATTGTCATTATTTTTCATAAAAATCGAGAAATAAATTCAAAAAAATAAATTGCCGCCGAAACGTTCCATTTGCTCTCATGACGTAACAGTTCACATTTCAAACAATGACAATTTTATAATGTGTTTAGGCCGCGTGTCGCATACTATTTGGTATTTAATAAAATAGTAACGATGAAAAACAGACGAAATTAGCCTATTACGCCGCACAAACACGTCGAAATGTATTGACAATATGAGAATTCCATAGGTGGTGTGGACTGTGACGTCATTCGAGATCACGGAACGTTTTCGATCACGTGACCATGGCCAGAATTATAGCAATTTTATTTAATGTTTTCTAATTAAATAAAGCTTTATTTTTTAGTTTTGTCCTATGGAATAATGTTTTTAGATAATAATCTTTTAGGATGACACCAGTTGAAACGATATTTTTATTATAGTCAAATACCCTATTGCTATTAATATAGTATGGATTGTATTGAAACCAAAGTCAGTGAGATGATTCTACTGTCTATGGTTTCATGATCAAATCCATGAAGGTAGATCTGCTGGGGAACCAAAGTAACCAATTGAAATAGCTAATAGCTTAACTTGCAAAGCTGTTGTGTACCAAATAGACATTGCATTTATTTATGTAGTTTTTAAGACATTGAGGTCCCATGTTGCTGGATATATAACAAAACCTCCAAGGCCCAAGGCCTAGCTGAAGCCTTCCTTATCCATTGACAAAATACTTTATTTTTCATAGATTATAAGGTATCAACTGTTTTAAACTTAACTCATCATGTGTAATATGTGATTATTTTTGACAATAATATGTCTTTTTAAGTATAAAAATATTTTTCCAGAAAGTTTTTGGTATATCTGTAAAAAAGAAACAGAGGGACGAAAAAGTTAAGTCGCTCTTGATAGAGAATCAAAAGTTGAGGGAGGAAAATTTAAAATTGACATTTGAGATATCAAGGTTGAAGAAAGAAATGGGGAAGGTTTGTGAAATTTTATTTTGGAGTTAGAAGATTTTTTTTATTTGATTTACTTACTTATTTTGTTTTTTTTCTTCTATTTAATAATTTGCTTGTTTTCACGGTTTGTTGATGACTGTTTGTGTGTGTATAATGTTCGTACTTCTTGACTTTCTTGACTATTGTTTGTACTTTGACCCTCACACAAATGGGACGATGAGGTAATGCCTCGCAGATTTCAATTTTGTTATAATTATTTTACCTACTTAGTGCTTGTATGCTTTTCATGTGAGTTCCTATGTGATTTGAATTCTTTTATAATACAAGGAGACAAAATTTAAAACTGTTAATTTTATTATAATTCTTTGATCTGAAACTTTATTGCTTTGATTTAACATACCCATAGGCAGTTATTATAGAATAGAATAGAATAGAATGGACCAGGAGCCAAGACGTTTCAGACCTTCGTTATTTTATAAAAGCTGAAAATTCCTCTGCGTATGTCCCCAATAGAGATAAGAACGATTCCCGACTATGAAGTTTGGATCTTGGTGGCTTTGGGAGATATCAGGTAGTAAAGGTGCATAAATTCTGAGGATACTTTCGTCATAGTAGGTATAAAAGCTGAGTGTAAAACTCAGCTTTTATACTATGACGAAATGTTACTTGGGGACCTATCAGAAGATGTTTCCTCAGCAGTCAGACACTTCCGATGGTTCCAACCCCGTGTCAGACACCCTTAAACTATAGTAAATTATGAGTATACTTTCGTCATAGTATTAAAGCCGAGTTTTATATATGTTACTTGGGGACCTATCAGAAGATGTTTCCTCAGCAGTCAGACACTTCCGATGGTTCTTACGCCCTGTCAGACGCTTTAAAAATCTGCCGTAGGTAGGTAGGTAGAGGAACTTTGATGAAACCATCGACTTTTACTGGATATATAAAGTAGCCTGCGTGTTAATCCAGGCTATAATCTATCTTCGTTTCAATTTTCAGCGAAATCGGTTCATTAGTTGTGGCGTGAAGAAGCAATGCGTGAATTTCAGTTTTTCAAAATCCTGCGGGAACCATGGACTTTTTATGAGATAAATAGTAGTATATGTGTTAATCCAGGGTATAGCCGATCTACATTTCAAATTTCAGCCAAATCGGTTCATTAGTTGTGGCGTGAAGAAGTAATGCGTGAATTTCAGGTTTTCAAAATATTTCTGGAATCATGAATTTTTACGGTATAAAAAGTAACTTATAAGTTGATGCAAAGTATATTCTATCTTCGTTCTAAATTTCAGCTAAATCGGACCATTAGCTGTGGCGTGAAGAAGCACGACGTGAATTTCAGTTTTACAAAATCCTGCGAGAACCATGGATTTTTATGAGATAAATATTAGGTAGTATATGTGTTAATCCAGGGTATAGCCGATCTACATTCCAAATTTCAGCCAAATCGGTTCACTAGTTGTGCCGTGAAGAAATAATAGCTGAATTTCAGGTTTTTCAAAATATTTCTGGAACCATGAATTTTTACGGTATAAAAAGTAACCTATAAGTTGATGCAAAGTATGTATTATCTTCGTTCCAAATTTCAATGTCGTGTGATGCGGGTTGTTATGTTCCCTCAAATATGGTTGAGCGAAGCAATGGCTGGATCATGCGTCATGCTCGTGAAGGGGTGCCACCAGCGGGAATACTTTTTGTCTGCCCGTCTTAACATGGGTTGAATTATAATTAGGAATGCTTTTGTGGAATTCATTGTGGAATCACTGCTATAGCATAGTATCTATTGAATTGTAAACTTGTTTTGAAAAGAGCAACTGCCGAGTTTCTTGCTGGTTATTCTCGGCAGGTCGAAGGGCATTCCGAAACAGTGGTAGACTCATCGACGATTCAAAAGCACTTGTAAAAAAGTTTATTTGAATAAAAAACATTCCTATTCTATTCCATTCTATTCATGGGGCCTCCCTTTGCTGGCTAACCGCTCTCATACTAACACCGTGTCGTCGATAGCTTAACGACGACAAGTTTTCTGACTACCTGTCACTGATGCGGGAGAGGGACGCGCGCTACTCGCTGTACTCGGAGAACGTGGCGCTGCAGCTGAGGGTCCGTGAGCTGGACAGCAGCTGCCGGGACAGCAGCTCCTGCGTGGACGGCGCCTGCCGCGACCCCGTGGTGCTGCAGATCGCGCTCGACAGGTGTCGGTGAGAGCATCGGGCGTCAGCCGACGCGTTGCGCTAGCCCCGAGACTTTCCAGCGAGAACCTACACCCTCTAGGCTCCCGCTGGAGAATCTATAGAAAAATTAAAAATCTGCCAAACGCCTAAATAGCGCCATCTAGCGGGAATCTGTCCGGAGAAGATGCGTGTCAATATCCTTAACTTTTTTGTATTCCTTCTATAAAATTGGGGCTCGCTGCGCTTGTGCAAAATTTTCCCATACCCATAGTAGGTACTTACCTTTAATTTAATGCAAATGTAACTTCGTGTTTTCTACCGTCTACAAAAAGAGTTTCCCAATTCGGTGCCTAATTTTTAGGGTTCCGTACCAAAATGGTAAAAATGGAACCCTTATGGTGAGACTTTCTCCGTCCGTCCGTCTGTCACAGTCGATTATTTCAGTAACTATTAAAGCTATCGACATGAAATTTGGCATAGTTGTGTATAATAGTGGCCCAACATCATTGGAATAAAGAAAAATCGAAAATTATTTTTAGTTTTATTAAAAAAGGGAGAAAATCGGGGGTTTGAAATTTCAAAGTAAAATAACTATACCGAGTGGGGTATCATATGAAAGGCCTTTACTTGTGCATTATAAAACAGTTTTTTATTTATTTCTGTATATAATAGTTTTTGAGCAATCGGCAAAAATGTCGAAAAAAATACCGTTCCCCCCCCCCCCCCCCTTATCTCCGAAGTTTACCAATCGAAAAATCTGAAATAATTATGGTTAATAGAGGTTTATGTATATTTTACAGGAAAAATAAAAGCAACGCGAAAGTTATTATAGTTTGATTAAAAAAGGGGGAAAATAGAGGGTTTGAAAATTCAAAGTAAGATAATTATACCGAGTGGGGTATCATATGAAAGGCCTTTACTTGTGCATTCTAAAACAGTTTTTTATATATTTCTATATATAATAGTTTTTGAGTAATCGGCCAAAATGTCGAAAAAAATACCGTCCCCCCCCCCTTATCTCCGAAGTTTACCAATCGAAAAATCTGAAATAATTATGGTTAATAGAGGTTTATGTATATTTTACAGGAAAAATAAAAGCAACGCGAAAATTATAATAGTTTGATTAAAAAAGGGGGAAAATCGAGGGTTTGAAATTTCAAAGTAAGATAATTATACCGAGTGGGGTATCATATGAAAGGCCTTTACTTGTGCATTCTAAAACAGTTTTTTATTTATTTCTATATATAATAGTTTTTGATTAATCGGCCAAAATGTCGGAAAAAATACCGTTTTCCCCCCCCCCCCCCCTTATCTCCAAAGTTTACCAATCGAAAAATCTGAAATAATTATGGTCAATAGAGGTTTATGTATATTTTGCAGGAAAAATAAAACCAACTCTTTAACTAGCATAGTTTTTTTTTATATTTACAATAAACCTCTACAAAAGTTAACGATAAATAAGCAAATTAATATAATATTATCGTTTTACTTTTACTTTTGGAGTACGGAACCCTCGGTGCGCGAGTCCGACTCGCACTTGGCCGGCTTTTTTTTTCTACATTAGGAGGATACCGCCGATTTCTAAATTTTGCTAGGTACTATTATCAATAATTAATTATTATCAATCGAAAATTCCTTAATCCCCACATTTTAGGTGTGCAGTGCCCCTGCATTATCAGGTTTGAGGAGTTGGAATCAACCAGTAAAAAAAATAGTACCTACGTACCTTTATATAAGTACCTACCTACCTACTTAGAAAAAAGTTCACGAGTGTCCTGAGTGAACGACAGCTGATGTTTACCCTGGTACATCGACCAGTCCAGGCCTGAATGGCAACATATTATACTGGCGACAATAAAGCACTGCCCCCTATTCCTATTACGATTCGACCAAAATGGATATATATATATGAGACAAAACTGAAGTTTATGCGCTTTCCAAGGCATGCAGACGACTGCCATATGTGTTCTTACCTTCCACTAAAATCGCTTACCTCCTCAGGGAGCAACTATCAGTGACGCAGACGGAGCTAAAGAGGATGAAGGAGGAATACGCGGAGTGTGTGCCTCAGCGGGAGCACGACGCTCTGGCGGCACGGTGCAGCTCGCTCTCCGTCAAACTCGACGCGCTCTCCGCGGAGTACGAAGCGCATCAGAACTTACACAAACGGGTACTAGGTAGGTACACATAATCTATATATATATAAAAGAAAGTGGTGTTAGTTACACTATTTATAACTCAAGAACGGATGAACCGATTTGGCTGAAATTTGGTGGAGAGGTAACTTAGAACCAGGAGACGGACATAGGATACTTTTTATCCCGTTCGACCGCGTTTCCGTCAAGTCGCTATAAAACGTGGTATAACAAAAACGCATCTGACATGGAATAACAAAACGCAAATGACAGTGGAATAACAAAACGTAAATAACAGCTAAACGTAATTTTGTCTTTGTTGGTTTGTCCGTCAATCACGCTGCAAAAAACCTACGGATTGACGTGATTTTTTTGGATAGGTACAGTTGTAGAGTGTAAAGCATCCCGGAAAATCAAAGAGTCTCTAATAAAAGAATATTTTACATAGCCGACTTCAAACGTCCGCGCAACTACACCTGAGAGTTCTCCATAATGTTCTCACATGTTAAGTCTGCCAATTCGCATTGGGCGAGTGTGGTAGACTATGGCCTTAAAACCCTAGACCTGCGCTCCGTAGTGAGCCGTTGATGGGTTGCTGATATTATGATGGTGGTGATGGTGGTTCTAATCTTTTGTGAAATGTGTGTCACAAATATCGACACCTTACTCTTTAAAACCGAGCCACTCAAAGCCTATTGCTCACAAACTAATCATGCCTTAAGAGAATATTTATTTATTCTCTTAAAACGCTTAAACCCTACCTATAGCCGTCTCCTCCATCCCCATAACGGCCCCTTTCCTCACATCTAATCTATTTAACCACCAACACGACAGACAAAAACCATCTGAACGTGAGGGTGGTTATAAAACATCTGAACATTAATTAATCAATTACATTAATCTTAAGCGCACTGGCAATATTTATTCGATTAGGGCGCGATTGCTATCGCAATCCCTCAATCAAACACAACGACCTAGACACGAACGGATCTGTTAATCGGATGAGAGACTGTCGGAGACTGAACTCCCATCGTCAAAATAGCTGCATTTATGTATACTAATATTCCAAGATGGCGCGCAAGATGGCGTGCCAACACTGTCAACATTGACAAATGTCGATTCAATTAAACTAATTTCAATAAACAAAATGACGACATCTTTATCATTTCTTAAAGTCTTTATCAATTTTAAACATGAATCTGACAATTAAACCATGTTCCTGACATGTGAAACATGTATAGCGGCGGGTCAGACCGATTCTCGTCGCCTTGCCAACAGTAGGTATATGTATGTAGCATGTATGCAGTAGTATGTATGTAGTACGAAACCGAAACACTGTTGTTTATTACGGTATACGTAACCTGTGGCTTAAGGTGGACGACACAGTTCTGTCCGCGAAATTCAAATTTAATTTGGTTTTTCGCAATTTGTAAACTAATACGACAAAGTAGGCTTATGGCATTCTAATTGCGACAATGGCAGTATCATCTTCACAGGTTTATATAAAAATCTTTACTTGAAAGTGTCCAGTTTTAAGAAATTAATCAAAATATCGACTAATTTGTGAGTAACTCACGTCCAACTCAGTATTTTGATTAATTTCTTAAACTGGTCACTTTCAAGTAAAGATTTTTATGTAAACCTGTGAAGATGATAATTCTACTGGCGCAATTAGAATGCCATTAGCCTAGTTTGTCGTATTAGTTTACAAATTGCGAAAAACCAAATTAAATTTGAATTTCGCGTGCAGACTCGTATAATTATCCTTAAGAGAAATAGTTTTAACAATAAAATATGTGATAGTTAAGAAAGTAAAAGTTATCAGCCTCTTGCGAAGAAAGCAAATTATAATAATTAGAGTGTGCATTTATGTGTGTACCTACTAAGCTCGATATTACCTTTACAAAATAATTTCGATGTTTCACATCTGCCAGCCGTCCCGCGACGGCTCACAATTTTGACGTGATAACGTCTTATAAATCGATGAACACCGGCTGCACGCACGAAAAAGTGTCACGCTCCGCATGAGCGTGCAAGTGAGAGCGCGGAACAAGCGATAGAGAGGCACGATCGGCCCAAGCGTTGGCTTGTGACACATTTATTCATCAATGTTTCTTTATGACGTTATCACGTAAAACTATCGTCCGTCAACCGACTATACAGACAACCAATATTTTTTATTATCATTTTGTAGCTCAAAAGAAGAGTGTGGAAGAGGAACTCATGGAGTGCAAGGAAAAGTGCAGCGAGTTGGAGCGCGCGGGCACGCCACGACCGAGGTGGGAGCTGTGCGCAGACTTTATTGGCGGGGGAAGAGAAAGGTAAAGAAACCCTAACTACACGTAATATTATAGCAATACTAGCTGACCCAGCGAACTACGTACCGCCAACAAAAATATTTAGTGGTTACCCTTATCATTTAAGGGTATGAAAAATAGATTTTGGCCGATTCTCAGACCTACCCGATATGCACACAAAATTTCATAAAAATCGGTCCACCCGTTTCGGAGGAGTAAGGTAACTAACATTGTGACACGAGAATTTTATATATTAGAAGAAAGATAGAGTTGGAGGATGTATTTTATGTACTCGTAGCTTTGAGTAATAAACCAACACAGGAGAAGAATTGACGCGCGTACCCCTCTGTAAGTTGGGTATGACCAGTGGTCATACCCGTTATATAAAACTGTTTGACTCGAGTCACGCGCCTGTCAACTACGTATGGTTAGCGGGGAATGAGCTCCGCTATAAATGCCGAATATGAGAGTATTTTCTTCTGAAAAAATATTTAATAAATCCAGTTTACTAAAGGATAACATTTATTTACTTCTGATGTATTATTTTATCTAAATAATGCAATACTTATGCAGAAAACTTAAGAAAACTGTCGATCTGAAAATGTTGCTACTTATTCGTACATGAAATAATTTGGGGAAAATATTGAAAATTAATCTTCCTACTTACTATTCGTTTAGAGACCTTTTTCATGAACTGCATTATAAATTGATCCCATAGAATTAAAATCACGATAGAATAGGAAGGGGTGAACGACTAATTTTATAAGCTTTAAGTAAAATATGACTAGATATATAAATACGAACTTTGATCGTCTGTGGGACTATCAAATAATGATAAAAATTCTTTCTATAAAACCAACTTTAAACGCCACTACAAAGTATAAAACAATTTTAATTTGTACATGTATGTTGAAGTCGGGCGGGCCTAAATATAAATGATGAAACCAATGCGCGACGCTGGCCCAACTTTGCCCGATCGGCGTATGAAGTCGGTTTTTTAAAGATATTTTTTTTACATTATTATTTTAAGCTTTTTAGTGTATATCTCTGATCGCGAGCAATTAGCTCTTAATCATTGAGTTCCTTCCTCCATTACCAAAGATATGAATCACCTTCTCTTCACCTTTTAAATAGGCCCAAACTTATTATGCGTTCTTTCAAAAAAAATTGAAATCGGTTCAGATTTGACGTAGTTATGGAGTAAAGTATGCCCTACTAAACAAAAAAAATTATCAAATTCCATTCATTATTTGGCGGAATAATTGCGTAACAAATATACAAAAAAATTCGAATTGAGAACCTCCTCCTTTTTAGAAGTCGGTTAAAATGATTGCATTATTATAACGATGGCAATGGTGTCTGATTGGCTGGTACTCTCCCACTATTGTTTAAAATGCATTGATGCAGCTAGAGCTCCATAAACTCAGCGAATTCATAAAATTAGTTTTTTTACTCAATTATTTCAAAAGTTATAGGTATATATTTCCATATAGCCAGTGTGGTATAATTTTCTAAATATATAAAATGAAAAGGTGACTGACTGACTGATCTATCAACGCACACCTACTATGACGTAGGCATCCGCTAAGAAAGGATTTTTACAAATATAATACAAAAAAATAATGAAAACAAGACTAAAAAATTGTTTAATAATAATGATAAGTTATACGTAAGTCTTTCTTACTCGAAAATTAGGACTTTAATTTTATGAAGTCGGCCACACCGCAATAAAATTAGGGCTGGACAGCAAGATTTCATATGTCGATATTGGTGGAGGGATTGTATAAATTATTTATACCGAGATATTTTTATCCTCTTACTAATGGTTCATTGACGAAAAAAAAATTTAAATTCTATACATATTATTTGGTTCATTCAAACTTGGCAATTGAATTAAAGTACCCATACTTCTTATTCATCCCGCTAGGTTTACCGGAAAGCTAAATAGCTTGGCGGTGTTTTATAACAGATGGGGTGGCCACTATAGCCATGGCGGCAGCCTAGCATTACAAACAAATATACACTTCGTTCAGATGAAGTAGATGAAAAAAATAAGCCTTCCAAGTAAAGTGTGTAGGTACAAGTTTTAACTTACCAATCATAACTTTAAATAAATTTTTTTTTTAGGGTTCAGTTTTTACTTTTTATGTTTCCTCCATGCTGGACTGAGAGAATATTATTCAACGCAGGAAAACGATCTTGTAAATCGAAAAAGTGAACTTTATACCAGAGCCAATAACGTTTTAAAAAATCATAACAGCTCATAATAAGCTATCAGGAGCAGATTTCTATTTTTAAGGAAACATGATCTAGTCCTAACAGTGTGTACTTAATATACTTTTTAGAAATAGATACATCGTAAATTTCGCTTTAAACATAAATAAAACAAATGATGTTTCATTAAAAATTATGTATGTTTATTTAAACAAGATTACTTAAAAAATCAATGTGTTCAATATTAATACCCACTACGTATTCAAATAAAAATGAAATGTCTCTCAACTTAATAAACAATATTATTAAAAATTATAAAAACCTATGGTAAAGTACAGCACTCCCTGGTGGCTTATAACCTTAAATCATAACTAAACAGCTGCTCTAAGGTGATATACTATGGTACCTACAGCTTGCTCTCAGCATGAGATTGAGAGTATAGTGACGGAGTAAATATCTTGGTATCTACAAAATCTGTTAATAATCAGATAATCCTAAGTCCTTACAGTAAACCTAAGTGCACTGTACTGCTAAAAAGTATTGATAACTTTTTTGAAGTATCTGTATAATATTGAAAAATAGATTGTGTCTTAGTATTTACAGCATTTTAGAGTACGTTTAAAAATATGAATAACAAAAAATATAAAATATAAACATGCAGAGAAGGTCCACATAGTATCTTAGAAAAATAATGTCATAGGAAAACGAAAATCCGACAATCCGACGCAGTATCTTTTTCTTCCAAATATATAAAAAATTCATTTTGTTATTTTTCTAAATAAGCTAGATAGCTTTCCAGCGTCAATATAGTCCAAATTTTCTAGCTGTATCTTTACGCAAGTACTAAAAGCCTACTAAGAGTCAATCTAATAGCAAAGGGATATTATGACTAAAATAACGGCAAATGCCTCGTTTCCTAGCGCTTCTATATAGGTACCTACCATGTTAAAGAGCTCGAACAAAAAAAATTACTCTCGAGTAAAGTAACTCTGTTGTATATAATTATTAGAAGAACTTATCGAAAGTCGATAATCGATAGTGTCAAATCCCTAAAATGCTTACACATATGATGCGATTGTTTCATGTAATGATAGAGCGTCCCTGTGTGTGAATGTGATTGTGTGCATATACTTTAAGGTAGTGTTTGCTAATTATATTGTGTGCGTGCATAGCGACGTGATGGAAAAATGCACCTGTAGTAAGCAAGTTTTCATGTGTGCTATCTCGCCCCCCACCGTAATTGACAGACTTTTTTGCAAATAAATTAGGGGTCAAGTCCTCTCCTGTGTTGGTTTATTACTCAAAGACTCGTAGGTAAAAGGCATAGGAGATAGGTAGGGAGATATAAGTTAGTGAAGATAGAAAGAGAGCGATAGAGAGTTACGTTACGTGTGCGAGCACACTTTTTCCTTCTCTCTTTCTCTCATAGCCAGTTGCGTTTCGTTTAACTAAGACACAGTGCAGGCCTAAAACTTCAAACTTAAGTATGCAAAAAAACTAAAAACTTAAGTATGCAGTGTTAGCCTAGTGGTTAGTACTGCGGTCTCCTATTCGGGGCTTTTCCAAGTTAAGTGCGTTTATGAAATTAAATATCACAAGCTTCAAAACGGTGATGGAAAACATCGTGAGGAAACCTGTACATCTGCGAGTTCTTTATTATGTTCTTGACGATGTGGGAAGTCCGCCAATTCGTAGTGGCCAGCGTGGTGGACTATGGCCTATAAATCTTCTCTGAGAGGAGACCTGCTGCGCTCAGTAGTGAGCCTTTGATGGGTTGCTGATGATGAAATTAAGTTAATTTCAAATCAAAATAATCACAAACCCCTAATTTCTCACAAATTCCAGTAAAACGACAGTAATCGAGGGTCTCGAATGTTTTTGAGACAGGGCCTTCATAGAAATAGGTATGTTGTTTGTATAGTTCACCTACCGGAAGTAGGGTTTTTTATTTATCTATTTATCACAGCCGAAGTTTTCTATAGGAATAAGTAATAATTAAAAAAAAACAATGTTTCACTTGTGCCGTATGTTGCTAAGATGGTGGCAGCTGGCCAGCGGCCTGTCCTCGAGGGATATGCTTCGTGTGCTGCTCAAAGAGCTCGGGCCTGCCGCGGAGAGCGAGCATTTGGAGTATTTTGATGGCCTTGTTAGTATACTTTACTAATTAGCTTGGCTTTATAAGACTAACTAGCTAAAGACTAACTTTATAACCTAAGTTTAACTGACTCCGAAACACTTGTGACCGTTTTCACCAACCATAAAATCATTGCCTAAGTAGAAGTCTTTTTAAGTAGCATTACGTAGGTAGTCCCTAAATACAATAGCCTTACCTAATTTAATTTTCACCTTTAAGTGGCCCCTAAGGTTCGTGAATGTGACCGAAAGCGTCACCTAACTGAGCTTAAGCTGCCATATAAGTTAAGGAACGTTGGTGAAAACGGACATGAGACTATCTTAAGACCGGCTATGTCACCGCTATTTAATTTGTAGAGTATGTAAGATGTAATTTCTAACTATTATGTTTTTATTGGAACTAAACGAACCGTCGTTTACACATGCGTTTTGTACATGTCAGGGCACGGATCCGGTCATCCCGCCGTACTTGCGGTACGAGGGGCGCGTGCGCAACCTGCGGCTGTCGCGGCGCGAGGTCAGCGTCATCATCAACGACATCTGGCTTGGCAAGCTGCGGCAGCCGCGCGACCTAGCCATGCAAGATTACGTCACCACTTACTTCGAGGAAAGGTCTGTTCCGGCTTCTACAAATCTGGTTCGAAGGACCAAATTGTTAGGTTCAGTGCGACAAGTGTATGTAGACGTGTCATGGCAGTGGTGTATGCTGTAGACCCCGTTGATGCAGGTTCTGTAAACCGTCAATTATGATCTCAATATCTGATGGATGCGACGTAGGCCGCAGATTTTACGTTTCGTATAGTTAAAAGAACATTAGTATGACAAGGGGGTCTTTGAAAAGTACCAACCTAGATCGAATGAATGTATCGCTAATTTTATAACTACGCGAAGGGATTTGTGTAGCTCCCAGACGAGTTTCGGCCTCAGCCAGCTCAGCTCTGCATAAAGCAATGATTTTGTCAGTAGTGTAGTAGGTGACTACACACTTCGTCTGCAGCTCAGTACCACTCGTAGATACCAGCAGCCGTCAGTGCGAGCCGAGTGGGCGTACAACCTGTGCGCCGGCGCCGAGCAGATGCTGGACGAGCCGCAGGTGAAGCTGTTCTGGGGCGTGCTGCACGGCCACCTCAGCGAGGACATCTACTGGGGGCACCGCGCGCAGTGGTACGCGCTCAAGGAGCAGCTCTACAGGCACAGCAAGGACGGGGAGGTAATTATCACTCGTAGCTATACCAGCAGCCGAGTGGGCGTACAACCTGTGCGCCGGCGCCGAGCAGATGCTGGACGAGCCGCAGGTGAAGCTGTTCTGGGGCGTGCTGCACGGCCACCTCAGCGAGGACATCTACTGGGGGCACCGCGCGCAGTGGTACGCGCTCAAGGAGCAGCTCTACAGGCACAGCAAGGACGGGGAGGTAAGTATCACTCGTAGCTATACCAGCAGCCGAGTGGGCGTACAACCTGTGCGCCGGCGCCGAGCAGATGCTGGACGAGCCGCAGGTGAAGCTGTTCTGGGGCGTGCTGCACGGCCACCTCAGCGAGGACATCTACTGGGGGCACCGCGCGCAGTGGTACGCGCTCAAGGAGCAGCTCTACAGGCACAGCAAGGACGGGGAGGTAAGTATCACTCGTAGCTATACCAGCAGCCGAGTGGGCGTACAACCTGTGCGCCGGCGCCGAGCAGATGCTGGACGAGCCGCAGGTGAAGCTGTTCTGGGGCGTGCTGCACGGCCACCTCCGCGAGGACATCTACTGGGGGCACCGCGCGCAGTGGTACGCGCTCAAGGAGCAGCTCTACAGGCACAGCAAGGACGGGGAGGTAAGTATCACTCGTAGCTATACCAGCAGCCGAGTGGGCGTACAACCTGTGCGCCGGCGCCGAGCAGATGCTGGACGAGCCGCAGGTGAAGCTGTTCTGGGGCGTGCTGCACGGCCACCTCAGCGAGGACATCTACTGGGGGCACCGCGCGCAGTGGTACGCGCTCAAGGAGCAGCTCTACAGGCACAGCAAGGACGGGGAGGTAAGTATCACTCGTAGCTATACCAGCAGCCGAGTGGGCGTACAACCTGTGCGCCGGCGCCGAGCAGATGCTGGACGAGCCGCAGGTGAAGCTGTTCTGGGGCGTGCTGCACGGCCACCTCAGCGAGGACATCTACTGAGGGCACCGCGCGCAGTGGTACGCGCTCAAGGAGCAGCTCTACAGGCACAGCAAGGACGGGGAGGTAAGTATCACTCGTAGCTATACCAGCAGCCGAGTGGGCGTACAACCTGTGCGCCGGCGCCGAGCAGATGCTGGACGAGCCGCAGGTGAAGCTGTTCTGGGGCGTGCTGCACGGCCACCACAGCGAGGACATCTACTGGGGGCACCGCGCGCAGTGGTACGCGCTCAAGGAGCAGCTCTACAGGCACAGCAAGGACGGAGAGGTAAGACTGGTTGACAGAAAGAGCGACCACTGGCATACTGCTTCTTCATGATAGGTCTATGGGATCAGTAAACGGTCTGCTGGTGATTTACTTGTGTATGCCGCACACGTTTGGGGTGAAGCTGTGGAAAAAAACACGGAGACACTCTCCGAAATATCCAATGCTTTCGACCGAGCCTGGCACGGCAGCTTTAGTAAGCAGCCGGCTTACTGTCTTCCATCGAACTTATACGACTGGATATCTGACTTCTTGAGTGCTGAGTACTTCTGAGAAGTCATTGATGGCTGCTCATTGGATTTAACCGAATCGGATATGGCTATTAATACCAGCGTTCCTCTGGGGTCTCTTCTCCCCGCTACACTCTTTTAGCTGCACATCAACGATTTGCTGATACTCGGAATCTTGGGGTACGTAGATAACAGCACTGTAATGGAGAGATATTTATGTCCAGTCCGCGCAAGAACAGTGCTGAGATCAACGAACTCAGGGAGGAGATGGTATAGAACGTTCAAACTCCACCCTCAAAGGAGTCTGAGAAGTCAAGTCGAGATGTCGCCAATTTGGTAGATTTTAACGCTACAAAAATAGGTGTGTTCGCTTTCTGCTCAACGGAATTTCCCTTTCACCTTGGCTTCCACTTTCCGGAATGTACCCGTACCAATCACCGACCACATTGCCTTCTAGATCTCGGCAACTATTTTATAGAGCTTAAGCTATTGAAGCTGAGGCCAAGAGGGAGGCCAAAAGTGTTTATTAAATATGAATCAAGTCAATGATGCTCAATAAGTGCCTATATTTTTTCAGACAGTCACAATAGAAGATTTTGAAAAAGTGACGAGAGCAACTTTTCCGTTGAAGAGCGAAGTAGACATAAAGAACCTGACCGACGTCGTGAAGAAACAGCTGAAGTTGAAGATTAATGCCGTTGATATCAACTTGGACAAGCTGTTCCATGAGGTAGGCTTACAATTAGTGTTCTGTTCGCTGGTCTATGCTGACTTTTGATGACAAGTTCGTGCATAACCCATGCCCCTAATCGGTGGGCGCGCTGCGTCATGCCTGAACGCTGAAGCCAAACGTGAATCGACTCGCTCCAGCAATGGTTGAGACGGCAATTAGTTCATGTACATACCTACACAATGTTAATCTTTTTAAAGAGCAATATTCAAGTTCTTGATGTTCCTAGAATGGAACTCGGCATTCTGAATCAGTGCCCTAGTAGCAATTTCCGTTGGGGTTTTGTAGCCAACGGTAGAGAACGGTTGGGAGAATGTACCTAGTGGTGATGCCGAATAAGTCCCTTCGTAAGGCCAACCACATTCCGCTTCTCTACGGTTGGCACCACGATTTTTAGGGGTGACAAGTCTTACTGTTGGCCAACGAAACTAGGGACAAAGGCCCAACTAACAGCCAACGCAAATTGCTACCAACTAGGGTAATAGACGAATCTATTATATTCACTAAATAAAAAAAAATTGTACCTATTCTAATCTGTATCAAAAAAAAATATTGATTCAAAACATTGAAATCCAGATCCAGAAAACCATAAGTGTTTCTGATTTCAGAACGAAGAAGGCTTCGACAGGGTGGAATTATCCCGCGAGCTGTACCGTCAGAGGCAGTTGGCTCAAGACAAGTACATCCGCGAGGTGGTGGGCACGCTGGGCGGGCGGCGCGCCAACTCTGTGACCGTGGAGGGCCTGAAGCGCGCCTTCGCTATCGTGGACCCCGCCATCAGTGAGTTTCTGGCTCAAGACGAGTACATCCGCGAGTACTTCAGTTTAAGGCTCAGGGTCACTCAGCGGGCGATGGAGAGAGCTATGCTCGGAGTTCACATAGTTCGAAGAGCTGATGGTCGTTGGGGACCCAAGGTGCTGGAGTGGCGACCCCGCACCGGGAAGCGAGTTTTGGCAGACCCCCCACCAGGTGGACCGACGACATCAAACGAGTCGCAGGGAGCCGCTGGATGCAAGCGGCGCAAGACCGAAGCATGTGGAAGTCCATGCAGGAGACCTTTGTCCAGCAGTGGACGTCTATAGGTTGAAAAAGAAGAAGAAGAAGATGCTTGGGGTTTCGCTGCGAGACTAAATCAGAAATAAGGAGATCCGTAGGAGAACCAGAGTCACCGACAGCTCAGCGAGTCACAAATATTATGTTGTGATAATTCCGCATGTTCGAGTTTTATTATGATTCCAATTAAATAATTCCATTGAATCTTTTTAGATCACATCCGTATGGAGCGTTACATCCGCTGGGCGTTTTCCGCGCAGACTTGCGACCTGAGCAGCGTGCCGCCTATTCCACTACGCACTCTGGTGTCGAGGCTTGCGGCCGGCGACATCGAGCGTATCGGTCCGCGGTATCGAGGCACGAGGAAGACTTATAAGTAAAATAGCCCTCATACAGAGATCATTTCATTTTTACGTGATTACCTCCTGTTATGTTGCAAATAAAGAAATTTTAATAATATAAATATTTATCTGATTTTTAATTCAGTTACATGTAAACGGAACGCAGTCCAGTATACTGTCATCCCTTTGAGTAATAAAGTGTTGGTTTAATGCTCAAAGTGTCATCCCCATTTTTTCAAATCTCTAGGCACTATTATGTTTTTTGATCACGTGAGTTCTGAGAGCACCTTACCTCGAAAGCACAAAAATGGCGGCGATTTATGACGTTACATTATATTTCCCTTAAAAAAATCCCTGAAAAAGCATTGATAGCCTAGTGGTTGGGGCTGTGGTCTCCTATTCGAGGGGTCGCAGGTTCGATTCCGGGCACACACCTCAGACTTTTCACAGTTATGTGCGTGTTTCCAGTTGTCTGCCAATTCGCATTGGGCCAGCGTGGTGGACTATGGCCTATAAACCTTCTCTGAGAGGAGATCTGCGCAGTAGTGAGACGTTAATGGGTTTGCTGATGATGATGATATTTCCCTAGGTACGTCAGTATTATAAGGTCTGTGCCCTAGGGTACTGCGGCAGTGTACTGGCAGTCCATAACGGAACGAATTTTTCACCAGTGAGAGCACTTAGCAGTGCTCGGAGTGTGTAGCAGAATATACCCTCAGCTTGTCAAAAATGTCGATGTCAACTAACATGTCAACTATTGTCAAAGTTGCTATAAGTCAAATTAACATGCTTGTTTGTTTACCATTGTTTATAAAAAATTTACAGTTGAAAGTCCAATTTTATAACTTGTAGAGTTTCTACGTTCTACTACATATTGATTTCACTATTCGAAATGGCTGATATAATAGAAAATATAGAGATAGATAAAGATACTGTTTCACCAGAGGAACTCAGTACTTTGTTCAGTAAAAAGTATAATTTGTTAGCTGAAACTGCAGTTACACTAAAGAAAACCTATATTAATAAATTAAGCGTTTCAAAGTAAGTAAAAAGAACTTGTTCATTATCTTAATATCTACAATAATAAGTAATACACTAATTGTTGGAAGAATTGGGTTGGTTAGAAATAACCTCAATGTTTTCGTTTAAGTCGCACTTAACACGTTTTCTTTAAATTAATAATAATAAACATCATTATATTAATGTTTAATTTGATAAGCTCATTAAATATCTTTTTTTAAATAAATATTTTCTTGGATGAATCCATTTCATTTCAAGAATTGTTTCAGTTCACTAATAGCAGTGAGCCTACTAGACAACAGCATAGAAGTATACAGGCTAGACAAGGCCTCCCTCTCCAAGGTCTGTCGACTCAGCGGCCACGGGAAACCCCTCACCGAAGTGGTGTTCAGCCCTAAGGAGGAACACTTGCTGTACTCAACAGGACATGACGGCATCAAGCTGTGGGACACGAGGACTAGTGGGCTGTGTGTACAGGAATATAAAGGTTAATTTGATTTATGTTGTTGTAGTTAGAAGCAGTGATAGTCTAGTGGTTAGGACTGTTGTCTCCTATTCGGGGGGTCGCAGGTTCGATCCCAGGTACGCACCTATGACTTTTCTTTTCGAAGTCAAGTGCGTTTAAGCAATTAAATATCACTTGCTTCAACAGTGAAGGAAAACATAGTGAGGAAACCTACACACCTGAGAGTTCACCATAATGTTCTCAGGTGTGTGAAGTCCACCAATTCGCATTGAGCCAGCATGGTGGAGTATGGCCTATAACCCTTCTCTGAGGAGACCTGAGCTCAGTAGTGCCGTTGATGGGTTGATGATGATGTTGTCAGTCTTGTGTAGTACAGTACTAAGTTCTATTAGGAATGAATTCCTGACACTGGATGAAAATAAATTATTCTGTATGCTTAATAGTACATGGTTTCTTTTATTATGTTGTTCACTCATTGTTATTTGTCTGATTTCTGTACCATCGGACTCTCTCCTGCAGATGGTTAATCATCATAAAGATTAGCCACCATGGCTGGATTTGGTCGGGAGATCTGTTATTAATATCTATCAACTAGTCTTACTTTTAGGGCCTGTTTCACCAACTTTAAGTAAACTTTTAGGCGCCACCTCCACTGGTGAGGCAATCACGACGTGTACAGACATGTCCAACTCAGTCGAATCACCCTGTGGAGATAGGCCCATAGAGCTTGTATCGAATTTGGTGACACGGCGAGACTATTGCCGCGATGCTCTCGCCCGGGAAGATGGCGTAAACCCGATATTTTTAGAAGTTGGGGATCAGAAATATAATTATTCACAAGTACACATTATAAATAACCGTTGCATGGCATTACAAGTGAATATCTTTTTTCTCCCACAGACTTTGATGAACTCTTTTGTTAGACTGGGTAACTAGAACAATCATGAGAAGTTAGATTCCTGAACGTGGGCTTGAGGCTCACGGTCCACTTCGTCTGGGTCAGAAACTATGGAATTCCTCAATCTCCTTTATGTGTACTGACACATAAAGGAGATTGGCGAATTCCATAGGTAATAGTTTACTTTAAGGTGGGGAAACAGGTAAAAAAATAATGTCAGATGTAATTTCCAGATGAGCAAGACGCTGGCCCTCGCGCGTACGAATGCATGGACGTGTCGTGCTCGGGGCGCGTGCTGTGCGCGGGCAGCCAGCTGGCTCTCGACGACGCCTACATGGTGTTCTGGGACCAGAGGAGCCCGGACCCGCTGGGGGGATATTGGAATTCACACACCGATGATATCACACAGGTTAGAACTATATTTTTAACCGACTTTAAAAAAAGGAGGACATCAATTTGCCACATATTCTTCTTCTTGGTCGCGCTCTTCATTACTGAAGGTTGTGTCCGTAGTTCAAGGTTTTCCTAACGTTGGTCACTACTCACTAAAGTCTTCCGCTCCATTCAGTCCTCGGCTTTCCTTATCACAGTCATAAGTGGAAGGCCAGTGAGCGTCTTGGTCTGGCCCGACCAGCGGCTAGGTGATCAACTGATCAGCCGCGTGGTCCTTTGCCCTCCACCTTGCCTATCAGTTTTTCTAAATTACTGGGAAGGCGTCGGGTAATGTGGCCAAAGTTCCCCAAGATCTTTTGAAAGCAATTTGTAGACAATCTAGTGCCAATGCGAAGTTGCAACACATATTATTTTAATATTATTGGAATTGAAAAATATTCACTATAATATGTATGTATGTTTGTCCACGCATTTCTCCGGAACTTAATCGGGTCATTCTTTTTTATGTGCTTACATTTACTTCAACTTAGGGAACAGTAAAGGTTTCATCAAAATCGGTTTGGTGGTTTTCGAAACTAATGTTTTTAAAATATGCCAATTAGAAACTTAAAATAACCAGCTACACTACAAAGTATGAAAATATTTTTGTTTGTACATGTATGTTGAAGTCGAAAACTTCCTTTAAAGATTTAAAAAACTACGTAAATCTTGAAGGAATTGTTGTACATAAAAGAACATGACAAATGACCATGCAAGAGAGCGTTCCCACCTACCAGCAGATTTCAAACCTATATCAGTATCATACATGTAGTAGGTATCATACATCATGGCAGCCTAATAATTTTTGGCTTGGGGTTTCATGCAAATCGAGTTTATTTATTTATTTATCTTTTAGTGAATAGTTTTGGATACCAGTTTAGTAGTTATTATTATTTATTATTATTATTATTATTTATAATAGGCTACGCAGCTGCCGCTGATGCGCCTATATCACTTGCTGTGCTTAGAGTTCCCATTGTTATGGCGGTCTAATCTGTTTTTGAATTCATTAACTGACTTTGACGTCACTATTTCTTTAGGCAACTTATTCCATATATTCACCACTCTGTTTGTTAGATAGATTATAAAATGAACATACATATAAGATGCAGACGCATTTCTGAGACGCAGAGAAAAACTGATTGGCGCGCTGTCCGCGCTCCCTCTGACCACCTCCCGCTCTGTCGTCACCTGTGCATGTGCGCGCGTAGGTACTTCAGCGTGCGTACATTCTTTTGTATGTAAGAAAACCCCCAATCATTTTTGGATTGAAAATTTATTTTATTTATTTTTATTATTTATTTATTTATTGCTATTAGAATTTTTATGGGACATCACAATAATATTGAAAATAGTGCCACATCTGTTCCTGGGTGGGGACAGTGTCCATACAATTTTTTGCAAGATCCTTTTTGAAAATTGGTTGAAATTACTAAAGTAAAAAATAAGGACAGAACACACAGATAGGGAAGCTAGCACGTATTTTTTCTTATAATTGGCAGTCTGTTGAACAATATGAAAGTATTAGATATTAATATTATATTAATAAGATTTGGATGCAGCGGGCGATGGAGAGAGCTATGCTAGGAGTATCCCTGCGGGATCGAATCAGAAATGAGGAGATCTGTAGGAGAACCAAAGTCACCGACATAACTCAGCGAGTCGCGAAACTGAAGTGGAAATGGGCGGGGCACATAGTTCGAAGAGTTGATGGTCGTTGGGGTCCCAAGGTGATGGAATGGCGACCCCGCACCGGGAAGCGCAGTGTTGGCAGACCCCCCACCAGGTGGACCGACGACATCAAACGAGTAGCAGGGAGCCGCTGGATCCAGGCGGCGCAAGACCGAGACCTGTGGAAGTCCATGCAAGAGACCTTTGTCCAGCAGTGGACGTCTATCGGTTGATGAAGAAGAAGAAGAAGAAGGTTTGGATCACTTATATTTCCAGGTAAAATTCCACAAAGAAAAACCGGAAATCTTAGCATCAGGCTCCCAAGATGGGCTCCTCAACATATACAACATAGCGGAACCGGCGGAAGACGACGCCCTGACATACTCCCTCAACATAGAGAACTCTGTGGAAAAAATAACTTGGTTGAACGACAACCTGGTGTCCTGCGTCACTCAGTCCAACGACGTGCAGATATGGGACGCCGGTGCAGGGGACAGAGTCAAGAGCTACGACAGAGAGAAGATCGCCAGAAGCGTTAAGGTAATAAAAGTACTTGTTTTGGCCATTTTGTAAGTATTACCATTTACCATAATAAAAATTTATTTCTAGACAACCGCCTTCAAACGCCCGCGCCACTACAAAGTATATAATTTACTAGCTGATGCCCGCGACCTCGTCCGCGTGGATTTGGTTTTTAAAATCCCTCGGGGACTTTGATTTTCTAGGATAAAAAGTAACCTGTCACTCTCCAGGTCCTCAACTATACCCATGCAAAAAAATCACGTCGATCCGTAGCTCTGTTGCGGCGTGATTGAAGGACAAACCAACAAACAAACACTTTCGCATTTATAATATTATTATGATTGTTGATTTTATAAAAACCGCTCGACAGATTTCGATAAAATTTACCTGAGAAGTATATGACGTATAAGTGGAGATTTAAAAAATCCTTAGTGAAAAAAGAATCTATTGTCAAAATTTCAAGTATCTAACTCTAACTAACTCTAGTTGATAGATCAGTCAGTCAGGACAAGAAGTCATTTTATAACTATAGATTGAAACATGTCAAATAAATGAAATAATTTTTTTTAAAGAATATTAGCCAAGTTGAAGTTGACTAATATTCTCCTCTCCCCTCCAATTAAGCGGAAAGCTTGTGTTAGGAGTGGGTACGACAAAAGTGCAACGGGCGGGATTCGAACCTGCGACCTTTCAGTTTTCAGTTTACCTTTAACCGTTGGGCTATTGAGGCTTGAGGCATAATTGATTATTGTAACATGATATTTTCAATATCAGTTCGTTTAAGATTTTCGTAAAAAAACAAATCAATTATTTTATGTATAAAGTGAGACTGCTAACTCCATCTGTGGGACCACGGGGGCGTAAGCTCCTGTCGAGACGTCTGAAGTCTCGTAATCTGCCACAGCGCCGAAAGAGGGCGCTGTTTTAAAAACAAGGTAAGAAACAGATGTCACCAACATAAGTTGACATTGATCTGCAGTTAATCAAGGACAGTTGACAGCCTTCGCTTTGGGAAGAGGTTAGAAGGCATTACGCGAGTTAACATTTAATCAAGTTCGGGAGAACCCATTCGGTGTTCGACCCGAAATTGATTTCTGAGTTTTTCTTTTCGTTGAGATAATTTTCGTTGAAAATATCATGTTACATTATTATGTGATTAATCCTATTAAAACTAATATTTTTCTAGAGAAGTCGAGCCGATGATTGCTATGTGGTGGATGCGTACATGGGTGCCGATGACAGAGCTGTCATTCTTGCTGGTTCTTACGGAGGGGATGGGTGAGTGTCACCCAGCTGTTATAACTTTCATTACCACAAAATGGCTATTCCACGACACAATCTAACATTGATTAAAACCTCATCAAAATTATCCCAACTATTTTGGCTCATTTTGACGTGATAATGTCTTATTAATCGATGAACACCGGCTGCACGCACGAAAAAGTATCATGTTCCGCCTGAGCCTGAGCGTACAAGCGAGAGCGCGGTACAAGCGATAGAGAGGCACGATCGGCCCAAGCGTTGGCTTGTGACATTTATTCATCAATGTTTCTTTCTTTTTGACGTTATCACGTAAAACTACCGTCCGTAAACCGACTTTACAGACAACCAATTTTTTGTTTTTATTATTATTATTTCTATATATTTAGACTCACACTTGTGTACAAAATAATTGCATATAATGCCAAAGGAAAATCTATTAAACATAAATATATACACAGATACCTAAATAAATACCGGGCGGAAGATTTATAAGGACGGGGAGGCCAGACGGCCGGGGGTCAGGGCGACAGGCTGAGAAACCGACGGACTATCCTAGCCGAGTCTAGCAGCACCGCTCTCTGCATCTTGGCCGCGAGCGAACCGCCACGGAACCCCAGTCGCCTCAGATGGTGAGCGAGGCTGACTGGGATCAACCCATTCGCTGTATGACGATTGGGATGGTTTGAGTGGACTCCACATGCCACATGCCGGTAACCTCGTGAGCCAGATCTAGATACTTTTTTTTTTTCTCTGTCTCCGCTCTCACGAGCGGTCCTCAAAACCTGTCCTCCGTTCTCTGGTCCTCCGCTCTCTCAAAACACCCTCGACTGTGCCCGGTCCATCAGCACGATGTCAGGCTTATTCGCCAGAATCGTCCTGTCCGTGATGATGGACCGGTCCCAATAGAGCCGGACTCCGTCACAGTCAAGTACCGGCACTGGTGTGTACCTATAGTACGGCACTCTCTCATCCAGGAGTCTGTTCTTCAGAGCCAAGCTCTTGGTGAAGGATTTTATTATTATTATTAACTAGCGACCCGCCCCGGCTTCGTACGGGTAGTAGAGTATATTACGCCTATGCTTTGCAAACTCCTTGGAATGTTCCGTAAATTATACCTTGAATAGCATATTGAACAGTACGTAGGCTTATAAAAAAAGTATCGTACCTATATTTTGGCGCGCGACCGTTTTTATTTTGCGATAACTCCTAAGATATTCATTTAAATTATATTGTGTAAAGGATTATCAAAGTGTATGTGTAGTATCATGAAATGCTTATGGTAAATAACGTATTTAAATTGATAGTTGAGTTATTGAGGGTATAGTAAGCTATCCTAAAAAGGTAGATATATGCCATCGCGGACTTTTATGTAGAGAGTTATCCCACCATACCACCACCATACATTGTTTTGTTATATCTCAAAGGGAGTAGGCAGCGTTTTCGATGAAAGCTCCCGGGCGGCGGCTTGAACTTTTCCGACATCGTCAACAATTATCGTCATATTTCAACCAATTTACACAAAATCTTAACAAATTATACACTAAAACCTTTTTCATTAATCGTCGTATCTATTGGTGAAAACCGCATGAAAATACGTTTAGTAGTTTTTGAGTTTATCGCGAACAGACAGACAGACAGATGCGGCGGGGGACTTTGTTTTATAATATGTAGTGATAACGTGCACATTTTCAGAGATGTGTTAAGATCGGTGACAGTGAGCAACAAGAGGCTGCAGCCGTCCGCTAGCTTCGCGCAAAATAAGCAGATAGTGCGGTGCTGTGCCTACGACAAACGCGTGAGTGCCATGAGATTTACATGTACAAACCTCCCGAGGCCTGTATTAAACTGGCTTTTCACTAAGGGCCGATTTCAACAACGTAAAAAAAGCCTTGTGCAAACGTAAATTTTATATTTGACAGTATTTTCAATACATTAACTGTCAGAATGACAAATTTATCCCTTGGATAAACGTTGGTGAAATCGGCACTAAGGGACGTAATTTAAATTATATTACCAAACTAGCTGATGCCCGCGACTTTGTCCGCGTGGATTTAGTTTTTAAAGTCCCTCGGGAACTCCTTGATTTTCCAGATAAAAAGTAGCCTAGATGTTGACCCGAGTAATAAGCTACCACGGTATAAAATTTTGTAGAAATCTGTGCGGTAGTTTTTACGTGAAAGAAGGACAAACAAACAGACAAACAGACAAAAAAAAATTTAGCTTCTGTTTTGATATCTGTATCTTGAACACAATTAGAAGCAAAAACCCTTTTTTGAATCTATTTCATGTACAGAATAGGGAATATGCATGATTTTTTTTTAATTTCTTAAATTAATCATTTACATCTTTATAACATATAAAAAATATAAATAGGTTTGAAAATAGTCAAATAATTTTTAAAAGTGAAATTTAAAAAATTGAATAAATTTGAGCCGTTCAAACGCCACCATTAGCGCGCGCTTTTGATGACGTCATTCGACATGTCCCGTGTTTGTTTACTATAGCGTTTCAGCTACTTCATACTTATTTTCAGTTTTAATTGCTACACAAACCATGGAAGAAGTTAAAAAACTTTCTTACAAGTATTGTATGGTACCTAAGTACAAAAACACTATTATTAGTACACCCGATAAAGTGTTTTTTCGTATTCCACGAGATGCGAAAGTACAAAAAAAAGTGTAAGAAAATTGTTCATGTAAATCGGAATATCGTATTTATCTAATACTTATTTACAAAAAGTATATCTTCTTCTTCTTCTTCTTTATCAAGCGATAGACGTCCACTGCTGGACAAAGGTCTCTTGCATGGACTTCCACAGGCCTCGGTCTTGCGCCGCCTGAATCCAGCGGCTCCCTGCGACTTGCTTGATGTCGTCGGTCCACCTGGTGGGGGGTCTGCCAACACTGCGCTTCCCGGTGCGGGGTCGCCACTCCAACACCTTGGGACCCCAACGACCATCAGCTCTTCGAACTATGTGCCCCGCCCATTTCCACTTCAGTATCGCGACTCGCTGAGCTATGTCGGTGACTCTGCTTCTCCTACGGATCTCCTCATTTCTGATTCGATCCCGCAGAGATACTCCGAGCATAGCTCTCTCCATCGCCCGCTGAGCGGTCCTGAGCCTACTTATGAGGCCCTTAGTTAGCGAAAACAAATTAATTTGATATTATCCTTTCACTTTTACTTCTAGAGTACGGAACCAAAAAGTATATAAACATATCAAACTTGAGTGAGCTTCAATAACATAATATTACGTATAAATTATCATGATATAGACGTAAATTAGGAGTTTAGGAACACAGATGGTTATTTAAAGGTTATGTTTTGTTTTAAGTATTATTTAAACATATAAGAATAAAAATCTATGTTAAGGACTAAAATATACCATGTAACATAATAATTACATTGCAGCTTTCACTCCTTTGATCTCTGCGCTCGTAAAATCGAGATTTGATACAAAATATGCTGACATCATAAATGCATCTATTTTCGGTGGATTATCCGATTGTGCTTTGACAAAACCAGTTTCAGTCATCGACCTAGATTGACTACAAATATAAATTCACAAGTAATCACACAGGAATACAGTTTTAAACAATTTTTCTCACAAACACTGTATGAATATCGACGCCGTAAATCAACCGTAAGTCAAATGACGTCACATTTCGTTTCGACCAATGGCGACGCGTTTTGTAAGTTTGAATTTCCCTCCTTTATTTTTCACTTTCTATATAATATTTTCTGGGTTTAAATAATAACTAAATAAAAAAATACCTTTTAAGTATAATGTTAAGGCAATAAAGAATCTAGAAAAAAATATTTGAGACAAATTTAAATTTTATGCATATTCCCTATTGGTTTCGTTTCTGTTTTATTATATGTATAGATATATATTACATCCCGCGAATGACCTTTAGATAAATTTTATTGACTAGTTCAGTTGCAATAAGGTTGCAATCGTCATTGAATCGTCACGCCTCCGCGGATTGCAGAGGCGTGAAAGATGTGCGGGGTATGGGTGACATATTATATATCCTTAAATCGCTCGGTCGATCCCATGCAAGAAATCACGTAGATGCGTTGTTGCGTAATTAGAAGAACAAACCTACATACAAAGACAATTTCGCAGTTATAAAATACTATAGTGCGCGCGTTAACAACCGAGTCGTTGGGCAATCAATCATTCTAATCAGTCTATCTCGCTCGCACTCATCAGGCTTATGGAGCGTTGTAATGATGTGCGTAACAGCAGGTAGTCGATATCGATAAGATTTAATAAATGAATTTTTCAAGTTATGAAATTATAAAATAACACAATGAATAAAATATAATCTATATTTATAAATATTTTATTATTTTACAAATTATCTTCATCCAAATCATCTGTGTGATCACTATCGTCTTCCTGTAGATTTATAATCATAGGTTCAACTTGATCTAAGATGCCAGCTGATCTATTAAATAATTTTTTTTAGGCTTACTCTCTTTAACTTTTCGTAAAAATTCTTCTTTTATTTCAATATTTGTAAATGCGATGTTGTTTTTCGTTAACCACTGCTGAGATTTTTTTAGCTCTAGAAAGAGTAGCTTTGGCCGCCGCGATAAGGTGGACTCATATAGCGAGTGGCGCACTGGTGGCACATCCCTACTGTTATTGTATAGTGTAAAATGATTATTTTGAAAAGAGCAACTGCTGAGTTTCTTGCCGGCTCTTCTCAGCAGAATCCGCTTTCCGAACCGGTGGTAGAGTCATGACGTGTCATAAGAGCCACAGGTTGGCCTACGTGAAATAAATAATTTTGAATTTTGTTGAATTGACATTTATGGCCCGACGAGTGACGACTCAGTTGATAACGCGCGCACTAGTAACGATTTAGCGTAATTTATTTAAATGCTTTTTTAACCTTTGTTTTTATTTCAGAGAGATTTGCTAGTGACGACGGGCGAGTGCGGCCTCATCGACGTGTGGAGCCCGAGCGCTCCGGACGACGAAGCAGTGGCCAAGAAACTGAGCGTCAGCCTGCGTGTACACGACAAGCGGCACAGGCCGTATTGATGAAGCTGTACGTTCACTGATCTCTGTACAGTTTTTGCAATTCACGAAGGCGAGTGAGCTTACTTGTGGTTACTTCGTGTACATGCACATTGCATAAGTGTGCGTGCCTGTCAAAGCCTAGGTGGGAACGGGCAGGCGCGAGCATTGCGCTCGCTCACACTTATACAGATACGACACACACACAACCATAAATCAGTCGCCCTCGTGAATTGCAAGAACTATAATTACTACCAGTCCGCTTCAAGTTGGCCGGTCCCGAACGTTACAAAATGACGTCATACTGTACCGTTGACAAAAAATTGGTTGTCTGTAAAATCGGTTTACGGACGATACTTTTACGTGATAACGTGTTAAAGTAACAACAACAACAACGGGCGGCGGCGGGCGCTCTCTAGTCACAAGCCAACGCTTTGGCCGATCGTGCCTCTCTATCGCTTGTTCCGCGCTCTCGCTTGCACGCTCGGGCTCAGGCGGAACGTGACACTTTTTCGTGCGTGCAGCCGGTGTTCATCGATTTATAAGACGTTAAAGACGTCAAAAATATTATTGTATTTTTTTTACTGTTACCACGACTGTGACGGAAGTATTTTTTCCTGGCAATACTTTTCATGGCAATGACGTCTTGAATGTCGAAGGGCGTAATTTTTAATTTCTTACTTTTCTACTCTTTGAAGAAAGTCATTAATTAAAGTAATAAATAGTCTGCGCTATGCTAATTTTTCCTTTTTTACTCATCATAGAAAACTACACGCGAACAATAGTAACCAAACAACAATAAATAACTAAATAAAAAATTAACTAAAAAAACTTGAGAGGTGTCAAGGGACACCCGGATGGAACGTTGTTCCTTTCGATTACTACAATTTCTACATGTGGAACCTTTCCCTAATTTTTTATAACTTATAAGTTATAAAAAATTCCACATGTAGAAATTATTTAAAATAAAATAGAAAATTCAGTCTGTCGAGCTGGGATTCGAACCATCGATTTTTAACTGTTAAGCGACTGCCGAAGCCACTAAACTAGCGGCACGCTATGATGGCCGGTTTGACACATTACAATAGTGATGTGGAATGTCAATTTATTCTCGAACAAAAAACAATTAAGTTTTGTTTTTGTACCTGATTAAATAGGTTTAATAAAACAAAAATGTATATGTTTATTTAATTTATTTGAACGAACTGAATATTTGAATGAAAATGAATATACATACTTTATATGCACACAAGAAACATATGAATACAAAAGATACCAAAAAAGGTGCCACAAAAGGCCATAATTAATCAGATTCGTCCATACTACTATTTTCACTGTCGTCACTGCTATCATCACCTACATTAATAATTATATGTTCGTTTTCTATAATATTATCTATTTTCACATCTCTTTCATAATCTTCCCTTATTAATTTAACAGTTCTATTCACAACCTTTTCCCAGTCTCCTTTAGTCACATGTTCACAAGCTTCTTCTAATAATTTTAGCATTTTTTTTGTGGTAAATGGGGGTTCTGTATTGTGTCTTGCAGCATATCCCTTAATTTGAGCCCACACCAACTCAATCGCATTATACTCACAATGGTAAGGCGGTAACCGTATAACTCTGTGCCCATGTTCTAATGCTATTTCGTCAATGACGTATCGGATCTTGGTTGGTTTGTTTTCTTTTAAAAGACGTACTAATTCCGCTTTTAACATATTCATGTTTGCATCTACGCCATTTTTACGAAGCCATGCGACGATATCAGCTTTCTTTTGGGATTGGGCAGGTGGCTTGTCAATTTGCATCGAGTGGTATGGGGCGTTGTCCATAATTATAATAGATGGTTCAGGGAGGCTACACAACATTGAGGTAAACCATTCAGTAAACTTTTCTCCATTCATGTCTTCATGATAGTCTCCAGTGGTTTTTGACGCAAAAGCCATGAGAGAACCTTCGACAAACCCGTTGATGGTTCCGGCGTGACAAATTATAAGTCGCGATCCTTTTCCTACAGGAACTTTGGAAGTAGATGCTGCTGTGTCATCGTTCCAAGAACGGCCTACAGTATGGTTAGCATTAAGCCATGTTTCATCCAAGAACACAACATTTTGCCAATTTTTGATTTCTTTCACTTGCCGTAAAAAAGTATACCTTGCCATCGCTATATCAAATCTTTCCATCAATATTTTGCGTTTGTTACATTTTTTGTATCGAAATCCAATGGTCTTCAAAATCTTCGTTAAAGAACTTTCCCCACCGAAGAATAATCCAGCTTCCTTCAGTGAATGCACCAACTTTTTTCTTGTTGGATACTCCTTCTGTAAATAGTAGCCGTAAACATGTCTTCGGATAGCATCGGCATCAAAGCTATCGATGCCTACGACTGGTTTTGCTCGTTTTCTCTTTTTTGGTGTGTGAAGTTTATTTTCTTCTGTGCCAGTCTCGCCATATTTTTTTTTAGTTATCCGTCTAACAGTTCGTTGTCCAATATTAAGCGCATCAGCTACGCGTTCAACCACTGACGTTATAGGTAAAATTGGCCCTCCATTTTGAGCTTCACGATCGAAATAGTTACGAAGGCGTATTACGAACTCACGTGTCTGACTATTTAGAACAGTTCTCTGCGTACGTTCGGTCATATCGACGAAATCCACAACAAAGGGCTTGAACAGAGTCCAAATTAACGAGCAAGGGTCAACAGTAATGCAGTATCAATATTTGAAATCCAAAGCCAGGTCAAAACTATATCACAATCGCATTGCACTGACAGTTTATACTTTTCGAAGCAACGTCAATTCGAAACTGCTTTGTTTTGCATTGAGCATTGACGCGAGTTTGCCGGAGGTAGTAGTTGTGCTAGCCAGCGATCCTATGTGACGATCGTATTAGATTCCATTTTTAAAAATTTTCAATTTAGAAAACCAAATGCCGAGTTGTGGTATATATCATATAAAAATAAAAATTTTACCTTTTGTATGAAACAGCTGATATTTTTTTGCGATTTCAGAGGTTTGTCCACATAGTGAAAATTGTTCATATTCACAAGTACATTCACCCCTTAAATGGTGCAAACTGATTTTTCTACACTTGTATACATTTTAGAAATCAATTTAATAAATAAATTTTGAGTCCTAAACCTAAAACTACATTCGATAAAATTTATGAATCTCTGCACATCACTATCGTCAATAAAGTAATACAATTATTTCCTTCAAAGTCGTTATCAATTAATACGGAACTTCATGAGCGGACAAACGTCAAACCGGCCTTCATAGCGTGCCGCTAGTTTAGGCTACGGAGACCCAATATTGTACCGCGAAAATACCGAATACAATGCAAAATTCACATTCAACAAAAAAGTGTCGGTTTCGAAAATGTGTCGAGTGTCGGTTTCTTAATTTTTTCCGTCTAGCCCCCTTCCGCACCGCGCGATAAGGAACTTACGTTCCAACAAGTTTGAAAAACACGGTAGGTACTAACAATTGCGTACGGTACGTTGCTATCTGTACTAAGCGGGTCTGACTTGAGATGCAGTGCGGGGAAACGCGACGCGAGGTAGCGGCCAACTTGAAGTGGACGGGTAGTAATCTATAATAGGGTATTTGACTATAATAAAAATATCGTTTCAACTGGTGTCATCCTAAAAGATTATTATCTAAAAACATTATTCCATACGACAAAACTAAAAAATAAAGCTTTATTTAATTAGAAAACATTAAATAAAATTGCTATAATTCTGGCCATGGTCACGTGATCGAAAACGTTCCGTGATCTCGAATGACGTCACAGTTCACACCACCTATGGAATTCTCATTTTGTCAATACATTTCGACGTGTTTGTGCGGCGTAATAGGCTAATTTCGTCTGTTTTTCATCGTTACTATTTTATTAAATACCAAATAGTATGCGACACGCGGCCTAAACACATATTATAAAATTGTCATTGTTTGAAATGTGAACTGTTACGTCATGAGAGCAAATGGAACGTTTCGGCGGCAATTTATTTTTTTGAATTTATTTCTCGATTTTTATGAAAAATAATGAAAATTATGCCGAAATATACGTTTTGTTAGCTTCAGCATAGCATTATTAACAATTTAAGATGATTTTCTAAAAGTAGTCAAATACCCTATTATCACTGGATTGACTGTTCCATTTGAAGCGCCACATTTGACATACAACTGTCTCTGAAACTAATAATATTGCAAATGGCGCACCGACCGACCTCTACAATTAAGCTATGATTTCATAGCCGACCTTTTTAATTAATCTTTGTTGCCGTTCCAGAGACACTCGATTTCTGGAACTAATGGTGAGATCTATAGATGTCACTCTCACACGGCTCAGACACAAGCCTGAGTTAGAACGAGACATTTATATTAGGTCATATTATTTGTGTCTGTTCTTGAAGGTGTGTGAAGTCCGCCAATTCACATTGGGGCAGCGTGGTGGACTATGACCTATAGCCCTTCACTGAGAGGAGAACTACGCTCAGTAGTGAGCCGTCGATGGGTTGCTAATGATGATGATGATGATTTGTGTCTCATTTTAGCTCTATCTTGAGTCTTCGCAGAGCCAGAGTTCAATCTAGAGATCTCAGCCGTATAATAATGCAATTAATGACGCACCGACCTCTATACTTAATCTATGATTTCTTATCTGCTTACACCGCCAAAATGGCGTCAAGTCGGTTCAAATAAATATCACAGCAACCTCTCCAGTGTTAATCATAGATTAATTATACAGATCAGTGTACATACGTTACAAATGGTACGACATTGTGTCTGATTCTGTACACTACTTTAGAGGTACGCAGGTAGCCTGCGTACCACCAAAGTAGCCTGCGTACCTTTAAAGTAGACGGCGTACCTCTAAAGTAGCCTGCGTACCTCCAAAGTAGTCATTATAGAGGTACGCCCACTACTTTAGAGGTACTCCGTCTACTTTAGAGGTACGCTGGCTACTTTGGTGGTACGCAGGCTACTTAGAAGGTACGCAGGCTACTTTGGAGGTACGCAGGCTATTTTTAAGGTACGCCAGCTACTTTAGAGGTACGCTGTCTACTTTAGAGGTACGCAGGCTACTTTGGTGGTACGCAGGCTACTTTGGTGGTACGCAGGCTACTTTGGAGGTACGCAGGCTACTTTGGAGGTACGCAGGCTACTTTTAAGGTACGCAGGCTACTTTGGAGGTACGCAGGCTACTTTGGTGGTACGCAGACTACATGCGTACCTCTAAAGTAGTCGGCGTACCTCTAAAGTAGCCGGCGTACCTCGAAAGTAGCCTGCGTACCTTAAAAGTAGCCTGCGTACCTCTAAAGTAGTCACCGTAGAGGTACGCCGACTACTTTAGAGGTACGCAGGCTACTTTTAAGGTACGACAGCTACTTTAGTTTAGAGGTACGCCGGCTACTTTAAAGGTACGCAGCCTACTTTGGAGGTACGCAGGCTACTTTGGAGGTACGCAGGCTACCTGCGTACCTCTAAAGTAGTCGGCGTACCTCTAAAGTAGCCGGCGTACCTCTAAAGTAGCTGTCGTACCTCAAAAGTAGCCTGCGTACCTCTAAAGTAGTGGGCGTACCTCTATAATGACTACTTTGGAGGTACGCAGGCTACTTTAGAGGTACGCCGTCTACTTTAAAGGTACGCAGGCTACTTTGGTGGTACGCAGGCTACCTGCGTACCTCTAAAGTAGCTGGCGTACCTTAAAAGTAGCCTGCGTACCTCCAAAGTAGCCTGCGTACCTTAAAAGTTGCCTGCGTACCTCTAAAGTAGTCGGCGTACCTCTAAATTAGCCGGCGTACCTCTAAAGTAGCTGTCGTACCTTAAAAGTAGCCTGCGTACCTCTAAATTAGACGGCGTACCTCTAAAGCACGGTAATATTATGTATACAGTATTGTAACTCGGCCGTATCTTTGACATAAATGCCTACAGCCGCGCGGTACGTAAACTAGCGGCACGCTATGAAGGCCGGTTTGACGTTTGTCCGCTCATGAAGTTCCGTATTAATTGATAACGACTTTGAAGGAAATAATTGTATTACTTTATTGACGATAGTGATGTGCAGAGATTCATAAATTTTATCGAATGTAGTTTTAGGTTTAGGACTCAAAATTTATTTATTAAATTGATTTCTAAAATGTATACAAGTGTAGAAAAATCAGTTTGCACCATTTAAGGGGTGAATGTACTTGTGAATATGAACAATTTTCACTATGTGGACAAACCTCTGAAATCGCAAAAAAATATCAGCTGTTTCATACAAAAGGTAAAATTTTTATTTTTATATGATATATACCACAACTCGGCATTTGGTTTTCTAAATTGAAAATTTTTAAAAATGGAATCTAATACGATCGTCACATAGGATCGCTGGCTAGCACAACTACTACCTCCGGCAAACTCGCGTCAATGCTCAATGCAAAACAAAGCAGTTTCGAATTGACGTTGCTTCGAAAAGTATAAACTGTCAGTGCAATGCGATTGTGATATAGTTTTGACCTGGCTTTGGATTTCAAATATTGATACTGCATTACTGTTGACCCTTGCTCGTTAATTTGGACTCTGTTCAAGCCCTTTGTTGTGGATTTCGTCGATATGACCGAACGTACGCAGAGAACTGTTCTAAATAGTCAGACACGTGAGTTCGTGATACGCCTTCGTAACTATTTCGATCGTGAAGCTCAAAATGGAGGGCCAATTTTACCTATAACGTCAGTGGTTGAACGCGTAGCTGATGCGCTTAATATTGGACAACGAACTGTTAGACGGATAACTAAAAAAAAATATGGCGAGACTGGCACAGAAGAAAATAAACTTCACACACCAAAAAAGAGAAAACGAGCAAAACCAGTCGTAGGCATCGATAGCTTTGATGCCGATGCTATCCGAAGACATGTTTACGGCTACTATTTACAGAAGGAGTATCCAACAAGAAAAAAGTTGGTGCATTCACTGAAGGAAGCTGGATTATTCTTCGGTGGGGAAAGTTCTTTAACGAAGATTTTGAAGACCATTGGATTTCGATACAAAAAATGTAACAAACGCAAAATATTGATGGAAAGATTTGATATAGCGATGGCAAGGTATACTTTTTTACGGCAAGTGAAAGAAATCAAAAATTGGCAAAATGTTGTGTTCTTGGATGAAACATGGCTTAATGCTAACCATACTGTAGGCCGTTCTTGGAACGATGACACAGCAGCATCTACTTCCAAAGTTCCTGTAGGAAAAGGATCGCGACTTATAATTTGTCACGCCGGAACCATCAACGGGTTTGTCGAAGGTTCTCTCATGGCTTTTGCGTCAAAAACCACTGGAGACTATCATGAAGACATGAATGGAGAAAAGTTTACTGAATGGTTTACCTCAATGTTGTGTAGCCTCCCTGAACCATCTATTATAATTATGGACAACGCCCCATACCACTCGATGCAAATTGACAAGCCACCTGCCCAATCCCAAAAGAAAGCTGATATCGTCGCATGGCTTCGTAAAAATGGCGTAGATGCAAACATGAATATGTTAAAAGCGGAATTAGTACGTCTTTTAAAAGAAAACAAACCAACCAAGATCCGATACGTCATTGACGAAATAGCATTAGAACATGGGCACAGAGTTATACGGTTACCGCCTTACCATTGTGAGTATAATGCGATTGAGTTGGTGTGGGCTCAAATTAAGGGATATGCTGCAAGACACAATACAGAACCCCCATTTACCACAAAAAAAATGCTAAAATTATTAGAAGAAGCTTGTGAACATGTGACTAAAGGAGACTGGGAAAAGGTTGTGAATAGAACTGTTAAATTAATAAGGGAAGATTATGAAAGAGATGTGAAAATAGATAATATTATAGAAAACGAACATATAATTATTAATGTAGGTGATGATAGCAGTGACGACAGTGAAAATAGTAGTATGGACGAATCTGATTAATTATGGCCTTTTGTGGCACCTTTTTTGGTATCTTTTGTATTCATATGTTTCTTGTGTGCATATAAAGTATGTATATTCATTTTCATTCAAATATTCAGTTCGTTCAAATAAATTAAATAAACATATACATTTTTGTTTTATTAAACCTATTTAATCAGGTACAAAAACAAAACTTAATTGTTTTTTGTTCGAGAATAAATTGACATTCCACATCACTATTGTAATGTGTCAAACCGGCCATCATAGCGTGCCGCTAGTGTAAACATGCGATAGGGCTGCCCGCCTCCAGCATTTTAATTATCGTGATTCTTGAACCGCCTATAACTACCTATTTCACTCGTGTCAATCACTTTCCTTTACTCTATTCACTTTATTTATTAATCCAGACATCTTTTTTTCGGGAGATAAAAGGAAATACCTTATCCATTAAAAATACACACATTTTGTACCTACCTACTAGTAAGTAAAATTATTTTAGAGTCTTACCTTTCAGAGTTTCCAGGTAATTTAAAAAAAGTTATCTGGATGCGTTATTGACGAATTCATGCAACCAAAAACAGCACAATATATCCTCCTCGTCATATTAAATATGTACTTGAACTTATTTTTAGTTAAAAAAATTGCGCAGTTATTGTTAAAAAACATAACACCGTCCGTTCGTCACTGCGGCACAGTCGCGACTGTCTGCGTAGCGAGCGCTTACCGAGATCGAGGCGCGTAGGCATAGCTCGCGCTTCGTCCGTTTGTATGAAGTTGGAATACTGTATACATAATATTACCGTGTCTAAAGTAAACATCAATAATTAAAAAATGTGTCTGTTATTTTCCTCGCAGGTGTAGTATAAAGCACTATGTATCACTCGGGAGAAAGTGCGATTCCTAACTCGGGCATATTGATACACTCGGCTTCGCCTCGTGTCTCAAATGATGCCCTCGTAAGTAATGGGTCACTTTCACCCCTCGTAGGACAATGTACTATATAATACTCGCCTAGCGTGTGTGAAAGCACCTTAAGCTAGTAAAATAGATAATAAGAATATGGTTAAATGTATAAAAGAAACTACAGAATTATAAACGGAAGGTACCCAATCTTTATTAGTATTTTAATGTAGCACTATGTTTAAATCCGAAAATAAAATGAGACCTATTCAAATAATATATTATTAATAATATTTAATTTATCTAGTAAAAATTTAAAATAATCTTTCAGTAAAAACCGACATCATAAACACACAGCTGCACTAATACCATTGTGCAACCAAAAGTTTACTACAGTTTATAAAAATTATCATAGAAAAAATGTCATAGAAAGATTTATTATTATTTAGCTAAAGTTTGGTTTATAGTGAATGTGTTGTGAAGTTTAATATTTCGTCATACATTAAAAAAAACTCAAAAACTGTTAAATATATTTTTTTAAATCAAAGTCTATGACCAAAGTTATATACTTACTTATTTTTATTTCTAGCCTTTCCTAAAGTCCATTTGAAACAAACAATGATTTGCATTGTTTCGAGCAAATATAAGATGAGATAATAATGATAAGATTTCTTTTAAAAATTGTAGATTACAATTTAAAAAAAAAAATCTTATCAAATACCAGCCACCAAATTCGGCCAGCCTCTGTTTCATACAGCGTCGTCTCGGTCAATAATATTGTTTTTCTACTTGCGACAGAGACTACGCTCAACGAATTCAAAGCCAGTCAATGTGTAATATACTATCTGGTATGCGCAATAGTATATCGGTTAAAATTTTGTGTTAAGGTGGATTATACAGGTCTGCCCGCGAAATTCAAATTTAATTTGATTTTTCGCAATTTGTAAACTAATTCGACAAAGTAGGCTTATTGCATTCTAATTGCGACGATGGCAGTATCATCTTCACAGGTAATATGAAAATCTTTACTTGAAAGTGACCAGTTTAAGAAATTAATCAAAATATCAAGTTGGACGTGAGTTACTCACAAATTAGCCGATATTCTGACTAACTTCTTAAACTGGCGCAATTAGAACGCCATAAGCCTACTTTGTCGTATTAGTTTACGAATTGCGAAAAACCAAATTAAATTTGAATTTCGCGGGCAGACCCGTATAATCCACCTTAAAGTCTCTGTACACCTTCCAACTGCCTAGACAAAACCAGCAATGATGCCAGGTCGGATAATGCGTCGGGCTCCAATGTTATCCGACCATCTGCCAGTTCGTATACAACTCGTCAGGCCGACCGGACCGTTGAATCCCAAGAACATGGTTCATGGACACTTTTTATCCCAGATTAGAACACCAGGGAAAAGTCGCAGCCATTAGCTAATTGCTTATAAATATAAATTAATTTGTACTCAGTACATAATTATAATAATAGCTTCTTTCGTAATATTTTTTAACTTTCACCATTTTATAACTAATAGATTTCGATGTTGAATTATGTACCTAGTTCTTTGCATCTATTTAGGTATTTCAGTAGGTAGTAAAGAAAAGGACAGAATAATGTTTTTACTTCAGCCATCATAACTCAAAGGACTAAGAGTATAAGAGTGGAACCACATTTGTGAGGATCGTTTCGGATTTCGCCCATACAAAACTGTCAAATTCCATAGAAACGTGTACGGATCAAATCGGCTTTTCGATGCGTACACGAATGTATGGAAAATGACATGTTTGTATAGGCAAAATCCGAATCGATCTTCACAAATGTGGTTCCACCCTTATAGTTAATTATATAGATACATAATAGCTAATTATTATTATGATGACATACAGATTTTGCAATTATTATAATTTAATATATAATCGACATTTTGTTGAATAAACAATAACACAGCAACTGAAAAGAACATGCAGTACCCGCCAGTAGATATCGACGCCCCAGAAAGAGAAAATCGACCAGCCTCGGTATTGTAGAGCGTCGTCCCTGTCACCTATACCCTTGCGACGGTGGGTTTGGCGCTTCGTGCGACAGAGACGACAGTCTACGAAGCCGAAGCTGGGGCACCCATTCTGGGGCTCGTTGTGCCATATTTTCTGCCGGGTAATGTAGGTAATAAAGTCATAAACCAAATGATATAATATTATGTTTAAATTTTACCTATCCAAATGAATTAAAATATATTTTAATAACATGCAAAAAGGAAAACAACCGTTTACCAAAAATGACAACTTTATTCATTGATTCATCGATTGATTGACTCTTCAGTGATTGTGATGAAAATTAAATAACAGTCGAACATAAAAATAAGTAACTATAAGTAAACATTTTGAGCCCTGCTAATAAACGAAACCCATGTATAAAATAAAGATATTAATATTAAAAATTAGGTTGTGCAATTTAAAGTATAAAATAATTTTATTTATCAAATATTCATTTTAACTTTTTTTTATTTCACATGTGATGTGATTGCGCGTAAAGCTGTTCGCACATTAGTCCACGCCGAACGTACCGCACGAATGCATTTTAGGCCGTTTCCTGATTCCTTAGCTGCCTTTAAAAGACACAATGTTTTGTGCGCATAGGACGTTCTTACCGCACTGACAATGAAACACTTGTAGCATGACACAGCAGGTGAAAAATTATACTTAAGAACGTCGTAAGCGCCCGGTTATGGTTTACTGCAATTTGTTTACCTTTTGTTAATTTCCAGCTGCACTCACGCGCAAGTTAGGAATCTCTCATCGCTCATTGAAATAAAAGCGTTCGGCTGTACCGAATCAGTACCGAGTGTACCGAGATATCGATAGGTACCGCATTAACAAATGAAGAAGAGGCCTAAGCTGCGTGCTACCCTGGTTAGGATGCAATCTAGATTCACTGATAGGGTACATTAACGTTCGGCATAGCCATGTATATATTTAGGCAAGCTACATATTTATTCAGATCGGCACATTCGACTCGGCAGTATTTGTTGAACAAAATTGCCGACCCGAAGCAATTACATTATTCGTTTATCTACATAATATATATATATATATATTTGATTTTACCGCCCGGCTGTGGCTATTAATGCCGGCCCGAATAAGTGTGCAGCACGCTTTACACTATTAGTTTTTACTGACTGAATTGAAACTGAATGATTCGCATCGTTCTTTAGCAAGTCCAAAGCGCGAAACTATTGAGATCATTTCGCCGACAAGAACATAATTAACCTGAAAAAAAAGAAAAAGTTACAATTATTATCTAAAGGATACCTAAGTATATCGCTTAGGCTCTCTCCTATTGTGGCGACCACACCGCCAGCGGCGCCGCCGGCTTGCTCTTCAGGACCAGCCGCACGCACAGTGACAGTCGTCAGTCGTTACCTGAAGAGTATGGCCTTGTTGGAGAGCAGGCGGTTGGCGTCGGCCGCGTCGGCCAGCGGCAGCCTGCGCGGCGGCGCCGCCTCCTCCTCGCGGAAGGCGTGCGACGCGAGCGCGGCGCCCACGCGCGCCTCGCCGAACGGCCCGCGCACCCACACCCACCACACCGCCAGCGGCGCCGCCGGCTTGCTCTTCAGGATCAGCCGCACGCACAGTGACAGTCGTCAGTCGTTACCTGAAGTGTATGGCCTTGTTGGAGAGCAGGCGGTTGGCGTCGGCCGCGTCGGCCAGCGGCAGCCTGCGCGGCGGCGCCGCCTCCTCCTCGCGGAAGGCGTGCGACGCGAGCGCGGCGCCCACGCGCGCCTCGCCGAACGGCCCGCGCACCCACACCCACCACACCGCCAGCGGCGCCGCCGGCTTGCTCTTCAGGATCAGCCGCACGCACAGTGACAGTCGTCAGTCGTTACCTGAAGTGTATGGCCTTGTTGGAGAGCAGGCGGTTGGCGTCGGCCGCGTCGGCCAGCGGCAGCCTGCGCGGCGGCGCCGCCTCCTCCTCGCGGAAGGCGTGCGACGCGAGCGCGGCGCCCACGCGCGCCTCGCCGAACGGCCCGCGCACCCACACCCACCACACCGCCAGCGGCGCCGCCGGCTTGCTCTTCAGGATCAGCCGCACGCACAGTGACAGTCGTCAGTCGTTACCTGAAGTGTATGGCCTTGTTGGAGAGCAGGCGGTTGGCGTCGGCCGCGTCGGCCAGCGGCAGCCTGCGCGGCGGCGCCGCCTCCTCCTCGCGGAAGGCGTGCGACGCGAGCGCGGCGCCCACGCGCGCCTCGCCGAACGGCCCGCGCACCCACACCCACCACACCGCCAGCGGCGCCGCCGGCTTGCTCTTCAGGATCAGCTGCACGCACAGTGACAGTCGTGTTAGGAGCGGGGCGGGTACAATAGCGCAACGGGTGAGTATCAGAACAGTTGACCTGTCCAGGCAGCGTTACCTGGTAGGTGATCTCCCGCTGCGCGCTCTGCGTGGGGTCGCGCTGGTGCTTGTTGACGAACGCCTTCACCACCCACTGGTGGCCGAACGCGGAGAAGCGCGACGTCTCGTAGTACAGCTTGTGCAAGTCCTCCGTGCGGTACGGCTTCAGCTGCAGGTCTGCACCGACACACGACACACGACACGACATCAGCCCGATGAGCTCGCTGTGACTTTGCGACAGGCATCAGGACCGACTTTGAAAATTTCTTGGATGATGTTCGGAAGTATCGAAAAAATATTTTATTTCGAAAATATATCTTACTAGCTGATGCCCGCGACTTCGTCCGCGTGGATTTAGTTTTTAAAATCCCGCGGGAACTCTTTGATTTTCCGGGATGACTATGTCACCGTCTAGGTTGTCAACTATACAGTATCTAAAAAATCACGCCAATCCGTAGCTTTGTTGCAGCATGATTGACGGACAAACAAACAAACACACTTTCGCATTTATAATATGTATTAGTACGGCAGAATTAATACTTACGATAATAAAGGCGATCGAATTAAATTTTAGAACGCAAAAGCTACTATTGTGACTTAAATATGGTAGGATTCCCTCGGGGACTTTTTTGTAGAGAATAGAATAGAAGAATTAAAATCGGTTCAGTAGTTACAGAGCCTGTTCGGTACAAACAAACAAACAAACAAATAATCTTTCCTCTTTATAATATTAAGTATAGATTTCAGCAAAAAAAAGTTTGGTTGATGTAGCGGTTGCTGACGCCAGCGGTTTCGCCGATGGGCTTTGTGAAAACGTACTAGCGCTGTAGGAAACACGGCGCTACATAAAGACTCGTGGAGATACCATCGCAAATATATCCACTGTAGATAAAATTAATTTTAAGTTTGTAGGGGATTGTTGTTTCAGTAAAACTCGATTGTATGGAGTGATGGTATATTGTCTTCTCACATAAAACTTTAAAACAATAAAAACAGTAAAACAGTATAAAACAATAAAAATGTGACGCGGAAAAAATGTGAACGTGTCCTAATCTGGAGGTGGAGGAACGGACTGCTGGCCCTATCGCGTTCGAGACCTCTACTGGTCGTTGGAGCGGGCTGCAAATAGCTACCGCACTTCTTGACCCGACAATCTTAGAGGACTGCTGTAGCTATCGCTCTATAAGACGCCGCTAGGCTGACTGACGGTGCTCCGCGAGCGTTCGCTTTATATACACATCGATCGGTCCCCACTCCTCGATCCCCGCTCCGGTGCGCGGCGTAGGCGGCGACTCGATGACGTAGTTGAACGGTACAGGTAGTTACTGTGCGAGTGAGAGAGTATTCGGCGGGCGCGTGGAACTAAAGTGGTTTGTTACAAGTTTTAAAATTCACCTCATCTCGTTACCTGCGAACCTCATATCGATTGGTGGAGCATGACCTCCTGGTTACCTGTGGCCATGATCTAGTTACCTGTGAACGCAACCTCGCCGTCAGTAATTACCCGTAAAGGCGATCTTCTCGTAGGAGAGCAGGTCCAGCAGCTGCGTGTACAGCTGCAGGTGGTCGCTGGCGGCGCGCTCGCGCTGCTGCAGCACGTCCAGCAGGTCGGCGGCGGACTGGCGCGGGTGCGCGCACGCCTCCTCGTGCGCCGCCGCCGCCGCCGCCGCGCCGCGCCAGCCGCAGCCCAGGCACGCGTAGCGGCACCCCGTCACCCTGCGCGCGCGCACCGACATCGTTAACATCCCCCTCACGCGTGTTCCTTACGACAGATCCTACTTCCATCCTATCCTACTAATATTATAAATGTGAAAGTTTGTGAGCATGGATAGATGTACGGATGGATGGTTGGATGTTTGTTACTCTTTCACGCAACAAGGAATGAACAGATTTGGCTGAAATTTGGAATGGAGATAGCTCATACCCACATTGGATTGGAGGCATGATGACCTGCACACCTGAGAGTTCTTCATAATGTTCTCGAAGGTGTGTGGTGTCCGCCAATTCGCATTGGGCCAGCGCGGTGGACTATGGCCTATAATCCTTCTCTGAGAGGAGAACTGCGCTCAGTAGTGAGCCGTTGCTAATGATGATGATGAGAATAGAGGAATATTTTTTTATTCAAATAAACTTACAAGGATTTCGAATCGTTATTTTGTATTATTCTCTTTCATGGGCGCACCTTTTATTATTTTAAAATAAACCATCGTAATTTCGCCGGTTCGTAACGAATCTTTTCTCTGACAGATATGATAATAATGTGCGGCCGGCCTAAACGCAATGATATTTTTCTTATGGAACTTTTTAAAACTACCTAATATATTCACTTTAGTTTAGGTAAGATCATGGGCGTCTCCAAGGGGGGTAGGTAGGGGCAGCTACCCCCCCCCCCCCCCCCCCCCGACATTTGAAAAATATAGTAGATATAGTGGTAGTAGATACTTCATCATTGAAAGCCAGATACTGCTGCCAAATCTTCAATCAATAATATCAACTTGCCGACGCTCTTGGGTAAGACACTATACAACAGGATTAGCACCAATATGAGGAGTAATTAGCATTAATGAACTGATAATAATTAATATCGACAGGCAAAGCGATAAGGCGATTTGAGTGTTAATTTCGGTCAGCGCTAAAGTGAACGGCAACGCACCTGAGGTACCTACGGCGCTTGACCGAGGAGGGCGCGACCTCAGACACGAAGTACGTGCGCCCGAGCGCGGACAGCAGCAGCCAGTACAGCCTGGCCACAATGCGAACCAAACCGGACAACGCGCTAGCGCGGCGCGGCGCCGCGTCCACCACCAGTTGCGAGAACTTGTACAGCCTGCGGACGAAACCGGCGGTCACTAGTGTTGCCCAAAAATGGTCTTGCGAGACTCTTGCGTCTCGCGCTTGCTATCAATAACCATACCTCCGTCAAAGTAAAGTAAACCATAACAGTATTGAATTAGTGCTGAATTTCGTGTGTGCATTCTTTTACGTTTACGTATGTACGATACGCTCCAATATGGACTGTATCGTACATACGTAAACGTATAAGAATGCATACACGAAATTCAGCTCTACTTCAGTGCTGTTATGGTTTACTTTACTTTGACGGAGGCATGGTTAAAGCTAAATGCTATCATCGTCTTTATCAACCGATAGACGTCCATTGCTGGACACTGCAGGTCTTTTGCATGGATATAGGTACATATATCGACATATATAGGTACCTACATCGATATTAATACCAAGTGCGAGACGCAAGAGTCTCGCAAGACCATTTTTGGGCAACACTAGCGGTCAGTCTTGGCTGGATTTGTATTTACGGAGGGGACGCCTGCTAACGCCAGGTGGGTGATCACTCCTGTGTCGGAACTATTCCACCCCATTCCCCCTGTTTGGACTCAGGTTACTGGTGCCCAGGCAGCCCACCCCCCTCAAACCTACCTGTAGCTTTCGTAAACCTAACGATGTCTCCTATTGAAAGGTTGGCTGGATTTACTGAGTCGCTTCTTTTGTTACTGACGTTAAATAACTAGTGGTTCGCCCCGAACTGAGACCTCGCGGTAACGGTTTCCCATAATTGACGATCAAAATTGACATTATTATTATGCCCGTTTTCACCAACCATACCTAAATCATCCCATTTGTAGAAGTCTCTTTACATAGGTAGCCCCTAAATACAATCCTAACATCCCAATGTCATTTTAACCTTTAGTTGTCCCGTAGAGGTTCGTAATAACAAAGTTGACAGAAAGTGTCAACTAACTTAACATAGGTAGCCCGTAAAGGTTAGGGAACTGTTATAGTGAAATCCTCAAGGCCTCAATCAAACTTAGGTATAGTTTTTTGGAACATTCAAATTAAATTACTTGTACACAGCGTCAACTATCGACACGATCAGAAACATGTAAAAACAAACTGCAACGTGAAGTTTTATTGATGTTTGCTAAATGACTAAATAATAATTTTAATTGAATAATAGGTATGTTACATAAAGCTGCATTTGCTATATGAGATGAGAGCGCCATCTATTGACATCATTGTGAAGTTCTGTTGTTGCTGCTCATTAAAAGTTAAATAATTTAGTTTCCTTATTACATTTATCTAATTTTAGTATTTGTTGTTCAAGTACTTGATATTACGCTAAAATTGTAAAACTTTCAAGCCCCAGCTCTCAATGGTTATTCCGTTGTGAGGTCAAATATAATCTCCACTTTGAAAGTCCCCCATTTCGTCAATTTTAGGAAAAAAATTTAAAAAAAAATACTTTTGTACTCTGTTCTAAATTATCTTTAAAATGAGGTACTGTAAACCTATGAAACGCAAAATTTTTTTTTTTTCTTCGCATTCGCTTCTATGAGAGCCCCCCTGAAATAAAGATTTTTATAACTTTTTAAGCCATTTTCGGCTGGAGGCCATCGGTTTACATATTATATCTAAAATTGAAGTAATTACGTTCAGTAATTCAGAAGTTATAAGGCTCTGACAGACGGACGGACGGACGGACGGACGGACGGACAAGTGCAAATTCACTCAAGTAGACTCAAAGACCTTCGCTTCGCTCGGTCGACAATCTACCTAACAATGAATACTTAGGTCAACAAACTCGGTTCTCGCTTAAATAACGTTTTACAGGCCACAGCGTCCGCGTACTAGGTAAATTCATTGCAATCTTCTCGGCAGGAAGGGCATTCCGAACCAGTGGTAGAGCCAGACGATTCAAAAGCACTTGTAAAAAGTTTATTTGAATAAAAAATATTTCTATTCTATTCTAATCCATATCATATGTATGGTATAGCGCTTACGCTATACTGATTCTGGCGCATCGTTGGTGGGTAGGGAGTCTTATTCGCGTAAACAGATAGCCCTTGATTGAAATCTCGCCTGTTAGGAGGTATCAATAATGATCAAAAAGTTCGAAGAGGTCTTACTTGGAAGAGCTATGATGTAACTGTCATAGCTTACCAACAAAAGTGACTTTTTGACTCAGTAAGGGTGTTTCAGATTAGCGTTTTTCGGCGTGTATAAGCTCGTTTTTGGGGGCGCATATAGACGCGTATAGGCTCGCCCTTTGCCACACTCGCCACTCGTACGAGCGTCGTCGCGCCTATAAGCTCATATAAAAATGAGCCGAGTTCGTCCGAACCACCGTGCACCGGTTAGAGCGAATACGCCGGAATAAGCGCGTGTACGCGTGTTCGGTTCTTTGAAGTGGAAAATGTGTCGCACTCTTAAATTACCTGTCTTCACAAACTTTCTCCTCGTGATGTAGCAGCGAGTGTCGCGGGAACACCTTAGTGCAGAATCTGCACTCGGAAGGAAGCTCCGACACAGTTTTCTCGACGGCCAAATTCCGCGACGCGGAGGTCTTGGAGATCTCAATGCGGCAGTTGGGGCACGTGGCGCTCTCGTCGCGGAGCCGCGCGTCGGCCAGCAGGTGCGTGAAGCACGGCGCGCACATCAGGTGACCGTTGCTGCACTGCAACACAACGCGCGTTCAAACATCTGCACTGACAACAGGCCGATCGCAGATCACCAGCCACATGCACCGAGCGCAACATATTATTATTCGGGCCTCATTCAGGGAGAGGCGGGGCATCACGCGGCGCATTGGGACCTTTTCCGTTCGAGAAACTAGGGGAAAGAAAATGCGAATAGAGTCACCCTCATGCATTGACGTGTCAAAATCAAACTAATGATATCAAGACAGTAATGATAGCCATCATTTGGAGTGAAGGACTAATGACGTCATTCGCATTTTCAGTGCCATAAAACAGTTAACTGCAGGGCATGCGGTTGGTTTCTAACATGCGACCAGCCTTTTACTCATTGTATGTAAATGGTGTGTATATGCTGGACAGAGGTCTATGATGGAAAGTATAAATAAATTGCTAAGGAAGAAATTCCTTGAAATTTACTAAATTATTTCATTTAGAGATGATTTTAGAATTATCAAAAAATCTTTATCTGCATAAATATTTAATTTGCATTTAAATTTGATTCAAAAAGGGCCATAAAAGGGGAATGGCTCATTCACCAAGTCTAGAATACAGTAAAGAAACTTGTTGTAATTAACTCTGCAAAATGATCTTCTCCTTCACAAAAAACTCTCTATAAAATTGTTTGGTTTAGACACCTGCAGCCCAGCCGCATTCTATCAGAAATTTCTGTCAAAAATCCAACATGCAACATCAACATATTTTTCTCTTACATTTTGTATAACATTGTCAGAATTTTGTCCTCTTTAATGATCTCCAGATGCATGGAATAGAAAGTTTTCTGACAGTATGTGCCCAGGCTTAAAAATATATTATACATTCATTGATAAATACCATAAAATGAAAAAAAAAAAAAATAGTTGATCCCTGTGAATTTGCTATAGAGAGTTTGCACTGTAATTTGGTTTTAGTTTATTTTCTAAGATTCAATGTTTCAGACTTGATGAAAGAGTTTAAGAAATATAATGTGTGTGTGTGTGTGCATGTGTGTGTATTCTACCTGGGCCGCTCATGATTTGTGGATCCTGAAATCAAACTACAAATATGTTCAGTTCTATAAACCATACAATTCATATTATTGACTTCAATATGACTATACCACAAAAAAATGAAAATTGAAATTTATGATTTTCTCTTAAGGTGGAAGACACAGTTCTGCCCGCGAAATTCAAATTTAATTTGGTTTTTCGCAATTTGTAAACTAATACAACAAAGTAGGCTTATGGCATTCTAATTGCGACAATGGCAGTATCATCTTCACAGGTTTATATAAAAATATTTACTTGAAAGTGTCCAGTTTAAGAAATTAATCAAAATATAGACCAATTTGTGAGTAACTCACATCCAACTCAGTATTTTGATTAATTTCTTAAACTGGTCACTCTCAAGTAAAGATTTTTATGTAAACCTGTGAAGATGATAATTTTACTGGCGCAATTAGAATGCCATTAGCCTAGTTTGTCGCATTAGTTTACAAATTGCGAAAAACCAGATTAAATTTGAATTTTGTGGGCAGACCTGTATTATCAACCTTAATATTGTCACTCTTGTGACTATTAAATAAGAAAACAAACAAGTACTTTTCTTATAATTATAAATTTAAATGGTAAAAACTATAATCAGATGTGGATAATTTAAGCAAAGTTCTTTTGACTAATTAAAGAAAGACAAACTATTTTAAATCAATAAGAATCTCTATGATGATAAAATGAAATTATGAATTTGGATTGGGAATAGGGGATTTTCTAAGGTGTCTAAAGAAAGAACTGTGTAATATCTCAAATAACTATTTATTGATGTGAAATTCTACAACAAGAGTACAACTATGTATGAGATCATACAGACTAAACAACAGCTTTACAATATCACAAAGACTTAACCATTACAATTTAACTAATATAACAATCACATTGGTGCTAATTCTTTTGTACACAATAATTTAACTGAATTGAAAGCTGTAATACTACCCTTTTTTGTGGGACATGGTGAAAAGGAAAGCACTACTTAAAAAACTGTCAATTTAGTTCAGTTTAAGTGATTGTACAACAGAATTAGTGCCATTATTGTAACAATATATAATCGATGACAATTTTTATAAATTAATGACAAAGAAAACATCCAATAGGACCCAAACAATAAGTAACAGCTGTTAAGCTACTTATTGTTTGGTTTAGACCTAAATGCTTGTGAGCCAAATTATATCAATACTTTGAGCTATTAATTTCTGACAAAGTTATTGTTAGTAAAAGTAAACAAGAAACAGCTGATTCAAAGGTGCAGTTGTATCAGCTGCAGAGACTGTACCTGGTAGACGGCCGCGCGCGGCAGGTCGAGGCACACTGCGCAGCACAGGATGCCGCCCAGCCTGTGCTCCAGCTTGTCGCTCTCGTCGGGCTCCGTTCTGCGCTTCTTGGGCGACGGGCCCTCGTCCTCTTGAGCCTCCTCGGTGCTCATGCTAGAGGACGGCAGGGGTTCAGCATCGGGGGGCTCAGCCATTTTACGCGAATAAGCCAATAATTTACTAAAATACTACAATTGTTGCACTATTACAATTGAATGTAAATTGCCTTTGTTTCCTGGTCGGTGGTAAATTGTAAAAATTAAAATGGTGATGGGCATTGATAAAAAGATAAATCATAGAATCTATTTATAGATAAATCATAGACGGCTGACGGTGGACAATTCATAGACCACGAACCACGGACCACGGAACGACTATATAAAAAAAATTATTTTTTTTTAGAGATATCAGATATAACGTAGTGATACTCTTTGGATAACAGAGATAAAACTCAAACCACTGAGTATTTGATCACTTCGATTAGGGTGGAACCACATTTGTGAGGATCGTTTCGGATTTCGCCCATACAAAACTGTCAAATTCCATAGAAACGTGTACGGATCAAATCGGCTTTTCGATGCGTACACGAATGTATGGAAAATGACAGTTTTGTATATGCTAAATCCGAATCGATCCTCACAAAAATGTGGTTCCACCCTTAGTCGAACCCTTTGTCCTAGGTCGAACCCTATTAACAAGTCTGTGGCAAACAACACAGATTAATGATAAGGTAAACAACAAAGAGCCAAAAATACAGAGTTTAAGGCTGGAACCACATCTGTGCGCATCGATTCGCATATAGTCATTTTTCATAGTCTGTGATGTCTGCTTTTCGATTTTATGAAAATAACTGTTTTGTATGGACAAAATGCGAATCAATGCGCACAGATGTGATTTGAGACTAATAAGTACTGTTGCGGACGGGAGCAACGTACCAAGCGCGGCGTCAACAGTGAATAACGCTGATTGGTCAGCCGCGTAAGCCCCCGCCCCCGCTACGCCCTCAACACCCGCGAACGCCTTGTCTCTCGCTCGTCATGTTCATATGCGCATGCCGGGTGGGAAAATTATATATAAGAGCCCTATTTTGAGGTAGCGAATCAGTTCGCCTACAGCTCCCGAAGAAGACTGAACAAGAACTACGAACTGCGAACATAGAACATTGTGAACTAGAACATTGTGATATATAGTGATCAAGATAATACAGTCCACTTGAACCACCGAGGAATTTTATTTAAATCCCTCCCCAACATCTTTGGTCCATCGAGCCGCATCAAGAATCTGAAGAACCGAAGTCTGAAGCCTCAAGAACTGAATTCTGAAGCCTCAAGAACTAAAGTCTGAAGCCTCAAGAACTGAAGTCTGAAGCCTCAAGAACCGAACTCTGAAGCCTCGAGAACCGAACTCTGAAGCCTCAAGAACCGAAGTCTGAAGCCTCAAGACCCGAAGTTTGAAGATCTCAAGAACCGAAGCTCGATCAAGATGGTTCGAACCAGGAGTCAGGACTCACAGCGTGAAGATGAACACGACGAGCACATTGCGCCGCAAGAACCGACCCCTCGCGCGCTGAACCCTGCACGTCGTGTTCAGATTCGCTTCATGGAGTCGTCTCCGTCAACCAGTGCCGGTCCATCTAGCCAAAAACCCATCATAGGAGCGCGAAGCGTTATTGGAGAACAAGCCCATCGTGATCACCCTCCTTCGCCGACGCGATCAACCCGATCACAGCGATCTACTGCAAGCACGGCTGCCCGCGTTAAGCAAGCAGAATACGAAGCGGCAGAGCGCCTGGCAGCCATTAAAATGCGTCAACTACGACAACAGCAGCAAATAGAGCAACAACAACTACAAATCGAAGCCGAGCTAATTCAGAAGAAACTTGAAGCTGATCTAGCTACCATCCAAGATGAAGATCAAGGTAGCACACAAGGGCCCGAGGAAGCAATCAACACGAATCGACGTACGGAGGATTGGTTGCGACATGCCGATCCTACACGAGGGGAGCCAACCTCGGCCTTACCAGCGCGGGAAACCCGAACCCCTCCCGCAGCTGCACCCCCTGTGAGACCCGTCACGAACCAAAGTGAACCTCGACCCGAACACCGAGGCTACGAAGATCGCCGAGCCCGCTCGCCTACACCAAGTCGCTCACGGAATCGCAGCATTGAAGCATTGGTCGAAAGCTTCGAACGACTGAGCAACTATCGACCACCACCAAGATCATCGACTGAACTGCTAAGCTTCAGCGGGTCTGAAAACGAGTGGCTGCCTTTCAAAGCCTCCATGCGCGACTCAACACGGCTTCATAAGTTCTCACCGATCGAAAACCTTCAACGTCTACGCAACGCTCTGAAAGGCGAAGCCCGAGATGCCGTCGCCTCGCTACTGTACACGGCCTGTGACCCTAAAGAGATCATGGAAGCTCTAGAACAGAGTTTCGGCCGTCCAGAAGCTCTAATTGACAAGGCACTGGACGAGATCAAGTTATTACCGCCTTTGGGGCCAACGACTACCGAGCTGAATGTCTTCGCTGTGAAAGTCCGAAACATCGTAGCTACGATTTCGAACGTCGAGGGCCTTGAAGGATGTCTCCAGAACCGTATGCTTACCAGAGACATCGTGGAGAAGCTACCCACCGACTTAAGAAGAAGTTTCGCCAGATACGCTTCTGAGAACCGCCGGCCAAGAGAACCACATATCGTGACGCTATCACGTTTTTTGAACAATGAAGCGGCAATAGGATTGGAGTTTACCTATTCTAAGCCACCTGCTCCAGCCATATTAAACCCAACGGGACCACAACTGAGATCCATGAGAACCAATAGAACACCGCAACCAACATGGAAGACCCAGGATGTCAACGTATTTTCTGCCAATGAAGAGGAACTGTGTCTGTGCTGTGGTAACGATCATGATACACCACAGTGCAGGAAGATACGTGACATGACCGTCAATGTACGTTGGGAATGGGCCAAGGAAAACAAAATATGTTTCAAGTGCCTTTCGAAGAAGCACCAGCGGACCGAATGCAAGGCAAAGCAATGCGGCATCGACGGCTGCATCCATTCGCATCACCCATTGCTACACGAACGAAGCCCCTCTAGCGAGATATCTATTAAGAACGCCGATGCCTCACATGAACAAACAGAAGAGATGGTGGCCTCTATTTCTGCGACCACGAAGACCGGCAGCAAAGTGATGCTAAAAGTATGCCCGATCGTCGTCACGAACCCTCACGGCGTAGAGATCCATACTCATGCCTTATTGGATGAGGGCTCTACTATCTCCCTCATTGAAGAAGACTTAGCGGACCAACTGAACCTCAACGGACCCGCTCAAGTGTTTAACGTTCGTGGTCTCAACTCCAGTGAAAAAGAACAAAGCAGCAGAATCGTCCAATTCAGACTGCGAGGCAAGAACACAAGAGCCTCGTATGTCGTAAGAGCTAGAACAGTACGACGTTTCGACCTGCTACATCAAACAGTACCGCTAGAGCTTCTGCGGTACGAACATCTTCAGAGCCTAGATCCTAGCGAGGTCTGTTACCAACAAGCTCGGCCACGAATACTCATTGGCTCCGACAACTGGGAGCTCATCATGTCGAAGCAGCTACTGACTGGAGGCCGCCACGAACCCGCAGCTTCACGAACGGAACTGGGCTGGGTTATCCACGGCTCTGTACCAAGAGCTACAATAAGTAACGAGGAAGAACACGTATTTCACCTCAGAACCGAGGACTGGATACGACCAGCCAGATACGAGCCTCGCGACGTATTACCCCGCGTTCTTGAAGCAGATGCGATTGGATTTAATCTCAAACCAACAAACTTTGTTTCGATCCAAAAAGAACACCGAACGAATCTGGCAGAAGGATCAATACAAGGGCAACTCCCTCGGTATTCCATTACGAGGGGAGTCCAAATCGTTGACAATCCCTATATTGTTCAAGCTTACGCCGAAATAAGATCTCCGCGAGCAAGTAAGCTAGGGTCAGAACAATATATGACTCCAGAACTCAACCAGAAGAACTGTACGAACCACAGACGTAGCGCCAAGGAACTTGCCACTTGTTTAATCAAGAACCATGGAAGATCCCTGAGCTCAATTATGCATCGCCACGATCAAGCCATAAAGTTTAAAGAAAAGATGGGCCGCAATCGTCTCCTTTGCCGTGTTCAGAGATCTGCGACGGGCCTGTTGTCCATCAATCAGCGTGAACCGGCTATTGAACGCACTGAACCGCTGGTCCAAGAATTAACTGGCTATCTATGTTACTGGGTACGAAAGAACCACCCTACGTGGTCCGCAGACAGCCAGCATCGATCAAGCACAGACCTTACAACGATGACCACGTTGATAACAATGGGTCACTCCTTTCTACTGAAGAAGAAAAACGAAGAAGATGGATACGCCATGTTTCATCAACTAAACAAGGAGCTCGCCGTCCTAACGAAGAAGAGGAAGCTGCGCGAAAGCTGCGCTGAGGGGAGAAATGTTGCGGACGGGAGCAACGTACCAAGCGCGGCGTCAACAGTGAATAACGCTGATTGGTCAGCCGCGTAAGCCCCCGCCCCCGCTACGCCCTCAACACCCGCGAACGCCTTGTCTCTCGCTCGTCATGTTCATATGCGCATGCCGGGTGGGAAAATTATATATAAGAGCCCTATTTTGAGGTAGCGAATCAGTTCGCCTACAGCTCCCGAAGAAGACTGAACAAGAACTACGAACTGCGAACATAGAACATTGTGAACTAGAACATTGTGATATATAGTGATCAAGATAATACAGTCCACTTGAACCACCGAGGAATTTTATTTAAATCCCTCCCCAACAAGTACGTTGTAATCAAGTACAAGACTGTGATCAACGTAGTGATCATTGATCAAGTACGATAAGGGTGGAACCACATTTGTGAGGATCGTTTCGGATTTCGCCCATACAAAACTGTCAAATTCCATAGAAACGTGTAAGGATCAAATCGGCTTTTCGATGCGTACACGAATGTATGGAAAATGACAGTTTTGTATAGGCAAAATCCGAATCGATCCTCACAAATGTGGTTCCACCCTTAGTACTAGTGGTTCGCCCCGAACTGAGACCTCGCGGTAACGGTATCCCATGATTATTCATTCAATCGATACATGATAACCAAAACTGACATTATTATTATGCCCGTTTTCACCAAACATACCTAAATCATCCCCTAAGTAGGAGTCTCTTAACGTAGGTAGCTCCTAAATACAATCCTAAGTCCTAACATCCGTCCCAATATCCTTTTAGGTGTCCCGTACAGGATCGTGATAAATAAGTTGACAGAAAACATCAATCACCTAACTTATAGGTAGCCCGTAAAGGTTAGGGAACGTTAGTGAAAACATTGAATTATTTATCAAACATTGAATTTAACTCGTAGTTCCATGGGAATAGTTACTGACTGCGCCATCTATTAGCATTATTGTGAAGCTATGTTGATGCTATATGAATTACTGACGCCCATTAAAAATTAAATAATCTCGTTTCTTTATAATATTCATATAATTTTAGTATTTGTTGTTCAAGTACAGGATATAAGTGACCTAAAAACATAAAATCAGTTTGAAAATCCATAGCGGATTTTTCTAGAGAGCGTCTTCAAGCGAGCGTATAAAATCGCCACTTTGAAAGCCCCCCATTTCGTCAATTTTAAGGGAAAAATTAAAAAAAAATTATTTTTGTACTCAGTTCAAAATTATCTTTAAAATGATACGTAACAATTTTATGTAACGCGATATTTTTTTTTTTACTTCGCATTCGCTTCTATGAGAGCCCCCCTGAAATAAAGATTTTTATAACTTTTTAAGCCATTTTCGGCTGGAGGCCATCGGTTTACATATTATATCTAAATTTGAAGTAATTACGTTCAGTAATTCAAAAGTTATAAGGCTCTGACAGACGGACGGACGGACGGACGGACGGACAAGTGCAAATCGCCCTAGTTAACTCAAAGACCTTCGCTTCGCTCGGTCGACTACTTTGAGAACAATTCTCCAATCGTGTTGGTTGTAGTACCTAGATTTAAATGCTCCTTGATCCAATCCATCAGTGAGAACATAGATACAGAGACTGTCAAACCAGTATTTCTTCATTTTTAGGGTTCCGTACCCAAAGGGTGCCAACGGGACACTATTACTAAGCCTCCGCTGTCCGTCTGTCAGCGGCCTGTATCTCGTAAACCGTAATAGATAGACAGTTGAAATTTTCACATATTTTGTATTTCTATTGCCGCTATAACAACAAATAATAAAAATTAAATTAAATTATTTCCATGGGTACATTTTAATTTAATTTTTTTTAACGGAACCCTAAAAGAGCGAGGCCCGACTCGCACTTGGCCGATTTTTATTCACTGTGCCTTGCACTTGTGTTAAGCCGAATAGGGTATTTGACTATATTAAAAATATCGTTTCATTTGGTGTCATCCTAAAAGATTATTATCTAAAAACATTATTCCATACGACAAAACTAAAAAATAAAGTTTTATTTAATAGAAAACATTAAATAAAATTGCTATAATTCCGGCCATGGTCACGTGATCGAAAACGTTCCGTGATCTCGAATGACGTCACAGTCCACACCACATAGGGGATGTGGAATTGTCATTGTTTGAAATGTGAACTGTGACGTCATGAGAGCAAATGGAACGTTTCGGCGGCAATTTATTTTTTTGAATTTATTTCTCGATTTTTATGAAAAATACTGAAAATTATGCCGAAATATACGTTTTGTTAGCTTCAGCATAGCATTATTAACAATTTAAGATGATTTTCTAAAAGTAGTCAAATACCCTATTGATGTGTACAAGACTCTTGACAGTTTTGTATCTGTATGAACAAAATGCGAATCGATGCGCACAGATGTGGTTTCAGCCTTAATCATTCCCTTCACTTATTTTTGATCATTCAACCCAAGGCAGAGTATAATAATCACAAAGTACATTAGGATAATAATAATTTAAAATCATATCTTTGGTTTTGCAATCAGGGTTTTTTTTTCTTTTTTAATTTTTTATTGTATATTGTTTTTTACCTTAACAAAATTAAACTTAAAGCTAGGTATTAAGGTACTACAATAAATAATGAGATACAGCAAATTGTATTTTCACTGTAGTACTTTTGGTTTAGGTCATATTTTAGACTTCTTTGCTATAGATCCGAATGCTGAGATGACTGTGCCCTTGGTGCCAGTGACGTTGGTGGTCAGGGGCTGCTGCAGCAGGCCTGGCTGCTTGATGCTGGGCTTTGATGCCACATTTGGTGCAGCTTGATCCCATTTAGACTTTCGTTTCTTGTCATCGTCACTATCTGACTTCTTAGCAACTCCACTGATGAAATCAATCTTTGACAATTTATCCTTTTTCTCCTTTTCACGTTTCTCCATTTCTAATTTTTGAATGCGAGCCAACTCATCATAGTACGATTCTTTGCCCCATCGCAGTGGGTCATATATTTCTGGAGGATAGTTTGTGTCCAACTCGTTTATATCACAAAATTGGATTAGTTTCTCATATATACTAGGATTTCGGAAGTTCTTCTTATCTTGTATTATTTTGTTCATGTCGAGGCCCTCTGTCATCATGCGGCTGTAGAACTTGGCTATGGTGTCTTGCAGTTCCTTGGGGCACTTGCTCTGCGGCTCGGGGGGGATGACGACGCCGTCCTCTGAGTCGTCAGGATCGGAGCGAGGGATCGCCTCGTCCGTGTCTGTCTCCATGGACAGTCTTCTCATGTCGTCTTGATTTTCAGCACTCGGCGATAGGAGCTCCTCATCCGAGACTATCGTGTCGTCCACGTAGGAGACCAGCCTCCGCTTGGGCGAGGCGGGCTCGGAGGCGGACTGCTTGTGCTCGCCCGCGTCCTGCGGGCTGGCGGGCAGCGAGCGCGCGCGCGTCGCCTCCTCCTTGTCTGGAGTCTGCTGCCCGTCCTCCATGTCCTCCTCACCTTCTGAATCCGTGTAAGTGGCTGTGAGCGAAGCTAAGGCTTGGGAAGTCATGGTGTTCTTTGATTTTTGTCTACACCACGATTAAATTATCAGTTCACCTTATAAATTAAAAAGTTTCTGGGGAGAAGCACTATTGTCTATTTAGCACTGAAACTTTATTTAGGTGAATAATTAAAAATTAATTGGTGAAAGGTAAAAGTAAAAGGTGAATTATTGACTCAGTAGGTAATTTATAACAAAAAAAGGCCTAAGACCAAACTGGCCCAAACCAAATTATCACAACACAACAACAAATCTGGAAATGAGTGGAGACAACAAAATTGATTCTTCGATCAAATGTCAAGATTAGTGATGCAAAACGTGTTAAAATGTTTATAAATTCTGTAGATGTGCCGCAAAAAAATCGGTAGATTTCGGTAGATTTTTTTTGGTATGCTTTCTGAATCAATGCAATAAAACTCACAATATTTATAGATACAAACATTATTTAGTACCTAATAGGTACTATTTTAGGATATTTTAGCAAACATGGTTTCCGCAATTTTAATATCATAACAGTTACTCTCACACACACTAACTAGTAACTACACACTAACTAATTAACTCACTTATGAGCAATTTGTGACATATTTACAGGTTCTTTGACTTCTTTACTTTAAAAAAATGTAAGACGTCATTTCATACAAATAACTTAACACCCCTGTTCAGTAGACCCAGTATTAAATTAATTTTTTTTATCACTATTATTTCAAATCAATATTGTAATATTGTAGGTATTTTTGCTTTTGTATTTTAGTCTCTAATTAGCTCACTAATTTAGACTATTAAGTTTCTTCTTCTTCGACTAAACGTTATCCCACTAGGTGGGGTCCGCTTTCCGGCATGCTCTATCCCACTTTGCCCGGTCTTCTGCATCTGATTTTCGTAATTTATTGGCTCAGATCAGCACTCACAATATCCAGCCAGCGCTTTTTTGGACGGTCGGTTTTGCTCCAGGGAAGGCGATGTTAAGACATCTATTACTGACGTAGCTTTGTGGTTTCCGTGCCACATGACCGTACCATCTTAGACAGGCGTCTTGCAACTTCGATGTCTCCGATGTCACGGACACTGAGCCTACTGCTGATGTGATCGCTGCGTTGTCGATCGCAGCGTGTGACATTGCACATCCACCGCAGCATTTTCATCTCCGTGACTCGAAGTTCTTGCACGTGCCTCGTTAAGGCTGGCCATGTTTCACTACCGTACAGGAGCACAGGTCGGATAATAGATTTATAAATGAGTCCCTTAAGCTTAATCGGCATTCGGCAATCGCACAACACACCTGTTAAGTTTCGCCATTTCATCCAAGCAGCGTTTATACAAGCTTTTACGTCGTGGTCGATGCCACCCGACTCGTGCAGCACGGATCCGAGGTATCTAAAGGAATCCGCACGGTGTGCACTTTCCTCCCCAATAGAGATACTTCCAGGATCAGTGCTGCAACATGCGAGGTACTCCGTCTTCGCCACATAAAGCGTCAGACCACCTTTCTCCAACGTCCTTTTCCAGGTGTTCACCTTACGTTTACGAGTGCTATATCATCCGCATACATAAGAAGCCAGGGTGGTGGTTCTTGAATGCTTTCGGTTATGATATCTAGCAATACATTGAATAAAAAATTTGACTATTAAGTTTATGTATTATAAATCTGTATTACCTATCATTTATTTATAACATTGGATGTTTCCATAAATAAATAAATAAACATCCTGTAACCCAGTTTGCTGCTCCATCATTAGATTCTTCTCCTCAATCCTCGATTATCTCTATCTACCTACTCATTGAGACCATTCTAATGAGCCCAAACACTATATATCTGCTGTAAGTTACTGAGGTGTTTAGAACCCGCAGACTATTTGAAGCTAGCTTCATCAACATCAGCTCAAGGTTAGTTAGTTGGGCCTTTGTCCCTAGTTTGGTTGGCCAATAAAATTCAAAATTCAAAATTATTTATTTCATGTAGGCCAACCTGTGGCTCTTATGACACGTCAAGATTCTACCACCGGTTCGGAAAGCGGATTCTGCTGAGAAGAGCCGGCAAGAAACTCAGCAGTTGCTCTTTTCAAAATAATCATTTTACAATATTAATAAGTAGCTATTACATTGTAATAAGTTTTTATACTATCTTGTGGGCAGCTGGATGGCAAGCTGATTTAACCCGTGCATCTTTGTTAGAATAGAATATGACATTTCCACAAAACGTACTACAATTCAATTCATGTCAAAGACGGGCAGACAGAAAGTAGCCCCATTCCCGCCGGCGGCACCCGTTCACGAGCATGACGCATGATCCAGCCATTGCTTCGCTCGACCATATTTGAGGGAACGTAACAACCCGCACCACACGACACCATAGTAAGACTTGTCATCCCTAAAAATTGTGTTGCCAACCGTAGAAAAGCAGGACGTGGTTGGCCGAACGAAGGGACTTAGACGGCATCACCCATAGGCTTAGAATGTAATTGAGCGTAGCGAAAAAATTATAAGTCTATGGCATCACCATTACCATCTCCTAACCATTGGCTACAAAACCCCAACGGAAATTGCTACTAGGGAAGCTTCAAAAGCCTGAACCGGTCTTTATAACTTATAGCTGAGATCCATCTCGATCAAATCAGTTTTCGAATAGAAAAAACTGCATCATTGTCCATTTCATTGGGGAGCTACAAGGGGCGGACTTTTTTAAGTAATTATTTTTTATGTAATTACCTACTTTATTTCATTACAGATTGGACGATTGCTAAAACTGTAGAATCGATATGACAAAGTCCGTCATTTTTCAAGGTTTATCCATGAAACTTGATATTTGGCTTTCGTTAAGAAACAAAGAAGTACGTGTTTCATAGTTTTGGAAATTCTACCCCCAGAGGGGATAAATAGAGAGGATGAATATTCGAATGAAAGTCCGTCATTTTTCAAGTCATATCCATGAAACTTTGTATTTTGTCTTTCAATTAAAACAAAGAAGTATAATATATTTCACAGTTTTTGAAAATCCTCCCCTCAAAAAGGTTAAATAGGGGTTGAATGTTGAATGTTTGTTTGACAGCAATATGTTTCCTGCCCGTCCACGCTAACTACTGAAGGCACAGTGCTCTTATGGTGAACACTGTACATGTTCGTTTACAAATGTGCTGCACTGTACTGCGTTTACAAAAGATGCGCACAGCTTTGCCGGTGGAAACAGAGACTTCTGTTTTGCAGCTAATATACGCGCACAGATGGAGTTTATCGCAAAATGTTTGTCAACAAATGTGCTGCACATTATTCTGGTCGAATCCCGCCTTAAAATCTGTGGTTCGGTAGTCTTACCGAAAAATCGGTAGGATTTCACATCACTGGTCAAGAAGATGTTGATTTTGACGTTTGACGCGGGTGACGATGGGGAGTTGGAGTTCGATAAAATATGTCGTTGTTTTATTAAATTGTAAATAGTGATTAGTAATATCAAAGTATGAAATAGCAACATAAGGCAGATTCGCGTCACGTCGGCCATACAGTGGATCCAGGTAAAGTGAGCGCGATGGCGGCCCAGCCGAGCGACAGCACGGAGTTTCCGCCGGAGATCACGCTCAAACCCCTGGCGCTGGTCGGGCTCTCGGGGCTGGACACGATCAACAACGCAGTGCACAAGACGATATGGGACGCCTTCTCCAACAACCGGCGCCCGGACCGCGCCTGCGTCAAGTTCAAGCTGCTGCACAACACCTTCGAGTTCCCCGTGGTCAAGCCCAAGAGGAGCTCCTACGAGTGGTACATACCGAAGGGCATACTGAAGAAGAATTGGATCCCCAAGCGCGTCTCCCTGATCCCGGCCGTTGTCGTCATATTCTACGACATGGAATGGAACGATCCGCAGTGGAACGAGAAAATCATCGAATGTGCTTCGAGGGTGCAGTCGATCCGCGCCGCCGTGGAGGGGCACGCCACGCGCGTCGCCGTCGTCGTCGTGCAGAGCGGCCTGTCGCCGCCGCCCTCCGAGTACATGCTGGGGGCGGAGAGAGCACAGGCGCTCTGCTCTGCGTGCGAAATACAATCCAAGTCCTTGTTTGTCCTGCCTCACAGTGACCATCTGATGGGCTACATCGTCCGATTAGAGAATGCCTTCTATGATATTGCACAAAATTACTATCACCATGAAACTAAGAATATAAAACAGCATAAAGACCATTTGAATAAAACCACTCATCAATATCTATTTGTTCGGCATCAGTTTAAGCTGGGCTTCCTCAACGAGCTGAAGCAGGATCTGAGCACGGCCCACAAGCACTACATGCACGCCTACAACAACTTGCTGGAGACCCGGCAGGTTGACACCAATGTACATGAGATCAGAACCGTGGCGGGGTACATCAATTACAAACTCTGCAAGCTGCTGTTCGCCTTGAACCTCGCCAGGGATGCCATCGCACAGCTCAAGTCTCACATTGAACGCTATAAGAACAGAATTGGACCTACTGAACTACTTTTTGAACATTACGCTTGGATAGCGAGGCAGTATAGTGCATTTGGAGAACTATTTGATGAAGCGATTGGATTAGGACTACCTGCCATTCAGTCCCAACATCCAGGGTTCTATTACCAACATGCAGCACAGTTCACAGTGAAGCGAAGGCAAGCTATGCGCTCTGTCTGTTGTGAGGCTCTGCAGTACCCACCACCACCTGATCCAATCGAGGGCATTGTGGAATTTTATGGTCAGAGGCCCTGGAGGCCGGGCCGGCTGAGCGCTGATCCCCACGACCCTCAGAAAGAGCAGGCCGCCGTAATGGCGCTGCAGTACAATGAGAGAGTGTTTAATCACTCTGCAATGATCATCAGCTTCCTAGGCAGTGCCATCACCCAGTTCAAGACCTTCCACTCCCCCCGAATGAGAAAGCAGCTAGTTGTTGAAATGGCTAATGAATATTACTACTGTGCGGACTACGGCAAGGCCCTCACTCTGTTGACCCATATGCTCTGGGACTACAGGAGAGAGAAATGGTGGTTCCTAGCTTCCCATGTACTGAACCGAGCCTTGCAGTGTGCCTATCTGTCTGCAAAGATTCAAGATTATATCCAGCTATCGATAGAGGCACTTTCCAAATATATTCAAGTGCCAAATAATGATAAAGATAGGATATTTAGAAATGTGATGTCTGTTCTAAATATGAACATTCCAGCACCAGAGCCTGATCTGCCCACTTCATCCCAGAGTAGAGCGTTGGAGCTTTGGCAAGCAGCTGTGGAGAAGGAGCCTCTGATGGTCGTTATAGACATGGTGAATATATCTAGTTTCCTAGAAGTGAAGACGAAATTTAAGCAAAGTAAGTATAGAATGGATGACACTATTGAAGTTGAATTGTTTGTGCGGCTCACATGCAATACAACTCTTACAGTGAAGGCAGCTTTCCTCACAATAGCTTCACATTCTGAAACAATCGAGATACCTATATTGGATGAAGGAAACTCTACTGTAAAATTGAAGGGTGGTAAGGTGAAAAGGTTCTTATGTCAATTTAAATCAAATCCACAAGATATTGGATCCGATTTGAGTATTAAAAATGTATCATTTATTCTAGATACAGAAAGGAGAAGAAAACTTGTTCTGAATTTTAAAGTTGAAGGGAAACCCTTAGAACCTACTGTTCATCCGGAGCTGCTGCACTTCATACTGAGTCCTAAGAGTGATTATGAATATGACTGTATTGTGCCTTTGACTACCACGAGTATCACGAGCAGAGAGTGCAGATTGTCTATAGGAATTGACAATGCAGTTCCTGCACTGCAAGGAGAGTGGTTCCCAACAACTTTTACAGTGATCAATAATGAAGAAAGTTTGGTTTATGATATGACAATAACACTTTCTCTTTTAAGCTCACCTGACAATCCAAACCCAGAAACTGTGACAGAGTTGAGCTTAACACATGGTGAACCATCACCTCAACCTCTCAAACTCCAAGTAGGAGATGTGGATAAAGCATCCAGCTACACCAATACCTTCTACTTGAAGACCAACAGAACTGCCACTGCAACTGTACAGCTCAGAGTGTCCTACAACATAGACTTTGAGGAGACACCAAAACTTGAGTGTCTCAAAGATTTCACTACAAAAATTACAGTAATAAAGCCCTTCGAAGTATCCACTAATTTCGTGGAAATTAATTTTATTCCTATCACCAAATGCTTTGTGGATGATCCTTTTATAGTAATGCCTCAAATAAAAATTCTAAGTCCATGGGATTTACTTATTTTGGACACCGAGCTAGAGACAGTGGATTGCTTCAGTTACGGGGATGAGAAAAAACCATCTTCTTGCATTAGAAACTTGCAGGTAGCTGAAAAAAATATAGCATCTGATGCAATATGTATACAAGCAAAGTACAAACCCAAAGACCCACCTACAAGAGTAGGCTTATACAACATAATGTGGAGGCGAAAGAGCAATACCAGTGGCCCTTGTGTCATGAGCAGTAGTGCTCTGCTGGGGATTGCTATAGAAGACTGCCCTGTTGCCATTGAAGTCAATTATCCAGAAGTTGTGGAGCTCATGGCTTCTGTGCCCCTCAAGTGCAGACTGATTGGCAGAACCGATGTCCCCATCAGACTCTGCCTGACGGTGGAGGGGACAGATACTTACATATTCTCTGGATACAAGAAGTTTTCTGTCACAGTTCCCCCCAAGGACACCTTGGAGCTGTGCTACAACATCCTGCCTCTCGTGACAGGAAACACTGTACCACCGAGATTAAAAGCCACAGTGCTAGGAGAAAATACGAGACAGGATGTCATTTCAGAAATCTTCGAGAAAAACTTTCCTAGAAATATATTTGTTATGCCTAAGTATAAATGAATTAATTTGTATTAAATTGTTAGTCATTTTAATTGAGATTTGTAAATAGTTTGAACAAAATATGTAATTATATTGTAGTTACCCTGTAATTAATTATTCTTAGGTTAAATTCAGTTACTTATTTTTAAGTCTGTTTTGTTAACAGAAGGTATTAAAGTTCTTATTGAATATAAAGAGTAATTATTTTTTTTTAATATTTATTTTATAATTACATTTTAGTATTAATCTTTACGAAGTTCGAACTTCTCTTCTTGGATGCCAGTAGCTGTAATGATAAGTATGTAAATGCTGTCGCCAGTGTAGATGTCGCGCTCGGCCGCACTGATGAACACATCCTTGAGCAGAGCCAGGGCCTTATCTCTGGGTAAGGGTGCCTCCTGCACATTCTGCATGTTCTTGAGCCCTATCTGGTTGTCGAGGAGAGGCTGCAGCTGCGCGCCGGCGCTGCCCCCAGCGCGGTAGTTGGATCGCTCGCAGTGACCGATGGGGTCGTAGCTATAGACGCAGCCCTTGCCGTCCGCGTCGAGGCCAGCCAGCACATTAGATATATAGTAGGGGAAGAATCTCTTGTAGTACAACATGGTGGACAGCATCTGTGCGACCGCAGGCGTCGACATCGCCTTGTTGTGCTCGTGTTCGTACATCTGCATGCGTGCTTTGAGCAGCCGCGTCAAAGTGAGGGTATCGCACCAGCAGCCCGTCGCACCGAGCACGGTCCGCTCGGACAGCTTGAACAGCTTCTTCTGTTCTCTGGTGTAGATGGAGAAGCCTGTGCTGAGGCGGGTATCTGCCCCGATCACAGCGTAGTCGTCGCCGGCGATTGCAACAACGCTTCCTCCGTTGTCTGCGTAAGGGTCGAACCTCACTTGTTTTGCGCCAGGAACGGCATATTCAGGAAAGTTTTCTTGGACACTTAACATTTTGAATATTTTTCAATATACTGAGTATTTCTAACAAATAAAACAAGACTGTTTCTTTGAATGACATGCAAAATTGAAAACAAAGAGTATAATAATATATAGGTATTAGGTACGGAGATTTTGATTGAAAACCACGGTTGAAAACAATTATAACCCGTGTCATTAAAGAAAGGAATTGTAAATGGCGTCGCTAATCATTCCCTCTCACTTGCACACGTCGTTACAGCACGCAAAAAAATTATCAGTCTGTATCTGCTTGCACACTGTGTTTTTGTTACTGTTCTTTGTCTTGTTTTCTGTTAAGTTTTTTCGTTGTTATTGTTATATAATCTTACGTTTAAAAAATGAGCTTTAATTTAATGAGCGTTTACGCGAAACGAGGAAAGATTCTTCGAAGTGATGAGGGTGAAATCGTATATATAATGTTACAAAATATTTTGAAGAAGAAATATAAAATACGTTGCGACCTGACGCGAAACATACAAGATAAGTTAGAGGACTTAAAGATAACAAGAAATAAATAAATACCTAGAGATATTAAACATGTGCTAACTATAAAATTCAACAGTAATATATAGGTATATTTAATAACATAATATAGGTACATAAATGAATAAGGTATCAACACAAATACTAAATAAATAATATAAACATACAATGTGTGTCTGTATAGCTACACATATAGCAGCCCAGCTTCGCTTCGTTTTTTGCTGACGGTCCAACCTGTGCCTGTCATTACAAGTACAAGCCGCCATTTCAGATTCCTTTCTTTATTGACACGGCTTATAAAGAGAACACATTGAAATTGAAGTTGGAACCAAAGAGTATATATGGTAATGCCAAAAAATCAGTACACGTCAAAACCATAGACCACGACGGAGTTTATTTATTTCTAAAACAAAACAACTCAGAAATTCAGAATTGACTCAGAATTAGGGATGCAAATATCGAAAGCAAAAACATCGATGTACCGATACATCGATGTTTCAGAACAAAAAAGTTTTTTTAATGATCTATCAAATAGTAAAATTTTGTATCTTCTATATCAACCTTAAGACGTCCACTGCTGGACAAAGGTGTCATAGAGTTACTTGTCATAAAATTAAGAAGAATATGTTTGATTGATGTCGTGAAGAAATTATGTCATGTCGTCGTAAAATAAATGTGGAAATTATAAAATACAAATATATTATTTACTAGCTGATGCCCGCGACTTCGTCCGCGTGGATTTAATTTTTAAAATCCCTCGTGAACACTTTGATTTTCCGGGATAAAAAGTAGCCTATGTCCTCAACTATAGTACCCATGCAAAAAATCACCTCGATCCGTGGCTCTGTTGTGGCGTGATTGAAGGACAAACCAACAAACAAACACACTTTCGCATTTATAATATTAGTATGATTAGAATATTAAATTGCATAGGAAAACACTGTAGCATTAGTCCATACGATGTTTTACATCCATACCTACTATGTAGTAGGTATAATGATCGTTTGGCAAAATCTGACGCCTTTGGAGTAGTTTGACTTTGACAAAATAGGGCTATCCACGATGGCTATATACGATAAAGTACAATGCCAGCTTAAGATGACCCGTTCATTCAAAGTATCTTGTAGATTCCGGGGTTCAAGTTATTTGGACCTTTACTGAAGATCGTGATGTCTATAATTTCTGAACTACGAAATTGACGACCTTGAAATAATTACAGGACAATCTCTAAAGAACCTGCTTTCTAACAAAAAAAGAATGGATTAAATCGGAATACGCCTTAATGAATTACAGCGAAATACACATTTTGATTTTCATCCCCTCTCCCAAGGGAACCGTGCTGAATTTCGGGATAAAAAGTATCCTATATTATACCTCGTAGTATTAACTTAAATCGTGCCAAGTTTCATTTAAATCCGTCCAGTAGTTTCGGCGTGATGCGCGGCCAAGATACAGACAGACAGACAGACAGACAGACAGACAGACAAAAAATTAAAAAAAAATTGTTTTGGCTTCAGTATCGATTATAGAATGCCCTCAAACAAAAATTTTCAAAATATCTTCAATGTACAGAATTGGACCTGTTACAGTTTTATTATATTTATAGATAAAAGGTTATGGGTGATTAGCCGCGAGAAATCGTAAACTAAAAAATAGAAAATGAGTCATGTGCACATAGAACCATTAAAAAGAGAGAATTACGACACCTGGAAAATACAAGCAAAATCTCTGTTATTAAAACTTGGCTTATGGAGCTATGTTTCCAATAAAATTGAAAAGCCACCAAGTGAAGGCGATGAATTGAATAAATACAAAGAAAAAGACGGGCTAGCATTAGCTGAATTATTACTGATAATTTCACCGAGCGAATTAAAACAAGTGAAAAATTGTCAAACCAGTAAAGATTTCTGGGATACACTTGAAAATATATATTACAATAAAGGTCCCGCTAGAAAAGCAACTCTGTTAAAAGAGTTGATTTTAAGAAAAATGAAGGACAATGACAATGTGGTTGATCATTTGACCAAGTTTATGGATATTGTTGATAAACTAGCAGACATGGATATAACCATTAATAAGGATTTATTAAGTATCATGTTGCTATATAGTTTACCTCAATCTTTTGAAAATTTTCGTATAGCTATAGAATCTAGAGATGATCTACCAGATCCAGTTAACCTGAAAATAAAGATCATTGAAGAAGCTGAAGCACGAAAAAATATGGCTAGTACAAATGATGCGAACTTGGAACAAGAAGTACTTTACAGCAAGCAACAAAGAAAAAACAAGAAATATATCATTGAATGCTATAAATGTCAAAAAAGGGGGCATAAAGCGAGTGAATGCTGGTCAAAAGTGGACAAAACCAATAAAAGAAATGCGAATTATTGCTTAGAAACTTGTCTTAATGCAAATGATAATAAAAAAAAAGTTAAAAAATGGTGTCTTGATAGTGGATGCACGTCACATATGACTCATGAATTGGCAAGATTTCATAATGTAGAAAAAGATGACTATAAAACTATAAGGTTAGCTTCAGAGAACTGTACTGCACAAATTGAAGGTAGAGGTTCAGTGAAACTAAACATAAAGGAAATACCTGGTCTACAACTGACTGAAGCCTTGTATGTACCGTCACTGACTACAAACTTAATGTCAGTTGGAAAAATAACAGATAAAGGTGCAAAAGTTTTGTTTAAGCAGAAACAAGCAACCGTACTGAGAAATGGTCAAATACTGTTAAAAGCAGAAAGAAATGAAGATGGTTTATACTATGTTAAAGAAAATTTAGAAGAAAAAACCAACTATTGTGAAGCAAACAAAATGCAGCTATGGCATAGAAAGCTAGCACACATTAATGAGGGACAAATGAGAATAGCACTTGATAAGAAAAGTATGGAAGGTTTAGAATTTAATAAATCTGACACAATTAGAGATTGTGAAGTCTGTGCTAAAGGTAAGGCAACAAAACTGCCGTTTAATAATACACATAAAAATGAGCAACGAACAAATCAGAGATTAGAAATTGTGTATACTGATGTATGTGGTCCCATGAGACAGCCATCTAAGGGGGGTTCAAAATATTTCATCACATTCACAGATGACCATTCGAGACATACAAGAGTATATACAATGAAAACTAAAGATGAAGCCCTAGCAAAATTTAAAGAATTTAAAAACGAGGCTGAACGATTAACGAAAAATAAAATAGTATATTTGCAAAGTGATCATGGGACAGAGTATATAAACAATGAATTTGAATGCATTTGTATTTACTTAAAAGACAAAGGTATCAAGAGGAGACTTTCCGCACCATACACACCGGAACAAAATGGCTTAGCAGAAAGAAAAAATAGGACATTGCTTGATAAAGCTAGATGTATGCTGATAGACGCTAATATGAAAGAAGATTTTTGGGCTGAAGCAATTAATACAGCTAACTACTTGGCGAACTGCAGTCCTTGCAGTAGCATTGTTATCAATGCTACTGCAAGGACTGCGACTCCATTTGAAAAATGGGTAAAGAAAATTCCGTCTGTGAGACACTCACATATTTGGAGCTAAAGCATTTGTATTAAATAAAGCAAAGAAAAATGGAAAATTTGCAGCCAGAGCGACAGCTGGAATTTTCATTGGATATTCCGAAAATCATAAGGCATACCGGATATTTAATCCGAAAACAGAAAAAGTGATAATCAGTAGAGATGTCAAAGTATTAGATAAGATTAGGGCTTGCAAATATTCGAAATTTTTGGTATTCGAATATTCGCCTTTTTTTCGGGTATTATTCGAATTATTCGAATAATATTCGAATAATTAAAAAAACAAAAGATGTTATAATAATCATGTTTTTAACTGCCAATCTCTTACTTTGAGTCCAATATCTTTGAACCAAAACAAAATCTTTCTTAAAAATTAAAGAACTGTTTGGAATTTGACAGTTATGGCACTAATTCAGTCCCCCAAAAAATATAAAAAGTTGGTGCTTAACAAGACAACCACAATATAACTCAGTCTTATAAACCGAAATATGAGTGTGAGTATTGTAATAATATTTATAAATCAATAAAATCAAATAATCAATTAAAAAAACAACAACTTGCTTAAAATCTTTTATCATGTAACTAGAAATAAAGTACTAAATTCTAAACATTATTTTTGGTTCTTCGTACTACTTACTTCGTATTACTTACTTACAAATCTTAAAAGATTTAAAAGAAAGATTTTCAACGTTGATATAATACAAATAGGTAATAATTCAGTATTAGAGATTATGAATTTGGACCTACCTAGCTGGACTGTGTGTCCCAGGTATATTATTTACTCGTGCACAATGTCAAGTGCAATATTCTTAACGAGGGTGGAGTGGAGCATGAGCATTGGACATGATTTTCATCTTGCTCATGTTCATCTTTCAATTTTCATTTTCATTTTCATCTTCAGGCCAAACGCTGAGAAACCGTGCTGAGATTGTTGAGCACTGTATTGAGGTCGCTCAGAGTGTCTGCCATAACGACTATGTCATCGGAAAATCGCAAGTGAGTGATGTACTCACCGTTTATGTTGTTGCCAAGTCCGTTCCAATCCAGAAGCTTAAATACGTCATCCAATGCAGCGGTAAATAGTTTTGGGGAGATTGCGTCTCCCTGTCACACTCCACGCTACAAGTGGATTGGCCTCGTAGTCTGGTCCTGTATACGTACTGACATAGTGGCGTTTTCATACAAGCATTTCAACACTTGGATATACCGGTAGTCAATCCGGCATCTCTGCAGCGACCTCAATAAAGTTTCCATCACATCGCAGGCTTTCTCATAGTCCTCAGACGCTAAGCAAAGTGGCCGTTAATGATCTTCCATCTTCTGTATAACCTGCCGCAGCGTATGAATGTGATCTATGGTGCCATTGCGGAATCCAGCTTGTTCGGGAGGCTGGAAGTAGTCGAACCTACGAGCGAGACGATTCGTAATTACTTTCGAGAACAACTTGTAAACATGACTCAGCAGCTAGATGGGTCTATAATAATTCTTCAACAAGGTATTATCACCCTTTTTGAAGAACAGAAGCACCACGCTCCTATGCCATGCTTCCGGCGGATGCAGCGGCGTGATGACGGAATTGAAAAATCAATTCTTTCAGGAGTTCTGCAGTGACTCCATCATCACCAGGCGCCTTCTTGTTCTTGAGCTGCTTGAGCCATACTAATCTCGTTTAGGCTGACGTCCGGGATATCTTCGGTATAGTGTCGGGTCAGTTTGGCTCTGGGATCAAATCCTCAAGAGAATTTTGAGAAAGAGATCAACAGCCGAATCCAACTCAGCTGGGCAGCATTTGGGAATCTCCGAAATGTCTTCTCGTCCAAAATCCCTCAGCGCCTGAAGACGAAAGTCTTCTAAGTCCCTAAAAGAACAGTGCGTGTTGCCAGTGTTGACTTACGGATTCAAGAATTGGTCTCTAACTGTGGGCCTCATAAGAAGGCTCAGGGTCACTCAGGAGAGCTATGCTTGGAGTATCCCTGCGAGATCAAATCAGAAATGAGGAGATCCGTAGGAAAACCAAACTCACCGACATAGCTCAGCGAGTCGTGAAACTGAAGTGGAAATGGCCGCGGCACATAGTTCAAAGAGCTGATGGTCGCTGGGGTCCCAAGGTGCTGGAGTGGCGACTCCGCACCGGGAAGCGCAGTGTTGGCAGACTGTGTGGACTGACGACATCAAACGAGTTGCAGGGAGCCGCAGGATTCAGGCGGCAAGACCGAGGTCTGTGGAGGTCCATGCAAGAGACCTTTGCCCAGCAATCGGTTGACAAAGAAGAAGAAATTATGAGATCAGAATCAGATCAATGTTACATTGCACAAAAATAAAATGCGTTTTAATCTTATCATCTTACTTTGGCTTATTCTTACACTTACACGTACAACTTAAGAACCTTCAAGGCAAGAGTGAATAGGTATCTTCTAGGCAAGCGCGTTCCAACCAAGATCTCATCACTGCTTTCTTCTAAGCATAATTATTGTCTTCTACTTCTAAGCATAATGTTGCGCGCGGAGTTTAAAATTAATATTTTGTGCATGTCGCAGGCATTTTGTGTGATTCCGCCGTTTACATACGGCGTCGTCAGTTTAGAAACGCTCGCTGTTATGTAATATGCCGAAGGCAAAATGACAACTGGTTCAATTGTTTTAATTTCACTGTAGTTTTAGATGTAGTTATTGCGAATCTACGCAATTCCCAAGCACCAGGGCCACGAATCTGCCTCTAAAGTTAGCTTAGGTTGGGGTTCGACATGAACAGTCAGGTGCCCGCTTAGGTTCCATTTGGCCAATATATCTTTTTTTTTACGTGGGGAAATCCATCATGGCTACCACCGCCCCCGGGGTTACGCGACAGTTATGTCGGACTCTAACTCTTACTCTTAAACCCCACGGTGTTCCTTCTGATCGCCTGGTGACTGGGCAACGGGACCGTAATCACGTTCACGCAACCCAGCCAGCGGCACCTGTAGAGACAGAACCTCCTCTCAAACACAGAGTTCTTCACTCATCACTCTATCTGAGGCACACAAGGAACAAAGTGTGTCTCCCGGCCCGAAGACCTTACTCCCTCAGGCGACGGACTCCCCATATCCATCGCCTGGAGGCGATGAATTTCACTGTAGTTTTAGATGTAGTTATTGTGAATCTACGCAATTCCCAAGCACCAGGGCCACGAATCTGCCTCTTTAAGTTAGTTAGGTTGGGGTTCAACATGAACAGTCAGGTGCTCTTAGGTTCCATTTGGCCAATATACCTAAGTGTTCACCAGACTCTTCACACACATCTGACTGTTCTCACTACCAACCGACTGTTCATGTATAACCCTAACCTAACTTTAGATTTTGGCAAACATAGTACTTGTTAGGCATAAGAAACAGAACTAAATACTTCAATTTGCCGCGGCATTACATAACAGCGAGCGTTTCTAAACTGACGACGCCGTATGTAAACGGCGGAATCACACAAAATGCCTGCGACATGCACATCAATATTCAGAGTTTGGCTTTCGGAAAATTGGTCGAATATTCGAATATAGCAGATTTAATATTCGAATATTCGGACAAGAAATATTATTCGAATAATTCGAATATTCGAATATTCGAATGCAAGCCCTAGATAAGATGTTTTATGAAAACGAAATGAAAGAAGAACAAAAACAAAAGGAAGTTGATAAAAAGGAAATAGAAATTATATTCTTTCCTGAAAAACAAAATATAGAAGACAATGATGAGTTAACAGAAAATGAAGGTAATCAGAACCTGAATTGAACAATGATGAATTATTCCTAGATGCAACTACAAAAATAGATGAAATAGATAATGAAGTAGAAACAAATACTAACAGTATTAAAAGGCAGAGAAAACCACCAGCATGGCATCAAGATTATGAGATGGATGCTGAACAATCATTCCTCTGTGAAATAGATGAGAACAGTGATGAATGGGAAGATGCAATAATAAGCGAGATTGAGTCTCATCTCAAAAACAATACTTGGAATGTTGTACACAAGAACAAAAGCAAAAATTTGATAGATAATAAAATGATTTTGAAATATAAGTATAATGCGCTAGGAGAAATAGATCGTAGAAAAGCGCGACTTGTGGCGCGTGGATTCAATCAGAAAGAAGGAATTGATTACACAGAAACATTTGCACCCGTTGCAAAAATGAGTACTATTAGACTACTCATAGCACATGCGATTGAAAATGATATGAAGTTATCCCAACTAGATGTGTGTACTGCATTTTTAAACGGCGATATAGATGAACAAATTTACATGAAGATGCCGAAAAATTTATGTAAATATTTGAAAATGATAATGATAAACGGAAAAGATAAAGAATTAATAAGAAAAGCAAAAGAAATGCTCTTAGATATAAATAGATATAAAAATAATGGGATATGTCGACTAAATAAAGCTATTTATGGGTTGAAACATGGAAATCGGATTTAAGAACTCTACAGCAGATCCTTGCTTATATATTTTAGAAAAAGAAGGTGAAAAGCTATTTGCAAACATTTATGTGGATGATTTAATACTGGCATATAAATCAGAAAATCTATTAAAAGAGGTCAAAATGAAATTGCAAAAAGTTTTTGAATTAAGAGATATGGGTTCGCTCCACCATTGCCTTGGCATACGATTCACCCATACGTTCTGGCAGGACAGTGAGGCCTCCGGATAGATGGGGCTTCACGTAAGCGTCAGTTCATCTGTAAGGAAGTATTGAGCTCAGAAAAATCCAATTATGATGAGTAGTTTAGTTTTTCTTTTGTATAATGAAATTTTATAAGTGATGAATTTATAATATTAGTAATAATTAATTAATGATTGTTGTATTTATTTTAAAATGTGTACTTATAATTTAGATAATAATAATGATTAACCTAATATAATAAAAGCGTTGATTTAAATGGCATGTATATAGAATTGTAAGTTGTATTTCATTTGTATGTATTATTATTTTAAAGTCATGTGACATTGGAACTATCATAATGTAAGCAGAATTTTCTTTTCTCTCAATGAATGAAATTAGTGGAAAAACTATGTGTTATAATAAGCTCATTTTGGAAAAGAAAGGATGATGTTGTATTTATTTAGCTTTGTTTTTAAAGGAGGAAGATGTGAGGGTAGGCAGAAGATAGTTGAAGGATGGAATGTCAATGTCTGTCAGATGAATAAAATCAGTACATGCCTAACATGGAGTTTCATTGACACGTCCTTACAGTAGGGGGAGAAATGAGGTTGTCACAGGCAAGCTATATCGATAATTTAATCGAAAAATTTAACATGGGCGAATGTAAGCCGGTTTCAACGCCGATGGAAACAGGTTTAAAATTAGAAAAAGCACAAAAAGAAGAAGAGATGGAGAACATACCATACCAAGCGTTGATTGGTTCTTTAATGTATCTGGCTATAGCTACGCGACCAGATATTATGTTTACAGTAAGTTATTTGAGCCAGTATAATACCTGTTTTGGAAAAACGCATTGGCAAGCTGCCAAAAGAGTATTAAGATATTTAAAAGGTACAAAGAATGTTAGCATCAGTTATAGAAAAACAGGAAGTGCATTAGTAGGAATGGCTGATGCTGACTGGGCAGCGTGTACCATTGACCGTCGTTCATTTACGGGTTATATCTTCAAGTATGGAGGTGGTCTAATCAGTTATGCTACAAAGAAGCAACGAGTTGTAGCTTTGTCAACTGCTGAGGCCGAATATATGGCAATGACGGAAGCCACAAAGGAAGCGCTACATCTAAAACAGCTATTGGAAGATATTGGAGTAGCTAATCAAACTGTGCCAATCTACAACGATAATTTAGCGGCACAGAAGTTAGCCAAAAATTTGATGACGGGGAAAAGGTCCAAGCACATAAGCATAAGGGAACATTTCATAAGGGACTGTGTCCAAAAGAAATTGATAACAATTCGTTACAAGGACACAGATAATATGGAGGCAGATCTTTTAACAAAGGCCTTAGCCCAGCCAAGGTTAATGAAACTGCTCAAGATGATAGGAGTCACTCAGAACTAAGGTTGGACCCCAAGATCTTCGTGAGGGGGAGTGTCATAGAGTTACTTGTCATAAAATTAAAAAGAATATGTTTGATTGATGTCGTGAAAAAATTATGTCATGTCGTAAAATAAATGTGGAAATTATAAAATACAAATATATTATTTATAAAAAAAGGTCTCCTGCATGGACTTCCACAGGCTTTGGTCTTGCGCTGCTTGAATCCAGCGGCGCCCTGCGACTCATTTGATATCGTCGGTCCACCTGGTGGGGGGTCTGCCAACACTGGGTTTCCCGTTGCGGGGTCGTCACTCCAACACCTTGGGACACCAACTACCTTCAGCTCTTCGAACTATGTGCCTCGCCCATTTCCACTTCAGTTTCGCGACACCCTGAGCTTTGTCAGTGACTTTGGTTCTCGTACGGATCTCGTCATTTCTGATTTGATCTCGCAGGGATATACCGAGCATAGCTCTCTCCATCGCTCGCTGAGTGACCCTGAGCCTTCTTATGAGGCCCATAGTCAGCAACCATGTCGCGTATTTTTTTTTATAAAATCTATTATTTACTAGCTGCCCGGACAGACTTCGTTCAGTCAAAAGTTAAAAGTAAAAATTAAATTTTTTGTGTTTGTTTTTTTTTATTATTAAAACCTTCCGCGGACCTTAAGGAACATACAAAAAAATAAATTAACCGAATTGGTCCATCCATTCTTGAGTTATGCGCTTACCAACATTCATTTTTATTTATATAGATAACATAACAATATTATCTATTGCTATTGAATAGGTAAGTCTTTAGAATAAGGAAAGTAAAGGAAATAAAATTACATTTAAAAGCATTGTTTTTATAGCCGACTTTATTATTTTTGATCGCCTGCTGCATGCATGAAAAAGTGTCGAATTCCGCCTAAACCGAGCCGAGCCAAGCCGAGCCGAGTATTCTTATGACGTTATCACGTAAAATTATCATCCGTAAACAGCCCTTACAGACAACCACTTTTTTCTAAAAAGATTATTAAATAATATCACGCCACTTTTACACTTTTCACGGTACTTTTTGTACCAAATATTTCAACTAGATGGCAGGCAAAACCTCGATGTAAAACATCGTATAAGATAACATCGATACATCGATGTTTTGCAATAGTGAACATGCGATGGCAAACATCGATGTTTTTTTACTGAAACATCAATGTTTCAGAAACATCGATGTATCGTTTGCATCCCTACTCAGAATTGACGTGTGATTGACGTGTCGTTTGTGGTGCATGTAGTAATAATACCGGGCGGTAAAAGAAATTAAATTAACTGTACTACGATGACTTCTTTAGCGTCTGTAATACCTAAACTCTATCAAGAATATACAACAAAAACATCCAAAAAGCTGAAGATTATTGACGCGTATCTTCTATACGTGTTCTTGACCGCCGTGATCCAGTTCGTGTACTGCTGCCTCGTCGGCACGTTCCCGTTCAACTCCTTCCTGAGCGGCTTCATCTCTACAGTTAGCTGTTTCGTGCTCGGAGGTGAGAATCGCATCATGTACTCTATGAACAAAACACCGGGGCTGGGTACTACATAAAGGTCTAGCTAGGGTGGACTGACTCAGGACAAGATATATTAGAGCTTTTGTTACTTCTTGCAAGCTCTTCAAAGTTTATAATGATAGTCTATTAGTTTTAGAATTAAAAACAGTACCTAGTACTTGTGAAGTTGCAACTCACTAAATATAGAATTTGTTCTTTCAGTGTGTTTGAGACTACAAGTGAACCCAGAGAACAAGAGCGAGTTCCTGGGCCTGAGTGCTGAGAGGGGCTTCGCTGATTTCATATTTGCACACCTCGTGCTACACATAGTGGTTATCAACTTCATAGGTTAAGATTATGATTGTGTAATTGTTCCATTCCTTAATAATGTTATATCAATTTTATTGATTGTTTTATTTCACCATTGGCCTTGCTTGCTGCATATTTTGTTTGTTACCACTTACCAGTAGTTCTGTTAACTAATATAATTGTAAACAGCATGTGTCACTGCTGGACTTGTGCCCCTTTTACCACAGTAGGGCTGGCATAGAGCATGATTGTATATTTCCGACTACTGCTACCAGACATATTTTAGACATACTTGTATTTTTAACAGACTTCAAAATGGGAGGTTCTCAATAAAATTTATCAGAAGCTTCTTTTAAGTATGTTCACTGATAACTTGAAGGCACCTGAGCTAATTTGGAAAATTCTTTTTTTGATTCGAAGGGTAATACTTCCCAAGTGGACAAATTTAAATTTAATCAAAATTTTATGAGCGGATTTAAAATAATCGGCCAAGTGCGAGTCGGGCCTCGCTCTTTTAGGGTTCCGTTGAAAAAAATATTTCTATGTACCCATGGAAATATTTTAATTTAATTTAATTTTTATTATTTGTTATAGAAATACATAATATGTGAAAATTTCATATGTCTATTACGGTTTACGAGATACAGCCAGCTGACAGACGGACGGACAGCGTAGGCTTAGTAATAGGGTCCCATTGGTACCCTTTGGGTGCGGAACCCTAAAAATCAACAAAAAATTATGTACTTTGTAGTGGTGTGGGCATTTGAAGTCTGATTTTTAAAAATATTTTTTTATATTATTTAGGCTTTTTTTCAGCTCCTATCAATAAAAGTTAAAATAGTCTATTTAACTTTAATTATTGATCATAGAAAAAAAAGACTAATAGTCTGATGTTTTGATGTTGAATGATGGAAGCTAGTACTTATGTTCAATATAATCATTATTTTTAACTTAATCTTAACTGCACTTATTTTTTTCTAATTATCAAACTCACATGGCCAAGATTAAAACCTAGTTAGGTCATTAGTGTTTTACTAGGCTTCCTTCATTTTAGATTCGATCAATGGCCATACAAAATTGTATTATCAATACTGAAATAGGATGAGGAAATAAAATATAAAAACATTTAATGCAATATTTTTATTTTTGACTAGTTTTCAATATAACAAACATCTATTCTAATTATATTAATACACAAATAATTGAAATTGCAGCTTCATATCCACTAAGCAGCAAAATGATTTTGAAGTGTACCCACTATATTGTTTAATATTTACGAATATCAGCTGATGAAATGTTGGCCACCTGGGATGTAAGAAATGTGTAGGTAACATCATCATGAGCAGAGAAGGGTTATAGGGCTTGAAGTATATAGGTATAGTAAGTTATAATTAGGTACTCCAGTTAAATTAACCAATGTTCTTTATGTACAGTGATTGCTTAGTGAATATGAAAGCTATGCGAGATTTATCAAAACTCATGTCGCAAAAGTGAATAGAACAGAAATCATATCGTCTTCAATCATTCCACACAGTATTAAGTACTAACACAATGAGCTTTACAAGAGATGTAGGTATATTGTATTTTGTATATAGTAAAGTAATAACAACTACTAAGATGTATGTAACATTTATCAAACTACTACATCAAGATTCCAACTGTATATTTTATTTTATTCACTAACCTCTAGAAATTCTGTAGTTGTAATCAGATACTTAATAAACGTAATACCGTATATACATATAATAAAGTGTTGCAGCCTCGCGTTACTAAAATAAATTTTAATTTTATCTTAGCAAAGATATCAAAATACATGATACTAAAAACTATATTACGCAGGTAAAATTACTATGTTAAATATTTCATGAGAAAAATTAAAATATTATATACATGTGCGATTACAATGTAGGTACAGCTATGCAATTTAATTTAAAATTATGGCAATAGTTTCCTTCAGGCGAAAGATGCATGCTTGGGCACACAGTGCAATCTAAGGCTCCTCAAGTCGGCAATGTTGTAATGCTTTAAAAACCTTCACACAGTATTCTGTATGCCAGCGATCATAAACTACAAATTGTTAATGTTAAAAATAAGACATCTAAGGGACAATTTCAGCAAAGTGGGTGATGCTGAAATTGGCACTTAGTTATTCATCAAGTGTAGATATATTTCATGCTTTTGCTCTTGCATCTTTCCTAGAGGACCAAATATCAAAAAGCGCCTTTATGAATAATGGGCAAAAAGCAATATTTACGATCATAAAGGATTGAAATAACAGTAAATCAATTGATATTAATATTTAAACCTAACTTAATAACTATGGACAACGTTCATCGATATTTTAAAACCGCATCTACTTGTTACAAAAATACACTTTCAATATTATAGAAAAATAAGTCGCTAGCAGTGAGCGGGCGACTACCTACAATAATATTGTGGGCACAATAAGGGTGCGTCTCCACTGAAGCGAAGACGAGCGAAGCGTTGTGGAGAAGTGTTGTCAGAAGAATCGGATAACTGAGATGACATTATACGTTCTGCTCCCCTTGTCGCCGCTTCAGACAAAACGCATTCTATTGGTGCTTATTCGGTTGCACACGAAACAAAATATATAGTCAGGTAGGTATAATAATCACGCCGTCCTTATCCGAGGGAACATTGTGAATTAGATGGGGGCTTTTGATATATTACTTAAGACAATAGGATATTGCCTGAGCTTGACTGAGAGCATTATTAAAAAAAATATTAAAAAGAAAACTGAATAGTTACAAAATAAAAAATATAAAATACAGGGGGTCTATCCCGTAATTTTTTCTCAGTCCTTAAAAGATTGCATCAATGTCAAAATATGATTTCGGGCTTCTCCTATTGACCAAAACCATGTTTTGACATTGTAATAGTCCTTTAAGGACAGCGATAAAAGTTACGCGATCGCCAGGCAGAAGAAACAAATATTTTAAATGACAGTGTGGGGAAGAATAGATACAAAGGCAGTTTTATTTAAAATTGGCTTACAGGTCATATAAGCAACATCATGGTAATTTTAAGTCCTGTCCTATTTATCATGTTTTATGTAAAACCGAATTAATATCGGGGCGAGGCTACACCACTGCGGTGAGACGACGCATTGCAAAAACGACGCCGCATCGCACCAGAATCGCAAGGAGCGTTGTGCGACGTTCAGAACTTAGCGATGCGTCATCTCACCCCAGTGTTTGTGGCCTTGCCCTAACAATGTATATTATACAGGATGGAAACGATAGTGACGATTATTTTCTTAATATGAGATCAAAAATTTAATGCCAGTGCAGAATTAAAACTGTCACCTGGTTAAAAAAATGACAGAAACATTCTTTATTACTTCGAATTTTTAACTTTTATTGATAAACGTTAAATTCTTTGCAATTTTATCTTTCTGTTATTCCAACTATATGCTATTCTGTTATTAAATCAAGTATAAAATATTCATTTAAATTGAAGTTTTTACCTATGTGATTTTTGTTTTCCAGCGACATGGTTCTAAAAACTGAATTAAATTTTTTGATGTCTGTCATATTAAGAATAGCAATAATAGCCTGAGAGCACTAATCGTGAACCCCCTGTATATTATGTACTTAACAGCTATAGTACTTTTATTTCATGAAGCGACGCGCGCTTTACTTGTGGTAACCAAGTGTACAAACACGCTGTGAATGTGTGCGTAAGCGCGGTAGTACTGAGAGTACAGTCTACTCGTTGTCTTCACGCACACATTCTTACCGTGTTGTATACTTATGGTTACACAAGTAAAGCGCGCGTCGCTTCGTGAAATAAAAGTACTATACTATGCGATACACCTTTTTTTATTTATGAATATAATAGGACCGATATAATTCCGAGACGTAGCCCAGAAAGGGGCGAAACAGAAATTAATTACGCAATAATAATACTCTGATCACGTAATTCGGTATCATAAGTATAAAGATAAGATTTGCTACCGTATAAAACAAAAATAAATCTACTAACAGGCTTGATGTCCTTTTAATTAAACTGGGCATATATTCGAACCATAATTTGAATTTTTACTAGCTTCATACAGGTCATTTATACGACAAGCTTGTTACACCATTTCACAATGGTCGCAAAGTATATATATGTACGAGCCTTTACATACAGTAATAATACATTAACTATTTAATATGGTACAATCGTGATTATTTGAGCTATTGCATACTTAACATAGAAAAACAACACTAAACACTTACAATTATTCCAATCTTTTCTAAACATTGAATTCCAATAAATTAGTAGGTAATTATTATTACTTACATTATAATATTATATTATAATAATATAATTTATCACATTCATTTCATTTTACAAAATGGTGGACACTTGATTAAATTAACAAATTTTGTTCCAAAAAACTAATATTGGACAGAATTTTCACTGGTATATTACACTGGGTATCATTTACAATGACATAACTAAGACGCGGTTAGATAACCAAGAAAAAATTGGACATTTTCCATACTATGATAAAGTTGTCAAAACGTTGAGATTTCTCAGGTAAAGATTTTATATAAATCCTGCCCAAATTGATAGGCAATATAGCAATATAGAAACTGAAATCTCTTGTAATACTAAGAGCTTCTAAAATATTAAGTACCTAACTGGTTTTTATTTTGATGGAGGTACTATATTGACAAAAGGCTATAAATCAGCCATTTAAGATGATCTTTAAGAATTGAAAGACATTTCAATATTGTCCTAGGTACTTTTCAAATTGTTGATTTTTCCAATCAATTCTAAATATTCAGTAAATAAAAAATAGTACAAAAAAACGCATATGCGTCAATCGTTGCATTTATTCCACACACTCTCTAATGTGGATACTCTTTTAAAATACGAATAATGAATAATAATTAATAGTAATTTTAAGTGCCTAATTTTCAGCATAGATACATCAACTCTAAAAATAGTAATAATTACATTAAAATAGGCTTAATACATATACACGGGTAACATTACAATCGCCCCGCGCCTTGTTGCTGTTTAATTGTTATAACAATTGTATTAACATCATCATTTTGTTACAAAGTCACTTGAAAACGTGAACTGTAAAATATATGTGCGACGAGGTATAAGTGAAAAAATTGAATACTAAGAGCATCCAAACTGACAGATTACATTAGCGCATGATGACCGGTTTGAAAAACTGTTGGATGATGTTCAGAAGTATATCTACTACACTAGCGGCACGCTATGATGGCCGGTTTGACGTTTGTCCGCTCATGAAGTTCCGTATTAATTGATAACGACTTTGAAGGAAATAATTGTATTACTTTATTGACGATAGTGATGTGCAGAGATTCATAAATTTTATCGAATGTAGTTTTAGGTTTAGGACTCAAAATTTATTTATTAAATTGATTTCTAAAATGTATACAAGTGTAGAAAAATCAGTTTGCACCATTTAAGGGGTGAATGTACTTGTGAATATGAACAATTTTCACTATGTGGACAAACCTCTGAAATCGCAAAAAAATATCAGCTGTTTCATACAAAAGGTAAAATTTTTATTTTTATATGATATATACCACAACTCGGCATTTGGTTTTCTAAATTGAAAATTTTTAAAAATGGAATCTAATACGATCGTCACATAGGATCGCTGGCTAGCACAACTACTACCTCCGGCAAACTCGCGTCAATGCTCAATGCAAAACAAAGCAGTTTCGAATTGACGTTGCTTCGAAAAGTATAAACTGTCAGTGCAATGCGATTGTGATATAGTTTTGACCTGGCTTTGGATTTCAAATATTGATACTGCATTACTGTTGACCCTTGCTCGTTAATTTGGACTCTGTTCAAGCCCTTTGTTGTGGATTTCGTCGATATGACCGAACGTACGCAGAGAACTGTTCTAAATAGTCAGACACGTGAGTTCGTAATACGCCTTCGTAACTATTTCGATCGTGAAGCTCAAAATGGAGGGCCAATTTTACCTATAACGTCAGTGGTTGAACGCATAGCTGATGCGCTTAATATTGGACAACGAACTGTTAGACGGATAACTAAAAAAAAATATGGCGAGACTGGCACAGAAGAAAATAAACTTCACACACCAAAAAAGAGAAAACGAGCAAAACCAGTCGTAGGCATCGATAGCTTTGATGCCGATGCTATCCGAAGACATGTTTACGGCTACTATTTACAGAAGGAGTATCCAACAAGAAAAAAGTTGGTGCATTCACTGAAGGAAGCTGGATTATTCTTCGGTGGGGAAAGTTCTTTAACGAAGATTTTGAAGACCATTGGATTTCAATACAAAAAATGTAACAAACGCAAAATATTGATGGAAAGATTTGATATAGCGATGGCAAGGTATACTTTTTTACGGCAAGTGAAAGAAATCAAAAATTGGCAAAATGTTGTGTTCTTGGATGAAACATGGCTTAATGCTAACCATACTGTAGGCCGTTCTTGGAACGATGACACAGCAGCATCTACTTCCAAAGTTCCTGTAGGAAAAGGATCGCGACTTATAATTTGTCACGCCGGAACCATCAACGGGTTTGTCGAAGGTTCTCTCATGGCTTTTGCGTCAAAAACCACTGGAGACTATCATGAAGACATGAATGGAGAAAAGTTTACTGAATGGTTTACCTCAATGTTGTGTAGCCTCCCTGAACCATCTATTATAATTATGGACAACGCCCCATACCACTCGATGCAAATTGACAAGCCACCTGCCCAATCCCAAAAGAAAGCTGATATCGTCGCATGGCTTCGTAAAAATGGCGTAGATGCAAACATGAATATGTTAAAAGCGGAATTAGTACGTCTTTTAAAAGAAAACAAACCAACCAAGATCCGATACGTCATTGACGAAATAGCATTAGAACATGGGCACAGAGTTATACGGTTACCGCCTTACCATTGTGAGTATAATGCGATTGAGTTGGTGTGGGCTCAAATTAAGGGATATGCTGCAAGACACAATACAGAACCCCCATTTACCACAAAAAAAATGCTAAAATTATTAGAAGAAGCTTGTGAACATGTGACTAAAGGAGACTGGGAAAAGGTTGTGAATAGAACTGTTAAATTAATAAGGGATTATGAAAGAGATGTGAAAATAGATAATATTATAGAAAACGAACATATAATTATTAATGTAGGTGATGATAGCAGTGACGACAGTGAAAATAGTAGTATGGACGAATCTGATTAATTATGGCCTTTTGTGGCACCTTTTTTGGTATCTTTTGTATTCATATGTTTCTTGTGTGCATATAAAGTATGTATATTCATTTTCATTCAAATATTCAGTTCGTTCAAATAAATTAAATAAACATATACATTTTTGTTTTATTAAACCTATTTAATCAGGTACAAAAACAAAACTTAATTGTTTTTTGTTCGAGAATAAATTGACATTCCACATCACTATTGTAATGTGTCAAACCGGCCATCATAGCGTGCCGCTAGTGTATTTCGAAAAATATCTTATTTCAGCAGAAAAAAGGTGTGGTAGATAAAATTGTCATTTTAATTTTGTCTCAACATTCATGCAAAAACGCTCGAATATGTCATGGCGCCGTTCGTGACGTCGTCCCTATGTTTTTTCATAGTAGGTATAGTCGACGTCAAAAGTCCATACATAGCTTAAAGGCTAAAACCGTGTGCAAGCAATTCTGTGTATCACTCGCATGCTCACTCACACAAATAAATATTATCTATCAATAATCAACCTTAAGTCAACAACATAAGGTTCAAACGATTTCAGTTCAATACTACAGTAAGTGTGTGAGTGACAAACTGCATGCAAGGCAACTTGTTTGCTTTTTCTATATGGACGTTTGCAGCCGACGTACATAGTATGTCAAAGTTTGAACATAGATGTGACGTATCGCTCTGATTGGTGTTCAATCTAATATTGCGGATTGCTGTGTTTCATGGCTTTATTTTATCAAAATAAATATCAATCTGGTAAACACTTGGGATTGAGAAATATAGGCCCTAAGAAAAAATTGTATGACATTTACAATCGTTACGAAAGAATGCATTCGTGGGTGACGTGGGTCTTTATGCAAGATCAGCTTAAAAGCCTTCGGTCAGTTTGGATGCAACTAGTCCTATAAAACACGTAAGAAAATTTCACCCTCCAAGTATATTACACTACAAATCTACATAGACAACACAGTTAAATCAGCCTTATCTCAACGTTACGTTGCTATCTCTCTCTTTCGCACGTATGTGTTTACGTCATCGTTTCGACATACGTCTACTTGAAGTTTACGAGTAAGTACTCCTAGTACGAGTTTGTGAGTTTTGATATCAAGCCGGAATGAAAGGGACCAAAATTACCTTGTTTTAAAGTTTAACTTCTATATTGCCGGCTATTACTTGATAGTTTCGATATCAAGCCGGAATGAAAGGGACCAAAATTACCTTGTTTTAAAGTTTAACTTCTATATTGCCGGCTATTACTTGATAGTTTCGATATCAAGCCGGAATGAAAGGGACCAAAATTACCTTGTTTTAAAGTTTAACTTCTATATTGCCGGCTATTACTTGATAGTTTCGATATCAAGCCGGAATGAAAGGGACCAAAATTACCTTGTTTTAAAGTTTAACTTCTATATTGCCGGCTATTACTTGATAGTTTCGATATCAAGCCGGAATGAAAGGGACCAAAATTACCTTGTTTTAAAGTTTAACTTCTATATTGCCGGCTATTACTTGATAGTTTCGATATCAAGCCGGAATGAAAGGGACCAAAATTACCTTGTTTTAAAGTTTAACTTCTATATTGCCGGCTATTACTTGATAGTTTCGATATCAAGCCGGAATGAAAGGGACCAAAATTACCTTGTTTTAAAGTTTAACTTCTATATTGCCGGCTATTACTTGATAGTTTCGATATCAAGCCGGAATGAAAGGGACCAAAATTACCTTGTTTTAAAGTTTAACTTCTATATTGCCGGCTATTACTTGATAGTTTTCGAAAACGTTACAAACTCTTACTATAAGTACTGCCCCTCTAGCCAAGTTACACTTCGTTGTATCGTTTCTCTTTCTACGATCGTTGACACTTGAAGTTTGAAGTCCTACCCAAAACTTCAAGTGAGCACGATCGTAGAAAGAGAAACGATACAACGAAGTGTAACTTGGCTAGAGGGGCAGGTTTCTTTTCGATTTCGCCCCGACAAGACTGCGACCGTTCAGTTTAGCGGTAGATTCATTACCAACCTCCATCCTTTTGGCGATGCGAAATGGCTTGATGTCAAGGCCGATACACATAATGCGAAGTGAATATTATAAAACCACGGATTAAGTTTACGGTAGATTTCTGAGATGATTAAGAAGAATGAAAAAATACGGCGTTATATTAGCCTACGGCTTTTGGCCGCCTGCTTGTGGTTATAAAAAAATACAAAACGGGCGCTTATTATTTTTAGTAGCAAATTGTCTCTAAACTCAATAATTGACAGGTATGAAAAAAATGCGATGCTGTTCGCACAGTTTCTTGTACAAAACCATAGCAGATTGTACTTAGGTATACTGATTGGATACTATAAAGTACCACACCCAATTCGTCAATCTAAGTAGCACTTATTATTGCTGTAAACACTTAACACGTCGCAGCATGTGTAGCGACCTTAAATAACAAAGCGCTGGTATAATGTATAGTATAAAATTCGGCCCTTAGGTTAAGCGGACTATTATATTTTGCCTCCCTCTCTCTCACACATTCTAATATTTTCAATGATTGTAAGTCAGACTTTTGACAAAATGTGGTCAATTATCTTCGACAATTAAATTACGGATATTTTAGAAATATTTTTATTATCATATACAGTTTTTGCAATTCACAAAGGCGAGTGAGCTTTACTTGTGGCTACTTCGTGTACATGCACATTGCATAAGTGTGCGTGCCTGTCAAAGCCTAGGTGGGAGCGGGCAGGCGCGAGCATTGCGCTCGCTCACACTTATGCAGATACGACACACACACAACCATAAGTCAGCCGCCCTCGTGAATTTCAAGAACTATACCTAGTTTTTGATAGAGAATAAGTGCGACAAAAGTTAGAAGTATATTATCGTGATAAAACTATATCTAAAATATCCGTAATTTTATTGTCAAGGATAATAGACCACATTTAGTAAAAATTATCTGAGATTTTAACAATCTTTGAAAATGTGTGCGAGAGAGGGATGGAAAATACAATAGTCCTCTTAAGGACTTGAAAGTTGCATTAACTTACTATATTTTCCTTATTTGATTTTTATAAAGTAACTAATCAACATTACTGTATTTATTACAAAAGGTAGACTATTGGGAGCCAGCCCCATGCCTTTCAACTCGATTCTAATTAAATGCGTTGACATTGTTACTTAAAAAGGTTCATAAGATTTAAATATTGTTTTGTTGCGTGTACAAAACTGTGCTTTTAATTTTGCGTAAAACTTGGAATATAAAAAAAATATTTTTAACTTTTTTATGAGGACATTCACACCATTTTTGATATAGAAAATTGTGTTGCCAGTAGTAGAAACACAGGTGCCAGTGGTATAAATAGTGTCGCTCGTGTTAAAATCAACTCGACATGTAATATTGTTGTTTTAACTATAAAAAACTTTATTTTATTACGTAGATTGGTAGTATAGGTAGAAAACGAATTTAAAGAGGTTTTTAGAGTTAATTTGGTATTTTCGCTTTTAAATAGAAAAATAGATATAATAAATGTGTTCTCAAGGATTCTGAAAATCAATAAGGTTATAATTTTAGGGGGGTAAGGGGGAAAACGACAACAACATCTAGTCGGCCCCAACTGCCAACCTCACCTGCTCGTGGTGCCCCCTGCTAGACAACGAACGAGGATATGGCGACCGACCAATGGCGGTATAACCATACACCCAACCGGGCAACCCGTTGGAAGAGGCTTCAGTAACCTTGGGTCTAATAAACCCTAAAAGTCTGGTGCAGAAGGCAACGGGAAACCACTGCACTAGTTTCCCATGAGAGTTATGAAAGGTACAACAAAAGAAATGAGTATGCTTGACAATCCGACTAACCGGCGCCCAGATTTTTCCGGGGATCAGGGTGTGAAATGTGCTACCGGCCAAGGGCATGTAGGTAACCAGGCACCCCTTGGAAAATATATTACTGGAAAGGAAAAGATCCAACTACGCAATAAAATCCGCGTAGGTACATGGAATGTACGAGGCCTACTCGAAAAGGGTAAAATTGATGTCCTACAAAGCGAACTCGAGCGATGCGACATAACAGTAACCGGCATAAGCGAAGCACATTGGAAGAACAGCGGTCACTTTGATACCAACAAACATACCATCTATTTCTCTGGAAGTACTAAAAGTAGTTTTGCTGGGGTCGGTATAATCATCCCAAAGTCTTGGAACAGCTCCGTATTAGGCTATAACCCGATAAATGAGAGATTAATGACCATTAAACTTAGCTCATCGCCAACCCCTCTCAACATTGTCCAAGTATATGCACCAACAAGCTCAGCCGATGACGCAGTTATTGAAAGTTTCTACAATGAACTTGAAACTTGTATAGCTGCAATCCCAAAAAAAGAATTGCTCATCGTCCTTGGTGACTTCAATGCTAAGGTAGGAAACACTAGTATGGAAACAAACATACGTGATATAGTTGGTAGTTATGGACTGGGGGCACGCAACGAGAGGGGAGACCGCCTCATCCAATTCGCAGCAGAGAATAGTTTGACCATTATGAATACGACTTTTAAACACCACCCCAGAAGATTATATACTTGGACGTCGCCAGACGGCAAACACCTTAATCAAATTGATTACATTTTGATTTGTTGGCGGAGTTCGATATGTAATGCCCACACACTGCCAGGAGCGGATTGCCTTTCTGATCACCAACTTCTGATCTGTAGTTTAAAACTAAAGTTGAGTAAAACCATACACAAAAAAACAGTCAAAAGAATGGTTCTGCATGATAAAGCCACTTTTGCTAGAGTTATGGAGGAAAAGCAGAACAACTGGCAAATAAATCCGCTCAATGACACTCCTAACTCAATGTGGGATTCAGCTAAACAGCAGATAATTCACGCCTACCGAGAAACTCAACCAATACAGACAGTAATAAAACGCCAACATTGGATGTCCAATGATACATGGCAACTTGTAGAACACCGCCGGAATGCCAAATCACGTGGAGTTGATGTGAAGGAACTGAACAATCTGGGTTCAAAAGTACAAGCTGCATGTCGGAGGGATCGAAATCAATACCTGCATAACACCTGCATGGAGCTAGAACGTAATGCCCAGAAGTTTGAGACTAAGGACCTTCATATGAAAATTAGGTTTCTAACTCGGCAATTCAAACCAAGGAATTGGGCAATAGACAATGCAGCTGGTAACACAGTTACAGAAATAAAGTTAATTGTGAAGGTATGGGAAGAATACTGTACATCTTTATTCGCAAGCCAAACTATAACATCTGATGTAGCCCCACCTCTCACAAATAACCACGATAGAGAACCTTCCATCCTAAAAGATGAGGTACGAGCTGCAATTAAACATCTTAAATGCGGCAAAGCATTAGGTATAGATGAGATCCCTATTGAAATTATTAAAGAAATGGGTGAAGTCGGATTAAATATATTACACGCAATTTGCACCCGAATATGGGATTCTGGCGACTGGCCGAATGACTGGCTACAAACTGTTTTTATACCACTTCATAAGAAAGGGTCGACAAAAAAGTGTAATAACTACAGACTAATCTCACTTATATCTCATGCAAGTAAAGTGCTTCTCCACATTTTGAATACCAGACTACGAGCATATTTGAATCCCGAAATTGCGCCGGAACAAGCTGGATTTGTCAAGGGAAAAGGAACTCGTGAACAAATACTTGTGTTAAGACAAATTATTGAAAAAGCCAGAGAGTTTAACTCACCTCTGTTTATCTGTTTCGTTGATTTCCGTAAAGCCTTCGACACAGTTAAGTGGTGTAAATTGTGGCCAATACTGCTTACAATACTTCCTAAACACCTCGTTTACCTATTAAGGAGACTGTATGAAGATGGAACGGCAGTAGTTCGGGTAGACGGGATGGATTCGGCTGTCTTGAAAACCCAAGCCGGTGTTCGACAAGGATGTATTCTATCACCCCTACTTTTTCACATCTATACTGAATATATAATGCGAATTGTACTTGATGAGTGGACCAAAGGCGTTTCAATAGGAGGGCAAGTGATCACTAACCTACGGTATGCTGATGATACCACCCTTCTCGCATCATCTGAGAAGGATATAGGGGAATTTCTCAAACGCTTAGAGGATACTAGCATTGATTTTGGGCTCGCAATCAACCGTGACAAAACCAAATTTATGATAGTTGATAGGAAAACTAATAACAGACCCGAGATAACTCATATCAATAACTGTGAGGTTGTCACCAACTACATTTATCTTGGTTCCGCTATCACTAATAACGGGAGTTGCGAGAGCGAAATTAAACGACGCTGTGCCGTGACCAGATCAGCCGTCGAGAAGCTATCGAAAATCTGGAAGGACAAAAGAATTACGAAAAATACAAAGGTTCGTCTAATGAAATGTCTTGTCTTCCCGATATTTCTATATGCGGCTGAAACATGGACCCTAAGACAAGTTGACCGACGAAAAATCGACGCCCTGGAAATGTGGTGCTGGAGACGCCTACTAAGAATAAGCTGGACAGCGCATCGAACAAACGTCTCCATACTCAAAGAGCTGAAAATAACGCAAAGGCTTTCGTCGCTTGTACAACTGCGAATCCTTAAGTTCTTTGGGCATATCACTAGGAAGACTGGTACCATCAAACACCTCGTTGTACAAGGTCGAGTCGAGGGCACACGTCCACGTGGTCGCTCCCCTACTAGGTGGACGGATTCAATCCGCTCCGCCACAAATTTATCCGTCTCCGAGTGTTCTCGTGATGCCACCAACAGAAATCGCTGGAAGGAGATCGTAAGAGCTGCTGTGAAGGCCAAGTCATAGCCACGACCACTCTGCCAAGAGTGAACGAATAAGAAGAATAATTTTATAGGTTCATGTATTTCACTGGTATTGTAGGAATAAAGTACGCGGGCGAAACACCCATGAGGCCGTGTGCACAGTGAACAGTGATGTTGGATCGCAAAACTGCGGTGGCGGGAACAGATCTAGTGTTTGTGTAATTATTACCAGCGCCATCAGTACTACCGCCAAAGGTACAAGTAGTTATTTCACCAATACTATACCCGGGGGAGTGTGACTATTGGCAGTGATATTTACACATTTACGTACCATACTTAACTGATTTCAAGATCAAATATCTACTGTCATTGAACTGATTCGTGATTAACAAAATATAACTCTCATCATGTCTTCGAGTTGTGCTATGTATGCAACCAAGGAGTATGTGTTACCCAGAAACGCGTCGAATGCACCAACTCTCAGTGCATGTTTATGTACCACTGAATGTGCGGATATCACTAATGACGCACCGGCTGAACACAGTAAATGGGTATGCCCAGCTTGCATCGCTTTATATGAACCGGCAGCTTGCAGAATATGACCCAGCTTACTTTCTACCAATGCTGTTGCCGACATAATGTCTCTTATTCTAACACTAAGCGATAGGCCCTTAAAAGGTCATTATCGTTTGTTTGCCCATTTTCAAAAAAATTAAAAAAAATAGAATCAAATAAATTAAAATATGAATGCCGCTATGGAAAGCAGGGGTCTCAATATTGTCGGTGACAATAGTAGTGGTGAAGTTGTCAGTGGCGGTGCCGATATTACCGGTGCTTGTCCCGACGTCAGTGGCCGCTCGGATACGGCCAGGGTCGGTGCCGGCGGTCGGTCGGGCGCCGACGCGCGGGCGGGCGAGGCGCGCGAGCACGCGTCGGAACACTCAGCTGCGCGCGTGCGAGGGGGAGGGCTCGGCGCCGGGGCGCGCGCGCTCGAGGTAGGGGCGCGCGCGCGCGAGGTAGCGGCGCCGCGCGGACTCCAGCAGCGCCTGTTTGCGTCGGCGCAGCAGCGCTTCACGTTCGGCCGCGTTCTGCGAGAACTGTGCGCTTATTGGTTCGGGCTCCGTACTGGAAACAATATAGACAAGTGATTTTTGAAGTAAAACTTCTTTACGCACGCTTGACTTGGGGAACCAAGCTGGTCAGTGCGTTACGAAAAGTGTGATCGGGCGAGGCGAACTGAAGTTGAGAGGGAGATATAAGTTAGTGAACATAGAAAGAGAGAGCGAGAGAGTTACGTTTCGTATATTACTGTAGGGGCAAGAGAGAGAGGTTGCGTTTCGTATATCTAAGACACAGTGCAGGCCAGAAACTTCTTTAGGCACGCTTGACTTGGGGAGTAAGCTGGTGAATGTTTCGAAAAGTATATATATATATAAGGACTTGGAAAGTGATATCTAGGCTACTTTTTATCCCGGAAAATCTAAGAAAAAGTGTGTGTTACACATAATAAAAAGATATATAATATACACATAATAGAGATACACGAGATAAAAAGTAGCCTAGATGTCACTTTCCGGGTCCTTATAATAATGACTAATGAGTACTTTAATCATGTAGTACATAATTTTTATCTATCACCAATAGTTTTCTCAGCGCACGGCAAATAATGAATTTTAAAGGCAAAATTTTGCCTATAAAATTCTTTTTTTTTTTAAATAAATTATTGCCTATATTACTTCCTGATAATTTAGCTTTCTATTGGTGAAAAAATGATTAAAATAGGTCCAGTAGTTTCAGAGCCTATTTGGTACAAACAAACAAAAAATTATATAACCAAACTAACTCACAGAGTGTCGGCGCGTTCGGCCCGCGTCCGCGCGGCGAGGGCGGCGGGCGAGGGCGGCGCTGTATCGGACAACACATTTACAGTTATTTCTGATTATTGCTATCTGTCATTGGCACACAATTAAGATTAGCTTAAGCGTGAGCTAAGAGTTTGTCGCCTCTGAGGTGTCTTGCGAAGGATAAAACACAAAAACAATTGAAAAAAGACATATGCAAGAAAAGGTTAGAATTATTTAGCTATAATCCGCCAACAGAAAAAATCTGTATGGTCCATAGACTTAGAATTTTTCGCTACGCGTATGGTCAAACATGCAGTAACAAGCTAAGCAGTTAAGCACCGCTTACCTTCCCAAGCAAGCAAGAAAGCAAAGTTCCCAAGCAAGAAATGCCACCACCACTCACATGCACCATCACATCACACAAGACTTTTACACTACTCTCGACGCACGTTTCGCCCCGACACCGGAGCATCCTCAGGAGATGTCGACTTTACAATGCAGTACCTATTGTCTAGTGAGCGGGCATGTGAGTAATGCTTGCTCGGGAACTTTGCTTTCTTGCTTGCTTGGGAAGGTGAGCGGTGTTTAGCTTGTTACTGCATGTTTGACCATACAGATTTTTTCTGTTGGCGGATTATAGCAAAATAATTCTAACCTTTGCTTGCTAATTATGAACCTCCGCAAAGTAACGCCTGCTTCTATCTAATATTTAAAAAGACATAATATATTATCTGCTATGTTGCGTTTGTTTTATTAACGTTGCTTTTGATGCTAAAAATATGTCATCTGAAATTATTTCAGGTAGGAGTGAGTTTCTAAAAACCAGCGACATGCGATCGCGGTAGTAAATACAACAGACACCATTACTAGTTTATTTTATTCTTGGTTATCGGCTACGTACGTACGTAGATTGCTGCCGCGTTATTAGTGGCAACAACTGTGGCGCACGCATCTTTTTATTTAAGAAAGTATCGCCTCGGCAGTGTATTGTTTTTAAAGATAAATAAAATTGAAGAATAGGGTATTTGACTATAATAAAAATATCGTTTCAACTGGTGTCATCCTAAAAGATTATTATCTAAGAACAGTATTCCATATGACAAAACTAAAAAATAAAGCTTTATTTAATTAGAAAACATTAAATAAAATTGCTATAATTCTGGCCATGGTCACGTGATCGAAAACGTTCCGTGATCTCGAATGACGTCACAGTCCAAACCACCTATGGAATTCTCATTTTGTCAATACATTTCGACGTGTTTGTGCGGCGTATTAAGCTAATTTCGTCTGTTTTTCATCGTTACTATTTTATTAAATACCAAATAGTATGCGACACGCGGCCTAAACACATATTATAAAATTGTCATTGTTTGAAATGTGAACTGTTACGTCATGAGAGCAAATGGAACGTTTCGGCGGCAATTTATTTTTTTGAATTTATTTCTCGATTTTTATGAAAAATAATGAAAATTATGCCGAAATATATGTTTCGTTAGCTTCAGCATAGCATTATTAACAATTTAAGATGATTTTCTAAAAGTAGTCAAATAGCCTATTGCTTCACTCACTCGTCGCAACGTTGGCCACAGTGGACGCGGTCGGCGCCGTGGGTGCAGTGGGCGCCGTGGGTGTAGTGGGCGCGGTGGGCGCCGTTGGTGCGGTGGGCGCCTTTGGTGCGGTGGGCGCCGTTGGTGCGGTGGGTGCAGTGGGCGCCGTTGGCGCGGTGGGCGCCGTGGGTGCAGTGGGCGCGGTGGGCGCCGTGGGTGCAGTGGGCGCCGTTGGTGCGGTGTCTGCGGTGGGCGCCGTGGGTGCGGTGTCCGCAGTAGGCGCGGTGGGCGCAGTGTCCGCCGTGGGTGCAGTGGGCGCGGTGGCCGCGGTGGGCGCCGTGGGTGCAGTGGGCGCCGTTGGTGCGGTGGGCGCCGTGGGTGCAGTGGGCGCGGTGGGCGCCGTCGGTGCAGTGGGCGCCGTGGGCGCGGTGGCCGCGGTGGGCGCCGTTGGTGCGGTGTCCGCGGTAGGCGCCGTGGGCGCGGTGTCCGCGGCGGGCGCGGTGGGCGCAGTGTCCGCGGTGGGCGCAGTGTCCGCGGTGGGCGCAGTGTCCGCGGTGGGCGCAGTGTCCGCGGTGGGCGCGGTGGCCGCCATGGGCGCGGTGAGCGTCAGCGGCGCGGGCAGCCTGCCCTCCAGAATGTTGTCGATGGTGAGGTCGGCGGAGCGCGACGCGGCCAAGTCTTCGGCGACCAGCGCGCGAGGGTACTGCGGGAACACTTGCTGCACCTGTGCGTGATACAATTCAAAGTTAATTAATTATTTCATGTAGGCCAACCTGTGGATCTTATGATAAGTCGAGACTCTGACACCAGTTTGGAAAGCACATTCTGCTGAGAAGGGCTGGCAAGAAGCTGTAACTTATGAATTTTGGGTAAGTATTTGACTGTTGTCAAAATGTTGATATTCATTAACTAATAGGTTGGGGAAGAAGTCTCTTCGCATTCTATATGAAAACTCAAGACATTTTTTTTCAACGTTCATTTACATTTAATTACAGTATATTATACCTTTTTGCCATCTTTTATAGTAACCCCAGCCGAAAAGGGGCTTTTAGGATTTACTCGAGCGCGGTAGATAAACATAGGAGAGATACCTTCCATCCTGTTGAGTACCTTTACCATATATGAGCTCCTCATACAGGATCCTGAGTCCAGGGCAACCCATCAGAATAGTAAAAATAAATCGGTCATCTGATATACTCGAGCGCGTCAGATTAAAGTAAAGTGGATTAATTACTGCTTAAATAGCATCAATTTTAATAATCTGACGATTTGAGCGTAACGTAAGGGAGTTACAGGGTCACAATCTTGCAAAAAAAAAAACGTTGCCTTGACATTCTCGAGCGCACTAGATTTTTTTTATTTTAAAGGAAATAATACAAAAATAAAGGAAAAAATATAATCCGCCGATTTCCGCAAGCCGAAGCCGCAAAATATATAATATATAATTAATATAAAACAACGTTTTAAACAACCGCCTTCAAACTCCCGCTTTACTACATTACACACACACTATACAAAGTATTTAATTTATTGTTGATATTTTAAAAACTGCTCGACCGATTTTGATAAAATTTATATGGAACCATCTGGGAAGTATGCCCTTTAAAACAAAAAAAGAATTTGTCAAATCGCTCCACACGTCTTCGAGTAATCGGTGAACATACATAAAAATAAACAAACAAACCAAGTGCGAGTCGGACTCGCGCACCGAGGGTTCCGTACTCCAAAAGTAAAAGTAAAACGATAATATTATATTAATTTGCTTATTCTATGCTAGTTAGAGCGTTGATTTTATTTTTCCTGTAAAATATACATAAACCTATATTGACCGCTTATTATATTATTCGCTCTGAATTCAAAATAACGCCCTCGGGGAACAAAAAATTTCTTTGGCCCCATATAACACAAATAACTATTTAATATAATAACTTTTAGACAATAATTGGTAACCTGGATATACACATTACACAGATAGTGGGTATGTTTGGTATATTATCAGTCAAATATACCCTATTATTTATTACTAGATCATGCCCACGAATTCGTCTACCCGCGGGAATCCTTTAATTTAATTTTCCGGGATAAAATGCAGCCTACCTACCTATAATATACTGGTGGTAGTGGTAGCGCCCTCAGCCGTGATTCGAGAAAACACGTAATCTGGCGGCCCCCCGCGGGTGAACCGCTTTGACGCCAGCATCTGGTGGTTTGCCACCAATTATTACACAACATACAATTCAAGCGGATTTTACAACAAGGCGTAGAATAGATAAAGTGTATATTATCCCAAAACAAAAAACAGTTTTTGCTCAGAAATTCATAAATTATCTTGGTCCTAAACTATACAATGCAATAAGCAGGAAGGTAGTGCTAAAAGATTTTACAAGTTGTAAATTGAAAACACAATTAAAAAAATATCTTAATGCTCTAAGTTACAATGAAACTGAGGATCTTCTGATAAAAATAATATGATCTAAATACACAAGTAAACACAAAACTCAACTCATACACATACACGTCCAAACCAAACAAACACAAACACACACACACACACTAAAGCTATATTGAACGTCCGACCTCGCAGTACTACTTACCTACTGAGTACTTTGGCATGGGGAAGGTCAACCCACTGTGATACAGTTTTGACTAGTTCAGGATGAGTTCAGGGGTTGACCTGCCTTTTTCTTATACCATATCTATATATCTATATATATATAAAAGAAAGTGGTGTTAGTTACACTATTTATAACTCAAGAACGGATGAACCAGGAGACGGACATGGGATACTTTTTATCCCGTTCGACCGCGTTTCCGTCAAGTCACTATAAAACGTGGTATAACAAAAACGCATCTGACATGGAATAACAAAACGCAAATGACAGTGGAATAACAAAACGTAAATGACAGCTAAACGTAATTTTGTCTTTGGTTAAGTATGGTAAAAAATTTGACAATTATAAAAAGTGTTATAATAAAGCATTACTGATATTATAAATGCGAAAGTGTGTTTGTTTGTTGGTTTGTCCTTCTATCACGTCGCAACAGAACAGCGGATTGATGCGATTTTTTGCATGGGTATAGTAATGGATGTAGTAGTGGTTCCTCAGACCGGGAGAGCTACTTTTTATCTCGGATAATGAAAGAGTTCCCGCGGGATTTTTAAAAACTAAATCCATGCGGACGAAGTCGCGGGCATCAGCTAGTATACGATAAATAATATGTAACTACTGTGATTGTAAGGCATCAAATAAATAAAGTTAAAGTTAATCATTATACACTGATATCTCTTAATTCTTGTGTGGGAGCTACCTACTTATATATATTGCTAGAATCGTTATGAATCAAGCTTTATCCATATACTTACATTTGCTTTGATCAAAACAAATGGAACTTACCTAAGTATTGTAAATCTCGAGCGATAGTTGGTGGGTCCAACTTTTCCTTGTTCCGATTTTTGAAATAGTTATAGGTTATCACTAAATAAATCACTATACGCACAAAGTTTATGTTTTAATTATTTAAGTTTATCTTATTTTACACGAAACACGTAAAGCATACTGTATTCACTAATAGCTCGCGTCATAATATAATGATTAACGGCTAATCTAGTGTAATGTGTAGTACCTACATGTACTAGGTACTATTAAGAATTAATTCCCGAACGAGAACGAACTAGTCTGTATGCTTAATAGTACTTCGCTCTTTTAGTACATCTTTCGCTCGGTTTTGAACGAGCGAGAAACAAGGAATCAGACAATTTATTACATCGTTATTTTAGTACTTCGTTCCTTTTGTGGATCTATTTAGTCTGTGATTCTGTCTCGGAACTACTGTACTAATAGTTCTAGAAGTCCGAAGTAGTACAGTCTTTTTGAATGTACTAGTTCGGAGCGCTCCTTTTAGTGACCGAGCAAGAACACGCCTAATGCCGGCCCAACGGCCTTGTAACCGGACAACAAAAAATATTTATCGTAGACGTTAAGGCCGACTCCACACTAAGGCCCCAATACTATTCGCCCAACGTGTGGAGCGGGAAATAAGTATTGGCCCCAATACTCGCGCGAATATTTGGACTTCCGGCGTTCTGTGTCGGTTTTTTTCAAAGGAATCTGTGCCAATGTTCGCGTTCCATTCACACGTTGGGCGAATATTGGTACGAATATTGGGGCCGTAGTGTGGAGCCGGGGTAAGGTATAGACATGCTACTAAATAAACAATTATTACTATTATTAAAATGAGAAGCCATTTTATAAAAAAAAGTATGTAAGAGTAGGACAAGGCATACGTTTTTTGTCTCTAATTGCGTATAGATGTTTTAGGGTTCCGTAGGAAAAAAACAAGGAAACCGTATAGTTTCGTCAAGTCCGTCCGTCTGTCCGCGGCCTACAGACTATTGGTACTAAAGCGCTGTGATTTGGCATTGGCAAGGCATTTTAATGAGGTACGCAGTCACAGACACATTACATGTAAAAGGGTGATGATATTTTTTAAACTCGTCTGTCCATCCCCTTCCATTGTGTGGGATGTCGTTGGAAAGGTCTTTTAAAAGTAGGTACTCGTACTACCGTACCTCTACGTTATGGACATTTTTGACGTGAAACATGTATACTTAGTGGCGGCTCAGACCGATTGTTGGCGTGGCGACGCTCTGACGTCATTGGTTTGATACACGACTTTAAACTCTAACCCTATAACAATAAGTCAGCAGATGCAGCAAGACCGATTGAGACTGTAGCAATGATTGATACAACTTTGACTCAATCGACACACTGGACAAGACATAGCTGCATTGCCGCCAGGGCTAAGAAGCGACAATAAACGACGGGCCCCATATACTCGACACTGCATGAACCGTACCTACTACGTGCTTACGTATTACGTGCTTACGTACTACGTACCTAATTAAATCTGGCCCCGATTGTGTAGTTGGGTATTTGACTGAAATTTTTTTATTTATTTAAAATAACGTTTTTTAATATTATAACACAATGCCATTTTTCTTTTTTACATATCTCAACTAGTCTCGGAAATAAAAGTTACCTTGTTAAAAAAAGAGAGTGCTATTGTGTTGTGACGTCAAAACACAGAGCTCCATACACTCTTCATAGAAAATTTCATTTTAGAAAGAGACAGATACGGTCGTAGTAAAACCATGGTAAAACAGATTATAACTTATTTGTTTTTTGACCGATTTATTTTCTGTTTTTACAAATGCTATTCTTACATGTTACATTTTCGATTATCTATATATATATATATATATATAAAAGAAAGTGGTGTTAGTTACACTATTTATAACTCAAGAACAGATGAACCGATTTGGCTGAAAATTGGTGGAGAGGTAGCTTAGAACCAGGAGACGGACATAGGATACTTTTTATCCCGTTCGACCGCGTTTCGTATTTTTTTGTTGGTTTCGTTTTGTGTTTGTTTGTTGGTTTGTCCTTCAATCACGTCGCAACAGAACAGCGGATTGATGCGATTTTTTGCATGGGTATAGTAATGGTTGTAGTAGTGGTTCCTCAGACCGGGAGAGCTACTTTTTATCTCGGATAATGAAAGAGTTCCCGCGGGATTTTTAAAAACTTAATCCATGCGGACGAAGTCGCGGGCATCAGCTAGTAAATAATAAATGTCAACATTTTGACAACAGTCAAATACCCAATTCTGTAATCATTTTTTGATAGGCACTGAGTTATTGGTAGACTCATCGATGATTCAAAAGCACTTGTAAAAAAGTTTATTTGAATAAAAAATATTTCTATTCTATTCTATTCTATTGAATCGGTGCCATGACCTTGTGATGACGTATTTTACTTTCTATCGTCCGCGTCACTGAGAACGTCACACTTTTGCAAAAAAAAAAAAAACAGCACACCAACTACGAACTAGGAAGTGGAATAATGACCATAAGTAGAGAGTCCTCTGTCAGAGATTTGGGTCTTCTGCTTTATTCTAAACTTTTATTTAATGCCCATATTGAAAACTCTGTTTCTAAAGCTTTTCGACTATTAGGTTTTGAGAATTTGAAAACTTTACAACCATATTAGTTCTATTTATGCCTTAATTCGTCCTATTTTGGAATACTTCTCAGTTATATGGAACCCATAATATAATAATTACACTGATATGCTGGAAAAAAAGCCCGCCAAGTGCGAGTCGGACTCGCGCACCGAGGGTTCCATACTCCAAAAGTAAAAGTAAAATGATAATATTATATTAATTTGCTTATTTATCGTTAACTTTGTTTGTAGAGGTTTATTGTTAATATAAAAAAAACTATGCTAGTTAGAGCGTTAGTTTTATTTTTCCTGAAAAATATACATAAACCTCTATTGAACATAATTATTTCAGACTAGCTGATGCCCGCGACTTCGTCCGCGTGAATTTAGTTTTTTGTTTTTTTTTTTTTGTATTAAAACCTTCCGTGGAACTTAAGGAACATACAAAAAAAAATTAACCGAATTGGTCCATCCATTCTTGAGTTATGCGCTTACCAACATCCATTTTTATTTATATAGATTTTTCGATTGGTAAACTTCGGAGATAAGGGGGGGGGGGGGGGGGAAACGGTATTTTTTTCGACATTTTGGCCGATTACTCAAAAACTATTATATATAGAAATAAATAAAAAACTGTTTTAGAATGCACAAGTAAAGGCCTTTCATATGATACCCCACTCGGTATAATTATCTTACTTTGAAATTTCAAACCCCTGATTTTCCCCCTTTTTTAATTAAACTAAAATAATTTTCGCGTTGATTTTATTTTTCCTGTAAAATATACATAAACCTCTATTGACCATAATTATTTCAGATTTTTCGATTGGTAAACTTCGGAGATAAGGGGGGGGGGGAACGGTATTTTTTTTCGACATTTTGGCCGATTAATCAAAAACTATTATACACGGTGCCCGTAAATTACTCATAAAAAAGCCGCCCTAATTATGAGTCCGATATTGGGAATCTCTTCGCATTAATAAAATTAACCTCTGGCCATAAAATACTCTAGCGAAAAAAAATTTTTTAATTTTGAAAAAATATGAAACATCCTGTTAATTATGTTTACGAAAGTACGTATGCGAAGTAAACTCCGATATAAAGTTCAAGGATTTCACATTCTATCGTAGAGAAATTTTGTGAACCAATAGCGAAGGGTTGATTGAAAAATCCCTGTGAGCCGACGTCCAATCATGCGCCCGCGCTCCCTTTGAAGTTACGCCCCGCCCCCTAATAGCAAATGCAAAAATTAGATTAATTTACGTCAGTCACGGCCGAATCGCCAAACGCGCGATAGCGGAAGTTCTCATCATGTGCTCGAGTGCAGTACATTTTAATTATTATTTTTCTTACAACCTGTATTAGTGAAAGATGAACCTAGTGTTTCCTGTAGGTACTCCCAGTACGGCGAAAAGATAAAGTGATTAAAAACTCACATTTTTATGACATAGGTAGGTACCTACCTTATTTGAAAGAAAACTTACAAAAACGTGCTCCTTTTGTTACAAAAACTTCTGTTTTGGTGGTCTGTGTGTTAATCTACTCATGTTGCATTGAACATACCTATGGAAAAATTATGTATTAGGTAAGTACCTAAAGGTTGTAAAACGTTTTTAAATACCTAGACACTAGAGAGGTATCTTCTTGATTTGTTTTTTAAATGAGCTTGAAACTATTCACTTCCTATTTTATTCCTAACCTAATACCCATGTAGGTTTTTTAATTCGATGACAAGATAGTTCTTGACTGCGATTTCCCCTGATGGTAAGTGACAATGCAGTCTAAGATGGTAGCGGGCTAATTTGGAAGGGGTATGGCAGTGAAAATTCAATCCAGGTACCCCTACGGTTTTAACACGCCATCGCGTCGTGCCGGAACGTTAAATCGCTTGGCGGTACGTCTTTGACTTTGGTAGGGTGGTAACTAGCCACGACCAAAGCCTCCCCATCCATGGCGATCAGAACAGACCAAAGACAATTCAGAAATTATAAATTCCCGAATAAGCCCCGCCGGGAGTCAAACCCGAGACCTGCCAGTTACCTATAAGACCATCACAGCGCTCACCACTGCGCCAGGGAGGCACCTCTTAGCGTAATCTACAGATTATTTGTTGGATTTGAAATGAAATGTTTATTTCATGTAGAAAAATTGTTTCTGGAAGTCGTATGAAAGGAAGGTTGGAATTAAGTAAGTAGGTACCTACCTACATCAATAATTCGAGCCCTGCATTGCCAGCTCAGCTGATCGAATGAGGTACAGTAGGTACCCGTACCTTTGCCTAGGTAGGTAGGTAATCGGCAATTACTATGTAGGTAAGAAGCATACGTTAGTAACTTTCGTACATAATTAACAAACTTTTTAGTTACTTATTAGGTCCTACCTATTCCAGTAAAAGCGAATGACCTCAAAGACGCACCGCACGCGGCGGCACCTACAAAGCGGCGCGCCGCTCGCGCCGCGCCGCGCCGCTTTGTAGGTAGTAGGTACCACAGTAAGTACTCAGCTCGCCTGCCAAGGCGGCTTGCGTCGCGCAGTATTTGTACCTACTTACGTTCGCTATAGGGTGTTTTCAATTAAAGCAATTATTTAATTTTTTTCCAATTAAATTTATTGAAATGTTTTCTCTTTTTTTTAATTCTTTAACAGTGGATCGTAGTCATTGCGTACATTAACTGGTTTGCTTTTTTACGAGTATTTTACAGGCACCGTGTATATATAAAAAAAAACTTGAGAGGAGTCAAGGGACACCCGGATGGAACGTAGTTCCTTTCGATTACATTGTGTTCGGTATTTTCGCGGTACAACATTGAGTCTCCGTAACCTAGTGGCTCCGGCAGTCGCCTAACAGTTCAAAGTCGATGGTTCGGAGACTCAATGTTGTATCGCGAAAATACCGAACACAATGCAAAATTCACATTCAACAAAAAAGTGTCGGTTTGAAAATTATGTCGAGTGTCGGTTCCTTAATTTTTTCCGTCTAGCCCCCTTCCGTACCGCGCGATAAGGAACTTAAGTTCCAAAAATAAGCGCATTTTAAAATGTGGTCTAAGCTCAGAGTAAGTATTAGTAGGTATAGAGCGCTCGTTTCTAACTGGGAACTGTAGACACCGGTGAGAACATTGGATCGGTCCGTTCGCAAGCGCTGGTAGTCATACGAGTACTAGCGGTGTAAATGACTGTTGCGAGTTTTTAGCAGAATTAAACTAAAAAAATGGTTAAATGTGCCGTAAAAACTTGTAAGAATGATACTAGAAAGACAACTAAACAAAATTCCAGCATCACATTTCACCGGTTGGTCAAGTTTTTATAATTTTAAGTAAAATAGAAATTACGCTACGCGGGGTTGAAAGAGACGTGGGACGGGAGGCGACACGCACCGCCCGCACTGCCCCGCAACCCCGCTTCGATTGCAAACTCGGATAGTGATGTGACGCGTTCGATGCCGACTGCCGGTTAATTATTTATCGTTGGTACTGCGAGCAATAAAGTTATACACCGCAGCACTCTTGCACTTGCGATTTTATTTTTATTTGTTATCAAGTTACAATACAAGTAAATCCTTGATTGCGATCGACTATGCAGTCTAACTTGGAAGAGAAGCTAAGGCAGTTTTTAATTAAGCCCATACTCCTAATCAGTTTTTCATGTTATCAAGTCGGAACGCTTAGGCCGCGGCCCCACTGGTAAGGTGACTGGCGACGCGTCGCGACGCGATAAACCGTGTGTCTAACATTACAGTGAAGATAAACTAGCGAATTTTGTATTTGACTGATATTTTCTTAGTTATTTAAAATAATGTTTTTAAATATTATAACGCTATGCCGTTTTTCTTTTTTAAATTACTTTCAAATTAATAAACAATATTGATTTACTAAAAAAAACAGATCATTACATAAGTAAGGTAAGTATTGTGCCATTCAGCTGTATTCATCGACAATTGCGCTTGCGGCGCATTATTACCCATCCCTATTCGACACGTATCTATCAATATAGGTAACTATAGTTTACCTGTCTACGCTGCGTATTGGGCGAACAGTGCGATATTAGCACTCTATACCTACTAATGTTTACTCTGAGGGTCTAAGCTTATACTTAGTTTAGCTCTGCGTCTTTCAACTTATCTTTCATATGGTTGGTATTTTGGACTGAAGCAAAGCTTGGTCAGCTTATTTCGGAGTTTGTGTACTTAGATGTGTTGAAGTGTCAATGAATATTTTATAAGGTTTTAAATATATTTATAGGATTTCATATGCAAAGTTATGTTCAACTGATGGTAAATGAAGATAAGCCAAAGTAGGTTGTAAAATTGTTACCCAATTATGTTTATTTGCTAATCAATCAGATAACGAACTGGTTCTGACGGATCATTTTATCTGGCGACAAATCTATAGTTTATCAGTCATTTTATCTTAAAACATCTTGTATTACATGATTTTGATGATCGTTCTACTTCTACAGATGGTAAAATTAACTGTTTGATTAAACCAGAAGGTCTACCAACTCGCACCTTATGCTTATGGAGCGTATTAAACCTGGGCCTATACTACCAACGCTTGAAACAGTATTATTTCAATTTTTATGTTTTATTATCATGACACGATGCACGATATAATTATACATTGTACAACCTTAAAGTAATTATTTTGATGTTGAAATTGTATGACAAGTCAAAACAGTATTGGAATACCTAATACTTTTTAAGGTATAAAACTAGTGGTGTCATCTAGTGTTAAATTGATTAACTACGATGAATTATTTTTAGTTTATATCTATTGCACTGTTACAAAACCAGAGTTACTCTGGTGGAGTTACTGATTTTTCACAGATGGCGTTATCCAATTTATACAATAAAAAATTAGGAAAAAATTCCACATTTAGAAATTATTTAAAATAAAATTGAAAATAGAAAATTCAGTCTGTCGAGCTGGGATTCGAACCATCGACGTTGAATTTATAGGCGACTCACCTAACCACTAGTCCATGCAGACGCCGAGTTCTAAGGCGAAAATACCGAATACAATGCAAAATTCACATTCAACAAAAAATTACGGTTTCAAAAATGTGTCGTGTCAGTTCCTTAATTTTTTCCGTCTAGCCCCCTTCCGTACCGCGCGATAAGGAACTACGTTCCAATAAATAAAAAACTGTTTTAAAATGCACAAGTAATGGCCTTTCATATGATACCCCACTCGATATAGTTATTTTACTTTGAAATTTCAAACCCCCGATTTTCCCCCTTTTTTTAAAAAAACTAAAAATAATTTTCGATTTTTCTTTATTCCAATGATGTTGGGCCACTATTATACACAACTATGCCAAATTTCATATCGATAGCTTTAATAGTTACTGAAATAATCGACTGTGACAGACGGACGGACAGACGGACGGAGAAAGTCTCACCTTAAGGGTTCCATTTTTACCATTTTGGTATGGAACCCTAATTACAAAATAAATTACGTAAGCACATGGAATTTTCCGTGTTGCGAGGTCGCATCCCCCATTCGAAGGCACGTAGACAAATTCGTGACGTAACATTTCTTTTTAAAATTTTAAGGAACGAAATTGACACGTCTAATAAGTAAAATCTTCTTTTTTGTCCTAAATCCATAGTTGCTGGTCGCATAACTCCTTTTTATTTACCTTCAGTTAATACTAAATATGCTAAGAATAACTTCATTTATCGTGTATGTCATAACTATAACAATAACTTTTTTGATTTAGATTTGTTGCATTTAACCCCATACCAATGAAAAGAAAACCTTCAAAGAAAATATAAAACAAGATTTAATTTTTATGTTTTTGTGATGTAAGGTACCTACTCGTATGTGGGTAGATAATTTAATTGTATCTTTCTCTTGTCAAGTTGTTGTGTGTAATGGCAGTTGTTCGTTAATACAGGCATTAGAGCATTAAGTACGTGGTATTATTTATCCAGACATTTCAGTGGCGACGAGTATTTGTTTTGGAAAGAATTTCACGCGTGTGTAGAATATACTTAAACTTTTAACAATGTCAATTGGTAAAGTCGCGGAGTTTAGAGTTGAAAGTGATAACTGGCGGTTGTACGTGGAACGTCTAGAACAGTACTTCGTAGTTAATAAGATTCCAAGTGAATTGCAAGTGCCGACGTTAATTACTGTGATAGGGGCGAATTGCTACGAGCTGTTAGTGAATTTGTGTACGCCGGACAAACCAATTACTAAAACATTTAAAGAGTTGACGGATATACTCGGTAGCCATTTGCAACCGAAACCAAGTGTGTTGGCCGAAAGATTTAAGTTTCGGCGTCGTGCGCAGAAGGCGGGCGAGTCCATATCGCAGTACATCGCAGACTTAAAGAAGATGTCAAAGACGTGTGAGTTTGGGGCCTGGCTGGAAGACAGTCTTCGCGATCAGTTAGTTTGCGGCTTGGCGAGTGAGACGATACGACAACGTCTGTTCGCGGAAGTGGGGATAAATTTCGCCAAAGCGTATCAGCTGGCGAGCAGCATGGAGGCGGCCGAGAAGGATGCTGCGCTGGTGGAGAGTGCAGCAGTAGCCACGGCGGGTGGCAGCAGTGATGGCACGGCGGATTGCCGGGCCATGGCGGGAGCATGGCGGGGCAAGGGCACCGCCGATCGAGCTCGGTCGTCGAAGAATCGGGAGCGGCAGCAGAGGGGGCGTGCCAGCGGCAGTGACACGTTGGCGTTTACGGAGGCCGGGCGTGGTGAAAAGCGGCGCCAGAGCAGCGCTTGCGGAGCGTGTGGAAGTGAATCACACCGAACAGCCAGGTGCCGCTATAACCGGTTCGTCTGCAGGGTCTGTAACCGGCAGGGCCACATCGCCCGGGTCTGCTCGTACATGGCCCACTACAACGCAGCTACGACGGAGGTAATGGACGATAGGGAGCCATGCAGCGACGAGAGTGAAGAGGTAATTGTCGATTTTAATCAGATATCGATAGAACGTTGTAAACATATTTTAATATCGCTCAGTGTCAACGATCATATGCTCAAGATGGAATGCGATACGGGTAGTGCCGTATCCTGTGTTAGTTATGAACTATATTTACAAAAATTTAAAAATTTGAGAATAGATAAGTGTAACTTAGCTTTAAGATATTATACGGGTGAGGTGATTTACCCCATAGGGGTAATACGTCCGTTGGTGAAATATCGAGACAAAAATAAATATCTGGATTTGTATGTCATAAGAAATGGAAAGACTATATTGTTAGGTAGACAGTGGATTATGGAGCTAGCGATTCAATTACCTGTGTTAAATTGTAACAATATTGGCGCATGTGAATTTAATTTTTCGGAATTCAGTTCCAGATATAGTGAAGTGTTCGCGGACGGGCTGCGGCCGGACGCGGCGCCGGTGTTCATGCGCGCGCGGCCGCTGGCGTACGCGCTGCGGGAGCCGGTGGAGCGCGCGCTGGAGCAGCTGACGCGCGACGGCATCCTCACCCCCGTGGAGCGCTCCGACTGGGCCACGCCGGTCGTCAAAAAGGACGGTAACATACGGATATGCGCTGATTATAAATTAACGTTGAACAAAGTAATTGAAGTCGATCGTTACCCACTGCCGCGAGTGGAAGACTTGCTGACGCGTCTGCATGGAGGGGAGCGTTTCAGTAAGATTGATCTGTCGCAAGCCTATGCACAGTTTGAGCTAGATGAGTGTTCGAGACAATGCACGGTAATAAATACTCATAAGGGCCTATTTAGGTACAATAGGTTGGTATTTGGGCTATCGTCGAGTCCGGGTATTTTCCAAAAAAAGCTAGAGTCATTGTTCGCAGATCTACCGCACGTAGGTGTCTTCCTCGACGATATAATCATCACTGGATCAAATAATAGGGATCATTTGAATAATTTGCATAAAGTTTTTGAACGGCTACGGTCAAACGGGTTGCGAGTAAAGAAAGAGAAATGTAGTTTTTTTGCGGAATCTATAAATTACTTAGGTCACGTTATCAGCAAAGCGGGCGTGCACACCTGCCCGGACAAGGTCAAGGCCATCGTTAAAACTCCCGCGCCGTCAAACGTTTCGGAACTGAGAGCGTTCATAGGAATGATAATGTATTATTCCAGGTTTATAAAGAATGTTAGCACCATATTAGCTCCTCTTTATAATCTTTTACGTGTAGGGGTCGCGTTTATATGGAGTAAGGAATGCCAGGATGCTTTTTCAACAATTAAAAATAAGTTGATGTCAAGCGAGGTATTGGTGCACTATTCCGTTGAGCTGCCGCTGATCTTGACGACGGACGCGAGTAGTGTTGGAGTGGGAGCGGTGATCTCGCAAGTCACGGCGCAGGGTGAGCGGCCCGTCGCGTACGCTTCGCGCTCCTTGTCGGCCGCGGAGCGGGCGTATGCACAGATAGACAGAGAAGCTCTCGCGATAGTGTTCGGAATAAGGAAATTCCATCAGTACTTGTACGGTAGGAAGTTCACGCTAAGAACGGATCACAAGCCGTTGACGTACATTTTCGGAAACAAGGTAGGTATTCCGATTATGGCGGCTTCGCGCTTACAGAGGTGGGCGGTTCTTTTGTCGGGCTATAATTATGAAATCGAATACATCGCATCCGGCAAGAACTGTGCGGATGCCTTGTCTCGGCTGCCGTCACAGAGTAGTGACAACCGCAATTCGGTGAACGAAGTCACGTACGTGAATTTTGTAGAAAATTTCCTACCTATCACTCACGATGACATTAGGAAGAATACGTCGAAAGATAAGTTGCTAAGTAAAGTAATGTCATATATTCAGTCTGGTTGGCCTGCTAGCTGTTCAGACGAGGAAATTAAGCCTTATTATTTACGGCGTAATAACGAGTTGTATTGTGAGCGCGGCTGTATAATGTGGGGTTATAGACTGGTCAGTGTCATGTCTGCAGGAGGGAATTTTAAAACAACTACATGTTGGGCATATGGGAATAGTAAAAACAAAAGCCGTAGCTCGTAGTTATGTATGGTGGCCTAACATTGATGCGGAAGTAGAAACCACATGTAAACAGTGCGAAACGTGTGCAATGGAGGCCCCGGCGCCAGCTCGGGCTCCGCCACGACCCTGGCCTTATCACGTGCAACCATGGTCGAGGTTACATATCGATTTTTTAGGCCCTTTGAACGGTAAAACATTTTTGATACTTATCGATTCTACCTCGAAATGGCTAGAGATATTCGAGATGTCTAAAACAAATGCATTAAATGTAATTAAGGTATTAAGGCAAACCTTTGCCAGATTTGGGCTGCCTTTGGAGCTGGTCTCCGATCAGGGGCCGCCTTTTTCCAGCTCTGAATTTAAGAATTTTTTAGCAAATAATGGTATACGTCAGTCGTTTTCACCCGTTTATCACCTATCTTCCAATGGAGCGGCAGAAAACGCAGTCAAATTATATAAACGCGCTATTAGGAAGGCTCAAAGAGATAATGTTGATTTCGATGCAGCGTTGCAGGCATTTTTAATGGCATATAGGAACAGTGCCCACGGCACTACAGGTGAAAGCCCAGCCGCCGTGCTACAACGCCGACCTTTGCGTTCACGTTTAGACTTGTTGCGTAGCGAACGTAGAGGACCGAGTACGTGAGGCTCAGAACCGACAGACAGCGCTGGCGGACGGTACCGAGCGAGTATTGACACCCGGGGACTTAGTTTGGGCCCGCGAGTATGGTGCACTTAGTGATAAATGATCAAAAGGCACGGTCACCGCGAATGAAGGGTCGCGTCGATACTTAATCGATACGGGAAACGATCGCATTTTGCAAAGGCACGTAGATCAAATTAGGCGCAGATCACGCATGTCCGATGTTCCTTGTCCAACAATACCGAGTAATAACCAAGACTCATCTAGGAATGAGGATGTCGTCATACCCCCGGTGGCAACCGCAGGAAGTGAAATCTCGGTGGAGACAAGTCCTACGAATGCGGGGTCGGATATGGTAGGGGAGGAAAATAGCAATGATGGCCAAAATGTTGGAAGGGTTGCTTCTCCGCCAGAGGTTGTCACAACGCCGCCAGTGTCCCGTTCCAAGCGTATTAGGAAACCGGTCATTAAATTTCAGTACCTAGTTTAATTTGTAATTATTATATTAATGTGTTTGTTATTAATTAGATTATTTAGTGTTTAAACCTCTATCTAGAATAAGTTGGGAGGTGTGATGTAGGTACCTACTCGTATGTGGGTAGATAATTTAATTGTATCTTTCTCTTGTCAAGTTGTTGTGTGTAATGGCAGTTGTTCGTTAATACAGGCATTAGAGCATTAAGTACGTGGTATTATTTATCCAGACATTTCAGTTTTATAGAATAGAACAGAAATATTTTTTATTCAAATTAACTTTTTTACAAGTGCCTTTGAATCGTCGATGAGTCTACCACTGGTTCGGAATGCCCTTCCTGCCGAGAAGAACCAGCAAGAAATTCGGCGGTTGCTCTTTTCAAAACAAGTTTACAATACAATCAAATATACTATGCTATGTATGTATACAGTGTTTCCACAATGAGGGGAAGTTCCACAAAAGCATACCTATAATAATTCAATACATGTTAAGACGAGATTCGTACCTATAGAGACGAGAGACGTACTTATAGAGGCTACTTTACTGGTATTTGACCCGCCCCGGCTTCGCACGGGTAGGCTACAAAACAAACACAATAGTACAAACATCTGGGGACCTGGACTCCAGGCCCTGGGGGTTACTGATTTATTTGGAATTAATGCCTGTGGCTAAGACCCTCATATTATATGGTATGCAAGTATTCAATTGTTGTCACTTATCCAAGTGACTTGCTGCCTTCCGTGAAGAGTAATATCCTCTCTGCGTGTGTGTGTGTCAGCTCCGACGCACGACTGGAGTTTACTCCTTAAATACGATTGTTTAAACATCGGTCGTAATGCATTCGCGGCGCTCGCTGCGTCTCGGCGCCGCTCGGACCCGATCGGTACGCGCTCGGCTTCCTGAAGCGAAAGCTCTTTCGCATTCGGACCATAGACACAACTCAAGCGAAAACCAACCTTATTTACTCAACGTTAGGGTAGAAATTTGCATCGTTGTGAAAAACGTAACGAGGTCATTCATAAGTAGATTTTACTCCTCGAATTTTTCTCATACCGGGCGCCTTATATATGAAAATCGATTCTTAAGGAGTAACTCCAAAAGAATTATTAAAATTGGTTTAAATACACGACACGTAGCGCGACCCTGCGCGTGACGTACCTGTTCAATCATGGCGTCGAGCAGGTGCGGCGGCGGCGCGTCGCGCACTCGCGTCACCTCCACCGAGAAGCTGGGCAGCCATGACACGTAGCGAGACCCTGCGCACGCGCACACCAGTAAAGATATCATATTAATATTGCAATTTCAAAAATAAGTGGTATGTTGTAATTTCGTTATAACTTAAGGTAAAATAAACCTGTAACCCTCTTCCATACAAAGGCAAGAAAGTTTGTGTCCCAAGGTGTTGGGAGTGGCGACCTCGCATCGGACCCTGCACACCCCATAGATTTAGGATTGGTAGCTTAGTTGCTTCCTACAAACAGGAGCTTCTTAAATGCAGCGACGTAATATCATAGTTTGTTTGAAAACGTTAAACATTGGTTGCTACGTACGTGGGTACGCCAGTTCAGACGTACTATGAATTGCCGCAATTTACTAGTACGCCGACGGTATCTAGTAGATGCAAAGCGATCACCAATCCTAAATCTATGTGTAACCCTTACTACGTGCCGCGGACCAATGACATCAGACGACTTGCAGGGAGAGCAAGCACGCGATGCACGAAAGTGTGCACAAGGGAGCTAGACGTCGACGCGAGCCCGTGCAGCACCTGTCGGGTTCCATTGCAGCACGTGTAGATACGACAGCAAGCAGCAGAGCGCAAACAACAGTCCCGCTCCGAGCGCGGCGCCCGCGCGCATCTACCGCATGCTCCTTAACGAAACACGCGCTTTGCAACAAGCTTGCGGGCTGCAATTATTTCCTGTTCCACATTTTTGCGACACGACAATTTTGACTGAATTTGACAAAAATGAATGTAATGACAATGATCAAAACGTCGACTTAATTTTTTCTCTTGTATTGACAAATAATTTAATTAAGAAAGAGTTTTTAATCGAATTATTGTAACTTTTTTCGAAAGTACCCAATAAAAATCGGCCAAGTGCGAGTCGGGCCTCGCTCTTTTAGGGTTCCGTTAAAAAAATTAAATTAAAATATTTTCATGTACCCATGGAAACATTTTAATTTAATTTAATTTTTATTATTTGTTGCTATAGCGGCAATAGAAATACATAATATGTGAAAATTTCATCTGTTTATCTATTACGGTTTACGAGATACAGCCCGCTGACAGACGGACGGACGGACAGCGTAGGCTTAGTAATAGGGTCCCGTTGGTACCCTTTGGGTACGGAACCCTAAAAAGTATGAAAATATTTACAGGACTAATCAGCAAAACAATAGTCGGGATTTCCAAGTGGCATACCATAGGCTCTAGGCTCAGGATCGCTCAGCGGGCGATGGAGAGAGCTATGCTTGGAGTGTCCCTGCGGGATCGAATCAGAAATGAGGAGATACGTAGGAGAACCAAAGCCGACATAGCTCAGCGAGTCGCGAAACTGAAGTGGAAATGGGCGGGACACATAGTTCGAAGAGTTGATGGTCGTTGGGGCACCAAGGTGCTGGAGTGGCGACCCCGCACAGGGAAGCGCAGTGTTGGCAGACCCCCCACCAGGTGGACCGACGGCATCAAACGAGTCGCAGGGAGCCGGTGGATTCAGGCGGCGCAAGACCGAGACCTGTGGAAGTCCATGCAAGAGACCTTTGTCCAGCAGTGGACGTCTATCGGTTGATAAAGAAGAAGAAGATACCATTTAGTGTCACCATTTCACAGGTCATTTTTGTTGTAACTTGAGTGTAGTGAAGATGTCGCTTTCATCGGTCTTGCAGCTTTACTCGTAGGGTGCACCGGGCAGCGGGCAGCACTCACCGTCGAAGTGGAACAGGTGGTTGGGGCGCGCGTCCGGCGCGCGCGGTGCGAGCGGCCCCAGCGGCCCGTGCGGCGCGTGCGGCGCGTGCGGCGGCTCGGGCGCGGCCGACAGCGCGCGCCGGCACGTGGGGCACGACGCGTCCTGCTGCACCCAGCGGCACAGGCACGAGCTGGGGGCGGCGGCGCGACATGTTACTTGTTACAGCGGTTTCAGACTAGCGTATTTTTAAGCTATGGCATAGCTTTTATCGCGGGCTTTGAACTAGGACAAACAGTTTGAGCGCGGCGACCGAATCGAGAAATTCCGTAACGAAAATAAACCTAACACCGTCGTTCAGTAAGCGTTCAACATTTTAGAGGTTCACAAGTAGCTCTGTTTGGCGCAGTGGGCGAGCGGCCGCTTTCTTTAGATGTCGCAGGTTCGAATCTCACTCGCGAAATAGTGACAGTGCGCTTTTCTTGTTTGTTTGTTTTTAATTATTTTTTTGCATAATTTTTATTATGCAAAAAAAAAATATTGCATAAATATTATAATTGCATAAGTTGATGAAAAATGCTATGCAATAGCTTTACCGCGGCAGTCCCCGAGTGCCACTTAATTTTTTTTTTGCGTATAAGCTCGTGATGGGTTAAATATGGTTGAGCGAAGCAATGGCTGGGTCATGCGTCATGCTCGTGAACGGGTGCCACCGGCAGGAATAGGCTACTTTCTAGACAGAAAGTAGCCTATTCCAGAATCACAGTATATTCCAGCATTCTATTAAAGACGGGCAGACGCCCGTCTTAACATGCGTTGAATTATAATTAGGTATGCTTCTGTGGAACTTCCCCTCATTGTGGAAACACTGTATACATAGCATAGTATCTATTATATTGTAAACTATGGTAGACTCATCGACGATTCAAAAGCACTTGTAAAAAAGTTTATTTGAATAAAAAACATTTCTATTCTATTCTATTCTTACGCGCCACATTTTGAGCTTCAAACTACAATATGTAGGGTAGATTTAGTGTGGGTCCAAGGACGAACACCGTAATATGGCTGAATTAAATGAATATGTTTTCGGTTTTCGCATAGAAAGTGATAGCACGACTTAATGTCTAACAGCGACATCTATGATCGGACTTATACAACGTGGTACTAAATGATGAGTTGCGCGATTTAATAACGTACAGCGCCATCTAGGTTCCTGTCGTGAACACAACACAGTGATTCGGCGCTGCGAACGGCCTCGACACAGGAATCAGCTGTCTGTGTATGTCCGTTCGGCGGGCTATCGCGACTCACTTGTGGAACAGATGTGCGCAGGGCAGCTTTCGCGCCTCCTTCATGGGCTCCCAGCAGATGGCGCAGTTGTCCTCATTCTTCTCCACTTCCTCGGCGCTCGCCATCGGATAACTGGCCAACGAAAACATAATATTATGTTATCTATAGCAATATATGTGCCGTGTGGTGACAGCAGATCAGAATACAGTTGTCACCACCCCGCCTCTTCCCGCGGGTGTCTTACGAGGCGACTAACCTCTGTGCTACTACTACCGTCTACTGCGATCACCAACCCGTCTGCCACGCGTGGTAATTATGGGCAAACCCTCCCGCTGGGTGAGGCCTTTAGTCCAGCAGTGGACTGTTATAGGCTATTGATGATGATGAGGATAGCAATATTATTCGCGTACATAGATACAGCTGAAAGTGTTGTCGATCTCTCTGGCGCAGTGGTGAACGCTGTGGTCGGGAGGGCCTCGGGTTCGATTCCCGACGGGGACAATTTAGAAAATAATTTCTGAAATGTTTCTTCTCAAGATGCTGGAGTGGCGACCCCGCACCGGTAAGCGCAGTGGCAGACCCCTACTAGGTGGACCGACGACATCAAACTAGTCGCAGGGAGCCGCTGGATTCAGGCGGCGCAAGACCGGAGCCTGTGGAGGTCCATGCAAGAGACTTTTGTCCAGCGGTGGACGTCTATCGGTTGAAAAGAAGAAGGAATGTTTCTAGTGTGGTCTGGTGGGACGCTTTGGCCGTGGCTACTTAGATACCACTCTAATTTTAAACACGTGTCATCTAGTGATTAAGCATTCAATAAAATCCATCATTTAAGATGTAATGTAGAAAGCGAATAGGCCGTATTAAATTGGGAATTGGGGTATTTTAGAATTTAAACTGCTGCCCACAAGATAATAGAGAGAAACTGCTGAGTTTGTTGCCGGCTCTTCTCATCAGAATCTGCTATTAAAGAGAGAAACTGCTGAGTTTGTTGCTGGCTCTTCTCATCAGAATCTGCTATTAAAGAGAGAAACTGCCGAGTTTGTTGCCGGCACTTCACATCAGAATCTGCTATTAAGGCGCTGTGTGCAGTCACGATCATCATTCGTGAGCCGAATCACAAGCCGAATGAAGATCGTCTTATTTAAAATCTATGGGTCATAATATTATGAAAAAAAAAGTAGTTATAATTGATCGTATTTCTGGCCTGATGGCTGTTTCCTTAACACGATGACGCAAACTTTACTCGATAGAAAAAAATTGCAAAGTTGATTCTGCAAATACATAAACTCCCATCGTTCTCTGTTATGCATACATTTATTTTGGTAAAATTAAGTACAATTGTTTATCATATCTTACTACAACAAATGGCTGTTTTAGATTTTATTTATTGTGACTGTTATAATTTTAATATATTCCATTATAATTAAACAGTCGCAATAAACAAAATCTAAAACAGCCATTTGTTGTAGTAAAATATGAAAAACAATTGTACTGAATTTTACCAAAATAAATGTAAGTATGCATAACAGAGAACGATGGGAGTTTATGTATTTGCAGAGAGAATTTTGCAATTTTATTCTATCGAGTAAAGTTTGCGTCATCGTGTTAAGGAAACAGCCATCAGGCCAGAAATACGATCAATTATAACTACTTTTTTTTTCATAATATTATGACCCATAGATTTTAAATAAGACGATCTTCATTCGGCTTGTGATTCGGCTCACGAATGATGATCGTGACTGCACACAGCGCCTTAAAGAGAGAAACTGCCGAGTTTGTTGCCGGCTCTTCACATCAGAATCTGCTATTAAAGAGAGAAACTGCTAACTTTGTTGCCGGCTCTACTCATCAGAATCTGCTATTAAAGAGAGAAACTGCCGAGTTTGTTGCCGGCTCTTCTCATCAGAATCTGCTATTAAAGAGAGAAACTGCCGAGTTTGTTGCCGGCTCTTCTCATCAGAATCTGCTATTAAAGAGAGAAACTGCTGAGTTTGTTGCAGGCTCTTCACATCAGAATCTGCTATTAAAGAGAGAAACTGCAGAGTTTGTTGCCGGCTCTTCGCATTAGAATCTGCTATTGAAGAGAGAAATTGCTGAGTTTGTTGCCGGCTCTTCTCATCAGAATCTGCTATTAAAGAGAGAAACTGCCGAGTTTGTTGCCGGCTCTTCTCATCAGAATCTGCTATTAAAGAGAGAAACTGCTGAGTTTGTTGCCGGCTCTTCTCATCAGAATCTGCTATTAAAGAGAGAAACTGCTGAGTTTGTTGCCGGCACTTCACATCAGAATCTGCTATTAAAGAGAGAAACATCTGAGTTTGTTGCCGGCTCTTCTCATCAGAATCTGCTATTAAAGAGAGAAACTGCTGAGTTTGTTGCCGGCACTTCACATCAGAATCTGCTATTAAAACCGGTACCTAGTAGAGTTTAGATCTAAATATAGATATAAAACAAAAAGATTTTTATCTATTACTAGCTGACCCGGCGAACTTCGTACCGCCAACTTACCTATATAAATAAAACGATTAAATTATCTTAATAAAAAAAACTATCCTATCTTTCAAGACCAAATTGCAGATAGTTACGAAGTTTGATCAAAATTGGTTCAGTAGTTTAGGAGTCCATCGCGGACAAACAACGTGACACGTAATTTATATATATTAAGATAATGCAGGCATCCGCTAAGTATTTTTGAAAATTCAACTCCTAAGGGGGTAAAATAGCGGTTTGAAAAATCGAACTTAACGTAAGCGAAGCCGCGGGCAAAAGCTAGTTCGTCATAAGAGCCTAAGAGAGGTTGGCCTACATTAAATAAATTTGAATATTAATTATTGAAATTTTTTGAATTAAATAACCGTTAGCGGTTCTCTCATTAACGATGGAAGTCACCAACTGGCTCGTAATAAAAAACCCAAACGGTTTAAAAACTACGAAAACAACAAACAGCCAGGTGCTTAAACTGAGAGTAAACCCAATACCATTATGTCATCAAATACCTATTTACCACAAAAAGCAGTTAAGTGTAGGTATACCTTTAGCAAAGGCTTTTCAGCCCCTCTAGCCAAGTTACACTTCGTTGTATCTATTCTCTTTCTACGATCGTTGTCAGTTGAAGTTTTGGCTAGGGCTAGACTAGATGGCGCTGCAGCTGATCAAAGACAGAATTGTAAAAGTGTATTGATAATATTTCACAGCATTTTGTATTATAAATGTTTTAAATGATAAAAAAAAAACAATACAAAACGCCGCGAAATATTATAAATATACTTCAGTCTTTTGGCTAGGGCTAGACTAGATGGCGCTGCAGCTGATCAAAGTCATAATTGTAAAAATGTATTGATTATATTTCACGGCATTTTGTATTATAAATGTTTTAAATGCTAAAAAACGATATAAAATGCCGCGAAATATTATAAATATACTTCTGTCTTTGATCAGCTGCAGCGCCATCTAGTCTAGCCCTAGCCAAAACTTCAACTGACAACGATCGTAGAAAGAGAATAGATACAACGAAGTGTAACTTGGCTAGAGGGGCTGATTTTTCATTTTTCTAAGAAATTGAGTGACATAAATGTGACCTCGTTAGAGGACACGACTTTGTATTCGCTCTTCATTAAACGCAGATAAGTATTCACTAATCAGTCAACGGAGTCTGTTAGTAAATAAAGAAACATCGCAAATCATTCACCTATAGATAACATTGTTTACGATTTCAATTTATTTTTAAATTAGTAAATATCTGAATATATAAAAAAGCCGGCCAAGTGCGAGTCGGACTCGCGCACCGAGGGTTCCATACTCCAAAAGTAAAACTAAAACGATAATATTATATTAATTTGCTTATTTATCGTTAACTTTGTTTGTAGAGGTTTATTGTTAATATAAAAAAAACTATGCTAGTTAGAGCGTTGGTTTTATTTTTCCTGTAAAATATACATAAACCTCTATTGACCATAATTATTTCAGATTTTTCGATTGGTAAACTTCGGAGATAAGGGGGGGGGGGGGGGGGAACGGTATTTTTTTCGATATTTTGGCCGATTAATCAGAAACTATTATATCTAGAAATAAATAAAAAACTGTTTTAGAATGCACAAGTACCTAAAGGCCTTTTATATGATACCCCACTCGGTATAATTATCTTACTTTGAAATTTCAAACCCCTGATTTTCCCCCTTTTTTAATTAAACTAAAATAATTTTCGCGTTGATTTTATTTTTCCTGTAAAATATACATAAACCTCTATTGACCATAATTATTTCAGATTTTTCAATTGGTAAACTTCGGAGATAAGGGGGGGGGGGGGGGGGGGAACGGTATTTTTTTCGACATTTTGGCCGATTACTCAAAAACTATTATATATAGAAATAAATAAAAAACTGTTTTAGAATGCACAAGTGAAGGTCTTTCATATGATACCCAACTCGGTATAGTTATCTTACTTTGAAATTTCAACCCCCCTATTTTCCCCCTTTTTTAATCAAACTAAAATAGTTTTCGCGTTGCTTTTATTTTTCCTGTAAAATATACATAAACCTCTATTGACCATAATTATTTCAGATTTTTCGATTGGTAAACTTCGGAGATAAGGGGGGGGGAACGGTATTTTTTTTTCGACATTTTGGCCGATTAATCAAAAACTATTATATATAGAAATAAATAAAAAACTGTTTTAGAATGCACAAGTAAAGGCCTTTCATATGATACCCCACTCGATATAGTTATTTTACTTTGAAATTTCAAACCCCCGAGTTTCCCCCTTTTTTTATTAAAACTAAAAATAATTTTCGATTTTTCTTTATTCCAATGATTTTGGGCCACTATTATACACAACTATGCTAAATTTCATGTCGATAGCTTTAATAGTTACTGAAATAATCGACTGTGACAGACGGACGGACAGACGGACGGAGAAAGTCTCACCATAAGGGTTCCACTTTTACCATTTTGGTATGGAACCCTAAAAATGAATCCCTATTTTCCTTGGTCACATCACGCGTGAACGGCTGGACCGATTTTGCCGGGACTTTCACTGACAGATAGCTGATGTTATAAGGAGTGACATAGACTACTTTTTTAACCGACTTTCAAAAAAGAGTTGTCTTTTCCTACCTATGTATATCAGTATCTCTATGATTTGTAAACCGATTTTAATCGTTTTTTAATCGATACCTTTGCCAGATGGTCCCATAAAAACTGGGTTCTAAATCCTCAATCCGGATGATGTAGGGTTACTTTCCACCTAAATTGTGGTGATTTATTGACTGTCGATTATGAATAGTTGTTGTAGGAGCCAAGCAAAGACTACATAGTTATTATTCCAAGAGCCAACTCCTCAATCCTGATGTCGCAGGGGTTCTGCTCACGCGGACGAAGTTGCGGGCATCAGCTAGTTATAAATAATTGATTGATGTCATTACATTAGATAAGTTACGAGAAGTGCAATTTTACACTTAATCTAGGTTTAATCATTTCGGTATTTATGAATTTACACTTCAATCAAAAGCTAGACGACCACGATTTCGTAAGATGAAAATTAGTCGATTCGTAAAATTAGGATAACTTCTTCTCTTTTCTTCAGATGTTGACTCTAAAATGCATAGTTGCAAAGTTGCAACTTGGACGATTTATGTGGTGTTGCGTTGTTGCTGTATTTCTATTGCAAAGTTGTAACTTGGACGGTTTATGTGGAGTTGCGGTGTTGCTGTATTTCTATTGCAAAGTTGTAACTTGGAAGATTTATGTGGAGTTGCGTTGTTGCTGTATTTCTATTGCAAAGTTGTAACTTGGACGGTTTATGTGGAGTTGCGGTGTTGCTGTATTTCTATTGCAAAGTTGTAACTTGGAAGATTTATGTGGAGTTGCGTTGTTGCTGTATTTCTATTGCAAAGTTGTAACTTTGACGGTTTATGTGGAGTTGCGTTGTTGCTGTATTTCTATTGCAAAGTTGTAACTTGGACGGTTTATGTGGAGTTGCGTTGTTGCTGTATTTCTATTGCAAAGTTGTAACTTGGACGGTTTATGTGGAGTTGCGTTGTTGCTGTATTTCTATTGCAAAGTTGTAACTTGGACGGTTTATGTGGTGTTTCGTTATTGCTGTATTTCTATTGCAAAGTTATAACTTTGACAGCTTATGTGGTGTTGCGTTGCTGCTGTATTTCTATTGCAAAGTTTTATGTGGTGTTGCGTTGTTGCTGTATTTCTATTGCAAAGTTGTAACTTGGACGGTTTATGTGGTTTTGCGTTGTTGCTGTATTTCTATTGCAAAGTTGTAACTTGGATAGTACATGTGGTGTTGCGTTGTTGCTGTATTTCTATTGCAAAGTTGCAACTTGGACGGTTTATGTGGTGGTGCGTTGTTGCTTTACTTTCTATTGCAAAGTTGTAACCTGGACAGTTTATGTGGTGTTGCGTTGTTGCTGTATTTCTATTGCAAAATGTCACTTTGTTTCCCTTATTTAAAAAAGTTCATGGAACGATTGCACTATAGCTCCTTACGTCGATTAAAAGAAATCACGCGAATCAGTCTAAAAATCCCGGAGAAATGGGTGGGCATATACAGGGTTATGGGTAATACTAATAATTATGTTGGCAATCCGTTAAGGGGATCTAGGGGAGTTCATTTGTAACCAAATGACCCCTTATGACCCTCTAGGCAAATATCAACCATTTGAGTTATTTAACGTTTTATGTTTTTTTTGAAGATATCCCCGTAATTCAACTTTGAAAATATATGAAAAAAAAACCCAATGAATGAAATATTTTTTGTTGTTTTTTTCTCCCTGTAACCCTGTATAGAAATAATATAAGGTACCAGCCGAATATGACGTGCTTGGGCTCATTATTTTGGTGTTGACGAGTATTGAGTAGTAGTCATGTGGACAGTGGGCGAGGTCTGCACACGTACTTGCGGCTCATGTGCGTGGCGAGCGCGGCGTAGAGGCGGTGCCGGCGCAGGCGCGCCAGCAGCGCGTGCAGCAGGTGCCGCAGCTGCATGAGCAGCACCAGCGACGCCATCGACACCACCACGTTGCTGTACACCACCATGTGGACAGTGGGCGAGGTCTGCACACGTACTTGCGGCTCATGTGCGTGGCGAGCGCGGCGTAGAGGCGGTGCCGGCGCAGGCGCGCCAGCAGCGCGTGCAGCAGGTGCCGCAGCTGCATGAGCAGCACCAGCGACGCCATCGACACCACCACGTTGCTGTACACCACCATGTGGACAGTGGGCGAGGTCTGCACACGTACTTGCGGCTCATGTGCGTGGCGAGCGCGGCGTAGAGGCGGTGCCGGCGCAGGCGCGCCAGCAGCGCGTGCAGCAGGTGCCGCAGCTGCATGAGCAGCACCAGCGACGCCATCGACACCACCACGTTGCTGTACACCACCATGTGGACAGTGGGCGAGGTCTGCACACGTACTTGCGGCTCATGTGCGTGGCGAGCGCGGCGTAGAGGCGGTGCCGGCGCAGGCGCGCCAGCAGCGCGTGCAGCAGGTGCCGCAGCTGCATGAGCAGCACCAGCGACGCCATCGACACCACCACGTTGCTGTACACCACCATGTGGACAGTGGGCGAGGTCTGCACACGTACTTGCGGCTCATGTGCGTGGCGAGCGCGGCGTAGAGGCGGTGCCGGCGCAGGCGCGCCAGCAGCGCGTGCAGCAGGTGCCGCAGCTGCATGAGCAGCACCAGCGACGCCATCGACACCACCACGTTGCTGTACACCACCATGTGGACAGTGGGCGAGGTCTGCACACGTACTTGCGGCTCATGTGCGTGGCGAGCGCGGCGTAGAGGCGGTGCCGGCGCAGGCGCGCCAGCAGCGCGTGCAGCAGGTGCCGCAGCTGCATGAGCAGCACCAGCGACGCCATCGACACCACCACGTTGCTGTACACCACCATGTGGACAGTGGGCGAGGTCTGCACACGTACTTGCGGCTCATGTGCGTGGCGAGCGCGGCGTAGAGGCGGTGCCGGCGCAGGCGCGCCAGCAGCGCGTGCAGCAGGTGCCGCAGCTGCATGAGCAGCACCAGCGACGCCATCGACACCACCACGTTGCTGTACACCACCATGTGGACAGTGGGCGAGGTCTGCACACGTACTTGCGGCTCATGTGCGTGGCGAGCGCGGCGTAGAGGCGGTGCCGGCGCAGGCGCGCCAGCAGCGCGTGCAGCAGGTGCCGCAGCTGCATGAGCAGCACCAGCGACGCCATCGACACCACCACGTTGCTGTACACCACCATGTGGACAGTGGGCGAGGTCTGCACACGTACTTGCGGCTCATGTGCGTGGCGAGCGCGGCGTAGAGGCGGTGCCGGCGCAGGCGCGCCAGCAGCGCGTGCAGCAGGTGCCGCAGCTGCATGAGCAGCACCAGCGACGCCATCGACACCACCACGTTGCTGTACACCACCATGTGGACAGTGGGCGAGGTCTGCACACGTACTTGCGGCTCATGTGCGTGGCGAGCGCGGCGTAGAGGCGGTGCCGGCGCAGGCGCGCCAGCAGCGCGTGCAGCAGGTGCCGCAGCTGCATGAGCAGCACCAGCGACGCCATCGACACCACCACGTTGCTGTACACCACCATGTGGACAGTGGGCGAGGTCTGCACACGTACTTGCGGCTCATGTGCGTGGCGAGCGCGGCGTAGAGGCGGTGCCGGCGCAGGCGCGCCAGCAGCGCGTGCAGCAGGTGCCGCAGCTGCATGAGCAGCACCAGCGACGCCATCGACACCACCACGTTGCTGTACACCACCATGTGGACAGTGGGCGAGGTCTGCACACGTACTTGCGGCTCATGTGCGTGGCGAGCGCGGCGTAGAGGCGGTGCCGGCGCAGGCGCGCCAGCAGCGCGTGCAGCAGGTGCCGCAGCTGCATGAGCAGCACCAGCGACGCCATCGACACCACCACGTTGCTGTACACCACCATGTGGACAGTGGGCGAGGTCTGCACACGTACTTGCGGCTCATGTGCGTGGCGAGCGCGGCGTAGAGGCGGTGCCGGCGTAGGCGCGCCAGCAGCGCGTGCAGCAGGTGCCGCAGCTGCATGAGCAGCACCAGCGACGCCATCGACACCACCACGTTGCTGTACACCACCATGTGGACAGTGGGCGAGGTCTGCACACGTACTTGCGGCTCATGTGCGTGGCGAGCGCGGCGTAGAGGCGGTGCCGGCGCAGGCGCGCCAGCAGCGCGTGCAGCAGGTGCCGCAGCTGCATGAGCAGCACCAGCGACGCCATCGACACCACCACGTTGCTGTACACCACCATGTGGACAGTGGGCGAGGTCTGCACACGTACTTGCGGCTCATGTGCGTGGCGAGCGCGGCGTAGAGGCGGTGCCGGCGCAGGCGCGCCAGCAGCGCGTGCAGCAGGTGCCGCAGCTGCATGAGCAGCACCAGCGACGCCATCGACACCACCACGTTGCTGTACACCACCATGTGGACAGTGGGCGAGGTCTGCACACGTACTTGCGGCTCATGTGCGTGGCGAGCGCGGCGTAGAGGCGGTGCCGGCGCAGGCGCGCCAGCAGCGCGTGCAGCAGGTGCCGCAGCTGCATGAGCAGCACCAGCGACGCCATCGACACCACCACGTTGCTGTACACCACCATGTGGACAGTGGGCGAGGTCTGCACACGTACTTGCGGCTCATGTGCGTGGCGAGCGCGGCGTAGAGGCGGTGCCGGCGCAGGCGCGCCAGCAGCGCGTGCAGCAGGTGCCGCAGCTGCATGAGCAGCACCAGCGACGCCATCGACACCACCACGTTGCTGTACACTACCATGTGCGCCACGTGGCACGTCTCCGTCACCAGCAACACCGCCTGCCAACACCACAAACGTGCTTACGAGCTACTTATTACATGACAAACATTTCCCGCGCATACATAACACGTAAAGCCGTCGGTCTTACGCCCTATCTCACTCAGGGTCGTGTCGGATTTCCGTTCCATCGGAGAATGGAATTGAGGGAATGGAGTGCACCTGTTTGTGTACCAACCTGTGCACTATACTATCTCCAGTGGGAATCGGCCGCCATAGCCAGATTCGGCACGGAAGACATAACACATTAGAAAAAAGCAAAAGGACTCAATAAGACTGTTAACTTCAACAACCACGAAAAACGTATCGTCATCATCATCTCAATCCGTAGCCGGCACTTCTGGGCATAAGTCCTCTCTCTCTGACTGAAAAGAGTTTGGCCATACGCCACCATGGAAGCAGGTCCGGATCGCAAGGAAACCTGCATGCCTGAAAGTTGTCCATAATGTCTTCAAAGTCTGCTAATTTGCACATGGCCAGCGTGATGGACTATGACCTATAACTGTTTTCTTCTTCTTGATCAACCGATAGGTGTTCACTGCAGGAAAAAGGTCTCTTAGATGTACTTCCACAGTCGTCGGTCCACCTAGTGGGGGTCTGCCAACACGGTGCGGGGTCGCCACTCCAGCACCTTGGAATAACCTTGCACGGTGCGAGTAACTCTTCTCATGTATAGGCAATTTAATTGGGATGCGGTATGCATTGCTATGCTCACATCGAAGGCGAGATGCGTGTAGTAGGCGGCGGGGCCGGCCGCGTCGGCGTCGCGCGCGCGCAGCAGGAACCGCGCCACCACGTGCAGCGCCGCCACGCCCACCAGCAGGCACTGCAACACGACCGCACGCCTGTTGCTACTTGAGCACACCACCGACGTCTGGTTCACAATCATCTAGTTCGTTACGACGAAAACTAGTTTCGTTTAATATGAAGGGGAATCAGTTTAGGGTAATTTACAGTTTCTCAAACGCATGCGGCAATTTCTTGCGGTGTGCCGTCATCGCCACAGGTGACATAATCTACACACGTTTGCTTGCTGGAAATGCATTGCTCGCGTGCTGTAAGCCGAAGCATTAGTTCTTAAACGCCATCCACCGTTAAAGTCGTTTCGTCTAAATTTTATGGTCTGGGTGATTAATTGGGTCCTATTCATAACTAGCTGATGCCCGCGACTTCGTACGCGTGGATTAAGTTTTTAAAATCCCTCGGGAACTCCTTTATTTTCCGGGATAAAAAGTGGCCTATGACACTCCAGGTCCTCAGCGATACCCATGCAAAAAATCACGTCGTTCCGTAGCTCTGTTGCGTCGTGATTGAAGGACAAACCAACAAACAAACACACTTTCGCATTTATAACATTAGTATGAGGTATGATGCCCGGTCATTTTTATAAAATTACCAATATGAGAGAACTTTAAGATTGTTATTCCCCCTAAAGTACAACGCCTACAATTCGATTCTAGCACTCACCGGCCGCTGCCGCGACACGGACAGCGGACTACGAGGTCTCGTAGTCCAGCGCGACTCAAGTTGCCTTGAGCCTGCCGGACACGTCTGGGAAGAAGCGCCGCAAATCCTCGCCCCAAATCTCCGCGGACCACCGCTCCTACCACATCGCAGTCACCTCAGTCCCGCTTTCCCGCTTGCGTCTGCTCAACTCCTTCTTGGGCACGGACTGACGCGCCTCATCGATCCTTCCAGCACGGATCACCTCCAGGTCAGCTGGTAGTACACCGGCGAGCACCACCAGAGCGGCGGAGCTGGCCGAGCAATACGTCTTGGTCAACAAAATAAGGGAAGACCTCTGCTTCCTGATAAGCGTCGACCGCACGACGTGAAGCGCCGCCCTTCCTGCCCAAAAAGCAGCAGCATACGTTATCGTCGCTACGAATGTTCCACGGTACAGGATACGCAGCGCTGGATATCAAATGACCCAGGACGACGTCGACACACGCGACATCTTCCCGAAGCGTTTCGCCGCGCGCTCCCCGATCGACACCGCATGCTGCGTAAAGAACAGATTTGCATCGATCGTCACGCCAACTACGACAGCCCCCGTAACGTGTTTGATAGAGCTACCGTCGAGCTTGATTACTGGGGGCCGCTTTTCGAGCTTGCCCTTCAACGTCATGGTTTGCGACTTGCTGGGGGCGAAGGCTAGCCGGTTGCTGCACCCCTAGTCTTCAATTAGCCGGATAGTGTCGGCCGCGGCAGTCTCGATCGCTCTACAAGTGTCGGTCTCTATCAAAATCGTATTGTCGTCCGCATACCCCCCGGTAGCGGCAATCGAAGCAAATCGTCGAGGAGGATATTCCATAAGGTAGGTCCCAGCAGCCCTGAGGGCACCCCATAATGGATGTCTTCCATCGCACCTGGTCTCCGATGAACAGGCCAACGCGCCGGTTAACAAAGTAACTCGCCAACATGCGGTAAATGTTCGGAGGACAGCCTCCTCTCTTGGACTTCAAGAGAATCATGTGCCACCAGGCGTTGTCGAAGGCACCCGATATGTCTAGGAAGACTGCTCGGACCTATTTCAATTCAGAAGTTTTGGCAGTGCCGAGGACCGCTTGCAACGCCGTCACGGTCGACTTACCCGGGAGAGGATCCGTGCTGGAAGTCCGAGATCCCACTGGTGATCTGGGGCGCGCATAACAACATTACGCGTTCTAAAACCTTTCCCAAGAACAGGGAGGAGCGTATTGGACGGTAACCTTGTGGGTCTGTGAGCGGCTTATCGTTTCCCTTCGGGAGCACGATGAGCCTACCATCCTTCCACACATCAGGAAACATACCCTCCTCTACACACGAGGCGAACAGCCAGTGGAACTCCACGGATGCCGCCACCCAGACGTGCAGAAGAATGCAGCCGTGATTTCGCGCTTTCTGCCACTTGCTGAGTAATCTGGCTACGAGCTTACGCTGTCTCTCCATCTTAGGGGACCACCACTCGTACCAAGATGCCCTAAGATTTTCCTTCACCCCCAGACACTCATGCGCGGTACGCACCACTACCTCTGTGAACTTACGAGTCAGGACCGACGCAGGTTTGCTGGATCCCAAGTACCCCATAAGGGCCCCAATAGTCGCACGGAAACGGTGCCAATCCACCCCATGATCCCGAAACCTTGGCGGCTCACATACCGCCTGCTCAGCGCACTTTGCGGGTCGTCGCGAACTGGCCGACATAATTTCGTAACTAATGAGGCAGTGGTTGCTGCTGGACGCAGAGCTGTGCACACTCCATTGTTCCACATTCAAGTTCCTGGTAGACAAGGTTAGGTCTATGTTGGACTCACCATTGGGCACGCAAAGGTGAAGGGTTGGCCCGCCTGGTTGTGGATGGTGAATTCTGCCGATGAGATGAAATCCTCCGTGCTGCTGCGGCGATGTACAGCCTCGTAGCCTCTTCCGGTGTAATGTCGCTGTACCACATCGGCGAGTGCGCGTTAACATCCGCTCCTATGAAAACTCTGCGTCCACTCCTGACTGTATTTAGGACCCTCTCCAGGTGGTGCAGGTGGATATCAATGGGCTGGCAATATTGGAAATATGCAGAGACCACCACATATTCTTCGGCGCCGTGCCTGACAGTAGCCACCAGACAATGTTCTGTGCAGAGATGCTGTAGGACTACCACGCCGACGCTCCTCGTTGCGACGAAGACCTGCCTTGGGTGTCTCCCCGAACTGGACGACGGGAAGCCCGGCCTGCGCCTGGGAGTACTGTTCTTGGACAAGAACGATATCCAAGCGCAGCTCCAGGGCCAGCGCATGTAATTCCTGGGTGGCGACGATAAAGCCACCCAATTTCAGCTGTCCGAATCGGAGTGGTTGACTACTGAAGGCCGTAGTTGGTGGTAGCAACTGATCGTTCGTCGGCATAGCGTCGCGCGGGACAGGTTCTGGAGGCGGTGACGTGAGATCCCGCTCTGTGGGTGGGCGGTCAGCTCACCTCGGCAGCCATGAACGCGAAGGTGTCCTTCCCGGCGGGCAGCCCCCACGCCAGCGCGACGCCGAGCAGCGCGCCGGCCGCGCACAGGATGCCCACCAGCAGGCCCAGCAGCCGGGTGTGCGCCCAGCGCGACACGTTCGGCGACGACGACAACTGTAGCATTAGGGAACTGTGTTATTTACTTAGCTTTTATTTTAAATAATTTCTACATGTGTAATTTTTCCCTAATTTTTTATTTTTATTATTAATTTATTATTTAAGAAATTATTTAAAATAAAATTGAAAATAGAAAATTCAGTCTGTCGAGCTGGGATTCGAACCATTGACCTTTAACTGTTTAGCGACTGTAGAAACCACAAAGGAACTTCGTTCCATCCGGGTGTCCATTGACACCTCTCAAGTTTTTTACGTAATTATATCACTCGTAGCGATTAGGACTGCGGTCTCCTATTCGGGAGGTCGCAGGTTCGATCCCGGACACGGTGAAGGAAAACATCGTGAGGAAACCTGCACATCTGAGAGTTCTTCATAATGTTCTTGAAGGTGTGTGAAGTCCGCCAATTCGCATTGGGCCAGCGTGGTGGACTATGGCCTAAAACCCTTCTCTGAGAGGAGACTTGCGCTCAGGTGAGCCGTTGATGGGTTGATGATAGTCACACGTAGTTCGAAGAACTGATGGTCGGTGGAGTCCCGAGGTGCTGGTGTTGGTAAACCATCCACTCGGTGTACCGACTACAAAATACGAAATTTTTGAGTTCTTAGTCAAAGGTACTTAACAAGGATTTTTGGAAATTATCATCCTCTAAAGGGATATCTCATATGGAAATGATGATAGTTTGTTTGGAAATAATAAAAAAATAAAATAAAATAAAATATCTTTATTTTCAAAATGCATTTTTACATCGTCTCGTTTGCTTGTGGTCTCCACACTAGGTAACCTGTATCGTGGAGACCAAGTTAGACTTCCTAGTAAGTTTTACAGAGGACGGAGTGTACATTTACAAACAGAATTATTTTAAAAAGTAATGATAAAGCTACGGGAATATAAATAAATATTTAAGTTGAGATTAAAGACTAAAGTGTATGTTATATAATTATATATATTTTGTAATGTGTCTTTGTGTATTTTGTATTATGTATAATGTATATATTTTATATATATATATATATATATATATATATATATATATATATATATATATATATTATAATATAATTATGTGTTACATATTATTTGTCATTTATTTAATTTAGTTTGATACATCTTTGCTGTAAGTAATTCCTCTGTGTCCTTATATGATAGCGTTTTTAGCCAGTTTGTAATGGTACGAGTTGCCTGTTTTATTGTGAGGTGTTTAAGGTTACAATACTTCGCAACCAGATTGTAGATTTTAGCCTCAACATATGGTGAGAAACGTCTAGCAAAGGCTGTTCTGGCGACTGGATAATTGACTTTAACTACTCTTCGACTAAAGGTTTCGTCCACATTTGGAGATTGGAGTAGCTGTCTATGTCTCAGTAAGGCTGCTTTCAGTATAAAAAGCTGACGAACTGTAAGCACTCCACTATCTTTGTAAAGCAGAGCAGTTGAGTATCTGAAAGGTTTTTTTAGCATTACTTTTAGGACTGAGCGTTGGGCTCTCTCTAATTCTATTAAGATTGTCTTAGCTGCACTTCCCCAGGTCAGAATACCATAGTTGAGTAGCGACTGGCATAATGATGTATATATTAGTTTTAATGTTGATATGTTCGCTACATCGCGTAACTTTTTCATTACACCAATGACTTTTCGCACGCGGCCTGAGAGGAAAGCAATGTGGGACCTAAAGGAGAGCTTGTGATCAACCTGTATCCCTAGGTATTTAATAGCGTTGACCATGCCGATTTCATCACAACTGCACTGAGATATTGTAGATCCATTTATACTTGTCATGCCACACCTGTGAATCTTAAGGCTATGGGAGCATTTAGGAGCGGACGTAGCAGTTTTATGAAAACATAGGTATTTTGTTTTGGCTATGTTCAGCGTCAGCAAATTGTTGTTAAGCCATTTCTCTAACACTGAGATTCCCTGCTGAGCGTTTTGGTAAGTTTCATCCCAAGTCAGGCCATGGAAAATTAAGGCGGTATCATCGGCGTAACAGATGAGGTCAGCGTTTTTGAGTGGTAAATTATGTATGTCGTTAACGTATAATATAAATAGTGTAGGACCAATGATGCTGCCTTGTGGAACACCGAAGTTAATATTCTGCATCTCACTTTTTAAGTTTGATACTTTAGTACACTGCTTTCTGTTGGACAAATAACTTCTGAACCACTGAAGTGGTGTGCCTCTGATACCAGTGCACTCAAGTTTCCTAAGGAGTACTGCGGTGGAGACGGTATCGAAAGCCTTTGCAAGGTCCAGGAATATACCTATGCAACCTTTTTTCTGGTCCAGGTGGGTTGACACTATAGATGTTAAGAGACAGACCGCGTCTTCAGCTGATTTATTTTGTATGAAACCAAATTGCCTCTCTGATAAAATGTTATGGGACTCCAAATAGGACACTAGTCTCCTATTAACTATTTTTTCCAGCAACTTAGAGAAAGTTCCAAGTAAAGATATGGGGCGGTAGTTTTCAGGTTTGTCCTTTGGACCTGCTTTATATATTGGACTTATTAATGCTATTTTCCACTGGTCGGGAAATACACCTGTACTTAGACTTAAATTGAAGATAGCAGTTAGTGGTTGAATTAATTCTTTTCCTATTTGTTTGATAAGTTCGTTACCTATTTCATCAATGCCTGATGACTTCCCATTCTGGAGTTGTGAAATAAGTACTTCCACTTCATAATGGTCCGTGGGATTCATAAAAAAAGAATTACACGTTGAACGACCCAATTTTACACTAGCTGCAATTGATTTTTCAGTTTCGCCAATGTTTGATAGAATATGGTTTGCTAGATTTTGACCTAATGTCGAGAAATAGTTATTACATGAGTTTAGATTTTGTGCCTTTTGGGTGGTTCCAAGTAAGTCGTTTGTTTTAGGGGAGGAATTTTGAAGATGGCATAAGTTTTTTATTGCTTTCCAAAGTTTTTTCGAGTTTTTAAAGCTTTCTTCTAATTGTGTTTTTTCGTATTCATGTTTAAGTTTCCGCAGTAGGTTGTTACAAAAGTTACGATATCTGATGTATGTAATTTTTAATATTTCGTTGTCTGTATCTGCTCTATACCGCATGTGTAACTTGTCACGGTGTCTCATGCACTTAAGTAGGCCATGAGTTATCCAAGGCTTTAAAAAGCTTTAAAAAGGCTTTTTTTATTTTTATTTTTTATTTTTTACATACCAAAATCATTCATCATAATCATTTTATACGAAAAACCAGTAAACACAGTACGTAAACTAAAGGATACCGGATGCCCTGTAGCTTTCGATAAGTTACCAACTAAAATTATCGGACGTTCGGAAAATCTTATTCGATAAGGTTGTTGTGAATAGCGTTTGATAGAAGATATCGAACGATATCTACGTCGGTTCGATTCGGTTTCGATTTCGACAACTTCTCTGTCGATACGAGTATTCTGAATTGAAAATTCATCTTATCGTACGATAGCAAACCGAATCGATCGATAATTATGTTATCGTAAGGTTCTGAATCGGGGTGCAGAAGTAAAAGTATTCAAGTAAAACGATAATATTACATTATATTAATTTGCTTATTTATAATATTTTTTGTTTTAGAGGTTTATTTTTAATATCAAAATAAATATTTTCTTTTATTTTCTTTCACACAATAGCACAATTTTATTTATTTACCTTATTTGAAGTTCGTGCCAATTAAGCCTCTAAATTGTATGAGCGCCCATACAACTCGGAAGACTATTTTAATTGGCGACAACTATGGGGGTGTCCCTTTAATTTTCACCTTTTTTATTTTTTGGATGTTTTCCTTTATTTGTGCTGTAAGGCCTTGCTTTTTGCCAAATTTCGTGAGTCTAGTTCAACTGGAACTACCACATAGGTTTTAGACCCAAAAGGCAAAACCTATATAGGGTACTTCCGGTTGACCTAGAATTGTCAATTTTGGTCAAAAGCAAGGTCTTAGAGCAAAAATAAAGGGAAAATTCCGCAATAAGTATAAAAAATGTTGAAAATTAAGGTTGGTACTTACAAGTTTTCGCGAAAATTTAAATTTGCCCATATCTTTTTATCGTGTTGACTCAGGACCTTGATTTTTATACACCTAATAGGGACTATATTACGTAGACCTCAGTATCTGGTATAAATTTCAACTTGCTAGGTCCAACGATCTATAATAAATATCTTATAAGGGTTCCTTTTTACCTTTTGAGGTACGGAACCCTAAAAACTTTACGAAATTTAGCTTAATTAAACAAATTCATGTCAAGTATGCCATTGTTTAAAATAACACGTTAATCGCACTAACGTAGGGTGCGATTGCTAAAGGCGTTAAAGCGATTAAGTTAGTCAATTTATCATAATGCATCTTATATACATTGATCGTAAATAATGAATAATGCACCTATTATTGGAACGTAGTTCCTTATCGCGCGGTACGGAAGGGGGCTAGACGGAAAAAATTAAGGAAACCGACACGACACATTTTTGAAACGTCATTTTTTGTTGAATGTGAATTTTGCATTGTACATATTCGGTATTTTCGCCTTAGAACTCGGCGTCTGCATGGCCTAGTGGTTAGGAGAGTCGCCTATAAATTCAACGTCGATGGTACGAATCCCAGCTCGACGGACTGAATTTTCTATTTTCAATTTTATTTTAAATAATTTCTAAATGTGGAATTTTTCCCTAATTTTTTATTGTATAAATTGGATAACGCCATCTGTGAAAAAACAGTTACTCCACCAGAGTAACTCTTTGGTGTTGTATCAGTGCAATAGAAATAAACTAAAAATAATTCATCGTAGTTAATCAATTTAATACTAGATGAGACCACTAGTTTATTACAATTCCTTCACTAAAATACTACTACTAACGTACTACGTTCCATCCGGGTGTCCCTTGACACGTCTCTTTTTTTTAATTAATTTAACTGGATGGAAGGTTTTTACTGACACTGATTTAGGTTGAGCACGGATTGAATTTTGAATTAAAATTAAAATGAAAACAATGAAACTTATAATTAAAATCTACATAATATATTCTCGTACTTATCTGCCAACTACAAAAAACAAACAAGTCCCAGTTAGTTTGCTTTAGTTTGTAGTTAGTTTCCCACAGTTATTAAAAATACTTAAAAATATTATTATTTTAACTTTGCCCAATTATTCACTTCTATTGGGGAAAATAAAAAATGGCAATGATGACGATATTATGATAATGATAATTAAATTACGTTGTGGATGAATTACTTTTGTCTAGCCTAAGATTATTATCGTAGATTCGTCAGGCCTGATCACCAACTTCAAATCAAATTTTTAACCTTCAATCACCAAGTCTATAATATTTATGAGGGGCGTATGTCAAGATTTTAATTTATTAATAAGATATTGTTTTGATTTTTGTTGATCGAGTGTCATGATTTTCAATTAAGTAAGATAATATTTGATCTAAATTATATAGCATGAAACGGAAAATAAGGAAGTAGTTAGGAGTAGAATTTAATTTGACTTGAAAATGTATTAAAACGGAAATGTAAGCTGATTTGTTGAATGGAAGGGGAAATTGTAATCATTGGTCTATTTTGTTAGTGGGAAATGTGAATTAGTTTAAAGTTAGTTCTCGTGTATATAATAGTATTCTGTGGTTCTCGTTACGCGTTGGAGCCGACTGTGGCTCCATAAGTGTTTTCGATATTTACGTTTATAGTCTAAAAGATGTGCTGTCGTGGAGTTTCTTTGCCCTTTCTTCTCCACGACTATAGCACCTAGCGAAACGGGCAGTAGAGTCATTTTTATAATAAATGGATCTATACTGAACAACATAATAAAATACAGATAGATATTGATGAAGGAGTTTTCTTTACACATATAGTTGCTTGGGCTTCGTACAAACAACCACCTTTATAATCGAAGTCGTTATAATGCGGGTCAAATATATTAGAATGATGTCCCGTAGTTCACTGAACTATGATTATTTTCGGTGAATTTACACACAATGTGCTCTTCACTTACACCACTTACAAACGTATAATTTAGCTATTTATGCAACTGCATCGTAATGAGGGTCATTTTAATTCTAGTGCTGTTTTTTGATACGAGGCTTGCCGAGTATCAAAATAGGATAGTACGAGAATTAAAATGACTAATTACGTTCAGTTGCATACAAGATTTTATCTACGACAAGGAAAATAAAATCATTAACAAAATACGCCGTAGGCTCAATAAAGTAACAAAAAGTAACTCCGTAAGCCGCCACCAGCCGCCTGTGGCGCCTCTGTCAACAAAAAGTAACTCCGTAAGCCGCCACCAGCCGCTTAGTACGAGAATTAAAATGACTAATTACGTTCAGTTGCATACAAGATTTTATCTACGACAAGGAAAATAAAATCATTAACAAAATACGCCGTAGGCTCAATAAAGTAACAAAAAGTAACTCCGTAAGCCGCCACCAGCCGCCTGTGGCGCCTCTGTCAACAAAAAGTAACTCCGTAAGCCGCCACCAGCCGCTTATGGCGCCTCTGTCGTATGAACGGTACCAAAGTGCCAGAACTCAGAGCCTTAGCTTTAGGTATCCTATTTTAAGAAGATAACCATTTCGATTCAGCTCCCATACAACGAGCTGCATCGAAATGAGAAGCAAAACCGAAAGAGGGTTCATTTCGATTCAGCTGTCAAACTCGAAATTGGAACTTTTCGATGTTGGAGTAGATAATAGCTATTTATGCAACTGCATCGTAATGAGGGTCATTTTAATTCGAGTGCTGTTTTTTGATACGAGGCTTGCCGAGTATCAAAATAGGATAGTACGAGAATTAAAATGACTAATTACGATCAGTTGCATACAAGATTTTATCTACGACAAGGAAAATAAAATCATTAATAAAATACCTACGCCGTAAGCTCAATAAAGTAACAAAAAATAACTCCGTAAGCCGCCACCAGCCGCCTGTGGCGCCTCTGTCAACAAAAAGTAACTCCGTAAGCCGCCACCAGCCGCCTGTGGCGCCTCTGTTGTATGAAAAGGTACACAAGTGCCAGAACTCAGAGCCTTAGCTTTAGGTATCCTATTTTAAGAAGATAACCATTTCGATTCAGCTCCCATACAACGAGCTGCATCGAAATGAGAAGCAAAACCGAAAGACGGTTCATTTCGATTCAGCTGTCAAATTCGAAATTGGAACTTTTCGATGCTGGAGTAGATAAAAATTGTTTCGAATTAATACGGTCAAGCGAAGTAATCACGGCCAATTGAAAACATCGCATCTTTAGTATGGGTCAATAGAAATTAGACAGTGGAATAATAAAATTAATAGCATTCTATGTTGATCACTGCGTGACCTAAACCCGGCCTTTAAAAGCATATATCCGTGTAAAAATTGACATGTTTTTTTTAATACGCTTAGTTAAGGTGGATTATACGGGTCTGCCCGCGAAATTGAAATTTAATTTGGTTTTTCGCAATTTGTAAACTAATACGACAAAGTAGGCTTATGGCCTACCTATTGCCTAATTGCGACGATGGCAGTATCATCTTCACAGGTTTACATAAAAATCTTTACTTGAAAGTGTCCAGTTTAAGAAATTAGTCAGATTATCGACTAATTTGTGAGTAACTCACGTCCAACTCGACATTTTGATTAATTTCTTAAACTGGTCACTTTCAAATAAAAGATTTTTATGTAAACGTGTGATGATAATGCCATTGTCTCAATTAGAATGCCATAAGCCAACTTTGTCGTATTAGTTTACAAATTGTGAAAAACCAAATTAAAATTGAATGCTTCAAAAAAGAGGTGCCGGTTCGCAATTCGTCGGAATTCGTCGGATTTGGAAAATTATTTTTTTGTTTAAAAGAAATACTGCCCAGCTGGTCCCATTAAATTTTATCGAAATCGGTGAAGCAGTTTAAAAAAAAAAATCAACAATAAATACTACTTTATATAGTGGCGCGGGCGTTTGAAGTTGGTTTTTTTAAAAAAGTTTTTATTATAGATTTAAAAAATTGTTTAAAAACCGACCGTATGTATCTTACCTACGTTCGGAACGGTTACGTAAATTAGATCAAACAAAAAATAAATTTTATCAAGCCGTTTTTGAAAATCAATGTTATCTACAAAAATCCTGAGTCTCTTTGAAAATCGTCCCTCACGAAATTCTATTTTCTTTTCATTAATAAACAAGATTTCTAATAATAAAGTTGTTTTCAGCGTCACGTTTATTAATATGTTTCATTGTTTACCATACTAATATTAGCCGATAAAAATATTTGCGCTCGCTATAACGTCAGAGCGGACGGGTGAACGGGGTCTGTCGCGGTCGCGCCCGCCAAATATAAAGTTATTATTAGACTCTCCATATTTTATCATTCAACTTTCTAAGTGACAATTTCTAGAAGGTGTGGTCATCGACCGATAGACGCCCATCGCTGGACATGGGTGATGGGTCTCCTGTAGGGTGTTGTCCACACGTCGCGGTTCGCGTCGCTTACATCCAGAGGCTCTGTGTGTAGTCCAGGGATGGCGAACCTCTACGTATCAACGTGCCATTTTTCTAAAGAAATGTTTATTGAGGTTATAGACGTGCCATCAAGTAATTTTATGAAGCAGTGATAGCCTAGTGGTTACGACTGTGGTCTCCAATTCGGGGGGTCGCAGGTTCGATCCCGGGTAGGCACCTCAGACTTTTCTCAGTTAAGTGCGTTTAAGAAATAAAATATCACATGCTTTAACGGTGAAGGAAAACATCGCGAGGAAACCTGCACACCTGAGAATTCTCCATAATGTTCTCGAAGGTGTGTGAAGTCCGCCAATTCGCATTGGGCCAGCGTGGTGGATTATGGCCTATAACCCTTCTCTGAGAGGAGCCCTCGCTCAGTACTGAGCCGATGATGAGTTGATAATGAACTCAAAATTCTTTATTTACTACAAAAAAATAGGAAAATTTTGCAATGTTTCGATTATACGCGTAATTTAAATTAAAGTAAAATTAGTGTGACTTCTATTGTTGCAGATTAGATAACGTCATATAATACCTACTTCACACTTTTTTTCGTAGTGCATCATAATGAATTTTGTGATCAGTGAGGTGCCCAAAATATTGTGTCGCGTGCCATTAGTGGCACGCGTGCCATTGGTTCGCCATCCCTGGTGTAGTCTATCCATCTAGTGCAAGCATAATATGCTTATTATATTTACTACCGTAAGAGTGCAGGGCTTAGCCACACATCAATGTCCGGTTCTTAAATTATTATCAATTGAAGCTGAGAAAGTTTCTTACAAAAGAATATATATATATCATAACTTTCGCCATCATCGATTCAGGGAGGGACATTCACGTTCAAACTGACGTCAAACTGCCGCTCTGGCGGTCATTACTTCGTAAACCTCAAGAGTAGTAAAAACAGGAAGAGACAATTTGGTTGTAGTTATTCAGAGTTCTCTCGATATACTTATCATTGAAAATGTTTTTGACATCATTATGAGGTTTCTTAAACAGTTTTTCCAAATAAACCACCGGAAAGCCTTGAAATAAAAAATGTCTAATGTAGTATAAAAAATAGTAAATAGTTGTAATTATCTATACACTAGCTGATGCCCGCGACTTCGTCCGCATGGATTTAGTTTTTAAAAATCCCGCGGGAACTCTTTCATTATCCGAGATAAAAAGTAGCTCCATTACTATACCCATGCAAAAAATCGCATCAATCCGCTGTTCTGTTGCGACGTGATTGAAGGACAAACCAACAAACAAACACACTTTCGCATTTATAATATCAGTAATGCTTTATTATAAAACTTTTTACAATTGTCAAATTTTTTACAATACTTAACCAAAGACAAAATTACGTTTAGCTGTCATTTACGTTTTGTTATTCCACTGTCATTTGCGTTTTGTTATTCCATGTCAGATGCGTTTTTCTTATACCACGTTTTATAGTGACTTGACGGAAACGCGGTCGAACGGGATAAAAAGTATCCTATGTCCGTCTCCTGGTTCTAAGCTACCTCTCCACCAATTTTCAGCCAAATCGGTTCATCCGTTCTTGAGTTATAAATAGTGTAACTAACACCACTTTCTTTTATATATATATAGATAATTAATAGATATAGATAATAAAACTGTAACTGGAAGATTTCTGTACATTTAATATATTTTGAAAATTTTAATTGGGGGATGGTTTACTATCGATACTGAGCCCAAAACAGATTTTTATTTAATTTTTGTCTGTTTGTCTGTTTGTTTGTCCTTCTTTCACGTAAAAACTACCGCACAGATTTCTACAAAATTTTATACCGTGGTAGCTTATTACTCGGCTAGGCTACTTATATCTAGGCTACTTTTTATCCCGGAAAATCAACTAAATCCACGCGGACAAAGTCGCGGGCATCAGCTTTTTTTTTTTTTTTTTTTTTTTAAATATATAGACCAGCGCTTGACTGCAATCTCACCTGATGGTAAGTGAAGATGCAGCCTAAGATGGAGCGCGCTTGCCTAGAAGATGCCTATTCACTCTTGATTTAAAGGTACCCAAGTTATAGTCAGTTGGAAAAACGGAAGCCGGAAGGGCATTCCAAATTTTAGCGGTGCGTATTAGAAACGAGGAAGCAAAACGCTTAGCTAGTAAATAAATAAATAAATAAGTTTTAAGTATTGCAAGCCTGATAGGTATTTGGCCGGAGATCATAAAATACTCACTACAATAATATCATTATGTATCCTTTGCAATAAATTGATTTGATTTGATTTGGTGGCGAAATAAAACGGGACGCTTACATCAGTTGGATGCGCTTGTCCCTAACTCCTGAACTACGATACCTAACGTTATGATATCCTATTATGGAAGAGGCTTATGATACAATTTGATAATAGATATATATATCACTAGTTTGTAGAACAGCTGAACATAACTGATATGAACGAAAAACAGTTTTTGATAACCTTTGCTGCTGAGCAAAATTTTTTAGGCACCATTGGGATCGATATGGACATTAAAATGTTGTGTAGTATCAACATCAAGGCTCGTATCAGAGGTCAGCATTCCGGGAATAATTATTAATCTCAAATATAATGATTATAATTAAACTGATTCCAACCCGTTATCTATTGAAATATTTTGTTCTCTTGACCTTTTAAATTAAAATGTTTTCCTCAAAATAACAGCATCTTTATTAAAATGGCACGAGTTTTTTTTTGCGCAATAGCAACTACCGAAGCCCGAATTTTTCATCTTATCGACTTTTATTATGTCTAATTATTATTTATTATGCACTAGTTTTTGCTCACGATTTTATATTAAATAATTATATTCTTCATCTTTATCAACCGATAAACGTCTACCGCTGAACAAAGGTCTCTTTCATGGACTTCGACAGGGCTCGGTCTTTAGGACATACTAGCTGATGCCCGCGACTTCGTCTGCGTGGATTTAGTTCATAACATCCCGCGGGAAATCTTTGTCACCCTCCAGGTTCTCAACTATACCTATCCAATAAATCACGTCAATCCGTAGCTTTGTAGCAGGAAACATTTGATCGTCTTGCTCGCGGCATTGTTAATGATGATTCAAAGAGAAAACATATTACTGATGATATTATCTATCAATTACGTTAAACTATAATTTTTATAATTGTTTTTACCATAATTAACCAAATACAAAATTACGTTTAGCTGTCATTTACGTTTTGTTCTTCCACTGTCATTTTCGTTTTTTTATTCCATGTCAGATGCATTTTTGTTATACCAGGTTTTATATTGACTTGACGGAAACGCGGTCGAACGGGATAAAAAGTATCCTATGTCCGTCTCCTGGTTCTAAGCTATCTCTCCACCAATTTTGAGCCAAATCGGTTCATCCGTTCTTGAGTTATAAATAGTGTAACTAACACCACTTTCTTTTATATATATAGATTTAGGTTGCTAGGAAACCTAGCAACCTAAATCTCGAATGATGTTGGATTGTGATAGTTTTAACCTCTCTTATGTTATGATCTTAAGTTTGTTGGTTTGTCCTTCAATCGCGCCGCAACAGAGCAACGGATTGACTTGATTTTTGCATTTGTATAGTTGAGAACCTGTCGAGTGACATAGGCTACTTTTTATCCCAGAAAATCAGAGGTCCCGAGGAAAAACTAAATCCACGCGGACGAAGTCGTGGGCATCAACTAGTAATATTATATACCTAATATTATTCTTCCAATGATAGAGTTTTTGCTTTTACTTTTTGTTTACCAAATAAGTACACTTATTGCAATATCAACAAGCATTAGTTTTCAATACTTATCAACCTGGCATTTTAATTGACATGGGTCTTTTTTTAAATATATAGACCAGCACTTGACTGCAATCTCACCTGATGGTAAGTGAAGGTGCAGCCTTAGATGGAAAGCGCTTGCCTAGAAGATGCCTATTCACTCTTGATTTAAAGGTACCCAAGTTATAGTCAGTAGGAAAAACGGAAGCCGGAAGGGCATTCCAAATTTTAGCGGTGCGTATAAGAACGAGGAAGCAAAGTGCTTAGTGCGGGATCGTGGAATTTCGACCACGTAGCGGTGCAGATTCGAGCGATGCCTTGCGGTTCGATGGTAGAAGTAGGTAGAGGGTCTTTACCTATAGGTCTATACGTAGGTACCGAATCATGATTGGCGCAATAGTTTTTCAGGAAAATGTCAACACAAGAACGCAAAAGCAAAGAAACACCTCCGTTCAGTCGCGGATGTGAACGCGAGGCGACTCGGGACCGGGGCACTATGGTGCAAATGCCTCGATATCATCTCAAAAATCAATAACTTTTAAACTATTTGGAATATTGAAGTGAAATTTAGCATAGTAGTAGATGAATAATAACAGATTTATATTTTGTAAAGATTTTATTTATTTTTTGAACATAAATAGATAAATTTGCGTAATAAAAACGAAGTTAGCAATTTTTTGCAATTTATTCATAATATTGTTGATTTTATTTAAGTCAATAATTAATTTATGAAGGTTTATTTATGCATAAAATCAAAACTATGTATTAAAAAAGTAATAATAATAAAACTTATGTAGGTTATTACCGATTTCGTCAATCGGCATGTCTGTTAAAAAACTATAATAAAAATTAACATTATCCTTATCTATATAAATATTTGACTTTGGATTCAATTTATACACATATATATAATGTATAAAAAATGTTTAACTGGTATGTAACAATATTAGCATTTATTTTATTTTAATTTTATTATTTTAAGTATATTATACGGCAGAATGTAAGCGGAATTTATAATTATTAACAGCTGTTATACCTACATTCTCATGAATTAACTGGTATTGGGTGCGAGAGAAAGTGCTCAGATCATCGACGAATGAGGATCATATAGAAATCCTTCTCTATGATGAGGATGTGATGCACACTAATGTACACTCTAGATCCATACATGTTTAGTACGAGTTCGTCAAGGGTACGTTAAAGTCACGGAATAGGAACAAGAAGCTATAAAGCACTTTTGCAAACTTTTGCAAGATTAAGGATATAATTAATGACAATACTTACATGCCACATCCAGGATGGTACAATTCAAATAATTAATTTATTATCAAATTGTGATTTACCTATCTTTGCATTATATGTACAGTAATTATATTAATTAATTGTTAGAAAAACAAATATTATAATTTCCACGTTTACCACAATAACCTCTCACACTTTATTTTTGCTAATGAAGTAACTAGTGCACATTAGATGACCACAAGAAAAACATATATGTTATCTATTTCTTTACTTATTTATTTGCATTTAAAATTTTTACGGGTGAAGTCATGGGTGCTGGCTAGTGTAAGAATAACTAGTGGTTCGCCCCGAACTGAGACCTCGCGGTAACGGTATCCCATGATTATTCATTCAATCGATACATGATAACCAAAACTGACATTATTATTATGCCCGTTTTCACCAAACATACCTAAATCATCCCCTAAGTAGGAGTCTCTTAACGTAGGTAGCTCCTAAATACAATCCTAAGTCCTAACATCCGTCCCAATATCCTTTTAGGTGTCCCGTACAGGATCGTGATAAATAAGTTGACAGAAAACATCAATCACCTAACTTATAGGTAGCCCGTAAAGGTTAGGGAACGTTAGTGAAAACATTGAATTATTATGTAGGTACTAACGAGTGAAACCGGGTTACGGGCATCTGTACAAATCGTCATCTATCGACGCGAATAGAAAATATACAATATTTAACTAAAATTTAACTAAAAAATAATTTTAATTGAATAATATGGTACAAAAAAAATTACAATACAATTATTGTATTATAATAAGTAACTAAATAATAATGGTCGACGCAAAACTGTTTTTGGGATAGGTCGTTAGTCGTAACTCGTAGTTCCATGGGAATAGTTACTGACTGCGCCATCTATTAGCATTATTGTGAAGCTATGTTGATGCTATATGAATTACTGATGTACATTAAAAATTAAATAATCTCGTTTCTTTATAATATTCATATAATTTTAGTATTTGTTGTTCAAGTACAGGATATAAGTGACCTAAAAACATAAAATCAGTTTGAAAATCCATAGCGGATTTTCCTAGAGAGCGTCTTCAAGCGAGCGTATAAAATCGCCACTTTGAAAGCCCCCCATTTCGTCAATTTTAAGGGAAAAATAAAAAAAAAAAATATTTTTGTACTCAGTTCAAAATTATCTTTAAAATGATACGTAACAATTTTATGTAACGCGATATTTTTTTTTTACTTCGCATTCGCTTCTATGAGAGCCCCCCTGAAATAAAGATTTTTATAACTTTTTAAGCCATTTTCGGCTGGAGGCCATCGGTTTACATATTATATCTAAATTTGAAGTAATTACGTTCAGTAATTCAAAAGTTATAAGGCTCTGACAGACGGACGGACGGACGGACGGACAAGTGCAAATCGCTCTAGTTAACTCAAAGACCTTCGCTTCGCTCGGTCGATAACTAAATAATTGAATATTAACTTTAGCATAAAAACTTAAAAAATAAAATACTAAGAAAGAAATAATTTTATATTGAAAAATAAATGATAATATTTTAATACTGTCATTCAATAGTTTAAAGCTGATTTTAAAAAAACATTTTATATGCACTAAATTCGGTGACATTAATTTCAAATTTTATTTTACATATTTTCCAATTGAAATTTAATAAAATTAGCTCTTTATTATTTAAGTGAATTGTAGATTAAGCGGATAAAGTAAAAAAAATCCTAAGAATCACCACTCAAATATTTTTTTTTATGTGTTCAAAGTTTCACTTAAAATTACGTATGAAAATAGTTGATTATAAATTTTCAAGTTTGGAGTGTCATAATAAATTAACAGAAGGACTAATAAAAAAAAAGTTTGCGGGACTAATAAATATAGACTTTCAGGAATAGAATACAATAGTTGTTTTATTTCTGTGATACTATTGCGAAAATTGAATTTCGAGATGATATCGTTGCGTCTGCACCATAGTGCGGGGTCTGGGAGTAACAAACAGGTATACTTGCATAATCAAACCTATCCTTGCACAGCTGTCCCAGCAGGTGCAGGAAGCCGACGAGCGTGAACCACGAGCACCACAGCAGCACCTCGTCCATGTACTGCACGTTGAGCACGCCGAACACGAAGATGAACTTGTAGAACACGTAGTTCCAGAACTTGTCCTTGACGCGCTGCGCCTCCGCGACGCGCAGCCGCCCGAACACCAGCCGCCGCAGCAGCGCGCCGAACAGCGCCAGCGCGCAGTACGCCATGTTGATCAGCGTCTGCGGGACACAACCACGACCACCGGCTACAGTCAACTCACTCAGTCCACGAGGCTGCAAGCACTTACAGAACTACTCCTTCTTTATCAACCTTTACACGTCCACTGCTGGACATAGGTCTCCTGCATGGACCTCCACAGGCTTCGGTCTTGCACCGCCTGCCCCCCGATTGTCTAAAAGTTGCCGATCAAATCGTCAAAGTTCGGCGTCAAAGTAAAATAAACCATAAAATCATTGAATTGGAGCTTAATTTCGTGTGTGGTGGTGCAACCTACTTCATAGCTGGCCGTTTTCCTGATGCTGGCCGCTTGTCCTCTCCGAACAGTCTCTACTTCGACGAATGTTATTTTTATATAAAGAACATGCTCGAATTTGAAATCGGATGTTAAGGGATGCGTGTGTAGGGTGCGCGTTGGTCATTTACATTCTAGATTTTATCAAGATAGGTCGGCCTCCTTGTACTAATTACCAGTGATTATTTATTCAGTCTATCTCGACATCTCGAAGAAGACGTACCTCGTAACTTAGCAAATAGACAACCGCGCGTATAATAGTTATATTTTCTTAAGTGATTTTACCTGTGCTACAAGTCTGTAAATAGCAAATATACTATCAAGTTGTGAACCATCTTTTATTTATGAAGAGCTGAGAAATTCCAGTAAGAGCTGAGCATTATAGTGGTAACCGCCACTATAATTTGGTGACCCCGCACAAGGTCAATTTAAGGTCAGTACAGTGACCCCGCGCGTAGGGGGTCCACTTTGTATGATGAATTTTCATTAAAGTGATTGAAGTGTTTGAAGAAAATTTTTACAAATTTTTACGAAGTATGTTGAAGAGTTGGAGGTTCCATCCCTAACAGAGACCCCGCGCGTGGAGGGGGTCCTTGTTATATGCCAACATGTGAATTTAAATATTGGGAAAAACAAATTGAAAATAATCTTTGGAAAAATAATTCATTGTGACAATTCAATTTCAATTCGGACATTTTGGAGTAAATATTGACTTTGAAGAATAATATCAAAAGGAAATAAATATTTTGAAGAGGACAACTGTCAATAAATAATTTTCAGAAGAATTTTCATTCCGCCATTTTATATTGAAAATTTTCGCCGTGAATCATGAAAATTTTAAAGACTATAATGTGATATTATTAGGAAATAAACATTGAAATTGTTAAATACTATTAACCATAATATTTATTTTATTTTTCAGGAATTTTAGGCAAATATCATTAAAAATTAATAGGTTCATTTTGATTATTTTTACAACGTGTATTAATACGGATTAAATATGAAAGCAATCGCCTCACGTAATCCCTCACGGAGATTATTTATTTTCAAAATGTTCTTTTAATTATTCATGCTTATTTTTCAGAAATTTTTACATTTTTAGCAATTTTTATTTAGCATGACGGAAGCAATACTCGCCCGCATTGAAGAGCTGAGCCAGGAGGTCTCGGCCTTCAAAAGGAGCGAAGAATTTGTGCAGCGAAGATCGCGTAATTTTTCGCGAAATTCACATAGGCCGAGAGATGGTCGCAATTTTAATTTGTGTTGGTATCATCATAGGTTTGCATCGCGCGCTGCTAAATGCGTGATGCCTTGTAAATATTTCAACCAACCGGATCGTTTTCAGCGTCACAATTCGCGACGGTCCAACAACAGCAACAATGTAAAGGCGGTACCCAGCGCGCATCCTGCGCGCAGCCGTCGCTTATTCATTAGTGATTGGAAATCTGGAAAACGTTTTTTAATAGATACAGGGTCTGATGTTTCGTGTTTCCCCGTTTCGTGGCTAAGTCATCGTCCTAAGGTAGCGGATTATTGCATGCGCGCCGCTAACGGCAGCGACATTAAAACGTTCGGGACTGTTTTATTATCGCTTGATTTTAGGCTAAGGCGCGATTTCAGGTGGAATTTTATTATATGCGATGTTACAACTGCGATTATTGGTGCAGATTTTCTCGCCTATTTTAATTTATTGCCGGATTGCAGATCAGGTCGAATTATAGATAACTCCACTGGTCTCACGTGTGTTGCATTGATTCATTCGCACGGGCAAGCGAGCATTAAAACTATAGCTTCAAGGAACGGAATTTTATCGGAATTTCCCGCGCTTACTCGTCCACCTGGTCCGGATAAGGAAATTAAACATAACACCGTGCATTATATTCGGACCACTGATGGTCCTCCGGTGTGCTGCCGACCACGTCGTCTTGGTCCGCTCAAGTTGGCCATCGCTAGGAAGGAATTCGACAACATGATAGCTTGCGGTGATGCTAGGCCGTCTGATAGTCCGTGGTCTTCCCCTTTGCATTTAGCTCCAAAAGGTGAATCGGATTGGCGCCCGTGCGGTGATTATCGCGCATTAAACGCGAGGACAATTCCAGACCGCTACCCAGTAAAGCATATTGGTGATTTTAACCAAAATTTGGTTGGTTCATCGGTATTCAGCACCATAGATGCTTTATCGGAGATCCAAGGTAAAGGCGCTAAACCTTTTACTTGGACCCCTGACTTAGAGCAGTGTTTTTCGGAGTGCAAAAATAGCTTAGCTAATGCAACTCTTTTAGCTCACCCAGTCTCAACAGCTAGATTAGGTTTGTTCACAGATGCGTCGAGCTCTCATGTCGGTGCATGCCTGCAGCAAGAGATTAAGCAGGGTTGGCAACCTATCGCATTTTTCAGTAAAAAGCTGACTACCAAGCAATCGGCTTGGCCGGCTTATTACCGTGAGCTCCTAGCGATTTATGAAAGTGTCCAACATTTTAGACACATTCTAGAAGCTCAGCACGCAACGATCTATACAGATCACAAACCTCTCCTTTACGTTTTTACACAAAAACGTGACAAGCTTCCGCCCGTACAGCTTAACCAAATAGTTTTCATTTCGCAGTTCACTACGGACATCCAACATGTCAAGGGTGCGGAGAACATTGTTGCCGACACGTTCTCTCGTGTTGAGGCCGTCACTGCCGAAGACATACTCTTGGCGCTGGCGAAGTCGCAAGCATCCGATGAAGAATTGAAAACGCTGGGCGATTCGACATCGTTAGAATTAACCCGTATCACTATTCCTGGTACTAGAGTAAGAATTACTTGCGACGTTTCAACAGGTAAACCACGTCCTTATGTAACTCCGCAGTTTAGGAAAAGTATTTTTGAAAGTTTTCACAATTTAAGTCATCCTGGTTCTCGTGCTAGTTATAAATTGATTTCGGAACGTTTTGTATGGCCGTCTATGAGAAAGGACTGCCGTGTTTGGACACGCGCGTGCCAAGCGTGTCAGTCATCTAAGGTGGTACGTCATACTAGTGCCCCTTTTTCTAAATTTCCCTGTCCCTCTGAGAGATTTGCAGATATTCATATGGATATTATAGGCCCGTTACCCATTTCAGCTGGCATGAAGTATTGTCTAACTATCATCGACAGGTTCACACGTTTGCCTGAAGTTCTTCCTATGCCAGACATTACTGCTGAGACTTGTGTATCAACCTACATTTCGGGTTGGCAGAGTCGCTTTGGCCAAGCTAGGTCTATTCAAACTGATCGTGGATCTCAATTTGGTTCGCATCTGTTTCAGAAGGTGTTTGAGTTGACTGGCACCAAGCATCAGTCGACCACCGCATATCATCCCCAGGCGAATGGGATGGTAGAGAGACTCCACCGGCAGCTGAAGGCAGCTATCATGTGCCACGCTAGCCCGAGGTGGACCGAGGTGCTTCCATGGGTACTCCTGGGCATCAGGAGTGCGTGGAAGGAGGACCTCGGAGCATCATGCGCAGAGCTTGTGTATGGTGAGCCCCTGCGATTACCGGGTGAGTTTTTTAACCCTATAGTAGATCGTGTAGTTGATTATTCTTCTTTTGTAGATAGACTTAGATCGTATTTTAGAGACCTATCTCCAGTACCCGCTTCTGATCACGATAGTAAGAAAATTTTTCATTTTCCGAAGGATCTTCTATCCTCGGAATTTGTTTTCGTTCGTAGAGGTCCATTCTGTAAGGCGTTAGAGCCCCCTTATGTTGGCCCATTTAAAGTATTGGAGAGAGGTGATAAGTATTTTAGTTTAGATTTTAGCGGTAGAACAGAAAAGGTTTCAGTGGATAGGCTGAAACCTGCTTTTATATTAGGTACTACTGAATTAGACCACTTGGACAGACCGGTCGTTAGGACCCGGTCGGGAAATCGGATGTTAAGGGATGCGTGTGTAGGGTGCGCGTTGGTCATTTACATTCTAGATTTTATCAAGATAGGTCGGCCTCCTTGTACTAATTACCAGTGATTATTTATTCAGTCTATCTCGACATCTCGAAGAAGACGTACCTCGTAACTTAGCAAATAGACAACCGCGCGTATAATAGTTATATTTTCTTAAGTGATTTTACCTGTGCTACAAGTCTGTAAATAGCAAATATACTATCAAGTTGTGAACCATCTTTTATTTATGAAGAGCTGAGAAATTCCAGTAAGAGCTGAGCATTATAGTGGTAACCGCCACTATAATTTGGTGACCCCGCACAAGGTCAATTTAAGGTCAGTACAGTGACCCCGCGCGTAGGGGGTCCACTTTGTATGATGAATTTTCATTAAAGTGATTGAAGTGTTTGAAGAAAATTTTTACAAATTTTTACGAAGTATGTTGAAGAGTTGGAGGTTCCATCCCTAACAGAGACCCCGCGCGTGGAGGGGGTCCTTGTTATATGCCAACATGTGAATTTAAATATTGGGAAAAACAAATTGAAAATAATCTTTGGAAAAATAATTCATTGTGACAATTCAATTTCAATTCGGACATTTTGGAGTAAATATTGACTTTGAAGAATAATATCAAAAGGAAATAAATATTTTGAAGAGGACAACTGTCAATAAATAATTTTCAGAAGAATTTTCATTCCGCCATTTTATATTGAAAATTTTCGCCGTGAATCATGAAAATTTTAAAGACTATAATGTGATATTATTAGGAAATAAACATTGAAATTGTTAAATACTATTAACCATAATATTTATTTTATTTTTCAGGAATTTTAGGCAAATATCATTAAAAATTAATAGGTTCATTTTGATTATTTTTACAACGTGTATTAATACGGATTAAATATGAAAGCAATCGCCTCACGTAATCCCTCACGGAGATTATTTATTTTCAAAATTTTCTTTTAATTATTCATGCTTATTTTTCAGAAATTTTTATAATTATATATAATATAATAGTTATATTTTCTTAAGTGATTTTACCTGTGCTACAAGTCTGTAAATAGCAAATATACTATCAAGTTGTGAACCATCTTTTATTTATGAAGAGCTGAGAAATTCCAGTAAGAGCTGAGCATTATAGTGGTAACCGCCACTATACGTGTATCCATTCTCATTATCTAATAGAATCTAGGGAATTGAGCACTAATTCAATGATATTATGGTTTATTTTACTTTGACGCTAACTTTGACGATTTGATCGGCAAATTTTAGACAATCGGGGGGCTGAATCCAGCGGATCCCTGCGACTCGTTTGATATCGTCGATCCACCTAGTGGGGGGTCTGCCATCACTGCGCTTACCGGTGCGGGGTCGCCACTCTAGAACCTTGGGACCCCAACGATCATCAGCTCTTCAAACTATGTGCCCCGCCCATTTCCACTTCAGTTTCGCGACTCGCTGAGCTATGTCGGTGACTTGTTCTACTGCGGATCTCTTCATTTCTGATTTGATCTCGCAGGGATACCCCAAGCATCTCTCTTCATCGCTCGCTGAGTGACCCTGAGCCTTCTTATGAGGCCCACAGTTAGCGGCCATGTCTTAGATCCAAAAGTTATCACTGGCAACACGACAACAGAACTACCTACTAATGAATACATATACTTAATGATCCGGGAGCCAGTAACGTTGAAGGTCCCCTCGTAGAGGATTTGAAAATTTTGTATTTGTATTGATAGTTAAACATTATACCTACGTTTTTAACAAGCGAGGTATGCGTTTATTTGAATAGTAGAAACAATTTAAAAAAATTTTTTTTTTTCAAAAATTCAATAATGTGTTAACGTCCGGTATATATAACTAACTTCACACACCTTTGAGAACATTATGGAGAACTCTCAGGAGTGCAGGTTTTCTCAGGATGTTTTCCTTCACCGTTGAAGCATGTGATATATCTCGGTAACGAATTGACATATAAAACTTTTTGTGTAGTCAAAATTATAGGAAATATAACGCTCGACTTGTTAATGAGGAAAAACCGGAGGAAGGTAGAAAATTTTGCAGTCCGCCCCCCCCCCCCCTTCCTTTTTAGCACAGTGTCCTCGAGGTCCAAAACTTGAGAAAATTAAAATGTAAATTAACCATCCCTGAACAACATCCTAAAGTTTCATTAATTTCCGACCTTTTTCCACCAAACCCCACTTTTTACTACCTGTCGACTGGACTACTATATCATCAGCATCACCTTGATTCGTCGCACACAATTATTGCCGTGAAGTCACCTTATCATGAACTTTATTTTAACAATGGCGTGTCAAGTGTAACCGTAGTATTGTAATCTTAATCGATAAACTAAACACTGACCTCTAAAGGCCGGTTGATTTATTAATAGCTTGGAAACATAGCAACTAAATAGATACAAAGTGAGGTCAAGGTGAGACTAGACTACAATCGCAGCTACGTCCTCAAATACGAGTGCATAATTAGTGCGTGCGCAATCACTGGTGCATTCTTCGTTCCCTCACTTTCAGTTCCTCAAGTTCTGCAGCCGAACTAACTAGCCACTAGACCCACGAGGAGTAGGTAATAGGTTGTTCCGAAAATTGTTAGCTACTTAATAAATACAATCTCTTTTTTCTAAGAAACTATTTTGAATTGGCGGCCACTACAAATCTCTGCTGAAAATCATTGGCCACCTTGTTATTTTTAATTAAAAAGCAGTTATTTTTAAGCTATAGCATAGCGTTTATCGCGGGCTTTGAGCGCGGCGACCGAATCAAGAAATTCCGTAACGAAAATAAACCTAACACCCCCCACTCCGACCGGCACAGCGCGCGGTGCGGCGTTGAAAGCCGTGCATCGTCTAACGTCGTTTCAGTTCGGCAGACTTCGGCACGGTGTTTGTGTGCGTGCGACTAGAAAATGCTATGCAATAGCTTTACCGCGGCAGTCCCCGAGTGCCACACGTATTTTTTTTTAAATATTTTTGAAAAAGGATTTACATTTTCTGTACTCTGGCACTCTCTTTTGTTTGCAACAATGGACGTCTCGCGGGAAGCTTATTTTTCGACCTCATATAAAAGCAAGCAAGATACATTTTTGAAATGTTTCCAAAGCTGGTTCACCCGAATGCATAAGTACATTGGGGTTAGAGGGGAATATTTTAAAACCTTTAAATAAACTTTTTACACATTCCAACTATTCATTTCAGTAACAATTTTTGAAACAGCCCACGTATTATTTACCCATAACATGATATAGTTATGATTGTTTCAAGTTTAAAGTTTGTAAAATGAAGCATTAGATCAAACAGGATGTCAAGTTCAGCCTCTTGCGGCGACAGGCTCCGGTGCGGCCTCCACCTACTCCAGCTCTCCGGCGCTAGTGCTATTGTTCTGTGACCTCGTCTGTTAATTATTGCACGATTCAAGTTTCGTTAGAGTTTGTGAATTTTGTCAATATTAGGCGCGCGACTTCGTTCACCCGGATTTAGATTTTAAAAATCTCGAGGGAACGCGGTGATTTCTCGGGGTATAAGTCATTATTGCGACCGTTTCCTGTGCAATCTCTCTCTGCGCCAAATTACTTATTTTATACTAATATTATAAAGAAGAAAGATTTTTTTGTTGTTATTTTGTTGGTTTGTTCGTACTAGGGCTTGCAAATATTCGAAAATTTTTGGTATTCGAATATTCGCCTTTTTTTCGGGTATTATTCGAATTATTCGAATAATATTCGAATAATTAAAAAAAATCAAAAGATGTTATAATAATTAGGTTTTTAATTGCCATTGCTCTGAATCAAAAACTTTCAAAAGTTAAAAGATTTAAAAGAAAGATTTTTAACGTTGATAGAATACAAATATAGGTAATTAATCAGTATTACAAGTTAGGAAATTGGACATACCTAGCTGGACTGTGTCCCAGGTACATTATATACTAGTCCACAATGTCAAGTGCAGTATTCTTAACGAAGGGGGAGTGGAGCATGAACATTGGACATGATTTTCATCTTGCTAATGTTCATCTTCGGGCCTAACGCTCAGAAACCCTGCTAAAATCATTGAGCACTGTATTGACGCCGCTCAGAGTCTCTGCCATAACGACTATGTCATCGGCAAATCGCAAGTTAGTGATGTTATGACTGTTTATGTTGATGCCAAGTCCGTTCTAATCCAGAAGCTTAAAGACGTCCTCCAATGCAGCGGTAAATAGCTTCGGGGAGATTGCGTCTCCCTATCATACTCCATGCTGCAAGTGGATTAGTCTGGTCCTGTATACGCACTGACATAGTGGCGTTTTCATACAAGCACGTCAACACTTGGATATACCGGTAGTCAATACGGCATCTCTGCAGTGACCTCAATACAGCCCAAGTTTCCACCAAATCGCAGGCTTTATCATAGTCCAAAAACGCTAAGCAAAGTGGCCGGTTATACCCTTCCATCTTTTGTATAACCTGCCGCAGCGTATGAATGTGATCTATGGTGCCAAAGCCTTTTTGGAATCCGGCTTGTTCGGGGGGCTGGAAGTCGTCGAGACGAGCGAGACGATTCGTAATGACTCTCGAGAACAACTCATAAACGTGACTCAGCAGCGAGATGGGTCTATAATAATTCTTCAACCAGGTATTATCACACTTTTTGAAGAACAGAACCACCACGCTCCTGTGCCATGCTTCGGGCGGTCATTCAGGCCTTTACGTCTGTTCTAGACGATTTAAACAGGCAGCACAGGAGGCATTTTCTCCGGTGACTGTGGAGACCGACCCGTGAGCGATAGTTTCGTCCGCACTTGCCTCAACAAAACCCGATGACCACAGACGCAGTCCCGGCACTGGAACGCCTTCTGCTCTCCTGTGCGCTAACACTTTAAACCAAGCATCGTCGTGAACCCCACATCCCTCACCCACGCTTCTCCTCCAACCGTTCCTGTCATCCGCCAGCTTCTCCCAATTCTTGTGCTTTATGATAAAATCGGTCATGTCTCTCTTGGCGCAATCTTTAAAGCGCAGCCAAGCCCACGTTCTCTTCGCGTGTGCTACTGCGCCAAGAAGTACTTGCCGAGGCAGGTGAGATGAGTCCATTCTATGCAAGTGTCCCAGCCAACGTAGGCGTTTTTGCTTTAACAATGCAGTAAGGCTGAAAGACTCAGTACGTTTCAGGACGTTCTCATTAGTCTCCCTATCTCTCCAAGTGATGCCCAAGATTTTGCGTAAGCAGCGCATATGAAAGGCGTTAAGTCGGCGTTCCTGCTTCGCATATGATGTCCACGTCTCTGCTCCATACAAGAGTGTAATTAGAACACATGTACTGTAAACTGTCATCTTTGTTTTAAAAGTGAGATGTTTATTGCTTCGGGCGGTATACCCTCTTGAATGACGGAATTGAACAATCGCTGAAAAATCTTAAGTACCGGTTTTACCGGTTCCACAGTGATTCCGTCATCACCAGGCCTTGTTGTTCTTGAGCTGCTTGAGAGCCATACTAATCTCTTATAGGCTGACGTCGGGGATCTTTGGCCAAATCTTCAACAGGTTTTTGAGAAAGAGATCAACATCCGAATCCAACTCGGCTGGGCAGCATTTGGGAAGCTCTGAGATGTCCTCTCGTCCAAAATCCCTCAGTGCCTGAAGACTAAAGTCTTCAAACAGTGCGTGCTGCCAGTGATGATTTACGGATCCGAGACATGGTCGCTAACTGAGGGCCTCATAAGAAGACTCAGGTTCACTCAGTGGGCGATGGAGAGAGCTATGCTCGGAGTATCCCTGCGAGATCAAATCAGAAATGGGAAGATCCGAAGGAGAACCAAAGTCACCGACATAGCCCAAGCGAGTCGCGAAACTGAAGTGGAAATGGCTGGGGCACATAGTTCGAAGAACTGATAGTAGTTGGGGTCCCAAGGTGCTGGAGTGGCGACCCCGCATCGGGAAGGGCGTTGTTGGCAGATTGACCCCACTGGGTGGACTGACGACATCAAACGAGTTGCAGGGTTGCCAGGTTGCCACAGGATTGCCACAGCCACAGTCAGGTGCCCGGCCGCAGGTCGGGCACTTAGGTTCCATTTGGTCAATATACCTAAGTTAAGCCTAAGTAAGCCCAATACAACCAAAGGGCACCTGACTGTTCATGTATAACTCTAACCTAACTTTAGATTTTGGCAAACATAGTACTTGTTAGGCATAAGAAACAGAACTAAATACTTCAATTTGCCGCGGCATTACATAACAGCGAGCGTTTCTAAACTGACGACGCCGTATGTAAACGGCGGAATCACACGAAATGCCTGCGACATGCACAATGCACATTAATATTCCGAGTTTGGCTTTCAGAAAATTGGTCGAATATTCGAATATAGCAGATTTAATATTCGAATATTCGGACAAGGCATAGTATTCGAATAATTCGAATATTCGAATATTCGAATGCAAGGCCTAGTTCGTACCTAATAGGCTCTGTAACTACTGGACCGATTTTAACTATTTTTCACCAATAGAAAGCTAAGTTATCAGGAAGTAACATAGGCTATAATTTATTTTCAAAAAGATTAGAGATCCTTAAGAAAATTGCAATAATGCAACCCAAGGTAGCAAAATTTTACCTATAAAATGCATTATTTGGCATGTGCTGAGAAAACTATTCATGATACGTGAAAATTAAGTACTCATTATTTTCTACAAAAAAGTGCCCAAGGGAATATATCTAACTATCATAAATTTAAGTCACAACAGCAGCTTTTGTGTTCTTAAATTTAATTAGATTGCCTTTACTGTCGTAGTATTAATTCTTCCTTACTAATATATATTATAAATAGTGTATTTGTTTGTTGGTTTGTCCGTCAGTCACGCTGCAACAAAGCTACGGATTGACATGATTTTTTGGATAGGTATAGTTGAGAACCTGGAGTGTGACATAGGCATCCCAGAAAATCAAAGAGTTCCCGCGGGATTTTAAAAACAAATCCACGCGGACGAAGTCGCGGGCATCAGCTAGTATTTTATAATCTGTTCAGGTTGAGACGTTAAAAGGCAACGAACACACGGACAGTTAGTTTGAAATTTTTATTACGTATCAGAAATCAGGATGTTACGATTTTAGAGAAACATGTTCATAAAATGGATATAAGGAAAACAGGAGATAACGCCCATTTGGTTTTGTACAGAATCTAAGATGGCCGACAAACGTTGATTTACTAAACTGGAATGTCGAAAAGAATTAAATGGGGGAAACATGTTTTTAAGTCTGATGGCCGTTGCCACCAACGTTCCCTAACTTTTACGGGCTACCTAAGCTATCATTTCTTCATTATCTTTCTATCCAGGTTTCTGTCATTTTGTTTTCAGAAACTTTTAGAGAACACCTGAAGGTGGAAGTGACATTGGGCAAGGGATTATAATTAGGGGCTACTTACGTAAGACATACTCTTAGTTAGGGGATGAAATCATCCAAGTTAAAGATAAGTTCCAAAGGTTGTAACCACAAAAGGAATTAAGTTCCACAGTTGTTAGTTAGATACAAAACCTACCTATAGTACCTATGCCTAACTAGAAAGTAGTTGCAAGTAAAGTGCAACGCACACTTCGGAGTGAACTTAGTGAAGCCGAAACGCAGCGCCTCTACCAACTTTACTACGACTAGGTTTAATGGAGGGTGGACCGAAAATGATTTTCGGCAGTGGTTTTATTCAAATATTATTACATTATATTACATTATATATTTTTTTTTTATTAAAGGATATCAGCCAAATTGAAGTTTACTCATATTCTCCTCTGCCGTCCAAATAAGCGGAAAGCTTGTGTTAGGAGTGGGTACGACAATAGTGCAACGGGTGGGATTAGAACCTGCGACCTTTCAGTTTTCAGTCCGCACCATTCACCGTTGGGCTATTGAAGCTTCATAATTCACTCATGCATTTCGTGTAATATGTATGACTTCCATAGACATTCCATAGACATTCCATATTTTACATGCAAATGGATAATATAAGCCGTGCGTGTGCAATATCACGTAGTCCTTACGGAAATTAGTCGTAATAGATCCCATCGCCACAAGCCAACTAGCGCTTGAGAGCTGCCGATCAATACACACAAATGCAGCTGATATTAGTGTATATCTAAATATCTATTATCTATAGCAGGGATCTGAAGTGGAAATGGGCGGGGCACACAGTTCGAAGAGCTGGTGGTCGTTGGGTTCCCAAGGTGCTGGAGTGGCGACCCCGCACCGGGAAGCGCAGTGTTGGCAGACCCCCCACCAGGTGGTCCGACGACATCAAACGAGTCGCAGGGAGCCGCTGGATCCAGGCGGCGCAAGACCGAGGCCTGTGGAGGTCCATGCAAGAGACCTTTGTCCAGCAGTGGACGTCTATCGGTTGATGAAGAAGAAGAAGAAGATAGCAGGGATTCCCAAAGTGGTCGATATCGACCCCTTGGGGTCGAAATCGGTTTCCCAGGGGGACATAAACGAAAACTGATTATGGGGGTCGACGAGGTCTGAAAATCGACCCCTATAAATTAACAAAAGTTCTTATTTGAAACTTTCAAGATACTGTGTATATAATTATATATGTATACTTTACTAAAATGTATCCTGCTAATCATACTAATATTATAAATGCGAGTGTGTTTGTTGGTTTGTCCTTCAATCACGCCGCAATAGAGCTACGGATCGACGTGATTTTTTTGCATGGGTATAGTTGAGAACCTGGAGAGTGACATAGGCTACTTTTTATCCCGGAAAATCAAAGAGTTCCCGAGGAACTTTAAAAACTAAATCCTCGCGGACGAAGTCGCGGGCATCAGCTAGTCAGCTAGTATTATAAATACGAAAGTTTGTGAGGGTGGATGGATGTTTGTTACTTCTTCCCGCCACAACAAATAAACCGATTTGATTGAAATTTGGAATGGATAAAGCAGAATTTAGCGACATAGCCCAAATCATTAACAAGCTGAAATGGCAGTGGGCAGGCCATGCTTGTCGTAGAAGCGATGGCCGTTGGGGCCGAAAAGTTCTAGAGTGGAGACCGCGAACAAGTAAGCGTAGTGTGGGGCGCCCTCCAGCACGTTGGACCGACGATATAAAGCGGGTGGCGGGAAGTGGCTGGATGAGGAAGGCTGAGGACCGGGTGTGGTGGCGTTCTCTGGGAAAGGCCTATGCTCAGCAGTGGACGTCCGCAGGCTGAGATGATGAAAGCAGAATTTATCCATCAACGGAGATAGCTCATACCTACTCAGGATTGACGCAAAGGCTTAATTTTTTCCCAGAGTTTCCGCGGGAATCAACAACCTTAATCCACGCGGACAGAGTTGCGGGCATCATCTAGTCTAGTCTGAATATAATATATATTTCTTGTGTGCGTGTGTAGGTATATCACTGAACTCCTCCTAGACGGCTAGATCGATTTTGATATATACAGTATCTTGGTTAAGACTGCTATGTGGTCTTCTATTCGGGGTTGGATCCCGGGCACGCACCACTGACTATACAGAGTTATTTGCGTTTGCAAGCATGCTTCAACGCTGACGGAATCCATCGTGAGGAAACCTGCACGCCAGAGAGTTCTCCATAATAGTTCTCTCAATATGTGTGAAGTCTTCCAATTTGTATTGGGTCATGGGTGGTAGACTTGGCGTATGGACCTGCTCAGTCTTCTGAGTAGTGAGCAGTTTTGGGTTACTGATGATTTCCTTCCGATACATAAACACAACACCGATCAAAGTCGTTGATAACAGATAAATACACAGCCATATATCTTATCAGTTATCACTTTGACATTGTTTAGTTACTATCGGCTACATATTTATAGATGTGAGAATACTATGAGTAATTTCAAGTGTGCGGTTTGTTTACAAACATCGCAGTAGGCAAGAACTATTATGTTAGAGCGAAGAATGTCAGAGCGCGCGTGCCAACCATGCTACAAGTGGCAAGTGCCAAGTTCAGATCTAACGACATCACTCGTCAGTACTATTAATTAATTATTATCTAATCTGTGACACTAGCTAAAGGATATATCTACCAGTTTCTATCACTAAACGAATGTTAGTTTTACTATAATACTTATGAAAACAAGTGGTAAATTAAAAATTTAAACATCCCCGACATTTGAATCTATGGCTGGACTATGAATGATGTACCTAACATCCTGTAACCCAGTTTGTTGCTTCACCATTAGATCCTCCTCCTACATCCTCGATCATCATCTAACACTTACTCATTGAGGCCATTCTTATGAGCCCAGACACACAATATCTATTGTTACTTTAAAATTAAAAGTAGCAAAACGTTAAAAATTAAAATAAATGATAATCTTGACATGTTGAATTAATTTTGCTCGAAATAACTACATATTAAGCTATTGTATAGCTTTTATAGCGGTCTTTGAACTAGGACAAACAGTTTGAGCGCAGCGAGCGAATCAAGAAATTCCGTAACGAAAATAAACCTAACACCGTCGTTCAGTAAGCGTTCAACATTTTAGAGGTTCACAAGTAGCTCTGTTTGGCGCAGTGGGCGAGCGGCCGCATTCTTTACCGTATGGTGTAAGATGTCGCAGGTTCGAATCTCACTCGCGAAGTAGTGACAGTGCGCTTTTCTTGTTTGTTTGTTTTTTAATTATTTTTTTGCATAATTGTTCTTATGCGAAAAAAAAACATTGCATAAGTTGATAAAAAATGCTATATAGCTTTACCGCGGCAGTCCACGAGTGCCACTTAATTTTTTATATTAATAAAAAAATACTTGCAGTGAAAAACGCATGCAATATCTTCTAACACATATAAAAAGAATTATCCTGATTGTTGTATTATCTACTGGTATCAACGTACGCCCTAAACTATGCACGCACTTACACTAAATAATTTGATGGTCAGGTCAGGTCAGTTCTGTATCTGGTCACAGTTATGAAGCCCTGAACAGTGGTCCGAGCAGATACACAAATCCATCGCCACCAAACACGGTCCTCCGCCTTCCTCATCCAGCCGCTTCCCGCCACCTTCTTAAGGCCATCGGTCCAGCGAGCTGGAGGTCGTCCTACACTGCGCTTACCGGTACGCGGTCTCCACTCCAGAACACGTCTATACTATAGATCAGGGATTCCCAAACTATTTTGGGCAAGAGACCCCTTTTCCAAAATGAACTGATACCACAGACCCCCATAGCCAAATTACTTTAAAAATACTATCTCTAGCTTTTTCCTATTGATACAAAATTCTTACCAATTTAAAAACTTTGCGGAAAAGTGAGTAAAGTTGACATCATTTTCTCATCAAAATTAAATAAATATAGGTACATAAAATTCCGTAAAATATCAAGTGTAATTAATAACAAACTACGTGAAAAGTACAAATATGGATACTTCCAACTAAAATATTAGTCATTCTTATAACAAGTTGGTACACGTAACACAACTTACACACTATATAGGTATTTAAGATACAGCTATGGCCTATCGTCCCAAGGAGTCCGTCGCCAAGTTGGCATCGTTCCACCGAGCGAGTGGTGTCGCGATGAGAGGGAAGCGACCCTGACATTTGCCTGACGCGGACGCCCCTACGTACTTACCTACTCTACGTAGGTCCGTGTGATCGCCGATCGGGCGAGGCGAACGGAAGTTGAGAGGGAGATATATTAAGTTAGTGAAGATAGAAAGAGAGTTACGTTTCGTATCAAGAGTTACTTCAGTCGTATGGTCTAAAGCACACTCTTTTTAGGGTTCCGTACCCAAAGGGTACCAACGGGACCCTATTACTAAGCCTACGCTGTCCGTCCGTCCGTCCGTCCGTCCGTCCGTCCGTCCGTCCGTCTGTCAGCGGGCTGTATCTCGGTAACCGTAATAGGTAGACAGTTGAAATTTTCACAGATTGTGTATTTCTATTGCCGCTACAACAACAAACTAGTGGTTCGCCCCGAACTGAGACCTCGCGGTAACGGTTTCCCATAATTACTTATTCATTCAATAGATACATGACGATCAAAATTGACATTATTATTATGCCCGTTTTCACCAACCATACCTAAATCATCCCCTTTGTAGAAGTCTCTTTACGTAGGTAGCCCCTAAATACAATCCTAACATCCCATATGTCATTTTCACCTTTAGTTGTCCCGTAGAGGTTTGTAATAACAAAGTTGAAAGAAAGTGTCAACTAACTTAACATATGTAGCCCGTAAAGGTTAGGGAACTGTTATAGTGAAATCCTCAAGGCCTCAATCAAACTTAGGTATAGTTTTTTGGAACATTCAAATTAAATTACTTGTACACAGCGTCAACTATCGACACGATCAGAAAACATGTAAAAACAAACTGCAACGTGAAGTTTTATTGATGTTTGCTAAATGACTAAATAATAATTTTAATTGAATATATTATGTTACATATAAGCTGCATTTGCTATATGAGATGAGAGCGCCATCTATTGACATCATTGTGAAGTTCTGTTGTTGCTGCTCATTAAAAGTTAAATAATTTAGTTTCCTTATTACATTTATTTAATTTTAGTATTTGTTGTTCAAGTACATGATATTACGCTAAAATTATAAAACTTTCAAGCCCCAGCTCTCAATGGTTATTCCGTTGTGAGGTCAAATATAATCTCCACTTTGAAAGCCCCCCATTTCGTCAATTTTAGGAAAAAAATTAAAAAAAAAATACTTTTGTACTCTGTTCCAAATTATCTTTAAAATGACGTACTGTAACCCTATGAAAAGCAAAAAATTTTTTTTTTCGTCGCTTTCGCTTCTATGAGAGCCCCCCTGAAATAAAGATTTTTATAACTTTTTAAGCCATTTTCGGCTGGAGGCCATCGGTTTACATATTATATCTAAAATTGAAGTAATTACGTTCAGTAATTCAGAAGTTATAAGGCTCTGACAGACGGACGGACGGACGGACGGACGGACGGACGGACGGACGGACGGACGGACGGACGGACGGACGGACGGACGGACGGACGGACAAGTGCAAATTCACTCAAGTAGACTCAAAGACCTTCGCTTCGCTCGGTCGATAATAAAAATTAAATTAAATTAAAAAAATTAAATAAAATATTTCCATGGGTACATGGAAATATTTTTATGTAAATTTTTTTAACGGAACCCTAAAAGAGCGAGGCCCGACTCGCACTTGGCCGATTTTTTAGGGTTCCGTACCCAAAGGGTACCAACGGGATTACTAAGCCTACGCTGTCCGTCCGTCCGTCCGTCTGTCAGCGGGCTGTATCTCGTAAACCGTAATAGATAGACAACAAATAATAAAAATAAAAATTCTTTTCAAAAACCGACTTCTAACGCCACTACAAAGTATAAAAATAATTTTAGTTTGTCCACGTTTGTTGAAGTCGGGCGGGCCTAAATACAAACTATGAAACCGATGCGCGACGCTACACAATATGAGAGACTCGTTTGTAGAAGTCGAGCGAGCATCGCGAGTCGGTTATATAGTTTGTATTATAGGCCCGCCCGACTTCAACAAACGTGGACAAACTAAAATTATTTTTATACTTTGTAGTGGCGTTAGAAGTCGGTTTTTTGAAAAAAAAATTATTTTAAGCTTTTAAGTGTAGTATCCTATGATTGAGGAGTTAGGACCTGGAGCTCCATGATGTAGTCCATACTTGTTACCTACAATAATAATTCGTAATCGACATTTCCTAAATCTCTTTATTTTATGTTTCAGTGAGCAATATCTCTGCAGCATCAGGCTTGAAGAGTTGAAGGTGAACATTTTTATGGGACCATTTCGCAAACATCCTCTGTCGATTAAAAAAAAATCACGCGAATCGGTCCAGTAATCCCGGAGAAATCGGTGGACATACATAGAAAAAAAAAATACCGGCCGAATTGAGAACCTCCTCCTTTTTGGAAGTTGGTTAATTAAATTAAATTAAAATATTTCCATGGGTACATGAAAATATTTTAATTTAATTTTTTTGAACGGAACCCCAAAAGAGCGAGGCCCGACTCGCACTTGGCCGATTTTTTTATACTTTGTAGTGGCGTTTGAACTTTGAAGTCGGTTTTTAGGGTTCCGTACCCAAAGGGTACCAACGGGACCCTATTACTAAGCCTACGCTGTCCGTCCGTCCGTCCGTCCGTCTGTCAGCGGGCTGTATCTCGGTAACCGTAATAGGTAGACAGTTGAAATTTTCACAGATTGTGTATTTCTATTGCCGCTACAACAAATAACTAGTGGTTCGCCCCGAACTGAGACCTCGCGGTAACGGTATCCCATGATTATTCATTCAATCGATACATGATAACCAAAACTGACATTATTATTATGCCCGTTTTCACCAAACATACCTAAATCATCCCCTAAGTAGGAGTCTCTTAACGTAGGTAGCTCCTAAATACAATCCTAAGTCCTAACATCCGTCCCAATATCCTTTTAGGTGTCCCGTACAGGATCGTGATAAATAAGTTGACAGAAAACATCAATCACCTAACTTATAGGTAGCCCGTAAAGGTTAGGGAACGTTAGTGAAAACATTGAATTATTTATCAAACATTGAATTTAACTCGTAGTTCCATGGGAATAGTTACTGACTGCGCCATCTATTAGCATTATTGTGAAGCTATGTTGATGCTATATGAATTACTGACGCCCATTAAAAATTAAATAATCTCGTTTCTTTATAATATTCATATAATTTTAGTATTTGTTGTTCAAGTACAGGATATAAGTGACCTAAAAACATAAAATCAGTTTGAAAATCCATAGCGGATTTTTCTAGAGAGCGTCTTCAAGCGAGCGTATAAAATCGCCACTTTGAAAGCCCCCCATTTCGTCAATTTTAAGGGAAAAATTAAAAAAAAAATATTTTTGTACTCAGTTCAAAATTATCTTTAAAATGATACGTAACAATTTTATGTAACGCGATTTTTTTTTTTTACTTCGCATTCGCTTCTATGAGAGCCCCCCTGAAATAAAGATTTTTATAACTTTTTAAGCCATTTTCGGCTGGAGGCCATCGGTTTACATATTATATCTAAATTTGAAGTAATTACGTTCAGTAATTCAAAAGTTATAAGGCTCTGACAGACGGACGGACGGACGGACGGACGGACGGACAAATGCAAATCGCCCTAGTTAACTCAAAGACCTTCGCTTCGCTCGGTCGATAAAAGTTAAATTAAATAAAAAAAATTAAATAAAATATTTCCATGGGTACATGGAAATATTTTTATGTAAATTTTTTTAACGGAACCCTAAAAGAGCGAGGCCCGACTCGCACTTGGCCGATTTTTAAAAAGATTATTTATTTTATTCTAACAAGTTATCATTAGGCTATTAGGCAATCTTCTCGTCACGATCGTTCTCAAATACCAAATATAATTCAGTTAAGAGATATAAGTAAGTAATCGTGATGCAAAAACTCAATCCGAGAGTGAAAGTCTGACTCGTTGCGCAACCTGCGACGGTTCTCGGAGGATACACTTCCGTGCGGCAGCGCGGCGCGTGCGGGAGCTTTCCCTTTGCGCCTCGCCAAGTCGCCAGCCTCCCATTCACAGTCAGTCGAGACTCGAGACCTGAGAGCGATGCAAACATATCGAAATATTGCAGAAGAGCCATCTGATTTTATAATCTCTTACAGCACGAACCCCTTTGTGAAAAGTCTATCGTTACGGAGGCTTGGCAGTTTATTATCCTTACTAATATTATAAATGCGAAAATGTGTTTGTTGATTTATCCTTCAATCACGCCACGACAGAGGACCGAGTTCGCATGGATCTATATCCATGCGAACATCCATCCATGTGTTCGCTTCGCTCGGTCAATAATATTGGTTGTATCGATTTGACACGACGATCGATGAGATGTAGAAGCGCTCTTAAACATCTTTTATTATTCTAGTTTAGTTATTTTATCAGATTCACACTTTACCTCGTTTCTGATGACGCTAACACAATAGAACCTTGACGGACACTCGCTGTTTTCCGTAAGGAAATTAAGTGCTTTAAAATGTGACAAGACTGTTGTTCAAAATGGACGTGGAAAAAATTACCAACTTTATTTGCGGCCTAAAACCACGCCATCTAAAAAATCACGTTCTGCTCCCGCACGATCAAAGCACGATCTGTTGCTCCATTGCTGCGCGATTGGAGGACAAACCAACCCGCGTTCGCATTTACAATATTCGTGACTTCTCACACAATCGAGAAGTTGGTTCCGGGAATCGCAATCAGAAAAATCATACAGACGTGATTATAATATTATACGAACATACACACCAATAAAGGTACCTAATAAACTTTATTGAATCTCCAATTTCTTCAAAAAACTTCTACAAAAGTACAAAACTAATTAATGACAACGACCTTAGATAAGAGCATTTAAAATTCTCAAAGACAAAATTGATGAGTTAGAACTTAGAACCCATCGATGTATGATCAATTGATCATACATCGATGGTAGAACCTTAATATTTTTTTTATATGCTATAGTACCTAGTCTTTATAAAAGGTAGGTATAGCGTTATCAAAGCTACCTATTATATGATTTATGAAGCAATTCACTGAAATAGAACACCTCAAGGAAGTAACGTGTCCTATCTCTTTGAAGTAAACACCACGTCAGTGTAAAACTGATGCAATAAAAATGAAATAGTTTGATTTATTGACTACTTAAATAAATATGGTAAAACTACGGTATGTACCGAAGAATATAAATCATAGCATTCATACCTTATTAGAAGTTACGGTCACGTCAAGCTATAACCATGGTAAATTACTTATATGCACTCAGGGCGTTGTTTTCAGTTAGGTATAATCATTGCTGATCAATAAATAAATAATATAGATTAATTAAAACGTAACATCTTTAGTTGGCGAAACGGACTGCAAGTAAAGTGCAGGCGGCGCGCAGTTCTAGTACTACGTACTACTGATTGCGCTGTCGGGCGGCAGTTTGTCGATTGCAACAGAACTACATTGAAACTTTCCAAAATAAACCAAATCATAAATGCATAGATTTAGGATTGGTAAAGCTTCGCACCTACAAGATATAGTCGGCGTACTAGTAAATTGCGGCAATTCATAGTATGCCTGAACTGGCTTACCCGCATAGTCTCGAAGCAACCAATGTTTGATGTTTTCAAAAAAATGGAAATTGCCTCATTTTAGGAGCTAATGTTTGTAGGTACCTAGCGGCCAAGCTAAGGTGCCTTAGAGCTAATGGTCCAAGATCCCAGTGCCGCCAGACCTAAGTTATTTTCTCAGCAATTATTTGTGTACGATAGAGTACAGTTCGAATATCCTTTCAGTATATGCGTACCAGCTAGATTGTGCCGACGGCCAATTTCCAGATACCAGGTGCTAAAGGTAGGTAAAAACTAGAATAACTTATCTTAAATTCTCAGGGCTGATTTTCATATATGTTTTAAAGAATATTGTAAAAATTAATAAATTAATACTGCCAGACGCTTACCGCCGGCGGTTACTTTAGCCAGACGCTTTGAAGCTCCAAAAATATATATAATTTAAGTTAACTTATATTCTCAGTTCTGATTTTTATACATGATACTCAGGGAACTATTGCGATATTATCTGTAAGCTGCCAGACCTATTGGAAGGGTCAAACATCCCCCCAGACACACATTATGCGTCCCCATATGTATGAGCGCTAGAACATGATTCACTTGTTTAAGTGTGTGAGAGATAATATCATCATACTATAATATTATAAATGTGAAAGCGTGTTTGTTTGTTGGTTTGTCCTTCAATCACTCTGCAACAGAGCTATGGATCGACGTGATTTTTTGCCTGGGTATAGCTTAGGATCTAGAGAGAGAGAACTATTGCAATATCTTCTGCAAGCTATACCCAGGCAAAAAATCACGTCGATCCATAGCTCTGTTGCAGAGTGATTGAAGGACAAACCAACAAACACACTTTCGCATTTATAATATTATAGTATGATGATATTATCTCTCACACACTTAAACAAGTGAATCATGTTCTAGCGCTCATACATATGGGGACGCATAATGTGTGTCTGGGGGGATGTTTGACCCTTCCAATAGGCCTGGCAGCTTACAGATAATATCGCAATAGTTCCCTGAGTATCATGTATAAAAATCAGAACTGAGAATATAAGTTAACTTAAATTATATATATTTTTGGGAGCTTCAAAGCGTCTGGCTAAAGTAACCGCCGGCGGTAAGCGTCTGGCAGTATTAATTTATTAATTTTTACAATATTCTTTAAAACATATATGAAAATCAGCCCTGAGAATTTAAGATAAGTTATTCTAGTTTTTACCTACCTTTAGCACCTGGTATCTGGAAATTGGCCGTCGGCACAATCTAGCTGGTACGCATATACTGAAAGGACATTCGAACAGTACTCTATCGTACACAAATAATTGCTGAGAAAATAACTTAGGTCTGGCGGCACTGGGATCTTGCTCTATAAGGTCCAAGTCTGATGTTCGAGATTTATTTCGTCTGTTTTGACTTGTCGTTGTCACACATGGTTTTCTTTTCAATTGATTGAAAGTTTTCACTTTCAAGAAACGTCAAGACTCAAAATAACATTACAAGAAGTATATTAGACTGAAGTTGTACCACCTCCGCCACCGGAAGCCGTTTCCAATGACCCAGATTCCTGACAGAGATAACTCGATAAGAGCAAGGTCGCAGATGGAACAAGCGGAAATAACCCCGAGTCAGTTATTTATGACGACGCGTGCGATGGCCGGCGGACTGCGGCATGCCGTTAGGTAAGAGGCTCCCGTGTAACTTATCAAGTTTTATCGATTAGTAAACGTAGTATTACGGAAAAGGATGCAAAAACTCGTGTTAGCCGACACAGGTTTATAGGTATTCAAAATTACTAGCCCTGCTCGCTAAATGACCCATTCTTAAAAGGTCGTTTCTCAGGTCGTCCCTTTTCCGTCAATACAAAATGACATAAGTAATATACGGTTTGCAATCCAGCAAAGTGGGATACCGCATTTACAGCGGGATTCAGCATTTTTAGCAAATGCGGGATTCCGCAACAACGCTTGCGCGCGCTGGATATGTTCTAGAATAGAAATATCATTCATTCATTCATTCATTACTTCATTGCCGATTTCGGCAACAGCCACTGGATCTCTGTTAACTTTGAAGAGTTCATCATGGGGCTTCGCTCGTGTGCCCTGATGTGGCTGATGTACCCTATTTTTGCACGAAATAACCGCGCGCAGTGAGGACATGTTAGGGCACCATCGACGTAACGGAGGGTGGTCTACTTTTCAGTTGATCTCGGTAATTTCTGATAGAAATATATAACATCAGTAATTATAATGTAATGCGACGAATCGTTGATCTCAAACTATCACCACTTTTTTTCATAAATGTAGTCATCAGCAAAGTAAATCGGCACTATGCCTACATATATTTACACCATATAATTTAAATGAATATCTTAGGAGTAATAGCAAAATAAAAACGAACGCGCGCGAAAATAAATTCAAGCGCCGCGGGTCGCGGGAAAATAAAATTTAGGCATAATATGCTCTACTACCCGTGTGAAGCCGGGCACGGTCGTTAGTTATTATAATAAAATCAAAGGAACCTTTGTATAAACTGCTATCTACTTTGATGTTGTTGTTCACATTTTGTCAGAAACCAGTTTTCCTCCGTGTAATCGTTTGTTACGAGTACAGACGGTAACGATTATATTATTGGTGATAATATCGACGATACCAACGTAGACATTGATAAACTATCAAAGGGAGCACCTTGATCGTTTCAACGACCTTTTATCGGTAATCAAAAGATAATAAATGACAAATATATTGTTTTGGTACAATGCAAGGGCAGCTAAGTACACATTTACTTAAATTGGAATATCCTTTACCGTCTCATTGAGTCTATAACCCTACTCTGAAAGATCTGCGCTCAGTAGTGAGCAGTTGATAAGTTGATGATGATGGTGATGATATGAAGTTACGTCGCAATACCATTCATAATAAAAACATGCATCAGGGATCGTTTAGATGTTTTTCTTTAAACTACTTAACCGAGAGTACCTATTTATGTGCATTTTTTTCTTTTTAATAATGTTAATTTTATTCCTCAACCTCATAATCAACAACCTACAACTTTTTACAAGCTCTTATTTAACTTGCAATGTATGGAGCATGTATGTATGTATATATGTTTCAGTCAAATCTTGCAAGATGAATTAGAACACTTCCCGGTCTGAATATGTAAATTAGATGACAATGCAATATTATTGTGACATGGAGCTAATCTGATGATGGAGCTGAAAGATGGTTATAAGAAACTCTGTAATAAAACGACGTAACCCCATCGAATTTGAAATCATTAGATTCGTCTTGACCAGTACTCTAGGTCACGGTCCTAGATGATATCCAGGTTCTGCTGATAAAGCCGGAAGTTGGTTTTGGTAAAGGTTAAACAAAGTATAATATTTATAATGAACTTTATGAACCTAATGATTGTAACATGTACCAAATTTTCAAGAAAATTCTGATCTGAAAGTCAATTATAATATTATTTTTACAGCTGGGTAAATACCGTGTAATCTCTGGACAACCTACTTACCTAATTGGTACAAGTTAAATGGTATGACCCGGAAATCAAGTGATAAAAAATGAACACAAGAAACTTTAATCAGTTAACGAACTTTACAGTCGGACTAGAAAAAATGAAATCTAATCAACGGTCAAAATAAATATACAATCACTGGTTTTCAATGGCCACTGTACCATGTAGGGCCGATTACACCAACGTAAAATAAGTCTTATCCCAGGGGAATTTTATATTTTGACAGTACTATTTTCATTACAAGAACAGTCAGAACGCCCAATTTATTCCTCGGTAAAACGTCACTCGACGTTGGTGAAATCGGCAGTTAACGTTCTAACTTCTACACTAGCGGCACGCTTTGATGGCCGGTTTGACGTTTGTCCGCTCATGAAGTTCCGTATTAATTGATAACGACTTTGAAGGAAATAATTGTATTACTTTATTGACGATAGTGATGTGCAGAGATTCATAAATTTTATCGAATGTAGTTTTAGGTTTAGGACTCAAAATTTATTTATTAAATTGATTTCTAAAATGTATACAAGTGTAGAAAAATCAGTTTGCACCATTTAAGGGGTGAATGTACTTGTGAATATGAACAATTTTCACTATGTGGACAAACCTCTGAAATCGCAAAAAAATATCAGCTGTTTCATACAAAAGGTAAAATTTTTATTTTTATATGATATATACCACAACTCGGCATTTGGTTTTCTAAATTGAAAATTTTTAAAAATGGAATCTAATACGATCGTCACATAGGATCGCTGGCTAGCACAACTACTACCTCCGGCAAACTCGCGTCAATGCTCAATGCAAAACAAAGCAGTTTCGAATTGACGTTGCTTCGAAAAGTATAAACTGTCAGTGCAATGCGATTGTGATATAGTTTTGACCTGGCTTTGGATTTCAAATATTGATACTGCATTACTGTTGACCCTTGCTCGTTAATTTGGACTCTGTTCAAGCCCTTTGTTGTGGATTTCGTCGATATGACCGAACGTACGCAGAGAACTGTTCTAAATAGTCAGACACGTGAGTTCGTAATACGCCTTCGTAACTATTTCGATCGTGAAGCTCAAAATGGAGGGCCAATTTTACCTATAACGTCAGTGGTTGAACGCGTAGCTGATGCGCTTAATATTGGACAACGAACTGTTAGACGGATAACTAAAAAAAAATATGGCGAGACTGGCACAGAAGAAAATAAACTTCACACACCAAAAAAGAGAAAACGAGCAAAACCAGTCGTAGGCATCGATAGCTTTGATGCCGATGCTATCCGAAGACATGTTTACGGCTACTATTTACAGAAGGAGTATCCAACAAGAAAAAAGTTGGTGCATTCACTGAAGGAAGCTGGATTATTCTTCGGTGGGGAAAGTTCTTTAACGAAGATTTTGAAGACCATTGGATTTCGATACAAAAAATGTAACAAACGCAAAATATTGATGGAAAGATTTGATATAGCGATGGCAAGGTATACTTTTTTACGGCAAGTGAAAGAAATCAAAAATTGGCAAAATGTTGTGTTCTTGGATGAAACATTGCTTAATGCTAACCATACTGTAGGTCGTTCTTGGAACGATGACACAGCAGCATCTACTTCCAAAGTTCCTGTAGGAAAAGGATCGCGACTTATAATTTGTCACGCCGGAACCATCAACGGGTTTGTCGAAGGTTCTCTCATGGCTTTTGCGTCAAAAACCACTGGAGACTATCATGAAGACATGAATGGAGAAAAGTTTACTGAATGGTTTACCTCAATGTTGTGTAGCCTCCCTGAACCATCTATTATAATTATGGACAACGCCCCATACCACTCGATGCAAATTGACAAGCCACCTGCCCAATCCCAAAAGAAAGCTGATATCGTCGCATGGCTTCGTAAAAATGGCGTAGATGCAAACATGAATATGTTAAAAGCGGAATTAGTACGTCTTTTAAAAGAAAACAAACCAACCAAGATCCGATACGTCATTGACGAAATAGCATTAGAACATGGGCACAGAGTTATACGGTTACCGCCTTACCATTGTGAGTATAATGCGATTGAGTTGGTGTGGGCTCAAATTAAGGGATATGCTGCAAGACACAATACAGAACCCCCATTTACTACAAAAAAAATGCTAAAATTATTAGAAGAAGCTTGTGAACATGTGACTAAAGGAGACTGGGAAAAGGTTGTGAATAGAACTGTTAAATTAATAAGGGAAGATTATGAAAGAGATGTGAAAATAGATAATATTATAGAAAACGAACATATAATTATTAATGTAGGTGATGATAGCAGTGACGACAGTGAAAATAGTAGTATGGACGAATCTGATTAATTATGGCCTTTTGTGGCACCTTTTTTGGTATCTTTTGTATTCATATGTTTCTTGTGTGCATATAAAGTATGTATATTCATTTTCATTCAAATATTCAGTTCGTTCAAATAAATTAAATAAACATATACATTTTTGTTTTATTAAACCTATTTAATCAGGTACAAAAACAAAACTTAATTGTTTTTTGTTCGAGAATAAATTGACATTCCACATCACTATTGTAATGTGTCAAACCGGCCATCATAGCGTGCCGCTAGTGTAAATGAAATTAATTCTTTGTTTATCAAGACAGAATCAGATCTAAAAAAAGTGAATTTACCTACTCTTTTCGACAGTAATATTTCACCGTTTAAAATCATTCTGTATTATTTATTTATTTCTGTGAATATTAAGTATTACGTAGGTTACGTGTTATTCAATTGTTTTAAAAAAAATCCCGCGGATCTGTTTTCCCGGATAAATAATACTGTCACTCCCAAGTCCTCAACTTTGCCCATGCAAAAAATCACGTCTATCCGTACACGTTATAATATTATTAGTAAGGATTGGCGACCGCTCGCGCCTCCACTCGCGTGTCCTTGACATTTTGAATTCCAGATAGCCAAGTGAATGACAGCTAGAGCTGGTTCATATAGCTGGTCATGGCCGTGGTGTTCTTTAATCTTAATCTACTCTACATATACATCGGAGAATCTACTCGTATCAACGCAATAATAAACTACATATTATTAAACAGATCTGTTATCATTTCCGCTTGGTGTTAGTTTTCCATCCATCAATGTTGTTGATAACGATCGACATAAATAATTTTATCTAAGGCCTGATGTCAATTTTTAAAACGCCAAAATATTGGATAACAGCAGGCGTTGTTTTGTAGAATTCCTTAATAAACAAGAAATAATCTAATTCTCTAGTTATAATCCACCAAACCAGAAAAATCTATAACGTGCCCCTCGCGCAGTACATACTAGCTCTACCAGTAGAAGAACAAATACAGGAACAACGCACCAGCACCACAAACCCTTGTTGTTCCTGTATTTGTTCTTCTACCGATACAAGAACAAATACAGGAACAACGCATGAGCACCACAAACCCTTGTTCTTGTATTTGTTCTTCTACCGGTACAAGAACAAATACAGGAACAACGCACCAGCACCACAAACCCTTGTTGTTCCTGTATTTGTTCTTCTACCGGTACAAGAACAAATACAGGAACAACGCATGAGCACCACAAACCCTTGTTGTTCTTGTATTTGTTCTTCTACCAAATACAGGAACAACAAAGAAAGACAAGTTGCAAGACAAGTTGTATTTATGACAAGTTGCAAGGTAATTTCTTAGGCCGCGGCCGCACTGGTAAGGCGATTGGCGACGCGACGGCGATTTCATTGAAACAAATTCTTATATAAATAAACAAATGAGGGGCGAAAATCATCAGATAAGCGACGCGCGAAATTTATTTGTTTATGCCGCGCGTAATTTTCAATAGTACTTTAACCAATGAATGTGTCCGCACTGAGTACGGCCAGTCATTACGCGAAGTAAGCGCAATTCGCTAGTTTATCGCCACTGCAATGCGGACACACGGTTTATCGCGTCGCGTCGCCAGTCGCCCTACCAGTGCGGCCGCGGCCTAAGGGTTATTAAACCTTCAGCTTCGGCCGGAAATTAACCTTCGCTCTAAGACTAGCTGATAGACTACTATCTATACTCTACAGTTCTACACAGTCACCACTCACTCACTCAAGTTCGCGGGTATGGCCTAGGACTAGATTCAAATGTTACAGTTACTATCACTAGAGGCCTAACCTTGAGACGTAGAGGTCATACTCGTAACTTAACGTATGGTATTCAAATCGTCCGCGTCACACACACTAATTTATCTAAACTACAATCCACTCGTCTAAACCAACTCAACGAGCAAAATCAGTAAATAATATTCTGCTCTCCAAATAAGCGCTCGAAATTGTGGACGAGTATACATATATACCTGGGACACACAGTCCAGCTAGGTAGGTCCAATTTCGAGAAAGAGATCAACCGCCGAATCCAACTCGGCTGGGCAGCGTTCGGGAAGCTCCGAGATGTCTTCTCGTCCAAAATACCTCAGTGCCTGAAGACTAAAGTCTTCGAACAGTGCGTGTTGCCAGTGATGACTTATGGATCCGAGACATGGTCGCTAACTGTGGGCCTTATAAGAAGGCTCAGAGTCACTCAGCGAGCGATGGAGAGAGCTATGCTTGGGGTATCCCCGCGAGATCAAATCAGAAATGAAGAGATCCGCAGGAGAACTAAAGTCACCGACATAGCTCAGCGAGTCGCGAAACTGAAGTGGAAATGGGCGGGGCACATAGTTCGAAGAGCTGATGGTCGTTGTGGTCCCAAGGTGTTGGAGTGGCGACCCCGCACCGGTAAACGCAGTGTTGGCAGACCCCCCACTAGGTGGACCGACGACATCAAACGAGTCGCAGGGAGCCGCTGGATTCAGGCGGCGCAAGACCGAAGCCTGTGGAGGTCCATGCAGGAGACCTATGTCCAGCAGTGGACATCTAAAGGTTGATAATGATGATGATGACAATCCACTCGTCTAAACCAACTCAACGAGCAAAATCAGTAAATAATATTCTGCTCTCGAAATAAGCGCTGCAGATTGTTTTACGAGTACGAGTTTCTAGTCGTAAGTGGGAATGGAACCTTCGAACGTTCAGTTTCAGTCCGCATAAAGGCTGGTTGAGGACAACGTGGTTATTTTTTTTTCCCTTTTCATTGTTACCCCTGGCGCACGCCTTTCACAAAGATCGACTGGTTTTATACACCGATATTAAGAGAATGCAATTTGTTGACTTTTACCATTTTGTAGCTACAATAAAAAATACATACAATATATTTTCGATATAAACTTAAATTACTTTTAGCATTTAGCTTTATCTGGGAAATAATATAAATGCGAAAGTGTATTTGTTTGTTGGTTTGTCCTTCAATCACGCAGCAACGTAGAAACGGATAGACGTGATTTTTTGCATCCAATAGTTGAGGACCTAGTGATATAGGCTTCAATACTGGAAAAATTAGATCCCACACAGGATTTTTGAAAATCCACGCGGACGAAGTTGTGGACATCAGCTAGTAGTATAGATTTAGGATTGGTAGTCGCTTCGCACCTACTAGATACCGTCGTCGGTGTACTAGAAAATTGTCTCAATTCATAGTACGCCTGAACAGGCGTACCCACAGGTATATCTCGTAGCAACCAGAATTGTTCGTTTTCAAAATATATAATATTTAATATTGTATAGGTATGATATTACGTTGCCGCATTTAAGGACCTATAGTTTGTAGGAAGTGCGGTATCTAGTAGCGACTAAGCAACCAAACCTAAATCTATGGCCAGTAGAGAACAATTTACGCTACGTAATTGCACATATACTTATATCACGTGACCGTGGCAGTAGTCTCGCTGCCCCTGGCGCGGGCGCGCTGAGCCAAGGCTATGCAACATATTATTATCATTATATCATATAATATACCTTCAAAGTAATTTATAGTCGGGCCCGAGTTCGTCCAAAACCGCTAATTACAAGTGTGGGAACGAATTTCTATTACGGGTAGGTAGCTTAGCATTAATATAGATAGCTGTTGTAACGTAGGCATCCGCTTAGAAAGGAATAAGGATTTTTGAATATTCAACCCCTAAGGGGGTAAAATAGGAGTTTGAAAAATCGAATTTAACATGAGCGAAGTCAAAAAAATTCAAAATTATTTATTTCACGTAGGCCAACCTGTGGCTCTTATGACACGTCATGACTCTACCACCGGTTCGGAAAGCGGATTCTGCTGAGAAGAGCCGGCAAGAAACTCAGCAGTTGCTCTTTTTCAAAGAGTCTTTCTCTTTTCGTAAGTAGCGGCCAAAAGCTAGTAAGTACATAATATAATATAAAATATTATGTAAAAGGAAAAGGTGACTGACTGACTGACCTATCAACGCACAGCTCAAATCACTGGACGGAACGGGCTGGGCATACAGATAGATAGCTATGTATTATGACATAGGCATAAGCTAAGAAAGGATATCTTATGCTATGATAAGGAATGCAACCCCTAAGGGGATATAATATGTTTGAAAAATCGAAACATTGCATTGGGACGTACCGCATTGGGTACCATAACATTTAATAAATATATTATACATAATAAATATATACCTCATATACCAAAATGTAATAATTTTATGAGTAAACCTTTTAAGTGATAATGTTTTTCCTGAGATCCAAAGGAAACTATTTTTCCTTATTTTCTGCATTTATATACTGTAGAGTAAAGACGGACACCTCTTAATATTTTCGTTTTTTTTCATTGAATATTTACTCCATTCTCATTAATATCGGGTGTCGGAAAAATCTGGGTCGAAATATCGACATTTTCATATTAACATAATATCTTACCGGTATTTTACATTATAATAAAATAGAAAAACAACGCGCTGAATATATAATACTTGAAACCCGTTAAAACCCGTTATCACTTTGAAGAAAACTCGCCAAAATTATCGCGTTATTCGAGTCACTGAGCAAGATGGTCACAGAACAGTTAAATCACCTTGAAATCAACACTCCTACAGTTAAATCAACTTTTTCATACCTTCATAGTTCATATCAGAGGCTAGTCGTGCGCGCGTACGATGCTCGACATGAATTTGTATAATTTTATGTTACTATAAATGTAAAAAATGGAAAATTATTACATAATATTTACATAACATTAGGCTCAAGGTCACTCAGCGAGCCATGGATAGAGCTATGCTCAGTATATCCCTGCGAGATCAAATCAGAAACGAGGAGATCCGCAGGAGAACCAAAGTCACCGATATAGCTCAGCGAGTCGCGAAACTGAAGTGGAAATGGGCAGGCCACATAGTTTGAAGAGCTGATGGTCGTTGGGGTCCCAAGGTGCTGGAGTGGCGACCCTGCACCAGGAAACGCAGTGTTGGCAGACTCCCCACTAGGTGGACCGACAACATCAAACGAGTCACAGGCATCAGCTAGTACCCAAATATGCATTTCTCTTTAAATATTTGTGTTGGTAACAATGCAATTTCGTAGTATTGTTTTCAGTAGTAAGTAGTGATAGCAGTAAGCAGTAGATACCATATATATATATATATATATATATATATATATATATATACAGATAGCCTAGTGGTTAGGACTGTGGTCTCCTGTTTGGGGGAATTGCACCCACCTCTGACTTTTCGAAGTTATGTGCAATTAAGCAATTAAATATCACATGCTTCAACTGTAAAGGAAAACATCGTGAGGAAACCTGCACACCTGAGAGTTCTCCACAATGTTCTCAAAGGTGTGTAAAGTCTGCTATTCACATTGGGCCAGAATGGTGGCCTATGGCCTATAACCCTTTTCTGAAAAGAAGACTTATGTTCAGTAGTGAGCCATTGGTGGGTTGCTGCTGCTGCTGATGATGATGATGATGAGAGGCTATATTGAATACCAAGAAGATGTAAGAATAACAAAAAATTAACACTACTAAATTGGTTTTTAAGTAAATCACTATTGTTGTTTAAGATTACCACAAATTATCCATTTAATTACTGAGCTTACTATTGCTACACTAATTTTTTTGTTTACACTTAAATATAAACAAACAAGGTAATTGATCTGCCTGATTGAGTTTTAATGGAAGGTGTCATTTTTCACACTTACCATGGAAATGACTTTATAATGATACTAGCTGACCCAGCGAACTTCTACCACCACTACTTACTTATAAATGAAAAATTAGTTAAATAAACATTTTCCAGTGGACCAAATTGTGAATCTAAACCATTCTCGAATCCCCTCGAACTCACACAAAAAATTTCATCAAAATCGGTCCAGCCGTCTAGGAGGAGTTCAGTGAAATACACACGCACACAAGAAATATATATATTAAGATATCAATGAGAGAGGACATTGATCTGCATTACTTATAATGAAATATGAACATTATAAACTATCTAGCTTGAAATATTTTACATTCTTCCAGGTATTAATATCCTCGTATTGTATTTGTGGAGGGGACGCCTGCTAACGCCAGGCGGGTGATCACTCCTGTGTCGGAACTATTCCACCCCATTCCCCGTGTTTGGACACAGGTCACTGGTGCCCAGGCAGCCTACCCCCCTCAAACCTACCTGTAGCTTTCGTAAACGTAACGATTAATATCCTTACTAATATTATAAATGCGAAAGTGTGTTTGTTTGTTGGTTTGTCCTTAAATCACGCCACAAGAGGGCTAGGGATCGATGTGATTTTTTGCACGGGTAAGTATAGTTGAGGACCTGGAGAGTGACAGGCTACTTTTTCTCCTGGAAAATCAAAGAGTTCCCGAGGGATTTTAAAACTAAATCCACACGGACGAAGTCGCGGGCATCACCTAGTATTACATGAATGTACCTTGATTAACACTATCTTCTAAAGTGAAAGAAATGAGTTCAGTATAAAATAGTTCAAAAGATTTGTGTTCTCAAAGATTTGTAGCCTTCCATTTAAACATAAAAGATCTGAATCTTATGGATTTTCTTGATGCTTATTGACCTTTTTGATAGATAAACAAATAAGTTGTCACAAATATTGATACTTTGCCCATTTTTAACCGAGCTATTCAAAGATAAATCACTAACTCCCTGTCCTCCGCTGTCGACCATCCGGACCTCGCTTTCTCCCCCCCATTTTTCCCACTCTTTACGTAATTTTGTAGGGGCTACGCGTGCTTATTCCTGATTGGCCAACGCAACCATGTTTGCCAACAACTAACAAATTACCGACATAAAACAAGTGTTGCCACACTGAAAGAATTGCCACTTGAAAAATTCATTTAACACCGTCATTTTTATAAAATCATGACATTCGGCCATCCGATATCGTGCAGCCTCCGGCGCACGTACCCTACTAAAAATCTGGTAACCGCATACCTTACATACATAGATATAGATATATCAACATGCATTAGAATAACAACATAAAATAATATCCATAATTTTTTTTGTTAATATACCCACACTACATTTCAACCAAATTGATTATCCTTTTGTATATGTTTCAACTTAACCTAATTTTTGATCATGACATTCGGTCGTAATTCTCACTGGACTTATTTTATTGTGAATCAGATTCGAAACTCATTACCTTTACTAAGCTTGATCATTATTTTAATATGACGAATTACTCTAGCACTAACCAATTAATACCAATTTCATATTACACACTACACTTATAGTTATAGAAACTTTAGACCCATAGAATATAATACTCTCTAACGAGAGGTTTAGACTTATCTAGGAACTATCACACAGCACTATAGCACAGTCTCTAAGATATTTTAGGAGCGAGGTTAACCTAACTCATTCAATCCTTATCATCTAAATATATAAAAGGCAAAGGTGACTGACTGACTGACTGACTGACTGACTGACTGACTGACTGGTCTATCAACGCACAGCTCTAACCACTGGACGGATCGGGCTGAAATTTTGCACACAGATAGTTATTATGACGTAGACGTCCGCTAAGAAAGGATTTTTGAAAATTCCAACCCCAAGAGGGTTAAATGGGGGTTGAAAGTTTGTATAAAAGTCCGTCATTTCTCAAATTATTTTTCATGTAATATCCATGAAACTTTAATTTTTGGGCTTTCGATAAAAAAATAAGAAATACGTGTTTCGCAAATTTTGAAAATTCCACCCCCAAAGACTTCAAATATGGGATGAAAATTTGTATAAAAGTCCAGATTTTTAAGTTAATTTTCAAGTAATATCCATCAAACTTGGTACTTTAGCTTTCATCTTAATATATAAAAGGCAAAGGTGACTGACTGATTGACTGACTGACTGACTGGTCTATCAACGCACAGCTCTAGCCACTGGACGGATCGGGCTGAAATTTTGCACACAGATAGTTATTATGACGTAGACGTCCGCTAAGAAAGGATTTTTGAAAATTCCAACCCCAAGAGGGTTAAATGGGGGTTGAAAGTTTGTATAAAAGTCCGTCATTTCTCAAATTATTTTTCATGTAATATCCATGAAACTTTAATTTTTGGGCTTTCGATAAAAAAATAAGAAATATCTGTTTCGCAAATTTTGAAAATTCCACCCCCAAAGACTTCAAATATGGGATGAAAATTTGTATAAAAGTCCAGATTTTTAAGTTAATTTTCAAGTAATATCCATCAAACTTGGTACTTTAGCTCTCATCTATTTAATCTTAATATATAAAAAGCAAAGGTGACTGACTGACTGACTGACTGGTCTATCAACGCACAGCTCTAACCACTGGACGGATCGGGCTGAAATTTTGCACACAGATAGTTATTATGACGTAGACGTCCGCTAAGAAAGGATTTTTGAAAATTCCAACCCCAAGAGGGTTAAATGGGGGTTGAAAGTTTGTATAAAAGTCAGTCATTTCTCAAATTATTTTTCATGTAATATCCATGAAACTTTAATTTTTGGGCTTTCGATAAAAAAATAAGAAATACGTGTTTCGCAAATTTTTAAATTCCACCCCCAAAGACTTCAAATAGGGGATGAAAATTTGTATAAAAGTCCAGATTTTCAAGTTAATTTTCAAGTAATATCCATCAAACTTGGTACTTTAGCTTTCAAATATTGGATAGAAGCAGGTGTTACTTTGCGGAAGTCCATGATTAGCAAGAAAAGGTTAGAATTATTTTGCTATAATCCGCCAACAGAAAAAATCTGTATAATTTTTATACTACTCTCGACGCACGTTTCGCCCCGACACCGGAGCATCCTCAGGAGATGTCGACTCTACAACGACAAGTCTCTAGACAATGCATCGTTGTAGAGTCGACATCTCCTGAGGATGCTCCGGTGTCGGGGCGAAACGTGCGTCGAGAGTAGTGTAAAAATTATACAGATTTTTTCTGTTGGCGGATTATAGCAAAATAATTCTAACCTTTTCTTACTTTAGCTTTCATCTAATCTAAATATATAAAAGGCAAAGTTGACTGACTGACTGACTCACTGGTCTATCAACGCACAGCTCTAACCACTGGACGGATCGGGCTGAAATTTTGCACATAGATAGTTATTATGACGTAGACGTCCGCTAAGAAAGGATTTTTGAAAATTCCAACCCCAAGAGGGTTAAATGGGGGTTGAAAGTTTGTATAAAAGTCCGTCATTTCTCAAATTATTTTTCATGTAATATCCATGAAACTTTAATTTTTGGGCTTTCGATAAAAAAATAAGAAATACGTGTTTCGCAAATTTTTAAATTCCACCCCCAAAGACTTCAAATAGGGGATGAAAATTTGTATAAAAGTCCAGATTTTTAAGTTAATTTTCAAGTAATATCCATCAAACTTGGTATTTTGCCTTTCAATTCAAAATAAAGAAGTACGCGTTTGACAGTTTTTAAATGTTCAACTCCCAATGGAGTTAAATAGAGGGTGAATGATTGTTATTAAGTCTGTCGTTTTTCAACTTAGGTATAACCATGAAACTTGGTATGTTGGCTTTTACGGAGATACGAATCGCGTTAGGTTGGATTTTAATTACCAATAAAAATCTAACTTGACGTGAGCTAACCAGCCGCTAAGAAATCATTTTTGAAAATTCAACCTCTAAGGGGGTAAAATAGGGGTTTGAAAAATCGAACTTAACGTGAGCTAACCAACCGCTAAGAAACCATTTTTGAAAATTCAACCTCTAGGGGAGTAAAATAGGGGTTTGAAAAATCGAACTTAACGTGAGCGAAGCCGCGGGAAAAAGCTAGTTTTATTATAAAAATGTCATTATCTCACTCAAAATCCAATCTTCAGACTAAATATCTCAAAAATAAAAATTCAATTTTAATTTATTCACAAATTCAACCCTAAACCTTTTCATTTCATTCAAATCTTCATTCGTTCTATTAACCTCAACATAATTTTTAGTTAAAGTTAACAATTTCTTTTAACTATCTGTCAATTACAAACTAAACTCTGCATTCATAATCTCTGTCTAGTCAATTAGACAATAATATTAAGTACTTAAATTTTTAAGTTTTAAATTCAAAGTTCTGTACCGCAACCTAGCGGGAAGAACCGGTAAAAATACCGCAACAAATATTTACTAATTGTCATTTTTTTTATTACTTTTACGCTATTTCTTTTAAATCATGTTACTGAATATTGTATATTGACTATTCACTTAAATACCATCTTGAAATCGGAAATCAATTAAGTGACTAACTCACTTCGAAAGCAAACTTACTTCACCTTGGTTTGGTCTACATTTATATATTCATTATCATATATTTTGTAAAAAAACAACATTCAGTCATCTAAATAGTAATTTCAATAATATAAAATTTATTATTCATCCAAAAAATATAGTCAACAAGAATAAATACTATATAAATCTAAAATGAACAATCACTAATTTGTATTAAAATAACTAAATAATCGTCAATCAAAACAATTAATTTGTTCATTAATGGTAAACGGTTCGAATTCTGAGAATCCATCCCTAACATTACTAATAACGTTCATCTCTGTTTCAAGCAGTCGCAATATATATATATTTTTTTCATTCGCAGGTGATCTCAAAATCTCTAGCTACTAGTCAACAATGAACTTGATTGCTAGATCCTTTAAAAATACCTAGGAAATCTAACTATATCCGTCCCTATCGAATTGTAATGTACGACGACCTCTCAAAATCACCATTCCTTCATTTCTATAATTTTATGCTTGTTGTCAACGAAACTCTTTTTACCATACCAACTAATAAATCAGATTGGAAATGTTCAGAAAAATCTTTCGTTCACCGCATTATTTATTGCCTATGAAACTCACTACCCAAGCACATTAAAGACAGTCAATACACACTTTCAAACCTAGAGCCGTGCCTAGAGTGAAGCAGCACCATCTTTCTTACTGTTCTGTATAGAATTATAATTTTTATATATTTTAATAAAAATGTTTATAAAAATATTTAATGGTTTATTAGATAATTTAATTTAAAAAAAAATTAACTTCATCCAAAAGAATCAATCCAAAAATCAAAATCAATCCATGAAAACCAAAGAGTCAACATCGCTACAACGGGACTTAACTCGTTAGAAAAACTACGCGAGCCCTCACAAAGCGTTTTGCTACTTAGTATATTATTATATATGGATGTACATTTTATACCCATGCACCACTTTTTAATTTCACTTGTCACTTTTGAGCATGCTGAAAGAAATATTCACATAGAGACAAGCTTCACCTTTGTCCAATTCATCTGATAATAGATTTTAAGAGATTTTTTTTTCTTGTACATAAATAATGAAAATAACAAACATATTCAAATCCAATTCAAATTCAATTCAAATCCAATTCGAATTCAATCCAAATCCAATTTAAATTCAATTTAAATTCAAATTACTTACAAAATTAATGATTATCATCGTTCAAAACTTCCATGAAGTTTATTTTTAAAATGTTATCGTTTAAATTTCTACTACAGGCGCAAGTTGACGTTCAATCTGCTTGCTGCCTAACTTTGTAGAACCAATGCTGGAAAATGTTTATATGTGCGTCAATTTGTGGGCACTTACATTAAATAGTTCATAAACACACACATTAACTTTCTCTAAGAAAGGTTTAAGAATGCCACTAATAAAGTATTTTTTTTATGCCATTAGCACAGTTAAATACGAGTAGATCTAAATCAAAACAAGATAATTTTAAGAATAAGACAAAACAACATTAGATATAATTCCAAGTATTAGCACAATATTTTGCTCCAGTTTAAGTGTATTTTAACCTACTCGTATGCTTCTTCAGTTTCTATCTGTCATTATACGTAAGTATACAACTGTTTATTTATTTTCCCTAATAATAATCGTAATTTTCATCGCAATAAATTGGTAAATCGATCACCAATTTGATTTACAAGAATTATAAATAATCAATAATTCATGATCAAAACCTCGTCAATATACCCCGCCTGTCGTGCGCGTAATGAATAACCTCAAAACACAAATGTTTCATCAACTCACAAAGTAACAGTTCATTAGAATATATTTATTATAATATTCTTTATCAAAGAAAAGTTCATTTTCAACAACTTCAAATATTCATAATGATAATACTAGGTAATTCTCATAAGCACTATATGTTACTAATATAATTTATATTGCTACTGAAGCTATATACAAAATAATAATAATATGTATTATTATTTAAAACACTCGCAAACACGTATTAATTGCGATTTCCCGTTCCTCAGTTCATCAAGTCAAGTTCTTATGAATAAAATATTGCATGTACCTACCACACTCTGTAATCAGGTAGGTACGCAATAAAATTTTCTAAAATGTGAGTAAGTAAATAAAGATTCATCAAAAAATTATCTTCAACATACTGATTTTACTTAGATGACTTATCTTGTACATACCTATTATAAACTGTCAAATTCCCGATTGCAAAGAATTTAATAATAACCCTCTTTTTGTCTGTTTTCTTTTTTTTGAACCCTACTTACGCGACTATCCATACAAATGCATTATTACAAAGCAAAGTATATGACATAGACGTGATTCTTCAAATTTTTTTTTTATATATATTTACCAACTTAAACGACCCGAAGGTATATTTATTTCGTTCAATAATAACTTCATATTAATATATTTATTTTAAAAATATTGGTAAGTCCTACAAAACAACGCAACATAAAATGCACGCGGTCAACCAATCGCGTATCCTACCCGTAAATGCTGACCAAAAAGCTACACGACCACCTAATAATGAAAGTATTCTTAATTTCATCTGATTTTTGACAGTCTTGCCTTTTCATATTATGATTAAAGTTTAAGCCCTTCTTGCCCTCGCGGCCAATTAAGAACAATTATTATATTGACAAATATTTACAATCATACATGTGATCTTAAGCTGTTTATCATCAAAGGACAATCTTGCTAATCTGAGTAGTCTACTCTAATTCGTATCATTGGGCATTTTGCCCTAAATCGTGTCACAGGCTTTCTTACCTTCGTATCATTTAAATGGTTGCTAATACAAAAAAAAAAAAAAATACAAAAATATTTATTTCAGTACCAGTGTTAATAATATATATAATTAATTGAGACCATCCTAGTAAGTAACTAGTATTACTACTAGTACTTGTGGCAGGAGGCCCCGCTCTTCCATAGCTTACATAATACAAACTGATATAAGTACACTTTCAAAATTATTTGATGTTTGGTTAAATAGGTTACAAGGTGTATGTGTGTTGTGCTTGTATGTGCGTGTGGTGTGTGTGTGTGTGTGTGTGTGCGCGGGTGTGTGTGTGTGTGTGTGTGTGTGTGTGTGTGTTATGTTAAAAGAACATGCAGGTCAGTGCATGCACATGTTATATGTACACTTGTTGCATCAGATCTTCCGTTTCATCATAATTTAATTTATGCAACCACTCAATAAGGAGTTTTTTGCAGTTGTGGAGTGATAATGGAGAAATATTTAATTTATTGTTAACTATGTTGTACAGATGTATCGATTTCCTAGTAAATTGTCGAGAAGCAAATTTAGTTTTACTTGGTATTTTATGTATAACCATATTTCTTCTCCTCCTTTTAGGTTTGCCAGGGTCCGGAGGTACATTTTTGTGTACTTTTAATAATGAATTTAATAAGTACAATTTTCTAACCGTTAGTAACGCACAATGTCTATACAAGTCAAAGGTTGAAAATCTGTATGGTTTAAAAAACATAACTTTCAGTAAAGACCTTTGACCTCGTTCCACCTCAAGAAACTTTATTTTTGAAGCTGCTCCCCATACTGGGATGCAATATGCCAAAACGGATTGACCCAATGTTACATAAATCTGGGTTAACAATTTTTTTGTCGTCACATGTCTCAGAGTTTTAAAAATCCAGATAAGTTTCCTAATTCTGCCATTTACAAATTCAATATGGGAGTGCCATGAGAGTCGCCAATCTAACATTATGCCAAGATATTTGATTGTAGTAACTTTATTAAGGACAGGACAATTACAGTTTACAGAGTTTAGATTATCACATTTATGAATTTTAACTTGGAAATCACTATAAGGCTGCGTTTTAGAATTGATTGTAAAGCATATATAGTTAGATTTTGCAGTATTTAACGTTAATAAATTAGAACTCAGCCATAGAGAGATTTTTGAGAGCCCAGATTCAGCCATCCTTTTTACAGAGTTCCATGACGTACCAGAGAAAACTATAGCAGTGTCATCAGCATATGAGAACACATGGCCACCGTCAAGTTTTAAATTACATAAATCATTTATGTATATTAGAAACAAAGTTGGACCTAATACACTTCCTTGAGGGACGCCGAATGTCATTTTGCAATCCTCACTAACATAATTTCCGATTTTGACACGCTGAGTTCTATCATACAAATAATCTTTGAGTAATAACAGTGGTGTACCTCTAATGCCAATTCTTTCGAGTTTCTGTATAAGCAGAGGGACGGAGACAGTATCGAACGCCTTTTTAATATCCAAAAAAACCGTTAAACATTTTTTACCTTTGTCTAACTGTTCCGTAATAAGTGATGTTAATGCTAATACTGCATCTTCCGTGGATTTTCCTTGTCTAAACCCATATTGTGAATGTGAAAGAATATTAAATTTATTTAGGTAGCAAACTAATCTTGAATTTATTAATTTTTCCAAGACTTTCGCAATCGATGGCAAAACAGAAATTGGTCTGTAATTATTAATGTCCTCACTATCCCCACTCTTAAACACAGGTGTGACGATGGACTGTTTCAGGATTGTAGGAAACACTCCAACTTTAAAACAGAGATTAGCTAAATGACAAATTATTGGTGCGATTATATGTATGGCTAATTTAAGAAATTTTGTCGGAATATTGTCCCAACCAGGCGCACTGTCTGTTTTAAGATTCATAATAATGTTTACAGTTTCATGTAGGTTAGTATCTAGGAGAACAAAAGAAGATAATTGACTATCAACAAATCTTAAGGGATCTACAGATTGAGGGGCGGTTAACATAATATCTTCTGCAAGTACCCTTCCAATGTTGGCAAAATAGTTACTTACATAATTAACAGAATTGACTGGAGAGAGTTTTAAATTTAATAGATTCAGACTATGGGTTTTAGTTTTGTTTAAGTTGGCAATAGATTTAATTTTGCTCCAGAGTGCCTTGTTATTCTTAACAGAAAGAGCTAACTGTTGCCTATCATAATTCCGTTTCATCTTTTTAATCAGGTTATTGCAGTAAGTACGATACCGTTTAAAGGTAATTTTTAAAATTTCATTCTCAGGATCAGCTTTTAACTTTTTCTGCATATTATTCCTATTTTGTATGCAGCGTAAGATGCCAGATGTCATCCATGGTTTGATAGTACGCTTATTTTTAGGGAGGTACATTACAGTCGAGCTCCCTTTTAGTGAATCAGTTAATTTAGTTATTAGTTCTTCAGCTACCAGTTTAGGATTTTCAGAGTAAAGCAAAATATCTAAATTTTTTTCCATAAGGATATTCATAGCTTTGTCATAGTCTACGAAAAGCTTTGTTTTTGAAAACTTGTGTTTACTCTTCAATTTAGATATGGATAAAAATATCATGCAGTGATCAGTGATCGACGTGTTGAGAACTGCAATAAAAGGCGAGACATCACTTTTCTCTAATTTTAATATAAAATGATCTAGGCAGTTAGTACCTCGAGTTGGAAGTGTATGACCTGGGAGTAGGTCGTATGTGGAAAGCATGTTTAGGTAGTTAAACCTATTACTGCATTCATTATTCGATTCATTTTGTTTAGGTATAAGGTTGATATTTATGTCTCCCGTAATTATAATATTTTTGTGTGATTTGATAGTATCAAGATGATTACTAAGAGAATTAATGAAGTTAGTAGCATTAATATTAGATGGTGACCGGTAAATTCCTAGAATAATATAATCGTTAATTTTTAATTGCAAACACGATGCATGTTCTAATTTTACCTCCATAGCGCTAGCCAAGAGAGTATTTCTGACATAGATGACTACACCATCATTTTGATTAAGGTGGTAGGAAGTAGTGAATGAGTTGTAATTATTGTTAAGGGATGGAACAATTTTTAGTGGGTTTATTCGACATTCCGTCAGAACTAAAATATCTACATATGTGAAAATTTAGGTTAGCTAATGAAATTTGCAGATCATCTAAATTCGAATAAATACTGCGTATATTTTGTGATATCAATTTTAGGTCGTTTTTGTTAATAGCCTTTATTTTGTTAAGGTCCTCAATGTCACAGTGTTGTGAACATGTAGCCATAAATTGGTCTATTTCGTTTAATGCTACAAGAGAACTAAAATTCATAAGGAGAACTGATTTTTAATACAAGGTGGTAAAATAAAGTGATACCCGAGGATACAAAGATAGCTATATAGTAAGACTTAGTGATAGCTTTAGTGCAACCGATCATTATAATTTTTATTGTGCCTGAAGTATATTATTATGTGAGTAGTGATTACATTAATTAACGAGATTGAGTGTATTTGTAGTGTGTATATTGTGTCACAGGCAAGTTTATGTGTGTGTAAGAAAAATGCACCGCCTGCAGGTAAGCTAAGCGGTAAAAAATAAGTACAGTAGTGATAGGTAGAACAGCGAACAAAATTCATATAAAAAATATAGAAATCAGCATACAATAACAAACTAAAATTAAAGTATAGTCATATTTTATCTTGGGAAAGTTTGTGGATTTGAGGTTCATTCGTGACTAGTATGATAGGGGATCCCTCATCCTTTCTTAAATATATCTTGCCGTAGGCCGTCCAACAGTATTTAAAAGCTTTCATCTTAACAAGGTCGCGCGCCAAAAAATATAGTCGGGCTGCTTTAGACGTAAGCTGTTCCGAAATAAAAATAGGAGTGTCTTCAGAGGTACGGAACCCTAGATGCTTGGCACATAACTTTGACTTGTGTTTTATATTGAAGGACTTACTCATCTTAAGAAGCTCCGTTTTTAAAATAGTAGAAGACATTTCTACTATAATTGGTGTATTTTGAACACCCTCTTTTTTTGAACGAATCCGAATTCGTATAACGTGACGCTGAGTCTGGGTCGGTGCCTTGTTTTAAGGGAGAGAGAGAGAGAGAGAGAGAGAGTCCGGAGAGTCTCGCGACACTCAGGGTAAGTTACTTGTGCAAGAAATGGTGAAATGAGATTGCAATAAGTATTAATGAGGATTAACATTAAGTAGTATCCGAAACTACCAAGCTTTGTAGGAGAGAGTACCACGCTTGTGGTAACCAATTTGAAAAAACTAGGATTCCGTTTGCCTCGTTATCAATGATTTTCCTCAGACACTTTAAAATTAAAGAAAAAGGAGGAAACAAAAATCATAGAAAAATATAAAAGCCCCACATAGCGTAAATGCATCGACAGATAAAGCGTCCGGATCTTGTTGTCAAGGCACGGATTTTTTAAATTTAGTATTGTTATTCAAGCAAAAACGGACTTAAAGCCTAGGTATCTCAAATAGGTTATAACTTCTTTTATGACCTTGATTAAAACACCTGGAGTCACTGATAAGACGAACAGCCTAACATTAGGTTTAGGCATCAAGAAAATAAAACTAGGAACTAATAGCTCCTATTTGTAATAAATTATTATTAATAACAACCCACATATTAAGTTGGTAAGCTGTTATCCTGCGCCGCGGTGTTACGCCCCCCCCCCCCCCCAGTTCATGACGAGTACCGACGAGGCGCTCGCCAGTTTTCCTGGTTGCGGGCTGGTCGAGTACCCATATATACTTAGGTAAGAACATAACATATATTGTCTCGCAGACAATAATTTGTAGCTAATGTACATATATATTCACGATTACACATTTTCTACACAATTGTCATAAGGATATGGCTCATAACTAGCTCGCAGCTAGTAAGGTTATCACAATTACCAATTTTCTTTTGTGGAGTCACAGCTTTAGCAGCTTTAGGATATGGCTCATGAGTAGCTCGCAGCTAGTTATGTAATCGCAATCGACTCGCAGTCAACGATTTGTTTAAGGAATCACAGCTTTAGTATGTGATTTATGAATAGCTCGCAGCAAGTTATGTTATCGCAATTGATTCGCAGTTAATCCCTTTTTATTGTGGTGTTACAGCTTTAGGATTTGACTCATGAGTAGCTCGCAGCTAAGAAGTCACATCTTTAGGATATGAACCATAAGTAGCTCGCAGCTAGTTATGTTATCGCAATTGACTCGCAGTCAATCCCGATTTGTTTGAGGAGTCACAGCTGTAGGATTTGACTCATGAGTAGCTCGCAGCTAGGAAGTCACATCTTTAGGATATGAACCATAAGTAGCTCGCAGCTAGTTATGTTATCGCAATTGACTCGCAGTCAACCCCGATTTGTTTGTGGAGTCATAGCTGTAGGATTTGACTCATGAGTAGCTCGCAGTTAGGAAGTCACATCTTTAGGATATGAACCATAAGTAGCTCGCAGCTAGTTATGTTATCGCAATTGACTCGCAGTCAATCCCGATTTTTTTTTTTCTTGTGGAGTCACAGCTTTAGGATTTCACTCATGAGTAGCTCGCTCGCAGCTAGTTATGTTATCGTAATTGACTCGCAGTCAATCCTGATTTGTTTGTGGAGTCACAGCTTTAGAATATGACTCATGAGTGGCTCACAGCTAGTTATATTATCGCAATTGACTCGCAGCCAATTCCAATTTGTTTGTGGAGTCATGGCTTTAGTATATGACTGATGATTAGCTCGCAGTTAATCATGTTATTGCAATAGGTTCGCAGTCAATCCCTGTTTGTTGTTTTTTAGTTTCTCGGATAAAGCCAATCCAAATAAAGTTTTGTCTCCTTCCGAATCTTATAGCACTTCTTGTTGAGTTGAGGCATTAAGAGTTTAATGCTGCTTTGAGTGATTCCGAAGTTTGAATCACATAGGATCCTGCAGCCATCTTCCTGCTTAGGTGTTTCATGGCCTGCACCCTGTTTTCACTCTCTTTTAATAGTAGGCCCATTCCTTTACTAACGGCCGTGATACTCAGGACGAGTAGTCTTTGACGCATCCCCTTTTTTAATATAAAGAGCCATATGGTTGGCATGAATATTTTCACCATACTTCGGGGAAACATGCGTCGATTTCCCAAGCGCCGAGGGTAATTTTGAGTCAATTTCGAGTTGACCGACTTTTATAAAGTAACTTTGAACCCTTTGTCAAAATGACCATTCAGTATCTGGATTAACTGTACCTACTAGACTCGGCGTCGGCTTGATTTTCTTCGGTGTTTACGTATGACGCAAAAAAAAAAACAAAGCTCACATTGTTCACACCAATGCCAACTGGTTCTAGTTAACTTATTTAAGTGAGGGTATTGAATGCCTCTCTTTCAATTAATATAACTCATTACCGTCGTAGTGTCGACACGAACATTGCACAGTTGTTTAAGTTACGAGCAAGAAAATGGCCATTATTTCTTCCAAATATTTAATATCTTCTATAATATCTAATAATATGCTATTTGCTCTGCTTGTTCATCTACCATTGCTTTTAATTTTACGTGTTTCGTAACAATTAGTGTTTTCAGATAAATCGAAGAAAAGGTGGGTAGTTAGTTCCCTTACGCTTCGCTTGGCTCGTCTTGGCAGGGACACTACCGTCTCTCCAGATAAATAATATTATATTTTTGTTTACAAGTAGGTACTCGAATATAGTTAACGGCTGGGCAAGCTACTAAAGCCCCGTTGAGCGAATGTTACGAGCATAGTTGAGTGAATTCGTGAATTTTATTACATTTTTCGAATGTATAATATGATATGTAGAAATAATAATGATAAATTACCTAAATAAATCCGAGACACTTGGGGGGTAGGTACTAAGTTAATTCCATCGTGATTGATGACAAGTTGTAACAATAGTGTTACCATAATAATCGTTATAGTTGTGTTTTAATTTTTATTAATTTTCATAATAAAACACTTCCGCAAGTATTTGCAGAGTAGGTAACGTAATATTTAATTCAGAATATTTACGTTTTCTCTGATACCTCGTAATCGATGAAGACTCACAGTAAACCTCGATACAAAAAGTGTACCGTTTTTATGTTAATGCAAAAACAATAATATAGTAGGCTATGTGGCGGTACGTAAGCGCAAACAAGAGATCGTTTGAACACAGAAAAGAGCTCGTACCTTTTTCCTTCGATGATGATGATGATGATCATTTCAGCCGATGAACAATACTGCAATCACACTATCCTACAATATCACTCGATCTTCTGCACTTCTGGTTAAATTATTAAGTGCGGCGCGCTGAGCGCGTGCGGTCCTTATCTCGCGCGAAAAAGTAATGAGCAAAATTAAGACGGTGCTGCCAGGGTGATTTATTTTTAGGGTAGGGTATAACTGTAAAATACGCGGACTTATCTCTGGCGACTGGAGTGACTACCTTTGTAATATTTATATTGAAGGATGAAGCAAAGAAATATAATGATAATCATTCTCGATTTCAGCTTGGTTCTGATTTTATTCTACAAGGCGTTTAGATCCAAATTAAGAATTGAATCTTAGGAAGATAATGAAATCATGGCGGAAAACGTGTGGCATAGTTTGCATCACGTACACGATACTTAAATTTACCAATATTTCCTTAAATATTATAAAAATATAAAAATATTGAAATAAAGGTCTATATATATATAAACTATTATAGTAGTAGTAGGTCTCCTTCTTTTTTTTACAGAAATATTGTTAATACCTACAATGTGCCAAGATAAATTTATTCTGTCAATAAAGTGGACCAAATAACTTTTTAGAATTAAATTTCTCAACTAGAGAACATATTTCAGTACTGTTTGAAATTATAGAACTTATCTTCCAGGGATGCACACTAGTATCGTGAACCGAGAAAAAAGTGGATATAAAACTCATGAATCATAAAGTTTAACTATCAAAATATTATGTATGACATATATTTTATTGTTTTTCAATTGAATGCAGATACTTAACTGAGAATTTGCACGCCATGCATAATATGGCAAAATATGAAAGAAAATATTATTACAATCGCTTTATTATTCACATTTAGCAAATAAACGATTTCATTTCATTTCATGTATAACTTGACACTCTCACTTATCTTTAGGACACCCGTAGTCCGCCAAATAAAATTTATCACTTCTTTGAAATCCACGGCACACTTGGCCACTGTTCGAATGTCTATGGACGAACTTGTCCAATACAGTAGGTAACATACATAGTTACCATCAACAGACACACATGGTCCAATACAGTAGGTAAAATACTTATTTACCGCCTATAGACGCACTGGTCCAATACAGTAGGTAACATACATAGTTACCATTAACAGACACACATGGTCCAATACAGTAGGTAAAATACTTATTTACCGCCTATAGACGCACTGGTCCAATACAGTAGGTAACATACATAGTTACCATCTACAGACACACATGGTCTAATACAGTAGGTAACATCATAGTTACCGTCTAAAACTAAAACTATCATTTTGACTCAACTAATAGTCTAACTATGCCTTTCAAGTAAGAAGGCTTAGAATCAAACATGTCTATCAAACTTTGGCTGCCATCATTTTCACTCAACTCATTATTTCATTTTACCCTCCAAATAAAACATGACGAAAATTACAAATCTTGAATTTGATTGCACATTAAATTTTTAGTCAGTTGAAACTAATGGCATTAACACACATGGTTAAAACTTAAAATAAATAAATAAATTAAGGACCCACATAACCCCACTATTATAGCAACCTGGATACATATGAACACACTTACAATCATGGTGTACCTGCATTTTTGTGAATAAAATTTCGTTCATTCATTCATTCACACTTAGTCCAATATAGAATAAACTTTGTTAAATCTCACAGATTTACATTCACCCGCCATCCTTATCAACCCCACACTGTCCATAAACTGTTCATCGAGTTCGCAACTGTATTAATAAAATTATATAATGTGGGTACTTTATAAATGATTCATAATTGATGTCATACCTTCAACTTTTTAACATCTTCTAAATGTATTGAGTTCTCATAACATAAGAAAGACTATTTCTCCAAATGTTGAATATAGCAAGGATACATTATCAAAGAGTCGCTTTGACCAAATGATCCAAACTGATATGTCAACATAGCTTTTCGTCATGATCATACGGGATATAATCCTATATGAAAATTGACCTACCCGAAATTAATGGGTGTCGCAATGCTAACAATATCACAGGAAAACAGTACCAAAGAGTAGCCTTAGCCAAATGTTCCAAGTGATATGATAGAATCACTGTAGTCTTAATAAAATTATTGTAAAGGACAAAGCCTTTCAACAACTTATTACTAAATTAACACCATTAATTCCATATAAAATACTATAATCTTAGCTATTCGAAAAATAATTATTCACAATTACTATTTTGAAGGTATAACATTTCATACAAAGTAATCATTTCTTACATACCATTGGGTTCTTGTCACTTCTGAAGTTGTCACAAATATTGATACTTTGCCCATTTTTAACCAAGCTATTCAAAGATAAATCACTAACTGCCTGTCCTCCGCTGTCGACCATCCGGCCCTCGCTTTCTCCCCCCCATTTTTCCCACTCTTTACGTAATTTTGTAGGGGCTACGCGTGCTTATTCCTGATTGGCCAACGCAACCATGTTTGCCAACAACTAACAAATTACCGACATAAAACAAGTGTTGCCACACTGAAAGAATTGCCACTTGAAAAATTCATTTAACACCTTCATTTTTATAAAATCATGACAAATATATTAAACTATAAAAGTTTCAATGACAAAATTTGTAACTGATTGTAACTGAACATTAATTGATTCAAGACAATAAAACAATGAGACACATACATAATAAACAATATTATGAGAAAAACATTATTGAGGGCCAGTAGAAAGTATAAACAGAAGGTTAAAGTAGAATTGTTAAAGTTAAGGAAATTGAACCTCCAATAAAGCCACTTTGAATAACTACGGCAAGGTTACTAAACTTTTTAAATCTTAAACCTCTAACACACAGCAGCTATAATGTAAAGATGTATATTATAGCACAATACATCTCATCACATCTTTCTATAGAAATCGGATAATTGAACCACCAATTGGAAGAAGGGAATAAACACCAATATTTGACGTATCTACTTTTTCACACTTTAGCGTTCTGTAGACGTAGCGGAATAATATATTTTAGCCAGGTCTATTGGTAAATAAATCAAAATTAATATATTCTTTATTATCAGTCAGGTCAGTCACATGAGACTCTACGTTGAAAAGTAGAACATTACAAGGCTTTTTCATTACCTATCTCCATTCTTATATTTTGGATTTATTCCCTTCTTCCAATTGGTGGTTCAATTTAAAGCTATACATACATTAATACACATTTATAGCTACCGTGTGTGTGAAGTCCTTTAGCTTCAAATTTACTAAAAATCAAAAACTAAGAGAAGGAGGGTCTAAAGAAATGCACCAACAATTAAGTAAAGGATTGTTGTTTAGAACTTGATAGAATCCAAGATTGATCTGTGATGCAATATTAATAATGAGTTGTTGCAAAATGCACATAGTTCGAAGAGCTGATGGTCGTTGGGGTCCCAAGGTGCTGGAGTGGCCACCCCGTACCGGGAAAAGCAGTGTTGGCAGGCCCCCCACCACGTGGACCGACGACATCAAACGAGTCGCAGGGAGCCGCTGGATTCAAGCGGCGCAATACCGAAGCCTGTGGAAGTCCATGCAGGAGACCTTTGTCCAGCAGTGGACGTCTATAGGTTGATAATGATGATGATGATGCACTAACCCACATGCACAGCGGCTCCTGCATCATGAACGTCACCACTTCGGCGAGCTGGGCGCCCGGGTCGGTGCCGTTGGCCGCGGAGCCAGCCGCGGGCGCCAGCCTGCCCGCCTCGGGCTCGCGGGCGCCGTCCGGCCGGTGCAGGGTCCCGTTCGCCTTCCAGCTCGGATCACTCGTCACATTCACAGCGTAATACACGGCCACCGACAACAGCAGCACACTTCCCGCCGAGTAAACCTTGAGATTTGGCAATGGTAACCTGTCCACCAGTGTCACAGGCATCGTGGACGTTCTACGAATACCCACTGAATAACTAAGTCTTAATTTCACGCCTTACAAAAATCCCCTCTTCGAGCTGAATGGCTTCGAATGTTTGACGAACGAAATTATATTTTTCATTACAATTTAGTTTGCTGTGTTCATACTAGGGATCCAAACAAAACATCGATGTTTTAAAACATCGAGGTATCGTTCATAAACATCGATGTTTTAACATCGATGTTAAACCACAAGAAAACATCGATACATCGTTCATAATGAACGATGTTTTATGAACGATGTTCTCGCCATCTCCTTGTAAGTGTCTATAGTCTTAGTCACTCGCACGCCTTTGTTTTTTCTATTTTTCATCTCACTTACGCTTAGAGTGAGCAAGGAACGAACAAACAGCGCGCGAAGTCGTTCGTTCATTGCATGTTTGAGTTTTGACGTCCATGCCGCTACGTCGTTCGTAATCGTGTTTGTTTGTGTATTTTTTACCAAAAACAATTATTTTAATACTAAAAACTAAGCTGGAAAACTCGTGATTTTGTATAACTAGTACTACGTAAGCATCCAGAAGCTGAGTTATGTAAGTATATTGTAATATTGTTCAATTGCCGAAAAAATGGACGTACTTGAAAATTTATTGGTTATGTTTTAATGGTGGTTGTTTTTGTCAAGTTTCTCTGCTTTGAGCTAGACCAGACATTTGCGAAATGCTATTATTTATATTCAATCTATTGATAAATGATAACACTTATATTTACTGAGGGTGAGGTATAATTTGATCAAAAGTAATTATTGTAAGATTTGTAAGTAGGTACAAATTGTAATAGTGATGGGCAGAGGTTTAAATGTTTTGTTATCGATATTATTTTAGGATGTGTATGTTCGACGCGTATAGTTAGATTTCAACAGATAATAATTTTTTTTGCAGATAAAATGCCGAAAAATAAAAAGAAAAGTGCAATTTGGAACTACTTCAAAAGATGTGACAATGATAAGGAAGCGACTTGCAAATTGTGCAATAAAAACTTGAAAACTTCCGGTAATACTACTAATCTTCGGGGTCACATCGAAAAAAAACACTCTGACGTTGTACAGGAGTTTATAACAGAAGAACCTTCTCAAAAGAAACTAAAATCGAATGATGAAACCAATAAGGCTGCTCAAAGTAGCCAGCTCGCTACTAGTAATGCTGAAAGAATTAGTGCAGTTACGTCAAGCGTAAAAGACGTTGATTTTGCGGACATTGTTAATAAAGGAGCAAGTACTTCTAGTGCTACGTCTATGTGCTCGAATACTGAAGTTAAGCAAAGATCTCAACAACAGCCCAATGTGGGCGATTTGTTTTGTAACATTAAAAGTATAACAAGTACTGAAGGTACGAAACATAAGAAAATCACCGAAGCGATTTTGAATTTTATCATTTTGGATCATAAAGCGTTTTCAGTTGTGCAAGGGAAAGGATTCCAACAACTTATGAAGGAAGTTGTGCCATTATATAAAATACCTTCTAGTGAAACGTTCAAAAAACGGGTAGATGATAAGTATGAAGCCATGTCAGATGTTTTCAAAAAATATATCCAATCAGCAGAATATTACTGTATTACATTAATATATATATAGCTGCTGGGGCTGATTCACTGACTGATTCACTGATTCATTCACTCACTCATTGATCACCTCTCCTGTAAAATTTTGTATGAAAAAATTTTTTTTCACTGATGGTTTCGTATAGAGGAAAAAAATTCATTCGGAGGAAAAATATGGAGAGAGCTGATGATTGAGGATTTCGGAGACGGGTGAAGAGCACGGCCAGGGTATCGAAGATAGGTGGGGGGTGCTCGAACAAATGTCATTCGAAACCTCATCCAATTCGCAGTGAGCTGAAAAAAAATTCAAAATGGCGGAAAAAAGATGGCCGCCATACAAATTTCGTCGGTGTCTATCTCGGGGAGTATAAAACATGGAAGAATGGTTTCTTGGCAAAAGATGATCAGGACCCAAAGGTCTATTTGATGAATAGAAAAAAATCCAAGATGGCGGATTTTTTTTTCTTCATACAAAATATATGGCGAATATTGAAGGGACTAGAAGCTGAGAACTATGCAACACTTTGATACGGTTCCTTTTCAAAATTTGTTTTTATAGAAGAATTCTCATTCTGACAAATGATGAGATATGCTGATCGAGGATTTGGAAGGTGGGTGAGGAGCACGGCCAGGGTATTGAAGATAGGTGGGGTGTGCTCGAACAAATGTCACTCGAAACCCCATCCAATTCGCAGTGAGCTGAAAAAAAATTCAAAATGGCGGAAAAAAGATGGCCGCCATACAAATTTCGTCGGTGTCTATTTCGGGGAGTATAAAAGATGGAAGAGTGGTTATTTGATAGAAAATGATCAGGACCCGAAGATCTACTTGATGAGTAGAAAAACCGCGGTCCGCTTGCGGGCCGCGCACCCACGCGCCCTACTAGTTTATATATATATAGCTGCTCGTGCTGATTCACTGATTCACTGACTGATTGATCACCTCTCCTGTAAAATTTTGTATGAAAAATTTTTTTTCCACCGATGGTTTCGTATAGAAGACAAAAATTCATTCGGAGGAAAATTATGGAGAGAGCTGATGCTTGAGGATTTCGGAGACGGATGAAGAGCACGGCGAGGTTATCGAAGATAGGTGGGGGGTGCTCGAACAAATGTCACTCGAAACCTCATCCATTTCGCAGTGAGCTGAAAAAAAATTCAAAATGGCGGAAAAAAGATGGCCGCCATACAAATTTCGTCAGTATCTATCTCGGCGAGTATAAAAGATGGAAGAGTGGTTTCTTGGCAAAAGATGATCAGGACCCAAAGGTCTATTTGATGAATAGAAAAAAATCCAAGATGGCGGAATTTTTTTTTCTCCATACAAAATATATGGCGAATATTGAATAGACTTGAAGCTCAGAACTATGCAAGACTTTGATACGGTTTCTTTTCAAAATTTGTTTTTAGAAAAGAATTCTCATTCTGACAAATGATAAGATATGATGATCGAGGGTTTGGAAGGTGGGTGAGGAGCACGGCCATGGTAATGAAGATAGGTGGGGGTGCTCGAACAAAGTCACTCGAAACCTCATCCAATTGGCAGTGAGCTGAAAAAAAATCCAAAATGGCGGATTCAAGATGGCGGCCATACAAAGTTCAACGGTGTCTATCTCGGAGAGTATAAAAGAGTGGTTTATTGATAGAAAATGATCAAGACCTGAAAGTCCACTTGACGACAGAAAAACCGCGGTCCGCTTGCGGGCCGCGCACCCACGCGCCCTACTAGTACGATATATGGACCGAGACCATGCAGAATAAGTCTTTTGTTGGGGTCACCATCCACTTTTTAGAGAATTCAAAACTTATGAGTGGTACTTTGGGAGTTTTTGAATTGTTCGAAAGACATACGGCAGAGTATGTACAACGAAGGCTTACAGAGATCTTTGCCAAATGGTGTGTTTCAACTGATAAAGTTACTGCTGTTGTAACTGATAATGACAGTACGGTAATGAAAGTGAATAGAGACTTGTTTGGTGAAAAAAAAATAATACCATGCTTCGCTCATACAGTGAACTTAACCATCGATAATGCGTTGACAAGATCTGAAACCGCATCTCAGATTATAGGCAAAGTACGCGAAATTGTGAAGTTCATTAAACGCAGTGTCAATGCGAGCGATGAGTTGCGTAAAAAACAAAGAGATGCCGGTTTAAAAGAAGGCCAAACAAAGAAGCTTATTCTAGACGTACGTACTCGTTGGAATTCTACTTTTTACATGGTAGAACGTTTCTTGGAGTTAGTTTCAACGATTGGTGCAATATTGCTATGCCGTTCCGATGCTCCGCCAATGCTGACATCTAGTGAAATTGGCTGTCTGCGTGAGATCGTACAATTGATACAACCCTTTGAAAGGTTAACAAAGGAAATTTCTGGACAGAATTATATCACCGTGAGCAAAGTCATTCCACTTGTTAGCTGTTTGCGAGGAATGTTAGAAAACTTAACTCCGACATTCGAAGCTGCTACTTTTTTAAAGACAGAAATTCAGAAGGAGGTAATAAAGCGATTTGACAAGCTGGAACACTGCTCGTCTTTGGCTTTAGCAACCGCACTGGATCCGCGGTTTAAGCTCATTCACTTTAAAGATGCAACTGCAAAAGCTAAAGTGTTGAATTATGTGAACAACTATGTGAAAAACATGCAAACTACAGTCATACCAACAGAGTCTTCTGACGAATCAGAAAAAGAAGAGAAGACAGAACGTGAAATTGATATATGGAGTTACCACAAACAATTGACACACGATAACATGAAAAACAAAACCACGGACGAATTAAAAGCGAAATCAGAATTTCATATGTTTGTGTCATCACCTGTTACGCCAATAAAAGGGGATCCTATAGAAATCTGGGATGATATGAAAACTGTATTTCCCTATTTATATAAATTGGCTATGAAACATTTGCCAATAGTAGCAACTTCAGTTCCCAGTGAGCGGTTATTTTCTGAAGCTGGAGCTATTATTACTCAAGAAAGAAACCGATTGCTTGGAACTAGATTGTCGAAATTATTGTTTTTGAATTCTTTAATGAGAAACAAATAATAGGTAATAAGTTATGTTAAATTCATTGTTCCTAATAAATTTGATTATCTTTGACTACATGATTTTGCTTATTTTGTTGTTCTACTTGTTCTTCCACTCTTCATATCCTAGTACATTATAACTGTATTATTCGTCTTGTCTGTAATCATGATTACCAATACGAATCTAATTCTGTTTTTATAGGAAAACGCTTTTTTTCACTAAATCATCATTCCTACTAATATTTTAAAAAACATCGTAAAAACATCGATATATCGTTCATAAACATCGATATTTTCGACATCGATGTTTCACTTTTAAAACATCGATGTTTTGATATCGATGTTTTTAATGAACGATGTTGCATCCCTAGTTCATACGGCACTGAACACCAACAGTGAACAGAACACTCGTCACTCTGTATTCGATTGTAGTGTTGTACTGTATTTTATTAGTGTTCTGTGCTCTAAGTATTTGTTCGATATAAAATACAATGACACAAGCAAAACACAGAATCAAAGAGAATGTCATATACACCACTATACACTGTAGTCTTCGGAGAATGTAATCACTACCTAGGTACCACATCACTACGTTATATGAGTCGGAACTCCCCTACAAATAAAATGAACGTGCGCTAGCGAACAGCACCAACATAAAAAATGTTATCTCTCATATGTCTCTCATTTCAAGACAAACACTTTAGAGTAAGATTAACAGGAGCCGCCTCAGTAAATTAGCGCACGTTTCCTTTAAAAAAAAAAATCTCTTCGAACTCGGTCTTCGAAGTTGCGCCAGCCTGCACAGAAATCACAGATGACAGAATGAAGAATCACAGAACCACAGAACACTAGATCATACCGAGTGATAGAACCAGATAGAATCACCTACTACAATTACAATACACAAAAGTACTACAAAACAATGCGCAACACCCTGTCCATTCTCCATCAACGTGTCAAAAAGAAATTAAACGGTTGGACCGTTTAATTTCTTTTTGACATCTCAGTCTCACTCACTCTCACTATGTGATGGAACTACAAGACTACAATAGTTCCATAACGTTGTTCCTTACGCTTGCCAGCTGACTTGTCAGTTGCAAACACTGCAAGATGCATGCAAGATGCTGCAAGCTGCAAGTCAGATGTCGTTGTCCTTTGTTTCGTCCGTGGTCAGGTGTCAGCTCAGTTATGCAGTGTATCCGTGGTTTATCCTAGTGTTCGTGGTCTATGGTGCAGTGCACTATTTGTACTCTGTGTTTTCCATTTTCTGTGGCTATTTTTGCAGCTGATTTTCCAAAATAAAAAATTCCATGTTGGTTTTTGAATGTTACTAATATTTGTAATTAATTACCAAAAATGACCGAGCGTGATTACGCCCCGCTAAGTGGAGCGTGTGTTCGCGGACTGTGTGATAAATTATACGATAAAAGGAAGTTTGCAGGGGTCGAAATTGAAAAGTATGATGTGTTGTATTTTGCTATTATACGAATAGTTTTTACGTTTTTTTTGCAAGATACAAGATAATCATAATTATCGTTTGAAAGCACTCTTTATAAATGTTGCAATATTCAAAAGAAACTTAAGTAATATAAAACTTAATTATTATAACCTTAAATGAATAAACTACCTACTTGGGGGCGTTGATACCGTCGCTAATATGGCACATTTTATCAGTAATCACACTCTTCAAAATGACAAGTTATCAGATTTAATTTTTATGTCACAGTAATTTATTTAAGTTGAATGATTTACAGAATGGTGAAAGACTTCAGCGATGCCAACAATGCAAATCAAATCAAGCGCTTGATCCGAGTATTAGGTCAGGAGCTGATGTCCTCCACTAACCCTAATGTGAAGAATGGTGCTCTGATGGGCCTCTCTTCTGTGGCTGTTGGCTTGGGGAAGGTAGAGTATAGACTATAGATGTGTATAACTATGCTGCCGTGCTAAGCGCAAAAGCCGTGTCTCAAAAAAAAATCTTATTTTTTATTTTTATGGCATCGGATAGCTTAGAAAAATATGTATCTAATGAACTAAGCCAAATAACGGTATATAATTTAAAACATATCAAAAAACCCTTTTAAAAGTTTTCCCTATCTCAATTTTGCTCGAAATTACTAAGGGAATTAGAGGTAATTCCTTCAATTTTCTTGAAACTTGCTTTCACTGAGATACCGCTTTTGCGCTTAGCACGGCAGTATGCTGTCATTAGTTAGCTTCATTAGCTCTGTTCAACAGGGAACTGAAGGTTGAAAGATTGTACGGTTCAAATCCCACCAATCCTACTGGCAGTGTAAAGCAGTGTTGCCAGTTTTGTACTTTGATTTGATGCAGTGTATGATTAGCAATCAATACAGGGTATATTGTTTGCTGCTTTTATCTTAAGACTGCTTTACCTTGCTTGTTGCTTGTCACTACCACAATGTGGTATCCATTTAAGGATGGAAACACAGGACCTGAAGAAAAAAATGTTCAATACCAGTAAAGTTTCATGGTCTACACATTACAGTTATCATTTAAAATGTAATTTAATTGACAGACTACAAGAATTACTAATAATTCTGTTAGTTACCTTACATTCTCATCAAAGAAAAATCTAGATGATTTACCAAAAACTACATTTTATTATTCCAAAAACACAGAATAGAATAGAAATGTTTTTTATTCAAATAAACTTTTTTACAAGTGCTTTTGAATTGTCGATGAGTCTACCACTGGTTCGGAATGCTGTTCCTGCCGAGAAGAACCAGCAAGAAACTCGACAGCTGCTCTTTTCAAAACAAGTTTACAATATAGTAGATATTATGCTACACAAATAACAAATATTGCAAAAGTTTAATTTTTTGCAGGGATGTGACTTGTATATTGGTGAATTAATCCACCCAATCATAGCCTGCCTGGGAGAGAGTGAAGCGCGTGTCCGTTATGGCGCGACTGAAGCACTGTTCAATGTGCTGAAGGTGGCCCGCAGTGCTACAGTCACATACTTCCCACTAGTGTTTGACGCACTGGCAAGACTAGCAGCGGACCCTGAGCCACAAGTGAGGAATGGGGCAGAGGTGTTGGACAGACTTGTAAAGGTAAACATTGCTTGTAAAACTTTATGACACTGTTCATCACAACTTATGATTAATCATTGTTATATTCTCTCTTTTCAAATACATACAGAAAAATAGATGTTGGCCGATTCTCAGACCTACCCAATATGCACACAAAATTTCATAAAAATCGGTCCACCTATTTCAGAGGAGTAAGGTAACTAACATTGTGACACAAGAATTTTATATATTAGATAAACAAATTATAAAACTTAAATTAAAAAGAAGAATTAAACAAATACAAAGGTTTCAATATTTTTTTTTTTAAATTTTGGTAAGCTATCCCCTATATATATCCAAAACTACCATACTAATATTATTATAGGTTGTTAACATCCTCTTGACAGGTGCAGAAATGCCTAAATTAGTTTATTAATATCAGCTTTGAATGGCAATGGAAGTTCTTAACACAACTGTGAGGCCTGGGTACTCTGAAAGAGATTTTGTATAGTAAACTCATTGCATCCACAGACTCGAACAGTCTTTGCAGAAAACACAAGTCCAAAAGCTTACCCCTGTCAGACAAAGTCAACAACCCATAATGTCGCAATCTAGAGTGATAATTGGGTAGTTTACTTCTAAGCTTATCACAAAAAATGATATGATGCAAGAAGTGCTTTTGAATATGTTCTATCCTCATTGAATGTATATTATAGTGGGGATTCCGAACAACAGAGCCATATTCAAGAATGCTTCTCGACAGAGCATTAAATAGCAGCATTTTCGACCTTCGCTTGATAAACCCTGTGATCTTAGAGGCTTTTTTACATATATTATCCATTTTGCGGAATAAAACATAACTTAATTGTGATCAATTATGACCCCTAAGTCTCTTACACTTTGTAAATTTTGAAGATTATTACCATTAATACTATACACAAAACGTATCAGATGGACTTTCCTATGAAAAGATGCACAGTAACATTTATTGTGGTTAAGTACCATCTTGTTGTAATAAGCAAACAGAATAAATCTTTTAACACTTGACATACGTTTCACTCTGATACAGAATCGGATGCACAATTGCAAAGACAATTGCATTGTGGAGTCGACATCTGATGGATGCAAAGACAATTGCATTGTGGAGTCAACATCTCCTGATAATGCTCTGGTCGCGTTGCAGTCACCTTACCAGTGCGGCCTCTCCTTAAAGATTGACACCATGTTGCAGGATATAGTGACAGAGAGCTCTGACCTTGAGTTGTCAGCCATCGTGCCGCTGGTCCGCGAGCGCATGTACACGCGCAGCGCGGCGTCGCGCCAGTTCGCGGTGTCGTGGGTGTCGGCGCTGGACGCGGCGCCGGCGCTGGGCCTGCGCCGACACCTGCCCGAGCTGCTGGACGGGCTCTTCACTGTGCTGGACGACCCCAACCCGGAGATACGGCGCATGTGAGTTGTCAGCCATCGTGCCGCTGGTCCGCGAGCGCATGTACACGCGCAGCGCGGCGTCGCGCCAGTTCGCGGTGTCGTGGGTGTCGGCGCTGGACGCGGCGCCGGCGCTGGGCCTGCGCCGACACCTGCCCGAGCTGCTGGACGGGCTCTTCACTGTGCTGGACGACCCCAACCCGGAGATACGGCGCATGTGAGTTGTCAGCCATCGTGCCGCTGGTCCGCGAGCGCATGTACACGCGCAGCGCGGCGTCGCGCCAGTTCGCGGTGTCGTGGGTGTCGGCGCTGGACGCGGCGCCGGCAAAGGGCCTGCGCCGACACCTGCCCGAGCTGCTGGACGGGCTCTTCACTGTGCTGGACGACCCCAACCCGGAGATACGGCGCATGTGAGTTGTCAGCCATCGTGCCGCTGGTCCGCGAGCGCATGTACACGCGCAGCGCGGCGTCGCGCCAGTTCGCGGTGTCGTGGGTGTCGGCGCTGGACGCGGCGCCGGCGCTGGGCCTGCGCCGACACCTGCCCGAGCTGCTGGACGGGCTCTTCACTGTGCTGGACGACCCCAACCCGGAGATACGGCGCATGTGAGTTGTCAGCCATCGTGCCGCTGGTCCGCGAGCGCATGTACACGCGCAGCGCGGCGTCGCGCCAGTTCGCGGCGTCGTGGGTGTCGGCGCTGGACGCGGCGCCGGCGCTGGGCCTGCGCCGACACCTGCCCGAGCTGCTGGACGGGCTCTTCACTGTGCTGGACGACCCCAACCCGGAGATACGGCGCATGTGAGTTGTCAGCCATCGTGCCGCTGGTCCGCGAGCGCATGTACACGCGCAGCGCGGCGTCGCGCCAGTTCGCGGTGTCGTGGGTGTCGGCGCTGGACGCGGCGCCGGCGCTGGGCCTGCGCCGACATTTGCCCGAGCTGCTGGACGGGCTCTTCACTGTGCTGGACGACCCCAACCCGGAGATACGGCGCATGTGAGTTGTCTGTATAATTGACTATTTGGCGTATGCTGAGAAAACTATTGATGATACATAAAAATTATGTACTAGATGATTAAAGTACTCATTATTCTCTACAAAAAAGTCTGCAAGGGTATATATCTAACTCTCATAGTTAAGTCACAATAGTAGCTTTTGTGTTCTAAAATTTTACTAGGTCGCTGCCCGTAGAAACCAAGGTATTAAATGCGAAAGTGTGTTTGTTTGCTGGTTCTTCCTTCAATCACGCAACAACAAAGCTACGGATCGACGTGATTTTTTGCATTTTTTGCATGTTTATAGTTGAGAACCTGGAGGGTGACATAGGACTACATTTTATCTGGGGAAATCAAAACTAAATCCTTAGAAAATGGTCAGTTTCCCGATGTTTGGAAGGAGACTAGAGTTGTTCCAGTCTTTAAGTCTGGCAAAAAGAAAGAAGTACAAAACTATCGCCCAATATCTATCTTATCTACCATGGCAAAGGTTTTTGAGTCGCTGGTGTACCACCATATGTTCAACCTTTTGAATAAATATATTAGTGAAAAGCAACATGGATTTATGAGCAAACGCTCTACAACTAGCAATCTGCTACTTCATACTACAAATTTAGCGGAATATATTGATAACAGGCAGCAAATCGATGCCATATATACCGACTTTTCAAAAGCTTTTGACAAGGTCAATCATCGTATCTTACTAAATAAACTACATGCGCATGGAGTATCTGATAACTTACTAATGAGGAGTCAATCGTATCTTACCAATAGGAAATCTAGAGTAGTTATAAATGGCCACCAATCAAGGGTGTTTATAGCTCAATCGGGGGTGCCTCAAGGCTCCAATTTAGGTCCTCTCTTTTTCAATGTCTACATTAACGACATAACGAAAATGTTTTACAGTAGCAATGTAATTCTTTTTGTGGATGACTTAAAACTGACACGTATTATTAATAGCGATAGCGATGTTCAATTATTACAGGACGATCTATGCAGATTAAGTAAATGATGTAAAATAAATAAAATATTCCTAAATGTTGATAAATGTCTTCATATAAAAGTAAAATTAAAAATTTTAAAAACCCCCCGACACAAAAAATAATCTCTAAAAACTAACAAATAATATTTTATACCTATATATAATTATTATCGTCACATATATTATGTAACGATAATAAGGGGCGGCCTGCTAGGCTTCTGGAGAGATCTGGGATGGTTGGAGTAACTACAATGGATGGATTGGTCACACACAACAGACCATCACGGTTTACGTGTGGAAACCAGCCCAGAAGAAGAAGAAGATATATTATGTAAGTTCAAATATTTTTATTTTCCAAGTGTCGTCGTCGCGTCGCGGGACCGCTAAAGTTTATAAAGTATTTTTCCAACAGCTAATTAATTATTACGAATTACATTTAGGTACGAGCGATCTTAAGTTTCATACATATTATAATATAGTCTACGCTCTACGATGCCGCGCGCGACACGTGAGGGCAGACGACGTTGACGGTTGTGTCGATTTTGCGAATTTTTCGGAGTAAATTCTTTTGTTGCAATCTGCGACTACACCTGTTTTTCTCACTTAGCGGTCCCCCGACGTGAAGACGACACTTGGAAAATAAAAATATTTGAACTTACATAATATATGTGACGATAATAATTATATATAGGTATAAAATATTATTTGTTAGTTTTTAGAGATTATTTATTGTGTTGGGGTGTTTTTAAAATTTTTAATTTTACTTTTATTTAGTCCTTTTTTAAAGTTTAGTTTATTAGGAAGGTATTTATAGTGATTTGTTAGCGCAGTGGTAATTGAGCCTAATTGATCCCATTTAATTACCCACCTACGAAATCTAAACCTTACTCTAACATGTCATATTTAAAGTCATGGTTACCTTACCATGTTCTTTCAATATCATTGAAGTAATACGGTACCTTTCGAATCGATAGGACATATGGAAGGTAGTCAGATCACCTCATCAACTATTAAAGAGCTGATGATCTTCAAACGGCTGATCAGGTCATGGTTACCTTACCATATACTTTCAATATCATTGAAGTAACAAGGTACCAAATTTCGAATCGACAGGACATATGGAAGGTAGTCAGATCCCCTCATCAACTATTAAAGAGTTGATGATCTTCAAACGACTGATCAGGTCATGGTTACCTTACCATATACTTTCAATATCATTGAAGTAACACGGTACCAAATTTCGAAGCGATAGGACATATGGAACGTAGTCAGATCCCCTCATCAACTATTAAAGAGCTGATGATCTTCAAACGGCTGATCAGGTCATGGTTACCTTACCATATACTTTCAATATCATTGAAGTAACACGGTACCAAATTTCGAATCGATAGGACATATGGAAGGTAGTCAGATCCCCTCATCAACTATTAAAGAGTTGATGATTTCAAACGGCTGATCAGGTCATGGTTACCTTACCATATACTTTCAATATCATTGAAGTAACACGGTACCAAATTTCGAATCGATCGGACATAAGGAAGTTAGTTAGATCCCCTAATCAACTAGAAAAGAGCTGATAATCTTCAAACGGCTGAACAGATTTTCATGAAACATGGCTAAGAACACTCGGGATAAAATTATCTATGACACAAAAAAAACTAAACGAAAATCGGTTCATCCGTTTGGCGGCTACGCTACCACAGACAGATACACAGACAGACACGTTAAACTTATAACACCCCTCTCTTTTTGCGTCGGGGGTTAAAAATTTACTCGAATATTTAAATTAAAAAAAAAATTAAAACTTTAAGCCTGGCAAATAGATCACTTGGATTCGTTCTTAGGTGTTCAAAAAACTTTAAGCAATATTCTACTGTAATTAAGCTGTTTGATTGTTATGTGCATAGTAGACTGGAATATTGTGCTATTATCTGGTCTCCATTCACTAAAATCCACACTAAAAGAATTGAGAGAGTACAGCAACGGTTCTTGCGTCAGATTTCATTCCGTTTCAGAAAAAAGCTTAATAATTATGAAAAAAGACTAACCCTTTTCAAGAAACATAAACTTGAGGATAGAAGAATAACATTGTCATTGATGTTTTTGACTGTTGTTGATGACTAGTGCAATAAAATAGCGGGTGTTTATTTTTTTTCATTTTTAGCTGGTTCGATTCCCGGGTGAGACAAGCGAATTTTTGAAAAACTTTGAATGCAGTTTTGCTTCTTTTTAAAAATAAGGGAATGTTTCCTTTAAGTAAAATGATCTAACTTAAGGATTTAAGGTAGTTCCCCTCCAGGGCCCATAATTTTTTTCCACCCTGTAGATATTGTGCATAATAATTGTGTATTTTTGCTCTATTAACTATTTTTAAGGGCCTCCAACTTCGATAAATTCACTTTACATATTTGGGCATAGTAAGGATTTTACTCAAACTCCTCAGGAGCCCTAGACTGCCAAAGGTACATTTTCTAAGTAGCTACAACGACCACCTAACTGTGTCTCCAGATGCGACGTGCAGCTGAACGAGTTCCTGCGCAGCATCAAGAAGGAGCCGTCGGAGGTGAACTTCCAGGCCATGATCAATATACTCATCACGCACGCGCAGTCCACCGAGGAGCTGCTGCAGGTTTACTTCACGTCTTTGCTAATAGTGTAACTATTGATGACACCGCGAAGCAAAGTCTGGATCATGCGTCATGCTCGTGAACGGGCGCCACCAGCGGGAATGGGGCTGCTTTCTGTCTGCCCGTCTTGGGTGTCGCCAAGGGGGGGTAGGAAGGGGCAGCTGCCCCCCCCCCCTAGACATTTGAAAAATATAGGTACTAGTAGATACTACATCAATGAAATGCAGGTATCGCTGCCAAATTGGTATTGGTAGACTGATCGACGATTCAAAAGCACCTGTCAAAGTTTATTTGAATGAAAAACATTTCTATTCTATTCTATTCTTCCACCAACTACCTAGATGACGTCATGCGTTTGTCAGTCATTTTTTGAAAATGTTCTGTTTCACACCAGCGAGCATTAAAAAGGGTCCAGTACAAAATACAAAAGCAGAGCCATCAGGCGCACGTCCAGTTCATTTCATTAACTTTGAAAAGTCAGATGCTTTGGATTGATCCTCAGACCCACCAAAACGGTAGAAGAACTCTTAGCCGCTTAACTATTTTCTTCTTTATCAACCGATAGACGTCAGTGGACAACGGTCTCCTGCATGGCCTTCCACATGCCTAGGTCTTGCTCTGCCTGAATCCACCGCCTCCCTACGACTCGTTTGACGTCGTCGGTCCACCTAGTGGAGGGTCTGCCAACACTGCGCTTCCCGGTGCGTGGTTCACTCCAGCACCCAAACCCAACGACCATCAGCTCTTCGAACTATGTGCTCCGCCCATTTCGCGACTCTTTGAGCTATGTCGGTGACTTTAGTTCTACGGATCTCTTCATTTCTGATTTGATCTCGCAGGGATACTCCGAGCATAGCTCTCTCTCTATCGTCCACTGAGACTAAACTATCACTGGATTCTAAAAACGTTGAACTAACGCAGATTGCGATAAGTTGCATTGGACACGATGTAATGTGGATTCTGTAAAAGCTGCATCAATCATTTTTTTTTTTTTTATTTATTTAGGAAAACCAACAGCTTATAATTCTATATATATGTACTTAAGAAATAATGTAACTAACAGCTAAAAATAGGTTTTCGCATGTAAAATCATTGATAGTCTCAATTGCTGTGATTGGCTGAATTTTACCGCGTTCTTTCTGCAACAATGCTTTTTAGCCAATAAGGCTCAATAGCCCAACGACGGTTAAAGGTGCAGACTGAAAACTGAAAGGTCGCAGGTTCGAATCCCGCCCGTTGCACTATTGTCGTACGCACTCCTGACACAAGCTTTCCGCTTATTTGGAGGGGAGAGGAGAATATTAGTCAAATTAAAAAAAAAATTAAGTGGCACTCGGGGACTGCCGCTGTAAAGCTATTGCATAGCATTTTTTATCAACTTATGCAATATTTTTTTTTTGCATAATAAAAATTATGCAAAAAAAAATATTAAAAACAAACAAACAAGAAAAGCGAACTGTCACTACTTCGCGAGTGAGATTCGAACCTGCGACATCGACGCTCGAAAGCGGACGCTCGCCCACTGCGCCAAATAGAGCTACTTGAGAACCTCTAAAATGTTGAACGCTTACTGAACGACGGTGTTAGGGTTTTTCTCGTTACGGAATTTCTTGAATCGGTCGCCGCGCTCAAACTGTTTGTCCTAGTTCAAAGCCCGCGATAAAAGCTGTGCAATAGTTTAAAAAGCGAGTGAGTGTCGGCCAATCAGAGGCGGTTGCAATCGTCACCCTAGCGATCATTTTTAGAATAGAATAGAATAGAATAGAAATGTTTTTTATTCAAATAAACTTTTACAAGTACTTTTAAATCGTCAATGAGTCTACCACTGGTTCGGAATGCCGTTCCTGCCGAGAAGAACCAGCAAGAAACTCGGCAGTTGCTCTTTTCAAAATACTTTTACAATATACTTAACATATATTCTATGTATGCAGAGTTTCCACAATGAGGGAAAGGTCCACAAAAGCATACGTAATTATTTCTAATTATAATTCAACACATGTCAAGACGGGCAGACAGAAAGTAGCCCCATTGCCGCTGGTGGCACCCGTTCACGAGCATGACGCATGACCCAGCCATTGCTTCGCTCAACCATATTTTAGCGAACGCAACAACCCGCATCACACGACACCACCGCAGAAATGTTAAAGAGAGTGTGACATACTTAGGCTACCCATCCTAAGGCATCGAATTGAAACTAATATTCAAATCAAATACGCATTTTAAAATATGACTTGTACACAAATAAAGTGGAAACTCTGAATAGAATAGAATTATTTTGATATACAATTATACAGGTTAATCATTACCTACTGTCTCATGAATCGCTGGAACGAATTACATCCACGCTTTTTTGTCATTTATATAGTCTTCAATCGTATAATATGCTTTTTTCATGAGCGTAGTTTTAATCGATTTCTTAAACTTGTGTAAAGGCAAGTCCAAGATCGACTGTGGAATTTTATTATAGAACGTCTCGCCCATTCCCACAAATGTCTTTCGGACCCTCTTGAGGCGCAGTCGAGGGATCACGAGCCTATTTGGATCTCTAACCTGCCTATCTCGTAATTCACCCTTTTTTTTGTAATTCACAATGTTTTGTCTGACAAATATTATATTGTTATAAATATATTGTGAAGCTACTGTAAGAATGCCTATTTCTTTAAATTTTTCTCGAAGCGAATCCCGCGGCTTTAAATTATAGACTGCGCGAATCGCCCTCTTCTGCAATACAAAAATTTTTCCAATATCGGCCGCTTTACCCCATACTAAGATTCCGTATGACATAATACTATGGAAATATGCAAAATAAACAATTTTTGCAGTTTCTATGTCAGTTATCTGTCGAATCTTCCTAACAGCGTAAGCAGCAGAGCTGAGCTTGCCAGCAAGTACTGCTATATGGGTGCCCCATTGCAGCTTTGAGTCCAGGGTTAATCCCAAGAACACTGTGGAGTCCTCTGTTTTCAAGGATTCATTACTTATCTTTAAATTTTTACAGACAGTTCTGGTGTTAGGCAATAAAAACTCAACACACTTTGTTTTTTTAGCATTTAAAAGTAGATTAGAAGTAGATTATTTGCCGTAAACCATTCAGAAACTTGAGATAATGCATTATTTACATCGTCAAAATTGTCTTTTTTCCTATCGACTTTGAAAATCAAAGACGTATCATCAGCAAATAGTACAATATCGCAAGTATTTTGGACAAAATATGGTAAATCGTTTATGTAAATCAAAAACATGAATGGACCTAGAATAGAACCCTGGTGTACACCCATTACTGAGGCTGATCCGGATGATTTTACATCATTGACACACACTCTTTGAACACGATCCCTTAGATAAGACGCAATGAGGCTAAGTGCAATATCTTTAATACCATAGTGGCTCAGTTTAAGTAAGAGGGTCTTGTGATCAACGCAGTCGAAGGCTTTTGATAAATCACAAAAAATACCAATGGCATTCTGTGAGTTATTCCATGCATCGAAAATGTGTTGTAACAGCGTTGCGGCTGCATCGGTTGTTGATCGACCCTTAGTAAAACCGTACTGCTCAGGGTGAAGAAGTTTATTTAAGTTAAAGTGTAGAAGCAGTTGGTTGAACATTATTTTTTCGAAAATCTTGCTGAGAGTTGACAAAATTGAAATTGGTCTGTAGTTATTCGGGTCAAATTTGCTTCCCGATTTATAAAGAGGTATTAATTTGCTACATTTCATTAGGTCTGGAAAAGATCCAGTATCTACAGATTTATTAAAAATTAAAGCAAGATAAGGCGCAATAATATCAATGATATTGTGAATTAATTTAACTGATATTCCCCATAGATCTCCTGTTTTTTTATTTTGCAATGATTTAAATGTTTTGATAATATCATATGGGGTAACGTGTTCAAACCTAAATAGTTTATTGCACTCAGAGACATTGCTTCTTAGAAGATTACAGGCTTCTGTTGGCGAGGAATTTAGAGAACTGGTCGTGGTTACTGGTATATTTTTGAAAAAGTTCTCAAATGTATTTGCAATTTCTATATCGGAGTCAATTACAAGGTTATTAAGTTTAAGCTCCAGTTTATTATAATGCATCTTGTTCTTACCCATTTCATCACCAATAATGTCCCATACTGCTTTTATTTTATTATCTGAATTGACAATTTTTTGTTTTATGTGAAGTGACTTTGCTTGTATGCACACGTTTCTAAACAATTTGGAGTAATTTCTTACATATTCTATAAACGCGGGGGTATAATTATATCGTTTTTCTGCATACAAGTCAAACAGCTTATTTCTACTTTTATAGATGCCAACAGTTGCCCAATCACTAAATTTTAAATTTTTAAATAATCTTTTGTTTATTACCTTAAAGATAGAGTTAAATTGAGAGTTTAAAAGATCAAAAAACTCACTATAAATTTCATCCGGACCACCCTGTGCAATATCAAGCGTCGGCAATGCAGCTGCGATATTTTGTTTAAATTGCCTTACTTTTTTTGTGGTAACTTGCCTATATTTTACTACTTTTGTTGTATTCTGCTCACTGCTCGGAATAGATATCATTTGTCCGCAATGATCAGATCTTAAATAAGTGATAATCGATTTTTGGATAATTTTACAATCACAGAAGATGTTATCAATACAAGTAGCTGAATTAGCAGTTATTCTCGTAGGTTCAACAAAAACATTTTCCAGGTTAAAACTTTTAAACAAATTAAGTAATCTACCTGTAAAAGGCGTGTGTTGCAGGATATCTATGTTGAAATCTCCACAGATTACTATTTTTTTTGATGTCCTACATAGCCGCCCTAAGGCGTCCTCCATGACCTTCTCAAAATGAACAAAATCGCCCGAGGGGGGTCGGTACACGCAGACTATAATATATCGGTCCAGCTCAACACAAGACAGCTCAATAATGCGATCCATAGAAAGACTAACAATGTCTTTTCGCTCTTTGCAATTAATATTATTGCGCATTATTATCAAAGAACCCCCGCGTATAGCAGTCTTTCTGGAGAACACACTTGACAGTAAATAACTATCAAAATGCATAACTAACTGATGAGAGTTGAGCCAATGTTCAGTGAGACATAAAATGTCAATATTAAACTCTTTAATAAATAACTCAATCTCATGCTCTTTGCCAGATAAGCCCTGTATATTTTGGTGTTTTAGTTTTTTTAGGGTTTTAGTGTTCCGTACCCAAAGGGTGCTAACGGGACCCTATTACTAAGCCTCCGCTGTCCGTCCGTCTGTCAGCGGCATGTATCTCGTAAACCGTAATAGATAGACAGTTGAAATTTTCACATATTTTATATTTCTATTGCCGCTATAACAACAAATAATAAAAATGAAATTAAATTAAAAAAAATAAATTATTTCCATGGGTACATGGAAATATTTTAATTTCATTTTTTTGAACGGAACCCTAAAAGAGCGAGGCCCGACTCGCACTTGGCCGATATTTAGAGAATCGCACTTGTGTTCCGCAGCTGACGGCGGTGACGTGGCTGAAGGAGTTCGCGGAGCTGAGCGGCGCGCGCGTGCTGCCCTTCGCGTCGGGCGTGCTGCTCGCCGCGCTGCCCTGCCTCGCCTACACCGACGAGCCCCGGAAGAGTATCCTTTGACGCGGGAGGGCGCCGCCACCGGGCGCAGCACTGGGGCTGCCACAGAGCATGCTGTGCGAGGTCGCCATAGACTACGGCATTCATTGCGACCGCATTACGTGACTTGAGGCCTATGATTCTCTATGTCAGTGGCTATCTTTCAAATCCGTCAAACCCAGAATCATCATTAGCAACCCATCAACGGCTCACTACTGAGCGCGGATCTCCTCTCAGAGAAGGGCTATAGGCCATAGTCCACCACGCTGGCCCAATGCGAATTGGCGGACTTCACACACCTTCCAGAGCATTATGAAGAACTCTCGGATGTGCAGGTTTCCTCACGATGTTTTCCTTCACCGTTGAAGCAAGTGATATTTAATTGCTTAAACGCACATGAATCCGAAAAGTCAGAGGTGCGTACCCGGTAAGCAGTGATAGCCGAGTGGTTAGGACTGTGGGCTCCAATGCGGGGGGTCGCAAGTTTGATTCCGGCTACGTCATTAATTGCGACAGAAATATGTGACTTGGGGCCTATTCTCTATGTCAGTGGCTATCTTTCAAAACTTTCTAACCCAGAATAATGTATGAAAAATACGGGTTTGCGTCTTGAATTTTTTTTAAATAAAATGTATTATTACTGGCCACTGGAAATGTCGAAAATAAAGAATAGGCCCGCTGAAGGAATGAATTACAAACTTATGGAAAAACAAAAATATTTTCCACTGAGTATTTAACCAATTTGTGTTTGTGTTTAAGAAATCTTCTTCTTTTTTTCTTCTTATCTTTTCACTGATGCAACAAAAATATCACGTGACAAACTTTGTAAATGTTTAAAATCTCTATTTCCGAGTAACGATATCGAGTTCCGATATCTCACTTTATTTAATGTCGAGGAATCCAGCTTAACCCTTATCCAAACAAAATTACGCCAATAATTTGCTTGATTTTGCTAATCTTATTTATTATTTCATTCCACCTGCCTAAGTTTTTGTTTACCTTCCATGTTTTATAAGATCACTGAGTTATAAACAGTTACTACATACAAATCAGAGATCCGGGAAACCGCAGCGACTGTGAACCTCCAGCTAACGAAACTAGTGTCGGAAATGTCCGAGTCTCGCGCTTCTTCCGAAGACCCCCCGACGAAGGAGGCCCAGGCGGGGGGCTCTCCGACAAAAGGGAACAAGGCAGAGGGCCCTGCGCCAGAAGAGGCTGAGGATGAGGGGCCTCCGCGGTTGAACTTGGAGGCCGTGGTGGGAGTATTGACTCAGATGCTACATCACAGTTCAGTGCACACTAAAGTGGCTACTTTGGACTGGATCCTACATTTATATAACAAGTTACCCTCAGAGGTATGCACTACGCATTTACAAATAACTAATAGTAGTCCAGTCAACTGGTGTATAGGTTAACTGTTATATTTCCTATCATTTTCATTATAGCATAAACGTTATAGAGAGAAAACCGGAGGAAGGTCGAAAATATTGCAAAGGCGCCCTTTTAGCACAGGGTCTTCGAGGTCCAAAACTTGAGAAAATGTTAATTAACCATTCCTGAACATCCCAAAGTTTCATTAACTTCCTACCTTTTTCCACCTAACCCCACTTCCCTACCTGTCGAGTGGGCCATTTTTTCGAAGCGCCATATCTCGGTAGCGAATTACATACGAAACTTTTTATGTCGTCTAAATTGGAGGAAATTTAACGGTCTACAAAAAAGTATAGAAATGCTTTTGCCGTAGGACTTAAGGGAAAAAAGTTACGAGGTCCAAAACTTGAGAAAATGTTAATTAACCATCCCTGAAAAATATCCCAAAGTTTTATTAACTTCCGACCTTTTTCCATCTGAAACCACCTGCCGATTGGAGGACTACAGTTTATAATGAACGGGAAGCGTGAGTCACGTATCGGTTTCGTAGTACCTTTTTATGCCCGCCAGACTTCAACAAACCTTTACAGAGCTTTTTTTTGATACTTTGCGGTCGCGTTTGAAGTCTGTTTTTGATGTGAAACATCTATAGCGGCGGGTCAGACCGACTGTTGTAGCGACGCGTCGCCACGCCAGCAGTATGTATGTATGTAGTACGAAACAGTGTTGTTTACTACGGTACACGTAACCTGTGCCTATAACTAGCGTGTGCGTTTATGTGTGTGGCTCGATATTACCTGTACAAAATAATTTCGATGTTTCACATCTGTCAGGCGTCCCGCGATGGATCACAATGTTCTAATAGAATTCTAAATCGATGGCTTAGGAGTGCAATACCTTGTAGCATAGGATTGAAGAGTGAGGGACTATCCTTTACTTGTACTAATCAGCAACCTGATTGGGAATCAACAGTTCCTAAATCCCCTTATGTACCCTTTAGCATCAGGATTAAGTCGTGATGTTTTATGACATAGTCTATACTTGATGCCTACAGTCTCAATTTACAATCGGCAGTTCCTAAATCCCCAAAGTTTAGGTGGGCAGTACCCCTGCAGATTTAGGACTGTGGAAATCAGAAAATTTTAATGGGATCATCCTGGTTACTTTTTCTATTGATGATTATAACGTAAATCGATCCAGAATATAATAAAAAAAATATTTTTCATTATGAAAATTGCGTCAGATGTACCAGCAAACGGAGCTAGTGTTCGTGAGCGTGGTGGGCAGCCTCACGGACGCGGCCGACGACGTGGTGCGGCGCGCGCTGGCGGTGCTCGCGGAGATCTGCTCCTGCCCCTCGGCCGACGGCAGCGGTCAGTATCTGCGCCCCGTCACATGCACGACAAACGGAGCTGGTGTTCGTGAGCGTGGTGGGCAGCCTCACGGACGCGGCCGACGACGTGGTGCGGCGCGCGCTGGCGGTGCTCGCGGAGATCTGCTCCTGCCCCTCGGCCGACGGCAGCGGTCAGTATCTGCGCCCCGTCACATGCACGACAAACGGAGCTGGTGTTCGTGAGCGTGGTGGGCAGCCTCACGGACGCGGCCGACGACGTGGTGCGGCGCGCGCTGGCGGTGCTCGCGGAGATCTGCTCCTGCCCCTCGGCCGACGGCAGCGGTCAGTATCTGCGCCCCGTCACATGCACGACAAACGGAGCTGGTGTTCGTGAGCGTGGTGGGCAGCCTCACGGACGCGGCCGACGACGTGGTGCGGCGCGCGCTGGCGGTGCTCGCGGAGATCTGCTCCTGCCCCTCGGCCGACGGCAGCGGTCAGTATCTGCGCCCCGTCACATGCACGACAAACGGAGCTGGTGTTCGTGAGCGTGGTGGGCAGCCTCACGGACGCGGCCGACGACGTGGTGCGGCGCGCGCTGGCGGTGCTCGCGGAGATCTGCTCCTGCCCCTCGGCCGACGGCAGCGGTCAGTATCTGCGCCCCGTCACATGCACGACAAACGGAGCTGGTGTTCGTGAGCGTGGTGGGCAGCCTCACGGACGCGGCCGACGACGTGGTGCGGCGCGCGCTGGCGGTGCTCGCGGAGATCTGCTCCTGCCCCTCGGCCGACGGCAGCGGTCAGTATCTGCGCCCCGTCACATGCACGACAAACGGAGCTGGTGTTCGTGAGCGTGGTGGGCAGCCTCACGGACGCGGCCGACGACGTGGTGCGGCGCGCGCTGGCGGTGCTCGCGGAGATCTGCTCCTGCCCCTCGGCCGACGGCAGCGGTCAGTATCTGCGCCCCGTCACATGCACGACAAACGGAGCTGGTGTTCGTGAGCGTGGTGGGCAGCCTCACGGACGCAGCCGACGACGTGGTGCGGCGCGCGCTGGCGGTGCTCGCGGAGATCTGCTCCTGCCCCTCGGCCGACGGCAGCGGTCAGTATCTGCGCCCCGTCACATGCACGACAAACGGAGCTGGTGTTCGTGAGCGTGGTGGGCAGCCTCACGGACGCGGCCGACGACGTGGTGCGGCGCGCGCTGGCGGTGCTCGCGGAGATCTGCTCCTGCCCCTCGGCCGACGGCAGCGGTCAGTATCTGCGCCCCGTCACATGCACGACAAACGGAGCTGGTGTTCGTGAGCGTGGTGGGCAGCCTCACGGACGCGGCCGACGACGTGGTGCGGCGCGCGCTGGCGGTGCTCGCGGAGATCTGCTCCTGCCCCTCGGCCGACGGCAGCGGTCAGTATCTGCGCCCCGTCACATGCACGACAAACGGAGCTGGTGTTCGTGAGCGTGGTGGGCAGCCTCACGGACGCGGCCGACGACGTGGTGCGGCGCGCGCTGGCGGTGCTCGCGGAGATCTGCTCCTGCCCCTCGGCCGACGGCAGCGGTCAGTATCTGCGCCCCGTCACATGCACGACAAACGGAGCTGGTGTTCGTGAGCGTGGTGGGCAGCCTCACGGACGCGGCCGACGACGTGGTGCGGCGCGCGCTGGCGGTGCTCGCGGAGATCTGCTCCTGCCCCTCGGCCGACGGCAGCGGTCAGTATCTGCGCCCCGTCACATGCACGACAAACGGAGCTGGTGTTCGTGAGCGTGGTGGGCAGCCTCACGGACGCGGCCGACGACGTGGTGCGGCGCGCGCTGGCGGTGCTCGCGGAGATCTGCTCCTGCCCCTCGGCCGACGGCAGCGGTCAGTATCTGCGCCCCGTCACATGCACGACAAACGGAGCTGGTGTTCGTGAGCGTGGTGGGCAGCCTCACGGACGCGGCCGACGACGTGGTGCGGCGCGCGCTGGCGGTGCTCGCGGAGATCTGCTCCTGCCCCTCGGCCGACGGCAGCGGTCAGTATCTGCGCCCCGTCACATGCACGACAAACGGAGCTGGTGTTCGTGAGCGTGGTGGGCAGCCTCACGGACGCGGCCGACGACGTGGTGCGGCGCGCGCTGGCGGTGCTCGCGGAGATCTGCTCCTGCCCCTCGGCCGACGGCAGCGGTCAGTATCTGCGCCCCGTCACATGCACGACAAACGGAGCTGGTGTTCGTGAGCGTGGTGGGCAGCCTCACGGACGCGGCCGACGACGTGGTGCGGCGCGCGCTGGCGGTGCTCGCGGAGATCTGCTCCTGCCCCTCGGCCGACGGCAGCGGTCAGTATCTGCGCCCCGTCACATGCACGACAAACGGAGCTGGTGTTCGTGAGCGTGGTGGGCAGCCTCACGGACGCGGCCGACGACGTGGTGCGGCGCGCGCTGGCGGTGCTCGCGGAGATCTGCTCCTGCCCCTCGGCCGACGGCAGCGGTCAGTATCTGCGCCCCGTCACATGCACGACAAACGGAGCTGGTGTTCGTGAGCGTGGTGGGCAGCCTCACGGACGCGGCCGACGACGTGGTGCGGCGCGCGCTGGCGGTGCTCGCGGAGATCTGCTCCTGCCCCTCGGCCGACGGCAGCGGTCAGTATCTGCGCCCCGTCACATGCACGACAAACGGAGCTGGTGTTCGTGAGCGTGGTGGGCAGCCTCACGGACGCGGCCGACGACGTGGTGCGGCGCGCGCTGGCGGTGCTCGCGGAGATCTGCTCCTGCCCCTCGGCCGACGGCAGCGGTCAGTATCTGCGCCCCGTCACATGCACGACAAACGGAGCTGGTGTTCGTGAGCGTGGTGGGCAGCCTCACGGACGCGGCCGACGACGTGGTGCGGCGCGCGCTGGCGGTGCTCGCGGAGATCTGCTCCTGCCCCTCGGCCGACGGCAGCGGTCAGTATCTGCGCCCCGTCACATGCACGACAAACGGAGCTGGTGTTCGTGAGCGTGGTGGGCAGCCTCACGGACGCGGCCGACGACGTGGTGCGGCGCGCGCTGGCGGTGCTCGCGGAGATCTGCTCCTGCCCCTCGGCCGACGGCAGCGGTCAGTGTCTGCGCCCCGTCACATGCACGACAAACGGAGCTGGTGTTCGTGAGCGTGGTGGGCAGCCTCACGGACGCGGCCGACGACGTGGTGCGGCGCGCGCTGGCGGTGCTCGCGGAGATCTGCTCCTGCCCCTCGGCCGACGGCAGCGGTCAGTGTCTGCGCCCCGTCACATGCACGACAAACGGAGCTGGTGTTCGTGAGCGTGGTGGGCAGCCTCACGGACGCGGCCGACGACGTGGTGCGGCGCGCGCTGGCGGTGCTCGCGGAGATCTGCTCCTGCCCCTCGGCCGACGGCAGCGGTCAGTATCTGCGCCCCGTCACATGCACGACAAACGGAGCTGGTGTTCGTGAGCGTGGTGGGCAGCCTCACGGACGCGGCCGACGACGTGGTGCGGCGCGCGCTGGCGGTGCTCGCGGAGATCTGCTCCTGCCCCTCGGCCGACGGCAGCGGTCAGTATCTGCGCCCCGTCACATGCACGACAAACGGAGCTGGTGTTCGTGAGCGTGGTGGGCAGCCTCACGGACGCGGCCGACGACGTGGTGCGGCGCGCGCTGGCGGTGCTCGCGGAGATCTGCTCCTGCCCCTCGGCCGACGGCAGCGGTCAGTATCTGCGCCCCGTCACATGCACGACAAACGGAGCTGGTGTTCGTGAGCGTGGTGGGCAGCCTCACGGACGCGGCCGACGACGTGGTGCGGCGCGCGCTGGCGGTGCTCGCGGAGATCTGCTCCTGCCCCTCGGCCGACGGCAGCGGTCAGTATCTGCGCCCCGTCACATGCACGACAAACGGAGCTGGTGTTCGTGAGCGTGGTGGGCAGCCTCACGGACGCGGCCGACGACGTGGTGCGGCGCGCGCTGGCGGTGCTCGCGGAGATCTGCTCCTGCCCCTCGGCCGACGGCAGCGGTCAGTATCTGCGCCCCGTCACATGCACGACAAACGGAGCTGGTGTTCGTGAGCGTGGTGGGCAGCCTCACGGACGCGGCCGACGACGTGGTGCGGCGCGCGCTGGCGGTGCTCGCGGAGATCTGCTCCTGCCCCTCGGCCGACGGCAGCGGTCAGTATCTGCGCCCCGTCACATGCACGACAAACGGAGCTGGTGTTCGTGAGCGTGGTGGGCAGCCTCACGGACGCGGCCGACGACGTGGTGCGGCGCGCGCTGGCGGTGCTCGCGGAGATCTGCTCCTGCCCCTCGGCCGACGGCAGCGGTCAGTATCTGCGCCCCGTCACATGCACGACAAACGGAGCTGGTGTTCGTGAGCGTGGTGGGCAGCCTCACGGACGCGGCCGACGACGTGGTGCGGCGCGCGCTGGCGGTGCTCGCGGAGATCTGCTCCTGCCCCTCGGCCGACGGCAGCGGTCAGTATCTGCGCCCCGTCACATGCACGACAAACGGAGCTGGTGTTCGTGAGCGTGGTGGGCAGCCTCACGGACGCGGCCGACGACGTGGTGCGGCGCGCGCTGGCGGTGCTCGCGGAGATCTGCTCCTGCCCCTCGGCCGACGGCAGCGGTCAGTATCTGCGCCCCGTCACATGCACGACAAACGGAGCTGGTGTTCGTGAGCGTGGTGGGCAGCCTCACGGACGCGGCCGACGACGTGGTGCGGCGCGCGCTGGCGGTGCTCGCGGAGATCTGCTCCTGCCCCTCGGCCGACGGCAGCGGTCAGTATCTGCGCCCCGTCACATGCACGACAAACGGAGCTGGTGTTCGTGAGCGTGGTGGGCAGCCTCACGGACGCGGCCGACGACGTGGTGCGGCGCGCGCTGGCGGTGCTCGCGGAGATCTGCTCCTGCCCCTCGGCCGACGGCAGCGGTCAGTATCTGCGCCCCGTCACATGCACGACAAACGGAGCTGGTGTTCGTGAGCGTGGTGGGCAGCCTCACGGACGCGGCCGACGACGTGGTGCGGCGCGCGCTGGCGGTGCTCGCGGAGATCTGCTCCTGCCCCTCGGCCGACGGCAGCGGTCAGTATCTGCGCCCCGTCACATGCACGACAAACGGAGCTGGTGTTCGTGAGCGTGGTGGGCAGCCTCACGGACGCGGCCGACGACGTGGTGCGGCGCGCGCTGGCGGTGCTCGCGGAGATCTGCTCCTGCCCCTCGGCCGACGGCAGCGGTCAGTATCTGCGCCCCGTCACATGCACGACAAACGGAGCTGGTGTTCGTGAGCGTGGTGGGCAGCCTCACGGACGCGGCCGACGACGTGGTGCGGCGCGCGCTGGCGGTGCTCGCGGAGATCTGCTCCTGCCCCTCGGCCGACGGCAGCGGTCAGTATCTGCGCCCCGTCACATGCACGACAAACGGAGCTGGTGTTCGTGAGCGTGGTGGGCAGCCTCACGGACGCGGCCGACGACGTGGTGCGGCGCGCGCTGGCGGTGCTCGCGGAGATCTGCTCCTGCCCCTCGGCCGACGGCAGCGGTCAGTATCTGCGCCCCGTCACATGCACGACAAACGGAGCTGGTGTTCGTGAGCGTGGTGGGCAGCCTCACGGACGCGGCCGACGACGTGGTGCGGCGCGCGCTGGCGGTGCTCGCGGAGATCTGCTCCTGCCCCTCGGCCGACGGCAGCGGTCAGTATCTGCGCCCCGTCACATGCACGACAAACGGAGCTGGTGTTCGTGAGCGTGGTGGGCAGCCTCACGGACGCGGCCGACGACGTGGTGCGGCGCGCGCTGGCGGTGCTCGCGGAGATCTGCTCCTGCCCCTCGGCCGACGGCAGCGGTCAGTATCTGCGCCCCGTCACATGCACGACAAACGGAGCTGGTGTTCGTGAGCGTGGTGGGCAGCCTCACGGACGCGGCCGACGACGTGGTGCGGCGCGCGCTGGCGGTGCTCGCGGAGATCTGCTCCTGCCCCTCGGCCGACGGCAGCGGTCAGTATCTGCGCCCCGTCACATGCACGACAAACGGAGCTGGTGTTCGTGAGCGTGGTGGGCAGCCTCACGGACGCGGCCGACGACGTGGTGCGGCGCGCGCTGGCGGTGCTCGCGGAGATCTGCTCCTGCCCCTCGGCCGACGGCAGCGGTCAGTATCTGCGCCCCGTCACATGCACGACAAACGGAGCTGGTGTTCGTGAGCGTGGTGGGCAGCCTCACGGACGCGGCCGACGACGTGGTGCGGCGCGCGCTGGCGGTGCTCGCGGAGATCTGCTCCTGCCCCTCGGCCGACGGCAGCGGTCAGTATCTGCGCCCCGTCACATGCACGACAAACGGAGCTGGTGTTCGTGAGCGTGGTGGGCAGCCTCACGGACGCGGCCGACGACGTGGTGCGGCGCGCGCTGGCGGTGCTCGCGGAGATCTGCTCCTGCCCCTCGGCCGACGGCAGCGGTCAGTATCTGCGCCCCGTCACATGCACGACAAACGGAGCTGGTGTTCGTGAGCGTGGTGGGCAGCCTCACGGACGCGGCCGACGACGTGGTGCGGCGCGCGCTGGCGGTGCTCGCGGAGATCTGCTCCTGCCCCTCGGCCGACGGCAGCGGTCAGTATCTGCGCCCCGTCACATGCACGACAAACGGAGCTGGTGTTCGTGAGCGTGGTGGGCAGCCTCACGGACGCGGCCGACGACGTGGTGCGGCGCGCGCTGGCGGTGCTCGCGGAGATCTGCTCCTGCCCCTCGGCCGACGGCAGCGGTCAGTATCTGCGCCCCGTCACATGCACGACAAACGGAGCTGGTGTTCGTGAGCGTGGTGGGCAGCCTCACGGACGCGGCCGACGACGTGGTGCGGCGCGCGCTGGCGGTGCTCGCGGAGATCTGCTCCTGCCCCTCGGCCGACGGCAGCGGTCAGTATCTGCGCCCCGTCACATGCACGACAAACGGAGCTGGTGTTCGTGAGCGTGGTGGGCAGCCTCACGGACGCGGCCGACGACGTGGTGCGGCGCGCGCTGGCGGTGCTCGCGGAGATCTGCTCCTGCCCCTCGGCCGACGGCAGCGGTCAGTATCTGCGCCCCGTCACATGCACGACAAACGGAGCTGGTGTTCGTGAGCGTGGTGGGCAGCCTCACGGACGCGGCCGACGACGTGGTGCGGCGCGCGCTGGCGGTGCTCGCGGAGATCTGCTCCTGCCCCTCGGCCGACGGCAGCGGTCAGTATCTGCGCCCCGTCACATGCACGACAAACGGAGCTGGTGTTCGTGAGCGTGGTGGGCAGCCTCACGGACGCGGCCGACGACGTGGTGCGGCGCGCGCTGGCGGTGCTCGCGGAGATCTGCTCCTGCCCCTCGGCCGACGGCAGCGGTCAGTATCTGCGCCCCGTCACATGCACGACAAACGGAGCTGGTGTTCGTGAGCGTGGTGGGCAGCCTCACGGACGCGGCCGACGACGTGGTGCGGCGCGCGCTGGCGGTGCTCGCGGAGATCTGCTCCTGCCCCTCGGCCGACGGCAGCGGTCAGTATCTGCGCCCCGTCACATGCACGACAAACGGAGCTGGTGTTCGTGAGCGTGGTGGGCAGCCTCACGGACGCGGCCGACGACGTGGTGCGGCGCGCGCTGGCGGTGCTCGCGGAGATCTGCTCCTGCCCCTCGGCCGACGGCAGCGGTCAGTATCTGCGCCCCGTCACATGCACGACAAACGGAGCTGGTGTTCGTGAGCGTGGTGGGCAGCCTCACGGACGCGGCCGACGACGTGGTGCGGCGCGCGCTGGCGGTGCTCGCGGAGATCTGCTCCTGCCCCTCGGCCGACGGCAGCGGTCAGTATCTGCGCCCCGTCACATGCACGACAAACGGAGCTGGTGTTCGTGAGCGTGGTGGGCAGCCTCACGGACGCGGCCGACGACGTGGTGCGGCGCGCGCTGGCGGTGCTCGCGGAGATCTGCTCCTGCCCCTCGGCCGACGGCAGCGGTCAGTATCTGCGCCCCGTCACATGCACGACAAACGGAGCTGGTGTTCGTGAGCGTGGTGGGCAGCCTCACGGACGCGGCCGACGACGTGGTGCGGCGCGCGCTGGCGGTGCTCGCGGAGATCTGCTCCTGCCCCTCGGCCGACGGCAGCGGTCAGTATCTGCGCCCCGTCACATGCACGACAAACGGAGCTGGTGTTCGTGAGCGTGGTGGGCAGCCTCACGGACGCGGCCGACGACGTGGTGCGGCGCGCGCTGGCGGTGCTCGCGGAGATCTGCTCCTGCCCCTCGGCCGACGGCAGCGGTCAGTATCTGCGCCCCGTCACATGCACGACAAACGGAGCTGGTGTTCGTGAGCGTGGTGGGCAGCCTCACGGACGCGGCCGACGACGTGGTGCGGCGCGCGCTGGCGGTGCTCGCGGAGATCTGCTCCTGCCCCTCGGCCGACGGCAGCGGTCAGTATCTGCGCCCCGTCACATGCACGACAAACGGAGCTGGTGTTCGTGAGCGTGGTGGGCAGCCTCACGGACGCGGCCGACGACGTGGTGCGGCGCGCGCTGGCGGTGCTCGCGGAGATCTGCTCCTGCCCCTCGGCCGACGGCAGCGGTCAGTATCTGCGCCCCGTCACATGCACGACAAACGGAGCTGGTGTTCGTGAGCGTGGTGGGCAGCCTCACGGACGCGGCCGACGACGTGGTGCGGCGCGCGCTGGCGGTGCTCGCGGAGATCTGCTCCTGCCCCTCGGCCGACGGCAGCGGTCAGTATCTGCGCCCCGTCACATGCACGACAAACGGAGCTGGTGTTCGTGAGCGTGGTGGGCAGCCTCACGGACGCGGCCGACGACGTGGTGCGGCGCGCGCTGGCGGTGCTCGCGGAGATCTGCTCCTGCCCCTCGGCCGACGGCAGCGGTCAGTATCTGCGCCCCGTCACATGCACGACAAACGGAGCTGGTGTTCGTGAGCGTGGTGGGCAGCCTCACGGACGCGGCCGACGACGTGGTGCGGCGCGCGCTGGCGGTGCTCGCGGAGATCTGCTCCTGCCCCTCGGCCGACGGCAGCGGTCAGTATCTGCGCCCCGTCACATGCACGACAAACGGAGCTGGTGTTCGTGAGCGTGGTGGGCAGCCTCACGGACGCGGCCGACGACGTGGTGCGGCGCGCGCTGGCGGTGCTCGCGGAGATCTGCTCCTGCCCCTCGGCCGACGGCAGCGGTCAGTATCTGCGCCCCGTCACATGCACGACAAACGGAGCTGGTGTTCGTGAGCGTGGTGGGCAGCCTCACGGACGCGGCCGACGACGTGGTGCGGCGCGCGCTGGCGGTGCTCGCGGAGATCTGCTCCTGCCCCTCGGCCGACGGCAGCGGTCAGTATCTGCGCCCCGTCACATGCACGACAAACGGAGCTGGTGTTCGTGAGCGTGGTGGGCAGCCTCACGGACGCGGCCGACGACGTGGTGCGGCGCGCGCTGGCGGTGCTCGCGGAGATCTGCTCCTGCCCCTCGGCCGACGGCAGCGGTCAGTATCTGCGCCCCGTCACATGCACGACAAACGGAGCTGGTGTTTGGGAGTCACCACTATGTGGACGACAAACGGAGCTGGTGTTTGGAAGTCACCACTCTGTGGACGACAAACGGAACTGGTGTTTGTGAGTCATCACTCTGTGGACGACAAACGGAGCTGGTGTTTGGGAGTCACCACTCTGTGGACGACAAACTGAGCTGGTGTTTGAGAGTCACCACTCTGTGGACGACAAACGGAGCTGGTGTTTGTGAGTCACCACTCTGTGGACGACAAACGGAGCTGGTGTTTGTGAGTCACCACTCTGTGGACAACAAACGAAGCTGGTGTTTGGGAGTCACCACTCTGTGGACGACAAACGGAGCTGGTGTTTGGGAGTCACCACTCTGTGGACGACAAACGGAGCTGGTGTTTGGGAGTCACCAGTCTGTGGACAACATGTTCTGATGAGTGCGCATTATGTATAAGTGTATGATGTAAAAATATGGTCATAATGTATTGAAACATTTTTCCTTCCTTTCGCAGCGGATTTAGAGTCGAGTCCATACTACCACAAGTTTTTGAAAGCCCTATTGAGACTACTGGCGGCGGATGAAAATCTTCTGGAAGATCGGGGAGCTTTTATTATAAGGTAGGTTATGAATTCAATAACGCTAATATATTTTACTCTCATGACTTTTATTTTTTAAAGTTGAATGGATTTAATTTTATGAGAGCGTTTAAATGAACCACATAGGGAGCTACATCACTTTGGGGATCCGGCATAAGAATCTGCTGAGGAAACTTCTGGAACAGGTTCCAGAAGTTTCTCTGGAACAGCATCCAGAAGTTTCTCTGGAACAGTGTCCAGAAGTTTCTCTAGAACAGGTTCCAGAAGTATTTCCAGTTGGTGTTTTTAATCCTACCGACTGCGCCATGTGGTGTTTTTAATAAAACGATTTGTTTCGTCTTGTGGGTTTTATTTTTAGTATTAATTTACTTTTAACAACTTTAATAATAATATTTAGTAATTAATAAGAAGTACACGTCAAACTTCCAGTTCATGAAACACAGAGTGAGTACCTCTTAAATGTCAATGTGCATGACAAGACAAAGTAACGTTCCGTTACTACATCTCCAACAACCTTTGTCCTTAGCGCTTGTTTCCTTTTAGTCGTTTGAAATAGGTTCCCTTTAAAATTTTACACGTGGTTCGGTATTTGGTTAATAAAACGATCCCCACTGCGGTGCTCAGCGTCGCACTGGACTGTCGATGTCGTGTGAGACGCGAGCAGAACGTGTGTTCTGTGGCGATAAGGGTTGCCAACTATTCTTCGGCTAATTAATTATTATAATTCAGAATAAGCTATAAAGAAATAATATAGTATTTTTGCGCACTTTATTATGTTTCTTAAACAGTAGTACTCAGAGCCAAAATAACAAGTACTGTACCTGAATATTATTATGTAGAAGCATTGAGACTAGTGGTTGGTAGTTAGTACTGCGGTCTCTTATTCGGGGGGTCGCAGGTTCGATCCCGGGCACGCACCTCTGGCTTTTCTAAGTTATGTGCGTTTAAGAAATCAAATATCACAAGCTTCAACGGTGAAGGAAAACATTGAGAGGAAACCTGCACACTTGAGAATTCTTCGTAACGTTCTCAAAGGTGTGTGAAGTTTGCCAATAAGCATTGTGCCAGCCTGGTCGACTATGGCCTAACCTTTCTCTGAGAGGAGACCTGCGCTCAGTAGTGAGCTGTTGATGGGTTGCTAATGATGATGATGTACTGTATATTATAGTACGTTTAGCAACTCTATTGGCGATCTTAGGCCCTTCGTACACAAGGCGACGCAAATCTTCGATACTCGACGATTTTAGTCTCTAAGCGACTACCGCAATACAAATTCATAGAGGTTCGTACACAGGTACACGTCGCCGAGTGTACGAACCTCTATGAATTTGTATTGCGGTAGTCGCTCAGAGACAAATCGTCGAGTATCGAAGATTTGCGTAGCCTTGTGTACGAAGGGCCTAACGGTGGTAGTGGGGCGGGTGATGGTGGTGACGTGTGTGCGGTGCGCAGGCAGCTGTGCGTGCTGGTGGGCGCGGAGGCGGTGTACCGCGGCGTGGCGCGCGCCGTGCTCGGCGAGCGCGAGCTGCGGTTCGCGGCGCGGCTGGTGGACGTGCTGGCCACGCTGCTGCTGACGGCCGCCGAGCTGCACCACCTGCGTCTGCGCCTGCGCGCCTTCGACGACCCCGTGAGTGGCCCCGCACATTGTACATACATACTTGTTTTTAAGCTATTGCATAGCTTTTATCGCGGGCTTTGAACTAGGACAAGCAGTTTGAGCGCGGCGATCGAATCAAGAAATTCCGTAACGAAAATAAACCTAACACCGTCGTTCAGTAAGCGTTCAACATTTTAGAGGTTCATAAGTAGCTCTGTTTGACGCAGACCGCTTGGCGAGCGACCGCTTTCTTTACCGTATGTCGCAGTTTCGAATCTCACTCGCGAAGTAGTGACAGTTCGCTTTTCTTGTTTGTTTGTTTTTTAATTATTTTTTTGCATAATTTTTATTATGCAAAAAAAATATTGCATAAATATTATAATAGGGTATTTGACTATAATAAAAATATCGTTTCAACTGGTGTCATCCTAAAAGATTATTATCTAAAATCATTATTCCATACGACAAAACTAAAAAATAAAGCTTTATTTAATTAGAAAACATTAAATAAAATTGCTATAATTCTGGCCATGGTCACGTGATCGAAAACGTTCCGTGATCTCGAATGACGTCACAGTCCACACCACCTATGGAATTCTCATTTTGTCAATACATTTCGACGTGTTTGTGCGGCGTAATAGGCTAATTTCGTCTGTTTTTCATCGTTACTATTTTATTAAATACCAAATAGTATGCGACACGCGGCCTAAACACATATTATAAAATTGACATTGTTTGAAATGTGAACTGTTACGTCATGAGAGCAAATGGAACTGTAGGGACGTACTAGCCTGTATTATATATTAATTTTACATAAATAAATGTAAGGCATAAATGGGCGCAAGCAACCCCGGGGGTCGGAGCGTAGCGCGCGAAAATGACACTTGTGTTGATCGACGTACGCGCGGCGCGCTGTACGCTGCCGGGCGAAAGTACCGTTAGAATCGCTGTCCGCCAGCGCTCGGACACAAGCGTTAGTTCACACCTCGGACTCACGGCGAATGCATGCCCGTTTGTGCTGCGACAAAATCGCTCTTTTTGTACGTCTATCATACTTAGCGGAATAAACGCCTTAGCAAAAGGACTACTTAGTGGTTTCTCTGGTGCCTCGCTGCCTAACGCCATCACATAACGTTTCGGCGGCAATTTATTTTTTTGAATTTATTTCTCGATTTTTATGAAAAATAATGAAAATTATGCCGAAATATATGTTTTGTTAGCTTCAGCATAGCATTATTAACAATTTAAGATGATTTTCTAAAAGTAGTCAAATAGCCTATTGCATAAGTTTTTTTTAAAGAATATCAGTCAAGTTGAAGTTGACTAATATCCTCCTCTCCCCTCCAAATAAGCGGAAAGCTTGTGTCAGGAGTGGGTAAGGCAATAGTGCAACGGGTGGGATTCGAACCTGCGACCTTTCAGTTTACAGTCCGTACCTTTAACCGTTGGGGCTATTGAGGCTTATACTGATGACATTCCAAATCAAACATCACGTACGTAATTATCCAAGATCCCGATCACCTTGATCTTGAGCTGCCGAAGTGATCGGATTCCTTAACAGATCGGCGACTCTGTGGATGGTTCCAGAGGAATTGTTCAAATTCTTAACTCCAAACAAACGAAGTCGCGGGCAATAGTTAGAAGTGACTACTTCAATCTTCAAAAAACGTACCTATACTTGAACGTGCCTATACTATCAGAGAGGTAATAGGCAAGTTTTGCTACAGTACTCATTTTTGAACGATATTTCTTAGGGTATAGACGAGTTTTACAACCCATTTGCTTACATTAGCCAAATCAGTGCTGCTAACTGTTTTTTTTTCACATTTAAATCTCATTTTTTCTTGTTTTTTAAGATGGCGAGTTTTGAAACTGGGCGCCTCAATTGGTCACTATACCCTGTCCAACCGTTTATTTTCTTTTTGACAGCTCAACCGACTTAAATACTATCAAATTTTAAAATACCATATTCCTGGTCAAACTACAAGTGTCGTTCCTTATACTTAATTTTGTCGCATAATATTTACTGACTTGAAATTTTAGTGACAGACAATCTACCTGGACAATCCTACTTCCATGCTACTCGTATGATCCAATGTTATATTGCCGCAGGCGACGGTGTCGCTGTTCCGCACGCTGTACTCGTGCTGGTGCCACAGCCCGGCGGCGCTGCTGGCGCTGGGCCTGCTCACGCACAACTACCGCCACTGCGCCGCGCTCATCGCCACCTTGTATCCTTGTATGTCACTCGCCACTCGCCACCTCACAAATAGCCGCAAGGCCCCTGCCCCTAACGGAACAGGAGCCTTAGCCGCCTTCAGTCACCGGGGAAGCGTACTTCCCCGTGCCCCGCCCGGTTGATGAGGGCCCGCCTCAAAGCCTCTGCTGGCGTCGGCCAGAGAGACGACCAGTGCTGCACCTCACAAAGCCACAAGCATGCAGAAGTAACAGCTGAGGCATCGCAATCACCTCTTGATTCGCGGTATTCTCTCGTTATTGGTTGAAATTAACTAGGTGACAATCCAAAATCTCAACGACATCTGTGGTCGTGTAGCGGCGATCTATAGATCTGGTAGATGCCGTTAGCGCCATCTATCTTTGAATGATCAATACAGGGTGTGTTCCAAAATACACTACGAGCACTGCTCTCAGTGGTGGAAAATTCGTTCCGATAAAGACTACCAGTACACTCCCGCAGTACCCTAGGGAAATGTATGACGTGATAACTCGCCGCCATATTTGTACTGTGAGCACTGGCGCTTTCAAGGTAAGGTGCTCTCAGTATTTTGAGCACGTGATCAAAAAACATAAGCAGCGCCTAGAGATTTGAAAAAAAATGGGGATGACAGTACACTGAACTGCGTTCCGTTTTAAACAGTAACCAGTAAAGCAAACTAAAAAGGGACGACTTCACAGTATACTGGATTGACGTCACACCTTACAGTGGTGCAGTGTATTTCGGAATATACCCATGAGCTACACATCGTTGTTGTATATGGTTTGGTAAGAAAAAATAATTGAGTATGGAAACACTTATA